>JAUMJM010000045.1:5032500-10032500 GCA_033558235.1 Neomorphus geoffroyi | reverse complement strand
ATGCACTTTTATTAAATAACACATTGTGTTCATGTTATGAAAATAAGTGCCATTCATCTCCTGATTGACAGTAGATGAAGAAAAATATAAAAGTTTTGGAGTGTAAATAACTTACTCAGGATGCAGTAATCTGTGTGTCTGGTCTTGAAAATCCGTGGTATAGTTAGTGCCATGGGATGCCTGCCTGAGTTTCTTCAGAAGATTGAAGAGCATAGGAGCTTCCTGTCTGTTTTCCTGTAGTAAACGTAGGTGCCCCCCAGAAATGCATGTGAATTCTCACATATTCAATAAAATACAGCCTTGTTAAATAAATCCGGTTTTCAGACGTATATGGGTGGTAAATGTAGTTTGACCCTGGAAACTGCAGTACTGGGATAATCATTTGCATCACACTCTTAAAATTCATATAATTTCAGACATGAGGTTGTAGTTTTGGCCAGTCTAAATAAGATTGTGTTATGATTTTGCCATGTCTAAAGAATTTTGCTGTTTTTCTAAGTACTCACTTTTAGCTTTCAAATCCCAGGGCACATTTGAAACTTGTGTCAGTAACACCTACGTGCCCTATACCTAATATCACAACATTCCCATGTTGAGTTAAATTTAAAGGTGATGTTTTTTCAGGGAGCATGGTGCATTTGCTTTACTTCTTCTCAAGGTCTGTGGTCTGCTGCCTGGTGTGTGTGTCAGTACTTACTGTGGGATAGAGGCAAATTTGGTTATTCCCCAGTTAGTTAAGATGTTGTGTGCAATCTATAACATCACTAAGAAACAAAAAAATTGTGCTTTAGCTCTAAGTGATAATGGCCTGTGGGGTAGTTTGAGAAGCTTATTTGGTATCTGACTTGATTTTTTTTTTAAGAAATTCCTAAATTTCATTTAATTTGCATTTGTCATCCAGGACATCTTTGCAGCCAGTATCTGCTGTAAGTAATGACAATAGAAACTCTGTAGCTCTGGCATGGGCTGGTTTGTACTTCAAACTCTGTGAACCCTTGGCAGTGGAGAAAAAAATTCTGTTAGCATGAGGAATATAACAGAAAAGCTAGTTTATACCAATAAGTTGCTGCTGCTTAGAACTGGCTGTGTTATGAGACCTGACTTTTTTGTCATTATTAAATGGCTAGATCCCATCCAACCCTTATTGAATTCACTGGGAAAATTGCCAGTAGCATCAGTTGAAGTTGAGCTATGCCTTAAGAGAGGATGTAAACCTCAGCGATATTGTTGAACTTTAGGCTGCTTTGGTTAAGTTGTTTTGTCATAACTTATACTCTGTTTATAAATGTAGAATAAACATTATATGAGTGCTGAAAACATGAGCAGTATTTGTTATAGATTATCTTTTTCACTAGAAACCAATGATGATGAAAATTGATTGACCTGCTGATTCTGAATCTACTTAGGAAAAATAAGTGCAAAATATTATTATTCTTTCCCAAGCTGTGTGTGACAGGCACCTTGTTGCCGTGAGATTGTTTAAGGTCAGGTGGAACAAGACTTAAGATTTGGAGTTTGAAATGTTCTAGGTTCTTTCCAAGCTGATGACTGTTAAGTCTCATGAAGCTACAAAGTCATTGTATCATCTCCTACAATTTGCTAGTGCCCAAGGTGGACAATGTATTTCACAAAAGCACTGAAACAGAGTATGCATGTTTACTTGAATTTAAAGCAAGAGCATCTTGCATTTATTAGATCATCTCTTTCCTTTCCAGTAGGTATTACTACAGTAAATGGAGGCAATTATATAGACTTTCAACTGAGAGAAGTATCATTTATTTAGAAGATAATTTCTCTAGGCAAACAATGCCATAAATAACAATTAGATTATATCAGGCTGATGGTACTATTTTTCTGTGCATTAGGGTCTCTGAATCAGTCTGTATGTGTGCACACCACGCAGACCTGCATGCACTTCTTCCATCTAAAACTGATGAATGAAGTAGTCATCTTACTGAATTCTTAATTTTCCTGTGGTGGTGCTCTTCAGCACAGGTTAAGTTTAGGAACATGTGGTTAAAGAGCTGCCCAGCATGTGAAAATACTCAGGGGAGCAGAGGTGCCTGTTAGTAAATGAACGCATTTATTAGAGCTGTAGGAGTAGCACAGAAGCACTTCTGTGATAAAATACTCAAGCAGTAGATTCTGCTGATTCATCTGTCTCTGAAATGTTGTGTTAATCAATGATTGTTTTGTAACATTTTTTAAAAAGGCTAGGTTTATTTCTGTTAGCAATCTATGGTGCATTACTGCCAAAATTTCAAAAAATTAACTTTTTTAAGGAAACAATCCTACAGGTGCCCAAGAAGGTTTTGAGTAGCAATATTAAAGAAAACTTTTAATTACAAATATGAAAAAGAGGTAAAGATAAAATTAGAGTTCCAAAATTATTTTCGGCTCAATTGTAAGAATGCAGTCTGTACACATTAAGTAATAATACATTAAAGATTTTGTGTTTCTATATTTTAAAACAATTTTAATCTTTGAAAATAGTACATATGCAAAAGGAGCCTTGAACGTTTTCAAGATTTTTTTCATAATATTCTGTTAAACACACAAGGGCAATGAAATTCAGAATTTGGGTTGAATCTCCTTCCCTATTCAACCCCCTTGTAATAATCAGAGTCCCCTTACAGTCACAGGACATTACCCATCCAATGAAGCTTCCTAATCCAGCTCCTGTGTCCTAAATGTGATTCATTTGATGTCAAAAATGCTCATAAATTTCACATTTCTGTAAGTTTGTTACAGTTTATCAGTGCTTTAGTGCAAGTCATAGCTAGAATACTGGATTCTAGGTGTTGCCGGGAAGTTGATATTAGTGCCGTAATGTGCATTGATTTATTAAAAGAAAAAAAAATGGCAACAAAAATAGCCCGATAATGTTATCTTAACTTGCTCTTTTATTTACGTACTGGA
Source organism: Neomorphus geoffroyi (assembly GCA_033558235.1). Classification (NCBI taxonomy): domain Eukaryota; kingdom Metazoa; phylum Chordata; class Aves; order Cuculiformes; family Neomorphidae; genus Neomorphus; species Neomorphus geoffroyi. Next base: position 10,029,581 of record JAUMJM010000045.1, on the reverse strand, counting down.
TGTTTACTCTTAGAAATATTGCGTGTTGGAAAGCGATTTTATGATTCAGGTTCTTATGACTGTTTGTCTTTTAATGTCCTTTTGGAACTGCGGTTGTAACCATTTTCTCTTTAGTTTTCTGTTTTTTCCTTTTTTCCTTCAGTTTTGCTTTTGTTTCTCATACTGCAAATTTGAACTGACATGAAGTCTGTAATAGGACTCCAAACCATACCTTGAACACACATTGTTAACCAAATTACAATCGCTGATGTCATTTACACGTGTTGCCTTTCAAAGGATGAACATGTTCATTTAATTTGCTTTTTAAATATCCATAACAGTGTCCCCAAGCATTTTAATAAAACAGAAACACTTAATTATTGCCAAATAAGGATATCCAAATATAGTGGTCTGCAGCTTGGATTTAAATATATCTGACAGCACTTCTGTCTTGAAGAGAAAATTGTGTAAATTGCCAGTTAGTATAGTTTTTAATAAATAAGTTCTCTCGACTCTGTTTTTCTCTCCCACCCTTCTGCAATACTGTTCAACAACCATACTTTCAGTGGGACCATTTCTATTACAGAGTGATTGAGCTCTGATTTACACATCAATTACCCAACTTCATGGAGATTTTCATGCTCCCCTAGCTGACATCAATGAAGCATAACTGCGTAAGCGCTTTATTTCATCCCGGTTTTTGATAAGTTAGACTGATAACTAATCATATTGAAAGACAATGTGCTATGATACAGGAAACAATAAATGCTCCCCTTTGAAACCTGATCTGTTCTTTATACGCTTACTATTCAGGAGCTTATCTCTGTCATCCATTCCCCCAGAATCGTTCCTTCCAAATTCATGTTCAGGAAAGGTTTGGGGCTGCATAATACCAAAAAGAGGAGAAAATTGAGTGAAAATAACATTTTCTAGGTACTTGGAGAAGGAAAAATAGCTAAAAAGAATGAAGACTATGACAAATATAAGCCAAACCCTTAGCCTCCTAGCTTAAATTTCCATAAATTGCCCAGGGGTCTCTTGGGTGTTATTTTGTTCGGAGGCTTTAATCTTCTGTATTCTCTATCAGATGTGCTACAGGAGTGGCATTGTTTTTAATGCAAATTGTTAAGAGATTTAGCTCATGTCGATAGATAACCAGTGACCATCTCAAGTGTTTCTCTGCAAAACTGTTGAACATCAAAGACAGAATATTCTATATTTTAAAATAAATCATTTATCTTGAAGTGCACTGATAGATGTGTTCTGTGCTAGATACTTTCAGTAACTATTCATGCTATGAAGAGGAACACAACATTAAAGTAAATGTTAAATATGGAAGATAGTGAGAAGTTTAAATCTATTCTATCGTGGCTTGATAGGTCTCTGTCAAGTAGAAAAATTGCCAGGACGAAGATGCAGGTTCAGTGATTATAAACAGAGGAAGAAGAATGATGTTTATCATGAAGTGAAACAAGGACTTTGTATAAGCAGGGAAGATGCGTTATTGGCCATATTTCTGCATAAAGATGAGGTTTTGGAATTCCCCTCATTTACTGAATACATTTTAAGACCTGCAATGAAATAATGAAATTTAAGACTTGAGGGTGCTTTTTTTCTTTTGGAATAGATGTATGGAAGGAGCAGAGCGAATACTGGGAGAACCTGAACATACCAAGGGAGCCTGTTCTCCTTCCCTTGTTACAATATTGTGGTACTCTGTGCTTTTACGGCAAATCGATGAAGTTATGGTGAGAGAAGTCTGGAATTACATAGAAGTGAATTCCCATTTTACTGTATTTTCTAGTAATTTTCTTTGATTATCAGGTGAAATGTGTTTTGCCTTATATTTTTAATCACATTGAAAAAGAAATGCCCTGTTGTGGAAAAACAAGCATGTATTTTAAGCATAGGAATACTATCATTGACCTGAGCTGGATTTCTCGTAAGTCAATTATGTTCACGAGTGGTTTTTGTTTTGGGATGTTTAATACCTTGTGCAGGCATATGAGTTTGTTTTCAAGGAGGCCCCTTTTCTGAATTTTCTTCACCAACTTCCTGAGTGCTTGTGGCAGAGTAACGATTCTGTCCCATAGTCAGAACTATGAAGAAATTGTTTTATAGTGTTTTATATCCACTGTGTCTTAGTTTAAAAGCTTGTCTTTATTTCCTGTTTCCACAAATGACAAACATTTTGAGAACTTATTTCAGCATTTAGGCATATCTGATATTTTAAGGGGGTGAAACTAGTATGGGGGATATCTGCCATGATCATAGTGTGGATTATTGTGAATCCAGACAGGTTATTGAGAAGAGCAACTGCTTCTTCCCTAACTTGTGGATAAGTGCTGTTTTTCTTGAATGTTGTTCCTTTATCGTTGTGAGTGTCGTCTGTCAGTATGAGAAAGCCTCTCTGCTCCTGCTTTTTTATTGATTCTTTCCCTGTTGGGCTTTTGTTGTTTTGACTGAATCAACAGAGTAGTGTTCTGTTCTCATTCATGATTCTTCTGCAACATTAGGTGTTTGATCATTTTTTTCTCTTCTACTTTTTTTCATATGACAGTGACTACTCCTTCAAACTTGCCTCATCTGTGTTTGTTCTTCAGCTCTTTCTCCTGTCTTTTAGACTCTTGTCTGCCTTGCCTGGTCTTCTGTGCTTTGGGAGACTAGTTCTGTGGCTTTAGTTTAGTACATCTTTGAAGATAAGCCCCAAATGCTGGGTTTCAGCCTTTAGCTGTTGGTCTTATTTCTTCATTTTTCCTTTAGCTCTCCCCTCTAACCTCTCTCTGTTGCAGTCTGCCCTAAAAGGTTTTTTTTTTTCCCTATAGATCCTTTTGTACCTCATGTTGTCACTTTCACCACAGATGACTGCCCTGTCCTTTCCAGTGTCCCAACTTGTATTCTTTTTCCAGTTCTCTCTTTTTTTTTTTTTGGATACAGTAAATGCCTGTCTTCCATCTGTTATCGCCAGATCTGCATTTTTAGCTTCCAGTCCAAAAGCTATGTGCGTGCTGTTCACCTTTTGCCTTGATATAACCTCATCCTGCCTGGGCCAACCTCTCCCCTCTCCGTTCTGTGTCTCATCTGGATTGTCCCCGCAGCCATCGTGGGCCACAGTGGATGTGAAGGGCGCAGCTCCATGGGGCTCACTCACACATTCGTACAGGCTGAGCACCTGGCCTGTCACAGTGCATCAGCTCACCGCTGTCCCTCAGGGTGTCCGTAGCTGAGAAGAATGACAAATGGATGTACGCTGGTCTGATTTTAAAGGATTAAGTATCAAATGCTGTTATTCAAAATGCATTTGCAGCCTGCCTCAAAGTAAAACATACCAAACCAATAATAGTTATGGTTACTATTCTTTCTGCCATATCGAGCATGCTGGTAATTTGTAGATGAGTGGTCTCATGTGCTCTTCTGGCTCACCATTCCAGATTGTCTCAGATTTATGTGCAGATCTCCCCATTCAAATTCAATTATTAATCTAATAAGTGGTAACAAACCAATAAAGCTCATGTATTTAAACTACATTGTCATGCAATAGCTGTGTCTAGGGAGCTGGCCCTTGCGGACACAATGAATATAATTTTTTTTTTTAAGTGTTTGTGAAAGTCTGATTTCCTGCTCTCCTGGCTTTAGAGGAGTCATGAAGCATTTCTCCTGCTAATGAGACAGACTGAACTCTGGTGTTCCTCATGATATCTGACTACAGTTTTCACTGACACCTTCACCAGTAATCACATATCTATATTTCACAGAACATTAGTTAAGCTAAATATTAAACATAAGTCCCAGAGATTGCTTTGTGGCCACATTAAGAGTTCCTGGAGAGCATCCCATTAGGTTCTTAGTGCCTTAAGATCTAATCATCATCCCTGTTTGGATTACAAAGAACCCAAAGAAGTTGTTGTCCTAATCTATGTATGATCTTATAATAGTTGACTTTATATAGCCTCAGTCAGAACCCTGTGAAGCATTTCCATAAGCAAAAGTACATTTGCAGAGAAATAAGGCAGGATGAACAGCAGCTGCCATTTGAATAGATACTTTGTAGACTTAGGGCTGCCCTGTGACTGCAGGAGTGGAAAGTTCAAAATGAATCTGCAATTTACTTTTTTTGTTCTCACAACAGAACATATGAGAGATTTGAATTGATGCAGAGGTAGCAATTCACTTAGGGATTTGCTTGTGTTGTAAAATCAATGCTCACAGTTTGGTAGTCTCTAAACGTTGTTGGGGTCCAGGGCATGAGATAAGCCTTTGTGCTCACCTATTGGGTGCACAGAGGAGGTATCTTTCATAAAACACAGGCACTAGAAGAGGAACACTCCAGTATGTTGTGTTTAAAAAATACTGTTTTTTCAACCTTTTACTGTGAACATTGTAAATACTGTCTTAGCTTAAGTTAATGTCTTTTAAAGTCATTATGTCATATTGATTTAGTGCTGTTTTCATAATTTTTGAATTTGTGGTTTTGTAGTGTGTCACAACCTTTGCTGCTTTTTCTTAGATAGCATCTGGCATAATGCCACACTTGGTCTCCTTAAATACTTTGCATGCTTATGACCACAGCCAGCTTTTAGATAACAAAAGCACTGGAACATCACATGAAGGGTGAGATTGTTCTGTGCTGTCACCTGTGATTCCATGACCTGTGTGTTTAGTGCCCAGATCCAGTTTGAATGGGCCTAGATTTCACCCTGAAACTCCAGGCCAAGGTGGCCATTGGGGAGCTGTAAAATGCAGCTCTAACATTCATGAATTCCTTCTGGAGGGAATGCTGGCAGTGCCTGGGACAGGACTGCTCCGTAAGCAAAGGTGGATTCTGCGGGCATCAAGACTGGGCTTGTAGCTTTGTAACAGTTAGGTCTTGCTGCAAGAGCCACACAGCCCATGGGTCAAACTGCCAAAGAAATCCCAGAAAGATCTCCCCTGCAAGGGGTGAACGCAGTGTGTTCCTGCTGCTCCTGGGCTGGATTGTTCCTGACCAAAACTGGCTCTCTACTCCAGAAGGGTTGTGTGGAGAGATGGAATCAACCTTGTCCTCAACTTTGCCTACCAATTTGTGAAACAGTTGGTACTCACTTATTCCCATACCTGTGGATTTTAATATTGAGTTAGGACATGAAGGGAGGGAGTAAGGTGAACTGGAGCTTGAGTTGGTGGCAGTGATATCCCTACATCAGAAGGTGTTATAAATAAATAAAGAAAATGTGATGTCTTTTCAGCCTTCTAACTTGCAAAAGGAAAATGTATTTGGAAATCACTCAGCTCAGCCTGTGTAGGCGGCTTTGCATTCCGTTTGCAAACCATACTCAAGCCTTATTCAGTCCAAGCCTGAGTGATCTTGAATTGTTTAAACCATTATTAATTCATATTTTTTATTTAGGGGTCCCATTGTGGCATTAGTCTTTCTTTTTTCTTTCCTTTTTTGTACAAAAACAGGCATATGAGAGTAAGAATACACGGAGTCATCAGGCAACAGACATATGCTTTCCTGTGCTCTCTGCAGGGCTTGCAGGTTCAAACACAACCTGCCTGAATCATAAGAACTTTAATTGAGTAGATAAAGAGGTCCTCATAATTATAAACTGCAGTAGGTATAACAAGAGGCTAAATACATAGCTGTGGTTTTAATTAGCTGGTGCTTCAAATTAGTAATTGTGGTTTCACTCAGAAATCAGTGACTTTATACACTGTTAAAGCCTCATCACTGTGCAGTTCATTCCTCATTATATCTCTCGGTGTGAAGCTTTCAATACAACATCATGCTGAGCTAAAAAGGCAAAAGTTGTAGATATTTGGTTATCTTCCAAGTGCAGTGGTGCTCTATGGAGATTGAGTTTGTTCTGTCCAGAAACAGGAGAATTAACTGTTCTTTGTTACGTATGTCATAGGTGTGTTTGTACGTATGCGTTTGAGTATGGAGGGTGTGTGCATGCGTGGCTAGAATCCATCAGGGAAACACTGCTTACAACAGATAACATCAGTGTACGTACTGAGTCTGCTTTTCAAACTGTTGTATGGAATTTGGTAGCTAATTAACTGACACAAAGCAGAGCCAAAAGCCTTATAACAAATCAAATCTAGGTTGAAAGCACAGAAGTGTCCCTTAATGCTTGTCACATGAGAGGTTGTCAATGCAAGCTGAAGCATGCATCTTTTTCTTTCCTCTTTCCTCCCCTATTTTTCCCTCTCCCTCAGGATTTTAATTATATCTTTTCCCTCGGAGGAGCAGGAGGTAGTTTGCAAAGCCAAGAGACCGAAGTACTTCAGTTCTTTTCAGGGGTAAAGTGAATGTGGTCTCAGCTTGTCGTGTAGGTCTGACAGGTGCTCAAGTAATGTGACGTACAGATAAGTGCCGCTCGCCATTGCTGCACTGAAGTGAAAGATCCTGTTCTGTTTGTTTGTATGTATGTAGAATTATCTGATACTGGAAGCAACTATCCTAAAGTCTCTTCAGGAGCCCACTAGAAAAACACCTTTAAACCCCTCTTGACACCCACAATGAAGCTGTACATAAGTTTTAACGAGTACATGGGACAGAATTCAGTGGTCTAAATCATAGGAGACTGAACTGGAGCAATAGAATGGATGGAGAAAAGTGTTGCACAGTTAAATGGGTGTTTCTGTGCTTCCTTGACTTCCCATTGGCTTTCTCTGCACAGACACCTTGTTTGTGGACACATGTGCATGCGTTTGTGTGAGTTTGCCTGTATTTTATAGGCTATTCATACAAATGTGTCAAAATATATTTTATTCTTTTGCGTAATGCTTTGTTAATTTGGAAAGAACATTTTTGTCTATTTTCATTTTAGAAGTGTACTGACTGTCCTTCTGCCCAATTTCATATAGCATTATGATTCCAAATTTACCTTTGGGAAAATTATTCAGTGACTGCTTTTTTCTTTCAGAATCATGCTCAGAAGTTGCGTTGTTTTTGTGCTTTTACTTCTCATACTGATAGTAATGAACATGTAACTAAATCATGGGTAAAATAATGTGTTGTCTTTTTTGTCTCTCTCTTCTTCAGTCACTATGAGCAAGACCGGAATGCACTTAAGAGGAAAGAGTGGGAGAGAAGAAACCAGGAAGTCCAGCAAGATGAAGATCTCTTTGCTTCAGGTTTTAACCTCTTTGGGGAACCCTACAAGGTAAATTGTGTTGTCATGCTTTACATTTCACAATGTCTTTTACTGGGATGCATTTTACAAATACAGATAAATCTTCCCATCATCTATAAGAATTGAAAGTCTCGCATCTTCCTCGGTACTTACGTTCTCGCATACACTGATCAGCGTATGGCAGCAGAGCAAACTGAATGCTCTGCTTGGCATTGCGTGCAGAATTTTGGTTACAGTTCAGTTCAAGATTTCTTCCTCTAAACACACAGTAAAGTCCTGCAATAGAAGTATGCGCAGCTGATTTCTCTACCCAAGTGGGTTTGTACCTACGAAGCTAGCACTTAGTCCTTTTATTTTTAAGAATATACCAGAGTTGTTAAAACCAATGTCTTCTCTATAGATAATAAGTCCATAAGCTTCCTTGTGCACTCGTAACTATCCAAAGAAGCCTTCTGGGAGACTGTCTGAATCTTTGGGGAGCATAACAAGGGTATGAAAGGGACTTATGACAAGTCTTACTCTCTCTAAGGAGATTTGCTGCCTGAGATTTTGATCACCAAGGGATGTCCCCCTTTATATTTCTGCTTCTTTGATTTTCAGTAAGACATTCCCTGAAGAATTCATCAGAATGTAAATTTCCATCTCTTTCTCTCCTCCCAATCAGTGACATCCATTGAAAGGCCACCACTTCATCTTTCCGTTTTACATTGTAAGTAGCTGTAGGGAGCATGAGGGCTCTTTGAAAATCACCCGAAAAGGAGGAGGAAAGACTGGCAATATGATCAAATGGTGTCTAATAATCACAGACTGAGGGTGTGTGATGGATCCGCTTGACTCCTAGCTGTACTTTGGTTCAGGCTGACTAAGAAGCAACAGGCCTCACGTTCTCGGGGTGAATTTGCAAGATGGAAAGCCCCTGCCTCACATACAAAGGAGTGAAGTGTATTGAAAAATATTTCAAAACATGGTTTCAAAACCCAAAACCACAAGATAACCAAAGATATCTGAGCTAAACTGAAGGCATCTATCTTGTCTGCACTATTGACTAACAGCCAACTACTTCACCCTATAAATATTACCATCAGGACGGGCCCAATTTGAGCTCTCCCTGACTTGTACCTGGACTGCATGCCAGGTAATTCTGCCCTTGATCAGGGATACCTCTCAAAGGTAGAGATTCCATACCCGAGACTAAGAGATCCTTTATCTATGAGGGATCCTCGGTAAGTAACTGATAGTATGATGAATTAATACTATGAATTAAAAATACTGATCCATGTAGCTACTCAATATTATTGTGATATTGTATGGATTAATCCATTAGACATGAACTGTTGACCACGTATGAGACTAAGATTGGATCCAGCTGTGTCCAGACTCAAAAAGGAGCCTGGAAAGCAAGGGAGTCCACTCTGAACCTCATGACTCAATGGGAGGGTTCTCCTTACCCTTTGCAATTCTGGTCTCTGTGTGAATCATGTTAATGTCATTCTAGCTCACTTATCCCTTGTATGTTTCTTCTTGCAGTAATTAATAAGGTGAACTTTGCCATCAAACTTACTGAACCTTGTAAAACCACTGTTAAAATGTGTAAATTCAGTCAAACTTACGGAACTCTGCCAAATTATTGTTTTACTTCAATAAAACAGATTGATGCGTTTCTTTTTTGAGTGAGGTACATTCCACTCATCTGTGACAGGGGCTTATTCGGCCAAATAAGGACAAAACAGTAGAACAATTTGTTTGTGGGATGTTTTTGTTTTTATAAAAAACTTATCAATGCACTTTTTCTGCATTGGACTACATTTCATAACTTTATGGGGAAAATAGACTTAGTATGAACTGATTTTGTTGTGACTCCCTGCAGGTCATGCAACATTTTTGTTTGTCTAAGTAGCCATTTGGATTTTGGTGTGTAAATAACTGCAAAATTTTTTATCAGGAACTAAAAACATACCCCCTAATATCTATTGTACCATGAAAATGATGATATCTGATTTTACATCTGTTTAGTGTGCATTTATTTGCACCAAGCATACACAAAGAATATATGTTTTGTCAAAAAAGGAACTACTGAAATGCAAAAGAAATTATCCTGGTCATTTTCCTGAGCAGTTTTTTTAAAATGGCTTTTCACCTGCTTGGCAGAGAAGTTTGTCAGATCTGTGTGATTGAGCAAAACATAACGTACTGCTATCCTAAAAAAGCATTGTAATTATAAATTGTGAAAGATAAAAATTAAGACAAAATTGCATGCAAAAATAATTATGTCCGTCTTGAATTTGCTAAAAAAGAGAACCAGGGCTGAATAGGAAAGCTAGATCTTACCTACATTTTGATTTAAGGAGAATCCAAAGATAATTAAGGAATGGGAGCATCTCTCTTATGAGGAAAGGCTGGGAGACCTGGGTCTGTTTAGCCTGGAGAAGACAAGACTGAGAGGGGATCTCATCAGTGCTTATGAATACCTAAAGGGTGGGTGCCAAGAGGATGGGTCCAGAGTCTTTCAGTGCTGCCCAGAGACAGGACAAGGAGCAACGGGCACAAACTGGGACACAGAAGGTTTTACTTCAACATGAGGAAAGCCTTCTTTACCGTGAGGGTGAAAGAGCACTGGAACGGGCTGCCCAGGGAGGTTGTGGAGTTGCTTTCTCTGGAGATAGTCAAAACCTGCCTGGACGCGTTCCTATGCCACCTGCTGTAGGTGTACCTGCTTTAGCAGGGGGGGTTACTTGATGATCTCCAGATGATCTCATCTAGAGGGGACCTTCCAACCCCGATGGTTCTGTGATCTCTTTGCTCTAGCAGTTAGAGCATCGTTCTATCCCTCTGTGAAATAAAGCATAGTTGATGGTTATAGTTTAGTGCATGTTTCTACGTTGATTTTGTAGTATGTGTATGTGTACACATATGCAAAAAGAGATATTTTTGTTTCTGTGAGTGCATAACATACATTTGTACATGTTTATTAAAAGGTAAGTGTTCTGTTGAAGCTCTGCTGTGTCATGTTGGGAAACAACAGCTTTGACAGTGTGATGACATCCAGCATTATTTTGGGAAGGTCGGGCAGCGGGGCCTGTGTTGCCCTTTAACGCAAGTGAGTTGCAGGTGCTGCCTTCAAACTCTGGTGCAACCTGCTAATGCTCAATTTTACAGAAGTGATCAGAGAAGAACCTGCAGTGTTATGATAACAGACATTTGAAAAAGCAGTGTCAGACTTGTCCTGAGAGAAGCTGCAATTTTACTACTGAATTGTTGCTACCTTTTATTGTTTAGAATTAGTAAAGAGTTTCAGAGATGAGTGTTTCAGAGAGAACAGTAGGAGTATTTTTCTTACTTTTCAAAGCAGTTGCCTTAGAGTTCAACTTGAGAAAGAAAACCCAATGGGCAGCATTTCCCTTGGGGAACCTTTGGTGAATGTTAAATCATTTATCTTTTTCAGATAAAGCTCCTCCACACTGTTCAAGCTTAGCATAAAAAAGATATCAGCTTCTAATCCATGGAGGTTAGTTTATATGCAAGACATGAGAAATTAGTTGAATTATGAAACCTCAAGTTTCATACAGATTGTCACAAAACCCTTCTAAATTGGGCCCAGAAATTGGAGTGCATTGATTTTTTTAATTTGTAAAGCTATAATGCAATAGCTAGCTAGAAAACTAGTATTCCAATCGCATTCTATTACAAATGTTTTTTGAAAGCAATAGAAGCAAATGTGGGAAGGTGTACATTTCCTAAATTAACAAGAGCCTAGAATGAGAGGGAAGGCAACTAGCCATGACTCACAGACCAGACATGTAATTTATGCCTTGGAATATTCAGAAAATGCTGCATTTCCTTGAAAGTGCCAAAATTGTGATTCAGCATGCTTTTCAAAAAAGTTCAGATGTACAGAGGTTTCCTTGAAGAAATCAGCCAATAATCCAGAATAAGAAGATAGAAACTGTCCCCAATCTGGAAGCAGCAAAGAGCAACCAGAAATTATGACTGGATTTTGTGTTTGTCTTGCCAATATCCAAACTTGTCAAGAGTACCGTGCTTCTGTCGAGAGCACTTAATTTGTTGAGGAAATAAAATAAAACGAATAATGTTATACTTTATGTCTTAAATGCAGGTAGTACAGCTGAGCTTATTCAGGTTGTGATGCACAAGTCTTATCTTAGTTGTATGTGCTCTAGTTTTATTTAAGTATAAGCCAAATTATCGCTCTTGGTTTTTGCTTTGCAGACTGGTCCAAAGGCCATTGAAAAGAGTAATAGTCCTTCCATTGACTCCAGTAACTATTGGATATGAGCTTTACTGCATGTGAAATACGCTAAGGATGTTTAACTTAATTTAATCTCCATACTTTTCAGGAAATCTTTTTTTTTTTTTTTATTAACATTCCTGGTAAATTACTGCAAATAATAATACCTAAAATTTATACGGTGTCTTTTATCCCCAGGATGTGAACAGTCTACATAAAACAGAGTTAATACCAAGCAAAATTATATTTAATCATTATGTGACATGTAAAAAGAAAATAAGTTGAGAGAATTGGATACCTCCAACACAGAAATGATTGAAAAGCTCTACATTCAAATTAAAATATTGATTCCCTCTGTGAGGATCTAGACAAGAGCCATTTAATGTGCTGTGATGTTGAAGTGTTACAGTGATGATATGTTGTCAGTAATTTATGGGTTTTTTTAAAAAAACTTTGCTTTCTGGAAAGTAAGCTAAATGCACACTGAAATTGTTGTTGAACCAAAGGTGAAGGTTGGTGGTCAGGCTTTTTTCGATACCTAGTTGTTTCCCATGTGCTATCCCATAAGGAGTTAAAGTGTTTGGGAAAAGAGGAAACAGAACAAGTATGTAAGTGTTTAAACTTCGCATCATAATTCCTGCTGGGCCCTTAAGCACAATGGAATCTCCTTGTTTTAAATTTGGGGGTTGAACAGAGAGAGCTTGGTTTTGGCTGCTGCCCAAGCAGCTCATTGTGCAACTCAGTTGAAGGAGACTGCTCATATACAAAGAGCTTATTCTTGGCTTAACTAGAATATAGTTTTAGCCACTAAAATGACCAACTGAGGGACTTAGTTTGAATAAACGTGATTCGTGGTTCTCCCCAACTGGGATTATTAACTCTGTCAGTTAGAAGCACTGGCAAAATGTATATAAATGAGAAGAACGTTGAACAGTTAATTTTTAAGTCAGTGCAGTGGTAATATATGGTACTGTCCCTGAGAACGAGCAAAAGGAAATTTGGATTTATTATCTTCTTTTTCAACATTTTTTGTGGCATGTGCTGTAGTATGGGAAAAAAAGTACCTTTCTGCAGTGTTCTTCTCATCTCCTAACTAGTTCAGCAGTGGGTAATGTAAGCAGATATTTCAGGAGAAATCCATGCATGGATTTTTTTCATCATTCAAGCTTCTGCTTAGTTCTTGAGGAAAGTGAGATCAGTGGCAAGGTGGGATCCTTTGTCAAGGAATAAGGTGTGATACTTTCTAACCAAGCACAAGCTCATAATACTGCCTTTCCCCATGTTTATGGCCTGATGTTAAGGCATCTCTGCACTGTGGCACTATTTGCTGTATTGAGTGAAAAAAAAGCCCAGACGTAAGTGAAAGCGTAGTCGCCTGTATCTTGAAGCACCTTACGTGCACTGCAACTTCATCGTTTAATTCCAAACTGTAGAAGTTAACCATCTGCTTGAACACGAACCGTGGTTTTGCTTTGTTTTTATCCTTTGAGTCTTGTAAAGTAATAAGCAAGGGGAATAAGATGTTTTAGTTCTCTGCTGGTCATTTCAGTGGAACATAAAGGTCAGTAAGAAGGCTGGTACTTTGGGTCTCTGTGGGGCGAGTTAGAACAGGAAGAGAGAAAGAATTAGCTGTGTATTAATTATAGCTTGCAGCATATTTGTCCAGCTTTTTACAAGTGAAATAGAAAAGGAAAAAGAACAAAAAACCCTCACTTTACACTTCAAAAGAAAATATATAATAGCAGTGAAGCACAGATGAGTCAATATTTATTTAATAATTACTGGAATTCAAAGAAAAGCATGATTCACAAAAACAACCAGCCCAGACAACGGAAGAATCACAATACTTAAGAATGTGACAATCATATCTATGTTCTTTAAGAAAATAATTTTGAGCAGTGTTTTATTTGAAGTTACTGTAGCATTTGAGTGGGTAGAAGCTTTTTCTTTCCTGGATTCAGATGGTGGATACTCCAGGTCAAACTGAGTCCTCTATAGAAAAGTAATTGCAGTTACACTGGAGTGAAGAGTTTGGTGCTGTATGTTTATTACAGACTACCCAGCTTCTATTTGTGGCAGGGCTGTAGGTCAGGGGGCTGATAGAGCTATAACGTACTTAAATAAACCGCGTGGTTGCAATTCAAATGCTCACTAGCCAGTAATTGCACATTCATGTTTTGCACGACATAAAATGTAGAAGCCCAACATCTCTGACGTAAAGCCAGCTTATTTTACTCCTAACATCCATAACTGATGCAATTTAAACACTTCTCTGAGACTATATATAAGAAAATGGGAAGCAGTATACAAGTGTTACTCATGCAAGTCTGTTTCAAGAGATTCTTTGAATACAGTTATTGATAGGTTTTTCTTACATAACATATGCAAAATGTAATTGAAATTAAATGTCAGCATGACACATTTAAACAGATAACATTTGCCATCTTGTAAGATTTGTACTACTCTGAGTAGTAACTTTGTAATTAGGAATTTACTCACTCTTTTCCTTTATATTATTTTTGATATTTTAGACAAATAAAGGCGATGCCCTTGCAAACCGTGTCCAGAACACATTGGGAAATTATGATGAGATGAAGGACCTGTTAACCAACCATTCCAACCAGAGCCACCTTGTAGGAATCCCAAAGAATTCTGTCCCACAGACACCCATTGACAAAAATGAGCAGAACTTTTTCCCAGAACCAAGAAACAGGATGATCCCATCTCATCAAATCAGTGGCCACTCATCAACATCAATGCCTCCACCTTCTTCATTGTCATCTAATTCTACTTTGCTACATAGTCACCAGAGCAGCAGGAAGTCGAGGACAGACTGGTCACGTGGTGGTCACAACTCCAGTGGGGCCCAGCCAAGCCAATCCAGTAGTCAGCAAAGTCGGACAAAGCATAGCTCTTCTCATGACCAGCCACAGGGCAGGTATGAAGACCTCTATAGTTGTCAGAATGAGCAGCATAAAAGTGGAGGAACAGAGGAAGCAAATCCTATGGCAGCATCTTCACATTCAAGGAGACATACGCATTCAAAGTCAGCACCTGGAGAACATACTTACAAAGAAAACAGTCATTCGAAGTCACCCACAGAGATTGAGTTTGTAGGTCATGGTCCTGGATCTCCACTTCCTTCTACTTCTTTGTTATCTGCAAACAATGGTCTTTCATCCCAGAATTTCCCACCAGGACTTCACTGTAAAAACAGCATGGTCCAGCAAAAGCCCACAGCGTATGTCAGGCCTATGGACGGTCAGGACCAGGTACCCAATGACTCACCTGAACTGAAACCTCCGATAGAAATTGAGAGTGGATATGGAAATCAGCCCTTTGGGACTCTGCTGGAAGGAAAAGTGAACACACCTAGTTCAAAGAACAAAGTACCAAAGCTCAACATTCCTCCTGTTACTGAAGTAAGTATTTAAAATATCTTCTGTCTAGTACCGCTCATGTATTTCATGTTTTTCTCTGGAAATATACAGTTCCATTTCCTGTAACTGCAGTCTAAAACATTTCTATATTCTTAGAATGTGCAAGACTAGTTTGTTGTGGTAGTCCCCGTAGCAATATTTACTGATGTTTTAAGAGCACAGTTTGCAATACTAACGTTCAGTTTTACTGATTAATATTAAAAGGTGAGATCTCTGAGTGTAGTAGATTTTGAGCAGCTAGAATTCTGTACAGAGATCTTTATTATGTCAGTTCATCTGCAGTTTTTCCTCTTGTATTTTCAGTGAGGAGCTAGTTTGGTAAAAAGATTGCTGTTTTAAACCCTAAGGAAAAAATGGCAGTGTTCAAATTTCAGTGTTACTAAATAATTCCACCAGTAAGGAGTTTGTTTGCAGAGTTTCCAAAATTCCTGTTGCTTTTAATGGAATTAATATGGCTTAAGTTCTGAGTAATGCTTATGAAAATGTGTCCCATTAAAGCTTTTATGCATTTCGAAGAGCTCTTAATATTTGGGATTCAGTCCCAATCTCTGCTACCAACAGCTGAAGCTATTGAATTTTGTATTGCTGGTCAGTATAGTAGTCCTGTGAGGAACATTTTAGTTGCTTCGTATTCGTGTCCATTCCAAGTACAGATGTATAATAAGGATACCAAATGAACTATTTATACTCTATATACTTTTTCTCTTATCTGAATTTCTCTGAAGCAGTAACTTTTGCAAGGTAGATTTATAGTGTACATATGAACAGAATTGCAGTGTGAGTTTTTCATAGCTTTCTGTTTTCCCCAAAATATTTCCCTGCATGATAATATTTTTGTACAAGGAATGACGAGAGATGCATTCTTAAACCATTTTATTACAAAAGGTCAGCTTTTTCTATTGGAATAATTGTTCCAAGCCAATAATTTGTTTGACTATTTAAAAACTTGATGTTATTTATTAACATTCCAGGCAGCAACAAAGACTGATGTGTTTTGCAGTAGAGCTTGGAATAATTTTCTGGGAACTGCATCTGAAAACAGTAAAAGGCCTATTTATATCAAGTGGAAGCTGAGGGTTGCTTGCAGATGGTGTTTTATTAGAAAATGTATTTGTTAATAAACGTAGCTTTGTACAAGATTACTTTACAGATGTTTCTGCTTATTTTTACCTTAGGTTAAAAAACTGTTGGTATAGATGGCTTCATAGTCTGTTGCGATTTGTCCCTAGAATTGTTTGGCAAGTAAATAATTACGTGTTGCAAAAGGAAATACAGTTTTTTCACTTCTCTCGCCTATTAATACTGAGTCAAGAGAGGCACTTTAAAGTGCAGCGTCGGTACAAAGCATTTTTGGAAATAGAATGGACCTCTTGCAACTTGTATCAAATATTAAGAAAGCATTTTTTCGTTGGTTTTTTTTGTTTGTTTTTTTTTTGTTGTTTTTTTTTTTTTTTTTTTAATTTTTGAGTGAACTGGCACTGTTGAAATCAATTGATTTGTTAGCAGTGGCTTTTGGGCACAGGATTTTACCCACAGTCTTTTTGCATA
This sequence comes from Neomorphus geoffroyi, assembly GCA_033558235.1. Classification (NCBI taxonomy): domain Eukaryota; kingdom Metazoa; phylum Chordata; class Aves; order Cuculiformes; family Neomorphidae; genus Neomorphus; species Neomorphus geoffroyi. The sequence continues at coordinate 10,013,247 of JAUMJM010000045.1, read as the reverse complement.
GCTCTAACAACCTCCAATGCGAACTGTTGTTTTTGGAAAGTTTCCTAGTCACACAGATGAAAAATTACATTGTGAATTTGTTTCTTTAGCAGCTTTAGTTTATATTCTGTGTAGCGAAAAGTGTAGGTGTATAATTAATTTCGTTTATGATCAGATAAGTGGTAAACTGTAGGTGCTTTAGAAATGAATGCAGATAATCTTAAAGCAGTCTGCATTGTAAGAGCAAACAATAATTTGAAGAGGGAAATAAACCCCAAAGCTGTGTTAAGGTGATGAATAACTTTCCAATACAGAACATATGACAATAGCCAGACCAATGGATCTGTTACAGGCAGATCTCCTCATGAGTTTGGAGATTTGGATTTTTTTTTGCCTGTGTCAGGACTGTGAACTTTGGCCCTCTGTGTTTTTCCACAGATGTGTATCCTGAATTTGATTTACCCTGTGTTCAGCAATAAAACTCCTTCCAATCCAACGTTATAGATAACTGGTTTAGTTTAAGCTTAATGAGAACTGACAGTGCACACCTGTGAAACCCATAACCTTTGCAGAACGACTGCAGCGAGTGGCTCTGTTGTAATCTTTATACAATTGATGTGGAGGCTTATGATCCTTCGGTGGTGCTTATCAATTTATGAACCTTCCCTAGCCACCTCGAGCCATAGTGATCTGCTTGAAACAATTTTGCTCCTGCTCCACAGGTTTCCATCCTAACAGTATTCCAGGTGATGGTGATGATCTTCTTCTAACTAGCAGTAGGAGAGTTGCTTTTTGGGGGCATTTCTCTGTAATTTCTTTCTGTGGCTATCCCATATCTTTGAGTCCATTTCTTCAAGTTGCTGGGTGTACACGTAGAGGTTGCACACCAAATGTTTTTCAGCGATTTTTCTCAAAATTTTGCATGCTCTTAAGATGAGGAATTCTATGAAGAAATAAAATTCCTAGGTCGATGGTCCTGCAATAATGGCATCTACTAAGATGTGCAAAGTTGGAAAAGAAAAAGGCAGGTTTTGCTATTGTACAGATGGGGAGGGAATAAGTAACCAAATATTTGAACAAGCAGATTTAAAAGATGAGTTCAGACTGATGTGGAAATATGGTCTCATTTATCATGGCTTAATGGAATAGGATGTTGAGTGCCCTGGAAGTGTTCTGCCATGTGTAAGGAAGTGATCAATTTTATAACATAATTTGTGTCACTTGAGGTGTTGCTGTAAGAATCTTTGCTTATTCGCTGGGCCAAATTCTGCTCTCGGAGATCTCAACCCATCTTTCAGCTCCTCTGGAGTGGACAACATTGATAATGCCTAGCTGCTGGCTTGTCTCCACTGTGCAAATGGATTGTGGTTTAGTGATTTCTGAGCTTGTAGAGATCCGTGGTAATTTCACACAGACTGGGGTTAGCAGAATGGGTCAGGATGTAGTTAGTGTGAGCAGCAGTTATGCGCATATGGACTAATCCTTGCCTCTGAGTAGATGCCGTTGTGTGATTTCCAGACCTTGATTCACCCACACAGAGTACGGTCAGACCTCTCTGCAACATGCGTGGCCATTTCTGGTAGAGAAACAGGAACAGCAGAGCCTCTGCAGATATTCAGATATGTCCTGTAAGGATTTCATTATGGTTTTGTTATCCTTTTGATTTCTTTTACCTTTCTCCATCATTGAGGATAAAGGTAAAAAATTCTGTGTTTGGTGCCTTGAACAAAACCCAATGTAATCACTAGCGCTCAGGCTTGCCAACCTCTGAGATTTGAAAGTCTGCGAAGCAGGTCTTTCTGAGGTCCAGGAGGCCGTAAGGCCATCGTATGACTTTAGGGGGACATGAAGAAATGCACCAGATACCATGACATAGAATTAATAACAATGGCCCTGAAGCTAAAACTGATAGAAAAATTCATAGAAAGCCTCAAGCTATAAATATTGTTTCTTGTTCATTTATTAATAACTCTCATCTCTTTACTCTGTATTTACATACATGCTTACATACCTATATATATTAATTTTGAGCTTGCATTAAACATTTGGTAAATTGTAGCAAACCTGGGACATTGCAAAGAGCTTTTGTATTATGTAGAATTCTACCTACTTAAATTGTGTGATGGCAGATGACTTAGCACTCAGAGAACTGCATCATTAAATCCTATGCATTTCTTCAAAAAAGTGGAATTTAGAGACCACGATAAGAGCTGATTCTCTTTCTGCTGCATTAAAATCTAGAATCTAGACACATGTATGTAAATTGAAATCTTTTGGAATCAGATGCTTACAAATTATTTCAAATTGACTAGCTCAGCAGGAGATAGCTGAAAGAAAGCCTCTACTTTACAGATTGGGCTCGAGCACAAATTATTGAGAGTACTGAGTAAAGCAAAGAGTTTTAAGGTCTGTGGGAACATCAGAAGATGCGTTCCTGTAAAATCCTATGCACAGTTCTCCAGAACAATGCATGGATTTCCAATAAATGTTTAGGAATAGCAAATCAAGGGGAATCGAGATGATGTTTGATTCTCAAGGCAGAGTTTTTAAATCTCACTGCAAAATTGTCTTCATGTTCTGATAAAGTAGCAAATGCTCGTATACCAAATTTTTCCAAAAATACAAAACTAGAAATATATCCCAAAGGCCTACAACTTTTATATCACCACCCACTTAAGTAATAAAAAATGGAGAGCTTCTATTTTCACTTTATTTCTAGGAAAATATTTTGACAGGTTCAGTACACTGCAAAGTGATAAGCTTCTGTTACGTGTTTCAAATCATTCTGTTATCGCTGCATGTATTGATTAGCTTAGTGCTCTCTGAGCTAGCTATAAAAATGCTGCTCTCTTTCTGCATTAAAGAGCAAGAAAAATTGACAGGTAGATAACCATATTGATTGAACGTAAATAGTAAATGCAAAAGGCTTATATATGACTTATAAAACTCTTTAAGGAACCAAAGCGAATTTAATGTATGTTTTGGGGTTTTTTTAATTAAATGGGAAGTAGATGTCTTTCATTAGCCAACCTCACACCCGTTTGATATACACGCTATGCTAGTTGCCAAGTATAGTACATTAACATAGTTGTGGGCAAATCACTTTTTCCAGACGTGAGCTCTAGCTGTCCTCTGGACTTCGAGCTCTGAAGAAGGGACTGAATCACGCATTAAACTGAAATCCCTTTGGCTGGTTCATATTTCAAAAGTCTTGAGGCCAAAACCAAACCCAGTGTGCACTATTTCTTGCAGTGTTACAGGTTACAGCCATATGTTTTTCATTTGTAAATACTGTGAGAAGTAATGTTCTTGTGATACTTCTAAATGAAGACCATATGACGCCACTCGACTGAAGACCTCTTATTGTGGCCTTTCTAAGGCTACTGTCCGATTGCTTGGACAACTGCTAGCAAAGCTATTTTGCAGGGATATCAGGAGAACAGCTTGCCTATTTTAAACCAAACACAAATCACTGTATTTAGGGCCTGATTTTGAACCACTGTGACCAATGGGAACTTTGCATTTCCCATCAGACTGCAGAACAACGGCACTTCAATGTCAGTTGAATAGGTGTGATTAAAAGAACTGACCACGTATATTTGGGTTGGGAAAGGAAGGGTTAGATAGCTTCTTTCCCATTGTTCATTTGTTAGTAGGTTTTTGTGTTTTTAAGCTACTGCTAATCTTTTTTTTGCTGGTAGTGCCTCTCTTTGTGAAGAGCTGGTCTCACGCTGTCTTGAAAAGTGATTTTTTTCAACTTTTTTTGAAATTCCCAGTGTTAAAATAACTACTGTTAAGTGGCTTGTTATTGGTCCAAGTTAAGTGTAATAAATGCTGTTATTCAAATGGTCCGAAAGTAAAATGACCTCAGAGGCTTTGGGGAGAGTGGCAATAGAATTTGTTTTACTTGAGCAAAGATATGAAGGCATCATTTAATTGGTGCAGCGGGATGGGTGTATTCATAACTCTGCCAATAGAGTTGGTGTGTGGCTATGGGACAGTCACTTTGGTAGTTGTCAAACTCATTATAACCAGTTTAATTTGTAGAGGCTTTTTAATCAAACAGAATGCAGAAATCTTTATCAATCCTGTTTTTAATTTTGATGAGTGTTCTTCAGTGCTTTGGTGCATCTAAATAGGAAAGGGTGTTTTAATACTGACTCTTCATCCTTAGAGGAATATTGTTCAGATATCTGATGGAAAAGTGTTATTATGGCTGCTTTTCCATAACTAAAACTGCATCTTTTCTGCTTCCTCCCATTAATTTAAGGAAAACTTCACAAGCCATATAAAGCCACTTTTAACAATGATAACTTCACATTGACTTGTCATGTACTTTTTGAATAAGGAGTAGGAGTTGGTAGAGTTAGTTCTTCAGTATCTTATTTCCATCCATCTGACATGTAGCTACATAAGGAAAGATACTCTCGGATCTTGATACTTAGCTTAGTTGTCAGCTAACAGGGCATTCTTGTAGCACCAGTCCAGCAGGTGTAGCCAAGTTGGAGCCTTTGTGCTGTTGTTAATACTTTTCTGGAACACAAACTTTAATAAATATATTCTGTGAACTGTAAAACAAAGAATGCTCATGTAAGAAGAGATGAGAAAATTCAGGTATTAGAATTTTTCATGTGTGTTTTCACACTGGGCTGTGATCAGTCCTCAACAGTGTCCATGCTTCTTGCTGAGTCAGTGGGCATCAGTGTAGACTCGGAGAAGAAAGTTTTAATCTTGATGAAAATGGTAGTCAAGAAGAAAATTGGACTTTCTTTATCTGGTAAGCATATATCAGTAAGAAACAAGTAGAACGCTCTTTTGCGAGTGCCAGGACTCTGGGCAGCTGAATGGTGCAGAAAGTGTGATTAGATATTATAGAGATAATAGGAAATCAAACATAAACGGCTGTTCAGATGCTTTGTTTGCGGTTGAGACTGGAATACAGCTAGTGAAAGTTGAAGGAGGAGGGATAGCACCACATATTGCCAAGCTGGAAGGAGATTTACAAAGAATATTGCAGCAAATGAAATAAAGCCTAGGGAAAGAATAAGAGAAAAAGAAGGTTACTTGTGCAGTAGAGGTGTAGTAGATGTGAAAGAGATGTAAATGAGATCTGAACATACAGTAAAACTTTGCTTCGGCTTCCAGTAGGAACGTACTGGCCGTGAAGCAGAGGATGAACAGTGGAAGTGAAGACAGGTAAACTCTCCATAGAGGGAAAAGGAGCTACGGTAGTCAGGTGTGGTTAGTTTTTGGTGGGAATTGTAAGAGCAGAAGTGCTTAACTGCTCTTAAGCTCATCAAACACCATCTTGTGAAAAGCTGTATGCGATATGTAAGCAATTAACCCACGATCCAGAAGGCTCTGTGTTCCTGCATTTTTACATGCATAAGATGCTTACTTGCATACATACCTCTGGGTATTTTGTATGCTTAGTTCGTTGACATGCAGATTTATACGCAGATTTTAAACCAGCAATACCATGTGAATCATATTCATAACATACCTTCAAAGTGTGAAAATCAGGGGAAGGTCTTACGTGAGCATTTCCGGCTTTATGGCCAGAGCCACCCCGCTGTAAGGTAGTTGTCTCTGATTCAAGTATGGAAAAGCATTTAGGAGGTGCAGGTGAAAACATCATATGGGAATACTTTAATAAAAAAAAAACAGAGTGAAAGAAAGTTGAACATATAACTTGGCAACTCTCCATGAACTGCAGATATAGGTTAAAGTTATTTAGTTGGCAGGGAATTGCTAGTGTATTAGCAATGTTGGGGAAGAAAAAAATCTAATTTCTGTATTTTGGCTTGTGCAGTAAAGAAATTCCTCCCACATAAATATGTTCGTTTCACCTTCTGGGAAGTAAAGAAAGGAAATTGTAGCTGCAGTCTGTTATTTAATCTTCCTGAAATTAGCATTGGGTGCTCAGGAAGATTGAAAGATTTAATGCCAATGCCTTCCTCAAAAGAAAGAAATGACACACCACATATGTTTTAGCACTGGTTAGACTGTTAAATGGAATTAATCAAAATCCATGTTAAAATATTTCCATGTGTTAATTAGCAACGGTTTGGAACATGAAAATACGTACTGGCTTGGCAATAAATTAGTGAAGAAATATCAGAGTGAGTTTGTGGGCTTTTAATTGCAACATAATATACTGTGTGTTTTAGAAAGGTAAATGTAAATATATTCCTATGAAATGCTATGGCAATGTGCACTTAAAAATTGTATAATAAAACAATCTAAAACAGGCTTTCATTATGGCAGAGAAACTGATACCATTTCCTATTTAAAAAGAAACATTAAATCATTCCCTCGTATAATAAAGCAAGAGAAAAACAGTTTAAAAATGCTGAGCGTTTCATCTCAGGCCAAAGGAAGTTTAAAAACTTCTTTGAAAATCACGATGATGTAGCCAGTACCAACACCAGGTCTGATACTGCGAGTAGAAAAATTCACTTTTACCTTTCTATTCCTGCTGGGTCACTGCAAAGTTTGTTTCCCATTCCCCTCTTCTGAGTCTTGAGAGCAACAGAACAGCATAAATTTAGTTAAGTATGTAAATAAGACTGAACTAATAGGTATATTCATACTCTTAAATACACGCGCAAGGGAGGCAGAGGTATCTGTGGTAGCATTATAGAAACCTGACTCCAGAGAAGTCATGGATCCCCCCGCCCCGGAGGTGTTCAAGGCCATATTGGATGAGGTATTGAGCAACCTGCTTTAGTGGAAAGTGTCCCTGCCCGTGGCAAGGCGGTTGGAACTGGATGATCGTTAAGGTCCCTTCCAAACCATTCTATGATACAGGCCAAAGGTGGCCCATCAAATAGGAAGAACCCCTTTCTCTTCCTAGGGAGGGAATGACCATTCTTTTCCATGACATAAGAATATGTAAAAACCACCTCAAGAGGTTTCCTGAAGTTGCATCCCGAGATTGATCTCCCACGATCACATTGGTGGGGATGATTTTGTGTACATTCAGTGCAGGGAAATTAAGAAAAAGGTATGTGTTGATTTTAATTTTTTCTGTGGTTGATGTTCAAGTAGTCATTTGTAAAATGAGATTGAGCGTAAAAAAGGTTAGAGGTACAGAGGGAGGAAGAGGCAAGGTAAGTATAGATTCAGACGCTTTCCAGGCTAATAAGGCTATTTTTGTTTGGATTTACAAAGATCTGTGACGGGAGTCAGTGATCATAGGTGTAAACCTCAATCCCCATTAATACTGCCAATTAATACTGCCAGTCTAAACATATTTGTGTTAATACATGCTGCTTTCCCTTGCATGCTCCCTCAGAATAATATCCCATTGTTATATTCCCCAGATGTATAAACTCATTGGGTTATATTTCACTGAACTGCAAGCTGTGACACTTAAATACAAAAGACAAGCTGGCAATTACTTCTGTTGTTTGTAAGTATCCAGGCACCCTTTTACATTTGCCAGTATTTTAAATATAAACATTGAGATAATTATTTTTAAAATATGTTGAAACACTGACGTGTACCCTTTGTAAATTTAGAAAACTGTAACGATGCTCAAGTTAATTGCAGAAGTGAGGATTTGGATTTTATTACTTAGTTCACTCTGAATGAAGGCTTCATGTCCTGATCAGCAACCTATATTTGTAAGGATTAATCCTTTTTGACACCAACAAACCCTCACTTCTGTGTTGTCAGAAACTAAGAACATCTCAAAAAAATATCTAAGTTCTACTAGCACGTGCTAGCGAGAATTGAATATGCTTAAATTTAAACCTTTCTTTACCTCCAGGAGTAGCTTTCTTAGGCAGCTTCCTTCTGAAGTAAAACTTCACAGTATATTTTGCATTGTGCAGAAAGAGAGGTTGTAACATCTTCCCTTCCCACCAACAAATGCAGTTACACATTGACATGAAATACGGCACAAATTTAGCTAGGGAAATATTAAAAACAGTAATTTTTATTCAAAGCAATTATCTTAGCAACCACATTATTTGCTGCACAATACCGTGCTCACAAAGGTCACATGGCAAGGACCATGCACTGTGGTGTAATGGACTACAAATGGTTTGCAGAAACAAGTTCGAAATCAGGGATTTAGGGCTTTGCCAATATTTCTGAAAGCAAAACTTTACCACTAAAGTTCCCTAAGGACTGTGCAGTCACCAAAAGCCAGTGTGGGAATATGCACTGTCTGTGCCAACGCTTGACATCTTTTCATTGTCATAAATATTTCTTCCACCACCAGATAGAACATGCTCATGCGGAGTGGAATCGAGGTGGAGCTGCATTAAAAAAAATTCTGCATGTGAATAGAGAAGTGCATTTAAATCCTGCTAAATTTGTACTTAAAACTGCTATTACTTTCCCCTCCTCCACGCAGTGATAAACTACTTCTTGCCACTTCTTACCTTAAAACATAAAATACCCAGTTCTCTGTACACCAGATAAAATAAAGCAGACTGAAGAACAGACCCTTCTCTAAGGGGTGTAGAGGTGATTGTAAAATACAGCCAGGTTAGACCTGTCTTAACATTTGATGTTGACATTGCTGTGCGAGTTATCCCACTGATTTCCATGTGAGGACAAATGCTTTGTAATTTTGAATAGAAGCAGCAAAATTTGGCCATAAATGTCTGAATAAGACTTATTTAGGACTAGCAGCAAGAGTAAGATGTAGCAGGGATGTAGACGATTATTGCTCTTCAAAGGAGAAAAAAAAAAAAAATTTGCAAATGCTGTTTTCGTAAACACATTTTATTAAGATGTAACTTCACCTGCATTTCATCAAGGAAATTGTTTGCTACAGTTTTTAATATACTTTGATATATTGAATAGATTTGATTTATTTTGATAATAATGTTTTTTCTGCTTTTATTAGTGTTCTACATACTTTAAGTCCCTAGTCCCAAGTATCAGATCTTGTAAGAGACAGCCTGTTTACTATGATTCTTATCCTACTTCTTCAGAATCGGTGTTCTAGCTACCATGAAGACGTTGAGTAAACAACCAGATTTCAGATGTTTAGCTAAATCAGGGGTGTCATATTCCTATTGACTTCGGTTACAAGAGCCAGGTGCTAGACAGAAAAAGAATGCATTTCTGTTAGCATTTTAGTTCATCTTACAAAGGGCACGCTTGGGAAACAAATCTGATCTTACCCAGTTGCTGCGCTTTGGTTCATTGTGTAGTGGTCTCAGGATACATGAACTGAATTTCTTTAGGCTGAAAGGAACCCAAGAGAAGCTCTACAGGGATGCCCATAATGTGCTCCAGATATTCCCTGGTGCTCAGAAGTCAGACTTGTGCCTTACAGCCCTTTCTCCCATCCCAGGACACACACACTGTGTTCAACTGACTTGGGACCAACTCTTTCTCTCCACAGATTGACTCCTATTGTGCTGCGCGTCTTACTAGTGTAGATACAGCTTAATTCTCTGACGCTAGGACAGGTAGTGACTTACGATAAAATTAACTGCCAGTGTTATAGAAAGGGTGTCTGACTTTTATTGTTTGCCTAGAATAACTGTAAAAACCTATATGAGCATGTGGCAAGAATGGAGAAGATTCTGCTTTCTTATCACCATGGGCTGTACCTCTACAGGGACAGCCCAAGTCTAGCTCTTTGAGAAGGGGAAACTTCTGCAAATGATAGAGGCAACTTCCATAACTAAGCACATTATCATAGAATGGTTTGGGTTGGAAAGGACCTTACAAATCATCCAGTTCCAGTCCCCCTGCCATGGACACGGACACCTCTCACTAGACCAAGCTTCTCAAAGCCCCACCCAGCCTGGCCTTGAACACTTCCAGGGATAGGACTTCCACACCTTCTCTGGGCAACCTGTGCCAGTGCCTCACCACCTTCATAGTAAAGAATTTCTTCCAAATATCTAATTTAAATCTCCCCTCTTTGACTTTAAAGCTGTTACCCTGTGTCCTATCACTACATGCCCTTGTAAAAAGTCCCTCTCCAGCTTTCTTTTATGCCCTCTTCAAGTACTGTAAGGCTGCTATGAGGTCTTCCCGGAGTCTTCTCTTCTCATCTCCCTTGCCTGTCCTTACTAAAGAGCCTATATCCCCCTTCATCACAACACTCCGGTCATAGGAGTTAAAAGGGAGCTGATTTTTACAGCCTAGCGTGGGAGATTTTCCATAATACATCTTGCATGTGGTTTCAGATGTAGGAGCCCAGAACAATTCTCCATGTCCTTGGCTGCTTCAGTCATATTTTGTTTTCTAGGTTGAGGCAGATGTCAGATCACTGAAGGACAGAAGGGAACAGAGGCATGAACAGAGAGGGATTTCCCCTTTCATTAGCCATAATAAATATGTTTGTTCATGAACAAATAGCTGGAAAAAGAAGACATGCAGCTCTGATGCTGAAGAAAAGGCTATTTGTGTCAAATACATAGGAAATACTGTTCACAGATAAACCATTGTAAGTATTGTCATTTAACGAGGCCAAGTTTACTTGGGGTCCTGACTATGTAAAGGCCCTGTATTTCGTTCTTTTTCCTATTAGCTAACGTGGGGCACTGCACGGTGAGTAAAGATACGATTGCAGTGTGCTGAGCTTTATACTATTTCAATAGAGTATAGTGCTTTACTGCAAGCTGCCTTGAACTTTGGTGCTGTCAAAAATCCTTATTGAGTGGGATTTCCAGGTTTAAAGTCAACAGCCAGAGGCAGAAAGAAGAGATGCTATCTCTGTGGCATGCCCTTAATAAAAAGTTTGCTTGAACATAACTCCCCTATGATAGCAAACCTGTGTATAATGGAGAGAGTATTTACTTGGCACTCTCCAGGATTACCTGTGCTATTTTGTTGTAATTGTAGAGAGAGAGGAGGGGAGAGAGAGAAAGTCCAGAGACCAGGCCAGTGGCAGTGGAGCACGGTGAAGGTACTGGCTGTCCCAGGCAGAAATGTGGCGTGGAGGCAGCTGGGCATAGGAAGAGAAACAGCTTTCCTTTTGTTCACCAGTGGACTTGGCTGAAGGCAACTCTTCAAGTAAAAATGTGGCAGTTTGTGTTAGAAAAACAGGAGACTTGATCAAGAGCGGCAGGAACTGAAGGCTCCAATAGGAGGCTGTGGCAGAGGGCATGCGTGAGAGCCTGACACGCGCTTGAGGTGCGTTACCTGACTTTCCCGTCTTCTACATCCTCTGTTCAGGCTTCTATAGAATCGGACCACTTTCTTCTTAAAGATCTCTTCGTATCTCCCTTTCCATAGGTACCTGGTTCTTCAAAGTGCTGAAAGTAAAGTTAACTCCTGCACTGTGTTTGCAAACTTGAGCTTTTACGCGCTTCATAGATGATTACTTCTCTGGCAGTGGTATCAGTTTTTTTTCTCTGTGTATGTACATGTGTACATATCTAGGTGTAACATTATAGATAAGCAGTACATACAGTCATACAACCACTTTGATCTACATCCATGCTTGCAATACAGAGGCTGAAAAGACTTCTCCTGGCACAGTGCTGTTGTTTCACAATAGATCACACATGACGAAAGTGGAAAGGAATTAGAGATTTTGTTGCCTGTGACATAAAGCCACGTGGAGATCTTCACTGCATCTGGTTTCTGATTTTGGCCCTGAATACAGGCAAAAATCAGAGGCCCTAACAATTGTCATTTCTGGTCCCCCATCCAAATGAGACCCAAGGGAATCAATTTTCAGCTGAATGCTCTCTGTTCAGTGCTTAAATTTACTGCCGTTGCTTGTTTGTCCCTTGCTGAGTGGGATCATACAATGGCTTCTTATATTCCTCTTTATTCCCACAACTCCTTTCACACTTAGTCCCTCTCAAAAACGAAGCAAGATTAGCTTTGCCCACAGTGCTGTGTCCCATGGCCCCCCATCACTTACTGTTTCCCCTGCCGTGGGGAAGGGTGTGAGCCTGCTTGTGTGGGACCTGGAGAAGGGAAGGAGAAGAGTTTGACTTGTTGCCCACGGTGTAGAGAGCAGAGCTATGTGCCTCAGGACCTGGAGAAGAGGCAAGGAAGAAACTGCAGTCCCTAGGTGGAAGGGCAGAAAGGTGAAGGCATCAATGCATGCTTTAGTGCACGTGGCAGAACGAGAAGGGCCTGAATACCTGAACGAGGCAGGTATTCGCCTGGGTGTGGGATGCTGGATTCAGGCTGACTGGAGTAGGCAGCAGTGGGAGTGCCCACCTGTACAAATGGAAAACCTGGACAATGTTATCTTGTCTGACTTCTTGACTGTCTTAGCCCCTTCCTGTGACTTGTCTGCACCATTTGCAGGGAGCAACAGTGACCACAATGTGGGTTTAGATCAGATCACTATATACACGTGCTCTAAGGAGGGGTAAGCTGTGTATGAGACTTCTGGCTGACTCCAGTTTCCTCTTGCACACCTTCAGAGGCGTGTTGCAAATAGTTCTGATTGGGGTAGCAGCACAACCTGTGCTCTGTTGTCATAGAAAAGCCTGAACATTTTGGAAGTGAGTGCGTGGTACCTGAGAAACAATCCGGTATCTCCTGTTAGGAAACATAGAGTTACCAAGCTACCCTTAAAACTTGTGGTGATTATAGTACACGTGTGTAAGGTGTAGAACCAAAACTTCTGTATTTGTTCATGTGTATGAGAGAAGGTGTTCAAATGTGTTCTCTCACCATTTTTCACATATTTTTGTAGTGGCAATGGCTGGACTTTGCATATGGATTATTGTAGTCTACACCCGTGTAGCAAAGTCTCACCTTGGACTGAGTGTCACACTGAGCAGAGAACATAGCTGCTGTTTTGGAGCAGTTTTCCTTTGTGAATGATTGCCTTCTCTCTGCTCTGAGGAAGGGAGGAAAACAAAAAGCCACAGGACTGCATTTACCACAGCTCTGTGTCTGTGCTAATAAACTGTGCTCAGAACTTCAGCTCAGGCTTATACTTTTTTTTCCAACCTGAAACATGGGCTGAGATAACTCGGGTCTGCCCACAATAGACAGTGCAAACATTCCTTGAAAGGCTTCCAAACGTTTCGAGGCCTGGATAGCAATGGCAGGAGTTTGCATGTGTGTATAAAAATATATACCATATAGAATGTGTATAAAGCCATTTGAAAATCAAGCAAAATGTGCACTCGGCTCTATTGATGTTGCTCATGGGGGGAAAAAAATATTTGGAAAATCAGCCTGCCTTGTTTTTCAAAAAAAAAAAAAAAAAGGCAAGAACAAAAAAAACCAACGGAAAGCCAACACTGGCATTTTTGCATGTGGCTGTTATGCAAGTCTCCTTAGGGATTACCGTTGACACTGGGCTCTTAAAGTTGCAGCATCTTGCATAACATGCTTGCACAAGAAGCACTGTGCTTCATAGGCAGCAGGTTTAGACCCAAGGCAGTCGGCAGCGATTGCTGCCACTGACATTGTCTGCAGTGTTTTTTGTGAGAATGTGATGAGCCATTCCAAAACTGAAGGATAGAAAATGGGGTAAGGAACACTGTTCAGAAGAAGAAAAAACAAAGTCCCCACAGTGCATGGGTCGTGCACGTGGCTTTAAGTAAAAGAGATAAGTAATTATTTCAAAATTTGGTGTCTAAGCCTTTGAGTTTATTTACAAGAAAAGGAAAAATAAATGCTTTTTTTCCAGGAGGATCAATTTGAGCTCCTGCCAAGGTCAGTGTAATTTTTATTTTTGGCTTCAATGGAAACAATTTTTGGCCCTTTATAATTAAAGTTAATAGATGAAAAATGATTCCAATTTTTCCTCCCTTTCATACATCTGTTCCTACTCCATAATATGCCAAACAGTGAGATTCAGATATGAACTTACTCTTCTGCAGAGATTTTAGTTTTACGGACTGAATTCCAAACTCCCTGCTGCTCATGGAAAACTTGTCATTGACTTCAGTGTGTTTGGATCAAGACCTATGAAAATAAGTTCAGGAAGAACCACTCTGAAATTAGCACATGCAGGTGGTGGCTGCATTATAGATTGGACTGGACTGAGTATTTGTGCCATCCTCTTATGTAGTACTTCAAAACACCACAACTTCCACTGAAACAAGCTCTTGGGAAGATAAATGGAGAAGTTTCCAAATACTATAGCTGCTTCAGTATTCATACATAATAAACCCAGCTTCTGTAAATAACTCATTTTATCTGTCAAACATTGTAGGCACATATGCCACATTAACTGTCACTGGGGTCGTAAATAAACAATGTATCTGTCTATACATTACTTATGTCTGGGAGGAAATGAACAACGACACAAGAAAAACAGTTAGGAACATATTTTAATTGTAAAATAAAATGTTACTGTTGCTATTGCTAATTATTTTAAATACTTCTGAACTTTAAAATACAGTTCATAATTCAACATAAGATGCAAAAGGGTAGTATTCAAACAAAATCAAGTTAATGCATCTAGTATGTGTTTCTTAAGTGCTTTTCTACTCCCAGTCATTCAAGAACAGCTCTGGGGCACATTTTAACTCTTTATTCTTAACACAACAACAGGAACCGGTTATCAGAGTTTGGAGCCACAACAACATATGTAACTGATGCTTGACTTTGTAGCCATAATCTCAAAATGGCATTTGTAGGTTTGACTCAATTCCTTCAGAATCAGTGGTATATACGTGTATATAACAATATAGAATTTACATTTGGGTTAAGAGTGCAGGTCCTGGTTCTCGTTTACTATGTATGAATGAACCCAACTTACATCTCTCTAACATTGTCATAATGGACCCTCCTTTAATCTGTTTGCATGGTTTCTGCTTAGCAGTCTGTGTTGCACCATTTGTTTGTGATTGCATTTAGGCACCAGAGGTAGTAGGGAACTTCTAATGAGATGCCAAAATACCAGCAGTCTGCTTTTGATCACTGGACTGTGTTGGTTATTGAGATCTGTTCTGCAGATTTATAATTTTGTTTTCTGTAGGCAGTGTCACTTAAAAGACCAATTTCTGAGCTTTTCTTAGGATAACTTGTTTCTTGATGTGTGTTTGAAAACAAACATCTAAATCCAACAAACCCACAGATTCAGCCCCTTCTAAAGTTGCTGTACTTTTGGTGGAAAATAAAGTTCATTGACCAACTGGATATGGACAGGGGTTAACAGTCTTGATTTGCGATGGAGTAAAATTAAGTTAAGCTCTCTCTGGGCCAAAGTGATAAGAGATCTTATATTTATGTTGTTAAATGTTATTATCTTTATTAATTATAGAACTATTATGATCTAGTGTCTGCACTAACCACTAATACTGCAAGAGAGACAATGCTTTAAAACAAAACTAAAGCCTTTATAAATTATGTTTATTGGCTAAAACACACCTTTTATATTAATAGTCTTTTGTCTAAGATAATGAGCTAGAATATTAAGATTTAAGATACAGTGTGATTAATGTAATGGCTAATGATGAATTTCAGCCTTTAGATATTTCCGTGATCACTTGATAACTTATGAATGGGCAGAATTTGATCCTGCATGGTTGGCAAAGCATCAGAATACCACAATAACTAACGAAGGTACATTTAATCCTAGGATGATTAAGTCACAAGGTAGCTACTTCTTTGAAAAGAAACTTATGTATTTCTGCTTGGCGTGCATAAAGCAAGAATCCATTGTGTGCATCCATGTTATTTTCCTTTGACATTGTTAAATATCTGATAAGTTGTTTTCTGTTAAGTACAACATTGCAGGTGGTGTGCTAGAAAGCGTATGTGGTCTATAAGGAGCACTTGTCGCTAGATTTAAACAGCACAGCTATGAGAAGAATTCCAGTTTAGATACCTCTTGTTAACAGCCCTTCCATAGGTGCTTAAGTTCAAATTAACTGTTCTGAAACCCAAACTGGAGTAAAATCTGATGTGAGCCAATTTACTCTGCACAGCAATCATGGGCAATGAAAAGTGTTGTGCTGGATTGCTATTTAAATCGGATCACTGTAGCTCCCTCAGTGGGAAAGCAGTGCAAAGTAACAATGGCCATCGGCTGAATGTAATTTAATTATTGGGTTTACATATTGGTTAGTTCTTGCATTGTTTAAAAAGAAACATTTTCTAGCCAGGTATGCAGTATCTGACAAGTGTTAGAAATCATTTTAAAAAGCTGGAGGAATAATAGACTGATGATCTAACACATTTAAATTAAGCGAGGTCTGATTGTTGAATGTTTAAGGGTGGTGAGTTCATTTCCATTGAGGGCTGACATTTTGTTCTTTTTGTATATTGCATTGTTAGTGGTATAATGCATACAGAAATATGATGATGAAAAGCCTGAAGATTTGGATTTTGAAAATAAAGCTTCCTTAGGGTTGAATATCTGTTGTTTCACAGAGCAGCTTTTCTGGTTGAAGTCACATGGTAAATTTGAGACCCTCCATTTAATATTTACAAACCAAAGGAAAAGAGAGCTGAAAAGATGTCAGTCCATCATTATCTTTCATCTGTCCATTAGACTTTCTCATAACTGAAAGACGGTCCAGGTTGCTGAATGTAAGGTGGTGTAGGGCATCATTGTTCCAGTATTGCATTTTTTTCTCCAGCTTCCATTTTTTGTATCGTAACTTCAGAATTCCCTATCTCATCGTTGTTCGATATGAAATTGCTTGATAGGGTGTGATGACACATTCATATTATGTTAGCAGCATAATTTAACTGCTCCATTTTTTTAAACCATTTGCAAAAGTGCCTGAAATGTGTGCATTATAAAATAGGGTCATTACAGCTATGGTTGAATTGGCATTTCAGTAATAAACCCTTAGTAGAGGGCTAGATGTTAATGCAAATCTTTTATCATTATAAATATGAATCAGTCAGCAATGATATGGAGTTACTTCGATAAATGGACACTGGAAAACCTGATTTACTGAATGCTGACATTGCGGCTCTCAAAACTCTGACATCATGTCACCAAAATATTTGCGAGGGCAGTACAAGTCCAGAACGTAGTTTG
Source organism: Neomorphus geoffroyi (assembly GCA_033558235.1). Lineage (NCBI taxonomy): Eukaryota > Metazoa > Chordata > Aves > Cuculiformes > Neomorphidae > Neomorphus > Neomorphus geoffroyi. Next base: position 9,996,368 of record JAUMJM010000045.1, on the reverse strand, counting down.
TTATTCGAGGGAGGAATACTACTCTCAGATCAGCCAGCGCCATAGGTGAGGAGTGGCTGGCATCTACTGTGTTTGGAAGGAAGGAGGTTGAACTGGATTGTCATCTTCTAAAGGCAGCCTTGATTTGTGCCCAAATTTTATACAGTCTCCAAAGTCCATCTCATTCTGGGCCTCTGAGGCATCATGGACCCCGCCCTCTGTCTTTATGCAAGGGAAGCCTACAGCAATAAATATGAGTGTCTCCCATAAAACTGATGCAGCCCTTTGCACTCAGTTTCAGAAGAATGTTTTTAATACTGTGTTGAGAATAGAAGTGTCTCTGTATTGAACTGAACAAAAAGATTTGTATGTCAGAGCTTCTCATTCTTTTCATGCCCTTTCTTTCCAAGGAAGTTACTTCAGATGTGCTTCTCTGCAGGATAAAAGACATCTCCATGGGAAAGTAAGAGTGTATCGTATCACAAAGAGGAGGCTAAATTCTGGTCTCAGGTTTGGATTTGAAGTACGTTAGTGGACACCTAAAGAATCCTTCCAGGTGTGGCTTTCCAAAAGCAGAACTCCCGTATACATTTCCCTCCTCCTCTTCCTGAGCAAGGGATGGAAGGAGCAGTTACCAAAGCTTAAGGTCCTTACTTATGGAATTTGACTGACTGCCTTAGGTTTTATCAGGATTTAGAGTTTTGGAGGTCTATCTTTGGAGTACCTGTTACAAGCTCCAGAGAGACACTAACATGGCTGGAGATCTGAACACAAGCTCACAAAAGATGTAATTGTGCAGGTGGAGTGGATCCTACCTACAAAAGATCCTGCATAACAAAGATCAGTAGACATTGGTACGAATGCTCCCTCCAGTAAGAAACAGCATCACATACATTTGCCTGTCAGGAAGTATAGCGTTTACGTTGTCACTTAGGATATGGGACTCCTTTTCTGCTAACTTTCACTGATTCCATTTTATACTCTGTCCATGACACCAGCTAGTAAACTCACCAAACCATGTTTTTACTGCTGAATTTTTTCTGTGTATCTATTTGTCATTTAGTAGTGCCTTTTGTAATCCATGCCTTGTTCTGTCCTCTGTAGTATGATCCTGTATCACTGGACATGGTAAGACCTATGGGACAAACCAGTAATTTCTTCAGTAGAGGTATTGACTGTTCACAGGCTCAGTGATTTTCTGCATCTTTGTCAAACAGTGAGGTTTTCTCCAGTGCTAAAACCGCCAACAAACATGACTTCTTCCTGTGTGATAAATTTAATGTCACTTACTATGTTGGAACTAGAGGACATTTATGAATGAACCACGCATACGCATGGTCCATTTTCTATTGTATGTCTACTAGAGAATGAAATGGTAGAATTTGTTCTGGTTTTATACTCTATGATTTACAGAAATTTTAACTTTAAAATATCTAGCTTTTGTAATAGAAAAGACTCTTGTGGTGGAACCATGTACTCTAAGTGGATACCAGGTGAAAATGCAAATGGCATTTCTCAATTTTAGCTCATTTTGTTTAGAATAGTGTTAGATGGCTTTTTAAATGTTTGTTCACTCAATAGGCATATAAAAGTCATATCTACCTGCATGGTCTATTTGCTTTTTAGGTCAGATTTGACACATATATATGTTATTTCAGGAGTGTAATCACTCAACTTGTTGCCAGTTTCAGGGAATTCTTTTATAGTCAGGTCCTTGTGACTTGAATTAAATGGCTAAAAGATTAATTCACTGTGGAAAACAAATAAATACATAGATTCATGGGTATTATGCCTCTAATTAAACAGTGTGAACCAGAGCGATGTTTCTTTGTTATATTTCTGTCTGGAATGCCAAATGTTCCAAGTATTTGAGCAAGCCCTTGTGTCTTAAATTTTAGGAAGCTGAAATTAGTAAGGTCATTCTAATGCTAGTGGAGATATGCCTGACCTCTGAAGTATTTGCAGTTTGTGCGTCAGTGTTATTGAAACCTGTAGTTTAAATGCAGTAATTTCCCATGTTGAAAAGGAACAGAGCTTTTCCAAAATTATAATATTGTAGTATGTCTATGCAAAATCTATAGGTGCTCTGATGAATAGCAGTGCACTCTGATAGCAAAGAATCAACGCAGAAAAAATTAGGTCACAGCAGCTTGCTTGCTCTTTACACTGTCATGGTTGATTGGTTATTCTCATCACCCTTTGTTTAAAATCATTTCAGAATTAATTGGTGTTCATTAACGCAAGTCTTTGTAGCAGAATTGCAGAAACAGTCATTAATGTAGCTAATAAACATAAAAAAGAAAAAAGGATCCTATTACCAGGTCCCTACAGGCTGTTAACTAACATTTTGAATAAGAATACATAAACATAAATTAAACATTTTTACAAACTGCTAAGGATGTGGGAATTTAGCATGGTGGTCTGTACTAATGCTTTGAAACAATTTGTTATATTATGTCGATTTTTTCAGTTTTCTGCTATAACCATAGTGGTCCTGGTTAGCTTAGATTTTCACTGTGGTCATGCAGGTTTCTTAAGAGGTCTGTCTACCTCTGCCAGCTAGTACAGATGAGGCTCTGATCCTTCTCCTCTGAGTTCAGTGAGTGTTTTTCTTGAGGAGTGTAGAGTTTCAGGTACCTTTTGTGATATTTTGAAGAGAAATGGAGCAAACTTAGAAGCCGGAAGTTTGGGCTGCAGGCCCAACAGCGGATACAGACTGGTGCAGGCATCATGTCCTTCATTGTAGGTGAAGGTTGGTGGCTGACTTTATTGGGGTGCTCTGCCATCTGATTTTCACATTAGCTTGAGTCAGACCAACTCAGCAAAATGCACTCTCACATTTGCTGTGTGTTAATGACGGGATTTCCCTTGTTTAGGCTGTTGCCCTGACTTGGTGGAATATACAATGTAGAAGGCACTGCTGCAACTCTTAACCTCCCACAGCTGCTCTTTCGAATGGGTCTGCCAAGGTTGAGGGTCATTAAGGGCCAGATACAAGATACGCAGCACAAGTCACCTGCGCTGTGTACCCTGGCAGACCTGGGAGGAGTGGGGGATGTGGTGCTGCATGTGCAGCCACAGGGCCTGGAGCGTGTTTCTGCCTGACCCTTTGCAGGTCTGTGGGAATGCAGCAGGTCCCCGTGCCCTGGCACAGGGTGTGGGGTGGCGCTGTTTGAAGAAGACAGGTTCATTCCTGTGCTCACAGGGTACTTCTTGCCCAAAATAGAAAGAGATGATGCTTCTACTGCCTAATTTTACATGGAAGGGAAATTTGGCTTTCCAAAAGATGATAAAAGCAACTGTGGGGTGGGGCATGAAGCAGAAGCGCTGGGTGCAAGCTCTGGCTGGCTCTTTGGGAACTTCTTCCAACCGCACAATAGCTCCTCTTGCTGCCCATCAGTTTGGCTGCAGCAGGGAGAGCAGGCAGTGGAGCTGGGAGAGGTGGCCAGGCTGCCCGTGTTCACCCAGCCTTTCTGCACCTGCGCTGGGCTGGCACAGCCGCCTTGTGGGCACCCTGGGAGTTTGTGGGACACCTGAGTCCCCAGTCTGCAGGCGTTGAAGAGGTGCCTGAGCAACCAAGTGAGCACGGCCTTGGAACAAGTGAACGGAAATGCCAGGTTGGTTGTCCTGAAATGTTGTAGCTGTTGAAATGGAGCCCTAGTGGGGAGCGATTGGAAAATGTGTCCCCTGCTATTTAATTTTTGAATGTCTTTGCTAGAGCTCACTGAATATGAAGGGGATAATTTGCAGACAAACCACCTAATGTGTTTAGGTGGTGTATTTTAAGGGCACTTTAATATCCGAACAGTGTTAGCTGATGCACTTTTAACTTTGGTTAAATGCAGAGTCCCCATGCAAATGCAGTCTTGGCATACACAATAAGTTACACAAACATTTCAAACACAAAATCCACTAGACAAATATATTGCTTTGTATGTCTGATTCTTGATATACAGTGTCTGTATACATTCTGACATATGCAGAGAAACATGAAGGCTTGCCAGTGATCCGTATACATTACTTTTTATAGCATACAATTTCAAAGAATTCAAGCCTTAAGTAGGATACAGTTAGTAAAGGGACCAAGAAATGTATTTACCCCTACAATTAAAATATAATAACAGAAAGACTAAAAGTTGTTTCAGTCTAACTTTTGTTTATTGACTAGAACACATAAATGGCTTTAGGCACTACTAAACAATAAAAAAAATGTGGCTCACTATTGGGTATTTTATCCATTTTAATTTATTTTGATGCTGCATGCAGTTTCTGAATATCTTTTGTGGATTGTAATAAAATAGCCGCAGTGCAATTTTGCATGTATGTCAAGCGGTGCGTGACCTGATATGCAAATTTAATACCAAGGTGCCAAAACTGAATTCATAATGTTTCACATCTACAGAGCTGTTTAAGGCAGTTTAGAAATCAATGAATATGTAATATGAAGGTGATAAGACCTAAATAAAAACCCTATTTATCTACTATGAAAAGTATTTATACACAGAATATTTAGCACAAGCAGAAAATGGACAGAGTTTCCAATTATATGGTTTGCATAAACAAATGTTGAACCATGTGCTTAGAATAGATAATAACATAGCTAGTTTCTTTGCATTATACTTTAGAAATGTTTACAGATGTCTTTCTCTTAGCATATATATAAAATGAATCACTAAACTGAAGCAGCTTTTGAAGAAAACCTCTTTGAGGTCTCTTATTTATTTTTAATTTACAGTATATGGGGTGCTTCATTATAGGTTTCTGTTACTGGTTTTCGGGTTATTAAAGATCAGTGAAATAAGATACACTTTTGTGAAGTCTTGTAGTTTATGGTGAAATAAGGGATATAAATTTAACTGGTAATAAATAAGAATCAAATGTTTTCCATCTGCTTACCTTTAAAAGCAGAGAAGATCTAATTTTGGAAGCATTTTGACTTTTGAAATCTCTTCCTGAATCGATGAACTGATTATTTCTATTGTTTTGTCCGAAAAGTTAATCTAATAAAGCTTCAGGAGTGTACCAAATGATACTTGTGAATTAGATTGGCCTTCCACTCAGCAAACTTGTATGTGAACATGGACTAGGAATCCAAGTCTTGATTGATGGCTATCAGTCCTAGCTGTACCACTGTCTCCCCATGCAGGAAGAGACGCTGTGCTTGTTCAATTGGCTGGCTGCATTGTTTTATAGCACCCTGCCAGTCAGCACAGAGAGGCGTTTATACCTCTCGGCTTGAAATAAGTTGCTACAGTAATCACTATCAATGTGTTGAGCAATCAAGAAAAATGTAGGGGTGCAGCAGGTTTTGAAAAATGTCCATCATGCCATATGGGTACTGCTGATATCTGGAAGAGATTTTGCATCCACCTTGATAGAGGCCAAGGTCCATCATAGGAAAAGTCAGAGCATTAGACTGACAGATGGAATAATGATCCGAAATAGTTGCTAATCTATTCTGTTAGGGGCATGGTTTAGTAAGGGGACAGGTACGATTGCACTCGATGATCTCGGAGGTCTTTTCTAACCAGATGATTCTATGAATCTTATGGAAGAAACTAGAGAAAATTCAGACCCCAGAAGTGCACGCTTTTTTTCACACCTGACTATAAACCAGCTCAGGTGTTGTGTTCCACTGCTGGTCAACAGCCTGTTGACTTAATGCCTTGAACCTCAACAAGGGTTTAAAGTCCATGATAAATTTGAACACCTTCTTTGGGCGATCAGATATAGATGAGTGGAACTGGGAGGTAGATAACAATGAAGATCATTTTAGTTTTTGTCCCTTGTGTGGCTACTACCCTATGAAATTGCTGCCTCCCTCTGATAAATGAGTGATGGAGTCATTTTTTCTTTCTGCTTGAGGGATTGTCTATGTTCCTGCAGCAAGTGCTAGAACCATTCATTTTTATGAAGTTTTCTCTTGCTTGTGACACTATTTATTAATAATAGATTGTCTAGAAAAGAATAGTAGCCAGCACACTATGAGTGTTGCACTTTTCTGGGCCTCGGTTATGTGAAAACCTCAGGTTAATTCTCTGTACCAGATAAGCTGCATTAACTTTCCTCGACTGAGGGGATGGCACCATATTCCCTGGAAGGGAGGACATCCAGGTTTCCCTTGATCAGAGGTTCTCCGTAAGAGGTTTGGTTTAAAAGTATTAATATGGAAAGGTCCCTGAGGTTCTCCTCACAAAGTTCTCTTTGCATTATCTTCATGTTTCTGAGGGGTGCTGAGCTTTCACAGGAGACCACGTTCTTTTTGCTCCTAAAGGAAACCTCCAGTAAAGGACTGCATTTAGATGCGCCTTGGAACCGTACTGTGGAGAGCTTTACCTTCCTTCTCCACAGGGACACAGTGTGCTTGTAGGAACTGTGTGGTAGTGTTCCCTTTTGGTTGTTCAGACATAGCCACGGAAGGGACTAAAGGCCCAGACTTAGGAACTGATACACTAAATAAATGAACTGGAATGTACATGACTTGATAAGTAAATGAAATGGGATAGATTGCGCTTTTTCCACATTGAAATGAAACATACGACATGCATGGAATTTCTAGGTCTTAATTCTTTTCTGCAACATAATATTGAAGTATTTATGAATTTATCTTTAAAATTAGTGGTCATGATTATGATTTCCATGGAATTTTTATGTTGATATTGGCTGTGTTGCTGTGGTTTTGCCTTTCTGACTTAGACATTTTTTTTTTCTTTCTTAAAAAACTTGAGGTTTCCATGGAATGCAAATTCTTGTTACTATCCAAGTCACAGGGCACAGGATAATGTTATAATACACAGATTTTTTTCCAGAATCATCGTTATCCTTTCCAGTCTCTTTCACAGAGCATGGAGGAGAACATCAGGAAAAGTTGGTGGTGTGGAAGGAACTGGATAGGCAGGAGATCACTGCTTTCCTTTGTGAAGATTCTGGGTCCCCACCAGAGTGTCTGGGCTGTAATAGTGACCTGAGCTTTAGCTGTTTGTTGCTGGCTTCAGCTTTGTGGTTTGATATAAACTCCATCCTCACTTCAAATCAGAGTTGTTTTGCACTGACCTGAGCTACTTGAGTACCTTGAGTACTGTGTCCAGTTCTGGGCCCCTCAGTTTAAGAAGGATGTTGAGATGCTGGAGTGTGTCCAGAGGAGAGCGACGAGGATGGTGAGGGGACTGGAGCACAAGCCCTATGAGGAGCGACTGAGAGAGCTGGGGTTGTTTAGCCTGGAGAAGAGGAGGCTCAGGGGAGACCTTATTGCTCTGAACAACTGCCTAAAGGGAGGTTGTAGTGAGGCAGGAGTTGGACTCTTCTCTCAGGCGACCAGTGACAGGATAAGAGGACTCGGTCTCAAGCTTCGCCAGGGGAGGTTTAGGATTGACATTAGGAAGAAATTCTTCACTGAGAAGGTAATTGTTCATTGGAATGCGCTGCCCAGGGAGGTGGTTGAGTCACCATCCCTGGGGGTGTTCAAAGAGAGTTTGGATGAGGCACTTAGTGCCATGGTGTAGTTGACAAGTAGGAGTAGGTGTAGGTGTTGGGTCATAGGTTGGACTCGATGATCTCAAAGGTCTTTTCCAACCTTACGATACTGTGATACTGTGATACTTAACCTTTCTTTATGCAAACTGTAAAGCAGCTGTGTTATGCATGGCTTTGAATTTTCAAAGAATTCTGGACAAGCGGCTGGACATGGACCTACAGTGCAATGACCGATTAGTCAATGCCTCTCAAAATAAATGAGAAGTCTTAGTCTATCAGTGAGGACTGAGACCTTATTATCTCACGCTAGGCTTCCTTGGGATTTCTTCTTTGCAGAAAGATGTAGTGCATCTTTTTACTAATGTTGGCATAAAGATTTAAGCAACCAGTTTCAAGGAAGCCTATGCTTGGAAAATATATTTCTGTGAAGTTCATTTCATCATCCTGGATTGTTGTCTGCTTCATTATTTAGAGATTATCTAAATCTAAGAATTAGAGAGACTGATCTCCTTTAGAAAATATTCCTAAAATTTGGAGTATTTTTGTGTTACAGATTTGTTTTAGTGACAGTTTTGATGCTTTGCAGAATATCCGTCCAGGAGAACTCTAGTAATAGAGAAAGCAGTCAGTATTTAGAAACTTAATTTTCTTGGCAGCTTAATTGTCTTTATTTCTGATTTTTCTGTCCATGTCTTTTAATCAGTGTTACGCTGTGAAATCTGCCATTTTTGCTATGGCGAGCCCATGAAATTTGTCATTGCTGTTCTGTGATTTGCATGGGGCTTGCTTTATGATTAGCAAGCAGAGTTCACAAGTGTGTGTTTTATTTACATGGATCTCGGCTCTCCAAAAGATGCATACCCTCTTAGTCTGGTCCCCAAACTAGACTGTAATATTTCTGATATCAAGAGTTAGTTGTTTTGAGTGATAGATATGCTTTGTTCTGAGAGTGTGTTTATTAAATTAGGCAGCGTAGTACTGACTACGGAGCTCACCTTGGTTTTGCACCTTGCTCGTATTTACCCACTTTGGCATGTAGGGAAGCAACAAGCTTTCTGCAGAAAAGAATTCAGACACTTCAAGAGTGTGTCGTGTAGCAAAGCAGATTACTGTAACGGGCTCAGCTAAGAGTTGAGTCCCCAATTTGGAGTGCAAAATCCGTAGGAGAGAGTGGGGCTCTTAATATTTAATCGATAGTAATTATACAGTGAATTATATATAGTGAATTATATTATTAACACTGAAGCACTGTCTTATGAATCTTTTGGCCCCGCAAAAGGTTGTATGTTTAGTTTAACAAAGGGAAGAAATTTTGACATTTATTAAAAAAAAAATAGGTTTGGCTTTATTTTAAGTGTGTGGTCAGGATGAATTCATTTGCTTTTACTGGAAGAACACTTATCATAATGGAATCGTGGTATCCATGCGCTTGTCACATGTTCTTTTTTTATACACAACCCTATAATTCCACTTCAATGCCACTTTAATTTAGTATTAGTTAATGGAGTCCACATAAAGGTTGCTCATTTTTTATCTGGATTCTCCAACTACATTTCTGGTATTTAAAATTGCTAAGCTGGAGAGGAGAGCACTAAATATTAATAGCAGCACTTTGAAAAATTAACAGAATTATCTTCCTTTTTGTCTGTTGATTCACATTTGCTGCTTTACAAATTAATAAGCAAAACAATAAGACGCTACAGATTAGTAATGAAAAATGAAATACATTGTTGGAAGAGGATGTGCAGCTTACACATACCAGTCATCGGGGACTCTTGGGCAGCATGGGCAGATGTGCAAATCCCCACTGGTGGCCATGGTACAAGAAGAGTGAAGAGTGTCACCAGTTCAGTAGAGTGAAGGTGCTTGTATTAGGAGCCTACCTCTCTGTTCTTGCTGTGGCTGACAGAAGTAGCCACTGTTGAGGCTGAACTAGGAGCCTAGTTGCCCAGATTACTTGATCTCATTTCTGAAGACTCCTGTGCACCTTGGACACCCACCTAAAGCTAAGGTGGATGGTGGGAATATCTCCTAATCTATAAAATCCACAGAGGTCCTCGGGAGTTATGCAGTATAATTTAGTTGTAATATAGGTTTCATCCAGAGACCAAAGACCTGAAATTCTTGAGAAGTTTTTCCATTGACTTAAGTGGGGTTTGGCTTAGGCTGGATGGGCCCACAGTTTGGTGTGAGACAGCTCTACACAAGCCAAGGCAGAAGAGATGCATTATGATAGCCAGTCAGGAAAAGAGAATACTTCAATGACTAAATTGGCTCCAATTGTTTATTAACTATTATTTATTATCCCATAAAAAGGCTTTATCCAATAAGACTGGGGCTGAATTTTCATAGGATGTTTAAACAAAAGTGGCTTCATGTCAAATTTATGCTGGAAAGGTCAACATTAGTTTACATCAAAGGTTTGGGTTGTTGAGAAACAATAACATAAGGTCATGATTTCAGCTTGTTTGAAGAGCTGCAATGAGCTGTTTGCCAGAGATTCGATCTCTGGTAAACAGGCCCCTCTAGGCTCACTTGGAAAAGCTTGCAAATGCACTGGCGCTCTTTGCCCATTAAGTTCAGGATGAAAAGCAAGGCTGAAAGCTGCCAGTGTTTATATACAGAATTTGGGTCCTGTTTCTTTTTTTTCCTTTTCTTTTTCTTCTTTCTTTTTTTTTTTTTTTTCTTAAGAATGAAATCACTTCGAGAAAAACAAAGAGTGATGGAAGGTGGAAAGAAGGGGAGTAGGTAAGAGGAAAGAGTCATGATGTTTAGTCCCAAGCTTAATCTAACTTTACAATTTCATAGTGCAACTGAAAGTTGCAATAAAAGTTGTTGATCCTAAGGGGCCTTTTTAAAAATACGTTATAAACTATAGACTGGAGCCCCTTTACATCAGGTTGAGAATGGGTCAGAATTGAAAGCTTCCCTCATAAGGGAGAAGGAAGCTCTTGCTTAGCTGAGGGAGGGCTCTCTGAAAGGCCAGGTCAGCACCTCTTCCTAAAGACGGAAAGAGCCAGCTTGGTCTTCTCCGAAGGCTGTTCGTGGCTGGCTTCTGCAGACTGGGCTACTCTGGCCTGCGGGAATCTTTGTTTCGAAGGCAACCACTTTGCCGCTGTGCTGTTACTGCTCATGGGCTGGTGGAACACCTGGCCCAAGCGCACAGGCAGGAGCAGAGGGAGGCACTGCACTGTCTTTGCGTGGTCAGGTTCTCTCTCCATCTCCTGAGGAGTTACATCTCCCTCCCCTGTCATGACCATTCAAAATGCACCTGTCAATTTCTTGGAGACAATTGTTAAAGTTAATGGTTAGAAGTGTTAAAAGAACCTGGTCTAACACCAATACTGCAGCTGTTTGCCGGGCTTTGGGAATTCACGCATCCTTGCACATTTGGTTGTTCAACTGATGTAATTTCCATGCTTTCCCACACATGGAAACTATAATATTTCATTACAGATCTAGGAATCCAATGATTAACATACAAAAGAAGGTTTTCTAATTCCATGCAGTTTAAAAACTACCTTGAAAAAAAAGAAAGCAAGAACAATAGAGTTGAGATGCTGTCTTTAACTCTGAGTGAACTTTGTGAGCCTCATTTATTGGGGTGGGATATTGGGCCTCTGGGGCTTGTTGAAGCACTACAGTCCCTTAGGATCTAGTGACAGACCTTATATTGGGAGTATCCAGTAATTACCCAAATCCTTTGAGTACTGTTACTCACAGTTCTGATTTTTACTCTAACATTGCTAGTGGTACTAATATTTAAGTTTCTTCACAGACTTCTATTCATTACCCCTCAGTGATGTGCTAATTAGAGCAGCCAAATGCTACAAATGAGTCTGTGTTTGCGATTTTTCAAGGACTGGAGTCTAATCATTTTCTCCACCACTATAAAGATGTCATGAGGTAATGTGTAAAGTTATGCTGTGGGAAACCAAAGAGAGAGAGAGGGAGATAAAGCATTCAAGGGTGTCTGATTTAACTCCTCTGAATATAGTCATGCTCATGCAGTCTGGTGTAGCTGGTGTGCACAGGGTGTTCTGCAGCCTTGCACTTTCATCAGTGTTTTTTCCTTCCTAAGAAAGAGACATACTTGAGTTCTCATGAATGTTTATTTAATCATTTGAGTCTGGAAAAGGGCACCTCCAGAAAGGCTCTGTGCAAATGTCTGTTCTTCAGAATAGGCAGTAAACAAAGTCTGCTGTTACTCTGCCAAAACCCAAGATCCACCTAACTAGACCAAAACTTATGAATAGGGAAATGTTCAAATAAAAAAAAAAAAAAAAAAGATGGAAAGCACTCCAAAGCAGTGACACTTTTCTTCAAGCCTGGCACCGATGTTTTGAAACAGCTGAGTGGAGTATGGCAGTTCTGTGACATGTGGCGATTCCATCAGACTTGGGAAAGCGTAGGATAAGGACGTTCTGCTATGTGAAGCCAGCTTCAAATCCTAGCAGTGTGCTTCATCCCACCAGATTTTAGTCACTTGAAATGTAAGACATTTTGTCCACGACTAGGTTGTCTTCTGTAATCAGATGAGAAAGGTAGGTGAGAGATCTCACCTGCTTTGTCAGCCTAACTTGAAACTACATTTCAATGTATGTTGACCCAACATTATACCTTCCAATAAAGGTTTAAAAGTTTTAGGTATGTTAACCTTATGGGAAGTGGCATATTCTTTCAACACATGCACTTAGTTGTTCTGCATGAAGGGTGGCAGGATCTGGCTTCTGAAGGACTAGCACTTTGATAGTGGGATTTATCTATGCTTAACCTAATGGCACGGAGCACCTTTGTATATGTATTAAGTTTTGAATTTTTTAGCAGAGAAATGATCGGGTGCCTCAACACAGCATGCAGGCTTCACATTTAATGCATATGTAGGCTTGCCTTAAATGCATTTACCCCATGATAGAGTATCGTACCTAATGCACAACAGTCACAAAAGTAAAACTACGCTCATCTACTCAAGGACTAAATAAAAGCAATCTGAAAAAAAAAAGTCATACTGCTTCTCTTGAACGTAGTGGCAAAAATTGCCCTCTTCAGCAGCTCAGGATTGAAAACTTCCCTCTCTACTGCCCTTTTTTGTATGTTCCTTGATGCTTTATAAAAGGGTTCAAAATCTGTTCTGTAACACTATTTGACTAGATCTATGATGATGTATGCCAGAACATGTCAAAATAATTGTGTGGTGACTATTCTAGGTTAAGGAGAATCATATTTAATATTACTAATTTTCACATTATTTCACCCATAAAAATCTTTCTAGCAGCAAAAGTTTTATTGCACTGTATTTCAGAGTCTGTAATTTATTCATGGGATAAATGTTTCATATAATGAATTTTCTAGTAAATGTATTCTGAAATTCATGCAGAAGCAGGACCACTGTAAAACTGCACACAGTTGTGCTAAGAGAGATGGGTTCCTCCCATTGGATTTTTTTTTTGGAGGGCAAATCTTGTAGCTTTCTGCCCTTACAGCCCTGGTTTCTTCTTTTATTAAAGTTTTGCACAACTTAAACAGCTTTATTGTAAAAATACTACTGCTGTATAATATGCAAGTTAGATTTTGTGTTGGTTTATATGTGCAGTCCTTAGTTTCTCTTTCATATCTTGTCACTCGCAGGTAGGGACGAAGAGGTATTGAAAGCTCATCTTATTTTTGCTGGAAGAAGGCACTGTGTTATAAACACGTGGTGTTTGAGGAAGAGACAGAGAAGAGCTCGTAGAGACTGATTCTACTGTCCTTTGCTGATGTCTTGTTTTATTTCTGCTAAGAATGGCACTTGTATGAACTAACGTGTACAGAGCAGCACACAGATTATGAAGGCATAACCACAGACAATATGTTAGTGACCGTAGGTTTCTCCCCGAGTCAGGGTAGAGTCATTTGGATGTAAGCTGTCTATTGCTGCATACACTAAGTACGAAACCCCATATTTCTAGTAATCTAAAAACTGCTACAGCAGAGAAGTAAAGCAACAGGTATTCCTCAAATACCTCACCGTATGACACCAGAAGAAATTCTGTAGGCCTCTCAGGTGTTACCAAAAAGGCAGCTCTAACCACGTTGTGCTGCACTGGTGAAAAATTTGTGGATAAAACTGGTCTCGAATTATAAAATCATGTCACAGGGACAATTATCCTCAAGCTGAGTAAGTTTCAGGGACAAATTCACTGTCCATCAAATTCTTTATTAACAACTTGCAGCAAAGCAGTTCTACCCTCCTCCTACCATGTCATATAAAATATACACAGTGATCAGCACTGACACAGTCATTAGCTATAGTTACCTCTCTATACAGAAGTAACAGCTTTGTATTCCTGACTCTAGATATGAGAAAATACTGAAGTGGCACTATTTTTTAATTGCTATCTATTTAACAGGGATCAAAATAATAAAAAAAGGAGGGATCAGATCCTAAACTGAAGTTAATTTATGTCCTTGGTATTAGTTCAGGTTATAAAAAAATCTACACTCCACTGTTAATTAGTTAGAGCGTTGCACCATAATCTTCAGTGTAGTCAAGGCAAACATACAGCAGTCATCAGAAAGAAGAAGCATTCCCAGTCTGTGTGGTGAATGCAGTGGACACCTGTAATCTTAGTGAGTATAGTCTCCTGGTGTCATTCCTTTAAGGTTGCTTCTTAAATAAATGAGGTAACCGTAGCCCATTCCAGAGCTCTGTTTTAATATTCTCTTTAGGATATGGTAATCTTAGGATGTGAATCTGAGTGACCAGATGCATAGGAGCAGGTATTAAACTGCTACAATCTAATTGATATATGCTGCCATCAGTTCTGACCCAGGTAATAGCACAGCTAAAACAATTTCTAGTGGGTCGAAACATCCCTGGAGTACTTACTGCAGTGATATAAAAATCTTGAAGCAATGTGTCTTAAGTCCCGTAAATCATGTTAGACTTAATGAAACCTTCTGCAAGAGCAGTCCATATCTATGATGCATTCAGCTGCAGTCTGTTGACGTTTTGTATCTGGTTTTAAGAATTATGTAAACTTTTGATGGTGTACTGTGGCTGATAGGGTTGAAAAATAAGGATTGCTTTTTAATGGTTCATTTTTGAGGAAATCCTAATAATTGCAAAGAAAATTCCTGAGAGCCAATGTACTTCATCCTAATGTTTTGATTTCTTTTGCCCAGGGGAATTTATCCTTATGAAAACTTTGCCATGAGAGATGTGTCTGTTGTGTACACAATATCTGTTTCAACTGGCTGATGCAATTGAGTCAGACCAACTTCATACTCGTGTTGTTTCAGTACATAAAATTTATCTGCCTTGTATTTACCAGTGAGCTATAAATGTTGTCCTTTGGAAGGGAAGTTGCTAGATAATGACAAGGGAAAGATAACAGGTGAGACTACAAACACATAGGCACACATTCTTTCTTCCATATGCACACATAAATCCTTCTGACATTAATGAAGACGACATTGCGTGTAGTGAAAAGCAGACAAGACTCCATAATAAAAGTTATGCAACTTGGAACACTTAAAATGCCATATCAGACTCTGTTTTCAAATATTTTCTTATCATTACTACTGTGCTTAACATATACAAAAGTCTTTTATCTCTCATAAATTAGGGTTGTGCTATGGATTTTCCTAGTTTATCCTTCCATAGTGTTCTTTATTGGTGGAAGATTACTGCTGGAAGAGAAGCAAATTCTGCTATGTTGTTCCAGACTATACCTGGAATAGGTGAATTCAGCAATTCCAGGCAGCTTTGTTTTGTGCAGACTTTCAGAGCTGTGTGGCCGAGAGCTGTTCTCTACTCTAATGCACGCTTCTGTTTAGTGTACTCGGGTATACTGGACAATTTCAAATGCTTATTTTAGGAGGGAGTGGAATAAGCTCAGGGACCCTAAAAGGAGCCTAAGTTTCACTGAAAACACTCAGCAGTTTTCAAGTTCAAGTTAGACTTCCTCTAATTAAGCTACACAGACCAATAATCATTTTGAAAAATGTGGGTTGAAAAGACAGAAGTCCTAGCCTGCACTTACAACCAACCATTATCAAACTGGATGTTGTCACCAATAAGCACTAAGAAAAAAAAGAAAAAAAAAAAAAAGAGAGAGGCAGACAAAGCTTTGGAAAGATCATGAGGCTGGATAGTTATCATGACATTTAAAAAATTAATAAGGTATTATGTGCTCTTATTTACTTTCTGGTTTCCAAATGAATAAGGTTAACATTCTGAAGCTTTATTCAGGAACTACATAAGTTAGAGAGCTCTTAAATAACTTGAAACTAAGTTCTTCATGTGAATAAATGATCTGGTTTAGGCTTTAGGAGAAGCCCCAGGTGTCTCAGAACTCTGTGTAAATCTGGTGGGTTTTTCTTCAAAGTTGATACATTTGTTCTAATGCTTGCTAGGTAAAGGTAAATGCATTATAATAAAATTAACGTTGCTGTCTTAAAAATGTGAATGTCCTTACTCCTGTAGTAGATCTGATAGCAAACATATATTGCTTGATTCCTTAAATAAGATGGTTTGTTTCATAAAGGGTCTCAGAATGCATCTTTTCTTCTGTAATTACCTTAATCTTAGTGAGTGTAGTGTTGTTTTACTGTGTAACCCCAAAGCTGTTGCGTGCTGGGCTGTTCTGAAAGGAACTGACTTGCATTTACAGAGTGTATTTCAGAGGGCAAGGTATAGAAAGAAGCTGCTACTTAATGGAAACAAACATTTTGAGTATAAAGCTTTCCAGTCCTATAAATACTAAGCTTTGTGAAAATGGAACCCATACTTAGTTCTTCAGTGTCTCACCAGATTGTGTCTTCTTGAACCCTTTAGAAACGTTAGGCTAGCAGTGCACATAACTGTGACTTCTTGTCGGGAGAAGTTTTTCTCCTAAGTTCTGCTCATGGGCTTTAAAAACAGGGGCCTGCCTTTGCCTTGTTCAATCTGGAAGGGTCAGAAGAAGGAAGCAGAAGCAGGAGAGGCATCTGTGTTGTAATGCAGGATGGAACTCACTGCAGAGACCCACTGACCTTGTTAATAAGACTGCTAAGAAATGCTGACATCTCCCACCACTCTCTATAGTCCTGGAATTCCTCCTCTGTGTAGGCTTTATTGTCATACTACCTTCATATCATTGTTAATTGGGTTGGTAAATTATTACAAGTCTTGAACGACCAGTACTGTACCAGCCAAGTCAGAGAGAGAAAAGGTCATTTCGGTTTTCCTGGGTCAGTGGCGAGCTAAGCTCTGCTGTTTTCTCTCTGTTGCCCAGCTCTGCAGCCAGAGCACCTCGCTTGGACTCTTCATCTTCTCTGGTCCCTAGGCATTGGGATCACTGCCCTTCAGCCAGTGGCTTTCCTGAGGTCACATCCTGCAGTGCTGTGTCTCAAACAATGAGTTCTGCATGTTAGCGGCGCTTCTTTGGCATTGTGGGGGACTTAGGGTGTTGTGTCCTCTGCCATGGGTCCTTGCCCAGCTGCGACTCTAGTAACAAGACAGCCTTTCTTTGGAAACAAAAGTACAGTTTGTTTTAATAGTATGTGAAAAAGCTTAGAAAGAGATGCACATGCATTTCCATCTCACCACAGGGTTTATTATCCCCTTGGAGCAATCCAGGCTGGCCTAATTCCTTTAGTCACCTTCTGTATATGTAAAAGTCGACACAGAAATCTGATTCCCCTGAGCGGTTCCCTCTCTGAAGAGAAAGTCTTCCTCTAAGCAGCAATGGTTTTATGTTCCTGGCCATTCTGCGTGAAACCTGTCAAGTATGCTTACTAGAGATAAAACCGTTGGCTCTCAGCACATCAGCGCAATGTGCTGCCATGGCTGACCTTGAGCATTTTCCTTTCTTTGTTGCTTCTCCTGTGTGTTGGCATCACCTTACACAACTTGAATCGGTGTGATCATACCGTAAAAAATTGCAGTCAAACAATCTGGCCAACTTATAATATCCTTTAGACTTCTCTCAGGTTTAGGTACTCAGAAAATGTTCCCGGGTGATCAAACTTTTTGGAAAATCTGGCCAGACCTGCCCAGTGAAATGTACTGATGCTGAATGCTTTTGAAAATCTGACCCTTATGAGAAAGGCAGAGGTCCTAGAGTAGAAGTGACATATTGTTGTTGTAGTGAGTAGTTTCTTTTGCTGTCCAGACCTCCAGGTCACACCATAAGTACAGGTGTAATGAAATTCCTTAGCATTGTCCTGTGGGACACCTGGTTAGCCACTGACTTCTACAGTTTCTGGTTCAAGCCAAATAAATGATCCATCCCATATACAGTTAGATGAGAAGGAGGTGTCAACAGCCATGGTAGAATACATATCTGAAAGCAGTGAAACTTTCTGGATAAATTCCAGGTTTTTTAGATCTTTGTTTGTCAACACTGTTGATGGCTAAGCTTGCTCTCCAGCCTTTTCTTGCCAAAGACAGCTGTATCCATTAATTAATTTGCATCCAGTAAGTCCCTTCTCAGCACTGCTCCTTATCCGCAGAACATCCTCTCTGCCTCATCTGCCCAGAGTCTATGCCAGGCTCACAGCAGGGTGACCTGGTGGGCAAAGTGCACTCAGCACAGGTGGAGACAACCAAAACCTCACTCCCCATATATGCAGAAAAATGGTTTGAACGTATTGGTGCTAGGGGTAGTGCCTGTCTCAAAATGGAATAACACTGTGTTCTCTTTCCTCATTTGGGACATCCTGTGGAATATAATCACCAACTGAAAGAGCAAATCGTCCCGAAATCCCATTCCAAAGGAAGTCTGTCACACTCAGACACTGTAAACACTAACTTCCTTATCCCAGCTCTCCTTATGTCCCCCCTCCCCATCGCCGTCCTCTTCTCTGCTTACGATACGCATTTTTATCTTTCCCGTTACATCAGTCTCACCACACTGTATTAATCATCTGGCCACTATCACATTACACTTAATAAATGAACAAGATCTAATACAAAAATCCCTCCAAACCACATGACTTAATACTCTTTTATACTTAACTCTTTATTATGTTCCACAGATGTGGTGCAAACACTCATGAGAGTACTATAGTGGATGAAATGCTTTTAACAAAGGTAGTTTAAAATATATGTAATTTATCTAATCTATTTTAAATACCACTGTTCTTTTCTTTTTGATGGACTGTTGTGCATCTTGTCTTCATTGTAAAAAGAGAGGAGATTGCTATTTTTCTGTGCAAAACAGGACAAACTCCTCTAAACTGTAAGCCTAGTTTGACCTGTGGCTCTAAGGTTTGGAGGTGTTTCCAGGACGTCAGAGCTGGGACAGGTACTGTGAGTCATATAGCCTTAATATTACCTTTGAATTGAAATCCTGTTTTCAGAGACAAAACGAATCACCTTCAGGAGCACAAGTTCAGCTCTGCTGGGAGGCGCTGATCCCTGCCCCAGCCTTTGTTTTGTCTGCTTCCATGCTCACTCTCATGTGTGTTTTGTACCTCATGCAAAGTTGAATTTGCTGTTGGTATTTCTTGGTCCTGCAGAGCTCCTGTGTCCCGATGAAGTTGACATCCCCAAAGCCAAAGCTTGGGCTTTGATAGATGGATCTGCTATCTTCCCCCCCCTCCAGGATCTCGTAGTCAGGCTGTGCAGCTCCTTTCTGACCCATTTTCTTTTACATGTGCCTCAGTTGTTCATGCACACTCTCAACACTTGCTCTCCATAAACATTCTGCTTTGTAACTTTTCTTTCCACAAGTGTCACCAGGGGAGCAAGTATGGTGAGATGACTGTGCCTGGACACTAGATGCCCACCGTGCATCTCTCACTCCACTCCTCAGCAGGAGAAAGTCGGGGAATGGGGAGAAAATAAGATGGAAAAAACTCGTGGGTGAAGGTAAAGAGAGTTTAATAAAGCAAAAGCCATGCGTGGAAGCAAAGGAAAAGATTCAATCTTTTCTTCCTATCAGCTGGCGACATCCAATCACTTCCTGGGAAGCAGGACTTCAGTATGTGTAGCGGTTCCCCCAGAAGACAGACATTTTAGTAACAAATCACTCCCTCTTCTCCTCCTTTCTCTTGGCTTTTATTGCTGAGCAGGTGACAGATGATATGGGATATCCCTTTGGTCAGTTTGGGTCAGCTGTCCTTGGTATGTCCCCTCCCAAGATCTTGCCCACTCCCAGCCTGCTGGTGAGGGGATGATGTTGGAGACACAGCCTTGATGCGGTGGGAGCACTGCTCAGCTGTAGCCAAACCACTGGTGTGTGATCAACACCTTTCTACCTACCAATACCCAGCACAACACTGTGAGGGCTGCTGTGGGGAACATTAACTCCATCTCAGCCAGACCAAATAGAGTAGGACACCTGCGAGGCACGTCTGGGCACCCAGTGCAGTGTGCCAGCTAGCTGTGCGTGGTGCAGCATGGTAGCTCCCTGCATCAGGAGGCAGCAGAGGTACTGGGCACTAAATAGTTGTGTGAACACTGTGCTTTGCCTGGACTGATGTATCCCACTGCTCCAAAAAGCCAGTCTCTATGGGTGGCGTTAGCAGGTATCTCACCGTGGTCATTACATCACATCGATTAGCACAGGTGCTTTCTCAGTGTCAGTTCCAACTTGTAACCCCTTGCAGTTTCATCTCGAAATGAGTATAGAATGAAGCCTGAGATGGCAGAGTTTTTACTGTGAAATAAACACGGAGAAGACCTCAGATACCTAGAAGTACCAACGAGCCCTTTGGGGACACGTTCTGTGGGCTGTGACACATCACCTGTGCTATGGGAAATAAGCTGTTAATTAGAAGATGCCTAGGAGAGAGAAGTGATAGGGTTTTCTGAGCAGGATTTTGATAGGGTTATAATAGGTGAATAAAATCCCCTTCAATAATCCCCTTTATTTACTCACAGAAGAAATTTTACTTTTCTTTTCAAGAAAGAGGATTGCCATTTAGGCGAGACTCACAATTTTTCAGTCTTATGTTTGCCTGGGCTGTCATTTGCTAAAAGAGACATGAATTTTTAACTTTCAGATTGCAATTTGTTCACCCAAAAACATTCTACAGAACATATTAGGTTTCTAAATTGAAATCGTAATGAACCTTGTATGACTGTGAAAGATTAAGCTCTGGGCTTTAAACACATCAGAGGCTTGAGAACACTGGTAAGTAGGTATAGCATTAGGTGATTAAGAGGTCAAACTTTGCATCTGGTGTAGCTACCATAAAGCTTTCCTGGAAAATGTAAACCAAATTACCTGAGTACTGGAAAACTGCATTTGAAAATAATAACAGTTTGATTTAGGTTTATCATGCAGACGGACAGCTGGAGGAGACTTGGTCTGTTGCTGAACCCCCAATCAACAAGTTTTGTCTCATGAGAGTGGGAGAAGCTGCTCATTTAAGATCAGTAAACAGCCATTGCTGTGAATTTTTAATCCTTTCATTAAGTCTCTATGATTGCTGGCTACGTTCACTTTCCTTTCTTTTAATTCACTATCTTCTAAATTATAATAATTGAAAACACATGAGGACCAAGAAGGGGGATGGAAAAAGCTAAGTAGACAATCACCTTGTAAACATCTTGTGATGGTGATGGCTATTAAGCAGGAACGTTCAGTACCAACTGAGGCACAGGCGAGCTTATCCAAGCAAATCAATGCAAGTTAATCTTTCAGTGTCAGCTGGCTGAGTTTTGGACTAGTGATGAATGCCTTGACTGGAAAGATGAAATGCTGGAATGCCAGGCACTGCTCTGACAGCTACAGATGGTGCCAATTACTGCCAGTAGAGCCTGTCCTGCTGTGAGCCCAAGATGTCTGATTTGTGGTCACAGAAAAATGAAAAAGAGGTTTCCCAGCTGGGCCTGTCACCTGTCCTATATTGCTCCATAGCAAAAATGGTATTCGTGTTCTAAAATCAAATTTCTTTGTATATTTATGCTAATGATCCCACTATGCTAATTACCAGGCATATGCCTTGGAAAGATGCAGACACTATTAGAAAATAGAGTTTTCCTTTCCCTTCATTAAAATAAACTTCAGGAATTATACAAAAGTTAGAATAAAATGCAGTTTTGAAATAAGGAGAAAGAGGTGAAAGGAGGAGGAACAAGTAATTCAATAGCACAAGCAGACATTCTGTGCTTAATTTTACTCCGTGCAGTTGAAAGGGATTTGCAGGCTGTAAATCAGAACAGAATCTATCCCATTTGTCCAGTCTTACCATACTGAGCCTGAATGTTAATACAAGCCTTTATTTTTCCTTTGTATGTTTGAGCCTTTTTGTATTTGTTTTTCATGTGCCGTCTTATTCCACTGCTACCCAAGCTATACAAATTGTCATTTATTGCACTTTCACGTTATTTCCTGCCTCTGTGATATTTAAAAGGATTAGTCTAGACATCTGTGATCTGTAATTGGCTTTTTCCATGAAAGGGGATCAGCTGTAAGAACTTAAGCAACCCAGACTTATTTTACTTGTGATACTTGAAAGCCTTCTGGACAGAGCACCTTTGCTGCAATGATTTAATACCAGGTTACTCAGTGTGGAAATGCAGCTTCAGCCAAGCCCTTTGCCGTTGAATCCACTGTGATTTTATCCACCTGAAAATAAACCCACGTGTTTTAATTAAAATACATTTTGAAGTAACTAGTTCCAGGTTTGGCTTGCTTCAGCGTTGTGCTCTGAAAGGGGACCTGGCAGAATACTCAAAGTCTGAAATATATTTCAATCCTGCTTTTATTTATATATTAAATTAACAATAGCATAGTAATTATACTATTGGAGCATGAAATACAAATCTGCCTCTTTTTCCCCTGTCCTTGGAACTCATTTACTACAATTTGCCTAGTTATTATTAGATGGGGGTTGGGAGTAAATGACTGACTTCCTTTTGTTTGGACTCAACCTTTGCTAATGAAGGTATTTTTCCCTTGATGTCAAACACAAATGTTTAAGCAAATTTTAGAATTCATTTAACAATAGTAATAAATCAGTAGACAAACTGTACTATAAAAATAACTCTTACAGCAGCTGTGGAGTGGACCAGAGTACCTTTAGGCCCTGGCTTGAGTCACAGAGTACTTAGAGCTTTCAGATAAACCCTCAGTTGACAGTTGTAATTCCACTGTAAAACTTGGGAGAACTGGCACTGTGAGTTCCCAGTGGCCGTGAAAGTTAAATGATAAGCTTTAAAGTGATCATTTATTTAAGTATTTGGGAATTAAGTGGTGATGATAAAATGACAGATTAGGAGAAAACACAGCTTCTTTTAATTTTTAGCTTTTCACCTTTTGTCACGTGATGAGGAAGGTTAAGACAGCTGGGAAGTTTGGGAAGTCTTTCACTATGTCCATAAATTACTACAGCTTTCGCATGCCTGTCTGAGAGTGCCATTAGGTTGCAATCTTTTATTGGTTACTGGACTTGCTTTCCCCTACCCGTAGTGATGTAAAAGTTAAAACCAAATATACAGGTTTTATGGCCAAAGTTCTCAGCTTCTTGTAGAGCCTCTTCGTTTAGCACACACCAGTGAAGTCACTGGCTTTTACTGGTTTCCTTTTCTGTGTAGGTTGCCTGTATTTATAGACATTATCATTAATATAAGTGCAAAGAGAGTTTGCTGGAGTAATAGTGGGAAGAACTGCATAAAAAGCCATTACCAGAGAGGGTTAGATCCACAGGTCATTCTCAGGTACAGCGGTGGGGATTACGGATTTGATAACATAAAATAAAAAAGTCTCTTAAGCTCCATTTTTTGTCAGCAAAGGGAAAGTGGTGAAACAGGGAGATGCTGCATTTGAAGCTTAATCCTGCAGCTACTCGACACGCGAAAGCCGTGCTGCTGCCCCGTCACAGGGCAGTGTGGCTGTTGGAGAATGCCCAGAGCCGTGGGTGCGTTGCTCAGTGGGGTGTGCCCAGGGCAGCTTTCGCGTGGCCCTTGGCAGGGTGTGCCGTTAGGCTGCAACCTCCCATTTGTTACTGGGTTCTCTTTCTCCTACCCCTAATTATCTAGCAGTTAAACCCAGATATGTAGGTTTTGCTGCCAAGGGTCTCAGCTTCTCATAGAGAAATATTTCGGTTGTCTTCTGAACCACGTTTTCATTTCCTGACTGCTGGGAGAAGAAGGATAAAATGAGTGAAAGCCACAGTGGTGGGCCCCCTGAGTACTGCATTTTTGGGGGCAGATATGCTGTTTTGTGTAACATTAAACCTGGGGAGATACTTAACCACTTTGCCTCAGTTCAGCATGTCTAATACTTGGCACAAATCAGCGTATTCGTGTTTCATTCAGCTTGGCTAACAGCCAGCATAGAGACTGTATTTTCATTTTTGAATTTCACTTGGCAGATCCTTAAAAGTCACTGGAGAACTTTGCCTGGGTAATAAAAAGCAACTTTTTTATTGAAAACTAATTATTTTTTCAGCTCCATGTGCCAGCTGTTTAAAAATGTTGTGGTCACGTTACTGCATACTTTAATTACAGAGTTCTAGAAAAATGCAGATCCCATTGTGAAATGTTCCTCACAGCATTTAATAAGCCACTTATTTTTGGCCACATCCAAAATGTTAAAACACACAGATAGATTTTTCAACTATAATTAAGTATCAATTAACACTAAATGCACAAATACCAGGATAAAGCATCTGTCTGTTTTGGGTGGAAAATTATGAGTTTAAGGATAGAAGACGAAACTTGTCCATGTGTGTAAGGATGTGGATAGTTTTGAGTGAGGTGTTCAGAAATGCTCAGGAGTTTCCCAGCCACTAGGAACATCATATCTAAGGTTCTTTTGAAATTTCTTGTATTCCTGAGGAGAATCCCTTTAGGCATCCCTATGCATCCTTAGGCACCGAGTTGCTTCTGGAAATCAGCCGTGAAAAGACTGCTGGGTGCAGTGGCACAGGCCACGGTGCCAGAGAGCCCGTTTCGTGGCAGTTGTGTCCCTGAGTTCATGGGGTTTAGGTCTCAGGAAGAGAACTGGGGTGAGAACAAGAGGATCAAGCCAAGGGGAGGACAAGTGCTATATGAACCAAAGCAGGAAGTCTTTTCTCCTTTGAAATGAGCACCGCAGGGATAGTGAGAGCTGGGTCCCTCCATGCAGCTGCAGCTTCCAGCTTTCCTGCGTTCACCTTTCCTGTGTGACCCAGCTTCCTCCACGGAGGAAGCGTTTCTTCCAGCACACTGTGTCGCATGAGATTTCATCTTTCATAGTGCCAGCGTTTGCAAAGCATTTGGCCTGCCAGATGCTGCTTCAAATTAAGGATGGGTCTGAGCCAAAATCTTGGGTTCAAACGCATTCAGACTTTGGGAAAGTTTGCATCCCAGTTTTATGGCCTTACTCTATCCCTGCTTCATTTCAGTCTTACCTAGTTATAGTTTTTATATTCTCCTGCAATCAGAAGCTGCAAAGAAATGTAAAGGCAACAGAGTGGGTGGATATTCCATGGGAGAATAGTAAAACATTGCCTGGCTAGAGGCATGCTCACTTTCCTTGGTCAATTTATTGAACGTATAAAAAGGATTATTCAATAGACAAGAACGGTCCTTCATCCCTACCTTTTTTTGCACTCTATTTTTGGTCATGCCTTTCATATAAAAATAAAGTACCTTTTGCCTATCGTATTTGATTCATTCCTGTAAAAAATAATGTGTTGCGCATATATAAGCAGATTTTTTATATAAGTGTATAAACACTAAGGGAAAATGGCAAAACAGATGGCAAGTTATAAAACCATTTAAAGGTATTGCTGGACACGTATGTTTCGTCTCTGTAACTTTTCAAATTACTCTGAATTTGTTTAGATTGCATCTGGCATGATTTTTCCTCTCATTGTTTTGAAATAGATTGAGGAACCATTTCACTTATATTCCCACATTTTAAGTTCAAACATGTAGTAGTAGAATATGTTACCACAGCAAACTGCATTTACAGTATTTGCTTATATTGTTACATCTGATTTATGTCATTAGTTATTATAAGTAGCCTGTCCTAGAAATAAAATTAAATGGAAATATCAAATCATTCTGAACATGTAAATTTCAAAGCCATTTTTCTGACCATGGAATATATCAGAATAATGTAGCTAAGGGTCTTAAAAAAAAAAGAAAAACCCAAGCTAGAATGGCTGTTTCGATACTGTGTAATTTGGCATTTTCTCCCAGGAAGTGGTGAAAAACAAGGAGATGAACCAGTTTAAGGTGAAGAGGGAAGAAACAAAAAGTACACTTTAATGAGACATTTACAAATTGTTCGGCACAGAGAGAGGCGCATTATGCCAGCACTTTGTCACTGTAAATATTGCAGATGTCGTTCCTCTGAGTTTGTCCTGGAGCATTATTAGAACAAAATATACAAACACAAAGCCAAATCTTTTTGTGTTGATATTAATGCCTGTGACTCAATCAGGCTTGAGCAGGGAATTCAGATCTGCCCCACAATCAAATAGTCATTAGGGCCCAAGACTAATTGCTGTGCCGATTAATTCCGTGCAGTCTCAGTAGTGATGCAGTAGGCATCATCCGGCTGTTGGTGGGGTTTGCCTGCAGCATGGAGCAACAAGCAAAGTCCTGGTGGAGCTGAAATCCACATTAGGTGCTAATGGTGGATCCCCGTGTGACTTCCCCAGCCCGGCATACTGCGAGCAGCAGGAAAGCCAGCAGGTACGCTGAGCCTTTCCCCCAGGAGCCCTTCCAGGGGACTGGCTGGCTGAGAGGTGGGTGGAGGGCAGCCCATCAGGAACAGCCACGCTCCTGTCTGCAGAGCACCGTTATCTCTCGCACCCTGGGACTGGCTGCTGTTGAAATCATGCAGCTGGCTCTTGGCTCTGTTGCCCTTCTTCACAAGGAAGGTTTCATCTAGTGCTTGTCAGATTTTCCTGGCCTGTCAGTGTGGGGTAGCCAACCCTGCCGAGCATCCGGGCTGACCAGGCGAGGTGCATGGATGCTGGTGATCTCCACCTGGCTGACAAAGCGAGGGGCTCCACAGGCAAGGGATCAAGTTAAGAAGTAAGAGACTTGCATGGGAACTAGCAGGAAAGAGGCCAAAAGAGAACTGACTCAAGCAAACCCTCAAATAAAGAGGGGAAGAGTCCTTGTTGCTGGGGAACAGATCTTCCCAATCAAACATATCTCCACATCTTTAGCATCTCATCACTCAGCAAAACAGCTCAGTGTCTTACACAGCCTGCATCCATGACTTTATCTGTTTATTTCACCGTCCTTCCACACTTTTACCAGATATTTTAGTTAAACATCAGGAACATTACAGATTTTGTTGTTGTTCCTGTCACCCTGATCTGTCAATCCCCTTTGCCTGTTGGTTTCACGGCTGTACTGGATTTAAGAGGTGTTGAAAAATGTGCAGGTGAAGTCATGAGCAGACAACCAGGAGAGAGGATGGAGGATCTGCTGGTTTTGTCTCTGCTGATTGCTTGGCTAGCTGGCTTTGACATGACTTAACGTTCTTTAATGTGGTGTAGGAAGTGCACTTGCTTTGGGGTGAACTTCTGCCTAAACTTCCTCAGGTAGGTGCATGTCCACAAGGTCCTGCTGCAGATGTTCCACTGTCAGTATCACTGGCTTCCCCCATACAAAGCTCCAGCTGAGACTTAAAGGGGTGAGCACAGTCCTTAAGAGAAAAACAGCTTTGTTTTGCTCCTTCTCATCACACACTAATGGTTCAGGGAGAGCTATCAAAACCAGAGAGAGCATAGCTGGATGTTTCAAAAGCTCTCTTTCCCTCTTCAGATTTCGCCAGGAAGCATGGTTATTTTTCTTCATGCTATAATTTAAAAAATGCAGTTAAGCAAAAAGTTCATATTTTCTTAAAACTCGATCATTTTTTATAAATTACTAATGTTTAATTTTTTTTGGCTGCTAGGCTTTTTTGGAAAGCTGCCATCTTCCTAATGTATCAGTGTGTATGTATGCACTTCCTACCACCAGTGAATGTAATTAATGTTTGAAAATTGTGGCCTTCAGTCTTGCAAGCATAAAGAAACGCTTTAATTTGACAGTATGGCTGACAAAATACTAATTTGTTTTGGGACAGACTCTCACCTAGTTGCGTGAAGACAAGCACAAATAGGAAGCAATGCCTTTCCAGAGTTTCCAGCAGGAGTAAATATCAGATTGGAACCTGTATTTAGAAAATCTCCACGTCCATTGTAATTACGCATTTGTAATATTAGCAATTTCCAGTAGTATAATTTGATAAAACACTCACAGTGCAATTAACTATTAGGAAAGAAAACTGAAATTACAAACAGCCTTTCAGAAGCATTAGCTTCTTTTATTTAAGACAGTTTGGTGCGCCCGTGAAAAATGGATGTATATTCCATTCCTAGTACAATGGGCTAAAGTAGAAAGGCTATGTAAGCGCAAATAGAAAAAAATACAAATTTTATAAATAAGCTATGATGGACTACTTTCAGGAGTCAAGGTAATTGTAAAAGATCTATGTGGGCTAATGTGACTGCTTTATATTTTTGTCATGCCTTTGTAACATTGGAGATCATTAGGAACTGTCTCCAGGGAAAGGGACCTGTGCTGAAAATCAGTTTGGGCCCATTATCTTCGGTAAGAGACTGTCTATACCCCAGGCATCCTGAATCCTCTATTTACTGGGGGAGGTAGCACATTGTGTAATGGATATTAATACAGTGGGACCCCACATTTCTAGAGCTCATTAATCTGAATGACTCGGAGAGCTGAACGTCAGTCTGTTACTGCCTCTGCTGTGCCTGCTGCTCCTGCTGCTCCATGTGGTTTTTGTGTTTCCTGCCCTCGCTTTAGTTATTGTTTCTTCTGTTTTGTCTTGTGTTGAAATACTCATTTGCCATGAAAAATCTTTAGTACGCAACTTAAAGGAGGCGTAGTGGCACAAGCAGGTGCCATGGGATGAACTTTGGCGACAGCGTCCCCAGGTTTTGTGGTTAATGAGGTTCCTCTCTGCTATTGCACACATTGCATGGAGCAGAGGCTGAAGCCGACAAAGGCACACACGTTCCTGATACAGCCAGCCAGGGAGCTTGTTTAGGTGTTGAATCTGAGTTTACCATCAGCCTGATTTGTTATGTGTTCATGGGGCCAAGTTTCTTCCTTTGCAGTGAGCTATCTTCAAACACATCATTTTTAAGCTGTTCCTATAAACACACTGGCAGTGTTGAAATAATGTAGCCCGCATATATACTGTAATGAAACCTATGGTAAAATATGACTATGCAGAAATGTAAAATTAATATTTTTTAATTATTTTGAAAATTCATACAGCATCTGAGGCTTTTTACTTCCCAATTTAGATGTGCAAACAAACAAAAGCTAGAGATGATTGTTGAGTATCAGACTTCTTGATTATCTGTTAAAAATTTTGTGGTTTTTAAACAGCTGAGAATGTCTTCTTCTTTTCTTTTGAGGCTGAAACCACTATGAATTACCAAGTAGAATACTTGATACTACCCTGTTCATGAATCAAAATCTGTAGGAATTGGCACTGTGTTATATAATCATCGTTTTAAAAACATGAACTTCGAAAGACTTTTTTTAAACTATCTAAATATGTTTCTTCTTTATGTGCCTCTAAACAGTTTTTCATAGCTGTGGAAGTAGGCCTTTAAATGTCATGGTGTCTTTAAAAACTACAGGTTACGTCATCTGGCACATTATGTGAAGGTGTAGATAATATTAAACATATGAGCTTTATAATGACTATACAAATACGTACAAATGATACAATTTGAGATCACACAGAAATTACATGTATAAGCATTAGATAGTTGTTATCTCTAGTCCAAAAATTACTCTAAATCTGGTTAAATAGTTATTTGCCAGAAGTACAATAAATAACTTCTCGGTTTATCTCTTAAAGAGATCTCTTCTGAGGTCATCTACACAGATGTCTGTGCTCTCTCTTGTAATTTGATGACTGCATCTCCATAGGCAGAGTTCTGGGAAGTCTTTGGTGCCCTTCTGACAGGTGCTGAGGAGTTGCAGGATTAGTGATGCCTCAGTAAATTGAAATGTTGGTGATGCTACTAAATTCACTTATTCCCCGAATAAAAAGAATTATAAAGCTAAAAATGTATGCCCCTAGCTCCTTTTAATGCTGGAATGTGTATCCATGCGGTCATATTTTTTTCTTTAATTCCTCATTCAAATGATGCTGGTAATAGCAAAATGGAAGTAAACAGATACGGGGCCCATGTGCTAGGCAAACAGGCGTATTCTTATCCTTGTGTGATTTTTAACTTTTTAATTAAACTGATAATAGAAATATGTGTGCTTGGCCAAGTCGTGGGGCGCAGACCAGCACGTATCTGGGCTGTGGTTTGTCAGCACCCAAGCTACTGTACTAAATGCCACCCAGTTTTCGGATTGTTGAGCCTAGTCTTCTGTAGCAAATACGTTGTGAAAGAACAAGCAGCCAAAAAGGACATTTTGATCTGAGTAGTAGCTTGGTGCTCCTACTCTGAACAAGTCTATCAGAAATGTGAAGTCAGATCTTTGAAATTCAGTGCTTGGAGCTGATTTCTTTTCTGCTCTAAGAAAGCAGGACTCAGTAACTTTCGTTGCTCTTTCTTAGCTTTCAGTTCAAGTCTAAATAAAACTCAAAACTCTTTGGACTCATTCCATGCTGCTGACCTCATGTCCATCCGCTCACATACCCCCTCCCAGCATGGCCACCTTCCTGTGGCAGTTTTCCTTCTTGTTGTATTGGTTGGTACACTGAAGAGAGGTCTTTTTTCCTACTGCGACCCTACAAGGAGGAGACCTGGTCTACCCACCCCCTTCAACTACAGAACAAGATCTTCTCTTTAAAAACCACCTTAATTTTCTTTTTGTTTGCAGCTATTTCTACTTTTCCCCTCTTTCTTTGTCTAGTGTGTCTGTAAGACTGTCTTCTGAATACTATATAAAATAGTGCGTTGTATTGTAATGTTGTAAAGAGAGCTGCTGCTTGAATGAGGTGCTTCCCAAGGAGTAACAATATTTGTTGAGCAGATGTTATTCCATTCTGAATAATGGAAACCATTTGGTGTCCTTCAAAATCATCATGAGGGCAGTAGATGGGAATAAAAACGATTCAGCAGAGATTTAACAGCTGGAGAATTTCTTCCCCCCTCCCTCCGTACCATGAATAGTAGCTATTGCAGATGTTTCAAAATGGCAGAGGTGCCGTTCAGGAGAAAAGCTCCACAGCTTTCTGCACCATGTGAAGCCATGCAACTGGCTCCTGCACCCTGCTGAGCTATTCAGTAGAAACCTCAGCTGGGTCATGGAGTTCCTGCCAAGGGGCCAGAGGGCAATTCCTGTAGAGAGCATCAAAATCAAGGCAGGAAACTTTATTCCCTGCACTCCTCTGAGTGTAATGCAACATGTCCCACAATGAACAGTTTTGTTTTTATTAGACAGAAATTCTTCTCTGTGCCAGGAGATCATCAATTAGCTAATTTAGCAGGTATGGTTACACTTCATTTACCAAGCTTATTAAAAGAAAAAAAAAAAAAGTTTTGCTCCCTGCCATGGATGAGAAGTGCAATTTGCATTATTTTTACTTTAAGAAGCTCTTAAAATATTAAAACCTGCAGAGCTGATTGACAGCTTTCCACCACCAGATGCTTGCATGCTTTCCTGAATAGGTATTTGCAAAATCTGGACTGTTTTCCTAAGGCATACTCTGAGACTGCGGTTGTGTCTAGCTCTATGTGATGGAAAGTGATTAGAAAATACTGTAAAATAAACTGAGGCTGGTGACTAGAATGATTTATATCAGGACTCTCAGAAGGATGGTTGGAACTGGTTACCTTCAGTGTTCATACACCAGCTGAATATGCAAACATTAATGTGATTGGGTGTAATAAGCAATATACTTGCAAAGCTGCTTTATACCCACTTATTGCCTTCTGTCCAGGAGTTCGGCATATGTATGTATAAAGATATCATAATACGAATGTGAAACCAGCTGTTGAATGGGGACCTTTTGGTTTCCAACAACTCGGTTGTCTGAAGAATCTCCAGGTTATAAAAAGGTGCATCAATTCCAGCAGTCTTTAATGTTATCGGGTACTGAAATAGAATACATTTTTACACCCCTGACTACAAGATCACAAAATACCTCCTCAATTAAGAAGTGGTAGAGCAGCTATAATGTAAGAAGTATCAGTCTTTAGGTGATAGCATCAGAAGAAATGGCTATTTTATTAGCAAAAGTTTGATGATACTACAGCCACTCAAGTAGAATATTCATCTACTTTAGATCTATTCTTAATTAATTCTTGAATATTTGACAGGCTTTTTAATTTAAAATTCTGTTTTCCCCCTTGAATATCCATCCTTATTTGTGCATTGGCACTTAATTTTCTTACAACTCAGCCTAACCTTTCTTTTCAAGCCTTTTTATTTTTTGAACGAATACTTTGTATCATCAGACTCTCAGAGAAAAGTTGCAGTGTGGTTTGAAAGTCAAATAAGAAACTGATATTGGTTTTCAGCAGGGAACAGCACATCTGACACAGTGTGTTTCATTGCATCAGCCAGACTAGAGTCCAGGTCATTTTCGTATTAGGAAGAGAAACATGAAGCCTGGACAAGTGTGATTATTTTTCAGAATCGGTCTTAAGATAGTCTTTGAGAATTTGATTTCCAAGTGATGGTCAATGAACCAGTTTGGGTACGATCAAAAATGGACCTAACCCAACCTTTTTCAGTGGCTGAAGAAATTAAAGATATTTTTGCTTGATTTTCTTAAGGAAGAGATACTGATGGGCCCTCTGGAAAACCCGACCAGCTGGAGCAGTTGTATGATGTCTTTGGTAGCGCACACTTGGTATTAGCCAGCTGACCAATGTGGATGTAGCTCCAGGGCAGTGCATGCACTGTACTGTATGTGACCTGTCTGGCCAGGATGAGTGTGGCGGTCCTGGGTTATTCTGCTGTGCGAGGACCAGGAGCCACAAACTCAGCCCTCGGTATTTCCACAGCTTGTGAAATAAACTTGTCTGATTGAAAAAAAAGAATTGAACAAAGAAAGCATGTCCTTTCAAAAATAATATAAAAATTAGGCTAGATATGTTTCGCAAACACTGTTTTGTGTCTCTCTTAAAATGTATACACATGACTACCTTGTGTTCGCAGGGCAATCTGTCCTTTGCTGTAAATTCAGAGATCCTAACCTCTGGGAGCAGCTTGGGACAGGGGCATTCACGCTGCTGAGCCTCACCCCCCTAAGTTAGTGGCCACGTCAGAAAGACAATGTCCTTGGCTCCAAGGCATCACTATGAACAGAGGTGGGCATCTGTTAAGTGTGAACTGGAGCAGCTAATTCAATTCATGATCCAAATTCATCCCTGGAGGGGCCTCTCTTCCTACCAGCCTCTAGGGAAGGTGGGGAAGACCAGTGTCAAAGCAAGGCACCAGAGCGTAGTCTTCAGGGACACTTAGATGAGCCCTCCCACACCATAATAGCAGCCCGATGCTACATTGCAGCCAAGCACATGGCTGCCTGTGCTTTTAATAGAGCTATGTGTCGTGAAGTGGGTGAAGTTGCCCTTCAGAGGGGAATGATAATCAGTGCCTGTTTGTAGATGTATATGAGCTGCTCCACTGGCGCTTTCGAGAAGTCCTTGTCTTCAGTCACGTCCCAACTTCAGCCCTCAAGCAGCACAACTTTGGTAACAAAGTCCCAGGTTAAGCTCCTTGTGTTTGTTCAGAATGAACATCGTTGACTCTGAATCCTAAAAGGTGACTGCTTGATTTTCTGATTTATTCTTCCAAAGACAGAGAAATTTCCCTGATAATTCTTACAGAGTCTCCCAGCTTGTTGTTTATGGCTTTTGCTGTCATTTTCATTAACAGCAAATTGTTCAATATGATGCTAAACTAAGCTATATTAGATCAGCTAGAAATCTTTGTAGGCTCTCAAAGCATGGGCATTACATATTCAAAACAGGACCTAATGTTTCAGAGATTCATATTCTACTATAATTATATGGTTCAATGCAAGTGATTATATCTCTTCTTCAGTATCGGACTGAAAAGTTTTGGTTTGCTGGCTTCCTCATAATTTACTACCGAGGCATAATAGGCCAGTCTTGCGGAAAAAAAGATGATAAATGACGCTGGCAAGGATTCATAGATTTATTAAATTTCTATCAAACAGTGCAACAAAAAAAATCTGCTTAAGTTAGAAATGGGCTCAAATTTTTTAATCAAAATTCATGAGTCCTGATGCTTGGTTCAGTAGGTCCAAGGAAGGCTTGAATTGAGGACTGATTAAAGAAAATAAAAGGCTTATTTGAAGTAATTTTTCAATGACGGCTTTTAATTGGATGTTAAATCAAATTCTTATCTGCTTTTCTGCAGATAGCACATTATATAAAATACAGTTAGTGGCACTACCACTGTAACTGATACACTGAATAACAATTGACTTCTTACTTTACACCAAGAGGATAGAAGGGCTGCAGTTGTCAACCTGTCAGAAATTAAGTATGTAAATTAATGCTTAAGTATATGAATATGAATATGATTTACAAGAGGCTCTGAGTGCTGTCGCTAAAAATGCTGAATTCTTCCCCCTCCAAGGTTAACAATTACTCGCTGACCTTTACAAATTTGGACTTTTTCCTTTTGATTTTTTTTCCCTCCCCTTTTTTTTTCCTGGTATGGGGTTCCAGAAGCCTCAGTAATGCTGAAATAATCTGAAGGAATCTGTCATGAACAAAGAGAAGTATCTTACCAATAGTTATTATTTTTCACGTGTATAAGGCAATATATTGCTGAAGATAATAGGCTTATTATTTAGTTCGGTGGTTACAGTATCTGTGAAATTTGTTGCTTGCTTTTTGTGTAGACTGAGTTGCAGGATAACACTATTTATGATGGTGATGTATTCTTAATAGACTATCCATTAATTTTGTAATGGTTTTTACTGCCGAGAATAATGTCTGATTTCTTGGGCTTAGGAAAGGAACCTCTATCTCACCTAGACTAATCAGGACCTATAAAGAAAAGTAAAATACACTGTAGAATTTATGCAGTCCAGAGCATGGGAGAAAGAGGAAACCCAGCAAGGTTCAAGCCTCAATATTGCACTTTTTCTTCAGTAGAAGAAATGCATATGCGTGGGTTTCGTCTGCTGGAGTTTACATCATGCCCAGTATAATCAATGTACTGAACATCATGATTATTTGTACCACTGGAATTTGCATCTAGTTCTTATGTATTCCCTAGCGTATTTCTCCACAGAAGTGTTCCCACAGGAAATAAAAATCCGTATTAGGGTATCTTCCATAAGATTTGTTTTTAAATTCAGAGAAACTGTCCTCTCAAACCAGATCAGAAACTGCTCTGAACAAGTAGATTTTGCAATGTATAGCAGCATTTTTCCACAAAAAGGCAGTATCAAACATGAGGGAGTGTATCTGAATTGCAGGATTCCCAGGCCCAGGATGGAAAACTATACTCTCCTCATGGTTTCTTTGTGAATTCTCATGTTCCCCATGTCTTAGATACACAGCACATTTGGATCCCTAACCTCTGCAGCTGGGACCAGAGCACTAAGTAAGAAGGAGGAACGCACACTGTAAAATTATTGCGTGCTAAAATGAGGTTAAGCAATTGGAACTTCTCCCAGTGCCTTGTAAAACAGACCCCCTGAGCGGAGACCAAACATCTTCAAAAGATTCTGAAATTTGGTTCGGATAATCGTCAAGAAATTCAGCTTTTTCAAAGCTTTGAAGTCCCTTATTAGTCATGCCCTAGAGCACATGGAGCCTTGCTGGCTTGTGGGCTTCTATAGGTACTGCACGCGTCACGGCGTGTAACAGATCTTCCCGCCTGGGCTGGCAATAATCGGAGAGTGCTGCTGTCCTCTGGGCAGCTCGAGGGTCATTCAACTGGCATTGGTTGTGAAAGGAGACTCCCATCTCATTTCCATCAGAGATGACCAAGAGTGGCTACTGTCTGCTTTCTGTCAGCACCGGCCCCTCTTGTGTCAGCCCATGGGAGACTACTTAGTGGAGCAGGTAGAAAGGTCCTCTCTGAGAGCTGACACTGCTTACACAGAGTGATTGCGGTTTTGGAAGTCCTTAGTTTAGTTACTTGCTGACCCACATGGTTTAAGTCGTAAGTGCTGTGTTGATTCAGGGCTTCCTTCACTCCTTCCCAAAGAGAGAGGTTTGTCATGGTAGCAATTTGCATTTGATTGCAGATGTTCTTCTTACACATCTTCTTATATCATGAAAATGCCCTCCTTAAAGCTTGCATTCACTAATTGGGAAGTGTAAACTTTGTTTTTGAGGCAAATTCTTCTCATTTTACTACTTCCACTTACTTTCTGCAACATAATGCATGATATTGTATGCCCTATTTTGTTTTGTATAGATCAAGTTTGTGCTCCCTGTAGCACTTCTGGCAGGTTTCCCATGTTGTACTTTAAATTCTGGGCTGTTTCTCAGCTAGTGCAAATTAAGCTGTGCCGCCTTAAACTGCACAGAAGTCTGACACCTTAACAGGAGCAGACCTGAGTTTGCATAATCGGAAGGGGGACCTTGGTCATTGTCCCTGTAAAATAATGTAAATATATGGATATTTAAGTCAAGTTATTTGTGGGAGGTAAGTGAGTATCACAGAAAAATCTTCAAAGGTACAAGGGTGTATGCAATTTTACACTTAATCTTTATAGCAGCAAAATTCATCTTCTTCCTAAATCTGTGTTATTTGGTAAATACCTCAATAAACTGGCAACAGTTCATGGGGAATTTTTCTCCTAACAGCCTGGAAGACAAATAGTATGTTGCTCAACCAGATACGGTTCTAATTATAGCGTTTGCATTATACTGTTTTAATTGTCCTCTTAAATGCAGTTTTTGACATCCTGCCAAGAACTTCTCAATGATTTCTTCATTGAATAGAGGACTTTTAGTCATCCACTACATTTCTTAAGGCCATAATTTTCAACAGCATTAAAATCCACTTTTTCTTCCTTGCCTTGTGCTGCAGTTAATATCATTCATCTCGAGAACAATTGTCCTGTCACCCATTTACCTGGGAAGTACAGTCTCCTTTTTTTATTAATCCACAAAAGGTAGAAATGGAGTAGTTCAGGAAATGAGTAACTCTGCCAGCTTGCTTGGCTCACATCAGGGAGGTGGTGGTGATGTTGCTTTTTGCTTCTGGGATAATAAGGATTTAATAAATAGGAAATGGACAAAAATTCATTTTTTTTCCCAGTTTTCATACTATGCATTTTTAATTATATTTTTTGTATGCGGAAGTCATGGAAGATACTCTTCTTGTTTCATGAAAAAAAGCTGCCTTAGGGTTGACACCATTTTAAATTCTGTAGGAGAAACTATGAGCAGAAGCTATTTCACTAGTTGTTTTAGCTCCGTGGCTGCTTTGTAGTTAATATTTTTTGCACAGAA
Source organism: Neomorphus geoffroyi (assembly GCA_033558235.1). Classification (NCBI taxonomy): domain Eukaryota; kingdom Metazoa; phylum Chordata; class Aves; order Cuculiformes; family Neomorphidae; genus Neomorphus; species Neomorphus geoffroyi. Next base: position 9,959,549 of record JAUMJM010000045.1, on the reverse strand, counting down.
AATTACACACTATGGGGTAAATTTTAAGTGTGGTTGTAAATTGCCAGAGGAGATTGCTGCTGCAAATAATAAGAATGAATTTAAGAGGCCACTTAGTAGTTTAGAGCAGGGGGCAATGCTGTAGAATGAGGAAGAGGCATTTAAGGTCATTCAGAAGCAATCAACCTTTGGCAGTCTCAGATACTTTTGTTCTGGGTTTTTTTTCCCCTCAAAATATGTTTAGGAAGTAGGGGCAACATGTCAGTATTATTCCCATTATGTTCATATCAATCCAACAGAAGTGCCTGCTGTTGAATTACAGGTTTATGGAGGGCTCTGTAGAAGACTGGATTTTATCTTGTCATACAAATGGACTAACGCATTTGCTAAAGTTTCAATTATTATATATCTTTTCGTGTCCTCAAAAAACAAACATTTGCAAAATGAAAAAATACATGTTAGACCCCTCTCCAATCAAACACTTGACATAAATGCTTAACTTGGGAGTATTTAAGCTGTTGAATTGAACTCAAGTGAACTATATTTTTGTTAAAAGTCTGCAAGTGCTTGCCAAATCAAGGTCCTAACACAGAAACCACGTCTATTTGGAAAAGCAGTCAAGCCTGTGTTTAAATGCTTTCTTTAATCAAGACCTCATTTCCAAAGAATGCATTTTCTAACAGATAAATTCCAATGAATTCTAATGGTCATTCTGATGAGGCAAGAACTCAGGTAATCAGGTCCGCAGGAGGGGGTAGCAAGTATCCTGACGTTGCTCCCACTGTTCATTTTTTAATGATATTTATAGTAATTCAGAGCTATTTCGGTTTAAAACTGTATGTTATAAATTTATAGTAGACATTTTTACTAATGTGTTTCTTTTAATCACTGCTTCAATCATTTTACTGCGTGCTTTCCAGGAAAGCACATGCAGCCAATACCTGCAGATGGATGTAGTCCAACCTGTTTCAATAAAAGTCATTCATTTATTGGAATATTTGGAATTTTAGGTAAAACAATACAAATCCTTTCTGTTTCCCCAATCTGCAGAATGTTTTTCTGGTAGCAGTAAGCAACTTACTGTTTTTAAAAGATTAACTAAGACAAAATTAACAGGTAAATTTACTTATTCCTTCGAAACTGTTGCTGCAGTTCCTCTTACTGTCTGTTGTTCTTTTATAACTGCAATACTCCTACAATGATATTGTAAAGTGTTTTTCTGCACACACATCTGCAGCTGGATTATTTCGGCAATGAACAATTAATTGGCATTTGAACACTGAAATTCATTAATTGTAGCCTAATTTGCCACTAGTGAAAGCTGGCAGAGATCAGCATAGTTCTGGCTGTTTATACCAACAGTGAATTTGACCCGCTATATTTTGTTGTTAAAGCTTTATTTCTTTTGAAGTAGTTGTATCCTTTGTCCGTAGTTAATTATGATATTAAATTGCAATGGAATGTTTTCATTTTCTCCAACTGCCTAATCTGAGCCTTTGGTCTGACAGATCAGATTAGTTGAGATTTAAACCAATGACCTCCTGGCTCTGGATAATGTCATGTTGGTTCCTATACAAAATAACAGGGCTGTCCCTGTTCAGGTTACACTAAATCACAAGCTGATGAGAGGTGACAGGTTCTGCAGCAACTCTGAATGACATGCTGCTTGATTTCTGCCTCTCTGGGCCAAATTCCTTCAGATAAAAGATACAGGAGGTCACCTCCTGTCCAGAAATACTCTGCTGAGATCACAGCAATATTGCAGCAGTGTATTTTTGTTTTGGCAAGTAAAATAGCAATGTTCTGGTGAATGAAAAAAATTGAAAAAGTGTTTATAAAAGCACTAACACAAACCGGTTTTGTGTGCATCCCATCTCACGTTTATAAATAATGAAGTGATGAGGTGTTGTGTAAAAACACTTTTAGGTTTAGTTTTTCTCAGCATCACAGAATGGTCAGAAGATGCTGTAAATGTATTCGGAAGACAGTGGCCGGTCAGAAGTACTTACATGCCAGCTTGCAGCCTTGACATGCTCAGAAGTCAGCGTCCAAGACAGCAGTTGGCACAAATCGAGTTGGAAGTTTAAATGTCAGTGAGTGCTAAGTGTCTAAATCTCCATCTCTCGAGTCTTTAGGTTGTGTATTGGAGTGGTTGCTCCCTGAGGTGGACAGAAATGTCAGGAGAAAGCTATTCAGAGAGATGGTGCACCACTGAGCTACTGGATAATAGTTGGCCTTGTTGAGTCTTGCCTGTGACTGTAAAGTTGCCATAAGCATTTTTTAATTCTACCTTTCAGTATTCAAATAAAAAAACCACCTTTTTAATCAACCTGAAGGGTTTATATTTTGAAAATTAGGAACAATCTTTTGTTCTTTGTGAGTCTTACACCAGTAAGTGTGCATGGCTGTTCCTGGGGAGAGAGGGGAGAGAAGTTAAGTCTGAGAGGAGGTAGCAGCTGAGAGGATGAGCTAGAAACAGTCTCTGGATGGAAAACCAGACTTCTTCAACTGCAGAAAAGGAACTGCGGCAACATCTGCATGCTTCAGTTTCACATCTTATTGGTCAAAGTTCTTTAAAAAAGGAGACGTTCATCTGCGCGGATATGTCCGTATGTATCAAGGCTTTTGATTTTCTTGGGCAATTTCAGCCAAATGTCAGTGAAGCTGTTGGATACTGTTAAAGTTGCTGTTAAGTTCCGTGAAAGCAGTGGGATAAAAGACTGTTCAGCAGCCCTGCTAGCAGTAGAGCTGGAATATGAATTCTGTTTATGTCAAACATATGAGAATTCCTTCTGAGCTCTGCCTGGAGGCCCAACTCTCGCTAGCCTTCACTTGTCATGGTTTGGGTGGAAAAACATATTGTTCCAAGATATGAATGCAGGCAAGGTTGGGCACAGTGGTCCTGGCAGTATTTGAATTGTAGCTCTGCGAAAGCATGTTCTCCTGTTACCTCCAGAACAGCTTTGCCACAAGACTTGGCCAGCAGGTCACACCCCATTTTGGTTAAAGTCAGGACTAGATGATGGTCTTGACATTTCCCCTGCAGTGCAGACCTACAAAACTCATATAAATGAGTTTTAGATGCCTGTGAGAGTGAGACACAACCCCAAGTCTGGACAAATAAAGCAGCATTACCCCCCCCCCCCCCTATTTCTATCTTACCTTCTTCCTGGAATACTCACGCAGTGTTGATGTACTCCATGACAGAAATCTCTCCAGACTATCCCCAAAACCTTGGCTTCCAGACAGGAAAATATCAGGGAGATTGTCAGAGATAAAATTATCTTTCTCTCCATGTTAAATCTCCTATTCTGCCTGCGGGGTATCATTCAGTATTTTTAGTGTGGTCAGGTTCAAAGCCCATAAAGGTCATGTTTCCTTAGGAGTAAAGGGAGCAATTAGGGCAACAAGTTTTATTTCATTTGATAAAAGTTCACATACTTTAATATTTGAGTAATAATTACAGTAATCCGTAAATTAGTCAGCTAAAATATTAATTCATTTGGCACAGTCCTAGCGTATACTGTCATAACAGTGCCTGACAGGACTAGCTGAAATCCTGTAGTTACCTTTTTAAATACCACAGAATTTCTTCATTGTTGTGATAAAATACAGATGTGGCTTCTAACGAAACTTGCATGGTGAGCAGAAATAGAATATATAATTAGAACAAAGAGGGCTTAAATCAAATTAATCTTTATCTGACAGGAACATTTACATTTACATCACTGAGTGCAAAGTCATAGCCAAAATTGAAATTAGAAACAGATAATTATGATAAGAGAGGACACTTATGCTGACTTTTCTCATGCATAATTGGAAAGCACACAAAATGCACTGCTTGTTATAATTAGAATTAGTGTTAAAAATATGCCACTTTTGATGAACGCTGGTTTGTTGCAATAAAAAGTTGCCTAAATGCTTGTCTGGTAGAAGCACAAGTTGGTTCTGATTAGAGGGCAAATGGTTCAATAGCTTTTCAAAAACAATAACAGAAATGGACTCAGTAACATTTTCTCTGGCGTGTTCTGTATCTTTGAAAGCACAGATTTTTTGATGCTGGGCCTGAGTCCATGCACCTAGTGACCATCATTTAAAAACAGTAAGTGTGCATTACGAATGGTTCACCGGTCGCTGAGCAAAGCATTTGCTCTTGAGAAGAACAAGCTTCACCTTTGTCAATCTGGAGCACCAAAATAAAGGTGCCCGGCACCTTGGAGAATTCTGCCGGTTTAATACCCATGCAGCCTACTTTTATTTTAGTTGAAAGCATTTTATGTATACAAACCTATCCCCTTTGTGCGGAAGATGCTGGTCATTTAGCTGGTTTCACTGTGAGCACAGATTTGCTGCTCCTCAAGTCCTGTGGAAGAAAATACATTTTATGAGGTTGCTGTGAGAAAGGACTAGCTTGAAACCATGGAGGATGCCAGGATTGGAACAAAAGTCAACACTGAAGATTTTAATTCATTGGTTCTCTACCATGTCCTTGCTCTATAGATCACTCATTCTTTTACATATGGTTGCACATTGGAGGACTGGATTCTCAGTTGCTGAAAATCCAGTACAACTCACTTGATGTTGTCAGATTTGACTGATTTACCAGGCAGCTGAGGATCAGAGTATGTGTATGTGTAATGCTACAGAAAAGCACACATTGGTGGTGTTTGGAAACAGCACTAATTGCCCCCCAGCTGGAAAAAAATCCAAATGTTAGATTTTTAGATTTCAAAAGAGGTTTAGCTGGCGTTTTACCGATGTTTGTCTTCTTAACACCTCCTTGGCATAAGGGAAGCTGTTTCTATTATGTTAAGGATGATGAGAAGAGCTGGGACGGGAAGTTCAGCCTTTGGGTAGATTGTCACAGGCTGTGAACTGTTCCTCCTTCAGCTTTCACTTGCAACTTTTATTAATGAAACGGATCCAGAGGGTCTCTGGGAATTCACCACCACAATAGTTTAGCGTGCTGTCAGAAAGTAGCTTGTCAGATGGCTCTATTGTACTGGGATATGATTTTTAGTAACATGTAGGATTAGGGAAGTGATTCATGTATTGTGCGCTGTTGAAAAGAAGGGTAATTTGAGGTAGCAGAAAGGATTTTCAATGCCAAAACAATAATGATAATTCATCCTGTGGTAAGGAATTGTTATGACACGTTTTCTATTATTAATCTGGTTAGAGGGTCTAGGTTAAATGACTGCAGTCGATTAAAAGATATATAGATAGAAAAGCTTTATGTATTTATTACCTGCTTAAAGAAAAAGAAATTTATCTGAGAAAATTACAACATGGAAGATTGCACAACTGTGATTTAATGAGCTGCCTTTACATGAACATCTGGAATTATTATTATTATCATTATTATTATTATTTTACATAAAAACAAAATACTGACAACTATGAATGAGAAGTGAGGGCTTTTTATGTTAGCTGTAACTAAAATAACCACTGTGGTTAAAATAAATTTAAACTGTAGCATTTCCATGGGCCCTCTGCTGCCACAACTGCTGTAAATTAGTGCTTTTTCTCCTGGGGAGTGTCCCACTTAAATCAGGGAGTGAAAAGGCACTTGGTGCAGAGTTTGTACAATATAGTCCCTAAATGATAAATATGAGCTGCTGGAATTTTGAAGAAAACATTGCCAAAGGAAATAATCTAGCAGCTAAGAATTTCATCTAGCTGATGCCGTAGGATGGTTTGTTCAAGGGTATCAGCTCGAAGTATACAGACTGGTATTAGCTTACCTAAAAGGTCACATGTAAATATATGCAGTTGCTTGAAGAAGGGTTATTCTTTCAAATAATGCCTGTTTCCCTATATTTTCTTTCCAAATATAGAACTTTACTGTAGCTATAAAACCTAACTTAAATCTATACCTAGGTATATTAGTTTGCGATAGAAATCAGTTAATTTTCAGTGCCTTATATTGCTACACTAGAGTTTAATCATAAGATTTGGAGTGATTCTTGACTATGTAGTGTAGAACAAAACTGTACAGACAACAATGTACTTCTGCTAAAGCAGTCATCTGGCAATTTCCTAAAGCGTAAGCCCGATTACAAATGATATTCGGAATGTCTGTATCCTTATGCCAGCGAAAGAGTTCATTGATCAGAATGGTCTGTTAAGTACCTACTTTTCTTTTAAGCAGAACTCTTAAGTTTGTTGGCTCTTTAAACTAACCTTACCAGGAACCTATATATTAAGGTATTCTATAAAGAGCTCAGGAAGATAAGACAAATTTGAATGAAACATAGCTAGGGTGAAGATGAATGTTAAAGCAAAGCCCCTTTTCCTTTCTTTCTGTGCTCACTGGCTTTGCCCCGGATAGTAAGCAATTGTGAACACACTTCTTTTTAGCTGGAAAACAGGACAGACATCCACAGTTAATTTAATATGCAATGAATATCCCTTAAGGAAAAATTGCATGAGTCTTTGTTACAGTATTTCACAAATCAAATTAGCAACTGAACATTAATAGATTCTGATTGACACATCTGATATTAACCATTAGTGTCTCTATGGACGTTAGCTCTTCCTCATTAAGTGAATTACAAAATTCTACCTCTTGATCAGAAGAAAAGTCTGTTTTGAATGGAACCAAGGGCAGGTTTTCAGCTGGCAAAATTGTGTGCACCTCCACCTTCCATTTCCGATGGAATTTGTTTTCCAGGACAGGCTTTCCTGATAGCACAAGTGAATTTCTTGAGATTAAGGTTTATCATTTACAGGTAAAATTGCAGCAAAGCAGAGGTGGTGTTACCCTCCTGCTCATGGTCAGCTGGCTGATTCTGACCATTCTGTCTCAGGTTGGAGACTCCAGCCACTGGTGCTGCTTTGGTGTTCTGCATCAGCCAAGTGACAGCGACCCGTTTGAAGGAATTAATTGAACAGAAGATTAGGATGCCTTCAGAAAGCGCAAGGAATTTCTGCTGTAACACATGTCCCTGTTCAGACAGGAGACGAACACTGTTTTGGTGGAGAATGGTGAGGAACCATACCTATCCAGCCACCTGAACACTCGCTTGTGATGTGGCTGGCAAAGCTTCATACTCTCATTCTCTTGAATTCAACTGAGAGGCTTCAACTGTAGTCTGTTGCACACCTTGTCAGCATTGTAAACGCCAGGGTGATCTTGATTATTCTGATGCAAGTCTCTCTTTGCTGAGTGTGTTGGAACCGCTCTTTTCTGTACAGGATAATTGAATGTCAGCTGGGGCTGGAAATTTGAAATGTGTTGCTTAACTTGTAGGGGACTGTTTTGGCATCATTGACTGGTCTGGTGTGAGTGTAAAAGAGCAACTCCTTTGGCTTTGTGCTGTGAAACCTGAAAATGTTTAATTCCCAGCTTCTCTGGAAAGGCACTTCAAAAATACTTTCAGAAAAAATAAAACCAGAGGAATTAATAGCAATCAGAGCTCCTTTCAGAAAAGTGAATCTTGTTTAGATGCTACCTACTGGTTTGTGGAACTAAAGCCTGAAAGCCGTGAATCTTTTAAAGAGAAAAGATGGCATAGGTAGGGAGAGAATCAATATCTAATTTCTTCTCTGGAATTGCTTAAGAAAAAGAAGGAACGCGGAGAATAGTTTTGCTATCATCATAACAATATTAAGTGTGTTTTTCTTAAAAACCATGAATGCAGATATAGATATGCATAGGAAAGCAAACAATAGCTACTGGATTTGCTAAGCCTTCATTTGTTGGGCTTCTGTGTTACACAAATTGTGTTTTCTTGAAGAGAATGAGTTTTTCTTTCGATTTAGTGTTTGTCCAAGATTCTCACCTCTGTGATGATTATGAAGGTGACTTACTCCCTTACGAATAATGTCTTATATGACACCTGATGTGTCTTACAAATTAAGGTGGATAAGTGGGCCATTTATCTCCACAGATATCTCCTCAGAATCATTTTACTTTACTGACCAATACTTTAAACTTCTTCTGCACTGGGTGGGAGGCTTCTCAATTTCTTTTGCTGTGAGCGACATACCAGTTAAGCCAAAACAAATGTGTAAGATAGATGAGACTAATTCTGAAAGCCTCACACCTGCTGCAGAGAGGTTTGTGGCCAACCTTTGACAGAGCTGGTGTGAATTCAGATTCAACAAAGAGACTGGAACATCTCTGTGCCTCCTTTAATGACTGTTATTTTTAGAACAGTTAAAAGCCAGCTATGCAGTGTGAAGGATATAAAGGCGTATGTTAGATAAGAATACAAATATAATAACTCCGAAGGAGGCAGAAGTGGGGTTTTCTGTGTTAGCTGCAAAGCTGCCTAGTCCAGGGTGAAAGCATCTGTATATGCATGTTTTTCTCAGACTTTAGGCTCTTTCTCCGATGGGTAACTTAATCAGATTATATTTTCAATAATGTAAATATATTTACAAAATTAATGCTTGGCCCTGGTTCTTTACGTAAATGTCTGGATTTTACACAATTGACTCTGGTGACTTAGGGACAAATCATGAGAAACTCATGCTGTGTTGCATAGATCTCAGTCCATTGCTGTGCCCCCTTCAAAAGTGAGACCTTTCACTGTGGTCATCTGTGCCAGCTTTGTTGAAGTGACCAGAGTTAGGACCATTGACACAGCAGCTCCATAAATCAGAAATACATGTACTTCCCACACTGATACTGTTATACTCTGCAGCACTGTGGTCAAACTATTCACAAGCCATTGCTGTTTCTGCCTGAGTTCTGTACACCTGTATTAATGCAGTGCTACTGGTACAAAATTTGCAAGTTTAATTACAGAGTCAGTTCTACTGGGATTGCCATGAAAGAATTCTGGTGATTTCCATTTAATTACTTCTGATTAGAACTCTGTTGCAAGTGAAAGCAAAATCAAGTCCAGTGTAACCCAGAAGGTTATTCCGAGCGACCCCCAAAAAGCAGCATTCTTAAAGTCTCAATAATTCCTATATATTTTAGCATGTGGCATAAAGCAGATTTTTTTTCAATCCATTTATTTCAGCGAGTACAAATGAGGCAAAATGTAATGTAAAGTAGTTAAACGAGGTCCTTCAAATGTTAGAGGTGTTTACTCAAAATGAAGTGGTTTAAATCAATCAAAATGAACATCACTCAGAAGCTGGTCACAGCCAATCAAAGTAGCATGCTAATTTTTTTTTTAAATAACTTCCAGTTAATGTTAGAAAACTTCACCCCCCCCAAAAATTCAAGACATTTACAAAATTTTAATCGGTTTTTATAGACAGCTGGCTCAGAACTTGATGGATCATTGACTCCAACGCAGATTTATCCTACTAAGGGTAGAGTACTTTGTGTAAGATGAGAGAGAGACTAATAGCATTATGAAATGCCCAGTAAAACAGCAGGGTAATGCTGCTTTGTTTCTTATTTTCTGTGTCTTATATGCTGTTTAATTGTTCACACACAGTGTGTTCTGCATAATTTTGAAGAGACGTTTGTGTGTGTTGTTTGAATAAGTGTGTGGAGTAAACTGTACGTGGAAGGTAAGAAGACGGTAACGTTGCAGGAATGAAAAGAATAGATTTCATGTTTATTTGAAAGAAAACACCTGCAGAATTCATGCTAGATTGGCCATTGCTATGAGCCTGTTGGCCCTACAAATGTGGTTTTTGACCCATAATAGGTTACAGCTTGATTTAATAGGTCACATTTCACTGCCTTTATGGACACCTTTACACCTTCTTTTCAGGATAATTATCTTTACACACATCTGATGTGGCAATGTAATTGACTCCTGCTTTTGTACGGCTATAGGTTAATGAACCAAACTGATAATTTTTTTAAAGAGAATAAATCACTTGTGTATTGTTTTTGAAATGATAGTGAAACTGTGTATTTAGAGGGCTGTTTTTGATTTAACAAGAACACTTTGCGGAGAGACAGACGCCATCTGGGTCTTTATGCCACATGGTGCACAGTGCACAGAAGTGTCCTGGAACGGTATTCCTGTCTCCAGTGGGCTAGATCCTGCAGAGGCTGGCACCCTCCAAACTGCTCTGAAGTAAATAAAATTATGGCAGTTTATGTCCACATGGGTGTTGACCTAAAGAGTGGGTGGGAATTCATTTTTTAAAAGCAAAACCCCAGCACTCCTAAAAAAACCCAAATATAGTCTTTTTATTCCAAACCCAACAATTCTCCTCAAAATATGCACCAATGTGAGGTCAGTCATTTTTCAGTTCCTCATGCAGTAAAGTGTGCATAGATGACAGTTCATTTTTGATGCTGGTTTGTTTTCATGCAATTTGAAAGGACTCTTTGATTAACAGTGGTCATTTGACATGGTTTCTCAGCTATTTTAAAACTCTTGTTTGAACAGTGGAAGCGCTAGGGCAGGAAAAGCCAAGTTTGCAGGTGCCTTTAGCACTTCTCAGGATTTTAATGGGCTCTGCACAATGTCATTACAGCCTTTTTTTCCTTTTTTTTTCCTGTGACCTGAATAGAATCCAGCAAATTCTATTTGGTTTTTTGTGACAGCGGAAGTGGGGGGTGGGGGCAAAGCATACTCTGGTATGAAATCTTGTTTTCTGAGAATGAGCTGCAACCCCAAAACTTGAGTGATGTCCGTGTATGTTAATTTTTAACTTGGAAAAATTCTCTATACTTTTATTGGTACATTACTGCTCTGCCTCTCTGGTTTAAGGCTTGATTCCGTGTCAAGTGTTGGCCATAACCTGTGTGTGGGATGTCAGGAAGCCTTTTAAAAATGTCCAGATGGACTTCAATGCAGGTTTTCTGCAGAAGTATTTGTGTTTATTAGAACAGTACCTCTTTTTCTGCTCAAAGTATTTTGGGGGGTTTGATTTTTGCAGAGGAGCTGAAAACAGGGAATCTGAGGCTGGAACATGCTTTAACAACTGTTACTCACATGAATAGGCCTATTAAGTTCAGACTACCTGTGTGAGAAGAGACAACTCATGTGAGCAAGGACCCTGCTGAGGGCCCTAATTATTTCATGTGTGAATGCAGATAATGTGTTCCGCAAGCCCATCCTCATTATTATTCAGGACATGTTGGTCTGTCTTAATAAAGATGTCACTTCCACTTTACTATCCCTGATTTACTTTATTACCGATTAATAAATAACTGATAGGTGAATTGTACATAGACTACCAGAGCTTGTCTGGCCCTTTGATCATTTTATGTCAAAAAGAAGAGGCAAAAGGGTCATAAACTTCTGGCTCTACCCAGCAGAGGACGTGCGCATTGCGTGGGGACACAACCAGGTTGCCTGGCCATGTTTTAGTACCTTAATAGCCCTTGGGGGCAAAGGATATCCAAGAGTTTTGAGCTTCCCTGAGGATGAAAATGAATGGAGTCACAAGTGACTCATTATACCTCTCCCAGTTACATATTGGGGCACAGCTGAAAATGTGGACACCAATGTGGTCAGTCTGTTAAACATCCCGTTCTTAAACCATACTTCTAACTGAGTCACCAAATTCCCAGTACCTGATATTAGGAAAGGGGCTTTGCAATCGGGGCGTGTGTGTGTTCTCAGTGTGTCTTTTTGCCCACTCAGCACCTGTTGACCAATTTCCACCAAATTTGGAAGAGATGGTAGCCCTCTTAAAGTTGAAAGTTTTGTGAAAACAAGCAAAAAGCTAGAAAAGAGAGAGCCTAGCGGGGCTGTGGTCAGGGAAAGCTATGAGCCTAGCTCTCATCAGACATTAGACAGTCCAGTCACAGGAGAGCGGACGGACAGATGCACACACACACAGAGCTGTAGGAAATCAGCCTTACTTGCACCACTGAAAGAACTGCTGGCTTAAAGCTCTGAATAAGCTCTTCAACTTCAGGTTTTGTGCTGTGGAATACCTTTCCATACAAGACTTAGGAAGAGTGTACTGTAAAGTTTTGGCACTTGGTAATTTGGAAAGTAAAACTTTGAAAATATTCTCTAAAAAAATTGTCCAAGTGGAAATCCAACCACTTTCTGCAGTCTTTCTCTACGACCTCGTCTGTGTTACAATTCAGCTCTCTGAGCAGGCACAGCGGCAAGCCAACAACTTCATGTACAAGAGCAGACTTGCTGAGTTCAAAGGAGCTGGACATATATATGTAAATGTTTGAGGGATCAGGATCCTAGATATTGCATGGAATTTGGCATGGCTTTCTGCTTCCCTGTAGGATTTGACCTATTGTTTTTAAACACTACCATAATCGGTGCTTTTTAATAGTGCTGTGATGTTATCCTAAAAGGCAACTGGGAATTAGCATACTGTATTTCATTATTTCATGACTTTTTATATATTCATATTTAGACTGAGCAGTGTTAAAAAGAATATTTTATTTCATTATGCAATTTTTAGTGAGCTTATTATCAGTAATATGTTTAGCATAAAATTTATTAGTGACATGCCCTTTAATTTAGCCTGTCTAATTGGTGCTAATTTAGTTAGATTGCATTAAATTACACCCTTTAATGTAGCTATGTGTGGGTCAAGAAATCCATTCCAACAGGTTAGGTAATTTTTCATGCAGCTGAACAGTAAAAATGGTATTAAGGTAGCTGAAAAATGCAATCATGTTCAAAAATAATAGTTTTCCAGGATATGATTATCAGGGAAACAGGATTTCTGTTATAAGCACTCTTCCTTTGAAGACTTACAGGGTTCATCTTCCATCTAAACTCACGTTCCCGGTCTCCACAACAAAGACAAAGGGTGGGAATTAAGATCATTACTCTTATGTGAGGGGGAATTATTAAGAATGATCTTTATTTCAGCCTTCATTCCTTCTTTATCATGCTCAGCACAAAGATAACAGTGAAAAATATGTTGTCCCTTCTTTTATCTGAGTTTCTGCGTTCTGCTCCATTAGAATTACTTTGGTCAGATGGTTGGAGTGGAAAGTAATTGATTTGATCTCAGCAGTGTACAAAGAAGCAATCTGAGCCTGACAAAACAAAACAAAAAATCTGACCTGTAAGAGTAATCGATCTGTAGCAGTAAGAGCAGAGGGCAGCAAGGCTGGACTCCCGGGGGCAGGTCTTCAGCCGGTGTAAATTGCTGTAGCTGTTATGAGTCAATGGTGTTTGAAGTCACTGGTAATTTCTCCAGTGGAGGTGTCAGACCCTGGATTCAGTTTCCAGTTTCTTGTACAACCTCCAGAAAACTCCTGGTCCTCTCTGGTCCCTGAGTGTGTCACTGTCTCCACTCTATGGATCAGCAATTGCTGCACTCCCATTCCTCCAAGCTCTCCATCTGTCCTAGCTTGTCTGCTGGAAATCTAGTGCAAGTGCAAAGCGAGTTTCTTCAGTCTTTGGAGGTGTATTAATATATAATGTCTGTGCATTGGGAAGCTCCTTTGCTGTCTGTAGCAACGGTTCCAAGAAAGGTGGGGAGGGGGGGAGAAAGACGTTAAGGCTTTCTCTCAGTGAATGTCAGTGTCAGTCCTAGCATGTAAAGGGTGTGCTCTCAAAGCCATGGGAGATCAGTAAATACACTTCCCCAGCCCCCTTTTATTTTACTTGGAGAACCTGGATCTGGTATAAAAGTGTCTCATAGGTTTTGAACATGCTTCTAGGGATGGCCCTTGTAGCATGATGATTCACCAACCTGGTTTTATGGTAGTTTGCTGAGGTTGTGATGTACTGTAGTCAGCATTGCTGAAGGAGTTTTGTTAAACTGCACTTTCCAGTTTTATAATCATCATCCTATTCTTGTTCAGCTTAGTTTTACTATAGGCTGCCCGAATAAATCGTTAACACTTGCTCTGTTTTCCCATATAACTCACTCCTGACATAGCAGTATTTTTAAAGGTTTCGGGTTATAATCTCAGATTGCCCATGTCCTTGGAGAGCATCTACACAACCAAATGCACAGCAGCTGGGTGAGAAGGAACAGTTGGTATGAGCTTGGAACCTCTAGGGAGGAAGAACAGAAGTATTGGCTATTTTTCTTACCTTTACCAGCATATATGATATTATTGCAGCTGTATTATTTCACATTATTCGGATTTTGCAGGTAGCCAGCAGCATAGACTCAGAAATAAAGCCGTTGCTTATTCGACTGCGGGTCTGTCCCATATTTAAGTAGTTGCAGTTTTCCTCTGCAGCTCCAATGAGAAAAATTACTTAGAGGAACAATGTTTGTAGTAATTTTCTCTTCCTAGTAAGTGCTAATCCATAGGGTATGTCCTTAGCAAAAAAAAGCCAGTTATACCAAAATATCAACCTGAGTTTCCTAACACAGCCAACCAAGCATTGAGAACAAAGCTAAATGCCTATTAGGTCTGATCCAGAAGGCAGTTTCATTCCTTGGAAAGGGCTCCCATTCAGATGCTGGAGCAGTTGCAGGGGATTTAACCCCTAGAAGGCACAAGAAAAGCCCTAGAGCCTTTGAGAACAGTGATCTGGGCTAAGGTGGTACCTGTTTGATTTTTGGAAGGATGTGAGATCAACTTTGCCTAACAACCCAGCTGTTAAACCAGCAGAAAAAGAGAGCAGCAGCAGCTCAATTGCAAACATCACGCTGAGTATTATGTTTTGGGTAAATAAATATAAAAAAGAATAAGTGGAAATCTTCCTCTAATAGCAAAATACATCAATGATACTGTAATTAGAACTAACATTATTCAACTGTAATAAAGTATTTATTTTACTGTGATTACAACAGTTGTTTATTCATGGAAGCTATATCCAGAAGCAGAATATCCAGACTGGAAAGGATACAGCAGCTGCCTAAAACAAGTTTCTTAAATCTATGCTTAACGGCTCAGTTGATACTTGTCAGTAGAGCCTCTAGACAACAGACAGGGCAAATGTGCCAATCCATCTGGGTCACAACCCAGCTACAACCCTGTGCCTCAGAGTGTATACCTGGATTTTAATGAAACTACAGCTCAAGAAGCATTGGGAGAACAGGCAGAAGTGCATTACAGCTGTACAAGAAATTAGTCTGTTCAAGCACTGCCGTAGTCCTGCCATGCATGCACTGAGGATAGACAGATTTTATCCCAGAAATGAAACTTAATAGTCTGGATGGGTTTTCAGGGCTTTAAGGAAAAGAGTGGATTTTCAAAAAGATGTGTGTTTATATATTGGCTTTCGATTTAGAACAATAAACACTCTGTGGATACTGGCTCTGAGCATCCTTCCAGCTATTTAATCATTCCCAAACTAAACACACAGTTCAGTCCATTCCTGTGCTCTGTCATCAGGAGAAAATGATCACCTCCAGCAGCAAAGCCAAGTTTACAATCAGACTAATGGGGCTGATACCAGGCAACTTGCTGCACCCTGCTCAGTAGCCCTTCCTGGAATGCGGCGGCTAAGGACAACACGGTGACTGGACAGACTGTCTGGGTCAAAGGATCTCTGCTGAAGAAGGGAGAGAGCAAGTATCTCTGTTTCATGGACTCTTGCCTGCAGTCTGGAGGTCTTGATAATCCCTCGTGATTCAAAATATTCAGAAACATCACCAGGATGTTTTATGTAAATTAACTGTATAAGAAAATGTTGTAGGTTAATTCTGAGGTTTCATGTTGATGTAAAAGAAATTAGCTCTTCAGTTCTCCCTGTGTCCTCCCACGCTGCCCTGATGCAGGGCTAGTGAATGGGCTGGTTACTCCAGGCCTTGTTCTTTGTGTTCAAAGAAGGAGCAGCAGTGCCAGCCCTGCCCGTTGTTCCGATAAACACAAAGCGTGCTAGATCTGATGCCAGTGCTGTGCTTGCCAGCACTAAACTGCATAAACGAGGATGCTGGGAGGTGATGCAGGGTTCTGCTGGAACACTTCTGTTACAGAGATCTAGGCCGTTGGTAGTGTCCTTGATCTCCTGTGACATATTACACTTGCAGCTTTTGGTTTCTTGCTGTAAAGCCAAAGCTGTCAGAAGGAAATGCTCTGTGGCTGTCTGTGTGCCTGCAACTGAGGTGCTGGTGCAGGGAATTGTGAAAAAGGCTTCCCCCCGTCAGATGTGGTGTCTTCCCAGAGGCCCTGTACCATCGTCCTAGCCTTCAGGTGGAAGCTGAGGGTCAGAGAGTGCAGTCTTCTGAGCTTACATGAGAAGCATCTGGCAGAGCAGCAAGCTGAACTGAGGTCTTCCAAGAACTCTGAGCTGAACTGAGGTCTTCCAAGAAGTCCATGACGCATGCCACAGCCATTTTGGCATTGGGTCAAGCTTTGGGAAAAGATGCAAGTTGTCCTGAATTGGTTCCCATTGCCGGCAAGTAACAGGCACCAGCCCTAGCAGTTGCTCAGTGTTTTGAGTACTATTAGGTGGGACACTACGGGGGGATGCAAGCCAGTACTTTGTATGATAATATTTAGAAAGAGATAAGAAGAACCTGCTTTTCATCTAGGCTCATTCTTCCCTGCTAGCTTGTGCTTTCTTTCAGCTCAGGAGGCTGAAATCTTCTGTTCTCTTGTAAAAAGAAGTCACTCTGTGAGCGGAGGAGCTAATGAAGCCTGCCTTGTAATGTCTCTCTCTCATGCGGATCCTCTGATATCTAACAAAGGGTGAGCTTTATTAGCTTTTCCTGTAATGGGACAGCAGTAGGGTCTCTCTGCTCTCCCCCACTGCCTTCTTTTCAAACTCCGAAGAGTTTCCGTATCTTTTGACCTTGATGCTGGACAGCAGGAGTGAGTTGAACACCCTTTTTGTATGAGAGCACAAGTACGTGCGTTATTTCAGACTCCCATAACTGCAGTCCCTGGGTGTTTCATTTCTGTCATGAATCAGGATAAAAATAAAACAAACAAATCCCTTGAAATTAAAAAGAAGCATCAGTGTTCAAATGACTTTATGGTATAAACTGGGGAGTCATCTAAAGAAATTGCAAATAAGGGCTATGCTGGCTGAGCTGAAATCCATCCACTTACATCAACAAGAGCTGATGCTTTATTAGAACAGTGGGACATTGCTTCCAAAACTTGTATTCTATCTGTTAACACATACACAAGACCACCATGTGGTTTCTCATTAGTCCATGGGTCAGCTTTCCATTTTCTTACGGTTAGAATAAGTGAGGCAGGAAAAGAACAGTTCATCCTTGCCATTAACAGGCAGAGGCAGACAAGGGCAGCTGAATGGGTTAAAACTCAGTGCTGGATTCAAACATCAGATTTTCCTTGTCAGTTTGTCACAAATGCAACTGTATTTAAATTCAGCTGCTCGGGTAACACCCAAAAGCTATCATTGCACTAATGCAATTATGATAGTGCATCAGTTGCTGTAAATCACAAAGCTATAGATAGGGTGTAGTTGTCATGTTCTTTGTGATTAAAAGATGTAGAATCTCTAATCACTGCAGTGAGAGAGGCTGTCATCGATAAAGGGAATCTGGAGCTGGAGAGCAGTATTGATTGTGCTGAGGAATTTGCAAACTCTTGTTTCTCAGTTTTTGCACTCTTTGAGCAGCCTTTCAAGATAGACCATCATCTTCACACACACACAGGGCTGGGGTAATAAATTAATACGTTAATATCTGCCTTGCTCAGGGTTGCTAGCAGAAGGGTGTCCAGGAGAAGCTAATTTTTTTAGCAATTTCTTGTCCCAAAGGGCATGCTCTTTGGTAGATCAAAATTAGGGCTGGTAGGCAGTATTTCGACCTTGAAGGAGCCATTCTTGAGGATAGTCTCACGTCATACTGGTGATGTGGGTCTTGGTACCCCCAGTTGCACTGGTGCCAAACCAGTGGAAGCTCCATGCAGCTGATGGTAACTGCAGAGCCCGTGGCATGGCCCCTGTGCTGACCCCACCGCAGCGCGAGCCAGCATTTTCTCCCTTACAGCTTTAAATACCTCCTCGGACATTTTTGCAAATGACAACTCCCCTACCTGTAGCTGAGAATCAGGCTTTCCCTTGCTCCAAGAAGATGTCAGTGCTTATCATCCGTGTTCCTTTTCTTAAAAAAGCAAAACCAAACCAACAAAAACACAACAAACCCCCCAAAATAATTTATAGCCAATATTCATAAATTATTTACATTCAAACTGTGGAATTGTAGGCAAAAATGAATATTAAATGAGCAAGAATGATGAAAATGGAAGGATAGCGCTGGATTGTCAGGCTGCTTGGTTGTTTTTCATACATTTGGCTGTTTGTTTGCTTTTCCCTGAAGAATTTCCATGGATCAACATACAAAGAATTTATGTGATTTCTTTTATTAATATGTAGCATATGGTTTGAAAGCTTTTATACATTTATAGCTTTCATCCACAATCACATAGTTCCTTGTATTGATGTGTCTGCATATAGATTTGTGTATATACACAATAACTGTATGTGCATGTGTTTAAACTAATATTCTTTGTATAGAAATATTGTACCCTCGTGTTGCAGTTTCTCTGGTTTTCACCACTCTCTTCTTTATGCTTGGGTGGTCATATTTTGAAATTTCCCCAGGACCAGTTTTTCATGCAGTCACGTTTCTCATCACATCTGAAGGATGTTGTGCTTCGCATGGTAATTAGGTCCTCTTTGTTTCATCTACTGAACTGCTCTCTGTTGCTTCTTGCAGCACACTCACGACTGGAGGCTATTGCTGAAATGTTAGAGCAGTAGAGGAGATTTTCTAGGAGTAAACAGCTTCACATTAACTTGCCTTTTTTTTTTAATGCTGATTTACATCCTGTTTAAACCTTGTACAATTATATTTATCCTTGTTGCTCTCTTAGAGTAATGCCATTTATTGGAATAATTTATTATTGCATTGTGTGGCTGGTGGGTGTGTATGGAAATCATCTGAGTATTTACAAATACATATGATTTTGTATATAAAACCACTCAAGGATTGTCTCCCTAAGGCTTGAAAATGCTGATGGCTTAAATGGGAGTGCAAGTTGCTGTCAGGCTTTACAGAGTTTAAGCTTTCATGGTTTAAAAGAAATCTCTGATTGTTAGTTTTTCTGGCCCCGCGTGAAGGCAAGCTGAGGGTGGCTTCAGGCTGCGTTTGGTGTTTGTGGGGCCAAGCAGGGGCTGTGTTGTGCCAGCGGTTTGCTCTGGGAGCCCCTCTGTGTGGATGCTGGGATGGGGACCCACTCACGGCACAGTGGGGACCAACAGCCAGTGCTGCTGCAAGCCTGGCCAGGCCCATCTCTAAGCAGGGGGTTTCTTGTAGCACAATCTTATGCCTCCCTTCTAGCTGTCAAGTTACAACAGTGAATCAAGCCCTAAGTTTTTAGCCTTTGTTGTTTAGAAGGAAACTTTCCAACCCAGCACGACCCCTTTTGCTGGTGCAGGCAGCTCTTGTGTCTTAAGGCATGCAGGTTGCTCAGGCTGGAGCCAAAGGGCCTTTGGCTGGAGGCAGCACAGATTGGGCTGCACTTGCAAACGCTGATGGCACAGGGGAAGGCAATGGGAGCCAGGTCAGGTTTGCCCTGAGGCTGCTAGGGAACCCCTGCCTGGGGTCCCTGCAGAAAGTCAGGGCAGGAGCACTGAAAATGCCTGCAGTCGTCTCAAGAAATGGGAAGTGATCTAGTAACTGACTCTGAATTTTCTTTTAGTCAGAACTAAGCTCTGGAGTGACTTTTTGCAAAACATAACCCATTGTTGCTGCAAAGGGGATCACCACACTGTTTGAAGTGCCTGCCCGCTGGAGGCCAGCAGAGATGTGGACGGGCAGGAGCTTGAGGTGGCAGGGCAGGGGTGGCAACAGGGGTATTTTTCACGCCAATAGATTGAATAATACCCTTAGGCTGAAACCTGTTGGGTACAGTGCTGGCCCAGTGGTGCACGCATATATACATGGAAGTGTACTTAGGTATCAGACAGGAGAGATGATAGACAACAAATGCTTTTCCAACACCAAGACCCCCTTACTGGTTCTTTATCTGTTTTTTCGTCTTGTTATTAATAGTGCTGTGATTATTCTTATTATAATGATTGCATATCCCTTTAAGTGTTGTCTAGATTGAGGTTTACACAGTGTTTTTTCGTTGTTTGTGTGTTCTGCAAACATAGTAAGAAAGTCTCTGAAATAATATTACCAAACGTCAAGTAAAATCCTGTCTCCTGAAGGGCTGATGAGATCATATGCGTATGACTGTGTGTTATCTTGCCCTGACACATGGAATTAAGTCTTGGACTACCCTCACCTAGGAAGACGTCATTCTGCCAGCGTTTTCTTTCTTCTGGCCGTTTCAGATGCGACAGCTTTTTTCCCTTCAGCCAATTAAGCAGGGCTGCTCCTGTAAAAGCCAATACAAAAAATTTGGCCGTTTGATAATTTCTGGGAGTTCCTTCATTTCATTTTGTTGAGTTTACTGGTAGCACGCAACCAGAGGCATTTGTGTCAAAAAATTCCCGCCTTAACCCTGTCACAATTCTGTGGTTTTAATGAACTGAGTTGTATGTGGAAGGAAAACTGGATTTTCTGTTATCACCCTGGAAAAGCTTTGGGTGAGGGAATGCTGAAATTCAGCCATCCAGTTCTGCAACTTGGGGACGCAGTTTTGGCAATGGAGGATCAAATTTAGCAGCACTGCGACTTATATTAATATTTTTTTTTATTTTACTGAGTTTTACAAATTCTGAGAAATTGTGAAAATCAGAATCAAATATTTAGACATTTCCCTAATTGGCATTTCCATTTTGTTAAACAAATTCTATGTTGTTTATTTCTAGAGCTTCTGCCATTGGTTTTTTTTGTTTTCTTAATGGAAGTGTTTTACCAGGTTGGAATCAGTAGGAGACACCTCCATTTTTGTCACAATGAAGTTTTTTTAAGTCAACACAAAATGGCCAATTTAAAATTCTCAGCTCTCTGAGAATTCAAAAAGTTTTAAAAATGTTATTTTAAGTCCAAATCAAAGCAAGTCCCCTTCCTCCCTACAGTTCAAAATTATCATTAGGCAACAAATTGCTCATTGTCTCACTTGACAAAAGGAGTTGTGTCTTGAGTCTTGCATTTGCATCCCCAAGCCACTGTTTGATGGGAAATTTATTCCCCATCTGTTTCCATTTCTAAACTGTGAGTTCAGCCTGGCACATGAGCTGCAGTGAAATTGTGGGGTTTGTGATCTAGGTTTAACTCACATAACTTTCAGTCTTTAACTGAGACACCTCAATTAAGCAGGAAGGTGACCCTGGCCTCTCTGTGTAGTCAGCGCAGAAGTGGGTTCATCCAGAAGGTAACTCTGCCTATGGAAGATCCCAATTAAATTTCTGAAGAATGACTTCTCTAAGATCAAGATGCTATAGGCTTTAAGTAGTTCCACTAAAAGAAACCGTGTTGGCTTATAGAGACATGCTGATAATGGGCTCATTGGTTTGTTAGGTCAGCCAGCAAATAGATGCTGGGGGGGTCCTTGGGGCTTAAGTACCAAGACAGCATTGTGTTTCTGGGGAGATCATTGCATTTCAAGGGTGTGATGTGAGACATGAGACTGCAGAGTCATCCCCAAGCTGCATTTACTCCCCTGAAATACTCAAGTGTGTCAGACCTGATTTCAGTTATAAAATGGAAATAATAGATAAAAAAGGTCAAACCATTTATAGAGGGTTGACATTTACAGCAGTCAGGAATTTCCAGTTGTATTCGGCTTTGTGTGTATTTGTCACTCCTGTGTGACACCAGCCTGTGGAGGGTCTCCAAAGCACTGCTTTCCTGCTGTAACTAGGTGGTGGCTACTTATATATTGACTGTTGTGTTTATACAGGTGCCTAAACAAAAACCACAAAAGTTAACTAACTTTCACAAAGTTGAAGTACGCCTCTAGCAAAATGAAAATATGAATTCTCAAATACTCTCTGACACCGAGGTTTCAAAATTCTTTCATTTTCTACTTCAATAATTTGTGTAACAGTATTTACTGTAAAATTTGCAAAATTAAAATTAAACTGAAATTAACTACGTTTTCTATTAAAGCTGACTGTTAAAGAGCCTGCATCTTTGATCCCACCGTAGGCAGGGGCGGTTGTGCTTTGGATCATTGACAGGGTATGCAGATTGAGTGCAGTGCAGCACACTAGACTAAGGGTAATAATCCAGACAGGGATCCAAAGAGCAGTTGCTGCCTGTGCTGCATCAGGACCTGAGCACAAACAGATCTGCTATAGGAGGGGTCATGCTGCGTGGGAAATAATAGCAGCAATCCAAAGCTTGGTAGATCATCTTTGCCATTAAGATCTAAGTAGGAAGAAAGAGAAGGGGAAATAACAGTTACCTTCACATAGACACATACGGAGCAAGAGAGACGTCTCGGATAGGGCTGGTAACACTAACGTAATTAAAGGTGCTGAAGCAGTAAGTGCCAAGACACCCTCTCCAAGGGTACAGAAGATTTGCTAATGTCACTGTTGATGTCCCTAAGGGATTGTGCAGTTCTGATATTTGTCTCAGATGCCCTTCCGTGAGATTTGCATTACCTAGGAGCCGGTCTGTTTTCTCCTTGCCTTAATGGTCTGACTTTGAGAGCTAAACCTTGAGATCACTGCACCTCAAGGAGACCCAACACACACCCAGTCTTCAGGGCTGTTTTCTTCCCATTGCTCATGCATAGCTGTGGCATTATTTCTCAGTGCTTTGAATTAAGGGGCTAATATCCTGGCATTAAGGATTTAAGGGACCTTGTGCAGATATAGACAGTATAATTTATAGAGCAAATACAATAGTAGTCTTGAAAACATTGATAAAATGACTTGTCATTGCATAATAGATATTGGATCTCGTATTCCCACTTCCCCCTTCCTGCTCCCACAAAGGAAGCTCTTTAGCTTCTGGATAAGATGCCAAAAAGTTACTAGTCATCCCCAGCTGTAAAAAATGGAGAAAAAACACTCTTAGGTTTTGATGAAACATGTCTTCCAAGTTAACATAAATGCTTGTTTAGATTAGTTTAAGAATAATAAACTGTTATTTATAGGGAACTTCCTGGCCAAAGACCTCTGGACAGCTCCAGAACACCAGAACAAAGGATTTAGAACCCACTACTTAAGAGAAAATGGTGATGTTATTTTCAGGTTCAGAAGTCCTTTTTCCTTTATGACAACCTGTTGGTGAAGAAGAAAAGCTGTGTATGGATCCTTCAGATTCTGCAGTTGCTCTTGAATCAGTTTATTTAGCTTGAGTTTTGGAGCTTTTACAGATCTGCGTGATGTCTTCTGTGCAGATTTGTTTTTCTGCTTATGGCATCAAACAGAATAAATGGAGGGATGGGATCTGCCTCAGCTGCTGTAGGGAATTTCCCTGAAGTGTCCCTAGTCTCCTAATAAATCAATGTCTTTTCTAGTCTGTTTCTGATGGAATCCGGCAGCAGGTCAGCATCCTTAGGTAAAGAAAGGCTTCCCGAAGTGAACGGCAGTCACAGAAAGTAAATTAATGGAAACCAGCATCTGCTGATCTTTTTGACAATAAGGAATTTTGCTGCCAACATTTAGAAACCATTGGAAATGGTCTCTATTGGAAACCAGATTTCGACTTTCTGCCCTGGGCTGCCAGAAGTATTTCAGCGTAAAATGCTAAAGTAAGTTGAACTTTCAATTATAATTTCAATGACTGTCTAGTGAAATGGATTAATGCTCTGGCACTGCACCTTTGAGGCTTTGGCTCGAATCTTGTAGGATAAAAATCTGTCTGCTTTGACAGTTGAAAAGGTCAGAAGTGAAATAATGTCAGGTGATCTTAGCCCAATTCAGTGTCTCGATTAAGAAGTAGATATAAAAGTTGTTGATGTGAGATATCAGATCAGATCCTTTGGAAAAATATAAATAACTTTTTGTTTACATTTTATCAGCAAAATTACATGCAGACAGCTGCGTTCTGGAGAGGTGGAACTTAGTTCAGACTTCAGGAATACTGGATTTCAAAATGAGCAAACAGGTTATAATAATGCGGTTTCTTAAGCTCAAAAGCTTGTATCCATCATTTAATTGATTCCCTGATATTTGACTGAGTCAAGCATAGTTCCCACTTAAATGTTTTTTAAGGTTTAATTTGTGAACTTTTATTAGCTGACAGTATATAGAAAGAACACATTTTTCTCATTGTTCAGACAAGGAAAGGGGTTTCTTCAATTTGATTTTTGAAACAGCTACAGTTCAGTTTCTAAGCTTTTTAAATAGAGTTTTGGCTAAGGAGCAAAATACAGATATTTGCATAATGTATTTTTCTCTTATTTGGAATCATACTTATGTAATTTTATATTACAATAATATGTAAATAAAAAACACTTAACCAGACATCCCTGCGAAAAGGTCACTGGTAAAAATTTCCAGTAATAGTAACAGAGATTTTTGTTGAGAGAAAGGAACAAATAAATATATGGGACCATGTGTCTCAGTGATGGGGACAGTGGCTAACAGAGCTGTTGTGCGCTTTTACTGCCTTTGGTTCATCCCAGCCTCACTTCTCCGCAGCCCTCCTCACATGTCCAGCAGCCTTGGCACTGGTCTAACGAGTGAAGCTGCAGATTTTCTTTGCTTATTTCCATTAAAAAAATGCGTACAAGAGAGTGCAAATTGGAAATCAGCTGTCATGGCATGCTACATAAATTACCCGGTTATGGTTGGTAATCTATTGCAGACAATTAAATAAGTGAGCAGTTTTGTTCTTTTCAGCACTGGTAGGCATCTTTATTTTATTTAATTCCCTCTTCCTTCTCTGCGTGTGTGTGTATGTGGTGTGTTGTGAGTTTTTTTCAAGTTGTGTTTCTGTCTTAAGGCAAAGAAACCACAGTGTGATCATGATGCAATGCAAGAGCTGATGGAACTGTACATATGTTGTAAAGATTAATTGGCATTCAGTCAGGCCTCATAAAGCATGGCATGCCATGCATTATCCTCTATTTTACCTTCAATTTACAGTGTGGTTCAGTTCACATAGTGGGCACAGGCTGAAAAAAAGTGTGTTTCTGAAGTATAAAAAGTGTACTTTTTAGTACTGATCTTCCTAGTGGCAAAACCATAGAAGAGCTTTGGAGATTTAGATATGCCATAATTGTGGGGCAACCATAACATGGTCTTTTCTCTGCTGAGATTTACTTAAGTGGTACTCGAGGGACCACTGAAATGACAGAATTATCTTTTATTTGTTCTGTAGATTTTTCTGACCAAAACGAAAAGGTAACACATGGCCATCGCCACATGTAGAAGCCGTGGAGTGTCACTGCGGTGCGAAGCCAGCAGCTACGCAACGGCCAGCAGGGCACGGGTACACGGTGCCGTACTTGCTGACCGCTGCTGGGAAAGTCAGAGAGGCCAAGCACCCTGATTGCAAACCCTTATTTATAACAGAACAAAGTGGTAATTTCACAACTATCACAGCTCAAATACGGGACCATTTCCCTGGTAATAAAACTATTACTCTGTAACTGTTTACTTATCAGGAGGCCATTATGTGATTGATGACCTGGAATTGGAGGTTATCTTTCAATTCATTTGAAATGAAAACTGACTAGAAAATCTATAGTTATTGCGGTGTATTTTTAAGCAAAATCAGGCACCTACATTGACCTCCTATTTACATTTCTTTGAGAAGAAAAATCACATAAAAGCTATCAAGAAACACATTTCACAGCAGGCAAATTAATTGGTTTTACTGTATTTGAATGGAGGGTTTGTCAAATAAAACATGCCATGACAGTTAATAGTGTCATTTAGAGGCAGAAAATTATTGGCTTATTTGTTATTGGATAAAAGGAAGGCAAACACTTTGTATTAGGAAGTTTTAATGTGTTTAAAACCCTCATTAGGGATTTATGGACATTCTTGCTTAGCATAGCGCCTCATTAATTTGAGGCTAAACAGTTACTTCTGTGTTTCAATTCCAATTTTTTTTTGCCTTTTCTTTAATTAGATCTCGCATTAGAGTTTGGTCTCTACACCACTGGAGATGTAGAATTAATTAATGTGATTTATAAATGTAATGGAAGTGAGTTATTCTTAGATATCTTTTCATTTTAGTGAGTGGTTTAACTGCACGCAGCATAAGTGCACACAGATCTAAGAGATTTGGGGAGCTCAGGAAAAGTATGCGACTTCTGCATTGAATACATTTAGCAGCATCCCTTGCCACTAATAGATCAAAGCGTTTTAATTAGAAGTGTAACTAAAAGAGAGACCATAAAGAACCCATTCAAAATCAGAATTTCTTTGTTCTAAGTTCCATACTGTCCAAAAAGTGCTATTTAGCTCCACTTTTGTATGATAACCGTGACATTTCAGTGGCAGTTGGAATAATTGTGTGTCTTACTATTTAATGAGCATAAGATCTGGCTTTTCATGTTGTCTGAATTTAGAAGCAGACCCAATAAAGACATAGTAATTAATTGTGCTATTTTGTTATTATTAGTAAAAGAAAAATGACTTTTATTTCATTTGATTGATGTTTATGTAAAAAATATATTTGTGTGAAGTAGTTATGCCTTCAGGTAGTGTTGGTATTTAAACCCAAAGATATTTCAAAATACGTTTGTTTTGTTTCCCTCTGGGCAAGACCATGTCCTTGCCCTTTGAATTCTGGCCCTCTCTTCTGAAGACAGTCTGAGGACGCAATCTGCGAGTCTTGGCTGTGGTGGAGGGATGCATGAAAACAACTCATTTGCAAACAGGCTCTGAGCAATTAATTTGGGTCTCAGCATTGGCCTTGCAGCTGTGCAAACTACTGTACAAATTAAACCCGGGAGTACATTTTCCAGTGAGGACATTTATACCTACTTTAAAGACAGACACAGAACAGCTAGCCGGCACACTCGCCCCGGTATTCTTGCAGCTACGGTCACCGTGTTGTCAGATGTAAATAGTTACTTAAAAAAATTCCTCTTTAACACCTCAAGAAATGTTGCAGTTTGAATTCGTGAGGTCAAATAATGCTTCAGGTTACACTGATGCCACTTCACCAGCGTCAGTGGAGTTTCAGTTGTGTCACCAAGGCCACGATCTGACCTGGCGACTTTGCTGCCGTGTTGGCCGGAACTTACACAACTCCCGCCTGATGCCGCCTGCTCCTGGGTTGGCCCGTCCTGGGAGCAGACACCTGCTTCCACCATTGGGAAAGAGATTTAAAGGAGACACTACTCCAAGTTGTAGTAAATTTAGACAGCTATGCCGGTATAGTAAAGCGATTTTGAGTGCTTTCCAAGAGGTTCTACTCTACATGGAGAATAAATATGGCATCTAATTTACATCCCCCTAACTGGGGCTGAATAGGCTCAGAAGCCAAACTCCCTTCACAGTCCTTTTATACTTCTACTGCTTCATTTCTTCAGAGGAGTTAAGATTTCATTCGCACAGGTATAAGTAAGACAAGAAACAGACACTTGATCTTTATTTCTGCCACACCATCTATCTCACTGCACCACAGTCTGTTAGGTAGGCTTTGATGTTTCAAGCAGACAAGTGCACAGTGGCATTTTAGGTCAGGGTGTCTTTTATCATCAATTTAAGGGAAATGTATAAGGTAACCTCTTCCAGAATAAGGTGAAAATACCAAGGCACATAAGAACATGTACTTGTTTTATATAAGTAAATAAGTACTTCCAGTTGTTGGAGGAGGAGGGATGGAGAGAGAGAAAGGAAGGAAGGAAGAAAGAAAAGAAGAAAATACAGATTTCCAAATTTCCTTGTACTTTGTTAGTGTTAAATGATTGTAACAGCTTTTATGCAAGCCGGTGTTTTGGTCACAAATTAAGTACTGTGAATGCCACTTCTGTTTGGGCCTAGCTGAATACTGACATTACCGGTTACTCTGGCATTATCATCATAGCGAGCTTCTAAAATACAACATTCAGAATATTCCATAAGTAAAATGTGCAGCTTTAACTACATTAAAAAACTCCCAGGAGACCTTGAAGTGAGATCACTTTATCAGGCTTCTCCCTCTAATAGAGTTTGGCAATTTACTGCATGAAAATAATGGAGAACCATTGAGTTTAAATTGAACATCAGCATATCGTGCTTTCATGGAGACTATTTCATGCTGATCAACATTGAAATGGTATTGTTAAAAAAAAAATCAAAGAAATGAAAAAGAAAAAATAACCTAATACAGCATGCACTGAGAAGAACAAGGAAAAATTAATTGTCACGTCCAGGTCAGTCTGGTTTAAAAGTTGTTGTAGTGGAACTAAATGCCAGGGATAAAAACATTGTCCTTATTGTTGGGGTTGCTCTGACTGGGAGGTCAATGTAAGCCGAGTTTGTTGTAAGGAAATCAACCTATAATTCCTTCTGATTTGTGGACTGGTGCCCAGGTGTCCCATCCTGGTGTAACTGCGCCCTTATCTGGCTCTTAAGTGACTGGAGAGGAGCATGTTAGAGTCACTGGCTTTTGTATGAAACTAAAGGTACCTATTGTGAGCAGTTTTGGCTTCTGAACCTTTTGGAAGTTCACTGAAGTTAGCAAGAGTCTGATTCAGTCATGTTTTGGACCACACTAATAAGCTGCCTTTCCTAGCTAATGTGCTTTATTCAAGGGAAGAGGTAGGAACATCTCCATCCATCACTGGAAGACCAGCTCTAACTGCAGGCCAGGCTGTCTTACCTTAACAAATGAATTAACTTACTCCAGTTTTTAAAACTTTTTCCTGTTTTCAGATCCTCCAGTAAATGCATATTTAACACAACTATTTCTGCATTAGGGGGGAACAGAGGAGCAGCTGTCTGTATTTTGTTTTAGGCAATAGTTTTTCTTTCTCTCTTGATTTTTTTATATATATAAAGTATATATTTTGACAGACCTTTAAATAAGCCTCAGGAGATACTTCTGGGGATGAAATAATGGGAAATGTAGTCTTCTCATGGTATTTTGGCTCCAGGATGGTAGAGGTACTAAAAGAAAACAGTGGATATACATTATTTGGGACCCACAAATGACTCCCTTCAGTATTAATAACCTTGTGAAAAACACATATATGTATTTGAATATCAAGGGAGTAATTTTATTTGGGCTTTTTTTAATACCACCGTGTTTGACTTAGTTCACTTTCCTCTGAAACATACAGTCTTAATATATGTTGGTGATAACCTCACAAATATCAAGTACACCAGGAAAAAAAAAAAGTCAATATTCATTCCTAGCTGCTCCCATTCTTACCCATTTCTGCTAAAGGTAGTAAGGAAGAGCCAAGATCCTCCCAACTAATGAGTTTAGTTGACAGCTATTTCAGGTGTCTTTAACATGAATGACCTTTTGGGGATGAAATAGTAGTGAGACAGGAAACGGACAAAAGCATGAACTGTGAAACAACCCACAAAGGTTTGAACAGTGGACTCAGTGCTGTGAAGTTTACCACAAGTAAACTCCTCCTTAGGAGGAGAAATGTGTAGTCAGATGGCAGCTGAGAGGCAGACTGCTGCCTGAAAAGGGGAAAGTCTAGAAGAGACATGTGCAATGAATGAAGAGGGGAAAAGAAGCCTGAGCATGCAAGGAAGTGCTGATGGCAATCAAAGAAAAACTGGTGTTGGAAAGGCTGGGTGTGTACACCACTGAATTGCAAGTGAAGGATTGCATCTTATTAGATTTGTAGTAAGCATATTGCAGAAATTGAATCGTTGATTCATACGGGTTGGAAGGACAGTCAAAGGTCATCTAGTCCAACACGTTGTATCTGGAAACCCTGCTGTTCTTACTGTCCCTCACTACAAGAAAGACATTGAGGTGCTGGAGCATGTCCAGAGAAAGGCAACGAAGCTGGTAAAAGGTCTGGAGCATAAGTCTGATACGGAGCCACTGAGGAAACTGGAGCTGTTTAAACTGGAGAAGAGGAGGCTGCGGGGATACCTAAAGGCATTCATAGGATGAGGCTTCTGCTGGCATTCCTGGTTTTGCTGCATCTGATTTTCTAAGTTTTTTCTTCTTGACACTGTGTAGTGCACACTGGAAATGATCAATCAAGGCTCATGCACAGGATCTTTTCATGCTAGCAACTGAAAAATCAATTTGTGTTCGAAGGAGTAAACAGTAGTAAGAGCTTCATCTCCCCAGAGTCAAATGGTTCCTGATAAGGGAGATGGCAATGAAAGCTGAGCTCTTGATGTATAAGCACATAGGTGCTCATATGCAAGAAGTGAAAGTGGGTTCCTGCATTCATTTAACATGCTACATTTATCTTTCCAATAAAACAAAAATAGGAAGAAGAGATTACTTGTTGAAGACCAATTATGCATCAATAAAGCCAGAGGGATTGTTCATGAACAGTTTACCCAGATGAAAATGTAGTCAGTCAGTTCTGGCAAAGACATTATTCATGGTGTATTTCTGCTTTCTAACATTACATTTGAATTTTCGGAACTATTCTGACAAGTCTGTGGAAGATTTTGTGGCTAACATAGCTGAGGAATGCCTGCTGTCGGAAAAAAGACTATATGTTTTTTTTCTGTGCAGCAAAAACAAAACCTGATCTCATGCAGGTTATAAATTGTCCAGGAGCTAAAAGTGGTCAAGGAACTGCTGAGTGAATAAAAGGAAGGTTAAATCAACATGAGTCATCAGATATTGTAACCATTCACCCAGTGTCATTTGATCTGCATAACATTAATGGCTACTATTCCCTCACTCTTAGATTTCTGTCTTGCTTCCCTCCCTTTACGGTTTAGCACCGAACCATCCAAGCCATACATTAAACCTTAGGTTCCACATCATTTAAGTTCTGCTCACTCTCTGGTGAGTTTGAAATGTGAAGAGAACCTTATAATACTGGCTTGTTTTAGGTGGAATATTTTGGCCATCTGACTTTTCCTTTTTTTTTCCTTTCTTTTTTTTTTTTTAGCAAGCAATATTTAAAAGTAAACCTGAAACGTTTTGATGCAAAAGAGTTGCCAGATTAAAGTGAAATTGGAAGATTAGTTCAGTGTAGCATGGAGCTGTTGGGAAATCTTTTTGTTTTGATTGAAGTTTTATACCTCAGGATGTCTGTCTGCGGCCTATGTAATAGTCACTGTTCTTCAGTCTGGGGTTTTTGAGTGAGAGAAGAGCTCATGATGTAAAATGCGGCTACTTGATCATATGGAAGCCATATTCTTGGAATCTGTCCTTTCAACTGTGTTAGACCACGCTGCTCACAAAATATGAAAGGCACCAAAAACGTGCACAAATGCAGGTGGTGCCCTCCTCTTCAGAATCTGATTGCTGACAAAAGCTGAAGAGGAGAGGGGGTGGAGAATCACATAATAGGTCTTAAGCTATTTGATTTTTATTAGATTAGGAAAGTAGTAGTATGGGATGGATCTCCAGTCTTGACTAAACTATGAGAGGGGTGTGGTATTTTATTAACAGCAGTTCTAGTAACACTTTGTGATAGGACTAGTACTCAAGAAGATGATGCGTATTGTATCTGCTCTGTTTCATTCTGTCCTGAAGAATCTACGCTTGGATACCATGGTGTGCCGTGTGGGTCTGCTTGCGCTTGTTAGCTGAATGCAAATGTTTATGGACAATTAAACTTGCAGTTTTTGATTCGCGATTTGAAAGGCTGAGAGGCATTTTTTTACTTTTTTTTTTTTTTTCAGGACGGAATAAGTTTCTAATAGATCTATTCCTTTCAAGTCTCTTAGAATGTGCAACTGTAGCATGAATTTAGAAAAATGGTCTCATTTCTTTAGAAATCCATTAATAGTAATGTACTGAAAGACTCTTACATTGATCCTCTCTCTGATAGCCATGTTATAATAATTATTCTTTTAATGTTTGCATCAATCTAAATGTTTTCCTCTTTGTGCTCGCTCCTACTTGGATCTCCCTATATGACAATCACAGCACTTTGACATCTTGCATTACTTTAATACCAGTGATTCAAAACAAAGCAATGCCAAAGGGAACAAAAAAGTTCTGTCAAGCCATTAAAATCTTCTTTGCCATTAACACAATTAAATTGATGCATGAGCATTTAAAGTTATTAGCAAGTGCTGCCAGCAGAATCTGGTTGTGATTGCATAATATATAGTAGGCTTTATTAAAGTAAAATGGTATGTTTATTGTTATTATCGTCATTAGTTCTGAAGTAATATAAGCTTAAACGGGGCTCTGAATTGGGAGAGAACTGTGAAACAAGTAAGAACATGCTCTGCCCTGTGTTGATAGTCAGAGACATAATTACCACAATTAAGACATTTCTAAACAAAAGAATACACATGGTATCTTGGCTAACCATTGAAAATGACATGTAATGGTAGGGAGGGGTGTTAAATAGAGGACTTCTGTATCTCTTCTGCACTCGCTTTTCCCAGTCCGACTCACTCAGCTGAATTTTGAGCCGCCGCTGCTACTGCTGTGAGAGATTTTGTAGTTGGTTTGTATACTGCAAACTTATTGGGAAAGTTATTTGGTTAGTTTTCTCATAGTAATTTTTCAATGAAAGAAATCAGTATATTAGTATATAGAGTATATTATAGACATATGTCCTCCTGCTGTCCCACTGCACATGGCAGCAATGCCCATGCTCAATAATCTTTTGGTTTGATTTGAGTGAAAAATAGGGGGGTAAAGGAAGGCCAATGAAGTGCTGGAATATCAAGTCATGCCATGTGAAGGTGGACTGCATGCCCATTGCAGCTAATGCTGACTATCCGCTGGAAGTTCTCACCTTAGGTTTGTTAGGTAGAATTTGAGCTGAGTAGAAATTGGGGACAAATGGTAAGGTTCTTTTATTGGTCCGTTAAATGTTTTAAGTGATATTATGGAAAATTATAATCTGAAGTAGATAAAAACCACTAATATGTCTGCAGTGCAGTCATATTCATTGAAGTACTTCTTTACCAAGATACTGATGAACTTTTGGAAATTCAGAGAATAGTGATGAAATAAGCCAAAGGGATGGAAAGTCTTATTTATCAGGAAAGAAGGTAAAAGTTGAACAAACAGCATTTGAGAAGACTGGAGTATAATTATGCATGTCTGTGTGTGGTGTAAATGTGAAAGGAAGTAATGAATTACTTAGAGTAGTGGGAGTAGCTCTACAGAGAGGCTGAGGTGACACTGAAAGAAAAATTCTGACAATTGTCACAAAAAAAGGGCCAAATAGCTTACAATACTGCTCTATATTTTATTAAGGAAAGAGGCTGGAGAACCATTTTCCTCCAAATTTTGGGTTAGACTAGCCACAGCACTAGAAGCTGTGGAGAAAATGTGCCACTTTAGCAGAGCATGAACTTGGTGATTTAATAAGTCTTCCTAATCTTTGACTTCTGTAGCTGTGTGGATTTGTTCTTGAAGCTTAGTGCTGACTGAAATACAGGAGGAAAGCCATAGTCAGTGCTTTTGGTTGACTCTATAGCAGATTAGGATGATAGGGATTAAGTTTAGTCATGAGTGTCTTTTACCAAACCAGTTATCAAAGGCGAAGTCTTATTGGTTATTTATGGTATAAAGCACCTACCTGTTGTTTGGTACCTTCCTGGATATTGTCTCTTCCTCTTCTGGTGGTCCCCCACGATAAGAACCCCTCAAACTACCTAAAAGTGCCACAAAATGGTTGTACATATGGGTCGTGTCTGCCTGTTGTGTATATAGTTCACAATATTTAGAGGTTTTGTGTTCTTTCATGTCCTTGGAATGAGGGATTGTGGCAGATGCTGTTAAACGCCATTTAAAAAGTATTTTCAACTGGAAGATGTTAAGGGCACCACTGTGTGTGTGCATTATTATGGTTGTTTGCATAGATAGACTCACATTTTTCTAAGAGGAAAAGAATATCTGTCAAGCTTCTCAATATGGATTCCTGTGTGCCATTCAGTCCTCAGAGGATACTTAACCTGCAACAGGCTGATGGAATGAGGGACAACAAAATCAGCAGCCACTCTCATAGTCCAACCAGTATTTTACTACAGTATATGTTTAAGTTTTAGGAGCTGTCTTGGCTGTTAGCCTATTAAGCTGTAGGATAAGATAGTTGATGATAACAGCCTTCTCCTAACTGTTATCACCTCTGTCCTTCACTGCAGCATGTGGCAACTTAAACCAAACCTCGCTTTCTCTCTGAAGGCTGCCAGTAGGTATAACAGTGGGATCTTCTTCAATTACAGAAGTTGCAGGCAATTCTAGTGCCGCTTCTCAACTGTGAGGAAATCAGAGTACTTTATTGCTTCAAAAGTGTTGTTAGTAGCACGAAGCAGTGCGGAAGGAAAAAACAACTTTTGACACAATGGGTCCTGCTGATGATTTATGTTGATCTGAACTGGAAAATTTGGTAGGCAGCAAGCATGGATGCAGAAAGCTTCAAAGAGAGGCAGTTGCTTGTTAGCTGTTCACCTGTGTGGTTTTAGTCACTGAACTTTGCATCCAGCACCTGACTAAACATTTCTTTTATTCTTTAAACCTAGGTTACCCTTCCCAATGACTCCAGCTGTGTGGAAGAAATATTACGGGTGAGTAATACGCTTTCCTTTTGTTATCTTTTGTATAATTGTAATGCTGTTATTTCATCTTCCATGGAGAAGATTTATATGGCTGTCTTTAACACCGCAGCTAAATAATAACATATTGGCGGGTCTGTATGAAGGAGACACAGTGAAGTGGTAGGCACAATATGCTCCGTTGTGAGTAAGGTCAATTCACCTAATACCTTGTATCTGCCAGCTTGTCTCAGTCAGGATTTACACATGTTCCTCTTCTTTTTTAAGCTTTCAGTCTCTATGAGTCTCACCAGGACACATTTCTCTCTTACGCTGAGGTGGCATCACCTTAGTTCTCTCACTCACAGACTGCCCGACAGTCGTCCTCCTTCTTCCTCCAGACTGCAGTTACCCATCATGCGTGGTTTTGTTGTAGACCCATAGACATTTTTTCCTGGGAGCCCTGGTCAGTGGTTTAATATAGAAAACGAGAATAACCACTTCAAACTGAGCATGGCTTAATCGCAACAAGATTATATAACATGAAAAAGCAGAGTGTGCACAATTTATCTTACTTTTAAGTGTAAGATGGGCTTTTCCTCAGCTTTAGTATCTGGGGGCAGGTTTGCAGCCCACCGGTCCATATCTAGGATTTAGGTCTTTATCTTCATGGGTTGAGTTTCCCATCTGTCACAGCAACCTCCATTGGATTGCCAGCCAACCTGATGAGTTTTGTTGTAGTAGGGGTAAAATTTCAGTGGGAATTTGTGCCAGCCTTGTCCTTATCACTAAGATCAACTGGTGCAAACTAACTTATACCTGAAATTGTGTAACAATCACACCAACTTGCTTGCAAAGACCTGGACTTATTCTTCCTTATAAAATAAAATGGGCTTCTTAGTATTAATTGCAATCCAGAATTAAATAGTTTGGATGACTGGCTTCTGTTTTGGGTACACACATTATCATGCGATTTATGTCCTTGTGGGTTGCCGCTGTTACTACAGCAATTGTGCACCTGTAGACTGCAGTAACCGAGGAGTAATGCATTCACATGTGCACCCAGCAGCAACGAATGCAAGGAAATAAATGAAATGTAGTTTCAGCCTTCAGAGTGAGGAGGCATTTATTGCCTATAGAACACTAAGGGAGCAAAAGCAAACAAAATGTTGAAAGGCTATGCGAAACGCTTGGTACGTTTTAGATGTCTTCTTCCTGTGTTTATATATTTCAATTAGGCTCATTACTATCGTTGGAATGAATGACTTGTTAGCTGGGAAAAGAAGTTGTTTTCAGTAAACAGCATCAAAAGGAAATGTGATGCAGCAAATTTCAGAGATCAATCATCCAGGTGACAGTTTTAATGTGGGAACAGTGCACATAAATCACGGGAAGCAGAAATGGCTTTTTTTCTAATCAAAGAGGAGGTGATCCTCTGCCCTCCCACATGACTGTAATTTGAGTTGACAGAGGCAGAATGTCCCAGGCTTCCTTCTGAAACCTGTTCAGATCAGTGCAGGACTCTGTTGTCTGCAGGGGATGTGGATGAACTGCAGAGTCCCAGCAGCCATAGGCAGCACCTCCTGCCACCAATAGGCTGCTGAACCCAGAGGAACTCTTGGGGTGGAGAGAGCAGAAATTTGGCAGGTTTCTCATGAGGGCTTATGATGGGCACCCAAAAAAGGGGTATGAACCAGCAGATCTTCCTTGACTGCTGGGTGCAGATTCCTGGAGGCCTCTCCAGTGCCCAGCCTTGAAACCCAGCCATGGAGCAAACCTGTCAGCCATAGCTGTGGACAAAGCCAGAGCCATCTCAAGATATGGAACCGGCTATGGTGGGGAGCAGCTGTGGGCTTGGCGTGCCAAGCATGGGCCTCAGCCATGGCTCATCTGGGGTGTGCACTCTCTCCCACATGGCAGCTGGGTAGGTTTGCACGCTATTTTGTGGTGAGAGGAGCTTAATACGCCTGTGGTGTGTGGTGTGGAGCAGCTCTGCGTACTGACAGGCTGCCTGTAACCTGCTCGTAACCTGTCTGCACACAGGCTGCACTCTGCCAGCAAAGCCCTGAGCGCATGAAAGCAGGACAGCACAAAGCTGCTTCTGGGCCTGCCCAGCAAAGGCCCTGCACACCCCAGTCCCAGTTGGTTGCCTTCAGTGGCAGCATTTTAGACTTTCACCTTCCCATGGTGCCGAAGCACATGTGGAAGTAGAAGTACCTGAGTCTTGTCAATGACTTTGTTGTTCTCAAATTTATAATGCAGAATAAGCTAGCGGGAAATGTGTCTTGACTGCATGCAGAGTATCATATTCTACTTGACAGGCAATGGAGAGAAAATAAGTAAGAGAATGTGATGCCCAGCAGTGGTCAAAATCCAGTCTTCAGGCTCCCCGTGGATGCTCTATGTCAGGAAATTCAGACTGTCTGCTGCAGATGAAAGGATGGCCCTTGGTTTCAGCAGCAATTTGTGCTTTGAGAACCTGGATTAAATTCCCAGCTCTTTCAGATAACTTTCTGGCCTTTTGGGACCATTTATGTAGGCTCTGAAGAGCCTTTGGGAGTGCAGGTCTTGTCTCCCTGATGGCAGCTTCCCCAGGTTAAAAACCAGGCTACTAAAATTTCCATCCTGTGAGGGATATTGCAGAAGTAAATGAGAAGGATTACAAGACAATCAAATCCCAAAGGCAGACAAACGGGACTGTAATAGTGTGCAGTTTGACCAACGAAACCATTGACAATGACTGGCAATTTCTGCTCTGGGCCATGTCCTCTGTTGAGCTGTGCACCCTAAAGTGTCAGAGGAAGGCAGCTGCCGTCTGCCTCACTCTGACCCTGCCAGTCTCCCTTGAGACCATTGAAACTTGCTTTTATTCTTTTTTTTTTTTTTTAAGTCAGGGAATTAAGTGACTTAAATCAGTTTCACCCCTTGGAAAAACTGTTGTAGGGGTTTTTGTTAGAGTTTACAAGGAAGAGGCATCCAAGCTAAGATCTGTGACCTCTGATTTTACAGAGCTCTTTTTTCAGGCTGAACTTGATTAATGGTTTTTGTAATTGTAGAGGCTTGCAATTCCTAATCTCTGTCTTCTTTTTTTTTCCTAGGAAAAAAAAGGTTTAATTGGGTTTATGGTCAAAAATTTCCAGCCGAGTGAGGGGAAAGGTCTTGAGTCTCTTCAAACCCCTGAGTCTGAAGAGACAAAATTTCACAGTGCTTCCGATTTCCTGAGACACTTAGCCACTTATGTCATCTTGTGTAAATGCTTTAAGGACTGTTCCTGATACTACAACCAAAGGTTAATTGCAGATCAGTCTCCTGTTGCTTTTGCTTTTCTAACCAGGATGTCTGAGAAGACTGTCATGGTTAATAGTGGTGGCGATATTAGTGGTGGTAGTAGTAGTAGCAGTAATAATAATAATAATAATAATAATAATAATTTCTCTTGCACAACTAAGGCCAAGCTGTAAAGGTGGTACAGGAGACTTGGGTTTAATACAGGTCACTAATACCAAATTGAAGGATGAAGGCGGATACACTAGTGGTCGGTATACTTTTTTCAATTCTGAAATGTGGCT
The DNA here is from genome assembly GCA_033558235.1 of Neomorphus geoffroyi. Lineage (NCBI taxonomy): Eukaryota > Metazoa > Chordata > Aves > Cuculiformes > Neomorphidae > Neomorphus > Neomorphus geoffroyi. The sequence continues at coordinate 9,921,796 of JAUMJM010000045.1, read as the reverse complement.
TATTTTTTTAAACCAACAAATGGCTTTGAAAGTGTGGATAACACGGAAGACAGGCAATCAGCAGTGTGTGTGTTTGTAATTCACATTTTATTAATATGGATTTAAATTAAGTTGTCACTTGCTATGTACAGCTACTGAAAAATGAGTTCATTGAAATGTGCTGCAAAGTGCAGATGGGGAGAGAGAAGTGACATTTTAAAGCATTATTCTGAAGCTGTTACTTGTGCCACTGGTACCAGTGCTTTTCATCAGTTTGCCTTGCTGTCATTGCATGTTACATGATCTGTCGTGCTGGTGCAGGCATAGGGGTGTGTGTCAGTGTGACGCAGAGTGTGAACTCGCAGCAATCCTTTTCTGCCTATAGAGAGCATAGAAGGGACCTCCCTTAGTGTTGATTTTCCCCTAGGTGAAGAGGCGATAAGCGTACAACATTACATGGAATAGAAAGGAAATCTTATTTAACTAAATTTTCTTGTGGGCTTGTAGTGTAAATTGAAACTTTGGGCTAGGTGTTTAGGCAATCGATTAGATGTAATCCCAAGAAGTAAGGCTCTGGTCTGTACACATAAAGCTTTCGTGTCTGTGTTGCTAACCATCTGGGCAGGCCCTTCTGTCTAAAAATCTGTCCCTGCTTAGAGGAACAAAAGAATTCTTGTAGGCGTGTGTTCACTGCAATAAGGCTTCAAGTAACTAGATGGACTTCTGATGTTATGTGGACAGCTGTGAGATTAATTAAAAGCTTTCTAGTTTGGAAGCAAAACAAATCCTAAATATAATTCAGTAATTAGTATAAAAACGACTGGAGTTAAATGAGCAAAGTCTATAATTTGTATGGTCTTCTATTCTTCTGCTGACTAGCTCATGTCTAATGACATTGGAGAATATGTAAATTGATCAGCAAGTGAAAATGCCCTTGACTGGGCGAATTATATGTAGTATTACTTTCCTCATGCCAATTGAAAGCACTAACGGATTTAATATGTATCATCCATAGCTGAGGTGAGCTGTTCACAGAGCAAAATTAGACTGTAACAGATATAGTCCATTATTTGCCCCTCAGTAATTGTTTTCTCTTCTAAAATACAAACCAACATTGAAGAACGATGCTAAACCTAATTATAATAATTGTAATTTGAAAAATACAGGTACACTGTCCAGTGTGGTTACAAATGCACTTAGTAGCTGACAGGCAGTTTAAATATTTTCATGTGGAATCTGGGGGCTTGCTGGGGAGGACATGATGTGAATTTAAAATGATTATCCAGGCGTCATTGGACAAGTGAATAACGAGCTGACTGGCCTAGTAAATCATGTGAACCTGTCAAATGTGGGAACACATTGGGGAGGAGATGATGTCAAGTAACAGTAACTTAGCAACCTGGCATTTAGCTGTCCAGAGAATGAGTAAGAGTAGCCACTTTTAAATAGCTGAGTAAATAAATGAATCCCTATATGTCTTAGGTGTGCTATAAAAATAGCCTGGCACCGTATGTTTTGTGTCAGGCTGCTTCTTTCTCCAGGATAAGGTGATTTATTATTTCTATTGAAATGAAAAAATGGATTGAAAAGTTAACCCACGTGTAAATGTGTATCTGCGGCCTTTGTCCCTTGTCTGGCGTGCAGCCTTTGGAAGCGTGTAAAGAACGGGTAATAGCCTGCTTTGAAAAAGGCAGTGTGTTACAAGTGTAGAGGTTTTATTTCTTTAGACTTTGCTTATGTATGTGAAGATTTGGATGGATGAAAACAATTAATTTCCTAGCATTTTCCAAGCCATTGCAATTTCAGCTTTTTATCAGCATTTTCTCAATGGAGGCAGAATCAGTTTCTACTCTCACATCAAAATAAGTCAAGGGGTAATTCCACTGACCTCTGATCTCATTTAAGTTCGTTGAATTCTTCTTCCTCCCACACTGGTATAAATTGACAGCAGCTCCACTTAGGTTGCTGCTGCTGTTATTAAATAAAAAGGACTTACACCTGCATTACTTTAGGTATACATAAAAGCAGCAACTACTCCTTTGCTCTGATGACTCTCCAGATGCCATCTCACTCCAGAAAATGGAAATGATGAGTGGTTCTTTGACAACAGCTTATTCCTGATTTGGTAGGTGATCAGCTCAATTCTCATCTCAGTTCCACCACAAGCATTCGGCAATAATTCCAGGAAGGTCAAAGAAGCCTTTTCCCAGCATTTTGTGCACTGTCCAGTCTTATACACACAAATACTATGAGATCGATAGCTGGAGTCATTTGAGGACAGCCTGGTGTTGGCTTGAAGCGCAAAAGGCTCTTTGGGAGTTGGAGAATGCAGCCTTAGGTCCTCCCAGTCTAGAGCAGACACCCTTAGAGGCTCGTCTTGGCCACTGTGAGTTACAGCTGAACACAGCAGAAAATTATTCAAGTTTGTGGCCATTCACCATTATAGTGATATTACGGTGCCACCATTGAGAATGGCACCTCAGGAGCATTATTCCAAAGCTGTCTATATTAACTTAAAGGTACATAATGTGGAAATTAGGTTGGCATGGCTCAAGTACTTAGCTTATGTGGTTGGCCACCATTGCACTGCTGGCATCGCACAGGTTAGGTAGGTTAGGTTAGGTATGAGATGTAGATATGTGATGTAGATATGTACCATAAATATGCTTTGTGCTGCCAGATCAATGCAAAGCAGACTTCGTACTGTTGCAGAGGTAATGGGCAGAAAAGGTTGACTGATGTGACAAATGTGCGTGGGTGTGCAGCGTTTCCTGTATTCAAAAGGTGGTGGTTTGCACCTGCCTGTTACAGGGATAAATGCCTCTTCAAGATGTAAGGCAGCAAAAGATTAGACCTTTGTCAGGACTAGCAAGGTCTGATTCCAGCCTGCAGACGCATTTATCAAATAAAGATTTTGTTTTGATAGCAATATTAAAGAAATTATTTAGCAAAGAACTTTGAAAGATAAAATCTGATAATTTTGTGGGTCTACTACAGTCTGTCTACACTGTAATAAGGAAAAAAGATTACAAAAGGTATTTTGGAAGGAAGAGATAGCAGTGCACCTATTTTGAACTCACTATTCAATTCAGTTTTCTTATCTTCGTAACTGTAATATTTTAACATATATTTTCGCCTGGCCAAATTGAAATATTGCTGATTTTAGTGGTATTATATAATTCTACTATAATTGCCAGATTTACCATTGCTACTAAAATTACTGCAAAGTGAGCTGACATCACAAAAGTTTGGATGCATATTACTGCTCCCGAAGAGAATGAAAAGACTCTTATGATACATTAATGACTAAATAAAAAAGTGTTAATTCTTATCTATTTTCCAAGCACTTCAGCATCTCTTTTGCACCGAAACAACCACTTCTGATTTCTCTTCCTCGTTGATAGTCACCTCAGAATTTATCCACTGAGTATTGCATCAAGTTACATGCTTGGCATTGTCCCTCTGATTCAGTACTCTGTTATGATAAAAATAATGATATTTTGTGAGAACATACAAAATAATTTTTTAAAAGCTGTCTCGAACAAGAAAGTAATTCACGGAAAGTCATTGTCTTGAAGGAAAAGATAATAAGTTTTGCAACTTCCATGGAAGGTCAGGTGCAACCTCTGTGACACTTAAAAGTTTTGGTCACTTCATATGCTACTTTTTAAAATACCTCTAAGTTTTGTAGTTCCAGAAATAGCTGGAAGTGAAAGAGACAAAAAAATGTGGGAAAATTAGTTGATGTGGTCTTTTAGCTGAGTGGAGATTGTCATAAAACTAAGATTCCTACTACAGATTTGCAGACCCACGGGACTTGACTTCCTGTCCCTTTTCATCATTATAAATAAAGAACAACTCCCTTATCTTTGAGTGAAAGTACGAGAGAAAACAGACCCAAGGAATCCAGGATGTCAGATCAACTTTGACCTTTTGTATGCTCCCATGAACAAATAAAGGCTGCAAGTGCTGAACTCAATGGAAAATTTCAAGCACTTCTACACTGTTATGGTGTCTGACTCCAGCTGTACCAGGTAGCCTCCCTAAAGGACCTCATGAACTGCATGATTTTATGTTGTGTAAAACCATGATGACAAACTTCAGAGTTGTGTGCCTGTGCTGGAGTACTGCTACCAATCCCAAAATGCCTGGTAACAACAACTACGGGCACCGTATGGAGTGCCGTCAAGCAGAAAAGCCACCTGAAGCTCCTGTACTCCACTTACACATCTTACTGCCAAAGTATTAAACAAAAAAAAATCTGGTCGTATTTTGAAATATAAGTAGTAGAATATTCCTCTGGTCTCAGATTAATCATTTCTATTATTTCATCTTGTCCTGTCCAAATGAAACATGGTTAAAATGGGCATTGAGTGTTTAAACTGCTAGCAATGTTACCTTTCATTTAAGCAGATTAATAACGTGTACTCTACATAACAAATTGCTTTAGGCACAGAATGAACACATTGAAAACATATTAAAATCAAGTTAGGCTTTCTGAAATGAATGCGTGCTTTGGAAACAGTTCTGGTTCGAAGTGGCAAATTCTGTGGCTCTCTATCTCACTAAAGGAAAGGGCTCCATTTCTGTAGCCTGGAGGGCAAGTACTGTGGGTTTTAAGTCCTGGTAGAAAGCCTCCCCATAAGTCAGCGCTGCAGAAGCAGCTGGTGGGGCCCATGAAGGGTAAGTTGGTCGTATGTGGTTAGTCAAGAGAAAGAGAGCTAGGAAAAGGCTACACAGACTTGCAGTGTCCAAAGGAAGATAGGGCTGGACCATGACTATCTAAACCTAAAACAACTGATTGACAGTTAAAAAAATATACTTAAAGAAAGAACTACAGAAATGGAAAACAAAATGAACCAAGAAGTGGCCAGATACTTGAGGCAAGCTCAGTTTCACTGCTTTCACTGTACAGCCACCATGTTGCAATCTTTGATGCGTCACTTTCTTAGAAGGAAAGTAAAGAAAACAGGACAAAGATGACACCTGGAGCAAACCTGAAGTTTGAATGTTGAATCTCATTGTTGCTCTCAGAGGAAATGGGTGGAATTCCATTACAGCAGACATCAGGAATGTTTGTTGCTATTTTCTTCATGTACTGCAGTCTAAATTTCACCCAAGTCACTCCTAATCTCTTCTTCTTAAGACAAGAATTCAGACACCAACTGAGTTATGCGCCAAGAAGTACTTCTTCCTGAGAGACCCCTTGAATGAGCAGGTGGACTTTTCCTTTGGATAAGGCACGTAGTGAACGCTGTCAGACTTGCCAGCCTCCATGAGTTTTCTGGAAGCAGCCTAGCATGGGAAGGCAGTCTTGCAGCCATCATTTGTCTTAGAGTTCAAGTTATTCCACATTGGGAGAATAGTTCTGGAGGCCACTTTTTGGGAGAAGCAATTTATATCTTCGCTGCTTGCCATCCATCTCTAGGCTTTGAGAGTGTCGTGTGGCATAGTCAGCGGAGCTCCTTGTGAAGGTATCTTCCTTCTTGCCTGTGGAGATTGTTTCAGCTGTCAGAGTCCTCAGAAGACACCAGTTCACACCTGCCAGTAAAGGACTGATATGGTCCATCTTCCCATCACTTTGAACAGCCTCTCAATAAATGTTTGAATACATAGATCAGATAAAACATCCCACCTTTAATCTTCATGTATAACCTTGTGGTGCTTCTCCATTCCACCCCTTCTTCTATGAAATGGGGAAACAGAACCTCACCCACGCTGCCATCGTGCTGTGAAGTTAAATTAGTCGCTAGCAAAATGCATTGAGGTCCTCAGCTGGGATTATTGATGTTATAATTGTGCAAAAGCAAGGCTCAATCAGATATTTAAAATTATACTATGTACTATGGCTTTTCCATTTCAATAGAGAGTTCCTAACATTTTTTTAAAGAAAGCACGTCATTGAATTTAATGTTCTGAGAAATCTTATGAACTTCTAATCTATTTTAGCCATATATTTCAAATTGTGCTTATAATTGTGTTTTTTATTGAATATGTAAGTTCATTTCAATTTCTTAATACAGCACGTGGGTTTTAATACACATTTGAGAAGAATGCACACTGTGGATGGGAGGCACTTTTTGAGCGTTTTCAAATTGTCACAGTGGAATCGTCACATTTGTTTAATTAGGTGTAGATCCTGCCACATTGATTTATGTCAGCTGTGTAACAATTTCTTTGGATAGCTAGAAAGTCTGACCAGAATGCTTTCAGGTTTTCTTTTTCCTTTTCTTTTTTCTTTTTTTTTTTCCTTTTTGGCCAAGGAATTTCTCACATTTATTTTTGGTTTAGAAGCAGTCATACAGGCACCCAGCCCTGCAGAAGTCAGCTGAAGAAAATGCCAGGCTATAACATTAGAAAGGAAGATGGTTTTGTTAGTTCAAGGCATTGAGGTGTTTGTTGACCGTTGTTCAAGGCAAGAGATAAAAACTGGCTGCTAACATGAAACTGAAATTCATACCTAAGTGCCCAGATTTATGTGTGTTCAACTATCTGCTTACACTGTTTATCCTAGCGGCTGCAAGTGTTACTGTGTTGTGTTCCAGGCCTCCTAGGGTGAGGGCTTTGGTGTGGATGTCACTAGAAACCCTGTTCTCAACAGTTTACAGATTTTCTTTAAACAGTTCCTCTATTTCAAAATTTCTGTGCAAAGTCTAAGCAAATACTTTTTAGGGGGAGGTGGAAATAATACCTACTAGTATTTTGCAGGGTCAAACAGGGACACACATGGACTTATGAGACTTGCATGGGTTGCCAATGGGGGAAAAAAAAGGGCAAGGTAGTGGTCATTGGATTTGCTGCTGGTTGAGTGGGTGATTTAAGGCATAACCAAATTTCACCTCTGGAGCCAGGCTGGAATATGATGGGCACTGATCTTTTGAGAGGAATGCTTTGAGATCTTCTGATGGAATTTATTGCACAAGCACTGAATGTTAAAGGCCCTTTTAGGCTTTGTACTCCATTAATTTCTTTGCCATGAGTATATCCTGCTAAAGAATATGTTGTTTGTGTAACCCAAGGTACAGTAAAAATATTCTTCTGAGCTTCAAAAAAAACCTTGGTGTTTGAAAGATTCTCAGTACTGATTTTTTTTAATTTTTTTTAAAATCGAGCCAATTAATCCCTTCCCACTTATTCCAGTATTTTATCATTTCTAACCTCTTGAGTCCCTCACCTTTTCAATAAGATGTCTGAGCTGCCAGTTTGTCTGAAAAACGAGGAGTGTTGTACCAATCAAATAAAAACTGGTGCTCAGACTTTTTTGAAGAGCAGCCCCTTGTCGTTCCCGAGTTCAGACAAAAACAAAGAACACAGCTTCAACAGTGAGACGTTCACTGGAGGCTTCTTTCCATGAAAATAGTTATCACTCCTTTTTTCCTTGGCAATTGAATCATTGTTGCTTTTAAAAGAAGTTGTCATGATCTCCTCATTACCATTTTTCTTAATATGATAAGTGTAAACTGTGAGAGAAAGCTATCATGTTTGAAAGGATACAGGAACCCTAAGGAATGTTTTACTAACTGCTTGTGCTCTTTGAAAAGGCTTAGACTGGGAATTTGACTAAATGCATCATTCTGTCTCCTTTGCAGCAGCATTGTCATTTTATAGTGTCTTTCACTTATAACACAAGTCACCCTTCAAACAGAATGCCGTGTTACTCCATCTAGCCTTTGTATCTCTCCAACAAAGTGAGATCAACAGCTCCTTTTGGTAATTGCTTGAACATGGTAATACATTGCACTTTGTATAAAAAAAAAAAGTATTCTTTGGCAGGTCTATTCCAGTTCGTCTTTGTATGATAACTGGTAATTGTCAGTGTTTGACACCAGCTGGAGCTGCAAATAGAACTGACTGCTTAGAGCTAATGAGCAGCCATGGGTCTACTGGGTGGTCTTTTCTTGGGCTTGCTCCAAGTTTCTTCCAGATTGCTCCTATGACCCCTGATAAACTGTTATTAATGAATAGTTTGCTAGTCGTTTTTGGCTATCTAGAAGAAACAAAGACAATACATGTCATTGTCTAGTAATGTAGATATATAATTTTTAAATGCTGGAGCACCAAATGTATTACATTTTAGTGCTGGGGGGGTCGTGTCCTATTGAATGGTTTTCCTGTGGGAAAAAAAGTAGTGTAGTGTTTGGAGACAGGAAGGTTATGGACTTTGCCCTTTTTCAGCCCTGTTTTTAGGAGTTAGTTTGTTTCAATGTAGTTTGTTGTCAGAAGCTTTTAGAAAATACAGGCATCAGAGGAGGCTGTATTAATCTGGTGTGTAGCCTGAACATGCTGATTTCAGACGTAAGGACCGTTCTGTGTGGCACCACGCATCCTGAGCTGTCATACATCTTAATGGCAGTTCTGAGTATTTAATGTTTCCAACCTCAGAATTATTAGTTTTGTAAGAAAGAATGAGCTGGGAAACGAGGAATCAAATGCATGCATGTGACAGTGGGAATCTGTCTAGCCAAAATACTCTGATGCTTCCATATCTTAAGGGAGATCAAAAAAGACTTCAGCATGTTTTGGCTTCGGTTTTCTTTACTTTTAAAGCTGGCTTATTTGGGTAAGGCTGACATGCCAAAAAAGTATATGTTGTATCAAAACATCTTTTATAACATACATTCATTTTTTCTACACCTGTTAGCTGAGCAGGAGTGGATCAAAGGGGAGTTCTGGCATGATTTACAGGACACACAGATGCAGGAACAGACCTGCTTCAAGGCACAAGTGAGGAAAAGGAAATCCAGACTGAAATGTTTGTTCTTTTCCAAAGGCTAAAATTACTGTAATAAATGCCAGGTCGTATGATACAGTTTCAGGTGGCTGCTCAGGTCTTTCTGTAGGATAAGAGAATTAAAGGATTGAGTGTGAGAGGGCAAGGACTTTGCTACTCTATTACAGGCCAGAACCCATAGTGTATTTTCTGGCAAACACACTAAGATTTTAACCTTACCAAAAAACAGGGTTCCAAATTAGACGATCCAGTGATCCGGGTTTAGTTTGATGTTTTCTGTCCATCCAGGTCTCACTGAATGCTGATAAAGCTGACTGTGTTTTCCACCCAGGAGTTTCCAGCCAATATTCACTATTCCTGATTTCCAGCCAATATTCAGAAGTTCCACCGCTGCCCTGGGCATTGCATGAAACAAAAAATGAGACTGTCTTTGCCCTCAAAGCATTCATAGGCTCTGATGTAGACACTGAGAAGATAATCATAGTCTGTAGGGGGGAGTGCCTTTTTCATACACTAAAGGAGAAGCAAGTTTTGAACTGGAACACATGGTAGGGAGAACATCACATAGACGAAGAAAAGGAAATGGTGAAAGAGGACAGCTTCTGTAAGTGCAGATTTGAGCTTTTCTAGGTGTTCGCTGTGTCTTTCCCTTGGCTTGAGACCACTGTTTTAATGGCATTGTAGTTGAAGTGTTGATGAGACCATGTAAGAGGGAAAGACTCAGCATTAAAAGGAAATGCTACCCTGGCACACCCATGCAGGAAAACCCATGCTGCAATACTGCTTGTGTGGTAAGCAGAATAAAGGAGATCTGGCTGAGCCTTGGTTTTGAAGGCAAAAAACCAGCTTTTGAAAAAGATTTCAATGTGTATTGTGCAGCAGTGTCTGGGAGCTTCATTTCTTTGTATTTGATGATTAACAACTTAGAGTCCAGTTTTAATGAAAGCAAATAATAGCTTATGCAAAATAATTCAGCTTTAAACTCAAATAAATTGACTAACCTGTTTTCTTAATTCCTTCCTATATGCTATTTCAGATAGTTGAAGCTCCTGTTCTCAGACTAAAGCTGGTGTCTTCTGACACAAGTTTGTATTTTCAAATTCCAGATGATTTTTAGACTCAGTTTCATCATATGGACAAGATATGGGTTATAAACTGGTTACATGGATCTAAACTTAGTGCATGATGTAAAATTTGAACAGTTTCTATGTTAAGCCTACAGAATGAGAAGTTCTGTCATTTAGTAATTTGATTTTGCTTGATATTAAAGTTGGAGATTTTATTTTTTCACAATATTGGCATAACTGGCTTCAGAAATTAAATGCATTTTGTAATAGATTACATGGATAAGGTCTTGTCACATGGCTACATAATTCACTGTTGAATTTTGTATGAAAAAACCATGAATTGATTATATCTGGCAATGTAAAGGAGATGGTGTAATGTATTGTATAAATGTGCACAGTGGAGTGCCTGAGGGTAGATGCAGTCTTGTTTTGTAACTGTAAATTATAGTTCTGCTCTCCTCTTGGTGTGAACCCTAAGTTTCAGAGAAGAAAACAGGCGATTCAAGACATACTTTTTTACTTGTGAAGCTCAGGATGGATGGAACAAATTACCAGATTCCCTTAAACAAGTGCCAGCAGTGAATAGTTTCAAAACACAGTTGCTTATTTACTTGGAGAAATGTTGCCAATGTTTTTTAAATTGCAGAGATGAAATTATATGTTGGTATTAGTAACTTTTCAAAGAATTAGCTTTTTATTACTTATTGTGCCCTTGTTTATATTATACTGTTGTGCTGCCAGGATGTTATGTTGTATTTAACAGTTCAGTGCATACTTCCTATCTCTTGGGACCCTCATGAAATTAGTTGTGCCATCCCTGGAGATGGTTACCAACAAGTATAATTTTGAATAAATGAAGTCAATAGGATATAGCTGCATATCTCAGTGGGGTTGAGAAGCTGCCAAGGGCAGAAGGTATTGCATTGGCCAAGCTGTCCCCAGCAAGGCTCTGGTACTGTGTATTGGGCAACAAAGTCAATAGTTTGGTTACTGATAGTGACGGGTGAAGGATGCCGAGCTTTCTGGAAGTGGGTTTTGTATGCATGACTGCAAGTACCTGAGTAATTATGAGTGTATTAGGATTCTCAAACTAGGGTTAGCTGGTGTTAACTGAATATCCAGTTCTGGATGCAGTATTTAACAAGCAGGATCTCATCATGGCTGAGTTCTAGTAAGTATGGAGGAACAGGATTTCACCCTGATGTTCTTTACCTCTGGTGTATTCTATGAAAGACACAGCACCAAACACTGTCTGCCAGCATCCTGGCACAATCTCAATTCTGACTTGTTCTGGCAGTTCTATGTTCCTGTCCCATCAGTAACTCTGTCCAAAGGAACAGTTATATGGCAAAACAAATACAGTTACAGTTCACCACAATAATGTTTCTGTAGTAGGACCCTTGGCGGGTTGTGCAGCGTGTTCCTGAAAATGCCAAGAACATGTGAGAAGGTGCTCAGGGGCACAAAACTTGCTTGGGACTGAATTAAAGGTCTGTCCTGGGCAGTGTGAACCACATTCAGGACAGGTTTTGAGCACGTAATCATCCTGAGGTATATCCTGAAGGTATATATATTGTTCTGATCCACTTTGGAGAGAACTATCCAAACTCTTTCATGGAGGAGCCTTGGGAATTAATTGTTATAGGCGTAGCATGGACCATTTGAGGCTCGGGACCCAGCACAGAGCTAAATCATTTGACCGTGTAGACACACTGTTATAAAAGCTGTGGTTACTTTTAGGATTGTGTCAGATTTGTTAAACTGGAAATCCAGTGGTGGGTTCATGTGGTGTCACTTCATTACTGTCCCCCTAAACAGCTTCTTGAGCAGAGATGCTTTCTCACTGTAATGGAGCATTGTTTTTCTTGGTTAGAGCAACAAGTACATTCATCATGATTTGCAATTTTTTTATTTTCTTCTAGTTATAGAATCTACAGTATGAGGAAAATATATTGAAATAGTGTGAGGTATATGGGAGTCAGAGAATATTGAGAAGCTCAACAGAAAATGTCTGTATTGCTATCCCTTTCTTCATGTGTTTCCAAGTGTTAACAAAGTAGGAAAGGAAAACATGTGTTGTAAAGTTTATAGTTGACCCCTATTGGCTTCTAAAGCAATTTCTATCTTAATTTTTTTCTGTCCTTCTCTTTTTTAATTCGGAATGGAATATTAATTAAACATAAGAGGAGGATATGGCATGCATCCTGTTCCCCAGTTGGACAAAGAGAACTTATTTTTTATTGTTGATAAAACCTACAAGATGAACACTCTGTTTTTTGATTATGTTCAAGGAAATGGTTTCTTTTTGTAGAATAAATTCTGGCTTTTCAATAATAAACCCATGCGTGTATTTCCAACTGGCTTTCTAGTAGTTTTTGATACAGTAGCAAGGTAAATTCTAGTATGACAAAAGTGTCATTTCAGGTGCTGCCACATAGTTCTCCAAAAATATGTACTGGGCACTGGCCACTAGTAATACATTTTCTAAAACATTTGCATGAGTAAAAACTTTCCTGCCTTAACATTCACACCAGGGAAACTGACTTTCTTTTGGAGGCCACCAGGCCACTATGTAAGTCTTTTTTTTTTTTTTTCCCCTACAAGAAAAAAGATGTGGTATAGCTTTGTTGCAGAGAAATTTTTAAGTGCTTGAACATGCTAATCAAATGCATAGCCATGAATTTATCTGTCATGTCCCAGTCAATACTGACAGTGTATCAAAATCCCTCCCTCAGGAAGCCTTTGGCCCAAGATAAAGCAGACCAGATTACTGGTCGGGTTATTCCCAACTGCTTGTGCAAACTTTCTGTTCCTTCATAAGGAATATGAATGAAAACCAGCACATAGTTTTATTGCCTTTGTGTTCCTTTACGCTTTAGTGTCAGTTGCTTGTACATATATAAATCTATGTCTATATATTCATTTTCTTGCACATATATAAATATATATCTATATATTCATTCTTTCCTTAGCCTTTTCCCCAAAGATGAAATGGATTGAGATGGTTTTTAATTTGGTATGCATCACACACAAAATGTTTCTGCCCCTCATGCATTACTGTTTTCCTGGCAGAGAGAGTTTGATCAGGTTTGTATAAATGCAGAAACTGGGATACTATGAAATAAGACACACTTTTTATTAAGGTTGCATTGATAAATAGTTAATAAAACATTAATAAATCATTAATAGAGTCTTTAATAAATGGTAAATCACTTGGCTATCTTTATTCCATCAAGGCAGTAGGTTGCTTAGCACTAGCTGTAACATCAAGTTTGTAATAACCTCAGAGCTGCTATTGATCATATATTAATTTTTCTGAATGTAACTTTAATATACTGTGTAACCAAAACTGGAGAAAGTTTAAAGCAACAGATTTAGCTAAAAGAACTGAGAAGGGCAGTTGACAGACTACTGCAGATGAGATTTCTTTAGCAGCAGTGGCCTCAGATTGTATTTATTGCTAGGAACGTGTGCAGGACTGCTCCCTGCTCCCCTGAGTGCCCTCTAATGATGTGGGCAAAGTGTTGGTCCTGAAACTGCCTTTGTGGACTCTTAATGCCACAGAAGAAAAACACCAGGTTTGTTGCTTTCTTCTTGTGCCTTTTTGTGGATATGCTATCCACAAGAGAGGCAGTAAGGGTAGCATTTGGCTGACAGAGATCTATCAAACTACAAAACAAGAACAAGGGCTGGGAAGGGTCTTAGAAATCTCATCATCTACTACACATCCTGGTCCCGGTGCAGGAATCAATTTTACCTAAGCCATCCCTGAGTCATGTGTGATAATCTGTTCGTAAGTGTGTTCCTGCAAAGATGGAGCCTACGTAGCTCTCCCAGCAATCTGTTTCAGTGCTGCGGAGTCCTTACCATTAGAGAGCTTTTTTTTATGCATAACTGGAATCTTTCTGGCTGCAGTTTAAGTTCATATCCACCATAAACTCTTTTAGCAACAGCTCTTTCTGTAATTTCAGACTATTCTCATGTCTGTCCTCAGTTCTCCCAAGGGAAGTAGCATGAGCCCTATATCTTGGGAGACTTCAAATTAGATCAGGCTAAGCAGTTTAGAGTGCACTGTAGGAAGGGAAGCTGCCTCAGTAGGAACGCAGAGTATACAGTCTAGCTGCTTTTTGCCATAATGACCACTTAGGGCCTGGCTCAGTGCTTTTATCTGTATTTAAAAACACTGAACACTTTCTTTTGAACAAGAAGGAAACGATGGAAAAATGAAATACAGAGAAAGGAAATAAATCTCGAAGGCACCTATTAATTTTAGGAACTGGTTTTGTAAAGCTATTTACCATCTGCCCCATATCCCCTGTACTCAATTCTCTCTCTCTCTCTACTTTTCCTTAGAAATTTGCAAGTTTAAATCCCTCCATACTCCTCTCCTTCCATTTAATTGTGATTTGGCCTTGTACCTCTGCAGCCCTTAAAAGTTTACTAAGAGCATTTGGGTTTTTGGTGATTCATTAGATCACATCTGCACGTGTCCTTCTTAGTTACTTACCTGAGGGCTTTTATAGCTGAAAAAAGCAGTTGAAGAGACAAGCGTGCCTAGCTCTGATAAATAAAGCACATGGAGTCAATTAAAACAATGTTTAAATAATTTTCAGGGAGGAGGATGCTTGATGTTACTACATCAGAGGACCACAGTGACTTTTAAGCCAGCGAACACTGCAGGTTTACTTTCTCATTTAATCTCCAGGTCTATTACAAGAATGCATGCTTCCATAGCAGTCATCTGCCCACTCCAACAGTTAACATGATTTTGGAATTATTTTAAGTCCAAACCATGTGAAAATAAATCCTAACTCAATTTTGTGGGATTACTTTGTTTCCATTAAATTCCTCTTTAAAGCATTTCACATGCTCAGTTTTATTATTGTTACTTCCAGGAATTTCTAAATACTTCCAAATTTGGATTTATTAAAGTTTTTTAAGTTTTCCTGGGAAAACAAATGAATGCAATTCCCTGCCTAATTTCTCAGATATTTACAAATCAAGATATTCATATATACATTTTAATGGATGCGTACACAATACGCACACTGTCTGTGTGGTTCTTTATAGTCATAACATATTAGAAGGTAGATATATCACATTTCACAAGTGAAAATAGAACTTAGCGAGTACTTAAAGTTTAGGGACCTCCAAAAGAAATAGAGGCACAGGAAAGAACGGTGAAGTCATGTAGATGACTAAACAAATGACAGCCTTTCTTCTGGTTCTCCAAAGCAATGTGCATGTGCTTAAGGAACAGAGTAGGAGAGAGTTAAGCAGGCAGTCACATCTCTGCAGGATGTGGGGTTGGGGTTTTGACCTTTCACTGAAAATAGTCCAGTACCACTTTTGCATGTGATTCTGTAGCTCCGCAGTGCTCTGCATGAGAACAGTCTGCAGCTGTGTGGTCAGTGTGGGGTTGCTGCCCATGTATTTTGAATTGACATTTTCAGATGATTAAATTCAAAACTTTACGATTATTCAAGGTTCTTCAATTGACAGTGCCGTGGCACCTATGTGTAGGTTGATGTAGATCTGTTTCTTTAAATAATTACATATTGCCTCACCACTTCCACACACGGTGTTTTTTTGTACACTGAGCTTAAATACTTGTGTTGGTTTGCATTTGTGATCCTATCTGGAATTTTTTAGCCAATAGTTTTTATTACAGTGATAACTGAAGTGAAATGCTTTAACATAGGTTGCTTGTACCTTTGTAACAGACTTCGATGCTCACAGGGTCACTCTGTAAATGCATAGGTTGGGTAGTCCTAACCTCACTGAACTGTCTTTTGTCTCTGCCCTCAGTGGAGTCAGGATTTCTTACCTTGTAACTGAATTTCTTCAAATAATAGCAGACTCATTTTTTCTTTTCCTGCTGTTTTATGTTCAGCTGTCCCCTAACAGACAGATGACTAGATTTGCTTCCACTTCAGCCCACCGAGTTGGAACGCAGTGAACACTAGATGCATTTTGACAGTGAATATTCTGAAATATTTGCTGCCATCACCTTCCCATGAATCCTAGACTCTCTGTCCAGCCTTTCATGCATGAGCAGAAAGAGCCTGAGGTCAAGCCTATAATTACAGTTCTAGAATGTGATTCATTTCTGCCTTCAATCAGGGTGCCTGTTCCGCTTTTAATTATGTCATGGAGCCTCTGTTTCATCATTTTGCTATGAAGAGATTTGCCACAAAGCAACCTCTATGGCATAGGATTTGGCAGAGGCATGCAGGATTTGGATTATATTGTCTCACAGAAAAGTTCACCACATGCTTAAATCTTTTTCTGCTTTCCTTTGTGCAGAGGTCAAAAAATCAGTGCAATATAATAGTGTTCTTCTTGTCATTGCACTGAGCTGCCGCAGTCTCACCCACGGGGAGGGATGAGCCATTCCTGAGCTGCCTTTTTTCTTCCTCATTGCCACCATTTGGGCTTTGTGCAATGAAAACAGGCCCTGAGCTCCAGAGGCAGAAACCTAGAAGTTCTTTCAGAAGTGCAGAGATATCTTCACCCTCCCTTGTCCCCTGGTCATCTGCACAAGGAGCCGGCAGAGCCTGGCCCCAGGCTGCGCTGTCTGTAGCTACGTGGACCTTTTGATAAGCCGCAAGCGTGTTTGTGGTGTGCTGTGCTGCACTGGTGGAAGCAGAGTGAGAGAGCCCAGTGAGGCTGAGCTGCCGAACCAGCCCTGCCCTCCAGCCTCCTCAAGAACCAGGCGAGGCCTTCTCCCCATGGTGGTCATTCCTGGGTGGTCATTCCTGGACTCTGTCCCTTGCAGGGCTCAACCAGACCTTGCTGCAATAGCAGCATTGCTAAGGGGCGAAATTTGATGTATAAAGTACTAGTGCCTTACAGGAGCTTGGAAGAAGTTTACATGTCTGCTTGTAAAACTGACTGAGAACTATGGCGCACATTTTCCTCTCTCTGTCCTGACCTCCTGTATGACACATGATTTGTGAGGAACAGCTGGAGACCTGAAACTGCTGGCTCTGTTATAGTGAATCATACATTAGTGTCTATCTGTAGCCACCATGTCTTTAGTCCAAGTGTACCCACCATACTGCTCTTTTGACAACAATTATATTTTCTTTAATTAATTGTATTTTTATTTGCGGAGTGTTTGCAGTGGTTGTCATGTTACTTGCAGAAACTTATGTGTTCATAAGCTTTGTGGTGACTGGCCCTGGGCTTGACCAGTGTGAAATAACAGCTGAGAAGTTTAGTTTACTGCAGTCAGGATTATGGCCATTGCATGCAAGATTTCCTAGATCAGACCCTCTTTTGCTTTTTGTCTCCCTTGTCTCAAGAAAGAATTCTTTCTGAGCTTTGTAGGCAAAGAAAAACAATCAAGACAAAGATATAACAGATTGCCAGAGACAAGTAGTACTCCCTCTTTGAATATTTATTAAGTTAAAAACAAAGATAAGAGACAATGGAGCAGCATCTCTCACAAAACATACTCATTAGAAGGGCATTTACAAGCTCTGCCTAAAACAACATTTCTGCAGTTTCTTTGCTTTGCTGATTTCCCCTGTCCTCCCAACATAAACTCCAGTCTGCTCCCACTGCACTCAGTGAGTAAGGCAGCTGGTTTAGGCCTGAGTGTGAAAAAGCAAGGTGTGCACTGTCTCTTCTTCATAGCCATGGGCACCCAGGTGATTTCTTTGAAGATAGCTGGAACATGCACGTACAAATGGTGAACTAACTGATAGGAAATGGATGTGAAGGTTAGATGGTGCAGTTGGTAGGTCTTCACCAGAGACTTGGATTTCCTAATTAAGTACAGGCTTTCTGTGTAGCTCTGTGCAAATTACCTCCGTTCCTCCTTTTAAAATGGAACCGATAATGCTTTGATGCTGTGACATTGCATTCCACAGAAGTGCCTACGGCGAGTGCTGTGAGAAGATGCTTTGGTGTATAGGACACTGTCTCCACTCTCTCCTACACCAGGAATTCATGCTGCAAGCTCACTCCAGCTTTTCCTAGACCTACCTCTGGTTTATTTTGCCACTATGCAATTATGATTAGGTTTGCATTTTGCTACCATGTAATCCTTCACAAGGCTGCATCCAGTGCAAATAGGATGGATCCCCTTCCAACCTGGGCTTTGCACATAAAACTTTGTTCTATACCTGCGATGGCTTAATTTATAGAGCTTGACAGGCTGACCAAGGAGGAGGAGTCAGCTATAACCAGATGAAGGCACAGATGGTCAAAATTTTCAAGAGTAAAATCTGTCCTCACCCTTGTTCCCAGGAAGTACCACCTGTTGGGTGGTTAAGGTGTTCATCTACCACATAAGGATGGATGGTGATGCTTCCATAAGCAATTGCATCTCCAGGCTCAGTCAAGAGTATCTGCTCATTTTTTTCCTCTCTTTCTTCTTCATGTACATGAATTTGTTTTCAAAAATGTGGTTTCTTTTCTTCCCTAGGAGATGACCCATTCCTGGCCTCCTCCTCTTACTGCTATTCACACTCCTGGCAAGGCTGAGCAGACCAAGTTTTCTATCCCAAGCAAGGTACAAGTAGGCCATCACCAGTGACCTGATTAACATTCTGTTCTGTTGAGTGTTCTTCACTGGAGAGTTTATTTTTATAACTGGTTCCATTTTCAAGAATTTCTAAGACTATTTTTAGTTGGAAATTCCCAATCAGACTGTTGTTACCAGTAGGACTGCTTACTTAAAGCTGCAGAAGTTACATTGGAGGCAAAGTAAACCATCTCTGTTGTTATGAGAGTCTTTCTACATCATATACAATGTATTTTATTTGTTTTTCTTCTATTACTGTTTGTACAGTGCAATGGCTGAAATGGTCATTTGTTCCTACTTAGTGATTGATTGGACGATTAGGCTTAAACTGCATGGTCAAATTGCAGTCACTTGAAATGTTCCTGCATCTGCCTGTGTGCACACTTCAAGGGCAAACAAAGCTGTGCAATGTGATCCTCAGTATTGGCCTTGTTAAAAGCACACACTCAGCACTTCCCACGGTAACGCGCATGCCTGGAGAGTTCCTGTAGCTCACTTAACATGCAGTGAAATGTTAAGTTGTTTGATTTGAACGTGCCTGTACCCTAAATTCCATTGTTGCATTCTAGCTGTGATTCCAGTAACACTGTTAGGGATCGAGCTCATGCCCAGGGCAATTATTGTCAGAGGTACCAGCTGGAACCTGAACAACGGTGAACTGATGATGATGTTTGGGGAAGGGGAGAACTTCCCCAGGTTGGCATATCAACACCAGTCTGACATGGAACTGCATAAAAGATTCTTTCTAAATACAGGACCTTGGAAAATAGCTTATAACACTGGTACTGCTTGACATTATGGTTCAAACAATCATATCCTGTTTTAGAAGCTGGAAAATTATTTTCCTCCTACTGATTTTATCTGTTTGGCAGATATTCCCCTGACAGATATGCAGGTGCCATACTTAATTGGAAATCATATGATATTAGCAGTATCTGTATCTCCTTAAAAAAGCAAAACCAGTGCCCATAATGCCTTATTTCAATGGCATGTGATTGTGACTGCTGTAGCACTGCCCGTGTGGCTGCAGTTACCTGCTGCAGCATTAAGCATCAGAAGTCATAATCACACAAGAGTATTATCCTCATTGCAATTTTTGTTAAATTCAGTTAGATGAAGGTGGATTCTGACCTGTGTGACTACGGTGAGAGCAGAGGGTTTGTCCATTGGAAGCTGTATATTTTTTTTTATTTATACCACCTGTTGATTTAGTGCTATGTTTTTGATGGGCCTGCAGAAATAAGTCCTGCATACTGCACTGTCTCCATTAGCAGCAGCATAAGCATAGTTTCAGAGAAGCTAGAATTTTGTTTTCCTTCTCTGTTTCTATTAAATTTGCTTTGGACTTATAAGATCCACATCAAAGTTAATTTCTGGGCATGATGTAAGCTGATCCTAAAGTTCTTGACTGTATCACTTCAACACAAAATATAAACTAGAGTTTTTTGAGCTAGCATTTCAGGAAATAAGTAAACACATAAATATTTCCAAAATTGCTAGTTTTACTTTTAAAAAATAGAACAGAAATATCTCTTCAGAACATCACATCAAATCGATTATAGCTAGCCAAATTATTGATCTTAGACATAATGTGACTGGATTGTGCAGCCAGAGACAGACACTATTAGAAGGTCTCAATTTAATTATTTTTTTAAAAGTATACTCATGAGAAATATATATAAAAAAGTGGGATAAAAAAGAAGGAACTTATCAGAACAATTTATCCCTTTACATTCAAATTAAAAGTGCCATGTTTACTCTTAGGGCATGATTTACTTCACAAGGGACTGACTGACAGCACAGTATAATATTAGGAACTAATAATACCCTAAGAGGAAGTGTACTGAGGGCTTTAATGATTTTAACATCCTACAGAACTAACACTTCCAGCAAAGTGGTGTCTGGCTGTAAGATGAGGTTGTAAATAACACCTTAATTTCAAATGATCAAACTCTGTTTGGGAAGAAAGCTGGTTACAATCACTGTGGACTACAAAGCCTAGAGAAAAACTAAGCAAGAAAACTCTGTAACATTAAGGAAGCAGCTTAGTTATTTTGAGCCAGCTAGATTCCTGGAATTAGCATGCTTGATGTTGCAAGCCAAATTTGTTTCTAATTTAAAGTTGTTGTACATCTACTGATTTTGTAGGATTTCGACCAATTTCCATCAGGTGAAGATCTGCTTCCCGCATCTTTCTCAAATCCTGTGTGTCACAGTCCAAATAAAAATAGTGACTATCAATAAAAGTTACTGTATTTCCAAGCAGTGAGATCAAAAAGAGAGAAAAGACAGTGATGCTGAATTTAATGCATAGTTGCATTCATGCTGTGGTCTGAATTGTACATCATAGATGGCTCACAGACACCTCCATGGCCGAGCCTGGGAAACGGCTAGGACCACTGCGAGTGTAAATCTGTGCAGTGTCTCCATAAAGGTGGTGGGCAGATTTACAGCAGCAGAGAGCAAGCTCTTGTCTGAACTGTGAAAGGGGCCCTCAGTGATGCTCTGTCTCCACAGGTAATGTTTTTTAAACTAATGTTACTGGTGCTGCCTTAACAATCACTTGATCCCTTCCCTGTACCATCTCCTTCTGTGTCTGTGTAAAGCCAGTGCCCTTAATCTAGCAGACTAAAATATATCTTACCTTCTTCACCTTATTTAACTAATGTTGACATTTTGTGTGTTCTTCTTTGTAGGACTCCCAACATCTGACCTCAGGATACAATGTACAAAGTAGGTCTTTATCATCCTAGTCTTAGCAGTCGGGTATTTTTTTTTCCTGCTAAACATCATTAAAACAAAGGCTAAAAAATTAATTTCTATGGTGCTAAAGCAGATCAGTTCAATTTCTTATTACATGTTATGCATTGTGGCATGTTGTGAAACCAAGTATAATTAGATGGGCTGACAGCTTTGGGTGCATTTTAATTCTACAGTAATCTTTTGACATTTGAAAATACATTTCCTTTGTTTGCAGAGTGGAGTGATCCAGCAGGGAAAGTTGCAACTAAGTCAGTGCCACAAAAGTCGTAAGTATTATTATTTCTAGATTTAAATCTCATTTTAAATTTATCATAAAGAATGAGCTTATTTCTCCAAAGGTAACTAAAATCTAGCTCTGCTCATAATCTTGTGCTGGTGTTCAGGTGTTCACAGTAGTCCTTAAAAATGAGCCATAAACCAGTTTTATGTTTTCAGTGTTTATTACTTTTTCTTCTTTTTAAGCATTAACTAACAGAGGTATGTGTGAAAGATGAGTTTATTAAGCAGAAATAATGCTGATTTTAGTTGTACAGCTTGCCAAAATTAAATCACTTTTATGCTTTTCTCATCAGATACTAAGCCTCTTACAACAGAAAATGCAACCCAATGAACAGATGATGCAGGAATATTAACATACATACAGTGAGGAAAAGTATAACACATCATACAGAATGATTCTGCTAGCTGGTGTTGAAGAGCTGGTCTTGAGTTTGATATGCTTTGAAACAGTTGAAAATCACAGATGATCTATAAATATGACAGTTGAAAATAGTGGAAGAGCTAATTCTCCATTATGTTACACCATTTTTCTTGGGTGCTTGTGTGTTGTAAGGTTGCAATAATGTAACAGTGAGTTGAGACTGAACGGGTTTTTTACTTTTACCTCAGGATCTCAAAGTAACTTAAAAACAGGAATTAAATAATAACTTTGAAAAATAGGTTGGTTTTATAGTGTGGGTCTGATTTCAGTTCAGAGCTGCGTTTTTTTTTTTTTATTCAAGTGTTTTAAACTACTGAATGCAGAACCACACTAGCTTAACTGATGTTTGTGTAAATACAATTATGTTCACTTAAAATGGCTTCAAAATTATTCTAGTGGTTTCCCTTAATCTAATAAGGGCAAAGTTTTAAGTAAATCCCTATAGGGGAAGAAAAATCAATGTGGAGATACTTACATAGGTTTTTAAAATTAATTTAAATATATTGATTCTTAGTGCAAGTTTGTGTACAGGAAAGAACTTGTTGGAATTCAGTGATTTGTCTGTGACAAATGTGGGAGATGCGGGACTAGAGTAGATGTGGGTGCCGAATCCATTGGTGTGCTCACCAGGCTCAGAAATTCCAGTTCTTTAAGCATAAACTCAACTCATGGAAGTACTCATTCCAGTAAAGTTTGATGAGTAAAGCTTTACAAAATTATGGTTAAATGACTAATTCAATTTTTTAAATGAAATTGTTTTTTTTCTTTGGATTGAATGACAGTTGGATAGGACTGCTAATGAAAAATAGATTAATTTGCATGAATAGCATTTATTTATGAAACTTAGTAAAGAAAATAGGTTTTGCCCTTTGCTGTTTGATTCCCAGTAATGGAAATCTAGCCAACTGTGCCCACTGTTCTTGGTAACAGAATGGGTGCATTCATGTTTCAGAACATCTAAGTGATCCAAACTTAACATCAAGCACATTCCATAGTAAAGAAAAAAAAAAGGTAAAAAAATATTATTACATCTTAAAATGATTTTTCTCCTAAAGCAAGTGTATTTGGATTCCACTGTGAAAAATATTTTAGTGAGTATACCATAAAATACAATATTTCTATAGTTTGTAACCAACAGTAATAGACTTGTCAATCATGGTTTATAGTTATAAGCTGAATTTCAAAAGAACAGTGCTTCAGAGCTCAGTGGTATATAGCGCATTTAATGGGACCAGAGCTCTCTATAGGAAGCCTGGTATAAAACCCGAAGACACTGAGTACATTTTATGAACCAGTTGCTCTCTGTTCTGCTGCTTGATCTAAAGTTCCAGTACTATCAATCAGATTTCTGCTGCAATGAACTGTCTTCTTATGGTAGGTGATAGATTTTACACATGAGAGATCAGAGCTGCAATAAAGCTACTTTTATTTTTAGCTTCCAAATGAAGATCAGCTAACCCATTACTATCACTTTTTCTCTTTTACTGCAGAAAAATTGTTAAGGCAGCTTCTAAGAATTTCCATAGGGCTTTGGGAGGTTAGAAGGCAGTCCACTGTGAGACGTGGTATTACGAGGCCAATTTGTTTCTTTAGATCTGCGTGTGCAGTTACCACCACTTTCACTGGGAATTACAGTACTTTAGGACTAATGAAATTAAAGCGGAGAGTGGGACAGAAAAACATAATGGCATCAAGCAGAGCTGGATAGTGCAATCCAAATAAACCCTGATAGATTGAAGCTCCTGCATTATGTATTTTAGTAATATAGTGTTTACCAGATTGCGGTTGTATTAAGAAGGATTTAATATTTCTAACATTGATCAGTTTCAGGGATATGAGAGTGTCTGAGTGAAATTAGAGTCCAGCTTATCCCTTGTTAACATTTTTGCTACACTGGTGATCTTTCTGGCTTCAAATCTGTATCCCTCCCCAGTTCCTCGTATAATTCATCAACAGGATCTCTTCTCTTTGTTTCAGTTTGATCAAATCTGACTGAATTTGGATTTGTTCATTAGAGATTTTAACCTAGACGTATTTCTAGATATTCCCCAGCTTTTTAAAATTTACAAGCAATTCCAGTGACTCTTAAGTTATATTTTCCATTTACATTGGTACTAGTGGCAGTCTTATAGACTCCATTGGCTTTGTTAGAAATACATAGGAATGGGTAGAAATGTGCTGGCCCTCACTGTAACACTGAGTTATGCTGTGACGAGCAGATCAGAGATACTTTACCTTCATGATGCTGTATTCTGCTCCAGCAGCCAAGCTGCCTGTATGTCATTACAGAATTCAGGTGTAGAAACGTTGGCATCGTGGAAGATCAGACCAAAGGAAAAAATGATCTTTGCAAGATAACCTTTCGAGTGTCTGCTTTTAGGGGGAAGAATGGAGGCAAATACTGCCAGGTAGATTAATTGACCGATGTCTAGGTTTTATATGGGAATGCAGGATACATGACTTCTTATCTAAAGCTTTCTGAAATACAAAATTAATCCTTTTTATACTATTTCAATGTACTTTATTATATCTACATGCTGGAGAAATCCAGTCCTCTGTGTTTTGCATCAGGTAAAATAGATGGTAGAGTAGTTGTGATTTTGTCTGAATTCTGTATGTATGTTGTACGTTAGTAAATGTACATGTAACCAACCTCAGATCTTAATTTCTACTCAAAGATCCCAAAAATGAATTTTTGAACACTGATGTGTGCAGGTGTGTATAGCATGGTGAGTTTTTTACAGCTGAAATCAGGCTGTGTAAAACCACGGCACTTGGCTTCCTTTTTTTTTGTTTCAGATTCCCTGTAAATCTCCATCGGGTATTGTGCAGTCAGTTTTCAGCCAGTCTACTCTGATTAGTTTATTATGAAGCGTAGTAAGCAGGAATAGATAAGGTGCAACCAATTGCACTGAGAAGTATTTTCTGTCAGCTTCCACGAATGTAAGGGTACAAACTCAGCTCGCGACGTAGGTTTCTGTTATATAATTACCACTGCAAGTATGTCATCTTCAAACATCCAGTCCTTTTGTTCTGTTTTGGTTGTTAGCATTTGGCCTCTGTCCAGTTGGAAACTACCCAGAACCTTTTTAATCAAGCACATCCTGTGTTTCGAAATCATACTCCAGAGTAGTCTTGGGTAGTTTCCATAAAAGCCCAGCTAAAAAGAAGAATGTAATCATAATACTATTCTTCCCCTGTCATAAAATTACTTCCTATACTTACTGTATTAATACAGTATTAAAAGGCCCTTCTCATGGGCTCAGTGAACTACCGGAAACCATTATAACTTAGAGCAGCAGATTTTTATGGATCAGACAAAACCAACCCATTTTATCTTCATAGAATTTTTGTTATCCATCATACTTAATGACACACAACCTGTATGGGGGCTAGAGAACAGCTAAATACAATGGACTCAGAAACAAAGCAAGCTGCTGAAACACTTTATGTGATATATCAGCAAGGATTTTTCAAAGGGGGCTCAGCACTGATGTCAATTGGGCCAGGATTTCACTTCACAGTTCTAAAAAACATTCAGTAGATACCGATACTTTTGTAATTCCAAAAATCATTGTAATACTTGATGGAAGCTTGTTTCAAAATGGAAATGTGCTTCTTGACATCTAACTACTTTTAGTAAGTATCTAATGGCTTTTTGGAAGTTCTCCACTGTGTCAGGGCCAGCCACCTGAGCCTGGAAAACAAAATTTGGCAGCATGTTGAACCTACAAATTAAAGGTAATTCACAGTTTGAAATGAGTCAGCATGAGGTCCTTATGAAAAGTAATCAGACATCAAGAGGATTTTACATGAAGAATTGTGTATTGGATAATGCTACAACAAGTAATGTTGTTATTCAGAATGTTCAAATCAAGAAGCACTGATGAATTCTTAACCTTGAAAGGAATCAGTTTTAAAAACCTGGGATTCATTCAATGTTGATGCATCATTTCCAGTTCAATCACATGAGCCACAAATGTACAATTCATCTCCAACTGGAATAGGAAGAATGTTTCTATTTATGTATCCAGCTCTCCAATCACAATCCAGCCCAGGTGTAATGCATTGAAGAAACTGAGATTTTACTATTTCTAATTAGAGTTTTTAATTGATCATATTAAAGCATAAGAGCATCAATTGATCCTACAGTGCTGATAGCCTGCTTTCTTTTATAGTGTGCATTCATTTTCACTTAGCAAGTGTGGCAAGCTTTAATCATTAGACCAAGTACTGCCTGTTTGTTAGAAGTAGGAAGTTCCAAAGATACTCCCTCTGGGTAAACTGGGAAAGTCATGAATACAAAGAACTTACAGTGCCACGTACAAATTATGATAAGTGAAACAACAGTGGCATGTAATTGGAACTCCATTAATCTTTAGAGAGCTCCAGTGCACCATATTAAAGGGACAAATAGCAAATGAAAATAGAAAGGTCTGTTTTGATGTCATTCATCTTTCATATTTACTGTCTCGTTTTGTTAGTTAGAAGTTTGCTTTGCATCCTTTTGCCTCGTAAGTTTTTGGGTTTGAAGCAATGATAGTAAATTCTGTATTGTTTTGTTTCTCACTGCCGCAGGGTTTTCCTTTTGAGAAAAGTGTGAAGTAATTGAGAATAAAACATGCAAGCATTTCCTATGGACAGTTGCCTATAGAAGCAAACTCGCAAAATGTTTCAGCTGCTGTGAAATACATTAAAATCTGGTGTCATAATTAAAAGCCCTGCATCCTTGATGATAAGCCCATTTTTCAAAATAATTTCTAAATTAGACTTTTAATTTGTTTTCATTATTCAGCTGGCTCACATAGACTTTAACCTCCCTGTCAAAATAAAGTTATTTCCTAATACATTCTTTTGCATGATCTCTTTCTCCTGACATATTTATAAATCAGTTTAAAAGATTGTGGGAACAGAACTAAATTAATTCTCTTATATTTTGCAGATCAATGTTGAATAATTTTTCTTGACTATCAGTCTTACATAATTACTGCATTTAAAAATGCCTGAAACAAGCTAGCTGACTGCATTCTTGCCAGCCTTGCTGATTGCAGCTCAAGTAAGCACTGAACCATTTGAATCTCCTCTGATACTGTAGAACCCTTCATTAAAAATTCAACATTTATTTGCCCTAACTAATGAGTAGCAGTTGAAATACTTTGTTCTCAAGTCGGATTCACTACTGCGTCACTACCAAACGTGTGCAGCCACTGAACTGCGACCATTGAAGTGTCAGCATTAATAGAGATGGGTAAATGACACACATTAACGTTTGGATTTGGGATGTATTTCCCTGTCCGCTACGTATCAGTTCCCATTTTGGAAATTGATTAGACTGTAAGTCTGCCGCAGGTTTCCCTGCATTTAAAGAGTTTTTCCACAGGCAGCAGCATATGTTGTGCCTTCATGGCTTCAGGCCAGTCTCAAACCGACCTCCCAATTTACATTTCTGTGGGATGGAATCACTTCCGAACTTCAGTGCATTCCGAACTTCAAACATTCATTTTTAAAAACAAATGTACTCAGTAAATCTGAAAATGTAAATCAGGATAGAGCAGAGGAAGCCACCACACTCAGTACTTCTTCCACCCATTTGTTTTCTGAGCTGCATGCTTGCTGATAAACTAACTTGCATATAAGCGAACTTCTTGCTTGGCTTTCTGGGCAACGTTGTTTGATCTTCAACCTATTCCCTTTTGTCTTAACTCTGACCTGTCAGTAAATTTCGGGTTCAGAGCCAAGCCACTTCTCTCTCTGGCCTTTTCTTCCTGCTGCTCTTTGCTCTAGTCCCTTTTGTTCATACTGTCATATCTCACTGGCTTTGTAGACTTTAGTAGCCTGAGACAAACTGAGAAAATTGTCACTTAGATTCATCTACACCAGCCTGTAAAACAGTCATAATCGGAAATGGCTGATAAGCTTGAAAGAAGAATGGATTTTGCTGGGAAGCTTGGCATTCATAATACCAGAGTGGGCTTGAAACTCCCAATTTGTGTCCTAAATATCCTAGGTAAGACTAACAGCCACTTTTCCTAATATCACAACTTAATCCTTTGCATCTTTCCTCTGAATCCCTCTGACAACCCAAATAATCCACCACATTTTTCTCAGCTTTACACTCTTCATCCAGAGGAACTTATATTGCTACCATTATCCTTTGGGCTGAGGGCTCAGCAGGGCTCCAAAGCCTATCAATTTTCTGACCAGAGGGCTTATTTTTTATGAAGTGAAGTTCTCACAACACCCCATGGGGCTAGGCCACGCTCACTGCATTATCCTCTGTCTTGGATAGCCCTTGGAGCCACAGATTCAAATAGCTTTACCTTAAAAATAGAACCTCCCAAACAGTGAAAAAGGAAAAAATATCCCTACTGCTGGGCTGATTGCTGTTCCAAATTCCTGGAGGAAGAGCTTCTTCCCTCACTTGTGTCCATGCATCTTGAGAAAATTATTTTTGAGACTTTCTTAATGCTGTAACCACAGCTTTCAGAAAAAATAATGTAGCCTTGGAGCAGGAAGGAGATGTCTGTAGCCTTACTGCAGTAGGTGCAAACCAATTGTTTAATTAAAATCCGTGTTATGGAAAACACAGGAGGGGGCCTAGAAAATTGGCAAATAAAAAGTTATTTCCTACTTTCCACAGGAGCTCTTTGTCCTTCAAGATAAAATAGTCAACAAAATCTGAAGGTAGTTTAGCTTTCACAAAATTGGCCCTTACTGGAAAGTCTTATTTAGTTAAAATGCTTCACAAAAAGATCTTTACAGGTTTTGAAAGATGGTGACTCATCTACCTCATTTTGACAAGACTTGAAGGCAGCTGTCAGGCTCATCAGAGTCTGCAGAAATAGTAAATATCTCCGGTAATAAGGGGATTGCTTTCACTGCTATTTACCTGTTAGGCTCTACCAAAGTACTTCCTTTTTTTGGGTATCCCTGAAAAGTTACATGCACAAAACTGTTTTAAGGACATGTATGTTCTTTTCTGTTCAGAGAGAGGAATGTGGATTCATGCTGCCCATATTTGATTTTGCATGAATTTCAATAGTTCCAGACAAATTTGAAAGCCTATACAAATCATATGCCTTCAAGTCTGGCTGTGTGCTAGACTGGAATTTTTTGTTAGGTCAGACCTTTATCTCAGCTTCTTTTTGTGGCTCTTTATGGGGAGATTGAAGAGGAACTGAAACTGGTGACCTGTCTTGACCTTTAGTACTGGATTAAAATTCCAACTTGCTGCTATGGCAACAGGGTCTTGAAAATTAGATCCTTGCAGAAGCAGGGAGAAACTCAAAACTGCAACTGCTGCACTGAACTGAAGAAAGATTGCTTACAATTGTCAGTGACAGGCTCTTAATGGAAATAACCTGCCTTTCCCTGTACTTAAAAACAAAACAAGGAACAGAGAAATTTTAAAAAAACCCAAACCAGAAAACGATCTTAATTTTTTTTTTAGGCAAAAATCTGTTGCCATTAGAAGTAAAGCACATGCTGCAGAATCCAGCACAGACTCTGATTTTAGACGTGGCAGCAGGCAAACCTGCATGGTGAGAAGAGGACCAGACATGCGCTTGCAAAGGGCTTAACCACCCAAACCAGAGTGGTAGCAGGAGGCAGACAGTGGCCAGTGTTAAATCACAGGTTAACTTTCTCTTTTTTTCTCCTTTAACCTGACACCAGGGATCAAAAGAGACATCACAGTGTTGCATCTGACTCCCAGGATCCATGTAATTATCTGTTCTGTAGATGTAAAGGGATAAACATAAGCTAGATAGTGCTATTCCAGATCAAGTGTGATAAAAGTTACTCATTTTCCAATCTAATCAATGGAACAGTCAGAGGGAGATAATAGTGCAAGTCCTTCACTGCTAAAGGAGGTTAAGGTTTTTTTCCCCATGGAGAACAGAATGCAGTTGTAACGTGAAGGGAGAAGGAACTGAGGGTTATATAGAGGATTTCCTGCTCTTTTCCACTTTTTTCAGGAATCCCCCTCATCCCAAAATCAAAGCTGTTGCAGCACCTTCGTATGTTAACTTGTGGATTTCCCAAATATTTGAGTGTTCTGAGGGTGCTGTGAGGATTCTAATCCCCTTCCCAAGGCAAGGAAGAACCAGAAAGACCTCCCCCATCACACAGGGGGATGCTGCCTCCTAGCAGCCGCTAGCCCCTCTTTCTGAGGTCACTGTAGGGATTTTTTTGTCTTCACCAAAAAAATTATTAAAATGTGTGGATTTTACATCTCAGATAAAGGAGGTTTCTTAATAGACAAATAGATACGATTGGATTGGATAAAATGCTCTGTACAGTTACATAACTGCTGCAGAATCTGACTGGATTGTCGGTACTATATAGAGCTAGATGAAAGTTAAACGATGTAGTTAGGTGACATTAAATTTTTAGAAGAGAGAGTTTTGTTAGAGATTAGTGTCCAAACTTATTGCAAAATCCTAAGACCATGTTTGGAGTCCGAGTTCAAGTAGAAGGTGTGTGTAGAAGACTACTTACTTTAGTTTTCTTTGGACTATACTAGCAAAGTATTGGATTTGTTACGCATTGGCTTATTTTATAATTATAGGATCAGGGGAAATATTACAGATGTTCACACACAACATTTTGGATAATCTGATTTGTATTGTTCACTGCATGGTTTAGCAATATGTTTATAGACTTTTAGAATCATAACATTGTTTAGGTTGGAAAAGACCTTTAAGATCATCAAGTCCAACCATTAACCTACCACTGGCAAGTTCACCGCCAAACCATTTCCCTAAGCACACCTACAGGTCTTTTGACCTCCAGGGATGATGACTTCACTGCTTCTCTGGGCAACCTCTTCCGATGCTTGACACCCTTTCAGTGAAGAAATTGTTACTAATATCCAGTATAAACCTCCCCTGGCACAGCTTGAGGCCATTGCCTTTCGTCCTATCACCTGCCACCTTAGAGAAAACACCAACACCCACCTCACTACAGTCTCCTTTCAGGTAGCTGTAGAGACTGACAAGGTCTCCCCTCAGCATCCTTTTCTCCAGACTAAAGAGCCCCAGTTGTCTCAGCTTCTTCTCATAACACTTGTGCCCTAGACAAGTATTATCACTAATACTGTCCATTATCAAGGGCAGATAAGTATTAAGCAAGTGCAGGTTGCGTTGAAATTATGTATTGTATGATCTTAACAAAACACTAATTTCTGGAGTAGGCTGTTCACTTGATACACAGCAGAAAGTGGGTGAGCAGATGAGCAGTTTTCTAACAAAGGAAAATAAAATCCACTTAACATTTCTCAGGCTCTGAATTATGTGCTTCAATAGTGTTAGACAGTTAAAAATAGTGGCCATTATTTGAGACTTCGAGTGTCAAATTAATTCCTAGAGTAAATTAGTTATTTCAGATGAGTTGCTGTCAGAGATGAATTTGGCCCATCCTGTTGTGTATTTGCCACTGTTACGTCTCCTGCAAAGCAGCACTAATTCTACCTTAACTACTGTCAGAGTGGACTATGGAGCCCTGGAGTATCTGGCAATAAACTTGTGTTTTGCTGGAAGAGAAGGTAAAGAAACATTTAAATAGGCTTTTAAAACAAGCATGAAATCTCTGAAGATGTACTGTTGTAGTGCCTGCTGTATATCAAAATATGTAAGCATCTAGTTGTAACAATAGCTTTGTAAACACATTACTGAGCAAACTATGAAAAGTAATCCACCAAGGGGCTGTTTCCTTAACTCATAAGCACTAAGATAAGAGACCAGTGCCATAAAGTAGATATGTACTGTTAAAAAATACTTCCTTTTATGTCAGATCATTTTGTGTTCAGCCCAATAGATGAATCCTTTTTTAGTTTTAGATGCATGTCCTTAAATGCTTTGAAATGTTTGTTTTTAAGGCAAAAGCCAACTATTCTCGGCCAATCCATGAATAATGCGTTAATATATGAACGTGGGGCAAACAGTGCTTAGGGGTGGCGTGAAGGTGCCCATATGCACCTCACATGGGCAGAGTGCAGCAGTGTCATGCAGTCCTACTACAGCCATCCACTACCTTTTTGTGGAATTACAGTATTGCGATGTATAATGAGAACAGCCTTCAGCACTGTCATTCCTTTTAGCAGCCTGCAGGCATGGCCTGAGGGGCAGTTGAGAGCCTCCTCGCTCCAGAGCCCTGCGGTAGCTTGGTGAGCTTTCAGCTGCTCCAGGGCAGCTGCACTGCAGCAGGGCTGTCGGCAGCTTACCCGGGAGGAGCACCACATCTTATACCCATTTTGGAGACCACAGTTTCCAACTAATCTTGGGACAGCTGTCAATCACATGTGTGTATCACTTGCCTCCATATCCGCACCTCAACCCAGTTCAGAGCAGCCTGCTGCAAAATAGAACAGATATGAGGTAAACTATGCTATGGTGTTAACAGTTCTGATCTCTTGTTGGCATCTTACCTCATGCCTGCCTGAGGAGCCTGCCCGCCTGGCAGCGTTTGTGGATAGTGTCAAGAAGGAAAGGGAGATCACAAACAGAGGATGATCTGAATTCTGGGTTGATCAGCTTTTCTACATTTACCCATCGTGTCTTCTTTCAAAGCAAACAGCAATGTTCCTGGCGACTACAAGGGGAGTCTGCTCAGATAGTGTGCAGCTCACTCTCAGAGGGATTTTATTCAGGAAATTGCAAAACTTGAGTAAGAAAAGGTGTTAAGTGAATTATATACAAACTGGATATGGAATTAATCTCCCGTAGCCAAAACCCAGTAAAAGCTCACATCTTGCCAGTTGCTGACATTTCTTACAGTTTTGTAGATTGTGCAGCTATGCAAACACTGAGCTAAAAATCCAGTAACACCTTCCTTCTCCAAAATACAGAACTTTCTATGCTATTCTGCTTTACCCAAAATGGTACGTGCCATTCTTCTTATTATTAATTGACTCTTGTGAATTAAAAAAAAATATAGAAGATTGGGTCTTTGGTAATATCTGGTACACAGCTCAAACTGATTAATACCAGTGAGAGAGCATTCATTGATTTTGTTTGCTTTTTCTCAACCAGTACAAAGAGTACCTATTTAGCGGATTGGAGAAAATTTATGGAGTTGAAATCTCAGATATGGTCACGGTGCTGTTCTTAAAAGTAATGGAAGACTGAGACTTTTCTGAAAAAAGAGCTATATACCTGGCTATGAAGATTTTTCACAACTTATTAGTGTGGTGTGAGTGGTGTTACAGCATTGTTGTGATTTTAAAGACTGAAAGCTTTAATAAACAGCTGTAGTTCATCTCTAGTAAGTTTTTTTTAAAAGTCCATTCTGATAGGTAAAATTTCTTCACATGAGATCTACAGAACACGCACCATGCATCGTATTAAAAAAAGAATGAAGCAAACACAATGAATCTATTAAATCGTAATGGCTCCCAATCATGACAAATTTGCAGATTAAAGCTCATTGAATACACATTTAAATGATAAATGATAATGGCTTGGAAAGAACCATTATGATTTATTTCGTCAATAATCCACATTTTTTGCCTTGTAACTACACCAAAGATGAACATAATGGATAATGCCTGATGGAAAAAATATTTTGTTTATGAAGGAGAATCAGAGAAAAGAAATTCTCAGATTAACAAATTTAAGTGGTTGTTACTGTTTGTTTATATTGTTTATACATGACAGATTTTTCCTATTATTAATATTAATCATTTACGGCTCCAAAGCTTGTACTCAGGAAAAAAAAGCACATTTAGTCTCAGTATCCTTCAAACTGCAGTTGATTTCACTGAGTTTTTGAAAGCATAAATAAGCAGAATGAAGCAGGAATGCAGAATTAAACATTCAAGGTTTTGAACTGCCGGCTGTTCAGTACTCGTGAGCACTGAGTCCCACAAAGTTTATGAGCAGAGTTCAGTGGGTTTATCACAGACCTGTCATGGTTTCCACGCAGAAACACTGCATATTTTCTTAATTCACTGCACACTGGGATTTGCCGTGCATGGCCAGGACAGCCTTCAGGGTACTCCAGCAGTTTCCAAGTGCCTTCAGTCCAGATGGTGCTGCTGTGTTTTGGCACTCAAGGGCATGCACCTGTGGAAGACCTGGTGGGATTTTGTCGACAAAATCCTGAAACTGTGCTGAAACAGAATTTCCTGCTGAAGAAAGAGGACAGTTGATGGTAGACCCAAGTGTGCTGTGTTGCCAGCTCTTGGTGCGTATCATCTTATCCTTCATCAGATTAGGACTTCAGCGGTGAGCACCTTTAAGATTGATTTCCCGAAGGCCACTTATAAAGCAGCAGCAAAACTCTGTTTGCTATGAGAGGTGACACAGTGCATCTTTGTGGGATATTCTGACCGGAAATTATCAGTGAAGTTAAAGATGAAGTTTTTTAAATTGAGCGCATACTTTCGTATTTGACACCCAAAAGCTAAATCTGCTACAAGTATGAACCGTGGTGGATTAGTTTACCTTGCTGTGTTACTGGGTAAATTGAATGAGTTAACAGTGGAGCAGGAACTCAGAACGCCTACTCATAAAAGCCGTCTCAGTGAAGTTACTGGAGTCCTTCAACTGAAGGACATGAAAGTCCTTTTTAGGAACCTCGTTTACCAAGTACTTCTGGGCATTTTGTGTTTTCTGGTAACATACCATTGCAGATTAGCCATGTAACGATAAACACCACTGTTGGAATGTCGTCTGAGAAAAAAGAGCAAGATCCAGTTCTAGGTCATAGATAGCCCTTGTAAAAACATCCACAGTTTAGGTGGTTCTCTTAAAAAAAATTTGTTATTTCTCTCTTTGATGTTGCATAACGCAAAACTCCCACTCTTCACCTTAGATATTTCCACCAGGAGTGAAATTCTTCAAGTGGCTGTTGTCTCAGAGAGGCACTATCTCTAGCAATTCAGCATTAATAGCGTCCCATACTACCACAGTGTTTTGAATTACAGAAAGGAGAGTGGAGGGCTTTTTAGCTTTGACCACATGTTTTACGTAAATACTCAAGTAAAATATAGGCTTGTTATGGATTTTTGTAGCCCTTCTCCTCCTGAAGGGTGTATGCCTAGGTATCCACAATGCCTGTGGCTAAGCCTCTGAGCATGGGTGCTGGTTGCAGCAGCCTCTGGCAAGCCAAGCACAGAGTTGGTCCCTGTGTTTTGATAACCTGGTCACTCCGTGTGTGGCCTGCTCCAGCCTCCCAGATCCCTGCAGTCACATGAGGTGCTGTTATGGCCAGGATAGTGACTTAAAAACTTTTCATTATATATTCCTCTTGGCAAGATTTGGTTCATAGATGCTCTTGGGGGGGGACCACAGGTGTCAGTCCTGAGTTTTAGAAAAACAACTCATTTTTGGAACTTTTTCCATAGTAAGATTTTCTCAGATGACTTACTACAATAAAGGGGTCTTTTTAAATTTGAAAAGGTCAGTTCTAAGTTCGGGGGTAGCCCTCGGGCACTGTGGTGGAAGATCCTTGTGCATATTACAGAGTGATTATTGACAGAGTTTAACTTTATTGACCCTGCTCTCCTAATTCCTAACAAATTTTCTAAATGTGCTCTTTGAAATCCCTACAGAGCACTGCAAACCTTGGGTAATTCCAGAGCTGCGTCTGAGATTATTGCTTTATTACCTTCCTTCTTTCCATCCCCTTCCCCAG
This sequence comes from Neomorphus geoffroyi, assembly GCA_033558235.1. Taxonomy (NCBI): domain Eukaryota; kingdom Metazoa; phylum Chordata; class Aves; order Cuculiformes; family Neomorphidae; genus Neomorphus; species Neomorphus geoffroyi. The sequence goes on along the minus strand of JAUMJM010000045.1, from coordinate 9,886,388 downwards.
ACCGACTGGTCCTCTTGACATTTCTTTTTTAATATATTCTAAGCAGAATATGTGTGTTTGTCTTTCCTATAGCTTTCCACTTAGCATTTATCCAGCACATCTGATCTATTATGTTGATTCAGGCACTTTCCACTCCTGCTCTAACCCATTTCAGCAACGTACTTGCCTATTCTAAAAAAAAAAAGAAAGAAGTTTTCTTCAGCAGTTTGATAGCTTTGCCAGTGGTTCAATGAAAACAGATGACAAGTTTATTCCTGCATTGGCAACTGAGAATGTTCTGGAAGTCTGTGAACTTTCTACTTTTCTGAGATACCTGAGCAGAGTTTTGTCTCCCCTCTTCCCAGCCCTCGCCATGATACAGAGTTTCTTGCTGGAAGGTTGACTTGACTCATTTTCCCCTGCTGTCAAGCTTGCATAATTAAGGGATAAAAACCCTACTTGAATCAGTAAAGAAAAACTGAATATTTAATTCCTGCACAGGATTCTGGGGTTGATAACTTATAGCTACACATTGTATAAATTAAGTACAGTTGGTGCCTAAGTGCTTTTTTATTAGACGCTGCTGAGATTGTTAATAGCAGGCGTGTTCTTTGGATTTTCGAGAAAGTTACTGCCTCTGAAGTGATTGAAATCAAGTGATATGTCTATCTTTAGGTAGGAAATCATTCTGAAAATGAGAAGGACAATGCATTCTTCCTTATTTAATGTTTCCACCTTACTTAGAAATAACTATGTTGTCTTCATGCTCAATATGCCTAGCAATTCACTAAACATTTTTTAAAATCTCACTTTTTTGCTACGATGGCAAATTAGGTGCTTCTTTTGAGGGTTAACCTTAATTCGTAGCAAGTTTTAGCATTCTGTCATATGTGAGTTAATAGAAAAATATTGTCTGTAAAACGCTGCCCAAAATTTTAATTTTCATCATAAAATTTCACAGAATGTTCACCTGAAAATTGAGAGGAAACATTTACTTAGAGAAAAAATCAGGTACTTCAGGTGTCTTCATGCTCCCTTTCCTTTTTTTTTTCAGAAAGAAAGAAGAAATCTTAAGTTACTTACACAGATCCTCTCTGTGTAGTTGGAGGCACAGAAAGGGACTTCTCCGGGTGTTGGTCTTATTTCAGGTTGAATGTGGCAGTGCATGAGATATGACTGTTGCCTGTATAATCCTCACAAATGTCATCATGAGTCAGACGATGTTTAGAGAAGAAAGCAGGGGAAAGTAGGAAAGAAAACTGAGGAAAATGACTGTTAAGCAGCATCAACTCTGTTCCTTTTTCTGTGGAGCTAAGGAATTTCTTTAGACTAAGTCAAAGTGGTGAGTTGGTAATGGTTATTGAGTAAAACTCAGCTATCACTTCCTGACCCACTGAGTGCATGGCCTGATAACCTTGTGCATGCTCCTTTCCAGTCTACTTGTCCGGGTGGGCAGTTCGTGGATGGGATGCTTTGAGTCAGACAAGTACCAATCATGTTCCATACCATACTGAACAGAAATGTTTCACTGGTGCAGGGGTGAGCATGGAATGTGGTAGGTGAAGAAAAACACAGATGTTGGGGGAATATGAATTTGTTGTTAAGGCACTGGACGGGAGAATGCTCAGGAGAATTTGAATTTAATTCCAGCTCTAACAGGGACTTCCTGTATGACCTTTTGGAAATTATTTCTCAGTTCTCAGTCTGTAAATAGGAATAATAGGGGTTTTTTCCCATTCTCTGTCTTTTCAGTTTAGACAGTACAGTTGCTAGACCAGGGACTTTTTTATGCTATGTCTTTGTACTGACCTAGGACAAGGGACTGTGTTCTTTCTGGGTGCAGCCACATGTGTATAATGTGACGCAAAGGTGTGGTTGGAGATAGAGAGGGGAAAAATGTAAAATTGCAGAGTGAATAGACTTGTCACTGGGTAAGACTTGTGGAATTTAATATGGGATATTTGGGATAAAGCTAATGAAAATATTGCCTATTATAGTCAAAGATTTTTCTGATTTCTCTGAAACTCTGTACTATAAGAAGCTTCTGTAAAAAAACTGTTTGTTTAATCTCCGTTAAACTCTAATAGGACTTTTTACATAAGCTGGTTTTTAGCATGCATTTGGGATGAGTGCATTACCCTTGAGTAGTGAACTCACAAGCGAGTTATGCGGGTAATCCCAAACGAGTGCCAATAAAACTTTTATAACACATAACATCATTATGGAATTTGTTTATGCCACATATTTTACAGGGGAAAAGAAAAAACTATTTTGGTCATATATATAAATTTTTTTTTAGTGGTGCTGTTTTTCACATCCCTCTGCCTCTAAAGCTGGGCCAAGTGAATACCAGCAATCCTAGAAAGGGAAAATTAGAAGAAACATATTTGAAATGTCTCTGAAAATAAAGCAAGGGCTAGTTTCTAATCCTCTTACTCATACAAAACACAAACCTTACTCCTTGAATAGCCCCATAGATTTCTTTGGGACCATTTGTCAAGTGAAGTGCTATTTGACGTGTGCGGCAATACCCAGAGCTGGCTAAATCTAAACTAACTCTTTCCATTTAAGCTCTCCAAAGCTTGCTGTCTTCAGTGGTTAGAAACACATATTTATGGGGGTTTAGTGCATCAAAAAGAAGAATTCTCACGCTGCTTAGTAGGCTTGTTTCAACCCCTTTTTAACAGATTCAGGTGGTAGGAAGCAGAATCCCAGCACTTTTATAAAGGCAAGACAGAGAAAAGCCCACCTAAACGAGCGACTGGCAGGCTGAGCACACTGCTTCCCACCCCATTTTATAGGTCACGTTTGGGCAGTAGAGTTGGGGAATCTGTGCCTCCTACTTTCCCCAGCTGGAATCAGCAGCTTTAGAAACCCCGACTCGTATCACTGATAGAACAGATGTAAACCTGATGCGCTGATGTAATACTCTTCTCCCAATTACTTTAGTATATCAGCTACCATGTCCTACACTCAGTTCCCTCCTCTTGGGAGGAGTTATTTCTCCTTAGAGACTTGAATCCTCTATCTTTCTTAGTGTAGATACACAGTGCATTGTAAGAGAGCTTTTATTTTTCTTTCTTTCGTTCATTTTTCTGCTGCAGTGTTAATTTTGTAGTCCGTGTTGTAGATCCTGAACTACTAGGCATAAGTCAACAGAAGAACTTGACTTTATTGAGAGCAGGATCAGGCCATAAATGTCCCGAGTTCTTTTCTCTCACATAAAATAACTCCATTGATAAAATGCCCGATCTGATGATGAGCAATCATGGATTGCTGCTTAAAGCTCCACATGTAGCATATCTTGCTCCACATTAACCACCTCCTTTCATTTCCTTGGTTCTGTTGAATAGGAAACAGTTATTGAAGTGCACTTATGTTCATAGAAACCATTTGATTAATTGATTATGTTTTGAAGTCTTGTGACCGAAGGCTGAAATACAGATCAGACAAAAGTGACAAAAGCCCAGGAATGGGATGGGGTTATAAAAGAGCACCAGTGAACTGTCCATGGGCAGCATACATTCACATTCATGTTTATCTTTGTGGAACTTGCTAAAAGTAAAGACAGATGTCCAGCTTATCTCGTGGAGTCAATAGCAATAATATGTGATGCTGCTCACTCCGAGTTGAGCTTCCTCCTGCTGTCACTATGTCTTTATGCATCCACAGGGAGAAAACCTGGAAGGCAGGGAAAAAAAAATATAAGTATTGCCAGAAATCCCTGTAGGCTATCTGAGAAGGAGCGGATGTGTAAAGCATTTCTTTCTGCATAAACATTTAGAAATCAAGCTCTCATAAGTCAGGGATCCACCAAATGTGGTGTGAAGAGGCAGATGAAGCCTGCCTTCTGGCATGCCAGCATTTGCTGATTGATTTGGAATGCAGAAGGGCCCTTTTTATTTTTATTTTAAATTTGAACCACATCTTAATACAAATCAGGTGAAAAATAAATTGAAAAATAGCAAGCCTAAGATTACAGATGTGCCAGCTTCATATTGTTCAGTTTAGCTGAGGTCATAGTCAAACCCATCAAGTTCACATCATTTAGTGTACGGCCACTGAGGTAATATTCAAACAAAAGAAAAGCAGTCAGAATACTGATACGCTCCTGCTTTGCCAGCTGGCCTCATTCAACTGTACAAAGCACACTGGCCTCAGCTATGTAAGGATCTCTAAATCAGTAAGGAATACAGGTTTTTAAAAGGATATTCTGTTCCAAACAGCCCATTCGTGCTCCAGCTCTCTGACTTTAGATCAGTCATAAAGAGGAAATACCTCTCCTAATATGCAGTTTCATATTCTGAAATTTAAAATGTAAGAGCTATGCTAATGATGATACAGTTAATTTAGACAGAGGAATTTTTCAACAGGGGACATTTGTATTCTGCTCAGTGGTTTAGAAAAAGCTTGAATTTCCTAGAAAGCCTACAAGTAGAATTACTGGCATCCGTTCCTCCTCCACACTGGTGATGTTACCATGCTGGTTCCCTGCACACAGGTATAGATTTATGTAGATTAATTTGGTATAGTACAGTGAATTGCCTCTATGATATATATTTTAGAATTACTTCCTAGCACAGCCTAATGGCTGGAATCAAATAAAACATAAAAGTAGATTTATATAGATTGCTGTATAAATCAGATAAAGCTTTATGTTACCTAGCATTGGTAATGGAAGCTTTTCCTGCAAATAATATAGAAGTTGTTCATGTAATATTTTCATTATTTCCATGAGAGTAAAGCAACAAAAAAAGAAGAAAAGAAATAAACAAGTCTGTTGGGCTTAGCCACCATTAAACATCATTAACTACAATTTTGCCTGACAAGTTCTCTCATCTGGTGATGGGTGAAATGGTAGAAAAGTAGACTGAACAATTGCATAAACCCAAATGAAATATGCCCTTGTATACTAAGTGTGCACAGTTCAGTCAGTTAAAATGGAGCATTTTATTATACTTTAGCAGCTTGAGCTTAATCTGGTTTTAAATAGATCTTTTTTTTTTAACTTCTTGCTGAGATTTAACTGGTTTGAGAAGACATATGACGTAGTGCTACCCAGTCACTTTCACCAGTTTACTTTGAAATAACTTTAATGGAGAGTGCTGCTGCTGAAAATAAGACATGGGAAATTTAGATGAGCCTTTAAATAACAGTGAATATCATCGGTTTGTTTGAAATGAGTGGATTAAGGCTGAATGAAAGAAAAAAGAACACAGAGCGTAGAGAAGGGAGGCAGCACCCTCCTGGGGATGTGGGACTCTCCGGGCAGTGGTGAGAGCCACCGGGCATCCACCTTTCGTAAGATTCTCATGGTTAGTAGCTCTCAGCATTTTGGGGCCAGCCTATCCAACTTCATACTGGTCAATTTTTAACATCAAACTGCTGCTGTGAAACAGTCTGAAACATTTTGCCATATTGGCTGCCCGTTCTCAAAAGAAGTTGGGAATGTTTATCAAAATATCCTCACATGATATAGGCAAAATCCTCACCTGCCTGCTTTCAAAGTGTGCTGCGCTGTTCCTCGAGGCGGGGAATCTATGACCTTTACGTAGTGTAATATTTTGACTGTAGACATTTAGTTTGTTATTATGCTGTAGTTTTCCACTTATTCATTAGATCCTTCAGCTTTTATGTTTTTTCACAGGTAATTCTGTAATTATGCCAACTGTGATAAATACTTTCTTGAAATCTTACTTGAAGATATTTAGCTCAATCCCTTTGCATGTGGAAACAAGAATCTCGTTCAGTGTTTGCACTGTTGACTGATAAAAGCAACCATGCCAGATATGTGTGTTTATATTAGATCCCACAGAAGTGGAAGAGGGAAGTCTTTTTCAGGAAATTGTGTGTGTGTTTGTATTTATATAAGAAGTTCAGCAACCAAATGTCACCAGACTGTTCTTACAATTGGGAAGGGGACTCTGGCTGGCACAGACTGCACTGGCAATAGGATGATGGACCCTTTAACCTTCGGTTACCTGTTCAAATTCAAGGCAGATATGTAGTGAACAAAAGCCATTACACCCAGAGGGCTATTCAGTGGCCTGTTGAAATGAATTGAAGGTCTCAATCAGAGTCTAATGGACATGTGTCCGAATCCAACACTCTTTTTGATAGTGGCGGCAGAGAGGCCAAGGACTGAATGGGCATACAGATTGAATTGACTCTCGTTGTCCAGCTGGGTTAAGGACCAGTAGAGTAGATCATAGGATGTTTGTGTTACTGCTGCACATGACACGAATGTTTTCTGCATTGAGGAGGGACTGCAAACTTCAAAAGCTTTCACAGAGTCTTAAGTCTTCTGAAAAGCCCTAAGCTAACATTTTTTTTCTTTTAGAGAAAAAACTGCTAGCAATGTTCGTTGAGCTGGCTGAAGCTTTCAGGTGTCTTAACTAAAACGTAGACGAAATAAAATATTTTTATTAGAAGTCAGAGAATACCAGGAAAATCAGTAGAGACATTGTATGTACTGTTTCTACTTATGAATAAATGTTTAAACAGAACCAGGTTCTCTGGTCTTTAAAATGCATTTTCCTGGAAGAAATTTGCTGTTTCCTAATAATAAAGGAAAAAGGATAGCCCTAAGAAAAAGAATATGCCCTCTGACTGAAGCAGCATTATGACCATGAGTATGTATCAGAGATCGTATACTGCTGAAACTCCTTGATGGAATGAGTTTTAATTTGGTTTACAGTAAGCTTTAGGGGATATGGCTCTCTACAAATTAGACCACAGGAGCTATAAAATGAAGGATGTCCTCCCTAATTAGAAACAGTGGAACGGCCTGGTGTTCTTCCTACTTACAGTCTCATGGGTACACTCTCACAAGTAAACTCGGGGCGATAGATGTTTTTCTGCTAACTGTTGTCTGTCTTTTTACTGAAGGTTATCTGTCATCCAATTTTCTGTCTCCAGTTCTGAGCACGCCTTTCTACACAGCTGTGTTAAACTCATAACTGAAGTTTTGAATGGCTGCTGCAAAACGAAAGTTGATGTTACACAGTGATTAGCACCACTACCAGAGTAGCTTATTTATTTTAACTACTAAGAAATGTTTTTCAAACTCAGGTGAACATGGCAGTCAATTTAGAGGGTTCCTTCTGCAGTGTGCGGCTGTACCAACTCTGTTTTCTCATTCCTCTTCTGTTGAAGTTAATGAGAACTCTGAGGAGAGGAATATAGATGGACTGAAATAAATTATGCTTTATGATAATCAAATTCAATTTTCTAGACACATATTGTAACAAGAAGGCATTCATCAAACTGGGATCCAGGATTTTGGACAAGAAAATAATTCAGTTATTTAACTAAGGCTAGAAAAAAAATGGTGCCTGCAAATCTGGAATGTCTACAGCTTGTCCTTTGAGCCAAATGATAAAACCAAATTTAAGCATAACTTCAAAAAAGCATTAGGCATAAATGCACAGCAGTAAAAAATCAGCTGCAAATGTATTTCCAAACTGCATGTGACTGGAAAGCTGAGTGTGGAGCTGAGCTGGGAAGTTTTCTGAGGCTGTGCTTAGGCAGCTGTACTTGGACTTTTTTAATTGTCAGTGAGGGAGGACATCCAGGCTCTTAATTCATCAACATCTTTTCACGTAGACTTATATGGAGTTGGACCAATGACTGGTCCAATGAAAGCTTTAATTTACTTGTGACATATTGTTTCCACTAGGAGTTGTTGTAGATCAATCTGAGAACAATTACTAGGTGAATAAAAGAGCGAAAAAAAAGTCAAGCATTTCTCTGGAACATATGTGAAAAATGGAGATTTAAAATCAATCACAATATTTATTTTGCTGTGCAGCATAAGGTGTTACTGACAGGAAAGGGCTGTATTTTTAAGTGTGATTGCTGTTTAGATTTTACCAGCATATATAACTGAACATGTCTCATGACCATCTTATTTTCGTGTAGTATTTCATCCTCTGGCTTTGTGGGGGAACTTTATGCCAAGAGAACTCACTGGAGACTGAGTGACAGATCAGGCTGTTGTCCCACATTCCCTTTCTACTAAATCACAGTTTTCTTTAGATGGAAGGTGGCTATTGTGAAGCTGTCAAACTGAGGAAAGTTAAATGGGCTGAAGTGAAGGCTCGTGTTAACAATAGCAGCTATCTCTGTCAAATGAAAGCTCAGCAGACAGTTACAAGGCAATTCGGCACTGATGGGTGGTCGATTAAAAACAACAAAAGGCAAGATGAATGAAAGGGGAAAATCCCTATTACTTTGTGGTAGGAGCAAGGGGAAAACCAAAAATAAAATAAAAAGCCCACCTCACCCAACCTCCTAGCAATTGGAACAGACTTGTAGTTAGCATGACCTTCATCATCTCAGATATGGCACAATAAAACTGACAAGATTATTTTCTCTTCAAGCAGTGCTGAGGTATTTTCATTGGCTAAAATCTGGAAAAGTAAAATAAATGCAGAGTTCAAGGCAATTGAAGAATTCTTCAATCTGATAACAGCTGGAACATAGTGCACCAGGAAAAATAGCTAGCTTTTTGTGCTAAAAAAATTATGACTTGATCATTTTTTTACAGTGTCATATCTGAGATTTTGAAGGTTACACTATAGACAACCAGAAGAGGATTAGAGAGAAATTATCTTTGAGCTCAAGGGAGCACCAATTTAAATTGGATTTGAGATATAACTTTTGCATTACCTTAGGAGATGAAAGGTAGTGCTGTGCCCTGATAGTTGCCCAACTACCTAACCATATGTATCAAGTGGATTAGTGTGTAGATTAACAGCTTGCACACCAAGTGAAAGGTGTATCATGCATTTTCCTCTTCATGGGACTCATTCTGTTTCCATTGAAGTAACATCAAAAGTGGGGAGGGCTTTGCAGCTTCCATGTCAGACATAAGCTAAATGTACCTGCTTGTTCCTCAGAACATAGTTGTCATTAAGTCTTAGACTCGCTATGGCAAGTGTATGAAGTAAGATCAGAAAGTACAAAAGTAATAGTATAGGAAAAAGGGTACGTTATCTCCTTGTAACTGTCCTAATAGAAAATAAAGTTTTGAAACTCAAGTGAAATTTAATGGGAGTCAAGAACCTAGACCTACTTTGATCGTATGAAATTCCCATTCCTTTTCTCGTGATTCAGATGCTAGTAGGCATTCTGTGAAATTCAGAAAGCCAAGAAAAACAAATAGATTCTTACACAGCATACAATTAGGACTCAGGTTGCTGCCAACAGTTGAGCTAGGGTTCAAAGACATTGTGAAAAGAGATTAAAATAAAGGATTTGAGAGACATATGTGCTCCACAAGCATAATGAACCAACGTCTCATTCTAGTTATATTAGGAAAAACAACTCAGTACTAACATATTTTTCCATTGAACAGTCTTCTGTGACAAGACGCAGAACTAGATGTACCAAAGGGCTGATCCAGTCTGACAATTTTGACATATTATTGTACTATTGTAGTAGTAAAGTCATGATGTCATTAGACTTTATCAATGAAATTGTTTAGTCTGCATCACCTCCAGGTTTTGCCCTTTGAAGAAAAGGTTTAGTGTCCATTTATGAACTTTATGTACTGATATTCGTCTTTATTTGTCCAATAATAACACTGAGGTACTCTACTCATGGACAAAGAAACCTGGTATACAAAGAGCTGGTATATATGTACCAAAAGAGAGGCAAGAAGTGGTCCATTTCAGATATTAAGCCCCTTGAGGACCAGGGCTTGTGAACCTGAGGCTGCTCCTATTTGTCTGTAGAGGTCCTCATCTGCTCGATCTTCCTGGTTGGGTGGCCTGTAGCAGGCCCCCGCTATAGTGTCGCTTGTCCCTGCCTTCCCTTTAATCCCGAGCCATAAACTCTTGGTTGGCTCCTCATCCATCCCCAAGTGGAGCTCCATGCATTCCCAGCTGGTCATTGACACAGAAGGCAGTGCCCCTTCCTTGTCTTTCCTAAAGAATCTGTATCTTTGCTGTCCACCTGTCCTGTCACAGAACCCATCCCACCACATCTCCGTGACGCCAGTGAGATCATAGCCCTGCAGGCATGTGCACATTTCTACCTCCTCTTGTTTATTCCACGTGCCACCTGTATTTGCGTAGAGGCATTTGAGTAGAGCCCCACATGAAGCTGATTTACTGACTGGAGTGGCTGGAATTCCACTGTGCTGCTCTCCAGGTGCTCTCCTGGTGACCTGTGTTCCTTCTTTAGGCTCTGGGTATCTATTCCTGGTACTGACATCAGACTGGTAGGAGTGGAATGGATCGAGGTTCCCCAATAGTAACTCGCAGCGTTTGCTCTCAGTAATTACAAATAAACGGTGTCTGCAGGTATCTGTACTGTAACTTTTTAAGTCATATTCCTTTCTTGGTTCCTCCAAAGCTTCATTCTTCTAACACTGGAGAGGGCTCTGCAAGCAGAAACTAGCAGATAGCTCAGAAGTAACCTGGACTTCCAAGGGAATATAAAGAACGGAGAGTATTTGTACATGGAGTGTGCGTTGATGTAGGGAAATGCGGGTGTATCCAGAGTTACACCACGTGCAGGGATACTGAAAAAAATAACCTCTGCAGATTTCAGGCCAAAGTGTGTTTTAACCATGTGGCGTAATTTATAGGGTAAACAAACGTTCAGTAAGAGCTAACCATATCAGAAAACTTGTTTAACATGCACAGAAGGCACTGTTAAATTATTTCAGTGCCATAATTCAAAATGCTGAGGAAAGTTCTCCTGTATTACAGCCAGTGCAAGATTGGATACGTAGCCAAGTACATCAGCATAAATGTTCAGCTGTCTGGGGAAATGCAAGTCTTACACTGTTACTTAGGGGGAAATGCTCACAGACATGTTGGAGCCCCTTATGAAACAGTCCTCATTTTTTTTAAACAATAGGATCAAATTTTCAATCAGGTTATCAAGCATATTGCATTCTTCAAGCTTGCCAAGCAAAGAGAAGTATCAGCGTGAAGAGGGATATGTTTTTACAGAATTAATGATGTATGAAATCTGGAAGTGGAAACATACATTTTCATTTTATCCTCTAATTTTTCTTTTCACGTTATAAGTGAAAGGAAATGCTTGGAACTATTTGCAGTTATTCATATCTGTTTATCTTAGAGTGATTATCAGAGCAAACAGTGTCAGGCATTGTGTTTGGATCAGAGCCTGCAAAATAGTGCTTGCAGGAGCAAGGATTACTTGCATGACTCAGTGTTTTCAGGACTGTGCTTGGTACTTGATTTCTATCATACATATTCAGTGTCTTATAAATCATCCAGATTCAGAAATGATTTAAGTATTTTGTTCATTTATCCCCTCTATTTATATTAGTTGTAGTCTTGCTTGGTTTTACCCCCTCTATTTATATTCATCTTAGTACTGCTTGGATTAATCTATTTTTACATATTTAGATTGATCCACAGAATGTTCATTTAAGGATTGAAGTGAACTGCCTTAGTGAAGATTCATTTCTCGTTGCAAAATTTGTATCAGATCTGTGGGATAAATGTGGATTCTCAGTGTAGGATTTTGCAGCTACAGGACAAATGACCTTAAAAACTGATCAGAATTTTAGTGCAGTGAAAATAAAGCTGACGATGCCCCTCATCACTCTGTCTTTACTTACTGTGGGAATTTTTGCTGACTGATCAGCCCTGAACTGCCATTGTACCAGGCACAGTCCACCAGTAAGTTTCATAAAGATATAATGCTCTTGCCGCATTGAAAACTCTGATCAGTTCCTTCGTGCGCATCCTAACACTTGCTCGTCATCTCTGTGGCTGACCCTTGATTCACCACATACCATCAGCAGGATGGTACACAGGACTTGCATCCTCTCTTGGAATCCTGCTTTGGTAATGCACACCCTGAAAATCTCTCTTTAAGTCAAGTGCTAAGCTTAAAGTATTCTTTAAAATCTGACATGTGACAAATTTCACTTCTCCCCACATGAGCAAACACTATTTCTGAAGCTGAAGCTCCCATTCTCTGTGGCCTAATACATCACTGAAAACCATGCCACGGCTGCATTGCATTGCCTTTTCGGTATCTGCCACTGGAAGACCTCTCCTTACTGGTCTTTATAAATATCTTGAGTCTTCCTTTTGAACAAGTAAAGAAGTACTTTACAGTTTTATGATGTTATTGTTCATTTGCAGTGAAATGAAGCAGCTAGACCCCTATATTGGGTTACAGGACGCTCAAAGACCTTGTTGAATAATGGAACCTATGGAGGGAAATAGTTCTCATGTTGATTGTACTCAAGAGGTTGTTGGGCCTTGTTATGGCTAGAAGAGTTTAAAGTAGGGAAGTGATTAGTGAACTGGGAATAAATTGTCCTCTACTGAACATTTTATTTACTCAACATCCTGTTCTCAGCATCCAAGGTCCAGGCAACTGCTTTTTTTGATTTGTTCAATCAGAGCTTTCCCTGAGAATCTTTTGGATCTTTTGGCTTTTCAGATCCACCCTTATTTGTGAAGGGTGGATAAAGTTGACTTATCTTATGGAGGAAGACTGCAAAGCCACCCCCTTCTTCTTGTGTGCATTCCAGTACATATTGGAGGTATAGGACACCCATTGCCTTCATTGGGTACTGCCAGTGGGCTGTGTTGGAAGGGAACGAGTGGATACTGCCCTAGCGTCACACACAGCACGTTTGGGAGGGCTGTGGGTGCCATTGCAGCTCACAGACTGGAACAATCGGGTGGTACTGGTGAGCTGTCGTGCAGCCTTACTCCATAGCAGGTGCTGGATGAGTTTCTCTTCCTCATCGCCTCATTGCTTAGCTCTGTGCAGTCCTAATACCCATGCCAGAGAGGAACAGAGTTCATCTCAGTCCATACTATCTCTGCGCCTTGAGGACTCAGTGTCACTTTATTGCTAGCACTGAAGTGCAGTCTTGCTCCATGACACTGAATTTTGCAGACAGCAGTTTGGAATTAGAGGCAAATAGTTCAGATGGCAGAAAGAGCTGCAAAAATGCATCAGTATAAAGGTTTTAATGAACAAAAACCTGCTTTCACTCCAGACCAGCTTACTGAAGCTTAAGATTTACAAGGAATAACTCATTTCCAATCTGCAGAAACAAAAGAACTCTGCTCTTCAGATACAAGATTAGTCTATGTAAGGAGAAAACAGTGCACAGAGAAAGATTTGTGAGTGTCGTGTTGGTAGTGACAGCTCATCAAATAGCTTCTTGAAGGACTCATTTTGCTACCAGATTAAGAAAGGAATAAAATAAAAGCTAATATAATCAATTAATAAAATTAATGTCCTTCCATATGCACTGTAGAACGTTGGATAGATGAGCCAGTCTTACGTTACTTGTTCCCTGTTGAACAACTCTTTTTAATATATTTTCTAGTATGATTTTTTTAAAGTCACCTTTGCAAGTTGCTATAGAATTATCAATCATTGTTTAACTGTGTGCTAAGTTCCCAAAGCCTTTGTGTGTAAATATGCCAACTGAAGGCTTGTTTACCAGAGAAAATACTGGTTCTCTGGATAGGAGACAGTTTTAATCAAATATGGTTGCAGTAAGCAGGTGTTTTTCATGTGGAATATATTGGAAATGAGCATGTATCACAGAAATGGCTCTTGGACTACATAGTGCTCTTGATAAATAGCAGAACCCAGAATTATATTGGCCTCTGCAGTTGATCAAAGGGAAAATAGTAAAAGCTTTGTGCACACTGGCAGAACTTGGCATAACAAAAAAGTGGGGATCTTCATTTTTATTCCTCAAAAACTTCAAGAATACAAGTTTTACATTGGTGTTTTTAGAAACTGCTATTAGTCCCTCCCTGTATTTTTCCTGGACCCATACTTTCCTTTTTTCTTGTCTCTCTTTTCTCTCTTCTCTTCCCCCTCCCCCCATTCTTGTTTCAGTGCATCATTCTCAGGCCTTCCCAAACTGAGAGGTGCGTTGTATTGAGGGGACATTGGACAGCGAGGGAGACACAATGTAGTAGAGATAGCACTTTTCTAGACGGAAGGCATAAACAGTCGTATTAGTGTTATTAAAACCAAAATATCAGCTCACCAGCTTGAAACAAGAAGATGCTGCTTTTTTTTGACTTTTTAAACTTGTGTTAAAAGATTTTGACTCAATTCTGCTCCTGTTCTATTGGAAGTGATCCTTGGGAGCAGGATTGAACCTCAATACAGTTGTGAAGTTATTGGATGTGCTAAAGTATTATTCATGATAAGCATACCAATTTCCATCTATGCTTATAATATAAATTTGGCAGTAGGTTTCTCTCTCCTCCCAAAGTTCTTGTCTCAGCTTTAATGAGAAACAAAATGCGTGTCAACAGAACAGTAATTTTAATGCACTTGGAAGCAACTTAATATTTTAGTTGCTTTGAAGAGCTTTTTATATGTAGAGATTAATGGATAGCTAGATAAAGAAATTCTTCTACTGAAAGAATTAATTTTGCTTAATCCTTTTGAAATTAAGAGATGCTATGGAGAGATGAGTAATGAAGTGCACTCTCTGATTGTGAGGTACCTAATAGATAACCACAGGGGTTACTTCTCTTTCACCAGCTGTAATTGCACTAATTACTGATATGGTGCCAGGAACACTAAGGCGGGCTGAGTGTGACAACACAAAATGGAGCGTTTCTTAGCAAGCCATCTTTCTCCATCAGCGGGGCCATGCAGGGACTGACAGTACTATGAGGCTAATATGTACCTTCTCCTGCAGGAGGGAGGAGACCAGGTACTTCTGTTGCTTACAGGATTTTTTGTGGTGAAGAAATGAAACTTTACTTCAGTCCTTTCTAAGGGGAGACAATTTCAGGCTGAGGACTTGATCTATCCTTAAGCAAATTAGTCCTATTCAGGCTACTGAAACTACTCAAATGAGTAGAAGTCACTCCTGTAAATACAAGTTTGCAGACTGACCTTATCAGTGACAAGAATGTAGTGAAAGAACATGGTGGATGAGGAGGAGAAAAATTAATAAACTGTATTTAAGTATATATAAAATTCCAGGTCAAATAGCTCAAACCGTTAAGGTAAATGGTACTTGTAAATTTCATTTAATATTCTGAGATTTTCTTTTACTATATCGCAGAGAAAATATTTTAAAAATGACTTGCACATTTCAGCAAAAGAATGAATATCAGGTTTCAAGATTTATCAATGGGATATTTTAAAACAAAAGATCTTCTTTTTTCCATTGGAATTGCTCTACCATTTATTTTCATTTCCCCAGGTTTTGTCCACTGTATTATAAACTTCTCTGGGGAAATCTATTGTTAGATGTTTTTACACATGTAGGCCCCCTTCCCCCTTGATAAATGATAATATTGTGCTCTAGTGTGTGCAACACATCTGAATTCCATTATGCAGTTTGTCATTTGCATGATACCTTTTGAGTTACCGCTCTCGGAGAAGTCTTACATACTACAGAGAAATGCACTGGGAAAATCAAGTTCAGTATAAAGTCCATAGGGTAAACCGGCATAGATTCTGTTGAACCGATGGCCTTATTTCTGTGAAAGTTCAAAAGTAGAGAAGGTTGTATCTCAGTGCTAGTCACTATTTGTATGGACAGTGTTCCTTCCACAGAGGTATTGCTGCAAGCAAGAGTGTGACAGGGGCTTTGTAGCTCAGGATGGTAATGTAGTACTTTTTTCACCTCAAAGACATTTATTTGATTCCTGTCTGTTCTGGATTTAAGTCTTATGAAGTATCACAAGTGAAATTTGCTATAACAGTCAAAGCTCCCTCTTTAATATTGAAAAGAATAAGTAGTTGCAGCACACACTACTCCAATCTAAATCACACAAACCTCGGTTTAATACTCCCCTTTTCTATCAGTGCAAGGTTGAAGCAGGAAAGGACTCTTTCCTTGGAGAGGACCCATATCCTCTGTATGCTTCCCATACCAGCCACTGCTTCTCCTTATCAGCACTTTGCTGCTGTCTTTTGTGTCAGTAGGCACAATTTCATCCTTAGCTTTTCTTTTCAGCCAAATTTAAGCAATAGATGCTATCCTGCTAATCGAACTGAAGCATGGTTTGCCCACTGAAGTTGCAAGGACAATTTACAGATTTACAAAAACAAATAGGCTAAATATTTTGAGAAGTGGGAATCTTATAAATAGATTCCCATTTTACCAGAGACAAACCTGGCAAGAAAAGAACGGCATGTCTGTATGTCTGGTTAACACCTCTGTCTATCTTCCTTCAGCACTTGTGTTGAGACTTGTGATTGTTGTGATACGACCCAGATGGGATATGCATTTTGTACAAATATGCTTTGACATGAGCAAGTTAATTTTGAGGGCAGCTCAGGATTAGGGAATCACCCAGTATTCCCTTCAGTCTCTGTGCTTACAACTCCCTCTTTCCTTTTCTCCATCCTTTTAATTCTCACAAGGCTTTTTTTACATCTGAGTGGAGCTCCAGTGTAGTGGTGAAATAATCCCAGCTCAGATTAGATGTGCAGAACCTGGATTGGTTTTAGACTGCCTTTTAAATGCCTCCTTCTTGATGAAGCTGTCTCACCAAACCCCTGGCATTTTACTATAAACACAGCATGCTCCCATCATAACTCTGTACAACCAGCAGAGGAAGATTGTTTGCTAACAATCCAGTTCTTATTCACTTTTGTAAAAGATATTTAAATACTTTATGCATGAAAACAAAAAAAAAGGATGTTGAACTGTGAAAATACTCCTTTAAGAAGTTCAGTGTCTTCTATAAAAATATCTGAAATTGAGGAGGAGGAGATTATCTCACATCCAACCAAATCGTCACTTGCTCATTTACAGGTGTGCACATAGCACCTTCTGAACTCAACAGTAGAAATGACAGCTTCAGTGTGGATGCACCTGAGCTGTGTCACAGTAAGCTTAAGCCAAGACCCCAGAGCTGAGTTAAAGTTCTACTTCCTGTTCTTCTCTCGGCACTGGTGGATGGGAAGACCTATTTCAATGACTGCAAAAGTCTCATCAAGTCCTAGATCATCTTGCTCTTTGGCCTGGCCTCTCGCTATTCATGACTTCTCTGAAGCAGTTAAAAAAGTGTGCGTAGACTTATATTTGAACTAACTAATTCTCTAACACCTGTTTGGAGTGGCTAGAGGGACTCTGTGACTCATTCGTGCTGAACATGGAGAGGAAAAAGGTATGAAATGGACTCATGTTCAATGTCCCACTGAGAGTCAGAAGCTGTGATGGACTTGCATAATCTTTTGACATTGTCTGTTAAGAGAACAGATACAGAGAGGTTTCTGATTACGTTTAAGCTGGTTTATTATCATGGCATAATTTTTAATGATGTTTTTGAGTAATGCGTGAAGAGTCAAGGAGAAAAGGTAAAAAATTTAGCTAACTATGCCAAAATCATAATAAACTGTAAAAAAAGTAGCTCATTTTTTATTTTGGTCCATTTCATCATCTTTTGAGGCCTGGTACAAGTTGAAGGCTCCTAAAAATAATATTTTGTTTTTACTATTTCCAGTGAGACTTTAATGCAACTCATCCTAATAAAGCCCTCATTCAGCCATTTGTCTGGTTAAATTTGTAATGTAAGAACAATCTGCTTTGAAAGCCAATTCGTCCCAGGAGGAAGTGGGTATTGTAGTCAGTCAGTGAGATTGCCCCTACTTACACCGCAGATAAATGTGTTGTTTTGTCCCGACGTTTCTGCTTTGCAATAATTTCACATTCCAAATTATAAACCTCTCAAAATTGTAGATTATAATAAATGTGCTGACACATCTTCAACTGTTACAGTAAATGGCATTGCTCTAATAATGAAATAAAAAATCCTACTTAATCCCACTCTTTCCCTAAAGTGGTGTTTTGCATTAGCTATGGATGAAAAGACAAACAAGTACATGTATATTCAATAATAATGTCAACTGGGTCAAAGAAGAATTGGAAATAAGATGAATTCATAACACCTCTGGAGATAGCTTTCTGATAGAGGCAGATTTGTATTTGCCTTTTTGATTTGCCCTTGCTGACAGTATTCACTGTAACTTTAACATACGCTCCAAGTTGGCCTTTATTAATAGCTGACCTGATCTTCATAACAAATATACTGTGTAATTTCCAGTCTGAGGTTAACAATAACGTACAGCAGAATAGATCATATGCACATTTACCGGGATTTTTCATTCAAGAAGGCCTAATTTCACGTTCAAACCATTCGGACAGAGAGCTGTAGAACAGGGCTCCTCTGTCTCAGGGCTTTGAAGCTGAAATGGGTTACCTCTCTAGATATGACAGCGAAATAGTCACCTTGGATTAAGGTTGCTGGCAATCTTATAAAGCCCTTATTGGGCTTTGAGTGTGATCAGATGCTACTTGCTTATAAATGAGAGTTAATAGAAACATTAAACAGTACAAGCTACTGTGACCCATGTCTTCAGAATATTAAGCACATTTTAAAATTGTGGAAAACCGTCTAGTCCTCCGCTTTCTGTAAAATATTACCTCTTCCAACCAGTACCCTCTGGGAGCAGGTTATTTGAACTCTTCAGCATTCTACTTTCATTTGCACATACCGTGTATTTTTAATTTATTCTCTCACTTCTCTGGCGACGATATGTTTATTGTTGATACTGTACTCAGTTTCTCTTTAATTATTCCATCTGCCAGGAGAGTGTGATGCATTTTAGAAGCTATGTGGTTTAGTTGTTTAACCTTTGGGTTTTGTAACTGAATGGGATGACATATTCTTCATTTAGCAGAACAGGATAAGAAGAATTATATACTCCAAGTGATAAGCTTGAAACTGCTAAAGAAATGCCAAAATCCAATTTTTTTCCTCTCTCTAGTCGTCTAAACATCCATTAGTCTCTTGAAGGCAACTCATAAATCCTGCAAATTTGGTTTATCTGAAACCAACTCTAACAGTTGTCCTTCCTACTAATCATGTTTTATATCCATTTTATATTTTTCAATATTCAATAAACATGTCTTACGCTTACTGTACTTGTTAGGAAGTGTCTGCAGTATAGGCTGTGTGAGGACAGTTATTAATCAGCCAGTTCAGAAGATGTTTTGTTAGTTTAGTAAGTGTATTCATTTATCTTTTTTATGTTTTCTTCTTTGTTCTTTCCATCTATCCAGTATGGAATTTCCTTTGTCCTTTTTGGTTTATTTCTACCAGGATATGTCAAAAAGGAATTTAACATGTAACAAATGAGAAAAAAAAAAAAAAGGCAATAGCTGGAAAGAAAAAAAACCCACACCACCCTTTGGGCCTTGTTCATGAAAAGATCCTTTGCATTATGTCCTCTTAGATCTGCATTAAAAAATAATAATAGAGCACATTATCTAGCAGTGCTGCTTTAAAGCAGTAGATAATTTACACATTAAAGTGAGATGTAGGTTTAAAAGTAGGAGTGTAGGATTGAATTAGAGTTAAGAATCAGAATGATACAATCCTGTATGAAGATGGTCTCAGTTTCCTGGGGGTATTGTCCTTCTGCTATGTAATGAGACTTGGAGATAACAATCCAGGGCTGTGGGTAGATCGAGGTACAGCGATATATTGAAAATAGCCCAGCAAGTAGTGACACCGGGGAAACAAATGAATGTGTCTGCTAGATAAACAACATTAAAAGTTCCTATTCATCACCAAAGTACAGGCATCTAAAGATTAATATTTCCTGAAAAAGTGTGAGTTGGATTTATGTGGCAATGCTAAGGGGCAAGGGCAGGCTCTAGGGGGGGCTTCTGTGAGAAGATGCCAGAAGCTTCTTCTGTGCCTGCTAGAACCTTTGTCAGCTGGCTCCAAGACGGACCCACCGCTGGGCAAGGCTAATTCCATCACCAACAGTGGTAGCACCTCTGGGATAACATATTTAAAAAGGGGTAAGAACTACTTCGCAACAGCAACTGGAGCCAGAGGGAGGAGTGAGAACGTGTGAAAGGAAAAGCTCTGCAGACACCAAGGTCAGTGAAGCAGGAGCTGGAGGAGGTGCTCCCAGCATCGGAGCAGAGATTCCCCTGCAGCCTGTGGTGAAGACCACAGTGAAGCCCCTGCGGCCCATGGAGGTTCACAGTGGAGTGGATATCCATCTGCAGCCCATGGAGGACCCACGCCAGAGCAGGTGGATGGGCCCAAAGGAGGCTGTGACCATGTGGAGAGAGGAGCCCGTGCTGGAGCTGGTTTGCTGGCAGGACCTGTGGCCCCATGATGAGCCCATGCTGGAAAAGTCTTTGCTGAAGGTCTGCATCCCATGGAAGGGACCCATGCTGGAGCAGTTCGTGGAGAACTGCAGCCTGTGGGAAGGACCCATGTTGGAGAAGTTCATGGAAGACTGTCCACCTTGGGAGGGACCCCATGCTGAAGCAGGGAAAGAGTGGGAGAAGGAAGGATCAGCAGAGAAAACGTGTGATGAACTGACCACAACCCCCATTTCCCGATCCCCTACAGTGCTTGCAGGGAGGAAGTGGAGAAATCAGGAATGAAATTGATGATAATTGCTGAGTGGTCTCCCTGTCCTTATCTTGACCCATGAGTTTTCCATCTTATTTTCTCTCCCCCTGTACTGATGAGAAGGGGAGTGATAGAGCAGCTTGGTGGGCACCTGGCATCCAGCCAGAGTCAACTTACCACGAATTCTTAGTTTTGAAAGGTTCTTTATCCATGCTGCAGTCTTAGTTTTAGTTTTATTGGTTCACATATTACAGGGAGGCACCTGCCATTTATCAAGACCTTAATGACTGGTAGTTATATGTCCAGATACTTTGTAACCACTGAGCTGCGAGACAACAGAGGTCACCAAAAGACAGATGGTTTACAAACCAGTTTAAAGATCTCCTTGCACTTTCTCTTTTTAAGAGCACCATCAGGGCTTTGAACCTTCTGATATTTCCACATGGGGATTATTGTCCTCTCTTTAAAATTCCTTATACCAGGAGGCTTCTGTGATTTACTGGTAGTCTTCTAACAAAAAAAAACCCCTTCCTAACAGAACATCTTTTGATTGCTACAGTTATTTAAAGGCTAACAATAAAAAATCATAGACTTCAGTCTCCATCAAGGCAGAAAGGAAACAGTAATTGCAATTTGCAAGCCTGCTGCCCTTGGTAAAGGAGCTCAGGCTGGGAGTAGGGAAGCTCAGCAATTCTAGTGGCTGCACAGCAGATCTGTGTGAGATGTGCCGATTCATTCATACGTCATCCTCTGATAAGAGAATTTGTCAAGGTGTAAAGATGAGTGTGAGGTAGGCATGCGCCCAAAGGAGTATCTACTCTGAGGTTGACCACCAGATAAAAGTGTGAATATATGTGAAGCCATATGGAAGCGTATTTGGTGGATTGGTCATGTCTAGATAGACAGACCTGAAAAGAAGAGGTCCACAGATGTACAAAGGTGTAACAGCAAATAATATTTATTCTTACCCTACATGTTTTGCCATACACAAGTCTTGGATTTAAAAAAAAAGTTATACAAGATGAGCATTAGTAACGTAATATCCATTATTCAACTCTTGTTTCTTCCAAAGGAAAGGAGATAGGCATTGAGATACCCACATCTTTTAGGAGTTTCCTTCCCCTTCAACCAAAGGCAGGGAGCAGTGATTTGAGATTTCACTTAATAAAAAGAAAAATGAAAATTGAAAATGGGGATATTAATCAGCCAATTTCTAGCTTGGAAAATGTTTGCTCTGCCTTTAGATAGTAACAATCATGAGCTCTGCATTCTCAATTTGATAAGGTGGGGATTGGTACTTGCCTCAAAGAAGATCAGTGGTGCCTGAGGTCCAGAATGAAACGTGGAAGACAACTTCAGTTTTTAACAGTCAAAACTGTTTTAACTGCCAGACTTTATGATGGATGAGTGAAAGTCATTTTTTCTTACATAGTGTCACACAGACGGAGTAATACATACATAAATATATACAAGGACTATTCATCAGTTTACTTATCACAGATCTGATTTTTCTGTTGTTGAATTGAGAGAGAGATTTTCCTCTGACTTCTAAAGGATTGATTGAGCCCATTGTATATAAAGTTAATTCATTAAATGTAATTCTATGTTGTCTTCCTTTTTTTCAGGATGCTTGAGGATGATCTGAAACTCAGCAGTGATGAAGATGACAATGAACAGGTAAATATAGCTGATATTAGGGCGTAGATCATATGATCTGACAAAGTTGTTTGATTAGATGAATGTGATTGCATGTTGGTTTACTATATTTGCATCAAATCATTTTGGGGTGCTGCAGAATCCGTTAGCTTAAATCGTGCCTGTGTGTAGAACCTTTGTGGGAGGAAACATTCTTGAGTAGGAATGCATTTTGTCCATTTTTCTGAATTAACTTTGCGAAGTGGATTAAACTAAACCAAAACACATCTTACAAGCCTTGGAATATCTATCCTCCATTGTACCAAACAAAACATGGAACAGCCTCAACGTGTTTCACAATTAATTTCTGAAATTGATGACCTTTTTTCAAATGGGTGTAAAACGACCACATCAGACCACTGCCACAACTGCAGAGTTGGTTTGCACTTTGCAATTCATTTGTACAATGTCACCTGAGAAGAGTGGATCTCTAAGTTTTGTGCTAGTTTGTGAGTAAAGGGCTGGGAGTCCATAGTTAGTAATCCAGTGATTCCCAATTGTGCGAGGGAAAATCCTCACTGTGTAACTGTAAATAATACTTGTGACGTTAATGAAGAATCACTTTCAGAAAACTGGCTCACGTTATTCTCTATTCTATCCACTTTATAAATATTTATGGATAATGCTGGGAGATAAAGCTGGTGAATTCATATTCTCGACATTCTTATCAAAAAAAAAAAGAGTCTTTGGGTTAAATTCATCTTTCATGTTACTTTATATATGCAGTAGGTTCAAATGTGTAAATGTCTGCAATAGAGAGAAAGGTAATACTGTAATTCAGCATAAGATCATCTGTTCAGCCTGGGAAATGTTAATTATAAGTTGATCTTTCTTTCTTTTTTATTTATTTTTACACCTAAATGTTCTCCTTCAACCTATCTAATCTGTCCTCTAGGGTCATGCCAGGAAAGATTTACCTTCTGGTGTCAGTTGACCCCTTAGTCATACAAGTCAGTATTTTTTAGCACCGAGATAGACTTGCACTCTCATCTGAAGCTGCAGCATCAATGTGCTGTTGTACAAACATGGTGACTTAGGAAACCAGCAGGGAAACTTACCCAAATAGTCCTGTAAAATAGCACTGTGATACTGAGGTGCCCAAAGTATAGAAATGGAAATGTATTATCAGGTACATTTTCGACAGTAGTTGTTTCCTAGTAACTTAAGTAGAATTATTACGAATTGCCGAATGAAGAAGCAGGTGGACTAGTGTTTGCTTACATCAAAAGAAAAGCCCTCACTGACTTGAATAGATGACATCTCTCATGTTAATCCCAAGCAGGAAAGACATGGTTGTATCTACACTACACATCAGAGTGTTGGTAGCTCTCAAAACATCACTGCTGTCCTGTGGTACGTATGTGCCTCTTGCCCA
Organism: Neomorphus geoffroyi; assembly: GCA_033558235.1. Lineage (NCBI taxonomy): Eukaryota > Metazoa > Chordata > Aves > Cuculiformes > Neomorphidae > Neomorphus > Neomorphus geoffroyi. The sequence continues at coordinate 9,862,952 of JAUMJM010000045.1, read as the reverse complement.
GAGGCAGAGTCATGCTTGTGAATGGTGTCACATTGCTCCCAGTTCAAGCGCTGCAGCCTGAGTCCTTGTGTGGTAGTTATGTGCCCAAGCTGTAGAAAGCCTTACACTGCATCAAAACTCCATGTGACTTTCCAGTAACACTGTTCCTAGCATAGGCTGCAGACAGACAAAAGAGCACAACAAGGATCATTCGTGTGGTTTCTCAAAATTTTATAGTACACATAAAATGTTTTTCCTTTCAGCAGTGTGAGCTTCATCTCACTCTAAATGATTTGAATTGATTCAATCTCCTAAGCTCTCCCAAATATCCTCTTACGAAACAGATTATGGACTGAATATTTAGGGATTCCAAACATGAACACTTCCAGTCACGTAACAAACAAATTAATTGTCTGGACAGGAAGCACATTGAGTATATTTCTTAAATGCCCTGCAGTTCCAGGGAAGCCTTCACCTTTCCTAAGTACCCCATGTATGTATGTCTATATCTCTTTTATTTGCGTTGCAGATAGAGGGTATAGACATCTATACACATGATAGGAAAGAATCCCACAGCTTTTTGCGTTTCCTGTATGTGTCTGTCCTTAAGATTTTTGCCACACACTGCATCCCAGACTAAGACCTTGCAAAGCTGAGCAATATCACTTTGCTTTGCATCACTCACACATTGCACTGGCAGAGCCTTCACACTTTAGCAGCCTTTGCCATATCTCTTTAAAGAGAGGGGACTGGAAATGGAAAGAAAGGTTGAGCTGGCCCAGTAGTCAGGAACATAAACATCAACAAAGTAACTGCCGTAGATTTTGACTGCAAAATATTTTTTCCAAAAAGTATATAAAATACTCATTCATGACGGACATATCAAGGCAATTACAATATGTGAATTTTACAATGTTGAATGTTCAGCTGTGGAGCCCAAGGTTAAAGAAATACTTCTTTTTTTTTAACATGAAGTTTTTTGCAGTCAAATGACCATTGTGATTCAGCTGTACACACATGTGCATTCTGTCAGGGAGAAGAGAAGAGATTAAAACTCTCAGTTCAAAACCATTCTAACAGTTTATTCAGCATTTCTGTAAGGAAATGAAATCATTGTCTTTGCAATCTTTCTGATATTTTTTCTTTTTCTATAGGCTTGCAGCCAGTGTGAAGTATGAGGTGGCATTTACTCATTTTTATTAATAAAAACATAGTATGTAAAAATCAAGTTTATTATCTTTCTCTCTGCTCGTATTTCAAGGAAATTGAAATTCTTTGAGAACAGTGGTCGGTAGAGAGCCCTAGGATTTGTCCTTTGAGAATTTCTAAAGACCCTTCAATCTTTACATGGCAGGGCGGTAATGACACTGATCCATAAACACACCTTGATCTTAACTTTTAGCAAATGTCTATAGTGTGTGGAGAGAGTTTGATCTATCAGCCTGTCTTCTGAGACTACCAGTAGACCATTTGTCATGGTGGAAGATTGTTAAAAGATTGTCTGCAAGAAACAAAGCTCTTCTGTCTTGTTCTCTCGCTCCTATGAACAAGTATGCTTATTTCTGATCTGTATTACGTTTATTCAGGGGTCTATGGACTTATGCTCTTTCAGATATTGAAGATCTTCCTTTTCCCCCCACTGCTGAGGAGAAACGCAACACACATGATAATTCCAGTCAGTCACATAGTTAGGAAGTGGAGCCTACCAGGTTGAAGTCTGTGGAAGAAATTTATTCTATAGACAGTATTAGCAAGGCTTTTATTGAGCATGCTGCCCACTTCCAGCATTCACTTTTCAAACAGGATTTTTAATAACTGGAAATTATTCCTTAGAGTAGTAAACATGATCTGGAGAACTCTCCTTAATATATGTGTTAGGTCTTTTTTGGTTTGGCCAGAAGGAGTTGAGCCATGCTTGATGATGGCCTAGCAACGTATCAAGACAAAAATTCCTGAAAGGAGGCTGTATGCTTTAATTTCACTCTAGAGGGCTTAAGAAGCTTCAGGAAGTGAGAGCTGACTGGAAATCTAAACTATTTGTGACAAATGGCTGCAAATTGCATGGAAACCTTGTGGTTTCCCTCTCCATTTAGACTTCTGGCAGTTGTGGGCTTGATGTAGAAGTTGTCAAGTGAATTTCTTTGGGCCGTGCCATGCAGGAGGCCCAATGAGATGTTCATTGCAGGTTCCTTCAGACTTCAGATCTGTAAAGCTTTGGACTATATTGATCCTTGCAATGGAGTGTGAGGTGAGTTCCAAGTCACTCCACTCCGTCTGCAAACTCCCGTCATCACTTTTTGGGCCTCACTTGGAGAGACCGCAGTTATCACCTACATCTAACACGTGTAAACACACTCCACAGTATCTTTGTTGTAGACATTTTGGAGCTGGCTGTATGACACACGCTTAGTCCCATAGACAAAATGCTGATTCTTGTCTCATTGCGGGTGATTTGGGATTAAAGACACACAGAAAACAACAGGTTAGATCTGGAATCAATTTTCATTTACAGCTGAGAAGCAGTTATTGATGCTGTGCTCACAATTCAATAAAAGATCTAAAGATATAGACCTTGTATTTCTCTTTCAATATAAGCAGCATAATCAGTCTCAAATGTTTTTACAAAGAAAATTGTATTGACAGTTTTATTAAAATTGCTGTCTTTAAAGTTTTAAGTTATCCACAGTTTGACCTACTTGAATGGTTTTTAATATGCACACTGACCAACCCAATAGATTTTTATGTCACATATTTATAATAACAAATACACATCTGTTCAATGTATTATTTGAGAGATATTGTTACATTTAAGCATTGCCTGGATTATAAACTCTTGTGGTATTGTCACCAAAAGGAACATTGGCATGTGTCTCAGTATTGCATTCGCAAGTCCTACTGCACAGTATTTTCAGATTGGCTAGAAGAGATACAATCAAGGCAGATGACAGACATGTTATTAGCAAACCATTAGATGACAAGGTATTTCAGAAGTGCTAATGTTAACACTTCTTTGAGGAAGGACAGAGCTTTTAGATGGCTTTATTACTCTGTTAAAAAAATACATCAGGAATTAGGAAGAGTAGTGAAGATTTTTAATTAATATCTTGGTTCAGCTAAAAGAGCTTAGATAAAACATAGGTTAGTATTTTTGTTCTTTAAAGCATCTCTGTATAATTCAAATCAGCTTTGAGCTCAAAGGCATCCAAATGAGTAGTGCCTGGATACAGTATTTTAAGTAGCTGTAGCGTACCCAGTTTTCTTTAACCAGCTCCTCTTTGTTCTTCTGCCTAAGGAATAGTCCTGTTAACCTTTGAAATGCGTACTTAATTTAAAGCACATTACTAGCGTTCTGTGTGTTTTTGAACCGAAGAAACTTTGATACTAGTTACAGACCTGCTCCATTTTTATTATTTTATCTATATAGTGTTTCTGGCAGAACAAATCAATAAAATGTTTTTCTTCTCTATTTGATTTTTTTGCCTCCTTCTCTTAATGATTGCCACTTTATTGCCACTTCTCTGATAACCATACAAACAAAAGAGATGCATATAATCCATGGCCCTGCTCTGTCATTTGTATTTTACACAAACATGATTCTTTTTTGCTAGGTTAGTATTAGGTAATTAAATACAAAGTGTTTGACTTCGTAGCTGAGTCTAAAAAGGTGATCAGCCATAGGCTGAGTTTGAATTCTTATAATGCATACTGAGCTTTCAAAGCCTTTACTCAAGGTAATTTTTTTAAAGATTATGAAATTCTAAGACTTAGTGTGCCTTCATTGTATCATACTTTTTAAAGTGCAACAGTGACCACTTTCCTTGTAACAATAGATATCCTTTCCTGTAGTATTTTTTCCCATTTTTAGCTGGATCCTGAACAAGCTGTTTACCTCCCTAAGGTTTCTCTACATTTCCATTTACTTTGTTATCAGCAGAAAGGCTGAAGAACAGCTCTTCAGTAATGACATCAATACTGCACACACAGTGAGAGAGGTCATCTTGTCAAAGCTATAGAAAAATCAGATGGATTAGGATGAAACTAGGTGCAAAATAACTTTGATAGAGTCTTTTAATGTAAACAGTTTATCTCTCTTTGGGTTCCATTGAAATCCTAGAGTGATGCAGTGTCAGTTGTGGCCACAGCAGCACGTGTTTTGATAAAGGACCCACATTCCAGTGTTTAAGATCTACAGTCATGTTTTATAATTGTAGGGAAATGTTTTCATTAGCTGCTAATGAAAACAGAAGCTATTAGGATAATACAGTCATTCTCCAACCTTGTCAGTCTGTAACCATGAATAATCCTTTTGTGAAGATATGTCTCTTCTTGCTACCTCTGTCCATTTTAATTGATATTCAAATTGTTTTATTCTGCACAACACTAGTTGAAACAACCATATATCATCAACTGTGTAAAATGAATACTCCAGCTTCTGTGAGACAAATTTTTGGTAATAAGAGATTTGATGGCTGATATGTCAAAGGTCATAATTCATGTGATAATGGTGTAGGTTCCTATCATATATTTGTTTATTACCAGCAGAAGCTTTCAGTAACTACTCTGAGGTCTGGGCTGAGCTTGCTGCAGTTCTGAGCAAAAAACATGGCACACCACTAAAATGCACAGTGTTATCAAAAGCCTTTAACTTGTTCAAATTCATAGAATCTCATGTAATTGTTTCTGCTCGTGTTGTTACTGTGGAGGTCATCCATCAGTGAGGAAGGGGATTAATACCACCCTTGGGACGAATGGTTGCTGTAGAGTGCACAGTACTACAGACGAACAGCAATAACGTTGCCCCTGCAGGTTGTAGGCATGCTCTTACCTGGGCTCTGGGGCAGCAGCTGCACCTACCACCACAGGCACTGGGGGAGCCCACTCCCTCCCACTGTCTTGCCTTTTCCATGGGTTGCCATGTATGCATTGGCAGCTCAGTGTCTCAAAACCCCTCCACCACAGCAGAGGAAGTAATACAGGGAAAGAAAATACTGGTAGGCAGACAGACCTAACAAAGGGGGAATGAAACAGCGTGGATGAGAAGGTGGATAAATACAACTGTAAGAAGTTCTCTCCTCACTTCCTCACAAATAAGCAGGCTTTTCATAGCCCCTCGGTGCTCTCTGAAATAGGTTCTTCTCTTGGGTTTAGTTTTTCATGCCGCCAGCCTGAAGCCAGCAGACTCTGTCAGCCATACCATAGGGCATCATTCACCTGAAAGAGGAGTTTTAAGAAGACCTAATACCCCATCCATTGGGCCCCTCACTACAAGAAGGACATTGAGGTGCTGGAGCATGTCCAGAGAAGAGCAACAAGGCTGGTGAGGGGCTGGAGAACAAGGGTTACGAGGAGCGGCTGAGGGAACTGGAGTCGTTTAACTTGGAGAAGAGGGACTGAGGGGAGACCTCATCACTGTCTACAACTGCCTGAAAGGAGGTTGTGATGGGGTGGGTGGTGCTCTCTTCTCACAAGTGACAGCACAAGAGGAAATGGCCACAAGTTGCACCAGAGGAAGGTCAGACTGGACATTAGGAAGAATTTCTTCACTGAACAGGCTGCCCAGGGGAGTCGCCATCCCTGGAGGTGTTTATAAGACGGGTGGATGAGTTCCTTAGGGACGTGGCTTAGTAGGGAGGCAGGTATGGTCGGACTTCATGATCTCAGAGGTCTTTTCTAACCAGATGATTCTGGGATCTATTACTAATTAAATAGAAGTAGAAAGGTGATTTTTTTCCTATGTACAGCCATAAAGACCAGGCACTGGATATCTGCCAGCCTTTTGGGCTGGGAGGAAGGAGGGAAACACAGCTTTCTGTCCAGAGGACAGGTCATTTACTCTCTGTGTGTGCATGCTTGTGCACACGTTTTGTCTAAAAGTGTCTTTATTATAAGCAAGGAAGAAATATATATTTCCCCAGGGCCTTTTGCTACGTATGCCACATAGACAAAAGCCCTGTATTGTTTTGGCAGCAAGCAGAGGCAGCAGCAGGTGAGATAAGTGATTGACACCACCATTGTTGTTGTTAAGAGAAAAGCCAGACTTGACCATACTGTCCTATAAAAATAAATCTGAAGTCTGTGATATCTGCGGGCCATCTCAGTGCTCAACACTCGCTAATCCGACCACATAGGAAACATTTATCTCCCTTTTCTCCTCAAAAGGAGAGTGTGATTTTTATCATGCATGCCTTGTGAAGCATTTTGGTAAAGAAAGTGTCTGGCTTTCTTATGTGCCGGCCATCTGCGGTGTCGCTGTTTTATAAAAGCCCAAGCAGATGTCTGTGCACTTCAAAATCTAAATTCTTGGGAGTTTTTCACACCAGTGGAGGATAGTGCTAGTGCTGACTTTGAGGCTGGGGGGGGAGCTGCAAAAGTCTGAACAAAGACTTATAGGTGGCAAGAACAAGCGTAAAGTGGGTGATGAAAAGGGCATGATAAATCCAGTAATTAGCTTCTGTCAGACAGAATAAGGGGAGAAGAAGTGAAAGTTGATCTCCCCTGGAGGTATTCCAGAAGGAGAACAGTAATGAGAACTAAACACCTTAATTTTTCTTACGATTGAATGCATCTGCCGCTGCAAGGTTTGCTGGGGTTGGAGGTGTTCCATTCTGTGCCAGCAGGATGAATCTTCCCAGAATGGACCTTCTGCCCGCTCACAGGAACAGGTCAGGACCACAGTGTGACAGGACAATTGATTTGGGCAGGGAGCTCTTGCAGAGAGCGTGCCTGCTTTACAAAATTACCTATTTTGTGGCAATACTGTTAAGTATATTTTTTGGAGCTGTGCAATTTAGTAATTGGCTAAGTCATCTAAGCGATGTACTAAACTAGACCAAGGTCAGCAAAGAGTTACGTCATGTGTGTTTACCTCTGTTGCCTCTGCTGCCTGTTTGTAGGAGATTTGACATTCAGTATAGATGTAATGTTCAGTATAAATTAAAATCCTTAAAGTCTCTAGTCCTGCATAGGAAATAAATGAGCAGCAGGAACAATAGCAACATCAATTCACATCTTCCAGCACTGCCACTGCTGGTACTCTTTGGCTCTGCCCTTTTGCTTCTCAAGTTTAGGGAGCTGTCCATTGATTTGGAGCAGGGAAGAGACAAAGGGTAGGTTCCATTCCCAAGGGAATAAGGTAAAGGCATTTACCACAAAGGAAAATCTAAGGGCATAAACTGGACATGAGCAGGGGTGCAAGGGGCTGTTTCTGAGATGTGTGTTCATCCTTCTTCCCGTTTTGAAGTAGCAAGTTAAAAGTTGCAAAAGTACTAATCAGACATTGCACGCTGAAAAAACATCTCATTGTAAGAACTCAACATATCGACACTATTCAGGTAAGTTTCAGGGATGGAGATCCAAATAATTACTCTTCTGTTAGAACTGAGAGACTGAGGAATACCCAAATTATGGAATCTGCAGCTGCACAGTGATGTCACAGGAAATTCTTTGAGTCTAGTCTTTTCTGCTTATTTCTTAAGGGTAGTTTAGAGAAGACTTTTTGTTTCTCATAAATTTTTCTTGACCTTTTCTCTGTTTCTTTTGCCTCCTCAAGATTTTAAATCATGTGATTAACATGTTGAAGTGTAGCTCCAGAGTAAACCCAACAAATAATTCATTTTTTTTTATTTATTAGCCATCTGGAGGGTTGAACCAAGCACACATTTTAAAACAATCATCAGGAAATAAGAGAACATATAATGAATTTTATTCCTAGCTTTATTTCTAGTATATTCCTAGTTTAATTTATATTTTCAGAATAGGATTTTCATCCACTAAGCATAGGTCATTTGTAATGAATTTGAAACAAATTATTTGCTAGGAAATGATTATTCAAACCAGAATTTCAGTTTATAATTTTTATAATTTTCAAAAATATTTCAAATATTTCAAAAATATTGGGGAAAGAAGGCACTGTTTCAAGCCTCTTCTGTCAAGGTACATTGTTACTAAAGTCCAGAATGTGCCTAAAATAAGTGTACATGTTAGGTGAGTTCTCTTTGAGGAAATTCATTCACTGGCAGATAACCATAACAGTTTGTATTGTAAAGTTCCTCTGCTATGCCTACACAAGCAACAAGCACTCCTCAGAGTGCAGTACTCTCTCAGTATGTGTAGGTCTTTTCTTCATTTCTTAAAAAATATGCAGTGGTCCTTCAAGAATGGGAAGTGGCCACATTTTTGTTTTCACATTTCCTTAGTTTGATTTCCACCATTGACCTGATGTAAACTTAGAGATTTGGGAAAAAGTGCTGACAGAATCCCAAATACATCCATGTTGTTTCTCAATTAAAAGCAGTTCACTTACATCAAGGGTGAAGGTGTCACCTTACACAAGGATGAAGGTGACTCCTAAACCGCAGGCAGACAGGCTGGTTTAGATTTGGTCACTTAAACTCTGTCTTTCATTTCACCCAGGCTCCATTGCACCAATTGAAATTAAATTTATTTCCACTATTTCAAGTATTCTTGAGCGTCTCTCTGTGAAGCTTTGAAGGTTACTGCGTTGCTCAAAGCAATGATGAGAAGCTCTCTACGGTTCATCCACAGGCAGAGTTCAATGAACCTTTCTAATTTGTAGATACCACATGCTTGGTGACTTGATATTTCCAGAAAAGGATCTTAGCTGATACATCCCACATGTTTGGCTTCTGAAGGAAAAATACTTATTTTTTAAAAATACAATATGATGAGGAGCATATCTTCCCCATTGTTTTTGGTCCTAGATACAGTAACACTGGGCTTTTTGTCCTCGAGGTGAGACTGACCCAGAACATCACACACAGAATCTCAAATGCAAGGTTGCCAACTTCACGTCAAAGGCAATTAGCAAGAAAGAAATACAATCTCCTCTGTTGACATTAGGGGACAGGTAGAGGAGAAAGCAACCAATGAAGTAAAGAAGAGTAAAAAAAAAAAAAAGGGACACACCACACATATTTATGTATGTATCATCACACACTAGTCCTTAAGCCCTCATGTTTGGGCTTTCCAATTCCCAGCACAATTCTCTTTTCTTTGCTGCACACTACATTCTCCTCCACAGGAAGTCATAGTTAGGACCAACTGAATCAGAGCACAATAGAGTGTACTCAGTAAGTACTGGGTTTCGGTTTGTTACTTAGGATCATAGGTAGGACTTTCTGTATAAATAAGAGCACGGTATAACTTCCAAAATAAATTATAATCTACAAATGTGTATATATATATATATATATAAAACTATACATACAACTCAACTAACGTGGGAAGTTTCTTTGTTTTCATTGCACTGTTGAATCACTTCTCCACAGTGTCTCTACTATACCTAGAGGACAGGAGGACAGCATGGCAAGTTGTAATCTTGCTTGTGGTGAGTCACTTAGATATTCACCCAAGCGTGCAGAGCTGCTTACAGACTGGGAAATTAACCAAAGTTAGATTTGCAGCAGCTCATGGGAAAAGCTAAAGCATGAAGGTCTTCCTTCTTCTGCCAGCATGTTCGATGGCATGAAGTGCCATCTGTCTCACCCTAAGAGACACTTTGAGGCTCAGCAATTGACTTCTTCATTGGCCAATCAGTGCTTCTGAATCAAGAGAGTAAGGACCCATTCTTAAAAAATATTTTTTGTCTAATCTTATTTCCTCAAAATCAAATAATTTTCCCTGAAAGTCCTGGATTCTCATTTATGGAATGGAAAATATATATTTTCTTTGGATATTTGGCACATTCCACCTTGACCAAAAATCTAATTTGCTTTCTCCAGGTGCCAATTATTTCACTTTGATACTTCCAAGCCAGCCTCTTCTTAGTTCATTCTCCTCAAATCTTTGTGATGTAGGAAAGTTGTACTGACTGGAGCAATTTTTCTGGTTCTTTCAGTCCAAAAGCCACTCTGATAATTGATAGTGACAAAGAAAAGCATCATTTTTTCACATTTTGAGGTCCTTGTGCACAATCCAGAAGCAGTTTGTGCTTATTCCAATGTTTAATCTTTTGTGTAACAGTTAAATACCTGCTAACAAAATATGTTTATGGGAATATCCACACTGCAGATCAAGTAAAGCACAGCGCAGGTGGTTCTTGAACTAATGCTAAAACAACTAGCGCCAAAATTAGATGTAAGACAACATAAGGGATAGGAGTCATTCACAGTTATAAAAGTAATGGGAAAACATCCCTCATGGATGATCCTCTGTGTTTTACTGCTTCTCATGTATTCTTCATCTTCTTCTTTCTAATTCAACACTACACTCAGCTGTTGAAATAAGGTCTTAGAGAGCAGAGGCACAATTATGGAAAGGCCATAATTGTAAAAAAAAAAAAAATCAGAAGAAAATTACAAATTAAAATGGAATGATTGTCGAGTTCACTCTGGCTTCCATTTTCTAATCATCCTAAATTATTTTAATGCACGTTTTCACGCTCAAAATTAGCAAAAGTCCCATGATGTAATTCTCCTAACACCCATTGAATAGTACATTATACCAGTCCAATTTCATTTCAGTCTTTTACAGCATCGTCTTTCACTCAGGGCACGAGTATCATGGTTCAGGGATATCATACCTTCTCTGTTTCTAGATAGTACTTTTAATACATGAAGTTTAGGAATCGTTGTGGAGTTAAAACCCGTTTCTTATTTGTAAAGGCCTAAGAATAAGATAAAAAATAACTCTTAAAATATGTTTGTCTTTGAAATATCTTAAATTAATAATCAAAAGCTCACATCAAGTCTAAAACAAATCAAACTCAGTCATGAAAATGAGAAACAGGAATTATTAACTGAGTAGCGAGGCTGATGGAAGCTCAATGAGATCATTTTGTTCAAAGATTAAAGGCGATGAACACTGAAATAGTTGAGGAGAATGGCTATGAACACATCTGACTAGAGCTGCTAAATTCAGTAATGATCAAAAGTTAATTATCAAAGCAGAGAGAACTACTCAACACAGACAATTTGAGTCAATAGCTAAGCAGCCCAGAAAAAAAGTAATTTGGAAGAAGTCTTTTCCTATAATGAAGTTATATAAAAAACGTACATTTCAAAGAAACCTGCCTAGAACAAGATTGCATTCTTCCTGATCAGAGAAAAATAATTAGCTCTAATTGACAGACCTGCTGCACACCAAATATTTTCAAACAATATGTTTCTGCATCAAAGCTTAATGTGCAGAGTTACTCAATGTCACTTTGATTTTCCCTGCCTTTATCTTCTGCCACTGGGCGTGCTCACAATATCGCAACAAATACACTTTGAAAAATGAATGAGCAACACCTACAAGACAAATAAAAACAGAAGGCCAGATTCTGTATTCCCTTCTCAGATGGAATCCATGATGTATTCTGTGCTGTGTTTAACATCATGATGGTCCCACTCAACGGCAAACTGAACAATTTGTAATAGGAAATGACCAGTTGCTTACTTATTTACCGTTAAACTAGGCTAATGTGTAGATTAACCTGAGCATTTGCAATATTTGTTTAGAACTCTGTATGAGTGAACATGTGTGTGAAGGGCACTATCCCACTGGAAAATGCATTTTCTTAAGAGTTAGGAAAGTGCTTTCTCCCAGTAACAAAGGGAAGAAACACGTGGAAATTCTCTATATGAAAATCTAAGGAAAGGTATGTACTAGAATGCTCATGGTCCAGGAAAATAAAATAGATCTATACTTCTTTGTTCCTACAGCTATCACATTTCATTCAGGGTAAACAGTTGCCATCAACATAACTAAGTAGTCAAAAATCAAGCATCCAGTTTAGACTCTGCTCTTTAATATTCTATGACTTTGACATTGCCAGTTGTCACTCCCTGAAATATCTTCATCTTCTTTAATCTTTCATGTAAACAGTTTCGCTTTTGTGTTAGAATTGACTGCGTTAATATTATTATTTACTTGTGATCCTAAGCACTCTCCACTCTTCTATTTTCTATTCTTCAATCTGTCTTTTGATATGAATTTTTGAGTAGTGATTTTTGAATAATTTGGAGATGGAGGAAAACTGATTTAAATGCAAGTTTCACATGCTTGAACTCAGAATTGGTTTGGTCCAGCTATTTGTTATATAGAAGGGTCAAGCAAAATATCAGTGTACAGTCAAAAAACATTCTGCCATTGTGGAAGGCTGTTTATGAGCTTTAAAAATAATTTTTGTTCCCTGCAGGATGGGACTGAAACTTGGCATTTAGTGGGAGGCTTGGGAAACTGAAATGCCGGGTTTTACGGCATTTTAATCCATTTTAAATGAAGCATTTGTGTGGTGCTACATGTAGTTTATTACTCAGAATGATTTCTTAATAACATGCTCCTGACTCTACATTTGCACGTGGCAGCTGAAAAAGGGAGATTTTGGAGAGTATCCTTGGAAAGAGCCATAACTCACATTATCTCATTAATGAGGCAGAGACCCCATTCCATCATAGGCTTTTTGAGAGGACATAATTAGATTTAGGTCTGTAACACTTACTTGTACGATCTTAAGTTTAACATTTCCTGAGATTTCAGTGTTCTATTTAGCAACCCTACTGTACAATTAATATAATTGTTTCCTATCATGCATTCCTTGATTTATTCTTTAGATGGAAAATACAGTCCAAACGAAACAAACATATTTCTCTTCGCATGCTGAGAGCCAGTGCAGAAGATTGCTGCTGCCCCATCTCAGCTCTCAGAAGCTCTAATTCTTTCTCCAAAATTTTGCACTCATTATTAGGGATTTACATGGATTTAAACACAGATTCTATCTTTGCTATGACTGGAGGCAATAGTGCAAAACAGCAGGTATTTTGAAGAGCCAAGCCCATTGTAGAGCCCAAAGGAAAGCTCATTCTGGCTGAATTTGAAAGCCAGTTGTGCAGGTCCCAGAGGTTTCAGAAGTTAGTTCTGATAAAGGAATTAATTCCTCAAGGGCTTATGTGGGCATTTTTCAGGACCACTAATATTAGGAGTTCCTGTGTATGGGAATCATTTTATTCCCATCCCTAAGCATAACAGAGGTCAAAGTTTCTCACCAAACCCCTTCTTTTCAGTTTTGGTAGGCTTTATAAAAATATCTCTGAAGGTAATTAAGCACTAAACTTTCCTTACTGTAACAGGTTTATGGATCAGTTGTCTTAATTCTGCCTCACACCGCTATCCATGCTTGTAATCTCACTAACCATCTGACCGCTTTTCACTTTTAAATCTATTAAGAGTCTGGTTCTGCAAATGCTAGGAGGAATTCTCTGAAATGATACAACACTAATTTATCTGGGGGTGATATTTCAAGCCCTCTTGCGTTAAAAGGTTATTTACCTGTTCTGAAAAAAATCAGAGGAGGATGCAAGGTTGGTTCAGATTACATAATTATGCCACAGAAGCATTATAAAAAAAAAAATCTCCACTAAAATCTCGAGCAGCTTAACCAGTGTGATAAACCGGCAGAGCTCTGCCATCGGTGCCCCCAGCTGTGTTGCTTAGCAACATTTTAATTCAAGAAGAATCGAAGGAGATGAAATCCCTGTGGAGAGGGAAACAGAAATAAGAGGGCCGTTGACAGATGATCTGAGTTGTTTCTTCTAATATACTGTGAAGATCACTGGCTCTTTTCATGAATGATAAATGGACTGTACACAGATCAATGGGTTCAGCAATAAAGTGGAACCAGGCTCCATGTCTGAGGTGGTGCAGGCCGAGAGGCCCAAAGATTTACTCATTTAGATGATTTGGAGTATGTTTTCTCAAAGGTTTCACAAGAGGAAATTGATCTGAACATTTGGTCATCCCTTGCCCTTTTCTGTTGTTGGCGAATAAAAACTGTTCTGGAAACTGAGTCCGTTCTTCCCTTTATTTTTTCCTGTTGTTGTTCTTGTTCCAGACATGGACAGATAGCTTGTGACAAAAGGGCCAGACCTCAGAGCGGGAAATGAAGTAATCACCCTGAATGAGCGGTTCCTAAACACTCATGGCCATTAAACGTAAACAAACCACACAGATATCACAGACTGGGGAAGAAGTGTTTAAAACTTGTAGTACTCTCTGAAGGGGTCCAGCTCCTGCAGCCCTCTGCCCAGTTGTGGCGCAGTGCCTGGATGTGCATTTCTGAAGAGCATCTGCAGGTCAATGTTTGTGGCTTGGTTGTGCTTTGCAGTTTTGCTTAATTGTTTGTTTTCCCCACCCCTCTTCTCTTTACAGGCTGCTGAAAAGACAAAATTGAGAAACATTCCTGTAAAGTAAGTTATTTTTATATCCATTTGAAAATGTAAGTTTAACAAAATTGCTGTATACAATCACTAGAAGGCTAGGACTGTAGGAAAGGTGATGAAAGAGATAATAAAATTCAAGTTTCCCCTAACAATGCTATAAAAAGATCGGTATCACCAAGGAAAGCTTTTGATTTCTCATGTGTCCCTAATGATTGCACTCCCCAAATTTCATCCGGTTTCCATAAATTAATGTGTTGTCCATGAATAGCTGCCAAATAATATCACAATCATACTCAATACGTAGTGCTTCTAGCCTTGGGGAGGTTTGTACATGCTAAAAAGATTCTGATTTTTAATTGCAATCCTTGAGAAGGTCTGACAAGGGGGAATAACTAGGAATCTGCCAAATGATTTCTAGACACATGGGATTATTTTACACCTATGTATCAAGGCTTTGCCATCCTGTTGATTAAGAGCTCTTTCTTATTCTGCGTGTGCATCTCTCTCACACCAAACATACATATATGTTTTTGCTCTACAGTAGGGCTCTGTGAAGGATGAGCAAGCTACCAGGGAGCAATTTCCAGGGCATTTTATGAGATGTTCTTAAATCTTAGGGCACTAGCGACAACACTCAACCATATATCATCGAATTAAGAAAGTTGCTGTATAGATGTCTTAGTTCTTTGAGAAAAAACCTTTTCAGTTAAAGGTACCAGCAGTCAGTGATTTTGTTTAAATAATGAATACTCCTGTCTTAATGGGCACTTATGTATCAATGAAACCAAAATTTTTGGCTTCAGTAGATGATCGTTGCAGTTTAACTAAGTCCTAGTAATTGTACATTCCTGTTACAGACAGAGAAAATGTTCATATTGTCATAGTAGTGTGCTGATCAGGCTGGCTTTTGGACTGGAGTGGGTTTGCTTTTGTAAGAACATGCACTGACAGGACTCACAAACCATTGTGTTTTAGCACACATAACAAAAGAATACAGTTCTACTTCTCACTTCGCTTCCGTCATGTGTAGTCATTTGCACCTTATAAAGTGAACGCAAAATGTGTATGAACATTCCTTGGTATGATTAGGCAAGATGCAAGACAGTCATAAATCACTCTCTCCTTATATTTCATTCTATCTGATACAAATTAGAAGTAGGATTCAGTAGGGACCTGATAGCACATGAAACTTCTAATAAGACAAGGGACCTTTCTTGCCTATAGGGGTAGTTCAAATGCAGTGCAAGCTGAATTAAAGTCATTGTTAGCTAGTGATTGCTTAATAGAGAGTGTGAAATGGGCTGTGTTTTCACCTCACGTTCTGGAGGATCCAGGAGCTGCAAGGTGATGAAAATCCTGGGGAACAACTCCAAAATAATCATTTATCATTCGTTGACTTTTTTAAAAAATGTTTTGAGTCAAATTCTCAGGAATAGCTCAACTGAATTGAGTTTTCCCACATATATCAGAGATATTGAGCCTTGCAGTCGTTAGACAACTTGTATGTGGTACTGCTGCCCAATTAATCCACCAGAAGAATTTGGGAGTGGGAAGGTGATTTGGGTTAAATCATTCCTTTATGGGACCAGCATAAGTGTAACATTTTGGAACGGAAGAAGGCCAGATGGACAGTCTCGCTCTTTCCACCTACATGTGCATATTTCACCCTGTCATGATTCTCCCAACTGGTTGTTTAACTTCTCTTTGACTGTGTTCATGGTGGCAGCTTCAATTACTGCCCTAGGGAATCCATTATACATATTAATTACACTCTGCATAACAAAACAGCTGAAAAATCTGCCTAGTATTTTTCAGTGACATGTAACTATTTAAGGTACCTGTATACAATTATGATTGTATGCTAATATATTACCTCTAAGGGCAAAAGTAAGAATCATGTCTTTAAGATAGCAGTAGTAGATATGGATTGCATTTATATAAGCGTCACAGCAACAGTTACTACAGCTCAGGCTTGTTTAGCTTTTAGTCATTGCTTTTGTAGCTCTCAAATGTCAAAGAGAATTTCACTTGAATTTTAATGTTCTTCAGCTATGCGAAATGAAGTTGGTAGCTTCCATTGTCATAAGGGCTGAAAGCTGTACAGATTCCTCCTACCATATGTGACTTATCACATACATTTTTAAAAACACATTTCTGTTATTAAGACATATGTGATAGTACTCTTCTGCAAATGTGAATTGCTTTTGGCTAAAAGCCATGCACTAATAAGTTGAGTTGAATCTAACTGCATTTGACATCTGTTACAATATATATTTTTTACATATATAAATATAAAATATTCTCTGTTGTCATTAGCATAAGAAATTTCCTTGTTTTTATGTTGTATTGACATAGTTCTTGTGCCCCAACACTGGAATCAGAAATCACTCCCTTTTAAAGCCTGTGTTTTGTATAGAGTCCTTGAACAGGGCCTATTAGTGCCACTATTTAATGTATTAGTTTAGAAGCATGACAGATTTCTGTGGAAATGGTCTATTTACTTTTCATTGCTTAGTGTATGGATGTTGCTGGTTTAACGTTCGGGAGGAAGTTTACTGTTCTTTTTGTTCTGTTGAATCCCTCCAGCACTTAACACTTATGGAGGGAAAAAAACAAGGAGGTTTCCATACTACAGTTCAGTAAGGAAGCCAAGCAGCTGGATTCTTGATGTCCAAGTGTCCATACGTGCTTAGACTAACTAAGGTGAACTTCTGACTTCCAAGGTAGTTGCAGGTGGCATTTGGTTCCTTCAGAAGTCTTGGTCTTGATTCCATGTTACCTGTAGCATGACAAGACACAACACATTCATAGGAACTCATTTTTATGTATTGCTAGCATCAGCTGACATAATACTGCTATAAATAAGAAAATAGCTAGGAAGTCTCTGTGTCTGCAGAATTGATTTTGGGGTTTTTTTGGTGGAAATAGTGCAGTTACTTTTCAAAAAATATAAGATCCTTTTCTGTGACACCAAGGTGGCTTCCATAATTGCAGAATCCATTGTATTTAATTTATTTGTTCTTGCTTGCCCTTGACATAATGCTTTCTCCCATTGGTTTTATCCGTATTTACGTTGAGAATCTGTAGTAGAAAAGCGAATTCCTGGATGCAAAGTCTTAGATGTGACCCAAACAAGTTTACTCTGTGGAGGTTTTATGATTTCTTCAGAGCTGTTATATGAGAAATGATTTTGAATTAGGACATCCAGAGGAAATAATCTTCCATATACCCTGTGATTTGATGGAAGAGGGGGAGAAGAGCCAGATCATTAAAAGTCAATAGCACCTTTGTTCTGAAACCCAGCTGATAATTACTCTTCCCAGATCTTTTTTCCAGACTTTGGTAGACAGTGGGAACCCACATCAGAATTGACCCTAGAGAAATCACATTCATGTTGACTTGGTTGGACCACATCAGTCTGTTATCAGTGGGTTGAGCTGCAGAATCTCTTCAGATCCAGGCACAGTCAGAGTTAGGTCTCACTCTCAAGCGAAAATAAATACACTTGGCTTGGCAGCCTGTACTTTAATGTAAACTGAAGGTCAACCAACCTACTGCTTTATCTCTGCCAGTGGCAGAAGGTAGGGGAAGAAGAACAGCATCCTCCATGGAGAGTATCCTCCCACCTTCCTGAACACAGTTCCATAAGTGCATGTCCTGTGTTTAAGGGGTACCGTACCAATGGACTTATCCTCCATGCAAAATCTCTTTTAATATCTAATTGTACTTGTCCCCACAACATCTGTGGCACTGAGCACCTCAGTGTGTGAAGAAAGTAGTGTCTTTTTTCTGTTTTAAACCCTTTTCCTGATATATTCACCGGAATCCACACAAATAGTTATTGTTAGACTAAAGAGCAAATGTTTGCTCATTCCTGATATTACGTATTTCTGTCATATAGACACAAGGCAAATCTCTGCAATTGGGGAAGGAAGGCTGTATGTCTACCAATCAGGTAAAGGCAGTGGTTAGAAAGTTAACTAGTTTCTTTTCATGGTTTTCCATATTGAAAAGATGAGTTCTTTGTGTGGCAATACCCTTCTGACTAGGGACTGGATATAATGTCACTCTAAACAAGTGCTTCAGATTACAATTCTTTATCAAAATGGCCAAATGTTTTCCTTGGGAAAATGTGGGCCGGTGAAAGAATAATTTGGCTAAAAACTGATGTCATCCAACACAGCAAAAACCAGCAGTTTTGTAAGAGAGAAATTAGATTTTTAAAATGGAAAATAAATGCTTTTAAGAGTGGTTCATGTAGTCCATGAACTGCTATGGAACTATGAGAATATTTGAGTTGACTTCCTGCTTCAGGGAAGAAAACATCATCTTCCTTGAGTGTCCTTTATATTCTGTCTTCATTTATAGTCCCTTTAAAAACCTTCAATATAGAGTAGTGGCATTTTCCCCAAACACCTGCATATGCTTAAATTTGCTATAGTTTTAATGACTTCCAGATACATGTTTTGTGATTATAGCTTGTATTAAAATCTCACTGCTTTTAATATTTTAAAAATATATTAGTTTTCCATCAGGCACAAGTTTGTTAACCAGAAGGACTTCAGGTGTTTATTGTCTTTTCCTGCCATAAAACTCCCCTTCTCCTCAGAAGGGCATCTGACTTGATTTGGTATTGTGTTCTGTCCCAACCATCATTGGAAATGCAATCCATTAACATTTGATATCTTGACATTTCAATTGACCTCTCATTTGCAAAGCGCAGTGGTATTTTTCGTGGCCTTTTCATCCTTGATTATACATGGAATAGGAGTGACTGTTTCTACTGACTGCACTTTAAAAATATCTTTGTTTTACCCGCTGGAGTGGCACCTTGGTTTTTCCTCCCTGGATAGACCTTATTCTGCATGGAAGGTCTGAGGTCTAAGCAAGTCATACGAAACCAGAGGATTTTCTTATTGACTCGCTAAGCGGGAGGGCAGGCAGGTCAGACTCCGAGGGTCAGTTAATGTATGCTGTAATAGCAGTAACCATAAACAGATCTTTTGCTCCTGTTGCAGAAGTGCAGGCCAGTGGGCTAGGGCTGAAGGTTGGTTTGTTTTTAACCAGTCATATCACGCAGCTGTAACCAATAGAGGTAGGAAAGGGGCAGAGTGCCATTGGTACGCGTGCTCATCTTTCCTCTGCAGGGCATCTCCTACCCTGTCTTTATAAAAAGAACAAAAGTGTGTCGTGTCTAGGTTGAAAAAGCCTCACATTCATGGATAATTGTATGGGAGGATGGCCATATATACATATATGTATGTGTGTATATATATATATATGTATATTTGTTTACATAGGCACCTATGGACCATAGGTACCTATGAATATTTGTGCATGTGCATCTAAAGGACATTTGCTATAACTCTGGTTTTCAGTAAAACTCCCAAGACATTTCCTCACTGCCACCTGTTATTCTCTGCTTCTAAATCTTCCTTCTCATTGTTTCTCCTTGGACTGTTTCTGGCAGACTACTAAGTCAGCCGGCACCGGTTTAATTAGTTCTAAAAATGCATTACAACACAGTGCCTAAACTGCCTGCCCATACTCATTGCTCAAAGAAATCTATTCATATTTATGTTTTAATACTTTAAGTCTAGCATGTGAAACCACTTAAATCCCCAGAAGAAATTGAGGAAAAAGCCTGCTTATTGGCAATTACAGACAATGTTCTTCAGCCCCTGATCCCTCTAGTCTGTCCGCTTGGGCAGACACAGGTGCAGAGTTCAGGCAATGGGATCAGTTTATTGCACTAGCGATAATGTCCCCCCAAAAATTCACAAAACGCTCAAATGCCTATGATTATGCAAGTTGAGCCATGTGGTAGATACTGTACAGACATGCAGTGCTTACAGCAGGGTTGACAACTAGAGTATCCCTAAGGAAACCAATACATGTATGGTACTGTTGGTTTCCGGTGAATTTTATTTAGAGGATCTGCATTTCCTCAGCAAAATGTGAACTCTAGAAATGTTGCAAAGGATTATTTTACTCTTATAAGTTAAAGGTTAGTGTTGGAAATGGATTATAGAACTGCCACTTTTAAACTGTTTGCAAAGAAACGCACATATTAAATCCTTTTTGATGATATCACATTAATCCCTAAATACTGATTTTTATGTAAATTTTGACTCTTGCAAAGCTCTGACAATTCAGTTATCCCCATGTGGTTTTATCAGAGCTCAATTGCTCCTTTAGATCTTTTTTTCCTTTTTGCAGTACCTTTTGCTTTATTCCAAAGTCATCACGGCAGCTGGAAGATGTAGTACTTCAGACATAAAATAATAAGTCTATTTAATATTTTACCTTTATTTTCTGAATTTGTTCCTCTGACACATCTTGTTAGATATATTTTTATCAGTCCAAAGGATAACCACAGTAGGGCTATTTTTATTTCTAGGGAAATGATGCATGATAACTACTGGCAGGGCCCAAAACAGTAAATCAGTCCTGTTCCAACCACAGAATGTATTAAAAGTCTGTAGCCTGTGGTAATAAGTTATAATTTAGTTGACTAGCAGTTTGTTTGGACTTAAAACTGTACAAATGAGTCACATTGGCTAAGTCCTGAAATATAAAACAGTTTGTGCTTTATTAAGGTTTTCAGCTACCACCACAACAGGTACCTAGAGAGAATACACATTTTTCAAATGGGCGCAATACATTTTTATAGTGAAATGCTTCCGACTTGATTATATAATTTATAGTAGATGGTTAAATTACCAAACGTCGTGTGTAGTGCTCAATGTTTGCTTACAAGACAATGAGATGAACAGACTCTGAGAGCTCATTCATCTAATCTCTTACAAATCTGAGCACGCACCATCAATACCAAACACCGCTGGCTGTATCCAGCCGCAAGGCGCCCCTCAGCTGCCAAGCCAGGCGTGTTGCTCTGTTGCCATCAGAGAACTTCAGACAGCAGGAGAAACCTATCTCTTTTGTTTATTTTTATTTCCAGAGATATGTATATGCCAGTTGACCAAAGCTAATCACGCATTTGTGTAAAATTTGCCAGGAGTCCTGGAGCTGGACAAAAATAAGTATTTTCATTTTAACTGGGTCACGTTTGTTATTTTTCAAAACAATATTTTTATACCTCCATTGTGATATAGCCTGTCAAGATTAATCTACATAAGTTTTAAAATTTGTAAAAAAATGAAAGTTGGAGGCAAACAAACCCTTTTTTTTCACTGATTCCTTTTTTTGACAGAAAAAAAAGGTAGCTAAGGTCAATATTTTTTTTCCAGTTTTAGCATGTATCCAGTGCAGATCAAAAGAGTACCTGTTCTTCTCTCCTCATTTATGCTCTGGGTTTTATAATTTTAGATTGCATATTTGCCTTTCTGGTTATTATTTTTAATTTTAGATTGCTTAGCATTTATTCAAACAATTATTTTAAGTGTTTGCTTTGGGCACTGTATTAAGAAACAGCTGTTTTCTAACTACCTGTGATCTATTTTAAATTAATGCCTTAAAAATGTGCTTCTGAACAATGAAGATATTGCAACCAAGCAACAAATTCTAGCAAAATTGAGAAAAAAGAGCTGATCCTGGTATAAACAAGAGTATCAGTTCTGCTGGTTTCAGTACAGCTGGCTGAATGCAGCATAGGATCCAGCCCTGAATTTCACTATTATGCCATTTTTGTGCATAAAAATAACCAGAACAAAACTGTCAGTAGTGTTAGTGTATAGGTATGACTAAATGGTGTATTTAGGTTCTAGCATGTGCTGGACACTCTCCAGATGAAGAACCCTTCCGTGGAGGGTTCTACCTTGGAGAGTTCTACCAGGGAGTGGGATTTCACTGAGGCTGTCAACAGTATTTTTGAAATATGTAGGCCCCTGCCTGCTCTCTTTCGGACTGTAAAACTCCACTAATTTCGCTGGCATTTCTCCTAATTTTACCTTGGTGAGAGAGGAGAATGAAGTTTCCTTGCTCTTTCTGGCTTGTGGCCTCATGGTGGTGTATCTCCTAGGCCTCCTGTGCCTGGGATCATGAAAGTAGGACAGAATAAAGGTGATCCTCCTTACTATCACCTTTTATATATTCAAAAAGAAGTGCCTGCCATACAGCAAACAGTCATTTACTTTGGGAGAGTGAGTAAGTGTAATAAAAGCAAAACAGGTGTCTTTCAAGCATTTATTTTTTTTTAAATAGAATCACAAAAAAATAATAATCTTGTGCTAAGTGAAAGAAGTAGGAAAAAAAACCCCAGTCATTTAGGATCGATGAATACGAAAGAAAGGCAAAAGCTAGATAATGCTTCAGGAAATAACACTGCTACAAGGTTAATTTTGCCTAGTACAACATTTCCTAGTATTGAATTGCCTGATATACTCCCTCAGGGATTGCTCCTGCGCTTGCAATAATCGAGGCTGATTTTATTGGAAAATCACCTCTGGATGAGAGACATACTCTAGAGAGAACTTTGCATGGGTACAAATAGGTTTTTGGTGCCAGTGCCATGTTGCCCAGGCCAGCACAGTTATAGTTCCCAATCTGTCTGTGCATTGAAGCAGCAAATTCATTAGCAACCCTTCTGGCAGGATAGAAAAATAGACATATTAGGGAAATTTACTTTGAATTGTTTTCAGGATTTGTTGGATAACAGTTCAGTAATCAAATTGCGCCTCCTAACAAGAGCATTAAATATTTTTATTAACAGTGGCAGGGAAGCTGCAGATACTCCTTTAAGTGCAGAACACTTTACTGTAACGCTATGTGACTTGCAAAGATCATGGATGAAAGAAGAGATTAGCATAGTTGGAGCGGGCGTGCTTGTAATGTCGGAGCTGATTTTTGTTTTGTGTTGTGTGTCGAGACTGTGTTGAGCTGTGTAACTCTCATATTACAGATGTAATGTATGTTCAAGTATCAGCTCATCCATCACACCCTGCCAGCTTGCTGGCTCTTTAATTGTAGAAGTGGGCCGTTTCTTGACAGTGCCATGCTCTCTCTAAGTATGGGACCTAAGTTCAGATACACACGGCGGCTTCCAGGCCTTGTCAAGTGGAAACTGAGCATATTGTAAACAGAGAGCGTTT
Source organism: Neomorphus geoffroyi (assembly GCA_033558235.1). Classification (NCBI taxonomy): domain Eukaryota; kingdom Metazoa; phylum Chordata; class Aves; order Cuculiformes; family Neomorphidae; genus Neomorphus; species Neomorphus geoffroyi. Next base: position 9,839,764 of record JAUMJM010000045.1, on the reverse strand, counting down.
TGCCTCCAGCTGAGAGAGGGACACGTGGAGCGCCCGCGTACGAGGGCCTTCCGCTGACCTTGGAACGACTTTGAGTGTGGGGAGTCTGGAAGAGCACTGGGAAAAGGCTGATTCAGAGAGACAGATGAGTGAGGAAGAAAAATCAAGGAGATTGGCGCAAGGACGGTGGAAAAAAGTCTTTCTGAAGAAAGCAGGAAAAATTTTTACACACAAGGCCAACACTGAGCCCTTACAATCAGGCTCGTCTGGCCACACACCAACAGTAGTGAAAGAAAAAAATACTGAACGTGGCTTGCAAGCTACGGTCTGTGCAAAAGCTACTGTTGTGCCAGGGACAAAAAGAGCATGGACAGAATTTATTAAAGAACAAATTACATTAAGCTCCAGGAAGTGACAGGGTTAAAAATTAGGATTGTAAAAAATAATGTCTGTACTTTTTTCCTAATTCCTGTTGACTTTGTGATTGTTTCACTAAGAGAGCCATCCCCTGTATCAATCATAGTAAGCTATTTAGACACAGAAATAAGTGGCATATGGCTTAGCACTTTTGGGTCTAGCAATCAAGTAGCAACCTTCTGCAATACAACTGTAGTTCGGTTCCCAGTGGACTTCACTTTGATGATTAGATATATTGAGTTCCCTGTGTCATTCAAAGACAGCAGAATTTCATACAAGTTGGTGTTAGCTTCCTCTCACTTCATTTCAGTTTTCAATAACCAGTGTCATCACATGTAACGGTTTCTTCGTAATGGAACTTCATGTTGAATCAGATTTGTCTTTCAAGTGAAAGAGTGCTGTGAGAAGTCTTCTGAATTACTGATCTCTGGAAAAATTCTCACCACAGTGAAAACAGGAAGAGATTATTTATTTATTTCCCCTATGGACACTTATGTGGTCAATCCCCAGATCACTTAGGAATACTCAGTAAAAAAACTTCAGTATTGCATGTGGAGATGGTATTAGCATTCTTTCCAGGACTCCCCCCCCCCCCCCCCCCCGAGTGCTTGCTGGAGTCGTTGTGCTAAGTAAATAGCAAATATTTGTTCAGTCCTATTCAAAACCAAAACAATGATATTTAAAGCCAAGTACTATGTAAGTGGAGTTATATCAGAGGACAATTTGGACTTCAGATGTTAATTGATCCCTCTGTATTTCAGCACAATGACTGGTAAATAGTAACATACTTCACTGACACAGAACTACTCTTTTCCTGGTACTTACCTTCTTACTGTCACCTCAGTCCCTGTCCCTGGGCACTGGGGAGGCATCTGTGCAAGCAGATGGAAGGAGCCAAGTGCTTTCCCCATAGAGGTCATGGTATAGGGAAGGGAGGGAAGAAACTCAAAGAGTAAACAGCATCATGGTGGGCATAAGCCTGCAAGTCAAGTGTCTGCCCTGTTCTGTCAGGAATGTTTCTGGAGAAATCTGGTGTCTTGGAAAATCTTCTACCTATGCCATTGCTTGAAGCTGTATCTACCCCAATGGGCTGCAATCTCAGTTTTGATGCCCCTGCTCCATAGGATTTCCAAAATGGAGAAAGTCTCTGAAAGCCCACCTGTACAACACAAACCTGTATATTGAGATTTATCTGGCAGCTTACCATGTAGCACCTTCCATGCACAAGGATTGTGCCAGATAATGTAATAGCACAGTGTTCTTAAAAAGTAATTTCTGGGTCACGCATTCACGATGAAGCACTTGCTGTAATTCACAATTAGTCTTAATATGCTGTAAGAAGAGTGACTGCAGACGAATGTCTCGCAGCTTTATAAGCTCGACATTTACCAAGCAGCAAAGATGATTCGGCTGCTATCACATATCCAGGACTGCCCATCCCATGGTTTTATTTCTTGGCAGTTTCCTACAATTTTGTCAAATATTTTTTTAATGTGACAAAGTCAGTTCAATTACACAGTCATTATAAGTTTTGCCAAGGTTGAGTATGGATCGTTTTGTGTTCATTAGAGCACAAAATTAGAATTTTCATTGCAGCAATTGTAAACAGTATTGGCTCAAAGGACTCAAGTTTTTTTCCTCCATAAAATCTTGGATAAGCTATAACTGAGGACTTACATGGTTTTTTGACAGATTTTAATTTTTTTCAAACTGCCTTCTGGGTTGTTGGATTTTTTTCTTCTTCTTCCTAGCCCTTGATATATTTGTTTAACTGAATAACCAGTTCCCTTCAAAATGATGACATTGCCACTGTGTGCATGAACAAGCAAGTGCAGTCAGTGTGTATCTAAGGCTGTGAATATATTATTTCTTCAACTTCTTAAATGTTATAGCTTGGTGCTTGTCACTTTACACCCAGTCAGGGTTGTAAAAGCCATAAATGGTCTTCTGGAAATAAACGTGTTTCAGAAAATACTTCATCATCTGCTTAAGTCCTACTAAGCCCCATTAAGCTTTCACTTAAGTAATTTCAGAGTTTATTACTTAAGTAATAATTGAAGTTTCTATTTAATATTCTCATGAATCTTATATACGTATGATTGAGCGTGCTCATCATGCCAGTGTAACTATAAAGAAATTGCATCAAAACCAATCATTTTATGTATGCAAAAATTAAGCAAATAGGAAATAAATCCAGCGTAGAGTGTTTAAAGCAATCAAAAAAACCTGAAGGGTTTCCAGTAAAGTCCAGGCTTTCAAAAGCTGTCTGGAACAGATAAAGAATAGGGCTACTTCTTTTTGTCTGTGTTTAGAAGAGTAAATAAGACCCAGAAAATCATCTTGGAGAGAAGAATATTGCATTTTTCCCTTGATTTTTATAGTAATTTTGTTTAGTTTAACCTTCTTATTGCTGATTTAGCTTGCTAGAAATGATAGCATATTAAATAGTGGGAGACTGCTTAGTAGAAAATAAAAACAAAATATCTCATCTGCCAGTATTTTGGGCTGAAGGTGAACCTACGCTACTCTGCCTTCCTTCCCTGTCTCTTAGGATTAGGGAGTTAGTGCTGTTCCTCACTTGTGCTTCACTTGGAGGAATTTCCAGGGTTTGTTTTTAAACTAATATGTATTTACAAGGAAGGAGAGACGACAGACACTATTAAGAAAGTAGCAACGAACTTCAGCAGACATCCCTGACAAAGCTTGCACAGCAACAATCCTCTGCCTTGGCTCCTAGAAATCCACGGAGTGCGTGATTCTCTTGGCATGTGGCGTGCTCATGTCTCGCCAATGGGTTGCCCAGTCCTTAGAGATTTTTTTTCTTTTTTTTTTAGATATACTATGCCATGATAATGTCATTCAGGATAAGATATGTCAGCAAATGCCCCAACAGGCTTTATCAGCTTATACCTCTTAGCAAAACCTGGAGCTACAGTGAATGGGGACAACAGACATACAGCAAAGGCATATCTCTTCCTCTTAAAGAAATGTGTTTAACGAGATTATGTACTATTTGCATTTGAAATTTGCAATTAGCACCCCGTGAACACAGAATGAAATCATCCAAGTGTCAGATAATGTGTTAGATATATGTAGTTAGACTTTTGTAGATTAAACACACTATTAGATATGTGGTAGCACGGCTACAATAATACATTTTATAGAAATCACTGTATCCTGAATAATCTGAGAGCTCATTGAAATATAGTTCTCTTATTAAACCTGTGCAGTATGTATGTTTGTCTATGCATGTGTGCATACAGGAATGCAAATTACTGAGTGGCAAGATTAGTAAATTGTGGATTGTGGAAGTCTTGCTGTACATAGTAGAAAATTTTCCTTCAAAGCATATATAAAGGTTTGATTCTGCAACTTTATTCTCAACCCTATAATTTTACACTAGCTGGCATAAATTAGCAAGCTAGAAGTCTAAATATATGTCTGATATGTGTCTCAAAAGCAATAACAAGACATGTGCATACGGTGAAACAGGAGTCGTATGTGTAAAATGTCTATGCTTTTCTGCACGTAGGTAACATTTAAGTCAGGGAAAGGAAAGAAAATTCCTTCAACTGCAGTTTATCTGTGTTGTTTGTATTCCGGAATTCTCTGAATATATTTCTTTTTTACCTCAAGGACTTTCAGTCTGTAAAATAACTGGCAATGCCAAGCATTACTTCTCTACCAAATGTGATAATTTCTGAATCCAGACAGTGGCTGAGTTGCATTAGTGTGCTCAGTGGTCTGGTGGAAATCAGTAAAATGATGAGGCGCAGTGAAGGGGGAAGGCGGGGCTTCCACATTTATTTATTCTGGATAAATGGTGCCCATTAATCTACCAGGAAAATATGGAATTAGCAGGGAAGAAACCACAGTTGCAAATTTGGCAGTTGCTAGCATGCACAGATGGTCTTTCAGTGTTTTAAGATTTTCCAGTCTTTTGATATTGATACCACCATTGAAAAGTAGCCCATGTATTGCTAATGTTTATCTAGAATAGCCATAGAAAAATAATCTTGTATATTTTGGATTGTTCAATCTCCTCTCAATGTATTTGCATAAAGTGTTTTAATCTTGAAGGTAAACTTCTTATGCTCTGTCTGTCTTTGGTTATTTTAAGAAGCATAGCTGGAGAATGGTTTCCTAAAATACAGCCAGCCAGTATATCCAGACAAAGGCATTAGGAAGAAAGAAACTCTTACACGTGAATTGTGTTGAATAACATTTGCAAGTTGGTAGTCTGAATTCCGTTCCTACTCTTATGCTTCTTTGTGAAGTGGTGTTCTCAAAACCAGGATGTCGAGTCCCTCCTTGACAGAGTGTTTTATTCTTCTGCTGCTGACAAGCACTGATTTTCAGTCACTGTTACTCCCCATAACTTCACTGAAGCTGGGAATCTGACCCTGGCAACATCTCCGTGTTTCGGGGCATGAAGTCAAGAGGGAAGGATAATCTCATCTGCTTAATTTGCTTTGGGAATGTTTAGTTGAGTCATTAAAGACTTTGTTGAAATATTTTGCAGAGGAAATCACAGAATAATTCTTGCCAACTTTACTTTGAGTTTATTCTCAACTGACCCAGAGGATGCAGTACCTTAATGACTGTTCTGAAATGTGTTTTCTGCAGCACTGTTGTTGTGTACACAACTCGCGTGTGCACAGGGCAGAGACGTCTTTGACTACAAAAAGTCCAAAGGGCTTTGTGTTAAAAATCAGTAAAAACTGTTGGGAGAAAAAGGTAAATTAAAAAAAAAAAATATCTCAGTGCCCCACATATTTTAATCTGCAGAGAGAAGATCTGAGATCTAAGGTGAAAGTTTTAGATGTATGATAGAAACACTGAATGCTGCTAACTCCAGTGTGTCCAGGTGTACAAGGCTCATTTATATAGATCTGTATAAAGATAGATAGATAGAAAGATAGAAAGATAGATAGATAGATAGATAGATAGATAGATAGATAGATAGATAGATAGAGACAGGCAGGCAGGCAGGCAGACCGGTAGGTATGGATATCTAAACACGGGGTCTGCCAGACCTATAGGACATTAGGGCATATACATATGCTTCTGAGGCTTTTATGGTTTTAAATAAGACAAATGAACACTGTCTTGCCAATATCTACCAATGAAAGAAACATTGCTGAAGAATTAAATATCAGGTGCTAACAAGAAAATTTTCTAATTACTATTCAGCAGAAATCTTCTTCAGCATCTGTGTAGATACCATAGAAGAGACTTAGAAGCACCTTGCTGCTTCAGCCAGTAGTTCCCATCTTTGATGCACTTAGCCAGATTTCATGTACCACCTCAAAAACAGAACTTGGTTTTGTTGTACAAGCAGAGATGCAAAATGTAGAGTTTTATTTCCCAGCTTGCCAGCGCTATCTTGAGTAAAGGTGTGCTTTAGCTTAAGTCGTACCTATCGTATAGGATAGAAGAATTATGCCGTATATTTTGCAAGCCTTTTCTGCAACCACTCAATACTACTGAGTGATGTTCAGTGTATAATCTGCTATAGCCATCTGACCTTTCTCTAGAAAACTGCCTCACTGGTCATTCTCTACTTTGTATTTTTGCTGTTTAATTTTCCTGATAAACTGCAGTACCTTGCACTTGTCCACCCTGAACTTTATCCTGTTTCTTCAGCTCTTATCTCCACTGCATCAGGATCATTTTGTATTCTGACCCATCCTCTAAAATACTTGCATACCTTCTCACACAGGTGGTATTTGCTAATTTAACAAGCATACTCCCTGGTTCTCACATCCAGACTGTTAATGGTGTACTAATGTCCTTATCTATTGTGTAGCCACTGTGACAGTAGGTAGGCTTTAGTCTTGAAAGATGCTTCTTGCCAAATCTGTAATAAAAATGAGATATAATACTGATCATGATTTGGATGATTTACATGATCTGCTTACTAGAATGGATCGACCCTCTAAAATCTTGAAATGGCTGCACATCTTGCAGGACTTCTTATGGAAATCTGGAGATCCTGGAGGGTGTGAACTTTTCAGCTTCTCTGCACATATGTGAAACTTTCATTTAGCAAGCCACAAAAATGCACCAAAAACTCACTGCAACACATTTCAAAGTCCCTCACCAGCAATTAAAGGCTCTGTGGCTCTGATTTTCTATTTGCTGACCCACCATATACGAATTTCATTAAATACTGCCCACTATCAATGTTTGTGTATCACTGGCAATTATTTGGTTTTATATGTTCTTACTTTTTCATGAAAACCTTATTGAGGAAAATCCCAAATTTCGTTCTCATCTATGTGACATTTAAGAAAGTATTGCAAATCCTACACCATTGAGGGTCAGATATCCAAAAAAAAAGCAAAAAAGTTGAAGTGACTGCAAACATAGAGAAAGAAGTCAGACATCAGGCTAGTCTTAGAAGTGAGCATGCAAGATTGCTGTTGTGTAAGCAAAATCTGGTCCTGGTCAGCTGTAACTGTTGTTATCTTCACTTATTCCAGATATTGCTAGAGGAATTTCTTCATTTGTTTAATATCAACAAGCAATTCGTCTAGACTTCACTTAGCAGTCAAATACAATCATATCATCACTCATGTACAAACTCCAAAATTCATCCACACATTTCAAGAATAAGATAATCATCTAATAATATATGGAGAGGCTTGTTCTAGACGTACACTCTAGCATATGTACTTCATCTTCTCTTTTAAAAGGAGCCATTTTTTAAAAAACATATAATTGTACTACAGTCAAATGATCTTTTAATCACTGCTCTAAAAGTCTTGATTGCACGGTAGAGCACTCCTTTTGTCCTGTCTCCTCTGCTGCGGTGAATTTCTTGGTTTCTCTCCCTAATTTGACCACACACAGACGTATAGAGACATCAATACTGCCTCCACTCCAGAAGCTGTCTCAGACCCTCACTCTCCTACTTCTGCATGATCCTAGAGGCGTTCACTAGCATTTGGGGAACAGTTGTGTACACTTGGGTGTATGTACAGTGATGTTCATATTTATAGCATTTGTTTTGCCCCTTCTCTTCTACACAAAATGTCCTGAGCTCTGTCAGTTCATTCCCCTGCTCCTTGGATGTTCCTCACTGCATTTATGCACACCTAATAGTTTTATTTTGCTTTGACTGAGATACGTGGGTCTAGCTGTTAATTTTATAACATTTACCAGAGTAAAGGCAGAGCCATAGACTTGTGGTTTGGCTCAATAGAATGTTTTGTCATTCTCTGCATAAAAGCATTTCCAACTCGTTTTTACACTGTAACTCCATCAAAGATTATTTTTTTCTTGGCCCATAATGATTGTAAAATGATCAGTCTTTCAAAGAGAAGTGTGTATCTGCAACACTGAAGCCCAAAGTAGTTAGTTCTGTTGTCAGCTTTCTAGCGTACCCAGGAGAAAATCTATCCTCTGCCATCGTCGCGAGTGAGAATTCAGGGAACAATCTCACATCCATTTTTCCATTTACGTTCCCAAGTGCCTTTGTGTATTTGCTCTGACCTTATGTGAGGAAGAGTTACAAGTTACTAGCAGTCATCTTGTCCATATTTTTTCTGTGACTATAATTCAGTGTAATGGAAACATTCCAAGACAATTAGAAATGCAGTCCGTATTGCAACCTGCACTCAAAAATTCAGTGTAAAACACTAACCTTCTTTAAAGAGGCAAACCCCATCAAGAAGATGGGGTTATTGAACATCCTGAATCTGTTCTTCATAAGCTTTACACTCCGTTCATATACTAGACTGCATCTTAAATATAAACCTATCATCAGGTTTAGCAAATCAATACCGTAAGAGTGTGAAATGGTCCCCAGAAATCTCCAGAATGCCATTTCACAGTAAAAGCAATTGAAAAAGAAGCTGCAGTGGAATATCTTATGAGATAGCCATTTAGATCACAAAAGGATCATAAAAGTCAGAAGCAGTTTGTTTGAAACAAGGTTCATAATATAACCATACAGAGCTTGCTGGGAAGAAAGAGGAAAATTGCAAACCAATTTGTGGTTACGGCTTTTTCTGTCAATTCTGTAGGGATTTAAAACTTGTAAAAGGTGGAACTTCTGCCATCTTACATTGCTCAACTAGAAAGAGATAGCTATAATCAGAGTAGCTAAACAAACACCAATTATTGAAAGGCAATATAGTCTTTATTAACTTCAAAGCAATTAGCACTTCTTTAGTTCATTTTCTACTGAGCAAGGTGGTGTCAGATAGTGGCATTTGTCAGCAATAATCTGAGCATCTTTTGAGGGTTGGCTTCCTGTATTCGCATAATATTTTGTCAGTGAAGTTTTTATACTTTCTCTTTATGCGCAATAAAGGCACTAATGAAAACCTTAGAAAGGACAGTTTCTGTGAGCAAATGCCAGCTGACCACGCCACCCTGTTTCAAACATTTGGTATCACATAACTATGTATGTCTTGAAAGATGGTTGAGTCCCAGTGCAGGATAATAGAAGCAGAGTATTCTGGAGGAAGTCATATGTCCTAAAGCAAAAAACCCAGTGTAAATAAATAAATCAATTCATTTTGTCACACTCATACAATTCTACAAGCGTCTTGCACATTCAAATTAATATGTAACAGATGCTCTGGCTAACTAGAATGCTCAGGTCAGATTTAAACAAATCACTCCAATGGCTGGAAACTCAATTAGGTCGCAGATACAAATCCTTTAATATTTTTTTTAAAATCTTTATGATTCGAGGTTGATTAGAAGCTAATATGGAGCCAGTCTACCTTCTTCCTTGCTTCCTTAAAAAAAAATTCTAGACAATAATAATAGTTCCTGTTTATTCTTCTGCTAACATTTCTCTTTAAAGAGTGGCACTACTTTAATAAAGATAGAGGAAATGAAATTTCGGCTATGTTACACTCAATCAGATTACTTCGGACAAATGAAAAGTCATACTGCCTCCTTTAATACCATTAGAAGAATTGATATTGCAGGATTCTTTTCAGATCACAGTGCGCTGACGATTACAGCCCTGATGCCATTTACCTTTTGGTGACACCTGTGTGCTGTGTTGCTGGGAAATGTCTCGGCAGTGAGTTGTGGACCCAAGACGTGGAGGGTCAATGTGCTGTGATGCACTGGGAGCCTTCCCATTTTCCTCACTGCTGCCACCACAGAGAAGGCTAAAGGCCAGGGCAGGAAGCACAGCCAGGGATGGAGGAGAGCAAGGGGACTGTGTGTATGTAGCTCTCGTGCCGAGGAATGCTCCCCACCATGCTGATTACAGACAGCCTTGACTCTCCTGCGCTTCTCCAAGGCCCAGGGGATTATGGAGAATTATCCAGTGATGCAGGATCAGTTTCTAATTATGGTATCTTTAAGTGATGGTTGTCCTAAAGAGTTCACACGTGTATAATGGAATGAAAACCTGTAGGCTGTGTTTATTCTGCTATCTTCTAGATGGCTGGCCCTGGCCCATTGCAAGGAAGCTCAGCTAGCCAGCTCTGGGAGGACCACGTGGTTGTCTGGTAGTGGCAGCAACAACAGGTTTTTATTTCCTGCCTCTGTATGGTGTTGCCAAGGAGTCCCTTCTTCATGCAGATTCACAGTTGCTGTCACACCTGGGCTCCTCAGGAGCCAGGCATGAGGCAGAACGGGCCTCCGACAGCACTGCAGTGGGACTTGCCATTGCCCCAGGATCATGCTAACATTGACTTGTTCTCTTGATTTCCTAAGCTACTGCTGTTCACTCCTCAGCAGCTGAAGTCCTGGGCTGTAGATCACTAAATAAGTGCTTGAAGTGATTAGGCCTTTTTTATCTACATTTAAGAACAATGTATTTAATTCATGTCATCCTTTATGCACATATTGGGAAAGTTATTGGGCTCTATGGGTGATTTCTGTTCCAGGAAGTGAGCATGGAATTTTTTTGTCTTGCATAACCCTCCATTTATCTCCCAGAGCCTGATTTCTGGATCATCACTTTTTTTTTTTTTTTTTTCTTTCCATTTTACACATATTCTTGTGCCTGAAACAATGAGAAAAAATGCATGTTAAAAATACATTCTAATCCATTTATCAAAGAGGAACAATTACAAATAGTACTTTAGCAATAAATTAATAACCATATTCATCACATAAACTCAAATCATGCTAAGGCAGCTTGTTTTCCTTTGCATGATTTGCAGCATTTCTGTCATCTTTTGTGACTAACGCTGCTGAAATAAATTTCTCAACGTGGCTTAGAAAGACAATGGCAAATTATCTCTTTCCCAAGTGAGTGTTAATGAGCAAGAGGCTGGTGTGTGCCATCCCTACCACTTCTTGCGGTGTCCCTTGTTGCAGGCTGGGAAAAAATAAATCTTAATTATTAAATGCCACTAGAAAACCTTTGTCCTGGTTTGTGGGTAGCCAGAGCACTCTCCTAGCACAGGGCCGTTGGTCTCTGTTAGCCTCATCAGGAACAAGGTCAGTGCCGTGCTGTAGCTGGTGGGCTGGCTGGGCTAACCAGCATGTGAGAGAAGTTCGCAGTGTTTAATAACAGCAATAAATACTCCTGGCAATGTAAAATCCTCTGCAGGCTGAAAGCAAAGAGACCCAGATGCCACTGGTATCTGGTCTGTCATTACAGATGTAATGCACAGCCCTCAACTTGTGTAAAGTGGCATATCTCCATTAGATCAGCATCATTTTATACCAGTGAAGGTTTGTCCCATGAATCAAAACCTCTGCTGGCGTATCTCTATTGATTTCTTTGACGTTACCCCAGCAGAGAATTTTGTTCCAAAGCATTGCAGAAATAGAGAAAGCTGACAAGATGAGAAGGGAGTCTAATAGATGAAGCGATGAGACATAGAGAAAAGACAGGCACTTGGTTGCTTTGGGGTAAGCAAGCTAATTCTCAAGATGAGAGTTTATTATTTTTTTAATCCTGCTTATTTAATAGAATATGAGTGGAGTCTTGTCTTATATAGCTAAGCTTATCATAGCATTAAACTCTACAAGTAGGGCCAGGAGTCACAGGAGTCACACTGATGTAAATCCAAACCAGTTCAATTTTAGTGGAGGAAATAGCTATTACATTAAAAAAAACCAAACCACAATTGTTTCTTTCTAGCTCAGTGTTAGGACATCCAGTCAAAATATCCTTCTTCTTACTGACATTCACTTTAAAAGACAGTATCAGCAATGAGAAGTGGGAGTAAGGGGCTGTGTCAGTGACATGCGGCTCTTGCTGAAGTTTAGAATGAAAGTTCAGCCACCAGAAGGATTTGGGGAGATCTCATTGAGATGTGAATACTTACAGTAAAACTAGAAAGAAGGAAGAAGAGTATAATGCTTCCCTAGGAAGTTAAGGAAGTTTGGTGTGTTTTTTCACTACTTTTTTGTACTTCAGAGCGGCAGCACTTTGCGGGTATGGTTTAGGCTTAGCTCCAGCTCTCAGTCAAGTTAATGTGAGCTGGATCGGTTCCTCCAGGACATGCAGTTGTAGTTGAGTTCTATGTGGAAACAAGCAAATGTGATTGAACATATGCCTACGTGCATCGTGTGTCCCAGGCAGCTATGGAGGGACCTTCACACTTCCCAGTTTGCAAAATGCAACTCTTCAACCTGCATTTTAAAAAAGTCTTTAAAATGTGAGGCGAGTATAACTGATACGGAAGTGTCTGTCTGGCTTGTGAATAGCCTGAAAATACTTTTCTTTGAGATGCAAACGATACTGTTTGGTGCGGTGCAGGCGGATACAGATGGTGACAGGGATGCTTCAAGGATCAATGTCTGTTACCCAAACAGTCAGCGTGGCCAAAAAGGAGGGAACATCCCTCAAGGAGATATAGTATGGGTGTTTATGGGGTGAATTCCCCCAAATGCTGTGAGAAGTGAATCTGTTACAAACTATCAGTGTGGAAGATGTATGCGGGGGAGTAAGACATGAACATGTGCCGGCATTTAACAAGATATAAATGGTATCTTATGTGTCCCTGGTTGTATTTTACTGCAGCAGAGTTCTGCATTTAGAAAGTAGGAGAAACTGCTCTGGTAAAGTCTAGTCCAGTGGCCTAGATACAAGACTTGAAATAGGAATCCTAATTTTCTGTGCTTGCATTTTTTCCTCAAAATCTCTGTAGTAATGGTCAGACAATTCAGAACTTTCCAGCCTGTGTGCCAAGATTTACACATCTTAAAAATCTCTCTAGAAACAAGAAGTTCTAGAAGTTTTCCATGGGATTTGGTTAATTGCTGTGGGAAATGCACAGGAATTTGGAATACATTTTGTTGAAAACTTCATATACTGAATAAATGTATTAGGTGTTCTCATATATGTGTAATATATACATCCTAGATGGCACACGAGCATGCGTAAGAAAATCACTCTAATATTTACATCATTACAAAACTTAGAAGTAGAGAAGAGCCTGGAAACTCTTAGCAGCTTCTTCTTGGTCCATTTGTAAAAGTCTGTGAAAAAACAGATAGCTGTTGGTCATAATGAGGAAAATTCTAGTGTAGTTTGAAAAAGTGACATTTTTTTACAGAAAAGAAAGAGGAACATATGAATTCAGTTATATTAAGTGCTTTTTCATAAATATCTCCAATCAAATAAAATATTTTGACAGTCTTGAAAACAACATATTTTATTAACTTGATTGAAAGGTTCCATTGGCTTTGCATTGCACTGCGTAGGACATCCCTCGTAAACAGGATGCCACTAACTTGAAGCTCCCAGCAGGGACCACGCTATGGGCTTAACTGATTATATAAAACATTCTAAGCCAATTTAATGAAACAAAATATTTCATTGTAGATGAAATTAACTCAAAATATTTTATTTGCATTTTTCCAAAAGGTATGTGTTATTTTGGAGGGGAGTTTGAAATTTTGTTGCAGGTTGTAATGCCAATTTTAATGAGAATTTGTTTGTGTCAGGTTATCCTGGAGGAGAATTTCTAAGAGCACTGCTATGTTTTCCGTAGAAGAGCTAATTAGGATTGCACTTTTCAAGTCCCGCTGGGGGGAATATCTGTGGTACAACCTTCTACACCACCAGTGGAGCACCAGACCCTCCAAACAAGTTATAATAGATTACAGTACCTTTGCCTGACCGCAAGACAGGATCAGGCCATGGGCTCCTGCGGGCTTGTACTCAGGGCAGTGCCTTGAGGTGATTTAGCTTTGCCAGCAGTGGAAGGGTGAAGAACGCTGCAGATGCTCAGCTGCTGTTCAGCAAAGGCAGCTGGAGCTGATGTGAATAAAGAGGATTTCTTTCAAGCCCATTGGGCCCAGGGTGATTACTGAACACTACAATCAGGGTCCTTTACTTTTTTTTTAAAAAAGTTTGATTGCCCTCGCATGAGACTGGAAGGCAGAGAAAGGGCTGTAGCAGTACAGATTCCTATGATCTCCCCTTGCCATATAATCAGAAGAGTTCTGCAATTGAATATTTCACAATAATCACTGCATTTTCAATGGGAATGATATAAAAGCAAATATCAAGGCCTCTGGCTGACAAAAGCAGAATACAGAGGGAAAATATGAAAATAGCAACTTACTTCAGCAATAAAGAGAGTATATTTTATACTGCAGTTTTTCTTTTTGTTAAATCATGACTTTCTAGTAAATGACATCCCAGAAGATATTTATCAAAGCAGGAAAGCACTAGAAAGGAGCACCCTGCATTCACTTTAATATTTCTCCTTTTCTTCTGACATTTTCTTGCCTAGAGATCTAATTCCATTAAATATGTACATTTTTGACTGGAAGACTTCTTCATGTATCTTTCAGATGAATCTTAAAAGTACATAAGGTCTGTAGGGCAGGTTTTTTTAAGTGCAAATGAGGCGCACAGTAGAATATTGTCTATGAGGCTTTTCAAATTATTTATATTCCTGCAGTGCTTTACCTTTCTCTTTCTGTGATAATGATAAGGTAGAAGTGAGACTCCAATGCACCTTCTGTGGAAAACTGTCAAACAACATTAGTCATATTTAATATCTGACATGCAGGAACTTACTTTGGTTGATCTCCATTTTTATTGGATTTATTAGACGTTATCACGTCTGTAACTTTTTCTGATCCCATTGCGCATTGAAGTGTTAAAGTCTGTTAGGCCTGTGATTGGTCAGTGTTAGAGCCCTGTTATGCTCCTGTGGGTGGATATAAATTAACATTCCCTCATTAAGTCTACTTTGCAGTACACATGAGTCTGTGGTGGGAATAATGACAGCTAAATGCTTTGTTGCCGCCCATCCATGCCCACTAGTGCCGTTCTCCACCAGCCTTCTGAAGCTTGTTAGACCTGGGACCTGCCAGTTCTTGGAAAGCCGTCCTCTCCAGGTCACTTGGGTGCTGTAGAGAGCAGTGCAGGGGCTGACTGGGTATCTGTTTTCCCCACCACCTTTGAAACAATGACCTTATGTCACGTTAGAGGCCACTGTGCTGGAAGAGTTGTGCTTCAGATTTGGTATAAAGCAAAGGTCCTGACCATGTGCAGTCATTAAAGATTTCATTGCTTTCTCAGAGTTTGGGTTAAGGATGTTAATTCTGAAGTCCCAAGCCAAATTGATACTTAAGTAATTATTATCTGCCTAAGTGTCTGCCTGTACTACTGCTGGTGTCACCCTTATCTCTGAGCATCTTGAGACTTATTTCAGATCCCACATTTGCATAACTTATCCCCACTATCATGCAGTGGTCTTAGCTGTGCTTTGCCAAGAGATAAACAGAGCTATGCCAACATAAAGATTGGGATGGTAAGACACTGCTTTCTCTGGTTCTGTTGAAAAAAAATTCAGTGAATTAAACTTCTGCAGAGGAGGGAGGGTCTTCAGCAAGAGCAAGAAGTGACAGAATGATCTTCTATATCTGTCTAGTGGGAATCTGAGAGCTGAGCAAATCTCTTTCCAGAGATTTTATTGGGCCAGATGTTTATACCTTCCATAGTGTTACCTAGTGATAACACTCAAAAAAATCGTGTGCTCAAGGGCTATATGAAATGTAAGGCCATCTTCACTCCACAAACCCTGGGCTACTCATTCCTATCCTAAGAAAAATAGTAAATTGTTCAACAGAGCCTCTCTTTCTCCTGCCCTGGGTGTGGCTATTCGTGTGCTCTTAGATCTCCTCAGCTCTCCGGTCAAGACCTCCTCGTTCTTGCAGACTGAGTCTTGTTGCTCCTTTCATTGGTTACTACTCATTTTCTCTTTTCTCTCTTGGACTCTTCCTTCAAGCCACACTGGCAAATAATTTCTTTTTGTGTTCAGTGCCTCCCACATCTGGCATTGTGGGTCGTGTGTGGTCCAGCACAGTGGCAACGTGTGATGGTATCCCCTAAAGCAAAGCAAGTGCTCTCATGTATCTTCTCTTAAAGGACAGAGTCTGTTTCCCCTCATATGTATTACTGAGAAGAAGGAAATGGCTGTGGCAGGTTATCTTGCCTATGCCACTTAAATATCTGTTCTTCAGATGATGAGCAGCTCCCCCACATGTGAGAAGCAGCTACTAAGGTGAGCTAGATCCACAGAAAATATCTTTCTCCTGCGTCTGTCTTAATGTTGTACAGAAGTGCAAGTGCCTGTTGAGATGGTTGCACTGAGTGTGTGTATATACAAGTTGAATGAAGTACAGCAAAAATCAGGACTGTACCTAGTCCCAGAGACTTAAAGTATTTCTGTCAGAGATGATACTTAGCCTTTTCCAGGAATTTAGTTTACTGTTTGCTTACAAGTTGCAGAATATAAATAAGCCTCATTTGTGGTCGCCACTAAGAAAATCCAAACCCCAAATAATTGACAGCAGTGTATTAAAACATGGCACACTCCCAGTGAAAAACAGTACCTGTATGCAAACTGTGTAGCTTTGTGGTTGCTCTTGGATTTAAGTTCTGTGTTACACTTGGAGCTTGAAAGCCTGGGCGTAATTTTGGTCTCCACCTTCCCCAACAAAACTCCTTTTGTTTCTCATTCTTCCATATGTTGTTTTACGGTTGAACTTCATTCAGTGTGTGATTTGCTATGATAATATTGCCTTCACCTTAAGTTCCTGAATTGGTTTTGGACTGATGAGTGCTCTCAGCTTCCTTCTCATTCACTTTTTTTTCCTTTTCCTTTTTCTTTTCTCCTTTTCCTTTCTTCCTTTTCCTTTCTTCCTTTTCCTTTTTCTTCTCCTTTTCCTATTCCAATGTGTGGCTTATTGGTCCCATATCTTGAAGGAAATATCCACTTCTCAGATTTTTTGTGGTCCCCTGGCTGAAGGAGGATACTGCCATTCATCACTGCGAGCCACTCACAGAACAAGAGGACATGGTCTCAAGCTTCGTCAGGGGAAGTTTAGGCTCGGTATTAGGAAAAAATTCTTCACTGAAAGGGTCATTGGCCATTGGAATGCGCTGCCTGGGGAGGTGGTGCCACCGTCCCTGGAGGTGTTTAAAGGGAGATTGGATGAGGCACTTAGTGCCATGGTTTAGATGATGAGTAGGTGTTGGTGTTGGGTCATAGGCTGGACTCGATGATCTCAAAGGTCTTTTCCAGCCTTGTAATACTGGGAGCAGGATGTCACTTTTTCACTGTCAGCTACAGCTGCCTTTAGAAGTCCGTAGGTTTATCCTGTCTAAGTATGGTCCTCTCCAGTGTTACCAGCCAGTTTCTAATGTAGTAGAACCTTCAACCCTGCAGCCCACTGAAATCCCAAGCCTGTTTTTCTGCATGTTCAGGAAAGTGGTTGCCTTTCTTTAGTTATTGGTTTGTTGCATGGGATTATTTCCTCTTCCCGAGTCTTAACCTGACTTTCAGGTGGCACTAAGGACTACTGCTGTAATTGCACATGGCTTATGGCAGTGGTTATTTTTATTCAAAGAATAAGTTATCTAACTGTAGTTGCTGCAAGTTTTGAGAAATCGTATTACAGATGTTGAGTTATATCTGAATCTTTTACCTGCTCAAGGAGTTCTTATGCCTACTGACTTCTGCAAAGTGTTGTCTGATAGGATCTCCCATCAGCTCATTATATTCCCAGAAGTACTTCACTTGTGGCAGGTTTAGTTGCACTGCAATCAAGTGTAATAAAAAAAAAGTACCTTTCAGTTTAACAGTGAGACTGCAAGAACTTGCCTTCTATTTTTCTTCCTTTGGGCTGCCTGGCTGCTGCGCTTCACATACGCACTCCATCCCCAGATGTTTTGATAACATCTCTTCTGATAAATACTAGCAATGCATCAACAAATAAAAGTGCGAAGTAAATAATCACTGTCAGCAGAAATATATAGTCAAGACAGCACGTTTTGAAATATGCAGAGGTGAGAGTCTGTGATCCTTCAAGAGCCAGGACCCACATCCACACTGCCATATGGCTGCAAGCACCTATGGGATCCAGTAAGAAAACTGTCAGCAGTTTTTCATCTGCACTCACAAAGCAGGATGCAAGGTGCATGCATCTCTTCACGTCTTCCATGTAAAACATCTGAAGACAATGAACGAGGCATTAGCAAGATAAATACATGTCCAAGCCCCAAAGAGAGAAGACAGGTTGGTGCTAGGAGAAAAGATAAAATTATATTTTATGCCTAACAGCTTACCGTAGAAAACTGTTTGAGAAGGGGGAATGATGCTAAGTGTGAGAGAGAGTTCCTTCTTTTCTCGCAAGATTTTCCTTGCCTGAATCTCATCAAGCCAAAAAGAGCTTCTCTAAGGCTTCTTGTCCCCCCTAGATAAACGTTTTAGCCTTGTTTTCTTTTGTTCCCGCTTCCGCCATTGATAGCAGCCTGAGGGAAGAGGAGTGGGGAAATATGTTGCTTCTGCAAAACCATTTTAGGAAGAATAGCCAGAACATAAATGATACTGTTTTGGCTTCAAAAGGGTAAGCAGGTGTCTTAGGAGTCCCAGAAGAGCAATGTGCAAGCTTGTACAAACAACCTCCGAATCACGCCTGTTTGTTATTCACACAAACAGAGTTGAAACCGTCTGAATTCCTCAGTTCCCAGAATTCAGATGGTGCACAATGGCCTATAATGAACAGCACCTGTGCTTACCTCAATTACTACACAGAGCTGAACAACAGCAAGAAGGGCTTTCAAGAATATTTTTTCAATAATAGATTTAGTTATGTCTTTCATAATTGGATTCAAAAGCTCAAAATTTCATTTTGCAACTTGTTCATGAAATTTGTATGAAAAAGTCTGGCGTTTATTCAAAAGAAATACTCTATGAACAAGAAATTGCAAAACAGCCAACTGCTGGTAACTAAGCAGCCAAATTATAGTCCAAGCACTTGGCAAATACACCATCTTTTTTATTATTTCAGTAATTGAATTTCTGTTAAAGCGTGGAGCATAATTTAACATCAGGAATTTATTTATAATACAATAGTGTTTCAGTAATAAATGCATTATTATTGTCACTTTTAATGGAGTCTTATGTATTCCCTCAGAGACTACGTGGCAGACTCTGAGACAACCACTGCATCAGTGTTGTTTGTAGACAATTGAATTAATTGGAGACAGGGTCATTAACTCGACCTGAATACCTCTGATTGCTTCTGTAAATAAGGTTAGAGAGCAAATGGCTAATCTTTGTTGTCATTATAGATTCTTTTTACATTTTCACACTGCCTTGTATATTAAGATCATTTTGCTAAGCAGCTTTTCAGCCTGTCGCCGTGTTTACAGTATTGTCTTGCATGGCATATAACCGTAATTGTATCAGACTTACATTTCATTTCCCGTATCTATATAAAACATGATACTAGAGAGGGACCTATTTTGAATTGAAGCACATAAAAACCATTGGACCAACAAATTAATAAACCAAAATGAATAAGCTGTAGCATTAAAAAATAATCAAATCAAAAAACAAAAGTTGATTTTGTTTGCTTTTGTTTGAGAATTCCAACCTGCGAGACTTGCCAGGGATAATATAGTGAGTCCATTACTCAGTTGGGAACATGACCCACAAGGCCAGCTCTGCATATACCAGCCTGCGAGTGAAATGTTATCTGGACTTTTGGCATGGATTTTTTTGGAAAAAGATCAGCAGGCTGTCATTTAAGCACAGATAGAACACAGATATTTTTCAAGGAGACATCCAAAAAAAAGGTTATGAGCACACTGTTCCATTTCTCAACAACCTTAATAAAGAATGTAGCCTGAGAGGCCCAGGAAGGCATGTGTCAGGAACAAGAGACACCCTAAACTTGAGAATGAGGTCAGGTTCACACTGATCTCAGGGATACCAGCTTGTCATCACTCCCATATACTTAAAAAAACACACTGCTTTCTCAGAAGCGGCCTTGTAAGTGGAAGAAAACAGCTGGCAGTGTCTTATATTATGCTTGGTATTTGCATGTATTTCTTGCATTCTAAATTTATATTCAAGATGGGCTTGAACCCAAACCCCAGATATGCAGTGTGAGTTATCCAAACTCTGGAGCCAAGTGTGGGATCCTGAGTCCATCTGTAACCTAGATGAAAAGTGATGTTTTATGAATTCAGATTCAAAAATAACAGCCTCTCCACTTCAAAACTAGCAAGTACAGCTTTCAGCTTCAAAACTCTGCCCATGTCAAACTCCCATTGACAGTCTGTTGGTGCAGGAAGCCAGCCTGTCTTGAGTGTGGTGGGAGGAACATGCTGCCACACTGTGTTTTATCTCAGCAGCCTCTGCACAACTCACTTATAAGAACATTTAGGGATGTTGTTTCATTTAAAAAGCAAAGGAGGAAACAGAGCATTGAATAGGTGGTAAATTTTTCCAGGATTTTGAAAGCATCATCTAAACTTACAGACTGGCCTTGTAGGTTTGCTTTGCAAAAAAAAATAAGTAAGAGAGATCAGCCAAGCAGTGTTATTAGTTATCAGCTTAGTACTGATCTGGAATTCAAAGTGAGCCTGTTCGGTCTGGGCCACAGTGTCTCTGTCTATCGCTGTGCATTTGCAGGGCATGCAAGCACTGGTGGTGTTCACTGCTGCAGAAGAAATAAGTCCTGCTCAGCCTTTCTGACCATTTGTGCTCCTTTTTGCTGTAGGGGCTGGCTTTTGAGCTCTGTCCTATATTAATTTATCTTTATTGTCTGCTATATCCCAAATTCCGCAGGCAAAATTAGAGCAAGGTGGGAGGCGTTCATTCCAATGCGGAAAATATGTTAATACTTCTCTACTTCTCAGCTAGTAGAGTATCATCTCACTACTGACTTTGTCATTAATGTGCAAGAGACCTTCGGGTCTCGTATAACGTGCCACACTAGAGCATTAGGAGATTGAGACTGTCTGAGCAGATGTGTGAGGAACGCATTGGCACGTTACTAAAGGAATGATTATCAAGCTGAAAACAATAAAGTTCAAGGGAGATTGAACTTTGCCTATTTACCTCTGTATCCATGAGGGGTTTGGGTCTTCCTGACCTTTGCTTGTTGGCAGACCTTCAACAAATCATTGCTGATACAATAACCCTTCATCAGTCTCAGGAAAAATGGATGGTGGTAATGTTGAAAAATCCATTTGTTGTAACTTGGGAATATAAATGTCCAGAACGAAAGCTTCTTAGTTGGAAGATTTTTAAGAAGAAATAATTTAACTAATTCTACAGATCTAAACTATTAAAAAAACCACCCCAGACAAGATGTTGTTTTTTCAGCACCCCATTGTCGAAATTCACTTTATGCTCAGGATTATGGTCACTCTGCTTCTCTTTTCCTGGACCCCTCTTGGGAAATACGATATTTGTTCGCAGTCCTTCCCGGATAAGATTTTAACCACCTCTGCCGGGCATCCCAATTTCTCTCAGCTGATGTTAAGAAAGCAGGCAGTGTGACACAGGAGATAAGGTACTGAAGTAACACTTCACGGAGGCATCCAGTGTTGCAACTGTTACTTCTGGTAATCCCAGTTAGTCTTTCCTGTTTAAATCAAAGCTGGCTCCAAACTTGTCCTCAGCACGCACACAGGCAGTGCAGTCCTCCTGTTTGTGGTGTTGTGACTTGACTCCCTCAGAGCTCCATCCTGAAGGTGCTGAACACCACCAGCCTCCCCCTAGGACAAATGGCCACTCTATTTGCCCACAAGATCCCAGCAAGTAAGTGTGGAAGCTAATAGGATCTTCCCTTTATTTTGGTGTTGGTGAAAAAAGGCTGAAAGGCAAGATTTTCAACCAGATAAGGTTAAAGAATTAAAGATTCTCTGTTTCCTTTTGCTGTCATTCAAAATAATAAGCATAGAAAATTCTGTTTAAAATTGCTGAGCCTTTTGACTTAAAGGGTTTTCATGTCGAAGATTTAAGATGTCAGGTTTCAACATGACACTGATAGTATTAGGCAAAGAATGAGAGCAGATACTTGTAGTAACTGTCATTTTTTCTGACTGTTTATTAATGGTCTTTTGTGATTTATAGTGAATGTTGTGAAGGATCTTCAGGTCCATTTATCACTCAAAGAAGCACCTTTTTTCCTTAATACCCACGTATGTCATAATTAAGGGTGGATGCTGCGTAAAGATTTAGCTCTATTCTTAACAGAAGATCCTTCAAGGTGATGTTTAATCCTAAATAGATTGAATAACTTTTTATAATAAAGCAGAATGAAAACAGACATATAAAGAACATTTAGATTTTCTCTCCAAATGGAGTATTTCACCTGATTTTAAAATAAATTGTAAGGAAAACGCCTATGTTTCAGCATTCAACTTTGTTAATATTTTAGACAGATTTCTCCTCGTTCAAAAAAAATAGTCCTGTGTGCTGAAGTACATCTTTATATCCATGAAGGGCTCTCGTGGTGTGCCATAAATTCATCATGTGCCTTTAGGAATACTTCTTTAAAAACTATTTCAGAGTAATTGCCTATTATTAATAATGATGATTCCTTCCTACTATTATCGCAGTAGCGATGAAACTGTCTGGTTATGGTTTTCGTTAGTATCTGTGTACTTCTGTGGCCCCTGTCACCCCGCAACTTAAATCTACTGAACATAAATATGCTTGGAGTCTCACAATACTGTCTGTATTAAAAGCAGGGAAGAAGTGCCAGGAATTGAATCAGTTTTCTGTAGTGTCAGTCTGGTGCTATAACCACAGAGTTCTCTTTCTTTACAAAGGTGCAGTCATCATCTCTACAGAGGTGAATGATTTGTGCCTTCCTCATTTGAGTACGTGCCCATGGGCTGCACCGTGCTTCCAGCACCAATCTTGCTCTTTCATGCTTTGTACAGTGTATTACACAGGGAGATCGCTACCAGTTTGTGAGCGGCTGAAGATCATTTAGTAAAATATTACCCAATTTGTTCCGACTGTACACAGTTTTTACCTCTTCCCTTTCTGCATTGCTTGTTTTACTCCTCATGCTCCTGCCAGTAGCCACATTTGGAGCAGTCTGGGCCCTTTTCTAAACGGGGTGGCTTTAACAGACTGCAACAGGCTGTTTTCCCTCCTCTGGCTTGCAGAGACTTGTGTTCCCAGTTCATCCTCTTTGCTCTGGTCTGGAAATTATAGTGCTGATAGGCTTCCAGGGGATTCCCCCGAAGAGCAACTCCTCAGACAGTTTTCTAGGTTGATGTTGTACCACTTGTATGTAGTGCTTTGGTGTGAATGACTGCGTGTGTGCTGTAAAGCTCTGGAAAATCAGGATATGCCTTTTGGCGCCTTCTCAAGCTCAGAGGTGTTGTCCTATATGAGGAAAAAAAAATCCTACTTTCTCATGTTTTGTGGCTATTTGGCTGCTCAGGATAGTAAAATTAGCTTTCCTCAGATAGCAGATGGGACTGGAAATGTTGAGGATTTGGAGGTGGCATGTGGATCCATCTGCACCAGTGAGTTTTGGTCCCATAGATCCCAGTCCTCTTCTCACAGTGTTCTGTAATCTGGATTCCGTTTTCAGTTAGAATTGAAGTTAGAACAAGCAGGGGGGCTCATTTACAATGATATCTGTCCAAGTTTCTGCCGAAAGGAGTAAAATCAAGGTGTAAATAAATGACTTATTAAAGAACATTTAATGTTAACTTGAAATTATAAGTCAGTAGAGGAGTGAATACGTACTTCTGAACTTTCATACAAGAGTCACAAAGTGTCCTGAACGATGCAGTACTTCACATTTCCTTTGTGGAAAATAAATAAGTTCCTATGTATCAATACTCATATCTAACTTGATTCAGTGGGGCAATATTGATATAATAAAATGGTTCCATTTACATCAAATGAGGCCCTTTGGAGTCTCACAGTAAGAGATAGTACTCTTGTTCTTCCAGACACCAAATGAACAGTAGCACATCAGGGCATAGTATAAATAATGCTCTCTGACACTTGAATCCATTCGCTAAAATATTGTACATCAAAAAGTCTATGTACATTGCATTCCTTGAATAATATCATGCTCACAAAATTGTTTCCAAACTCTGAGGTGAGCAGGGTGATGCATGCACAAATCATGGATACAATATTGCTTTTAATATGCAAAATCCCCTTCTCTTCCATGTCAAGTGTGTATAAGAATGCTGTGAAATTGGAAGGAGTGCGATTACCATACCAATTGTTCAAGAAGTTTTTTATGTGCACCATTAGGGATGTGCCATTAAAATTCCTCCTCTTATGTTTGTTTCTCATAATTTCACAAGCAGTTTGGTATGTAACACCTGTTTGGTATCGCAGGTGTGATGAAAAGTCAGAACTCACTGTAGCCCAGGAATAAAACCCAGAGAAGTGTCAGAACAGGACAGCAGAAACAGTACCATGGTTAAAGTCACGTTGCAGATGTATATACACAGTTCCACCTAGGATTTGTGGCTAATGTAATTCTTCATTGGAAGGCTTTGACCTTGTTACGGATTCTTGGCAGCTTTTCCCCACTCTATTCATTACTAATGCAAGCTGTCAATCACTTTAGTTCTGCTTTGACATAGACGGTGGCTCATAGGAGTTAGCTCTGTCATTCTTTTTATTTCTTTCATCTTTACTATCCTTTTTTTATGGTCTTTAAAGCTGGAAGTATAAAAGGGTTATGTGTATATGAAAAAAGTCTGTTTCAGTAACTGTATCAACCTTGTTATAAACAGTCTTTGATTAAAACAGTTACTTTTGAACACTGTAAAATGAGAATATGGCTTTTTACATACAACATCTTGTAAATTACCCTCCCCCTCAAAATAAATCGGAACCCCTGTTTGCGTTACGGTGTTCGGTATTGATACAGGCAGATCAGCTGCCACATCCTGAATAACATATTGGAGAGGTTTTCCCTTTCCATGCGTTTTGACATGAGAGAGCCATCATAACTGATGTTTTACTATGCGTGCTAACGTTAGCTGAAGTAACAGTTTCCACACCTTATTTCATTTTGTTGGCCTGGTTGCCAATTAGTATTTTAGAAAGGCTTGATACAGGTTTTCAGTCCCTGTGTCAACCCAATCTTTGTAAGTTTAGATTTGAATCCTACCAGCCTGATGATAAATAATTTAATACTAACCAATGAAAAGGCAGTGAACAAATCATTCAGAGCAATCCTTTTCTTTAAAAAGCAATTTAATGGCGGTCATATGTAAGTTTGAAGATATAGATATGAACAATTCATTATAAAAAAATGGCAGCTCCCTTTCAAATTAGAAGAGAGTATTACTTCCTGATAATGGCGTAAGAATAGAAGAGAAATAAAACTTCGTTATTGAACAGTTATGGTATTAAATTCTGACACTAAATATTAATCTGCTAGGTGCTGCTTTTTTATTATCTGCTAGAATAATGAAGCAGCCTTTTTTTGAACATTTACAGAGAATTCACCAAGCCCAGTAAGTCCTGGTAATGCCCCTCAGGTTCACAGATTTTTTTTTCTGTGGAAATAGATGTTGGAGGAGAGATCAGGCTCCCTTCTGAAATGCTGAAGCTGGTTTGTTCCTCTGTCCCTTCTCAGAACAGAGTATAGTGACTGGGAGGTCAGCAGTTTCCCCTCAAAGAGTAAGTGATGCTGTGTGCTCTGGTAGATGCTGTAGTGTGGTTGTAGTGCGCAAAAGACTTACTCAGAGCTGGGTGCCCACTTTTCAGTGCCCCGTGCAATCGAAGTCTTTGTGTTGAGGAATTTGCATTTTAAATAGACAAGCAAGACAGAGTATAGGCAACATAGTGTCTCTTTTACTCAGCAGGATCTGATGCACAGATATATTTTCTTCTGAGGCACAAAGCAAAGTTCATCCAAGTCTTAATCCAGTGCCTCAACAGGAAGATCAAGCACTCTGAGGTCTGTAGTCACTTTTTCAGCATAGACCTTCCCCTTTCCAGGTTACGTTGTTTGCATTTTCCCTCAAAATAGGCCTGTGCAGTAAAGCAACCCTTATAGAGTGACGCTTCTCATGGAAATATATTGCCAGCATTGATATACTATTGACTCACTGGTCAGTTCTCATCTACAGTTTCCCACTGCCCAGCAGCACTCTGTTTTCTCAAAGCTTACATTTTGATTTCTGGGTAGACCAGTGGAACAAGTGGCCAATTCATCATTACCCTAAAAAGGAAGGATTGGAATGAATAAATCTATTGTTGGAGGGCACCATCTATTTGCCAGATTTTCTTCACGGCGATTAACATGGCTGTATCTAATTGGTGAAAAGTTCAGGGAGACAACTAGGGACTTTTTGTTCCTTGATGAGTTTTACTGCAGTAGTCTGAATTCTACTGTTTTTTTAATATATGTATTTACAGGGTAAAAAGTTTATTGTTTTTCTTACTAGAGGTTAATGAGTTTTAGTATTTCACATTATCTTTGTTGTAACTACCAGGTTTAATCTTGAAAACCATTTATTACAACAGTAGAGTAAATGATGTGTTGAAAATAATATAATAATAGTCTAGATGGCAACAACAACAACAAAAGTATAAACCGCATGTTGGGCTTTATGTTCTCTGGGCAGCATAATAATCCAGACACATAGTAGTGCCATGTCTGCTTTAATTGGCTTTGGAGAAGTAACCCATGAGTTAAAAAAAGAGACAAGCTGCAGAGAGACATTTAAATTTAGGCAGATCACCTGTACCAGTGAATTACAGTGAAAGAAGGATGGTTGGCTTGGGGTGAGCTTGATGCAGCTCCTCACCAGGAGCCTTCAGCAGCCAGCTCCAGTGCTTGCTCTTGACAGGTGCCACACCTGCAAGTCTCAGCTGCTCTGTAGTTCAGCTTGAGCTCAATAAGTGCTGAAAACCATTGTCAGGTACTGGTGATACTGGTGTCTGTCCCCTCCTTCAAGAGATTTTTCATCTCCTACTTTGTGTCCATACTGTGCACAGTCGTGCTGCCAAGGGACAGGGGAAGTGCCATGTGCTGTGTAAGAAGAAGAGAAATAGGTGAAAGTGCTGCAGAAGATCTTCCTTCCAAATTGCTTCCAGATGTCCAGATCTCTTCTGTCTGCTTCATTGCTTGGTGGCAGGGAGGAGACCAGCTTATCACTCTGCAGGCAGCTAGAGACATCATCATGATGACCTTTGCAAACAGGGAAGTCTGTTCTCCTTCCACCTATAGAATGGGTGTCACTCCTTTGTCTGTCATCTCCATGGCACAGGAGAAGCTACTCCGGAGAGGGATAAGCAGATGCTGATCCAGCTGGCATGAGCCATGGAGATCCTCGCTGCTGAGTCACATGCATATTTTTCCTCCCCGATAGCACACCTGTGGTTCCAGGTCAGGCCAGAGCATCTCTGACTGCCCTGAAGGATTTGCTTCAAGTGTTGAGCGTGGGGCTCGGAAAACAGGGAGAACAAAATAAAAAGGGGGGCAAAACTGATGTTCCCATTACCTGCAGAGAGGCCTTGCATTTAGAGAATGAGACAGGCCTGCACTGAGTATGAGGGCAATTGCAATGTTTACTGATGTTTACTTTGAGTGTTTGGATTGCAAGTTCTTTGGCCCAAGGACTGTGTCTCATCATGTATTTACACAGATCCCAGCACAGCAGGTCACTGGTCGCAGTAGGGGCCTCCAGTCTCAAGTGATAATAATGAACTGGTGTTCTCCTAAGTGCTATTTACCCAAACAACACTGTGTTCCATTGTGCAGCATTGTTTTTATTAATATTTTTTTTCAGTTCAAATGAAATAAAAACATTGTCCACCCAAACACTGAGGAACAATATGAGTGCTTGTCTCCTGCTGGGAAATAAAAATTCAAGACTTTCAAATATCAATGCTTCCTTCCCCCATTTAGTCACTTTGAGGACTTGTGTGTTATGATAAAATGCTTTAAATACATTTTAAACCTTGTCTGGGCTGGCATTCTTGCCTGGATCTTAGCAACACAACAAAGCTTTCTTTGAAATTCTCTTAAAGAAGCAACCCTGAGTTCATGTAGTTGATACTTATGTGAAGAAGCCCCATTTATTTGTATAACACTGCTTGAATGCACATTTGCAAAATCCATCCCATCATCTTTTAACACATGTGGTTTAACTTTAAAGCTGAAGAAAGTCTTTGGGAAGAGTGCAAACCAACGTGTTCTTTTGAACTATAAGATGCATTTTATTTAGGGAAAGAAAACCCAGAAGACAACTCAGAAACTAAACTCATTTTATTGGAAGTAAAGGGTTTTTTTCCATAAATGTGTACGTGAAAGGTCTGTATATTTTCTTCTGATCTGCTGAACAGCATTATTAGAAGTTCATTGTATGTGGCAGTGTGCAAGGTGTCTCACTCCTTAGTATGGTGAGATGCAAGGAAAGGCATTTTGGGTCTTGTCTGATTGTTTTGCAAAGCATTCAGACAGTTACTCTCAACCCAAACTACATGGTGAAAAGTGAATGCTTCTACTTTAAAAATGAAGATCAGCAATGATGTCTTCAGCATGAAACTGCCCGATGTAGCCAAGCCATAATTTTATTATCCCATATGAAAGACAAACATGACCTCATTGTGTTTTGCATGAAAAACATTATTTTGAGTCTGTCTGGTTCCTGCAAGCTTGCTGAGCAGTGTTACTCAGTGATGTTTGGCTTATGGTGACTTTTTCTGAGGCTAGTGTGCAGAAAGAAGGAAAACAAGGCCAGGTTGGAGCTGCCATCTATTTCCATGGTTTTACCCCTTTGAGTTCTTTGTCAGACAGTTGCAGTCTGCTACAGTACAACTCCAGTTGTTTTGTGTAAGTGCATCCCAGCTACAGTGTCAGTTCTCTTCCAGAGTGCTAAAAGATGTAGTTTGTGTTTAAAGGATGGGAAGGTCTGGCCTTAGCTGCCAGGACACTGGCTATTCCTTCTTTCATCTATTACAAGAGGCGATATACTTTAAATCAGTTATCTTAATGAGAACGAACTTGCCAGACAGAGCGTTTTCTTAGGCAGACTTGCACAGCTGTGTGAGCAGCCCTCCCACATCCTCCTGTATAGAGGTTGCCTTGGCGTAAACCGCCCCAGGCGAGGAACTGCAAGAGTCTGGTGCAGGTTTATATGCCCTGCGACAAAGGTGCGTTAATTCCCCTCAGGAACTGGGCCACAGGGAATGTGGCTGATGCCCCACCAGCTCAGTGCATGCATGAGTGCCACTGTTCTCTGCAACCCCGGCACGTGCCAGGCAGCCGTGTGCCTGGCCCTGCAGTCTTGGACTTGCTACCTAGAGCTAAACATCTCCATCTTCACAGCCAGCTCTCTTCTAGGGTTGCGGGAACTGGAGTTTTCTGCTATGATGAAACATTAATATTGCCATATTTGCTTCCCCTTTGCGGTGAAAACAGAAAATAGACATGAAACAGATGAAGCTTAGAGATTTAGGGATAACATCATTTCTAAATTACAACTTCACTGTTTTGATAATTCCATAAATAACTTTCTTCGTGCCTGATGTTACATTTTGGTATTTTAGAATGAAATTGTCGTGTTGGTCACCTCGGTTTGGGAATTCTTGGAGTTATTTCTATTGTTTTTTCTTTCTTCTTGGAAACAATTGTAATGAAGTAGGAAAACTTGGCTTTCCTCTACTTTTAGTGTTTTCCAAATAGAAAATATAAGACCAAAATTACATAATATTGAATTGAATTGAAGGGCAGACTCCCCTACAAACACATTTATGTTTTCTACACTGTTCTATTTCCTTGTTTACTGTAAAAAAGAAGTGAAAAATGTGTTTTTCTGCACTTTCTTGAGCTTCAATGAAAAGAAGGGATGAAGAAAGAAAAAGAAATGCTCAAACTATTTCCAAAAGTAATGACATTAAATACAAAATGAAAACCCAGTTTTCATTCAGCAACATACAGTCTTCCATTATACTTTTGGAAATGCCTATATTTTTAACAGCATCTTCTTTTGATTTACCTGTTACTTGAAACCGTTACTGTTAGTTTAGGTTTTTTAAGTAGCTCTACTTGAATCAGTTGACTGAAGAGTCTGTAGGAGAAGGAAAAAAAAGGCATATGCACTTAATAAGCAACAAAGCTAGTGATCTGTAGCAATTACCCAAGTGACTAATTTTGTTTCATTAATGCACCCTAAAGCACCAAGCTGTTTTGTCAATGGGCACTGCAGGGCCATTGCAATGCTCAAAGAGACAGTTATGTTACCAACTGCGGTGTAAGGGATAGGTTTACCAACAAGGAGGAAGAGAGAAAGTAGCTTAGCTTAAGAAGAAAATTAAAGACCATCTATTATTGTCACAGGAGCCAATGGCAATGCTTGTAAAGACTCTAAGAGAGCAGGGTCACATGTCAGTTTTTCTGACTTTTCCAACTTTCAGTTTCTTGCGTACTGTGTTTTTTTTAAGAAGGCATATTGAGGCACAGAGAATCTCAGTTTGAAAAGGGAAGGAGGGCATGTACCTGGCTTACTTGAATCCTTCTCAGAGGAAAGCAGAAAAGCAAACAGCAAAGCCAAAGGCAAATCTCTATTATAACTTCTAGGCATCTCTGGATCACTTGATATGGGACACACAGCATATGATATATTAAGGTGAAGTATTGAATATCCATAAAGGAGTACTAGCAAATGGTATCAATTTTCAAACACTTTGCTTTGTCAGCTTCACAAATTTAAAATCAATCATCAAAATATCTCAGTATAGATCAGCTGAAGAGACATAAAACCATACAGTTATCTCCCTGACAAAAAGTTGAAATTAAAGATGAGTTTTTAAAGACCCAGACTGGCAGAATTCTGTAGTGCTTAAAACAGGGCTCATCCCACCTCTCAGTTTAGAAATAAAGCTAAGGGAAAACAATTGCATCCAGTGCACTGCTAATAAACATATCTTGGAGGACAGTTGAACATGCAGAAAAACAGATTTCACAGAGAGGCTTGTTTTCAATGTGAGTGTCATTTTCTCACTGCATGATCGTAAACATGAGAGAAAAATCAGCTATAAATAAAAAATTCTTGGGCAGTCCCTGGAGGCTTGTCAAAAATATGTAGTTTTCATACGCTGCAGTGTAAAAGTATTCATTAAAATTAATTTTTAAAATGCCCTGTCCAATATTAGTTGCCTGATGTCCTTCCTTTGATCATAAATTATAAATGAACTGGCAAAAAATGAAGAAACCATGATTCCATTAATAAATTATTTAAACGTGATTGTTAGTTTTCACAGTCATTGGGCTAATAAGCTCAGGCTTGTGACACTGAAGGGTTTCTCATTTGAGGGCGATGATGACGGTAGTGTTATTAACGCCATTATCGGTGTCCCGTGAATCATAGACGCCACCGGCTGCTTTGGTGGCTGTGCAGTGACGTGGTCACTGGAGCTTTCATGTACCACAGGAGAGGGAGTTGACACTGAAGAAAGTCAGCGTGACCAGGGTTTACTGGGTGGCTCCCCCCAAGTCAACCCTTTTAAAAGGACAAGCAGCATACTGATACGAGAGGATCTTCTCCCCACAGCAGCCTGCCAGTGCCGGCAGCACACGCAACCAACTTGGCCCATTCCAGTGGCGGCTCTGGAAGCTCCAGTGAGTCCGAGAGCAGCTCTGAGTCCGACTCTGACAGTGAGAGCAGCTCCAGTGACAGCGAGTGCAACGAGGAGTCACGCAGTGCCACGCCAGAGGTAAAACCACACTTTCTGCTCCTCCACAGCAGGGGCACGGGGGGGAGTAGTGTGGGTGGGAGTGAGATACTGCTCCCTGTTAGGAAAATGTTGGAGTTCTGTACTCTTTGATGCTGTCAACTTTTCTCCCTTTACAGTTTTACGTGTATGACCCACATATTCATTCTAGCTTTTGGAAGAATCCTTCTGGCCTACATTTGAATTGCTTTAAAGAAATACTTAGATTTTTGCCAGTAGCTAGAGAAGATTTTATTGACACAGTATTCAGCTGGGACTAAGGAAAGGCAACATGACAAAACTACATCTTCAGGGACCAGCTAAACTTTTTAGTTGTATTAAATTTCTCGAGGGCCATATTGTAAACCAGATAAGAAAGCCTAATTAACCATAAATACTCCATAAATACTCCCATAAAACTAGCAGTCACCACAAGTTGACTGAAATAAAAGAGTACGTTAAAAACATTCTCATTTAAAGGGAAAAGCATTGCTTCTGTCTGAGATTTGTTCCTTGTCTGTCTTCAAACTGCAGCCTGAACCTCCCTCAACGAACAAATGGCAGCTGGATAAATGGCTAAATAAAGTGAACCCCCACAACAAGACCATCATCAACAATCAAAATGAGCCTCACGGTGAGACCAGCTCCCAGCCCCAGAGCAACCAGCAGGCTGAAGGGCCAAACAAAGGGAAGCTCAACAGCAGCCTGCCCTCGACCGATCCCAAAGACCGAGCGATCCTTAGTCCCATCCGAGAGAAAGCCAAACCACGGGTTGCCCAAAAAACCCCAGAGGCAAAAACCTCCAAGCAGAAGTCACCAGCTCATAATGAGCCAACTTCACAAAGGACTACTGGGAAAAAGCAACCCAAAAAGGTAGAAAGGACTTCCAGTGTAGAAGAGTATAACTGGCCCAAACCAAATAATACCAGCAACACTCCCAAAGAAAAAGACACACAAGAACCCCCCGAGCAGCCAAAGGTTCGAACTAAAGCAGCAGTTGGGAAGACTGCTCCAAGGAAAGAACCACGAACTAGCACAGGTGTCACTTCAGAGAAGAAAAAATACAGAGGCCCCAGCAAAATCGTCCCTAAGTCCCGGGAATTCATTGAAACAGATTCATCTACTTCTGATTCAAATACAGACCAGGAAGAGAGCTTGCAGGCTAAGGTATTGCCAGCTTGCACTGGGCCTGCCAATGGCATCAAAGTGAAGGACTCTGGCAGTAACATCCTCAGCGTAAGTAGTTTAACCAGCAACGGCAGCAACACATCCAGTGACCAGACCAGCAATGACTTGGAGGAGCAGCTCTTTTCTCCTATCCCAATCGTTCAAAATGAACTTCTGTCCCCACTGAGAGAATACGAAGAACTCAAATCTCTTTGGGTGAAAATAGACCTTAGTTTGCTCACCAGGATACCTGGACAAGAGCCTTTTGAGACCATGTCTGTGAAAAATGAACCAAGAGAGGCAAATGTGAAACACAGGCGGCCATCTCGAGAGTCCCCTACCCCAGCAGCTGAAAAACCATCCACAAAATCCAAAAGGAAACACAAGGTAAGTCATGCTCATCACTGAGAGGAAAACACTGAATTTCTATGCATCCTTGAGGTCAGGATCACAACGATTTCTCACTGAAACTGCAGCAGGGCTGTAAGGAGACATCATAGCACTAAAACTTACTGGTTTTACAAAGGGTATACATTTAGAAGTGCATTAAAAATTAACATCAGAAAACGAGTAAAAATCAAACTGCAGCTGACAAAATCAATGAACACTGCATATTCTTGAAATTTATCGTTCAAGTTTCTCAACTGTGTTTGCTTACCCATTAATTTCCAGAGTTCTGTAACCTGCAGAAGGGCTCTTCACTGACGAGTTCGTGTAAATATGGGTTCAGCCCTACTCAGAAAACGTGACTTCTCTGTGGAAGGCATGGTTTTATTGTCTGCAGAATTAATGCATTTTCACTACAGACTTAAACAGGCATAACTTCATTAGAGTCAATGGAATGGTGCTTGCTTATGTTCCCCGTGCATTTAGTCTTTGTAGTGTTTTGTAGTATAAACAAATGTGATCCATAGAAATATTCATTTGCTTAACTAGCTGCTTTCTCTACATGACTACCTAAAAAGCAAATGTTTTGACTTAAGGCATTATGTTTTATCATGTGTTTTATGTTATTTATGCCCAAGGGTATCCTATCTTATGGGATATGACAGTGCACTTCAAACTAAATGTGTTTTCAGAAAAGAAAATGAAGTTTTATATCATAAATGAATTTTTGTAGTCGTTTTTTTCCAGCTGAAATAGTTGTACTCTGGTCTATCTGTGAGAAGTCATCATAGCGTATTTTTTTTTTATACCCCAAATTTTATGAATCATTGTGAATGTGACTTAAGCTGTCGGTTCTAGTGGACAGAAATTCTTGAAATTCTGAGTTTCAGCAGTCCAGTGGTACAAGAGAGTTAATATGAGACAAAGACAGTGCCAGGCAGACACAGGGTCTGCACCCCTGCTTACATGAGTCACTGCACTGGCTCCTTCCCTGTTGAATTAAGTAGAAATAATCACATAAGTAAACTCAGCAGGCTTTTATTCAGTTTATGTTCTAGCTGTACACTAAAGGCAGAGATGTAAGAAGGAAGGAGAAAAGAAGAAAGAGGCAAGAGATGTATACAAGTCCATGTTTATGTATATGTATAAGTACACCAGATTGTGTATGAATTATACAAAAAAATCTTCTTGCTAGGTAACTTAGTGAAGCATCAGTATAACAGAGAAGGAATCGTGGCTAAAAGATGAGTGTAGTATTGGCAACTAAACTGAGGGCTCCCAGAAAAAATAAAAACCAAAAGGTTATATGAGAGTTGGAACAGCATAATTTCATTAGCTGGGACATTGAATCAGGAAGTAAGAAAATGAGGAATCTCACTCTGGGAGTGTACAAACATAAGCTACGCTGTGAAACAGCACGTTCAGTTCTCTATGATTTTTAAAATGGGGTAGGGAGAGCCTGATTTGGGTTTCTAAATCATGCTATTAAAAGATTTGTTTTAGCCATCTACTAGTGGGCGTGAAGGCTGATATGAAGGTTCCAGTGACAGAGCAGTAATCAGCTTTGCTTGTATCATCCTAGTTCAGGCACAAAAGTCATGCATCAGGGAATCTTTCTAAGCAAATTTTAAATCAGCTATTGCTGTTAATGACTGCCTCAGCTCAGTCCTGTAGTCGTTTAGTCCTGTGAGGAATACTTACTCAGGGAAGTTTTCCCATCAGCTTCCATTAAGTCAATGAGTAAAAGCTATTTACTTGAGTAAGATTGGGTGCTATCAAGATATTCCATCTGAATTATTAATTAAATTCCTGTGCACTACAGGAGATTACTATAGCACATGAGGCGTTTTGCTTCCTAATTACCTGGCTATGTCACTTGTTATATAACTTCATGTCATGTGTTTGGAGCACGTTTAGCCCTGATTTCAGGGGACTTTCACTTCTCTTAGACCAGGACTTTAACTGCTGCTACTGTAAAGGAAGTACACTGAGATTCCTGAGCTCCTCTTTATGTCAAGTGAAATTGCGTGTAGAAGCTGAATCTTTCAAGCCCTACCTTTTTTTGTTAAAGCAGCCAGAAAGCCTGGATACCTTTGTTGAAAGCAAGAAGCAGCGCTTGGAGGACCCTTCAGCTTCGTGCCTGCTCCCACCTTGTATCTCTCCAATACCGAATCACAGATTAACCAGCACTAAAGAGTAAGTCCTTTCATTCCACGTAACATTCATGGGTTTCATGGTACTATTCTACAAATGTATTTGCTGTAGAGCCAGATGGGCTTTACAGCCTATGAGCATAAGTGACCCAGCATGGCTATTCCTATCCATCAGGAAGAGAATCCACATGGTTTTGGATGAGATTCATCCATCCTTCTGATGGTCTACAGGAAGTCAGAGTGCTACAACAATCCTGGTGTACTCTTCTACCCCTATACTGTGTCTTTTCAATGTTCTTTTTTTGCCTCCATGTTCTGTTTTGAGCTGAAGTAGGACCAGTTCTCTAACTTCAGCTTTAGTTTCCAACCCAAAGTCTTTTTCACTTACTGCCCTTTCCCCTTCCACTGGCAGGGGGCGAAGGGGGCAGGAAGGGAATTGGGAGCCCAGCTACTCGTGTTTAGCTGCCAGTCAAGCTGGACTGGGGCTAAACTTTTACACTCCATCAGCCTTAACCTCTGTGGCCAGAGAATCACACTATAAATGGGCTTTATCTGATTTCCTGGAATTTATTTTCTAAATCATTTTCATAAGAGACAGTTCTCAGTTTTATTGAACAAAATAGTGACTTTGCCGTTTGCTTCAGCGGCTCTTACTCTTTAACTGTGTATGCAGCCATGCTAGGGGCGACCATCCTAAATGCTTCAGGCATACGTGCTTTGTATTTCAGCAGACATATAATCAAATAATTTATGCCTTTCAGAGTGTCTTTGAGAGATGGCTATAATGCTTGAGCAAACAGGCACCACGTAAATAATGATTCTGATTAGTATAATCACAAGATTAACATTCTATAAATAACCAAAGAGTCCAATTCCCTTCTGTCATCAATTTTGCGCTTTTACGATTTTGAGATGAGGCACTTCTTTCTGCTTCATACTAGGACAAACAAAGAATCAAACGCACAGTGTGCTTCTGAAAACAATTTTATTGTAGTATTATTTAAATTTAGATAAATTTCAAAAATCGTTTATGGAATAGAACATGCATTTTAAAATCCATAAAGAAGGTTGAGCATAGTTTTATTTATGCTGGTGTAATTACAGACTAACCTCAGTCCTTGAACTAACTCCTCATTTACCACCGAGAAAGTCAGAGTCAGATGAGTTGAAAGTTGCAATGTGATCTTTAACATGTTGCACATTTAATAAACGTTATGATGGGTGTTGCCTGGTTGTCCTTGCTAGAAATACAATGAGCAGAGATATATTGCGGAGGAGATCCATCCCCAACACCTCCACAATCCATTAAAAAAAATCTTTCTATTATTGTCACCAGCAAATTCTAAGGATCCACCCCCAACCTGATGTTTCTTAATTTGAGCTTGTTTTCCAGGCCATTAATTTGATTCCTTGGAGCTTTCAAGCCTTTGGTATTCTCTGTTAAAATGTAATTGTGTCCATCAATAGTTATTTCCATATGCTAGCTTTTCCTGCCTCAAGTTTTCTCTGCCTCAAGTTTTGAAACAAAATTTTCTGATTTCATTTCCAGTGCAGTGACTGGGCCCTGGATTGCACTGCATTTGTTATAGGCATCTTCAGAGTTCACTTGAAACAAATGCAATATGTGATAATTCAGGTCTTCAGCTCCCAGAGACATACAACTGAATATAGATCAATGTATTTCCCAAAAGATCAGGGAACTGTCTGAATTGTGTGATGACAGACTTCTGGAGAGCCCCAGATTGTTTTTAAGCAGTCGGGACTGGTTCTGTACTCCAGTAGAGTTTTTAGAGGAGGCAAAAGAAAGGGGAAGCTGAAATTATGCTGATTTAAGGGCATGAGGGAAAATAACACTTCATTGGTAAAAGGTTGAAAGACAGGTTTTGCCATTGGCTCCTTTATTCCCAAAGGTTGTACATTTTCTCCCAGAGCTCCCAAGTCTCTATGTAAGGACCTTGAGCAATGAAGGTGATTCAGCTACAGGTGTGTTGATGATGTTCATCCATTCAGAAGGTGTTATGTCCCATGATGGATGTTCTCACTCAGGAGGAGCCTTCAGTCTCTCCCATTAGGTCTTGGTCACTGTGCCAACAAGCCAGGTTCCCTGAGGCAGACTTAACAGACTTTCATTGGGTTTTTTTATACATACAGGAATGTTTTGACAGAAAGACCATGATCTCGAGGTCAAAATTTGAAGGCATTCAGGAGTCTGGAGGAATCAGTGGAAAACAAGTCACACCTGTGCTTTTGCAGCTCCCACTGCAAAATATATTTCTCTAATAACCTTTCCCTAAATATATGGGCTCAATAAAGCAAGCAAAAATGCACAATTAATTTTTAAAGGGTTACATGTCTAATATGGGCAATTATACGCCTAATTTCCACAGGTTTCTATAACTACACATACAATTTGAGCGTACAAATTTCTAATGGTCAGTTGTGAACGTAAAAGCCATTTGCACAACCAAGAAGCCAGTTTGTATTATGCAGTTATTACATAAACAATCAGTTATCTCTCTGGTTTTTTCCTTCCCTCACACACTCTGGGACTGATGCATTTTCCTAAATGTAACGTGATGCTTAAAATATAATTATACAAACTGTTGCCACTGTATTTTCCTTATTTCTCCTATCTCATAGCAAATGAAGAAATAGATGGTGCTGTGTTTTGTCCGAGTAATTCATAGCAATACCTTGAAACACTGCTTGAGGCTGTATTTTTGTCAGATCAGCTGCTCACTTTGCAGCAGAGGATTATTTATGTATTCACTTGCATGCCAGAGGAATTTTAATTTAGGCATTAATTGTAAATGCTGCTGAATACCATTTATATCTGAACACCTGATTGGCATACCCAGTCCAGGCAGAGCGCTATTCCCCAACATTTGACAGTTTGTAACCACACAAAGAGTTATTTGTGGATGCCAACTGCGAGTCTGAATTTCAGACCAGTGAAACACACCTGCCGTCTAACAGGGACGGCACAAGTCTGTCTGAGGCAAGCAAGTCAGACCGTTTTTCAGAATTTCCCATTCCCTTTTGTTTGACCTTTAGTTAAGATGCACCTCTACTTGGCAACATATATTAGCCGATCCCTTGGGTAGTCACAACAGCGATCATTAGGGTTCATTCACGGCAGAGGTAGCCTTCTACATCTATGACAGTGACTTCGGCTTCATTCAGTTGCTGCCATATGGTCCAAGCTAATGTGGGACTGACCTTTCCTTGCTAACCCCCTGCAGAAAATCAGATACAACCCTACGGTGTTTCATTGTGAATGGGGAGAGCAGAGGCATAGGAAAGCCAAGTGAAAGACAATGGCTTTGTATCACTAATAAGCCAGAGGTAGCACTGCATATCACAAGGAGTGGATAAAGAAAGGGCAAAGAAAGGCTGCTTGAAATGTGAGAATAGATGGAAATTCCCTCTTCTTCACACACTGACCTCTTGTTGCCTGCCTGCTTGCTTGCTTTCTGCCCTAGAAGAAACCAGGCTGAAAAAAAAAACCAGATGGGGAGCTTTCTCTTTCCTTGATAACTGGCCTTTTCAGACACAAAGATTAAACCCTGCAGCCAACAGGGCCATCAGTTCTGCTGATATTTTTTCCTTGCACTTCTATTGTGTTTTTCTCTAGATTTTAAATATATTTTAACTAACAGTCATGTCAGCAAATTAAACCAGTGAGTCTTGGTAATTATTGCAATAAATTCATTCAAAATTAGCGATTACCGCAATCAAAGACCAGTTTCTTAGCCCATTAACAGCCCAAAGCAAAGTGACAATCTGGTTAACTGCTGGTAACAACCTATTTCATTGAGGTTATTGTTAACATAAATGCTTTGGCGTAAATCAGAGGGAGGTAATATTGCTAAATAGGTTATCAGCTTAATTCCTGCAAAAACTCATATGATTAAGTGGGCAGTGGGGGGAGGGGGAAAGAAAAAAGAAAAAGAAAAACAATTAAAACCATAAAGTATTGTTGTTATTTTTTTTTAATATGAGTTATGTAGGAAAAAATATCTTCAAGTGCATTTTCCTTTGTAGTTAAGTTTTTCCACCCACAGATTGTGTGCCACAGCTGAGTGGCTGCACCTGTCTCAGTTCATCCCATCTTATAATTGAGCCCAAAGATGAAGTGAACTTGTGAAGTTTTAAGTAGTGGACTTTAACCATGTTACCTGCAGCCTTCTTAACTTTTTATTCTACACTTCTCTTAATCCCCCTACCTCCATGTAGCCGCTGAGGAGTGTTGATTTGATTGTTTTATATGTGCCTTAAATTTCCTCCTGCAATGATAGACTCTGTGCAAGCAAGAGTCTTGTGTCAGCTCTGGAAATAGCCACAGATGTCCTGAGGAACCTCACTAGTGGTGTAGGGTCGGATCCCAAAGGGAACTTGGCCAGTTGCTCACATTGTTTTTCTTCTGACACTTTTGAGGTAGATCTGCCAGACTCGGTTGCTCTTCCCTTTTCAAAATTGTACCAGGGAGACAGGAGAGCTCCACACAGAGGGGCGTGGAGAGCCACTTCAGTCTGTGCTCCCACTTGTATATGCACGTCCAGGGTTCCTGTGTAGGACACTCGTTTGGGAGGTAGAGGGTTTGGATTCTCCTCCTGGCTATTTCATTAACTGTGTCTGCTTTGCCTCTGAACAATCCAGCAACACATGCACGTTTTCTTGGGGTAGTGCTTACCCTCCTTTGGAAAACTTTCCTCTGGAAAAAGTTCAGAGTATTATTGTGCTATAGCTATGGTAACTTGTCTGAGTTCCAAGATGCCCTTTGGGGGTAAGAAATCTAACAGATGGGGCTTCCAGTGAGAACTTTTTGGAGGACATGTTGCAGGACCACATGTGCGTAAAATCTGTCTCCTCGAAGAACTGCCAGTCTCTTCCAACCTTGTTGCTTTCCTTTGATTTTCAAGCCCATGTCTTTTCTGGATAGGACAGCATTCGTACCAGTCTTAGTGCAAGGCAATTTGCAATATGAATTCTGTGCTCATTTTGTTTTTTTCAGTCTGAAGATCTTTATTATAAGAGAGTTTCAAATAAGATATGTTTAACTTTGCTTCAGTCAAATTAACATAGTTTTGAGTAGAAGAGTTATAAAGCCTGAAACATGGGACGTTTGTTTGCTTTCACTCTGTGGTTTCACAGATAGGCTAAAATATTTCTATATTATCAAAGATTCAAAGTAAGGGAATGACCAAAGCAGATGTAGGTATTGATACTGTGAAACTGCAGAAGAGGTCGGACTGGCACGAGAGCAAGCTCCAGAATGAGCAGTAAGGAAACCAGGGTTGCCTTCTCTTCTTTCCCTGGTAACTTTAAGGCAAAACAGATCTATAATTCCTGACACTGACTGAAAGTGACTGGGAACAAAACATAAATTCTTGTTGACTTAAT
Organism: Neomorphus geoffroyi; assembly: GCA_033558235.1. Taxonomy (NCBI): domain Eukaryota; kingdom Metazoa; phylum Chordata; class Aves; order Cuculiformes; family Neomorphidae; genus Neomorphus; species Neomorphus geoffroyi. The sequence continues at coordinate 9,799,341 of JAUMJM010000045.1, read as the reverse complement.
TTGTTATTGAGATTTTAGTCAATAATCATGAAAAGTAAATGATCGTGTAGTGCAATATTAGATGTCTAACAAAAGATTAAAATTCAGGTTATCTGCATTGACTGAGCTGAGACAGTACCTAAAATAACAATCTATGGGTAGATTAACATGTTAAACAGTCAGTGGGATGTTTGGTTTTCGTTTTTTCTTTTTTGATGGATTTGAGGGGAGAAAGGTCAGGCAGGTTCTTTTGATTTTACTGTGTATCGCAGCTGCCATTTCTAGCCAGCTAAAAATTTCTGTACATAAAACAGACAATGGATTATCATATTACTTGAGCTTTCATGTCAAAACCACATTCATTTTCTGAATCACGTTCAATTCATCAACCAATATTTGCTCAAGGGTTTTTGCCCGCTACAATGTATCATTTTAATATAGTGTTGAACATTGGTTTTATTCCAGAGGTCAAATAATTATTATCTTGTTATTGTTAATGGTTATCATTTTGTAGTTGCTATAAATTTTTTTTTGGTTCACATGCCATGTGCTATTATGGTTTTTTGGCAAAGGTTGCTTATGTGGGCCCTAACCCACCTCTTAAAAAGATGCTTAATGTTAAACACATAAATAGCCATACTTGATGTCAAAGGAACTAACCCTATGCATAAAACTTTCCAGCACTTTGCTGAGTCAAAACCTTTATGACCTATCAAATGAAGACTGACTCAAATTAGCATTTAAATTGAGTGCAATTTGTACTAATGCACTAGAAGTTGTCCTCCAAATCAGGAGGTTTCTGAAGCTATTGAAAAGGCAGAGATAGCTCTTCTGCTTTTACTGCCTGTTCCCTTTTGACTTAGCTCCTTAGGACACAAGGACTGCAGGACATACTTGAGAGTAAAGCTGGCTCCTCAATAAATAAAATCTAGAGCTTTGTGCTATGCAGAATTAACCAAGATTCTTGAAATGCAACTGTTTCTTATCTGTGTCCCAGGAGCAGTGGTAGCTCAGTGAAGAAGGTGGCAAAGAAAAGAGAAGAGAAGCTGTTCCCACCTCCATTATCCCCCCTCTTGGACGAGCCCGTGCACCGGCGGCACAGCAGTGACAACAGCTCCTTCAACCAAGAAACCAACATCACAAACACCTCTCAAACCAGCAGCTCTTCCTCTTCTGTATCTAAACACAGAAAGAATGAAAATAAATCCTCTTCTAACCCCAAAGGAATCTGTGTAAGTAGCCAACCTCAGTTGCTGGAAGTGAACAACTTAAAATAAAATTAACTTAGCTTTCTCCTGTATAATTTTTTTTTCAGTATCTCCTTTCAAATGCTTATGTAGCCCTACTTAAGAGCAGCAAGGAGTAGATCTTTGCAGAGCTAGGCATAAGCAGTTCTTGCAAGTTCCATTTTTAGCTCAGCATTAGGCATCTACTTGGTGTTGTGTATTGCTTCCTGAAACACCCGGTCCCTGAGCCTCAGAGGAGAGGTTTTGCAGCCACCAGTCCCTTAACTCTGTAGCTGCAACTCACACATTTTGAAAATAAAATATCGAGGGTTTTGGTATCCATCATCTGAATAATTACACTAAATTCTCAGCCAGAATTATGTAGTAAACTGAACAGAAAAAAAATTAAGAAAAAGCTGCCTGTCCGTGGCCTATTCAACATGGAAATACCTTCTCTCAGGTTTGCAGGCTCTCAGCTTCCAGCAGTAGGGCTTATTTATACCTAATGAATGAATTACATATATAAGCTTTTAGATATCACTCTATTATGACCATCTCCCCATCAAAGGTTTTCACATAGACAATTCTTTCTTGCTTGCTTTGCACCAGAATCAGATGGGGTTTTTTACTGAAAATACATGAAAAAGAGCCAAAACTAGAAGCTGCATAGAAAATTCACTTAAAAAAGTAAAATTTCACATCAGTTTGTCACCCTTTTTTAAAGAAAACAAGGAAGCTTCAGGATTTTGGCCCATTTTAGAAAATAGTCCTCCCTCTGGAGTTTCAAACATAGCACTTAGTATCAAAATGTATCTCAGCATCACTGTCAAAATTAAAAGACAAGATGAAAATTGTGCTGCAGAAAAGGACATGCATAGCCCTATTTTTCACAGTTCGCCGCTTTGTGAAAGGTTGTTACCCTGCACTGTAATAGTAAAACTCGCAAGTTGCATTGGATTGTAGGTGACAAATCACTTCACCTTATTCATTCATCCCTGTTGCTTTCTGATATCATTGTGTCACTTCAAGCTGAGAGAGTAATACATATGCCTTCAACTGAAATCAATGCCAAAATGAACTGCATATGTCAGCAAATAAACAATGCTATGTAAACAGCAGGGCCACTTCCTCTCACTCCCAGCATCTCCAGTCAGATTTATCCTTGGTTTATCTATTATCCTGATACATGAAATATTTGTCTTCTAAAACATGTTAGATTTCTTCCCCTAGTTTATTGGTTCATCTGTGATTTAGTTTATCTGGTTGTTGACCTAGCTTGCGAGTTGCAATTGCCTGATTTAAATGCTTCTGTTATGCTTCTAGTTTTAGCCAGTGCAAAGTCACAAATCTTGACTTATGCTTTCCATCCTCTCCATTCTGTGTAGCAAGGATGTGGAAACCATTCCTTGCTGAAATCCCATCAGACTTTACAGTTAGCTAGTAATAATATAGAAAAAAGGTTACATTAATGTGATACACCTTGAATGAAGCTGATTTTGTACCCAGCCCTTCTGCATTAGATTTCCTCACCCTTGCTTTAACCAATCTCCAGTCAGTAACACCATGGTATCCAGGTTGACTTCACCTAAATTAATGAGTTCAGGTGAGGGGTCAGAGGTAGAGTCATATTACCTAATTAATCTAATGGGCTTATATAGTAAAAGACGAGTGTTTTTGTGAAGTAACTTGTAATTAGTTAGGTAGATACAAGTGCTATCTTGTGCCTCAGCTTTTTGTTTGCTTGGGGTTTTTTTGCAGGGGAGGTGGGGCTGTGAGCACTTATATTGTTGGAAGATGTTTGAACTATGAAGAGTTAATAACAATCCTTTTTTCCTAGGAGGAAGAATCTCACAACACACCAACAGCCAACGCTCTTCTTGACACCAGCCATCTAGAAATAGAGATCTGGTCTGCAATGCAAACACTTTCCAATGGGAATTCTGAGCCTAGAAGACCCAAAATAACATTTGATGATGCGTAAGTATTATTGGGTCTCTGTGCTAGCTGCATGTTACATATTTGGGATTTTTGTGCAAGCAGAGCTCCCAGTGAAAGTGAGTATCTTTGATTGTAATGCTAGCAGTGGGTACCTGTGTGGATAATGCTGCACAAAGGCACACACAGTTTTAATCTTTACAAATGAACTGTTGTCACTGATTAATGAAGACTCTGTTGATAAATGTTTTCAGATCGTGAATGTTGGTTCACGGTAATCCTTCTTAATTTTTTTATTTTAGCTCCTCTAATGGAAACTTCTTATACCTAATTAGTTTAAAATATTTTTCCTTTTCCTCTGTTCAGCACACATTAACGGGTCCTTTGGGTGGCCAGTTCCTACAGCTAGTTATTATACATTCTGGTCACCCATCATATCTTTGCATACAGCAGCTCCAGATTAATATCAGGTTAAGAATTAAAGAGATAAGTGGGCATATATGTCAAAATTGTTCTTGGAAGCAGTCAGCAATTCTCCCAAACGATATTTTTGCAACTGTATGAAAACAAAGACTTGAAACAATTGATTTTGTCTTTTTAGGCTTCACAATGCGGATTATTACATGCAGGAGGCTAAGAAGCTAAAGCATAAAGCAGATGCTTTGGTAGGTTACCACAGGGGGGTTTTGTCTCTTTTCACCATGGAGCTGGGTGTTACAAAAATGTACACTTTGAATATCATTTAAAGCCTCAGAAACCAAGAGGAACCCTGCTATGGGCTAAAATATGCTTTCTCCGTAAACACACTGTCCACAACAAGTCAAACTCTCAGCACCATTCGTAGCCTTTTATCAATTTGTTCCAAAAAAAAGAAGCTCCTTACAATAGCTGCTATCTCTTCTGGGGAGGAGCAACAGTCATATTATTTATGAAGGATATGTTTATGAAAGGTGATGTGTATTTGAAATTTGTATTCCTTTTCATTTTGAGCCTAAAACAAACATGTTGAAATGTTCCATAATAGAAACTTAAGAAAGTAAAATCACTCTCCAAAATCATGTGGTAAAGCTCTTTGATAATTCCAGTCCAATTGTTTAAAATTTGCAACAATTTATTTTTAAATAGTACATTCATTCTTATTGCATGCTTTCAGGCTGGTAAATAAGAATGCAACATGCTTCTTGCCAAAGAAAATCTTACAGTGAGGTAGTTCAATGCTGGGAAAGTTTTTTTTACTCTCATTTTACCCCAAATAAAATTCCAGTAAGATTTGTCTAATTTTGCAAAGTGTTTTGATTTTGATAAAACTGCTTAATCTCACAGATTATACTCTGTCATGGTTAGTTAAATTCAAGCTATTGCCAGCACTGAAGTCCCTTTAATAGCCATTTGCTTTGTAGTTAGGGACTTTGCTCCTGAACGCTACATAGAGTGTAGAACAGTGGCTTATTTAAGCAGTCTTAGTGGAACCTGACTCCTCTGTTTATTTCAACTAGGGGCATCAAACTCACAGCTCCCACCATTCTCCTGCTCCTACAGTGTAATGTGCATCACACGCTGCACATGTGACAGCTGTGCTGGCTGGAGCGTAGGGGCAAGGAGCTTGGCACTGTCAATGGGTAGAAACAAGGTGCCAGGCTGGATTCGGCCCACGGGCTGTGAGTTTGACACCCCTGATTTAAACTAAGATGTCTAAAATAAAGTGTGGCCATTCACTTTGTCCTTCAAAATCACAACTGAGAACGAGCTGGGTGATTATTCACTTCTCACTGTATTATTTGTGGAGGGGGTTTGCATGCGTGTTATATGGCTCCACATTAGAGATTTTGTGCTTGGAAATAAGCGTTTGTGATAAAAACCCCAACACCATCACATGCTCAGAGTTTAAAAAACAAAACAAGCAAGCAAATAAAAAGAAACGGCTCTCCCTCTGCTGTCGGTAAGCTGAAGGAGAGTTGACGTGTCAAGCTGCCGGCTTCAGCTCTCCAGGTTCCCTTTTGACTTGGGGCACAGTGTTACCAAGTGTGTTTTAAAGTGGGAGGTGGGTTCAGGTTTTCAGCAGCCTGCCATGAATGTCAGCGAGTTAGCAGTTATCCCTCCTGACCTGCCCATTTCCAGGAGGTGGCCTGCACCAATTCCTGCAGCCGCACTCAGCAGAACTTGTTCAGCCAGGGCCCTGACAGCTGCACACAGGGAAGGCTGGCAGAAGCAGACTGACAACACCTCCCACAGCTGATTGACCTTTAAAGAGAATACACATGGTTCTGGCAACAGGGCTGCCTGCTCCACGGTAGCAAATATTTACAGGCTGAGGCTCCTGATGATCTCAACATGTTATGTCAATCCACTTCCCTCCACAGCCTGATTCACTCAGAAAGTGTTGACCTGTCTCCTGTCCTCTTACCTTTGACTATGCCTTGCGGAATCAAGGGTGTTTCTCAAGCAGAACTAAGAGGAGCAGGCAGGGCACATCATGCTGCTGCCTGCAGGCAGGTCTTGCCTGTCGCATGCAGTTTGACACCCCGAGTGTTCTTATGGGAATGTGAGGCCATCCGCTACGATACAACTTGTTGGCAGACATAAATACCCATGAACAAAGTATCTGCTTTTTCTTTCTGCTGTTTAGGTCTCAACTTTTTTTTTTTCCACCCAATACAGCTGCACACAAATTATCTCCATGTAACACATTTGCTGTTCAGTCCCATAGTGTGTGTTTGTCCTATGGAAACAATTGCTTCTGGTTACTGGGTGCTGACATGACAAAGCACACACAGCATTGAAAGATGTGTTGCAGTGGCTAGAAAGATAATGCGTGTGACCTCAAAATGTGTCAGCAAATGTTAATGAGATTTGTGACAATGCTGTTCCTGAGCTTGTACAGAAAATAGATTCCTGGTGAAGAGCAGGACATTTTGCATCTTACGAGAGGGACCTTGTGAAAACCTATCCTTGTCTGGGATGGCAGTGAGGAATCGGCTAGTTTGGATGGGCTGCTGCAGTGGCAACTGCCTGTGCCTTGTGGAAGAGATCTTGGAGACCTTGCTCTGATCTCGGCTGAGCTGTGATGAGCTGGAGTAGTTCCACCTACTTCCCTAGAGTTAGCATGGAGCAAAGGACAGGAACGGATCTCACTTCTGGCTCAAGCTATGTCTGCACTAAATCTGCTTGCTGCCAGATCCCTTTTTTATACTACAAGGTGGTCTTTGAAAGGCTTGAAACAAGAGAGAAACATATATTGGAACAGAGAGAAAACATATAAAAATGTATCCTCTTTTGTGATCATTCAAGTAATACCTACCAATTATAGAAAGGCTTTGTACATAATCAATGCACAAGAGTAGAACCTGAAATTAAAGGTATGTGGTGGGAACTAGCGGTAAGGATTGCTTATAAGTAGCCACAAAGGCAAATATACTGTTACCTTGGATCAGTACTAAATGTTCTGCTTAATATGTTGCTAGGGTAGGCTTCCTTTCGTGAATGAAAAACATATGCAGATGCATCAAAAATATTTTGATAGAGACATACAAAGAAATTCTTAAATTACTGAAAGTCTATTGGATCTCTTATATCAAATGCCACATTAGTAGAATTCTTATATCCAGCTATCAAAAATTGAAAATGTTAAATACTGTTATAAAATACTTACTATAAAAATGTCATATATAATATTCATTACACATAAAAAAAAAAGAAATCAGTATGTCTAAGTCAGTTTAATCACAACCATTATGAGGGCTAAAACCTTTTGCAATAAAATCCTAGTAAAATAAAATATTTAGCAGTGCTGTATTTTTTCTTTTTTTTTTCTCATCTTTCAGTCATCACATAAGTGATGAGATTTTTTCTTTTTAGTCAACAGTTAACACAGAATGTGATATCTGACAAATGGCGTGGAGTTAAACCTTGTGTAGTGACATTCAAACTTAGTTCGTATATTGAGGAGCAGCACGGATTTGTACAGACGTGCTTAGTGTCCGTCATTGCCTGTGTAAATCCATGCATGTCAATGGGCATCCATTGAGCTTCTGTGGAGCATCTGACCATGGACTACCTGAAAAGATTTGGTGAAAACGTCGACTCTACCTTAACTACTGTATGAATTTATTCTTAACTACCAGCATCGCTTTGCTTTCATCCTAATGTTGCTTTGTATTATGATCTGTCTACCTCAAAATTAAAGCTGAAGGATTTTCTTTACGGTGTCATTTCCATTTCAGCTGGAGAAGTTCGGCAAAGCAGTGAATTATGCTGATGCTGCCCTCTCCTTCATCGAGTGCGGGAACGCCATGGAGCGAGATCCATTAGAAGCTAAATCTCCATACACCATGTACTCAGAGACTGTGGAACTCATCAGGTTAATGTCCTTTCTGTGATCATTTTCATAATCTCATTTCAGTCATAATTAGAACCTGCTATGTTTTAAAAAATACCATTTCAACGTATTAATGATTTGTCCAAGGCATCTTCATCTCAGAAGTCATCATAATTAGTTCTTGCCATTTTATTAATGTCATGGAAAATTTATAATTGATGGACACTGCTTTTATAAATTATCCCCTTTAGAGGTTATAATGTGAGTGTTATAATTTGCAATATTCATAAAATTAAAATTGAAATGTAGTGGGTGGAAGTAAAGTATAGTAATTTCACTGTTTGGCAATGACACTTGTCTTTTAAAAGGTGTAGTTTTATAATTCAAAACATTAAAGTGAGTCTATCAGGATTTCTTTTAAAAACCCGGGGTTTAGAGGCTTAGGACTTGGCTGTTAAAAAAAAAAAAAAGCTGAAACTTGGCACATAAGATCATAGACAAGGGGGAATCTTTCTACATATATTGTATTTAAAAAGTGTGGGTTTTTAATGTTAAATGAACGTGAACCAGCTGAATTAGTTTTAATACAGTTTTGTAGACTCATAGGTTAGAATATGGATGAGAGTGCCTTTACTCACTAATGCAATCTCTGAATTACTATTTTTAAATCTGCTGCTTTTCCCTATAGCTGTTCCATAGTGTTGGCGCCATAGAAATAACGGTCTCTTGAGTAACTAAGGGCTTGTTTGCTTTACTCGTGCAAATTATCAAAGGGAAATCAAACAGGATTAAATTTACCTGTAAGTAGCAGAGCAGGTTTTTTTCTCCTCACTGTGATGCACCTTTGCTTTCCCCAGTGTATGCTAGGAATATCACCATTAATGTCAGTGTAATTACTGGCAGTTTACCCACGAGAAAGAAAAGGAGGCAAATCAGGCCCTAAATGGTTGATGTTTAATATGGCAAAGGTGCGGGGGGGGTTTTTTGTAATGTACAGGGTTTTAACATGACAGATTAACTAGTAGGGACTGCCAAAAATAATGCATGTTTTACATTTTGAATAAGTAGGTATTTGCATAATAAAATATATCAAATCTTAAGCTCTTACTCTCAGGTAAACAATATGCCTGTTAAATATTTAAAAACATATTTTTGCATTCTACTCTTCATAAAGAGAAGAAGAAAATCTAGAGATTGCTCAACAGGAAAATTATGTTCACTCAATGTTTAGGATCCAAGAGCAGAGGACTTAAGAAAAGGAACCGCCCATCTCTGCTCCACTGTGACATAACTCCTCCTGCACTCTGACAGTGGAATTTGTTCAGGAATTTGTTCGGGAATTTGTGTCCTGAGCTACACAAGTAGAGTTGTAGGGCAGGATAAACTGTATTTAAAGAAACAGTCTTTAAAGAAGTCATTACCTCTTCATAGCAGCCCACATTTATTTTTGTTTTTATAAAGCCACGTGGTACATTTGGACATGTTCCTAAGTCCAGCAGTCTTTGCAGAAGCAGACGAACCAAAAATCTTGGTTCATTCAAGAGCCACAGGTCTAGGAGTAGCTCAAAACCAGCTGATAGCTGCAGGTGCCCTCCACCCTGCAGCACTGGATGGAGTCAGCTGAGTGCATGGCTGCATCTTGGGGCAACTGCCACTCATCTGCACGAGCAGCCCTGCTGCCTTACACTTCCCAGCAGCTCCTCCATCAGCACAGTCCTGCTGCAGACCCCATGATAGATAGACCTTGGCGTGGAAGCCGCACCTGAGCTGCTTCTGGATTGCTTTTTTAATTGCTTTTGGCTATGGAAGAATCTGGAGGACTTTGTTTTAGTGGATCTCCAATTTCTAAGTAGCTAAAGTCAAGTGAGCTTAATTCCACCGTTTACCATCAAAGGCAGAGCTTAACTTACAAACTCTCATATGCAGCATCTTGTAGGCAGCCACTGCCCATTTAATTGCTGTCATTGGTCTGACAGGAAAAATGGTGATTTCCCAAGTACAGGTTCAATAAATTCCATGGACAAATAACCCAGTTCTTGTGGACTACAGCGGGAGCTGAATGTACAAAGTACGCAGTTGTGCACACACAATTCCTCAGTGTGGCTGCTACTGTAACATAGATTTTTACTGTGAGATAAGAAATAGAAGATTTTTCTCACTTTCACTCCTCCCTTCATCAGAGGCACCACTTTTCCATTTACATTAGCTGTGTTTGGCCCGAGTGTCTGCATCAGACACCTGATGCACCTCTTTGAGCATCAAAGAGATTGGGAATATCAGATCTGACTGTCAGAGGTGTTTTAAGTTAATGGTAATACTAAAATCCCTAACGTAACACTGAAAATCCCAAAGAGACAGGTATCTTCATGTTTGATCAGGTTCATTCAGCATTTCAGGAACAACAATACCAAAGACCAGGTGAGATAGGTGATGGGGAAGCACATCAGGTGGGGTACTAGAGCTGCCAGCTGGGGGCTGATGGGGGGGTGTGGGAGGAAGGCAGAGCGAGAGCAGCACTGCCTGCCTGCACTCCATTACCTCCTTGTAAATGAGAACTCATCAAGACTGCCTGGATACCTTAAAACTTTCTTACGCAACACTGAACCCTATTACTTATTCTAACACAAGTACCTGTGAAATTGCATTAGGGCTCAGAACAATGATTTTATGCGATGAATTGATTTTCAGGAGACTAAATGCATGGAATGGAGTGTGCTCAGTTAAAGGGGAAAAAAAAAAGAGTGAGGAGGTAGGAATACTCAATCTTTGATCACCCAAATGCTGGATAGCAGCAATTAAATAGAAAGGGAAGACCCAGTACACAAGATTCATAAATTAATGGACCCAAGAACTGAAAAATCTGTGAAGATGACCTTTCCTATATTTAAAACTGTTTTCTGTATAAAATATATTAAAAGCTTTGAAGAAGCATTTATGTGAAGGGGTTTGAAGGTATTAATCAAGCCCAAAGTATTATAGGTAAAATCTTATTATATATTACTCTGCTCTTCAGTACATATAGGGCCAAGACCTTGTGCTTCATCTAGCACTCATCACAAGTGTTTGCAGGACTCGGCCTAGATGGCTGGATATAATATCTTTAATATGCCCAAGAATAGTTCACTTCTGCCCAGAAAATAGGTTGGGGATTTACTTTAGACCTCCAGATTTTAAGTGGTGCTTTCTGTTGAATTTCACATTGATCTCATCATTACGGAACAATGTGACCATTTACTGTTGAAGTTGGAGAAGAATATCTATGTGTGGCTGTTGTTTTCCAGGGTGTCATTAGTATTCCTGGAAACGTCTTAACTCTCAATTTCTTCTCTCCTCACCTTTCTGACAAGGTATGCAATGAGACTCAAGAATTTCACAGGTTCTTCTGCTACGGAAGGGGACAAGAAATTAGCAGTTTTATGGTAAGTCCCATTGTGACAATGAGAGCAGCAGCTAAAATCTGAAGGAGGACTTTAAAAGTACTGAATTACTTAAGCAGCTTACAGAAGATCATTATTCTTGTTTTCCATTAAACTATTAAAGGATAACTAATGGATTTCTTCAGCAGCTGACTAAACATTTATTCTTCTAATTTATACTTTTATCAAGATGGGATTTAATGCTTTTGGCCATTTTTCTTTCTCAATTTGCTTATGTCTCAAAATCTAACCTTAGAACAGAAACTGCAAAATATAGGTCAGCATTTTTTTTTTTTTTGACAGTTTATAGGTTTCATTAAGCAATGGAATTAACATAATCCTTTCCTAATTACCACAGCTACCGATGCTTATCACTTCTCTACTTGAGAATGTTTAAACTAAAGAAGGACCATGCTATGAAGTACTCCAGATCTCTGATGGAATATTTTAAGGTAATCTTTATTCTGCTTAATTTATTGATATGAAATGAAATTCATACCAGGAATGAGAGCTCACAGAACTGTAACTGTGTGACTTAAAGTCCCACATTTAACCTCTCCCCTAGGAGATGTAGGTAGGATGGCTGCCAGGGAGGTGGGAGAGAAGTGATTTTGGGGATTTTTGTATTAGTCACTTGATTCAAAGGACCATACTAAGTAATTCTAATAAAATAACATTATTCTCAATACAATGTAATGTTTACGCAAATTTGTGTGAAGGAACTGATTCTTTCAAGATTTCGGTGTGCAACTGATTATGAACTGACCCCCAACGAACCATAATAAAGCAATTATTTAGTCTTTTATTATTTAAATATAGATTTTAAATCCAGTGAGATTTGCTCAAAGTTCAGAGATTTCTCCTTTTATTTTTGTGGAACCGCACATTGCCTTATCTACATCTTGAAAATTTCCTTTACCTTCAGTTGAGGGGAGATCAGCTGATTGTCATGACATGGTGATGTTTTCCTTTACCTTGTCAAATGTTGTTTACCCAACCTAAGAATGACAAGTCCTCACTGTTCCTAAATTAAGAGAGAAATGGAATCTTTCTTCAGCTCTGCCAAGGTTTTGATATTTATACTTTACTGGTTAACGCTGTTTGAAGTGTACATTAATCCTTATACTTTATTACTATGTATTATTCTATAATTATGTCATTACACTATTTGTCAGCCCATCAATCTTTTTTTGTTGTTTTTTCCAACCTCTGTGAATTTGTTGCAGGCTTTGACAGATTAGTACTGCAAACCAGTAAAACTTTTAACACTGCAGTTTTAACGTTTTAATGTAAATAATTTGGTGATAAAATGGTCCTTCTGCTGTAAAACTCCAGTATTATCCTGCTCCCAAGAACCACTTGGTCAACACTTCCCTAGTGTCCTCTATATGTGTGTTTCTCTGTAACTACAGTAATGTTACCTTTGATCTTCAGCTTAAATTGAGGCTGTCTTGTAGTCATTAGGAGTGCCTCTGTTGTACTTGAGAGAGTTCTCAGGAATTTGCACAACAAATTAAATTTGAACTAGACACTTTTATAGTCTCAGCATCTTCATGAAACGCATTCCATTCAGTTCAGATTTTACCCAGGATGAATGTAGATTATCTCTTAAAAAAAGGTTAATAGGAGAAGCATTTGATAAACATTTTCTGCAGAAATAAATATTTTCTTAAAAAAAAAAAAAAAAGGAGGCGGGGGGGATTTTCACTTCCCTTAAAGCCACTTTACTTTCTGTAGCTGTGCAAATAGGTACAATGATGAACATATTACTACTCCCAACATAAGACCATTTTACTGCATGCACAGAGAAAATGTCTTTTAATGTAAATGAAAATAAGATGAAAAAATTTAAAATATAATAAAATAGACAAATCAGGAATGCTGGGTTTAGGCATCCAGTTGAAGCTGAGTGTTTCAGCTAATGTTGCTGTGGGCACTGTAATTCATTTGCCAGAAGTACTGTGTGAGTGTAAACAGATTATATGTTCGGGGTCTTTTTGTACTAAAAGCATAGGAGGAGAAAATAAAAGAATGGGAGCTGTTAACTACGTATTGGTTTTGTATTACTGCACAATGTTATGTGTTCACCAGCAAGAATCTGTAATACAAATGAAATAGATTAACTATTTGAATAGAGTTGTTATTCAAAGTTTTGCACAATTTTAACTGTGAAAAGCAGCCCACTATTTACAGCAGAGCTGGAAAGGAATTTTTTGGGAGAATTATTTTTCATAGCTTTCCTCACAAATGCCTCTTTGTCCAAATTAAAACCATTTGTGAACAGAACTGGTTCTGATTAATTTCCAATTAAAAGCTTAAAAGTGATATTTTTGACATTTGAAAACAGAAAATAACCATTTAATCATAAAAGTAGTTATTAAATTTAGAGACAACTTGAAATAAAATCTAACTAAAATGATAAATTTTTAAAATTGAAATCAAACTTTTTAAGTTTAGCAGTAGTGGCATCCTTTGATGCATTTCATCCAAAGGTTTGAGGAAGATTTTTAAGGTTTTTAAAATGTGTTGCCATTGGTTATTGGCAAAAATATTTCAAATATTTTCCTTGTCAAATAACTGCCTCCATTGAAGAGCTAGTCTTAATATTGTCAGATCTAGTCTTAATATTGTCTGATCTAGTATTTGTCTCCAGATACTGTCGGGAATAGTCTCCAGACAGTACAAATGAAAATCAAAGCTGCTTCTTTATCCCTGAAGACTTTTCAGGGGAATTTAGGATCTTCCTCTTTTTTACATATGAGTGGATGGCAAAAATATACAGTACATATGTTCTGTACTGCAAAACAGTTGATTTCATGCTCACATCTTTAATGTAACACAATGGCATGCTGTGTAGGAACATAGGGGCAAGGCCAGTATTGTGGTTTGGGTAGTGTTTTCTGCTTTGCTCAATACTGTTCGGCAAGTTTAGGTGCATTTTAGAAGTCAAGGGTAGGATTTTTGCTCCTGGAGTCAGCTGCATGACCTTGGGCTGTGCCCTAGGCTGCTCTGTGCTTCACTGAATCTCTGTGCTTCACATGCAAAATACTTACAGTAACCAAATGAATCTTGTAATAATGACAGTATATACTTTGCAAAGAACTTGTAAAATTTGATTGAATTTTCTCTGTGTGTGCTGACTTCCTTGCAAGGGAGCTGAGAGTGATTGCTTTCAGAAAGCATGCGTAGATAGCTTCAACCCTGATATTACCACTTTATGGGATCTAAGATACCACCCAGTCTGAGCAAGACTGGAAAAATATGGCTTTATTGTCGCTGGGCAATCTTTTTGTACAGGGATGCACAAGGTGCTACACAGACGTGAAAGGCAGAATGAGTAAGCAGGTAAGGAAAGTCAATTTGTGCAAATAAAAATACATAAAAACAAGGGCATTCAAGCAGATCCTTACGAGAAGTTTTATTTCTACCGCTATCTGAATCCCAAGCCACCTTCCCTAGCAATCTGGGAGGGATTAACTTCATTAAGGCACCAACCCAAATTCTTTTTATTTCTTAATTGCAGGTCCCCCTAAACGTAACAGGTCATTTGCACTCTGAAGAACTTACTTTGTAGAATAAGTTTCAGTGATAATTAAACCACGTCTTTCTGAACTACATCTGCTTTTACTGGAGCATTACTGTATTCCTTCTTTCTTCAGGTGGCTTTCAAGCTACTGGTTGGAACCTACCAATAATCCACTAGCCATTTAATTACGGGACTGATGTGCAGAGCTGCTCTGCTACATGCACTGTAGCTCTTGCAATGAAAATGGGGAGTGTTGAGCCTCGTGTCATCAGCATTCTTGTACTTGCATCACTTCTATTTACCTTTTGGTTTTGTACTTACAGAACTCTTCGAAAGCCTCACAGGCCCCCTCACCTTGGGGCGGTAATGGAAAGTGAGTATTTTCTGCTAAGTACTTCTGTCTGGGAACAAGCGTTCCAAGAGGGGGGGGGATTGTTTGGTGCCCCTAAAAGGCAAAGGGCAGGCCGTAACTCAGTGGTTGGAGAGGTACAGGTATATTTCAAGGGTGTAGCAGGCAGAAAATATTGGTTTGGACTACAGATTTGATCTGAAACGCCTCTTGATCTTTGTGCAAAGCTTCCTTAAGTCTATGATCAGCCATGGCGGGTCTGTACTGAATTCTTTGACAGTTTGCTTCTCAAGCCAAATGAAGGCCATAAAAATATCTGTTAATTAGCTAGCAAGTACCATGTCATTTCAGGAAGCCAAAGTAAAGTTAACCTTCATTGCAATGATTTTTCAATGATTCGTTCAGTAATGAAAGACCAATGAATCTTTCATTGATATGTGGTAAGTGCTGATTAATAAAACTGAAGGCGTAATAGTGGTGAAAATGTGAAGGCACTTAGTCAACCAATTATTAGTGACTTGATACTAACGTTAAAACACCCTCACCTCATATATGAAGTCAGGGCAATACAATTATGTTCTGCTGCTCAATGCAAGTGCGTTGCTACTGCAACTTTGCCATTATCTTGCAATGTCTGCTGCCACCTGGCACACATTTCTGCATCTTTCTCCTGGCCCCGCATACAGACACAGGTAAAACAAAGGAGCAGGACGTTACCTTTCTTTCCGTCTTTATTTAAGTTGGCTGAATTCTAGATGGAAAATTATTATTTTTAATGGTCTCTTTCTAGAGGCTTATAAGAAGAAATGACTGTTAGACACTCCTCAGAAACCAAATAAGGAAACAAAGTAATAAAACTATAGAAAGGATTGGAGTTTAGCATGTAAAGAATTGAAGTTTTCCAATAGACTTTGTCCTGAATCACTGCAAAATCAAAAATGACATTTTGCTTAAAGGAAAATGTTGTCTTAGATAATAAAAAATATTTTATATTATCTAAGACAAAACCACAAAATTATTTTGAATGTGTGTGTGTATAAGGATATTTAAGTATAGATTATAACACAAACTAAAATGATGAAATACAAAATTGCTTTTAATAAAAGCTAAAAAGATATTTTAACATTTGAAAAACAACTAATTTAATTTATTCAATATGTGCCAGTTTTCAAGGCATTTAAATGTCAGTGAAACCTTGTATTGCAATAAAAATACTGTAAGGTCTACATAAAGTTTTAGTGCTGAAATAGACCACTGGAGCATTATGCTTCTTTTGTTCCTTAAGGAAGTGGTTTATACCTAAAAATTTCATGGAACAGAAGTTGTCCTTTTATTCCTGTCCTATAATAGACCCCTATGAAGTGTGTGCTCTGCAGGTGATGACATCTCCCCTGCTATTTAAAGGAGCTGATTAGGTGCACAGGATTTAGAATCAGTGGGTTTTGACTGGAGGAGAAAATTCTTGTCCAGCCACAATGCAGGCAGCACAAACCCAGCATTCGGGTCAGCATTACTTCTAACATAACACCCAGCTGGTCGGTCTCTTCCCACTAACTTTGGAGATAAGGAAGTGAAGCTCTAAAAGAGCACATTTCTTTCTTTTATTCAGAGAAAGAAGCACCTGACATGTAAGAATAACTGAATATGACAAGGACTTCTTATAATGGAGTTATGACACCTGTGACCCAACACTCAAAGACCACAGTCCACACTCAGGTCTTCTGTCCCCTCTGTCTGGAGTCTCAGGAGAAAAGCTCTCCAGCTGGCTCAGAGTTGCCATATCTCTCAGTGATCCCAAGCATTGTCACTGCCCTGGTGCTGCCATTGGCTGCCTCCCCCAGAGCTTCTCGCTCTACTGTTTCCTCTTATTCCCCTGCAAATCTGTACCAGATGGGAAGAGAAGTCGCTCACCACAGAGGTGAGACCAGACACCATTAGGGCATGGCACCACTGGAGACTGATCAGCAGCCTGGTTCAGAATAGGGGGACAGCAGGGTATTCTTAAATCTTCTTTTGAACAAAGCAGAACTTATTCATTGCCACGAAGCGTAGTCTGCTCAGGTTCTCAAACCATCAAAATCTCAGCTGAACTTACTGGAATTTCTGGCTGCTTTTGTTTGAAAGGGTTGTGAACCTCTGGAAAGTTGGACCGAGTTCCAGGCTGGCAATGAAACAAATTTTCTCTGGTTTCATTACAGAAATGTTTCCCACCTCTAGCGACAGAAAGAACAAAATAGAGAGATTTAATAGAGTCACCACAGTAATAATGGCTGTGCACAACAGGGTAAATCCAATGAACAATGTGCTTTATTTGGCAGAAGTGCATCAGCTTGTTGTAAGTGGCTCTAACAAAATACTCCTGGTCCCCTCAGATACTTATGATTTTTAACTGCTCCCAGACCTAATCTAGTATAGTTCAGCTCTTCTGTGCATTCAAGACACTGTGGCATGTCAAGTAACCAGGATGTTTTGAGACTTAAAATAAAACGTTTGTGCCCATAGGGCATGCTTCGACTACAACACATAAGTTGTGTAAAAAGCTACTAGCTACTGAATTAATGTGGTCTATAGCTCTGTAAAAATGAGTCTATTGCATCTTGAGGAGCAGGGCATTGCTGGAAAATCTGCAGCAGAAGCTGTTGCCTTAGATGCCTTTCAGCCCAGGGCTGTGCAGGGTGTCAGCACAGCAGGTCTGTGCCGACTGTTCATGTTCAGGACCATTGTCAAGCCAAGAGGAGGAGCCTTTCTGTCCTGGGGTCTGGATCGGGCCCATAATGAGTCTGAGTGCTTGATGCTGTTGCACAGCGTGAGGCATCAGTCTGTCAAGAGATGGGTTGCAACATCCTGGCCCAGAGAGTTATGGTGCCTTTACTCCACGCAGGGAGTGCCGGGAGCATCTCGGCCCTGCCTTTCAAGTGCATTTCACAGCAAATCGAATGCATTTGTTTAGGTAAGTGGTTCCAAATGAGGGCGAGAGAAGAGATTTTTGGAACCCTTAATCTTGTTCACTGAAACAAATTTTCAAAGAGAATAGCTGTGTGTAAGTGTTCAGCGCTGCACAGCTCTAAACACAAGCTTGCTGTGCTGACCTCCACACTGCCTGCAGCCAGCAGGTGACTCCTAATTGCTGGTGTTAGAATTAAAGGAAAATCTATATCAGAACATTAGTGCTGCACTAAGTAGGTAACTTAAAACACTACTCTGTACAAAACAGTGCGGATGAACTGTAGGCAATTAGAAACAAATCTCCATAGCCAGTCTTAAAGAATCCTATAGAGATATTCATAATCCTACAGTACCCTCAGCTCCTAATACTGCTCTGCAGGGTGCTTTTAAGACTTCCACTTTATTTATTGTGGTGACTGTATTTGGAGCAAACTGTCATTGTGGTTTCCACAAAATGCTTTGATAATAAGCCAATATTGCACATTGAGTGTTTTCTAACTGCCATTGCAGCTTCTGGCAGCAGGTAGAAAAATCATTACAGCTATGAGATACTTCTTTCTCTGAAACATTGCTCTATTTTTTTATGATAGTTTTTTTTTAAAACAACAGGTTCATTTATAGGGAGAATTAAATCCCTTTTTATTTTCAATCATTCCCAGTTTATCTTTTCTTTCTCATAAACCCAGGGCATACTACTGCACGTTCTCCCCTGACTGGGGTGCAAATTTAATTTTTCAAGTGCGTTTAGGATGTCAATGAAGTGGTGTGTGTCAGGGGGACTCACTCTCCATTTACCTCTCACAGGAGCACAGAAACACCGTCACCCATGTCCCTGAGCCCGTCCCCTGTCAGCTCTGCTGGAAGCAACACAGGCACCACCGGCTCCTCCTTGGCAGGGACCATCACCATCCCTCAGCGCATCCACCACATGGCTGCCAGCCACGTCAACATCACCAACAACGTCCTGCGGAGCTACGAGCACTGGGACATGGCTGACAAGCTGACTAAGGAGAACAAAGGTGCCCCATTCAGCTTCATCTTCATCCCCTTTGGCTCATCAGCTTTGGCTTTCTTTCTGTTCTTGTAGGCGTTGTTGGGAATCGGACCCAGAACCACCATCTAAGAGCACAATTGTGACAGCTTGAGCAAACAGACCAAATGTGCTTGCTGGTCACTGTAGCCAATGCGTATCTTCTCTTGTCAAGCACAGAGGGGGAGATGTGTAACACATGCTGAACATGGGGTTATCAGAGCAGCTGGCAAATAATTTAGCGAACATGAGCCCCAAGTGGTGAGAGCTTTTGAGTCTGCAGATTCGTTCACAGTTTCAGCGTCTCGTAGAGCACCAAGGCTATTTTCATACTGCTCTGTCAACCGGTTTAAAACTATTAAAAATGCTAGCTAGAATAATTAGCAAACATTAGATTTTATGTTTATGCAGGGAGTCCGATTAGGCAATGCCCACTGAAAGCCATGACCTTGGCTTTCCTGTGGCTGGATTGGTTATTTATTCCTAACAACAAAATATAAGTCTTTATCACAGTCATTTCAAAGGAGTTTTGGCAAGCAGTTTGTGGCTGGGTTATAGCAAGTATAGTGGAGTGGCTGAGATGTAACTAAATGACAAATTTGGCCTACTGTTGGCCAGCTGTGAACTTCCCCATGATAATGTAATTATGCAGATTCCAGCTTGGGGCTCACGCAAATCATTGACAAAGCTTTTTTTGACACTAGAGGTGCAGAGCCTAACAGGGAAATATAGTCATCATGAATTGGCTCATTCTCTTAAATTATACTGAGATTTCAGATGGCTGACTTGTCCTGACAAATGTGCTCACTGTATGCAGTTTGGTCTTACTCCCATTAGTGTCAGTGGCAAATTTCCACTGATTTAGAGAATCTAAGCTTGAGATTTATAGAGTTTTATATCCGAATGGTGGGTCATAATGATCTATCCCTGGATGAGGAACAATAATATAAGTTCTGTCCAGTCCTCCCCACTGCTTCTTGTCTTTGTTCACATCAGTTAATTTAGTAGCAGTGTAGTCACTTTGGATTTTTTCCATAGCTGCATCCATATTCACAAAATGTGAAAGTGATTCCCTGTCAAATGTACTGCAGAATGTTACAATGGGAATGCAGAAGGATGCTCTGATAGGAGAAAGAGATGGCGATAATCTTGTAATTAGCCCTGTGTGTTGTGGAGTTGTTAAATGTTCTACTTGGTATTGAATCAAAATAGCTCAGGCATTCAGCCAGCAGACAGAAAATGTACCCAGCCACTGCTGTTATCAGTCCTAGAGCTGGATGAGAAAAAAAACCTGCTGACTCTCTTTCTGCATTTTCCCCCCTACGCTCTTCTTTGTTCTCTTTTTGATTTACTATCAAATAACCCCAATTCTGCAAAGCCATATAGGAATAATCTTTATTCAGGTGAGCACTCCCTTTGACTTTAGTGGGACTGGATGCATGAATAAGGGTTTCTCACATGAGCAAGACATCTAGCTTTATGCCCCATTCTTTCATATCTTGTTTCACAAACTGCAGCCGTGTTACAAGAAATGGAAAGTTTGAGTTACTTCAAAAGTATTATAAACCATTGGAGAGAGATCAGAGTTTCGTAAGTGTTGTAGTATGTCTGTCTTTACATTTCGTCTGGAAATATACCTTATTTCTAATTAAATACTTGATTTAAAGTTGCATGCTTATACACAAACTGCAATTTGAAAAATTCATGGTGCAACAAAAAAGTATTTAAGAACTGCTGTGGTGCTTTGCAGGTCTTCTGCAGGTCTTCTTCGTGTCCCATGATGTCCATTTCTAGAAGGATATATTATCTTTGACATGAGAAATGCTAGTGTTTCATGAAACCTAGCTGTACTTATTTTAGTAGTTGTCACCTGTACCCCTCAAATAATTGAAAACACCTATGTCTTCCTGACTTGCACAGGATTCATTGTTTTCCCCATAGCTATCTCTAGTCCATCCAGCTTTGCCAGCTGGACCAGCCGTTGCAGTGCCCAGGCTCTGGGACACTGATGTGTGGATCCTGAGTTCAAAAATGCCTCATGGCAGCAAACAGGATAGGCACAAACCCCAGACTCGAGTCCCAAGTAAAAATCAGATCTCTTGGCTTCTCTCTGAGGAGTTTGGGCAGTCAGTTCACCATAAAAAATGTGAACATTTTTTCCTCCTTGAGATAAGGATGGTCTCAAAAAAACAAACCAACCAACCTTTTTTTATTTACTTTTTTGTGGTCAGCTCTCATTGTTTCTGTTGTTTTCTGAATGACGGGGCATGTCTTGCTCAAGAACATGTCCATGATGAGCTAATAGAGATGGGTATAAAAATGTGGCCCCATCGTTGTAATGTCTAATAGCGTTTACATTTGGGTCTTACTGCTGTCGGATGTTTCTTAGGTCATACTCATGCAGACCCATGAGATTTCTTCCACATTGTAGGAGCTGTGCAGCCTCCCCTTGCCCATGGCTGTCGGCTTAGGTTTTGTGCTCCTCTAAGTATGCCTGCACACTCCCAGTTTGGACTTGACTCACGTCCAGCTGGCTCAGAGCAGGAGACAGAAGCCTTTCTTGTCAGCCTGACAAAGGATGTGCCATTAAAATAAAAAGGCATAGCAAGAGGGAGAACAGCAGAATTGTGACCTGCCAAGCTGATCTGGTTTGAAAAGGAAAGCAGGAACATGCTGCTATGTACCTCTAGTTAAATTTCCCTTGGTCAGTAGAGTTTAGAGTGTGTGGGAGAATAGATGGAGTTTGTCATAAACTCTGCATCTGTAGCAGGCCAGGCTAAACTGCAGACTTCCCAGAGCCAACCCATGGACTGGTTTGTGTTGGATCACCCAGAGGGTTGTTCACCATTTATAACATCAAACTCTTAGCTGACTTTACAAAATCAGATAATTTTTTTAGGCTTCCAAAGATAGCAGCACTTTTTCTCTACAGTAGAAAAATATCAGCTCTGTAGTGACGAAGGCCTGTTTTTTCACGTATAAATTCAATAAGTGGCTTCAGTGCTTGTAGCTTTTTTAAGGAATGTTAAACTGAAATTAAGCTTTAAGGTGAATTCCAGTGTTTAAAGCAATTATTATTTATATGAGCATAGAATGAGATCTCTAGAATGCAAGCAAGACAGTGCATTATTTCACTTCTAAATGTATTGATTTTACAGTGGAGGAGGGGAATAAAAGACAGAGGAAGGAAGATTAAAAGTAACTGCTGGCTGCAGCATCTTAACACAACTGGTGATAGCCCTAAGCTTTCATTATGCTTGCCTCCAGCCAAATCACTTTGTGCTGTGATACTGCTGTAGCTCCCAAGCTGGCCAGGGTCAGGCTGTCAATACTTGGATAGAAGACCTCAAAGCAGCACTTACTTGCTGAAGAAAGTACTGATAATGATTTTGTACCTGGCATCTGCTCTCCCGAACTGCAGCCAATAAAGTGTTAGCTGGCGGAATGCCGCGCGCTGGATTTTAGATAGGGTGAGAATGTAAAGGCTCAGCCACGAGTTATTGTGATTGTTGGTTGTTATCTGAGCAATGAGGGGCTTTTAACTGAGAGTGGGCTCGCACTCACCTAAATGTAGTGTAAGTGTTACAGATGTGGGAATGCCTGCACCCCATTGAGCAAAGAGACAAGCCGTGGGAGAACAGAGGACACAAACCAGTTCTCCATTAAAAGCAATTAGGAAAGGTCTCTTGGCCCTAACAGGATCAGTCTTTCACCCAGAGAGCATCTAAATCATGGCATAAAGTAAACTGGTGTATTGCTTCCTAACTATGGCTCTCTGTTCAGTGACCTCCTGTTAACACTTCTCAACACTGGATCCCAGTGGCCTTATCCATCTTTCTTTCCCTTTGCAGGTTCCCATCTCCTAGATGCTATTTTCCTGTTGTGGTCCCCCTCTCTTCTTCCTTCTCCTTTCCCACCCCACACACATCCTCTGGGCTATACAGCTGCAGCAGGATGAGCGGAGGGCCAAAACTGCTGCAATGGCAATACAGAAATTGGAGGGTGGGGAAAGTCAAGGTCTTTTACAAGATCTAAACTAGCTAGGTCATCATGCCCAGGAGAGGGTACAGCAAGGAAAAGGAAATGCCACAGCTCATTGTAACTATTTAAATCTTGCAGTCATCAAACCTAGGCTCAAAAAACTGAAAGTGCAGATCATCAGAGCTAAAGGAAGACTAATGGCAACCACTCATACCATGCTGTGGTTGACTTCCAGCATGGATAGTCTGATTTTGCCTGTCTAAATATATTGTTGCCTTTGTTTAAATTCTGTCCTACTGACTGTGTGCTCATGTACACAACCTCTTGAGAACTCACTAATTGCAATGCTGCTACTGCGTGGGAAATCATGGTAACGCATGTATTTATCAGTGCCTGAAACAATGATTTCTGTTTCTTGTGTATTGCAGAATTCTTTGTAGACCTGGACTCAGCGATGGGACCCTTAACACAGCACAGCAGTATGACCAATCTGGTTCGTTATGTTCGCCAAGGACTCCACTGGCTCCGCATTGAGGCTCATTTGTTGTAGTGACTGCTACCCACTTCATAACATCCCCATTCTTCTACCTCTACCAGCGCAGAGACGATCACTGGTGGAACTCCACTCATTTCTGGAAGTTTATTCATGTAACATCATTTTTATTGCCTTTTTTAATATCCTATCTATTTGAAGTAGAAGTCACCATAAATGGAACTTATGACTCAAAAGCAGTATGTGTTGTACCATCTAATCATTTTTGACAATTTTCTATGCCTTGTGTCTCCTGGATCCTGCCATCCTTATGTGCTTTATGGAACGGTACATTCCCTGCAGTATTGTTTTAAGTCCATGCTGCCTTCAAGTGAAAACAAAAAAGCACTTTGAGAAGATATGGATTCCTGAGAAATAATACAAAGCGTCTTAAATATTTGAGGGTATATATGAGAAGTCCCTTCTGAAATAAATTAGTAGAAGTTATAGCTGTTCATTCAAAATCATCTTCTGAACCTGATCCAAGCTTTTGATGCTTAATTCTGGCATCACTACCTGACACAGTACATTCCTAAGATTTCATACTTCCTATAGGCTTAATCTCTAGAAGAGAACATTGAATATCTTACAGGTACATAATGTAAGATCACCAAAGGTGTTAAGAGGTAAAAGGTTGAAGGAATGCCTCATTAAAGAATGATGACACACTATGCAATGAGGTTTTGATACTCCATTCTTCCTGTTTATTGTTGGCTTAATAATTTCAGTAGGCAGCAGAATTTATTGCAGTTTTTAGGCAATTTCAAAATATTAGCTTTCATAGTCTTATCTACCATTCTTATGCTAAATCTGTGAATTTTCTCTCAGTTCTACTGTTTGGTCTCAAACAAATACTCATCCAAGATTTTTCTTCATAGAACAATCTCTCCTTGCATAGTGACTCAGTGAAAGCAGATTTTAACAGGACCACTACACTCCAAGCATTGATGTTGTGTGTAAAAGTGCATTAATAAGTGTATGCAGATTCTTCATGAAACACTCTAGAAGTTTAACTAACCAGCTACTGTTGAAACATTATAATTCCATGTGGCATCAATTTTCACCTGTTTTGTTCATTTCAGAGCGTTAGAAACAAACAGTATTATCTTGCTATCTTGAAAACAATGTCAAATTAAATAAAATCACCAGATTTACCCAAAAGCAATATAACTTTGTTTAATAATGGCCATGCATACTTCAGTCAGATTACCTGTTTTCCAAGCTCTGCATCTGTTTACCCATGCTGTCATGTTTCGGACCATTCCTCTAATGCGTGAATAATAATGAGACAATTCAGATAGAATTTCAAAGCAATTGTGAATAAATCACACCATTTCACATTTGCTCTTTCCTCTTCTTTTTTTCCCCTGTTATAAACTGCACTGCTCTTCTGGTGCCACTGCAAGAAGCGCTGGTGCATGAAACTAAACAAAATGAATTTATATCAATAATTCACAAGACTTTAAATGGTCTCATCTCATTCTTGATATAACGCCTGCATAGTTTACTGAACTGTAAATTCCATTTCTATAAACAGAAAATGCTCATAGCAATGTAAATATTATTCTGTCTCATCTCATTGAAATAATACAATATGTGTATTAAATGCCATCCAGATATTAGTTAATTGCAATTACCTTCTGCTATATAATCCTGTATATCCTTTAATCTGGTGAGTTATTGGATTCTACTCATTGGGTTGTGACCAGATAAATAGGACAAATTTGCATTTAAAAGGTTCAGACTGTTACAATTTTTAGAGCAAGCCTTGGATATTTGCAATAAGAGCAGTTTAAGGACTCTGCCCAGTGCACATTTAAGACAAATGTTACTGTAACTGTTGTATATTAGCTCCCTGTAGTACTACCTTTTCTTAAAAATCAATAATTCCTAATATTTTGTTCCACAAGACTGTATTGTAAATGTAGCCAAGGTGCATCATTAGAGAAATCATCCAGTTTAAGGTTGTCTGCAAAGGACAGTAGCAGAATATGCACATCCTCTATTATCTGCATATTCCTGTTCCTGAATTGGTCGATACACCCTTATCTGTTCTCTGAGGGTTTCGGTAACATGGTTGAAATGTGAATCTGACAACATTTGTCACACTGATTCTGGCCCCAGTAGATGATGAATAAAACCACAACAGTGAGAACTACTCATAAATGTAGATGAAAGATGGTTGTTGGGGTTTTTTTTAAGGAAAACAAAACACTTGAAGTATTTAATTCATTTTCTTTGAACAGTGAGTACTTGAGATGAAGTGGTGTCGGGGTGGTTTTGTCATAAGCCAGAGTTTTCCATTCTTTTTGTAAGATCTCATTAATGAGATTCAGTAACTATTTAATCTAATTAAGTGCATTGTCTTCACTTGTTCTTTTAATGTAGACTGAAATCCTAGACTTCCATGCATTTATGAAGGATAGATATCGCTTGAAATACAGTCTTCAGATGCAAGACTGTTCAAAGAGTTAGCTGTAGTCACTCAGTGAAGATGATGTATTATCTTTCCCCTGTTGCTTGCAGTAAACAGACTCCTATCTCTAAATTTACCCCCTGTTCACAATCATTTGCTTAAACAGCTTAAGGAATTAGCTCACCTGATTTTGTATCCTGTGACTTAGTTTGAAATGCATGCTGAATCAATGGCATGATTATAATAAGTCCAGCAGTCAAGTCTAGGATCACAAGCCAACTTACTATTTAGCAGTCTTGTTTCAAAAGCGGCTTAGAATCAAATTAAATATGGAGAGTGAATTACCGTCTTATCCCTGGGGATGATGCTTCTTTTGGGTTAGTTATTAAGGATTATTGCACTTTTACAGGCACTATATTCATCTCATTCCAAATGCCAACGTGTCATCTTTGTGGAATCATTTTACCCCTTAAAATATTACTTCCAGCAGAGTTAATCAAATGAGATTGTTTGTTTGTTTCAATCCATGGGGAAGCAGCGTGTGTTTTCTTGGGTATTTGCTATGTCTGTTCTTAACACTGCCCGCTTCAGGCATTCAAAGTCATGAACCAAGTACCAAAAATTGCAAGATTGGCTTCAAATCATGGAGGTTTTTTGAATGCACTTTTTTGGTTCTTATATTACCTTCTGGATGCTGAGCTTTGAGACTGAATTCATGGCACGTTTTCAGGCATTTTTCAGGCATGCCGAGGGCCAGAAATGACACATTTGTTTTTAATGGCGATACACTGGGACAGCGGTGTAATCTCATGATTTCTGCAGCTGGGATTTAACAAGGACACCAAGCTTCATGAAAAATTGCCAGAGCTGACAAGATTGTCTTTTGTGTCCCGTGCTTCAGGAGGTTTGGAGCAATATCAGTAGTTCAGCAGTGAAGGGAGCATGCCAGTAAATGGCTAAACACCAGCGTTTGAGAGCTCCATCGGTAGGAGATCCAAGGGCAGCAAAGTCCTAAGTGCTCAAACGAGGCATTTGCATAGCACTTAACCTCCATGTCAAGAGTGGCATCAGGTCTTAAGTGAAGTATTTGACAACATGCAGGCAGAATATCGTGTTCTGAGTGCAGCGAGTATCTCTGGCCATGTGACTTGTGTTGGGTCCTCCGCAGCAAGGATTGAAGGGAAAGCCTGAGATGATGTATCCTGTATGGGCCATGTTCCCCCAGACCATGTTCCATTGGTCACTCAGTGATCTCAACTATGCTCTTTTGGCTCCTTCCAAAGGACAAATCGCTTTTCCCACACTTAGCAAACTAACAGCGTAAATGGTTCACAGTGTTTGAGTAGCCAGGTTTGGCTCAGTGTTTGTCCTTTTTTATTTTACTTTTTTTCATTTTGTCTTATCTTTAGTTTGTAGTTATTATGGTTTAGCTTACAGCCTTTTTGTTTAAAGCATTGGAAGGAACTTTCAAGGCTTGCTCCTTAGAGCTTAATTTCACTTTTTCTTGCATAGTCTGTGGACTCTTAATAATTCGAAGAGTTTGTCTGTGAATATATTGTCTCATTTATAAATTACCTCATTTGAAAGACAGGGACAGGTCTGTTAATATCAGTGTGGGGATTTTTAAGAATAAAGATTGAGATTTCTCATTCCTCCTAAAGAAACAAAATCTGAGAAATTGAATCTGGACCCTAATTTCAGTGCTTTTTTAAGTTCACAGATTTTATGATGCTCTTCCATTATATGAAGTGGTTTTAGGTGCTTTAAAAGAAATGTTTTCATTGTATTTTTATCAGTATTTCATGTTGTCTAAATCCAATTATTAGCTTGGTGAATGCAACTTAAAGATAGCAAAAATGAGGATGGAAAGGATTCTGACTTAGGTATTCTTCGCTATGAGTTCAGGGGAAACTCCACTATACACAGTATTGAATCAAGCACGTGTGTGTGTGTGTGTGTGTGTTTATACACATACATATGGATTTGAATGCGGACTTGCAACGGAAGTCCTTGTTCCTTACTTCATAGCACAGGAAAAAAGATGCGAGAGGTGTAAAAGAACACACTCTTACCACTGCTGAGTGGGAGCAGAAGTGTTCCTCTGTAGTTTGTCTATAGTTCTGTTTGCACCTGTTGTCTCCTTGCAGGCAATGAAGGTATGACAGAAAGCAGCAACAACGCTGTCATCTTGGTCCTGTGGTTCCTGAAGTCAGTGTCAAAACTGAGTGTGCTGTCAACATATTGTTTGTCAGAAGGTTAGCTCACTTGCAATAGACCAATGTTTTGACATTTTAAGAAAGGCAAAATATTTCTCGAGTCACCAAAGAAAATTAATTAGCCATTTTGAGCCAAGTGTAGAAATGACCTCTACGTGGTCAGACCCATGGACCGGGGTGTCATCGCAAAGGGCCTTTGACTCTCACAGCATCTCCCCAGCCTCACCTGAGTGCAGTGGGAGTGAGCACAGGGGATGAAGTGAGTCCATTGACCTTAGGACATCTTCCAGCTTTACTTTTCATACTATTTTATAAATACAAATATAACAAGTCTTGGTAATGTTGGGAGGACTCAATTCCTCTATTTGTAATACTCCTCCTGGACCTTCATGATACAATCTGGCCACCGTACACAGCAATGCCTATAAGCATTCTGAAGTGTCTAATGAGACAGAGATATCCCTAGATACAGTGACATATTTAGGTATATCACTTGGTGTTTTGTAGCAAGATCAGTTAGGCTGTCCTTCATTATCAAAACCTCCCTGCTACAAACACAAAATGTTCCTGCGTAATTTACAGAGTAGCCATCTCTGCCACAGTATTCTTATCAGACCTGCCTTTCTGATGGGCTGGGTAGATTTACTTCAGCCATTCCGTTTCAAACATGCTTTGTCCATTTCTTTTGTCTTCCAAAATCAGTGGTTCTGATCATCTCCTGCCAGAGATGAACCTATGGATCAGTTGTTGAAGTCAGAAGTGATTGAGTTTAGGTTTTGAGTACAGCCTGGGGGATCCTGTGGCTCTACAGAAAGAAATGAGAGCAAATTCGGGTGCAGATGAGTTACTGCATAAAACTGGTATCAGATGAGAATCAAACCTGGCCACATCAGGAGGCACTTCAACACAAATACTATGAAGATAAGCTGGGCCCAGAACCACAGGGTATGCAGCAACATCTCAGGCAGCACGTTTACACTGTAATCTTACTAGGTGATGGTAAAAATGTGGAGTGGTTTAAAGAAATTGGGACAAGTTGGTGTGGCCTGGCATTATGAACTTAACCTGTGTATGCTTCTTGGGGAAGAGGATTAATTACTCTTGATATGTCCTGCAAAATAACACCTATACTGTGGGGTCCTACAAAATCCAAATATGGCACCATCCCATCGAATTCCTTAATTCACCTCAGGATGCCACCACATGTCACAAAGTGCTAATGCTTGTCACTGCCCTGGAATCACCATAGAGTTAAAACATTCTTCCCTTACAACTCCAGCAAGGACCAAGCCCTGGGACCCAGCGGCTCAAGTAGTGATGTGTGTACGCAGTGCTTTGAAGAGAGACCACAGGAAAGACCTGACCTTGCCTGCCACAGGCGATGGAGCCACACAGAGCTCCCTGAGCCCTCAGCCTGGTCCTGGTCCCCTGCAGCTGGGGATGGGACTTGGATTTGAGCATTTGCTTTTACTTGCACTGCACCTGGAAACACCAAACGAGTTGACAGAAGTGGTGCATGCAGGAATATCTTAAAACTGAGGCAATATTCACTGTATGCAGAATTGCAATTGAAATTGCAGAGTCCACAGGACCACTTGTGCTTACGGGACTCCAGCTGAGTCCTATCGATGCCAGTGGTAAAAGCCATGTGAGTGGATGATGCAGCTGTTTGAGACTTGTTTTCTTCTTTGATTTTACCTGAGTTCCCCTCTATGCAAGTTCTGTAAGCTGTCTGTGCTAGATATGAGATTACTCACAGCTGTGTGAGTGTCACCCTGTTGTAATTCCACTGAAAAACCCATCAAGTAAAGATAGCACTGATTTCTACTAAGTTATTTCCTTCTCTGAATTAGAAGGAAAGTCAGATTCTGAAGTGAATGTCGTTGTTCTAATGGACAACGGTAACTACAGTGGACCAAATTTTGAGCTAAGCAAATGTGAAGTAACTTTGCTCAGCTTGTGGAATTCATGGGACCAAATTCTGCTGTCGCATGGCAATCGTTGCAAGACTTATGGAGCTTGCTGAGCACTGTTTATCAAAGGAGAAGCTGGATAACAAAAATAGCATAACATTACCAGAGTTAAGTTTATTGGGCCAGAACTTCAGTTGCATTAACCCAATTAATTCAATGGAATTACACACATTACTGTTCTGGCTGGGCACTCACCCCACTGAAATTAATTCAAGGTCTCTGGACAAGTGCTGGAATAACTGCAAGCAGACTTGCTCTTCAACCAGACCATATGTTGACTCAGCCCTTGCTCAGGGAAACCACCATTGACTTCAGTGACAATAATGTGGAGTTACGGATACGAAGAAGCTTTGACCCACTGGGGGGAGGCATTTACCCTTGAATTTATGAATGAACTGAATAGTGGATGGCAACACACACGTTTTATTTGTGACAGAGGTAGAGTACGAATTCATCAACTGGTGTAAACTGGTTGTGAGAGTACTGATTTCAGTGGAGTTATGCACACACAGAGGAGCAAACCCTTTAACCCCAGACTAATTTTTACCAATATATCTCTATGCAGATAAACTCCCAAAGCTTTTATCATCATGCCTTTTTTTACTGATTATGCCAATGAAATGATTAATGTACCATAATCCTTGCCTGTAAGGAAGTATTGTACTTCGCAAAGCTATGCAGTATAGAGCACATTGTAAAGCTGCTTTAGACCACACAATCTGGAAAAGCATTATCAGAAACTAGGCTAACAGAGCAGCTTTTTATCTGATGTCAATTATACTTTCACTCTGCACTTCCACTGCTGAGATTTTTACATATGGAGTGGATGATGGTTGTATGTTTCTGATGACTGTGGGCCAGAGCTTCAGCTGATGTGCCTCTAAGTAGCTCCGTAGATGTCAGTGCTGATTTACACCAGCTGAAAAACTCGTCCTCTCCCTTTTCGTACTTTGCCCTAATGCAGCTTTATAAATACATACTGAACCGGAACATATATTGAACTATTCTGAATCAGCACCAGCTAATCCCTGCTAAAAGAATTGGAGGATAATTTCTGCCAGTCGTCTAGGCTCGCATATGTTTTGGTTTTAACTAAAAGGCATGTTGCAATCTCATTACCTCCGAGTTTAAAAATTTACTGGCATCAGCATTAGCTTGCATGGAAAAATGGCAAATAAATTCAAATGTGTCATAAATGCTCTCAGTCTAGAGATGGAATCTGTTACTTTAGTTCAAAGGCATTGCAGCAGGCTGAAGTGGTTTCTAAGCCAAATGGGTTTTGTACATTTAAAAGTCATGACAAATATTTATCTAGGCCCAATTCTGCCATTCTTCCTCCAAGGATCCTCATTGGCAGGTTGCTCCACTGACGTCCACAGGAGTAACTGTGTAAATTGATGCTCAGCACACAAATTGCAGAACCAGGCACCAAATATGTTAGGTTGATGCAATCAGGAGTTTAATTTCAGCCATATGTATCGTTTGAGGACACTTAAAAATTATGTACATTTTATCCAATCTGACAGTCCTTGTAATTGCATAAAATATTGTATAATTTATTCCTGTCTGTATTTTTGACATCTCTGGGTTGCATATCTTCTACTGAATCTTAAATGCTGTTTTCTTAAAACCAACATTGAAAAGGTCTAGGACATATCATCACAGAGTATGAAAACAAGTCAAAAGATCTGGTTATTTTTTGCTTTAGCTTTGAGCTCTCCTTCGGTTTGTGTTTTGTCTTTGGCTGTAGCACTCCCAGTATTTTAAACGTGGCTAGATTCGTTTCCAGTTGCTTCCTGTCTTCAGAAATAAAAGCAAAATACAACTAAAGTTCAGGAAAAATAATTCTGGCAAATTCAGTGGATGTCTGCTCTTTCTAGTTGTCTTGGTTTTTTATCCTAGCCATGTTGGGAGTAGTCTAGGATGTGTGTTCTCTTGCCCACCATTTCTAGCTGTTGTGGCAAATACTATTTTTTTTTTTTAATTCTTTTGTGTGTGTTTGTGCGCACATGCGCATGTATAATTAACCAAAATATCAGGAAAATTTATATATGCTTTCTTATTGTTCCTGGAAATGGAGCAACGTTATGACCTTACGGTCTTCCAGCAAAAGTCAGATTTAATTTCTGTATTGCAGTGCATCTTAATTAGCTATTGGAATTAGATTACAGTTTACTAAGTGGCCCTTTACCTTATGTTCTTACTTTTTATTTACAATTGAACTAGCCTTCTTTTTCTCACGTGTGAAAATATACCAATAAGCATTGCAATTCCACAAGGTGTCTTTGTTCTGAACAAGCATGTTATTCTTGTAAAATTTTAAGTATAAGTTAAGATGTTTTGTACAGACCAAGGTAACTGTTAAAATGTCAAGCAA
Source organism: Neomorphus geoffroyi (assembly GCA_033558235.1). Lineage (NCBI taxonomy): Eukaryota > Metazoa > Chordata > Aves > Cuculiformes > Neomorphidae > Neomorphus > Neomorphus geoffroyi. The sequence continues at coordinate 9,767,124 of JAUMJM010000045.1, read as the reverse complement.
TTGCTGAAATGTTGTATAGTTATAAAAGTTTGATTTTTTTTTGCTTTATATGTAAAAAAATTGTATCTTGCCTGTTTTGCTTTGTATTTCCAACGTGTTGCACAATTATGCATTTTGTTTACATTTGTTCCTTCTTCAGAAAAAAAAAACCAACAATAATACTTTATGTACAAACATTTTAAATGTACTTTTGTTGTTTTTAAACACAATGTCTCTGTATAAATAATATTGGTTGAACTGGTACATTTGTGTCTCTCATAGAGGAATTAATTATACTGCCAGTGCATTGAATTATTTAAAAAAAAAAAAAAGTAAAATAAAATTTTTATGAAAATGTAACCCATTTTATCACTATAAATTATTCTGTCTTTTGCTATTTTCTCATTCCCCTCCCAGGATACAATAAGTATGGTACAGTAAGTACTGTTTGTGGGAGAGCTGTCATCAGTTTTAATTTTTAATCAATGTGTTTGTGTCACTGCAGAGACTTAAAATGACTTGATGTTAGGAAATAATGTAGTGCTGATACCAGCCGTGAGGTAACCGGATCAATAGTGTGTTTTCCGTATCCCTGAGGGGCCTCAACTGCAAGACAGCAGCCTAAACCCTGTCTGTCCGAAACCCAAACTAAAGAGCAACAGAGTCGGACTTCAAAGGCAGGGCTTTTTTGGTTGCTCACTGACAGGCAGCCCAGGGTGACTGAAGTGGTGCCATTCAGCACACTGACCCCCCTGCACAGCAGTGCGCTTCTCCCCAGGGGCTTCCCAGGATGGCAAGACCAGAAATGCCAAGTTTTATATCATCATTGCAGAAGTAGCTCTGAAAGCCAGTGCCAAGAATACCCACTCAAAAGAGATGTAAAAAGCTCTCGAGAGATGCTAAGCAGCATGTGATGTGGCTGCCCAGTGCAAGGCTGAACACTCGGTGCTGAGCCTGGTGCAGGTGAGGTCAAGTTGCGCTCTGGGGAGGGATGAACCGCAGTTCTCGGGTCACAAAGTCCATCTCAGGCCACTGTCTCCAAGCAAAACAAGCTGTCACTGTGGTTTGCCGTACAGTCCCTCACACTCCTCCTTAAAAGCTTCTCATCTTAGCCTGGAAATTGCGTGCTCTGGAGGTGCTGCGGGAAAGCATGGCCAGGTGGTGGCTGGTGGAGAAGTCTTCACCAGATGCCACCTCCTTCTTCGGCAGCATCAGGGAGAGTGGCAACCCAGAATACAGATGGTGTTGCAGAAGGATGCTTTGAGAAGCACACCAATAGGTGTTTGTCTGGATTTGAGGCTACTTATTTATTATAAGGTCCTACTTAACACAAAGGGCTGATACCCTCCAGCTTCTCTGCACTGCTCTAGTCACATAAGTGGCTTAAAGCTGTCTGATCCAACTGGATACAGCTTTTTCAGTGTCCCTCATCCCACTTGTGTGAATGGTTACGTGTAAAGCGGGTGCTAGAGCCCCAGGCAGCCTTTTAGCAACAGGCTACTCAGAAGAAAATCAAGAATGGGATATTTGGAGCTCACTTTGTATGCAATGTGCCTGTTTTGCATTCAAGGAGCCAGAAAACATCCTCTCTGAATATCTGAGAGAGAAATGTCTTTTGGATCAGTGTGAGGAAAAGAGGACAGGTCTGGTGCTGCCTGTGCCATTCATTCCTCAAGTCCTTATCTTCCTCTGGGTGTGCCCAGAAACCAGCTGGAAACTTGACTTCAGATAGGCAGCTCATGTCATTCCCTGCATGCGTAACCTTGTAATCGGCTGTGAAGTGTTCTGTGATCCCAGCTATGAATGATGAATGGCTCCACATAAACCTGTGTTGTATGGCTCTCTTCGTACGTCTGCACAGCTCAGAAAAAAGCTCTCTGGCAAAAAATAGGATAATTATTCACATAGCCAGTGCATGGGATTCCAACAGTAGCAGAGGATGCTGGCCTGCTGACTAGAGGGAGAAGTGTCTCTTCCAAACATAGCAATGACAGGGATAATAGAAGATGGGTGTTTGGATGCTCATTTTTATACACAATTTCACAACAACCTCAGGCAAGGTACCGTGTGTCCTTTTCCCCAGCCGAGGAGGCATCTTCCCTCCTCCTGGCTGTGTGGGGCAGTGGAGTAGGTAAGAGCTATGCAAGGCTCAAAAGAGAGATGGAAGCACAATTTCTCAGCCAGCCAAGATGATTTAACCGCACAAGTCCCTCGGGAGTGAATTTGGCCTATTACAAGCTGCTCTAGACCACGGAATGTTTGGTTGCCAGCACAAAAGACGTAGAGGTTGTGAAGCTGTATTTATATCTGAAAAATCGGCCGGCGCTTCCTGCAGCCCGTGGACCTAAGGCATAGGAAGCATAGCCTAAACCCTTTCAGCTAAAAGGCTGAGACTCTTCAGCCCCTTCTAGATGGTCCTAAAGAAAAGCTATACTGTATCAGCTCCACAAAACAGAGTAATTTCATTTACCAGCTGCATTTCAAAGTGAATTTATATACCCTTTTATCATTTTGATTGAAAAAAGCACATGTGCATGGGCAGTTTCAGGGGTTTTCCCCCCATACTGTGTCCATGCGGTTGAAAGGACTTTATTATAGCTAATGTAAATGTGTTCAGCACAAAAACCACATGTGAAGCTAATGTTAAACAGAAGTTTGTGGTCAAAAGCGCTTCAGAAACGGCCCTGTTGATATTTTTAGGCATGTGTGTAGACTGGTCTTCTGAAAAATGAGACGTGTTCTCTCCTTTGGGACTCTGTACACCTATGGACACATGAAAACAGCTAAACACAAGGGATGAGTTGGTAGGTTAGACCTCAGGAACTGAACTGCAGAAGAAAAGATGCTACCTGACAGCATTGGCCTTCCTAGGCCAGGAATATTTGGAAAATTTGAGCAACAACCTTTAAGATCAATTTTCCTTCAAGTTACCTGTGAAACCAACTTTGGAGCTGTTTTCATCTGCTTTCTGGTTACGTTTCTCACACATTGGATTGTCCACTGCTGCTGGGCACCTTGTGTGGTTTGCTGGACTCAGAAGTTATTTTCAGCTGCTGGCATGCGGCTGCCTGAAAATGTGGCTGCTGGTACTTGTAGCATTGCACGAAGACTTGTTCTAGAGTTCACAGTTTGAAATTTTGGCCACCACTACCATCACCATTTGCCCCCCGGGTTTTTCAGCCAGCTCCAGGCAGACAGGGTTCACCCTTTTGGCTGGGGGTACTATGAGAAATGTGTGGGGCTGGATGTGATGAAGTCGCATGAAAAATACTCCATTTTCTACTTTCCAAGAGAGATGAGTCTTCCTGCCTAGGTGCCAGCTTCCCTCTGGCCTCCCACCCTTGCTGAAACTTCAGTGCCAGCTGCTCTCGTTCAGCATGCCAGCTCCAATCTGCTGTAACAATGAAGCTCCCGAGTGTTTCCTGCATTTGAAGGGTGATTTCCACCTTAGGCAGGGGCTGCTTGAAAACTCAGTACGTCCCAGGTATCCCTTAGTGCTGATCCCAGGCTTTGGGCAGCACCAGGAGCCTTGTTTAACTCTCCATCCTGAGGAATTTCAGGCTCACAGTGGTGTTACAGAGAGAAAATTCTGCAGCATTTTTTTCAGTTCTTTTTTTTTTTTTTTTTTTTGGCAACTGTACACTCGCTGCCTATCAAGTAGAAACTAAATAAAAAGGCTGTTATTGTGCTTTGAGCCATCAATTTAAGAGCAATCACCTATGCATTCGGGATGTGCTGGCAGGGAATTATCTGCAATGAGAAGCTGCTTGCCAATCAGCGTTGTAAAAGCCCGTTGGCTTTCGCTGTACCTGGAAGTGGATGTGACTCATTCTGTTAAGTGTAGCACTCAGATCTCTAATGCCCTCTACGGTCTGGGAGCTGATTAGCCAAGAGAAGCCTCCTCCAGACAGGTGTCCAGGGCATCCCTGGTGCCCCATCCACCCACCCGGTGCTGCCAAAGCCCTGAGCCTCATCTGCTACTCATGAGTCTCATCCTGCCACAGCCTGCTTGGATCTGTGGAGCTGCAATAAGAGGCAGCAGATTTGCCCATGGGAGAGCACAAATAGCTACAAAATTGTGACTGGAGCAGGAGGTGTCAGAGGAGCAATATGTCTGGGAAGCTTTGCCATTGGCACTGAGGAGCCATAGGGTAAGGTTCACAAGAAATGTTTCACAGCCAAGGCAACATGATGTCTCCAGCTTGGATCAAGCTGCATCAGTGAGGCTCTCCCAGCCCCAGGCAGAGAGGTGAGTTTCTCCTTAAGGACTCCTATGATTGAAGGCCACGTGGGTGTCCAGAGATTTGATACAGATATTTTGACAGCAAGGTCTTTTCCACACTACTCAGATAAATCCCTTCTTGGCTCCACAGAGCAGGTATTGATTCAAGGACAGGTCCATATTCTCCATTCTGCCCCAATGTGATGGTGATGAGGGACTGGCCTTGCAGACCAGCTAAATAGTTCTGTTCTGGGCCTCCACTGCTCAGCTCAGCGGGTTGCTCCCTACTTTAGCAGCAGTGTCCTTGTCACAGTGGCACTGGGGACATGCAGAGCCGCTCACAGCCAGGGCTGCCCCCATGGGGTCTGTGGTCATCCCAGCAGCTGCTGCCCTGCTGAAGGAGTGGGCTTGTTCAGCCAGTAATGGCAGACTTGAACCAGGACTTAACAAGCGAAGTTCAGAGGCCTGTCAGTATTCAGGAAGCTAAAGCAAATGACTAAAAATCATTAATCAGGTCACTTGCCCCCACCACAGTGTCTTCTGAAGAGAGATTAGGGCCTGGGCCTTATTCAGAGAAGTGCCATTCCCTGCAACAAAATGCTGAGCTGAATTGACTGGGGTTCCAGGGGCAGGATTCCCATTTAGGACAAAGCCCATCATCTTCTCTATTTTAGGGACAAAGAACAGTTTGGAAGAGGAAGCAAAACAGCACTAGAAAAGCATTACTTCATCATATCCTAATTTGGTTGGCCTTTTAAAAATTTTATATATAGTCCCGCTAGGCAAATGGAATAACTTTTAAAGCAGACACCGGTAGTTGTTCTTTTTCACAACACGGCCTTATTTCACACTGACTTAACATGTCAAATCCCAGGGAAAGAGAATCAGATTCAGGCCTTCAGATTTGTAATAGCAGCATGAAAGACAATGCAGCTGCATTGACCATTCAGGGTTTACACAGGCGTAACTATGATTTCTCTGTCAAAACTGGCATCTCCTGTGGTGAACACTGGACTCTCTAGGCCTATGGAAATGTCACCGCCATGTCTCAAGGAGGCATTTCAATCTCAATCATTTCTGAATCAATCAATGAACACAGCACATCTATTTTAATAAAGAAGCACCGTGGGCCAGCACACAAAACTCCCAGTGTCTGGCACTGGGGCTGCTGATGTGCTGCCAGTCCATGGCTCAGACCCCAGCTCTCTAATAGCCTCTGCCAGCACGATCAGCCCCCCAAAGTTGCTGTTCGTGTGCAATTCTAAGAGGGTAATTTATTACACCGGAGAGCTTGACTCTTCTCTCCCATCTATCTACATCTCTGTGTTACATTGTTTATGTTAGCATAATCATTTCTCAAGGAGAATGTCAATAAATGCTGGAGACAAAAGCAACACCAATATCACCAACAACAGAAAGCCCAACTGCTAAATAATTCCTAGAATGAGTTGTCAGAAACCTTTTATTTACTGATTCCACGCATTTCATTTATTCCTGGCAGCGGGCCAACCTTTCTGACAGTTAAGATTTATTGATTTAATTGCCTAGGGTAACCATGCAATAAAATCATCTCAAAGATAAATTTTCATGGCACTGTGCAGCATTGAAGTAATTTTTCAAGTGCTATGGCTATATTTCTGCAGGTTACAGGTGCAAAATTTGCTTAAAGCAGAAATGTCTCATTATTGTAACCCCAGCGCATCAGTGTGGTCCCTCTGGTGAAACTCCTTTCTTTTCTTTTTCCACTCTCCTTTCTTTGCCTTTCTCTCATTGTCTCTTTCTCTATATCTCCATGTGCCTCAGTGCCCGCCCCCCCCCCATCCTGCTTTCTTAAGGGGGACAGTGCAGGTCTCTTGGAAAAAAACCCTATATTTTCTTAATTGGTTCATATATTCAATGCCCAGGAGAAATGTAGCTTCTGTTTAATTAGTAGTGGACTTGGAGGTTATTTACAACGTTATAAGAAACATTTGTTTCCAGCTGTGTGATGCTTTTTAACACAGAGGCCCCACATGGTAGATGATTGCCGTTTGTGGCATTGTAGTTTATTGTATCTTTAGATCTTTTTATTTACACTGTTAAAGGGCTCATTATAGTTCAGAACAAGGAGCAAATGAAAAATCTCTGATTAATTCTCAGGTTAATGGTAATATGTCTGGTCAGAGATAGGATAAACTTTTAACAAAGTGAAATGTTTTCTTCCCTCTTATGATTTATTTGCGGTGGGGGATGTTGTTCGGTTTGAGTGTGGGATTTAATGTCTTATTTCTCTAGCAGCCTTGGCAACTTCCCTTGCCGGATCTGAATGTTGGATTTCATTCTCTTGTCACATTAGGGACATTTGGCCAAAGGCAGGTCCAAAGTGCCACCAGCACAACGCAGGCACCCAGCCTTGCAGTGGAAAGTCTGGCTGCCAGCAGTCCTGCAGCCTCGGCCACTATGGCCTCTGCAAGCCACAGCAGAGATGAGTCCAGCAGCCAAAAACGTCCGAAAATAAACTAGGAAACATAGTAGGGGTTTTTACTCTGCCAATGTGTCACAGAAACACAGTGGGGACAAGAGAGCTGTGATGTGGAGATGAATAGCAGCCACTCCCAGGCAACTCCTCAGGATGATGTCACTTGAGACATGCTTCCCTATCAGACTTGTGCTGCTGTGTGTCACTGGAGCTTCCCCAACACCTCTGATGGCTCCTGGAACCCTTGGCAGGGCTGTCACCAGGTTTGGCCTCCTGGGCTCATCCTGAATGACTTCTAGTTCCATGTGCCAGTGAACTTTCCCCTACACTTGTCTCACTCTGCAGCTTTCTCTCTTCCTCTTCACTGGTAAGTACAGACTTGATACCTGGCCCTTAACACCTCCCTACGCAGTCGCCTCTCTTCTGAAGCGAGGTCATCTCTAGCGCTCAAATGCTAGTGCCACGTCCAAAGATCTGCCTGTGGAGAACTTGTTTTCTACAAGGATGCAATGAATTTGCAGCCATCTGGAGGGCACAGTGCATGAGCTGGCGGCTGCCATGCTGTGCACGTTGCCCACTAGCCCTTCCCTGCAGCAACATGGTAAGAGTGGATCAGATGGGGGATTTTGCAAACCAGGCTTATTTTAATTCAAATTATTGGTAATAAAATGTGACATTGGCTTGATGGCTTACTTCTTCTGGTGGAAAAGAGAGCTCAGACTTGCAGATTTACTCCACTGACAAGCTTCTGGATCTCACATAGCAAACACTGACTTTAAAGCCTAGGACCTTTATGCTTGCAGTTTAACCTCTTCGACCTCTACCCCTCTGACTTCACCCTTTCATTAAGTGAAATACAAGGCAGGCTGGATACATTAAAAAGAGTATTAGTGAGAAGAGAGGCAGTTGAATCAATAATGTCAGTAAAGGTAGGCCTATCTAGAGAGAAACAATGTCAGCATATGATAAACTTGTAAGTAAATTGGCTAGAAGCCCAGAGCTTTGTACTGCTTTGGAGAGCTTGAAGGAATCTGAGCAGCAACAGGCACAATCAGTAATCTCAGGGCTCAAAAATGTCACCCGTGCCAACTAGTGATCAGAAAAATAAAAAAAAAAAAAAGTGTCCTGAGGTGGAAGAGGAAGAATGGAAGGAAGAGGGAAAATGGGCATAGTTTCAAGTATTGTCAAAGGGAAACACCAAGTCCATATGGCTGGGAAACAATGGTGAAAGCTGGCGGTACATGTTCACTGTCTTTAAAACAGGGAGATGAGCAGGCTGTGAGCCATACAGACCTCCCACCCTGCAACCACAAATAAGCCTTCAGGTACCTAAATTAATAGGAGCCTCCAAATGCAAGACAAAACCAGTCCTGGTATGCAGAAAAACATCCCACGTATACTGTGCTGACTAGATACACACAAGTCCCTCCATCGATCACCAGGAGAAGAAACTTGGCAACTTCAGAGAGTCTTATTCACCCTAACCAATCTAATACTTGTGTTTGGCTGTTTTAAGATGAGACTATGCAAAGCAATCTGAACACAGTCTTGAGTCTATACTCAGGTCTATGAATAACTAATATTGACCAGATGTAACATCCTAAGGGTCATTGGGACCTACTGTGAAGAGTCACATTCTGAACATACTCCCGGTAATTAGCGTTAGTTGGAAAAATTAAGAAGAGCAGCGTTTCTGTTCCATGTGAACATTTGAGCAGCTCTGGTTCTAATTCCAAAGCAAAATTACTTTTTTTTCCCCAATTATCAAAATTCTCCTTCTGAGAAAGGAGACTCCAAAAATTCCAGCTGAGGGGCAACTCCTCTAGGTTCTTCCAAGAGCACTCAGAAAATTCCATTTTATATCAGCCTGAGTTTCAAAGTGTCCTTTGTTTTGTTTTGATTTCCTTAGTTTCTGAGATGGCTTCGGCGAAGTAGGACACACCAGATGATGCGGGTGGTTACGGTTCTGCTTAAATAACTCTCTCTGCTACTTTTTTCCTTTCGCAGTTCACTGCTGCTATGGGCAGGCTGACAACCCAGGAATGTAAGAGTACATGAAACATGATAGATTTACATTTGTGGAGTGAGTTCAGAAATAGCAACCAAACCAAGGAGCTTTCAAGTGAATAAAAACCCATTCAGAAATGCAACCAGTGAGATCAAGCCTCTGCCCTGAGTCATAGGTGTGTAGAGCCAGATATGTGCCATGTAAATGTGTGGGTACACTGTACGTTCCCACTAAACAAACACAGAAGGAGATAGGGCTACATCAGAGCACACAAATCAATTGAGCCCTGCCAAAAATCAACAGGATTATGCCTTTCCAGGAGATCTCAGTCATCTTCATTTGAAGTAAGTGGTCAGGTAAGACAACAGTGAATAACCGTTGGCCAGACTTAGAGGTCTTTGTGAGTGGTGGTGCCCAAACTTCATGTCCTAAACCATGCCAGGGCCACTGGTTTTGCAGTGGACCCAGTGGACCCCAGTGTTCAGTCTGGATCCACATTAGCCCAGTTCTGGTCACAGAGTGAGCATGTACTAGATTTCCCAAACAGAATATAAATAAAAAAGGAAAGGGCTATCAGTCATGTTAAGACCTCTACTGCCATACACTGTGCTTGCATGCATAGTATAAACACCTCTAAAAAGCTCATTTTTGAAGAACCAGAATTACAAGCTGTTTCAAAACCCCTGCACTTTATTAACATTAAGAACATGTCCTTTGATATAAACTCTTCTAGAAATGATGCAGATGAATTAGCACAGGGAATTCTTGCTGAGTTGTAAAGTGCTGAATCAGAAGCAGTGCAGTCAGTGAATAATGAAAGTAAACCATCATTCTGAAGTATGACTAATGGTGACATGGCCTGTCTAGAAGAACAAATAACCAAAAGACGTACTACTTGGCCCCAAAACTGGGTTGAACATTTTTTGAAATCACTTCATTACTGTATGAAGACTATTAACAAAACAGGAAATCCTGCCAACTTGTGGACTACAAGTCCAATGAGAAAAAATTTCACTTGTCCACAAGAGAGACCGATGATTCACTTTGTAAAAGAGCGGGACTTATTACTCTTAGAGGCAATATTAATAGATCCATCCAAAATCGCCTATGGAACAGATTTATTGACAGTGCCAAGATCCTTAGCTGAAAAATGTGCAGAGAAACTTGAATTTGCAATGTAGAATGCTGCAGTGAAGTGATTACATTTTGTGGCACCTAAAATGCTTTTACCAAAGGATGACTTGACAAGACATCAAGATAGCTAAATGCTTAGGACTGAATGCCAATCAAAAACTTAAATGTATTATTCAAAGTGTAGACTGAGCTTCAGCTAAGCAAACAGAAGAATCTAAACTAAGGCTCACGGAGAGCGTGTTCATGAAAAGATAGGACATATCTTTTTGTAGTCTAAGTACATTCATTCTGCTTCTTCAGCTGGATACATCGGATGTGCCTTTCCCAACCACATGGGGAATGAAATTTACCCATAGTGTCTCATTCAGGAGGTGGAGTAAATACATTGTCTAGGCATAGCATGGTTTCAGGACCCAGTTAGAGCTGTAGAGGTTTTCAGTGCAGTGCTGGTGGTCCAGCAGCTCACGGCTGCCAGTTGTATCATGCAGTAAAAGTAATAGCTGTCATCAAGAAAATGTCTTTTCTTCCCAACAAGAGCAACTGAGCTGCAATTCAGATTTAACACAGCGATTCACCATTTAAATGCTCCCACACTAAAGGATACTCTCCACCAATAGGAAGGTACCCCTCCACTCCAATATTTTAGAGCTCTAACACAACCCGAGACCACCATAACTTACCCCACCACATGTCCCAATCCTCAGTTTCTCTGGGAAGGCCAGGAAATAGTCAACCCACATTTTCAATGGTCCTCAAAGACCTGATGAATCTTAAGTGACTAGCAACCTGTACGCAGACATGGCTGCCGACCACAGCAATGATTGACAAGAACATGACCAGTCGTGCTCAGGAGTGGGATGTGCAGCTGAAACCACCACTGATTATTATTTTTTCCATCATTAGAGCTGTATAAAAGGCATGAGCCTCATTCTCAGTCCTGTAAAACACCAGAATGACAATCAGTCTCTAACTCAAGCAGTAAAAAACCAGCCTCCCTACAACAAAGAAACAACTAGAAGAGTCAATTTATGTATCTCTATGCTTTTGTGCATGTTCACACGTACATGCTTTCTAATTGTGTCAGTGTCCTAAGGGTTACATGGCTAAGAAAGAAGTCACAGAGATACACATTATACGGTCCAAGACCAGTCTTTGTAAAATTCCCAGTTCTTCCTACAGATCTCTCAGAGCATTTGGTATGAAGTTATTAAATTTACTATGGAAGTGATCAAAATAGTGGTAAAATGATGTGACAAAGAATCAGACAAGGAATCAATGGCAGCACGGAGCCCAAGCTTGGGAATAACCTCCCACTGGGCACACAAAGAAGAGAAATACATACTTTCACTCTCTTTCCTTTTGCATGGTCTAGATGAAATATAGGGCATCACCTGAGAAAAGGACAGGATCAAATAATTGCACTGTTAAAATCAAGAATGAAACAAAGGTAAACACAGACTCATGCTTGATCTCTTATCTCCTTGCAACTGTCTAATTGCCTTCCATACCTAAAGGGTTTGCAAGGCAAGAGTGGGAGCAGAATGAGAGAGAACTGCCTTAAAGGTGTTAAATATACCTATTAAGGGGCAGGAAAAAAGCAAATTTTCCTATAAGGCACATGTATCAATTAAACCTTTCAATGGGGAGACCTCCCTTGTGCTCCAAACAGTAGCACTGGCTATGTTACACAACTCTATTTATGTCTTTAGTTAATACGAAAGAGCAGTTACCATAGTAATTATTACATTTTATGATGTACATAAACTTCCTGATACAGTTAAGAGATAGGGTCAGTGTTTAAGCTTACCTCAGCATTTAGTAAGCTTTCCTTCCTATACGTTTTGATTACTTAGGAAAGCTTTAACCTCTAAAACATAATGAAGGACTGGAAAGTTGTAGGGTAATTTGTAGAAGAAGTGGTGTGTGTGAGGATATATGCACTATTATGAAGCTTAATAAATAATCACGTGAAATCACTGGCATTTAGGACCCTCCAGAGAGCAGCTTTCCCAGCTGACTCCTGATCCCTCATACTCTGAGTAATTCCAGATTAAATTCACTGACTTTGTGGAAGTGTACGTGACATCAGAAACCCACCCTGTATTTCCAAAAAGCACAGTAATTGGCTCCAGACAGCAGCGAGGGAGCTGTAGATGGCTACAACTGTAGGACTTCAGCTCCTGCGTTCCCAGTGTGGCTCAGACGGAAAGTGGTGCAGTGCACAAATGGCCAGAGCTGTGGGAATGATGTAAGATATCTTCCACTTGCATTTTATTGAGAGAGCCCATAAAATTCAAAATCCAGCTGTGCACGTTGGTTCAGTCTGCCTATTAAAAGGGCGGCATTTTCTCATGCCTATGATTGATACGGTTTTAGGCACATCTGTGTACTCACTTAACTCCCTTCCCTCCACCCTCTCCATCTCAAGCCAACGCATAGACATGAAAAGTGGGAATTTGTCTTTTGTACGTGAGGGTATAAAAGACTTCTTGATGTCCACTGAAGGACAATAAGTAAAGGTTCACTTTGATTCCCTCTAGATGCCAATTTTACCTTAGTATTGCCCAGGGAAAACATGGAAGCCCAGCACCAGGGTAATGAGTCCTTTTTCTTTCTTAACCTCTAAGGCGTAGGAAAGCGGCAGCTTGGTAAAGTGACCCGGCCACATGTTTCAATAGAAAATCAATGGCTCTAGTAAAACGCATGTGAAAATATTTCAAGCCCACATTTCAGTAAACATTCTCCAGAATCTGTGGCTATTTATCAAATATGAATGCGCTTTTCAGGATGAGGATCTCATTTCCCTCTGGTGTTTTTGTTCCAAAAATAATTGGAAGTGACAATACAGAGAAAGATGATGTTTCAACTTCATGTTTAAAATAAATATAAGGCTGTCATCAGAGCCAAGCTGTCTCGTGAAGATCCCTCTCACAGGAGTCAACAGGCAGCTCTACTGATAGAGCATCGTGTTCCATTATTGATTAGCTTTTAAGTTCTTGTTACATATTAGATTAGGATCACTGTATGCATAGGGAATGAATAGCCCAATTACAGTCTAAAATAGATCATCTCAAAGTGGTTTAGGATTTTGATACTATAGAAGGAATTTTAAGGAAATTACAGGGTTTATTAGGAAAGCCTTCAAGGCAGATATTTACATTTTTATTGCATGGCTTTTCAAGATGGGTACAGCAAAGTATTCCTCCTTTATCATATACAAGGTTGGTTTTAGCTCCCTCATAATTAGGTTCTAAAAACTTTGGGAGTTGGGGGTTTTTTTCTGCATAGAAAGTATCAGACTGAGGAGTCCCAGAGTTACACCTCTGAGCTTGTTTTGGAGGCAATGATGGTTCTTAGCAGAAGGTGGCATTCAGATGCTCCAGGCCTTTTATTCTTACACTCTTTTACAGGACAAAAATCTATTGATGTTGCCAAAAGAGTCACAGCTCCCTGAAGTTGGCCCTCAGGTGCACTGAGCATTGACCATGAGTAACTTGGAGTAGGCTCAGGGCTGCTCAAGCCATCAGCAACAGCAGTGATCCCGGTGACCAGGGCTCTTGTGGACACAGGACAAGCACTCTCGTAGTACAGTGTTCCTGAGAGCGCTGCTTAACTTGCTGTGGTGCAGCCAACTTTTATAAGACTGGAGCAATTCTACGGATTTATACTTAGTTTTCAAGAACAAGTATTTTAATGCTTTTGCCTAAATCTGGCAACCTCAAGGTCAAGAATTTCCAGGACTAGTGTAAGCAAAGCTGTAGCTGATGTAGCCTGACATTGGTGATACCCTTATAGGCAGGAGGTGGGACCTCAGGCCTCCAGAGCTTCCTTCCAGGTGGTGTTTGGTTGTCCTTGCAGACACACTGGGAGTGAGAGGCGAGGGCTGCTGGTACAGCCATGGCTGCTGCAGGGGTGTCACAGCTCCCCAGCCCCGATGTGGGATGGGGGGGCCGCAGATTGGCACGGCCAAGCATGTCCCACTGCAGGGCTTCTGAGCAAGTGAAGGAGAGCAGCAGCACTGCATCCGAAATGTCAGAGACACCGGTCTGGCTGCAGGGGAGCATGAAGTGGGAGTCAATGGTGTGTAACGCACTTGGCAAGCGAGCCTTGACAGGGACCTGAGGTACCACTGAGAGATGCAAGCCTTAGGGACTGTGGGAGGGTGACAGAGAAAGAGCTGGTCTCCACTCCTGCTGGCACACACATGCACACAGAGCTACACCACCCTCTGCCCTTCTTCTCAACCCGAGTTTTAGCACCAGTTTTAAAGTCCCTAAGACTTAAAAAACATTTTTTTTATACTTGTCCAATTCATAATCATCTTTTATTTCACTACAAAATATAGTTTAGGACTTGGAGGAAGGAGGCAGAGAAGCCCAAACTCAAACCTCAGCTTTCAGTATTCACTCATCACAGCACCAACATTGCATTTCACAGTTTTCATTCTATATAAACACTCTGAATATTTCAGTAGAGAAATTAACCACTCTTTTTTCTACAGAGAATTTCCAGCCTTCAGCAAGGTGGAACAGCTTTAAAAATTGATCTGACTTTCCCTCAAATTTGACTAATTAATCATTCCCTTCGTAGTTTAATCTCCCATATGAGGCTAGTGCTGACCACATCTTCAACAAAGCACGGAAAAGGTCACCAGAAATAGATTTCCAAGGCCTTGAAGGGACTCGGCGAGCAAATGGTTGCCACTATCCAACTCTGCAAAAGTGTGATTAAAGGTAAAAGAGAGACCCAGGTGGGAGAGTTGTATGACCCCAGGATCCTTGCCAACGAAAAACCACAGCAAAAACATTTAGGAAGTACTCCAGGGCCACTGACTCACTCTTTTTGCAAGGTATTATAATATACAAAATCTTCAGAGAAAATTTCTGTACAGCACTCCTTGACTCATAATGTTCAAATTAGTCTGCTGTATAAAAAGCCCAGGTTGCCTTATTTTTGCATGGTTGCAAGGAAAGTAAGCACACCGAAGGCTTTTCTTTAAGAATGAAAGTCCAAGTCCTCAAATATATGTGCGCACACAAGGTCACACTGGCTGCTCAGGTTAGACAGCTCTCTTTCTCACCCCATCTGAACTGTATCCTAAGATATCCCACATGAATTTACAATGTCTTTCCAAACAAGGACTGTCCCAGTTTCAGCTGAGATACAGCTCATTTTCTTCCTGGCAGCTGGTATGGTGCTGTGGTTTGTATCCGGTATGAGAATAATGTTGATAACATACTGATGGTTTTAGTTGTTGCAAAGTCATGCTTGTACTAAGTTGAGCACTTTACAGATTCCCATGCTCTGCCAGCACGGAGGTGCACAAGAAGCTGAGAGGGAGCATAGCTGGGACAGTTGACCCAAGCTGGCCAATCAGATATACCGCATAATTTCTTGCTCAGTATATAAACTGGGGAGCTGGCTGAAGCTGAAGCTGGTATTATCATTATTATTATTATTATTATTATTATTCTTTCTCTTCCTTTATAGTCCTATTAAACTGTCTTTATCTTAACCCACAAGTTTAACTTTTTTCCTGATTCTCCTCCCCATCCCACCAGGATGTGGGGAGAGGCATGACAAGCGCAGCTGGGGGCGTGTTTAGTTGCCAGCTGGGATTAAGCCACAACAAGGACCAATTCTGTGAGGTGCTGAGCACAGTAGTTTAATTCAGGAAGGTATTTTTTTGAGCTGAGACTGTTCACACATGTTTAAAATTAAACAGTCTCAGGAGAAATTGCCTTATGCCCTGCAGATGAACACTTTGCTGGCTGTGAAATCCAAGACACAATCCTAATAGATGTCTGCTCCACTTCGTGCACATCTGCAATCTAATAGGGAAAATCCATAGCTTCATGCAAGAAAAGTACAGCTGAACTGAGAAGGAAAAAAGAGGTTGGCTTGAACCCATGCAGCTATCTTTTGAACCAGATGACACTCCTATCTCAAGTGCATGGATACAGCTGCAGATCTCAATGAATGGGGGTGGACATTCCAGAAGCAGTGAAAACAACTTATATGGACTAAATAGGAGATGAACAGTTGGATCAACCACCTGTTCTCCAGTTCTGTAAGTTCAATGTGATTCTTGACCCAGGATACTCTGTGAGAAAATGCCTTCAGAAGTGCACGGGGCTTGCACCCTGCTCTCACTGCAGGGAATGGGAATTTTACCATTTTCTCCACCAAGACAGGCCCACAATCACAGCAGCAGAAAGTCTTACCTGAGGTGCTAGTTGGAAAATCAGACCGTTGTTGCCTTTCTTTTTGCAGGATGATGAAAAGTAGACACGCAGTATATCTGCATGGCTCAGCACAGGGATGTTTGGACATGTGGAAATGTGAATCAGTAGGTCCATGTCTGCATGCCACCTGCCTGAACCGACCAGCTCTAAATTTTAACTTACGGAGGAAAGCAGGGCTTATTACCTAACTGCAAACACTGCATCAGTACCAAGGAGGCTGCAGATTACCCACATGGGTACCTTGCTGTGCAGTGTCTGGCTCTCCCCACACAGCCTTGGGCCATGCAGCTGTGAGCCCAGGGCCAGGGCCGTGCTCCTGCTGCACTGGTGTCCCGCACAGTGACCTGTGCCAAAGCTCCCGTCTTGCACGGTTCTCCAGGAGATGCTCCATCACCCAGCTCCACTTGTGCCTCCAGAGTCTTGTGTCCCAATATCCCTTTACTTGGCCTACAGTGAGGATGATTTCTGTTAGAGAACAAGTTTTACAAGCAAACTGAACGAGCTTACAAATGCAGAAGGATGTGCTGAACTCTCATTTGAACACTGTATCTTCAACAGTCTACATAGTCTATCATCTACATTAAATAATTTCTTCAAACACACACACAACACATACCTGTCCAAGTGGAGACAGTGCTTACTGCATTTCTAATTGCACATTTTGCAGCCTTCAAACAAGACCAGAGTGCTTTCTTTAAAAAAAAAACAAAACCAAAACATTATTGCTATTGCTATTACCACCTTATACTTAGAAATTTTTCTTTGCTTTCCTTTACTTCAGCAAACCAAAAGCAATTACGTAGCGTCATCCGCTTCTCTAAAGGGCTATGGAAAAATGCTGCTTTCAAGAAAAAAAAGGGCATTTTTTACAAATATATAAAACAAAATACTCAAGGCATTTTTGAGAGGCATTCTCAAATATTGCTGAAATTACACACGATGTGTGAAAATTTGCATAACAAATGTGACTACATGGTTACTTAAGGGAGTGAAACAGAGGAATAAAATATATATTAGATACCTCAACTCTCATTAATTATTATTCTGAATGAGAAATAATGCCAGGAGCAAGAGGGGTGCCAGAAGCAGCAATAAGGAAATATATTATCATGTATTTAAAAACCTTTAAAAGGTATAATAATAATTAGGAAATTATTGCACTACTGAACTTTTTAAGTAGCAGAGCAACCACCTGTTCACGCTTTTATTAATCACTTGCTTGCCCCTTCCTTAAAGATGGTATGTGAAGATCATTAAAGGAAAAGCCACCTAAGTAGAAAGGAGGAGGAAGGATTCATATTATGCAGGCAAAAAAAATCCCCATAAAGTTTGTAACTTTAATTAAGAGTCACACTCAAAAAGGCAGTACTATTTTAGGACTGGTTTATAGTAAAATATAATTTGGCTCCAACCAATAGCGATGGAAGAGAGTGAATATTATCATCGATCTTGTTAATTTGCTCCGAATGCCCTGCCTTATACAGCTTTGTCTTCCCAGTGCATCCTAAAACATTGTTGGTGCAGAAATGTAGTTAAGGCAGCTCTGTGGGGCTCACTCAGCACCCACTACCCAGGTAAGGCAGTGGGTGCTGGAGGTCCGGTCTCCTCTGGCAGCGGCCCAGGCTGATCCACAGCAGCACATGGCCTCAGACAACATCCCCCAGGCAAAGTTGTTGCTTAGTTGTTGTTAAGCTGGAAAACTGAAGGCTTCCTATTGCGGGGAGATAATGCCAGTTAATGTATGTTTGTTGTCAGACACACAATCATCTCCTGAATTACACTGCTACGTGCTCTTTGCACAGGCCCCTACCGCTCCTCTCGTTCCTGCCTGCCTGCAGATGGAGATGAAAGCGCAGAGGTGTCCTATGGCTGGATTGATCCCTTCCCTGCTGCTGCTGCGGAATGGTGCACGCCACAGCACAATCACTGTGGAAGTTTGTGCACACCATGCTCCGTGATTATGCCAAGAAATTTTGCAAGCATTTCTCATCATTCCCTGTTTTAGGCTTTGAAACATTTATGCTTTATCAGCCCTAAACCAGAGAAATCTGTTTTTCAGTCAGCCCCTTTCCTTCAAACCTCCCATGGAAGCAGCACAGAATTTCCCGTTTGCTCTTTACTGCAGACAAATCTTGTCTTAGGTTTCCCCAAAGGTTTTGTCTTGGCCTTCCCTGGGATCACCATCTCCTACAAACAGCAGCTTTGCTTAAATGCAAAAGTTAATTTCCATTTTCTCCCTTTGTCTCCTTTATGTTCCTTTCTTTTTCTGTTCCCTCTCTTGAACTTTTCCTCTCCCAGCTTTACCATTTGGAGACTGTTTCCTCACTGTGTGGCCCCAGGAAATGCTTTGGAGGGCTGCTCCTCTGCCTGTGTTCCACCCAGGAGCTTCTGAACTCAAACACAAGTCCAATGGGCCACAGTGTAGGCACCTCCACCAGTCCCATACAGTTCTCCTGGTCTACTTTTACACGGGAGATGGATAAAGTAAGATTAGAAGTAGGTGAGAGAAAGAATCCTGCTATGCAGTGGCACTCCTAGCTTGGCAAATACCCGTTACCCTTCCTCATTCTTCTGGAAATAATTCCACTCCCTGACATGTTTTTCCACTTTTAAGCCCAACAGCTGGGGCAAGCAAGTTGGAGGGTGAAGGAGATGTGGAGGGAAACAAAACACTTGCACATTCAGCACAGAGTCCTCTGCTGGTAAAAGACAGCAAGGGTGCCAGTTGATAGTGTCGTTGCATGACACACCATGAGAAGACCTGTGTCTTCACTTTGGGCTCTATGACAGGACTATGTGCCCTCACTACTCGCCAAGAAATTGTGCTATGCCTGGCATTTACACTAACATGATTTATCAGCAGCAGCTCACCCGCAGGGCAGACATTTGCACACTGCAACACAACCTCCTATCAGTGGGCTCGAAATGCAGTTTCACTGCATCCACCTCCTGTGCTGCACATGAGTGCAGCAGTCAGTAAAAGCTAAATCCATTTAAAATTATCTTAAGAGGGAAAGTAAAGTCCTTTCTGGGGATATTATCCCTAAGTCATGTTTTACTCTGCCATTAATACGCTTTTGGAATGCATCAGAGTTCCCTGCAACCAAGGCAGGTAATAATGGCCTATTAAAAGACACCATCTCTGTTTCCAAGTGCTCTATCAAAAGTTCATTGATGAAAACAGCCATCTGACTGCTCTCATCAGCTTTAAGGAATTCCACAAAAGAATGACATATGCTTTCCTCATAATTGCTTTCATATAAGATTTATGACAATGAGTAACGGACAAATTGGGCACTTGCTGAACAAGTCTCAGATTTAAGATGTGTCAATGCAAATAAGAAAGTGTCCAACTCTCATTTGTTGGAAGAAATTTGAAAGTGCTTGCAAGAGCCACAAGTTACCACATACACCCGGCTACATCTACCGCTCATGTAAACACATACAGCTCCAGTGAGGCCAAAGGTACATCGGCTTGCTCTAGCGGTAAATTTGTGTCTTAGAGGCCAGTCACCTGACCAGCCCACAGCTGAGAAGAGGACCTTGACAGCATCTGAAAGATGTCTTGAGTATAACTATACAGCTAATTAAGCAGAAGTATGGGTTTTTTTGCCATCTGCACCTGATGTTGTATGTTTAAAGAGCATCACATCCTTGGGGGCAAAGAAAAGAAGTCCCGTAATGCATGGCAGCACTGTTCATGCTCCTGCGAGCAGTAAAAGCAGCATCATTGGGAATGGACTGTTTGATTAGTGTGGTGGGATAATTAAATGTGATTTGCCAGCTATTCATCTGGCTCGAATAATCAGAGGTGCAACCATCATCACCGGGCCTCTTTATCATTACTCAGTAATATGGCCTGATAGGCTTTTGGCTCCAAGATTACCTAAAGCACAGGAATGACATTAAGGAGATTCTTTATCTATTTCCATCTTTGCTATCGGTTTTTGGTGTAACTTCACTTTGTTGGTCTCAACTTTTCCACCTCCAAACCAGGAAAATGATTTCCTTGCCCTTTAGGAGGCAATCAGAAACTATATGTTTAAGTGCCCTTTAAATACTTGTAAACATGCCTTTGTCACTCAATATGGTAAGGCAATCACTACACTCTCACTCAAAGCAAACAACCTATTCAGTCATACATAGTAAGGGTTTAAACTCATTAGTGTATGCACATTTCTGAAGTTGCTCCACCTCTGTGAGCGTCCAGAGTAAGCTCAGAGGTAGCCAAGTCGTACATAGCAGTTGAGAGGAGGTGGTGGACGTCAGCTGGTCAGTTCTAGAAGATGTGAATGATGTGACATTAGATTTTTTTAGATGTTTAATCTAAAAAATTTTGAATCTGTCAAAATCTGAGTCTATACAGGTGTACGTGTTCTGTCAAACACTCTCTTTCTCTCAGTACACATGCGCACACACATTTTAAGACTTTCAGCATACCCACATTTGGGTATTATTTTCACTCAGAAAAGCCAATACGTAGCATCCAAAATTTTACACCAAAGATCTGAAACTTGTCAGAGCCATAAGTGAGAGCAGAGTGTATGAGGGGAAGAGCCAGCCATATGTCAGTATTACAGCCATACTTTTAACACTCTCATTCATTTCTTTTTTTCAGCTAATTACACCAAAAAGACAGTATAGAAACTGCTGCCAAATGTTTAAAATGAGAGCAGTTCAACTGTTATTTCAGTCCCAGGTTACTACAGTAAATTCATTTATGAACATTTGACGTATCAGTGATTAATTAATATTAATGGTAGAAATCACTTCAATCTTGCTTTATGCTAGAAATCACACAGGATCCTGGCTCTAATCACTCGGCACATAGAGAAACTTTAATTGATAATCCAGGTTTAATATCCATCAGGAACGGATTCTGTAGGAGGAACAGAGCAATGTTCCCTGTAATCATCCTAGAGGAGATAGAAAGCTTGTTCTACCAACATCAAAGAAGATTAGGCAGCAGAAGCCTGATAGTAAAGTAGCAATTATGGAGGGTTTTTTTAATTCTGTGCACCTGCTTCATCAAAATAATAGACATCTTTTAGCAAAATAACCTGACACTCAGTTCACTGACTTTCAATTATCTGATGTTGGGAAATGCATCTGGAGAGACATGAGAAAAGGTGATAGACATACAGAGAAATAAAGAGAAGAGGGAAATTAGAATGAGGGAAAATACGAGTGCTTATGTAAGTGGGTGTTATAAATATCCTGTGCCTCAGGCTGATTATAGAAAGGGAATATTTTTGCTGAGTTAGAATTGTGGCATCAGGCACATTTGACCAAGCAGTCCCTGGTGGAGTGCCTTTGCCTACAGTAAACAGCTTATACCAGGAATGGATTTGGCTCTTTTGTTTAAGGGGAATTTTAGGCATTAAACATTAATGCAAGAAAGGGAAGCACATGGTAACTTTCTGTGAACATTTCAGGCTGTATAACTCCAAGCAAAAATTACTGTCTTCAAATTCCCTTTTATCAGGAGATTTTGCTACACAAAACCGGGAATGACCGCATAATTTTGTTTCAAAGGATAAGTCTGAAGTTAGACCAGAATCGGTCTTTCCTGGAGGCAGTAAGGAGAAGACAGCCCAGATGCAGTCTCGGGTTTACTTCAGGGACTGCATCCCCATTTCTAGAAAAGCACAAGGCAGACCTTCAGAACCAAACTTAAGAAGCTTGGCTGGGCTTTCCTTGTTAGGTTCTACATGCTTTGTGCTTTTGATAAATCCCAGTCTTTTCTGAAACCAATTTTTCAGAGTACAGTGGGCAATTCACTTTAACATTTCATGATCTGCAGCCCTGGAGCCTCCATAGGCAGAGCACAGCATGATCCCAACATGAATGCTAGACAGGAGAGCATCTTCTCCACATTTTATCCCCTCTGCCCTTGCGGCTCCTGTCTGAGCTCTCATCCCCTTGCAGAAGACTCAAGGCATAGGGAGCTTACCACCACCTCCCCCTCTGCACACCTCCTCCTAACTCTGCAGCTCCTCCTGTTTGATCCCTGTTTTCAGAGCACTGTCCGTGGCCTTGTGAGGTTGAACATGGACTTGCAATTAACAAACATGCAAAAATGGGCTCTGTTTCAGCCAGTTGCCCTTCCTTCAGCCGTCCTGCATCCTGGCACATCACACATCCATGTACACAGGAGGTTGAAGCACAGAGGAACATGAACCATCAACCATGGTTGGCAGAGGCTGATTCTTCAGCAAGAATCACAACCACATCCCACCTCTTGCAAATGAAGCAGAAGTAATTCCATTGTAATTAAATAGGAATTTTTGTGTGAATTCCAAATGAACCTTTGTAACATTATCATTAGTTCCCAATACGTCTCTTATTTTAGCTCATTAGAATTACTGGTAATAAATGGTAGCAACTGGTTTGTAATTAAATAGGAATTAAAGTATGACCTCCTAATGAACTACAGCAAAGCAATCACTGTTTCAATATCCATTAATTGTTGTTCTGTTAGAAATACAGACAACTTATTTTTAATGAATTGCTACAAATTATTATGAATATGTGGCCTGAGCCTACGAAATAGTCTCATGTCAGTAAGTGTGCCTGGTAGATGTCGGCCAGCTGTGCAGTGAGCAGATCTCTCTGTGGAACTTGGGACTTTGCAGCATGCTAATGCCAGTAGAGAATACACCAAGCTATGACATTTCCACAGGAAACTTTTATCCAAAAGACTGCAATTAATGTATAAAAAAGCTAGACAAGACGCCACTTGGGGTGTCATCAGGGAAATGGATTAAAAGGTGTGACAGCCCAAGAGTAATAATACCAGACTAGTGTATTTTTATGTTACTGGTTCTGTTTGCTTATAATAAAAGTGCTTTGTAATATGTCCCAAGGTGGTAAACTGCATATAGAAAATTCCATTTTAGTATTTATACATTCTCTATCTGTTTATAGAGATATATATGTATGAATAAAATTTCACTTCCATGACTGGTTTAGATTTAAAAGCCATAGAGAGTGTTTGCTTCTTTGTACTACTGTTGAGGATGTAACAGGCTTTTGCGACAAGAACATGCAAGCGACAAAGCGTGTTTGTAATAGAGAGTACTGACTCTGAAATAGAGGGTTTGTATCCACACTCGGGTGGGCTCATTCAGGTTTGATAGGATAGTGGGAAAGTGACCTAAAGCATGCGTGAAACTACTGAAAAACCATCTTTCTGTTTTCCCTTTGGAAGCTGGCAGCATGCCTCCCATTAAGCAGCCTCTCAGATACACACCCCAGTCACCTTCTGCCCCCAAAGCAACTGACACGGGGCTGGATTCCCCAGGCTTTCACAGAGTGTGAGTTCCCCCATTAACTACTGAGGATTTTTTTCCATCCAGGCTCGTTATTTCTGGCCCATCATCAGTCTCACACTGTTGATTTTTTAGGTGGCAGCAGCAGTCAGCCATCACAAACATGGGATGGCCAGTTCCCCTGGACATGGCGTGAGCCGTCCACACCGACACGATCACGAGGCCTGACTCAACATGCCTGAAATATTTTCATGTCTCCATTTGTTCACTATCACTATCATTTACCTCTCATCATACCGCAAAGTCAGTGGCTGCCACTGAAATTTACAATCCCTTTGGATTTCCAGATCCAGGAGGGGAAATTCAGAATTAGGCTCCAGATGGGATCTGCAAGAGCCACAGACACAGGTGTGGGCTCAGGAGAGGGCTGCTCGCTTCTTAGGCATCTTTGTTATACACAAATTTAAATCACAGAGATTGAACAGGGCAAGCAAACTCACTTTTTCAATTTTGTTACCTAATCAAAACTCTGAAGCTTTCTACTGCTGGAGAGTGTTCACATATCATCCACTTTCCATATCCAATGCTGACAAAACAATAAGGCCGGAATAACATAAGTCGTGAGAAAACTAGTCTGTCTCATAAATCTTCACAGGAAAGTGGCTGCTGTTTTATGTTATTGCAGCGTGTTGTTTCCAATGAAGTGATTACTGTTAGATGTATTTTTAAATTGCTTTTGGTATTTTTAAAAATACATGACTTCAAGAGTGATAGAAACGAGATTGAGTGGTGGTAGACAGTGCCTACAATATGATTAACTTTTTCCCAGACCAGCTACTTCTAAAATTAAGCTTACCAACACAGCTATTGTGAACTCTCCCCTGTCTGAAAAGGGCTCATTGGAGTCTGTGAAATGTATGCAATTATCCAACAGCCCACTGAAACCCTTCTCTTCAGACACTACATCGGCTTGTGTTATGCTTCAAGATATTTGATTAATAACCAGTAGGGTTATTTAAAGTGTGAATGTGCATGTTTATGCATGAGAACTCTGTCACACAGAGCCTTGAGTTACAGCCTGTTGTGACTGCGAAGTTGTGTGTACTGTCCATGGACGGGAGGAACAGCTTTGTGTGTTCACGGCTTCAACCACAGTACGCACACTTACAAAAAGGCTGATCTACATTTTAGATAAAGTTCATCTGGAAGACATTCAAAGAAATAAATATCAAGTGAAAGGTTTTCTCAGGGCTTTACAAGTCATTAAATCTCCAGGTAGATTTTTACCTACCAAAGGCTTTATTTGTGGCTTGCTGAGCTCACACAGTCTTTTTCCTGGATATCATTATATCCCTTCCAGCAGCTAATGAAGCCTGTAACAATCCCAGAGCCCACCTACAGGGTCCCTCGGGTTGCTGTGTGTTGCATAGACCAGGCACTACAGGGTTAAGCTTACCCAGACAAGAGGAGACTCAATAAGAGGCAAAAGGAAAATGAATTAGAGGAAAATCAACAGGCAGCAAAGGAAAAACTAAATTACATTTCATGTACACACATGCACTCTTTTGGCTTGAGGGGCAGAAAATGTAGCCAAAACTGAGCTGTTTTTATTCTAAACAGTGCATCAATCCATTGATTAATTTTACACTTTGTTCCTTATGAACCTGGGCTCAGGCCATGAATGCTGCTATGAAAAGAAGAATATAGCCAAAAAGGAACTCTTAAAAAGTTGGCAGCCATTTCAAGGCAATGTGTCTGGCCAGCAGGAAGGAGATGGCTCCTCCAGGGAAGTGTATGGAGCTGTAAAACCATTTGTGAACTGGCCCTGCTCAGTTTATAAGGTGTGTGACTGACTTAAAGTCAAGTTTCTTGCACAAATTTGTGGCTTGTAAATCGGATGATAAAAGTAGTCTTAAGTATCATTTTTCCAAAAGGGCATTACAAGATTGGTTAAGAATGACTGTATTTCCTCACTAATACCATTAACTTCAGAATTGTTTCCATCCATTATTGAGTCAAAGAAGGAGGGTTTACCGTAAATCGCTACATGTTGTATGGTTCAGCTGGTCAGCTTTATGGTATAGGAAGCAGAAATAAAACAAAATCAAATAAAGGAATACAATAAAACACCATGGGCTAACTTCAGCCTTGGTGTAATCAAATGCAAATGGAAATTAATGGAGTTGCACTCACTCACACCAAGGCTGACACATCCCTTGACCATAGAGCAAAGGGAGGCAGCTAATCTCATCTCTCTCTGTTGCCTCCCAGGAACACCTATGGTGAGCAGGAGCAGCCTACTAGCTCATCATTTTCCAGTTACCTGCTGCCTAAATGTTTCCTAAAAATCTTCGTTTACCTCAGGATTTCTCTTCCATAGATGTGTATTCCTTTCAGTAAGTTGGGAGGTTAAGGAATGATTTGGAAAGATTTTAGAGGTATTTCCAAGATAAGCCATGAGTAACTTTAAGTAGGTGTAGATCTGTATAAGATCTCATGAAGATGGAACAGAATGAGGGGGGAATTCTGTCAGTGATATATATATCTTATTCTTTGTCCAGACCACATTGCTTAGTGGGGGATAGGGTCAGGAGTTTCCATTTATAGGAGGTTCAGAAATCCCATGATACTGCTTATCTTGTTAGCATCTAGCAAGAGATAGCATGAATCCCACTTACTTAATGGGAAACTCACCTTCCATAGAAGATTAACACCACTGAAATACCTTAAAATAGGGATCTGCAGAGGCTCTGGGCAGCGCAGGTTTCACACAGACAATCTGGCCATTCCCCTGATCAACACGCAGCACTCCATGGTCAACACATAACCTGGCATCTGCCTGAGGGAAGAGTTTGGATCAATGGTGAATTCAACTACGTATTGAAATTTGGCAACTGCAATGGAAAAAAAAGGTACATATTTAGATGAGTTTCTAAATCATTGCTCGTCTAAGCCACAAAGCTGCTTCTCTTTAGGTTGTTTGACTACCTGACTTTCAGACCTCCTGTGTGCCCACAACCTCAGCATAAAGCCTTCTGAACAAACAGGGGTTCAAAAATCTCTGCACAGAACCAACTCTTTCCCTTCTCACTGCATTTCAATATTGCTAAATGCTAATTAATTACAGACTTTACACAGCCTCCCCCTTGACCAAGTTTTACGGGTAAAGTTTTGTTTGAACTAAGCTTCACCCAGCTGAATGGTGCTCAAGGGTCAACAGAGCTACGCAATGTGCTGTGGAAAGTGATGCTCCTTTTAAAAGGCCTTGTTATTGGAATAACTTTTGAGTTAATGTTTGGAAATAACTTTGAAATGAGGACTTGCACAGATTTGTTTTCTTAGTGCAGCAATTAGCTTCATGAGCAGTGACTAGCTTCAGTACCTTCTGCCATGTCTGACACATTAAATGAATTATTCACTCAGTTCATTAGTTGGAAATACAGTTTGTAATACCTGCCGAGTTACAGGACATGCAGCAAAGCCATAGATCATCTCAAATAGAAGAATGAAGTCAGGTTTTGTTGCTCCTGCATAAACAAAAAAAGGATGGGGAAAAAAGGTAAATAAGATACATTTTTTTCCCCAGCACATAGCTCAATCAGTTTCTTTCAGAAAACTGCCCCTCTGCCCTGTTCCCTTTATGATCAGATTCCAATTCCCTCCTTCCCACCAAGTCAGACTGCCTCAGCAAAAAATCCCATTGCCTCTGGTGGAAATATCCCCAGCATTGGTTATTTTTTAATGAAAATACGATGTCACAGCCTCAAGAAACAGCTTATTATTTTCCTTGCCAATCCATCTCACTGTTGCAAGCAAGATTGTTGCAAGTCATCTGTTTGTCAGGCTTTATGTGGGCAGGCAGCAGCAACCAGACACCTCTGTGGAAAGGCAGAAGCTGAGGCAAGGAAAGGTGTGGGTTGTCTTTCATGCTTGCTGTTCTTCAGTTGGTGCACTGGTACAAACTCACAGCACCAGCTGCTGGGATGAGGCAGAACCTATTGATCTAACAGGTTTTCATCCCCCACACCTGTACACAAATAGATCCACAGTTGGATCTGCAGTTGTGAAGGGCGGCTGGAGACACAGCTGCTGCTGGTCTGAGCTGCTGGCACCCAGACATGGCTTTTGAGGAACTCATTCCGGGTGAAGAAGGTGGAGGTGGACATGGCTGAGAGCACTAGT
The DNA here is from genome assembly GCA_033558235.1 of Neomorphus geoffroyi. NCBI lineage: Eukaryota > Metazoa > Chordata > Aves > Cuculiformes > Neomorphidae > Neomorphus > Neomorphus geoffroyi. Next base: position 9,739,625 of record JAUMJM010000045.1, on the reverse strand, counting down.
GCTTTTTGTGAGTGGGTGTGTGAAGCACACTGGGTAGAGACTGCAAAGGGCCACCTAGACATGCAGGTCTTCCACCTGCAGTACGTGCAGTCATGGCCCTGGCCAGGGACGACACAACATCTAGGAACTTACCATGCAGGGCATGAATTTTCAAGAGAGAAGGAGAATTTTAAATACTAGTTAGCAGTGGAACTTAACTAAACATGGAAGGGCAGGAGGATGAGGAAACTTTTGGAGCCTTACCATGCTCTTCCATCCTCATCATCCAAAGCAGCCCTAAAAACAAAGCCCAGATCCAGCCGATTTCAACTACATCCTCAGCCAAAGGACAGTCCTTCTTTCTTCAAAGACACTAGAGCCGGTCACTAGTCAGGAAACACCATGCAATGAAATACGTGTGACTCAGGTCAGAATGCTGGGATGCATTTTACAGAGACAAGTGCCAGTAATTAAGCTCCTAAATACATACGTAAGCATCAAAATGGGTGACATGGCTTTGCAGAGGTGCTAAGGAGTGATGGCAGTGAAGGCACCAAAGTGAACCCTAGTATATTTGGCAATCACGTGCTCACCTCCAGGAGAGCTGCCACCCCAAAGCAGGCCTTGGATGACTTATTCCTTTATTTAGTGTAGTCAGCTTCCCCCAAGCAGAATAAAAGGGTTTAGCCACTGCAGGTCAGCTGCACTCTTTCCAGTCACGAACCATGGATGACATGGGTTTGCTGTGCAAAAAACATGTTGTATAAAGAAGAAGAGAAAGGAGAGAAGAAATATAATAAATACTCCATTATCTCCAGTGTATATTATGCAAAATTTGGCATGAAATCTTTATCTCGCATAAATGTGAAGGTCACTTATTTGTTCATTAAATTCTCCTCAGTCTACATCATTATGTTCATAGTTTTTCTTATACTTAATGCAGTAAGGGCCTGCCAAACTCATTAGACATCAGCTGATAAGTGGATTTGAACTCACAATCTGTTAAAAATCACATAGGCACATTAGAGCAATATTTCCATGGCTTAGAGACTGTATACATCTAAATCTTCCCAGAGAGGATTTTGAGCATTTTAGATCCAATGCAGCCGACTCAACTCATAATTCAAGTCTGCTTGCTGTAAAAATTTACAGGCTGGGATCTTAGTATCACTAGTCATAAATCAAAGCTGCACACTTAAAAATGTGTTAGCGGTGAAACTGTTGGATAGGGTGTGAACACCATCAAGTTCATTGTCATGCAATACTTGCATTGGAATAATAGAGATGGACATTGTTAAATCTTGCACACATTTTTTCTCTCCTGGTGTAATTTGTACATATAACACACAACCCTGCGTAATTTCCAGCCTTGGCAGACTTTTGGATGAAGAAGAGCTTCTGTAGATGTCCTGATTCTCACCCTAATGCCATGACTTCAAATAAGCATTTACATGAAACGTGGACAGAGGGAACACAGGGTGTATTTATGCCATAGTTTATGTTTCACCTAGTCATTGCTCTTTATTGTAATTTCCCCCAATTGATGATAAAATGCTTATAAAGCACTCGGCTGATAATTTGCAGGCTCTCCCGCTGCTCTGTTTGTTATAAAGCTACTCATGTCTCCAGGAGAGTCTTTCTTCCTTTTGGATTTATGAGCCTAATGAACCACTGTTATTCTCCATCACTGGAGCCAGTGATGCTGTGACATTATAGCAGGAAGATTTGAAAACTTATGAGAAAGCACTTGAAACAAACTGCTGCTCTTAATAAGTGCCTCTTGTCTTCAGTGTGGTCTGAGGAAGATCTAAGCGAGCTAATGAATGAACAGAACAAACCGAGTTCCGCACTAACCCTGCAAGCTTCACTGCAGAGTAAGTAGTGTTAGTGAGACAAATCCTCTGCTGGATTGAACAGTATTTATCAGTGGCAGGATGCTGATACACAGCTCCACCGAAGGGCCCACTCAGCATACAAAGACCCCAAATCCTCGGGACTGTTTAGGTTTTCCACTTTAGGGGTTTTGGAGGTATGAGACTAAATACAATTAAATTGAACTGCATCTAAATTTAACTTCCACCTTATAGAAAGGTCTTTCACTGGAGCTCAGCCGGCTGAGTAGACAGTCTTTTGCCCACTAGGCACTCTAGATTCACTCAAACACGTCTTTTTCTGGGGCCATTCTTGACAGTCACCACATTCAGATGATTTCAAACCAAGAAGTGGAGGTGGAGGAAAATGGACCACTTCCTGAAGACTAACTGCAGACTGCTGGTCCTCTTGGTCTTTCCATAAAGGAGCACATTTCTGCCTACCATGATAGGATGCAATGAAGAGAAAGGCAATACTATAGCTAGGCCAGCCTCAAGCTATTGAGGAATTTATCGACCATAACCCACACTTTCATCTCCACCTGGAGACCATTAAGAAGCCCATGTAAAACCTGGAGCACAGGGTTCATTGGCTCCCAGTGAGATACACACAGTTAAAAGCATGTCCCTTTGTGCAAGCTGTTGTTATCAAAGAGGCAGTTCTTGGACTCAAAAATTTGCTTCAGCTAAAAAAGTGTGGGGAGCAAAATAGAAGCAAGTTGCCCAATGTTAAGCAATAAGTCAACAGTAGCACTAGACGTAGAACCGAGGTATCTTGGCTGGGAACGACAGTGAGACACCAGTGTGCTCTGGCAAGGTTTCTGCTGCCTTTGGCTGTTGTGCTGGATTCCCAGAGACAAGCGGGTTGAGCCAGTTAAGTCATGCTGCCTGTTGGGGCAGAGCTTGAGATAATGCCAGTCCCTCCCCACCCTAAATGTCCCTGCCTGCGGAGCCAGCTGGCTCCCTCCAGGCTAAAGGCAGAGTGTCAGACAACACTTCCACAGCGTGGCTGGTCAGGGAGCTTACCTGTAGGGCAACCCCAAGCCATGGGCTTCTGTGCTAGTCTTGACACAGCCCTTGTTGTCCAGGGAGATGCTAGAGGTGGCTGGAAGTTACGTTTGCAGGTGAGCAGCTTTGCTAAAATAATGAGACCTCCCACCACACACAATGCTTAAGCATGCTGTCAACTCAGTGTATTATTCATAAAAGCTCTGCTGTTTTCAGTTACTCTATAATCGTTACATCTTTCATCACGGCACACATATCAGCAATTGTACTCCTTACAAAACCACCATGGCATAATAGGGAACAATGACACGTTCTGTATTTTTCCTCTGATAGAGGGATTGGGAACTCAGTGCAATACAGGTCATTTAGCCAGCAAATATTAGTGGAAGATGCATGGCGACGTGCCAATCAATGCTTTGAAAAGCTCAACCTAGGTGACTCTGTTTGTTTAAAAGTATTCAAAAGCCCCAATTACAATCAGTTAAAAGCAATAAGCATGCAAATTGTTTTAAAACAAACTTTAATTAATTTCAGCATATGTTTCACTTAGCCTGATTAGTCAAATCTGATTTTCTGAAAAGAAACAATAAACATCTGCTAATGATGATTTACATATTACCGCTCACATGGCCTGCAGCGTGTTCTGTGGCGATGGAGGTTCTGCACAGCACAGGGAAGAGACATCGCACTGTGCCAGCTACCCCCAGCCTGCAGCCATCAGGTACAGAGAGCAACAAAAATAATTCTGTTAAAATGGCTAGATATGCCTTAAAAGAACCGTGATGGTTTTCATAGGAACACCTGTCCTGATAAAGGCTTTCCTTTTTGTTAAGCACTTTTTGGATGAGAAGTGGATAAAGCAGCCTGATGCCTGAGCTCACAGGACCCTAAACTGAAGCTCTCCACAGCCTGACCTTGGTATAAACCTGTACTCGGAGGACCCAAGTGAGAAGCTATTCAGGCAGCTGCATTCAGAATAACAAGAAAGGCTTAACATACTGTTCAGACCCTACTTCCCTCCAAAATCTGATGCAAAAAGTATCATTCGCTATAAACACATAATTTAGCCAACACAATCACTTATCCTCTGTTCTTTAGATAGAGAGACAGAATGTGATAATCCTGCATAGCCAGGAGACTCAATCTATCTTTACACCCGAGACTCCCTCATGGGAAGCCTGAATACAGCCCCCTCATACTTTTGGGCCTGTAGCTCACAGTAATGTAAATATTTAAAAGTCCATGGCATTTTATATTCACAAGGCTGATAATGGAATAGCTTTAATATCCTTACAATGCCAAATCCAGATTAACGCGATAATAGTGGCTCCCAAGCAGTTTATTAGCACTCATACTGAGTATGTAGTAATCCTAGAGGAGAAAAAAAAAAGGAAAAAAAGAAGTCCTGCCAACGTATACTGCACATCAAGTTGCAGGATTTTGTATTCCAAGAGTTATTTCAGTTGTAGAAACAGCATAGTGCCATTACTTGGCCTGAAGAGAAGATAAAGAGAGAGCGGTCTATGACAGGTGTTGCTTTAAATATTTTGAAGATATGCATCAGGAATAGTTCATAAAAGTGCTTCCAAAGTAGCTCTTGCATCCACTGGACTTGGCAGTCCTCAGTCTTAAAAAACATGAACTTGGCACTGTAGTCTCCTAAATCTTTTAAACTAGCTTAATCCTCTCAGTAATGAAACATGCACTCAGCTAGATGGGTGCATTTATCTGAAACTCACTTATTTACAAGCAACTAAAACATGAAATTAGCTGGTCTCAGAAGGCAGCTTTGTACTTCCCAGCTCTTCTGCTATCATAAATCAACCCATTCAAGAGGGTGCCACATTTGTTTTTCCCATTCTCACATTCTGTATGAACAATCATTCACCATTTAATGCCAAAGATGATCCTCTGGAGATATCTCTGCACAATTCTGTGATTTCTGGCTTCTGTGGGACTAGAAGTGCATGTGTGTTGGCAGACATCAGGAGTTTTGCAAAATCTGGAGTTCTGGGAATGTTTCAAAGGAGGTTCCTTTACCAAACAATGCTACTGCAGTGCAGGCATTGAATGTGAGTGATAACAGTAGGATCACCACATTTCCACCGATTATGTCTCTGCAGAGAGTAATCCAGCGAGCAGGAAATAGAACTGTACTTCAAATGTACGTTCCTCTCGTACCCGTATTGCTGTGAAGGCTCAAGTGCCCAGACAGACAGCTAGATGCACTCATCACAACCACTCCACAATTTCTGGGAATACTAGTTATGCAGAAGGTTCTCATATCTCCTCCACACAGAAGAACAGACTTAACTTATTAGATGTAAAGAATTCACTTCTGCCCAGTTTGATGACATAAAGGATATTCCAGGATTCCTCACCAGTATATTCCCTAGTATGCCCTTGCACCATTATGTTATTTCTGCATAACAAAGAGTTCAGTCATCAAGTAGCACCAATTTATATTTTCAGCTTTAGGATTCAAAATTAGTATTGAATCTTCTCTTTAGGGAATTCCTTCCAGAAATTACACTACCACAGCAGAGATCACTGGTTCAAGACTGCAGAGAATAACACACCTTGGAAGAAGGAAACATCAGAGCAACGGGAGATTGAGGTTCACAATTGGTAGCTGAAAACACCATTATTAATCGAGCCAGGCCTTGGGCAATTAAAGAGCCTATCCATGGTTCATTTTTAACTGGAAGATAATGCCAGTTGGCTTCTATCAGTAAAACTAACCAGCTCTTGCAAGGTTAAAACATTTTGTGCAAAGTGACCTGAAGGTCAGAATTTGCCTTTTATTATTCTTTTATAATGTGGCATGTAAGACAGTTTATAAAAATAAAAAGGGTGCTTTTCTCACTTGTCTGGGAGAATGGCATATTCATAAGTACACCCTCATTTGCCTTTTTACACCAAATTATCACCTGTCACCTGAACGTTTCAGCTGTACAACTACTACAAGGATTTCCCTTTATGCTGGAACATTTTCAAATACTGGATTTAAAACAGCACAAAGAGCACCATTGAGAATGCAATCAGGACCACAGAAATAGGAAAGAATCTTTTTCCACAGAAACTTTTAGAAAAGAAACAGCAACTCTTCATTCATTCCTGTGTCCTCCCTGAGGTCTGGACTAAAGATTTGCTGGGAAAATGAGTTACATGTGAATATACCAGATGATGAGTCAGAGAAGCTCTGGGCAAGAATTCAGAAAACCTCAGTTTTACCAGTGTTCATATGCCTCTAAAACAAAATCCTGAGGAGTTTGTTGTCAGGCATAGGAGAAACTGGGTATGCTGGATATGTGGCTTTTGTCAGCCAGCAAACTGGTTACAGATGGAAGTGGCTTTTCACAAATTCTACTCTCCTTTAAATACAAGGGTCCTCAAATTTTGTTGGCCTGGGAACGATTGTGAACAAAACCCACTCTTGCCAGAACTTCAGACTTTTCTCATATTGTCTGCATCAATTTGAATGTTTTAATTCTCTTATGACAGAAACAACACTGGAGGGTCTTAAAGGCAACACAAGAAGTCTGTGTTGCGAGAGATGGGCTCTTTTCTGATAGGTATCAAATGACACCTCCAGCTTCCTCTGGAAAAAGTGAAAGAGGAAAATAGAATAAAATATACAATGTGATAGCAAAGACCCTTGTCCTTGAGAGCAAAACTTCCATCCTGTGCAAAGAACAAGAAGAAAACCTGTTCCCGCATGATTTTTAATGGATAGATTGTTAAAGAGATAACATAATTTCTCCTGTCTTCGTGTGCCTTGCTCAGAATAGTACAGCAAAATTTTTTCCTCCTGACGTAATGACTCTTGATTAAGGACCAGATTCTGACCAGTTCCAAGGTAAATGAGTAGGAATACCCTGATGGCAGATTTCCCATATGCGCCCTGCATTAGAAGCTGAAAAATTAGCCCATATGCCCGGGGGGCACAGACATCTCCCTTTGTAGGTTTCTGGAAGTAGGCATTTCTTGGTAAGAATAATCCTACCAAGGACAGGACAGCAGTAAAGGAGTTTCTGGGTAGTCTTGCTTCCCGACTAGTGACTGCTATGTTTTGGTGTCCACAAGCTCATGCCAGTGTCAAACCCCAGCTGTGCAAATGAGTTTCTACCAAACTGTCTTTGAAGCATCCTGACCATAGACAGGTGTTCAGCTCTCAGCTCTGAAAGCCAACAAAGTCTGCAAGTCTCTCAGCTTCTCAAAGGGAAGAGTGCACAGCACTAAACCCTCTGCCCTGTGCCATGCTTCCTCAGTAATCTTGAGGCATTAATGGACAGAATTTGTCCTCTAGCAGGCCACAACTGAGATTTTACCACAGGGCTGTACACCCTCTCTCAGTTTTTCTATTTAGGTTTTGAGCAATTGTATTGGGTACTTTTCGGGTCAGCTCTTTTAGTCTTAAGTTAACCTCCTTTTCCATCTACAAATAAAAGCAAAGAACACCGAGTACATTGCTGGGAAAATCAGTAGTTAAGAATCACCTACATGACCATGTTATGTCCATGAGAGCTTCTAGAAAAAAGGTCACCACGTATTTATCTGGCTGTACACTTGGTAGGAAGTGTGCTCTATAAGAAGTGCTTTTAGCAACAGTTAACATTTTCAAGACAATATGTCAGCTAACAGTAACCTTTCAGAGGAGGGTTCGAAGAAAGGTTAAGGTAAGTTAACCTAAATAGCTTAGAGAAATAAAGAGAAGCGTTGGAGGTAATTAATACTTGAGAGGAAATAATGTAAAGGAGGAGAAAGACTTATTTAAGGTTGGCCAAGTGTGATGTACTACAAGAGGTAATGGCTTTAAATTAAAGAAGGGCAAGTTTAGATAAGATAACAAGAAAAAAACTTTCCAACAGGAACAATAATTCAACAGCATAGCAGTCTGAAGAGGGAAGCAGTGTAAGTTTTATCAACAGACACATTCCAGCCGACGCCAGCTAGCACTCTCAGAAGGAAAATACCTGGGATAAACCACAAGAGATCCCGGTGACTTGACTCAACAATCTATAAAGACCATTCCAAACCAAACGTCTATGATCCTGTGATTAACACATACATCACCTATTAATCTTACATGTTCCAATGGCTACCACTTCCCACTTAAAGCACACTCACCTGACATAGATGGATGGCGGATTGTAGAACCATAATGTAGCCCTGCAATGGATTATTGGTCTGATCCTCCCCTCAACCATGCATCATATCTCACCTCATATATGTTATATTACAGTAAATTTTCAAAGACCAGTCCCCTCCTCCCGAAAGACCAGATGCAAGAGCCACATTGGAAAAATTTAAAAGTGTTTCAGGTATTTATTTAGCAGCATGTTTAGCTGACCACAGTTTGTAAATGTGCTGAAATGTTTCAAAATTAAAATGACTGGATCTTCTAACAACACAGCATCAGCTCCTATTTTATGAGTTTATTTGCCATGATCTTTATAATTCTGAAAGAGTCGTATTTCCTTCCTCAATTGCATAACTTTCCTTCAGCCTACAATATCATGTTAACCTCTTCTTTGTTTGCAAGGGCAGTTTGTTCAACTGAATTTCAAAAAGATTTGATGGCTTCTGGTAAGGAATAGAAAATACAAGATGTTGCATAATCTGAAAGAGGAAACAGTGTAGGATCTCATCTATCACACAGTATACCATGTAATTAACAGAAGCATTGTTTCACTCTGATTAAAACCATATTTCTCACAGCACAGTTGTTCTGCTGTGCATGTCTCTAAACTCAGACATTCCCTCAAGACTAAAGCTTCTCCGAAAAGCACAGGGAAGCTGAAGACATCCCACAGGAAACTAGTAACTGGCTTCAAAAGTACAGTGGCTGTTCTCAGTGAGGGTACGAGTGGGGCAAAAGAACTGTAGGATTAAGGTTAGATCAGCTGTGATATTTATGTACTTAGCCAATGAAATCTGAGAGACACTGACCCATGCTGTGCTAGAAAGACACGATTGGACCCACAGCCGTGAAAAAAAGTCTCCCGGGTTTTCTTCTCAGCTTTACCATTGACTGCCCGTAAAGTTGTGTGCATAATAACAACTCATGGCAGACTTGAACAGGTTATTTTATGAACTTTGAACCACTTGACTAAAGGTTAAGTTATGCCTCCTCTGCAGCTGCAGGACTGCAGAATGAAGCCTTAAAGGGTTTGCTTGGAGGACTTGTGAGCAAGATTTGCAGTCTTGGCTCTCAGCTGAGGGTTGAAACCCTAGCTAGCTCCACAATCACAAACTTTCTCACAGCCTGATATAGCCTGCTGGAAGTAGAGGCCGGATCTCTGAAGCAGCTAGTAACATAATCATCAGGTAATAACAAAAGCCTAAGCTTCTGCTAGATGATTGCTCAGGGGTTGCGTAAGTCATCACAGAGGCAAAGTCTGTGTCATGTCTTTCTCCTCATGGGCTGTCCCCCATGGCCATTATGAGTGTAGCTTCTGCAGTTTCAGGCAGAGTTCTGTGATGGGGCAAGATGGTCTGGTCGGACTGAGATCTGATGGGAAAAGCTACAGTTTTCTTTACAAGAAAATTTCTAGTCATAAACAATACTAAAAAAATACTAAAAACTTTAGATTGCCAGAAAGACAGGCAAATATTATGCTTTATTATTATTATATTTCCCTGGGCAACTGTAGTTCTGCTTAGTATTGTACATACATTATTTACAGTCTTACATGTATGGCCTCACAGATACAACTAACTATATATGCCCTACAAATCCATATCCATCCTAAGTCTGGGGGTGATAAAGAAACAAAGAAGATGTCAAGTGATGGACGTTAAACTCAGCCTGGGAAAAAGACTATCTTCGTAACCATTCATATGCATGTTTCCCACTTAACATCCCATTATTATGTATAGATATAAGGATTTCAGAGGGTAGGTGGTCAAACATAATTCTGCCATTTTGCATCCATAGTATTCTTTTAACATAGGTTTTAGAGGTGACATCTATAAATCATGTGTATCCTCAAAAAGTTGTGAAATACATGGTCAAAAATAGTTCTTCCTGACGTATTTATCACTCAGTCTTCTTATTTCTCTGCTCACCAGTTCTAGTTATGATTTCCATCACTGAAAGGTTTGGGTAGTATATCTAGCTGTATTAGTCAGACCAAAAGATTAGTGGCAGAAAATAGTCCAGGGTTCCACAGCAGCATTTAATCTTATAGCTGCAATGTAAGGTTCTCCCACCCCTCCTCTTAACAGGTTAATTCATGAAGCTTTATTGATGGCCACAGTGATGGTGGGCTCAGAAGAGGCAATATAATAAAAAGCGACTCTAAAGAGGAACTTTAAGAGAAAAGGAAGAGAAAATCATGGATTTATTATGCAGAACCTAGACAGACCCAGGTCTAGATGAACAGAATTCAGCTTGCAGAAAGAAAAAAATAATCTGAATAAAGTTCAGTAAAAAAGTAAGTTTCATGTCTGCAAAGAAACACATGGACCCTTCCTACTGGCCAAAACATTCTCAACACAGCACCTCATCAAACTTTGCTGCTAAAGAAATTGTTGCTTTTACAACTTTCATTGCCTTAGAACAGCTGTCACATCCTGTCCTAGCCCTGTCACTCTCTGTGGCGTATTTTACACACTCCTGTTCATCCTTACAAGCCTTCATAGGAAAATGAAAGAGAAAAACCCACAGCTTCAAGTTCCCATGACAGGACAGACACATTCCCTGATCTGTTCAGGGAATCAGAATTTGGGGCTAAAACACAAGATTCTTTCTCTAAGTTGCATTACCTTTCCTCTGACCTGCACAGAGTCATAGTAGATACGGTTATCTTCAAGGACCACATGACCATACATTGGCCAAAAGTTTAATGAAGCTAAGTTGGACATGGAGTATGAGGTGGATATTTGAAGAGGTTTCAGCTCAAAGGAATAAGTTATTTAGAACAGCTGCCCAACATGGACAAGAAACCAAACCCACTTTAAGGTGGAGCTTAATAAATGAATTAGAGAAATTGCAAGATTGACTTATATGCAACAAGATCATATTTAGGGAAATAAAGTGGTCTTGTAAGTCATTGATTAACTTCAGTTTCAGAGATGTCTAACAACATTACAAGGTGATCTGCGATTTCTAAGTGCCACCACAGTTCAGGTTAAAGGTTACAGGTAACATGATTTTCCATAATAAAAACTGTATTTGTGGTTATAGTCCACTTAGACTTTCCCCATACCTATTTTTTTTAGTTCTTGTTCTATCATCTACATCAAATGCTAAACGCCTTGCATTAGACAAATGAAAGGTAGAAGTCAAACAAGCATTAGTTGAAGACATTTTGGGTTTCTTTATGAACTAGCCCAGCACTCACAGCCTACACACCACATCTTGGATCTCCAGCCATCCACTCTACACTTTCCTACGACCATGCCCACCAACAACAGCATTCACCCTGCTTCTCCCAACCAACTGTGGTTGAAGCCAATGAGACACTTTCTCCGCGACTGCATTAGGCACTTGCTTCAGCTCTTTCTTCCCAGCAAAACAGTGGGAGTGACATGACTGATTTGTCTGCTACTCCCGCAGCACAGTCTGTGTTTGGGTGTACCCGATTCCTGCTCAGAGTCCTGGGGACTCCAGTGGAGCGTGGGTGTGCGTGGCTATCTGCCTGCCTCAGAGCACAGCTGTGGCATTCCAATAGCCTGTAAGAAGGGAGGAAAATGAGCAGCAAAACTCTCTTCTGTAGCTGTTTGCAATGACTATACATCATTCATACATCTACAATTATTATTTTTCTACATGAGTGTGATACTTTGCCTGCGCAGCCACACGAGCCCCTGCCACTCACATCCCAAGGAGCTGCTTGCAGGAGTCTGCAGAGCAAAACTCACCCGCTGCCCTTAGTCCTTCACCAGATAACAAAGACATTCACACTCCAGAACGGGTTTCTGTGTGCCTTTTATTAATACTATACATTTCTTGGGTGACTGAAATTACTCAGTTTCTACCTTACTATCTTACAGTTCACAGGGGTTTATTATTAATGGCCCAGTAAAACAATATACAGTCCGTTGTATCTTAATTCAGCAGTCAGTAATGACCAACTCAGAGAAATCATTTTAGACCTATGGGTTTTCTAAGGCCTTTTGAAGGTAATGGCAGTAAAATATGCATATATTAATGTTACTTGCAAAAGGCAGAATATAGTGGCAGTATAAGCAATAATACAGTACTGTGTAATAAAAATTGAAAATTCTTTTCCCTAAGTGTAAATATAAAATACCTCTGGGGGACATATCTAAAGGAAGAGTGTTTCAATAACACATAGTTAAACTCAAAATTATATTTTTCAAAGCTATCCAAGTATAGTCTAATAAATAAACCATAAAATAAAACAACATTTTACAAGGAAGACTCATACAGTATTTCAAGCTTTTTGCCACTCTTAAAAATCATTATTTAATGCAGACAGTTTTAGTCACAAAATTTCAAGAGTTTATTCAATATCTTTTATGTGCTTTACAAGGTTATTAGAGAATTTATTTTCTCTTTCCCTTACAGATTGGAAGGTGGGCAGTGATATATGAGCTTTCACATTTTATTTATTCACCAAACTGTTCCAGATGTGATCCCATCATTTATCCACTGACACATCAAACCTGCTGCGTGACCTTTACAGTGACCTCTTTACAACATTTGCTTTCATGCTCTTAAAGTTATAGCAGCTTAGCAGTGCTTGCTTTAGTGGGAAGACAAGAGAGCTGATATTGGAGGGGGGGGCTATAATTTAAAATTAATAAAAATTTAATTCCTTTTCTACAATATGAAAACTAAGTCCAGGTGGTAAACTAGCCAGTGAAGTTATATTCCCAGAAATGGTTCGGTCACATTTTACTCCAAACAGTATTTTATTCCATAGACTTGGAATATACTGGATTTGCACACTCTAAATTTATCGGGCATTAAGTCTTTCTCCGCTTCTTGTGATTTGTCACAGCAATAGGCATTCCTGGGGTGATACACCTTCCCTTACAATATATCAGCAAATAGAATGAGGGTATATCTGCAGTTTTCCTTCTTGACAGGAAAAATTACTTATAGTGCATCCAATAGGTCCATTAAACTAAAAAATATCTATATCATTGTGATCTTAGCATTATACCAAAAAAAAGAATTCTGGCATTATGTCTTAGGGAGTCAGTGAGCACATGAAATTATTTCAGGTACAGATCATTCATTTCAGCCAGATCCCAAAGCCCAGACCTGGCCACCTGAGAGTTTCCAAATCTGGCAACCTTTTCCTTAGTATTTTTTTGTTTTATGCATTTCCACATTTGGGTTGATAACAGCAGTAGACAAGCCTTCATTGTGGTTTGCACAATATTTATGGCCCAAGAGGTAGCAGGGAGTATCAAGAAGCAAGCACACATACACAGATATGCATACATACACCCCCTCCCTGCCAATCCAGGACAGCTCTAGCCAAGGGATGAAGATCTGATACCATGAAAAAGATGCTGCACGCCTTCTAACAACTCTCTCCACACTTTAATTTCACTTAGAAAAGTTCTCACCAACCTAAACAGTTTTAAAGTTATGTACAAGAAATAAGCAAAACTTGGGAAAGGCTGCAGTGAGAACTCCTGGATGGCCATGGTTTCAATGTGCTCAGCTGTTCGCTCTACCCACACCCACTGCAGATTCATTTCATAAGAATGTCTGAATTTTTGGATTCAGATCAAAGCAAAACCAGAGTTGTGAGGTACTGAAGAATGCCTCAACCTTTTTCCTTGTCCCCATCTCCCTTTCATCCCTCCTGATCACCACTGTAGGACAGAAATCAGACCGTCCCAAGGTACCAAGTCCTGAGCCCACACTGCAGAATCACTGTGAAAAAATAGAGGAGCAGAATAATGCCTCAATTGCCTGTAAGGAAATCCTCCCCAGAGCTGTGCACAGACACCTATGGTTGACCCAAACAGGGGTTCCTGCTGCAGTCACTTTTAACATAGACCTGAACACTGAGCTGAAGCTGAGCAGGTAGGATTCACACTGAAAGTAAAAGAATCAGATTGACTCCTGCCACATTTTTTTCCCCTCTGTAAGACAATGTTCTGGAACTGGGTTTGACTTTTTTTTGTAGAAATAATGAGGTTTCAGAGTAAGATCTTAAAGAGCCTTTTTTGCAATATTAGTTCATCAATAATGGAAAAACAACATCAAAGAAAACACTTGTTTGTTTAGGTGTAAATCAAAACACAAAGAAAAGCTGGTAGAAAAACAATGCATTAACATCATGTGCTTTGAAAGCAGATGAACAGTACAAATAGTAGATATGAAGATGCCAGCAGGAGAGTATTACGAATCTATCTGGAAGTACCACTTCCAGGTTAAGTGATCATGGAAAGATTACAGTAACACACCACCACTAAGTGATTAATTTTCTGAAAAAAAGAAAGGTGCAGACCTGTTTTGATCACTTCTACAGTTCACAGACTTACATTGCAGCTGGAGTCATACTTCAAATAAACAGAGCTGAGATTTGAAACTTTTTAAATAACACTCAGAAATAAAAGTCAAGTGAACTCTCCTGCTTGCTTTCTGTCATTTATCCCTGCTGGCAAAAGAAATGCAACTGTTGGCTTTTGAAAGCCACAAATTTGCAAGGGTCTGGGGCACAAGCTGGCAGGAGGCTCAGGCTCCTCGATGTTTGTAATTGAAAAGGACATGAAGTAATGAAGTAATTTCCCTGTCCCTATTCTCCATGTTTATCAGAGGCCTGTCTGCAGTGGAGGAAGGGTGACAGGGTAATCTGAGCCTCCACAGAAAACCTGCTTTTTCTCCAAAGTTATTTAGATTTCCATAAGCGCTGGCAGAATTTTGGAAGGAGTCCAAGAGAATGAAGGAATTTGGCTGCTCTGAAAATATCATACAGGAACTTTAAAAATTGAACTGATTTATGCCCTGTAATGTTTTCAATACTGTATAAATTAAGTTTGAGTTCCTAGCCTGGATTTTAAGAAGAAATTTTATATGTTATGCACCATGAAAGAACTAGAGGAAAAAATATCTTATTGTATGATAATTCCACCTCTCCTATAAGAAGTGCTAGACTTTGCATATATAATGTGTTCAGAGGAATAATATGGAAAATGCATTACTTTGTAGCATCAAAGGATGTTCCAGAATACCTTGAGGTCCTGACAGCTATTTGGAGTTTGCTAATATCACACAGCACTGTGAAATACATTAGCAATATAAAGTTTGTATGTTCTGTTCACCACTGACTGTAGAGCTGGGCTTGGGAACAATGTAGGCTTCTAAAGTGTGGCATCTAGAAAGTGTAACCTAATTGGAGGGAGAAAATTATCTCCTAGCCAGGACTGCTTAAAGCAACCTTCAGTCTTTCATGTGCAGATGGCAACGTCTGGACTTTTTCCCTTGTGGACATGCTAGCCTGTGTCAAATACTCTGAGCAGCAACTTCCACGGCGTAGTCTCAGGAAGTCCTCTAGCGTCAATAAACAGTCATGTGCTTTCTGAGGCTTTATGATAAACTGTGAGGTTTTCAAAAGAACCACAATTTGCACATCTAAATACATTTATCCATGGTGCCTTGTCCTCAGTCAGAGGGAGATACAGCTGTAAATAGCTAAATGTATTTTCCTCTTTTAATCAGCCTTGGACACAACCTCAGCTGGGGATCTAAAGGTTGAGTCACAGTTGATCCCTGATTTGATTAATCACTGCCTCCTCTGAGATCTGAGTCTTGTTTCTGGTTCAGAGGTCAGTGTGTACAAAAGGCCATTACCAGTGAGCCAGCTACCTCTGTGCTAACAAACATATAGTGCAAACCAACAGTGCAACTGTAAACCAGAGCACTGCAGAACACGCAGCTTAGCACTCAACTGCTCCCCAGCTTTGAGCCCTGAAAAGAAGCATCAAGAGGCTGAGCAGAGGTAGCTGCCACTCAGAACTGTAAGAAGAGAAGCTTAGGAGGAGATGGCTTTCTTCTGGAGCCTGAAAGAATAATCAGGAAGTTAGCAGAAACTGACAGTCGCCAAAGAAGTGAAATGATAAAATTAAAGCTGTGCTGGCTGCCAGACCTCCCTCCAAGAATTTAGAAGAGTGATGTAGGTGAGGAGCCATTCACCATGCAGCCAGGAAAGAAAAAAAGTTATTCATTAGGCAACTCTTTCATAAGCAGACGTGTACCTTCAGCATGCAGATATGTGCAGGGTTGTCACTGGCATTTCCTATGGAGTGGAAAGGAACAGAATCTATTGTCTGTAACTGCTGTCATGCACCACCGTGCTTCCATCCTTACACTTTGAATTATCTTTTCAAAAAAGAGCTCTAAATTTTCTGGTTGTAATCGTCAGTCTATGATTACTTGTAATCAGCATCATCTCCTGGCACATATTTGTGTGCAAGCATCCAACTCCATGCCTTTCCACATGTAAATGAGACAAGTATTACACCGAAGATCTGGTACAAATGATCATGCATGGGCAGATTAAAAAATTAACAAGAGCTCTGCTTTTCCAGGACAGATGTTTCCCTCTCTCTGTTTCTCCATTGCGTGCCACTCATAGTATTTAAGATACATACTGTCACACAGCCCTTTGAATCAAGGCAACAACACTTCTCCTTACTTTTTGTGACATTAATAGATTCAACTTATCTTTGCCTGTTGGGACAGGCAACAATCCCATCATTTCAGCAAGCCAGCACACTAGGAATAAAGCTTTCTCTTTTTCCAAAATGCACTTCTCCTCCTCAAGTACATGCCCATAATCCTGGCATACCTAAAGCATGAGCAAGAACAGCCTCAGACCAAAACCACCATTTATACCTGTGAAAATGGAACAGCCATAAAATCCAAAACTGTTCTTAGTTCTGTGGAAAAACCTAGAAATTTAACCTGTTGGGAATGCGTGTTTCCACAGAGACTCCTAGCAGAGTAGAGAAAGCTCCAGATTTACAGTGTAATTAAAATTATATTTTTCCATTATTATTTTCCACTGTGTGGCTTTTTCTCCTCTGCTGTAGTATTCTGCAAGCCTTAAAGAAGTGTCTCTGTATCTTAGTACACAGAGGTCTTGGGATATTACTTGAAAACAGTACACCAAGAGGAAATTGTGCAATCAATTCCATGAGAATGCCTCCCTCAGCAATAAACACTGCCTCTGCCAAATAAATGGGTGATGTGCGTCATAAATTTCCTTTTCCTGTCAGAGCAGCCACAAGAAATGGATGAAGTTATGCACATTTGTATAAAAATAAAAATGTGTTATTTGCTCTACAGTGTACTGCGGACAGGGCACTGCAAGCACGGAGGAGCTGCAGAGCACCAGCTCGGGCTCCCAGCACCAACCAGCCAAAGGCAGAACTCCTCACACACACAAAGAACAGCACATCCAGTTTTTCTCATAGTCATACTATGCCAGTTCAAGCCTAACTGGTCACAAATAATGAAGGAATGCTTTAATTTTTACACTGAATTTAAGTCCCTATGAAAGACCTCTTGTTGGCGAAGAGAAGGTGTTTACCACTTGGTGCAAGTCAGACCTAGGCACACAGTTTTGGCTGCACAGTCCAAAATCACTAGCTGCAGGGCTGAAAAGTCAGGATCTTTTATTCTCTTTTTTTCTAGACAGCTTTTTCCCCACTGATTGAGCCTACGGAGTGAGAAACTTGCATTGCATTTACAGCAAAAGGACCCTTACAGACAAAATACAGCTTCTCCTCTGGCATAGAACGTACAGGACACCTACTTTAATGCCGCTCAGAAAGCTCACCCCAAATGAGGATTTGGACTATGGCAACAACATACTTTGACTACTTTATTCTATTTATTTTATTATTCTTTATTCTACTCCATTCTGGTGTTGCTCCTAACTGCAGAGAGTGTTACTGCCATCAACAGTGAGACCACCTGACTCTGAGCCTCTTTATGCACCTGCAGAGTGATGCCATCCACAGCCCCTTGCACATCTCCAAAGACTGTTCCTTCCCAGGACACAAACTGACATGAAGCGGTATCATCTCTGCCTCTCCATCACCTCTGCTAATATTCCTGCTCAGCAAACAACTCTTCATTATCAGTCACTTCCATAAGATTCCTGGTTCAACTAGGGAAAAGAGAGAGTTGTCAACACTGACGCATTAGAAATACAATTCAAGCAGCTGCTACTTGTGTTTTATTTTTAGACTTTATTTTTTTCCCTTCAGACTGATCTCAGTTTCTATGATATTATTCTTTTTCCTAGGTCAAACAACATCTGTTGTATAGAAAAGAAAGTAAAGTCATTTGCATTATCAAGTTTACATCTTTACATTTATATTTTATTATAGTTGCCTCACTAGGAATTGCTTTGCTCGGCTCTCTGATACTTCATGAATGCTGGGTCCTTGAGAAGAAGATCTTGGTGTCACTTAAGCATCAATGACCACTGCACAAGCCTTAGCCTGACAAACCACAACTGCTACACAGCAAGATTTACAGGCTGTGTCCATATCACGCTGAGAAGTGGGGAGCAGAGCAGCGATGTGTGCAAAACCCTCCTCCCAGCCTTGCTGCCTGCTCTGTAAGTGCAGCTCTGGGCTGCATGGACAACCTGCCATCCCTGCTGCTGTGCGTTGCTTGCTTTGGCCAGGAAAGAAGTCACTGACGACTGCCTTTAACAGTCAGTATAAGCAGTATAGGCACAACCATAATCTGTCAAAAAACACAGAGACATAATGCCAGCAACTGTAAACTATCATAAATCTCTACAGTAAGTTGTCAAGGACACCAGCTGGGCATCTGGCCCTGGGCTGGCTGTAGGACTGGTACGAGCAAACAAGAGTGCTCTCTCTTATTAGGGTTCACAAACAGTGAACCAACAAATCCACAAATTGTAAAACAAGTTCCTACATTCAAACCTGATTTAGTCCATTCAAACTCATGGAGTGCTCTGCAGCTCTGGCCTCTGTGCCTGAGGACCACTGGCAGCATTCAATGCCTTTGTTTCGCTCTTCTACTTCTCAAAGAATAGAGTCAGAGGAAAAAAAATTAAAAGGATAAATCCCAGCTCTTTGGAGGCACAAGATGAAATCAATGGAATTGATTTGATCCCAGCTGCAATTTAATACACTGAAATGCCAATCTTTACTCCTCCAACTCAAAAGGAGATGAGAGAGCTAGCAGGACAGAGAAAGATATTAGTGTTTGACCAGATATGTTCCTTATGAGTAAAGATGTTATTCTCCTGTTGGGCCATTTCTGAGAAGAGCGATTGGTTTAGCCATCAGAGGATAGATCCACACAACAGCCACTGAAGAAAGGATTCTCTTACCTGGAAGGACAGGTAGCGACCTCTGAAAGCCAAAGACAACTCTGATGAGGCCCCGTCATTTCTCCTGTGGCTCACACCTTAACCTTTGCTGCTTACTTTCCTCCTCTGCTTCTAGCTCTGCTTTTCAAGCAATAACAGGGACCAGAGCTGTAGTAGTTTCCATCACGTCCTTCATAAAAAAACCCACTTGACATTTCCATAAGGCTTCTCTCTAAGAAAATGACAATTTACAGACATGAAAATCTTTACTGATACTTCCTAGGGTTAAGAAAAAAAAGGCTATCTCCGTATGTTCACATTTATTCTTTTAGGTAAGTAAGCACGTTCCCTGTAATTCTACAAAACAGATAGAATAAGATGGAATTCCACAGCAGACTTTCTCCCGCTGAAGACAGTACAAAGAGCCCTCATACACAGAAAAAAGCACACAATGTGAACAACCACATGCAGAACTGATTTTCCTTCTGCTCTGAACCTTCAGTATATTTCAGAGCAGCATCAAAACCTTTATTGCTGATTATGAAAGCAGTAATTTTGCTAGCATGCAGCTGGCCACAGGAACACCTTCCCAGTTGTTTATGCTTTCTGCTGAGGATACAACCTCAGAGGAGCAGACTAATAACCCTCCAAGCCCTCCTCCTCCCAGACACAGCTCAGGTAGGAATGTGAAGTCAGCCCAACTTCACTTCCAAGGGCAACATGAGGGACAATTTCCTGCTGAAACACAAAACTTACTCCTAACAACATTCCCTTTGTAAAACCAAACTAAGATACATCCTGTGGGTGAGGGTGCAATGCGCCTGCCATATCGCAGTAGCACAGGTGGCTCAGCTCTGAGTAGGAGGATGGAGGCAGCTGCACCATTTCTTCTCCTCAAGGGTTGCCACCCAACCCACTGAGTGGCTTATACCCAGACAGCTGAATTCTTGCAGGCCTTCAGTCAACACAATCCAAAGGCCAAATATCCATAAAAATGAACTGTTCCCAACATAAACTTTTTCACCTAGAATTTCATGTTGAAACTTGACAGAGGCACTATTTCTGCAGCCAGTAATAATCAGAGCATCCTGGACCCAGCACCTGCCCCTTTGCTCCACTGTCAGCCTCATCCCACAGACCCTGTCATGTCTGAAGTCACCCCCTACCAAGATACTCCAGAAATCAAGGGGAAGGTTTCAGAGGAAGATTTTTGACTTGTATTTTTATCCTAGAATTATAGTGCTCCTGGTCTAGAAAAAAACTGCTGGGAATTGTGAGAGTGGAATTTTGTACAATGGTCTGAATAGTTGATGGCTCCAGTCTACTCAAAAAGCCCCACAAGAAGGGTTTTATTTTGGAGTATGGAGTATTTCTGTTCCCAAAGGACACTAGGGTATGGAGAATCATGCCACGGTTTTTATGGTTAACTGAACATTTTTTTTCAATCTCTGAAGGACTTGGGGTTTGTTTGAATTGTGAATGATGGCTCATGTCCCAGCTCTGTGTGTGACATCCTCCTCTAGTGACAAAGTTCACACTCTGAGCCTCAGTCAAGAATCCACACATACCCTGAAACTTGCTGGCACCCACAGCATATAATTAAGATCATATTAGACTTGGCATTTCTTTCCCTTGCCCAGCTACATTCAAGAAAAGGGCCAAATAACTCTCTTTGCCCTTAAGATTTGGAAGATAAATCCTATAATTTCTAGCTGTAATTTCTACTTAAATGTGTTACAGTCTCAAATCTTTCAGGGAGTTTTTCTCTCCCTTGCCAACACCAGGGGCTTTAGGACCCAAGGGAGAGGGGAGGGTGGATGGGGGAGAACTCTTCCGGTTGGTGTCACTTCTGCCCAGCCGCTGTAGTTAGCGGGAGCTTCTTTGACTCAGCCCCAACTCCACGCACCCTGTGCTGTCCTTCGGGGAGAGAGTGACCATCACTGCCTGGATTTGCCGCTGACTCCCTGGGGGCCAGCGTCGTTTGCAGAGTTGCCTAGCCCACACACACAGACTTCCCCCAGCACTTTCAGACGAAAGGACAAGGAGTTACCTCGCCGGAGCCTGGGGGCAATTTTCAGGGCCACTGCTTCCCAAGGTGTGACATCATACATCAGTAGTTAAGAACTGTCACCTTTTTCTATACATTTTCCTGATTAAAATCTCCTAATTTCTGATACACATCGTAGTTTTCATTTAAACTGAGACAAAATGTTTCTTTACACTCTTCACAACAACCATTGTCATGGTACGTTATGGCATGACCATTTCCCAGAAGATAGCAAGGCAATATTTTCAAAAGCAGCTAGAAGAGTTAAAATCACAAGGTCCCAGTCAAAATCTTTCAAGGATGAATGGTTCTATGAGCAGGAAAGTTACATGAACAGCACAACATGGATCCTCACTTCAGTGGCACCAAAAGATTATTTTGGCAGGTTACTCTAAAGACCTGAATTTAAAGGGGTAAAAGGTTGGATTGGCAAATTGAAATAGCAAGGATGATTCCACAGATTTTATAGAAATAGCCAATTCTGCTCCAGGGATTTTAAAGAGCAAGAATAACAAAAAGTTTTCTTTTTCTTATTAGACATCTATTTTGTCATTTTGTGCATCAGCATTTTATTGTTGTATCAGTTAAAGAAGAGAATAAAAAGCCCTATTTTAAAATGCTGTCATTTAAGCTATAGTCATGACTGTGACTTATAACTAACAGTTTAAGGTACATACAAACCTAAAAATCTCAGTCTTCCTCCAATGGTCAGGGCTGGTTAAGAGAGGAGTAGAAGAAATGGATATTATGACAGTTTGTCAAGTGCATTTCTTACCTGGCACAACTGTGTTGTATTAACTGGCTCTAGGCATTGACAAGCTTCCTGTAATCCGAGGGAAAGCAAAATCACATTGTCTCTTGTACAGCTCAAACGAAATCAGCTGTCCTCTATAGCTGGGTAAATTCACAGCAACTTGCTGAACTTGCTCTGAATGTACATCAGTAAAAACAAAGGAAGAATTTGGTACTGATTTTTTGTGATTGGAAACAGCCATAGCATTGTGAGCTCCTTTGAGTGTGGAAGGAAAGCCATACCTGAGAGATTCGGTGGTCAGTTTGTGTCATGTTCCCTGCTCTGCCTTCAGTTTAATTGCTGAGTTTCTCCTCTTCCACAGTAAAAATTTGATTTCTTTTCATCCAAATCTACAGGGGAAAAAAAGTATTGTTCACCCTGCCTGCACAGTCTAAAACTTGTACTGTTTAATGTAGAAATGCCTTCTGTGGAGAGGGGGCTCCTTCAGGAGCCAGAAGAAGCAAGGTGACTAAACAGCCCCACTTCCGAGGCAGGGGAGGAGAAGCAATATATTAGGGAAAGACAAACCAGTTCCTAGGGTGGGGGTAGGAGAGAAACAGGGAAGAAAAGAGGAAAAACTAAAAGAGAAAGAAGAGATAGAAGGAAGAAATCAAGAGAAAGACAGGGAAAAATAAATACTTCGGAGAAAAACCTAACTGACTTCAAAATTCCCAGCCTCTGTTAGTGCTTAAAGGGAAACTCTTTGTACTCCTCAGATGTCCTCTTTAGATGATGAATGGATGGCGTGGGCAGAGGCCTGTGGAGGAAAGCCCAGCACTCTCACCTTTGTTCGCAAGCTGGGTTCTGCAGGGTTGCTTTTTGTTGCCTCACGCTAAGCACACTGATATAGTGGCCAACACTGCTGACAATATTCCAGGTGGGTGGGATCTAATGTCTTTTATAGCAGCAGACATATCACCTCTTTCAGTTTTTTATCCTGTCCCTCCATCAATGCAGCCTTGTCTCTCCCCTGCCCTTTTACCACAGCTGTGATCTAGGCAGACAGTTTCAATGATTTTTCCAAAAGAAACTAACCCCCACACAGATCAAATCCCTCTTTTAATCCCTCTGGTGAATGCTTGGTCTGTTTAGCACATATTCTCCACTCTGAATCCCTGTTTGCAGATTAATTACTTTATATTTCTCTGCACTGAACTCCATTTTGCCATCTGCTAGCAGAGTCAGTGAAGAGATTTTGGCCCTGGTGAATCTGCTTAGGTTGTGCCCAGTCTTGGGGACATCTTACACTAAATTATCTCTTCCCTCAGCCCACTGCAAAGCTGGAATACTTTCTCAGACATCAGCAGCTTCACATTTACACAGTGTTTTCGAGGAGCAGGCTCAACAAACAAGCTGACTGCCCTGAAACACGTGGCAGCACAGCAGCGCTCGCAGTCCCTCACCATGGCCCCAGAGACACTGGTGATTCCAGATCATGCTGAAAACTGCTCCCACCCAACAAAGACATGAAAGGGCTCCTGGCTGATCAAAAGAGGGTCTAACTAGGATGCTTTGCTGCTGGTGGTGCCAAACCTGGGCTGCCTTAGCGACAGAAGCATGGTGGGGCACCTTTGTGCTGTCTGGATTACGCATTACAGAGGTCCTGAAACAGTCCCAAGAGCAGCCTTCTGCCAGCTTGAAAAGTTTTCATCTGTGCTTATTGTCTCATACCTGCCCTTGAGCTAGTTTTGATCCAACAGCCTCTATTACCTCCTCTTCCTTTACCTTTTGCCTTAGCTATTAATCTCTGAT
Source organism: Neomorphus geoffroyi (assembly GCA_033558235.1). Taxonomy (NCBI): domain Eukaryota; kingdom Metazoa; phylum Chordata; class Aves; order Cuculiformes; family Neomorphidae; genus Neomorphus; species Neomorphus geoffroyi. Next base: position 9,715,880 of record JAUMJM010000045.1, on the reverse strand, counting down.
GTGGAACTTTGTGAAACGCTCTTTGAAACTCTAAGCGCACTGCTGAATTCCCCTTATCTAGCCTGGCAGTAATATCTTCAAAGAACTCCAGGAGGTTAGTTAAGTATGACCTCCTCTAGCTTCAAGCTCAGCTTCCCAGCAAGCCCTTCACTTCATTGCTAGAGATGAGAGGAAGAGGACCGGGAACTCTGGGACAAAGAGGCACATCACTGTTACAATAAAGCCAGCAGCAGACACAGCACCGCTCCTGCTGCCCAGCACATTTTTAAATCACATTGGTGACACCACACTCTCTGACTGCACCATATCTCTTACAAGGACACAACGCAAACTATGTCTCGCAGGCAAGCTGCTGCTACTGGCACAGGGGAGGACATTCAAAAGGGCACCAGGGATTTCTGAAATTAAGCTGAAGACCGAGCTGCACATGCTGCACCTTTGGATACTCCCTTAAGCCCCTTTACTGCCTGCCTGTTGTAAGGTTTTCATCTTTCATGCGTTCCAACCATGGAGCCATTTCAGACATTTAATGCTGCAGGAAATTTTTCCACCATGAAGGTGCCCAAAAACTAGTACAAGCCTCCCAGAGAGGTATTTCTATCCTTGGAGATACCTGAAAATCTGCCAAAGTCCTGGGCAACAGTGCTTAATTTCACAGCTGGCCCTGATTTAAGCAGGAAAGTGGACTGCAAGATATATTAGAATAAGATTTATTAGTGATTTTTATCATCCCTTTGGACCCAGCCCCATCTTCCAGTTCTTAATTGGTGAGTCCAGGAACCCAAGCCTAATTGTAGAGAGTCCACTGCCCTTCCAGAACCTTAGCTGGGAATAGGTACAGCTTGGTGGGTTCCCACCCTTCTGCATCAGCCCAAGCAGTATTTAAAGTTCATCTCTGCAATGAAGTGAGTCCATGCTTTAATTCCACCTGCGATATGCAGAATTTCCCCTTGTACTCTGCTTCCTGCTCCCTCACAGAGCACCTTGCTGTGTTTCCATTCACACATCATCTCTTGCTGATTTCTCATTTACATCATAATACTGGAGTTGCTGTTTACACTGAGATGCACAAAGGTATGTTTTACATCTTACTGTGGTGTGATCATTAACATCGAACTGCTGGCCCCAGGGAGTTTCATGACTGGATTGAGATCCATCTGTCCTGTGTTCCCAACAGGGGTTCCCCCTGCAGGCCTGAATATTTTGGCAGGAGACAATTCAAAATGTGCAAAACACCGCATGTCAGGCAGAATGTGTTACCTTAAATGATGATCTATTATATGAATGTGCCTGTTGTTTTGTATCTTACCTCTTTAAAGAGCAGCCTCTTCAGAAATCATCGTGCAATCTGTGCTTCATCACAATAAAAGTGCAAGGTATACCTGCAGTGAGGTAAACTCCCTTAACATTCTCAATTTATAGATAAAATCTCTCCAAAATAATAAAAAAAGACATGAGATAGATTTCCTTATTTACAACTGATACAAGGTTAGTAGATTTTGGTGCATTCTTTTTATAGGTATGCATCTCAAAGGTATATATAATGTTTCCACCACCCGTATCCCCATAGTCTCTCTGGAAACTAAAATAAAGATACACATGGCAATGGTTCAGATTTAACCCACAGAGTCACAGACTGATATAGCTCTGAGTGTTAATCATGGGAGGAACCAGGTGTTTCAAATGTGCTAGCAGCCACGCTGTCCACAGGCAGTGGGATCCAGGCAGCGGGAAGGAGACATCTGCTTTGGAAGTGAACATCCACCTGGCAACCTAGGTGAAAACAAGAGCTACAGAGAAAAATGAGAATGGTGAACATGTATTTTCCTTATACAAAGTCCTGTAGAGGTTTTGTCACTTTGAGGGTTGGCTTCAGCAGGAGGTAGTCCTTTTTCATTTCTCCTTAGTTGCATTTACACCTAGGGCTTTCTGCAGCTGCTTTTGAATTTCCTTCCACTGTGTTTTTATCTACCTTTGCTCTAGTAGATTACACCAGAGCCCTCAAGACTAGATTTTAAGGAACATGTGTGGATGGACAAAATATAGCAATTTTTTTACCTTCAAGTGTGAGAACAAAACTTCTCCTCTTTTATGTCCTGGGAGGGAAGAGACACCTTCATCTGCAGTGGTGTGGGAAATACCTCTTCATCTCTAAGGACAAAAAGTCATTCCTGAGACTTGGCACAGAGTTGGCTCAAAACTTTAGCCTGAAAATGACTGGGTTCTGTGAAAGAAATAAAAAAAATAAATTAAAAAAAATTGCTAGCGGAATAATAAATTTGACAGAACTTACACTAAACAATAGCAATCTCTATAGGCTCCTCAGAAGTTGCAAGGCACAGACTTGCAAACAGTAGTGCCCTCAGGAGACATCTACAACACAAACTGGGCCCCTAGGCTGGCTGTGGGCTGCATCCTTTCATCTGTAACACACAGCATGGGCTGACCTTTAACTAGGAAAAATAAAAAAGGGAGGTGACTGTTACTGAGTCACACAGAGGGGAAAAAAATAAGGTGTGAAATACAATGGGGGAGAACAGAGAATATTTAGAAAATCCTAGGAGGCAGAACATTTTGAGAACTCTTCTTGATGGGGCAGACACTAGCAGAGCTGGTTTTGCAGAAGTGGTTGCTTTGGTGCAGGTTTGCCACTGGGTTTCCCTAGCTTTTATCAGGATAGATGCTTGAAGTCTGAGATTTCAAAATCCACAGGCACTTTTGAAAATCTTGGTTCCATATGTGTTCCTGGAGTGCTCCAATAGCTGTGTAGCCTTGAATTTACTTAGTGTAAGTGCTGCGTACAAGGCTCAGGACAGGTATCTCTCTAGGAAGTTGCTAGGTCCAGATCTGGCAGATTCAGACCACAGATCTGACAAAGATGCTCCATCCACCCTCAACTCCCCACAACAGGTAACAAGCTCAGAGAGAAAGGGTATTTCCTTAGCATCAGTCAAATGCTCATAGATAGAAAAGAATAACAAAAGAAGTCTCACTATCATTCTTCTTCCTTGATTGTAGAGCTACAAAGTCAATATAATAGTATTGCACGGACACTCACACTGGCTTTAAACAAGCTGTGGTACAGCCAGCAACACAGCAATGAACACATTATTCAGCATAGGTTGGATAATAATCATCACCAATTTATTCACTTTCTTGGCAGAGCTTTGCAATCAATGGTGACGATGGTCTATCCTTTCACTACATTGCTCACTCTACACAGAGTAGGTGGCTTACTGCTAGTTAGCTACACTTGTATCTGCTCATGCCCACAGGAGAAACGGAAAACCCCTTGCAGCTGACTTACCTCCACACAAAGCATCCACTTCACAAATTTAGACAGGGCTCCAGGATCCCTACCCTCACCGACAGACCCAAAGATGCCTTTACCCAGGGCTGTAGGGGAGAGCCCAGAGACAGTACCTGCTGCAACGCAACTTTGTGCCAGTCAGAAGAGCTGTGTGGAGGAAGGCGGAGAAAAGAAAAAATCACTGAGAATTAATCAAGCCATCATCAGTGGCTCCAGGTGCAATAGCTGTACAAGAAAAATAAATAAATCAACCCATGGTTAAAAATAGCCCTTTTGATTACTGTCTTCAGTCTTCATCTAAAGACAGAATAACGACACAACGTTCTCTCAGGAACTAACCCTTGTCCAATATTTTACTGCTTCTGCCCTTAGAACCAGTCAATACTTGCAGAAGATAGAGAGGTGGATTGATTAGAGGTGAAAGATACCTGTACTGTACACGTTTGTTCTTGCTGGGCCCAGGACACCGCCCCCAGGGGTCACGGGAGGGATTCCCAGTACCCACACCAAGTCTTCACAGGCAAAAAGCCACATCAGACGAATCCAGTGGTCAACCAGCCAGGCAGTGAGTACTCACTTTGGACTACTGATCTCTTAGCAAACAGTTATATTGATATCCACATCTCACAACAGGAACTGCAACGCTGCCCGTCTAGGAACTCACACCTACCTGTTCCTGCAAATAAATGTTCACTACATACATCTTCCACATGATGTATTGTGTCTGAGGTTGCTGTCGCTCATGGTAGTCTCTGCTAATGCTTGGGTTCTAATGGTTCTAATGGTATTTATAAAACAAGAAAATATAAAAAATATAAAATATAAAAAATATAAAGCAGTAGAATCATAGAATGGTGCGAGTTAGAAAAGACCTTAAAGATCATCCAGTTCCAAATCCACTTCCATGGGCAGGGACACCTTCCACAAGTAATATATTTTTAATCTTTCTAACTCCTTGAGATTAATTTTTCAATGCTACCACATCCAAAAGAGAAAAATAATTTTCATTAGTACTCTCATTTCTAGCCGATTCTTAACTAAGGTCTCTGGCCTAAGTAGAAAATCTAAGTTTAATGTTTGAAAACCAACTCACCAACCAGACCTAGAAGCGTTCGCACCCCCCGTCAGTTTCCAGGCGGGACCTGAGGCGCGGGGTGCCCCGCACAAGCCCCCTCCGTGCTGCGGGGAGCCGGGGGGAGGGCGCCCCCTGGTGGCGCCGCTCCGCGCTGCAGGCGCCGCGCTCCCGCCCTGCCCGCGCTGTGAGGTTCGTTTGAAGCCGGTGCTAAACCCGCTCGCGGGGCCCATAAAGCCCCTCCCGCCGGTGAGGACTTTATATTTCAAGTCTCACGCGTTAAATAAACAGCGCCGGTTATTCCCGAAGGGTGATACAGCGCAGATAATTGCAGGTGTTCCCATTGTCCACATAAATGTCTAATCCTTTCTGGAACCCTTCGAAGCTCATGGCCTCAATTAAATCTTGAGGCAGTAAACGCGACAGGTTAATCATAGGGCTTGTTTCTGAAAGCCCAGGTGGCCTCAGTTAATTTTAAAAGTGGCGTCTTCCCATTTCAATATCTTCATGAGAAAGGACAATCAGGAGCAACCAGTGTCTGCTCTCATGCTATTTAATATTTTCATACAGTCTTTATTATATTTCCTTTATTACTCATCCCAGACTTTTCAGTCTCTCCTTACACGAAAGCTTCCCCCTGAATCCAGCTTGTGGATAATAAACACCCACCTTATTGTGAACTGCCCATCATATTTAACCTATCCTCACTAGTGGCAAGGTTCACAGTGCAGCACTGATTCAAACATTTGCACTCCCAGGCCTTGTGTATCCCGTACGGTTGGCTCAGATGTGCAGTTCTTTTTCTGTATTTGTTCAAGCAATATAATCATCATTGCACCATTGCCTAGAATCATCTAAACTCCATTTTAAGTGTAATGTAGGGCTAGCTTTGCCCACTTAAAGAGGAAAAATCATTCTGGTTATGCTCCTTGCTAGCAGTTTATGTTTGGTGGCTCCAACATTCATCTACAGCTCAGTGTTTACATAGGATACGCAACCTACAAATCTAAGATTAGATTATACAGAAAGATGTTCCAGAAATGTTACTCATAAATAGATGGCCTCAGTGCAGTCTGATTTATCCAGACTAATTTTTTCAGACTTCTGACCTCACATAATTTGCCCAAGAATGTTCTCATTTGTCCAAGTACCATCAACACTGACAGCAACAAGTTCTCACCCCAAAACTACCTGCCCTCCTGCTGGAACCTGGCTCAAGAAGGCTCAGACAATTATGAAAAATGAGAGTTGGATCTTTCCTGAACCTGCAGGGAGGAGTTATCAGGTCGTTATAGAAAAAACATGAGAAATGGGTAACACTTCTGAAATCATGCTCCCAAACAGATTTTCTGACTCACTACATAGTAAACACACTGACCTGCCTCCAAAGTAGAATCAGGAACCACAATCCTGCGCTGCCCAGACCTCCTTCAGCAGCTTACTGCAGCACAGTTCCACAACATCAGCATCACATCTAGCCAGGAACTCATTGCTCAAAAGCCTTTTAATCCATGCAGTGCAATTTCTTCCCTTACACCAAATAAGTCTTAGTTACAGATTGCATCTTGCTTCCTCTCATCCTCCATCCATCCATCCATCCATCCAGGACAACATATTCTCCTGGTCACCATCATATAATTTGGCAAGTGCCAAATTCAGCCCTAGAATAATGGGTTCAATTTATGTAATATTTAGACATTTCCACAAGATAATCACTAGTGATAATGTATCATGGTGACACATCAAATTCTGAGAATGGGCTGGAGCATGTTTGAGTGTCGTTGCAAAAATTCAGCTTGTAAACATGCAGCAACAAACACGCAGTTTGACCTGAGCATAGCAATGAAGTCCTGATGTCCCTGTGTTACTTCTTCCTTTTTCATCTATACAGGTTGATATAACCCATTTCTGCAGTACATATCAACTAGTATGGCATGTCGCCTCTAACTGTTTGTGAGTCTGGCTTCTCTACATACTTCTACTGTTGAAATAAAAATAGGAAAGGAAGGTGTTTGGAAACATGACTCATGTCTTCAACAAGACTTGAAAACTACTGGGCAAAAGATACAGGGCGACATTTACAGAAAGAGATATGTGACACAGGAATGTTATGTGTTAAAGAAACAAAGGGACATGGCTCAGATTTTTTGTGTTCTCCCGGAGGGCTTTTGTGTCATTTAACGGGCCACACTCTACCCACAAACCCATTTTCACAAGCCTTCAGTAACTTTGATCTTTGGTGTATTTTAAATTAAGACTTAAGCCATGCAGCTCATGAAGGAACAAACTGGTGCACAGACTGAGGCATGGCTACCTCCTCACTTCCACAGACAAGTGATTCAAAGGCATCCTGCACAAAACCAACCCCATCGGGCTTTGCCAAGTCGCACACATTTCTTGCAGCAGCTTTCCATTGCCTTCTTTATCTGCTATATCTACAGCAACAGGTTGTTTCTAATGAGACTTTTACCTTCCCCAAATTCACCTAACATTACATCATCAGTGAGGGTTGAAGTGTAGTGATCAATGATGTCAACTGGTGGTTAATTTTGTCTAACAAAGGCCTGCCCACCTCATGTGGTGTCCATCTGTGGTGACACAGTGGCTTTGAAATGGTGGAATGTCGCTACCTAAGTGCCCGGGCCTCATTAAAAAGAATGGGCCAACAGTTAGAAATGTAACCACAGCCTTGCAAAAGGCTAGTTCAGACTCCTGAGCTGCTAAACACAGTTTGTGTAGTGTTGGGGAAGTCATTAAACTCCGGAGTTTTAGTGTAATTAATGGTGTAGCTAAGCACCATCTGGGATTTGCAAAAGTGTCAAGGTAGTTCTCTTCTCAGTGGCTACATTCTGCAAAGGTACAAAAGAGGAGACAGGTCTCATCCCTCCTCACTGGATTGGTATAAAGAGAAACGCAGTGAAATCTGACACACCAGGGTAACAGAGATTCTTCTGATTTTTGGCTGTTTCCTTCCCTGATGGGCTTATTAATGTAAAAAAAAAAATTAAGGAAAGAAAATACAAATATTTATCAATGCATTTCCATTAAAAATTCAGAACATCACCCTTATTTTTAGCTACATTTAAAACATCATGTATTTCAAAGTGGGATCACTTCTCCATCTTTATTAATAATTCCCTATAGTGAACAAGAAGAGTATCATTTTCCTTACACCTTTAGGGAACAAACAATTTTCCCATTTTCTACGACACTAATATCCTTTTAATGGCTGTAAATTGTGCACACATAAGTAGTAAAAGATTCCTATAATTTCAATCTACGTGAAAGTTTCAGATGCAGCATTTACCTTATTCTGACTCACTGATTTTAAAATTACACAAATGCCCCCACAGATCTTTTGAATTAAAGTAAGATACAGCTTCTGATTTAAAGTGTAAAGTTAGCCTCCTGAGGTAGGAAAATTAATGTCATGCAATTCCAGATTCCACCATTTCTTTCACATTGAAATGAACATTTCTTGAGAAAATGAGTGGTACCCACACCCCACACTCTCCATCAGAATGACTAGATTTGGAGTAGGACTTGGATTCATCACCATACCAGGCAACACATTTCCTTGTACCACACCAGGAGCAAGGGTAGCTGAATCAGAGATGGAGAATGGATCAAATGAACCCATCGTCAAGCAGCAGAGGAGAAAGTAGCAGCTGTGATGAGATTCAAACCACAACACTTCCTCTTAAGACCACTGTTACATTGCAGTGTACAATCCATGCCCTTTGTTAGAATTTATATTGCAGTCAGAGTGTTTATACTGCAATTTAGTGTTACCCTATTTGTGACAGCAGACAGTACTGCTGCAGTCTACAATCCAACATCAGCACATTTCTATCTCTGCTGGCTTGCTATGACCTAATGGTGAGACGCTGACTGTTCATAATCAAATTATTGGTAGCTGGAATAAATGCACAGGAATAGTCCATCTTAGAATCTTTCTGTTAGTAAGACCTTGCTAGAGAAGAGAATGTGGAGCTGCGTGAGCAATTACGAAGCGCGGACAATGTGTCACTACTATGTCTCAAGCCTATGGTTTCAAAAACTTCTACTAACACTCTCCTCCAGCCTAAACTTCGTGGAGCAACACACAGCCAAAATGAAGAAAGCAGGCACAGACTATTTGCACTCAATGCTCAGAGACTGTGCTTCTGCTTTGAACCTGTGTCCTTTTATTAAAGGTCATTCATCAAATGCAATGTCAGAACACAACTTGTCTTCTAACCTGCTGGTACGATATGTCCCAGCTGTACCTAAGAAACCTCCCAGTACCTGGAGGGAAGAGCATATTCCATTTTGTAGGTGGGGATGGGGGGGTGGGAAGAGAGACAGAAATAGATAAATACACAGCAGATAAATTCAGAAGATACAGCTTCTGGAGGAGAACAATACATTCATAATACAATTATGGCAGAATGGGAAAAAGACTGATAAACTAAATAGCCTTAACTCACTCCCCAAGTTCTAAGTGGTGATGTGTTCACTGGTTTAACTTTCCACCAAGATTACAGCTGTGTGACATTGGAGCCTATGAATTTAGATAGCTCATTGGTTGTAGGAGACTAAACACATACCCATATCAAGTATGTTTTCAGATCCTTCAAATATGAGTAGAATTCAGGTAGAATATCATGTGCTACTGCCGCCTGGAGTCTCTGACACAACTCTGAATTTCTATTACAGCTTTTATACATAACTTTCAGACTTCATTAATTCTGGTGGAATTATGATTCGTCTTTCACTTTTTTTAAGGTTATGTGTGACAAAAAAAATTATGCTTTCAATTTGTAAAACCAAATACCTACGTGGGACCTGTCGCCACCAACAGAAGCTCCAAACAATCACACTGATGGGGTTAATTGGCATTTTAAAACAAATCACTGCCTCCAGATTGATTTATTTCCCCCCCTCTCTTTACACAACATTACTGCATTTCTCTATAATTATTCAATGCTAAGTTCATGGTTTTGATGCAGAAGACTGCAGACTTAGGAAATGGTGTTTGATTTGTTGCCATGGAAACATCTTGCTGTAGATGTACTCTAATCCCATGACAACTCTGTCTCTTAAGAACCATTTTTTCTGACATAATAAAAATCTGATCAAGGTCAGATTTAATAACAATCTCAGTTCCCAGACTTTATTTCGTAAAGGTTTAGCAGAGGGTTTTTTTTTTTCCCTGAAAGGATTCTCTGGAAAGTTTGTTTTCTTAGCTGGTTTGGAATTTATTCCCTAAAATACATAAACCTACTGTGGTGTCATGTTAATTTACAGTGCACCTTTTGTTATGGTGTAATTGCATCATTAAAAGAAAGTTACTTATAATTGTTTATATTGTCTTGACAGATGTTAACATTTTACATAACATTGTTCCCACTAATACATATGTTTGGGATATCAATAATGCTTATCGTTTCCTAACAACTGGTGTTTACATAGGAGCAAATGCCAGTTTAGCTTAACTTTCATTCCATACCATAACAATGTTTTTCTGAACTATTTGTCACAGACACATTCAAACCTGGAGGACTGGAGACAAATGCCAATGCTTTAGAAGTTCCACCAAAAAAATAAAACAAACACGCGTATGGAAGAGTCATACTGACATAAAAGAAGTGACTTGGCAACAATGAACTTCCCAAGAACTCAGGTATGAGTTGGAAGAATTTTTTTCCCTCCTTAGCACAACTGTAGTTGTCCTTTGGCAGTCAGGTATCCACTGAGACCTTTGAACAGTAATAGCTCCATAGGAAAAGAGACTTGGATACTGCAATTCAGCCAGGCACTTAAGATTGGACTTTAAAAAGACAGTGAGCTCCTAACTGCTGAAAAACAAGAAAGGAGATTTCAGAAATACCCCTTCATCAATTCCAGTTGAGTTTCTGGGCAACTGAGTCCTTAGGATTGTACGGTCCCAACAGGTGGGGGAAGAATCAAACACAGATCTGCAGTGGGGACTTCTCCATTTGTGCTGCTTGTCCAGTGTGAGTTTATAGTCCCGAGACAGAGAGATTTTACACGTTCATCTCACCTTAAGGCACGTATCAAACAGAGATGAGATAAGTCACAGCCTAGAAAACACATTATTTCCATTGATTATGAAAGGAATCCCAACTAACTCAGAGACAAAAACCAAGTCCAAGACAGTGAAGAGAATATCTGTGAAGAATACGCCCGTCCTACAGCAAGAATTTATTTTCCCACATCTATTTAGTCTTATGCCTATCAATGTTTCTATCAAAGAAAATGTGTAATTAACTCATTCTGTCAATGTGAATAGTTGTCCTGGAACTACTTAGTCCATCACAGTGTAATTTATTACATCACAGCTACACATATATGTTCTTATTTTCCCAAGTACAGCTTCACACATACAGAAGATCTTTTGGTCTGTATATTTTTAACCATCCAACACTGGACTATGTGATCTGCTCTGTAAATTGATACCACTTCCTCGTAACTGGCATTCATCAGCCTGTATTAGAGTACTGTTCTGGATCCCCTCACAGGCCACAGTGGATTATGCATGATAATCTACAGATTACACAGCAAAAAGTTCTTACCTCAAAAGGATGGTCTCTGACAATCAAGTTTAACCAGTGAAGTATCATGGCAAAGGCAATTTCTGGGACCACTGTAAAAACAGAAGCAGCTTGTTCAGCAAACATTCATGTTGTCATGCAATACTACCACCAAGATATACGAAGCCGCAGAAACCATCATTTAAAGTAAGGATTGTAACAAATTTTGTACACTATTCACTTGTTCAAACCCAACAGCTTTTCTATACTGATTTTGAAGGGTGACACCGCAGGCAGAATATAAACCCTTCTTATAGTCCAGAAAAAACTGAGCTACATCTGTTCTCTGACATTACAGGTGATAAAGCATCACTTTGATGGCTCAGCTGAGATCAGAGCACATCCTAGGTACCACATAGGCGCACACCAAGATACAGCATCTGCCCTGTAGAGCTTTCATGTTAAGTACCATAAGACAGAGAGAAAAAGGAATTATTCATATTCCTGTACTGCAGTTCAGGAAGATGAACTCTGGGCTTTAAGTACAAGATTGTCCTTGGTTTTGCATTATCAGTATAAACAAGGATTATTGACAGTAGTATTGTGACCAAATAAGAAAAGCTGAGACAGCTTCTGGGAAGATTATACTGTAGCACACAAATTATTTAAAGCATACATGTTTGGCACATAGGCACAGAGACAGAAAATACTGATGTTACTGCTGCCAAACTTTAAGTTACTGATCACAAACCCTGAGCCCTTTCTGCTGGATGTTGTAAACATGCATACATTTACACACACCAAAAGATGGTTTCTGCTCTGGAAAGCAAATGGTCCCATGAGGATACAGCTGCAAGATGCATGCATCAGTAAATACAGCATCATTGTGCTGTCAGTCTTTCAGCATTCAATTGCCAGGTGAAAATGCAATATAACAGAAAAGGCCACCCCACAGGAAAGTTAGTCAGACACTCTACAGCAAAGGGAAGAGCAAATCCCACTCACCCAGGCTGCCCTGCCATCCTCTTCAACCGAGTCAGCTAAAGGATTTCTGTTCTTCTCCATGCTTACCTTCAAGAGGGGTTTAGTGACTTATCACAGTGTGTGGACCAGCACTGTACAACAGCTAAGTGGTGTGCAAACATAGAACAAAAGGACACTATTGAAACTAAAGAGCTCGGAAGTTGCTTCTACATTAAAGATGATCAGTGGCTACTTTTCTTCTTTTGCACACTCCAAGCAAGCTCTCTAATCTGCCCTGTTAAGCACTAGACCTTGATCACTGACTACCGACAATAAGTTACAGACAGAAACATCAATTCCAAATATTGGCTGATTTTCTAATATTTCCTCTTGGAAAGAATGTCAATTCTCAGCTATTTTTACTCAATCATTTTCTATTGAAAAATAAAAAATACCCTAAAATATCTGAGAGGTGGGTTGGGTTTTTTTGGAGAGGTGAATGACGGAGAGGAAGGAAAGGATTTCAGAGACCATATTTGGAACACTAGTAAAAGCAAAGTTGCCTTGACAACTGTAGCTATCTTTACATAGTAATTCTCTTTGCAGAGTAGAAAGCTGGTTGAATTCCTCATTTTTGCTCTGTTTACAAGAATATACCCCTACGCTCCCAGGTAAGGTTCTGTCCTATATACACTGTTTTTCCTTCAGCTTATTCCCAGGGTACAGCCTGATCTCATTGACTAAATCTGGAGTTTTAGTAGATGTTATTTGGCTTTTAAAAGCATTTCATATTAAAATTTTCAGATTTAATTGACAGATATTCAATTTCAAAGTCCCACTCTCCTCTTCAGAAACAGCTAATAGTATTTTACCCGAAACAGAGCTAACCTAATAAACAGATGAAACTTTGTTGTCATTTCAGCTTCTCAGAGCTCTGGGCTGTATATAATTGCTCTCTTCATTTTACAGTTCTTCTGCTTCAGATTAAACTTTTTCAGGATGTCGCAACGCCAAAACATGCATTCTAACAGGAAATCAGCATCAAAGGTAATGGGCTCACAGACATCTTTGATGCTTTGAAACCGGAGGAAGAGACGTAACTGTTTAATTTACAACAGTTATTGCAGAGGAACAGAGGAGGGGAAGAAACACACACACAGACAAAAATGTTACTAACGGATACAAAGGAGAGTTTAGCACCGATGATTCGAGGCAGCAGCCCAGCGTAGTGCGCGGTCAGGACTCCCTCTAGTGCCCACTGCTTTTCCTGGGCGGAAAGCAGGGGTCCTCTCTGTGATATTCTGAATATTCTTCACACTGAAAAAAAGAGTAAGTGAGAGGAATCGTTTTCTGCAACAAAATAAAAGACCAGCCCTATCATACAATCTTTTATGATAAAAATGTCTTCTTGCTGAGGGTTGAAATATCTTCCAATAAAGAATTTTAAATTTTCAAGGAGAACAATTTTCCTCAATCCTTTGTTGCAATTTTCCATTCAGTAGAAACAGTTTTCATGGATCGTCTTCAAATAGCTTTAGTTGTAACAACAGCACCCACACAACTTCTATTCACCTTTACAGAAATCAAAGTTTCAATTTATACTAAAATATCGTGGAGTTGGATGTTGAATCATGGAGACTCCACCCTTCCTCAAGACAGCCACCCTCCTCAAGGAATAAGTAATGACCTAAGGATGGCAAATTTTGTTGAAAACACGCAATCCTTCAACCAAAAAGCCAGATGCTGCATTATGACAGATGGGTAAACACTTGCTTCCTCCTCCACCTCCAACACCCAGTGGCAGCACTTTGCCAACAAATTTGTACAAAATCTGGCCCTTATCACCTCAATATGCAGAACTGACAGTTTTATTTCCTCAGTTTACAGATTTAAGGCAGACCCTCCTGTGTTAATCAAGTGAAATAGGTGGCAAGAAGGGATCTTCCCACCATAAACAAGTACACACACTGGCCACCTGCAGTCAAATTCCCCCTGTAGGGTTCTGCTGGATCCCCACATGCTGTTGAAAGGAAACAATGCAGCAAAGGGCAAGGGGATGAGGCTGAAGCAGATGTGTGCATGTGTGTATGCACATGCATAAATGCAGACAGAAATACCAAATGCAATGATTAAGCACATGAACTTTAAATAGAATTTTAAAAGCTTCAAGAAGAATTGTAAAATGTCCTGGTTAAATCTCATCTCGGTCAATGAAATATTTTATTGCCATCAGATTTTGAAGGAACAGGAATTTATTTATGATTTTTTTTCCATGAAAAAATTAATGAGCAAATATTTCCATTTTTTCATTTCCAAACTTGGACTATTTATTTTTATTGAAATTGTTATTCTTGGTAAACAATACAAAAGTATAATTATATTTTGGCAATCTTTGTTAACCACACTTTAAAATTCTTGAAATAAAGACTGAACCCTTCTGAATTGGATGATGATATCAAAATAATTTTTTCTTTTGAAAAAAACATTTTTGTTTAGGGTCACTTCTTCTGCCAAGTGGCAGGGTAGTCTGCAAGATGTCCTAAGACATCATGACCTACCAGACTTTTGGCTCTGATACACTGAGTAACCTACTACAAGACACCTACCACACTAATCCTCAGTTTCCCATGTTGTAGAAGGGCAAAACGACTCTGTCTTTAAAAAGCACTCTGAGGTCTGTGGATGAAGTAAACCATACAATAATTGCCATCAACCAGAGCAGCATCCAAGCAACTAATAGTGAAATGTAGCTCATCTCCCAGATTAGTATTTGGATGAACATACAGAGAAACAAATAATCTGATGAGAGAAACTTGTTTTCACAGGAATCACATGTAATAATAAGGATATTCATTATACTTTTTGGAGGATAAAAGAAAATAAAGATAAGTGGACACACATGTGACTTCTCTTACAGAGTTGTATGTTGTTTATAAAGTCAACTGGCCCCTATTCCTCCTACTCGGAGGAATCTTTGATAATTCACATGTGAAATTAAAGGCATCTTATTTATTCAGTTATTTATTATTCTCTGTAAAATGAGTTAGGAATTTGTCCCTGTGAATAATGTTAGCCATAATAGTTAATTTACTCCTATTCATTGGCAGTAATAAAAATGTACAAGGGGATGCAGAAACATTATTATTTCTTGCTTGAAGTGCAATTTCATGTGGTGAGAAAAACATGCTAATATGCTGCAAAGTGCTACAGGAATTTAGTTCTCAAAGGAATGGCGGTATTAAATGTATTCTGACAAGAAGGGGCTTTGGAAGGGAAACATTTATCTTCATAAAGTCATTAAATTTACTGAGCAGCACTGCATTCTTACTGCAATCTGCTCACTCCATTAAAGGCAGAGCTGTGGAACGGTCTCTGCTGTATTAGGAGCATCTACATTTTTTAAAATTGTGATAATGGGGGCATAGAAGACTCAAGAAAGGGGAAATAATATATCCTTCTTTAAAAGAACCCTCTGCATTAAAAAAGCAACCCTCAGAAATTGCCCCATCCTGAAAGAACAAGTTTCACTGCCTACTTCTGGAAAGAAACCTATTATAGGGGAACTTTGAAAGATAAGACTATAAAACACTGAAATGAGGACTAATGGCTTGGAAGGCACTGGCAGCACATAACTGGCATGTGAGGGATTCTCCAGGCAAAGTGGCAGGAAGAGCAGATTTGCACATTTGTGTTTGGCCTGTAACTTTCTCATGTTCAAGTTTATGGTAACAAAATGGAACCAGGGCAAGTAGATTATTCTTGAAATTGGAGATGCTGTTCTTAGCGTCATTTGCCAAGCAGTTTGTAATTTTATTTCTCTTCATCCTTGATAGTTAGATATGTTTTAAGCAAAAAGAGAAAACCTCTGTGCAAATTGCAGTGCTTTGGCAACATTTTGGGTGAAGTCTACTATGCCAGCCCGGACAACTTGATCCAAGGGCCTGGATCTCAGTCACACCAGAGCCACCTGCACAATTGAAGAAGGCGGTCCTACCAGCAGAGGAAGCTGGAGAGTTCCTCCAGCTATGAGAAAGCTAGCAAGGGTTGTTTTTATAGAGAACTTAGCACACTAACTCTAAAAAGAAAACACTCCCAAAATAAGTCATGCCTTAGATGTGAAAATTGTTGTGTGGAAGGCACAAGAACAAGGACACACACATTGTTCTTTTCTAGTCCCACCATAGCCTCTTTAATAACTTCCGATGCACCCACTGGAGAAGGAAAATACCCACACTTGCTTCTGATTACAGCAGGCATCAAGAACAGAAAGCCAATTAAGTGCCTGTCAAATATGACAGTAACACTGTAAAACCAAATTTCTGAACAAAAGCCAGAGCCATCAACATCATCTTTACTGCATGCTTTTATATCAATATCACAGGGCCCAAAGCTCTCCCAAAACTGTCAGACACAGAGCAGCGGAAAACCATAACATTAAGAACACAAACCCACCTGCCGCCCTAACTACAAAACAATATGGCACACAAACACACCAACAAGGACAACCACCATGCTTGCACCAGAACCTGAACATCACACTCAGCATAATTCAACTTAACAAAGGAAGAGCAATACCCTCAATGCCCTTACTGACTACAATAGGGAATATCATCCCTACTTTAATTGATTTTGTTATCATCACATCCACGGATTCTCAAAAGCTCAGAAACATTTGTGCCTGGCTCATGAAAGTAAAACAAGGTGTTAATAGAATTAATCAATCCCATTTAACAAAAGTTGAATGAAAAAGGTTTCAAGTGGTATAAATAAACTTCTCTTCAAGCTTTTCCTCTGTGAACAGACAATCACCATCAAGGTTCAGAAGACTAGGTAGTCATTTATTTCTGGATCAAGTAGCTCTGAAGAATTACTTTCTAATGGCTTTACACCATAAGTGCATCAGTTCTGCAGATTAGTGCTCTCCCATATTTAACAACATCTGGGTTGAAGATCTGAACCTGGCTTTCTTCTGTCTCCAAACGTGCCATATAAATATAGTGGGTAGAGGTTAGATAGCCTGCAGAATAATTGTACAATCATACCAATTTATAATATACTTGTAGCCAGTTGCTACCGTGCTGTAACACAGAAGGGAAAAAAAAAAAAACAACAAAACACAAACCCTCTACATCACGAAACCACAGACTTCCCTAATGGGTTACAGTGCATAATTGAGTATAAAGAATAGTTATTGCTTGAACTACAGTTGAACTGAGATTTCCAGCTTCCCTAGCAAATGTTCTGCTACTGCTGCTAAGCTATAGTAATAATTTCTAATTGTGTGGGTTTTAAGTGAAAACAGTAAGAAATGCTGTTCGATTGGTTACCGTAAAACATTCCTTTCAATGCTAGCTGGTCACTGGAACAAGCCCAGGAAATCAGAGGTCTTTCACCTAAACAACACTAGCAGAAGCTGGAAACTAATGAAGCAATGCTGCAGTAGCATCAGCCCATTACACAATTAGAAGGACAGCATTGGACACCATGAGATTGTCACACACTTTGCTAATGAACCATGTTTTACACACATTTAATTAATTAATTATAGCTGAAGTCATTCACTGCTAGCCAGCAACTGCTTTATTATACACAAACCTGACCACCTTACAAATACTGCACTGGAGTGCTAATGAGCTATTAAGTGCGACTGCACGTTACCAGCAATTTTGTGGGAAATCAAGTAATAAGAGATCAAATATCAACTAAAAGAGCTTTTAATCCAAGTGAGATAATTAATTGCACCTCCTGTCTCACAGCTTTCCTAGTACTCTAGAAGAAAAAGCTTTCTCATCAAGTTAATTTGATCCTATTGCCAAAAACTTTCAAAATTATGAGTGCCATTTAGCAAGTATGACAGGAATTATTATTATTTATACAGCGGTTTCTCCTTAGGATTCCAGTATACCCCAGAGACATCATTCAAACACCCAGGGAAAGGTGTCCAGTAAACCCAAACTGTTGAAGAGATGGGTGAGCGAGGAAAGAGGGGAAGGTTACAGTTTCTGCATTGGAGCTAATAATACTCCCATCTCGTTCATTTCTCAGTTGTCTCTCGGCCTCCCAGAACCATAGAGAATGTAAGTAGGGCGCAGAGAACTCTATAGAATAGTCTGCAACCACCTCCACGACCTGAAGTCCTCCTATAACTTCACCACTCTTTTGATCCCCAGGACCTGTTCCCCCTGCGTGTTCCACATGCAGGAAATGAACACATTTCCTTGTGCACCCGATGTATTTCAAAATAAGCTAGTAGTAACACCATCCAATCGAATTTTAGATGCTTCCAGACTAATAAGGAATGAACTCTGCTCTGTCTTTATCTTCCCCTTTATCATAAGGGTGATCATAAGATAGTACAGAAGATGACCAGAACGTTTGAGGAACATTAAAGCAGGCTGGGATTTTTTGAGTCAATCAATAGCTGAGATGGCCACAGTTCAATTTTGTAGTGTAAACAGCACTGTTCCGCATTCTCCTTTGGCTTGTATACATGCAAATATATTATAAATTCCTGGGGCCTTGACAGAGTTTTCTTCTACAGTTTCAGTTAAGCATAGGTTGGCCATGACTTCCATAACCCCCACAGAGCATCTAAAGTAACGTGATGAAAGTATGCTTTAATTCTGGATCCAGGGAGAACTGAATGTTCACTATGCTTAAAAATCTTATGGTATGAGTCACTAGCTCATACCATCATCTCCGTTATCCAGTTATTTCCTTTCTACATGGCTTCTTTTCCCCTTAAACCTTCTAGTCTTTCAGCATTCTACAGCCAATTATTAGTTAATTCCTATTGACTTTTATCATTTCTACTCTCCCCAACTGGTTTGTCACTTTTCTATTTCCTCTTCATTCCCTTTCCATTTTTATTTTCCTGTATTCTAACTTCCTCCACTTTACTTTCCTTCTACATAAACTATGATTTTTATTCATGCTGAACTCAGCCCTAAGGCCAAAAATAATCGTCAGTCCAAAACCAAGTGACCACAGTTCTTCAGTTTTTCACAGATTAATTTCAGAAAAGAGGTTCTATTTGGCCAAATTTCCTTTTCAATATTTCTATCTACTGAAGAAGCTGCACATACAATAAATATTTAATAGGAAATCCCCTCCAGCTGAATTCAGGCCCCACAGCATCTCATTACCATGTCTTGGAATAGCATCCTCATTGTCACTTGCTTAATTATGCTAAGAAAGAGTTGAATTGTGTGGCTGTTGGGATCAGAAGGTGATTAAATTCTCTTGGCAAGACTTTGGATATCTCATTATGATCCTCATTTAGTACTTCTAATTGAGTCCACTTTGAAATTTATCTTTTTTTCAGTTTTCTAGAATCATGATTTAGGAAAATCTTTCCAACAACAGCAAATATCTTCTTTCTGCCATGAAGAAGAATGATGTAAGGATTGAAAGCAATTTGATGTCCTAGTGTAATCTTTTTGAATGACTGTCACTCTTACAGAAAAGGGAACTGAAACTCCCTGGAGTAGATACCTAATTTCTGATGGAATTCTCTTTCCTATGCAATAACACTTGCTGAGTATATTGTGCTCTATAAATGATCGTACATGATAGCCTTCTCCCAAGTAATCCTCACAACCAGTACTCTCCAGCAGTTTTTTGAGAGCTTGTCTCTCCATTTTAGACGGAAGCATCAGCACTCTGAAAGTGAAGACGAGGATGCTGCTAGGAAGGAGAGGGTTTCTGCTTTAAGAGTTGCTACCTCACTTGCAGGAAATTTACTTCTTTGGAGTAAACCAGCAGAAGAGCAAGCTATCATTTCAATCACAATTAACACGTCAAAAGATGACTCAAGTGATACATAAGTGCCAGATATCTGCACAGGGGGTTAATTTCAACCTAAGAAGTCAGATGACAAGAGTGCTCTATTAAAATCAAAACACATACTGTTTATCAGCATAAATATAGTTCTCGTATTAGTATTGGGAAAGCATCTTAATAGCATCATAAGACAAACTCTTACAGCAATGGCTATATGCAGTCAGAAACTGGCAGATTGTTCACACACTGATTTGTATGAAACTTTCCAAAAACAGCATAATGAAAATATACGTTCAACCCGTCATGGGTAAATCCTCTGCTGATTGAGTCCCAATGGAAGTCTTTTCCTCAGAGTAAGATAAAAATAACATACCTGTAGCTTCTGAAATTAACCATCATTAAAGAAAAAAAACGACTTTGAAGAGCAAGAGTAAGAACTTGGTTTGCTAGGACTTCTGCCACAAAAAAGGAAACAAAAGAAACACTTCCTACAAAAATCCCTTAGCAGTCTTTACAACAAACAAGCCACAGCTGAACAGGGATTGCTACATCTCCATTTTGTAGAGAAGTAGGCAAATGAAGGCAGGTACTTTAAGCAACCCTGGAGCAATTCTGCCCCAAGAATAACAGAAAGAAATAGGAAACCATAAATCATCTCAGCATCCAATAAGGCATGCACATAAAAAGGTAATTTCTGGTTTATATATGCAAAACCAGAGATGGGAAAAGGTTACGTGACTTGGCTGAAGTTTACACGAAAAGGCCAGTATGACCTGGGAAACAGATCTTTAATGAAACCCTTGTCCATGCAGAGCCCTGCTGGGAGACACATGCTCTGACTCTGTATGGCACCACTTCTTTTAGTCTGCTCCAACACCTGGAATGCTGAAATGGTCAGCTATCCCTCCCCAGGCCTCATCCAGAGAAGCACACAAAGAAGAGTACTTAAATTTTCCAAACCCCAGTCATTTATTTCTTTCTTATCCCTTTAGAAAGACAGGGATAAGAGTAGAGTCTCCCAAGCACATGTTCACATCTTCAAAAGGAAAGAAATTTTAGGGTTTCCTTCTTTGCAGGTGTGAATTTACCCCAAGAGGGTCAATGTCTGCCCACTCTAGCTCAGGATTTGACCCTTTACTTCTAGCACAATAACTGCCACAGAAATGTTTCTCCCTAAGAGTTGCACGGCCTCAGCTACTCCAAAACCCAGATTTTGGTAACTGACAGTCTTACTTAATTTTGTGAACTGCTAAATATTTGCTGCCATAACCATCATTTCTACCAGTTCTTTAAAATTTGTTCAGAAAAACAAAGGGGAAAAAAAAAGAAATGGCAGAGAAAAACTTAAAGCCTCAAGGCCACCATCAGTTCAAGGATTTGTGGTTCTCCTGAGTGCATTTTTTTTAGTGTCTCTGTTCAAGCTGGTACAGGAGATTGACTTTTAAGGTTGATGGTATTGATCTAATTCACAGCGCTATACTCATTTATCATGATTCTTTAATCAATAGCCTAGCTACTTAAGATACTAGGAGTTTGGGTCCTTATTTATCTAGATGACATTTTGATAGCACCTATTTCCTCAGGGGCTCTTGTCTTTTAGGTCAGTGCTGCATTTCACCTCATCTTTCCCCAAGGTGTGCAAGCAGTGGGAAGACATTAATGTCACTTGCCCCACTGTATGTTTGGGTGTAGTAACACCAGGTTTGGGACTCCCCAACAGGTTTTATCATTGTAAACACAGACAAGTCACGTGCTGAGACAGTGAAAGTTGACATCCTTTCAGCAGAGGCACACTGATTTTTTGCCAACCTGATCTCTCTCCTTCACAATCCATGTAGGTCCCTTTACTTCTAGCACAAAAGGAGGTGTTGAATCTCAACCAAAATATGATTCTAAATACAGCAGATCTCACTGTTTCGTACTTTTCTACCCTTAGCATCAAGGATAGGCACCTGACAGCGTCTTCAATAAGAGATTCAGTTATCAAGGATGAAACAGTTTGTCTGGAGCACTCAGTTGTCCTTGTCTTACAGTAGATGCTCTCCACTCCTGAATTTCTCATATCAAAATATATTCTGACAATGAGATTACCACAAAACCACACTCGTGTATCTAAGCAGAATTTCCTAGTTCAGTTATTCATTTTAAAGATCATTCCTTCACTGATGTTTTCCATTAGGATGGGGGGCTTCTGTATGCGCTCCAGGAGGAGGCAAAGGTTAGTTGATACTTGGCTTTCATTGCAAAAGCAATGCAACTAACACTGCAAAACACTGCCGAAGACTTCAGTAAAAGTAAGCCAAGAATAAAGAGAGATCTGCTGGTCCTTCATACTCAAAAATAAACAGTCTCAGGCTTCAACTTGTCAAAGAGTTGTATGCTGCAGCCCTAGTCCCACTATATCACATTATCACAAGGCTGGAAAAGACCTTTGAGATCATCGAGTAAATCTATGACCCAACACCAACTTCTACTCGGCATCTAAATCATGGCACCAAGTGCCTCATCCAATCTCTCTTTAAACACCTCCAAGGACGGTGACTCCACCACCTCCCTGGGCAGCGCATTCCAATGGCCAATCACCCTTTGAGAGAAGAATTTTTTCCTAATACAGCACTGCATTCACAGCTGGTGTGAAGTCAGGGAAACTACTTCAATTTCAGAGCTGAACATCTAGTCCCCTGCAAACAAGCTTTGTATTACAGTAGCTGAATTTCTTTGCCATTATACAAGATAAACAACACAAGCGATAGACACTTGAGCCTTGAAAGTGAACATGGCTGCATCATGAACTCCTCTCCAAATTTGCCTGCTTGAATTCAAGCATTCAGTGTTTTGAAGGTCTTCAAGTAATTGAGACAGGTTTTTTCCCACAACTAGGCCCAGTCTTACCACTCTAAGCAGTTCTCTCTAACTAATTTCATGCAGACTGATGTCAATAATTCCTAGTCTAAAATCTTTCCTGAAATCAGTTGGGAGCAGGACAGCTTACCTTCAAAATACAGGATCAACAAACTTCCAAAGCATGAAAAAAATGCTGTAAGTCATAGGGAAAGATTTCTGGAGAGAAGATAAAAATCCAGAGACAATGTATTTTCATGGCTCTATGAAAATTCAATTTATAATCTTTTGCTATGGTTTACTAGAAACCAATGCTCTACAAACACACCCCACCCCACCCCCAACCCAAACTTACTAAAGCTTACTTTGATTGGGTAAGCACTAACTAATTATAATTTACAGATGTAAATGCATACACAAGATTAAGCACTGTTTCAGTGGTGCTGCTGTCATACTGAGCACTACTTTGGTTTGGAAGGAATTCTACCTGTTGCAGTGAGACTCCCTGGCAAGCATGGTGTTATTGCAATCCAGGGCTATGGGATCTCCCCACTTTCTCTTGCTGCAGACAGGTCTCCTGACTAGAGCACTAGGACTCTACGGAGTTAATGTCTGCTTGGCTGCTACTGACATTTCAGTATGTCACCATTTGGTTGCATGCCACCACAAGGCACACTCAATAAAAAGCTTCTGCATTTTTCCCTGCCTTCCTATGTCATAAACTTGCTTGCTCAGCCTCACTGTTGATTATAATCTCTTCTCACAGCACTAGAAAACTATGGATTATTTCCACTAAGGTCTGTAATGTTACAGTGGCACAATAGAGTCATGCTACATCCAGTCCTCAAGTAGCTATGAGCTTCAAGTCATTCATATCTGAAAAATAAATCTCTTCACTGCTTTAGAAAGAAGAGGAAATACAGTCAATTCCTATTGACAGATTTTCCCTAAACCCACCATAACACTGTGGATGAAATCTATTCCTGTACACAAGGTCTTCACATTCACCTTTAAAATAGGTTTATCTAGGAGACAAGTGGTGCTCGAAACTTCTCCTGAGCCTCTGTACAGAGAGGTGAATTTCATCAGACTGTTTACAAAAGTCATGGCCTCCCAAATAGGCATAACAACTATAGCCGCTCCCTGACATGCAGAAAAGTGTTGTCTTTAAGCTCTGCCACAGCTTGTATTGCAAAGATAGAATAAGTAATGTGGGATGACAGATGCTTTCATAACTGTTTTTCACTGTAGAACTTACACAGCACATATATTAATGTATCTACCACACATGCAAGAAAGACTTTATTTACACATTTCCTTCTTGTCATATTTAATTCACACACGCATGCAGTCTGCTGTGTTCCAACTTGGCCAAATCCTTGTTCACCAAACTATCTTCCCTCAGCACTGCAACGTCCTAAGGGCACACAACTGAGAGAAGAAGGAAAGCCTATTAAGTGATGAGGATGCAGTGTTTATAAAAATTAAAATGTGTGCTGGGTGTTTGGGAAAGAATGAAAAAAATTCAAGAGCTGCATTGAAGTATGCTGAATAATTTTAAAATATTAAATCAAGGCCTTAATTACTATGTCTCTAATCTCATACAGTCACACTTCACTTTGAGGCAATTTGTGATTAAATAATAATACTTTAAGGCAAATAACAACACTTGGCACTTTTATAGTGCCTTTTGCCTAATTAGTTTGGGATTAGTTCCTTCGCATTGGGTATGGGGCTTTGAAGATATAAAGTGCTAAGTATCATTATGACCTGAGGATCTCAAAGCATTTTACCCATACGCATTAATTAAGCCTCAGAGCGCTCCTATGAGGTAGGTAAGTATTTTTGTATCCCTTTATGTTTGGCAGGCCCACATGGAAAGAGGATTGGCCAGTGCTTTAAAACTTGCAGACGCATTCTGCAAGACCTTCTGTACAGAAGCTGCCTTCCTGGACCAGGCACTCCTGTTGCCTCCCAACCAGAAGAGTATCCATATGACTATCTTCACGTTTAACTGTAACGCTCTTGTGTCAGAAGGATCTGCAGTGATGGCTAGGCATGCCCAGAACTAATGGGAAATCAGATCTTTACTTAGGAAAAAGCCATAAGTGTAGAAATTCCAGTGAGAAAAGTACCCTCATTTTTTTGGCCAAAGTCTTACAAGTCATGAGGAGTGAGACTGAAATACTCCAACAACTCCAACAATTAATGGTAGAGTCAGATACAAAGTCATGGCCCTAATTTCAGGTTATATAGTCCTCAGGTCTTCTTCAGAAACACGAGCTTCTTTTCTCTTATTTGTTTCCTCCAAACATCAGAACTCAGAGGCAGCCCAGGGATCACAGGCTGTTACCAAAGCAAAGAAAGGAAACTTCTTCATTTTTTAGTTCATCCATTTTCAAAACATAAAACAGCAATAAGAAGCTACAGAATCTTCATTCTATTTATAATTAATATTGTACCTGAAGCAGTCACCTGCAGAAGAAAGAGGTATGAAAGGATTTCAACTTCCTTTGATAATTAAGGGTATTTAGTGTCCTTTAAACATAAAGTTTAAAAAAGAGGAAATCCACAATCTGCCTGAATGTTCTTAGTTCAACAAAGTCTTTCAGTTGACAGCTAATCATTAATTAACAATGAATGGTGTCTTTCAGCCTGTCACAATGATTGACACTATCATCTTGTGAAAAGTGAAAGATTTGTTAATGTGGCAGACTACAGTCTGGGAAACATTAAAGCTTCACAATTCCCACTGCTTTCAGCTAAACGCTTGACATGACAGGTTAGCTTTCTTGAGAAAAGGAGGCGAAGAGAACAGCAGCAACCTCTGCCGGTGGAGGCACAGCTTCCCCTCCAAGCAGCGATTTCACTACAGACAAACAGGAGAGAGCAGGGATCAAGAGACCTGACTGGCTCTGAAAATCCCGTTTGCCGGAGGGTGGGAATTATCAAATTGCAGACCTGCACGGTGCTGATAGCCATGCCTGATCCCGCTCCGCAGCGGGACAGGGGCTGGGCCCTGGGCAGACCCCACTGGAAGGACTGCTGCCACCACCCTTCCCTTCGTGAGAATTCCTCCGCTCAGCAGTGCGACTCTTGGTTTATTCCCAGCATAGTCACCAAATAAATATGAAACAGCTGTCTAATATAGTCAGTAATTGGGAGCTCATTTTCAGTTTCACATATTTGTTGAATTTTTTAAAATGCTATTTTTACAGACACTGCCAAGAACTATGAAATATATGTTCTAACTTAACATAACTGACCTGATTAAACTAATTAAGCAGCAGAGGGATACTTCATTCTAGTAAACAAGGAGTCCTGTCATCTCACCCACTCAGTATTCGTACTGTCTACCATGGATCTAACTTCTCACCAAACTTCCTCTCTGACCGACTCTTGGCTCTCCTTCAGCTTGAGTCTCAGTGATGGCAACGTCCATGCTGATGAGCCACCTGCACTAATGACCGCCCATATCCTTGGTCTCGCATCTCCAAATTCCCACTTCACATCTGTCAGCTTTTGCACAACGCAATTGCATCAGCCGTCTTGAACAGAGAAAAAACTTTTGTTTGCTTTCAGCCCTCTCCTCACTACCTTCCTTTCTCTATTCTATTAATACAATCTCTCTTGCCTTTTCACACTTAACAAGGTCTGATTTTCCAAGCTTCCAGCCCAGATCACCTCCATTTACACCACTTCAGCTCAGCTCATGGAACAAAGCGGTTCCAGTAGAACCGTGGAGACCAGAATTACTTCCTCCATCAGTTTCTCTGACATTCCCCTAGCAAAGTTTGCTTTTCTGATAAAAATAAATCCACTTCCACAATTCATTCTGCCCCCTGTTCTTTATCCACACAACCTGTTGCCAACTTTCTACCAAGAAAAAAAGGACATAACACTTATAGACATTTGCACATCTTCCTCTTCCTTCTGTGTTTTTCTTTCTCTCTTCTTAACAGACACAGAAATTACTTTGCTTCTGCCGACTCCTTTAGTTCTCCAGGAATTCTTCTGATCCTCATCCCATTTCCTATTTCCCTCTGTGTCTTCGTGCACCAAGCATTACCATATTCAGTGTCTCCCTGCTCAGAAAGTCCCCACACTGACTCTGCTTGCTTCTCCACCTGTTGATCCATCCCTGCTTCACTCTTCATACGCCCGTTTTGCTGATTCTCTCTGCACAATGATTTTTTTTTCCTCACTCCTGCTTTTCACATAGGAACCAGTGAATCCTACTGTCACACCTACATTCTTCTCTCTGTCCTTCCTAATGCAATATTTCCCCAATACCATTCCCTCATGTTGCAAACACCTTTTTCTTAGCTCATGTGTTGCTGGTTTTCTCCTTCCTCCTTGGGCTCTCCCTTCTCTATTATTTATGGATTGCTTTCCTTGAGTTTTGAGGCTGCTCATGATTTACTGACACATCCCACTTCCTCTCATCTGTTCCCAAGATGTCAGTTCTTGCCTCCAATCGGCCCTTGGCACCAAATTTCTCCATTTGCTACATTTTAAAATTAATACTTTCTTGCTTTCTTTTCTTGCTTCCATGCTGTCCCCTCACACAGGAAACAACCTAAAAATTAATTCATTTTGTTTTTCAAAAATTCTCCATTAACATTTACAAAGAAACTGACAACAATAGATCATTTTTTTCTGAGAACTCTTCACCCTAAAATACTGTTTCCTTATAGTGTTTACACTGCTTCCTACCAGGAACAGTCAAAATCCCTAAGTGGATCTTCTAGTTGCTATAGAAATAAAAATACTATATAAAAAACCCAACTAGGAACCGGAATAGGCAAAGTACACACAATTTATACATTTGATCCTTACAGAGAAAACTCCAGAGAGCACCCGCAAATAAACTAACAGCCCCACATCCCTAGCAGGCTTACATACCAATATTGATGATGGAGGATACTCAAGCTCTACACACTAGTTTACCAGCCTCCTTCAAGTGGCATTTTCTTTCTTATTTCAAAGACAGAAGTGCAGGCGAGAGAAGGAGGGAGAGCATGACAAGACAGCCCCCCCAATATACAGTCTCTCTGAAGACGAAACCTGGGGAGCCTTGTATTAAGTATGCTAAAATGACTGCAAGCTAACAGATGCACGAGAGTACAACTTGACTTCTGTGGAACTCCTGCAAGCACAGTCTGCTTAGTAAAGGCCTTAATTAACAACTTTGCAAAGGACAATGAGATTATAACAATTATTCACTGCAGGCAGCCTGTTTTTTCCTCCTCCAATCTCCAGCATTTTCTTTAGCCTGCATTCCAGATAAATATTTTATTCTGTGCAGGCAGAAGGTTCATTATGTAAGTGACAAAGAGAAAGCATCAATTGCCATATACACAGATCCTAATGCACCTGGTTAATGTAGTTATAAAATGTCACTGCAAAACATCTTGTCAGCATTTTGTAATTAAAAAAGAAAAGCTACTGCAATAATAAAGGCAATGTATTTAACAGAGAGAAATATCACATGTAAAATGATCTTTCAAAGCAAAAATAGACATTACCAAAGTAAAGACTTGATAACCTTGCCCTACATACTTCAGTACCCTTGAATGCTCTTTGGCCCATAAAGTACCATTTTCCTCTCTACAATAGCGCCATTCAGATAAGTAACACTGACCAATCTGCAGGGCTGCAACATTTTTCAAAGGACAAAAAGCATTTCTTTCCCATTGAGTTAGCAGGATATTTATTTCCTTGTAACAAAGAGTTTTCTGAACTGCTGAGAGATTTGTCAAAATGGAATCACAAGTGATACATTAAACAACCAGAGGGGAGAACTTATTATTAGGCATTAAATGAGAAAGCTGCAAGTTCACAAATAAGAATAGGACTGTGTACTTGACTTTGTAAATTCTCAGTTAATGAGAAATCAAACATGAAAGGCAAACATTTAATCTAGAGTAAATTTAGTAATTTAAATCATAGCCACTCACAACCCTGCTGTCTTACACTTCGTAATACACAGTAAAGGGCAACTAGCAGGGCATAAACACATGCCTGCTCAGTGCTCCGGAATTTGCTGTGGTTATTTAAATATGAGTTATCAAACCACCAGAAGGAACTTTATATTAAGAAAATGCCAGCTCCCTTCTTGCAATCTAGCCCATAATGAAAGACAGGCCACTGAACTGGCCTTGGCAGTTCCTGGGGCAAACAGCACCTTTCCTTTTCCCTGCTTACAAGCCTAGAAAGTCCCATTGTCTTCCTTTGGGTGGTTAATTGCAAATGCCCAGAAGGTCACAGCACACTTAATGGACTAGCGTTTAAGACTTAAGAAAGAAGGAAAGGTGGTTTTATATTGCCATAGGCCAACCACCATATCAAATCTGCATGCCCTACACTCCAGATTTCAGTCATAAAAAGAGAAAAGAAAGAATAATTTCTGCTTCCTCCATCAGCCTGAGTATCAAGTACTGTATTTTAGGAAAGGACAACAGAATACAGCAAAGACTTATTAGCTGTATACAGTGATCTGCATACTGATGCCTTCCCACTGCCACAGCTCCAGAGAAATAGGATTAAGATTTGCTCATTCTTAAACCTTCCCCACTGGCCATTCACCTAACCAATGGTGTTAAAGAAATCCAAATGCCTAAAGATGGTAAAGGTGCATACGTAGCTTAGAGGTGGTGAGGAAAATTAGAAATAAAAGAACTGCCATGGTTCTTGATTCGAATAGTTTCTTTTATTCAACATTAAAAATGGACTCACCCTACCATTTCAGAAATTCATTCTCTGTGGTTGAACCATGTCCTGGATTATCATGCACTAACACAATTATCCTGCAGGCAGTCAAATATAAGCTTTCCTCTACTTTCCTGTTCATCTTTCACGTATGCACATGAGCGCACATGGTGTTCCTCTCTAATGTTCCTCCAGCCCAGTTCTTCATCCATTACTGCAATCAAGGCTTATACTGGAGGATAAAAAAAAAACAAAGTGCAAAAACCCGCTACTGGAACTCAAGGACAATTGGTCTATGATGTGAACACACTCTGAATAACAGAAGAAATATTATTGGTATTTATTGCAATCCGCCCATGGCTAGAACAGTTGAATGATCTCTGTTAAATGTATGTTTTCAGTGTTTTTACGAATACACAGACTATTTCAACCCATCAACGATTCATCTAATAATGCAGTAGGATGCAGCAGCTGGAAACATTTCCATGCTAGGAACTCCCTTTGTCCTCAGTGCTTTACTTGCTCCAATAGCATTTCCTATAAGGAACACTTAGGGCTTTTTGTTGGTTTGGTTGGGGTTCTTGGGGAGCTTTTTTTCTTCATAGTGGCAGAAAGTTAATCTTTAATTGATGAATGCAAAATCTTAGACAAACCACAAATGCACTATTCAGCATGTCAAGCTTACAAAGGAAGTTCTGGTTCTATCAGGTTTCCACACCACATACAGCTGCAACACTGGCTTATATTACTAATCACTTGCAGTGTTTATGTCTTAGGTTGTAACAGATGGTGTTTGTGAGGCATGCAAAAGCCTCAGATAGCCAAATGGTACAGCAGTTGAGATAAGGAAAAAAATCCTCAAAACAAAATACCCAACCCTACTCTGGAGGTTGGAATGCGAGCAGTGTTTAAATTATCCCTAGTCTCTGCAAGCACAGTGGATTTAGAGACTCCTAACCCTAAACAGGAAAAGATTCAATCTTTATTATTTCATTACCGTAGTAAATCAGTACAATGCCAGCTAATAGACCTGAAGCACAGCAACACAAGACAACAACTCAGGAAGGTTATGGTCCTGATACCTTGAGAGGCCTGGGCTCCAGATTACACCAGTACAACTCAGGTAGTTCATGGATGTTTTGGTAACATCTCAAGTCTGATGGCAAAAAGTAGTATGCCATATGCTAGGGCACTTGAAAATTCAACAGGATGTCCCAGTAATTCAATCCAGTCACCTGTAGAGAGTGAAGAAACATGCTCTTGAGTGGCCCAACAAGCTGTAATTCTCAGTGCTGAGCTGTCAGCAAGTAATTTTTGGGGACTTCTATGAGCCTCCACCTCTGGGGGATCACTGAGTTTTTCTGCCCACATGCTGACCTGGCTCAATAGGCATAGGATGGATGAAGGACACAAGTCACGTGTTCATACCAGCATTAACATCTCAGAAGATCTCTTTCACGTGTTTAACAAAGATACTAGAGCCCAGGGCAGCTGCCAGCCAAGACTACCTCAGCTTGTTTTGAGATGAAAGAATAGAGACAACAGAACTCATTTCTGTCAAATCTGCTGGAATCAAGTCAATAGTAGGTCTTTCTAATAGCATCCTCAAATAGTGCAGTAATAAAGTGAAGACTGTTTGCCTATTGCCTTTGGTCACGGAAGAATCATTTAGCAAAGTATGGGCACCAGGGGGAAAAGCATACTTCACAATTAAAAAATTTAGCTGATATTGTAGTTTTTTGGACTATAAAATAGCCCTTCCATAATGTCTATCATTCATTCTCTATCTTCCTTTTACATTAAAAACATAGGAACAAGACAAAGATTAAGTTTTCTTCATTCAATAAGAGCGGATGCCTCTAAAAATGTTTTGGAAGGGAATTCTTTTTTGTAAACTCTTAGAATATACTCTGACCATTGCTATATACCATTATGCAGAGCTGACTTGCATTAAATTGAATGCAGCTAGGCTAACTTATTTTTCTACTTCCAGGGGTTGCTAGCACTGAAAAACCAACCTGCACTGCTTTTAAACCTCTTCCAACACACACACTTCAGATTTGTTCACTGCTGGCTGGTGGGCTTATTTTTATGGTGTTAGACCTGCTGCCTTTGCTTTTAAAACTGCCTAGTTTTGTTTAAATGACGACAATATTTAAGCACAATGCCAGTCTGAATACCCCTTACCTCATGTTTACACGACCTTGACTTGCAGTAGCACTGACATTTATTACCAGTGATACCTGGATGATACTTTTTGATGTCTCACTATCAAATTTGGAACCACTGAAGAGAGAAAAGTTTTACTATTACTCTTCGTTGAAGCAGGACATGTTCTGTGGAGGAATGTCCAGGAACATTACTTGTTACTGCACAACAAAAAGCATAGAGAATTAATACAGCATTAAAATACAGAAAAATGTGCTTAACAGGGTCATTTTGGATAATGCATAGGTGGAAGTGGAACACAGCATTTACAGAGGATTTATACGAGCACCCAACAAAACATGCCCTACCACCTCTTTCTGTGGTAGCAAAGGCATGGTCACCTGCCCAGATAATGAGCCCTTGCCTTTATTCCTCAGCAAGTTAACCTTACAAAGAAATCAGTAATGCTTCTCTGAGTGCTTTCAAAGGGCCTGATCCTGCAAGAACCAAGTGTTTTCTCAGGTCGTTTCTCAGAGAGGCCAGAAATAGTTGAGATAATCCTCAGCCCTCAGCACTGCACACATCAGACACATGGTGTGGATCTATTTGCTTCTGCTATACCATAAATTTATAAGGAAGTCAATGCAAGAGGAAAAAAAATGTCTTGGCATATGTAGCCCACAGAGAGGCTCTCAAGAATGCAGTACCTACTCCTAGTTGTACCAGAGACCTCACGGATAACATCATAAAGGTCACCTCTTCTCTTTCTCATGTCTTCAATTTATCTTACTATAAAATGATATCACCAATCACCAGCATGATTTTTTTTTTTAAACCATCCCAGAATCACAGCATCTTACAAGGATTTTTTTTCTTCCTCTCACTGCACAATACAGATGTGGGCAAAAAAAACCAGAAGCATGCTGTGCCAGACACACAGAGATGCCAGTATTGATGCGCACGGCTCCTGCAGAGCTCTGAAGAGAGCTTCATTTTCATATCTAGCTCCTTCCTGATCTTTGTTGTTCCACATCAGAATACTTCAGCGGTCGGTCAGGCAGCACTTCTGTCAGTAGTATCCTCACTGCTACCACTAATGACCAAGTAAGCATATCAAATTTGGGTTGAAGTTCTCTCTGCTTGTGGAGCTGAATGTAGAACTAACCTTCTGCCATAAGAACACACCAGATATTAAGCCTTAAGTTGCTGGCATTAAAAGTAGAAGGTCCGAACTGGAAGCCTTCTGATATGGCAGCCACCTTGCAGCATACATATCAGTTTTGTAGGTAAACCGGCCACTAGAGATGTATAATCACATGCTACAGTAACGGAAGCTACATTTTAGTATTATTAGGCAAAATCACTTGATTGCTATTAACAGTTAAAGAAGGAAACTGTTTCTCAAAGAGACAATCGGTGTTGCTAAAGTACATGAGCACAAACTGAATCAGAGCTTTAGAAACTCACTTTAGTTTTTATGTAAAACCAGAAAGAAGTAATATATGCAACAGATCCATTAAAATGTATGTGCATTTGTGTGCAAGTTCTTTCTTCTCTTCCTTTCCTTCCCAGCTTGATAACTATATTGTTGATAGGAATAAAATATCAGCCTTTACTTGTACACATACCCGAGATCTTGTAAGTCATTACAACGTGTTTTTGAGATTTGCCACTTCACTTCTCTATAAAAAGCTTCCTGAAAAAGACTTAACAGATGGCCTCTTACTCTCTGAGACTGTTCGCAATACACCAGATGGCAACCTGAAAGAGAAAAATCCAACTTACATTTTCAAAACTGAAAGAAATGTGACAATATCCTCACAATAAATATAGAGCATGAAGGTAGCAATAAATGATCTGTTTGAAGCAAACTGGCTTGCTTTATTTAAGCAGTGAATCCAGCCCTCATTTTACAACATATTGCAGAACGCTTCATACCCAATGCTGGAAGTAATTTCTGATGCAAGCAGAAATTTTGCTTTAAATGAGCAACAGATTTATGAGAGGCAAGTTTATTTGAAAGACTGAAAAAAT
Source organism: Neomorphus geoffroyi (assembly GCA_033558235.1). Taxonomy (NCBI): domain Eukaryota; kingdom Metazoa; phylum Chordata; class Aves; order Cuculiformes; family Neomorphidae; genus Neomorphus; species Neomorphus geoffroyi. Next base: position 9,682,483 of record JAUMJM010000045.1, on the reverse strand, counting down.
GGGCCAATAGCCTTGGGGGTTAAGACTTTGTATACTGGATCCTTGATATCTGGTTTGTGTCTGAGAACTAGTCAGTAGGTTGCAGCGTTTTTGCTATTAATCTTAGAAGTATTAAAGTTGACTTGCCAGTCAGGCTCTCGTTAGGGGAAGGTAATGACTATTCCAGATACTTACTGCTTTCAGGCTTTTCCATTCACCTGCTAGACAGCAGCTCAGCTCATAAGAAAGGGAGAGCTCAGCTAAATACAATCAACTATTCTCAGTGTTTTCAGCTGTTCTGTGGGGCCAACTATCTGAATTAGGATATCCTTCAGTTAGAGGGAGTAATCCCTGCCGCACAAGTATCACTAAAATACAAGGACCACTGATGGGGTTAGAGATGCCTTCCAGCAAGACACATCCTTCCCCATCAGGAAACCTAAAAAGAGGTCTTCGTACTTATCCAGTATCAGCATGAAGGGGTTTCTTCTTTGGATAAAGCTTAGAGAAGTCATTGCAGTTTTGGTAACATTAATCTAGAGCCATGATCCTGTTCCTAATGGCAAAGCCCCAAGGGATTCTGAAGAGATTAAAAGGAGAGGACAAGTAACTTTCTAACTATCTCACACTACAGATCAGAGCAATTGTTCCTAGCAAGTTCACCTATCACATGCAGGACACACCTGGACAGCTCACTGATTTCTTCTTCCAAAGTCTCTCTAAAGAGTTTCGGAGAGACTGGCAGTGGAAATACAAATGCCTATACCTGCCTTTATGGAAATACAGAGTTATCTGTTGTGCCATCAGATTTTAAGGAGAATTCCCTATTGAAGTCAATATGCTATAAGCACAAAATTGCCTGTAGGACAAATTATAAAACTACAAACTAGACAGCTGTCCTACCATCGCCCATAAAAGGAAACAATTTCTATAAAACTGCTATTTATTATTAATAATATAAAATATTTATGATACCAGATGTATGAAAATTGTCACAGTGAGAGTTTCGCTCTTTTCCTTCTCATTGGCAATAAGCCCATTTCACAAGCTATAAACAATAACAAAAATAACTCCATGGAGATAAAACAACAATAGGACTAAAGCAAGGCTTTCTGTGCAAGTGTACCACCATGCAGCTAAAAGATCTTTTTTTGTTAATCTGAGACACTAGACTATACGAGCAGATTGGAGAGTTTCAGGGAAGATGAGAAGAAATCTGCTAAGTTCCAACCCTTGAAAGTCAACTGCAATATGCCTACAGATTTCACCCAGAGCTGGAACAACCCACTCTCCCTAAAACAAACATTGATTTAGTTGCCTTTTAATATTGTAAAACTTCATCATTTTCTGATTAGTCTATAGATCCATAATAGTAAAAACTACACTCTACAAAAGTAATCTTCAGAAGAACACAGGATAAAGCAAGATCCCAATGTGAGCACTATTAATGTTTTTCAGTCGTTACCCAAGCCACCAGTATGATGCTTAATTAGCAGTGTTTATATGGTCTTGTGTTTGACAAAAAAAATCAGTGTTTTAGGATCTTGAGACTGTCCAGTTTGCAAAGTGCTAGTATTGGATCCCCATATTTTTATTACTCTTTAAACTGTTTCTCATCAATATGAGCTCATCTCATCCAGTTCCCACCTGGTGTTCATCAGCTCCTGGAATCAGGCCACACTACCACCTTCACCCCTTGCAACATGCTAATGCTCATCCCCTAATTGCGCTACTGCATCTGTAGAATTTCCACACTCCTTGCAAAGCCACTAGAAAAAATACGAATACACTGCTAGGAAAGGGAATGGTAATTGCATTGCTTTCACCTGTCATCTTCACCTAGGTGCTAAGTTCTACAAGGTAGGAGCTGTGTCTGAGGTCACACAGTCCTTCCTGTTCTGGTGCTCATCTAACATTTGGGTGGGCTAAATCAAAAGGAAAAAAAAAAAGTGTGTGTGTGGGGGGGTTGTTGGGTTATCAAGTGGAACCAGCTCCCAAGGAATCAGACGTGCACCAGCACAAGTGTGAGGACGGAGCCAGCCAGCTGTGAACAGCAGCGGGGTGGTGGGACCATCTCTGCTGTTGGCAGCCGGCTCAGCCACAGCACAAACCTCCCCTTGTGATGGTTTGCATGGTGTCTAAGCACAACTGGGCCCTTATCCAGTTAGAGTCTCTAGACTCAACTGAGAACGGGAGATTTGAAACACTGAACATTTTCTAGTAAAAAAAACACATGGCACCACTTAAATAAAGAAATCTACCTTTGCCATTTGAATGAAACAACGCAAATCTGCAAACCCCAGGAGCTTTCACACAGTCACATCAGCAGATAACTTGATTTACTTTAGGAAAGACATTAAAAGAAAACGGAGTTCTCACTATATTTCATTTCCCCTATACATTCAATGATCAAATGCATGAAAGTCCTCATTTCTACCCCACAAACTTGGGTTTCTATTTTAAAACTGATTGAATGACAGGGGATAACAGACCATGAGGGCCTGTCACCATTCACTTCTGGAGCTTGCAGGCTGGAGTGGAGTGCTTTGCCAATGTACAAGCTCAAGAAACAGAAGTGCCAGACTCTAAGAGATCACTATGTTGGGCTTTTAGAAGCAGTTACACTGTTCAGCCTCCCATCAGTGACTGCTGTTGAGGAAGATCACTTTCCTGGCTGGTGCTAGAGCGGGAGGTGCTGGTGTCCCAACAAACGGGCCGGGGTTACTAACCAAGAGATAGTAACGATGAAACTGCAAGTTGCTCACAATAGTCAAGCTGCTGTGCATCCTGAAGGCTGCCCGGAGAAGACAAATAAAGAAAGGACGTTACTTTCCAGTCTGACACTAGTTCCAAATGTAACTATTGTTAATAACAACCTTACAGAACTAAAACAACGCTCAAACTCATCTCCATTGTCCTGCCCATAACATTACCAAGGCATAATAATTTCTTAAAACTAAACACTTCTAGACATTTTGCTGCTCCAACACAAGAAGTTTCCTGTGTTTGCAGCGTGCATCAGGAGCCCCACTGACCTGTTTTTATATCTAAGTTTTCGGTTCAAATTACACTGTGAGTTTCTTAACGCAAACATGACTTTATATTCATCTCATACAAAAGCTTCCCTATGAACTTGTCTGTACAGATGGCAACCAACCTGAATCGAGAAAACATGTGTTTCAGAGACTTCATTCTGTTCTTTCTGATGCTTATCCTGAATTCAAAGACGAGGGGGGAAAGAGGTGGTGGGGGGAACGGGGCGGGGAGGGAAAGGGCAGAATCCAGCTGAAGTTAAGCTCAGTTTTGAGCCAAGATCATGAGCAACCTCTTCTATATAGCGTAACCACCTTTATTCTCTTCTTTCAGTAAGCGACTTTTTGGACTGCAATAAGCTTAGTGGAGCCTTAGGGACTGATGGCAGACCTGTCACTATAGGTTACTGTTACGTTGTCAAAAGCTTTCATCTCTTATCTTGATATTATTAATAAGAATTACACCATTCTTACAATAGTTGTTAATATTTCATATTTTAGAAAAAATAGGTCTTGTTCCACTCTTACTAACTCCTGCACAAATCACAAAGTAGCTTGCAAGCGTAAAAGCAGTACGAGGGAAGAAAACGGAACTTGTGCAAGATGACTATAGTAATGCCTTGGCCTAGGCTTCTTTAGGCAGGGGGAAAAACAACCAGCTTAGCTGAGACAAGAATGCTGGGTAACAGTGATTTCTTCTTCATAAAGACTTAGAGCACAGCCCTTAGGAGTGCAGTATTCAAATAAGAATCAGCATTTTAGCTGGAGACAAATGCACTAATCATGGTCATGAGCACAGCTGAACTAAATGCCTCAGCAAAACCACTCAGTAATGGCATTAGTCATGATAAAGGAAATGAGTATTTTCAGGATACGACACATTCAAAGAATACAAACAGAATCATTTCTGCCTGCTTCTATGGAGGAATGATTCAGAATATGTATTTGAACAACTTGCTATTAAAATAGCAGCACAGTTCAAGACATCCTTTAAAGAAATGTGTCTGGAAGAGAAAGAGCTGCTCCATAAATTGGTTTTTAATTGTCTTGATCACCAATTCCTCTATCACTGAGCAGGGACAGTTCAGCAGAAAAAAAGAAGAATGGGATGAGGGCAGGAACAATAAGGGTTATTTTTAAAGTAAATTGAAACAAAAACCATCTCTATTTTACCTTTAAGCATTCCTAAACTTCCCCTTTATTAAGAAGTGACTGATCTATTCTATACTCTATGAAGTTGTAAGGACATGACAAATAGGGCTTTGAGCCTATTTGTAAAGTAATCTACTTTTAACCACGTCGGCTTCACACACTGATCTTTTCCAAGCACATTAGCTAGCACTGTGTGAAGAAAATGCCAATGCGACTGAAAGAGATTATACAAAGATTTAGCAGCAAAAATTCCTAGAAATCAGATTTTTTCTAAACTACATATCACATGGAATTATGCAAATTACAATGTAAGAACAAGTGATATTTAAGGGGTGATAATTTTTCTTACTGTTTAAAATTTGGAAGCCCTACTTTCAACATGCTTCTAAAAAAATATAGAGAATAGAAGCATCCCATTACTCTGCTCAAATATCTCAGTGACTTACCGCTGATGATGATTAACTGTATCACAAGCCTTCATTTCAAATGCAAAATAAAATGTCTAGTGGTAGCTAATATCCCACATCTTATTATATTCAGTCTTACGTTCTTTGATGTATTACTGACCTCTAGTCGAGGAGCTCTGGAATTACAGGGCAGAGCCGCTCCCACATATGCAGATGACATCTGAAGAATTATTACAACATCATAACAAAGAATTGACAGGCTGGGGGACTTCTGCCTTGTTTCAGCTGTGGTCCCGAAGAAGAGGCAATGCAAAGCGTAGATGAGCATGATGTGTAAAGCATGTGTAAAAATGTGAGATCTGATGTAGGAACATCATGTGCTCACACTTCCTAGTTTTTAGGTTTAATGTCTTGTGACTCATTTAAACCTCCTGAAGAAAGTAAAATGTTATTGATCTGAAGTCAAGGACACAAGAAACAGAAATCCAGACCTTCTTGAAGCTAATAAATGTGTGTATGAGAGAAGGGAGAGATGCAAAGGATGTGGGAGCCTTATGAAGCCTAAAAAGCACAGAAATGCCATTCTGTGCTACCCAAACCTTGCCACGTAAACCCAATACATTCCTGAAAAATGAATAACTGACCTTAAAACACAGAACACCAAGATTTTTTTTTCTAGCAGAAAAGAAATCTTAATAATACTCAGTCACACCCACTCAGTCAGGTCTCCTCAGCCCACTGGCTTTCTTTGGCAGCACCAGCACTGGGGGCTGTGTGCCACAGTCTTCTGGCACTGTTTCAGCAAAGCATTTCAAACACATACTTAGCTAACACACTTAAGTGTTTTACTGACTAGGAATGTACTTAAGTGCATGGCTTAGTACTTTACCAAGTCAGGGCCTATCTGTATTTAATAAAGGTAAACGAAGATTAGCACTTACTTCTTTCAAAAAGTGAGTACTGAAAGAATCCTTAGAAAAATCATCACTTACAAAGGCAGTGAAAAATTCTGATCTCATTTGCATGGGCTTACATCAGAAAGAACATCATTCATCATTGCTTTAACAGAGAACGTGGAACAAACAGAAGAGACTTAAGGTGTTCCCACCAAGTATTATCTTGGAAAAGAGTGACTGTAGGCAAGAATACCTATTAGAGAAACAAATAACCCTCAAAAGAAATGAAGATTTGCAAATTCTTAAAATAAGAAGATTCCTTTAAAGTAAACATATCACAGCTTCCTTGTCCAGAATGCTATACCTCCAAAATAAATAGCTTTAATCTGTGCTAATCTTATTTTAGCAAAGAAAGGCTAAAGCTGGCGACAAGAAAATTATTATACTATCAAGTTCAATAAGCCAATCTGTTTTTAACATCCCTGACCATGATTTTGTTTAGTAAAACAAGGTATCCAAGTTTTCCAGCAGAGCAGATAAAGGAAAAAGCTGAGTATCCCACAGCTGCATGTAATGAGGGCTCCAAGTAATGGATCACATCCTTCTCGCTGCGAAATATTTGAGAGGGCTCAAGTAAAGAGAATCATTTCCTTTAGTACAAGATCAAACTCACTTGAAAACAGGAAAACGTGGGAAGTATTAGGCTAGGCTGTAGGTTCAATCAAGGATAGATATTATACACTTCATACCTGCCAAGATTTGTCTTCTAGGAATTATACCCTAATTCTGTTACCAGGAAAGCATTTCAGAAAAGGCTCTGTTCTTTAAAGCTGGAATAGCAGACAGAGATCAAAACTAACTTTTTCCAGACATGTGATTAATCCTTGACCTTTTTTTAGGCAATTTGTTGGGAGAGAAAGCCCTGCTTAAAATTCACTGCAGCTCTCCGGCCAGGGGAAGCATTTCTTTGGCTCTGCAGGAGCCATGCAGCCTGGCTTTCCAGAAAGGAGGAGAGGGAAGAGTGTCCTTCGGACAAAAGGACCGGGCGAGCCTGTGAGGCAGTACAACAAAGCTTGGCAGTGAGGGGGAAAGAGGGGAAATGGAAGAAAAAGCTGCTGCTCCATTTTTGAGAGAAGAATTACCACTAGCCTTTTCCAGTTGGACTCATGTTCTTCACAGCAGCATCTCCTCAGCTCTGATTACTTTGTGTCATCTGTAGACCACATTCGGAAACCTTTGGAAAAGCAGAAACAGCCTTGGGTTAAGAGCACCAGATGTGGGATTACTGTCCTTTTAGATCCACGTCTGCTCACAATTCTTGCTGACCCTGAGTAAAAATTTCAGCTCTGTAGGCTGGAGTCCCTGACCTGAAAGAGAGCAGTAACCTTCCTTGACTGCCCCCTCTCATCCAGACAAAGTGTTTGGACACAGGTACCATGCTCTCTCTAGAGCGCTGCAAACAGAAACAGCCTAAACCCAACTCCAGGCCTCTACACTGTGCTAATGTGAGCAATTACTTGTGGAGCCAAATTAGCATTGGCATTTTTAATACCGTAAGAAGCTGCAAGAATTGAGAATTTTTTGATCACTTCCTTGTTGCAAATATTTTGAGGTTTTCCTGCAGTACAAAAGTTAGAAAAAAAATCTGGTTTAAAAACTTGAATTGATACTTGTGAAATAAGCCATTTAATTTTAACAAAGGTGAAAACTTGCCTTCTGAAGTCAATCTTTTTTTGTTTGACTTTATTATTTTCACAAAGTAATTGCATTCTCATTTGTTATAATACCCTTTTATATTATGTCAAAATTATGAAATATAATAAAAATTGAAATAAAATTGAAGTGAAAGTCCCTGATCTTATCAAAGCAAAACTTTTCAATAAAACTGTCACCAAAGCAATATCTCTACATAAGACAGTTTGATTTAATCAAATAAACATTTTCCTGACAAAAAAAGACTGTAGTCAGATGATGCTCAACCAGCTCTTATAATCCCTACAAAAGACAGCTAAGCAAGACTTTGTTCGTAAGACTCACAGCTACACTTGCAGTCAAACACAGCCCCGAAGCATAATCAGACTCCAGCTTCATTTGTACCCACTTTACCAAGCGGCTCCAGCAGGTTGGGACATGTTCAAACAATTATGAGTATCTAACCTACAGGTAACTGCTCTTCAGTAACATGGAACGGAGTAAACTGGGAATGTCCAGCACAAGTGTATAACATACTAAAAATTAAAGACTTTGATCCTGCTATGGCATCAGGACCAAAATAAAAGAGCAATATATTGATAATGCCAAACTGAGAATACCTGGCACAAAAATCACAACACGCTGTCCAGGGGAAGGTTTTTGAAAATGCTTCAGAGACAAATTCAAAGAACTTTGGCAGTCAATTACAAGCACAAAGCCTACCCGTTTTATACCCCAAAATCAATAGAGCAGAAACAGGAAGATCTGAGTACCCCTCGTTGTCTGCAGTGCCTAAAGCCAGAGATATAAAACATTCCGCTTTCACTGTTCATTACATCTTACTGTTCCTTTCCTCTCTGCTGCTTTAGTCTATTAACCCCATTCCATGTCCAACTCTACGTACGGAAATATCACAAACTTTGCCATTTCCTTGTGCTTACTCAAAGCTCCGTTATAGTTGGGACCTTCACACACTGCTGGATAAAAATGTCCTTCTACTACTGAGCGCTGAGCCAAGTGTTAAAGATAGAAGGCAAAAGGTTCTTTTTGCTGCTTCATATGGTGGATCTTGACATAGGTAGCCTATCTTCTTTCATAAGCAGAATTCCCACAGACTTCAAAAGGAGATACATGCATGTAGGCAGAGAACATTGGAGTCAAGATCCACCCATGCAGATCTGAAGACAATTTTCATTAGCTAGGAAGTCAAACACAAAGGCATAAAAAGTTTTGACACAGAGTCATCTTAACTTGGCTGGGAGTTTCTGATGTGAAGAGCAAGAAGGTCTATAGCCTAGAAAACTGTAAAGTGCTGGAAAACCTAGTTACCGAGAGGGTAATTTCATTCTTTATGTAGCGTTTCACATTTGAATGTTAAGTATCTACTGGAGAGAATTAAAAAAAAAAAAAAGAATTCCACATTCAATGAAGGATTTCAGCTGCAACCACTAGGTACTTCCCAAACATAGTTTGAGACCCTCGCTATCTTAAAGGTCTGAAACAGTGCCGTGCAAAAGCTGGGTGTTGACCACAACTTTATGGGCATTTTTCCAATGGTGATATTGCAGCCTATCAGAGAAAATACACATTACCACCAGGAATTAAAAAACATCTCTGAGAGAAACATCATGTCTATATCCCATCCCTCATGCTGTGTAACACTCATTCCAGCAGGGGACTCCACTTGACCAATATAACACAGCAGCAAGTCACTAATACCTAATTAACATGCAACAGTGACTAATTAGGTAACATCTGACCAATAACTGGGACATTCAGCTGCCTTTGCCTGTCTCACCACAGAAAAACATTTGCAACTCACAAAAAACCTTCAGCTATTAATTCAAAATGCATCCCATTTCCCCCAACAAGCACAGAGCACAGGCCAAAGGGGGGACTCCAATCTGTTGCATGGCACAGTATGGAACTACGGCATTTCCATACGCTCCAGTGTGCACAGCGTGCCTGAAATTAGACTCAGATCTTTCCTTTGCAAACAGCACACTGTAAACATTCAAGTAGAGTGTTACAGAGTATATCCAAATCCACGGCCATCTCCATTTCTAAAGATTTCTAGTGCTTCTGCTTTGTACACTGTATTTTTTACTTTGCTTTAAAAACTTTGATGTTGTACATCTATACACTAGAAACAATGTCATGAGTTATGATTGACTATGTATAGCTGTTTAGGGACTAAAATTTTAATTCCATTGCTTAATCACTTCTGTACATTAGCTTATTAACAGAGGCCAGTTTATTGACTCTGCTTTGTGCCAAGTGCTTACCACGGCTACTCTGGGGTCCCCAGTGGAATTTTTCCATACATACACCACAGGTAACAATTCCTGCTGATGCAGCATCATGCTGTTCTTCCAGCTGTTCTGGTGCCATCCTGAGAAATAGGGTTAGCACTGGCATCTCATTTATTTCCCGATGCTTGGCTTGCATCCTCTTCCCTCTAGAGAGAGCGCTGTTCACAAGAGCACTCTACTTTTATTGCTCCTGTTAAGCTCTTTTGTTCTTCAGTGGAGGCAGCTCAGGCTCTCTAGGAGCAGCAGCATTTTGGTTTGTTTGAAAAAAAATAAAATGCACTTTCTCCCTTTGTCTCAGCTGGTTTTGCATTTCACTTAATCAATTCCATAACAAAACTAATTCCCACAGCACTTGCAAGAAAAAAGGCTCTTTTGCACTGCTATGCCTCACTCACCCTTTACGCCACACCGCAGCACGGGCAGAAGGAAACCACTCACAGGGTGGACATAGCCCTGCTCAGCAGCTCGTGCAATTATTCCAGAATGTCCTTGTCCTGAGCATGTGGATACCAGTCTTGATTCGCTGGCTGTCAGAGACCATTCTGTTTCATGTCTCCCCAAAAGACTGCTGGATTTTGATTAAGAAAGGTCAAGGGCAGCTTTTCTCTTCTAATATAAAAAAGGACTTGAGGAAAAAAATACTCATCACTTAGCACAAAGACTTTTATCTCCACTTGAAAAAACAAATTGCCTCAAGCGATGGGTGGCTTAGGGCAGGGTACTACAAGAATGTTTTCATGAAAATAAGTTCCTAAATAATTTATCTACACACTATAATTTTAAGTCCCCCCCCAAAAGTTTGGGTTTTATAACATGTGCTTCAGCAAAACAAAACCCAGAGCTCAGGTAGCTAAGTCTGAGATAATACCCATTTGCCAGATCAATTTTAAATGCACGTTGTATTACTGACCTAGCATACCAGCTCTTTTGATTAATCCTTAATGCTTCGACACATCCCCCCCAAAATAACTTTCCCAATATTTGATTTTCTTTTGAAGAAAAGTGTGTCAGAGAGATAATTAGCTCTAGCAGCAGACTCCAAATATCTGCCTGGCACTGTCCTCAATAAAACACACTTTCAACCAGTGTGAAATCGGTATAGCTGATGTAACTGCAGTATTTCACATCAGCTGAGGATCTAAGTATACATGCATAAGTGAGGCAAAAATATGTTTTCATAATGAATAATAATGTGGCTGAACACACGGCATCTCGGGCTGAGTAAAACAAATGACAAGAAATATATTCTTCTAATTGAGTTTAAGACACTAAATAACCACTGTCTTCTAACAGAATCAGATTCACGGTGGGTATCTCAACATTAATTAGGAGTAAGACTGTCACATGGATTTTAATGAAATAAAGTTATGTCCATGGCTTCTCTAGGATATTAAAGTCAATTTATCTGAGGAAGACAAGTAATGGTTGGCTTTTTCTTTTGGTAGGAATTGGAGCAGTTCATTGAGGATGGCAGCAGGAGTTACACTGTCTAAACAAGCTCTTATCTATTAAGGTACAGATTGAGAGCCACTGAAGATACCAAGATGGAATTGCAGCAATCCAGCAGGCTGATAGAATACAACACAAATAAATGCCATCACACTAGAGCACAGAGTACCTCATGTCAGTGAGCATAATATGTACAGAGATCATTTAAATAAAATACTCAGAAAAAAACATTTTTCTCAGATACAAGCTCCCAAACATATTTAACTTGATGTATTTGGCCATATGAAAACTTACTTGCCAATACAGCTTGGGACAACTGAAGCTCTGCATTCTGTGTTGCTAAACGCCACACTAAAAAGATATAAAACTAAATGTGAGGCTTTTAAGTATCCTAGTCCAAAATCAAGACAGCCAAGCTTCATTTAGTACCTAAGAATGCTGAGATCCAAGTTTCAGCCACTGGACATGACAACACTCAAGTGCACTGAACAGTTCAGCAACTACAGCAACCAGCGAGCTATGACAGCTAAAGGTTTCCGTCTGTCTTCACCTGTGAGACCTCATTGGACCAATCCGTACAAAAAAAAAAAAAAAAAAAAAAACCAGAAGAAGATACCGGTGCTACCTTAACCTCTTAGTCTTATTTAGTGATTCAGTGATGAAAGCACTCATATCATATACATAAATTAATAATTCAGATCCCCTCCTGTATGGTAAGAAGCATGAATCTATCTCCAAATTAAAGCTTTTATTTAAAATAATTAAATTTTGAATGAAAAACAAAGTTTCTCTTTTAGGTCTAGCCAGAGGTAAGGCTGGTGACAGCAGAAGCCACTATTAAATGTCTCCTTGACCACTCCCAGGTAAAGCGGGCAGGACCTGTTTACTGGCACATTCTCTGCACAGCCTTTCAAGTAGAAGTTTCCTATTTTCCACACCAGCAGTCTCAGCACAGATAAGGAATTTCAATTCTTCAGATACTACAGAACAGAAGACCACAGAGATATCCCAAAGTACGGCCATGCGTACCCTGCATGGCCTCTTCAGAGGTGTTGGGAGCTTGTTGCGTTTGAAAACACAACTGCAGTTCACTCCGACTCCTTCAGTGTAATAAGGGCTGCAATAAGACAAAGGCAACAGCTAGTGTTTTGATACAAACAAGATTTTAATTCAACGCAAGTGTTTCCTGTACAACAGAAAGATTTTATACAAAAAAGGTAACTGTTACTCCAGTTGCAAGAACACAGAACAAAGAAGTTTGAGCCCTAGTGCCTCAGGAAGCCAAGAATTTTTTTTAACAAACCATGTGAAGTACTGTTATAGATGTTATAATCCTGGTTTGGATCAGTCTCCATCATGTACAGTTCTCCTGCGTGAACATCCTGAAAGTTAGCACTGAAGTTGTTAGGATTAAACCCAACCCATACAGTGTATCTGTAGTCAATTGTACGCATGGAATAGCCCATGATTCTGATGTCTTTCAGTTTTGGTTTGTCAGAATTCCACTGAGGAGTGTCTGCAGGACGGGGATATTGACTCAAAGCAACAGGTTCTTCATTAACACACTTGTAAGTGTCATCACACCCATTCTTCTCTTTCTCCATCTTCTCTTCAGAGGCATTAAAATATGGGACAATGCTTGCCCCCTCGGTGCACAGTGCAACATGAAATGAACTCTCTGGGCACCTGGGAGGAACTTGCAGGCCAGCAAGTTCAGCAAGCGTTGGAAACAGAGACACAAGCTCAACAACCACTTTTTTGCTTTGCCCTAGAAGAAACATCAAAATAAAAGTTATAGAACATGATGTTTCGACAGACATTGGTAGAACATTTTAGAAACCTATTCTGATAATTAAGTTGTATTGAAAGTGCTTTATACTGATTTGTGGGATAACAAAATCAAGGCAATTAAAGGGTGGCAGTTAGCTCTGAAGATGAAAGTCTATGCATATATGATACACTTTTAACAAGAAAATTTTTCCTCTTACGTTTGTCAGATGTACACCCTTCAAGACAATAATACTAATTTCTTTGAAAAAGAACTCTCCAGAAAGACAGAGCAAATTCCAATAGCAATATTTCAACACAAAAGCACCCCATCAAAACAGTTTCCCATGCCACCATTTTAAGTATGGATGCCACAAAGAGAATAAGAGAATGTTGACTAATCATTCTTGGAAAGACAGCAGATGCCACCTACGAAAGGTTGGTCAAGTATCCTTTTAGGCGTCTACACCACACAAAAATAAATGGCCTGATGTGCTAACACAGACATCTAGCTGTTTCCACTAACGCAGATCTAACCAAAGCAGAAGTCTGTGTCCAAGGATTCCCTTCACCGTCTTGTTTCTCATCAGTACAAGAAGCACAGTCAATGACAGCAACTCAAGCTGCTGCTAGGCAAAGTATCTTTACATCACCACTTCTTTACACGTATCCATAGCAAACAAAAAAAATGCTAGAAACTTGCCTTGAGGTACTGAGCCTAAACCAGGGCGGCTAAAGGGGTCAAGGTAGGAGAAGACCCTCTCTCCTTGTCTAACAGAGGAAGTTGTCATTCCTGGTACATAAAACATCAGCGGCACACGGGTAGCAACATCAAAATTGCTGTATTTTGCCCATTCACCATGTTCTCCCAGGGACCATCCTACATGACAAAGAGCACATTTCAGAGCAAACACTGGGTTGTAATTTAGTAGTCATTTATTTTTCACTGTAAATTGACTCTGGCTGTTGAGGTCACCAGTCTCTTAGCAAGGTTATATTAAAAGGCAAATAACAATCTGCGTTTAAATATAATGAGATTTTTCTCTAGTGTGAAAGCTATTTCAACAACCACCTAAATTTTGCAACTTGATACTCTTGTTAAAGAGTAGATTAAAATTAGGAAATCAGCACTAAAACAACAGAAGAGAAGAACCAGGGTGTGTCTCAGAGCCTGCAAGAGTCTTTAGATCAATTCCACACAGCACTCATTTAAGTTTTGGGCAGCTGCCAGCTCTCCAGTACTCCTGTTAACTCTGTAACTGAACATCCCTTGGAGCCAAGGTTGCTATCTACGCCAGGATGTTACCCTGAGGAAGCAATAGTGATCAAAACTCTAACTCTCCTCTTCCTTTTGAAAGGGATGCCAACATGACTTCCTTCCAGGCAGATTTATTGCCAACTTCTCTCTGGAGGAAGACAAAGGAGCTCTATGACAATTATGTTAACACCATTTTTTTTTTGGATCACTTTGATAGCCGTAGTACTGGAAACACAAACTGTTTACAGTTCACCACAGCAAGGAAAAGAGGAATTCAGTTTACAACAGAAAGTCCAAGTCAAAGTGGCAAGTCAGAAGGAATATCTAGAGTCATTATAGTACCAGAAAGTATTAAACCCCTTGCTCTACAACTCATAATGGCTTGTTTATACACTCACAAAAGTCAACATAAATTAATATGTGACTTTAAATTGATTTATTTAAGCCATATCCTAACTATCCTAAGTCAGCTAAGCCATCCCCCAATTAAACGGATCAAGGGTTATTATTTTTAATATTAGAGTACTGAAACAAACATTAAATGCTTGAGGTATTTGTCCCACAATTCCAATTCAGTTGCAGAGCATCTAAACTGATAGCAATGATAAGTGCAAAACACATTTCAGCAGTTAATAAAAAAAAAAAAAACAAAAAACCAAAACCTTGTCACCCATTGTACCAGATGACTCTCTACCAATTGTAAGGAGGGAGGAGTGGTCACTCCCCTTTCACATCACTGTTCCCCCCAAGAGTGACTCCTAGGGTAGGAGGTGGGAATACAGCAAGCTCAGCCCAGTGTCCTGGCAGACAGCCTCATCACTCACTCAAAAATCTTCAACCTGATTAAAGTAAGGTGTCTGGAGGGGATAGAACTGTGAAGCCACAGAAGCCCATGTCAGTTCATTTAATTAGAGACGGAGCAGCCAGATATGCAAGGTATACAACGTACAGCAGAGCTACCATAAACACACACTTGATTATTATGCTAGCACTGAGTTGCACAATTAAGTTATCAATAGCAAGCTGGAGAAAGATTTAAATGCTTACCATGATCAGCAGTAAAAACTACTATTGTGTTACTTGAGAGTCTCACATCCTCTAAAGCATTCAAGAGCAGGCCAACTTGTGTATCCAGGTAAGAAACTGCTGCATAATAGCTCTGACGAATCCGCCGCTAAATGTTAAGTAAACAGGGGAGACAGAAAAAAAGTTAGCTTTCCCCCAGACACGCACACAAAGGCACCAGTGGATGGCTGTGTGAGTAAAGGAACTGAAGGATTTTACTTATAAATCTTAATTTTTTAAGGGTCTGCAGCCTGATTAATGTCTCAGTGAAAGTAAACAGGGAAAGGGCAGTTAGAAAATTCTGTCTCCCAGAAGCTGTTTCAAGCAAGATGTTGCAAACCAATCAGTTCTGCTTCTCTCAGGGTCCAGCCGGTGCACCTTATTTTGGCATAAGCATTGGAAAGTCAAAGAAAATCTTGCAAATGATGATACACTAAGTGGTTTGAAACAGATGAATAGATTCAGATAATGGAAAACACCACACTCGTTGTGCTATACACATTCCCTTATATACAGAGCAGGAGCACATACTGATGTCCCCAGCTGATGGTTGATCTCTTCCTCCCCACCCTCACTGGCCTGACTGCACTTACTGCTTGGTTTGCCTACAAAGCTAGAGGTGACAGTATGCAAGGCAGGGAACTCATACTATTTGCAAATTCTCAGTTACTGAATACTTGGGAATATCTAAGAGCATAAGACTGCTCCCTTGCACTTGACAAGTTCAGACAGTTTAACTTCAGTGCATTGTATTGACAGCTTACCTGGAACTCATCTGGAAGTGGTCCATAAGGGAAACTAACATTTAATGCTTTCACATCATCCCTCTGTCTGATATCCATCCAGGGATTGTATGCCACTGAAGGCAGTTTCTCAGGCACCCAGGGATCTGGAGCTAATGTGATGTTTTCCAGTGGGTACAACTTGAGAAATTCCTTTACAATACAAACACACATAATGATTGCCCGCACCTCTAAGGTCTATTGTAAACTTTGTATTGTAAAGCTGTAACCATTTCCCCTTGCATGACTCTAATATTCTTACACTTTACAAGGCTTCAATCCCCCTCCCCCAGAGTGTAAAGAGTAACAATACTATGCTAGTCAGCCCCAATCAGTTGCTGAAAAATACTGTTAGTGTCTACAACCAGTCTCCTGTATGTCAAAGCAACACTGAAATTAAAGGTCCAACATTTCCTCTGAAACGAGTAGAAATTTTGCCACCAACTTAAACAAGAAATGAAGTACAAGATCTTATAAGGCCTCATTATATCACACTCCATCAAGCTGAACACTATCTCCATGCAATAGCAGTCCACCACTATTGTGGTAGAAGCCTGGCTTTTGGCTGTGTGGTCACAACACGTTCCTATTAAACATTCTGAAATGCACAGGCAACTGCTGAAGTTACACCAAATCAAAGCTGGCTTTCAGCTTGCTTTCCAGAAACAATAGCAATAAAACATTTGTGGAAACAGCTTGGAAAAGCAAAAGCAATGCTTGTCTATGTCTCTCTCCCTGCAGACTCAAGTTCCCTCACCTGTGGGTACCTCAGTGGGATATGTGGTTTGTGGTAACCAACAGCCAGGAAGAATTTCTGCTTTTTCGTTCTCATAACATTCAGTAAGCGTATGGCCTCTGCTGTGATCTGCATATCAGGCAGAGTACCGCTGGGCATTGCTGTCACATCCACTGGGCACACCAAGTTAGCATGAAGTTTTCCGTCTTTCCCCTTACAAGTCTTAAAAAAATAAACAAACAAAAAGAATTAGTTAAGTAAGTTAACTTCTGTAAAAGCAAAGAACACCTTGATTCTGTAACTGACTGTTTCTCAATCCATTTACTAGCAAAAGACTGGAGATTTGATACAAAGAAATTGTGAAATTCTTTTATGAATAGCAAAGGTGCTGAGTACACTGATAACTGAGCGGACAGTTTCAGGAATTGAAGAATGCAACTTCCATGCCTATGGAAAAGCAGAATCCTCTCTAAAGCTGGGCAGAAGATTAAACGTATTCATACAGGAAAACAGCTTCTATGATGAACAGCATCTCCAACCTATTAGCAATAAGGCAGAAGTGGGTACACTATATACATACATTTTCACTCCTTCTGATCCCAAGAGCTCCCAGAAAGCTGTGTGGAAGCTGATTTAGTTTTTGAGTAAATGCCAGCACAGTGGCTAATGTACCAGTGAATCAGTGAAAAGAGATAAATTAGACTAAATGGTTGCCAGGAAAAGGTGGCCTCAGCAGAATATTTGGGAGAGTTGCTAAATGAATACAAAAAAAGTATGCCATGGATGCAAACACTGTTGTTAAAACCAGTCTTTTTCAGCAGGAAATGCAAGAACAAAGCATGGCCAAGGCCGTCTGTAGCCTCACGGTTGGAGCTCCTAGCTTTGCAGTGTATAGACTTCAACAAGATAGTATCACAATGTTTGCATAAATGTAAAACAGATTATTTCCAGCAACACACAGAAGTTACAAACATTCTAGAAAACTGAAACAGAGGACAATATTTCAAATTATTTAAAAATTACTTTCATTATAACCTCCGCCCGCTCAGCCCCGAGCTCTTTAATAAATTGATTGACAATGTTTTGTCACTTCCTAAGCAGAGCAAGTTTAGTGTGGAAGTTGACAAGTGCACTTTTCAGATCAGGGAATTCATGACCTAGAACACTCTTGCAAGCACTTTTATATCTCAGAAACTTAAGTTTCCAAATACTAGCTTCAAAATATTTAAAATATCTGCAGGATGAGTACGAGTTAAAATGACACAACTGAAGGGATAAGCCTTCTTTTTGAAGACTAAGAAGCAGAACATCCAACTGGTTAGTCTATCCCTGCAAAAGGTGGCAGTCTCAAAACCTACAGAGCATTGCATTTGACTCAAAGAACTTGGGTATATCCTGAAAATCCTTCACTGTCAGGGTCCCACAAATCACCCTTACCTTATCATTTTCATACTTCTCAGTTGAAGGATGAAAGGGTGGAATGGACCAGCTGTGTGGGTAGTCATCACTGTAATTTGATGAAACCCCTGAAAAAGGTAAAGACATCACTGGACCACGAGGCACTTAAACACAAGCTTAATTTATTTTCAGGTTTTTTTTTAAAATATGTTAAATGAAGAAACATTTCAAATTATCTTTGACAACTGAGAAAAAGTAAATCAATAAATATAAGTCAAAATGTTTAAGACAGACATTTTTCCCCAAAATGCACTTTTTACTGGTGAGAGACAGTTGGGCTTCTTAAAGAGGCTCACTTCAGAGAACAGCAACAAAAAGCCCACCAAAACCCCAGTATTAATTACAGTCTTCATGTACATCTTTAATTCACTTTACTATCAATTGTAAGTTCACATATCCACATAAGTTTAGGTCTGGGGTAAAGAACTACCAAAAAGAGAGTCAGTATATACAGTATTTTTCAACTCACTAGTGTTATTGCTTTTTAACCACTGAACTAATTTCCTATATAATTTGTAGTATTAATTACACATTCTGTATCTTCTGATCCAGACAGCCAGCCTATGATGAAACATGAAACGTGCATGCAGAACTCAGACAATGAGGTTATTCAATAATTTCATCTTCAGCAGATACCTAACTTCCAGACGTATTTTTAAAATGTTACACATTTATTCCCACAATCTCTAGGCAAGATGTGAAAATATTCATTAGAGAAGAGTCATCTAATACAGTCACCTCTAATGCCTTAAGATTTAAAATCAAAACTTAAAGACAACTTACAATCATTGTACAATCTGGCTCATGATTATGATTTAGGTTCTCAGTATAGACAAGAATCACACAGTTTTTACTTATGCATAAGTCTATTTTTGAGAATATACACATCAGCTATGTGTATGTTAAGTAGATAATAACTCAAACCATACCAGGATGAAAAACTTTCCCCACAGACAGGGTCACATAGCCATTCTCCTTGAAATACTGGGGCATCGTGGAATAGTTTCCTGCATGTACTCTCCAATAGGAGTAGAAATCATACAGTCTGGTAGTATCAGGTCTGCGTCCAGTAAGAAATGACACTCTACTGGGAGCACACACAGCTTGCTGAGGAGAGAGACGGCCAAAAAGAGAATCAATTTGGAACAAAAAGCAAAACACACAAGAACTGACCTAGGTGTAGCTGGGAAAACATATGAAGGCTCAGGAACTGCAGTGAAAGTGCTCCCTATCACTTCGAATTGGAATGAACAGCATCCTTACTAAGAATATCAATTCCCAATTGCATGCTTTTAGCAAGAGACACATTTATCTATAATTTGTCCTTGAACAACCAATTCCTAAGCATTAAAAGCTTTGGTTATGCAGCTAGTAGCACAGAAAAAAGTCAAGTTGTGTTAAAGACAGTGCTTTTGACGTCTAGTAACTCACACATGCAGAATAAAGCAGAAGCGGCAGACAGACTGTGCTGACACAATCCCTAAGTCTAGTTGATCTGAACTTCCTTAAGAATAATGAAAAGCATAAGCACATGGAAGGTCCATGTTAACAGTCCAAATGCCTCACCAATTCTGTTTCAGAATGGCCAAAGCCAAGGGTTATTGCTTTAAAGTCCTAATCTCTAGGCAGAATTAGACTCAAACTTCTAATTTCTCAGCAGAGAGAAAATTGGCAATGTAAGCATCCTATGCAAAGTATTCAAGTAAACAACAACTAGTGAGATTTTGAGTCCTGGGTTTAAAAGTGATGCTTATCACACAAATTGTCCCTTTATAAAATGAGATCTATAGAATAGATTTCTTCAACCGAAAAAATTAAAAGGTAAAAAATTATCTTTTATAATCTATTTTATAAAAAAAAATTCTGATGAAGTAAAATAGCATTTTGAAGCAGAATTTTGCTGATAACAGTGAAAATGTTTCAGTAATGTTCCACTCCTCGAAGAGATACAGAAATAACCATCATTCAAATAAAACCAGGTCTATATAATATAGTTCAGCCCAATTATTTATTTTCTACTGGAAATACTTAGGGTTAATAAACACCGGCTTTTTCTTATGGCTTGCCTGTGATAAAACCAGTAATTATTTTGCATAGAGAAAACATTTTTTATTGTTATTTATCTCACCTGTGCATATGCGTTGCTGAAAACAATGCTTTGAGAAGCAAATTGATCAATGTTTGGAGTTTTCACAATCTCATCTCCATAGCAGCCCAAAACAGGACGCAGATCATCCACGACGATGAACAGGACATTCATCCCATCTAGGAAGAAACAGAATAAAAAAATATATTAACTTGAGCTACAGTAGAGGCTACATCACACAGATTTTATATCAGTTTTTAACCCTGGAAGTACACTTCAGAGGAAAAATAAAATAAATCAAACCAGCAAGAACATCTAACAGCTTTATGAGGCAATGTAAACCAGAGGATTAATTCCTTCAACACATAGGAGCTCTTATTTCATAGAATCATAGAATCACCTGGTTGGAAAAGGCCTCCGAGATCAAGTCCAACTGTACTTGTCTCCCTACTAAACCATGTCCCTAAGAAACTCATCTACCTGTCTTTTAAACACCTCCAGGGATGGAGACTCCACCACCTCCTTGCGCAGCCTGTTCCAATGCCTGACCACCCTTTCAGTGAAGAAATTCTTCCTAATGTTTAGCCTGACCCTCCCCTAGTGCAACTTGTGGCCATTTCCTCTTGTCCTGTCACTTGTGAGAAGAGAGCACCACCCACCTCACCACAACCTCCTTTCAGGCAGTTGTAGACAGTAATGAGGTCTCCACTCAGCCTCCTCTTCTCCAGGCTAAGCAACCCTAATTCCCTCAGACACTCCTCATAGGACTTGCTCTCCAGGGTCCTCACCAGCCTCGCTGCCGTTCTCTGCACACACTCCACCACCTGGAGGTGAGTATCCCGAGAACATCTCACCTTACTATTAACAGCCGAAGCAAAGAAGGCATTAAGTACCTCTGCCTTGTCCTCATCTCTCGTCACTACGGTCCCTGCAGCATCCAGTAGAGGAGGAAGATTCTCCTTGGTCCTTCTGTTGTTGTCAATATATTTGAAGAAACATTTTTTATTGTCTTTCACCAAACTGGCTACTTGGAGTTGTAGTTGGCCTTTAGCACTTTTAATTTTCTCTCTACGTGATCTCACCTCACCCTTAGAGTTCTCCTGGGATGCCCGCCCCCTCTTCCAAAGCACATAAACTTTCTTCTTCTTCCTGAGATAAATACAAAGCTTTCTACTCAGGCAACCTGTTTTCTTCCCTGCCGACTCGCCTTACGGCACACGGGGATGGGCTGCTCTTGTGCTGCCAGGATTTCCTTCTTGAGGAGCATCCAGCCCTCTTGTGCTCCTTTTCCTTTAGGACTGCTTCCCAATGAACTTTATCGAGCAGCCTTCTAAACAGTTTGAAGTCTGCTCTCTGAAGTCCAAGGTGGCAGTTCTGCTGACCACCCTCCTTACTCCTCCAAGGACTGAGAATTCTATCATCTCATGATCACTGTGCCCCAGGCGTCCTGCAACAGTCACCTCTCCCACAAGGCCTCCCACATTTGCCCTGAACAGAACCACATTGGTTTTCACTGCCGTTCCCCTCTCACTGCTTCCTCCCGTGGGATTTCCCCCAGCTGCCTTCAGGGGCATGAAATAAGGGGGTATTTCATCATCCTGCCTGCGACCCAACTCCACAGCCTGCAAGCTCCAAGAGGGGCACGGAGACACCGGTGAAACACAGACACTGTTATCACAGACTGCTTTGGGCTGGAAGGGACATTTACAGGTCATTCAGTCCAGCCTCCCTGAGAGAGCAAGCACATCTTCGACGAGATCAGGTTGTTCAGAGCCCCATCCAACCTGACCTTCACTATTTCTAGGGAGGAGGCATCTACCACCTGCGCCAGTGTTTCACCACCCTCAGCGCGTAAAATTTCTTCCTAATATCTATTCTAAGCTTAACTTTTTAAAGCTTAAAACCTTTGGATCCCACCCCAAGCAGATAAGAAAACACTTTTAACAGTTACACATATACTTTTAACAGTGCCCTCCGAAGGCGGCGGCTCTGGCGCGGTGCGAACAGCACAGGCACTGCTGGGGGCGTTTAATGCCGGAAACAGGCTGGGCCGCCCGGGGAAGGAAGGGGACGGGGGAAGGGGACGGGGTATTAGGGTGAGGGTTTAGGGCTAGGGTTAGGGGAACAGAATGGGGCGGGGGGAAGGACCCTCCCGCCTCACACCTCCCTCCCGCGAGCACAGCCCTCCCCCGCCCGCCCGCCCGCCCACCCATCCCCCATCCCCCATCCCCTCCCCGCACCTGTGGGCCCCGTTACCGCGTGCGAGGCGACGACGCCGCGGGGAAGCCCCAGCAAACAGAGGCAGAACCAAGCGGCTGTGCCGCCCGCCGCCATCTCACAGAGAGGCGCCACCTCGCAGCCCCGCCTCCAGGCTTTAACCCTCCCCGGCCCGGCCGGCGGGGGGAGGCCGTTCCCCCGCGCCCCCGCGAGGTGGCGCTGCGGCCCCGCTCAGCGGCCGCGGAGGCTCTGTGCGGCGCGGAGAGAGCGGGCGGGACTGAGGGCTGAGTACGGCGTCTGTCGCCGCTCGTAGCCACTTCCCGGAGTCTCTGGGCACTTCCCGCAGTAGCTCCCTGGGAAATTCTTCATGGCACTCTGACAGTTATTTCTTTCGCATGCAAATAACGTTGGGGAGTGAGGAAATCCAGGTTTGGTTTGAGAGGAGCTGTCTCAGAGCCGTACTTTACTTTCATGCCGTTTGTTAATCAGTTCTACACCAGCTAACAGGTTTTTTTCTTTTAACACTGTTCCTACAGCTGCCTCAGGATCCAGCAGAACGTTGGTGAGAACGCCTGTTTCGTGCAGCATGCAAGCCCCCAGCACCAGTGTTCTGCCCATGAGCGACCACCAAGAGATCCCAGTCACCTGGACGAGCTCCAGTACCACAGGTGTGACCGCTGTGGGATCCCAGAGGCAGCTGGCACACTCAGCGCTCTCCCTGTGCTGTGCAGCAGGCAGGGCCTCACTTGCAGGGCAACTGACCTTTTCAACTTGACTCTGTAGCGGTCTAAAGAGCCAGAAGAGGACAGAGACATTCTGATCACTTTTTTGACCCATCCAAGGCCAGTCTTGGCT
The DNA here is from genome assembly GCA_033558235.1 of Neomorphus geoffroyi. NCBI lineage: Eukaryota > Metazoa > Chordata > Aves > Cuculiformes > Neomorphidae > Neomorphus > Neomorphus geoffroyi. The sequence goes on along the minus strand of JAUMJM010000045.1, from coordinate 9,659,340 downwards.
TTAGCAGACATAAAATCATAGAATCACCTGGTTGGAAAAGGCCTTTGAGATCACTGAGTCCAACTGTACCTGTCTACTTACTAAACCGGATCCCTGAGATCGGATCTGCCTGTCTTTTGAATTCCTCCAGGGATGGGGGCTCAACCACCTCCCTGGGCAACCTCTGCCAGTGCCTGACAGCCCTTTCAGTGAAGAAATTTTTCCTGATATCTAGTCTGAACCTCTCCATAAAAGCTGCATATTGACCCCTCCCCATAATATTAAAATTTTCAGGAAGAACTAGTTTTATGAAAAGCTTTGGAATGTTTCATGATTTCTTTCTTTAATTGTGGCAGAGAGATTTGTTGTCAGTATTCTGTAAAAAAATAAACTCTGTTAACTGTATGGATGCTTCCCAATCTGCAACTGTAAGATTACCAAAGACCAAGAAAGTATAATAAAGCTGCTCCCAAGAAAACTGTAAAAGATTTGAAAGACCATAACTATATAGTCTCAAACATTTAACAAGAAGATAAAGTGATGACAAATATACCAATATTGAAAACAGACAGCCAACTTTTCACTCACCCACATGTGAAAACCACTGACTGAGACAACAGTACTGTAATGATGTGGGGTTTTATTTTTTAGCAAGTGTTAGGTGCTTCGTTGACTACAAATGGCAGCTTAACAGTGAAATGCACTGGCAAATGGCAGTGTCTTTAGGATCAGACTATTTAAAAAAAAAAAAAAAAGGAAGAAAACCTCCATTTACGAAACAGCAATACAATCTATAATTTTATTTTTTCTGGGCTTCAGGACTGTATGGGTTGCTCTTTCTTATCAAAATTAAAATGTTGGCAGCATGAGTTCTGAGACAGAATTGCCCTAATTAATAACTTTTTTTTATACTGAGGACTAGCATATGGAAAAAATCAATAGCCGAGTGTGAAAAGTTCAGGTAGGCAGGTAGGTGGATTAGTCCTTCTGTACTGCTGGGATTGTGCAAATTGTGGTATTTCTGCAACTTTGAAGTTACCTGCACTAAGAGAAATTGCTGTGAAAACACTCTCACTATCCAGACTTTCTTAGCTGCTCCTTTTTATTTTTTTTTCCCACCTAGAGATGTTATTTAAAGGGAACATAAAGATTTTGAAGGCTTGTCTGGGATTTCTGCATACCTTATCACTTATTGAGAAACAGGGCAGTAGATTTACCAGATTCAGTTAATTCACAGCATGTCCCATGCATAAATAGCACAAAGCACACACAAAATGATACCTTCTCAAGATGTTGGACAAATTTTGGATGTGCACATTCAATAGAGAACATGTCTGATAAGCCAAGCTCTTCTTGGGTAGGTTAGACTTCTTGCATGCTTGCTGTGTTGGTGGCTCATACAGTACTGGAATTCCTACCAATATTTCCCAAGTTGGTGGCTTCTTTCACTGGAGTGGGTATCAATGCTTAAAACAGAACCACCTCAGAGCTAGAAGCAGCCTTTTTCTCACACCTGAAGAAGCTGATGCTATCAAAGCGAATTCAATCTAAAAATCTTTGTAAGGTAAGATAGTTATTTTGTTAAGATATCTATAGGAATACTTCAGAAGAGAGCAGATTTACTGGAAAACTATAAAACCCAGGAAGTATAAGCCAATTAAGAAAAACATACAGTTCATCAGAGTTAAGCATTTTCAGATATTTGCAAACAGTACGGAATGCCTTAGTTTCTTGTAACTGGTTTGCTTTGCTAAAGAAGCACACCTGAGGCTGGAAATGCGCTGTGTATGCACTCACTGTGAGCTTTCCAGGAACAATGGCTAAAACTGCCTGTCACAATCCTATTATTCAGTGGGATGTGTGGTTCAAAAGTCCAATACATTATGTACTAAACAGTGTGTGTGTACACATTCAAGTCCATATACTTTCCCTAACTATTACAGTGAAGTTTATTTTCATGTGGATCTTACACTTCCTTTCTACACACACTAGAAATGCTTGAATCAAATAAAGAACACTGTTATTACAAATTCGGCTACTACACAGTACAGAACATGCCATGCAACCAGCTCATGAATATTATTCAGAGTTATTTGATGACTGCATATTTTGGAATTAATTTTGTGTATAAGCAGTGTATCTAACGGTATCAGCAACTCTCCTACCACAGATCTGCTGCTGGAAAGGTATTGAACAGTGCATCCCCAAGTGATACTGCTCTTCATTTGGAGATTTTTTATGGAAAAAGCCAAGGAATTATTTTGCTATTGCACATGCATTTAATTATCATAACACGTGCCTCTCTCAAATGCAAATATGCCAAGTGGTACTTGAGATGAATTTCCTTATTGGCCTAACATACTTAGCAATCATCTTAAGTTCAGTCCACTAGAAGAACAAATTACACAGAAAAATTCTTTTTCAAACAGCACACAAGGTCTGATGCTAAAAAGCAAATTGGGGTGGTGCCAGGTGAATGACTGCAGACACTGAAATCACAGCCCTAATACTATGTCTTTGACAAACTGGTCCCACAGCTCAGATGTCCACTCCACCCCGGATGTATGGGCATTTCAGCTGCATGCTGCATTGGGTGTGACGAGTCAGGAGTGTAATAGGGAAGGTTAAACCTAAACATTGCTTGAACTGCTCCTCATATAACAGTCCCCCTTAGTCATTCTGCTCGAAGTCCCAGAAGCCCTTATGAATGTCAGCCTCATCCACCTACCACCACCACTGAGTATCAAATCTATCAATCTGTAGTTTAGCAATATGCTGAGGCATATATTGAAGGTTTAGGAATCTACAGCAGCGCTCGCACAAGTGATAGTAGTGTAGATGAGGCCACCAATGTAACATTTAAATATCTTAACATCAACTATTTTCTATGACAGTGACACATTAAGACGTGGTAAAAATACAGCACAGCAGTATTTGTAGTGGGAAAAAACCCTAGTAATGCAACTCTGTACTATCAGACCCACGGCAGACCTTTTAAAGCAGCTTTCTAATATCTGGGGATGCTTTCTGAGAAAGTTTCCACATGTACACTTTCTGTTTAAAAGAAGATTTAATCAGCTTCATTTGGAAACTACATGTCTTTAGTGTTCAGACTTCTTGAACCAAAAAGCAAGAACCTAATAGGCAACAGTCTCTCAAGCCAGTATCTAAGGAATAGGTTATAAAGAAATTAATGTAAGTGTCAGAGAAATAACTTTATTTTGTCATCAACTTGGTTTTCTCTGCTGTGTCCCTATGCTGCAAAATAGCTTTAATCCTTCTCTGTTGGATAGAGGACAACAACATGCTAAGGAATAGCTTCCAAGATGGGAACCAAAACTAACACCAAGATTTGCAGATTTTCATGTTCTTCTTTTCCTCTGAAAGGAGATAAAGTATTAAGGCTAAGTGAATAAGGCTAAGTGAATAAGATCAGGCAATATAATGAAATCCAGGTGTTGCACTTTGCCTAGGAAGAATGTCTTGGCTCTTCATATATGCAGCCTGTCCTTGTATGTGTCCCCCAGTGATTTCACCAGAAGCTGCATTTGGCTCAAAACAGTAACTGCAAATACCACATTAGATTCATTAGCAAGTCTAAGGAATTTTTCTGCATCACTCAGTAATTCTAAGAAAGCAGGTTTTGATAAACATATGGTTGGACACAATGATCAATTCACTCAAACTCCCAAAGAATGATGCTGTTTTCAATAGATCAATACAACTAATCACAAATAGACTAGTATTTATTTCTCATGCATTATAGAAAGTATTTGACTAATCACTATAGGAAGCTTTTGATTGGCAAATTTATTTATCCCTAAACTGATTTTTTTTTAAAAAAAAAAAATCCTTTTTCTTTTAGGGACTGATTAAATTTATTTCTGTACAATTTGCTATGAAGAAAATAAGAGAGGCCTGTTAAAAATATTGACACCTGCATTAATACCTGTAACCCTCTCTGGCACATGTGGTAAGGAAGCAAAATACCTGCTGCAATCCTATAGTTGCATGAACCACTGAAACAGCATTTTTTTGGACAGATTCCATACTTCTACTTTCAGAACCAAACTAAAGATTCTTTTAAGTCATCTGTGAACATCAGTACTCAAGAATAAGCTAAAAGAATAGCAGTCATCTGCATATACTTTCCTTCATTAATATTCTTATGATAAATAAGATACCATTTTAGCCTGTCCTTGCAGTCTAATCTGCAGAGCTATGGACTAGAAAATACATTGTAGGCCTTAGATAATACATTCTTAATCCAAAAATACTCACTGGACACCTTCATTTCATACACAGTCATTTCTCGATGGCTGAAGCGAGTCATGCAATCTGCTCACCTGCAGCGCGCTCTCTCCATGCCCCAAGTCCCAGGTTCGCAGTCTCACACAATGCATTTCCTCAAGCACGTGTAGTATCAGAGCTGTTTCCAAAATACTATTTAGACTGACTCCAGAGTACTGGGCAATAGGTAAGGCAGGTGCTGTTACCACCACCAAAGGCGATAAATCAAAGGCACGCCTCAGTCACGGTTTCTCCCATTTCCTGTTTGGCCTATAAACGTGGCAAATTAGATACTACCAGTTCTATCTGTGATGTGCTGGCCAGAGAACAGATAAGTACACTGAGGAATTGCAGTTCTTCCTGACCCTCTCTGCACCCATTTCAGGAAATGTGCCTACAATTCAGGCAATGCTCAAAGAAATCACACTGTCCCGAGTGCTTAGTGAGGGAAGGCAAGCACACTGCAGCATAGCTCCTAAGAAATAACATTCATGCATATAAATATTGACACGGGCAACTTCTTAAGTTACATGTTAAGTACAATAAAGAGATAAGGGTGGCAAACAGGAAAGCCTGTGTAAATCAGATGTCATGTAATACCACCGAATTCTTTAATGTGGATAGCTGGCAAGGACCAGTCTATTATTTAAACGTTTACCAAGTCTGTTTTGTTTGATATTCTAGATTAATAGTTGCTGCAAATTTTAGAGTATTTTGGATGACATCCTCAGTGTAGTTACAAAATACAGTTGTTAAAAAAAGGAAAAACAATCTGATCCCCATTTATTGTTAACAGTGAAATCTAACCAACCCTCTATTTCCCTTGTTACAGCTGCCTTAGAGGGGAAGTGAGTAAGCTCATCAGTATTCAGGTATTGCTAACAGGGAGGTCACCTTCTTCTGTTAAGCAACTCTCCATTTCAAACATTAAAACCTTGCAATTAGTAATTTGACAAGGACACCAAAGTACACAACTAATTTGCTGTGACTAAGGTGATGCTTTCTGTAGTATAATTCTACTTACAAAGCATAAGAGGAGCAATTCCTGCAAAGACACAGATCCTGCCTCCCATATTCATGCAGACTGTGGGATGCAAAGCAAATGTCACGAAGGCAGAAGCATAGGGGAGGATAAGGAAGGATCCGTAATTAAGCACGGCAAGGCAGAATTAAAAGTTGCTCAAGATTAGGATAAAGCCTTTTAGATATTAGGAAGGTCTTGCTACTCATTAGGATTCTTTTAATGACACTTTTTATCATGCTTGACTAAAACAGAAGAGTAGTAAGACCAAGAGACATCAAAATAGCAATTGTAACAGTGAATAAATAAATTCTTCCTTTCTCTACTACCTCCTTTCTTCTCAGTTCACCTTAGGGAACAGATCTGTGAGGTAGAAGATTCAGAACAACAAATTTTTGCTCACAGCCATTGTAGGCATGTCTTGCACTGCTCTGAGTTTACTGTTTACACAGCAGGAGACTGGTTCTGTTACTATGCCAGTAGTTTCCAAATTCTGATTCTCAAGGCTGTACAAGCACATCTACAGCTACCCTTGAGTAACGCTGTTTCATGCGCTGAAAGTGGCCTTTCCCTCCAGAAGCATCCCATCAAAGTGCCAGATATGATCCCAGTACACAATAAGCTCCACAGCAGGCTTTCTGGTCCACCAGAAGAAAAATTCTTGAGAAACACATTTCCACAGCAGTTGCTTTCCCAATTCAATACAGAACCGATCAAGATGCAATCCACAAGGTATTCAGAAAGTGGTACTACCCTGACTGCAGGATAGAACAGCTTGTGTTTGGTTACTAAAATAATGAATATACATTTCATTGTCTTGTTAGTATAAAAGGAGACAAAACTCAAAGATTATTTTTGTCTAGCTTGCCTCCTTGATCTCCTGACATAATAGCTGTCAGTGTACTGGATCACAAAGGCCCTATTTTCACTTCATCAGCACTTTTAATCATGACATTTGAACATGGTAACAAGTCCATTGTGGATACCATCACTTTCCCTCGAGTCAATGAGACTCAAAGGTGTTTTGCAGGAGCTGTTTCATGAACAGCTCAATCTAGTAAGCTACTTCCACTCTTTTTCCCATAATTTGTCAATAGCATTCTGTGGTCCAAAAGGTTCAGGTAAAAAGCACAAAGGGACAAATTGTTCTGGTATGTGTTTGTTCAAGTGAAATATGATCTCTGATCACTTTTTACGTAAAGGACTTCCACATGTACCAAGTTCAGTCACAAAATGAAACTCATGAGCCATCTGTGCTTTGAAATGCTCTAGCAGCAATAAGATTTGGAAAACAGAGGAGGAGGAAGTCATAGTGACAGCAGGGGGCAGCGGGATATGAAAGCTCCAAAATCTATCTGAATTAACTGGAAAAACATGGTGACTAAAATAAAGACAAAGGCACTGTGGGTCTTAAAAAGTGAAACTGACTTTAAAATATAACTTTATGAGCATCAGCAATCAAAAATAAGTATTGATCTAGATGTCAACTTTCATGAACATGGTAATGTTATAAGCCTTCTTTTAAAAATAAATAAATAAAAGCTTCCTTGCCCATGCTCAGCAGAAACACCAGCCTGAGCTGAGCAGTATTTTCTTCTGCTCCAGGCAATCACAAGGGAGGCCCAGAAGCAAGCTGCTAAGGAGGGAGCACTTGTAATCTGGTTACCCCTTCTGCCATGCTGCCTCATGGGCAACACTCCTGTCTGTGTTCGGAAGCAAGCAGGCCACGAAGTGTGGAGGCAACTGGAGTCTAAGTTTTCATGCTGTTTCAGTTCTTTGAGTACAGAAGTGTTTGTTTTTTCACTAAGATTTCATCCCTTTGATAAAAGGATGGAGTTAAAGAACAGAGAGAAATGGGCTAACAAATAGATTACAGCCCAAACTGTGGTCACTTAATTTGCCCATCTAAACCCCAAAATTTTGGTTACTTATTTTGTCCATCTAGAACCTGATTTTCCAGATTTTTTGCTGTTACGTAACAGGTTTGAAGGAGCACTGCTACTGCAGGTGTCGGTGGACTAGGAACCAGCATCTCAAAGATACTCAGTGGATGAGGAATACAAACCAGGGGAAAAAAAGGACCAGAAGCCTGGCTTGTACTCACATAGACACAGAGTAAGATACAATTGCCTTAAAGGAGAATGTTTTTCTCTTCCTGAAATACCTTCACTGCTTCACAGAATACCTTTCACCTCCAGTAACAAAAGCATACACAAGGTGATGCTTCACTAGACAACCCCAACTTACTGCAGGAATCCTGTAGGGAAAACCAGCATGTTGATCATGTCACAATAACTTGGCTGTATGTGAACAACAGTGCTTTAATACATTTATGTCTTGTTCCTGTAAGATACACATATGTTCACTACAATACAAATTAAAATACAAATGCCTGATAGACTTACAAAAAGCTGAAAGCTCGGGGAAGATACATCACCTCATGCTGTCCTCTTATGTAGTCATCCTTTTCAAGCTTGGACTTGGTAATCCAACATTCCTCTTCGGACTGTTGAGCTCGAGCTTTCTGATTTTTCTCTTATATTTAATTTGGACAGCTTCTAGATTATTTCAAAATGTCATCTTGCTAGAGCTCCTGAAACCAAGGTGAAAAAAAAAACAATCCAAAACTCCTCTCTTTGATCTTGTTCACTTTCACTCCGTTTCCCATCCAGTTTTGTTAACAATTGGTTTCTTACTTCATGGCAGAAACATCAGAGACTTAAGTGAGTTGTATTATTTTTAGATATCTTTGTGTGTCTTTTCAATGTGGTGATATATAAGCAGGTCCTTGTCAAAGAATAAAATGCAGCAAGTAGCTGTTTGGTGTTTTATCTCTGCAAAAGCCATGTAAATTTTCCACACTGATACTGACATTTGACCTGATCCTTTTCCTTGAATACACTGCAGAAGGAACAATCACTGATAAGATGAAGACTGATTTATCATTGTCCTTCATCTCTGGCTAAAGTATATGTTGCACAGTGTTACTACATCAGGGTGTCACGTGCTATACTGCTGCAAATTATTACACTGCTGCAAGGCATGCTGAACTGAACTCACCTCTCGTATACAAAATCCAAAAACTGTGATTATATTTGGTGGCATTTAAGCATTTATGTTATGTTACCTGGCTTGACTTTTGAAAGAAGCCCAGAGGAGTCATGGACAGAAACAAATTTGAAGTCAGTGTTATATCTGGACACACAGATCCTTGAGATTCTTGGAACACCTGATCTCTGTCATTCCTAAAGTTCTTAATCTGAATAATGCTTTAGGTAAAATTTAGGTGCCTTTCAGCGGCTTAGTGTTGCATGCAGAACTTTGACCAATTTCCCTAAGCATATACGATAGGCACAATCAGTTCTTTAACTCCGACTCTGTCCTTCTTGGTGGAAGATTCCATTGCTAGTGCAATATCCTTGGTTAAAAAACTAATGTTTAGTGAAGACAAGAGCTCCTAATTTTCATAACAGTTGACAGGTCAGTCTTTTTACATGAATTATCATGTCAAGTTAAGGCTCAGATTGCTTTCCCATCATAACATGCAGGACTGATCAAGTAAAGGCTGAGTGGAAGATAACAAAAATCATAGCAAATTTAGAGAAAACAGAAGCAATTTTTAAATTATTAGAAAGCTCAGGTTAAACGCCTCTATATTTTTCAGTGATAAGAACACAAATTATTGAACAAAATTACTTTGTGTTTGGCTGCGGTGATGGTATTAGTCAATCACACAATGAATTTCATAGCAAAACAATGGGAATTGTATGTCAAATATTCTACCTGTATGATCAGTCTTAGTTTACTGTATTAAAATCAAATGCAACATTTAAAGGTAAACAAAAGACACTCTATTTCTTTTATACAAACTACTTAATGCATTTTTTTCCCCAATTCTAAATTTATACAATTTCTTATTCAAAAATACTGCAAATTAAATGTTCGCTTTTCTATTTATATAAGGAAATTTCTGCTGCGGGTACATTTTTTTGATAATGATAAACATGAAAAAAATAAAAATAGCAAAGAAATGTGATGCTTTGCTATTTAAAAAACCTATTTGGTAAATTCTAGTCAGAATAAACTCCTGCAGGGGAGAAAAACTGCACTTTGGTTACTTATGTTTAGACTTTGGATGACTATTCCTTTTGGCAATTGCACAAGAACAAAGTGTGAGCTGAAAGAAAATATGAAAATCAGCACTGTGCTAACTTGAACAGACAAAGTTCAATAGCGATTAAAAAACAAAACTCTCCAAGGTATGTGACAGGAATAACAATGAAGAAGTCACACAGTAACAGAGTTTGAAAAAGCCATTTAAGGAAGCAAAAATCAAATCTCACTACTTCCTGTATCTGTTTCCTTTTAATTAATGAAGAAAATGTTACCTAAAATACTTAATGAATATAGCACACTGATCAAAGTAAGGAAATCTAAATCCAAGTCAGGTTGATCTGTGTCCTCCAGTTAATACTAAAGAGACTTCACTTTGACTTCATTTGAATCAATAAGGATATCACCACCACAGTTTTTTACAACCCATACTGGTCACCCTTTTCAGGCGTTGTACAGCACAAAGCAGCTGTGGGGGCAGTTTGTTGGTCGCTATGTACTGAACTCTCCACTGCTGTAAAGACCTGACAAATTATCCAGCATGGGAGTTATGCCAAAAGTTAGACACACCATGCTGCTTCAATGACAGTTGAGATGCCACTGAAAGTATCCATAGTTCTAAACACTCATGACACTGACAGATATATTAGCTATGGCACCCACAGCACTGAATTGGTATGAAAGGAGGGCCTGGGAGACTTGCAAGCTGTTCTTACTGGTTTAAAGTTAATTAAATCTCTTATATCTCCCTGTGAATATGCTAGCAAAAATCTAATTTATTCAGTTGTCTGTTTGGCTGGAACACTCTTAAACAGCCTTTATCTTTTGGAGCTAAATATCTCTCAGCTGGTGTCTTCCTGAAGAGGTCACTTCCTCGTTTTCTCAAAATCATAGCTCCACTGAGAAATTTATAGAACTTTCTTAAATGAAAGGTTTAGCTGGTCCAGGTAGCCTGATAGCATGACAGGGCTGAATGTTAAACAACTGCAAGTAAGAGTCATGTTTTGTGCTTGGATACTACATATGGCTTTTAAGAATAGAATATTATATTAATTTTTCCAGGACCATATGCGTGATTTGACCCATCATCAAAGCCTAATGGAATTTAAGAAGGCCTTAAGGAAAGCATTGATTCTGATATATCACCATTATTAGAAAACTGATAGGAGTTATGTATAAAGCAATGATCCAATGCCTTCTTTTTCAGATTTATTTCAACAGCTTCTAAACATAGTGCAAGGGAAAGGATTGGCAGAAAGCTCAGGCACAAAGCATCATGAAAAACGAATAACTAAAGCTCTGCAAGACAGTGAAAAGACCAATTGCATAAGAAGAGGAGCATGGAACATGTCTTGTTTAAATGAACAGGACTCAACAGGAAGACGAGTAATGAGTGAAAATAGTTGAATAGTTTAAGATGGAACAGTAGAGTATATATAATTAAACCAGATACATTTTTCACAGATCATGTCGAAATATTGTGTTAAATATTGCTTTGCCCAAATAGCTACCTAACAATGCCTTTTCTAGCATCGCACTGGCAGAAAAGCTTGTGAAATTCATAGTGGGTTAGTAGTAGAATTTGCTTCACATCACAACCCTGTTGGCATTAATATAAACAGCAAGATGCTGAACTACTACAACTCTAAAAATAGATTCCAAGCTGGAGGGTATTATTGTAAGAACAAAACATCCAACAGACAGATGCAAATAGAATGATTTAAGGCCTTTGCCCTTAAACTAACTTCCCAAGTAGTACACAAACCAATACGCTTACAGAAATTACTGAAATCTTGGTTGAAACTGAAGGCCCTAATTTCAAAACTAAGCAGCTGCATGTTATGCCAATGACAATAACATCTGTGTAGGTATTAGATCATTACTGGTTTTAACTGTGCAAAATTACAGGATGGTCTAAAGATTTTATAATAGATTAAGCGATGTCTTCTTTGTCAATTACCAGGCAATCTCTGTTTGTTCTGTGAGTAAATGTTAACAGTAAAACCTACAGTAAAATCAACAGAAATTCAAACAGGGATTTTCAAACCTGGAAATTTGTCTTGTAAACAATTTGATGTTCTGTCAAGACCATGAAAGATGGTCCCCGAAACAACCCATGGCTATGCTATCAGCCACATAAGTCAATTATTACTGAAATGCCGTCCTTCCTTTAAATGTTACTTTATTCCAGTCATCTAACAGTGACATTTTGAGAAGTTAGTAAAGCAAAGAGGACACACGAATTATAAGGTATGTTAGAAAGGAGTCAAGGCTGACTGTCAACAGAAAAGCAAGCTTGACAAATTAGAAAGCTGATTCATGTTTCTTTCCCTTCACTTAACTTTGGCCAGTCAAGGGTAGGGAACCTTCTGGTTTATGGTTTTTAAGCAGGCTAAAAATATAGGTAGATGACTTATGGCAGTGACTATAAAATAGACAATATATACGACTTTTTGAAATAATTCGAGGAACTAGATAAATGGAATGAAAATTAAATGTCTGTTTGGTCTCCAACATAAACTAACTCAGGGGATTTGGTTCAATTCTAGTGTTCAAGTCTCAATCAGCAGTAGATTGCAAGTCTACTACAAAACACAGATGATTTGCTGTTTCTTTTATCTCCTCCTCATATTCCTCCTCTCACCCTTAAATAACCATAAAATCTAAACTCCAGACAAATCTTTTAAGTCTTTAAGATCAGATAAAACTGTGTTTTTTCTTTGTTGCTCAGTTCTCCTCAACATCACCCTCACAGGTATAGAATCTAAGCCACAGCAAACAAGAAGCCCGAGACCACCAAAAGATCTGAGAAAGCTCCTAAAACCCCCTTTGTCAGTTACTTGACTTCAAGTAAAAAATTCATCCCTTGCTTTCCTGAGGTAGCAGTACAAGAACATGTCACCTGAGCTTAATCACAAATTTATCAGGATTTTAATCATGGCTACTGATGTCGTAATGGTTTCAGGTTATCTGAAAGTCACAGCTTCAACATCCAACGTAAGGGGTAAAAAATTAGGATATAACAATTCATACAAAAATGTCTCTCTCAATATTGTATCTCCTATGAGCCAGAAAAAGGACAAATAGATCATCCTAAATCTCAAAGGAATCAAGTTAAAATTGAAAGGCAGATTGTTTGACTTATCTAGGGCTCAAAAGTATTCTTGTTTTTCTTTTTGTTTTCTCATTGCCTACTGTAATACAGAGCTTTTACTATAAAATATCAGCTGTTTTATTGTAGCACTATAACCTTTTGGATCACACTGTGAAGGAACATGTGGATTAATCGTTGAGATTGGGAAAATAAATCATTTTCATTTCTACGATATTAGATTTACCTGAACTGCTGGATGGAGGAGACATCAGCCTTCTGTCTGCACACAATGCCATTCTGGTTTTCATTTTACAAGGCACAACCAAAATGAATGCGTATCCTGCATTAGCCACATCTCAAACTACTGTGCACTGTCTGTCTTGGGTATGAGACGCCATAGCAGTGCTGCAGATGGAAGTTACCATACTGTGTAAAACTTCCCAGTAGCAAATAACATGTCCTTTTTTAAAAAAAGGCCATCTGAGCAAGTTAAAAGCCACTTAAAGAAACCTACCATTTAGGCCAAAGGAAACAAAACCATCTAATATGGCTCTGAGCAGAAACACTACTCAGTTGCCAGCTGCAAGACCCGGCAGTGTGAGACAGCAGTTTCCCTGGGCACATACAAACCCACACGCACAGAAACACCCACCCCCTGGCACCAAGTACCTGTCAGCCCTGGGCTTGGTGCTGGCTCCAGCCTCCCATCTCCGCTCGCTTGCTCTCAGACATGGTCATTGTCCCTATCCCTACAAACATAACACAGACTCACATAGAGCATAAGCAGGATGGTGAAAAGGAGGAGTGGAAGGAAGACAGGCTTTGCCACCAGGGACACCATGGGCTGTATGTCCCCAGGTGAGGGTGGGAAGCTGGGATGCAGTGGGAGGCACTGTTGTACATGTGGATACGTGCATCTGCCACACAGGCACAGCTGCACCCCAGGAAGACCTCTACGGCCCCAAATTCAATCCCAGCCCTTTCCCCTCAAAGTCCTTCTTCCCACCATCTTTTCTGTGCCTGCTGCATCTCCCCTGCACAGCACGGTTCTGTTGTTTGCAGGGAGAAAAAGGTATTTTACAGATAGAAAATGTCACCCAGTGTGTTTGTCAGATATGACAGCAGATGCCAAGCAGCCACATCTTAACTTTTCCTTCAGAGAAGAGAAGGGGGAAAAGTTTAGTATCTTATAGGGGGCTAAAATGTAGATAAAGTGAGTGGAGGTTTTCTCATCTGTGGCATCTACAAGGCTGGGTCTGACAGGGAAAAGCTGTTTTCTTTCTGTCTAGTTACTACCATTTTTTTTTTTAGCTTGGTCTCTATCATGTTTTCTGTAACTTGGGATTTCTTTCCTAGTTCTTTGTCCCTTGTACGAGTTATGTTGCTGCCTGGCAGTCAGCCAAACATTGTAACTGCAGAAGAAATCTTTCTTGATTTACTCCTACAGACCTTCATGAATTTTCTTAGAGATGGCATGCTGCTTTATTAGCCTTCTGAATTATTAACAGTTCTCAAGTTAAGATAATTCCTTGTTAATATTATTTTGACTTTGTTTTATGATTGCATCTGGCTGAGGATAATGCTTACAGGTGACATACTGTCTTGTGTTGCAGTAGATGTATTTTATCCTGCATAAATATATTATGCATAATTGTTCTCTTTTCCAAACTGGTAAGATTCAACTTTTGAGCGAGCAGAATGAAAAACAAGGTTCTAGTTTCCAATTTTTTAATGTCCTTGCCTTATCACTTGAATATATTGTGCAGAAAGCTCGTGGTGTGTGTCAGCTGTTGCCGAAGGAGTTAAAATTGTTGTCTGTAGTTTGCCAGTGAATATCTCCAGATGAATCACATCTTTGAGTAGATCTGTAATAGCTAATGAATATTGTCAAGGGCTACAAGTAGCTATGGCTTTTAATAAATCACATTGCATGTAAGCCTTGCTTCTTAGCTGATATAAATTACCAGTCCTGCTAGCACTGGATGAGGATTTAGACCATTTAATTTTCAGTCCTTTTTTCATCTTTCTGCAGAAGCTTGAGCTTAAGATATGATGAATTTTTTCTTTTATGAACATTTCACTTGCAATGTAATCTTGATTTGTGAGGAGCTATGGGGATTTTCAGTTCTGAAAGTCATCAGATAATCTACCCTGATATAGAGTCATCATATGATCTGTCCCGATCTGCTATCTAACTTCAGAACCCTTGTTATACTCAAGCACACTGACTTGCATTTGATTAGCATGTATCTTCCAGAGGCACCCAGACTTAATTTAAAAATGAAAAAATCGCCTGTTCCTCAGGGTCATTTGTTCCAATAGCTAAATACTTTTACTTAAAAAAAAAACAAATAAAAAAAAGACAAAAGAAACCCCAGCTCTCTCCTCCATAATCAATATTTGTTTAGCTGAATCCTGAGCCTTGATTCTTGTTATGCATTTTCTAGCTTGGCTGAAGAGTCTTTTAGTACTTAATATTGTGTCTTCAAGAAGCTATGTACATGACACATTTAAGCGATCTCACTGTCTTTGAAATACACTCAACTCCTTATGCTATTTTTTTTCTGAGTACTTAATCACTTTTGCAACATTTAATCACTATCTGCATGATTTTCAACATTTGTCCCAATGCAAGGATATTTAAAGGCTGTTATGATCGGTTTCAGAATATGCAATGAAAGCAGTTCTCAGTCTTTTTATAATGGACTATTTTTCCTTTTTTCTTGCTGTACACATTGATTCACATGTACAGTAATAAGGAAACATTGTACAGGCAGTTTCCACAACAATAAACTAGAAATAAACTCTTGAAATCAAGTCCACAGAAGAGGGATTAGTTTAAAAGAATGATGGCAGAAAAACTGCCTCCCCCACCATGTTAATTTTGTATTCCATTGGACGTGTGTACAGCCCAAGGACAAAGCTAAATAACACATGAAGACTGCTTTTAGTTCTTCAGGCAACTCTTGCTGGGTAATGCTGAATAGAGAACTTAATTTTTTTTCCAGCTTTAAAATGACACTTTGAGATTTCCTAGTAATTTGGCTGAAGATAAAATTAAACAAGCATTACATATCAGTGCCCTAAAAATTAGCTAGATGTTTACAGTGAGGTGAATGTTTCCAATATGAGTATACAAAGGGAGACCATCCATAATAAGGGTGGTTTGAGAGGGGCAAATCCCTGTTATTCTGATGCTACTGCTAAGAAGAAAAATTGTCCCAAACTCGTCCATTGCTACCTCTGCTTCTACCATAGAGAAGCAGCTAAGCTCACAGCGGGCAGCATATCTAAGATCAAACCCACTTCTTCCGTCTCCTGTTAATTCGTACTTTCCCTGATATCTTCCCTTCCAGTGCCATTTGTTAATATTTTCTATTCATGTGAGATTAGCCTATTCAATCCAATAATGGCCAAATATCACTGTCAGTTAACGGAAAGGTCCCTGAAGAAAACCAGACATTCATGATATGGCCATATAATGTGTGATTTAATGCTATAAATATAATATGACACCAGCCATGTCACAAACTGCAGCAGAAGCTAAGTGGCAGAATCACAAAATCTGTCTCTGGACCGTCTGGGCTTGGCTTCTCTTAATAGCTTGAAGAATGTCTGATGAGGACTTCTGTGAATATATACAAGACAGTATAAGCTTACTGAAGGTGAGACGGAACACAAATGAACAGGTAGCAAACATGACATTTGAAACAGATTCAAAACAGATTATCTAAGCCCATATTTTTAGAATAACCAAAGTCGGTGGTTACGTTCTGAAACTGTCATAAATTTAAAAGGAAATAGCACTATCTGAGATAAGCATTAATGACATGAGTGAGACTGAGAGAAGAGGATGTTCCTTTGTGGCTGTGCAGCAAGGCCCCACACAGAGCCGGAACGCAAGCAGCCAGTTAGCGCATCCAGGCTTCCTGAAGCACAGAGTAAACACCAAGTCTACAAAGGAACTGGATGGAAACACGATCTTTACCACACAGTAGGACGAGAGGAAATGGCCTCAACTTGTGCCAGCGGAGGTTCAGATTAGATGTTATGAAAAATTTCTTCACTGAAAAGGTTGTCAGGCACTGGCAGAGGCTGCCCAGGGAGGTGGTTGAGTCCCCATCCCTGGAGGTGTTTAAAAGACGGGTAGATGAAGCGCTTAGGGATCTGGTTTAGTACTGGACAGGAACAGCCAGACTCAATGATCTCAAAGGTCTTTTCCAACCAAGCGATTCCATGATTCTATGATAGTGTATGGGGTTCTTCTCCAGTAAAGGCTGCAGAATGTGTAAAGCCATCAAAAACCTAGACACCAAAAAAGGCCGTACCGACTGCACAAAACAAAGTTAACTGTTCTTTTTTTTAATATGCGTTTGAAATGTATCTCGGTGGGTACGGGACGGCGCCAGCTATAAGCACAGCTGCTCCCCACACACCCAGCACCCACCACACGCCCCAGGGCCACGGCGGGCAGCTCGGGGCTCTCAGCCCAGCTCCCCTTGGGCGGCTTCGGCGGGGAGAGCCCCGCGCCACCCTCTCGTTCTTCCCCGCGGGGGACCGGCCCCGGGCCGGCCTGCGGGTGAGCAGCCGGAGAGGAGCCCGTGCCCCCGGGAGGGGCGAGGGGGCGGCAGGCGAGGGTCTGGCTCCTCCATCCCGAAGCCGGAGCCCGAAGACCAAAGCCCAAAGATCGGGTCCGAGGCTCGGCCCTTGTGCTGGCAGAGCGCTCGTCCCGCCCGGTGCGCACGCGCGCCCCGACGCGCAGCGCTAACTCGTCCGGTCCCGGCAGGGGGCGCTGCTGCTGCTGCGCTGCGCGTGCGCCGGGCGGTGCGCTGCCCGGTTCCGGCGGGGCGGGGCCGGGCGGTTGCGAGGCGGGGGCTGCTCCGGTGGCAGCGGCCGTGCCATGCGGGTCTGAGAGAGGGCAGTGGGGGCGCAGGGTTGGTCCGCGATGAACCTGCGCGGCTTGTTCCAGGACTTCAACCCCAGGTGCGGGCGCTGAGCGGGCGGGCGCGGCCTGCGCCGCCTCCCCGGGTCCGCCCGACGGCGGAGCGGCTTCTGCGCCGCGGCAGCGCTCTGCGCCGCGCCGGAACCCGAGGGACGAAGCGGGGCGGGCGGCGCGGGAGGGCGCTGGGCCCGGCTTCGCTGCCCGCGGCGCAGCGGCTGCGCGGGAGTCCCGGCTCGGCCCGGTGCGTGGAGCCCCGGGAGCCTGGGAGGGTGTGAGCCCAGCCCCGCAGGAGCCCCTCGGCCCCGGGCTGAGGCCGGTGCCGGCGGGTCGCGGCGCGCTGCTCCCGGCCGGGTTCCTCCCGGCGCCGCGGGGTCGAGGCGCGCTCCCCGCTACCGGGCCTTGAACGGGGCGCTGGGAGCCGTGCAGCCGCCTGCTCTCCGGGCCCAATTCCAGTCGTCTCTTCTGCTTCGTTATGTAACTTCCTCCGCTCGCTCCAGGGCTCATTCTGGGTTTTGGATTTTTCAGCTTGGGTGATTTGGGGCATAAAGCTCGGCCCTGGAAAGCGCAGGTGCCTGGGGCGCTAGCACAGGCGTTCAGCGCGTGGTAAGGGCTCACTTTGCAGGTGTTGTGAAAGCGTCGTGCTTAATTCCAGCCCATACCTGGAGAAGTCCAAACGGTGATTCTTTGTTTGGGCTCTCCTACAATTAACAAGATGACAGTCGCTACAACTTGGGCTTCTGCCCAAGCAAGGGCTTGGGCTTCTGCCCAAGCAAGGGCTTGGGCTTGCCAAGCAAGTATGGGTACACCTAACTCCTAACAAAGCTGACATTTTACTGCTTTTGCTGGTACCAGATGTTCTAAGACCACAGAATAAAGGTCTTCCAGTAACTTGTGCAGGGTGGTATGAAATGCTGACTCTCCCGGAAGAGTCTTGCTTGTGTAAGAGGGCTTACATGATTGCAATTACAAGAAGCTGCATTCAGTTGGTTATTGAGACGAACAGAAGGGTAACCAGTGCTTCAGGAAATGCATTGTTGCAGAGAAGTTGAAATAAACAATTTAAATATACATGGTTGGAAGTAATGGAAAAGTAGGCACACAAGTTCCAGAAGCTTATAAAGTTTTGTTATTGCCAGGCAATGCTTGCTGCTTGATTGGGTGGTGTCTAAGTGATGAATGAGCAAGCTGAACACTGCAGTCATGCAGTTAACTTCATCTTGAATGTTTTGATGTTTACTGAACACTCAGGGAGCACTGGTATTTTACCACATGGTGTTTTACTTTTGTACTCATTGAGGAGCAGGGGAAGTAGAAACTACGCAAATGTTGGATGTTGGGAAAGTATGAATAGCCTAGGAAGCTGAGAGATCTCTTTGTTGCTATTAGAGTGACTGTTGTCTTATATTGTCCTGTCCGGAGGTAGTTTCATCAAGCACATGAGGGGATCCTGACTCGCTGAAATTGCTTTTTCGTATTAAGGGATGGCTAAGGCACTTTTTTCTGATGAGAGACAAAGCAGCATGATCTCTAAGCTAGGCAATGCTGATCTAATTATGAATAAATATCTTTTTTTATGTGATGAGTGATAGTGGGTAATTGAGTTGTGCTGTTTGAATAAGGGTGATATTCTTGACTATTGCAGCTTTACCTTGTAGCTAGTGTTTGCTGTTCCTGAGGTTATCCATGTTTTAAAATACATACAGTTACTTCACTGAAGAGGTGTTGAAACTTAATTATGTGTTTTATAAAGCAGTTTGTGATCCTCTGGTGAATGGGTGGGTGTCTTTTTCCCTTCCTGCAGTGTGAGGAAATCATGTGGTATGTAATTACTTTGTCTGATTTTTGGTGGCACAAGCAATTGTTGTGTCACTGCTCTCAGGTATTCCAGATACATTTATTCATATTTAGGTTGACTAGTTTATAAAACACATACAACAATTCTGAACTTCTAAGCACCAGCCTCAGTAGGCTGGAGCTTCACTCTATAATCAGTAACTTCATTGGAAGCTTAATGTGTTTGGGTTTTTTTCCTATACCGTAGATTTTTCTTAACTGAATGTAAAAATTGGAAAGAAATAAATCTCTGGGATCTGCCTTATTTACAGTATGGAATAGTTCTTGATGTTTAGTTTTTCATGTTTGAAATTGTTACATAAATTATATAATTTTATCCACACTATTTCTAGCTCTCTTGTTTGTTTTGTATGAAAGAACCCATTTTCTAAAAACATGTACAACTGGTATATTTCTGAGCCTCTAATAATGCAGCTCCTGACCAGATCCTTGTGGGAGGGAACTATTTATAGGTATCCATTAAGTTTGTCATACAAGAATGCTTTTGATGTGTTCCCTTCAAGCAATGGTTTTACAAATGAAAGAGATGACATATGCTATACTTGTGATTAGATGGTTGGCTCTTCAGAGCTGATTTGATTCTTTGCAAAGAAGTTTGATTCACATTATTTGGTTAGGAAGTATCCGGATTAAATTTCAACTACAACTGATTTTCTTGTTCTCTACAAACTTCATGTTAATTTGCCTGCCATAATTTCTGATTCTGTTTTTTTTTTGTCTAATAGCAAATTTCTTATTTATGCCTGCCTGCTGCTTTTTTCTGTGTTGCTCTCTCTACGTCTGGATGACAAAATTCAATGGAGTTACTGGGCTGTATTTGCTCCCATATGGCTATGGAAGTTAATGGTGATTGTTGGTGCCTCAGTGGGAACAGGAGTATGGGCCCGACACCCGCAGTATCGGTAAGTTATGGAGATTTCTTTTGAAAAACAAAGGGAACACGATGTGTTTCCCATACTCAATCAAATTTATCAAAAGTTTTTAATGACATAAGATACAGCATCCAGAAGGTCTGATAATTATTTTAAATGTGTTAAAAACAACTTATAGTGTATGCAAACAGCTTTATGCAGCTACGGATGTCTTAATCCTTGTTACACCAGTTTATCACAGGCTTCAACAATATTGTCTTTAGGAAGCTAGGAGTGACTTTTTACACTTTTCGGTTAGGACATTGGGAATTCTTGGCTTTAGTATGAGACATATAGAAATATGTATCTTCATATGCACTAGGAATTTACTGTACTTTGCTGGATTATTTTCTAAATCAGTTTCCTTAAACATATAGATCAGCCTGAAAAATGTGGGTTTGTTTTTTTCTCCTTGCTGTGTGTATAACCTCGGTGAACATATGGATGAACATTCAGTGATTCTTGAAAATGCAGTGAACATACAGAATTTTTTTCAGACTCTAGTTGCAGTTTTGTAAGAAAGATTCATGTAGTTTAATACAATAATATAGACAAATGTGTAACACTTGCAAAGTATGAGGTTTGTGGGAACAAATTCTTAAATTTCTTTTCATTTTTGGCAAAGTTGTTGAACGTTGATATTTTAATTGTCAATCTGGGTAACTATCAGACCTTTAAGTACATCAGTGTATGTTTTGGTAGTCCAAGTAGGGTGCGAATTTGAACATGCCAAGGGAAAAAGAAAACTGCCTTAAATGCAACAAAATGCAATCCTTTTTTTTATCTACAGTGAATATTAAATGAAAACTTTTGCACACAGGTCTCATTCTGATACCCTGTATTGTGTGGTTCAGATCTTGTTTGCCTCTTCTAGTAATGCTTCTGCTTGTGTATGAAGGTGTGATTTCTCTCTGTGCTGTTACTTTATGGGCATTTTTATTTTTAGTAATAGATAACCTGTGCAGTTGTGCTCATTTTGGTGAATAAAGAAGTTCAGTAAAAGCTGGTGCTTATTTCCCAACAGCCAGTGTAATATCTGACTGCATATGTAGCAGAAAAAATCCTGTTTTTTCTGACCAGCTATGGAATCCTTAGAAAATCTTCAAGTTGTAAAGCACCCGCTGCCACTTTTGAGTGAAATACTTTGAATGTGCAGCTTTATGGGAGAGAAATCCTGTTACATCATCAGGAGTGTGGTTTAATAGTGGCTATTTAGGCATAACGTGTATGTTTATTGAAAACAAGTATTAATATCTGAAACAACAATTGTAAACAAAGCATCTTCTGATGTTTGGATGATAGTGTGCTTTCTTATTGGCTTCCTCATTCTCTTTTTAGAGCAGAAGGAGAAACCTGTGTGGAGTTCAAAGCTATGTTAATTGCAGTAGGCATCCACCTGCTGCTGCTGATGTTTGAAGTTCTGGTGTGTGACAGAATCGAAAGAGGAACCCATTTCTGGCTTCTGGTCTTCATGCCATTATTCTTTGTGTCTCCAGTGTCAGTTGCAGCCTGTGTGTGGGGATTCCGACATGACCGGTCTCTGGAGGTAACGCTTCATTTGTTATGTGTAAAATTTGTAGCAATGCAAGACTGGCAGTTTGGTCACAGTTCATCTCTCAGGAAAACATGATATGGTTTGCTGGATCATTTGAATTGCTTGTTTGCAGTAACCTCCTAGAGTGAAAAGTCAGGATCAGGAATAATAAGGTTTTTTCTAATCTCTGCTAGATTTTTTTTTCACCTGCTAAACTGCAGCATGTTTTAAACCTGCCTTTTTATTATTGGGTGTTAAAAGAACTCATCGTAAACTTTGCAATGTAGACTAATAATAGACACTTAAATGGAAGTTAGTGAAGAAAATTCCACTGATAGCAAGCACTGTCCCTAGGAAGATAGGAACTTTCAGGGCCCTAGATCATCAGAGCTGAAAATTTCTTACTGTCTCAATCTGTGTGCTTAATCTTTAATTGGGTATGTGGATGGTAGGTATAAATCAGTAGTTTCTCATTTTCTCTCTGTATCTTCTTTCCTTTCTAAATCCTTTTGGTTTTGAAGAACCTGTAAGGGTTCTCAAGGTCTTCCCATGGTTGTGGCATTTGGCAATAAATTCAGAGTTGTTATTGAATTGATTTTTTTAAGGATTCTTTTTTTTTTTTCTCTATGTCCTCAGACTTTTAGATTAGATTCAGCTTTTTCAGATTTGTTTTTGAGATCCCAGCCTTCCAAATTTAGGGACGCTTACTAATATCTAATGTAAATGGATGTTCTGTATTGCAGTGATAAGCGTGGAGTCAGAAAAGTTGTTTGACAAGTTCCTTGGTTATCTTGGAGACAGTTTTATCATGCTAAGAGTTAACTAATGTATTTTCTTTTTCTAGCTGGAAATTTTGTGTTCAGTCAATATTCTACAGTTCATATTTATTGCACTCAGATTAGATGAGATCATCAGATGGCCATGGCTTGTACGTAACAAACGTTTTCTTTTTATCCTTATTTAAATACTGAATTTCATGAAGATATTTACTGTGGGAAACAGTTGATGTATGATCAGAGTTGATGATCGCATTTTGCTTGCTTAACAATCCTTTGCTGAATGTCTGGCATTTTATTCAGTGGTCATGGGAAACAGGCTGTGCTTGGGCATTTCATCTTTTTGGGGAGAGGGATGTGCTATCAACTACAATTAATCTCTGATCAGTTGTTGAAAGAAATACCCTAACCAAAAGTTTCCAGTGGGAACACTAAACTAGCCATGAAAACAAGTGGTGAGTTCAGGAGTGTTTTTGTAAATATAGTGTGGTAAATAACTAGTTTTATTTGTTGTGTTACTGTGCATGTAAACCTTCTTATTGTGCGAGTGATCATTGTTAGAACTGCTGAAATTTGTCCCGAGTGCCTTTAGAATAAAAAAACCCTCTTTCTGTGCCTGTTTTTTTTGTAAACTACCATAAAACTGATAATCTGGCATGATTATGACTGTCCTTCCTATTTTCAAAAAAAAATAGGAAAAAGATCTAAAGTTTCAAGTAAGGTGTCCAGTCTTAGTGAAGTTGAACTCTATTGTCTTAATTTTAAATTGTTTTGGCTTGATGTGGTTTACAAAGCTGACAAACCCAAAGAGCTGATGTGGTGCCTAACAGTGCATGCACTCTGTGAAGATTTTCTGTTAGAGATCATGTTACTTAAAGAACACTAGACTTAAATTTCTTGTTTTAGGCTGAATATGTAGACTTGCTTTAAAATCTCACACCTGAAACAAATCAAACTGATAAAATTTTTCAATGTCAGGGGGAGAAAAGCAGTTAATTTTATTTTCTTTCAGGTTGTTTGTGTTCCGCTGTGGATATTGATGTCCTTTCTATGTCTAGTAGTGCTCTATTACATTGTATGGTCTGTTCTGTTCTTGCGCTCTATGGATGTGATTGCTGAGCAAAGGAGGACACACATAACAATGGCTGTCAGCTGGATGACAATTGTAGTTCCACTGCTCACATTTGAGGTAGGAAAAAGCATAACAATTTTTATGTATCTAGTTCTTTTTCCAGTGAGTGATAAATGTTGCTGTGTCTCTTTTTTAATTGCTTTTAATAAGTACACTGCTTTCTGGTTTGGAATAAAGTATTAACAGAAAATATGAAAGAAAACCAAGAATTCTGTGTTTCTTTACAGGTTTTTTTTCAGTAAAATATGCATCACATTGGAACTGTAACTGAATGTTTCTGTGGAGGCCATTTTTCTTCACAGATGGCTAAAGTTAAAGATCTGAGATCAGCATATGTTTCAAGCTTGAAAGTCGGTATTGCAATTATACTGACAGTGTAATTTTCTTCTGCAATTTAGATCTTGCTAGTACACAGACTGGATGGACATAATTCTTTTTCATTTATACCCATATTCGTTCCTCTCTGGCTTTCACTGATAACTTTAATGGCAACAACATTTGGACAAAAAGGAGGAAATCACTGTAAGTATTTTAAAAATCGTAAAAACAGACTGAAATTCATGGTTTCAACATATTGTATGATTGTATTTTCAAAAAGAGCATTTTTGTGTTTGTTCGTTCATAAGAGTTTAGATGTGTCTGTTACTAATGCTTTCAGGGGGTTTTGGCAAGTTTTCCATATTTGTAGTGTCTTCTGCTTTTTTTTTTTTTCCTTATTCCTGTAAGAGCTTAATTTTTGCTCAGAATCAACTGGAAATCCTAATGGGCTTTTAATTGTAACTTAGCCTTTGATCCTTCCGTATTTCCATGGGATTAATTCTCACAGGATGGGACTGAATCTGAAAATAGTGTAGCACTTACCATTTTTAATTAGCATTTGTCCTAGTAGCATGAACTAGTATTTTCTTTCCTCTTTGGCCAAATAGTGCTCTGTGCTGCTTAGTTGCCCAAGTGACCAGTGTAGATTTACGATGCAATAGCACCATAGAAAGGAGTGTTTGCACTTTAAGCCATCTAGTGTTAATGAACTAGTGCAGATGAGTAACTCTTCCCAGCCATGTTGCAGTTCATGTTGCTTGTTGAAAGGCAGTAATATTGGGGTAGATTTGAAAGGAACCAGCTGTGGTATTTGTTATATAAACTCACTTCAGTTTTGGTCGTATTATGAAGTGTATTACAAATTTATTTCTTTGGTCGTGACTAAGCTTATCTCTATTTATTTACTTTTATGTTGTTATTGTATGAAAAATTGGTACTTGTGATTCTGTTTTTCTGAAATGCCTGCCTTTAATAATTTGTGGCCAAAGTAGCTTTTGGAAAACCACATTGTCATTTTATCTTCTATAAGGTTAATAATACTTACCTAAATTTTTAAAAAAGACTATGCACCTGAAGTGAGCTTTGGAAGACTTGTGTGAAAATCCACCTTTAACGTGCTAAGAGAAATACACCACTTTGCCACAAAGTATAATCTCTGAGAAAAGATAGGTTGTATGGGATCTTGCCTGGCAAATGCTTAATACTTTGCTTTTGTTCCGTGTGAAAGATTTGACCTGGGCAGGCTATTACTGTGAACACTTACCTTTGGTACTGGTTAATACAGGGCTGCCATCTGCTGAATCACAAGTACCACTTAGTTAAATGCTCTATTTCCAAGTCTTTGCATGTAGCAAAATACAGGACAAATACAGAATACATACTTTTTTCTAATCTAGCGTAGGTACTATCAAGGATGAGATACTCCTGTCATCACATCATATTTGGCTAATAACAGAAGTATTTGGGGGATACTGAATACATACATTTACTAATCTGTGTCTACCTATGCCATCCCATTCCCTCTGGTACTGGAACCTCTGTGTATCTAACAGAAGTTGGCATAAAGGCCTTCCCATGTGGCACTGATTGCTTTGATTGAGATTAATAAGTCTGGTGTTCATTCTCTGTGTACTGATGTGAGCTGACACAGCTTAACATATGAAATGAAGTGGATTCTTGCTGTGGTGGTATAGCTGTAATTTATATTTCTGGATATATCCATATATGCACGTGCAGAGATGCAGAGGCATGCAAATGCGTTGCACATACTGTCTGTATATAATCCGAACTGCAACAATGTATGATGGGTGTAAGAAATACATTGAGAAGCAATACTAACAAGTTTAGTATTGTTCATATCAAAAGAGTCAAGAGAACTTAAAGGATTGGGTAGGCTGCTTGCTTAATTAAATTTTCATCCTGTGCTGCAATAATGTGTTTGGTTTTTTTTAGGGTGGTTTGGAATTCGCAAAGACTTTTGCCAGTTCCTACTTGAAATTTTCCCATTCTTACGAGAGTATGGAAATATTTCTTATGATCTTCATCATGAAGATAATGAGGAAACAGAAGAAACACCACTGCCTGAACCACCAAAAATTGCACCAATGTTTCGAAAAAAGACTGGTGTGGTCATTACACAGAGTCCTGGAAAATACGTAATTCCGCCTCCCAAATTAAACATTGATATGCCAGATTAAGGTGACAATAGAATATTAAACTTGAACTGGGAATCAGCAGACAAATGTATTTCATCTCATGCCTTGTCCCAATTACTTTAAAATAGATATTGCTGAATCAGTGGCTTGGATTACGCAAATAGGAGATCTTGAAGATAATCTGAGAGTTTCTCCAGAGATGCGTGGTGGTCTAATTCGTGAACCTTCCTAACGGGTTGGTTGCACGCTTGCCTGTATAGTATTTATATGGACATTTGAGCAGTGTAATATATTGTTAAAAGTCTTGTTGTGTACAGTGTAAGTATTATCTAAAAGTATTTTTTTAAAAACCCTGTATGAAATGCCTATGCTGTTCCAGGTGTCTTAGGTCCTAAATATACACTTGCTTTCCATGTCTGTTTTAAATGCTTTTTGGGGGATGCTTTAGTATAGTACCTCTTCTATTTTCTCTTCAGCCACAATCATTCTTAACCACAGGGGCAAGGGAGTGTTGAACTTCTCAGGCAAGACCGGAAAGGATTTTGGGGGAGAAATAGAATGTATAGGTATTTCCACAATGTTCGTTAATTTTCATATAAGTATCTCAACTGTTGAACTGGCTTGAGAGTTAAGCATTGCTTTTGTGGCTTTCCCAGATCCATGTTTTAAACTTGAGAACACTGTGCAACATTCTCCCATTAGACTGGCTGTTTAATGAGTTGTTCCCTCTTGCATTGTGCCTGCGGTCTATGCCAGAAGCATTAGTTGTAGGGTTTACAGCTCTAGGTTAGCTGGTATAAATATCACAGCTTGGTCTTCATTGGTGTAAATACTTAGACTTTTCAAGATAAGAACTTATTGGTGTGGGTATAGCCTTTCCTTGTCTGAAGGAAGACCTCCTTTGACAGATTGCCTTGGATTTCCAGGTGCTTTAAAGAAATTTTGCCTTTGAGACCCATATTCCAGTAGCTTATAACCCCTGGCGGATGGTCACACACCCTTGTACCTGCTCTTTGTCTTTAGATGAACCTGCAGTCGAGGTCGCCTCAATCCTATGGATGATTCTTCCTGGGTTTTAGCATGGCAATCAGATAAAAGCAAAGAGTGTAGGGACACTTGAGTGTGTGTGAAAGCTGCACACCTGAAAAACTTCAGAGATGTGCGTTAGTAGGCATGGTGGTGTTGGGCTGATAGTTGGATTTGATTATCTTAGAGGTCTTTTCCAACCTTAGAATCACAGAGTCATTATGTGGTGCATTAATTCCTAACGCTGCAGACCTCCCTTTTTCTCCCCGAGAACCAGCTCCGAGCTGAATCCCACCACAGCACTGCTCTATCACTACATCTAAGATTTCATTGCATCTTGATTTACTTTTTTGCTCCATTAAAAAAAAAAAATCTTTAAATGAATAGCCATGAGTGCTATTTAGCACTTGCTGAGGCCCTTCCATGTTGCCAGGAAGCAGTTTCTGCTCTGCAGTGTCACAGTGCAGCAGGAGTGCACCCCTTGGCATTCTGTCAGTTGGTAACTGCCTGTCAGTTGGCTGTCTGGCAGGACAGTCCTGCTGCTAAGGCAGGCGCCTTTAGCTGACAAAATTACTCTAAGGAAGAAAAGCTTAAGATGGAGCTTTCTTCAGCAGAAACTTCACATGGTTCTGCTCTAGCCAAGGAAGTTGATTTGTCAGCCTTGACTTCTCATCAGCCAGCTGGTGCAGGGAGTGATGCTGCCTTTGGAGCTGTGGTAGAAGAAAGACCATTACAGGAGGAACCCGACTCAGAAAGTGAGCAGCTGAGTCCATCCAAGGACAGCTCCAGCAGAGGCAACTCCTTAAGATGCCTCAGCTTTCTGAAGAAGCTCTGGGATGTGGTTGAAAGTGATCTGTTTGAGCCCATCTGGTGGGAACAAAAAGTGTATAGTGATTGATGAACACCTGTTTGAAGAGGAAGTACTTAGAAAGGAGAGGATGCATGAGAATTTTTCACAGTGACATCATGGAGAGCTTCGAACAAGAGCTCCGTGAGCACGGATTCTTCAGAAAGCTGCAGGGTTTTCCAAACTCAGGAGCGGCAGGACCAGCAGCTGGAGAGGTATGTTGGATCCTCTGTGTGCAACCTAACCCTCAGAATACTACAGCGTGACAGAGTTCTGTGCTGATGAAATAAGCCTGTAGTACGCAGGAGATGAGGAAGGCAGTAAATGTCCTGATTGCCATTTGTTTCTTGGTGCACGTTTGGAAGTTTTTCAGGTAGAATTTCTGAGTAGCAGAAATGCTAATAAAATTTATGTTGAGAGTTTCAAATTGCTTGGAACACATAAAATGAAAAGATACTCTTATATTGGGATTTTTTTGGCATTTGCTATGCGTGTTGCTGTACAGGATGTGCAGTTTTCTTGTGGCAGTTGCTGAAGGCTGAGAAGGTACGTCAGCATCGCAGTTACGTACGTGTTCGTTCCAGGCTAAAGTGGCTGAAAAGTAGTGCTATTTGGGTTTCTAAATCAGTTTATACACTTTCTGCTACCAAGCGGCAAAACCACAAGGCCAGTCACTACTTCTTAACAGGACTGTACCGCACCATTTTATTCAGCCTAAAACTTCAGGTTTATAACGCCCTTGGTAGTTCTTAGTGTCCGCATTTCTCTTTTGCAATTACAGTTCTTACTTCTCCTGTCTTTGTGCTTTCCAGTCTCAAGGTGGTGGCAACTCATTCTTTTCCTTTGCATTTTTTTAGCTTCACTTCTACTGCAATAAGTATTTCAGACTTTTCCCAAATTTGCTGATGACGTATGAAGAAGTATTGGCTCCAAAAACGCAAACACCACCGGGATCTCCACCAGCCATGGAACTGAATCCACGCAGCCGGAAAAGAAAAGCAGACCATCAGCTTGTGTGGGAAACCACTTCCGAGGAGGAGAGCAGCAGTTCATTCAGCGCAGCTCCACAAGAGGACACCCACCCCTCCGCACCCAGGGCAACATCACCTGCCACTCTAAGTGCCAAGCTCTCCAAGACAGATGCACCAGCGCTCTGTCAAATTCCAACCCTGCAACAACACCCCACAGGGAGCAGCTCACTCCAGTGACTCCCGTTTGCTGCAGCACAGCAGCCCTGGCCTGGCCACCATCAGGGGGTTGCCTCTGCTGCCCCTGCACCAGGTCCCACCATGCCCAACAGCCACTTCCCACCAGGGCTGCCACCTCTCCACCTCTCCAGCAGCTCCTGCTGTCTGTGCCAGTGCCACCGCAGGGCCCTCCTCCACCCCACCACCACTGCCTGACCTGTATGGTGGCCTTAAGACTCCAGCCCAGGGCATGCTAGGTACCTCCCCCACCCCTGTTAGTAGTTCCATAGTCCAAAAGAATAGTCCCCTATGTGTCCAATAAACCGTTTGAATACAAAGCCTCTGCCAGTTGTCCTGTCCCGTTTTCTCAGTGGAAGAAACCTGCTCTGGTCCCAACATGAGAACACAGCTACTGCCCAAAATCAACTGCAATTGATTCCTTCTCATTGAAGACGAGGTGTGGGCTTGCTCACTGGCAAACAGAAATGGAAAAGGATTTAGAATTTACTGTGTAGTATCAAGTGTCTGGAAAAAAAGCACTCCACATCCAAGGTCTTTTGCTGACAAGCAATCCTTGAAATAAAAGACTGAGCACTGACACCATTTCCTTTATTTTCTTAACAAATCCAAGAGTGAAACTGTTGAGGTCAGTAAGGGGATTAGGTTCCATCTTATCTGAGAGAGGAATCAAACTATTAGGTTTTGTTCTTTTTCACATATTGGGAAATTCTATCCTTTTAGAAGTAGGAAGTGACATAACATTTCTCCTAGAAATAAAGAGTACTGGAGCACTGCTTCCCCCATTTCACATGGGAAATGGGTTCAAGGTGATTTTGTCAGTGGTACATTCTGCAATCACCCATCACTTCCCCTTCAGGTGGTTGTCTGTAATGCCAAGTTTGAAGACATCACTTCTGCAAAATGTCTCTTCTGCATTTCTTTGCTTTAGACTGGCCTGGCTTCAGCCCTGTGTCTAGGCTTTCCCTAGAAACACCTGATTATTGCCAGCTGAGGACCAAAATGGATTCAGTCCCCTCTCAGGCAAAAATCTCGCTGTCCTCCAGGAGACTCTCAGCGGCACTGCTCCCCTGCTGTGTGACAGAGGAGCCATGCTTTGCATTCATAGTAAAATGTCATGAAATAAAAAGTCTCTAAACAATTCCAGAAGTATTTTGAAGATCAGAGGAGAGCAGGACTAAATTCTGCACCATCAACAACTGTGTTGGTATTGAGCACCATTTTTTCTGAAGTGGCCTACAAACTTTTTTCCTTATCAGAGATACATGCATTGCACAATATGGTTCTGTTTACTCACATATTGAATTGACACACAATACATCAGCCTTGTCCTTAAAAAAAAAAGGACATTTAGAGTTATTTATATAGGAAAAATTGAGAAAGTAATTTACAGTACTGGTCATAAAAACTACATCTTGTTTATTCTGCTTCAAAAGAGAAGAGCAGGGAATCCTAAACAATTCTCTGGTATTCAAAATGCTGACTTGAGATGTAGGAGTTTGCATTTAGGCAGGAAAAATAATAGCGGAGGGCAACATCTACGCTTTGGAAGGGATCAGTTCTTCAGGAATGTCAACCTGCCACACACCTTTTCTCCCCCTGGTAGGAATTGGTTCCAGGAGCCACCTTGGATTTGAAACAACAGTCAAGTATTTTTGTTCCAGATTACTCAGGACAGCTTTGTTTTCCATCTCCACAACCTTTTCAGGAGGCAAGTTTTCTGGATATAGCATTGTCTCTCCAATGTCTATTAATCCTGTGTTAGAAAGGAAAATACGAAAATTAATTGGCACTCTCATCTCCCAGAGAAAAGGTTTCTAAAAGTAAACCTTCCAGAGGACCTACAAAACACCCAATGTTTCACCAGAAGAACACAGTACGATGCATGCACGCTTCAAACCTGTGCCATTTGCTGCAGAAGATGGATTGTGGGACTGAACTGAGCTCAGTGAAGAACAGGTGAAGCACACAGCTCCAACAGTCACAACTCAGCGATACAGAATTCTGTTAAAATAAGCCTGCATTCCAAGGAGATACAGCTGCCACCAAGACTCCAGAGCTACACTGGGCCTTGAAACATCTTCATTCAAAACAAAACTCTCCATTCCTTTGAGGACACTATTCCATCAGCACTTTGAAAGCATTAAAGTACACGGAAACTCCTGCTAAATATACACTTGCTTTCCATGTCTGTTTTAAACGCTTTTGGGGGATGCTTTAGTATAGTACCTCTTCTATTTTCTCTTCAGCCACAATCATTCCTAACCACAGGGGCAAGGGAGTGATGAACTTCTCAGGCAAGACCGGAAAGCTTTTTTGGGAAGAAATAGAATGTATAGCTATTTCTACAATGTTTGTTAATCAGTTCCAGGAGTTCTCAATCACATCATTCCTCAGCCCCGGGGGATGAATTGGTGCATGGAAACCAAGAAATCCCCTGACCCAGGTGCAGGACCTTGCACTTGACCTTGTTGAACCTCATGAGGTTCACTCAGACCCGCTTCTCCAGCTTGGCCGAGTCCCTCTGGATGACATCCCAGCTTTCTGGCATGTCAACTGCAGTACTCAGCCTGGTGTCATCTGCAAACCTGCTGAGGGTGCACTCGATCTCACTGTCTATGCTGTTGATGATGCACTGGTGCCGCCACGCTCATTTTTTTTGGCACAGTATAAGCAAATTAACACCACTCCAACCTAACTTTCTGTTACAGAAACAAACTTCACCTCCCAAGAAACAAAAGCCATGGAGGAGCGTTGATAGAACTGAAATAGGATTTATTCTGGTAACACTCTCACATGGCATGCAAAGCACATCAACAGCATGATATCACATGATTACGAGTACTGTGAAATGGTTTCAGCAAGAGCTCCTAAGCTCAAAATGCAAGAACTGTGGAACTGACATCTATCATTGCAAAACAACCCAATATGCAACCCACTTCACACCATCTTACTGCACGACGAGTTAGCACAAATCAATTTTATTTCTTCTACAGGCTTTAGAGTTGTAGCCTAAAGGTTTTAGAGGCGTGTGTGTGTTTTAAAAACTGAGCCCTGGCTAAAAGGTCAAAGGTCAAAGCCACTTCACCGTTCCCACACGATGAAAAAGATTCAATTTTATGTACAGCTTCCCTCACAGAGTGGGGCTCCCCGTAACAAGGAACCGGAAGGCACCGCTGCTCCCAGGAGCTGAAGCGATGGAATAACACGCATAACGGCGTAAAGAACAGGCACTCCTGACCGAGTGGTAATGGATGGGTAACGGATGGCTGGAGTGGACAGTTACGGCTGGGCTCGATGATCCCAAAGGTATTTTCCAAACCGGCGGTTCTATGGCTGCAAAGCTTGCCGGAAAACCCAGCCCAAGATTGCTCACCTGCAATAACTCCTCTGCCAAATTTCTCCCCTTCACGCAGCAGCTCCTGCACTTGTCGCTCTGTCATGCCAAGCCTGTCCAGCAGAATCGCTCTCCACGCCTCCCCCTGCCAGTCCATAAGCGCAATGTGCACGGCGAGGGTGCAGCGCTCGTGGCTCGCGAGCACGGGGCGCCAGCGCGTCTCCAGGGTCTTGACCCCGCTCAGCACCAGCCCCGCGTAGGGCTGACGGAATGAGAGGCAGCCGAACCTCATGCTGCTCCGAGCCCGCGGGGCTCCGGCGGGCAGAGGGACCCCGGGATCAGCCGCCGCAGCGCCGCCGAGCCAACACAGCGGGCCCGGGGCCGCTCCACAACAAGAGGCCTCGCTTCGCCACCGCGGGGCGGCGCTGCCCGAGGGGCGCCTGTGGGGACTCTGGCGGCGCCGCACCCCGGGATGTGGGGGCAGGAGCGGGACCCGCGCTGGGAAGCGGCTGCGCCAGGGTTTAGGCGCCAGGGTTTAGGCGCCAGGGCTTAGGCGCCAGGGCTACCGCTCCCCGCACCCCGGCAGAGGCCAAGGCGGAGCGGGAGGAGGAGCGGGAGACGGAGGCGGCCCCGGCGCTTCCGCCTGCGTGGGCGGAGCCGCCGGCGCGGGCGCGGGCGCGGTTGAGGCCTCAGGCCGGTGAGGGCTCAGCGGAGGGAGGGGTTGGTGCAGGCGGTGCTGGTGCTCCCGTGCTCTCCCCACAGTGGGACGGCAGCAGGCGCGACCCGGGGCGCCCTTCTGTGACAAAAGTGAGCAGCCTGGTCTGGTGGGAGGTATGACAGTATCATAAGGTTGGAAAAGACCTTTGAGATCATCGAGTCCAACCTATGACCCAACACCTACACCTACTCCTACTTGTCAATTACACCGTGTCACTAAGAGCCTCATCTAATCTCTCCTTAAACACCTCCAGGGACGGTGACTCCACCACCTCCCTGGGCAGCGCATTCCAATGACCAATCACCCTCAGTAAGAACTTCTTCCTAATGTCAATCCTAAACCTCCCCTGGCGAAGCTTGAGACCGTGTCCTCTCGTTCTGTCACCGGTCACCTGAGAGAAGAGACCAACCCCTGCCTCACTACAACCTCCCTTTAGATAGTTCTAGAGAGCAATAAGGTCTCCCCTGAGCCTCCTCTTCTCCAGGCTAAACAACCCCAGCTGTCCTTTAATTTTACCCTGTCTCTCATTCTAATATTGTAGCTTACAAAGCCTCTGTATATGATGGAAAGCTAGCTCAAAGTTATTCTTTTACTTAAATAAAGAAGTTCTATTTTTTGGATGAACTAAAACACTTACAGGCCAGGTTTGGTGGTGAGTTTTATCTGCTTAGTGATTTATTTCTAGACATTGATGTTGCTAGTATTCACAGCCCCTCCAGGTCTTTCTGCTTTTCTGAAGGTTAAAAGAAGGTTGTAGCTATAGACTGAACATCAAGCTAACTGATTTAGAAACATCTTGTGTAGCTCTCAGTAGCAGTCTTTGGTTGAGATATGTGGCTACACGCTGAGTTTGTAGTAATGAGCTCTTCTTCCCCTGCTGATTATTCAGTCCAATCCACAGGCACCACTGGATGCGATATGTGGCTGCATAGAATATTTTTAACGATAAGACTGATCAGCACCTTTGTATGTCCATGGGTCCACGACCAGTGTTCATGCCCTCTAAAATGAGTCTGCACTCCTGCTATAAAGAGTACTTTGTCTGCTTGATGCTGTTCATCTAGCTTTATAAGTATTTCAGTTATTAATCACTTTTCAGATGTAAGATGTTACTGGAAATTTTGGATGATCATTTAGAGCTCTTTCACTACCTGTGGCAGCTAAAATATTAATTAGTTAATTTGTTTCCTTAGTAACATCTGCTTTGTGTGACACTTGCAGAACTTAGGAATTCTTCAACAACTTCTACTGTGTTTGGCTAAATATCTTTCGAATCTATCTCATCGGGAGATGGTTAAAGAAAGAGAAGAAGAAGAATTAATCACAAAAAATATTCCTGGCAGGAACTACAAGGAAAAGGATTCATATGCAGAAGCAGATACATTTTCAAACAGGTCCTGTGTGTTCTTTTGTAACTAAAATATTGCTTTTTGGCTATTTATAAAACACTAGTAAAAATGGAAAATGCATTTTTCCTCTCTAAATTCAACTAGCAAACTAACTAACTAGCAAATATTCTCTTCCCTGAGAGAAGTGCCTCCACCTCAGGGGCCAACATAGTTCTGTTTCTTCTTGGCTTTTTGGATTGTTTTGTTTGGGTGGGAGTTTTTTATTTGATTGGTTTTGGTTTGGAATTTTGGAGTCAATATAGGCTGTATTAGAGAAGACACCAAGGAAGGAGTTCTTGTATTACTGGGAAGGATGTTTTTGAAGAATTTAGGAAAGATGTTGCTTCTAGCTGATACAGGTGGTTTTTCTATTCTTACTGCCTAAAAATATTTGAGATAAAGTGGAAACTTATAAAACGGGTGTGTGCATAGATGCCTGTATAGACTTGATGTGCATGTCTATGATCATGATGAGAAAAATATATGAAAGCCAAATGTAGAACTGATTGGTTGGCTGTGCAAAGGTGAGAACTGGTTTTAGCATTATACACAAGGCTTAAAAACAGGTTGTTAACTTCTGGCTTGCTTTTTCTAGTAAGGATGAGTGAGTATTGCTTTAGTGAGTTTTGTAGGTTTCACTGCGGTAATACCATCTTATCTGGTTGTGGTGGTTACTTTTGTGTATGATTTTTCTTATATGTATGTGTTGAACTTTCAGGTCATATTGTGCGCCATTTCATACTGTCTCATGCATTTTCTCTGCATTTCTGCATTACTATCAGTTATTTCTACAGTGTTAATCTAAATGTACACTGGAGTACTCCATGTTTTATTTTAATCATTAACTAAGATGCTATATTAACTCATTTCTTCATAAGCAAGCGGAAATGAAAATAAAATATCGGGTGATTCCACCCAAAATCTGAACATATCTAAATTATCAAAGTAGTTTTGAACTGAAGGTTCATTGTAAAAACTCCTACAGAATACCTCGTATCCTGTCACAAAAACAGAGATCAACATACAAATGAGCTCTTAAATAAGAGATTTTTTTTCTCTTCAAAGTTTAATATGCATTCTTCATTTCTTATAGTTAGGTGAGCTAGGTAAAATTTTAAGAGTTCTGTTCAGTTGATGTTGCTGTCTCCTCAGTAGCTCAGTAGTCTTTTCCAGCTTTCCCCTAGGTGGCACCATGACTACAGAACAGTTCCTGCTACAGAGCAGGTACCGTACAGCTACAGATGTGTCTACTCAGCAATGTCAGCGCGTTTTCAAACACTGCTTGATCGTCTTTCTTTTAACCACCTTTTCTGTTCCCGAGACATAACGTTGTTTCCATACTAGGTCAGAAATAGTAGTGATTAGGGCATGGAGAACCGATTATTTCAGTAGTATAAACAATTATTTACTTGAAAGATACAGAATCGTAGAATGATTTGGGTTGGAAGGGAGCATAAAGATCATCTGGATCCAACCCCTCTGCCAAGGGACACCTTCCAGTAGATCAGGCTGCTCAAAGCCTCATCCAACCTGGCCTTGAACACCTACATGGAACTCTGAAATTTCAAAACTTCTCCGCTTGAGGGAGTTCCTTTTCTTGATGAGGTCACCTAGTTGTTGGAAGGCACTTTTATTGTGGTTTTGAAGGCTACTTATGATTTTCTGACATTCTTTAGAGTGCAGAACTTAAATGGTATCTGGTCTGAGGGAGAGCATGAGCTTTGAAGAGTCAGTATCATAACAGCAGCGAATTTTTTATAGACCTAACAGTGACCAGTAAACATAAAACTAACTATATTAGTCATTCCTACAATTGAGAATATTTGTGGAAGGCAGCTGATGAGGATCTTTTATTATATTCATGAGCGCAAAAGGGTTCAAGAAGCAAAAAGGTGTCAGGAAGGTCTAATTGCTTTTTGTCCTTTCAGATCTAGAGCAAAAAAATTAATGGTGTTTTTCTAATTTTTTGTTTTGTATTATAACACCTGCATCTATAATATTCTAAACTCTTCATTGCAGAGCTTTTTAGGGAAAAATTGCTTTGGAGTTCATAGATTTAAACCAATTTTTGTATTTTCAGATATGTTTATGTCAGAGGACAATGCTTCACAGGTTAGGGAAGGAACTGAAAGCCACTGCAGATCACACGTTTTAGCATTCTGTGGTTCAAGAAAGCAGCATGTGTATGGGCTTGGGAAAAAAAGAAAAAAAAAAGAAAACTGCAAACCAGGTGTTTGTACTTGTGAATAGTGATTGTGCTAAATGAGTGTTTAGTCAATACAGCTGCGGGTGATAAGGCTACAGCCATCTAGGAATTCTTCTGAGCTTAGCCTCATTTTCTTCCAAGGTAGTTGCAAACATGAGACTTCTCTTTCTGGAGAGCCCTGCACACAGAATGAGTATGAAATGGTTTGGTTTGTGACCGCTACTTGCAGCAGATCAAGTAATCCAGCATCTGTTCTGTAGCAGGTGGGTTGCCATATATCCAGGTTCTGATGATTTGTCCAGACTTTAGAAACAGTTGTCTGAAACAAAAGATCTTTCAGGGCAGCTTCAGGTCTTAATTAATAGCCAATTTCTCTACAAAAGGGTAAAATACAGGTAGAATGTTATCACACACTACTTTTCCAGATCTAAGATGAGTAGGGAAAAGTTTTACAAGCTTGCTACTCACCCTCAAGAAAAACAGGTTAGAAACACAGGCACAGTGTTTTATATGATGTGATGCTGACAGTCCCTGCAAGTTAGTTACATATATATCCTCAGAAACTGCTTTGGGCTGCATACATATCTTTAGGCTTTACTTTGTGGGGATTTTGGTGGGGTTTTTTTTCAGTTTCATTTTCAGAGGCGTGATGAGATGAATCTGGATATTTCCAGGTATGCTGTAGCAGTCAGATGTTTGGAGTTCAGTGGAGGTGTTTTCTGAAACAGTACCTTTTGGTCGGTTTGAGCTGCATTCCTGTAGAGAAGTAACACCTTTGCCTGCCTCAAGCCACTTGTGCTTTTCTCTTGTACCTTACATCGAGCCTGCACGTGTGATTTTTGAAGACAGGTAGTGAATTGTGCTGAGGAACTGCTGTGGGGTAAAGTCAAACCTGAGCAAAAAGCAAAAAAACAGTTTAAGTTTTAACCCTAACCTTTTCTCAGCCTGGTTTTCTATGAAGCCTTACAAAATTCTTGTACTCAGTATGGAGAGGTAGCGGTAGTGAAGAGGGAGTGGTGGTCAGGAATGGGTGGAGGCCAGGGTGTAGCCTCTGATGGCAGTGTTGGTTTTACACTGGCTCTAAGAAAGCTGTCTCAGCAGGGAAATCTTCATGCTGGAAAGAGCAGCAGTTTTGAGGATTGTAGTGGATCTCTCCACCCACTGAATCTTAAAGGAAACGTGACTGTTCCCTCACTGTGGTCGATTGTGCTCTGGTCTCTGGCTTTGTTCAGGTGCAGAATCTCAAAAGACTAACATCTACAAGTAAAAACAAATGGTCCATCTTGGTTTTCTGTACTGTGGGCTGTAAATAAGACTTGTGCTCTGAAATGGTGTGAATTGAGTCTGTATTTCACAGCATTACCTGCAATAATTTCTAAAATTTACACTCTTTGGTTTCATCCAAATATTTCGATGACATAGTAAGTATACACTAAAATCCGGTGTAAAGAGGGAAGTGCAGTTTTGAACTGACTCTGCTTTAGATGTGAATTTAGGACCTGTTGGTAATAAGATTTTGAGAGTCAAGACTGCTTATTTTGCTCTGTTTTTATCTCTTGCTTGTATTTCTAATGTCTGTTTCAGATTTCATCTCTGTAGAATACCCGTGCTTTCACCTAAAGGGAAAGGAGAAGCCTAAAAAAGTGTTTATCTCATACAAGAACTTACTTTAATATAGATTGCCCTTTAGAAAGCCAAAATTGTGTAGTTATTTCCTGCTAGTAAAATTAATTAACCTCATTCTAGTTAATAGAGTAATTGAACCCTTCAGTGGAAAACGTCACAAGTTTAGAGTTTATGCTGCCATTCATGGCAGTGCAACACACTGCAGGTTGTGTTTTGAGAACTCCAGCTAACAGAGTCTTTAAACCTGGGGTACATCGGATTAAGAGGTGTATAGGAAACTCTGCCAAGAGCTGAGGCATTGCATCCTTTCCCAGCAGAGTGTAAAGCCCTCACATGTACATTGCAGTTTCTTGTTTATTTATGTGGGGATCATCAGTTCCAGGAGCCATTACCTAGCCAGACGGACATCTGCTGCAAAGCTACCATCAAGGGCTGAGGTGTGCAAAGCATTACTCTCCACTAGCTGTGTTCTTTCCATCAAAGGAGTAAGACAGAGCGCTCTCCTGGGCTCTGCTGTGCACTCCTGATGTAGCTCCATGGTGGTCCAGGTCTCATAGGCTGACCTAACTCTAGCCTCTTTCCCACAAATTGCTGAAATATATTGCAAGTCCTTTTTCCATGTCCTTTACCGCCCCCCTCTTTCAAATAAAGGCTTTCATTTTATTTTGGGTCTCTATCATATGCATGTATTAACCTTCAGTGTATCTGTATTGAAGGGTTAATACTGAATTCAACTGGCATTCCATGACAGATTCTTATTAAATAATGAGAAGTCAAATGCTGTCATTTTCCCAGTTTTGAAAAGCCACTGAAGGCTGTTTGTTCTGTTGGGTTATTTTCTGTGGTGTATTCATTTTTACTGTGGTGTGTACCTTAGCATGTTTGTCCATCATTACATAGAAGTGTCAGGAATCCAGAGCATGTTCCCCACTCCTTTTTCCAGTTCAGCAGTAGCTTTCACTTGAAAAAATGGGAAATATGCTCCAAAAGGACCAACTGCAGTGGTTCTATTAACTTCAAGATTGATTCAACTTTTACTGAAATTGGGTTTGATAACAACTAATTTCTGTGTTATAAAAGTCAGTTCCAAAAATGAAGAAATTCTTCTAATATTTTGCTTTATGAGGTTGTTGTACAGGTGGCCATAGACATGGATATGGCATACATCTTCCAACCCAACAAGTGCTAAGACTTTGAGTCAAAATAGACAAGGAAAAAAAATTCTCGAAAGAAGTAAAGTGCAGGCTGTATT
Organism: Neomorphus geoffroyi; assembly: GCA_033558235.1. Lineage (NCBI taxonomy): Eukaryota > Metazoa > Chordata > Aves > Cuculiformes > Neomorphidae > Neomorphus > Neomorphus geoffroyi. The sequence goes on along the minus strand of JAUMJM010000045.1, from coordinate 9,619,615 downwards.
CAGGTTTGTTTGTTTGTTTTTTAATAAGCAGGGTTATTTTTACCCCCAGGGGATGATCAGAGCTTTTGAGGCAATTGCTTCCTTATATTTCATCTGGCTGTCTTCATACAAATATGAAAGATAGCCTGTTTCTGAAGGGCTTGAAAGGTGTTCTGTCAGGGTTTGTTTGATGTTTTCAAAATAAAAATCAGAGGAATTTTTCTGTTTAGAGATGATGCTGAAGGCAAAGCATGAAGACAGATTTCCCGAAACAATAATTGCTATATGCTTTTTCTTGATAAATTACTTGTGGTTAATTGAAGCAAGGAGAAAGTGACCCCTAATATCTGTATTGTTAAAATAAACCCTGAGCTCTGCCAGCATGAGTAAGGGCTGTGTTTCGGGAGCCAGAGGTGCTGACTTAGTGCCGGGGATGCAAATGGCTGTGGCTGTCGCTTTGGACTGTGCTCAAGGCTGGCACATTCCCCGCTGCAGCTGGTGCAGGCATGATGGTCTCAGCTCAGGCAGGGGAGAGCACCTCGCTGCAATGAAGATAAATTAATATAGGTATTGTAGAAAGATTGGCCCCACGTGGAAGGAATGTGGTGTTTGAGTTACTTTTCATAGTCTCCCTGCAGCACAGTGCAGGGATGATTCTTTAGCCAGGAGGTGGAATCTACAGCTCATGGAGTGACTGTGTTAATGAGCGGAGTGGGAAGAACCTGCAACAAACGCTCTGTCTGCGTTGGGCAGTGTTGCTCAGTAAAATGGTCCCATTGTACGTCAAACTCCAAAACCATCCCATAGCACCAAAATTGCTGGGTAAATAACACAGTTTGTTTGCAGCCTTTGGTACCATGACAAATGATATACGGTCCCAGAATGGTTTGTTTATATGATAGGTAATGCTTAGGTGGAGATGGGTTCTCTTGACGTTGGATGCCATTCCAGCAAAGAATAGAGAAGGACAGTGCCTGTTGAAAGAAATTAAGGTTTACATTTTCCTTTCTAAGATGTCATTGTGTCAGGACTTTTAAGTTGTCTGTGCTAATTAAGAGTAATGTTCAAATTTTTTTTTTTCAATAACCATCATCATATGGTAGATTACATTACTCATTAAGCAGTAATGATTATGAAAATGAGTCAATTCTTTTAATCTTGAAGAAAGGGATATCTTTCGGTTGCTGTTTCTTTCTCAATGTTTTTAATGTATGTTGCTTTTGTGCTAATATTAGGAATGGAGATGTTCTTCTCAAATAAGTTTTACAGTTCTGTGTTTTGAAATGAAAAATCATGAAAAGACGTACTAATTTTAGAGGTGTAAGAGTATAATGGAAAAAAAAATCTTAATTTTAGACCAATTAAATTGCCTTTTTTTTTTTTCCTTTACGCTTTGGAGTAACCTGGGGAGTTGGTGGGAACAAATGCATGGGAAAGTGATGGAACTGTTGATCTTGAAATTCAAAGCCAGCTCGTACAAAGTAATGAAAATCTGTGTTTCTTGCACAAGGGAGGACAGCAAGGGTTGTATTAAAGCTCATGCTGTGCATCTTGTAGGTGTACTAGGTTGTGACATAGGATGCCTCCCTCAAATGATAGAGAAGTGCTTTTCTAATCTGCTTTGGCAGATGATCCAGTTCCACTTTGGTGTTTTATTTTTGCTAGATCTGTGGCAGAGATGTTGTTCACATCTGTCTCTCTGTCTTCTTTATTTATCACAACAATTCTCTCATTTTAACCTCAGATTAGCAGCTCAAGAGTTCAGTGCTTCACCAGGCTGAACACTTACGGTTGCTGGTGTGATGAAATAGAAAACACGTTTGGGGAATGGCCAGTTTGTGGGAAGGATAAGTCAGTACTTGGCTTGCTGTAGGGGTTGAGTGTACAAATAAGGAGCAAAGGTGAAGCTTTGGACTGTAGGGAAGCAGTAACATAGATGAAATGAGGTATGAAGAGTTTCTGAGGGCTCCTACAAACTGCAGAATGAAGCAGGTGGCCAGAGGTGGCAGGGCAGAAGAGGGAGAGCTCTCTGGGAAGGGCACAAAAAGACTTGCCAGGGGTATTTCCTAGAGGACAAATTAGGAGAGGGCTGTCAGACCAGAACCATAGGACTATTGAGGAATATTTATGCTTTGAAAGGTCTGAAGAATCAGGTAATGCATTGGACAAGCATCACACTGTCCTGTGAGCTTATAGGAAAGAGGCTTTATTGAGAGCTCTGCAGTATTTTAAAGTGAATTGGTGGCCTGGAAACTTGAACCTACTACTTGCTTTTTATTTTTTCCAGTTTTTAAGTTAGAATTAAACTTTTTTAGCTTTGATATGTGGTTATTGAATAACAGGGACAGTGATAATCAGTTGAAAAATGTCAGTTGACAGTAGAAAAGATGACTGTGGTATGCAGCGTATCAAAAGGTCTGGTCAAATATTTTCTGTTTCTCTGGCATCTGAACCTCCATGCACAAGACTTGAGTTGTAGGGCCATAACTTGCCTTTAGAAGAGTTTTGAGGCTCTCACAAAGTTATTGCTGCTCATGCTTAATGTTTTGAGCCTTATTCAGTGTGTCTTCTCACAGTATGTGTATTCTTTTTGACCCTTTCTCCTTCCAGAGTCTGTGAAAATGCCTCTAATGGTGTACAAGCTGTTTGTTGGTCCAGCCTTTGGGGATAAACAACATTTCTGTTTAGAGGGCTTTTTGACATTTTTTACTGTCTATCAACTATATTTGAGGGAGAAGGTCTCACTAGCACTGGCTGACTTTTGCTTTGTTTGATACTGTTGGATTCAGAGAGAGGAAAGATGAGCAGTTCAGGGGGAAGTCAGCTCCCTCTTGATTTCTTTGTGTGATTTTCCAACCTGAATTTCTAGTTTACAGTAGCCTGAGGCCAGTACCTTGATTTTCTTCCTCAGTTCTGTCAGATGATATCAGCCACTAACTGCTATTTCTATGGCATAGGAAACGACACATATTAGAAGAAAGAATAAAGGAAAAAAAATCCAAAGAAATTGTTTAGTAGCTTGTTTGGATTTTATAGGTGTCTCCTCTTTGGATTTTATGTTATACTCTCTGGAGAAACACATAGATCTGGGAATACGTGTCTGTGTGTGTTTTGTGGAAAAGTTCTAGCTTGTACTTTAGGTGCTCAGTTGCCTTACTTGGACACTAGTCACGTCTGATGTTCCTACTGATATCATATCATCTGTAGTTTTTTATACATGATGGTAGAACATGATGTTCTACCTTGCCCAAAGAATCAGCATGTGGCCTCCAGTGGTTTTTTTGTTGAAGAATTTTGCAGAGTTAGTGTTCAATAGCTGAATACTGATTGTTCCCAAGAGTCAGGACAGTGAGGTTAATGTCATCTCACCCTGAACAGGAAGTCCTAGGGAATGATACTTGATTTAATAATACAGCTATGGGATAAGTATCAGACAGAACCTACAAAAGTCTTCAGCATTTGTGTGTGCTGCTTTTTGTACTGGTAACTTGAAATAACACTTTATTTTTGAGATTAGTTTGACAACGGATGCTGCAGTTCAACCCAGGTTTCTTCAGCCTTAGCAGGGAAGCACCTCCAGGATGCCAGCAGTGAGGACTTATTCTGTGGGCAACTAGGAGAAATCTCTGGCTCAGCCTTGTCTCATTTGGAGAAAACAAGCGTGAAGGGAGATGTCATTGTTCTCTGCAGGTTCCTGAGGAGGGGACATGGAGAGGGAGGTGCTGATCTCTTCTCCTTGGGTTCCAGGCGAACAGTTCAAAGCTGTGCCAGGGGAAGTTCAGTCATAACATTAGGAAGCATGTCTTTACTGAGATGGTGGTCAAACACTGGAAAAGGCTACCTAGAGAGATGGTTGGTGCCCCAAGCCTCTCTTAAGAGCTAAGGAACTGCAATATCTACTGAAGACAGCCTTCTCATTTCTTCATAAACAGCATATATTTCAGGAGTACATGAACTAATCTCATGGATATGCGGTGCCCAGATCTTGAATTATCATGACTTTGGGATCCTTAGGGTTGAGAGGTGCATGAATAAAGTAGTAGGATAAGGTGTTACGAGGGTCATGACTCAGAGGGACTTGGACATCTATCTAAGAATCCATCTGTTTTCGACACTATAACGGAGGTGGGATTTGTTGGTGGGAAGATGGACAAGTGCCAACACAGCGTGCCACATCATGCAGGAGGACTTGCCTTACTGTCACTGGCCCTTGTGCATACCCAGCTCTCCAGTTGACAGCATTCATTTGTTGCAGCTGGGTTGTACTACGCCAGGCAGGGTGTGCAGAGACTTTGGTTTTCCACATCAGGGTGCTGCCCATGCTGGCCAAGCCCACACTGGGGGTTTGCTGGTAGAGCACATCATAACCCAGCAGTTCATCAGGGAGATGATAGACAGGTCAGATGATCAGGCCAGGTCAGAGCTTTGTTTGGACGTGTTGAAGAGGATTGCAGAGGGTGACTCATATACTATAACTTAGAGGACTTGTTTGGTGTCTGAACACAGTATCGTCCGGCTCACAGTGAACAACTGGTGGATAAATGATTGCATTTTAGAAACCCAGTTCTTCTGACTCATAAATATATTGTAATATAAATACTAACTTGTCAGCAGTTCAGCTGCATAAGTTCTGAAATGATCGGTGATTTTTACATACCTCAGATCCTAATTATTTCATGAAACAGCTTTGAAGAAGCCTGATATTTGGAGACTGTCTGTCTTTGTATTTCAGACGTCTTTGGATATCTTGAGGTACGTATCCGTGAAAGACTGGTCCCTTTGATGGCTTCAAGGGAGCATTCTCTAAGGTGGGAGTGGAGGAAAGTGTCCGGCACTCATAGCTGTAGTTCAGAATTGACCCTGATTTGTACAACAGAGAAGGCATGCACGGGTCTTACCCCTGTGTGCCAGGTCAGGGCTCCTCACCAAGGCTTTGTGTTTTGAGTTGTCTTGCTGTGTGGAGCATTGCAGGTTTGTGCTGTGCTTTGCTGATGCTGCGGACCGGTGTGCCGGTGACTCTGGTGAGTATGCAGAGACTGTTCCTCCTGAGTGGCAGGACTCATTATACCTCTGTAAGTGAAAGAGTTGCAGCTAACCTAAGGAACAAATAAGACAAAGCCCAACCTGAACACAGCCCTTTCCTTTGCTCCAGTGGTCTTGGTTTTGTTTCACCCTCTACACATGCTGAGATGAGCAGATTTGTGGTGATGGAAGGCCCAATCTAAATCCTTTGGAAGTCAGTAGGTTTTCATTGATGTCAGTGGATTGTGGAACAGTCTGAGAAAAGACAACTTTGTAAATAGACACTGCAGGTCCAGCACTGTTTTGAGTTGATTTTAGAGGTACGTGATAAGCTACAGGACCACTACCTGCATGTAGGAGCACTGGAGTCCCCTGGGGGCTGTGATGTGGCTAGAGAATCCCGAGGGGATTATAACTCCAGGGCCCCCTACTACCTTGTGCAAAGATATTCACTGGTACCTGTGTCCAGATACTCATCTGGTTGTGGCAACCAAGCTACTGGAGAAGAAATTTTTCAGCCTGTCAGTCTGCTACGAGCTTGATTGATTGACTGGATTGAAGCATGAGGACTAAAATGTTTAAGCAGGAAAACTATAACTATAAACTGTTTTTCTTGAAGTCAATGCAGTTATCATAGTGAGATCAGAACTGTGTCCTAGGACTCTTGCCTTGGAGACTTATCACAGCTTCATTGAACATAAAAGAAGGTTCATCATGAGGGCAGATTATTTTTGCCATATAAAAATATGACTTGGAAATGACAGTAAGCAACAAATAATGAAATATTTAGGAATTGTAATGCTTATAAGCCTGTCATTGTTGGCGAAAAGTTTGTTCTTGATTTTAATATCTGCACAGTTGTAACTGTCATCTGTTTGCCATCAGTTGCAGATTCAAAGTGCTATTATCAAAACTCTGAACCATTATTTTTCCACATTTTCTTCCTGGTTTTCTCCATTTGTTGGACTGATTCTTTGTGCCTGTGTCTACATTAGAATTTACCAGAGTGCAGAGCTTGTGCTGAGAACCTGGTTTTCCCAGGATTTGTATTTCAGGGAATCAGACTAACTCTGCTCTGATTCCTTGGGGTCTGTTTCACATCTTCCAATCGTTTGCTTCAGAAATTCCTGATCTGAACTAAAACACCAATATAAATGCCATCTGTATCTACTGTGTCTGAGAGTACTAAACTGATGTCCCATAAGCAATGTGTAGTTTAAGGTCTATTCACACACATGTGCATGCACTTCTAACATTTTCAATCGGTCCTCATTTTCTAGTTACACTTTTGACAAAAAAAACCAGTCCAGTGTCACAACAGTGAAATAGTGCTGGCTTTTTGTGGTACCTAGGCTCTTTTTGTCAGAGGCAAAGAAAGAATGCTTGTTTAGTATTATAGCAAATTCCAATTCCTTTTCTAAGAGCATCTTGCTTTACTGCTCATCTAAGGAGCTTTCTCAAACAGATGTGATTTATATAAATTGCTTAGCAAAGCAAAGTCTTACCAAGTTACTTTCTTCTATTTTAAGAAAGCATTCATCTTGTGGGTTGATGTTCTTATTCAGAAAGACACTATTCTTCTGGAGTTAAATTGTGTCACTTGGTGCTATGTATCAGTACTCAGTTGATCAGAAATGCATTAGTATGGGACATAATTTTTTTCCACCTATTTATTGTGGTTTTAAGTTCACGTATTTAGAGAAAATCCTAAAAATGGAGGATAGTCTTTTAGACTGACCAAGCTGGTACAAAACTTCTATGTTTAATATATGCCTATAGAGTGTCATCCCAATGGACTGCCAACTTTTTTGTCTGGTTGCTGGTCAGATATTTATGACAGAAATAACAAAAAGTATTCAAGATTTGGAGTACATTTCTTTGTAAAGAAAGAGGAAGTCAGGGCTGTGTGGCAGAAATGATAAATCTGGAATAGACTGGTCAATGTGTTCTTTTCTGAGAGAATTCAAGCTTTGGTACTAACATTTGGTACTTGAGGGTGTCCAGAGCCCTAGTGCCTGTACTGCACTTCGGCGTTAGTTCACAGGGTTTTTGTAAAATGTAGACTCAGGTGTTGCAGCAATAGTAAGTTTCATAACTCTACTTCCTTTATTTAATTTCTTATTTTTTCATTTTGTTACATTATCCTGTCATTTCTTAATGTTCGTGTTTCTTTTGAGTGTTCGAGGGAGTTTCAATCTAAGTTTAAGTTTGGTATTTTATAGGAATAAGCTCATATTCATATTCAAATTTATACTTTGTGATTAATTTGTGCATGTTCCATTTTCAATGCTGTATGATAGTGGGGTTTGCTATAATTTTTTTGGTTTAATCATCTTGTTTGGGGAGTTTTGCTAATAGTTCTGGTTTTTTACGTTTATATCACAACCAACATTTTACAGTATATGTCCCTTAAATATTTTGATTCACTTTGCAAACATTAGTTAAAATGAAGGTCAATATTTTAGAACATGGTTGCTTAAGTTTAGCCTGTGAAAATCTGAACATTTTTAACTTTTATGTTCACTGCTAAGTACACAGACAGGCATTTGTGAAATTAATCAGTCAGTCATATTGTGAACCCAGAATCGACAAGTCTCTTGCTATGAGTCTCATCAGAAGAAGGTGTTACTCCTTCTGGAAGCTGTCTTTCCTGCTCTTCCTTGTTAGACATCTGCATACATGAGGAACAGATCTATCTAAGTAAGTAATAACGATCCCCTGTGGCATTTAAACATCTGGTATAGCTGAGTTTAAAGTGAGCACAGAAATCACCAGAGTTAAAACCAATGCAGTTAAATCTGTGCAGAGCCTGAAAATAGCGGTTCTAGATATAAATATTTAAACCTACTCGAAGTCTGATATATCAATTTTGGCAGTGTTGAAGGCAGCAGAGCCTCGAATGTTGTTAGTGCCTGTGAAAATGGCACAGGGCAGATGCAATGTGATGAAGTTTTGCAGTTTTAGATTCCCACGTGAATTATTTTTACGCCCAGTACTTAAAATCTAAAGCCACGACAGTTTTTAAGCTCAGCAGCTATGGTATCATGTTGGTGTGAAAGAACAGGACTGTGAAGTCGTTACAGTATGTCATACAGCCACTTGAATATCATCTATTACATATTCTATCACTGTTTAAAATGGTTGTACCATACCTCACAAACATTGCCTCCTATACCGTATTTCTGCTGAGCACCCTTAGTAACTTGCATGCTGTAGTTGTGTTCTGTTTGTTTTGTTAAATGCCTGCCTCCGTTTTAGTAAGGTAACATTTTCTTTAGTTAATTTTTTTGCTTGTAATTGCCGGTTACCACAGACAGGTAGTAATTTCCGATGCAGCTTCAGGAATAAGAGAATAAACAAATTGCTGCTATGTACTGGTGTGTTTTCACACAGTGGATGCTTCCCTACTCCAAACTGTAATTCTGCAACACCACAATTTTTAGCCAATTTACGAGAACAACAAACCATTGATCCATCAGCATAGTTTTTAATTGCAGTACTTACGAATGTAGCTATATGTTTTAAAACATTCTTTTTTGCAAGGAATATTATTAATAAGTAATCCTCAGCTTGTTAATAATGTGCACTTTTGCATTTTTTTCAAAAATCATTGGGAGTTTTTTTTACTTCATGTACATTTCTTTTTTTTCTTTAGGTTTCTTTAGGTTCTTCAGTTCTTCACTGAAGTGACTCTTGACATCTTTATTAAAATATATCTTGCTCTATACTAGTTTATCAGCCTCTACCATTTTTGTGTTTGTCTGAAAATGATACTTATAATTAGAAATGCTAATGGCTGAATCCTTGGGAGTTTATTTATGTAAGTAAGTGGTTCCACTTATTTCTGCTGGTGCATTAAGTCAAAAGAACCCAAAGCTCAAGATCAGGTGATGTTCATGGTAAAACCACAGCATATAAAGAGCTAGTCTTACAAATAATTTTGTGCATTAGCATTTCCAAAATTTGATTCATAGAGGAAGCACTGAAATACAGCTTTATATTGATAAGGACTAGACTTTATCTGTCCAGTCTTAATTATGCCATGTGTTATTAAAACTCAGTGGTATATTGCTTATAAACAGATTGATCCATAATGACACATTTATTTGGAATGCAAAGTCTCCATTTTGTATAAATTTTGATCTAGGGGATACTGTTTGGCTCTTCTACATCAGAGTAAATTAGATAAAATGGGCTACCATGTTTGTGGCCTTCACAAGCTGTGCAGACTTCCCTAATGAGCTTTAGTTAGCGTTCTCTTCTGCAGTATCAGAAATGTCTGTACTCAAGTTCTCGTACATTCCTGAAAGAATAAACTGCGTGTAAGAAGTTTCCTAAGGAAGGTAAGAAAGAATTGGTTTCACTATGTGTTGTAGCTGAGATAGAGCAAAGAATGTCTATTTATTTATATTTATATGTGTGGGTAATTTGTTAGAGGTGCCTAGAAATCTAAAGTTATGGCAGAGCCCCTTTGTAATAGCAGTGCATATGAAGATTTTCAGAACTGTGTGGCTGGCAGGAAGTCCATCTTGGCTCCTTGACCTGCTCTCTGAATTGGTTGAATGCAAGCCAGGCAGCCACGCTAGCTTGGACATCATACTGTGCTAATGCAGTTGTTCAGTTGTCTGAAATGCAGAAAATGTTGGCCCTTGTTTTTGTCAGCATATTGCAGGGTGATTTTTCCTCAGAGAACTCCTATTAATTTCATTTGTACGTATGACTTAAAGTTTCTAATAAGTTTTTTAAATTTCAGACACACACCAAGAAGACAGTTTCTGCCCCAAATTGACAGAGAAATGGGCCTCTGATAGATCTTATTCAAAATTACACTACTTCTAACAATTACTCACTGCTTTGTCTTTGAAAATGTTGATATTTATACTGTTTTAATGTGGGAACCATAATGCTCTTTGCTTTTTTCAAGGATACTCTAAGAGTCTAGACTGCTACACTCAAAACATACTGTAAAGATAAGAATTCTATACCTTTTTAGGCAATCTTCTTTGATAGTATATTTAGAAATCAAGTCAGTCCAAGTTATCATCTAGACAAATTCAAAGTTACTGACAGATTGGCTGTTGCTTCTAAAAGTGATGACCAAATAAAGAAAAATGGCTTGACTGTTGGCAACTTATACTTTAGCCATAATCTCTTAGCTGAGAATTCCTGATTGTCAGAGTTCCGGAAATCATTTTGTGTTGCCTATAGAGTTGTAGGTATCTCAAGATAAAAAAAAAAAAAAAAAAAAAAAAATGCATTGTGGTTATTGGGACACGTTAGAATAGAATGAAATGTTTTCTTCTGGATATTTATTCACTGATTTAAAGGTATTTTATTGAAAAAGGAGAGAAGGCTGTAGGAGAGGGAGCTGTGATGGTTTGATCAATCTGTATTGCTAAATCCTAGATTAAAAGTGAGCACACCAGGAATCTTTATCTTTAAACTCTTAATCCGATTTGCTTTGTCACAGGGAAATTAAGTTTAAGATATAATTTACACTGTGAAGCATTAGAGCAGGGATTAATAACCTACCACACAGGTATGAAAGATGATGTGCAAGCAGGTGCCTGGTGAGTGGCACGGAGCAGAGCCGGCAGAGGGCCAAGAGTTTATAGCCAGGAGCTGTGGCATCATGAGAAGAGGCATCTGTGAGAAGCAGTTGCTGCCAGCTCCCACTGAGGTCTGAGCTCACTCAGAGCTGGAAGCTCCTGCCTTGCTCATGATCAAGTTTCTAGGGATCAACAGCATCTTACCTGTGTGAGAGGGAGAATCTCCCAGTTACCACCAATTTTAGCTGTCATAGTACACTTTGATGTGTGACATATAAATACAGACACCTGCATACCCCTCTTGAAAGATGCATGAGCTAATGCATAAAGCAGTCAGAATAGGTAATCAAAGAGAAACACGTTACTGAAGTGCTTTAAAAATTCTTATGTTAAAATAGCTGAAGAATAAAGAAATATAATGGTTCAGTCACTATAAATCTCAAAGATTTTTTTAGCATATTAAAATAGTTGATATAACTGCATTTGTACTGTATGTGATTCCCTGATAAACTGCTGGGAGTCTTTAGCGACGCTCCCATACCTGAAGAGGGATTTTTATTTTCATTTTCTATACAAAAGTTGCATGGTAACTATCATATTTGTGGGCTAGTTGGTCATCACTAAAAATTAGAATATTCTATTGCTTTTGAATTTTGATTGCGGCTCTTATCCAAGAGCTTAAGCTGTGTTTAGAATTCTAACGTTCTTAAACTTGGCACACAATTTTATGCAAAGTGAAAGAAGATGATAGTGAGAGGCATGAAAAACTTAACCTGTTTTTCTGACTTCACTAGTACTTGCATTTTTTCCATTCTAAGTCTTTTAGAATGTATTTCCTGTATTAAGCATATTTAATTTGGGGGATTTGTGGGGAGGAAAATGCAATGAATAGTTTCTTTGGAGATACATGAAAAATGTTGACAGGTTTGAAATAAAGCATACAAGTTGCCTACTGAGATTCATACTTACTACTGTGTGATCTGCTGTATTATCTGTAGAAAATGTCTTTGTACATCAGAGAAACAAAAAGACCTTCAGCAGATTGTTTTATTGAACTCTTAATAGATATTAAGAAACATAACGCCAGCACTTCTGCCACATTGCTGTCATTAAATAATAAATCATTGCTGTAGCTGCCTAATGGGATATGTAGCAATGCTGATGGTGGCAGTCTAGACCTGAGCTGAAGTGGAATAATTTAAAACACAGAGCAAAACCAGTAGATAGCAGTGCTCAGCAAAACAGTTTTGGGGCTAGAACCTGGTGACTAACCACAAGAAAGAAGATAACAGAAATTAGATCTATGTGAAAAATCATAGCAATGTCTTTCACAGTCCTTAGATATCCTCCAACACTTAATTATGAAATTATCATATAAGCATTAGTGAATATTTTTTTCAACGTCCTGTTTGTCTAGAGATGTTCTGTCCTAATATAGAGATAGACAGGGGGAGCGCTAGAAGACAAGTGACTTAATCCCAGAAATGACAATGACTTGTACCTGCCTTTTTTCCCCAAAAGATACGGATGCACAAGATTTGGAAAATAAGGTCTTACAATACTTATTCCTACTGCAGTGCCTTAGTCACCTAAGTCTTGAGTTATTTTATTTTTAGCAGGATTTTCTAGTTCGGTGTGTTTCCAAGCAAGCGAAGCTATAGGGTGCTGTGCTTCTGCCTTGTGTCAAGATAACTTAGAAACTTTGGAACTGAGATGTGAGGGTGACATACCTAGATGAGAAGTAGCCCCCAGTCAGACACAGTGGGTCCCTCTGAGCTGAATACCCTTCAAATGCCGTCAGTGCTTTGGCCTATTGTATATACAACTCTTTAAGCAGAAATGCATGTAGCCATCTGCCAATATAGTTGTGTGTAGCATTTGTAACATGAAATGCTTTGTCAGATTATTAAAGTTTATCAAATTGTTAAAAATATTTGCCAAGTTGTTGAAAACAATCTGTTGAAAGACAATAGACTACTCTGAAAACATGAAAAAGAGATCATGAGTACAGTGGTAAAAGCCAAGAAAACTGAAAGCGATTTGTGACTGTTCTTGTTTGCTCTATGTAGGAATCTGTTAAAATGTGCAAATGTTGAATTTGTGAAACTAATTATCACATAAAAATCCAGCTGTAATAGTAATCAAAACTTGCTATTCAACAGACTCTGTGGGTTTTTCAATATTAACACATTCTGCACATATGGCCCCAGTTGAAGATCTGGAGCTGCTCATATCAGCAATTCAATAACAGAGGATTTAGAATCAAGTTTTTATTGGTGGCAGTTGTGGAACCAACATGTGGGATAATTATGCTGGGTGCTTCCAACGCTGTTTGTGTCTGTAAGAGAAAAAAGGAAAAAGTGACTGGTATTGCTCTCATCCTCATACAGTATGAAAACAAGGTGCAGTGTTTTAATGGATTTGTTGACTGAGGTTTATGTTGGAGAGACCTTCAGCTGATGAATTGTAGCCTTACTAGGAGCTGTAACGGTAGCAACTTTTCTACACATTACTATTGAGATTTAATTGTTTTAATTATAGTATCTTGCTGGCATTTTCATCATGTTCTTTGTGACAGCATCAAAGAACGTTGCAAATTTTTATTTTACATCCTTTGGAAACATAAACACTGCTTAGGTTAGCTATCGCAAAACTCAAAACAAGATATCTTGTCAAATGTACTATAATAAAATAATTTTAAAGAATCTTTTTCATTTTGATTTGCAGATCATGAGTCAGTAAATATTAGAATTTAAATTTAAAATTAGAAGTCTTGATGTTTCAATGGAAAGAGAAACAGAATTTATTTGGTATTGTCTTAATAAATTACCTGAAGTAGCTACTGGATTACAAGTGGACAAGTGCTTATAACTGGCTAATAAGGCACTTCTAGTAGATTATTTATACACCAGACAACTTCTGGTAAGAGATTTTCCTTAATGTGAAAATACAATACTTTTGCCATGATGCAGATACCTTTGATCTCTGCAAATGACAGTAAATTTGGACTGTTGGAAGCTGATCAGCAGGGTTGTCTTAGGGAAGAGGAATGGATATGATGTTCCTTTACAAAACCTGCAGAGCATTAACAGGGCTCGTAATTTGGGGGGAATCTATGAAATGCACTTGATGGTACTTAGATAATGTATTTGTAAAATATATATTGTAAGGCACTCCTCTTCAAATATGGCAGTGAAAATAGTACTTTAACAGTGAATAAAGTGACTTGGACTCAGTGGATAATATGCTGATGCTGCGTTCCCTTCTCTTCCAATTTCACTTCAAAGTGGTAAGAATGAGTTTTACTAGTACTTTTTAAGGCACTTAAATACTAGTGAAGATCTTTCTCCTAGTTGAGTGAAATAATTCAGAAGTTTTTACTATGTTTAATCAAGCCAAGATTTTCAGATTCCTTATTTTGATAATGATTTATTTGTGGTATTTAAAAATAAATGTACATATTTTTACTTGAAACTACGTTGTCTTGTATTTCCAAGGTGAGTACTTGCAAACTGTTTCATGAAATAGGGCAACATTCTTACAGGAAAACTGCATACTTACTTGAACAAAACCATGCTTAGTACTGTGAGACAGAAACTGCTGTTGCCTTGATTTCATAGTATTATATATTCTGTATATTATTGGTGTATTTTTCTTATATTATGGTCAACATTCTTCAATATGTGGACCATGGAATAAATCTTTCAGTTCTAAGGAATTTTGTCTATTGATAGTGTGGATGTTGATGATGTTATTTAAGCAAACCACTTAAAAAAGAACAGACAAAGAAAGGCACTTCTAAAGGTATTGTTTCCACTTACATTTTTCCTAACTTTAATTTACAAAATTAAACTTGAGGTACACAGTCAGAATCAAAATATATTCCATTTAAAGCTATTCTATATTTTCAGGGATTAAATAACCAGGTTTTGTTGCTACTATAACTGAATCTGTAAGCATGAATTATAAAACTGACAAAGTCAGATGTGAGACTTCGGGGATTCTAGATTTTACAGGATTTTTGCTTCCCCCCCTAGCATTTATTCAAAACCACAGTCTTTATGTAAATTTAATCACTTTGCAACAAAATAATAATTTCATTATGTTCTTTCCATTTGACAGTCCTTTGCTGCTTAGAAATTTAAGATTTCATTACAGAAGCAGGATAGCATTGCTTTAGAATATTCAGTATTTCTAGTCCCTGTCTACAGTAGGTACCAAATATGTTTACAAATAATGAGCCGAGTCTTCCTTTTTATTCTTCCAAATATGAAAATGAATGAGCTCTACGGTATTTAGTCCAGTTCTGACTAAATTTGTTTTGTATATCCATCTATATATGTATCATAATCAAATTACTACACAGTGTGATAAAATGCATGTGTTACACATCCATAATGCTGAAGAACAAATCCTGTTTTGAAGAATATTCCTTGTCTTATACATGTACACACTAATATTCAGCTCTAGGTGTATAGTCTGAAAAATATATTCTGATGTTATATAGATGTGGCCTAAGTTTATAGTGAAATTATGACCTAAATTGCTACTGTGATCCAGTAGTTTAATAAAGTGCTCAAGTATGTGAATAATCCCTTTGAAGATCTGTGGAACTACTCAAGTGCTTAAGACTGTGCATGCTGTAGTATTCTGCTAGTTTGTGGCAAAACTTCCTGCAAGCATGTGATGAGACACACTACAGTTTAAATATGCAGCACATGTCGACAGTTGATCTGATTATATATCTAATAAAACTTTAAACATATGGACTTTTCTGGGTTTTATAGTCTTACACTAGACGCAACTGCTCAGGTATATGTTTTCAGGAGAGTGGGTGGGTTTTTATTCACTGGGGGGCTGTAGAACATGAACTTTTCATTGACCTCTAACACATGGAAGAATCAAAGAAGGTTGGAAAGAGTTTGGTTGTTAAGGGCAAGAACAAACCGGAACCAAACATCACAAGTTGCAACAAGGAAGGTTCTTATTAAACTTCATGGAAAAAACCCCTAAACTTCATAACAGGGAACTTCAGAACTGGAACAGGTTGTCCAGAGAGATTGTGCTCTTTGAGTTGTTCAAAGCTTGCCTGGACAAGCACTGAGCAACTCAGCCCAGCCCTGTCTGGAGCAGGGTGTTCAGACTAAATGACGTCCCAAGGTTCTTTCCAACTCAAGGTTTTCCACAATTGTAGCACAGTTATTACTGCACTAGGAAAGGCAGAAGTGCAGAAAGGAGGGCATTTAGCAAGAGGGATCAGTAGCAGCCAGAAATAATTCTGCAATTACGTTTCTAATAAGAGGAAGACTTGGGTTTGCTATTCAACAGACAATTAAAATCATCAACAACAGTCAGCAAGAAGCTTATAGTTCTGATGGTCTCTTTTTGCCACAGACCTTACTTGTGTAACAATGACTACACAAATACTGTTAGCAAAAAAGTGATAAGATTTCAGTCACTAGAAGGAAGAAAAGGTTAGAGGGGGAAGAGATGCTAGATATTTCCTAAGCAGCTGTGTCTGTTAAAAATATTATCCTAAATCTGATAGTGAAGTTTTTTAAATGCTTGACTAATCGTCAAGAGTTTAGAGTACATACTTTGTGTAAGTTTTGACACCTATGGTATCAATCTGGCTGTACACTGAATAGAGGGCTTCTTTCACATGAATAGGCTGAAGCCTGGCCGTATACCAGTCTAAAACTTAATAACTGGAGTTTTGTAACAGAATTTGGCTCAGTGACACAGTAGTGCTGCTATTTCTCTCAGGGAATATTTGTCTTAGTCCCACCCATAAGCTTCTGCCACTGTTAAGTGGAAGTGTAAGAATTTATGGAATAATCAATGTATAATAGTAAATGTCAAGGACATTCCTGGTGAGCTGGGCAGCATTTATACTTCCTGAAATGCTCTCAGAATATCCTCCCCCAAAAGCTTGTGGTTGTTTACCTTATTGCTAAATGCAGTTGCTGCACCTTGTTTCTTTCCTTAGGCTGTAAAAGCTTGAACAGAAGAGACTGGAGAAAACAGCTATGATAAATGTACAGTTTTCAGTCTTAGCTTTAGTCTTACTATTTCTTTCTTACCTTTACTTTTAATGTAATAAGTTTCCATTTAACACAGTTGTTTTTATGCTCTTTGCCTTGCCTCTGGCTAAATTGAAATGCCACCCTTCCAGTGTATGACTTACGTTGTTCTTCACATTGAACTTCATGATTATGTTCTGAAAGTTCAGTGTTCTTTGACCTTTAAAACGCCTACAGACTAATGTGTGAAAACAGCTACAGATAGCATTAAAACTAGTAAAAAAATCTGTACAATTTGTGCTTGACATACATTACATGCTTCATTAATTTAAATATGTAAGCTGTATTTGCCTTCTTAAAAATAAGTTCCTCCCTCAGATATAGATAAATTACATTATTTTACATCAATAGGAATTGCATGTAGATACCAAAGTGTGACATATAGTCCATATAGTAAGTCATTGTAATGTCTTTTTTTAAACTAATTTCCCAAAGATATCAAATGATAGTTTTCTTTTTATCTGAGTTCTTTGCAAAAGAATAAGCCCTTTTTTCTATTCTTAATAATTGTCCTGCTTTTGAATGACACAAGCTATCAAAATGCTAAATAATTCTAGTTGTGTTCTAGTTGTATTGTTCAGGAATTATCTAGCTGGATATTTTATTGACCAGATTTCTTCAAATCAGAACTCTTTGTAGGCTGGTAAGAGGGATTTTTGTCAAGAATGAGCTGTCTGATGTAAGTGAGAGACATTCAACTCTCTGAAAACACACCCTCAAATTATAATTGGAGTAGGAAATCCACTAAGTTGAAGTGTTGAACTGAAAGGCATTATAAAAGAGAGTAATATCTTCTGAAAACCTTCAGCCAATATTTGTTTCTTTACAGGATTGGAGAATATGCCCAAGAAGAGTTAGTTGCATGGGAGCAGAGCAGAAACTCCAGGTTCTTTCCCGTTATGTGACTCAAGTGAGTGCTCTGGTTGTGTTCTATTTGTCTGCTCTGGCAGCAAATTTTCAAATTTCTACTGCTGTATATAATGTGGGTTTTATAAATGATTGATAAAGTACTTGAATTTTTTTCTCACACCAGGCAAACGTCCTAATCTATTGCTAATCTAGCTAATCTATTGGTAGATATTCTACAAGGAGGTCTGCTTAATCTGTGGTTTTGGGGGGAGGATGGAAATCTGTAGTGTAAAGTGGAAAAATAAATGAATTCTTGATTGCCATGAGATGGGAACAACTGTTTCTCATTCATATCTAGCTCTGTGTCACACTGTAGGCAATGGAATATCTTTGGTTCAGAGTTTTATGGTTTTGATGTAGCAGGTTAATCAAATGAATTAAACTACAGTGGAATCCAGCCGCACTTATTTGTGTCTTTCCCAAACTGATGTTCAGATCACGGGATAATACAAGCAGAAGCTTTTGGGATACCCATGACCACACAAGAGCTGTGTTTAGCTTGGATATCTTGGTAGCTGTTGGCATGCTGAGTAGTGCTTTCCACACATATCCTATAATAAGGCAAATGAGGCAAACACAGTTACTTTGAAGTTGAATGCAGCAGTATATATGATGCATATAGCCTGTAACATTCTGCATGACTGGGGCAATGTCTTAAAGATAATGTATGCAGTGGGCTTTGGAGAAAGAATAAGGAAAGAATAATTAAAAGTAACCTTGTTATTATTGACATAATCTGTATTGTTTATGCTATCTGAAACAAGTGGATTAATTTACATCCTCTGTAGAACAAAAATACTGTGAAGAACAAGATCATGACTTCTGGATTAATTTGTTTTCAGCAACAGTGTGTCTGAAGTAATTGATCATACATCATTTACCCCCAAAATATTAAAGGGCAGGTTGTTATTTCTGGCTTAACTTGAATTAATAATTTACTTAGGTTTTACATTACCTAGTTAATCTTACGTACTTCTGTAGTTGCTCTTTGAATGGTAAGGAATTCTTGAGGCTTATAGCTTCCAGAAACAATTTTTAGCTGAGGTACTGTTTTAGCTATTTGTTATCAGTAAATAACTTTATACCAAATCATGGATAAAATGGTATGCAATAATTCTTCTTTTCTCTAAATTGTTGTTGCTTTTCAACAGAACTAGTGAAAAATTTCCTCCTTCTTCCTTGTTCAGTGAGGCATTTACTTTTTCTTTGCTGTGACTGCATAATGAGTGCCTGCTGAGACAGTGTGTGAAATGCATACTTGTATGCATCAAAACCGTGGGAGCTCAGACTTTAATCATAGGTCTCTGTTTACATGGGAAAAAAAAGAAGTTACGTGGGTGTTCCACTTATATTGTGGAATTCTCCTTGGGAGTTACTATGCATTTCATATCATATTTGAAAATAAGACCTTTTTTAAAACTGGTTTGAATGCATGTTGGTATTTGACTGAACGTGGATCTCAGGAAATACCTGAAAATCAAATGTATGATTTATAAATACAAAATTATAATCCATTATTCAGGAAAGAATTCATATTATGTTTTTTTAAAAAGCAGTTGTTCTTGATTGTGTTCAAGTTGTTCATATGTTCTGTTTGGCTTTAATCCCAAAGCAGAAATAAGAAGATTGAACCTGCTTGATGCTTAGCAGTTCTTCACACGGTGTGTATACAGGTGTTCTGTCCAATTGCCCAGGTGCAGATGGCTTCCAGATTCTGGAGAAGATTTCAAAATCCCAATCCCATTTTACCATGAGGCTTTGTTCTTGCTATAAGCATATGCTGAAGCTATCAGGAGCCGGTGGGGGCTTTCCCAGTCTAGTCAGGTGCCAGTATGTCTAAAGAAGTACCTTTCCACTGTTATGATGCCTGATGCCCAGTAGTGGTGACATCATCTTGAAGCTGTAGTTTCTCGAAAGTGAGGAAGGATATTTGTAACAGGAGTTCAGATGAAATGTAAACTTTCTCTCTTTATTGCCATCAGTGAAACCAAGAACAGTAAATAAAGCATTATAGATGTTTCTTGGTATATCTTCTAAACATGCCTCACGAGACATTATTTAATACTGTTTTTCTTTCTAGCAAGTGCTTTACCTTAATATTTCCTTAGAAACCAGCAATACCTTAAGCAAAATGCAGTTGACAGAATTAATTTAATGTAAAATTATATTAGGATTCAGTTCACTGCCTATGGCTTGCCATTGCAAATATCAGTAAAGATGTACTAAATAAAGTTAGCTTTCTAGACCCTACTGATTTCTTTGGCTAACAGGACTTTAGAGAAATTAGCAAACAGAATCCATAAACAGCCAGTTCCACTTACACTTCATGCTTTCAAAAGCATGGATTCTGCATTAACTCACCAAAGGGCAAGAGTTTTGAAACATTCCTGTTCAGGGGACATACACTCGCTCTGGACTCCTGCCCCAGTGAATGCTGCCTGAAAGGCTGAACATTTTATAGCATCTGCAGGAAAATAACTCCCAGAATCAGTGAGCCTCTGTAACAAGACTTAATTTATTTTACCTTTGTAAAAGCTTTTGATTACACAGCAGCTGCCAAGTTCTGAACTCCCCTACCCACTTCAAGGCAGTTTTTCTAGTTACACATTTGGCAGTGTTTGTAATTTTTCGTTCATTCCCGTAGGCACAATAAAAATCACACACAAGGTTTGCAACCTTTTTGGGGGGGAGAGGGTAGAAATAGTGATATTTAATTGAGAGATACATCTCATAGGACAGCCTCCAAGCAGTGTACGTGCATATAAAAAAATTCTTTTTTTTGCATACTGTGACAAGCGACTATTTTAATCTTAATGGTGCCATCTATTTGGAAGCTGGCTGCCATATAAATATAGCTTGTAGAGCAGGTAGGTACAAGGAATGTTAATGCTTTCTGATAGAGGTGAACTATAGATCTAAGAGATGCAAGACAATCTTACCTTTGAATTGTGCTTTGGCTAGAATGCAATCTGAACTTCACCTTACTTCAAGGGCTGTAATTGCAAGCTATGAACACACTAATAATGCCTCCTCATTACCTAAGTTTCTATTTTTCTTGAATGAAGAGTGAGGCAGACCGGTGATCATACTAAAGTGTTTATTCCTAGATCGTATTTTACTCTTTAATCTTTGAGATCAAATAATTTCCAATGCTGGAGAAAAAGTGCCTTGCTGGCAAAATTAAAAAATGCAAAATAAAGATATAAATAACAATAACTAAAAGCATTTTGAATTTGCGTGCATGCTATGTCACAAGGTGGCTACAGGACATGAAAGGATTGCTGCTGTGTGCCAGTTTGAATACTATTAAACAACTGGACATTTCTAGGAATCTTTTTCCTGAAATACTGTGGGAATGCGTGTCATAAATTATTAATATATTAATTTGAAAAGCAATGGCAGATCATTTCACTCAAATCAAGCTTAATAAAGCCATTTTGATTGACTGTATGTCATTCTTTTGAAATACAGTTGGCTGCAAAAGCATAACTCTAGCTCACAACAGGCAAAAGAAGAATGAATTTGGTGTCCTCTGCCCTATAGCGTTACTGTTCAGACACTCATACTGGGACTATGCGTGTATAATCAATGCTTTTTTCCCAAATCACTTTATTTTTAATCAGTAGTTTTCTCATCAATATCACTTCATTATTTTACTATTTTATAGTCTACCTCGATTTTCACAGAAAGTTATATACCATAATAATAGATAAGAGATATTATTGATAACAGTCAGTTTCTAGTTAGACTGTATGGTAGGAAATTGAAACAACTATTAGGGAATTTTATTCAGACACTATATTCTTCCTGTATTTTTCTATCAGATTTATGGAGGCTTATATATTCCATGCTTAAAAGTTTCAGAAATCGGTATTGAGATAGCTATGACAGTCAAATACTCTGATGTAGTTAATGTACAATGCATTATGGTATTACTTTAAATATTAGTGTTATAATAAAAAAGATACTATTGGACCCCAAGTAAAAGCACTTGCAGTAGATAGCAACTTCAAATGTTTATTTAGCAAATGAATGCCAAGCTCTCAGCCAATCCCTTTTGGAGCAGTCAGGTTTCATTAGCCCGTTTGATATCTCACAGGTTCTTGTGTAACTACAGTTAGAATCAAACCACAAATGCCATTATTTCCAAGACTGGAAAACAGGCATATGGAAGGAAAATAAATAAATAACCAAGTCCACTCACCTATATTTAAAGGCTAAAAGCATGTAGAGAAATCCACTGCCTGGAAGCAATGCAGCGAGAGACATTTAAGCTCATAGCACTGCAGCATGGGTGTTTGTTTTTATTTTTTTAAAAAACAGTAACAGCTCTGGAACATTTTAAAGATGCATTTAGCTCTGCTCTGCTTTAGGGATTAAGAGGACATCATTATAATTTGTGCACAGCTCTGTGTTTACTGTGAAAGTGCTTGCTTTGTAATTTATGCACTGTGATTCTGCAGGGGCCACCCAGCAGTGTTCAGTGTGCAAATGTGTTTTGATTACTTTTTATGGAAAAAACTTAAAATGAACATGACAGGATTTTTTTTAAAGCTAACATGTAAATTAATCACCTTTTGAGATGGTTCTTTGAAAATTTTAATCCATTTTAATACAAGGACTTTTTCTTACTTATGACAATGGATGAATGAACCCATTGTCAAAACTGCATTCAGCGTAATATGACATCCATTTAATGTCTTTGTCATCAAATTAAGATCAAATGCAAAAGGCTAATGAATACATTCAGTACTGAAATGTGTTTTCCAAGGATGACATTTTCTTTTCAATGGAAAAAAAATTAAGAACAGCACACTAACATTGTACCTCCCTCTATTTCTAAAATTCCATTTAATAAGGAAATAACTTGTGGAATTTGGCAGATTTTCCCTTAACTGTGAGATAAAGACCCTACATAAACAATAATATCCTGTCATACTTGGTACCAAATTAGCCGACTGTTATTGCCACTGAATAGAAATGTGTAGTCTGGCTGCTTGCAGAGTTCATGCTTGAAATTCCAGAAATAACAGTATTGAAGTAGACCACTTCAAAGGTGGTTATTCATCATCAGAAAACTCTTTGACTGTTTGCTGAGTGTTCTTCACGCTCTTCTACTTTTACAGTTTCTTTGAAATCACAAAGAAGGCGTATGCTTTGTAAAGAATGTATTTTATGCTTAAAGGCCAGGTACGTTGACTAAGCCATCATTTCATAGTTAAGAATTACAGTTACTGCTGGGAAATACGGGTTACTTTGAATATGAAGGGGAGATGGCTTCTGGCATGTATGAGGAAGTAATGTAACAATATTTGTTATTTTATCAGAAATCGTGTGGCCAGCAGGACCAGGGAGGTGATTGTGCCCCTGTGCTCAGCGCTGGTGAGGCCACACCTCGAGTGCTGGGTTCAGTTTTGGACCCCTCACTACAAGAAGGACATTGAGGTGCTGGAACGTGTGCAGAGAAGGGCAGCGAGGCTGGGGAGGGGGCTGGAGAACAAGGGTTACACGGAGCAGCTGAGGGAACTGGGACTGTTAACTCTGGAGGAGAGAAGGCTGAGGGGAGACCATAACACTCTCTACAAGTGCCTGAAAGGAGGTTGTAGCGAGGTGGGTGCTGGTCTCTTCTCCCAAGTAACAATGGTTAGGATGAGAGGAAATGGCCTCAAGTTGCTCCAAGGGAGGTTTAGGCTGGATATTAAGAAAAAATCATTCACTGTAAGGGTTATCATGCATTGGAACAGGCTGCCCAGGGGAGGTGGTGGAGTCACCATCCCTGGAGGTATTTAAAAGTTGTGTAGATGTGGTGCTTAGGGATGTGATTTAGTGGTGGACTTGGCAGTGTTAAACATTGGACTCAATGGAAAATCTTTTCCAACCTAAACAATTCTGTGGGTCTATTTGATGATTCCATCTTTGTTTATTGTTCTGTGTGTACCACACAGTGCTTCCTGAGGAAATATTAACTTTCACAGAATGATGCATCTAGTGTCTGTACCACTTTTGTCTGCTATCACTTACCACTAAATTCTCAGGAACCTCTGTGAGATAAATTTATAAGTGCTGTTAGTTTTGCAGCAGTGGCTACTGAGACACACAGACACACACAATATTTTTGCCTAAGTGGTAGAGTCAATGTGCATGCCTTCAGACCACTTACTTTCCTACAGCAGTAAACTGTTGTCATCTTTTCATAGAATCATCTGGTTGGAAAAGACTTCTCAGATCATGGAGTCCAACCATACCTGTTCCCCTACTAAACCATGCCCCTAAGAAACTCATCTACCCATCTTTTAAACACCTCCAGGGATGGAGAATCCACCGCCTCCCTGGGCAGCTGTTCCAATCCCTGACCAGCCTTTCAGTGAAGAAATTTTTGCTCTTCGGACAGCTATTTAAGTTGTCATGTTACATGTGATGTCCTTCAACAGCCCATTTTCATTTTACTTGTGTTCACTCAGCTGCAGTAGTAATTATAGTGGCACAGAATGAATTCTCTATTGCTTTCTCATTTTTATCACTTGAAAAGTTGTATTTCAACTAATTTTCTTGACTTTCTGGTAACTGTAGAGGAATAGGAAAATAAGTTCACAAAAGGCTATTGAATAAAGTAAAGCAGATGGAGTATAGTTGCTAGAACCTGAGGACTGTCTTGAAGATGTTGCATTAAGAGTTGCGGTGGAATAAAAGCAAAAACGAAATATGTGAGCATCAGTGGAGGAGAGCTGCTATAGACACCTGTATGCGCTGCTTTGCATGGGTGATTGTAGAATCCCATAGGGCTTTCCCTTGCTGCTTGGTAATGAAAGATTTATGTGATTGTTGTGTCTGGGAAGCGGACACGAATGGGAGTAGTGCTATGATTTTGTGAGTAGATGGCAATATCTCAAGTATTCATATTTCTTTTGTCCCAGGCAGTTCATAGGTGTTCCAGGCACTCACCGTTTTTTTTTTCTTGAGAAATCATAGAGTTCGACTGAACAGTTACATACCTGTTGTCAAAACTTTATTGGAACAGAAGTTTGGGAACCAGTGCTGTATCTAATTAAAAGTGTGTTGAGATTTTAGATACGTGAATTATAATGACCGGAGTTGACAACTTTGCCAGGTACTGCATTTAATATTCCTAGTTTTGTAAAACTTGCAAGGAATCCTGAAAAATTATTTTCAATAAAATGTAGTTTATTAGCCCTGGATCAAGTTCTGAAGGTGTGATAATATACGTGAAAGAAAGTAGTTTTCCTTTTAATACATAGCCAGGAGAGCAAAGTACTAGTTTTTAATGAAATATCTTGTAATAATATTATGGATGTTGTATTCATTTCATTTAAGTGGCAAAACAAAGACATTCTGAAATTCAGAGATGTTTATCTTTACATTGCATGTAGTTATTCAGGAGAAAATGTTATGTAGACATTTTTATTTCTTACATTATAACTATTTTTTACTGTGCTACGTATTTAATATAAGCAATGAATAAAGTGAAAAGTTAAAAATAGATACTGGTTAATATTTTAATGATAAAAATATCCCATCCTTTTGATACAACTGAATTTAATATAGAATGATAGGTTGCATTTTCCACTTTCCACAATACTAGGCTATATTTTAATGGCAGTCTCATGCTGAAATTAGATCTGTACTAAATGAAAACGTAATAATTTGTTCAGTTTTAATAGTACTTCCCTTGTGGTGTCTTTCCTTGAGCCTATTTAGATCATGATACTTTTCTACTTACTTCTTGGTTTGTTTTTTTTTTCACATGAAGACCAGATGTTTCTAAATTAGATTGTGTTTTAAAACCTGAGAGTTGGATATTTCTGCAGAAGGACCTTCGCTGTCAAAAGCTTATAGTAAATATTAGGAGAGATAGCAGTTAATCTTTTCATTTTAAGACTTATTTGTCTATCACATTCTTTATTTCTTCATAATACTTTGCTCATGCCTTACTTGGTTCATCTTAAGATAAAGAATAAAGAGGCACCGTCACAAGAGTTTATCCATCCTTAACTTTTTTTTTCCTCAGTTACCCATGGTGAACAGCCACCCTTAATTCTGCTTGCTTTTAAAGCCTCTGTTCTAAGGACTTGAGCTTTTATAGATTTCTGTTATTAACATGAGTTTTGTTTTTCTGTTTATGAATTAACCTGTATAGAAAAGCTTGTACACCTCTGATACTCAGTATGAAGAATGTGAAATAGGAAAATTGTACATTTGTTTTGCTGTGCGTTTGAGCATGGATTCCTTATTCAGAGGCCATATCTCTCTTTTTTTTTTTTGAAGCATATAATAAATCTGACTGTGCACTTCATTTGGTCTTTGAAAACAAAGTGGTATCCTCTAGACGTGAGTAGGTTTCACAATACAGGATGTGAAGCAGTCTGTATAGATGCTGTTCTTAAGCTCTTGTTTCTGTTAGTTTAATGTCTCCAAAGCTTCTGTGTCCCTTTTCTCAGCTGTCGATGACATTTATTCTCCTGGGTACTATGAGAAATCAATCTACTTTGTTTCCAACACAGCAAGACGCAAGCAAGAAATTAAAAGGTTTCTAAGAGAAAATATTGGTGTTGGAGGCCTCTATACTCAAACAGTATATTCTGTTCATATCACTGTACCTAGTTATCCCAACCTGGATCTGAGATAAAAAATTAAATTTAGAAAGAACAATTAAAATTAAAATTGAGTGTAACAAAAAGAGAACAAAATATTTTTGTTTAAATCTATGCATTCATGCACATACATATATAAAACATTTAACTAGAAAATATCTAACTGTTTTGGTAATGAAATGGTTTATTACAAGTTTCTTCTGGGACAATATTTTCTTATAATCTCTTTCTGCTAAAGACAGTTGAGATGCAAGTATATTTTCCTTTATCCATTAAAATTTACCTTGATTGCCTTTTTAATATCTTCTTATTTTTTTTAAGTTTATTGTTTTGAATAATACAATGATAACCTGTGAAAAGCCAGATATCTGTGTCATTTCCAATTCTGTGAAGTATGAATTTTGTAAGAGAAATTCAAAGGGTTTTTTGTCTGTCCTTTATTAAGTATTTATTTATGAGTTTATTATGAACATATATTTTGTCTCAGAACATGGTCCTCTTCCTAGTTACCATCCCGCTCTCAGAAGCAGGTCACTGAATACTGGATTTAGTTTCTGATATTTCTTAGGTAAAAAGTTAGAAAGGAAAAAATCTAAACCCATGTATCGTGACAAAACCAAATGTTTTCATACCTCCATTTCTTTGGGTATAGGCAAGTTTAGACCTAAACATACAGAACAGTTCCATTTTTGTTTTACTTCTGGGTTGTATTGACAGCAGATTCTTTGTTCCTGTCTGTGAATGACTAATACATGAAAAATGCCCGTGCTGCCATTATTCGATGACAAGCTTAAGTTGAACATTGGCAGCTGAAGAAGTGGACATCTTCTGCCAGGCCTGCCTCTCTACCAGGGGACTCTGACAGGGAGCAGTTGTCCTTGTGTCTTCCCCCAAGTCTGCTCTGCCTCTTAGCTAAGCACTAATTAAGCAGGGCTCTTCCTTTTTTTTGTTCATCCTTTGAAGTCTGTTGTTTGCCTCTGGGAGAGGCTGATTAGGTACCCAACAGCCCATTAGCTCCTTCCAGACTCATATAATGGGGTGTACAAACCCTGCATTATGCCCCTGCAAAATCATCCCGTTGGGAACCAAAAGACAAAAAGATTATGGAAAATAGATTAATAATCTCCTGCCTCTTTCCAGTGTTACATACATAGTCATCCGTACACACTCTGTCAGGCGTCTGCGTAACCACCCCAGCACAAGTAGAGCGGAACCGTTTTATGGTGCCTGATTATTAGAGCTGCTGATCACAGAAGAAACCCCACTGAAGTGTAATTCAGAAGAGGCTGTGTAAGAGTGAAACTTTGCATAAGCAAAGTTTTCATAAATTTTAAGAACTGTTTGAAGTGCCATAAGTGACTTTTCATTATATCTGAGTTAATGATATGGCCTTCTTTATGCTTCTCTCTGCTGCTTTTTCTGCCCCCTTCAGCTTTGCTTATAATGACAGAGTATAGTTTATGGGAAATTTAGGGGTGAAGAAGTGTAGAATCATCTTAAGCAGACACCATTGTAATGTATACAAGTTACTTTTCTATGTATTACATAGAAGATTACCTCTTCTTCGTACATTCCTGGGTGATTAAAATGCAGGGTGAAAGTGCTGCCTGTTCAGGGAGGCTCTGAGCTGCTGAATGAAAATGGATTACCATGCTGTGTGCTGATTATTACACTGACTTTAGAATTCTGCTAAGAACTGTAGAAAATAAACTAAAGTATAGTAACTCTTTTCTTAAGAGTGTCTTGCATGCAATAGGACACTACTGAAAAAAAGGTCGAGAAGTATGGTCCTCCCAACATTTTTACTCTATTTTTTCCCACTTGTAAATGCTTTTTTTTCAGCTGTCAGATTATTAATTTACAAATACATGCCAGCCATTCTCCATTATTGAATCTCCAAGATTTTTGAACAGTTGTCAGACCTATGGACTCTCTGCACACAGAGATGGTAGTTTGAAAAATACGTAAATAATTCTTATTTTAACTGTATTTACTTGTTTTTTTACAGAAAGGATATGATAAATTTATCAAGGACAACGATGGGAAAAAATGATATGAATATTTTAAAATATATAGTCAGATACATTTTGGGGGGATATATTAAACTGTAAGCATAAAAAACACTGAAAGGCAACTTCTCTCAATAGACTGTGTGGTTTTGTCTATACTTTAATCAGACTGTGTTTTTTTGCACAGTTAAATAACATAACACATTTCTCCAAAAATCTTCCTGTGGCCTTGTCTTGTGTTTCTTTGTTTCAGTGCACCTCTTAAACTACTGCTTCTTTGTGATGTTCTGCAGTCTGAACTGCCAATTTATACTTCATCTGCCTTTTCTTTTATTTCCTCAATACATATCCCATGGCAGTCTTTGGTTGTGCGTCTGTACAGCCAATGGGAAATGTATCACTCTGCTTACTTTGTACAGTCGCTTCCCTCATGTGCACGGGCTTTCCAACTGGAAGGAATTTGTTGTCAGTGCCTCAGGCTCTTGTTTCTGTTTCTTGCTTTTACAACTATCCTTTTAAGCAAGAACTATGTCTATGTCTAGAATTAAGTTTTGCCGGAAGGCTTTTGTATTTAACTGCAACAATCTGTAGTTGGAACAGACCTCTAAATTTGTTATAAAAATGCAAAGTTATAATATATGATTCTAGGATTAAGTATTTAATTATTTAATGTTTAGGTTTTTTTAACACAGACATGTACTTCTAGTACACTAAAGGAATTTTGAGTTTGTTTTTAAAAAATGTTTTATGTTCAAATACTGTACCTGCTCTTACAATTAATAATGGTACATTTCAGGTGTCTGCTTTGTCAGATGTTTTTCCTTCTCTGTGTGTGTTGTGGTATTCACTGTGCTGCTGTCCAAGTAAGTGATCATAGCTCTTAAAGTGTTGGACAGCAATAATGGTGGCTCCCTATTCATATCTCGGTTTTCTGTGAGTTGGACAAACGCGTTATTGCATCCCTGAAGCATAAGCCTCATAAGCCTTTGGGATCCAGTTTTACAAGAGGCTTCTAATAGAACTGTGTTATCGTGATGCATTAGGGTTTGGCAAAGCGCACATTTTCATATAGATTCTGCTTCTTAAAGCAGGATTCAGAACCAGCTGCACTTCCAAATAGATTTGCACTGTAATCATAAAAGGGGACAACCAAGTTATAGCTGAGTCAGCAAATGCTTTTGCATTAGTGATCTGAGTAGGCTCCAAGCCAGCAGGAATGAAAGAAATAACTGATTATCCATACATGAGTGGAACATGTGAAAGTCTGTATGGAGGGAAAAGTAACAAGGAGGTGTTTTGAATGTATCTCTCTAAAGCATAAAAAAGGGAAGATCTGGGATATGTGTATTAAACAGGTCTATTTCTCAATTGATTTTGTACTTCTGTTCACTCTTCTAAAAATTGTGTTCTCATATGTTAGAACTTTTCTACAAATGTATTTTCAGTATGTGAGAACAGTTGAATTACTTTATAGATCTGCCGTTAACTTTTTTGCTGTTTTATTCATGGAGCTATTTTTGTAGATGAAAAAAATCTGTGTAGTATGGATTATACCAGCTGTGACCAAATTCCTCTGTAGTGACTTGAAACATTTTCATTAAGTTTACTTTTTTCTGGAGCCATTGAGTTAGTTCCAGATTCACTATTAAGTCTTCCCAGTTTCTCACTTAGTCCCTGGCTACCCTCAGATATTATCCTAATATTTACAAGAGATAGAACTTTTCTAAATCTTAGGAGATTTGGAAGATTAACACAAGATTTGGGGATGAACACAATGTAATTCTGTGTTGAGGTTTTGGATTTTATTTCAAAAGCAGCAACAAATATTTGAGAGAATCGCAGAACCACAGGATGGCCGAGGTGGGCAAACACCTCTGGAGAACAGCTAGTCCAACACTGCTTGGAGAGCAGGGGTGGTTACAGCAGGATGCCTAGGGCTGTATCTAGTTAGGTTCTGATTATTTGCCAGAGTGGAGACTACAGAGCCTCTCTGGGCAACCTGTTCCTGTGT
The DNA here is from genome assembly GCA_033558235.1 of Neomorphus geoffroyi. NCBI lineage: Eukaryota > Metazoa > Chordata > Aves > Cuculiformes > Neomorphidae > Neomorphus > Neomorphus geoffroyi. The sequence continues at coordinate 9,589,444 of JAUMJM010000045.1, read as the reverse complement.
TCAATCACCCTTTTTTTTTTTAGGTTTAAACTGTGTTTTAACTGTGTTGAATGGATTTGATAGAATGGTAAAGTTCTGGAGCCTTTTGCTTTTAAGTCTCTTAAAAACTTGGGGGTTTTTAGCATCTAAATGGCAATCATGTGTTCATAAATTACAATTAATATTCAAATCAAGATTTCTGCCTGTGTTGTGGCTATTCTATGCATAAATGCTGGCCATTGCATCTCTTATTGGGAAGTTTCTATAACAACAATTTTTCTCATGTCAATGCATATTTTTAGTTCTCGGTATAGTTTGAAGATCAAGTCCTTATAAAGAATTTTAGTATTAGCATTTCCATACTTGTAATGAAAATAGTTTTAATGCAGGCAAACTAATGATCTGCTTAGTATGATACAGTAAGTTACCAGTAGATAATGCAATCTAGGAGTCTTGATTATCTCTCACCTCTAACTTGCTGGCAAACAAAATCAAAACAGAAGTTGCCAATGAATTGAATAAAATTCTCTCTTTCTGAGCATGTGTTTCAAAGAAATGTAAATGTTACACTATGCAAAATAACAGAAAATCAAGACAAAAATCATCCAAAAGTGAGTTATAAGCGCTGAAAATACAGGATTCTGTTATTTATGTATGTAGACATCACTGCACTGCTTGCATACCTACATTTTGTTTGTGTTAAAAGTACTTATCTTGGAACTGAAATATTCATCCGTGGTTTGAAAATAGGTTGCAGTTGCTACTGCCATGTAAGTTGCCAGTCCAGATTTATATTCTAAACTTACATGATTGCTCCTTTTTTTTCTATATGGCTATGATACATATTGAGGCAGATAAGCAAAATAATTACATAAGGGCACTTTGTACAGCTACCACTTAGAGCAGTTTATTGAGAGTTCTTGCAGTTAAAGCCAAAGCCATTAGATGGTGCCATGCTGTAACCAGAATTTTCTCTTCATCTGCTTAAAACTAGCTGTATGTTATATCTGGCACAATCTTAAATGGCTAAACCTATTTTTTTAGCACATTGACTTGTATTGGTCAGCCTTAGTCATTATGCGCAAAACCCAGACAATAAATTAAATCTGTAGAATTTTTTTTTTATTTGTTTCAATGAAAAGAGTGCACCATCCTGAAGATTCAACAAAAGAGAAGGCAATGGCAGGACAGATTTACTGCCCCTTTTTCAGTTGAAAGCAGTGTGCAATCTAAATGATTTACTTGTTTGCTAGCCCTGTATGGTGCTGTCTCCTGGGTTATCATTCACCTAAATGGCCAATGTAGTACAATGAAAATGATAGTGCGGTTACAAATTCACAGCAATTTACTAGTTAGAATCTGAAACTGGTAAATTATTTAATTTCCTTTTTTTTTCAGTTACTGTTCAAGGTTGAAAACTTAAACGTGGAATGTTAAAAAATAGAAAAGAATTTAGCAGCTTTGGAAGCCCAGGTTGTAAAGCTGTGGTGATAAAATGGTGGGCTGGTAGATGTAAATGCAATACACTTAGGCTTTTGTGCAGCATTTGACTTACTACTGTGTGACATTCTGATAAAAAATTAACACTCTACAATATCAGCAAAGCCCATCTTAAATGGATTGTTAGTTAACTGATAGATATCAAAAAGCAGTTGTTAATGGGGCATCATTGTTTAAATGGGAGTGGGTTTACCATGTTTGTGTGGGAATGGTAGGAGCCTGGCTTCCCTGCATTGTCACATGTGAATAATAGATATAAAATCATTGCTAGTATCTAAGGGTGACATAAGAAAAAGTTGGAGTGGCAGATTGTGACCTGGTCAGGGCACCCACGAAGAGAAGTTTGGGTTGCTCTGTGATAAGAGCCCGTGCAACCAAATCTACCTCTTCATTTTAGTCAGTACAGAGCTATAGAGCTCTACAGTTAGCAACAAGCAATGCCATCTATGTAAAAATAGTCTGTATTCTGAGAAGTGAAAAGTGAAAATAATCCATAGGTGAACTTCAATAATTATGTTAGGAAAATGTAAGTCCTTGTTCTTGAAGGAAGAGTCTTCCCTGCCATTTCCATTGGCACGTGGCCATGTGGTCACCCGAATGAGGGCTAAGTGTTTTCTTTGGTAGGTCAGTTTTAAGCTGGATCAGTTTCCTTATCTGTCTGACTGTGTGGCCTCATAAGCTCTTGTGCTTGGCATAGTTGGGAGCTGGGGAATAATTGGATTGCCTTTTTTCAGTGGAATTCATAATTGATTATGAAAGCAAACCCTGTTACCACACAGTTCAGCAGGAGCTCCCACTAAGAAGCCTTGAATAGTAACACTGCAGAGCAATGCAAGGGAGCGAGGGAAGGATTTTCTATATATATACTGCAACATTGAGACCATTGTGATGGCACTTCTGGCATGTATAATTTTACAAGGTTTTTTATCTCAAGAGTGATTCAATAATTGGAGAAAACCTTTGGAGGAGAGAAGCTTCAACCTCAATAATTTATCACCTGAAGAATGCTGAAGAAGGACTTTATTACGATGTATATAATGACCCAACCAATAATGAAGTTCATCACCATGTGGTATGATTACTTGAACCATGATGACATTTAGCAGTATGCTGACTACATGTCCACCAGAGCATAAATAACAAAAGCCCAGCTGCAACAAGATGTATTAATAGCAACTGGACACTGTGCAGGTGCCTTCTGCAGGTCAAAATCCAGATCAGAGAACTCTGGCTGATCTTGGAATGTTTTAACAAGGTCTGGTGAAACTCTCAAAAAAAGATCAGCCAAGGGCCTTTCACATGCTTTCAAGTTAATCCAGAATATAGCTTTTAGTGTTTACTCTAACAAGGAGGTAACCTCAGATCATAGTTTTTTTAACCAGCTATCATAAACTTATTGCTTTGAATTTTCTTTGCATCTTCGTTATACGATAGAGACAGTATGATAGACATCACTATCTTTTCTTTCTTTATATTTCATATGCTATGAAGGTGAGAATAAATTCAAAGAACCACTGTTAAGTTTTATTTCCTTTAAAACGCTAAGGTAATAAAGACTTTGATAGAACAATTGGTTTTTTCCTATTTGGCGGCCGAATATTTTAAAAAACAAAATTCCTCAGATGAACGAGCATAAGTAGCTCTTAAAAAGAGAGAAGAAAATGCAAAAGGTAGGAAAGAATAGGTCAAGTTTTGGAATTTTCCACTTTTGAAGACCTTGCTTCAGAAACCGTTTAGGATGGGTGAAATGAGCTTGGCCTGCTCAATTCTATTTCAATAAGATATTTGCCCAAATTACAAAAACAAACTAGAGTCCGGCTCAGCTTTCTGTAACTGACAGATTCTGCTCAGGAGAGGTTCAGTAGTGAATGGTAGAGATAATGGAGATTGGGACTAAGCTGCATTGGCAGAGCTGTGGGGCAAAGTTTCTCCGAGTTGTGGGTGCCTCTCTGAAGTTGGCTGGTCAGGCTATTTCATTGTCTCAGCCAAAGCTGCCGAAAAGTGCTGAGAGTTGTGACAGCCTTTTCCAAAAGTTTTACTTTTATTCTGTTATGTAACTACAAAATAGTGGTGACAAACTGAATTGCACTAACAAAAATACTTTCTAATAGGAAAAATTCACACGTCTGCTTTGGTTTATGGTGAGACAGCAAGCATTACAGGCAGTGAATCGTTAGCGTGCATAATGTGTGACCATTTACTTAAATATTTGTTGGTTTAAGCTCTGGAATGTAAGATACTTGATAAAATAAAAGTCTTTATAAATTTGAGGGCCCTATTTCCATATGTGGCTCAACTGATCAAATTGCATTTATTGCAGTGGATCTCAATTTTATCCTTCTACAGTTCTAATGGATTATATTCCCATATAAAAGCAAAAGAGGAGGATTAGGTCACAAAGTTCTGTCCCTCCTTATAGTTTTCAAGATCTTAGAAATGCAGAATGAAGAAGTGCATTGAATGCTCATATTACATGATTAGTCTAACAAACATTTGTTTGCGATATGGTTGTCTTCACTGCTTAGATTCCACTTGCTTGAGACAATAGCTAAGCACCTGCTGGTCACTGCAAAATCCTGCAAAAGAAAGACTAAAATTTTACCTCAACTGACACTAATCAGTAAAGCAGATGCTGCAGAAACACTGAAGAGAATTTCAGCATTGTTTTAGTTGCACAATAGAAGTCAAATAGTGTTCATCTCAGTGGGGCAGTGAGTTTAAGAGAAGAAAAAAAGGAACTTTTGTCAGTTTTATTATTATTTCTTTAATGTTTTATATATTACAAAGTATGGTAGTTTATCTTTATTTAAGGTGATTTGAGAAGGCACTTTAATACTGATAGATTGTTATGGCCAACGTGAGCACACCATCTTTTTAGTCTAAAGAATTGCTTAATATAAACATTTACTTTTTAAATATGTTTTTTAAAATGTTACAATTCCTGCAGACTTTTTTTAATGGGACTATAAGATAGAAGTTGTATTTTAGAACACAGTAACTGAAATTTTAAAGCTGGCTATAATGCTTGTTGTGAAGGAAACTGAATTTTAAAATGAATTTTGTGTCAGAGAAAATTCTTTTTGTGAATGTGATGTCTATGTGAGATGTGAACTGTGATAATATTTATGAAGTCTTGAAGCTGAAACTGATGACACCACCAAATATTGACTGTGGAGATGCATTAGATAGAAATACTGTTGCAATTAGAGGAAACAGAAAAATAGATGATTGAAGTAAAAGCAATGGAATTCTCTATATTCCACTCCAGCCACTTCCTCTTGCAGTGATCTGTCAAACTGAAAGTCATAACTGCTAACAAGGAATCTGTATGGTTTTCAGATAAATAATACTTACATCATCAGCAACTTCACACTTATTCGACCACTTTAGATGCTGGATTTTCCCAGATATTTTGTCAGGATGTTTCCCCTTCTATCAGAAAAGAATAGGAATCAGAAAAGAAAAAAGCAGCAGTTTGTCTTACTAATAACTGCAAACGTGATAAATAGTGTTGCATTATGTCACTACGTTTTCTGAGTCTTTAGGGTGAAAAGGTCTTATTCGTTGTTCTCAGTGGTTACAGCTTCTATGTCAGGTGTGGTAGTCGAAATGAAGTTGTCTTTACTGCTGCAGCTGGGTGCTTATGTGATAAAGTTATGAACAGAAATGATTGGGGATTACACTTACTTTTATTGACTATAAAAAAAATACAAGGTAGAAAAACATTATATTTCAGTGCTTCCCAACAGACTTGGAAGGAAAGTGAATTTGGGGGAAAAAAATTATTTAGCACGATGTTCTAATGACAGCCACATTTTTGTCATTTGTAAAATCCTGCTTTACTGTATTAATACAGCTGGATGGGGTAAGCTAGATCATTATCCTGATAAATAAGCTTGATTAATTATTGCAGTAGGCATCTGCCGTTTCTCTTGATGCAAGGCATCAGGGAAGTATATGTGGGCGTGTTGGAGAGAGTGGGGATAGTAAGAGAAAAGAAAGCTCCACTGTCCAGATTGTTGGGTAGCCAGAAGCTCTCTTCTCTGACTCTTTGTTTGCTAATCATTATTGTTTTTTTTTTTTTAAGCTTGTAAATATTCTTTGAAGAAAATCTTTGCTGACTGCATTTCTGGATTTTTGGTGGTGGTTTTGTTTTTGTTTTTGTTTTTCCCCTGCTGACTCATTCCGTCGGTTTCCATTTAGCTAGGCAGAAAATTCAAGGATACATTCCAAGAACAGTACAAAGATACATGCCTCTTCCGAAATAGAATGAAATAAAACTAACTCATTACGTTTAAAGTCAAGACCTAATAAATAATGAGTAAATTGTGCCATTATAGACATTCTAGAAGATAGTTAAACTATATTAAAACTAGAGTATGTAAAAATCTGTTATAAAGAGCAAAGAAATAGGACTAGGCAGAATATGATGTAACAAAATTACTTGCACACTACAATAGGACAGATGTTTGGGTTTAGTGAAATAATATTTACAGGTAGGGACTTACATCTGTATACACACGTAAGTCGTTTTAGAAGTTTATTCGTTTGCTTTTCACCAAGGATTTTACAGTCACATACCCAACACAGACTGAAGCCTGTGGATCAAAGCCCAGGAGTCACAAATCCCTGATGCAGACTGTAGAATTTATTTCGCATGAGCAACACGTGTTGGGAAATCCCTGAAGCCAGAGAAGAAATGGTGCACATTTCATAAACTTTCTTTCACTTATCTGCTCTATTACAAGATGTACACAGGAGAGAAGACTCATGTTCTTACCAGGCCCCATCTGAATATCTGGAAAAAAAAAAAAAAGCATGATCTGATTAATTCCCATTTATAATTCAGTTGTCTTTTAGTGGCTATTCACAGTGCCTAGTTGTAAAAACATGATTGGATTATTTTACCACCAGAATATATGGTACCAGGAAAGTAAACAGAAGTAGCTGCTTAAAATGGTACAACCTAATGGAAACTTCTCTGCAGTTTTCCCCAAGGGTAATAAAATTGTTAATAATGAGCTTTTTCTCAATAATGTGTCAATACAGAAGAAATCTGGACAAAGATAATTAGTTTTACCATAAATATCTCTGGATCATGGAAATATATAACTGCTATAGCCATGAAAAATGCAGGTTGTTTTGAACCATTTTGTGCACGCTGGAGACAAAAACATAATATAAAGATCTTGGGTATGTATAAGGTACAGTTGATTATTCGCAATGGGTTGGGAACATGTAAGCTGCAGCATCCGTCCCAGTGTTGTTATTCTTCAGTACACAGACAGCCATTACCTAAGTCTTTAATTCACTAATGTTTATTGCTTAGTAATGGAAAAAGTTAGCATGTTGCCTGACTAAAGGAGATTCTGCACACGTTTGTGTGGAACCCAGTGTCCAGGTGGAAATAAGGAACACCCCTAGAAGAGAATCCCTGCCAACTCAAAGCAGTATACAAAGACACAGTACTCCAATTGATGGTGATCCTTGCCAGCAGGGTTTCAATCTGAACAGAAGACTCCTTTGAAAGATATTCCTCTTCTACAGAGTACAGCAAATGCCTTATACAGAAAACCCCACAAGACCTGTTTTCATTTTGGACAGCAGTAAGAAAGAGGGGATTTGGGTGGGGATTGATTTTTTTCTTTTGTCCCCAGAACGTGTAGATTCCTCATCTAGGAGGCAGATGGTCACAGTGGTCATACTCCCCGCTTTGTAACTGGCACTTGGTTTTGGCATGCTAATGATTTCTTGTTCCCAAAAATATCTTTACAGACAGGGTCAATTATATTTTTGGGTTGTACAGCGTGTAGAGCAATTAGTTAGTTGCACAAGGCAGTTGGTTTATAATGCAGTACACCCCTTCTTCATAATTGGCACCTTTTTGATATCCCTTTTATAATGGAGGGGTCTATCTTTACAAACAGTTCCTTGTATTAGCATGCAAATGCACTGGCTCCCCCCAGATAGTTTTACACGCAGAGTCAATTATATTTTTGCATTGCAGGATGTGTGGACTAATTAGCTATAGAAAAATGGGGCACTTGGTCTTCAGATTTCAAGATCTTACTGCACTAAGTGATTTTGAGACACTTTCAAGGGCAGACTGGTAAGTAAAATTATAGAAAGAGATTGTACCGGCTCATCTCTCAGACTTTGAATGCAAAATGAGTCATTTATAGTCATGTTGTTTCATTATCCTCCCCTGTCTAGATCACTCTGAAGTGCGTAGGGTCAGATGCCACACACAATACTCTGCAGATCAGAGTGAAAACTACACGTGTGGATTTGGTCAGGTGGGAAACATCCCAAAACCGATGTGGTTAATAGTCTACCTCAGATTCAGGTAGTAGCTCAGATTTTAATGTGTGTGTTATGAGTAGCTGCTCACTGATTCATTAACTGTTTTGATATCAACAACCACTTTTACTGACACAGTTAAAAGTTTTCATTTTGAATATAAAAATATCTGAACCCCTCTCCTGAGACAGGAGATAAATTAGGGAGGAAAGGTTTTAATACCTAGTCCTTAAAGTATTCCAAATTGAGCTGTAGTGCTGCTAGAAAAGTGGTGCTAAATCTAGAGATTAATTTGGGCTGGAGTTTTATATAGTTCTTTTTCTTGCATGTAACAAGTTTACAAATTAAGAAACAGAAAAGATTAGATTTGCTGTGCTGCCTGTCTGTAGTCTTTAGAATGGATTGGTCACCTGTGAAATGTTGGTCAGAGGTACAGTATAGTTGCTACAAATACTTCTCATTCCGACTACACCGAAAAATCATGTTGTACTTACTGGATGTTAGTAAGTGGATCCTAAAACATTGGATGCTAGGAGGTTTAGTTTTGGGGTTTAGTTGATATGTTTTTTGAAGTGAGGAATGCTTCATTAATCCATTTATTTATTTATTCATTCATTCATTTATTTTCCTTAATACCCTCTCATATGTTACTCGAGGAGCAGAGAGGAGACAAGAAATAACAATGCCAGCAGGGAATGAATGGAAATTATAGATTTGAAGCTACTCTAACAGCTAGGTTCTGGCTCTGGCCTATTTTGTAGGTTTATAGACTAAGTGATTGTATGTTCTTTTCACACCAAGGAAGAAAATCACACTTGTTCTTGGTATCTAATAATGTTACCACACAGTATGCACAGTATGCACAGCCTGAAATCAAGCAGAGAAAAGAGATAGGTTTCCTGCTGCCCAAGGGGAATGATGTGATTTATACATATTTCTGAAACATCTTTAAGAATGAATTCAAGTACTGGAATCGTGTTAGAACACAGCAGAATCTACAGAGCAGATGTTTCCACAGTCTCAGCCGGTACCACCATTGGTACCAGCACCGTGGTGTACACGGCTTATACAGTTCTTGCTGAAAGTAAGACTACTTGCACACTACATCCATGAGTGCTTGAGGATTTTCATGTTATTAATAAAAAGAAATTGAGATAAAGCTTGTGAAGAGGAGACATATTTTAATAGAGATGCTTTGAAGAAAAATTTTAGGGGTTCATTTATTAATAATGCATGTGTACTACACGGTCTACATACATACAGTATATACATACACTATATATGTACGTATCATACATGTTACTGCTCCTAGGTAAAGAGAGAGAAAAAGGAGAGGCAATAGGTAGAGGCTTAGCTCTGCCCGCACTGTCTTAGGTACTGCTATTGAGGTCTGTCACTGTTGGAGACGAGTAGCAAGTTACCATCTCTTGGGCCAGAAAAAGAAGTTCTTCTCTGGACTGCTCCTCTGGTCAGGGTTAAAAAAACCCACCAACAAGAAAAATAAAATAGTGTTTTCTTTTTTCTCAATGAAATGTCAAAATTTTTACCAATGCAGTTGTTTGGCAAATAGGTAACTAAGTGGCTTCAGTAATTTACAGATTAATTTTCTTACCTAATGACTTTGCAAGATCTATTTTCTAATAAAAAATTAAAAGTTTACACAACACTATAAAATGTAATTTCTTGCAAGTCAGAATTGTTTCTGTATATGAAATATGGAGAATATGAATATATTATAAACATCAGTAAAATGTGTAATTACTTTGTTAGTTTTTAGCAAGACCTTGAAAAACTAGAAATCATATTTTGTATTGCTGTGGGTTTGTTGTAATGTCCCTGAGACCAATATACAAGCTTAAAACTTACACAAGAGTGTTTTTTTCAGTCCAATGAATTTTGCCATGAGTTTGTGTGAGAAACATAGCAAGAGCTATTTGAAAACTCAGAGCTGTGGTTGGTTCAAATCATATTTGGAGATGGTTTTGTTCTGTTAACAGCAAAGCCTTGTGCTTTAGTCAAGATAAAAGGTCAGCCTAGGATATAGCTTGTTGCTGAGTTTATCAGAAATACATTTTCTCCTCTGTACCTCGAACACACAGTGTAAAAGTTCCTCTTCACAGAGGCTGCTGCTTCAAATTTTGCTGAGGATCCCTTTGACTTCTTACCTCAGGATGTACATCTTATCTGTGCATCTTCCTGAGCATCACTCACTCTTAAGAAAAATGTCCACTGTTAAAACAAACACCTTAATAGAAAAGAATAACAGACAGCTGGCTGCATATATCATGATATATGCTCCATCCACTTTAGTCAAAATGGAAGTGCTTTCACCATATTTTGAAATAATTTTAATTAAACAACTTTTGCCCTTTCGCTAATAATAATCTTAAACCAATCCTAAGCAATGGCATCTACATCCTTGGAAATTATTGGGAGTAATTTCTATTTAATCATCATGTAAATAAAATGCTCTCAGCCATCATTATGTTTATTTACATATTGGTGATTCAGATTGACTGAGGGCGGTAATTTTGGCCAAATTCAGTTAACTCAGGGTTTTTTTTGAAAATTATCTCTGCTTACGAATTATATTTCATACTTTAAAATATTACTAGGAGGACAGGACTAACAGCATGACAAATTAATGATCTGATTAACATACGTAGTGCACTAACTCCAAATTTACTTGCAATTTGGAGGAAACAAACACTTCTAATTTATTAAAGGAATAGGTGCATGCTACTTTTTGTCTCAAATTCCGGTCACTCAGCTGCTGATGTCTTTTCCATGTGACACTAAAAGTGATATGGATATATCATGGCCACGATTAGTTAGAAAAGCACCAATCTTAAGTAGGTGTCTTGAGGATGACAGATGGTCGTGTCTTTGTATCAATGATACAAAAGAACAGGCCGTTTATTTTTAGTGACTTAAATTAAAAAAACCCCACATATCCAGGTTCTCAGGGAAAATGTAAACTTAAAGGATAGTTATGTTGTAGTACAGGGAAATCCACTTTTATTAAATCCTTATTTTACATAGAGATCTTGTAGTAAGTTATTTCTGAATAAAATTGATTGCTACATGAATGTAATTCTGGAGCCAAGAGTAAAATGATCTGTCATACATCCCATAGCAGAGAGGCAGTGCCTCCATGAATGTGTACATATCTTCACATTAAATATATTTAAAAATGTATTAATCTATAGATGTAGCTGTAGCAGTGCCTGGTGCAAAGCAGCTGGCTCTCCCACAGAAGGGTAATAGACTCCTCAAGCCTCGTATATTACAATTTAAGACCAATTCTAGAGCTTTGTTGTGTACTGAAGTTTATGATGTTATTTTATTCCCTGGTGCCCAATGTACTCATTAATTCTCTCTGTGTAATGTTTCCCCCTCTTATGAAAAGGAGTGTGCTCTTTATGTAGCCTAGCACCTGCCCCTTTCTCCACAAATTAACATCCACGTTGCCCATTTTCACCCCCTTAAAGCAGAAAGCTCTCAGACTCACTCACATTTCTTTCTTTGGGAAGATTCTTTTCCCTCAGACTATTGAGCACGCTACTTACGCTACTTTATGTTCTTAAACCATTGTACTACACAAGATGAGCGTCCGGGATACGAATGATTGCTCTCAGCTTTAAAGATCTGTCCTCCAAAAGCAGCACGCTCTGAATCATAATGTGATCTAACAGTGTGCAATACAAATATTAAGACATAATAAGAAACAATGACATTTATTTCAGTTGTGGATCAGAATGAATTTGTTTGTGACTCACTGACTAGGAGACGTGAGGATATGTGTTCATATACGACCAGATAAGCAGGTATCACATTGTTTCAGCTACAACAGATTGCTCCAGACATGCATTTGTTTTCTGCTTACATTTATGCCTATGCATAGTACAAAAGTTATTGCACTTAAAATGTCGTTATTAAACGCCAAATATGAGTGTAGAGCCAAACCATGTTCTTTGTTTGCACCACTATAATTTACAACAGAATTTTACCCATCATTTTCTATTCAACTGAATGAAAAACATACGGCAGGCTGCACTTAAAACAAAATCAATACAAACAAAAACAAGGATATTAGCAATGGCTCAGCTGAAAGATCACAAAGACAGATCTCTAGTATAATTACACGGCACAACGCTACAGCCAGATTGTCTTAAAGTATGTATCTACCTCTCAGGCTACAAATACAATTAATTATTATGAGCAATAACTTCCACAGGAGCTGCTTCGCTTTTGCTCAAGAAAAAAAATTGAAAACAGTTGGGTGTAAACTTCAGAGAAAGGTCATAGGTTAATAGAGTTCATAAATAGAACAGCAAGGGAATCCAAACTTTAATTACAGTAATGTAAATTACCTTAGAGAGCCCAAATTAGTGATCACATAGCCTAGCTATTCCACCTTCCCAGCAGGTTCTGCTCACTTTGGGGCTTAACCCGAATTCCCTAAATTCCATTAAGACTGCTGAGTTTGTAAACAATTTGCATAGTTGCAACTTCTTCTCCAGGAATTTTAGGATGTCTTTTTCTTTCTAAATACCTTTCTGCCTGTTTAGTGGAACTTTTCATATAGATGAATTGCTGGAGTTTCACTGTATACTAACTTTTGACTTAAAAAAACTATATTAAAAAAATGGCAAAATCAATTATATTAAATCTTTGTGGGGAGTAATGTTGCTGCACAGATGAGAAGACTATCAGGGCTGTGGGAGGGGGTATGGCATTGCAGTTCACATTCCTTGAGCAGTAATTCTTGAGTGGATTCTGTTTATTTTTTATGACAGGCATGAATGCATTAAAATTTACTATACAAATAAATGTATTTGACAAGTGTTATATCAATAAACAAATGCATTCCAAAATTTCAATTCAGTGATAAAGTGGACGTTGAAACACCCATTTTGAACGATTGCTCTGAATAGCAACATAAAAATTTTGTGTTCCCAGTGTCGTGGCTGTGAATAGTCTGGTTGAACAGATGCAGTGTGACAAGAGCTGGGAAGAAGCTTTCCTTTATGTTTGTATTTATTAGGGTTTTTTTCCTCATTGTTTTAATAAGTGCAAAAGTTTCAAGCATGGTAAATGCTTTTTCCCCTGCAAGTCTTAAATAATGTGACCTAGTGCAAAAAAAAAAGAAAAAAAAAGGGAGGCTCCCACTCCGGGGTTTGGTGTTACAGGGGAGGAATGTTGCCTCTTTCTTTTTATTATCATTTTAAGTGGAGATTAATCTTTGGTAAGAGGTAACTGTGAAGTGATTTATGATTTATGGGTACTTATGTTGACAGGCAAACAAAAATATCTGTGTTTGTAATCAGAATGTCTTCAAAGTTTTGGTGTCCTGGCTCTATAATCCCGATGCTTAGTTTGAGCTGTCCTATGAGTGTTAAAAAAGAGTGTTGCAGAGAATCACTCCAACAATGTCTCTTCTTAGAAGACAAAAAGAAATAATTAATTTATTTGGGAGTAAGTGTAGACTTTATAATTTTAACTTGGCAAAATGATTGTAATGATTGATGAAAAATCATAGTTAATTACCAGTTAAATCTAAAAACATCTCATCTAGAGTTAGAAAATTCTAGAAGCAGAGAAAATTATGACAAGGGAAAAACTGAAATAAAAAAAAAGTATAAATATATTTATGAAAGTAATCTTCTTGTGTTTACAATATTAGAGTAGAACTTTGGAGATGTGGATTTGATTCTTGGGCATTTTCTGTGAGACTTCCTATCAGACCACTCCTGTCATTGATTAAATCCTACATTTAAAAAAAACCAACCGACCAAAAAAAACCCTATACAGATGACATGCTCTCCAGGACAAAGGACTTAGAATATGTTTTACAGTGCCCAGCACATTATGGTTTCAATTGAAATTGGATATTCTAATTTTTACTGAAAATTTATTTAATGATAACTTAAATTGCAGTAGTACAATAATTAAAAAAGTAAAACAAAAAATAGGCCCTTATTAAGGGCAATTCTAAGTAAGGACACATAAAGACTGACTTCTTGTGTTGTCATCTTAGACATCATCTGACTCTACTTGTATTGTTGTCTTAAACATGCTCTTGAGTGCTGTGGCTCCTGCTGGGCTGTCTGTGCTGATGCAGAGGAGGGGCAGGAGGTGCAGCAGCAGGTGCTGCCCCCCCTCACCTGACTATACACACCAACCCAAAGGGTTTCGGCAGAGGTGATTCTAGCAAGGGGCTGTTGAACAGCCAGTGCCTCTGGAGCCCCCAGACCCAACTCCAGAACCTTCCCAAAGGAGCTGCTGTGCATGCCCCGATTCAAGAACTCTCACAGCAAGAAAACTCCTCATGCTAATGGGGCATGGACTTGCCCTACAAATAGAAGCCCACTGAGAAGGCAGGTGTGGGCCCATCGCCCCATGGAACCCACCTGAAGATGTGCAGAAGAACAGTAGCACCATGTGCTCCTGATGACCACATTTCCCAGAAGCCCATGAAGTGGTGACTATTTTTCTCTTCCCCCTGCTACTCTTTTATTTTTCTCTCTCACTTCTCGCTAATTCTCTTTTCCGCGGTGCTCAAGTGTATCAGATCAAGCTGCCCTGAGAATATCAGAATGTGATCTGAACAGATTGAGTTCTGTTTTTGCAGCTTTGGGAAGCTGCAACTCAGAGTGCACATGAGTGTTTGATTTGTTATTTTGGCCAAGCCCAAAATAAACAGTTTTGAATTTACCCTGGGAGATTTGTTGGTCTCCAATTTGCTATGCAAACACCAGAAGACCCTCCCTCTCTGACTGTAGGTCGGGATGGGGGGTGGGGGGCTGAGCACTGCTGGCATTGGGAGTGGGACCTTAAGAGGTTGTTATCTTTTAATTATAGCCTCATTGGTGTAGAAGACTGATTCTTAATTAGGTTAATTCTGTTAATAAAGTGTCTACAACAAACTCTTACGTAAGACTCCCAAGATAAAAATTGCCCTTTCCCAAGCGGGAATGCAAGATCTTATTTCTTGACCAAAGAGAGCATCCTTCCAGGAGAGGGAGCTGCTAAGCCTAGTGACTCAAGGTTTGCTTGCTCCAATTTTATGTTGCTTCAGGGATGTGAATTACAACATGTTCTAAGCTTACCCATACTCTTCAAACCTGCCACTAGCAGGCTTGGTAGCTGTTAGGTGTATGTCCACTACACGGCAGCCTCTCAATAGGAAAGGTACCACAATGTGTCCTAAAATGCACATTATGAAACAGCCAAGCCAGGCTGTGTTTGTTAAGAGTGCAAGGCGATACAGGGAGAATAGATTCTAAGACTGTCTGGGAAGTATCCAAGATACTCCTGTGAGTGTTACTTCCCCGGGACATACCAATGTGAGGCCACTAGGCGTAAAAAGGAATTAGCAGAGTCAGTGAGAAGGCAAGCAGGAGATTCCAGGGCTAGTGGAGATTTCCAGAATGCTACCAATAATTCCTTTAATTTAATTTGTTTCTCTTCTACAGTGAAAGTAACAAAACCAGTAGCTGATTTGTTTTAAGCACAGGAAGAACGAGCTCCGAGTTATGCAATGCATTTTCTGTATATTATTATACTTGCAGAGCGTGGTCTATTACAGTCAACAAACAGTGTCTTTTCATGGACCAGGAATAAAATGCACGATAGTAAATTGAGCTGTGCTGATCTGGTCCGCTTCCTACCAGAACATGAGTTGTTACAGTAGTTTCATTTAATAGCACCCTCCAATGCTAGCTGCTCTTTTCTAAACTGTAGCCCTTACTATTACTCCTTTCTGTTAAGATGGGATGTTAATTATCATTTTTTAAGGTAGCATGTGAGTGTTTTACCTGATCCTTTGAAAGTCCTCTATGGAATAACATTCTCCCTCAGGAGGTACATGCTGTTGGTCCTACTGAATCTGAGAGATGGGGTTGTCATTCTTGTATTTAGCCAGCATTGATCTTTTCAGCATTGTTAATGGGGACTGTGTATCTTTCCTCACAGTCCTGTCTTCTTTCTGTAACCGAATCTGTAAAATCCATATCTGGTACAAATACAAAGGTAGTATTTAATATTCCACTTTTCATCATCAAAATCACAAAGAGCTTGTAACCACGCTTCACACAGACGAGCTCTGTTACCCTGCACTGCTCACTCTCAGATCAAATGTAAAGATATGTTTGCTGTTGACCTCATTTAAAAGCCCTCTAGAGGAAAAGTCTGAAAAAGTTGATACAGTTTGGCATGGTTATTCATTATGCATGGGAAGTACATTGCTTTATTTTCATTAATTTTACATAGAAATGAGATGCAGCACAACATGCTTTTCTCATTTTTGGGAGCTTCACAAAGCGTATGTTGTTATGTTCTCTACACGGAACCATCTATAGACAGGCAAATCTAAAAGCATGCATTCCCCAGCTTATCAGTCCATATTTAAAGAGGATGGGCTTGTCCTTGTGTTAAATGCTGACATTCTGTTATTTTTCCTGGCATAATATTTTGTTTGAAGACTGCTTCTGGAGAAATACTGGCACTGATTAAAAAAAAATTCAGGTGTGCTAAAAAAAATATAAAATACTCCTTTGGCGTTTCATTGAAAATGGTAGCTAGTCATTACAATGTAAATGTGTGGGCTGTTGAAATACAAGAGCAACAATACAGAAGTCTAGCTTGATCTGTACTGGACTAATGATATCGTTCATGAAAAAGATTGCAGCTAAAACGCAGCCTGATTGTTGAGCTTTGTTTTTAATAGGACTGAGGACGCGTACACTGCACCTATTTCATTAAGTAACACCACGTTTCTTTCTGTCTGTTTTTTCTGTCTATATTTCTGTCTGAATGTTTTAGTTTAGATGACTAAGATATCGGAAATTAAGAGATTTTAATCAGAAAAATGAAAGACTGAAGGACGTGTCAGTGAAGGTCAGCATGTCAAATTTGGGATGATTTTTAGTAATTAGATGAAAGAATGGAATATCATTTGTTATTGAAATGTATACTGCTTTTTTAAAAGCGTGCAACAAAAGCTCGGAGAAATCTTGGAACTCTTCAAACAAGTGTGATGATTTACATACTGGAGAGAACATGAATATAATTTTTTTCTAACCTCTTCTAGAATAATATAATAATGCAGAATAATACAAAATATAGTATTGTCTCATTAAGATAATAAATAACAAAAGTACTTTAAATACTTGCATTCAAACTCAAATCTATTAACAACAAACGTAATTGCAAAGCTGTATACGTTCCATAAACCCAAAAGACTGCAAAGGCCTGTAAATTATGTGCAGTCACTTTTTCAGTTGTGCTTCCTATCCCTCTCTGCAGCATCCAGCCTCTCTTACCCGAACCCCCTCGTTCTAAACCCTAGAAATGCCATTGTGAATCAAACCCTGTAGTTTTTTAAGCTTGTTTTTTCTTTATAGCGTGAGTTACATTAACTACAGTCCTAGTACTCCTAGTACTGGTCCTAAAAAACTTAGTTAAGAGCTAGTGGTTTGGCCACAAAATTAGGAACCAGAAACTTGCTTGTAATTCCTTAAACACTGCCATTTATTTCATTCAAAGCAAACAAGTCCTTAAGGCTGCTTGTGAAGTCAGTTCTTTATATGTAGTATGGAATAATACCTCTTCCCTCTTAGAAGTGTAATGGAAATTATTTAATATCCATGGTCCAGAATGACCTAGAAATACTAGAAGTTATGGTCCAGGTATAACTAGTCCTGATCATGGATTGTGTGTATGAAGTGATAAATATCTGCTTGTTTATGGTATTCTTTTCAGTGTGTTAACACACGCACTAACACCAAATTAAATGTAATTACTCATTTTTTACTTTAGCTACTGAAGGCAAACATTCAGCCCTCGCTTATCCCTCTGTGGTCTTATTGATTTGTGATTTACTTAGAGCTTAAAATAGGGGAGAGCTGGACCCAAAATATTCGCTTCTCATTTAATTTAGGATTTGACATCAATGGAGACTTTGTTCCACATCTCTGTCTTGCAGTACCCTGTATGATTTCCATGCAGGGACTCAGAAAAATCTAATGCTGTAAGTGGAATGTCTGGAGTACATTTTGCATAGCAGTTATTCCCAATATTGCATAGCCAAAGCAATGTCAGAAAAAGAGACAATTACTGATGCTTCAGATAGTTACTTAGTTAAGTACAGGGGTTGGTAAGAGTAATATTATGTATGTATATGTGTACTGAAAAGAATAAGGAAAGCTCTTCCTCAGTTGAAGACACTATCTCTTGTTATTTCTGATCGTATCCGGTCAGAACATAGTTTTCCATGCAGGCATTGCAGCAAAAGACAAAAGAAAATGAAGAAAGAAGCCTTTCTCTGTGCTGGCCACCCAGCCATCCTAAGTGGTGATGGAAGCTGTTCTTATTCCTTCCCACTTAATCCAGCCCTGAGCTGGATTAGCAACGGCACGTTTCTTTGTCAAAGTGCAAGCTTAGACTGGATAGTCATGTGGATATTCCCAGCTGGGAATCCTGCCCTAAGTACCCTCACTTTACACGCATACGTGGTCTCTTGACTGCCTAAGACCACTGCCCATCTGTTTGGATGGCATTGTGCCCGCTTCCCCAGCTCACTGGCCATTTTCAGTAAGGCATTACTGCCAAATGATGATTGGTTTAGATGGACAGCTGACATTTCTGCCTGCTCTTCTGCTAGCAACCCTTTCTTTTCGAATAGTACAGAAACCTGTGTTGCAGCTATATTTGGTCCTGCTCTACTTAGAGTTGTATAAGCAAAATCCTAATTTGATTGAAGCTGTGGCAGCCTTACCAATGACCCGACGGGAAACAGATCTGAAATACGTCTTCTCTGCACTGGAGGAAAGACACAGGGAAAAAATTGGTCTGCCAGCTGATACAGAGTCCAACACTTTGCTGTGTATGTGCTTTGTAGATGACATGGAAGGCCTGGACATATAAAGCAGTTCATGACAACTGACGAAGCAGGGAAGAGCTGAGTCTCACTATGGTGATTCCAGGGGAGTTCATGCTTTTACTTTTTTTTTTTCCTCTTAGTTTCTGCACAATATATGAATCATATGTTGATCCATCTCCCTAAAGGTAAAAGTATCTGGCTTCTTGACCAGTTGATTTAAGCCTTTGTAAAGATCTCACATCTCAAATCATTATGTGCATCCATGCTGACAGAATATTCTTCTGCGTTTTGGGGCATTGGTAGTCTGAGAGTTTTCACAGCTTCTACATACCTGCTGTCTTAAAACTTAGCAGTAATGAGCTTCTGATTCTAGGAGTGACATTAAGAACTTAGAAATTGTGTAGGATAACCTTCTGCTTTATTTTTTTTAAAGCTATGGGAAATATTTTAGCTCTTCAGAAATTATTCTTTTTATTTTGGATTTGGTTTGATAATATT
This sequence comes from Neomorphus geoffroyi, assembly GCA_033558235.1. Lineage (NCBI taxonomy): Eukaryota > Metazoa > Chordata > Aves > Cuculiformes > Neomorphidae > Neomorphus > Neomorphus geoffroyi. The sequence goes on along the minus strand of JAUMJM010000045.1, from coordinate 9,570,282 downwards.
GTTAGCTACAAATTCTAGTTTGTTCTATGAAAGATAAACGGTGGAGTCCTCTCACAAATGAAATATCAGTGCCAGTTAATTCCAGTAAAAAGATTTCTATGTAATTTTTACCAGTTTATATTTTTATCTGACAAAATAATACATGGAGAAAATTGGGCCCTATGTGTTACACTGTAAAAGGCACAGTGGGAAGGGAAATGGGCTGAAAGTCAACCAGGGCTCATTTATTGCCTCTGCTGTCGAGCTGCTTTATGACCCTTAGCGAGTCACTCAACTTTTCTGTGCCTTGGTTTTCTTTTGGTACTAATTAACTAAATTGTAAATGATTCAGAAACAAGATTTCTGCCCTGATCTTGGCTTGGGCTTCAGGTGATAATGACTTAAAAATAATGTTAAAAACTTCATAACCAGTCTTTTATTTAGCCAAACATTCTTACATTTTGGGGGAAAGTACTGATTTACTTTCATAAAAATTATGTTCTATGATAAAAGGAGAACATCACAACTCGTATCCTGCTTTGTCTCTCATCTGTTTGTCTTCTTTTTCCATATTCCAATAGAAAAAAAAATATTTTATATCCTTTAAAACTAAAGGCATAGTAAAAAACAAGAGGGATTATTCTTGCTGTAATAGCTTTTACAACTTCCCTCATGCCTAACAATGAAAACCAGATCTTTTCTTTTAGCTAGTATATGTGGTCATAGCTGTATATGTGTTATAATGTATAGACAACATCCAAATGAACTGTATTTAAAAGAAAAGTTTCATATATGCTTGTAGTTAATATTTAACTTTTCATGGTTTCATTATTACGTACGTGACTGTTCTGGATATAACCAGTGTCATATGGAAGCCTAAAAACAGACATCCCCTTCAGTAAGATGAGCAAATGGCAGCTTCAACTCTTTCTGTAAATGTAGGTCAGTTCCTGCAGAAGGAAATTTGTGCTTCAAACTGCAGAGCACCATGTGTGCAGTCTTAGGTCCCACAAACTCTAAGTGTTTCCAGTACAACAACTTTGTAAGCTTCTCTTCAATTAGGTGTATACCTTTCCCCCTCACGGCATGATGTGTTCAAGTTGCATATAGAATAACTTTCTCTAGTCTTAGTTCAGGTAGTTGACAAAGGCATGTGTAGTTTTGGGAATTAAGGATTTTACCAGTTAGAACAGGTGTATTGTACTCCTCTGCACACCCCAAGCCACCCCAAATGTCTTCCTAGTGTCCTTTTAAAAATAACCTATATGTTTTGAAGCTCTCTGGAGGTAGTACCAATAGAGAATAAACTATCAGGAGAGTACAAAAGCTGCTTGTATCACTGCTGAGATATGAGAAGTTTTAAGAGTGAACATGGTAAAATTCATCTAACTTTCATACAACTTCTTTGAAGAGGGATGGGTAGCTTGTACAGAGGGTTAGTTAAATCAGTTTTTGCTTTAAAATCAGAAATTTAACTGATATAATTTATGTTATTTTAGCTATTATTTCTTTGGAAGTTCTAAGGATTGCTTGTATGTGTGTATAAAACTATTTGTTGCTATGGAGTCACAAGTTTTACGTGGTGCTAACATGCCAAAACTTTGCAATATACTGAGCATTCTGTGTAGCCCTGAGCACTTGTTTAAGATCTTTCTTGCTGGTATTTGGGAACTTAAAGATACAGGCAATTCATGGAAGTGCTAGGGGGATGTCTTGGCAAACTAAATAAGCTAAATCCATCCCCTTTGATGGGCCCCCTTTTAAAAGGTTATACAAAAGAACTGTTTTGTTTGAGCGGATTGCCTTCTACTTTGCGAAAATCATATATAAATGAGTCCCAGATCAATACTCTTGAGGCTGCAAAAGGTAAAAAAAACCCATAAAAGATAGATCAGAAGCTATATTTTAACAAAAATGTCTCTTAAGTGCTGTTGTCTGACACTACGAACTCCAATCAATGTGTCAGTATTTTGGAATTTGAAAGGAAATAGGGATCAGACCTGACAATCCAGAGCTGAAATTTGATGCTCTGGTCTTTTTGATAAACTGACAGGCAGTGAAAATTGCACACGTCTGCAGGGAATCGGGAGAAAAAGAGAGACAGTTTTGTAGAAAGTCTGCTTATGATTCACAAAGGCATGTATTTTATCAAAATGGATTGCTTTTGCAGTGTGTGGCAAGTTGCCTTCCTTTTTGAATGGAAGCTTTTGCAGCTTGTAAACTGGTGAGTTCTGTAAACATCTACAATATACTATGGCTTCTGTTGGCTTGCAGATTCATTTGGATTGCTCTCCCATTCTTACAAATAAAGCAAACTTGATAAAAACAGATAATCAAAAAGGAATTAGAAACTTTACCTCAAATGATTTTTTTCTTAATGTATGTTCAAATTTGACAAAAAGTTTTTCAAAAACTGCTCTTGGCGATAGCTAAAAAAACTTGAAATGAATTCTTCACATTTCATCTTCATAATGTCCTTTGGACTGATGTAATACTTTCATCTTAGACTCTCAAAACATGCTACGAATCCTCAATCTTAAAATATCTTACTCACACAGCCTGCCTGTGTTGCAGGCTGGTAAACAGAAAAACTGCAAGATTGGATGACCCGCTCAAGATCACGTGGCAACCAGGAGTCCAATGTGGGAATAGAGCTCATGACTCATCCTCAGGATCACTTCCTCCAAGCTCAGGAGCAATGCATCTCAACAAAGAGGAAGTCAGGCAAAACCACCAGGAAGCCTGCGTGGATAAACAAGGAGCTCCTGGACTAACTCAAGCTCAAAAGGAAGCCCACAGAGGGTGGAAGCAAGGGCAGCTAGGAATAAAGAGAAATTGTTCGAGCAGGCGGGTATCAGGTTAGGAAAGCTAAAGCCCAAATAGAATTAGATCAGGACAAAGATGTCAAGGACAGCAAGAAAAGCTTCCATAGGTATGTCAGTGACAAAAGGATGTCTAGGGGAAAATGTAGGTCCTCTCCAGAAGGAAACAGGAGATCTGGTTAGCCAGGATATGGGAAAGGCTGAGATATTTAACGGCATTTTTGCCTCAATCTTCTCTGGGACTCTGAAGAACCACCTAAACCACAACCACAGAAAGGACCTCAAGGTGCATAAGTCTGTGGGACCTGATGAGATGCATCTGTGGGCCCTGAGGGAACTGGCAGATGAAGTTACTAAGCCATTATCCATCATATTTGAGAAGTCATGGCAGTCTGCTGAAGTTCCCACTGACTGGAAAAGTGGAGGCATAACCCTAATTTTTAAAACAAGAAAAAAGGAAGGCCTGAGGAACTACAAGCTAGTCAGTCTCAACTCTGTGCCTGGCAAGATCATGAAGCAAATCTTCCTGGAAACTGTGCTGAGGCACATGGAAAATAAGGAGGTGATTGGTGACAGCCAACATGAGTTCACTAATGGCAAAATCATGCCTAACAAATCTGGTGGCCTTCTACGATGGGGTTGCAGCATTGGTGGATAAGGAAAGAGCAAGTGACATCTCCTACCTGATTTGTGCAAAGCATTTGACACTGTTCTGCACGACATTCTTCTCTCTCAGTTGGAGAGACATGGATTTGTGGATGGACAGTGGATAAGAAATTGTCTGGATGTTAAAGAGTTGTGGTCAATTCTTCAATGTCCAAATGAAAACAGGTGATGAGTGGTGCTCCTCAGGGTTTAATATTGGGACCAGTGTTGTTTACCATCTTTGTTGGAGATGTGGATGGTCAGATGGAGTGCACCTTCAGCAACTTTGCCAGTGACACCAAGCTGTGGGGTGTGGTCAACATGCTAGAGGGAAGGGATGCCATCCAGAGGGACCATGACAGACTTGAGAGGTGGGCCTATGCTAACCTCATGAAGTTCAACAAGGCCAAGTGCAAGGTCCTGCACCTGGGCCGCAGTAATCCCAAGCACAAATAAAATCTTAATGAAGAATGGATTGAGAGCAACCCTGAGGAGAAGGACTTGGGGGTGTTGGTGGACGAGATGCTCAACACGACTGTGCAATGTGTGATCAAAGCCCAGAAAGCCAACCACATCCTAGGCTGCATCAGAAGAAGCGTGGCCAGCAGGTCGAGTGAGGTGATTCTCCTCCTCTACTCTACTCTGGTGAGACCCCACCTAGAGGACTGTTGACAGCTCTGGGGCCTGCAGCATAAGAAGGACATGGATCTGTTAGAGCAATTCCAGAGGAGGGCCACAAACATGTCCTCCCATACGAGGACAGGTGGAGAGAGTTGGGCTTGTTTAGCCTGGAGAAGGGAAGGCTCCAGGGAGACCAAGTAGCAGCTTTGCAGTACCTGAAGAGGAGCCTGCAAGGAGGATGGAGAGGCACATTTTACAAGGACACCAAGGTAACAGCTTTAAACTGAAAGAGGGAAGATTTAGTTTAGCTATAGGGAAGAAATTCTTCATTATCAGGTGGTAAGACACTGGCACAGGTTGCCCAGAGAGGTTGTGGATGCCTCCTCTCTGGAACAGGCCCCTTGGACCTGTTCAAGGTCTGGTTAGCTTTGAGCAGCCTGGTGTAGTGGAAGGTGTTACACAGTTTACCACTTTTAAAATACTGGAACCAAATCCTGAGCTCTGTATAAAAATGTGCTTAAAAGTGCTTTGTGTCAGGGAACAAAGAAGTTGCCTTGTGGGACAGGTTTATGGATCCACTGAGTTTGGTGTACTCTCTCTGGAAGCAGCTAATACCTCCAAATGCTTCCCCCGCTCTGGTGTTTTTTGTAATTAATTCATTCCTGGTATTTGTCTTTGTTCTCCAAATACAGGGATTGAAACTTCTTTTAAAAATTCTTCTTTTCTCTCTCCTCTTGCTTCCTTAACTATTATATCTTAATTTTGTTTTCAGACGTGTAAGCATGTTTTGTACATGCAGGCAGCATGCAGTAGAATTGGAATCCCTTTGTGTTGCTGGAATCTTTGAGCTTTGAAACACTTCTCTTTACAGATTGTTTAAAATGTTAAAAGATCCCTGGCTTTGTTGCTTTTACAGCCTTTATAGAGGTCACAAAAATTACAACCTGTAAACAAGTTTATGTCATTTTGGCTTTAGTATATAGTCTTATGAGAGAGTAAATAGCACTACTTTTCTTCATTAGAAGAGTGTTCTTAAATGCCTTGTTACGAAGGCAAGTTCTCTGAATTTAATCACTTGTTTCCCTGTGCTCCTGGAAAGATCAGTAATATGAAAGGGAGCTAAGAATATCAGTGTTCCTAAAACTTGGAGACATGCTAGACATGCTAGAAAGTTTGACTTCATGGTTTTATGGGCCATTTCTGAAATTAGAGTGCTGTGTCATTTAGAGATGATTGTGCAGCTGTGGGGACAGAAAGCAGAATGGCTGAAGGGGAGCTGCAAGGAACTGGTATAGTGGAATATGGAGAGGGCGTGATCCTTAAGCAGTTATAGATTGTCATGGGCTGTATGGGATTTGTGTATCTTAAAATATGAAAAACACTTATGATCTCTTCATCACTAAGATACCTTACTGCATTCCATGCCTTCAGTAGAAGAGGAAAAATTACCATCTTCTCTTAATGAAGTTACTGTACTGTAATCCTTTATCACACTGTAATGTACGATGCTGGGCAAAATCATGCAGTCCCAGGCTGCTGCTGTTTTGCCATCCATTATCTTGGTTTCACATAGCAGCAGGAGTAGATAAAGTGAGTCTGACCGTCTCAGCTTCCAGAAATTCATGTCTAGCTTTATGTTCATGGATCCCCTGCATAAATCAAGTGCAGTTGTGTCTGAAATAATTCTCTGCCAAGGCTAATACAGCTGTTTCATACTTATATCATATCAGGCAGTAAGCAGGGTATGATTGTTTATGCAGCTGGGAACCTTTTGCTCACTGGGTTTGCTCTATCTCAAGTATTGCGGAGCATAATCTAAACAGCATGTTATGTTCTATACAGGCCACTTATGTGGAAGAATCAATAACAGAAAAGTAAGTATTGTGTTATCAAACAGAGGGGAGTGTCATTTGGTTTCTTTAACACTATTACATTGCATACCGATGTTTCATTGGAGATAAAATCCACCTACATTCATTGCAAGCAAGGGAAAACCACCACTACTACTAGTTCTTAAATAAGTGAAAGGTTGTTTGCCGTGATGTCTTTCCCTCTTAATGTATATTTTCACCTTGGGGAATGTCTGCCTGTTATTGATTTATCTAGGAAAAAGTATAACCCAGAATATATTAACTGTGGTAGGTCCTATTCAAACTGGCAACGTGTAAATTTTTAGCTCTATTGGAGGATAAAGGATTAGACACTTTCAGTTTTCTTTTTACAGATAGATTTTTTTAAAAAGGGATACGTTGTTATATGGCTATTGATTTTTCCAGTGTGCTTGTAGTTTTGCCCCTCCTGTGCCTTGTTCTAGTTTTTAAAATTAATATCCTAAATGGATATGCAGAAATTTTGTCACTTTTAATCTAAGCCTGAATAATTAAGTAACTTTCAAGCATGTTTGTTGCACCCATCTTTTGATGAAGATTTGACCTAGAGAATCTGCATTAGTTGGTTGTCATACTAACACGCCTTTGCTTCAGTTTTGGCCAGTCTGACAAGTGAAAAATAGATGTCTGACATGTGACAAGCTGCTGAATATAAATTCTGTCAGCATTTGCTCCCGAGAGAAAGAGAAAAGGTGAGTGTGTGGGGGGAATGAAGGAAGATATGGAGTGTTAGAATAGGCTGGAAAAAGAAGAAAGGAAGACTGTTAGCTACTTTTAAAAACATCAAGCCAAAACAAATAGTGCCAACTGGGTTAGTTGTTAGTAGAAGCTAGCAAGCCAGTCAGCTCTCTCTTCAGCGGTAGATGTCATATAAACCCCTGCAGAAGTGTACCATAATTTCAAGTTGACAAGTAAATAAAAGCAGTGAAGAGGCACATTTGTGGTGCTATATTCAGGTATGTTGCCAAATCAACCTGATTCCTGTATTGACTGTGCAAATGTACTGGTACTTTGCAGAAGAAAATTATAGTAACATTTTAATCTGAAATTCCTAGCTAACTTCTGAGTGATCATATCCAGCACAGACTTCAGAGGCCTGCAGCGCATTCTATTTATTTTCTGCACTAAAGGCTGTATCTATTTTGTTAGACACATAGCTGACAGAGGTGATCTTCATTTAATTCTGCTACATTATTTTGGAGGATGATGTTTTGCACATATAGAGAACCATTCTTGCTGGTGTTTGAAGACTTTCTCTTAAGCAGGGGAAGTTCTGCTTCTGCCTGGCAGGAGTCAGAAGGGCCATGGACAGATTTCAAACCTCCATATACCTGAATAGTTTATTACCTTTTGAAAAACTGAGTAATTTAAGCAGTTACTGACTTCTTAGCTCTAAATTAATGAAGGTCCCAGCAAAATTTTGATCTACATAGTGAAAGAAATCTTTGTTAAAATATTGTACAAGCATTAAGACCGATTTATTTGATAGCAAACAAACAGAAAAGATCTTTTGCCTGTTTCTATCCAATGAAGCTTGTTAGAGGTCAGTCCCCTGTCAGAATTCAACATAACAGTATAGAGAGTGAGGATAATATGTGAGGCTGCGCTTCAACACTGTCTCTGTGATTGCCAGCATCTGTTGTGGTTTCCAGACTTGTCCAATGAGATTTGCTAATGCAGTTGTGTGTTTGATGCCATGTTACTGAATGCAAATATATGGAGCATGTTACATCCAATATAGCTCACCCTCAGGGAGAGTTTATTGCCACACTTCCCTTTATACAGTCCAAGATGTATTGTGAAGATAACATGGATATATAGATGAAGCTGAATCACAACTTAGATACTGTATTTGCATCAATAAATATGGACCTGAGTTGAATAAAGAGTTGAATTCAGGCTTCCAGAAAATTTTGACCTGTTCAGATCAGAATGAGATTAAGACCTTACAGCAATGAAGGGATGTTTAGTAATGATTTAGAGAGAATGTTGTACCCGTTCATTCACTTTCTGAGCTTCTTAACCTTTTATTTAGGTGGAATGTTCTGTGGGATATGCCTTCAGATAGTTTTTATCTCTGAAGCTCAGAATGATGATAGGTGGCATTTTTTTTTTTTTTTGCTAGCATTATATCTGCTAGTAAGTAATGCAGGGAAGTTAAATGTCTGGAGGAATAAATTCTAGCTTTGTGACTCATGCTTTTACTATCGGTTCCTAGAATACCTGGTTTTGAACTAAGCTAATTAATTCCATTACCATCATGATGGAAAAATCAAAATTAAAGTGTATTATTCCATTTGTAGCCAATGATGGCTCCTAAGAATTCATATCCTGGATAAGAATACATTCCATCATGAATTTGTCAAAGGGTGAGTAAATTGCCAAGTATCATCCCCTGACCAGCCAAATTTATGTGCTGAGATATTGTCATGATAGGTATGATATAAAATACAGAGGCAGAAACCCTCTACTTCTACCATCACTTTTGTACTATTTTAGTTTTTTGCTTTTTTATTTCATCAAGACTTGTTCTAAGGAATTGAAGATAGCGATTGGCAGGAACCAATTGTTTATGAAAGGGGCATCTAAGTTTTAGGCCCATCTTGTGTGTTACTTTTGTCAGCAAAATGCCTAACCAACAGTCATCTGTAGAGAACGTAAAGTGTGTTGTGACCATAGCATATTCTCATATTATAGTTTGGTTGTGTAAAATATACATCTCTTGTCATGTGTTAACATCTCCTTGTAGTAACTGAGGTATTATCATCTTCTGTAACAGCAAGAAGTGTGATTGAGTTGTTTATGGGACAGAAATAATCACTTACCCTTCTGACACCTTCAGAACAGCTTATAGAAGTGTGAGATGTGTCATTAACTAACAGTAAAACATCATTAGTTCCCAATGTTTCTATAAGAGCCAGACAATGCATCTGCAACCAAGCTTGTACCTATGGCTTTTCTAGAGCACTTTACAACCAAGCTCACTGTAAGCCCTACCCTGAAAGCAAGTAGAGCACCTGGGACTTGACCTCCTCACCAGTGCTCTTATCCTTTGTATCTGCCTCACTGGCCTCCCATGGAAGGCTTTCTAAATAAATCTTCACTTCAGTACTTAACAGGTGACTTTATTTGAGAGCCTTTGTGCAGCTGACCCAGAGTTCTGATAACTGCAGATCTGCTGACCCTCCTATAAGGGGATGCATTAGATGCAAAAGGTAGGCAAGCTGATGAAACAAAGGCTCCTTCCCCTCTAGACTATTCAGCTATGAAAAAGCAAAGTAAAATCCTATGTACAGTCACTAGCTACAAGGCTAACACTTCCAAATCTGAATTTTTATTAAAACAGTAGGGGGTTAAAATGACTGGGCTAAATGCAGGTGAGACAGGCCCCTTGAGAACTATGGTAAAGGAAAGGCAAGTAAATCAATATGTGCCATGGGATATCATAGTGTCTGAAATGGCGTGATAATGGCAGCGGCTGAAGCTTGTATCGATGCAGCAGGAAATGCTTTTTGCTGCACTGATGACAGTTGTTCAATTTCAGAAAATACAGAAAGTTCTTTTTTTGTTATTAAAAATTAGCCAGAATGTGTCTATGTACCAAGTACGAATGTTTACAGATTGTTACAACAGTCATTTATGTTACAGAACACTAGTCCTACCATACATGCACAGGAAGGTCAATGAGTTATTTAACAATTGTGTTTTACTTACGAAGGAAATAGGGCAACAATGATCTAATCCATTCAGTCTTAATAGTGAAATTTACTCTAGAATCTAAAAAACATCTTAACTTGTTTAAATAATGGCCGTGATTATAGCACACTAATACGGTGCATTCTATACTACATAACGTGTTATGAATGGTGCGCTGAGTGATTTTTTTAGTATATGTAAATTACATAGAAGCACGCAGGATGCATCTCTGAACTGTTTCTGTAGAGCTGATTGTAGGTCTAACTGTGATTGGAGGAGGCTGAAAGAGCTTTGTTGAGAAGCATTGATTGATTAATAAAGAGTGCAGCAGCAACAGACATAACATTGCAGTTATAGATTTTCCATGCTTTATCTTCAGGGCTTGTAAAGATACAGTGGTGATCAGACGATGAGGTTTTCTTTCACCTTGCAGTAACACACAACAAAACATGGCATTCTGCAATGCCACAAAACAGCTTTTTGCAGAACAGAGTAAAAGAGAACTTCTCCACAATCATAACTTTACAATTAGACCTTGTCCTTTTTCCTTCTATTCTCCTTTGAGAGATGCTTCCAACAATAATTTCAAGTCCCAAAATTAGAAGCAAAGTGGGAACTGTACAATCAAACACTTAGCAATTCTATTTTTATTAAATTTAAAGTGTGAGTGGAAAGTCACATGTGAAGCATGCATGCATTTTATTCCTGCTGATAGATATAGAAGATTGCTGAAGAAACCTGTATTCCGATTCAGTTAACCAGTATAATGACCTATACTTAAAAATCATATTTGTTACAATAAGACAGTGGCTTTGTGTACCTGGTGAACAAAGAGAAGGTATAAACTGATCCACATCAGCATGTGACTAGGTGTATCTGAGCTGATATTTTTATGTGGAAGTCAGATCCTGGCAGGGAAAACACCCCTTTTCAGCTATAGGAGAACTGTTCACATGGGCACTGCTGGAAATATTATTCATTATCTGTCATTTTGCTGCACTCCCGTAGTAAATGTCTAAATGGGAACAGAGAGAAGAACTGCCAGAGCAGCAAATGTTGTCTTTACCACAGAATTTCTTTGAGATGTGTATGTTGGAATAGATTCTTTGAATATTTTTACATTATTACTTACCTCTCCAATAAATCTGCACTTATCTAAGTGGAGCCCAAGATATTTGAAGTTTAGTTTTATGACTTTCATAGTAGGTTGTTTCGTAGCTGCTGTTACATCCACTGATCTTTCTGTGGTTTTAAACTCATGCTTCCATGCAGAAACGGGATATTGAGTGTACTCAAATTCACAAAGACATAAAACAAATGGAAGAAGTAGGTAAAATATGAGATTTATAACAACTGCTAGAAGTTTTGCAGGTGATAGTCTTTTCTTTAAATTGACAATAGCCCTGTCATGTTTACATTATTTTTGTTCTGAGTTTAGTTCATACCATACCCTCTGTTAAGCATTTGCAATTTAAGAATCCGAACAGAGCACATGAAGTTCTTACTAAATAGTTCTATTTGTAGGTATATGTATTTTAGAGACTATTACAGAACAAAATTATTTTTAAGAAATAAACTGATATTAGAGGATAATTACTTTTTGCCAAACTGCAATTTAAATTAGCTGTAGTATTCCTCAGTTCCTAAAACTCCAGTGAATTTTTACGCTGAAACATTTAACTTGTATTCCTTTTCAGAGATGGTTTTGGTTTACTCTTGGTTGAAGTGATACTGAAAAATCTGTAAATGTGCTATAAATACATCTACAGGACCCTAACCATTTTTTCAGGATAAATACTGGAATAAGAAAACACGAGGTGTCCATGTCTATTTGATATCTGTTTCTTTGAGGTATGAGTAGAATGCTGAGTAACATTCATTGGATTTCTGTATGACGCTTGAGCTTAAAAAAGCCTTGTATTCAACATTAGTCCAGATCTCTTCTCTTCTCTCTGTAAAAGTTGCCACTGAAAAATGCCTCAGTCAGAACATCATCGCTAATGATAGTTTCCATTTTCAGCATGTATTAAAGAAAACCCTTTTGTTCCACATACAGCCCACACAATGACGCAGAATTCAGTGATCCAAATGTTGAGAACCTAAGTGAATTTTCATTAGAAATTTAAAAACGTGTCCAGTTCTTCAGCTGGTGTCAATTTGCATTGCTCCACTGAAGCAAGTGGAGGTACAACAGTTATAACACTAGAAGATTTTTTTCTATGTTTTTAATTTTTATAGTGATCTGGAGTTATAAAGTAAGACCTGCCATATTCCATATATGAAATGAGTTGCGATGGTCCAGTTGCCTGCTGTTCAGGTACCTACATTAACAAGCAAGTGCTCGTGTTGAATCTGTTCTGAAAAAAAAAACCCAAAAAACTTGATTTTGGAATCTCATAGGCATCAAGAGAATCAAAGTCATACAGTTATAAATAAATAAACAATGCTGTGTAATTAACTATCTTTGTGATATGAAAAAATGTATGCACATGTACGCATAATGCATTCCAGATTTTGCTCAGGATTTAGCAGCAGTCTGTTTTAGATATCAGCAGAGAAAATCCTTTTCTATTGCCCCAACAAGAAAACAGTGTGAATTCTAAGATCAATTGCTTGCCAACATATTCCAGCTCTTTTTAAAGATAAATATGCATATATTTGTATTTTAAACTTTAAGATTACTTTCCTCTGATGATCCTAAGTAGATTTCTAAACTTTGATTGATAAGTAACATACAGTATTTCTGGGATCTACAGGGATCAGACTCTTCCACTCTTAAAATGAAATTACATTTGTGATGAAAGTCGGGAACTATAGTAGAGTGTGCAGGCATCCTTCAAAACAGCTTAAAATGGGAGATGAAAAATTCTAGTGGAGACTTCAGGTGAATTTATTAACTTCATTGTTACTGCCAGGAATATGATCAGAATAAATATTGAAAGATTTCATATGCCACAGCAGTGCCTGTTAATATCATCCTGAGGCATTGTTTTAGTACTGCATCTGAGAGGAGAGAGGCGTTGTGTATCAACATTGTGTCCCGGGAAGGAATAAAAAGCCATTTCCTCATGGTAAACACTGGACACTACAGGCTTGCCAAGTCCTTTGTGGCATTGGACTCTTAACATGGAAAGCAAATAAAACAGGAACTGTTTTGCAAGAGGATCCACTCAGATTGCCTCAGCACTTTGCTTTATTAGCAGGGAGTTCCAAATGGGGTAGAGAAGGCTTGTTTATCTTGGCTTCCTTAAATACATTTGCAGAATTAAAAAAAAAAGCAACAACATATGTGTCTGACAGACTTAAGCGTGTTTGCGTCTCAATAGAGTTCAAAAAAACTCTAAAGTAACTAAACTTAGCTAAAATACTACCCCCGTGGCAGTGCCAAGATCAGTTGTATTCTTTATAACTGTTTGCCAACATCTGCTGGAAGAAGCTGAACGGGTGAGGTGGATTTATACTTCACTGCTCAACTTTATTTCCGAATCCACGTCTTTTACTCCTTCCTCTCCTCCTTTCACTCTGCACCTGTGCGTTGCTACTTTCCCAGCAGTCTTTAAACTGCTAACAACTGTTCAGATTCACTGTGCTCTGTCAGACTTGGATTTTAAGTTACTCCCTGGAGCTTTTACTTTAATACCAACAAGAGCATACAAATGGAGCACTTCGTATTTCTTCCTCCTAATGCAAGCCAACCTTCCTGGCAGGGTTGACAGCAGTTGGCACTCAGACCATCTATGCTACCTCCTCCCTTTTGCTCTCCCATTTGCCTGCTCATCACATTTTACTGGGAGAGATGCAGAGCAGGTAAAGTAGAATAGGTTCATTGGATTGAGTGGATGCTAAAGAAAAATGTGGCAATAAAATACTTAGCCTCTGCCTGTGATGTCTGGATTCCTTCTGAAGACCTCCTTAGAACAGAGAAGATTTTATTATAATGATAACAAAGGGAAAAAGTGATGGGTTTCAGTGAGAAATGCATTTTCAGCTCCTAATTTTTCCATCTGTCGAAGACTACTTCAGGTCAGTCCTCACTGTTCAAGCTCCTACAGAAACAATATTGTACTCCTTATGCCAATTGTTTGTTGTGGAGGAACCAGAGCAGAAGAGGTGCTGTCTTCAGAGATTCTTGGCACTTTTGCATATGCTTGTCATACAGACGGGGTGCTGCAGCAACAAAGAAATATTAGCTCAGTGTTCAGGAATATTGTACTTCTGTCTATAAAAGGCATTGGTCTCTGGTTTGTTTGGAGGGGTAATTTGAGTTGTCGCTTTTTAATGACTAAGGCTTTCATGCTTTGAGTTAAACCTCCACTACAACCACTGAAATCACTTGGGACTCTGACATTCCTATATTAGTTCTTAATTGTGGAATTTGCTGCCCTTGCTGCTCCAGTGGAATTCAAGATTGTTGACCTTTGGGGCTTACTGTGAGGCCTATCTCTTCTCTTGGGCAAAGAAGGATTAGCCAGGAAGGGGGGTTATTAGGAGCAGGTGAGATTTTTTTCTTTTTTCATCTTGACATTGTGTCATTCTTGGCACATAGTATCCAGTAAAATAGTGGGTAAGGATTATGTATTTTGTTCATGCAGTTGTAGTGCCAAAACTCACATGTGATAATCCAAAAGCTGAAGAATTTTGAAGTATCCATTTAATTTTATTTTAGTCACCTTACTAGCCTGTTGCATAATAAGCAGTGCTGTGGACATAGGCTATGGTTGAGCATTTGATACAGAAGAGGGACCACAGAGAGCGATTTTCCTCTGCAAGCTTTAATGAAGATAGGAAGAAAGCAGCGCATAACTCAGTCGTGTACTGCAGCCAACAGGGATTTTGCTTTTCACTGCATCTATATGGTTTGGAGTCCCTGTGTCTTTAATCATTTACATCGCTGAAAAGCTTTTTAGAACTGCACATGCAGAGGTTTTTCTATTGGAGCACCACCAAAACGTCCGTGTAAGCACAATATGCAGGGAAAAACATGTCTTGAAAATATTATCCTGTGGGGAAAAACAAAAAAAGCTGGTATACTGCAAAGGATTTCTGTCCTTTCCTGGAGTCATGACACTATGTTAATATCAGGGCTATGCAAACTGATTTATTATTTACTTACTTAGAGAATGAATAGAAAAATATCAGCCTTGAAGCAGTATGGAAGAATGTAGGACTAAATTACCCTACAAAACACATAGGTAACATTTCTTCTCTTTTTCCCATTCATAGCTCATCGGTTGTCTCTGTGTGGTGCTTTATAGTTAGCTCTGAAGCTTCCATTTTTAAATGGGGTTATTTTTTTTTCCAATAAAGACAAAAGCATTTTGACTCAGGAACACTGTATTATGCAGTAGCACGAGATTTGTACTTCTCCCCCACCTTTCTTATTAGCTAAAACTGCTTTGTAATACGTGAAATGATACAACATAAAAAATCTATTAGGATCTGAAATAGCTTGGGTTCTTAGAAACATGTAAAACTCCATGTAAAATGAATATTTGCTAAAGCCCTGTCCAATTTCCATATTCTTTCCACATTGTATTTGTGTATAATAGGCTTCCAGGAATGTTCATGACCTTACAGCTGTCCCTTTTGTTTACAGTCCAGTGCTCTGTCCTTGAGATATGTTGCACGCAGAGTGAAGACAAAATCATGGCTTCAGGCCTCCGTCTCCCTCCTCTGGAAAAATAAATAAAGCCTATGTAGGAAACATTCTCCAGTCAGTACTGTTGCAGATACATATGAGTAATAAAAGTAATGTGGTAATAAAAGAAATGAAGCTCAAAGGGGAATACAGCTTTTTCTCAGGAACATCCAAGAAAAAGCCTGTTAATTGTTGTTTTTTTAATTATTGAAAACACTTGCCTGTCTCACCTAAAAATTAAAAATGGACAGATGCATTTTCTAGCCGTTTGACTTGATATTTTAGAAGATCGTTTTCTTTTCGAAGAGACTGTTTCCTGCTCACACACAAGCAGCTGGTTTCTTATTTGGTGTGAGAGTTAGGAAACAACACACATTTATAATATCACTTCACTAGCATGGTCGTTATGTTGGGTTTATTTTTGCTGCCATGCAAATTTTCGTTCTCTGCCAGTAAATGTATTTTTCTGCTGATATTCTGCTTTCTGGCAGGTGCTCAAAACTTCCTTGTTCAAATGTATTTGCAGATGGCACAGTCATGGGTTCTGTGTGGTGTCTGAGTAGACGTTGCACAGTCTGGGACAAAATTACAATCGCTAATTATTTTAGAATGAAGGGCTTATGTGAGATTTCAATATCAAACATCTCGAGAACAGCAGTACTGTGCACAAGCATTACCTAATGTAATGGTTTATGAAGTTTTGGGGCCGAATTTGGCTGAGTTTTTAACTGAAGGATATGACAGTGAGCATCCAGAGCACCATGGTTTTGGCTAAGAGCTGCGTATGTGGAGGATGGCCCAGAAAAATATGAACAGTCCTGTGCAGGTAGGGGAGCTGCGCAGTTATACTGAGAAGTGCAGGAGTTTCTTGATGTTAGATTAGTGTCCAAAACATAAAAGTTTTTACTCGGTTTTTTTCTTGCACTAGAAAATTTATCAGTTTAGTTAAACAAGTGGGGTGAATGCCTGAGAAAAATATATTATGAAATAATTATGTGACTCCTAATGTAAACTCAATTAGTTTAGATGACAGTTTAAACTTTCTAGAAATTCCCAAGTATTTGTGAGCATTCAGATCCATATTTTTGTGTGGGATTCGAACTTTATGAATTATTTGTAGTTGCAAGAAGATGGAGCTGCTCAAGTTAATCAGGTATTTTTGGAGACACGAAGCAGCCATTTCAAAGTGTTGTTCAGTATCCGGACAGTAGTTTTGTGTGTACATATGCAAGCAGCACTGCTGGTAAGAACTGATTCACAGCTCTGGTAACATTCCTGAAGTTCAGCATTTACTGGGTTGTAACTGGATCTGCAGACATAGTGACTGCATGCTTCTAAACTTCTCCAAAATCACTGGCCAGGCTGCAGACACCATCTTTGCCGTACTAGCTGGCACGGTTTTTCTATTTGGTACCATTACTCAAAAGGAGGGTCTCTCAACTCCCCTTCCCTTAATTTCCAGGACCAGTATTAGCCTGCCAGGGCACTTAATAAGGTTAATTATCTCTTTTTCCTGCCCTCCATCTGGTGGACTGGCTTCATCTGCACAGTCCCAAACGTAAACAATGAAATCAACACATTGTGCAGAGGGATTTTAAGCGCAAACCCTCTTTGCTTTAGCATGAAAAATTGACATATTCAGATAGAACAGTCAGTTTTCCTCTTACACTTTCTGTGTCTCTCCTCTGCTTACAGTTCTTTAGGATTTGTGTATGCGTCCTGCCAGGATTTATCAGTTCCTTCTCTCCAAATACCTCTTTAGTTAAGGCCCTTTCCTTCAAACATGGAGTGTCTCTCTGACCTTTTCAATCAGCATATTTCAATGTCAGGAGTTTTACAGATTAAAAAATACTTTTCTCCTTGTATGAAACTTGTCATTTTCAGCGTTTTTCTTGGTACCTCCTCAACTGCAGGTAGAATTCATAAACAGTATGTTATTGGGTTTCCCAAATTATCAGAACTCTTCCTGTTATTTATTGGGTGAAGAAGTAGGTGTGTATGACATTTAAATGAGTAAAACCAGTTGTGTTCCAATACAAATTAAGCAACCTAAAAAATAATATTGGGATATAAAACCACAAGGAGTCTGTCAGTGGGACAAATATAAAGAGTAAGTCACATCACTTGTAGGTCAGCTGTATCATGTTATCTAATTTTAATTACTGGTGAAATTTAATAATTAATTGTCAAATGTTCTGGTTAACAATTCTATCTCAATTTTTTAAATTTTTCACTTAATTCATACAATGGTGCTGTTTATTATTGCTTGGCTCACTCGTGGGAGGGCAGGGCATTTACTTTCACATACCACGTTGTTTGAAAATAATAGTGAAAAGGCACATGAACTGTAAAGAAATCTCCCTTGAAGTCTTAAAGGCAAGCTCTGGGAAATTTTAGGGTGGATGTCAAGACTGATACATGCACTGTATGTGCATGAGGGGATTAGTGTCACGTGAGCCTACGGAGCTTCAGCACAACACTTCAAGAAGCCAGTGTGGTTTCTGGCAGTCCATACTCTGGCAGCTGATGCAGAGCTGGTAAAGCTAAAGAAAAACATGGAACGGAAGAAAAATCAAATAGTAAGAAAACCATCTTGAGGAAAAGGCTAATAATGAAGATCCATAGCATTTTTGCTTTCCAGTGACTCTGCCAAGCTGTAGTACAAGAGAACAGAAAAACTGGAGTTCAGAGAACAGAGAAAAATTTTTGACCAAGTGTTCTGCTTCTACAGACTGTGCAGTGTTTTAGAGTCCTGCTCCTGCTGCCACAAAAGCCAAAGTCAGTGTCTGAATGAGGTCTTGCTACGCGGCTCTGATATGTACTTTGAAATACCCTAATATAAGGAAATACGCTCTGAAGTAGGTAAAGATTCTGCTTTCATTAGAGTACTGGTTACTAACAGTTTAGCAGTCACACAGTAAATCAGTGTAGGTTTTCATCATGGAGCTCCCTATTATGGCAGAAGGACCAATTCCATCCCATTCATTTTTTCTAGTATTCTACTATAGAAGGCGCAAAGAGATATTAGGTCTGACTTCTAAAAATTTTTGTAAAATATGTATCTATATTTATAAGAAGTACAAGGACTTATCCTTTCCCTGGTGAGCTGAGCATCTTTTATTCTCATAATTAATTTAGTAGTAGTGCAGGATGTTCAGCAGTATAATAAGGTGGTTTTTGTTAAACAGGCTTCTGGTAAGTTCTTGTAAGTCACTCTATCTTTGTTTTAACAGAAAATACTGCTCTTCCATTTTGGAATACAGCTAAACGAGAAATGCTGAAAGGCAGGCATCCATGAGATACACCACTGTTACAAGCGAAAGCTGGAGGTGCTCCAGGGGCACGTGTTCAGAGAATGTGTCATTCCAGGAGAGGAGGAATTCATCACATTCACTGGGGGGTTCAGCAGCATCCTCAGGCTCATGAGAGTGGATATCAGCATGGACCCTTCTGACTAGCAGTTAATTTGATGCTAAGATGAAATTTTAGTTTTTCCTCTCAAGAACATCTGGCTGAGGAAGAGCTGTGTTGCCTCCATTTTCCCTTCTTAGGATATTTTGCTATAGCTTAGCCCTAGCAAAGATAGATCATGTAGTTGGGTTCCTATTGTCAGTTTGCCTTTTAAGTCCTCAAAAGCAGTTCAAATAAGCTAAAAATTTTATGTGTCCGTGAATTCAGCATATCAGTAAGGAACTGCAAAAGCTCGGTGAACTTTAGCACTCAAATTACACAAAAAAATTGTGTATGTGTTTTTTGTCATATGAGAAAATAGAAAGCAGAAACCAGCAGCATTTCTGTGGCCAGCATTTAAGGTGATTAGGATGCTAGAAAGAAAAAATAATGGAAGCACTTGTCGTAAGCTGGAAAATAGATTTAGTACATATGACTGAGGTAAACAAACAAGATCAAACAAGAGCTGAGCAGGCTTCTGTGTAACTGAATGCCACATGAAGTGGAACTGCTTTAAGGATTCTTTGAGAGGGGAAAAGCAACTGAGCAGATAAGACAGACAATGGCATAGTCAAAGTTCAGCAATTTGTGATGACGCTGGAGATTGCAGTCATTTTGGCATCTCATTTGGTGTTTTCCCAAGAGCATTGTGTGCATCTTTTGCACCTTTGGTGACAGAGTCTGCAAATTCTAGATTAAGCATGTTCTTGGCAAATAGCGTCGAGCTTTTTGTGTACAGTGACTCACCAGGGTGGATGTTAGGTATATTTAAGAGTTGGGGTTTCTGTGTATGTATTTTAAATGTCTTAGCGTTGATGTTTGCTATTTTCTTTTGTGGTTGCTTGCTTGTTTAGTGGAATAAATTTGCTTTTTCTCTTCTTTTGTTCCTCTGTGTCCTGGGGCTTTTTTATATGATGAACTGTATGATATATTAGGCTACAAATGTAGACAGCATTAGCTGAATAGTATTATCGTCCCATTCGGATATTCTCAGTCAGTAGTGAATATAAGGGGAGGTTACTTTGCCTTATACTGAGTATGAGCATATGTTGCAAAGTTGCTAACACACTGTAATATGACATCCTATTTTTATTGGGCAATAAATTTCACATGTAGAAAAGTCCTCATTCAACTTCTTGTTATACACAGAGGTACAGGTTACTATCCTGACAGCCAGGGAAATGCAGTCAGAGAAGCACTTCTGACATGCAAATATTTTGGAGGGAAGTGGTAGGCACAGGAACTATCTTGGTTTCCACCATTTGTTTTTCTATAACCCAACTTTTAGCCATCCCCAAGCATATTTCCTTCCTACCCTCTGTGGTCACACCTCAGTCACTCAAGCCTAGCTTTCTGGCATTTTTTTAACCCTGGAAGCTTGATACCACTCTATAGTTTAAAATTACCCTTACAAGGAATACAAGATTTTCTTTTACATGTTTATTCTTTTAAGTGGGTAACTCAATGACAGCAAAGTCTAAGACCCACAAAGTTGGTTTGTGAGACAAACGTGGAGAAACACCAGGAAATTCCATGGGCTTCTTTCTGTTTTATCATGTATAGTCTAGGGAGAAATGAATATGATATCTATAATGTTCTCAGGATGTATCTTAATGCTTTTATAACCTGCTGTGGTTTAAGGTGATAAGCCAGAATACTTGCAAACGTACTAAAATTGAGTTGCAAGGGTTGTTCTTTGCTACCCCTCGGGTCATAAGGTGAGGACCACCTGCACAAGTCACCATAGTGTCTTTACTTTGGTTGGTTTGCTTTTGTTGAAAGCCAAAAATATTTTTCCAGCCCTTATCTGTAGTGCTGTAGTCAGGAGAGGTTATTTTCGCAGAAGAAAGGGCCATTGATCAGGTTTAAATATCGTCATAGCAAAAAGCAGTCAAAACAAAGCCTACTGAAAACTGCCTTCCAGGAACCACAGTAGGTAAAACTGATGACACAAATCCCTCCTCTGGTACCTTTGTGCTAGATTTGCAGCTTTGTAGAATATATTCACTTGCACTCTGCTCAGCAGCACAGTCCTGTATCCTGACAGCTGAGTAATGTTCTGCTCACGTCTTCCCTTGTAAAATGAAAAAAAGTAGATAATTTAATATAGATGTGACAAGTACAAGATAGATTTCTACCCAGCACAGTTCACTGCAGAAAGTATTAGGTTGAAAACCTTCTTTAAAGATAACCAGATTCTTAAGTTCTCCCCCATCACCATCCAGCTCCCCCTCAGTTAAACACAATACAGAGAAAACTTTAAACTAAAAATTGAATTTATTCCTTGATTATTACATTGAAAAAAATTTTATGTATATTGTTTCAGAAAAAAAAAAAAAAAGTCTTTTATTTCTGCCTAAGAGCAGGTGTTCTGTGAGTCATGTTAGACACAATTTTTGTGTATTTCAACTGCATTTTAACTGTATTTTTGTCCATCACTGCTTTTATTTTTTGTAGTTTTTAACTCTCCCCTGAACCACAGAAGGAGTTTACTGCTACGTCTTGTGGCTGTTGAGGCTGGGGACTAAAGTAAGCTTGTTGCCTGCTTAGGCAAAGCATGACAAATCCTGTCAATCTAAATTATATTTCTGAGTGTGGCAGGGTATGCAGTCCAATTTCACTGGCTTCCTAAAAGAAACACACTGAACAATTCTCATACGTACGCGTGCATTAGTAATGGGTGACATGCTGAGAACACAGCAATAGTGTGCTGTCCTGATGCTGCAATATTAGTCTTGTATACTGTTCTCTGATATTCAACCTGTTGGTGTTCACCTGCACCACGAGTGCTACCTGCTGTTACAGCCTTTCTGCCCTAGGCATAGGGTGACTGGGTGCTCAAAGCAAGCTGTGCTGCTGCTCTCTTCCACTCAGCCAGCGAGGCACCTCCTTGTCTCCAAGACAACTCAGATCTGAAGCAGAGCTGTGGTGGTGTGGGAAGTCGGTGAGTCTAAGGGATGACGTGTTGAGGTAAGGAGAATTTAAGAAGGGATACAGCACCGCTGCCAAAGCTGCATCCTTGGTAACAGCAAGATTAACTCAGGAAAGGTAGAGGTTAGCATGGGATTCAGCTCCCCCAAATCCCACTGAGCTTTTTCCAAAATCTTTTAACAGTATCATGGAATTATTGGAGGAGTTATATTTTTAAAATCACTGTTGTAAAAGATGCGAGTGTTTGTGACCCATCACTAAATTGATTTTATAGAAGTGATTTCTGTCTAAGGTTATTCACTAGCAGAATTTGAAACTTTGGGACAGTGTTTCAAAAGTGTTGAGAATAGCCTAATTTTTTTATATTAAGAGCAGGCTTCTCATTGACTTCAATGAGCCTGTTGCCAAACATTTAAAAAGCCTCTCACATTTGCTGCCTGTAGGCACTGACCAGAACATATCTTCCAATCTGAAGTTTTAAATGCACAGTTATCGATGTCAAAGGGGTAACTTTTTTCGGTGCAGTTGCTGTGGTACATATACACTACATCTATCAGATCCTCTAGCATGCTTAAATTTCCCCATGCAGAGGAAGGAATACAAATTAAAAGGTTGAATGAAGATATCCTCTCTTAATATTTCCACCAATATCCTGCTTACAAATGACTCAAATACACTAGTTAAGAAGAGAACTAATCTCTTAAAACTAAAAGGAACATTTTAATCTAAGAACACTTCAGCCATATTACTAAAAAATTCATAACAGTTGACTATTTGCCCAAACTTGTAGTGCTATACTATTGACTCTGGGTTCAGCCCTGCACAGAGGGTAACTCCCATTCACTTTGATGGGAGCTTTGCCTAGGGTAGGACTGCAGAACTGATGCCTAGGATGTTAATTAAATGTACAGTCAGCTGGCCAAAAAGTGGATGGTTGAGTCATAAGGACAGATCTTCCTCGCTTACCCAAGAATACTTCTTAGTATATAATTAAACCACAAAAACTGACATCAAAGTAACGATAAGGGCCTAATGTAATGCACATAACTGAGGAAATTTAGGCCAACATTCCTTCCTTTGATCACCCAGCTGGGCCAAGCAAGTATACAAGGTATGGGGCTGGATACTCCCTTTTTCAAGCACTGGTGGAGGTGAAGGAGTTAAAACTGATGGAACTGGCTAGATTGGATGAACTGGTTGGGAGGTAATAATATTTGTTGCACATACCTGCAGAATCTCTCCACAATTATAAGGTGGGAACAGGTCTGTTTAGTTAAAAGGAGTGTTTTTCAGGGTGTGAAGGAATAAACTCAGAGACAGCACACGTCTGTGACTTGTTGATCTCCGTGTTTCATACCACTCCAAACTCCATGAATTTCTGTATTAGCTCAGTGTCTTTTTCCCTTGGATGTTCTTTCTGTACACTGGGAGAAAGTTGGGGCAGGTAAAGAGACGACACCCCATGGATGTAAAACTACTCATGGAGTCCTCTTTGAAGGCATGATAGTACTAGAGGTCTAGGAACGATATTTAAACCCCGTATCTCTTGAAGCTATAGATCTTAACTTTAGAAATGCTGTAAAACATTCTTTTTCCACATAACATTGCCTTAAATAAGCTGGAAAAACAGGATCTAGAGGAAGATCTATTATGGAATGTTAGCAAAATGAGCTGGAAACTGAAAGTTGAAGAATAGTTAACTATACTTTACTGTAAATAGGGAAGGATATATAAAATGTGGTTCCACAGGGATCTGTCCTGAGCTAGATGCTGTTAGATATTTCCATTAGTGACTTCAGTTATAAGATAAAGGGTGTACTTATTAAATTTGCAGATGCCACAAAGCTTTGAAGGCTCCAGGCATGGAGGAGAACATGAACAGAATTCCAAGGGAACTTGACAAATGAGAAAGATGGTACAAAAAAACCCAGGATGTAGTTAAGAACAAGTCCAGTTTCTGTGCTTGGAGAAGAAGAATCACTTATAGAATGAGCTAAGTGACAAACAACTGTCTAATTTACAGTCTTATAGGAAAGGAACTAAGGGTTGTAGCTGACTGCAGCATGAACGTGAATGGGCAGTGCTGTACTAGTGTTAAATAAAAGGAGGGAAAATCATTTTGAGTTGTACAAACAGAAGCATAGTATGCAAAATGCATAAAGTATTTCTTCTGGTTTACAGCTGTGGAAAGGCCTAATTTAAGTTCAGGTTTAAGTCTCACATGGACCAAACCAGAGTAATATAGCAACCTATTACAAGGATTGAGGTTGTTTGGACTAGAGAATAGAAGACTGAAATGAAATGTCTTCAAATACATAAAAAGCAGATGCAAAGCCAAAAGGAATGACCTTGTGGACAGGACAGAGAGTAAGAAATCCAAATGCAATGTGAAAAGTTTAGCCAGGCTTTAGACAAAAGCACTTTTTTTTGACAATAAACAGAAATTACTGTAGAACCTTTACCTTTTTTTTATTAAGTTGAGGTTAGAAAAGTCCTGTCTCGAATGAAACATATTCCTGAGGTGCATGATGGCCCACTCTTTATTTGGGCAACTTTCTGGGTTATCTAGGAGTAGGGTGACTTCCCTCCTGAATGACATACTACACAGCTATACAGCTCTTCTCCTTTATGTGTTACTTAGTGATTACAGGACTGACTTAGCAATTGGCTGCATTTCAGTTTCTTGACTAGTTGCTTCACTGGCATCCCAAACAGCTATTTTTTGGGATCTTAACGAGTTGCGCGGTCAAAGCAATCGGTAATCCCAAATGACATTTTAGTTCTCTCCTTCCAATAAAAACAAACCAAAAATTTTGTTAGAGGGTGGGTGTCCAGATTCAAGGTGTGTATTGTTTGGGTTTTTTTAATGAAAAAGTATCCGTTAAAATCTTGTCTAAAAACTCTTTCAAGACTAGGGGCTTGTGAGGTCTGAAGTCTGTCATGAGAGCCAGCCAATTTTATAAATGGACTGTTGAAAAGCAAGATGGAAAATATAAATATTTCTTACTGGTGTGTGAATAGGGGGCAATTTGGTATGGGTAGCAACTGGAAACCAGGCAGCCTCTCATGTGACATTAGAAATTACTTGTAAATTATTTGTAGTCTTTTATTTTCCTGTATTTTTTTAAAATGATGGCTTTGAAGCATTTGTAAGCAAGTATTCAGAGAGACTATATGTCTTAAAAAGACTTACTCCAACACTGACTATTTGACCAGTCTTGTCTTGGCCTCATGGAAGGTTGCTAGGTTTTCCTGTGTGCAAGCACCAACTGTCTAGATTAACAACTATGAGTATATTTGTCCTCAAAACCAATTTTCAACAAGTTAAGTAAAAATGACTTCCTGTGCTCAGACATCCTAAAAGCTACAGAACCTATTAAATATGGGTTAAACGCAAGTTGTGTAAAGTCACAGAAAACTAGTAAACACCAAAAGACTGAAAGGGATGGTACTTGGCATTGGACAGTGCACCAGGTCTATCAAGTATGAGACACATCAGCTGGATGCAGTCAGATAATTTTATTTCTCTAGGCTCTATTTGATTTTAAGTAACATTGCAATTTGGTTTTGGACAGTAAGAGGCAGCCAAAAGTGCTCAGAGCTTCTGTGTAAAACTTGCTTGAAGTTCTTAGGTAGAGATATTCCTCTCTAGAACAAATTATTTTCCTCTTCAGAGTCTCTCATCCTAATAAGAAAAACAAGGGGAAACAGATTGCAAGATCTTAATAGGCTTTTTTTTTTTTTCCAGTGGGTTCCATGCCAAATTCTATCCTCGCATGAGTTCTTGAAACCTCTCTGTTTTCACAGGGATCTCATGGCTGTAAAAGAATAGATTTTTTGGTCTTAAGGTCTAAAAAGCTTCCTTTTGTATAAAGTGCTTTACACATGGAATGGCTGCTGAAGAAAATTGACTAGAATGGTAGTCAATTTTACACTGCTGCCCTCCCACCTGAAAAGCACTTTTGATGCCCTACAGAGAAAAGAAATGAAAGAGGTAGAAACATGTACATGCACACACATATAGAGAAAAAGAATGCTTGAGAAGAAGGCTTTAAAAAGGGAGAGAAAATTAAATAGTACTGTATGTCTGTCCTACATACTTGTGTTGGATGGAAAGACATGTTTCTACAGGATGGAACAGATCCAGCGAGTGCACATTGAGCTAAATTCAGTTCTTATCTGCGCTAGGATATTAGCTTCAAATAGCTTTGCTTAAGGGCCGGAATATTACCAGGTTACATCTAGGGAAAACGAAGATTTCAGGTTCAAATCAGTTTTAAAAAGATATGTACTTACCTAGTGTCTTGCTGCATTGTAGGTTTTAGGGACAGATTTTGTACTGGTGTTAAGCTAGCATATCTCTGGTGAATATTTTATAGCCAAACCAGGTTTACATCAGCTACATTTTTAGCCCCATGTCATCAAACCAGTCTACAAGCTTTAACAAATATTGACCAGATGCCTTTAGTTAAAAGTAAAATTACGTCTTCAGTAAAGAAGGAGCCTGACAGCTTTGGACAGAAGTATTCCTGAAGCTCAGACTGCGAAAGTCATTGTAGAAAATAATAATCTTCAGCATATTTGGTAAAACAGAAGTGCTGCTAATGCAGCAGTTACGTTAGCAGTATGAGAATGGGAGCA
Source organism: Neomorphus geoffroyi (assembly GCA_033558235.1). Taxonomy (NCBI): domain Eukaryota; kingdom Metazoa; phylum Chordata; class Aves; order Cuculiformes; family Neomorphidae; genus Neomorphus; species Neomorphus geoffroyi. The sequence goes on along the minus strand of JAUMJM010000045.1, from coordinate 9,543,970 downwards.
ATAGGAGGACATGCCAAGAAAATATGTTGATTATGCAAGGTCTCTATCTTTTGCAATAAGAATGGTGTAGTGCTATGACATAAAATCGAACAGCTGTTTCTCTGAACATTTGAGAGCTGGTGGAATATATTTTAAGGATGTCTTCCGTGTCCAAAAGGCAGCCTATTTCATGCTGTTCTTGAATATTCTGGTTTTATTTTCAGGGAAATAACAGAAAGTTTACACAAAATACAATACAACAACTCTGAGCGTTATTCCATGTAGGGGCAGCCTGATATACTCACTATAGCACATGTATACTTTTCCATTTTCTGTTTTGCTTCTTCTACTTATGAAGCTACAGTAGTAAACATAATATTTACTTTTCGGAGATCTTCTGCATCAAATTTTCTCATGCGTGCCATTCCAGGTCAATAGGGGTAACAGGAATTTTGTGAACTGATTTGTCCTTTTATAAATTTGGAATTTGACCATTGCTAGATGCAAAAGTTATCACTTGTATGGTAGGGAATAAAGCACCTCAGTCCTGCCCCAGAATCAAAAGAACCTTTAATTAGGTTTGAAAAACAATGAGCTCGCCCTTTGTTTCCATTTTTACCATACATATCCATGATACTTCAGGTCCTTTTGCTATACAAGCGTCTTCCGGTATGCTGTCTGTTAAAGTCGGAATGCTGGAAAAGTTATGCAACAGCTTGTCTTTCCATCATCACACAGAACACCAGACAAGCAATAGCTTTTTAATATTCCTTGTATTAAAGGCCTTAAAAATATTGACATCCCTGAAATAAAGTCTGTTTTCAAGAATTTCACATAATTATGGTAAACCTTTTTTTTATTTAGTATTTTCAGATAAATTTCTTCTTTTATACATACTAGGGCTTTTTGAGTACCAGTGATGATGACAGTCTTCTCAGTGTTGTCATTATTTTCATTTTTCATCTGAGAAAGATTTTGTTTGATAGTCACCCTAAGGACGCATTCCTCTTTACAAATGCTGATTCTGTGCTTCTCATTGGTTGAAGATAAGGAATGGATTCTCAGTTGTCATAGCTCCATCAATTCATGCTGATTTAGACAATCTGACTTACTAACTGTAATCATATACATTTTTTCTAATCAGTAGCGATCTTACTTTAAAAATAATGTGAGATTTCTATCATCAAAGCATTAAGAGTTATACATTATCTTTTGAAGAACACTAATTTGTATGTTTGTTTTCATTCATAAGGAAACGTATAATCAACTCTTTCTACCCAGTTCATTTTAATTAGGTAAATGTCTGGGTCTATGATAATTATGACTAAATCTTTAATTTTATTAGGTAGATATGATCTAAACACAGCAGGATCTTGTTCATTGAAATGTCTCTTTAATGAAACTTCTTGTTATCCAAAACTTGGACTGTGAGTCCCAATGTACGTCATTTGTATTGAAAATTCATTATATGTGAGTAGCATATCCCCTGCCGATCAGTTTTATAGGAGTTCAATATATTTTACACACTAAGTATTCTGTTCTCTCTGAATTCTATCGTGAGTACAACATTCCTCAGCATTCAGTCAGTAACGAAATTATGTAGGATCTATAATATGTTTTATTTTTCATTTGATCTCTCTTCTACTCCATGACACCTTGTCATCAGTCAGTACCAGGACCTGGCCTTCAGTTTGCAAAGTCAGTATTTCACTAAAACCATCAGCAAATTAAATAAAGAATTTCAGGAACACTTCTACTTGCATCAGTTGTAACTGCTAATGTGTGAGATTCAGTTCTGTCCATGTGGATCATACAAAAGAAATTCAGACATGAGACAGGAGTAACATTATACTTTTGAGTTCATTTGCTATTTCTAATTTGTATTCTTTATACCCTTGGTCAACAATTTTAAAGAAAGTGATCTGTGTGTGCTCTAAGAAGTTACATGGCTCATTAACCGCAGTATAGCTGACAGTCTGATTTCAAAGACTTGTTTCTTAACTTAGCAGATTTTTAGCACAGCATAAGATACTTCAGACCCCAGATGTGTGATGAGAGCACTCTTGCCTGCTCCTATTCCTGGGGCTCCCCGAGGAGCAGCAGTTATCTTTGAAAGCTTCTGTGCTAATGCAACTGCCAGCGTGAGGAGGAGCCTACTCAGCTGTCCCTAGGCATAGCAGAACGGAGGAGGGCTTTCAGAAATTTAGGGAGATAAGGCAAAGGAAAGGTGCTGGCAGGGATCTTAAATTTCAAAGTTCATGAACTCGCAAACGCTACAGTCTGAGTGGATGTTGTACACCGTAGTGATGTGCACTTTTGAAATCTATGTAAACCAAAACCAGTGAGTTTGATGCAGCTCTATCAAGGACCTACTGAAGCCAGAAGATGAGGTCACTTTAAAAAGCAAATGAATTTCAGTGGACCTCTGCCTGCTGAAAGAGGGGAGCTAACTGTGAAAGAGGAATTTCCAGTCTGCAGCTAAATTAACTAGGAAAATGCAGTTTATCAATGATGGGGTCTCCTGAATCCAGGCCTGTCACTGTGGTCAAGAGGCTCTTTTTTTCGAAGGACAAACACCTGCAGCTTTGAGGGAAACTGGTTTTTGTGGTTGACCATTCGAGGTTTTGCAGAAATACCAGTTCAAGCACAGAAACCTGACTTATAACCTTTCCTGTGAGTATTTTCGAGGTAGAGTCGTGCATATTGTGCAATGAATGGAAGCTGAAATGAAGAAGCTCAGCTTTGCTACTTGCAGTGAACTGCCTGACTAATTTCTATCAATTTTAATCCCAAGAAATAGCTTTTATCTCATGACAGCCCCTTCTCTTCTTTTGTCTCTTTCTGTAAACTGCTTCCTCAAAGAACAGTTTATTAAGTAGTAATTATGGTAATATAAACAATGTAACAAGTGATGGAACACGTTGAGAAATATACACATACTCATCAAATGCTGAGATTTGTCATAACCTGCTCCAACTGTACTTTTATTGCAGTCATTCAGTGTAGTCTCACCTGTTTTACCTGTTGCCTTTTTATTTTCATGAAATGATAAACTATAATTACACTTTGGTTTTCAGCCATACCATATTACATCACAAAATATGTTGAAGGCACAGCACCAATTCATCCAAATATTACATCTAACATTAAATATGTAAGCACTCCTACCATAAGCATTGCGCTGACTTGAAGCTTACCTTCTTTGAAGATATCTTAACCCCTCTGCTTGCCTGTGTTCTGAGTTTATGAAATACATGCATCCTGGTGAGAAAAGAAACTGAAAGCTTGGGCAGCATTCATACATCCATCAAAGAAATACTGTTTGTAACTGCAAAACTGCTTGTGCTATTGGATCTCCTGCCTCAATACATGCGTCCTCTTAGGTGTCCTAGCTGAGAAGCAACTTTGAAATTGTGAGTAGAGATATCAAACCCCCAAATACATAAATTGGATGTCTTGTCAGCTAATACCTCTTGCTTTAATGACAATAAAGCCTGCTGACACATGTGGTTGTGGCAAGGCGGCTTTCTGCAGTGTGAATGGAGCAGCTGCTGCTGATCAGGGAGGGAAATCAATGACTCAGCATTCATCAGAAGCATCCTGCTGGTCACCACTGCCAAGTGCCGAGTCATCGATTTTCTCCCTGCTAGGCGTGGACTGCTCTATTTTCTTTACAGCAGGCTTTAAAATGTTTCCAGTGCACCGTATGCAGCTGTCAGCTCCCATTGGTAGGTCTTGGTAGGAGCACCCCAACACATGAATTGTACTGGGGCTGAGGGATAAATCTCAAGTTCAACCCATGTAGTTTTTTCAAAGTGCCTGAAAGCCAACGTGCCTGGAGCACAGCATGTGTGAATCTACAAATCACCCTGTATACCACAATCAGCATAAATGAGGTGTTCTGCTTGCCATAAACTCACTAAATATTTTTTCTTGTGAAGTGGCAAATGGAACACAATATGCATGGCTCACAGATTCACAGTCACTGAAACAAATCCAACAGCATGCAGTTGTCATCAAGAAATATGTCTAGGAAAGCCTCTGTAGTCACGCAGTTTCAGCACAGCATGCTAGTACCAACCAGTTCTTCAATATTCAGACAAAGAGATTGCCATGTATAGTGCACGTTAGAAGTGCTGCCCTTTGATTTCTCCTTTTAAAAGAAATCATCCTTACAGCTGTTCTCTATTGTCACTCAGTCTTGAATGTCTTCTTTATTTAAAGAGACCATGGGAATCAGAAAGCGGTCTTTATCTGCCAGTACTAAAATCTCGTGAGTCATGTTTTCCCAAATCCTTCACAAAATTCTGTCAGAATTCAGCTCAGTGCTTCAACTTCAGGAATACTGTGAAGGTGACTACAAACAATGATATTCATTTACAATTTGTAAAGCTCATTTAGCCTGAAATGTGTGATATATTCACATACATCTCTTTTCTGTTCCATTTACAAAGAGCAACAGAACTGCAGAGTTGAACAATAAAGCATGAAAGCTTTCAGTTCCATTCCATTTTCAAGATGCAAATGAAGCAAGTTCTGAAATCTGCAGCCCAGCTTCTACTTAGTGATTTTAATCTAAGAAATGGCATATTTATTAGAACACTTAAATAGAATATTTACTTAAAAATAATATCTCACTGTGTTAGTTGCAAATATTTTCAGACTCATAACATTGCCATTCTCTTCAGAAAGAAGGAAATATGCAAATAGGTTGTTATTTATAATAGCTGCAGCTTGCTATGTTTGTAAAATAATTTGCCAGTTAATTGACCTTGTGTGCACAATAGGGATAAAAATAAAGAAATGATGCGTGGAAATTCAGAGTAACACTGGATTGGTTTGGAAAAGTATATTAAATGTTAATTTTCAAAAATAGTAAGCAATTAATTGCTGCTGCAACAAACATTTCTATTTTAGTCTGGCAACCATACTGTGTTAACAAAATACATTGAGAGTTAAGGCAGACTGCTTGATTGCAGTGTTTGCACTGTAATAAGTGCGCTTTTGGTTCAATTGTAATTTTTCATCTCACATGTTCTTACAGGAATGCAGATGTTGGCCTATTTGTTGCTCTCGTTAAAACCTTTGTCATGTGAGTGCCAGTGAATGTAGTAACACCTAATAAATTATGCAAAGTATTGCAGTATGCTGTACTTGTATGACCATTTCAATATACTGTAATTGTTTTCCAACACTTCCCCCACCGGTTAGTCTGGGTTCCAGCAGAGGAGAAGTAACAAGCCAATCAACATGCAAAATACTGAACAGCACACAGCCATCACCCAAATGCGAGATTAACATCTGGCTGCAGTCAGGACAGCGATCTTTACACTTGCCTTTCTAAGCTTTGCACGTCTGCTCCCTGCATCTACTAAATGATATTTCTGTTGTTTACAGGTCAAATAAGTTTTTGCCCATGACAGCACTGGATGATTAATGCGATTGCAGAAGTAGGGCTAGATTATGTTCATTGCAAATTACCAGCTGGAGACTTGATTTTGCCTCTGTTGGAGGTTTGGAAATGTGTCCGGAGGAACTAAGCCTGAGCTCCCTGTTCTAATTCCATATTGTCAATGCTGGTAATGTGGAAATACAGCCCGATGATGCCAGCTAGCGTGTGCAGGGAACTGCACATAGACAACCCTGTTCTCATAGGTAAAGGCACTTGTCTAGGTATTCTTGAGGAAGTTTGCATTCCGAAGGGTGCGATTCTGCCTCTGCCATACTGAAGTGCTACATTCCTTTTTATTTCAGGTGACTTGTGGAGGCCATTTTCCAGAGAAACCTAGTTTGTGGCTTAAAACGTTGTCTATAGAACAAACCTAGGTCTGTTATTTATACTGTGGTACTTGGAGGGACTCCTCTCAGCAGCAGCTTTGTCCGTGGCCTTTCCATTGAGCCCACGGAGTGTCTGCATGCTGATATCGTTTAAGGAAGTTCTTTTTTTCCTAATGGAAAGAGCTGGCACTTGCCACAAGCTGAGGCCACCGGCTCCTTTTAGATAGAGCACAGTTTACACATTTTAGAAGGCAGCAAATTTCAGTCGCTACTGGTCTGTGGTGGATTTAGCCCATGGTTTAAAACTTAAAATCTCTGTACTGTATTGCAAATCCCCTAAGGCATCCAGCAGGGTATTTTTGAGATTTATGGGGTTTTTCCTTGATTTTTTAACATTTCCAAAATTCATGTTAGCTGCTGTAAGGCTAGACGGATAACTGCTCATACTCTGGCTCAGTTCTCAGACAGCCAGGTATCTATGAGTTGGGAAGCACTGGCTTTTGCCTGAGTAGGTTGGTGCCTTTCTGTGAAACATGTAAAATGCTTTTGCTGCATCTTTTCCAAAATGGAAAATTTTACAATCTTGCTCTAGTGCCAGTACACCCTTATGAAAGGAGCTAATCTGTGCTAATGGTTGTGTAAGAATAAAACAGGGGAAAAAAAAGGAACACAGGAACTTCTCTGAATTTCTAACATTACAGTCCTTCCCATAGCAACACAGATAGTCAGATGGTTAGGTAGCGAAGTACAAGCAGGAAGAAAAGGCAAACAATGACAGAAAGAAATAAAGGCAAAGAAAACAATGTGATTTTCTCTGAAATTATAAGAACCAAATGATAGAAGAAAATCCCTATAAATTGTTCTGTCTACTTGTAAAGGATATTCTTCAATGTGTGCTCATTTCTTTCTATTAGAGCAGCTTGTCTAAAACATATACAGAAAGCCCTTTAATATCCCATTATACTGTATACTAAAGCATTCAGGTCTAATACTATTACTGATAAAGAAACCAAAAGCATATTTACAGAGACTGAATGTCTATAAAGAGCAGATCAAGCAAGTCTCTTGAGAAAAGAAAGTCCCATATCAGATTATTGTGTGAAAAAAAATAGCATGCTCATCTCAATTACAGTACCAATTGGGTTTATTTAAAAAGGAAGTCGTTCTGGTTTTATATCATACAATCACTTTTTTTAAGCCCGTAAACATCCAATAAATTAAATTTTTAGATAAGATCCATTTTGAAAAAAGCTATATATGAAAAGCTCCAGATAATAATTTGAGAGGATTTAATAACCTAATAAGTGACTAATACTAGCACACAGTAAGTACACTGAATTAGATCCTTACTGTTTTACCTCGTGCCATTTGGCAGTTTGTTACACAAAGTAAGTTCCTCAAGCCTATAATTCCTACCCCAGTGAAGGTATGTAGCAGAAAAATTCTGATTATAGTATCTTTAGATTGTAAGTAAAAAATCTTTAATAATGTTTGTCAGGGTAACTGTCTAGCTGAATCTAATGTAGAAGCCAAATATGATGTTATACTATAAAGTTATGAATATTAACATCTGAAACATAAAAGGAAGTTATGCTATTTAGCATAAAAATAGACCAATTCAATATTGTAAGTATGGTATGGAATACTAAAAATTTTCCTTAAAAAAATCTGTGCATATTATGGCTTATATTAACTTTAGTACTCCACCAAACACTGTAGGTACTCTGCTAAAGTTAGTATGAGCCTTTTTGTTTATTACAGACCCTGGAACTAATTTCATTCCTGGTCATGCAATTTACCGCTGAATAAGAATGAATGAAATGTTGCCCTGAGCCTGGTAAGAGAGAGATAGAGTTCTAATGGTCCAAAATCAGAAGCACTAACACAATACAAGTTGTGTCCCTTAGAACTCAACCTACTACTTTACTACTTGAATCTTTTCTAGTGAGATTCAATTTAATTTTTAAGAACTTCAGGGCAGGTTAATGAAGGTCTACTCTGGTAATAGATACAAGGTATGTAAATTGGGTCAACCCAAAACCCTAGGCAGACCATTGCAGTACTTTGGGACTTCAAAATCCTGAACAAAACTTCATGCATTAGCAACACTTGGTCATTCTTGCTCTTAGAACTGATGCCTTCAGGGGTCAATATTGAGTGATAGAGTGTCCCGTCACATCTGTCTGCTGGTCATGACCACCAGGTACATCATATTGGAAGACAACATAGTCCAGTGGATCTTGTACATAGTCAAGTTTCATTTCTCGGTGCATGCTGCAGTGTGAAATAGCACAGAAGTAGTTAAGAAAATGTAGAAGAGGAAGAATACAAATATACACAAGCAGAACTGTCTCTGAAGTGGTGTATATGCAAAGTAGGGATCAGATCCTTCACATTGAAACTGCGTTTAAGAAAGAAAAAATAACGTTAAAAGTGATCAGATCAACAATGTGACTGGTTCCATAGGCATTCCTCAGGTGCTATTAAAAAGTTTCCACCAGAGCTCACTACAGTGACAGAGCCACCAAGATACAGCTCCTAATAACTCCAGTTGAAAAGCTAGTGTGTGCCTGTCAAACCCCACCTGAAAGACAGTCAGACAGCCATAATGAAAAAGAGTGAAAAACAAAAGAGAATGCTTAGATTTGGAATAAAAAAGGTTTTATATATGTATATAAAGTATATAAATACATATATATACATATATATACATATTATATATGTATATAAAGGTTTTATATATGTATATATACACCTGATAAAAAGTTAGCACTTAAAAACCTATGTAATTGCACGCAGTGTGTTTGTGTAAGTGTCTTATTGCCACTGCATTGCTATTAAAATGCAAAACAAGTGCAAGCATGTCATGTTTATTAAACCACTAAAAAAATGTTCCAACAGCATTATGGCTTTGGTTTCAAAAGCATAGAATGGGCAGGGAAAAGAGGGAGGAATCTAAAACCAAATCCTCAGTTTACTCTTTTGTGCTGAGTTACTGGAACATACAGGGTGGATTATATGGTCCTTTGAGATGTCTGCAGTAATAAACTTATGTTTTAGAATAAATCTCAAAGTGCATTGCAAATTTAACAGTTTGATATCAGACTTAAGCACAAGATGACTACAGCTATATCTGAGATTTTCTAGGGAAAACATTCACAGCAAGGGAAGAATACATTCTTTTTTTTTCCTTAGAAAAACTGCAAAGGAATCCTAGGTGTGCAGAATGTAATTATGCAGACTGAAATTAGGCCAGTTCACTATAGCTAATTCCTTATCTTTTACAAAAAGTGCCACAGGATCTTTAATGCCACAGAATATTAGGTTGTCAGCTTTAGGTCTCATCTGCAAGTTGGCAGCTCTAGTAGCTTACCTAGCAGTTTGTCCAGTTTACAGAGCAAAGGGATAAATCCTGGCAGGGCAATGTGCACCATTTCTGCTCAGTTCTTCATGACCCTGTGCTCCACATCGGTGGAGCTGTAGATCCAGTGCCTTCTCATTCATGCTTTCAGCTTAAAGTTTCCATTTATTAAATCAGCCCTTCCATCATTGTCATCATTTATGTCCTATTCATACATCATTTCTATCTATTGCAATACCTCTTCTGTGGATTTAAATAACTCTGGCACTGAATAGGTTGTGCAATCCGAACAAAGAGTCTTAACCTACCAGAATAGCTTTATCTAAAACACACTTACAAACAAATGAAAGAAAAAATGTTATTTGTGTCCTTTTTTGTGTTTTGTGAATAAGGGTTATGCAGGAATTGAGATATTCAGCCCTGAGTGCGTTCTGGCACTAGTCAGATGCAGTCCCAGCAGATGAAGGAAGTTGACATGACTTCGAAATGAACTCTCTTTACAAGTCCTGGAAATGTTCTTTACTGTCCAGTTAATTACATATCTTCAAATTTTGGATGATATCTAGGATATTGGCTAAAGATTTTATAACATCGGGCTTGTTTTAACTTCTAGATGTCTCCTCTAAACCCAAGTGTTAATCTCCTTTAGCTGGTGTACCTTTCTGCGTAACGTACTTTACTCTTCTTTAGCTGTTTCTTTCACAAATCTTTAACCGGTCAGATATTGCCAGTCCAGCATGATACCTAGCTTTTCAGCTTGAAAAATTGTATTGCGACTATTTCTTTGCATCAGAACTGTTAGATGTTTTGCAACATCCCAAATATCTCCAAGATCATGAGATAAAAATAGACCATCGGGAATCCAGCACAGATTTAAGCCAGTAACCATACATAATTATTGCGATCCAAATATTTCATTGCAGATGTACTTTTTGAAATAATGTGTAAAAAAAAGATGTTTTCAAGCTAAAGCTAGACTTCTTGGAAACTTCTCTTCATAAAGCAGAAGTCTGCTATGTTGATGGAGTTGTATCAGAAAAGAACAGACAAATAAAAATGGTGTCCAAGAGGAGCTCCAGCTGTTTTTTCCTCCAAGTCCCCGCTTTTACTCAGCAGCTCTAGGAGTGCTGAGAAAGGGATTGTTCTTTCCATTGGAAGCAGTGGCATAGGACACTTTAACTGATGTTTTCTCAGGCCACTGTGCAGCAGAGGGAGAAGCTCTCAGCATAAATCTCCCTCTCCTTGTGTACCTCTAAAGATGCCATCTAGAATCCTGCGGAAAAGGTAGAATGAGAAGCAGTGAGATCTATATAATTTGTAGACCTAACTCGGTTGCATGAGCTATGGCAAACCCTTGTTTACAGTAGGTGTGGAAAAAGGGAATGAGGAGTAACTGATATTTAGGCATGTTTGAGAATGACATTAAAGTTTTGTTGCATTTCCAGTTCAAGGTGCATATTGCATGTCAGGTTTTGATGAACATACATTCAAGAGAGGAACATTTCATTCATACCTTTAGTATTTTACGTACAAATTTCAAATGGATTGCCAGAAATTACTTTCCCAGTCAGTTTGTAGCCTTCTGAAAATCCATTCGAACCTGCTCTTTCTTCTCATTGTACTCTACTTCGTTGTGTGCTTCTCTGCATTCTGCCATGTACCCTTTATGAAATTGTACATTTTTACCTTGGGGTCCTGTCTGAAGGTGGTTCATAGTATGTACCAAGGCTGAGCGAAAGGGAGAACCCATTTCACAGCTTGTGAGTGGGACACAAGCATTTTTATTGCCTGCCGTTTAATCTTGCCTTGGAAGGGTGATAACGCTGGCTAAACCCCGTGCAGCTGGCACCTTGGCTCTCAACATTCAGATGGCACTAGTAGTGTATTTAAGAGTACAGGTAAGAACAGACCTGTTTCTGGTATTTAACACCTGTGTTTATCTGTTTTTCAAAAGGACAGAAATTAATTCTTGCATTTCCTATTAAAAAGTTGTATGACAATAATTTAATCAAGACCACGCACACCTTCCTTCACTCAGTCGTCTGGTCAGAGAAAGATGTTTTCAGATTCCTAAGTAAGGGTGTTCAGAATGGAGACTTGCTAACACTGTTTTCTTTTTGCTGTATGAGCTCCTGTGAGCTTTGGTTTTGTGTGATAGTTTAAGGGCAGATGTAGAAACACTGGTTCCTTGGATGCCTGGAAGTAGGCTGGCAGTATTCAATCATTATTACATTAAGATGATTCAAGACTAAGAATGCTGATGCCACCCTTCCCCCAGCAGTCTCTGCAGACACACAGACACATGCACACAGGCGCGCGCACAGAGTATTATCTCTGTTTGCCTTACTAATGTCATTGTGCAATATTCCGTTTTCCTCTCTCTTCTTGTCCCCAGGGTCTGTAAAAAACCCCTGCTGGACCTTTTATCCACCCACTAAGTCCAGATTAATTTATTATACTCCATCTAGTTTTTGAACTGTTCCTTCAAAATGTGTGATGGGGCTTATGGCTGTGCAAAGGGGATTCAAGGATAGGGGGAGAAAATATCCTCAGGCCCTTGCGTACAGTGGAAGGTTACGTTAAAAGTATGAACACCTCTACTATTATTATGCATAGCCATGGAAGATGATGCAGGAGGAATGACTGATTAGAGCTCATATTTAGCTAAATTAACATCTCAAGTAAATTTTTTTGTATAAATCTCAGTTCATCATAATCTAAAAGCAAATATTTGTCTTTAATATCTCTGATTTATGCATAGAATACAGTGTACTCTTCATTTCCTTCTTAATTATTATTATTTTTTGAAACAGCTTCCAGGCAGAAAGTCAAAGCCTGCTGTGTTTTATATTATGGTCTGCAACTCATTTTCCTGTTAGTTTTTTTTTTAATAAAACATCTAATTAATCCATGTAATCTGAATACTTTCTGTTTAAACTCAATGTGCTAATGAAAGGAGCTGAATGAAAATGTAGCCAATTTGTTGTACCTGTGAAAGTAATAGTTAGGTAAAAAATATTTAGTGTTAAAAACTTGAATACTTTATGCCTAATGAATGATGACTGAAAGCAAATAATAAGGGTGACTGCAAGTGGAAAATGACTGAAAAAGTTCTTCAGCGAAGTGGAAATTGTGCCACTAATTTTTGCCATCTCATTTTTGCTTATGGCATTACATAAGCTGGGACTGATCTTGCATTTGTACCAATAAAACTGCTATTTCTTTTCCATTTACAGGATGTCTCAATATGAGCTTTTTAAAGGATTCTGATAAAAAGAAAGCTTGAAAGATTGTTGTAACTCAGGCCTCTTTATCTTGAGCTAAACATGATAAATGACTATTTCTGCTAGAACTTTCTTTTTCTTTATCTCTGTCCGACTCTACATCTTCTCCTGGGGAGAATACAAACAAGAGGAACTGAAGGCAATCATATATTTAGAAATTAAGTGTGGAACTTCAGGTGCCCAATCTTGTAATAAAGGAAAGGAATTAGAGAAGTGTGCTTTTTGATGAATTATCACCAGCACGAATTTTAATGGAATGTTTGTCAGGCTTTTCCATGAAATACCAGCAGCTCTTTAACATCTTCAAAATTATTACCTAGACAATTTCCAGTAATGATGAAGTTGAAAATCGATGTAGGAAATATTACCATAGTAAAAGTAAAAAGATGCCTCCAAATGGTAATGTACAAAACCTCACAAGGGAAAGCTTACTTGCCTGTGAAGCGTTCCCAGTAGAAATATTATAAATCATACATAAGTCAGAGTATGAATGAGAAAAAGAAAAATAACTGGCAAGATGTTGTTTAGAATTGCTTAAAGTGTTCACGGTTTGGCACGGACAAATGCAAATAGAACATGTTTGCAAAGCATGGTCAGCAGAAACATGGCCTCTTGCAGTATGTGAGTGGAAGCTTAGAAGTCCTGGTTTTTTTAAAAAAATGCATTAGATCCATTTCTCTGCCTTCTTCTGCGTATGCACCACAATCAGTCATAACACATCAGCGTTAAGTGGCTGTGTAGCAAATGGAGAGTCAGGTCCATTCTTTATTCAGGAAACCTCACCTTTGAATCTGTGTGAATCTTGCTTGGCTTTACCCATTTTTGCAATTGAGCCCACAAAGACAAAGGATACGTGGCTTCCCCTCTGGCACAGAGTTGGTCATTCACATTTAGAGCCCAGCATGAAATCTCAGCCCTGTTGTACCAGTGGCAAAGTTCCAAATTACTTAAATAGGAGCAGCAGACTTCTGATCCCCCCCGTTTCACTCACTACAAGATACCATTTGTTCTTGGCGGTGTCTATTTACATTGCAAATAGACATCGGCACAATTTAAAATACCCAGGAATCTCAATGTTAGCAAATCAGTCAGAGTTTCTTGTAGATCTAATTTGAAATTAGGATAAGGAATATAATCATTGATACATAGTATGGCTTTGTTCCTATCTATCCCCAGGATCACTTCTCCGTATTGTACAGAATAGTTTCTCCATCCTTCTTCCAGAGTTTTATAAATTATATGCTGTATGAGATACAGCAGGTGGCGAGACATGGTGGGATAGAAAAATCAAATAATAAAATAAATAAAGTTTAGCAGAAAAGCTTGAGTGACATTTTCTCCCAAAACTGCTCCCCTGGACAGGAAGCTGCTAGAGACACATACCTTTCTTTTGGAGGTACAAACGGGACTGTCAACATGTTTGGAACATGGATGGCAACACGAATAATAATGGCAACTGTGTTAATTTTGCCAGAAATGCATATATATTTGTATTGAAATGCTTTGTAATTAATGCTCAACTCAAAACCCATCCAGAAGATAATAAAAGCAGCTAATAGCTAACACTGCAGATGCCCAGATTATTTTCTGTCACAGTTGAACTCAGAATGACTAATGTAGCATTCCACTTAGAAGGAAAGCTTTCTAAAAGGTAGCAGAGAAATTTGCCATCTAGTCTAATTTTTAAATCACCACCAAATCATGCACTTATATTGCAGAATTTCATAGTAAAAATCTATTAAATCAAGGACTGCATACTACTCCTCAGCAGTCCTTTCCATGTCTAATTTTGAAATGCCTTAATAATAAGTATAAATTTAAGACAAGTAACAATTTTAAATTATATTTATCCACGGGGGAAAAAAAAAAAGGATCAAAAAATCCCAATAGCACACTATGGAAGGTTTTTACAACAGCAATGTCACCTTGTTAGTAGAAGCATATTTACATGTGGATTTGCACCACGTGAGTGAATTAGTGGTGTTTATGAGCACATGGGCTTATCATATTTTGATACTTCCCAAGCATTCTCTCTTCTAATTCTTTTTTTAATTAAGCTTTTACTTCACCTGATAGATTATAGCAGTAGACTTTAACTACTATGTAATAATATTGTATTGTCTTAGTATCAATGATGACATTGAGCTTTAAAAGATGAATTAAACCCCTCTGTTCCTGAACTGATGCGTAACATGTACGATATTACTGTTGGGTTTGGGGTAGACAGTTCATTTTTGTCCATCTGGCCAAAGGCAGACGTCATTTTGCTAGGGAATTAAGAGCAGGAGGGAAGATGTAACATAATAGCTTAGAAGTTGACCTAAAATAGGGAGTTGGTGAGATCACAGTCACCTGCCAAGGTGGCTCCGCATGGAGTCTCCAGAAAAGACTGCAGATGACACCAGAATTGTCGTTCAAAAGGTTTGTGTTTTAATTTACACAAGGACAGAGGGGTGAATACTAGGCTATTTACAAATTCAGCTGTGCCCTATTTCAGTCTGAGACAAAGTCACATTGCATAAAGATAATGCTGTACGCCTGATTCAGGTGATTTCTGACAGTTTCCGTTTCTCTCTTCTCAGCCTGCTTTGGTATAAAGTGACTTATCAGTGGTTTGGCTCGTGTGCGCTCTAACCATACTGCTTGAGCAAGTACAACAAAAGCTGGTAATTCTCCTTCTAGGGAAGCATATCCTCTTTTTATATGGTGAGCGAGACAGCAGAGTTTCCTGATCTTTAAAACCTGGAAGAACAGCTGGTCAAGGCTGAAAAAAGGCACTGGTGCTGGGAATCATCTAACGTCTCGGTTCTGATTGGCAGATTAAGTGGCCTTCCTTCCCAGAAAGATGAGTGAGTTATACAGCGGGAGCTTTTGCAGAAGAGAATGCATAGAGAGGTTCTATAGCCAGGGATTTCTGGGTTGCTGTAAAGAGCTGACTGTTGTTGCCTAACTTGCATAAGATAGATGGTGTTGGCAGTTGTGTCCTATTATTGGACTGAAAATAACAGCTTATTCTAGAGGATTTTTACACCAGAATGCTCGTAGCTGTCACCTTGCAGGATGAGCTCATCTGTGATACTGTCTGCTCCTGATGTGCAAAGTAAAGGTGTTCTTGTTGTTGATGCTAACCTGGCGTTTTGGTAGCTTTGTCGTTCTTCATCCACAAAGGCAAAAATTCAGCTGCTTTCTTAAATCTTGGCTGGCATAGGAAATGTATTTGGAGATTTTTCCACTGCAAACATGGAAAAAACTGTTCCAAAGGTTTACCATACCGTACCTGTCGCCCCTGCCTACAGTGCTGTAGGTCTTCCCTGTGTGGTGATTTGTCTTTCCTTTCCTTTCCTTTGAGAAGAAAAGAAATAAGGGAAATTCTAAAGCATAACGAACTTCCTTGATCTCAGGTAGAAGTGCACATTATATAATAGGGCTTGGAAAATGTAGTTTGGAAAAAATGTAACTTGTCTGTCTTTCTGAAAGAAAAAAAAATGTTGCCTCGTAACTTACATATTGGTCTTGACTTACTTTTCTGATTACCTTTATTTAGGTTGATTTGGGACTCTGTCTGCTACTAGCACTTGTGGTAGCAGTACGAGTCTTTTAGAGCCAAGCATTAGTAGCTTTCACATTCCTGAAAAAGTAGTAAAATTAAACTGTTGAGCAGTGGGTTTAGCATTTTTAGTTCATTAAAATGGGGCTGCCGTGTATTTTCTCTTGTACTCCCTGGTATGGTTCAGTTTCCCTTTGAGTGGGGAAACCAGTTTCACAGAGGAAAGAGCTCTCTAATAAAAGTCATGAGATAAGGAAGATGCTATTGTGGGTGAAGATTGTTGGTGGGTTTTTCTCCCTATTGATGCAGATGATTCATGTGGTGACACTTTCATTTTAGGGACTAGAACTCAAATAATTCTGTTTCTTCAGGTTTGAAAGAACGTGTTGTTCTGCTCTTGTTGAGGACTGAGGCTTAGTCTTTGGCTGAGGCTCTGAATTTATTTATGAGTTTGACCTGCTTTCAGCCCCAGTTCACTTGGAGTCAAACTGATGATTGCATACAGACTATACCTTTTAATTTTAGCTAACAGTCTGAGTTTGAGTTTTATAATGTAGAGAGAACTAGGCTGTATTTGAAGCCTTCAACAAATATTTACTAAATGTTTGCCATTTGTGTGGGCAGAAAGGCCCTAGAAGAAACCACTGAGATGAGCAAAACAGTTGTAGTGCACAATACTGAATGAAGACTAAGCAAAACTATCTTGGTAGGCAAATCTCTGACATGATCGTTCAGTCTTATTAACAAAACAGATGCAATAAATGTTCTCCTACTTTTTCTTACAGAAAACTTTGTGAAACTGTCAAGATTTACAAAGCCCCAGACTTTTCAGAGTTTACATGCAGACCCAACTGGAGAGATGTTTTAAGACAGGACTGCAGTTTACTGATGGGATGCTAGGGGTAAACACAGCTCCAGCAGCTGTTTCTCACTAAACAGGAAATAGCCAAAGTCAGATTGGCTCCGTGCTTTATTCTTCTGCAGTGTGTCACCTTTACTGAGGATAAAAGTGAGTCAGATATTGAATGTCATTGCTGAAATCACCTTTGTTTCTGTTAAATCAGAAATGCACGCTTGTATGAAATGTAAGAATATATACAAGCACCCACATGCTATCTTTTAACACGTTGAAGCTCTATTTTCAGAAGCCTACTTCGGAACACCTAACGCAAAATGTTGCAAAATAATCCTATAAAACACAGTTGTTTACTAATAATAGATACTCTAGGCAAAGCTGTTTGAAGTGCTGCTTTAAAGTTGTTTGCTGAGTAGAAAAATCCTTTAAAAAAAACATTTTTACATTTCAAGGTAATAGTTAAGTTTTCTAGACTCAGTATCCCACACTCAGGTTTCTACTTTACGCTGGTACAGGGAATACTTATTTTAAGCACACCCAGTAAAATACATATTTTAAATTATATTTTACAGTTCAATGGTTTCTCTAACCTGAAGATCCCAAAGCGCTTCTCAGGTGGAGGTGAAGTTAGCTTAAGAATAGTCCTATGAGCACAATTATTTCCATTTTGCATACAGAGAAAATGAGCAATGAAAAGTGATGGTTTGTTCAAGGTTGCACACAGGTGCTGGCACTAAGAATAGAACCTGCACTTCTTGTCTTCAGTTTCTGTGCTTTAACTATAAAGCCACTATTAGGCTTTCCACATCATCCTGTGATTGAGTAACTTTCATTAGATCTGTGGAGATTCAGGAATTCTGAGCTAATTAATGCTCTGGCACTTTTCAAACCCTCAGCTGCTCTTTACCCCTGATGGTTCTGTAGGGTTTGATGGCTTGCAGTGATGTGTCTCTGAAGAGACAACAAAGAAAGGCAAATAAAGGATGGGGATTCACTAACCTTGTCTGACAAAGGTAGGGGCCATACTCAGAAACATTTGCTTAGGTTTTATAGGCTTCTTATTCTTTTTAAACAGAGGGTGTGAAAGCTTCTAAGAGGGACCCTGTCATGTTAAAATCTGATAATTTTAAACTTCTTCTTTATTACAATTCTCTGTACTGCTCTTCCACTTATTACAGTAAATCACCTGAATTCTCTTTTAAAAAACTATGCCCTTTCAGTGTTATCAAATTGAAAAACATTATTCCTGTGTAAGGCACAAAGAATCAAATATTACAGATACTCTGCCAGCTGTACTTCTAAATAATTAGGGAAGGACATAAGCTGTTGCACTGTGATCTGCAACAGTATCTCCCAGAAGTTTGGGTTAAGATGGTTTGGTTCAAGTTTGTAACATCATTGATTACAACCCGTTGTACGCAGAGTTAACTGTTTCAACTTTTTGCATAACGAGAAGATTAATTGTGAAGACAATAAAGAGGCTAAGCTATTAACAGCGATGAATTTTGGAGCAGGTCATTCTTTCAGTGCAATTAACAGCACATGGCCTGTTGATAGTGTTTAGACATCAAGAGGCAGTTTGTTGCAAACAACAAGGAAAATGTAAGAACATTTGTCATTAAATTGTAATGTCATCTGAATTCTCACTATAATTCTTGGTCGCTCCTGACATGGCAAAGGTTTGTGTTCTGTTTACATTTTTCTTTGATACTTTGGTATGTGACTACAACCCAGAAGTGGGTCATCATTAATGAGAAGATATATACCCAACATGGGTAATTTACCAAGTTATCAAAAAAAATACACAAAACACAAGTTCTTTCTAAAACTACTTTGATATTATTTTTTACCTTGTACTGCAGAATAGGAAGATAATTTTAAAAATACTATGTTTTGTGAACTTAGGCCTCTAAAAGTGGCTTTAAAACTATGCATATTTCTACACCACTCCAGAAACTGAATGCTTTGAATGGTTAAAAAACATGTATATAATTTGCTTTTTAAAAATCTATGAGCAAATCAGTGTCGGGAACACAGGGATGAATTAACTTTACAGTCTTAGTAGGGCTTAATACATTAAGTATTAAGCACTGCTGTAGTACTCATAAACAACACTGCTAATGCTTAAACTTGTTTGACATTGGAGCCTTTTTACTACTTACATTGCAGCATATTTACAAATTGAGAAGAGGCTTGTTGAATCTTGTTCCATGATAGACTTCTGAAGTATTCAGGCTGTTAGTTTTCAATTACTTCATCTTGGCTGAGATTCAAAGCAGTCCAGCACAGGGGGAGGAAGGCATTCAGCTTGACCAGCTGAAACACAAGAGGATAACACTTATTTTTAAAGGGGAAGAGCCTAAAGACTGGGCTCTTCTTGACATACATCATTAACTATTAATAGAGATTCATTATTTTGTGGATTTGTCACAATTGGCTCCTAGTGCAGGGTGTCTACATGCTTTGCTAATTATCCCTAACCTGCTTGGAGGCACATTGGTGAATGCCAATCACTTATTGCCAATTTACATACATGGGGGAGGGGGCTGGGGAGCAAGAATCAGCAATAGAAAAATGTTAGAGTTAATGCATTAATGTTTCCCTCAAGATCACCCTGCGCCATGACTTGACACGTCCCTCTCTGTCCTGAATAAACCTAACTTCTTGTATCCTTCACAAACGACAGGAAAGCTGAACAATTTCCTGAAGATTGAATTCGTTGGAATAACGTCAGTCATTGTTTTGAATTTTAGGATGTTTTTAAAGAATGAAATTATATATTTATGATGAAGTCCTGATTTACTTATTTGATATGAAATCTCAATGCTTTCCTTTTGCATAACCCACTTTGCAGTGTGTCGGGAAGCGTTTTCTTAGCAATCCATTAGGGAACATAAATCTCCTGTTTGAATACATAGGAATTTATTATATTCCTTGCTTTCAGGTTTGAACTGACGTGTCTTCGCATGGTAAGAAGGTGGGCAAACTCGGAGTGTAGATGTCAGAGTAGTAACATTAGTCACCCATACTTAATCTGAGATGTCATGCCTGACTGTACGGTGCCATCACGACTGAGGTGTCCATGCCTTGTCATCATTAAGTGGGTGGCTGCTGTGGCAAGATACTTCTGTTCAATGAATCAATTGTGAAATGAATTTTAGAATTCTGCAGGGGGAAATATCGTGCCTCCTCTTGTGACTTCCCATCCCCAGACCTTTCCTTTCTCCACTCCTCTGACATGCTGTAACAGCCTTACGAAAATCAAAGGCTTTAATTGTAAAAATACCACTTAACTGGAAACACACAGGACTCATTCAGTGCTCAGCTCCTAGAAATCACTTTGTTTTGAGTTCCTTTTTTTTCCTTACTCTATCTTACAAAGCAAATTTTAATATTAAAACATTTGCTACACTGCTAAGGAGGCAAGTGTCAGCATCAAAGCGAGCTTTAAAGAAGCTATTCGAAAACTTCATACTTCAGTATTTCTTTCATATAGGGCTGGGTTCTCCAGCCAGCTTAGGCAAAGTAGCCCTAACACAGACAGTGGTGAACTCTTCCTGCAGGACAGAGCTCTCCAGTCATACCCAGCAGTAGCCAGGTGCCCCCTTCCCAGAGCCAGCTATAGGACAAAGAAGAGCTCTGCTACACAGTCTGCTGTGGCTTCAGGCTCCTGAGACTTCAGGCTCCTGAGGACCTCACATCTGCTACTTGCAGCTATTATTTAGGCTGATGCAAAATATCAACTGTTAAGGTCTTTACAACTGCTGTTCTCAAATGTACTCCAGCTTGACTGAAGAAATTCACTTTCTGAGGGCAAAGTGAACAGGATGCACTGTGGGCATGAAATGGGGCTGCTACTTGTATGGGGAGATCTCTAGCGTGCCTTCAGCTAATACATTGATTCTTTGCTCTCTAACAACAGTTCACACGTTACTGTAGGCAGAGTAGGGTACAGAACTGTCACCCCACCCTGCTGAGGAAGCAGTAGCTGGCCTCATCTGCCAGATCAAGAGGAGGCCGTGTTCTGCCCTGTAGATGTGTGTCGTATGTGTTATGAGCATGTTTGTAGGCACAGGTGCTGCAGAATAGTACTGTTCTGTAGGGAGTACTGATTAAAAGTGGAATGAGTGCATAAAAAACAAACCAAAGCCAACAAAAACCCAGGCTGATGTGAAGCCTGGCAGGATGAGACCTGTGCAGGCTATGCTGCTGCTGCTGCTGAAGAGCTTCCCAACGAACTTCAGAGCATTTCTGTGGTGTGCCATTGTTTCAAATGTTGCTTGGTATTGATTGGTGTGGAAAGCCTGTCTTTCCCCTGCCACAAAAACCAGAGGGAAGGTGGAGTCTCTAGCACAAACACTAGCGTTGGACAGCTTTGCACACTGTTCAGTGAGTCACAGCTTGTGAGATCAAGTTTTGTTTGCACTTACAAGTACTCACCTCGCTAAGGTTGCCTACAAATAAATGAGGGTCTATTTTAGCTGTGTTTTCTAAGTATCTGCTGTAATACCACCTGGGGGTTATTTATCCCATTTATTTGGAAGTGGTTTCTTGTGAAATAGAGGAGGAGACGAAGAGATACAGCTTCCTATGTAGCAGTAAATGCATGCTGCGTATGCATGACAATATAGGTCTCCGAGGTTTAGTGGATCCGGAATTATGCCATTTGTTTCACACTAATTGAAGCATGTGTCTACAAGTGTGCAGTGCAAAACACAGGTGATGCAGTTCCCTTATTCTGTCTTATTATTAGGCAGTCACTTGCACAGCACCTAAAAAAGTATGTTTTGCAAAGAAAAGCTGTCTTTTCTGTGCATATGTGTGTACATATTAGACTAATAGGATTTATTTTGCCTAATCCAGTCTGAGGCAACGCATCGTCTTTTACAGCTTTTCAGGATCTTCCTGTATGTCCCTTGTGTTTGTGAAAGATAGCATGTACGTTTCCAGTGCTTCTTAAATTGTGAGTCTGGAGTAACAAGTATTAGACTTACAGCTGCTTCTGTGTGAGACCAAGACATCTCAAAGAGTAAGTGTTGTATTTTAAGCATGATTGAACTTCATTTGCTCATACACTGGACTCTCTCTATATATATTATATATTGACTCTATATATATTATATATTGTGACTCTCTCTAGATATACATGTATAATATATTGTGGAGTTGCAAGAGACAGCTGCTGACATGAGGCTGAGCTTGGTCACAATTTGAAACAACCTGAATGGGACTGAAAAGAACAGGTACATCTCTGTATCTGGCAGCACATTTGATGAAATCTGTAGATTAGTGCAAAATGACCATTAGTGTAATTTGTCATTACATTACATTTATTACCACGGTGTACGTGAGATCTCATTGTAAATGTTTTCAAGAAGGGAATTGTTATCTGAAGTTTGAGTTCACCAGCCAAGGTAAATGGATCTGTGCTATTGACTTTGGGACTTGACATTTATATGACACTTCTGTCAGTTTTAAATAAAAAAAATCTTTTCCCCAAGTCCTTTATTTTCACAGCTATATCTACAATATGGTTGAGATATATTGAATTATGCAACTGGGTAAGGGGGGAAAAATTGAGAAACTTAATTATATTCTTGAGATATCAAACCAGTAAGAGAGAAAACACTTTTGCTGTGTGCCTGATCTGTGCAAACCATTGAGGCATCCACTCATGGACTTGAAAAAAAAATCCACAAGGGAAAAAAAACCCCACCCCCAAAATGCATTTTCTCTCTGTCTGTATGGTTCAGTGCATAACAAGTAGTGTATGCTTTTTAGGCATGATTCACAAGGCAAATTCATGTGCAAGTGACTCTAGGTACAGCAGTGGGGGTGGATCTGGATTATGCAAGGCCAGTGCAGAATGTGGAAAAACATCTTCCCTCCACTCCCCAGTAAACAATGTCAAATCAAAAGTTTACATTGCACTTTTATTGTTAACACAAGAAGAGACCTGGGTCAAACTAAAGGTCCATTTAGTCTTATATTTTTTCTGTTATACAGTAGCAGTTAATATCTGATACTTAAGAAGAGAGGGTTAAGAGTAAGGACAGACTTGCAAGCTCTATTTCAGAGTCTTCTTGAGTGGAGGTAGTATGTGAAATATCATGGGCAGAGCAGCCACTGGAGTTACTCGGTGACTTTATCTTTGAATGTATTTGTACATCATCTCTACAACAGTATGATAATAAGCGTCCGTAATTTAATTGTTTATTGGGTGAAAAAAACCTTCATTTTGTGTTTTGCTTTCAACTTCCTACTTAATTAATGGGTACACTATCAAATTATTGGGGTGTGAGGAAAAAAATTATTCTAGACTCTTTCTCCCATTCATTGTTATTGCTTTTCCAGTCTGAAAAATCTGAATTGTCTCTGTGTAAAGAGGGTTATTCTATACTTTTAAGCAGCATTATTGCCATTCTTGTTACCTTTTCTGTACTTACAAAAAAAAAGAAAAAAACCCAGCAACTCGCCCCTCTCCAAAAGTAACAAAAATAAAAGGAAAGTTCATTAGAAAGGTCAATGCAAGCCCAACTCTGCAACTGAAAGCTGATAAAAGTATTAGCAAAAGTATAAGCATGAGAAAGTATGAAGTGCTTACTTTCAAATCCTAAGTGACTGTTCAGAAACATTAGAGATATAGTGTTTTCTTTTGGCTAATAGAAAATAAAACCCAGAAAGACCAATGAAAGTCAGAATGGAAGTTATTATCAGCCTGCTATATAAACTTTTTGCTTGTTTCACTCTCATGCATTTCTATTTATTTCAAGTGGTCTGATTGTAGAAGCTGATAAATGATCTTCTGTCAGTTGTAGTCCATTGTGTCTGTCATCAGTCTAAGTTGATTGTAGTCAGTGATGAAATTTCACCTGCTGTGTGAAAGAAAATAAAATGCACAGTTGTGGTTGTAATTATGGTTGAAAATCAATAGTAAAAGATGTAAAAATGAGAAAGATGGTAAAAAAGAAAATGAGGAGAAAAATGTGAAAATAGAATTAACTGGGGACAAATAAGAACAGTAAATGCAGAGAAATATCGGAAGAAATGGAACATTAATCCAAAGTAGAACAAATACAACCACTTCTTGCAAGAGAATTTATTTTGGATATAAGAAAGAATGTCTCTTCTAGTTAAAATCTCTCTTCCTGTGGTGGTGTGTGCATGTGTGTGAACAGCAAATGGAGCTGCTAATGGTGCCTTGAAGATCCTGACGTTTTTTTCTGCTTCAATCCCCTGGAGGCCATCATCCTGGAAAACGAAGTGCTTGGACGAAACTCACTTTAGAATTCAGGAGGGGATGTCCCTGAATTAGTGAGTGAGCAGTATGTCACAATAAAGTTCACAATAAAGAATGCACCTATTTTTTTTTTTTATTTGCCTTAAATCTATCCATTTTATAGCCTTTGAGACAGAGTATCCGGGGGTTTGGATACGACTAGATGGCTGAGCACCGAGTAGTCGTCTTCTCAGTCACTCTTAAAAGGCACCTGTACTAAAAGGGTGGAAAAGTGAAAATTCTTGTTGGCTCCACAGGGGATGACTTGTGTTTGCTTTTGATGGAGTAGAATATCTTCGACTATTGCTGATTATGAAAGGGTTTATTACTGGCTAGGGAGTCGAAAAGGCAAAGCATTTCATTCTCTGCTTTTCTTAGCTTTCACCTTGAGAGAATCAGCTTAGGAAATAGTGTGTCAGAATGTCAAAGAAATGCTCAGGCAGTTTGTTCTTTTTGTTTTATCTTCCTCTAAATATCAAAAACCTTGGTCATAAAAAAAGACAGTCTTTCTCTTTAATAAGACTATTCCCAGTACAAAGCTAGTACGATATGACAGGCAAATACAGTAACATAATTAAAGCATCTTCTGTATAACACACAATGTGTGAAATGTTTTCTCCTAAATAAATAGCCTTCAGTAAGGTATGTGTATTGTGCTTAGTTATTAGACTGTATTCTCATATCACTTTGAAACTACATCTGCTATATTTTAAATAGTAACCGATGAAGTATGACGAGATGGCAGAATAGTTTAATATCGTGCCCTTTATCTGCCCAGGGAGCACGAAAGAAACGTAAAGCAAATGGGTAGCATAAGAAGGGTAGGTCATGTTTTTCTTCCAATGCAAACAATTCTGCTCCTGTTTGGGACATCAGTGGTATAATATAGAAATAAAATGAATCCTTGCACAGTGAATTGGGTGTTTTCTAGAAGCTCTTGTTGGAAATTGTTTCTGATGTCATTAGTTAAGGAAGATTTACTTTACGCTTAAGTTATCACACATCGGTTTCCTAATGTGCAAATCCACAAGAAAGTAGCATCTCACGGGTATTCATGAACTTTCGTTGAAGGGACTATAAATCTATCAATCAGCTGGATTTGTAGAGCTCTGCTATGTCATATTAAAGGTATCTAACAAAGAAAAAGACTTTATGTATTTTCTGTAGAAATGGACCAAGACTAGATGACATCTGACACTGCGTGTGCTTGTAAGTGGTGCGTGAGAACAGAAAAGGGAGCAGACAGCTGTTTAGAGCCCGATTCAGCAAACACTATGCACAAAGAGCAATGTTTGCTTTTACATCTGAGCATACGGGCTTCTTAAGTCAGAGAAGACTTACAGCACTACTCTTCAAAATAAATTACATCCAGTGGGACCCCCCTGCTCCTTCAGACACGGTAATACTACACAGAATTAAGAAGGTGTGGTTAGAGTCCTGTTATAGCTTTCTCATACCTCTTCATGCAAAGTTTGTGGGCTTCTCTCATTTGCATATCTAAAAAAAACCCGGTAGTTATCGAATAGAAACAACTTCAAATCCAAACCTTCTTTTGACATCATTGAGGCTGTGGGTTCTGGTATCTTTTGAGTCAGTAGGTCCCTTGTGTGTCTGTGCACACCCCTTGCTGGCAGACTGCTTAAACGTAGACTTGTGCCTGTTCTCAAGTCCCAGCTTGTTCGTCATCAGTGTTGTTTATGTACAAACCTTTGCTAAATTGTGCATTTAGGCAAAACTTCAGAGCATATCCAAGGGCAACAGCCCAACCATGCTCAACTGCCTGGCAGAGAATGGAGCTCACAGTGCTGGCGGGATGGATTGGATACAGTGGAGGCAACCTACAGTTTTACTGTGGGTTATGGATTGGTCATCAGCTTCGTACACCTTTGTCCAACAGCACGCATACTGCTCGTAGGTGTTCTGAAGGACAGGGAAGATGGGCTATGATCGAGCTGTTAGCCAGCAATGTGGGTGGAAAATGTGCACACCACAAGTCCCATCATGCTAAACTCTACTTTTCCAACTTTTAGTGAAGATACAGCACATGACTACTCTGCACATCTGCAAAACTGAAGCGCCAAGCCTCTCACTGCACTGCAGGTTCTACAGTAAGTTCTCCACTTACTACACACGCTTTTTTTTTGGAGAGTAACATTGGCAATTGGCAAGAAATGCATTTGTGGTACAAAACTTATCTCCCACATACTATGAATTGGAAAGTGATTTAATATTTCAGTGTGCTTTTATCCTGGATGGTAGAGTAAATGGCCTCTGTATATAACTAGCTAACATTTAACACTTACATTTTTCAAAATGTCAGGTAGTAAAACCAATGGGAAGGCTGAAAGAGGGGGGAAAGTATTAGCACTGTATTGTTTACTTAGTGTTCAGGACACAGCCCTGTAAAGCATTGATAGGAGTCTAATCTCTGCTAGATATGGAGAAAAAAATAAATAACTACAAAGTCATTTGTTCAGCTTCCTCAAATTGAAAGTTGGCTTAAAAATCATGAGGATCTAAAAATGTGTTTCAATTTTCTATTTTTCTCACTTTTGATTATTTTGATATTTTTGTCTTGTTTTCAGGCTTTTGAATCAGATCAAAATTTTAAAGGAAAATATAATTAAAATGGTCTACTGCAACACTGCAAGATTAGGGTTACATTTTTTGAGAGCTGCCAATATTACTTAGATAATGAAATTTTTATTTGATTACAAAGAGCTGGAATTTAAATTTTTCAGGGCAAGAATTAAGGGAAAATAGAAACAAAAATATCCAGTAAATCAAAGGAAGGACATGTGCAATCTTCAAAAGGCCTGAAAAACATAGGCCCAGTTCCTCATCTGATGTGATCTGCCACAGACAAGCAAAGCTTTCATTAGATAGAAAGTCCTGACCCAGTGATCTTGATCCAGTGGAAGAATTTGAGCTGCATTTCTGCTTTGCAGAGGAATTCTAGAAAACTTATAGGCTCTTATTAGGACCATCTTAAAGATTTTGGATGTCCTGAGCATGCTACGCACACCTGGAATAGTTGTATTACCTGTAAAGTGATGCTGGACTCATTACAGTTGTTGTGTTCAGTCTCTCTGTGAATGTGGATGTTCTGCGCTGCTACCCTGCGCTGCTGAAAGGTTTGGACAGATGTCTGTGACCAAGGTCCCATGTCTTAAAACAGAGCTATAAGCTGGACTTGAGCTACGAAGAGGTACCATTTTAAGAAAAGCGATCCCTTGGGTAATCTAGAAGAGGCAAACCTTAAGTAATTGATTTAAATTTGTAGGAGTAGGTAGTGTTTATGCCTCCTTTCTGGAGAAGTTTTTTTTATCCAAATAAATTCTATCCTGAAATACTTTTTCACAGGTTTCTATAAGCCACAAAGCACATAATTCTCAGATTTAATGGCCGTAGACTGCATCATAAAATATTTCCTTGCAGATGTACAGAAACGTCTTCCAAGTTACAGAAGTGAGTATATACACTGTAGGGTTTTGTTCTGACCTGATTCAAGGGACAAATCAACATGTAAAACTGGGGAGATGGGAGAGTTTTCAAACAACCAAACCCTCACTTGGTGTAAACTAACACAAACCTTCATAGGAAGTTATGTGATTTATGTGAGCTAAGGCTAAGGATTTGAGACACTAATTAAATATTTCCTTCCACAACAAAGGAGTATCTTGTAAAATACTCTGATAAATTGCATTTTTAGGCTTAAATCTCTAGGAAAATAGGAGGGAACTCCAAAACCTAGTGCCACCCACAAGAGCGGTAGCAAATATTTCCAGGCAGTTGTGCTCCTAAATTCAATTATACTGGTGGCTTCAGTGTAGATCCTGGTGAACAATCACCCACATCATAAAAAAAGTGCAGGTCATTTGCCACAACTGAACAAAACTGTCATTTTCTGCATAAAAGAAGCTGGGGCTAAGCTAAGGCAGAAAATAAATCCTCTGTGACTCATAAAGAGAGCGCTTTTTTAGGTCAGGTCAAGAACAAAGACATTGACAGCGCAATGCTGAGAGGCTTATAGTGGTATATCCCTAAGGACAACTCCTGACACCAATAGGAATTTTTTTTTGTGATAGGGTGAATGGTTTTTGAATGGATTTGTAAATGCCCTTAAAATAATCACTTTATTCAGTTAGCAAATTCTCCTTTAAATATGGGAAGATATATATTTTTTTACCAGATATATCGTTTAGTCTCTGTAGCAGGAGAAAAAAAGAGATGGTTCTCAGAACAGGGACAGAGTAAATGCTCTGGGGAGGGTGAGACTGAGAGAGAACATTACCACTGCCCTCCCCTCTGCCAGGCACAGACACACGCACTCTCTTAGCCCTGTGTAGCCGCAGTCTTCGGTATTGAATAGGGAATGGAACAGCCTCTCACATTTGATCCAAGGTATTTCCTAGTATTGTTGAAATGAAATCATAATTTTGCCTGCAAGTTCAAGTTTTCTTGTGAGTCTTGTTAATTCAGTGAATTTTGGTTACAGAAGAGGTCCAGAATTAAACAGCTGCTTTCCTAATTTCCTCCACGTACCATTTTCCAATTTTTTCTTTGCAAAAAAGGTGTGCTTGGGTTTTCCTATCAAATCCCATGGTGCTCAGAAACAGGGACCATCTCATGGTGTATTTGCAGTGGATATGCATGTTAAAGGCTAATACTAACCTAACACAGATGGGAGGTGGTAAAATCTTTCCCAGAAAGAGAGGTAGGAGAGAGTGCAAGAAAGCATGCTGTGCTTGCTTGTTTGAGTCCATGACCTCTCTTGGCCTTGGAATTTTGATTCAGTTCACCTTGAAATTATAATTATTGCTTAGGAAATAATTTAAGAGAACAGTTTCAGGTTACTTGCTACCTTAACATTGCTGGGGTTTTTTTCTCAGGTACTGTTTTGGTCTAACACTTGTATACATGTATAAATTTTATTCATCCTTCCACTTCTGAACAAAGTTTAGAGCTGGCCAATTCCAGAAGTGGCAATGTACTCCCTTTCCTGCCCAAGCTGTTCCCTTCACACAAACTCTCTACTTCCCCATGAATGCAGGAAACTCTCCTGAAGGCCCCTATGAAGCAAATCTCCCGCCAGTAACGCAGTTGCTAGGATTAAAATCCATTTCTGCCCTTCACCTTCTGAGCTACAAAAAGCGTCACAAAGTCCACAGATCACAAATGGCCAGCTGAACTCTAACTCCATGGTTTGCGCTTTGTGGGAGACAAATGAGGATGGAGGGACTATTCTGGCAAGCAAATACACCAGTACCCTGGGAAGAGGTGGGACCCCAAGAAGTTCTTCACCTACTCTACTCGTGTGAATGCTTCCTTTGTTTTTGGAGGATGGTTTAGTACATGGGCAAAATAAACCTCAAGGGACTGAGTGATCTCCCCTGTCCCTGTGGGTTTCTGTGTCTCCCTGTGGGCTACTCCAAAAGTGTGTTTAGTGTTAAATGGCTCCATGAATGTAGTCTATTGAATCTTTGTTGGTCAAGAAATGAAAATGGAATTGTACAAATTGCATGTGAGTTATCTAGAAGTATTTGCTCAGGAGGTACTACAGCTCTTCTAATGCACCGAATTCAGGGAAATTAGGAACACTCAGAAGTTTGTGACCAAATAGGAGACAAGTGGGAACCTCCCTAGGTCACAGCTGAAAAAAGCTGTGTTCTCAGTTGTGAAACTGGTAAATTCCTGCAGGCAGCCTGACTTCTTATCTCTGCAGCTTCCTATGGGGTCAAGTGATTTGGCATACGATTTGGTCTGAACTTTGCATTGACAAAGGGAATTTAAGCCTTTTTTTAGGGGCTAAGATAAACTTTAAAAGTTTTCCATTAGCTCAGACAGCAGAATAAATGCAAAAACACATTCTGAGGAAAGAAAGCCTTTCCACAATTTTCAGTCTGATATACCAAGATGTACTGTAAATCTAATATTAAGTCCATTTTAGAGGTATTTCTAGCCTGACTTTTTAGCTGAAGACCTTTAGTTGTAAGGAGCCAAACTTTTTGAATCTTAATGAATCCTCATGAATCCTAATGAATCCTTGTGAATCTTTGAAGCTTTGCCCATCATTAATCAGCCCGTCCATGAAAAATATTCCAGACGTACGCACCATATGTACATGCATGTGCTTCTGTAACTATTAATAAAAACAGCAACATTGTCATCTCAATATGATTATAATCTACACCTTATGGAATTGCCTTCCTGGCGTTTAGGTTTAAGATCCCCATCTCCATTGTATAAACATTTTAAAAGCATCACCTAGTTGCAAAGTATTCCCCAAATACATGTTTTTCTTTGAAGATACTCCTACTAACGATGTGTTACTAGTGTGAAGGGCCAAATTATCTACTCATCTAATTGGTTCAGCTCCACTGTGCAGCACAATTTGACATCATTTCTCAGGGTCTAACATAATTCATACAAAAGATCAATTTGTTATACTTATCATGTTAGTATAGAGCACCCTTAATAACAGGGCATTTTATGCAGCATTAGCTCTCCAGCATTTTTAGTGCAGTGAAATTATATTTTTTCTTAGCATTAATTTAAGCAGCTCTTATTCAAATGTTTTTGCTCCTCTGCTTTTATAAATTAACTGATTTAATTGTATTGTAAATATTTATCTTCCCTAAATTAATGCGGAATCAAAATTAATTAGTTTGAAAAATATGAATTGCCATTCAATATCACAATTAAACATACAACAAATTAACACGATAATTTTTCTGTTCTATTCTCTGCATGTGAAAGCCAGCCAGTGTAAACCTCAAGATATGGTTTCCTTGTTCTCAGTTGTCATTAAGCACAGGCCTCTTTTGACAAGTTTTTGACACATTGCTCTTCCATCAGGTTCCTTACTTTCAATTGTGGAATGACAAGTCTATTTTGTGGCAGTGTGAAATGAACCATGTACTGCTACCGCTGTCTCATGTCTCATAATGGAAGGTTCACAGCATGGACAATTGGGAATTTCTCCAGGCAGGGGAAAAGCACTTATTTTCAACGCCTAGCTTTAATCAATCAAGGAGAAACTGGAAATCGTTGTAAAGTAATGAATGTCAATTTATGTACATGCTATTGATTTTAGAAATTTAATGCTCTGTTTCCTTATTTTATGTTGACCTTACGAAGCTTAAAGATGAACATGAAGCTTAAAGATGAACGACTATTCCTGAGACAGAATAGTTTTCCCCCTGGAAATATGAACAAAAGATTTGGGACCTTCTGTGTATGGAAGGAAAAAGAGAAAGAGTCATCTGGAATTTAAGTCAAAGGGCTGTACCAAGTGAAGGGATTGGAGAATACAGGGGGACATTATTAAATTCATTTGTTGCAAAATGGACAAAACCATTCTTGCAAGACACATGCCAGTTGTTGTCGTCTCGGCATACTGATGATTTGGGTTATTAAATTTCACCCTTTGGTTTAATGCACCCTTGATTTACCATTTATTATTTTTTATATAAAGTATGAAGGTATTGTTTTGAATAATTCGCTGTTCATCTACCTTGTAGTTTGCATGCTTTGTGCTCCTCCATAACAGTCTGACAGAGAGCGAGCGAGAGATTAGTAAACATGACCCCAGAAGACCTCTCTAAGTGCCTGTCTAGCATAACTTATTGGCTTCACTTTCTCTGCTCTGAGGATTGTTAGCTTCCCTGGATACATTTAACAGAAATTTTGCTATTCCTTATCTTCACAAAGTTTACATCTCCCAGGTTTTTTTTTTTAATTCCTAGGTAAGAATCTTGGGCACTGTCAGCTAAAGTTTACTCCAAGGAACTTGTCCTTTACCCGTAGAGAAAGAAAACAATGACTTTGGAGATTGCATAATTTGATCCTACGTTGAAAAAACAACATTCTCATAATGTTGTTTCTCTAGTTCCTCCTAAGCATAAAAAACAATTCCAGTAAGAAACTGAATGTTATCCTGGTGTGTTAATCAGTCACAATATTCTGCTCCTACAGAAGCAGTAAGAAAACACATACGGAATGTTTTGTTCACTCCGAGGATTTCTTGTTGATCTCCACTGTATATTTGTACAAAAGCTCTCAGGGGATTTCTCATGTTACTTCCCTGAGTACACAGTAACAGGATTGCACAGGAAAAATGCCGTTAGTAACAGTGTGCTCCTAAACAGCATATTCTTCTACTACTCTGATTAGTGCAAAAATTGAAGCCGGCTCTGAAAGGCAGGTTTTTCCCCTCTTTGCAATAGTTTTACAAATGAAAACACAATACTCCCTGAAATTACTAGTGCACTTGACTCCACGATCAATTTACTCCATTTTCAATATAGACTTTGACAAGAATGATTTGTTTATGCTGTCACATGAATCAGTCTCAGTAAATTAGACCTGTCAAAGTTACTTTTTCTGCACAATACAGTTTGCTTTATTTTTGACACCTGTGCAGTTGGGAGAACTATCGTAAATACTCTGAAAACTTGAGTCAGAAGGTAAGCTGTCTGCCTTTAGATCCTATTCCCCACGTCAAAAGTTCATCTCAGCAGTCCACAGCAGTATTTTTTTACTTCATTTGGAATTGATAACTAATAATAATAAACATGTGATTTGAAGCTTGGATTTTTTATGTACTCCTGTGTATATTGAAATGCATATGAAAGTCAAACAGATGCACCTGTGTGAGTGTGTATGTAGCAGAACTCTGTACTGCAGAACTGTAGAGAGGTCACATCACCATCAACATATCTATGCGGCACGTCAACATAGCAGCATTAGCTCATTTTTTAAAATTACTTTGCCTGCCTTTATCCTTACATTTTAGCTAAAATCAAGGTCTCTGTTCTGTCCCAGGGTTCAGCTGGATCTTCTGCATAGCCTTGGCATCAGTGAGCTTCAGTCTCCTCTGAAGTGAGGTCCCTCCCTGATTTTAGATTTTGCTGCTCTACGTGAATTGACAGTTTCCTTGTGCACTTGGCCTGGGTGGAAGGGAAGGAGCAGCTCAATCCTGATGTGCCCGAGCTTGCTCCTTCTGATGGCCTGATACAGGGGTAACCCAGATCAAAATTGAACCTTGACACTGAACTACACAGCATGCTTCGAGATACTGTAGGTGAATAATTGTAATGATAATTTCTTATGATAACATACCACCATTTAATCTGTTTATGGAAATTAAAGTTGATTTATGGTATTAGTTAATATTAAGAAAAAAAAAGTGGGTTAGTAGCTACACACCGAAGGATGAACAAAAAGACCTCACTTTTATCTACTTGATAAAGTTCTATCAGTTGAACTTGCAATTTTTGGTGCAAGATTCCCTTTGCCTGCCTTTTCCAGTGCCACAGAAACTTTCAGTTTCATTTAGACTGGTGTGTGTTCACCCTGAGTTAAACCACAATGAACCCCCTGCAAACCATGATAAAAGCATTGCCACTTTCAGTGATGTAGCTGAATTGTTTTACATAACAGGCTTTGTTCAATCTGGAGCAGCATTTTTTCGTAGGCAAGCCCTTAGTATACATTAAAGCAAGGGAGTGATGTCTGCTTAGATTGGGACTGAATTTTGCACTTAAGGAAATCTTCTGAATTGAGGAGGAAAAAATATAAACATATTGAGGTAAACTGAAATCAGTAACTGTTGAAAACCAAGGCATAACAGTGATTATCAGGGTGATCTGCTACTAATCAACTGAGGACCAAATTACTTTGGCTCTCTGGTTCCTAACTCTGCTTCTTCCTTTCAATTTGTTTATGTCTTTTCAATTTGAATGTTCTGCTAGAAAGTAAAGCACTCTGTGCTTAACAGACCTTCATGATAGAGTTCATTTGATCCAGGCAGGCCCAATTTATAGCTGCTTCTCCCCAGAGCCTATTTACTTTGCTAGGATTATGATTTGCTGTTGTAATATTGGGATGTCAACACAAGAAGCCAAAGACAAATGTTGTTGATTGATTGTACCCTATGTTTCTCCAAGAGGAGTGCTTTATCAACATCATAAAGGACCTTATCCTTTCCAAAAACAGGGTGGGTTTTGTGACCATGACAAACAGGAAGGGGTTTTCTCATTAACATTATAAACAGTTTTGTAATCAGATACGTTTCTGTGTGTCTGAGCAATTCCTCCTGCTTGTTTGAATTATCTGTCTTTATTTGAAATCATGCTCTAAAACCTGAAAATAAAAAGTGAATATAAGATTTCAAAAAGGAATCTAATTTTTAGATCAACAGCATTGGTAGGAGGGTTTTTGTTCCAGTTTTCTCTTCTTCCCTTCAATTTGCAATTTTGTATAATCAGTCATTTTTTTTATTATTTGGAGAGGTAAAAAAATGAGTTGAATAATCCTGTGTATTTTATAAGATTTTGTTGCTGAAATCTGTCTCAGTAATTGGTAAACTGTCTTGCAAACCATAGCTTGTTTAAGTAGTTTTTACTTATATGAATAATCTCATTTACCTCCTTGGGGCAGGAATACTTAAGTAGTCTCAAAGAATATTTAAAAGATGAGGCTTTTGCTGGCAGTGCTTTTTAACTCATACTGTTCTGCTTACTCTTCTGTCATTTAATTCAAACATGCATGGATCTGACTTCAGAATCAAGAAAGGCCAGATTTCACTGGCTCTTACTGGTGTAACCTGTGCTCACCAGAGCAGTTCCAGTGATTTAGAATAAGGGTCACTTGTGTCAATTAAGCTTTGCTCGATTAAGCCCTTCTTTGAGTGTTAGGATACAACATGCTGTTGGCACTGCTGCTTAAGTATGCTACACGTGTCTGTTGGTAGATTTGCAGATAGGGGCCCAACACCCTCGATAGCTGTAGGGGCCCTGAGTGCCCTAACAGTCCTCAAGGGCCCTGCCCAGCCTCCTGACAGTCCTGCCCATGGCCCAGGGACTCCACTGCAGCTCAGTGCTGGGGCTTCAGTCTCTGCTGGAGCCGCAATGTAGTTGTGCATAGCCCCGGTCCTGCTCCTCAATTGTCCCTTGGGTTTCCTCAGTGGACCTCAAACCTGGCATGTAACCTACTGTTCACCTGTGGCTCACTGGGCTGTCACCAGGACCTGTTGCTGTTGTTGCCCAGCTTTCTGTTCACTGGGCTCCAGTGCCATGGGGCTGTGCCCAGGTGCTCAGCACCCAGTCTGTGCTGGGGGTCTTATGGCTCCTGGCTGGTTGGCCCTCAGCAAGCAGCGCTGCTCATGCTGCTCCTGACAGAAAGAGTCAGGGAGCTGCTTGAAGAACTGTTGTGGTGTTTGTTTCGGTTTCACACCTTGAGGTAAACCCAAAGAAGAATAATATACTAATAGACTTTGCAACAGCCATTAACTTTTGAAAGGTCATTTTTCCTAATAAGACATTTACCGTTCTACCCCAGAGGATGTAGCACTGGCTCTTGTCCTTATCTTGCTGGTGGTGCTCCCTGATTATTAGGAAAACAACCAACTGAAAAAACTGTTTGCACAGATTTCTTGCTACAGGTCTGAGCTTGACATCCTTGCTCAGGCAAAGTTCCCCCTGAGCCTGGTGTTTCTCCAGTCCACCCGGCCTCAGGCAGTGGCTATTGCAGAATCCAGCTTATCAATGCTAGGATCAACCTTTCCTCTTTCTGTCCACTCGAGTCCCTTCCTCCCCACTTGCAATTTCCACCCCACATCAATTCCTTTACCTTTGGGACATCCCTTGCCCTTCGGCTGCAGTTTCTTACCTACCTTAGTGCCCTTATCTAGCCCAGGTGCCACTCTTCTCTCTTCTCTGACACAAGTGTTCCTCCTCCTGGGTATCCTCCTGTTTTTTTCCTGGGCATCCAGCAGGTAGCAATGAGGGCTGATGGAAGGTATTTCCCTGTCAGACCAGTCAGAACACGTAAGCCTTGTTATCCAGAATGTGTACTTGCTCTCCCAGTGCCCCATGCACACTTGTTACATGTCAGCCACAGGTAACCCGAATAAATTGTCCTGTCGTCTGCATTCAGCCCCCGGGGCAACATGATGAGTGGATCTAGTCTAATATATGTGCACTATAGGTCTGATTTTCCTGTTAGTTTATGACCACCTGCCTCCCTACAGTTGTATTTGATTTATGGGGTGTAATAACGTGGAAGTATTATTTGTGCAGATGGTTCAGCCTCTAGCACCACTTGGTAGGCCTTCTGCAGAACAAGGGACTTGATTTGAGATACCGTAGCTGTGAACAGTTATTGGTGAAGAAGTAATCTGCACTTCTGTAGATCTTCATAGTTTCAAAAAGGAATGACTAATAGTGACAGGAGTTGTTATACCGGGACAGTGAGTCTGGTACAGCATTGAAGGTATGAAAGAACATCACAGCAGTCACATCTGCTGGCATCTGGGGAACAAATTCAGCTGTCAGTTGCCATTAAACCCCTGTTCAGGGATTTATTCTGCATCTAGTGGATTTCAGAGAGGAGTCTGGGGACTAGATTCTCAGCTG
Organism: Neomorphus geoffroyi; assembly: GCA_033558235.1. Lineage (NCBI taxonomy): Eukaryota > Metazoa > Chordata > Aves > Cuculiformes > Neomorphidae > Neomorphus > Neomorphus geoffroyi. The sequence continues at coordinate 9,507,467 of JAUMJM010000045.1, read as the reverse complement.
GTACCTGTTGGTTTACCTCCTACTGAAGCTGCAGAATGAAAAGTTAGGGAAAATTGGGAAAAGTTGGCCCTTTAGTTTTCATGTGGTGATTGAATGTGAAAGCTTTTATCCGCCAAAGTATATAGAAGAAACTGCATTTTACGGACTTCTGACTTTTTTTTGCATTCTGTGATTTGTGGTGGTCATTTGCAGAGGGACAGGTGAGCTGGTGAATGAATTCACCAGTAGACCCAAAACTGCTCCTAATCCAATTAGAAAATACACAGGTATTAGGAAAGACTGCTAACTGATCCTGTTTTGATGGCAAAAGAGAGAAATACTCCTTCACAGCAAATTCAATGAGGTACCGAGCCCTTCTTGTGAGGCTGTTAGCATCTTCAGGGAGGGTCATGACCACTGTGTATCTTCCAGGATTAAATCCAGAGTTAAACTTGGAACCTGTGGTTTGGAAGCTGCAAGTTTGCGCATGGCTGTAGCTGCCATTGGGTGGCCCACGGAGAGAAGTGAAGAGGGTTTGTTGGGATTTAGGTAGTGTACAGAGGAATGAGTGTGCCTGCTGGGATGGGATTTAAAGCTTCAAACCAATTAGATTTGTAATAGTTTCTTTTTTTTCTGTTTGTTAGCAGTTGTGATTAACTACCCTAGGCCAATACATAGCTAAAGCACATCCCCATGTAGGGACACCACTTCCCTACTAGTTTTGGAAATTTGTTCCAATAACGAGCCCAGAATTATCTCTCAAATATCCACAGTGCACAAAGAGTGCGTAAATCTGGTAAAAGAAGTGAGTTTGTTTACTGCTAAAAAATTCTAGGACAAATTGAGCATGTTTTATTTCTAAACATCCATCGCAATTTTGAAATGATAGCTTTTTTCCTTTACAAATAACAGTTTCAATATCGTTTGCTTCACAAGTGTTTGATCTAACCACAGTTGATGTTTAACTGTGGTAACACTTGGGATCCTTTTTTCATGCCTGTTGCTTTTCTACTCCCCCCTCCGCTCCCTGAGACAGATTGATTTGGAAACTATCCAAGTTCTTTCAGGAGTGGTATCAAATTCGCTCTGTTCCCTCCACACCTGACCCAGTCTGGCTTCCTTTAAATGCTAAAATGAGCAAGGGCCCAGCCGTGATGGAAAAAACAAACATGAAAGTCTCATTACATGTTATCCCTGTGCAGTTAAGGTAGCCGATGGGGAATAGGGTTTCAATGGATATAGAACAGACTATGTTAAAAGGGAAGTTACCGGTCAGGTTTCTTTTTATATCGGATCGTATTTAAGAAAGAGCGAAAACTAAATGAAGGCATTGCTAGGACAGCTGTACCTACCTAGGAACTACCCTGATTGTACCCATCTGTTTATACCTCTTTACTCATGAAAGAATAAACCCAAACCTTTTCCATATTCACACTGCAGTTCAATTTGATATTTCGTGTAATAAACCAATTCCCCTGCTAATAGCTACACACACATTTGTGCGTCAGTTCTTTAAATACCCGACCTTTGGGAAATAGGCCCTGGGTTGGAGCAGGAGGTACTCAGGCTGAGTATACAATGAGTTTAAATAGAATAAGCTAATTTGTCACTGTTTTGTTATGATTGAATATATGTGTTTAGAATGAAATTTAATTTAAATCCAATTTGTAACATCTCTGTGGGTGGGACAAAGGAGAAAAAAACCCAAAGGATATATTAACCGGGTACTGTACTGTGAATGTAATGGGACTTCTGAGTTTAATGTTCAATTAAAAAGCCCTGCATGTTCTTATTACTGTTTACAGGGATGGGTCTGGGGGAGATTTATGCTAAAATACCCCCTCTGTACAACCCTTTTTTTGTCACCTACTCGGACGAAGTTTCTCCCTGGTACACGTAAGCCTTCTGTTACTCTTGAAGGAAAATTCAGTCACAGAGGTATCAAGAGATAAAAAGAGTGATTTTAACTAAATATTTTCCTGGGTTGCCATGTTGTTTTATTACTTCAGAAAATGAAGATGAATTAGTATAACTAGCTGTTGTGTTTTGAAACAAACCAGAGGATTCTAAGTGGAATAAACAAGTGTAAGCCTTGTGGGGGCTGATCAGTCAACACACTGCAGGCGCTGGGACCTCGCTGCGCCCGTGCCAGGCTGCAGAGCCCACCAAGCAGCAATGCTGTCCCGTGCCGGTGCCACCAAGGACTTTGCAAAGCCTGGCATAACAAATTGACTCTCTTCACCCCCACCTCCTCCTGCTACTTTAAAAGCAATTGGGGAGCATGGTAAATGGTAGGAGAAAAAGCAACTTTTTCCCTTCTGGTTGAGGGATTGGCAGTTTATTATTGGCTGGCTGGCTTGGAATGGGGGGGGCAGAGTCTCTAGTTGGGGTCGTAGCAGGTAAAAGTCAGGATTGCTCAGTGGTCTTCAGTGAAATGACACTACTTTACAGTGGGTTTATTCCTTCAGTTATTTTTTTCCTCTCTTCTTTACTTGAGGAAAATGATCAAATTGTCATATCTCAAGCAGGGTGTTTAAAGAAGGTTCAGAATATGATACTAAGCCAAGAAGAGCTGGGAACCATAAAGTCAGGGGAGGGAGGAGTGGGCAGGCATGCAGGCACTCACCATTCTTTTTATTAAGGATAAACAGCATGAATCAAAGGTATCCAAGTTTGAGTGTATTGGCAATCATTAGTTCATATCACCTTTGCGTTGTTTATTTAACCTTGAATGTCTGTATCGAATTTATAATCACTATTCATAGAGAGATATATAAATATATACCTATAATAGATCCTGCAAGGACAGGTTTATTTATTATAGATCCTTAAAATACATACAAATAATTAAATACTTTGTTGCTTGTACGGTGTGTTCTTTCATTTGCATGTTATTTACCTAATATTAAGTAAGGACTTATTACAAGCTCTCAAACCAGATATATCCCTTATTGGGTAATTAATACTAATCTTGCAAACACATTAACAACACAGAGATAGTAACAGCTATCTTAGGAGCTGTTACAGTCAGTCTTGTAAATCCTGTCTTAGTGCGTGGATTAGTTCATGCTCCTTTGGAGATGCAAGAATTTACAGTGTCAATCCTGATGCCAGACATGGGGGCCAGGTCTGTAGGCATCCCTTCCCCGCTAGATGTCAAGGTTTTTGAATGCAGCTCTAACTGTATACACATGTGGGTGAGAGAGACCCACAAAGCCCACACTTGCAATTTTGAACTGTTTCACTGTTTTCCATTGTATTTGGTTGGCATTAAGAATAAGCGGATTAAGTTTTTAAATTTAATTTTTTAAAGTTAATTGAAAAAAATCAGAAACCCCTTTTAAAGACTTTGTTTATTAAAGTAAACAAATAACATTTTTCCAGATAGGTTTTATTGATATTGTTGTGGGGTTTGTTGTTTTGTGTTGTTTAAAGTCCTCAAAACCTGCAAGTATGATATTTTCCCTAGAAATAAACATGCTTTCAGGTTGTGACCTCCAGAAATTACTTCCATAAAGGCAGTGCAGTCTGAAAGTTATTACAGTTATTTTACTGTAATAACTTGCAGAATAGAGATGGTGTGGTAAGTGTGATGGCTTGAGATACATTTACTCATGGCTTTTAAAATTATTTTTGTGGCTAGATAGTAGGACCAACCTGCTTTATCTTCCATATGTATATGTATATTTGGCCATCCACAAGAACTGTATTATTCTATCTCTGAGTAGGAAGTGAACGGTGTCTCCTGCCAGCATTGCCTACACTGGCTGTGCTACACCCTCGCAGAGCAACTGATGTTACCTGCTGTCTATGACTGCATTAAACTTCCTAGAAATATAAGAACAATTTTATGGGTGTTATGAGGAATATTTTGGGCACAGACCAAGTTTCAATTCTGATTAGAATTAATAAGGAAAACAGACCGACTATATACACAAGACCAAAAGGTACAGTGACAGGGTAGTGACTGAAATTAAATGGCTTCTGTTCACATAACCACATGATCTCAAAAGTATCCCAGGTCTACATTCAAAGGCGTGTAAAATCCCAAGTCACTGGGAGTTCAGAACCACCTTCTGAGATCTGCAATTTTGGGTTACTTTGAGCTCTGCAATAAATATTTGTATTTACAGTTCTGTTTGGTTTGATACTTGGTTTATCACGTATTTGCTGGGACAAGAAACACTCTCATGTTGATTGAGTGTATAGAGCATCTTCTGCCACAGTCTGTCTTAGAAGTGAGTGTTCCTTCAATTTTCATACTCTTTCCTGTTTATCTGCACTGTCAGATCCGTGTTTGCAGTGGCACAAAAGGGGATAGCGCAGCTTTCATTATACTGGAGCCCAGTGATGCAGGGCTGCATTTCAGTTCATCGTGGGAGAGTTACTGTAATTGTCTCAGAGCTTTATTAGCTGTCAGTCCTCCCCTCTGTGTCTGACACGTCAAAACCCAGAGACAAGACGCTGATTTCTTGTTGAAAGCAGCCACAGGCTCTAGAGTTTGAAAAGACATACAAGCTCCTTCCTCCTATGCTAACACACCTGACAAGTGCCAAGTGCTCTTACCTCTTGGTGATATCCAAAATCAAAAGGTTTGTTGGTGCTCAGAGCTCTCAAGTGGCTTTTTTAAAGACAAAGACTCTCATGCTTCAGCTGGCCTGGGTTTTTGGGGGGTTCTTGGTGTCCATCTGTGACTCTGCCATGTGCATCCTGTTTGACCTTGAGTGAGCCACTTCGTCTGCCTCCTCTTCAACTTCTGGATCACAAAATGGAGCCCATAGCTTTTTCTACCTAATGTGTCTGTGGTGAAGATTAATTCCTGGATACCGGTATGTGCTCAGGTTTTATGGTGACAGTTAATTTACAGAATAATGTAACAAATAATATTTGGATCTTTAAGCAGTTCGTATTGAGTTGTTCACACTGCATCTATCCTGACTCCACATCCAGACAAGAATTAGGTCCTACCCATTCCATAGCATTGTTGCTCCAAGACCGAAGCTAAGAGCACGTGGCAGAACACAACCATGATGTGCAGTGTGTGAGAGTGCACCATGGAGCACATCTGCCCTTCAACTGTAAGGCAAGATGCTGTGCTGGATCCCCAAGACATGCAACACAGTTTGTCTTCTCCTAAAGCATGACTTTCTCAAGTAGGCTGGAAGCACCCTAGCAGCTTTGTTATTCAGGGCCTCAGTGGATCCAGAGCAGTCCTTGGGGTAATTCTGTGAAGGCTGTAGGTTCTGCAGTAACGTGATAAGCAGCAGCTTGTGGCACCATCACACCCTCCCACACTGGGGATGAGTAGAATGTGCAGTTGTCTTCCTTGTTTCCTAAACTAGTACATGATTTTATAGCCCTTGGATCCTGCACTGATCCTAGACAGGCATATGGATCTCACATTGTTACAAAGGAAGAAACCCTGCAAAATGCTAACTGTCTATAACTTCAAGCGGAGTGGATAGCGAATCTCAGCTCTCAGAATTGCATCTCTTCTTTCATTAAAGTATGATGTATGCAATCATCTTGCATTTAAAGAAGAATTTTGATTATTCTGGTATGGAAGGCATTGGCCAAAAATGTTGTCTGAACACACAGATGTTTATATAGTCTTTACAGTGATTGCCTTCTGCAATTTTGGAGCTTTTATTTTTAGCTCTGCATCTCCACAGCAATACCTTTTGGCGTCTTTGTGGAACCAGAGCAGTGTCCTGATTTAGCATAGCTCCATGACACTGACATTGTATAACTGAAGGAAGGAAATAGCTCCCTTGGTAAGTACTTTTATTGTAAGCAGCACAGGGATGTTTGTTGAGATTCATTGAGGAGTAGAGACTGTAAGAAGTTGCAGACTACTGTGGGTTTCCAGCAAAGGACAAGGGTATGGAGGCTCCAAGGGAAACAGACAACCTTTTTAATTCGCATAATGCTTACTATTCTCTGCTTCCAGGATGAGAAAAGCAGTAAATATCAAGCAAAGGCTGTTGATTTGTATGCACAGCAATTGTTGGAATAAAAATCAGTTCAGACCCCAGTGACTCTCCCAACCCTTGTTATGGCTGTAAAGATGGGAATGCACAGAAAGTACATGCAACTTAAAATTCAAGTTACCTGTCAGATTGTAACTTCAAATAGATCATTCTCCTTTCCAGAAATGACTGGAAAGTTTCCACACAAGGGGAGAGGCAGCAGGGGAGCAGGGCCTGTGGAACCGTGTTTGTGTGGGAGCTGCATCACCAGCCCTGAGATGCTGCTGGCATTTCATTTGTTGTAATATAAAAAATCTATTGCAGAGCACAACAAAATGAGAACTCTGTATTAGAGTGTAGATGCCACTCTTGCATTAATAAAACAGTAAATGAAATTAATAATTTATCTGTGGCAGGTCTTACTTTTTGGGTGGTTTGTTGTTTTGGTTCTTTTTTTAAAACACTACTAGAAGGATATCTCAATTCAAACTGAACTGGAGCAAAATTACTTCTACTATAGGTAAAACATATTCAGACGAGCAGTATGCTTTACCCACAAAGCTAACTGCAATCCCAATTAACACTTCTCAAAACTGAATTTATTTTTTTCCCCCTACTTCCTAATGAGGTTTTTTCCTCCCTGCTGTCTTGATACAAAGCTTTATGCCGTATGAGTGTGTTCATATGGTGCTTGAGTGCGTTATCTGACCTTGATTGGTGTTTTGGGAGCCAGTTAAATAGATTACATAGAGGTTACCTTGACAACTGTCTTTGCTGATTTAGCAATGCAGTTCATTCTTGGGCACAAGACTCTCAGCAACTGTGGAATTCCACTGACTTCATATTAATCATTAACACAATGTTCTGGGGAGGCTCTGCCGAGATAGCAATAAGGACTGTATTGAAATTAGTTTTTACTGGATAAATGTTATAGACCAAGATATGTTTACAGTATGATGTGTTGTTCACGGCCATAAAATGAAAATATATGTTCCTGTTTATTTTTTCTCTCTCTTCTAGTTTCAACAATAATATTGGAATAATAAATCTCCTATCATGTCTGATGGGAAAAGATGGTCTTTTAAATGAAACTCTTTCCTTAACATTGATCTTACACCATACCTTCCTTTAGGTCTATACCGTAACCTCGCAGGCATGACAGATAGTTAAATTCAGTGTGCAAAATCTTATGAGCCTGGAACCTGATCTCTATTAACTTCAAGGATATTGCTTCTGATTACATTAGTGTTCTGTATCAGTCAGAATCTGGCCCTTTTCACAAGATGTTTGAAGAAAAGGCAGCCAGTTCCCTTTTTGAAACCATTGTCCCAAATTGTTTACAATAGCCTTAAACAGTAAAGATAGGATGTGTTCAGGGGTTTGGGCTTTGTCTTTAAAATTAGAGGTTTTGCATTTAAGTACGTGGCTTAACCAGAATTTTGCAGGAGGATGTTAAGATTCTGGGGCTGTATTTTGCAAGAGGCAGGAAACCTTGTGGAAATTAGAGTTGTTTTTTATGTATTAAATATGAAAAAGCATAATATAGTCAGAGCACGGGCCACCATGTCTTTTCTTCTGGTACGATACTGAGTGTACCTCATAATGTCTTCTCTGCCCTCCCCATTTTCCATCTGCAGTGTTGTACTGCAAATCCAAATGTTTGTTGGGTCAAAAATTAATAACTGTGTCATACAAAATGTCATGTATAAAAGTCAGTGAAGAGTACAGTTGAAGTCTATGATGCATGTGGATTTCACATATGGAGGGAGTCTATGGAATTTATGGGCGGACATATTGGCCAAATATTTTTCCTAGTGTTATCAGGCAATGATAACGCTAAACATTTTCTTTAACTGCCATCATTAGGTTTCAGAGTTAGTCTGTTACCAATAAGATGGTCATTTATACCTCCTGGAGCAATTGTTTGTAAACTCAGAAAGACAGAATTTATCATGGAGTCTTCAGCTCCTGACTCGAAATTAGTGTTTGCCCAGTTTGAGAAATATTTTATTTCAACTGAAATTATACTGAAGAATAATTTTCCCCAAATCGTTCTTTCATTCTTTTAGAGCTTGGTGCTGGACATGCGCCACATTTGCTGTTTCGGGTGAGATCAGTGCACATGTTGCTGTGCCAGGTGCTGCTATGAGGTGACCGTGGAGCCTGTGGCCACGGAGGATTTTTCTTAGGTGTTTTCTGCAGAGAACATTAGAAATAATTGGAAATTTTGTCTCAAGCAGTGTCTGGAAATGGTCTCATGCGCTGTCTGCCGTCAAGAAGGACCTTTCCCTCACTTCAACGCAGAGGACTTCACTTGAGGCAGCTCTATCTAAACAGATTTCAAATTTTTTGGAGGCAAGTATCTACTGCTGTTCTGTAAATGGCTTAGTGAGACATTACATTTGCCTTTGTTGTACCCCTCATTCTGTGTCCCCGATGCTGCTTTGGCAAACTGATAATGTTTGAGACAAAACAAATGGATGCATCAGTGGAAGAATCAGTAGAAACTGGGTCATGTGGCTGAGTTACTGTACCCAAGTACCTGTCTTCCCTGGTCCCCTCCACCAGAGCTCCTCTGCATACCAGACTTAGGACTTAGCATAAAAATATACAGGTCTGCATCCAGAGCCTAATTTTGGACATGCACTAAAATATCTCTGATACAGTACCCTTACATTTATTTTTTGCTGCTACAAGATCAGAATCAGTATTAAGCAGGCTGGTGTGGCTTGGTTGAAGATTTTCAGAATACCCAAATCCTTTACTGCAAGTGTGAGTGGAATTGCTTATGGATTGCTTAAGGAAAGGAGCAAAACTTTGTTACTAGAGATTTTAATCTGTCACTTTAAAAGATAGTGAATGTTTCCAATATATGCTCTAGGGTGTTTCACAATTGGCAGAGGTGATTTATTTTGGAGGCAAGAAACTCTGCAAGAATTCGAAAGTAACACACTTGGGGCCTTTGATTTTAAGTTACAGGGTACGGATGATGATTTCCTTGGCATATTTTCTCTCCTTTCACTTGTAGTATCTGAGTCTGAATATCGAGCATAATGATGCCCAGCTGCCAGCCATCTGATTACGTGGTGCTGCAACGTTGTTCCTCCTGCAGTGTTGGGTAGTTTTCTGGGTGCAGTTGTTGTTTTAGGACAAATTAGGACAAAACATAGCTTTTATCAAAGGAACCTACAAGCATGAAACATCTAACTTCTACATTGTATCGGAATAGTTTCCAATTATCTTTGACTCCTTTGAAAATCCAAGTATTAACAAGTCTCATTTTAGAACAAGATCTACTGCAAGCTGCTTTTAGCTCTAGGTCATTTTACACCCATGTACTCGTTCCTGCAAACTGTGACCTAGCGTGATCAGAATCAAACTCATTGCTCCCAACTGCCATTATGGTACTGCTGGAAAAGCAGGGAGATACTTTTTGTCTTTCATGATAAATAAATATCTCCCTCTTTCGTATGTGAACCTTCTGTGTAGAACTGGTGGCTCTGTGTTCCGGATATTTGCCACATTTCGGCACTTACAGGAAAAAGGTTGTCAGTGGAAATTTGATACTTATGAAAAACAGCTTCAAGAAAATGTAATTTGATGCCAAGTAGCTATGCCTATCAAGGCTTCATGTCTAGTCAAGACAAACATCCAAGATAACATCTGGGATATAGTTATGCTTTAGCCATTTCACCAATCTAGTCAGAAGTTTCAAGGCAGTGTCCATCTGGGCCTGAGAATTTTTCCAAGGTTACTGGATACAGAGGTCTACAGACCAGCTCCTGAGATTAATGGATGTTACAGCTTTTAAATTTCTGAAGAGGAATAAAAAAGCAGAAGCTTTCACAGACTCAGATATCGCAAGAGCCACTGATTGATTGTCAGGAGAATATTTTTAACTAGATATTATAGAAAGGCTGTTAAATTATGAATAACAGCAGTATGTTATTCATAATAACAGCCACACACAGGAGGCGGTCAAAACTATCAGTAGTGAAGTTATGCAAAGAGTTAAATAAGGCTTTCTCAAGGCTGATGAAGCAAGTGGCTCTGGAACCTATTAATTCTTTTCCCAGAGAATACTCTGTGGTATTAGGGCAAGGTTCCTAATGGGCTTTGGACTGGAACAAAAGGCATGTTTAGATGCTGATGCTGAAGGCTGCTCTAACTTATGCTTGGGGACTGTCTAGCAATTAGCTTGGGATCAGGGGATTTCGAAAGTCACCTTTGCACCTCCTATTTTGAGCTGCAGTGTGCCTTTTTATCCTGTATCCCAGATCATACCAGAGCAGGTGTCTGGAGCAGTAATTTACTGTATTACTTTTCCCTACATACCAATAAATAGAAAACATTTTGTATCTTTTAGAGATTTATTCTTTTGAAATAACTCCAGAATTTAGGATTTGTACAATATTTGTCTGGGAGGAGAACAGCCTTTGCAAGCTTTTGCTGTTATATATGTTTTTCTAAAGATCCTTAATGGAACAAGATAATTCCACCTGTGTGTCATCCTTCAGTGTAGAGGTAAAGCTGTCAACAGATTGTGCAGGGAGATGAACACTCTGGTTTGCTTCATATTAAAGTGAGATATATGTGTGTTATTTCCCTACATGTCACCTGGAAGGTTTCCCCTGAGTATTGCCAAGTCATGCAATTAACACTGCTGAATTCCCCAAGAGAGTCTACGCTTTTGTTTTTGTACCCATACTAAGTCAGTGATTTCAACCCCAGACTTGCTTCAGTATTGACTAACAGTCCAGTACAGGAAACTGGAAAGCTTGTATATGCGTCTGTAAGGCAAAGGGTTTGCTAAAGCAAGACAAAGCACCAGCTTAGAATAAAATATCTCTGTCTTCCCTTTATTTTTTCATTTTTTTAGGGGGTGGGGGTGGGTGGGAAATGGTAGAGAATTGTACGCTTAGGTCAAGGTTGAAAAATAAAGCTTGACTGTGATAATCTACAGAGCACCTGCCCTGAGGAGAAACAAACAGTTCACTTTTTAGTGCTTTCAAGTATGGTATAAGCAAAATAGCATGAGCAAAAGATTCTTTTGAACCTTATAGAAAAGGAGAAATGGAAAACTTAAAAACAAACAAAATATTTTGTATCCTCTAATGGATTTTCTGATTAACAGAAGCTGCAGCACGCAAATCAATTTGATCATAACCAACCACGAAGTTGGATCCAAGATGAGAAGCTGTTCTGCCAGTTTTACTAGCTCATTCTTGAGTATAATTTTGTCTTCCATGCAATCCTAGGCTGCCTTGCACCTTGCTGATGGCAGAAGCACTTGATGAAAACAGGCCTGCCTTTAGTCCTTGACAGCTTTTTTTCACTTCATTACAGACTCCAAATTCTAACCCATGAGTTAAATCTGTGCTGGTATATGTGGTCAGGGTATACCTGTTGTTGCTGAGAATTCATTCTCTGATTCTTTGGGCAGTGCCAGCATGTATAAACCGTAATTTGACCAATTGTTTTATTTTTTTCCCTGAGTTGACTGAACAAGACTTAATAAAGCTGATTCTCTCGTACCTGGCTTCCCTTAAGCAGGGTGATTTTTCTGAAAAGCATTGCTGGTTGCTGTTCTTTATCCTTTCCACGTACACCAGAATTTCCAAGCACGTCCTATTCTTCATAGTCTGAATAATCACAGTTTAATCTCTGCTGTTCTAAAGCCTTCTCCTAGCTGTCAGAATTTTCATAACTAACCCACCACATACCCATCGCATGTTGGATGCTGATCATCCCACTGACGTGCATGCAGGTGTTTCCTCCCTCTTCTAGATTTCAGTCTGTTGTTCAAATCTGATGTTGATGAGACTCAAGAAGAAGTCTTGTATGATCTCTGCTTTGTGCATGACATGCTCTCCAGCCTTTATCAAAATGCTACTTGAGGTAATCCTTCAAGGAAAAAAGTTTCCCTTTCAAGTCTGGGACTTTGGTCCTCTAGCACAAACACTGAGCAAATGGGCTTCTGATAACTTTAATTTTGCTTCAGATGATATTCTGATATGTTGAAATGAGAAAGAACGAGGGGAAGGAATGCATTGAGACACTGAACAGAGGACCATTAGCCAAGAGCATGTGGTTAAGCATGGATAGTCAGCTATATACTGTTGAAACAGGAGAGAAGTGAAAGGGAACACAAGCCTCAGAAGTTCACATCAGGCTAAACAGCAACAGAATCCAACAAACAGGGAAGCTTGCTGGTGTCCTGAGAGTTCCTACTGATGGCAGCCAGGCTCTATCTTGATCCCACGGGAAGTCCCTAACAAAACTCCTATTTATTTCCACTGCTGCATAAATTGGCTCATGTGATTATTTCAAGATTCATTTGATAATCCTAGGAATAATAGTAAGCAAAGAAAATGTGTGTGTTTATGATTCTCCTCTGGGTTCTGTTTTCTCTAGAATCGAAAAGTCCCAGTTTCCACTTAATGATGAATCTAAGTCTTCAGTTCAGCTTCTCTTCTGTTAGCACCACAGAGAAATCTCTGACAAGACAGACGTCTACAGCCACCAGAAGCCTTAAATTGAACACCTAAAAATAGAAAGCTACAGAATTTGTAAACATTTTTGCAAATCAACCTTTTGTAACTACCGTCCTTTTGTAGCAGTTAGTCTGCATTGAAATCCAAGTATATTTCAGCAAAAAGAAAGCTAACCAAGCAGCCCAAGAAATTCTGCAGAGTTCTGCAAATCACAGGAGGCCCAGGGAATCACTGACTGCCGAATTTTCTCTCTGGTTTCTATTTTCTCTACTTATTGTATATAAGACTGGGAATTCATTGTGGAGCACTGTATCATCCCCACAATTCTTACCTAGCTAATAGGCTGATTGTATTTTATGACTTTGTATTCCTGTTCAACATCATTTACTCTTTAGTTAGAAAATATGACTGTCCCCAGAGAAACATCCAGCCCTTTGTTCTCAAATTAGTTTGGAGAAGGATCGACCTGTGGAGCAGAAAGCCTGTATTAGATCTGCTAAGATCTCTTCCTATTCAGATTTGCTTTCTGTTGCTGGAGGCTACTCTTGATATTTATTTGGAATGAAATATTGTTCATCCCCTTAACAAAGAGATAGTTGGTTTCATTCAGTACCTCCATGAACCTCAGACAGTGTTTATATAGTGTGCATTCAAAACACACCAGCTGTGTCTTGCAGTCCTGTAGTTTCTCTGACCACGGGCTGGGTTTCTGTTTTGATATCAGAGGGCTTCTGTTTACCTGGCATCTTTTTTTGTTCTCTTGCGTCTTTCTCTGTGCAATCACTTCCTAATTTGCCTAAATAAATGTGATTATGAAGAGGAAGAACTGCAAGATTCCCCTGCAAGAAGTTCCTTCAGGTTTTCTTCTGAAGATTCACGCCTCTCCCCTCTTCTCACACCTCAGGTTTGGATATTCCCATGTAACTCCTCACAAAACCCAGAGTTACGTTTTCCTGATGCCAGCACGTGGACGTTGTTGTGGAGCCCATGAGCAAGTCACTGTGGATGACTTCCATTTGTATCTGATGTCTCAGTAAACCCTCCACCTAGGGACTTCTCCCCTCTCTTGTGTATCCCATAATCCATGTGTTTCTAGTTTCAGATGGCTACTGGAATGATCTGTGCCAGGCAGGAACAAAGTCAGGGGACTCCTCTTGTGCAGATACTTACTCACCCTCTAGTAATTTCTGCTTCCAGGAGCGGCCTTTGCTGTTGAACATATCTCTTAAGGTTAATCTGTACTACTATTACTTTGCCAGGGAAGTCAAACCAGTAAAGCTTCTTGAGAAGGATCCAGTTTGTGTATAGAAACTGCCTGTATGGCTAAGGAGGCTTCTCTAATTACGTAAGCTGTCCTGTGAGAGGTTTCTTCTCCTGCTATAAATCACGCCAGTTCAGGTGATTTCATTTCTAAGGTATTTTGGCAAAATGCTGCCTATGCAATGCTTTGTAGGTTAAACTGATCCCTTACGTCGCGTATTTTTGAACCAGGTGAATTCTTTCTATTGGCCCACTGTGAGCATCAATGTAAATCTCATTTGGGTCATACCAAAGCTTTTCGTTTAAACTGTAGGGGTGGAAAGATGAGAGGAGGAAGGCAAGAGGCATCTCTGGTGAACCTGAATCCTAGGCACTGCAGACTAAAGCCCCAGAACACTGACAGGACACAGACATCCCCTGCTGCTCATCGAAGTCATCATGGACAAGACACATTATGTATTTTTTAATGGTCATGGAGTCCTTTGAAAATGTAAGGCCAGATGCACAACTGCAATAGATTAATGCCAATGCACCTATTTTTACCAGCTGACAACCTAGTCCACAGTTCACTAAGTGCTATTTATTATTTTATTTGGTTTACTAGAGTGACAGCAGAAATGACATTGATACACAGGTCAATCCAATCCTGCTAAGATAGCCTCAAGGGATTTTTTTGTTTATTTTTTTTTTCCCCTCTCCCAAGAGAATCTACTTTACAGATTTATTCTTTGTTAATGATTATTTAATAGGATCAGCACATTGGCAGTCTCACAAGCTTGTTATTTTATCTATCTCTCAGTTACTTTAGTTTTATTAATCATCATAGTACTTGAAGTTGCTAGCATGAAAAACGCACTGTAAGAATAAATAATCATCGTTATCAAAGTACTATCATAAAAATGGTCTGTAGAATTAAATCCTTATCAGGGCAACATTATTGGTCGTGATTATTATTATTACAAATTAATTAGTAGCACCAAGATAGTGCAGCTTTCAGCATTATCTTTACTAAAGTCAGTAATATGAAGGTTTCAAATGTCAGTAGATTTAGTGGTTTAGGACATGGTTGTGAAATTATTTATATAGTTGATATTTTTTACTCAGTTCAGAACTTGCATCAAGAACTGATGATGTGTTTAGTGCTGCACACAGCAGAACTTGCTGCCTGAAACACGTACTGTAAGAAAGGGAGAGGAAATAGTTGAATTGGAATAGATCTTTTTTTTCCTTAATTCTGGAATCCAAGAGTCCTATGTTGTTTATGGATCTGCCACTTTCTGTGACTGTTAAATTTTGTGCTTTGTCTCTTACTTAATCTTCCTCTGCCTCAGTGCGCTGAGTATGGTACATTAATTAATCTGGGTAAAGCATTTGAATTGTAGGTACTGTATAAGGACAGAGCACTTTTTACCATAACTGAGAAGAAGCGCTAGTTTATGTGGATTGCTATATCATATGGCTGTGTATTTTTCATAGCTGTGTTGCCTGTTTGGTTGATGTAACTGCAAGGTGACATGATGGGCAGATTGTGTACAGCATACTTCTCTCTTTTTCTTTTATCTGAAATGATACTATTACTCCTTCCCTTTGATGCAGTAACCTAGTCAAGTTTCAAGAGACATAGGATGAGAATAGACTGACAAATAAAATATTGTTATGGCAGGTGTCATGAGATGGTGCTGTTATATAAAGTCTTCCAAGTTCTTTTTTTTCCACCTTATTATGTGAGCAAATGTTCACTCTTGGGAAGACACGCTGTGTTTGTAAATTTTCTTTTGCAAGGTCCTGGGTAGAGAAAGCTAAGTAAAGAATTTGTTTGGTTGCCTCAGTTTCTAGATGGAGTTGTTCTGGAGACAGCCACTCCCCAATAGACAGGCATTAATATTTGGCTAAAATTCCTGAACAAAGTTGTTATCCTGCTGTTGCCATCTCTTTTCCAGGTCTAATTTTGCTTGTTGCCTTCCCTCTTTATATCAAGCCTCAAATTTAACATCCCAGGCTTTTAAGAGCAAAGACTCTGCATTATATACAGAAATCCAACTTCGGTACAGACTCTGCCTGCAAAGCAGGAGCAGGCTGGGTACTAAAAAATGACAGACCTAGGAGCCAGCACACCAAGGGGGAGTTTAGTGAGTCAGGAGGAGGAAGACAGTCCTGGAGAAAGACAGCCTCTCAGTCTGGTCTCTGGTGTCGTAGGTGAAGTTTATCTTAAAGGTAGGTACCCAACAGAAGTTGACCCTTCCCTTACAAAACAGAGCAAGTGAGAGACCATTTCTTTTTCCTTCTGTCAGTTGGGCATCTACTATGAGATGGGAAGATAAACCTCCCTCTGCCAAATCTGCCATATGGAATTACATGTAGGTCTCCCATATCTCAGAAAGGGCTTTGCCCATCCACCTCTTTGAGGGCTGAACATAGGGTCTTTCAGTCTCTTCCAGCGACACTGCTCCAGTTTGCCTACCCAGTGAAATATCAGCGGTTAAAGAATTACTTGATGAGATGTCCCAACTTTGTTATCTGCCATGTGAGGGATGTAATCATTGGTTTACAGGATCTTCCTCTCATAACCTTTCTGTCTTGAGAAGAGCCTGACACTCTTCAGAGGTGAAAGAGATCCAGGTTAAGGTCTCCATCCAAGTAAGGCAGAGTGCGGTTTAAAATGTGGATCACCCAGATCACAGGCAAATGCAAACTCCTAGAATGTGGGGTTTAGTACATGTTTTAAAGGTATCTACTAAACTGATCCCAGTTGGTTAGTAAATAGGAAAACCTGGAGTAACCTGGTCCGGATTCTTGTCATTAGTGTGCCATGGGGGGCTTAACTTATTGCAGACATAATGGTTCTTCCTTTAAAAGCCCCAGACTCCTCCTGCAGTCAGTGGCATTTTGGGGTATGCAAGGAATGCAAGAGCAGGCTGCTGAGAAGGCAGCCAGGAGTCATTTGAGCAGTCTGAACTTTTTGCTTGGCTGCCCTATTTAAAATGGGTACCAGTGGAGCAATAGATTGGCATCTGATGCTAGTTAGAAAAAAACCCCTCCACACTTAAGTGATACAGTAGCAAAGTGATTTTTGTAAATCTCTGGAATTAATAACTACAGCTATTTGAGAAGAGAAACAGTATGATTCATACTGAAAAATATTCTCTTCCCTCCCACAGGGGAAGCCTGTGTAGGTGTGGAGCTGTAGTCTGGGAAATTAAAAAATGCAAATTAAAAAATGCAAATGTAAAAGAGGCATTGCTCGCTGCAGTGCTCTAAGGGTTTTCTTGAATAGCAGCAAATTAAAGAAATGCTATGTAATCAAAGTTTTTATCAAGCCTATGAAAGAAAAGCACTATTATCTCTAAATACTACTCTCTGCTCCTGATCTTTTACATTGTGTACGTATTACCAGTAAATTATAAAGATACTATATTATAGTTTTCAACAAGTCCTTGAAGAAAATGCACATTACCTTTTTATGTGCCAGTTTATTCTGTTGTATTAAAACATTATGATTAGGAAGGAAAGGGTAGCTGGGCTACTTTTTTTTCAACCCATTTCATTCAAGTTTCTTCACTCCGTTTCCCTTTGCTGCTCAGTACTGATGAGGGCTTCCTAACTGTAGCTGATCACTGGTGACATTCATACAGTTCAATCACATGAGCTACATTGATTGTATATAAGTTTAGATAGTAGATATTTTCTTTCACATCCCTTCTGAATTTATCCCTATATAATCCTGCATGCCTGCTTTTCTCAGCTTCACATCAACTTCATTTGTGGTCCGTTTGCAGCATTTCCCACAAAAGGCCAACACTGGCCATCTAGGGAAAATATATATTATATATATAAATGCATATATTCAGTATTTCAAGACAAGCAGAATACATGATGAGAAGGAATGTTTGTGAGTATGGTGCTATGGTATCCCTGCCCATAGTAAATGAACTTTATATCAAAATAATATGTTAAAAATCTCTCCCGAATTCCATATTGATAATTGGAAACAGAGGCTGACCTCCTTTACTGTCTGTTTCCCTTAAACTGAGTTTCCAGATGGCTTCTTAAGGACTTCCCACCTTAAGGTACCCTGGGCAATGTCCAACTGGTTTAACAGCACAGGGAATGGGCGATGTTGCTGAGAAAAAGGAGAGAGTATGAGACAAATGGTGCATCCTAGCAACATCCAGGTAACCTGTTGGTCTCCAAGGCAATATGTAGCCGTTCTGAGAGTGATGAGTTCATTGGCAATGAAAACGGAAAATAAGCTATGATGGAAACTCATATTTTTGACTGGTAATTACAAGAAGCCTCACTTCCTCCAGCAGAACCCAGGATATGTTGGGCATGGCTAAGGACAGAGGGACAGCCATAAACCACACAGCTGGGAATTTCACCCAAGGTAAGTTAATGCCATTCAAGTCTCGAGTTCCCTCTTAGAAAGAACTCGCATTGCTTTGTGTGATGGTTTCACAAATTTCACTATTTTTTTGTGATTCTTAGTAATTTTTCTTAGACAGAAACCTCACCGGGGCCAGAGGTTTGTACATGACTATCTCTGGGCTCCTCCAGCAATTAGGCATGGAAGTGTCATGGAACCTTCTTGCCTCAAATGTTGCAGGAGCAGCTTGCAGCCACAGCGAATTGCGGAGCCTGGAAACTGGGGAAAGTAGAGCAGAGGTAGAAAAGCAGATTTGTATAAAAGCAATAGAGACCTTACCCAAATGCTTGTGGCCAGTGAATACAGATCCTTTTGGATGAAAATGTGGCTGCAGCCTGAGCTGCAGGCAGAACGTGGGTCTGTGGGTTGCAGATTGAGCAAATAAAGTCTTCAGCAGAATCTCTAGGTACATGAAGAAACTAGGCCAAGCATGCCCAGGTAGATAGGCACTGAATAAAATATTTTTTTTAGACCTTGATTTTAATTAAAATAAAGCATAACTACCCCATTGTGACACCACTACAGTTTACAATTCTTTCTTCATTTATTTAATCAGTGAAAGCAGATAAATCAGCAAACTGCGCTTGCAAATTCTCCTAGGTTAAAAGATGAAACTCTGACAACCCTCACCAAATATGTTAATAAAACCAGAATTAGCAAAATTCCCCAAATACCTCTATGGATGAATAATACTAAAGGGATCTGAAAACAGCTCCTAACAATAGTTGTAAATAGCATGTATTTTAATTTAATACTGTAATATAGGACATGCTGCTTACTAACCTTACTCATTAGACAGTGGATATTTGAATAAAAAACAGGTCTGGATTAAGATACCCTGCAGTGAAAAATAGGTGATATTTTCAACAGCTCTTACCACCATGATGCGGTGAGGTGAGCAAAGATTCCTCCAGGGTATCTTCTTGAGCTGTGTCTTATATTTCAATGACTTTCCCTTTCTCTTGGTCTGACAAATAGGGAAGAAAACAGACCTGCATTTGGGGTGCAGAACACTCCCTGTTAGGATTATCAAAGTCACTTATGATGTGACTTTTACTACCTCTGAGTGATGGGGAGGTGAACTTCTTCAATCCCAAATCAATTACTGCGAAGGAGAGTTATCATCACTGTGCCTTTACTCACATTCTGTATTTTAACACGCTTTTGTAATAGGCTGAGCTTTGTTTCCAGAGTGGCAGGCTATTAGAAAAGCATTTGAGTGTTTCCATGTTCAGTATTCCAAAGAACAACATGAAATGTTGGTCTACTGTTCCTTTGACATTTCAATACTAAATTGAGATGGCCACTCAAATATTACAATCATGAGTGTCTCTCTGCAGTGTGCATATAGCAGCCTTGAAACTCTTCCAATTTGTCTGCCTTTAGCTGCTTAGAAGATCCCATTACTCTCAAATTCAAATACCATCATAAAAGCTGCTATAACACCAGGGGTCCTAAAAAGGTCTTTGTCCAATTCACCTAACATTATCAGAGTGCTTGTAACCCGACATTTATGTTATATTCCTAACTTTAGTCTTTTTTTAATGTAACTGGCATTGGGAGAAGATGGTGAGTTGCTCAAGGTCTTAAAAGAGTCTAATATATCTTTTATATTGGGTCTTCTGTTCCTTTCACAGTGTCTCTTGTTCAGCTAGAGTCAAGTTCCGCTACCAGTAGCTACTAGTTTTATGGCTGTCAACATTAGCTGTTCTGCAGCCTTTAAAAATGCTTAAGAAGTTATTGAAATCATTATCATGTCTATGGGGTAACACAGGCAAAACAAGTGGAGGTGTCAGGCTCATCATTTTCAAACCAGCTAAATCATACCTTCCTGCCCTGACACCATTGGAATTACCCTTCTGTTTCCTGTATTTTAGTGTCTTGTTGATTTGAGGAGTGCCTTGCCCATGTTTCTTACTAAAAATGATGTGCTGAAGCACATCAGCAGGCATTGAAGCAAACTTGTGGCACCTATTTGCTGAAAGGATTGAAGGACTTTTGCCTCTAAAGCTATTAATCTCGTAACTTCCAAGCACAAAAATCAATAATATTTTGGAAAGTCAAATTGTTTGTAAAGGAACTGTGGGTGGTGTCAGTGTGGAAAAAAATTATTTACAGGAAAATCAGAGAAATGTATTTATTTGGTATTGGGTGGCTTGTATCAGAAATATAACAAATATCTCTAGGAAGAAATAAACAAGGAAACTTTTGTAGAAGCCTGGTTGGCTGAAGGAAAGGGGAAAACAGATCTAAACTCAGAAGAAGCAAGGCTGTAAGAAATAATAAAATAATCAAATGCAAATAGTGACTAGAGCTGGTCTACAGTGTGTAACCTTTTCCTTCAAATGTGGATTGAAATCTTTCCAAATATCAATTAATCCCTAATCTACCATGCATTTCCTAGTTGCTTCCTGTGCATTATTAATGGACTGGTCACCCTGAGATGAAGGTAGGAAGTAAAAGCAATTAAATTCCTCTCCCACCCCTGCAGATACAATTGACCTAGAGGATTCAGCTACAAGTAAAAATGAAACAGCTCCAAAGAAGAATAAACATGCCCTTCTTGCCTGAACCTGACTGTGTAGTTTAAAAAGTAGCATACAAGAGTAAGAGCAAGCTCCTTTTATAAAACATCAAATTCTAAGATCCAGGGCTGAGCAAGGAAAAGAGCAGGTGCCTGCTCTGTGCTGATTTTTTCCTGGTGTTGTTCTGTAGCTGAATGAATACTGTGAGCCAGAACTCCAGACACTGATTCTTTTTTCAGCATAGAAAAGAAAACCCCATCTGTCTCCTGAGAGGTATTGATCCCATTTGAATTCGAGGAAACAATTCTAACTTCGTGTTTTTGTGCAGGGTGATGGCCACAGAATTCAGTAAGGCTTCTGACTGTATAATATGGTTAACTCTGGCCTGAGAGGAATACAGTCATCCTAGCCTGCAATTATCACACAGATCAGTCAGCAAGGATAACACGGAGAGCTCTGTGGCTGCTGTTTGCACTCTAACATTAAAGATGCGTGTTTGTTTCCACAATGTTGTAATGCCAAGGTCCAAGCCTATCCCTTTTGCCCTGTTTGACATCATTGGATGTCATATTAAGCTAAAATAGGCACCTTTCCAAATCACCCCATTATCCTTCTATTTAGGAAAAGTCTCCTAGCTTAACAAACATTATGTTGCCAAATTCAGGGTGTGTGGAGAACTGACTGTTAAGGGAGGAAGGAGGAAACCACTGATAGTGCCTACATAGCCCAGGGAAGAAGGGGGAAGGAGCGTCACATAGTTTCAGAGGGTCAGTTCTGAATGTCTGTGAATGAACTCCTTGGTTGTACTCATCCTCTATGCGACTGGAAGTATTTTCTCACTATTTGTTCTCTCACTATTTCTCTCCTCGTCTTTTAGGACCATAAAGGCTTTGAAAGCACAATAGGTCAGTTGAGTGGCAGAGAGAAGAGAGGGAAGGCAGAAGAAAGTATAAAATACATGGGCTAGACTTCCTTTTGAGCTTGAGATCTAGTGAGCCATTTGGGCTTTCTTATGGCAAGAAGTCTCAGAGTGGTGGAAAGAGGAATACAAGCAGAAGCGGAACCAGTGGCACTGCAGAGAACCAGATCATATGTTTTCTTGAACCATTTTTTTGCTGGTGATGAAAAAGGTTATGACATCAATACATGGTTCTCTGAATCTGTGTTGGTCTTAGGTGGGTCTGTCAAACAGAGTGCCGGCCCTTCTGGATGATTCTCTGGTTTGTTTTGGAACTGAGCACCCAGCGGTTTTGCACAGGAGCCCAAGGTCTGTGTGAAGAAGAATGATTCAAACATGAGGGGAAATCCTCCCGTTAGGAAACACAAGGTTTTAGGGTGGTAATGGGACTCTGGTATAAAAATTGTCACAGGAAATAGGAGGAGACTGAAGTCCAAAGCAAAACCACAGAGGAGAAGAGGTGGGAAGGGGTAAAGTAAAGACGTAAAGTTCCTGGAAAGCAGCCATCCTAGGGCTTTGTTGAGCTACTGACTTTCCATATTTTCATATTTTTGTATTTTGTAACAGTTTATACCTACTAGAAAAAGACATTTTGAGTAATCAACTTTGGTATATCTTTTCCATTTTCTCATCGTATGTATTTTTTTCAGAATAATTTATGATGCAAAGGGCAAGATTTTATAAACAAATTGGTTTCTGCATAAGGACATGAAGTGCTTGGCCTCATTTCATGGGACTTCATTAGCTCTTTAGGGGTATCCAGTAGACATTGTCATTAAGATATACAGTGAGCGAACCAAACGTGTCTCTTGGCGTGAAATCCAGGTGCAGTCAGGAGAGATCCATGAAGGGAAATGAGAGCTGACTCATGCTAAGAGAGTGAGTGGGGCTCACAATGGAGGTCAGTTTGGCATGACTGAAATGGGAAAAAGGAGGTGTTTGTTTTGCATTTGCATTTAAGAATGGCACAGAAACAAGGAGTGCAGAAAGATGGGCTAATGGCTAATGACTGCAAAACCACAGGCAGGGTGCAAATCAATGCTGTCATAAAATACTTGAGCAAAAGGTACTAAAAACTATGCTCACATGGCACCAAGACTAAAGTAAGAATGGAGAAATACTACAAAATATAAGTTTTGGTTGATTCTGTGCTTTTTAACAAGACCCTTGTGCCTGTTCTTCATAACCACATAAATTAAGGAGAGACCATCAACTTTAATTTTGAATTTCCATATTTTTGTCAAAATGAGTATCTAAAGCAATTTTTTTGCTCTTTTTCTTTTAAAAGACAAAAAAAGGATGGAGATCATATTATAATCACTTGCCAAAATTCCTTTTTTTTAAAATCAAAGGTGTTTAATATTCAAGAATCCTTTTATGCATATAAAGTACTATGTTGTACTCTTCTATGATTTAAAACTTACTTTATTGATATAAGCAAAAATGTACTCACAGACAGACTGAACTCTTGTGCTGTAACTCAAATCCCAGCTAATTATGGCTCAGCTGTAATGTTATAAACCCTTGAAAAACAAGGTTTATAAGAGAAGTATTGACACAGTCTTAACTATAGCCATTTGAATGGAGCCACTGTAATATTGTTTGGAAATAGTGTTCTAAAAGGGAATCTTTTATGAAAAGAGATGCCAGCTGTTCACTTTGGAAACATTTATTTCATTGGCTCACGATAAAATTGGCTGTGGAAGATATTATCCTGAAACACAGCAACTTCTTAATTTCATTGCAACCTGAAGTCACTGAGAATGACATGATGCCTAAGAGCTGTGAAAAAGAATTGTCACTGTGTCTTTTGCTTATATTTCTTTTCAAGAAATACACATTTTCTTAGAATAATTCAGGCTGGGCAGATCCTCAGAAGATCATCTAGTACCTCCTGCTCAAAGTAGGAAAAAAAAACATGATACACCTTTTTAATTTCATTTTTAGAACAAAGATTTTATTTTTGTTTTTAAAAAGGAGTCTTAAGAAAGCTTGCTTTTAAAATATATTTTTCTGCTTTTGGTAATCGTTTTACAGAAAAGACACACTTGCTTTTGTTTTAGGAGTCAGAAGTCTACAAGCATGGCTAGAATCACCTGCCAACCCTAGCCACACCGCACAGTTCAGGATCACACATGAACAGGTGGCTTTAAGCACAAGAACCCAAAACCTGAAAAGTAAGAAAAGCGTGAGAGAAAGAGGAATTTGTCCTGTTGACTGGTTCATGATGATTCGCCATGTGGAGTCTCACTTCTGAGTCAGAAAAGGTTGCTGGGTCTGGGAATGAGATCCAGAATTTGAGAGTGCTGGCAGAGGAGATGCCACAGCTGAAAAATGCTGCTCCAGAGATATTTTTCTAAGAGAACCTAACAGGAAATAGCTGTCTCCCCTCAATAATAAAATCTAGCATGAGTCTTTTGTACATCAAATGCAGCTTGTTCATCTCACGGTAGCCCCATATCCCAAGATTTAAAAGAGAGGTATGGAATGTTAGAACTCTATATGTGCCCAGGTAGACCTGGGTGTGAAGTCCTGAGACTGTGTCCCATATTATATTCTATATATCTCATATCCTATTCTGGATCATATTTTAGTGGTGCAATGCTCTTGGAAATGCAGGGGAGGAAAGAATTTCTGTTTAACTGAGTTATTTCACTTTAACGTACATTGGTGTGCTAAGACGCAGTTCGGTGTGTTCATTCCTTATTGTTACATCTTCTTGTCCTTGAATAGTGCTGATGAACTTCTTGTACTGGCCAGTGTCTGCTGCTGTTATTGACTATAGTCGCTATCCTCTGCCATGTCATTGAACTTCCATCACAATTGGCTTCATTAGCAATTATTGTTTTGGTGAAAAAAAAAAACCCCTACACATTATTATGGGATGACCTGAGGCCATTATGGAACTGAGCGTTCCCATAAGGATAATCTAGCTACAATATATCAAAGTGCTGAGAAAATATCCTTTGTCTCAGGTCGTGTAACCAATGTGGCTGTTAAATGTTTTAAAAGCAGTTATATAACTGGCATTTAAAAATGTTTTATTGAAAACCCTTAATGCTACTGTAACTAAAATGACCTTTAGCGGAGTAAAACACATCACATCTTAAAATGGGATTAGATTAAAAATATCAAATGTTATAATGTACTCAGGGCTGTATATGCACCATCCTGTCATACCAACTACAACAGCAGATGCACTAGCTTTGGAATGTTATTTTCAGCTTAAACTTACAACCTAGTTACCTTACAAGGAACAGTTGTAATGGACTTTAAAACATTCCTCGGAATATTTGACATATAAGCACTTTATTATCAGCATTGTTTTATGAACAGGTGGTATCTTTTAAGGCAGATGTTCCCAAAGAAAGCACTTGATCTAGGGAGAGTTGGCTCATCAGATGTCTCCTGGTGCCTCTTCTCTTCCCGTGCAATGATTAGATCTTTTTGAGAAACAAAAAATACATCCATTAATCCGTACTGTCATAGAAGAAACCACAGAATTGCAAGAAAGTAGAGAGGTGGTTCTATGTACTAATGTGAAACAAGATACCCACGAAAGACTTTTTTCTTAAGAGGCTGCTCTTGCTAGAAGCAATTTTAAAAGCCCCACAGAGCAAACTTACATGTAAAATATATTAAATTTCATTTTACAAGTCATATACTGCTGACGTCTGGAGTTCTGAAACACAAGCCCACCTGAATACCGAGAGTGGAAATGTTTTTGAACACAGAATAACAAAGCTAGAACAGATGCACAAACAAACTTGCAAAAGGATGACAATTCCCTGAATGGCAACTGAAATGAGAGATTCTTTAAAAAAAAATGGAGAAATGCTCTCCCTGAGCCTATCTGGCCCACTGGGAAAATAATCCTTTTCTCATTTCAAGTACTCTGAAGAGGAGTAGGTACGGGAAAATAACTACTCTGACCTATAAGAGCAAAAACCTTTTTATCTTTCTACTTATTTACCTGTCTGTAGCTCTTTTCTGACAACCCCATGAAGACTGGTCATTCCAAGTGGATTATTATCCTTATAATTTTACAGCTAGGAAGTTGAGTCATATAGGAATAAAGCAAGATGTCCCAGATCACCAAGAAAGCCTGTGATAGATAGAATCAGGAGCTGAACAGAGTCCTTGACACATGCTTTCATCACATAAATATTCTGCACACTCCCCCCTCCAAATTCCAGCCCCAGTGCCTATGTGAATACCTCACCCATATTGAACTGATATGTGCAGGGTAGGCAAGACTTCTGTTGTATAGTAGATTGTCTGGAGAAGGATGAGGATCACAGACGATGAATTTGTCATCAAGGATGCTAATTTGCTGATAAAGTGTTCATAAGTGAACTGAAGAGGTGCATGGCCAAAACAGACATACACCTTTGAGAAATCCATACAGAAATACTAGAAAAATGTTTATCAGCTGTGTCAAGGACACAGGGGAGAGCGAACAGTTTTATGTTAAAAAAATGGACTTAGTAACTTCATTACTTCTGTTCATGCTTTCAGAAAGTCATCTCTACCCTCACCAATTTACAAGATACAGACATAAGCTTTTAAGTATTTTGGTGCAGACCTACTAGCTGAACATTCAAGGCATTAATTTAGCAACAACAAAGCTTTTGAGACCTGTTGGGTGGTGCTTGGGAAAGAAGCTGTAGGTCTGCAGAGGAGAGAAGGGCTGAATAAGAGGGGAGAAATCCAGAGCACTGGAGAAGCTTGGAACCACAAAGAGCAAAAATGGGGAGCAAGAGGTAAGAAACCCTAGCAAAACAAGCATTGTACTGAAAGTTGTTTGAGAAGGGAAATGATGCTTGAGATATCCCATTGTTTCTCAGTGGGCTGGTATTTGAATGTGAATACTGTAGGGGCTGGTTGCCGGAGACAGAGTTGGTGCTGTTATTACCAGAGCTCCTATACATAGAAGGGCATTGATCTTTGGAGCCGCTAGGGTGCCGTAGGAAAACTGTTTTCAAGCTGCAGGAAGCTGAGTCCTCTTAAATGTGTTTAAACAAAAACATAGGGACCACTCTAGTGTTGGGTGGCAATTGCACAAAAACTCTGGAAGTCAAAACCAAACAAGTGCTGGAAAGAGGGAAGTTTGGCAGAGATTGAAAGTAAAGATTGTGAGGATCATACCGAACAGTCAGATCAGCATTTGTGCTCAGTCAGACCAGGACTTGTCTGCCAGAGAGTTTGATTTTGCAAAGTGAGAACAATGGAATCACGCATGCAAAAGATGATTCTTTGTGGAGGGGAATGCTGTAGGCCCTTGACCAAAAGGGAAAGGTGGGTGGAGGGAGCATGATCTAAATTGATGCTTAAAATTGATATACATGAGCAAGAAGGAATGGAGAAATGGAACAAGCAGAAATAATAATATCGCCGAATAAACAGCTCCAAAGTCTCTGGGTAAAATAGCAGGCATAATGGTGGTGGCGTCTATAAGCTGTTGAAGTGCTGGGCCGTGGTGGAGATACCAGTTAGTTTGTAGTACATTACTCACTTTGGCGCTTTTGCAATCACAAACGAGTAGTAACAACAAAACAGCAACAAAATACATCTAAGAAATGTCAATATGGAGCGGGGGAACCAGGAGGTTTACCATGGAACTTCTGAAAGGAAAAGGTGAAATAACCCAGAGAACAGTAAATCCTAGTAAATGTTTACACACTAAACTTCACTCTCTGATGTTGAAACTCCTTCCAGTATGGGGCCCTGGGGTAGAGCTGGCAATTAATCTACAATTGCTTGGGAGGGAGCAATTCACAGCTGAAGGGGCTCTGTGGATTATAAATTTAGCAAACAAAATGGGAAGTCGGAGCACTCGTAATATAGGAAGTGCCAATAGTTAAAGCTATAATCATCAGAACTCCAGGGCAGGTAATCAACACCTATATGGCAATTTTCAATTCGATAAATAAAGCTAACTGAGTTGCCTAACAATGCCAGTGAGCTGCGATTGCAACTGGCAGCATTATGTAACTGTGACAACCAGACAAAGCAGGGAAAAAAAGGAGAGAAAGAGAAATGCATATATGTTTCCAGTCTTAGTTACCGAAGGAGTCTGGGGGATGGAGCCCTGTATTTTAAAGCTGCAAAGAGCACACTGCAATCCATTTTGGATACTTCTTGTCAACACCCCAGGGATCTGCACACACAAAAAGAAGAGGATTAGACAAAGGCACTGTATTTTTTTTCCATACTGTGAAAGTGGCACCAGAACCATATTCTTCCCATTCTTTAAATAATGCAGTCCAAGTACACTTAAAGAACCTGGAGGCATGGCTACCCTCAGCTCTAGCCACCAGTGTGGAATTTTGCACTGCAATGTTCACATGCTCAAATTTACCATAGCAACCTCCACATCACATTTAATACACAGAGACATCCCTCCTCTTGCCTGGTTAAAGAGCCCTTGTTAAGTGGTTTTGCTATATTTTAGATGCCAAGATGTCGGTAAGATTGATGGAAGGGTGCACAATCAAACTTGCAAGGAGAGCCTAGCATGTAGCTCATTATGTAAGAGAATTAGCAAGGCAGTTCTTTTGACATGACAGTCCATTATGGCGGCTGTCAATCATACCTTAACATATGCTTTTTTCGTCCTCTTCAGTGATTTTTTTTTTTAAAAAAAAGGTTGTTCCATTCCTGTTCATCAATAAGGCAGAGTGTAAATGCTTTGTGTGCATCCACAGTAGCTGTTACAGATCTAGATGGGTAGTGCTTTCTCCACAGTAATCATTGAGTGAATATATTATTATGCATGCATGTGTAATCCTTACTCGTGTGGCTCTTTGTCCCTATTATATGTGCACAGAGGCTTGAGTCTGCTATTGCTTCTCATCCATCTAATAGTTTTGGTCCTTTCATATGAGATAGTGGTGCTTAGACAGTTTGGTACAGAATGTCTAGGTTTACTGCCTGAGAAAAATCCCTCCAGAAGGGTAATTATACTTATTCATTTCTTCTTCAGGAGAGATAAGAAAACTTGCTCTAAGAGCTGTCTTAAAATGATAGTGATACCAGAATAATATCTGTGCCTATACCACTTTTCATAAAAATACATCCGTACAAAGAACAGAGCTTAATGAACTAAACCTGTGAGATGGTTCAGTGCTTTAGTGGTTGATAAGTGGGGAAACAGAGGCACAAGGAACCTCATGTTTCTTGCTCTAGTTTGATATCCTGCCTGAAGTCTTCTACAACTGAGCCATCTCCTCCTAGAAAGGAACAGAGATGGAAAGGAAACAGCTTCTGAGAAAGGCTCTTTTCATCTCCAAAAGAGCATCTGAGAAGGGGGAGGGGGAACTCTCTGAAAAATAGAGAAGTTCATCTGTAACGCCACATCTTGATTGCTGCCCTCATTTGAGAGAGATGATAACTGGCAGTAATGCATACTGGGGAGCCTGGGAAGGTAACACATATCAAACAATAGTGCATTTGCAAACACAGATTATGTATTGAGGTAGAATTACCTTTTCATGTTATTTTTTAAGAAAAAAATCCTCTACATTACAAGGCAACTCTTATAAATTGCAGCTATATCTGCGTTTGATTCACACATGTCTATCAAGCAGTACAGTTGAGACTAGAAGCATGCTTTACTAGATGTGGGTTTGGTTCATTTACAGTAATGCACAGATAAGCTGGAAAAAGCAGCATTGTTGCACATCCATCTTTCTGCCATTCTCTCTTCTGCCTGTGTAAAATTGGAGTCTTTTGGGACAACTAACACAGAGCTGCACCACTGGGGAAGAGGTAATGCATGCATCCTAGTAAAGATGAACTTGCGTAAGGAGGTTAGTTCACTGGGAAAAACAAGGTTTGACACTATAAAATGTTTTATCTGGATTATCACTTTTATTAGGGTCAGTAGGAAAGTGGGATTGGACTTTAAGAGCACAGTGAGAAAGTAAATGTCTTGGAAAGTTTCTTCCTAAATTAAATGTTTTCTGAAAAGTCCTTGCAAATGTTCCACAGTTTCTCTCCTCTTGGCTTACCTGGAATTGAGTCATGTGTGGCTATTTAAATAATTCACTCATTAGCCTTGAGGTAATTTATATGTATTACTCGTTTTTATGCTGTTACTTATAATCCTAAAGAGGATCGGGGCACCCTTGTACATAGATGCCATACAAATACTGATAAATTACACCCTCTGCCCCAAGGACCATACAGACTAAGTACTCTGTCATGGAAATTGCTGACTGAGGCAAGTGCTCTTGCTCACAAATATTGGCAATGATTTCAAGGGGGTCCTAGAGAGCCAAGGCTCAAGAGGCCTTCCAGAAGTACAGGTCTTGGACAATTGTTATTGTAAGCATTGGCCTTAGTCTTTCTGCACAAACGGGTTGAGCATCATTGACTTCATTGGTACTGCTCAGATGTGCAGTGGTGTGCAGTTGTTTGCTTCTGACCTTGCTAGAGATTTTTCTCCATTAAAAATGAGTAAATGATGCCCTGAAATACCAAACAGGAGTCCATTCACGTTATTGTAGCTGACTGCAGGTTAGGTTTTTCCCTTCCGTGCTATCATTTGTTACTCCTTAAATAAATACTTACTATTATTTTTTTTATTATTTGGGGAGGTGGGGTAGAGTGTGGAATATATACCTACAACCCGTTTAACAACTTCAAGGATGCTTCATTTGACTATTTCATCCTGAACCAGCCATGTAGTTACTTCTCCTCATCTGGTCTGCAATGAAATCAATGGGAAGTATTCTATTAAATTCATTTGGTTTCAGATCTGATGCTGCCATTGAAAACCATAATATAAGCAGCCTGGTCTTTGTGATATCTACCATAATGGCACAGTGTGGTCCCAATCCTGCACTTTTTGCCCTGGGAAAATCCCTATTGACTTCAATGAGAGTTCTCCTTAACTAAAAGATTCACAATCCGGTAATGAGAAGCAATGAGCATACGCTGCCCTCTCTATTAGATCCTGCAGTCAGACTACTTCTGATAGGCTTCTATAAAGTGATTTTCTATGGCAATCTGTGCTTGCAGCAGCACCTGCTCTGTTAGTCTCTCAATTCTTCACTTAACAAAACAGCTTGACATTGCAGGTGAAAGATTCTGAAATGTTTTAATTAACTAGCTTGAGCACCATTTGATTTCTATCTCCCTAGATGTTTCAGAAATTCCAAACTGCTTGGTTCCGTGACTGCCATCAAACAAGATTTGAATGCAGGAAATAGGCTTCTATAAGAAGAAAAGATGCTAAATGTATATTGGAAGGTTTCTATCGGGCCACTGTAAACAGTGTGTTTACACAGCTCATTATCACTGCGAAGTCTGACCTGCAGTAGTTCTCAGGCTGCAAGAACAGTTCTAGAAATCATGGGCCAAATCTTAGAGCTCTTTAGTCAAAACTATTGTTCTTGGGACTTTTTGTTTGGGGCTCATCTTGAGTTTTAGAGAATGAAATAAAAAAAATCAGTGGAAAGAGCAAAAGGAGAAAAAAAAAACCCCTGCCCTGGGGGTTTTAAACTATTCATTTTTCAGGTTATACAAGAATATGCATTTCAGTGGGCTGATACTGTACAGGAGCAATCAGTGCTCTCAGTCATAAAAGAACCTCTTGGTCATAGAATGAAATAATTACCGAAATGCTCAGGCCATATTAGCATAGCACCGTTCAGTAGGTCACTGCTGTGCACCTACTGCTGCACAAACAGAGATCAAAGAAAGGCAATAAAACATAGCGCGGCAATCTTTCCAAGACAGCCCACACCACAGGCTGCCACACCCTTCCCCACTGCAGAGTGGAAGAGCTGGAGATAAGGGCTTCTCGTCTGAATGCAGAGAAATAGGTTCCTCTCAAAGGGCTCAAAATGGACCTGTGTTTAGCAGGGGCATAATCTAGCAGGAGTAGCTATTAACGTGGAGAAGACTGGTTTATTTGCATCCGTCAGCCTCCGGGTTACTTGTTTACAGGACTTGACATCAGAATTCTGAAAAAATGTGAAAAGTAGACATGGGCAAGGAGGGAAAGCCATCAGATGCCTGTTGTAGCCAGCAGGAACTTTTTTTTTAGTCCTGCCAAAATGGTGAAAACACCTTCAGTAAAAAGATAAAAGCTAAAATCCTCCTGTCATAACTTGCCTACACAATCTGAAATATCACCATGCTTATAAAGGGATGAAAGCATAACAATCTTACCAGCACAGCAGCAAAGCCACAGTGTACATTTGTGGAATCCAGGATTTGAGCATGACTTAGTCTATAAGGAATGAGTTTTAAATGCTCTACACACGGTAAGAAACACCAGTTACCAACAAATCTTTAATAAGCACTAAAATGCTGCTGGGGGGGGGAAAAAAGTCTTTTTTTTTCCGAAAAAAAAATAAATCTGGGATTACAGTACAGGTATCTTTGCAGAATTATGCTTATTACTGTTCTGAAGTCTTAATCTGTAGGGTTTTTCCCTTCACATTAAGCTCGGTAAGCTAAATGAAGTGTTCTGTGCTCCATTGTGTCTTTTCATAGTTCCTGAACAGAAGCCAATTTAAATAGTTAAAATCCATTTACGGGTAACGCTCCTCACAAACACTGCACCACTGAGACTATTTGTCTTTCTGAACTTGTGCCGGTGCTCACTGCATTAGCAGTTTAATCAGATTTGTTAATGAATAATGTTTTGCTTGCAAAGTATATCTTACGTGCATTAAGCTCTTAATTGTGGAGTTGTCACAAGCCCTGGATAAAAGGCAGCACTGAAGAAGCTGGGGAGTCCAGATCACAGCTGGGTTCCTGCTCCCCCTTGCTCCTTGGTGTAATTCCCACTGGCTGGGTACCAGCCACCGGTGAGCCCGTTCTGACTTAGCTGAGCTCTGTTGCATTCTGAGCAGGGAGGCCATTGCTTGCCTGCGTCCCGCTAGGCCTTGCTGTGGCTTGGAGTAACAGGGGCAAAAAAACATTATTTTTCTGATGTGGGTTTTTTTGGTGTTTAGTTGTTGTTGTTGTTAACTTGAAACAAGGGAGAGTACAGGGATGCTGATGCCTGAAAATAGCAATTTAACCCTGTAGTGTAGTTCCTGTATTGCTGATTATTGATGTGTGTTTCCCCACTGGTACCTTTGCTCGAGCCTTGGAGGTTTACTTTCACTCTTTAGCTTAGCATTATAAGAAATTGAGCAAAACCTGGAATTTTGATGTAGATCTTCAGTTCATGTAGTCGGTCTTAAGCTGGTTTAGCCTGCTGTTTCTTAATGCCCAGTCCTTATTTTCATCTTCAAGTTTCCTTCGTGTCTTTTTCTTGAGTGGAATTAATTTATTAGTCAAATATGTTTACAGTTGAGGATCAAATTCTACAAACTGGGCAGTCTGTTCCACTAAAGTATAAACTAGCTTTTACCTTCTGACTAACGATAAATCACAGTATTGTGTATGAAACTAGTCCTTTAATTGCAATGCAGAAGAGTGGGACAGAAGTAGGAAGCGAGGTTTTATTTCTCTTTGAAGTGAAACACTCCATTTCTCATTTTCTTATCATGTTTTCAGTTTCGTATGCCTTTGAAATACAGCGATTATATAAAACACTAGTTTGAACTATGTCATAGAAAGCTGTGTGCCAATTTTTTAAGGCCTGGAAGTACATATAAAACTAAGTCATTTCACATCCTATCTGGTTTTGTGAGGTTTTTTGGAATACAAACTAGAATATTGAATCAGAGTTAGGCACTTGTTTAAGGATATAATGAAATCTAGATTTCTTTCCAGTAGGAAATCAGGTCCTGAATCTAGGTATAAGCTATCAATTCCTTCCTCAATTTTGTTGGCAAAGCACTTCTGTGATGCTTTTATTCTCCACAGTAATTACATTTTTTTCCAGGGAAGACTGATGAGGTCTCAGGTTGGAGTATCTGAAAGCACCTTCCTTCAACCATCTTTTTCAATACTGTGAATTGTAACTTGTTGAGTCATTTCAAAATCTATCTGACTTCAAAGAAACAGGAGAGACGTGCCTCGCTAGGGTGGTTCCATGGGCTGTGTCTGCTTTGTGCCTTTGCTGTTGGGCTCTGACCCAGTAATCTGAGGAACCCATGGGCTGTGCTCAGGCAACTGTGAACTGTTAATAGCGCCGGTTGCCAGTAAGCTGAGCTCAATGTTCCCTGTCTCCTACCTCCCGTAACACCTCAAGGGGCTCAGCTGTAAGCAGTGACGGAGACCACTCATGAAAGCCAATACAGATCTCTGCCACCAGAACCTCTCCTTCTCAGCCACTTCCTTCTGTCTTGCTCTGTACCTCCCAGCAGCAGAGGTGTTGGCTCTTGGCCACTGGGCCCTTGAAACCAACAGCAGCTAATGGTCCTCTGTCCCCTACACACAGTGACACTGTCTATGTACTTCTTCCTCCAGCTGGCTGGGGAGGCAGTGATCTCAGGTGAAGGCTGGTGCTGACAGCTGGGATTCCTGGCAATAGCAAGAGGCACTTATTCAGGCAGGTTCTGTGTTAAATGTTCCCCTCCGCCTGCATTCACTCATTGCTCCTGCCCTTTCCCAGCCAATACTGGGAATTGCCCTGCTCAAGTGGTGCTAATTCAGGAGCACGGTGCTGGCACGCTAGCCTGGGTTTGTGAAATTCTCTTGGCATTTTTTCCTCTTAAAAAAAACAAGTAAATTACTTCAGGGGCTCCTGCGATGGCTTCATGAGTCTGGATTAGCTAGCAGCACGGCCGTTATGGGGCACCACAGTGGCACGACTGCTTCCTAGGCAGGGCTGGAGCTTGGGGCACTCCTCCCGCAAGGCTCCACCACCAAGCACCATGTCCAGCTGGCGGGGGCCACCACTGGCGTGTCCTCATGGCAGAGGTGAAGAGCAGCACTTGCCTGTGCAATCAGGCTCCGCTGCAGCTGACGCATTAACAATGTGCACAGTGAGTGAGGCAGGGCGCACGGCCAGCACAGAGCAGGGTCAAACGCACGCTGCCGACGTCACCACTACTGACTGCTCTTCTACTGGCCTTTAGTTCCTTCCTGGTTTTATTTATTCCTTGTGGTGAGCACCAGCTGAATGTTCCATTTTATCCCTAGCAGGACAGGGCACACCCAGTGAGGAAAGTTCATCGTGGCTCCAGCCAAGGCAGGAGTCTCTGCGGGGTTACTGTCAACCGTAACTAGTGGGGCTCATTTGACTGGCAAAATATGATGAATAAAATTCAAAGAGGCAGAACCAAATCTGTCAGCTCTGTCCAAAGCAGACCTAAGTAAAACTGTTATTTATCGGGTACACCAGCTGCTATAGCCCTTTTTCCTAGTGTAAAGACACAAACCAGATTAGGACTGAAAACCTGATTTTGTGTGTTTGCCATTCTGACACTGCGTTTTGGCTGTCAGAAGGATGGAAAATGTTGACATTAACATATATTTGACTGTGATTACTTTCATTGTGTGTACTTCTCTGGTGCTTACATAGGGGTGGCCTACCCCAGCATCTTCTACTGATCCTGAAGCAAACTTCCTCCTGTTTTGAGATTTCTGTGGCAGTTTATCTGGCTGCTCTTCCTAATCACTGTAAGGCTTTTATTTAGCACCCATAATTGTTTTTTTTAATCTTCCTCCTTCCAAATACAGCCTATACTTGGGAGAGTGCTGAACAGCCCCTACCCCAAGAAGTGTCGTAGTTTACCCTTCAGGTCATTCCTTTGCAACCCCCACAGCAGAGAGGAATATTTTAAACTGTTGCGAAGCTGACATTTTTCTGCAAGATTCCCTCTTAAATCCAGCAGACTTGGAAGAAGTAATTGCTCCATCTTTGGCTCTAGATAACTTCTGACACAGTGTAATGTTTTACAAATACTCAAGAGGCAGGCTCTTCAGGAGTGAAGGCACGCTACCTATTATTAAGAGCATGAGCAGTCATCTCTCTAACTCTGCTCTGGCATTCAGAAACTTCTGAAGTTTCGCTTCAGCAGAACCAGGATTTCACCTTTTTGTAGACACAGAACGCACTCAGCAGTTCAGTATGATTATCAACATAGTCACGTCCACATCAAAACTATATGATTTCATTTCTTGCTCATGTTCCTGCTTGCAACTAGATACCTCATCCCTAGTATTCCTTGGATAGCTCTGGTATCTTTTTAAGTACAGTCCTATTTCCTTTCTGGACACGATACTGAAATACGACCAGGTGTCAAGGTATAAAGTGCATATGAAGAGCAGACTAACTCATCAGCACGGCAACTAGTAATATAGCCAAGAGTCTGCATACAGATTATATTTTTGTGTGGACAGAACTAAGCTATAAACACAGAGAGAAAAATCCCAAGTCAGTGAGAACACTGTTACATAAATAAAGTCATATTTACTTCTTTGGCTGGCGAAAATGTTGTGACTAAAACATTGAGAAAGATCAAAGAGGAGGGAAAAAAAAAGCCAAATAAAACAGTAAAAATTGGTGAGTACAGCTTCCCTCTTATAAGATGGCCAAATGAGGCAGAGCAAAACAAGTTCTTAAGCCGTTCAGTAATCACAATAGAAATAACTAGCTGCAGACCATACAAGAGGGAAGGCTATTCTTAGCTATGTACTAACTAACATAGACAAGTTGGCTAAAGATGTAGCCATAGCTGAGCCACTAACCCTCAGTGAATACAGTGAGTGGTACTGTATTTTGTTTTGAAAACAAAGATTCCTCTTTCATTAAGAAACCATGGAAATATCTCAGGAAAAACTGATTTTTAGAATACTTTGGGAAATGGGCAAATTGGATCTGACAGAATAGTAATGTGTAAAATAATGAATGTAATCCAAAAGGTGCATCAGGGAATTCTCAGGCACCTTTCTTCATAACAAAACCCAAAAGCCATGCACGATACGGAAAGGTATTTTTTTTCAAGCTATGGATTTTTTTCCTTTGTCCGGCATGTTGTTCCCAATCAGAGGAGTGGGAGTCTCTCCTCCATCTGCCTACAGTGCTGGGTCTTGCTTACACAAGACTTTACCAGTGTATAAATTTGCTCAGATTTAGTACTCATGCATCTTTTTTTTCAGCCAATGTGTAACGGATGGAAGGAAATAGTGAGACCTTACTTGTATCAAGAAAGGACAATTAAATGCTCAGAAACAGGTCATGAGCTTATCTACAGTGATATTAACTAGGATAAAAATCTTAAGATAATTAAATGCTTATGATTCACAGCCTATGTAAGTACTGACTGATGAGACTTAAGGAAATATTTCCCTTTAGGGCAGGCTTTTTCCATAATCAACCATTACAGACACACTTCTTCTGGTCCATACCAGACTATGGGGACAGCTAGTGTGATCCACAATGACAGTTCCCATCTTCCTGCAAGGTGAAGTCCATGGCTGACAATACCTGTTCTCTCAGAGACGGGACAACTGCTAATGTAGAGTCCGTTTGGGGGTTTCATCAAGCAATATGTGTTTTTCCACTTATTTCTTCTTTTCCCCATTTCAAGCTCCTGTCCAGATAAACACATTCAAAAACTTGCAGAATTACTGTGTGGACTGATTTTTGATCTGATGTTACACCCAATTAGCCACCGAGTGGTGTAAGCAAGGGGTGTTTGCATGCATGTGTGTTGCTATTAAAGACCAAGTTGTGGGTTGTGCAGAATATAATTTCAACAAGAGTTCCAAGTTAACCTGAAAAAAACCTTATCTTGTCTTTACTGAGAAATTACTTGGTACAGTCAGCTTTGGGCAGGGCTTTTCTTCTGTAGTAGACTTTGCATTACTTCAAGACCAGCAGAGACTGCAGGTGTGACTAGTAGGAAAACAGGTGTGATTTTCATCAAATATGGTGCAGTTAGATCAGCAATGAAAACACTGGTTTCCCGCCACAGTACAGGGGAATCCTGTCAGGCTGCTGCTTCTGTGCTGGGAAACTAATCTACAGATACATTTGTAGGAAAATGTAGGGTCATCTGATGTGAGCAAGTGGTGGGGGATCAGCAGCTGGTGTGGGTGCCTATAGCTCAACATCCACAGCAGGAACATGATCTATAACGAGTCTCCTGTACCATAAGGCATTAAAAGCTGAAATCAGCTCCCATTTCTGTTGACAGCTCTTTGTGATCCTCTCTCTGGAAATACTGAAATCTGCAGTTAATACGGAAATATGTTTAAGAAGTATACTTTTGTCTGTATTTTCCTTGGCTAGAGGCTGAAGAGAGCACAGTGTCCAAGTGTGATGCAATAAAAGAGGCTTCAAGAAAGAAAAGAGCATGAGATGTGCATGTTATGGATGTAAATATAACTAACAGAGCTGTGCTGCAGAATAAATTGAAATGTTTATAATAGGTTTCTGTCAAGAGGTTGCATAATGGTTAGAAAGGTGATTCATGGTTCAAATTCACAGTTCAAGTCTAGAACTGGCAGTAGATGGAAAAGTATAGATTTATATTAGTGACAGTAGAAAAATAAAGGAAATAACTGAGCTACTACAGCTAGTTTCATGCTAAAAGAACAGTGTTCGCATTCCAGTTGCTTGCTGCTACCGGGTGTCAGGGTGACTACAGTAAAGACGTCTGTATTTCAACCCCTGATTTGCATCTTTGAGCTTTGAAGGCCAAATAATTTTAATAGCTTTCAACACTGAATTTAATGTCATTACTCTGTATTCAGCTAGTGTCACTAGAGTCAGAATTTTGTCTTAATAGAAAACAAAACAAACAAACAAACAAATCTATATTTCTACTATATTCTCCCTAGTAGAACAATCCCGCTCAGCACTGGAGAATGGAGAAGATGTCAAAGATGTAGGTATAACCTCCTATATGCTGATTGGTCTATACTGACTGACCCTGGTTGACTTAAAAATTTTGATGAGAGCACTCCAGTCCACACTACTGGAATGGAGTTTACAGGAGATGGAGGATCACTGGAGCAGAGCATCCCAAATACCCCTTTGCTCCCAGTCAAAATCCTTAATGAGATTGGAAAGGCAGAGAAATTACTTCTATTTGGCTTTATCCCTGTACAAGGGAGTGTTTTTCTGGTCACTTAAAACAAAATCTGTTCCTTTGTGCCACTTGTACCAAATCTGGCTTTCTGATAGGATTTGGAAGTCACTTATGTGAGGGTTGCATCTAGACAGAATGATTTAGGAGAGTTTTCCAGTTCCCCAGTCACCCAAATCAGTATCCATCTGCCCTGGCAGCCAAGCGGCTTCCTGCAAAACCAGGAGGGCTGGAGGCCAAGTTGCTGGGTCTCCCCTTGGCACAGGCTTGCAGGACAGCTGAGGCTGCTGCATCTTTCACTTGAGCCTGAGCCTGTGGCATGGGATAATATCTAAGCTGAAGAGCATGCAAAGTGACCTCCTACTCTCTCCACTCCTGTTCTCTCCATTTATTTCTCAGCTATATTTTCTGAGCAAAAATGCTGAGCTGAACCAGGACACGTTCCAGTCTAGGTGTGTCTCCCACAGGGTATTGTGTTGCCCTCTGTTTCTGAGTTTGGACAGAATTCATCCTGATCAAATCCAGCTTCTCCTGGAAGTGTAGCTGCCTGGAGAGGTGGGCCTGAATGTAAGTCCTGACATAACAGTCCTGGACCATTAAAGGATATGTAAATTAAGATTAGGACTTTAAAGCTGATTAAAACATTGTTTAAGAGCCAACTAAGGATGTGAATTGTGTTTAGCAAATCTGCGTATTTTCATCAGCCTTCTTTGCACACTTAATCAATAAGATATTGACTTCTCTATCGGAATTTATACTATGGTACGGTAGCTTTCTGGCAGAAGTAGCCACAAGCCCACACTGGCAGAGCGAGGCCTGAAGGACTTTGCCTGTTTGCCTTGGAAAGATGAGGTGTGCTCAGTTCTGGGGTGCTGCTGACAGGTGTGCGGCTGGCACGTTCTGCCATTTTCCTCTGGTCCATCTGCCCTCCTAAGTGACAATGCAAAGCAACAAAGATGAGTGGGACTTCTGGGAGAACCTAGGTTTCTTCCTAAAAGAGTACTAATATTGGCTGCTGCAAGAGCAGATGGGATTTGTAGGAACCCAAAGCTCCATCTGTTCACAATAGACTTGATGAGCCCAAGATCCAGGGCACAGCTGAATGCAGTGGCCAGCCCAGCATTGTCAGCTGGAGGTGAGGAACAAGTGGGTCAGAGCAGCAAGATTAGAAAACAGACGGTAAAGGCTGCTTTCTCTAGAAAATGGCAGAAAACACTTCTTACCGCTGTTGAAATATACCTGTAGTAGAAACAAGAAGTGTAGCAAGGCCACCTTCTAAATATGACTAGCAGTCCTTTTGAAGAGCTTTATTTTACTTCCTAAGTTGCCTACAGTTGTGGCTGCACTGAACAAATCAGCTAGCCGACTGCTGTGTACAACCTTTTACTTAGTGGGTGGAGCTGGCACAGCAGCATTTGTAACCTCAGAAGCTTGAATAACCCAGTTTCTAAAATCATCATACTCGCCAGCCTATGCAAAGAACATATAATTAGAGCAGCCTCGACTATTTCTGTTGAAACAGCTCTTGCAGCTTCTTGTTAGTTCTGATAACAGGAATGTTGCTGCTTCTGCACTAATTGCTCTAACAATCTTCTGAGGGTTCAATCCTGCAGTTAGTATGTAGAGTTCCTGCTGAGCATGCTGCTCTTAAAACTAAGGAACTGTCAGCTCTGGCAAGAAAAGGGATCAGTGCTGACTGATGTTCTGCAAGTTTTTCTTGCATAAGAGGTAGAGAAGACATTATCACTTGTTACTGATACACTTCTTCACTGTAATTTGCTCAGATAAATGTGTTTGCTTCCATT
Organism: Neomorphus geoffroyi; assembly: GCA_033558235.1. Classification (NCBI taxonomy): domain Eukaryota; kingdom Metazoa; phylum Chordata; class Aves; order Cuculiformes; family Neomorphidae; genus Neomorphus; species Neomorphus geoffroyi. The sequence goes on along the minus strand of JAUMJM010000045.1, from coordinate 9,467,105 downwards.
AGGATATCCACAGCCAACTTCTATCAATGTTCATGAGCTCACCTGTGACTTTCAGGAGCAGTCTTTTTATACTTAAAAAAAAAAGAAGCCCTCTCGGGTAAATGATGATTTCATCTAAGATGGCACCCCTTTGCTGATGAACCAACTATTTCATATGGAGAGAAGATTCTAAAGCTATCTTAACATTCTATCACATTTGACATGTTTACCATTCTCCAGGATGGGAAAGCTTATGCCTTATTTTAGCTACAAATCTCAATTACCACCTGATATTTCCACTTCTGGAGCACTAGGGCACAGTTTGCCTCTCCATGGCATAAATTCAGAGAGCTGCTCAGCCTCAGATGAGGCCACATTTGCAACTGAGGTTGTTTTCTCAGCTATAAAATCTTGCCACTGCAATCTCAAACTATAGCTGTGCATGCACAGGAGACAAAGTCAACTTCATATCCCAAAATGCCTAGGATCATCAGAACTTTCCACACAAAAGGTAAAGCTTCCCTTTTAGAGCCTCTGCTGATGTCGGAGGGCTCAGGTGAATGCATTAGCAAGACAGGATCTTGCCCATGTAACACAGGTTAGAGTGGTGTATTTGAAATACTTTAACACAAATTTATCAGTCACTGCCTCTGGGGAATTTGCCTGATATGTTGCAATCATCTGGATATTTTAGCAGAGTTTCAGTAGACTTGCGTCAAAATCATTTTGCCATCATCTTGACATAGTAATGTAGTCTCCGGTGACTGCAGTGACATTATTTTGCCATCATCTTGATATCATCTATTACAGCGTTGTGGTCCCTGTGCTCTGGCATTGCTGAGTGCTTTGCCTCATTATATTATTTTCATAAGCTTGCTCTGAAATTAGTGCAAAATAGCTGTGGTTTTCGTAGCAAGCTACATGCATGGGGGGAGTTCCCTGAAATCAGAAAAGATTATTTCAAGTATTCTGATCTGCTATTTTAAGAACACTCCAGATTCTTAACATTTTTCCTTTAAATGACCAAAATGTTTAATTCATACAAAACTGCCAGAAAAATGTTCACTTAGGAGGTAAATGATGTTTTACTCAGAGTTTGGCAGGAGTACTGAAAACTGGTTCCAAATTATGCTTTCTTCAATTCTCCATCATTAAAAGCAACATAAACTTACTTAATCTTTTTGGGGTGTACAGTGGATGAAATACTGCTTTGTTGCAGCTTGAAATAACTGCAATATTGTTACGTTTGTGATCCAACCACCCCTATGTTTGGGATCCAATTTATCTTGAATAAGCTCAGTCCTTGCCTATATCATTTTAAGTCTTGATCACAAACATATCCCAGATATCTTCACAAGCACAGATAATTTCAGAAATAGGTGCTCTTGTTGAAGTTTCTTGGATAAGGAAAAGCTGGAGTTTGGGCTTAGCCTGGCCATGTTTAGCTAAAACCATCTTAAATTCGATCATTTTTTTCTGGTTTAGACAAACAGCATCTTCAATGGGATTGGTCACACAAGCACAAAGTATGTATGTAAGTACTTGGAGAATCCAAGAGTGCAAGAGACAGATGTAAAGATTCCCATTGGCTTTAAAGGCTTTAAAACAGCTTCAGCAGCCTTATATCAGGCCCTTGGAGAGCTTCTTCTTGTTAATATTTGTAGAAACAGGAGAAAATTTTAAGCTTGGTGCTTCAGTCATAGAATTATAGAATCATCTGGCTAGAAAGGACCTCTGAGATCGAGTCCAACCATACCTGTCCCCTCACTAATCCATGTCCATAGGATAATAGAAAAAAATTGAAATCAGTGTTCCTCTCCACATAAATCATTAGTAAAAGGCGCAAGATTTGTACTATCTAAAGAGAAACCAGTCAGCTAGCCTCTGGCAAGCTTCTAAGTATTGGAGTTTGAATTTTAAGTGTGGAAAACAATGTCTGCAGCATTTTAGCTCTCTGTAAACAGTAGGAGTGAGGACATACAACACTGACGTGACTGGAGAGCCACTTGACACAGGACCTGATGCTAAATAGCAGCTTATATCTTACAGGTTTTCTGTAAATTGCTGTAGGGTCCCTTCTTCTTAACAACCTGCGTTGGTGTTCTCATGTCTCTGTTCCACTGGTCTCTTTTTCACTTTTTCAGTTAATCACATTTTCTAAAGAAAACAGCAGTTTAAAATAGATGAAGGCATTAATCCTTTTTTTTTCATTCCTTCATAGGAGGCTATCAGATCATAAACACGATGTTGGAAAAGATGACTTTTGATTATTTCTCAATCAATGAAAAATACAGCTAAGGTATCTTTTCTTACTATTGATGTTACCCTTTTCAAAAGTACATAGGTAGAAGGCGTTTTAAAGTTTCAGTTTTTAAAGTATGTTGTCTCACATTCCAGTACAGATCCTTGCGGTATTGTCTCTTGGTTGGCTGCCCTTTCATTTCTCTTCAATTACAGCTCCCTCAAAAGCTGTATAGAAGAAGATGCAAAAGAATAGCACTGGCCATTATTCTAGGCTTTCAGTGGTGATCGACTTCGCTACAGCAGACATTCAAATAACGACTGAATATCACTTCCCTCAGAAGCTTTTCTAACAAAACGCCACCAACAAAATTCATGGATTTAGTTAATGTTTAATCATAACAAGTTATGGGATGATATGGAATCACTTTTTTTCGAAACCAGAATTACCTCATGGTTCTGTTAGCTACATTAAATCTTCATTAGTCCAAAAATGACACTGAAATCAGGCCATTCATACAGTGACATCTGCTGAGCTTGCAGATGAATAAAACTTTGTGCTTTTCCCCTACATTCAGTGGGCTGGCAAACAAATAATTATTTTCTGTTTCTACTTTGTTCATACAAAGCCAGCAAATCTTGGTACAAATACATGCGATAGTAAATCTCCCATTGTCTCCAACCAGAGCCGTGTTTGGGTCTGTCTATATGCGAGTTGTTAAGTTTGTCCTGAAAAAAAGCTGCCCAGTAACCCTGATAGTATGCCAACAATCATAAATGTGGTCTATTTTATGGGGCATACTGGCAAACTACTTGAGCTAGGGAAAAAGTTACTGACAGAAGCAGCCGCTGTCCCCAGGATGAGAGAGCAGACATGTCCGTTAGCAACTCCTTTGTCAGTAGAAGGAGCAGCTTATCTTCATAACACAGCCAAGGGAAGTCTGAATTACTATCAGGAAAACAGGCGAGTAGCTACTACTATAAGCTGAGTGCAAGGAGAAAGAATGGGGAGCAGGTCGCTGAGACTTTCCTCTTCTGTAGGGAGTGAGAGGAGAGTCTGATAAAATGAAAATAGGGTCAGTGACAAAACGAGGATGTTAAATTAAGAGGCAGCAGCAGTGGAGTGAGCAGGGGCAGGAGAAAGGGGAACATACGATCACATGAGAGAAGAATTGGGGGGGGAAAGTAACAATGTCAAAATGCTCAAGGATAGTCTTCTAATTCTGGTTTTTGACAAGGAGAAATGTTACTTCTGGAAAAGAATCCTTGCGATACTGCAGCAGTCGTGGTGGCAGGAAGTAGGGGAGACAGAAGGAAAGTCTTGGAGGGTTTTGTCAACCCTCATCGGGAGGGGAACCCTGGGGAAAAGGACATGGCTATTGGAGGGGTGCAGAGGCTTTGTTTGAGGAACACTTCTTATATGTCAGTGTAGGTGAATAATAGTAAATTTTCATAGTTGGGGACAGGCAGGTAGAGAACCCGCTCTCCCTAAAGGCAGGGAATGGCTTTTGTAAGCCTGTGTGCTGAAGCTGGTGAGAAGAGGCATATGAGGAACAGCTCAGCATGAAAGAAAAAGGGCTATTGCTCCAGTTCCCTAGGCTGAAGCATAGTGCACTGTTTAAAATGCTTCTGCCAGGTTCTGCTCACATCTTTCATTTCAAAACAATGAATATAGTTATTCTTAATTTATTGTAGGATTCTCAGAGCTGGCAGATGCACAAGTGTTGTTTCTTCTCTCCTTGGATTAACCTAGCCAGCTTTCTCTGTTATTTCCCTGAACTGCTGCTGCCAGTGTTGTTGTTTTGAATCCTGCAGCACCAGCTAAGTCAATCAATCACCACAATCAGTGCTGGCATTAAGACACAAAATAACATGGAAAAATCTCACTCTGTAACCCAGCAAAGGTCTGGGTGGCACTGTGAAATCAAGAGCGGGCACATCCTGCCAGTGGCTGCATCAGCTCCTCATTCCCTGCTGTGTGTATGTGTGCATGAGCCCATGTGTTGTGGCTTTTGTCTTTCCTGCTACAAGTTTGACTAACTTGGCCTGATAGGCTAGAAAAATAATCTACTAAAACAATAAAACAATAAAACTCTTTATGCCTTAAATCCAGTCCAGGCTAGAGCAGAATGGGGTAAGGTTTTGTGATTAAATAATTAGTTTAACATATTCATAATATATGTTTTATTAGCATGTAACTAAGTGTTCTTAATTGAATGAAATACGTTGTGTAACAGAATACGCCTCCTTTACAACTGCCACCCTAAGGAACGTATCAGTGCTTGTACGGGAGAGGAACGCAAGAATTCTTGTACGCTGTTCCATTTGCCAGCAGACAAGCTCTGCCTTCTGATCCCGCCCATTTTTATTACTGTTACAGCAATGTCAGCTCACGCTGTCTAAGTTCAGATACATTAACTTTCCCATTTATTGGCTTTCTGCAGCACTGTGGCTTCAGTGGGCAGAGACAAAGTAAGGTTTGTCTGGAACTCCTGAGGGCAGCAGGAGTGTGCATATCTTTGTGTCTGGAAAAGTGATTGAGATTCTAGAGACAATTTTAATGCAAAGATTCAACAGCTGTACTGTTCAGAGTGTCCTAGATGTGGCTAGGTCTGGGTTTAAATGCATTTGTCACAGGCACAAATTCTTGGCTAGTGACCAATGATGCAATGTCTCCGCTTTGCCTGCGCACTACCTACACATCGTGGGGCAGGAGGTACTAGAGGAGAGTGTAACTTGGCCTTCAGCATTTGTTGATTTTAACGACCATGTTCAGTACTTTCTGTTTCCCTCTGAAACAAATTCTTAGCTAAAGCATGGCATGCAGGTTACTTTTTCTCCCAGCAATTAAATCTCTGGAAACACGGAGCAGAACTGTGCATTGAGTAAATCTCCTCTTCCTTCAGAAGCACTTCCAGGCTGAGCGTGCTGCCACCGGCCAGCGATAAAAACTTGGAGAGCTGTGCTGCAACTTCATAGGGGAAAATGCTGCCGATTTCGGCCCCATTCAATAAAGTGCAGACCACCTCTGCCCGAGGTGAAGCACCTGCTTAGGTGCACAGCTGAGGCTGGGACACTGTGAGAGGGCTAGGATGGGGACTGCTGTAGTATTGGGCCATACAGGTATCCAGGTGAGGCGTCCATTTCACCAGGGTGAACTATCATTTAAAACTGGGATTAAAATAGTCCTAGTTATGTGAAGTGGATTTTGAGAGGTTATTCAAGTCCATCTGCAACTTTTAAAGCATAATTTCTGGTAAGTGTGAGTCTTGCACGCTCTTGAATTCTTCCAAGGATGTAGCCTCTGCAACCTCCCCAGGCGAACTTTTCAGTGCTTAACTAGCCATATTATTACCAAGTATTTCCTAATGTTTAACCTAAATTTCCTGTACTGCTGTTTAACTCAATACTACTTGTTCTATCCACGGTGGATAAGGAAGGCTACTTACTCCTTTCCTCTTTGTGTGCATATGTATTACATAGCAGTCCTTCTCAGCCTTTTCTGCAGACTGTATGAGAACACGCTTTCCAATTCGTGCAGCTTGTGTTTCCTAGACCTCTCGCTGCTCTCAGTGCTCTCTTCTAGACCTTTCTGTTTGGTATCTCTTTTTTGAGGCTGAAGTGTGTTGCCCCAAACTGGATATTCTGTTCCAGCTGGCAAAATCGCAATGTATTTTGAGCAAACATCCTCAGACCAGCCTGCTATCACCCACGTGGCCGTTCTCTGTTTTACTGTATGCAGAAAGTAAGTCATTCTGTTCTAACAAACGAGACTACAGTAGAAGTATTTCACAGAAGCAAATCCAGGGCATATGCCTGCAGAAAATATACTTAACATCCTTCTAGTTTGACAGAGAATTTTGTAGGTGGAGGGAGACCATATTTTTCCTAGCTCACTTATGACCATGAGGAGGCTGATACTGGAAAGCTTTAATAAAGTTGAGATTTATCTACTGCTTCTCCCCTGTTCCTACTGAAGGAAATTAAATTGGTTTAACAAATCTGTGTTTTTGACAAAGCCATGCTAGCTGTTACTCATCTCCTTGTTATTTCCTGAGTGGTTACAAATAATTTGATTGTTTCCGTATTTTTCCAAAAACTGACCTTCACTCACTGCTCTTTAATTCCCCGTCACAATCTTTTCCCTCCCTGTAAGGAAATGTACTATGTGCTATTTTTCTGTCTTCTGGATATTCAAACATCTTATATAAGCTCTCAATTATAAAGTACTAATGGCTCTGAGGTTCCTTCAGACAGTCCAATAGGATACCTTAGGACAAATTGTATCTCCCCAACCAATTTCAAACATCTAATTTATCTAACTAGTATTTAATCTGTTCTTTCCTTGTTTTCACTTGTGTTTCTACCCCTTTGTCACTAGTGCTGTTTCCTGCCTGATCTCATTTGACCTTTTCAGTAAAGATTGCAGCAGAAAAGCTTTAAGCACTCAGCCCTTTCAGCATCACCTATCAATACCTTTCCCTGTCTTGTTCAATATCAGGCCAAGGCTTTTTTTCTCGTCTTCCTCTTCTAATAAAGTATGTTTGCAGCATGTTTTCTTGTTATCCTTTCTGCATCACTGTGTTCCCTGTTTTCTGTTGACCTTCCTGATTTGGGCCCTACGCTCCTGTCTCTCTCTCCTTTCATTGTGATCTTCAATAATCTGACTTAGGTTCAACTTTCTACACATTTCTGGTGTTTGAGGTTAACAAGGAGTTCATGATTTAGCTAAGGTGGTTTCTTACAACACTTCCAACAGTTTTGCTGCTTTGGGATAATTTTTACTTGTGCCCTTAATAGAACTGTTTTAAGAAACTGTAAATCTCTGAGCTTGTTCCTCAGGAGATTTTGCTTAGCAGTTCTCTGAGTTCATTTGAGCTGGCTTTCAAATCTGTTTTTTGTATTTTGCTGTTCTTTTTCTCTTCCAGCAGCAGTGAGTTTTCTCATTCCGTGATAACTATCACTCAAATTGTCTTCTATTTTCATATTTCTAAATCTGTTTCCTCTGGCTTTTAAAATCAAAAGTAAGGAGCCTTCCCTTCAGTTGCTTCTCCAGCCTTGGTAGTAAGACAGTGGCAGCATGGGGTGTGCGTCCTGTGATACCCCGTGTCTCAGCAGGTATCCCCACTAGCCTCCCTGCCATGTGCCTCCATCGTCCTCAAGCCCAGTGCACTGTGTGTATGATTCATCTTGTTGCCCTCCAAAAGAAGTAGCTCCGTCCATCTGTTCTTTGTGGCTTTACTCTAGACACCCCACACCCCCCCATCGTGACAGCACCTGTGTTCATTCCCCCTGTTATTATTAGCTACAGATTTTCAACGGGTTCATCTCTTTCTACATTTTACAGTGTGGAGTGAACGTGTCTATGCACAGCATTTCATCCCTCTCGTCCCTGAACAAACTGTACCATCTATATTAATATTCTAGTCATGTGAATTATTCCAACAAGTTTCTCATGCCAATTAATCTGTAATTTTGAGCACATATTACAACTTCCAAGTCCTCCTGTTTATTCCTCATATTTCTTGCATAAGTTTTTGTGATTATGTTTTCTGATTACACCCAGCATGTATCGGGAGTAACTCTATGAAGTCCATGGGTTGCGTTTCGCTGTTGTTTACATGAATGTCAATCCAAATTATGCTACTGACTGGCAAGAAGTTATTTCAGGTTTACTTGAATGAGGGTAAAGGAAGAATTTGGCCCATTGAAATGAATTCTCTGTGAAATAGGTCTAGGCCAGGAGGATTAAGCATCTTTTTCTAATTCCTAGATGTGTTTTATTGTGTGTAATCAGTGTAGTGGCAATAAAATATGATTGCCACACCTGGAACATTTCATCGCCGAGCTTTTTTGATCCTGTAATTGTCCTTCTCTTCTTACTGTGCTCACATTAATAAGATGCAGGGGTTAACATAATTGGGAAAATTAAAAAGAAAATAAAAAGAGAGCACTCTAGGTTTGCATGCAAGCAGCCTATACCATGTAGTTTGTGCTACAGCAAAGCAGCAGAACGTGAGGTAGAAAAAGTCAGCTTTTGAGGTTTTATTACTTTCTGCTTTGTGATGACTGGCTCCAAGCCCACACATTTCTTGAATACACAATAGGGAGTTGGGCAAGACTGCAGAAATAAATTTTATTAACACACAATCACTGCAGCACCAGACAGAATAATCTCCTTTAGTCTCCTCTAGCTGGCAGAGTCCTCTTTGTACCAGGTCAAGTCAATTAGCAGTATAATGTACGACAGGTTTTATTTAAAAAGGGTTTAATTAAAGTTTTGTTACAAAGCTCATACAAACTAACAATCTGTCTTTTAGGGATATGTATTATCTAGAAATTGATTTTAACTTAAACACTAATTTATAGACTGTCCCCTTTAATAAGTATAATTCCTTGGAAGATATTAAGGTCCTCCTGCCCCAAATAAATTCAGGTCCTGATTCAGCAAAAGACATAATTACTAAGGACTTCAATGAGGCCGCTCATACACTAAAAGCTGAAGGTGTGCTTCAGCACTTTGCTGAATTGGGGCCTTACTGCACAACCACTGCCCTGATTACACACATCATTCAATTCAGCCATGACTTTACTGAGAAAGATGTTTAAAAGAATTAGATACGTCTTCAAAAATATCTATTACCAGCTATTAAAGCTGCTAACATGCCCCTCTGCTAGATATAGACATTTTTTCACCAGTCCTGGCATCTTCTCCATTCTTAGATCTAAATACGATGATTTACCTCTGTTACCTGCGTATATATTTGTCAAAAAAATACTGACCCTACTAATCCTTTCTTTTTTTCTCTCCACAAGACCGCAAAGGCAGCCTCCCCAGCAGATGTAGCTGGGCATAGCTGCATTAACGTAATTGGACCTATGTCACTTTATGCCAATTGAGGATTGCACCCCAAAAGTTTATTTAAGTAGGCTTTCTTAATGAAAACTTGCTTTTTTACTCTACTGATTGCTTGCTACAAATGTTCACCTTATTCTAATCCCTATAGAATACTAATGCCCCCAAAAGCTGAAGAATATATCACATTTCAGGGTAGCTTATAATTCATCACTGTATGCGACTTTTTTTTTTTTAATTCACAAACTATATAAATTAGAACAAGAAATGAGCGGATAGAAAAGATTTCTGCGTAGAAAAGATCCCAGGTGTTTTTCTGGCTGCCTCCTGGGCACTGCGGTTCTGTTACATCAAAACCTCTGGATAATTGATTTGCTCAGTGGCTGGCCAGGCAGGCGGGCTGGGTTCTGTGATCCCCCTCGGAGACACCTGGAGCTTGCTACATGTTTATAGCATGTGCAGGAGCCAGGAACAATGGACCATGGGTAGGTCAGATGCTCTCCTCATGCTATAAGCAGCACTAGGAAGGACCCAGCAGCACTCATTTTGTCAGCTTGGAGCCATGAATCCACCACAACAGCCAGAGACACCGAGAAGCCTTAGAAGGCATCTGGCTTCTCTTCAGAGCATATTTGGGAATGTTGTGTCTTTTTGTTGTAATGTTTATCACCAAAGCAACTCCCACTTCATTTTTTATTTTTACTTTTTAAATCTCTGAGACACAGGGTACAGCAGGCCAGAATTTGCTTTGATTAATCTTAAATCTGGTTCTACTGTATTCTTTCCCATGTTATAAATCCAGACTGCAGCTGATAGGAGGTTGTAAGCTTAAAAGAAAGTCTCAGCACTAAAACATTCAAAGTAGCAAGCCTACTTCCAAGTCTTAAATAACTTGAAAACCAAAATATAATTCAAATACTACTTTTTCTCCCACCTTCAGCCTGAGCCCAACAGAGGTGAGGTAGGGAAGGCTGTATTTGAAATGTGTCACAGAAGAATAAAATCGGGGGAAGCAGAAGGAGGGGGAAACAACTGAATTCAGAAAACCTGTAGAAAGCAATGGAGAAAATCTTGAAGAGAGAAATAAATTCCTTTGGACAAGTCCTATACTGATGGCTACTGTCACAGATCCCCTGATTTCAATGAGGTCTCTGACACTGCGAGCTGCTCAGGCTATTTCATCTTGATTGGCCATGCTTATTTCAGCATAGCTGTTGGATGGGAATGCCTGGCCCTAATACACATCACAGGCTGCCTGCTAGCCAGAAGAACAGGCTTGCTCATTTAAAACTGAATCAGGCTTTAAGCTTGTGTTTGTCACAGAGAAACGTAAGAAATTACACAGTTTGAAAAAAAAATAATAATAAAAAAAATAATAATAATATTAAGCAATCTGGTAGATTCACAGAGCAAACTCTTCAAGATCTGCCCAGGATTGCTGCCCAGTCATCTCACAAGATAAATGCGTGCCGGTCGTAGCACATTTTACAAAAACCAAAAGCATCTGTGGTTTGTTCTGTGAGCCCTAGTGCAAGGCGTGGAGTTCTGCTGGAATAACCATTAGGCTCAGGTGTGTTGGGAGGCACAAGGCACAGCCTGTGATCCTACCAGAGCTTACGAGGCTGAGGGAGGTCAGACCCGTGCAATTAAAAAGAAATACTTTCACTGATTGGATTTCTTGTTGGCTGGTCAAGAACCATGGGGTGTTTTTTCTTGCCATTTTACAAGTGTAAGTCTATGTGTGACCACGTTGTTCACGGTACATGGGATTAGGGGAGAGAGAAGTATCTAAGGACTCGAGTACTGCTTTCCTGTCTCTTTCTACTTACACACACGAGAGTGTGCTAGAAGTGGTGGCATGGCTGTGTTTGAATGGGTGCAAACCCTTATGAGTGTGAGCCCTGACGAAAGGGCGAGGCTGCTGGCATGTGGCAGCAAGAGAGGCAGGGTATCAGGGTTTAGCTGCTGGGGAAGCTACTGCCTGATGGTGCAAGATACTGAAAGCTCGCTGGTGCCAGGTGACCAAGCTTTCAGGTATGTGGTCAACTTTAAGGTCCTGCAGCCTTCACAAAGACACTTGCAGGTTTAAAGTTAAGTGCATTTTTTAAAAGCACGGTTGGGTTTGGGGCAAAATTGATCAGCGCAGAACCATAAAGCAGAATAAACCCAGCCCTCCATGTGCAATAGCCTAATGTGTAACCCACCCTTTCATCCACCCTTTCCTTCCCTTCCCTCCAGAAACAGTCTCACCCATTTTTACTGTACTGTAATGGAAAATAGAAACCAGAATGCGTTTGGGCCTCCTTTACCAATTTTTTTAGTGTCCAAATAGTCCCACAGAGCTTCTCACCAAGTGATTTTGCTTCTCTCAAAGTAGCCATGTGCGATAAAATACAAATAGCATTAATCCTAAAAGACAAAGTACAACAGAAGAAAGAGTTGCAATTAATTAAAATATCTGCAAATTAATTTTGCTAGCATCCACCATCCTTTTAACATTTGGAGTGATCTTCCTCTGGAAAAAAATAAATTAAGGTCAACACACAAACTTCCTCTGCTTCCTGGAATTCTTACATATTTTCACTATGATAACATGAGTTGTGTGTGTGTAAATGCAAGGGGAGAGGCAGCCGAAATCTGGCAGAGAGCCCCCTCCCCCTCCAGCCCTGGGAGAATGCCTGAAGCATGAGCTCAGCTGTTCAGGCTCCGTGCATGGTGTCATACACTTCCACAAGCAAATTCACAGTGACATTAAGAAAAGAAGATCTGGGGCCCTAGTCTCTAAAGTGTTCACAGTGTCCACGAGACAGCTCCTACATAAAGGGCTGTTTATTTGTTGAATTATCGAATTGTTACCCATGGAGGGGGTTGGAAATATCTGAGCAGTCCTGGAGTTTTCTTTGGTACATTCACAAAAATGTGTTTTCTTCTGTGTTGGTTTTCTCTGACAGAAACCCAGGTCTTTGCATTTCTGATTCTCCCCCCTTCGCCCTCATATATAAATACCCTTGAAAAAAACAGAGAGCTCACAATTAGCCGTTAATTAAGTCCTTTACAGGTTTAAAATAAATAGTTGATGAAAGCTTAGGAAGAGGATCTCAGCACAAAGCATGCCTGTACGACATGGTGTGCTTCTGAGAAACAGAATTTAAATGATTTGCATATGGCCACCTAAATATTTAATGGTTTTGCAGTTTAGGAAAGCAGGCTTAAAACTATGCTGTGCAGTCTATGATCTTATCTGTCTCTGTCGGGTCAAACGTGCTGTTATTTTTAGGGCCTGATCCTGGAATTTCAGAAGCTATTGGAGCACCCAGCACCACTTTAAACTGAGGCTTCTCTTCGGTGTTTTATCTGTGCACAGCTGAGGCTCGTACATGTTCGAGTTTCTAAGGCTGCAAGAGTGTTTGAGACTCCTTTAAGCCCAAACCTGACAGTGTTGTTCCTTTCACAAAGAAGTTTCACACTACCATCGTATCAGTTCTCAAGCTGCCTTACAGCCCCTTCTTTCTTTCCCTGTCCCCATCCCCCAGCCGTGGCCAGCTATGTACTTGCTCCCAAACTCAGCTAAGCATTTCGTGAGTGTGCAGGGCTGAATGCACATTCACAGGAAACAAAACCGTGAGATACTTTCAAAAATGCAGACACACAAAACACTTCTAGACAGCTACAGGCAGGTGCAGAGTTTACGCTTCAGATGACTGTCCAGTTTTAAAGCGCAGGACAGAGGCGTTCTGATGAGACTGCTCTCAAAGGCCACAGTAAAATATTAACCGAACAGAAAAGTTAAATAAAAAGAAGCAGCTTTTCCCAGTGGAATTGTAGCATTCTCTCCTCTTCGCATTCTTTTGAGCTCATTCATTCCTTTGAGCTGCAATAACAAGTCAGCTATTTGTATATGGGAAGACTTGTAATGGAGAAAAGAGAGAAATTCACTCAGAAGCAAAATCTTGTCTTGCTGCACTTTTTCCAGCGATCGCTATGCTTCTTTCCCAGCCACAGATAGATTTCTTCCCAATTCCACTTCTAGGCAACCGCACTTTTTGGCACAGACACCTGGTCCCTGTGATTCAGAGATCAGGTCTCCCATCATAAACACGCATCCAAATAACCAGCATTTTTAAAGCACTCACTCCAAGTACTCCATCAACTAAACACTGGACCCAAGGAGGCTGATAGCTGTGGGGGTTCTTAATATTATGCAGAGTCAGGTTTTACTGGCCCAAAATTTTCCTGGTTACCCAAAATTCCTGTTGACACCAATGGTAGTTGCAGGTGCTTGAAAACCTTTGAGAAATATGGATCGTTCCATTCATCATTCAGCTGCAGTCTTGTCTGGACAGGAAGACAGTAACCTTTAAAGAGCAACACTTCAGAACCATTAAGCAACTAATATTTTATGTATTTGTATCGTAGTTGTCTCCAAAGCCAACCTTGGCAAGTGTCTGGGGGTTTCTCTAGAGAGTCATTTTGACTGTTTATACTGCTGTTTTGTTAAAGGTGTTTGAGAGTTGTTTCCCTGATCCTTCTTCATTAAAGGTAATTGAATGGTTTAGAAGCCCGATCATTGTTTGGCTGAGTTTTACAGTCAACAACCACTGATTGAATAATCACTCACAAGATACAGAGGCACAGAAAGATAAGTTTACCATAATTTTCCAGCACTTAGAACCTCTTCAAAGTGCTTGGCAGGCCACTAATTATGTTTTTATAAACAGCTGTGGATTCAGATCTTGCCAAAATGCAGAAAGATTCCTGTAGCCCATGATTTCAATTTCCCTACAACTTCACTGGTGACTCGGGCAACAGCACCCTTTGCACAGGCTCCTTACTTGGGAAAAAAGGAAATCTCTCCAGTTGCTTTGCAAGGAGGTTCTGTGCAATCCTAGGTGCCAGCCCCTTCCTGCAGTCTTGTGAGCAGCTCCATGCTCTTTCTGTGCTAAGAAATTTCCTTTCACCACGTCCAGTGAGACAGAGTTTACCTTCTGCCTGAGGCAGGGCTGCAGTTCAGCCATGCCAATTATAAAAGATGCCTCCCAAACGTGTATTCCTGGTTTCCAGACTGACTCTGAGGTGCTACCACGCCCATCTTTAGAGTGGCTAAAAGTTACCAAGAGCCAATGTGGTCACAGGGAGTCACATACCATGGTGATGAGCATAACATGAATTGCTAACTAGACAGTCAGGGACACTTGGATTCTCAACCCAAAATCCCTAACTGACAAAGGAAAACATCTTTTTTTTCTTTTTCTCTATACTAAAAATATGTGAGTGAGTTGCTGTTTGGATCTCCTTGCGTTACTGGGACATATCATGTCTTGCTTCCTTCATATACATTACGCCCAAAGTTGTGCTTGCCTGTTTCCCTCGGTTTCAGACTGCATGGGCAGTCCCAGCACAGGGTGGAGGCAGCCAGAGGATCAGTTGACCAAGTGGTATGGACAGGTTCAAACCAGCTGTCAAACAGGGAGCATTAACACTGATGATGTGAACGATCATATTCAAAGACAGAAGAACTTTCTGGAAAGAAATATAATAACTGAACATTGTGCCCACTGTGTTTGTATCACAGTTTAGCTGGCATCATTTCTATATCATAGGTGAGCTCTAACTGAGAAAACTGCTGTTGGCTCCATGCTGCTCCATTTCATTGTCACTGACTTCAATTCATCTGTCTTGAAAACGCTTTTCCATAGAACCTACAGAAACTGTGATATGTGCTCATAGTAGCATCTTACGAAAAGCCTTCAAACCAGTATGAATCCTGGTCAATTTTGAATGTGCGATTGCTTTCATACAGGAGTTACTAACTCCCCAGCTCACAGCGGGCCATCGATCCTGAAAAGGAGACAGCTTTGACCTTGGTGATATCAAAGTATTCCCGTGAGAAGAAGACCATAAGAATGAAAAAAGGGAGGATTGTAGGGGTGCAGGCTTGAGGAACAGGGAAAGCATGGGGGAGGAAGTTGGCACAGAAGGATGTTAAGCAAACGGGGTTGAATATTAGCCAATAACATGCCTGTTTATATTATGTAGAGCATATAAAAGGGCAGCTGTCTTTTTCAATAAAGGTGCTGCTTACTTTCCAACTATAAAAAAGGAATTATTGTCATTCTTTGTCGGCCTCGAGTAAGACACCCAAAAGTCTCAGAACCATTTTGCCAGAATTTGTATCAAGATCTCTGGTAAGTGTCCAGAGGGCAATGCAGCTAGAGCAGAGTGGCATGACTACTGCATACAGGGAAGAGAGTACGGTAATTTGGCTAGCAGGCTACAGTTAGCATCACCTGTGCTATAGGTATTTCAAATCCATCCAGTTAAACAATGTTACTTAGTGGTAGTTCTTTTTTCTAAAATAGTCATAGCTAGTCTTCCCTGTCTAAAAATGGAAGAATTCCACCAGCTTCAAAAGGACTGATTAAGGAATATTTGTTCAAGTTAAAGAAGAACGAAGTCCTACATATATGTTAATACATCCTCACTAACACAGAATGGCTTTTTGTAGTCCGCTGTCTGGAACATGAGCAATTTATAGTCTGCTGCTGCATCTAATTAGTGGATCTGATCCTTAAATTGAAGCAGTAGAAGCTTGTGATAGAATTCTAAGTCCAACAAGTCCAAGCCCTTTCATTGAAAAAACAGCTTCATCAAAGACTGAAGGCATGGAGTATTATATCTAAATGTCAAAGCCGGATACAGCCACAAAATTAAGGCATGATCTTGAGCAGTTGCATGGCTGTCTGTTGGTACAGATTCACAACACAGAACAAAGGTAAACTGCATTCAACATAGATATGTGGGAAGAACTTGGCCTTGCATAGCTCCTTCCTTGGTACTAGCCAAGATAAAAATACAGCAGGATTACCAGCATCTAGGAAACTAGCATATGGTGCTACTGCAGAATGTAATACTAATATATTTTAGAAATCCATTATTTTCCTTTTTTTCTGCAGTTCCTCATTAATCTAGATGCCATTCATTCTCTGCCTGGATTTTTCCCGCATTTTTCCCATGAAAAGAGAGAATATGCTTGAAATAATTTAATTGCCAAATGTTTTGTTCAAATAGCTGTGGCAGAAATAACTTTTAGAAGCCAGGTTAAATAGCCCTCTTCACTGCAGCAGTTAACGCTTATTGTGGCTGTCAGCTCCTCTGCATTGATTCAGGATCATACTGCTATTAGTGTTGAAGTGGCTTGGGAAGTTTTCTCTCTCTCCTTTCTTTTTCCTGCAAGAACAAGAAGATCTAACCATAATCTGGGAATAAATTGTTTTCAAATACTTTAAGAAGAGCCAGGGTGCTGAAAAGAAATTTAGAGGTTCATTTCCAAGACGGCTGAAAATTGTCTTTGAATGAGCAGGCCCAGTCCTTCACTGGTGTAAATCCCCACACTTCTGTGGGGTTGTACTGTTTACATGAAGTAGGCATCAGCCAGGCGGCATTCCCAGCGACTGGAAGTGTTTTCCGTTCCTCCATGGCAAAATGCAACTTTCCTCAATTTAATACAGCAATGGTGCCCAAGAGCTGCAGAGCAGAGCAGGGTGGTCACTATCACCTTTCTGACCAGGGAAATGCCTACCTTGTCCCATCCCCAGATGCACTAACCATTGCAGAAGGGAGCGAGGGAAGCTGGTTTGAGTACCTCTGGCAGTCTTTACCTGCAAAGGTTAGACCAGCTGGTCTTATGAGGGCTGCACCCTTTTCTGCTGTTCCCGAAGTTAATCTATTCCACACTGTACAAAACAAGTGAGGGTGAAGTGACAAGACAAAAGAAAATGCAATCCTGTTGATTCTGTCATTTCTGCCACTGCTGTCAGCCCTGAAGGTTTTGTATTTTAGTAAACAGAGAACTCATTATGACATGCAAGCGACTTGAGAATAGTGATGGTGAAACAGAGATTTCACTTTTGGAAAAAAATATAAAAACAAAAACATGTTCTGAACACTAAGATGGGTGTGCACTAAAGACAGCACGCAGCAGAATTGTCAGTGCTTTTCATCAAATCCCTCAGATGCCACTGAACTTTCATAAGCAGCTGATGACTGAACCATAAAGGTCCCAAACCTCGCGGACTCTCTCGTTGGTCTGTGAAGCACCCCGTCAGTGGGCAGGTGGCCAACTTCTGAGTCCACAGCACAGTGTGGCACAGCACGGCAGCAGTGGCATTCAGCAAGCTGTAGGTCTGAGACTCCACCCAGGAGCATTTCCCTTGAGGAAAGGAAGGCAGCAGAGTGGGTAGCTGGGATTAGAGATGTGAGCACAGCAGAAGGACCAAAAGAAAGTCTTAAAGAGCCAAATAAAAAAAAAAAAAGACTATGCAGGAAATTGTCAGGTGAGGAGGAGCAGAAGATAAGGCAGGACTTAGGGGGACTGGCTGAGAGAAGAAACATGCCCAGACTCCCAATGGCTCACAGCAGCATTCTCCTTTCTTTCTAATCTTTACAAGACTGGCAATTCAACTGTCACTCGTGGCCCCAATGAACAGAGAGTTACTATCCCCACCATCCTTTTGCACTTGCATGTTGCATAACTTGCTTCTGACAGATCTGTACCTAAAAGTAGTTAAATCCAAGCTGTTTCTTGAGCTATACAAGAATTCTGAGGCTTTACCTGTCTTGTAATTTAAAGATGCTTTGCAAAATCTTTTGAGTACTTTCCTTTGGGGGGGTTAAGGCAGGAGGGTGGTACATTTTCTCGGGACAGTGCCTTCTTATTAATTTTAATAACAAAATGTGTAATTCTGGATGGATGCCACAGTTGTGCAAGTCATGCTGATATTGTATTGGGCATGGAAATGTATCTTAATAGCTGGTATTTGTTCTGGCACTGAAGGTAAGTAAAGCTTTATTTTTTGGCTGAAGAAATGTGACACTAGTTGAGACAACACACATTTTTATATAAGGCTGCAGCCGCTAGCAAATGGATGCATATTTATATGACAGGATATGCTCAGTAGCCCTGGGAAACCAAGATTTGAAATCAATAATTTCTAGTAAATTCCAAACTGACATTGGCAACATCCTAGTCTAGCTGAATATCTGTATCATCACAGACACTCTTCTTTAATAAACAGAACATACGATGTTTCATGCATTGGTTTTGCATCTTCTTGACAACTGCATAAAAGCATAATTTCTATGCTTGATCCAAAGGATCTCTGACAAAAGGGAGAGGGTAACATTTGTTTCTGTGGGCTTTATGGTTTTAAATCTCAAGGCCAATTCTGCCATCAGGTAGTTTATGAATATTCATGTAAATTGTTTTGAGTTGAAGAATATGTAACTTTGCCATGTATCTGGCATGGGAAGAATAGTTTGACAGTCATGAAATTGAGAATGCTTTAAAAAATAGACTCGGTTCTAGCAAAAAAGAGGACAACTCTAGGAACAAAAAGGAAAAATTAAGGAAGAAAGTTATGTGTTTCCTGAGGGAAGTAAAATGATGTGATCCTATCTTAAAAACAATGAGTATAGAATCATTTTGCAGACACAGATATTTAAAGCCATTTAGAATCTCTTATATCGGGTATGGGTGAGAATATGCCTTTCTGTTGACTTCTAGAGGAGCTGAGATCCATATGTTCCTGATCATTGCATGTGTTTATGAACTGTAAGATCCAGCAGTGAGAAAACAGCAAAGCTGGAATTGTTACTAAGCCTTTTTTTGCATTAATATATCTTCTGAGGGGTGCTCTTCTTGCAACCAGATGCAGGAGTAAAGTAAGGGTGTCCATTGCCCAGGCCTATTGCTAACTTGGAAATTGAGCAAGTGACACCTTTCACTGTTTGCTCTGAATTCGATATGCTTTCCATGGACTGGAAGTCACTTTTGTGCCCACTTGGCTGCTGGAGCTCTGCAGCAACCGACAAATGTGAGAACACTACCAAATGTAACGCCTGGAGAAAAGGCATCTCGTGGGTAGCGACAGGCATTGCAAACGCAGGCTCATTTAAATCATGCTTGTGTATTTGCATGTACACTTTCAGATGAGTATGTGATGGCTTTTATTCTTAGATGTAACTGAGGCTGCAGGTGAAATGTGCAGTGACCTCAGCCCTGCCATCCCACGTCCCTACAGCCCGGTGCCTTCAGGGAGAAAGGCCGACACATCGTCTGTGCTCACCGAGCAGAGCCAGCAGCAGCCACGCAGGGAGCACACGCCATAAATCAAGAGGGAAGATATTTTATGCACAAGTCAGAACTGGAGAAATGCCATTAATTAGCAAACTTTTTCAATTTATTGTCGCTAACAATACAGCTGTTATATATAATATTACGTTCCCTTGTATCATCTTCTGTATTTTAAATGGAAAATCTTATTAGTTGCAAGGCGATCAGAACTGAAACGATCGTAAGTCCTGTACAAAGACCATTAAACATATTGATCATAATTCAGCCATTCTGTAGAATATTTTGTCCTTAACAAAGGTGCATTAGGTATTTGACATTCTTCTAGCACTGCTTCCTGGCCTCAGTCATGGTAGAGAGCAGGCCTGAGCACTTTGCAACTTTGTATGGCCTGATTGCAAGTAGAGATGAAGAGGGGTGAACTGTTGCAGAGCGAAATCCTGCAGGCCAGATCTCCCTCAAATGAAAATGAAATGCCTGGATGAGATCAACAGACTTTTGTTTGTATGACAAGATTTTGAGTAGTGGTCTTGAGTCTGGGATGTCAGAAGGGCCTGAGATTTAGCCTCATGCAAGCAAGACTTGATCACACCCATGCTGATGGTGCAGATTTATGTGTGCTTACCTATGCACTCAAGTAATCCCTTCAGTTTCTGAAAGTTGTACATAATGTTAAGCATGTGATTCAGTGCATCTCTGAGCTATGCAAATAATTGATTTCTGTATTTAAAATATAAGTTTAAAGTAGATCAATTTGGAACAAGCATTTGGCAACCAAGCAGACCTTAACATGATTTTAACCTCTACTTTCTTAGTAGTTACATATTTTATGCTATGTACCTTTCTATGAAACTGCGAAGAAATTGCTAATATCATTGTCATCTTTTAACTCCTAAGCACAGAGATTCTGGTTAGATCTCTGTCTGTTTTTCTGTACAAAAGACAAAATAATCTTTCACTTGGATTCATATAATTTCCTAAGCTACTTCATGTACCCACTGAAATGTTAGCATGCCAGTCCATCCTTTGATGATTTTACCAATACATTCTTCCACAGAAACTCATGTAAGTAGTGACCTACTGAAGGAAAAATTCATCAACTGTGTTCTTCTTTCATGTCCAAATCAATGAAGGCCAGGCTGAAACTCTTTAGTTAACTGCTCGCAAAGAAATGCTTTTTACTTGAAGCCTCCTATTTTCCTAAAAGCAATGTTTCTTTAAAAAATTATAATTGATACATTAACAATTACATGTGTTTTTCTACATGACTTTTAAAATTGCTTAAAGTAACAGGCATTGCTGAGGAAATAAAAATTGTTTATTGGTACAATTTATCTATTTTCAGGTATTTCCTGTATAGTTTTACTAGGGAAAAAGGACATCCAGTTAAACCTGTTTAGAAATTACCTGACACGCTGTTTAACTCAACACGTGATGTTAGTGATGCTAATAGTATATTGGATTTCAGAGATTCATTGAAATTTTTAATTGAAATTTAGATGATGAGTCGGTGTTAGATGACGAGTTGGTGTTGGTGTTGGGTTATAGGTTGGACTTGATGATCTCAAAGGTCCTTTCCAACCTTGTAATACTGTGATACTGTAATTTTGCACGCCTTAGAAGTCTCATCCCCAATATATTTTAGTGTACAACAGGGGAGATACAGAAAGGACACAAGCCCTCCCAGTTCTAAGCATCAGCCAGTTGGAAGTTGTCTATCCTGAGGAAGAAACTCGATAAGAAACTTGCTAAGAAACTTGCACTGCTACATGCAATTTGTCTTGCAATTGTTCAGTAAAGGTTTCTTATAGATCACTGATCTAATGTAGCATAAGAAATGCAATGCTGACCAGTCAAACCTAAGGTTAATTTAGCCCAATGTCTGTGCCTTGAAGTGGCTGCTACTAGACCCTTGGGAAAGAACCTACTTGGTATAAAAGTCATGGACAGACCATTGTGCCCTCCTATTGCCTGCCAGCCTCCAGCATTTAGTGTTTCAGAACCAGAGGTCACATCCAGACCTTTGTGTTAAATAGCCAGTGATGACTTTGTCCTCCATAAGTACTTCCAATCCCTTTTGAACCCATTTACTGTAAAATGTCCATCCATGGTAATGATCACCACAGTTTAATTAAGTGCTTCCTGAAAATGGATATCACTGATATCCAGGAGAAAAAATGCTGGTTAGGTGCACCTTTGATCTGGTGGGAATTCTTATGTTCTTATTTATGATACGCTGACTTGCAATTATGCCACGTTTGTCTTCATTGCTTAAAAACAAACACAGTTGGACTTGTGTGGGTTTTGTGGGTTTTCTGTAATTTTCTATCAGAAGAACAATTTCATCTTTTTTTATATTCTTCCTTATCACCCTGTTTTATGTTTGGACTAATAATTATCCTTGCTGTGAGATGGAGTCATCCACATCCCAGCTCATACATCTCTCTCTTGAGTTTTGTATCGCGTGCTCATGTGCTAAGGTTTGTGTTTTGGGTAGAATTAGGAAAAACTCGTGTTTTAGCTTATAAAGACTTGTTTATATTTGTTGTACTTCATGTGATTTTACTCCCCAGGAGATTTGCTTTGCATTTTAGCTTCCAATAAACATACACTCAAAGTGTACTTCAGCCAAAGCCATTGATTTCACCTGATTTCAGGTCACGAAACATGCAAGTAGCAAGCATCACATGATTTCCATCCATCTGATTCTGGGTCACTGACAAATTCATGAACCCTTCAGTGAATCTGTGGTGAATCCTGACACTGCTCAGTTGCTGCTTCCCTTCAGTGTACAAGAAGTGCTGCAGAGCAGCCCTTGTCTACTTGTCCTTACCAATGTCAGGACTGCCCAGAGGCCAGCTGGAAGTTGGACATGGTTCCTGGGAGAACAGAGCCCCAGCAGCAGGGTTACCTGGATGATCAGTTTTTAGCATGTTTAGTTCACACCAACCTGAAAGATGCAAGCCTTTAGCTACCTCGTATTGGCAGTGCCTGTTGCTCACATAGCTCATCAAGATTGTCTCTTGACTGTGTGATGGTTTCACTTTGGTGAACATAACACTGGCTGGTTATTTAGCACATTGCAGCTTTCCAACTAACAGTTCACCTTAGACAGGGAGACAGATACTGCTTTTTAATAAACTATGGAGTATAGGACAAGCAATGGTTCTGTTCGGGTTTTTTTTCTCAGCTTTTTATTCTTTAGATACAGTTATAACTTCTCAGCCCTCAAACTCTGAATAAGACATCTCTATTTCAGAAGAAATTATGCTGGTTTTATGAAGTGTACAAAGCAAATTATATTTTCTATGGATATTAAAGATGCTAAGTAAAACATGGCAACTACTATAAAATTGATAAAGAACAGGATTAATCCTGGCTAGTCAGGCCTGGGTTCAATGCCCAGCCTTGGGGAAGCCTTTTGACACACCAGGATATGTTTTGGAAAGCCTCAGCCTGTGGTCTTGGTGCCCTTAGAATTGCCTCTTTTCTGCAAAATGCCACAGCTCACCTTTTCAAAATAAGACACAAGCACAATAATAAGATAGTCTGCAATTTGCTTAGGGTAGGCCTAACCTAGGAAGATAAAATCCTGCCCCGAAGAAGCCAGTGCAAATTTTGTCATTGATTCCAGAAAAGCCTGGGCTTCCCCTTGTTCAGCTATAGTAAATACGCTTAAGGAAAGGGCTCATAATATAATCACCAAAGACCAAAATTGCAACCCTGAAATCCCCTGCTTAGCCATTATCTCTGCAAGGGTGTTACTTTTCTGTTAAATTCTCACAATGCCTGGAATTAAGCTGCTGCGCGCCCTCAAACCTGGCCTAGTGACGCTGTTGAGCATCCCAGCACTTACCTTACACCTTCACCCCGATCAATCCAGAGCATCACGCTTGGCAACATGGGGAGCCATGGCATCGGGTTGCAGCTTGAGCAAGTAGGTTCAAAAAAGAAAACGTTTCCACAATTCTGTTGTGGACTCACCGACTGATAAACGTACTTGTCTCAATCTGATTTCCATCTGAAAGACTATCCCACCTTACAGAGGAGAACACAAACCACCATCTGGCAAGCAGGTCCCTTTGACAACTAAAGACAGCAGCATCATTCCTGCTGTGTGAGCAGGTACAGGCAGGACTCCTATACACCCTAATCGTCACATTCCTTTTGGGGAAGTCCCTTGGTCTAGTTTTATGAAGTGACCAAAGCAAATTACATTCCTTAGGACTTTTTCCATTTATCAGGAGCTTCACATGTCTGGCAAGAGTCACGAGTGACATGGTTTGTCCAAAACTTCTGGACAAAAGACCCGTGTGCATTGTAGGTGCTACACAGAAAAGCTGGCATGGTCCTACCATGCATTCATCATCTGACCATGGTGTTCTCAGTAGGTCCAGTATAACCTGACCACGTGGGAATCCCTGCATGTCCCACATGGTTCATATACGTGTATTTTAGTCAAAAATACCCTCCAGGCAGAAAGATGGGAGCCCTTACACAAACACATAGACCTTCAGGGAAGTGTTCCAAACATTGCATACTGGGCAGACAGCAGCACCTCCTTGCGGGTGGAGCTTAATTCATGCGTGATGAACATATGTCTCCACTGAGCTTGCTCCTTTTAGGTGACTCCTGCTCAGGATGTTGACTCTTTTAGATCGCATACTGATGCCCTAATGCTGTGTTTGAATCCTGGCACCAGAGTCAGGGTTGTGGAGTCGATCTGGGCAGGCCAACAAACCCAACATCAGGTGTCGATACACCTCCCGTTAGACACAGAAACCTTTTGAGATTGGACCCTTGGCGTCTGCAGAACTCAGGGTCCTCACAACACACAGGTTTATTATTTCTGTGCTTCTGTATTATTTCTGTGCTTCTGTATTATTGACATAATACATTGAAGTAATTTTAAATAATACAAAAGGCAAAATCATTAGAAAAGCAAACCAATAAACTTCCAAACAATCCAAACTGAAGTAACACAGATACTGCCCAGAGGACTGGGCCTGTTGTTACAGCAGTTGCAGGAAAGCTAGAGGCTTCAGCAAAAGTGAAAACAAATTTTTCTCTGTTGATGAGCTGATATTCCTGATATTTATTAACTTGGGGCACAAAGATGGGTTTGGTCTATAAGTTAACTGCAAGTTGAAGATGATTGCTGTGTAAACTTTCAGGAGAGTTAGGCCAAATTCTGCCTCCACTTGTATGTATTTTGCCACAGTAATTGGGCTTTATTCAAATAACTTCTTCATTTTATAGAGAATAATTTACTAATATTGTTATTTTAGGAATGATTTTAAAACATTAGACATTTTATTAGGATTGCTGCTATGTCTTCTTCATTACATCCATTGAGTCAGTGTGCTGGAACTGGGTTTCTAGCACCTCCAGTGTATCAGGAGTGACAATCGTACTGATTTAGCAAGATAATGAAATTCAATTATACCAGCAATTATTTGTGGACCCAGTGTGCTCTCCTTGCTGCCTGCAGCTTGCTCTTCCCAGTCCTCTCTGCACAATCCAAGAGGAGATCTGAACAGGTTCTCAGCTTTCAGTTGATGGTCTGTCAAAATTAATACTCAGAGACTGCAGCTTATAACAAGCACATTTATAGTCATATGAGAAGTGTGTGGTTTTATGGGAGCTCTCTATTCAGAATTGTACCTGTCTTCAAAAATACCTGTACATAGCACAAAGGGGGAAAATGAAACAACTCTGCTGTTTCCTTCTTGGTAACCTGGGTTCACCTGTGTGAGACAAATTTAACCCTTTCATGAGTTCATGTTAAGAGTGCTGAATATCATATCCTACTGACATAAAGAGACAGGAAAGTACAGATTTTAAGAATAAATCAAACCTTTACAGTTCACACCTTGGCCTATCTTTGCAGTCATTTTTACACTTCGATTTTTTTTAAAAAAAAAACACATTAATTGCCAGTACCTTTCTGGGCTACCTTACTTTCATACTAATGAAGTTAAAGCTCTACAGAGAAGGAGCTAAACATGCTAAGCACCTTTTTGTGTGTTAAAATACTGTCCACAGGCTGCATGATTTTCGCCTTCATGCAGAGGAGGGAAAAAAAAAAAAAAAGACAAATCCTTAGATCTGTGAGGCTTCCAGTTTCTGAAAAGAAGAAAGTGTTACTTCTCCTTTAAGCCTGGAGCCGTCCGTGTGTGTGACAGTGTGTGTGTATGTGTGTGTGAGTGTGTGTCTCCTCCTCTTTGAGTGACACAGCACTTAGATATGCCTATCAGTAACTTAAACCCCACAAACTCCACCTTCTAAGTGAGGAAGCTGTGGGTTGATGGAAATGTAGTGAGCAGATTGAGACAGACAGTGAATCATTAGCAAACTGCAACGCCAGGATGAACTTGTCTGGAACCTAAAAGGAGAAAACAGCCTCGGAGTCCTTTGCGGTGCTGGGTTTTGCTAAATACAGCCAAAGTGGATCTAAAAGCCGGTTGATCCCCAGTCCAAGATGCTGCTGGTTTCCCAGCGGGTAGAAGCACCACGCATGGAGCCACATATTCCAGTAAGTAGCATTTGAAATCGATATGGGCTGGGAAAGTAGGAGTTGATTGAAAAGGACTTAAAAACACCCTCGGAATAGTTGCTCGCCCAGACTCGGAGCAGCCGGAGCCGCTCTCAGCCAGGGTTTGTAAAGTTTGCAGTCGCGGTTCAAGAAAAGTGCCCACCTTGTGTTGGCTTCGTGTTGGCGGGGGGCCGGGGGGCTTTGGAGGAGAAGAAAACAGAAACTTGGGGTGGAGATTGCCCCCTCCTTTCTGGTGAGAGCTGATGTCAGTCCAGGGAGAGGAGGGGGTCCGTGGGCTTTAAAATGGTGAACAAGGTGATCCCCGGGGCGGGCAGGGGACACGCGGGGGGGGGGGGGGGGGGGGGGGTTGGGGTCGTGTCACCGCTCTTGTGGCGGCGCGATGGGCACGGGGAGCAGGATTGGGATGTGGATGGGGATGTGGATGCTGCCGGTCTCGGCCGGGGTGAAGCGGGATTAGGGAACTGCCGGCGAGCCCGGAGTGTCCCTGTGCAAACACAGCCCAGCGCTGGGGGGGCTCGTTTAAACTTGAACAGGCTAAGATAAACCCATCATCGCAAGGGGACTCCTGCGGGAAGGTGTCACACGCAGAGGGGCCAGTGCTGCTCTGTAGCGTAATTAATTTTTGAACAACTCCGGTATTTGCGCTGGCAGAGGTGTGCGTGGTTATTTGGGGAGCCTGGAGCGCGCGTTATACAGGCAGGATTTTGAACAAAAGGCTCCGCCGAGCCCAGAAGGAGCCCTCGGTTATTGCCGAAGAGTGCAGAGCCCGGCATTCCGCCTCCCTTTCGGCGAGGCTGCGTCTGCGTGCGCGTTTCTGGGAACGGGAATAGCCCCAAAGTGAGGCACACGGAGCAAACGCGCCCGCCGCTCTCTGCGAGGCGAACATGCATTTGAAATAAAATGCGTGCTGACTCACGATTTAAACTGTTTTGTTTTCTCATCCTGTGATTGAGATTGGGGTTTAGAGCAATCGCAGGGTAAACAAGGCGCTCGCTCACTCGGTCCCACGTCTCCTCCTGGGCAGGGGCTGCCCCTCTCCGCCGCTCCATAGGCGATCCCGGTTCCCCCCCAGCCGCCTTCCCGGCCTGTTGCTCGGGGGGGGGGGGGGGGGCACCGTGGCTTTTGTTCGCGTTTGGCTGCGGGGGGGGAACTGTCACCGGGGCGGGAAGGAGGTCGGGGGCTACCACCGGGGGGGAAGAGGCTGTCACCAGGGTGACTCGGAGGGATCCCGGGGAGAACGGCCGTTTCTTGGAGAAAAAAAACGGGCTTTCGTTTCCTGTCACACTCCCCCTCCCCCCCCCCCCCCCCCCCCCCCCCCCAGTAATAAATTAAAAGGCGGCTTTTGTTTTCCGCGGTGCTCCCGGCGGGGCGGGGGGGTGGATGGGGCGCAGCGTGCGGGGTCGCCTCGCCTCTTCCCGTCGGATGAGCCTCTCGGGCACCGGCGGCTTGCAGGGAGCCTCCTGGCACGGGCGCTGCACGAAGAGCCTGCCTCCACCTCCTCTTCCTCCTTCTCCTCCCCCGCCAGCGGGAGATTAACAGCGTCTGCCCCTTCCCCTTCCCGGGGGCGGAGGCTCCGGCCGCCCCGGCGAGCGAGCGAGGGAGGGAGGGAGGGAGGGAGGGATGCTCCCCCTGTTATATAATGGGAGTGTTTCCCTGCTTAATCCCCGGGCGATGCCCGCCGCCCGTGCCCCGGGGGGGCTGCCTCTCGCGGAGGGGGAGATAAAGCTGCTGATGTGCGAGAGGGACCATATGGCGCTTCCAGAGGAGAGAGAGAGGGAGCCGGAACGGCCTTGAACCTGCGGGACCTGGCAGCTGATGGGCTGGGCTGGGCGGAGGGCGCACCCGCATCCCCCGGAAAGCGCGGGGTGTGCGCCGAGAGCGGCTTCTTCCCGCTGGAATGTGTGGGTGTGCGGGCAGCAGAGGGCATGGGGGGCACCCACAGTGCTGCCAGGGACAAACAGGCACCTGGGGGAGATGCGGCGAGTTAAAGGCAAGCGAGAGCAGTTCGAGTAAGTTACCCGCCAGCACCTAAAAAAGCAGCGATGCAGTTCTGGCACTGACCATTTTCAGTTCTCTCTCCCTGCCATATGTTTAGAAGGAGGGGGGGGGGAAGCAATTTGGGAAAGATGCTCTCAGCTGAAGGGAGGAGGTGGGCTGAGGGAGCGAGATACAAGGAAATTCCATGTTAGGAAAGCATTAGCAAGGGGTGACTTCTAATGTTTTCCTGCCACTGACGTTGACAGTGACACACATGTGTGGGTTGAAATTGGAACGTCACTGAGTTTTTAAACTCAACCAGGAAATAGTCTGTTGCTCAGGGATAAAAAACAAATAGTATATATTTTCAGGCAGGTAATATGCAGTTAACAGCTCCTCTCGAGTGAGCGAAACGCTGTTTAACGTTTAGAATTGAGCAGCTCAAATTTAATTTAGCTTTTTATTTTTAGAGGGTTTTTTTTTTAACTTGAGGGTTTTCATCTCTATTTTTAATCCTTTTAAATAATACTTCAGAAATCAGAAGAGCAAATATTGACAGGCCTTCACTTTTAGTCCCTTGTAACTAAGTAGTTCAAGCCTTCCAAAGTCTGTTGGATTTTTTTAGCACTAAGGTAGTTGTTAAAGGGTTTGGGGGGCATCAGTAATTACAGGAGGCAGTTTTATTTTTTTAAATTCTTTTGTATGGCTTCCTGCTACACAGGTAGAAGTGTTTTATAAATACAGTGTATTTGGTTTGGCGTTTTTACTGACCTTGTTACAAATATTACTACGTGGTAGCATTCAGAGATTTAAAATGGGATTAGGGAGCTATTGTGCTAGATGCTTTCTGAACATACAGGAAGATATACTTGGGAGAGTTCATGATACAAGGTGTCAGACTGACATTCTTGCCCTGACTTAAATGGTCACTAACCTGCCTGGATGGAACTGTAGGACAAGGAATGACCTAGGCACTGGCTTCATGGGAGAAAAAAAAGTTAGAAAGCCAGAAGGTAACACAAGGACAAGGATAACAGTAAGTAAAATCCCAGAGTTGTCCTGTAGGTTAAGTACAGTGCAACTCACTGGTTCCCAGTCATTTAATCAATAAATGTTCTATGTTCCTTGCTACTGTGATGAAAGTCTCCTTAAAATAACTTTTATGAGTATGCAGCCATGGGAAAGTGAAGTAAATCTTGCAGAAGCTGCGACAAATGGATTTATCCAAACTGGGGCATGGAGTAGTAGAAGGTTGTCTGAGCTCCTTAAATAGGGAAAAAGGCGGGATCCTCAGGTTTTAATTGTTCCCTCGTGCTGGCTGTTTCCGAGTGTCAGCAGTTTTCAACATTTAGGTGAAGGTGACTATAAGTTACAATTCATTAGTAATTGGTATGATCCCCAAATAAAGATAGCTAAATCTGTTTAAATGATGCTGGCGCCTCTCCAAGGAACCCTCTTTATATCTGACACATTTGCCACTCACTTCTTTAAGGAACAATTGATACTGTAGACTGCTGTTTTTTCCTGTATGGGAAGAGCCGTAGTGTAACTCATTATGAAGGCTTTCTACCTGATGTTCCAGTTTGACTTGCTATGTCAAAAATAAAGTATTTTGAACTGAAGGAAGCAGAAGACACACCAAGGCTTTGCGTTGAACTGTTTTATATCAATATTGATTTTTTTAAGGGGGTTTGTGTTATAAAGAGGGAGCTTTTATCCCCCTGAGCTCTTTGGCAATTATCTTCCTGCCATAAATGTTGATGCGCACATAATGGATGTAACTAAAAAATCTCCTTATCCCAGCAGAAAAGGCTGACTGTTTGTTGGAGCAGAGAGAATGCTGAGAGTGTGAATAGACAAACCCATATGTCGCTGGTGAGAGAGATAAATGATGGACGAAGAGGAGTTGGTTACTATGGATCAGCACAATAAACCAATTCCCATCATACACCTCTCTTAATAATATACCAGTTTCAATGCCATTGACGGGTAACCTAGGTAGCACCAGTCAACTGTAAGTTTTTCAACTGTTCTTTTATACATCTCAAAGAACAGTTGGGACTGTTCTAATTTTTTTCAGATGTTGTGTGCTAAAATTATGCAGAACTTCCTTCCTTGCCAGTAATTTTGAAGAGGAACTTTAGAGCACTGATGTAAAATGGCAAATGTACACGATACCTTTATGTACTCATAGTAAGTTTTGTTTTGTGCACCCATAGATGGAGTGCACTAGAAAAGGCAATTGCTTAACAAATATGAGAATAAACTGTTTAGGCATTTAGTAATAACCCCGTTAGTGCTGTTTCAGATTGGACTGGATATTGGAGTATTGTTTTAAGTGAAAATAACAAGAGAACAATGCTGTTTATTTAAAAAAACAAACCAGCCCTGCAGAACAGGCAGTGATCGATAACACAATTTTAACTTTCTGTAACCCATTTCAGGGCTGCCAGCAGCTGAAGGGAAACTTTGCAAAACAGTCTGTGCTTGCATTGCTCTTTAATATTACTGCTAGTGCTTTGCACAGAAAAATTGAAGTCTTTGTCAGTTAAAGGTTTCACTTTATGTCCTTGTTTTCTGGTAGGTATTTTTCATTGCAGTTGCGATGGACTGGCCTGTTAGCTCTGTTCATAATGAAAGCATATCTCAGGGTGACAGCATAAGCAGGGCTCATGGCTCTTGGGATATGACTCCATCGTTTTTGAAGTCACCAGTTGAGCTACCAGAGAGTGGTGCAGTGAGAGAAGGATAACTAGCAAATGCAAATGAGCTACGAAGTCTTCATTCCTCTTGGGATGCCTCCTCATTGACAACAATTTGTGTTTTTTAAATGAAAGAAAATGTATTACTAAGTCATTACTTTCCTTCAAGACAAAAATAGTTATTTTGTGCAGCATTTATTTGCAGACTTGCAGTAGCTCTTTTTAGAACTGTTTACTTTGGTGTGCATCTTGGATGAACTGAAAGGTGTTTGTTAGGCCTGATGGTAGGAGAGTACTTCAGTCTTTCCTCTCAGGGCCCACCCTAGCAGTCCTTTTACATTTTATAGGAGATGAAACTCAGGTTTTATCCTAGAATTAAGCACTCAAGTATTGGGCCACTGAGTAGGCAAGCAGGATTGCTTTGTGTCCCCCACCCTGCTCACTCTCAACTGTTGGAGGAAGTGAAATGGAAACAAAGCAGGGTGAAGGATTTTGTCTCTGCACGCTGAATTTTCACTGGCCCTTTGGTCCTGAGGAGGAAAAGTTGTGCCCAAAGGGTAGAGCAGGGGAAGGAGTTGTGGGTTTGGTTCCTCCTTTCCCTACTAGGCAGCCCAGCCAGCTGGATTGGCTGGGGGATGCTGGCAGTGCCCAGGGAGTGAGTGGCCAGTGGCAGTTTTTGTGGGGCCAGTGAAGTGCCAGTGGGGCCCAGGCATGGGGGGTGCAGGATTTCATATGGCCCTTTACTCCGAGCGCTGCCATTGATAAGCACTGACCTGATTAAAGGGCTGGTGCTGATGGGAGGCCGGGGTGCGCCCCGGGCTTCGAGCAGGGGCTGCCGAACTGGCCAGAATTGCTCTTTGGGAACAGGTGGCTGTGCTGAGCAGGGGCAAAGCAGAATTCATTGTTGTACCCTGTCCAGAGGGAGGAAGCGTATTATGACTTGTTGAAATCCACTCTGCTTTTCCCTGCAAGGGACTTGGCAGTTTTATTGATAAAGAAGTGTTACATAAGTACCCCATCAGGCATGTCCTAATTTGTTAATAATTGATGATCTGGGTAGTACAGAAATACCAGTGGTGTTAGTGCACTCCTACACTGATCTGCAGTCTCCACAAGCCCCCTTTTTTGCTTTAATTGTAATACTGGCCTTTTCCTTTTTGTTTTGAATTTACCTGGTGATCCAACCACTGCTGCCTGTTGTGCTTTCCTGTTCAGGCAGGGACAGCTGGGGGCTCAGCCTGCTGCAGACATAGTATAGATTACCTCTGCAGGGAAGGGTGTTAACTACATTATTGTTTCACTCCATGTCAGGCAATCTATTGAGTGGCATCAGTGTTAGCCCAGGGGGAAGCCAGTTTT
Source organism: Neomorphus geoffroyi (assembly GCA_033558235.1). Classification (NCBI taxonomy): domain Eukaryota; kingdom Metazoa; phylum Chordata; class Aves; order Cuculiformes; family Neomorphidae; genus Neomorphus; species Neomorphus geoffroyi. The sequence continues at coordinate 9,435,306 of JAUMJM010000045.1, read as the reverse complement.
TTGCACCTTCCACCTTTGGAGGTAAGGTGTAAGTCAAGTGGGACGGACACAATGGTGCATCCACAATTCCTGCTCCAGGATTTGTCAGCGTGGGGAAGCCGGGGTGCTTTTCGCACAGCACAGAGCAAGCGCCCTTTGGTTTCTCCCCTTCTGATAACCTTCTGTGTTTGTATGAATTTAAAAACAGGCTACTTTTGTTATGCCACAGCAGGAGAGATTGGAAAAAAACCCACTTATTTCTGTTGACATGCACGAAAGAAATACTAACTGGATATCATCAACACGATCTGGCTGCCTCGTTTGTCTTGCATTGTTTTTCTTTTGCATTTCTGTGGAAGTTTCTTTTTCTCTAGAATTAAGTACCTCAGAACTTTGAGCAGGTTTGGGAGTTACACCTACCCCAGACATACCTATTTATTGTTTTCAGAATAATGCAACACATTTTCTCTGTTGTGGGCAGTGAAATCCTTTACCTGCATTAAAATCAGAAGCAGCAAGGTAACTTTCTAGTTATGTTGTGAAATACGATGCCATTGTTCGCTTTTATGAACGTCTCCAGGTTGATTATACAGTGGTTAGAAGCCTGTTCTGCTGTGCAAAAGGCTGTCTTTAATTTCAAGTTGGTTGATCCTGATCAGGCAGTTAGAGCGGCTGCAGCAACAATTGCTTGGAGCTCTAAATCACATTTGTCACAAGATCTGCCTTGTAGTTTTGGCTGCTCGAAGACTTACTCCGACTTTTCAGCATTACCCTTTGGTTGGATTGCAGTGTTGAGGGACTTGCCAATCTCGTCTGTTCTTTGTGCCTAATTCTGAAAGACTGGCAAGCTTTATGCTGTGTTTTCTGAAGAGGGCCCAGCTTTACTAAGCTGCCTGTCTGTCAGGGATTAATTTAACCTCTAATTACTACATTTTCTTCACAGTTTGCTGCACATGAGCATGTTATAACAAAAGCACAAAGAAGTATGTCATTTTATTTAGCCACTACTCTGAAATTAATTTAGGGGGTATAGAGTCAGATCTGACACACTTGGTGTTAAAATAATTGTGCTGGCATTAGAATTAAAGTACATAATCTTGTTGTTTCTAATGATACAACAGTACTAGTGTAAATAGTGTTGTTAACTCGTTAGTCATAGCCAAAGTAATAGAAATGATATGTAGTTACAGAGAAACACTCAAATGAGCATGGCAGCAAAGGTTTGTCCAAAATAACGCATGGTTTCCCCAAAATAATGCATGTTTTCTGCTTCATTCCCATCCACCATTTAGGTTTAGGATTACATGGCTAAGGGTAGTTTGATATTTATTTCTAAAAAGATTTTCCAAATTGCAATAAACAAACATTTAAGATGGCTTGGGTTTCTTCCAGCCTGGATAATGAATTATTTTTTTTTTTATTATAATTTTTTTTTTATAAATGCAGCATCTTGGGAACAGTACAAAAGGCTGTGTGTCCTCTTCTGCCTGCTCACACTGACAACAGTGTTCCGGCAGTTCACATTGCATTGAGAGCAGCGTGTAGTCTTGAAGGAGGAGAGGGAATTGCTTCTATTTATGTAATATAGGATGGCTTTCTTCTTTTCCAATTCTGTCTTCTATAATATTTACAACAAAGAGGTGGGGTTTTTTTCCTTTGGATTGGGAAGGGGATAGATTGGGAAATGCAACCTATCTCCCATTTAGGTAAATGTACTTGAAAGAACTGTTGTTGTTACACAAGAAATTTCCAGTAGCTGTCTCTTCGTTCCACCCTGTGTCCGTCACCTCTGAGCAGGCTTGTTGAAATAACTTTGAAAATGTAACTTCTCATATAGGATTGTATCTGCAAAATCGTTGGTTATGTACCAACGATTTATTTCCAGTAGAAACAGAAGATTGGTTGTATATTTTTCTGTCATACATGCAAGTTATAAAGCATGGGCCCAACTCAGTAATTCTCCTTCAGCAAAAACTAACTGCGTTAGATTGGAAGCTTTCCCCAAAGATTGCCCAAGGTCAGAGAGGACACAGTTACGGAGTCAAATCTTGTAGCTCCTTTTTCAAAAGGAGAATTAATGTGGCATCATTATCCAGGCTTGTGACAACAGTGACACAGGATTGCCAAAAAGACTAATGGAAGGAGATGGATGATTGATTCTCTTTACAGTAGTAGATCAGGTTATTTCTCTGAATTCTTTCTTCAGTTCTCTCAGTTCCCAAACTGTAACTAGTTACTGTGATTATTTAGTCTAATAACTTCCAATCTACAAGTAAACTGAATATAAATTAAGATCAACTGATGTAATTGATGGGATGGTTCAGTGAGTCGACAGTAAAGTATGGAGGCGCTTTTGCTGATCAGTAGTTACACAGGATGGCTGTTGGATAGCTGTGTGGAGTGAATTGTAAATCCCTGCTCTAGATATGAGCTTTCATATAAAAATTTGGAGGTTTCCTAAGGTAGAAGCCCAGCCTGAATAATGCGTACTCTAATTTCAAAACTATCAAACTTTTTCCAGAGGGTCTGAATATCTGTAGTCCCACAGGCCTCCAGAGGTGGAGGCAATTTTGAGAGTAAATATTTCCCAGGTTTTTACTTCTCCATTTTAAAATGGGCATAGTGGTGCTTTACCTTAAGGGATGCTTAGCGTGAAGGTTAACTGGTTAAACATTTTATAATAACTGCTTGTTACTAGCTGAGGTCTTTAGGGACTTTTCACATAGTTGGAAATTATATTCAAGATAAAGGCAGGTGCATCTTACTCTAAGAACCCCTCAGTGTCGATGGTAGTTTTATTTCTTCACTTTGGCTGCAAATGCAGGTGGATTTTTTTTTTTTTTAACCCTGACTTCACGTCATAGTATCTTCCTTTTTACTGAAACATCAGAATTTAATGTAGAAGGAAAGAAAATATTTAAAGAAAAAATGACATCTGCTCTCAGGCATGTTTTTTAATGTTTCATTCTCAGTCACAGATCTTCATAGGTTAAGTTTTGGGCAAAGGTAAACAAATCAATATTTTACGGAGACATTTGTCATACACACTTCCACTCGCACATGAGAAGCTTTTTGCCCTTACGTTAGTATGTAACATTTAGTACGTGCACATTTTAATTATGCAACACAAATTTCATGTGGTATCAGAATAGATACTGAGTATAATTTTGTTTTGGTTTGACTAGTTACTTTAAATGTGACTAGGATTTTCACAATTTCAAATTTATATATGGAAATAATTTCTTGAATTCATCTGGTATTACAGTAACCCAGTAGATCTTGCTGATGGTCAGATATTTTTAAGGACTTCACTTTTCCTGTTTTTTAACTGATATTTTTAATTAGCTGTGTTGATTTAAGTAAAAACACAGGGACTGAAAAAATCCAAGTATATACAATCCCGCAGTAAGAAATACAGGCAAAAGGTTTTGATCTCTGACTGACAAATGGTGACTCATTAAAAAGGAATTTTTGTTCCTTCCTTTTCAAAGGTTTACTCATTACCAAGCATAAATGTCTAGTTTTGATGCTACTGCATTGAAATGCCGGACATTGTTGGTGTATTAAGTCCAAACTCTAAGATTATTTGATCACAGGGTTCATGAAGTTTTGTTTTGTTTTGTTGTTTTTCTCAATTGAAAAAGCCTGTTGGGATATTTTCTTCAAGCTTTACCCTGTCAGTCTAAAATAAAATCTGTTTGGATGTTAATAACAGAGGACCCTTTCCATACTTTAAGCAGTGGGTCACTGAAATTACTTTTAAATACATAGGACCATGCAAGCACTAATTTCTTTCTAATTTTGCATTAGGTAACATTAGGCATGGATATCAGAATTTGTCTAAATAAAAAAAAACAAACCTGTCTTCCACACCAAGGGTTGTGTGAGAAGCATTTTCTAATATTGTATTGCATAAAGCTGAAAATAAATTGTACCAAAGAGACACGGTCTAAATCCAAGCAAAAGCATGCCCTTTTTCTTGATTTCCATATTAATCATGACTCTCAGCCATCACCTTTGCCTTCCTGTTCTTACCTATTCTATACATTTGATGGAAGGGCACAAAGGCATGTGTGAATCCTCTCTCTCATCTCTTCTTATTATTTATGGATTGGTTGGTTTGAACTTTACATAGCGCTGGAAGGATATTTTCTTGGTTGCAGCAACACTTGTGTTTGACTTGAAGCAGGAGGAGAGTGCATTCAGGCTTTTCAGTCTTCATGAGAAGTGAATCCTGGTCCCCGATCCCAGAAGGTAGATCAGCCTTAATTTCAAGTGAAAGTCCTGCATCTTCAGATAACTTCCCATGTCAGTTAAAGTTCAATATTCTTGAATTCCTGAGATATGGACGAGTCAAATCTAAAGTTTAGGGCAAGTGTGAAGAATGTAAGAGAAAATGTAGATGTTTCTTCTGATGCCTCTCTCCCCTCCCCTTCAGGGCTCCCACAGTCTGTCAGCTGTAACGGAGTGATTTGATTACTTCGTGGTGTTAAGCTAAAAGAATAAATCTAAGTGCCTTGGGAATGGGGAACCAATCCAACAATCAAAACCAAAGTTAATAAATGTGAAGCATTTCTGCACAGTGCTGCTGCAGAAATGCTGCTTCCAGAGGTGCTTGGGGGCAGCCATGACTATTGGGCCAGTCAATTAGTGTATGTTCACTGTACACACCACCATTAATTGGATGCTAGGGAATGCACTCAGTGTTTTGAAGTAGAGGTGTGTGCCTTCTGTTGGTTATAAACTATGAAAATCTTGACTGTTGTAGGCTGAACTGTTTATTGCTCACCCACTTGCTTCCCAGTCACTCTAACACACCTGGAGAAAGCTTGACTTGGGCAGTCTTAATTACCCTTTCTTTAAGATCATTCTGGCTCTACACATCATCTACAAATTCTTTTTTTCCCCGTCAAGTCTTCTTTCTCCCTTCCCCAGCCCCCCCTGCCCAAATCTAGCCATTTGAGTGGCTGTACCACTGCACCAGTTTGAAATCCAAATTAGCCACACAGACTGGTTTCTGATGCCCACATGCCAGGCTTCGTTTGGAGTCATTTTTAAGGAAAACATGTACAGAAATATTGTGAACTACAACAACAGTGTCAAGTGCTATTGTGTAAGAAAACCCCTAGTACCCACCTGCATGGAACGGATTTTGGATGTTGGTACGTGTGCAGATAAGGTGCAGATTAATTACCAGAAGTCTTATGTCAGCCTGTCATTTCAATTTTAACATATCTAAGAACGACAGTAATGGCAAACTAGTGGGTAAATGACCAATTCTGACTGCCCACGAGCCTTCCTTTTGAAGTATCTTTATTGGTAACTACATGTCTATTATTGCAGGATTTAAAATGGTCACTCAATTTGCAGCCTTCAGCTACTGCAGCGACCATCCCTTCGTTGGTGTTCACACCAGAAACAGGAATAAGTATGGACCGTGGAAAACGTACCACTGAATGCTCTGCCATCTGCTACCCAAAGAGTAGTGAAGCAAACTGTTAAACTTTGCATGGAGCTTCAGGCTTGATTAACTTAAATTACCCTCCTGTTGTACATGTTTGCAATACCAAGGGGATTAGGTGACATATATTTTCAAGAAATACATGTTCATTATTAAGAAAGGTTAAGCAATAACATTCAGTGGTCATTTCCTTCTGGAGCACAGCTCTGCGTCTGTAGCATAATTTGTTTGTTTATGTGTACTGCTGGATCCCAGGGAGGAGTTGGACCAGCACTGCAGGCGTGAGCTAAGCTGCTCTGTGGTGCTGGCTGGCCCGGCTCCATGGGCTGGTGCTGCCCGAGCCACCGATGGAGACCCAGAGACCTCGGGGCATAGAGGTGAAGATGTCCAAAGTACGAAGAGGCAATGGTAGGGGAGAGAGAGCAGGAACGGGCTGGGACTGAAGGGAGGGCAAAGCCAAGGAGACAGAAGGAGAACTGAGGAAGCTGGGCAGATATCTGAGGGGAGGATGGAGGCACAGCAGGTCCAGGCCCATCTCAGGATGGCTGAGATCCCTGGTGTGCCTGGTCCACCAGCTCCAGCATTTTCTATTGCTTCCACTCAAGCAGTAAGTGTTTCTTGCGTGCAAACTTGTTCTTTCTCCTTCAACACTGACTTGCAGACAGTACTTTTCTCTACCTCCATTGTCTTTTTTAAGTTTGTAACTCTTGGGGTTTTATTTCCTTTTACTCTTGCTTTCAAACCTTTGTTGTGATAGCTCTGCTGGAGAAATTGGAGTCTCTTAGCAGTAGCAAAGAGATGCTCCAGTGAGCTAACCCTGTGTCACCTCTTCAGAGGAGCCAGAGCTGCTGCAGAGAACAGACATGGAGCCAGGGCTGCACACCTTTGATTGCCCTGTGATCACAGGCATGTGTTGGTTTGGTTTATTCTGTTAGATGGATTTTAATTTGGGTGAGCGCAGCGCATGGGCAGCCCAGCTACTGAACAGCTGAGTAAAGCATGCAACTACTATTCCGTGTGCAGCTGTGGTACGTGCTGGTTGGCTTTGAGCCGGTGCTAACACTGGGACAAAAGTCAAGGTATGTCTGTGCTGCTGTCCTTGTTGTGTAAATTAAATGGTTCAGGCAGAAGCAGCAAAGAACGTTTTCACCTGGTTACTTCCAGCAGGACAGCTATGGTTGCATGAGCCAAGTTTGAGCTGCAGAAGTTGCTTAAGACACTAAGTAAATAATCTGGCACTTGACCCACATGAAATAGCAAAAGTGCCTGGAGCAGTGTTGCTAGCCTTCCCTGTGCCAGCCTTGTGGGCACGTCTACATGAGATCAGTGCGCCTCGCTGTGCCTGGGAAGCTGGTTCAGAAGATCAGCTGAGCTGCTAATGAACCATTGTCCCAAATCTCCTTCAACAGAAATTTGGGGTCTTAAGGTGGCCTTGGAATCTGTCAACTTAAGAATGTAATCTTTTTTACAGCTGACTGTAAAGCACTACAGCTTCTCTGAAGTCAGGAGATGTAATTCAATGTTTATAAAGGCAGACGGGGAAGTAAAAGATTCTTTGCTTCTCTGAGAGCTTTTTCACACTTAGAAAGAATGAGTCACTCGACATTTCATTATTGAATAGGCGCTGATTTACAAGTGTGTATGCTGTAAGATGAATGTCGGGGGATGAACTCCTATAGTTTCCTACATGACCATGCTGTAAATGGGCTTCAGCCAGTTTGATGTAATACATTCTGTGGCACTGTGCTGTCTTTTGAAATGGGAAAATCATCCTTCTTATGATCTTCTGAAGGCTAGACAGCCGATTAACATGGGAATTCTTGATTAGCTTTAATTCAGCTCTACTACTCCAGGAAAGCATAGTTCCTGAATTGCACAAAGACAAACTCTTCAAATACGGATCCAAATCAGCGTACTGGAGATCCTGTTAGTAGGTGTGGTGACTGTGATTAATATTTACTTGATGCCTTTCATCTTCCAAGTACTTTACACAGAATGAGCATTTCACCTTCACGAAAGATGCATGAGTTAGGTGAAGTAAGTTTTGCTGTCTCTGCTTTATTAATAAAGGCAGGGAAACTGAAGCACAGAGATTAAAGTAGTTTGCTCATGCTTGTGAAGAAGTCTATTACTGAAACTGGATAATTTCTGGTTTCTATTTCTGTGTCCAGACTAATGTATCTTAATTGTAAGAAGAAGCAGCAGGACAAACTTTGAGTAAGAACTTCTTAAGAATTTAGAGAGGCAGCTTAGCAGATGTCGCAGCTGCACCTGTGGCACTTGGGCTGGTGCCCTGCTGAGTGATGCACTGTTCTCCTCCCTTGGCACTGCAGTCTGTCATCCAGTTTCACAGAGGCATTGCCACAGATTGAGCATCCATTGACCTCTTCTTAGGTTGATATAATGGCTCAATTTAGTCACTTCTCTGGCTGGAAAATAAGTATGTGTTGAGGTTTCTGGAGTAAACGATTTTCTGCTGGAGTCAGTATGTAGAGGTGCATCCATGATTTTATTCAACTCAATGACTTCTTGAGATGTTCCTTTTGAGGTGCACTAGAAAGAGCTAAAATTATATTGTTGAATTTTAAGTATGCAAGCGGTCTCATTAATATGGAAACATTATTCATTTATCTTTGGCTTGGATGAGGCTACTCATAGAGCTCGATTTAAATACATGCTCAAGTGCACTGCTGAGTCGGGGCCCTAGCTAACAGCAAAGGCTGTGTCACCCTGAACTGCAGATTGGCAGAGAAGTTGTTGAGGGCCAAAAGGTAGGTTTTGGTTTAAAGAGCTTCCTATCTGATAAAAATTCTTATCTGAGAAGGCATCTGACCTTTTGAAAGAGAAACCTCCTTTGTGGATGCATATGAGTTGCATGCACACTCTATCAGATTGTACTGCTGGTTGACTGTAATGCAAATCCTCACCTGGGGAGGCCGCGCTGGCAGAGCTGGGAGCCTCCCTCCCTCCCTCTGTGCAGGGAAATGCAATGGTGTTTATGTTCCTTCAGTCCCCTGTTAATGAAGGAAGAGAAATGTCCTTACCCGAAACTGGAATCTGCTCAGAGATAGTGGCTGTAAAAGCCACTTCATTTAGTCTAGATTTGACTATAAACTCAGTCTCCTATTTCACGTGGAGTAACGATTTTTACCCTGTGGTGAGGAAGCACTTGGTGAGAGAAGGGAGAGAGGAGAGCACAGCAATGTAGCCCTGCTCTCCTTGTTAAGGCCATGGTTCAAAATGTTTAATTAGTTGTTTCGAAATGGGTGGCTCTTCTCCTTTGAGGAAGGAATGATGTATCAGCAAAAGCTGACCAAATTGATGTAGCAAATCAATTCTATGGTAATCCGTTTATTTAAACTTTGGTACTTAATTTTATAAGCTCTTCTCAAGTGTTCCTGTGCTCCCGTTCATTAGCCCATATTCTTTTGTACTATTGCTTGGAGGTTTGTGCTGCAGATAGCAAAATGGCCAGGACACGCCACTCGAAACTGCCTCTAAATTTAATTCAAGCAGGTCTGCAATAATAGTGCTAAAAGAAGAGCTATTTAGCCACATTATTAATGGGCAAAGAGTTCAGGCAGGATTATGAAAAAGTAAATTTTTATTAAGAGTGGAGGAGCTAGAAGAATGGACTGATTGCCCTGAGTCCTCTGGGCCCTCGAACAATCAATTTCCCTTTCTAGTATTCAGTTACTTGCTAATTGTATTGATTTTTATCAAATATGTGTACAAATCAATTTTATATTTTAGTGCTGTTAAAAGCTTCCTTCCTTCCTTCCTTGCAGGCAGTAATGCTCTGATCATTCTCGTTGTCTTCCTTTATTTTAATGCTTTTATATTAATGCATATTTTTGTTGGGACACTTGTATTTTTCTTTAGGACATGTAACTGGATAGGGATTTCACCTAGATGCTCAGAGTTGGAGAAAATAGGCGTCACTTGGACGAAACCTCTGTGAACCCAGTGGAACTCCTTGCTTAAGTAAAAATTGCAGGAAAGGGATGTGTTGTGTCGTAAAGTGGGTGGGTGTGAGTGCCCATAAGCGTGATCCCCTGAAGAGCAGGAAGCACTGCTAGCGCAGGACATGAATTGTGTTGCGGAAAGATTGTAACTAGAAACAAAGAAGGGGATAAATGCTGAACATGACACACTCTTTATTGAATAAACATGAAAATTAAGTCAGGGTGACAAAACTCCTGAAATAAGGCAAGCTGTTTTATCAGTACGGCCTCCATCACTGCTAAAGCGGTCACTCGGGCGCTTCAGGTAAAGTGGATGCTGGAAACATCTGTAAGCGAAGTGAAAGCATTGAGCGCTGAACAAAATAAAACAACATTCTCCATTTGTGTTGCTTATGCCCATGGCAGTTTAAATTGTTCCTGTCAAACGTACCTGTTTTCTGAGATAGCACATGCTCACACTCTCGTGCTTAATGTGAGCTGCACTGTCTGGATTTGAGGAGAATCTCCCTGGCTGTGTGTGTAAGCCTGAGAAATTGACTCCCGTAATTGAAATGTTTGGGGAATGTACAGCACCAGCAGAGACGGTGAGAGAGACTTAGAACTCTTGATGGGGGGAGCTGTAGTCATAAGAGCCAGGAGAGTTAGACCTCTGCTTTTTCACTTGCTTCTGACTTAATATCACACTGCAGAGTTTATGACGCTGTGTTCTCTGCTGTTATTGCCAAGACACTTTAAAAGAAACATGCTCTTTTCTTCGGGAGGGAAGAGTTGCGTTAGCCAGTGTCCAGGTATATACACATATCCAGTAAAATACACTTTTCATTAAAAAAATCTAATCTAAGTGATAGAAACATAACGCATTTTATATTTTACACCGATCACTTTGGTCTTTTTGGTTTTGTTCTCCTCCCTGGTTCTGCTGATCTTTCATCATTACGCAGCGATCCCAGCTGTGAAAGCCAACAGAAACCACAGGTTCCTCAGCCTCTCTTGTTTGCCAGAAATGCTGTTGGTATGAGGAGACAACTGGTGCCAGCCCAAACGGCACGTAGGAGCCTGGGTGGTGGTTCATCGGGAGCCCCCAGACAACTGCACAGGAAGAAGCAAGTGTCTTTTATGCCCTGTAAGGTGGTTTTGCTGTACTCCCTGGCTGCCACAGTGGCTTTTCTTGCTTACGGGGTGCTTGGTATTTTCAGATCCAGTGTAGGCACCTCAACAATAATCATCAGTATAATGTTTTAGAAGCTGGCTGGGAGAAACCAGTCTTATTTTCCTTTGATCTCTGTGAGCAGTGAGATTCCTCACTGCATTCCCAGCTGGAGTAAGGGGGACATATTCTGCCTGTGTGAATAGCTGCCTGCCCTGGGAAGCTGGGAGGCTCTGTAACCCGAGGGGCAGGAGCTCAGTGGGAGCAGAGCCTCTGCTAGCGCTGCCGTTGGCTCCGCATCGTCTTCCAAACCACGAGCACATTTTTGTCATTAGGTTTATACAGCACCTCTTGTACGAGAAATCACGAACGGGATAAGCTGTGTGAGGGGTCATTATAACACAGGGAAGATAAATGTACCGGTTCTGCTGGAGGCTGTCCTCAGGCTGTTTGTTATGTGTCTCTAACACTGTCACTACATCACACACTTCCTCGATCTCCGTATTACCCTACAAGCCTGTCTAATGGGATCCTCTGTTGCTGATTCCAGCTTACCCTGACCTACTTCTTTCTTGTGCCCCAGCAAGCTGTCAGGAGCTATCAGAGCACTGGGAGCTGAAATAAACACTCACTGAGGGGAAAAGCAAGGCTGTCTCTAGTGAATTTAATTAGCTTTGTTTAACTGGCTTGTTTGCTTTGTAAATCACATCATTTTTAGTCAAATTTAAGGGATAAAAAAATCTGTAATTAAAATCAAATTATGCACGACCTTATTAAAAGTCAAGGGGTTTAGAAGTTCAGTACAAAAAGTCATTTAGTTTGTAACACATTTGTTGTGGTCTGAATATTTTAGGGGGAAGAAGGATGAATTTGAGATGCTTTTTCATTTGACGGTCTTTCTTCAGACAGGGAGGAGACTGTTATTACTACTGAGTTGGTATCTTTACCTTTCCTTGAATTTGGAAAAAAAATCACTGTTTTTTAATTAATACTTGAGTCTTTTCATCAGTATTGTAAGCTTGCTAAGTAAAATTTTTTAATCTGAATAACAGTCTTACTGTTTCTTTCTGTCTTGTCGCCTAAGCATCAGTATATTATTCATAGTTTGAATCCCTACCTTTGTGTGAGGCCGTGGTTTAAATCATGGCTTCCCTTTGCACTTCTGTTGCATTTTTGAGCGTTAGAACAGAAGTCATTGTAATTTTGGCTCTGCCAGACAAATGAAGCACTGACTCAGCAAGTCATCACTGAGTTGAATTTGAAAGTGCCTATAGTGTTTTATCAGACAGTATGTTATGTCTTTCAGGTGCTTTGCTGTATTTCAGTGTGGTGCATATTTCTTTTAACAATTGTTGTTCTTGCTCTTGTCAGCCTAGGGTCTAATCCCCTTGCTGTTGAAAATGATAAAAGCCCTATGAATTCCTAATATGTCTTATCAAAATCTGGCTGAAATATAAAAAGTCTGACCCCAGCTTCTGATTCTTCTTCAGCAGAAATATGTTTCTTCCTTGCACCATGCATGCATATTGATAGAGCCCCCTGAGTACATGGCTTATAGAAATACACCCGTCCTTGTGCTGAGCTGCGGCATGAACAGAAAGGATTAAAGGACCACTGAGAAAGAAATGGGTATGGATGAACTTGCAGTGTGCAAAAAAAGGTAAAATACAGGATAAAATGACTGCCCAAGAGCATGAGAGGATTTCAAAATCTGTTTCACAAAGCCACAGTACTTCTTCCAGTCCTTTGGAAACAGATGTAAGATTGGCCATCCCATAGTACTGCATTGAGAATTGTGGTAATAATTACACTGAAGAATACAGCAAACAGCCTGATTGCTCGATGACTTCTGAGTAACTTCCTAACTTACTGATCACTGGGAGATTTCAGAGAAGGAAAAGAGAAATGTTCTTTCCTTGGTAGGAGTTTTGGAGGTTGCTTGGCTCCATTGGAATGTGCGGGACAGGAAACTCTGCCCTATGGAAGTCTTCCCAAAAGAAACACTTTGGAAGACTTCAACGGTTGAATAAAATTGAATCAAAACAAGGAGAACCAGGTGAGTGTGGTAAACCACCACTAAGCTGTTGAAGTCAAGTGAACTAGGTTTGCTGAGAGAATGAGGCAAGGGAAGCTGAGACACCCCAGCTTCTCCACTGAATGGAGACCAGAAAAATTTAAGTATTATGACTTCAGAAGCTTTGCTCGTGTTCTCCTGCTTTACTGGATCCTGGCTTTCCCTTGTGGATTGAGGTCTTAAGTATGTTTGGTAGCTGTGATGTGTAGAGTGGGAGGAATACAAGTACTTCTCCTGGGTCATCACTTCAGAGAAAGTGAGTGAGGTGCATATTGTGGAGCTTTTGTCATAGGCATGGAAGCAGACATGTTTTATAATCTGACCCAGTGTGAAGAGAAAGAAAAATTTTGTGGTCATAATACCCTAGTAGGAAGGCAAGCGGTGGAGCAGTAAGATAATGCGGGGGCTAAAGCCAAGTGTTCATTTGGACCCATTAACTGCTAAATGCAGTTCACTGCAGCTGAGGACCGAGTGTGAGGACAAGGAGACTTTGGCACGGTGGGAAAGTGGGAATTTAGTGTGTTTAGCAACAAACGTGATTAATAGATGCGTGCCTGTCATTTCTGTGATAGCACCATAGCCCCTCCATTCATCTCCCAGGCTGCTGGGGGAGGGGAGCAGGAGAGCAGCTCTGCTCAGAGGGCACGTCTGCTCTTGGTGTAAATCATGTAAATCAGGAGCAGAGAAAGGGATCTGTCCCGGTGCCTCAGTCAGGGCTTAGAAAAGTGCCTGGCGTGTTTCGGGCACCACTGTAATCTGAATAATAAACACTTAATTCCAAGCTTCTCTTATTTGGCTGAGGTTGTTCTGTTAAATGATGCTTTGCTTAGAGGACACAGAAAGGAGCAAATGTTCAGTAAGACTTGAGTCGTTTAACTTAAATCAACCTCCTCCTACCCACTATTGACATATCAAGAGAACCAATGAGGCATGTTTAATTACACATGCACCGAGTTTACAATTAGTCTGCAGACAGTGATTTTTTTTTTTTTTGTCTTCTGAGGCAGTAAGGAAAGGTTTGATCCTGCAAGGGGTCTTATTAGCTGTAATAGGAGCAGGGCTGGGGTGGGTTTTTTTTTTTTTCCCCTTTTAAATGTAAGTGGAATGTTTTTATCTTCTAGGTCAAATTATTTAATCTGATGCTCTAATGTTACATGGTTTAGCAATCCTTCTGCTCCCCTTCTGCTTGTAATAAGTGATAAAAGTAAGGCTCCTTGCTTGATAAATGGGTTAACAGTATTCACAAGGCAGGTAATAGGAATCCATATTAATAGGTGGAAATTGGCTCTTGATGCCAGGCAGGAGAGTCTAATGAAAGTATTATTGTTTTAGCTTCCAGCTCCTTTGGAAGCTGAAAGCTAAATGCCTGTATTACGTTCTTATTACCTATTTATCACACCATATAGCTGAGTGGATGTTTATTAAATTACATTCATGTTTAATGCCTGTTTGTGTAATTTTCACTGAACGTGTTCTCAAAGGAAATTTTCTGGAAGCGTTTCAGAAATGCACAACTATTTTCCCATTCTCTTTTTATAAAGTAAAACTATTGTTGTCAACTGTCAGTGTACAATTGGCTTGGAAATTAAATTGTTTCCTGCTAAGCTGTTAGAACCAGCTAAACCTCCTCTATTTAATTTAGGAAATAAATATTTAAAAATCTGAAAAACACACGGTGTTCTTGGGTAGTGTTGATTCTATTCTGGTCTTTGAAAATACCCAAGATCCCAAGAGTTGGGCTTACCTAGTTTCAGCTTTAATTTAGCATTAAATTGCTTCATCAGGGATTTTATATATGACCTTCTGTATGTTTGTGATTCTTTTGAGAATATTTAAAATAGTACTGAATACCATCAAAGATAAGAAATTAGGAGCCTGTTTATTAATATATTTACTTACAGCATTCTCCAGTTTTGCATTCTTATTTTCTTCTTAAGCATCACTTTCAATTAATTCTATCTAGATTAAAAGAAAAAAGAAAAGGGGGTGGGGGAACTCAGAAACAACCAAACCTTAAAACCAAGCACAGCTTAAATAGTCCTGCATAGCCTTGACCTGGAGAGTGCTGGGACTTCAAGGGCTTTTTGCAAGTTCTGTGAGGAAAAAAAAGGGAAGGTAGGCTTTTATTCCACCTGTAGTAGCTACATCTCGTGCCCCTCATCAGAGCGCTGTGACCAGCAGCAAGGTGGGAGTCACGTGCCTTCGGTCACAGCGTGAGTCAGGTGAGGACCATGGTTGGTAGCCAAGGCCTCCTGGTGGCATCTCTGCCTCACCTGGTGGAGCCACACCACTTCCTTTCCTGACCCAGCATCCTGTCTCAACGCCAGTGTCCTGCACTTACAAACCAGACTAGAGGTCAGCTGTTCTAGAAGCTGTGTTTACTGGTCCTGGGTTGCAGACACCCATGGCTGGAAATCAGTGCCAAGCAATCCCAAACAGGAGGTTTGACTCCCACCGTCACACCAAGAAACGTCTGTAACTCGTAGAAATCTGAAGTGTGTGTTCGTTCACTTCACCGAGTCATTAGCAGATGCCTCAGAAGTAAGCACCTGTGGTTGGGTGCAGGTGACTCTTCTGTGCTTGCAGAGAGCCTCAGTGGCTCTTGTAGGCACCCTGACCATGTGCCAATGAAATGCAGGGGCTCCTGCCTATGAAAACCCGCCTGGAGGATGAGGCTGTAGGGTCTCATCTCAAAGGAGAAAGGCCAAGGGTTTTTTAATCAAAGGTTTTGATAGGTCTTGTCTGCTTAAAGTTATAAGTTCAGTGGAATGTTATATTGATCCATCAAACACGATCTGTTAAATACTGCGATCCGAACCATGCTTACTTGCTTATATTAAGAACAAATAAATAAATCAGAGGTCCTACATGCATTTTAGCTCTCTGCTGTGTAGATAATAATGTAAACACTCTCACTTTTGTAATGAGCAGGTTAATCACTTGATCACTTTCACTAAAATTTTGCTGCCACTGCAAGGGTCCTAAAAATGCACAGAGAACATATTTTCAAGTTAGAGAGCCTGAAAAAAATCTGCATAAAACAATGTCATGTTATGCCCCACTTATTATGAATTTAACAGAACAATTCAAAACATAGCTGTAATCTTGCTACCAATTTTTTTTAAATGGTGGGGAGAGAAACAATAAATTAGTCTACTGGAATATGTGGAGCAAATGAGAAAGTAGTACTTCAAACAATTTTTAGGAGGCTTATTGGGTTTTGAAATTTCAGCTGTCTTGCATCAGTAAACTCTTACTAACACTTTAAGAGACGTTTCAAGTGTTCCATACATTCTCTCTCTCTCTAAATATATACACTAAGAAAATGTAATATATGTGTCTAGAGAGAAACTACATCTCTGTTATGCATTTTAAATGTCATGGGAATAAGCTCTTTAAACTGTTATTCTTTCAGTTTTAATAATCTTAAATTCCTTTTCAGTACTTGCACCTCTGCATTACCTCTGTGTTCATTCAGTTTGATAAAAACTCTATGGACTAATTAGTTTCATTTCTGCTTATGGCTGGTCTTTAATAGTTTTCATTCTTTTGACTTCTCAGATCTCAATCAATGCTTCAGTATGTTTGCTGCAAGCACTGCAGGGAATGATTGCTCTCTTTTCTGTACCCCAGTAAAACACATTGCAGCACTTTACGGCTTTTTAACACCTTTAAAATATGGATCTTTTTGAGTCAGAATGCATACAGTGCTTTCTTAAATCATATTGATAGAAACATTGCATTAGATCCTTTGTCATAAAGTGTAACAGTGCAGAAGGATTTATAGCATTGGAAGTCTTCTGAAAGACTTCCATAATAACACTAGTACTTTCTGACCTGCCTTAATTCCTTATTCCAGGTGTTAATTTTTTTATTTAATGATGTTCTTTAAGATAAGACTTTGCCAACTTGTGTTTGGGCAAGTCTTTAATAAGATATTTTTTTTTTCTGAAGTTACGCCTTACTCTCCATCAGTTTGTGCATATTTAAGTTATGTGGGTTTGGTTTCTGTTCTTAGAAATCCACGTCAAGTACTTAGCATGAGGTAGAGATCTTGTAGATCCTACGTGTACCATGAAAGCAGTTCGTAGGACAGCAAACAACAGCAGAACCACTTAAAGTTTTAATATGTTTGGATAGGGAATGCCCGAGAAAGTGTATTTCCGAGCTCCATGTTACTTGTTAAGTCACACTGACACACAACCGAGGGCCCGAGGAAAAGTTCAGGAACAGCAGAGCTTGATGGTGTAGAGAGCGAGGGAGAAACTTGTCCGTGGAGCATTTCTGTTGAGATAGTTTGTCGGCTGTTTATTGATTGTGCAGGTCATTGGTGAAAGGTCAACAGCTCTGCTGTGTCGGCAGATAAAGATAGAGGAATGGCATGTTGAGGTCACATTGGAAAGGAATTCAGTCACGCTAAAGAAAGAGCATTTTAAGCCTTTATTTACTCGAAAAGGGTTGGGAGGTATTGAGCTTGCACGTTTACAACCCTTCAGTGTAAGATTAAGAAACCTTATTCTTGGCTTTCCCTAGGAGCTTTCTCCTTCACTTTACAATCTGGTTTTAGACCTGAACAATTTTTGGCTTATCACTATAATTCCTTGAGCCTGCTTTTGTTTCTTGCAAAGCATTCAAAGGATATTTCTTTATGTAAAGAAAGGCTGGCATTTTTTTCTGAACTACCAAAATTTGAAGCAATTATGCTCTGATTAATTTAAATAGTTTCTTTCCTTTTTTTTCTCAAAGTGCCTATAGATCACCAAGCATTGTTTATGTAGCTTATTTCTGTTGTGTTCTGCTTTTTTACCCTATTTGAAGGTTAACTATTGCATGGCAGAGCTGAGATTTAACATATCTGAAAGATAAACTGTGTTCAGGAAAAAATTTAAATCAGGAGGACTCGGGTCTTGTCTGAACAAGGTAATCACACTGATTATCTGTTGGTGTATGCTCTGGTTTAGACAGGTGGGGTAAAACCACTCCTTTTCATTTTATTTACCTCTATTAGGAAGCAATTTAAAGGAAAGTTAATAGGCTGTTATACTTTAGAAAAAGTGTTCTTATACAAATAACATAAATTCACAATTTTAACTAATCCCGTGCAGATTTGTTGTGCAGGTAAGGTGTAAGTAGATGGGTAGCTGTTTTCCAAAGCTGGGAGCCAAAGCACCTTCCAGTAGGCATGATTATCTAATGCAAAGTCCTGGTGCAGACCTTCCCTATCACCAAATTTCACTTAATCCCTGGAAGTGGTGCAGAGATTCTGCAGTACAGGGAACTACACCCAAACATAAGGGTAACCTTGTGGAGAGACACTTGTGGCAATCCCTTGATGAAGTGGGTGGCAAAGAACATGTTTGTTTCCTTTGTTGGGCTTGGTGTAAAGGTGGTATGAGAATAAGATTTGCCTTTATAGAAGATGTGAGAGAAGGTTTGTATGCTGGAGACAGGGTTGCTTTGACTGATGATTTTAATATTGCCGCTTATTCTGAGCTTCCGAACTCCAAAATTACATTTAAAAAAATTCCATGTCTCTTTCTCCAGTGACTCAAAGCCCCTGAGTTTATGATCAGCGTAGATTTTTTATTATTTTACTATTTTACTATTTTAATATTAAAACTTATAAATCCTGCCTGTTAGATCTTCCAAGACTGCTCAGGTAGTTTTCTCCCCCCCCACCAGCTTTGATTCAACGCACTATATAAACACTTCTGCTTCCACGTAGTTCCATGAACGCACTCAAAACTGCTCTAGAGAAGATGCTAAGGAGCACATCCAGGCACGTCCCCATCAGCATCCTTGTGCACCCTCTGCATCAGCACTTCCAACGGGGTCTTCTGCTTGCTCAACTTCATAGGCTGATATTTTCAAGTGCAGTCAGTTGCCTTCTGTACCTCACAGGGAACACAGTAAAAAATAAATGTTTCACCTGCATTTTGCAGTCGCTTGATCTCTGCTCTGCCTCAGCAGCCCATGTATGTGGGCAGAACACGATAGTATTCAGTAGGCTGATGCACCCTGCTGCAGTGCAGTTGTAACAGGACAGAGCAACACAGAAGCTGGTTCCAGCTGTTGGTGTAAGACGGCTGTGGTAGAGGGCTATGCTTTCAGTGAAGTTTTGAAAATATGGGGGGAAAAAAGCTTTTCAGAGGCTGACTGATGTGATGCTGAGCATAGGATTTACTTAGTGTTATTGATGTGTGGCAATACTGATTCCTCATAGGTCAGGGGTGCCAAACTCAGGGCCCACAGGCTGAATCCGGTCCTCCACCTTGTTTTGTCCAGCCTGGCACCTTGTTCCTACCTGGTGGCAGTGCTGAGCTCCTTGCCCCCTACGCTCCTGCCAGCGCACCAGTTACGTATGCAGTGTGTTACGTGCGTTATGCTGCAGGAGCAGGAGAACAGTGGGAGCCCTGAGTTTGACACCCCTGTCATAGGTCTTCTGAATACTGGAGGAAAGGGCTAAGAGGTGTGTAAAATGTTAGATCTGTATAGACTGTAATTTAAGAAAGATCAAAGTAAAAATGACTAAACTGAATTCTCATTTCATGTGTTAAGGAAAAAGGAGTCTAGACGATGCAAGGGTTTCACTGCTACTTGCCTGTAGTTGCTGAATCATGTCCTGCTCCATCCAGAAGTAACTACATGGTGGCATCTAAATGCTGTTGAGTCACCTTTGCAATATGAACCAGTGATTTGCATTCATACATCAGAGGAGTATCTCCATTTAATAGTAAAAATAAAATAAATCATTAAAAAAACACTTTTGCAAGAGGCTGCCCAAGAAGGAAAATCTCTGGAAGGGGTTAAAATTTCCATTGGCAGCAGGCAAGGAAAACTTCGCAAGGAACCTGCCCCACGTAGTTGCTCGGAGAAAGTTTGGAGATTGCAAATACCCAGCTGGCGTGTTGGCCAGAAACACATCCAGGAGACCAGTGCTGGAGGTGCAGGAGCTACAGCTCCCTCCTTTTTCGTTATTGCGTGGTCCTGAAACCTGAAGTGGAGCCTGGGGAGCAGACTCCTACAACTGCTGGCAGAGTAACTTGCAAGCGCCGTGCCCAAAACACCGTGACCGTGTTTTCTGATGTGCGTGCCCTCCTCTTGCAGAGAATCAGGCCTTTGTCTGAACAACTCCTTTCTCCTTTTCTTTTTTTTCTGAAGTTTTCAGTTGGCGACTAGGAAGGCGGGGGAGGGAGGGGGGCAGCCTGCAAAGATGAAGCAGCTCATGAAAAGAAAGCTGCTGAATAGGCAAATTGTTTTATCTGGATGGGTTTTATGTTCCTGACTCTGTGTTGCAAGGGAAGGTACAGTAGAAACAGTGTTCTGGCTCATGCGCTCCTCCTCCAGCCAGGAGATCGCTCTTTCTCCTGCTGCTTCTGATGCTCAAAAGCTCTGAGCGTGTGTTATCTTTTTCCTCCTCCCCCTAAAGAAATCTATTTGCTGCTGATGGCATTTCTATTTAGTAACGGCTGTGTTTACACACTGTAAAAAATGTGAACTAGTCTCAAGGATTCTGCAGCGTTGTGCGCCCCCGCAAAGTGGTATTTCCTATGGCAGCTGACTCCCAAAAGGTCCTGTGTTTCCAGCATCATTTGCTCAACAGTCTGGAAAGAAAACTGTAAAGTTGAGGATAAATCACCTGCATGAATTTTAGAAGGAAGTTTGAAAGCCCAGGCTCATGGTGGGGATCCTCACTTGCGCTGGCCTTGGCTGAGTCTTCTGCTTCTCTCTTCATCCTTCAAAAAAACTTAAGGAATAGCTGAGGCTCCGGTTGGCTGGTGGTCACTTCGATAGCCTATGTAATCCCAGACTCCAACATGAGATGTGTTGATAGTCTTTGAAACAGAGAGGCAATGGGCTCTGTTTTGTTAAAGGTCATCGAGCATCTGATACAAGCTGAAGGGATTTTGTGCCGTTAAGACAAAAAGACTAAAAATAATGTATAAATTAAAAAAAAAAAAAAGAAAAGAAAAGAAAAAAATTATGGAAAATTTATTGCCTCAACTTCAACATTGCAGGGAGGAGACAGGAAGGAGGGATGTGTGTGTACAGGCTAGAAAATCCTCATTAAATAAGTCCTGTTGATTCGGGGGCCTTAAAAAGAGAACTCCTCATCTGGTGGGACTGAGTTTTTTTCTTCCATCCTGAACTGTGTCAGTGAGACACTGACATCCTCACCAACAGTGGGGGGAGGAATGGAGCTGCTGGGTGTGTGCTGAAATTGTACTTTTTATAGGAGGGGAGCTTTAGGGCTGCTAGAAGTTTTCTGGCGTTTCATCTGAGAATAAAGTATTAAGGCATCTCTCTGCTCAGAGGTGGAAAAACAGTGAGCAGAACTCTCCGGCAAACACAATGGCTCTATCTTGCTCTGTTATGCCACAAAGGAGTGGCTTGCTTAATCTCCGAAATTAATAGAGCAGAGAGGAAACGGCTCTTAAAGAGATGTGTGTCTGCTTCCTTCCTGTGCCTAGCGCGGGGAGCCTGGGGCTGTGAGGTAATGTCATTTCACATAACTAGAGGGCTCTTCTTATAAAGGACAATTACAGTAAGTGTAGCGAGTCTGGGATTTTTGACTTTTTAGTGGTTTTTTTTTTCCTGATGGGGATTTTTGGTTAAAACCTGAGAATATTATTTTGGTGAAAGATGATGCTGTGAGAGTTTTTCCCACATTTGATTTTCAAGATTTCTTTTTTGTCTGCCTCTCGTTTAATGACATCAGAGAGAACCCAGCCTGCTGCTCCGTTCCCTGCCACGCTCGGTACAATAGTCTAAACATGTTTTGAGCTGTTGTCCTAGGAGAATGTCAGTTCAACTAGAATTAACGGAGTGTATTCCAGTAGAACTGCTCCTTTTTCACACTGTCTTGGCCCTTTATAGCAGTGTGTTACTCTTGGTGTGAAGCCAAATTGACTGATAAGCAGTGGACTAGATTTTTCTGCATGTGGTCTAAGGCTGCTCACATCTATCCAAACATTCTTAGCTTCAGAAAAAAGACCTAGCACTTAAAAACTAAATCCCACCTAAGTATTGTCACTTCAGAGGGAGTGAGAAGAGAGGAAAAAAATAGCTTGCCAAGAAGCCTTGAGATTCTTTTAATTGCTTCAGGGAGAAAGATGGGAAGACCATGAAGCTTCTGGGTACCATCACGCCGCCAGCCCATTTGACTTGGGACAGGGGGATGGTGCTCAGCATTTTCAGGAGTCGACTTTAATTGGACAGATGAGGCTTTGCTCTGCTTTCATTCCTTAACTTCTGTTCATAACTTGTGTGATACCACATAGTAGAAATATCCCTCCAACACTGCATTTTAAACCACTGTCTAGAGCAGCATAACATAATCCAGCCATGTTGTGTGTCTCGTGCATTTATTAAAAAGAAAGGATGCACGAAACGTTTTGTTTTCTGAGTCACAATCGGGTGAATCTGTAATAAAATTACTATCTGTAAAATGCAGGACAGTTCGTTCCCTACTAGCAGCATGATGTATTTTACATATGAACAATAGTAGGTTGCTTTGCAGAAAATGTGTTTTTGATATAAAGATTATCAGTGCTGCCACCCCTCTTCCCTCATTTATTATTGGACTCACCGCAGCAAAATTGCCAAGCTCCAAGTGCTTTTTCAGCTCTCATTCAGCTGCATGATTTGTAATGACTGTTGTGAGCTGGGGAAAGGAGGAAGTTTAAATTTGGGCAGTTGTGCATCTATCCACAGCTAACGAGGCATCTAATTTCTCTGCAAATTCAATACAGCTTTACCACAGTCCTGGCTGTAGCTGCAAGTATGTTGTAATGTTTTTCAATTTGTTTCTGTACCTTTGCTATCTGTGTGTGTTAAGCTCCATCTATTTCGGATTTTATTTATCTGAAAAATGAGATAAAGAACTGGCTTTGTGTCAGTGCTGCTCACTGATGGCCAGGGAGGCTTAGCAACCTTTTGACTGCCTGACTCCACACTGCCCACAGATGCTCCTAACCAGATACTGACAAAGGGCCAATACACAGTGGAGATTGCATCGCTGCAGTGTCCTTCTCGTCTTGATGCATTTTCAGGAGCATCGAGTAGCTGCATCCACCTCCTTTCCAAGTGTCGATAAAGCTTGGCTTCAGAGTCATTGCAAGCTCTTCGGGGCAGAGACCACCTTTTCTTCTGGTTTTGGGCAGGTATCTAGCGCCAGTGGTTGTGACTCTGTCTGTCTGACAAGGAATTACTGTGGTTACAGCACATCACAAGGTGGGACGGCTACAGTTTAAAATAGAAGCTGGCGTAATTAAGTTCTTAGGCTAAATGCCAATGCAAAATTAGCATTTAACCTCCTCCTTAGTATTTGTGTGTTAATTGGGTGTCACCATCTATATTGGAATAGTTTTTAGAGATTGTTACAGCAATATTACCTTGATTGAAATGCATTGGGTAAAATTACAATATCCATCAAAGTTTTCTCCTTGTGGGGGCTTAGAACATCCAGCCCACAGCTGGGAATGGTATTATTTTACTTGTTCTATTACTGACATCCAGACACATACGCAACCCTCAGACTTACAAGAATGTGTCTGCAAGGTGAAATAATAAGTATATAATAGACAGTCCACAGGATTATAAGGCTATTTAAAGAAGAAGAAAAAGCTGGTGGCTGAGATGAGAAAGGCAGGAATTATATGGCTTGTAGTGATACTCACTTTCACCTTCCAGGTAGGACTTCTCAAACCAGATCAGGGCACTGGGCTTTCTCTTCTTAGAGGTGTGTCAAAGCATCTTGGAGCAGCCTGGGTAGAGAGGATTTTCATCACATCCTTTCCTTGGAATTTTTTGTTTTACTAGATCTTTATACAATACCTTTCATTAATTTGGATATGATGTTTCACCAACTTGCAAAAATTTCCGCCTCTGGCAGTTCTCCCAAAAAAGAGGTAGCTCTGAACTGCTGTTGTCAGGCTTCCCTCTGTGGCTGGGGCCCTTCTGAAATCCTGTGAAGAGCTGGGGTCCAGTGTGTGCAGGGCCACTTGTTCCTTACCCACTGCAGTGCCTCCCATTCCCATGTCTCTCTTTGGAGCTGCCGTGATGTGGAGGCCCATCTGGCTGCCCTGTGATAGCTCTACCCATACATTTGCCCCATGATAACCACACGGTGTTAGAGGGAGGCTGGGGCTAGATGCAGACTCTAGGGACCTGTGCCGTACACGACAGGAGTACCAGAAGGCAGACAATTTGCATTTTAGTAACTCCCTCATTATGAATTTGTCTGATCTTGTTAATACTTTGCATTTTTTAAGTTTTGCTGACTGCAGACGTTGTGGACTATCATGTTGATAATTAGATTGTCTGATTTTAAACACCTCAGTTATAAATCAGAGCAGCCCATTTCTATAGCCCAGCGCTTTGGCTGGAGAGCAGTGGTCCTATATATGGAAAGCAAAAGATTTGAGGAAAGCACATAGATTTATTGTTGTTAGGAATTCCTTCATGAACATACTTAAAATGTGAGGGATTGATCCTTTTTCAGAAATAAAAATTACAGAAATTAAATCATCACAGGATGTAGCATCACCTTGCCTGTCAAGTAGGCATGGTTCTTCCCACACAAAGTTGGAGTGCCACAGACTTCACCCTCCGTTTATTCCACCTGTCTAATGAGAGTTTTTTTGTTTCACCTGAAGGTTGAGCTACAGGCAAAAACATTAAATGCAAATTGCACCTTCAGGGCCCCATTTCAATAGCACAGCACAGCTTGCACTGCAGTTGATGCTAGGTTTATCTCAATTGTTGTCTAAGGCTTTGGAATTATAAATGTTTGTGTTAGACACATACTTTCTCTTCTGTGTAGCACAGTTATTTGTATTGCACGTGGGGTTTGAAACAAGTCAAATACGGCGAGTGCAAAAACAGTAAGATCTCTTTATATGCACAGGTATGCGGAAGGCGAGAATAAGCGCTGGTATCTTTATAAAAGATGTGGCGATCATTTCACTCTCAAAAGGGCTGACTGTGAGTAGATACACAGAGAAACACCCACTGAAATCAGCTGAAAAGTTCCCAGTTGTTTCAGCAGCCCAGGTCTGTGTATAAAACAGAATAGAGATTATTCTGCATATAGAATATTGCAAAGACAGATTTTTGAGAGGAAAAGACCAAGTTTGCTTTTATTTTAAAAAATATTACTGACAGGCACTGTGATACCCAAGCAGAAATGTGTTTGATGTATGAGGCAGTAGAGAGCCTGGACCCAATGAGATTTGCAGTTGGCACTGCAATGTGGCAAAATGGGTCCTGGGAGAATATCTGCACAAAGGAGCAACCAGGGACAAGTGCACATAGAAAAAGGCAAGTTTTGCTGCTTTAAATTTGTATCAGGAACCAAGGGGAAGTTGTGTGCATTTGTGTTGGAAAGGAAGGCAAAGAAGCATTAAAGGTTGCATTATTTTTCTTACTGTGAATAGCTTTTTATTCAGCATGAAAAGACAGCAGCTTCTTCCTGGAGATGTTTGCTGTTCTCACGTGACTATTTGATGGTTCAGCTTGTTAATGTATGAGGTTTATATTGAAAGTATTTAGTTGTTTGACAGCTATGCGCTTCAGACACCAGGAATGTATTACATGCTGGTGAAGGCTGTTGCCTCTTTCTCGTGTGGAGTTAAACATAAACACATATTTAAGGCGTAAAAAAAATTCCTCCTTCCTCTTGGATTACCCTTGGAGTTAAGCACAAATAATTAGCAAGTAAAGGAAATGTACTTGAGATTAATTCTCCTTCCCTCTCATTCAATCCATGAGCTTCTACACATTTTAGGAAAGTTCAACCTCTTTCAGAAACCCAAAACTGACGTGTGGCGATGAGAGACGCAGGCTGCGGCAACGTGAGAGCTGTCTAGGAATGCCATTGCAGCTCCATTAGGGCACAATTAAACAGGCAGTCCCGATGAGCTGGTGGTTTTCAGACTTGTTGGGCAAGAGCTGCCAGAGGTGCACTCTGGGCAGAGCCCTGTCCTGCACCCGTGCCGCCCTGGAAGCGCAAGGCACTTACTGACGAGCAAAATGACGTCTTGCGCAATGGCCTGGTGAACAAACATGGTGACACGGCACCTGATCAGCTCGCACTGCAGTTCTTGCAGGGAATCACGTTTTCTTTGCTGGGTTGAGGAATCAGGCCTTGAGCTCGCTGTCAGTGCCGCTCGCTTGCAGGCAACCCGATAAGCTCCTTCCCTGCAGTTTGGTTTCGTGTCCCACATTATAAACACTGTATTGTAAATGAGCAAAGTTTATTTTCAGGGAGTTACTCATATTTACACTTCTGACTTAGTGTCTGTCTTGTTGCAGAACAGATTTGTCTCACAAAAATCAGGAAGCGCCGTGTAAGGGAACAGTGTGTTGGTGGAGAAGAAACTTCCTTAAATCAAAAGTCTACCCCAATGTTGCCCCATTTCTTCCAGGCATTATTGCTGGTGTCTTGTGTACTAACACAAAGCACTGCAAACTGGGTTCAGTATTGTAAGTTAATTCTTAATTAGTTGTGACCAAATATAATACAGACGATTTTTAAAAAATTATCATCAGTACAAATGGCATCAGCTGGAAGGTACTGGATGATCAGTTAGGAACTGTAGATTCTCCAGTGACAGAGTAAGGCACGTTTTCTTGGCAGTAAATAGAAACTACTAAAAGGTAAGACAACTATTGTAAAAAGAAAGGACTAATCCAGGAAGATTTTTGTTTTTTTTAATTGAAGAACTGATAAATTGTGGTGCATATTTCCTTTAAAGATACACTTGACATTTATTTTTCCCTCTTTATATATAATTGATGGGGAAACGAGAAAAATTGTAATTCATTTAAGGTGTTTAACAGGAAAAGAGGAGTAGTTTTATCAGAGAAATACATGTTGTATCTGATTCCACTTCCTTACTCCTTATGCTGTCATTTACACTTGGATAAAGTGAATATAAAATGCTGCCAGGTTAGCTATGTATGTTTTACATCCATTGTCCAAATGATTGTGCAAAGAAGCAAAGTAAAGGGCTGGTTTGCTGCCTTTTTTTAAGTAGAGGCAAAATTAAGATGACTACAAAAGGGAGAGAGAGAAATGTAACAGCTGAAACCTCCTAAACTCATGTGCTTAATCATCGCACACCTATTTCGTGCATCACTCCTGTGACGTCTGTACAGAGCTCCAGGAATATCAGTTCTTTTACACTCTTTACACTGGTACCAGGAGGAGTAAAAAATAGGTTGAGGGTTTTAATTTGTGCTGATCACACAAAAATTGATGCAGTTAAAAATGTGCAGTTTATTTTAGATTTGAGTGCAAATAGGTATGAAATAGAGTGTCAGCCTTTTTCTTTTAAAAAATAGGCAAT
This sequence comes from Neomorphus geoffroyi, assembly GCA_033558235.1. Taxonomy (NCBI): domain Eukaryota; kingdom Metazoa; phylum Chordata; class Aves; order Cuculiformes; family Neomorphidae; genus Neomorphus; species Neomorphus geoffroyi. Next base: position 9,408,329 of record JAUMJM010000045.1, on the reverse strand, counting down.
GTGCTTGCCTTTTTATTTGGTTTTGGCTCTAGATCTGACTCAAATGTTTGTGTAAGAAAGGCTGCAGTAAAAAATGCAAGGCCTTGGTGTGCGGTTCAGATGTGGCATGGAGTGAAGGGGAAGAATTACTGTCATACGTAAAGTTGACATTTCCTGCCCATTTCCTATATCACGTCTGGCAAATTTAGTTACTGAAGCACAGGAAAGCAGGTACAGTTTCTTTGCAGTCCTTGCAAGCAACTGCAATAGGAAATAGGAGCTTTGAAGAACTGGAGCTCTCTTCCTCCAAAGCAACTACACAGTGGGATGAGGAGTACTGGGCTGGGTGCACACAGTGCCATGGCATGGTACCAGTGGCACTGGTGGGCACAAGGAGGGACGCTACTGGAAATTTGGTTCAGAGGAGACGTTGGCTCTCCATTAGGACCTTGGGAACGGGAGACTTACGAAATGCATATTGATCCTCATGATGCAGGCTAGAAATACTGTCAAGGAGCAAAGCTAAGCTGGCAAGAGCTTTGCATAGCGATAAGGATGGAGGTGACAGGTTGCAGTGGTGATAAGCACTTGGAGACTCTCAAGTTAGTCCATTTGAAGATGATGTGTTCCCTTCTGCAAAGCAGTACCTGGCAGCCTCTGTGCTAATATGGAATAAAATGGTTACCCTCAACCACTTTTTAGTGGCTAATCTGTTTCAATCTCAATTGCATTTGGAGTCAATCAGTGCTTCTCAGCTGGAGTTCAGCAACTTCCACCTGGGGGGCTTTCATTTCATAATATAGAGGACAGGCATCTTACGATGCCTAAAATGTACCTGTTTGCCAGCACTGAATAAGCTTGGGAAGATTTCTCTTGGTGTAATTCAGTTTGAGATTGCTTAGACTGCATGGGCACAGTGCACACAGTGTTCTGCTGAGGTCCCAGCGTGACCCAGTGTGGTGGGTTGTGTTAACGCAGTGCTCACCTGCACTAACCATTCCCAGAGCTAGCTCAGTGAAGGCTTGGCTTCGGGGTGTTTGAGCCCCAGGGAAGAAATACATTCCGAAGTGATGAAGTGACCTCAAGCAGCATTGTTGAAGTGAAGTCAACCTCACCTCTTTGGGCTAGGCTTAAACTGGTTCAATTACTTCAGCATCCTGAAGCTTGAAAGGGAACACAACACTGTGTTTGGTGACAGACCAGAGCACTTCCAGCAAACCCAAACTTTCGTCTCAAGTTTGTAAGGTCCTTGCAGCTCCCCGGTAATGCTCCATAGTGCCATCCAACATGACAGTTGTTTCCTGATCGTTACAGCAGTTGTATCCTCACTAGACTGTGTAACTCTAACTGAAAGAGGAAGTTTCTCCCATTCTTTCAGAAAAAAAATGAAGAGCTGCCCACCATCCAGCTCTGTGTTTTAAGAGATTTCGTAGTTCTTTCAGGTTTGCAGGGTTTGGTGTGAATGGTCATATGTGGCTTGCTTGGGTGGCAACTTGCCATCAGCTGCTATCCGGGCAAGTCAGGTTCATTCCTCCAGCCCCTTCTCCTCAAAGGTAGACAAGGCACGCATCTGGTGGTGGCTGAATCCCTCTGGGGAGGAGCAACTGTGTTCTTAACAAATCACTAGATTTGGTGATGACTGTGATAAGTTAGTACAGAAAAAGAGTCCTACCTCACTGTCCAACACTGGGAGAAAAGCATGTCTTGAGCTTGAACACTTTTAGGGGAAGTAGTGTAATTCTTGTGGGTAAACTGAAATGTCATAACTAAAAGGCAGCAACAGTTTTTTTCATCCTGAGGTAGGTACACACAGTTTAAGTGTTCTGACCTTTCAAGAATGTGTTTGCTCAACTCCAGACATCGCGTCTGTATTAGAAAATGGAAGGGTAATTTACTGTTGATGTTCGCAAGTATACAGTGAGTTTTCCTGTAATATCATTGTTTCTTAGTAAAGGCCAAGTCTTGCAACCCACGGTTTTGAGTTGAGGAGCCCTTAGTAGGATGAGGGCCATACTCCCAGATGTCAACCTCACATCCCAGGTAGAGGAAAAGCCTCGACTCAATTAAAAATTAAGTCCTGTAAGAAAGGGCTCGGAAAAAAAGGAAGTACTTGCCTTTTTTTAAGTTTTCTTCTTAACCTGATGCTAAAGTTATGTAATGTGAACACTTCAAACAAATAACTATGATAGTCTTGATTGAACACATGCTGTGCTTAAAAGGAAAAAATAACTCTGACAAAAAAAAAAAAAGGAAGAACCGCAGATGATCATTGTAGACCTAGCGCACAGTACATGCTGCTGCCTTCTGTGCCTCTCAGCCTTGCTCCAGTGCTGCCACAGAGGCGAGGAACACCCTCCTAGCCCTGGTGCTGTTTCCCCAGCTCTCACGCTTCACAGACATACGGCCTTACCCGTGGTAGGGTAGAGGAAGCTAATGAACACAGTTTGTTCCGAAAGTCCCATTATCATTTAAAGAATTTTAATAACAGAGTGTTTGATAGCACGTAGTAACGGGAGAGAAGATAAGTGTAAGTGGGGTAATGAGGAGCCCATTTGCGAAGCACTCACGAGGTCAAAGGTTTTCTAAGGGTTTTCAGGTTATCTTATCCCCTTGAAATTAAATTGGAGCCAAATGTCTAGACTCATATGCAAACCTCAGCTAAGGCACTTAATAAAAAAAATAGTTGCTTTACATAATTCCCTTCCCTTCACCATTAATAGGATATATGGGATTCCATCAGTACTTCCACTGTAAATCAAGATATCAGAGCCTATTGTCTCCATAGGCAGCTCCAGTTCGGTATGGAAAGCATTCACAAGCTTCGGAGGTCAATCAGCTGATTAATACTGCCATTCTCATGATAAGTTTTTTCTGTATTTGGGGTAAACCTGTAGTTCTGAAACACCTCATACTGACGACTCTAAAAACATTCCCTATGCACTCAGACTTGACCCAGCCGCTATGGATCTGTGTTGGAACTAGTGATGCTACAGCCATTTTCAAAAGTTCCTCTAGGGAATGAAGGAGCAAGCTTGAGGCTATGCCCCAGCCGTCCAGGAGGGTGAGATAGTCCCACTACAGTCAGCAGTAAATTTCGAGGTCTTTTTTTTCCCCCTCTGTAGTACATATTCTTTCTAGACTGTTACAAAGAGACCAAGACCACGTAAAGTATTCCCGAACAGAGCAGCACGCTTCATTCTGTGTATTCAAAACTACCTCCTCTGTTATGACAGATAACTGCAGTCTGCCTACAAAATCTGTAACAGGGATTGGTAACCCTCCAGGATGATACTTGGCACTCAAGAGCTAACACATGTTTTTGTTACACGAGCATGAGTCTAATAAAATGGCTCACTGGTTTAAGATGCCTCTTTGTAAAAACAAGACACAGTTGGATTTAGAAATTGTGATGATTTGGCAAGTTCAATTATTAACTTCTCTTGCAGGGTTAAGCTTTGACCAGAAATTTGCCGTGAACCCATGGGCACATCCTGCTAGGAAACAACACACAAAAATCCTTTACTGTCCTCCTTGATTTATCTGCACAGTGCAAACTCAGAACATAGAGCAGTGTTTTCCCCGGAGGAAGTTACAGCAACCTACATTGCTACTCCAGAGCAGAATGCTCTCATTTTTTTAGGTTTTAGTACTGTGATATAGTTCTGCTCTGCTCAGGACACTGCATCTAAGGAAACTTCGGCAGATCCTGTACTGGCCTGTTACATAGTGTGCTTTCACCATGTTTTGGGAGGAAAATTGAATGTGATGAAGAGCCGAGCTATGTTAGCTATGCAGTGTCCTGTGGGATTGTTTGTGAACACAGCAGCTAAAGATAGAAGTGCACCATAGAGATGCTAAAAATACTGTCCAACTCTACAGTAGTTGTTTAGCATTTGAAGTGCTATAGTTGGCCTTAGACAAAAGGAAGATGCAGTTTTGCAATTTGAATATGCAAATGAAATCCTGATCTTGCAAATGTGCAATCATATGCTCGAATCTAAAAAGACTGCTTGTATTCCTGAAGTTAAGCATTGACAAGATTAAGAGTTTAATCAGTCCGAGACAGTGTGATTGCATGGCAATGTGGGGACTTTACTTCAAAAAACAACAAAAAAAAATCACATCGCATGATTAAGATCAGATTTTCACATTCCACATGTTGATACTTGGAACCGTGTTGTCTGATAAATCATCTCTTATTAACACAGTAGGTCACAAACAGTTTCTTCCTTACATTTATATGCATGATTTAGTAAACAGTATTTTAATATCAGTGGGAATGCATGCTATGCTTCATAGCTTTCAACTGTGTGACCTTTAAAGGCAGAACAAAGGCTTGAAAATTAGAGTTTACATAAAACTGAGGAGTGTAGAAAGCTTGAAAGGCTGTGCAATTCACTTCTGCAGCAAGAACACCATTTTCTTTAACATTGTTTGCACAAGTCAGCATTTATGTTGTCAATTTGCAGTGACAAATGTGTGATTAAGGTTGCTTCTAGGACAGGGGAATTGGTATCTATAGCAAGTTGAGATTTTTCCGGTTAAAAAATTAGTAACTTAAGCATTGTGTTTTCTGCTGGAGAAAATTTATCCAAATCCTATGTATTTTTAATTCAGTCCTTTAGTTAATAATAATGAAATAGCAGAGAGTAAAATCCCATCCCTGCTGAAGTCAATGTCCCGAAATATTTAGCTCATTGAGGCCAGGATTTCAATGGCTTTATACAGGATGAGGGCTTCAGGGTGGGGCAGCGGTCTGTGTCTTGGGGGTTTTAGTATCTCTGTTTCTGCAGAATGCCTTTAGTGGTCCCTGGGTAAGTAGCAGATACCAAGAGTTCATGTTGTAGGAGCCGGAGCTGCATGCTGTTCTTGACATCTCGCTGGTCCAAGGAGGAAGCCTACAAATAACGTGTTTCCAGTGAACCATGTTCCTATTCCAGTTAATGCACACTGAGAATAGTAGAGTTGCTGTATAGGGAAAGATGAAAGTGGTAGGATAAAATTAAGTAGTCAGAAACAAATTAAATATTCACTACCAACCTCTTCTGCTTTACAAAATATTTCTGCTTCTGGCTTGTGTAAAGAATTCTCTTTACATCCAGGCTCAGTGGGGAGACCCGCTAGATTCATGAACTTTTTACACTAAGTGAGGCTTGTTTTCATGGTTCTACATTAATCAATATCCTGTTTATTGTTTCATTTCTTGAAAGGCAGAGGTACACTCAGGAGGCTAACAAAGGCCCTGGATGAATGTTTAGGAGAGGAGCCGATCAAGACGTTTCCTTTCCTCGCTGGCTTGTTCATCTTCTGTAGAGTTGTGTTGCAGTTTATGATACCACTTAGGAGAAACTTTAAATTGTGCTTTTAAAAGTTTTATCCCCCGCCAAGCCTAGAGAAGAGCTCTGGAGGCAGTAAAGCATTGCTTTCCAATACAGAAAGTAAGCAGAAAGCCGCTCAGTTAACACTGAGATGCAGCCAGGCAGGTGAGGTTGGAGCTATTATTCTTTGGGGGTGTAAGTGTGAGTACTTCAGCTGTTGAATGAAAAATGCCCTTTTTTCAGACAGAAATCCCATGGTTTCTTGTTGTTCTGAGAATGTGAGGGCTTTTTGGCCTCAGGTTTGACCTACTTGAAGGCTTTGCCTCCACGCTGTTAATTCCCCAACCGTACCTTTTGACAAAATATAGCTTGATAAAAACTGCAGGACTTGTATCTTCTGGGATTTTTTTTAAAAAAATGCAATATGTAGCAGCAAAAGTGTGTCAGAATGAGTTTTATCTGGTTAGCTAGTAAATGGTAAACCTGCCTTATAATTTAAGAATACGTACAGCCTGTCTCTTATTCTAGCTCATGCTAACTTATGGTCATTGCATAACTGTGCTGTGAAAAAGAATAGAGAAAAGTATCTTTCAAATCCCAGTAGGCCCAAGTAGCAAAAACAAGACTTTTTGCTCAGTGGAGAGGATCTACAATTCTCCAGCCCAGCTATTGCCGTGGGAAATTAATGTAGTCTACAAAATTACTGCAAAGTGTTCCATAGGACTTTGAAATTAATGGACTATAAAAAAAGATATAAAACAATACTGCTGGTATTAAAACAGAGGTAAGATGAGGTAATACTGATGGAAAGGCGTTGAGTCTGAGACTGATCTTGATTTACAGCCAGATACGAAAGAAATGCTCTTGCGCTACAGCTTAAAAACCAAGAGGCAGAGAACTTGTTCTGTCTTCAGCTGTCTAGTTAATAACACTTGTCATTAAATAGAATGTGGAAGTTACAGCCAAACAGTATGCGTGACGTGATTGCTGTAAGTCTTCAGATGACTAATTAAGAGGCATCTGTACAGAGATCTCCTGCTAGCAGTACAACACAGGAGCAAGTGGTAGTTCTGTTCCTCCAGATCCATTTGTCAACAGCAATTTTTCTCCCGGAAAATTTTCCATTTTAACAGTACCATTAATACCAAAAGCAGATGAATTACTAGGGAAAGACAAGATGGGAAGGCTTTGAACATTTGTTTTGATAGGGCAGATCTCTGTTGGTGCCTTCTAAATGAGATTGGTGGTTCTGTCTGACCTGAAAAGTTAGTAAAGCTACTGATTTGGGGGTTTATTTCCTCTCTTTACAGTGACTGTTAGACGGTCTCTTGCATTTGGCTGTCCTGTGTGGGATAGCAAAATAGGTGTATTCTTGGCTAAGGGGTTTTTTTCCTAGGAACTAATCCTACACTGATATCTTCATTTGGACATGAGTAATGTTGCCTGTAATTTTACACAAGGCTAATCCGAAAAGTCTTGTTCATAAACTTGCTGTTGTGTAGCCTGTAAGGTGTTCCAGTTTAAAGCAGGATGTTCATCAGATATATTTCTGTCATTATGAGCATAACTACATTCACTTGAATTGATATGAGAAAATCATGACTGTAGTATTTCCTTACCTTTAATTTTTTGGTTATGATTTAGGAAAAAAAAGGTTCTTGGTGGTCCAGGTTGAATTTCCTGTTAGTTTCTGTGGTTTAAGCTTATTGTAAGATCACATATTTCCGGTTTTGTATAGTCATGATGGTTTGGGTTTTTTGTGCTTACCAGCAAAACAGTGCAGTTCTGAGTATTTGCAGCCAGGATTACTTCCCATGCTGCACAGTGACTTGGGGAAGAAGGCCACGTAGACAAAAGAAAGTGTCAGGTCGGCAGTCACCATTTAGAAGTTCACATATATTTAACAGTCAAACAAGAAACCTGTTGTACCGCAACAATGTGAAGGGGAATTGATTGTAGCTCTAAAGCGGCACTGGAGACCAGGAAAACCTCTTGTCGTGGGCTCTGGCAACATACACGAGATGTGTTTGTCAGCCCAGATCCAGGTGATGCATGGGAGCAACTTCCCTGATAGTTCCTCTCTTTTTGCGCTCACAATGGGGAGTCCTGCCGCCTTTTTAAGGGAAAGCGCACATGTTGGTTTTTTCTTGCTCCTTTAATGCAGCTTCAGTTTCCTGATTTATTGAGGGAATAACTGGAGAAAATCAAAATGAGTGGTGACAATAATGGGGCAGAGGATCACAGCACACTCCCATCAAGTCAACTGATGGGAGAAAAAAAATCTACAAATGTAGCAGTGGTGTTTAGGAGGCATTTTACATGTGCACAGGCTAAGTAGCAATTTCTAATCTATGTTAATAAGCCTGATTTAAAGATGGCAGATTTCATATTGCCCCTGTAAATTATAAATTGGGAGAAACTGTAGTTCCAGGTGAAAATAATCCACATACTGCATGCAAGCTAGCTAATAAACAATGTCCTTTCATGGTTAAAATGACTGCTTACATCCCCAGTTCCTCTTCTTACATCCTCCCTTCCAGTTGCCTTTTTCCATGACCATGATGAATAGAAGGAAATCCACCCCATGAATTTTCCCTAGTCATAATCCTTTCTCCACTACCACACCTCATTACGAACGGATCTGCCACCTCTCCAGCCTACAAATACCCAACAGACCCAAAAGCAGACTTTGCTCTGGTACTCCTTAGCTGAGGAGTTGGGCTATTGCTATTTTTAAACATAGTGAAACATCTCTGGTAGCTTTGAATTGCAATGTGATCTCTTTCGTGACAATGCGAAATGACAACCTTACATCCATCCATGCTGAAATCGCTTGAAAACAGAAGGGTCAAACAGCCTAAAGCAGTAGTAAGAATGTGATTTTAGCTTATGTTTAATCTTAGTATGGAGAAAGTAAATGGTAGTTTTAATTGCTTGAGCCTCCTTGAGTTCTCCTTGTAGCCTGAGATGTGACATTGATAAAGCATAGTTTATGTTCCTTGTAGTCACGGAGTGCTTTGGCTACTCACTGGTCAGCAGGAGGCATTTTTTCTTAGATTCAGTATCATGTGAGTTTCTGTTAGGAAATGCAGCCAGCTTGCACAAATGGGAACTTGCAGATGTGCTAAATGCACCTAATGTAGTGCCAGGTTCTGCTGTAGTTAACTGGGACCTTTGCCCACGAGCGTTTGGGTTCTGTTGCCCATGTGCAAGCCAGCCTGCTACCAAAAGCAGCACGTCTGATAGTTTAAGCAGGGCTGCAAGTTACTGCTGCCATTTAAAGGGTAGTATTGTATCAGATCTGCTTTCCAGCTTTCAAACATACTCAACTCTTTTTCATGACCTGTCCTCAAAGATTAGTAGGTCATTAAAATCTATCAAGAGTGTGGATAAATGAGCAATAGTGAGCCCAAACCTTTCCAAATTGTGTATTTAAGGCACAGGAGAAAAATTTGTGAAGTTTTCTTGTTTTATATGGAAAATTGCCAGTTTCATTTTCTCATTACATGACTGTTTTTGTCAGAACAGATAGAAACATTTTGGGCTGATGGGCAGATAGCTCTTGCTGAAGCTTGTTGAAGCCACAGAGACTGAAGTCTTGATCACTGAATGCTGCAAACAGTTTGCCTCTGGCAAACACATACTTCCAGTGTTGGCAGTGTCTACTGTTTGAAAGACACAGAGAGTGATAGATTCTCTGGTCATCTTAGCTGAGCAAAGCTTAGACTCATGTTTTATGCTTTGCAAAGGGAAAAAGCAATTCGCTTCAAAAAATACTGGGCTGCGTTGTTCAGCCCTTCCCTGCATCGCCCAGCCCTTCCACCAAAAATTAAATGTGCTCATGTCTATCAAAATAATTCAGATATGCCAGATCTTAGCAGCCTGTTGTTGGTGACCTGGATTCCCTAGGTTTCTGAGGCATCCATGCCTTGCTGTGAAAGGCTTTGTGGAAAGCTGCCACAAGATTAGCAAATCCCAGTAGTTGTGGCGAGACTGACATTTTCCCTATGTGCCCTATCTCCTTTTACCATCACTTTTCTCTTTTCTTCAGTCAAACAAACAGAAAAGCCAACACCTGCGATTTCCCATGAGTTACAAGGGTCTTGAGATTCCCAGTGAAAGAAGATTATGTGACTCCTGTTCTGGATATTTCAGTCATCGATCCATAAATTTCATGCTATTAAATCAAGAGAGTCTCCAGCAACGAGGGTGCGTGCTGGACATGGACGGAGGTGAACCAGCCGTCAAAGGAGAATGCGATGCAGACTCTACTGACATTGGTTCAAAATGTCAGTGTCCCACCGGGCTTGGTTCTCACTTGAAGAAGCTGCGTAGGTGTGGGAATCGCTGCTGTAGGTTGGATCTCTCAATGGCAGTGAGTGGGGTGGAGTGGTTGCAGATCAATAATCAGCACCCTGCGGTTGCTGTAAATCAAGGCTTGAATCTCTGACAGGCTGCAGAAGCCAGGAAGAGGCACAGAAATACCTCATCTAACGTTTTTCCTCTCTCTCATTTCTGCATTAAGTTGACCTAAATAGGAATTTCTTCTTAGATTTGGCTTCTTTCTGGCGGACAGAGGATCGTTGCAACGCTGGAGAATCAAGGCTGTCCTGTGAGGGCTGCAGTGGCTCTTTCCCCTCAGATACCGTGCAGGCAAAGGAGCAAGTGACGGGTGGAGAATTAACAGGGGCTGGCAGCAGGGCCATGGGGCAGCCTGGCTGACGTGGAGAGCTGCCGTGGCAACTGAGGACAGCTGATGTATTAAAGAAAGCAGGAAGGCTGAGTAATAGGGAGGCAGGGAGCTAGTCCAAAAGGTGCCCGTTCAGTTGGTTATTAAAATCCAATGGAACCTCTGCAGTGTATATTTATTAACGATTTGATCTCTCTGCTCCAGTTTTTGCCACTTCCAGCTTTCCTTCCTCCCTTCGTTGAGCAACAGTTAGTTACTCAAGGCCAGCACCGCCTCCTGGGTTTGGAAAGTGCCTGACGCCAAAAGTCACTCAAGCAGGCAAATTCAGAGAGCTCATTCTAGGAGAGGGTGCAGCCAAGGACTAGTTTTGCTTGCTGAGTCCTTCTTTTCTTCCTTGCACAAGAGAAGTCTGTGGAGTGGAGCACTCTGCCCACATGTAGGGAATTGGTTCTGCGCGAAGAGGTAGCGTGTGACAAATTAGATGTTTGAAACCACAGCTGTATAACTTCCTTGGATAGAGCAGGGTAAACAGTTATTATATATTCTTGTTATACTACCATTGCGACCTAGCAGCGCTACTCATTTGTAACTTGAGTCTTTCCCAGAAAGACCGCCTGTTGGTTTTGAGAGAGTAATAGTGTTGGGATCCTGGCACTCTCACTTCTAAAAGCAAACCTGAGATAATGGAGAACTCGTAATCAGATGTTCTCTGAGTGGGAGGGAGGGCCTGCCTTTGTTTTCCCAGGTATTCCCAAACAGAAGTTAACCTGTGCATGCCGATGCATTTTAATGAGTTTTGACAAGGTCACAAAAGCCCATTTGTTGATTGTCTGCCTTGTCCTTGCTTGCACATATGGATGAAGCCTTCCTGTACCTAGCCATAGACAGCCTCCAGCCAGCTTAAGTGTGTATGTGTTTGTATTTTCAAATATTTCTATTCATGTGTCAGATATTGGATTTTGAACAGAGCTGTCCAATGCGCTAAACAACAGAGAAAGGGGAAGAACACATTTTGGTGTTCTGTTTGGTTTCTGTTCATTTTGTCAAACAGCGTAAGGTCTCCTGAAGAAGGAGAGAAGGAGTTGGAATAAATCATCTCCTTCTTTGGGAGTCCAGGGCCATGTGAAGGAAATGGGCAGTAAAAATGTTTTTAGTAAAGGAAGAGTCTAGAAAAGGATAGATATTAAAGACATGGTCTGGAGAAGTCTGAGAGTACTGGACAAAGTATCTGCAACAAGCTGCTTCTTGAATGAGTTAGGTCAGGAGCTCCTGGTCCTAAAGTTGTGGGTTTCAGTGAGGAATACTGGAGCAAACCTCTCAACTAGCCCATCCAGCCCAAGAAGGAATTTCTATATGGAGTTGATACTTCATATGTAAGTGCCTGGTGAAATATTGTTGCCTGGGCGCTGATGATACCCAGACAGCCCTTCTAACCACAATAATTCTGTAATTTGTTTATTTGCTTTAAGGGTGGTATTTTTCTCTCTCAAATTCGGGGCTGTAGTCAAATATATCTTAAGCAAAAGCAATGCTACTAACTTATGTGGAGTTATACCTGCCTGCACTGGGGGAAACTGGTCATCTGAATTTTATGGTCCTTGTGCAGATATTCATCTGGGAAATAGGAGTCTTGCTTTTCAAGAGAACATATCACCCAGCTGATTTCACTGCCTCTCTTGCAGCCAGGCTTCTCAAAAAGGCTAAGCAACAGCATCCTATTTAAAAATCCTGTCCCAGTTTTGGAATGTCCATGACATCAGAAAGCTATGGCCTTATTTTATCTGTTTATATCTAGTAGTAGTCTCAGGGAAATGGAGTTTTGTTTTCCCATCACATTTACTCCCCAGTGCAACAGTTAAAAAACTGTTTTTCAAAGGGTTTAGGAAGCCAAATTTTTTCCCCAATAACTCAGAGCATAGGAATGTCCTATGGCAAAAGAAGCACTGGCAAGGACATACATGCCAGCATGTCAGCTGGCCAAGTGTGGGAGATCCCCCGCCACTTCCTGCCTGAAGGTTCCCAGGGTGCAACTTGGGAACACACTGTGTTTATTTTGGATGTGTGAAGCCCCTGTAATGTTTCTCTATACATGTCTGGGTTTAAATATATGTAGTTACGCTCTACCAGCATGCTTCAGCCTACACAGGGCAACATCTGTTGAAACATGCAACTCTGGCTTAGTTTTAGTATAGAAATTTAAAGAAAACAATTTCATCCATCATTAGACCAACACCTGGTAGAAGATTTAGGCTTTGTTCCGTTTCCTAAAGCTAAGCAAATTCTGGCCTCATCAGCCCAGAGGGATAATCAAATCGCCGATGGGTCAGCTGTCTCTGGATGTGATGTAAAGGCGGTCCCTTGCAGAGCAACAATTCAAACCACACGTAGCTCTGCTGACCGACGAGGGCTGTCAGGTAACCGGTGAATGGTGCACTGAAAGCAACTCTCTCCGTCCATCATCGGTTCTCACTTGCCAGTGGTTTTTGAGTGCAAACCGTGTTAAAGCAATGCAACTCAAGCACTGATTGCTCCAGTAAGAGAGAATTCTTAGAGGGTAAGGGGAAAGTATCCATGTGTTATATAAAGGTCTCTTTGCCACAGTGCTATGCAAAACTGCTGTGTCTTTTGACAGAGGGTAGGTGAACTCCTAAAACCTGATCAGCAGCTCTGTGTAGTACACAGACTTGCTTTTCCATCTGCCATGATGATCATGTACAATTAACTTGTACCTTTTCACTCTCCTCCAGATGTCTGTGTGAGCTGGATACCAGCATGGCAATGTCCGATAGCAATGCTAAAGCTGCATCTGTAGCCTAAGCAACCCTAAGAACAAAGATGCAAACTTTTCGCTGCCTACAAATTTAGGAATAAGTGATAAGAGAGTACCTGTGTGGGTCCAGCTGGGTGAGCCACAGGGCAGCTGTCCCGTGTTCACAGGTCAGAACAGTGCACGTCTGTGGTCAGTTGCCTGAAGACAGGCTGAATTTTGGAGTGGGCATTGGCTGTTTGCACAGTGACCTTTGTGTGCAGATTGCAGAAGGACCCACCTTGTGATCTGCAGCCTCTGCACAACCTACAGTGATCGTCCAGTGACACAGTTGTCTGAGAACACCGAAGCTGCTGGCCGTTGCCCAGTGACTCAGGCAGAACTGTGATGTGTTTACTAACTAATGTAACATTTAAAAGTTATTCATACCCCCAGAGCCCTGGAGTGGATCTGGTTATGCTGGGGTTAAGTGGTGGGGCTTTTTGGGTGATATAAACTATTATCAGATGTGAATTTTTTTCATGATACTAGGTGACTGGCAGCACTTGCAAATGTAGGGCAGGGCTGGGAGAGGCTTTACTGCGAGCCTGCTTAGAGGAACAGTGACTTAGTGGTTTTCCCATTGCTGATTAGATACTTTTCTAAAGGCTGCCTTCCTCTATTGATAAACAAGGACATAATGCTTATTTCCCTTAACTTAAAGCAGCAATGTTAATGTCTGATTAATCCTATGACATACAGGTCATGCTTGTTAAAATTGAAAGCCACAGATTATTATATTTGGAAGAGATTGCTATATCACACTGAATTACTATTAGAAGCATTTTCAGTTTTATTTTCTTTATATGTACATGACAGGTTTTTTTCCCCTAAGATTTGTGGATTTACAACTCTCCCATTTCTTGTAGATGAAATTGTTTTTATAATTGTATTTTGAAAACAATTCTGGTTTTGTGAATGAGTTGTAATCCTTCAAAGGGACAAAGCCCATTATGCCTTAGACTCAGAAGAATAAACAAAAAATTAAGAGGTTTAGCTGTTATTTACTGGTTTCTGAAATCTAAAACATCTGGATTAGGAAGCTTGAAAGTCTGTTTAGATAGATAGTTGAGGATTTGGTTTGGTTTTGGTTTATTTAGAAAGTATGCCAGTTATTTCAGATGTTCTGTCTATAAAGAATGTAAAATAATTTAGTTGTCTCAAGTCTGAATTTAATGCAAGTCATTGGTGAAAGGTCACTAAATTCAGTCCAGGGTTTCATTCAGATTTGCCATTGTTTAGACCCAAAAAATGTGACCATAAAAATGTTGGCATGTTTGTTATTCAGGGAATAAACGTCTTAATTGAAATGATATCAGAAAGTATTTAAAAAACTTCTACTGCGGTTCACATGACAGACAATAATTTACAGCTTTAACATCTGTTTTAAGGCCAACAGGTCAGATTGAGACTTTGTCTGCCTAGCACTCTTTTGATTTCAGTGAAGTTGCATCCACTTAAATCCTGATTGAATTTGCCTCACATGATTGTAATTGTATGATTTAATTTTCTTTATCTCCAACCCAGTGTTACAGTATGTAGCTTCACAGCATGGTAGAATAAGGTCAGTAACAGATCCTTTCTTCTTCCTTTTTTATTTTCCCAGTTACAGGGATCCATTAAAAGAAAACTGGAAGATGACAGCTCTCCTGCCTCCAGTGGTGTGCCTGATGTCATTTTCCCAAATGACAGCAAAAGACTTTGTCTTGATGACATAAACCTCACTATGGGCCAAGGTGCCAATCCCAATGTGGCGTGTCCAGAAATGCAAAGTTCTCCGTTCTCTGCCAGTCACAGCGCTCCTTCCCTGGGAGTCACAGGTCATTCAGTGCTCCTTGAAAATAATCACATGAATGGCGGTGGCATCGGCTCCCCATTTTCAGTGCCCCCTAACACAGAAATAAATCAGAAGGGGTCAATAGGAGGGCAAAACAATAACATTGTCCACTATGATGAGAAAGGAAACAGTTTACAGTCTGTGGACCAAGAGCTGCAAGACCTATTGGAAGAGCTGACAAAAATGCCTGATCCTTCTCCCAATGACCTGGATCTGGAGAAGATTTTGTGCAGCAAGGCTGAAGAGCCACTTGGGCTGAGTCATTCTCAACCAAGCCTAAGTACCACTCCAAAGTCCTCCCCACAGACTTCCCACTTGGAGAACCATGTTGCTAATAAAGATTTTTCTCCGGGTTGCAATCCAACCAGTGGAGGATCTCCTCAGATGAGACCGTCATCCGCTGGAGCTAACTTCCAGGTTCCTCCCTCAAACAAACCTGCTGCATCACCCATCTCTACAGCAGCTCAGAGCAAGAACCAGCCACCACCTATGCTTCCAGTTCCCTTACCCAGCATACCTGGCTCCAACTGGCATGCTCAGCAGCTAAAGCAGCTGGCAGCTAGCAAGCAGGTGTCTACTACTAAGCAACAAGTACAGGCTCCCAGCTGGCCAACTATGTCTCCTCCTGGTCTCTCTCCACCTTACAGAGCAGGATCATCCCCACACCATCAGCCTTTCAGTCCTCAAAATGTTATGGTGTCTGGCATGCCTGCCAATAATTTACCAGGAAACAACATTCAGAGTCCTCAAAATACCCTGCTTTCAAGCATGACTTCCAGCAGCACCCCATCCAATGGTCCCTCTCCTCCTTACGGGTCTGAGAAGCTTTCCAGTCCAGCTCTAAACCAGCAGCCCTTTAGCCCACAGAGCTCCATGCTGCCCACCCTGACTGGAGCCAGCTTACCAGCCAACAACATTAAAAGTCCACAGAACAACTTGGTTGCCAGCATGGCCTCCACAAATACTGGACCTTCTCCACCATACAGGCCAGAAAAGCTATCAAGCCCAGCTCTGCATCAGCAGCCCTTCAGTCCTCAAGGTACATTAATCTCTAACATCACTCCCACCAGCAACCCCACAAATATGCAGAGCTCGCTTTTTAAATCAATGACTACAAACCAGTCCAAAAACATGAACATAATTATGCAACAGCCATCCAGTAGCTTACAGCCAGCTCTGGTGAATGAGAGTCCTGTTGGCCAAGACCAGTTTTCTTTCAATAACACCAAACCACTGTCTCACTTTGCCTCAGAGTCAGCTACTCAAAAGATGTCACCTCTGACAGCAGGACAAGGGCAGCAGTCTCTCATTCACTATCTCCAGCAGCAGCAGCAGTCTCCGGCCTCGCAGCAGTCCCAGCAGGCCAACAATAGCCAGTTTCTCCAGCAGCAGTTTCGACAGCTGATACAGCCACATCGGATGCAGAGACACATGCAGCCTGCCACGTTGCCATCCCAAAGCAGACAGGTGAGAACGTCTCTTATGTCTTGTAGGGCTTAAGTGAAAACATTGAGTCATTCATTTTCTTTTTACTTTCCTTTGTGTTTCAAATGTGATGTTGCTAAACTGGGGTGTGCTCAGTGTATACAAGGACAAGGCAGTAACAACATCCTGGTGTTATCAGAAGTAACTAATTCTTTCTTCCGTTGAAATGTGCTGTAATTCCATCATGCATTGTCTCTTCTAGCCTAGTGGAGAACTTCATGCTAATTGGCAAAACACATTTCATACCACTAAAATTAATTATTTTTATGTGTATAGGTGGCATTCTTATTTAGCATATATTATAAGCTATAAAGATGTTTCCATAACAGGTTTCTTATCATCCTTTTAGTGACAATATTTTTTTTTCACAGTGCCCTTTAACAAATTGATCTGTGTGTTATGCTTCTGAGGCTAGAAAAGGTCAGGTGGGGTGAGAAGTGAAGTTAAAATGTGACTTCTTTGTGGACAGCTGGTCAAACAAGCAAAGAGGCAGACTTGAAATACCTGTTACCAGCATTTTCCAGAAGCAATGCCCAGCTTTGGATGAGGTCCATTCCCCACCCTTTGTTAATCTTTGATACTCACCAAGCTGGTAAATGCAAAAATGCAGTTGGCAGGAGTGAGACACAGCCCTCATTTCTCTCCAGCAACCTTCTGCCTGAGACTCAAGGAGTGCAGAGCGCTATCCACTAGTACCTCATATAAGAGACATTTACTGTGAATGGGGACTTCAGAGCAAAGCAGGGCTTGGGGAATCAGTCTGAGAGCAGCCTGAGTGTGAGGAATGAATAACTGTATTTTTGTTAGGAAGAATAGTAGGAAACATTGAATTTTACCACAAAAGCCAAATACCCCGTTAGGCTGAACCAACAGTGAAACCCTGCTAGGATCTGCTCGAGAGTGTGGTGCTTAGCAGGGGAATACACTCCTGAGCCTGGGTTTCTTTGCTTTTTTCCCCTGCTTAAGTGGCTGCTTCTTATAGAGGTGAATTTCTTCAATGTAGGTGACTTGGTGTGACCTTGTCCTTATGATAGCAATGAGAAATAAAGGGATAGTTACAAAATGTCAGCTTCTCAGGGTAAATGAATGAGGTGCATTTCCACCGTGCCACTTTCAGATCAACTCATTCTTTTGCAAGTTGTGCACAATCAGCATTCCCTTGCTTGGAAACAGCAGCTTAAACCAGACAGCTGTGAAGGGCTGGCGACTTGTTGAATTTGCATATCCAAATAAATAACATGTAGTGATAGGGCATAAATAGTTCACTTTAAAGGATTATCAATTTAAAGCCCCTAATTCAACAAAGGGCTGAAGCAAAAAAAAAAAATTGGGGACCCAAATTAAACACAAAGTAGAGAGTCTTGCTGACTTGGGATCTAGGAACATGGATGGACATGTGGTTGAAAGTAAGTAAGTTGCTACAGCTCCAGGAAATACTGCCCATCAGATGTTTTACTCTGGAGGCAGTGTGGGTGAAGAATACATCCATGGTGTTTTACTGCATCTCAAATGATGGCTGGTAAGTTGTTAAACTGCAGTAACATGATTGGATTTGATCATGTGTCCATAACTTTTGAGCATAATTTTTTTTCTGGCTCCCTGCTGTGTGTGTGGAATTGTGCATCCCTGTTGGATTCCTGAGGTTTCCTGTGCCCTAGTTTTCCCTGCTTTGCATTTTTGTCTTGCACCTCTGAACCCCCTACATCATTGATTAGCCAAAAAAAAAGAAGAAAGGTGGGAGAAAAATTCCTGCACTGAGTCTCTTTAAATTGGCCAAAACAGCCCCCCCGCTTCTGCCAGCTTTCCTAGTGCTCTGCCTATGCTGCATTTTTAGCTGATTCTCGCTGTCAAAGAGAGAGTTATTATAGTTTGGCAGCTATCAGTAAAGATCAAGGACAGTTAAGACAATGATTACAGGTGATGAGCATTTTACATTTTCAGACTAGTTAGGTAAGCTTATGGTGCCTCCCTCATTTTACAAGTAAGACTTATTACAATAATTATACACCAGATGACAGTGCTTCAGTTTTACAGTCTGTTGAGCTGCCGAAGAAAGATGGTGGATGATCATGAGTGGAACATTTTGATAGGTTTTGATAACTTTACTGCAAATCTCATGGAAGAAAAAGGATCTTGAGTGCTGAATTAAAAGAAAATTATACTAGGTAGGAAACATTAAAATTCTGGGCTACTTGCTACATTTCTTTGAATCTAGCATGTAGATCTGTTATTTGTCTGCAATGGATCTCTTATTTACATTGAGACATTGATACTGAAATTTTGGATCTGACCTGCTGCGTACCAGTTTTACTCCATTATATCAAAGTAGCTCCAATGACAGTGGTTTTGATTTCCAGCTGTCGACTCAGAGCTGAATCTGAGCTTTGCAGAATCTCAGTGCCAATTCTCTCCTGAAGCAGGTGATGAATAGGACTTTTCAAGCATAGAGCAGTTGTTTCATTAAAAGACAAAATGTTAAACATTCAGAACACAGGAGACAACTTCCGCATCTTCAAAAACTAGCAGCCTTCTGGAGGGAAATTGCCTTTTTTTAGCCTTATTCCCAGAAATTTGCTCGAAGAAAAATAACAGCATACCCTGGGATGTTGTTTAGCGTTTAAGTCATCCCCTTACTCTGTGTGTTTGTAAATGTGACTAAAATTTATAAAAAAGGCATAGTACTCTCTTCTTTTGAGCAAGGGGTGCAGCTTTGTGCAGAGGAAGAATGTGGATGGTGGCCAGTTGGAGGGAGAACAATAAACCATGAAATTTGATCCTTGTAGCAGGCAGAGAAACATGAGGAAAAGAGCAGCCACTGGGACATGGACTCAGAGTGAGCTTTTTGCTGTTGTTTTAATGCGTATTAAAGCAAAGACTCCACATTCCAAAAGCTGAGTTACTACTGGGGCTTCACAGCTCTACCGGTTTTGTACTTTATGATGTATCTCTGAAGTGTAATCAGACTGCATCCTAGATCCTGTATTGCCTGTACAACTGGTAAATCTGATAACGGGTAATCTTTTCCCATCTGAAGCACGATGTCTTTATTGTCGAGCATTGATGGATATTGATTGAGGCGCTGACAGTTTGCATTGTGCGATACTGCAAAGCCTGGTGGTGCAAACATTGCTCTTGTGGATATGTGCAGGTTTTCATTTTACTCATGTAGGACTGATACATGCCGAGTGAAATTATACTCAAAGGTCTGGACTCATAAATCCACAATATAAAGAAGGTAGTAAATGCCAGAGAGTCTCCCAAACTATCACACACTGTTTTGTGGGCTTAAGCATCACCACTTTACTTTATTGGCTGTTTCTGGGTGCATGAAAAGCTGCATTTGCCCAGGCAGGTTCAACAGTTGGGCATCTCCCTTATTTTCATGTCTAAATATAGTTTGTACTTGCAGATCTCCTATTCTGGCATGTCAGATATATTGGGCCAAATTCTGCCTTCAGCAATGCTGATGCATCACTGCTTCCAGAAGAGCTCTTCCTACACTCCTGCCAATATGGGAACAGACACGGGTCTTTGTGAACGGAAAGGAGGGTTCCCCTGAAGGCAGAAAAATAAGCCGGTGGTCTTTGCAGTTTAAGTGAGGCTGGAATAAAAGAAACCCTTTGGGTGGCCATTACTTTTCCAAGGCCAAGTTTGTCTGAGTTTCAATTTGAGACTCTCAGGGAGGAGGGCAGTATTGCCCATTGCTTTGTGTGTAAAATGCTGAAAACCAAAGCATAACTTAAAAGATTGTGTTTTGTTGGTTGGATATAGCTAATAAATAGCCATTGTTTGGGTGGGAGACACTGTGCATTTCTAAGCTTCACTTGCCCTGTAGAAACCAAATGTGCTATTCTTAGAGCTCTCCACATTCCTGCTGACATCCAGATAGTTCTACACTGGGTTGTCAGTGGAGGGTGTATTCATTTAGGCTCCATTCCCAAAAATGATGGAAGAGGAAAAATGATAGGATAAGAAACAAAGGGAAAAAATAATATTATTTGCCATAAAAATGGCTATAGTCTTCTATATGTGGACTGCATGTGAGATAGTGAAGAACATGCTGAATACTAAAAAAAACCTTTGAAAAGGACTCAACAGTGTTTCTTTAACTGCAGTAAAAGCAGCAATACAGTATCTAAGTTGGCAGAGTAAATTATAGGTTGCAGAGAAACACTAAAACCCCTGAACTAGATTAAATATACTGCGCAGAAAAAAATTAAACAAAAAATCTTGTTTCTGAGCACGAGTCCTCTAAATATAGAAACAAAAAGGAAGAAGAAATGCACTGTTGTAAGGAGCAAACTGACCCGGGGCTTATATGTCAAAGGTCAAAGAAATATAACGGAATACAAAATACAGCTTTTATTAATATAAACAGAAATGTTAATACCATGGACTGATTTACTGGGTGCCCTATTTTATATGAAGTTATTTCTGCCCGTGAAAAGTCAGCACACTGTGACTGTTAGATGAGACTGTTCTGATTCAGCAGCGCTTTATGTTTATAAGCTCTGATTGATTAAGTTTGGAAAAGCAGAGAATGCAGCCCACAGCATCTGAGTACACACAGTTCCTCTTGTAAGCACAGGGAAGAATCAGGGGTTATTTTTGGGATTTCCGAGATGTCACATGGAGTCTTCCTTAACACATAAAAACCTACAATATCATGTATTATTAATAAGACCAAAATTACTGCCTAGATTACATCTGCAGGCTCCCCCATCCCCCCTTTTTAAGTGTCAAACTTATCTTTAAAGCCACTTTAAATTAAGTTCCATGGTTATTTCCCTTCATCATCTTATTTTTCTCTTTTTCCTTTTTCCTTTTTCTCTTTTTCCTTTTTCCTTTTCCTTTTCCTTTCCCTTTCCCTTTCCCTTTTCCCATTTTTCATTTTCTTTTTCTTGAAAACATTTGTAAAATATTACTTTTTTTTTTTCTTTTGCTAATTCTGTGGAGAATAAAAAACAGATTTGATTTCAAAGGGCAATGGCAGCACAATACCGAAGGAAAGCCTTTGAGGGAGTGGAGAGCTTTTGAAGGCAAAGCAACAAGCCCTTCAGCTAATTAAGTGCCTTTGAATAGGCGAATAAAGGAAGCTGGTGATGAATCTGGATTACAGAGAGCAATAAGGCTGAGCCTGGGGTCTGACCTCTCCACAGATGTAAAAACATATTCTTGAATGGTCATTTCTGAACTTATATTTATCCGTGCCCTTGCAACTGAGTTGTTTTGGTTTTTATCAAACTTGGAGATCCTTCTCCCCTTCCTTCTTTCAAGAGGGTCTGAAAAGAGCTTGACTCACACTAGCAGACTGCCATCTTCTCCCTCCCCCTCTCTCCCCTGCAAATAAATAATGTAAGATTAGTTTTGGAAAGTAAAGAGTAAACTTATAGAAAGAAATAGGGTGTTCGGCGTCAGCATGCCAACAGTACTATAATATTTTCAGAAATGCAGTAATCAAGATAAAAAATTTAGTTCCCATCTGGTCTTCTTAGCCCATTGCTCTTTTGCAGTGTTT
Organism: Neomorphus geoffroyi; assembly: GCA_033558235.1. Taxonomy (NCBI): domain Eukaryota; kingdom Metazoa; phylum Chordata; class Aves; order Cuculiformes; family Neomorphidae; genus Neomorphus; species Neomorphus geoffroyi. The sequence goes on along the minus strand of JAUMJM010000045.1, from coordinate 9,386,696 downwards.
TTTAAGTAGCATGTGTTGTCTTCTTCTGTTAGATTACAGGTATTTCAAAGCATTTCTCTGTTGTAGTGGAGCCCTTGTAGCCATGTCTTAACCTTCTCAGTTCTTTGGCTTGTATTTTAAGATATTTACAGGCATTGATATTTCTAGCAGCTCTGCCTAATGCACTCATCATTCCTTCCAGTTTAACTCTGTTGTGCTGAAAGGAATTTTGGAGACCACATGCACATAATTAGGGGAAGCAATCTGCAAAGGAGATACTTGTAAATAGACCAAATCCTGCTGAACACCATGTGAAGAACATCCTCCCCTACCCTCACCATTGCCCTCCTTTTGAATCTGAAATTAACATGAGCACTACATCAAAACTGCAGCACTTTCCTCTGCCCAGCTGGGTCTTTCCCTTACTTTTACCTATTTAATAAAATAGAAGGTGTTCTGCCAGCAGTTTAGCGCTTGGGACATAGACAACTCTATGGGAATCTTATGCTGAATGAATTAAAATCCACTTGGAAGGAAAAAAGTGACTCAGGTGGTACTATAAACCCCGGTGAGGGCTGCTGGGAGGCATTCAAGAAAGTCTTTCTCTTGGTAACCTGCAGGACAATGATGTGATGTGGTATTGTCAAGGTTTTATGTGAAGAAAGGCAAGAGGAAGTAGTACTTATGTACTATAAACATGTAGATGGAAATGTGACTTATCCCAGAGAAATTTAGGACAAGACGCTGAATTTCAGCCTGACAGGCTACTTTGAATGAGTTTCCTGGTGCTGTGTGTCGGTGCTGTGTTCCCCCTGTACTCCTGGCAGGGCCAGACAGCACGAGGTAAGTGGAAGAGCGTGTGCCGTGGCACTGGGGTTCTGCAACAACTCTAAAAACAACCCTTGCTCTTGTGGTTTTGAGCTTTAAGCAACAGACAGTTGTTTCCTTCTGCTCTGCAGTGGGGGGGTGGGAGAGAAGCTCTTCCCTCAAAGGTGTAGGGAAAGTGGTGGTATCATGCTAAAAACTGTCTGATTCGTTTGATGTGAAACCATATTTTGACACCCGTTTGCACCAAAACCGCTCCAGGTGGACAGTTTCTCTCGGGTTTTTCAGGCAGCTTGTAGCAGTATTTACAGGTTTTCCTGGGCTAAACATAGAATCATAGAATCAAGCCCCAAGTGCAGATTTTCTTGCTTTCTTTTTGTTCAAGTAACCCATTTTCCTTTTCTTTATTACCACAAAAAAACCCCCAAACCATTCAGATGCAGAAATCTTTATAAGCAGCTGAGCAAAGGTTTTGAACACGTTTTTTCTCAGCTGTGTTTTAGATGCAGTGAAGTTCTAAACATTCTGGGAATCTAGGAAGAGACTATGAGACCTCCTCGCTGTTTGACTTCATAATGAATGCCATAACTCCCTTCTGTGTGTCATTCTTAAAAATAACACACTACTTGCATCCTCACTTACAAGTCCATCCACCCATAATTCTTATATTGAAAAGGTATGTTCATGGCGCGGTGTGCTGATGAATAGCAATGAGGAAATGCTTTCCATGACCCTTTTGTATACCCAGCTCCTTTCATCTGTGCTCTAAATTCCCATCTACATCAGAACATCTTAATTCCATTTTTCCCACATTTGTGGAAGATAGGTTTGTTCGCTGTCTGTATTTTCTGTATCTTAGTGAACGGCAGTTTGAGGAATTACTTTGAGCTAAAAGCAGCCTGGCTTTCAGAAAATGTGCTCACTTCCCCAAAACTATGCCCTTCTCACTACCTCAAATTTTATGCCTAAATTAATAATTAATTTTAATACTTTTTGCAGTGATACTGTGAGAGAATGGGTTTTACCCTTGACTTTTGGGGTGGCTTCTACCTAGTATTGCCTTGTAGTAGTCTAACATTACATCTGTATTCCGCAAGGCAGAAATATTTACAGAACCAAAGCCTAATTTAACAATTTGAATAAAAAGCAAACAAACAAGTAGAGTTGCTCAGATGCTGTTAAGCCTTGCGCCTGGTGCCGGCCGGCAGTTCAGCAGGGTGGGGTGACTGGAGCTGCCTACTTTGTCCTTCTGCTCTGCGCCTCTGTCATTTCTGCCTCGCTGCAGTAAACGCTGCACACAACATAAAAGTACAAACATATTTTGTTTCAGATGCAATACCTAGAAATAACTTTCCTGGTAAAATGAACTCAGTCTCTTTCTCTTTTTCTCTGGGCATTTTGGAGAAATTTCAGTGTGTGGGTGGGGGAAAACAAAGCCGTGGCTGTAAACAGGAACTGATATTGTCTCTGCGCCTGAATGGGGAGAGAAACTGAACTGGCCTCGGTAGTTCTCTTGTACATCTGCGAGTCTGGAAACACTGGGATGATTCACAGTTTGCTGATTAATACAGGAGCGAGCAAAATGGTGTGAATTAACGGCCATTACAGAGCTGTGCTGGATAGCAAATATCCCCCTAGAACAAATGATGTTTCACGAAGATTGCTTAGAGGAAGAGGTAATGGGTCTTAAATACAAATTAGAAGCAGTCCCATCAAAGCTGTTAACATTAAGGTTTGAAAGCCAAACACTATTATGAGCTGTCTTCAAAAACTCTGTCCATTTAGGAAGCCTATCAGTCTGCTGTGTTGGCTGTGCAATATTTCTGTCTCGAGCACTTTGGACGGTTTCAAGCAGCCAGTACTAATAATTGATAGAAATCCACTATCAGAATGTAGCAGCTTTTCTTAGGGCTCTGAAGGCTCATCACTCTATTACATGTACATTTTTTAGTTAAAATTTTTATGGCATATATAAAGGCAAATATTATCATTATCAGTATGTAATTCTTACAAGCTCTACTGTTAACAAAAAGTAATCCTGTATTACAATTTAACCCTTTGCATATGGGAATGTTTAAAGAACAAGGTGGCAAATACATTACTTTAGCATCAATAATATTCTCTATATGTTTTGCAAAAAGATTTGATATGTCTCATTGTAGTAACAGAAATGTGATACTTTAGATCAGTGTCAGACAGATGCATATGTGAATGCAGGTTACAGACAAGCTATGCGGAGCTATTTTTTCCCATTATAGAATTGGTCAGAGAGCCACACAAGCAAGGTAAGCTCTGTAATGTAGACAGAATAGCATGATATCCTGGTCTAAGACATTACATTAACAGCTTGATCTTGTAAAGATTGAAACACACACACCTAAATTTACACAGAGGGAGGTCATCCCAGGACGACTACAGGATTATTTCTGAGAGCAGGGTGAATCATGTGTGTGTGTCTTTGTACGCTAAAGAAAGACCAAAGGTGGGGAAGAAGGCTGCAGCAAAGGGCACAGCAGTCATTGGCAAAGGCATATTAGTGCTACAACAAAAAAAAGAGAGTTGGAAGCTTTGATGCACTTGTTCCTAGCTCAGTTTAAGTATACATTTGAATTATTTTTTGCTTTTCTGGTTCTATTTTCTGGGGGTTAGTACCAGCATTTTGTAAACGTGCCAAACTTTGAATAAGTTTATATTTTAATCAGATTATTTGCAGTCCTTTGGGGTTTGTTTTTTACAGTCATGAATTGCAGAATCAAAATTTGCCCCTTGCAGGAAGAAAAGCTGCCCTCTCCTCTTGGGCACAGCAATAACAAAATCAGATGAAGAAGGAAAAAAAATTCGTAACAAAGATTCTCCACCCTCCCCCTTTTTATTTGCTGATTGCAGGCTGCTAATGTGTTTCTTCCCTTTCCAGAAAGATGAGGGATACCAGTAGTATGTGCCCCTGTCATAAACAAATCTGTTTCTCTCAGTACTTAAATGCTCGGGGCTTTTGGAAGCTTCTCTTTGCATAATAAATGTGTTTAATATTTCCTTTACTCTCTGGCATTATTAAGTGTAAACTGTTACCGTTCTGGATTGAGGGGTAGTTTACATGGCACTTGTATTTGGGTAGTCTGTTTTCTTTTACCATTGCTCTGAAGGGCGTGTTTAAGCAATGAATGAATGATCGTAGGAGCATTATTTTTTTGATTTGTACAACCCTCTTTTTCTCCTCCTTTCTTTCCAGCTCAGTCAACACACTTTCCACAGTGGCATTTCAGTTTTCTACATGGAAACGCGGTGTTTAGCAGATAGACGCGTAACAAGGATGAGATATTTTTTCTCCTTTCCCACTTCTCCCAAGAGATACCCTGTGACTTCCTCTATTAGTCCATTAATCGCTGTAACTCAAAATTCAGTCTGATCAAAGGAGCAGAACGAGGTTGAAAAGTGCAGATTCTGGCAAATGACTTGACTGTTTAGATTCCCTGCTGAGCTCATTTAGAGCTGGAATCAGGCTATTCCTGCTGTATTTTCCATCTTTTGCTCGGAAATGGTGCTGTGCCCGGCACTGCACTGGGGAAGCGCAGAGGGCAGCGTGACGTCCCCACACCCACAGCCAACCTGCACCAGGCAGAAGCCTCCGCGACCTGGGGAGCTCCGTCTCCCTGTGCCAGCAGAAAGCTGAGTAATCCTGTCTTAGTTTGATAAGAAAGTCTAGATTTAGATTGCTTTAGCTCTTTGACTGCAGAAAAAGTGGAGAACCTGTTAACTGAAGGTGCCGGAGCCAATATTGATGATTCTGTGTTTTTTAATTTAAGCATCGAGTTTCCGTTTCTTGCAGCTCTCTTTGCTGAGGTTGGTGTGCGTGTTGTGAGTGGGAAGGAAAGAAGTAAAAGAAAATGTAAACGGGAAATTTGTAAACAACATGAAGTTTCTTGTAAAGATTTTTTACGATGTAATGACTCACTTAAAGAATACAGTTGTCTTTAATGCCTGTTTATACGTGCAGTTAGAAACTAGTGCTGTTTTCTCTCATTAATAGTCCTGTTGGTTCTTGTTTGCTTAAGGCAAAAGCGCAGACTGCCCATACCTGTGTTGTTCGCTGCAGATTAACGTCTGATTTTGCAATCCTTACACATCTCAAATTCCTACTCATGTAACCAGGAGTTACAAGTTCTCCAGGAATAGTGTTGGACTCTTGGACTCTTGGTGTCATTATCTGATTCTGCACTTCCCCAAACTGTACTAATATCTCTCAGAGACAGAGTAATTTGATGTGTAAGTTCTTATATCATTAAAGTGAATTATTGTTACTGAAATGTGAATGGGATTCTATTATCAGAAAATATTATGTATTTAATGGTTTAAGAGTGCTTAAGGTCAGCAAGAACAGAGGAATGCTGATAATATCACCACAGACCGTGTGATGGTCTTGAAATGTGAGTAAACCCACAACCGAAAAAAATTTTGCTAGGCATATTGGTGTTTTCTTCTAGTTTAGAACTTTCTTTACATCTCCAACATTTATTTCTGCTGTTTTACTTAAAAAAAAAAAAAAAAAGAAGGAAAAGAAAACCTGACCATTTAATAAGAACATTTTTATAAGAAAAAATATTGGCAGTGAGGGGGGCAATGGACAAATCCATTTGGTGCCAAATCCAGAGTCTGAGCTTTCTCCTACATAGGTGTCATATAGCTATATGTCTATACATTTTAATTCTAAAAAGTACTGTGACCTTTATCAGGGATCCTATGTGGAATAAGATTAGAAATGCACTCCTGACGTGGGCATGCTGCTCCATTCTAGGTTTCCACAGTACATAAAACTACTGTGCTTTAGCTTACAGAGGTTTCCTCAAATTTTGTACTTTACAATGAAGTGAATAATGCTCTTGCTCTTTCTGTGATTTCTTAGTTTTCTGCTTATGATATTCAGGTTTTTCATAAGATGAAACGCTGTGTAGCTGCATTTAAAATACACATTTTTGCCTATTTCTCTTTTGATTAAGTCAGAGGGAGAATACCTACCTGCTGTCTAGATTACCTTCAAACTTAACTGAAAGTAAACTTGAATTGTACTCTCTTCTCCTAACAGAGCTTATTTTCTGACTGGGTACCAAAAGGCTTTTCCTGCTGCACTAGTATTTTCCATAAAAACATCTTTGCCAGTTTATGAAGAAATATCAGTATAAGCACCGACTTAGACATGTTGGAAGGAGTCCTGCGTCATAGATTATAAACTGAAACAGTTGGCCAGAATAAGGAATTAAAGTAATCCCTCATATTAGGAGCGTGAACATTAGGTGACCTTATGTATATGCCTTGTATGAGTTTCTAAACGAGTTGCACTATAGCTGTTCCTAAATGCCTATACTGTGCAGAAAACAAAAGGCCAGCCATTCAGCTGGGAAACTGGAACACATGCTTGCAAATATTACAGACTTTAAATGCATTGTATTTTTAACAGTAGTTCGTGATTGGAATGACAGGAAGGAAATGAGCAGAAAACATCCTATTCTATCTCTATATAAAATCTAGCTTGTGAAAGATACAGTTACCACAATAATGATCGGAGGCTAATTGATTCATTGTGCCGGGAGACAAGTGCTGAGTGGAGGAGCCAGCGGGGTCATTTTCTTGCTCCAGCTCCACTTCGGTTGTTTGCTGAGGAAGGGCAGGAGAGGGTTATAAAGCTGCTACCACTACATTCAGCGCATGTTTTTCTCAGAAAAGAAGAGACACCGCCAGCCAAGATCTCTTTCCTTTGGAAATTGTGGCTGGGAAGGGCCCCTTTGGCTCAGGAGACAAAGTGGGCAGTCAGACAGCCCCTTTCCTGAATCCCAGGCAGGCACCAGACGGCTGAAGGAAGAGAGGCACCAGGCTGAATTAGATTGCCTCCTACTTTGGACAGTAAGGCAGGGAGGCAAGCTTAATTGCTTTGCAGCTGTTCATTTTTTCCCCTTCTCCCTCCCCTGCCCTCCTCTCCCTCCTCCCAGCTGACCCCAGTGGCAGCCACAGCTCGAGCCCTGAGGACACCTCGCCAACTTGGGGAGAAGGATCAAAGGTCTCTGGACTCAGTTTTATCAGCCTTTATACCCACCCTTCAAGTCCAGCAGCAAATGGGGAGAGAAAGGAAAGTATTAAGGAGGAAAAGACTCTGGTGTAACCTAGTAATTTGTCGCTTTTTCTGGGTTACTTTGTACAGTGGTTTCTGAACGCAGCTTGTGGCAAGGGGCCGGCCGGGACAGGGACAGGACAGGGACAGGCAGGCGACTCAGGTGGCATTCTTTAGGGAGAGGCAGCTGGGTGTCATCGCTGGCAGGTCCTGGCATCTTGTCTGAGCAGACAAACCAGGAGAGCCTTGGAATGAGCCCCCTGCGATGTGGCTCTCCCCGCAGCAGGATTTACGAGACATGTGAGATTTCCTCCCTGGAGCTGTGATCCCGTTTACGGAGATCTCCCAGACTGGTGTCTGGCGGCATGAATGTCGACTGGGGTTGATTTCGTGGTGCTCTCACCAGCAAGAGCCTCAACACTGGAATGTTCTTGACCTGACTATTAGCAGAAAAGCTTCTTTGAATCTCGGAGAACTCGCAAGGGTCTCCAGCCCTTAAAAACTGGCTCAGACCAGACTTGCAGATTTTCATGTATCTCATAATCCCAAACTGTCTGAACCTCATGTTTGTGTAGGAAGCAGAGTTTGTTTTCTTAATTGCTCTCACTCCACTTCCAGATTCAAACGTTTAAAAATGTGTTTCCGTGCCACAGCAGTGAGACTGTAGCCAGCTTTCAGCTCACCTGCTTTGCAGAGAGGGGCTTTGCTCGTCTGCTGCTCAGCCAGCCTTCCTGGGTCTGTTCACCTCCAGCAGCAATGTCAAGCTAACCCAATTTTGCAGCTGGTATCAAGTGCCAGAGGCAAGCTTCGTAGATGTCTCTTTAATTCCTGCACTTGTAGAAGTTAGTGTATATTTTCCCTCCAGTTCCACTGACTCACACAGTCCTTGGGGGAAGAGACAAGGGGAGAACAAGAAGGCTGTAACCCGGGTCTAATTTACTCATCTGATAAAGCCAGTCATCAACGAGCCTTTCCCCTCTCTGTCCACTAAGATAGTCCCTCTCGGGAGCCTGTTTGGCCTCCCAGTTGTAATTATGGCATCAGTAGTTTTGTACTTGAGTGGCCTCCTAGGCTGACTGCATCTCCTCTGCCAGGGTGTCGTGTCTGGGTGATAGCATTAAAACATGGAATGCTTGGTGAGCCGACAGTGTGACGCAGGGCATACAGCCCCGCATTGTTGGGGAGCACAGGCTGTCATGGCACGCTAAGCTCTATAAGGAACATGTTTGCTGCTTGTTTTTTATGATACCCTTAACAGCACAAACCAGAACTTGAGGTGGTCATAAGTGCAGGTATTTGGCACATTTCTTTTAAGGCATAAAACTGTGATGGGGATCTTAGCTCAGGGCCACTGGAGAGATGGAGGGTGTCATCCCTGGAAAGGTAGCACAACTACCAAATGCTTTGGTGGTGAGAGGGATTTGTATCTGTAAGAAATGGATTTAGAAGGGACATACAGTAGCATGTAAGTGACTTTTTTTTTTGTCCTAATCTGTTCAACATGTAGCCTACAATAGCTCTCCCAGTTAGATTTGAATTAAAACCGGCTCCACAAGGTACAAAGGCTCTCAAGTGTCATTGCTGAGACCGGAAATCTATTGTGGCGTCCTGATTAGTGCCAGTGAAATTGGAAACCTTTCTTGAGACAGATAACAATCTTGCAAATGAAAATATAACCTGTTAATCCTGAATTTTAACAAGGATGGTTATGTGGCCAAATCCAGGATGTGTCCTATCCGTGTGCCCCTTGGTCAGAAAGGATGTGCTGATAGGGCAGGGCAGGACTGCACCCCTGCTTTATGCCAGATCTGCGGCCAGGGGCAGAAGGAAGGGTGCTGGGGGTGAGGTTCAGCACAGAAACTGGAGTTCACGTGTTGGGACCAACCCCTCTGAAGCTCTTGGCTGAAACGTCTTAAGATGGGGGCCTCTATTTAATGTTCCTCCCTCTGCCAGCTGCAGCTGCCAAAGGAGAGGTGGTCTGGCTGGGGCCGTCCATGCTTTTCCAGCCCCATAATAATCCCTTTAATTATCGGCAACAATAGGTTCTGGGTTTTTTCCTGTGTTAATAACAAGTTCCAGGATATAAATAATTCTGCAATTAAAACAGAACGCCTAACGATTTACCATTTGACACCTAAGCAGTCTGCTGGAGCCTTCACTGTGCAAGGAATTTTTTCTCCTGCCCTGAATATTTTATAATCATTTTACAAAGAGCACATGGACATTGCAGTCATTAAGAAATGCCAACGAAGGTACATTGTGGCACCAGGGAGCAGAGAACAAATAGCTACACCTGTGCTGAGGCCTCTCCTTTTGGATGTGCAGCCATGGTTTGTTTGACTACTTCTGTATATTGACCTTGTTTTTTTAAGAAAAACACAAACAGTCAGGATTGCTTTATTGTAGGACCTATTAACTCCTTCAGAGACTTTCCAGTGTCTGTTGATAAGAGCAGCCTCCTCTGCCACTCTGCTGCATTTGAATGTTTGCCAGCAGATGCTGCACGTCCCTTGTTTTGTTCATTTGGAAGAGCCAGTCTACGGGTGAAAATATGTGGAAATAGGCCTGGGGACTCTAATCGTGTTGGCCAAGGAGATAGGGCCCATGGGGAGAGGGGAGTTCACTTCTGCTTTCAGTAGGGAGGCATGGAGCACCACCTCTCATTTCCTACAATTTCTTTGATGTGGAGCCTGCAAATGGAGTTTCTTAAATATACAAGCATGCCTAAAAATTTAAAAATAAAAGCAGTGCTATTTTAAGACTCTAGAATCTGGGATTATAAATAGTCCAACTGTTGTGTTACTCCTGGCTGGGTGTGTCAGTCCTAAAACTTTACCACAACTGTCACTTCCCTTTGAAGCCGCTTGTCAGCTAATGACCACGGCAGTGGAGCCTCCTCTGCATTTCCGTGTTCTCTTGATAAGCAGAGGTCAACAATAAGATGCTTTCCAGGCTGATGTGTCCCTTACACAAGACCTCACTTTGCTGGCTTGGGCCTATGAGCACACAAAAATGGAAAAGTGGGTGCACACTGGCAGGGAGTGCTGAGGAGCTGGGATTAAGTGGTGGGAGGTGGCATTAGCAGGTGAAGCCAAGCTTGCTTTGCTGAGCACAAGCTGTAGAGCCAGGGCTGCTGAACATCAGACAAAAGGCAAAACAGTTCCATGGTTTAGTGCTGGTTAGGGACTTGTGAGATGCGGATTTAGCTCTCTCCGTTGTCAGTCTTACTCTGTGACTGGTTGGGATTCATCACCATTTAGGCTTCTTCTGTGGCCAGTGGAGGAAAAGATCTTTAGAGGGTAATTTCACCTCATTGTAATGTGCACCTCTGAGGTGTGATGGATGGTCTGTGGTGAGGGAAGCCTGGACAACATGCTTAGGCTTGGCCCTTGTCTGTTGGAGGTACCTTTATTCTCCACCTTTGAAAGCAGCAGTAGCTGTGGTGATCCAATATACAAAAGTCTGTGAAGTTGAAAGTCATTTAGATACCTTAAATAGCTGACTTCTGCCTCAGAAAGTTTGTTTCTGTCTGGTTTTCCAGTGTGGTGGCTGGAAAGAAACTACCTTTGATGGTGTTCCACCACCTCAGTACCGTGGGCAAGTGGCTGAGGGACAGGCTCTTCTCTGGCAGCTGTTTCCAAGAGGAATTCTGGCTGACTCCTGCACCGAGTAATGATATGTTTATTTGCAATATATAGAGCCAGGAGACGTCTCTGGGTGATAGAGATCTGGAGACTAGTAAACGAAAGAAGGCTAGGTTGGAACTCTAATTATAAGAAAGCTTGTTTGGGTCTAAAGAAAAAAACTACAAAACCAAATAATGACAGTGTTGAAAAAGATCTGCAGTGGTGTATTTCAGGACAAGGTGCAAATGTGTCTGCTAACCCCCAGCAGTGGTAGGGTGCCAAAATCTGAGATATTGTTAGAGGGAGTTCTAAGCAGCCTGTTCCCAGAAGGTGAAGAAAAGGGAGCTTGTTGGCCACTCCTTTTTTTCATAATAGATAGAAATGGGCCAGGAATCTCTCCTGGTGTAGTCGAGTGTTCCCCGGAAAGGGGGAGCTTATTTCATGCTCTCTCAGCAGAGGAAGGCTTGCAAATAGGCTGTGTGTAGCATCTCTAAAAGAAGAAAATGCTCTGATGATTGTAGATTTCCAAGAGTTCATGCTGAATTTTTCCTCTGTAGCCTGCTTGAAACCCAGAGGAGCTGTGTCCTGACGCGATGCTCCCCTGGCGCAGAACAAGCCACTTGGATTTTAAGGTGATAGAGAAGATGATTTCCATCAAGAAGTAAATGGGGATGACAGCAGTGACAAATAGAGATCTTACAGATTCAAAACTGATAAGCTGACAGTTCCGTTTTCAAACCTGGTTGTCTTAAACTAACCACCTAGAAATGGTATTTTGGGGATCTGCTGACTGCAGTGGGCACCTGCGTTCTCTACTCTGCTGACAATCAGGGCACTTTGCAGGGGCAGTGTAGGGGGGCTGGACATAAATATGAAAAGTTACAGTAAGCGCCAGGTCAAATGTTAAAGTCTTTGTCTGAAAGTGAAGTTGTTACTTCAGTCTGAAAATGAGGACTTCTCCCATTGCTCACTGTGGTCAGAGTTGTTCCTGGAGGGCAAGAGGAGGACTGATTTAATGCTCCATGGCTTTTTCTTTTGCCTTGAGCTCTCAGTTGTGCCTGTATTTCACTGCAGGTTAGCAAGGAGCGCGGTGTTGTGCCTGAGACCCTGGGGTGCAGTGGATGCCTGGGCTGGGTTTACAGATGAGATCTGTACACACACACAAACACGTACACACACACACTGTTACGGTATGAAACAGCTCATTTTGCTTTTTATTCCTCCCCCTCCCCCCCTTCTTCTTTTCTATAATCATTGCAAAACAGGAACAAATGAGTGTGTCACTTTAAACCATGAAACCACTTAGTCTGTAAAGACAGATTTGGCGTCTTTGTGCTGGCAGTGACAGACCAGCGCGGCGCTCCATAGTGATCCCACTGTTCTCCCTCTGCCCCGCACCCCACCGCCGCTCCCCACCCCCTCCGAGATTTGCTCCGTGTTTGCCTGCCTCTGTTTTTGTGGTTGGTAACCAGCAAAAGAATGGAATGGATTTAATGATTTGTTGGCTGCGGTGCCGGCATGATTAAGTCAATAAAGCTGCAAGCTGAAAACAGACAGTGTAGTTACAGTATATGACTTTAACCTTGTTAATGCATGTTTATGTTCTCCTGCCCACTGTATAGCTGTACATTGCATAAAGAAGATCTGACCAATCTTTAACCCATTAAATAATTCATAAAGTGAGAGCAGACATCAGCTACTTGCAGAGCGGATCAGTAACCATGGGGTCAGCAATAACTTTGGTTCCCTGGACCATATCCAACATGTTTAAACTCTGGTGATGTCACCAGGCAAGCTTCTAACCTTAATCATTTGGATGGGAACAAAGGGAAGTTAACTGTTGACAGGCAGTGTCTCCACCGAAGAAACCCTTGTGAGTGCCTGCAACATCTCTGCCTCGCAGGGAGCATGGACTAGATCCAGCCTCCTTGCTTCTCTTGCACGCCTCTCTCTCTCCTTACAGCAGAAGCGTGGCTGGCCGAATGTTCAAAGGCACATGTTTCTTAGACTCCTATTATCTTAAGTGACAGAGGCACCAAAATCCCATAGAATTTCAGGGAAATGTTGGCTGACTTGAGAAGATGGTATTTGGAGGTACTTGGATGTTTTTTTCATCGTGGATAAATTCTGAATGAAAAACACCTCCTGCCATGTAAATGACAGAGAAGGATATACAGTGGGGATGGAAGGAGGCAGCGGCTAGGGTTGCAGGAGAGGATGTGGAGTGAAGCAGAACTGTTCTCACTGCAGTAAAAGCTCTCACAATCAAATATCAAGCAAGACTTGCAGGAAGAGCCTAGAATTCTCCCCCGTAACTACCCCGGCCAGCCTCTTCTTTTTGTACCAGTCGAAACATAGGGCTGAGTTCCCCGAGCACACAGCCCTCTTTGCACAGCTCTCAGCTGGGCACTGAGGATTCTTCAGGTGTGGCGATGGCTGTAGCTTCTTTTGCTGGCATGTAAGGGGCGAGTCATGGGATTATGGGGCGTGTGGTCGGGACATGCTGCGCTCCGCTGGTCTGTGCAGCCAGGTTGGAGCCCTAGGGGACCATTACAACTTGGTGTATTTTAGTGCTGTTCTGAGATGCAACCAGCTGTGGCCAGACCCAAAGGAGAGATGCAGAGAGGAGGACGAAACAAAATCTTTTATGCAGAGTGAAGCATAAAAAGCCCTTCCACCTCTCACCAGTGAGCAGCATGGAGCACAGTTTTGCTGCAGGTCCTTGGGTTATCACTCAAGGAAATGGGAGAGGCATAGTTTCGGGAGGCTGAAGACCTTATCCCCACACTGCCCTGGGAACTGACCCCCAACCTTCTATTCAGGGACTAACTTTAATTCCTTCTAGGGGGAACTGAGACAGAAGGAGAAATTAGGCACTTTGCCCATAATCACGTGAAGAAATTATGTATGATGGAATTGGAAACTGAACCTGGTCATGTGACCTCGAATCCATATGGCCAGTTTTTATCCTGTGACTCAGTCACGAAACAAACTTGCTGTTCAAGATCATCTCTTTTAGAGGTAGCTTGGGAGTCCACCTTTAAAGATCATATTTTCTGCATCTCCTTCTGACCAATTGCATGCTCACAGTCGTATGAACTAACCCTCCACTGTGTGTTCAAAGGGACACTTGTGCAAGTAAACTCATCGGAGGCTCTTGTGCGTATCTGCACAGCATATACCCAGGTGTGTTGGCGAACAGACCTCTGTGATGTGCACATCTTCACGTCTGGGAGAGTGTTGGGGCTATTGAGGGCACCCAGGTCAAAACTCTCACACTTGTGAGCCAGATGTCTGCATGCAGCAGAGCTTATCTCAGAATCCACTACATCAACATCAACCCATTAGTGAAGTTTCCAGGTGCCCAAAGATACACACCTTGAGTTGGAGATTAGAGCTGGGACCTTCATTCTGCTGTTGCCAGCATCTGCAGCCAGAGACCAAGGAGGAGACTGACGCCCCAAGCTACTGCTGATTATTCTCAATCACTCCGTCATTCCCTGGTGCTTTATGGGTGCGCTAATGAAGATTCCCAAATTAATTTACTTTGCCTTTTTTTTTTGGATGGGTTGGTTTGGTTTTGCCATAATCCAGAGCAGCAGTCAATGCTTCAGAGAAGATGCTCCAGAATTTATGGCAAGTCAAGTCAGGTCCAGGCAGAAATTCCATGTTCTGTTTTCTTTGTTTTCAGCGTGGAACATTGTGTGATGCGCCTGAAAACCTTCCCTTACCAGTCTACAGATTTCTATGAATGAACCCACATACACCTAGTGATGTTTTATTATCACCCACCCTCCGTCGGGTGGTAATTTTTGTGCATTGACTGCATTTTTTTTCTGCCTGATGGCAAACAGAGTCGCTCCAAGCATATGCTAATGCTGGATGGGGCGGTCCCAACTTCTGACCCATAGCTAATATCCTGCAAGTCACATGAAGCTACCAAGGATTCTTGAGCTAGAGTTCGAAATGCCTATTTTATCAGCAAATAAACACCATTAATTGCTTCTAATATGTCGTGCAGTGGTTAAATGACAAGATCCTTATTAATATGCGTGTATATCAGCCTTTTCAGTGTGTGAGGGGGAGTATGAAGTGGTAAAATTATTTAAAATTAGTGGGGAATATTTACAGGAAGGCATAAAGAACTGTCAGTTGAGGAAAGCAGCATTTTATGTTCTTGTCCCGGATGACCTTGCTCCAAGGACAAATCAGAGCTTGATGAAATGAAGCTGCAGATGGCTAGTGATCTCAACTCTGTAATAATGAAATGACACAAGAAAAAATGAGACATCTACAGTTTGTAAATACAATCTGAATGGAAGGGGAGAAAAGGAATTTTTAAGGAGAGATTGAGTTGACTTGGTTATAGCAGTTCAGCTTCGGGTGTTTTAATAATAATTTCCATTTAAAAAAATAATAGAATTGGTTCTCAAGGTCACCTTAATAATTTTTTTGGTTTTAACATGTCAATATCCTGGTTTTAAAAATTTGATCATGAGGACTACCTAGTCACAGCCTTTCTGTCCATTATGTTAGCATATTATTTATCACTGGATTTTGGTTTGTAAATTGTGGTGATGATTTTTGGCACCCGATTAGGTAGACATTCTGATGCAACCATTTTAGGTGTTTGAATAGTTTCATCTGTCAGGAAGGAGTAAGTTTGTGAGAGGTTTAATACTGAAAAAGTGATGTGATACTTTGCGCCAGGGCACGCTTTGTTTATGCACTTACATGAGAATTCAGGAGTATATACTGTTGGGTTTTGCATGTGGGCAGGTTTTCATGCAAAGGGCTTCTCAGAAGCAGTTAAGGAGCCAACTGCTCTTGAAAGTTAACGAGACTGGGGCATCTGCCTCTGCAGACTGAGCTTTTGCATGAAAAGGAAAAAAAGTCATGGAAACTTTAACTTGGAGAAACTGAGGGATTCACAAATCTCTGTAATCCAGACCACCTCACTGCGCTCCACCAGAGCTTTTCAGAAATGGGCAAGGACTGATTTCTCCCAGTAGCTCCAGGTTTCTTGAATTTTGCTTGGTTAGAGTGAAGTCTTCAGCTTTTTTTTTTTTTTTTGATCAGGTCTTTTCTGCTGTCCCTAATATATAAATTCACGAGGCAGTCATCGTGTTGCTCTGTAGCAGCTTCTACAGGGTGCTGAGCTAACCTGACTCCTTCTGAATCTCATCGACACCTCTGAGAGCACGCCTTGACATAACACAAGGATTACTTGAGTCAAATCACTTTACAGATACAAGATGTTGTAGTTTGTCATCACAGCTAGTGCAACCTTGTAGAGACAGGCAGAAGGACTACCAGCTGAAATTGGGTGAGATAAATACAATTTTAGATTATCTCATTGAATTTATAGGCAAGCTGCCCTCCATGGGAACAAGAGTGTGGTGTCAAGGGTTGGAGAATCATGATAACTGTACAGGGCAAATATAAATATTTTGTTCTTTGAGGAGAATTCAATTTTGGATCTCGACTATATGTTATATAGACAGGTACAAAACACCTATGCCTGCATCTCTGGGTGTACACACATAAAACCAATAACAGATACAGTTTATGTCGAAGTCCAATGGAACAAAGACTGGTGGGGATGAGCCTGGCCCTAGATCATTGCTCTTAGGTGGAAGAGAAGTGCATCAGCGCTGAGGATACCAAGGTCCCATTGTCATCAGGGGTCTGGCAGAGCCTCTGTGGGTCACCGTGGGACAGTGGAGCAAAGCTGTCCTCTGGGCTGCCTTCGCCCATGGCCTGGGAATTCGTCTGGGCCAAAGGTCTGTTGGCAGGGGAGCTGCTGTTGCTGGAGTCTCGATTGTGCCTGCTTACAAGCACCGAAGTCCCTGGGAAGCTGTGTGTGTCTGTTATCATAGAATCATAGAATCATAGAATGGTGATAAACCAACTCTCCCATCCGTGTTGTGCCTCAGGCTCTTGGCTGCTCCCAGAGCCCCTTCCCATGTTCTTTCTAACAACATGATGCTAGTAACAGCATCACAGCTTGATTTCAACTTGCCTGCTAAAGGATGCATTTTCATCTAAGAGGAAAAATCACTGTTGCACTAATTCTCTCTGGGTTTTCTGTCTTTCTGCTGCTCTGATTGCTGCTTCTCTTCAACGGTATGTTTTGATGGATGAAACCAGCTCTGAAAATATTGTTAGAATCTTTGTACAAAAGCTTTAACTAATTTGATTAATTTTTAAAAAAGGGGAGTGGACTCAGCTTCCATCTCATTAAAATTCTGGGTGCATTTTTAAAAGAACTTTGGATACTTTGATGGGATTTTGTTTTGTTTTGAACAGCATGCAGTACAAGAGCAGCTATAGGGAAATTAATGTTTCATCTGCTTCGCTTGAAGGGAGGAGATGCTGGTACAATTTCTAGCCAGGTGTGGTGATCTTGTCATTGCTCCTAGCAATGGAGGAGGGCTACCTTTGAAGGAAGTTGAGCATGCGCGTGCCATATGAAAAGAAAGAAAAACTTAAAAGAACTCTTTTTTATACAAAGCCGTATACGCATGGATCACTTACAGTCTTCAAACAAAGCCTTTACCTGACTGACAGCCCCCAAGATAAGCTTAGAAACTTGAGACTGGTAGTATTTCACATGCTTGTGTATCAAGTAAATTGGTGAAAGATGGGTAAAAAAAAGATCCACTGAGCAGCACAGCTTGTTTTATCAATGTTCATACATTGTGTTAAAATAAACAAGCAAACAAACAAAAAGCTTTGGAGTGTTCTAAATGGAAGGGCTGTTTTATCTTGAAGAGCATCTCTGAATTGTGAGAACAGAGGAGAGAGAAAAGTCAGAAATGGAGAGTTTTGTTAAAGTCGAGAAGCAGAGGCAAGAGGCACACATAACCCCTGACTTGTGCATGAAGCAAATGAGCATGGCGTCTCAGACATCACACTTGTGAGTGGGCTGACACGATCATTCTGCCAAACCATGTGCCTGGATTCTGTTTGCTTTGTTTGTGTGCACTGGCCAAACAGATTCACCATCTTAGTATCTACTTGGATTAACAGCTGTGGACGCAGTGATCCTGCTTTGTCAAGGTGGTGTCAAGGTTTTCTATGGGGCCGTACAAGGTTGCTGGGCACCAGGAGTCTGTCTACATATGGCTTTTCTGTAGGTCTAAACACAAAGCTCTTACAACTATGCAATTCTCTGGGTGAGCCAGCTTCAATAGTATTAGTGTTTTAATTGCTTAGTCTGTAGTATTTGTGGAGTGTTTGTGCCTACAAGTCTTAGCCCTGAACTTCAGAGCAAAGTGCTGCCCAGGCATGAGAGCCCCACTGAGGAGATGCAGCACACCTTCTAGACAGGAGACAATTCACGGGCAGGCAGGCGGGGACACAGGGGAGTGCAGAGGCATTAGGTTGAA
This sequence comes from Neomorphus geoffroyi, assembly GCA_033558235.1. Lineage (NCBI taxonomy): Eukaryota > Metazoa > Chordata > Aves > Cuculiformes > Neomorphidae > Neomorphus > Neomorphus geoffroyi. The sequence continues at coordinate 9,368,775 of JAUMJM010000045.1, read as the reverse complement.
ACTAGTGTTTGCATTTCCTCAGCAGAGTGCAGAACTCCCCATACGTAACAGATGTTCTTAAAATACAGAACCAAACTCAGTTGCTGAAAGTTCACCCCACCCCTAGAGAATAGCTGTCCCTGCTGTGAATATGGTTCCACCTGGGGGCCTTGGCTGAGCAGCCAGAGCCTCGGAGGGGATCAGGAGCACTGGCTCCTATCAAGTCCTGTTGCCATATTTTTCCTCTCATTGTTTTTTACTGTGTGATGTCTCGATAAATACTTCAAGCTGTTATCTTTGGTTACCAAAAAAAAAAAAAAAAAGGTGGAAAAAGCAGTTTGTCTGTTTCTCGTATTTAAAGCAAACGTCTACCCTGAGCAACCCATTTCCTTTGGTCTTTTACGCTGGGGTGTTGTGGCTCATCTCAACAAGCCTTCTGTTTTAAGCTCTATAATTACTGGATTCAGCTGGATGCCCTATTCAAAGCAGAGGGAATATTTCTCAGATCAGCAGTGCCTTTTGAAATGGAAGAAACTTTTTTAAATGCAGGTACTATACGCATTTTTAATTAGACACGTTTCCATTCTTCCACTGCTGCTAATGCTTTCAGTTAGGAAGTGCACACTACCAAAATTTGCAACGCTGCCTGTCTCTCTGTCAGTAACCTAGCTGTGACCTGGTTATCTGTTAGAACCACAAAGAATTCAGTCTCTAATTAGTCCATCTGTTAACTATTGAAATTCATGGCTTAGTTTTATTGTCTGGGTCTGTAACATAATGCTGAATGGTCTCACCTGGCAGCTTATTTCTTGTAAAGCAAATGTGCCTTTCCAAGAGCCATTTTGGTGCAGATAACTGTCTTTTCAGTGTTGGACAAATGACTCTGTCTAGCAGCCTGCAGTCCCCTCCATGCCCTCACTGAAATAAATTGTGCATCTCCAATAGCTCTGGGCTTAAGTCAATACAACTTAACATGCACGTTTCTTTGTTACATTCTTGGGAGTTACACCGTAAAAGCAGATGGGAAAGTTTAATAATGATAAATGAGTTTAGTGTTTTCACATAGTCCTAAAAAACAATGAATGCTCTTTATTAAAGATTAGAGGGGTTTTACATATCTGCCAAAGAACGATTAAAGCTCTAGCTCAGATCCTCAAGAAAGTCTTGCTTTTAAATTCTTTTTGGACTGTTTGTTAACGAGAATTCAGAGGAATTAGGGGCCATAAATTTCTTCATTCTCGCTTAAGTGAAGCCACAAAGTGATTACTAGATATATAACTAAGTGCTGAGGACTGGAGTTTATCAACTGTGTTCACACAGAACAATTCATCTCCACGCTTATTTACTGCAGTTGTGCATCTTGTACATAATCAGATGATGGGGCTGGGCAGGTTGAGCTCATCAGTGGATTTTTAGAAGGATGTAGGTTCATATATATATGTGGAAGGTCTAGTGGGACTGTTCACACATTTTGCATTAAGTGTGCAGACGTTTTGTTGGAGCAAACCCACACTCACTACAACTGGGCACAGCAATGTGCGGATGCGTTTGCCCAGCCTGAACAGCCTGCCTTTGTGCCCAGGCTGGGCAGCTGGGGGGCACTGGTTTCACTGGGCTGTACGGCAGCTTTTACATGTACAGTCAGTGCCTGAATACTGACACAAAAAGTATACATTCCTGCAAACCTGGAACCTTATTGTTTCCTATTTGCTCTCAAAAGTAGTGCATGAGACACTAAGTCAAAACCGTGAAGCCAACCCCAGAGCCTTTTGAACAGAAATTGCCACATTGGAAAGCCCAGGGAGTGCTGCGGGAGCTCCGGACCTGCTGCGCGACAGTTTGCCTAGCAACAGAAACACATGCTCTCAAACACATGCTCTCCAATTCCAGGTCTGCATAGTGTGCTGCTTGGTTAGAGATTCAGCCCATTTGATTTTGTAATAGGAATTTTTGGGGGGAGAAGTGGCAAAAAATCTGATACTTAGATGCTAACATTTTTTTTTTTTTTAAGTTGAAGAATAAGACCCCCCTGTAGCCGTCTGTGTCCTCCAGCATAGCTTACAGCTGGCTCAGTCGCATGACCCTTTGGCTGTGAACACCCACTTCCATCGTTCCTGACTTTGACACTAGAATCCTCCTTTTTTTGCTGTCTTCCTGGATTTTAAAATGGGATAGTCCAAACTATAGACAAGTTGAGATTATGGCTTGTTTGGCTTGGTCCTACTATGGGAAGGAAAGTGATTTTTCTTGGGGAGTGATGAAAAGGAAAAATGTTTAAAGTTCATTAACCTTTGGTACAGATAGCAGTGTCCTTTAGACTCACCAGAGCTATTCTTAGTCATGACGTTTAGGTGGTTTATTTTTTATTGTAAGGGAATACAGTAGTTCCCACTAGTGGTGAAAAGAGAGAATTTCTTCCTTTTTCTTTTTTTTTTTATTCCTGTTTTAGCTTAACCTAAATGTGAACTGTAGAACACAAGATTTCAAATTCATTTCTCGTCTTCCCATCTATGCTATTTTGTCCTCATTTTCCCAAAAGCAAAATTTATGTCTATAGATAGTTCCTTTACTGGCTAATTAAGTGTTATACAACTTTGCTCTGAAAAACTCAGCAACCCATTCTGTGTATTTGCAAATGAACTTCGCTGATTGTCATTATTGCTATAGGGTGCCTGCATAAAGTCCCGTATAATTAAGATGTTGTACTGCTACAGCACAAGAGCTGCAATTAGTAATGCGATTTACACTTTTTTACCATTAATAATATGGGAAAATCAACATTATTTTCTTGATGATGCTTAGGAGAAATTAGAATGAGGTGGACATGATTAAGAAAAGAGACTTTAATGTTATGACTTGTTAATGCAATAGCCCAGAGCGAGACATCGCAATGATTGTCCTTGCACTAAACTCGTTTGCTTCAGTAAGCACAGACCCTCTGCACGCAACAAGACAAGTTTGGAGGAAATTGGATAGATGGCAGGGATTTTGGTGGTATGAACATTTCAGTGTCTTTCATGTGCAGAGTACACAAACTGAATCCCTGCACTTTCAAATATTCCCCTAGAGGCAATCTGCATTATTCAAAGCTTAACTATGGCTGCAGAATCCTGTCTGACATGAAAGCAGAGTGCTAGCTTTACATGAACTTTCATATTTACATCTGTAGTAAATCATATTTACTTTTTCCTCCATCCCTCCTTTTCTGTGGGAGAGAGGGAATAAAATGGGTAGGAGGGAAGGGGGAGGAGGAGAGATGTCCAGCAGAATTGTAAGCAAAGTACCAGTAATAAAGTCTAGTCTTATGAGACTGCCCATGAATAGCAATGATAATGAGAGCAGTGATGAGCTGCAGGTTTGTGTCTTTTAGTAAATTATCTAGCAGGCATTTACATTTCATCAATTGGGCTTTTGCATAATAGACCAAAGTGCTACAACAAAAGGAGGCGCCATAAAAATAAGTAATTTCAGTGACCTTCCTGGTAATCACTCTCACAAAGAATATCTTGGAAGGAGTTGGGTGATTCCTCATGGTGAAGCTGTTATGCAAAGGCGCCCCAGGCCTGAGAAGCTTGCTTGGTGACAAATGCCTTCCAAGGCTTTCTTCTGGCCACTCTGAAACATGGCTCTTATCCTGTTTTCTCCCTCTGAGCATACTTCTAATTGTCAGATGTCAAAAGGCAACAACCATTTTCTTCTTGCTTATCTCCTGATAACATTGATTCTCAAACAAAGGAAGTGGGCTTCCATTCTGAAAACAAAGGAAGCATGGCCCAGCTAAGGATGCTGAATATAATATACCTCCTTCTCTCTGCCAATAATAACAAAACTTCATAAATAATGGAGAAGCTGGATGTGGAAATGGAGAAAGGGGAATACACTGCTATTGCTGTTCCTGGGTACAGCACTTAGAGAATCTTGCCCTCAGTGACACTTTGTCTTCTTCCCTCATTTTACTCTTGTATTTCCCTGACTACCTGCCAGCTTCTAAGATATTTAGACTTCAGTAGTTTTTTCATTCTTTCTACCCTTTTGCGTTATGCCTTCATCATGTTCTTGTGATTTTTTTTTTCTTCTCCCCACAGTGCTCTTTCTTTGGAGGCAAGTCCTCTGCTGGTGAAAGTCAACTCAGATCTTTCACTGAGGACTTACAGTAAGGCCAGTTTGCTTCAGCCAGGAACCAGGCCCACTGCATTACTGATTTGTGCCCAGCCATGACCTGACCCTGCATTTTTGCATATTCTCTTCTTCTTTCACAATTGGCTCTCCTCATTTGTCCAGTCATGGAACCCACAAGAACCACTTCAATCCCAGGACCACATCTTCCCCATCTTTCCAGGTCTCTGGTCTGATGGCACCTATTCCCTTCTCCTGCCTTTAGTTTACTGTTTTCTTTTACTCTAGGCTTCTCCTTTATGTCCAGTTGCCATATCCTACCCTGATGAAACTTTCCTTTCCTTATGTCTTTTTAGTGTAACAGTTGGGAAACTGGTGGGAAGTGAGACGCTTTACTCACGTCCCTTCTGCCAGCCAGGCAGCCATGTGACTCCAGTAAGGGTGGTGAATCAGTCCGGTAGCCTTAGGCTAGTCACAAAGAATTTTGGATTAACCTTTTGCTTCTCTCTCTTCTTCTTGTGCTGACCCCCAGAAATCAGAGCAGTCCCCTGCCCCTCACTGTCCTCACCATGACATGTGGGTCCACGTGAATCCACAAGGTGTTTTGGCCTTGGGACAGCCAAAGACCAGGTAGAGGGCATCTGCAGAGAGGATAAGAGCTTCTGTTGTTATCTCCCTGATGAGATTAATTTTCTTTTTTCATCTTCCTTGGCAGGATCAAAATGCTGGAATCGTTGCCAGACTTCAGGAGCCGGGCTCTATCCCAAGCGGAGGCTCTGTGCCGGCACCAGCTACGGTGAATGGGTACACGATGAGGAACCATTTACTGAAGCAGCAAATAATGAAACGACAACTGATGCAGGTAGAATGCTGAGTGCCTCTTTGGGTTCTTGTGCTGTCCACCTCACTGGGAAGGACAGGACTAACCAGAATGGGGAAATCACCAGTTAGCAAACACTAAGGAGTGACCCTGGAGTTGCTGGGTTGAGTCAGATTGGGGCTGTGGTGAGTCCAGAATGTCATGCCCAAAAGACGCCAGGGCCAAGTGCTGCTCAGCAAGTCCGAGTGCAGATCTGCCCACTTGGATGCAAGGGAAGGATTCAGTCACCTCTGTATCATTGCCGTCATCTTTGGTCAGCCGCAGTGGGAGGGAAGATGCCAAGAAAGGAGGCTTGGAGAATGAGTCAGCCCCAGGAGAGATGTTCTCCATGTTTGCCTTTCTCTCTCGCTCCCTGGGGACTTACCAGAGCAGATGTTAGGCTCCAGTTTGCCCTGGACTTTCATGGTCTCTCTAGCAACAGAAATCCCTGTACAAGTTTTGAAACATGCTGTACCAAGGAGCAGGGATGGGGGAATCCCACAGACAGGCTGGGTGAGGCAGCACTGAACATGTGCCTCTGACTTTCTGAGCATGCTGCTCTATTTGGGTCAAGGAGGCTCATTTCTTGCATGGGAAATGAGAAGTACCTCAGTAAAACCCTCAACCAAGTACTGTCCTGCTCCTTGATCAAACTCTCTTTCAAAACCAACTCTGCCTCCTTGTCATCAGTTAGCTTCAAGCTTATCTATGCTGCTCTGACACAGCAGGAGTTCCGCCAGGCCTCAGCTTCCATGGTCCATGAAGAGTTCACACAGGTCACAGCTGCTGTCCACAGCATACAAGTGTGCTGGCGGTTTCTGGAGTTAAATGGTGGGAGACACAAATCAGGTCACTTGGAGAAAGCCAGCAATGCCTTGCTCAGGAACACCTGCAAACAGTCCCTTGCCTCCTGTGGGTCACTGCTATGTTCTGGTTAGAAGTGGCAACCAGCTCAAAAGGGAATGGTACACGAGCAGAGCCATCCTTCAGACAGGGTAATGGCCACAGGCAGTCTCCTGTTTGTCAGTGTGTCCCTGCAGTGCTGCCACAGATTCTGTTCACTAGTACGCTTCTGGGTACCTTTTGTCCCTGGCTCTGGAACTGCAGAGAATGCATCCAAATAGTCAGCATAAGAGTCATTGGGGAGATGCTGGGATTCCTGCGGCCTCTGGCTGTGCTGTACTTTACTCATAAGCTGGTGATCACGAGGGTCTCAAGTTCATCCATCTCCCCTTGGGCTGCCTGCACAGCAGCTGCTGAAGGCTGTGCTGCCTAATCCTGGGCTGTTGTCAAGACTCCTTTGCAAGAAGGGGCACAGGAGCAATTAAGATCTGGTCTGGAATGAGCTGTCTGGGCTGAGTCTCGACAGAGCTCTGTGTGTGTGGTTATGGGAGAGGTTCTTAATGATGACAGTGGGTACACTTCAAGTGTCTGCGGCTATTCTTGCTTGTGAAGAGACTGCAACTTGACCATTACGACCCTTGTTTTCCAGGAAAAGCAAAGACAAAATATGCTGGGAGTAACATCTGAGCAGAGGAGCTTGTTTGCGGCTCAGCAGATAAATCAGTTTCAAGGTAAGGAGGGAAATGTGCTATGTAAAGCCTTGAGGAGCCAAGGCCTGGGGTCTGATTAAATACAGAGTGCTTAATGATTCTCTGCGCTGAAATAAAAGCATTTCACATTTTATCACATATCATGAGATTTACCCATTTCCTTGTCACTCCAGTAATACCTCTGTTATTACACGGAGGAGAAGCCCATATAATGAAAGAGAAAGACGGAGCAGCAGCCTTTTAAGGCTCTGCCATGTTTCCAGGGTGAATGTTCACTCACTGGCTAACGTGTCTCTTTGTACGCAGCCGTGCAGCAGCCCATTCCCTCTGACTGCAGCCAGGTGATGCCAGCTCCTCCACCCAACCACCGCATGCTGCCGTCTAACCCAGCCATGCTGCAGAGCACCTTGGGCTCTGGCATGGCCCCAGCCACTGCCAGCCAAAGCAGCGGGACGATGGTGATGATTCCACACAACCCTGGCAAGCAGCAAGGGATTTTTCCGCCTAATTCTGACTTTAACATCCCACTGCGGCCAAGCCAGAACTCACTGGGCATGAACTCGGGTTGCCAAACAGTACATAGCCACTCTGCTGTGCGGCCGGGAATGCCGATGGCAGGCTTCAGTTCTGGTTCCTTAGCAAATCACTCTGCAACTCAGCAACACTTGAGGCAGCAGAGTGTGCCAAGAATCCCTAACGTCTACCCCAACTCATCTGCCCAGATGTGGACACCGACCGCTGTGCCAAGAATGCCAAATCAAAGCCAAATGGATACCAGCATGCAGCAGTTCTCCAGTAACACTCTCTTCTCCAAACAGAACGTGAGACCGAGTGCAGCGGGTCAGCAGTTCTCCCAGCAGGCCGTAGTGCCACCGAATCAGATTGCTCCCAGCGTCCAGGTCAGACAGATGCAAAAACTGAGCATGGGGCAGTCTGGCCAGGGCTTGAGCTCAATGAGTAATCAAAACTTGAGACACAATTTAACCAGAGGACCGTTGCCAGCTATGAATGTTATGAAATCGATGCCACAAGGAGTGTCCGGTTTTAACCAGCTCAATCCTGCCTCGGGCCTTGGCCCGCCAAGCTACCCTTCCACAGGCCAGCAACCTGACGCCTTCAACAGGATGAGCGCCGCTGCCGAGCTGCCGCAGTATGACTTTGTGTCCCAGCACGGCAATTCCATCATGCCCACAAACTGCAGTGACACTGACTTCCTCGACTCCCTCATGAAGAACAGCAGCAGCAGCAACGACGAAGAGTGGTTGAACAATCTGACAATGATAGATGACATTTTGGGACAGCACACTCAAAGCTCCGGACATGTTTAGCTCGGAGAGAAGCAGTCTTGTTGTAAATAACATATGTAAGGCTTTTGAGCATAACAGACAACCCGGGAAAGCCACCACCTCTTTCAATACAGAATGAATAGACTCAGCCAATTCTTTGCCTGCATCAAAGTTTAATATTGGCAGTTTTTCAGATGACTGTATATATTTGAATATTTTGTAAATTATGTTTTCCTAAACCTTAAATGTAGAAGTATTTATACTTCTTTGCTGGACTGTTTGTAAATAAATCTATAGCATAACTTTGGTTTTATTATAGGGATTTCATTATACCTTGTTATAAATTTGCAAATAATATTGTTAGTTTCAGTAATACTGTGTATTACAGCATAAAATACTTATGTTTTTGACATAACTTAACACATGAACTAGGGGTGAAATTGCAACCAGACTAAGCAGAAATCAAATGAAGCATCTGTTCTCTCCTATCAAGAGGAAAGATTGAAAAGTTGCATTAAAAAAAAATAAAATCCATAAATGGAGCTGCTGAATTGCTCATAGCTCAGTCTTGCAACCCGATTCTGGTTTGTAGGTCCCACCTGGGCTCCCAGTGCATTCAGGGATCTGCCTGCAGACACCCATTTGCGAGATCCCAGGCACATTCTCAGCTTGATACACTCCAGTAGGTCGACCAACACTGACAACACGCCATCCGTTGTCCTGAAGGGAGTGTGTGCTTGTGCCGTGACAGCTGCTGAGCGGCGTGTGTGTGCGGGCATCGCCGGCAGCGAGGCGCTGGGCTGCCCAGAGCGGGTTACACCGGAGTGGAGGTGCAGGGCAGACACTGTACTCTTCAGCCAAACGGCAGCTCTGGTTTGCGCACCTCTGCCATGTATATTTGTAGTGTACAGGTGATTTGTTCCTGGTTTTAAGGCTTTTCATAATTTCTGTTTTAATGTGAGACTTTTTTTCAGGGGAAAAGTCTATAAACATTAATAGTTGATTTTTGATGTTTTCCTGTCAGCTACTATTGTCCTATGTATATTTAAGAGTCTGTTTATAAAAGATTCACTGTACTGTAAACTTCTTAAAATGTTCATACTTTGTGTAATCATATTTTAATAGTCACGTCATACTTCGCAATACATTTGTAATATAACGTCAGCTTCAAGCACAGAATGTTTTTTTCTTCATACCATAATAAACTGTCAGGGGAAAATTGTGTATCCCTTATGTGCTCATTTCTCAGCTACAATGTTTCAGGCCTGCAGATATTTGAATTAATTTGATTTGTCCAGGATGCTACAACGTCAATCTAATAACATGTACCAAAGCGTGTGTGCTGTTAGTAGAAGAAAAGGGCTAAACAAAGAATGGAAACAGGCTTTAATTTTATTTTAAGATGGGATTTCTTAGGCCCACTCCTTTTCTAGTGTAATTATAAGGGAACATGAAATTAACCTCTGTTGCTTTGGGGTTTTTTTTATATAGCACCATGTTTATTTAAGTGACAGTTCTTGTTTCTAAATGCCCACATCTGTTGGCCCACCAGAAAATACAGCGGTGCCCAGTGAGAGGAGGGCTGGGGTGCCACAGCGCAGTCCCACCTTGGTCATTCTGCAACAGTACAGCATTTCACTCATTTGACACAGAAATCTTCTGGCAGGAGAGCTGGTGCCTGCCCTGGGGAGGGCGAGCCTGGGAGGTGGGGTGAGGAAAACTTTAGCAATCCTAAATAAATGCACAAATAGAATCTGTAGTTAAAATGGCCTTGTTTAAACAGAGCCAGATGCCATCCCAGCTCCCTAGGGCTGGCAGGGAAGACAGGTGGGTGCTGCCCTTTGTCCTGGGCATACTGTGGGCACAGCCAGGTGGAGGGAGTCTCCTGTGGAGGGATCTCCCTCAAAGTGGCCCATAGGAGAGAGAGGTTTGGCAAGGTTGTCCCTATCCTGCAGTGGGTCCTAGAAGCCCATTTTCCAGAGCCAGTTGGCAGAAAACAGCTCCTGAAGTGAAAAATGAGAGGGGAGACTCGGGTTTTAAAACAGGTGAGTAGAAGCTCTGCTGCTGGTGCTCAGGTGCTCAGGAGACCTCTCCCAGGCACAGCCACCCTAGGCTTTGTCAGAGACCTCTGTGGCCTTGTTGATGGCAAAGGCAGGTCCTCATGGTGCGGGATTCTCTGAGGGGAATGACATCTCAAGAATGGAACAGACTTGCGTGAAACCAGGGTGAGGAGGAAAGAGGCCAGTTTTTCCAGTGAAGGAAATCAGCCCCACCAAACAATTGCCAGAAACAGGCTGTAAAACTCAGTAAGTGTCTGAATGAGACAGAAATGCCAGCTCGCCTCCAGACAGCAGAGAGGGGGAGAAATAAATGCCTCTGAGCGCGTCTGTGGCAAGGACAAAGGTGAGTTTGTTTGGCTATGAGAACTGGCACTGTTTCAGCAGCTTTTCTGTGCCCTGCCAGGGAGCAGCGCTGACTGCGGCCGGGCCAGTGCTGCTCTGTGGAGCAGTGGGTCTGACCACAGGTCTGGCAGCCAGCAGCGCCTGCCCCCACCGGGTTGGAAGCACAGCACTCACAGATGGCAGAGAAGGCTCCTGCCCACGTGCTTCTCTTTAGGATATTAATAATCATGATAAAATGCTCTCTTTTCATTCTTTGTTTTGTTTGTGTCAATGCACCTTGCAGCTTTTCGGTTCTGGTGAGTGTGAGGGGGGCATCTTCAAAAGCCAACTGTTTCCCACAGAATTCATGGAAAACTCTTTATCGTACCTGTGTTGTGTACCCACTTGTTTTCACTCTGGTATTTTGTCTACATTTTAAGCTGATCAAGCATTTCACCCCTCCATATCCCAGTTCCTCACATCTCAAGAGGGAATGCTGATCCTTCCTTGCCACAGAGTTGCTCGGAGGAGTCATATTATTCTTATCTCACTGTCACTGGTTGTACTTGTAACTGCTGATTCTTAAACAAATCTTTTGGGGGGTTGGTACATAACCTCAACGGCCTGTGCTATGCTTGGGTTGCAGCCCAAGAGCTGGGCTGCTTCCACTCCCTTAGGTCAGTCGGCAGCTTGCGCTGGGGCACAATGCGCAGGGATGTGCAGGACGAAGGCATGAGGACCGCAGGGCAACATGTGAGCAACTGAGCACTAGCAATGCAGTTCTGGTTTGTGTCAGGCTGTAACAGGTAATGACTATCACAATAAATTATCTCTTCTGTTCTGCAAAAATATCTCTGCCTGTGCTTTGCCTTGCCCTTTTCTTCTCTCTGTCTAAAGTGTGAAAGTGCCCAGAGTCTGTTCCTGCCTTTGCTTTCGTGGTCTGTATCACTGAAGTGGATAGTTGCAACTAGTGAGGGACTAAATGGGTCTGCATGGTTCCTGTTGCATTTAGCGGACGAGTAGATCACACTACAAGGCATACATAGAGCTATGCCACAAGCCAAATTCTGCCACTTTGCAAGCAGTATAAACATGGAATTGGTCTCCTGAAGGCAGTGGTGCAGCACGGGACTTACACAAGCATAAATAAAAGCAGCATCTGGTGCTATGAAATGCAAAATTAATTTGAATTTTTAAAATAGTTACAAAGAACGAAGTGTCTGACAGCACTCGCTGTTGAAAGCTATCATTTATTTCCCAAACAAGTTACATCACCAGACTGCCCTCATAATTATGGCCATGAAAACAGAGTCAAGGCAGTAAGCTTTTCCTCCTGGATTCTAAAATAACATCAAACGCCTATAAAGGCCAGAATTTCCAAAGACCTGAACTCGCTAAAAGCCGGTCTGTCTGAAAGGTGAGTAGTATACGTAAGTCAGACTTATTATGGAAAAATCATCCTTGTGGATTGTATTAATATAAAGTAGCCCATTTTTGACAAGAGCAAAACACAAAACCACTCTCATTCCTATCAGAAAGCATACAGGGAGCACCTAGGAATACACATCATGGGAGCCTGGATGTGGCAGTTTCCGTGGGAAGCCTAGCCCTGACTTATGCAGAACCTGAGCTCTGCTGCTCAGTGGCTCTCCAGGATTGATTACATGTCTTGCTCAAGAAGCTTCCAACAAAGGAAGCTGCACTGATGTTGAAGTGTAAGGTCAAGTTCTCCTCTTGTGTAGGATGCTGTAAATCAGGAGCTACTCCACTGCCTGCAGCAGGGTAACCCCTGATTTACACCAGTCTGGCAGCAGCAGCAAACACCTGGCCAAGAGGCTGGCACTTGCCTTGTGGTCCTGCTCTGATGGTCCCGTGCTGCAGGAGAGACACCACAGGTGTGCAGGGTAGTTCCAAGAGAGGCCCAGCTCCATGCTGGCACCTGGCTGCAGGGCAGGCAAGGACGAGGCAAGGTGTGAGGGCAAGCGCCCGGCGGCTGTGCCAGCTCTGCCTCCGCTCCTGCACTGAAGGGCAGGTGGCACATGCTCCTGGGGGAACACTTGGCCCTGGCACATCTGCCCAGACATCTTTTCAGGCTGAGCTCAGGTTTTGGTGCTTAATGCCAAATTAATGCCTGTTTCACCTCCTATTCCCTGATGTGTATATCTAGCATTATTTTTTTAAAAAATACAGACTGTGGAAGAGAGCGAGGTGTTTTAAATACCAATAAGAGTCTCTCCTGGGCAAGCTAAAACACAAGTATTGGTTGGCAGCTGCAGGAGTTACTGAGAACTTAAGACTCCGGCTGGTCAAGAGGCCTCCTGTGTACAATCCTGCATAAAACCATGGAAAGGCGCCTTATTAAAGCAGCCAGGCTGAAACCAGTAGAGCTGTAGTTAATCACACATGTTTTCTATGCTCCCTCCCGCTCACTCAATGGTTTTGTAGCACTGCGCCGAAAAAAATATACTGTTTTATACACAACTTAATCCATTACCCATTACACTGCAGGTCTGGGACTTGGCTTTTATCCTTGCTCTGCCTGAGGCAGCCATTTGCCTAACAAGGGCTCGCACTGTCTGCGTTGGGCTGTGTGCACTGGTGTTGGGCTGACTGTGCTGGGCTGCGTGCGTTGGGCTGTGTGCACTGGTGTTGGGCTGGGTGCCCTCTGTGTAGCCAAGCATCATGACCTTGCACATGGTGGGGACACGGAGCCCCATTTCTTTGCTTTCCTGAGCTCAGAAAGTAGAAATGGCTGGGTTTGTTCTCTTTTTCTCAAGGTTGGCTTGACAGTGGTCTGGGTTGCATCATGGCCATGTGTCAATTAAAACAACCCGCAGCTACAGCAATGATTTGTCCCCACATCCCAAAGGACCCTTTGCTGTGCAGCTGAACCCTGCTGCTGGTCTCACATATATCAGAGCCAGAAACCAATGAGAAGCTTCTGGGTTTTGTGCAACATGTTGGGTTTGTCCTTATCAAGGTTTATGATGCTGCAATTTAATGCCTGAGATTTTGCTGGAGAAGAAAAAAGAAATGCCATTTTAAGCTCAAAATCAGATTTGTATCCAAAAAAGACATCTTAATTGTTCTGATGTTGTCTTAATCCCATTCAAGGAGCAAAACAACTGGAGTGCTGACCCTGCTGGGTTTCATGTCCTGGAGCTGCGCTGTGTTTGATGAAAGGCTGGGACAGACAAGACCCGGGGCAGAAGCAGGAGGTGGCGAGACTGGCCTATTTTCACTCCCTGAGGGGAAACCAGCCCGAAGCTATAAAGTTGTGAAATCTCTTTTTTTTCTTTGCTAATATAGAGTTGTGCTTGACTCCATCCAGCGCAGCTGCAGAAACATGCTTTGTTTCAAGTTCACAGACTGCTCCTTGTCAGTCCTGTTGGCTTTGTAGGGCAGCCGGGGAAACAGAATTACCTGCCAGAGCAGGACCTGTGTTCCTTTCCTCTTCTCAGCCCATAAATTATTATTCTCTTTCACCTATTAGCTGGCTATACTATTTGCCTAAGTGGTTCCCATTAACCCCCTGTTTGAGGCTCACAATCTTTAATAAATATGTATATTTTATCATGCCCTTTCAGGATAGTTGATGATATCCATTAGCAGCAGGGGACCGTGAGGCACAAAAGGCTCAGGACTCGAATCCCAAATATATTTAAGTGCCTAATGAGGTAGGCAAACACCAGTAGGATATTTCAAGTGTAGCTAAGCAGGACTAGCAGCCACGTCTCACGGTCAGTGGTTTGAATTACTGTTGGTTACTGTGCACAAGCTTGGACTTTGTTTTACAGATCTGGAAGGATAAGCCAGTTTTTTTCTGCATGGCCTGTTGTAGGCAAAATGGGACCATGAGTCAGGTCCCTTGGTGTCTTAATTTTCCAACCTCAAGAGCCAATTGGCTCACCCCAGCTGGGAAAAAGCATGCAGCCAAGCAGGTAGGCAGTGGAGGATGAGCCATTGATTTCACCTAGCTTCTGTGCAAGCTTTTTGCTTTACTCAGCCCCTTGTGCCCATCTTTGGGATGCAGCCCTGCTAGAGGGGCTGGGCTCATATGTGTGTGGCTCACTGTTCTTGGCCAATATCCCTGCTAACAAACTCTTTGAAAGTGCCACTTGTGTATCTTGAAGAGCAGGTGGAGTCCTGCTTCTGCTTCAAACCTACAGATCTTTACTCTGCTAAGGTTTTTGGCTTATTACTTGTGGTTGAAATAACCTAGTAGTACACTACTAATACTAATGCAGCAAATGCTCAGACAGGGTAGTTGCCGGGGAAAGAGGACCTGTGGGGATCAAGCAGGAGAAAAGGGACAGATATGAGTTCTGATCCATTTCCAGAGGAAGCAGGAGTTACCCATTCACAGTGGGTATGGCAGACTCACAGTCAGATGAGGAGAAGCCTGGTTTTAGCCTCAGTGCTAAAAGGAGCTCATAGCTCCTCTTGTGTGGGCTGGGGGACTGTTGCTGCTCCAGGTAGCAGGGTACAGAATTACCAGGTTAATGCCAGGCTGGCTGTGGCTGCATTGCCAAAGTGGGATTGCTGTGAATGTAACATCGCCTGGGGTGAACCTGAAATGAAGGATGGAGGGAAAGAGAGGGTGCACAAATGTTCTGGAGACAGATTTCATGGCTAGGAATTCACTTACAACCTCAAGTGACCACTCTGTGTAGGGATAACCTTTCCCCAAATGCTGTGGTTCGGTCACCTCCCTCGGAGCATGCAGAAATGTAACGGTGCTCCCCTGTTAGCTGAGAGCTGGGAGTGAGGTTGGGTGGCTTTGCACAGCTGATTTGCTATGGGATGCTCCTTTCCTGCTCTGCAGGGTCCCCTCCTTCCTTTGAGGAGGCATTCGAGCCTAGTGATGCGCTCATCACTGAGAAACGGTGCTGCTAGATCCCAGCCAAGCTCTGCACCTCAGTTTACCCACCCATAAAACTGAGATAGTCCCTCTTCCACAGAGACAGTTTGAGGGGTAATTGCTTAACACTGATAAAGTGCTTTGAGCAGCTAGGACTTGAAAAGTGCCAAGTATTATTATTAGTCCCATGTCTTTGCTTTACTGCGTCAACCAGATCGAAGAGCCTCCTGGTACCACAGCAGCCTCCTGCAGCACCCGCTCCCCACACAGCACAGGCTGCGCAAAGCAGATTAGCCTACAGCTGCCCTTTTCAGGCCAAAAGCTGCCTGCAGTGGATGACTGAGTATCCAAAGAAAAATTTAGACTAAATACTTCTAAATGCTTGGCTGCGACGGGCTGAATTTTGCTGCTTGAGTAACTGAGAGTCCGATCCCTTGCTGAAAAGGGAAATGAGTATTTACACCAATAAGTTCCAGGCCACGCTCTGAACCTACCTGGAAAATTAATGTTTTGTGGGTGTCTCACAATTCGTGTGGGCAATTTTGCATTTGTAGTTCCTTGCCGCCACTCAGAGAAGCGGGCTGTGATGCAAATACAGCATCCAACAGAGAGAACAACATTATTTCCTAGAGGTAGCAACAAAAAGGTGGTGGCATCCTGGAATGGCTATCAGCATGTAAGCCAGAAAATACATGCACATTTCCAGCTGTTATGCCAAAGATTAACATGCTAAGCCATGTGTAGATCTACCATAACAGGCACATGCTTTTCCAGCACTCTCCAACTCACAGGAAAATGTAGCTGCTTCACCATTTTACCCACTGTTTCATCTTCCAGGCATCTCCATGATCGACGGGTTTAGAAACTCAAATTCTGACAACTCTTGAGCTTCTTATGGATGGTTAATGTACCCAAGGGTGTAGCAAGACACCATCTGCAACCATGCTTGGCCTGGCATGAAATCAGATGTGGAGGCTCTTTTTATCTTCTTGTACCTTGAGGTCTGATCCCTGAATAATGTTTTCATTTTAATTGTCTGTCAGTAGGTAATTTTATTCCTGGTGTCAGGATCCACAATAAGCATGAAAAGAGTTTTGCCTCTGGCTGCGGCAGTGATGATAGCTGTAGTACCTCTTGTCCACATCCTCAAATCATCCTCAAACTTAAACTGTGAGCTATTCTAGAGAGCAAATATATTCTTTGTGTATTCTTTTATGCAGTGTCCAACACAATGAGGCCCCAGTCTCCAGATGCTACCATAATACTACTAATAAATAATAACTCAACATTGAGATTAACACTGCCATACAAAGACGTTCTGATTTGGTACATTAACTTCTTATTCTTTTCATGCTATGAATGTAAGCTGTAGCTGGAGATACAAAGTGCTGTGAAGATTACTGTAAGTACTCTGATCTTCTGAACCCTGAATGGAGGTTGCTGTGGTATAATAAATTGCATTGAAATATAAATGAAAAGAAATCATGCACAATTTTTCCAGCCAGAATTATTCACAAGAAGCTTCATGGAAGAAACAACTGCATTAGCTCCAATAAAAGACATTTCAGGTGGCTGCTTGGAGCTTTGCTAATTGTCTGAAGAAACCTGTATCAGCATCTGATGGGATATTCATGGCTTCTGAAGACCCTTCTTGTCTCAGTGATTTTGCAGAGCTGAGAGGGGTTTTGTTTCACTCATTAGATCAACTAAAGAAATTCTGCTTCATAATAAAGTTATTTTCTCCTACTCACTACAGTGCAAATATGAGCCAGGCTAGCTGACATACAGCAGCATGGCTCTTTGAGTCCCACAGGAATTATCCTTGGTCCCACTGGAGTTAAGAGAAAAACCTTCACTGCTCACTGCAATGGAGATTCCTGTTAACACCGTGAATGCCAGTTGTTTTTAATCCTGCCAATAAATGGCAGTTTTCTCTAACAATGGGAAAGAAAATTTCATCTGAAACCCAGTTTCTCTTCTCCCTATCATAACATACATAGGCAAACCAACTATCTGTGTGTGTGGAGTTAGTATTATTAAAAAGAATAACACCTTGGAATAACAAGATTAAATCCATTTTCCCTACAAAATATAGTCAGAGGAAATCTGAATTAAACAAAAATCAATAAATCATGAGCTTTGGAGAACCCAAAAGAAACTATATTCTCAATTCTTCTAGCTATGCACTGGCAGCCTTCACTGACACAGGCTGGAATCCAACCTGAAGTTTATCACTAGCACCTGATAGTGCAGGATTAATTAATGGATCAACCAGGCTTTAGAGATAAATCAGTAAACCTGTGTTGGTTAAGTGGTGCCCAGAACAGCTTGCCAACTCATTGATTGCTTATCCTGCAGAAGCAGTCACTTCTGTTGACAACGTGACAGCAAATAATACCATGGAAATCGAGAAAAAATATGTTCTGATCTAAATAGATGCATGCTTCTAAAGAGGAAAGAAAAAGGGCTTTCACAATGCTGAACTTCCTGCAGGCTCTTCGCTGGTCCTGTGACCTTGGGAATCTTCAACATAAAGTAACCACAGTTTGCTTCCTGGAGCTTCTCTGAGTTTTAAAGCTAACTTCTCTTCATCGGGGAATGACATCTGAGAGGAGTTGTGCTGTGTTTTCAAAGTGTACAAATATTCCACTGTGTTATGGTTTCAGTCAATTTGTGTTGATTTCCTGACTCTGGTTTGGCCTTAGTCTAAAGTAACTTCATTTTCTGAAAGCTAACTGCATGTTTTTTCAGACAGATTCTCTCTAGAAGTGATAACATGGAACACTGGTATGCAGAAAGGCCAATGTTTATACTTATTCCTCTGGTAACCAAGGCCACCCTTGAGATAGCAAAAGGGCTGCACCTGCAGGGAGGGGCAGACAGGACAGATGACCCTGAACTGACCAACAGAGTATTCCATCCCATATACACCTTAGTATAAAACTGAGAGATCACAAGGGTGGTGTTCTCTTCTGTGATGCCTGACATCCAGTGAGGATCTGTGTGTTCCTGAGTCCAGTTCCTGAGTTCAGCTCCCTCTTAGCTGCAGACCATTCCCTCGTGTGTGCTCTACAGCATTTGTGGTGATGTATAGTCATCAAGGGGTGAGGGATCTTGAATATTTGTACATATTTCATTACTTTCTAATTATTTTCATCATTATTACTATTATTATCATTACATTAAAGCTGTAGATTTCATTTCCAATCTGCAAGCCTTTTTCCTCTAATTTTCCTCTTCCCTCCCCCTAGAGGTGTAGGGGGTGGAATTTGGGTGTCTAAATACATGGTTTTAGCTGCCAAAAATTAGCTAGATCGGGGCTAAACCGTGACACACTGTGAGTAGTAAACGCTGGTGAAAATGTTTCCCTTCCTGCCCTACCAGTCGCCGTAACTCTTGCACTATAAACCAGAAAGTATTTCTGAATAGAGCACGCACTAACTCTGTTCTGTCAGCCCATCTCTGAAGTGCTTATTGGCATATTTAAAATAATGCTTACAATAACACTTACATGCTGAATTTTAAGTGATTCAGACACTACTATAGTTTAAGTTGTAGATGTGTGAACCTTGACAACAGAAGGAGGATGTTGGAAGGTCCATTTCACACAGCTTTTTACACTGGTAAAACTGCTTGACGCCAAGATACCATGCTATTACAAGTATTTTAACTTTAACAATTTCCCTGCTGTAGTCTCAGCTGCCCTGTGTTACTAGAATTCTTTTGGGATTTGAATGAAACCTCAGCCCTTCAGGGAACTTCAGAGCACAGAGCAAAAGCAAAGCACTTAACAGATATTAGGCTAAAAGATCATTCTGTTTTATGAGCTATATTTACCCACTTAACAGGTAACTTTCTACTACAGTTCTCATTTATGTGTACTAGAAGTTTATTCCTTTGTGTGCTATTTATTTAATTTAAGAGGATTTTCCTCTATTTCTCTTAATTTGAGGCTTTGTTCCAACTGTACTAAAATTAATTCCACTAACAGTTCTGGTAATTCAGTGGATATGGATAACTTCCATTTGTTTGGTTCTTTTCATCCAAATTCATTCCAGTTCTCTTAAAACCTTTTACTTACCATGCAAATTAGGTATTATACATGTGGGTATTAATTTGCCTTCCTGTGAAATGCAGCTATTTCTCAAATAAAAGTTATTAACTGCTTCTAATATTTGCATGGAGAAAATAATGGGGGAGGGTTTTCACCTAAATATAGAATCAGCAAGTACATTATATTAATTTTCTCTGTCTTCGAAGACAAAGAATCAGCATCTGACAGGAGGTCTACCAGTCACAGAAGGGGTGTGTCTATGCATATATATATACACACACACACAAGGTCTGACACAATAAAAATGAGACCATGCTTGTAACTCTTGTTATTTACCAAATTAAGAAAATAAGCTACGATCACCTTCAAAATCATTGCTTTCTGAGTTGACACACAGCTATAGATGATGCTGTCAATGTTCAGAGCAATTGCACAGGCCATTTTCTGAAAGGTTGTTGAGAATCTCCGTTGGTTTTGCTTTCACATCTTCTACTGACAACAAATGGGTTCCTTTGAGTACCAACTTTATCTTTGGGATCTCTTCACTGTAAGCTTCAGTTAATAATTATAAAGTTTTCTTTGCAGATTGCTTCAGTTTCACAAGAACCTTGGTGTTAACTCACTGTTCAGTCTTGCACACTGATATTTCCCAACCAAGGGTAAGAAAACATCTATATTTGAACAGGCATCCACTTACATTGAGTGAAGTGGTTGAGCTGAGCCTTGTTTTACTGTGACAGGTTAGAACATGTTCTATAACCTTCTCTTTGTGTCTTCCGTTCCACTCTTGTTTCCTGAGCTATAGGGCTAGTCTTATATTTTTCTGTCAGATTGCTTATATCTGTAGGTGTATATGTATGTGTATGTAGGTGTATATGTATGTGTATGTAGGTGTATATGTATGCTTCAGTTGCCATGTACCAAGTTTTGATGACAGCAGTACTGTGCATGCAAAAACCTAGGTATCTGAAAGCTAGCATCTGCCTGATTTTGCAATAACCAGAATGTACCTTCAGTGAGTGTTTCTGAAAATGGTTCCCAAAATACAACTGCTATTTCCAGCCCTTAGGAGTCGCAGGATCCAGAAATACAGCAAGGCTCTTATATAACTCACCTTATTACTATCGTGAGTCAAGCAGCAAGGGATAGATATTTATTTTAGGGTGCTATAGGTGTTTTATTTGGTAACATGTTACTCGATAAAGAAATGATTAGGCTAATTGAGGGAAAAGCTAGATAGAAATAGGTTAAAGAGGTCTTAAAGTACAGCTTAAAAGAATTAAATCTGGCAGGCTTTATTTAGCACAGACAAAAATAAACATCAAGTTAGCAAACAAAGGACAGTAACAGAAAACAAAGGGTGTAAGTTTCAGTGCTAGAAAAGCAAAAGAATCACTGATGTACCACATATTTTGTAATATCTAACTCATAAAAGGAAAAAATAATGTACACATGAACATGCCTAAGTTAGTCATGTATGCCTATGATATACCTGTGTATGTATGATACATTTAATACTACACTGTCGTTACCATTTTATCTGTCACAACACAAACTATAACCAAGCAAAAATTATTGCAGGGTAGATGGATATAAATAATCTTTAAATTGACCTGTGCTCATGACTTGAAGATGCAGACTCCCCACCTCCACTTAATTTTGCCCCCCTACTCTCCAGAATAGTAGGAAAACATTATTATTATCAGATATGATTATGCTCCCAAATTGCACTTTGTTGTCAGCAATCTCAAAATACCTAGGTTCTTGGTTCCACGTGTGTATTTATTATTTGCATTACCATAGTGCTACATGTTATGGATTAGGATCAACACAAAGGATGCTGCTGCTGTAACAGCTTTATAAAGTATGGAATGAGAGAACTGAGGAATACAGGCAGGTGAGGCAGCATAAATAAATGTGGCACTGTATTGTAGGGTCTACAGGAAAGAAAAGTTTTAAGGAGAGTTCTGAAGAATAATTATCAGTAACTTCCAGGCTATTTATGGGATCTTTGGAAATATAAGGAAGCCAAAAGAATTCTCAAATGAAGCTGTTAAAACCTATTACAAATGGGTTTTGAAAACTGGTGTTGTGAGCTGACTGGAGCTGCAGTTAGATGGCAGCGGTGAATGGAAATGGCAAGTAAGGTGAAGGCAGACTACCAAGGCCTTTCAAAGTAGAGACACGTAGGTAAGGATCAACATGATAGAGTGGCCTGAGCCAGCTCAGGGATGAAAAAAGAGGAATAACATGGTGAAAATGACAGACTAAGAAAAATGGTCTTTGTAGCAGCGTTTTCAATAAGTATGAGCAAGAAAAGGTTATATTTTCCAAGGCCAAAGGAAAGGATGTGGCAGTAACTGAGATTTGAGAAGATGGGGGTTTTAGCTATATGGACAGATTTAGATATAATTGAACATAAAGGACTAGGGAAAGGTCTGAGTCAAAGATGATTACATACAGGCAGATAATAGCATAATAGATAAAGTAGAGAGTGCGTGTGGGAGAAGACTTGACACTATTTTAACTATACTGAGCTTAAAATGACATTAGGGTTGTCAATTAACCAGTTTTTATCCAGATGGTCCAGGGATTGGAGGCTGGAGTATTTGTGTGGTGTCTGGGCAGATTACAACCCAGGCACCATATGCTGCAATACAAAAGAACGAAGACCAGCCTGAGAAATACACAGACAGCCCAAACATCCCAGAACACCACTCATACACAGAACTTTAATAACATAGGCTCTTGCAGATCCAAATAGCCATCAGGTAAATCATCAGTCAGGTGACTCAAAGGACATTTCTTCCAGTCCACATCATCTTCAGGCATCTGACCATGCAGGCGTGGAACTCACAGGGTGCTTGTGACTGTATGCAGCAGAAGGTGAAGTCCCACTGTAGAGTTGTAAGAAGGTAATAGAGACACAAGCCAAGAGATTAGTTATGAAAGTATGTCAATCTGCAGTGAAGAGCAGAGCTGTAAAAATCTGAGTGGAATTTGTTGTTTGAACCATGGCTGTAATACATTTTACCTAGAGATAAAACATAGAGTGACCAGAGGAGCTAATCAAAGAGAAAGGTTTGATTACTACCTATCAGAAGCTGGAAGGCATGTAAGAAAAAGCCCCTCAAAAATGTGCCAGTAGTGAGTGAGTTAGAGAAGTAGGAGGAAAAAAATGGAGAGGACAGAGTCACTGGGCAAGCACAGAGAGTATTATTCCACTTGACAGATTAGGGTGGAATAACCGTTGTGATCATTAAAGGTCATATGAGCAAGAGGTTGTCTGAGACTTTGTAAAGAAATGCAAGGGGCATGAGCTGGGTTGGAAAAGATCTAGGAAAAAAACTGATGGAAAGAAACTCATGAGAGCATTTGTTGAGAACACTAATTTTAGTGATCTGAACAATGAAACATCAGAAATGAGTAAGGCAAAACCCCGAATCTTTCTAGTTTTCATGTTAGAGAAAAGCTTTAAAATGTGATCTGAGTGAAACCTTGAATGAATGACCACATAAGAAGGATGTTCTGTCTCTATACACACTCCTATTAAATGTATACCTATACATGTAAATGTATATACACAAACTCCAATATATTGATTCATTATTTACAGTTGTAAATACCACACTGAATCAATCAAAGCAAGACTTCAAAATTGCATCAGTGAATTTTCTAGCTAGACTTTACTGGAAGGATGATGGCAGAAGCAAAGACGTGTCATACCAAAAGACAACAGACAAGATTGCCTGCATGAGGGAGATAAACTAACATTTAATCTCCTTTTGCTTACTGCTTGTTTGTGCTGCTTATGAAAAACACACTGTTCCATGCTTATTGTAATTTTTTTTTTCTCCAGAAACAATTTTTCCATCATGAGCCACCAGCCCAATTCCCTTGTGCTTTTTTGATCTTGATTTTCTAAAGTTTTTGGAATTTCAGTTGTAAATTGTTGACTATATAGGAGATGACCAAAAGTAATGAATAAAGTTAATTTTAAAATTATTAACTTGTGGCTCCTTCTGAAAGTACGCCTGATCTGGTACAAGTGCATGGTTCATGTCAAAGCACCTTTGAGATAAAAGTCAGCTCTTCAGATGGTGTAACTCTTTCTTTTGTTCACAGACAGCAAATGACTAGTAGAATTAAACTGCAGATAGACTTTTTCAGGAAGGTATGGAAAAGAATAGGGATGGCTATAGCCATGATGCTTGCAAACTGGCAGGTGGTGTTCTTCCTCCCAAAGAAGACAGTGCTGGTGTGAGGCAGGCACTGGTGGAACTGGCTTAAACGAAATATGAAGCCCCTCATCATGTGGGAGCATGAAGGAACACAAGCAGTTACTTTTGGTTTATATTATATTATTTATTTTTTCTCTTTGATCAGCTTTTCTATGGTGTCCAGTCCAGAGAGCAGGGAGAGGGCATCAGCCCTCCACTGCCAGAGGAACAAGCTAAGGCCAGCCACACCACCACAGGAGTGGAGGTTGGACACTCCAGGCTGCACAGCCCAAGCTCTCAGCCTGTGCTCACAGCAGGGGTCTCCAAGCGATCACCCAACCAATTCGTTATCCACCGAACAGTCCGCCCATCAAATCCATATCCCTCCAATTTCCCTTCCTCCTTCTCATTTTTCCTGCTGTTTTACTTAAGAACGCACTGCTCGCCAGACGCCGCTGGCGCCCTGCGCCTCCCTCCGCCGCCCCCCGTGGTCTGGTGTCCACCAGCGCCACACCAGGACTACAGCAGCCCCCTCGGCACTGCGGACTGCAACTCCCATTAGGCACCGCGGCCCCAGGGCCACAACTCCCGGCGGCTCCCGCGGACTACAACTCCCAGCAGGCTTCGCGTCCCCGCGGACTACAACTCCCGGCAGGTCCCGCGGTGCCGCTGGCGGGTCACGTGATCGGGCGCGGCGCTCGGGACTGCGGTGGTTGCCGCGTTGCGGTGAGTGTCCGTGGGGCCGGGCCGGGCAGCGGGACTCCTGCCCACGCCCCTCTCCGCGCTGGGGATCCCTTCCTCCCTCTCCCCACCTCCCGCCGCGCTGAGCCCCGGTGAGGGCCCGGGGCTGCCCTCCGGCCTGGCCGCTCTCCCTCAGGGCTCGGCGCGCCTTGCGGGCCCCGGCGCTTGCCCCTTCGCCTCACCCGAGCGCAGCCCTCGCAGTGCCCACGCCCCTGCGGGGCCTGTGGGGCTCCCGCTGCTCCCGACTCGCCCCCGGTGCGCGGGTCAGGCTGGAGGCGGCGTTGCTGAGGTGCATAGCCCAGCGTCACGGCTGTGCAGAGACACCTTTGGACTCCAGTTTTTCTTCTTTCCAGCAAAAAAAACCCCCTTCTCTCCTGTCCTGTCAACGCGTCCTGAGTGCTTTGGGTGCGCTTGCAGAATTTTAAGGCAGTGTAGTGTTCATTCCTGACTTGCTTAAGGTTTGTTTTGAGGTATGTGACTTGCTCAGTATTCGTGGCTGAAAAGCTGAAACCTTCCATTTCAGAGTCTTTTAGTTGATTTAAAACAAGAAATAACTCTTAAAGGTGATAGTCTACTTCTGCTTGCTGGTTTTTGTGCAGTGACAGTCAAGTAGGATTCCAGCTGTGTGTGATTGGTGGGTTTTGGTTGGCTGGTTTGTTTTTGTGCTTTAATTTCAGATGTTAATGTAATAAGAACATAAGAAGGGGGTGAAGAGTTTTTATTTTCACCGAAAGCTTGGTTTTCTTGGTATTGTAGAAAATAACACAGGCAAATTTGGTTTTAAAATTGTGTAAATGTTAAGTGTTATGCAATTGCTTTGTAGATTGACTTGTTGTGGTAGGTACTAATCAAAACTATGTGTTTTAAAAGTACCTTGGCTCTACTGTATAATACCTGCTTTGGGGCAGTATTGTGCTCATTGTTGGCTATTAGTCATTTATATATTTGTGATTAACCAGATTTGAAGGCCAAATATCTCATGGTAAAGGATGAGCACTGTGCAAAACCAGAACCTCTTTCCTGCTGTAATTTTATTTTTAATGTTAATTTGTGGCTTAGGTGGTTAAAAAAGTTAGGCTGCACAGTTATTAACAAAGCTGGTAAGAGCAGTGAGCCTTAACGCACAGAACTTTGGGGCTTTATGTAGCTTCATTGTGTGGCAAATGTCACAAGAGATGAGATTTAGACATGTTTTCAATAAAATTCATAATTTTTCCCTTTTGCCCTGTTTATCATTCTGTGCTTACTCAGAAGGAAACTTCCAAAAGGCATGCTTATTGAAGGGACGTGCTTGTAGCATCATTCAGGTTGAGCAAACTCTAGTATTAATGTATTCCTGATATGTAGAGTTATGATATTAACTAGCAATAGTTAATTTAGAATGCAAGACTAATTTAATGAGAAGTAATTGTAAATCTTTGATATTGCCTATGTTCTTTTAGAGGAGACAATACACTAACCTTTTTAAGAACTTGAATCAAGTAAAAGTAAATTTTGTTTTGTGATCTATTCCTTCTGACTTCACAGAGTTACATGGCAGCTTTCATATGAAAGTCATTCATAAATCTATTTGGGAAAAGGAACAAATAAATGGCAGCATTCTTTGGGAAGAGATGAGAGAGGAAACTAACTGTGCGCAGAAAAAGCCTCAAATATGTATGAGGATCATAAGTGTGGTTGAATGCCTACATAAGTCTTATATCTTAGAAAGATTTCAAAATGTATCTTAATGTTTTAGGAGAGAAAGTTCTCAATTCCGATTACTTGATGCCAAACCTCCTGACACAACATAAAACATAAAAATAAATAGTTTGTTTCCTTTCTCCAGAATGTTTTTAGTAGCAACTATTTTGGGGTTTTGCTTCCTTTCTGAAGTTTTTTAAAAAAATACCGTCAATTGAAATATTCTGGCAGTTCTAATAATGTCTTTCTATCTGTTCCATTCCTGTCGGGGCCAGCTACAGCACGCAAGGATGATGTTTGAAAGATGAAGGAATGAACACACTGTTATCCTCTCATCTCATGCTGAAGTGGGCGTCTATATATTTTCTACAACTGAAATGACTTATTAATTAAACCTGGAAGCTTCTGAGCAAGAGAAAACAAAAGTAAGTGTTTTCAAGTAGACTGGATTATGCTTTTGTGTAAGATAGGGGGTGTTTTTTTCAACAAAATCAAAGTAATTGGTACACAACCTCTTTGATGGGTTGTTGTGTACGGTGAATGGAAAGGCTGTGTGCCAGAGACTCAGTGTGATGTGACTGAATCTGTTAATGCCTAATGTATAATGGGCAGATGTGGCATGCAGAAGTATCAGACTTTGTGCCTGGCAAAGTACCTGCCTGTTACTTGAAGAGCACACCCAGCAGTATGGTGCTGCCCGTGAAAGACTTTGGCAGGCAAGTCCCACTCTCCTGCTTTTTAGGGATTAAAGCAAAGAATGGTTTGTGGGCGACTTCATCGTGGTCCTCAGTCTAATTCTTTTTAATCAGAGACAAACTCCGAATGGTACTTTCTCTGTGGTGTTATGTCTATTCAGAGAAGCAATTCATGTAGTGGAAGAAGATGAAGCAGATGAAAGAGGATGGGTCTGGCGTATAGATTGTACTTGTTCTAAAAGGAAAGTTGGAGGAAGGGCTGAGTAGGGAATGTCATTTTAACCATTACAGTGTCATTTTTTTTTTTATACAGTGTATCATTATACAACAGATACAATTTTCATTTCTCTTGTGGAATCATCAGTTAAATCTTTAGCAATAGAACTGCAGTGGCCTAAGGGGATATCTTTCAAAAAGAATGAGCAGAGAGCAACTGAAGGCTTTCTTAATAGAAAACTTCGAAGCTGTATTTGCTATCCCATAGGCTTTCCTGTCAACCACATCAGCTTTTGACAATGTGGGAGGTATGTATTCCCTGCAGGGGATGAAGAGTAGAGAAAATAGGCTGGGTGGGTTTAGAAGCCACGGATTGGCCTTCAGGCATAGGTTTCCTACAGATGTAAAGCTGATTCTAGAGGTAATGTGACAAATGGTTCCTAAAAAAACCCACTCACTTCTGTCATGCCACCTAATCTAGCTAAATTTAACAGCTATGTGCTGTACAGGGATACGTGCAAGGAGAGAAAGCTACTGCTGTATTTGATCCACTCATGTGACTGAACTTCCGCTTTAGAATTCAGTTACCCAGAGTAAATATTAAGAAAAAGTCAGGAAAAAGATATTATTATGGCAAGACAGATGTTATGTGTAAAACAAATAGAGGAGAAGCAATAAGCAAGTACAAGCTGACTGAAATAATTGTTAGCATGTTAAAGGGAATGGAACTCTGATAATAGCTAGAAAACCGATCTTGGCAAATAGTTAGATTTATTCCCACCGAAGTAGGTGCTGCTAATCTTTGTTACTGTGTTATAAAGCAAAAGAAATATCTAACAGATCAGAGTCCATCAGCAGATAAGTTACTTAATGTTCGTAATGGCAGGCATCCTGCTGTATCATTTCTCTCTGTGAGAGTTGTAATTCCTTTACAAGAAAGCTAGCCAGGATGAAAGCCAGGGATATCGCTCAAAGCTACATTTTCAATATTGTTGGAAAGGAGGAAGCAGTTGGGTCAATAATTAGAAAAAGTAATGTTACATATTTTTATGTTGAGTCTTGTTGGATGTTGTGATGTACTTTGAAAATAGGGTGGGAGTCATATTTCATGAGAAGTTAAGACAGTAAAAGAAAACCTTCAAATGGAGACAGGAGAAATACCAGTCAAGACAGAACTGAAGTTCTTTTTTACTCTCTCTAGCTATTGCTACAAAATTTTTTTAAAGAAGCATATTCACAGAAGTGCATAGGAACTGGGGGCGCTGAGAAAATATTTCCCAAACTTTCTACCAAGCTGTTGCTACTCACTGTGATTTGTGAAATTTCATTGTCAGGGGTTTTTTTTGGTTTTTTTTGTGCAAGGTCGTCTTTTTAATATCTTTGAAACTACCTGATATAGTGAGCCTATAAAATAGGAGTGGGCAGGCAACTGGCAGGCTTCTAATTTGTTTGCTGAATTAGCAGTCACTTGACTGTTGTGAATTTCTGTTTATGTTTCTTTGTATTGAGCCCTCTGGGGACAATGACTTGCCCTTTCAAATACAGGGCACATCAGGGAACAAGAGAATGCATTTCAGAGCAAGGGAGCATTTCTGGTTCCTTACCTATCAATTCGGCAGTTCATGTTGAATTGTCCAGGGGAGAAGACCCACTAGTGGCATAATCCAGTCTCAGATCAGTAGAATCATGAGGATCCACTTGAAGGGTAAGGGCTGCAGACTCCCATTACTAAGAGTTTACACCTGGAAGAATTTTACAGCCTGTCATGGTAAAGAAGAAATAGGAGATTCCATGATGTAGCAATCCATGTTGACTTTAAAGATCCGCTCTGCAATAAGTGCAGGTAGAAGATTACGACTTTATCCAAAGGTGGTTTGTAGGTGGACATCATAGGTATGATTTGCTCTGGAACTCTGATATTAAGAAATCATAATTGCTCTCTGATATGATAACTTAGATGATGTTGTTGGCTTGACCTTTCAGGAGTGTTGCTTTTCTGTATTTGTTTTAAAGGATTTGTGTTCCTTTCTGCTTAATACTTAGAGGGAAATACTTTTTTATTTTTTCCTTCTCCCCTCATGATTGTCTTAGCTTAATGTTGCTACTATCTTAGAAATTCCTAGAGTTCTGCTCTTTTCTATATGTTATTTCTGAAAACCTCTGCATTATGTGTTATCTCTTCTGTGCAGTTGTGGATGCTGACAGATGTGGTTTTCATTTATGACATTGTATTTTATGCTTTTAAATTTATTTTAACTTTATTATGGGAAACACAAGGCAGTATATTCATACTAAATAAAACTCTACAATCTTTGTGTAACACCAGCACATCTTGTCATTATAAACCTGCTTTTTTCATTTTTTACATCTTCCATTTAGATGAGCGTGCAAGCAGCTGCTTCTGTGTACCCATACGAACTTACACTTAGAAACACAGGGAAGCACTGAGTACTATTATAATACTATTTTTCTTCTCTTTGAAACAATTCCTTATTTGGTATCAGGTCTAACTATGAAAACGGCATAATTTTTATCTAGACTGACAGATGCCTTGCAGATCTTAAATGATTAACCCAGTGCACTGATTGCTTTCAAATGTCATAATTGTCCAATTGTAACTAACTCTTTTTAGAGTGCTGTAATTGTTTTCTGAATTACTATGACAGCAAATGATGGGGCTTAGTAAATTTTGTAACTATTTTTAAGAGAGACCTTGGAGATGGAAAGACTTTTTCATTCTTGCAGAAATCATTATCTGGAGCGGGATTATGAGAACTTTGGTGTTATCCTCCGTCATGGTTATTGCTGTGTGACAGAAATCAACGTGCTTCTAGAAAATGTTCAGTCAGACTTTGTTCATTTTTACTGTATTGATAAGTTACATTCTGGTAAAAGCACATAATTCTTATGCTTATTCAGTTGTCCTTTTATATAAAACTGTTTCAGCTATGATAATGTGTCACTAATGTTCTTTCATCATGTTTACCTCTTGTTCAGTATATTCTGTAAATATCTTCTGTGTATAGTAATTTAGCAGTTTAATTTCCTCAGTCTCTCCAGATTAATGTATTGAACTTTGTAGACTAAACAAAGTAAAACCTCATTTTACAGTAAGTGTTGTCAAAGTTGTTATTGCTCCAAATGATTGATATTGGTGCAAATTTGAAAGCGTTTTTTCCGAAGTTTTAATCCAGTGATGGAAGGTCAAAAATATTAAATATCTGAGAAGTAGTGCTCACAGTTTTCTTGATGCAGTCTACTTGATGTCAGACGTTTGTGGTAGTAATCTTTTGGCAGATGCAGATTATGTTGTGTTTGGGCACAAACTGAATTCTTTATATATGTGTAAAGATTTTAGATTGATGCAGGCATCACTCAGTTATACAATAGTTACAAATTAGTGTGATTCTGAAGTGAATATGAAGCCTTAAATGGACTAGAAAAATGTCAAATGAGCTTTAATTTGTTCCTGGATCATAAACAAAGAGAACTGGTTTCACCAGGCTGTTGTCAATCTAAGTGTGGCTTGTAAGACTCTTGGTAGTATTTCCAAGCTGCACTGCACACATCCTCTAGCCTGTTGGCAGTGTGGTACCTTAAGGAGTAGCTGGTTATTTCAGTTTTCTTAACTCTCAAAAGCTTGTTTACGTATTTTTAAGTCCCGTTACATTTTTTATGTGGGCATATGCTTGTGTCTGTGAGCATTTACTCATGAAAAGCAGATAGGATCCTTGAATTGACTTCTTAATCTGACATTCAGTGCCTACCTTTAAAATGTTTTTGTGCTCCATTCCCATGAATCCTAGGAAGTACAAGTATAAATATCATCTTTAATGAAAATACAGATCCTAAATAGTTTAATTGTTATTGTAAGATCATTGGAGCCTACATTTCTTGGTAGTGTTTCTATATTAAGTTCTGGTAACTTGAACAAAGCTTTGTTTATTAGTTCAGGTTAAATCCAGTAAAATCACTTTGTCTTCTTGCTATTCTGGATTCAGGGAAAAATGTTCAACTGTTTATAACTGCAGAATATCATAAACAAAGTTGTCTGATTTGTTTAAAATTTGCAGAGTAATTGTACTTCTGTTCAGCTGCAGACAAGCGTGAAGTTTGTATGGTTTTCAATGTTTGTGCAAGTGTAGAGGTACATGTGGGTGATAGTGGGGAATAAAATGTGTATGCAGTGGAAAACTACTCACAAGATTTTTCCCTGTGTGGAAGGACTACTGCTGCTCTGTGATAATGAGAAAGTTGCAGCTATTTTAAGACTATGGTGGAGTATGTTTTTAAATTGTTCATGGCAATATTACTTTGGGAGGTTTCCAGAAGCTGCTTCTACAATTTGACAGAAAAAGAAATAATATTATAAAAGGAAATATTTCATGTTCATTTTAAATGTTTTTGAAAACTTCTTTTCTCCTTTGATACAGAGGAGTCCTTTATGGGTGTGTCTTCATTAGATAGGTACTTTTAAATGAGAACTTAATTCTGTTGCCTGAAGATCACAACAGCATAGAGTAATTCAGGTTGGAAGGGAATTCAGGTGGCCCTTCATTCAACCACTTGCTTAAAGCAGGATCAGATCACTTGCTCAAGGATTTATTCAATTGGATATTAAAAACCTCTGAGGATGGCAGCTGCAACCTCCTTGGGCCCTGTTTTCACTGTCTGACTGCCTTATGGTGCAAAAGTAGGCTTTTTTTTTTTTTCTTCCTTAAATCAAGCTGAAATCTGGTTTGTTTTGATCTCTGTTTGGTCTTGTCATCTCATCACTTACCACTTTGAGGACCCTGGCTCTGTCTTCTCAGTAACCACCTCAAAGGTATTGCGGTCTGAGATTCCACTGAAGCTGTCCCTTCAGGCTGAACAATTCCCAGCTCCCTCAGCCTCTCATTATAGGAAGGCACTCCAGGTCTTGGTCCTCTTGGTGACCCTCTGCTCGACTAGCAGTGGTTTATCAATGCCTGTCTTGTACTGGGGTCCAAAAGTGGATACAGTTCTAAATGTTGTCTCGTGGATGTTCTATAATGTAAAGTTTAATTACTTGACCAGAGTTTACTTACAGAAATCAGGGAAATATGGGTGGTTCTAAGCATGCTTATTAGTACTTGGATATTCAAAGTGTGATTGGATTTCAAAACAAAATTTAGGTAGCATTAAAAAATTCTTCCACTTACAAACTGATGAAATAACTTGGATTAATTAAGTGAAAATATTTGATGGATTTAAAAAAAAAATCAGACAGATAACACCTTGCCTTCGATACATATTTATTCAACTTAATTAGCTCTGAATAAGTCTAATTTGCATCATTAAAATGCTGGAAATGAAATAGAGTAGTTGATTGTAATTCTATAATGAAATATTCTATAGAAATTGAAGTCAGTTCATTCTCACCTTGGAGTATGTTTAAAGAAACATATCTCGTGGAGAGCTGGAGGAATTTTACACAAGGTAGGCTTATGTACACAGAAAGACACACACTAAGATCTGCTGCCAGAGCTGCACAGACACTGTGTTTGTTGAAAGTGGCCTCATGGAGTGGTGGCATGAAGGGGAGGTGAGCTCTGTCCCACTGTATTGTTGGGTTCTACAGAGCGAAACTTTTCTGAGAATCTGAAAGAATTGCTGCTTATTCATTTCAATTTACACTGAGGTTTGGAAAAGTTCTAGTCAGCGTTCTGGAGTCAGATGATTATTTTGGAATTGTAACTCACCTCATGTAATGCTACAGTTCAGCCAAGACTTCATGAGTGTGCAGTTAGAGAGGAAATAATACAGAAAGCAAAGGAAGAAGCAGAACACTTTTAAAACATTGCGTATTGTTCTCTGTGTGAGCAGCAGAAGCGTGCTGAGGCTGGAGGTACTATTGAAAGGCACTAGGAATGTCCAGATGAGCTTTTGTTCTTGGGAGCTTAGGCAGTGGGTTGGCACTGATGTGTCTGAGATCCTGGGTGGGCTCATGTGGCCTCTGCTGAAGCTTGTCCTTCTGTGGCTTTGCTGGTTTGGAGTAGCTGTGGTTGCAGGATCAACAGCGAAGCATGGGTGTGCCTGGGTACCTGCTGCGGTCAGAATTCCCATTTAGTAGTGCAGCTCTATTGAGGGTTCCCACATCTTTTTAGAAATCACTTGTTTGTGCTTTTGTCTGTAATAGTTGGTGCAGTCTTAGTTTGAATTTGTGAGCTCTAGTTAAAACCACTTTCTGTACTGACATACAAGAACTGGGGCTGCTGTGCCTTTGTCTCTTTCTCATGTGGTGTTTCTCATTTAAATTATGAACGAAAGCTGCTTCATATGGAAAACATTTTAAAACAAGCTTTTGAGTAAATATACCTTTAACCTTCATAAATATCTGGTTATTAGAAAACTTAAGCTTCTATAAATTAAGGAACATTGTCTGAACAAATATTGGATGTTCACATAGCAATATAGAAAAAGTTAAATCTACCTTACGTTTTATAGTATGTCAGACATTGCAAGGAAGGAGAAACTGTGAAAATATCTTCTCTTAATCTTCTAAAGTTTACAGTCAAAACATTGGTTTCCAGCATTGCAATAGTTTTTCTGTGGAGGGTAGTTTGAAAGAACAACGATTTAATGTTGCTAATAGCTTTTAATTTAAATTGTTGGAATTGCATTAAAATTAGTTCAATGTTTGGAGAAAGCTGAGTCTGCCGGACACTCAGAAAGGACGTAATACCTCTGTGTGACCGGGTCACCCACGCTCTACAGTGTTCAGAATCATTTCTTCATTTTTCAACTCAACAAGGATTCTTTTTTCCTGAAGGAGTGTGATTTTTCTATTGATATGCTGTACCACTTAATACAATTTTAAACACAGTCTCGGGTTTTCTTTATGAAACACTGCACACACTTTTGAAAAGGGTAGAAAGGAGGACCCTGGGAACTACTGACTTGTCAGCCTCATGTCTGTGCCTGGGAATATCATGAAACAGATCCTTCTAGATCTGTTCTGAGACACAAGGAGGTGATTTGAGAAAGCCAATGTGGCTTCACCAAGGGCAAATCCTCCTGAGCAACCTAGTAGCCTTCTGTCACAGACTGACTACATCAGTGGAGAAGGGAAGGGCTATGGATGTCGTCTCTCTGGACTTCTGTAAAGCCTTTGACATAGTTCCCCCAGCATCCTTCTCTGTGTTGGAGAGAGATGTATTTGACAAGTGGGTCAGAAATGCGTTTGAGAGTTGTTGCTTGCAGAGGGTAGTGGTCAATGGCTCAATGCCCAAATGGGATCGGTGACAAGTACTGTCCCTCAGCAGTCCATACTGGGAGCACTACTGTTTAATATCTTCATCAGTGACACAGTGGGATCAAGTGTAGCCTCAGCAAGTTTGCAGATGACATGAAGCTGTGAGGTGTGTTTGGCACACCTGAGGGATGGGATGCCATCAAGAAGAGAACTGGACAAGCTTGAGAAGTCGGCCCATATGAACCTTACGGTGTTCAACAAGGCCAAGTGGAAGGTCTTGCACCTGGGTTGGGACAACCCCCAGTATCAACATAGGCTGGTAGATAAAGTGGTTGAGAGCACTCGGAAGTGCTGGTGGGTGAAAAGCTTTGCATGAGGCTGCAATGTGTGCTCACAGGCCAGAAAGCCAACTGCATCTTGGGCTGCATCACCAGCAGCATGGCCAGTAGGGCAAGGGAGGGAATTCTGCCCCTCTGCTGTGCTCTGGTGAGACCCCCACCTGGACTCCTGCATACAGCTCTGGACTCCTCAGCCCAGGAAAGATGTGGACCTGTTGGAGCAAGTCCAGAGGAGGCCACAAAGATGATGAGAGGGATGGAGCACCTCTCCTGTGAGGAAAGGCTGAGAGAGCTGTGGTGGTTCTGCCTGAGGAAGGGAAGGCTCCAAGGAGATTTTACTATGACCTTCCAGTATTTGTGGGGGAATTATAAGAATGATGGGGACAAACTTTTTAACAGGGCCCATTGCATGAGGGCAAAGGGGTGATGGCTTTAAAAGGAATATTCAGACCAGGTATAAGGAAGAAATTTTTTACAATGAGAATGATGAAAAACTGGCACAGGTTGAACAGAGAGGTGATAGAAGTGCTGTCCCTGGAAACATTTAGGGTCAGGTTGGATGGGGCTTTGAGCAACCTGATCTCATTGGAAGATGTCCCTGCTCCTTGCAGTGGAGTTGGACTGGATGGTCTTTAAGGATCCCTTCCAACAATTCGGTGGTTCTATGAGATACGAAGTCTTAAGCACTGTAAGGAGGTAACAAATCTGTAGAGCTTCAGGTCATGGTTTTCCACCTTCTTCCTGCACAAACACATTCCTGTATTATAGTAACTTCAAAACATCTTGTATCTTGCAGTTTAATCTGTTACTATCACTTATGTGGGGCTGTTGCAGTGTCACCGTGAGCCCACTGTTACATAAGCATGGGCTGATCTGTCATGGTGCACAGAGATCTGGGCAAACCTTCAGTGTTGAGAGAGGAGAGAAAGCACTTATTTAAGGCTACAGTGTTTCATCTATGGAATAGTCAAGCTGATCTGTAATCACACAGCCCCAAACAAACAAACAAAACCTCTTGCATTGCTGCAGGATGTCACATCGACTTGATGAGGGCGTTTGTCTAGTGAAAAGGAAGTACAATTAGCTATGAAGTGACTGAGTACCTTCAAGTGTGTTTTCCCAGTGTTTGTTCTAGAGGTCCTTATGCAATGTCAGGAAACTATTAAAATGATGAATTCTATATCAGGAGATACTAGCTTTAATCAGTATAACTTTTAAAAAATAAGATCATTTTCCTTTACGCGGATGAAACCTGTTCAGACCAAAAGGCTGGACACTCCCCCTTCTGGCATGCTAACTGAAGTTTCAGCTTAGGAAGTGGGATTGCTTTTAAAAGTAGAAGTACTGAGGAACTCCTGCTTTTTTTTTTTTTTTTTTTTTTTTTTTTCTTGAAACATTTAAGTATATAGACATGCTTGTGATGTCAGGAGCTCTGCAATAATTTTATAGTTTGTTCCTGTTTTCCTAAATGAAAAGTTCTAATACAAATGCTCCAATTAGGTTGCATTTCAGGGTATGTGTATCTTGTCACTTAAAACAAGCACTCTAGTGTCTGTTGACTGAACTAATAATAGTGTTCAAACAGCTGAATTCCAAAATACAGCTTGAGTCAGAATATTCCTTGCAATAAGAACCAATCCCAGAGCTAATAAGGAGTTTCTTGTTAGTAATGGATGCTTTTAAATAGTGACCTTCAATTCCAAGGCATTGTGTAATTTTTATATTTAAATATAACTTGCAAAACATTCTTGGAAGCTCTTGGATGTCTACCTCTGGATCTCCAAAGTCTGGTCTCTCCTGTAAGTAACACAGGAGGAAGTTTTAAGTCTCCAATTTGTGCTTTCTTATCAGATACCCAGTATGGCCTCATCATCTACACCTAAATATAATTCAAACTCCCTGGAAAGTTCCTCAGGTAAAAGGGTGAGTCTCACTTTTTTCATGTTTTTTTTTCACATCAGAGGTGCCAGAGATCATTTTATTACATATTTTGGTAGAAAAATGAGTATTTGAATGTATATACTTACTGCTAAAATTCTAATGCAGTAAACTGAGTTGATTTCATTATCTTCTAGAGTAGATGGGTGAAATATTGTCTGTATCACAAATTATAAGAACACCCTTAAAATCAATCCTAATACACTAGCTCTTGTCCTTGCTTTCTACATTGTAGAAATTTCTACATTGCTACATTCTGTAGCATTCTTGAAAGAATTTGACACTTTGATGTCTTAGATTCTGTACTGCGATTGATATATTATACCTAGTTATGTTTGGCTGGCTCAGTTTTAAAATGTTTATCTGTAATGGGAAATAAATACATCAAAGCAATCTAAATGGCTTTCCCCCTCTGCTTTTTGATGCTGCATGGCTAAAGAAAATGTAATCTGTGTGCAAGAAAAATCAGGGGTTTATTTAGCTTTTTAAACTTTTCTTCAAAAATAAAGAATATTTTCTCTTAATCATTTTTAAAAACTACTGAACATGGGAGTCATAAATGAGTAGATTGTGCATAATAATTGTGCGTTGCTTAAGTGATTTCAGTTCATTTGTTCTTCCAAGCCCAGCATACTTGGAGAATTAAATAACACAAAATTTTTTGAGAACTTATGGTGTAGAAATTTAGTTCAAATTTAATGTAAATATGGATAACTGTTCTTTTAGGAGAACATTAAAATGTGCTTATGATAAAGATCTGTTCAACCTTTAGGTTGTAATAGTTGTAGTTTAGGATAGTGGTACGTGTTTCAGTTTTGGTTCAGTCTGTAAGTTGCTACTGTGGAAAAACCTATTCTTTCCCATGCAGAAATTACCTTTGAGATTTTTATTTTTTTAATCTGGAACCTGAAGGAATTGTGAATAAAATAGTGTCCTGTTGTACTTCTCTCTCTGTAGACTCTAAAAGATGGAACTAACTGGGAACAAAATGAAGAAATACCTCGTCTGCCAGGAGAGACTAGAGTTACAGGTATGAAGCTGTATAGCTGCACAGTATGTTTAGGAGTCTGTATCTTACTGGGTTGTTTCATAATTTGGGCTGGAGGCAGGGGTAAATCATGCTAAAATGTCATTATTTTTTTAACGTAATTGTGATAGGGACTTTTTGTCACTTATCACAAATAACTTTTTACAACTTTGAAGTCTATGTTTCCACACATGATAGATCCTCCAGTACAAAGATACTGCAAGTCAAGATGTGTCATAATTATATCTACAGATGAAGTAGCACACATCTAGGGACAAGAGCCCCTTCAACTTTTCCAAAGTCAAGAGACTTCTAGGTGCCACCCACTATGTATTGGTATCTTGTGTGGTAGCTTGGAACCTTAGCCCAAACTGTAGCTACACTGAGTATAATCTTATGCTTCTTTGACACAAGGTGGCATTCACATCGCTA
Organism: Neomorphus geoffroyi; assembly: GCA_033558235.1. Taxonomy (NCBI): domain Eukaryota; kingdom Metazoa; phylum Chordata; class Aves; order Cuculiformes; family Neomorphidae; genus Neomorphus; species Neomorphus geoffroyi. Next base: position 9,331,183 of record JAUMJM010000045.1, on the reverse strand, counting down.
CTATGTACCTGCTAGCCTTTGCATACAGCGATGTAGCATAAGGAAGATTAATGAAAGATGTAATGATACCAATGCAAGAATGTATCTGTTCTGGCATAGTGATTAGACTGTTTCAGTAATCACAAAAAGGACTTAAATCTGCTTGCTGTTCTATGTCCTGCCCTCTCCCACATAGTGCTGAGAAAGAGAACACCACAAATGTAACTAGTGAAGGCTACTGAGATCCACTGGTTTAATTTGGGCAAGTTTAAAATATGAAACTTTCACATTTTTTTAATTCGAGTGGTTAATATTCAAATTTATTACTCTTAATTCATTCACCTCTGAGTGTCTCTTCTGAGTGCAGCTGTCTTTATTTTACTGCTATTTAGCCAATACTGTTCTTAGCTCTGATTTTTTTTCTTTTTGCAATCTTTAAGAAATGCTGCATTTCTTACAGACAAGGATGTTATTTATATGTGCCCATTTAATGGCCCCGTTAAAGGAAGAGTGTACATCACAAACTACAGGCTATACCTAAGAAGTGTGGAAAATGTGAGTAATATGCCATGATTACTTCTATGGGATGAGTTGGCTTTAAACCTCCTTCTCTTCAACCCTGCTCTCTTTGATTTGTTTTGTGGCCTGTTCATTTCTTTTAGTTTTGGTACACATGTACTTGTGAAATTGAATGGGAGGCTTTTTACTTGAAATGGCCTTTAATGTTTGTAATAACAGTATCTTAATTGTGTAACGACCAAATAGTAATTTCCTTTGTGCCACTGAGAAATCTGTATAAAAATTGGAAGTTCTTTAAAGTTAAACGTGTTGTAGAAGTGTGAGTTTTGCCTGGTAAAATTACAGTTTAACCAGTTACACTAAACTGATACCTTTATCTTTTGTTGTTGGAGCTTCTTTGATAATTGTTCCTTTTATTCTGTGATAGATCAAGGGCAGCAACTAATGATATGCAGTAGTTCTTAGAATGGCTATCAGTAAACTAAGATTTTGATTGTCATTGCTGTTGGAAAAGAAAAATACTTTGATCAATAGAACGTCACATGGGTGGGGGGAAAGGTAGTGTGTTTGCTAAGCAGCAACATGAAAGAGCAGAAAATGCAGCTGTTATCTGTTTCATAATATGTTTGGGGTTTTATTAATAAGGTTTTAGGACTATTGAACTGAAGTCTTTCCAGTTGCAGCTAACTCTGCTAGTAATCTCATTTTCATTTTATTCTATTTTATTCTGTATATCAGACTGATAAAACAGTCTAAGCAAGCACAGGCAATCAGAAATATGTAGCAGAAGGCATCTTTTAGGATATTGCCACCTTTTTTTCCTGCGTATTATATCAGGCATAAAGATTTGTTGTACCATGTTGAGTTTGCTGTAGAGTGACCGTACAGACCTCATAACATGTTGTGAGGGGACATGCAAACAAAGAAAAGCTTTTTTATGCTGTATATATTTCATGTCTGCTTTCTGTTCTAGAATGTGTGAAAACATTTTGCTTGAGTCTTCTTTTCAGATTAATTCTTTCCTTCCTCAAACTTCCCTTGCAGGATCCAGTTGTGGTATTGAATGTTCCATTGGGTGTAATTTCAAGGATTGAAAAAATGGGAGGAGCTTCAAGCAGAGGAGAGAACTCTTACGGATTAGATATAACCTGTAAAGTAAGACTTTCCAATAATTCAATAGGAAGTGAAATCTAGAGGTTCCTATTCTCACTGCTTACCTATTTATAGGAATGAAAAAACACATGTTCCTCACAGCTCAACTTAAAAAGGGCTTTTTGAGACTGGACGGAGAAGTGGCTTTTATATAAAGGGCTATTTAACTGTCCTCCCTGCATATGAGGAGAGGGATTAGTCTGAATCACTAATTGACAAGAGGTTTTGCCCAGTAGTCTTGTTTTAGGTCATTGTTCCTGTATTGCTAAATTATTTTACTTATTCTAAAAGTATTTTTTTTGTAATTCTAAAATCTTTGAAGAACACTTCAAACGAGGGTTTTGTAAACTGTAAAGGCAGTGAAAAGCTTACATAACAGCCATCTCTGTTTCCTTAGTCTCACAAAAAATCATTTTGCTGTGAAAAAAGATGATCATAAGGGCGTACCTAGCAAATAATTCATGGAATATGTATAGACATTTAATTCTTAGTAGTTAATACACAGTTTGCTTGGTTTTGGTATTAGTGATGAGAAAATAACTAGGGATAATGTAGTCTAGACAGATCACTGGCAAATATTAGTTTTGAAAACAGAGTAACTCTTATCCTGCAAACATACAGGAGCCCATGAGATTTTTTAGTGAATCAGATACAGTCTTTCTGATGGTTTTATGCTGAAGCAGCATTTACACCAGACAGAATGTGGTTCTGCTTTATTTGTAGAATTCTTATTCTGTCTTCTATTTTATAGAATAAGAAATAAAACTGAACATTCACAACAGTTGAGGTGTGCTGCAAGCAGATTCTAAATCATGTTTAGTGCTTAATACAGCATTTGTACATCAGATAAAAGTACCTTACTGGTTTGGGTCTCTTAAAAGATAATGCCTTTGTTTTAGGATATGAGAAATTTACGGTTTGCGTTGAAACAAGAAGGGCACAGTAGAAGAGATATATTTGAAGTCCTTACAAGATATGCTTTTCCTCAGTCACACAACTTGGTGAGTGACATCATCTATGCTATTGAGTTGTCTTAATGCAGAATTCTTGCCAATTAACTTTTAACTGTTTGACATCCTAATGCATATCATGGCTGCTTAAAAATAACAACCACAGAATCTCATGTCAGCATAAACTACAGAGAATTTATATTTTTATTTTGAACGTTTATAGCACTTAACATCTGTATTTGTAAAATTATGCATGCTATACGCTATACTTAAGGTCAGCTACTGAGCACCTCTGATCCATACAGCTTTCATTTCTAAGAGACTGCATGTTACTCTCCCTAATTAAGAAACAGTAGTACATGCATTGATTTCTTGAAAATGTTAAACTATTGGGCAGTATCCAAGGCAATGATAAATACTAATCACCAGGATTTTTACTTCAGGAAAAGGAGACATGGTGAGGCAACACTTCTTTTATTGATGAAACTGATGAAAAATATAACAGACGGCTAATACAGTAATGAATTTACACAGCTTTATTTCAGGTTAAAAAATATCTTATGGAAGGAATTGTGACAATGGTGTTAACTAACCACTATCTTCCATTTCTTTGCTGAAATCTTTGTACTGTGCTTGGTGGATCATTTTGATATCTCTGTAGTAAAGGCTTTGTTTTGGCTTTTGTAAAATTGAGTTTACATTTCATTGGAATGTTTTCATTTAGGATAATTGTAGAGCAACTCCCTTCCTAAAATGTTGGAGGGTTCTGCTATGAACTTGTTCAGAGAATTTCTTCAGTATACGAGCTTAGGAGGATGCAGGAAGAATCTTATTTCCTCCTCTGAAGATACATGTTAATCAATGAGCTACACTCTATAAACGTTTAAGTCTTTAAACCCTTATTTCGGAAGTTTTGCATTCTGTATACAAACAGTCTGTGAAATGAAAGCATAAGAAAAAAATCCTTTTGCTCAGAGTATTTTGTATTGACAAATAGGTCTTAAGAAATGAAACTGAAATTTCTACATTTGGGTAGGTGTGAGGAGTTATACTCGCAAAGAAAATTTGTTGAAGAAGTGAATATATCTTTAATGCTACTGCTGGAATTCTGAGCGTCTTACAAGAGGATGTTTGAAAGCATAACAGGATATATGGGCTTCGGATGGAATTTTGAAAGGATAATGGAAAAGAGAGAAAACTGTATGTAGAAATATCAAATTATATTGAAGCTTAGGTGAAAAAAAAGCTCCTAGATATCATCTGATCCAGGCACCTTTACTGTCCTGATTTTTCTGTATTTTTATATTTTGTGTCAGATTATCTGACTGATTTTTATCTGTAGTGACACCATATCCTTAGAGGTGATCCTAAGCAAGAACATTTAGAGATGCCTTATTCTGTTTCCTTCATAGTATACCATTCTCTGACAAACAGATATTAAATGTAGCCCAAAACATTATTTCTGAGTGGAGTGTACTTATTATTTTCAAGATTTTTCTCCATCACTATCCCAACAGCAGTGTTTGAGAGCTTCTAATAAATTACAGATCTGTTCACAGCTGTTCATCTGTGTCTCCACATTCCCCTATGTTCTTAAGTCCAGAAGCTAATTCTTGTCTCTCTCCATTTTGAGCATAGGTTGGGTTCAGATCTCCTTGAATCAATAATGTGAAATCTGATTGCTCACCTCACCGACAGCTTAGTTGATATGGAGCAAACAGCTGCTATCCATAGTCCTCTGTTGCATTTGCAAACTTGAGCTACCTGAAAGAAAATCGTTGCTGAAAGTGTTTTTTAAAAATTTGTAAAAAAGCACCAAACCAAAAACACAAAACCAAACCCCCCAAAATTAAATGTAGTACCCCACAAAAGATGAGATATATTTAGTCTCTGTAGTTTAGTTTCTGCATAGTAGCTGTTTCCCTTCCTGATCTTATCTTGAAATTACACATCATTTTTATAAGATTATTTGCCTCCATAATGCCTGCACGATGCATATTTATTTCTAACCATGATAGCTCTGCAGGAATGTCAGTTTGAGAGACACCGGCGGTCATGCTGTCTGACTTTGACCTCTCCCCCTCCCGATGTAGCTAATTTAAAATATCTCAGAGTCAGATCGTGACAGTGTTGCTACAGGATCTACAAGATGATTTTAGGTGGCAGTGAGGATGCTCTGAAGGAGCACTTGATTTTGCAAAAAGCATCTTGAACTGAGGCTTCATTCTGAATGACATGTCTCGGTGCAATGGTGGTGTAAGGTTACTGAATTTGCAAATGATTAGAAGTTCATGATATAAATACTACAATGTCTGATCTTAGTTTTTAGATGAACAGGTAAGATGTAACTGACTGAGTTGTAGTAATGGCATATTAAAGGCAAGGGTAATGATGTCTTTACTTTTACATACACTGAGAAACTGATAACCTTTTCACTAAGTGAAAGCTTAGTGACTTATTATATATATAAAGCATGAACCAGTGTTAGAAATAGAAATATAGAAAAATAGGAATAATAAGTTTACTTGCTTTGTATGTGTGTAACACCTTATTCTAGTTTTGCTGCTTTCTTCTTTTGTAATGCTTAATGACTGGTCAAATATTTAACAGATTGTTTAGGAGTTACATGCTCATGTACAAGTAGAACATGTATTTATGTACTCTGATTCCATAAATGGAGTAAATATAGACGTATTTGTGAATAGACTGCTTGCCAAACTATGTTGTCAGGTTGCAGCTGCAGTAACTACATTGTGTTGTGAGTAACCAGCATATTGCATGTTATTTTTGTGTGCAAAATGGTAATGTTAAACTGAATGTTGAAGGCAAGCACTTAGCCTGTAGGAGGACTGAAAAAGAGACTGTGTGTTGAAATTGCGGGTTAGCACCTGCAGGGAAACAAACAAAATTATCTGCACAGTGAAGCATAAAAAGTAGCTTACCAAAAATGTTAGAAGATTTGAAAACCTTTTTAAGAGTGAAGTAATAGTCTTCCGCTTTTAGACTATGGATCTGCAGTGGGATCCCTGCTTCCATTTTATGCCAAGAGGCTTTAATTTGCTTTTGCAAACATCTTAAGATTTACAATGCATCAGTTGTCTTTACCAAGTACGGGTCTTGATAAGTCACAAGCCTTGCACCCCATAAGTTTTCTGAGTGCTGATTTACTGTACTTTTTTCTATACACCTTCACATTCATTGTAGTGTTCTGTTATTTGTCAGATTTTTGCTGGTTGATCCCTGCTACAAATGATTATATTTTTTCTTGAGCAGTATAGGAAGAATTTCCAGTACCTGGAATGTCAAAAGAACTGATGAATCTTAATTGTCAGCTTTAATAGTTGTGGGACTGAAAGCTTTTGTTGCAGATGTGGTAAAGCTGCCATAGCTGAGTGTTTTACATGAAACGTGCTGTACATAGTAGAAATTGTTCTTTCAGAAAGGATTCTTTACCTCCCATCCTGATGCACAATATATTTAACCCTAGTGAAAAGATGAAAACAAAATACCCTTTTCCATCTGATTTCTTGTGGATTATTCCGTGGGTGACATGAGCAGCACAGCTGCCATTTGTTTATTTCTAGTTTGGAGCAGCACCATCTTTATTTTTATCAGTAAGGTCTTCTGTGCAACAGCTGTCACAGTTGCACTCTAATAAACTCATGTGTTTTACTTATCAGGGCCTAAGCTTTGTAATTTTTAAGCTCTCACCAGGCAATTTTTGAGTAGCAACTCAAATAACATATTCCTGCCTTTGAGACATCTTTTAAGTTATTTGTTAGGATTCCAGTGTTTCTGTTTCCTATTGTTATAAGATTCTCCTTTGTCTCCGGTTCCTTGGTGAATTCTTAGCATAGTTGCTCTTTGGGATACAGCAAATTCCTTTGGGGAGGAGGGGATGGTTCTTGTGTGTAGCTATTTATTAATAGTTCAGCAAATCAGCTACATCTACTGCTCTAGATAGGGATATTCCTGGTTTGCTGTATTCCTAGTTTGCAATTAAAACAACCAACCTTTTTCAGTTTTCCTGCTTAACTTCTGATACTTGCATTTACATCTAATAGAATGTGGGGTTTTTCCTGATAGTATTGATGTCCACCTCTTTCCTTTTCCTTTCTTCATCTCTCCTTCCATTCTATTTGATAGCAGTGTACTTAGTAAAAAGAATCCAAAATGTTTACTTATTCTGAAGGCCCACCCCTTTAAAAATGGTGAAGGAGACATTGAGAAGACACAGCTTGGGAATGCATTGTTTACTTCTGCAAACTTGCCAGTGAATGAAATTTCAATTTCTAAAACTAGTGAGATAAAGTATCTTGTGTGAGCAGTAACAAGCTCCTTCTTTGGGAGGAATACATTTTGTGTTTTGTTTAGAGCTGTTTACTGTTTAAACCACTGCAACATATTAGGCTGAACAGAATTGCCTTCCACCTTTATAGTCTGCCTTCATAAGATCTAAAGAAACCTCTGTCTGGGCTGATGGTGTGTTCGTGAAGCATTGCCTTACCTTGCCTTACTTCTCTGGATGTAGTCATGGCACCTTAGAACAGGGATTTTTTTATTTCTTATCAGGTTTTCTGCATTTCTGCTTGGTTCAGGTCTATGCCTGTGAAAATGATATGGATTTGGGATGTTGAGTTTATGTTCAATTTCTTCTTTTAATGGCTTTGAAGAGCTAGAAGACTCGGAGCTTTTTTTTGTTACAAATGAGCTAAGATAGGCTTAAGTGCTTTCTGCTCTGGCTGCTGTTGCTGTTAGCTGAACAACACATTCTCTTCTGTTTTTTCTTTTATCTTTTGAAACAACTTCATTTCATGCTCCAGTTGGCATCTGAAGAATTTGTAAGCCACCGAAATTAATTTTTTCAATGAAGGAGATTCTTAAAATGAACATTAATTTGCTTTCATCATAAACTGTAAAAACAAACTGAGGAAAAAAAAAGGTTAGTTAGGTAATACAGCCCACTTGGAATTGGTTGAAAGGAGAAGGAAAGACGAGGTATGAGGAAATTGTCAGAAACCTGTATGAATCTTGGAAGTGAGCAACAAAGCAAGAAAAAAGTAGATACTTTAACCTGCTAGCAACATATTTTGTTAATTTTTTTTTTTACTGTCAACTTCTTAATTTTCATGAAGTTTTACAGTAAACCAAATTTCTGTTAGTAAGTGTCAGTTGAGGAGGGAGTACAGAAAGAAGGCTCCCTTCTAATGGTAATAGCAATTAAAACCTTTTTTGTACTTTCAATTTAGCATCTAATATTTTATGTACTAATTGCAGCTGTTCCTATTGGAAAAATTTTGGTGAGAAAACAGTAATTTATTTGGCATGAATATGAAATACACGAAGTGAACAGATATACACTATTCTAAAACACATCAGCCTCTTGACTGTAGAAAATCCAGCAGTTTCAGCTTAGTAATTTTCATTATTATGTCACTTCATGTTTTAACTGTTGTCACATTTTCATTATTTCATTAAAAGATTTACATTGTTTATTACTTCTTGCTCTTCACTTTACAGTCTGATAAATATCAGATTTAAATGGAGGGAAGGGAGTCGGCATGGAAAAGTCAGTCCTGTTTTGTGGCAGGTGTTAGGATAGAGCTGATGACAAGCCCACTTTCAGTCATTGTTTAATCAACTTCTTTTACATCCTGCAGCTTTTTTTTGCATTTGCAAATGAAGAAAAGTTTTCTGAAAATGGATGGATGGTGTACAATCCAATGTCTGAATACAGGAGACAAGTGAGTTGTTGAAGTTCCAGTTGCCTGGTGCTTTCTTATCTGACAGCTTACCTAGAGAAATTACTGTTTGCATGCTTTCCTTACTGACTTTTTTCTGGGGGGAGCTGAGAATGGGAGAAGATGGAAAAACAACTTGGAAAAAAAAAGTAATAAAAGGGAATAAAGCACCAGAACCTTTTAAAGAAATAGAATGTCACAAGAAGACAGACTTTGCTCTTTTAGGGAAGTTATTGATGCTTCTTAGTGTGCCACTGTTAAGTGAACAGGGGGAGGGGAGAATGTGCCAAATATGTAACTACAGTGTCCTAAATATAGATTTGATTTTGTCTTTGATTTGGTCTGCTTCTTCCTGAAGTGAAGGGGAAAAAAAAACCCAGCAGCTTATTTTAGAAATGTTACTTTACAGAAGTTATTTAAGTCTATCAGTATTCTACCTTGCTCTTTAGGTGATTTTGGAAAAATGTCAGTGAAAGAGGATTGATATATTTAATTTTGAAGTGCCTTTTAAACAATTTATTTTTGCTTTAAATATGACATTTAAAAAAAAAATTAAATCGCAAACCATAAGGGCTCCCTTGGAGTTCTTGTTCCCCTCCATAGTTTTTTTGTTCAAGATTTAGAGGCCAAAGACCAAAAAAAGGTAAAATACTGATACACAAACTCCATTGTGTGCATGCATGTGTGGAGAGCTTATCAGTCTTTCTCAGTTTCCTGGCTGCTGTTTTTTGAAATGCCATGCTGAGCAGACCGCAACAAAAAGGTGTTGCTTCTTAGTAAGAAAGCTACTCTGAATCTTTTTTGTAACCTGAAGGTAGTATCAGGCTACAGGGAAGGAAGGTTGAGATGAGGCTTCCTCCCCCTGTCTCCAGGGGATCATAATCTCTTTTCAGCAAGCAAAATGGAAAGGCAGAGCTTTGAGGGAGGAGAGAGGGCATTTTTCTTTCCTTAACCCCACAGTTAAAGAAATACATGTACTAGTTTTAGTCATTGTTTTGAAACTTGTAAGAAAAGAATTGTGTATATAAGAGTATATGAGATAGCTGTGCAGTTGTTAAAGGCTGTGAATCAATCAGCAATGAGCTGGGTTTTGTGCTTTTTTAATGTTTCTTCCTTCTATTGTTTTGAAACAATGCTGTAGTTAGGTTAAATTGGTAGGTTGTTGCCACCATGTGGCCATAATGTCATGTAAAATTCAAGAGCAGAATTAATTACAACCAAAAGTACATTGAAAAACTTTGTGTTACACTTTAGGGTCTGCCTAATGACCGGTGGCGAGTTACTTTTATTAATGAACATTACGGACTGTGTGACACATACCCATCGCTTTTAGTAGTGCCATATAACGCAACAGATGATGATCTCAAGAAAGTTGCTGCCTTTAGGTCCCGAAATAGAATTCCGGTGAGTATTATGTGGCAAAAGTTACCTTACAGTGTAGCAAGTTTTAAGTACGCATCCAAACAGCTTTTAGCTGAACACAACGCAGAGGGTGCATTTTTGGAAGCGGTTACAGCAAAATAGCTTTGATTGGCTGGTGGTTTTTACTGCTTGAAACTCTTGGCAAAGCCACATTTCCGTTTTTCCCCCACAACAACCACCCTTTCCAACTTGGTTGGTTTTAACTTGACTTTTCTAGTAACAACTGCCAAGCATTGCAGATTCCCTTTTCTTGATGAAGTATGAGGCTTAGACTGCATTCTGTACAAGTTTGTTGACTACTGTTGGATGCACTTCAAAGTGGTAGCAAATTTTATCCTCCTGTAAGCAAACTGCATGGCATTTAAACATAGTTCCAATGGTCAGTCCTAAAATAAGACCTGATGCATGGTCTCTGTAGTGAAACTTTGGGCTTTTTAGCCCTTTAAATTGGGCTACGTAATTTAAGATAAACCTATTTGTCTTTTTGAATGTATTTCTATAACTAAAATTTTTCAAGTAAGAGAATTTTTATGCATCAGCTCTTTACAACACTGTTGAAAACATTAATTTCTATCATATTACAATCCAATCTAACTAATGTTTCAGTTTGGTAAACTCTGAAGAAGTGCTAGATTCTTCGCCAATATCAGAAAGCTGCTTTGAAAGCTCAGTTAATTTCAAACAGATGCAAAACTTAATACCATCTAATAAATATTTATTATATTTACTGACAAGCTAGGCCTATAATTATTTACTATGTATAGATATAATAATGTGTATATAATATATATGTTAAGTATATAGCATGTGCATATAGTTCTTATAACCTAGCTGTATCTTCTCTGTCATCCCAAAGTTCATGACAGGGATTTTGTAAGCCTGTACAGTGACAGTCATTTCCTTGGTGATAGTAATTTTATTCTTGATGGGAAATAACCATTCATATTCACCCCTATTCACCCTAGATATACAACTAAAGGCTGTTTCAGGAATAAATACTTTCTGAAGGTTGTTTGGGTTTGAACTCTGTTCTTTCACTCTGTAACCTGCAATTTTTGAACTTTATCCTTTATTCAAGGATAAAGTTGGAGGTTTTGCCTGCTTCTTGGGGTGCTTATCTTTAATTGCTTGCACTGCAGCCTGTTGCCTGAGCAGCTCGCTGTCTCTTGTTTGAGGCAAGTCCCCTCTGGCTCAGAAGAAAATAAATGCAGCATGCACTCTGATCCAGTGCCACCTCTTTGTGAAGAGGGATAAGGAACAAAATGTAATTGAAAAATAAGAGGAAACATTCAGGATACTGCAGAAAGATTCAACTTCCCTTCCGTACCCAAAGAAAAGGGAAAAGTTGGTCTTGTAGAGTTGGAACATCTTAGTCACTGTTTCTACAATGAGTTCATTCTTCTGAATTGTTTCTTAGTTTCAGCGGGCATTGCTGCGTTTGCTTCCAGTTTGCTTTTCAGAATTATTTGTGCAAGCTAAGACTTCTAGGCAAATATTAAAATACACCGGATTATATAGATAAGTATCATTTCAAGAAGAGTTAAATGCACAAGAGTATGACTCTTAAAGATTATAATTAAATTTTATGAGACTGAAGTGGAAGCAGTTGAGATGTCTTGGGATTATCTTTTGAAGAAGCAAAGTAAAATATGTTAATTTAAATATTATCTGTTCTAAAGAATGTACTTTCAAACTGTAAGTTATGAATTTTTTTTAATAAAATGTTTTTCTTCTGTGTTTTTGACACGTGACCAGGTTCTGTCATGGATTCATCCAGAGACTCAAGCTGTTATTATGCGCTGCAGTCAACCCCTTGTTGGAATGAGTGGCAAGCGGAATAAGGATGATGAAAGATATCTTGATGTCATCAGGGAAGCTAACGGGCAGATCTCAAAACTGACCATCTATGACGCTAGGCCCAATGTCAATGCAGTCGCAAACAAGGTAAACAGATGCTTAATAGTCTCTTGTTGGTTAAACAATGAGTGTACTTGTCTGGCAGAGAGGGAATTCTAGCTCCTGAATAGTTTTTTTGGCACAAAGTGAACACTAATTTAGTGGAATGAGTCCTCTTCAATGTTTGCCCTGAAAGGAATAGGAAATGCTTAAACTTGTTTGCCTCTAGGAGGTTTATATGTAACAAATGTTAAGGTACTTCAGAGTTCAAGAGGGACAGTAAGTTAGTGTTTTGCTCTAACTTAAACGCACAAACCTGTACTTTTACAGCCCTCTTCTCTATGATAGAGAATGTAATTTATTAAGCAAGAAACAAGGTTGGTTTTGTTTGGTTTGTTTTTTTGTTGTTTTTTTTGTTTTTACTGTAAATTCTTTGGGAGACTCTGTCCCAGGGACTGTTTGGCTTGGTTTAATTTGTAATCTGATAGTTTGTATTGTCAAGGTCTGCCTCAATTACTTGAATTTTACTCTAGAAATTGCATTATCCTCTGCACACTGAATTTTTATGGGTGAACAAAACACGTAATCCTGCTGTTTCCCTTGTGGAAGGAATCTCAATCTTACGTTAACTTAAATTTTTCCCCAGTTCTTGGATTCTCTCAGATTTTTACCCTACTTGTTTCAAGGGTGTATTATAGTTAAACTTTACACACACATACTTCTTGAAGTATGAAGCATGGTTTTCAGCTTTTTTAAATGGTCAATGTATTTCACCCACATTTTTTAATTCACTTCTGATACATTGAATTATAAAATTCTCAGTCATAGCAGTAAAAGCAGGGAGGTGTATTTCTAAGTCTGAGGGACAATGATACACAGAGTGCAAGTCAGTGTTAAGTACTGAAAAATGTTTTCTTAAACAGCTGTGACAATTAGTATAAGCAAAATCTCAGGCTACGCTACTTAATACATTCCTATGTTCTTTGTACATAGGTCAAGACCACTCAGTCAGTAGGAGTTGCAGCAGCCCCGGTGCTAAAATTACAATCACTCATCACCAGGACTTCATAATACTTGAAGGAAAGAGAAAAATACAATTATTACTACTTTTAGCAGAGAGCCTGGCAGCTCTGAGAATACCCCCCACGTCTGAGGAAGGAGACAGAGTGTAGAATAGAGATAGTGTGCTCCTGTACAGAAAATGTAGGTGATACTAATTGGGAAAGTTTGTACTCTACCTTAGGTTGTTGCCTGATGTGTAGTTGGTGGCTGTAATGGCTTATAAGGGCAAAATTTATCACAAATCATTATGTGGCACGTTTTTACTGTCTGCAGGAAATGCTGCGATTTTGCAGCAATTTTTGGAAAACCTCATCAGTGGTACTGGGTCCTAAAATATTTGTGGGTTTTCCACTTCCTTTTATGACCAGGCACATCCTCTGCTGCGGTAGTGATTCAGTGTTTTGAGAGAGAAGCAGCAGAATACACTTTCTACTTATGTGACTCTTTAGTTCTTTAACAATCTAAATACTTTTTATTGCTGAAGACCAAACATGTAACTTCTCAAATGTTACCACTGATCTACTGCTTGGAGGAATAATATGAGATTCTTGAACTTAATTCTTAAATGTAGCTTATTCTTAACTGAATTCTTAAGTTTAATTTTACTTGGCCAAACATACTATCATTTTTATCTATTTTAAATATCAGGTCAATTTTAGTAGTAAATAAGTAGGCAGTTTAAACACAGGAAAGATTTGCTGGTAAACGTGAGATTTGCTCTCTTGAATTAGTGATGTGCAGAAATGGACAAATCCTTCTGACTGAATTTCTTTCTAATTGGTACAGAAACAAAGAAATGAGCAATTTAAAAAAAAAAAAAAAGAAATCTAAATAAAAAGTATACATAAAATTCAGTTCCTTTTTGCTCTGTTGAAAAGTTGCTACAAGAGTGTATATATGACTAAGGTTAATTTTAGACCTATTGTTTGTAGGCAACTGGGGGAGGATATGAAAGTGAAGATGCGTACCCCAATGCAGAACTCTTCTTCTTGGACATTCATAATATTCACGTCATGCGGGAATCTTTGAAAAAGTTGAAGGACATTGTTTATCCCAATGTGGAAGAATCTCACTGGTTGTCGAGTCTGGAATCAACCCATTGGCTAGAACATATAAAGGTAACTTTTTGCTGTTTGAGGGAGGCGCTGTTAGTCTGATTGTCTTTACATGTGTGAGATCTGATTTTATGTTGGTTTCTAGTAATACAGGACTACAGGTAACTGCCATTGTGAAGGATTAGTAATTACTATAGTTGTCAGTATGTATTTGATTTATTTTTGGGAATTATGGTTTTGTACATAAATCTTGTAAATTTATTTGTAAATTTTGTAATTTTCATCTTGTAGCACAAAAAAATACTTGAACTGGTAATTTGCCAGGGTTCTTCCTGGTTGACCTTTGAACCTTTTGCCACTAATACAGTTGTCCAAAAGTATTTAGAGTATTGTGTAATGAATCCTACTTAAAATTTCCATTTTAAGTTAATATTTGGAAAATAGTCTTATTAGAAAGGTACAAATTCCTTTTTCCAACAACTGAGATATTTCAGTAATTTAATTCAAAGAAAAGATCCAAATGAAACACAGTTTTTAGAGAGTATTTCCTATGGTAAATACTTTATTTCCTTAAAAAAAGAAGCTTGTTCTTTGATTTATCAAGGTTACTGGTTTCTGCCCCATTTTTTTTTTTTTTTTAGAATTTGTTTTAAGAGGAATTAGACTTTACTGGGGGGTTAGGGAACCAATCTGTTTCTGTATTTTTATACAAGAAATTTACTTGTATCTCCTATAAAATTCTTTGCCAATTAACTACACCACGCTTTTTAGGTCTGTAATGGAATCAGTATCAATTTTGATACTGTATAGATACAAAGAAAACAATTCATTTTTGTTAGAGTGAAAACACTAATCTGCTCTGTTGTTTGGTGTCCGTTCCTCTTTGCTAGCTTGTCTTGACAGGAGCTATTCAAGTGGCTGACAAGGTCTCCTCAGGAAGGAGCTCTGTGTTGGTTCACTGCAGTGATGGTTGGGACCGGACAGCCCAGCTAACATCACTGGCCATGCTGATGCTAGACAGCTACTACAGAACAATTGAAGGCTTTGAAGTTCTGGTGCAAAAAGAGTGGATAAGCTTTGGACACAAATTTGCATCGGTAAGCATCAGAAGGCTTTCAGTGACACTCATTGTGTCAATGTTTGATAATTCTTTCCATTATTTTGGAGTTCTGATTTAAAACATTTCCTGGTAAATGTGAGCAGAGGTTTGTTTTGGTTTTGAAGCAATTGGGTTAATATTGGTTTTGCTATTCTTTCTCTGAGAATTCATAATTTGTCCTTTACACTCTTCTAAAAGCACAAAATTGCTAGGGTCATGGTGGTTATTGAGCAAAGATAATGAGAAGGCAGAAAAATGATGTCTCCTAAACTTTTCAGAAGATCAAATAAGGTTGGGACCTGAGGCTTCTGTGTCACCCTCCCTTTGGACTGTTTTGGACGTCATGAGGCAGATGAATTAATCTGGCCAGTGTCTTTTAAGTGATGTTTTGAACACTTCTTCTCAAGAGTATGTAAACTTGTCAAAATAGCTCTTGAGGCTGTCACTGTTAATATTGGCTCTAGTTCTGTTTAGTTCTAGGTGATCAGAACGTTACGTAAAAATTGTCTATAGCAGGTCCTTAGTATCTTACCCATGCACCATGTGGAATGTTGTTCTAATGCATTCTAATATAAGAAGTACGAGACAGACATGACTATAGATGGAAAGTACTCAGACATCCTATAACTGCTAACCATAGTGAAAGTGGAAGGACTTTCACTACTTACTGAACAGTTTGCTACTGTTGACTCAGTTGTGTTAGTTTAAACTGTCTTGCAATTCCTTGTGCAGAGTATTGTACAGGCAAATAGAACACATCTTAGTTCAACATACGTGCTCTGCTTTTGTCTTCTCCAGGCCAGTAGGTTGAAGCAGAATTACAAAGATAATAGAATTTCCTTTCCCTGAATCTCGTACCTGTTCTTGGCTATTAAATGTGAAAAGGAAGGAAACAGCTTTTACCAAACCTACTTTTCGTCTGTGGGGAGAATTACTTTGATTGTTACTTTAGACTCCACAGAATAAGTGGCTCCCCAAAATGTAAAGAATGTGCGTTCATTTTCTGTTAAAAACATGCGCGTTTCTTTGAGCTCTAATGTTCACTGTCTACCTTGGGGAGAATCTTCAGATTCGAGTGTGGAGAGGGAAGAGAATAACCTGTGTGGATAGTTTGATCTAGGTTCCCCAATGGCTTAAATTACAAAAGCCAAGAAGTGTTTTTAAGTTGATTTTTGGCAAAATTTGTTATGTAAATATAGTTCAAAATTTATCTTGATTATTTGCAAAGTACTGGATGTTTTAATAGTTCTGCTTGTCCAATAACTAATAGGTTTATATAAACAGACAAATTATCACTTTGGAGTTTCTCAGACATCTTAAACATTTTTCTGAATATCTGAATCTCTCATCCTTGGTGCAGTAACTAAATTTGTAATCATAAGAACAGGGTGCTCTATCACAGTATTACAGAAGTATCAATATTGTAGTGCAAAATAAGAAACAATGTCTATTGCCCATAAAATAGACTGTTTTGGTTAACAGGTTGCTGTATTGCTTCATTTCAGAGAATAGGCCACGGTGATAAAAATCACGCTGATGCAGACAGATCACCCATCTTTCTCCAGTTCATCGACTGTGTGTGGCAGATGTCTAAACAGGTATATATCATTCTTCAGAAAGCAATGTTAAGAGAGTACTGAATTAAAACCAGAGGTCTTTATTTTACAAGTATTTGAAGAAGACAGCATACTTCTCTGCTCTGACCCTGTAGTCAAAAAGAGTGTATTTACTTTTAAACCATACCCTCTCTCTACCCTGTTTTCTATGAGTTGTATACATGCTGTAGTAGGCTGCTTAATGTGTCATTGGCTGTACATGCAGGGCTGGGGTGTCTTGGGTATTGGCTTCTCAGAAACATATTGAGAGCTGTAACCCAGCAGAATGCTTTTACAGGAATTGTATCCATCATAATAGGGTCTGTCGTTTCATTTCACCATTTTTGTGAAACGGTCCCTTGAACTACAGGGACAAATGGTGTTTTGTCAAAGCTTGAAGAGGAAGCTTGGGAGCTATTGAGTGCTGTGATTTAAAGATTTTATTTCCAGTAAGTAATGAAACAAAGCAGCAAACTTAAGTCTGTTTAAGACCAAGGATTAGGAGGTGAACCCTTGTTTTCCTGTATGGTGCTGCACTACAGAGGATGCAGTATGGATACTTTTTTCTTACTTGCTAGTAAAAATGTAACCATTCTGTACTTTATGCTGCTTTTTAGAAATTAAAGGTAATAAGAACATTTTGAGGAGAATTCTTTTCAGTGACGGGTTTTAGAAAGTTGAACACCTCATATCATCTGATCACTTGCTCTGCTATAAACTATAAGAAAGTATTAATATTATTTGTAGATGTATTCAGGCTTCTAAATGCCACCTTCAGCCTCTTAACCAGGGCGTTTGCATCTCTCCCTCCTTTTGCAATGTAAAGAGTGAATTTGTCTTTTCTGTTGTTAGTTTCCTACAGCCTTTGAATTCAATGAGCAGTTCTTGATTACAATCCTGGATCACTTATACAGCTGTCGATTTGGTACTTTCCTGTATAACAGTGAGTTTCTTAGAGAAAAAGAGGTTAGTCAAACCACTGATTGTTTAATTCTATTGTTGTCTTAACTCTACATGATTACGAAAAGGTTTGGTTGTATTTGGTTATATTCCTTGTATGGTGGTTTTGAATTGGCTTTATTCTCCTTATGGAATAGTTACATGTTAAGTTCCTTGGGACTGGCAGCTTAAAGACTATGCAGTCACTAAAATACTTGTCAAGCACTGATTTTGGAGCATTTCTAATACAATAACTTACTATGCTTCTAAGTTAATTCAGAGCGTATTAATTTTAGAATTTAACCATGGCTTCTGTGTTGGATTTCCTGATTTTGAGCAAATAATTACTGTTCTTATTTCAATTTTGTTTTAGAAAGTGACTGAGAAAACACTTTCATTATGGTCTTTGATAAACAGTGAAAAATCTAAATACACCAATCCTTTTTATACTAAAGAATTAAATCGAGCACTCTATCCGGTAGCCAGTATGCGTCATTTAGAGCTCTGGGTCAGTTACTACATCAGGTGGAACCCAAGAATTCGGCAACAAGTAAGTAAATTCACTATAATTTACAAAATACTTTTTAGACTTCAGAAATAGCATTTTGTGTCATAACTGACTTGTGCCTGTAATGTAATATGTTCAGGTTTTTAATGTTGTATCTTTACTGTAAAGATGGAGAAAACGTGAACATGGTTCTTTTTTGGGGTTTTTTTGTTGTTTGTTTTTTTTTTAACTCTGCTCTTCTCAGAACACTGAGCTTACTTCACTGCTTAGCATGGAGTTGTCCTCAAGCTTTTCTACCCCTTTTCTTGGGGACAGAGCTAGGGGAGCGTTTTTAAAGGGTTATTTGATGCTTCTAAGGGGCAAGTGACAATGCTTAGAAATAGGGCTTACTGATCCCTGAAGAGTTAGATCATTAGCATCACAAACAACTTAGCTGCCTTTGCTTAGCCTTACTCCTGTTCCTGAGAGTGTTTAAAGTATTTACAAATTAAGATGACCTGTTCCATTCTTTCTTTCAAAACTGCTATCTGTATGGATGGCTTATGGTATGATTTTTTTTTTTTTTTAATATTTACCTTTGACTCAACATTGCTTACACTGCGTAACTGTAGGATAAAAGCTCTTACTGAAAATTATACAAGTGGATAGATTGGAAACCCAGAAAAGCTTTTATCAAATTACATAGAGTTCAGTTCTGTGCTTTTTAATGTTTTGTATATGGACACTCACTGTTTGCTCCAGTCTTGCTAGAAATCTCAATGTGATGTGTAAAGATAGTGTATGGAGACTTACTTGTCCTTCTTAACAAGTTGTGGAGTTCTGAGTAGGAGATATAACAGAGGAGCAATTTCTTTGACAGAAGCAGTCTTCTAATCCAGCCCCTGGAATGAATCAGGAGTTTTCAAGCAATGCATTTCCTTTTCCACAGCTGGTCTCCTGTATTATTTACAACATTTTAGAGGCTGCAAGAAAGCCAGACAGTTTGCTGTATTTTTTAATGAGTTTGTTGTCAGTTTAAATATTAAGTTCCAATTTTAAAACTTGCTGCTTGCTGTGAAAGATGAGGCTGTTTTCAAAAGGTGAATCCAGACATTTATTTTAGGAAGTGAAGGATTACAGGGTATGCAAATTAGCTGTAAATCTACTTAAAAATGCACTTTGCCATTATTCAGGAAAGGTTTTTGGCAAGAGTTTCTTATTGGAAATGCAAACACACGTGATAATCTTGTGCTGCTGCTGGTCCTTCATTTTCATTGGTTTTATATACAAAATGCAACATTTTTTTCTGCATGTGAAATTTACTCCATCTTGGCTTAAGCAGCTGAATAGTGGACATGCAGCCTGAACTAGTTTTCCAATGACCTTTTAGTGCCATTACTTAGAAGCCTGGTCCACATCAGACTTCTGTCTAATGAGGAGTCTGATCTGTCACTAGCAACATCATTAACACTACACCTCTAATCATCTTAGTAACTGCATTAGTCATTGATTGCACTTCCACAGTTGATTCAACGTTGGTCATCTGGAGCGCATAGTGAGCAGTGCACCTAAGAGTGCTGGTTCAGCTGGTTTTGAACTGGTGAGGCGTTCGCATTGTCTTCTGAAACTGTACTGCTGATAGCTTTTAATTACAGGCAGGTTAACTGTGTAACATCAGCAACTCCTTGACAGGTGTATACAGCTGAAGCTTTAGGCTCTGTAGTTACCTTGGACATTTGTAATTCTACTTTTCCATTTGTTTTGTCACTCTGTCTGGAAAGGAAGATAAGCTTAAATTGGAAACAGTTGGGATGCTCTTTCTGTGATAAATCTCCTGAGAGTTAGGGCAGTTGATTTTAATCACATTCAAGTTTATATAGGGAATTACTAATAAAGTTTTGCATTTATTTCATTTATTTACCCAAAGTTGCAAATTTACTATTAAAAACTGAAGTAAATTTGATCAGTAAGGGAAGTTATTTAATCTGAAGATAGGGATTTCATCTTGATCTGATCAGCACAGTTAAAATAGGCTGGCTAAACACTGTTTTTAGGGAAGGGGAGACATCTGACCTCTGGAATCTAAAACCTTTTAATAAGTCAAGAAGAGGAAAGCTTTGGTCAAAGTTTTCACGTCTATCTTCCACGCAATATTAGACAATAAGAAAATCAAATCCATATGCTGCAGGTAGTGCTGGCTGATTTTCTTGAGGTAGGAAAAACTGTTATGTGTAAAGATTTTCTTTGGATAAGAACAACTGGAAGGCAGATCTCTTGCGTTGTAGAATTAAATATTTCTGTTTAGCTACAACTTGTTACATATGTTGGAAACTGCAAATACTGAATAATGCCAAGAAAACGCAAATACTACAGCAGGTTAACTGCATAGAAGTAGTTGAACTGATGAGACTAATGCAGATCTCTTTCTAGCAGCCAAATCCAGTGGAGCAGCGTTACATGGAGCTCCTTGCATTACGTGATGATTATATACGGAGACTTGAAGAACTACAGATCACAAATAATTCTAAGATATCCAATTCATCAGCCTCATCAGCATCTCCCTCACAAATGGTGTCCCATCTACAAACACATTTTTGAAGAAGTGTTGGCTTGGTTCTATACTGTAATAGCAAGTGGTGCTTAACATAGATCTATAGCATAAAGAGGAATATGAATATTTTAATGCCTTACCTGAGACTGTCCTAACGCAAATTATTTTAGACTCATTTGAGGAGGACTTCAAAACAAAGAAAACCAACTCTTCAGTTACGTGCCTTTCCAAACCTGTGGACTGGGAACATTATTAATCATCTTCTAGTTATGGAGGGCTTTGAGTTATTTTGGAAAGTCTGGTACAATTGAAATTAAATTGACTTATTGTTTTCATAAGAAGGCGTTAATTTATTACATTGTAGGTCATGTTCCTGTAAGGAAATTCATGCTCAGTCTCAACACATTAATGGCAATAGGAATATTCACATTGTGTAAAATTAGGCATGTGTGTATTCCTGTTAGGAGTGGAGTTCGAGATAAAAATAAATGCTATTGTAGGATTAGAGAGAAGTGTTAAAACTTTCCTTTTTTGAAATAAACAAAAACATGGGAGGGATTTCACTTATATGTTTCCAATTAAAAAGTTCAAATAGCTCACTAGATATCAAAATAAAAGAAAAATCTATTTTTTTATTATAAATTGATTTTTTTTTTTTTTTAAACAGATTGCAATTGTACTGGATTCTGAGAAGTCCTGTTTTGGCTAACTGATCAGCAGTAAAATGTATTACAAATTATCACTGTTGGCAATATTCGTTCTTTGGATTAATACAGAATAAAATGGTTCTAAACAAGGTTTATACAATTAAAAACAGACCCACAGAGACATTGGTTAAATATCCAGCAACAGCCATACTATTAAAGCTTGTGTTTGTCTTATAAAATTAAATGTGCCTGTTTAAAGAAGCTTTTATACCAAAGTAGGCAAAATTTTTCAGTTATAAATACTATTGAACACTTGTACATTTATAGCTTAACTGTTTCATTTCACTTTTGTTCAATGAATTTATTCTTAAGTATTTAAGGGATGTCGGTATACAAGGTTGGCATATAGTGTGTGTAGTTATATCGAACCTTCCAGTGAATCCTAGTTTCAAGGATTCTTGCAAACCTTTGTGTTTTTTAAATAGTTGCAAGCATTTCTTAGGACAGCACAAACCTTGCTACTTGATATTTAATTAAAATTTTGCAGATTCTCAAGTTTAATGATATTCAGGCAATCCAGGAAATATTGCAATTCAGAATCTGTAGAGGACTCTAATACTGTTATTTTAAAGGAGATATTTTAATGCTTGAGGCTTCTATCATTGTAAGTTATTGTACATGTGGTGAGTTTTGATCTGCAAGATATAATAGGGTTATATAGTTTTGTGTATATATAATATAGCCTATTAGAAATCCCGCAAGTTTATAAAATGTAAATATTTTGCATATGAAAACTAAATTTAAAGCTATAGTTCCATAAAATAAGTCAAAGTTTAGAGGACATCTGATATTTTTAGAACAGTATTTTTTCAAAGGAATAAAAATACACCACCTCTTGATTTAATTTGGTATATACACTGAATTGCACTGGTTTGTTTTCTTTTTCAGGGAAGCGCAGAGCATATGGTATGTGTTCTAAATACGCAATTTATGACTTATTTTTGTCCTCTAAGTTTCATTCTCCCATCAGTATTCCTCACTGTGTTTCCAAAATAGCATTGTCTGAAAATTTTGACTTCGTAAGGTAAATGACTCGTTACATCATAAAGAAGGATACTCGGTTCATGATATACTTTTCATTTTGAAAGCTATGCATACTCTGGTATATTTGCCTTCTACTTACCTGTGGTTTATAAAAAAGCTATTTTTATTAGAATATTTCAAGTTTCTGTATTTGAGTTGAACGTATCGGTGACATCTTGGAGTATTGTGGAGAATTTCAGAAAATCTAGTAGTTTTTACTGTGTAATCACTACGTGATAACCTGTTGTGTTTGGGAAAGTGTAATATAATGGAGAGGAGCTTTTTGCACTTATTTAATTACTTATGTACCATTCTTCATATTGCCGGTTCTGTCAAATTTCAGTCTAACATAGCTCTGTGTGGGCTTGGATTTTTTCTTTCAGTCAAGAGATAAAATACTTGTTTTAATTCTATTTTTACATGGCAATATCAGGCAAATACTGGGGTGTTTTTAATCCAGTACTTGGAAAATTCTAATTTGAGGTTGTGCATGCAGGCATACAAACTGATCAGTGCTAACAGAAAACTTCATCCTTTCCAATTGACGGTGTAACCTGGGCTGCTGTTCCGCAGGGCGCTGCGTGCAGGTACCCCGTGTCCGTACGGTACCTGTGGGTGCAGCAGCTGCAGGTGATGCCCTCTTGTAGCTGTCACAGCCAAGGACAAACCCATCGGAGCTTTTGAGGCGGTGAACAAGAGACTTCGAGGCATCGAGTGCCTTTTCCAGGAGGGCTGAAGAAGCCGGGTTGGACTCTGACCACCACCAGCTGAGAACGCCCTGAATGAGAGATTGTACATTTTTCCTTTCTGTGTTCTTACTTCCCTGGACTTGAGGGTAGTGGAGCACTGCACCAGCTCCGCAGAGAAGCAGTCACAGCGCCAAGCCTGACAATATTCCAGAAGCATTTGGCTAACGCCTTCAGCCCCACGGTGTGAATGCTGGGATTGTCTTACGCAGGGAGAGGAGTTGGACTCGACGGACCTTGTGGGTCCCTTCCAGCTCGGGTCACTCTGTGATTCCGTGATTCTGTAACCTAGCTTTGTGCTGGGCTTCAGCTACTGACGTAGGAAGCGTAATTGTCGAATGCCTTCTTTCTTTGCTTCTGCCTTCTCCACCCCAGCACGGTCAGGGGTGGGGATGAGGGGCGCGCTGCCTCCTCCTGACGGGATTTTGAGCTCTGCCTTGGGTTCCGCAGCGAGCGTGTTGTGTCGCGCTGGAGAAGCCAGGTTTGCAGCCGCCCGGGAATCTGCTCCTGCTGCCCCAGCCCCACCGGGGAGCCGAGCACCGCCTGCGTGTGACGGTATGAAATAAAGACGCCCGTTTGAAACCTGTGCCTGCCGCAGCCGTTCTCATGCATTGCCTAGCGCGGGAACGGCGCGCGGGGCTGCCCTGGCTCCCTCCCTCCGCGGGGCGCGGGGCGGCGGCCGCGCCCTCCCCTGCCGCGCGGGGGCCTGTGGGTAAGCGCGGCCGGCGCTGACAGCTCCGCGCGGCGCCGGGCTGAGCCGGGCCGGGCTCGGCGAGGCCGGGGTCGCGGCCGGAAACATGGAGCGCGCGGCGGCGGCGGGGCCGGCGCTGGAGGGCGGCGGCGCGGGGACCCGGCGGGCCGTGCGGGCGGGGGGCGGCGCGGGGTCGCGACAGCCCAGCACGGAGACGCTGGACAGGTGAGCGGGGCCACCGGGCGGAGGGGAGAGAGAAGGAAGGGGCGCCGCCGCCGGGGTGGCGCTCCGGGGCCGCTCTGCCCGCGGGGCGGGAAGGGGGCGCCCCTCGGCCCATCCCCCGCTACCCGCGGCCTCGGGGCGGCCTCCCCGCCGCCCCCGGCTGGGAGCGGGGCCCGGGCCGCCGGAATCCAGGGACGCCGGCGCTGTCAGAGATGCCCGCGCGCGGCGCCGCGGGTCTCGTCGCCGCCCGCCCCAGGGCTGCGGGGGCTCCGCATCTTCGGGGCCGGGCATCTTCGCAAACTCAAGCGAGACCGAGATTTTAGGTCTCTGTTCCCATTTTTTTTCCGGGCAAGCGGGTGTTTCATCCGCAGAGGTGCGGCTGTGTCCCTCTGTCTGTCTGTCCGTCCGTCTCGCTGGACGCCAGTGAGCGGGCTCGCAGCGGGCCTTGACGCCAGGCGTTACCGCGGCTGCTGCAGCGGCGCTGGCAGAGGAGTTCCTGCCTTTGGAAGTTTCCAGCTGGAGGAAACCTCAGAGCTGGATTTAAAAATCCCTAAAGAAGGAGTAGAAACTAGCAGAAAATTCACCTGGAAAATTTACAGTGTCTGTTTATCGTTTCATTCATTTATTTGCCTGTACGACTGTGTCAGGCTACGCCAACATGCGTGGCCTCATTGTGGGAAATCTTGCGTTACAGCTGTCGATGTTGTTATCAAGGACTTCCTTTTGAGTAAAATCCAAGTGTGCAAGCTTGACGTTCAGTTTATCTCTGAGTTAGAATGAAAAGAGGTGCACTGGTATGTGTCCTGCTTGGCAGACAGTGATAAGTCACATTAGTACCATCGGTACAATCACAGCATCCTCTGGAACACCGACATCCCAAGACACCAATCCTGGGAGATGGACCTGCATTCACAGTCATTTCCCTGCTGCTATTAACTTTGTTGATGTAGTGGTTTCTGGTGCAGATAAGCCATATAAAAATAAGTAATTTTCTTAATTAACAAGTAATGCTTATTTAGAAACAAATTTGTGCATGTCTTCAGGGTTTGCCTTGGAAATTAAGAGATGTGAGAGTGGGAGAAATAAATGACATCAGAGGAGGATTGCTGTAGGGTTTAGCTCCTGCACTCTTTTCAAAACCGAAGTGAAATGTTTCTCTAAGTGAATCTGAACTCCAGTTCTGCACTAACGCGAGAGTTGTCTTCATTGTGCAACCAGAACTATATGATATTTTGTGATCTAATACTGTGTAGAATTTTGCAGGTGGGGAGAAAGCTGCTGACATTTATCAGAAAAGCTCTGAAAGAGCTTTCATTTCAGGTATGAAGTTGCTGCATTCATCGTCACTTTACATCTACCTATCCTAGCAGAGTTGTGTAAAAACAGACCTCTAGTTAAGTAGTAAATGATCATCTTACAGGTCTCCAGCAGCCTGGTCTAGTGTGAGGTGTCCCTGCCCATGGCAGGGGGGTTGGAACTTTAAGGTCCCTTCCAACCCAAATTATTCTATTATTATCCCACCTTCTCACTGTCCAAGTTGTGGTGCACCTGTTGGGTGCTGGGGATGTGTATGTAGTTACTCAGTGTCACTCACAGAATCCAAAGCTGGTTTACAAATGAATTCTAAAAGTTAATTAAATCTTTCTTTTGATATTTGACTTCTGAATAATCATTAAATCTGTAGAAGAGCCCAACCAAACTGTTTGAAGAAATGGTAGTTATCTAAGGCATCAGCTGAGGCTGTTGTGGCACCTGGGGATCAGTTCCCTCTGGCATTCCCAGTTTTTCATCAGATCCTGGCATGTTTTGCAGCAGCCCTAGCGCACTTCAAAGCGTCTGGCAACAAACTGTAATTGCTTCTCACTGTCAATACTGCATTCTTTGTAAGCAGCATTAGTTCAGGTGACTGTTCTCAAAATGCATCATTGGGATTTAGTGTGCTTCTGCTGTTCACTTGCTTTGTCTTTAGGGTTCTTATAGACACTATACAGTGCAGAATTCCTTGTTGTGGCATGGGAAGGTGGGTCCTGAAGGTTATTTAAAGATTCTTTTATGAATAGGAAAAAAATGTGGCTAAGTAGAGGTTACTCCTTAGAAAATATGCATTTTCTACATTTAATGTTATTGCAGAATACAACACTAGAGAAGTTTAAATTTTTAATGCAAGAATAGACTAACTTAATTTAGAGGATTTACTGAATAATCAGGAAGTAATATTAAGGGAAATGTAAGAGGTTTCCTGTTACTTGACCAATTTGATTTCATGGATGGCTTAATGAAAAAAATGTGTGAACAATGAAAAAAATTACACAGGATAAGTAAATGAATGTTTTTGTGAATTTGTAGGACCCTAACATCACTTTTAACCTACTGACAGTCCTGCATCTCTGATAAGATCTATTAAAATTGTTTTCCCTAATTTGATCAGCAAAATAGTTGTATTCTGTGCACTAGGCAAGCTGAGTTTTGTGATGATAGTGATCATTGATGGTTTTGTTTTCTGCGTGCACACAGTTGTTACAGTATTCTCAACATACGCTTTGGAGTCCTGATAAATAATTTGAAATATTTTCTTTTTTTGTAGCCCTACTGGATCCCATGTGGAATGGTGTAAACAACTGATAGCTGCAACTATTTCTAGTCAGATTTCAGGGTCTGTCCCCTCAGAAAGTGTGTCCAGAGACTACAGGGTAAGTGACTTGCATTGTATTGATTTTTTTTAAGAGTAAAGGGTGAATGATCAGGAAAGTTCTTGCTGCCTTGATTATCAGGTGGTAAGTACTGAGCTGATCACTGAGTGTTTCAGAACTAGAAACATCTCATTATGCGTAGGAGTCTCTTGAATCTACTCTGTGTTTTCTTCCATATTTAAAATAATGGCATTGAAGTCTACAACATAGGAATTGAGAGAGATGAAACGAAACTTAAAAGTCAATGTTTTGAATGAAATGCCAAAAATGAGTTGTCTTTTCTTTTGATTGCTATAAAAAAAAATTGCTGAAGTAGGTTAATAGTTACAGGTTGAAATTGTTTCTATTGTGTGTCATTCAGAGTACAGAATTGATCTCTCCAGATTTTACAAAAAATAAATGCATTTCTATGCAAAAAATATAAATGGCTATCATTTTTCATGGACTTTCACCAGAGACAGAGAATTCAAGCCCAAACAAACAAACAAACAAAATCCCTTTTTCATTCTCTCACAGCAACATTTTTGGCACTAAGGTAGTGATTGCACAGTGTGGTTTACCTGATAGGTTCCATTTTGCTTTTTTACCCCTGTTCTTTCATGGTCATTTGCCATTTCTTACATGCAGCCGGCCAACTGAACTATCAAGGGTGGACCATATCCAGTTTTCTTACTCCCTTTAAGAAACCTAGGCTGCTGCTATCTAAATACTTTTTTCTTCCTAGGTTTGAAACAGTTTCATGGTCTTCATGCAAAATGGCCAAATACAATTTTTATCTTTTTCTTGTTTTAACTAGATTTTAAATTATTTTCTAATATGCTCTGTGATTTAAAAGTTTGATGTCCATAAACAATACATTTTAGATTCTGTGACAGCAGGTCAGATTCAGCCCAAGCCTGAAGATGAATCCACAAAATCATTTTGACCGTAGCCTACTTAAAAATTCACCTCACAGAGTTTCACGCTATTGGCACAGTCAGCAGCTTATACTCATAAAAAAAGTACTATGGCAGCTGAATTGCAAATGCTTTCTTCAGGTCAAGGCTAACATCTTTGATAAAACATTGTGGGAAACCTTGCATTACGGCTGTCGATGTTGTATTTGCCCTGTAGATCAAGGACTTCATTGTATTAAAATCCAAGTCTGTAGGCTTGGTGTTCAGTTCATCTCTGAGTTAGAACACGTTCCCCTGGAATAAGGAGCACTTTTTAATTCTAATAACATTCTTCTGTATACCAAACTCGTCTCGGATATTATTTACCAGGAGGAAGTCTTTCAAGGCCTAATTAAAATTCTACTTAATTCTCTGTTTCTTAGAAATAAAAGACAAAAATTTAAGCCTAGTGGTATTCAGAAATTTTGTCTATAAATTGTATTTGGCATCATTGCATTGCTGAGATTTGTAATCGCTTATTTGCATATAGCATCATGTAATTTTTTTTCCAGAAACGCCTTTAGTTACCTTCAAGACCAGTACCTTGTGAAGTAGTGTCTATGCTTTAGAAGTCGGTTTCTCTTGCATTTAGCTTCTGCTCAAGCTGAGTGGTACAATTAGTTGCTTAGTCAATACCATTAATAGACTGGGTTTATTCTTCATTTAATGTGGAATACGCATGTAAAATGATAACGCCCCTTTATAACTCACTTTTCCGTGGAGACGTTTTTTCCTTTTGTTGCACACTGATCAGTTTTCTGGGTCTTCATTACCTTTGGTTGCCTTGAATTGCTATATTTAGGGAGAGTCTTACAACTCAGAAACTTCAGGTAGGGCCAGCTCTGTGTTTGCTTTGGGAAGTGCTCAGGCAGTTTTTGTGCTTTCTGCTGGATTTACCAGGAAGTGCTTGCTTTGTTCTTTCTTTCATCCTTTTTTTTTTTTTGAATGTTACAATCAATATGTTTGCAAAAACAGGTAAATATATCAATTCTTGTATATAATGGTGTTACTCACTTTAGTCTGTATAACCTACCTTACCAGGATGTAATTTAGGGAAATCAAGAGGAAGCCAAGGGGCTGCAGATGAAATCATTGAAACTAGAGAGCACTGAGTGAGCTCTTGCTTGCTAAACCCTACAGCAAATGAGCTCACTCCAAGTTCAAGCTCTGTTATGCATGTCTTCTCTGACACAGTTTGCCTGAAGAGCGTTCCTGAATGAAGGGCTCATATACCCCAAAATTGCTTAAATTATTGTAGCTGAATATAGACACCTGCAGTAATAATTTGAGAGGAGTTGTTGCTATCTGTGTTTTGCCATTTGAATCAAAAAGGTGTGGTGGTTATAGTTCATGGCTGTTACTGCAGGCTTATTGTTTCCACCTAGGATTACCAGCCCCTTTCTTCTCTTTTCACAGTAGCACATTGTAACTGGATAAAAGGGTGATGAGGAATGAATGTTTCAAAAGAGCTTGGCATTTGTTACATCACTAAAATGAAGTGGCTAGATTGGTTTTTAGGCCAAAACAATTCCGCAAATGAGAGCTGCTAGATCTGCATGGTTTTGTTTTGTTCTTTCAAAATCCTCCTATAATGAAAATGTTTGGAAGTAGAGTTCTTCTGAAAATCTGATGAAGTAGGTTATATCTTTAACAAATCAAATCTGTCTGTTTTCTTGGATAACATTTTATATTTTAACTAACAGGTATACAGGAGGCCTGTTACACGGGTAAGATTATTGTTGGCTAGCAGTAAAACGGCCTCCTACCTGTTTGTCTTTTGTGCCGTGTGAGATCTTGGTGTGTCGAGCGTTCTTCTTTACTTCATTAATGGTTTTTATGAACCAGTCAGACCATATTGCTATGCAGTGCAACAGCTTCTTTGCCATAGAAATGCTTTATATACATTACAATGTTTTCATGAGCAATAAAAGTCAATGTCTAAGTGAGCAGTATTTTTAAATTATGTTACGAATGTGCAATACTAACTTCAGTTTTATTACATTAATTTTGACACAATGGATGCTTGCAACTGAGGCTTACATGCTTCGGACTACAGAGTGCTGTATTAGCAGCTCTAATGTGTTATCTATGCTAAAGAATATTAGTGATAAAAATGTTATGTCTTTGTCTATCCTATTTAAATAAGAAACCAATCATGCTTGCCTTTCTACATGTTTTACCTTAATTGTTCCCACCCTGTAGCAGGATTGAAAGTTAGGTTTGAAGTTAGACATCAGTGCAATGACCTGCGTATTTTTAATGATAATTTTGATATTGGGTCTTGCCTGTTGCTTATTGGAGATATAAAAAGGACATGCCTTGTTTCCTTGTCCCTCTCTCTTAGTAACATTTATGGAGTGAGAAATTATCTGGATAATGTTCTGACGTTGTTCATGAAATGTGTCCAACACTTTTATTCAAACAAAGACCTCTTGTTTGGTCTCAAACCAAGAGATGAGGGC
Organism: Neomorphus geoffroyi; assembly: GCA_033558235.1. Lineage (NCBI taxonomy): Eukaryota > Metazoa > Chordata > Aves > Cuculiformes > Neomorphidae > Neomorphus > Neomorphus geoffroyi. The sequence goes on along the minus strand of JAUMJM010000045.1, from coordinate 9,301,260 downwards.
TGAATGATTTCTTTTTCTCTTCTGTTGTTTACGTATCTGAAAATGATGTGTTTAGTCCAATCAGACAAATCCACAAGTTGTTGTTTTTTCTTTTTTTTAATAGATAGCTCTTGAAATAATTGGTCTGGATTGAGTAACAAAAATGTATTGTTTTCTTTCTGGTTTTCTCAGTTCTTTGTAAAGGCTTTGATCTTCAAATGACCTGCTGTGTTTCTCTGTCTTTTATTTACTTAAAATATTTGGGTGCATTTGCTGGTTGTCCTTCTGGTTTTCTTCCAGAGATCACAATATCTACTTTGCTTTAATTTCAGAAGCAACATTTTTATGGTCTGAAGTTTAAGTAATTTCTATTTAATAGAATTTCACCAATACATAAATGTTAGGAACCCTTTATAATTTGAAAGGGATTTCTAATTAATTATATTTTTTTAAACTCTTTTAGAGTTCAAATTATCTGAAGATATCTGAAGTCCTAAGTTTTTTCATTTTTTAAAGGTTCTATAGAAATATCGTTAAAAGAAAAAGCGACTTTAGCAAACATTTGTAAGTTTAGACAGACTGATTTTACAGTCTATGAAGTGAGACATTCTTTGCATGGGAACTGGGAATAATGGACTGTCATGAACACAACAGTTAATAAAGAAGACAGAAGAACAATTTTGGCTCAATGTATTAAAACAATTACTTTGTATGACCCTGTGGTGTTTGTGCTTCTCTCTGGAGTGCATTGAGACCTTGTCTTTATTAGAGAGAATTAATATTGAAGATTTACAGCCAATATGATGCAAAATTTAATTACTATGTGAATTGTTTGCATATTTTGCTATAAGGAATAGTTTTCACTTCTGTGAAGTTCCTGTCTAGGTTTCCAGCAACAACACAGAAGTTGCTGGAAAAATACGTGGAACCATAAAACTGAAAGTTCAATTAAAACATGTTTTACCCAGTAATGCATTTTTAAAATTGTCTAGATACTTCTATTTGATGTTGACCTATTTTTTTCCTGGAAATATTGCATGAGTTTTCCCCTAATGCTACTATTGCAAGCTGTACTCAGTTTCTTCTATTGATAAGCATGTGGCATACTTTGAATTAATTTTCTTCACTATAAAGTTGTTTGTCTTAAAAAGACAGTACATACTTTTATGTTCTTATCTACCAGCACTGACTCTTCGTGAAAAAGGGAGTAAAATTTTCATTTTATGTTGAACCAAGTAACATGAAAGGATAGTGCTAATAGCTTGGATTCCTTTCTGCCGAAAGTAGTTTGTGCCGGGAGTGAAGAACTGAATTTAAAGTGTATGCTGTCTTTTTAAGGAAAGAAAAAAAAAAAAAGAGGGAAACAAAACAAAAAGATTCTGTCCTTTCACCTGTTGTCTGCATGTTTTTTCCTGTTGCTTCTCTCTTGCCCTACTGCTGCCTCATGCAATGCAGGAGATTCAGGATGGACACAATGGCTATCATTCTGAAGCAGAACCTGATCAGGTGGCAAGTTTTACTAATCTTTCATTCATTAATTGTGTAGCAAGGTACTATATATTAGCACTTGTACAGTACATACAAATATTATTAGCCATGCAAGAGAACCCATAGAAAGCATTTAGTGTGTAACTGGTTATGTGCTAGGTAGGGTTTTTGTGTAACATTGTATGGTCTAAAATGCAATACTGCACATCGGTCCTTTTAAGTGTGTAAGTATTGGCTAATTCTCTACACATCATCTTTTGTGATTGGGTGCTGAATATAAAATTCTGCTTGTTTCCAAGAAAATTTAAATCAGTTTAAATATCTTCAGAAATGATATATTAATGAGTGCTTAGGATAGTTTGTTTGGAGGCAGATGGATCCTACCAGTTATTTGTGTGTGGATCAGAGCTGTAATACAAGGGAAGAGGTATTTGTTTATTCAAGCTTAGCCCATTATACTTATTCTCACTTTAGGATGCAAAAAATTGAAACCTTAACATCACATCATGTTGACCTGAAGGAGATCACTATCTCACATGGTCCTTGAAAGTCCTGCAAACCCTTTTATTCTTAATTAAAATTTTTAGGACATTATAAATCATAGCCGCCAATGAAGGACCTGAAGGATCAATCTTGTATCATTCTGGAATGAAGCCATTTAGTCAAATTAAAATTTATGAACTAGCCCTTACTTTAAAATTGCTAATTGTTCTTCTATATTTCATTATTACTTCATTCTTAATCTGACTTTCTGGATCCAAAAATCCTATAATGGACCTCTTCCATAACCTGTGGCACTCTCAGTAGGATATTGATTGAAATAGGGCATCGTGGGGTGCTTCTGGCTTCTTGCTATTAAAAATAAAAAGTTAAAATGTTAAATAAATAAAACTTCTGCCATATAATTATCTCAGATAAAAATACTCAAATATTAAATAGACAGCATTAAGAATAGGAAAAAAAATATGAGCTTTAAAATGTTCTCAAGTAAATAAAATACCCAGAATAATACCTGCATTTAGCAAAAGACTAACAGATTATTAATTGCAAATTTGAGCTGGTTATATTATTCAAATTTTTGCATGCTATATGTAGCTTGCATGTGAAACTAAATGTTGCATAAATGCTTTATTACTAATATGCTGCTAACGCGTTATGTCTGTGTAATATTTATAATACCAAGGTTTGTGTTTGTTGGTTTTTTTTATTGTAGTACTGTTTAATACAGTTGTGCGTAGTAAAAAAAGATACACTTCTTGTGTTGTAGTAAAAGCACTTTGCATCAAAATGTGTCGAAGTAATACAGATGAAAAGTGAGATTTACTCATATTTTTGCATTTCTGCCAGGCACTGCGGGATGGAAATAGAATAGCACAGATAGAAGAGGCTCCACTTTTTCCTGGAGAATCAATCAAAGTTATGGGTAAGCATACTGTTGAGTACCACTCTGAATGCTATTAAATCCCTAGTTTATTTATTAAAAATTAGAATATTATTTCCTTTTGACTTTTGGTTTGGTTTTATTTAATGCAATGCCACTTTAGATTAGCTGATTTGATGTGGATTTCTTGTCTTTGTCTTTTAAACCCATATGTGGAAAGGAGAAATCAGTTGCAGAGGATGACTTGTTTCATATAGATAAATCACTTTGTTTCAGAAGTTAGTTCATTCCATATAGATGTATGCATTGTATTTCTGCTTGGGAGTGCCAAGGATACTTCATAGATTCAAAAGCTTCAAAATTGTGATAGCAAAGATGGTGAAGTTATGGAAAACTTAGTTTCCAGTTCTTAATGAGGTTTATTTCACTTTGGGCTGTGACAGCAAGCTCTGCATTAGCAGTACAGTACTTGTGTAGAAAAGACTACCAGCCCTTTCAAGTAGAAGTGAAAATAAACATATGGATCTATAACTGAAATACCTGGCGGTCGGTTGCGTACACATCAGTAATTGCCCATTTGCATGCTCTCTGAGGTGCTTTACAGCTCAGGGCAGGGACCGAAACCGCCTGCCCGCCCTTCCTGCAGCCCAGCCTAGCTGAGCCCAGCCCCAGTTGCTCAGCGGTTGCTGAGCACCAGTGGGACTGAGAAATCTGATTGTTTTTATTGTTGAGATATAGACAGCTCTTTCAGTCCCAACAGCATCTGAAGAGCAGGCTTTCCTATCGAGGTCAAACATCAAAATCTTACAGAATTGCAAACATCTTGCTATTTTTAAATGGAAATAGATTATTTTTTTATGGAACAAATGTCTTTAATAGTTAAACAAAGCTTTAATTGTTCTGTTTTCCAGCTAAAGATGTTATGTATATCTGTCCATTTATGGGAGCAGTCAGTGGTACGCTAACAGTGACGGACTTCAGAATGTATATCAAAAGTGTTGAAAGGGTAAGACTTCGTTATCTATCTACACGTTGTTCCAAGTAGGAATTTTGCTGAAGTGGATTTCAAAAAGTGACAAATTTGGTGTAAGTGAAGTATGACGTTCCACAGCAGTCTGTTGAACAGGAATTATAGTTGACTCTAAAGAAACTTTCATGAATAAAATTAGTTTGTATTCCTCCTAATTTAACAAAATTAATTTGTTTTTTGTAAATATTTCAGGATCCACCTTTTGTTGTTGATGTTCCCCTTGGAGTCATAAGCAGAGTTGAAAAAATTGGAGTACAGAGCCATGGAGACAACTCGTGTGGCATAGAAATAGTTTGCAAGGTATGGTATGGAAGAGATTTACGCATCTGAAAGTATTTTCATTATTTTCATTTCATTTTCCTGTAAGAGGAATCTGCATGCACATGTACTGTTTTTTTGTCTCATCAGTTCCCTGTATTTGAACCCTGCTTCATTAAAATAATGTATTTCAATTCCTCTTATGACATTTGCAGTCTTGAACACTTCTGCCTTTTGCCTCAGGAGTGAATTCAAAGGAAAAGTGGTTGTTTTATGATATCTAGCTACTCTAACGACAGTCCTAGTCATCTGATGTGAACCCTTACAGAACTCTGTTCTGATGTGGGTTAGATAGTGCCAGTGCCTTAGTCCTGCATATATGCCTTCCTTTGATCAAATTTCTTATAACATTTTTATTTTTTAAAAAATTATCATAGAGTAAAATGGTGTAACTTATTTTTGACAGGATATGAGAAATTTGCGGCTGGCCTATAAACAGGAAGACCAGAACAGACTGGAGATTTTTGAAAACCTTGTAACATGCGCATTTCCTGTTTCTAATGGGTTGGTAAGTCTTAAGATGTAGAGAAGGCTGTCACTGGTTCTGCTCTTCTTGCAATGCGTAGGTGGGGAAATACAAGGGCTGTTTGACAAACATTGAAATGTTGATTCATGAGATCTGTTGCAGAGCAGGCAAGCTACTCTGACTCTCTTTCCTTTTTGCATTAATTCATGGAACTTTATGCTATATCCTGCTGCAGGTGAAATTAGTTAATTTGTACATAACCCTTGAGATTGAGAGTTGCCTAAAGTTGCTGATAAAAAATATGTACGTATTTGACTCTTATTTTCAGCAGTGTATAATTCAGTCTAGAAGTCCTCTTTAAAACAACAAATAGGCATAATTAGTCTTATTAGCTCGCTGCAGAACGCTATTTCATTTGTTTGTATGGATAAGGATGTGGCCGGGAGGTAGGAGACCAATTTCCTCATCCTGGCTTTGCCATTGATGTGCTGGATGATCACAGGCCAAGTAACTTTAACACTCTTTGACTGTTTGCCATCTTGATTTGGGGGTTTGTTTTTTTTCTTCCTTGAAGGAGGAAGCTGACTTTAATTTTCTTTCACAGTGTTGTCCAGTCTTGACTGAAGGTTTTGTATTTGCTCTTCAAGGGTTTAGAAGTGTTACATTCGGAATATTAGACGATTGACTCTTTTGGAACTTGTGCATACAGCCCATCAGACAATAATTTATGCCTCTGCTTTGTTGTCTTTAGCCTCTTTTTGCATTCAGCTATAAAGAAAAGTTTGCTGTTAATGGCTGGAAAGTGTATGATCCAATGGCAGAATATAAAAGGCAGGTAAGTTATGTGAGTACTTGGTGTATTATTTTTTTCTCCATCTCCCTTAGAGCCATTTAAACAAGAAAGAAATATTAAAGAAAATATTTTCATCTCTAGCTACATACAGAAACTATCTAGATCTCATGTTTAGATAGTAAAATGCAAGTTGCCTGACTTTGTGTTGAGTGCCTGCTAAAGTTGATGGAGATAACAGGTGCTTAAGTACTTGAGCAAATTGTTTTCCAGGTGTTGTTTGTTGAAAATACAGGCTTTATAAAATTTTGGTTTTGAATAGGCAGCATTAAACAGAAGGGTAACCATCGTTTGTCATTGTAAATCTACAGTTTCCTAGTTGCAAAAGTATTTTTATTTCGCGATATGATCACTTTCTACCTGAGTGTACAGCCTATTCGAATGTTTTTTTTGCATATCAGTCTTAAAAATAATAAATAGGGAAGACTTCAGTGTTTTGGATTATGGTTTGGTATGAAGACTTGAAGTTTATAGTTTATTTAAAATAAAAATGTGAGCACACTTATTTTTTAAGAAAGTACCTAGCATATAAGAGTTGTTGTCAGGTGTGTAAGGTCTAACCTGAAAAGTATAAAAAATGTTTTGCTTTCATACAGGGCTTGCCCAATGAGAGCTGGAAAATATCCAAAATTAACAGCACCTATGAGCTTTGTGATACCTATCCTGCTATTCTTGTTGTGCCAACCAGTGTGAAGGATGATGACCTCTCAAAAGTGGCAGCGTTCAGAGCAAAAGGCAGAGTTCCAGTAAGTGAAACTTTTGCAAATTTGTAGAACACTTATATCTTCTTGTAGCTTATAAGAAATAATGAGAGTTCTTTCAGGCTTTTTTCTTTTTAAATAACAACGGGCTGGCTTTGTTCCTGGAAGGGGCAGAGGGGGCAAAGAAGGAAGAATTAGGCTTGATGGGTTTAGAATTGAAGAGAGCAACTCAAATGTGGAGTCTTAATTGTGTGGTTATTGTGCCATGTAATAATTTTTTGTGTGGAGGTAACACTTCTAAGCCACGATGGTTCCTGATGTTAATTCACATATTAGCTTATGTTCTGATTTGGTGTGGAATGTGTTAGGGCTGTAGCAGTTTTCTTGTGAATAGACAAGTTTTGCAGGTAGGATAAGAACCCCTTTAAATAAATTAGATGGTGATCGTTTTCATGGTATAGATCTGCTTAGCAAGTTAGCGTACAAATCCGTGGATTTACACGTGGAAGCAGCTTTTCTTCCTCCACTGTTCTTATTCTTCTAATTAGTAAGATGCAGAAACAGGCTTAGTTTTTATTAGAAATAAAAGCTAAGATGTTTAACATTACTTTGTATTTGAAGCTCAAATTCATTGCTAGTGTGCTGTCAATATTATGGTTTGTGTCAGCTTGTCCTTAAATTTGCATTTTTTGATTTGCCAGGAAATAATGCCATGTAGTCAGTGTGATTGTCTGATTGCACTCTGGCCTGCTGCTTTTATAGTACTATGGTAAACTAAAATAAATTTTTATTCCAGGTGTTATCTTGGATTCATCCTGAGAGCCAAGCAACAATAACCAGATGCAGTCAGCCATCGGTAGGCCCAAATGATAAGCGTTGCAAAGAAGATGAAAAATATTTGCAGACAATAATGGATGCCAATGCTCAGTCACATAAACTCATCATCTTTGATGCGAGACAGAATAGTGTTGCAGATACAAACAAGGTAAGTTGGTACCATAACTAGCATTAATGGTTCCATCTTTATTACAAGACTGAAGATTGAGTAAGAGATACGGAGAACATGAGAAGAGATTAAAAAAGGTCTCTAAAGAGGGCACGGGGAAGGAAGGTGATTTGCTTGTAGTGTTTTGGGAAGGCCAGCAGGAATTGAAGGCAGCATGAAGGCCTAGCTGGGAAATGATGCTGTAGAGCCCACAGAAGACCAAAGGTTTCAGTAGTAAAAAGGAGGAGGCATGTGGCTGTGTTATCAAATGTAGCCTATTACAATCAGAATTTCTTTCATCTAAAAAAATATTCTAGTGCTTTTTAGAAAAACAAAAACCAAAAGTATGCTTTTATTAGTACTAAAATAATCCTTTCTGTCAGAAAATCCTGATACCTGACCAAAATAACTCTCTCAGCCTTATGTTGAAATCCTGTACATGTTCTTTTCTTCGTCTGTTTTTGTTTTTGAATGACAGGCAAAAGGTGGAGGATACGAAAGTGAAAGTGCCTACCCAAATGCAGAGCTGGTCTTTCTGGAAATTCATAATATACATGTAATGAGAGAATCCCTGCGTAAACTTAAAGAAATAGTTTATCCTACTATTGATGAGACTCGGTGGTTATCAAATGTAGACTCCACACATTGGCTGGAATACATAAGGGTAAAATACTTTTGATGTGAAAAATCGTTCTTTTTAAACCATGTTTTTAATGTACATTTCTGAAAATATTACTAAAATAAGTTCTAGATTTGAGAGTGTTGCTTTGATCAGCATAATCTTGTGCAAAAGCTGAATTTTTAAATGGTCACTTAGAATGTGGCATTTTGAGTATTCCATAACAACTTTGTAGCTCTAGTTTTATGTACTGGTAGGTAATGAGTTAATTCCTGATAGCACTGTATTGTAGTGTTGGGCAATGTTTTATTTTTTTGAGAGGGAATGTTTGTGAGCAGTCCAGGGTTATCCCTGATTTTTTGGAAGAATGCCCTGGGAACTTCAGATTATATTTGAACAACTGCCAAAAGGACTTCACTGTAGATTCTACAGACTTTCTCATCCTTCCCTCTTTCAATGCAATGTTAGTGTTCATGTGTCATGCATCTACATTTTCATGGGCTGTTTATAGTCAGTGCTTTACTGGGTTATAATCTGCTCTGTTATTTAACATAATATTAAAATAAATCACTACCGTACTCAGTTTTACTGTCTGTTTCACTAACCTCTGAAATGTTCTTAGAATAGATTATTTCATTACCATATTCACTCCCCTGTTTATGATGAATATGGATGCAGTAGAATTTGTTTTATTAGCAACTGGCTCAAATGTCACTCATGCAAAACATGTTTGGGATTCTTCATTAGTTTTGCTCTTCTATTAACCAGTGCTTGCTAACTGCTGCAGGAGAACCGGTAGAGGGAGCAAACACTTAAACTAAGAATTGATCAAATTTACTGATCTTTTCGGAAGAGTTTAATTTTCTTCTTCTCTTGGAGTTGAACTATTTCAAACAGCTTTGGGAATCTGAGTATCTCGAAACTCTTTCTTATTGGCTTGGTCTTAAATACAGTAGCTTCATTTTAAAAGTGGAGTTGTTTGGGCCCATGGTCACCTTTCATTGACATTGACTCCCGTGGGATTCCTGGGCTTAGGTGGTGTCAAATGACCTTGATGACGCTGTTGTGAAGATGACAAAGAGTTGACACACATGTGATGTTCTTCATTAATATGTTCCTTATGTGATACTACACATTACAGTATTGTCAGCCCAAACTGCAGCCTGATTTCTTAAAAGCTGCATCTCCCCGTGGTTTTGTCCAAGAAGTGCTTGCCTTCCTTGCCTATTTGATTTGACTTAAAGTAGCAATTAACAAACCCACAGCATTCCTCCAAATGCATCTTCTGTTTTCCGGGCTCAGACCAGTGTCATTGTGTCCCATTTTAAAGTGATGCATTACTGGAAATTCACCTTCCTAGACCTGGGTACCCACAGCACCTTGAAGATGGTCCAGGACTGTCTGAGGAGGCACCAGTAATGTTCTGTGTGCGTAAAGACAGTAGTCATGACAGGAGTAGAGTCACTTGGTTTTTGCACTCCCAGGATATTTCCTTATGTCCTCCTGGATATTTTCTGTCTTTCAGGGTAGGACTTGTGCTATTAATTATTTTAAACAAATTCTCTTCTTCTAATCCAATCCAAATACTGTGATGGTTCCGAAGTATTGAGACATCTCTAAGGAATAATAATTGTTTGTGGAGGAAGCTGTATTCCAAAGGTCTTCATCCAAAGTAGAATAAAATGCTTCACCTACTCCACAGATACTTACTGATTAATAGTAACTCTGTCTTCTGTCTTCTGTTCTCTGCTTATTGTATCTATCTGTTCAATCCTTTTATTTTCAGCTGTCCTCCTTCAGAGGCACCTGTGTTCTCTTTAGGACAATTTAGAGCAAGCTATTGTATACCTGTGATACAGAATTAGTTTTCTGGTTTTATTGAAGACCAATCTGTTACAGTATTTGCATTTTTTTAGTGCAGTAGAGTTTGTAACTGAAGTAATGGCCAATTAAATATTTCAGACCACAAGCTCTTGCAGAAGCTTTTGTATTGTTTTGTGATATTTCCATCCTGGCATCCTTCAGTTTTACCAAAAAAGATACGATCAATGAAAGCTATTATAAATGAAAGTTGTCTCTAAAGCATGGTTCTTCAAATAGCTTTGAAGTATGGTCTCGTACACAGCTGTCTTCAGTGGATGCTGAGTTTCCTTCTTCCCAGAAGATAGTTTTACATGCCTGGAAAAGGAAGAATGCAAGTATTTTGCAAGATTCCATTTCTGATATTGGAATGCAGAATAGGAATTTCTCCTGTGGTCCTGTTCTAGTGGTTGGAGTTTTTTCACATAGTTTTCAATGCCATGATAGATCATGAGAGATAAAATCTTCACAGGAGAGAGATTATTCAAGTTTTGAAAAAACTATGGAGTGGTATAAGAGAACAAGACAGGGGTTTTTTTGTGGGGGAGAATAACAAGTTCACACAGATGATTTCAGTGTTGTGCCGTCTCTAATCTTTGCTGTCTGGGATGCTTCTGAATCCATGCTATTAATGGTCTTTCATCGGTTGTGTACAGTGTATACTTCATGCACCAACAGATCAACATAGGCTCCCAGCCAGCGGGTTCTGGGTGTGTTTGTGTTGTGTTTTGTTAGATTGGCTGGATATTTTGTCCCTTTCTCTAAACTTAGTAGCTGAGAACTGAAAGCTGAGGAACAAAGGGTGATTGATTACTTTGAAAATGAACTTTGAAAGCATTGAATCTTCTGCCTTTGGAGTGGGTTACAGCATTTGTGTCTGTTCATCATGATACAGAATTTCAGATTTAATTTAGAGAAAAGATTTCCAGGTTCTGTTGATATGCGCTGCTAATGATGGAGAGCTGGTAAGGACCCCCTCCTGGACAAGAGTGCACACAGTTTTTGTACCTCTAGCAGTATGCAAATCACCTTTTGAAAAACTTCAATTTAAAGCAATGTAATCCAGACGATTTTGTAATTAATCTGAAATTTTAAAACAAGCCTAAAAGTATAAAATTATAATTTTTTTTTTTTTTAAAGTTCTGGTTAGTATTTAATATGCTTGTTTATTTTTGTTTATTTAAGATGCTTCTTGCCGGAGCAGTAAGAATTGCAGATAAAATTGAATCTGGCAAAACGTCTGTAGTGGTACATTGCAGCGATGGCTGGGATCGAACTGCACAGCTCACCGCGCTAGCTATGCTTATGCTGGACAGCTATTACAGAACTATCAAGGGGTTTGAAGTTCTTATAGAGAAAGAATGGATAAGTTTTGGACACCGATTTGCAATGGTAAGCTGAAAGATTTAAGTGTGCAGTTTGCCACCTTTTTAAGGCTTTCATTTTGAATGGAATGTTTTCTCACAGTTCTCTGTGTTTTAGTTATTATCTCTGTCTTCTTGTAATGGTGTGTGTCAGAGAATTGTGACCTAATTTTTAACAGGAAATCTGTGTGTGAGGTGTAATATAAAGTAAATAAGAATTAAGTGGTTTGAACATAATCGTTAAAAAAGATCACGTGTTTTTTATGAGGATGAGGAGTTGTAACGCATTGCTTCATCTTAAACAGTGTTATGAATGGAGAAAGAAGGAAACAATTAAGGTGTCTAGAAGATAAAATTACTGGAACCATTACTCTGATTTAAGGTTGAATGTTTATTTAACATATGGGCTAGTGAGGAATTAAGACATAAATTATTACGACATTTTGTGGGCTCTGATTCTAAGATGATTTAGGAGAATTGGCATGTAGTTATGACAGGTGGATGTGCAATATTGGTTATTTCGATACAGTCTTAGTAAATACCTACCATTTTGACACGCTGGTAGAAATAAATGGCTGTGCCGTGAAAGATGGCGAAACAACTGGCACACCTTTGACCAAGTGTCTTTCCAGCTCTGCTCAACAGCAAAGATATGTTCCTAAGTGAATATTGGGATGCGATTTTAGCAGCTGAAAAATACAGGTTAGCATTATGGAAGATTTGCTTGTCTTCTTCACAATTGGAACATATTTAAGAGTTACTTAGCTTTAAAATTTTGGCATGGTACTGTGAATGAACCAGACTGAAATGAAAAGTTTGGTTTGACTTTCAGCGAGTAGGACATGGAGATGATGATCATGCTGATGCAGACAGATCTCCCATTTTCCTTCAGTTCATCGACTGCGTGTGGCAAATGACAAAGCAGGTAAGGTGATTAAGAGTTTATTTCTAGAGTGTCTCAGTCTTTATCTTGGGAATGTAATTCATGTTGGAGAGAACATTGCGTTGCAGAGCAGTAGGATGTTTTCCTGAAGTTGGTTGCACTATGGCTGTACCATACCCACATAGGAAGGCTTTTTCCTCACAGTAAGGGAGCTAGAGTAGAAGTATTGACTTGAAACCAAAATACCAGGAATCATTTCTGTTCAAAATAGGCTTTGAAAGGATTCTCTGATTACATAAATGAGGATTATTGATGAGATAGATTATTTGCATTGCGTATTCACTGGTGGAGTAAATGTTGGTATGGATTTATATTGTCCTTAAGAAGAGCAAAAATCCAGGCTGATAGTGAACTGAGGGGAGGAGAAGGTTCTTCTCTGTGTGTCTCAAATGTGAAACATAAATTAATGTTGACATCATTACATATACGTGACAACATTTCTAACATACAAGCCCAAACAGTGCAAGCCATTGCAGCACTGCTTTTACCTCTGGATCAGGGGAGTTCTTTGAAATTAGGGATATTTAAGATACCAAAATATTAAAATTCTCAATTTTTTTCTGAATATATTAAATTATAGAACAGTTTTAACCTTCATTTTCCTTGACCATAAACTTACGATTTTTCTGAACTTTTATATTTCTGTTCTTTAATGGGATTACTGAAATAGGTTGTCCACATAAAGGCTTTATATCCAAGTAAATTATAATAAAAATGCTTGATGCTTTTTTTTCTTTTATTGTCTCCTCTTTTTTTTTTTTTTCTGCTCAAAACCTAACGTAGGTCTGTGGTCTTATGGTAAAAGCTATTATACTGAAGTCTTTATAGTGCGTGATTTGTTTTGAAGAGAGGAGGGTGACAGTCTGGTTGCATGGGATGCTGGCACTCCCAGATTTCTTACCTTAGTCTTCTTGTTCTGGACATGGTTCTTCAAAACTTGCGTCAGAGTTTCTAAAACTTGTATTCAAAACAGTGTGCTTTATGAAAGTTCCTTGCTATATATACTGGGCCCTTGTCCAGAGTCCCTTGAAGACTTTCTCTTTCTGTGATCTGTGTTTCAGCATTAATGTACTACTTAGTATGGCTGGAGAATATAAATAAATAAATTCTGCCTTTCTCTCAGAGGAAAGCTAATAACAATAGCAAAGAGAAGCAGCTCGAAACACCTGGTAGGAACAAAAGTCCTCTGGGGACATCCTTAATTGGGAGCAGCCTCTTCTATTTTTGTGATCTCCATTGCTGCCTCCTGTTTCTTGCTATAAACAATTTTGTTCCCTCTAGGTTTTTTCAAAAAGGGGGTGGGGGGCGGAGAGGATGTGTGAAATGTTTTACCAGTGCCACATCTGTTCAAAACCTGGATCCAGAATCTGTTCTGAAATTCATGAACAGCAGTGGCATTGAAAAAATCATTAATGTTACAGCAGGAAAAAAGTTGAAAATGTCATTCTTGGCGAGTTCTTGTCCACTTATTTTTATTTTTTCAGTTGACTTCAACACCTAGAGAATAGTTGTGAAGATTGTGATTACCTTGACATGGATCTGTGAAAACCAGGCTTCTATTGTACCTTTGTTTAGATCAGTTGCTTGTAAAACAGTGCTAGTTTTGTGCTTTAGAATCCATGGTAAACATATGTCAAATGGTCCAAAGCTCAAGCATTAATGACTGCAGGATGGTGTGTTTGAGTTTGGGCATGGGCCCAAAGCAAGCAAGTTTTTTTGTTCGGGTTCTGAGAATTACATTCTTAAAACAGTCAACTTAATACAGCGAGAGGACCTCTAACTTCCCACTAAGATACAAATTTCTGGATAGCTTCAGACAATGAAACTTAATACTTGACAGCCTCATATTTTCCCTTGCTTTTTATGATCTTCATGACACACAAGATAGAGAACTTGAAAGACATACCTAGATGTTAGAGTTTAATAAAAAACATATGGTGAAATGATTTCCCTCCTATGTTAGTAAATTCTGGTGATTTTGAATAGGAGTTACCCAATTGGAAGGGCCACATGTGATCTGATGAAATACTGGTGTCCTGTTAAAAATTAACCAAAACTGTAAGATTTACATGTAGCATTGCAGCTCAAGTAGCAGCTTTCTACCTTTCATGCAGAGTAGCCACACAGAAAGAAGGTATATTTAAGGTTCATTGAAGGTTGCATCCTGTTTGTTACCAGAGGTGCATTTTTCACTAGTTTCAGTAGTGTACTCTGCTGTGGTGTCTAGTGTTCAGTTAACCTGACTGAGTCCAATTCCACACTCATAAGAACGATTCCACAAAGTGTTTCAACTTTAAATGCTGCTGTAGTACAGAATTAATTCATTGATTAAAAAGCAAGTTTGTTTTGCTTCTCTCCAGATCAGATGCCACTCGGCATCCTCAGACTTCTTAAACAAGAAAATTCTTCTTTTAAATAGCTCCTTTACAAAAACTTCCCAACTCCAGCAGCATCAAGTGGGAGATTTTAATGACCCATGTGTTCTCTCACAATTAGTGGATTTGACAAAAAGTAAATTTTCATTTGGGGATTTTTTCCACCTGAATCTTCAAACAGACGCTAATGGGCTTGGAACTACAGAGGAAAGCATTTTTAGGTCACTGGTTTTTCAGCAGCAGTAATAGAAGCCTTACAGTCTTGATACATCAGCTCCAACAGTAAAACTCTTGTATCCAAAGACAGGGTTTCAATAAAGTGCTATCACTTATTAATAAATTAGTTGGAGTGCAACCACTGATGTATGGAATTCTGAATATGCTTCACTGGATTGGAATAGCAGCCATGTCAGCATCCATCTGATTAGTATGGACCCTTCACAACACAGAACCCTAATGTGACAAGGCTCATTAAATGCTTTCAGTTAAAGAGATTCCCTTCAGGAGAAGCTTTGTCTTCAAAGTTCTTTCTAAATATCATTTTGATCTTTTGCAAATTATTTTTGCTGTCTGTATCTGATTGCGGCTTTGGGCTGGACGCAAGAGACTGAGATCTGAGACCCACTGAATTTTCTCCTGACTTGGTTCAGCACACCTGCTTATCACGTTCTTTTCATGCTTTTTAAAAATCCTATGTGAACATCACTGTATTGGAATTGAGTTTTGGCATGATCTCCTAGAGAGAAGTAAGCGCATGTAACTTTTGAACGTGACTGAAAAAGACAATTTGATAATCTTCACTTCTTGTATGTTTTATGAAAACAAATGGCTGAGTGATGGAAAACAAACCAGTGATTAAGAGTGAAGCACACCGTGCTGTTGAACGGTGCAGAATCCATAGCATATTCAGGAGAAGGAAGGCTCCCATTCATTTTGTGAGTCATGATATTGATAATTTCCTTAGTCAGAATTACTAGTTGAAATTTGGTAAATCTTAGCTTGAGAAGTCTTGGAAAGAGACTGGTTTTGCAATGTTTGACTTAAATCAATCCTCTTTTAAAAGAAAATTGTTTAAAACTTAGATCTTTCTGGATTTACTACAATCACGCTCATTGTGTGTTATTCAACTCTTTACTTTCAACATGAATAAACATTTGTCCTTCATAAATCACAGATGACACTGAAGGGAATTTCTGTATCAGCTCATTCATCCACAGTCCCAATTGCTGTGTTATTCCTCCTAGCTATACTTGTCATCTTTTTTTTTTTTATTTAAAGTAGCTCTTGAGTCACTCATACCAAGGTGTTCACTATTCTTCAGTGGCACCTATCAGAAAAGAGTCCTCTGCTTTCTTCAGATCTGAAATATTGACTTGAGATTCTTCCATATAGCAGTAAATTCTTCCCTATGAATCTGTAATTTGCATTTTAGACTTCTGTAAGGATTTACTCTTTTAGTGGGAATGAACAAAATGTTTCATTTGTCCTGAAAATCAGTCTCTTAAAACATTTTCTTTCATGGTAATGAGGAAAATGCTAGTTCTTAAATTCCTTTTAGTCTTCAGATTTTTTTTCTCCTAAATGTTTATCATTCCGTATCAGTGTTTGAGACCCTTGTCATACTGAACGCAAAGTTATTTTGACACATCAAGCAGTTGCCATATGTAGTCCTATCATAAAATTTGATTGAAGAAGGACCTTTTCCATCTGAATAGGTAGCAGCCCATACAGTTAGCATTAATTTCTTCCTTAATGATTTTTAGAGCACTACAGATTAAGATATATCTCAAACATTGTTTTCAAATTTCTGATTCCTTTTCCTAAAATGTATCAGGTATGTATCTGCTTGTGAGTAAAATACCTGATGGTCCTTAGTGGAGTAACAGTTCTTTCATTTCAGGTGTACAGGATTTACTTTCCAATATAAAAGAAGAGGCATTAAAGGCTTATTGTACATAGCTGATGGTAAACTCAATGGCTGAAATGGAGAAAAGTAAACTGCTTGGGTAGAAAGTGGAAGAAACATTTGAAATATATTTAAAGCACTTTGTGCAGAAGTCTTTATTATCCAGTTCATTGCACGTTAGGATAGGAAATAAAACTCTTAAACATCATAACCTTTTTTTTCTTCTCCTTCCCCAAATGATTTATTGTCCTGTAACAAGAGAAATAATGTGTGTGTTGAAGGCATTTTGGAGTGGGTTAGAATAGAATACTTGTAGAGCTCCTTAAAATGGATTGCTTTGTGTCACCAGTTTCACATTAGCTAATGTTTCTGTGTTTGTATTCTAATATACTTGCATAAGGAATGTAAGGTTTGTCTCTGAGGAGTGTTTATAAAGAAGCATGTAGGTGAGGGTATTATTGCAATGGGAGTTGCTGAAATTGCTGAGTTTTCTTGAAAATAATCACTAAATAAGAAAAAAATCTTCCCTGAATCAGTTATTTTTTATGTTGGTGTTTCTTTTTCTACACTGCTCAAAATAACGTTTAAAGTAATTTTACTAATTTTTTACTTCAGTTTCCTGCAGCTTTTGAATTCAATGAGTTGTTTTTGATCACCATTCTGGATCACCTTTACAGTTGTCTCTTTGGGACTTTCTTATGCAATTGTGAAAAAGAGAGGTTAAAAGAGGTAAGTGATTAGTGTAATATGCATTCTTAACTTGTTGATTTTATAAAAAAATGCATAGAATACAAGGCAAAGGAATACCTGAGTGGTATTTTTGGATATATTTGTCACATAGTCTTAAAAGGCAATATTGATATGAAATTTCATGGTATGAGAATCATATACGGAATGCCCTGCTTTTAGATGAGGTGGCGCTTATTTTTCTTTGGTTATTATCTGTTCAGGGGTTGAGGGTTTTAGAAAGTCCTCTTTCAGATATTTCTAGCCAACGTATACAGATAATTAATCATTATCAAATTATATTAGTATTTCTCTATTTCCAAAGGAACTCCTATGGATGAATTTGCAAGTCCCTTTAGGACATAATTAGATGGAACATATGGTCAAAGACTGTGGAAATTTCAAATATCTAAATGAATGAAGTTAGGTCTCAGTTAAATACTTTGAGTTTGGAAAAAAAAAAGTTAATATACCAAGTATGTTTTTTCTTACTTTTTGCTCTGGATTTTTTTTTTTTTTACTGCCTCATTTCTTTTGAAGCGAGTAACAACTCCTTGCTATACTTAGCTTTGCTGGTTTTCGATTTGTCTCTAATGTATCTGTAGGGAAAAAGTTACATGTAAATACCACAAGATGGAGCTGAATAACATGTTCTCAGCAAATGCAGTGTTTCCAGACAGCTTTCTTTAGTAAATGGTCAGATGCAATTTTCAATAAAGAAATGCAATTTAAGACACAGCGGTAGTAACAACACATGCTTCACAACACTGAAGGAGTGTAAAATTGCAAGATGAATCTGATGTACGTTCAGATTTCCAATCTTTGATCTAACCATGATTATGCTGATTACATTTAGAATAATACAACTTTCAGAAGTACAAATAAAGATAAAATAGACATTTTAAAGTACAATATCAATTGATAGGAGCAAATAGAGTGAGTAGGAGAATTGAATAGTTCTTTTTCACAGATACTGGTTTGGGATCTTCCAAACTACGTACCTCTTCACTGATTTTCTTGTCAAAGCTAATTTAATTTTATTTTTTTTCATTGGTCAGTGTGTAACCATATATTTAAGTAGCTATAAAGACTACTGTGAATTATGAGCAGTACACCTTCACTTTCCTCAACTAGACCTTAGTGTCTCTAAAAATGATGTTTATGCCTGAATCTCCTTTCTCCGTTAGCCTTGGACCAGAAAAAGTGTTCAAATGTTAAAACTGTTTAATGTTAATAATCAGCTACAGGAAGTGTTCTCAAGTAGAGAAGGAGAATTTCACAGACAGAATTACTGATATGTAGATACTGACCTCATATTGTAAGGTTTTGCATTCCATATAATTAATTTTAATTGTTTTTCTATCAGGAGGTAAGCACAAAGACTGTATCGCTGTGGTCCTATATAAACAGCCAGTTAGATGAATTCACAAATCCTTTCTACGTAAACTATGAAAACCACGTCCTATATCCTGTTGCCAGTCTGAACCATTTGGAACTATGGGTGAACTACTATGTCAGATGGAACCCAAGGATGCGGCCTCAGGTATGACCTTTCACATGACTTTTATGTTTTAGAGGAGAGCACAGAGATAAAAAAAACTATTCTTTTTCATAGTGTTGGATGCAGCATTTGATTTCAGAAGTGCTCATCTGTTGCACATGTTTGAACTGATAGGGAAAAAGGATGATTTTCTTGAAGAAGATGCAGGATGTGTTCAAATTGGTAAAATGATGTTTTCATTACAGTCACCATTAGAATCAGGAGTTACAGCGTCACTTTATTTTCTTGTGAAAGTTAGATTAACAGTCTTTCTTGGCAGAAGATGACCTCTATAATGCTTCTATAATACTTTGTAACACTTTTTAATACTTGTCTTAACCTTATTGTAGAGTTTAGCATACCTTTGTTTTTAATCATGTTTTGCCCTTTGCCATCAATGATATAAAATATAGCAGCAGTTTCTGAAAGAATTTGACAACTTACTGACCCATTTTGTAGGCTCTCTAAACTTAGCATCACATAGATGTTTATTTTCAATTGACCGTTATGGTTTCAAGCTGGTGTGCTGAAGATTAAACACTCCCTATACATGCTCCTTCATTCATCTAGTATTTGTTCTTAAGAGTAATGTCTGCTATTCAGATAAACCTCTAAATCTCATCAGATAAATACTGCATATGCTCTTGTACTTAGAAATATGAAGAAAGAACAGGTTGTGTCACAACCATAATATCTCTGAGGGTACTACACCATCTCTTTGTTAAGGTAACATTCTAACATACCCCTAAGCATATTATGATATATTTCCTGTATTAAGTGACTACTCGAAAGCTGCTGTCATCTTCTAGCAGTTAGAATGAGATGTGAGTTTCAAATTTATTCGACACCCACAGTCAGGTGCTGTTTTAAAAGATGGTGTTCCAAGGTAAGTTTCAAGGACAGTACAGTGGTAGAAGTCCAGGCATCTCAGAAATACCTTCTAAGGTCCTGGGAAGGTCTGGATTGTTTGCTTTCTCACTGAGATGTTTCCTCTGAACTGCTTTGTTTCCCTCACTTGTCCTATTTTGATTGATGTAGTCCTATGACTGCTAGGTACCTGTTAGGTGTTGGCATGTGTTAAAACTTGAAAAAATGGTGTATTTTAATCTTCGTGGTTTTCAAGTAAGATTGTCAACTGCTTTTTAACAAAATATTATCTTTCCTGTAGCCTATTTCCTGAAAAATGCTTGTGTGGTTTATGCACGCCGTAGTATAGTTGACCTGAAGCAGTGTCAATTTATTGCTTGTATTTAATTGAGATCTATAGGCCTGAAAGCAAGCAGTCTTTGTAAACACACATGAAAACTAGTCCTGGTTCAAAAGAGATGAGAATGGGGAAGAAGTGTCACAAAGAGAAGGTATCAGAACAGTCATATACTTAGTGATGAGCTCTGCTCACTGCCTCTCTGTTGGAGGGTGTTCTGCCCACTTCTGTTGGAGAGCCCTCAGGCCCTCTAGTGTGTGTGTCATTGAACTTTGTTGGTCTTTGAGAACAGGTCAGCTCCTTGTAGGACTTGTTCTCCAGACCTTTCACCGACTCTGTTGCTCTGGACACACTCCACCAGCGAAATGTCTTGTAGTGAGGGGCCCGAAACTGAACACAGGATTTGAGGTGCAGCCTCACCAGCACCAAGTGCAGGGGCACAATCACTTCCCTACTGCTGGCCACACTATTTCTGATCCAAGCCAGGATGCCATTGGCCTTCTTGGCCACCTGGGCCACTGCTGGCTCATATTCAGCCGGCTGTCAACCAACATCCCCAGGTCGTTTTCCACCAGGCAGCTTTCCAGCCACTCTTCCCAAGCCTGTAGCACTGCATGGGTTTGCTGTGACCAAAGTGCAGGACCCGGCACTGAGCCTTGTTGAGCCCCATGCAGTTGGCATTGGCCCATCGATCCACGTCCCTCTGTAGAGCCTTCCTGCCCTCAAGCAGATCAGCGCTCCTGCCCAATTTGCTGGCATCTGCAAACTCACTGAAGGGAGCACTCAGTCCCCTCATCCAGATCACTGATAAAGACATTAAACAGAACCAGCCCCAACATTGAGCCCTGGGGACAACATTTGTGACCGACCGCCAACTGGATTTAACTCCATTCACCACAGCTCTCTCAGCCTGGCCGTGCACACAGTGAAGAGAAAGCCTATCCAAACCATAACAGCCAGTTTGTCTGGGAGAATGGCTGTAGGAGGTGTTGTCAAAGACTGTTTTTTTTGTCTAGGTAGACAACCTCCATAGCTTTTCCCCCATCCACTAATGCCTTTCCTGTTGTGTCTGGCCTGAATATGTGATATTTGTGAGAAATATGCAGGTGGTTTACATCTACTTGGATAAATTTGCTGCAGAAATTACAGGGTTTTGTTGCAAAATTGTGTTTTCCAATCTAATTACAAAAGCACAAACTCATGCAAACAAGTAAATAAGTATTTTTAATCACAGTATATTGAGTTTGCTTTCTTCTATGTTTGCATTTGTCTAGTTTTCCACCCTGATAGCCGGTTCAGTAGCATTCAGCCCCGCTCAGTAACAGCAAAAAAAACCAATCACCATTGTGACACCCAGCAGGTCTTTACTTATCTTCAGAGAAAAGATTTCTTAATCAATCAGTGGTTTTATTAAAAGAATGGGCATCTCCACCTACTGAGAAAAGGTGTTTTTGTTGAATAGCTTTTAATGTGATTCTTTTGTTTTTCAACTGGAATAAGAGAAAGCTAAATATTTAATGTTAATTAAGAGCTCTCTGATGAATAGCAATTCAAACCAACTTCACATACTGTTTTATCAGCTGCAAAAACTTACTTAGGAAATTAGAAAATATTTATTGTATTCGAGGAGCTCACCAAAAAGGAGAAATACCTAATTATGTGAGTTTAAGGGAAGATGAACAGTAGTCCCTTAATAAAATCAGAATGGATGTTTGATACCGGTTATCAACCATCTTTACATTATTGGAGAGGAAACTTGCAAGAGCAGAAGAGCCGGTTTTGGGTTGGGCAGTATTCTAGGGATTTTAATTTCAGCTTTATTAGTGAATGAGGCTTGAATTTTTAAATGGACCGAGAGAAGTTAATCATTGCACTTAGCTTTTCTATTGGCAATGAGCATACATCACCCTTATTTTTTAATTTGAAAATTGCTACATGCTAACTGGATGTAAGCATTTGTTTTTGCTATTTTGTACTCTGTCTCCAAATGTCTGTGTCTTATTAGACCTCTAACAGTGCAGTAAGGCCTGATCAAATTCATCATTGCACTAGGATATATCGAGTTCAGAGTTAGTCTTGTGGTCTGTAAAGAAATGATTGCTTATAATAATATGTTTTCAGTTTTATCTGAGTTTTGTGGAGGGCTGAATTGGTGGTTTTGGTGGTGTTTATTTGCATTAAGACCTTCATTTTAAGGTTACAGTTGTATTGCAATAGATGCTGTACATTAGGTGACACATAGTCTCCTTCCATAGGGTTCAAAGCTCAAGTGTCTGAGAAGTGAACAGCATGGAACATTCTAGGTTAAATGTGGACCTCTTGTAGATTCTCTTTTTGCTAAACTATGCTTCAACAAGGTCATTCTAATTCTTAAGTGAAATAAACTGTTCCTTGGTTTCAGTTTGGAGGTGTTACATCATTATTGACTTCTTGTCCCAAGAAAATTAGATAGATTTGATTCCTATCTTATTTGAGTTCATTGACCGAGAAGAGGATTTTTTTCAGATATGTCCTTTCCTTGGGTTGGAGAAGCATGTACTTGTATGTGAGATGTGGAAGATAAGCTCGTTTGTTCTCATACTGAGGTGTGTGCTCTGTGGTTACCTGCTACTGGACTTTCAGATGACCCTACTAGTCTGGAATAGATAAAATTGTATCATACTTTTGAATTATTTCAATTAAATCGTATCTTTCCTATGTAGTCATTCGGACCTCTTATTTAAACTGATTTGAGGAGTTCTGGCTGCCCATGTCAGTTAGTTAGTTATCTGCTTGAGCAACTCCAGAAGGTGGGGAGAACATAACAAATGGTGTGCTTGAATATAACCTCTGCAGGGGCAAGATTTTTTAACTAATATTCTCTTATCACTGATATATGCAGAGCATGAGTAGAAGTTCTGGTCCTTTCCATGCAAGCTATGTGTTCCTATATGAAAGGCAAGGAAAATAATGTAATTTAGTCACAAAATTTACATGGGATATTAGGAGATGTTTAGTTGATGTTATGCATTCTGCAAAAAGACATTTTAAGGAGTACAGGATTTAAAACTTGGATTTAAACTTGTTTTGGTTTATGTTGCTGGTCTTCAATCCATGGTCTTGAGTCCCTCTTTTTGTGTGAAAGAATGAGACAAGAGTGAGTTAAGTAGCTGAGTGTTGCCCTAGCTAAGGAGCTTTCATCCCTGCATTTACCATGCAGTTCTCATGCGACAAGGCAAGTTTCTTATAGTGCCTGATAGTTTCTCTCTGTCTGGGTGTCTAGGTCAAGATTTCCAGTCTGATTTATTGCAGGTAACTTAACAACTGCAGATAAAACTCTCAGCATTCAGTTGATGTGGAATAAAATAAAGACTAACTGCTTATCTTGTAATGAGCCCAGCATCAGCACATGCCCAGAAGGGGAGAAACTAGTACTGTACAAATTATCTTCTTTTCGGGGAATTTCTTATATATCTTGAAGAGCAAGCACTCAAAAGCATTGCCCTGATATATTACATGGCTAAATCTAAGCGTGCTGTAGGCTTTAGCAAGCAATGGCATCAGCGTATAGCATGTAGATTTTCCGGAGTCTGGAAATCTATCCAGTTGTTTGCAAAAATCTCTGTTCCAGTTCCCACATAGTAGGATTCATAATTTCTGTTTGCTAGTCATTGCCTTTCCAGAAAGCCAAGGGTTTTTGCTTGGTTTCCCAGGAGCATGCCTCTACAATAAATGTGTAAGTATTGATTATTATTATTGAAAACTGCTGTTTTCATCATTTCAGATTGCCTTTTTCTATGAGTACACTGTTAACTAGGTTTTAAAAGTAAGTCTGTCAGAGTTCCAGCTTTTCATGAAGAGGAACAAAAAGCTCAAGTGAAAGATATTGTTGTATTTCCAAACCACAGTGTAGGTTTTTGAAAAAACGACAGTCTCAAGTCAAGCAATGAATTTAAAATAACCATTTTCCTCTGCAGCCTTTCTTCCTTGTTGCTAAAATAGATAAAGTATACTCACTGAACAAGACAAAATGCATTCACTGTTGAACAATTTTCATGTGAATGACTGTCCTTGAGCTAGTACAGTAATAGACGGTAGATATCCATCCAATTAAGGCTTAGCGGTACTATAAGTGAGTAGCTATTATAATTTCTTTTATACCTATCCTTGTGTTGACAAATTTTGCTATCCAAAAGCACTCCAGAATCCTGAAGGATTACTTGGGAATGAAAACCTGAAAATCAATACTAAAAGTGAACTGTAGTAATTCTGTGAAGAGGAAGATTTGGATTTTTTTCAAAAAGATGAAGCTGTCTTATGTCTAGATGGTTTTTATGTGTTATAGTACGTATATTGTGTAGCATAATTGCAGTTTCTGTGTGGGTATAATTAAAAAAAACAACTTTATCTTTCCTCAAGTCCTCGCCCAGCAGGATTAATTTATTATAGCTGTGAAGTGGCATGTTCTGAGATGTACAGTACACCAGGTTCTGCCTGCAATGTATACACGGGTGATTCAGTTTAAAAAAAGATTGCATATCAGTGGTGTTTTAAGCAATAAAGAATGTTTCTTTAGCAGCATTCTAAGTATTTTTCAGTTCATTATAGGTAGTAGGTACCTTATCTTTGAAGCGTAGGGAAAGTACCCGTGTTTGAATGAAATAGGCATCAAAGCTAGCTAATCAGGAAGATAAAATTCCACCTGCCTACCATTGGCTCTTTGAGTGAAGAACATTACTTGGCTTACTCAATTTTGCAGAGTTTTGCAGTTTTTTACTGGTTGGATGCAGGCTTTCAAGTATTGCAAGCGTCACTAGCAGTGGGAGAATCATAGCAAGTCTTACAGGGGAAAGAGGTAGCTTGTACCAGGTAGAAGAAACTCTCTGGAAAAACAGGGCAACTAGCAATGTCGTAGATAAGGAAGGGAAGGGAGAAGAAGCAAGTAGCAGGGAAACAGTGCAAGGGTAGAAGGTAGATATGGGTTAGTAGATTGCACGAGGAGGGATCAGGTCCTAAGTATAATCATAGCTTGATGCAGAAGAGTTGGACTGGAAACTAAAAGAATGTTAAAATGGGCAAAAATGTGAATTGTTAAAAGGCTAGAAAAAACTAAGAACTTGGCTAAATAAAGTCTTCCTAATGAGTTGATTGTTTTTTAATTTATTTACAAAAAAAGTTCCTTGAGATAACTCAGTAAAGAGGGAAATGAAATAAAAATAAGGATTTGAATGGAAAAGACTCCCAAAGTTGCTGATAGCTTAAAACTAAACAAAAAGATGCTAGGATCATGGGCTACTGGGTTAGGTCTTTAAAGCTTGTATTTAGTGCGAAGGGCATCACTTAGGATGGGTAAAAGGACTAGGGATGTGGGGTTTGGGTAAGTGGCTGGAAAAAAGGAGAGGATCAACATGTAGTCTCAGTCGTATTCTTAGTTTCTGAGTGAATGCTACAATAGCAATTAGAAGGGGGGGGGGAAAACACTAAAAAAAATCTTCTCGAGGTAGCTTCTTCCCCAGCTTGTACAGGGCCAGCTTTTTGATTAATACCTGGAGCAAGATCAGACTTCACAAGGATCTAGGCTGTTATCCCCACTATTTAGTGCTACTGGCAAACTCCTTACTCTTGTTCCTGCTTGGGTTGTATTGTATTGGATATAAATACCAGTTTTGTTTTAGGTTGATCAACCTCTAATCTGTTTTTATTAAATTTTATGTGATTACAGAAATCCAATTTAATTTCAGAATTTTTTGATGCCACTAACCCACCAAAATCTGTTAAAATGTAGTACGTTCACCTTTACATATGTACTTTTGTTTTACTGAAATATTTTGTTAAATAATAAATTAAATTTATTGTTTTTCAGCACGTTGAGCTATTAGTTTAAATAACCTGTGAAAAACACCCTGAAGACCTAATGGCCAATCACCCAGCCAATTTTCCAGCCCAACAAACCCACAGATGCACTGCTGGGTTAGGTGTCATTTGTGTAGGCTCCTCTCTGCAGCAGAAGTAGGTCTTTACTTTCCCCTGGAGTATGGGCAGAAATGATGGGGACCTGGCTGCAGTGGCTGGGTGTTGCCTAGCAGCATCACTGCAGCAACACTCTGGGAAGCTGGTGTTACGAAGGAAAGGATGCACACCCTTCTGAATATCTTGTATCGACAGAGTGGAGTACAGTAACAAAAAAATAACTTGAATGTGACTGGGTGATGGGTCCAGAGTCATCTTTTGAGCTTCCACTCCTAATTTGAGAGGTGAGATGAGAGAGTGGAAAACAGTACATCTGCTGTCAAGAATCCCAACAAATCCATCTCAGTCAAATCAATTATACGATTCCTCAACAAGTCTGTAATACAAGCTTGCCATGGAGACACTACTTGAGCTGTGCAAGTATACACTTCTAGGGTTAAGGTGGTAACAAGATCTTTTAATAAACGGTCTTCTCCAGACTTCTCATTCCTTATAGAATCTGTCACTCTTCCACTTCCTTTTATTCTAAACAGTGGCAAAGTAAAGGAGAACCTTGTTCAAAGCAAGCAGTTACAGGTGTTATTGTGAAGGCTGTTGGACATGCGCCTTTCTGAAGAAGGCTTTATTTGAGAGGAATCAGATGCTGAAATATAATGGTGTGAAGTGACAAAATTGGAGAGTGTTATCTGTAAGGATTTGCTCAGGGTGGTATGAGAAAACACTGACAGCAACAGGTCTTGAGGAAATGTGGAACTGCTTTTTCTTTCACTATTTTTATGGATTTTGTGACAATTAATTTCAAGATGCTTCATTCACTTATTCTTTCCCCTCCTTCCAAGGTAGTATGAAGCTGCATAATTTCAATTCTATTTGCTTGTCTTAATGGTTTCATTAGAAAAAACACGTGACTTGAGACTGAGGCTTTGTTTTAAGTGTTTTCCCTCTTTTCCCCAACCATTGTCTGTCTTTTATTTTTCTTTTTTCCATTTGAATTTGCTGCTTTTCTCAAAAAAAAAAGGAAGTTACAGTAGAAGAATTTAAGATACATGGGAAAATGCAGCTTTTCATGCCATGTTGCTTTTCAGTTCTTTGTATAAGAACTTCTACAGTATTTTTTTATATCTTTCAGCTGCCTATACCACCTTTTTCTGACCCCATGAATATGTAATTCTAACATGGACCTTTAGCATAAATAAATCAGTTATTGTCAGCTGCTTGAAAATATGCTGAAAGTGTTAAAGAGTTCTCTAGACTGAATTTGGCGTGTTATTTCATGAAATTAAGGTATCGGAAGTTTAGTGCATGAAATCCTGGTTTGGGAATTCTATTGCTTTCCATCAGTGTGCATCTACTGCTGCTGTGTTAAATGGCAAGCAACGAGAATCTTTTCGTGGGAAGGACTTGAAATTAGGACACCATTTGTGTTTACACTACCATATGAAATGGCTTGATGATATTTATGTAGAACTGTCTTGAGTGTTTACATCTAACATGGACTTATTAAAAGATAGCTAACATTTTAAATGTGACCCTTGGGGTTTTTTTTCTAAGACCCTACTCTGCCTTGCTTAGAGCTTTGACAGACTAGTGATTTGCACTGAGTCCCCAGTACGTGTGACTGAAGGGTAAAAGGACTAGGGATGCAGGGACCACTGAAAAATCTCGAAGTGTGTGTCTGACTGAATTGTTTTATAAAACTTCATCCAAGAAGGGTCAGTTGCTTA
Source organism: Neomorphus geoffroyi (assembly GCA_033558235.1). Classification (NCBI taxonomy): domain Eukaryota; kingdom Metazoa; phylum Chordata; class Aves; order Cuculiformes; family Neomorphidae; genus Neomorphus; species Neomorphus geoffroyi. The sequence continues at coordinate 9,273,852 of JAUMJM010000045.1, read as the reverse complement.
TGACAATATAAATAAGAAAAGTGTTTTCCCATATAAAGATATTGGCATTGTAGACTTGTTTTGTTGAGGGAAGGGGCTGGTTTTGTGTAAATATTCCATCTCTAGGGCAAACGTGAGATTTTAGTAAGAGAGATTGTTTCACATATGTGCCTGCTGGTATCCTGAAAGAAAATCATGCAATTTGGAGGTCTCTGGCTGGAACAATCTTGGTGAATTCTCAAGGACTGAAAGTAGATAAGAGTAAAAAGACAGAGAGATGGATTTGATAGAGTCTGTAAGAGAGCTGTGATGAACTGGGAATAGGAGCTAGGAGTGAATAATGCTCCCAGTGTTGGAGGTCTTTGATTTCTGTTCAACCCATGGAATACAATCTGAGAAAGCTGGCTGGAGGGAGCATGGTTGCAAACAAATTAAAATTGTCCCATGGGTGAGTGGGCAGGATGCTGCTCTGGAGAAATTAAGTTTCTCCCTGTCTTTGCCACAGGATTCCTCTGTTGTAAGGGAGGTACCTGGAGCAGAACAGTCACCCTGTGCGTTAGTCTTATTTACTGTGTGTCCTGCTTGATACCCACAAGGCTGAACTGTAGGATTCCCAAGTTCCCTGTTAAACCAATTTGAGATCCAAGGCATGCAAAATTAGGAGGTGCTTGCTTCAGATCCTTGTCTGTAAAAGTGGAGTGATAGTAGTCCCATACCTCATTAGCGTGCTGCAGAAATACATTTGTTTCTTGACATGAGATGAAAGTACAGAAAAGGAAACTTAAGCATTTTAAGTTCAGAAGAATAAATAAAGAATGGGGTCAGACACTGCAAAGAAAAATAAGTATTGAATAACTGCTCACTAATTGAGTAGCATCAAACTGTGCTCTGAATAAATGAGGAATACAAGGGAGAAGCTAGTATTTTAATGTTTATTTAACCAACAATTTTACACAGATGTACAGGAAGGCTGCATTGAGTTTGGCATAGTAATCTTCATTCTGACACCTCCTAATTTTTTTGAGTGTAATTTTGCAAACTTAATGCTGAAGAGTTTTTTGTGTGACTTGAACATACACAGACTTTCAAAAAGTAATTCTGATTACTTAGATAATTTTTTTGAAGACAGTCCTGTTCTTTGAGATGGAAACATGGGGAGAACTTGTGTCAAAGTTTGAGCATCTGTCCTGTTGAATTAGGTTCTGGTGGAATGCAGAAGGATTGAGATGTACAGCCGTGCTTTTCCTTGAAGCACTTTACACAGCTTTTGTGTAGTGTATCCTGAAAGGATTTGTAGTGGGTTCCCCAAAAGCCAGTTGTATGGAACTGCTTTTTATGAGTGTTTGAGCACTACACAGTGGAACACAGCAGCTAGTGCCCGTGTGGGGGGTGTCTAAGGGAAATTGGCCTGTTCAGCTGAACCATGATTAAGCTGTGCAGAAATCAGCTGTACAAATCTCTTGTGACCCAGGGCTTGTGTGACTAATGATGGCAATGCTAAATCACTCCGTTACAGACCTAAGTGTTTCAGGAAAATATCTTCATAAAGAAGAAATCTGAAGTGGTAGTGTATGAGGAAAGGATCTTTTACTTCAGGAAAGGAAAAAAACCAGAAGGGAAGTGCTAATTCCAGAAAGTCTTGGTCTTCAGTGAAATTTCAATTTTCCATATTGTATATTACAGCATCTTTCCTAAACTTCATCACTAGACTCAGTTTTCCCATATTTTTAGGTGTATGTATTTCCCATAGACCACTTCAAAAAAGTGTGCTTGGCTTTCTGGAGGCTGTGCTCTGTGTTTGATTAGTGAAGGAGGCTGTTGTGTGTAGATTTGTGGCCTCACTTGCTACAGAGTTTGTGTGGTAGATGCAGGAGTGGATTGCAAGAAGAGAAGGCATTCATTACATAGTAGAAGCAGGACTCTAGCGTATTCTCCAAGTACCCTGGGAATCATCAATTCATCCAACATGCCATCTTCAGCAACTGTAAAACTATCTGAGTCTTCAGCAGAACAATCCCTGCACACCACCAGGCTCCCAATGACCGCAGAGTCTCTGTTCATGGGCTAAGCTACAAGCAAGAAAAAAGCCTATGGCTAAAAAGTTGTTGATCTGAACCAGACTGTTTGATGCTATTTTATTCTTTTCAGTTAGAACTAAAGTTAGAAATTAAAGTGGTATTTTCCTGTTCCAGAAACAGGAGCGTTAGATTTTGAAAATGTCAAAATCAAATGCATGGATTTTTTCTTTTAGAAGCCTGAATTCACAAAAACATAAATTGTAACCGAGTTATGTGTAGATGGCAAAGAGAGAAACTCTTTCTGATTTTTGATAGCTTCTTCACATAGCACCATGTGAGAATTTCCTGCTCAGGTGTGCATCCCAGCCTTGTAATCACTTTTAAGCAATATAGAGTGGTTGTAGGTGAATGCAGTTACCAGGAGTCTGGAATTCCAGAATCCTGGAGTATAAATTACTTACAACATCTAGCAATCTGTAGGTTTCCTGTTGCTGCATGATAATTTTGCTAGCCCAATGAAATTATTTGCCCATCTTACTCTTTCCAAAAGCTGTAAACAATTAGAGTTTATAGAGGAAAAAGTAAGTTAAAAGCAACTTACAGTCAAACTTCTTTGGCCTTTCTGTGGCATTTGGAGGAAGGGGAGGTCTCTTCGTGCTTGTCTGAGATAACAGATCCAGCTGCAAAAACCTCTGTGGTTTGTGTCTTCCATTGGCAGTGGTGTAGTTGAATGTCCCAGATGAGTGTGAGAACACCTAGAAGTTTGATGTAGAGAGGTGAACCTTTGGTGTTTTTAGGCACTGTAGGAAGCAGAGGCAGAAACCTAATCTGCTTGTACGGAAGGTTTGTAATAATGTGACACCGGGAGGTCCACCACAAGCACAATTCACTTGGCTGCTGCACTTTTCTCGCTGCCAAGCTGGAAGGGGGTCAGACTCTTGGAATGATGCCTGGTTGGAAGCATAACAAGGTGTTCCGTATGGAGCCAGCTTTCTGAACTCCACCTTCTTTACAAAATAAGCTCTGTCCTAGCAGGCAGAGGGAATATAATAGTTCCTGGGAAAGGCATTTTAAGTTTAACTGGAAGTGGTATTGATAAGGGATAGAGGGAAGTTTATTGGACTATGTTTGAAAATGGTCTTGATAGGATACCAGTCTTTTGAATAGGTTTCCTGCCAACTGTGATGTTAGAAAGGGGCAGTTTGCTGAAACATTTCATTTCAAATGACTAAAAAAAAAGCTTTCCCTACGTATTAATATAACAAAATTCATAGATGTTGGATTAATTGTGTTACTGAAGGAAACAGTGGAAGCATTGCATGAAAAGATAATTCATGATAAGAGTCAAAGTAAGCCTTTTCTTTCTTCACCCAACAGGTCCCAATCCATCAAAATCTTAAAGAGCTCCTCGCCATCCGGACGGAGCTTCAGAAGAAGGTTGAAGATTTGCAACGGGAAGCTGCTACACGATCCATTTCTTCCTCCTCTGATAGGGGTTCGTCTCCTTCCCATTCTGCCACACCAGTGCACACCTCTGTGTGATGTGTAACAAAAGCCATGTGAAAAATTTGTGTCAGGTAATAAAGAGAGGAAGGTGAAATGCTTTTCCCATCACAAAAGGATTGTGAGTGACTTGTAATTGCTATGATCTACATGCCTTACTCTGTGTCTGGTATTATCATGATGAGGCCAAAAAGAGCTTCAGTAGATGTGATGTATTTTCTTGTTGGCAGTTCCCACGTGTTTTGACATCTCTAGCTAAATCACCAATTGTGAAATTAAACTTTGTTTTGAGCAACTAACAATTTAACCATCCTAAAAAGGAACCCATCTGCCAAGCAGACAGAAAAATGCCTCTCACACTGCCTAGGGTACCATGCCTGCTTGAGAGAATCAGATTAAATGCCACATGATGCTTACACAGAACACAGAACACTTTCCTTATTTCACTTAGTAATATATATATATTTTTTTTTGCTAGAGCAATTTATTTTTTTTAGGTAATTAATGCACTTGGAAATTAATTTGAAAATAAATGTTTCCAGTGTAGTCAGTTTTACATTTTGACTAAATATGCCATTAAAAGTGGGTGAAGTTAAGCTGGATTTATCAAGTATACCACACTGACTTGTATTGATGTAATATATTTGGTAAAGCATGTATTTTAGGTTTTTTAATGCCTTTTGTACAAGTTGAAATAAAGTCTTTGTTTAGCTTATTTTTCAGTTTCAGCCTCCTGAGCAAGGGGTAAACTTGTTCATGTCAAAGTCTTGTACAAAGTAAAAGTTTGTTTTTTAGCAAATGGTAATATTTGGGGTTGGAATGACACCCAGCTGTGTAAATTGTATAGTCTGTATAGCTCCACATTTTGTTAAGCATGTTTTCTTTTAAAGTGTACACACAAAATGCAAAGCTGTGTCCATTTCTATACATGTGTATGTGATGTTAAACATATGCATAATCCTGTGGTTTTAAGCTGTAAATTCAGAAAATGAATCCTGCCTGTCCAAACTCTTTTGGAGACCTTAACTTGTAATGACTTTGTTTGACAAGGTTTTTAAATAATATGATCTTAATTGGTTTTCTTGAAATAAAGCTTCTCGGCTTTTGGGGTTTTTTTTTTTAAATTACTCCTAGCATTTTTTTCTATGAAGTGAATAATTTGATAGTGTCTTATATGAAAACATATGTTTCCAACTTTCCTTCATCTCCCTTCCAAAATATTGATATCAGAGAGATTTGATTACTGTAACAGCCAGCCGTTTAAAAAATTATTCAGTGGCCTTCTTGAAAAGCCCAGAAATGGTGCATGCTAAAAATTTCCCCTGGATTCTTTTCCGTACTATTTTTCATGAGAATCTGGTTCTTCTCCTTAAGGCACTTAAATATTGCAGCTCTGCTTTTTGATTCATGCTTGTTTTGCTCCAAGTTCTGGTGGGAATTAAGCCCCATTCCTAAAAGCCAGTTGAACCTCTGTGCTGATTGTGGGTTTACTGTCCAGGAGTATTTGATGGTTGCTGTGCATTTGTTCCTCATACCCGGTACCGCTGTCCTGTTGCTCTGCATTCGTGTGAGGAGCTATAGTTAATGAGGGAGGCGCTGAGCGCTTCTGCAACTACAACTGCAAAGGCTAATGTGCTGTAGCCAGTCTTACAAGTTTACTGTGCACTGCAGAGTATTTCAACGTGTCCTTTTTATTATAGTGAATGCTTTTTATAATAGATACTCACCTACAAGAACAAAGTTTAGGTCAGCCTCAGGCTTTTTATAAGTGGATGAAAGATGTTTTCCTGTAAAAATGGTTCTTGCGGAACAGTATGCCAGCAGTGAATTCTACATTGCCAAAATATGTTGAGCTGGTATTGAATTAAACTCTTCCATACTTCGGATTTCCTTGACATTTTAACTGTATGTTGAAGTAAAGCACATTATCTCTAAAATGCAATGCTAAAGAAAATCTTTTGAAGTTTTCCTCTTTATTGCTGCTGGTAATCACAACGTAATTATTGTAAAAGTGGTGACTGGATTAGCTTGGGCATTCTGAGGTTTTTAAAGCTTAGATTCCTAGAGCTAAAAATCAGAATTTAGTTTTGCACAAAAGAATACCAGTTATTTCAACTGCCAGGCTGTTTATCCACAAGTTTCAGCCTAGCTCAGTGAGTCCTCGCTGATCTGCAGAGAGAGCACTGGAGGGGGCCTGCTGTAATAGGTGTTAGTACAGTGGATGTTTTTGTATCTGCTTAGCATGGGCATTTTCAGAGGTATTCTGTAGCTCGTATATGCTCATAATGCTCGTAAAGCATGGGTTTATATTGAAGAGGTGACTTTGTACTCAGTTTGATTCCCAACAGTCAGATTTTTCTCCTACTGATTGAACAACTATGTCATTTTTTTTTTTTCAATAAGACAGTAATGAACTGGTGGGGGTGGAGCAGAATCCTGGTCCCTCTCTGATGCACCTTGGGCAGAACTATTAACTTCTGATGCAAAAGCTATGTCTTCTTTGGCTTTGGTTTTTGGGGTGGTCTGCTGAATGTAGAGAGAATGTGCAAAGGCAGCAAGCAGTTGCATTTGACCTGTAGGATTTTCCTGTCGTCCCAGCATGGGCTGTGAAGCCTTGGTAACCAATTGAAACTTGTTTTGATTGTAAAGTTAAATGAATCGTCAGCCTCAGACACTTGGCCATTTTCGTCTGGTTTCGGAGCTGAATTACAGGTTTTATTCCTTTATGGGTAACAGTATTTTTGTTGTTTCACTAAAATGGAAGAAGGCTTTTAAAGCTGGTAAACACTCCTATCTGCCTGGTTTTGTTCCCTGCATAGGCAGCCTTCTGCTCAAGGAGTTAAAGCTTTAAACAAGAAATGTTTGAATTTTTCTTTTATTTTCCAAGGAAGGCTGTGCTAATTCATGAGACTCATGTAGTGACACTGAGAGTAGCTGGTTCTCTACAACCTGGAAGTAAGGGATCAGCAGCTCCCATTCACTGGAGCCCCACAGCAGAGAACAAAAATGGGCCATTTAGAGTATTTCTCATGTTTAATTTATGTTAAAAACAAAAAGAAATGTCCATTTGCTGAAAGATCACATCTGTTGACGTAAGTGGGTCTTGTATCACACAGCTTTTTACTGCTGGATCTTGAGCAACTGGGGAGAAAGGATTTTATTTCTACAAGATGTATCAGTTTGAGATAGAAACCATCTTTTTTGGCTGTGAGACCAAGCACTGCATTATTATACAAAGCTCAAAAGCTTAGTTTGCAGTGCATGGGAAATTCATCCACTGGATGTGAAATTAAAAAAAAAAACCTGCAGGAAACACAGGGCAGCACAACGAACCAAAAACCAGCTGTGCTAAGGCAGCCAGGGACACAGGCACTACCTGGAGAGGGAGAGAGAGAGAGAGAGAGAGGAGTGTGTGTGCGCGCACACACAAAAATACTTCACTTTTAAGCTTCAAGTTTGCATAATACTTGTTTTCTCACAAAGTTCAGTGTAGTTATAGCAGAGGTTATGTACAAGGGCACCGCCCTCCACTGCTGGTTTATTTCCAACATTAAAAACAACACACAAAAAAATCAAGTATAAAATGTCTTACTAGTCAACTTGGTTTATTTGGTGTTTTCCAATGGTAGTCAAATTCTGATTTTTACCCCTCCTACTCCTTACATGCATACTAGAAAAATGAATCTTATTTTTTCGTAGCATAACATTCAGCCTTCATTTGGTGTAGATTGCTTCCGCATCAGCAAACAACACGCCTTGCTTTTACATTAGGACTTCACTTGAAAAAATGATTCTCTAATTTCACAGTACCATTGTTTCTGAACTTCATTTGTTCCCGAACCTCCTTTTTTTGCAAAAGCAAATTTTTAAAGCTTTAGCCTGTCAATTCATCTTACTTTTTCAGAATTTGAAATGGTATTATGGACTAATTCCATTTTTATCACAACAAATGAGTAGTTAAGAATGACAATATAGCACTTGTAAGGGTTCCTTAGTGGGGGTGCGTGAAAATGACTGAATTTATAGTGTCAAAATAAGTGAAAGTCGTGTCAGAGTAGTCTCAACAGAAGAATCTAAACCAAAGAAACTGCTGCAGTATTGCCAAAGGAAAATTCAAGTTATTGATAGAATAAGCAACATGAGGTAAGTTATTCCAAATCTGTTTTCTCTGTAATTGAGCTCTTTTCTGAATTATTTTATTAAAAATAGCTTTAGTTAAGCTGAAGAAGTGAGGTGTCATAAGGAAAAATGGCTCACAGCACAGGTAGCACATAAACTGTCAAGGCAGCTGTATATATAATATTTGGATTCATGGAAACAAAAAAAACAAACCCAAAACAATCACGTTTTCTAGTGGTTTATAACCTTTTTTATAAAGGATGAGAAAATTTATAGCACAGAACCTAAGTGCAGGATTTTTAAAAATTACATATCCAGATTTAAGGAGAATAGATCCTAATTAAATGAAAGTATTTAGAGAGGTCAGTGCTGGGTCAGCTGTTTCAGAACTTGGATCACTACAAGGAAAACACACAGGAACCCTCTCGGTTGCTGTAGGACTAAAACTGCCCATTTCTTGGAGACTGGACTGAAAGTTCAGATGGGGAAGGCTCAAAGCAATTTGAGCCTTTACAGACACACATTAAAACTTTGACTTTTGTCCAATTTCCAAGAGAAAACCAAGTTTAATTTCTTTTGCAGTATTTGTCAATATTTTCCTATTTGAAGTCCTAGAGAAATAGATCCAGAATTCTGTTACTGTAAATTTTTGGAAAAGTGCTGCCTTTCACTGTGCATTTTTGGTTTCCCACATACCTAGAAATTACACGAAGGTGTAAATATTCACCAAAGCCACAGAAAGCACTTTGGGAAAGGAGCAACTTCTGAGCTGTAAAAATTGAGTGGGGTTTTTTTCAGTGAAACAGCTTTCCTCCACCCCTTATTTATTATAAAACCTGCAGTATTTGTGAATTAGAAGACGTGTTTCTCAGGTGTTTTAGTGTAAGAGCTTCCCAAAGGAGGGGCAGGTGCTACACTCTTCAAGCGGTGCTGGGCACTGCGTTGCAGTGACAAACAGGGAGGGCACGGTAACAGAAATGCAATAGAAGTCATGGACTGCATCTACAGACGACGCAGTCACTGGCAAAAGGAGAAACGGAATTACAGTCACTTGCTCTAAGCTGGAGAAGGGCTCCTATCAATGCTGCATTGTAACAGTTGCTTTATAGTAACTTTTTAAAAACATTTTTATGCTACCACTTTTAAATATGTTTGGCTAAAAAAAAAAAACAGACAATGGTTCTCAGGCATGGAGATAACACAAACTCAGCTGCCGTGGCTTTGCCGGCATCTGAGCTGCTGCGTGTGATGATCTGAATCCTGCAGACCCCATTTCCTCCATGAAAATCCTTCTCTGGGAGCAAGCAAACACAGAGTGCATCTCATCTCCATTTCCTCTGCTTCCAAACACATTCCTCAAATTCCTCTGCTAGAGCTGCTGTAAGGCGTTAAAAAGTGCAAGTGTTAAAAAGAGCATAAAGAATTGTGCAGCTATTGCAAAATACTGAACCATGTTACTAGGCAAGTTCCTTTGAAATAGAGCTGCGAGGCAGCAATGCTCCGAGGGTGATTCACCTCCTGGAGAAGCCTTCTGTAAGTCGCATCTACCTGGAAGCTGTGAATTTGTACATCAAACTGAAAGGCTTTTCTTTTTCAATACACGTTCACAAAATATGGGAGTTGCAAAACAGTACAAAACGCAAACATTTCAAGTTTATATACAAACAGTGAGTACCTCTTATAGAGTGATCTTCCTTGACTTGAGAAGAGGCTTTTTAAGCAACCATTGATTTGGAAAAGTGTATTGCCAAGTGGCAGTACCCACATTTTAGCAGTGATAAATAAACACAAATTCTTGCAAGATAGTGAAGGTCAGGGCTTGATAGTGGCTTGACATTGCAGAGAGCTGCATGAGCGCTTGTGTGGGATCACGATGCTGTCGTGGCAGCAGCAGAGTCCTGCTGAGCACCACTCACAGCCCAGTGCTTCCCAGGGAGCTGCTGGAACTCCACGCATGATGGTGACAAAAGGAGCTTAAAGGTTCATTGGTGACACACAGGAAGCTTTAAATCCATTTTGCTGCCTTGGCTGCCAGGGAGTGCTCTCAATAGTTACTGCTAAAAGGAGAAGGTGAGGGAACTGCATCTTGCTAAGCTTGTCTTCTCTTGCAGCAGTGAGTGTTACAGGTCTTAACAGATACCTACTTTGTTTATTTTCTTTTGGGCTAAATCTGTAATTTGTTCTAGTGTCAATGAGTCCTTGAAAGTATCCATACACACAGTTTTCATTTTTGTGACAATGCAGGTATCTTATGTCACACAGACAAACTGTATCGCTTGGCACTTCTCATCTCTAGCACAGCCAAGCATTCAGATAGTATTTGCTAAAAGTGAACACTGCACACATCGCTATCGCCTGTATTTATGACTTGGCATGAAAATCAGGTCCTTTTCTGTGGTTACAAGCCCAGCGCTGCACGGTGGTGAAGAATCTTCAACTCCTGGCTTTAGAACAAGGAGTCACCTGCCTCAGCCTGGGGACCCACCTGAGGACCTACCCATAGGCACTTCATTTTTAGGTGTGGCTACGCTAAGGACCACAGTCCACCCTCAGGAAATGTGCAGCTTTCATCACTGCCCTTGGAAGTGATGTGCCCGTAGTGGATGGCAGCAGTTGGCGGGAGGTGCTCTACAAAGGGCTTTGGATGGATTGCTTTGGATTACTGCTTACAGGCACTTCACTGTCCTCAAACCTGTAAGCTCTTTTGCTCCTTAAAAAAGACCTTGTTAGTTGAAAATTGACCACTACTGAAGCACCTTCTGTTGGTTTGCACACATCAACCCTTCAATGTTACTTTGATGTAAACATATACCTCTTTACAAAAAATAAACACATACTACCACACTAACCCTAAAGCCAAGAGCAATAAGAAGCCAGTTCAAGCCTAAGTATACATTAAATAGCTTTGGAGTCAAATTAAATAAAAAGCTAAATTACAAGCATGTAAGATCTCCATTTGCTGCTGACTGATTCTTTCCTAGCCCCGGGTCATGCTTTACATCTTCGCACTGTCTTGTTTTGGTGGTTCTGCTGACTGCGTTTCCAGTACTGAATATTTAACTAGGAAGAAAAAAGAGAGACAAATCATGAGTACAATAGCACACGGTGGATCCAGAGCGCAAGCAACACATGCCCAGTACTGGTTGGTTGGTTGCATGTGACATTGGGAAAGCCTTTGCAGCAGCCTTGATTATCTGTCACTGAAAGAAGGATCATGTGTCTTATATGAGACACTTGATGGCTGAAAACATGAAAGCTCAATATTAACTGTCATCGTTAGCAGCATGAGCTCCTTGGTCTCTTACCATCACTTTCCTTTGTGTGCAATAAAGGGAGAAAACCACCATGGTGTGTGTTTCACAAAAAGCTGCAGCATCACCCAAGTGGTCTTCATCAAAGAGACACGGCAGCTCAGTACAGCAGGAGGGACAGTCCCTCAGTAAAGCTGCTTTTGTGGCCAGATACAGGCAGGGTAAGGAATGCAAGGTTCTCACCTTGGGGCTCCTCGCTTACGACAGCTTCCATGTTTTCTCCTTTCACATATTCTGCGTTAAGTCCCTCTGAGAAGTAACAATAAAGACAGTGAGGTGGGAGGGTGGAAAGTAAAAATGATTTGCTTTGATGCATTAAAAACTCTGGTAAGGGGCCCGTCTGCTGTAAAAGCTGAGATGCCTTGTTTGCAACCTCCTCTGCATTAACAGCAACACAGAAACATCAGTAAACCATGAACAGTGCTGAGAAAGCACGGCTGGATTTTAAAGTGACCACAAAGCCTTGCCTAGAAGGCACAGCTTCTAGCAGCAGTCCTTTTATCGGAGTCTCTTGCTTCGTTTTTCTCATGCGAGGCAGCAAGGCTAATTACCATGCTAAGGCACTCAGCTAGGAGAAGTGCATGGAGCAGGTACGTGTTCCGGACAGGACCGCTGTGCACTGGGGCTGCATCTCAGCGTAGATAGATGGTATCGTTCTCATTAAAAGCTAAGTTATGCAGAGCTGCAAGAAGCAGTTTAGAGCAGGGCTGTGGTAATGAAGCAGGATCCCAGTGGGGTGTCAAATCCTGAGTAAGTCCCTTCTTTAAATGCAAAGTTTCCAATGTCTGCAGCAAGCGCAGACCAGGCCAAGGGACAAGGCTGTGCGCTGTCAGGCAAGTGAGGGGCTGCAAGGTGCAGCAAGAAGGTGCACAAGGGGAAGGGGGTGGCACCGCTCACCATTGTCCAGCTCAGAGAGACAGAAGATTGAGTTAGGACTGTGTGGGGTTGTGCCATGGACCTCAGCCATCCTCTACAGCTCCTCCAAAGATGCTCTTTGGAGAGAGGCAGAGATGGGAGTGCTTTGCTAGCCACCATGCCCCGCTAGGGAGGAGCCAGGGAAGGGGAGGGGGCCGTGCTGGTTTGCAGAGGAATCCACGCTGCGGCCATGCAACACGCAGTTTTTAGGCATCTGAACTTTATATGCATCTAAACACAGGGCCCCGCTATGCCTCACCACCAGGTTTGGATGGGGCTCATTCGTTCCCCATGGGGAAGAAAGGAGGCAGGGAACGGTGCCAGGGCCGAGGTAAAGCTGCGTGACAGGAGCCCTCATGCAGCAAAGGGACAGTTGCAGCCTCCAAGGTAAGCTAAATAAGCCCCATCAAACCCCACACCAGCGCAGGCACTGCTTGCAGCTGGCCAAGCTGTGGAAGCAGGAGCGGAGCTGTCGGAGCAGCACCGACAGCACCCCTCCTGGCTGGGCACAGCGAGCAGCTCAGGGCAGGACACTCGGAGCTGAGCAGCAGCCCAGGGCTGGGCTGGCGAGTGGGAGCCGTGGTGTAAGAAAACAAAGTGGGATAAAGAGCACCATTGTACCCATCCTTCAGAGGAATCGGCAAATGCTCATCCAGAAGAGGCTCAAAACCAAGAAATGGAGCCACAGCCTCGCAACTGCAAGGAAAAAGGTCGAGCCCACTCCTCCACGCTTCAAGAGAGTGGTCATTACAGACCGTCACTGCCTCCCCCAAGACATGTGTTTTGCTGGGATAACACCAAATGCAATTTATGTTTTTCAATAAAAAGCCACTTTTGCAGTGGCTGTCGGCTCTCAGATTTCCGACATGCATTGCAATGCATCTAAGGCCTGACATTAGCCCAGCATGCCATGTCTGATGGCTTAAATTAATCCTCCTTTATAATTAACTTTAATTTCCTGCCGCCTTTCTGGAGCTTTGTGTCTCTCAGCTTCCCCCTCATCAAAGCCTTTACTCTTTTTTTTTTTTAATTATTTATTCTTGCCAAAATATCATTTAAGAGGGGGGAATATACAAGGGTGTTTCATTCCATCACATTCATTTGACTTTTCCTGCTGATCCAATTTACCAAAATGCTCCTGTTTGTTTCAAGCACAACTGGGAAAATAGCACGATTCCAGCAGAAATTTCCAACCCTAAACACCCTTCCCCCAGAGCAAAGGAGACTTGCAAGAGATGTCATTTGATTAATTTAAAAAGAGCTTTTTCCAGCTGTTTGCAACCACCCCATAATGGGCTGCAAGAGCCCACCAGGACCAGGGTGAGGTGTTGGGACACCTCCTGCAATGCTTACACCCATCAACTTTATGGGGAAGCTCCTGCAAAAGGCACCTTCTGGGAACTGGAAGCTTTGCTGCTTAATTTGCACTTAATTGCAGTGATTGCTGCACACCTGCAGGAAGGTAAGGTGGGGTGGGGTGAGCTGGGCTGCACCACTCCCAGCTGCCAAAGAATGCTCTTAGTGTTTCATTTGCTGCTGCCTGTTGAGTTTTCACCTCTTGCTGAGATTGTGGAGGATTTTTTTATTTGTTTGCCTTGGGGTGGGGTGGGTTTTTTTCTTATTTACCCCATTTGGTGTGTGTGATCTGGTCTCTGGCTGAGACTTTCTATGGGTGTGAGGAGCTGTACGCAGCCTCTGGGGTGGCAGTGGCTCCTGCCTGTGCAATGCCTGACCAGGCAGGGGGACTCAAGAATCCAAGGTTGGGGCTTTGCAATGGCAGCTCCAGGTCACTGGATGCCTGACAGCCCCTCCTATCTCCACGCTGGAATATGACAGCGGGGTTCAGAGGGGAAATAGGGGATGCTGGCTCTGTGCTCTTGAGGGGACTTACGCTGGATGCTGAAGCAGAACTTCTTCTGCTGGTAGGAGATGTAGCTGGAGACAGCCCCAATGAGTGCCATGGCCAGGGCGCTGGCGATGCCCGCAATCGTCCCCGTCTCCACTGTGTCTGTGGGGTGCAGAGAGAGCGGGTGCTGTGCAGTGGGGGCACACACACCACCCATCCCGCCCCACCCCACAGCGGTACTCACCACTGTAGTTGCTGTCAGTGCTGCCCTCGCCACCTGCAAGAGACACAAGCCTGTCAGTGGTCCCCTACCCCTCTGCTCTCCCTGTTGCCAAGCCAGGCAGCCCAGGAGGGAATGGACATGCAGAGGCAGTGAATCCCAAGGGCACCCCCCTGGGCTGAGAGTGAGCCCATGCCTCTGTGAGGTGCAGGGTCTCTGCTGTCCCACACCTCCACCCAGCTGCGTGTGGCAGCTCCTCATTGCTTCTTAGAGGGATCTGAAGCTGCTCCTCAATCCCACCGTGCAAGCTTGGGGGGAAGTGCTGCAGGGGTCACCTCTGCCTGCACAACAGTTAACCTCACCTCTGCCCTGCGCTGCTCTCCGCATAAAGAGAGAACAAATGAAATGCTGTCAGACAGTCACACAGCCACTTGTGCCATCACAGGGAGGTCACTGGCTAAGCTCCAAAATGTCAGGAAATCCTCACTTGGCTTCAAGTTTATTTTAACATCACCTTCCCTCGAGAAACTGGGTTGGAAGGAGAAATTGCTCCTGCTGGAATCTGCAGTCCTTACCGAGTCACTTATATCCTGAATTTATGGAAGCAGGTCAGCATTGGATTAATGCCTCCAATGTGGTTTGTCCTTGGCACAGGGATTCATTAAATGTTGATTGCACTTGTAGTGTTCATCTTTTTACTCGACTGCTTTTAATATTTAATGCTGTGGATCCTCATGAACATGCAGGCTTATCCGATTGTTGCTGGTTTTCCTCCTTGTTTCAACCATCCGTGGTCAAATGGTGGGAAGGCAAATGAAGGCTCGTGCCCGCTCACAGCACAGGGGCGGGCATCTGCTTTCGAACTGGCAGGGGAGATGCAGGTCCTGTCTGCCCCAGCGGCAGCTGGAGCTGCAGAGCTACCATGGCACTAAAAATCAGCAGCTCCAGCCACTGGCACATGGTGTGACTGTGGAGGCCGTGGAGGACTGTGTTCCCCTGGGACACCCCCATCACGAAGGTGAGAGCTGCTCTGTGCAAGGCGGTTTCTAAGGTTGGCTGATACGGTGGTCACTGCCCGAGATGTGACTGCTAAAGCAAACATACATAGGTCACCACTTACCTTTCTTCTTGTCTGGGCTGTAGCCGCCATCCACGATGCTGGCCAGGTCATCGTCTGAAAATGCTTTAAAAATAATGCAAACAAATGGTGGTTGGCAAGGCGAGGCCCTGCCAGGAGGAAGCAGCCACAGGCTGCCCCGCGGAGAGCTGGCACAAGCCTCCTGAGTGCCCTGGGGCAGCTCTGTGTGCTCCATCTATTTCGAAGAGCCGGGTGGGGCTTTCTGAGCAGCAGGGCTGAGAGCAGGGGTCTGCGTGCCCATTTAAACCAGAAGCTCCCAGACAGCTGGCAACTCCATCCCCAGCGAGACCAGAGATTGGTCAATAAGCAGCTCTGCTTCTCTCGCAATTACCAAACATTTATAAAACGTTTAACCCCAAATTATTTTAAGGTCATAAAATAGGTAATAACTGTAAATAGCTTGAAAACAATACATCTGAATCAAAGTTTAAATACTACTATACTAATTTTCTTAACCAAAACAACTGACTTGTTAAGAAGTTCATGAAATGTTTTGGCTGCTCAGCCTCAGCTGGCAGAGGAGGAGGAAGACGGTTTGTGTGTGTGGTGCCCTTGCCTTGCCTCCGATGAGCCCCTGATAGTGCCAGCCTTGCCCAGGGTCCTGCAGGCAGGGAGCCACCCCTCCTCCTTCCCAGAGGGACAGAGCAGTCCCAGTGGAAGAGCTGAACATGGACATAACTCGGTACAGCTGAAAAGTTATCTCAGATACAGTTGTAGTGGGAACATGTAAATCGTGCGGGACAGGCACAAAGGAACACGGTCTGGTAATCAGTAGCCCAATGAGTGGAGCTGTTGAACCCCCTGGCTCCAGTCACAGAAGGAGCCTCAGGGTGCAGCAATGCCCATGGTGGGAGAAGAGACACAATGTCCAACCAGCAAAAAGCTCCTCTTCTGATGCCGCGCTTTGGGAAGGGCTACGTTTGCCTTAACAGCCTGGAACTGCTTTACTGCAAAAAAACAGATTTATAGGCTTTGTAATGAGTGTAAAAACACCCCTCTCCCCCTCCCTAACTATCCCAGAACCTGGAGATGTCCCAGTCAGTCCAGGGTGCAGCAATGCCAGGTGACCACTGCCACGTTCCAGTGGTTCAACACCTCAGCCATTCCTGTAGGAGCCTGAAACCTCGACAAGCCCAGGATATCGAAGTGCAGGCAAGTCACCTAGTTAATACAATCTAATAAAATATCTGACTATTAATTACATGTGTGAGCAGGGTATACAGCCATCTCGACATCAATAAACTAGCTGTGCAAAGTCTGTTTTCTAGCTCAAGTGCTCAAGGGAACAATCCTCATAGACAAATGATTCATTCACCGGAGTATTTTAGAGATGGAAAAAAAATCTTCCAGCCCATAGCGTATGCTATGCCAGGACTCGAGCCTCCTCCTGATTTATGTTTTGGCAATGACTGCAAACCCTAACAGCTCATGCCCTCGGTTAAAGGGCTGTCAGGTACAGGGATGACAGAGAACTTAACACAATCATCGCAATTTAATGGGTCAGAAGAGACCCTGGGAAAGAAACCTGCAGACAGGCAACAAGCCGTCAGGCAGAGCCCCTCTCTGCCAAGGATGACCAAGAAGGGGACGCCTTCCCTTTCCACAGCACCAGAGGAAGGGGCTGTGCTGCCTGTGGGAACACCCTCCTCCCCTGCGCGGGCAGGGCAGGTGCTGGCTGCAGGCAGGAGCTTGGCAGGGACAGTGCCAAGCAGCGAGAGCCTGTTCTCAGGAGGGGCCAGGGAGGATCTCCCGTAGATTCCAAGGGACAACACGGCTGGTGGCAAGCAGGACAGAGAGGGGAAGTCAACGTACTGTTATCCGGCCTTACGTCAGGCCTCCCAGGACCTTTCCAATCGTTCTTTTCATCCAGGGCGTCAGACAAGTCAAAATCCATAGGATCCTTTGCTAGAAAACAACACAGGGTTAGCAATGCTGCCACAAGCTGGGGAACTCTGCAATTAATTAATTAATCTAGGAAACACTCAGCTTTGCCAGGGAGAAAATGCCAATGAAAGAGATGCAGCTGCCAACACAAGCACCTCCGGGTTTTGCTATGCAGTGTCATGGCAGATCTTCCAAACCCACCCTGTTTCGTGTTTCCACACTACTGTGGTGAGAGAAGTCATGTTCTTCCCACAGAAACAGTCTCACACCGTGGCTAGAGCACCAGGTGATTGGATAAATCAAGCCAGAGAGAGAAGGCCAGAGCCCAACAGGCACTCTCAAGGGCCCAGCCAAGGGAGGGGGCAGAGACAGCTGCACCACGCCAGTGTGTGACGTGACTGCTTAGTGTTATTTTCCTCTGTAAACCACCCAGTTGGTACCGTGAGCAGCCTGGCTCTGACAGAGCAGCTATTGCCTCTGCTGAACAGCACCTAAAACCTTGGCACAGAGCCACCCTGAGCTCCTGAGCCCTCCTACCATCTCACACCTTTGTTTATTCTGATCCAAAATAATTTTTTTTTTAAGCCTGGGAGCACCTTTTGCCAAAACTCTGCCTGTGCAGGCAGCAGAGCACCTGGCTGACAGAATGCCCTGAGCCTGTGGGATGGGTGTGCTGGTGGAGCCCGGCATGGCTGCACTGTGCTGTGCCAGGGAGGAAAGCAAGCTCACAGCCTAAAACAGGCAGGGGAATGCAAAATAGTTCAGGAGCTGCAGAGACCCTCAGGGAAGTGCAGGGTAATGCCCAGGTATCCTGTCTGCTGAGTGTAATTTACATTTTTTTTTTCCCATATGTGTCTTGTGAACGAACAGAGTGGAAACTGGAAATACTTGGGTGAGGGACAGCGCCAGCAATCACAGCACATCCTGCCTGTGCCAGCAGTGGAGCCAGGGCGAAGCCACAGGGGCTGGGGAGCTCACACTCACATGGATTATGCTTGGGAGGGGCTCTCGTAGTTTTTGGCTGCTTGGTCGTGGTAGTGCGGATGACATCCCAAAAGCTGTTGTCTGAGGGGAGAGGGAAAAATGAAAAAAAGAGATGAAAATTACTTCACCCTCTGAAACAAGCACTGGGAGGGGAATCCTTCGCCCACCCCAAGGGAGGCTGGGGCTACACTCGGGCAGTTCAGTGCTCTGGTCTCTCCACGGATTCTGCTGCCCATGACACCAAGGGCATCCCCTGCCCTTGTTGCCCCAGGGATGTTCAAGCCCTTGGTGTGGGTGGTGGGTGACTTTGTGGGGACCTCCTGTGCCAGGGCACACACCAGTGGGACTGGAATTTGAGAAGCGAACAAGCAGGGCCCCCAAACCTATAGCCTGCAGGACACACACTACCACTCACTCATGAGAGCTCTGGCATCAAGAGGGGAACCTTGTGCCATCCCTGCTGGATACCACGGCATGGAGGACCAGAACCAGACACTGCCAAAAAGATAATTAAGGATGTGCTCCTTCATCAATGAAAGCTCCCTCCTAGCAGCAGCTAACAGCTCCATTCTGGTTAAAAACTTTTACAAATGCTGCTCAGCAAAATCCCCGCTATGGCTCGGGCAGGGGTGTGTGGGCAGTGATGGAGGGAGGATGGTGACATGCTGGTGCTGAGCCTCCTGGCACATCAGTGAGAGCCTGGAGCACCTCTGCCAGCCTTGCTGAGACAGCAGAGCGGGAAGAGATGGTCACCTTTTAATATCACCTTTTGGTGGTCACCAAAACGTGATGGAGCTGATCTGTCAACATCCGATCCCAGCCTCCTGGCTGCCAAGATGGCTCTGAGTTACCTCTGGGAGCATCTCCCCCCTTCCAGAGCCCTGAAGGTGAGCACTCATACGCCCTCCCACGGGCACAGTACCTGGCTTCCCTGGCCTGGGGAAAGGCTTCGGAGTCGGCTTGGCTGGTTTGGTGGTTGTCTCCTGAGGGGTGTCAAAGTAATCAGCCAAATCAAAATCAGCTGCAGGAGAGAAGTGATCATTAAAACCCCCATCATTTGTCGGGATGGTGTGAGGCTTTCAGCACGCATCCCCTGTGGGGCAGCTCTGTGGGTGCTGGCGCAAACAACATTGCACCACTGCCAGAAGCCACCGGCACCCATGTCAGCGTGGAGCTGAGAAGGGCATCCAGCTGCTCTGCTGCTCAGCCACAACTGTATTGCAGAGCCTTCAGATCACCCTGGCCGCTGTTTAATGCTCCCCACACGAGCTGCAGCTGGCACCCATGCCCAGCCCAAGCAACCCCTAAACAATGTACTTTGGGGAGAAACCCTCTGGTGTCCAGCAGCCTCTCCCAAAAGATTGTGTGAATGAGATGGTGCTGTGGGGATCAAGACAGTGGCTGGACCCACTCTGCTCCCTGCACAGCCACCTATGAGTGACCCTGGGCTGAACAAAGCACGTGCACGAGAGGGGCCAGGGCACAGGAGCTGGCTACGGGAGCCCTTCACTGCCATCACTCATACAAAAAGCACTCCCCAGGGGAGAAGAAACTTGCCGAGACAAAGCTTCAGCCTCAGCACGTGTCCATTTCCTCTGGAGAGTTTATTGAATCAAATGGCCTCTTGTTTGGGCTGTGATCCAAACACTAAAGCTCTGCACGTGCTTCTGGCACTTGGCTTTTCTTGTCCATAGCAAACACCATGGTGGCCAAGGAGCTGGAGAGTTGGATTTGATTAAATTTGTGCCAAGATCCTCATGCAAGGGTGAGTGGGTTCACTTCCAAGCACTTCCCTGCTGCAGTTTATTTCAGGCGCCTTTCGTGGGGTTGAGCAACCCTCGGCTCTTGTGACCGCACTATATTTAAGTAGGTATGTTTGGCCAGACCTCAGCCAGAGGAGGTGCCAACAATGAATTTAAGGGAGAGTGAATTTAAGGGAGCTCCCTCAACTGGAGCAGATGCTGTTGAGTCGGTCAGCCAGGACCTCTAATGGGCACAGTCAGAGAGACATTTTTTCCTGGATGGGGAAATGTCACAAGGATGGGCCTTTCCATATAGGTCTGGGATATTTTGGAGTTAAAAAAAGGAAGGAAAATATCCTCTGTGCTCCCTCCTAGAAGGCAAACTAGCAGATGCCATGCAGCCAGAAACAAAAGCACTTGTGTAGCTGAGCAGTGATTTGTGTCTTTTCCATTAGGATCCTGCAAAGTGTGCAAAATTCAGCTGTGACCATAAATGCTCCAGTGCCACTTGCCTTCAGCATAGACAGAAATATCAATATTGCATTTACTTTGGCCATACAAGAGGAGTGCACATATGCACGCTGGCATCAGTTTTCTTACAGGCAAGCAAAGGTGTCCCAAAGCCTCTTCTAAGGCAGCAGCACCCAGCAGCACAAGCACAGCCATCCAGGGGGGTCGCACGGTTCAAAACCCCATGGGAAGCAAAAACTGTGCTGTGTTTAAATGATATCCAGGTAAGAAGGTCTCACCTGTCCCACCTGCAGGCTTCCTGGGTCCCTTGGGAGTAGCTATGACAAAAGAGACAGGGAGGAAAATGTTAGTCATGGGCATCACTGAAAACGTGTCACTTCTCGTTTGAGATTAAATAGCAAAGTTTTCACCACGAGCTTTACAGCTGACCGTTGCTGTGCATTTGTCAACTCGGATCCCAGAGCCACAGAACTCCCATGCACGCCGCGCGTGGCCGCAGGGAGCATCACTGCTTGTGCACAGGGACAGGCAGCTGCAGCCCCATGCAGGATTGAGCCCAGAGCTCTGCAGGGCTCAGCTGCACCTGAGGTCAAACATTGCCTCCATGCAGGCCAGCATCCCACCACGCTGAAAGCAGAGAGCTGTAATAAACTGCTTGGAATTAAGACTCCTGGAGACAGCAGCAAACAGAGCAAGGACAAATACTGTACAGAACAGCATGGAAAACAAGAGTAAGTTGCCAGTGTTTTGTTGTCCCCTGCCTGGTCGGTTAGTGAAATGACAGATAATCTCCTGCGCTGTGTTGTGTACAGGAGGTTCCCTGTCAGTTGGAGGAATTTTGGTGACACTCTGATGTTCAGATTCCAGCTCTCCTGGCCGCTCCCAGGCTAAAACAAACTACAGTCAGCCTTTGGGGGGTTTGGTTATTTATTTTTTTCACCCCCTGTAAACTACTATCTATTAATAGCAGCTAGCATTACCAAGTATATGAATAAATTATAAGCAAGAGTTGCGGTTGCTCTATTCCCATGAATTTCCATTTGCATCTCTGAACACTGGAGTGCTTCTGCTGGGCTTCAGTTCCAGTGTGCCAGTATGGTCTGATGTGACCCAGGCTCCAGATCCTTCATTTACTTTTATACCAGGGCTGACGTAATGAAGTGCAGAGCAGGATGCAGCAGCCAGGGTAGGCTGTGGGGACAGCCACTGCCTCTTCCCTCCACTCACAGCTGGGACTCCAGCCTGGGGAACTCTGGCTGCTTTCCCTCTGCACGAGGTGGTTGCTTGGAGTTTCTAACCACGTCTCCCCACATACTATATCAAAGGACTTGCAAAATCCTAATGAGATCCCTCAGATGCATGACCAAGGCTGATACCCCATGGTCTGTGCCACCCACCTCCTGCTGAACCTGGCACATCGCAGGAGAAATGCACAGAGCATCCTAACTTCATAGAATCATAAGGTTGGAAGAGGCCTCTGAGATCATCAAGTCCAACCGTGCCTGTTTCCCTACGAAACCATGTCCTACTAAACCATGTTTGTTCCACATAAACTCCCACATAACGTAGCATAAGCGTCTGGGTGTTGTTAGGCTATGAAGTAAGACGTTTCAAAGCGTGCTACGTCTTTCGCTTAAATACTCGTAGGTGTGTTCTGCGTGATCGTAAGGGCCAGCATTGCTCACAGAGCGCTCTCTGCTACCGCCCAGCTGGGTGCTGGGTCTGGTCACCGTGAACCATCTGGAGAGGGAGGGGCAGCGAGGAGTCCTGGCAACAGGCATTTGCAACTCTGCCATAGCACCTTTGTGGCCTGGCAGTGAAAGGGAGCAAGCGGCATGTCCAGGCACAGACCAGTCTTGGGCTCAGCCCTTGGCACTACAATGAGGTGGGTAATGTGCCCCAGGGATGGGAGATGAGCCTCCTTCCATCAGCTGCTGCACGAGCAGTTAGGTTGTCTCTTTCAGCTGTAAAATGAGAGCTGTTCCACTGAATTTCCTCCCCCTGCAGTGGTGCAAACCCTCCAACAGCTCCCAGACCTCACTGCTGTTTCTGCCAGGCCACAGGCTAAGCTCTGCCAGGCACAGCTGTCCCCTCAGTGACACAGCCTGGCCCGATTTACATAAAAAGTATATATTTCAAAGCTAAATATTAAATATCAGCACACCACCAGCAAGACCTACCCTTCAGAAATTAGTTTCCTGTAACTCACGGGTGGCACTTGAAATTAAGTGAAGCAAAGCAGCAAATTTGCCATTGCTTTTCCTAGACGCTGCGTTGCAGCAGAATCAGGGA
This sequence comes from Neomorphus geoffroyi, assembly GCA_033558235.1. Lineage (NCBI taxonomy): Eukaryota > Metazoa > Chordata > Aves > Cuculiformes > Neomorphidae > Neomorphus > Neomorphus geoffroyi. The sequence continues at coordinate 9,251,430 of JAUMJM010000045.1, read as the reverse complement.
AGGACCTGGTGCTGCCCTTGCCTGGCCAGTTGCCCTCACTGGTTGGAGAAGGCGAGTGGTTAATGTGTTTGCTTCCACAGGCACATATCAAGGTAGGTGTTAGTAATGAATGCAAGGAAGCCAAAAAGATGTATTCAGTCCTGTTTGTACATCAAAGAACTGGTGTGTCTCTGCAGTTTGCTCGGAGGAATCAGAAAGCAAAGGGCATACAGTCAGCAACCAGCTTCTCCAGGATTGTCCTCAGTCACACCTGTTGGCAAGGCCAGACACTGTACCTCCCTGGGCAGAGATGATGGGGTAGCTCCTATCCTTCACCATCTTCCCACCAGCACCAGATCCCAAAGAACAAATTGCATCTGTTAATGACTACTTTTTTTCTCCTCTTTAAAAGAATAAATAAATGTGACTTACGTCGCTTGGTGGTGAGATCATACAGGGCATCTTCTAGGCTGAAGTCATCTAGATTGTCCCCATGACCTGAAGACAAAGAATCAGCAGTGATTGTACTCACTCTGCCCAAAGTAAACTGCTCCTAGATACGATGTGGTTAGACCCGTTTTCCCCAATTGCTTTAGTTTTTAAAGCGCTTTCTGCTTTTTTCTGAACCTGACCCATCATCAGTGATGAGGAAGACATCAGCCTTCTCTGAATGCTGTGACTGTTAAATTGCAGAGCAGTCATCTCTGGATTTTCCATTTGTCTGCCCTAATGGATGCAGTATAAAAACACATGCTATGCTGAAATTTGTCACGGAGAGCCTACCAATTCATCTCTGGAGCTGCCACTCATCTGTGGTTGTGCTTACGGTTATACGTTTGCTAAACACCATGAAAACATTGGGACAGCGCAGACAAGTTCAGTGAAAAACAAAAAAGCCCTACGCACCTCATCTTCGAAAGTGCCTTCCCACATCAAAGACTTTGTATGAAAACCTTGCTGCTGGCTGCTAAGCACAACTTAGCATTTCAGAGATCGCCTGCATCATTCTGCCTTGGTAATGCAAACCAGGACCCAACCCCCAGCCCAGGGACACACCTGATGGGCACAGCAGACTTTTTTGTTAGTGATGCCTCACCACAACTCCAGTCACTTTATAATATCCCAGGGATAACTCGGCACTACACTGTGTTCTCCTGCGATAGGGCCACCTAATCCTTCCTTTCTCCCTCTTTTTTTGCATCGCGTTAATTACTGTTGACTTACCCTAGTTCTGAATGTATTTGTCTTGATAAATTCATGCTTTTACATCTCAGAGCATGCTGAGTAATTAATATCCTTTGGGTTTGCTAAGTACTGCAGCACTGCAAGAGAACATTAAAATGGCTTTCCTCTTATTCCTACTGCTAAATGGATTTAGCTATTGCCACCTGAGCTCCAGTGTGCTTCATGAATAAATTTAAAGCTTTACTGACAAGGACAATAACAACGGGAAGGGACCAGTCCATCAGAAAGCAGGAATCAGCATTTCGGTGAAAAACTTCTACCAAGAGTGGTCACTAAGTACCATAACACCTCCAGCTCTGGTTTCACTTACTCACACATCACATCTCATTTCATTTGCTGCCTATTTAAGTATACTCAGCAAACCTGAGGGTGATTTAAATGCAGTGTCTATGGCTGGTAAGTTGCTGTGGGCTTCTCTTCCCTGGCAAAGTGCTCTGCAAAAAGCTGCTGCTCTGTGTGTGTGATACATATCCCAGCCCACGGCTGTGGTTCTCATTGAGATGAAGGATGCCAACGCTTCCCTCGTGAGCCCAAAGGAATGGCCAGCAGCAGTGGAGTCATTTACCACCACGTGAAATCTGTGGAGCAAGGCGCGCAGACAAGCCCCTTGCTCAGTGCAGCAGCACAGCAGGGCCAAGCCTGGCACCCTTAGCCTCACCGCTCACCCATCTCCTCCCTTGTCAAAACATTTGCCGCTTGGGCCTTATTACTGGCAAAATATTGGCTCCGTGAGACAGGTGCTCTCCTGCTCCAACAGCTCAAAGTTGCAGGGTTATCAAATGGTCTGTTGGTAAAAAGGAGCAAAGGAAGGAACATGCAAGACCATCAATGGTGCCAAAAAGCATCTGCCTGGCTCTAGCGCTTGCAAAGGGTGCTGCCCAACCACCAGCATTACCCTGCTGAGACCCCACAAGTTCATTACTGCTGTGGCTAACTGTCCCAAGCTTGCTACTCCAGCAATGCCATGCAGGCTCACTTTTCCAGCTTAGCTTTTTTCCCAGCCTTTACTGGATTTTCAGGAACCAGCAGGGCTCTGTCATTCTTGTCTTTCTATTTTAAACTGAGTTTAAAGAAGGAGGAAACGGAAAACTGTGGTGTGTCTCTGGTGGGATGAGAAGTGCTACAAACCCAACTAAAGGAAACACATCGTCATCGCATTTCATTTCAGTTCCCCCTGCCCCAATAGTGGGCAGGGTGAGCTGGCAGGAGGGATACGGTGGCAGCACCAAGACTCGCATTGGTATGCTAGGAACCATCCCTTCCCTCTCTCTCCCGCTCCCTCTGCTCTCCCTGATTAAGTAAATGTTAAGGGCACTGATTTGCTGCACGCCGACCCCTGCTGTTGGCGCATCCTCCCTGTGCTTCACCTTTAATGTAGGAGCTCAAATACAAACTGATGGGAGCAGGCGGCCATGGGGGTGTGTGCACCTCACCCTTTCTTCTGATGAAGGGCTTTGGTGGTTGTGGGGCTGCACGGAGATGCTCCTCCCAGCAGGGAATGCCAGTGCCCCCAAAAATGGGCTCCCCTCTGCCTGGCTTTTGGGGCGCTCACCAGACCCACTGGCTGAACAGTGCTTATACCTCCCTGAATTTGGTGACAGCTCCCTGAGGAGGCTGACAACACTGACTCTGATGCAGAATCGAAGACCCTTTATTGTCAGAAGGCTGCATTTTCATATTCTTCAGAGTTTATCATGCGCTGGATGTTTTAATGTGATTGGATATACACAGCTGTCCACGCACCCAAGTTACGTTTGTGATCGGTTACTTATACATGATCACACACTGCTGCAAGAAGCAAGTTTAACATTCTTTTGCTAGATAACTTCCTCTTTATCTTACACTTTTTTGCAAACAGTTCCATTTCTTCACCACTTCATCACTCATATCTCACTGTTTGAGGACCTTCAACAATATCATGCCCTTTGTTAACATAAAATGTCTCCACAGCTACCCTTGGCATCTCCCCCTGTAGGACAAGAGGAGAGCGCCACTTCCAGAATGACTCTCCAAAGAGCCAGCTGGCACAGGTGAGCCAGGGGCATGAAAGATGCTCAGGGCCGTCCAACCTCACGGGGCTGATGTAAAACAACAACAGCTAAACGTGTCCTGGGCTGCAGCTGCATCCCAGGGCAGTGCCCCCGGCCAGGAAGAGGCACGCATGCAGCCCGTGTGAAGGTTTCGAAAACTGTTGACACACTGAATCAGTAAAACCTTCCCTAAGAGCTGCAGCGCTTGGCATAGCCCATTTCCCAGGGCTTTCCAACTGCTGCCCATGGCAAACAAAGATCCTTTTCCAGGGCAATTTAAACACAAGAATCTCTGAGGCGTTGGCAAGGATTATAACAGATTGCCAGTTAATCGAAGCTGACACCATCTTTATTTCATGCAAAGGGTGTTATGGAGACATATTACACCTTTTATGGATCAATAACTGAGTGCTGCTGTCAAAGGCACGCAAACTTGCCTGCTCACTCCAACAGATAAGAGTTGAACGCTCTCCTTATTCTTCCATTCAGTTATTAAGCAGTAACAAACCTGCCACTTCACAGCCAGACACTTAAACCCCATGTTTATCCTCCAAACACAGTTTTTCAGGAGCCAGCACTGCTGCTCCCTGTCCTGTCTTGTTTGTGCAAACCTCTTTGTGCCTGCAGCCCTGGTCCCACTCCACGATCACTGGAGGAGTGGGTCTCACAGGCTCCCAAAGCCCATCCGGTGACGGGAACCCACTCACAGCACAGAGTAGCTTTATATTAAGATTTTGTACTCTCTGGGAGAAGCTGGGCTACGTTCCTACACACTAGAGCTCACAAGCAGTCCACTGCTGAGTTGCAGAGGTGTTTGTAACACGCATTCATGCACACTGACATTTCACCTCCCCCTTAGGAGGTGCCTACAACCTGGTACTTGACTATAAAACCACTGACAGGTAAAATGGTCCTCTGCTGAGTTTAAATTGTCCCGATTGCTTGGTCTTGAGGAGCACTGCAGCATCTTTGCTGAGATTGATGACTAGGCTAGTTTGGGAGCCTTTTGTCCCCCATCCTTGCACACGAGACTTGGAAGAACTCTCATCCCTGGCTGCTGGGGGAAAATGCACATCCCCAGGGGCAGCTGGGACGAGATTCAAGCCCTGTGTGTTGGCTGGCCAAGGGCACTGGAGCAGGACTGCAGGTCTATGGCAAGGGGGAAAGTGGGCCAACAAGATGTGCTTTCCATATTTTTCTTTAACAGGACAACCAAAAGAAACCAAGCCAGGACACCTCTTGATATCCAACATGAATCCCCCAACACCAGAGCGAGGAGGTGAGGGGACCCCAAGGCTGCAGCTGTGCCGGGTGAAGGCTGTAAAACAGAAGTGAGAGTTATGGCTGAGCCAGTGCCGCAGGCTCCCCCGCCTCTCATCATGTCCCCTCACCTTGCTGGGGGTATTTTTAATCAGAGCTGGCTGCTCTTTGAAGGTAGAAGGGGTTTGTGCCTTAATGTATTCTCTCCTCATTATTTTCTGTAGCAGGCAGCTCAAACTCGCAATTGTACTCGTCAGCTTTTTAGTTTTTACAATTATATATATATTCTAATTAAGCCCCACTGTTTGACAAAGCCTGAATTACAGTATCATAATTCACACCCAGTATATTGCTAGGCCGTCTGCAGCACTCGGAGTGAGGTGTATTCCATTTTTAGCGCCAGCCCACGGATCTCTTTGTGCAATATATCTGTGTTTAGCTTCCCTGGGAATTGAGAGCCCGCGACGGTATGAGATTGACAGCCCGGGAGATTACGGGAGAATGCAAAGCAGGTACAAGGGCAGCAGAAAGTAATTCAAACTGCCTGACTTTTATAAATCTACCTTAGGAGGGATGTGGCGAGCAGCAAGTGGAGAGCAGGAGGAAAGCACGTGCTCAGCTAACTGAATGCACCAGGGTCTCCCCAGTGACCAACCTTGTCTTTTTGGCTCCAAGTCACGCTGTCGGCACACACAGGTGGTTCCCTGCGCAGGGCACCCACAGCTGCGCTGGCATGTCTGGGCGGGATGCTGGGGGTGCGGGGGCTCTGAATGCAGGGCCATGTTGCGCTGCTGGTGCTGGACTGCATCCTCACAGCGGCGTTTGCCGCTGTCTCAGCAAAGATACAGCCCCACAGGTCTGTGGGGAGCAAATGGCTGCTCCTCCACGGGCACGGCTCTGCTCTGCAGCAGCTGGAGTGCCTCGAGCACCACCGGGGGCCACAGGGACCTCTCTCTGGAGCAGGCAATGACACATTGCTGCCAGCCAGAGGTGGTGAGCGTGGTCAGCACAGACCAGAGCCTCAGACTCACCAATGTTCTCCACCACCACTGCCCAGGCGCTGGCCTCAGCCGCCCGCCAAACATGTGGGAAATTTACTCACAAGTGCCAAGTTGCTTGCACATCTTGATTTCTCTCTATCAAGACCAAAGCACAGTTCTATGTGTGTAGGGAAAGCAGAGCTCCTCAGAGCTGGGACATTATGGATGGTGTCTGGGAGCAGTGTTGGTGGACCAGGCAGTTAAGAACAGTTTCATTGCAGCTGCACATCTCTCCAGAGTCATGTCCAGTCATTCTCCAGAACATAGACCTCCCCCTCCTGAAGTTAGTTCTGCCTTGAAAAGCAGACTCTGAACTTTCTCCAGCTCTTTGGCTGCTGCCAGGTAAGAGACTGCCTAGAGACATGCTCCTGCACACACATCCCTGGCAGCTGCCACCAGGGCAAAGGAAAGCTAGGTTCTGTCACAAAGTGAAGGAGAAACTCAGCCCCCTGCACCTGCCTCAGCAGCAGGACTGATGGGTGACACTGGGGTACATCACTCCGGTCCCAGGGTACAACCAGCAGAGAGTGGTGGGACACAGCCCCCAGGCTGGGATGGCCTCTACTCCCTGCAGAGGACAAGGTAACACTGCCATCCTCGTTCTGCATTCCCAGTGAAACAGTTTGATTTCCAGAAGTACTAATCAAAATCACTCTTGATTATGGCAAAAACAACCTCTGCTGAATTTTTTTTTAATGCAATTAACAAGGGTATATGGTAATTCCAAGCAATCTTGCTCTTGAGATTAAAGGAAAGCCTGCCAGGAAGCACATGAATGAAGCTTTAAGATGAGAATTTGCATAATGAAGACTTTCTCTTTGTGGAGGGACTAATGGTGGTAATGTTTGAAACCTATTAACAGAAATGCCTAAAAGCTTCCACTAAAGCCAGAGCACTGCCACCATGACCTGTGCAGGATCTGCCACCCCTGCTGCCCTCCACAGCCAGGTCCTTGCCAGGAACCTCAGCTCCACAACAACCCCAGCATTGCCCTCTCCTTGGGCTGCCCGAGCAGCAGGGTGAGCCAGATGGGCTGCGCATGCTGGATGGGGGATGCTGGGCAGCACAGCCCCGCACAAGCACTGCTGTCAGCAGCTCAGAGCAACACACCTCGCTGGGGTTTTTAAGCTACAGGATAATTCTGTGTTTCTGTGCAGCAAGACAAGAAGCAGATGTCTGTTGCAATTTGATTTCAAGGCTTACTAGAAATAATTTAAATTATTCGGCAGCAGCATTCGATACGAGCAGCACCCAGTGAGTGATGGAGGTGGTGAGGAAAACGCAACAGGCAAAACCAGCCTGGATCTGGGGGGGCTTCAGGCTCCTTCTCAGCAGAGACCGCTAGCACCACAGAGTGAGGCCAGGCCAGAAAGGTCCTGCTGCGCAGGACAAGACAAGCCCTCGCTGCGAGATGCCCCACCAGGCACTAAACATTCGAGGGACAGCACTGCCCATCTGACCTGCACCACACTGAGGGCTGCCCAAAGGTCCAAACACATATTATCCCCACCTCAGGTAGAAGGACAGACCTCCAGGTTGCTCCCAAAGCACCCAAAGAAGCAGCACATCCCACGGTTCCCACAGCCCCAGGGAGCAGCCGGCGGCTCAGCCTCTGCTGTAACAGCCACACCGAGGGCTCCCAGCAGGTCACTCTGCAGAGAACAGACAAAAACACATGAGGGAGGGGTTTCTCATCTGCTGCCATCTTGTACAGCCTCAGTCCTCCTCAGAAAGATTTAAAACCCCAGAGGGAATCACCCTCATATCCTCTTACCCAATAGCCACATCTGGTAATCTGTTAACAGGCAGCCTCTGGTTCTTACCAGGTGTGCCTGCATGAAGGCTGTAAGACCTTGAAAGCTGAGGGCAAAGGACAGGTGCTGGCCTTTTCCCCCTGAATTTTGGCATGTGAGAAGAACAGCCCTGTCTGCAGCAGGATGAATAAAGGTAACTCCCATCTGCAAATCCACCAGCCTCCACCGCCACCCAATCTCCACTGGCAAACCCACCAGTCTCTGCAACCACCCAGCCAGTTCCTGAAGTGGCAGAAACACGCATGGGGACTGAGATGTGAAGGAGGAAATTTGCTGTCGGAGGAAAACCAAGTGTTTCCACGCTTTTCACTGCTCTGCCGGTATCAGCATGTTGCCACATTACAGCTGGGAGCGGGCTGCAAGCGCCAGCTGGCCCTGAGACACCGCAGCTCTACTAGAGATGGTCTAATCTTGGTGGTGACGTACTGAGTGCCCATGGGCAGCCACACAACATCTGTTTTGCAAGGTGCCCAGCTCAGGGTCACATGCAAGGCTACGGAAGTAAAGCAAGGCACCCATGCCATCCATCACATCACGTCAGCCGCTGCTACACAATGCAACAGAAGTAAGAGTAGTAATGCCATGCAGAAGCACAGGTGCCCAGGGGAGCATCATGTTCCTGCAGGCTGGCAGTCACTGGCTGCAGCCCTTGTGTCTCCTTTAATGTGACTCCCACCCACCATCTGGGGCAATCCCAAGGATGACTATGGCTGCACAGCACCATGAACGACATCACCACAGAAGCAGGACCGCCAAGGGTTTGATCTGCTGAATGAAAGTGTCTGGCTCAGGGAGGCTGCAAAGCCTCAGGCTGGGCTGGAGCCCTCAGCTCTGCAGGTGACCAGCACCTTCTCAACCCACTTGAACACCCGAGGCTCCCTAAAAGCACCAGACAGAGCAGTACCTTCCACCATACACAGACAAACATCTGCAGGTGCCAGCAGCAACCCTCTACAGCTCAGAGTGAAAACAAAAACCCTATCAATGGCAGGGCTACTAGGTAATGGCAGGATCCCAGGGTTTCCCCACGGGATTCCTTGGATCAGCAGCTGCTGACCAGGTCTGCCCCATCTCTGACTCCATGTGAAACAAACATTTTGCCAGGACTTCTTCCTTCCCCAGCAGGGTCAGAAAGCAGGTAGCCCTGTTCTGGCACTACGAGATGCCAATCAAAATGGGTTTTTTTCAGTATCAATACTCAAAGGTTTCCAAGGCTCTCCGACATCTCTGCACATAGAGCACATGACATTTTCTAAGCAACTTTAATAAGACAATTGTTCTCTGAAGTTTGTGTCAGAGGTCTGCTGCAGCATTGCCAAAACCTGCTTTCAATTACTCCCAGATCAATTGCATCAGGAGTAAAAGGCTGTAAGGTTTTGAGGATGAGTATTTAAAGTTCCCTCCCTTCTGGGAGTGCCTGAGCCCAGCTCTACTGGTGATGAGGGTGGGATGATGCCCAGCTTTCTGTGCCTGGGTTGGGTGTAGGTACACTGTGACCGCAGGCTAGCGAAGGCAGGGGGAGTTCAGCCTGTCCCAGCCCTCCAGAGAGCTCTGCTGCTGGGCCTAGAAGGAAAACCTATGACCTCCCAGGACTCTGGGAAAATGCCCCAGGTAATACCCTCTCCATAATTTAAAAGCGTATCTGATGGGAAATGGAGTTCTTTCTTCTTTTCACTCTTTTGCTGTTTGTTTGGTTTTGTTTTTTTAAAGAACAACAATTTATTATACCTAAAGGGCAAAAGACTGAGCGTAGCATCAATTTTTTTATTCACAGACCCCAACCACTTCGCAAGTGGCAGAGAGGAAACTAGCACTCACCCCACTGCACAGGTTAGGGAATGGTTACAAGTGCCTCTCTCAGATCATGGAAGAACTAACAGCAGTATCCAGGACTTGGGTTTGTCTCCCTCCAGGTTCAGTATGCAGAGGTCTGCAGGAGAAGTGGATTACTGCTCCAAAACTCGCTTCCAAACAGGCACCAGTTTGGTTTTCCTGCAGTGCAGAGCAGATGACCATGGCCTGGTGTGGCAATGCTAACAGCCAGCCCTGCCATGGTCACCAGGAACAGGAGGCAGGATCTGAGCTGGACCCATTTTGGGGGCAGCGTTGACACCATGTCCAGATGCACAGCCCTGGGCTTTCACCCAGTCCAGCCTCACCAAGCATAGGGTCAGAAACACGGCCCCCAACTCACTTGGTTCGTGATCCCTAGTGAAGGTCAGAAAACACAAGTTTCTTTTCCTCCTATGACTGTAGGGCTGAAAATTGGGGTGCTTTCATGTTTTTCTGCATGCTGTCCACCCAGAAACATTACGAGGTACATTCACATTAGCAACTTAATTTCTGCATACACATTAAGTAATGACTAGGAATTTGCCTAGGGCCAGAGATGCCTGTTTATCAACCAGACTACAAATTACGGCATGAAAGCATTTTGTTCATAACCCAGCACAGAGCAACTGATGACAAAGCCAGCGATGCAGGAGCCTAAAGAAAACTGAAGCAGGAGATTAAATGCTTATCACCTGATTCCTCATGGAAAGAGAGTGCTCTCATCAGATAAAGATCAAGAGAAAATGCTGTAGTTAAAAGTAGGTAAATAGGGAATTACAGGGTAAAAACGCTGATTCATCACTTGGGATGTGCTGCTCCTGTCATACTGTGCTATTTAAAATCAGAAGCAGAGCAGTAGTGGCAATGAAGACTCAGGTGATGCTGACAGATGGAGCAAGGCCCCGGAAGAGAGTGGAGGGTTACAGCCCTCTCCTCTGGCTGAGGCCATTTGTCTGCCCACTGTCACCGCAGCCTGCAATGCAGAGCTCTTGCCTTGGCTGCCGCTGCGGCACAGCCCTGCAACTGCCTGCTTGCCTTTCCACAGCACCTCATTGTGCTAACACTGAGTATTCAGATCAGGGTGGGCAGCTGTTTAGGATCCAGCCTCTGCTACTCACTGCCTGCACTCTCCTCACGTCAGGTGTGCTGGGATGTGCAGGGCTCGTTGGCAGCGCTCCCAACTGCTTTGGGTAAGGTGGCTCTGCTGCTCCCCAGAGCACTGCAGATCGGGGCAATGCTGCCAAGGGATCTCACCATCCTGCCCTGGGAAGGTGCTGCCAGCACAGAGACAATGTGGAGGCCAGCCGCACTTTGAACAGGCAGTGCAAGAACCGGTGGTGATGGTTAACCACCAGTCACAGCCATCCCCACCCTGCCTGGCAGCTGCAAGACCACCCACCCCGCCTGGCTCACCCACAGCAAGGGAAGCTGCTGGTCAAGCCTGCAGCAGGAAGCTGTGCCACATCCCTCAGCCTTTTGCCCCAGCTGATTTTCAATGAGGTGGAATTGGCTCCTTGCTTTCATAGAGGAGTTTGGAGAAGTCCCTAGAGAAGTGGAGTTTGGGGTGTGCATCCAGCCTCTGCTACTTCCTGTTCCCAGCACAGGCTGCATCTACAACTGGGGAGGTAAAGGCAGTTTTCCCCAGAGCCTGCTGCCCACATCCAACTGGTGAGCACCTGCCATGTCCCCACTGCCTCCCAAATGCACTACAAGGAGGCAAAAGCAAAGTCCTGTTATGCAGGTTGGAAAGGCCTGCTGAAATACTTCTGTAAGAGGAAAAAAAGTGTTTCAGTAAATCAAGGATAACTTATCAGGGCAAAGTCTAAAAGTTTTTGTTACAGAATTTCATGGGGTTTTTTTAAAAAAAAATTTCATGACTATAATTTACAATGTCATTGTTTTAAATCATGAAACACAGCTGTTTAATCCTGAAACGAAACACTTCCCTGGATGAGGGAGGTGCACAGCTACCTGGTTTTGCTTCCCATCACAAGAGGAACAGCTGCCTTATATTCAGTGCACTGTCTGCTATTGATGTGGCATGAAATAATGTGAACATAAAAATAAGAGCTTACTAAGTTCAAAGGGAAATCCACCAACAGGTCTCTTGCTCTCTCTAATGCTACTTGTGGAGGAAATAGCACCGACGGTTCATAAACTGTTACTTGAATTCAAGTGTTACAGCTCTCAGATTTCCTCTGCAGAAGTACCCAAATCATTCCCTTGGTTAAGATCATCATGAGAAAAAAGAAAGAAGGAATATACCTTTCTTCAAACACAGGCTTCAACCTCACTTAAAACTGCTCTATTTTCTGCATGAGGCCAAAGACGTGTGTTTTTAAAAATGAACACCCATCCCAAGACTCAAAGCTTAGTGCTGTCCTATGGATTTTTGGAAATAAAATTCTGATTTCCTGGCAAATGGCAACACACAAGCTGCATGGCACCCTCTCAGTGTCTCTTGACAGTGCGTGAGACAGTCTGTCACCAGCAGCAGTAGCTGATGCCCAGCGAGCGGGACCAGGCTGAATGCCTGTCCCAGCGGAAGCACCATGGTTAGAAACCAGTCTGTTTCTGGATCAGAAAGCAGGGCTTTGCCTTGGGACAAGGGGGATGCTCAGGACAAGCTTGCACCAGCTGGAAGCATCACCCTGGATGGTTTGGCTTTGGGGGACTGCAACCTCTTCAGGCCGGCATTCCATTAGCATTAGGTTGCACGGAGATTTCCCTCACCAAAAGAACTTCCTGGATGCGAAAATGTGCTGGGGAAGGGGGATGTTTTGTCAGTTCTTGGTCTTTCTACCTCTTCATGGCATGAGAGCATACCCCCAGGGTACATTCAGGCTCTGTAGTGGAAAGCATACAAATTTATGATAGGAATGCTATGTACCAGATGGCAGGATGGGACCTGGGGAGATTTTTGCTCCAAATGAGGTAGACAGGGTCTGGTATTAGCTTCGCTCAGATCATACTGTCTGGGAAGAGGATTCAAGTCCTGAAGTATCAGGGACACCAGAATGAAGGTAGCTGGCCATCATAGAGATGGGTTCTCCACTAAGCTGTTTATCTTCATTCCATATAGGCCACACAGATCTGATACAGAAACTTTTCCTTAAGCTCCTAAAAGCACAAGTTCATCAGCAGACACTTCATGGTCACATATGTGCTATTCAAAACCTTACCACATACCTAATGTCCCCTCTGCAGCACAAATGCTTCCTTTGTCACCCACAGCTGAGGCTGGAAACCTCTTCTGCTTGTTTAGCTTTTGCCTCCCATTCTCCTAGAGCCCAAACAACAGCTACCCTTGTACACCCAACTAGGAGCCTACCCTTCTGAAGCGGGTTTTCAGTAAGGTTCTTCCAGCTTTGACAAGTTCCAGATTTCTTTGTGCATGGGCAAAGACAGCATTTCAAAGGGCAAACAAAATGCTGAGCAATTCTCTTTTCCCAGCACTCTGTTCACTGGAGACAGCCCTGTGCCAGCTGCACCACCCCTCACTTGTGGAGCCTTCCAACAACAGAACAATGCTCTTCCAAGTGTCCCTCCTCCCTGCCTGAGCCACCGCGTCCAAAACCTTGCCAATGCCTCTGGTTTTCCTTTCTTTGGCTTTTCTACGCATACATGTCATGCCAGCACTGAATCCCTTGCAGCAGACCCGGCCCACTCCTTCCCTGGAAACACTGCTCATGGGGCTGAGTATCTCTGGGAAGAGCTCACACTCAGCATCAGCTTTCTGCCTGTGGCTTCAGTGTGCCTACAACAATTTTCTGTGTTTCCTACACAAGGTTGAAAAGCAATGAAAAAGGATTTTGGAGTGACTACAAGACAGGTCTGTAAATATGCATTAGCAGTAACTTTATCCACATCATACAAGTAGGCTGTGCTTTCAGAAGATCAAAGCCAACCCTGACCCTGTGCAGCTCCACTGAAATCCCTGCAAGAGCACAGAAAGAGTTCACCCCTTGCTTTGTGACAGCTAATGGGCTTGTATCGGAGCTCTCTGTTTGCTTCTCAAAAGCATCTTTCATTCGGCAAACACGTTCTTGCGCTCGCATCCCAAATCACAGCCAGTGACTTCAGCACCTGGATCCCCAACTTTGAAGTTCCCTTTTCAAAAAAAGTCCTTTTGTGTTCTGTGTTTTGATATTCCACATTCATCTTCTCCCATTTTCCTCTATGCAAGTTCTTCCACCAGTTGTGAATCAATCAGATTACAAAGGAATTATTGCAAAGGTTTTCTCTTTGCCATAAGTGCTATGTAGTTTATTAAACATGTTTTGTTATCAGAGTGGCTTCAGAAGCACTGCCTAATAAAACTCCAGATTTTTCTTCAGTTAACCGTAAAGTCAATGCCTTAAACCTCCAGGAAATACTTTTCCAAGGAGAAACAAACTTGTTTTTAAACTGAGCAGTCCTAAAAGTTTATTCTAGTCAACACCAGAGATCAATAGACTCTTACATTTTATGTGCTTTAAGGGATGAAACCGTTGAAACATATGTCAGGAAAAAATTACATTTTTGTAGAGGGGAAAAAACCCATGAGTTCCACAGCCATTTCCAAGCACAGATATCACTAGGATGACAGAAGAAAGTTCCAAAATACAAGCAGAAGTATGGAAATTAATTATTTCCAAAGCTATGTACATAAATATATGGGTGTGGCACATTAATGCATATTTGTAAAAAAAAAAAAATTTACTTTCATTTTGTCATATGCACTAAAGACACTAACAAAGTAAAAAGTATTCTTTAAAAGTATTACTTTGACTCGCTGCCGATACCTAGTAATTATAAATTTAATAACATAATAATATATTATAACAAAGATTTTTCAGTGCAGGTAAATGCCTCGCGCAACACTATCTCCTTCAGCTTTCACAGCAATGCCAAACCAAGGCTTTCACTTCTACTTCAAATAATTCCTCTCTGCAACTCTCCCAGCACAACTGTGGCAAGCAAGCCTGATAAGCAATGGGCATAAAACCAGTAGGTCACCTGGCATGGGCACCCCCTTTTCTGCCAGTTGTGTCAACCACTGCCCACTGCAAAGCAGAGCCCAGACACCTGGAAAAACATCTGGAAAAGACCTGGCTCCTTTCTGCTTCATCTGCACTCTCAGTTGGGCAGTGCTGTGTGGAGACTCTGCTGAGGAGCCACCTGCAGTGAGTGCAGCCACCTGTGCAACAGTTATAAATAGCTAATTATACTGTCTAATATTACTTTCACATTTAAGTGATTATTGTAATTGCTGGTGGGATATTGTAGTCACACTCGAGAGGACAGGTGATCTGTGAGACGCTGTCTATTTAGACACAGGATGACAACGTGAAGAGTCGCCCGCCACTGCTGATGCTGCAACTTTTGAGGACGTGCCCAACTATTCTCATTGCCAGTTTGTAATCATCAAGTTTTCCTTCAAACTTTTCTTACAGAACGTAAAGCATAAAATCTGGACTTGCCCCTTCTGCTTGGCCTGTAAGAGGGAACCGTGCGCTCCCTGCAAGAACACTGACCTCATATGTCAAACATGTCACCTTTCCATGAGGACATATCAGTGCATTTCTGTCCGGCTGTACCACAAAAGTGAGGACAGAATAGGGGGGTAAAAATGACTGCAGAAAGCTCCTTGTTCAACTGTTTTTCCATATCATTTTGGATGACTCAAACATAACTGCTCTGTGGAAAAGCCATAGACAGGTGCATTTAAAACATTGTGCAACACACTCGCACAGGGAATGCTCGCCTCTGGCTGCCGCTCCATCTGCAGCAAAAAGGCTTTGCAGAGTATTTGGTTTCCTCTGTCATCTTAAAATACTTCAACGCTTCTGCTCCTCATAGCACCGTGGGAATATGCCACAGTTTAGCAGCACTGGAAAAAAGTCTTGGTGCTCTGTGAGCAACACAGGTGCAATTCTGGAAGAAGACGGGTGGGGAGGGCAGAGGGAAGACGGCAGCTCGGAGTCAGACAAACGTGGCACGGCTGTGTCCAACAGCCCACTGGCAGCTGGAGCACATGGCCACATACAAAGGGAAACGCAGTGGAATGTGACCAAAGAGAAACCAAAAAACTACCATATTGTTTTCAATTAAGAAGTGGGGGTTGTTCCTGCTTTACTGGACAATCACAGCCAAGATGTAGATTAATTCCATGTCAGTGGTGGATCTGGACCTCAGCTGCAGGAATCGCACTGAGTACCAGGTTTGTTGTCTAGTTTGCTTACCCTTAGTTCTTGGTAATTTGTAAACCTCCAAGCTTACAAGAGACTGAGCAGTCTGTGACCCACTGGCAAGACTGTTTCAAAATCCACTTCCTTACCATCTGGTATTTCCCTGTGGGCACGGGACAACGGCGCGGAGGCTGCCCTGGTACCCAAAAGGCCAGTTCAGTGGAAGGGTGC
Source organism: Neomorphus geoffroyi (assembly GCA_033558235.1). NCBI lineage: Eukaryota > Metazoa > Chordata > Aves > Cuculiformes > Neomorphidae > Neomorphus > Neomorphus geoffroyi. Next base: position 9,235,828 of record JAUMJM010000045.1, on the reverse strand, counting down.
TCCAAGACTCTATATCAAGGTATTGCAAAGCTGCTCCAAAACATCTGGGAGAGAAACAGAGGGAGGAGCCAGCACCTACTCGTGGGTGGGAAGAGACACTACAGAAATAATCAAGAAAGGAAGGGAGGAACTGGGGGCCATTTGAAAGGGCTGAAGTTATCAGTATCTTGTCTCTATGTCTCTGGCGCTGGCAGGGCTCTGCACAGAAGAGGCTGGAAGTGCAGAGCCTTCTTACCTTTATATAGTTATTTCCAGGGAGAGGCAATTTAAAGCAGCTCAGAGAGGAGCTGAACTTAACATTGTTCAATTACCTGTGAAGACTCATGCTGGCAGGAATGATTTATGAATTTTCAGTGAAATTCACTCTGATAAAAACACAACCAGGGATATTTAAGAGCTGGACCCCGCAGCCCAGCACTCCAAAATGAAACAGACAGGGTTTTTCTTTGCCCACATTGCAGACAACACGGAAATAGCTTTACTGCTGAGTAACCAGATTTTTTTTTTTTTTTTTTTTAAATTTTAATCTAAAATCAGGACTTTATGCACAGTCTCTTAGCTCAGCCTGTCAAACTGATATCCACCAACTAAAAATGTAACTGCTGAACTGGTGAGCATAAGCAACTCTGTACCATGCTGTTACCCTTCCAGGTGCACGAGCAGGTAACTACCTAACACAAACAGAGATGAATTCCCATCTGACTTATAGCAAACCCAGCCTCTTCCAACACCAAAAGCTGTTCCCAGCCCACTTCACTCTGTTTTGATGTTAATATCCTCTAACCGATCTGTTTGATGGGTGCCTCCTAACTAATAGCAGAATTTTTCAGAAAAACTTTGCCAAAGCTTTTCACATAATGGTTGCCTTATTTCTGTACAGCCTGATTCAAGGAAATCACCTCACAGCACACACTGCAAAGCAGAGCGCATCCTTTGGAGTTGGCACCTCCATACACATGTCGGCAGAGTGAAGATTTTACACAGGTAATTATACCTTAACCCAAGATTTTATCAACAATTGTCTTAACTTCATACTCACAACTTAAAGCTTATCTATGCACGACGTTGGGTGGACATAGGGGTGGATTCCTCATTATCAGGGGCGCACATTCTAGCTTGACCACTACAACCCACTGTCTACTATACTTCACCAACTAAGCCAGTGTTTGTTTCCTACAGGTAAGCATGACACACAAGCAGAGGCAATGATGCCTACATGCTTAAATACAAATAAATAAATAAAGATATAACTCTTAAAAATATCCATAACTTATCCTACCAGGTTAAGGTCAGTCCAAGTATTGCAGTTACCATTTTTTGCAAAGTCATACTTGTGTGAAGCTGTTTCGATTTATGTCAACAATCAAGGTATCAAGGCTTAACAAAGCTGCTTTCTATCAACAATCAAGGTATCGAGGCTTAACAAAGTTGTTCTCTAACAGTAATTAAGGCTTAACAAAGGTCATCTCCATTTCAAACATTTAAGATTAGGATTTTTTTCTCTATTCAAACAAAGAGCTTTTTAAGAGTAGTTTTTTAAGGGAAACAAACAAAAAGATAAGCTTTGCATCGATTTAAATTCCCCCTCCCCCCGCAAAAAAAAAAGCATATGGGGTTTTTTTCCCTGTCTTCCCAGTTACTGTCCATGTGGGTCTGGTTTCTGGGTTAGACTATTCTGATCTGTAGAAATAGCACTGGGACTAAAAAACAGTGAGACTATACCCATCAGCCTGAGAAATTTGGGTCACACAGAGAATCTGCTAATCCAACAGCTCAGTCAGCAGCCAGACAAAACCAAACTCCTTTCATGATGACCCTGTGCCTCCCTCTGTTTTGGATTATCCAAGACACAGGCTGCTAGAGGGCTTTATACCTGCAGCACCGCGCGTTTTTTCTCTACCATCATTGTGACACTTGCTCCGAGAGGCACGCACCGCATCCCGAGATGCTCTAATCACCAGCGCTGTCAGCTCGTGACATGTTTAGAGCGCCCATATCTGTCAGACACCTGTGCCAGAGCATCCTCCGTCACCGAGCCGGGGCAGAAGGCACAGGCACTGCCAGGGAAGCCCCGGGGTGGGGGTCTGCGCCCCGCTCACCCACCCCCCTCCCAGCCGGGAGAAGAGCGGGGCGCAGGGAGTGGCTCTGGCCGCCCCCGGAGCACAGGCTGGCGCCCCGCCATCCGCTGCGGTGTCGGGGTGCTCTGCGCAGGGTGGGGCACGGGAGGGACAGCCCTCCACAAGGGCTATCCCCGGGGTCGTGCATCCCCCCGGGAACCCGTGCTCGGGGGTGCACCTCCCCGCCCCCCCCCAGCCCCCTAAGCCCCTGCTCGGGACCCTCCTTGGGGGCGCATCTCCCCGGGGATGCCTGCTCAGGGCGCATCTCCCCGCCCCCCTGAGCCCTTCCTCGGAGGGGCATCCTCCGGGGACCCCTCCTCGGGAGTGCAGTCCCCCCAGCCCTCTGAGCACCCGCTCGGAACCGCTCCTCGAGGGTGCACCCCCCCACCCCCCCACGCTAAGCCCCTGCTCGGGACCCCCCTCAGGGGCGCACACCCCACAGCCCCCAAGCCCCCTCCCCGGGACAGGCTGCGGGGATGCATCCATGCCGGGGAGCCCCCGCAGCGAGGGGACGGCTACAGCCCCCCGGGAGGCCCCGGGGATGGGGTCCCGCCGTGCCTGGCGCCGCGATCATGCGCAACCCCCCGCCCCTACCTGCGCCCAGCAGCGCGGCCGCGACGAGGAGCAGCTCCAGGAGGCGGCGGCCGGCCATGTCGCGACGAGGCTTCCCGTCTGCCGTGGGCACGGCCGGGGCGGGGCAGGCGCGCCGAGCCACCGCCCCCCAGTCCCGCCCGGCCTCGGGTCCCGCGCAAGGTGCTGGGCCCGCTTCTCGACATCTCTTTTAAATGGGGGGAGGAAATTCACATGCGTGAAGGGGCTGGAGAACAAGGGTTATGAGGAGCAGCTGAGGGAGCGGGGGTTGTTCAGCACGGAGAAAAGGCTGAGGGGAGACCTCATCACTGTCTACAACTGCCTGAAAGGAGGCTGTGATGGGGTGGGTATTGGTCTCTTCTCCCGAGTGACAGGTGAGAGGAAATGGCCTCAAGTTGTGCCAGGGCAGGTTTAGACTGGACATTCAGAAAAATTTCTTCACTGAAAGGGCTGTCAGGTACTGGCAGAGGCTGCCCAGGGAGGTGACTGAGTCCGCATCCCTGGAGGCATTTAAAAGATGAGTAGATGAGGTGCTCAGGGATGGTTTAGTACTGGACAGGGACAGTTGGACTCGATGATTCCAAAGGTCTTTTCCAACCAAGCACTTCCATGTTTCTATGATTGTTAATAACACGGAAAATATCTTATTTGCTGATATTTATAGGTTGTTTCGCTACAGAAAAGGGGATGGGGATGCAGCTTCTAATGAGAAAAAAATCAGCACTTTATGCACAGTCTCTTAACTCACCCTGTCAAACTGATATCATAGGTTCGTAGAGTGGTTTGGGTTGAAAGGGACCTTAAATATCACCCAGTTCCAACTCTCCTGTCATGGGCAGGGACACCTCCCACCAGACCAGGCTGCTCAAGGCCCTATCCAACCTGGCCTTGAACACCTCCAGGGAGGGGACAGTCACAGCTTCACTGGGCAACCTCTGCCAGGGCCTCCCTGCCCTCATCATGAAGAATTTCTTCATAATGTCTAATCTAGATCTTCCCCCTTCCAATTTAAAGTTGTTCCCTCTTGTCCTATCACTACTTGCCCTTGTGAAAAGTCCCTCCCCAGCTTTCCTGTAGGCCCCACCAACTAAAATATCCACCAATTAAAAATACAACTACTGAACTGGTGAGCATAAGCAACTCTGTACCATGCTGTTATACTTCCAGGTGCACTAGCAGGTAAGTACCTACCAGAGAGAGACGAATTCCAGCATGACTCATTATAAACCCACCCTTAGTAGGGACTGAAAGCCTGAAGAAGTGTCTGGGTTAGGATGGTCTCACATCACCTCCACCAGCTGTGTGTTGGGGCTTCCTCAGGTCCAGACAGTGCTTTTTGTCCTTGGTGGGACATCACTTGAAAAGACAGGGGACAAAACACACCATGGAGGAGTCACAGTCTGGTGCTCCTCCCTTCCTGTCGCGGCGAAAGCGCATCCTCCCGCCGGGACTCCGCTAGGATCGGTCGGTCCCGTCGCTACCAGAGCAGGGAGAATCCGTGCTGCAAACAGCGACGGGAAGAGGCGCGGGACACCTGTGCGGGGGCTCGGGTTGCTGCTGCCGGGATGTGATGCGTTGGAGAGGCGGGGAGAGCCCGGCGGGCAGGACCCCCGGGGGCTGTGGGAGCCGTGAGTGTCGGGGGACAGGAGCCCCAGGGGCTGTGGGTGTCAGGGGGGGACGGGACCCTCGGGGCTGTGGGAGCCATGAGTGCCAGGGGACAGGACCGCCGGGGCTGTGGGAGCCGTGGGTGGCAGGGGACAAGACCCTCGGGGCTGCGGGAGCGATGGTGCCGGGCGGGTTGCCTTGTCCCGCTCCTGCGAAGCGGCTCCGCAGAAGGGCAGGGGAGGGACCTCCTGCAGTTTCACCCTTTAATACCAAGTTTTTAACGTGGAGGTTACAGAGCCATAGAAATGTTGGCTGGAAGCGACCTCTGGAGGTCTCTAGCCCGAACGCCCCCTCGGAGCGGGACCCACGGCCAGCAGCTCACATCAGCCACGGCTTTGTCTGCTGAAGAGTTGAAAACCTTCAGGGATAGAGGCTCCCGCACCTCTCTGAGTGTCCGACAGCAGTGCTGCCCCACTGTCCGGTGAGGGAGATTCTCTTGGGTTCAGTCGCACCCTCTGAAACCACTTCTTTGGCCACCCCTCTCGTTGTGTTGCCAGGCACTGCCAAGACTTTGGCTGTGTTATCTCAATAACTGCCTTTAAGTAGCTGTCAGCTGCAAGTAGATCTGCCCTCAGCCTCCTCCTTGCCAGCCAACCAAACTCCTTGTAGTTCCCGGGCACCAAGAGCTGGACCCTCTTCATCTCTTTTGAATGGGGGGAAGGAATTGTTAATAATACAGAAATTACCTTCTTTGCTGATATTTATAGGTTGTTTCACTACAGAAAAGGGGATGCGGATGCAGCCGGTATTTCGGAGGAATTCCTAAAGCCTGAAGAAGGCTCTGGGTTGTCCCAGTCCAACCTCACATTACCACGGCTGCTACAGCAGAGTGGCTGGAGCTCCTCGGGTCCAGACAGTGCTTTTCATCCTTGGTGGGACATCACTTGAAAAGACAGCGAGCAAACAGACCATGGAGGAGTCACAGTCCTTCTTCAGAAGTGCGTGAGTTGAATGGTGTGGTGGGATAGCTGAGGGGATGCTCTGTTGGCAGTTTTCATCTTCATAGAATCATAGAATGACCTGAGTTGGAAGGGATCCACAAGGATCATCAAGTGCAACTCCTGTCCCTGCACAGGACACCCCAACATTCACACCGTGTGTCTGAGCACGTTGTCCAAATGCTTCTGGAACATTGTCAGGCTTGGCGCCGTGACTGCTCCCGCGGGGAGCTGCTCCAGGGCTCCACAACCCTCTGGGTGAAGAACCTGTTCCTGATATCCAACCCAAACCTCCCCTGGCACATCTTCCTGCCATCCTCTCGAGTCCTGTCATTGGTCACACAAAGACTGCAGACTCCACGGCTCCCAGTGCCTTGCCTTCCACACACCTGCTGGGGGGAAGGTCTCTACAACCCACACCAGAGCTAATTTCAGGAGGGCAGCGCAGTTCAGCGCGCTTCTTTCGTGCCATCGGAGCTGCAGGCGCTCCTGCTCTGTGCAATTCCCTCTGCTGCTGCAGCAGCCAACGGGAAAAACAGGGGGCCCGGATTAGAGAGACTAAGCTGGGAAAGATGCAGTTCAGCCCTTACACAGGGCCGTCCTTCCCTTCACAATATTGCCTTTCTTCCTATTTATACGAAGAGAAATTCAGGATTACAGTCCCGTTCGAGTCAAACTGAATGAAACCAGCAGGACGACATTTGTACCTTCCCAGTCTGGCTCCCCAATAACCTCTCCATCAGCTATTTGCATTTCAATGGCTTTCCGAGCCTCCGGTAATTGTTGGGGGAGGAGGCGGGTAAAGAGGCTATTATATTAGAGTTAGATCAGCTTTAGCGAGCCTGAAGGCATGAGAGAGCATCGCAGCAGCTGATGCAACCCGTGACAGTGCATTGTTTGCCGTTCTGTGTGAGCCTGGGGTGCGCACCAGCGCTTGTGAGTTGATTCATAATTACAAAGAAATGTATGAATGTAGCATTTAATTGGCAGGAAAGCAGGGGCTGTGCTGCTGCGCTCTGAAGGTGGAGGGAAAGCGGGTGGCACGAACTGGGAATTCATATTAGAACCACTCATCTGGCTAAACCCCCCGAGACGGGCATCCCTGACCAGTCGTGCCCAGCCAGAGTTGTGTCTTTAAAGGAGGCCGAGCCCAAAGCAGCTGGAGAGCCTGGGGACTGGCCAGCAAGTGACTCAGCATCGCCTGACCTGGAGTCCAGGCTATTCTTGGTTCAGGGTGTGTTTAAGGCAGGCAGCCCAGGCTTAAACATTCCCAGTTGTTCCGCAGACAATGTGCCAGTGTCGATGCTGGAGCACCACACACCTTATGTTGTCCAGGACTGCACCAGGTCTTCCCGGCGGAGCACTTTCCTCCAAGCTGAAGGGGGCTACAACCTCTTCCTCTCTTGAGCTAGGTTAAAGCTGTAATCTTTAAATAGCGGAATAAACAGCCATCGAAGAAACTTTCAGTGGGAAAATATACTTGCCTCTTGTTATGTCTTAACAGGTACCATGCTTAACTCTTTTTGCTGCCTTTGAAAGTCCACTCCCTGGGCTTCGCATGCGTTTGTCTATCTGAGCAAAAATAATGTTGAAAGGGAATGGGAAACGCTGATCGGGAAAGGTAATGCTGGGTCAGACAGAAATCTGATTTAGAATCTTTTTCTTCATGAATCTCTTCAAAAAATTTAGCAGGCTCAGAACATGTAATCCGTTAGATCTCACAGCCCCTTGCAGGCAATAATCAATTACCCTTGATAAGTGATTGACACATAAAAAACATCAATTTAGCTGCTACTGAAGTGCTGCTGTTTTAAAAGTAGAATGAGCTGTCACGTAGCAATGCATAGGCTTGCCACACAGTTATCTGTGATGGAAAATGAAAATACTACACACGATTTAAAATGAGCAATTTCAGAGGCTGAGTTGCATTTCCACCTGTGTCCATCTCCTGTCTAAGGTATTGTTATTTTATGGCCCGGTTTCCAAATACAGCAATTCTCTTTTTAAGTAAAAAAAAAATGCTAGTTTGGAAGTTCTTGAATTCCCTTATGAAGCTGGAACACATCTGGTCAAATTTTCTAAATGCCTTTTTTTCTAAAGTCTTGATTATGCAAGTGGTTCCTTTTTTAAAAAAAGGCAATTAATACTCTGAGATGGCAACTACAAATGGTTCCTAGCCTGCACCACCCCAGCAGCCCAGTGGTTAAAGGACTGGGGATATTCCCAGTCTCTTCTGTCACAGCTACATCACCATTGAGAAGGAAAGAGTAGGTTTCCCCCGGCAATGGACTGAGCTGCCAGCTCTGGTCCTGTGCCAGAAACCTTCCTCCTGCAGCTCCAGCAGCTGAGCTGAGGGAAGCTGTCGGGGGACTTGGGGGGCTTGGTTCTCTCCCAGCCCACAGCGTGCTGTGGCTGGCTGCAATGGCTCTCACCTGATGGAAGTTACGGTTGAGTAGAGCTCCCTGTAAACAGACTTAGTTCGCTACTCACTGCCTGCCAAACACCGAGTAATCATCTTCCCAGAGAGTATCTAGCCTCGTTCCTTGCAAAACTGGTGCATTGGGGGCTATTTGTACAAGCTAATTTTAAATATGCCATTTCTCTGCCTAAATTAGATGTCTAGACTCCTGCTATAATCAAAGGTGAGAGGCAGGTTCCTAATTACAGTGCTCTGCATCACGTCCTAAAAATCCCTTGTCTCTATGGGGGATGTGGGCACCTTACATAGGTGCTTAAAATGGGTCTGAATATTCCCTGTTGTGTGCTGGGTCTGCCACCACTACTGCAAACAAATACAGAACCTCCTCGCCTTGCGTAAATCAAATGCTTTAGCTGCACTCTTAAAGGAGAAATGTTAGCAGTACTAGGATGGAAATTAACTGGAGAGTACATTTATTTTTGGCCAGTCCCCTGGGAGCACCTGCCAAGCATTACCTCTCATTTCAAGCCTGACTGTTCATGCTGAGAAAGTCTGATGGAGCTTCGAGTCTGGGTCAAGGTGAGTGCCTGGCTCTTCATCAGCTGTCTGTGCTGTTTGAAAGGGAAAGAGAAAAGAAAGCTAAGCAGCAGATTGGGTGTGAGGAATGGTGTGCCCGTGCTAGAGAGCACAGGAATGAGAAGAAACAGGACTGCTTGGGTATGGTTTATGTACTGATTAAATGCACCTGCTGGTCCCCAAGAATCAGTGTGCAGTTATAGAATAAAAATGTTGAATCATAAATTAAATAGAGAAAATTAATTCTGGCCTCATCTACTCTGGGACCACAGCCAATTGCTTATAACAGGACAGACAGGCACCTGTTTGAAACTGGAGTAACTGACACAAGCCACAGTCCCAATGTAAAAGGTTTCCGAGAGTCATTAAAGTCGTTGTGTGGACACGCTCAAGTGTCGGTGATGGGGACTTTGGCACCCAGTGGACCAGGCTCTCTCATTCCATGGGAGCATGACCTGAGTGTGCACAGGGATGTGCCTTGAAGGATGCCTGGAGGTCCCTGGTGCCAAACTGGAGCAGGCATGGCCAGGCTGCCTCCTCTCCCGCTTCCCAGCATTGTGTCATCAGGAGTGTGGTAGTCCGGTGCTGGGTTCTACGCTGCTCTTCTGGCAGCAGGACTCACAGATAGAGACCAGAGCTGTTTTCTCAAAATAGCTGTGATCTCAAATGGAAGGACACTGAGGCACTGGGGTCAACTCACGTCTTTTGCAAGCAGGTTAGAAATTCATGTTTGTTCTCTAGATTCCTGAAAAGCACAAAAAGCACAAAAACCTGGTGTTTTCTTTTTTTTTTTTTTAATTTTCCACTAGAGACAAAAATTGCTGGCTGAGAATCTGAGGCCTGAACCCAAAGAAAACATGTCTCGAGAAGCAGCGTAAGTGCTCTGGCCAAGGTTTTTAATTTTTTTCTCAGCCTGCTCCAGAAGTCTGCAGAATCCAAAAGGGGCTACAAGAGTGTAAGGTGACATTCAGTGGATCAATGAACAGCTGTAAAAGACTTTTCCTGCCTTTCCCAGCAGTTAATAACTTTGTTGCACAGAACTTAGTTTTTCGGAAAGACCTGGTGTGTTTTTTGGCTGACTGAGGACTGGTGAGGAATGTTCATAGTTAAGAATGAGGGGAACTTTTTTAAGGGGAAAAAAATAACTCTGAATCTTCAAGCAAACAAACCTGCTTTCACCAAAATCTTTGTTCAGTATCAGAGTGTGCAGTATTACCTGCAGGAATAAAATGGTGCATAAAGCAGCCTTATTCAGATGGAGAAGTGTGGAAATTTGAGTGCAGAACAGGTAGGGTCAGACAATTATGGTGTCTGCTCAGGTTTTTTCCCTTACTCTGATCAGGCATCATCTATGTGGCTGGATTAGTGTAACAGTGAGGTGGGCATCAGCAAAGAGCAGGTATGACTCAGGGCTCATAGTGCTTGGGAGGAAAGTGGTTTTGTTGCCAAATCCAGGATGCTGGCTATTGGAGAAGAGGGATTACTGTATTGTCTTGGCTCCTGAACCTAAAGGAGACTTTTAGCACAGTTAAATTGTACATCTCCCTTAAGAAGAGTTTTGAGGCCAAATCCACTAAAAATCCCAGACTTTTTCATCTAAATACAGTCCTAGGAAATTACTGTACGTGCACTCTGTCTTGTACAATGTTAGCCCTCTTCTGTAAATAAGGTTTTGCTTGTTTACTCATCATTCTACCTGTAATGGAAAAGTTCCATCAAGTGTAACAGAGCTTATGTACAAAAAGGGAAACTTAACACTCATAAAATCCAATAATTTTGGGATTATTCTTAAGTTATTGTGAGTGGATTATTTCTTTCAACCATGCCATAAAATTTTATAATTGGGCAGTGATTTTTATATTTAATTTTGTTACCTGTTTAAAGCCCTTTCAAAAAGTGCTTATGTGTCTGGTACTTTCTCTATGACTCTGCAGTAAATGTTAGAAGCCCCAAGTGCTGGAGATGGACAAATTCTTCTCAGACCAGTGCAGTTGTTCCCTTGTTGGGACTGTTTGAGCTCACTACAAGCTGATAATCTCTACTACATTAGTTGGATGGACAAAAATTTGATGTTTTTAACTTAGTATGATGGAGGTTTGGGGGTTTTTTCGAAACTTGAGGACATATATTAAGTGCTATTTTATGTGGCTTAAAAAAAAAGAAAAATCTATAAATCCAGGCCCTTTTGCCATGGTTTTTGCTGTCCTGGCTCTTGAGCTCGTCTCTGCCATAGGGACTATGTGACCTGACCCCTGCTGGTGGACCTCATGGAAACGTGAGTCAATATGGGAGGGTTCACTCAATGTGCTCTTAAATGAGGTTATTTGTCCACAAACCCAGTTGTTTCTGCTGCTGATGCTGTAGAATGGACCTCTAGGTGTAGTGAAACTCCAGGGCTAGCAAAAAGCAGAGCTAGTGGATGTTTAACTGCTGACTTAATGAACGGAAAATGATCTGACACTATTTTGACATATGCCTGAAGTGATCCTGTTTTATGCCTGTACAGCTTTGATTTTTTTTTTTTGGTCTTAATTTTAATTCTTCTCCTTTCTCTCTTACTATTGCTGTGATCATAACACTTTCCTTCCCCTCTTCCCTCCCCTCTCATCTCCTATATTCTTTAATATCTTCCTGAGTTGGAGTAATTTAACAGCAGTATTGTACCCGGTCCCAGTTTGTGTTCAAGAGGGATGCATGCAGCAATAACAAGCCTGCTCAGATGCAAACAGCCAACATCATCCAACAGAGTGGGCTGACCACCAGCTGCCGGCAGGTGATTGCAAAGTAAATAACCTGCCCGTAGCACAAGCAGAATAGACTCTCTGCTAGCACACGCACTGGCAGAAAGCGAGTGTGTGCATGGACATATTCGAGTCTGAAACAATTTGACTGAAGCTGCGTCCTCTGCTTGTCAGTCCAGGTGCTCTGGTCAGGCATAGGGAGAAACCACCTTTGTGCTAAAGATCTTACCATCAAAACAGACTTTTATTACTAGACTGTAATGTAACAACCAGCTTCTATGCCCAGACAGAATTCCAGTTGATGTCGAAGGTTTTATTTCCACTGAGAAATTAGTAAGCGCCACAGATTTTGGAATATTAGCAATATTAAAACTACAGTCTGGACTGTGTTTTCCCCGCTGTTGTCATTTGAAACATTTAGGGGTGACTATGAGTGTAAGTCTCTGTTACTCTTTCATTTTGTTCATTTGATAGCAGAATTGCTCTCTGCTCAGTTAATTAATTTCTCCTGCTGTGCTCTGATCTTTCACACAACACTGGGGGGGGGGGGAAAGTCTTCAGGAGTGAGACAATGTAGCGTGAACCCACAAAAGTTGTTAGAGGGACCTGGGGGAGGTGAGAGATTCTGAAAGTTGGTTTTATTGTTTAAAAATGGTTTTACTGTAGAACACAAGTGTGCGTGCGACTGCAGACCGAAGGGTCAGAGCAGCGGAACGGGAAGGAGTTTGGTTGACCCACTTGGAAACTCATTGTGAACTTCTGTAATAATTCACTGTAGGCGAGTCCATAAGTGATGGGGAAGCTGTTTCTTTCCCATTCGAAGTTGTCAGACCTTTTTACCACTAGGGTGAGGTTTGTGCTATCTCCTGCAGTTCCATTCTGGGAGCTCAGCCTGCTCTTTGGACTCTGTTACCGTTTCTGCCATGGTCAGCCCATGAGTTGTTCCTCAGCAAATAGCACTGATGATAATTAATTTTCATTCCTTCATCCTGAGCCAACTGCAGAAGCATAAATATTGTTTCTGCTGCTTTACAGGTAAAAGGAAGATGTGTCAGAAGAAATGTGATTTGCCCAGAGAGCTCAGGCCCATGGCCATGCTGTGAACTAAGTAGCTGGCACTGATGGGGCAGCCTGGCAGAGGCTGGAGAAAGACACCTTATGTGTTATTGCTGTTCTGGGAGAGGTTCGGTAACCCCGAAATGCTACTAACTGGCTTTATGTGGAATAACACCAGCTTGGACTCGCGTTTGTAAGCTATTGCATCATTGGTGGTGGCATGAGCTGAGGGGCACAGGCTGTGGGGTGTCTGGAGCCCAGACTGGTGGCGCTCTCGTGCTGCTGTTGCCAGGTGTTAGAGCCAGCACTCACCATGGTTCTTCCCTTCTTAGTGTCTCTTGATAGTATGGGACAGTACTTGGCCCCTTGCTGCTGGTTGCATTAAGACTATAAAATGGTCCATGTCATCTGGCATGTATTTGTGTGTTGTAACTCCATGAGAAAGCTCCGTGCTGTGAGCCTACTGTCTTCCAGATGCAATGTCTGCCATTCCTACCCCTCCTGGCGGAGCCAGCACTGTCCCTGGTGGGCATGTTTGTTACATCAAAGCCCCGGGTTGCGCTGTAAGTGGATGATTTCTCTGGTATATTTACACTTGTAACGGAAGACTTTTCTTCCGCACACCCCCCCCACCCCCCCCGTTGTAAATATCACGGCACTTCTGTTGCTTCTGTGCTGGCCCATCTGTGCACCATTTTCACTTGTACTGACTCATGTTCACAGAGTAGTAAGAACTGTCTATAAATGTTTTAATTTCTGCTTTGGAGTGGGCCCATTTTGCTTTTGCAGTTAGGTTCCAGGCACTTGAGCGCTGGGTTTTCTTTTTTCTTAGTGGCATCTCTGGACTTTATTGCATTGATTTAGATTTTAATGAAGTAGCTTGTGAGGGGTTTTTTTTGTTTGTTCAGAGTTTTCAAGACTTATGTTTCTGTGGTTTTGGGCTTTATTATCCGTATCTGTGCTTTCTGCCTATTTTCTGCATGACCAGTAATCCCTGGGTGTGTACCCCTTCTGAAAGTGTGTGTAACATCTTTAGACTGTCACAAGATTTCAAGTTCAAGTATTCCAGATGAAGGATATGTTAGGTTAAGGTTGTTCACGCAGATTGCGTTCAGGCATGTTGAGTTCCACTGTGCTCTGGCACATCAGCTCTGGCTGATCACAGGCTGCTTTTGGTAGCTACTTCTCCAACACTTACTGAGATGTAGTGTCTGTATCATAGAATCAGAATTATAGAATCATTGAAGTTAGAAAAGACCTCTAAGATCATTGGGTCCAACTGTCAGCCCAACAAGCACCATACCTACCAAATTACATTCTGTAGCATGACATCTACATGCTTTTTGGGCAGCTCCAGGGATAGTGACTCCACCACTTCCCTGGGCAGAACGTTCCAATGCTTCAGCACTCTTTAGGTAAAGAATTTTTTCTAATAATCCATTCTAAACCTCCCTTGATGCAGCTTGAAGCCATTTCTTCTCAATCTACCCTATGTTACTTGGGACAAGAGACCAGCACCCACCTCACCACAACCGCCTTTTGGGCAGTTGTAGAGAGCGACATGGTCTCACCTCAGCCTCCCCTTCTCTGGGCTAAACAATCCCAGTTCCCACTGTTCCTCATAACATGTGTGCTCTAGACCCTTTACCAGCTTTGTTGCCACCCCCTGGACACGTTCCCACCCCTCAATGTCCTCCTTATACTGAGGGGCCCAAAACTGAACACAGGATTCAAGGTGTGGCCTCACCAGCTCTGTTCTGGCCTGCTGTCACACAGACCCTGCAAGAGGGCACATTTGCAATGAAAGCCCGACCAAACCCTGCAGCTGCAGAAGCATCCTTGGTCACAGTCGAGTACTGCCTGTGTTGCCTCATCAGAGTGACTGGCACAGTGGAGCACTAAGCTTGCTCAGCACTGAGGAGAATCAAAGTAGATGCTGATTCTCTGTACATGTGTAGACAGCAAATATGTATATATAAAGTCTGAGGCTGAAAACAGCCAAATTCTGATCCTTTTTTCTCCCTGAGAATATGAGAAGACATGTATTTCACAACAGTCAAGTCTGCCAGTGTTTCAAGATACCACTTTTAGAAGCATGGAGATGTGTGAGTATTTCAGTAAATGACAAAAAGATCATTTTGACAGGACCAAAAGAGAGCCTTTTTCCTTAAACGTATTCTTGGGAAAGACCTGAGCCATTTCAGCTGAAATGAAAAAATTTAGCCTGAGGCCAAACGCAGCAGGAAAAATCTTCAGCCCTAGCAATTAATTATAGGTGAATTTATGAGCAACCAAAACTGGAGTTATACAATAGTCAACTGTAATTACAGTTGTGCTTTCAGCTCTGCCCATAATATTGGAACATGTGCCAATGTAAGTTCTTGGGTTGCTCTTGTGGTTTAACACCAGCCGTCAACTCAGCACCATGCGGCCACTCATTTACTCGCTGGTGGGATGGGGGAGAAAGTCAGAAATGTAAAAGTGACAAAACTCGTGGGCTGAGATAAAGACAGTTCAATAGGAAAAGCAAAAGCTGCATGCACAAGTGAAGTAACACAAGAAATTAATTCACTGCTTCCCATCAGCATGCAGGTGTTCAGCCATCCTCAGGAAAGCAGGGCTCCAGCATATCTGATGGTGACTTGGGAAGACAAATGTCATCACTACAAATGTCCTTCCCCTTCCTTCTTCTCCCCTGAGCCTTATGTGCCAAATGTGATGCCATACAGTGTGGGATTTCCCTTGGGACAATTGGGGCGAGCTGTCCTGGCTGTGTCCCCTCCCAGCCCCTTGTGCACCCCCAGCCTCCTCGCTGGTGGGGTAGGGTGAGAGGCAGAAAAGGCTTTGGTTCTGTACAAGCAGCAGTAACAAAAACAGCCCTGTGCTATCAATGCTATTTCCAGCAGAGATCCAAAACATAGCCCTGTACCAGCTACTGTGAAGGAAATTAACTCTGACTCAGCCAAAACCAGCATAGTCACTCTCTCATGAAGAATCTCCTTGCAGAGTTGTAGGTAAACCCCTTGCTTGCTGATTTGAAGGAACGGGAGCAAGTGTTTTGCATCAGGAATAATCTGCTTCTGAAAGACCAATTAACTGGTGACTTTCAGAGTAGTGTCTTGTCTGTGTTCGGTGTTTACCCAGGGTCAGGTTTAGCTGGGCTGTTATGTTTCTGTTGCATGTGGGAGGAAGGGTGTAATGAAGAGGGAGCCTGGAATGATGGAGAACAGCTCAGGCATGAGGAAGCTGGGATGGCAGAGATAAATAGGGCTGCCTCCTGTCTGCAATATCTCTATCTAAGCAAGGCTTTTGTGGGAAACTGGAAGGTAACCTCCCGCTGATGGAGGTTGTCTGTTGTAGAAGCAGCTCCTTACTTAGCAGGAAGAACACATTGAGACTGCAAGTATGTCCTGGATGACAGCGCCTTGTGGAGATGTTCATGCCACACACAATCACAAGCAAACATTTTAGAAGCTTGTACATGGGGGGAATATTCTCGCCTCCATCAGCTGCTAAATTGAGCTGCATGTGAACTCTCCCAGCAGTAGAGGTAGTGCTGACAAACACTCATCTTTGGTGATGAAAGGAGTGCAGGTGAGAGGAAATTTTGTGGGAGGAGATCCTGCTTTGAATTTCTTGTGGAAACCGTAATTATGTGATTCAGAGTAGAGAGGTATGAGGGTTTCCTGTGTAAGCTAGAAAAAACACTTAGGGAAGCAGCCTACAGATGAGGCTGCTCATTCAGACCTTATCTGCTCATGTGGGAGCGTGGAAATCTTAGCACTCTACCTTATCTCTTCTCCCCTGGGAGATCAGTATTGAGAGAGTTTGACCTCTCACTTACCGTTTCAAATCAAACCTGGTGTAATAGTGGCTGTGGCCATGCAGTGCCTCAATAACTTAATGAAATAATCTTGTTCCCTGCCCTTGTGGGTAGAAATATGTCTTGCCAAAATACCACTTAAGTGATACCTGGAGAATAGTTGTAACGAAATAGAGCTATGGCAGAAACACCCTCCCTTCCTCCAGGCTTTCCCTGCAGGTGCAGAGCTCAGAGGCAGTGAAAGTATTTCGCTCTGCTTTGGGGCAACTTCTGTTTTGCATATGAAGAGGATTCCTGTTTTTTATGCTTGCTCCTGGGCTTTTGCAGTTCCCTGCAGATTTAAATCGACTTTAAATCAACAGTTGATTCAGAGAGTTCAGCACAAGGAGATCCCAGATCTGGAATGGATGTTCTCCAAAAGCAAGGGCACCTCAGTGCTGGCACAGGAGTATCCATGCAAAGAGCTCTCAGCCAGAGTGGGCCAAGAATCTGTTTTGCTTTCTCACACATGGAGCTGGTATATTTTAAAGGATATCAAGTGGCAAATGTGGCAAAGGGGAAAAATTGTTACAGACTGTATTTGGCTGAAAACCAGCAAAGATAAAATACCATACGTTCTGTGCAATGAGCTCCTACATAAATGATTCATTCACTAGAACACAGCTGGGGTCAACACCTACTATCTGAATAGACCCAAGTAATGCAAATATTTTTTGTGTGGATTTTCTCTCTCAAAAAAGACAATAGATTCTGTTCCAATAAAAAGCTCTTTATATAGATAACTTTTAAGAACAAAATCCCACAAGAACAGTGTCACTGTGTTATACAGATATATACAGTTGCTGAACAGCTAGAAAATGACAAGATATGCCCTAGAGATGCAAACTCTGGAAAGATTGCTTGTTTTCCTCTGTATTGCCAGCCAAGTCTCTTTTTTATAAATCTTGTGTGGTGGAGATCACACTATTTCAAAATATCAAATTGCTAATTAAAGAAACTACTCAAGGAAACTTTCCAGTAGAACAATATATGCAGTGGGATAATAGTAGTTACTATTTCTTTAATGGGTTTCTTTCCTAACCAGAATTTCTTACAATACATTCAGTGCAGTCATTCAGTTAGATTATTATGAATCACATGTGTATTATTTTTGATTTGGTATTAACATAAAAACTTCTGATGAACCGTAGTATTACAAAAACAGGTCTAGTGTATAGAATGGTGATATCATTCCTGCAGATAAATGCCTGGAAATGCAGGTCCTTATGCAGCAATACAATTTAATGTGTTAGTCTCTAGGCTTAATTTGTAAAGGTGCTGAGAAACTACAGGTCCAACTGAAAGCAAGAAGAGCAGGGTGTCTCTGGACAGTCAGGTATGTTGATCCACAGCATAAGCGTTGCTCTGCAGTGCAGCATTGCATTCTCTTGGGGCTGAATTAGCAAAACATAATGGGAGGGAAAAATCTTTCTTGGAGGGTGTTCTCATAATAGGACTGGTTGAGTTGGAGATATTTTTGAATGATTGTATTTTGCTATAGTGAAGTAGTTTAGCAGTGTCATCCAAGGGACAGCGTATACAAGCCCTTGTGAAATGATGTGGGTAGATCAAGTCAAGGAAAAAGTAATTTAGTTGTGTAGCATAGAGAAGAACAGAGAACCTAAGAGATCTCTTAAATCCCTCCTTCCCCATTCTGTGACAGTGGTGAAAATATTCCTTTCAGGTTCTGAACAGAAGTTAACATAATGAGGTGGATTTCTAAAATATTCCAAGAAGCTGGACAGCTTTTTGAGTAGCTTGCTGGTGGTAACCAGAAGCCTCATTTGTCAGCCTTGAAAATCCTCCATTCCTGCTTAAGAGGTTCTCTAGTGTCTATTTCATTTTCTCTGGTGAACAAGAATGACTTCTTGATTTTTGGGTTTTGCAATCCCAAATAGACATTCCTTATATTCCCCTCAATTAAAGAAAGCAAACAACCATTTAAAGCAAAGAACAAAAGGACTTGTAAGTGTAAAGGTAAAGCTTTTCCTCCTAGTTAAGTTTGTAATGGTTACCAGGCATAAGATAAGTAATCTTTGATGAGTCCTTGTTTGGAATCATGTTATCTCACCACACAGTTAGCCAGAGACCTGTGCAATGGCTTAAAATCTCTCCTTTAGCCTCTGGTGCTCTTAATGACATAACCTCTTCTTTATCATCAGACTCAATGATAACAGTAGTGTTTGGATAATGGCTTTGAATGGTTCTTCCATAGCTGATCCTTACTTTGGTGCTGGTTACCATGACTCTTCTGCATTTCCTTGCTCTGATTGGCTCCCTTTTCTTTCCAAAAAAGAAATGAAACAAACCCCATGGGCGTTAATCAGGTGGAGGAAGACAGCAGCTTGGTTTGGCCATTATGTGAAGGTAGTGGAGTCAAAGCTTTCAGGTGGGGGACCAGCACTTCACTATGCTATGTTCTACACTAACTCATAATAGAAAGATTAGAGAGCTTAAACACACGGGTTAATAAGGTTGCCCCCCCCTTTTTGGCTAGCAGAACTGGGCCAGGGTGCTGCCTCTTCTGTGTTAATTGCAGATTGCCAGTCTGTTAGGAAATTAATTTGTTGCTAAACATCAGTAGGACAATATTGTGGTCAGGCTACCTATACCACTTTTTTCTTGGCATTTAAACTCCACTTGGATGTTTGCCATGAGACTTAGTGACCTGGTGAGCTATTTCCAAATACGACCTGTGACATATGACTGAGATCAGAGAATATGGATCACTTTAATTCCCATGTGTCCAAAGCACCCCATCAAATACTGAGAAAAATATTGGTAAGTTTAATAGGTCAATAGACTTCACTCATCAGATCCAGACTTGGCTCTTTTGTCTCTAACAGGCAAGCCAAAATCTCAGTGCAATGACTGCTGTCCTCAATATCCAAAACATGGGTTGGATTTCGATTCTGCCTACTGGGCAAATCATTAGTCAGTGTTTTAAGAAGCAAATAAATGTTGATGATGGAACTCCTTCATCCCTGGAAGGAGTCAGGAAAGAAAAATGGGAAGGCTCAACGACCAGTATACGCATCTGACCTCATCATAGTTACTGGTCTGGGAAGGTGTTGACACCAGAAAGGTGGAAAGCATAGACAGAAAGAAGTTGCTGAAGGGCAACCAGGAACCAGAGTCCGTCACCATTGAAAGTGGACCCTTTTGTTTTTCTTTGTTCAGTGATGGATATTCCTGCACCGCCTCAGAGGCTCTTCCTTCTCCTGCCTTGCACTGCATTGCTCTTTGCATCTCAGTGGATTTATTCTCCTTAACTCATTTTAATCAAAGCTCCTTTCTCCTATCTCCCCCCCACCCCCAAACATAATCAACTGAAGAAAAATGAGCTGGTAAGTCATTGTTTTTACCACTTTGGCAGCAAACGAATGTTATGTCTGGCATGCTCGGCACCAAGTCAGAAAATGAATCAGCAGCTGTTGTGACAGAAGCTTTTTCCTGAATGGGAAAACAGAGACAAAAAGAAAACAGGCCAAGAAGAGGTTTCTGCGATGGGCACTGCCAGCCCCCCACTGTCATGAGGAATGTCTTTGCCCTTCACTGCAGAAGGCACCGTGGCTGCCAGCGGGGCCTCCCCTCTCACCCCTGGGCATGGCAGCGAGGCCAGGAGGCACCATTCTGTGACTGGTGTTGGCTGGGGGCTGCTGCCCGTGGCTGTGCCTGGGAAGGGAGAGGCAGGATGAAGTGCCTCGGCAGCTTGGTGGGGAGCTGGTCTGGGGAAAGTAAGAGTGACCCAAATGCCTGCAGGTCTTCCTGAAAGGCCCTTCTCGGCCAGGCCGGAGCTGGGGCGCTTATGCAGGCGCATTGATCAAGAAACACTTATTTGTTCCAGGACAGCACTATGATGTGGTTTGGTTTGTGCCCATCCATGGGAAAAGGATAAATTATTTCTTTGTGTCTTGGTTGGCTTGGACCTATAATTAGATGTTTTAAGCAGTAACCTTGCATGTATTATACACAGAACACTGCAAGCTGCAAGGGCCTGCAGGGAAGAGCATTTTATGGTACCACTAGATCATCCTCATCCTTTTTCTTTATTTAATGGTTAATTTCTCATAAGGACTCCATTTTCTTTGTGACCTTTGGCATCTGCTGCTTCTTTTACCCCAAACGTTTGAGAGCACACTAGAAATGCTTTTGACTAATATTACGGCCTTGTTAATACATTGTAAACTGTTTCTACAGGAGCAGCATCAAAGTTTTATCTGCTAAATAAATACTGCCAGGCAAAGCTAATACACAGACTAGATGTGGAGGCATTACCACACGGAAGCAAACATAAGGTTCAGCTGGAGAACAGCACTGTGCAACTGGGCAATGAGGAAAAGCAGAGCTCCAGCAGGTTTGTCTGAGAAGGAGAACCATCCTCCATATCTCCTTGGAAAGGTTTGGTTTTGCTAGAGTATTTTTAATGGGAATAACAGACAATTGAGCCAGCTAGGCTGGTGACTTGCAAGCTGAATAGTTTCAGCAAAGTCCAAAGGGACAGTGTGTAGTTGCGAGTCTGGGCAGAGGTTGTGCTGGGTTCCTGGAGACAACTAGCACAATATCTATAGCTCTTTTCGTGCCAAATGGACAGACAACGTGTTTGTACTTTCCCTATGTATTCCCTCCTCACCTCTGCAAAACAAGGTGTGTTTTAATGTCTGCTCTGTTGTGTGCCACTGGTGACACAGGTCGGAGCAGGGGTTTCTTCCGTGGCATGGCAGGAAGGATCCTCTCTGCCCCTGTTTTTCTCTTGCTGAGCATACAGTAGTGGTCACAGTCCAGCCCAAGACCTCACTATGCCAGAAATCCCTCCTGGATTTGGTCAGGTTTTGTGCAAGGTGGGATGGCTCATTTTATGCTAGTAGGGCAGCATACAACAATTACATTAAGAATACAGCTAGGGGTACAACTGTTTGACTTTCTGTGTATGAGCTGAAAAGGTTTTCCAGTGGTGGTGTGTGCTCTTTGTTTCCCTTTCAGCTTCCTTTGCTCCAATGCCAGCTCCCTCGTTCTGATTCAATAAAACACTGGTTCCTCTGCACCCTAAAAATCTGCAGTCCCATGGAAATGCTGAGCACAAAGCACCTGCAGCTCTGTACCGTTACCCAGCTGGAGGAGGAAAACTTGCTGCTGACAGCCCACAGGCCACAGTCATGGGAAGGTGTTTTGATAGAGGTTTGTAACTGACCAGAGCACTGATGTGACAGTCACAGCCTCAGACATAGCAGTCCTGAGTCCTCAATTAGCTGGTTTATATAGGAAAAAAACCCAAACAAAACCCCAAACAAAACAAGGAAGAGAAAGATTGCTCTAATAGGTGTGTTGTTACTTTTTAAATTGTTTTTTGTTTTATGGCTTGTATGACTGGTGGATTTACAGTCCATCAAGAGGAACCCATTAGACACCTCTTTCTAAGAACATTTTTTTTGATTATCTTATTACATAATTCATTTTCCCGTCTTGATCCTGATCCTACAAAGCCTTTTCTTCACTTGTTGGTGCAATAGTACTCGTTGCTTGTGTGGTGGCAGTTTAAGGGACCCCAGCACTGCTGCAGCAGGGACAGGACCCAGCAATGGCCCTATTGCAACAGGGACTTCTTTAGCTCCTGAGTAGCTTCATCCTGAGCCGCTGAAGTCAATGAGAGATGGGCCAGCCCTTCAAAGTAACTTCATGGGAATCATTCCTAATTAAATGTAATTGTTTCAGTTTGCAAATATGAAAAGGAGGAAGTGATGTGCTATCGGTGAGCACGTGCCTTGTCCATTGAAGTGGTGTGCAGGGACATTTTTCAACCACCTTATGCACGTCAAAAGTATCGGGCCTGATTCTGAAGGTGTGCATGCAGCTTGCTTTGTGGGCTTTAGTGAAGTCGCTCCTGATTCGCTCTGGGCTGCGATTATGTGTGAGAAAAATTATACTTCTGTCTGAAGAATCAAAATAAAAGACGGAGAAGGGAAAGGTGTAGTGAAACTTTAGGGCTGACCAGTCACCCCTGCAAGCACCAGCTATCTCCTAGCCAACAGGCAGAGTCGATCTCCTTCAAACACCGCCGAGCTTGTTGGCTGTGCTGACAGCACCAGGTTTGCTCACAGCAGCACCCACAGGCACAGCTCTGCCATTTTAAAGGCTTTCAGGATTCGGCCAGGGCTCCTGCACAGCTGCAGTGCTTTGCCCCTATTTTACATCCACTGAAAGATTTTTGAATGGACTTCAGAAGCCATTAGGAACTCAAATGTCGACTTGCACTTGCAAAATGTCTCTGGTTAATGTTTTCCTACTGACGCTCTGCTTTGCTCCCCGCCTGCCAGTTTCCTGTGACCTATTTGAAATATCACTCTCCTAAGTGAAAATGTGCCTCTCTTTTTCAAACTTGCAAAACTCACAAAAATAAATAGCCTAATTTGGCCAGTTAATAGCCCTCTCCTGGGGCTCCTCTCAGCAACTAAGAGGCCTTTTAAATACAACATTTGTGACTGCGTCATTAAAGCTCTGCATGCTCCAAGCAGACTAAACCAAAAAGAAATGCCTTATTTGATCTAAGTTTTCTTTTTTTAAATAGTGACACTAGAGACCCATTTATTTTTAATTACACAATTGCTTTATTAAAAGCCTAAATCCTGCAGTCCCCAGTCATTGCTCAGGCAAAACTGCTATCATGGAAGGAAGGACCTGTAGGAGTCAATCCTAAAAATAGGGCAGCTGACAAAGTCTACCTTTCAAAATGGATTTGCTTCATTTTTGAAGGATTTCCCAAGTCAAAGAGAACTTGCCTCTGCTTTGCTTTTCAGTTCTGCAGTAATTTGAAAGCAGTCACTCCAGAAAGCATAACCAACCTCGGTTTTCCTTTCAGATTGGCTGTGTTGCCCTTTTCACCCTTAAACGCCATCCTCTACATAGCCACATTAGTATTTACTGGCACAACGAGGTATGCATCAATTAGACCTGGGTAACTCGGGCATGCCTTGCTGTGTGCCCAAATGACCCCAAACTATCAGCCAGGTTGCCGACTTCTAAACACCTACCCTGTGCTCCTACCAAACACGGAGCCTCCTGCAAACCCTCCCTGGGATGGAGTTTGTTCTGCTGTGCAGAGTTACTGGTACTGCAGCAGCTCTCCGCAACCCTGCATCACATATGGGGAACAAAAACAGCTGCTGAGAGACTGACAGAGGGCAGGACGGATCCTCTGCCTCTGATCCTGTGCTAGTTCGTGGGCTGTGCTACCCAAATGCATTTCTGGACTCCATGTGAAGGGCAGATCTCCTTGCTTGGTTAAGATGGTGCTGCTAGAAGTAGGAGAGGGAGCAGGCTAGCCAGACACATATCCTGGATTATATTCTAGGGCTAGACTCCAGAGTCTTCGATTTTATTATCTAATTACCCAACCAAACTCATTCATCTTTATTTTTCAGTCTTACCCACAGATCCCAGTTTAAATACAGCTCTGCTATATGAAGTGCTGCCCAAGCTCTCTCCACTTGGAAAAATTCATGGTTTCTCAGCTTTATTCACTCAGACTGTGTTTTCTTACTGTAAAAGATGCATGGCAGAAATCCCAGCACCAGTCTGTGGCACAGGTCTACATTAGGCTGTGCTGATATGGAGGTGGCTGTGTTGTCACAGGCAGTGTACCAGGGGAGCAAGAGAAAGAAAATAATCCTCTAATTCTATGTGAAGGTTATGTAGGTAGATGTAGCCTTTATCATCAGTGTGATGAAGCCTCATTAGATAGCCTACAGGGCTTTGTAGTATGGTTTACTACAATATATGACTTCAGTACCAGGTGCAGATGCCAACAGTCAGTAAATAAAAACAACAGGGGGAAAAACTCTCCCCATAACTTAATGAGACATCAGAACTATATCCCTGGAAACTGGAGCCCACAGGGGCACCAACGATGATGTCCCATTCTTTTCCTCTTTAGATTAAAGCAGGAGCTCAGCCTTGCTCCTCTTGACTGCTCATGGCTAGCGCGTGGCGTGAAACCCTCCAGCCACGTGTGCCGGGGAGCTGTGGCATGTTGAAGGTAAGCCCTCCTCTCCATATGTTCATACCACGTGTGTAATTCATGTACCATGCTGGGACAGAGGCTCCCTGATAAGCATAACCCTGCCCCAGGAGGGCCTTAGCTTATAAATATGCTTCTTTTTCTGTGCTCCTTGCCTTTGTTTCCTAAGGGAATACAGATACTGGGACGTTCAGCGGGCATCCAGAGCAGGTAAATGGCTAAAATGGGATAAAGTAGCAAACTTTTCTCCAGATCTCACAGTTTTGATGTTCACTCTCCAGTTTGCAGGGACTGGGAGGCGGAGGAGGGAAGGAAGATGTGGCAGGTGGTGCAGAGTATGAGGCTGCTGTTTCACCAGCTTGCTTTCATCTTAGAGAGAGGAGAGACATGGGAGAGAAGCCCTTGTGCAGTCTTTCTCCCTTAGAGGCCTCTTGCAGAAGGATCCCTTCTGGTGCTGCTTTCCGAGCCCCAGCGTGCAGCCTGCTGGAGTTGAAGGGCTCGATCTCATAGGAGGCTGGGGCAGAAACACAGATGATTTTTTGGAGTTCAATCTGTGCTGGAGGCAATCAGCTGCTCCCACTTCTCAGCAGACAAGCACAGCTAGGACACAGACAGGGAGGTGTCGCGTGCCGTGCCCTGCAAGGAGCCTGAAAGCAAGAGCTGTTCAGCCGGGCAATGAAGTTGTTCTGAAGCACAGGTACGTAATGAGATAGCGAGGGTGCTCCATCCTGGCCGGCTCTGGCAGAGGAAATGCTCTGCTGAGAGGTGGTGGCACCTTCTGCAGGTGCCTCCATAATTCATGCTGAATAGCATGTGGGAAGGAGCTTCCTGCAGCACAGCACACAGAAACCCCCAGACACAGAGCAGAGGAGGAAGAAGATGGGTCTGGACAGGAGAACGGAATGAGCAGCAGCAGGAAAAGCTCCTACATCTGGTGGTGGAGGTGCTGATCTCTAAGCATGCCTAGTAAAAACTTGTCAGGTCCCCAGAAGGGCATTGTGTTCTCAGAGGCTTCGCTCAGGGATGCTTTTACACAGCCACAATTCAGTTCATTCCACTTCTCTGGTGGCAGTGCTACTTCTCCTCACCTCTCTGTTTGCTGTTGTCTAGGTTTCTCCAAGCAGAGACCAGCTGACTCTATCTTCTCAGATGTTTCTTATGATCTAGCTTTTATCCCTGACCACAAGCAGCACTTGGAACAATTAACACCTTGTGCTCCTAATATCTTATGGTTTACAAGGCAGCTGGTTACTAGGGCAACAATTGCCCTTTTTTCTTCCAGTGTATTGACTGAAAATCAACAATTTATATTAAAGGAAAAGAAAAATAATATTCTCTCTAGCCACAGTGACTTACAACACCATCTCTCCTGTAATCAAGATATTGCTGAATTATGGTGCTATAAACAAACACTTCTGATATAACCACAAACACTCTGGGACATGTAACACATTGGCAGTATATTTCAAGTGACAAACTCATTTATTGTGGGGAGTGGAAGGAGAAAAGCACCTTTCCAGAAGCTGCTGCAAGGAATTACAGCAAAGAATGACTGAAGCTTAAGGATACAGAAGCAGAGTAATTCTACTAACCTGACCAGAACAAAGCACTTCAAATTCTGAAGAAAATCAGAGCAGTACCAGTAGCTCAAAAGGTGAGGACACGGGGCTTGATTATTCTCTCCCTCCCACTGGCATAAATCAAGATTAATTCCATAGCACTTAAGGGCATCACCACGCTGCGAGACTGGTGTAACAAAGTAGCTCCCAGGAGGTTGAGGAAATGAGCCCACAGCTATCCTATAGTGTTGGCAGGCTGATGTGGAGGCTTCCTTGCTTGCAGGTGGGACTTGAGTAACAATCATGAATCATTAAGGTAAATAACTATCCGAGAGATCAAAGTGCTCAGGAGCTCTAGTTGTGAAACTACCTCGTGCCAGATGCCATGGAGGCAGAGAACAGGCTGGAAGCTGCTTGCCAAAAAGGTTTCATCTCTTGCTGTGTTCCAGGTGGCTGCTGGGTCACTTTGGTCAGCAAGATTGGAAGAGAGCCATCATCTGCTTCCTCAATAGTCTGCCAGCCCTTGTGTTCGGTGAGTTTCAGGTCATGAGACTTCCTTGCCTAGACAGGGTGATTTTGTATGCTGTTTGATTTAGCCACGATGTGCTAGTCCGTTTTGGTAGTGATCTGCTGTCCAAGTTGTTAAATACATGTGAGCTGTCAGCAGTGACTCTCTCAACTGTAACCAGGACAGTGGATGAAGCAGGGGAAGGAAGATGAGATGGGCAGCTGTTCAGTAACTCCCCAGCCACATGTAAATGAACATCCATGCCATGTGGTGGCAATGGCGAAGGGACAGAGGGATATTGCCTCCCTACATACCCTAGTGAACCTGCCCCTGGAAAAGATGGTGCATATAACCATCTACGTGCATACATGAATTTAATAATGATTGTGATCAGGAAGTACCTGTGCTTAAAGCTCGTTGACTGTGTCTTAAAACTTATGTATTTATATCAATAAATAAGTATGAATACATATCCAAAACTTGCATGAGTTTTGCAGGGCTGACTTTGAAGTGAAAAAAAACACGTGTGTGACATGTAGGGTGACCCAGCTGACTTTGTGGGTGAGGAAGGTTAGGGTGCCATTGCTTCTGGAAGGCTCTGTTTCCAAACATGCCATTACAAAAATACTGGGATTCTCTGCCTTTAGTTTTAAGTGGGTCTGGAGATGAGGAGAATAAAGAAATCCCACTGTAGAGTTTGTAAATGAGCACAAAAATGCACTGAATGGGAGCTGTTCAGCTTACGGACTTCTGAAGATTTTGACAGTGGAGCTGAAAAGTTCCTTGAATAATAGGTCTGTGATTTCTGGCAGCTTCTAAGTGCTGAACTTCTTTGGATTTCAAAGCAAGTGGATGCATCTTAACGAAGACCACCTTGTGTCATCCTTAGAATTATAGCACATAGATTAAAATAAAAAGTGTGTACTTGTCCCTCTTGGGACACTAGGGAAGGGAAAAGCATTATCATAATTCTTTAAACTCATCTTAACAGTATTGAACCAATTATTTTGTTAAATCTGGGTTTGTTTTCTGCCTCTCAATGAGAACATTTGAAGCCTATCATCCCCATCATTTATGAGTTACCAGTATGCAAGTGTAAAATTTCCAATTGGAACATATGGTATTGAAGGGAACAAGGGGAAAATATCTGATTGCTCACTCTCCCCAAACTCCAAATCTAGTGCATTTAGTATTTTGCTCACAGTTCCTGCAGGGGGAAATAAAAGAAATCATCTCTGAGCTGAGACCAAGCACTGAACATTTCACCCTGAATAGGAATCTGTTTGAGAAACTTACAAGCAGCTGAAAAGGGAATAGAATAGTAACTGCATTTCAGTTTCTTGACTGGGGTAGCAGCTACAGGCAGAACTTACCACCAGTAACAAAACCCCTCTGAATCTTCTCCTCTAAGTTCTGACACCTGGTTTGGGGATGTGCCTGAAGTCCATGGAAGACCTGTTTTCCCTTTGAAAGGAGAGTCTCTCAGTGACCCCACTAATAGAAGAACTGACCACTCTACCTGTGTTAACTGAAGTGGTGCGTGACCAGTTGCACCGTTTGTTCAGAGGCTTGCCAGGGATATGAGCAGCCCTGGGCACTCGCATCAGGTGTGCCTGGTGGCTAAGAACACGCTGGCACCTGATACCCAGCCCATGGGGATGGCTGAGCTCAGCTGTCGAAGGAGCTATTGCTGGTGTGATGGTGGATGTACAGGGTAGGATTGCAGTCCTCTCTCTGCCTAGAAGCAGAGGATCACTAAGTGAAGTGTGACCAGAGACCCGTCACAGCTCCAGTTGCTGTCTCTGCTGAGTGACACCAAATGATTTGGAGAAAGACGGAAGGACTGGAATGTCAGTTTCTGCCCTGAGGTTTTATGCAGAACTAAATTTTGGGTTTCTTTCTGTCCAAGTAACATTGTTGAGGCATGTTATCCCTGAGCGATGGCTTTGACTCCAGCCAACGCATGGGGACAGAGCAAGGAGGAGGCCAGACGCCAGTTGTTCTTTCCCCCCATGATTGCTCCCTCACCTCCGTGTGGCATCAGTGAGGCTGGGAAGTTCAAGGGCAGCTAGCAGAGCTGGGCGTGCAGGCAATGGGGCTGCTGTGGCCTGCTGCAGAGACCTGGAAACGCATTCTGCCTCTGAGCCCTGAGACGCTCGCAGACTGCGCAGGACATCTTGCTGGACATACTCCCTACAACTGCATTCAGCACCAGCCTGAGCTGTGCCGTGCCATGGTGCAAGCCCTTTGAAGGCACTGGCCAACACTAGCTATTAGGTGCTAGGTAGTCACGTTGCTCCTGTAAGTGGCCAGTCCCTTGCTGGCACTGTGAAACATGTGGCCTCCCTGTACCACTACTGAGTTGAGTCCTTGCAGGCACATGTGTCTACCCCATTACAGAAAAGATTGTGCACACCTTCCTTCCATGAGGGGTAGAGAGTATTCCTCTCCTTTGCTTCCCTGCACAGCAGAGACTGTTAGCCCTTAGCAACTGGGCTGTAGCATGCAAGAAACAGGCTTCTAGCTCTTTATCACGGCAGAATAAGGAAGGACTGAGACTGCAGCCCTGGGAATTGGTGTGACCAAATCACAAAAGAGAAGCCTTTCACTCGGCAGCATGGATGGTTGTGTAGCACCACGTGTACAACCAAATCTATCCCTCCTGCCATTCAGACAGAAAGCAGCATGTTTTGGAGTAACTTCCATGGGAGGGGGAGGAACAGATGTTTGAACCAGAAGCGTATGTGACAGTTGGGAGAGACAGCGTGGAAACACACAGTTGGAAGGAGAAGTCTGATGGGAGTGTGATGACAGCAGCAGGACTCCAGTGACAAGGAGTGGGAAGGAGAACAAGCAGCAAGGAGTGTTCCTTCGAAAGATGAGCAAAGTGCACAAGAAGATGTGTCAGGAAAGCGTCAGGGAAAGGAAGAGAGGAAATGTGAGAGCAGAGACAGGCTTTGGGATCTGTCTGCAAGCATGTGTGACCCATTGCCTGACAAAGGGAAAAAGGAAAGCCTTTGATTTCTCTGCCTTCTTGCATCAAGTTAACTCTTCTTGCAGCCAAGCTAGCTAGCCAGCTCTGGTGAAGCTCTTCAAGCATCCAGTTAGCAGCTGTGAAAGGTAAAGCTGCCTGTAAAGCAGGGACTGTAACAGGGATGCCTGGGTCTGTCTTCTTCCCGATGCCTTTGCAGGGTAGCAGAGTAGCCACATGCCTTAGGATTTCTGGTCACATTACACAAGGAGAAGGAGCAGTGACAGCCTCGTAACAGCCTTCCCCTCTGCAACTGTGCCGTGATTGCAAGGGCAGGGTGTGTTAGGAGAGAAAGAGAAGTGTGTGTGTATTCCTCCTGCAGCAGGGAGGGACCTTTCCAGCAGCGCCTTACCCTGGCGATATAAATCACAGCTCTGCAGTGTCCGGTTTTACCTTAGTTCAGCAGATGTGCAAGGCAGGCTGGGAGTTTGCCACTGGAGTGTAAAGCCCCTGACGGTGGAGATCCTGTACGCATGGGATGGGGGGACTGTAACTTGTCCCATTGAGGGGTTTACAAGTACAGTTTTGCAGACCCCCCTCCTGCACTCACACGCACCACTGACTCCCTAAACAGATGCAAACTGACTGATTTTTCTTTATGTTCTCTTGTAGTCAAGGGAGAATTTTTCTAAGTATGGGGTGAGTCTTGAAATGCATTAACGAAGAGATTGTCAGGTAGACACCAGCCATGGCTGGCCATGCCAGGAGCTGGGATCTGTCACTGCATGTTGCACAGCTGGTGATTCTCTCATCCTTCATAGAAACATTGGCATTCATTTCTTACTGTGAAATCCCAACAAATTAGAGGATGGGTAATATTCCCTATGTTGATGTACAAGAGGGAAAGGCTGCACCAGAGTTAGGGAGGTAGGTCAGAATGTGCTGGTTCTGACAGCTCCAGGGGAGAGGGGCCTCATGGGGAAGCAGTAGGGACTTGTGAGCAGTATGGGCGGTGTAGGGTCCAGGCTTAGCTAGCAGTGCGTTTGTTTGTTTATTTATTTTAAGGAGAAAATGGATGGGGAGGAATGTGACGGGAAAACAGAGGAGACTCATTCCTCCTTGTTAGGGTGCTTGGCTGGAATGATTCATCCCACACCAATGCAATGGTATCCAGTTATGTGTATTCCTTGTGTGAGTCATCAGGGAAGGGCTGCAGCAGAGCCTGGGAGGCGCTCCAGTAACCCCACTGCTCTGGAGAGTGTAGCTCCTGGGTGGATGATGTCTCATAGTCTTCTTGGTTGCACTATCTCAGAGATGTGGTGAAGGGAGGAAGGGGAGGCCAGCATCTCTCCTGACCTGCCATGGTCAGGAGCAAAAACGAGGGGTTTGGAACCTATTGTGTTGCTGAACTAGTGGAAAAAGTGAGCTTCTGGGGATTGGGCACACTGATTCTCTCTCCCAACCAGTACTTTTGGACTCCTTGACTCACCTCTGGTTCCTTATCACTGAGCCAGTCCTTGCTGGCCCACATGTTGCTCTGCAACAACACAGGATGTCTTCGGGGAGAGAATCATCTTCCCTTACGGCAACCGGCAAGTTATCCTTGGCTGATCCCACCATATGCTGACCCCCTTCCGAGATCCTGTGTGAGTCAGGGGTTCTGTCAAGCAGGTCCTGGTGGCCAAGCTCTATGTAGGGGCTGTTCCTGAGGCATCCCATCCAGCAGTTGCAGCCAGTCTGGATGGTGAACCCCGTTGGGAAGTGCCCTTGATCAAGACACCGTGACAGTGCAAGGGTGTTGCATGCCGTTGGAGAAATGAATTGATGAAGATGTGAAAAACTGAGGGATCTGTTTTTTATTCCTCACCAGAAGCAAAGACAGCAGGCTCATGGCAAGGGAGGAAGGTCTGGGCAGCATAAAGGCAATGCAGTCAATGTAAAGATGATGTACACCTCTCTGGTGCCAGAGCTAATCAACCCAGCAGCAAGACCTTTCTTGGAGCTGGTCTAGCAGTAGCAGCCATTGGTGGTTCTCACTGATCAGTTCTTCCAAAGCTTTCCACATGTGCCAGAAATTGGGGACAGTATGGCTTGTACTGTCTGCTGTTCCTCCGAAGGCTGTGCTGTGGGTTCTCGTGGTGAGGGACCAAAGGAGGCCTGCAAACTTCCAGGATGGCTTCAGCTAGGAGAAGCAGTGAGGAGAAGGCACCTTGGTATTTTCACCCAGGAGTGATGAACTTGGCAGCAGGATTGGGTTGAGCTTGGCTTTGTGTAGCAAAATCACACCTTTCTTCCCATTGATTTGCACAGGATCTTGACCTTTGACTTCAGTAAGAGTCAGGATCAGATCCAAGGTGTATTTTCTAAAGTTACTCATGGCACTACTGAAATTAAAATCTCATGAGCGAAGGCCTGTCCTCCCTGCAGTCTAAATTCAGAACTACAGAGTGGCCTTTGGTCTCCGGAGACAGTTTAAAAACCTTCTCAAGGTCTGTGCTCTTGTAGAAAAAACAATGCAGATGATACTTGCCACATCTGACAGAGTTGCCAGCCTTTGTTCAATACGGTAAGGGCGCTGTGTATTGAATTAATCAGGGATTCAACTCCACGGTGCATTACACCTGGGAAACAGTGCATCGCCAAACCCTGAAAAAATGCTGGAGTGTGAGAGGTGGGTGGTTTCAGCCTCTGCCTTTCCAGCCTGGATTTGAACAGGTTTCCTTAGGACCAGCAGCCTGAGTTCCTCTGGCTTTTGCTGCAGCCATGCTCCTCACAGAGAACAGAGCCGTATATCACCCGGCATTTTATGTGTGCCTAGGAAAGGGAGCCCGAATCCCCTTCCTGCACAGAGAGCTGACAGACTGGGGGCCAACACACAGCCTTCGGCGTTTTTTATTTACTATAAACCTCTTAAATGAAGGCTGGGGGATTTTTTTCATTTGCCATGTTACTGTATGGAACCAATCACTATAAATTTAAATGGAGAGCTGGTAGGAGCACAGTTACCTTTTATATAATAATTGTGCAAGTGCTGCTGCTGAACCATTATTAGGATTATTCAGACCTTCTCAGATTTCATTGTAAAACGTTAGGCTGTGAGAGGTACTGTAAGGGTGTGATTATCCAAGGAGAGTAAGTAGTACTGAGCATTGTTGGCCAGAATTACTACAACAGGAGAGAAATGCTGAGTAGCTAGGACTAGAGGAATCTGAGGAGCATAATCTGCCATTCAGAAATACAGTGGTCTGTGTGTGAAGAAATCCCACCTGATTTATATCTGGATCTGCATGGGCTTGACAAGTTTGTCCTTAAATTGTCATGGGGCATGATCCAAATCCTTGGCTGAGTGTAGGTGCTGGGCTCCACTCTCCTCTGTGGAAATCATATCACAGCATAAAAGTCACACTGGCACTTGAACTGTGCCGCAAAATACTACCACTGTGGCCACACTGGCTTGGGGCATCAGAAAGTCCTGTTCTTCCTTTGATGGGATCAACCGGTAAGACCTGTCATAGGTCCAGCTGTGCTGGCAAAGGAGGTCTGTGAGCTCAGGGCTGAAAGTAGCCGTCAGTTGCTGCCCTGCTGGAAGGGGCGACTTCTTCCACTTGCTTACCCTGTTGCAGATGCAGTCTAAGCTCCTTCCGAGTGGTCAGATGTCAGGTGGGCAATAGCTGTTCTAGATTTGCAGAGCTGACAGGACCAGGGGCCCAGACTGGTGGAGTCCAGGTAAGTCTCTGTGCAGTGAAGCTAAGCAGTGTCTGGAGAGGCACTGCTCTTCTGCTGTAAACAGAGCCCAAAGCTGCACCCTGTTGAGAAAGGGTGCAGAGCTGGGAGGGTGCTCAGCTACCCTATGTTAGGCATTGGTCATCTTACAGTATCATCTCAGTAAGGACAAGACATGTGCAACTTCTTCTAGGACACAGGGAGAAAAGACCAATGCTGTATATATACTCTTATGCTGCTTGATTTTTCACCTGTGATTGAGATTTTAATTTTGCATCCCATATGATTTTCGTGTTGTAACACACGCCTCTTGGCTGTCACTGTAACAATGCCTTTTCTTGGCAGGGAAAGTGAATCTGAAAGGAAACTCTTGAGCACTCTACTGTGTGAGTTCCTCAAATGATGGCTGTGTTTCTCCCCCTCATTTCACCCGTTTTCAAATAATTTTCATGCTGAGAATAAATCTGAGCACGTAACAATCATGTTCAGCATATGATAACCAGAGACAATTGTAAATATACAAGCAGCCACATGGAAAACAAATGAGCTGATGGAAAGACAGAAAGAGCATAAGACGACCTAGAGACCACAGTTACCATGTTCAGAGTAAGACCAAATAACTTTGCCATTTCCATATAATTACATTTTTTTCACCAGGAAAATGAGATTCTGAAAAACATTTTTAGTTACTAAAGTTTTACCTCATCGGTTCATGAAGTGGTGAGAACAAAACATGGCTCACCAACCAATATACTACGGGCCAACTACACTTAAGCAACACAAAGCTGAATAAGGTCCTGAATTTCATCTGTGAAATTCCAGTGAAATCAGTGGAGTTTTGTAACCGGAGGTCAAGATCTGGACACAAGTTTATAAACTAAAGAACAGCAAGAGGTATGCAGGCTCTAAGCTATTTGGGTATTTTAAAATGCTAGATACACTGGGCTGCTGCTGCTGTCCTGAAAACGCGCTGTCTCTGATGACACAGGGATGGAAGTCTGGCAGGTTTTTGATTTTTATTTTGTTTTAATCTTTTCAGCATGTTGTCCTTCTTTTGTGATTGAAGCCGTTTTTCTTTGAAAGGAGTCTACTTTCAGTTGGGGAAAAGCACAAAGCTGAGCCGTTTGGGGAGAATTTTATCAAACACCTTTGTCTTGATATGAGAAGTTGTAATTAAAACAAAAATGTTAATTGACTTCAGTGGAATCTTTTATGATAGGTATACGATATCGACCCCAACCTCAACAGACAATGTCTTTTAAACTTGAAATGGGTTTACAAACCTAAAAGAAAATCAAAACAGTTGCAAATTTTTTGGGGGAAGTTCATCTCTGTTTAACTGTAAATTGATTCTTAATGTCTGTCTGTATACATATGTGTATCTCTATAAAGAATATGTGCACACATAAATTATACTATTTTAAAAACAATTTAACTGTAAATATATTTTCTATTCACTCATTGTAATGTTCCTACACTCCTATGCAAAACAGAGATTAAGTATGTTAACAAAGCAGATGTTCAACAAACGTAAAGCAAGAAGAATTCAGGAGCACTTGGCACAAATCTACACCCTTTATTATTAAATTTCTTCAAATAAATTGTTCCTTCCACATCATTAAGGATGGATGTAAGCACTTGATGGAAACAACCTGAGTTGGATAGCTTGTCCCAGTCTTCCAATCTCCTATGCTTTTCAGTAACATAAAGATATTCATGTAAGTCCCAACCATGCATTGCAACACTCCCTCTCCTTCATCATCCTGTTGACTTCTTTATCCCCCTGCTGTCCTGCTGAGTGTTATACTTCCATGGTCTAGCAGCAGGATTGGGCCTCATCTGCTGCAATTCATGCTCTGGTGTCTTAGCTCAGATCCACCCTCACCACTGTGCGTTGCTTGAGAGTGACCTGAACTTTTAGTCTTTCACAAAATCTCACACTCGGGCTCTAGCAGCTCAGGAACCGCTGGCAGTTTGGCCTGTGCCAGTGCAGAGATGTACACAGGAGAACTGCCTGAGATTGACCTCAGTAGGGTTTGTTGTCCATGTCTGTCTCCAGGACCTGAGGTAGATTGGTGAGTCTACAGGAGCTGCTGTCATACCTTCATTAGGGTGTAACTGCACACAAAGTGTAGTAACTGAAAATATTCCTGCCTTCTTGATAGTTTAATTGTTGGCATTTACTTAATTGTGTATATCCTCTTCTAGTGGAATTAAATCCAGAATTATGCAAGTGATCATTTTTCCAAAAGCAGAGTCACTCAAGCCTGCTACTGCAGGAGAGCCCACCTGAGTCAGCCAACAACTTCCAGTGGTTCGAGCTGCTGTTTGCTGTCTGTTGCTATGGTGAAGGATAGCACCAAACTGATTCCGAAAAGGAAATGATATTTTCTGAACAGATTTACGAGATGAAAAAGCATACAGGAGACAGAGAGGTCACGGGGATAGAGAGTAGGGAAGCTTAAGAGGGTCTGAGGTCTTCCCTGAGCCTGTGTTTCTTGTTCCCTTTTTAACTGAAGGTCCACCTAAACCTTTTGAAGACAATCCAAGAATCATCTTGTGCAGTGCCACCCTGGGGGTGGTGTGGGGGGGGTTACAGCCAAATAAATGTTCTCCTAAACTGTAAATACTTATAACTTCAATTTGCATATTTTCCCTTGCTTTTTGGGATTCTACGTGCATATGGGCAAAGTATTAATTTCCTAGCTTTACAGTCAGTTTTGGAGATTTTATGTCCCAGCAGTGTGGTGCAGGTCACATCAAGAAAACCTGCTTCAATCTCCACCTTTGCAGGATGTCCATCATTTACGTCTTTTCTGACAATTGCATTTTTAACCCCTCTTAAAGCCCTGTTGTGGTAGCAGCGTGTTTCCCCACCAGGCTGGAATCGCCAGCGATCCTCAACACTCTCCTTGTTTTCTTACACCCAGACCTTCAACCTACTTCAGATGCCAGCCAGAACAGCTGTCTGCGCAATGCACTGCAACAGCTGATTGTCCCAGTAGCAGGACCAGGCAGGGAAGAGACTGAGTGCTGGGCTCACAGTTCCTGAGGAGAAAACTTGTCCCTCCTTCTCTCTAGCCACGGACTTTGTACGTCACTCCCGATCTCAGCAGTGCCACAGGCAACTAGAGACAGGCAGCCTGTCTTTAAAAGTTACAAACCAGGGCCAGAGCTGAAGCTTCATTCAGAAACATGTTGTGAGATAGTGTAGCACCAAGATTGTGCTTCTTGCAGAACATTCTCCTCTTTCATTCATTTGAATGTGAGTGGTTTTAATATCTCACCTTGTCTGTATCCTGTGTGCTGCCCCTGTCCAGTTTCAATATGTGGACACTGGCAGGATGGCCAAAGAGGAAAGGGTACAGACTTGTGTTCAAATACTTCTCAATGAGGGGAGGAGGAGAGGTGTTCACAGTTTTGGAAGCAGTTATTTGGTGATCTGAAAGCAACTCAATTTCAAGACTGTGAAATAAGTATCCAGTGGCAGCTTTCTTATCCCAGCACCAGCCTTTCTGATTGCTTCCGTTACTGTCACTTCAGTGATGTCTGAACTACACCTCAGCCGTATCACCACCAGCTTCTTTCTAATGTGGGGTCATGCCTCTCTTTTGTATCTAGTCCTCTGCTGGACTGCTGTTGGGTTGTAATTGCATTGGATTCCTAATACAGTTTCTTGGTCTGCTGTCACAGTGTGATTGCAGAAACTTGCGTTGCATTGAATGTGGTCTTGATTACTTGCCATTTAGAGTGCAAGGAAAACACAATCTTCTCCTTTAAAATTACATCTAGATTCCATCTTCTCTGAAGGCTACGGGAAACTTGCAGAGATTGTTTCCAGTTGTCCTGTCTTCCTACTTTTAGTATTTGGCTTGGTGGGGTAGGTAGATAAATGCTTTTCTTTTTCTTTTTTTTTCAGTACCTTTAATTTTTTGAGTGCAGTTCTTTGCATGCAAACCAGAACCAGAAACATCCTTCTGAAGGTGAATTTTGCTCCTTGCTCATATACCAGGTTTCTTGGGGTGGTTTACATGCTTTGGGATGGTGCCACTTTAAAAAGAAGATACATGGAAGCAGATGGTCCTGTGGTAACTGAGCATGGAAGAACATGCCTGAAGAAAGTGTGTTGTGGCAGGAAGGGTGTGTTATATTGGAGAGAAGAGACGAGTTGGGAATGTAAGGAGGCAGTATGCAAGGGGCACACAATTTCCAGGAGTCTGGTAGCGTAGGAGGTGCTGTACTGTGGTGGCAAATCTCTTGGAGCAGATGTGCAGGGGCAAACTGCCTGCCTGCCACCTCCTGGGCAGCTTGGCAGCATGTGCTGGGAAAGTGCCAGGGCCAAGGTGTGAAGGGAAGCAAAAACAGGAGGAGGAGGAGGGACGGAAAAGAAGAAAAAGCCAAGATGAGTAGGGACAATGTAATAAGAAGTGGGGGAGCCCACCTGTGAAGGTAATGGTGAATTTGTGTTTATCTTGCCCGTGGTTATACTGCAAGGAGATTTTGAACTGCTGCCTAATATGACTGTCAATTATTTTAACGTGTATTTATCACCTCAGTCCCCATGAAGTGTATTTGACAATAATTAATTTTGTATGTGCAACTGGGAGTGTATCCTATTCCTGCAGAGGTGTCAGCTTAATGGGATATGACTACAAGGGATAACAGGCTGTGCCACCCCGTTAGGGGATTTGGGAGGTCACCTGTTCATCTGGACTAACATTTTAATTGTTGAAACATTAGGTTTCCCATAGTTGAATTGGGATCAGATTAACCTCTGTCTCTCTGAACTTGCGTGTTGGCAAGCTTCTTAAACACCGTAGCTAATTTTATTTTCTACTTTCAGCACATATTTAAGATAACTCTTTTTGTTTAATAGGTTAAGGAGGAAATATTCTCACTGGCTGAGATCCCAGTGAGCAATTACAAGTATTTTACTATAGTTACAGGACTTGGAATTCAGCCTCAGGCCGCGGGCATCAGAAAATACATGTGTGGAAATCTCACATGTTGTGAGACTGGGAGGGTTTCATAGGGAAGGATTCCTCCTTGTTGTTACTGAAGTTAAAATCTTGATGCTAAATAAAATAGTTCTTGTACTAAATCAAACCTATGCAAACACTTCTGACTATACCAGTTAGAGAAGGGTTAATTGAGCCTCTTCGTCTCTATTTCGTGTTAACACAGAAGGTCAGTGATGGGAGAAGCTAAGTCCAAACCAAGGCTTTTGAAGCATTCCTCTAACTAGCCTAATAAATATGCTGTTGAGATGAACAGGTCATTTAACACTTTTCATGTCACTATTGTCCATCCAACCTTAAATGTCAACTCTGACACTCTGATAGGCTGGTTCTGCTTAAAAAGGTTTCCTGGCTTTGTTAGATTCCTACGAGGGATTTCCCCCCGCCCTTATTCCTAATTGCTGGCAGAACCCTACGGATGTATTTATATCAGCCTTTTCATTCGGGTCAAGTCTTCACTAGAGAATTTTGCCAGTGGGTAAGGGCTGTGAAGAGATGCGATCCAGGCAGAAGTGAAAGCGCCAAACACAGTTGTAATTATACTGCTTAAACTGCCGCTTACCGACCACAATGGAATAACTGGCTTTGCTAAGAGCAGGATGGTTTGATACACTGGCGTAAGGAACACATGATGATATGCTGGGATAGCCGTGTCTATGCTAGCACTGTTTCACAGAGCTGGTGTGCTGGAGTTCAGCTGCCTGTGAAACGTCCCAGCCTCACGGAGTGGCTGTGAGTGGGGACAGTGGAAAGGTCCCTTCTGCTGATACCCGCCTTGAAGCTAACCCCTTGTGACAGAGGTGAGTGTTCCCCTCTCTGGTGTTTCTACCAGGGCCTTGAGCACATCTTTAGTGTGCTGACCAGGTTGATTGAAAAAAAATTCATGGGAACCGTGTTGCATATCTGATAGAACTGAATATTTATGAGACACTTTTTCCTGCACTTCCTCACCCTGTGAGTAGCAAATGTGTTTCTTCTTGGGAGATTCCTGTTTTTCCTGTGACCCATGGCGTTCCGTGGCCTATGAGGTCTCATAAAATTACTTCTTAGCTCAGGAGAACAGCAGGCAGATGGCCCCAGGCTTTCCTCTGAGGTTTCTTGATGCCTTCTGTACTCCTTGACTTTAGTAGACTCCCCAATGCGGTGGTCAGCAGCACAACAGCATGGATGCTCCTAATTTAACCAGTGATGCACTTGACATATTCCCAAGCTGGGTAAAGGGCAAAAGGACACCCCATTGCATTTATTTGCCCCCACAGACTCTCTGCATCAGCTGGCAGATAGAAAGGTGACGATTTGGGTATCAGCACTGGAAAATAAAGGTTGATGGGGTGAAATAGCACATCTCCAAGCACGTATACTGCAGATCAGAAGAGCTTCTCATGCCTCCTACAGCGTAAACCAATGATA
Source organism: Neomorphus geoffroyi (assembly GCA_033558235.1). NCBI lineage: Eukaryota > Metazoa > Chordata > Aves > Cuculiformes > Neomorphidae > Neomorphus > Neomorphus geoffroyi. The sequence goes on along the minus strand of JAUMJM010000045.1, from coordinate 9,196,660 downwards.
ATTTGTAATATTAAAACAAACAAAAATTCTAAAATTTGCCAAACTCGCACCGTGTCTCCCTGTTCCTGGCTGTACCCTTCTGCACTCTCCTTTGCTTTGGCTTTGTTACTCGGCTGACTCCGCAGTGCACTGGTTCAGTCTGCTAACCTAGTCGAAAACCAACATAGCAAAAAATGAGGTTGAATTTTAGGCTTTGTTTATTTTTTGTTAGGTTAGCAAGCTGTCTTGGTTCCCAGAGGCGTCAGAGCTGGGGTGTGGGAGAAGGCGGGACTGCATGGCCTGGAAAAGGTTGTAGCAAAAGGTTAGAATTGCTCAGCCAATTTTTCTAGGCTGTTTTCTTGGTGTACCACAGGAAAGTGCTCAGACATGGGGGCCAGGTACAATGTGCAGGGCAGATGGCATTGCAAGAGAATTTTTTTCAGCAGTGATGATTCTGGTGGGGAGTAGAAGCTTTCCCTATGGGAGTTCACCCATTTGCTACTCAGCCCTTCACTGCTTTCAAAACCATGCCGTGAGTGCTAGAACAAAACCTTCAACCCAGCTGTTCCTCAGCTACCAAAATATCTCCTTTGCCCCTTGACCAGCTGTCAAAACTTTCCTGGCCTTACTAGAGCAAGCATCTTAGGGAACACTTCCACCAGCCTATGAGAAATGGGAGAGATGCTCTGGAGCCAACCAGTAGGACTGCACATTCAATGCCAGGTGCCTATGCTAAGTAAACTCCTAAACAAGACTGTCCAGTTGTGCTGCCACCCCTCGCCTTTGCAATGCTCCCAGCTTGTTGTGCACTGTAGGATGAGATAGTGGTTCAAGCAAGAAAGTGTAGATAAAAAAACCTGCAACTCCAGAGCCAAGAAAAAAAAGCTTTAATTATTCAACTAGTTTGAAACACTTTAAAGTATCCCTAAAAATAGGTGAGAGGGATGTTTGTCAGCTACAAAGAAATTATCCTGCAGTAGTATTGCTTGTCTTATTTTATGATGATTCTACAGAATACAGTCCCTCAGGTAGCCTCATTAATGTTTATGAATGAACCCCTTGTTTTATCCTTTTGGTTTTAGAAGGAAGAAATAGGGCGAGAGGCTAGTAAGACTGGTTTTACCATATATGCCTTGGAAAGCCCAAGGATGCGGGTGTAAGGTCTCTATAAGCCTCAGTAGTTCTGCATTTGGGTGACGATTTGGGTGCTTGCTAGACCAGCTGAGAAGGTGTATCCTAAAGGAGAAATCCAGGCTATAATCTTGGGAGAAATTCTGCATGCTTTGCAGTGGATCTGTTAGCAGGAGGCTGGCACTCCTCTACGTCTCCTCAGTCGTTTCATTCTGATCTCTTCCGGCAAAGGCAACCTGTGACCATATGCTGTTATAGCCATAAGTGCTTTCACAGGGCAGTATCTGGTAAACCTCGCTGCCTGTCAGCATCTCAGCCCAGGGTGGAGGCTTCTTTTCACTATCTATTCCTTAAAGAGGGCAACTGTTTCTTCTGGCTATCTTAAAAGAAGGGTGGCAGTTACACCCAGCTCCATAACAGTATGTGGTGGTTTCGGAGTCTTACCACTGCAGCCTTAAAATAACAGCTCTTTTTTTTTCTGAGCCAACCAACAATTGTGGTCAGCCACTAATACCAGTTTAACCATTTGGCAGCTGGCCTATAGGAAACAGCTCTTTCGGGAGAGCCAGAGGAGCCCTTGGTCCCAGAGCTGGGCTGGGTTGGTTTCAACCAGAAGGGCAATGTTTACAGATTTCCTTGTGCATAACCAACCCCTATAACAACAACAAAATCCTAGAAAGTTAATAACAAAGGAGCTGCGGAAATAGATTAGAAATAGTAATTCGAGTTAATTGTTTTGGTGATTTATTTGATGAATGAAATTGTTTTGGTGTTGATGAATGAGCCAGTAAAACTCTCTGATCCCCCCACAACAAACACGCAGTTTGTTGCTCTGTAGTTCCTTTCCCATCCATCGTGTGCTGTGACTGTCAGCGGAGTTCACTTGGGCTGAGTTCCCCCTCAGTGATGCTCAGTAGTAACCGGCTCTGCAAACTGCCACTGGAACAGGAACGTCAGGCTTCATAGCAGAAATCAGCAATAAAGAGCTGTCATAGGATCCCCCCTGTCCCGGGATGCTCCCGCCCCTCTGCTCCGCGGGTCCCCTCTTTCCTCTGCTTTCACACCAGGCCACGCAACGCTTTGCTCCGGGACCCCGCGTAGCCCATTACCGCAGGGTGCGGGTGTGTGCGGGGGGGTAGACTGAGCACCGCATGCCCCGCTCCGTTCCGCGGCGAATGGGGCTCCCCCGAGCAGCCATAACCACGTGGCGAGCCCGGTTTCGCGGCGAGCGGCCAGAGCGCTCCCGCGGGCCAGGGCGGGGGCTCCGCGGGGCGCGCTCTCCCGTCTGCCCCCCCTCCCCAACTTTCCCCGCCACCGCGCTCCCCTTTCCCCGGCGGGCGCCGGTTTTGAATGAATGACTTCACCCGCGCCCGCCAACCGCCGCGCGCCCCTGCTTAATATTCATGAGGCGCCGCGCCAATGAGCAGGCGAGGAGGTTGTTTTAAACGGCAGAGCCCCGCAGCCAATCAGGCCGCTCTCGTAGGCAGCCAACGCGAGGCTGAGCCGCGCCGAGTCCCGCGTCGTGCCCTGCGCTCCAGCTCCTGTCCACACTACCGCGAACAATACAGGTACGTGCAGCCCCGCCGCAACTTTTCGGGGGGCGGCTGCCCCCTGCCCGCCCCGCTGCTGCCCCGCCCTGCCCCGCGCCTAATCCCCTCCGCTCTGCCTGCATGGGGCTTTTTAGTATTTTTTTATAATTATTTTTTTTCCTTTTCCTTTTTTCCCCCCTTTTTCCGAGTTTGTTTTTTTTTTTTTTTTTAAATAAAATCGGAAAAAATCACCCCCTAAAACTTTCTTCTCCGCTCCCATCGCGGATCGGCGGTGCCGGGGCAGATGCTGCGCGCAGCTGGCGGGGCGTTCGGGCGAGGCTCAGCATTTGCCCCCACCCTCCGTGTCCCCCCTTTTGCCTTGCCGGGACCCCATACAACCCCGGAGGGGCTCCGTGTGCCCCGGTGCAGCGCCGTTTCCCCGCGCCGGGGCTCCGGTGCCGCCGAGAGGAACATGGCTGGTGCAGCAACTACAGCGGCACCAACTCCTCTTCTCGCCCGCATGGGCAGGGATTTTTCTCTGCCGCCTCCTAATGCCGCACGGCAAAACGCGCGGCGCCGTCGGCTTTTATTTGCCCCTTTTGCCCCGGGTGGGAAAGTTGCCGGCCGTGCGCAGCGCCGTGCCCGCTGTTTATTCTGCATTAATATGGCTGTCGCTTCAGCATCTGACAGGGATAAACCCTGCGCGCTGCGCCCGCCCGGCCCGCCGAGGCAGTTTTTTTCTCGTCGCCGCCGCCTCCGAGCCCCCCCGACCCCTTCGCCTCTGCCCCCGCCGCTCTTCCCCCACCCGTGGAGGTGTCTCCGGCGGGGCTGCGCCCGCTGCGGGGCTCCGCATCGCCCCTTCCCCGCGCCGCGCTGTGGGCATTAACATGGCTGGCGCTGGAGAGCCCCAGCGAAGGGAAGAAAGAGACGTGTAAGCGGCACAGGGGATGGGGAGGGCGGTCGCGGCGGGGGAAATCTCTTTCGCGGCACCCCGCAGGGGGCTCAAACCTTTCGCTTTCGCCCCAGTTCCTCTCTCTCCACCTCCCCTTGCCCTCGGTTGGGCGTCCCGGGGCCGCCCCGGGGCTCCCCGCGCTCTTTTTTTCTCGGGCGGCGCGGAGGAGCGTAGCCGCGGCGATAATGGCTGCACGGGAGCCTTTGTTAGAGAGCGCTGCGCTGAGGGGGGGGGGGTGGGGGGGAAGAGCTCTCCCGCCCGCGCCCCGGCCCCGCCGCCCCCGCCGACCGCCGGGGGGAGCCGAGCGGGGAGCCCCCTCGGCAGCGGGGGCGGTGTTTTAGCGGGGCGGGCGGCCGGGGGCGGCGGGGGCCCGTGCGCGGCGGAGTGTGGGGGGAAGCGCTGCTTTGTTCGGCGGCGGCGGCGGCGCCGGGAGAAGCCATCTTAGCGTGTGGGGCCGGCCCTGGGCGCGGAGCGCGGCCGCTCCCGCCGCCGCTCGCACCGCCCGCCTGCACCGCCCGGGCCGCCTGCCCCGTGCCCCCCGCCACCGCGCGGACCCCCCGCGCCCCCCGCCCGCCGCCCCGCCGCATTTCAGGGGCACTTTCTTTCATCAGGAGGCGTTTCACAAAATGGAAGATGAATTATTGGCGTCTGGCGGAGCCGCCGCGCCGGCCCCCCCGGCCCCGCCGCAGGTGCCCGCGCCCCGCGGAGCCCCGGCCGCCGCCGTGACCTTGGGGGGAGAAGATGGCGGGGGCCGCGGCGGGCGCTGCCCCTCAGCCCGGGGCGCTGCCCCGCTCCGCGCCGCTGCGGCCCCTCTCTACACGGGCTTCCCTGGCTCTGGGGCGGGAGTGGGAATCCCGCCGAGCTCCAGGAGCCCGGGCAGCTTCGAGCCGCCTCTGCCGCACGGGGAGGATGAACGGGCACAATTAAATATTAACGCTGCGCCAATAAAAATTAAATTTTCAAACACTGAGAAGTTGTAAATAGGAAATATTGCTGCGGGATTATCTTTTTTATTCCCCCTCCTGAGGGAGAGAAAAAATGCAGAGGACAGGGGAAGAAATGCATCCCAAAAGTTAGCACGGTCCTCTTGGTGACTTGCTCGTTGCATCTTTGACCGCTGCAAATGCGTTACGGGAGCCAGCACTGCTCACCTCACAGAGCTTCACGGGCCCTATTATGTGGAAAACTAACCTTTATTTACACACCTTCTCACACGTGAAAGGTTATCGTGCTTCTGCACAGGAGAATAATCTGCCCTGCCTTTCCACCTGGGCTGCTAACATGTGCGCTTCAGTTCCTAATGGGATAAGTCATAGCTTGGTGCTGCACAGGCCACTTAAGCCCCAGTCTGGTAGCCAACTAAAACAAATATTTTATATTAGTTCATATATAACTCTCAGTGGGCAGGAGTATGTGTATTTAATAGCCTGTCTCCAGTCTTCAGGCATGTTGTAAACATATATCAATGAAAAACTTAAATCCAGTGACCGGTTTCTCTTGGCTCAAGTCTACAACTGAGTGTCAAGGAAGAATAATTTAAGTCTCTGTATTGGGGTTGGAAAGAGTTGTTGGGGGAAGAAAGGAATGTGTTACGTATGGGACATCGCTTCAGGGGTTGGTGAGGGTTGTATTTGTGTATATGTAAATATTTGACCACCATATATGTATACATGCATACATTTATACCTTCATCAATGTATACCTTTTTGTTATTTTTTTCCCCTCTTTTTATAGAGTCAAGATGGCTAAAGGTGATCCGAAGAAGCCCAAGGGCAAGATGTCTGCCTACGCCTTTTTTGTGCAGACGTGCCGTGAAGAACATAAGAAAAAGAACCCAGAGGTTCCAGTCAACTTTGCAGAGTTTTCTAAGAAGTGCTCTGAGAGGTGGAAGGTACTTTAACTGTGGCTTTCTGAAGGGATAACTTCTCATGGTGTCTGCTAGGATAATATGTGTGTGTCTGAATGTGAAGGGAGCCAGTGCTGTTTTGTCTGTGTGCTGTTCTTGGCAAGGCATCCTGGCTGTTGATTGGGTGCTGCTGACTCCTGGAATGATCGTGAAGGCTCCAGCTGAGTGTTTAGGTGCCTGTTTAGGTGTGCTTCTGTTACAGCCTGGCCTTTTTTCCTCTTCCCAAGCAGTGCCTTTCAGCAACCGCTTCACTCCAGGCCCGTGTCCTTGAGGACTGTGGCTGTGCTTGTCCCATTCCTGTTGCTTCCCTCTTGCTGAGTGCACCAGCTGTGGCTGAGGTTCTCAGTACAAGACCTTCGTCCCCAAGGTGGTCCAGTTGAAAACAAACAAATTCTGAAACTCCCCTATTGAGTCTGTATGTGTTGGCTTGTTTACTTAAAGTTCACCAGTTATTGAACAATTGGGTAATCATAGGTTTGGTGTCTTGTTTTTTTGGTTTGTTTTTTTTTTTTTTTTTTAGACCATGTCAAGCAAGGAGAAGGCTAAATTTGATGAAATGGCAAAGGCTGATAAGGTACGATATGATAGAGAAATGAAGGACTATGGACCAGCTAAGGGTGGCAAGAAGAAGAAGGACCCCAATGCCCCAAAACGACCACCGTAAGTAACTTCGATGCATTAAACGCACAAGTACTTTGGATTATTTTCATGCCTTGTAACCCAGCTGTGGAAGTGGATAGGACATAGTGTTGGTTTAATAATATTGGTAATATACATAGCTGACTGATACTGTCTTGTAAATTTTCTAGGCAGCTTGTAATCTTGAGCATGTAGAGCACTAATGGGAATTAGAAGTGCTTGGTATCCCTAAACTCAAAGTGAAGGAAGATATGGAAATGGCCAGGATCACAGTGAGACTTAGGTATCTGAGATGAAATTGGGCGTGAGGAAATAGACAACACATGATTAAAACCAGTGTTTGGTGAAGGTTGAAAATATAGTGCCATGGTGCTGACTTGTCTTCTGGTGCTTCTCCCCAAGGTCTGGCTTCTTCCTCTTCTGTTCAGAGTTCCGCCCCAAGATCAAGTCCACAAACCCTGGCATATCCATCGGGGATGTAGCGAAGAAACTGGGTGAAATGTGGAACAACCTCAGTGATGGTGAAAAGCAGCCTTATAATAATAAGGCAGCTAAACTGAAGGAGAAGTATGAGAAGGTAAGGCTAGTTTTAACTTGTGCCTCTTCCATGCCGACTCTTGTGTTGCTGTGTTCCTGTAACATACCCTACTAAGGTGGCCCCAGAATATAGTGAGTGTCTCCAGCTTGCAGACTTGTTCTGATTGCACTGCGTGCTATGTAGCAGAGCTTTATGTATGTGAGACTGAATAAGTTAGAGAGTCGCGGGCAGATTCCAGCAAGGAGGGGGAGCTTTCCCCCAGTGATGTGCAGCAGAGGGTGCTTGTGTTGCTTCAGCAAAGGATTTGCTGTGCTGTTAAAGGAGCTTTGACCCATTAGTAGGAGACTTTTAAGAGAGGCTGGGTTCTCTTCTCCTCCTCAAAGAAATGTAATGATGAATGCAAAGTTCAAGGCCTCTTGTCATCCAGAGGCAGTTGAGTATGCTTAGGTGTCTGCGTACCTGTGTGCTGTAATGCTGGCTGTCTCCCCTTTTGGGGGTGCAGCTGTGGAAGACTGGTCCCTTTTTCATAGATGTCCGCTCCTGTACAAATGCTGTATGTGTTTGCTGCTTAGAGCAAATTAAGACATCCCCTTGACTTTGCAGGATGTTGCAGACTACAAGTCTAAAGGAAAGTTTGATGGCGCAAAGGGAGCAGCAACCAAAGCTGCTCGGAAAAAGGTAGAGGAAGAAGACGAAGAGGAGGAGGAGGATGAAGAAGAGGAGGATGAAGATGATGATGATGAATAAAACTGTACAATACTTGTCTCCATGTGAATACCATAGAGTAGGGGAAACACCATAAATGAAGCACCTCTTACTTGAGATGGTGTCTCTTGCCCTTATTAGGCTTAATTAAAAAAAAAAAAATTGGATTCCGATCGCGTTGTAGTTTCTAAAAGTGCTCTAGAAATTGTAACTGGTTTACATGAAGTGGCCATGGGTGTAGTGAGCACCCTGAAACTGTATCAAAGTTGTACATATTTCCAAACATTTTTAAAATGAAAAGGCGCTCTAGTGTTCTCCTAACTCTGTGCACTTTGCTGTTGGTGTAACAAAGCATTTAAAAATGTTTCAAGCATTTTTTTAATTTGTAAGGTGGTGTTACTATATGGTTATTGGCTAGAAAATCCTGGGTTATAAACTGTACATATCTATAGTTTGTAAAAACTAGACAGATTCTTGTGGTACATGCTTAGAGTTATGATGCCTTAGAGGAGCAGTGATTACTTGGAAAGGCTGTATGTTCCCTGGGGTGCCATGGCCCAAAGCATGCACTGTGAGGGTAGATCTATTTACACTACAGTGGGCGTCCATTTAGCTTAAAGTTGTCTTTCTGTATATAGTGAAATAGCATTCTGCTGCCATTCTTAGTTGTGGAAGGGGGTTCAGCTGGCATGAGAAGTGTATGGATTTTTTTAGTTAAGTGCGGTAGTTTTTAAACTGAAACTGTAGACATCTCTTCATCGTCAACTAAGTGAAGAGCCAGTGCAGCAACTGAAGTTCAAAAACACTCTGTACTTAAATGACTTTGCAACGTTCTGGTTTTTTTGTATGTTTAGAATGCTGAAATGTTTTTGAAGCAAAATAAACAGTATTACATTTTTAAAACTGTTCTTGACAACACTCTAAATTTCTGGTTTAAAAGGATCTTAACAACAGCAAGAGGTTCATTTTGAAGTCTGTGGCATCCCTCAGGGCTGGTGACTTAGGAAACATTCTGTCTCAAGGATTTAAAATAAAAAAAAATAAATAAAAAAAATAAATGGTGGCCAGCCAAAACTGGCTGAATTGAAAGAGATGGCTGCTTCAGCTAATATGCAATCGTAACTGTTTATGGCTGAGTGGCATAAGATGCTATGCAAGTTTGAACTTTATTACTTGAACTTGGGAGCCTAAATGAACATTCATGACGTAATTGTTTGTTTGTGTGTGTATATAGCAGCATTCAGAGATGCAGAGCAAGGTAGGTGGCTAGGAATGAGGCTGACACCATGGAATAAGTATAAAAGCATAGTTTGGATTTTTTTTTCAGTTGTGTTGGGTAAATTTATAGCCCAAATGCATTGCTGTACATATTAAAATGTGCCTTTTTTGTCCTGTGTTAAACTGTTTCAGACTTGTGTTTTTTTCTAGCATCTTAATTCGTGGCAGGAGCCGGGTGCCTTGTCTAACTCCCTGCTGAAGTAGGAGTGTGGCGCAGGTATTTAATCTGTGTCCTTTCTCTAATGACGCAAGCTTTAATAGGAATTGGGTGCTAGGATGTGGGTTGGGGGAGCAATGCAGGTCTCTATCCCCTTAGATAACCAGATGGCTTGCATTTGTGTCTTGCTCTTTTTCCAAATCCAGGCTGGGGTTGTCTTGCAGCCCTTGGAAGGGAAAGGTAATACCTGGTCTCTAGCTGACGACTCTGACCTTAGTTTTCCTTAGCATGGAAACCGCAAGAAGTGGGAAAACTAGCAGCCCTTCGCTCCCCTTGAATTCCTTCCTTGTGCTGGCTGCAGTTAGCAGTCAGTGTTTGCTTGCCTGTGAGGGTGAGATGGGGGTGTGAGGATGCTTGCATTAATGGCAGGTCAGAGTTGTGAGCTGCTGTGTGCAGCTGACTTAAGAGGGCAGGGTAACTCATTAGTGTAAACTATGGGTATGGGCTGCTGAGCGTGCTTCCTTTAAGCCAAACTGCAAATTAATGAGGGCCGGTCTTACAGGCAGTAACTACTTCTAATGTGGATAAAAACTGCTTTGTTGCTTAATTTGGTAGCACATCTGGCTTCCTTTGACTTTTCAACAATCATAATATCTAGGCAAACCAGTCTGATCTAGTATTGAGATGGACTAGAACCTGAAAGCAAAACCAAGCAAGACTTGGTATCAGATGAAGCAAGCTAATAAACTTTTATGAAATGTAGCAACTTTTTTTAAGGCTAAGTTACAGTTGGATCACTTAAAAATACTTATATAATTGCTTAATGATAGCAATTCTTCAGTGTCTTTAATGCACAGAAAAACAAGTGTGAAATTCTTATGCAAGGGAGAAGATGACTGGAGATTCCAGCATGTGGAAATTTGATGGGGAAGTGGTGGAGTAGAAGAGAAAAACGATGGCATCATCTCAGGAGTTATAGTACTGTTTCTATTGTCTAGTTGGCAAAATCTCCCCTTAGCCACATATGGGAATTAGTGTAGGTCACTGCTGTGCAAATTGAGCTTGGCTTTGAATTAACTGCTAGTAAGATGAGCCCCTACTGATAGTATTGGCAAATAAGAACTAGAGCTGACACCTCTTTGTCTTTGTTAAATTGGAAATCTATCGAGTTGCAGGGCTTGCTTAAGGTCCTGGGCCTTACAGTGCACTACCTATTTCTGCCCTGTAAATTTCTAAAATACGGCATGCCTTGGGGATGCTGTTCAATACAATGCCAGTGCAGGACTGCCAGGACTCAAATTTGGGTATTGCACATGTAGTGGTGATATTTTTCCCTGCAGTGCTCTGCCATTTATAAATACCATAGTGTGAATGTGTATGAAGAACACATGATTTACCCCCCCTCCCGACTGGTTTCTGTGTTCTGTCATCTCAGATACTGAGAAATGCTGAATTTCCCCCAGCTCCTTTTTTTTTTTTTTTCTTCATAGAACAGCCTTCAGATGTGCTCTCTTTGAACTGCTTGTGTTTAGAGCACACATCTCTACTTCAGGCTGCTGTACAGCTGAAACTTCTAGTTTGACTTAAGTCCTAAGCCAAGCAGAGTAACTATGTTATTAACTCCATTATATGTTAAGAAGGGTAAGGATAAAATAGATTGGGGGAAAGGGAGGGAAAGGATCAGTGACTCTTACTTGTGTGAATTTGACAGAGCTGACTCTCAGATTGCTTGTGTTCCCAAAATGTGTTTTCTTGCATCCCCCCGTGCCTGCTGCAGTCAGGCTGAGGTGGGCTGTGAGACAAGGGGCTTGGATGGGACGGTACTGCCGCTGTTAAAGCCGGCTCACCACTCTGGGGGGACAGAGGATGGCTCAGCTGATTGGGGTGGTCTATCTGGATGCCTAAAACAGTGGCAGAGGTTGAGAGGTTTTGCTCAAGGGAAAGCATTTGGCCAGTGCTTCCGTGGGGCAGAGATGGGCAGAGGCAGGCAGGATGCTGCTGCCCAGCAGCACTAACCCAGGTCGTGCAGGTCATTTCCTGTGCTTGGTACAGTTTGATTTGCACCCAGGGCTGTACATGTCTTGAACACAGTTGCTACCAAATGCCCTTTGAAATGAAACCACCTGGGGGGTGAAGGGATGTGCAGGCCAGAGGCTGCCTGTGCCAAAAATGAACCTGACAGTCTATTAGCGTGACCCAGGGAGGCAAAGGAGTGATGCCTCCTGCTGCTCTGTAGCCTGTACATTTCTAAATTCAGTCAACGTGGTAAATATTTGCTGTGAGCCAAACGTCAGCCCTTGGACTAGAGGAGAGGGCCTGGTGGGAGGGACCACGTCAGGGAAGCCCCACTGTAGGTGTGGGTTTAGCTTCCTGCAAGCAGTCACAAGGCAAACCACGCTGCAGGATGGCTTCCTACTGCTTGTGTTGGTATCCTAATGCATCTGTGGGGAAGCAGTGCATTAATTTTTCTGTAATAAAATTAATTAAAAATCTTAGTCCAAATGCATATTGAGTCAATTAACAGCAAATGGCTGCAGCTCCAACAGTGGTCCAGAGGAAGGTGAGAGTCTGCTTTGGGGATCATAATGGGGATACAGGCAGAGTTGGAACACCTCTGTTATCTGCACCCTTTGAAAAAACGATTTGTATATAGTTTTATTCACTTGTAGTAAACCCTGCTGCAACAGCGGCGAAGTACCAGGGCTTCTCTTGGCTCTGGCTCAAGTGGTGGCAGGTGAACGGCTTTACGCTTCCAGCCTCCAGCACAATTCTGGCAGCCGCCTCCAGTTTATATTTTCCCTCTGCTCACTCAGGCTGTTGTGCCATGGGCACGGAAAAATTGTCCAAGCAAGCCCTCTTCTGCTGAGGGTTTTGGGAAGCAGGGCTTGGACTAGGAGCGGCTGGGATGGGACCTCCCCACTGGCATTGCTGGTGTGCAAACAGGATGCTGCATTTATGGCCATGCTGTGGTTCACTTTCTGATGAGCCCCATGCTCCCCGCTATGAATGTGAGCCCAACCTTGCTCTCCTCTGAGATATAATGGGAGGAACTGTGACAAGTGACATATTTATTTCTTTCTGCTAGTGCTGCACCAGATTTAAATGCAATACTGAATTGCAAATTGCAGCTGTGCTGCAAAACAAAACTGTGCTGGAAATACCCAAATTACTGATCAGTTGCTCTCTAAATGTATTTCAGCTTGTGGAGAAAGGACCAAATAACCAGCATGCCTGGTGGGGGTGGATGGGAGGGAGGGAGGGGTTCATACCTTACAAGATATCTCCATCCCTTTTCAGCAGTCTGGGCTCTGGTAGGAGTGTGGTTTGTGCTTGCCCCTGCTGGAGCAACATTTGGCAACCTGTGTGCAGAGTGCTCTGCAAACATCTCATCCTTCTGATAGATCTGATGTGTACATGATAAAGTGGGATGTGGATGAGAAGTAGCTCCTTGCCTGTGGTAATGACCTTGATTGGAGTTGTCTGCTGGCAAGAGCTTTTCCCCGAGTGCCCTCTTGCACCTGAATCCGTAAATTAGGCAGGAAGAAGCAGCTACAGCCCTGCTAGAGTTGATGGCTATATCTCCTGGGTGGTGAGTACCTCTTTTCTTGTTCCTGGATGTAGCATGGCCTCACACAAGCACCTATGAAGAAGCTGAACTAGTGTTAGTCTTTCTGTTAAGCTGGGGCAGTGAGAACAAGTGATCTGCCCAGGACTGTGGACCAGCAATCCTGGTGCTGTGGTGGGTTTGAGACCTTTGGAGATTGAGATGTATGAAAGTAAATCCTTGTCTTGCTGATGGTGAGAGATGGAACCATATTAACTGTGCTAAGGGGCTTTCTGTCCTGTAACTGTATCCCTTGATGTGAGTTACTTCATATTCCTGACTGAAAATCACAGCTGGGAACGGAGCTTTGCTGTGGGATTGCTGTGTTGACTTTTGAGCCCCTGAAGTGCAGAGTGTTCCTGCTTTGCTCCTGTACCAGCCACCTTGTCTTGCTCTTGGTTGGGACGCCTGAGGAGCAGCCCCTATATGCAGGCTCGACTACACCCGTGCGGGCTGCTGTAGTCGAGCCTGCAGGTGAGAAGCAAGTAGGATGCTATGAGTGATAAAGTTGCTTTTTCTTCTCAGGCCCTCCCCTTGTAAAGCTCCCTCGGGTATTTCAAGTCAGAAAAAGGCTCTTCTTAAACATATTAATCAAACATGGCCTGGCTTTGTTGTTTTAAGTGTTTTTAACCGCTTCTTTGTGAAGCTTAAGATTTGCTTTATGTTAGTTTAGGAAACTGATATGTGTAAATGGGTGAAGTGGTTTCAGGGTTTGCTTGAGATGAATGTCTCTTGCTTGCTGCTAATTACTGTGTGATTACTCTTTTACTATGTGTTATGTGGGATGTGCCAGAAATAATTGATCATCTTGCAAAAGAGGCTTGAGAAAGGTGGGAGCAGGGACAATTTGGTTTCCACTTTTCTTAAAGAATACATTGGTCAGGTTTTGTCCTCTTTAGCTTTAGATCTTAGGCTGGAGATCTTCCCTGGGCTTGGCTTCTGCAGTTGTTCAGGGTTTTGCTACCTGCAGGTCCTGGTGAAGGTCGCTCTGTGGTAGCAGAAAGAACAGAAGGAAGCATATCCCGGGTCTGCCATGCTTTGTTTTGTTGCTTCGTATAGTAATGTGAATTTCACAAGCTGCTGAGTTTTTTTCAGATGAAGCTCAAAGATCAAGGTGTCAGTAAAAGTCTCAAAGGGAACCCTTGCTTCCAAGGCCTTTTCTGGAAGTGGAACAAAACCTGACCAAATAGTGCTAAACTGTGTGATTAAAGATCTCTTGCTCCTCGCTACCACTCCTGTGGCATTCGTTGACGATTCCCCACTAGAGAGAGCTGTCAAGCAAAAAAATCAGCTAGACCAGACCTCATATCTTGAATCTTAGGGCGACTTGCAAAAGGCCTTTGATGGTTTTGAATATAGGAGGACTTGGCCTTATTTGTTTTCTCCTATTGCCCTCTTAGTTCTTTGTCTGGGCTGAAAGCAAAGGTGTCTCCCTTACAGGCTCAGCCCTCTGTGTTTTCCATTAAGGTGTGGTTACTCATCTGTGAGGAGCACCAAGGAAAACTCCTGCAGACTTGGAGAAGGTCGCCCTTGGTGCTTGTCCTTTGCTGGAAGGTGATATCTTAAAAAGCTAATTCTCCAACAGCAGCAGGCTGATCTTTCCACATATGAAGTGGAAAGAAGCCCTCGACCTTTTCTTTCTGTTCTGCTCCAAATAAATGCCTCCACAATGCTTATTTCCATGTCATTTCACAGATATCTAAGCTTTTAAAGACCCACTTCTTCACCTGTTTCATGTCCTCCTCCCCTCCTGTTCCCTGACCTGGCTGTTCCCATGCCCAGCAACGCAGGGGCAGCAGGAGGAAGGGATGGTACAGTTGAAGTCAGCAAATCAGCCCCAGTGCCTCATTTAAGGTGGTCTAACTTACAAATTATGAGAGCAGACTGGTCTGTGTCTTCCCACTAGTTGGGTGCTTTAAGGAAGATCATCAGTTGGTGTGGGGCTATTGCTCTATGCTGGCTCTGAGCAGTGTCAGTCTGTTCCCCTGAGATTTTGTGGTTACAGCAGTGTTGGGGTGAGGGTGGAGGCTGACATGACATGTGAGCTGCTGCTCGCTGGGAGTGTGCTGGGCTGGCTGGTGCTCGTGGAGTCGAGTGGTCATGATGGAGGTGGGAAACGGGAGCAGGAGGCAGCTGAGGGGTGCGGGTCTCCAGGTCTTGAGCAGACGGCATACAGCCCGCAGGGGTGGTCTCTGTGTCGGGCACCATATGGTGCTGTATTTCACAGCCGTCCCTGTGAGATAAGGTTCTGCAGCTAGTACAGATGAAAAGGAGGTGTGGTCTCAGAAGTATTTGCTGTTGCTTGTGCTTGGGCCTCTCGTGGAGGTGGTTATGGTCAATGAAATAGGTTGGGCTGTAGTGCAGCAGTGTTGGATTTCTGTAGCATGCTTGTTGGGCTTGGCTGGGAACACCTCTTCATGGCAGGGAACAGATTTACCCCCATTCCAGGCCATGCTCGGGCACTGGCTGTGGCAGGGCTGTGCTGAAGCACGTTGCGGAGCTGACAGGTGAAAGCCTCTCCCAAAGCAGAGCTGCAAATCTCCAGAACCCAGAGTGGGATTGCCACGGGTCTTGCAGTGCAAGGGAAGCGAAAGCTGCCCTCTTGCTGAAAACGTGGGTGTTCAGGCAGCCCTGAGGGGAAGGTTCTATGGAGGCTGCCCGCCCTGGCACGGGCTCAGGGTGCCTGTGGTGGGAGAGGGGATCCTTCTGGAGGAGTCACCAATTTGCTAGAGGCCATCTCCTAAATATGGACAGTATTATTTTTTTAAATTTATTTGCTTGATCTGGAATCTTTGCATTTTTCCCCTAATCCTGGAAGAAAACCAGCGGTGCCTTGTGTGCATGTGACATCGCTGCACACAAACTCCCTTTGTGACTTCTTTCTTTCACGGGGGAGAAACGCATTCAGGAAAAAGCAGGGCCCTGACAACAGGAATCAAGTGTTTCTAAATATGGACATCCCTTTTTGGACTAAAAAGTCTTTTTTGTACCATGCATATTTCCCCTGTTAATCATTTCCTTTTGTTCCTTGCAAACTTTGGTCCTCCGATGTTATAGGAGGAATTATAGCCGCTCTGTTTGTAAACTTTCCTGTACGATACATGAACTGGCTTGTCTGTTAGATGGGTTTGCTGGGTTTTCTTTTTAGTGCAGTTGGAAAGGCCAGTGCTCCAGTTACTTACCCTTGGCTTTTCTTTTTTAAAAAAAAACCCCAGTCATATTTGGCCTCAGCCTGTCTCTAAATATTGGGGATTTTACAGGCCATTGAGCTTTGCCTGGTCCTATTCACTGCTTTTGTGTTACACTAATTGGCTTGATAAAGAAGGGCCTGGGATCTGTAAAGTGCTTCTCCTCCAAGGTGAAATGCGAGATGGAGGGGGAGAATATTCAGATGTTCACTAGCAGTTATGCTTGCTGGTTAATCTGAATGCATCAGAAATCAGCTAGAGCTCAGACAAAGTAGGGGATTAGGAGTCTGAGATGGGCGAGCAGGGTGGACATCTGGAAGCCTGCTGTTTAGCTTGTCTGCTGGGGTGGGTTGCATCTTCATTATATGGGTTACATATGCTGGAAATGAACAGTGCGCTGGGATTGCGGTTGCTCTCTGAGGATATATTCTGAAATAACAATTTCTGTTGTTATTTATGGAGAATCCCACCCTCCCTGGCAGAGCTTTTGATGCAAACCTGATCACCAGCACAAGCAGAGCAGCAGCTCGTCCTTGGAAGCTGGAGGGACACACTTGAGTTTTATGGCACTGCTTGCACACACCACTGCTGCCTGCTGCTATGAGGTTTTGGAGAGGAACATTGCATGTCCCCGTGGCCAGTGTTATGCAGACAACAGATGCTCAGACCCTCCCTTGCGTGGTACTCCCTGCATTTTTGAGCAGGCACGGCTCTGCGGGGCCTGGTAGAAAAGCCAAACATGTGGGAGAGAAGGAGAGAAACTAGACTTGGGGCTTCTGAACCCTTCCCGTTTGTGGACCCTGGTTCTGCCAAATTGCCCATTGTTACAGTACAAGACTGCTTCTGCCACTGCCAGCATTTGCCATGGGTGGTACCGTCCTGTTTTCCCTGTCCCAGCCACTTACCCCATTCCCTTGCGGGCCCAAGGACATAGCCTGGGGCACAGAGCTGTGGGTGGAGTGGGGACAGATGTGTGTGGGTTTTTCATTTGGTGATGAAACAAGAGTTGAAAAACACTTTTTCCCTTTAGAGAACCCGATATTGGAAAAGGAATTCCAAATATATTGTGAACAGAAATAGCCAAATAGTGGCTTGTCTTGCTTTTGTTTCTCCCCCAAAAGTCACTTCTTTACCAGCCTCTTGGCATGTGCTCCATTTCTCCTCCTCCATCTCCAGCACTTTGCCTTGCTCATGTTTCCATCCTGTTCCTGGACAACCTGCCTTGGCAGTGTCAATTTTGGCCACAGCTGTAACATGCCAAAACATGGCTTTGCACAGCTGGAGCCCTGCAGGGATCCCACCAAATATCCACTGCTGCCTAAACAGCAGCAATCCTGCTCCAGGGTGGGAAACTTCATGCAGCGCAAGCCAGCACTGAGAGTTTTGGGATAAGTACCTTGTTCAGGTGGGCATTGTAATTCCCACCCTGCCCTGTCTCTGCCAAAGCCAAAGTGAAGAGGTCTGGGGGGAAGTAAAGAGGGGACCTCCAGGCACAAACGTGTTGCCCTAAAGCAGATGCAAGAGCTTGGAAATGCTTTCAGTCATGTTTGGTATGCTAAAAGCAAGGGTTTTTTTAATTAAAAAAAAAAAATCAATGTTGCAGAAGAGAGGCAGGTACCAGGGCAATGGGGGACCTGGGCAAGGCATTAATAAAGGATGCTCGGGCGGACACCTGCCAGGCATTTCCAGATAAGATGCCCCAGGGAGTTAAAAGTGGGACTGAGGAGTGAGCCCAATGCAGCTGTGTGGCAGCATCCGCTGAAAGCGCTGACTCAGTGAAACACGCCCATGTTGTGTCAAAATGTGCAAAATTTAGGGAGAGAAGGAAAGAGCAGGGCTTCTGGTTTTTGTATGTTGTGTGGGACGTTCTTGTTTTACCTGCTGGCTATGCACGTGTTAATCTGGCCTGTGAGCCCCTCGGTGCAGTGCCGATGGCCAGCAGCTCCTGCTGTGCTACCTTGTTTTTTATTGTCTATTTTTGGCAAAATTGCCCTTCCTTTTTTGAGGAAACCTGACAGGGGAGCAGAGCTGAGTCCCAGTGGGTATTGGCAGTGCTTTTACTTTTTGGGTGCCTTTGTGTCCTACTGGGTCGAAACACGATGCCCTTAAGTTTTCTCCATGCGACCTCAGGGAGCTGCTGTTGAGAGTGATTTGTGAGCACTGAGTGGTTTGTGGATGTGCAGGTAAACCCGCTCCATTGCTTGGTGCCAGTGTACTGGACAGCCTGCACCTTGGTCTGTGCTAGCAGCAGCTTTTGGCTGGAGAGAAGGAAGTCTGGAGAAGTGGTACAATTCCCCTGGGGTCACTCATGGGCCTCCTGGATGCCAAATTTCTGGAAGCCAGGTACAAAATCCTCCTTTTCTTCCCAGGGTGCATGGAGGAGTGTGTTCCTTCTGAAAAGTAAGGTCAGAAAAGCATTTATGTGCTGTGGGAGGACTCAAAGTTAGGACAGTTGTGTGATTTTTTTTGCAGACTAAGTACAGCTAAGCATTACAGCCCCAATTCTTCCTTCATTTTAATGTAATTTTTCAAAAGCACCAGCAGCGCAATGTGTTGGAGCTGCTCTATGCTGCACAGGACACCCCATGGCAGGGACAGGGCATTTTGCAGCTCCTTGCTACCCTTCTGGGCTGCCAAAGCCTTTGCAGTGAGGTAGAGGCATCCAGGTTTGGGGGAGGCAGCCCCAAGCACTGCATCTTCAATCCTGATGGCTTTTGGGGGGAAGCTGCAAACAGGAGATGCTGGGAGTTTGCATTCCCCTTGTCCTCAGCGCTGAAGAAAGCCTAAAGCCTCAGTCAATAATAAGCTTATAAGACAGTAAATCTTGGTAATGAAAAAAACAGAAGATGGCATCTGCTCAACATGATGGTACTGTGTATGGTCTGGTAAACAGCCGCTGAAATGAGTTGTCCATTATTGCAGGGGTTACAGCTGAAAAGCCCAATTCCCCTGCAGGATCTGCTGGTTTCGTCGTCCCCAGCACTTCGGAGCGGCTGCTGGAATCCTATTGAGTCTGAGCACGTGGAGAGGTGACTCGTTGCCCACCAGAGCTGAGTGCTTGCCCACAGGAATGGTGGTACCCATCATGAAACCGGTGCAGTGAGATGTGACCACCACAGTGGTCGTCTTCACCTCCTCCTCCTGTGCCCCCTCCAATGCCTCTTTGCAACAGCCGGACTTGGAGATGTCCATACTTCGGAGGGTGCTCTGCAGCAAATGGGGGTTGGTGTAAAAATGGGAAAGCATTTTCTTCTATATCATATCTTCAGAGGCACCAAAATGAGCTGATGGGCAACAGGCGCCTAGAGAGTACGTGATTTGTGCAGGGGGCAGCAGGAAGGTGTTGGATCCTGATCTGATGTCCACTCGGATGAACCTGGTGTCCATTGGGTGGGAGCTGGCAGCTGTCCCTGTCCTGTTCAAATTTCTTGATGCTGGGTCTGCAAAATGGGGAGGAAGAGGAGGAGAGAGTTCAGGAGAAGGAATCTGCATATGGTATGTAATGCTTTTATGAATTGGGTCTTTAATAATTTACATTACCAGTTTAATACTTTGAATACAAATTATCTTGCCCATATGCTGTGCTGACAAACATAAAAATGGAGTAATCAAAGCTGTAATAGCACTACAGCAAAAAGACATAAAATGCCACTAGAAGGCTTAGGATAAATTATTGCACGCACACACCAGCTCTATGGCTCCCTGGTGCCGAAGGATGCATTGCAATTTCTTCCTCAGACTTTGCATTTGGGCTTGAGGACTGGTGCAGTACCGGGAGCGCGGCTTGAAATTCTGAGAGATGGGCAGTGCTTAACAAAGAGGAGGAAAGATAAAAGGCTCAGACCTTTTTGATAAACACCATAATTTAAATTCTCCTCTGACATTACATGGGATGCGAAGAAAATATAGCCCTCTTATTTGTAGGGAGCCCCCTACTTCTTCCAGTGGGGTTATTTGCATGTATTATAAACTGCAGTGTTGGCTTGCCATCTTCAGGCAGCTGCCATGCACTGCAGAGCATCCCTGTGCATCCCTGTCCATCCCTGTGCATCCTTGTGCTGGTTGGAGGTGGTGTATCCAGCCCGGGTGCTGCAGGGGATGCCTGGTGGAGAGTGCTCGCTGCCACTTGGCACTAGATGACCCAGGCAATGGGCAGCACCAGTCTAGGGAAGATGCAAGTTTCACCTCATCCCTTTTCATACCTGTGCTCACTGCCCTTTGATGCCTGAGCTCTAAAGGGCTGGAAGAGGTGGGAGAGGACGAAACAGTCCCATGTCCTTGGTGTTTCCTCCTGGCCACCCTCAGGCTGCAGTTTAGGCATGAGGGGGGAGTGGTATGGGTGGGCCTGGGGGCTTGTAGGTACTGCAGGTGACTTAGTGGTTTGCTTTTAGCAGCCTGGCATCTATTGGTGTATGTGTGCTGGTGTTCTGGGCATCCCAAAGGGCATGGGGCTGTGCAGCGTAATGAGCTGGTCTGCAGAGCAGAGATTCAAATTGTGCTCACCACAAAAAGCTGCTGTTTGTAGATGTCAGTAGACTGTGTATTGTGGCTTCTGGAGAAGTCCCTGCTTTTAAATACCAGTCTATTCGTTGGTGCTGTATCATGAAGACGTCCCTCCTATAAGATAACCTTTTACAGAAAGAGCCATTTAAGGCTCACATTTGCACAGCTATAAAGGTTACTCTATGCTGTAATCCATTGTGTGCTTCTAATATGATCAGTGAAAAATGAGGCTTCTTCCCAAATAAATCATCAGCAATGGAGGGAATGGTTCCTTTCCAGATGGCATGAGGTTCTGGTGATAGCAACATCTTTCCCAATAGGCAGAGGAATTGAGGCAAGCTTGTTCTGTGCTGCTGTTCTGCCTGAAATTGCTGCCAGTCACCCGGAGACCAAACCCACTTCCACAGGAATGTATTTTACCTACCTTTGTGGTGCCAGCTGTCTCCCCAGGATGTGGTGCCAGCAGCTGGGATGTAGTGTACCCCAAGGACTAGGGATCACCCAGCTTTGGCTCATCCATTAATGCATGTATAGGTGCACACACAAATAATCTCTGTAACGGCCTGAGGGGAGAGGAATGGGTGCCAATGTTTGGGACCCCATGTCCCAGTGAGGTGGGACACCCAGGGCTGCAGAAAGAGACAGCATCCCCTTCCTGCCTGCCCTGTCTCTCCCTCTGCACCATCTTGCTCTGCTCCTTGTGCACCCTGAGCCCAGCTCTGTGCTGCACGAAGCCTGGTTTTGCCTGTGAACAGGGAAAGTTTGGAGGAGCCCCAGGTGCTGCAACCTGCTCCATCCTCTGGTGAGCAGCCATGTGGCAGAGCAACCCCATTATTGCAGCTGGCCACACCACAACTCCAAAACCCTTGGTGCAAAGAGGTATCCGCAGCCTTCTCCTCCCAGGAGTGATGGGGGCTGCTTGTGTGAGCAAAGGGACCTGCACAATCTGGGATGAGGAGGCACAGGTGGGCACCCAGCCCCCACTGGTAGAACTTTTCCCATTGCCACATCTTCCGGAGAATAAGACCCTCTATGATCCTTTTGCACTACAAATAAATTGGATGGATTGAGACCACAATGAGAAATATCTCCATCCTCATCCAGAGCGGGATTTTCAGCATAAAAAGCTTTATATGACTCATAAACTATAACATTTATTTCTGCACGTGAGGTAAATATTTCCCCCTCTGAAAGTCTAAGCAATGCAATTTTGTTTGAAGCCTCCATTTGTTTAAGTCTGGAGGTGACAATAATTCACCCGTTTTCCCTTTCTGCAATTCCCCAAGCAATGGCAGAAGCCAAAATAGAGCAAACTCAGCTCCGTCTGTTTGTCGCTTGTCAGCTCCCCCCCCTTCAAATATGCTCAGATGAGCTTTGTCCTGGAGTTTACATTCGGGCACCTTCTGATCTCTAGCCATTGGCAAATGGCCCTGCATTTTACTGTTTAGAGGAAGAAATACAGCACACCTGTATGCAGCCACTGTCAGGGCAGCCAGGGAAGAGAGACATAACTTAATTTAACTCCAGATAAATCATGATTTCACAGTGATCTGCCTGCCACAGGCAGTTGAGAGTCCCATCTCCTTGGCACTGTAACAATACTTGTCACTCAATGTCCCAAAGAGACCTGCTCGCGGCCAGAGATCACAGATGACTGAGAAGACGCCTGGAGTTGTAAACACCATCAATCTGGAGAAAACAAATGTGTCCGGGAGCTGATGGTGGGTGAGGATGTTTGAAGGCAGCATTTGCCTCTGCATCATGTGGGATGTGTCCACAGGCTGCGTGGGTCCCCAGCCTTGTGGATCTCCCTGGGTCTGTTGCCACCTGAAAACCCAGGAGGCAAAGTGCTGCCTCTCCTCTTCCTTGGGAGGGCTCGTGTCCCTGGCTTTTGGAGGGCAGTAGCCCTCAGTGCAGCCTCCAACCCCTCTCAAGAGGGGGAAACCCAGGTAGGAATTAGCTGCTGTGGGATAGAGGTGATGAAGGGTGACCTTTAGGGAGAAAGAAGGATAATCTCATTTTGGTGTTACGTGCAGTTCCGTGTTGCTTTCTGCTGGAGATTTTCACCACCACCATGAAGCTGTTCAGCTCTTGCTGGGGGGGACAGAGTCCTAGGATCATGTCTTGTCACTTTTTAAAGATGTCTCGTGTGAGAGCGATGGGTGGATGAGTGCTCAAAAATGGCACAGCCAAGCCTACGGCTGTGTGGACCTAGCAGGGGTGCAATCCGGAGTTGGTGCTGGGTGCCCCCTCCCCACCCCCTGATGAGCCAGGCTCCTACTGGAGAGGGGAGCTGTTTTGAGAGAAGTGTTTGAATTTTAGCTTCAATTCCTTGTCTTGTATGCAGAGACCCTCAGCTTGGGCAGAAAGCCCCTGTCCCACACTGGCACGTCAGGTTTTGGAGAAGCCTCCCTCTGCAGCACAGGCAGCGCGTTTGCAGTGCAGATGTCTCACTTTGCTTTCCATTCTTTTTGGTAGCCTTGTGCCTTTGCTGGCTTTGGTGATGTCGCTTCTGATTTACAGCTGGTATCACGTGAAATCTGAAGCAGGCACTGCTCCTCCTGCACCCTGCTAGCCCACTCCCACCCAGGACACTCCTGCTCCATTCTGCATTCTGCTCCTCTGGCAGTTCCCAACGCTGCTCTCTGGGTCGCTGCCCATCCTTGGAGATGTGTCCACATCCAGGCCTAAACTCCATGCTTACATGTGAAAGCAGATTATTTTTCTGTCTACCCCTTTCTTTCTTTATATCTTTTTTTTTTTTTTTAAAGGAAACTGAATCAAGGCTGCAGAGTAGCGATGATGCTATTATTGTTAGTAGTTATTTCTATTTCCATAGCTGCAAGAGGCAGAGAACAGAGTCCCACTGGGTTAAATGCAGCACATGCTATAACAAAAAGACAGTCTGCGTGCCAAACAACTTGTAATCTTCTTCTTAATGTAAGGAATGTAAAATTAAGATTACTATAGCAACATCTTGCTCACATTGCATACAGATCGGATTTGTTGGTCTTTATATATATGTGTGTATGTGTGTGTATATATATGCGTAACATACATATACAAACCCTAAATATCTCTGGCAACTTTTTCTGTTGTTGAATTTATATTTAATTTCAGGCTTGCTGTATGTATCTCAGATCTGTATTGCTCCTTAAGATTTGCATCCAGTTTTCCTTCAGCAAGCTTTGCTCTCTCCTTTGGTCTATAGTACACATTGTGTGCCAGGCTCAAGACCCTTATGCCTGGGAAGAGGGCTCAGCCCCAGCCAGGAGAAAGGAAAAACCCTCACAGGGGCGCTATTCGATCTGTTGGAGGTTTTGTTTTGAAAGTATACAATCCTTTTAAACTTCATAACTGACTTAACATCTCCAAATCTGCCTTCTTCAGTAAGATTGCCGGAGAGTGGAGTGAACCCGAGACAAGCAAATCCCTCTTTTCTCTTCCCGTCTCTCTTCTCTGAAGTTACTAGTTCGACTTTAAGTGAAATTTCATGAGTTATGAAATGCAGCTCTCACTTTTCCATGACTGAATAAAACCTGGGCCCAGAAATGCCTATGGGAAGGGTAAAACACACCCTGGAGTGGGGGACAGGCACATCTACGGTTCAATATTGCTTAAATCCTCCAAGAAAGCAACAGAAATTCAAGCAGAATTTTCACCTTGTCGCAGAGGTGAGTGGAGTTACTGATAAAGAAGAGCTTTAACATCACCAGATCTAAGGAGCTGTCTTTGCTTACCAGCCTACAATCGGGTAGGAGGGGAAAACCAGGCACCAAACTGTGCTAAAGAGATGTGAAAGGCATTGCGCTCTGCCAAAGAAAGACACGTCAGAAGGATGTCCGTTTCTTGTGAGAAGCAGGAGGATCTTGCGGCTCGTTTGTAACAGCTTTGAGGCTGTGGAGTTGAACGTGCACAGTTGGAGGGCTGGTGGATTCGCTGTTTTGACACCAGACTGTAATGGAGATCTGAGAACCAAAACTGAAAACGTCTGCTGGCAGGTCTGGATGAAGGAGCTGGAAAGCAGCCTGAAGTTGCCAGCTGCAGATTTCTGGTTCCTCTGACTTAGCAGTATTGAATACAAGGAAGTAAATCGTAGACAGCTCTGCCTGTGGGGTCTAGAAGGAAAGCAAGGCGGCCAGGGTGAGGTGGGTAGACAAAGCCCACTTCCCAGTGAGTCTAAGGGGAGGACAGAAGTGGAAAGGTGAAGAAGGGATCTGCACAGCATAGAGGGGCCAGTTTTCAAAGCCCACCAAGGCAAACGCAATGGCTTTTCTTCAGGCAGAACTGCTTTATGAGCAAGAATCAATACTCTTTTGCAGAGCCTGCAAAATGCTGACAGGCGTGAGCATACAGAGCTGATGCTGAGTAGGAGATTTCTGGATAGAGCTATTGAAGGGCAGGATGGAAGCAAGCATGAATGACACTTCACATGTATGTTGAGTGTTACGTCACTCTTACGGTGACAGGCTGAAGGTACGGGGACAGAAGACCAGACCAGGCAATTGGGAGTAGATTGATGACCAGTGGAAGTTAATGGGCAGCAATGTATTAAAGGGCAGAGCAAAATGAACCTGGCAAGATGGGCATTGAGCTTGTTTGCTGCCAGCAACAGGCAGGAAAGCTGTCCCTTTGCTGAACTGGCCCCGAACCTTGGCTGACCAACAGGTGGAAGAGACATTGCTACCTCTTTCCCCAAAGGAAGGAGTAAAGGTAGGCTCCAGGAGTCAGATAGGGCTGGGGTGTCCAGTGAAATCAAGGCTTTTGGTGAGAGCATGGTGAGAGGGGGGAATCGTTTTCCTTTTCGCTAAGGGGTGCCAAGCTTCCTAGCTGTGGGATGTACACTGCTGGTAAATACCAAAGCGATAGCCTGAGAAAAGGGAATCTTCACTGGGGAAAAGACTGTGGCTTTGAAGTCAATGGGCTGCAGCCCCTCTGTTAACCCCTGCCACACTGCTGCTGTGGATGGCTGTGCTTCTGCAGGGGCTGGTGAGGGCCAGGCATCCTCCTTGGCTCCAAAGCACTGCCATGACAGCAGTGATCACTGTCGCCTCTATGCTTTTTATTTCTCTTGACCTCTGTGTTTCCATCAGCTATTTTTAAGCAAGCCTGCCACCACGACTGTAATCGGTTTCCGTGTACTCCTATTTACGCTTTCACCCAGCAATTTGCGCAGGGTTGTTGAGCTCTCTGCTCGTAATTGACAGGAGAAAGCAATCTGCTTCATGAGAGGAAACATCTCCACCAGCTGCTGGATCCGAGCAGGCTATTTCTCGTAATGAGGATGAAGCAAAACAGGATCTCGCTAACAGCCACAGATATAGCTGAGCCCCCATTGCTCCAGGCGCAGAGGTGCTGCTTGGGCCGTAATTAAGAGCTTGATATTTGGAGTACAGCATGTTGCGCTGTCCTTCCTGTGCCGCTCCCTTGTGTTGAGACAGTTAGTGCCAAGAGCTCCTGGAGCTTGCTCGAGTCACAGCTCCTACAAGTCAGGCTGCAGGAGGGGCTGCTCAGGGAAGGGAAGTCTCCTTGTTTTCTTTAAGACCGTTATTTCTCCACTTGAAAAGGATGACTGTGGCAATTTCAGCCTTAGCATTGGAAATCAGCTGCTAATGGTGATGGAGTGATTTTGACAAGAGAGTGGCATCAACTGTGGGTGTCCCCACAGTGACAGTGCAGCTAGGTGGGTAACACAGGTGCCAGCGAACTGGGTAATACCCTGGTGTGTCCAAAAGGTTGGCCTCAACCCCTGCAGCTGATCCCTAACTGAGACGGACCCCAGGCTTGAGGAGGCAGGGGAAAGAAAGGGAAGAGAAAGGGAAGTGAGAGCTTGTTAAAGCTGCGCTGGGAAAACTGAGAGTGACCTAGCCAGTATCACTGCAGGCATCGAGGAGGGAGGCTGCAGGAGCAGAGAGATTCCTGTGTACATAGTGTGTCGGGACAGAAGACGTGGACTGGAAAGGGATCAGTGAAAGGAGACCTGTAAGAAGCAGGAGTGGGCTTGTTAGTTTTCACGAGTAGAGAAGGGGACTAGATGAGGAATCTGAATGGGGAAAATTATGAAGTGCTCTTTTTCTTTTTCCCTCCTGCCACCCCAGGAGGTCTTGGTGTACAGGGGGAAGCCTTGCCTGCCCTTACTTAAGACCATGCTCCGTGGAGATGTTGTGAGCAGGACAGGCAGTCATTATTTCACTCGAGTTAAAAGCAGATCTTGAAGACAAACAGGGCCCCATCTGTGTGGACTGCTCTGTCATGAACCAGCTTTCCTTGCTTTGCTTTGCTGCATTTTTTTCAGATTCATTGCCTTGCTGACAAGCACTGAGCTAGCAACAGCTTGAATAACTTGCCTGTTGTTGGGCAATGTAGGAGTTTCTAACCCAGATACTAAAGCACTTAAAATTCTTCAGCATTTGTTAGCCATGTAATAAATCAATTGAATTTTCCTGCCTTGATGGGGTAAACAGTTGTGACCTTCCCTGAGTTTTTGGTTTGGTTTTGTTTTCCAGTTCACCACAACAAACCCCACCAGTGTGGTCATTTCCATGTACTTCCTTCAGCGTGACCCTCACTTGTGCAGCATCCTGTGCTACCACTCGGCTCTCTTCCAAGCAGCCCCAGCAGCCCGTGCAGAAACCAAGCTGCCTTTGCTGGGAGCAGGCCCTCTGGCTTGGGATTTTTTGGGGGCAGGATTCAATGATATAGCTGAAAAAACACATTTCATCCCAGCACCTTGAGACCTGCAGCCAGACTGGCTCCAGCCTGGCACAGCACAGGATGCTACATGAGATGGCTGTGGGCGAGGGCTGCCCCAACGCCCCAGCACACTGTGTCCCCAGGTCTCAGAGCTGGGTTCAAGCCACGGCAGATGCTGCAGGGAAGAGCTTGGATTTCTTCACATGTTTCAGAAGGACTGGAGTTATTTACTAGCAGAGGCTGTACAAATCCCATGCATAATTCTGCCACTGCCATACAAATCATCACTAGTAAAAGCCTTTTCAGGAAGCACAATTTGATCGCAACAAACTTTGACCCAAATGTGTTGCAACCGACAGCCCCGTATGGCAGGTTTTAAACTTTTGCCGTCACTTCCTTCTGAGAGGCAAAGTGAATCTAGGTCACCCCCCTTGTTTGTTTGTAATGAGGCTAAATCTGATTTCATTCATGATGTGTCCTGGAGTTTGAGATGGGGAAAAAATGGGAGATGTAAAATGGCAAGTCAGCCTCAAAGTGATTTTTCTTAAATCCCATCTCAGAGCAAAGGAAGTGGTTTGATGTTGCAACCCAAGGCAACATTGATAGTGTCATTTAATATTCAGAGTACGAAGGGAATACAAAGTTTTCCTTCTTTCCCTTTTTATTTAGATCGCAGCGTTAAGCAGTTGAGCTGAATAAACAGGCCTGTGTCCACAGCTTTTTGAGCAATTACAAAAAAGCCTTTTCTGGGCGAGTGAGCTGTGTGCTCTGCGTGAGGCTGCTGCTTCGGGGACAAAGAGGGGAAGTGGCTGAACATGAGGTTATTAGTTAGTCTGGAGTTTTTATGCAAGCAGGATGGCATAAATAGAGCTGCTTGTTTGTTGATCTCTCCTGTGATGGCAGCTCAGGGCAAGCTGCTGTATTCATCTATTTATTGCTGAAGCAACTAGTGCTTTTTTCCCAAGACTGGGATTCTCTTATGCTGTGTACAGTACAGCTGTGTTGCCTCTGCAGTAAATAGCTGCCCATTTCAAATGGACAAAAAAAATATTTGAGAGAGGAACTACTACTCTATGTGTTTGGCTAGAGAGTTGTGGGTGGATAATGCTGATTTCCCCTTTGGTAACAGTCTGGAAATAACTCTGCCTCCTGGCCACATGCTGGATTTAAGGGTAGAATTGAGACAAGGAGGAGGGAAAACCAGCCATGATGCACAGGGGGCACTAAATGGGTTATTTTAGCTATGTTTGTCAGATTGAGGAGTCTAAAACTTTGCCAAGAAATGAACCTCTGAGGTCTGGGGTCTAGACCAGAATCTTAAAAACCAGACTGTGCTGGAGAGGCACATGTTGAAGCTCTCCAACAGGTAAGCACCCAATCCATTAAACCATCACAAGCTCCTGGTATCAATACGGGAGGCAGGAGTGAACTCTAAGCCTTCATCTGGTCAGCTTAGGGGTGGAGGACACCACTGTGCCCATCACTGGAGGCAGCTGTAGGGTTCCTCTGCATCCAGGGCTAACCAGCACGGGAACAGCCCACATGGCAAAAGGTTTATTTGCCCCATTTCCATGTCTGCTTCCGTGGCTCTCCCAAAGACTATTGCTTGAGTCAAAAGGCCCACTTATAGAGAAGTTACAACTTTTATTATGTGTTGTTCTCGCTGGAGATAAATATGAGTACTCAGCCAGGCTGGTGTGGTGAGAGGACCTCATCACTGTCTACAACTACCTAAAAGGAGGTTGTGACGGGGCGGGTGCTGGGATCTTCTCACAAGTGACAGCAATAGGACAAGAGGGAATGGCCGCAAGTTGTGCCAGGGGAGGTTTAGGCTGGACATTAGGAAGAATTTCTTTACTGAAAGAGTGGTCAGGGATTGGAACAGGCTGCCCAGGGAGGTGGTGAAGTCACCACCCCTGGAGGTGTTTAAAAGACAGGTAGATGAGTTCCTTAGGGACAGGGTTTAGTAGGGAGACAGGCACGGTTGGACGCGGTGATCTGAGAGGTCTCTTCCAACCTTATGATTCTATGAGGGGAGGGATTCAGCTTCATTCAGCATCCTTGTGCTCTGTGTGTGGATCTGGAGAGCAGAGCAGGTACTTGGTGAGACACAGGCAAGGGGGAGAATGGAGAATTTCTGCTTGGGAACCTCTGTGTTAGGAACTTCATGCTACAAAATCAATTTTGCAGTTCTCTGGGAGTTATTTGCAGTGGTGAAACTGCTAAACCACCCCATGATGTCTGCTTTTGCAGGGCAGGAGTTACAGTTCAAAGAAAATGTGCCTGCACCGTGTCTGCAACTGAGACATTCAGCACAGAAGATCAGGGAAAGGTTTCCTTGTGCCCCAATTTTCTACCTTCCTCCTTCCTTCTCATGTTTCTTCTTTTCTTTGAAGCTGGACACCAGAACACCTTTGAATGCTGGGATTCTGAATTTCCCAGCCTGGTGTTCTTTATCCAGCACTAACCTTCCTCTTCCTGTGGGTGCTGAGAGAGCCACTAATTATTTTGTTAAGCACAAGGAGTTCCCCAGCTCCAGCTAAGGGAAATAGGTATGTCACTGTTGCTAAGCAGGCTCAGTCAAAATGACAAGACAAATTGGCCTTCAATATGCCAAATTCAGTGTAGTAGTATTTGTGGAGAACAGCCATTATCTTTGTGTATTTGACAAAAGTTAATTGTCTCTCTGACAAAATCGGTGTAGTAGTCAGCCTGTCCCTGTATAGGGGGGAAAAAAATTCCTTCATTTATAAGCGATTCATTAAGTAGCATTAAAGCTGTCTCTGAAGACAAAATAATCTTTTTAAAGAGGACTCAAGGTACTGAGAAAGAAGATTAATGCCTCAGCTATTTTTCAATTATGTAAGCTTTCATTTATTACAGTATACCTGGATTCACTCTTACTAAGCTGTGTGCTTTGGTAGGTAGGGTTGGGAAGGGGATGTTTCATGCCACTGGATAGGTCCCACACTCAGCAAGGGATGAGTGGTTCTCTGCTGTGACGGGTGTGAGTGGCACAGCAGGAGGGTGCCAGGCACTGCCCATGTAAGCCTTGCTGTTAGTAAAACTATTCCATTTTGAAAAGGAGTGTTTGAAAAGTATTTATGGTGCTTAAATATTTTGCACCGATGGCATTCCACTTGGTCTTCCTGTTTGTGTACACTTAAATAACCTTCCTGGTGTGTTTTGGGTACTGAGGTGCTCTGGTTTCTGACTTCAATTCAGTTGCTTTATTCTGTGATCATATTCATGGTCCTTGCAGATTCAAATGAGCCTAAATTCTTCTAATACACTGGGGATATTTTTATTTCAGTGTGATTTACGTCAGAGGTTCCGGTAAAGCATAATTAAAAAGCTCTTATTGATACCTCTACTTTCATTTCTCTTTCCTTGCCACTGCTTCCTAGAGTACTAGCCTTTTCTTAATTGAAGCAGTGAAGAGTCCATTTAGCAGGAAGGTGGGTGGAAACAGCCTGAATATCGTTCATCTAAATCACTCCACCGATGAAAACAGTTGCTCGCTACATCTATCATAATTTCTTCTAAGTGTCTTCTGTGAGATTAGTTGCTATAGCTATGCAGATGCACACGTGCCTGGTAGAGCTGTGCAGACCTTCCCAGCCAGGGCAGTCGCACTAGGCCATGGAAAAAGATTGTTTTTCGCAGGTATAAATTACACACCAAAAGAAGCACCAGGTGAAAAGGGATCAGGTGCACCCTCAGCAGTTTAGCCGATGACACCAAGCTGAGTGGGGGAGTGGTCACACCAGAAGGCCAGGATGCCATCCAGAGGGACCTGGACAAGCTGGAGAAGCGGGCCCGTGGGAATCTCATGGTGTTCGACAAGGCCAAGTGTAAGGTCCTATACCTGGGTCGGGGCAGCTCCTAATATCTAAACAGGATGGGGGATGATGTGATTGAGAGCAACCCTAGGGAGAAGGACTTGGGGGTGCTGGTTGATGAGAAGCTTGACGTGAGCTAGCAACGTGCGATCGCAGCTCAGAAGGCTAACCGTATCCTGGGTTGCATCGAAAGAAGTGTTGCCAGCCGGTCAAGAGCGGTGATTCTCCCCCTCTACTCTGCTCTTCTGAAACTCTAGCCTGGAGTATTGTGTCCAGTTCTGGAATTCTCAACATAAGAAGCATATGGAACTGTTAGAATAGGTCCAGAGGACCTATGAAGGCTATGAAGATGATCAAAGGGCTGGAGAACCTCTGCTATAAGGACAGGCTGCAAGAGCTGGGGTTGTTCAGCCTGGAGAAGGCTCCGGGAGACTCCATAGTGGCCTTCCAGTACCTGAAGGGGGCCTGCAAGAAAGCTGGGAAGGTACTTTTTACAAGGGCCTGTAGTGATAGAACAAGGGGGAATGGCTTTAAACTGGAAGGGGGGAGATTTAGATTAGACATTAGGAAAAAATTCTTCACAATGATGGTGGTGAGACGCTGGAACAGGTTGCCCAGGGAATTTGTGGATGTCCCCTTTCATAAAATGCAACCCCCTCTACCTAGCACTGCTGTGCTATCAAGGTGGGTTTTTAAGTATAAGTGAAGCCAAAATCTTCATTGGGCAAGTTTGGTGCTCTCATTGATGCTCTTGAACCAGAGAGCACTAGCACAACCACCCTTACCCTGCAGCTGGTGTAGAGTCAGCAGGGTTCAGCAAAATTTGCGTTAATACTCTTCCCATTATTCAGCATTCAACTGCTGTTCACCATCATGAGGCAAAACCAGAAACCAGTTCCCTGCGGGATGTCCCAGTTTGGTGGCCTACACAGTGGAAAGGGCTGGAAGATGGAACCAAGCAAGTTTGGTGCTGGAAGAAAAGAATTCTGGGTGAGGTTTGATGGGGCTCTTGCAAGCCTCCAGAGCCAGGGGAGAAGCGACAGCACTGCACACATCTTTAAGCAAAGCACTTAGAGAGGCAGCTTTTTTCTTGACTTCAAACACCATCTTCATTAATTTCAAACCATGTTTCTACTAGCAAGTCCAAGACACTTGCATATAAAGTTCAGGTCCTTTGAAATCACATCCTAGTTCTGCCCATCTGAAATATTCTGAGAACATCTTAAAAATGGTGCAGATAGCTGCCAGAGCAGACCGACGTGAAGGTGAAAGGTGCTGAAAGGATGCATCTAGATGAACTTCTCCTGCCCCTGCTTTTGTACGACAGGCAAGTCCTGAACATGGACCTGCCGAAAGCCTCAACAAAATTACTTCATTTACAGAGAGAAAATATTTGCAAAACCATGCGGAGTGTCACCACGAAATCCAAAGAAACTAAACTTCAAGCCAAAACTCTTTTTGACAATTTGAAAATGCAGGATTTTGATCATTACCCTTAGAAACCATTCTGTTTCAAAACGGAGTGTTCTCCCATCAGGGGGAAAGGGTAAAAAGATGCTTAAAGCAGCTTGGCTCAGCCAAGGCCTGGCTGCAGATGTGGGGCTGGCTTTGACTCCATGCCACTGGGCTGGGGCAGACCCTGTTTGCTGCTTCTTTTGGCTGTGTCTCATTGCTGGCGAAGAATAAGCCACCCCTCAACCAGTCAGTTGTAACAACCCCAGGCTGGGCTGTGACATGGCCTTTACATTAGCTTGGGCACATCAACCTGCACACAGCAAAGTGGCTTTGGGCCAAAGCCAGGGGATCTATCAGAGGCAGGTGAGCTGTTTTTGTGTGCCCCTGCCTTCTCTCCTGACCTCTTCCAGGCCCTAGCACAGCATCATGGCTGATCTCCACAGTCCGTAAAACCTATCTTCTACGTTTATTTTCAAAATAAAGCTGAGAATTCTTGTTGTTGTGATGTTGCAGCCACAACCTGACCACAGGGGCTTGGTCTCTTCTTGATTGTGCTGGTGTGGAGTAAAGCACAAAAGGTGCCTGGAAGCCTCAGCTTTCCACAATCCCTGCTAATTGCTGCTTTCCTGCAGCTGAGAAGTGTACAAGTGGGCTGGTGAAGTTGAAATTACAGCTGGGCCTTCTGCATTGCACACACTAGAATCAGTAAAAAGCATTAAAATGAAAGTGAGTGGTTTAGTTCTGACATAATTGGTTGAAAAAATTCTTGCGAGGATGGCTTTGGCTCAAGGGTGGCTGGCTGTGACAGGCGGTGTGGGCTGCTGGCATGCTGTCTGCAGAGCTGTGGGACAGAGTTTGCAGAGGGAAACAAACGCAAAAAAATCCTTGCAATACCGAAAATACAGAATCACACAAAGAATCGTTTAGGTTGGAAAAGACCTTAAGGTCTCCAAACACAATTGTAAACCCACCACCACCAGGTCCACCACTAAACCATGTCCCACACATCTCTGAAATACCTCTAGGTCTGCTTGGCCCCTCTGCTCACCCAGCAGGGCTATGGGTGCCCCTCAGCTCCTCTGTTCACCTGGCAGGGCTGCAGGTGCTGCTTGGCCTCTGCTTGCCTGGGAGGGGTGCAGGTGCTGCTTACTCCCTCTGCTCACCCAGGAGGGGCTGTGGGACATCAAAGGCTTTCAACACCGGTGGCTTCTTTATAGCACTGCTTTGTGACAGTAGATGTTGTGGAGCCGGAGCCACTGCCCATGACCTCTTGGATAAAAGGAAAATCCTTAGAATCATAGAATTGCTTAGCTGGAAAAGAGCTTTGAGATAATCGAGTACAACCGTACCTGTTCACTAGTAAATCATATTGACAAGTGCTTCATCTGCCTCTCTTTTGAATCCCTCCAGGGTTGAGGACTCAACCACTCCCTGGGCAGCCTCTGCCAGTGTCTGACAGCCCTTTCAGTGAAGAAATTTTTTCTGAATGTCCAGACTGAACCTGCCCTGGCAAACTTGAGGCCATTTCCTCTCGCCTGTCACT
Source organism: Neomorphus geoffroyi (assembly GCA_033558235.1). Taxonomy (NCBI): domain Eukaryota; kingdom Metazoa; phylum Chordata; class Aves; order Cuculiformes; family Neomorphidae; genus Neomorphus; species Neomorphus geoffroyi. The sequence continues at coordinate 9,163,018 of JAUMJM010000045.1, read as the reverse complement.
TGGGAGAAGAGCCCAGCACCAACCCTGTCACAACCTCCTTTCAGGCAGTTGTAGACAGTGATGATGTCTCCCCTCAGCCTCCTTTTCTCCAGGCTAAACAAACCTAATTCCCTCAGTCTCTCCTCGTAGGGCTCATTCTCCAGCCCCCTCCCCAGTCTCGTTGCCCTTCTCTGGACACGCTCCAGCCCCTCAATGTCCTTCCTGTAGTGAGGGGCCCAAAACTGAACCCAGCACTCGAGGTGCGGCCTCACGAGCGCTGAGCACAGGGGCACAATCACCTCCCTGCTCCTGCTGACCATGGTGTGTGTGACACAGGCCAAGATGCCACTGGCCCTCTTGGCCACCTGGGCCACTGCCGGCTCATGTCCGGCCACTGTGACTCGGTGCCCCCCCAGCGCAGCGTTGCCTGTCCGCCCCCCGCTGGGCTCACACCCGCGCCCCGGCCCCGCACTCCCCACCGCCGCCGCGCGGTGGCGCCATCGGCCCGGGCAGCGCTGCGGGCACCCCGCACCGGGCACCCCCCCGCCCCGCCCCGCCCCGGGCAGGGCGGTGGCACCGCCGGGAAGGGGGCGGCAGGCGCCCCCCGGGACGGGAGCGCGGGCGCGCTCCTCCCCGCGGCGCGGAGGCCCGGGGGGCTCCCTGTGGGGTGGGTGGAGGAAGAGGAGAAGGAGGAGGGGCCCCGGCGGGCAGAGGCGCGCATGGAGCGGCCGGGGAGCAACGGGAGCTGCGCGGGCTGCCGGCTGGAGGGGGCTCCGTCGGTGCGGGCCGCCACCGCGCTGGCCGCTGTGCTCATCTTCACCATCGTGGTGGACGTGCTGGGCAACGCGCTGGTCATCCTCTCGGTGCTCAGGAACAAGAAGCTCCGCAACGCCGGTGAGCGCGGGGCGGGCGCGGGGGGCGGTGCGGCAGCAGTGCCGACTTGCGGGCGGAGCGGGGCTGCCCCTCACCCGGGGCTCCGCGGGTCCCGCACCTGCACCACGCCCGGAGCGGAGCTGTCCCATAACCGGGGCTTCGCGGGTCCCACACGTGCACTGCGCCCGAAGTGGAGCGGAGCTGCCCCGTAACCGGGGCTTCGCGGGTTCCGCACCGCGCCCGGGGTTCCTCTGGCACCTGCACCGCGCCCGAGGCTCCAACGGTCCCGCACCGCAACTGGAGCGGAGCTGCCTCGCAACCGGGGCTTCCCCTGGCACCTGCACTGCAACCGAGCCTCTGCTGGTCCCGTCCCGCACTGCGCCCGGGGCTCTGCTGGTCCCGCTCAGCACCGCAACCGGGGGCTCTGCGGGTGCTGCACCCGCTCTACGCCCGGGGCTCCGCCGAGTCCCGTCCCGTCAGCAACCGGGGGCTCCACCGGTTCCGCACCTGCAACCACGCCCGGCACTCCCCTGGCACCTGCACTGCACCGCACCAGGGGCTCTGCTATGACCTGCACCGCGCCTGAGGCTCCCCTGGCACCTGCACCGCATCGGAGGCTCCTCCAGTCCCGCAACTTGCACTGCGCCCGGGGCTCTGTGGGTTCCTCCCCCGCTCAGTGGGAGCCTGTGGGGTCGGGCCCGCAGCGATGAAGGGCATCCTGCCCCGAAGCCCCGTGTCGGGGCGGGGGTGCCGTTGAGCCGGGGCAGCCCTTTCGGCTCTCAGCTCCGGTCAGCGCTGGCGCTCCCGCCCCGCTTACCGGCTGTCCCGGGCGCCTGCGCTCCAACTCCTCGGAACTTCTCACTCGCGGAGGCAACTGAGAATCCAGGAGCCCGAACTCACGTCGCGACTCAGGTAAAACCCGCATTCCTGCAGCCAGAGCGAGGAAAAGGAGGAAAGCTCCAAGGATGAATCTCCAAGTCAGATGCGGAGGAAAAGGCTGGTCGCATTCTCAAGAAGAGCCTGTCACAACGCTGACCACTTGCTTTTACGTCCCAGCCTTGCACGTGTGTAGTGTTTTCACATTAAAGCTGCTGTGCTTTAGGTGACTAACTGGAAGCAGAGTGAAGATTTTCCATGGGTAATTTGAAAGTCTGCTTTGGAGCCTTGTGTATTGACCTCCCTAATGAATTAATCTAGAAAAATCATTTATATTAACCATTTTATAGAAGGCTGTATTTGGTTTTTTTGCCTTCAAAGTCTGGTTATTTTAGCAGTGAAATAGCACTCGTTATATATTACTCTGTAAAAAGTTTCAAGTAGTCTGTGTTGTGCTGCTTTAAACGTACCCTGGAGTATGTTTTGCTAAGGGTGACACCACTGTCGGCTTCTACAGTGAAAGATATAAAATGATCTTTAGTTTTATACCTTGTAAAGTGCTTTTAGTGAAATATCTCCAGTGTTTGTAATACGGAAGACAAAGTTGTAAGCACTTTGGAGAGGCTGATCTCTGTCTCTTTCTGTAAACAGAGAGTAACTCAATAGAGTTCAGAAAAAGTCGCTGATGGGTTAGACTGACAAGACAATTTCCCTTCCAGTGCCTTTAACATTTGATTGATTTATTAATGATCGCACACAAATGGCTATTGGCTTGGGCAGGCACTGGATGCAATGACCTCGACTGGTGAGTTGCTCTCTAACTGGTGCACAAAGCGTGTCCCATAGTATCCACAATATGCAAACGTGCCATACTAGATTTATGAAAACATTAATATAGTTGGGAAAGGTATTTTCCATTCTCTTCAGCTTTGCTTTAAAATCTGAGCGCTGTGAGCTCGTGATCAGTGGTTCTGGGACAGAAAAGTAGAGGCACCCTTCTCTTTTTCCACCAAGATAACTCATAGTTTGTATTATCTGATTGGGCAGCAAGCAGATTTGAAACTATTTAGCTGCTCTTATCAACTTTCAAATCGTTAATCACTTTAAAGACTATTGCTGCTGTGAGTTGAGTTAAAGTTCCTTTGAAAGTGAAAAAGACAGCTTTCATTTAAAGGGAAAGACTTGGAAAACCTCTCCGCATCTTAATCCTTGTCACTAGCCTGTTGTCTGCTCCATGTACAAGCTATTCGGAGGTATGAGTAAAGCCAACACAAATGAAATCTTTGCTAACCTCACTGATTTGAGGGGAGGTGGCTCTCGTCACATGCAGAACTTGAGTGTGACTACTGGGGAATTCAGTGTTATGTGCTCCAAAGTTGTGGTACGTGTCGAGAGACCCGTCCTACTTCATTGACCTGAGCATCGTTCCTCCTTCAGTCAACAGCCTAAACTGGGAATGCCTTTGCCAAGTCACTAGAAGGGTTCAGCAGCAGGAAAGCGAGGTGGTCAGACGATGGTGATGCTCTGAAGTTCAGTAAGGTAAAATGTCTAACCAACAGCTAACTGTTGTCATCTTGTTTTGCTGAAAAGATCATGCATGTTTAGGATGTTCAGACAATATCCTGCATCTGTCCATGTTGGGAAGTAAGCACATTGTCTGTCTCCCTGGGTACGGAATAAGAAGTCAGGAGTTTCAGCTCAGTTCATGCTGCTCCTGAGCAGCACCATGAAAGAGAGGGGCTCAGGTGGAGTGCAGAAGCCAGGTTGAAGTTCTTTGGACAAAGAGTTTCTTTGCTTAAGTTCAAACCTACACTAATCCAGTTGAGTAAATGAAAAGGGCACTGTTATGATGTGTAAGCTCTTGCCCAATCCTGGAAGTGCCTGGCCCTCTCTTTCTTTAGCAAGCTCGCAGGGAAGCCAGCAAGAGCCCAAGTGCAAGGTCCTGAAGTGTCAGCCAGCTACACAGGCACTCGGAGTTGCCTGTTTGGTCTGAGAGCTTCAAGCAAAACTGGAGGCTTTGGTCCATATCTCCACAATGCAGCACATTTAAATGGTTGAGGGTGAAGGGCACGGGGAATAACTCTGCTCCTCTGGCAGGAAAGATATCTGTATGTCTTCAAGGGAGGCAGGTGAGAAGGGGTGAACTTTTTTGGCAGCTGAAAACCTTCACAAACATGGTGACCCTGCTGTCCCTGCACTGATGGAGTTTAAAAGCAAGACACCTGACCTTTAAAACTTTCCAAGAGAAATGACTCCACTCCTCTTGCCCTTTGGGAAGGAGTAATGTATGTTGGGTGGGTGTTGATGTGTCCTGTGTTGTTACTGGAAGGTGCTCTGAGTGCTGGGCACAGATTAAGGCCCATGTAGGAAATAACATGAGTGAGGTGTGTATTACTTGGCATGTGCAGAAGTGTGACCAACCGAAGGCTGCTGGCGTGACTGAGTTCACAGTTTTTCATCTGTGGGTCCTGCTAGATTTACAAGTGTGAAAATCTGCACTAAAACAAGCCAATATTTTCCAATGAGGCAGCCTGCTCTTTGGACAGAGACTCTGGAAATACTCTACCTCTCCTGAACTTGCTGCAAATTTTGACACGCGGCCAAAACGTGCATACCCTGAAACCTCCCCCGCCATCTCCCACCAGCGCTGCCTGGAGCTTCCCATGCAGAGAGCAATTTCTGCCCCCTCGAGGGCCCTTATTCCTCGTGGAAATGCTGTCTCTCAGGGGAGCCCAAAGCTCCGTTGGGGCAGGCGGCACAGGTGTAATTCTAATGAGGTCACCGGGCTCAACTGGCTTTTAATCCTCTGGATATACACTACACAGTGATGCTTGCTTGGCGCTGGGGATTTTGTTCTTAGACTGTCACAGTGGCTGAAGTCAAGCGCCACACACAAGTCTGCATGCATTATGTCAACACAGTTACCTTTGTCAGCCAAATGTGTACTCTTAGAAGAAATACTAGATCAGTTTGACATGCCCTCCAACCAGAAAACTGTGTTGACTAGCACTAATTGTTTCCATCTCCAAATACTGGCATTCCCTGCCTCTGCCAGGGACTGCCGGCAGGGTAACCAGCCTGCGTTTCCCGAGTCAGGCTCTTTGCCCTCTGAAAATACTGGCAGAATGCTAAGTTTTTTATTTGCTTGAGTAGGGATTTTTTATTTATTGTTCCAATACTTCTGAAACTTCCTGGCTGGCCTGGGATATGTTTATTTTCTTTGTTTTATTTATAAGTCAGTGTCTGGGATTTAGTGAGCTTCTTTAAGTGCTCTGATGTGCAGGTTTTCTAGTGACAGACGTGAAGATGTTTAGTAGACAGTGGTGGGCATCGTCCCATCTTGCTTCTAGAATTCAGAGTATTTTGTTATAGCCGAGATCTGATATCCTTACCTACACAGATGAAAAGAAATGTTTATACTTTCTACATTTTCTACATTGGGATAATTTCACTGTACTTTTTCAGCATCAAGCTTTTTTTATTAGTGGATTGTTTCCTTTTCTGACATACCTATTGCCGTTAGTTTTGTGATATCTTTTATGTTTATAAAATTTATTGATTTCCAGCTACTAATTTTGTAGTGCATTTTCTATTTGTTACATATTTTATTTATTCCTAGATTTGGCTCCTATCTTAAAAATTTCTTTCTTTAAACAAAATAAACATATTTGAGAATAGTATTGCTTTTTGGGGGGGAAGGATGGTTCTGTTAAGGCATCTCCCAGTGAGCACTGTCTCATTTGCTTATATTTAGGTGTTTTCTATGAGTTATTTTTGTGTCTATCTGTTTCTAGTTTTTGGAAACTGATATTTTAGAGACCTTGTGTTGGGCCATGTTCTTTTTCCTTATCTCAAATGCAGTTGAAAGCTGTGATTGGTTTTGTTCCAGCTATTGCAGGATTCTCCAGTCATAGACAGCTATCTATTACATGCACGTGTGTTGAGATTGGTTTTTTCTATTTTTTTTTTTTTAGCACCACGAACCCTCCAGCATCTGCCACAAGCCTGAAATTACATCTTTTCTTTCTGTACATTGCGGGTAGATGCTTTAGGAGCTGCTCATCTGTTCCACTGATTCATTTGTCTATAGCAAACTCCCACCAGTGCTTCTGATTTACCCAGCCTCTGACCCTCTGAAATGTCAGGGACTCTGCAGCAGCTGCTGTCTTGGCTTTCTGGTGGGCCAGATGAGACGTTGCTTGAGGAAAACACACTGTCTGTCGATGAAACAGTTTGAGGTTGCTGGTGCTCTAGGGGACCCTGGAGCTGCACCCCCTTCAGTGCTCTCTGGGTCTTCTAGTGCAGAAAGGTGACACCCGACACCGCCTTGGCTCTTGAACGGGGTGGAGGGCTGTGACATCAGATGGGTGAGCTGCTGACAAATGGTCTCGCTGTTGGTGGGGAATAACCCATGACAGTGTTTGCTTTTAGCTTCACTATTGACTCACTCAACTGGACGGTGATGAATTTGCCATATCAAGCTGACTGCCAGTGATGCTCCCTGTGCCATCAACCGTGGAAATGTTAACTGCGGCAACAGGGCTGCTTCCTGCCGCAACCAGGCTGCTCTGGGCTTGGCGTGGTCGTCGCACGGGCTGTCTGATTGATGCAGAGGAGTTCTTGGAAGTGGGCTGTTGTGTGAGCAGCAGGGGTGTACCCCGCTGTACCCCAGTGCACCCAGTGGGCTCAGTGGAGCAGGTGTGCTAGAGGGGATGTGTCGCTCCCTTCCTGTGTCCCTCTGCTGCAGCCCTCTGCCCCCTGTGGCTCTGCAGGTGGTTGCTGGAGTGAGGCCACTGGCTGCAGGATGTGGGAGAAGTGAGAGTGACAGGAGGATAAAACCTGTGATAAAATTAATTTGAATTAAGGTACAGTGGGAGTTCTAAGTGTCATAATGGTGTAAAGTGAAGAACAGTCTTAACCTGTGTTTTCCTAGAGAGTGATTTGCATAGTGGGGTGCAGATGAATGGCACTTTGTTTGGTTCGAGGCACAGCCCCACAGCCAAGCAGAACCAGAGAGGTCTCTGACAGCATCATTTTCATGTGCTTCAGCTTTGGGGTTCAGGTCAGGTTCCCACCCAGAACCTTGTACACCTCTCCTCCTGGCTGCACTGGGCTCCTGGTGCAGCAGGAGTAATGAGGTGCTTGGAGTGCTGGGGCTCAGAGCTGCCATCCTGCTCAGAGCAGCGTTCATGGCCCAGCCATGAATGTGTGCTGCTCCCATGCCATGATCTGGGAGCTCTGGAGGATGCAGCAACTCTCTTAGGCATGACCAACTCGTAAGGGGTTTGGGTTTTTTTGGGGGGAATGCAGTAGCTTCAGAATTATTTCTAAATTGGTCCTTTTTACAGGTCCATAGAAGATCCCAAGGGGATCAAGTTGAGGGGATTCCATCCCATCAACTGTGTAAGGTCAAAGACCCCATTTTTTGGTTTTGCCTGTTTTGGGTATTTTTAAACTATTTTTTGCAGGATTCTCACTCTCATACTGTTCATTTAAGTGGGAGTATTTTTAGGAGTGCTGGATCTCAGGAGACCCTTTGTGAAACTTCATGGAACTTATAGCAGAAATTTCTACTCCCCTGACTCCCAGAACTGGTTTTCAGGACAACTCCTGCTTGGAGCAGAACTTGAACACAGCGCTGTAAGTTGTCGACGTGTGGCTGAGGAATGAGTTAGAATACTATTAGTCACTCAGTAAGTCAGCAGTGCTCAGCATGCGTTTCAGGTGTGCCGGCAGTCTGATAGCCAGATGGTATGTGGTCAGGCAAGTGCTTATGTGATAAATATATAATTTGGGAGAAATTAATCAGGTTTCCACTAGAAACAGTAATTCTGGCATTTCTGAACTCAGTAATATTTGTCTTTGCAAAGTGTTCAAAGAAAGTTTTGTTATGCACTGGTGCAGGTCTCTATACAATTATCCTCAAACTGCTTGAAACATATTCCTCTGCTTAGGAAAATCTGTTTCTTGTATCAGGCAAAATTACAGCCTGCCTTCCCTGGACAGTCACCCTATGGACCTCAACAAGAGTTAGCAAGCCAGGTCAAGCCTGGCGCTGAGCTCTCTTTCTCCCTTTACCCCTTTGCCCTTCCTTGCCTCTAGCAAAAGCTTTTCTGTTTTTTCCTTTCAGCCCCAAAGAACATTACTGTCCCAGGACTTGATGTTCCTGAAAGATTCAGCAGGCCAGCTTAGGTAACTGCAAACAATCAATTACCTTGCAGACAGCCCTTCAACACAAGCTGATACGTGTTTTGGGAAGAGGGAAGGTGGGCATACGTGCTCAGAGTAGCTATTCCCTGTGTGACTTGTGGAGTGATTAATTAAAAGGCTTAAAAAGACAACTGTCACATGATGGCCTATAAATAAAATGGAAATGAATTCAGAGATGGTTTGTGTTTGCTTCTTTTTTCCTTTTTTGCATTTTCATTGCATTTTGTTTGCTTTTCTTTCTCTGTGCAGAATGTTTAATCCCTTCCAAGTCCATCCCATAGCAGAGAACAGGGGCATAGGAGAACAGGACCATGCTTTGGGCTGGTTGGCAAGGAGAAGGCTGTGCCACAGTTCCAGGACACTCCTGTCTCTGACAGCCCCAGTCTAGTGGGACTGCTCTGTATGGAAAATGTAGAAGGAAATCTGTGGCATAGCTTCCTCATGTTTAACGATTCTTATTCCCAAAAGTTGGAGTAAGGACCAGTGAGTCCTTGTCTTAAGAGACTGTCCACTTCGTGCCTTCTTTTGAGAGATGTCAGATCTTACTTTGTTGAATGACCCTCAGTGGCATCTTTGGATGTGATGTTGACAAATGCTGTGATGGCTGCAGGGCGCTGAGGGCCAGCAGCCCAGGGTCTGACCTGCCCTGAATCCCTGCTTGTCCTCTGACTTTGATGCAACACTCATGTGCTTGGGCTTGGTCCTAGGTGAATTCAGGCACAAGTGAGCTGGACATGGAAGCTATTGGGAAATGAGTGTTCACGGCTCTGGATCCCAGGCTCGCATAAAAGGATCCATAGAGATGTGTTCAGTGAGGCCTGGGGGAGGAGGATGCTCTGAAGGTGAGGGAGAAGTGGGATAAGTGGGAAAGCTGATGGAGCAGTGAGAATCACTGCCAGCCTCCAGGAGGAATGGTGGCGGGATGTGCCAACCGCCACCAAAGCGAACAAGGGCAGGCAATAGGATGCTCAGACTAACTGAGCTTTGCCTCTTCCCCATCCCAAGGGGAAAGCTGGGGAGAACTGGTAGTTCTGCCTGTTGCGGATATTTGTGTTTGAAAGTGACGGCAAGTGGGCTCAGGAGACCCTGATGTCTTCTGGGAGGGAACACAGTTGGCCCCATGGGTGCCAAGCAAGCACACAGCCTGCAGTTCCACAAGCTTTATGAGCCATGAGTTAAATGGAGTCTAATGTGTTTCACCTTGCTCCTGGCCCTGTGTCTGGCCTTCAGATCTCTGCTGTGAGTTTTATTTCTGCAGATATTGCAGTGGAAAGTAGAGCAAATTGAATCTTAATGGGGTGGGTGAAATCCACAGCAGTCACATTTGGATGCATTAGGAACTGGAGCCCTGGTCCCTGCTGCCAGAGGGAAATGCTGCCTGACAGCCAGGCGGGGGGGAGAAACCTCCCCGTTGCACCCACAGCATGGCTCCTGTGGGGCACGGGCTGCGCGCACGAGCCAAGGTGGGGCCCACGCAGCTCTCCTGTGGCTTTGGCTCTGTCCTGCTTGTGGGGAGATTCACAAGGGGGGATTTAGGGAAAGGAGATGTTTCCCAGGTGGTCCAGGGTTTTCCAGTGACTTGTGCAGGGTGACTAACTTGCTTTTTGATGTGCTGCGGGGCGAGGAGGGCCTGTTGATTTAGGTGACCAAAACAGCTTAAGCCAGCCCTGGGGCTTGCATATGAGCATGGCACAGGAGGGTTCATGGAGTGGGCAGCAGGCAGAGGAGATAAGAGGAAGTAAAATGCTGGGGTCCTGATGCGTGGGAATGGGTTTGGGCTCTGCTTTTAGAGCTCTGCTGGAGGCTGGGAGGGGATGATCTGTGCTCAGGGCTGGTTCTTCTGTAGCTACCCAACCCACCTGCTGGCTCTCCTGCTTGTATCTGCTGGCCTGGTTTGTATCTGCCAGAAGCCATCCAGTTCCCACTGTCCTCCTCCTACTTCTTTGGCCCCAGGTCTCATTTGCAGGCTGCTGGAATGCTCCTGCCTGGCCTTTTCAGTCTTTGGTGTTTGCCCTCCTGATATATCCGCCAGCACTCAGCTTTGGGGCTTCCTTGGGCCGATGGAGAGTCCCTGGCTCAGAGGGGAACAGAGTCACACCAGCATTGGCAGGAGAGGCTGGGGCTCACCTGTGTGGCAGGCAAGGGAGCTGTGTTTTGAGGCTCGCTGACAGAAGAGGGAAGGCTTGGGGGCATTGTGGGAGGCACACGGAGTCCTGCTCATGTTCCCGAGGGAACAGTGAGGCAGGGGTAGCAGCACCGTGGCACTTCCTCCACACTGCTGTTGGTTTCCAAGCAAAACCTAGTGTTGTTCTTGGCTGGTTCTTAGGAAAATGGATTACACTGTATTCAAAATATTCACTCCTGGATTTAATAATATTGCAAAAATAACTTAAACATATTTCTTTGAGAACTTTATGGTATTCCATGGAAATGCTATCTCTTTATCTACTGGGGTTACCAAACTTGTACTCCAAAGCCAACGTTCATGCAAGTCATCACTCTTTTAAAAAGAAAGGGGGAACAATAGCCTGTGTTGGTAGCTTTGGCCCCATGCTGTCTGAGGACAATGGCTGTGTGTGGTTTCATTCACTACCTGCAGTTTTTCACCAAAATTTCCTGGGTCATATCTCTGCATCGACATTGATAGAGGAGCATCATGGGGAGCAGAGCCTGGGCTGAGCGGCTGGGTAGCCTTCCTCTATGACTACGCCTTTTCCAGTTTAATTTGTTCTTCAGTCTCTGCACATATGGAGACTGTTCTTTAGTCTCTAAATGTCAAGGTCCTCCCTCCTCATCCTTTATTTACTTTAGAACCTTTTGGAAGTTGCCTCAGTTGTGGAGAAGCTAGGAAGGTTGTAGAGACCGCTCTACACTGGCTGGTATCTTCTCTGCAGAGCTGACCTGAGCAGCCCAAGCAAAAGCAACACCAGCACCTGCAATTGATTTCCCAACCATGTGAAGTAGCCTAGTCTTACAGCACCTGCAGGCCAAGCCGATGGCTTTTCTGTGTGGTTGGGGAGGTGATCAGAGCTGAAGTTGAGGAAGAGTCTGCCCAGCTATGCTGTGAGGACATGGATGTAAGGTGTGTTAACTTTATCTCAGCATTGTAAAAATCCTTTCCAGTTCCTGCTATAGAGAGCAAGGATGCCAACATAAAATATCCCTGGAAGGGGCTTCCAGTAGCATTTGGAGTAGTCTGGAGTTGGAAAAAACAATATTCCTGCTTTTCTCACACACTCACCATTGTCCTCTTTGATGCTGCCCTCCCACCTCCACTCTTCTGACTCCTGGTGGAAGGTAGATCATGCTCACACTAACAGTATCTGAGGTTTGTCCCAATAGCTTATTTACAAATAGCCACTATGATCTCAGCATCTCAATAAACAGCAGCAGCAAAGATGAAGATAAGTTAAAAAGACATCTGTCCTCTGCTTCCCATTGCTAGTTCTATTTTCTTTCTGGCCTTGTCAAAAATATTGGCACCACCTTTGGACTTTTCAGTGCCCTACTTTGCAGGGAGAAATTGCATTATGTAGAGGTAGATGTCATCAAGCCAGAGATTATATCTTGGCTTTTCCAGGGGAAGACTAGAAATGAAAGAAACCTTTTCAACCATACCCAACACGTGAGTGTTAGGTCAGCCGCAAGCTCTGCCTTTATGTCTTAGATCTTATGTCTTAAACAGTCTTTCAACTAATGGAAACTGATGCGGTGAAACTAATTGGATTAAGTTGAAAGCTTGCTGACAAAGCCCTTTAAAAGTAGGTGTAGTTGATAGGCACCGAAATGATCAGATACTGCAGTACGGATTGCAAGCTCTGCCTCGCCATGGGAGTTTCTGTAGGGAAGACATAAGCATGGTGTGAGGACTTGCAGAAAAAGGCACATGGGATGGTAGAGGGAAGGGCTTATTTAGTGGGAGGCTATCAAGTCTCTTTAAACAGGCAGTCCCGCCTGCCGAGATCTATTGTGTCCAGCACTTAGGACAAAAAGGAACAGTGGGAGTCGCAGCTCTGTCCTGTGCCACGAGCTTGCAGCTCCCACAGTCCATCTGCTTGCATTTCTTTGCTGTGATTCACCTGGGCGCTGAGGGAGCAGAGCAGTGCCTTTCTGCACGTTCCAGCTATGCCCTTGCACAGCCACCTGTGTTTTAAGGGGTTCACAAACCCAGCCTGTTGCAAGGTGCCCTCTTTCGGTGCATTTCCTGCCAGGTTTAGGAATGGACTGAACATCTAGGGATATGTAGTTGTTGGCTGGTCTTTCAGAGATACACCAGCTTTATCCTCATAGGGAAAGAGAGAACTTGTTAGGCAACAAGTTCATATTGTTTCTGACAGATACTGACCAGCCCGTTTTTAATGACCCAAGACCTTACCAGCAACTTTGGAGAGCTCTGCTTTCAGGAGGACAAGCTGCAGTGAGCAAAACATTCCCAGACTGGTCTAGATTGGGATTGAAAGGTGAGGTGATGCTGTCTGCCACCACCTAGCTACCTTCTTCTAAAAGCCAAGTCAGGATAAAGGATTGGAGAACTGACCTGAGGGAAGACCTAGGTGGGAAAACAAGGGTTTCCTGTGCAAGGCAATGAGGGAGTAAAACTAACTTTCCCTGACTAATTAATAGTAATAGACTATTTAGTTAATGAGAGAAGCCTTCCCAGTCTGGATGTACCATCAGAAGTCATTAATTAAAAGTCTTACTAAATCCCAGGCCCTTGAGATTAGGATGGGAGCAAGAAATAACCAGTGGATGAACACTGGCATTGTGTCCCTTAGCACACACCCGGCCTTCTCTGAGGAGTGTTTAAAATAATAAATTTGCTTTGGAGTAAATTATACAGATATGGAAACAGAGCACTGGGCAAGCAATAAACAGGGCTTACAAGGAGCTAAATTGTTTCAGCCTTCCTGGGGCAGCATCTGTTCTTCCTTACTGATATTTTGACTGCAGTTCTCTCATTTGTTATTTCTTTTTTAAGACAAATTTCTCCCAGAGGAGGCTGATTTCTTCTGATTGATCATTAGCTTTACAAAACCAATTGTTGCTGCTGGACTGCTTTGGTGATCCATCCTTTCACAGTTTTTTCTTGCCTTGGAAAATGGTCCTTTTGCCCATTTGCAACAAATATGGAAATATACCCACTTTTCTTCCCATGTGGAAAGAAGACAAATTATCAACCCTGACACTTTTTTTCTTGGAGTGTGATCTTGGTTTGTAATCAACCCTTCTGTTTTCCTCTCCCCTGTTTTTAAATGAGTTTCAGCTTCCAGCAATCAACAAAACTGTGTTATAAAGATGTGGCTTGTGGAAAATTGTGATTGCCTTTTCCAGCTTCTGTAGCATTTATAATATGGGCAGAAGCTTCTCCCGTGAGGGTGCTGCTGAACAGCGTGCCACCATCGCCCTGGCTCCCGCAGCGGTGTCAGGACTCTGCCGCTCCTGTCTGATTCATGGTAGATGTTACATTGTAATGGACCCCACCCCAGCAGATTTTACCCTATGGTTTAATATGCATGTGAGGTATTCAGTTAGGGGGTGTGCTCACAGAAGATAAGTCGGTAAAAGTAGCTGGTGTGAAGGTCATTTTGGTGTTAAGGGGAATGTAGATGTGCTGCAACGTTGTTGTGCACTTTGTTGCCATATGTCTGTGCTTGTTGCCATATGGCTGTAGGACTTGGGTCAAACCCCTATGCTGTAAGGGTCCTTACTGTGAAGCTGGTGAGTTGCTGGGCCAAGCCTTTAGCCACAAGCTGTCCTTAGCTGTGGCAAAATGCCTCCCAAACTGGGGCGGAAGGATGCAACACATCAATGAAGAGGAATTGCTGAGGAGCTCTTTGTTCTAGGTTTCTGCCATGGATATCTAAGGCAAGTTTATTTTGAAAAAGAAAGCTGAGCAGATATTCTGCATCCTGTCACCCAAGAAAAGCAATTCTTTTCTTAAAGAAGAAGAGATAGAGGAGCTAGTTCCTGCAAAGCATTAACTTAGTTCATGTCCTTCCACACACCTTGCTTCTCTAATTCTGCTGAGACTGCTCTTTCACTGGAGAAACCAGGAAGGGAGGAGATGCCCTGTGTCCAGGTCATCTAAATGCGTTTGGTTGCTGACTGCAGGATCAGGGTGCCAGCGTGTTCAGGCGCCTGGCAGTGCGTAGCAATTCTATCTTTGGAAACCTAGCAGCCCTTTTTGTTCTAATGGGTTGGTTTTAAGTCTTGGACTTTCCTCAAAGTGGGGTAATCATTGTGCACTGAATCCTTTTTAAAGTAATTGGGTGGGATTTGAATTGGCAGCCTGGTAAACACCGTAAGTAACTGGTGGCACTGCTGCATTTGCTGTGGCATCCTGGCTGCAGTGCTGCTAGCAGAGCATAAATATGTTCTCCTTTGCATTGGAGGAACAGATGGTTTCCTGTGGGTCTTGAGTGTAAGTGTTGGCATTTTAATTCTAATAATTCTAGTAGTAATGCAGTTAGAGTGGATCCTGATCCCAGGACACATCCATCCTTGCTGTATCACTTCCACTTGTCTTGCAGAGAGGAGACAGCCCTGACCCTATGTGCTGCTGGAGGTTGCCCACGGCAGTGCCGTGGGTGCTATCTGGTGTTCATGTATAGGGTATTGAGTGCCCATCCTGTTCTCATACTGTGCTGTTCATGCATTTATGGTGGGGAGGAGAGGGGGTGAAAACAGGGTGGATTGAGGAGAGAATGACTGTCTCCCTCCTGGACATCCTGGAGCTCAAAATACTTGAACATCTCTGCTGTAATGGGAAGATAGATACTTTATAATCATGCTAAAAAGATACTGCATAAAAGGGTTCTGCTCTGGCACCTTTTGTCGTTCGAAGTGGTGCCAATTAAAGCAGGTTGAGGTATCTGCTGGAGTGGCCTTGAAGTGGCACAGGAATAGCAACGGGGAAACTGGAGTGGAAATCCCCTGCAAAGCTGGTGACAGGACAGCCTGAAGTTGCAATGTCATTAGTTGCAAAAGAGATGAAAGTAGCATTTGCTTGAATGCAGCCCCTTTCTTATATCTCTGCCTGTGAACTTTTTTGCTATGTATTTGTCAAAAATGGTTTTCACTTTCCTGTTGTGGGGTATGGGAGTAGATAGAAAGCTCTCGTGATGGTTTTCTGGGCAGCTGGAAATAAAAGCCAATGCTGTTGATATCCCTGGCACCAAAATGGGCCCAGCAACTTTTATTCTTATCATTCACACTTAGGAAAGTAAGACAGAAGGTGCGATTTCTTTAGCCTGGTGGCAAGCTGTGCACTGTAACAGGAACGTCCTGTGCAGGGGACTGCTGCTGGACGGATGCATTTCAGACTCACAATGTTCTGCTTCCTGTGTCCAAGACAAGGAGATTTACAGCTGTGGTACCTGGAAAAGCCAAGACATGTCTGTATCCTTCCCATCATCAGGTTTACTTTATTTCAGTCAGAAATGCCTGGTTTGCATTTTAACTGATGCATCAGGGATAACACTTCTTCCTCTTGGGTGTTGCTGGTGGTAGGATGTAAGACCTATAGTTCAGCTGCCTGTGGAGCTATAGTTTCACCCATGTTGTAAGTTTCTCTGCCTTGTTCCTACTCCCTCATGTTAATATTATTTTACTTTTAAGTGTTTGCAAGTTGTGGAAAGCTGTTGACATTCGGTAACTCAACCTTCACCCCAGAGAACATAATTTTTCTGCATTCTGTATCAGCAAGTGTTTTATAATTCATTATAAATTATAACATTCATTTTAGTAACACTTAAGTTTCAAAACTTTTACAGGTTGCTTAAATATATTAATTCTTTGAATTAGAAGGTACTTGTCTAATAATGCATCAGATCTGTTCCTCGTGCCTCTTTTATTTTCCTGTCTTCCTCACAATCATGCTGTATTAGTTCTTTCAGTGATTAACAGCATCTGCCTAGAATTATGTTGGGAGTATCTTTAGAAGTGAGAAGCTAGCTAAAATTCAAAGCAGCACAAGACAATCTTGATCTGAAACTTGAAAGTACTGCAAAATTATACCTAAAGAGATGAAGTACCTCTGTTTCAAAAGCTGCTCTGTCCTTTTCCATCTGCGTAGTACATGATCTACATTAAAACAGTTCAAATAAGCAATGAAACACATCTATATGTAAGCAGTAAAAAGGCAGAAATGGAATTAGATGAGTCCAAAATGATTTTATAAAGCAGCTTGGAGCCTTCTAACTTAAGATCTGTCTTCTGAATCATTGTGCAGAAAAATAACCCCTTGTCCATGTGAATGGATTCATCTAGGCTTTAAAAGGAAAGAGTGACATGAAGGCTGGTGCTTGGGTTTGCCTTATGGTGACAACACTGTCTTTTGGGGTCACCTCCACTGCCATCCTCTCAGTCCCTCCTTTCCTGTGACAATCCTTTGAAAATAAGCCAAGACAGTTTCACACTGGGAAGAAATGTAAAGCCAAGGAGCAGGGTTTCATTGTATGGAAAATATTTGTTCTCTTCTGCCAGTCTTCTCCTTCCTTTTTCTTAATCTCTGAACATCTCCATGCATAATCTCTCCTATAATTATAACCACATTGCAACCAAGAGTGTGGTAGCTCATAACTGCTTTATTAATGAATATCTATTTGCTTATATGACTTTGGTACTCTTTCACTTATGTTAAAAAAATGCATTTTGATTTGCCGTTGTTAAAAGTCAAGCATGTAGTGTGTATTAAAAAAACAGACACAAATCAACCCTCTTTCTCTATTGGGGGGGAAAAAAATTCCATGTTCAACAGCAACCCATGTTCAAGACTTCCCCAGTAGTTAAGCAAAACAAGTCATTGTCTTTAAGGGGTTAAACTTATGGAGTTTTTTCTGAGAACTACACAACCTTTTTAGGTCATTGTGGAAAGGAAAGATCTTCTCTGTGTGTTCAATTTGCTGTCCAGTCTGGGACATCTATTTTGCAAAGCTGCACTGGAGGAAGTTTCAGTGGTTGGAAAAGTAGAACACGAATGGCTTTACATTGCACCCTACCCTTGCCCCTTTGCTCATCGCATGTGCTCAGGCTGTGGGCAGGGCGGTGCCCGGCCTGCCAGAGTGGAGCCTGCATGCTGAGTTCCTGTGTCTCTTTGCCTGGGCACTCATACACCAACATGAGTGACTCGCATGCTTTGCCATCTTACCAAAAGTTGTGACTTCTATTAAAAAAAGAAATCGTTTAATCAGTGACTCTGGCAGCCCAGGGATTTGTATGAAGAGCTTCCTTAAAGGTTAAAGGGACCAAATAGGGATGCAAGTTCGGAGAGAATGGAGATGAAACTTCAAAGCTGGCTTGAGCTGGCAGACACAGCCAACCAAGATGTTTGAGCTGTTCAGCAGGCATTTTGCGTGCTAATTGATATCCAGATTTTTTCTTGAAATATGCTAAAGAAAAAAAAATGATTGCATACATAAGATACCAATACATCATCCTAGCTCATGGCTTTATCTGATTCAACTTTTGATTTAGATTCCAATTTTTCATACCCTTCAGAAACTTCCCTATCAAGGAGCAGGAAAGACTGGAAAGCTGAGCACTTGCTGACCGCAGTGGCCCAGTCCTCTACATCTTGTTCCTCATCTCATTAGCAAAGCAAGATAACTAACAGGGTAGCATTTTGTATAAACTCATAGATGCAGCTCACTACGCTGCAGGGTTCTGTGGGGCAGGTTGTAAATCGGGCAGTGCCTCTTAACTTACATGCGGCTTCATGTCCTACTCTGAGTAGATAAAAGGAGTATAAATAAGGAGCAGATATTACTCATGCCAACTTCACACATACTTGGCTATGAGGCTTCTTTTAGGAATGTTTCCTTCTCCAAAGAGCCAAATAAGAACTGTCATCTTGAAAATGATTGATTAAGAAGCTGTAACATCGAAACATTAGGAGAGGAAACAGCATGTGGCCCCTGTGAAGAGCTGTAGCAACTCTGGAGAACAAAGTAACAGCACATCTTTAAAAATTCAAACCTGAAGTAACCCAAGAGAAGATGGTGGTACGGCTGTGTATGTCATCAATGGTGTAGTCTGGTTTTGCTCAGAACTTTTGGGTTTTATCAGTAAAAACAAGTAAATTGTAATTACACAGTGGTTAAAAATCTATAATTTTTTGTTAGATGTTTATCCAGCCAAATTGCAAATGCTTTTTCTCTTCTTCCATGGCTAATTTGTTTAAGATCTGCTTTGCAACAAAGCTGGTAAAGCCAGGCTTTTATTTCAGAAAGCGGAGGAAGGTACTGCAGATTAATTGGTATTTTATTAACACCACCATGAGGGAAGCCTGATTGTGGTTTATTTGCAGAAATTTCACTATTTGGCAGTGCTGTCTGGCAGCCTTCCCCTTGATTTTCAAATGACTTTATATAAGGATCAGTCCGAGCAGAGGCTTTGTTTGAATGTGAACTTCAAATAGAGATTACCTGTGAACTTTGTTGAGATCCTAATGCACACACATAAGCATTAAGATACCAGTAGTTACTGATCATAGTTAGTGTTTTAATTCACATATCTGTTATAAATAGAGCTTTTCCAAAAACTTCTGTCTAAATTTAAATGGACTGTTTATAGCAACCAGCCAATAATACAATATACTGAGCAAAATGTGCTGAGCATATGAAACAAGCAGGGTTATTAAGCCATGAATAAATCATTGGTTCACATCAGCTTGCACTAACGATAGTGCCCATTTAAAGAAAATGTACCATATAATTCAAAGTGTTTCAGAATTAATAATAATAATTACATTCTTAATCACCAGGAGGCAATGTTTCTTTGCCCTGCAGCTGAGGAAACTTTAGTAACGCAGGATTTATACTTCTCTAGATGTGAGCCTCTAATTTCTCCGGAGCAATCGTATCGGACGTGTTGTATGGGATTATTCCCCTCTGCTGAATGGAGAAAGTCAGAGGAGGATGACAAGTTTGGCCTTGTATATTGTTTTAGGAAGAGAATGGGCTTGACTCTTAGTTTCTGTTCTGTGGGGAATTGCCATGTCCAGATTTGGCTTTTGTTGTTTAGAATTGGAACAAAACGTCAAAATTTCCTGCAGATTGAGGGAGGCTGCCAGCTTATCAAATCTCTTTGTTGCCCCTGAAACAGGAAAACACATAAATGTGCATATAAGGTAAAATTGAATATTTGTGTACAGATAACTTGAGATGAAGCTGAAGCATGTTTACCTGTCAGGCTAATTAATTTAGTCATTTGCTACTGAAAACTCAGTCCAAATATCATCAGTGCCTTTGGAAACACATTTCAAACAGCTCCACACGGTTGGGAAGAAGACCTGGGTCTCTGGGTATTCAGCCCTCACCTCTGCCTGCATGGTCACAGCTCCTTCAGGCTGTAGGCAGCTCTGCCTCAGGGATGCAAAGCTTACCTGTGGGAGGAATGGCCGGCTGGGATTGGGCAGGAAACACAGATGTGACTTTTTTTTCCCTTTGTACGATGAATAAAACTTGGATCATTCCACAACTTGTGGAGGCTTTACCTTAGACAGAAGTGCATCTCATCTGAGTTACCAGGTTCTCTTGAAGAATGGGTGGCTTCTTCCACTGGTGGGAGCCTCCTGCCTGGTGCAGATGTCACCCGGACAGCATGGTTATTGGCTTCTTGGAGATTGCTTAGGTAACCATGAAGTTAGGCGTAAATGATGCAGTCTTATCTTGGAGGAGACTTGTAGAGATCGGTCAAATTTGCAAGCACACATTTTATGTGAATATGTCCTAAACCTTTTCTGGCCACCATTCAAGCATGGTCTCCTATAGCATCAACTCATGCCAGGCACAGCATCTTTCCTCCCTGCCTAGCCTCAGCCACTGCTTTCTGGCCTATTTTCTTTTCCAGTTAGGCTTATCTTACTTGTTAGGTGAAAGCTTTGTGCATCAGCTCTCTTGTAAGAGTTCCTTACGTAGTCACTGTAGTAGTGTTAAAAAATGAACTCTCTTATTAGAAAAGTGACTATATTTTATCAACATTATCTATGACCGTGATGTACTTGCCTGTCAGGGAGGAGCGCTCCTTAGGGCACATTGTCTCCCTGATGCCCAATACATGTTTTCTTGAGCTTTTCTGTGAAGCAGATCCTTCTGGCAGCTGTTTGCAGTAGGGCACAGGACCAGATGACTCTCAGGTCTGCTTTGATGTGGCCGTTCTCATGCTGAGAATGTTCATCAACCCTTTGGCCTCCATGAAGTATGAGAATGTATTGCTTTAATAGTAATTCAATTAATAATTCAATATGGTAAATATTTATCTTTACCTGGATTTCTGAACACTTTTTGCTTCTTATGGCACTCAGAAAGTCCAAGATATTATTTATAAAGCGACCTGAAAACATGGGGAAATAAAGCCAAAGAAAACCAATCAGAACTAAAGCTTGCTACAGCTTGTCCAAGACACCATCTGCTGTGATCCCTTGCCTTAGACTTTGTGTCATTTCTGGGGAAGCCTGTTATTTATTATATTAGAAATAACTATTTGAATTTATCCATTGTAGATGTATACAAGCATGTTCCCAATCAAGAGAGAAAGTTTAAAGTTACTTTATGAGCAGGTACTTCCTGCAGTTTTTATTTTGTATGGTGCTCAATGGTTTTTATTCTCACAGTATCACAGTATCGTAAGGTTGGAAAAGACCTTTGAGATCATCGAGTCCAACCTAAGACTTGAAAATAGGACAGTTCATGCCTTGGGATGGGATCAGATGGAGTTTGAAGAATAGAAAAGCACCAGAAACAAATTCTTAACTTGCAATGTTGCCTGAAAACCCCTATTAAAAACATGCTTCAAAACCGTTTTTTAAAGCGATGCTCCCGATGTTGTAGACACAGAAGCAGTGAGAGCATTCATGCTCACTTCAGTGCACCAGGATCAGCCCTGCTGATTGTCTCAAGTAGCACAAAAAAAAGTATAAGGGAATATTTACCCTTGAGACTTGTCAGTACTGAGAAAGGAAGGGCCAAGTGGATGGGTTTGACACAGCAGTATCGGGTATGCCACCACACTTGCTTTTCCTTGTTCTTTGCTGAGAAATAAAAGAAAGCACCAAGGAAGTGGAATAGAAATGAGAAGAGAGGAATGGTAAATATGTGAAGGATTCCCTAGGCTGTGGGATGCAGACCCATGGTCTTATAATAGGAATCATCTGCAAATATTTTTCTGCTTTTCCCAGTGAGAAGCAATAGTCCAATTCGGTTCTCTTTAAGAAAAGGATTGTTTATGTGCTCAGCATGGATGCTATTTCCAATTTTCCACATCCTTTCAGTGCCTCAGCACTCTCTTGTGAAGATAAAGTCTGTTTATTTTTTTTTTCCCAAATGAGGTTGTGTGGTGTCTTCCATTAAAGCCTCTGAGATTGTGTATCTCTGGGAATTGAGTGTAGATATGTAATCATCCACATGATATCATGTGTCAAAGTTGAAATCTGTGTAATTATATAAATGACTGAATACCCCATGAGATACAGAGTTGAAGAAATTTGTGGTTTCTAACCTGGACTTCATCTAATATGTAGTTTTGTCTCAGATATTATACGGGTAATGAAATATATTTCACATTATGTCATTGAAGTTTCCAAAATACGTCTCCAGAGTATTGGTAAATTCTGAATTCTCTTCTGCCCTGTGTTAAGGATTGGAAGAGTTCTTGGATGCTTTTGTAATCACATTAATCATAATTATAAACATGTCATTTTTTGAGCTTTTGTATTTGTGTCCTTTCAGTATTTGTGTGACTGTTGCAGCAGCTGCAAATATTGATGTAAACACAGGACCACATCCATGGAAAGAAATATGTAAATTATGAGAAGGCTTTGTTGCGCACTAAAGTAGGACTTTTCTTCCTTGGACTCCAAATAGTATCAGCAGAACCATTACCTTCCCAACATGTTTTCACTTTTCTTCATAATACAGAGAAGAGCCAGCTTTGCCTCCCTTTACAACAAAACCTTGTACATAATGCCACTAAGTCCCGATATAATCTTTTTTATACCATTTGCACTTTGCAGGAGAATGTATAAGTGAGGGATGGTAAATATTTAGAGAAGAAAAAGGTACTCTCATAGCCTGAAGCGAGTGGGTGTGTGATATGGACACATCAGCCATAAATGTGCTGTAGGATGCACCATGGTGAGGTAAGGCACAAAACTTATTTCTCATCATGTTCCCAAAGGCGTTGGACCTCGCACTTCCAAGGAAGGGCCAACTGGGGTTTGTTTTCAGAGGGTTTGTTCCCACAAGTCTCTAACGTGCTACCCTGGCTCAGGGCTGCATGTTGTGAGCGTTTTAATTTCCAGCTTTGCCTATGGGGAAATGGAAAAGCATATGTTTTAAGTCCTGCTGCTTCTCTTTGCAGAGGTCACACTGATTCAGTGAGAACGGGTTTTGGCTTCCTATTACACGGCAATCTGAGGGGGAAAAAAAAATCTATGAATTCTGGCTTAAATGGATAATGTGAAATGCAGATGTGTCAATCTGCCTTGCCCTGATGTCTTCAGAGGCAGAGCTGAGCCTTCTGCTGCTGCTGACGTGGGTCCTGCATTGCTCCTTGCAAGTGTCAAAAGTGGAAAGCAAGCTGTGCTTTTTGGGTCGCCACCGTGAGTGTGCAGGGCCCCAGCCCCCTGACTTCCCCAGCTTTCCCTCCATCTTTGTTCTCTTCCTAACTCACAACCTGTCCTCTGGTTTTGCTCCTCCTTTAGCCCAGTCCTCTATGCTGACAGTGGGAGAGGAATAGGGAGAATCATTTTCCTGCTTCCAGCTCTGCAGGCTGGAGCCATCCAACACGACTAGATTCTCTAGCCAGGTGACAGAATCTTGCCACAACAGGGCAGCCCACATGTGTTTGCCTCTGCCCTGCCAGTTGCTCTGCTTCCATTGCTCCACAGGGTATCGGCCACCATCCATGAGTCAGTATAGAGATAAAGTCTTGGCTGTTTTTCTCGTTCAGCAATATCTAAAGCCAGCTGGATGGGTTTCACCTCTGCAAACTGACTCGATTCACCTTGTTCTTCAGCAGCTTCTGTGACTTGTACAGGGCTCCAAAGCAGCTTTCAGCCTTGGATATTTTCCTGTGATGCAACAGGACCCATCAGTGAAGAAGGCACGTTGCTTCTCATTTTTTGGTAGTTTATTATATGGCGGGGCCTCTTCAGCACACATCACCTCCTCCTCTGGTGATGTTCTGAAATCTTTGCCTTCTGGCCAGTCCACGATCACTGCCAAGATTCCTGAGTGACTGGAGTTCCCCATTTGAGCCTCCTGAGTGGTTAGTACAACCTTCTTATTCCACATAGCATCAGTTGCATGACGTATAGAGGAGACCCTCCCTTTGAATATCCAGCGCAGCCCAGTCAGCTGGGGTGCTAGCAGGAGCTGTGCTCCAGTACCAGTCACTTGCAAAGTAAGCATATGCTGCCAGTATCTCTTTTTCAGTAGGAGTATAGCAGGCCTCAGGTGTTGTACTGACTTCCCAACTCTGGGGATCAGCCTTGAGTCTCCCCTGGTACTTTCTGCCAAAGACTCCAGGTGGGGCGATTTACACTGGCTGCCATGTCGAGCATATTTTTAACATTTTGTCCTGCCCAGACTGGTCCAAGGGCTGTTGCATGAATTGTTTCCTGTTAATTTGTTCAAAGGCTTGTTGTTTCTCAGGGTCCTTATTCTTCTTCCAGGCCACTTCAACATCAAGGGTTTACAATTTGGTTGTAGTTTGGAATATGCATTCTCCAAAACCCCACTGTGCCCACCAAAGCTTGTGTTTCCTTTCGTTTGTCAGTGGAGACATAGCTGCTATTTTGTTGACCACATGTATTGGGATCTGACCACGCCCATCTTGCTACTTTATTTCTAAAAACTGGATCTCCTGGGCAGGTCCCTTGACCTTGCTTCATTTTATGGCAAAACCAGCTTTCGGAGGATTTGAACTATTTTCTTTATCAAGAAAGTAAAAGAGCTTGAAATCACAATGAAATATTCTGAACTCATTTTTTTTCATTCAGAAATTTCTTCTTGCTTAATGGCAATGGAAGTTACATTTTCTGAAGCACTGAAGAACAAATTGTGTTGTAGCAGGAGCCAAATGCTCTTGTTCCAAACAATAGGTTGTTTGTACAACCTGTGTACTGGAGTGTGCCTAGCAGCCAGAAAGCATGCAAGAAAAGAGCAGTAAGACTCCAGATGCGATACTTTGCCAATCCTCCCATTTTCAAGGGTTTTTTTTTTTTGAATTATGAAGTTTCTCATGTTTCTTGGATGGAATAACACAGATCCAGATCCAACAAGCCATCTGCCTTCAGTGGCTTGATAAATGGTTCTTAATTTTCTGGAATAGGTTAATTTCATTTAGGTGAGGGAAGGCAAAAAGAGCAGGTTTTTCGGGGCGCTGCCAAGTAAGAACATTAAGTCAGGATCAAATCCATTACTGAACCAATTTATCTGTGTTGGTTAACACCATTTCAGCCTCTTCGTCTTGCCTTTTTTCCCCCCTTATATAGCAATTTAGGTAACCCACAACCTTGCTGCTGTATTGCAACATTACATGGTGGCTGCTTTGCCTAAAATTAGGTTTACTGCCCTCTTAACAGTTTTTAAACAGATTTTAGTTTTATTCTTTTCATGGCAACTTTTTCTTCTTATTCAACTGTGCCATTTCTTTGAAAACTGGTAGGACTTCATTTCTGGAAATACAAAATCCTAATTGTTGTAGTCTACTGGAGAACACGCTTGCAATGAAGAAGTTGCCTGTATTAATTGCACATGTATGCGTGTCCATTATTATTCAGCATCAGCTTTGAGATTCCTTTCAGGTGACCTGTTCCTCATCTCCATGGTAGGCCTGGTAGGTTGTCTCACCAATTTTTGTTTTCTTCATTTTAGTTTCCTACTGATGGGAGGATTGGAGCCTCGTGGACAGAAGTTCTGGTATCAGTTGAAGTCTAAATTCAGACAGAGAC
The DNA here is from genome assembly GCA_033558235.1 of Neomorphus geoffroyi. Classification (NCBI taxonomy): domain Eukaryota; kingdom Metazoa; phylum Chordata; class Aves; order Cuculiformes; family Neomorphidae; genus Neomorphus; species Neomorphus geoffroyi. Next base: position 9,138,126 of record JAUMJM010000045.1, on the reverse strand, counting down.
CTTTGGGATATTTATAACATGCCTGTCTTTTGTGGATTATTTGCTAATTTCCTGGTCTTGAATTTTGCAAGTTCTGCCAAGAAGCATATTTGCTGACTATTAACCCTGCATTCGTTAGCCTTGCTGAAGCAGTCAGGACTTCAGGGGAAAGCCTTGGTTTAGAGAAGACTTCTGCTAGTAACTCCTTGCCCATGATGAAATGTTCAGTTTTCCTCTTCTAGGCTGTGACATGGAAGATGAGTGAGTTAGTTTGACTTGAAGCCAGCAGCAGCTTCTCAACAGTATTGTGTTGTTACTTCTGATTTTCTTCATTTTAGCATCATTCTTACAGAAGACGAATTAAATGTTGAACATCAAAATGAAGTCAGTTTTCCCATAGACTGGTTCTGCATTGTGTGAGCATGAACTTGACTGAAACTTATCCCAGTCTATGGTTTTCTAGCAACTGAATTACCCAGTTTTCTGGAAAAGCTGAGGTCACCTTATGTCTTTTTAATTAATGCAGTCACTCACAATACTCCTCCTCTGCTGGGGACCAGCTTCCATTGAGTAGAAAGGTTTCTTTTTTTTTTTTTTTCCAATATGTCATTCAATCATCTATAAAATACGAATAAAGTTGACCTTCAGGAACCAAAATTACTGGGAACAGGCTGGCAGTGTGATCACATACATCATTTCTCCAGGAAACCAGCATGAAAAATGGAGATGAGCAACACTGATATTTTGAGGACCCCATATGAGGCAAGAGTGTGTTCATGTCCAGCTGTTGTTTAGGTCCTTTTACTCTGAAAGCTGTCTTCATATGTTGGGAATATTTATAATTTATGGTTCATTTACTAACGATGTAGCAGCAGCTTCATGTCTACCTCAACACAGGGCCTTTTAGGGAACAGTCAAGGTGACTGTGTGGAGGTTCAGGATGGTTTAGCTTGTTGAGCCCAGGAGAACAGCTTGTTGGTGTCTGGAGTCTCCAAGGTATGTATCTTTGTTCTTGATGTTTCCCTGTTCCCCAAGGAGGAAGGCAACAGCCCCGTTTTATGTGATTCTGCGATTCCTGGAACTCACTTGCTAGAAGCTGACATCATTGTAAATGCTGCCATTATCCCAGAGCAGCCTCTGTGTGCTTCAGCCCATGACTGTCTTTCAGGCAGTCTGAGAAACTTGTATCATTTACCGTAATAGTGATTTACAGTGCCCTGTCCTCCATAATTACCAGACATCTGAGGACTGTGCAGAAAGTACAGATAAAGAAACCTGAACAGTAAAGTGGAGTAAAGAGAATAGGTGTGTTCCTGTCAAGGAACATGCCAAGATCCATAGTTCAGCAGTAGCTGCTCCTGCTGCAAAGGCTTCTTCAAAGACACTTCAGTAGGTGTTGCCTCTACAGAGCCGCATCACTCTTGAATCTCTGCCACGTGTGGTAAATTGTTCTCACCCTGTGCCCAGAGAACATGATCTTGCAGCGTGTTGTGCTCTGTGTGTGTATTAGGGGGCATTTTGTTCTTTTGATGAAATATCATTTCTTTTGCTCTTAGTATTTCAGTGTCCTCCTTGTGTTCCTTTCCTGGGAAGATGTTGGGAGCAATATAGCGATGTATTGTACAGTTGCTGGTAGATTTATCTGCTTCAGTCGTCTTGGCTGTTACGTAGTGCTATTGTTATGGCCAGAGATACAAAGCCATGCTGTTGTAAATAGGCAGCAAAGCTTTTTCCTGGCATATGAGCAAGGGTTCAGTTTTGGGAAGCCAAGAGGTATGTGTGAGCTTATTGTTAAGTGAGACTCACTGGGAGATGTGCAAGCAGCAGGAGCCTGAAGGGGAAACCAAGGCTGGACTTCAGTTCCTGAGGCCATGGACTCTGGGAACAAGGAGTTAGCTTTGGGCTCTGGTTACAAAGAGGGAATTGTCTGCAGGCTGTGTGTGACCACCTCTGTTCCAATACAGGCATAAATTATAAAGGAACACTCGTAGTTTACACATCACTGCTTTCTCAGATGCTGACCTGCAAGGCCATAGGCAGCTTCTGCTCTCTGCCAGGACAACAGTGTGTTTGTTCTCGTGCAGTGCGATTTACAATGGACATTTCCAATTATCCCCTAGAAATCAGCTGGTGAGGTTTCTCTGGAAGAGATCTTCAAGCATTTTGCAAAATGACACAAGCTAAAAGCATGGAAGCATTGACGATCCAGGAATAGACCATGACCGTATTCAATTGTATCCAGCTTCGAGCATGAAAAGTTCCCAAGTCAAGTGGAAGCTACAGGATTGCGACTGGATACAGTAGTCCAAGTTAGGAGTTAGTCAAGGGCTCTTCTGATTCAGACCACTCCTGTTATGAATCCCCAGTGATGTTTGATAACTCAGCTAGCTCTGTCCTTTCCCAGTGCCAGCAGCTCCAGTCACAGCACCTCTAGCAGCAAATTGTGCCTCTGGTACCATGGTGGGGTGGCGACTCCATCCAGTTGAGTGGGAGGAGTGTTGCCTACTGAATTCACAGCTGCACATACAGCAGTTAGGCATTTCTCATCTAAACCACTCCTGGTTCTGGGGATTGAGGCGAGTGCCAGAACAGGTAAACAGGGCCATGTTTCTGCCAGTTTTATCCTACTTTGAGTTGTTCTTGCATATCACAGGCTCCCGAGGCTGCTCTGCACAGGGCTGTTCAAAATGAAGTATTCAGTTTGAGACAACTACCTGAGAGCCAAAAGGTGAGCACGTCAGAAATATTTTAATTGCTATTTCTATTCTGCCTTCCACTGAATGATATCTTTGTACTTTCAAACATCAGTGAATGCAAGGAAGGCAGATCTGCTGGCAGAGCAGGAAGCCAACACATGCATAGGCCGTGGTTTGCTCAAGGCTACACGGCAATTAACTGGGAAAGTCCTTGCTTGAAACAAGAATGGGTCTCTTGTTTGTCCCTGCGGTCAATGCTCTAATATGAGAGTAACTCTGACTAATTAAATGCAGAATTATGCAGTGCCATCACCTCTTGCCCTCAAAAGAAAAGCAGAACAAAACCTGTCAGCACGCTGTGGGATAATCCGGGGCAGGCTGGCTGGTCAGGTATTTAACTCATTTGTGTATTTCAGTGTTTATTTTGGGCTTATTCGGAGCAGAATCATTCCATCACCTCTGGAAATCAGCATCCTTCAGGCAAAATCTATAGCTTGGTTTGCAGGATACTTTTCAGTGCGGAGTATTTCTTGGTGGCTGTTTGTGTTACCTCTACGAAATCAACTGCAGGTGTGACTTGTGTAAGCTTTGTGCACTCCTGTTCCCTCCTGGCAATCCCAGCAGTTCACAGGTGAATCCGGTGCCTGCTGGTGTAGAGAATTTGGGAGTGTTGATGCTTTGGGACAGATATGTCCTTGACTTCTCTGGGAAGCAGGTAATGCGGTCTGGTCCAGGATGGCATTGGTGTTGATGCTACAGACCGATCAACATCCTGCATTTTGAATGCTTGCGAATCTTTAAGGAATCGCAGAATGGCTGGCGTTGGAAGAGACCTCTGGAGAGCACCTAGTCCAACTCCCCTGCTAAAAGCAGGTTCACCTACAGTAGGTTGTACAGGAATGCATCCAGATGGGTTTTGACTATCTCCAGAGAAGGAGATGCCACAACCTCCCTGGACAACCTGTTCCAGGGCTCCATCAGCCTCCCAGTGAAGAAATTTTTCCTCACGTAGTGGACTTTCTTTCTGAAGCAGAAATATTGTAACACCAAGTGAATACTGGTAAAATTCAGTCTGGTAAGATTTATTACCTTAATATCGGAGAGTTCCAGCTAATGCCAGATTAACATATTCATAGGGTTTTAAGAACTGCTTGGGTATTAATGGTTACCTTTTAATCTGAAATCCTTGCAAGGGTCTCATGTCTCTTCTGCACTAATGACTCAGCCTGTCTTTATAGGAGGTTGAATTTCTGTATATGATGTTTTGAGACTAAATATGAAAGAGGGAAAGTGGCCCTTAATTTTAACAAGTTCCCATTTGGATTAACAGCTGCTGTGAGTTCTGCCTTGTCTTTTTGGCTGTATTTGCCACTTTGGCGGTGTGTTTCTGGCTGTCAGAGTCTTACAGAGGTCTAATGAAGTGTGGCACTTTTTTCTTTTCCCCACAGCTGTTATTTGTCATTTGATATAAAACTGCCTTGTTACAGTTTATTCCTGAATAAATGATAAAAAGACAGTTAGCTTCAGAAGGCAGTGCTGGCATGAGAGTTCCTGCTTTGTTGCTAATGTGGAAGAAGCCATCACTCTCCTTTTAAAGGATGTGTTATGTAGCTGAATTTGGGAAAAAACTTGAACTCCTGAGGGAACCAAAGCTGACCTCTTCCCCTCTTCTGGCCTCTGCTACAGCCTCGTCCTAATTAGCAGTTAAACTCCATGCCCTGCACTCCTGGTGCCGAGAGCTGGCTTCTGGCAGTCACTCCAGGTTTGTTTTTTATTGTGGTGTGGTCTACATTATGTGTTTCTCCACTGTGCTCCCAAATGAAGGCTCTTGTATCTGCTGAGTTAGCAGGCATGGGCCTGTGCTTCTTGGGGTGCATCTTCCCTGCCCCAGAGGTGGGGAGATGCGGCAGCTAGAGCTGGGTGATGTGATAGCCTGGTCAGGGGGTACCCCAGGGTTGGTTCTTGGGTACTTTGGACTGGAGAGTTTGGTGCACGAGCTGATCTCTATTGTTTTGTGTGAAACTGCTACTGACGCTACAAATCCTGGTTCCCTATAGCTCTGACATTACAAGTAACTCCCTGGATTCCTTAGAATATGTTCAGATACTTGACTGAGCTATTTGAGTCTGTCAAACACTTCACGTGGTTGTGCAAGGATGGGCTTGCCAGACTGAAAATGAATTCCTTGTGCTCAGAGGAGTTTTTTGAGCTGCCTGAATGAATGTACAACCAATGCTGGTGCACTCACGTGCCTGAAAAGGGAAATGCACATCAGATCACACCATGCTGCCAGCTCTGCACGGAAAGCAGAGAGTGTTTGCTGGACTCCACTCAGTTTCTCATTAATGTGCAAAGCTTTCATCCATTTCTGGCAATGCACCAAGCAAATTTCTTGATAGAATTTCTTCAAAGCTCTTTTTATTGCACGCAAAACTTGCCTTAGATCTCCCCGTCCTGCCTGTGTTTCTAACAACTGGCTTTTGGGGCTCCCTATGAAGAAGGAGCTGGGCAACATGCTATGAGCTTTTGTTACCTGCCTTGATACGCCTGTGTTACACTTCTGCTGAGGACTAGAAATTGTTGTCCTTTCTAAACCTATCAAATCAATCTCATCTCAGGAAGGTATTTTTAATGAATGTGTAATACCGGTGTTTCCATTTGGACAGAAGGAGACGAGAAGACTCTGTACTAAGCACATGCTTCATTTAGTCATTAAATCTTCTGTTACTTTGGAGTTTCTTAATAAACAGAAACACTTCATTAGGGACAGATAACAACATGGGAGTTCAGCATTTAAATCAAAAATGTCAGTAAATCCTACAAAGGAAAGGAAACGGAGGGTCACAAATGGTTCGGAAGAGGCTGGGGAAGAGGAGGTAATATCTTCTGCTTAATGAATGACAGATCTTTCAAAAATGTGGTTGTTAGATAAAGTCTAGGAGTGGAGAGAAGGGCTTTTCAGAAATTGCATCAAGTGAGTGAGGTTTTTCTTCTAGGAAATGGTCTAGGAATCTTGACCATTCCTCTTGTCTTTGGAGACAAAAAACTGATAGAAATTCTAACATTTTGGGAGCAAAAGGCAGTGTGAAAAGCCACAGCTCTTCCTCTCTTTTGCCCCTGCTCAGATGGAAGTCTCATGCGGACTTAGGGTCCTGTTGAGTTATTCCTTTGTTTCTGAGCTTGCTCCACCAGCACATACCGAAAACCTGCCTAAAACACTTCTTTCTTTTTTTTTTTTTTTTTTTTTTTTTTTTTGTAGCAAACAGAGTGAAGGGTAGCTTGGATTTGAGTGACGGCAGTGTCAATCTAGAAATGCGCTTTCTTGTCAGTAATTTTTAGGAGGAGATACTGTGCCTGAGAGGGATGGTCAGCTGGCCTCCCAGGGCCCCTCCCAGCTCTGTTGTCGCTGATTGGTTTCATAGTCATGCCCTTGGCCATAGAAACACTGAAGGGGGAAGCAGTGTCTCTCTTACCAGACACCAACTGGCTTTAAAAGTCCACTCAGGGGTCGCATTTAAAGGATTGCATGCAACCCCCTCTAAGCCTCCTTGGCTTGTAATGGGAGTCATAAAGCTCAAGTTACATGTTACCACTTTGATGTATACTGGTACAGATGTTAAGTAGTTTCAGAGAGAAGAAATCTCTGTGATTTATTTCTTGCTGAGAAAAGTTCAATAGAGATAAAAAGGGAAAGAGGGGGAAAAGTTTAAGGGGACACAAAAAGGACCATCACTTGATGGTGATTATACAACACTAAAAGTAGGCCTGCCCTTATCACTACAGAAGAGAAAGTAGGACTCGGGGGTATTTCAGGATTAGGCAATAGAACTACGTACCTCAGAGTTTCTTTGGCTTACATGGATGGCCTTTTTTTTAGCGTCTTTTATTCTTTCTGGTGTTTTTTTTGCTCAGGGCAAAATGTTGTTTGTGTAAGAGCAGCTATTGGAAGCTGTTCATGGTACAGGTGTCTACCCACCCTATTAGTTATGACCCACAAGGGCAACATCTCCCTTCTAATGTGAGTATTGCTGCCTACAAGTACGGCTACTTAGTTCAAGAGATTCCTTCAGTAACTTACATGTTAGTCCCCTGAAATCTTGTTGACCTTCAGGCCAGTTGGATATTAGCCATCATTACACTCCCTATTGAGATCAGTGCTAGACCACACACAGGCTCGTGTTGGAACTTGTTTACTGTGAATGTTACTGCAAAAATGTCTTTTCTCTTTTAATATACTCACACATTGCACCTCAAAGATGATTAAGTTTCATAAGTCATTAGGAAAAAAACAGAAGCAGACACCTTATAGCAATACATTTGGGATTCTGTCATTAGGAAAAAAACAGAAGCAGATGCCTTACAGCAATACGTTTGGGACTCACTAGTCTGAGTTTCTCATATCATGATCTTTTCTTATTGCCCGTCCTGTACCCAGCCTTGACTTGGGTTCTGTAAACCCTGTGGAACCTCCAGAGTGAAGCTTTTGCTGATGGTCTGGGAAGCACTGTTTTTTGGACTCACTTCTGGGAAAATGGAAAAGGCCCTTTAGGGCATGCAATGGTTTTTGGCATTAATTTTTTCCGGTATCATTATTATTCTTATTGAATCAACAGCTTCTGTTTTAATTGGATTTTTGCTGATGCAATTGTATCAGAGTCCCTAAAGTGTTCCCAGGTGAAAGTAACTCTCTATTTCCAATAGGATTAATAAATAGTTGTGGATGAACCAGAAAGTCCGGAATAGATTTTGTTCTACTTTTTGGTCTCCTACTTACACGCACTACGTCTTCCACAGTTCACGTAGTCGTGATGAAGCCACCAAACCTTGGGTCTCTTTCTTTCCCTGTCTGTAAAGTAAGCAATGTTACTTTTCTTCCTAGAAGATAGTGAAGGCTAGATGAACAGTAATTTGCATAGCTCAATATTTTTCTTGCCATGAGGCTGGATTTGGAGGACAGACTTCACACAGGAATGAAAGTACTCCCCTGGATATGCTGCTTTCCTCTCCCTCATGGTACCATTTTTCTTCCAGCCTCATCCTCACTGCATACTGTGGCAGTTACCTGCTTCATTGACAGGTCCAGTGTCAAGTCGCAGGAGAAAAAAAATGTGAATTGAAAGGAATTCTGTTGACTAAATCCACCCTATTTTTTTTTTTTTTTAACCTGCTTTTGCAACACTGTCCACCAAATGTTTGGAAAAATATATTAAGATCATCAGAAAAAAAGCCAATCAATTGCAGTGCAACACTGTAAGGCATGCCAGGACTATGCTGTAGCCTGCAACGAGGCTATCACCTTGGAGATTAATAGGATCCAAATTATGTTTCTTTTTCCCAACTCTAGTGGCAACTGCTGTGCAGAAGCAGAATAAATAGCCTACCCTGATTATCACCCTGCTACTGCTCTAACACCCTGACCTTCGTTTAGGCAACCTCAGTTCAGTTTGGAGCTTAACTAGCAGAGCCTCTCTTTTCAGTGCTGAAAAGATGAGCAGAAAGGTGCTGGTTTTGTTACAGTGAATGGTGAAAAGGCCATTTATGAGAAGTCTGGTCTGTGCTCAGCACATGTCCATCGACACAGGGGTGCACTGGCCACTTGCCCATGAGTCATGGTCAGCAAGGTTTCTGCCTGACCACTGAATTCCTCATCCCAAGCCCAAATTAAGGAGGGACTTCAGAAGTCCAGCTTTGATTTAGGAAGGCATCCAGCCTTTGACTAACTGGGTCGTGTGATGTCAGGGTGCAAACCTGGTGCTTCAGACAGGAAGCCCCAAGTGGGTTTATTCCAGAGAATATCTCATAGTGCCAACAGGAGAGTAGAGATGGAGAGAAACAGGCTTGCTTTCCTTTTGCCACGTGCCAGCCATGTTTTAAGCATGTTTACTCCATGCTTTGTTGATAGGAATAGGAGCAGCATGCTGTGTAATTACAGTGAGGACAGATTTAACAGTTCAGGCAAATTAAATGCAGCTCTCTTGCGGCAGACTGCAGTGTTCATTTGCCCATGAGCAAGTCTGCTTTTCCCCTGCAAGTTCTGCATCCTGCAGCTCTCTGCATGATGGCTCTCTTCCTTACATTCCTGCCTTCCCCTTTCTTTGGGCCGACCTGCTTGCAGAGTAGGTTTTTTTAATTAAAAAACTGGTTCGGGCTCAATTTCATGCTTTTCAAGACAGCTTGCAGAGGTAGGAGATTGACAAGTCCACTTGCACTGGGTTTGTTTCAGATTTACCTTACATATGTGAGATTAGATTCTGCTTCAAGGAATGGCATTTGTTTACACTCTTCAAAACAGGTGAGAATATAGTTTCAGCTGAACAGCCTGTATGGCACAGAGTAATCTGTCTTGGCAGTGGAGAACAGGATTTCATGAAGTTTCTGAGGAGACAGGATTTGCTGGGGAGGAAACATCCCTCCTTAGACCAAGCCAGAACAGGAAAAGCAGGCAAGCTCCCTCTGGACACACAGCCCATTTCAGCATCCCTGAGCTGAGGACACACAGAGTACAGCTGCTCTGTCTTAGCCTGTGTTCCCAGCGTAACTCTGTTCTGTTATCTCAAGTTCTTCTATTACTGTTCCTCTGATTATTGATTTAGATTTAGTTATTTTGTATGTTGATTACTTTTTCTGTCTAAAAATGACCTCTTTCTTTATAGGGCAACTGACTTATTTTTATGTTAATCTCTTGTTCTTTTTGAACAGAGAGCTAGAGGTGATACTGATGCCAGGATAAGTAAGTGTTAGAGGTCTATCCTGAGCCTCTATTAGCAAGTGAGCCTGGATTCAGGGCAGCATTTGTCTTGTGCTGGTCTGTGTCCAGACTGAGCTTTTTCTCTATGGTGTAAGTTCAGCTTGCTCTCTCCTCAAGCTGGGTACTGTACAATACTACTTTGTTTCAAGTCTGAATGTTTAAAAAGGATATTAAGGTGTATCTTGAAAAGGGCATCTGAATATAGTGTTACAGCATCTAATGCAGCCCAAAAGTGAACATATGTGTGCACACAAACAACTCTTATAAAAAGCACCTTTAAGTCTTCATAGAAAAGCTGACTGCTTTGAATCTCTACCTCTTTGCCTTGGACAGTCCTCACCTCGCTCAGCTTCTTTGGTCCATCCTAAGGCTTAACCAACAGACCAGCCACTGGCAGAAAAGAAGTTGCCTCTAGCAAACTTGGTCCAGAATGAGTTAAAGGCTAAATGTCCTTCAGCTACAGAAACATCTTTGTGTGGTCATTTTTTTTTTTTAATACCTTCATCATTTCCAGACACAATTTCAAAGAGGTACAAGGAAAGAAATTGTCTCCTATCCCCATCAACTAACCAGAAAGAGCTGGGACTAGAGAGACACATATCCCTGGGACTGCAGGGCTGGGAGGCCAAAACAAGCTGTTGGTTGTGGCAGGGTAACATCTACTCCTTGCAGTGAGGTCCGTGGGTGTTGGGCTGTTGTGATTGGTTGCTGTCATTGAGGTTTAGCCAAGAAACCATGCTAGTGAAGCACAAGGAGGAGCAGAAACCAGCGCCTGGACTCAGCTGTGATGGTTTGGCAGGGCTCAGCATGATGGTTAGATGTGATTTTTATCACTACAATCAGCGCTGTGTTCAGATCTGACTGTACACTCTGCCTGACAGCTGCCTAGGAATCGGTTGCTTGCACAGAGCTCCTTTCCAGGCCAGAAACACACTTTGACCAGCACTGATAGCAAAAGAGCATTATTAAGTTTATTAAGCCTGAGTTCACAGATTTTATTTTAGAATACTAACAGATGGCAAATGATGGCAGTACAGCTGCTGGGACCAGGAGAGGATGGATGTTGGTTTGTCATTTCAACGGATTCTGGCAATAATTCACATTGATGTTTATACGGGGCCTTTCCTGTTTCAGAGCACTTTACAAACCTGTTGATAAATAATGAGCTTGGAGTTAGTATGAGCTGGTGGAGCTTGTCTCTGGGCTCATGTGGCCACTGTGTGAGGGTAAACATAAGGGTATCAGCTTACATTCCCTACACAGCCTGAGTGGGAATTAGGCGGCTGCTTAAAATCACATAGTACCATTTAGCAGGGATTTCAGGAAGAAAAGGAGAGTGAACAGCTGGAATTCAGAGGGTGACAGGTGGGAGTTTGGGTACACAGACTCACTCTCCTGTGGCTGCAAGGGGTTTTGTGTAGACTTCTCAAAGACCTGGAACCATTCCCCCCTCCACCCCCCCCACACCCAAGAAGCTGCCATAGGGAATAGGTAGCCATCAGCCATGCTGTCCCTGCAGAGTCAGACATTGAAGCTGGTGCTGCGCATGCTCTGCTGGCTCTGGCAGAGGTGCTGAGACTTCCTCTCGCTTGGCTCAAACAGGAGGGTGCCCCCATGAGCCTCCTGTCTCCAGCACTTGCTCTCCATCAGCCTTGCTGGGATGTGCTGTGATGGCAGGAGGTGTTTCTGAGGCCACGGATTTGATGCATGTAACAGCTAAATGACAGGAGTCTGTGGCACATAACCAGAAGGAGCACTTTTTAGCACTTTTTTGTATATATTAAGGGTCAGATCAAGACTGCCACTTATTCCTTCTTCATTACTAGCAGATCCATAATTGCATCCCAGAAAAATGTCACACTAGCAAGAGCTAAGTTCAGAAATCCAGAATTGCAGCTTCATGGTTTTCCCTCATGTGAAGGGTCAGAACTTCCAGGAAAACACAGGAAGAAGTCATTAAAAAGCACTTAAATGAACAGAAATAGGTATTTTAAAAAGTCGAACTTTTCTGGAGGTAGGCAAAACATCAACTTTATAGAGTTCCTCCTTTCTTTATAATATATTCAGATCATCTTTTGGGGGAAGTGGGCCTAAGCTGAGCAGGGTATGTTAGGATTAATGTGGAGTAACAAAGGGAAGCTTTTCAGACAGTCTTTCTTTGGAATGGTCTAAAAACTTTTTGTTTTTAAAATATCTGAAACTCTGAAAATGGGGAAGTTTCTCTGTGCTGGTACCAAGAGAGGGTTGATCCCTTTTTAATGCCCAGAAGAAGGCATAGTTAAAATCATATTTAATCAAGTGTGAATGTCCAGTTACCATCTGTGTCACACCAAGAGAAAAATCACCTCCTTTACATTGTTTTAAATGTAGTGGTAAGTGATATAAGGAAAGATAGGAAATCATGCATGAATGGATGGTCTTTGATTTCCAGCCCTTTTCCACAGACTTCTGAGCTCCAATACTACTTTGAATCTGACTGACCTTAGCCAAAAGAAAGTTATAAATCTCTGGGGTGTAAACACTGCAAATGATTACCCTTTGTTGCATTCAATTAGAGAAGCTGAAGGCATGGCTCAAATACGTTTTTGACAGCAATACAATTAAAAGGTCATGACCTAAAAGTAAGTCTAACATCCAGTAATCCAGACCTCCACCTGGCAGTGGAAGCAATTCCTTTCTTTAACCATTAGCCAAAATTACGTATGATGCATAACAAATGTAATTGAAGTGCTGAGGACCTGGTCCTTTCTGCTTCAGCAAATCTTGTGAGGTTCCTCCTGGAAGCAAGTCTTTCTTATGGCTCCAGAGGGAAGGGGGGCTCCTGCTCAGCTGTGGTGATACACTGATGAGAAGGGTAATGGAGCTTGCAGTTGTGATGCCAAAGTGATGCTAGAACATCTGGTCATGGAAGGGCACAGGAGGAGGCCGAGAGTTTGCTTTGTAGACTGCCTCCCACTCTGCCTTGGCCTTGCTCCTGTGTGGGCACAAGGCTGGCACAAGACCGGGAGCAGCACTAAGCACCCACAGTTTTCCCATAGGGAGCAATACAAGTAAAGCAGGTAAGGGTTGGTAGCCCAGAACATCCTACTGTTCTTTGGCTTCACGATTGTGCTGAGAGATCTCACAGGACTTTTGCTAGGAAGAAGTTAAATTATTCTGGATTTTCATGCTTTTGTCTAGGACCTTCATGATGTCCTTAAATTGGATATCTCCCATGTTCTCTAACCTTACATTGTAAGGATGCGGTGGGCTGCCAAGATCTACTCTTCTATCTGTTAATTTCCCTCTGTATCATTTTATACAGGACAGTCAGAATTTGAGACAAGCTGGCAGCCCAAACGCATTGTCTATTTAACTGCAGAAAACCATGCTGTATCCCCCTCTGAATCCTGATGCAGTGATAATAACAGACAATTGATTTAATGCTTTTTCCTTTCATTTCTTTGTTCCTCTCTTTGAACAGACTTCCTTAATCCACAAATAAAATCATCAGGTAAAATTTGTGGATTAATGATTTGAACAACAGATATTTTTTTGCCTGTTGCCTAGATCTCAGAGAGAGTTTCTCTAATTTTCACTTGTGTTCCCCTGTCAAACATTTTCAGTTGTCAGAATGCTTAAGTACACGCTGAGCTGTTGTACGGGCATGTCAGATGCATCAGTGCTTATCAGAAAGCTGAAAAGAGACAACAATTAATGGTCTGTCTGGGATTTCTCATGTGCCATTTTTTGCTGTGTGTGCTGTGTTCACAGTGTCCTTGAAGCCAAGAGTTTCCATGGAGCAGTGACACAGGTCATAGACCTCTGTAAGAGGATGATTCTTAATGCACTTTGATGGGGCAAACACTACTTTCCCTGGAATGATTCTTCAGAGTTCGTGATATAAGAAATCATTGTCAGAGTGAGGGCTGCAGGACCAAAATCCCCCAACACCACAGTATTATTATCTAAATTACAGCAGTATATGGTCAATATGATTGCACACACTCAATGGTATCTTTATATTATAAAAAGATCAAAATTGATCTGAGGGTGTTTTCTATGAGACGCCACTTGGCTGGGAGAACGGAGCGTGCGCTTCACGTCTGCAGACTGGCGGTTCGTGAAACACAAGCAGGCACATAGTGAGTGACAGGTAAAAGCAAACAAGAAAAGGAGGCTATCAAAGCTAATAAAGAGCCTTGCTGCATGCTGGATAAAGCTTTTATGACATTATCTTTTTGCTTGGGGCAAACAGTACATTTTGTTTCTGTTCTGCAGTGAGCATAAGCTTTGGAAAGTTAAATAGAGAGTATTCGGCTGTGGTCATCAGGGGCTTGCTTCACAGTCATGGCCTGTTAAATTGTTTGCTAAACCTTACTCTGTATCTCTCTCTGAGGCTGATGTGAGTCTTAATTCCAGTTTATCTCCTTGTAGACATGAGTCTCTTGAGTATTTCATAAAACCTGAAATGGCAAACATAAAGTTTAAGATGCTTTTTATTGTAAGTCATAAATAGTAAGGAGTCACCACAAACATACGTCACCCCGATAGACTTTAACATTGTGTCATTGTGTATCTTAGCACATTTTTCTCAATATAGGTTTTATACCTGCTGTTCTGCAGCTGTCAGTTATTCTGGCTGTAGTTGGACAGACACTGGGATCTGACCTCCCTGGGGAGAGGTGGGGACAGTGTGAGGACTAGTTGCGCTGTGAACCCTGCACGCCCGTCACGCACATGGGTCAGCTTCTCACCTGCAGGCCTCAAGGCTGTTTTATGTGGTTTTGTTTGCCCCAAAATGCTATTTGAGAACAACTCGAATACCTACAAGTTGGCTGTAAGGAGGGGGCAACCTGAACAGTAAAGTCCTTTCCCCCTCAGTCAGAGCTGGATGCTGCCAGGTGAGCAGAAGCTGATCTGCAAAACTGCCTCTTTGATTTGGTGCAGCTCCTGATGCTCAGAACATTTCAATTTAAGCACTAGGTTTACAGATAACAATGTTAACTTCAGGCTGCATTGAGCATCTGTGTCTTGTTAGCCTAAAGCAAACATAGTTCTGTAGTATTTCAGCAAGGACCGTGTGTGTAAGAGAGCTTTATACACATAATAGAGAACAAGGCTTTTGGGTGCTTGCTTGGACATTCTGGAGTTTATAAAAGTAGTAAATCTTCCAAAAAATATTTTACCTCCTTTAATTTTTCCCCTTTCAGCACAGCTTCTAGGTTTAGGATACCTAACACACCACCCATGCGTCCTAAAGGACAACCCACAACTGCTGTGTGGGAACAGCAGGGAGAGGCTCAATCTGTGCAGCTGGAGCTTTTGTGTCAAGGGATTTCCAGCAGCCTCTTGAGGCAGGCAGAGCCAACGACCCTTGTATTTGTACAGCAATGCTCAGTTAATCTCTGTAGATGATGCCCTTTTGTATGAAAATCAGGTGCTATTCGGGCAGCCTGCCATTGAGGACCTTTGCGTAGGTGATTTATTGATTTGAGGAACTTTTTGTGGTATTTCCACGTTTGCCAGCACCAAGGCTTGACAAGAAGTCCTCAGATAACCTCTGTGGTTGCGTAATCTAAGTCAAATGAGAGGCAGGGCCAAGGAACTGCTGGAACACAGGAGCAGGCTGTTGGAGCAAGCAGAAACAGCGTTATAGGAGTATGAGAGGGACGAGGGGAGTTCAAAGGCAGGAGTGCTAGAGCAGAAGATCTTCTGGGTTGAATTCCCTTGTATATTACTTGCACACACTTATAATCCACTCTGCTGCTGGAATTCAGGTTATTTTTGTGGTTTTTTTTTTTTCCTCCAAACAATTTGTGGATTACACTGTGAACAATGTGTCATAACTCTGGAATCTATAGCATTGTGTTGGACCTCTGTAATTTAGATTTAAAGAAAAGGTGGCAAAGTCTGTATCATCAGTATGTGCGTCACAAACCTGCCTTTCTCTACCATTTGTGCTTTTTGTGTATGATTCTGTGACCCGGGGACAGACTACAGTGGCACATGAACAAATTTATACTAAGTAGAAGTTAAAAACAGGATGGAAATTGTGAAAGCTGATAAGGAAATATAGTTGCATGCCAACAAAGAGAAAAAGATAAGTCTGAAAATAGTGTCACAGAAACAGATATTTTAAATTTGAGATAAATTGCTGCTGGTGTTATTTATGGGCACGACTCATTTGTTTTATAGTGGAAAAATGTTAAAAAATACTGTACAGGTCATTGGCAGAAGAGTGTTTTACCTCTCCTAAGAGCCGCACATCAGGTAGCTTCACGTTCTGCAGTGGATTTGGGAGTGGGGGTCTGATCTCATCCTACAGAGGTTGACGACACGAGCCTTTGGCTGCAAGGCCCAGCACATGGTGGTCTCATAGCACACCAGGGATCGTGAGGCTGTAGCGGTTTTCAAAGGCAGCCTGTTGTAACTCAGCAGGCAAATGTTTAACTCAAGCTGCTCTTATTTTGATAATTAGCCAGCAGCCAGTTGCCATACTTTGAAAGGCGTGTTCTGCTCTGGGGGCACGGGGTGTGTCCCCTCTTTTCCTTACTCAGATGTTAAAAATGCACTGATTTTCAGGACTGACTGGCAAGTAGCAATTATACAGGTCTGACCTTCATGTTCATCTCGCCAGAAGAAAAATATAAGTTGACCACATTGCCAAATAAAATGGAAGATGGATTTGCTTCTGTGAAATAGCACTGGGTGAGCCTTTCTGAGCTTATTTTCATGGTCCCAGCACCCTGCTGGGGTCTTGTAGCTGATAGGAGAGCTAAGACTACAGGTAGAAAGCAGAGAGTAGAGGATGGCAGATTTGCTCTCCAAGTAAAAGAGGAGATTATTGTTAATTCTTGTCTTGATAAAACTGTCTCATTTTCTCCCTGCTGGAGTAATATGCAATGAAGTGGTGTTAAAATAATATACACAATACTGTGCTTTTGGATTGAATCCAAGCTACTAAATCCATCCTGTGTATATTATTTTTATAGATTCCCCCCCCCCCCGTATTTTACTTCCTCCCAACTATTCAAGTTAGCGAAGAAAGGCTGACAGAGACTGCTCATTTCTCTTGGTAGCTGGCAGTGATGTGAGGCTAATAATATTCCTTATGTTTTTGCTAAACATTGGATTAAATGCACTGATGTGATATCTTAAGTAGGTAATATCCAGCTTTGTTCTGCTTTGCCTGTTTCAGAACTGGGTGTGGAATGTGGCTGCCTTTAATCCCCAGCAAATGCAGAGGCTTGCTCTCTAACTGCCTGTTTATATAAATGTGTACGCCCAGTGAAAAGGGAGGGTTGTGGTCCCATCAGTAGAGTGTCTGTCTCCAGTGTCCTGGAACTCTCCTAAACTGGGTTGCTGAAACCTCTCTGTCTGTTTTGCTGTCTTGAAAATTGTTTTGGAAGACTTTTCCCAAAGAAAATTCTGGTGCTGGGGACGCATTTTGCTTTTTGTTGGTCTATTTTTGATCCAATGAATAAAAGTTTTGCTTCAGAAGAGCATTCCCTCTCTAGAGGCCCCGTATGAGCACTAAGCGTGACCGCAGGTGGTTCTGCCCTTGACAGCAAGCATAAGTAGAGTTAATTATATGGGGACCAGGTTCAGTAACTGCATTTTTAAAACCTCTAAGTGAGATATTAAACTAGCAAAAAAGAAGTACTGGGGGACAGCAGCGACAGAAGTTGTGTGCTGTGGTAAATCTGTGTATGTGAAATCTCTCTCTAAAAAGATTTCAGCACTTCACATGACCTCTGTTAATATTTATTTTAAAATGATGCTTTGTGTCAGCTGTCTCAGCTCCACACTGCTGTGGGCTATTCTCAAGTCTGGACTGTTTTCCAGTCAGCGTGAAGTGGACTCTGCTGCCTGACATGAACTGTTGACTTGTCCTGATAGTGTTTGTTGGCAACAAACACGGCAATAAGCCAAATGCAAAGGCAATGCGGCCATGATTTCTGCCAGCCCTTGGGTGTATTTTCCAAATCCTGAAACCAGTGACCTAGATGAACTGAGATCTCAGAGAGTCCTTTCATGGATACTATAGATAAAAGACCTCTTCTTAGTGTATTTTTCATATAATCTGGTAGACAGCAGGACATGAGTGTTTGAAAAGAAGGTGCAAGGGTGATCAGTTGGCTGCAATGTTGCCAGTTACACATAGGGGCAAAAGTTTTAATACCTTAAATGCGCTAAACATAGCTGTTAAACATAGCAGTACTCTGCTGGTACTCTAGTAATACCTTCCTTCCTGCAGCTGCAGATACACCTGGAGTTAGTAGAGTTAGGAAAAACAACTACTTTTTCTAGCGTGCTGTTCTCTGACTGCAGTGTTGAGCTTTTCCTGCAAGGACAATTTGTCCAGTCATCAAAAAGCTGAATATTGACAGATGTCCTTTTCAATATTATAGCTGGTCCTGTAGTTACACCAGTTCCCGAAACACCTCAGGGTCCCTTTCTTAATGCACTCCCCTGCTCTGGCTGGCCAACTGAACAGAAAGACTTTTTTTGTCTACCTGAAAATACCTCAGACTCCTAAAATGAGCAGTAAATGCTGTTAGGAAGTCACTGGTTGCCCAGATCATTGGAGGCTGCTCCACACGGTGGAACTGGCAGGTGTTGTCCCATGCAATGTGCCATTTGCAAACCAGCAAGGCTTAAATTATTTTATGTTGCACAGACTTCAGCTCTCTCTAGTTTAGAGCCTAAACAGACAACCTGCAGCATATACTCTGCAGAGATGGCTGACAGCAGCTTATTAATTATGTTTCCTGTCCAGGCCCAGTGTAGGAGTGATTGACCTGCCATAGTGCATTGGACAACAGTAATACTAAAGGAGCAGAAAAACATACTACATAAGTACATGAAGACAGATTGCACCATACCTTCTGGAGGAACACTCCTTAGCATGAACCTTGTAGAAATTCTGGTGGGAATATACCTGTTCACGTGCAAAAGACCAAAAAAGACCTTTTCTGTGTAACTGCTGTCAGTGCAATGAATAAAGCACTGAAAACTTAACCTACCTGCCCCATTCTTTGGCCCGTGGTGGACAGAGCTTATGTGAAATGTCACTATATGATGTTATAGAAAGTATTGTGTCCTAGATAGTATTTAAAGGAATGAAATTCCCTACTGGACAGTGGATGTTAGGTGGCTGCCTGGTGGCTACAGTTGTGCTGACTGATAAACAGGAAGAGCACAATCCTTTTCTTCTACACAACTTAGGTGAACACAGGAACCTGATGGACAGGTATAGCTGAATTCAGGGTAATGCTTCCAGGTCAGAATTTCCTTACGAAGGAATATGAGGGTTAATCATGCTAGTTACTCTCCATTGCTGTGGCTAGTAGGTCAAAGTCTTATTTTCTAGGGTTTCAGATTCCAAATGGAGGGTAGAGTGAAGCCTGTGAGAAGAGTTACAGCTGAAGAGGAGTTCTGAGTTGTAAGTTGTCTATCTAGACCTATGCTAACCTCTCATGGTCTCTTCTCCTTTTTTGTAGGGAACATCTTTGTCGTCAGTTTGTCTGTTGCTGATCTTGTAGTTGCGGTTTATCCGTACCCTCTGATCTTGAGTGCCATTTTCCATAATGGATGGACCATGGGAAATGTTCATTGCCAGATCAGCGGGTTCCTGATGGGTTTAAGTGTCATTGGGTCCATTTTCAACATCACGGCAATTGCAATCAACCGTTACTGCTACATCTGCCACAGCCTTCGGTACGACAAGCTCTTCAACCTGAAGAACACCTGCTGCTATCTCTGTTTGACCTGGATACTCACAGTGGTGGCAATTGTGCCAAACTTCTTCGTCGGCTCCTTGCAGTATGACCCCCGGATTTACTCCTGCACCTTCGCCCAAACGGTGAGTACATCTTACACCATCACAGTGGTTGTGGTTCACTTCATTGTCCCACTGTCCATTGTGACGTTTTGCTACCTACGGATCTGGATTTTGGTGATTCAAGTCAAACACCGGGTGAGACAAGACTGCAAGCAGAAGCTCAGAGCAGCTGACATCCGGAATTTCTTGACTATGTTTGTGGTTTTTGTCCTTTTCGCTGTGTGCTGGGGACCGTTAAACTTTATTGGTCTTGCTGTTTCAATTAATCCTTCAAAAGTTCAGCCACACATTCCAGAATGGCTTTTTGTCCTGAGCTATTTTATGGCATATTTTAACAGCTGCCTCAATGCTGTGATCTACGGGCTTCTTAATCAGAATTTCCGGAAGGAGTACAAAAGAATACTGCTGACACTCCGGACTCCCAGGCTGCTGTTCATCGATGTGTCCAAGGGTGGGACAGAAGGGATGAAAAGCAAGCCATCTCCAGCCGTAACAAACAACAACAACCAAGCAGAAATACACTTATGAGTCAGAACAGTACTATTTATTCTGGATTATAATTGTATATGTAGTATAAAAGAGCTTCTCGATGTGTGCATTTCACAGCTGATGTTGCTGTGCCCCTCATGCAAGGAAGGAGTCTGCTACCTTTCATGCTTAGCTTGTCACTGTGATGTTGAGGCTTTGAGTAAGGATTTTCAGAATGGAAATGACTGATCTTTATTTTTTTTTCCTATGCCGTCTTTCACCGTGTGCCTAATTAATTGATTTGGTTGCTTTTGCCACAAGCATGCCAATACCCTTGAAAGGGAAACATTCAGAGTGCATGGATAAATGCAGTTATGCTTGAAATGCAATCTTCAAGAGCCAGCAAAATAGCCATGTATTACAAACAAACCTTTTTCCTCTCCCTCTGAATGATATCTTTGGGCACTAACATAACCAAAACTATAGCAAACAAAGTGTAAACCGCATGAGTTTTTACCTTTTTGGTTAGGTAACAGTATTAGCCAGCAAGTATACAAATGGACCTGAGGACTTCCACTGTGTGTGAGTTTGGTTTCCTTTTTCTTTTCTCTTAAGGTTTAGAAGCAAACCTGGACTACATGTGAGGCAGGCAAAAGCTAGGCACCTAGTGAGTGTCTGAAGCAGTCATTTTAATTGAATATCTACAGATAGTAAGTACCTTTGCACTTTCCTTCCCAGGCCATGATTAAGAGTATAACATTTGACATAAACTAATTGCAGGAAGATACTTGGAGCCTGATTCTAATTTAGGTGTCATGGTCAATGTTCATTCCAAACACCTTTCAGAAGTCCCTGCTACATGAACATCATGAAAAAGATGAACATAGCAGAGTTGCATCTGTTTAATGCAGATGCCAGCTTTTAAGTTCTAGTAATATTTACACTTAGAGACAAAAGGAGAAGGGGAAGGAAGTGTTTGTTCCAAACATCTCTCCTTTTGCTCACCACATAACATGGATTTGTTGAGGGGAAATGGAATTTTTTTTTCCATTTTATTCATGTGCAAAGCTGTAATTAATTCATGGATCTGGAAGAGGAAAGCAACTTAAGCATATTCATGCATCAGTTCTCAGTTAAAGCTTGAACTCTGTTATCTTTGACATGGGAAACAATGTCCTGAAGAGCCAGGAAGACCAATATCCCATTAGAAACAAGCACATGGGCAAAGATAAGGCTGTTTCTTTAATTGGGAGGGCAGGAGGTGTGTGGTGTGAGGGCAGCTGTCTTTAAATAGGACTTGTTGTTTTCCTTAGCTTCATTGTGAATTCATCTCTTTATGGTTTTAAGCGGATGGATCCTGCTTTGAAATAGATCCGTAAAAACAACAGGTAAAACTCCCCAGATGCAACTCTACCTTCAGGCTAGCAAACTTGGCTTGATGCTGGTCTAGGGAGAGGCACAGCAGGACCTGTGCAATGGAGAGGAGCAGGTCTGAGCCTTGTGGGTCTAATGAGGACAGCAGTCAGCCCTGCTCCTAATCAGAGGGCAGTCTTTAATCATAGTCAAAGCAGCACTAGTTCCCAGGGCTGAACCCTGAAACACTCAGGACTAGACTTTGCAATAGCATGTAGGTGCCTAGAGGTGAAGGAAGGACTTAGAAAAACCCTGAGCAGGCTAAGTGCCTATTCCTTAGTAAAGTTAACCATTTGTGCATTGCTTGCTGAAAACAATTTGTTGTTTAATGTCCCTTCTGCTGAATTTTGGAGGGAAGAGTGGTTGAGAGAAATTAAGCCCCTTTATGAAGTGGGCCAGGAAACATTACATGGTGCCTTGCTTCAGCGAGGGCTGCAGTGTGCGTGCTGCCATGTGGGGAAGGTCACTGCAATGCAGGGGGGGTCTCTGCATTTGTAGGGCACACTGGCACTTCATGACATTTTGAACTCAACAGCTCTGCCACTTCAGATGGTTATTGTTTTAAAATGCACCGCAGCCAGCCTCCCATAATAGGAATCAAACTGAATTCTGTTTTGGTCTCTTAATCTGCCTGAGCATGGCCAAATAAAGGTATCTTGACCCTCAGAAATAATGCGTCCATTTGCCTTCCAGCAAGACCTGTCTGGATGAGTTCACACCATTCCAT
Source organism: Neomorphus geoffroyi (assembly GCA_033558235.1). Taxonomy (NCBI): domain Eukaryota; kingdom Metazoa; phylum Chordata; class Aves; order Cuculiformes; family Neomorphidae; genus Neomorphus; species Neomorphus geoffroyi. Next base: position 9,116,269 of record JAUMJM010000045.1, on the reverse strand, counting down.
GCAAATAAAATCATTTTGAGTCAAACTTGGATAAGAAAAGCACTGAGGAATCCATAACTGCAGGAGTGTTTGTCCCGTTGCACCAAGGAGATGCCCCATGTTCTGTGAATAGTCTTCAAAGCCATTTGCAATTAGCCATAACTGTGCGTGTTAGAATCACATTAGCAAATAATGTTTAGCATCCAGTGCCAAGCCAAATATACTCCTTTAAGACAATCATGAAGAAGCTTGTACAGATTTGCCAAATGTCTCAAACACCCCACAAGTGGGGTTTCATCTATGGATCCTTCTCTTTTTAACTGAATGTTCAGTGAAGGCAATGTGGTGTTCTTTTTTCTTTGAGTTAATATTTGCACTATTTCTTATTCAAGCTCCAAAGTAACAGCCAGCGAGCATTTGAACCAAACCAAGTAAGCCAAAGAGGTCCTGAACAGGCAAGCTGTGGGAGTCTCTGGTAGCACCTGGTAGGAAGGGAAGGAGCAGGAGCGCAATAGGGCATCTCCCCAGGACTCACAGGGAGTCGCTGCTGAACCAAACTATGCAAAGTAACAGGGGAGATCTGCTCGTCTTCTGTCGTAGGGTCTGAGCCCAGCTCCTGCCCAGGTCTTTGCTGGGGACAGGCTAGGTACCTGCTGCACTGGGGAGGTTCCTGAGCAGCTCCCTGCATGTGCAGGCCCTACCACCATCCTGCAGGGTAGGGATGGGTCTGTGATGGGCACCACCTGCCTAACAGCACAGAGAGCTTGCCCTAGCACCATCCATTCAGACGTGTTTTGGGTGTCCCAGTACAAGTCAGGGCTTCCCAAGAGCAAGCCTAGAGCGGGGGTCATTCAGCTGCCACAGTTGAAGATCTGAGCTCAGTCTTGCTGGAGCTGAAGTTCACAATATGAAATATGAAAAGCAGGGAACGTGGCTTCAAGCAGAAAACACTGTGCCATTTGCTAGCACTTTGATACGGAGACAGTGCTTAGGATAGGATAGATTTTTATACTGGCTTATTTTAAGGCTACCCAAGCAGCTCCTTTTTTATGTTAAGAAATGGTTAACAGGGTACAGAGTTTATTTTGTTTACAGAAAAAGGGAAATGTGTCTTAAACTCGGAATCCTGAGCAGTGTCAAGAGTTTCCCCATGGGAATCTAGCTTTAGTCCAAATCTGAGCTTTCAAGGAGGTGCCACAGCTTAAACCATGCTCTGCCAATTCCACCCATTGCGTTCCTGGCCTTAAGTCTCAGAAATAACATTGAGATTTCCTGTAAATTGGTCTGGATTTGTCCTGGTGGTGTTGAATACCTATTCTAGTCCCAAACTCTAAAATTGTGTTAGTGGACATAAACCTATGGAGAGACAATATTGCTGTGAAGGAAGATAAATCTTTTGCCACAAATAAATACTTTTGGATTTTGCTAATGAATGTTGTTTAATCTATTTAAGAAGAATGTAACTGATATATTTATATATAAATATATATTGCATATACTGTTTACATTTTATCATTTGATTAAGAATCCTTTAGTATACTTCCCTGTTGCTATTTTTGTTCAGAAAGTAGATCATTCTCTTTACCTGTTAAAAATGTAATAAATCTGCCATTGGACTGCTTATTGATTTTTTTTCCATTTGCAGTTATTTTTTAATAAATATTTAGAACAACAGCTTGGGTTTCATTGACTCCCAGAAAGCAGATTAAATTGATAAATATAATTGAGTTCAAGCATACTTCAGCTGCCCAGCTCTGACCTGGAAGAGAATGATTCAGTGCATCTGGGACATCTCCTTGGATTCACATGTTTTTCTTCCACCTGCCTGGGAGCCACCTGGCTGATGCACTGCGGTCTTCCTCATCAGGGAAGAAATGGTCTCCATACTGCCGCTGGTCTCATTGCTGTGTGTTACCCAGGGCCTGTTGCCTTTCTTATGTCTATGTCTATCCATGGAGTGTTATGGAAGCAAAGATTTTGCCACATCCAGTTCCTTCCCCTGCATTGCAGTTGGGAAGGAAAGCACAGGCGAGCCGTGAATGGGAGAGTGTGGAGCCAGGGAGGGTGCAAGTTAAGGCATGAGGTGGCATTTGAGTTAGGTGGTTGCAAGTTAGAGCACGAGGTGGCATTTGGGTTGTAGGGGAAGGCTGGGGACAGAGAGAGTCCCCCTGAGCTGGAGGCTGCCACACTCTTGGTCTGCACTGAGGAGCTTTGTGAGGATGAGGACTGCCATATCCAAGATTATTTTTTTTCCCCCTACCTCTGTTTCGGAACACATTTTGCTGTATTCATGCAGTTCTTCAGATAATAGGTTCTGTCCATGGGTTGAAGCTGTTATATTTCTATGCTGACATGATTGGAGCTGTATTTTTAGGGAATCGGTGCCACTTCTGAAGCGAGGGTGATGGAGAGTGGCCCAATTGTAACTGCAACTTGAGCTCTCTGTTTGACTTTTTACACAGACTGAGTGCCTTGTCCTGTTTCCCAACTGGATGCAATGTGTAATCGTGGGGTTAAGGGAGTGAAGGCTGAGGTTATCCATTAAAACAAAAAACTGCCTCACAACCATGGAGCAGACGTGTTGAATGACCAAGCACTGTTCATTCAATGACATCCCAGAGCAGCACTACTACTTTTTTGCTAGTCTTTTCCAACAGACACTGGACTTCTGCTGTTTCCGCAGTAAAGACCGCAATGCTTGGTGACGTGACGTGCTGAAAGTGATGTTTATGATAGTTACAGATCCCCAAATGTCTATCCAAGTACAGCTGCAAGAAAACCCTTGCACAGACTTGTACCTGCTATTTCTGCCACATGGAGGTGAATTAATTGAACTGTCAGAAGTGAAGCAGTGTTATTTATTTACTTACTTGCCACAAAGTGTGGAAGTTGGGAGATAAGACACAGCTATAAAAGACAAGAGGCATGATAATTCAACACCAGGATAAAATCGCACTCATAGTGACTGTTTAGAAATCAATATTTGTCCTAATACATTTACTTCCAAGCTTATAATTTATAATGTGAAGCCAGTCAGTAAAGAGCTGCTGCATATGTCTGTAGAATTTTATTGGAAAAATGTAAATTACTGGGCCTAATGCAATATTTCTTACCATAAAAGCTCTGAGATAAGAAATGCAGACTGGTTTCTTGCAGGAACTCTGTGATGGGATATGCAAATTTTTTCATTGGTGATAAGAACCATAAAATTTGTATTACTCATGAACTGCATTTGTGAATGGGAGCTCCACAATATTATTAACTGAATTTTCATTTTGTAGTGCTTGTTTTTAATATCCATTATTCATCTGCTGTAAGTAATGCACTGTACAGCAGAGAGAGAATTTACAGTATCAGGTCAGTTTCCAGAGCAAAGAAGGTGGGTCTGAACCATTAACTGAAATGTGTTTCTATGTTTTCTCCCAAGCATGGTCTCCGGATAAGGTTTTTAACTCAAATAATAGCTTCTAAGAGGCCAGGGAAACCTTAATGTCTTTTAGATTAGTGGCAACTGCTGTGAAGTCACAGCTTGCTTAGATTACCTTTTAAATAGACTGAGCTATCAAACCGTTTTATAAATCTGTCCAGCTGAAGCACATAATTTATTTTGTATGTAGAATATTTTATAGGTAACACATCTAATAAATTGTGGTGCCTTTCCTTCCGCATTGTGCTTCTCCTGTGAGCAAAACTTCTGAATTTCCCTGGAATTAGGAGGCAAAATTGTTTCCTCCACTGTAAGCAGGCTGCTTTGCTGCAGGGTAGGTTTCCTTTGGAAACCTCAAGGTAGATTTCCTTCCAAGTGGTTTTGTTAAGTGTGTAGGATAGAGGTATTAATGTGGAATCAAAATACAACCATCTCCTGGGTACCTGAAGCAGCCCTTATCTGCAAATCTTGAGGGCAGTGTCTTCCGCACGAGGTTCTCTCCTGCTGTGTCCTAGACCAGAAATTAACCTCTCTCTTCACTCTCCATTGACACTTCTCTGTCTTCCAGGAAACACTGCGGACTCATCCACAGAGCCCTGTTCAGCAGGCCCTTACCTGTAGGCCAACACAGAGGAACAGACAGGTGAAGAAAAAAAGCTGTATTTTGGCCTGAAGCCCTTCAGATTTCAGAATAGTTCTTATTTATGCTGCTATCTTCATTTTATAGAGACATATGTATACACACAGCCTGGGTTTTCCTAAAGGAATCAATACCAATCATAACTTACAAAGTATCAGCTATATAGAAGTTCTGGTTTTTCTCCTGGGTACCTCAGAGCGGATGGAAAATGCAGCAGGTGCTGATAATGTTTTTCTGCCCTTGGGAAAACTTGTCACAGTCACCTGTTTATCTTGTTTATTTTGGCATTTTACTACCTGAAACTGCTCTGTAACATAAAAGCACATGCAGGGTGGTTAGAGGTGAAGTCTTACAGATTCACTTCTACTTGAACAACTGTAAATCAATAAGCTACAAGCAACAAAGAAAAATGTCTCTTTTGTGCATGTAAAGGAAGGCTGGTATTTTTATTTTTACTGAGGAAATATCAGGCAATGCAGGGGTTTGCACTTTGTGTATTAGTGACTGGAGAGTGTAAAATGAGCTTTGCTTTAGCTGCTTTTTCAATAAGTGATGGAAACCTCGGTTTATTTTTGGCATGTTCTTAGGACGGCACAGAAAAAGAATGAGGGTTGGAAGTACAGACACTGAAGGGTTCCAGGGCTCAGCATGCTTAAAAAGTGAAGTTTGTAGAAGATGAAAAGCAAGGCAAGTCCTGCTGACTGGTCTGCATGAGTTCAGCTCTGCAGCAGGAATAGGCACTGCTCAGTGCCTTTGTACATCTGGCGCTACGAGAGCTCAAAAATGGCGACGCTTCTCCCCTGCTGATCTCATCTGTAGATTGGAAAGATTTGGGCAGACTTTATTCCAAGAAGGAAATAAAGAGTTTGTTTGTAACTGTGGGTCTTCGATCTGACAGACTGTGTTGTTTCAGATGCCAGACCTTTCCCCCACTCCATTCTCTGATGAGAATTTTGGAAGGCCAAGAGTACTTTGTATTGCTTCCTCTTTACAAGGCAGCATCTTGGAAGTTCTTTTCACTGGCTGCTTGTCTTGGAGCATGTTCATGGGTATTGCTGTTTGAGGAATTACTGTTACATACAAGTGACCTCTTAGAATGGCACTGAGCTGGGTTGGAAGAGCCTAGTGGTAATAGCTGGGATGGCAATTGCACCATTCTTCAGTCTTCATGCTTTGTGAAGTATGGTAAGCAGGCTTTTGGGTAACGAAGGAACTGCACCTCTCTGAAACTGCACTGTTGTCTGGGGCTGCAGCATAGAGTACTTATTACAGACTGAGATGGACATGAGATGGCCTTCCTGTCACAATTTCTATAGGTCTTTCCAGTTCTGAATGTTTCTCTCTTGATTTGGTCGTAATTCAGACTTCTTGACTGCACAGTTGCATCCAAAGTTCACCTTTCTTTGAATTGTTGAAGTAAAATGAATCTCAAAGAACTGTCTGAATTCAGAGCTTTCAGCTGAGAGAGGTATGGCTGGCTAACATACATTATTATTAGCCATTAAACCCCTTAGCTGCTAATTGAATGGACTATTTCTATGTTATGTGTAAATTCATCCATATTTTTACTTTGCTGCCAAACAGAATTACATTAAGGCACTTCAGTAACTGTAAAAGAATAGAAGCAGCAGCAAGCATTTTGGGGTATTTTGGGTTTAGTGAATTATATCACGATCTTGCACTGGTTGCTAAATACTTTAATGATGTGTCTAGTAGAATTTATTTTTGTTTTGGAAGGGACATTAGGATGATAAATCGCTCAGCAAAGAAGGGTAAATTGTAGCTGGGCTCAGACTTGGTACTTGAATCTTTAAGTCCATAGTTGCTGTAGTTATTACAAGGATGTAAAAAGAGCTAGATAACTTTGTATACAAGCCTATTTGTCAAACTTATTGTATATCAAACACTGATTTAAACTGTAGTTCCTTTATATGAACAATGAGGAAAGGCTCCCTTTTTCCTGCCTCTTCTTATAGCTTTTAGTTAGTAGCTGACATTGACTTTGGCTTTTTGTGTTTTGCATCAACTTGAAGAGTGGATGGTGCCTACTGGTTGAAGTGGGGGACTGAGTAGAGGTGACAAATCAGGAGCTCTTGCTTCTGTTCTTGCTTCTTTCTCACTTGTTTTGCGTCCCTGAAATAAAGCACGGTGTAGATTTTCCCTTGGGTACAGAGGTACGGTTAATTACACCGCGAAGCACTGAGGATAGACAATTAACATTTATCTGAGGGAATTGCGCAACGATTAAGCCTTAATTTGCTATATGATTTCTTTCTTTCTCATTAACCCTGCTGAAGCCGTACCTTTGAAATGAAAGTTAAAGATGAGAATAATTCTGAGAAGTGTAGAGGACTGAATAAATCAGCTGCAACGAGGTTTTGCAGAATCCCTTGACTTGAGTCCTGGGTAACAGGTTGTTACAGTGCTGCAGCCCCTTGATTTTCTTTTTACTGATGAGCTTTGAGGGGTGGAGGGTGATGGGGTGTTATAGTTTAAGCTTGGTTTGGTTTGGTTTTTCTTTTCCCCTCCTCTTTCAGAGAATTTTTTCTTCCTTTGCTGGCAGTGGGGGGTCAGGGGCCATTTCCGGGGAGAGCGGGGCAGAGGTTGTGTCCCGTTTGCCCGGACGTTCCTTTCACTGGCTACGTCCCGGTCTCCGCCTCTTTCTCCATCTTGCTACCTAGAGAATAGCCGCGCTTTGCTACCTCTGCTTGCGTTGCTGTATTCTCTATCTCTCTATCCTTATTTCCTTTCCCTCTCTGTGTGTGTGAGTGCGAGTGTGACTGATAACCATCTGGATCGGCGCTGAGGAGGAGGCTGCCCGGAGCGGAGCTGCGGCCTGGGAGAAGCTGTGCGGCCTGGGAGAAGCTGTGCGCCTCGCGCCAGGGCTGCCCGGTGCGGAGCTGCAGCTTAAAGTGACGGCACCACCGGAGCTCGGGTACGGGACTCGATCCATATTAACAACTTAATCGCACTTGTTGTTGACTTTGTTCTGTTCTGTGCACACATACACTTAGAGCAAAGAACTGTTATCTGTTCTGCACAATCTCACAATCTCTGATTAAAATCACTGAGCATACTTTGGTTGGTTTGGTTGGGTTTTTTTCATCCAAACTAAGACATGGGGGAGGAAAAAAAAACCCAAACCAAAAACCAAACAAAACCCAAGAACCACCTGGCAGAAAACCACTGACAACAAAGAAACAAAGCCAGCTGAGTTTTGATTTGGTCTTCTAGCTCATGATTTCCTCTGAATGTGGTGTATGAAAGGCAGGAATATGTGCACTTTGCTATTGATGCTTCATGTGTCGGTCAGAAACGGGTTTGCTTGGGGCGATAATAACTTGTCAACAGCAGCTGTCACAACAGGGGGAAGTTATCCTAGCAGGACACCTGGATGTCAAACATTGTGACCAGAAACATCCCCAAGTACCCAAATGGGGTTGTGAGCTGCTCAGCCTTGAAAGGAGCAGGATCCTCTGTCTGTAACAGAGCAAGTGTTGTGGGAACAGCCAAAAGCAGTGGGGAAAGCCAGACCAGATCTGCATGCCATCTTTAGTTTGATTAAATGTGTAATTATCAGCAACACATTAAAGTCCAGTCAAGCTAATTCATAATTTTCCTCATGATATTTGAGTTGTTTTAATGCATTCATAGGGCTGATTTTATTTTAGTTTATTTGTTGTTCATACTAATGTGTACTGTCTAATTCTGATGTATGGAGGCGTTGTGAGATCTTAAACAAGGCAGTTTTCTTGGTGAAAGTGATTAGTGGTAATGAAACATTATCAGACTCACTGTAATACTATTTGGCTGTACTGAGTAATTCTCCCTCCAGAGCTTGGACCGTGCATATCTATTTGAGGATTAAACAGTATAGCAGGGAGAAAAGAGTAGGACTAACCTTTTCCCTTGTTTCCCAGCAGAGTGAACAAGACTGATTTCACTGAAAGCTATGGTTATGCTAAAATAACACTAGTGTAGGAGATCCGGGCCAAATCCAGTATGATTTCTCTTTTTTTATCAGTTAGAAATCAGAGCTGTTGGAGTTTTTCTAAGTTACATTAATGGCAACAAGAAATGGAAGTGAGAAGTGATTTAATGATACAATTATAAATAAATAAAATCAAACTTAGATTCCTCCAGGAGTTTGTGTGCAGGCAAAATTAACAATATCTATGATGTTTAGGGGGAAAAAGTAATGTGTTCAGTTGGCACAGGGCTAGCAGTTTAGCTGGAGTTGGCATTGCAGAAGCAGCAATCCTTTTAAGAATGTAGTGCAGGAGTTGTCTGTGTGGGGCTGGAAGTCAGTCTGTCTTGCTGTACTGATCCTTTCTGGTATTAAAAATACATTTCTGTACTGAACAAAACTACATCACATCTGAATTGGATATCCTTAAATCTAATGGATTACTGTATTTGGAGAGAGAAATTGGAGTTACTACATTTTTATGTATATATAAACACAGAGGTAATATTGTTACTGATGGAGTCTTTCACTTGGAAGAAAAGTGGCAGGTTGTGTGAACTAGTGAGTGATACGTTCATGTAGAAAATGGATATTTCAAACTAGAGTGAAAACCTCTCAAAAGTGAGTTATTATATCTTGTGCTCTAGAAGAATATTTTATCACTTGTCACAATTAGTTGTAAAATTGCATCCACTGCTTCAGTTCATCAGCGAGACCAGGTCCCTACTGCTTGTAATTCACTTGGGATGGATTTTGTGTGAATGGGACAGACATAGTAGGGGTAAATGCTTTGCAGGAAAGTTCACAGCTACTATGAAATTAAATATTCAATTACATCACTTGCTGATTTTCATTATTCAGGAAGATATCTAGAGCATTTGTAGTCATACTTTCCTAAATTATTCAGCTGCTTTCTAGGACCATAGTCAGCTGTATGAATTTCAGCCTAACTCCTTGTACTTGGTCTTTATTAGTGCTGCCTTCAGTCAAGCAGCTTGAGCAGCGACCTCCCTGGTTCTTTGCCATGTGCCTTAGATACCTGCTTCTCTCCATTGCCCTGTCACTGAGCACGGGGGATTTCAATACTCAAATATGGCCCAAAAGTTTATATTCCATTTGATTTAGGCAAGAATCCTGAGAAACATGGGCTTCACTCAAGAGCCCACCTCAGCACTGGGCTAGGCTGAACATGGGGATCTTTGAGCAGCTGCCTGGCTCCTGCAGGGCTGCCTTTGGCTCTATTGGAAATAACAGAATATTCTTGTTATGCCAGTAAAGAATAATTAACATGATGGTATTTCTTTCTTTAAAGGAAAGTGCAATAATTTCTTCATTTGACTTATTTCTAATAACAAGCTGGTTAAACTGGCTATTAAATCAGGTGAAATGAAGGTTCCATTTTGTACTGTCTATTCTCTTCACAGTGGAGGGTATAATTAAATAGGGAAAAGTAACACCAATAAAGTCTGCAAAGCTGAACGTGAGCAGTTGTTCCTCTGAGGGCTCTCTGGTCATAGGCTCTACATGCTCAGTTGGACCAGAGCTCTGCGGTCACTTATGCCAGGGGCACAATCACCGTGGCTCTGGACGGATGGTGTGGCCTGTGGGATGCACTTCTGCCACAGAGTCCTTTGCAGCACGCAACGCCGCTTGTGAAAGTCTGTGGAAGAGGCTTTGGTAGCCAGCCAAACCCTGGGCAGTGCTCATCCGATATTTATTTTTAGGTCTTTTCTTGACAGGGAAAAATAGACTTGGGAGTCTAGTGGTAGGAAATGGGGACTACAGAGTCTGCAGGAAAAACTGAAATGTGCCAGCATTACTGCTCCAGTCTTTCATTGTCTCCACTTCTGTCCCGTTTTCTGCATCTGGCCATTTCCAGATTGAGGGAGTGACCAAGTGCCTTACTGTTGTGGGACTCCAGCAAAGCTGAGTGAGGTAAAAGAAATGCCAATGAGATATTTCCAGTGAGGAGGTGAAAAATTGCACTTATTGATTACTTTTTAGGGTGAATTAATCATAAAAAGAGCCAAAAAGACCCTTTTTATTATAACATTATTAAGATCTAACTTGGGCAAACTGCCAAAATAGCCATTACTGTACTTTGGTGTTCTTTAGGCTGCCTATTAGACAGGGTTGAGAGGTGAAACCATTTGTTATTTCCTTTAATATCAGAGTAATATAAATTATATGTCCTGTAACACTCAGTAAGGCTAGACTGAGGAGCTCAGAAAAACTCAATTATTCATGCTTTATATTAACATCAATATTTCATGGTAAAGCAGAAGTGATGGAGAGCCTGGTGAGATTTTTTAAGCTTCCTTTATTTTGTGTTGATTTAGGGAAAGAATTTAACTCTGGAAACAGACCTATAGTCTGAGAGCGTGGACTTGATTCATGTGAAGTCGTTCTGCACAGTTAGAGCTTGAAAACAAGATAATGGGACCATGCTGTGCTTGATTCTAATCATGGTGCAGATTCCTCTTGTAAATATGACATGGGACATGGAGTACTTGAGACATGCTGATAAATCTTGCGGTTAACTTAGCAGGAAGTTGGAGCATATCCCATTCTGGGTGATGTTCAACTCAGCACCTCGGTTTTGAGATGTTTGTGCACGCAATTACTAATAATGTAGGGGCCCAGAGGGAAGCTTCACCAAAACACAGGGCACATAGCCCAGCAGTGTTATTCAGATGCCTTGCCCTGTTAATCTTTGGGGTCTAATCTTGGAGGGTCAAATGATCCCAGCTGACAAACGAGATACAGGTGGTTGCTCTGGCCATGCTCAAAAGATGCCTAATGTTCTCCATCTTACCTCTACTCTGTTCAACCTTATAAGCCTGTATTTGAATTTAAGTAGTTTATTCTAGTTCTGGGGAGGAGAGATCTAAATCCCCCTCTTGGTGAGCACCATAATAAAATCTGGATAAAGGGACAGAGCATTTCAGAAAATGCAGGAGGCGTAGAACCTGGTGATTTCCACAGAAACAAGGTGCATTGAGGTAGGTAAAGAGCTTTCACTGAAGGAACTGTGACATTTTAGCTCTGCAGTGATATGGAATGTAACTTTCCTCTGGCATGCCCTGGTCCTAAAATAGTGGGATGTTGAGGGAAGAGGTTGTGGAAGAATAGAAAGATGCACCAAAACATTGTTCCTTTCATTGAAACACTTCAGCCTTTTCATTAGCTAAAATGCTTCCAATTTTTTGTGGGTTACCTTTCTTGTTTGCTCTCTTCTCCCTGTTGTATGAAGAAAAAAAAAATTGCTTTTTGGCTAATCTGATTCTGATCAGGTCACAGCTATTAAAAGAAACAAAGCTCAAACAAAACAAATCCCCTTTCTGAAATCTTCTCTTCAATGCACAGTTCAGCTTTGATTTTGGTGATTTATTAGAGCAGCAGTGTTCACACTGCTGTAATCAAAGGCTGGTTGATACTTCAGTAAAAATCTTGATTCCCAAGGGTCTTGTAACTTGCCTGTAAAACAAGTAAGTAGCAGTTGTCCTGTTAAACTGAGGAACTGTCAACTGAGGAATTGTAAACTGTGGAATATTAATGCCTTCTCCTCCCTCTTCCTCTCCCTTCCCCCTCATTCCCTCCCTCTACGCTCTTCCCAGAATTCATGCATGCTGCAAGCCATTAGTGTTGGCAGAAGGAAAGTACAAGAGGCCACTGTGGTCATGGAGGATCCTGTCTGTGTCCCCACCACTCAGAATTGCTGACATCTATTTCACACAAGCTATCATAAGCAGAAAAATCTCTGTCTTAAACCCAGAAAAGATGATGTTCCCTTTCCATCTCCTTAAAGGCCATGGTAGTGCCTCTTCTAGTTTCCAGTCAAAATGAAAACTTGTCTGCATACGCCAGTGTTTTTGTTGCATTGTTCTTCATCTCAGGTAGCTTTTTCCCATCTTCAATGTGTTTGTCTCACTGCTGTGTTTCTATAGATTTGCCGTGTCTGCCCTTATTTGTGCCTTGGTTAATGTTGTCACATCCTGTTTCCAGGCCAGGTAATGCCAGAAGAATAAAATAGGAGAACTGAAGCTCTTGTGCTTTGTGTAGCTCTACTTCCCCGGAGCTGTGGGAAGCCTTGATTAGAGCAGCATCTCTTCCTGCCTTTGGGAACAAGCGAGGGAGCAGAGGGGAATATGTGCTGCTGGGAGTGTGACCTGTTTCTGTTGTGCAGAGCTGTCCTGTGTGTGTTTCATCCAGTTTTAAAAGCATCAGTGGCACCTAAACAAGTTATGGTCAGTGCGAAAAACAACTGACACCTAACTGCAACCTTAAATACTGCTCTAGGACTGAGGATGGCTCTTATCTTTTGGGTCTTTTCCTGTTGCAAGGACTAAGAGGCTTCTCAAAGGTTGGGAGAAGTCTCATGAAGAACCAAATGAACTCTTCCAGTGATGCTCCTCAGTGCTCTGCAGTGTCAGAAATGGCTCTAAACATTAAAAAAATAACTGGCTCTAGCATATGGGTTTGGCCTGACTGCGTGCTTCACCTGTAAGTCTGATCAAGTTAGACGTGTCAAAAAAGCAAAAAAAAAATATGTCATCTTGCTTCAGAGTCAATTGGAATGTCTAATAAGTTAATAACTTTTTAAAAACATGATGCTTAAATTTCTATTGGTGTCCCTGGAGGTATATCTGTATGTAATATTGACTGACTACAGCAAGAGATGAGTCAAACATGCTCTAGAAAATCTGTACTTCTGTATCAGTTTTCCTTTCGTTTGCTGCTGCTGAGAACACTTTCTTTGCACATTTGTCTTGAGTCGCTACATTCTGTTATTTGAAAGAGTTCTGTTATTCGCTAAGTTTGGTTATTTGACCCTTACTGCGTTCTTGCAGTGATATCCAGTACCATTAGGCTCAAACTTAGCTGCCAGTAGTAGGCTCTGTTCTAGTGCTAGAACTAATTGATGTCAGTTTTCATGTTGTGAATCCCTGACTATGTGGATGTGTTTATAGATGTACAAACGTACAGAATGCCTGTCTAAAGCATTGTGTCACTGGTGTCTGTAGGAAGTGCTGGGATCTCCCATGAAGCATGTTAATTAGTTTTGCCTTTCATTTTGACACCCCAAATTCTAGGCTTGAGATACGTATTAGACCTTTTTCCTCTTGTTTGTCAAAACACAACAACTTTTTCAGAGCAGAACATAACACAAATGCTAATTAAATCTGACAAGTTAAACTGATGTCACCCATTCCAAATGGAAGAAACAACCTGACAAACAGAAATCCATTCTGGCCTTGTTAAAGTTGACTGACCCCAATTACTGAAATCTGTGGGCACAGTCTGAAGACCCCTATTATGCTTTTGCTGGTTTGGGGGCAGGAGGCAGCCATCCCCTGATTTCAGAGCGCAGAGCTGTTGCCTGTGGGGGAAGCCCAGCAATCCCACCCTCCTAGCTTGCTTTCAAAGGGGCTGTGCTGCAGTTGGCCAGAAACAGCTCAGAGGTGTCTGCTGGCAGACCATCTTTGGCCAGATGTGATCCCACAAACTGACATCTCCAGATTGCACAAGCAAGTGTTGAGACCGGTAGTGATCCGCTCTGTCTCTCCAAAGTGCTCTAGGCAGCACTCAGAAAGAGCTCCTTGGTTTGAGCCTCACAGTTTGTAAGCCGCTCGACTGTTGCCCCTGCCAGTACAGGCGGACCAGTGAAACCAGCCTCATTCGGTTGCTGTTTGGCAAGGGAATAAAACAGGTGCTGCCCACAGAGTACTGGCTGTTGTCATAGCTGACAGGAGCGTGGGAGCCCTCTTTGTGTAGCAGTGGCTGATAATTACTTCTTTCCGTCTCTCCCTGAGAGGCAGAAGGTGGTGCAGGCACCTAATTATCACAAAAACTTAGGGAGTTTTTCAGTTTGGATCTGGCTTTCTTCCATAACAGAGCACTGCATCATTTCCAGTGCATCCTGATATTGTGCTGATGGTGGTTTCCTGCTGAATGGTCCAATAAGAAGTAAATGCCTACACTTACTGATGAGGTACATTTACTTAATATTGAGACACGTAGATGCTACAAAGAAAATTTCCTGATGTGGATAGACATCTTGTGTCCAGTGCAACCTTTATATACGAGGATATATTACATATACTCTGATCATGTTTTAAAAGAACAGTTGTGGTATGATTATTAGCGCCTCATATTCCCTTTCAGTCTGTATGCACTGCTAACAATAACTATTATTTATATATTTCTTGTCTTTCCATGTCTTGGGAAGACTCTTCCGCTGCTCTCCAAACCCCTCATTTTTCTTGAGGCCGACACCCCAAGCCTTTAAGCCACTCCAGGGACCCATCAATGTGTCAGCTTCAGTGTCCCGTGAGTTGCTGACTGCTGGAACAGCCCCTAGGTCAGTGGATGTTTTCTTATTCTTTTCCCTGCCCCGTTTGCCTGGGAAGTAAAGGCTGCTAGGAAAGAAAGCTATTGCCTTTTACTTCCTCCAAATCAAACCCTGTTGTCCTATTGGCACGAAGGAGTATTACTCAGGAAAAACTCATTTCTCTTCCTTCGCTTTTGGTTTTTTATGGCTTAAAAAAGTTATAAATAAAAATCCTTCTTTCTTCCTGAACCCTTGTAACTTATTGTGGTGACTGAAATGGGCTGACTCTCCGTAGCGTGAGTATTCTGACAAATATCTGAGCAACTTTTTTTAATGAAATTCATACTTGTTCACTAAAAGCAAAGCACTTGTTTACAAGCCTTTCAGTGCACAAAACACTTGAGAGGAATTCCATGACACTCGAGGGAAGCAGGCTGGTATAATCCATTTCGATGGATGAGACTCAGAGGGCGTTGCTGTGGCAATCTGCTGAAGGTAAATAATGGCTCCTATGTTTTGGTGTCTGGGTTTCTGCAGTGTGAACAGAATATCTGCATTTTACAAATGAGGAATGAAGGCCAGATGCAAGGCTGGGCTGGTGCCAATTGCAGTTCTTTAAGTCTGGTACATTGAAATGTGACGCAACGAGACATGGAAAAATCGGATGTCTCAAAAGGCAAAGTGGTGATCGGGAAGCTGCCTGAAGAGACTGTGGGAGGCCCTGAGGACACTGCACTCTGTAGTCTTTCTATGTAAGCCAGCTTCCCACTCTGGAACTGTAGGCATATTCCTCTGTCTGGGACATGAGGTCGGTCTAGCTGTGCCGCAGGCACCACGGCTGCCACCCAGAGCAGGTCTGGGCTGTGCTGGTGGGTCACTGCCATTGCCACCACCTAAGCTTCCTATGTGGAACACTAGCAGGGCTGTAAAAAAGCAGAACTGGAGTATCTGAAGTCAACCAGCATGAACACACATCTTGCCTCTTGAGATGAAGCAGTGAAATTTGGAAAGAGATGGCTAGGAGCTTTGCGACACATCCCATAGAGCACAACCATGATGCTACAGCTCAGCCCCATGGGGTAAGACATTTTGGTAAGAGCCACTGGGGAGCAGGAGGAAGAGAAAAAGGCTCTGAGCTCTGGAGCGTACATTAGCCGATGGATGGCTCTGTAAGGACTTTATCGATGGCCTACGTCCATACCAGGCAAACTGCTCCAACAGCAGTAGGAGATTAGGCTGTTGAATATAGAGCTGAGGAGAAAAATCCTGTTGAAAATGTAGTCTTTGTAACTCTTAGGGAGCTGATTCAGTCGTAAGTGAAGCTGCCTGTGATTTTGACCCATTTCCAAGGACTCACAAACGTACTAGACCTTGTGTCACTGATCACTGAGAGACTGATAATATCGATCTGTAATCATTGGTAAAGACCTGCACCTTCCTTAGTGGGAAACCTTTTTTCTGGTGACAGCACAGCCTTGCTGCTTCATGATTTTGAAGTGGGCGAGCACAGAGCTGAGGGAGTTATCTGGGCAATTCCAGATTTCCATCCATATTTTTCTGATTTCAACAATGGGAAATAAAACCTTTTCACTGTTTGGCAGCAGTTAAGAGTCACGTGAGCCTGCACCGCTATAACAACAATTGATATCACATTAAAACCAACTGGCAAAGAGCCTGTTTCGAGTAAGAGTGAAATCTGAAATGAAGGTTATTGTGACAAAAATCCTGTCCTTTCAGCATCATCTGGATTGGAGCTGGGGTAAGGGACACAGCAGGGACTGGTTTCCCACACGTGACACAAGTTTGGGATCTGTCTGGCCTGAGCCAGATAGATGGTGAACAGAACTGTTGGCAAGGCCAGCCAGTGAGGTTGACAGAGGGAGTTGCTGCTGTGCCAGAGGCAGAGCAGGCTGGGATCAGCCTGCTGCAGGGTCTGACTAGTTTTCCCACAAGCTGCTTGTCCCTACTGAATGCCTCCAGCCCAACTGCGACCACTGGGGAGGCGAACGCTGCTACACCAAAACCATAAAAATGCAAAATCCGCGTGTTAATCACAGTAATGGCTCGTCAGTCGGAGGTTGCTGTGTGCACACAGCTCTTCCTAGGGTTGCAGTGCATTTCTGGAGAAGTAACTAAATGACATCGCTCTGCAGTCAAAGGGCAGCTTTAGTGAAGAGACGGCTTCATGGCTGATGACAGCGTAGACTGCCAAGGGGCCTTGTAAGCCTTTTAGGTCCCCGAGCACTGGAGCCAGCATCTGGACTTGGTGAAACCTCTGTTTTGTCCTGAGACAATATTTTTCCAGTCTCTTACCCCATTGTGTTAGTGCAATAAAGTTGAAAAGTCATGTTACGATTCAGATAGGTATGTCTGAAGCTGCACTTGCTGACTGCTTTACCCTGAATGAGTACTGGCAAGCATCCCACGAGCCAGCTAACAGTGTGCGCAATGGCTATCTTAGCTTGCTAGGTTAAGCAGCCTCAGTAAAAGTATCTGGAAGATGCCGCTAAGACCTTCATAGGCTAAACTGTCATTTTAGCATTGAATTGCAGATAAGAGCATTATTCCTTGGCTCGTTTTCCTAATCTCTGAAATTAATTTTTACTATCATTCTTGTAAACTGTGTTCAACTTCTGAAGATCTACTTTCTGCTGAGGAGCCCAGTCCACCTACTACTCAGCTCCTTTTTTTTGTCTAAGTAAGACCGTCGTGTAACACAAAGCAGATGGAAATCACAAAGCTTATTTAACTGCATTAAGTAAAGTACAATTAAATTGCCAAAATATATATGTCCAGTTTTGCACTTTGTGCAGTTTTCAAGGTTAATATTTCTGCTGGTGTTGCATTTGATTACTAAAGGTAGCGAAGCAAAAATTGACAGATTATTAAAACAGAAGACACTGCAGGTTTAGATAACTTGTAAGTAATACTAGAGATCTGACTACTGAGATGCTGCTGTTTGATATATTTTTTTTATAAACAGCTTTGCACATGTAACTCTGCTAATAACCAAGATAAAAAAATTTTGGGTAATGATGACTTCTAGAGATGAGGAGGGATGTAGTTGTAATATGCTGTTATTTTCGAACTGCTGTTCAATTGCAAATGTTCTGATTCTCTCTTAACACAGCGTTTCTTGCTCTCTGGTGTTTTTCCTGGCAGATACTTCAGGCTTTCATTCCATAACAGCTCAAATAATGTTCAAAGTAGAGTATTGCTAATAATAACACCAGGGATATGTCTATATGAAGACATATATCGAAAGTTCAAAACTAGAAGACACAAGCAGAGACCAGCAATATTTGAACCTAGAATCTGGCATCAGTTTAGATTATTGCTTTGATGTTGATAATATCTCACAAATGTCAAATGGGGAAGCCCTGAAGTCAGTTTCTCTTTCACTGTAGATGAAGGGACAGAGTTGTCTGAAAATTGAGAGCTTAAACTTCCAAGGCCAGTTCATACATAGGTTTTTTGAAGCGACAGCCATTTAAGAATTTATTTTTGTTCGTCTCCACAAACGTTACACAAGTGAAACCCTACTTTGCTCTGTTAGACTGAGAAAGCTTCTTTAGCAACTGGTGTTGGCAGCTGAGGCCCTTGGTACTGCAGCAGAAGCTGTTGTAGTCTAAGAAACAATACTTCTCTCCCGAGCTGTTCAGCACCCAGTGCTCCTTC
Source organism: Neomorphus geoffroyi (assembly GCA_033558235.1). Classification (NCBI taxonomy): domain Eukaryota; kingdom Metazoa; phylum Chordata; class Aves; order Cuculiformes; family Neomorphidae; genus Neomorphus; species Neomorphus geoffroyi. The sequence continues at coordinate 9,098,247 of JAUMJM010000045.1, read as the reverse complement.
CACGCGCTCCTCTGGCCACTTGAGCAATCCTAACAGCTTGACCTCAGTTTGATTTTTAAAGACTTCTGGATCAAGATCAAGGGTGGGTTTTGTTTTGCCCTCTGAATGCCTGAAGTACGTCAATGGCTTGGATTTAGTTGAAAACTTAGGAAGGAAATGGAGCAGTAGCAAGGGGGAAGGCAGTTGAAAAATAAAGATATGGCTGAGGGTCAGTGAGACAGAAATAGTCAACATAATGTTTTTGAGGACTGTGATTAATTCTAGAAAGCTGTGTCTAAATGAAAGCTGTATTGACCCATCATACTTAACCCCTGAATCACACAGTAAAGGAGGACACTTCGTGTTCACTTACATGCTGCACAGCTAGTTCATGCACATTTAGTTTAGAGGCTGCATTGTGCTCGAGTTGGGCTCAGCAGGGAAGGACCATGCCCTAGAGATTCAAAGCAAGGTTAGTGTAAATCAACAGTGATGCATTTTGTTGTTCTATTATTTTTACACACACACACCCCCCCCCCCCCCCCCCGTTCTTCTACAAGGGATTTAAAAATCACAAATTGCCTTGATTTTTCTTACTGAGACTTTTCAGCACAGACAGACATTTCAGTTGTGGGGGAGATATAGGTTATCTCAGCCAGCTCTGCATTTGGATGTCACAAACATGCAATACCTTTCTCCGTTTCTCGGAATTTTGCAGGACCTCTTTCTGCAGAGTATCTGTGATTTGTGGGGGAGAGAGAGGTTGTGTAGGCTAAACTACTCTTTTATAACAATAACAGGAGCAGAACTTGTAATGGAAAAGCCTTGTAGGGTACATCCATTGCATGTTTGCATACTGGAACCACATGTCAGATGCAGGCTTGAATTAGTTTATTTGAAGAAAGTAGTAAAAATTCTCCTCTTTCTTCTGATACCATGAAGTGGGAGGCTGAACAACTTGCACAAGGTCACCCACAAACTGTTGAGGGTTGTGATCTGACCCATGTCATGGGACTGCATACCACCTGTCTTAGCTAATTAAATGTGACTCAGGAAATCTACATAAAGTTTTTTCCCCTGAGATATTTCTGAACAAGGTGTGGGCTTCTTGGCTTGAGATGTCCCAGAGCAATTTTGAGTGCAGTTGGGAGAATGACTTGGTCCCTGAGTGAGAGAAGTCTTTTTTTTCCCTTTCTTCTCTTCAGTGGCAGGTATACTTCTGATTTGCAAGGTTTAATCTTCAGGGAAGCCTGAAGGAGACCCTTTTCTGGGTACTCTGAGGCTGGTGCCTTTGATTTCTTCCAGGTGTGGACTCAGTTTATAGTGATGGAAAGACCCATCTGAGAGAGCATTGAAAGGCAGATGCTGGCTGTGGGCATGGAAGGAGGGGCAGGCATTGTGCTGAGCAACTTCTCCATGGAGTTTGCCCTGATTGCAACACCAAATAGCCAGGAATAAGCACGGGAGTAGAGATGGATCACTACTAAAGGCTTTTAACTGTTCATAGTAGCTAATAGCTCTAGTATGGCTATGCCTTTTGTTGGCCAACGGCATCCATGCCTAGGTCTTGGATAAAGATCTTGGTGGTGTTTTCAAGACCTGAAATAGGAACCCCTGCCTTGCTCACAGGAAATCTTGGCCTTGGGAATAAAGCAAATCATGTGGATGGAAGAGTGTGAAGGAAATCCTCTGGGCCTGACACTTGGAGAATATGCAGTTGTGGTCTACTGAAATGTACTGGCTGTCTTGTTTTCAGACTGATTAAATAAAAGATCCTTGTATTCTACTGAAATGCAGTTAAGGATCAGACTTGGTAGGAATTGTTTGGTTGGCTTAATCAGGCTATCATCATCTTGGTTTAATCGTAGTTCAAAATTTTGGACAAACTTTAAGCAAATTAATTGTCTACAACTCCACCACACAAGGGATTGTGGAAGCTCAGAGAGTGACCTGATCTCCCAGTCTGTTCCTTAAAAATTATCAAATAAATACAATCAAAACTTGACTCAGTGTTCTTGCATTTGGCTTTCCTTGGTTTTTTCCCTGGGCTCAACCACCGACGAACAGTGATGGAGATAAGTGGTGATCATTCTAATTTAGTTGTTGGTACCTCCAGTGAACTAAAATAGAATACACTTAATCTAGTTTTCAGTCATGCTTGTGCTGTGAGTGCAAGTTAAAATTTGCTTCATATCCCTCTTACCAGATGGCCTTACAGCTAAAAGTATCAGAGTGGGAGGGAGGGGATCTGGCATTAGCTTGTAGCTTTGCTACTGCTCCTCTGTCTCATTCTGGCATGGCTCTGCAAGAAATTCTTCCCAGCACAGTAACTTAAAAGCCTATTCTTTTCATGTTTCTTTTGGAGTAAGCGGAGCACACACAGTTGCCACAAGTCATCTTGTGTGGAGTAACTGAGCTCTGTTTGGACCAAAGCAAAGCACAGAGCTGATGTGGTGAAGCCTCAAAAAAGGGCTTCCTGGCTAAGGTTGTACTTAGCAAGAAGGGAGAGCAAGAAACGTGTGCGCATGCACCCAATCCCATAGACACGGCTGTGGTGGCTGCACAGTGCACCTGCACAGGTGTGCCTTTACTGGGTGTGGTTCCCAACATTAATTGTCTGCAGGGCAACATATGGGCTTCTGGCATGAAAAAACAAAGTCCTTAAATTACAACAGTTTCACTGGGGAAAGCTCTGTTAGGAGCACAAACCCGCATATCTCTCTGTGTCCTGGGAGAAGTGAACATTTCTCAGCTTTACAGGTGGCTGCACCTTGGGGAAATGGCCGCATCAGAGCACCGACTGTATGCAGATTTAGTAAATCTGGTGGCTGGTGTTTTGCAGTGCTTTAAAGGCTTCTTTTTGAACCTGGAGTCATCTGCGTACTTATTCCACAGTAATTACAGGAGCTGTGTATTTTGACAGGCCGGGTGATGTTTCTGCTTCTGATGCTTTTTGAGCCACTGGAGCAACCAAATGATAGAGTCTTATTAAATCCATCAATTGAAAATACATTTTAAGCTGTGTCTATTGAATCGTTTAGGGGCTCTTTCTGCCCCTCCTGGTTTCCCGTTGAGTAAAGCATTTGGGGAGCTTCAGTATATGTGACAGGCAGCAGAACCAAATCAAGCCAAGGGCTGCTTCCCAGCATTGCATCCTACCAGGCTCAGACACATCTTGACAAGCAGTGGCTTGGGTCTGCTCTTCACGCTGTTCTCTGTTCCCTGCATGAATAGAGCAGCGTACCCTGATAGACCCTGCAGGCTTTGTCAGGAACACGGGCTGGGGCAAACGTGCTCTGCTCCCTCCACCAGCCTGCCCTGCAAACAGCAAGCTTGAGCTGAGGGGTTGGGGTGTCCCTGAGCAAGCTGGTGCTGCCTCATCCCTCCGCTGTGGGACCTGTGCTGGGAATTAAACCAGAGAAAAAGTTGGGAAAGCGCAGCTGTGGTGGACTCTGGAGCACGGAGGGTAGTTTTGGGGGGACGCTGGGTAGAAAAGCAATGACTTATTATTGTCTAACAAGTTTCAGCAAATAAAGAGTGTCCTGATGGGAGGCTTTCAAACAGGCTTAGGTGTAACACTGGACGTGTTTTCATGGATTGAGGTAACTTCCTAGGGTTTGTGGCTTTCGTATTCTAGATACATTTTGGCATGACTTGACCATTCTTAAGACTACTTGAAGCTCAAAGTGCAGATGACAGTGACAGCTATGTACTTCTGACACAAGAAAGTGTCCTGGATGTAAAACTTGATCTTTCAGGGATGGGGCAGAGGCAGAGCCGAGTCCCACAGGTGGAGACCAGGGAAGCCCAGTATGTGCTGCAGTAAGGAAGGGAACACATTGGGGGGGTGTGGGTGGCCCAAGACCACCGTTTCAGGGGTCTGCAGTTTGCAAAAGTGAGACTGAAGAGCAGAAAGCGTGTAACAACAAATAGCAATGGAATTCCTTTGGAATTTATGGCACCCTTTGTGGTGCAGGAGCAGAGGACCGGCAGGGAGGCTGGGGGGGGGCCTTGCAGCATGCACATCTCTTCAGGATGAAATGACCATTCAATGTCAAGGGGTAAGATGTGTGGCACTGCCCCATGTGTGTGGCATGGGGAGTCCCCCTACTTGCAAGGGGGTTGGTTCTTCTGTGCTTGATTCTGCCTCAGGTAGAGCCTATGCATAGGTCTTATGGCAGTGCTAGTAGGTGAATTTATTTTTTAGTATCTGTATTGTTAGACAAACCTAGGGTCAATGTCTCTGACCATCAATATGCTATAGAGTTCTGTGCCTCACTGACTGTGCAATTAACCATGCAAAACTAATTAAAATATGACTAGCAATGAAGGCTGTACAGGTGTGGAAGTGCTGATGTATGCCACTGGTGAGAGTGGACATATGAAGATTTTTCTTGCTTTTCTTTCCTCTTTCCTCTACTTTCTTTATTTCCAAGGGCAATCAACCAGAAATGAGGTGTTAAAAGGATGTTTCACTTAGATTCTTTTTTTCCCCCCCTTTTTCCTTGCCCAGCCTTTTGTGGGCAGGTCCCTGGAATTGGTTCACAGCACTGCAGGTGACAGATTAAGTCTCTAGAATGTATAAACTACACTTATAAAAAAATATCTTCCCTGAGGAAATGAGGCTATTTCAGATTCTTTGAGTTTTAAGACTCAACTGAATGCACAAGCTCAGGTGTATTCATTATTTTTTAAAATCCCTTTTAATCTTCAGAAGACAGTGTGTTCAGTAATTGCTGTTTGATGCAAAAATAATCCTGCTTCTCCCTCATTAGATCTTACCTTTCCCATTTGTGAAAACTCAGGTCTGTAAACCCAGCTCTCACTTAAACATGTAATTTGTGGAATAAATGGAAGAGCAGAGAGGGAAGAGAAGTGGCCTGGGGCAGCCCCTTGCCTTGGCAGGCAAGAAGTGGAGTATGGTGGTCAGAGCACTGCAATAGCACTTGGAGGCTTCAGGTGGGCTCAGGGAATAACAAAAATGAGGAAAAGCAGCAAAAGGACTGCAACGAGCAGAAATCAGGCAAGATAGCAGGAGGCTGCTCAGGCACCTTGTGTATGCTTGATAAGTTGTGATGGAAGGCTTTCCCCTTGTAGATGCTGCGATGCCTTGTTGGTGAATTAGCTTGGTGCAGGGAGGGGTGACTCCTGGAGACCTCCACCAAGGCCAGCTCTTCTTGATGCACTGCAAAACCTGGTCTTTGTGTGTGGCATTCCAAAACTGCCAGGTGAAGGAGAGCACCATGTGAGGCTGTTCCCCTTGTTTAGCAAGCTCCCTGTCAAGGTCCTGGGCAAGTGACTTATTCCCATGCATTTATAAAGGCGTTGAAATGGCACGGGGCTTACCTCCATCTGGGCTGCAGTTCCTGCTGTGTATGAGTGCTGTGAAAGAATAACCTCCTTTTGATGCTAAAAATGGAAATTTATTCAAATAAAAAGTTGTCATGAAAGTTACTCTTCCTCACTGCAGCTTCACGCATTCCTCTGCTGTGTGACTGAAGAAGTGAGTCACGGGCACTTCCCGTGTAGCTTCAGCAGCCTATGTGGCAACATCTGATTATTTTTTAAAAAAACTTTTTTCTCCTGCTGGTTTCCAGCAGGCAAAATGAAGGGTTTGTTTTGACGTGAGGAAGATGTGTCAGGCACAGGCGGGGAGCTTGTTTGCCCTCTAACATTTCTCACTGCATAGCAAATGCCGACTTTTCCTAGGAGATGGTTCATGCCATCTGTTTTTTTGTGATAATCACTTGAGATACATAGAAGGAGAATTGCCTTGAGCAGTTTCCATTTGGAAAGAAGCTCAGTCAGGCAAGAGAAACATGGACTTCCGAACTTCTTTGGAGTGTAATTATTTTCAGGACCAACTGTGCCTTGTCCAGTAGCAGTGCATGAATTTTTGTGTCAGCTTAAACCCTTGTTCTGTCATACAACAAGATACATAAACAATGAGAAACAAAAGATCTGATCTAGCTTTCTCCTCTGAGATTACTGCTCGCCTTAAACAAACCCAACAACTCTTAATGCCAGAGTATTGTGTAATCTCCAATTACCCTAATCCATTTGTATTCTTTAAGTAGTTTATGGCGGTTTTTGGCAGGCCTGGTGGTAGACTCTTGGTGTAAAGCGGGCCTGGTTTGCTTGTGCTGATGCAGATGAAATTGCAGCAAGCCACTCTTCAGGGCCTTCCAGCCCCATCTTTCAGGGCAGCGGCTTTGCGGCAGCTGCACGGGAAGAGAGCGGCTGTAGAGCGGGATGTGCTCAAGGAGGAGCTGGCATGAGCTGCCTGTGCAGAGGTGTGAGAGATTGGCCTTGCCTGCCCATCCTTTCTGCCTTGGAATGCTTTTGTGTTTGTAGGAAAGCAGCCACTTTTTCTCCAGGCTCTGAGCTGTGGTGGAGGAAAGCTGTGCTTCCAGGCAAAGCTGTGGTGCTTGTCCAAAATCATCCCCTTGGGTAGTCTGGATGAAGGCCTTGATACAGCCTACCGTCCCTTGCTGAGATACTCTGCTGTCTTCCTCAAAGTAACAGTTAAAACAGTTGGTCACAGCACTGCGTCTGCATGTGGATTTTCCTCAAGCCCCACTAGATGACAATTTGCTTTAGGGGGCTTGTATATATTTGCTTGCTTTTAACATTTATGTTATGTATTCCATGAATTATGAAGGAATACATAATAGAGCAATTATTCTGCTGTTAAGGGGGTTCAGAGCCATATAATAAAGAAAGCTGAGAATCGTGCAACTATAACTTCTGTTAATCCGCAATCAGTGCTATTGTAAATATGTAAAAATAAAAACTGACCATATTAATTGTATCCCATATGTCACGATTTCATACTCCTGAATCTATCTTCTCAGCAGCAAGTCATTACATTTTATTGTTCAGGATAGAAGGGAATAATAAAATAAAACATCCTTTTTCATAAAGAACTGGATCGCATCATAAGACTATCAGCGGTGACTTGTTTTATGGCTAAACTTACTAACTTACTGAAAGATGTTGTTTGAAACAGTGGTGTGAATTTCAGGAGCACAGCAACAAAGTGTACTGAGGATGGAAAAAATGATAGCATGTAAAATGTTTCTTTGAATTAATTTACTGACATTTTGTCATCTCAGTGAAATAAAAATTAGATGTCTAAATCAAAAATAATTCAGGTATGCAAGTGATCTTAATAGTGTTTATTGATACTCATTTGTTATACAGCTGAAAGGGTCTGGAAAGTTTAACAAAGATAGGTTGTAGTTGTGAATTTTATTAAAGTCTCAGCTTTTGAGATTTCCCTTGTGAATAGTAGCTGAAGGAGAATTTACCAACTGAAATAGATTTTTCCACCTGAAAAATCATTTGCGTGTAACATTTAGGGTTTTTTTCTATACTGAGAAGACTTCTTTTGGGGTTTTGTTTCTGCATGTAAACTTTTTGAATGGGTGATTCATGGAAATGGTGTCAGTAAGTCCACTATCAACCTTCTTCCCTTTGAACCTCTCTCTCCCATTCCGTGCCCAACGCCCTGAGTAGGGCCCCTGGATGGGCTGTGCGCTTGCTGGGGCTTCTCCCATGGTCACGGTAAAAAGTAGATTTGGCAATCTGGACTCTGGACTCTGATTTCTTCCCATGGATTTAGTATCTCCAGCCTGCAAATCAGACATCTGACTGCTCCAATAGGGATTTTTCCATAAGACAGCATTGGCACGTGCTTCTGGATGGGCGCTGTACCCAGCACAATCATCGGCTGTCCCTGGTGAGTGTGAACTCTCAGGTTAATAGCAAATATTTTACTTGAACTCAGCTGTTTTTCTATGTGTATCTCCTCAGGGTTGGCAAATTACCTTTCTCTGGTGGACTGCAACATGTACAGCATCTAGGTTGATGTTTTGATTATGTATTATTCACAGTGTTGAAGAAATTAACATTTGAAACAGACAAAGCTTTTCAGGATATTTTTCCCCAAATAACAATTTTGTCTTTTGAGCACCAGCCAGATTCTCCATATGGCTAAACTGTGCTAGAACAGAAAGACAATTAGCATGGCTTAATAAACTTCATGCATGGTTTGCTATTGCAATATCAGAAAGAAAACAAATATAGCCACTAGTTCTCCTTGGAATAACTCTGTTAAATTACTGTTGTTTGAAATGAGCTTTTTTATTGCTTACGGCTTATATAATTTGCATAGTGATAGGTAAAGCACCCTTCTGTATATTTAATGTCTTTGAATTTGACACAGGTCTCTGCTTGGGTCTTGCATAAATCTCCTCCCCTGGTGAGAGGGGAAAGGCAATAAACTGAACTTTGGTATGGATCAGGAAGCAATGGATCTAGGGGACTCTGAGGCTCTATTCCAGCCTGTATCATGCAGCACAAGGGTTTTTTTGATGGCTTTTTAACCTGCTTTCTGTCTTTGTCTATTTGCTTTTACTGGTTAAATGCTATGTTTTGACATCCAGACGTAGCTGGCCACACAGATCAACTTTCACTACGTATTTCACCAAATTCTGCAGTGTCCATAGGTACATTTGTGCTGATGCATTTGAACTGTCAGAAGACGATACTGCTGAGCACACTGCTAATTGTTTCTGGTTTACCATCTGATTTTAGTATGTAGCACTGAGGGGAAAAGAAGCAATCCCAATGTGTCTGAATTGTGTGGCTTAAATGAGCTCTGCACAGTGAAGTCTGACACAGAGAAACTTTTGGGTTTTGCTTTGGGTCATGTGTGATTTAGCGAGAGACAACTGAGTGTGTGCAGGGCTCAGAGTATCATGCTGTATCGTGGCCTTGAAGGTGCTGTGACAGTCAGTGGTAAACTGTGCTCTTGGGACATCAGTGACCCCCTGGGCATGGCCTGCTCGTGATGACAGTGTTTAGATCACCCTCTGGTAGGAAAACCTGCTCTGCCTGCTGCAGTTGGATTCTTGGATGATGCCGAGTGTGAGGTTACAGAGAAGAAGCTTCTAGTGGCAAATCTCACTGCAGAGCTGCCCGTGCCAGGTTCTGTGTTCCCAAACCAATCTATTGCATTTGGCACTGATAGAGGCTGAGCCTGAGCTCCTTTCCCCTCAAGGAATGGCAAATTGGTCAGTTCCTGAGCTGTCACACTGAGCACAGCCAAAAGTAGGACTGGAAAATGTCCAGAAATTCTCATTTGAAATCCCCCAGTCCAAGGAAGGTTATAACATTGCCTTGTTTAACATCTCTCTATTGCATTGTACGGATGTCTCCTTGTTACTGATGTCGCCCGTCTTGCAAGTTTTCGTGAACGAGAGTGCCTAAGAAAAATGTTTTTTTATGGGGAACTGGTTTCAAAGAACTTTATTTTAATTAACTTCTAAGGGTTATGGTCAGAGCAGTTTGCATGGGTATTCTGCAGTCTGATCTGAATCTCTCTGGATTCAGAGCACATGAATGAGGTCCGATTACCGATGTACATCGGATGAATGTTTCTATTACCCAGTCATGTTTATCATCACCATTTTCCTCCTCACTCGTGGAGTGACAGTGTGGGTATAATTAGTATTGATTGTGCAAGACGGCAAGAGTAATCGGGAAGGTGTTACACGGCCGGGCAGGCTGTGAATTCCCTGTTTAAATGCCTTACGCTATTGCTGCTGGCAGTCTGTGGGTGCAGGACTATATGTGTTTATGTAAAAAAAAAATGCTGCTAGAAAGCAGTCTGGGCTTAGGAGTTCACAGTTCAGCTCTGGCAGAATGTGAGTCTTCAGGCTGCCACCCACACCACAGGCTTAGGAGGATATTTCTCTGCTGATTTACAAAGAAAAATACACCAGGTAGGGAAAAAAATCCCTCAGTAAATACTGTAAGCAGGTCTGTAAGGTTTCTTACCTCAGTGCAGTGGATGCCTCTCCCAGGCTGGTTTTCTTGGGTAGATCCACACCTTTTCCATGCTGTGCCTGCTCACATCCCTTACCCCGTTACATGTCTCGTGGGTTGTGCCTGCAACATTTGTATTTTGCTTTTTCATGCTGGATTTTGTGGATTTGCTCCTGCTGCCAGTGTTGATTAAGAGAAGTAACAAGAGCACAATATTTTCTTTTCCTGCAGCGCACTGTAGCAGGAACAGTGTTTTAACTGCTCACCCCTTTGCAGCTGACCACACTCTCTTGCAAATTCTGCTCTGGCACTGAAAGAACCGGTGTGTTTACCACATGGACAAATCTGCAAAGAGAGCACAGTGCCCTCAAGCTCTGTTTCTGGGGCCTCAGTGAATCCTTTAGGGATGTCAGGGCAGGAAACCCCTCTGGCTTCATGCAAAACGGAAAAGGGGAAGCAGAGGTGTGTATACAAGAGACCCAGCCAGTACAGCTCACAGAGAGGACAGTGTACGACTGCAGTCCTTGCAATAACAGTGGGGTGCAATCTGCCTTTGCTGCCTTGGCATCATTCTGCTGAAGCTGTGGCATTGAATCAGCACTGATACAAAATGGAGCAAAGCATGGTTGAGCCCGTGAAGCTGCTGTGAGCCTCAAAGCTGCTCAATTGAAAGTAGCCAAGATGAATGGCATGCCTGAACACAGTGCATAAATAATTGTATGGGAAGTTTATTGCTCCCATGCCAGTCTGTATAAATATTCATGTTATTCCATGAATCTGTCATTATGTGCAAGTGCTTCATCTTTCAAACTTTACTCCTGCCAAAAGTCCTCACTCATGGAAACGCTCTCACTAAAGGCAATCAGATGATTGACGTGACCGAAGTGCTGTGAGACCTCTTGTAACAACCTGTTTTACAGCAGGATTTAATTCATAATTTCTGCACATGGGGAAACAAAACCCAAACACAAATTGCCTCGGCTGTTTTTGAGAGATTTTCTCACTGTAGAGTTCTCACTTCACAAGGACTGAATGAAATCACAGCTTTCCACGAGCCGCTAATTTTCTGTGTCCTCTTATTATTGTCAGCAATATTAGTGAGGTAATTGTTGGAGGCTGAATCGGTCCCTGTCTCCTTAGCTGCTGCTTTCCAGAGTCTCAGTTCAGACTTCTGGCATGGATCACAGCCGATGGGCATGGCTCCTCTGTTATGTGTTATTGCAGCTGTTAATGCAGGGCAAAGTAGCTGGAAAGGTGACGGGAGAGCAAAGCATTTGGGTATGTGCAAGGATATTAAAGCTTTTATCTCTGAGGTTTTAACATGGTTGCATGGGACCCAGCCAGCCCCTTGCAGTTAGATCAGAGCACCTGAGGAGGGAAACGAAGATTTTGAGGAAGAAACACTGTCTTCCCTCTTTACTTAGCACATAGTGCTCCCTACTTGCCCCATGTCAGCCAGTGTGCCCTGTGCAGGTGGGTGCCGCATGCGTCACAGCAGCCATGCACCTCTGGCTTCTCAGAGCACCAGCCTTCATGATTCACGCTGCTGCATCATTTTGTGCTGTTGACTCATCTGAGGCTTTGCATAGATCTGCTAGGGGTAACAGAGCCTGCAGCGGGAGCGGCCCTGCTGTGGCATCAGCCTTGGAGTAAAGCTGCTGAATTAAATTCCATCTTGCAAAATTGGTTAACAAGATTAACTGTACAGGGGTGTGTGGAGGGTAATCGTCTCCCATGCTGAAGCTAAAAGCGGAGCTGTGTGCAGTATAAGCTGTGCTGCTCGCTCACTGCTGCCAGCAATCCTGTGCCCTCCGCAGTACCAACGACAGCAGCTCATCTGCCAGCCTGCTGGGTGAGCCTGTGCCCTGCTGCTCTGGGGTAGGACTGCTGTGTTAGGAATCCCTCGGATCTTGGGGTGCTCTTTGAAGAAGCTGATCCTCACTAAATCTGTGGCAGAATGTAGATCTTACTAGACTTTCATCTTGAACTTCTAAATAACCACTTTGCACACTTTCTGGAATAAATTATCCTGTTGGCGACACAGTTCAGTTTAGTGCAAGCCTGTATTCAGGCCTAATCAAGCGTCTGCTCTACCTGCAGAGGTGCAGACAGCTTCCCCTTTCAAAAGGCATCATCAGCTGCCTGCCCATCTTCATCTGTGGGGGCCTTCACTGACCGTGAGTTCAGGATTGCACTTGAGGCTGCACAAGCTGAGGGTGCCAGAAGGTGGTGTAGCCTCTGTACAGCGCTCCTGGCACAGTCCGGGATAGCCAACCTGTAGATGCCACGTGCTGCTTGCATCCAGCCCCATTTGCCTCGGGAGTTGGCCAGGAGTGCATCGATGGTGTTTGGGACTGGCAGCTCAGACTCCTGCCTTATCTCCCTGACGTCAGCCTGTCTGGGGGCTCCTGTTCTGGAGGAAACGCTTCGTTTGCCTTGGCAGGGCTATTCATTTGCAGGACAGCTTGACAAGGCTGGAGCAGCCGCAGCTCCTGCTCTTGCCTTGGCTCACATGGATGCTGGTGGGATTTTAGTGGTAGGGAGCAGCTTTGCTCAGCAGTGGGGCAAAGGAGGCCACTAGAAGCTGTAATTGCAATCTCTATATTTTTTGCACAGTGCCCTTGCCCTTTGTGTGCAAGTTAAACCTGGCCAGCCAGCTTTCTCTTCTGTTTCAACCCTGCTGGGTAGAAATATAGGTGACTTCGGGCATCTTCTGCACTAAGATCCTGATGCTCACAGCATTAAACTTGATGGTGTTACCTACCATGGCAAGTTCAGAGAGCCCTGATGCTCACAGCAAGCTACCTAGAGGAAAATGAACAGAAAATGCAGAAATGTCCATTCCAACCAAATTATCATCTCCATAATATTTTCTTATACAGAAAGATGACTATTACTTGAATTTACTTTTACCCTTTTGGAGTCCTGATTCCTGCTTTAGTTGATTAGCCATGGACGATGACTGAAGAGGTTGATTTAAGTTGCTCTTTGCAGAAGGAAAGTAGTTAAACATGACAAACTCAAGTTTTCGTCTAAGACAACAGTTAAATTCCCACCTTAGAAAACCTGGTTGGTAGCAGTCTTTAGTTTCCACAAAACATTATTCACCCCCAAGATCTTTTTGAAGTTGTTACTAGCAGTGCTGAAACATGGCAAGTTATGTTAGCCTCTGCTTGAGATGCAAGAGCTTTCGGACTCTTAGGAGATGATTGGAGAAGGGGAAACCATCGCGTGAAAGAAGACCTGGAGGAAGATGAACCTCCTTCTTGTATTCATAGGGGAAGGCTAAGACCTTTCCAGAGCTGCAGAGGAGAGGGAATTCCTGAGGCTCTGGTCATCTGTCCCACAGATTGTGGTGAGACTGTTGTGCCCCTGCACTGTGAGAAGGTGGGTTTTAGCTTTTTGGGGGACCTCAAGGGCCTCAGAGAAGGGTTCCTTTGTCCTAATGACTGTTTTATGAGTTTGCTCAGCTAAGTCCTGACTTGTCTTCCTGGGATGTGGGGAATAAACTACTCAATGCAATCAGCCTTCTGTCTTCTCTCTGTAGGGCTTGAACCCAGCCAACACGTGACTTTGACGGAACACGTTATGGCTGTGACTGTCAGGCCAGGCTACATGATGACCCCGCTGAGGCCCAGAGGCAGGACATGGCCTGGCCAGGGCACCAGGCTGGTAGTCCTTCTTGGAAGACACATAACCATGGCTAGGAGAGGACTGGGAGGATGGCAAATGCAGCCTAGAGGTGACACAACCAAGCTTACGGGGCAGATGAGAAAACCAGCTCCTGGTGTCCTGTCCTTACAGCCAGCCTCCCGAGGCAGGGGACTGCAGAGGTAGAACACGATCACACTTAACAACAACACAAATCTCACCTTTATATATCCAGCAGATTGTAATAGCTGCAGTCCTTAGGCATGCATTTAATCAAACTGCACGTGAAATTTCATCTTTATAGTTACTGGGTGAGCAGGACAGCTGGCTCTTACACCACAGCTTTATGTTTCAGTGCATTTTGTTCTTTTAGAAAACAGAAATGTGCTGAACTGCAAAATGGGCTATTTACTTGCAAAATGTCTTTTTGCTATCAAAACTGATTCCAATCATAAATACAATCGCCCACCGCTATTGAAAAGCTTATTTTGTTTGTATTTCCTTATTCTTTTACGCATTCTCTTCTTTGTCAAAAAAACCAAGCTCACTAGACTTTAAAAGAGCAGAGGCTGATGGTGGCTAGAGCTTCCACTCAGTTGAGAGCTACAGAGACAGGGTTTGTGTGTTTCGGCAAGTGGCCTCTCCTGGTGTGGCAGATGGATCTTGAGACTGTGGGCGATGCTGTCCCTCACATCCATCCATGCCTAATGATGGGGCAAACACCAGATTTTTGGTCTCTTGTAGAGGATAACTGTCTTCTCCTGGCGTCAGTGCTTGACGTCTGCCTGCAGTACTGGGTATGGCATTGTGAACAAGACCTTGTCCAGCCATATTCCAAATTAAAACATTGGAGCATAAGCGGGTGTTACTGCCCATCAGTTGAGATGTAGCAGCTGGCTACATGTGTGCTTCTAGCTGACTGCAAGTACCCTCTTTGCTGAATTTTTATAAACCTTGATTTGCAAACAGAGAGACTGCAATAAATACAGGCTGATACCAGAGGGAGAAGGGATCAGCACTTTCCCACACGGCTTTCACAGTCACACCTCATCTGTACTGTTTCTACGCCTTCTCATGCTTAAATACTGGTGTTGACTGTAGAAGAGTGTGGATCAATATGAATATGAGTGTTGGTGCCAATTAAAACTCCCACTGGAGAGAAAAGATGTTGGCGATTTTCCCAAAAGTATCCTTCTCTCTGTTTTCATGATTGTGTAGAGCTGCTAATTTCCCCATGATGAATCATTGAAAGCATTTATAGAGGTAAGAAAGGGATTTCATGCCCTAAATATAGCCTTATGTCAGCCCACATGGAGCAACTGCAGGAGCTGGTTGCTGAGCTAGTAAATACAACTCAGAGCTGCTCCCATCTCCTCCTGACTGGTGGGGTCTGCAGAGAGGGAAGCAGCAGGGAGTTACAGAATGGGGAAAGAGTTGCCACGTGCAGGTTGGGACCACAAGACCTGATATCACAATACGGTGTGATAAATCACAAGTGCTGATGAATGTGGGCTGAAAAAGAGCATAAGGACTACAGGAAGAAATGATTAGAGAAGGGTGCTGCTTCACGTCCACTTTTGCAAAGCAGCAGCGGTAGTGCTGGACTGGTGTCGGAGAGAGACCGCTGGTTCAGCTCTGCTGACTCGTTGGGATGTACTAGGTGTTTCTATGGCTTCCTTTCAGGTCTGCGAAATGTCCTGATCCAGCTTTCAGGTGCTTGTGCTTCCTGCAGTTGTTCTTCCACTTCTGCTGTGAATGTGATGTCACCCCTTAGATAGGACTTGGGAGTTTCTGGATCCCTCTGTGCTTCCTTTGCAGGCTCACCTTGCAGAGTCTGCCTGGACTACTGGGTCCCAGGAACCCCGTGTGTCTGCAGTGCTTCTGACAGGTGTGTGGAGGAGCAGCCTCACCTCCAGGCAGGGCAGCTCTAAACCTTTCCTGCTACAGCCATGTTCCTGGGCTCCAAAAGCAGGTGCACCCTGAGCCTGTGACCTGGGCTTTGTGCTGCTTGGATGGGTGCTGGGCTGCCTCCCTGGGCACCTTTGTTGCTTCCCAAGTGTGCTACTAGTTAAAGCTCTAGTTAAAGATATTAATAACTGTGGGGGAAGGTTTAAAAAAAAATCAAACCCCAACTACAGACATAGAATGTGAATCTAAGATGCTTCTTGTATGGTGGCTGTACGTGGGACTGTCTCTCCTCAATTGATATGCAAATTCCACTTGGCTAATTGGCTTTCTCAGCTGTCTGCAAAGAGTCCATGTATAATTTATAAAGGACTGGATACGTCTGCCCTGAGAACATAATAGCTGATAACATTGAATATTCATGAATTCCACCAGCTAATAGGAAGGTAAGACCATAAGTAGTTTTGACACACTGGAATGAACCACCACAATCTGTTTTTATTTGAACAAAAATATTCTATGGCACTTTGAGTCTTCAGAAAACATTTAGTTCTCTTTTAATCCAGAATGTTTAAAGACTCTTTAGATACCAGCTTGAAGTGGCCTGTAACAAGTAAAAGACACACCGTGGGTGTGTAGTGGGTGCCCTAGACACAGATATATCTTGCCAAGGCGTAAAACATTACAGATTTTCCTGGCAGAGCCGGGTGCATCTCTGTCTTCCCCTATCAGGTTTGCAGTTCCATTTTATTGAAGCGTACCAGCAAATGGATGTCTGGGGAGGAAAAAACAATGTGGCTTACTGAAATGGTTTCAATTATGCAGAATAACATTTATTTAAAGTTGTGGTCTTAAGTTCTGGTGTGCAGAATTGATGTTGCAAAGATACACGAAACTGCAAGCATGTTAGTTAGGAACGAACTCAACCTTTATAGAGTATGGGTTTGGAAAACTCAGATGTTTGAATCTACACCACTGTTTATAATTAAATATTAAATTAAAATCCAAAAGTTGGAGGGTATGATGGTCTGTAAGTATGAGTGCTGTACTATTAACAAGACTGTTAGGTTTTTGAGACTGCAAATATTGGAGCATCTACAATTTCATTAGGATTAGAGGCTACTCCTTAACTAAAAGATGGAGTCTTTGGCCAGCCCAGCAGCTGTTTCTGCATCAATAGGGAAGCATTTGGTGCAGTTCATGAGAAGCTAAATCCAGTACAGACCACAAATGGAGTGGCCAGTATAGATGGGAACAGAAATTTTAAAGCAACATAAAGACCATGTTTATCTGTAAAAAATGGCTTCCTGCATGCCCTGACTTTGTATCTTTTCTCTGCCTCTAGTTAATCCCGTGTCTGGTATCTTGGGATGCTATGTTCATGCCACAGACAAGAACGCAGCAATGTTTTGGCCTTGATTTGGGAATGTGGAAGAGGAAAGATTGATATTTAGGTGAGTTTTGTGGCTTCCCCTCCATTTTTCTTGGCTCTTAGGTTAATTCTGCTTGAAGCAAATTTGTCATTTGTGATGAAGCAAGTTTCCGCAGATGGAGTCTTTGCTGGTGGACCTCGTCTTGACTGACAGTTTTCTCACCTTTCTGCAGTAGTAAAAGGATGACTCTTGCTTACTTCAAATGCAGTTCACCCTATTTCACAATCCTGTAAAACACAGGGAAGAGCTGAAGCGTGGAAGGAGGCTCTGTTTAATGTGCCCTGCAGCCAGCATCCCTGTTTGTACAATGTGATAAATTAATGCAGGTTGCTGCATGAGCTAATTCTGAAACAGAATGTAGAAGCTACTTTCTGAAAGAAAAAACTTATCAGAGATTTATATGGTAATAAAACACATCACACTGCTACTAAAACGCGCTGCATTTGAGGAGAGCTTTAACAGCCTGTGTAGTATAGCAAGGCTGTTCATTTGATGTGCTTCCAAAGACGCTTGTGACATTTAAGCACTATAAAAGTAGAACTCATCAGGTGGCTTGATAAATGATCTCATATTACCCAAGAAAAAGTCTATTTCATGAATGTCAAGATTTGGTAGGCAAAACCCCTTGCAACACATAGTTCTGCATGATTGCAATGGGCGTTTGAAATGAATGGTTTTGAAGATCTTATTCTTGCATTTGGGTTGTGTGAAATGTCCTTCCACACAATGGGCTCCCTCCCTAGCCCTGATCCTGGGTGAGGAGACTTTAGACATCTCAGTCCCACCTGAGCTGAGCTGTTTCACACCTCATAAATCTGAATTCAGCCTGAAACATGACCCAGTGTCAGATGAAAGACATGGGAACCTATGTAGGACCCTAGACGATAGAGGAGTTAAGTTTCTGGGACTTAATATGCAGTATGTATTATGCTTGATTTTATCAGAGGGAGAAGAGCAGGCTTGTGTGAAATAGCAACTGAATCTGAAATGAGTATCATCAGCTATCCAATTTTCTTTAAAAAGGAGAAAAAACCCTCAAACAGGGTAGAAAACAAGCCAGAAGCAGCCTCCTCTCTGTGTGTTAATGGAAAACTGTTTGTTATCACTTGCAAGTTCATGCTGTACCAATAAATCCCAGAAGAAAGAGAAAAACGGAAGAACTTCAGAAAAAGATATTAGTGAAGTTGAATCAAATCAGTGCCAACAGCTACAAGAACAAGTTTAGTCCTGATGGAGAGTAACACTCCACAAGTTGATTGGAAGCACAAGGTTTGGTGAGGGCTGAGTGTCTTCTAAGGGGGATTGCCAAGTGGGGGTGACTATGTGCTGTATGGCCAGCTGTTCTCTGGGTCCCCTTGATGACAGCGATAGGTAGTGTTATCCATTCTATTGCCTCCTGGTCACTCAATTACTGC
Source organism: Neomorphus geoffroyi (assembly GCA_033558235.1). Classification (NCBI taxonomy): domain Eukaryota; kingdom Metazoa; phylum Chordata; class Aves; order Cuculiformes; family Neomorphidae; genus Neomorphus; species Neomorphus geoffroyi. The sequence continues at coordinate 9,080,033 of JAUMJM010000045.1, read as the reverse complement.
CTTTCAAAGATAGAGGATTTTTTTCCAATATCGCACTAGCTCTCTTTTTTGGGTGCACAGTATTGCTCTTCTCTGGCTCTGTTTTCCATCAGTGCCCAGATCATGAGCAGGGTACGCTGGTGTCTTTGGGAAGAACTTTGTCAACAGAGCAGCTTGGTATTTAACTGGCATCTGCACTGAGCTTATTAGAGGATTCTGGAGTCAAGTTCAGGCTGTGGTGATTCCTTGTCATGTCCTACATCTTAATAGACTTAAAAGAAACTTGCATCACCCTCTGATTTCTTATAGCTGTATGCTTCCAAGGCTTTATCAAAGGGCTCACACACAGTTATTTAAGCTATTTAGCTTGTAGGAGCTGTGGGTATCTTGATTGCAGGCTGTGAGAACCAAAGCCTATGTGTAGTCTGTCTCCCTCAGAGCTTCAGCCCACTGAGCGCTGCGCTGCAGGAAGTGTTGTTCCAGGAACTTGTGCTTAATTGCAAGTGCCAACGTTGTCTGTAGCTTCAGACGATATCTTTGGGACAGAGCTTACAGTCTAGCATGTGGCTTTCTGTGCTGTATCCTAAGTTAGTACTCAACAAAATATATCTGGCTTCACTACGTCCTTGAGCTCTGTAACTGAGTGTCTTGCAGGGTTGTGTGAGAAGGAATTTTAAAAGGCCCATCAGTTCACAAGGAACGATCTGTACTTGTAAATAGGCTGCTACACTGTAGGGCAAAAGCAGCTTTACCTGAAGGCACTTTGTATGTTTCTGAGTAGGATCAGTCAAGGCGAATTCAGGCCTTGTGTTAAGCCCAGGTAAAACACTGAGTGTTTCCCCATCTGATAACAATATGGTTTCTGTCTCTTCAAGAGATTGTAACTCTTCAAATGCCATTAACTCAGTGTTCAATAACAAATACAATTTTACTCACTGTGTTTGGGGGCTCCCATGTTTTCACACAGTCTTAAATCTTGAGGATGAATGTGATTGCAGGTTCTCTGGTGCCTAATAGGATTTATGCAGCACATAGGTTACAAAGAGACTGAACTGTGTAGTTGGGAAGATGACCTTTACTTTAAGTTCACTTTTTGTGTCTGCTTTCCAGCAAATTTATCTGTCTGTTTTGACAATAGCCAGTCAGGACTGTACCCTTTAGAAGGTATTGAAGGATTAGGATGGGTTAGTAATTCTGATAAGATCAGTGACACGCTCTTTTAAGGTTAGTGGAATTAAAGCAAAGTGGAGAAATGAAGGGGGTAGGTCAGCCAAGACTGTGTAACAGGAGTTTTGCCATGACTTGAGTAGCCCTGCTGAAACTGAAAGGTGTTTGCTAGATCTCTACCTAGATCTTTACTCTGGAAAAGATAGCTTTGAGTGTTCATGGGAAGTCTGGGCACCAGTACTTTGACACCCCAGATCCAACACTGGGAGAATCTGGACCTTTCCATGTCCCATTATACCTCCATCTTCAATGGGACCATTTGGCTCGAGTTTGCAGTTAGCCCTGATGAACTCGGATACTGCTAACCACAAGGCAGAGTCAGCGTCTTGCAGAGACGCTGTGCTTCTGCCTAGCGCCAGGGGCTGGTGCTGTAACAGGAACACGTGGACAGTAACCAGACCTGGTGTCCTAGAACACAGCTCTCAGACTTCAGATTTAGCAAAATACCAACACATTATTTACTGTGCGCAAGCTGATAATCTCACCTCAGGGAAGTGTTTGTGCGAACATCGAGGTCATCCTGAGCTCTGAGAGACTATGTGCAAAGCAGATCCATAAATGCTTCCTACAGCTGGAGATATTAATAATGAACAATGCTTTATCTGTGACTTGGTTTGTGGATGGTTTAAAAAAATAGGGAATAATGACATTGTCAGATAGTTTCTCAGTTTTTAGTTTTATATGGTCTGTGAAATTTCTGTGCCTTTCTTAGCGACATTCAGACTTTTAAACTCTAACTCTCAAACTTAATGTGAAGATGTTTTTTCCTGATTTTTCCTGAAATTATGAAGGGTTATTGTGAGAGACTCTTGGAACCAGCAGGAAGACCTTACTTCATTAATTACTGACTGGCTATTGCTTATCTTGTTTATTTCAATGACTTTTACATCCAGTTAGGCAAAAGAAAAACAAATACAACTGCTCTCCTTGTTTTGTGAACCAAAGATTGAGGTTCAGAATTGCCAAGACAACAGGGGCTCTGGGAAAGTGTTGAATACTTAAAACCAACAAACACTTAAGTTCAGCCAGAGTAAAGTAAATATTAATTTGATATTGTATTTGTTAATGGAGCAGACCTGTGCCGCCTCCTCTTTCACAGTTAAATAAACTGGCAAAAGCCAAGAAATTGGGAGTCAGGAAAGATAAACTTACTCTAAGGCAAGAAATCAAACAATGATTAATGACTAAAAAGCAGGTTGTGTGAAATCAAGGCAGTTTGAACTTGTGTTTTAAGGCACATAATCTCTTGCAATCTCATGACCAGGAATTAGTTTGTATCCAACTGCACAAGCCTGGGATTTTGATGAAGAGAAAAAGGTGGAGCGAATGGGTACTTACCATGTTTGGATTTTAGACTATACCTTGAGACCAATTCACAGAGCAACAAAGTACTCCAGGGATGAGATTCATCACCAGATGAGAGTACAGTTGGGACTGAAAGTGGAGAGTTAGTTTCAGCTTAACTTTTGCTCCTGCCCTGAAATAGATGCAAATGTAGTTAAGAGGCACATTAAGACCTGACCCATGATGAACCAAGAAGGCCCATGGGTCAGGTGAGTATTCCTGCAGCCCAACCAACTCAGATCTGTTGTGGGGGACTGAGTGATAATTTGAGATAGAAATGTGAGGGTTTGTGCTGGGGAAGAAATCGTGAGAGGGACTGGAAGGAAAGGCAGATGGGTCGGCTTAGCCTTTGGACAATGGAAACAATGCTAAGGCTGGGTAGCAGGTAGGACCTCTGAAGTGTGAAGTCTTTCCTGAAATGGATGAGTCCCCCCATCACTGACAGATTCTCTCCATCCGGAGAAGGTAGATATATGTTCACTCAAGAGACTGATTTGGACAGGTCTTTATTCGATCAAGACTTGTTTAAAAAAATGCAACCCTTTTACTGACAGCCTTTCCTAGGTTCCTGTTTCAAGTAACAGTCAGTTCCCAGTTGGCTTCATCTTTCCTGGTACTAGCTGTTGCCTTGTATAGTTTACTTTAAAAGAAGGAAAAAGGCGATTCCTCACCGGTTAACTCAATACCTGCTTGGATCTCAGTTATGGCGATCCAAAGCTTCCCTAAGTGTTTCTTTTGCAGTGGTTTCAAGACTGTGCAGCTAAAAACCTCTTAAGCCATTCTGTCTTTGAATAAACCCAGAGGAAATCTCAAGGCTGATGTATAGGCTGGGTTTATGTCACTGAAAGGAAAAATAATCAGCAAGAATCAGATATATGCTTCTGCCTTTCATTGGTGAGAATTACCTGAGATTTTTGGTAATTTTTACTCTATTTGTTAAATATTTAGAAAATAATACAAAATTGCAAGCTACTTTATGTTCATTATGTGCTTTATATTTCAAAAATATGATCTGTTTGGGACTGTAGGTAAAACATGAAAGGAAATCATCTGCTTACTTGACATCTGACCTACATGGATTTCCCCTAACTAGGGGGAATCCTCTACAAGGCTTAAAACTGTAATCTAAATTCGTGCTAAAGCCATAGCATTAACCCGCATGTACAGGACTACAGGTGATGCAAACATTTTTATTGCATTAGTTTTAATGGACTTTACAAAGTTACCTTGAATTTAGTGCAGAAAAAAATTTGCCTGCTTGCTTTAGACTATCTGAAATCTATGTGATGACTTTAACCATTTTAGAAATCATTTAGGCAGATCTGGCTGTAAAACAAGACAGAAATGTTTCTGGGTATAGATAGACCCTAAAAGTCAATTTTGTAGGAACAGTTCTCAAAGCAGAAATTATCTACTTGGGAACAACCCCCAAAAAATGCACAAACCTTTTTTTGCCAATAGAAAAAACAAAACTGCACATTAAACCAGTACTTTACTCTTCATTAATTCTGCTGCACTTTCATCCCTTCCCCTGTGGCTTTTCCTCCCCGGCCAGGTCTGGGCAGGGGCAATTCCTCTCCCTCCACCTTCATAGCTAAGCTCACTTTCCCATTTAATGGTGCCACTATGATCATGTGAAATCTGTGAGACAGAACAGATCATCACGTAGGTATTTGCACGCACCATCTCCCTCTACATTATTTCTGCTACGCAGAAACTGGAGGAGGTGCCTTGATCTACTTAGTGAATACATGACTTGAGGGGCAAAGCTAAACAACTCCTGCCTTTTACACTGTTTTCCTGTCCCTTGTTGTTGTTAGCTGTGATGTGTGAGCTGTCACAGATTTGTTACTCCTTGCTTTAGTTTTCTTAATCAATTTCCTTTCCTTCTAGCTAATTAACCACATCCGCCTCCACAGTCTTCCAAAGAGATTATCTCCAGACTGGTTTTTGTTTGTTGTTACAAGGTCTCTGGTGTCGTGACAAGCGTGCGATGGTTGTCCTCATCTGTTCCGTGTTTGGGGTGTGCTACCAGGGCACTTCCATACCACGCAAGTGCCTCTGCTGGCAGTGTGCCTGGAGGGTGGCTCTGCTGATAACATTGTGGTGTCCATCCAACGAGCATGAATTAGAAGGCTTTTTTGTAAGATCTTATTGATACTCCTTGGTGAAATTGTTGGCCAAAGCTAGCACATTTCTTTTCTGCTTTCTCTGAGAGCATGGATAAGACCTGTGCTATGCTGAATGGCCCTGAACTGTGTGAGGTCCAGCAAGATTAACACTCAGCTTGCAGAGTGCTGATGGCCAAGGCTTTGTGTGTGACAGAAGAGCGAATGAAATGAAGGGTTCATTAATGTAGGACGTGGTCAGATGAAATAAAGCAGCTCAAATAGGAGATCCCAACAAGTGGCAAACACAGGGCACCCTCTGTCCTGATATATGGGATGATCTGTCTCGATTGTATATTATGCTGGTCTTCCAGCCCCTCACAAATTAGAGGCAGGAGACAAACTTGGTATTGGATCTGTATCCTGGGATGCTCCAAGCCTTTAGACTTGCAGCATGTTGGCTGAAATAGATGCCTGATTTTTGAGTGTAATGTTATGCTTTAATTACCACTTCAGTTTGGGGGAAACATCTGTCTCAGTGGGACAAAAGATAAAAAGAGAGAAAAACATTTTGTTCCTAAGTTTATTTTTCAGCCAGTCTAGTGCTGGCACGAAGATAGTAATGGGAACACGGGCTGGGATGTGGGGGCAAAGCACTGGGCTTCTGTTCCAGCAGTGAGGACAGCCAAGGTCAGATGAAACCAACGTTAAAACTCAACACAGGAATGCTGAAGGGTTCTTCCTCCACCACCTTCATTGCTCATTCCTGCCCTGTTGCCCTTGGTCTCCTCTCAGTACTGGCAGGGGTGTAAGGCTGCACAGGCGGCAGGACCGGGCTAACAGTCTACGTGAAAATCAGCCTACAGGAAAAGAAACGGTTTTGCTCCAAATCGGCCCTTCAACACTGCTTTTCTCAGAGGGCAGGAGGAGGGGATGGAAGCAGAGAAGAACCAGTTTTTTCTTTTAAGTTGTGCTTTACGTCAGCTTAAGCTACTCATGGAATTACCTTGTAAGCAAATAAATACATCTCTGTGTGTGAGATTCCTCGTCTGCCTGCCAGCACAGGACACAGACCAAGCAGATTTGCAAGAAACGTCATCTTTGAGAGGGTTAGAGAGGCCCATGGCAGACTTAATTGGTGTGTTTGTAGTGGTACAGTTCGTGCAAGGGCTGAAAATGCAACCTTTGATCCAACAGTAATGGATTCTTGTGCTGCTTGTGGAATCTCCAAGTGCCACACTTGGTCGTGACACTGGCAAACAGCAGCAGAACTGGAGGGCTGACCTCTGCCTGTAACTGCAGAGAGGGGCTGAGAAGAGCTACGGTGACACTCAATGCTCATGATTGGAAACACAGAAGTTAAGAGGAAATGCGTATCTGTCAGTTTATCTGTCGTGTACAGAAACAAGCAGAACTGTTAATGACACACTCGTACGTTAAACTGGGTATGTGTATTTCTAAGGGTCATGTTTTATTTTAAGGAAAATTTAAGGCAAGAGAAAGAAAAGGTTAAATTCCATGAATTCAAGAAAACTGCCAAGGAACCTGGTTTGCTTTTAATACTTCCTGACTTCTGTTTAGGTGTTTTATGTATCATTTGGGGGGTATAATTAGAGCACACATCACAAATGCACAGGTCATGGGGTTATCACCCTTCCACAAGAGGACTCTACTTCCACTCTCAGTGTGTTTTGTTGTGTTACACAAATGCTGCGTTAGTCACCAGTTTGCTCTTAGCATGGAATAATGTGTTACTTTTCGGGAAATCAAAGAGCTTTTCTGCTGTCATGAAAGTGCATGACCTGGCTGTGTGCAGTAGCAGCGGTCAGCGCTCAGGAGCATGGCAGGTCTGTGCCAGTCCTTCCGAACAGATTCTTCCTTTATACCATGCTGGTCTTGTGTGCTCTAGCTCCAACAAAGGTCCATGCAGCATCCCAGCAGCACTGTCCCAGCCCACCCATGCAGGATCACTGCATCCAGCATACACTGCAGAGCAGAAGGAGCATCATGCCCTACTTTCTTCCTTTAAAACACTTTATTTTTAAATTGCCTTTTAATTCCTACCTCTTAGACTCAAACTGGCTGCAGTCTTGTCCTTGGGTTAGAACAGACAGAATAGAATAGAATACACAGAAAGCTGCTGTGCACCTGCAGCTTTCACTGCCATCCTCCCCGAACTCTCCTTAGGAGAGATGTGGCTCTCCCTGTTACAGCGCTACCAAGCATTGACTGTCGGTGAGCGACAGCCAGCAAAGGGCATCCCGAGAGCTGTGCAGGTGATGAGCAAAGCCTGACTAACTGCACAGGGCTCTGCACTTGGCTTCCAGCTGAAGCTCTGCTTTGCCATCTTAACCTTGCCCTTGGCAGCTTCCTCGCTGTCTCCTCCAGCTCAGCAGGACTGGAGGAGCTATGATATCACCCTCAGACTCCTGTTACTTCCCCTTGTGCTCCTGGGAGAGGAGGGGAAATGGAAAAGGGGCTGGTCCATGTATTTTACCCAAATGCTCAGATACAGCTGCTCCTGCTTTCTCTCCTCCAGTTTTCATTTGGTACCGGTCTCCTGACCTCCTTCCCTGGTGGGGATCAGTGTGGGTGGCTGAACGCTCTCAGCAGATGTGGGTCTCCAGCTTTTGCTGCAAATAAACATGTGGGCACTGGTGCAGCCCCATTAGATTGTGCTAAATTAAACTTAATCAATAACATAATTGCAAATACTGCAAGTCAATACTGACTTTCCCTTTCAAGTATTCCATCAAATTTTTTATTCAAATTCTGAATGAAATCCACTTGACTGGATCGTGTCCAGATAGTGCTGTGGTCTTACTTTTTCATTTTAAATTATTTAAAATGGTGCCCTGCTGCCTGAACCTAAATCTTTTGGTTTACTTCAGAAGACTTTCTTTTTGCTTTTGGCAGCATCAGTTCCCCTGGATAATATTTTCTTTCCCTCCAAGTAAAGTTGCTTTTATGGCCCACATAAAGTAACGGTAGCAGGACAGCAAACAAATACTGTTTGTAGTCTTATGCATAATTAAGAAAAATTAATCAAGTGAACGGCTGGAATGTGCTTGTGCTGATTGATGTGATTTATTTTAATTGTTATTGCGCTTTGTTGTGTTCAGAAAAGTGAAACAATGAGCTATTTGCATCAAACCGGGCAAAACATGGGTTGTGCAGTCAGCAGCATAACTCCAACCTCATGGAGGCTTGGAGGTGCCCGCTGACCCCAGAAGAGTTGATGAACATACAGTTTAATTCACTTTATTTTATGGTCCCCAAGCATGGGATGATAATAAAAGCAAGAGAAGCCAGGCCAGTATATAGCAAATGTAAGCAGAGTAGGAGTGGGAAGGCAGCTGGGAAGTGATGTAAAGCACCTGCATGTAAGACATTCCAGACACTGGGATGAGCCTGCCCAGCATTCAGTGCCACCTTTCCTTGAGGCTGGCGGCTGTGGTTGCTCTGGTTGGGACCTGCCTCTCCCCAAGCACGTGGGGAGCTGATGAGGAGCACCCATGGGTTCAGTACTCGTGAGTGGTGCTTGTTTTTCCCACCACGTGCTAAAGGTCCCTGAAGGATACTAGGACTGGGAAAAAAGTATTTACATCAGAAATGGAAGCACAGTCTGCTTTCCCAACACTAGAATATATTTAGAAACAGATAATTTCAATTATTTTTGCCCTCTAGTTCCTTGGTAAATACATCATTGTGCTTATTATTGGATTTATAGTCTGCTCTTCGGGAGAGACAGAGTATTTAGCAGCAGATCTCAATTTTAATGTAGGAGAATCGATTCAGTTTAGAAGAATTCCCTTATGCCAAATGAGGTTGTAATGTTTTTTGTCTCCTGAGAAATTTGCTCAAGTAATTTCATTAGTAAAAGATTTCGGGGATAGCCAAGCTCAGGGAAATTAAAAAAGAAGAAGAAGAAAAAAAAGACAATGTGCTGCAGACTCAAACACTGTTTGTGTCTATTTTCTAAGTCATATTTTCATTTTTGAGGCCAGTTATCAAATGCGGGGCCTGAGTTTCCTAGGGATGCAAAGCTACTACCCGATGTTGGCATCAGGCAGGCCAGGCCTGATACCCCAAAACCGGCACCTACCTGCTTCTGGGCATCAGAGTAGTATCTGACAAACTGGACAGGCGTTATTTGGGTTGGATGGTTAAGCCAGCGTTAACCTCCTCTTTCAGTTGTGCTCTTCACGTTATTGCAATGTGCTGCTTGAGTGAAGCAGGTTAGGGAATTCCTTGGCTGGAGGGAGACCTCAGATGTGGTGTTGGGGTGCACTGACCCTGTTTCATGTATGCAGCCTTGGGGCTGCTTCGTTTTCTTTTCCAATTTGGTTATTTTTCACAGCTCTCTTCTCTACATACAAAGATATTTTTTGGAATTGAGCTCATGAAATATTTTTTCCTTGATGACTGATACGTAAATATCACAAACATCTGGGCAAATAAACTCACTCCTCCTGCTTTCCTTGCTCTGCAGCCATCCAGAGGAGTCATGCTGTTGCGTTAATCTGTATGCAAGCAATCCGGTTGGAAATCTGTGCCAATAAAGGGATTTACTGACTCGCAGTGCACAGAGGTTCTGCTCAATCTTGCTGTCAGCGCTAGGGTATGCCCCACTTAGCCTATCGGAAGACAGCAGGGTTTTTTTTCCTTGCTGACTTTAAAGTTATTTCTGTGACCTAAGGGACATGAGTGTGAGAAGGACTAAGGGCTTTTGAAGCTGATCTGTACAGCATCTGTTTCAGAGTGCAGACAAAATATTTAACACCTGCATAAAACTAACAACAACGGAAGCCCAGCAGTCCTTCATCCTCCGCCAAACTCATCCTAAATTATGATAGACTCCTACACTTGCTGTGCTCTCATGGGGGCTGTAGAAATGCAGGGAGAACCTGGAGCTGGATATGGAGTGTGAACTTCCTGAGATTGGATCGCCAAACGAAAGCCCCAGTTCTGCAAGCGGTGCTCTCCAAGGAGACCTGGTTGGTTTGCGGTCACGCCAAGTGCTCCGAGCCCCTCTGGCAGAATACAGCTTTAGATTTCTGGGGGTGCTAAACTGCCATGTACAGGCACTGGATGAGAAATGGAAATGCTGTTAATTTCTTTAATTTGTACAACTTGCCAGTAGGGACTTAATAACCGGTTGCATGAGAGCTGGAGTCTTTGCTTTGTGGTTTCCCCCCCCTGCCCTGGAGACAGGAACAGCAGTGATCCCGTAACATTCCTGCCAGGCACCGCGTGTCTCAGAGGGAGGGTGGCAGGCAGATGCTGATCATCCTCTGTCCTTAAGGTTGCTCTTTCCTGGTCTGGAATGACAGACTGCCTGTTGAAATCACACCTCTGAATTGGCTGTGCTTCCTCACGGGGAACAGCAAATGAAGAGACCTTGGTTACCCTGCCGGCTTTCTAACATCACTGACATTTTCTGAATGAGACACAAGGCTGCAACACAGCGGTGTTTCTCTTTCAGTGAAGCCTTTAAAGGAAGCAGAGGGTCCTGCAGACCATCATGTGTGACTGGTGTTCATTCAGGCAGACGGACAGCTGGTTGCAGGAAACCAGGAATAGCTATGAACGACGTGTCTGAAAGTCTGGTTCTCTTCTCAGACATAACCAGACTACTGGTTTTCTTTCTTTTTAAAAAGAGGATCGAGTATTTCTCAGACTTTTAGCATAGAGATGTTCATGCTACAAGTACCCTTTCCACTGCCAGTTTTGCAGGCTTAGTTGTGAATTTCAGATGCCGGGGCTTGGTTCTTTGTCTTGCATGATGACAGCATGGATAAGCTCAAAGGCCAGGCTCCTGCTCTCTCCTTCCTTTTGCCCAGTTGTTCCCCACAGAGACTTTCTGCAGTGGGATGTGTGTGGGATGCAGTTCACAGGGTGTCAGAAGTGTTCATGGCAGACACAGGTACCAGCTGCAGGCGTTTGGTGGGGATCAGTGTGGGTGGCTGAACGCTCTCAGCAGATGTGGGCCTCCAGCTTTTGCTGCAAATAAACATGTGGGCACTGGTGCAGCCCCATTAGGTTGTACTAACTTAAACTTAATCAATAACATAATTGCAAATACTGCAAGCCAATACTGACTTCCCCTTTCAAGTATTCTATCTGCCCAGAGAAAGGCAGCTTTCTTTTCCCTTACTCTCCCCAGGCTCACCTTGCCTGGTTTTATGCCAGCCACTAATGCAGCTCCAGGATGAATACTTACCTTTTTCCAGCCCTATACTTGAGCACATATTCGGAGTACATCCTATTACTCGTTAGCACATTAACAATTGTATCACATCAGAGGCCATAGGTCTCAGTTGCGGTCTCTGTGCTAAGATCTATATAGAACTATAAGAAGAAATTACCTCTGCCTTAAGGTAGTTAATGTCTGAGTGCAGGGGAAATGGAAGTGCAGAGGTAAAACAACACGCTCAAGGTCATACAGCAGGTATGGGGACAACTGGGATGAGAATTGGGTCTTCTGGTCCCTCTGCGTGCGCTTCCCTTCTCTTTCAATCTCCTCTGTCTATTATACCTTGCTCTCACAGTTGCCTCTGCCATTCCCAAACCAAATTGTCCATTAACTGATTCCCCAGCCTGGTTTCAGTCACCTGCTTCAGCCTTCTATCTTTTTATCTTTTTTTTTCCTCAGTCATTGAGCTGCCAGAAGCTGCAGAGAGTTTCTAAAGGGTCGATGGAAGATTACCAAGAAAAGCAATTCTGTGATTCCTCTCCTTCCCTTGTTGCGTGGAGGGGTCTGCACTGCTATGGCAAAACTGCTGGGCTGAAAGTTTCCAGAGGGGAACAGGAATTGAAATTGAGCCTTGTTAGCATTTGCTTTAACCAGTTGCAGCGACTGCTTGTCCAGCTTTGGGTTCCATTATTCCCTATAGTCCACAGAAGGAGCTCAACTGCTCAACTCAAATGCTAAAGGGTTCCTTTAGGCCCTGAAGTGTTTACAGCCGAATTAATTCTCCGGAGCCCAGACCATATTTACATAAAGGATATGGGTAAGAAGCCTCTCTTCTTGATATCACAGCCAAAGATATGGTTTCTGCTGCCTTGGTTGCCCTGGAAATGGACTTTTATCTGGAGTACAGGCTTAGCACAAGCTATTCTACTTCTCCACACTTGCTAAACCGGTATTTGAGCTGTTGCAACCTTGCCTATACTGGTTCCACGTTCTTCTCTAGATTTGGGGTGTGACTTTCAGCTACCCTAAGCTTTGATTTAAACATCGATCAGCTGTAATTGTTGCAGCAAGGCCAGGTTACAGCAGGCTGACATTTGGAGGAAACTGGAAAAATTCTCTCAATGCCCTCTGACAGATGCTAGGAGTAGATTGTGGGACTGGCAAGACTTCTGGGATGTCCCAGCTCAGTGGGGTCAGACGGACCATCTACATAATGTCTGCGTTATTTGGGGCAGCTTCCATCAGTAGTGGACTTACTACAGTGTAGATGCCAAGCAAATATAAATTTAATCCAGATAACATTTAAGTGACTTTTAAATGAAAACAGTCGAGTGCTTTTAAGAGATTAAAAGTGTCAGAATATGCTTAGCATGACCAAACTGGCTGGAAAGAAGGAAAGGGCTGTGTCTGAGGGGCACAAATAGAGAGAGGATAATGTTTGCTAAACGCCACTTTCCTTTCGGCAGCTGGGACGTGGGAGTCCAGCCTTATGGGAGATTCTTGGAGAGATCTGGTGTTCCATGCGATTTCACCTGTGACCATTTTTTCCACTTCATAATGCAGACATCACTGGAGTATCTGCTTCACAGATTCCTTGGTGTTAAACCATGACCAAACTGAGCAACAAGAACAAAATTACTAGAATTTCCTTGATGACATCTCTCTGTGCTGCAGCTCATGCAGGAACACGGTTCTCGTGATATTTCCTGCCTGCTTCAACACATAATCACTCTTTTCTCAGTTTGACCTTTTTATTAAAACTACCAGGAAGCTCTGACACTCCAGTTAGGACTGAGCCCTCCTGTGTATATAGAAAGTTTGATAAAAATGAAATGCAAAGGTTAGCAAGAAGCTTGCGGAGACTTTACTAAACAGGTGGTCATGTCATGGTTTCTTATTTAATGAACAGAGCTAGTCTGGAAATCATCCAGGAGGCAAAGAGGTGTTGACATTCTCATTTTCATTGTTGCATTTAAAGTTTCAGCTGTTTCTTAGCACCATATAATACCATCATGAGCTTTTTGAGCATCAGTGACAGCACAGTGTTATTAAGAAGACTTTAGTTCTCTTCATTTTCTGTCTTAGAGGTGAGTGCTCCTGCAGGTCTGTGCCTTCCATGAGGGAAACAGCTGAGGGAAGAAATTCCCCAGGCACGTTTAACTCAAGAACAGGAATGAATGATTAAGGTCCTGAAGATGCCTGGCAATGCCAAGATGCTCAAATGAGTTATCTAGGAAGAAGTACGAAAAGGGAACTTGCTAGTACAGGCAAAATATAAACCCAGAGAGGACAGACTGTCTCAGATAGCTCCTTCATCACTGGTGTGAGGAGAGAAATCTACTGAAAATGAAATACATAATTCCAGAAAGGCAGAGGCATTGGAAATGGCCCAAAGCTAAGGCACCAATTAACATAGCATTAATTTTATTTACATTTTATTCTATTTATATTTTTTTATAACTTATACATGGGAAGAAAAACTTCTGGCATCAGAACGAGGCATGAATTTTCAGTAACATGGTCAGCAGAATGGATGCAAAAATCCCATTAGCAATAATAGAAATTGGTGGTCTAACCCAAGTAATTGAAATTGTGTGCTGACTTTACTCTCTTCCACAGTAGTAGCTCTGAATCCTGCCTTTTTGGTTGCTCTTTGTAAATAAAATGGGCTTAGTTTCTACCAGAATTGTGAAGAAAAAAAAAAGTGATCTTCCAGATTTGAGGGCAGCAAAGTCCTGCAGGTGCAAAACCACCAGGCCCACTCTGGGATCTCTTGGAAAAGGCCAGTAGCCTGAAGAAAGAGGGGACAGAGTGGTGTTACCATAAGGGAGGTGCCAGGCTGCAACTGGACAGATGTGTCTGTCCAAAGAATCATATTTCCATGGCTCATCTGCATTCCCTGCTCAGGCAGGTTTACATGTTCGCCTGCATTTTCAAAAAACCCTACCATTGTGCTGTCCTGTTATGATTAAGGATGTGAGCCTCCAGGGCAGGAATAAAACAGTTCTTTTTTTGATCTTTTAATATTAACTAGACTTAACAGATTACTACCTTCTTTCAGTCAAATTGGTTCTTCCTCGAGGGCTACTTGAATTTATTCTGAGCTTCCAGTGGTTTTAACGTGGGCAAGATTTAGAGCAGGAGAGGAGGTCGGCAGTGAGATAGCATCAGAACTTTTACTGATCCCAGATGTTTTCTCCCAGTAAAACGATGTGCCTCCAAAGCTTGAATGTATTCTTGACAGATCTGGTGCTGCAGTCTGCACAGTGCCTCTTCCTGAGGATATCAGACCTGGCTCTACTGGCAGCCACTCTGCCTTGTCCTGTCCACTGTGTTTGGTGTGCAGACTCACTTGTGTTCCAGGAGCAGGTCTGACTTGTGCTTTGCAACCTGCCAGACTGGTGAGCTCTTATGTTGTGTATAGTCTAAAATCTGGAATTATTCCTGGCTGGTTCCACACAAAACAGTCATGGGAAGAATTCAGTACACAATTTCACTGACTAGCAGAGGAGTGTCCCAGCAGGTGACAGGCTTTGAGCACCGTTGAGACATGCTTTGTTTTGCTCAGTAGTGCTGGGATATATGGAGGAAGAGTACTCATCGCTTCAGGAAGGATGCTTTAGCTGGAACACAAGGGTCAGTAAAACATGTGACATTGATGCTCCAGAACTGGGCAATTCTGATCTGCCACAACTTCTGTTGGATGAATAAATCCTTAATGAGGATTTTTCTGAAAGCTGGAAGGATGGTGTGTTGCACAGCTCTGGCAGTCTGGAGGCATGTTGAGTTCATCAGCCCTTGTGCAAATGAGAAGCAGCAGTGTTGGTTAGGACAGGCACGTTATTCCTGCTATGTTGATGCTCACGTGAGTAACAGGGATGATCGTAGTGGATCGAGAAATTACTGTGAAACTTGCAGTGCAGACATCTGGGTATGGCTGGGGAATTGTTTACTGGTTTTTTTCTAGCTTATGAACCTGGAAATGAGACTCTAGTAGAATATGCGTAGGACTTGGCACCCTTTGTCAGGGCTTGGGATCTCACTGCACTGAGTGGAATAATGCAGAGGTAAGAGATGGCCTTCATCCCCCAAAGATTTCTAGTCCAAGTGAAAGAAGTAAACTCAGGTGCAGCAGAACAGGAAATACGGAAGGAGAATGTGATAGTGGTGAGCTTGGAGATCTGTAAGTTTGCTGGTCTTGCAGAAAAGGATTTTTCAATAAAGGGTCTGAAGGAGGGAAATGTTTGTTTTGTGAAATTGTAGAAGCAGCTTCTCCCAAATACAAGGAATAATAGGGGAGAAGCAGCAACTAGAATCATTACAGCAGATAATTTCCACGGGGTTATGTTTTGCAGGAATGTGTAGGGCAAGGTCATGTTTTCTAAGCTAGAAGAAAGTGTGTCAGTGATCCAGACATGAAACAAGCACCCGGATTGCAATTTTGGTTAGTGGAATAGAGGAGAGTCTGTGCATTAAGTGAGATTATGCTCAAAGAGTTTGCAAGATACAGGCACAGTTTGAATATGAGAAGCCAATAAGAGCATAAAATGACAGATTATGACCAGCGTGTGACAGTTCCAATAGGCCTTTATATCTTCGGATAAAAGGAAAGGAGGTATCTAAGCAGGCTTGTCAAGGAGAGTCTATACATCACTTTGTCCGACATGTCTCTAGGAAAAGAAACCAACCAGGCAATCCTCTGTGAAAGTTCCTCCATTAGAAGCACAACTGGGAGAGGCAGATGAGGGTTCATTGCTCAGCAGAAGGATTGGATCAAGTACCAAGCTATGTAGACATGGTATCTTCATTTCAAATTTAATGTGAAATTGCAGCTTTGGCCTGGAGCTCACAGACCTAAAGAGGCTCCTCCTACCCGCCAGCCGGCTGGTGGTGTTCATTCCTGTGTAGTCTCCTTACGTCTATGGGAAATCAAGAGTGACTTGCTTGAACGCAGCTTGCAGTGTAAGAGAGTTTAGGATGGATGATGTTACAACTGCTTCTTATCAGTTGACGGTCTTTCAATTAACTTTGATCTGCATTTTCACTTAAGTGAAAAACCTCACTGAAGCATGTTGAACCAAGATGGTAATCTTTATCAGCCAGAGAGGCTAATTTCAAAACAAAATTATCTTGATGGGACATTCAGTTATGCTATCTTCTTTTAATCCTTCATATTGTGTACCATATTAGCCTTTCTGTGATTCTGCTTGGGATTCATGAAAAATTATGGCTTCTTAGTTATCTGCTTATTCTGGCCATTTATTTATTTCTTTTCTGTTCCCTGGAACTTCCATAGCATTCCAGACTTTGCCAGAAGTCAACACTAATGGATATTAATGGGTGTCAGGGGAAACAGAATAGCTGATGCCTGTGGACGTCTCTCTTCAGTCAAATTATTCTGCTCTGAGATCTTATAATGATTGGGCACAGTGAAAAGCACTGTTAGTGAAGTCTCATTGTACAAACTCTTGTGCAAGAGAGATCCTCTGAGGCTCATGGACTTTGCAGCTGTCCCTTAATTTGGTGTATTATTGATCAATGCCAATATCAGATTTCTCTAGGCATCTTTCCTAAGCTTTGATTTTTCTGGCAACTCCAGCTTAACAGCTTTATAAGGGTGCTTGTTCTTCAAGCTTTACATTTATTTTCCAAGAAAAACTCCCTGAAGATCAATGTTATCTCTTCCCAGCAGCCTGTAGCCAAGTTTGGAACACTTGTAGAAAGTTAATTTCGGGGAACACCTTGACTCAGCTCATGGTTGAGAAGGCAATTAATGCCTTTTAGTTGCCCAGACCTTTAGGCTGAGATATTGGCATAAGATTTGACCATGATGAGAGGCACCGCCGTGGCATTGAGTGCAATGCATAATGGAAGAGACACCAGGAGTGAATTACCACCCTTGTGCAGGCCCCTGGCAAATAACTGCCTTGGCTGTGCTGGCCAAGCTTTTCAAAAGCACTGGGCTAGCCTTGCATCTACAGCTATAAACATCACAAAGTGTGAGAACTGGATGTGCCTAAGAGGCAAATGAGTTAAAGCTTGGCTCACCCCAAGTAGTCAAGACCTTCTAAGTGCCCGCAGCGCTTGTGTTGTTTTGATATAACTGCATTGAGGGTGGAGAATGCACAGTGACAGGGAATGGATGAACCCAAAGGACTCTCTGTACCTTACTAAAAATAGTGTCATTTTTGGAAAATACAACTTCTGCAGTTCTGCTAGGGGAATGAGAGGACAACTTACCCATACGTATTTAAAATTGGAGCTTTGGGGTGACACTGGAAAGATGGAAGAGGTGGTGTTTCCAGCTACAGTAGGTCCAGTATGAAAATGAACACTTGACATAAATAACATGAGATGCTTCTGCACCCTATGTGCACGTTCAGCCTCCAGAATAACTAATGCTGGTTGTCGACTTTCTTACGATAGCACTTTGCCAGGGTGCTGCAAGATGTGCGTGAAACCTGGTAGCAGTGCCGAGAAATGCACGGGAGCATGGAGAAAAAGCTATAAGGCCCAGAGGGTGTTGGCAGTATTCCCAGTGGAAGTATCTGAAGGACTTTGGCTCCGGTCTCCTGAGCAAACCTGCAGCTATTTTTGCTGGATATTTTCAACTGAATCACAATGTGTCCTCTAGAAAAGCAGATTTACTTCATAAAATTCAATCTGGTAGAATTCGAAGGTTGTAAGAAGTTGAAAGCGATGGAACAAGAAGACAAACCTTTTGGATAGACATCAGGATAACTGTTTTGCTGCAGAGAGGGAGGAGATGTGGAAACACTGATCAACTGGGATTAAAAATAAAGTCAGAAAATAGTTCTCAGCTAAATGAATACAGAGGACAACAACTTGTGCGTTTACTTATCTTGATGAGGGACAGAACTGGAGAATGAGTATGAATATGTGTGCTTGCAGCCCAGGAAGCCAGCTGTGTCCTGGCCTGGCTCAAAAGAATTGTGGCCAGCAGGTCGAGGGAGGTGATTCACCCCCTCTACTCTGTTCCTGTGAAACTTCACCTGGAGTCCTGCATTCAGTTCTGGAATCCTCAGCACAGGAAGGACATGGATCTGTTAGAGTGAGTCCAGAGAAGGCAACAGAGACGATCCGAGGGCTGGAGAACCTCCCCCCATATGAGGACAGAGTTGGGGTTGTTCAGCCTAGAGAAGAGAAGGCTCCAGGGAGACCTAATAGCAGCCTTCCAGTACTTAAAAGGGGCTATAGAAAAGCTGGGATGAGGTTCATTATCAAGGAGTGCAGGGATAGGATGAGGGGGTAGCAGTTTTACATTGAAAGAGGAGAGATTTAGATTAGATATTTTAAAGGAATTTTTTTCTGTGAGGGTGGTGAGGCCCTGGCACAGGTTGCCCAGAGAAGTCATGGATGCCCCCTCCCTGGCGGTGTTCCAGGCCAGGCTGGATGGGGCTTTGAGCACCCTGATCCCAGTGAAAGGTGTCCTTGCCTATGGCAGGGGATTGGAACATGATGACCTTTAAGGTCCCTTCCAACCCAAGGCATACTATGATTTATAAATGTAGGGGGAGAAAAATAATTTTGATACTAAAAATTGAGAAATCAAGCAACAAAACAGAGCTAAGATCAAATTTAATTATCCTTTTCAGCTCATAGATCATCTTGAAGAGGCTTGTCTCCATTTCTATATTCATTTAATAATTTGCATAGCATATCACAAACTACAGGTGTTTATGAAACCCTCAAATATTGTAAATTACAAGGCAGCACCAATCCATCTTGATTAAATTCAAGTGAAGTCTAGGTACACAAGACTGAAGGGAACCAACTCACTGCTTCTGTCACTGTCTGCAATGTCCTGATTTGAGCTGAAACACCTTACTTGGCTGAAACACAACCCTGAATGTTTCACAGGTCTGTAAGAGGCTATTGTGTTTCCAGTTCCGTTTGCCCCCATGGCTTTCTGTCTTAAAAAAGGTTGAGTTTTGGCGCGGGGTACTAAACACATGTAGTATCTCTGCACAGCTAGGGAAATTGACTATATAATTTCTTAAGCATTATGAGGAAGTTAATTGCATTTCCAGTTGCTTCATTTCATCTTTCTTAAAGGATAAATACAGTTCATTATCATTCATGCCCCAGAGTAAATTCAGATTTTTATGAATATGAACCAGACATCTTCTCAGTCACTCAAGAGTGGAGGTTAGTGTCTCTCAAACTCATTGAAGAATATAGGCATATTTTCAGAACTCAAGATACAGAAGCCACTGTTAAAATATCATCTTTTGTGTCTTTTCTTTCTAATCTCGTTTTTTGTGCCCTTCCTCAACTATAAAAAGAAGCAGAAAATAACATGAAACAGCACAGTGAACCCTTGCCCCTAATGTATGCATGACATAATGCTTGTTCTTTCTTCTCCAACTTAATTCTTCAAACTTTTGGCATGTCCACAGTATGAAGTCTGCCCGGATTTCAAATTCTTTTTCATTTTCAAAGGTGTGTGCAATTTATATGTTCTGCAATGAGTAGCTGAGCTGCTCTCAGCTGGAGGGAGAGGTAAAATAAGGATGCGCTCTCAGCAAATAGCCACTGCTATAAGGTAAGTTCACTTTCTCAAGTAAGGAGTTGAGGGGACCTGAAGCTGCTTGGTTATAGTGGAAAATTTTGGTGTCTTACTAAAATGGCTGTAAGAATTATTAAGATATGTTCAGGAGCTCTGGCGTGTCTTTTAAGCAGTGTCCTAGGAGGCTGCACATATTAATTATTTTGACTTTACTTTTCCACAGCCCTTCCTACACACTTAATTTTGTGCATTGCAAGTAGGTGCTACTGGTACCATGTGAGAATTCATTGCAGGAATGGCTCCTGAACATCGCAGCTTAATGGAGTGCTCAAAATTCATTTCATTATTGGTTTTTCTGTAGCGAAGTGGCATTGCAGCAAGCAGGGTTTTACAGATAACAGCTACTTCCTACAGACACAGAGTCACTTTTGGAAGGTTCTCATCTGAAAGTATTCAATACGTTCTGTATGGACATTTGCTTTCTGCATAGACTAAACCTCTCATTTTAATCAAATGCAGAATTTTGGAAAAAAATGAGAGGTTTTGTGGTTAAGGTTAAGGATAAACTTCAGGAGTGCCAAAACAAGATGCTGCAGATCTGCTAAAGGTCTTTAGCTGGTTAGAATTATGGGGGGGATGTTCCTGAGAGTTGCAGAAATGCCAAGGTACCTCATTCTTTTGCAGTCATACCTGCTAGGGTTTTTGTGTTTTCCTGTCATTCTCACTAACTGCTGCTCTGAACCTTGAGGCAATTAAATACTTTTTGCATAACCAGCCCAAAGACACACAGGTATAGCTGCAAATATAGCGAGATGGGCTGCTTCTCCTAAGAAGCCTCCTACATCCTGTCTCAGCAGCAGTATCTGCTGAGATGTTTCAGTGACTGAAGGTCACAGGCATTGTCCTACACGTTGCATAGCTTGACTGTCACCCAGACAGTTTCCTCTGATTGTTCGTTTCTTTGGAGATTTGTTAGGTTTTGATTTTCACTCTATGGGCAACGTGTCTTGCCGTGGGCAATGACGGCTGTGTAAGGACTTCATTGTGAAGTGCAGTAGTTCCTACAGCTGTTTCTCAGGTATCACATTCAAAGCCCTTAAAAGCCCTGATGTTTCAAGTAGGTATTTTATACAGGTCTTTCGTATTATCTGACAGGAGTTGATTTTGCCCACTAAATAGTACTTCATATTTAAAAGTGCCACTCTCTAGAACGCTGCTCACTAAGCGAGTGAGCAGAGGTGCAGAGCTGTCTGAGATACCAAGGTATATCCATGCCATCTACAGGTGGAAGAATGAAGCTGGGAATGTGCAACTTTGACATCTCCCTCACTGCCCAGGTTTGCTGTCTCTGATCCTGCTCCGGTGGCAATGGGCTCCACCGGGCACCCGCAGGAAGGGCTGAGGGCAGCGCTCTGAGTGCAGACCCCTACCCACCTGTGGCAGGGCTGGTGTAGGCAAGTTTGTGGTACATGGGTGTATGTGAGAGCAGCTGTGAAGTTCGTGTTCCTCTGTCACTTCTGCAGCAGATGAGGAGGGTGCCGAGCTGAGGGTGCCGTGGTGCCCCTCTGTGGTATGGAGAGTGTGAAGAAAGTCATCTGAACACAGCTGCTGCAACAGGGTGCTAGGAAACCCTCTGTGATCCAGGGAGAACCTAAAGGTGCTTCACAAGGCCGGAAGAGGGAGAAAAAAGTCAGCAAAACCCAACAGTTTGTCAGGGAAGAGAGAACTTTTTAACTGTCAAACCATAACCTTGGAAACCTAAGGAAAAGAGGCATCGGCGTGTCTGTCAGCACAGATAGGCATCAATCTTCCCTGGTGAGACAGCAGCATGATTACTTCTGGGATAATGTCAACAACTTGGAACTGCAGAAAGCTGATCTGGCCTGTTGCAAAAGAGGGGAGGAGGTAGGATACACCACCTCCAAGCAGTGTTTCATTTAAATAGATTGATTACAACTATGTTTTCAGTATGAGTGATGAAAATCTGTATCTCTATTTTGAAAGATTTAGTTTACTTTGTCACAGCCTGCTCCAAAATAAGGTCAAACTTGGGAGAAATACCATCTTAACATTTTCTTTTTGTACTTCCTACTGGTTTTGTGATTTCCTTTGTCTTAGCCTAAGATATCCTAGCAAAACTGAGATGGGATGAAGGATAGGAAATAATTCTAAATAGCTGAAATTTTAGCAGAATAATAATCTTAAATTATCAGAAAAAAAATTACTGCTTGAGATGAGCTCCCACAACGGGATATGCAGGACTGTTCACTGATCCCAAAGACGTAGTCAGATCAATTTCCAAAACTTTTTCCAGCTCATCTCCTGACCAACATCCAGAGCTACTGATAGATCACCTGAGGCAGTCATCTATCTCACTTTGCATGAAGATGATGTGTCACAGGAGCCTTCATATGATCCTGGTTCATATTCACCGTGCTGTGCTAGATAATTCCATCTGTCCTATAGACATGACAGAAGACACTGTTCCCTGTCTGCTTTTCAGCTCAGTGGAGTCATGGGCTTTGTCCAGGATCTCTTGCCCGTGGAAATGTGTGTGCAGAACAAGCTGTTGCTTCTCAGAGGGAGCATTACTCATCCCTCCCCACCTGCTTTTCTGGTCAGCTGCATCTCTTTCTGCTGGCTCTACCAAACCCAACGAGGCCCACATGCCCTGCTGTGCTCCGAGAGGCACATCTTCAGGAGTCCCCAGGTAAAGTGTTACCACTTGAGAGCTTGGCTGCAGTGTAGCTTCGTGCTACACTTCCCATTGTGAACTCAAACACTCTGTTAGGCTGTTAAGGCAGGCCAGGAAAAGTCATAAGCAAGGGGCAGTCCAGAGGTGCTCTGTCCTGCTTCGTTCTATGACTAAAGGTTATGAGTGGAATTGTAGAAATAATTGGTTATTATTTTTGCTGATAGGTTTCTGAACTTCCTGGAGTCACAAACATGAACATTTTGTCTGTTCTTGCTGAAATGAAAAGCTGCATAAACTAATTTTGCATCAAAGTAAGTGCTTTTATTGCCAGTTTTGGTTGACCCCAAACCCAAAACCTCTTGGGTTTAACTTTGTTTTTTGTCACTCTGCTTGTTTTGCGCCAGATGAACCAGAGCAGTTCTTTTTAAAAAGGAACAGAACTGTTGAAAAATTTTGGACAGACTGGATTATAGATGTAATGTATAGTGACTGTGTGACACAATGAGATCTCTGCTGTTGTCAATCTGCCTAGGAAAAAAGAACTGTCTTCTGCCATTGGAAAGCAAGTGTGGATTAGCATGGTCTCTGCCCTCTTCACTTTGGCTCTGTAATCCCTTCTTGGTTTTGGAGCATCTCTGCATTTTCCTGTGTAATGGTAAGGACAAAGGAGGTGCATTTGGAAATGAGGTTATGTCAAGACACTGTGATTTATGATCATAGTATTTATGATCAAAATATTGCAGTCTTGTCTCAACTTTTTTGCACAACTTATCCTAATATCATCTACTATTATCTGGGAGGAGAAAGGGGACTTTAACTTACAGCTCTATTTATATTAATTGCATTCCCTTTTTACATGCCTAGACCAAACTTTTGCTAGTTGTTTTGCAAAAGTTTAGGGGAGGTAATCAACAATACCATGCCCCATTGTACA
The DNA here is from genome assembly GCA_033558235.1 of Neomorphus geoffroyi. Lineage (NCBI taxonomy): Eukaryota > Metazoa > Chordata > Aves > Cuculiformes > Neomorphidae > Neomorphus > Neomorphus geoffroyi. Next base: position 9,057,020 of record JAUMJM010000045.1, on the reverse strand, counting down.
GCACATTTCAAACAATTCATATGACATCTTAATTAAAATAATTAGTGGCATAAATGATCAAAGTGGTTTGTCAAAGGGCTAACATCTGTGATGACTGAAAGCTTTGAAGGCAACAGCCCATTAATACCCATTAAATCAATGATATATGGGGCTGTGCTAGGGAGTGGGCTTTGTAGGCGTTCTCCAAACAACTAGAGGTATGTTCATTTTCTCCCTGAAGTGTTGGCAATCACTTTAAAAACCCTTTGCGGTATGTGGACTCCTTTACCCCCACCTGTCCTGCTTTTGGAAGCACAGCGCCTTAGCTGGAGGCTCCTACCTGCACAGGTACTGTGTCTGAAGAGAGGATGCAAGTGTGAAAAGAGGTGTGTGAGCACCCTCTGCATGGGATGACCCTGGTGCTCTGTCTCATGGAGTCTGGCAGGCAACTTCTGATTATTCAAGCACATCTTCATTTGTCTTCCCAGCTGCTAATGGAAAGACAAAGTAAATGGTTGCAGACAGCAGCCACCACTGGCAGAGGGATTTAGCAGAAGACCTCAGACAGACCTCTGGGCCTTGGCCCTGCATTGTTTGCTGTTCACTTACAGACCAAGTTTGAATTAACATGACTCAAAAGCCTATCCCCAGCCAGTGTGTATGTGTAGATCAGTAGATTTAAGGTGGTGTATGAGGAGCACGGTGTGATGTTGCACCAGGAGAGGGATTTTGCAAATGATTCCAGGCTTGTAAAAGATCTGGGAGCAATGTTTGAGCACATGCTTCATCCTTCTATGCCCTACCAGGATGAAACCCTCTGGGTTTGTTTATTTATTCTGATGCTGTATTTGTTACAGAGATGTCAGCGTGGTCTGCCGTAGTGCCTTGGGCTGGGAGGACAGGAGCGAGCTGGGCAGGGAGGTGCAGGAGGAGGACAGAGGTTCCACTGCCAGGTATGCGGCACTGGCTCACTGCAGTCCATGGGAGAAGTATGTTTAGAGAGTCTTCTCTTAGCTTTGTTATTTGCACATAGGGCACAGTTCCTCTTTCACACTGGGCTTTTTTAGCACTGGATTGAAATATAGTTTGAAATAATATCTGGATTTTAAAGGGATGGGAAAAGTGACTCCTTTGACAGGGCTGTGAGTAAACCATGTCTTACAAATTTCCACTGATCTCACAACGGGAGCATCGCTGTCTAATCTGTGAGTTGTAGACTCAGTGATCAAGCTGCCGAGGCAGTTAAGTTAGGAGAAAATCCATCTGCACCTGGTTGTATATTGCCCCATGGCAATGTTTCCATGAAAAATAATTCAGATATGAAATTAAGATTTTTTTTATCCTTTTCTTCAGTACTCATAGCTGAATTTTTCCCAGTCTGGGAAGTGTTTGCCCTTACAACAACCCCTGGACTGGGCTACTGCATTTCTATAACCCAATTTTACTGCAGGAGGAACAGGTTAAATGGAGCCTGCAGGACTCCCCTGGGAGCGTGTTCAGAGTGCTACAGAGGAGAAATGTGAGCCTTGATGTTCAAAACGCAAGGCTAGTTCCTTAACCATGGTCCAGTCTCCCCTCGTTTAGGTTAATTTATCCATAGGATTTCACTTCATCATAGAAGTCACACAGACACATTCTGCACTAGGAGCACTAACATGCAGAATACACAGGTGCTTATAATCCAGGTTTAAATGCACATTTCCACAAAACAGGGTCCATTGCATTGATGCAAACAATTAAAATGTAGATCCTTTTTTAGTATTCACGCTAGAGAGAGACCAGATCCAGCCTCTTCTGGAAAACTGGGCTCTGTAAACTTTGGCACTAAAGGATCTACTTATAAAAGGAGGGTCCTTGTAGTCAAGCTGGGAAACCTGCTGCTAAATTCAACAGAGAAGGCAACGTGGATGTTTTTGGTTTAAAGGTAAAGGTCAACCAGGCAGTCTGCTGCTGAAGCCCAGTTGTGTCCTTCTGTCCACAGCAGCTCGTCCTGCTCACTCAAATGACTGAAAACGCATTACTTTTTATGTACACCTCAGTTACCAGGAGGTTCAGCCAGCAAAAGTTTGATGCACAAACCATCAGGAGAACAGAGGTTTGGCCTGAAAGGTCTAGGTATGTTATGCCATTAAAACATTTTTATTCTATCATCTGCTCAATTCCTTCTCCACTCCGCATAAAAATTCCTACCAGCCCTTTAAATTTAAGCAAATTAAGGGCGCACACCGAACTACTTGTTATTAATATCTCAGCAGTATTTTCTAATTCCCAATTCATGCTTGAAATGGATTAAAACTGCTAATCCTTGACAAGGCAGCAAAATTTGATGCTAATTTATTGATGTGCTCTTTTAAGAAACTTTGTCTATAAATTAAATTTAAACAGAGCATTCGAGGTCCTTCCCAATTTAGAGAGTAGAGAGCAGAGACCTGCGTACTGAAACACTGTACGTCCTTGAGCCTACACCATGGCTGAGGAGGGGTTGCTTTCTTCTACTAAAGGGATGTGTTTGAGCCTGGAGAGCTGTCTCACATTTTGCTGTGCTGGTGGCTTCTCCATCTCAGAACACTTGGAGTTGTCTTGGTGTGCCTCAAAGAGTGCTCCAGCCTCTTCCCTTCCACCTTCCACCAAGCTTTTTGCTCCTGTCCTGAGCTCAGGCTTTGCTCGGTACCACAGGTGGTTGTCAAAGAGCCGTCCCCAATGTCGGATGTCAGTGCTGAGCCTCCGAGAGGCTCTGTTGTTCTGCAGAGAATTATTTTAGAATCCTTGCACATTTTTCATTACCTTGGAGCCTTATTGCAATCTTAGTCCTGTACGTTTATGTTGATAATATGTTCTTTTACCAAAGGAAGTTTATTACTTTCAGAATATTACAATTATGTTGCAATTGTTTCTTTCCTTGGTTGTTGTTTACTTGCTTGGGAAGGAGTAAATGCTGGGGAAGTTTAAACAAGTCTTGCTGTAGGAACTTGTGCTCTGTGCCTTCTTCCTGCTGAGCAGAGCTGCCCTTTTCTGTAACAAACCTTTTCCAACTACCTAGCCACCTTTACAACTCTGGGAAAGACAAGAGGAATAGCTTGTGCATCCGTGCCAGACTCCTGAGCCCCATCGGCTGCTGGGTTGGGCTGCAATGGCAGGAGGCAGCTCGCCCGTGCTTGGGCAGCCAAGTATTCTGGAATCTAGGAAAAGCAAGTAGCTAATAACATCATAATGACCACGGCTGATGCTATAGTGAACTCTGCACGAGCACTGAGGCATTAATAAGAAGTTCCTTCAGGTGGTCTGGTTTCTTGTCCCACCAATATTTTTGAGGGCTTGACATTCTGATCTTGCATGAAGTCAAAATGAGTTTTTAAAGTGATTTCATTCCAACACTGCCTCCCCCATCCTGTCTGTCATCCTAGATATTTTTGTTTCAGAAATGCCTAAGCAAAATATTTTGTCAGTTTTAAAACCATCTCATAATTTGAAAAAGTAATTGAAATATATCCTTTCCTGAAGAATATTTTTAAAATTACAATTATCACCTCAGACATTTCTGGAAAACTGACAGCAAGTTTTATCAAAATCTCAATGACTTTGCAGCTAAAAAAGGCAGTTGCTATTGAGCCCCAACAAAAGTTTCTGACAAACTGACTGCAGTAACAGTGTTCTTGCCAGCTCTGAAAAATGCCCTTTGTGTAAGACAACCTATGATTTCAGACATTATGATAGGAAGTCACTGTCTTGGTGTGGATGTATTTTTAAAAGTGAGAGAGAGATGCAGGTGAGAAGGGAGTGCCGCAGTGCATCAGAAGAGGATGTAGTTGAGGCTGCATCTCTGGCACAGGGAACAAGCAGCACAAGTTTAATATATACAGTAATATAACTAGGAAATGGGGCAGATCTCCTTCTGAGTCTTTAAAGGCCCCAAACGCAAAGTTTTTCATCAGTTATTTGCAGCAAAGCATCCATTTTCACAAATGGTGGGCCAGAAGTACCACACGCTGCTTTCCACATCCCTTTGTCTCCCAAGGCTGCTGCCCGGTCCCGGTGGTGAGAGCCATTCTGGCTTTCACTCCCCAGCATCACTTGGCTGTGCTCTGGATGCGGCTGCCTCGTCTCATCTCTGAGCGTATTGCATTAGGTATATCCTTCAGGTTATTGCGCAAAAAGGGATGCTCATCCTGCTAGATCCTTCCTGCTCAGTGCTGGGATTTATCTGGAGGAAAACACCCTCAGGCTTGTCTGTCCATAAATACCTATGGAGTAAGGAGAACACACACATGTGCCTGGGGACAAACACTCACCAGCTCATGTTTCTGTCTCTTTATTGTGATTTCTACATCATTGCTGTGAAGAACTTCTCTGCCTGGCTGTCCTGAAAGGGTTATCAATTAGCCCAATACAGTTTAGAAAACTCAAGGGACCATGAAACTTCTCATTTTCAATTGCTGAGGTTGGTGGGTTTGGTAACTGGTGAAAGTAGCGCTTGCCCAGGGTTCATCTGATGGTGCACCTGGGCTTTTACAGGATTTCCTTGCAGAGATCCTAGATTAAACACATACCCACCATACGGTGTTAGCTTAGCTGGATTTCCTGAAATGCTTTGTCCCTTACCAGGTAACAGCTTTTAAATGAGAAAAAAAAAAGGCAAATGGTGTCTCTGAGCCTGGATATTGCAGGAGTCATGAGAGGTGACCCCTAAGCAGGATCCTTAGCCTGGAAAGTTAAATGCACACCGAATTGCCTCTGTATAGTGTTTGCTTCATTGCTAATAAAGTTTCATGCTGGAAAGAGGACAAGACTAGATCTGCCTGGCATTGGAATCCGGTTTTCACAGCAGGTAGGGTTGGCCCTCATTTAGCAGCACTGAAACTACCCTCAGAAAAAGCCAGTGGCTAAGACACGTAATGTTAATTACGGATAATGTGGAGGAGACAGGCAGTAGCTGCAGGTTGTGGAATCCAAAGGGACTTGTCTGAGTGGCATTAATTTTTAATGCTTTAATCAGGATAAAATCCCTCTACAAAGTCTTAAGGGGAGCAGAAGTCTGTTTAACTTTTGGAATATAACCTGAAGGAGAAAGCAATAATTTCAGCATTCTCTAGTGATGACAAATTTCTTAATTGGACAACAGGAAAAGCAAACCCCTCATTTTTACCCAAGCCGTTTAAAATTCTGAAGCCAAACAGAGAGCAGAAATTCCATTATTTTTATAAGCCATTCTGTAAGATTTAAATCTCTTGCATAATCCTTTTTTTTTTTTTTTTTTCTAAGTGAGACTTCACACTTTCCTCAGACAACTCCCTGCCAAAGCCAAAGCGCCCAGGAAGAGGCAGGTTTCTCCGCTCTCTTGCTGCTGCTGTTTCATGGCTGGCTGTGGGGTGAACCATGCAGAGAGGACCTGCACAGCGTGAGAAGGGCAGCGGTGGTGAAGGAACTGGTGCTTTCCTCTACACTCTCAGGAGTTCTTCATCCTCCTCTGAAAAAATCCTTCCTCACTAGGTTACTATGCTAATAACCTTTCAAAACCCAAAGCTGTATTCTACAGGTGTGCGAGGCATATGGCTTCCCCCATTAGCAATGCAAATTTAATCAACAGGAATAATATTCAAACGGTTGGCTCAGCACGAGCCAACAACCAACAAGCAGTTGTCACTTTTCCATGCTTTTGACAAACATAAGAAAGGACTTTGATTAAAACTTCAGTTCTCCTTAAAACAGATATTCCTTTGAATGAAAGGAAACAGTGTCGTGTAGAAGATCTATTGCATTTCCACCGTCGCTTCCCAAGAAAACTGCATTTTATGTTCAGATCCCAGCAATATCAGATAGAAAAATCTGTTACTTTCCAGTTGAAAAACAATCCCTATCACTAGACATGCCATAATTCAGCAAAGTGACAAAGTTCAGGTTGATCTGCATATTTTCCAGCTTAGGTTTTTTTATTGCATTTCAATTTAATTTTATAGCACGGTGCTGTTTGTTGTTGCCTGACTCTTGCTAATAACCTCAATATGCTGTGTGTCTACTCTTCTGCTATCAAACAGCACCAGGTCACTGGGTTTATAGACTTCACCGCGGAGCAGAAGTCTGGAGTGTTTTAATGCCCTCCTTGCTGCAGCAGCACAACCTTGATAATCGTGGTGGCACTCCTGGCAGAGGTGAGCGTGGTCACATTTAATGGTGAGGGCAACAGAGGCAGAGACTCACCAAGGGAGGAGCTGAGCCCAGTTTGTTAGTTAATGGAATTCTGTCTTTCCGATGATTTGCAGAAGGTGATGGTCGTTGGAATTTTCTTTTAATCTTATGGAAACAGTGAAAGTAGGGTAAGGACAGAATACAGAAACGAGGGTCTGCGTGCAGGGTGCTCTCTGGAAAGCCACAAGTTAAAGCATACAGGGGGCTGTTTAAGGATGGCCTATGAACCCAAGAGATACCCTACGGAATGAAACGAGACATAGCCATTTTAATTCGTGCCTTACACTCTCAGACAGGGCCCTGCAGACAGATGGTGCTGTTGAGGCAGACCCGGTCGAAGGAAGGCCTCTGGGCCGGGATTGTCCAGGGATCAGGACCAGGATCCCATCATCCATAAACGTATTTGTTGTATTTGCCCCTGTGCTGGGTCACGTCATAGATACTGCAACCAAACACGAGTCTCCCCTCATGACTCCTTCCCAGCTTAACTGCATCCCACACTCCTGGAGGGGGATGGTCTTGTTCCTCCAGTTGTTTTCAGGAGCTCTGAGGTGTTTCTGGGCCAGCATGGGCCCTTCTGCCACTCAGAGGACAGCACAGGCTGCACGTTACTCAAGAAACTGGTCTTTTGGCTGCAGTGTAAATGATTTTTGACCTGGCGGACACAAACTATGACCCTGATGGCGCTTCACTGAAGCTTTTTCATACTGGTGAAGGCAAGATCTGGCTCCACAGCCTGCCTTCAAAATAATGGTACCCACATCCTGCAGTAGGTGAAATTGCCTCTCTTTTCTGTTTGCCTATAAAATGCACATGGTATTGCACCCCGGGGCCGCCTACCCTTGTCATATGAGCAGTTAGAGGAAACTATAGTGTCGTCTACTTGGGTAATTGTTAGAGGACTGCAAGACTCCACTTAAAATCTCAGATAATTGTGGTCACTTTATTTTTCATTCACTTAGTGAAAGAAAATGGGAAATTACCACAGCAGATAATTATGGTAGTAGTTTTCTCGTGTTCTTTTTCATTAAATGCTGATTGAGAATGGTTCACTAATGACTTTGCCGGGTTATTTCAAATAATATTACCTTTTATGGGACTAGAAACAGTCTTTTTATTGAAAGCCTCTTTTTCTAGAAAGGCCTCACACAACATATCTACTTAAAGGACCCTTTGATCACAAAAAATGTCTATGTCTATCTGACCATTGCAGAAGTGTGGAAACTGAGTTGTCTGAAGGTGCAGAGCTAGATCCCGTGGTGTGTGATAAAGAAGGGCCCTGCTTGTTCTGTAGCCTTTCTGCTTCAGCAGTGGGACAATCACACCCATCTGTTGCCTTCCCAGGACTGGCCAAACACACTGCCTTACAAACCAGCTGTGGCTGAGGTTTGCCAGTGGGTTCTGAAGTATGGTATGCAGAAACAGTACACGATGATGGGATAAACCTGGGAGCTGTACTCCCATGAGGGAAATAACAATACAGCCAGCCTAAGGAAAATACAAAGCTAAAATACAAATGCTGGAGTTCAGCAACTGGAGTCTGTCTCTGCCAGGAGCCGAGGGCGGGGAGGCAGGCAGGACTCTGAGTTGCCTTCCTCCTGGGGTGCTGCTCCAGGGGCTGTGTTGCATCCCTCTACTTGTTACTGCTCTCCCCATCCCAGCCTTGTTTAGGAAATGGCATCTCACTGCCATGAACTTTGTGGATGGGGTTTCTCACCCCGTCAGAGGCTCTTCGATTTATGTAGGTGCTTGTTGCAGGCTGTTTGCAAGGCTGTCTGCTGCTGATAAGTAAGTGCTACAGCCAACATGTCTCTGGCCTTCAGCCAGGTATGTGCAGTGCTTCCTGAGATGCTGCCTGCTCCTTGCTTGAATGTTTAAATGCTGCCCACTTGCCCTCCAGTGCCATTACCCTGCCATCTCACCATGTGCCCTTCAGCCGAATGCCATTGCTTCACCAGAGGGCTTTGAGGCACTGTCTGTACAACACAGGGCACTCCACAGGCGTCGGAGGCTGGAGCTTTCATGAGCAAGGTGGCACCTGTAGCCCTGGCTGCACTGTGGGGGTGGGGGCCTGGGGAATGCCATGATGCCAAAGGGCCAGGACAGACCTCCTGGCAGTAGTACAGGAGGGGAAAGCAATGATCACAGCTCATAAGCAAGGTGTGGCTGGAGCAGGGCTGCCTTGGGACAGAGGTAAACACCAGCCCTCACAGGAGGAAACAGAGCCCTGGGGCTCCTGATGCGCTGTCACACAGGAGTGTGGGTAGCAGAAATGTGGTGGCGAGCACCAGCAACATTACCGCTGTGCTCCACGGGGTGCAGCTTTCACATGTGTCTATCACAGGACTTTTATTTTTGTTTTCCTACAGGAAAGTAAACTTCAACATCTCTTCTTGCTGTGTCTCTTCTTCCACTTGTAGCCAAGCAGCGCAGTGTAAGTGCCTGAACATCTGTTGTGATATGGGATTTTGGCTTGGTTTAGGTTGTTCAGGTTTAATGGAACTTGTTCAGCACTGACAAGCAGTGAGTAAAGAGTCTTTGGGCATTTTGGTTCTCTTGATTGCTGATTTTTGTTTACTTCAACCTCTTGAAAAGCAAAGCACTTCTTATCTCTGCACGGGAGATGAAGCCATCTCTTTAGCTGCAGCTTACTTAAGAAATTGGGTGTTTTTCTGATGCCTGTGTTTTCCACTGAGAAAACATGAAACACAACAGAAAGTTTACACAAAAAAGCCAAAATCCTTGGACTCCAAAGGCATCAAAGCTGAGCTACTTTCCTTTGAAAATAGGCTTTGGGTGGGCTATGATTTTTCCTAGACATTTATAATGCCTGCCATCAGACAGGTTTCATTCTAGCTAATCTTGTCTTCCATTTCTTGATGCTTTTGTGCATTTTTTTTCCTTTGATGCACTTAGCTAAACAAGCTCACATACAGTCCCAGGAGAAAACCCAGCTCCAGGAGATGGTACAGCTTCAGACCAGGCTGTGCAGACAGCCCTCCCCAGGAGCCCAGTCTCCCCCCAGCCCAGCAGAGTGGTTTCTGCATTGGTTGCATGCGCCAGCAGATCTGGATGTCCCCTCAGTGCCACCACCCTGTGTGTCCCCCCTCCTCTGTGCTCTAAATCTACCCCTAAAAGAGCTCTTGCAATACACTTTCTTCCTGAGCTTGAATGTCTGCAAAAACAGCCCGGCTGTCCCAAGATGTTCTCATTAGACCAGACCAGGTGAGCACAATAAGGTAGCGTGGTATTTTATGTTGTTTGGTTTTTAAGCAAAGCAAGCAGACTTCTACAAGTGAAATATCCATACACTGATAACATTGGCATGTACTCTGTTCATTTTGATCTGGGAAGGAAGCCTCTTGGATGGAGATTGCTGCAGCTGGGTTTGCAGAAGAAAAGAGTAAAAGCTTAGCAGGGTCCTGCTGCGCTGCCCAGAACTGATTGGCTGCTGGCAGTCTGCTGGCAAACGTGGTCTGCGCGCAGCGTGCAGAAGCTGCCACGTTAGCTGAGTCTGTGTCTCACAGGGATCTGAACTCTGCAAACCCAACTGCTTATGGGGTGAGTGTGACATGCACTGATGATACAGCTTGAAAGCCACAATCCTGGTGTCTAAGATAGCCAGAATGGCTTAAGAGGGTTGATCCTACAAAGAGCTGTGCAGAACTGCACGCTTTTAATGAAATTCAAACATCACAGACTTGTCCAGGTCATGCAGGATAACCATCTCTAAGTCAGTCTTGAGCCAAGCTGTGCTCAGCCTGGCCCTGTAGGTTGCTCTCGGCAGAAGCAAGCATCAAACACTTGAAAAACACTGTGGGCAGGAGCAAGCATCAGAAACCTCCCGATGTGCTGTGAAGCTGCAGGGAGCATGCGAGTCCTGGGCTGGCTGGATGCTCTTCCACTCTATGCTGGGGGTGGCCTCACCATTCCCACCCTGATTTTGGTGACTTAGAGCAGAAAAGAAACACTGAGAATTTACTGTAGAAACTGTATTTGCAATGCCATATCTTAGAGTTTTTCTTATTTCAAAACCTGTCCGGTTCAACTGGTGTCTAAATATTTGTCAGGCAAAATGTTTTCCCTAAATCACCAATGTATCTTCCTCTTACTGCTTCTTTTCTTATTATTCTCTCTCCATTTCTGCTACCTATGCCAGCTGCTTATTTGCATATAACTACTTCATTACACTTTTTCTTTTGTTCAGATTGCTAGGTGTTAGTTTTGAGGCTTATCATCTACATTTAATACATTTGTAAATTGGCTGTTGTCAGGATAGCTGCAAGTTAAGAGAAAATAATGGGGTTTAGAACAAGAGTAAGGAGATCAGAAGTGAAAAAGGTCTCAATAAGATAAACATGGGCAAAAAAAATGTGAGCAGCAGATTTTATCTCTCTGGTTTGTGCCCATCAGGAATTCATCCTGCAAGAAATCTCGTTGATATCAATGGGGTGATAACAGGAGTGCGACCTGACCTACAGAAGAACATGCTTTAAATTTTACTGTTTTGAGTTCCTTTTATTGTTTTGAGGCTCCTAACTGCCTTTCTGAACAATGCCAGTCCCGTCTTTCAGCACTGCCGCAAGAGACTGGAGGTGTCCGCAAATATTCTCTGTGACTGTGTTGTATTCACACCCACACAGGTGAGCGATATCTCTGCCCGCACACGCTAGATTTTTCTCATTCCTCTGTAAATGGCAGGGTGCTCTTCTGGGGTTTCACACCACTTTGACAGACACGAAGTTTGGATTTGTCCAGATCCCTTTCACTACCTCTTTGCAGAGAAAATAAGGGATTCCTAGGGGTTGCTTGGTTTTCGAGTGGTTTTGATCTGTGAAATTCCTGAGAAGCCTAAAAAGCAGTGGGGAAGCAAAGGAAAACAAAGCCTACTGGGGAAGAGCAAGACTCAGCTGGTGGCAAAAGAAATGGGCTGCATAACACATCAGTCTGAGACCGCCTTGCTCTCTTCAGGCCAAAGGTGCTCCCTCCAGGTTAGGTTTCTGCAGGTTCTCCCCTCCACGCCTGGTGGCTGTTTTGCCCTGACACCCTGATGTTGGGTGTCCCATGCAATCCATCTCCCATCACCTTTGTTCCTGCAATAGCAGCAAGAAAACAGTTCAAACGTGTTGCCCTGCAGGGCAGGCTGTTAGCTCTGTGGATTTGAAGGCTGTCAGAGGGAGAGCTGAGGCTGGGGGTCACCACAGGGAGGCAGAGAAGGAGCCGTGCTGTGCTCGATGCTTTCCCGTTGCATCTTCCTGCAGGAAAAGCTGTATTTGCCACATTCTGGGTGTGTGCCTGTCTGCAGAACTGCCAGGAGGTCTAAGCCTACCAATTACAAGTGCTAACCTTTAGCAAGGGGCAAGTCAGATCTGCACAGGGCTCCAAGCATGATTGTTTACTCCCTCCACAAGGAGGTAAGATTAGTGCTCTGGCACCCAAGAAAGGAGACGTGGGCTTCAAGGCAGCTGCTTTGGGGAGGAATTGCCGTCTGGATTTCTTGCCTTTGTGCCCACGAAGCTCAGTGGAGGAGAGACATGGTCCCATCAGGTCCTTTCAAGCAAAGACAGACTGGGATGTGAAGTACCCATCACTTGGCTCAGATGCTCTGTGATAAAATAAAGGAGCAGCACACCTCTCATAATCGACCGCAGTTTGATCCAGTGAGGGCATTAGTGAAAATGGGGTTGGAAAAGGAAGCTTTTAGGGAAGTTAAAGCTATAGATGGAAATGCAGTGGGATTTTTAGCTGCAAACACAGGGAGCTTGTGATGGCTGAAATAATGGGGAGTGCAAAACCAGTGACTCTAGGAAGTATGTGCCACTGGGTGCCAAATGAAAGGGAAGGCAGGCAAACTGAAAAAAAAGTGTCACACTGTTACTGCCGGTGGGTGACACAGCTGCTAGATTTATTTAAAGCCTGGGACCGATAACTAAACTGAATGATACAAAGCTGATTCGGGTGATGTATGAATACAGCCCGAGCTGGAAGATTTCACAAGACAGTTTTCAAGGCAGAAATTAAGAAGTGCCCTTTACACATCACCAGCTAAGTGGTGTGTGTTTGCTGCTTGGAGCTACTGTGCTGGTTGGATGTCTGCCAGGCTTCTAACGCTGCTTTAAAAGGGATCACTTGCTATGCGGAGGTTTTGCATTTTCCATTATCCAAACAAACTCACTTGAATGTTAATTTGTTGTCAGTTGCCAAGGACCCAACGCTGCAAAAAGCTGAATGTGGCCGAGCCCCGTGCCTGCCAGAGGGACTGTTCCCATCCCTGCTCCACGAGGCCGAAGGCACGCGCCGGGGATGCTGGCTTGGTGCAGTCGGGGAGCAATTTGTCATTGGGATATAAAACCTCCAGCCACAAAAGCATTTCCTTCTTTCAAAGTGCAATGCTGTGGCCTTGGCAAATAAAGGACAGCGACTTCTCTCTCCCATGGGATGTGAGAGCTGGAGAGGGCATGGGGGAATATTTGGAAAACAAAAAACTTCTTGGATTTTTTGAGAGGACTTAATGCGTAGCACTCTTGGTCCTCAAACAGAGCCTGCCAGCTGATAGCAGAGAAGCACTGTGAGTGTGGGTGGTCTAGCCCCTCAAAGCTAAAGCCACCAGCAACTCTTCTGTGCCATCAGCTTGCTGCTCCCACAGCACCTGGGCACTGGGTCCTTCGGAGGCACGGTGAGGATCTCTGTATGAGGGGAGCTCTCTGGGTAGGTGTGACTCCATTGTACCAAGGCCCTGCAACGGAGCCTTCAGACCTTCTTGCCAGCCCTCTCAGTTTTACCTTGTCCTTTCAAGGAGGCAAAACAGCAGCCGATGGGCTTGGTCTGGGTTCAAACAGAACTGTTTGTCGCCTGACTTCTTGTTTTTAAGTGTTTGCTGTATCATTGATGGAAATACGCAGGTTTTTCCGAGGAGGGGAGGGGCAGAAGGGAAGCTACCTTGATGGGTGGCTGCTGTTCATGGCAGAGCAATCTGCGAAACTCTTGTACTTTCCTGGGTAGCTGCCCCCTAGGCAAACCTGAGTATGCTCTGAGCTGTCCAGCGGCAGGAGATGAGAGGGAAGTGAAATACCCATGGAGACTAAAGGAGCAATGCCAAAGGTGTGATAGGAGGCAAGGAGTCCTTGCTTGGTGGGTTTAGTGCGCAGAGGGTAAGATGCAATGCATTCGATGTGTCTCGTTGCCAGCCTTATGCTAGGGCTGGCACTGAGATGATCCTTCAGAAGTCCTCACTTATGGAGGGTAAGCTGTTTCTCTGGGCAAGGGGAGCGAGCTGGTGAAGGGACACTGGGCTGTGGCAGTGGTACCACACTGACGCTTGATATGAGGTGTTGGAGCAGTAGGAATACATGGGAAAGAGTCCCACATCCACTTGCGCATGTGTAAACCACTGGAAAGTCAAAAGGCACAGGCTAATCTCATAACTGGTTGGCATGCATTTTATAAAGCATTGGGGTCTTCACTGAAACTTCACTGCTTTGACTAAAAGGTACCCAAGTAGTTTCAAATTTAACTTGATCTTCCTTCTCCTGCTTGATTTCTGTATCAAAGTTTTTTGGATGCTTAAGGAAAAATGCAGGTTTTTTGGTGTCTGTTTTTAGCCAAGGAAAAATGGGAGATTGTTCAAAATTTGATTAAATATTTAAAGCACGGTTTCTATTTAGAAACTGGCACTTTATCAAGTTAAACAACCCATTAAGCTCATAATCATATGCCATCTTTTGGGGCACAATGCCTTTTGCATCTTCTGAAATGAGAATTTGTGTCATCACTCAGCATGCTCCGAGGTGAAATTAATATTCCATTGTATTGTTTCATTTTACTGCTGACTGAAATAACACTTCCAATATCTTTTCCATTGTTTATTCGTGTTCTTTTTTTTGACACACGACTTATGGAGGAAATTTGAAAACAAGTCACGAAATTGAGATCCCTGATAAACTTCTAAAACTCATTAAATATTCAGTTTAAATGTTCTGCCATCAGTGTGCTTTGAGTAATTGCTTTTATACCTCTAGCAGATGCAGTCAATGTTGCTTTGAGAACTGCTGTGGTCTGGAGGCCCTTTTGGTGTTAGGTGATGAAATATTTAAAGATGTGGGTTTTGTCAAACTGCACTAGTCAGTTCTGGGGGATGGAACCCACAAAGTCCTGCAAAGGCCAGAAAAAAGGATTGAAATATAGACTTCTGTAAGGAACTGGGCTCTCAGAGCACTTCCCAAAGGCTTGCTGACAGACAGGAGATCACTGGCAGACGCAACGCCTGTTGCAGTAGTGGCATCCCAGATGAGAGAACCGAGGCCGTGCCTTCCTGTGCCCAAGGGCTGTGTCTGCACAGTGGGAAACAGGCACTTTCCCACATCCCACGCACCAAGCAAGAATTGTCTCTGTGTCCCATTGGACGATTGCTGCAGTGCTCTCTTTGGTAAGTCAGGGTTTACTTTTGTTAGGAGTGCAGTTCTCATTCAGTAGCTTTACTGCATGCACAATAACGGTCATTTGAGCAGAATTATTCCCCTCCCAATTCTTACATCAAGGAAAGTTTTCCCGTTTTAGTTACCTCTAAAAATAAATAAGGCAGGCTGATGTTTCTTTGAATGGTATGTCTGCTTTCTATAACAAGGCTGACTAGACTGTGAGATGTGGCAATGTTTTAAAGCCCTGCGTCTTTTGGCAAAGGTAATCTTTTCCATGGGATGACAACAAGGTGTGGGTTATTCGCCTTAAGAGACTTGAAATGAACGCTTGCAGGTTCATCTTATGGCATATTACTGCCACTATAAGTGATAGTGCTGCAGTAGCAAGGCCATCACTGCACTTTATGTGTTTGAAGTGATGAGGTTATATCAGCAGAGCAAGCAACTGAGCAAAATCTATTACTGTTTGTGAGTTGGAAGGCAGTTTGATGTTTAGACGTAAAAGAACTGTTACTTCAGCTCATGTTCTTCACTCTATGCCTTATACTTAGAATTAATGTCTAGCTTTTTCAAAGATATTTCCTGCCATTGCTGAAGATGCATTTACCACAAGGAGTCCAAACACGTTCTCATATTAGAAGCTAGATCCTTTCTGTGTCCCAGATTTCCGAGTGCATGTTTTCCCAAAATGAACTCATCAGAACACACTTTCTGTCAGATATTTCCCATGAGGATTCCTTCTCTTGCTGCAGCCAGGGGGTTACTGAAAGAAGAGTTGCATCAGCTGAGACTGATGTACCTGGTCTTCTGCAGCTCTACCCCTACCTGAAGTTCTGCTCTTCACTGGTGGCTTTACACGTGTCACAAATACATTTCCTTCTCAGGTTTCCTCTTCTGTGGTATTTCACATGAGCAGTCTGATCAGTTTTCCCTTGCTTGTTGGAGTATGATAAGCAGTTGTACACTTCAGATCAGGTACAGAGTCAATGCCTCTGAGAATGACTGTAACTGCTGGCACTGCCTATAAGTTTGTTTCTGGCTGGCAGTGCTAAGCAAGGAGCTTCAAGACTTGCCTCTCATGTTCACATTGACTATTTCTGTGTTCTCAGACTATCTTTTTGTGAACCTGGTTTTGTCCTGATCAACAGAGCAGTAGTCCACAAATCATTTCAGTGAAAAACAGGCAAGAAAGTGTGCTTCAAAAAATGCCCACCCAGAAAAAGCCTCTTACACACCTGGCTATGTTTGGTTTCCTTCTGAACTTTCTCCCAATTCACTGAGCAGGAGAAACATTCACAGGTGTTGCCACATTATGCTGTTTCTTGGAGACCTGAAATATTATTTCATTCTCATAATGTGGGGACAGCAAAATATAATATACTAAAATCAAGCACTGTATCAGTGACTGAATGAGGAGCAACAGACACAAACGAACTCCGGAAGTCCCACCTCAACATGAGGAAAGTCTTTTTACTGTGAGGGTGACGGAGCATGGAACAGGCTGCCCAGGGACCTGTGGAGTCTCCTCCTCTGGAAATATTTAAGACCTGCCTGGACGTGTTCCTGTGCAACCTGCTTCAGGTGAACCTGCTTTAGCAGGGGGCTTGGACTGGATGGTCTCCAGAGTTCCCTTCCAACTCTGACCATTCTGTGATCCTGTGGTCAGTGAGCTACTCTTTTTTTGCACAAATGAGTATTGTTTATTAGATGACATACTTCTTCATCTCAAATCTCCAGAGCACATTTCTTTCCTTGGTGAATATGAGTAATTTTCACACAGTCTGTCAAGTTCCTTTACTGATTATAATGGGAATACTTGCAGCATCCAGCCCAGGGAGTTTGGTCCCAAATGGGAAGCTGACTTGACTTAAAATACCAAAGGACTGAGGAACATAGACGAAATAGGTAATATAACTATTATTATCGTGAAAAATGTCACCACAGCAAATTTTATGCTGTTGAAGGATGATCTTAAACATGAGATGGCAGAAAATGAGTTGAAGTAAAAGACACAGCTATGCAGCAGATTGTACTGGGATACAAAACAGGAGAAAGCTTACATTTTTATGTATACTTTAAAACTCCATCATAGAATAATTTAAAGTACAGGCCAGACAGCAGTGAGAAAAGTCTTAGGGCTATTATTTTTACACAGCATTTAGTCATACATTAACTGCTGGCAACATACTCCTCTTAGAACCCAGCCTACAGGGGATAATACTCTGCTCTTCTGGAAAGTACTTGTGTAAGTGAAGACTGGTCAGGAGATGTTTATTTGATTATCTAAAGACTGGGGAATGCTTGTGAGGGGGAGGTGGGAAGGGGCTGTCTAGAGTGGTCAAATACAATCCCAGGTGATGACTGGGGGTCATAAATAAATAAATCCATAAATAAGTAGAGTCTTGGCACTTGTTTGCAACACTGAAAAGGCTGTGAATGGGGTTGTAAAGCAGCACATCTGTGCGCCCGTAAAATAAGCACAGCTATGAAGAGAACTGTTTGCAAAGATGTGCTTGCAGCCGTGACCCAGCTGTACATGGAGGGATTTTGTGATGCCTCACCACACTCTTACCCCCTGCTCTTCTGCTGCCTGTGGTCTTCTTCCAAGTAGATTTACCTTCTAAATAAAAAATGCTGGACAGTAAATGTAAATTACTGTAATAAAGTAATTTACTCACTCCTGCTGTGTTTTACTATAGACCTTGGATAAAAATAGGTGTACAATTGGAAAGCCTGACTGCCTCCTAAATAATGAGAATGAGGAATTCTATTGGATGATAAATATTGCAAATTAATGCAGCATTTCTTATAATTGCTCAACAAACTGATACTAATTTTCCTTTATTTTCACTGGTACCAAAGTAGGGGACTTCTATAGAATGATAACCTTGGCCTTTGCCCAGTCAGGGTTGGAAAGTACCTAGAGATTTTCCTTTCTATTTGACTCTCTAAATGCAGATCTAGACATAGAAGATGCAATTTTCTTCTTTGTTGGAGGAAGGGACAACGTAACCAGATTTTTCTTATCATCAGCATGATTCAAGGAGCCTTCATGCTGCTTGTGGATGTGGTGGAAGGCTTGATGGCTTCAGCAGCCCTGAGTTACTCTCCAGCTTTCCAACACAAGGTCTGTTTGCAAGGGGAACTGTGCAACCAGGGAACATAACTGAGCATTCCTGACTTAACCCAGTGGTGTCCTGTGCACAGGTAAGCTGCTATTTTAAACACTTGTCATTGCAATGATGGGGATGTGTTATAATCACCTGCTCTTCTTTTCATGTGTCTGTCACCAGATGGCTGTTGTTGATGATTTATAGGATTATATTTCAGACCTCATTAACCAACATAAGAGCATCTATGTGCTAATTTAATCCTGTCAAATATTATTTGTAATAAACATCCTGGTATCCTCACCCAGTGGGGTTTATTGACTAAAACAGCAATGAGGCAGAGCCCACACGCTGATCTAGTGGGTCTGTCATTAACGAGCAGGCTGGGTGGATACACTCTCAGCGTGCTTCTATAACCATCCCTGCTCAGCATCTGTCAGATGAGGGAGAACTCCATTGAGCAATCTCTGCTACCATCAATGAAATCATTCCCCTTAAAGCTTTCCCTTTCCCTGGTAATCTGCAGCATCTTTAAAACCATATTCATAACTCAGTCGCATACATAGGTATTTTCTTCTAATCTGAAAATTTTATGCCAACATTCTCAGCTTAAGCAACATAATTTTATTTATTTCAAGAGCTCAAGGTACAACCTGTTAGCAAAGCATGGAAAATAGCAGTGTCTGAGGGCACAGCTGGCCCCACAGCTCCTGGCTTTGGGTGCTGAGACCCAGGTTTCCTCTCAGTATGCTCCAGGCCTGTTCCTAACTATAGAGTGGTTGGGGTGACACCTTCAACCTACCTGACATTCTGTGAGTCACCAGAGTGCAGCTCCAGTGTGTGGTTTCTAGACAAGATTCAGAAAAAAAAGGCAAAGTTTTTTATGAATCCCATGTCCCTATTCAGGGCAAACCGCTGTCGCCAGGAAAAGCCCTATTAAAACAGTTCTTGTCCTACAGCCATAACCAAGGGTCCAAAAACAGTGAGCAAAAGCCCCAGGATGCAGCAAGGCCCCAGGACAGACTTAGCTTTTCCTGCTGGTGAGGCTGAACGCAGAGAGCATCCCCACCAGTTTAGGATGGGACTTTATTTTTCTCTGCTCCAAAATAGCTACAGTCCATATGGCATCCAACTTCACTGCAGTGGGAGCACTGGGGTCGTAGTAGGGTGATGGTGCTGGAGAAGGAGGTGTGTGCAGGGCTGAGAGTACACAAGGTGCCTGTGAGAGACCCAGCCTGTGCCTGGAGAGCTGTAGAGGAAAGCTGCTGGCGAGGACTTTCTGCTCTCTGGGCTGCTGGTGGTGACGCTCAGAGCAGAAGCACTGCCACCGTGTCTCACATTCCCACTTGCCCTGAGTGTGGAGCAAAGAATGGGAAGCTGAGCATGAAAGATTCATTACAGGACTCAACGCTGTTGTGCAAGCTGTTGTATGCTCATTACCACAGGCAAGCTGTTGGTGCAACATAAATAACAATAAATCCTGCTGAAATAGCAATTCTGCAGTTAGGCCTATTAACAATATTTAGAAAAATTGAGAAGTATGTATTTATTAAAGGCTAAAGCTGCTGTAGTGAGGACTGATACTGCTGGTACCCGTCTAGATGAACAGATGGTGTTTCTGTGTTTTGTTACGGCTGTCACAGACCGGCAGTGCTCCTGGTTAAGGAAAGCCCTGTTTAGCCGGTGTTATCTGCTGGCGCTTGGGATAGGGAAAGCAGCCTAGATGTCAGGTGCCTACAGTCTCTATCAAAAATCCATGACTACTGATGTGGATGGGCCCTCTGGAAGCATCAACTGTAGACAGGGCAAAACTAGGAGAAGAAATGGGTGTCACAATCTGCCTTTACAAGTCTTTTAGCCTCCTCTGATGTTTTACTACAACATGGGCAGATTTACGGAGAGGAAGTTTTCCTAACGGGTCACAGCTCCTGTGTTGCCTCCTTGCCATGGTACGTGCTTCGCGCTGTGGGGCAGAGCATGTGGCACCACTCTCGTTTGCTCCATCAGAGCAGGGTGCAGTGGGACCCAGCCATCGCCTTGCCAGCAAGGGCAGCCTGGCATCGCCCCTACTGTTCCTTACCCGTATCCAGCGATGCTCAGCATCCTGACACAAGACCTGGCCTTGGGGTTGCCCCCAAATTAACGCTTCGAGTGCATTCACCCTGAAGAGGAATATGTGCACAATCCCTTAACTTGCAAACAGAGGTAAACTAAGCTTTTGTAATGCAAAGCCACGTGTGGCTTTTATCAGAGCAGACTTTTATTAGAGTAGCCAAAGCTACAGAGAAGTGGGTTAGGCAGGAAGGATTTCTGGAGTCATTTCCAGGGTCCTTTCCACCTTGCTCCCCAGGCCACTCCAAAAGCTTTGTCTCGGCACATCACAAGAGCCCTTGGGTGCTCTGGCAACCAGATGAGCAATCATTTTTCTTGTCCTAATGACCCTGCCTCCCGTTACCAACCCCTAGCTTAAGCTTCTTTGCTGGCTGGGTGCATGTCCTGACGCTTGCTGAAGTGGTCACGTTGCCAGACAAATGTTTCAGCAGCCGCAATCTGACTCCAATTGCTCTTGAAATCCCATTTACAGGATTTCCTTTCTACTTTGCAGGCAGACAGTCCTGAGCAATGTGCTTAGCTACTCAATAGGCTCTTCTGGTAGCTTTGCAGTGAAATGCAGCAGGAAAGGGCAGGATGGCCTGCAATCCTAAAATGTTCTTGTTCCTCTGTGCTTCTCATTGATTCTACCACTCCATTTCCCAGCACGACTAAGCCTAAATACTCCATAGGCAGGGATCTCTCCTGCTCTGAAAAGCTTCTTAAGAGAACTGTAACTTGAAGGAACATCTTCAGGGTTTTTTTTTTGTCACAGGAAAAAGTTCTGGAGATAATCACCAGTTCAGCACTTTTCCAAAGCTCACAAGCCTAAAATTGTTCAGGACTTATTTTTATTTCTAATTTTTAGATAATTTGAATGTACAATCAAATTCTTGTTTATATATAAAACTCAAATACCAAAAAAAAGAAAATATTACATTTAAAAGAATTGAAGCAAATGGGCTGTGTTTCCCCAAAAGCCTGTTAATGAGCAGAGTATTGACATTTGCTTTACAAAGGAGCCTTCTTAACTTGGAGAGCTCAGTAACAGGATTTCTTTTTTAATTCTTCTGCCTTAAAGCTTAATTTACCTGTGCAGCACTTTTGGTTTTCAGATGAAGCAGAAGTAAAGAGGTTGTCCTTTTTGGAGAAATTCTTCAGGCTGTTTCTTCATGGTGACAGAGGGGGATGCAGGGTCCTTGAGGGAACACTTTGGGGTCCCTGTGCTAGCGTCCAAAACGCTGAGCGCCCTGCTCTAAACTGGGCACACAGGTGCTCAGGGATGCTGAGCCTGCTCCATTACAGCCTGCCAGCTCCATACCACCTCGCACCCTTAGAAATGTATTTCCATACAGCTGGACAGAAGAGTCGTATTTTGAGGATATTTTTTTGTGTGAAAATGTTCACTAACCAAGCAAAGACCTGGCTGCACCCTCGTCCCACCCAGCATTCCCTGCTCATTGCCCAGCTGCGTGTCACACTGGGGGACACTGAGCCCCATGATGACAGGCACAAATTCTCCACGCTTCTTGTGAGAGTCTGATGAAACCAGTGGTGTGGCACAAGCTGCTTTTAAAGGGTTTTGCAGGGGTCAGCAGGGTGTGATGCCAGCTGGAGGGGAATGGCTGTGCCCCACTGCGCCTGCTCTTGCTACTCATATTTCCTAAACGTCCCTGTCACTTAAACATGGCAATTTAAAAAATAACAGTCAGATGATTCTCAGTACCATCTGTCTAAACATTGCTTTTGCTAGGAAGTCAATTAAGCTATAGTTTTCCTTTGCAGAGAATGATAGCTGCACTCTGATGAGAAATGCACTTGATAATTTAATAGGCATTTTGTCTTTTTTCTAACAAGCTGTGTTGATTTCTGAGTAGTCTGCTATTCACTAAGGGAGGAAAATGAATGAACTGAAGTAAAACATTAGGAGATCCATTAATGTGAAGGATGTTTAATCTCTGCAAACTAAAAATAAAGCTTGTGAGCTGTTTGGTTTATTAACATTTGAATGATAAAGAAACTTAGGAAATGCCAAGACAATGCGTGGGAATAAATGACAGCTTTTTAAATTAAAAAGAATTGTTTTGAAATAATATAAATAATCATATTTTGACTTTTGAAGTAAGAAGAATGTTCCCCTGACAGTGTTTCTGTGTAGCAGACTTTCAAGGTCAAAATGAAAATCTGCAATAATTTTTCAGGGTTTCAGTTTGAATGAATCATGAGAGAGGTACTTTGGCATTTTCAGTTCGCAAAAGTTTTTGACAGTCTTCGGTCCTAGAATATGAAAAATCTTCAAAGTCTCAAATGCAACACGATTGGAAAACCTTTTCCCACTCAACACTGGTGCTTTAAGTGACTGGCAAGATTGTGGGGCTGGTTATAGCAGCCGGGTGGTGCTTCAGCTGACAGCAGTGACTTCTCAGCCTAGTGATAACCTTGAAGATGGTTTCCGCTAATTTTTTTCTCTAATTGGCCCCTACACAGGTTGGATTTTATTGAAAACCAGGAGCCAGTTCTGAAAATTAGTGAGTTTGCTGGTTAGAAAATAAATGTGGTTTTATTTTTGTTTATTTTAGAACAATGATAGCACACCTGTGCACTGGTCCAGCAGGGTTTGTCAGCAGACGCTGAATCTGAGCCTCGGGAGAGTCTTGTGGGTTGTGAGAGAGCGAGGGTGTTCTACTGAGCTGGCAGCCCTGGCCCGGGCGACTGCACCCACCTCTCCCACTGGTGCGGCTCCTCTCTCAGAAACACAGCAGCGAGCAGGAGCCGCAGGGATTCAAGCAATCCCAGAGCTGTTCCCCTGAGCCACAGGAAGCACAGCAAACGGGGCGAGACGAGGCTGGGCCCTCGCAATCAACAGCGGAGGCACTGATTAAAGCTTCCCAAGACAGGGAATGGAGATGCAGGCTCCCAGCTCAGCTAAACTAGCATCACCCATACTTTTTCTATCAGAAAATGGTTTTTCCTCACAACCAAATAGTGGAAGGGGGGAGGGGAAGTACAAGAGGCACAGTGACACTGTCCCATGCTGGCAGATAGCCCCGTGGTGCCTCTGGGGCCCAGATGGTCTGAGTTTGTCTTCCTTCAGTTTGGATCTGCTTTGCACGGGGTACAAGCTGAAAGCTGCTGCCTTTCCTGAGAGCGCTGCCACTTCCCAGGCCCCTTCTGCTCAGCGCTTGCCTGCAGACTCTGAGGAGAAGTTGACTTTATTAATGATTTAAGCCTTGTGGGATGGAGACTGACCCCAGGTGAGTAAGGGGCAGGGTATGCGTGAGCTGTGGGGAAAGGGAGAGGCTGAGAACGAGCTGTGCCAGCAGGTGACTGAGGCAGGGACAGGGCAAGAACCAAAAGAACAAGCAAGGATGAGGAAAGCCACAGGTTTACATTGGACAAGCCTTTATTTTATTTCCTTGTGTTTTCATACCGAAAGCTAAATATGGTAAGTAGCAAGTCATCCACATGGAGCCAAATTTTTGCATGTACTGTAAATCCACCTGTGCAGCCCAGAGTCAGACCTGGCATGGCTAGAGGGCTGGAGCCGCCTTGGTTTGGTGCCTGATACTTGCCAGAACTGGGCAGAAATCCTGCAAAAAAAAGGCAGCCTGCCATTCCTCTGTCACATCACTCTCTTACCCTATAATGCACACAGGTTTTGAGTCTGGTAGTGTGTTTTTACAAGCCGTTATACAGTAGCTGTAGCAGAAGAGATGCACATCTCTGCTACATTGCACTGAGGACTTAAACAAATCCTACACATAATCTCTGAAAATGAGATTCCATCCCAGCAAGAGGTGACATAAACTAGCATAAACCCTTTGGGGAGCTGCACTGTGCTTGGTCCAGAATCAATCTGGCACAGCAGGCGTGCTCCGGGTGCCCATGTCAGCACTACCATGGGCAGCACCACAGCACCAGGTCAGAGTGCTTCCTGGGGAGCTTTTCCATCCAAGTGTCCCAAGGACATCGAGCACAGGCTTCCATCATGGTCTGCTCCTCTTTCTGCCCTTTTCTGCCTTGTAAGCATGTTTTTCCACTCTGCACTAGAAATTTGTTATACATCCTAAAGCAAGAAATACTGTGTGTAGGATTGCCACATAGCGAACCTTTTCCATTGGACCAAGAGCATGCAGAGAAAAGCAGGATACAAGTCACTCACAACTATTTTGTCAAAATGAGCTTACTTTTGCACTTTTTTTGTCAAGATGACTTGGGGGAATCTGGTGTTTTATGAACGTGACTAATGACTAACCTATAGCTTACTCTCCAGTCTGGGAACTATTTTCTTCACAGCTCAAAGGATGTTAGGAAAGATCAATCTCAGCTCACAAGCAATGTGAGACAGAGCTGCAGTCAGGGTGTCCTGGGAGGTGCAACGGGAGCCTGCTGGTCCCAGGACTGCTTCTGGATCTCTCCTGCCATGCTACTGAACATCCCCATTGCTTTGCTTTCGCCTTGCCAGGAGGTGCTGTCTGGGAAAGGCTCAATAATCCAGTTGACTGTAGCATGGCTAGAAAGAGGCAGAGAGAACTTCAAAAAGGACACCAGGCTTTAGGGTGCTTTCAGTTAATTTGAGGGCAATCTGAGGTTTATGTAGCAGTTAATAACATGGTACATGCTCCTTATAGGTTTACTGTTCTCTGTATTCTTGAAGTTACAGTTGTTTCTACTGAGCTCTGAATATTATATCCTGAGACCAAACTTTTGAAAATGAATGTAAGCGAATAGGAGAGAAAAACAGAGGTTAAAACATTGTGCCTGAAGCAAGAGTACACTACGGCAGACTGATGTCATGTTTAGGACACTGAAGAAATGTGTAATGGCAATCTGCCAAAAGCTCCTGTGAGCTCTCAAACGATACCGCATGGTAAAACAATACTGTAATTTAACCAGAGGGTGAGTAATACTGCTCCTGGCAGCTGCACATGGGCTGGGAATATTTGCACAGCCTACACCTAAGGATCTTCTCCGGATCCTGTTGGCAGTGCTCCTATAGAGAAGTCGGGTCCTGGCATCTGAGGTGGGCACCCAACTTCTGGGTTCTGGAGCTTAAAGGATCAGTGAGGTTCTGATGCTGGCAGAGATTGCTCACCTGAGTAGCACCTCTCAGAAGCCCACGGAACAGCCCTAAATAGCCATTAATTGAAATGTATTACTTTTTTTTAAAAAAAACCCCACACATTAAATTACTGCAATAGTTAGGGAAAGCTGCTCAACTGGAGCTGCTTCATTTGGATAAAAGATGAAAATTAGTTTTGGAACAGGTACTTGTGGCTGGATGCTCTCTAGCAGAAGGGGCAAAACTGAGTTTAAGTCCCTGCTAGTGTGTAAAGTTGGACACCGTGGGACTTGTTGATGACTTTGCTTGCATCATTTGGTTTTAATCTGCATTTTATATAGCAAACCTCCTCCCCACTCCCCCACTTTCTGTCTGAGAAACAGCACCTTTAAGTTTAGGTAGAAGCTGTAATTCACGCTTTTCCAAAGGCCCTCCTGAAACACATACACCGTCCAAACTCTGCTTTTAAATACCTCCCTTGCAGGGCACAGCTGCAGCTCAAAGCCAACTTAGCATGATTGTAATTCTGAGTGATTAAAATTTATGGCAGTTAATCCGTTGGAAAGCATGTGTTTGAGCAGCGTTTGGCTGATCAAGTACGTTATCTGATAACTGCTAGCAAATTCCATGGCACGATCTGTCTTCTGTTACTGAGGGGAAGGTATTTAACCTGCAGCAGCTTATGAGACCGACAAGAAATGATAAAACTCAGTGTCAACTTCAGGGAAAAAGATGAAATAAAAGTTATTGAAAAGGTGTTGGTGAAATAGCTGAGGCATTACAGTAGTAACAGTGATCTATGGCCCTGCGAAACCAACGGGCTGCATGACCTTGGTTGGGAGCAGACATGGAGTGGCAGTGTCTCACTGGGGTTCACAGAAATTCAGGTAAATAACGGGATAAAACACCAGACTATCAAAACTGATCCCGTTCAAGGGTACCAGAAGGGATTGCCAAGACAGATTTTTTTTCATAATTAGTAACATGCTTTGAAATTTTTGGGAAGCAAGAAATCGTTTGGCAGAATTATTGGATTTTGGCACAGTGAAGGCTGCAGAGCGAGCCCTCGCTGCGGGGCCAGGCAGCGGAAATGTGCTTGGCTGGGTGTCATTCTGGAAATCTGAGGATTGACATCAGCATCCCAGGCATGGAGGGATCATGTGAGATGGATGTGTTGGATCAGCAAGACAACCTTAAATAGGCTTGGGTTTGGGTGCTAAGGAAGCACTGTCTTTCCCACCCTGCTCAGGAACCATACAAGGCTGCTTCGACTCATTTCAAAAGTGTTTTGGAGAATGATGTTAGTAATCCAAGCTGCTTATAGCCTACACATAGAGAAGTTTTAAACAGTTTTTGCAGTTTTCTTCCTGCTAGCTGCAATTTTATTTGTGTTTCCATTTCTGCTTCTGGGCCCATTGCACAGTGTGGAGGGGCTGGGCTCGGTGCTGCTCCAACCACACACAGCGAGGACAGGACTCAGTGGTCTTCCCATCCCTCCTGTCACCTACTTGCTGCTGTTGTAGTCCCTTGAGCAGGTGTTTTCTAGGTCAGGCTGCAATTTTCTCTGAGATTCATTCAGTTAATGGCCCATGCAGTGCCAAACTGAGTATGAGGGACTCATTTTCCACCTTTGGGCAATGAATCCAATGACCTTTTGCGGTTGCTGCTCATTGCGTGCCATTGAGAAGTGCTGGGGTAGCTTTGCTTTAGAAAAAGGAAATGTGCTGATGAATCGGGAGTGGTGGCAGGCTCCCAAAAGGACTTGTCCCTTCTTTTTAATAAGCTGTTTTACTTTGTAACCTCCCCATCATTTTTAATAAGCTCTTGCACTGTCAAAGACGCACTTGGCTATCTTTCTCATTTTCCATCTGCTTATGAAAAGGGCTTACGAGAGATGAATGATTAAGAGGAGATTCTGTTGAGGATGGCTGCCCTGTGCAAGCAATCAGGGTTCCCATCTGGCTTTCTCTGGGTTTTTTGGTCTGGTTTTCCAATGTAATATTGCTGACATGGAGAACACACCTTGGCACATTTTGTATGGCCCAGGATCCATTCCAAAGGGAGCTTGGGATGGGGGCTGGGAGGATTGGTTGCATGAGAACTGAGGAAGCAAAGGAAGATTTATTCCATATATTTTATTTTCTATCTTTTCTTGTGTCTACTGGAACTGTACCTGTATTGCTAAGTGTGAACGTGGTCCTAGGTGTGATCACATCAGTCAATCTTTTTAGCAAGCTTTCTTCAAAAGGCTTAAGTGTGATATAAAAATGATTCATCTTTAAATTCAGTCTGAATGCTTCATCAAGCTGAACTGGGAACTCTTGTTCAAAGCTATCCCAAAGAGTCCTGTGAAAGATAGAAATTACCCAGCATATAGTCCTTACCATGTCTGCCTCAGAGTGATTTGTTACAGCCAAATGAAACTGTCCAACAGTAATAAATTAAAAAAAAAATCTTCTTCATCAGTGCTATGAGAATGTAGTCTTCATAATTTATTACGGCAGCATCAAAGAAATCTATTGCGTATGCCTTACTCTTAGAGCCAGGACAGTATTTCTACAGCTTCTGTTCTCTTCCTTCTTGTAGGAATTTAGCCTGGCCCAGATATACTGGTGGTGCCCCTCCAGACCTAGCTCCCACAGTGAAAATCAGGAGCTATATTTTTGGCTCGGAGTGAAAAAAAGCAGCTTATTTTTGCCCATGTTTATGGCAGCTGGTTCTAGCAATGTCCGTAACTGCTCACCAGTAAGTGTAAATCCCAGTGGTGGATACAAAACTGGTCTCCAGAGAGCCTCCTTCTGCCCTGAGTAACTTGTTGAAGCATAAATCTCTTCCCAGCGAGACTAGTGCGACCCTTGCACTTTGTGGCAGAAGAGTTCCCATCACGGTTCACAGTGATGTTTTTGTTTGCCCATAGGGATGAGTGTGTTGTTGCAATCCTTTAACCTGTACAGCGTGTTCAAAACACAAAGGTCTTTTGCGTATTCCTGCTTCACTGCTCTCAGTGAATTACCAGTCATCTGAATTAATTAAAGAGTAACTCAGCTAAACTTAATAAGCACATTAGTCAATGATGTTTCTTAAAGCTTTGTCTGGGTAAATTTATGTATCTTCAATTACAGGAATGGCTTAAATGAAAAATAAAGCTTCTTTAGCTGCTGTTTTTACTTCTAAGGGTCTGAAATGTGTTTTTTAGACCAATGAGCTTTATGAAGGACTGCAGTGCATTCCAAACAATTCCTGGTAGCCTTTCCAATGCAATATTTCTCCTTCTTTTCATGGTGTCGCACATTTTTTGCATCTTTAACAGGCTACCCTTTATCTCACACTGCTAGGTGAAGCTGGAATGCTCCCCTGAAAGGGGAAAGGATCTCTGTGCCCTAAACCAGTGCACTCTTGTATATCTTTGCTAGGCCCTAAGTATTCAGAAATATCCAAAGACTGCTCTCCTACAGCCAGGTCAGGCAATGAGGTGTAAGGACACTGCCACGGGTCACTGGGGGAGATGCTGTAGCTGGAAAATAGAGCAAGCCCCATTTTCCTCTCTTGCTTCCACTTTACCTGCATTTTCTTGACAGTCCCTTGAGGCAAGAGGGAAAAAGGCCCCCTGCTTCCAGGTTGTGACAGAGCAATCCAGGCACCTGGCAGCAGATAGTGCAAACGTGGCAGTCCTGACATCAAGGTAGAAATGATGCCACCTCCACCCATAAGCCGTCCTTGAAATCATAATTG
Organism: Neomorphus geoffroyi; assembly: GCA_033558235.1. Taxonomy (NCBI): domain Eukaryota; kingdom Metazoa; phylum Chordata; class Aves; order Cuculiformes; family Neomorphidae; genus Neomorphus; species Neomorphus geoffroyi. Next base: position 9,028,446 of record JAUMJM010000045.1, on the reverse strand, counting down.
GATTGTTACACTGAGATGAAATGTGCTTTCTACTTTTTAATGTGTTTATTAAGTTGGCGGTATATGATTTATTATGTTCTTAATTATTAATTTTCTTGCTCATAAGTGCCTGGATTTTTGTAAATGATGAGATAGGAAAGTGTAATGCTGTCACTAGGGAAACTTAACTGAAATGATGAGTTTGGGTTTTTAATGCAATTTATATTTATGAGAAACTAATATAAAATCATTTTACATTATCAAAGTAATATAGCTAATACAAGGTGATTAAAAGAGTGATGGTCAGATAGGTCAGATATGAATTGGTGCGAGCAGAAACTGAATAACTGTAGGACTTGGGTAATAATTTGGCAAAATACTTACTTACCTAGTATTCCGGTGGGGAGGCTGTCTTGCATTAAGTCCCTAAGTCTGAAGCAAGTTATTCAGCATTCCTCAAGGCTATCTAATATTCTCTATTCTGTAAAATAGGCTTTGATGTAGGGCAAAATTGAATATGGGAAGGATTCAAGTTTCGCTTGCAATCATTCTCAGGAAGATTTGCCTGCTGAGCGTTTGCAGAAGATGCATGTGAAGAGTGTGGTGAGCAAGGCTGGATTAAACTGGTTTAATTCGAGTGTAGTTTCAGTGTGGGGGTGGAGGGTGTTCTACTATCATGGGTGAAAATAAAGGTCAAGTACCGGATCTAGTTGTAACAGTCACGGAGTATGTTGAATATCAGCAAGTGTCATCCAGACAAGGAAAAGGAAAGAATTATATTCCTGTAAGTCATGAGCAGAATGCACAGTCAACACATATGAAAAACTCTGAGCCTGTTTTTAAGCGCACAGAACTTACTCAGGCACCTTCAGAGCTCCTTACTCAGTGTTGTGTCTGACCATGACATTTCATAATGAATTCATTCAGAATTAAGCAGTCATCACAAGTAAAGAAAATAAATCAATGTGAATCTTTCACGTTAAATGTTCCTTTAATTGACACCAGTTTCATTTTCATAGTATTGCATCTTCTGTATGAGGACACCTATGCTTTTATTCTGTAATTCCAATTCAAGGGGATAAAAAGAAAAATATTTGAATCCCTATTTCAAACTATTCTCTGGCAAATAAGTTTTTCCCAATATAAATCAAGCTATTGTCAGAATTCACTTTTCTGAAATGTCAAGGTCAGCTAGAGGTTTGTAAATTAGTTCATGTCAAGAGAAACTAATGAACCAGTTCAAAGACTGATATAGAGGTTTTGCTCCATGAACATCTTGGTTAATCACCTGAGAGGTCACTAAATATGCTTCTGATTACTTTCTTGAATTTATTTCTATATTTAATTTGAACAAATCTTAGTCACAACCTCATTTTTTTAGGAGTCGCATATCTCCACTGAGTCTTCTTGGAACATTTTTTACTTTTATATTAAATAAAGTAAAGGCTCTATAACCAGCATGCGGAATAATTATAGGAGTTATTGCACAGCTATTTTAGATACACCGATACAGATGTGACATAAAACAGGAATACAAGTTGTACCTTTTTTCAAGGCATATTCTATTCAAGTGAATGAGTAGCTCCGGGTGAACTTTGCAGATGCTATGGAGTGATCATTTCCCAAGGATTAATACCCCAAATGCTGACACAACTATTAAAACTTCCCTTCTGCACACTGTAGAAGAGAAGAATAAGGATTCGGTTATGGGCATCCGTGGAAACTTGGCCATCTCAGAGCTTGGTAGGTCCTAACAGACTCAAATCAAACAAAGAAGAGGCAGACTCCTTACCAAGAGCAGGATTCTGGCCAGAGCCCGGCAGCAGCAGCATCTGAGGTCTTTCCTCAGCTCACTCAGTCTTCCAGATTTATTTTTAATTCTGCGTAATCACCTTGAAGTCTTTTTTGTGGGTTGTTTGAATTTCATTGCCTCTCCTGGTTTATTGCACTGCACCGCTCTCAATTTTCATCAGCGCACAGAAAAATCACAGGCGCCAGCTCATGAAAATGCAGATTTCTTTTTCCTCTTCCAAATCCAGCTTCATTCTTCTCTTAAGAAGGGGAAACGAGGGTTTAAGTCAATACCTTGGCTATATCTAATGTGAATTGATGGTAGAGGCAAGCAGCTTAATACTGCATTTCAACTCCTTCACATCTTTTGGGAACTCAAGTACGTTCCTCTTCAAAATGTCCCCCCCAGGCACACGTTGCTCTGCTGACACGCTAACAAATGCAGTTGATCCCTTTTGCTGTGAAACACAGCAGCTTCAATTCAGTCAGGAAGGGAAGAGCCTGACCAAGGATTACAGAAGCTTGAGAAAAGCGAATGGGTGAGTGCAAAAAGCGATGGCTCCCTTCCTGCAGTCTCAAGAAGGGGACACAGCCAACACACCAGCTGAGGGAGAGGGTCCTCTTGAAGCTCTCAGAAAAGGCAGCAACACTCACGGAGCAACACTCCCTCCCCGGGGCTCCTGTCTCCTGGTTGTTTCTCCAACTTTTATTCTCTTCCAAATCGAAATTTCTACTAACCTCAGTGGCCCAGACTGCCAGGACATTTAAACCCCTGCAAAAAGAATGATTTAAACAAACACACAATCTAACCTCCCAAAGGAGGGCAGATAATTAAGCACTAATTTGAGCAACATTTTAAAAGCCATTATGGATCTTATTTGCAGATCAGTAACTACTTAAATGGATGTTTGTGAGGCAAGAGAGTGATGTTCATCCTTACTAGATCAGTAAGGTACTCTCTATGGGCAGCTGCATTTCTACTCTTTTGGTTGTGTTTCCGAGAGCTAAAAGAGTGACTGGTTTTGCAACACAGACATGTTTTAATCAGGGCTAAATTGCTGACAGTGAAATGGAACATGAAGATTGTACATTTATTTCACTCATCAGTAATGCCACTGGTGAAACTGAAACAGATAATTAGAGTTTATAATAAACCAAAAATATTTACAGTAGGTATAACTAAAGGAGCAAGTAGAGCCCATTTCTCCTTGACATCAGGGTCCTTCGACCCATCATGACACTGGAGATATGGTCTCTCCCTCATTAGTTAAGAACAATGGGCAAGTCAAAGGAAAAGATCCCAAAGCAAAACGCAGTAGCATTCATCTGACCTGTCTTCGTGTGGTTTTCCCCACAGGAAATTCCTGCATTGCCTCACAGTTCAAAGAAAGCTGGTTATCTAACAGAGCAGTAAAGACATTTCTCTGTTTTAAACAATTACATTTTTAAGGCAATTGGAAGAAAAGAGAAAACTTCATGGTACACTAGCAAATAAAATTGAGCTGAAGGGATACAAAGAAAAATTAATGCTCGGTCCACTTTTATTTATCTGTCTAAAGGTAGCAGGTAAATATTGATGTCTCTGACTATCTAACTGCAAAATGTGGTGCAGCACACGGAGGAGCAGGAGCTGCTGGCCACCAGAGGCACCCGGAGCCACCTCCCTGCCTTGCAGTCTGTCTCTGCCTCAACAACTCGATGAAGGGATGGACTTGCCCCAGTAATTAGAAGCAGGTATTTCTTTTGGAACACAAAGCTTACAGGGGTTCAAATGCCTTCATAACCCAGAACAAAGTTGGCCCCATTAGTCAGAGAAATCTTTCTTCCTCTGAACTCTGAAATCCTGAATCAGCTCTTGGTCTCAGATCTTACAGCAGAGATTTCCACTGGTTGTGCTGGTTTTCAGTAGTCGGCCCTCTACATGAATGTCCAGCAGTGAATTGCCTAGTTTATCTCTGCTATATCCCATATCCCAACCCCACTAAGTTACCTTAAAACACCAAAAAACCCACAGGAATCAAAAAAAAAAAAAAAAAAAGATGTGGCTACATCCCTGGGAGCCCTGAGACCCGTTACCTGAAGTGCAAATAACCACCCGATTTGTGTAGTACTAGCAAGAGCACCCTGGGAAGAATTAGCATCCTAAGAAGAGCACAATAATGCCTTAAATCTGGGCCTTGCCTAAGTGGGAGCATACATTAATACATAATACTATAAGCTCAATCAAGGAACATAAATATAGAGGACTACCTCCCCTTAGCTTCAACGTGGATCCTGCAGAAGTGAAACAATACATTTTCTGATTTGGAAAAAGCCTGAATTGAGACCAGTCTTGTCTGGAAATACGTATCGTACCTGCTTCTATGAATAAGAACTGCTGGCTTTTAGCTAGAATAAAATATGCCTAGATTATTTTCTAATTATAATTATGATGGAAAAACGAAGAGAAATGTGTATCTATACTAAAGACATTACACTGAACATCTGTGAACTCTGAGTCAGGCAAGGTTACAGCAGGTGACTGACAGTGTTTTGCGACTGACAGTGTTTTGTGGCTGAAAGTGCAGATTTTGAAGCTGACAGTTATTCCACAAGTGGGTTATCTCCTGTTTCAGCACTTTTTGCTAGAGCTCGTGTCAGACAGAGGCTCTGACAGTGGGCGAGATGCACAGCCACCTGTAAGCAGGAAGGCAGGAGCCTGGGCATGGTTTGCATGCGATGTGTGTACATTGAGGTGGATCTAGGGCTTGTGGTGACCTGTGCAGAGGTTCCTGGCTGCACTCCTGTTGTGAAAGAGTGTGTACAGGCTGGGTTGCACCCTTGACAAATGTATGCAAGAGCATGTGATGTTTTCTTACTGATAAAAGAATGATTGAACAAACCAGTCGTCCATGATGGTCCACTGTAGAAACCACAAGGAAGAGAAACTACTTGATAGAAAGTAACTGCAAGATCAAATAAGCAAGTATCGCTAGAGTTGTGGTAAGGGGTGTTATGCTGTATCTGCAGGGTTGAGCTTATTGGGCAGCCCACATCCCTGTGGGAAAATCAGAGAATTTGTGAGACACCCAGATTTTCATGCAAATGCTCAAGCACAACATAGGTGTTAATCTCTCTTAGATCCCTAAATGAATCCAATTCACCAGCCTCTTCCTCGCTAGCTGCATGACTCACACCATTACCCAATTTAACCTAATTGGGACCCAGCCAATTCCCTCGTTGGTTGTTGTTAAATTAGGTCCACTCAAGCAGAGGCAGCTGGAGGTTTGGGGTTCTGTGGCTGTTGAGTTCTGTTTGCTGGGCTATAGTTGCTCTTTCTAGGCTATGCTGCTTGTTTGTGCTCTTCTGTCCTACTGTGTTTCAGTGCTGCTTGAAGAGCTGCTGGACACCTTGGGTTGCCTGGTGCTGGGAGTTGTCACACTTGCACACAGCAATACATCTCCTCTGGGCCAGCTCAGCCAGAATCATCCAGCATGTGGAGCCAAGGGAGATGGAAGGAGCAAGACTTGCCCCTACAAATTCAGGTAGCTGAAGGTGGGGGGTGGTATAGAAAGCCCGGTGCTCCTTTGTTGTGCTTGGAATGTATAAGCTTGCGTCTATTTGGCAATTCCCAGGGGATATGGTGTCAACAAGGCGGATGCTTTTCAGCTCTGCTCTTCACGCTCCTTCCTAGGGCAGCCAGGCTGGCTACTGCAGATGAGCTGCAGGTAGGGTTATTTCTGCTATGGTGCCCATCCAGGTTGTGTGGGCTTTCACACAAACCATGCTCACTCAGGACAAGGGTACTGCTTGGTCCTTTCTCTCTCTAGTGAGCAGTAGAGACACAAGCCCTGCAAAGCCTTCCTGTTTTTCTTCCTTTCTGGTTTGTGTGCATCTGGAGTGGGTTCAGTGGCAAAGAGAGAGCATGGAGATCTTGTAGTTTAATTTGAGATTGTCATGTAGAAGTAATGGGGTAATTAACTTCCTAAATCTGTGGGTTTTGTCAAAGTAGAAAACAATTTAGAGTCAAACAGGGGTCATTGACTTGCTTTATTCTTGTTCTAGAATGACAAAATATAAATGATTACACCAATGTATGTCAAGCTTGTCAGTAAGCAGAGAAACGTATCACATCTCTGTCCTGCCTGAAACGAAGACTTTACCCTTGTGTGCTTTGGATTCCATTTGTTAAAATGCAGCAGGCAGAATGAAAAACAAACAGGAGCTCTGTGCTAGGTGTGCCTTCGATGTGCAAAGAGACACGGATGTAAATGAAAATCCAGGTGCGAGAATGACTGAGCTAGCTCAGCGTGTAAAGAAGCTGGTTCTTTGCGGCAGCGTGGCAGGTGACAAAGGAGATGGCTGAACAGGACCAGCTATTGATTTGGTTGTAGAAAGTGTGTTTGCAAAGGCTAATGTCTGAAAGTAATTGGCATGATCAAATCCAGCTCTTGGTTCGTGTACACTCAGGCTGTTGCCTAGTATATCCTGCCCATCTCAATTAGCATCCAAGAGCTAGCAGCAGTTTGTGCCAGGAATATGGGATGACTCATTTGAGCTGTCTTGTTTGAAGAAATCCAATCCCTGATTGCACTGGTTATTCTGAAGCCTTTCTCTGTCTCACTGAGAAGAACAAAGTATGCCCAGAAGATGTGGGGCTTCCATATGCAAATTATGTCCTTCATTAAGTTTATTCTTTGTCAAAGTAGAAGTTAAGGGCGACTTCCACGCTCTCACAAGATGAAAAATGGTACATCTACAACAGACAAGAGATTGTTCCTGGGCTGGCTATGGGCCTCATCTAACTTAGTATTACAGCAGGCACCTCTGGAGATGGGTTGGTCTGGCCCTGTTCAGAGGAGAATCAGCAAGAGCGTGCTGCTTGGTGCCATCCCCATTTGGGTTTTGAGTATCTCCAAGGATGAAGAGTCTAGAACCTCTCTAGGCAACTTCTTCCTGTGCCTGACCTCCCTCACAGTAAGAAAGGAACAAAAACAAAAGCCAAAAAAAGTCTTTAATTTTTAACCAAAACTTCAATTTTGTCCTGTTACTGTGCCCAGAAGAGTTCATGGAGGAGACTCTGGTTCCATCTTCTTTGCTTTCCTTCCACCAGGTGTAAGATTCCCTGGAGCCATCTCTTCTCTGGGGTGAAAAGTCCCAGCTCTCAGGCTCTCATATATCAGCTCCTCTAGTCTTTTAATGATCTCTGTAGCTCTTTGGATGTGGTTTTGCTCTGGAGATAAGCAAGGAACATGCTGAAGCTTATTTGCTTTAAAGAAGTGCCCTCAAGAATGGGTGTATTTTTATCTTTTCCAGAATATGTAGTTCAGCTATCAAGCTTGCAAAAACATCTTTGCCCCTCTCTTCCCCCAACACCACATTGTTTTATTTTTTTTTTTTTTTTGGACTGTTCTTGCCAGCTGTTTCTCCATTTGCCATCATCCTCTTCTGGATGGCTGGATGTTTTCCTCAGATGCCAGTCAGCCTCCTTTGCCCTTCACATCCTCTGCCTTCCTGCAGCATGCCAGCTCCTGGGCCGAAGGGTGGTAGCAGTCTGGTGGCCTGTCTCAAGTCAGGTAGCTGGATGGTGGCTGGACCTTGGGCCAGGGACTGAGTCTGGCTCCTGAGCAGCAAAAGGAGATAAACTTGACTCCCCCTAGTGCATTTGTTCAGCAAGACAGTAGCTAGAGAGCTGGCAAAAGGAACTTGGAAGAAAAATGAAATGTGTTGGTTAGGGGTTTTTTTAATGTTTACTAATAGATGAAGGCATTCTTCATCTAGCACAATCAACTGCTAAGCCTCTAGGTCATAAACAAAAGAAATTGCTTAAATAACAAAATGCTCAGAGTGGCAGTGCTAGGAGAGATGCATGTCTGCACCTGGAATCTGTTCAGGCTTCACAACAGCTCTTCTCTACTAAATGTCTCCATCAGGCTCCCCGAGTCTCCCTGCAGTGCCCACGTAGCAAATTTATACTGATGGCAGCAAAATAAGCCCAGCCAGGAGAAACAAATTCCTGCCATTTCTGCTGGGGAACAAATCAATTAGTGTGGCTGACCTGGACTGGAGAAAAGCAAATCCAGCCAGCAAAGCACTGTGAGTGTTGTTTCACCGTGGGGACACAGCAGCAGCATTCAGGGTGCTGGTGTTCTCTCCAGGTGTTGTATGGCACATCCCGTTCATCAGTGGCACAGGGGGCATAACTTGGTCTCCTCTGCTGCTAAACCCATGCCTTGCAATGTAAACCTGCACCTGGCAGATCTGTGGAGCTGTTGCTCTTTTAGAAGAAATTGTCCACCCGCTAACTACATCCTGTCCTTTGACATCAGCCAGAGCTGATGCTGGTGCAGGGAGAAAAGGTGGTGTCTGCTGGAGCTATTGCTTCCTTGGGGTTAAACTTCCAGAGTTCATAACTGCAAATGCTTAAGCAGCCTTTAGACATCCAACCATAGTGATGCAGATTTGCCATCAAATGCCACACCTTAAGGGTGCCATGGCAGCCTCCTATGGAGACCTAGACAGCAAGGATGGGCTAGGGACCAGCTGGAGATATCCTCTGCTTTCCATAGCTAAATATGTTCCTCCTTTGCTGTTAGATGAACAGAGCACTGGTTCACAGCTCGCTGTCCTCCACAGCTACTTATCATGCTGGGATCATAGAGGAAAAGTGGGCAGAGATTCAGGGCTTCACAGCCATGTTCCTTTAGAGCTGCAGTGTTTTATTTAGACAAGGAACTGAGAAACAGAAGCCAAAAATAAACAGGTTTTATCTCTTCATATCTTTGTAGCTCTGTAGGTTTTTTTTTCTCCCAAGCAAACATTCTCTTAGATGTAAACATGAATATTTCCTTCGATAAACTTTCAGCAGAGGTCTGAAACAGCTGTGTCTCTCCAGAAAGTCACAGTATTTAGATAATTCCTGCTTCTGACAGGCATTGAGGAAACAAAGTAGCAAGTAGCATGCCCCCTTTTTTGTTGTGAATAAAGCAGTACTTTGAAGAAGAAAAAGCTCAAAAGTTCATGTTTCTACTTGAAGTGACAATTCTGTGTTTAAGGAATTAGCAGACTGTATTTGTGTCGAGTGAAGCAGTTGCAAACTGTGGACATGATGCTCTAAGCCCCAGGGAAGTTAGCAAAGTTCAAGTGTATGTTGTGGGGTGTGAAAAGTGTCGAAAAAAATCATAACTTTTTTACAAATCAAAATATCCAGACAGGTTTCAGTTTAGAAGGAATCTACTTTTTGATTGGTGGATCCATCAAAGCCCCCCGTTCCTACCTGACTGAAGCTACGTGCTTCGATTACAGCTTCACAAAGCTACCACAAGGTTTTTGTTGTGGTGAGTAGGAGCGCTCCTGACACAGGCTTTTGGCTCTAAGGGCTTCTGTCCTATCCAGTATGTGTGACGTGTGCATCCGCTTAAATTATTTTGGATGAAGCCCTCCCAAATCCCAGCAGCTATTCTGTTTTTCTCTGCTTTGGGAAATCTGTAACAACTTTAAACTCTTCAAAACTTTCCATGATCCTACATCACCAAGCTTACTAATCTGTTTTTGGGTTTATTAGCTTAAAATATCCTGTAGGTCTGTTTTTGTATTTCCTTGCAGCCAGGCTGGAACCCCCAAAAATCTCTTTCCCTGATTGTGGCTGTTGTAGCCAAAAAGAATTAAGTTTTCCCAAGTCTAACAGCCCCAACCTTTTCAATCTCAAGTGCTTGTACTGAATTTCATCTGAGATAGCAACTTTTCTTCCAGCATCCAGAAAAAGCTCTTTGCCCTACAAATAACTTTCACAAATGCAAAAACTTGTCGCTAATCACACAGGAGAAATATTTGGCACTTGGTGAGATTCTCTAAGCTGGTGGCTTTCAGCACATGGGCTGCTGCTGAAGGATGCCTGAGAAGGAAGTTAGCTGGTATTCACAGCCAGCCTCTTCCACCACGGGGACGTCATGGACAGGGAGGTGATCTGATCAGTAGAGGCTGAGCAGCACTTAATTTATTGCTATTGATCTTCCAGCAGAGGCACTAGACACCATGATAAAATACCTGGCTGTTCATCCAAGATAAAAAGTGCCTACTTCTAATTTCATTTGCTAATAACATGGCTGTTATGAGGCTTGGGGTGGTGGAGCAAACTCCTTCTCCCACCCGCAAAGAAGGCAAGGAGTAACTCTTCAGTTTTGGAGACTTGTCCAGGTGGCTGATCAAGCCTCAAATTGCACTCTGGTCCTGGAGAAAGATGTTTTCTGCAGAGCTTGAATTGTGCCAGGATAACTGGGAAGTGAACTGGAGAGAGAGAGAGGAAGATGAACTAGTATATAGCTGGTGGGCAGTTAGTCTGGCAGGGGAACTGAGGACAGCAAAGACACCTCCTCTGTCCCAAGCAGGTTGGAATGCTCCATGTTTGTTTTTGTGGTTTTATAGCCTTACGCAGGAAAAAAAGACTAGTTATTGTGAGAAGCATGCCATATGTTGTTGCATATGGTTGAAACATCTGCATATGTACCCAGGGATCTGATATATGTGATGAGCTTCTGTTACAAATCTAACAGTGAAGGAATTATCTTTTGGAGTGTTTGTTTGGTTTTTGGTTTTTGTTTGTTAATCTCTATGGCCCTTTGAGGGAAGTCAGCCTCTTTGCTTTCATGGGATTTCACGAAACCCACAGGGACCAGCATGTAGAAGATAGTGACAGTTGTTTGTCTAGAAGCTACCAAGACTCCAGTCTTCCTTGAGGATGTCTGAAGGCTGAGTGAGTTGTCCAAAGTTCTTCCATAAACTGCTGCTACCAAGCAAGCAGCAGCAAAGTGAAACAGATTCAAACAATCTAAACAGATGGTTTTGCATCTTCCTTTACCGTTTTTGTCCCTGGTTGATTCCTGCGACTCACGAATGTAATACAATATAAAGAAATCACAATGTACTGTGCATCCAATGGCATCGTTTTTAAGGTAAAGAATTTACTAGGGCTACAAAAAAAGGAGCTGAACAACAAATAAAATCTGTAGTCCTAGTAGTTCAGATGAAATGGGATAAAGAATACTACTCCTCGTGTTTACGGATGTTCACTGGTAGCCCAGCTATCCAAGACATCCAGAAGCAGTGACCACAGGAGATCTGTTCATTGTATATGGAAATCCTTTAATTTTTCCCAAAGTGTCTTCAAGGAGTTTATAAAAGACAGATTATGTCTTGTGTTCATACAGAACATAGCAGAAGGGGATCTCCCATCCTGGTAAAAGTTGCTAGACAAAAAGGCTTTGGGAAAATACCACAAATCAGTGAATAAAGTGACATTTGTATAGTTCCCCACTGAGCTAGGGGGGGATGGAGCTCCTGAGGAGCCCTGTAATAGGGATCTGAGGCATGAAGTGCTTCTCCTAGGCACATACGAATGCAAGAAGACCCACCTCGTTCAGTTGTACTGATGGTGCAAAATTCTCGGTCACATGTAAATTCCCCCAAACTTTCAAGCAGATGGTTTTTTAGGCAATGATGGGGGTGGATAGAGGGTGAAGAGATGGAGTATAATCTGACAAAACAGAGGAACTGAGTGAAGTCCATAAATATAAATGTATTCCTGACAGCATTTTGTGTGTCTCTTTTCAGCATCCTACTGATGGGTTAAAGCAGGTGGGAGGTGGGGAAAAGCGAGTTATCTGTGTTTTTGTTCATGACTTGTGTTACTTGCTCCTCAACAAAAGAATTCTCCACCATACTCCTATCTCCCATGTGCAAGAAAGGGGATAATAATGCACATGGGTTTAATGGGAATGTCTAAAGGTCAGTGTTTGCAGGGTGCTTTCCGACAGGGCGTGCTAAGGAGATGCCGTCTGGCAGCATCACGACTAGCGGAACAGAGAGGGTAATGGACTCATGCTCTGACCACAGCTGAGGTTTTTTCTCCCCTTTCTATGTGTGTAGCGTATGTAAAGGCCTTACTGGAATATGTTATTTGTATTACCATTGCAAATAGGAAGCTATCACATAGAGGAGGATCTCCTCACATTTCAGATTTGAAGTTGGTACATTTTGTTTGCATTTCACACACCCTGAGACCACAGCCAGGACCCTACCCCAGCAGCACAGCTGATGGGCACTACAGCCTAAACCTTACTGTTCCCAGTGCCACAGGACAGTCTAATGTATGCTGTTACCTGGAGGGAAGAAGGGAGGGGTAAGAAAAGGCTTGATCTGAGCAACCCGTCGGTGTCTGTAACACCTCTAGGCTGTCTGAGAATTGCAATTGATGCCTTTTACTTAAACTGTGAGAGAGCCCCTCTGATCCAGTTCCCTCATGATTTGTAAGACTGAGCTTTAAAAAGCTAGGGATGTACAGAGTGAAGGACAGACTTATTAACTAAGGAGACTTAATGAAGAGGCATGAGGAGATTACTCCATCTCATCTTTTAGCCAGCTGGTGCCCCAGCATCTTAGGAATATGGTGCAGGTGTGTAGGCAGAGAGGGAAGGAGAGACCCTGGAGAAAACCACCTTGATAAAGGTTGAGGTTTGGGCATGCCAGTCCTAAGGCAGGTCACAAAGGAGCTTAGCTGATCATCTGAGAAGAATGGAGCCTTGCTGTTAACTGCAACCTTAATTATCTTTCATTTTAGCTCTTTGTAAATATTGTTGCATAGCTGCTTTAAAATACTCTTTAAAAAGCTCTTGCTTAAGCTTGCCAAGCAGCAACACTGGCGGTGGAATGGCCAGCAGAAAGGACAAACCCACCACTGAGCTTGCGTTTCTCCAGCACCTGTGGGTTTGTGCCAGTTGGGGACCTGAGCCAGGCAAACAGCAGGCAGTGGCACTGCCTTCCCCAGGCACAGCTGGAGAAGCCTAGAGAGCTGGGCACATGTACAGACTCGAGTTGATGCTCAGAATCCCAGGCAGAAGCCTGTTGATCTTGGTTGTTTTCAGCTCTCAGACAGGACCACTAAGGGGCTTTGTGCGTTTTAACCTCTTAAACTCATGGGTTTTGCTTTTGCTGCAAGAAATTGTCTGCTGCTCTGTGGGCTCAGGCAGGGCAAGGAAGTAGGAAGAAGATTGGAGGCACTGCCAGGTGCTTCTGAATGTATCCCCTCATGTATCCCCCCACCATGCATACAAGTCCCTACCCAGAGGGAAGCAGCGGTAGGAAGATGCTCCAGCCCACAAGTAGATGAAAAGCTGATGAACCCAATGGCAAAATTGTGTTTCTGCTTCATGCCTGCCACCAGCCCACAGTGAAGCAGGCTGCCAAGCCCACCTCTGCAGCAATGGTGTTGCAACAGGTCTTTAAGGCACGTGTTTGACATGCTGTTTTAAGGCTCCATCAGAGTTCCTTAGCATCACACTTGATGGGGAATTGATTGACTATATGTCAGCATATCAAAGAGCTAACTACCCATCCGGGCTTTGCTCACAAACCTCTCCAACTAACTGCATTGTTTCAAGATAGCTATGATTAGGTATAATAACTGTAATCATAATTAAATTTCCTCATAATGGGATATTTGCTTCTTAATTCAGTATTAAAATGGTCTATTTCAATATTGAATCAACACTTCAGAGAAATCAATGAAAAATACATTGTAAAACTGTCTGATTTGTGGATAGTCATGGGTGAAATCTATTGAAAAAATGAGAGAAAAGAGCCCAGATTGAAGCCCTGTGCTTCAAAACAACACAAATTAAGAAATAATATATCATCAGTTTATTCAGTATTGCTTTCAACCTGCTATTATGTGTCAGAGATAAGAGAACATATGATTCCTACTGAAGGTTTCTTGGATGACAAAATTTCCTAGATACTATTTGAATTATCATGTGCCAATAACTCAGCATTTGTGAAAGGTGTCATCTAATTAAACCAGAATTTTTAAGTACCAGATAGCACGAAGACCAGTAATAAGAGAGCAAGATCCATCTGTATTACAGATGGGATGTGCAACTCTAATAGTATGGCTTTAGGCAATATTTAATTGAGTAGTTAAATTATCTTTTCCAGACGGGAAAATAAATTACTGCTCATCTCTCCAATTTATTTTAGCTTCTCCACGTTCTGTTTCCTGAGGGAGTGGTGAGGGAGGGTGGAACATCCCCAAATATGCCCAGCATGATTTATTCTCCCCACGCACCATATCTCGCCCTTCAAGGAGAATGGCTTATACGCATGTGAAAGTCTGTATCTATGTAGCAGTGGCTGTATTCCCCTCTTTTTTTTTTTGAAATGGGTATGTTGCTAATCACTGCAGTGGGATCACAGAGATCCGGCTATACACTTATGTGTGTGATTTTATATATATTCAAAAAAATACAGGAGAGATAATCGCTCATTCAGCATTGTGCAGCCAAATCTGGAGCACGTGTCCTGCTGGGACCATGCAGTTTGCCCAAGAAGCTTTTCCAAGTTCTGGTATTGCCTGAAAATCTTCACAGCTTTTTGTAGCACAGGATTATTTTGGAAATTTGTGTCAAATTCCAGACTGTTATTCCTCAGGCTGTCCAAACTCAGCAAAATAAGCATAGCGAAGTGCATGATACTCTGTGTGATGCATGGGAACAGAATATAAACTATTGGAAAATATAAGTTACCTAATTAAGTATCGGATACACATGATGATGGATCTCCAGGCTGGATAAACTTCCTCCACAATCAAGTGTCTGCATGTAAGCATAGCCACATGAGAGTGCATTAGCTGTTGTGCTTTATGCTGGCTACAGGAGCACAGTTGCTGCTGCAAAGTCACTCCTTGGAAAACCTTGAGCAGGTCTTCATCAGCTGGTTGGGTTGGTACCATGCCACCGGTTTGTATAGTGTGGCTGTGATGGTTTTGATCGAGTGCTCCAAGCCTAAAAATGAATTTCCCAGATCTTGCAAAACCACAGCCTGTCTGAATACTCTGCAACTTCTGAATATTTGTGAATGTAATAACAGACCTGTGTGCATGGCAGAGGGCTGGATTCATTCTGCCCATTTTCAAAGTCACAACTTGCTTTCCAGCTGGCCAGTTCCCAGACGTGGGCTGGATGAGATAACTGTGTTCTCCTTGTGCAACCTGAAATTCTGATGAGAAAGGAGGGTGAAGTAGCTTTTATAGCACTCTGGGAGGAAAGGCTCTGTATTAGCGAAGAATGATCTTGTTGTTATTGAAGTATTATGACACCTGAGAGTAACTTAAGGGACTAGAGAATAGGGCTTTTAAAATTACAGGTGGTCTATTTTTCCCCTTGGTAAAAGTTTTTTTTTTTTTTTAACAAAGTTAATACTGCTTTAATGAATATGGATGCTTTTGTCATATCGCCCAGAAACTCCATGGACTGCAGAAGACTTCTTCAGGGAAAAATGCTAACTGGAAAAGCAGACGGTGCAAAGCTGACGTCTCTGAAATGTTACTCTACAGACAGGTAAAGCAGAGAGTGCTTCCAGGCTGTACAAATGCAGTGTTGTTGGTGTGAGACGGGGAAAGCTTCTGCGCTTCATCTGAGTTTTATCTGTGCTGTTCCCTTTACTGACCACAAGCTTAGTGACAAGCTGAGCTGCTCCCCATTTGCCCAGAGATGTTTAACGTTGTGCAGACACAAGTCCATGGCAAAGGGCAAGGAAAATCCACTTACTTGCAGAAAGTTTGGGGCACTGGAATTGATGGTTAAGACACACTGGACACTTTAACACTGCACATTGTCCAGTAGGCAGAAGCATCACCTTATCTCTCCCCCTCTGGTAAGCTGTTCTTCTGCCTTTGACCTCGGACATTGCTTTCTTTCAACTGAATAGACTTCATCAGCGCTGTGGTCCATCCTGTAAGGAAGAGGTTTGCTTCACTTTGCTCAGTTCCTCTTTCACTGCCCTGCAGGTGTTTGATAGAGGTGGAGCAGTCTCCACCTTGTGCATGTGTGAGAGGCAGCGACCTGGGCAACGGCCATGGCCAGCTCTCTGTTCTGGGACCTCTGTGTAGGAAGGGGTAAGAAAACAGCCTCTCCAAATGACAGGTTTCAAACCAGTGGCTCCATCGTTCTTTCAGAATCTAACTGCAAGGGCATAGCTACCTGGGAAAGAATGGGTTTATCCACTACAGGAAATTTCCCTCTGCCAGTGTATGTCTGGAACTGGGAGTTTGCCCCTCCACCTGTGATGGAAAGGATGCATGTTCCTAAAATTGCAATTTTGTTTTTAAAAATGAATGAGCATAGATGCTTTCTAAGTTGCCTGGAACATGAATGTAAC
Organism: Neomorphus geoffroyi; assembly: GCA_033558235.1. NCBI lineage: Eukaryota > Metazoa > Chordata > Aves > Cuculiformes > Neomorphidae > Neomorphus > Neomorphus geoffroyi. Next base: position 9,012,489 of record JAUMJM010000045.1, on the reverse strand, counting down.
ACAGTTTCTAAAAGATTTTACTAGTCAACTCCTTTTCAATAAGCCTATTTCTCTTAGATCAGTCTAAATTTAAGCCTTATAAGCAGCCAGCATTGAGGCATTGCTCTCTGCCAGGATCAATGCTTTAAGGGGTGGCTGCACAGGAAGGATGCAAGGTTTGCTGTGCACCCAGGACTATATATCACCAATCAATTTAATCTCAAATATATTTTACTGCATGTCCCTGCACATCCATAAATGATGTTCCATATTGGCATTGCAGAAACACTACATATTCGCATTTTACTTAATTAAAATGTATTTAAAGCCTGACTACAGCTCAACATTGTATTCTAGTGATTTGTGTGATGCAGTGGTGAGCCCTTCAGCTTTTGTGCACACTCCCTGGCTGCAATATGAGAATTGTTTTATCTTCCCAGGTTTGAATCTGATGGCTGAAATGCTTGGGGATTTTTATTTTTTTTTAATAAAAAAGATAATATTTTGTTATGTAAGCCTTGATTTCAAAGGTGCTTTTCTCTGCATTTCAGACAAATACTCCTTTGGGATGGAGTATTCTGCTATTGACTTTACAATAGATGGCTCATTAGAAAGACATCCTGATAGTAATGTGTGGACACAGATCTGTTTCAGCTCCTGTGCTCTCTGCCCAGGCTGCTCCACAGGATGATGGGTTTAGGAGAAGCTTAGATCCAGTTTCATTTTTGTATCATAAACCAAAGTCTACTGCAAAGGTAGAGTTTACTCCCCTCCATCAGTCACAGAACAAATGAAGGATGTGCTTAAGCATGTTCAGGAGGGCTTTTCCCTACAGAAACCATGGGGACTAAAGGGGGCTGCAGAAGTCAAAACAGTAAGGTAATTGACAACATTGTCCTCTCCATAGGTAAGGCCTGCAGAATGGAATCAGACACTGAGGATCCCCTGGGCTACCTGGCTCCCCTGAGCAAGTCCCAAAAGCTGTGCGAAGCATGAGTTCCCAAGGTCTGGCTATGAGTGCTTCTTGTAGCCAGTTCCCCGTCTCCCGTGCAATGCCAGCATGCTGCTGTGGAGGTAAGTTGGTTTGGAAATCCTGTTTAGGGACTCTACTGGAGATACTGGCTTATAGAAGTCAAGCTGAGTTGGTAGCTATTGCTGCCATCACAGCTTTGCTTCTGCACTGGAGCCTTGCTGAAGAGCTCCTGGTCACCCAACAGAGGAATATCACATAGGCTCCAACCCTTGACCTGTTGCACACAAGACCATAAGAGAAGCAGCCATGTGTGCACTGCCTGTGCAAAGTCATGTGGACTTTGTGAACGAAAAACCTGCAGAACTGGATGTGCTGACTGCACAGGGTTCAGGCTGTGAGTGACATGCAGGCTGGCCATGCCGGCAGGCTTCTGCCTGCTGCTTTGGTCTTCTAATCCCCTCCTCCCTGCTGCTCCAGGACCAATTGGGATGGATGGTGAAGCCATGAGTACCTCTTTGTAATGTTGGGTTTTGGGTAATGTTCTTTCAGCATTCATCTTTTCCAAGCTCTGAGCTTGATGGTAACTGTTGTATAGAGTTTGTGCCCCACACCAGGGCAGGCAAGGTTTGGGCACTTGCTGTTCTCTGTCCTTTCAGAGAAATGTTGACATGGCACGATGGGCTGCTGTGGGAAGAAATGTGACCTTCCTCAAAGTGCTTGGTGAGCTCTGCAGCAGTTCATACCCATTCGCAGGCTATTTTAACCCCGAAAGAGCACTGAATTTGCACTTAACGCTGCTTCTGGCATTTCAGCTAGTTCATTGAGAAATAGCACTCACAGTCCTGCTGTGGTGTGATGACTCTTCCAGGGTCACCATGATGCCTCAGCATCTCACAGTATGAAAAGTGTATCTGTCTTCAGGGGAAACTAGCCACTACTTGTGATCCAGACAGGGTTCAGCTCCCTGGGCTGCTCAGGGAGAAGATGAATGAAAGTCACAGAACTTTATGTTAGCGCTTGTGGCCACTCTGGGGCTCCCTGGAGGGCATGGCCAAGCCTCCTAGGTTTCACCAATCTCCTGTTTCTCTGCAGAAGCTGTGGCTGAGTTGTGCTCGGAGGGGCCAGAGCACTGCATACCAATCAGGCCAGGCACTGGCCCAGGTATGGGGCATTTGCAGCACTCCCAAGGGGGCAATGCCAGACTGGAAACCGCATGGAGCAGTTGGCTGAGACTTCTGCAACATCATCTCTGTCTCCTCATATACAGGCCGCTCACAGCTGTGCCATTCCCACTGCTGCAGTGACTTTGTCTGCACGTAGCATCACCAGTTGTGTTTGAGAACTACAATTTGCTTTCCATGAGTTAAGTCTGCAAGCCAAACTAATCACACAGAGCTGGGTTTGCTATTTGCTGCCCAGCCACCTAATCCATCTGCCTCCCATCAGCTGAGGGTCTGACCCACCTCTGAGCTCACTGTTATCTCTGAGTCTTTAGTGATGGCCTACAGTTTCTCAGGTTCTTGCACTGTACCTTCAGCTCTTCTTGTCATCATGCTGTCTCACACCCCATATGAGAATGAATGTGCTGCTTAAATTCACACCTCTACCCTTGCAGAGTGGCACTTCAAAAAAGTCCATGCAGCAACACAATGGATTTTATTAAGTTGTAGAACTGTATTTTATGCTCTGAAGGAACACTTACTTCGCATAAAGGCTTTGACATTTTTATAGAAACAGCTATAACTGTGTTATTTCATATGAGGAAGAATTTATTAAGCCCAGATCTGGATCTTCTTTTTATGTTAGGCAAATGACTAATAACAAACCTTCTTGATCACCAGCTCACTGCTCAGGCCAGGGCTATTAAATCCCCTCTTCTCTTCAGTCTGCAGCTATCAGACCTCCATATTAGGTTGCAGCCTAATCAGAATTCATAAAACCGGCCCAGGCTCATACTGGGATACAAGGCTGTAAAATTAAAACCTCAGTTGCAGAACACGATATTTCTTTGGCTATTGCGAGAAGAGCAAGCTGAGGTATTTTGGGGTATGGTATGCTGAATGAGGCATGACACTACCTTGATTACTTGTGATTATGAAAAATTTCACAACCAGCACATAGTGAGGAAAAAAAGTGAAGGTTCATTTATCTCGCTGCTCTGGTTGGATTACACACCGGGCAGAAACATTCTGCTTTTTGTATTTTCAGGAGTGGTTACCACTGGATGCCATTCAGCCATGCAATCTTTCCCTTGAACACTGCTGTTCCTTGCTCTGCTCTTGCCTCAGAGGTGGCTACAGGGAGGCATCTGGAACCTGGCAAGGCTGCTTGTGACATATCTGGGAGGACCTGACCTATGTTTAGACCCTCACACTCCTAAGACAAATCTCATTTCTTTGAAAAATCTTTCAGTGGCTTGGGGTTTTGTTTGGGGATTGTGTGATATGCTATAAGCTTAAAATCGTTATGGTTTAACCCCAGCTGGCAACTGAGCACCACATAGACAATCACTCACTCCCTGCTGGTGGGATGGGGGAGAGAATCAGAAAGGTAAAAGTGAGGAAAACTTGTGGGTTGAGATAAAGACAGCTTAATAGTTAAAGCAAAACCCATGCAGGCAAGCAAAGCAAAACAAGGAATTACTTCACTGCTTCCCACCAGCAGGCAGGTGTTCAGCCATTCCCAGGAAAGCAGGGCTCTAGCACACATAACAATGACTTGGGAGGAGTAACGCCATCAACCCAAATGTCCTCCCCTTCCTTCTTCTTCCACCAACTTTATATGCTAAGCATGACACCATATGGTGTGGCAGTTCCCTTCAGTGGGTTGGGGTCAGCTGTCCCGGCTGCATCCCATCCCAATGCCTTGTGCACCCCCAGCCCCCTTGCCGGTGGGGTGAGAAGCAGAAAAGTCCTTGGCTCTGTGCAAGTGCTGCTCAGCACAAATCCAAACACAGCTTCACACTAGCTTCTGTGAAGGAAATTAACTCTATCCCAGCCAAAACCAACAAAGCACCAAGGACCCTTCCTTACATAATATCAACAGAGCAGCAAAGTGCCTAAGAGAGTAGTCATCCCAGACTTGCTTATCGCTTGATATTTGGGGGCTGTCCCCGAAGAAGCAGATATGAATTTGAACCTTCATGGTGTATCCCAGAAGAAAAGTCTATTTCTACCCAGTCTGGGATGACCACCCAACCACTGAAACTAGGTAAATGTGCTGGGAAGAATAGTTACGTCTCTGGCTTCTGCATGCTCTGAAAATACCAGCTGAATCAAGTCCTGTAGGTGAGAAAAGTAAAGGAACACCTTATTTGTGGATGTGGATGTGGATGGGATTTTGTGTGGGCTAAGCACCAACTGTTCAGCATCTTTTGTGGATGGATCCAGCCCAACTGATCTGAAGTGGCATGTGCTTAGTGAAAAAATACATATCTGAGGGAGTTCTTGGACATAATTTGATGGAAGAAAAGGAGAAGAAAAAGGTATTCCTATGAGTTTCATTTTCTTTACAGGGGAAAGCTACCAGTGCTCTTCCCAGAGCAATTCCAGGAACTGTAATTAGGCTTTTGTGTATCGAAGGAGAAGTGTATTTACACCTGACCTGGTCTCTGGGGAGATGAGATGTTCTTTCTTGGGAAATTGTCACCTTCGGGCTGGCTGCTCTCACACAGCTATTGCAGAGCACAAATTTCCCCCGCGGTGTGGCTTAGCAACCTGCCAATATTCACCCAAAGCAACAGCAGTGTTTTCTGCTTTCATGGCCTTTAGATCAGACTCTGGCCTGAGAAATAGTGCTAATAATGCTAATGGGACAGATTTTTCACAGCTCAGTCTGTGATTTCCACAATACAGAATTAACTCCAAAAAACCCCATAAGCACTATTATTCTATCAAAACACAAAGGTAATTTAGATACAGGGTAATTACCTACATTAAAGTCTTGATTGGACATGAGCATCAACAGCTCCTGCTCTTCCTGAACTCGTATGCAGCCTTTCGTTACCATCCCCGGGCATGCCCCAGAACTGCTGCAGAAATGGGTGTGCAAAGTACCAGCGCGAGGACAGCCGTGTGCTGCATGCTTGGGGTTCTGCTCGCAACTGGGTCCTCACTGGTGTGGTTTGAGCCTGTGTTCGGGTATCTGACAGTTCATAGGTGAGCAAAGTAGGTAAGGACTACAAAACTGCAGAGTCTGTAAATGAAAACGGGATCCTGGATTACAAAATATGCAATTAAGCTAACATTTTTTCCCTTTAACAGCCAGTTCTTTCATTATGGTCCAGCTATGTTTTGTTCTCCACTGAAACAATTTCAGAAAATTGCACCTTGCTTATAGCGTGGGCCTTAAATCAGCATTTTCAATCAAACACAGTTAAACAACCCGCCAGACTCAGCCTCCCCTCCTGCCCTGCGCTGCTGGAATGGCTGCATTGTCACGACCCCCAGGTCTGGCTTAGAGGCTGCACAGAGGCGCTGGGCCCCGCGCAGCCCGGCGCGGGGGTGCTGAGGGATCCCCGGCCGCTGGGCTCATTCCCTGCTGAGCAGCACCACCTAGAGGCGGCGGGGCGGGCCCGGCAGCCGTCCTGCAGCCCCTGCCCTTCGGCTGCTCCTGGCAGGGCCTGGCCATGGCTGCAGGAGCGCCGGCGGGTGCTGGCCCTGGGGCTGCCCCTGGCCCGGCTCGGGGGGCAGAGGGAGGCGAAGGAAGAAAGCCAGTGGCATCCTGGCCTGTGTCACACACAGCATGGTCAGCAGGAGCAGGGAGGTGACTGTGCCCCTGTGCTCAGCGCTGCTGAGGCCACACCTCGAGTGCTGGGTTCAGCTTTGGGCTCCCCACTACAAGAAGGACATTGAGGGGCCAGAGTGTGTGCAGAGAAGGGCAACGAAGCTGGTGAGAGGATGGAAAACAAGGGTTGTGAGGAGAGACTGAGGGAGCAGGGGTTGTTTAGCATGGAGAAAAGGAGGCTGAGGGGAGGAGACCTCATCACTGTCTACAACTGCCTGAAAGGAGGTTGTAGTGAGGTGGGTGTTGGACTCTTCTCCCAAATGACAGGTGACAGGATGAGAGGAAATGGCCTCAAGTTGCACCAGGGCAGATTCACACTAGACATCAGGAAAAATTTCTTCACTGAAAGGGTTGTCAGACACTGGCAGAGGCTGCCCAGGGAGGTGGTTGAGTCCCCATCCCTGGAGGGATTCAAAAGATGGGTAGATGAAGCGCTTAGGGATATGATTTACTAGTGGTCAGGTACAGTAGGACTCAATGATCTCGGAGGTCTTTTCCAACCAATTCTATGATTCTGTTGTCTAACATATTGTAGCCCTGGCAACTGCAGGAATTGTACCTGGGAAGCACCAACAGGATGCATTTTTCTGGCCAGGCACAGCCGACTCTTCTGTTTGCAATGCAGTCTGCACAGGTGGAAGCTGGAAGAGATTCTTGAGGCTGAACGCATCATCTCAGGCTCTTTGAGGTATGCCCTCTCTTCACCAGGTCTCTTCTTGGTCACCTGAGTTAAGCCTCTTTCAGTGTGATTCACCCTGCTCCCATGCTCTTTGAGCTGCTGGGAAATCCAGGAGGTGGGAAGCAGTTTCAAGAGCCTTTGCCCAGCTCCCTCAGTGGCAGTATTGATTAAAGGGAGCAACAGGAGCAGCTGGGCCCTGGAAGCACAGTACCAAATGTGCCTCTCTGAGCTTCTGCCAAGGGGAAGCTTTGCTGTCTTTCAGGGCCCCACTTCTTTTGCAGATCACAGTGAGGAACAGTTAAACAGAGGGAGGCTCTAAGACACTGACAAACAGCAGGGCACGTTTTTGGTATGATTTTATTTGCTGGACTACTCAGAAAGGCCTTTGCTTGGGAGCAGGGCTAAGATATCCTGAGGACTTTGTTCTTTAGCTCCCCATAAGGCTTTGTGTTGCTCATGTCCCAAGAGTCTACCCTAGGAGGAGGAAACCAGAACAGCAATGTTTGGCTCTGGGGAGGAGTTGGACCTTGCAGACTTCATAGCTGGCCTGAAGGAAAAAAATCACAAATCCCCTGTGGCATTATATGTTTACCTTTATAGAATAAGTAAATCCTAAAAATATGTAGTATTTAGATGTCTAACAGAGAAACGGCTGGGGAAGTCAAACTGCAAGCCAAGTCCCTCTGCTCCAGGCTTGCTGGAGGGGCTGGTGAGGTAATATGATCAAGCACCAATTGCCTTCAAACAAGTAGAAAACCAGCTCCAGGGCTGGTACAGATGATAGTATATCTGCTGGCCTATCTTATGCATATTCAGGAACAGATCAACAGCAGCGAGAGTCCAAGCACATAAAGCTAAGACTCAGAGTTAAGTGTTTGACAGTTAATGTTCCCAGAGGAAAGATCGTAGTTTTGCCATAGCAGTGAAAGGAACACTCTAATTCTTAATTGAGTTTACTGATAACTTCGCTTGCATCATAAATACCCATTTTTCAATATATCACATTAATTTTGAATGGGACCTTCTAAACTGTAGAAGAACTGGCCAGAAAGAGAGAACATTTTTTCCTTTGCATCAGTCACCATGTCTTCACATAAGATTTTGTTAAAGGCAAAGTTCCTAGTAACCTCAGCAGAAACAGTAACAAACAAAGGGAAGACCAGCAAGAGAAACAACTCCCTGCAAGAACAAGGCAGGGAGATTCAATGAAATGCAATTATTATTTATTTAGAAAATGATCATATCATTGGTGAGCATCAGTGAAACAGAAGCATCCATCATCTAGCCTTGGGCTACTAGGGAGCTAATGCTCCCATCTCCATGTCCTGTATGCAGTGTACTCAGGTGTAGGCTATTCACTGCAGCCTTTGCAGCCTTGAAGCATAATTATCATGTAGCAAAGCTTTTTGTATTCATATTTTCTAACATTTTAAAATACTAACTTTAATTATTTTCTGCAATTTTTACTGTGAGTGGATGATAGAGCTAAGACCTTTCAAAGAGCACCAAGTAGATAACTTCTGTGGGGCTACTTCTACTACTGAAGAAGTCAATTCAGCTGTGGATGAGGGAGGAGAAGGGGTAGCATTCTTTTGTTGTCCTGGTGAAAGACTTGACAGAGGGAAAGGGATGTTTTCCCATTTTCACATGGATAACAGGAATGTGTGCCTGTATAAGGAGGGAAGTCATGCGGCAGAGACATGAGGTAATGGAAAGCAAAGAGGATCTTGCCCAGACTTCCCCATCTCAAGGTCCCCCAAGGTTCCCTGTTCTTCAGCAGCTTTTCAAAACACACAAGCCCCTACATGCAAACCAATTACAGAGGCAGCACTGATGTGTTTGTACGCTGAAAAGACTAGAGGTGATGAGAAGTCTTCTTGTGGAAGGAGAGGTCATCATGTTGAATGGAAAGTCTGAGAAACATTGGCCTCTGCAACATGCAGGGTGCTTTGCACCCTCACATCCCCTGTGACTGCATTCCGTCCAGCCAGGATCTGTGGTGCAGGGTCCTTCACTGACTGCTAGAGAGCTGCTCCAAGGATCTCTCTCTGTCCCCATGACTACCGAGGGGTCCCCAGCAGCAGGTGGGAGTGTTCTTTTTTTGCTAGTTTAAGTAGAAAATAAGAAAAAATGAAGTCTAAATGCTGAACTCCTCAGAGAGCTTCAGCCGTTTTCCCATATGAGATTTAAAGGATGTAACTCGTATCCCCGGGTGAGGTCTCAGCTGAGTTGTGGGCAGGGCTTCCACATGTTCAGGGAGAGCATGACTGGTTCTGATGTGCAGGGAAAGTGGTGACTTTCTTCCATCTTCTTGATATCTCCAAATCTGAAAATATCAAAAGTTCCACATTTTCATAGTCCATATCCTTCCTGTGGTTAAAAACCAAACAGGTACCTATTTGTGTTTTAAAACAGTAGAAATTAAACATTCTTGTAGATATTTGGCTCCACAGTTGTGCAGTGACTGCTACTGTGACACATGCTATGTTCACCTTTTTCCAGGAGCAAAGTATTCTCTGGATAAAGCAAAGCACTTGGCTGGAAAGCCCTGGGATGGGAGCAAGGACACACTGTTGATTCACTCTGCAGCATCTCCTGGTGACTTTCTCCTTCTTTCCTATCAGGAAAGCTGGGAAAAGAGAGAAGCTTGATTTGCACTTCTCCATCCTTCTTGAAGGAGGAACTATGAACTGTGCTTCTCATTAAGTTAAATACAGCTATTCATGGTCTGCTTTGAACAGTGTTCATTCACCTGAAAGCCAAACTGAGGCCCTGGCTGGATTCAAGTATCTTTTGGGAGAGTACTGAATCGAAACAAATAAGTCCTGTCAGTGTGGGTGACCTTGGAGATTTTTATTAGCTAATTAAAATGCCACACGCAAAGGTCAGAACTGGAACCACAGTCTCAGTTAAAATTTAGCTACTCCATTAATCGAGTTGAGGAAGTCTGGCTTACATCCTAAGCTGTTGGCATCCTGTATGGCTGTAAGAACATTAGTATTTATTTTACTACAGAATGCAAATAACATCACTGTCATACTGATGGATGCCTCAGCATGCAACAGGATGGGGGGAAAGCTGGTAATTTTGTAAAATTTTATAAAGTTTGTGGTGGCGTTGGCCCAGCATGCTGGATCTCTGCAATACTTTCCAGGATGCTCAATGAACAGGGGGCTTTTGTTGTGTCAGTTGCAAGTAAAATAAAATAGAGAATCATGGGAGCAAGGAGAAGAGAAAACAATTTTCGTGTAATTGATGTTGTGAAGCTTATTAGAAATCCTTCACTTTTAGGACTGCTTCAACAAAGAAATGACAATTTTTAAAATCCTCTCAACACAATGCAGTCATATAGTCTTACCACTAATTGTTGTGATATAGTACTATTTACTCCCAAGTAGTGTCTTTCTTATCTCTGGTTTAAAGTGCATGTGTAGGCATGTGTTTTGCATCTATCGATCTATCTGTCTAAACCAAATCTTTCTGCTTAGCTCAAGACTTCTGTGGTTCACCTGAAGTCAGCTGGTGCCATAGCACTGAGGGGAATGTTGAGCAACAACTGCAGAGCTACAGCCCAGTTGAAGGTGATCTTTCTCTTCCCTTGGGAGGGGGTACTTCCACCACAAAGCTAAATGTTTTAGGAAGTGGAAAGATGGATTTCTGAGGTGTTCAGGAGAAGCTGACACCTGTATATCTGGTATTTTTTTTCTGGAGCATAGTGTCTGTTTTAATTCTCTCTTCTCTACAGTGATCCACAGAAACACTGTACCCCAAAGCATCTTCTTCATCTGTTCAGCCAAACAGAACATTTTGCCTATTTTATCTCTGCTTCTGATTTGTCTGTCTATAGAGTGCAGACATAGCTGGCATGTAGATCTCATCTGGTAATACTATTTGTTTCCACTCTGGTGACTACGCAAATACACCAATGACTATTTCAGAGGCACTTTTGAATACAACAGCTGTTATTTCTGCCTTATCTTCTAAGTTTTGCACATGCATAAAAATATGCAAAGTCTCTAATGTTATCTCACATTTTTACAATGATCTTCAATAGCAGCAACAAAAATCAGGGGAAAACAATGATTAAATACATGCATTTCTTCCAGTTGCTTTATTTTGACTTACCTGTCATCAACACAGTAGTTTTAGATTAAAAATCCTCAGATGATTTCCTAAGAGGAAAGGAAAAAAACCTGTTTCATACACATAACTATGAGACGAGAAATGTGAGTTTAAGTCCATCTTTTGCCACTATCTGGACAAGCTTCTATGACTTTGGCAGGTTATTAAGTAATAGGTAGGAGAATAGGGGTCCTAAAAGTATTTAGCTGAATCTGTTGGGGTTTAACTAGTCCACTAAGACCTTCTTAAAGGTCTCTAGTCTTTGTTGCCAGCTGCTGACAGTCCTGGGACAAAGATTTCCCTGGTTCTGTTAATAAAAATATGGCAAGAGGTCTGCCAGGATCTGATTGGTGCCAGAAACTTTTGATTTCTAATTCACTTTAAAGGAGTTTGGCACTTGGAGACCTAACCAAAATGAGGACTGTTTTTCTAAACTGGATTATTTTCCAAACACAGAATTTGCATTCATGTCCTTGAATGGGCTTTGGAAGTACTTTTACTTCTGTATTGTCCTTTCAAGGACTTAATGTTAGCAGTAAGCAATGTAATTGTGTTATTACAGGTGTGTCAAGAACAGGAGCCTTTGAGAGAGAGAGGTTCAGAGATCTGGAGAGGGGGAGAGTTTACAGTTAGTGTGCACTTGTGCATACGAATAATGATAACAATTTTATTTTCACTCTCATTTCTCAGCCTTTTATGATGGACCAGTGTCAGAGCACCAAGAAGTAATTTCTTGTTCATCATGTCACTTCTATAACAATCAGTCTTCTCAGGTATCCTTTTCAAATATGGTGGGCTTTGGGATTTTTCTGTTTTGTTTCAAACTCTGCAAGATGAAGGTAAAAAGTGGTCCAATTCTTTGCTGAAATAATGGTACTAGATCCCAAGGGCCAGTGCTGAAGCAGCTGGGGAGCCATGAATCTCCTGTTGACAGGTGTGTATCAAGAGGGCAGAATGCAAACAGCATCACTCCGTTGTCGTCTGACCCCGTGCATTTGGTAAGAAGGCTGTAACATATCAACTTGGTCAACCTGACTGCCAGGCAGCAGAAATGCCTGTTATGACAGAAGGAAAGCCATGTGAGTGTTTTTGTAATCCCACTCCATAAAGGGACCCTTTCCCTCTTATTCTCCACCAATAAGATTAGTGTCAAAGCCAAAGAGGAATGCTTCACACCAGGCCCTTCTAAAGAACTTACTGGAGTGTCAGGTTCCTTCCTGCTTCTTCTGCACTCACATGTAAGCAGGCTGTAATCCTGCTACGCAGGTATCTTTTGAAGGAAAAGGGCTTCCATCCCAGAGCTAGTAGGCATAAAGTCTTACAGTTCCCATTGCATAAAACAACATCCTTTCTATAAGTAGCCATTGTTCCAGCCATAAAACCCATGTGTGTTTCTGTACTCTATAAAATGTTATTTCTAGACCTGTCCGGGAAACAACTGCTTTTCCAGTTTTTTTGTGTGTACAGTTGAGGGCCGCATTTAATGTTTGCTGCACAATCCCCTGCTATTCAAACCAATGAATCTCTCTTGCCCTGCTGCTCCCAGTGCACTGCAGCCCTGGCCACAACTTGCCCTGCCAATCTCAAAACCTGAAGGTATTGCCTGGTAGTATGTGTTCCAGCCACTGTCTTGCTTCCAGTGGTGCCTGTGAACACAGCAAGAGAAGGGGTTTTTTTCTGTGTTGCCTGCTGGGATCCAGTGCTGCCCGGCTGTCTCCGCTCAGTGCCTGCAGAACACTGGCTGCCGCAGGACAAACCTGTTTCAGAGGCAAGCTAGCAAAGATATAATAAGGACAATGGCAGGTAGAGTTCATGCCTGTGCCTCAGTCCTAATTGGTTTTCTAGTATAGGTGCAGGTAAATTCCTTAAAGAATCAGATATGTAAAATAAACACCCAACAGAATAAATGCAGAAGACCACACATAACCCCAGATGAACCGTTTAGTGCCTTTGTGTCTGGATATAAAAGTAGAAAAGTCTCCATTTTTAGATGGTTTTCCTGGGCATTTAGAGCAGCACAGTTTTTCTGCCTTTGCTGAAGACTTTTTCTTGGAAAATTTCTAGTATTAACTAGAAAAATAGTCTCCCCTTTGTGACAAAACACTTTGGGTAAAAGTGGAAAGTAGTTTGTGGATTGTCTCAGCTAAACAATACTGTGAAATTTCATCTAACAATGTAGTGTGAAATTAGTTAGATGTGACTTTTTGCATGCATGATCAAGTTACTGTCAAAGAATAGATTTTCATCGGGTCTCAAGCTCAGAAGTAAACACTAGATGCACTGATGCTGTGAAACAGAACAAACCCTACAAGCCCCTGCAGCTGAGCGCAGGTGCCAGGCTTTACAGCAGCCTGCCTGCCTGCCTGAGGGACAAGCCTGTCCCTTTGCAGCCTATTGTTACAGTGGCTCCAACTGGTTTTTAATGAACTCTCTCAGGGTTTTCAAATTCCAAGCACTTTTTATACACCTTGCCTCTCATGGCAAACCAGTGCTGTGAGGCTGCTCCTCCCATTATGGGGTCTTACCCATGCTGCCTGATGCTCTGGATTCGACTACCTGGCTGGTTTTTATATTCTGTAGAAGAGACTCCTATAACTGTCCACCTTCACACAAACCTGTTGTATTTTTCAAGGCTAACTATAACCCAAAGAGTGGTGGAAGGGACTGTGTTTTCTATGCATTTGTGCTAACACACACTGTTTTTCAGAAAAGTACTCCCAGCCCCCCAAACCCGAAAAAAATATCCACAACACTCACTGCAGAGACAGCATTTCTTGTCAGGGCACAGGAATAAAATGTTTCATACTGGTTTAATTGCACATGACATACAAGATTTTGATTATACTTGCCTATTTCCTTCAGTATCTGGAGTCTCACCTGTAATTGCTAAATATGGGTTGACTTAGATCACCTGTGGGAATGAAGCCTTTCCCATTCTATTAATGGTATTTCACAATGCATGTGGAAGGCAGCCACTTCCATCAGTAGCTGTATGTTTTCTTTGCAAAATGACAGCAATAATAGTGGGAGGTGGAAACTAGACTGTGAGACTTCTGATCTCCATTAGCTAATAGCAGTGTCTTAGTTCTTCACTCTTACTTATCCTGGTATGTGCAATAACAGCAACAGGATCATAAAAGGGAGTATAGCCCTGCAATGCACATGTAAGTGGTTTCTTTGTTAACCCAAAGCATTCACATTACTCTGTGCATTGTATTGAATATCTGGGCTTTTGTCCTGGAGTATCATGAAGAGTTAGTCAATCCATTCATTTCACCTTTTGTGAAATCTCTCTCCCTCTTTCTAAGGTGTAGAGGTTCACAAACCAGATAGAGTATTCGTAGTATCGCTGGAGCCAAGAATATCAAGAAACTGAAAGAGGAAGAGCTAACATCTTTAATTAGATCAGCTGACATCTCTGTAAACAAATGGACAGTGTTCCAGCTCAGAAGTTCTTATTATTTATGAAAGAGATTGAAAGCCCCTAGAATTGTATATTTATTTGCTCAAGCTCTGTCAGATGGTATAATAAAAGAGGTTATCACTCCCTACAAATGCCAGTTCTCTTATATAGGAATTGTCCCTCCACACTGTGAACCCAGTCACAAACGTTACACATCCTTCCCCAGCCACAACAAACCATGACTTGAAATAATGCCTTGTCTCACAGCTGCCCTTTCTTCTACACCTTCTCCTCTGGGGCTGAGTGCTAACCACGTGAAAAAAAACATTTACTAATTCTAAGCAAGTGGTTAACCGCTCCAAAGCTGATGCTGCACAGCACTGCTTGTTTGTTGCTGGGAAGTCTCATTTCAAAAGCCACACCCTTGGGGTCACTTGGCACCTGTGCAACATCAGGCCTTGTAACCTGAGCCTGTTACTGGCCCCAATAATCACAGTACCTTTCCTGCTCCAACTCCTTTTCTGATCATCTGTTTTATATATTCCTTTTTGATACATTACCATGCAAACCTTGAAAATAAAACATATTCATAAGGAGGTGCTTTTGTTTTTAAATATTATCTTTCCAATTTTCACCTTTCCAGCTTTGTACTTGTTGGGGGGGGATTCTTTTCTCCATCTGCCACTAGATGGTATTGCTTCAGCAGGCACGTTCCAGACGGCTCTGCACCCTCGCTGAGATGCAGACCCCAGAAAAGCAGGACCTTTGGCATTCCAGCATCACAGAGCTCCCCATCCCATCGGCTGCATTCTCCGTCTCATCTTCAAAATGTGCTCACTACACCACATAAGGTCAAATGAACCAAGTTCAGCAGTTACACGATGGGTTGCGTTTTCATGTTGCTTTTAATTTTACGAGCAGGCTGCAAGGCAATCCACAGTGACCAGCTAAAGGGGATAAAGCATCAGTGAAGCTGTGGAGGAAAAGAAAATCCTCCAACACTTGAAGGTACATGTCCAGTTACCAGACTAACCAGCTTTCTCACTCCATTTCCTGGACAAACAGGAATCCCTCTGCCTGCCAACAGTCCTCTCCATCGATCTCAGTGCTGGGAGGTGGGACAGTGTTCCAGGAACAGAATTGCTTTGTATGGGCTTTAGTTTTTATATTCTTCAAGCATCCCATGGTTGTTGAGGACAGTGTCTTAGAACAGCAGCTCTTTGGTCTCAGTTAAATCAGCAGCTTCTTGGGCTTGCAGCACAGCTGCTTAAGGGCAAATGTTGTATTTGCTCTATAATCCCAAAGGTAAAACAGGTCTGTGATCAGAATACTTGATATGTAAAACCTGAAGCTAAATGACAAGACTTTGTGTGCTCCAGATCTTTTAAAATAACTGATACAAAAATGCAAATAAAAAGCTTCTTTTTCTCACAGTTGTAAAATTTTTCTAATAATTTTATATTTCCCTTATGTGCTCATGAAAGAAGAGCAGTTAAACAGGTAGGAAATCATTCCACAAAATTGCTATTAGTCTAGTAGATGAAACCATCAGTGTGATGAGATATGTAATTTTATATTAAAAATTAATGACTTGGGCTGCTAAGCCTTGAGTGATTTCCACTTTTATGTTTCTTCATTCTGTTGTTTTCTTATTAAACTGTCTTAAGTCATTGCTTTTCCTACCGGGGAAACAAACAGGAAAGTCATGTACCTAGTGATTAAATGTTCACTGCACCTACATTCAGACTTTTTGGTCATCTGATTTATATCTTAACTATACACTGATTTATTTTTTTTTGCCAAATGACTTTTCTTCATCA
The DNA here is from genome assembly GCA_033558235.1 of Neomorphus geoffroyi. NCBI lineage: Eukaryota > Metazoa > Chordata > Aves > Cuculiformes > Neomorphidae > Neomorphus > Neomorphus geoffroyi. The sequence goes on along the minus strand of JAUMJM010000045.1, from coordinate 8,996,728 downwards.
AGTAATCCCTAAATAAACAAAACCTGCTTACACATTTGGGTTGGATTTTGTTAGTGGCTAGCTGGAGTTAAATCAGATGTTTTTGAGAACTAATTTAATGTTTTAAGCTCGTGTTACGCAGCAAACCCTCCATTCCTCCCCATCCAGCTGGATATGGTCTACAAGGCACTCCCTGGTCCACACGAGCCCTCTCCTGTTCCCCTCCTGGAAATCATTTCTCATGCTGGCTCAAGCAGGAGCGGAATCAAATAAGAGAAGGGCTGTCATGTTCTAAAAGAGTGTTAAAATCGGTTGGTTTATAGTGGAAATGTGACCACAAGAGCCAGACCTTTCTCCATAAGCATGGAATAGACTGAACTGTGCTGCATCTTAACAAACAGGAGGGAGCCACTGGCTAAGCTGTGTTCATTGCTGAAAAAAAAATGCTGTGAACAAAACTCACCTTCTTTCTCATATCTGCAGGAGAAAGCTCTGTTCACAATCAGAGGGCAGAAAGTTAGTGCTGTGGATGTGTTGCTCCTTCCCTCCTGCCCTTACACTATAGCTGTTGTTGCAGTGTGGTGGCCATTGCTTCTGGCCCAGGTGAGGGATATTCACCCCAAGTAAGCTCTGAGAGGTCAGCTCACAGCAGGAACTACCGAGAACAAAGTGCTTATTTCTTAATTATACTGCTTGTAAGGAAAATAACCCTTTCTTATATTTCTTCTCTTCCAGGGTTGGAGGGAGGGATGACATGCAGGCCCATGAGGGAAAGAAGAGGCCACAGGGCTTTGCCATTTGCTATGTGGCACTGCAACAAGGAGCAGGGCAGAGTGCTGGGCTACAGAAATGCTGCGTGTCTGTGTGCTGCAGGAAAACATGAGGAAACAGTCATGTGGAGTTAGTGACTCACACAATTAAGATTTGGCATGGCTGAGTGGCAAGATAGCAACATGGTTTTACCATAAAAGGGGCAAATACGTTATTGCTGTGGTATATGAGATTCAATCAAATGGCAATGTTCAATTGAATGGCTTCCAGAGCTACTGTTTAGAAGCTTGCAATGCTTTGTGTTCCTGTTATAGTTGTTCATTGAGTATAAACGATTAATTCCCCTGCAAATGACACTGATTGTGTAGCACAGAGATGGTAACACTCTGGTCCGCTCTTCAAAAGCTGGGTTCCAGTCCATCCCATGGCAATTAAGCAGAGAGGGGTAGCTTCAACAGGAATGTGAACTACCAGCTTATGCAGAGCATCACCTTGGAAATGCTCGGACAGGCTGCAGGAGTGCGATCTGCCCGAGTCCTCGGTCTCTCGATTGCAGCACATAGTAGTTATGGTGGGCACTATTTCTTTCAGGTTTTGACTAGAAATTTCTTTGGCTGGAGAAGGAATTTTGAATTTCCTGCCAGGAAAGTAGGAAACATGTAAGAGAACTAAATCTCCCTCCTAATGGGCAATATGGAGAATATAGAACAATGGACAATATAGAGAACATAGAACACAGAATAACGGACAATACAGAGATTATAGAACACAGAATATAGAAGGCAATACAGAGAATACAGAGAGGCAATACAGAGAATACAGAAAAGGCAATATAGAGAACAGAGAATATAAAGCTGCTTCCCTGTAGAGATTGCCCCAGACCTTGCCAGTTGTTTTTTTAATTTATAGGGGTTTGTGCTGGTGAGTTTATCAAAACATCTTAACAATATCTTTTTTTATGGCTCTGAGGTCACAGCCGTTTCCTGGGAAGCCTTGACCTGACGCAACACATCCAAGCCAGATGCAGCGTCGCGATGGGAAGCCCCCTCCGCCTCCCGCAAGCGAAGCGCTGCCAAGCGGCACAACCCCCGCTACTGTCTGAGGCCCGCAGAGAGCCTGCGCGGGCTGTTCCTCCTCCCCCCCCATCTCCCCCCCCCGAAGCAGCTGCCAATGGCCGCCCCAGCACTGGCCCCCCCCGCGGTTGCCATGGGGACGGCACCGCCCCGCGCACGCGCCCCGCGCTCATTTCCGGTGTGCCGTTCTGAGCGCCATGGCGGCTATGGAGCGATATGGGGAGGCCGTGCCCGTCACCGAGTTCAGGCAGTGAGTCCCGGCGAGGGGCAGGGCCTGGCGGCGGGAGGGACGGGCAGGCAGCCCCGCGGGGTGGCAGGGCCTGGTAGCGGGTCGCGGCCTGTCCGGGGGGAGGGGTGTCTGTAGGCCGCGGGGGGCTCCTGCTGCCACCGGCCCGGGGGGGAAGTGGGGCTGCGGGCCCTGGGCGAGGGGGGGGGATTGGTGCAAGCCCGGGGGCACCCGGGGAGGAAGGGCTGCCCCTTTCTGTGCTGTTGGTGACGCAGGGGGTGGCGAGATCCCCGGGTCTGCCATGGCCGGGCAGCCCAACCCTGCTGAAGGGTAAAAACTCCGCGTTAGGGCCGCGGTTGTACCCGGGAATTTGCTTTCTCTGCGAGGGGAAGTGGTGGAAGCGTCAGAGAAATGTATTTGTCAACAGAGGAGCTGTTAACTCTCCTAAGAGGCAGGAGGTCATCTTATTCTTCTGTGCGTAGGTGTCAAATAGGGAATAGTTTCTCATTTTTGTTGGGAAAGACTGAACGGGGTTATGCTTTCTGCCCTGACAGACCTTGACACAAACTCTAGTAAAAGGAAAGATGCCAAATGCCTTTTTTTCTAAGATACTTAATACTCTACCTAAACGTATGGCAGTACATGCTCAGCACAGAGTGCTGGTTGCTTTAGTGTAAAAGCTGTGTGTGGCTGCACATCTGTGTTTCAATAGCTGTCGGAGTATGAGATTATTTTTCCCCCTTATTTTTCCAAAGAAATGTCAAGGGTAAAATGTGACTTCAAGCAATATACTAAGACACAAATAAGTCTTCATAAAACTTTTTGAAACTATTTATACAAAAAATGCTGTGGGAGTCCCCAGGAGTTTTAAGAATTACGTACCCCTGGCTTGAATTGTTTTTTGTGCATATTTGTGTGTCAAAGCCTCAAGGACGTATGCAATTGAATCTGGTAGTATTTTAAAGTCAGAAGAGTTACTGGATTTACATGTTTACTTCAGTGTAAAAATAATGTAGTCAGCCAAGCAGAGTGAGTGAAAACTGGTGGAAGCACACACAAACCCACTCTGTATGTGGTGTTTTGTAGATATAAAACCTGTTCCAGCCGAACAAGTTCAGGGAGACCTTACCAAGTACATAAACGTTCATTGTGATTCTCTTGCTCAAGGTCTTCTAGGTTCAGGCCTGTGAAGGCAAAAAAAGTTGCTAATGATTTGGTGGTTTGGCTCAATTTTCTATTGCTACAGTTATTCCAACGTTCTCAGTGGAAACCGAGAAATTATTTTAAATAGAGGAACAATATCTAATAAAAAGGAACTTCACTTCCAATAGCGAGCTGTTAAAGTCATTCTGTGTACTTCCCTCTGTATCTTGGCCTGTAGGATTTGTCATTTTCATAGACTAGCAGGGTGGGTTTTTTTAAAAAATAGGGAACTTGGTAAGCTTTAATGTAGGTGTCATATGACAAGTGCATGTGTATCTAATATTAAATGTTTCATAATTATGTGATAATGCACTGGTAAATATATTAATGTAGGCCCCCTTGGTTGCTAATGCTTACAAGCGATAGCGTGAAAATCTGAGTACTGTTTTCAATCTTGTTACATAGTTTTGAATGCTGTGATTTTTCCATTGCAGACAGCAAATGCATATTCCAAGTCTTTATCACTTCTAAATTATATAGGTACTCAATTCTTCAGAAGTAATTGGCTTCTGTTTGGGACGAGTTCTTGTCCTGTTTCCAACATATATATTGTGACTTTCTCTGTGTAACTTTTCTTATTTATTTCAGAAATGAGGGTTCATTAACATCAACTTTAAGAACACTTCTATTCTTCACAGCTCTAATGATCACATTACCTGTTGGGCTATATTTTTCATCAAAGGCTTATGTATTTGAAGGTAATTCTGTTTCTGTCAATTAGCATTACTATTACAAAAAAGAGGAAAAGCACAGTCCTCTAATGGCATCTTTATTCTCCTTCCTGTTTCAAATATTTGTTTCCTTATGAAGACTAATGTCTAATTAGAACAGCAAATTATATAAATGGTCGATGCCTCCTTCCCTGCTTTGTGGTCTGTAATCCAATATTTGCTGTTTGTTATACAATGGTCAGGGGAGCGATGCACCTGTATCTGACACCACCCTCCAGCAAACTTTTCTCAGAATCATCAGCGATATGATTCCTGCAAGGGTAGCAAACTAATAAGACAGAATAATTTTGCTTACTGAGTTTGTTTTTTGCTTTTCGAAAGATATCTTCATTTCTAAGTGTAAACCGGTTACGTCATATACCCAGTTTCAGATATTGAATGTGGTTGCTTCTAGAGCTTTCTTTTAATTTAATAAAAAAAAAAAAAAAAAGGGGAGAGATTCTAGCTGTTTGTTTGAAGCAGTTTTGTCACACTGCTAACAACCAGCCGTGTTGTAGCCTTGATTCTGCAAGACTTTAATAACTTCCTAGTACTGCTGGCAAAAACTGTCGTCTTTAACCGCAAGAGAGGGTGAGGGGAAAAAGCAGCTGCTTTTAAAGGCAACCTGTGAATATTGAACTGGGTTGTTCCACAATGATTCTCCTTTTGTATGTAATGCTGTGTGTAGTTATGAAGGCTGAAGATGAAAGCTTGCTAAGTAACTTTCAAGATTCATTTTAGCATGTTGGGGTTTTTTTTTCCCTGACATGTAGCAAGCTGCACGTAAACTTGGCTGCGTCAGTTAACGGCAGGATCTGTCAGCACTGATACCACCCTCCAAACACAAGCCCAGTTGTATTTTTGGTGTGGTGTAATGTGTGGAGTTTTGTTTGTTTACTTTATGGTTTGGGTTTTGTTTTAATGAATGAAGAGAAATTGTATTTTGGTATTTGGTCGTCTGATATTTGAAGGCTTATTTCATGTATCTTAACTGGTGAGGAACTGTTGTTTTATAGTCTGAATATAGAAGGTAGAAGTCCTCTAAATTTAGTTGTTCTGTGGATTTATCCTGTTACAGCAATTATTAAATATAAATTATATAATTATTCCCCACCTCCATTTTTCTGCCCCACAGAGAGCAACTCCTATGAAAAAAAGGATGTTGAGGTTTATTTGGAAGATAGTAAGAGAAAAAGTGAATGTCATAAAACTCTAAACTGACTTAAAACCTAGATATTTTGTCTTAAATGTTGAATAACTGCAGTGTTGATTTATTCCAGAAGTAGTTTCAATGTCTGTAAATATCACGGTGAGTTCTTTCCTATGAATATTTCTGAGCTCAGTCTTTTGATACAGGAGTAAATGTAACTTTGGTCTTTAGGAAGACTTGTGATTTGCCATTTCAGTGTTCCTAATAACTTTATTCTTTCTTTATTTTTTCAGGTACCTTAGGAATGTCCGACAGAGACAGCTATTTTTATGCTGCCATAGTTGCTGTAGTTACTGTTCATGTGGTACTTGCCCTCTTTGTATACGTAGCATGGAACGAAGGTTCTCGACAGTGGCGGGAAGGCAAACAGGACTAGAAAGAAGATCATCATCATGTGATGCCTACGGACTGCAAATTAAATTTTTGTGAGCTGAATGAAAAGCATTCTTCACAATGTATATATAATACACTTGTATAAAGATGAGGCTAATGCCTCAACTCTGGTTAGAATAAGACTTGTGCTCATCTTGAATGTGTACCGGTGTTTTCTTTAACGCTGATGGACATTCTTCTTTAGCCAGCCTTTATTATGTTGAGGTGAGGGGGTCTTTACTTGGAATTACAGTGAAATAATTACATATTTTTTAAAAAATCCTGTAGCTGTTTTTGCCATTTCTAGTAATTTTCTGGCTATCTCTAAACATTAGATTGGCATGAAGCAAGCATATTTTTGAGTAATTAAATTGCTAGTTAAAAAAGCTACATTATTTACTATCCAACTACAGTGGCAAAGGTGAAGTTTCACTGTGCTGTAGATACTTTCCTAATTTATGGGTGTTGTGGTTTAACGCCAGCCAGCAACTGAGCCCGGTGACAGCTACTCATTCATTACCCCCAGTGGGATGGGGGAGAGAATCAGAAGAAAAAGGGAGAAAACATGTAGGCTGAGATAAAGGCAGCTTAATAGTTAAAGCAAAACCCATGCAGGCAAGCCAAGCAAAACAAGGAATTCATTCACAGGCAGGTGTTCAGGCATCCCCAGGAAAGCAAGGCTACATCACACATAACAGTGGCTTGGGTAAAGAAACACCATAAACCTGAATGTCCCCCCGCTTCCTTCTTCCTCCAGCTTTATATGCTGAGTGTACCACCTTGGGTGGGTTGGGTCAGCTGTTCCAGCTCTGTCCTCTCCCAGCCCCTTATGCACCCCCAGCATCCTTGCTGATGGAGTGAGGCAAGAAGCAGAAAAGGCCTTGGCTCTGTGCAAGCGCTGCTCAGCAGTAGCGAAAACAGCCTTGTACTGCCAGCCCTGTTTCTAGCAAAACCCAAACCATGGCCCTGTGGCAGCTACTGTGAAGGAAATTAACTCTACCCCAGTCAAAGCCAGGCCAGTGGAAGAGACAGAAATAATACGTTTCTGAGTTTAAAAGTAATTGCAAAAATAGAACTGGTTAGAAGCTCAGGGGATGTCTTTCTAATGTGAAATACAAACTTTTTTTGTTTTGTTTTCAGATGTGGGTTGGGTTTTGTTACAAGGTAGAATTCAATATTTAATTTCCTTTTGGGAGGATTGTCTTATTACTGCATTGCTCATTTTTCCGGTCTTATACAGTTAATCTTGGTGATGCAGAGGAAATGGCATAGCGTATTTTTTTTTATATGTCTTTACATTTATGTATCTCCTTGATAATTGCTAAAAGATGTAGTTGGATTTCCTGTGGTAAAGTAATATCGCTAACAGCTATAAGCCACTCTAATAGTTAGTAAAGGAACAAACATGAGAAAGCAAGCTGTAGTCATCTGCAACTGTTGTCCTTTTTGAACGAGAACACAAGAGCGATCACATCGAAAATTTGCTTCTTTTCATAAATATTAACTTGTACACTGTGAAATGACACAATGTTGTTTTGTTTTTCTTGGTCATGTGAAGAAACTTTCTGTAGTCAGACCTTAGTGAGTTTTGTGTTATAGGATTGCCTGAATCTCCTTTCACTGTTGTGCTGTTGTCAGCAAGCATTTTAGTCTGTAGATAAAACATTTTTCCTAAGGTTCCAGAAATGCATAGAACTTTCCTAAAGCTGTTGATTGCTTTTAAGCTGGTGTGCTTGACATCATTCTATTAATTTGAGTTTTGCCATTTGTTTTATTAGGTGAGCCTTTTTGGAAGTATTTTGCTTAATATAGGGTTTGGAATGGTTTTGGTGCTACATTTGTTCATGGTAAAGCTTACCCAGAACTGACACAAAAATTAGTTATCTCTGCCCATTTGTTTAAGGACTGTGTTTCTGGGTCTTATTTGTTTCATGTCCACCCCAGTCCCAGGTGTGCGCAAGCATACACACCATGTCACAGTAATACAAATCAATTCTTACATTTTGTTTTTGAAACTTTAACTTTTCTCATGTAGAAGCCCATTGTCAGGTTGCTACTAGCAAACTGGAGAATGGTGTCATAGTACTTGAAATAGATATTTAGTTTGTATGTTGGCATATTGGCTTCCTCTTCTCCAGTGTATGAACTGTCCATTGTAGAGCAAATACTGCCTTCTAATAAAGAACTACCCTGCAATACAAGGTCTAATAAAGAAGAACTTCTGGTGAACAGGTTTTGAATAATCTCTTTAATAATTCTTATGTATAGCACAGCTTACAACAAAGAGATCAGCTGTGCCGCTGTTTAGTAGTTGTTTTTTTTCTTTTTTTACTTTGTTTGTAGAGGAGAGTAAATAGGAACATCGCTGTCATGCTTTACAAGCTGGGTCTTGTGCTATATCTAATTTGTTTCACGTACCAGAATCCCTAGAAGCTAGGTTATTTTCCTAGGAATAATGGGAAAATAATTCCTTGTTATAATTGCTTAGTTACAAAAATCGGGAAGGTTTGACCTGTGCTACCTGAATAAGCACTATAATGTCTCAGCAGCTGAGGGTAACGAGCTGAGCATTAACCAGCAGTTGGAAGATTTTTGAAGATAATGCTTTGAGCCACAATATCCTTTGAGAAAAGAGGGAATACACGAGTCTCTGCATAGTAACAATCACCTACTGGGTTTTATGTTGCCTGTTGTTGGGAGTTGAAACAACCAATCAGGTAAATGGTGCAATGAAAACAGTCAAGCAGTGGAATTACACCAAGACTAAGAGCTCAAAGAACTGAAACTGCAGCCATACAGTGTGAAGCGTACATGGATGAGCAACCCTACTGGGACCCCTGCTGTGCCTTACCAATGCTAAGATTTATTATATTTCAAGAGGTTTGTTTTGGTCTCTTTAGGTTAAGTGTTTCCTTTCATGTATATGATGTTTCTATTAATGTCAAAGCTAGTTCTCGGGACAATGTTTTAATTGTTTAATGGCCACTGTCATTCTCTTGGAGTTTAAATTGTACGTTATTTGGTTTGTATGGCAGTGTTTTGGTATTGGGGGCTACGGAGGTGGCACCTATGAGAAGCTGACTGAAGCTTCCCTCGTGTCCGATACAGCCAATGCCAATCAGCTCCAAAACGGACCTGCCGCTAGCCAAGGCTGAGCCCATCAGAAGGGGGCTCAGAAGAATAGAAGGAGGAAGATTTCTGTGCAACATCAGCTGCAGAGAGGAGTGAGAACACCTGAGAAACAACCCTGCAGGCACCAAGATCAGTGAAGAGGAGGGGGAGAAGGTACAGGTACTCCAGGTGCTGGAACAAAGATTTCCTCACAGCCTGTGGTGAAGATGATGAAGCAGGCTGTGCCCCTGCAGCCCATAGAGGTCCATGGTGGAGCAGATACCCACCTGCAGCCCAGGGAGGATCCCACGCTGGAGCAGGTGGATGTGCTTAAAGGAGGCTGTGACCCCATGGGAAACCCATGCTGGAGCAGCAGGTTTGCTGGAAGGATTTGTGGCCCCTTGGGGGACCCACACTGGAGCAGTTAGTGAAGAAACTGCAGCATATGGGAAGGACTCGCATTGAAAAAGTTTATGGAGGACTCTCTCCCGTGAGAGGGACTCCACACTGGAGCAAGGGAAGAGTGTGAGGAGGAAGGAGCAGCATAAACAATGTGTGATGAGTTGACCACAACCACCATTCCCCATCCCCCTGTGCTGTTGTACGGAGGAGGAAGCAGAGAAAACTGGGTGTGAAGTGGAGCCTGGAAAGAATGGAGTGAGGGGAAAATGTTTTAGGATTTGGGTTTTATTTCACATTACCCTACTCTGGTTTGATTGGTAATAAATTAATTTCCCCGAGTTGAGTCTGTTTTACCCATGATGGTAATTGCTGAGTCGTCTCCCTGTCCTGATCTTGACCTGTGAGCCTTTTGTTGTATTTCCTGCCCTATTGAGGAGGGGAGTGATAGAGCAGCTTTGGTGGTGCCCAGCCAGGTCAGCCCACCACGTGTTCAAATATGGAAATAGAAGTTGTGAAGAGATCAATATCCTTGCTTTGGAGTTTGTTTTCTCTGAAATGGTGATGTAAAATTTTTAATGGTGTAGCACTTCAAAGTGATACTGTAAGTTAGTTCATTTTAGTACTGGGAAGGTATTTCAGACGACTGTTAAAAACAACACTGGGAAATCTTGGTCTGCATAAACCATTCATACTTCAAAATTGGCTCTCACTTAGTGGTCCAACATGTGTTCGTATAGTTTGACAATTGGGCAGTTTAGCTAAAGCAAGCAAATGTATCCAGCAGTGAGCAAATACCTTGAGACAGATTCTAGCAGAAGTTTTCTGGAATGTTTTCCAAGAAGTAGAGGCAGTGGGGAGAACTGAGAACTGGAAAAATCAGTGACTGCTCAAAATTAGTTTAGATTTCTTCTTCTACACTTCTTATCATCTGTTTTTAAAAAATAAAATGCCTGCAGAACATTGAGGTGTGTGCCCAGGCTATGAAAGCGTGCAGGTGATCAGCTTTGGTTTGGGGCTAGAGGTGCCTGACTCAATTAATCTGTGAACTGTCAGCATTCAGTCTCCAGAGAAAACTCTAATGTTAGTAATAGTGTTGTTAATGGGAATTGTTTGTCATTCCCTAACATTGATCATGTACACGAACTTCAAACCATCTTTACAGTATGTTTAAAACAACAACAAAAAAAAATAGCCATGTGATTTGTACTGTGTGAGAGAGGGCCTAGTAATGACTCATTAAAAACCAAACAAACCAAAAACCCACAAAAAAGAAGCAACCCAGTCCCCCAAGAGCTCCAGCCTCCTCCGTGATTTTTACAGTGGTGGCTGTTGGAAACTGTCAAACTGATCCAAAATTAGAGGATAGAATTTTGCCACAGTGCTAATGCAGCATGACAAACTAGATGGCAGGCTTTTCTACTAGATTCCTGTGATGGGAGAGGGGAGGTTGTGCTGGCTGAAAAGTTCTCCCTTGGTGCATTGGTGAACAGTAAAGTATTTAATACTGTGGCAATTTTGACAGGTTTTAGACTGCTGTGCAGTTATTGTAGTTAGATAAACTGTACTTAGGCTTCCGATAGCCCATGCGATTGGACAGGGTGTGCTCAAAGCCTCCAGGCTATGGTTGGTAATGCTCAGACGAGTACGGTATGAGAAAGAAGAGGGCCCTTGAAATAACTAACTACACCACATACATATTATTACAAAGTAACGTGCTATGGGTATGACTGAAATTGAAGTAGGCTGCAGCACGTGGGATTATGGGAGGAAGGGGTCCTGTGAAGCAAAGGAGTCACTTGTGGTGGGGGGTGGAGATGGGTGGGGTGAGGACTGGAATGTGCTGGCCCAGCTTGGTATATGATGAGTGAGGTATCGTATGTTTTTGTTAAAAGTGTTTATTCCACTGTTCTCCAGGGGATTATGCAGAGCCATTGATCTGAAATATTAAATGTAAATCATACAAAACAGCAAGCCAATTCCATTTTTAACTTCCAATTAAAGTTGCTCAAAGGTTGACAGCTTTGCAGTGTGTGATCTGGGGCACATTTATTCAGCTTTATCTTGTACAAACTAGCATTGTTACTGGCTCCGAGTCATCTCTTAGGGCAGAGTCAAGCCCTCAGAGTGTAAGTATTTCTTTTAAAAATACCGAAGAACAACTGCAGCTCTAATGTTTCCTTAGGTCTATTCAATTGTCAATTTAGGGGAGACAAGATTTTTGCTCCAAGTTCACAGGAAACAGTGCTCAGTGTTTCCCTGCAGGGGGACGCTCCTTGTGCTTTAATGGGGCTTGCAAGAAGGAAATACTATGTAGTTTGGGGCTCCCCTAGTTTTTCTCTTATCTGAAGACATGCCGATGTCTGAATTTCTGTGATGGTGGGAATACAGCTTGAGTCTCTTTCTTAGGAGGGCTGAATCAGTGTTGTGTATCAGTGCTGAGGTATAGTTTAAGACAAGAGATGGAAGTAAATTTTTGGGACTTCAGTGCTGTTTGAACCTAAAATGGTAAGAAAAAGTATGGGGGAAGTGAATGGGGATTTCTGTAGAAAGCAGATTTTTAGGTGCTGGTTGCCCAGTTTGCATTCTGAAACCAAGAGCCAGAGCCAATGGGGGTCCTGTTTCTGAAGGCAGAGTTACTTACTGGGAATCTTTGTGGTGACGGATTAAGTGGGAGAAGAGCTTGGAAAGTCGAGTAGTTAACTTGGTGACTGTCCAGCTGGATGCCTGGGGCTGAGTTTTCTTGATGCTGGTTTGCTGTCACATGTCACAACCCTCTTTGTCCTGCCTGCTTTGAACATTCTTGCCAAGTTGATTCCCCCCAGGAGTGCTGTGTTTCTAGGAGTGCTGACTTTTAATCATGCATCTACAATGGTGCAAGCTACTCGTAGGCCTGGAAAAAACAACCCCGCTGCTAATGCTTATAGTTGGCACATGACACAATGTGGTTTAATAGTTTTAGTGTAAATGGCCCAGGGTGTAGGCAAGGGGGTGTGTTATTAATTAAAACTTTTTTAATTGAAAGAAGTTTTATGAGTAAAAGTAACAGCAGTGAAATTTAAAGAACAAAACCTGCTGTGGGTGTGGGCCCATGCTGCAGACACCACTAAGGAGCCGTTTGATATCTTTGCATGTTTTGATCCTCAAGATGCAATTTCTCTTAACTTGCTTGACTCATTAATACGGCTCTGCTGATGTTGGCGATGAACTGGAAGTACCAAAGTTTAGCATCACAGCTGGAATGCTTCATACAGCTCATTTTAGAGGAATGAGTCTTTGATGTGTAGGTGGTTTTGTGTCTGATAGAGAGGACAGAAGAACCCACATTGCTCTGAAACCTTACTGCAGTTTGAGCTCTTTCCTAGAACAATTCCTGTGAAATTAGCAAATGTTGGGTGGTTCTTGATTTGAAGCATTGTAAGAGAGCATTTTGCATTAAAAACTTGTATTATGTCTTCAACACAGCCTTTTTTTCTCCAATGTAAAATATGCCCTCACCAAAAAATCCAAACCAAAAGGTGACTGTGGTGATTTGGGTGTTTGGAAGTGTTTTGATGGCTGTTTTGTGTTGGGTGCAGCTGGCTATGTTAAAATGTGGGCTGGCTGTAGGTCATATCTGCAGATTTAGCCCAACATCCCTGAGACTTTCTGAGCGGATATCATATTAGGCCATGTGTTTAATAGGAGGGTCCTCTGTTTGCCTTAGTGTTTAGTGGCTTCAACAGGGCTGTTGGAAATAATCTTGAATAGCAGCTGTTCACAGCTACCAGTTTTACAAAAGGAAAACTAGATCTCTGCTTGGTTTTCTTCTTTGTAAGCCAGTTCCTTTATTTCTAGCTAGCATTTATTTCTAACCCATTATACTTCTGCAAGCAGCAGCAAGTTCCTCACTCATTTTAGCACTTTTGCCTCTTTACATCTCCTACCTGTTTGTCAAGTGCTTTTGATGGGAGCAAACATTTTCTATAGTGTGACAGCCATTGTGATTCCTAGTTAAGATTACCTTGAGCTTTGTAGGGAGAGATGAGGTCTCACTTGGTGGGGATTGCACTTTCCTGCCCATGAATCTTCAGGATTGTTAGTGCTATCAGCTCTGATATTTGAGGTATGAAAACAGTAAAGCCAGGGGAAGACAGTTTCCAAGTACATAAATAATTCTTTATCAGATAGCTATTTGTCATTGTTCTTGGGAGAAGTAATTAACAACTCTAATATAATAGCATGTTTCTGTGTTGTCATATGCTTATTACATTCAAATCAGTCCAACTTTATGTTCAAATGTAGTTTTATTTTGGCATATTACAAAACTTAAGAACATTTAAGTAGACTGAGTAGACTTTCCACTGTGATCCAGGTTGCTTTCACTTTTCCAGTTCTGAAAGAAAACTTCATTGAGCCTTTTGGTAAGGAAATCTTAGAGAGCACCTGGGAATGCGCAATGCAGCTCTTCAAGAAGCCTGTCCATGCCAAAAAGCCGTGTGTGCATTATATCAAGCTTATGCAAAGGATTAATTTGGAAGCAGAGCTGAGTGGCTTGTGAACTTTCTACCTCAGTTCAGCTGTGCTCTAGCTGCATGGTCCAAATTGCAATTTAATGGGATAAACAGCTTTTGTGTGTTTTTATTGGACTTTGTTCAAAGAGTGAACTGGTAATTCTGCAGAACTCTTACAGTCTACTACAATTTTGTTCTGTTAAAGATGGAGTAATGCAATAAAATGGCTGATTACATAAGCACAAGTTCAGTTGATCACATCTGTATGTGGATGTAATATGTGAACTGATTGACCAGTAAAGCAGGCACGGTGATTTATTTTGTCTTGTCTCCTTGAATCCTGCCAAGACAGTTTTCTTTCAGTTCAGACTCAGCAGTTTGCTCAGCCTCAAAGATTGCTGTAAGGAATGATGGACCAGTGAGAAGAATTGCTCTGTTTGTGGAAGCCAATGTGCTCCAGGCTCCTGTGATGAGCAGCTGAGGCTTTGCATTGTAAGGGAAGTCCCCTTGCATGGATCCTGGCTTTTGCAGAATTAACAAGGGCTTGTACCAGATCTGATAACAAATCAGAAATGCAGGAAATGAGGTATTGGAGGTATTTGTGCCAGGAGTACTGTGATATGGATGAATAAGAAATGTTATCCATCAGTAACAAGATGTCAACTGACTGGGGAAACAGTACAAAACCATTTACTCTGACAGTCTTTGAAAAACACAATTTGTTCTTAATATTTCTCCAGGAAAAAATTGTACTTAAACTAGGCTTTTGAGACACAGTAAAAATTTAAGCTACTTATTCTTTAGCCAAAAAAAAAGAGCATTTGGATAAAACACTAGTGTTGATGTTGATGGATTTTCCTCCCCAGAATACCCTGCATATTCCTTTTGTACAAAAAACCTCCAAAGTTAACGTCACAGAATACTATCTGTGGCAGCATCCACAGGTTCATTGTGTTGCAATGGAGTATTTAACCTTCCTAGAGATTGTGCCACTAAGTGTCCAGATAGCACTCTCCGTAGCACTTGCGTTTTCATGCACTCTACTCTTCGTTGCAGTGATACCCAAAGAACAAGATAGGATGCTGCTGCTCAAGGTCTTTATGAACGCACAGTGAGAGTTGATTGCTATCCTGAAGAACTCGCCGTATAGCTAGATAGGTCAGGTTAAAGGGGTGTTGGGAAACAACCACAACAAACGTGTCAAAGTGGAAGCTGAGAGGTGATTAGAGCAGTTAGTACGTGGTAACTCCTGAGGTGGTTGGACCTGCCCTCTGAGCTGTGTCTCCACAGAAGAAAAAGCAACACATCTTTGTGTAGCTGCACTCTGAGGTAAAGGAATTTGCTTTAGGTGTTATGGCAGATCACAGGTTTAGAACTGGAGGGGGAGGTGGGGGAAGGGATTGGAACTTGAATGCTTTGACCCACTGCTCTCCCAGCAATATCTGCTATTCACCTCCCTTTTCCATAGTGATATTTTTAGGGATTGATTCTGGTCAGATCTTGAATCAGTGGATACCTGGAATGCTACCTAATTTTGCATAGCTTGATAGTCCTTTTGGAGTCTGTGCAACTCACACTGTAGCACATGCTGTCTTTCTTTGTTAGTTCTTGTGAGCATTCCACAAAATCCCTGTCTCAGCAGATTGTTACCATTGTTTAGTTGACTTTAGTGTTCTCTAGGCTTCTTTCAGGCATACCTATTCTCAACCTGATCCTTTTCTTCCTCCTCCTTCTAAAATATTAAATAAAAATAATTTTTAAAAGGCTACTTGAAATTTGCACGGTACTGGAGGATGATGCTGCGCTTGAACTGTTTGATTCCATTATCCTTTGAATAGCATTCACACTGTACTTTTGTCCTGCTTCACACTTCAAGACCACATCCATTCATTTGCCCATAAGATTGAGCCAGAAATGAGTGCAGTGGTCGGGGTGCAGAATATGCATGTGGTGATATCTGTGTTGGCACAAGACTGGAAGGAATGAGGCAGTGCATAAATGATAAAGGAATTAAACTGATACAACAGACCATAACTTTTCATGTATGCCTTTGGGTACGTACATCTCTTAGTCTTAGCTCTAAGCAGTGTGTTTGGGAAAGAACATTCAAGCATGACTAATCTGCATTTGTCTCCTACTCCCAAAACATTGTGCCTTTTGAAATGTTTTATTTTTCTGTATTTAAAGAATACTCTTTCATAATCCAAAAACTGTTTTTCATTTTTTCTAGAACAATTGGTGGAAGTGTTTCTATTAATCTTTTTATTATTTAAGCGCTTCTATCTCCAATACACAATAGAGGCAAATGAATTGATTTTTTTGGGACAAGCTTGCTTTTTATCCTACAGGAACGATGACTCATGAGATTCATCCAACCCTCATCTGTATTCCTCCCCCAGCTAATAAGTTAAATGTGAGTTTTGTGTTTGTATTAAAAGGCAGCCTGTGCTTACCTCACCAGGGAGCTTGTTTGAACATTTTGTTCACAAGAGGAAAATTCTTTGCCACAGTAAAATTGCGTCTCTGAGCATTAGGGAGCTTTGCAAAGTTTGCTCCCTGAGTGAAGAAAACAGCATTCAGTTTAATTCATTGCTCACATTTACGGTGCTGCTAGTCTGGCATGCTTGTAACTCTTCATGGTGATGCCAGAAAGGTTTGTGGCTCTGCTACATAAATAGGCAGCAGACGGTGGAGACTTGTAATATTTTGTCTTTGGGCCTGTTAATCCTGCAAATGGAGAGTAACAGGATGTACAAGGTGCTGCACTCATCTAGGATAGGAACTGCCTCTATTTTCATTCTGACTGAAACAGTCCTTCAAATGGTTGTGTAACTAAGAAGGGAGAGCGGAGCATGGAAATGAGTGGAGGTACTTCAATTCAGTGTTGCTGCTGAAGCCCCATGCCATCAGAAGGAACCTTTAGCTGGAGCCAAGTCCCGCATTAATGCAGCCAAGCTCATTTAAAGCTAAAGTGAGCTATGGTTCTGAAGCTTTGTAGCTTCATGGGTACACCATGAGCTTCAGCTGAGAGTTTCACACACAGGATCTGGCTTCCCCAACTCCACGCTTCCCCCATCTGGCTTCAGTGAGCATGGTTTCAGACACTTCAGCACTGGGACTGACCTAAGTACAAGTCAGCTGGGGGGTTTTGGGGTGGATTCCCCTTAGCTGGTATCAGTGTTCCTTAGCTTGAATTTCATGAGTGATCTATTGGTTTGACGTAATCTTGTGCATGGGCTGAATGTAATATGTCATTCCAAACTTAGGAGTGTAAGGTAAACAAATTCCCAACCCAAAAGGCAATCTCTGGGATTTCCAAACCCTTCCTTATGCTAAAAGTAATTTTAAAGTATACTGTAATGAAGGCAATATCTATGTGCTCAAAAATCTCTCATTTTACAGAAAAGTAACTTATGCAGTGCATATTTTGTGGCTTAATGATGTTCCATATAACATGCTATTAGTTTCCTCATTCATTTGTAGATGTGTGCTTGTTAAGCAAGATCTTCTTTACAAAATGTAGGTACTGTTTAAATGCTTTAGGGGATGAGCATATTTATTACGAGCTGATAATCCTTGTAACTTGTTACATTAAAATATAAATGGATTAGAGTGTAGTCTGATGAGAAGCATGAAAGTGATTAGAAAACTGCAGAAATAACTGCGCTAGAACCCTAAATAGTATAATAATCCTCTAAGGGGAAATTGCACCATCATACATTTATAATGGTATTGTGATTGGCTTTGTTTTAGTCCAACTTTGAGTCAATGCCTCCTTGAAAATCTCCTGACTTGCCTTCCAAAATGACATCAAAGACTAAAGGAGAAAAACAGTCTTGACAAAACCAGGTCACTACATCAGCAAGAGCAGAGTGGGCTGAGCAGCTCTGCTTCCTAAATCAAAGCCTTGCTGCAGGAGCATCACTACTCTCCTGTTAGTGTGTCACAAGTGCCGTTCTCAGCAGTAAGGGACCAAAAACTGTCATAACAGAAGATAAAGTCCTTGGCCCAAGCCTGGTGCCTCTCATCTCAGAGCACTGCTACCCTGACATGAGGATGTCAAGGTGCTCAAGGCATCCCTTTGGGGAGAATGTCCTGGTCCCAGCTGTGTTTTGTAGACAGGCCCTGCACAAGGTAGGAATGAGAAGGAATAGTGAGTCCTCTGTGCCTAAATCAAGAAAAAATCCCAGGAAGGGCACTAAGATGTTTCTCTAGCCCTGTGCTTCCAGGGCCTTTTTGTAGTCTTGACACTGAACTCCCAGGGGTGGGTGAGACTAAGAATCTTCTAAAGCATACACATCTCTGATGTCTGTGAAGCATAAGAAAAATGTACCTGCCTGGAGCCCATCTCAGCCTGCCTACAGAGCAGGGAGCTGTCAATAGACCACCATCTCCCTCTCCTGCCACAGTTCGTGTGTATCCCCAGAAGAGCTGCCCATCAAGGGACGGAGAGGAGGATTTGCATACACATGCACAGGGCCACACAGGCTGCTGTGGAACTGCCATGGGGGCAAAATAACTTCTTCCTCCACAATTCAGCTGTCCGTAATGGTGGGATGGAAGCTAGAGGGCATTCATGAACAGGACTGTTCTCCTGGATCCAATGCAACAATGTCCTCCAGTCATTTATGTAAAGGGCCAGTTTAGTGTATGTAGCCAAAACTTAACAGGATAATTATGTAGCTGGCAGGGCCAAGTAATTAACACCTAGTACAGCACACTGTAACATACTGCTTCTTTAACGTGTGTTTTGAGCAAAGTGGGAGTGCTGTAGTGTGCTAGTTTGCTGCTGTCTGGTGGAGAGGCTCAAAAAGCCTAAAGGAAGAAGGAAAAGCATTTCCTGTCTTTGAGGGGTTTCGTTAAATAATCACCAGTGGCAGCAATGGCAAAGTGCCAAGGCTTCTCCTGGAACACGGTTACTGAGCAAGCAATTTGTAGAGGAGAGGGAACCTGGATGCTGAAGGCTCACACAGGTGCCTGTGTTTAAGAACTGCATCTGTTCTTGCTAACAAGCCTCACTCTTGGTGTTGCTTGTTTACTTAACGAAGAAGAGACCTTTACCTGTGCCCTTAACCACATGGGTTCAAGGCTAGAGTTTTGGTGTTACCATGTGAATAGCAGTAACAGCACGTGGTCTCTTGCAGGTTTCTCCAAAGCCATGCAACACATGCAGGAGGTGCTAAATGGAAGCCACATGGTTCAAGCCTTGCTTTTCCTATAGGACACCTCAGGCAAGATTTCCCAAAAGGGAAGACCTAGGGTCAGACTTGAAACATCATGCTGAGCAATCTGTCTCCTAACACAGCAGCTAGCGAGCACTGGAAGCTGGAGTCTGCTCCTAATCTGGCTCAGCTGTACCAACAAGGCAGAGACACCCTGGCTTCTGGCTGAAGTAGTTCACCGAGGGGTTCAGATCAGCCACGTCTCCCACAGCATCCTCCTGAAGCACTGCAGGGGCGCAGAGAGGAATCATCGCCTGGGCGTACGTGGGATCCGTGTCCCGGGGAGGTTGTGTCTGTACACAGCGAACACCGAGCCTGAGCTGGCATCTGCCCTGACTCAACAGGCCATCTGTAGAGGTAAACTCAGGACGGAAGAAGAAACTCACTTCAGTAATATTAGGAAGACCTGCCTTGGTTTCAGGTAAGTTCATATCTCGGTGCAAAATAAATTACTTTTACCACCTTGGGCTTTTCTTTGGGATTTTGAGCAGAGCAAGCTAATAATTATTCTGGCTCACTGGGAATTTAAATGGCATTCTTGCTTCTTGGTATAAACAGAAGGTGATAGCGTAGCATGTGGGAGGTCTTTAATCTTGTCTTCTAGATTTACATTTTGTAGGATTATAGTTTTCCTTAAGCTTTTTGTTTCATCTTGAGCACTAGCAGAGGCAAGCAAGTAACCAAAGGTACACACAAAGCATTTTAGTGTGGCTTTTTCCTGAAATCTGAGCAGCCAAGCCCCCTCCGACCACAGTCCCACTCTCCCATCTGCATTTTGTAAGGGTATTATCACTGTAATTAATAGGAGTTGTATAACAGTACCTAATTAAACTCTGATCATATAGTGTAAATTTAACTTGATTATCGCTAGCCTTAGTGAACTCTGCAGGAGATTAATCCTGGTGATTCGCTCAGCGCAGAAAGTAGCAGCGCCTGTTCTGCAGCAGACTGAACTACGGGTGTACAGAAACGCTCTGTTCTCTGAAAGCCTGCAAGGTAGTGCTGTGTTCTGATGATAACACCGGTGTTGGTGACAGGGTTGCACTGCAACTAGAGTCTCCCCATTTCCAAATCGGTTAAAAGCCACTGGGATGCCAGCAGGCTTCTATGGCACAGATCTTAAAATCACTGAATAAGGAGTCTGAGAGGATTATGGCTTACATAAGAGTTTTATGTCTGTCCTAAAGCTACAGACCCTATGCGTTTGTGGGCCATATACTTCATCCACCAGTGTTCTGTGGACACCAGGACCTCCTGAATGACTACAAGAAATGTTTTGTTAAGATGAGATTTCAAATGCAGGACCTGATCCCTGTCTTAAAAAAGCTGATGAAGTTTTGTCTGTGGGAACAGAGTGAATGCAATAATGTTATTTATTTATCTTGATTTCTGCAGATTGAAATACTGTGTGCTTTGCTTCTGCCCAGTGTGCTAGAGAATGTTTCCACTTTGCTTTGCTAAAATACCAAATGAGTCCTTGGTAAAATAACAGTTATTCCTGCATCCAGCCTAGAAATACAGGGCATGGGGTTTGTCCTATCTTTTGCTGAGCACATCTGTTTGTTTGCCACTAATAATAGTTTAATCAATGGGGATGATTCTCTGTCTGACAGTAGCCTGGAAGACCCAGATGACAGCAGAAAAAGCTCTTTTGTGCATGTCATTTTGGGGGGTTTTTTGCTTAATTAAAAGCAAAGAGAAAGTTTTACTCTTGTTTGCATGAATGGTCACATCAAACAGTACAGGAAAATCTAGGCCAAGCTGCTTTCAGCAGACTAAGGAACATTATACTATTGCACCGTGTCCTTTCATAGTAGCAATGCCACTTAATAAACGTCAGGGACCTTTTGAACTTTCTTTGATACTGTTAGATTTGCTTTTCACAAGTACCCTGAAGCCCACCTTGCCCCTCCCTCACTCACCATGGTGCAGCTGTTGTTGGGAGATGTATCCGTGTGGGATGGGAAGGAGAGGGATGCGTGGCGAAGCGCGGCTGGTACATCCTCGCTGCCTGCGGAAACGGTGCCACTTATGTAACGCCCTGGCTTGGGCAACGAGGTAAAACTCTGTCAACTCTTCTGCAGCAGGTTTCAGAGGGTTTGGGGCTGCTGGCTGGCTAAAGGGTAAGTTAGGAATGTGTTTCTCAGTGTGGAGGTGGTGTGTGTGTGTGCACGCGTGTGTTAGCGTGTGCAGTGCTGAAAAAGGGCTCCAAAATTATGGGCTGAGATGTGGATGCAGACAATGGTACCTCTAGCAAGCACGGCCACTCTGCACCGTTAGCACGTTGCCTGGAACAGATCATTTTAGGATATTACTGCTTTGTGGAACAGCTCTGTGATTTGTTTGCACTGTTTTCCTGATTTCCTCCAACGTGTCAGAAACACAATTAAGAATATGCTGTGCTTAAGCCACAATGGCTTTCCCTTAATAGTGGTAATACTTTTTGAGAGAAGGCTGTGCCCAGGCAGTGAAATGCCTTACATCTAACAACTGCAAGATGTTGACATTATTCAGAATGTAACTTGATGGGGCTTTACTGTTGGTTTTTTGCACTTGCAAAGTTGTACCTGTTTGCAGCTCAGCTGCTTATCCGAATGAAACGGCTCGTGTTGACTGGTGAGTGCATGCTGGATGACTGTGTCCATGAGTGCCAGGTATCCGTGTCTATTTTGGGTTAAGATTGCAGATATGAACATGCTTGCCACTGTCACAGAAGAGCTACTTATATGCATAGCACTCTCATGGGGCTGTGTCAAACGTGCATCTTGGAGCAGAAGGCAATCTTGGTTTGCAGCAAGATGAACAACCGAGAAAATGCCTGGGCTCTTTGGGGCTGTGTTACAGGGGGTTATGCTTGCTCTGTAAGCATGCTGGATGTGCTTAAAGTATGCAGGAGTTACTGCTGGGACTGATGATTCCCTTACAAATCAGAAAGGCTGGGGGGGGGGGGGGGGGGCTTTATGTTCACAGCCCTGTTAGCTCTAAGCTCAGAAGATTCAAATGCTGAGAAACAGATCCCAAATGAACCCACATAAGTGAGGGGATCTGAATTATTCACAAACAGAAATGTTTGTTCCTGAATGGTCAGGTGCCTAAATCTGGAGATGCCTGAGGCTGTGGGACTGGCATTGCAAGGGTGAGCATTGTCCTAAAATGAACTGTGCAACAGAAAAATTGCTTGGTATTAGATACAGGCTTGTATTCCTCTGGGACTGTGAATCTCTTGTGCTCAATATTTAGGCTCCTCTATTTTTTTTTTTTTTTGTTCTTATCTAAAAAGTACTTGATGCCACAATTTCTGTCACTTTGGCTTTTGCAGTTGTTCCTTGCAATATTGAGCTGGAATGGCAGACTGATGGGGCCCACATCCTGTTTCATCTTGGTTCTCCTCTCACTGTGTTTGGGTCTGGTGGTCCAATAGATCCAGCTGGTCCCTGTCTGGCTATGTGGCCCTTCAGTGAGGAGATGTGGTATAAGCAGAGGGGACTTTAATCTGACACAGGAGCTTCATGAGGACTGGTTGGCAAATGTTTTCACCTGAACCTCCAGGGTTGTGGGCAGCTGGATGTGTGGTCTCCACTTCTTCTGCATCCAAGGGGAGCACAAGGTCATAGAATCATAGAATCACTTGGTTGGAAAAGACCTTTGAGATCATCAAGTCCAACCATACCTGTCCACTGCTAAGCCATATCCCCAAGCACTTCATCCACCCGTCTTTTGAATATCTCCAGGGATGGTGACTCAGCCACCTCCCTGAGCAACTGTTCCAGTGCTTGACAACCCTTTTGGTGAAAAAATTTTTCCTGATTGTGGCCAAATACACCTATCATAGCAGGAGCTGGAGAGTAGGAGACTGTTATGCTGAGTTTAGCCCTCACCAGGAGCTGGGTGCTGAATTCATAAGGCACTTGTGAGGAGGTAGCACTGTTTTATTCCCTTTATGCTCTTGGTGCTATCGAGTGCTTTATTTTTCACAGTTCCTTGGAAGTATCGTAAGCCCCACAGACGTTACTCTGCTTTTTGTCTCCTTTGTTCCTCAAACAGAAGGGTGCTTTAAAAGAATCTGTCCCTTTTAATTAAAGTCAAGGTTATTGGCGCTGTGATTTGTCTCTACTCTTTTCTCAGGAGGAAACTTCAGGGAGCAGCTCCCTGACATTTTGTTTCCCCACCCCAGGCACCCTGGGAGAAGTGTGGCAGGGCCGACTGAGTCTGGCGACCGTGCTGTCCAGGGATCCGGCCTCAGGAAGGGAAATGAAACAATGAAAGCCCACCTTGGTGGCAAGCCTGGCACATAACCTTCTTTGTGCCAGGGGAGGTGGCTTCACTGTGCTGCAGAAACACCTTGTTGCTTTGGGAAAGATCATCAGTTGCCCACATTATCTGTGAAGACTGCAGGCAGGATGAGGCAGGAGGTGTCTTTTGTTACAAGCTGTGTGGTGCAGTAAAGATGGCAACACGACTGGCCTACAGGCATGGCACTGTCTGGGGTCTGTGCTCGCTCCAGGCTAGGCTCTGGGGAGGACAGTGGGCTGGTGGAAATTACAATACCAGATGGCAAAGTGTAATTCATGCTTTTATTACTCAGAATGTGCTCCTGAGATCACAGCTGTGGGTTTCTATGATGCTCCAAGAAACAGAGGAGAAGGGCAAGGAGGGAGCACTCATGTGGAGCAGTTGCTCTGTTAAAACCTGGCTTGTGGAGACCTGGACCCTCCTGGATCTTGCTGGGCTCATTCCCTGGGCCAGAAAGGCATCACAGAAAATATGTGTAGTATATAATAAAAATATGTTTTTAGGAAAAAAGTCTTCACTGAGAGGGTGATTGGCCATTGGAATGCGCTGCCCAGGGAGGTGATGGAGTCACCGTCCCTGGAGGGAGATTGGATGAGGCACTCAGTGCCATGGTTTAGATGATGAGTAGGTGTTGGTGTTGGGTCATAGGCTCAAGGAGTAACTTGCTTCTTGAAGGAGAGTTATTTTGGTGTAGACAAGGGTCATTAGGACTGCTTTGACTCCCTAATGCAGGTATGTATTCTAAGGCATTCCCTATGGAGATAACAATGCCACTGAACACCCCTTTCCCTGATGCAGCTGCAGAGCAGTGTTGCCTCTGAGACAAGAGACTTGGTGCTGTGCTGCATCACAGGCCTAAATGCTGAGTGTCTTTGCACCTGCTGGATAACAGCCATCCCACCAAAGGTACCAACAGGTACCTTTCTTTGCTTCCTTCAAAGCACAAGACAGAGAGATGCCCCATGGAGTGACTTTGGCGTTTGGCTTGCTGTGCCCCAAGGAGTAAACCAGCCCAGCCAGTCTGCAGCAAGAAACCAGCAGAGCCCTGTGTTGGTGCTGATGTTCACTGGCAGCTGTTTCAGCCCTCTACACGTGGTCAGTCCTTAGATGGAGCACTTTGGCCCCTAATTTTTGTTAGAGTGGCTCTAATGGAAGCTGCTTGTGAAGTTCAGCTGTAGTCAGAGCACTTGGAAGATCTTCTCCCAAGTAGAATGGGTGCCTCTGTTCAGCCATGGTACTGAGGTCAGGTGCCTGCTCCTGCACAACTCTAGGAGCCTGGTTCTCTTTGAAACTTCTGACAAGACTGAACTGAAGCTGGGGGAAAAAAAAATAAATCAAAAGGTGGCAAGAAGAGGGGCTAAAGCACAGCATTGCTCAAGTGTTTCTGCTTAGGAAATCAGATAAAGTGGTTTGAGAGCTTTGCCAGTGACTCTAAAGCGTAGATTTGTTCCCAGACATTTATGAAGTTTTAAATGTGAATGTTTGAAGCAATGTTACTGCATTAGAAACCATCTGTTCTGTGTCCTGATGCCCCTAGTTCATGCTGGAGACATGTCCACTGCCTGTTTGGGCATCAGACCTCACCCTGCAGCTAAAGAGTCTCTTCCAGCTCGTTGACTGGGGGTTGTGCTGGGGGCAAGCAGCACCCAGATGATAAAGCTGGACACATCTCATGAGAAAGCAACAGGAGTGTGATTTCTTTGCAATATCACCACCTGCCTGAAGTTGTTACAGCAACTCTGCTGTGGAGGAGAATTGCCGGACTTGCGTTTAGGTTGTATGTTTCTAGAATAAGTCAAAGCGTTACCTAGCATCCAGATTAGCAGAGAGTTAAAGTGCACATGGTGAACACTCAAATTACCCTAAAAACCTGCAGTGTTAACACAATTCTAGCATTATAAATAACCATGAAATCTTAGGTGAAGGCATCAGTGATAAAAGTATGGGGAAGGGATGGGTACTGGCTGTGCAGAGAAGAGGTTTTCAGATAATGCGAGGCATCTGGATGTTTCCTGTTAAAGCCTCGACATTTTAATAGTGTGCTCTTCATGTCACCCTCTTGAATCGCCTTGTTCTGCTCATTGAATTTGAGAACTGTAAATGTTTGCACACATTCCTTGCTACAAGTGTAGGCGAAGAAAAGTCCTTGAGAAGATTTTTGGCCAAGCAGTGCAGAAGCACATCGCGTAACAGAGAGAATGATTTGGAGAATGTGAGCTGAGTTGACTGGTGAGTGAGTTCATGTTGCATTCTGGTGTGATTTGGGCCTTTAAATGGTACATATATTTTAAGTTTTTTCAACCTTTTGTTAACATCCTTGGAAGAGGGCTCTGTGACATGGTCAGGGCAGCTGCTGGGGCCAGCAAAAGCTGGCAAGGGGCAGCCAGCTGGGCATAGCTAGACCTCTGCAGGGCAGGGCCCACATAAATGTGCCCCAGCTTTGTGGTCCAGGGATAGGAGCAACATCCACCTCCACCCTCCTCCAAACCACACTCCTCATTTTGTTTTTCGGATGGTGCCCGGCATATGGAAATCGCCCTTGCCTGCAGGCCCGGAGGAGCTTGTCTTCCAGTAGGCTGCTGCATGTGTGCCTGGGTACAGCAACCCGACTAGTCAGGGTAGAGCCCAAAAGGCACAAGGAGCATCAGGAAGGTGTTCCTCAACTCCATAGGAGACACCTCAACAACGGACCCACCTCACCTATCCCCAGGCCTCCTCTGTCACATTGCAAATTGCCATCTCATGTGGCTGCAAAACCATAAGGACCCGACTCACCAAGGCAGAGGCATTTGATGCACTTGGCAGTAAAATCACTCTCCAGTGTTTATAAATCATTCAGAATATTAAAACAGGCTTAAAACCTACTATGTTTCTTGCCTTAGCTTGGAGGTGACTGAGAGCTGTGTTTGACTGGCAGCTCAGCCACGGCTTTAAGTTTTAAGTTTAAGTTCTTTGGGATGAGGCAATGAATTCCCACCTTCTCTAGCCCTTGTTCACCACACTGCCTTTGGGGCACGCTGAGCCCCGAGAGTTTAGCTCCAAACTGCAGCCAGTGAAGGTGGGATCAGGGCATGTTTGTTAGAAGTGCCCCAGCTTCAGAAAATAAAGGCTTTTATTTTGGGGGGAGGAAGGGAGAGGATCAGAATGATTTCCAACATGTTAATAAAAGCCCTAGAGTAAATAAATAAATGTTCTTCTATTTCAGTGTCACTCTTGGATAAATTACCAGTATGTCTTTAAAGAGCTTATTGTAAAACAGTGGGATGTTCTTTCCCCACAGGTATATATTAAAATAAATACATTCCATTTTCTCCACTTGAGATTATTGTAGAATCACCTGGTCCTGGGATTACTGTAAAGACCTTTGGGAAATCATTCTCCTGGGCTGCTTTACATGAGATGTGCTACAGCCGTGCAGGTCCACAGTTTGGTATAGCAAGGTCGGGAACGGTTCAGTACATAGTGTTACCCACCTGGCTGCAAAGGGGAAATCGTAGGTTTGACTGGGGTTATATTTAAACCTTTGCATCATCATCAGTGAGACTGGTTCTGTTCTTTAAATTGAACTTCTTAAAATAAAAGTGGGGCTTTAGTATGAATGGTGTTGTTTGTCACAATCTGATTGACTCAGCCAATTTTTTGGAGCACCATGTCTGAGCTCTTGTGGCAGGGCGAGCTAATGATATTGGACAGTGAGCAACTGTCACTTTTGCTAAATCTGTCATATTGCAAGTAAGCTGCTTAGAGCGTGCAGTTGAGGTGGGCAGAATGACACTCTAATCCACCTTAGGGCTCTATCCAAAGTCAAATTTGGAGTCTGCTTTTCTCAAGAACACAGTTGTCCCCTGGAAACCGTTGTCTCAGAGGCACAAAGAAAGCTAATAGGCAGAACAGTCACCAGCTTTGCTGAATAAACTCCATCTGTGTGTCTGCTCGAGGAGCTGTAGACCCTCAGCCCTGAGTGATGATAAAATAAGACTTCTGAGAAACAGAAGTGACATGGAAATTGTCACTGAACATATCCTTGTACATTGCTTAGCAATGCAGCACAGATTTGCAAGCAATCTGAGAAGCTGGAACGGAGCCATATATCGAAAAGGGGAACACTGTGAGACCTGGTCAACAGTATAGGTTTCTTGGCAGAGCTTTCACAGCTGGGAGCTATGGCATGTGTCATACAAAGAGGATCTTGGCTGTTTGTTCCCTGTGTAGCAAGACGCCAATCCCTAACCCAGAGACCCTGCTGGGACCTCACCTGCAAGAGTGCAAGTGCAGCCTGTGTGCTCTGTGATGGGGGTACGACAGGTTTGGGGGGAGAGGAAAATGTGGGCACCTGCTTCTGCTGGCATTCAGCCCCGGGTCATTCTTCCCTATTGCTGCTTCAGGCATGGCTGTCCCTTGATGCTCCCTTAGTAGGAAAGCAGTGGATTTGTCCCAGGTTTCTGCTTCCATTTTTGCAGGTGAGACTTCACCTGTGCATTGCAAGACACGTCTTTCAGAAATGGCCCTCCTTTGGCCAAAGTGCATAGCAGGTCCTTGAATTTGAGTAGATAAATAATCCCATTGATGGAGGTGCTGCTTAATATTAAACTAAGTCTGTTGCTGAATCAGCTCCTTGATCCTGGGCAACCTTTGTGCTACTGAAGTGTTTACAGATGTAAACACTAGATTCTTCAGATGACGCTGCAGCATATGGGGCACAGTGCTGAGCTTTATGAGACAATAAAAGTCAGTGTTGAACACTGTGAATGGTTTCCTCTGTGCAGGTCTTTATATAAAAAACCCCTGCATATTTATATATTTATATATTCATATATATATATAAACTAAAACGCCACTCTAAACAACCTTTCCTTAGAGGCATTTAATAGTGTTTAAGAATATTTTCATTGTGTTCCCCTTCAGTTTTCCTGTCATGTGTGCAGTGTCCCGCATGATGCTTGCTGACGCTATTGTCTTTCCTGCAGTTGTATGAGAAGCTCCAAATGAGGTTGGAGTGCCATGTTAAGCTGGGAAAGTAAACAACACATGGAGTTTGAATGCTGTCAATCATTATACGCATTTTCAAATTATAAGACTGTACAAAATACGCCTGGAAGGAGATGTTATGTTGCTCCCCACAAGGAGATCCACAACAGTCAAAGGCAGAGATGTGCCTACGTGATTTCTAGCATTAAAACTTAAGAAAACAAGACAGGAAATTGGGTTTAAATGCTAACAGGAAAATGAGATGGGAGACAGATTAAATGCCTTGTTAAAATCACTTAGTGGTAGGGGTGGAATTCCTGGCTATCAGCCTACCTATGCCAACAACACTCATATGCTTCTGAGATACAGAGCCAAGGTTCTTTGCATTTCCTGCAGACACCAGGGAGCACATGAGACTCCTTGGTGGCCATCATAGATGATGGGTTATGCAACCAAGGATACCAACTCACAAGTAGCTGGTTTAAGATCACAGAAGGCAGTGTTCTGTCTTCACCTGCTTCCTGCCATCTCTGCTGCATCAGCAGAGTAGCAGCAAAGTAGTTGAAAGATGATCTTTTTAAAACTTCTCTCTTAGCATTAGCTTTCAATCATGCAAGAGTGGTTTTTCTCCCAGCCTGGGAGTGGCAGAAGTGCCTCTTGAAGGGCAAGATGTGCTTAAGCTGGTCAGAAAACTGCACCCTGAGGGCTGCTGAATCAGACTGCTCATAAAAGTCAAGAGCATTTTAATGTACGAGATGTTTATGTCCTTTCTTGAAGTGTTATAATGAGGATAAAGCGATAGCATCAGGGAAATGGGGTCACAGAGCAGAGCCCTGGGGAAGCGCATGCCCAGCTCCTCTGGTGTTTACCTCTGGGTGTGTTTTGGTTACTGACTGCTAAACATAGCAAAGCTGAAGGTACCTTATCACTCTTCTGAATTTCAAACAGTTTGTTGTGTCTTACAGGAGAGCACAGCACATCATCGGTAGCTTTAACCAGCTGTAATACAGAGGCAGCTGAAAAACACAGCTCTGTTACCATAACAGCACTTTTATTTTTATGTGCAGGAGGAAATATTTGTTAAAATTACCTTTTGGCTCCCAAAAGGTGAAGATGTTTCTAATTGAAATGGTACCTATGAGTAGAAGTAACTTCTTTTTAAGATAGAGAAATATTTACTGGTGGGCTTATTCATTTGGTTTGTGTGTTCTCTGCAGTCTGCAGCAACTGGGTTGCGTGGCTTTAGCAATTATTAGGAGGTGATGGACAGTCTAGGGGTTTGAATACTCTTTAGATGGTTGTTTAGCACAAGGCCTTTGAGGATGAGAATGCCACATTGCCGCTCATGAGGTGCAATGAGGTATTTATACCTAAAAAGCACTCCCTAATTTAGCCTACATACCAGACAGGAGATCCACCTACTGAGGACCTGAAGGCCTTGCTGAGGAACCCATGGACAGTGCTGAAAAGCACCCCAAAAAAGTGGTTCCTCGAGGAGTTTTAGGCCGTGTGCATTCTGGCCAGTACTTGTGTACCATGATGGTTAAACTTTCGTTGTCTAATTGATTTGGAGGCTACAACTTGTGTTTAAAGCTAAGCATCAGAGATGAAGTCTGTGAAATCCCTTCATAGTCTACTCTGGGAGCAGACTGGTACCTCTTTGCTGCCCTGATCCTAAAACTCATGTTCCCAGAAGGTCAATGGCAAACAATACAGTGAGTTACAAGTAGCTGGTGGGAAAGGTAAGAGAATAAATCCTCCAAAGCAATGGAAGACAAAGCTATTTTAGGCAGAAAGGTTTCTCTTCCTTATTGGTATGGATTTTATTTTTTAATGTTTTATACAAACTGTGACCAGCTCTAGAAAGTAAAAGCCTGCTGAATTCTTTCCCATAGCTTTTTTTTTTTTAAACCATAGAGTAGAATTCATCAAGAAGTGTCATTCTGTTCTGTGCCAGCGGATCTGCATCAGTGCAAAACTCGCCTTTTTCTCTAAAACTCAACAAACCAAAAAAGTGTTTGAATCATCACCTTCTCAAATCCTTGCTATGTAGGTATTAGAAAATTTTTACTAAATACTGGCATTCTACTGAAGTCTTTAAAGGAACTTCATACAAAAGTTTTACTGTGCAGGTAAGATTCAGTTTTCCAATAATCTGTGGGAGTGTTGCAATCCAGAATAAATGAGAAAGGAAAAAAAATTTAAAAGGTAAGCAAAAGGTAGTAAATTAAATTACCAGGGTTGGAAAGCTGGCAGTACATCCCTAAATACAGATCATCTCACAGGAAGATGGCATAATTTAAAATCAGTTTAGAGTCGCTCTTCAGAAGTTTAACACTGACAGTCCAACATCCTCCAGCTACTTATAAACACATGCTAAAACTGTTAATTTTGCTTGATGTCTTTTTGTTTTGTTGTTTTGTGGGGAAGGTCTGGGGTGGTTTTGATCTTTTTGAGCTGAATGCTGTTGTTAAGGCTTCTTGGTAAAGATGCAAAACCAAGGAAGTTGAGCCATGTTGGAAATAACATGGGTAATGTTTAAAATCTTGTACCCACTGAAACACAAAATCTATGAAAATCTAGACTGAATTTTCAACTTGCACAGCAGCACTTCTTTGAATAGGGACGAACCTCAGCTTGAGCTCAAGTTTCACTAAAGCATTTGCTGAATAAGGCCTAAATTAATAACCTCAAGTTAATATTTGGTGCAAGAACTGGCTTTGGCTGTGTCGGAAATTAAGAGCTGTATTTTCAAACATACAAGCCCATTGCATTGCAATGCCAAATGAAAAATTCACTTTGCACTCACCAATGCTGAAATCTTGTGAGTTGCAATGGGTTTGCATTGCAAACAGCTCAGTAACAATACTGGGTGACAGGGTGCTGTGGAAACAGAAGATAGCATTGGTGTTTAGAAAGAGCACTTGCCTGGGAGAAAAAAGGCTCTCAGACATTCTTTTGTGAAATAGCTCCACACAAAGCACTGAGCACATGGCAGTGTGTAGGAGAAGAAAGAAGTGCATTAAGACTTCTCTATCTGTTGCATGATTCATCAAATCTTATGTAAATATATCTTCTTATAAGCTGTATTTAACTTATTTATATAGAGGAATCAATATTGATGGTTCTGTCTCTCCTGAGCAGCAGTGATACAGGTGTGGAATATGGTATTTTGATACGCAGCACTACATGTCTCTGTTAGTCCTGTGGATCATGGAAGACAAGAGACTGACTAAAAGCAATTCCCCATGACCATTATTTGCAAACTTAAACATCTGAGATCCTCTAATCTGGGATCATAATGCCATCTAATCTGTTTTTGAAAGACAGATATAAGAGAGAGTCTGAGTAACATACCAGTTTAAAATAATCTTCCTTTTTTCACTTCTGTGTATCTCTGCACGGAGTCGATGTGAAGGTTAAGATGCTTTCTTAGCATAGTTGCACTTTTCTTGAAATTTGTCAGAACCAAGTTGTAGCTGGCCAATAAGAATTGCCAAGAGTCAAAATATGGTGTGACACCAAGAAAAAGGAACTCAGATTGTGTAGGTTCAAAGTCAGAAAAGAGCTATGACGGCCTGCCAGCAAGATTCACACTATTTGGGAGTGCTTATGCTTTATACCCAGTTCTGAAGTAGAAGACACTGCTGTTTCGGACGTATTTCAGCCTTGAGCAATCAGTCCATCTGCTTTAAAAATGGGGGAAAAAGTGTTCCTAATAAAAGGGATACTAACGGATTGAAATTTCATGTGGTTTTAGGGATGAACCTCTGTCTGCTGAAGTCAGAGGCAACTTTGCCATTAACAAGGGTATTTAGTCACTGTGTAGTCTAACAGGGTGCAATTGCCTTAATAGACTTACGGTTATCTAAAGGGGCATTCTGTAAATGTCAAGCAAGATTCGACTGGGGTTCCTTGTGGATTTTACTGGGAGTAACTAGGTTTTGGACACGAGAAAATATATTTTAGAAATCTGGCCATGCATGGAGTACTTTGGAAATTCACCTAAAGATAAATGAGTAACAGATCAAATATTCCTAGATTTTTATTGCTTGGATTTTTTGACCTCTCTGAAGAAAAGGGGACTTTTTAATGTAGTGTACATTGACCTTTGGTAATAGTTTTGGACTTGAGCCATCCTTTCAACCACTGATATGACTCTATGCTACAAACTTGAAACCACCCCAGGAAAGCACGAAGTGTTTGGTTTTGTAGCAAGAGCCTCTGGTGCCACAGAGCTACCAGTGGCCGCTGTAACAGAGAGCCTGGCATGAGGCCTGTGACCTTTATCCTGACTGTCTCCTTTCTGATGTGTTTGTCTGATGTTTAAACTGCGTATAAGTGGACTTGGGGATCCCAGATTTTCAGATCTGAAGCGTAGGAGAGCAGAAAGGAGGGTGTTGGCTCCAGTGCTCTAACCAGCCTGTCCTTTGTCCAGGATACTGTCACTTATGTTCTTCCAAGCAAATATTTACTAGGCGCATGGGGAAGAGTTTGTATACAATTTGTTGGCATTACATTGATACAGATTTATTCTGTCCTCTGTTTTAGGAGTTTAACTAACATGAGCTTTGCAATATGTGCTGGAAAGTAAATAGCAGGCACATCTTTATTTACTTGGCAGAAGAGTTACACTTCTTTAGAATATATGAAAGCTTTTCCTAGTGTATGCAACTGTATTCACTGCAGGCCATTCCACAGCGCATACCCTTTTAAATCCCCTGTAAGCCCAAATATCAGGCTTAGGGGAGATTTAAGTCCTGTACAAATCTTGTGGTGAGCCCTTGCACGGAGAGTGAGTTTCATCCTAACATTCAAATACTGTGGGAACAAGCAGGCAGACCTGAGGCGCAAGGAAATGATCGACTCCATCAGCTTGATTGTTGTGCAGAGCCATTTATGGGAAACAGAAGCACAGGCTGATGCTGCGTTGTGGGTTTTGTCATGTTAGCGATCAAAAATATCCAACATGAGCAGAATACCCACAACTAAACAGTTTTCATTGGAAAGACTTATTGACTGAGATCTTGGCTGTCCACTGAATTGTAAATCTCAGTCGGCAACATTTTGTAATAGAAGTCCTGATATAACCTTTAGCGGAGAATCACAGCTGGCAACCGTGTGAGAAAGGCTACTGTGCTTTTGATGCCCTCTGCATTGTAATCACCCCCATAAAAAAAGTGCCTTATCCTTTCAGTGACATATCATCCTCTAATATCTCATTCATAAAGTCTGGTTCTGGGGCCTTGCACATTATTTACACGAGGCTTCCATTGCCCAGTCCAAGGTTCAGGCTGACCACTGGTGAAAAGTCACTGCCAGTGGTGGGAGCTCTAGTTAGAACAAGAAACCACACCTTACTGGAGCTGTCGGACCTGTGAGTACTTCCACACATATAACTTTTAGCCTCTGAACAAGGAGTCCTTATCTTCCCTGGGATTGCCTGTGTGCTCCAGGCTAGTTATAGGTGTACAACTTCTTCAGGGCTTGGGCACAGGTGCAAAGCAGAAAAGGCCTTCTTTGGGAGAGATCCTCCCAACCTGATCACAGCCAGGCTCACGGGCAAGGTCTGTTCTCCCTCCTCTGCATCCCCCAGACTACTGCAGACATTCTCGTGCTTCTACCGGTCCTTTTGATGTAGCTTCCCACATCTGGGGAAACAATGTCATTGCACTCCCCGTTTTCCAAGAAAAGCTTTGTTTCATAAGCAGCTAAAATACGAGTAACCATTACCTTTGCTATTAACACTACATTTACAGAAGGCTTAATGTCAAGGACCAGATTTCTTGTTACCTTAGCTCCGTTGGGCTGAACTGAACACAACAGTCAAACCTCTCTTGCTTTTCCTGTGCTTGTGGGTAACTGACCTTTTGCGCTCCTTAATTTCTGTTCCTGTTTTGTTTTTAAAATATAATTTAAATGATGTTCAATGTGAGTTAAATGCTATAGAAGTGTTCCTGCTTGCTGCTCCGTTCAAATTGGACAATTCTTTGTTACTCTAAGGCACTAGAGTGCTAAATTATCTTCTAGCACCCTGATACAATGAATGTTTTTTCAGGTTGTCATTATAGAGGGGTAGATGTATATTTTTCCAAAGTTATGCAAGAATAGGCATAATATTTGCTAATTGTCCCTCATCTTGACATACATGTTTTCTGCTCCACTATTGTGGATCAGTTATTATTGGCTTGTTTGCTTGTAGTCACCACCCGCTCTTCGATACAGAAATTGCAGTGGATGATATTTTTTATTTGGACTTCCTTCTAACTTTTCTTACATCTGCTTCCCAGTTTTTCTCTGCCTATTGAATTTCATGCATTGTGAGGGGCCAGTAGCCCAGATGTTTTCATGACAATGGTGTCTTTATCACCAGGATTTCATAATTAGGCAATTATTTTTTTTACAATACAGTCATTTCAAGATTTTTGTGTAATAAGCAGTTAGATATTATAATCTGCTAGAACTGCATTTTTATGTAAGTAGGGATTAGAATAGATTTTAATTTTACAATTTCAGAGTTCTAAATTAGGCATTGTAGTAGAGAAAAATTACTTTTTGTGTCTATTAGAACATTTACTTTTGTGTTGTTCTTATGCCAGCTAGAGTGAAATACTTTCATACGTTTATAATCTTAGGTTAAGTTAAAACTGCTGGTAAAAGAGATGGTGGAAAAATGGCTT
This sequence comes from Neomorphus geoffroyi, assembly GCA_033558235.1. NCBI lineage: Eukaryota > Metazoa > Chordata > Aves > Cuculiformes > Neomorphidae > Neomorphus > Neomorphus geoffroyi. The sequence continues at coordinate 8,962,018 of JAUMJM010000045.1, read as the reverse complement.
GTGATGATGCAAGAAAATGTAGCTAGAATTTTTAAGATGCTGCAGTGCCCTATCCCCTCCTACTGTGCAACAGGGAAGTCAAGGTGTCAAAAGAAATTAAATCTTAGTCGGTTTGAGCCAGCTGGAAGGTGGAATAACTTCAAGACACTTTGTTCTGATTATTTCAACCCCTTATTTTTGCATGTAAGTAGAATGTTCAACCAAAACATCTCCACAGCTTCCTGTTTTGTATGTGTGCATTTCAGCTCAGAGAAGGAATATAAGCAATCACCTGCAAAAATGAGCACATTCCAGTAAAGAATCATTTCCTATTATTTCCCTATAGAGCTCCCTCTGTAATTTTTCTCACTTTGTCTTACTACTCTTATTTGTTTTCCTTAATGCTCAGTAATACACTCATCCTTTCAGATGCTAAGCCTATATTTAGTCTTTCAGTTTATCTTTCGCTTCTTAATGTCTAGTATTAAACACTGATTTCTAAGAGGCACAAACGATTCCAAACAATACTGGATGAGTACGATTTTCTGATTCTGTACTTTTTTTTATTCCTAGTAGAAAACCACCAGAACACTTTACTCCTAGTCTATCTCCATTTGTGTTTTGAAAGGAAAAGTTCCGGTGGCTTTAGGCAAATAAAATGTTTTGAAGATGTAGACAGTGTTTTGCTGAATTGAGGACCCCTTAAGTTCTCTCTGGTCCTGCAAGGCCAGGGCTGTGCCGAGACACTCATGGGAGTCTTGTGACTAAAATTTCTTTTTGCTGGGCTTCTGGATAGTTTTCTGCTCGTGCCTTCTGCCGTACCCTGCTAGGGCTGCTTGGTATCTCTCCACTAGCTCAAGTGAACTGTAGGCTACCAAAACACCCAGGAAATCTTCTTGCTCCTTCTGCTTTAGCATTGATCTAATCCCCTCCTTTGCTCTGTCAGGAGAGCTGCAGGAGTACAATTCGTCCTTTTTTTGGCCCCTGGATGACCCAGGAATATGACGTAAAAATAGATGATCCACCATGCAGTAAGACAGGTACTGTGTGCCAACTCTCTCTGGATGATGAGTGCCACAGGTTACCACTTTTCTTGCCTGCAGGCTACCCACAGGTGCATTTCAACCACTGATGCCACCTTTGTCATTAAAAAATTGAAGAGAAACTATAACTAAGATGCAGAAGAAAATTCCTAGTACCACATGAACTTCCCTGGATAAAAAGGATACTTCATATCTTGGAAAATACATCTTTAACTACCGTACTTAGCACTTCCCCAAGATCCTCCATTAACCTGCACAGATGTGTATGAGCATGGGATCAGCTTGGCTGCTTCTTGGGTTGAAGGGGAGCCTGAGATGGGGGAGAAATCTGGGGCAGCAAAGAAGGGAAGAGGAAGGTGGATGCTGTCACAGAGCTGGAGGATGTTGATGGCTGTTGCTGTTGCCGTGTTGAAGGGAGAACAGGCATGGAGAGTATTGCGAGAGCAACTTTTGCCAGTCACAGAGGTCCTCAAGTCCCCCCTGCGCTTAAAGACTGAGCAATATGTTCCCTGAATACCATATCAGGTCAGGATGAGGGAGCTGAAGTGAAAATAGCTAAAGCAGCACCACGGAGGCAAAAGAGGTATCCTTCATGAAACGTTCCTTTGGACGATTTCTTTACCCGTGGCCACAATGCTGATGGTGGCACTGGTGCTGCAGACAAAATCTGAGGTTGCTCTGTGTGTCAGCATGATGGACTCCCAGGTCCATTCTGCCACATTCAGCATACACATTCAGACAGTAGCTTTCAATGACTTGAGGTTAGAAACCACTGTCTGTATTTCTGTCTAACCTAAAATGATTTTTGTGGCCAGAATGAAATAAATGATGACCACATCTTGTCTAACTCTTCCCAGCCAGACCCACTATTTGCTTCTAAGAAGTTAAGTAAGAGGTGACGTCGCAGTCTGAGCTGGGGTGGCTTTCATGTTACGTGGTGCTCAAAAAGTAGGTTACTGGGTCAGGAACAGCAAGTTCTGACTGTTTGCCAGCTTGGCCTTTTTTTTTTTCCCCACAATGTTTATACTACTGTGACCTGCCATGCTAAAATGAGTCCAAAATGAATGCAAGCCGTGCTTTAAAACGGTAAGATGTGTTTGATTGAACTTGTCCTTCTGTAGCTGCATCAGATTATCGGTTTACAGGATGCTTGCTTTATGGTAGTTTCCTTTTTTGAAATGAAAAGTAAAGCTAATTGGAATGTAGTTGCTAGAAAAAAGGCTGTCCTCCTTTTTAAATTATTACCTTGAAATAAAAAAACTTTCTAAATCCACAGGAGAGTGCAGAGATGTGGGGTCACTTGGAAATTTGGTACTGGAAGAATTTGCTCCAAGACCCAGCAATATATTAGAGATGATACCTTGGGACATCTGAAAAATTTGAGTCTGGCTCAGAAAGGTGAAATTTAGAATTAAGGGAATTTTGATTCAGGCTCTGATCTGTTTGAATGCCCTCCAACATCTTGCACCTCTTTATCCAAAACTGGTTCCTCCCCCACAGGCATTCTGTCCTTTTAAGCCTCTGCAAAGCCAGAACTCATGTCCATACTTTCAGACGTGTGGATGGAGGGCAACTGTTGGCAAGATCAGATCCCTGAAGGAGAGCTAGGTGCCAGGCTGATGGTGGGAAACCTGATTGGGAATAGAGGGAACGCAATTGTGTTTCCAGCAAGAGAAAAGGGGCAGGAGAATTATGGCTGGACTCAATGATATTAGAGGTCTTTTCCAACCTAAATGCCTCTATGATTCTAGGCTTTGATTGCAAAGGTGTAGCTGACTCACGCTGCATGTGGGTTTGTAACCTGCCCTGAGCCCCGCAGTCGCTTCTGTGTTGGGCGATGACAGTCTGGGAGCAGAAAATTCCTTCAGTGTTGGAGGCAAGTTTTACTCTTGAACAAAGCCTTTGGGCCCAGATTTTTACAGCCTGATCTTGCAGCCCTCCAACCACCTTCTTGAGTGCAAAGTGCAGGGTACGCCAGGCATGGGTGGCATGGCTTCAAATAGTTGAATAATCTCACCACCAAAAATATTACTCAAAGCAAAGCCTCAGAATATGTTCAGTGGCTCGCTGCCAAAGCTGACTTAAGCGGAAACTATGAGGGCCATTCAGCCAAGTGATTCATTGAGCTTTCAGTGCTTCCGAAAACTCATCTAAAAGAAATTAAAGGAAAATAAAAAAAATTAAAAAAAATTAAAAAGCAGGATTTGAATAAAGATTGCACCTTGCAAAATCTCCTTCTTAAAACACAGAGAGCTTTCTGCTGCCAGACCAGATGTAGCAGGACAGGGAAAGTACAGCATTGCTTAATGCTCCTCACGGAGCTAAAATGGCATCTAATCACAACGCATCAGTAGCGCACCCAGAATATGGTTCACACAGCCTGCAAAGGCCACCCTCAATACTATGGTTTTCACATGCCTCTTCATGTTTCTTGCTTGCCACTTGAAAATATCTGACTTTCTGCAACTAGAGGAAAAATACATTGCTCAAAGAAGGGTGAGGTAGGTAACGCAGCTAATAAACCCACAAGTCTCCGTATTTCAGAGTAGGCATCAGCTCATTTTCTTACCATTTAATGAAATGCAAGTCAAACCGCAGCATCTCTTAGTCTCTCATAAATAACATATCTTCTATCAGCCTCTCAGAGTTGCAAAGGTTCCCTACTGGTGACAGCTCAGCAGGGCCCCAGTTATCACTGTTGACTTACAGTTCCCTCTCTGCTGGCAATCAGTTCAGCAACTACCAGAGAATTTATGTTAAGCCTCACCCTGTAGACCCCAGTTCTGTGAGGTGCTGGGTGGTGGGTGCAGGAAGCAGCATCGCAGGAGGCAGTGAGGAGGTAAACACATTTCCCCCCCCGCATGTGTCCTTCTTTCTTAGAGGGCTCAGTCAGATTCTTAGCTGATAATAATAGACGCAGCTCTGTCCTTCAGAGGAGCTACAGTGCGGCAGCTGGGCAGGTGTCTGTGTAGAAGCAAAGGCTCTAAAGCTATAAGGAGAGGCATGCATTTAAAATACAAAATATTCAGTAATACTTCTTGCTGGCCCTGTTTCTTAGGGGATTGTGTTGATGCTAACTTGGCCTGGAAGTTGTCCTGCATGAAAATCTGTGTCTTTCTCTTGGGCACCAAGTCATTGGTGAGTTTGCAGTCACTGAGCAGCTCGGGTTTGCCTTCCTCCTTCCCATTGCAGGGTTAGTGAAGGAAGTGACGGTCTGTTGGTTAGAAAGCGCTGCCACATCACAAGTGCTCACTTCTGCTTCTGTTCTTGCAGCACTTTGTTGTGTGATCTTATGCAAAGCCTGTAGCTGTGCCTGGCCACGATTTCTCTCTGCAAAGGATAATGCAGTGCTATCTAAGTGCTTGTACCTAGACTTTTTTTTGCATGGAAAACAGCATAAAAGAGCAGAAACCTGTGCCTGCTCTTCATCCCGCTGCAAAAATAGCAGTCCAGGCTAGCTTTGTCACTTCAACAGCTGTAGCGTGACAGTAGAAATATCAAAGCCTAATATAAGGGTTCTTCTTTGGAACCTGCAAAACATTATTCTGGCAAAGGAATGCCCTAATAAAACTCCAGCCAAAGAAAATGAATCTACTCTCTGTGTATGGGATTCTGACCTATGAATCTGGTTACACTTAATAAGATGTAACCCTTGCTCAGGGGACTGATAATGGGATATAGAATCCCTTATCTCTGTGTCACGCGTTGAAATCCAGACCAGGCCATTAGCAATTAAAATGTCTTACCAGCTGATGTCTGTTTAGTGGCCTGGACAGACATCTCAGCACCTAGTGTATAACTTTTGGGGTTAGAGGTTGTTGGAAATTTTTTCTTTTGTCTTTTTATTTTTCTTTTTTTCTTTTTTTTCTTTTTTTTTTCTTTTATTTTCTTTTTTTTTCTTTTTTTTCTTTTTTTTCTTTTTCTTTTTTTTTTTCTTTTTTCTTATTTTTTCTCTTTTTCTCTTTTCCTGTTTGCTCCTCTTTGCTCCTCTTTTTTTTCTTTTTTCTTTTCAAGGGAAGTGTCTTTTGCAGTCCCATTCCTGCCTTCATCAGCACCATGTTTGTAGGCAGGCAAGCAGCCAGGCAGACATGGGGCCGTGACATTTTCTTTCCTTAAAGATGGTTTGCCAAATTGAAGCTAAAGTATGTTAGATCAAGGCCTTCGGGAGAGCAACTGGCGCTGGCTCACGCTCAAACTCATACTGAGTTTGTTTTGGGACTAAATATACAGTTGTGTTCTCTTGGCTTCTTAATGGAGCAGCAATTTAGGAATATAAAAATAATAGCTTGTAAGGAATCGTACATGCGTTCCCTCTCTTTCTGTCTCTCACATGAAAAATACCCCAAATATTTATTTTCAAGAATTATTTGAAAAATGGGAGAGAATTAAGAAAAGCTTTACTTACTGCTGCAATTTCATTCAGACACAGTCATGTTTGTATTCCATTAATTATGGTGAGGCTTTATATATCTTTCCTGTTCGTTTATACCTGGGGAGATTTTTTTTTTCCATCTAAAAACACCCAATGAATGTGAAAGGCTCCATAGTTACCATCCACCCGACAAGGGCTGTATGAAAAGAGGTGTTTCTTTTTCTGTCATCAAAACAAGGCCACGCTAATGTTTGCGCACAGATGTTTGTGTCTGAGAGAGTTTTATAGCAGCAAACACCATTGTTATCTGTGGCTGGTCAAGCACAGAATTCAAATTCCCTGCGAGCTGAACCTGAGTCTGTGACTTGCAGCTGTGGTTCTAGCGATCCCCCTCTGAGTGATGGGAAACAGGGCTTCTCAGTGCTTGGGAAGCCCCATCTTGGTAGTCACATGCTATCAAGTGAATCTGGCTGGTTCCTCTGTCACCCACCTCCGCCTTGCTAGGACCATCAAGGAGGATTCATGGTTGCACTTTCTTGTAGGGCTGAGAGCCTGGCACTGACCTCCCCAGACCATGGCTACCCAGGAGCCAGCCTCCTGCCCCGGTCCTCACCCAGCTCCAGAGGATGGTTCCACCTCCCATGCCTCCAAGACTCTTGTGAAACATCACCAATTTTAGAGGAAAAAGGAAAGAGTGGACAGAACTGAATCCCAGTTGCCTGGACTATGTTAGTAAAAACTGTTACATCCAATCATCTCTTGATTAAGGTCTTCCTTGGTGGAGATCTCAGTCCTGGGAGATTCTCTCCAAGCGGGAATACAGCAGTGGCAGGACATTGCTTCTCCTTCCTCTGCTTAAAAAGATGCACCTGCTCCCAGTCATATGTCCAAAGGAAAATTTGCCAAATGGCATGCCAGAACTGCAGAGCTGGGAATCTTCTGCTTCCTCTTTGGGAACTTTGGATTCCTTCATTGGAGTTTAAATCCCCTCTTGGGAAACTAACAATAGTATCTATTGGTGTAGCCTTCATCTAGTGAGAAGGAAATGCAATGCAGAATCAGCGAGCCAGATCACTGACTGATGTGTATCACTATTGGTCTGCTCATGGTGGTTAACACAAGTTAAAAGCGTGGCACAACAGTCCCTGCAGTGATCCAGTAAGCCTCACCATTACTTAGATGTTACCTTTTTGTCACCTCAGTACCTAAAAGTTTGGTCCAGAAGTGGCTGAGAATCTTCACTTTGAACGAACTGGGGAACTGAACTTTCTTACTTTCAGAGTTCGCTGTCCGCCCATCCGTTCAAATGCTTCTAAGACTGCTCCACTTATGATTTCCCATTTTTGTGTTTAATAGTCTGAACTGGTGATGGGCAGGTACCATGAAGATAAGCACCTGTACTGTACATAGAAGGATCACAAGCATCCTCTTGGATGCTCTTAATAAAAAGTTCAGGTTATTTTTAGAGAAAGGAGGGCTGTGACACAGATCACATCATCAGATCTTCATCAGCTCTTGGCCTGCTCACCTCTCTGCAGCTCCCCAGATGCTCAGTGGTACTAGTCTAGATATACTGGCAAAGCCAAGCTTGAATGTTAGCCACCTTCTCTTAATTGCACCAAAGTATTTTGTTGTTGTTCTTATGAATAGGAAGTGATCAATTACAGAGATCTTTCTCTTTTCTGCTCCCGCTTCTCACTCCTTTCAATTTTCTGTTACATGTTAATGAGGTTTGAAATAGGTTTGGCGTTTCAGAGCAGATGTTAAGGGACACCGTGTGACTTTGTGGGGCTGCAGCCTTGGGTGCTGCCCATAGGCACTCTGCTTTCAGAGCCACAGCCGAGCTGGTGTGCAGCAGCTCATGGCTGCTGGAGCCATGCTTTTTTGACCACTTGTGGGGTTTGTTGGCTGAGTTCCTCAGGGGCCGTTAATTCTGGCTCCGTGGCTGAGTCCCAGTAGGAATAATTGCACAGTGCCTACCTGAAGTGCCCCCTGCAATTTCAATGGGAGAGCTGCTCTCCCACACCTCCTGTCCTAGGCTGGTGGGTCATGCTCTTCTTTTGCTGTTTCACTGCTGCCTTTTCCCCGAGGCTCGGTTGGGCTTTGCCTAGCAATGTGTGGCTGGCTGTCCATCTGGATTTTTCATTGCACTCTGGGTCTCTCTCAGCTGAAAGGCTCTGTTTCAGTCTTATAGGAAATTATTTCAGTCCTCTGTCCTTTGTGGCTTGGGGTTTTCCGTAGGCAGGACACTTGCCACGGCTCCTCTGACACAAGCAGCCAGGGGTTACTTAACTACCTACATCTCTCTAAAAATAGAAATTAACGTCTCCAAAGTACTTAGACACACTTTCATTAGTGTATACAGTGAGCTTTCTCCCAGCTATCCCAGTCTATTAATAACAGCTCCAAAGCCTTTGGTTTCCCTAAGCATTTAGGAAAACTACTTTTTCGAGACAGGGGCTGTTGGTATTTCTGTACTCTGAGATCAGAGCTGCTCTTCCCTAAGGAGCACAAAAGTATGGAGTGTACCATGTCTTTTACTTACCTTTTTACTAAGAACTGACTGCAGAGAGGGGACTGGGAAGAATCAGAAAATTTGGATATACATTAAAGTGTAGGAAATGGCAGTGAGATAGAAAACACGGCTGAGGGAAAAAAGAATGGAGAGAAGGTGGCTTTTTGTTGTGAAGGGATTAGCTGAGAGTCAGCTTTCAGATGCTTTTAAATAAGGCATTCTCCTGGAAAATATGAATCCCGATTGATTACGAAACCCTCGGGGATTTTTGAGGTCAGAGCTCCCCTGGGAAAGGGGACAAACAAGACTGAGCAGCAGTACCAATTGCAAATGATTTTGTTACTTTACAGTGAGAAATGCAAACAAAAGATTTCATGGAGTTTTGGTTTAGGTTTCCAGAAAAAATGTTTGTTTTTTTTTTTACTTCTGCATGTGCCCCAGGAAAAACTAAAGACAGGTTCTATGAGGTACGATAGCGATAGCGAGGTTTGCCTTGGGGGATTAATACAAATAACCATGCCTACATGATGTAGAGAGGATCGCATCCACAGCAGGTGTGATTCACACAGACCCATCAGCTCCACACTGGTGAGGGGCTGTCCTGAGCATCCTCTTGCACCACAGTGCTCAGACCCTGAGCAGGGAAAGGTTTTGCTCTACCGTTGTTCCCCTGGCACTTTCCTCCGCATCCTTCATAGCATTTGCAGTAAGCCAGCCCCAAGGTGTCTGCAGCCTACAAGGTGCAACTCTTCTGTTCAGAATTCTGTTCACTCCCTTCCTCTCTGGCCTTCCTTAATTCCCAGCTTACTGCTGGAAAGGTCTAGTTGACACACACGTTGATTCCTCATGAACTGTGGAAGAGCTGCCCTATCTATCTGTGTTAAGGTTACGATTCAGCCCCTGCTCTGGCTCTACAGTCTGGCTACTTATTTGCATTTTTCTCTACATGGTTCTTTCCATTTCCACACATTAATCTGTCTTTGTTAAGACTCTGCCCCACACTGAACAGACAGGAGGCACAGATGGCTTGATGCAGTGTTGCTTTTTTTTCTCTTTAATTTCTACAGTTCATTGAACAGCAGCAATGTTTAAGTTACATAAACCTTAAATATCTTTTCTTTTCAATGGAAATCACACTTGCTTAGCCTAACCCTCCACTAATCGCCTTGTGCTCGAGAATATTTCAACTTTATTTTCCAGTGTAGCATTTGGTTGTGCTGAGGAGGGGGCGGCGTTCCTTCCGTGCTGCAGAAATAATCTCTGGCTAGTTGGAAAAAAGGAAGATTATTTAGTTCCCCTGGGGATAATTTTAGGACATCCTTTGGAAGTCCTTTCTCCTCAGCACTTATTTAAACAGCCTGCATGCCACCAGAGATCAACCTCAGTGCCTGCTACAAAGTCTCTATTTCAGACTTTTAATGTCTGGCTGATGGAGATAGTTTGGGTACCTAGGTACTATAGGTAAACACCTGAATTAGCACATGGAGTATGTGCTTTGAGTGTGTCCCTTCTCATTGTTGCCAAGAAGGGAGGTAAGAGGATGCAGTCCCGGGTTGGGATGATCCTCTCAGACTCAGGACAGCAGATGCTGAGGGGAGCACTACGCTCTGGATCCAGGCCAGTGCTCTGGTTACGGTCCCTTTGCAGGCTTCTTCAGGCTGTTGCTGCAAGGTGACCACAGACAAGAGCGGAGGAAACCTGGCTGCTTGTACCTGCCCGCTGAGACTGCTAGGAGGGATGGACCATCTCCTCCATTTCAAACCCAAAGCCCGGCTCAGCCCCGTGGTGCTCACCATCCGAGGCAGTGTGTTTCAGAGATGGACTTGGAATTTCAACTGCTGCTAGAATTCCTCTGAAAAGTTATAGAACCGAGTAAATATTTCTCTGCATGCTTGCAGTTTTCAGGTTGCAGGTTTCTCCCTGTGCCTGGTGGACTTGCACACTGTGGCAGTGATGTCATTCTTGCATGGGATGGGTGCTTATGGCCGCACTCCCCACTCACTGAGCTGCCACTAGTAATTGGGACTGCTCCATATTATTTTAAAAAACTGGTTAGAGGCCTGATTATAAAATACAGCTTTGTCACGCTGACAATGTAGATTTTTAATGTGCTCAAGCTTTAAAATCATGTGTTTTGACTTTTTCCAAGACTTTCTTTTTGGCAGCTCAATTGCAGTGCTCCCTACTGGGACTTACTTAAGGGGAAGAAAGGACATAATGTACCTAAAAGTGTAAATGATGTATGTTTATTCCCCTGAACTGAATAAGTGGCAAGCCCAGAAGATGAATAAGATAAGCTCGTCAACTACATACTTTTAACTTTCTTCCCAGCAGTTAAGATGAGGTTTGTACCTCCCTGTCAGTTCTGCCGTACAATAATACCATGTAGTCATATAGCTTTTATACTATCAGCAGACAGTGAAAGCACTTATCCCAGCTCTGAAATACAGAGACCACTGAAATGGAATTGAAGGTATTTAATATTGATTTGTATATGTTCTATTTCTGTTCAAAAATGGCCAGCTTCATTATATGGGGCAAATTCAAAATACTTCCACTGAAGTCAGAAAGCCCAAATTTACGCCCTCACAGTTAAGAAATCAATCTCTCTCCAAAGTGTTCTCGGAAAGCTGACTCGATTTTCTTGTTTCTAGATGAGTTTTCTTACATTATTTCAGAAGAAAATTTTTACATATACAGAGAAAGAGGGAAAGGAGAGTTCCTCTTTCCTGTCCCACAGAGGCTCAGTGAGGTGGGGCCCAGAGCCGGACACAGCCTATGGGTCACACGCAGGCAGATGCGGGCACTGGAATCTGGCATGATCCGATATTGTGATGCAGGTTCCAGTGCAGGGTTGATCAGTCCCTCCATGCTGCTCATCCCTTCATCCAAGCCAGCATGATGTGCTTCCCACTGCTGCCATCTCCAGCTCTGCAAAAAGCTTTCAGGAGTAACTGGCAGTGTTTTAGCCACTGTCTGGTCCTCTGGCAACCACATGGCTGCTCACGCTCAGTCCCTTGTTCCATTTGCCCTGGAGCTCGTCTTGGCTGTTGTGGCATAGTCTCTCTGTCAGCTTGAACTCTGCTTGTACCCTTTCTCTTCTGAGCTTAAAGATCCATGTTTTGGTACATCCTCTTGAACAGCTTCAACCAAGTGTGAAGGGAGGCACAGCGTGATTCGCAGTGCTGCAGTGCCGAGGGATTCCCAGTAGTAGACGTGGCCCTGCAGGTTCCCTTACAGTTGAGTTTGCATCAAGGCTCAGTTTATCCTTTTGTTAAGCATGGGGGTCTGTCTGCAGCTGGGTGATGCTGATTGCATGTAGTCTAGTCTTGCCTGGGACAGGTTGAAATTCTGTCCTTCTCAACTGGCTTGTGACTGATGTCTGTACTCCTTTCTGGCCAGTTTGCAGGAGAATGGTTTTTTTGGAACAGCAACCAGTTTATGGGCCCCCTTGTTCAGTTTTGATTTCAGTGCTGAAGGTTTCACATCAGTCCCTGGTTATGATAATGACAGTCATCATGATCAAGGCCATATTTTCCCTTCTGCCCCGCTACAAACATGGAAAACCTAGCCCCAGGGGTACACCGACTCCACAAAGGGCCTCCTCCATCCATTTCTGGTTCTGCACAGTCCCTCTGTGCAATAGTAGGATAGGGATTACTGGGTGGACGGGTATGGCAGGAGGGACCATCCTCTCAGCATGGGATTTAACTCTGAGCCCAGCAGCAAGAACTCCAGTTCTTATAGTTCTCCTGCTGCTGGAAGAAGACAGAGTTGTGGTTATAATTAAAAGGTTCCTATGGGTGGGTTGGGATTCAATGCTGGCAAAGAGTTTAGATGTCCCTCCAAAGGCTGCTCTCAGGATGCTGTGCATCCAGCCCTCAGCTGGATTAACCATCGAAAATAATAACAGCAGCAGATCTTTTGAAGTCTCCTGAAGTACAGCCTCAAGGGTGCTGGTGGTGGTGCAGTGATGCTCAGGAATGGCTTCAGCTCCCTTCTACAGCTCTATGGAATATTAGGGTTCGTTTTTACCCTTAGGAGCTGAGAAAGACCTGCTACCTCTGGCTTTGCCCTTCTTCTGTTTTCATGGTTGCACTAACAACCACTCCTGTTCCTATAGAGCTCATTGAGAATTTGATTAAGAGATGACACATTTTTCTGCCAGGCCATAAAAGGGAAAGGAAAACTAAGATATACCGGTGTTCTCATTTGTTGTCTCTATGGCAGTGAAGATAATATCTGGGCCATGCTAAAGCCCACGCGCTGCTTACTCCTTTTACCTACCTACTTCAAGACCTGCCTCTGTCAGAAAAGACAGCCCAGAGGAGGGACAGAAGCCACAAATTTGTCCTCCTGCCTGCTCAAGCCCGGAGCAAAAGTCTTGTCCTCCAGTAAGACACATTCAGGTGCTACAAAGGCGCTGCTTCTGGTAGTCTGGATGCAAACTCATTCAAAAGTTACTGGGTTTAAAAGTCCACAAAGAAAAATTCAGTTTTCTTCTCACTTTATTATTCACATTCATGATTTATGTTAGGTAAAAATAGAGAATTGTGCTCAGAAACATACCTTAAACACCAAAAATCAAAATAAATAAACATAACCCAAGAAGGAATGACCATAGCACAGCTGGGGCTGAACCATGCCATCTTTGCCTTTCCCAGTTGCATTTTTAATTCTTTGCAAAAATTTCGGGCTATTCATTAGTCAGATTGCTTCTCCTTTTCTAGGAAGGCGATGCAGGAAAGTAAGATGTTCCTTCCTTGTCCAAATTATAGAATTAAAAAATGTGCTGTATTTGTGCAAGCTGACTAGTAAAGTTTTGCAAGGATGGTACTGCAAATACTGCTTGAAAAGTGACTCCCAGCCTTGGCCATATATATATATACATATGTATTTTAAATTCATTACAACTTGAATGCACAGTGGGACAGGTATAATACATGTTTCAAAATAAAATGCACCATCAAAGAACAACTTCTACCCATGTAGAGGAACTCTGAAGGTAACTATATAAACTCACTCGCAATTGTTGCATCAAGTGCTGGTAGGTTTTTAAGCTATTACAAGCCTGTTAAGTAACTGGCCATCTTTTAGGCTTAGGCACACTGGAGTGTAGGAGGCAAATAATTCTCAGGGGGGATTTAACATAGTTATGTAAAATAATCTGAAGCCATCCTGGTTGCTCCAGAAAGATTATAATTAAGCAGGGTTAGGATTTTTTAATGTCTGCTATCATCAGTTAATTTTTCTTTGTAACAAAACAAAAGTCTTGATCTCATTTGTTTGAGAAGCAGTTTCTGTTCCTCTTGTGAAGAGGAAGGGAGTTCGGACATGCTGCTGAATGCGCTGCTCTGAGTCTGGGTATTTATGACAGAAGATCTTTTGAATAGTAATTTTAAGCATCTGATTAATTTTCCATTCTTTTTGAGTAGAGAACCACCATCATGCTGGGCTGGGTACAAAAGCTGCTTGGTACTCACTAACCAGCAGTCACCCTGTGCAAAGGCTTTCAAGCAAAATCCCTTGTGTTGGTTCTCAGCCTTGCCCGTTGGGAGGATGGCAACTGCTTAGCTTTAAGTTGGGGGACCAGATTTTTCTCCATAGGTGCCCGTGACAAGTAGATTCTAAAGCAACCCTCTGGAATCCTAATGTGTATCTAGGATGCAGATAAAGTGTGACTGGTACACACACAGTGTCACTGTGCTGGCTGTCGCAGTGCTGCCTGGTGGGCAGTGGGGTGAGGATGGGACCTCTGGATTGAGCTGCCTCTTCTGTACATTGTTACCATCAGGTTTAACCCATTTCTGTCCTCTCCCTCCCCACCACTTGTATTCTGCTCCCTTGTTCACCCCTGCCCTCTACCTGACAAGTTCTCTTACATGCTGGATAAAAGAGTTTTCATATTACCTCGGCTCTATTATGGGTTAAAGAGAGAATCCGTCGCCGAGCCAGCTGGCTATGGTGGGTGTTGGCTGTCTGTGCCATTGCATTAGCTGCCTCCTGTGCTGCACATCCACAGACCAGAGAAGGAAACCCTCAGCTCAAGTTTCGTATGCTCCCAGTGAAAGCAGATGAGCCACTGTGCTGCTGGTAGTCTCCAGCAGCTGCATGGTTAAGCCACAATGGCAGGAGTGGACGGAGAATTGTGGAATAAATTAACTGGCACCCAGGGTTTTTTATGAAGAGAATGATATTTAGCAAGCCTGAATATCAGTGGTGCTGCCATTTTTTATCCCACTGTAACTAAAGCAGAACTACTTGCAGATAACTGTGCTTAGGGTTGTTTGGATGCCCCTCAATATGTTCTTATATTTTCCACTGCTGAATGAAAAGGAGAAAAAGAGTACGATACTTGTTGTAGGTGTCTGCTTTGCTTGCAGATTGTCTACATTTCTGCATAGCTGCTCCTCTGTGACATGGCGCTTTCAGGTTTTGCTATTGATTAGAGTGGTCGCTTTCCTAATTAAAAGAATTCCCAAGTCTAACTATTGACTTGGGCAGTAAATATGCCAGGTTATTAAAGATAAGAGGCTTTACTCAGAAAACATGTTACCCTCTCTCGCAAAAGAGGTCAGTGTAACTCGAGTAAAAGAGTGTCCTAAAAATGAGAAAACAAGCAAAGGAAGCGAGAAAGTAGGAGCCAGACGAATACTGCTTATGTAATGATGGTACAGCAAGTAGGACAGAGGAGAGACCCAGGCGTGCCCGCTTCTCAGAGGAAAGTACAACTGCACGTGTGATTCGCGTTCCTTCTGTACAGGGCTGGGGGTAGGGGTGCGATTTCACTCAGCAGAGGCTACTTGGTTAAAAAGAGAGCAAGTGTACCTGCCCATTGTGAAATGGCAGCAGTGTGGAAGTGTCTGCCGTTGGGATGAACTTTCACAGGGATTCAGTGTACAGCTGCTTGTGATAGGTCAAAGTGGGTTTTGGAGGTACATTTCTCCTTCTTTAAAATATTCCGTCTTAGCTCTTGACGTACTCCTCTGAAACATTCTAACAGTACAACCATTTCTGCTATGGAAAACAGAATTGCTTGCAGTGCAGCTGAGGTCACTTGGCAGCTACCTATGCCTTGCCCTACAGGCTGCTTGTCCATGGCAAGAGATAGACCCTTTCATGCAATCTTCATTGAAGAGCTGGAGCCTTTGAAGGAGCCTTTCTCACTCCATTGGTTCTAGAAACAAGGCTACACGATTAGCTGGGAGTAACCACTGAGCTCTTAAATAACTCAAGTCAGACGAGATGAATCCTGCCTTGGAGAACGTGAATTCCTTAAGGTAATGCATAATCACCCTTGCTGGAAATTGTTCACACCTCTGGGCATAGGTCTCGTAGGTGGTTCTCAATGTGTAGTAGTAGTTACAGGATTTGCAACATCTTACATATACTCACATCCATCACATGGGGACGTGAAAGTCCTGCTTTCAAGTGCTAATAGACAGGTATGCTGCTGGCAAAGAGAAGTGAATGTATATCAGCTATGGAGACACAAACAAGCCAGCTTTGGCACTGGTGGTGTGATTGGAGCTCTGCTAGGTCTCAGGGCACTTGGAGGCACCGGGCTCCACTGGTGTTGAACAAACACAGAATAAAAAAGCAGTCAGGACCTGCAGGAGTGTCGAGCATAAGATGATGCAGGAGGCAGTGAGTGAGTAGATCCAGTGAGAAACACAGGATAACCAGGAGGTTTAGCCAAGGTGGCTCCAAAGTGCCATACTAGGCCTTTGTGGCACAGGCTGCTTCTGAAATACGCTCCTCCACAGCTGACACCAGGATTACCCACAGTAAGATTTTAACAAACTGGCACACCTAGAGACCCTTATGTGGAAGAAGCGAATGTGTCTTGGACCTGCTCTCCACTTCATTAACTGGTCTTTCTTTTTAACATTCTCCACCTCCATTTTGTAATATTCCTGTGCTTTTAGAGAGCTTTTCCTTATATCAGATGACTTTTTCCACTTCCTCTTATAAGTTTTACCCTTGTCTCCAGTCTTGAAGTATATATAGCTCAATGGCACACATAACCGTTGGGCATACAGTAATTTCTCTTTGAATACTTTCCATATCACTCCTGTGTGCTTTTCCACCCACACATGTTCCGTTGCCTTTTCCTGAAGGATGTCTTTATTCCTCCTTCACATTTTTGGTTTCTCTATTATTTTTTTTATGCCAGCCTTCTTGATGGTTTGGGTGGTTTTGCACATCACACAGCCTGAATTTTTTTTTCCTTCAGACTCTGTCATTGAACCAAATCCTATTCATCTCATATGCACACAGACTGAAATTTAATTTTGAGTAAAAGAGTGACCTACCTGCTGTGGGCAACCTAGTTTTGAAGAATTTTGGGGACAAAGGCTTCAGATTAGCCTCCACAGAGGAACTGACTTCACTGACAAAACAAGTCCTGCTAGCTACAGCACAGCCATGACCTCTAAGGTTGTAGTTGTATATAGATATTCTTGTTGTTGGCATTTTCTTTCCTAGGGTATTTTTGTAGCAAGACATAAAACTTACATTCTATTTGTTTTCAAATATTGACACAGTTTTTCTGATGAAAAAGTAAGATTAAAGGTGATTCAAATTGTGCAGTTATTTTCTTCTTGTTTTTATTTGTCCCTGTAAGGTAATACAAAACAAACAGAAAGCCATGGCAAGCGCATAGCTATCATTTCAGTATGGACTGATACACAGTCATGCTTCAAAGGACAACGATGGAAAGGCAGGCTCATAGAATTGAAAGCAGTGATTCTGAACAAGACTTCAAGAGTCACAGTTAAATAGCAACGATGCCGTAGTTAGAAAGAATACAATCAGGGATATTAAGTTATATTACTTCTATTATTTGGTGCTCAAGGCAATGCTGTCGCAAGCCTTCCTATTATTCATGAAGGATGATAAAAAGCTGCAGAGTACAAAGAGGGACAGAGGGCCTGGAAAATGTTGGTGAAGGACTCCAAGACTTCCACCAGGTCGGCTTAACAATGAATATTTATGGCTGACTGGACTGCAGCCTAGAATGAGCTAATATTCCCAAGAAGGAATGCCTTTTAGTAGGGAGTTCTCCTATTTAGCAGACAAAGGCACAACGAGAGTCAGTGGCAAGAAGGTGAAGTTAGGGGATTCCCCAAATCTGTTCCATTTGCACAGATCATTGTGGTTCATCAAGGATCAGAACAGGTCCTCACGTGCAGAGCAGTTCCAAGACCAGTCAGATTGACTTTCTGAAGTGCCAGTGGCTCGCTCAAAGGTGTTCCCAGCCATAAACACTGGCAGCACCACCTCATGTACCTCCAGGTAAAGACACAGTGGCCAGCGGTCGCAGGCCATGCAAATGGGCAGCGCATCACTGGTCTAACGCTGCGGGCTTGAGCACTAGTTCAGACAGGAGTCAATCCAGACATCATATGTGCTGCATGAAGGCCCAGAGCCCTAACGAGACAGCCAAGATAGATTTAGGCTATAGAAGCAATATTAGCCTTTATAAATGCTGCGAGGAAACAACACTCTGGCCTGATTTTTCAAAGGTAAAGAGTGCCAGCAATGAGTTGAAATTTGTTTAGCATTTCTGAAAATCAAGCCATAACTAATCAACCCCTGCATGCTAATGTGTTAAATTATTTTTTCCACTTCATTTAAGAGAGGAAAAGAGAAACTTTTTTGCAGCAAGTTTGTGGCATGATCAGAACTCAGAAGATCCTGAGTAGTTTACCCATCACTAGTTCTTTCCCCTTCTAATTAACTCAGCTTTTACTATCACCAATGCAATCTGTTATATAGCATAAACCGTATAAACTACAGGAACAAACCCCAAGAATATACCCAGCTGCATTCCCGTTCAGAGCTGCAATAAACCAGGGGCACATCCTGCCTTTAATTATACAGAAGAGGTCTTAGTGATTTGGTGTCCTACATCAGTATTAGGAAGCCTGGGCATTGAATTGCTATAAATCAAGAGCTTTGCTGCTCTCACAACAAGCCCAGTGGGAACCTGACTTCCTCAAAGAGCTTAATTAAAGAGTGCTTATTGTCAGCTCACCCCTGTAGCCCATTAGAGGTCCACAGAGATTTCTGTTCTCCAACATCATTGTGAAAAGTGGGACAGCCCTTGCTTCTTAGGAAGCTCTGTGTTCATAATCACTTCCTCACATGTCAATATGGTCCTGGTGATCTTATAGTCATGTTGCAATTAGTTGGTAATAGGTGTGAACAGGGAATATCTGGATAACTGTTTATAGAGATCCTACTGGCTAGACAGTTATTTAACACAGTCATAATATTCCTCATAGCTAGTAATTTCTCTGGCTGTACCTCAGTGTTCTTGGAAAAGCAAGATTAATAAGTGACATTTCCAAAAAACATCTATTTCCTTTCCTCAGAGGCATGTACATCCCTGTGCTCTGATGAATGCAGCCCCTTGTGATTTAGAGAGAGCGAGAGGAACCCGGGTTCCCATGTCACAGAGGCCCTTCAAAACATTACTCACTTTTGGTTTAAAATCCATGCCATGTTAGAGTTGTACTGTGATATTGTTAAATTAATTATTCAGACATAACCTCTGCTGCTTGGTAGAACCAACTTAAGTTTTTTTGGGGGGGGCTGGTGTAGTCAAACCCCCATCAGTTTCATCCATCTTCGACAGGGGATTTGTATGTGATTTAGTGTCAATAAACAGCAACCATGAGGCTGCACAGCCAGAGGAAGGGGTGGGAAGAGAGCGGTGATGTTTTAGGCCTGTGCCTGTGCCGCCCGTTTGTGGTGTTGTCACTTACAGGTGTGGAACAGGGAGGGTGATGTCATTTGGGTTTGGCTTGCACCACTCACGGTGCGAGGCCCCTTGCAGCGCGGTTCCCAGGCTTGTCCCACCTGCTCCCCAAGCTGTGCAGAAGCTGCCTGGCACAGTCACTACCTGCGCGTGCCCTGGACTGCTGAGAGCGAGATTTCTAATTTGGTTCAGGATGGACACTTCTGGCACAAAACATCACCTCCCTTTATGCTGGGCTTGGGCGGTGTTGCAGCAGGGCACGTCCCACTGCTGTCCCAGGGGATTGCACAACGTCTGGCTCTGCTTGCTAATTCACATCTCAAAGGAGCTGACAGGGGCTCATTGGTTCAGGTTTGTCCATTACTAAGTACTATTTCCCAGTGCATTTATGGAGCCGTTCTACCACCAAATTCTAACCTAGAGAAGTCAGAGATACTTGGAAGCTTCAAAAGAAATTTTGTACAGCAAAAATGAGAGGAAATCTCATGGTTTTAGAAGTTGTCTTTATTCTGCATGTCCTTCTTACTTCCTGATTGCAGCCATGAACCAATCTAGTATTAATTTTAATTAAATACTGGGCAACTGAAGGTGCCAAGAAGATTAGGGAGAGAAGTGTAGGCTGTCATCCTGCCTGTGGCCATTCCCAGTGCAAAACTGACTTTACAGCGCCATTTGATAGACAGAACGCTCTTTGCAGTGATGCTGCAAGGAAACAACTCCTGTGACTTGTGTTCTTCACTATTACAGCAGTGTTTAGGGACTTCCTGTGGTTACTTCTGTCCTTCACTGTATGGTAAGCAAGCCATAGATTTTTTTAATCATATGCATCATCACTGGCTTCCTGACAGCCACTTTCCTACCCAGGGAAGTCAACATTTGCAGAATCCTCATGGAGGAGGAGTTCATCCTAGAGATGAAGAGGTCCTGGAAGGGAAGTTCTGTCTGTCAGCAAGTTATATATTGTAATATGCAAAGTTGGCAGTCCCGTGCATATGTCTCATAGCTCACATGGTGATTTGTCCAGAGTCCCTCACCCTGATGTTTCATTGTGATGTCTTTGGTATAGATATGGATCTGTCCAAACACAAATTCTTCAGCTGTGTTTTGGCATAGATGAAGAAGCAGTGCAAACCCCACTACGCCCATAGTCAGTCACTGGATGAAAACTCTCCTCTGGCTAGAGCCTTGAGCAGTGGGCAGGCCAGGGGAAGCAGAGTGGCTGGAGAGCACACTGCGCGGTTCCTGCTCACTGTGCCTTAAATGCCTTCAAAATCAGGTGCCTTTCTGACATGAAGCAAACCAGTTGCATCCCTGCCACTCTGTGTGCAGCAGATGCTGTGCCACAGTCTGTGACAGCTTTAGATGTCAGCCACAGCATGCTGGATTTGGGAACCAGCTCAGGGGATGGAGCCGGGGAAATGCCACCCCTGAGGAGGGACACCTGCATGGGGCAGAGTCAGTGCCTGAGCAGGGCAGCTCAGGGAGGCAGTATTTCCCTGCTCAGTGTAATAATTTTCCCCAGTGGAGCTGGGGAGCAGGCTTGACTCATGGGGCATGTGGAGATGGAGATCCCCAGAGACCTGGCAAGAGGAAAGAAAAAGTGACTTTCATCATCTTGGCATGAAAGTGATCGTGTGGACCACGTGGGCTTCTGGTTTTGGAGAAGGAACATTAACAGCAGAAATTCCTGGGCTGCCTCTCGTGAATTATCCCCTCAGATGGTGCACAGTGACTGAAGGGAGCAGATTTTGAGCAACGCATGTAAAGAGTGATGAAAATACAGTTCTTGACTTATTTGTGCATAATAGTATATTCAGAGAAACAGGCAGCCAAACCAGCCCATTTTATCAGGCCAAACCTCACCCTATTCCTCTGTTACCAGAGGAAAGGATGTTCCCCTTATCCAGCTGAGTTTTTAGATGTCCAGGGATGATTCCTCTCTGCCAGTGCCTATAATTCCAGTTTGCCATAGCACTGTCTTCTCCATTGTGTATTTGAGCTGTTATGGACCAGGGAAGTCGCAGCAGTTATTGATAGGGGGAAGCAGTATCATTTTTCTTCCTGAGTCTTAATCTAAAACTGCACTTTGTTGGTAATGAAAATGCATTTGATGAGAAAACCAGAAGCATTATCAAATGGAAGCATGTGAGCAAAGTAAAGCATACTCATAGTTCCTGCGAGGCTGACCCAAGTGCAGATCAAAATCCAAACTATTCCAGCAGCTCAACTTTTCTTATTCAGAGGCTACGCTCTTCCAAGTTTGGAATGCAAAGGCAGCTTTCTCTTGTTTGTTATAACAGTTGTGGTAGTGGAGGTTGCATCTTCCTTTATTTTTCAGCCTTTGTTGCAAGTGGATAACTGTGTTCCATAGACACTGAAATCCAGAGGTGATGTGGGCTAGTGCTGTGTGCTTGATTGCCCTCCTGACCGATACATTTTGTGAATGTCATTGTTGAGTGTCTTAGCCATAGGTATGGCCATGCCACATCTGGAGTTATTATCCATAGAAGAAAAGCCTACTTGTGCTGCTGGGTTGTATAAAATGGAAAGAGCTTGAAGCACATAGGGCAACAGCATTGCCATTATCTTTTCAGCTTTGTACTTCAGTGAAGTAGAGATTTAAGATTACACTTACATCAAAGGGCTGCAGGTATGAATTGAGGATACTGGGTTGAACTTCAGATTGAATAACATTTAAGCTACTGCATTTCCACCTCAAAAGCAACTAATAAAATAAATGAACATAACTATGCATTGACTTCAAAGTCTGAACTGTTTGAACAAAAAGCGGTCATTTAGCTCATTTTAGTAAGTGTGTTAATAATTCAAACCTAAATGTATTAAGGATTTTCTTTTTAACTAAACTTAACCTGTTATTTATCCATCTGCAACTGGCATATTGTAGCAATAAGAATAATTTAATAATAATGATGATGGTGATGATGATGATAATAATAACAACATCCTTGATAAGCATCATAGGCCTGCTAAATTTTACCACAATTCACCTTAAAAGCTTTTTCTCTGTCCTGCATCTATGAGAGAAGAGACCATGTAATTTCTAATAATTCTAGGCTAGGACAAAAGTTCTTATTTCCAGTGAACTCCAAGAGAAGAATTTTATTGAGGACGACGGTGACTCTTAGAAACAGTAACTCTATCAGTGTTAAAAAGGGCTTCCCTGTAATAGCTATCTTAATATAAATTGTAATGGTGTGTTGAATTCTGGATTCTTTTGCAATGAAAATGCTGTGTTCAGCATTCTAGTTACACTGTGGAGCTATTTGCTATGTACCAATTTCAGGATTGGGTCTATTAGTTTTGTTCTGGAATGGAGTGGATCCAATAACCAAAAAATGCATACTCTGTGCTGAATTGATGATATTTACTCTGCTCTAGCACCCTCTGTACTTTGTCACTGTTCACCAGATGCTTGTAGGTCTCAACTCATCCTTTTAGAGGATAATGACAGGCTGCTCGGGACTGTCTACGGTAAACTTCTCAGTCTAGGCCTATTGTGTCCCACATTGAAGGATATTGATTAATTTTGACAAAACCTGAAATATATTCCTGCATTAACAATGAACTACATACTTGGCAAACTTGTGGTGCTGTAGCAACGTCTGGATGTATATTTTTAAGGATAAAGTGTGAGAACAAAACTCCTTTTGCCGTGGTGGTAACAACAGGTAAGAGTAGCGTGGTCCGCGGGAAATGACTGAGCTATATGCACCAGTGTCCTGGCGGCACTGGAAGCAACACGCTGCACCCAGTGTCTCTGCACCCGTGAGCCTCAGGGGCCTCTCCCCACTCTCGTTAGGATGGGTCTTCTAAAATCTCCAGAACACTCTCTATTGCATGCAATGTTTTACACACTCGCATAGTTCCCTCAAACGAAACAAGCAGCCCTCTGAAGTTGTATTCATCACATTTCACTGCAAATTTGCTGATTTATACCTGATAAACTGACTGAATAAGTTTTAAACTCCTGGGCTTTACGTTTTCCTTTTCCCCCAAAACACTGAAAACTGAAAGTTCTGCTCCATTTATTGACCATCGAATACAAAATGAAGATCTAAGAACCTGAGTATACTAAAATGTCGTGGTACTTCTTACCAATGCACAATCAAAGCTACTCCTTCCCCACTTCAACCAGATTATCTATAATAGTAAGCAGGATAAAATTTTCCTCCTTATTTACTAAAATAGTTCTGGCAAAAACCTGTATTTTGCACAATCACTTCTCAGTCTAAAACACTTCTAGGCTAAATATATTCTTCTAAGATCTGTGCTTTGGGCATCTGTTTTTATGCTGAATACTCTCTGCAAGCAGCACAGAAGATGCCTGCCTTTGCAGTCACTGCGTGCAGCGTGGGTAGATCTGAGAAGAGAACTCTGCCTGAAGATTTCTGTTGTCTTTTTGTTCAGTCGAAGGATATGTCTCTAATTTCTCCTATTTGTAAATTGCACACAAAATGCAGAAATCTCAGTTATACCTCCCAAACTGTTCTGAAAATACAGCTCATGCCCTGCAGCCCCCAAAAATTTAAATCCAGTGCTCCAATATGCAAGGTAGCCTAAGAGAGTGTGCTGCTTCACTGCACACAGTTATCACCCCCGTGCTCATTAGAGAAGAGAATTGATATTCACAAAGACTTAGTTCCCTTTACAGTTTTACCCATTATGTGTTTTATGAGGACACAGGAGCAAAGGTCCCTTCAATTACCATTCTGAGAAGCTTTTTCAGAATATGTAAGTTCTCTCCCCGCCACACTTTGTGAAGGAAGGGATGCCTTTCGACTTTCTCTGGGAAGCGTAAGCAATACCAGTTTTGTAATCAAAACATACCATCTGGTTGTTGAGCTTTACTTCTACAAGTGTCAGACTTATGCAAAGTTTAATGTCTCGCCTTTACAGGTCAACAGTGCATTATTCCAAAAAGCTGTCCACAGCAACTCTTCAGTATTAGAGGCTGTGCTCAGATTAGCCTTCATGAGGAGGCAGTGACCCCAACTCTACTTCCCTATATCAAAAATTCAGTACTTGTTTCTAGTGTTGTATCTGGGCTCTTGCCTGTTAGATCAATCAAAATGTTCATTTGCTTACAGTCCTCTGAGCGAGGAAAGGTCACAATACAGGGCCAGTAATCCCTTTGTAGATGTGAGTAGTGGAAAGGCTACATAAAGGAGAACATTTTTCCAAGGATGACAAACAAGTGCTATCTCAGATGCCTCGGCTCTGTCAGTCAGCCTCAGGATGAAGACGATATCCACAATTCTATCCACTGTGAATATCCACAATTCCAGCACACAGTATACAGGATGCAAATGCTCTTGCCTCTTCTTTTCATTTGCTGTGCAATCTCTGTGCTGCAGCCTTTGTGGACAGGAGAAGTTGTGCATTTAAAGTGCTGCTTCAATGTGGTCAAAAGAAAGCTTGCATCACGCCTGGTGCAGACTTAGTTATAAGGGTGGCCGGGACATTTGAAGTTCACTCACAAGATGACTTGGTACAGAAAAGACTCACATTCAAAAAAGTGGGCTCCACCTTCTCGTCTAGAAAAGCAATAGAAAAAAAAGACAAACAGACCATCCTTGTTCCTTCTTATTGATGAGGCAGACGCTGGTCTGAAAATCTGAACAATAAAAAGCAAACTATCCTCACAGAAAACAGAAGTTCTCTCAGCTTCATCTCTTTCCCAGCCTGTCTGCACAACGTTAGACTGATCTGGATTGGGTCACAGCCAGCTTGCCCTCATTCAAGCCCTGATCCTGGCAAGAGAGTAGGTAAGCCGATCAACTGCTCCAGCCAGCTCCAGCAGCCGAGACCTGAAATAGAAACACACGGCTGAGCGTTGGCCATGCACTGCAAGATCTCCATTGTCCTCATGAAGCAAGGAGGATGATACCTTGCTCAGAGATCATCATTGCTCTGTGACCCTAGTTCATTTTTACTGGTGCTAGCAAAGTGCCTGATGACCACGTGGAGAGTGGAGTTTGCCTATGACAAGCAGGAAACTACTAAGTCAATCAGCCTCTCACGCTGTAGGTCCTTCTTTTAGTGCAAACCTGTTGAAAAGCTGAGGATTGCCCATGCCCACCACAGCTGTGACTTTAACCTTGTGTACTAAATTCTGAAGATTAAACAAAAAGGTTTGTAGTGTCACAGTCACTAATCTGTGAGGAAAACCACTTTTCAAAGAGAAGGACTGATCTGACTTCTGTGAAATTAAGAGATGCTCTCCCTGCTCTCAGAGATTGTGATGAGAGCCTGAGATGCATGATGAGACAGGCAGGAGCCACACAAGACCATGTGCAGCGTCATCCCAGCAGGAGGGTAGGAGTTGCAGGTCTGCTTGAATCAGGAGGTCTCTCAGTCCAGCCCAGACAGCAGCGGTAGGTCCTGGGCGTACACAGGCAGGCAGCTGAAAGCTTGTGCTTAACAATGGCTGGGCAAAAATCCTTGCTTTCCTGTAATGCAGTGGTCATGTTTTTAACCCCTCTTCTCCTTTGGTCCTACCACTCTCCTTGGAGGCACCTGGGCTCTCAGCACCATCCACCAGATATGCTGAGGAGTGCCTGCAGCATCCGTGCTGGGGCTCAGCAGAGAGCATCCAGAAATAGTGAGGTGGTGAGACACGGACAGTTAGGCTGGCTGAGGATTTACAAAAGACATGAGCAACAGGAACAGCCTGTACCTTTCTCATCTTTAATAGGAACTGGAGGTAACCTGGCTCCTAGAATAAAATCCTGATTTTCAGTGAAAAAAAACATAGGAACTTCTTATCACTTTAAGTATTTCAACCTATTTGCAGTTTTTTGTGCTACTTCTCCTACCTCAAATGTTCCCAAGAGACTTGTTCAATCTGATAAGGCTTTGTTCACAAGGAGCTATGTATGTATTTACAGAGGGGAAGACAGCCAGAAGAGTTTCTAAGCAGATACAAAGGTATGAACCGTCAAGCAGAGACTATTATGACAGCTTGTGTAACGATATGATTGACAGACAGGTAACATTGAGTAACATGGAGAGCTGGGATAGAGAACACTTCGCCCCACCAATTTCTGAGGCATGGAAGTCAAACAGGCTGCTCCTGCCAGTGTTAACAGGTCCCCAAAATTATTTCTCCTTTCATCTTTCCCCTTTAATTGATCTCCTTTTCCCCTTTCTCCTTTCATCTTTCCCTTTTAACCACTCTGTCCAGGGAATAGAAGTCTTCGTCCTAAGAAAATACACAGAAACTGCGGGTAGTCATGATGAAAAGGTGCTCAGCATTGAAAGGGGGAAAAAACCTTCAACTTGAACTAAGGCCTGAAGTCACTGTTAATTTTTTGCAAAATTCACCGCTCACAGAAGCACGAAGAGTTAAAGCCACCAATCAGGGAAACCTCTTCCTCGCCCATCAAGGCCACTACATTCAAACGAAATATCCATGTGATTTACTTTTATCTGTTACTCAGCTGGGACAGCACATGAACAGTGTTTCGTAAGATGTTGTTAAATGGTATGTTGGTTTCTTGCAGTGCATATTGGATTCCACATCTTCAGAAACAATGTAAAATGCAACAAAAAAGAGAAAAAAAAATTTGGAAAGTAAACTATGGCCTCCATATGTGAATGGAAAATAATTTAATTATGAAATGAAACGGCTGTACAGCACTGCCAAGAGGGCAAACAAATGAAAACTTAACCAAAAGAACAAAATCATCAGTCTTTCAGTGCATAACCATTTTGTTCTGAACAGTAGCAATTATGGAAATGTGCAAAGCACTGTTTCACTGATGATAAATCTGCAATATGTCAAGCAACATTTGAAGATTCATATTTAATTACTATGACTGCACGAATTAAATAGTGGAAAAAAGTTGTCAATGCTGTTTTTTAAGGTAAGGAAATGGACTCAATGCCAAAGCAACGAGGTTAATGTCAGTAACTAAAAGAGAGAATTTCTCTCCAGGCTAAACCTTGTGATAAAGGAGGGATGTCAGTTATTACGCACTTTTGAATATGTCTGGCAAGGTTAAGAGGTACATAGCCAGAATGATTATCATCTGCGTTGGTAATGGTTTTCCCAGCCACATATTTACTCTGAGTACATTCTTCGTGTTCCAGATTATTCATAGCTCTTGATCACAATTTATTGGGGGTTTTTCCCCTTCAGAAATCATTTTAAGACAATAATAACTTAGAAAACTCCATGCTCCACTAATGGCCAGGACACTGAGCCGGGTAGAGCTTCGAAGAGTGTAAACCAGCCATCTAACTTTGCAGCGTGGGTTGGTGCTGTGCTTGCAGCTCGTGCCTATTGGGGACTGGCAGGTCCCTGTCCTAGTGAGCAGTGGGTGACTCAGCGTCTGGAAGCCCACAGCAAAGTGCTGGCTTGAAGGGGATTTGGAGCTGCGGGTTGACCAGGTTGAACAAAATAAGGACAACGCATGCTTTATTTCACTGTGCACAACTTGACTGGGCGGCAGCATGCATAACCCCTCTGTGCAAACCAGGGAACAAAATGTTAAAGGGCACGTAATCCTTTTCCTACGGTGTGCTGGCTGGCACGGAGAGTGCCCTCCGTCCCCCAGCCTGCCTACAGCAGCCAGCAGTCACCTGGGTCCACTACAAGCCAGGGTTCAAGTGACAGCACTGTGGTGTGCTGCTCCAGTTTAATCAGAGGTACAGATGCACTGAGGCAATTGAAGTTTTCCTGAGCAGCAGCTCTGTCCCAGTTGTGCAGATTTTGGCTGCAGAGTTGGTGAGCTCATCCCACCCTGTTGCAATGAGAGATGCGCTCCTGTTACCCAAAAAAACTGGACTAAGTGACAGAGGTGCAAATGCCAGACCTGATCCTGCTGTGCTGTGGGGCCTTGTGTGAGGCTTTTCGCCTGAATTGCTCAACTGTAAAATAAGCAGAGAATTTTTTTGTAAGGATTACCTTTGCGAAGTACTTTTACATGTAATACCGAAAGGGCTATGTAAGAACCAAGTAATAAATAATATTAGACACCAGGAAATATCACAATATAAAATGCAGAAGAATAAATCACTGTGCCTGAAAACCCCACACTAAATTGCTCTCAAGGACACAGAATTTTGTAGGATGTATGAATGAGAGCAGTTCCTTAAGAAGATGCTCTGTGTGAAGTGGATTGTGTGCCATGCTCTGCTGCAGTTGTCATGGCAAGTATTCATATTTCCCATAGCAACAGAACCAGTAAATAACTGCATAAAAAGCAGCATTAAGTGACCAGGGCACAAGTTAATTCTCTCATCAGCATCCTTAACTTAAGCACTCTTCTGTAGATGAAACACTCCACTGAAAAGCAAGCTTTTCCTTTGGTTTGTGACTTATTTCCTCTTCATAGTTTCATTATGATTCACTCACTGGTTGCTATGCGAGTGACACTATCTGCACCGCGTACGTACTACTGCATGGTGTCTGAATTAACTGAAGGACATGATGACAGGGCAGCAAACCTGCAGTGAGTGCTGTTTTTGTAGCACTTTGTGCGAGTGCTGTCTAATGCAGGTCAGCCAAAGTTCTGAAAGTGAAAGGACTGAAGCTCTACAGGAAACAATGCACTTTTTTGTATTATTATTTTTGGAGTCTCTCTCTCTTGCTTTTTCCCCAGTTGAAATGATTTGGTATTCTTCAAACAAGCACCACCACCAGTGTTGAAGACAGGCAGATCTATTAAATGAACAAGGGGAAGATGAAAATGGGGAGGAACAGGAGAGGTCCCTGTAACAGCAATGATGCTCCAAAGCAGGACAGTCTTTTGCTTTAATCAAAACAAATTTGTTGTAAGACAGCATTTTCCTAAACAGTGGTTTGCAGTGCTCTAAGAAGCCCTTTGGTCTGCTCTGTGGAACTATGTTTTTGTATACTCTGCTGAGTACAAAATTCGGTACAAAGGTGTAGGGCATCCATGAGAAGTCAGTTAGTACAAAACAACTAGGAATCACTTTTTGGGTGGCGAATGACTCAAAATCCACAACCAAACCAAAACCCCCCAAACCTCCTCAGGCTCATGTGGGTGCTTACAGATGTGCTAGGAAGGGGCTGCTTGGCTCACCACAGGATATGGATGCTCCCATGGAGTAAGAAGGCAGAAAGGATTTCTTGATGTGGAGAGGACCGGCAGCATCTGTTGCTAAAAGTCAGGGGTGCAATGGAGGAGGCTCTTGGGGTCAGGATGAGAAGGGTGGCAATACTTAACTGCCTGCCATGCACGAGCCAAGAAAAGAGACAAGATGTCCAAAGAAAAAAAAATCCAGTCCGCACAGGTCTTCCTTCTGCAAAATATGTCCCGAGTTTCATGACAAGCATGTGCATTAGAGAGCTTCTCTCCCCAGTCTCAATCTCTCATTCATAAGCCTTGACCAAAATTGATCTGATATTCCTGTTTAGATCAGGAAATTCCAACTGTCTCGCATGTTTCTTTTCATAGAAACACAAAAATGCAATCAATCACCTACAGCGGCATAATAGAAACTGATTGATTTCAACAGGTCGGTTAAGGGTTTGTTTCTGGTTATTAGGACTGACTTTGTGCAACACTGTTTGTAGACAGAATCTGACGCATAATACGTGTTTCTAGCATCATAGTCAATTCATTGAAGGTGCTCGGCTCTTCCTCTGTGCCCAGAAAAACCATGCGCATTTCTGTGAGTGGAGAGTGCAGTAACATCCCACACAGCTCTGTGTATTTTTTTACACATTTGGGTATCATTTAGTAGTAAAACAGAGTGATAAAATCTTGCAGGCTTGTGTTTTAATTTGCTTTTGGTTAGGTATGAGCACAGTGGCACAGCATCAGCAACGTGTGATGCTTTCAGTTTGTCCTGCTGTCAGTGTAAAATCTCTGTTGAATATCAGGCACTCGTGAATTCATTTAGAAGGTTTCTGTGTTTTAAAGAAGGCAGAAAAAAACCACTGCAAGCTACCTGGGAACCTTTTTGACTTTGGTGTGCTTGGGATTAAAGACACATGTTGTTTTCTTTTCTGTGTATCCTAAAAGACCATTAAGGGAGGTGTTTGGAGGGCTGTATCCAGAGACCTGTGCTCCATGCTCCCGTCCTTTTTAGCTTCTGGGTTGTGTTGTCAGTGATCCCTCGAGACAATCAGGCTGTTCAGTTCTAAAGAACTACCAGCACAGCTTGTGCTTAAGAAGACACTGCTTGACTTTTATAATCTGACTGACTTTTAAACGATGTTGGTCTTCCCTTTGTGGTGAAGTACATGCAGCTCTTTGTGGTGAGTGAGTTTGCATGGTGTCAGATACATAGATATATATGTATTGTTTTTTTCAATCTTTGCCAATCAGGGTGTGGTAGAAGAACCCTGTGGTCTTCTAAAGGCAAACGCCCTGTCTGCTTTCTACTGGCTCCTTCCATGGTCTTCATTAGTCTTGATTTTAGTGTTGTCTTTTATAATCTGCAGAGCTGGGAAAAGACTGTACTGGTCACTTTGCTTTGGAGAGGAAAATTTAATTTTCCCTACAAAGTCAAAGCAGGCAATAGCTTCTCTAAGCACCCTGTTTTGCAGAGGGGAGTCTCTCCATCAGCAAGGCTGCACAGGGGGTGAACGGGGCCACGGGAACTGCAGTACTTTGTGCCTGCAGGTCACAGCCATCCTAATGCCACTCTCCGTCCCAGTTACCCAGTTTCCAAAGGAGATTAGGATGTAGTTGGGAGCCCTCTGGCTGCAGACCAGCCCAGGGAAGAGCAAAGGAGGTGAATGTCAGTAGCTGGGCGACAGACTAAAAGGTGTGGATGGAGGCAACTCCAACTGCCCTGTGTTCCAGCACAGCCTCCTGGACCCTCCCCACATGCATGTCCTTTGTCATCCACATGTGCCACTCAGGGGTCTGTCCAGACCCTGGGTTATAGGAGGAAGATCAGGTGACAAGGACAGCTTTCTGTCAGGCATTGCTGCTCTCCCCCGTGATGTTGAAAACTCCATCAGATGACAATGTTAATATTCCATTTGCTCTGGGTGAAGGCTAGAGACAAGAAGTGGGAACTTTTCAGCATAAGGAATAGCTGACATGCAGAATTCCCAGCTGTTACGTATGGTATCAAGTTACCAAGAACAGGCAAGTACCAGAGAGAAGCTTTAGAATGTTACCTCAAATGTATTGCCCATTCCTCCCCTGTGCTTCATCCATGGGTGATCCTACAGCCATTGCCATTGCCGGGTACTCCCTCTGCCACTTTGACCTCTGACTGCTGATTTCAGGGGGAGTTGGTCCTTTAACATAGTTATTATTAAGCTTCTATTCTATGTCTCTGTCCATGAGGCCTCTCAGCTGCTGATTATACTAATCAGAGGTGATTATTACCTATGTCCACTTAACCCATATTTAAATTCAGCAGCCTGAATTTGTCTTCAGCACAGGCTCTGGAAGACATGAACCCAGCACCAAAAAAAATTTACTCATAGGTACATTATCCTGTGGGATCAAGCTAAAATGTAGTCGAAGAGCTTTAGAGTCAATATATGCTCTCATGGAAGGGTAGAGGCAGAAGAAAGTAGCCTTGTTCTTGTTCGTACAAGTTTCTTTTTCCCACTTCTTTGAATAACAGATCACAAAAATACTTATCAGAGAGTATTTTACCACAGTTAAGAGAGAATACACTTCCTTTAGAAAACTATAATTTTTGTTTAAATTATGATCAGCCACATGAAAAGTATTCTTCTACTCTTTTTCCTGGCCAGATCTTTGACTTGGGTACCTCTCAGCTTTTCAAACAAATGCATTTATCTGGCCATGCTATTGCTTCAGTACAAGGAAATACAGGGCTTGAGATACACACAAAATTTGAATACCAATCTTGTCTCTACAAGAACCATCTTAAACCATTTTCTGAAAAATAAATTGCTGGATGATGGAAATGAAAATATTCCAGTTGGTTCTCAAAAGCTTAGGTGTAATTTTTCCTAAATGGTGATTAACTCATTTATATTCCTAATCCTTTTAAGTAGTTGCATAAAGAGTCAAAGTGGAGCTCAAAGATGCTGGGTAGGACAGCAAGTAGCTACTTCCAGCCCACAAGGATGTAAGATTTTCTGCTAATGGGGAAATCCCATTCACACTGGAGTAAATGTGGTTTCTTTCTCTGCCTTTAATGGAGTTTCCGTTCCTTTTTCTGAACTAAATGAGAATGGGATTTTACCCATCTTCTCACATGATTGTGGTGCTAACCTGAACTTTAATTTTGAGCCTTTTTAAAGGGGGAAAATTAAGGTAAAAATATATAAGCCCAGAGAACAGATGCATTTCCAGAGGGAGAAGGGCTCTAATAACTGTAGGGTGTTGTCTAAAGCAGAGAGGTAAGCTCTAAGCAAACAGTCCCTGCAGTACAGCAGCAATGTCAGCAGTGCTGGGTGCTAGAGAAGATGCTGCAAAGCCTGACCGCCATTCTCTTACAGATAGGAGAGTTGTGTGTGCCAAAAATGAACTTCCTTCTCCCCATCAGAAGTAGGGGGTTGTTTGGGATGAAAAAAGTTAGAACACCACAGAAAGGAAAATGCATTGCTATTTCCAGGTGTTTTCAGTGAAACTTTAGAATTCGTGATGACCAGGATAGATAAGGAATTGCAGGGGCAGAGTTTCACAAAGGCAAGCTCTTGGGTAGTATATTTTTATGTTGCAATAAATGTGACTAAAATATTCCAAAAACTTTGAGTATATTCTTTACATTAAATACAATAATTATTTATTCATCTCCCAACTTTGATTTAGTTAAATGACCAATACCATAGTTCATAGGCAAGAATTTAATTCACAGAAAATTCTGTCCTCGGAGAAGATCAAAGTGAGTCCTGTAGTGTTAAGCACATACCTACAGCACCTGATCCTGAAAAAAAATTAAGTGCGTGTTTCAATCAGCCTATCCCTTCTTACTGGTTCCCATGCACTAAGTTAAGCCTCTGCCTGAATTTTTTCAGTGCCAGGATCAAGGACCTGTGGAGTTCTCCACACTGGGAGAGCAGAAGTCTGAAAACATAGCAAGCAAATATGCAAGAACACCAGCAGGCTGTGACAGCAATGCCTACATGTCCCTCTGCATCTACCACCCTTACAGTAAGAGACTGAAAGTCTCTTGGGTGATATAAATGTGCAAGATGTGTGTACAGTAGAACACAAAGGTGAAATGGCCCTGTTTATCAGGCACAATTAAAATGAATTGAGGATGACTAATAAGAGGCAGTTCAAAATCTTTACATGACACAGTGTCAAGGCAACAGTGTTGTGCAATAGCACTGACACAATTAACTTTGTGTCTCTGCCTTGGGCAGCGCCGGGAACGGGGCTCCCATTGGCCTCACCCATATGTTCCTATGGTGGGCGCAGGGTGGGCTCCACTGCTTCAACTCTCAGCTGGCTGCCACATCCCAGGGTCCCAGGAAAACCTGCACAGAACCAGCCTCTTCTGATCAAGGCAAGGGCACGTTTTCCACTTTGTTCTCTCTGTTCTTCTCCTTCCTTTTGGTTTGCATTATCCTAAGCCTCACAGTTACTAGTATGTGAAAAGCGAGAGCATCGTGTTGAATTTCTGGGCACACTCCAGAGTAAGATGGAGCTGAGGTGTCTGATCCTGTACCAGAGCTGGTTCTTGACTTAGCACTGCACAAAGCACATTTTCTGGCTATGAATTTTTGCAGTATGTAATTTAAAGGCTAGTTTGGACAACCCTTTGCTCCAGAAGAAAGATTGTGATTGGGAGTGTGATCATACAAAATATAGCCCAAACTATTCCTCTGTTTCTCTGTTTAGTTATGTTGCTCCTTCATAGTGACTGCCAGGCTGCAGGATTGTCCAGTGTGCTGGGTGAATGCAGCAGAGACAGACTGTTTTTCATACACACACACATATATATATATACTTCTTTTCTTTGCTGTTCTTATTTTCTGGCCAAAACCAGGTTTCTCTTGGTTTTGTTACTGCTGCCATGCCTTTGCAACACAGCATTGTTAAAATCTATTAATATAAACAAATCTGAGGCTATGCCAACCATTGCAGAGCACAGCCAAAGCTGCCCAATACCACAGCTTGCTGAGCAGTGTGAATTTTGTTGTGCCAGACATGTCTCGTTCCCCATTCTTTTTCAACTTTTAGAAGGATCTTCGTGGAGAGTGTGTTCTTCTAAATGAGATAATTAAAGTAATCAACATAAAAACTCTTCCAGCATTGCTATAGGAATAGTGGCCCCTGTGTTCACCCAGCCTGCTGTCTCTAGCTGCCAGGGGCTGCATGGGAGTTGGCTGAAACATTTCAAATAAAACATGATTTCTGGTCAAAAAATCATGTTATTGCAGCTAATGTGTAAAATGGTATTTTTGAGTGTTTTGCTTTATTAAAGAAAGTGTTGATGCTGTTTGCTGTGTGCCTGACGGGCTCAAGGGATGGATGTGGATGTGTCCCAGGCGCAGACCTGGCTGGGCAGTGCCAGCACACCCAGCCGGCTGCCAGCACAACTTGGAGCAATGGCTGTGGCACTTGGTGCCTCCAGAGGAAACCTGCCCCAGCTCCAGTCCAGCCCCCGTGGGGCCATATCCTGCCTGTGTTGCCCACAGCATCCTTCTACAGGTGTTTAACCTCAAGTGCCTTAGCTTAGAGTGCAGAATTCTCTTTGTTCTTGATCTAATTCCCAGATGTGTACCTGCATGCCCACACTAGCAGGCAATGGCACCCTCTCAGTGACTGTCACTTGGCTGCACTGCAGGCTGCAGAGACACACCTTAACACAATTAAAAAAGGAGAGAAATGGCACATTCAAAACCTATTTGTGCCTTGCCTAAAAAAGGGCAAGAAGGATTTTCCCCCCCATGAATGAGGGGAGGGTTTCTGTGTTCCACGTGATGACAGTGCGTGCTTCAAAAACCCACTCTCAGTGGGAAAATGAGATTTGCCACTTGTACAACCATGCTATTCACTTTGCCTCTTATAAGAAAGAAAATAAGAAATATTAACTGCCTGCAGAGTTGCCCTTTCTCCTGTCTTCCTCAATAATAGCCGATGTTCCTCAGGTTAATGCTGTAACATCACTTCCCTTTCCTCAGTGGCATCAAGTTTATATTAAAAAACGTCATAGCAAAGCCTTTTGTCCAATGTCCCCTTTTTGGTTCTGCTTTTGTCCCCCATGCTGTGCTTCGGGGCACTGGCACGTGCAGAGGATGGGGGCCATGCCAGCCGGCAGGCTGCCGCCGGCTCCCTTCCTCCAGCAGAGCAAGTGCTGGGAGAGAACAGGTATTTTGGCTGAGCAAAAAAAGGCAGGGGACAAGTATGCCAGCTGTGGGCAAGTGCTGCTGGGCAGGAATGGGCTCCCAGAAGGAGCAGAACTCCCAGCATGGCACAGGTTGAGAAGCAGCTTTCCAAGAGGAGCTGAAGGAGGGGGGATAAGCTCCCCTAAAAAATATCCACCAAAAAATCTAACTTGTTAGTAAGTTTTTGGAAGGGATTACGTGATGCAGCTGCTTGCAGCAGCCCGGGGCCTGGGTCAGGGACCCCAGAGATGCCCGGCCGTGGGACAAAACACATGTTTCTCATCGCAGTGCCCAGCGGGAACTGATCCCCTCCCCGTAATACCTTGAGCAGAGAAAGGAGTAGGCTATGGACCAGTCTTAATGCCACAGCTTTTGGTATTCCGTGCTTCCAGAAACAAGAGAAGGATAAATCAAATCCCTTGGCAATCAGCATTAATTACCTAATGGAACAAGTGAGAAGCAGCCCCAACACCTGCTTTGGCTCCTCGCCCGAGCTGGGCACGGGAGGTGGGGGATGGAGCAACTCGCTGTACCTGGAGTGGGGGGAAAACTGCCGTAGGGAAGGGGCCGAAAGGAAAAGTCGCATGAGGAAGGAAGCAGCGAATGTTCAATCAATGACTCGAGGGCGAACGGCTTTAAAGTGGAAGGAGGAAGATTTAGATCAGACATTAGGAGGAAATTCTTCACGCCGAGGGCAGTGAGGCCCTGGCACGGTTGCCCAGCGAAGCTGTGGCTGCCCCATCCCTGGAGGTGTTCAAGGCCAGGTTGGACGGGGCCTTGAGCAGCCTGGTCTGGTGAGCAGTGCCATGCTGGGAGTTCTGCTCCTTCTGGGAGCCCATTCCTGCCCAGCAGCCCTTGCCCACAGCTGGCATACCTGGCAGGGGGTGGAACTGGAAGGGCTTGGAGGTCCCTTCCAAGCCAAACCGTTCCATGATTCTATGGCATGGAATCACTACTCCTGCCACAGCCACAGCACCGCTCGCGCTGGGCACGGGACCGCTGAGGAAGCCAGGGGCTGCGGGACCTGCCCGGGGGCAGCGGGCGGCCTGCGGGACCTCCCCGGTGGGCTGCGGGACGTGCCCTCGGGCAGCCCCCCGGGCTGTGCCGCTCCGCCCCGCCCCGGGAGGGGCGGCAGGGCCGATGCCGGCAGCCCCGCTAGCGGTGCCGGTGCCGTGACCCAGTTCCCGGGGGCTCCTCCCGGCGGCCGCTCCCCCCGCGCTGCGGTGCCGGTGCCGGCGGGGAGGGGAGGAGGAGCGCGCCTGTGCAGTGCCGGGAGGACGGGCTCCGCCGCCGCGTTACACAACCCGGCGAGGGGCGAGTTTCACAAGTCCCGCCGCGCTCGCCCAGCCCGCACTCGCCGTGTCCCCTGCGGGCAGCGGGACCCCGCGGCGGGCGGTGACCGCGGGGGCCGGCGGGGCCCGGCGGCGGGGCCGGGCATGGCTGTGGAAGAGGCGCCGGGACACGCAGCCTCGGGCTCGGTACGTACCCCCGCGGCGCTGCCCCCCTCGCTCCGGGAAGAGCCCCCGCTGCGGGGCTCCCGCCGCTTTGTTCTGCCCGGCACCCCCAGGACGGTCCCGGTTAACTTTCGGAGAGGAAAATTTACAGCCGCGACGTAATCCGCCTGATTTCCCCGCAAAATCCGTGTAGGGGCAGGGGGCTCGGTGGGATTCCCGTTACGGAGGCGAGGAGGGGGGGATGCTGGAGCACCATCCTCACAGCCGGACCCCAGGGTAGGCACCAGCGCTGAGAGCCCGTGTTTGGGTAAAGGGGACGCGGTTTTCTGGAGGCTCAAATATCCTGATCACGGTTTTCTCCTTCTGTCTTGGAAGTTCTGTCGTTCCGGGAATGCGTTTTTATCTGAAAACACAGCGGGGGAAAACCTCCGAACTGATCTTGCGCCTAAATATAGCATCTAAAATCCAGGTTAAAAAGTTACTCCTCCTACCAGGGTTGTTGTGTCGTTCGGTTTTACAGACTGTCTACGTTATAAGCGGGGAAATGCGAAGGCTTTGAAAGTCCCTCGTATGGGGACCGTGGATTTTCAGCTGTGGATTTGTGACTGGTCGCTCCAAGCCTTGGTCCTTAATGGCAGGAATTGCGAACTGATTGGCTGGGTAGCTCGCACTGGAAGCACACTTCAAAGCTGAGCCCTGCGTGATTCATAAGTGAGGTGTCATCTGCACTTTAGAGAGCATTTGTCCTTTGTAAAATGCCACAGTCCCCAGTGGCACCTGAGCCATCCGCAGAGCAGGTTCCTCCTAAGTGGATTTTGGACAAGTCCAGCTCAGCGGTCCCTTTTGGGGGGCAGAACTGGCATCTGCGTACCAACTCTCACTAATCTCTGAATGAAGTTGTCTTCTGCAGCAGAGGAGCAGCTGTGGAGGTAGTGTAGCTGAAATCAAAGCTGTTAAAATATCCCATGCTTTACCCACTTGCAAGAGTGCTGTAAAACCTGGGTACTGATTGAACTAATAGGGTGAGATGTTCTGGTGTATAGATTGGAAAATGTCAGGAATCGCTTCATTTTTAGGCAGAATGATGGTGCTCCCCTGTCCTTATTTTGCTGGATTGCTGCTCGCTAATCCCTAGCTCTGGAAATGGGAATTTGCCTTAAAGAGACAGCTAGCTCAGTCCTCACAGGTCCTACAAGTGTTTGAAGCAGCAGATAATTTCAGGAGGATGCAGCGTGAAGCCCTTGTACTGAACATACTGCAACTTGTGTGGTTTTGGTTGGGAGTTTGTGTGATTTTTATTAACTTCTTAGGCTGCAATGCCTCACCATAGTTATCCAGTCAGAAATATACATTTGGATTTTTGATTTGTAGAAATTGTATTTAAAACCAGATCGCTTTCATGTAATGTGCTAATCAGAGTAAAGCAGTGTGTGGAATGAGTGCAGGAACAGAGCAAAGGAACAGGGACCGGAGCACCCTGTGCACTGATGTGCTGTAACGATAGCGACGACTAATGAGAAGATGCTCAGGAGTTAAGCTAGAAGTTTGTGTAGAAGGGAGGCATTCATGTCTCTTGAGCTAATCATATTTACTACTGTATCTTTAGAATTTTTCTGGAAGATGTAATAAGAAAAATGCAAATGGCTTTAGGAGTGGTTGCTTACTGCTCATTTATTCTGTTCATTCAGAGCTTTGGATTAGAGTTATTTGATCTAGAGGAAAACTTGATTTGTAATTTTTTTTATAAACTACAAACTTCAGTGAGATTTGGCAGTAAGGTATGTGATGGTTCCTGCTTTTTAGACACTCGGACTACGTCTGTATTAAATTATTTTGCTGGTTTAAGACACCCATCAAGTACTCAAAAATAGCTCGGGGTTAAAGATTAAAATTAGCAAATAAGTAGTTCATAATTAAAGTCTCATGGTGTCGGAAGCAGCACTACATTTCAGAGATCATAATGTCAAATCCAGCTTCTGCTCTTTGGTAGTATAAAGAAATCAGTACAATGTCTTTATAGTTTGGAGCTAGGGCTTGCCTGTGCACAGGAGTTGCATTGTTTTGCCTTAAATTACACAACCTCCCAAGGTTCAAATGTTATGATAGAAGGGTTTTGATGCCAACACAGCTCATTCCTTCAAGACTGGCAGAATAAACTATGTGCCTATACCAGAACAACTGTACTAGAACAATTATGGATTCTAATGGAGTAATGTGGCTTTAACCAAAATAGTAAAACCTATAAAAATCAAAATAGTATGGATCAGTCTTAATAATACCTTTTACCAGTCAGCTGCTATTATTAAAATGATACACCTCTGTATCACTTCAGTTCCCAATCTCTTAAGGAAGTCAGGCAGGTATAAAAATGGTATTTATTTGTTACGACCTGGCTAACGCCTTTATTTCACGCAAATCTTTGTTCACCTAAGGCCACTCTGTGCTCAGTGTGCCCCATGTCATCGCGCTGCAATAGCGACTCTGTGCCCATTGGCACAGCCACAGCCAGTGGGGCTCACTCGGCTGGAGCTCTGCTGTGTCTGTCCCGTTCTGCTGCCCGGGCTGAGGCCATTTCTCTTTCTTCCTTATTTCTCTGCTACTTTGATGCATGCAAGACTGTGTAGCACAGAGCAGCTTCTTGTCTTGTGGCCTGCATGGTGAACAAACAGTGCCTTGGTGCAGGAGCCCTGCAAAATCCTCTCTGTTATTACTCCAGTCCCACTTCAGCCCCAGTTTTATGCAAGGTTGAGGTGGTGGCAAGACCTCGATAAGCGCTCTGTGCACAGCTGGGAGTTGCTGGCCGTGCATCTGCTTGGCCTCAGAAGCACCAGATTCAGTCGAGCTGCAGGAGTGTGTGCAATTAATGAGAGCCTCTACCCTACTTCATATTCTGTTATTGGCTTTGGCCTTGTCTACATGGGAGATTACACCAATTTAGTTCAAGTCTGTTTTTAAAGTGATTTGATTAACCTGATGTGACCTCATGTAAGGACAGTCTTATTTTGGTTCAAATGAATTTATTTGGGTTTAACCAAAACCTGCACCTATTCAATTTACACAGAACTGAAATTAGCCATGCCTAAACTGAAAGGAGAACTGATGTCTCTAAATAATGACACAACTTTCTCATGAAAGCAGAACCTTCTGTAGGATCTGGAACAGAGTGTAATTACCAGCAAATCTGCAGGAGAATGAACGCCATTCATGGCAAAGTTAAAAAAAAATATAAACAAGTGAAACTTAAATATCTTAGTAAGACAAATGAAGAAGTGCCAGTAATCCCAGTCCTGGAATACTGAAAGCAGTGGCACAAGACTTGCACGACTTGCAGCAAGGCTCTCCCATGGCTCTTCAACTGCTGAAGAGGGGAAACATTTGAGTCGTGTACACAGAGTCCCTATGCAGTCAAAAAGAAAATAGTTACGCAGGTAACTATAGGTCTGGTGGTTTGAATGCAATAGTACACAGTGTGTCATGACGTATTTTGTAGGAAAGAATAATTAGACATGGAAATAATGAGGAAGCAGGCTAAATTGCAACAAGATTTTATCAAAGATGGTTTGTGTTAGACTAATCTAACATCTTTTTTGTATAACAGATTATTTAGGTGGGGTAAGGCAGTAACGTAATTTATCTAAAGCCAAGCATTTGATACCATGTCCCACAGGACATTGTTGCTTAAAATTAAGATGTTGGTTCAATACAAGAATTGAAAGGTGGGAAAGGAACTGGCTAAGGAAAAGGTACAACAGTTGCATGCAAATAAAGTTGTCTGAATGGAGAGAGGTAATCAAAGAAAGTCATCAAGATGGAGAGAGATTAGTGCTGAGATTAGAGCTGTTGCTCCCTTGGGACCAGGCTTGCACTTGTTGAACGGAGCCACTCTGACCTGTGAGTACGGTCTGGGTGTGTGCCCAAAAGCAGTATGGGATGACACAGGGTTGGGAGGTATTGTCAATATGGAGGAGCATCAGATTATCATATGAAAGGAATTTAGATGACTTTGTTGATCGGAGTGATAGAAATAAAATGACATTTAATAATGCTTAGTGCAAAGTCATGCAAAGTTTTAAGCGTGGAGACCAGCAACAAGAATTTCCAGTGTGCAACAGGAGCTCGTCCGCTGTCTGTGACAAAAGGGAGAGATGTGGTTGCACTGGCTGGTCAGGAGATACCTGCGAGCAAGCTGTGAAGGAGACCGATGACATCCTTGGATATCAAAGGGAAATGAGAGATTCAGGGAAGTGTGATATTATCATTGTACAAGTCATCACACAGGGCATCAGTACAAGAGCTTTCCATTGCTCATGGAGTAGCCTGTTGAGAGTCTTCATAGCTCTGGACACTCCAGTCAAGAAAACCTTAAATTGCAACAGTAGTAGGGCTAGAGATATGGTTACACAAACACACTGTCTGTTGTATGAAGTGAGGTTAAAGACCATAGTTTGTTGAGCTCTGGCCAGTTGAACAAATGAAGAGAGAGGTTATAGTAAGTGTTTTAATACACAATTGGGACTGAAGAGCAAGAAGGCAGAAAAACTAAGTCAAAAGATATCATCTGCACAAGATCAAATTGTTGAAGTTGGTCAGGGATAAATTTGGATGAGAAATTAGAAGAAAGCTTCTAGCTACCTAAGGATTGAGGTTGTGTAATAGTCTTTCAATTAGGGTAGTTTTGAGATAGGTCTTGATAATCTTATGAAAGAGATTATACAATTAAGTTAGAGAGTTCCTGGAGATAGGAAATTAAGTTTCCAGAGTTAGGCCTTTGGTCTCCAGTATGGTCATATTTTTAATGTAAAATTGAAAGGAGAATGGACCTGGTTTTGTTTGTACTATTAACCCCTTGCATCAAGGCTTCTGCTGTTTTCTTGTGAGCCAAGGCAAGAATGAATTTTCCATGTTGCTGCAGATTTGAATCTTTTTTATCCCCATATTTGCCTTCCTCCCAAGCACTAAACACTGGAAGTATACAGTGCAGAGACTGTGCATTAGATGGGCACAGTTAACTGGGTTTTTTTCTGGCATGTTCCTGATTTAACCTTTTCATCAAATTTTAGGCCAGAGAGGCATTTTTCCTTCAGATCATGTTGCCAGTGGCTGTATTATACTTCAAGGCATATTTTCTGTGATCTCCTAGCATTGTTTAATGAAATTTGTGTGGCTACAAGGACAGGCAGTACTTGCAGTGATCTTCACAGTTTGATCTTTTGTGCTTCTGATGTGTGTCATGAGTTTGTTGTACAATGTGAGGATGTGTTCTGGGACTCCTGGTGCGTCTCAGCCAGTTGAAGAGATGTTGTGAAGTAGCCATTAATGTTATTGTTTTCCGAGACTGTAGTGCTGGAGTTGTTTTTCCCATCCTACCTGGTATTCCTAAAATAAGTTGCAAAGCTGGACTTAAAATCAGCTCTGCTCTGGTGCTAATTGGAGCAAAATTCTGTAAATTGTGTAGGATAACCTGTAGAAGAAAGAAGTGATTGCTGACTGTTAGTGATGGATTAGTAATTGGAAAACCACAGTTTTTTTATAGGAAAGTTGAATGTGTAATGAGCACCTAATTACAAGAAAAAGAGAAGAAAAGTTAAAAAAAAAAAAAAATTACAGAAAGCAGGCAGGCAAGCAAGAAGGAAAACAGCTTGACTTAGCCTGAAGCAGAGATCACATAACTGCTAAGCTGCCTCTAAAGAGAAATTGAATTATGTAAAAATGACAGTGCAGATGGGGATAATATTGAGATGGTAGAAAAGGAAGTGTGTTAACCAAACTCCATGGAGCTGCTGAAATGCATTGAATCATATGACTGACTTGTATTCTTAGACAAACACAATTGTATAATTGATTAATTTGTCAACATTTCTTTAGTGCATAGCTCTATGGTAACCAAGATTCTTGCTAAACATTGTCCCAGAGAACACTGTAAAATGCATCTCCTAGGGAGGGAGGGAGGCAGGGCAAGACCTTGGATCTCTAACTTTTGATGGTGGTGGAAGAGGAGCACGGGCTGGTTTGCCGTGATGTACATGTTCTGGGTATGAACAAAGAGGTGACAGTAGCTAACAACATTAGTGCCACCTGCCCTTTTCGGAGCAGGTGGGCTGGGGACAATTATGCCAACTTCCCCCAGGGTCCTGAGCACGCAAGGAGAGCAAAAGGTTTGGTCTTCCCTGCACCACCACCTGCATGACATGGACGACTGCGCCGTGCTGCACATCACCCTCCATCAGTTTCTGGGACCTCAGACCTCCGGGGCTGCTTGTCAGGGCTTTGCTGCATAAACCAGAACTGTGTGGAGTTTTACACCGAGCCCCAAGGGCTGCGGACTTGGCCAGTAGCTGTGTTGTGCCTGCGCTGCTCTCTGCACCCTGGCTCCTGGCCGGGGTTTAGGCGAGTCCCTCTGTTCCCAGTGGCCGTGTCGTGACTCAGCAGGCACTTGCACGGCGCCTCTGTCTCCCCATGATTAGTGTTCCCCCTCACCTAGTAGGTGATCTGTAAGTCAATGTGAGGTGCTTTGTTGAATGCCTGCTATAGGCATATTCATTAATTGTTTGACTAATAGATAAACACAACAGTATTTGTAGGTGTGTTTATTCTTGTTTACAAACTGCCCAAGCTTAGGCAAGATTTTTGAGTATATAGCAATGGCAAGAATCATATCCATAAAAGTGCTAATCTCCTCTCTTGCTTCATCTGTTCAGCCCACGAACACACGCATGCACACATGCTTGAGAGAAATTAATATGGTTTGTTTGTTCTCTTCTGGGGTCAGCCTACTTTAATCTTGTTTTAACTCAGCACAGTGTGGCACATTGCTTCAGGACAATAAAGTTTTGACCATAACCAACATATTAAGTAAACCATTTTTTCTGAGAAATAAATAAACAGCTGATAATAGCTCCAATTGCCATTAGTTATTGTGTAGATATGGCAGTGTTATAGGAAGATTATCAAGCAAATGCAGAGGTTTTATCAGAAGAGGATGAGATCAACCCTTGGCCCTGATAAAGGCAAAGGTTGAACTTCCATCAGCTTCTGTGCAGGGAAGACCTCTCCTAGAGTATCAGCCAAAAAATGGTAGTCAGACCTTAGGTTTAGGCTGTTTAAGGCTCTACTGCACAAACTGCAAATATGTTTTTATGTTTAGAAGAGGATGCTGTGTTTTTGGTCCACTGTTGGCTTGTCAGAGCAAACGCAGCAATTAGAGAGGCTGTAATAGCTGGGGAGGGTTACACCCCTTGCTGAGGAAGTTTGCCCGTAAACCTGTTTGTCCTGTCTCTGAGTGCAATGTACACTGGCACGATTTGCAGTAAATGAAAAATATTTGCTCTGATCAAACTCTTCGTAATCAAATTTTATTAAGTGATGTATTAAGTGTGTGTTAAGTGAGTCATGTATGGCAAAAAGGTGGGACTTTGGTTGACTCTGCTAGTGATGTATGTATTAAAGATGAGTATCAACAGTGTGCTTTTTATCAAATAGAATAATTCAAATAACTTCATTTTGCGGCAGGCTTTTAATGGAGAGGCCAGAGTAGGAAGTATTAATAAAACAAACTGTACTAATCTTAACTCTTATGTTTTCTTTTTAATCTTGCTTATTGCAGAGGTCTGAGCATTGTCATTAGTGGAGACAATGTGTCAACATAGAAAAAGTGAGTTACTTTATTTTCTTTCTATTACAAACTTTGCGGTTAGCTTCCTACGTGGCAGTGGTGATGTGGAGCTATATAATTGCAGAGGGGAGTATACATTGGCCCTTGGGTGCCATTCCTGGGACAGACAACTCTCATTGCTCATTCTGCTGGAGCATGGACTTATGTGAAGCTAAATCACTTTCATATCTGGGGCATCCTCACATTTCTTGGGACTTGGCTCTTGGCTCTTCAACTGCAAGACCTCCTGGCATCTGTGTCTCACCAGGCTGAGAGCAGAAGTTCGTTATTTGGGGAAGTTTGCACAACTCAGGAACCCTTGCTGAAAATTTTGTTACGTGGGAAAACTGCCTATATCTCTATTTTTCTATTTTGTGGAAATAATTCAGAGTCTTGAAGGAGAGGGTCCCAGGAGAAGGTTGTTAGAGTAGGAGAGTTTACGTGATTCTGCAATAGTCCTGGTACACTGTCTGGGAAAGGCAAAGATCTGTTAC
Source organism: Neomorphus geoffroyi (assembly GCA_033558235.1). Classification (NCBI taxonomy): domain Eukaryota; kingdom Metazoa; phylum Chordata; class Aves; order Cuculiformes; family Neomorphidae; genus Neomorphus; species Neomorphus geoffroyi. The sequence continues at coordinate 8,917,478 of JAUMJM010000045.1, read as the reverse complement.
CTAAAATGGGAGAAAAATAAATGCAGTGAACTGAAATTGCTATTAAACCATTTGGAAACAAGAAATTAGGCTGAATCAGAACTTCATCTTATCCAGCGCACATGTTTGCAGTCTGGAGCTGAATTCCTTATCTTGGACGTATACATAGTTAAAAAGGCAGCTAGTAGAGCCATCAAGTTTTAGAGTTATTAGATTGGTTATTTTGCTGGTAGTAGGCTGTTGTAACTAAAGCAGAATCTCTTTTTTTGCTTAAGGGACGGAAAAAAGACTAACACAGAGAAGAATAACTTCTGTGTTTTGATTTTCTTTTTTGAAGGAAAGCATATGAATATTAATAAGTGATCCAGCTGGAATGGCATCTTTCTTAAAAAATGTCCTTAGAGATGGTGTATTGTATTAACATGAATTTGATTGCATGGTATGTAAAATTTTATAAATATAAATCATCATCTTATTTCAAAAGCTTCAGTGCCAGGGAAATTATTCTGGGATTTTCTAATATAGTCCAGTTTGAATTGTTTGAATAAGAAGAGATATCAGTGAATAAATCAGATAATGAGCTGCTTTACACAGAAGGCATAATGCCTATTTATGATGTATAGGAGTCCTAAGAGAGATGAATTGTCAGTTTAATCTTCTTTGGATTGTGTTCGAAATCTACTTTTATGAGGCATTCCTGATTATTCCAGAGATTACTGTTCAGACACTTATATAGCCTTCGTTTATATTTGATTTACAGCTCTACAAGTTCCACTGCAGGCAAATCCTCATTTTCTTCAGTTGTTTTTATTTGGTTCCTTGACCTTGAAGTAAAATATGTGGCGTTTATAGGTGTTAACAAAAGTTTTCTTCTGACCTAGTTCCTCTTTTCAGAATTTAGGAAGCACTGTTGTCTCAATGGATGCACCTTACCAGAAGGAGCACTAACACAGATCATCTCTTCTGTCAATGGCATCTTTGACACAACATTGCAGAGCTTTGCAGTTGACCTAAGAGACAAAAATTTCTCCCTTACTCTGTGCAGAAATTGAGAATATGGAGTTTGGAGCCATTGCAATCAATACTTTTTTTCTAAGTTCCTGTGACAAGTTTCATGTGGGAAAAAGGATTGCTGGATGAATTAAATCAGATTAACTAAACATTAGATTTCTCTCTCTGCCTTTAACAGTGAATTGCCATTGACTGTTTACCCATAAAATAGTTATTTTTTTGAGCAAAACTATGGAATTTATTTTTGTGTCTTTCCTGACATAAACATCATGTTTTATTAGGGAATTATGTCAAGCGGCTTTATTAGCAGCTGATTTTCCTCCCAGCTTGCAACACTTGCAGCAGCTTCAATCATAAAACCCTGATGGGGAAACATTGCTGGAAGGGCGACGTGCAATGCCAGAGTCTGGCAGCGCAGGATTGCTGCTCTGCATAGAGGAAGCAAACATCTGTGAGATATTAAAAACTTTTGACAAGGATAGGAAGATAGTTCTCAAGATAATTCCACGTCAAGCTGTGTTCTAACGTCTGTCTCCTGCCAGGCTTCCTAAGCCCTAGGTCATAAGGTTAGAGTAAACTGCGAGATGATTGTGTCATCCTTCACCTGTAGATATAGAACTTCCCAACGGCAATCACCACTGGACCCAAATAGCCTATCATCACCCTCCTATTAAGGATGACTGTTTCTAAAACATTAACATTCATGTCAGGTCTGGATATGGATCAGCACAGGCTTAAATCATTGTCAAGAACAGATGTGAGATACCTAATCAGTTATTTCCTAAGGAAAATGAGTTTGATTGCATGAATAGTTGTAAATATTTCATTCAGCAATTCAGCTACTCCAGCAATGGCAAGCAAGCTTCTGAGGCTGAAGAAAAGCATTTTGTGGTACTGTAGTTGATTTCTTATTCATTTAAACTTTAGTGTAGGAAAAAGCAGCTTAGGTACTCCGGATTACTTTTTGTGACAGCACTGATCATTACCAAGGTTCACTTTGAAAAGAGCCAAATGTGCTTAACCTCAATAAACACAGCCAGCTTCATCCTCATTTACAACATGCAGCAGGATGAAAGCTGCAGATTTTGCCATGGGGACATGATCATGGTGCAGGAATTAATTTTGGCTTCAGTAGGAAGATGACAGCCTGAGCACCAAAACATCCATCCTCTGCAGGCTTTGGTGGTGAGCACAGTCCTTGGCTGGGAGTTGAGGCTCTTGGTGCGCCTGTTGTGCTATCGCTACACGATAACTCTACTGACTCTTTGAAGCATTGGCTGTGTATAAGCCATAATTAAGGACATGGCTTTAATTTCTTCTTTGTTTTGCACTTCTCACTTGTTAAATTGGAAGAAACTTTAATGTTAAATCAGGATGGGTATAATACTAATTTCTGTGAAGTAGATGGAAATTTTAGTATGGATCTTTTGCAGAAGGGCTGATGAGAGAAGAAAAGGAAGGAGTTTAGATTTTCCATTAGCCTAATTGAATGTTTTCCTACTTGAGTTTTGGCTAAACTGTTGGATAGTGTGCTTGTGATTTTTAGGAGACATGTACAAAAACAGTGCATGAAAGAAAGAGGTTGGGAGTACGAATGATATTTCTCTCTCAAACGCGGTGTGAAATTCAAAGGAAACTGGGACTGCCAGCTAAAGGTCATGGGCATTTTTAACTTCTGCTGCTGGCTTTCTGCTACTGCGTGGATATTTGTCCGGGATCCTGCTGACCTTGGTGGTATTACGTAGTCAGATTATCACAGAAACAAGCTCCCTTTTAACCCGTGTGTTTTTATGCATGTACATTATGGTATGATTCTTTCTGTCAGCTGGTCTTAATGTGTATTTTCTTGGCCAGCCTAATTTTGTTGTGGTAAATACAGGATGGACATTGTTAGTATATGGATATATGGTTTAAAATGCTTTGGTCAGGAAAGCCCTAGGTAATAAATTCATGTTTATCCTGATTCTGGAAAGCACAAATAGTTTTCCCTGAAGAATTACACAGATGTTTAAAAACAGAGGCACATGCTAATGGATCTAGCTAAATGAAGGACCAGGCTTTTCAGTGCTCTTTTCAATCTGTCCCAGATGAGATGTGATCTCACGCTGCAGCCTTTTCAGCTAGCCCAGTCTTCTGCTTAAAAAAGCAGGTTCCACATATAACTACAGGTACAGCTTCACGGTCCTTGTCAGCCACATCCATTCAGCCAGGATTGCTCAGCAGATGACAGTATCCATCACTGCTGCCACTAGCTACTCAGTAGAGGAGAGTTATCCTTTGAGAGAGACAGACCCATGTATTTCATTTACTCATTGTATTGGAGTCTTGGTTTTGACTCAAATGAGGAGGATTCTTAGTGCTGTGAAAGAAACCGTATTTTAAAATATTCTGCATGCATGCACAATTGTAACCTATAGCCTGTGTGTAGATGTCCAGAAATATCCATATGTCCTTAATTTCAAGGATGCCCATTACTGTGAGACATGACCCGTTCTCTGTCCTGGGTCTTTCCTCTGCCATCAGTGAAAAACCCCTGCCTGTCCGTGCTGCAGTGAGTGACAAGGGACCGTGTGCTCTGCAGCACAGGGCAAAGCAGCTAAAGCGACCAGAGCCAGATGGTAGCAGAAACATTGCTGCCTGATATGTTTCCTTTCCCCTGAGTCTTTGTGTTTACTCAAATCTTTTTTTACGAGAACTGTATCTGGGATGGACACATCTTTCCTGGTCCTAAATAGTTAAAAAAAGGCCCTCCAAGAGAATCCCCAAAGCGAAGTGGACATTCAGTCGTGCTGAGTCATATTTTGTTATTACGGCTGATGACCCATCCAGCCATACAAATAAACTGCAGGGGGGGGACAAGGCTGTGTGCGAATATCTTATCTACAACAGAGCGAGGCCTTGGGTCTTTGTGCATAATATGTGTAACAATAATGACCTAGTACGAAAGTGTTCCAGTGACTGACATATTTGCAGTCTAAAGAAGATAACAAAGTAATAAGCGTGAGAGAGAGAGATATCTGTGGATTTTTATCTTCTTTTTTCTTCTTTCTGGAGAAAAGTTTTGCTTTCTCATTATATTTCTCATGCATATCAGCAGTCCCATGCAGAATGATGAATATAATTGCAGTTAATTGTTTGAATATTCTTTTATTCCTGAAGCTTTCAAAACAAATAACCATCCTTTGAGGAGCTAGTTGAGAAGTGATCTGGGCAAGATAGTGCAAAAGAGAATATTGGATGTGAAGTTAAAAGTGCCTTAGAGAAAAGAAAGGAAAGTGAGGTGGGGGAGGGTGTTTTAAAGAAGGAAGAAAACTGGTTATATTATTAATAATACCAGTAACATAAGTGGCAACAGTTCTTCTTGAAAAACATTTGTAAGCTTCAATAGTTCAAATCCATACTTGAAGATGGAATTAGACTTGGATCAACATCTTCTCTCATGCGTGTCTTCTAGTGTTACTTAATGCAAATACTACAAATGAACATGACTGTCCAAAATGTGTTTGCTGACTATATTTATCATCTGTCTTCTTCATAGTAAACAAGAGACATCTGTGGAGAAGGTCTGGTAGCCACAGAAAATATTTTGCATCATCGTGGTGCCATTATGAGCTATTCTCAGCTCAGAGAGCTGTTCTTTAGGGCAGCTGAAACACAAATGTCTATTTGGTGTTTGGGATCCTTTGCAACCGTATTATATATTTGTAATGCAGGAGGTAAAACACTGGATGGAAAAAGTGTCACTTCAAGACAACTGTGAGCGATTTTGGAAATTCTGAGCAGTAAATGAGTTTTCTCACAGCTCAAGGCTAGCCCTTAATCATACACTTGAAACAAGTGGACTCAGACCTTATGAAAGGTGTTTACTTTACTCAGCTTTAAGGCACAGGCCAAGAAATAACTTGATCGGATTAGCAGAGTTTGAATAGGAACAGCAGCAAATAGAATCAAATGAGTGTGAACGATGCTGCTGTGCTCTCTATTAGAAAAATATCTGCCAGCTGCCGTTGTAGAGTGTAATCCTGCAAGATGCTGACGCCTTTGGTTCCCATTGCCTCGGGGAGCTGGGCCAGGGCACTTCAGGCATGTGGCTCCCATTACTCACCTTAGTCAAACAATGGTTTTTCTCTGAAATCCTGTTATATAAAGGCTGATTCTTTTCTGCCTCCTGTTTCTTGAAAGGCTCTTGATGCTTACAGGGACTGGGTGCGTTGCTGGTTGTTCTCAGCTGCAAGATTACAGAGATGGCAGTGGTAAGGTCAGTGGGGCATGAACACAGCTCAGCTGGAGAGCAGATGTGAACAGATCATTTAAGGAAAGAAGCTGAAATTCTCAGAGCCAAATGAGGATAAGACAAATTTTGAAATGTAAAGGCTTTGTTTAAATTCCTTTTTACTTATGTGCATATTATATCTGGAGCGCTCTAGAATTAAACCCACCAAGAGGGTGAAGAAGTTTCTTATGCTTGAACTTGGGCATGTGAAGCCAAAGAAATAAAATGAGGTCAGTTAGCTCAGCTGCAGTGAATCCTTTGATATTCATTTAATGGGTAAGTAGATAAAACTTTAAGTAAGCTTGCATGGGAGACTTTGAATTTTAACTACTAAAGCTCTTTATAGTTTTCTCACAGATCTTTTACATAGACTGGACATTAGGAAACATTTCTTTACTAAGAGGGTGGTCAAACACTGCAACAGGCTTCCTAGAGAGGTGGTTGGTGCCCCAAGCCTGTCAGTATTTAAAAGGCATTTGGACAAAGCTCTTAGTAAGATGGTTTAACTTGGTTAGCTCTGAATTGGTCACGCAGTTGGATGAGATGATCATTCTAGGTCCCTTCCAGCTATTCTATAGGGCAGTTTACCTGTTCAGACACCTAGTGCTGTTCCACTTCTGCCGCAATGCCACTGCAGGTCTCCTCAGCCTGTTTTCTCATTTCTTCTGTCTCTGAACTAGAGGTGAGAGGTGGGCTGGCTCTGGGAAATTCATCCTTTTGGCGGTCTTTGGGTTTGAGATTTGGATTGACGTCAAGAAGTTGAACTCTGGATCAAGAACTAAATACTCCTCTGGTATTGGGAGGCTTTCAGTCTGGTTCAGACCTATCTCTAATCCTTTTATCATAGTATTTCCTTTTTTCTTTTTAATAACTTCCTTATATATTGAGTTCCAGAAATTCCAGGCTGGTGATACACATGGGAAACATTGCAACAGAGAGCAGATTAAATTACTCAAGTCTATGATTATGAAGGCAGAACATTTTTTCTTCATGTTGTTTGAAAAGGGACAATAATCTTCCTTTTTTTGTTTACAAAAAAAAGTTTGAGATCAGATGACTCTGAGCTGCCCTTTCATTGGTCAGTCAGTGATCTCTTGAGGAAAAAAAACTGAACTGGGTTTTTTTTCCCCCCTCCTTCATTTGAAAATCAGTTCTTACCAGTGCTGCGTATTTAAGGGAGTTCTAAGACTAAAGTCTTAGATGCTTCAGGAAGCTTATTTTAGGAGGAAAGACTTGACTGAATGCCAATAGACAGAGCTAATCATGGAGACATCTGGTTTCACTTCTTAACTCTGCTGCATGACCTTGAGTCAATTTTGGGTCAAGCTTTTCTAAAATGTGCATTGTTTGTGGGTGCTTATGCTGGGTTTCAGCGTTACTGAAAATCAAGCTGTAACTGCATTTACTCTTTCAAATTCAGCTTCCCGAAACTGGGGCATCTGTAAAAAGAGACAGAAGAAAAATGTATGCCCCTGTTTCCTCACTTGTACAACAAGGATAACTGTTTTTGTGAAGTGCAGTGAGTCTTGCTGATGTAGAAGCATTAAAGGAGAGAAAAGGTGGCAGCAAGCTGCTTGAAAAGCATCAGAAAAGTAGACATTCAGTACAAATCAAAGGATGCTGAATAAGAACCAGACTTCCAAGACCTCCCACTTTACAAGCCAAAGGGCTCCCCCGGCAGCATAGAGGACCAAGCTGATGTAAGGAAGCACAGAAATGACAGAGTCGAGGAAAGCTGGCTATCTGCAGACTGTCTGTACAGCATCCAGCCCATCCAGCCGCCTTTTCGCATATTGCCCAGCAGTGGGAGAAGAGCGGCTGGGTTGCCCTTCCGTGGAGGGGGGAACAAGCAGCATTACATCAAGTGTGGACAGGGCAGCACAGGTGGAGCAAGCCATGTGTTCTGGGAGGCTCAGATTTGTGTCACATACAGTCGTGCTGTGGAGGTCAGAAAGGGACATACCTACTGTGCAGGTGTGGATCAGCTGTGCTAAATGTCTGGTCATTTAGTGGAAGAGTCCTGATAGTATCACACTTCTTTCATTAAATGGGATGGGGAGTTGGTAGACTCCTCTTGCTTTCAGAGGTGCATCCTGACTCCAAGACCAACTATATTTGCTGTCAGGCCTTGAAGTAAGCTGAGGCACATTAACAGGGCAATGCCCAGTGGAGTTCTGTAGCTAGAGGGATGTTTGAGTCCACAAATAGCTCCCACCGTCCTCTGGTCCTGCAGCCTATGAGCAGATGGACTTCAAAGACAGGTCATACACAGAATTTTCCTCCTCACTGGAGCAAAGCAGATTGAAAGTGTGGTCCTGGAACCACCTAGCACCCACTCCTGACCCAATTGAAGGCCCCTGCTTTTACAGTGCAAGGCAAGCAGCCCCTGGGCCTTATGTTTATTTTTGCATTATGAGTTCAACCTCCAGCAGAAGTGAACACAAACCACAAGTGCTCATCTCCTCATCTGTATGGTCCTCGGGCATCTGAAATGAATTTTATATAAAAGACTGGGAAAGGCAAAGAAGAAACAAAGCAAAAAATGTGTTTGAGGAGAAAAATAGAACAGCTAAGGACATGAAGCTACTATTGCCTCTTTCAATGATCTGGTAGTTGCTGTGGGTGTTCTCTTGCTGAGGAAATTAAAAAGAATGTATTTAGATTAATTAGATATCTAATTTTTTGTTGTCTAATGATTGCATTTATTTTGTGCACAAGGGGAAGAATAAAGCATAGAAGTAGGTGGTTTAATGACACATAGACTTCATGTAGCTGTCTGCTTGGAATGAGTTCCTCCCATAGTAAGTAGAAGAGAAGAGGAATTACAACAGGGATTTCCGGGTAACACATCCAAAAAGACAGCTTTGACATGTTTGTCCTAGTATCTACATAGTTGCCAAAACAAAATCTGAAACCAAAAAAAGCCAGCATCCTCAATGCTATAAATACAGTTGATGCAAGCTGTATCCTCTTAGTGGGAGTAATGCACAGCACCTTCGAGGCAGAAGACCCAGCTGGTGATCCCTGAAAACGGAGAACCAAGTGTCAAGGTGCCCAGCATCTGCTTTTTTAGGCAGTTCTGCAGTAGGTGCGGAAGCGAGTGCTGGTGAGTTAGCAGAGAGTGTTCATTTCTTTTACAATTATTCCTATCTGATTTGCTCTAATAATGTTGAAATTATTCTCAATGAAACCTTGAAATTAGCCAGAATTTCAGCAGTAGGTTTTTGATCAGATGTTGTCCATGTTATTTAAGCTGCTTTGGGGTTTTTTCAGCTTGTTGAGCCACTCTTTTCATTGCTGAAATTCATTGAGTTAACCTTCCTGTCCTGTCCCCTGTCCCTCCCCAGCTTTTGTGATTTGCCAGAGAAGTAAATATGATAGAAAATGGCCTGAGGCGAGAGGAAGGAAGCTCTGCTCACCTTCACTTTGTCTGCACCCAGCAGGAATGGTTATTTAACTTCCACCATCAGGAGGTGAGCAGTGCAGGAGTCATCCTGAATGTCACCACTGCTTTTCTTGATAGAATTGCTCTTGGTATGTTATTACAAATTGCTCTAAAGTAAAATGTGTGTTTGTATATGTGTGTCTATGCACCCTCCCACCCACACACATGCATTTACACCATCAGGATCAGCCGTAAGGAGGAGCAGAGCTTTAAGGGCATCCATATTTGCTGGAAATTTTGGAGAACGTTCTGTTCAAAAGACTTCTGACTGTGAGATTTGAATACTGCTGTGTTCTCTTTAGGTCTGTGTGCCTTTCCTGGAAATAGTCCTGTGAAAACACGCATCTCAGATTATGCTGAAGGTTTAGCTGCTCCCAGCCTACCTGAGGGAAAGCTGTATTATTATTGGAGGATTATTTGGCTCTATGTCTGTCTAAGTCAGATGTGTTAAAGAATGCTTTGTAAGTTAGATACTGTAATTTCATACTAGAATTCACATTTACCTTTCATGTAGTAACTGAATGGCTACAAATGGACCTAGTTATTCATCCAAGACTGCAGAAGAAGTGTTATTTACATATACATTTTTATCCTACCTTGCTTGTGCCAGTAGAGGTATAGTTTTCTACCATTTAGAGTTGTGATCAGCAGTACTGCCTTTTGCCTTTGGAGAATTTTAAGGGGCTATTAGACAAATTAATTGAAGTAATTAAACGCATACCCTTCTTATTGCAGAAACCCTGTAGACTTTTTAAATAATATTCTACAATATTGTACCTTTACCCTGCAAGGTTCAGTAATTTGTTGGAACAGAAAAAACTTGGCCAGATATTTTCTCCAGGATCTGATAAAAATCCTAGAGAACATGCTGTTCCAGTAATCATCTTTTCTTTTCAAGTATCTGTTATTTTTTTAAATCCTTTTCCTGCGTTCGTTTGTCAGAAAATGGCATATTCTGATAAAAAATAAAAAGAAAAAACCCAACAACAACAAAAAAACCCCAACACACCATCATTGTTCCTCCAGGTATCTTTCATTTCATTTCTGTGCTGAATCACTGTGTTCTGATACAGCCTTTTTTATTCTGTAATTGTTTTGTATAATCCATTTTCTTTGGCCACCTCTTAGCTTCTCTCTCTGAAGCTGTTACTGCTATAATGAATGTAGTCATAAATCTGTCACAGGTAACAAGCTAAATTTAGAGCTCAATAAACCAGGGGAGAGTATGCTGTAGATAAGTGAGCACACTGAGATGCAATGGTTACAATAGTGGCACAAAAAGTCCACTTCTGACAGATTAACGAAAGAGGACACAGGATATTTGGATCCCTCACCACTTCACCACCGTTACTCGTGTTACAATAAACAAAGATGCTGTGTGAAAATGTAGGTGCGGTCATGGCTCACCACCCTGCCTTGGCACCCCCAAGGGCTGAAGGTGCCACTCCCAAGGGCATTAGGTGCCACTGAGGGTTGTGCTGGACCGGACCGTTTCCCTCAGCCATCCCACAGTGGAGATACGGGGTGGTGTTTCTGTAAAGGATGGAGCTTCACAGCTCTGCCACTGAACTGAGGGGGACTGCAGTTCCTCCAAAGAGACAAAGGGTCTGAAACTGGAATTAAGAGCTATCAGGCAGGATGGGACCCAGGGCTCCTGAAGCTAGACTAAGGTGATGTGGGAACCAACCGCGTTGAAGATGCCCATCTGATTCCCACCGGCATGGTCCCAAGAGCAGTGAGTCTCTAACGGTGTGGCAGTCCTGCATGCCTCAGACATGGACAGATTGAGGGTTCCCACAGTTAAATGCCTGGGTGATGTCAATGCCGAGATCCTTATAACGTTTTATTATCTTTTTGAGAAGAGGAAAGTGAGGAACATAGAGAAGAAAAAACAGTAGAAAGATGAAGGTAGGTGAAGTAAGACAATAAGATGGAGACAAACCACACTCAAGGAAGATCCAGTTCTCTGAATTGCAAACCAGTGAATGTTGAGTAAGGGGGATAAGTGAAAGAACATCAGGAAAGAATGAAGAACATCAGAAGGCAGGGCATGGCAAGGAAGGGAAAGGAGAGGGTAAAATACAAGCAGAAGAAAAATAAGCAAGCAGATCAAATAACACAGAGATGCAACTCCTTTTGCCACATCGGTTTTAGTCTTTGTATTTCCATGTCATGGCTTCATGCTGAGCTGTGATTCAGTGGTGGTGAGGCAGTGCCAGGATGGGTATTCCAGCAGGGGTAGTGCTGTAGCAGAACAGAGCTGCCACTGCTCTTACGGCTGGCTCGCTCCAGCAGTGGGGCTAAGCCTGTCCAGAAACATCTGTCCTAAAGGTGGGTACGTTTGTCGCTGGAGTTTGCTCAGTGTAAGAGAAAGACCTGTGCAGCGGAGAACTGTGCTGCTTCCTGTGCTAAACAGCATTGTTTGGGTTTTCAAATGTCACTTACATTAGCATCTTATAATTGAATCAGTAGCACTTTACTGAAAAGGTTAAATTCTGCCTTTTAAAAATTAAATCAGCAGCTTAGCTCTCAACCACAGCTATGCCCTCCTGTTGCCTCAAGAAGAATGAAACATTGGCATATTGACATATAAATCGTATTGCTGGAGAATGCATTATCTCTTATTTATGACTGCGTTGTGGCACAAAGAGCTGCATGTTGTAATTGAGAGCTCTCTGCTGAATTAGTTGCATGTAAAATCTGCGAAAATTATTAGCACAGCACATTTCTGTGATTACAATATTTCCTACAATATAGATTTGAAGACTCCCTAACTGCTGTACATTACTCAAATGCAAAATTTTATGAAAAATTAAATACAAGCACAACAATTTTTTTATGTATAGAGAATATTTTTACTTAGATCAGTTGACAGAGTTGGGAAAAAGCAATCAAATTAGCTAGGTTCAGGGACCCTTTTTAGGTGACAGATGAAAGCTTTATCTGGTGCTGATCACAAAGAAATGTGCAGCATTACACTCAGAGAGTGCCTTGCCATCAGTGACATAACCAAATAATTAAAAATAAAGCTATAATGAAGCATTCATAGGAACTGTTGGTTTCAGGGGATAATTCTCACTAATGTGATGTTCCATTTAGAGTTATCCTAAGGTGATGTTAATATTTTGTTGGTTTGCAGCAAGCCAATAAATAAATATTTTCTTTAGTCAAAAGTTTGCTGGTTTAGATAGCTCCTGAAGTCAAATGGGATTGCAAAACAAAGAACTTCAAACAAATTCCCTCTCTCATTCTCTCCTCAGTAAAAAAAATGTGCCAGAATATTGCAGAGAGCATGGAATGGTGCTTTAACTATTAGCTGTGTGTCCGAGAAGCCCATTTGTCTCGTTAAGGCTGTCATACTACGTTACCCTTTCTGTAACCCTGGAAACAACTTCAAATACTGTGATATTTGAAAAGTCCTAAACGTAACTTGCCTTTAAAATGCTATGAGTGGTTTTTGAGGGTCTCTGTACAAGGGAAGAAAATATCTTTTCCCTTAACAGATGGCATTAAGCAATGATAGATGTGCATATCTTTGTGAGGAAGTTGATCCTCACCTGTTCTGGATGGGGTAAAAACCAATGCTAGCAGCACCAACAAGTGTCCTCTCTTTACCTGTCCATAGAGTTCAGGAATCCTTTTTTTCCAAGTGTTGCAGGAGAAGGGCTTTCAGGAGGCAATAAATAAATTTTGATCCCTCTAAGTTAATACAGTTAAGGTCAAAGAGATTCTATCTGGAGCTATTTAAAATACTCTTAACATGCAGACATAGTGCTGTCAGTAGTGCTAAGTGCCTTATCGTGCTGAGGAGTGTATACAACCCTTATGAAACTATTCTTAAGTATTCTGGTTACTATATTTAGCTCTGGCTCATAACAAGACAAAAAGCACTTAGCTAAATGTAGTCTTGAAGTGCTTAATCCGGTTAAGAATATTTTGTCCTTAGGTGTCTTCTACTAAGACTTTTTGTAGCTCATGATCCTGCTGCATCATGCAAAAAGCTTCTCTGTGTGTTTGGGCCTGTGAATTCTTTCATGGCCCTTTATTCTGTTAGAGCCTCGAACTCTGGAATTGACTGAGGAAATCTGTCATGTTCACTGGGGTCATCCCACTGGGACAGACCTGGGAAGTCTCATTCCTCTGCCCCTAGCAGCTCACATCAGCCGTACGCCAGCGGGATGCGATAGCTGCTGCTGGAGGCTGGAGAATCTGGGCTTTGTTTCCTAATTTAGACTCAATGAGCATTAACTGCACTGTTGTCTCAGTGACCAAACAGCTTCCCTCAGCTTATTGCTCTTCAAGTTGCCTGGGAGGGCAACCAGGTGTAGAAAGCAGAATACTTGCCAGGCTTCCCAGGAGTCTTCAGTTGTTAGGCAGCCTATGGGCAAAGGGCTGTGAAGGGTTCTGCGTAAAGCTTTGCACTCAAAGCTGGGGAAGAATCCTTTTGTTTGGCTGAATTTTTGCATACTTATGCCTGTATAGAAAATACATTTCCTGAAAAGTTGTGATAGAACTGCTTGTATATTCACAAGCAATTTTTAGAATTTAGCCCAGTGTTTTAGAAAGAACTTTTTTTTACACCTATGTATCTCTGAAGTTATTACGAGTTAGCAAGACTTCTGTATGAGTCATTCTTCTAGGGGAGAAACTACTGTATGATTTTGATAAAACAGCACTGACCAATGAGCTGCAGTGATGATAAGCACCACAGTTCTGTGATAGTTCAACAGGGTAACAAATAAGATCACACACTCCTCTTGAAATCAGATAAAAGCTTGTAACTTGACCAGCATATGACCACTGTCAGAACAGAAGCGCAGCAGATCTTCTGTGTTTAGGCTTGTTACATAGCTGTTTTTTTCAGCTGCAGCGTCACTGCGGATATCAGGAGTTGAGTGAGATTTTCCCTGGAAGTTCACCTTCTGAACTGAAAATGATCACTTCATCCCAACTGGATTTTTTACTGAATCACTGACTGCTGAAACGTATTAGGTATTTTATATGTTACTTCTGTACTTCTACTGTGTCAGGAGGCTCAAGCCTCTTGCAGGTAGCTTCTGTATTGCATCTACAAACACTGTATCATACTTTATCTGAGCCAGTTTTTTTGAGCAAACGGACTGACATACTTTCATGTAGCTGCAATGAACCAGAATTTGGCCCATTGTCTCAGGTTACTCACAGAAACCTCCTCCACAAAGTACTCTCACTGTGTCACTGGTGAGGATCTGTGCTGCTCGTGGTATTTAGGAGTGGCCTCGTGTTGTCAGCCCCTACCCAGTCCCAGCTGCCCTCTCCAGCGTGCATGCCTGACGTGTGTCTCTTGCAGTGGTTCTTCAGCCACCTTCTTATGTTTCCCTCCCTTTGAGCTGTTTTTGCTACCTGGAGAAACAAACAAGCTCCTGCTAGTCCTGTAGATGATCAAGAATGAGGGGGTATGTTTGCTTGTTCACCATGGTTACAAATTTGTAATCCCTGGTAGGTGGCAGCAAGTTTTGTGCGGTGTCTTGAGCTGATGCTGGAACTAATGGTAACAGAAGAAACAGCCGTGAACCAGGGCTCAAAGCAGGGAGGTCACTTTAGGGACATTAAAAGCTTGTGAAGTGTGGAAGCCTGGCATTTGGCTGTTGTTGAAGATATTGCTGTCAGACAGCCTGGTTGCTCCCGTGTCCTTCCTGAGAGTGAGGCTCATCTGAAGCCAAACAAATTCCAGCAGCAGAGGTTTCAGAGAGGTGTGCACTGTGGTGTGGTTGTAGTCAACACTTCAGTCTTCTTAGTGACTGTTTAAATGCAAACAAAAAGGAGATGTGTGTATCCCATCGGTAGCAGATCTTAGAGGAAGGCCTTAAATCCATCCACAGGTGGGTGGTTGTGGCATGTGCAGACTTAAGGTGATCATGGTGACCTTGAAGGAGATTTTTGGTTGCAAGTTTGGATAGATGAAATATGGATCATGCTCACTGGTTTTCATAGCATGCGTGCTAGGTGAACTGTCATACTTTGTAAGGACTCCAACTGATCCTCAGTGGCCCTGAGCTAGTAGGGCCCTTCCTACACCCTGCTGAGCTTTTTGGACATGAGGGGCTGAGTTGACCTTCCCAGGCTGCTTTTGCAGCAGCAGGTGGTGCACACAGAGCCAGGAGCCCCAGAATATGGTGTAGCTCCCATTCCTGGAGGCTTTGCTGAACTTTGGCCAGTCATACTTGAGCATGTTTCTGATTTACAGGGGTAGACTTTTTCGTCTTGAAGTGATTGCTGCTCTCTAGGCTAAGTCTTGCCTGCAACTGTAATTTAACTGGATTTGCTTTTCCTTCCAGGATTTTTTTTTCTCCATCTCAATTTACATGGTGATAAGAAGTGCTAATCCTACTCTGTCAGTCTGGACTGATGAATCTGAGGAATAGAACAGGTAATTTCTAATTTGGCTCATAGCTTTCCATGACTCAGACAGTGAGAACCACTCCCTCCCCATGGAGTACATTCATATTTTGGGACAAAAGAAATCATACAGTTTCTTCTGCCCAAGTCATCTGCAGAGAGGAAGATCATTGCCCTGGAACAGGAAAGGGAAGATAATTTTTTGTAGCTTTTGCTGTGAGCAGCATCTTTGACTTCCCATCAGTTATGGATGGTTTTATTTTGTGTTGCTTTTATAGTCACCAAGCTGTTTGAGCTTGGAGTAGTCTCAAAGCAGGGAAAAACATGTGGACGTACCTATTGAAAAATGCCCCTTGGATGCTTGGAGGGGTGGGAGGGTTTTGCTGGTGAAAGTGCTCGCTAGAGGTGGAGGCAGATTTCTGCTCATGCTGGGGACCGGTACAGTATCCTCTTTGGAGGTGTCTGAGGGGGGCTGCAACCCAGTAGAGCTGATGGGGATGATGCAGTGTGGAGTGATGGCAGATGGCTTGCCTGCATTTGCCTGACTCCTTGTGCCTCTCACTTAGCCCATATGAGTCACAGAAAGTGAGTCACCAGTGAAGAAGTTACCCTTGTGTTGAATTTTCCACCAATTTATGGGGCTTGAGAGTACCATATCCTTACTGGGAGTTATTGCTAACTGTTCTCCTTACCTGTGCTGCAGGAACAGTTAAAGACAGCAGCTTGCAGTGAGTGTTCTGGTGCAAGGACATATAGAACCCAGGGAACCCAGGTCACATTCCCTTCTTTCACTGGTTAGTGCCATGTGAGGAAGTTTTAGCTTGAAGTCTTGGATATGAATCCAAGTGGTAGGGTACAGCTCAGATGATGTGGTGGAATTCCACCAGTGCAAACAGCAGTCATTGGCTGCAGGGTGCTTTGGATGAACCTGTCAATCATATGTCTCAGATGTCCTGATAGTACCCTGCTGTTGCTTAATACTAACCCTTTGGGGGATTAGCATAGTTTCCTTTTCTTCCTGTGCCCTTCCACAGTGCAGTGCTTGAAATCAACCAGCAGCCTGTTGGATTTTCCAAAACAGGACCGTGCACAGTGCTGCCTGGTGCAGACATTAGAGTCAAACCAGCTCTCGCATTTGCAGGGGAGGTGCTGATTCCTGTGCAGAGTTCAGTGCTTTGGCAGCATTCCCCATCCTGTGGCAGAGGGGAGTGCAAAGGCAGGCTGAGGGACTGCTGGCTCTTGGCTCTTACCTTCTAAAGTTACACTTGTTGCTGTATGTTTGGGTGTATAGCAGTAGTTTCACTTCTCAAGCCTCAGTAACTGACAGAATAAGAAACCACTAAGAAACTACATAACGAGAATGGAGTTTTGAGAAAGGGAAGAGTAAAATATCCAAGGGGGCATAAACTACAAACCAGTAAGCTCCATGCCTGACACTTCAACAAGATCAGGGAATGTGTCTCAGTTAAATACTTCTGTCTTTTCCTTCTAGAGCCCTTTGTCGTGTAAACGAACTGATGGATGAAGATGAGAAGGACAGGGCAAAGAGGTATGAAGGGATGCACAGAGCAGTGAGAGTGGGAGCTCTCCTGCCGAAAAATTGTAAATGTTGTGTTGTCCAATGCTTGAAAAAGTCCTTGAGACTACTGATGTCAGAGGCAAAATTGCCGTGCAGTTTACAGGCTGCACATAACGGACCACAAACAGCATAACTAAGGCATCATTCTCAAGCTTTGCATAGTGTGTTTGACCACCCCTACTGCGGGTTAATCAGCTGAGTGGTCCTTAAATTACATTGTTGTGCCCTCAGAATCTTGTGTTATCCCATGGCTATTTATTATCTTGATGCAGGACTCCTGACCTGTGATTTTACTGACACCATGCAGTGCTGCCCACCTGGGGTAGAGTTCCCTGTGAAACTTAGAGAGCAGTCCTGCTTTAGCACAGGTATGAGTTAGTCTGCCTTCAGAGAAGCATTTGGCTCAGTCCTAATTAGTCATCGTACACGAGTGCCAAAACAGAGATGGCTGTGAATGTAAATACTGGATCTGAGAACTTCCAAATGCCAACCTGAATATGAATGGAAATGCTTTCTGCGTACCATACTTGGTCTAGATCACAGGAAGCATGTCTCATCGTGAATACACTTGTAAAGAAAATTAATTACTACTGGAAAAGATTGTGTGAAAATCAGATATGAGCATTGGAAACAGCATTTTGGAAGAAACTGAATGGCTTTGTTTTCTCCTTTATTGTTTTTAATGGAGGGGAAAGCCCTAATAGAACATTAAATTGTATTAACAAAAGCTCAAAACTAGTCTGTGGTTTCCACAGCCAGACTCTTTAACTTTCCCAGTTTCATATATCATGGAAGCAGATTTTCAAAACCAGATCAAGAGCATGTGCTTGACTTCTTTCTGCAGCTGAGTTGTCTCTACACAATATTGTCTTTCTGTAAGCTACTTTTTGCAACTACAAGTCAGGGAATAAGGAAATTTTTGCATTTTGACCTTTAAATATGTGTGTACTAACTGCAAAACAAAAGTTCATAAAATGAGGTGGGCAAAACATGAGCACGTAGATGCAAGGACCCCTGTTACTGGAGAGATTTCACCACTAACAGCTTCACCTCAGTATCAGTGCTTTTGAAACAGTGGGAACCACTGCTGAAATGTACAAAAGGATACGGTCTTGCTCAAATGAATATAAATTACATTTGTTATGTCCACATGTTCATTGCTGTTGGTGAGCTCAGTCCTGCTGGCAGGCTCTAAGCACCAGCAAGGTACTTACACCCAAGCCTAACTGTAAACAGATGAGCTGTCCCAGCAGAGTTTAGATTCTTGTATTTAAACTGTTTTGCTGAGGCAGGGACATTTACCTCTCCCTGGGTTGAGCTGTAGGTCCTTAGTTTTGTTTAGCAACATTTATGTTTCTGTCACCCAGGGCATCACGCAACAAATCTGAAAAGAAGAGGAGAGACCAGTTCAATGTCCTCATTAAAGAGCTTTGCACGATGCTGCAGGGCCACGGCCACCCTCTCAAAATGGACAAGTCCACAATACTGCAGAGGACCATCGACTTCTTACAGAAGCAGAAAGGTACTGGAGAGCGCTGGCCTGCTTCCATCGAAGGCGCTGGCTCTGCATTTGTCTGGCAGCCACTTCCCACTCAGAAGATGAAATGGGTTTTCCCAAGTGTCTAAGACCTCCAGAGAGGACATGAGCCTAAGTGAGGGTCAGAATAAGGCACAGCAGATGGCCTCAGGAAGCAATTTAGGTTTGAATACAGTGCTGACCAGTTAAACATAGACATACTTGAAAAGATGCAGTGCTGTATGCTTTTTAATATAGTGACATCGCTCCATTTCCCTCACTGGCCTCCACATGCCCTGACATGCTTTGTACGCTCTCGAACAGAGCATGAGGGAGGAAGAGCTGAGGAACAGCATGCAGTAGAAAAACCAGGGCAAAGGGGGTTCTGTGCCCTGTTCCCAGGTCCCCTGGGGCAGGAGATGGCTAAGTGCAGCCTGCCCTGCTGCCTGGGCACTCCCATGAGCCTTCCTGAAATGGCTTCAGGGTCACAGACGCCCTCTGCTCATGGTGATGCTCAGCTTAGCCCATTGACCTTAATTTTTGAAGGATTTCTTCAGAACACACAAAATGTCTTCTCTTACTTTTCTTGATTTCTAATGCATTTGTACGTGATGGCGTGAAAAATGACTGTTGCATACAAGCAGGCTTTGTGTGGAGAATGATCTGAGGTTGATTCCCCTGAAAACCTCTTAAAAGAAACCTATTGTTACTTGAAAATGAAAAAAAAATCCAACTAGCATGAGTCATGTTGCTTTTTTGATGTTTTTTCTCTTTAAGAAATCACAGCACAGACAGAAGCCTGTGAGATTAGACAAGACTGGAAGCCTTCATTTCTTAGCAACGAGGAGTTCACCCAGTTGATGTTAGAGGTAAGAAGAAATTAAAGCTGAATAGATTAGTGAGAAGTAATCAGTTCAGGGAAGTAGTTCAGAGATATATAGTTCCTTTTCACCTGTCGGTCGCGATGTTAATGTTAATGATTCCTACTCTGCTGATATATGTAATACAAACCTAACAGACACCAGTATTGTGCTCAATGCTTTGCAGACACAGAACTGAAAAACGTGATTACTTCCACTTAAAGATAAACGGCTTTTCATTTAGGAATGAAGACCAATTTGGCCTGGTGAGAGAGGAAAAAGAGAATTGCCCTTCTCAGAAGAGCTGCTAGAGCTAGCAGTTTTAGAAAAAACTTGAAAGGACCTGAAAAAAGCAGAGCAGCTCTCTTCCTCCCACATCCCATTAGCCAGGCAGCATTTACTTTGCTGCCTTTGCTGCTGCCGGGTGCGCAGTGTTGTGGTTGTGATGTGAATGCCGTATCTTCTGCTTGAATTGTCTTTAAGTGCATTCAGGAGAACAGCTCTGATACTCTCACCTCTAAAACGCTGAGCTGATCTAGAAACACCCCACAAGCCTACATTTTTCCTTTCTTAAAGATGCAGCTGTGGGTTTGTGCTGCTTGCTCCGCTGACAAGGACTTCTCCTACCCTGCGTGGGCAGCTCTTTGCCCCACCAAAATAAGGGTGTATGCCAGGCTGAGCTGGGAGGTGCTGCAGTGTCTTAGTTATTCCTTTTCATCAGGATGTCATGACTCACCTCCCTGGAAAAGTCTGTTCATTCTTTCTGGGAATTTCTCTCACCAAACAAGCTAGTTTGTTCCAGCTGAATCAAAACAGTTTCCCCCCTTAGAAGTATCAGGGAGAGAGAGCCCTTTGGTAACTGTTGGCTTGCTGGACTAGGTTGACTGGTTTACTTAAAAATCAATGGGTTTTTTTTCCAGAGAAAGCTTAACTTCAGCAAAACCAGAGTATGGCAGTGAGGTGGGGAATAACTGGCTATGGGGAAAGATGGTGAATATTGCATATTTGGCTCCCTATAGCTGAGCTGCAGAGCACCCTAACTGTGTCCTTGAAAGAGTTGCGTGTGTGCGTGCTACTGACCAGAGATTAAACCTCCCAGAGCTTGTTAAGTGTTAGAGAAGAATAAGGACAGACACTGGGTCAATGTGAAAAATAGGGGAAAAACCCAAAGAGGAAAGCACATGGAGTAATGTAAAAGAGACAGAGAACTTTTACTCTGGGACAGAAACCATTATGGATAAGAAAGGGGAAAAAACCCAAACTTTAAAATTGTGTCACTAGCCTGAAAAGTGAGTGCTTTAAGCAAAATAAACAAGACTTTAGATCTTCTCCATATCGTTCATAAACTGCTAAAAACACAGCAATTTTTCTGTCTCTTCTTATCCATCCATCCACCCATCGAAAAATGCTGGGTTTGCCATGATGATATCTAGCACCTCTTTACGCACCAAATTGGTTAACTGTTGTGTAAGCCAGAACACGTAATGAAGTCACTGAAGTCACCAATGTGGGTGTAGAAATTTTAACCACCACTGTCTTGCTTCATGTTAAATGCTCACTGGGTGAAAAATACAAGTCAATTTAATATTAATGAGCAAATAAGAATGTAAGAAGAACATTGAGTTAGACAGCATGTATGATTTTTATTTTGCCACATTGAACCATCATTTCTGTAATGATTTATGTTAGTTTTAGGCTGTTAGAAGCATCACCAAAGAATAAATTAGCCTATTATATTTTAAATTGTTCCCTTGCTTACTTTTTATTTTTTTCTTTTTGCCTGCCTTTTATCATTAGGCACTAGATGGCTTTCTCATTGCTCTTACCACTGATGGGATTATTATTTATGTATCTGATAGTGTCTCATCTCTGCTTGGACACTTACCGGTAAGTTCTGACGATACAATATGTTGAAGAATCATTATTTGTTGCCTCAACACAGCCCCATCACTGCAGGGCTGAGGCTTGGGTTTGTCCAACCAAAGACGCAGCTGACTGTAGGTGGGGAGTGAACCAAAAAACTCTTAGAAAGTGTTTCTCAAGCTCCTGTGAATTACAGATTCTCTCTCTGGCTCTGTGAGTTAGCTCAAAATCACTGAGTTAGCAGAATCACTGTGCTCGTAGCTCACTACTTGGCTGTCTGTCTGAAAGAGGGTCTCGGTGGTGTTTATCCCACCAGATACATGGAAAATCTCATGCTTGTGAAATCTGTGCGTGCTGAAGCTCTTCTCAGATAATTTAAAGATTATTTCTGGACTGAATATATGCTCTTCTAATGACATTGGGGTTTTCTACTTTACACCCATGGTCTTTAGTAACAAGTATGTGGCCCTCCATGTTTTGTGGAGAATTTGTAGAAATCCATTAGCTCTTGGATGCAGAAATTTCTGCTGGCCCCTCAAATGCATTTTTATTTTTATCTCGCACCAAGCACAAGGCACCAGTGATGCTACATGAGACCAACATTGAGCATACAGTTAACCTGGCTGTGTGTCCTGGTGTGCAAAGAACCAAATACGTGCTGATATTTTGGTGGAATGCTTCTAGTCAGGATGTGTGAGTTTATCAGCAATGAAACACTTGCATGTTGAGCTGATTTTGCCAGATGTTCAACCTAGAACACAAATAGAGGATGTGAGGAGGAGCTCTCCCACTTGTCTCTTGCTTCCAAAGGGAAATGTTTCAAATTTTCATTTTGATATGATATTTCTCATCATGTTGTATTCCTGTGGTACCAGGGTTTCTTCTCCGGCTTGCATCTGGCTGAACTGAAGGGCAGCCTCTGGGACTCATTCAACCTTTTGCAAACAGATAGCAACCTTGGGTTAAAATAACATAAGGACTATATTCTGCTCTAGATCGATCTGCAGATTGACTGGGCTTCCTTGTCTTAAGCATCCGTGCTAGACCAGCAGTGTCTCTGCTCTGCTGTGGGATAAAAAGACATGTGGTTGTGTCAGGCTGTACTGCTGAACATGACAAAGCATTCTTTTGTATCAGTCAGATTTGGTGGACCAAAATATATTAAACTTTCTGCCTGAGCGGGAGCAGAGCGAGGTGTACAAGCTCCTTTCTCCACATGTGCTCATGACAGATCCTATTGCAGCTGATTTTCTGAACGGTAAGCTCTGCTCTTGTCTGTCGGTCAGGGAAATTTGCCAAAGGCAAACAGCTCCCAGGGGAGTGTGCACAAGGCTCTCCAGCTACTTAATTCTCCTGCCTGCCACGTCTGTTTTGCCACAGTTAATATTTCTGGGTTTTAATGCAGCACATCATCCGGTGTTCCTACATGCTCCCAGTACTTGGTTTTTCATTTGGACAGTGTTTGTTTTACTGTCTGCTTTGCATCATAGGGCAGGGAGGTTGCCTTCATTAGATAGTTTTCCCAGGGCAGGATGCTGGGCTGAGCCTGTGAAAGGAGTGAGGGGCTTAGGGGAAGGAAAAGGGTAGGAGAAATCCTCAAGGGTTTTGACAGCATCTTTGTTCCTTGGGAAGCTTGTGTGTCTCAGGACACCTGAGAAATTCTACGTGTAATTTAAGCAACAGCCTTGCTGTTTGAGCAGTCCATGCAGATCTCTACTGCTGACTGCTGTCGCACCCCCAAAATGTTCCTTTCCCCAAGAGAACGTCCCCAGTAGCAGAGAAGGAAGGCAACAGTGTCTTCCTAACAAAAAGCCACATTTCCCCAAGCCTATGTTGGGAGCCCCCTTTCCCAGTGGGATCGCCGTGGCCAGGCAGTACTGACCTTCCCTCTCTGCTGCCCCGTAAGTACCCATGGGAACTGGGCAGCCCTCGTGCTGGTGCTCTGCCCTAGGGTCTGTTTCTCTTCATCTGAAGACTGCATGGTGTCATTCATGGAGTTCAGACCCCGGGCAGAAAGTTGAATAAGAGCATGGCACAATGCACTCTACCGTTAACGGAAAGACTTAGGGTGACTTCAGTGCCCTTTGCATCTGGGTCCTGCTGATCAGTGCCAGAGCAAAGTACTGCAATATCACTTAACAGCTTTGCGTGAAATCATGGACACACACGCTCGGGAAAATACCGCTGACGGGTATTGCCAGGGCTCCATGCCCAACATTGCAGGGTGGCTGCAAAGCCATGGGAGAAAGGATTAGAATACATTTTCTTAAGCAGAACCAGCTGATCATTGCTTCTAGTAGTTACATGTTTACTTATGGGTTTTAAGAGCATCACAACAGGGCATGCTCAAATACCACAGCAGCAGGGTTGGCATAAACACCTAAATAGATTTGATATGTGGAGTGTGCTAAATGCAGGTTTCTAGTAAGGTTGTGTGTATCTCCCTCTGTTCCTCTCTTTTCAGCGGAAAAACAAATAGAGTTTTGCTGTCATTTAGCAAGAGGCAGCTTAGATCCAAATGAACCCCTGATGTATGAATACGTGAAATTTGTAGTGGATTTTAAGTATTTTACTCATGGTAAGTTACTGCTCCAACCTACCTTTACCTCTCTATCTCGCTCTTCTAAATTATGTGTTGATCTGTAGCCTCCTAAAGGCCTTTTTTCAGCTGAAAGTGCCCCTTAATCAGAAGCAATGGAATGACCTGTGGATATGCTGGAGGTATTTTTCATATAAAAGTGGTGGGGAGGCTGTTGGTCAAAAGAGTGCACTCTTCTGCATGCTGTACCTAAAGAAGTGATGCCAGACTGATCCTACCTCCACTTGATCCACTGCCAAATGGAAAGCAGTCTACTTATTCAAGTAACCAGTAAAATATGCTATTCTGTTTCACCGGCGGCAATCAGATGACACTTTTTAAAGATTAAATAGATAGAGAAACCTTTAAAATATGGAATTTTGCAAATGTTGAGCTGGAGAAAGGCTGGCAAGGAAGGTGTAGCTGCACACTGTGAGCTGCTCAGAGCTGTCTTATGAAGCTTCCCTGCAAGCCAGGGGTAGGTGGTTGTAACTCGGAGCCTAAAGGGTCATGCTTTAAATAACATCAATATGTATCAGTGTGGCATCGCCTTGTGAGTGGGAGGAGTTTGTTGCTTGGGTTTCATCAGTCATTGTACCTGACTTAACATGAAAAGAAAGTTCTCTTTCCTTTTCTTCTTAAATAAATTGTCTGGTTGTGTCTAGTGCCTACACCCTCCTGTAATGGCTTTGAGTCAGCTATTGCACGAGCTTTCAGGTCAGCCACAGAGGAGCAGATTTGCCTCGTAGCCACCGTTCGTCTTGTGACACCACAGTTCTTAAAGGTGAGAGCTCTGCAACTGCTTCTTCCTTTTCATGTGGGGATTGGCCATTGCTCAGCAGCTGAGCTGCTGCTGGTGCCACGAGTTCCATGCTTGGCTGTTGCGAGGGGAGCCTTGTTGCGGCAGCCTCTCAGAGACTGTGTTCAGCGGCACAGGTGGTTTTTGCAGAGGGTTGGTAAATGAGAGAGGGCACCACTGTGTTTGGGAGTGGGAGATACATTTTTGGAATGATGAGGTATAAAGCAGGAGTTGCTTTTGAGAAGTGTGGTGGGGTGTGTCAGAGCAGGCAGCCCAGCAAGTGCCAATACAAGGTGACCAACCAGACCGCTTGAAAAGTTGTAGCCTTTAAAAGAAACATATCCCACCACTCACTCCTTTTTGTAAGACAGGCACACGTATCTTGAAACACCATGAACACTGTGTTCCAGGTACTCTTTCTGCTGGTCTGTAAGTGCCCTGTGGCGCTGTGCAGTGGTGACAGGGTAACGACAGTAGGTGCTTCTTGCTGAAGAGAGCATTAGCTTGCTCAGTTTGAGGCTGGACCTCGTGCTGTCATCCATCTTCAGATACCAGTACTTTGAAAAAGCTGGGAAACTTTTCTACAGACTGCAAGAGGTCCTTGGACTATTTATCCTAGCTCTAAAATTCAGCCCAGGGTAAAATATTCAGCCACTTTTCATCAGTCCATACTTCTATTAAACAGCACTTATTCCTTAGAGGAAAATAAGTCAAGTGCTTCAAAAGAACTGTGTTTTGCTGGGCTTTAACCAACAAGGTACATCCTGAGTATTGATAGGGATCTGCTTTTGTCCTTTCCTAGAATTAAATGTCTGAATGTGCCAACTGTTTTGCAGGAGCTCTGCAATGTTGAAGAGCCATGTGAAGAATTTACATCGAGGCATAGTTTGGAATGGAAGTTTTTATTCTTGGACCACAGGTAAGAGGTTTGGTTTTAGTCACTGAAGAATAAACGAAGAGTAGTTTAAAAACAGAAAATTTTGTGTAGCTCTTGCCTGAGATCCCAAGTAGAATAGCTCCAATTAAATGCAGCTGAGTAAGTAACAGTACTCTCCACGTACTTATTAGGAATCCTTAAATGCTTTGCTATTTTCCGTATTTTAGGCAGGTAAGAAACCATATAAAATGATGGGAAAGTGTCTAGAAAAATGTCTAACGTCACCAAGATATTACATCATTGAAACTGAGCAGTGTGAGTCCTGTTCTCTGTGTTGGTTTAGCTCCTCTGTTTTCCAGCTATGGCTTCCAGGAATCTTTCTATGTCTTTTGCTGTGTCAAAGAAATTTTGATTTGCACATTGAGAAATGATGGAATTTATAAAAATGAAAGAAAAAGCAGTTGATTAGATGATTTAATTGCATTTTTTTTATAATGCCATAGGTTGGGCTACGATTCAGCTTGGTGAATGAACCAAACTGGAAGCGCTTTATTAAGCTGATTAATACAGGATTAATTTTCTTCAAAAGAAACTGAAGTTTTTTGTTCACTCTTACTTCTCTGTATTTGACATGTAGGCATAAGCACATTGCAAAATCCTACTTTTTTCATTATCCCTCCCTTTGCAAGCTGTGCAAAAGTAGTCATTACTAGAAATAGAAGACTGATAAATAAGGCTGTAGGGAAAAAAATATTTGGGAGGAAAAAACCTACATATCATCTGCACATTTAAAGCAATAAGGAGAGAGAGCAAATATAAATGAATAATAACTTGCATTTGTATAGTAAATAAGATGTGTTCCTCGCACATCATACCTTGAAGCATGACCATGCAACAGCCCTACAGTTAATGCTGAGTGGTTTGGAACAGTTGGTTTATTGTTCATGCTGTCAAGATCTTGCTGGAGTGGTTTTTTTAGGCTTTAATTGGCCTGTCCAAAAATGCACATTTTCAGAATCAGGTGATTAACGTTAAGATTTGTAAAAGAGCCCGAAGCCCCTTATTTCACTGTCTGACAAAGTGAACTGGTTTTCCAAAGGGCTGAGTCCCAGCAGCTCCTGTGAACAAGGCGAGCAGGAGCTGCTTTGAAACCTATCAAAGAGTCTTTTGATGCATCTGAGTTATGACTCAGAGAGGAATCTCTGCGCTGAGTGCTTGCAGCCGCTCCAGTCCCACTGATATCCCCAGTGAGGAAACCATTGTTACTTGAGAGTAAATTAAGCTGATGCAGATGCTGAGGCAGAGCTTGTGAGCAGTGAGCCCAGTCCCAAGAAGGAGCGTGGGATCGTGTGGGTTGTCTCATTTAATCACCAATTCAAACGTTTCTCCAGTACAGTCTGCAGGATGCTGTGAAATATTGTTGGGTGTTTTTCTGTTTCTTGCTTATTTGTGTCAACTTGAAGCACCTGATGCTGAGGTGTCCTGTCAGCAGGGGCAGAGGGTACCCAGCATGAGCTGGAATCAGGACCTCTGCTATCATGACAACATAAATTGGAGTAAAAACAGATAATGCAGAAAGCATTCCGTAGATCTGGACATGAAAAAACTAGGAAAAGCTTGTACTCTGGATCTACATGGACATATGTGTAGAGGAAGAAAACCTGTCAATGTTGATAATAATCTATTTCTCTTCTGCATTGCGGTCCTTTCCTTATTTTCCCTTCGTTTATTAAAAGCCTGTGCTTGGAAGGCTCTCTGAAGACTGTGCGTGTCCGTTTGCACAGCGAGGTGCAGGCCTCAAGGCTGGAACTTAAATTAACGAGACACTTCTAAATTGTTCCCCAAGCAAGGCAGGTCCTTGTCAAATGACAAATGAGGGGCATTTTGTGGTTGCTTTCTCATTTAAAGAATTCTAGCGAAAGTCAGGAAAGCACAATACTTTCCTGATCAGCTTAAATCTTTATCTGGTGTGCATCTGAAAGACATTATTGTCTTGAGTATAGCATGTCATTAAAGATAGGAGAGATGCTGGTGCATTCTGCCAAAGAGACAGCAAGGAAGGACACTTTAATAAATACTCATATTATCATCATTAACAGAAATTTGGGTCACATGAGGAAAAGGAACACAGTGCTCTATGAGAAGTTACTTGACTAAGTAAAGCTGTATTGTGGTGAAGACCACTGTGTTTCAAGAGGTTTGCTATCCTAGAGTGTAGAGGACTGGCTGTTCCAGCCAACTCTTGTGCTGGGATGTGGGAGATCCTGCTGAGACCTTGATCCTCCTGGAGATGCTGTTGATCAGATCCCAGCTGTGCTTCCTTCTCTTCTGTTTCCCATTTTGTGCCAGACTGCCTGTAGTTGCAGGAAAGAGAGGTTATAGACCTGCCTGAGCTCTCTTTAGTTGAATCATCTACGCTCACTGTGTCTCTCAAGTACAGATGTGGAGCGGGTTTGCTCAGCCAGAACAGGAGAACTTCTCACATTAGTATCCAGAAAACTCAGGATCAATCCATCCAAACCCAAATGTACTTATACTTTTTGCTCATATTCTAGGCCACTTAATGGCATTCACCTTCCTTAAGAGGATCACTCACCACACTAAGAGAAGGGCAGTGGGTGAGGCATGTTTGATAGGCAGTGACACCTCCAGACTGCCCTGGTTTTGAATCATTAACCATTTTGCTAACACACTGCCACCTTATTCCTGAGGAACATGCTGAACTTGGCAGGTGAGCCTCATGCTGTCAGCACATCCAGCAGCCAAAACAAATAGGTGGAGCCAAATTAGCACAGGTCCTACCTCACCAAGTACAGTGCTTGAATTGTTGGGAGCAGGAGTGTACTTGAGTGCTGGGGAACAGGAGGTGGCATGCTGATGTAGGGAGCAGGGGCAAAAATAGTGGTTTTCTCACATTTCAGTGTTCTTTCATAATCATAAGCTAGTAGGCTCCGATGAAGACTATGCATAAGTTCAGTGTTGTTAGGACACCTGCTATAAAAAAAACTCGTATTTTGCCTAGAAAATGGAAAATCTAGAATTGACAGCAGAATAGTCAGGTAAGTCATTGCAAAGTGCCCATCTAAATAATTCCTCAGTTCTTTCTGTACCTGCCATAGAAATAACAGTTCTTAAAATCAGTCCCATGCCTGTTCTTACCTTTACTACTGGCATAAAAACATTTTTTACTGGTTATAATTTCCCTAGCTTTTCTATAGGAACAATTATTTCTTTTACCTAAGTTGGTCCTGACACACATTGCAGCTTCCCACTTACTCTTTCTTCTACAATTACTACTCAGATGACATTTACATCCAACCTACTGGATAATTTTACTCGAGCTCCAAGTTATAATGCACACGAACAGCCATAGCATTTCTCAAGCTGTGTGTCTCACAAGTGTGCTTAATGAATTGAGTCACTTGCATACGTACATGCTTTTCTCTACACCCACATAATGAATAGGCTGTGAAGCAGTAAACACACACCTTTTCATTTTCTCAATTTTTACCTCTCCCTTGCTGCTTTTTTTGCTTGTATGTGAAAGTGTATCATTGTGTATATGAAAATCCACTCCTGATTTCCCTGCCAGTTAACATATAAGATGGTTTCAGTTGTTAATATCGTAACGTATCTGCCAGGATATCAGTGTCAGGTTTTGTGCTCACTTTCTGCACTTTGCTTCTCTTCTAGGGCTCCACCTATTATAGGATATTTACCCTTTGAGGTTCTGGGAACATCAGGGTATGATTACTACCACGCAGATGACCTGGAGCTTCTTGCTAGGTGCCATGAACACTGTAAGTTCCTCTTCCTCTGCAGCATGCCTGTCTTTGATGCCTGACTCGCGCAAAACCTTTTATTATTGTCACAAAAAGCATCTTTGTCTGCGGCGTGAGGAAATTCTCTCTTCCTGTGACAGACTGTAATAGCCTACGGTTACCTGGGAGTTACTCAGTTCACTCAGATCAGGAACTGTTTGTGCAGGTTTCCCAAGCTGGCAGATACCAGGCTATCTGAGACTGAAATGAGATTAACAGATGGGAAGTTAGAGCTTTACACCCTCTGCCCCAGTTTGTGAGGGCAGCCCCAAACCCTGGGATTTTTGTTGATTGTCACAGTTCCTGGGGTCTTGCTGTTCCCCTGGGCTGTGGAGTCACCAGGAGGCTCAGCTCACCAAAACACCTTGTGAAAGCAACATTTGGATCACCTGTCTGTGCAATTAGATGCTGTGAACCTCGCTTATTGCTAGTAAAATGCTCCTGGAGGTTCAGACTCTCTTCTAAATACAGAAGTACTGAGTATAGACTCCCTGTGGATAAAGACAGCTCATTTTTGGTTGACCTGCAAGTAAAAAAGTCCAGTTCGGGCTGATGTGTGAACACCAGAGACTGTCTATGAAGTTCATCTTCGTGTGAGGTAAAATACTATGACCTGCAAGAGCCTGAGAGGAGCCAGGTCAAAAGGAACACTTGTTACTCGCGCTGTACTGCAGCAGTGCAGCCAGCTGCTGAAGCACCGTGTCCTGCTGAAGGCTGGAGCTGACGTGAGGAAAGGCAAAAGGAGGCAGGAGACATGGTCCGTTGTTAATCAGTGTGCTTTTCCTACCAGATGAGCATGTGAGGTGTTTTATCCCTGAGACTGTATTTTTCCAGAATGTATTTTTCAGTCTTCAGACTGAGCTGTTGAGCCAGAATCAGGTCTGTCCTCCAGCTGGTTAGCATTGCCAAGCACTGTAACGAAAGGTAACCATGCACTTTGTAAAATGCGTCTAGGTAATTGGGTAATTTATAAAGAAATATTACTTACAGGTTTCCTGTTGGGCAAACTCTCTGTTTGTCTCTCTGCTCTCCCCATTTGAAAAGAGAGTGTCTTCTCAAAAGGAAACAAGGACACCCTAGAGAGTGGAGAAAATGGGATGCTGTAATTGATCTGAGATGCAGCACAGCACGATGCAAGGACACCAGGAAACTCCACAGCCCGCCAGCACACTGGGACTGAGAAAGCTGCTTCATCTCCGAGTTGCAGCCCACCCCTATGTCTAGCACACACTCTCTACCACTTACATGTATCAGATACTAAAGGACTTTAGTAGAGAATGGGGAGAATTACTTCTCTGAATGTCAAGTTTCCCCACTCCACTTCTGTGCCGGCTCTTCTGCCTTGTCAAGGCAAAGCGCTGGTACAAAACGGGCAGCGGGGAAGGGAGCTGCCTGGCTGAGGGCACGAAGGAAGCTGAGAAAGGGGCGAGACACAAGTTGTGTCAAGTACAGCAGCAAATAGATGGGAATATTAAGGTAATATTTTAATTGCTCACGAGTACAGTACTTCTTAGTGCTGGTTGCTTAAAAGGCCATTCAGACAGAAGTGAGCTACTTAGCCAGAGATGTCCTTTTGGTAATAAGCGTGTGCAGTTTGACATAAATACAAACTACACTGAGAGTGGGAGCAGATCATTCAGTAGAGAATCTATTTAGGGACGTATGTTCTACATCTCTACTAGCCACAGATCTCCTCTTAAATATTTAAAGTTAATTGCCCAACCAACCTGAAGGAAAGGATGTTTTAATATTACTATGAGGTGTAATAAATAAGATGCTTGCAAAGTGACTTATAGAAATTCCTTCAGGAATGCTCTGCCAGGAGTAGGAGCTGAGTGATCCACAGCATGGCATGTTAGCCAGAGGAGCTTTGCCAAGTGTTTCATCTAAAGCCCATCACTGTTTATGGGATCACTAAAGAAGTTAGTCCTGATATTTAACACAGTAGAGTTGGAGCAGAAATACTGGGTTAATGCAGCTTGATAAATTCCCATTTGCCAGGTTGACTATTCCAGGCAGGCATCTTGCCCAACCATGAAGTGAAATAGTTTGCTTAAACCACATTTGTATTTTACTTTGCATTAATTATGGGTATTTTAAGTGAGCATGTTTCATTTTGTACTCCCAGAAGTCTGGGAACAATTAATGTGATTATTTAATGTAGTTCCCCTCATTATATTCCAGTTGTATTACACCACTTGAGACTTTTCTGGGCATGCCCTGATAATACGTACCAGGTCCTGGTGTATTTAGGTCATCTCTTGGAAAAAAAGCTCTTAGTTAAACTCCTGAAACTCCACTACCGTATTGTTTTGTGCCGTTGTTAAGATCTTGACTTCAGTACCCCAGTCTTTGAAATGCATTGTCATGTACTTTTGAAAGGCCAATACTTTGTTAATTAATGTTGTTTAACCTTATTTCAGCGGAGCTCACAAATAAGTTGTGAGATGTGGCCAGTTTTATACTTATGCCAATTATTAGTTATAAGAACAATCTCAGAATAGGAATATGCACTCTTGAAAATCAGTAGCAGAAAAGAACACAAATAAAAGCTCACTAGGTGGTTGTGTATCATCTGTCGTGTTTATAAAGCCACGAGAGCTATTTTAGTGCAGTAGCAGACTGCAAGAGGGGTATGGGACCGGGTGGTTTTTTTGTTCACCTTTGCACCATGAATTTTCTGTTTGCTATAAATGCTTTCTTTTTTTTTGTTTAACAGTGATGCAGTTTGGAAAAGGAAAGTCCTGTTACTACCGGTTCCTGACCAAAGGCCAGCAGTGGATATGGCTGCAGACACACTACTACATCACCTACCATCAGTGGAATTCCAAACCTGAGTTCATTGTTTGCACACACCTGGTAGTTAGGTAGGAGCAAGCACCAAACACTTCACAATGTCTCTTGTGCTCATCCTTTTATTTTTTCTAGTTCTGTTTTATGTTAGCTGAATATTTGCTGTGCACGTTGTCACGCTAAGATGCAATGTAATTCTATAAAACTATTATGACAGGGAACATGAGGAAAAGCATAATGTGTTTTCATTACTCTCTTTTTTCTGCAACTGGGCCAAAAGCCTGGAAGCCCCCGTTGGCCGAGTCTTGCAGTGTGGTACGTTCCCCTTCAGTCCCTAGCAATGACATGGCCGTAGGAAGAGCTAAAGCTGTTAAGCATCAGACTGCTTTATGAACATGGATGGGATCATACATCTTCTACCAAACCTTTTGATCAGAGCTTTAAATATTGATGACTGAAAGTTCGCTGCTGTCCCGCCAGGCTTGTTCCTCACCACAAAGCAGCCCAGGATCCCCCCCTAGTGGGAAGCTGCTTGTGCTCAGTTGCAAACCTGTGCTGAAAGGTGGTGCGTGAGTGGGATGCTCTGTGATACGCACCTTCTGAAAGGGGAATCTGCTTGATTACCACTATCATCTCAAAAAAGATTGTGTTAATGCTGAGAATATATTTACTGAAGGGCTTGGAAAAATAGTGACACACTGGTTTGCTCTATTAACTTGAGTAAATCACATCGCTTACTGCGTCTTTACTGTCAGGAATCAATTAATGAATTTTTTTCTGGACACCTTGAAGGACAGACACTAGTAAACTGGTATATTCTGAAACACAGACTGAGAATACCTTACACCACTAAACAGGTGTAAGTGATGAACACTCTGAGTACTAAGATAAAGTATGTGTCAAGTGTTACTGAATGCACACGTTAGACAGAGGGACTGCTTCTGCCTTTTGTTTCTTCTGCCATCCTTTGGGGAATCTGGCTTCACTTTAACCTCTGAATTTATTGTGCATGAACTTTGTTTTTTTTCTTTCTGCTTCCAGCGCCCCTTAAATGTAGGGATATAGTCCTAAATAGATTCTCCAATTCAACTCTGTCTCATATAGTTAGGGTTTAAAATACATTCTTGAAGCATACAAGTTAAAGTGTTATTTCAGGAAAATTCATTATCTACAGTGATATAAGTGACTTCAGTTCTGCAACTTCTCTTGCCTCCCACAAGGGTTATGGCCATTTGTATTTCAGCACCCTAAATTCTGGCACCTTTCAGTGCCCACGATGCACAAGCACTCAGAGAGTCTTTAAAACATCCTCTCCTTTTTATCCCATTGGTGAATCATGTTGCATTGTTTTCTGTAAATATTACATTATTTAAGAGAAAAAATAGTAAGGAAAGCAGATATACACTTTTAGAAGCACATTCCTGGGGATTCCTGCACCTCGCATTGCAGCGGGCTGTATTCAGAGCTTCCACTGGAGTGAAGGATGTTAGCTCTGATGTAGCACACTGCACAGCTCTGTGTGTATCATCAGAAAGGGGACCTGACCTCCTCCTCTGCAAGGCACTGGCTTGGGTCTCACTGAGCTGCCATACAACGTGAAAAAAAAAGATTCTTGATCATCAGCAGGTTTGGAAATATACATTTTCAAATGTACATTTGCTATGGCAGTTTACGGAAGCCGTAGGATCGTTTTTTCTGCCTGGTGTGGAAAATGGGAATCTCCTTTCTTAGGAAAATTATGCTGAGGACAAAGACACCCTTTTTTTTTTTTTCAATAACCAAATGCACTTTGCTTTTAGAATAGTTTTGCTTGAAGGCATCCAGGGCCAAAATTTGCAAAGGAGTGTCTATGTTTGTGCTTGGAATGATGAGTGCAATTAATCACATAGGCTTCGCAGTCCGGGCCGCGGTGGGACTGGGTCACTACCTTGTTTTTAATCTGTGGATATTCAGCAGGTGCAGTTATTCACAGGTTGCAAGGCTGTATGATGATGTTCTTCTAAGCACCTTGTATGTTGGGTGGAGGCTGTGCAAAGCATATGACTCAACATGAAAACTCCTTAGTGACCATACAGTTAACAAACTCCAAACTGAAAAAAATGAATTTCAATTTTTTTTTCAGTTATGCAGAAGTTCGAGCTGAGAGAAGGCGAGATCTTGGCCTTGAAGAGTCATCAATCGAACTAGCATCCTCCTCTCTAAAGGTACGATATCCCTTCACAGTTGAATGAGTGGGTGTTTGAATAAGCACTTACCAGTCTTAGGAAAATATTTGTTCTTTCTTCTCCTTCTCCTTTACTCCCACCTCCTTCCAAGCCTTCAGTTGAGTTATGACTCAAGCAGACCCTGAGAAGTTATCCACTGCATGGCTCTGAACTACCTTCCTTGACTCAGGCATGTAACTGCAAATTTAGCAGCTGTATTGCTTCTGGTCTGCTATTCATCATCTTTGAGACCATCACTTAAACAATCAGTTAAACCACCTTAGTTCAGAAACAGAAAAGTTTCTGTCACAGTTAGTAAAGCACAGGGGATCTGAGTGCAAGGGCATGTTACCTCTTTTGTTAATGCCACCTCATCACTGATACTCAGACTAAGATTGGAAATGGAGGGACAACACTTATTCCAGATTTCAGTGCTGTTTACACCATTGGAGAGGATCGCATCAAGCGTAGGATTGTGACCAGAGCAGTAATATCCGTGGCTTGAACCAGTCTGGCATCCCAACACACCTTCCCAATTAACAGGGTTATTTTAATTACTTCTAAATTCTTCTGCTCAGTAGTTTACATGTAAGACCAATAATCAAAGTAATTTCAAGTAGGTTGTTGTGTTAATTATCATTCCATTAGCCTTATTGCTCTTCAGACATTATTTTATAGAAGCCATTTACAGAATGTATAGGGGAAGCTGTCCCAAAGATATTTTGCACCTGAGCAAGGACCTTCTTGCAATCAGCTGCCTTGTGTCATCACAGCACACTTCTGTGTATTTTTGCCCTTTCCACCTGATAGCTGAGATATTTTTCTGCGGATCTTAAGCTGCATCTGTTGATGTAAGACAGCTGGAGGAGAGGCAGAACAATCACTCCCATTGCTTCATCTTCTGAAGGGGAGCAGGAAGCTGGGAAGCTCCTTGAGAAGCCTTAGGAGGGTGGTGGCACAACCGTTGTGGTCACCTGTGCGCTGCAGGTGAAAGAATTACCCAGTAGTTATGAGCTGTTTGCCATAAACCATCAGCCAGGTGGCATCTGTCGTTTTGGTGTGACAGCTCCAAAGCTGTTAATATTCACTAGCTTAGGCTGTTCCCAACTGCGGATGTGCTGCCAGGTTCCTGGCCAGAACAGCCAGCTGAGAGCAACTGCTCCCCAGGGGATACAGTTCTCTCCATCTCCTGGCACCTGTCCCCAAGTGGAGCCATTTGCTGTAGGTTCTTCTAGGGCTGCAGCTGATGCCACTGCTCCATGTCCCTTCCCTGCCATCTCCCTCCATCTCTGCAACGAGTAAAGCCATTGCCCAGCCAGCCCCTCCTGCCACCTTCATTTGTTAACTCTACCGCCACTCCCCAGCGTGCCACAGCCAGCGAGCTGTGACATCCGTGAAGAAATCAGGCAGAAGGAAACTAATTATAGAAGTGAATTTCCATTTGCACACAGCTCTGTGGGCACGAGGTTAGGTGAGTGATGCACCGGAGCGCAGGGCACGGGCAGCGATCCCCACGGTGTTTGCCCGATGCAGAGTGCCCCCAGTGCTGCTCACTGCCATCAGGTGGGGGTCCCGGGACAGAAATACGTGGCAGCGGTGCCTGCAGTGTGATCCTGAGGGTCCTGTCCTGTCTGCACAGGGGTACCCGAGAGCTTTGGGGTGAGGACTGGGGTCAGACCGAGGACTGCACCAGAGGCTGGGGATGTGGTGATACAGCGCTGGCCCTTTGCACACCCAGGCTGTTATTTTTGTCTGCAAACAAGCGGTCAGGGAGGTTGAGATCCCCTGCAGCACCATCCCGTCCTGCTGACGGTCTGGCCGCTTGTGCTTCGTTCCCTTGCAGAGCCACAGCAGCTTCCTGGACGTGGGGCAGTGTGGCAGCAGCCAGGATGCCAGCCGGGAGGGAGTCTCGCTGTCATCCCACAGCTCCCGACGCTCCTCGCACACCGCCCTCTCCGACTCTGCATGTAGGTGCCAGCGCGGCCTGGGGCAACTGGGCATGGGGGCAGGGCAGCCTGCAGATAGTGGGGTTCGGCTGGAAGTGACCAAACTGGGACGGGAGAGGGGTGCTCATCACCTGAAGTGACGTACTGTGCCATAAGAAGTTACAGTGCAGCAGCAGAGCCGCAGCCACTGCCTCCTCCTCCTTAGCCCTCGGCCAGGGTGAGAGCAGCTTTCTCCCCACTTGCTGCCACCTCAGGTTTGTGGTTGTTTGCCGTGGCTCAGGGGACAGGAGGTGACTCACTAAGCTGAAGCAATTTGATTGAGCCCCAAACCTCACTGGCAAAGCTTTTATTACAGGGTAGTTTGGTCCCTGATGAAAAACACCTGCAGAAGGAACGCAGAAAGCTGCCTGCCTGGCTAGCAGCTTCATGCCAGCTCTCACGAGTGCGCCCCCCATCCTGGGCACAGCAGAAAGGTGACTATAGTGCCCATGTGGAGCCATGGGTAGGAGCCAACTCAGAGGCCAACTCTTGATATACTTGCCAGGGGAACAGTGGGAAAGCACATCTGGAGATGCTCATGGAGGGAAGCCTGGAACAAGGCATTAGCAGCAGAAGGGAACCCCATGAGTCAGGCAGAGAGCCAGAGGGACCATGGAGGTGCAGCATTTAGGTCACTGCTTATCTGTGTACACAGAGTTCAGGGTTAACCAGGGTGCCACGCATGGGTCTGCTGAATCACAGTAAACCATCTCTTTTTCAGCCACCTCATCCATGCGACACACAGACACCAGCACACCCACCCGGCCCTCCGTGCCAGGGGGACAGGTGGAGAAGGCAGCCCTACGGCTGGCATCGGCTGGAAGTGCCCAGGTCAGTGGTTCCTGCAAGCAAAAGCCTTTCTGAAGCCATAAGGAAGTGACCTTGACTAACCTTGATCTCCCCCTCAGAGAGGCTGAATCCCCAGCTCTTGGTGTGCTGAGCCTCAGCATGGGATTTCCCGGGGCTGTGGGGATCACTGCTGCCCAGCAGAGCTGGTAGAGAGCTGCTAGAGGGTCCTCTGCTGACTCCTTTGTGAATTCACTTTGCTTTTCCAGACCAAACATCTTCTCAT
This sequence comes from Neomorphus geoffroyi, assembly GCA_033558235.1. Classification (NCBI taxonomy): domain Eukaryota; kingdom Metazoa; phylum Chordata; class Aves; order Cuculiformes; family Neomorphidae; genus Neomorphus; species Neomorphus geoffroyi. The sequence goes on along the minus strand of JAUMJM010000045.1, from coordinate 8,880,445 downwards.
GCCACAAGCTTGCTTTTCTTGGGGTTTGTACACATGAAATGGCCTTTATCCAAAAAATGGATACTGATATTGAGGATTTGCAGTTAGCAGAGGGCACAAAGGAGCTTAAGTTCTCCCTTCAGACTCATCCACAGATCTCCACATGGAGTTCTGTAATTCGCTGCACTTGTTCTTCACTGGTATGAACTGGTAATGCACCAACTCTGCACTAGAGGTGCTATGGACCTATAGTAAGGCAAAGTTTTCATTTTTAGGCCATAGCAACTCCTCAAGCCCCTGGTGAACACCTCCCTCAGCATCCCGTGGCTCAGCCGGCAGTCCCCTCTCAGCACACTGTGATGGTACGTGATTTATTTCTGTTAAATGCACTGCCATGTCCAGTCAGCAGGGCAGAATTGGTGGCTCCAGTTCACTGCTCTTACCTCCTTGCTGGCTGGTCCCAGTGTCGGGGCAAGATTTCAGTGCCCTTTCCATTGCTGTTACTGAGATTTACCTGCAACCAAATTATTGCACCAGCTTATTTCAGCAGGGAAACAGAGCAGGCAGGACACCCAAGGAAATAGCATAGGAGGTGGTTTATGCTTCACAAAACCATTAGGGGCTGCTGAAGGCTCATCTTTGAATTGCTAGCAACTAACTGCAGTCTGATAAGGTGCTAAAGAGTTTCCTTGCCCTCACAGAGGAAGAGGATGTCATGCAAGGTTTCATTTAAGCCAGAAAAAGAAAGAAAAGACACAAGAAAAAATGTGGGAGTCATGAACAGTAACTATGAGGTCAGTCCTCACAGAGCTCTGAGGTCAGTGTAGTAAACATTCAGGCTGTAATACGGGGACTGAAGATGACCAATGTAATTGTGAAGGATGGGTTCCAGGGTGGGATTACAACCTAACGTGGGCCTGGCCTTTGGCAAATGTAATTGGCAGCATGACTGGAAGTCCAGTGTGGAGATGTGGCAAGGGTTAGCATGCGGCCTCTGCCCCAAAACACAAGTGGTCTGAAATCAGCAGGGTGTCAGAATAAAGGGACAGGGGAACCCCATGCACAGACACTGCATCTGTGCAGAAATTTAACAGGCCAAGAGCTGGAGTGAGGCACTGAGTGTGAGCCAGCCGTGCTGCTGCTCTGAAAGTACAGTGGCACTTTGGTTAGATATCCGATTGCTGGGTTTTGTCAGCATTATATTTTCTATGGCCAAAGCTGAGAGGTGGACGTTTTTCCAAAACCAGCATCACTATGAATGCGAATAGCCGGACTGGTCCTACTCTGTGGTCTACTTCTCTATTCTCCACAGCCAGTGTACCATTTTCCTACCCAACTGGGGATGATGCATCAGCTGAAAGAACAGCTGGAGGAGAGGACACGCATACTTCAAGCTGACATCAAGACACAGCAAGAGGAGCTCCACGTCATCAAGGAGCAGCTCCAGCTAGTGCAGGACTCCAATTTGCAGGTACCTGCTGCCCCCAGGGTTCCCATACCCACAAACCATTTGCTTTTCCTTTCAGAACACAGATCGGTAACAAAATTGTCAGTGGCAAAAGCATTTAGAAATGAGCTCTGGATATACTGGTAATTTGGTCTCAGATATGGGAGTAGAGTCTCCCAAGAGATGAGTGGCATCGATATCTGATTATGTATTGAATTACTGATTTTTAATATTTAGAAAAAACAATCCCAAGCTGATTCAAAGTGCCCACTACATAAAAAGCTCGGTGGTTCAGTGGCTGGTTAATCTTGTTGGATCCCCAGTGCCGTTCCTGCAAAATGCAGCAGGCAGAATGGAACTGGCACAGTCGCGACTCTGAATAAATATTTGGGCACAAGTTAACATTTGATTTTCTATTATTCATGGTTCGCTTCACCCTTGGATTGAGAGATGTTGCTGCTACAGTGTTAGAGACAGCCTGGAACCAGAGATGGTGTCTCCCAGACAGTACAACCACCACTCATGCATCTCTTTTATTTAAAGATGCTGATGCAGCAGCCAATCCCTGTCGTCTTTAACAATGTGCAGCACCCAAGCCCCAGGAGGCCACCACCAGGGACGCCCAGGCAGACCACGGCCAAGAAGTCACAACAGCAAGGCCTTGTGGGGACGAAGCACTACTGCAGTACCCACCTGCCGTCACCACGCCAATTCCTCAGGGACCCCTGCGGCGCGGCCACCCAGGTCACTGGTTGCTTCATAGTCTTTATCATCCCCTTTTCTGGCTTTTCAACTACTTGTCTGCCATGTCCCCCTGCCCATTGTCCAGCACATCTCCTGTATGCTGGTTTTACTCCATAGCTGACATTACAAAATTTGCGTTGAGAGTCAGTCGCGAATGATGTCATTCAACTGTAAAAATAAAAGGCAAGTAACCTAAAAGCATTAAGCTCTGGGGACCGCTGAAGCTGTGCTGGTAACCAGAGAGGAACTGAGTGGGAGGGCTGGGCTCTCATTCACTTCTGTTTGCGATTGCAACATGATGCTCGTTTGTAGCCAGTGAGAGTTGTGACTTTGCAACATAGGGAAGTAAGCATTAATTTTAAAAGATTTATTTTCTTCTGCCCGAGAAGTTTTGGAAGGCAGCTTTGAAAAATAAGTTTGTCATCACTAGACCTAAATCCGCTATGTATATGGTCACATCTTCTTGGGGAAGAATTGAGGTTTCCAAAAGCAAAACAGACCAAAAGCCGTGGCTTTAAAGGAAGGATGAGACACTTTCCTTAGGGATTTCAGATTTGCACACTTCCTCCTCTCTTAAGCTGGTCTCTTCTCCCTCAAGCCCTGTGTGCCCATACCCTGGTACTCTATTCTCAAGAGACCATCTGCTCCTGCTGCTGGGGATCCCAGCACCTGCCCTGCAGGGGCAATAAATGCAGACAGGTTGTTTGTCCTGTTTTCCTTCTGCTGTCTTCAGGGTAAATATCCTAGTGTTCCTTCTCCTTTTCCCATCCACATACTGGAAACAGTTATTTTAGCAGTCTGTTAGTCATTAAGTTTTAAACACTCTCTGTCTGTGTCTTCATTTCAGGTTCAGCAGCAGCAGCAGCACCCAGTGAGAGGAAACCAAGCCCAGCAAACGTGTCTGCCGGGGCAGACAAGCATTTCAGTGCCCCTCTACAACAATCCTATGGTGTTTTCACAAACACATCCCATTACAGTGACTGCACAGATGCCAACTGACAACAGTGAGAGGCAACCGCAGTCTGAATACAGCCAGGACAGGAGCCTCAGGTATGAACCTGCTGGGATCATCCTGATGGTGGTGATGGAAAACAGCAGTACCTGGGTGGCAGGCAGGGTGGGCACATCTGGGCTTGGGAGGGGGTGGTGTTCTCTGGGTGCCACAGCAGGGGTGTGGGGTTGTTCCCTCCTGCAGTAACATGGGTTAATGTTGAGACTGGTGGGCGTGCAAGCAGGTGCTGTGCACACCATACTGTACCCTCAGGAGCCTGAAATCCTTTTTGTATTTCCGTATGTTGTCCATGTAGCTCAATAACCTTTGGACATCTGCTGCTGACAGAGGCAGTGAAGAGGAAAAACTAGCAGGGGCAGCCTTTCCCAAACCTGTGTCTGCTTGCTCTGAAGCTCCAGGATGTCTTTTATCCAGCCAGGACAAGTCCCTTAGCAAAGCCTTTTTTCTTTTGTGCAATGCTGGAAACGTATAAAACACATGCAACCGCCTTTCAGGGTGATTTCTGCAGACACTGCCTACCAGATCCAACCATTTTCAAATATTATGTAAGGAAACAAGATAAACTGTAGAGATCTTACCGTCATGAAAGATTTAGCAAGTTTCAGCTCACCTCTGCGAATGCACAAGATGATAATAAGCATCCTATTTCATTAGCTTTTTTCAGTGTGATGGTTTGAATCTTTTCAGAGAGGATTTTAAGGGATTTGTCTCTAGAGACTGACGGTCAGGAGTTTGGCCCTCTCCCTTCCCTGACTGTCCTCTGTTTCTCTTCTGCCACAGGATGCTGTTGGATCAGTCTATCCAAGCCATGATGCCTGCCGCCAACGGCAGTGGCCAGTCCACGCAGAGCAGTGCCAGCAGGCAGCAAGGAAAGTGAGTCTTTGCTGGCCCTTGTGTTCATGCAGTGTTTCAGCAGGGCACTCTATAGCACTGAAAATTATTCTGAAAAACTTGTACATGATTACACAAACACAGTCTCAGTCTTAAAAGAAACAAAAGCTCAGCTGGTTAGGAAAAAAATAATGAGAGTATTTTTTAACTATGTAAAACTTTGATATCTAAAACGCTTTGAAAAAGTATTTTTAAGCATATTCTGGCTTCTGCAAAGCCTAAAATGTTTGCTCAAGTCCTGGAGGATATGTACAGCTTTAATTTTCTGCCGTTCCGGTTCATGCTTCATGCTGAGAGGGAAATCTAGGACCTGCATGTTTTGACAAACCCTGCTCCAGTCTGATTCCTGCAGCACCTGGTCTCCCCAGGGCCTGCTTCCGTGGTGGGTCTGGGTTTGGGTTCTCATGCCTTATTTTCCTCCTCATGGCAGATTCATTGCGGAGCAGCAGATCTTGCCTCCCCCAATACAGATGCAACCAATTACATGTAGCACCGTCCGACCTCCAGCCCCATCGCCTGTTTTCTCCCCGTCACTGATGATCCCACACACCAGCTTCACATCCCACCAGGCAAACACACCGGTTCATCTCCACCAGTGGCCACAGCAACAGCTTCAGCAGCACCGTCTCTACCTTCAGGTAACGGAACAGGAACAGGTTTGTGAGGGTGCACAGGGATGGCTTGGTGGTTGGGTTGGGTTTATTTTGAAGAGGTGGGGCTTACCTGTCTAATCAAACCTGGTCAGTGCACTCTCACATCCTCTCCTCCCATTGTATCTGCACATACCCAAGTACCCAAGTGCTTGGCCTTTCCGTGCGGGCTCTGCCATTATTTTACAACAAACTCAGTTATGAGTTAGGATCCAGAACAAATATCTAGTTCTTCAAACACAGTTTGTCATCCAGAGGAGCTCTGGTAGGAATCTTGCCATAGATGTGAAACAGAAGGGAAATGCTCTTTTGAAAACGTACCTCCTGCTGTTCTGTCTTAGCACAGCAAGTGTTTTTTTATCAGCTGCCATCACTGCTTTCTTTTAATAAGAGGGTGTTTCACAACACATATCTGTGGAGAAGGTGATTCTGGTTTTTCAAAGCACAGCTTTATCAGTGCATGCCAAACCAATGATGCTGCCAAGGAGAGGGGCTGTTGAAGCTAATAATTAGTAATATGCTCTGCAAGACTTGCGTGCTTGGCAGAGGTACATTATGGTTCTTCAGGGAAAGATAGTAGAAAACAGAGGAAGGAGTAGGTACAACTGAAAGTAGCCGTGCAGTAGCACTAGGTTTAGAGTAAGAAATGAAATGTCAGTAAGAAATGTTGTTGTCCGCACATGTGACATGAGCTGGCCCTGCTGTGGGTACGTGTGCTCACAGGCTGCACTGTGGTCCTGAAGATTAGCAATATGGATGGCAGAGTGATGATGCTGGACAGCAGAAAACCTCGCTTTGGTGCCACAATGCCTTTAATGGGGGGTAAACCAGCAAGTCCAGGTCTCCGGGGTTCCAGCCATGGGGTGGTACATGGACAAGGTTGCTGTACAACTTTTTCAGTGGTTGCCTGAAGATACTTCCCATAGGAAAAGGAAATTGCTCATCCTGCAGATTTTACCTCATGTTCAGGTAGCTTTTGAAAGGCTCCATTCCTGCTGGGCTCCCTGCAGGGCAGGCTGGTAGAATAGGTGGATGTGTCCTGCTTCCCCTCTCTGCTGTTTAGGCCTTGTTAGTCACGCTGATAGCACCAACATCCCAAACTGCTTGTCCACAACTCACTCTCGATGGGTAGAGGTTACCTTAGGACTCGGTACTTGTACTCCTGGGTGGGACTCAGCATCAGCCCTGCCGCAGAGGGAGCAGAGGGGTGGTAGGGTAGGTCTTACTTGTCGATTTTGTCTCTCCTCCTGACAGATGCAAGGTCCTGAGCCAGTGCCTGGTGGTGCAACGCAGCGCGTTTTCCAGCCCCCCCACACCTCACAGCAGAACCCCCTGAGCTACTTCCTTCACCCACAGCAGCAGAGCCGCCACACGCAGGGCCAGGCCTGCAACCTGCCCGACCTGCCTGAGATGCAGCTGCCCTGAACACCAGGTCCAGGAGACAGGGACCACCTTGGCTATGGCCACTCTGCACCTTGGTGCACACGGAGAGGAGGACAACGCTGTCAGAGAATGGGGACGGATGAGGTCAGGCCGCACAGGGAAGGTGGTGGCTGGAGGGACGGTCCCCGCCAGGGATGGTTGGCTCTGGGGGCGCCTTGTCGGTTGGGATTTCCATGCAGCCAGTACATGCCCTTGCCCAGCACAGCGGTGCAACTGGAAGGCAATGGCTTTCTGGCTGCGGGGAGGTTATTTATCAGGTCGCCATGAAGATTGCTTTGCAATGGAGAAAACCCTTTTCCATTCAGGACTTCAATGCTGAAAGTCACTGTGAATTTAAGCCCAGCATTTGGAGCACACAGACTGTACCAGTCCACAGGACACTGTTGGATTACCATGTACATAACTTGTTTCGCTGTCGTAGGTCCATTGTGGATTTTTTTTCCTTTTTTCTATACCTCACTCCCTCAACTTTTTGTTTTCCAGGAGATTGGATAATGCTGCTAATTTACATAACACCACTTTTGCCTGAATTTCTTACTGTTGTTATACCAGCTCACATCGCAGCTAGTAAGATATTTGTTGTGTTTTATTTTGGTTAACAAGTGCAGATAAATTTATATGGTTTTTACTCCCTGTAGCCAAAAATTTTTCAGGTTACAGACAAAGGATCCTTACTTGTTCTTTTTTGGTTGTGTTGTTTCAAGTGATGTAGGTGTATCTGTTTCTATACATGAAATCAAGCAAACAAGCATAGAACAGCATATGACAGCAAACTTTGTGGTTTTGCTAGGTCATTTTTCAATTTGGCAAACCTGAAATATGTGCTTACAAGGACACGAGTGATGTTACAAGCCCGTAGGGTCAGCAATAAATTGTATTTTTGTAAATTGTCACTTTTTAACTATATGTTTATATTTATGAATTGAAAAACTAGTTTATTCCTCAGTGGGTGTATAGTTAAGTGTCCCTACTGTTTGTGTCTTTCCAAAGGAAAAATGAAAATGTACATTTTTGAGGAGTTAGTAGCCAGTTACTAACTGTGGGCACTGTTAGAGCCCAGATGTAGGAGATGGGTTAGGCCATTTCTGTGAGCTTTGCAAGAGACTCGTTAGTTAGGACCATATCCACCTAGCAGCAAAGCTCCACCTGGCAGTCAGAGCAAGGTTTAGGGACAGGTTAGTTCACAACCTCTGTTCAGTCCAAGCAAAGCGTGCTTTTATTTTGCCTTCTCTTTTTTGGCATTTGTTTGCATTTTTTTTCTTGTTGCAAGCCACTTTTTGGCTCTTTGCACCACTGCAACAGGGGACACTGCGCTGTACTGAGAGATCAGCCTTTGGCCTGAGCAACCCCAAGCAGCTCAGTGTTTCAAGAGAAGGGGGGAGAATGGGAAATTGAGCGTGCAAAAAGTGCAGGTACAGCTAACGGTACGTGTGTCTGCAGCTAAAGATACCTGTGGCTCCACCTGTGCCTGTAGCTAGCTTGCTCGCTTCGCCCCACCAGCCACACGCGTTCTCTGCGCTGCAGCACTGGGGAATTCACGAGCTTTGGGGCCAGGCGTGAGTGCATGGGCTCAGCAGGACAGGGGCGTAAAAACTTGACTCTTTCAGCCTGACAGAGACAGGCTGTGGAAGCCTGAGTTTTCCTGAAAACTCAGGAGCAAAACGCTAGTGTGACAGATCTGCTGCAGACACAGTTTTGGCTGCAGCCTGGTGGGACGTGGTGTGACTCACTGCCTGCCCCAGCCGTGCCCCAGCCCTGTTGCACAAGGGGCTGTTTCCCACCAGCCTGGACTTCCCTGGAGCTGGGGGCACCCACAGCGACCGGGAGTGTTCGTGAAGCTGCTGCGAAGCACTGGACTGCTCGGGTGTTTTGGCCAAGGCAGGGGTGGGCATGTGAACAAAACTTGTGCGAGTCCCCGGCTTTCTCTAGGGTCCCTCCCTTGGCAAAACCATCATCAGGGGTTGGCTGTGGCCGGGTGTCTGGGCACACGCCTCCCAGGGATGCCAACATTGATGGACTGCGGGTTGCAGAGCAGGCGGAGGGGAGGTGCAGCCTCCCAGCCACAGACAGCGTTTTGGGGATGGCAGTGGCCCATTGTGTGGTGCCAAGGAGGTGCCCGGCAGCTCTTAGCCCTGGGGTTACAGTACTGGGGCTCGTGCCTCCTGAGCACAGTCCCTGGCTGGGACCCAGCCCAGGCCACCGCACGCAGCCCCTGGGCACTGGCAGGGGCTGAGCTGCCGCTCTTGGGTGCAGCCTGAACCCAGCCACCCATTTCAACCCCTACAAGCAACGATGGCTGCGGCAGAGCCATGGGCCAGGGCCACCTCACTGCTGGCAGTGGGACATGGAGCGCTTGCCCTTGCAGCGCAGGCTGGAGCTGAGATGACAACAGCCTCAGCCCTTGGCTCCCCAAGTCCCAGGGAGAGCATGGAGGTCTTTCCTGCCCCAGGCAGTTTGTGCTGCAGTGTTACTTGCAGGGCCACAGCAAGGGCAAACGTGGAGCCTTTGAGGCAGGAAGTAGTTTTGGTTTTTTTTTTTAACTATTTTTTAAAGCACTATTACTTTTAGGGTCTCCCAAGACAGTGGGGTTGCTCATGAGGTTGGAACAGGAGGGGTTGCTGTATTTTGGGGTTTCTTGGGTGCTTCCCCACTCCAACCCCCCCCCCCCCCCCCCCCCCCCCCCCCCCCCCCCCATTAATCTTGACAGCTGATGTAAGTAGCAAACACACACATTTCGGTTAGGGGCCCACTTTTGTACACAGTTGGTGTCCCCGTGTGGCTGGCAGGAGGGAAGGGCTGTGCATTTCCCTGTCTTGCCCAGTAAACACACATTGCCCCAGTACCCCACCATGGCTGGTCTGCGGTGTCCCATCCCCATATGTGAGCCTAGACAGGGCAGGAGTCAATCAGATCTTGGAGGTGGCGGTGGCTGGGGCCAGGGATTTGGGTGGCCGGGGGGTGATGTGGTTTAACAGGGGTTGATAGACAGGTCGCCAAGGCAGAGTAGCTTTCTGGCTTTGCTGTGGCTTTGAAAGCAATTCCAAAAAACGAGGGTTGGGAGTGGGTTTGGGAGGGATGGGGGGTGGTGGGTGCGCCGGATGGGGCTGTGCCATGGACACGGCTCTTCTGATGGCAGCACAGAGAAGGAGAGCTGGTGTGGGGTGGCACCACTGCCCTGGCTTGCAGCCTCTTGGCGAGGAGCATAGGAGGTTTGCAAGGATGTTTACACGTTAGATTGGCCTTGCTGAAACAAGAGACCTAAAACGCACTTTATCATGTGTTCCCCGCATTCCCAGTGCCCACCCCAGCCCCTTGTCTGGGTGTGACGGGTGGTGGGTGGCTGCACCATCGCCAGTGCTGCCTCATGCACAGAGCACTGTTTCCCAGACATAATCCAAAGGACAAAATCCTACAGTCCCTGTTTGGGGCTTGGTTGGTCTCTGCTCCATCTCCCTCCAGTCTAGGGGAAGGCTGAGTCAGGGCTGTGGGAGTTTTGCCTTGTATTGTCACTCACTCTCAAAAGTTATATTAATAAATACATCTCTTTATTCAGGTTGATTTGCATTTGTTTACCTCGGTGTTAGCCATGACCTGTGTTTTTGGGACCCCTTTGGAATTGAGGGTTGATGGTGGGTTTGGTTCGCATACCCCAGGTGCTTATGAGAACATGTGTGAAGTTTGGTGACAAGCCAAGGGTAAGAACGTGACCGATGCTGCCTGCATCATTTGGGCTGCAGTGCTGGTGTCCTGCCAGCCGTTACTGTTCTGAGGCTTTATAGTACACAAGCACCTGTATACTCTATATAGATAGATAGATAGATATACAGATATATGTATTTTAATATACATATAAATGTATGAACATGTATATCTATATATGAAAATATATAGGCCACACAATTCCAGACCTCTGAAAGCACAGGCAGCTTTAATTAATAAAGTCTTGCACTTTTAGCATATTTGTACATATAAGCTAAAGCCTGGTGAGTATAATCAGGCTGGTTTGACAAACAGTGAAAAGTCATTGTATATATTGTATATACTCCATGTAAAAAAAAAAAAAAAAGGCAAAATGAGAAAAAAATCTTAGAATTGAGTATAAATCTTGGTTTATTTTATATGATGTTGAATATAGATACATTTATAAATGTTACTATTCCTAAAGTATTTTGTAATGGGAAAAAGGAAGTGTCTTATGAAGATGAACAGTAAAGATTTTATTCTTGTCTTGAATCTATGTTCCTGCACAGCTTCATTGAATGGGAGCCTGTGCATTTTGACAAGCTTTAAACAGATTGTACAAAGTATTTTAAAAAAAAAAAAAAAAAAAGAAAGAAATAAAATATTACTTGGAACATGTCTTTCACAGTACATGCTGGTTTTATTCCCTGGGTGCTATGGGTCCATGGGGGATCTGCTCCTTCCTCTCCAGGCGGCAAAAGCGCAGCAGGCTCTTGTGTATGAAAAGCTGAAGGGATGAGGCTCAAGACAGAGACTGGGATTTCCGTGATCAGTGCCAGAAGCAATAGGGGCAATTAATACATTAGATAAAACAAGGCATATGGGTCAGCGTGGACATCTCTGCACACTGTAAATGTTTTAATTTGGATGTAAAAAATGAGGACTGGTAGTCTTCCTGGCTAATTAACTCCCTCGCCGTTTCGGCACAGAAGCAAGCTCAGGCTGTGTGTGAGGCTAAACTTGTCCCAGCAAGGTTTTTGGCTTGGTCCTTGCTTTGGAAAGCATTGACTAAATGTGGCTTTAACATGACCGATGCTTTTGAAGGAACTTCTGAAGCAGTCCATCATGAGAAATAGCAGTGCTTCAAACACAGATATCTTTTTTAAGTGAAATGCAGTTTTATTTAACACTCCATTTGTCTTACAGTACTTCTGGATACAATATATTGTATAAAAAGCCAACCTGCCAACACAATCGTGTTGCCTTCTTGGTAAAGTGACAAAGCTATAGCAAAAAAAAAGAAGACAAGATATCCTACTTTTCTGGAAACAAATCAGAGTATTTGTTTTAGTCCAGATAACAACTGCAATTGCAATCAAGGACCTTGCATGGTACAACTGGCTGAGAAACTTTTAATAAAATCATGACACAGCTATTTCTTAGTCACTGTGGTAGCAAACTTCTAAAAATACTTTATTACCTAGCCATTAGAATGGTGAACAAGTGGCTTGGTCTAGGAACGGACAGAAACACAGACTGCGTTTTCAGAATCACATGGCAGCGACCGTCTCTATGTCCCTGGAAATACTACCAGTTGAATTACAAGCAGTTCCTCCCTTGATGGAAAGGGCTTGTATTTGTATTACTATTAGTTGAACTATTCCCTCACCCTGTGCATTCAAGCGCTGAACTCAGCGCACAAAGGGGTCAAGCAGCCAGCTCCTCGCGGTGGTCAGGGCTGCCACCATTCACCCGCAGCGCCGGGGCGGGCAACGCGCTCCCCGAGCAGCGCGCTCTGTACTGCAGGACTGAGGGAACAGCGCAGCTCTGCTGGCCATCCCCCTGAACAAACGATCAGCTTCAACAAAAGGCAGCTCATATGCATAGCAACAATAATAATGGCCCAGCCTCTCGAAAGGACCGTGCAGGGTATGCCAACAGCCACTGCCGATGTTTCAGGGTAAGCAACCATGGCGGAGTGCCAAGTCACACTGGTGACACTGCAGCAGGTAGTGCAATTTCAAAACTGTATAAACAATTTCACTAATTTTAGCAATCTACATCCTGTGTACAACTATATATTTTGTACTGAATGGTGTACATCCATTTATTTCCTATGACTGTAACAAAAAAAATACAGATAACTTCATGAAAACTGGGAAAAAAAGATACGTGAAAAAATAGGTACGTGAAATGACACATCAGTACTCACTTAACCACACTGCTTCCTCTTTGTGAATGAACTGTTCGAAGTTCAAAAACACTTCTAAAAACTTCCACGTCAGTTACAATTTGAATGGAAAGCACCCCCAGGGAAGTAGCTGAGTAATTCGGGGTCAGACTCTGCAACCACCAGACTCTTTGCAAGCACTTCTGCTTAATGCCCAACTCTGCGTGGCTCCTGGCCTCCTGCCACAGAAGTGTGACCACCTGCAGCGTCCTTATGCAATGGGATGTGAATCTGGGTTCACTTTTGCATCACCAAGAACTTCAGATGGCCAAAAGGCTGTATCACATGGCGGTCTCTGTCCCTGACTGTGCAGGCTTTAAAGTTAAGGCATCACCTGTTGGGACTGAAGAGAGGGAAAGAGCTTCTCTTGCTCTGGCTCCCCCAGTCCCAACTAAGCCTGCAGATATTTCTGAGCCAGCCTATCTCCACAACAGGAAAGCAACGGAAAGGCACCGGACCCCAGCTCCAGAATTACCCTGTGACAAGCAAAGCACAGCGCACTCTGGAAGGAGCCCAGCAAGCGCACCTCTAGGGTCACACTCCTTGGGAACCGCTGGCATTGGCTACATCGAGATCTCCCCAAAGGATCAGCTCCTCCAAAAGGAAGACTCTGCCAGTGAGGCAGTTGCCTGAGTACTGCCAACCCGCTGAAAGCGACCGTGCTCTACCCTCCATACTGCTGAAGCTGAGTGCTGGGCCACTCTGACCCGGCTGCCTGGCTCAGCCTGCAGATGTATTGCAGGAACAATTTAACAACATTACCCTTTCTGGGAAAAAAAAATAAATAAACAAATTGAACAGAAGATCAGTTAATAAAATATAAAAATAAAAAGCAGCTAATACAGTTAGTGTTCCCCTAAATAGCCTAACTTCTCACCTTAAATCTTTTTTTAATATATAAATATGCTGGTAATCTCTCTTTATATATAATGTGATAGCTGACATGAGCTACTATATAATGAGGAACGGTTCTACAGTCTCTTGGTTTGACACTAAGAGAAAATGGTACTTTAAAAAGGTGCTCAGTTTTTCGTAACCAAACCCAGAAATGTCACAAGGCTACTGTATTTTTCAGGTTCCTCCAGTGCGGTTTTCTGCACTTAGATTGTAACAGCTTGGCTCTCACCCAAAAAAATGTCATGGAGTTTTAAGACTTTCACATCTCTATGCTACCTTGCTTCGCAAACAGTTCATAGCTTTGACTACTCCTTGAAATTAATATTATCCATCATGAACTACAAAAGCTTTTTTGGATGGGAAGCAGTATTTATTTTCAAGGGGTTCCATTAATTTCGGCATGCCTATTTGCGGAAGAATTACTCACTGAGCAAACCTTATCTAAGTATAACCCAGACTAGAACAACAATATCATCTGCTTTATATTTCTAAAACAACATTAGGAAAACAGTGAGTAAATACATTTTAAAACTAACACAGTGTTGCCCTACTTTGCCTCATAAACATATCCATATGAAAGGATAAATTTGTTTTTATATTTTATGCATAAAAATACAAATTAGTATTATATTGTATCATCAAGCGTAATTACTTTGTGAAGGCTTCTGAAATAGATTTTGGAGTTACTGTTCATTCAATAAAAGTTTTATTTTACAATAATACCTGAGAGTATGGGGGAGAGTAGAAGAAATCATTCATAAACTGATTGCTCCTGATCAAAACTGTATTCTTTAGAAGCAGTATGGCAATTTTACCACTAATTGCAATGATAGTATTTCATCAAGTGCTTGTAACACAAGTCAGAATTTCATATTATTCTTCACAAGAAAAAAACTCAGTGAACGATATCATCCCCGTTCTGCTTCTTTACAAAACACACGCACAGTATAAAAATAATGCTGCTCTGCAGAGAAAGACTGTTATAGAAGCTTTAGAAACAGCCGTTTTTAATTAGTTTAGCAGAGTCCCAGGTTACTTTGTTGGTGGTGGTGTTAAAACACTAGTTCTTCCCCTCTTTCTCTAAACCCCTCCTAGCATCAGCTACCAAAGGTTCAATGTCAACATTGATGAGCATTAATACAGGCAGAGCTTGCCTCCACAGGATCTTTAATATATCATTTTTTTAATATATTAAAAATTTCAAGTGAGATTCCAAAGGATTTTCTTGTTACCATAAATCCTGACAGATAGACAATATTTACAGCAGCAGTGATCCAGAGAGCTATGGAAAGGAAAGAATAATTACTATGTTGAAGTATGGACTAAGGGCAGGCAAAGGAGCAACTGCAGCCTGTCAGCAGCTGAATGCTGACTACTGAACTGCTAACTACGAAGCAGCTAAAGATGGTCTGTGCTTGGGCTTTCCAAACACAGGCAGAATGATACATTTCATCAACGTGCTCCTAAGAAGCCAGCAATGGCTCCTCTTGCAGGACAACCACCGTGCGGTCAGACAGACTTAAAGGCACTGCTTCCACTCAATTGCAACAATCTACACTAACTTTTGCATCCATGTCTGAATGATCAAACAAGCTTCCATTCTTTTCACCTGCATTGTAGGAGGATTGCTATGAAAATGGGAAAGAGAACTCACATATAGGCTTAGAAAAGCAGGAAATCAGTTGTTTGCTGCAAAAACTGAGACGTGTGCTGGGAGAATGCACTCTGCAAACTGCCGATGATGGGCTGGAATCTGCAAGAGACCAGGACCACTGGCAACACCAAAGCACAGTAATTGAGAGCAGGGCAACTTTCTTCTCTAGCTTCATGCTCTTGTACCTACAACAGCCTCTAGTCTTAGTCTTCACCCTGCTTTGATCCCAATCCACATGCACGTTTGAAAATAGCTAATTAAACTAACCTGGAAGACAACCTCTAAGCTGTCAATACTCCTTTTAAGTGAAAATGGCTGGAAGTCATTCCTTTTATCACAGTAATAGAAATGAACCTGGAGAGCACACACTGTAACAGCTGTTGTTCAGATAGGTTTGCAATAGGTCACATCCAGTATCTCCAAGAAATGTTGCATATTTAATAACATGGTAAAGACAGTTTATGATTTTTTTGGAGTCCATTTTTTTGAGTAAAACTTATGAGCAATGCAAGAAAGTAATTGTGCTTCAAACTATTTTTCTTTACATTACATACTAGTAACCTGATATTTAAAGCTAACTCTTCAAACTCCATTCCCTATGTAAACACCAGACTCCATTTCCATAGTAACAACCTTCATTTGTAAGCGCTTTATGTGGTTAATTCAGAGTCAAAGGTAAAGAAAATTACATTCTGGTTCTTGCTCTAAGCTGTAAATTTTTAGCACTCTCTATTTTAAGTTTTATGTCATGAGGTTTCTCAAAAAATCTCACAAAGGCTGGCTCATTTAATAAGGACGCCAGAATCTGTTCAAAGGCAAAAGACCACTCATGGTTCCCTCTCAGACTCTGTGCTCTGCTGCCTTCAGGCTGCTCAGAGCTGCTTTCCTCCTGCCCTTCCCTGGGGACTTCAGCAGGCACTTCTGTAATGTCAACTGGACTTTTGACTGGTGATAGATGTCCCTGCAGTCTTCTCCCAACTTCTTCCATTTTCAGCAGGAGGCTGGTGACCACCGCTATAGCCCGATATAACTGTTCCTCCTCAGGATCTCCATGGAACAGATTGTACAGAGTTTTTGAGAACTGGATGAACTGAGACTACAGAGATATAGATAAGACTATTCAGACAGCAGTAACATAAACATCCTGTTTCACTACACATTGTGATATCAATTCAGTGCCAGCTGCCGCTAGGCAGCTGGTATGACAATGTGGGCGTAGACCAGCTCTGATAAACCAAAGGGTGTCTGAAAATCCCTCTCTTCATAAGCTCACAGTTACAGCAGTTTAAAAAAACCAAACCCACAGACTAATGATTAATGTGAAGATCCAAAATATAAGGGATCCCACAAACCCATCAGAAAACTACTAATAGGACTTGAAGGATAAATAGCAGTCAAAAATAGACTTAAATAAGACTCAGACAGGCAGTTTACCTGATTCATTCTTGGCAAATCCTTAATGTTTTCTTCTTTTTTAAGAAGTTCATCCTGCCATTGCTTCAGATATGCCTGAATGTCAACTTTTCCCCTCCCTACTTGACAAAAAGAAAAAAAATAAAAGGAAGTGAACAAACAAGAACTAAGAGCTTCCCAGGAGTGATGATGTACAAAAGAACTGGCCTCCTCAATGTCATTCCTTCTCAACAGAGTGGTGGGGTCAAGGACTAAATTGTATGAGAGTTTACACTATCTCTCACCCCCTGGGACGATATTTATTAAAATTAATATAACATTAGCCCTATGCTAGAGAGGATGTTACTCTGAATACTTTGTCACCACACACTTTCCCAGCTCTGCTCACCCAAAAACTAGAGTTAACAATGTGTCTCCAGGGTTCGTTACCTTTTTCTGGGCTGCTCTTCAAATAATCACTTTCAAGACTATCCCCAACAGATGAAACTACAGTTTAGGAGAAGAAAAAGAAGAAAGTTATTTATTTGAGAAAGAAGGATCAATGTCTCATTTCCTTTTATCCAAACTTCTGTCCTTAAGGAGTGAAACCCTATCTGACTGCTGTGTTCTCAACACAGATTAGACCAAGAAGAAACCACATGATAAGATTTGTAAACTTTCTATAAAAATAGAAGCCAACATGAGGCTGGAGATGACAAAAGAAAATGCAATCAGTTATAGTAAGCAAATCATTTTCATAATGTTCATGGCCTGTGTCTTAAACAGTGGGGAGAACAGTACCCATATATTACATAGAAGGTACTTTAGGAGTTTCTGAAAAACAAGAAGGGTCTGTCTTCCAAAGCAGTAAAATCGTACAGCTTTCCAAACAGAATATTTTATCAACTCCACAAACCTAGACCCCACAGAACTTTTTCAGCTTACTTGGTTTAAAATAGAAGCAAGAAATTTTATAATGCTTGCTTATGTGCCTCAAAATAATTACAGATTTGGATATTTTATTTCTTGAGGTAGGAAATAGCAACCCTTTATGCTTTGAATGCAAAAGTGAAATGGTCACCACTTCAACAACCATTGCAAGAGGTTGCCTACTATGCTGGAAAATGCTGACCAAATACGTTCCCCTATTTCCATGTAAATACCCACTGCCTTTAAAATCAATCAGTCATCAGACTAGCTAGCCACCACTTTATGGACATGTAACTATCTACAAAAGATCTTCACAGAGGATTCTTGTTGACAGTGATACGATTTAATGGATTTACTAGTTTTCAGAAGAGCGCTCCTAATTTTTCAGCACCAGATGATTAATAGATTCCTTCTAACATCCTGCAGGCAAACCCTCACACTCTGGAGCTTACCACTGAGCTGGCTGAAGTGGATCAGTTCTTCTTTTGAAAGATCACCACCTTTGGAAGGGCTCAGAGATTCTACTTCAGTGAAAGCTGCAATAAATAAATTAATAAAGTGGTTTTGTGGCTTCCAAGCATAATCAAAGTAGTGATAAAAAGCAAAAGCTTTGTACAGACAGATGGTCCCTATGAAGAGAAATGGTGTTGGAGCAGATCAAGTCCTTCTCAAAGAATACATCACTCTCAAAGAAATACACATCTGTATCACAGCTATTGGACTGTACTGTGACCAGGACTGGCGACAACAGGAAGAAAAGTAAAGCCAGGGAAAAAACACATGCAAAGATGATAACAGCCAGTAACAGCCCTCCCCAAATGCCACTGCTTCTCACTTACCGGGAGGGATGTGCAACTTAAACAGAAGCTTGAGTTTGTCAGTGAAACTTCCATTATACATGGTATCTGTTAGAGGAAAGAGGTAAGACAGTCTGTTTAACCGAACCAAACTTCAAGACACCCTCTTAACTGAAACAAACACAACCCATGGAGGTTGGAACTGGACATCTGTCCTGCCTTACAGGGAGTGTAACTAGAAATAAAGCTTAAGGAAGGCAATATCACCTGCAGCTGAGCCTGGGGTTTGCCTACACTGAGGAAAGAGCACTAATAATGTCTATGACCTACTAAAAAGAAAGCACAGCACCAAGGAAATAGAGCACTAATGTCTTCTCAGCATTTTCCCTTAAATTTTTGTTTCCTGATCAATACCACTTTGTAAATAAGATGAAAGAAACAGAGTAGTAAGCCAAGAAAACTTTCAGTTCCTCAGAGATACAAGGCATTAGTCATCTTGCATGATCTGTGTATGAGATAGCTTAGTATGAGGAAGCATTTATCATCAACCAAACAGGCTGGGCAATGAGATCATACTATTTCCTCATTTTCTGATATTTTGATGAGAAAGCCATATTTAAATTTAATCTCAAACAGGAGATTATTCTCCAGGGGGTTAACGGCTCAGAAAAGTTACTAGTTTTTAAAGCCTTGTGTTAGCTATTTCATGGTGAAATACAGATAGGAAAATGAAAGCATAGTTCCATAACTTAAAGCCTTTATCATTCACCTAAATAGTGTAGCTCCCACTTCCAAGCTTATAAATATACTTCGAGCATTTGACTTGCCATTTGAACAGTCTTTGCATTTAATGTCATGTGATAAAAATCAGAGTATTTGATCCTACATTAAGAAGTTAGTCTCCTTGGGCTCCTTATAGTATATGGAATGTGATAAACTTCAGAACTACTCCCAAGCTGGAGTTCCCTTGTGAATGTCCTACATATATGTGTCGTCCTCATACCAAGAACGCAGGCAAATTGTTTGAAGTTTATAAGGTGATCAGAGCCCTCATCCATCAGTCTGAATGTCCACAATGCAAGTGAATCTCTGTTTGCACAGTGTGACCAAGGGCTCAAGAGATGACAGAGAACCCTGAATTGCTGGCAATCAATCCGATACTGGTCAAGATATGGCAGACTGGCATCATGATGCTGCAAGGCAGGACTATTTACATTCCAATAACAGGAAAGAAAGTGCTCCTTCTGCAAAAGAAAGATAAAATGTCAGATTTTCTGAAACAACAGCTCTCTCTGGGTAAAAGATGTGGGAAGTTAACTATGTAATTTGATTTAAAGCTGACATATAAAACATATGTCAAATCTAGCTTTTACCTCAACTTGTTAAAACTGTTTCACACCTGTAACACAGTTCACCATTAAGATGGATGTTTGGTAAGTCAGGAAAATTGCACATTACCTTGAATAAATCATAAAGCTCTTCAAGATCACTAGGACTGAATGTTACATCCTGGGACACAACACGTAGCTGAAATAAAATTAAGAGAAAATTCATTAACAAGTCTTCTCTCTTTGGAATAAGCACGTAGAATAAAGCTATGTGAGACTTATTTAACCTTACATTAAAAGACATTGCTTGAATATTCCAGGTTTTGGCATTCTACAATTAAGAGTAAGAATAGAACTTCTTTTTAAAAGCAATCAGAAGATTATAGATGGAAAGGAATAATTTTCCCCCCAAAAAGGGAGCTTAAAGTTAGTCACATTAGTTGCACACATGGAGCCTACACTATGAAACCCAAGAGAAAACTCAAGTATTTATAATGATATAACACACAGCTTCCCTTGCATGTTCAGCTCTCAACAGTGAAGGTGAATCCTCATGTTTTAAGTTTACATACACAAAAAAACGTTCATAGCTTTTAAAAACAAAGTTAGCTATAAGACCAGGTTCCATTGTCACAATATGCAAGTTTTATAAAATGAAATACAACAGTTACCATCTTAGCACAAGCAACAGCACTTAGTATCAGTTGCTACAAGGCACATTTACTACAGAAAGCACTGCTTCTTAAATAGACCGGTGTTATCAACAGCTATGGGAAATGAGCCACTGGAGAAAACAGGGAAACAAAGGAAGCACCTTGCATCCTCCACCTTCATTCAGGAGTCTGAAGAGCTACCACACCACTCACGCATTAGCTGACATCCACACACACCACAGACAAAAAACAACCCTTGTTGAATGCAGTACAATAACCTCGTCAGTGACATTTGGGATTGCTTCCCAGAGTAAAAATGCAGGTTAATTTTTGTTCTACTGTAGCACTGTGGACATCTTACAGTGCTCTGTGCCTCAGAGAAATGCATTAACAATTTAACAACAGCAGAAGGAACTATAGGTCAGCCTGTTCCAATCAACGCAAGTGTCAGAGGTATGCCAGCCTCTAGAAGTGGTCTGCGATGGCATTACTTGTAATGAGAGCAGACAGCCATGCTGTGATTCACAGACTGAAGAGGTCACAGGCCAAACATCAGTTCACAGACATGCTGCAGATGAGGATTTCTGCAGACAAAATTGTATATTTGGCCCTGGCAAATGTAGTGCTTCTCAGAATTTTCTAAAAGGCAACGAATTTTATCAGAGGGAAGGGTTTAGCTGTTTCAAGTCACTTACCACATTCTGCTTGGTCGTAGCTTCTAACATCTGGATCACAGAAAGCCTGTTTCTGCAGCGCATGCTCTCAACATCTTCGTATCGAATATCGCCGTATCTCTAAGAAGAAATCATTGTTCTGTGAAATCAACTGCTGCTATTCACATCTAAGCAGATATTTTTGTCTTTCTTGCATCTAAGTACAGCACAGGTATGGACACAAAGGAAGATCCCAGAAACTCTGAGAAAAAAGATCATTTATTAGAGCATTAACATTCTTCCTAAACAGCCTAACTTTTAAAAGGGTAGGTGTTTCACACAGTGATTGAGAAAGAAGAAATTGGAGTAGTTCACTGTGTAAGAAGACGAAGGGATTTTACCGCATGTCGGCTCTATATCCAACACTGCTATCACATGGTGAGAACTACTGCAGGGCAGCAAAGTCCAAGATGTGTGTTTCGTCAGGCCTTGGAAGTTCGCTCTACTGAACTTTAGAAATAGGCTGAAGGAATCTCTGAACTGTTCGTAGCTACCTCTGGGATTTCTGAAGGACAGGGAAAGTGTTTGAGCGTTGGAGTAGAATAAATACATCTACCTTTAAAGAAAAGTGGAATAGTAGGCAAAAACTAGAATCAAATTCCCAGAGAAATCATGGAAGAAATTATTAAACAATTAAAATATAAATAGAAAAGATAAGATAAATCAAAATGGGCCAACATTCTTTATCAAGAATTGCATCAATTTAATTTAATTTCCTCTTATGAAGAAATTCAGTCTAGTGTGTAGAACTGAAACAGGAGATAGGATACATCTTTAAGGCTTTTGACATCCTTCAGCAACACAAGCAACCAGGAAGACTTGGTCTAATAACAATCACCATACACCATGTGCACAACTGGTTCTAATAACAAACTTTTGCGAACAAATGAGTGCTAAATGACCAAACTAGGCAGAACTTTGAAAAGTTTTTCTGTGGTGTGTTTTCTTCCCATTTTTATCAATGTACTTTAAAGAAGATATGCAAAACTGCAACACAGTCATAGAGTCTGAGCACGTAAGCTTTGAGGAACGGTTAGAGGAACTGGTTGTGTTGAATCTAGAAAAAGAAAAGATCAGAGCTGAACATAACATTTGATGTAACAGTAATGTAACATTTGACTGGCAAATGTTACGCCCATTTACAAGAAGGGTCGAAGGGAAGATCTGGGGAACTACAGGCCTGTCAGTCTGACCTCGGTACCAGGGAAGGTCATGGAGCAGATCATCTTGAGTGCTATCATACAGCACACGCTGGACAACCGGGTGATCAGGCCCAGCCAACGTGGGTTCACCAAAGGCAGGTCCTGCCAGACCAATTTGATCTCCTTCTATGACAAGGTTATCCATTTAATGGACAAGGGAAAGGCTGTGGATGTGGTGTACCTGGACTTCAGTAAAGCCTTTGACACCGTTTCTCACAGTATCCTGCTGGAGAAAGTGGCTGCCATCAGCATGGACAGGCACACCCTTGGCTGGGTTAAAAACTGGCTGGATGGCCGGGCCCAAAGGGTAGTGGTAAATGTAATTAAATCCAGTTGGAAACTGGTCACGAGCAGTGTTCCCCAGGGTTCAGTGCTGGGTCCAGTCTTGTTTAACATCTTTATCAATGATCTCGACGAAGGCATTGAGTGCACCCTCAGCAAGTTTGCGGATGACACCAAGCTGGGTGGAAGTGTGGATCTGCTTGAAGGAAGGGAGGCTCTGCAGAGGGATCTGGACAGGCTGGACCGATGGGCTGAGACCAGTGGGATGAGGTTCAACCAGCCCAAGTGCAGAGTCCTCCATTTGGGTCACAACAACCCCATACAGCGATACAGACTTGGGAAGAGGGGCTCAAGAGCTGCCTGGCAGAAAAGGCCCTGGGGGTGTTGGTTGACAGCAGCTGAACATGAGCCAGCAGTGGCCCAGGTGGCCAACAGGGCCAATGGCATCTTGGTGTGCACCAGAAACAGCGTGGTCAGCGGGAGCAGGGAGGTGATTGTGGCCCTGTGCTCAGCACTGGTGAGGCTGCACCTTGCATGCTGGGTTCAGTTTTGGGCCCCTCGCTACAAGAAGGACATTGAGGGGCTGGAGCGCGTCCAGAGAAGGCAACGAGGCTGGGGAGGGGCTGGAGAACAAGGGTTATGAGGAGCAGCTGAGGCAACTGGGGTTGTCTAGGATGGAGGAGGCTGAGGGGAGACCTCATCACTGTCTACAACTGCCTGAAAGGAGGTTGTGATGGGGTGGATATTGGTCTCTTCTCCCAAGTGACAGCGATAGGACAAGAGGAAATGGCCACAAGTTGCGCCAGGGGAGGTTTAGACTGGACATTAGGAAGAATTTCTTTACTGAAAGAGTGGTCAAGCATTGGAACAGGCTGCCCAGGGAGGTGGTGGAGTCACCATCCCTGGACGTGTTTAAAAAACAGGTAGACGAGCTTCTTAGGGACATGTAGGGAGACAGGCACGGTTGGGCTCGGTGATCTCAGAGGTCTCTTCCAACCTTATGATTCTGTGATTCTATGATTCTGTGAAAGGGTAAAGTGATGAACAACAACAACCTAACAGTAACAAGGAGCTGCAGAGAAAACCACAACTGACTATGCTCAACAGCGCTTTATGAGCATCCAAGAGGAGCCACGCTGGATAGTAGGATATTTTCTGACAAGGGCAGAGAAACCCTAAAATGAGCCAGAATTTTTTGCAGATTCCCTTTTGCTGAAGAGATTTAACAACATCAGACATTTTTAAAGGATGACCTGGGTCTATGCTGGACAGACAGCTGAACTGGATGACCTGTGGAGTTCTCTTCCAGAACTATATTTCTGTATTTCTGTAAAGGCTACTACCAGCATATTTCTGACTTGGAACAAAGAGGAAGCAGAGAGAAATTGCATCTCTGAATCATAACTCATTCACTGGTCTGGCTTCTGGGCACTGATATTGTGCAATGACCTCAGTAAGAACATAAACAAGATGCATAATTTAACTCTGAATTAGTGTGATGTGATAAAGTGTTACACATTCTTTCATTCACTACCTAAACATAACTTCTTCATACCTGATTAGATTGCCAATAAATGAGTCTCGCATTTGTGCCTGAGTCATAAAGGCATGAAGTTGAACATCATTTTAAAATCCAACTCCAGACCTTTTCACTTCATCTCATTTACCTTGTGAACACACATGCGAAGCAACAGTATCACAAAGTACATCCCTGTTCACTTATTCATGATTTGTAACTCAACCTATCTGCAGAATGACAACTCTCCATTGCAGCAATCTTCCCATTTCAAAATGTGTTTTATTTCCACAGTGATATGAAAATAAAACCCTTCACCAGAAGAGAATTGTGTTGAAATTAACTGTCTGGTCAAAATGGGAAGGAGGAATTGACTCTAAATTTGTATCAGCTGTTCTCTAACAAAGGGTTGTGACACTTAGCAGCACTGAATTCAGTTTCAACTGAAGATAAAAAATTGCATCCAAACAAGGGGTCTTGAGTCAGAAATGGGGATACAGGCCTAGGAACAGGGCTGTCAACTTGGAAATGGGAGAATCAGGTTCAAAGATCTGCCCAAATCAATGTTCAAAAGCCCTACCAAATCATAGGCTATTGCTTTGGTCCAGTCACCTGCCTAAAAAGGCAGAAAAAGAAGGAAGGAGTTGCTTTTGCATTGTCTTCCAGTAATGATTCCTTCCCCGTGAAAGCTTCAGCTTACACTTCAGAATCCAATCATTATTTACCGTCTCTGTTCTTTATTCTGCAAGCATTCATCCTCACTGTGAGATCTCACCATGACAAGGAAGACCCATAATAGTTTGCAACTTTTCTTACAGGAATCTTAAAGTGTTTTACAAACATGATTCTTCAGTGTAACATTCTTGTGAAACAATACTGGGAGCAGAAGCACAGACCTTTTATACAACTAGCACAGTGCTATAAAGACACTCCGAGAGAACCTGAATATCTGATTCTTGTCTTTGTTCACCCCACTAAAGGCAAAGCCCTCTTCTCAGTAAAGATCAAAAGAGACAGTTTTTAAGTTAATCAAATTACAGTTACTTAATCTTTTCTGAGTCAAGGCCAGGACATTTTTCCAAAAGAAATGTATTCTGGATCATTCACCAGAAACATACAACGGAGAACAAGAAAAGAAAACAAAAAGAAAGAAGTATCATACAGATAAAAGAAACCAGCTAATACAAAACCCAAACTGTGAACAAATCTTTTCTTTCCCGCTTGCCTTTCTGTTCAGGTGGGCTAAGAAGAAACCTACCTACAAACGGATTAATACCCTGGATACAAATCATACCAAGGAAGGAAATGCCTCATGAAAACCTGAGGACAAAAGGAGGAGAACCTAGATCTATTCCCCCCCACCTTGCCCACCCCACCCCCAGTGCAGAGCTGCCAAGCTAGATGCTGCAGAAATCAAACTTTCAAATTGAAAGAAAGTGCTAAAAGATCATAACTGGTTTTCCTCACCAAACACGTCTGAACAGGCATTCAACCCATACAATAAGCTACTCAAGTTCACAGTTTCCTGTACAGGTTGTACATCAAATGTTATCGCTATCTGCAACGTGCAGTACTCGGTCTCAAATTAGTGAATGCAAGGGCTGTTTCTGCTGTACTTTGTCATTTAGTTGACATATTCATAAAGTGAATGATGGATGGCAATACACGACCTGTGATGAACCCTTGGAAAGCCACTCAGGAGAGCACAGTAAGCACATTTCAGGCAGTAAAAAAACCAAACACAAATCCAAACCTATCCCATAACCCATAAGGTTTTCAGTGAGGCTCAACAAAACAGAGAGCTCAATTTCTACCAATCTAAGCAGATTTTATACTCCATTTTTTACAACGCAGCTAAACTATTTTTAAGGTAGCCCACGCAACATAAACACTGCATGGGATGTGAAAACATACCCACAGAAACACATACTTCATTTGACTCTCGGATTAAATCAGTAATGTCCACTTTTGGATGGTCACTCTTTGTATCGCTGAGGTTGGAGCCCTGCTGTACAGCTGGAGGCAAAGGACTGTCTTTGTTAGTGACACTGTCAAAGAATCTGCACAAAAGCAAACACATAAGAAATTAGCAGGAACCGGTTTATCGCAACAAAACAATAACATCAGTATCTACTGAAGAAAATGTGCCCAGAGAATGGGAAATAGCAAAGAGTATCAGCATGAGTAGCACAAATATTCTGTAACAGTAACAAAGATATATAAATGTGGGAACTAGCTACCCAGAGAAGGTTCTACCTTCCAGCCTTGGGATTTTTTTAAGACTCAGCTAGACAATAACATTGCCGATGTGATCTAGTGCTAGCAGTAATCCTCTCTTAAGTGGCATCCAGGAACACTTTCCAGTCACCTCTTCCAGAATTTTGGTCTGAGATGAATACTTAATTCCTTTGAAGTCTTTGGAAGTCTTTGCCAGTTGTCTTCTCAGCTGCCCCAGAACGACTTATCTATTTGCAACTACAGCAGGTGCTACACAGTCTCTAGGAGTAACAGTTACACTGATACCTGTTGAGAACAGTGACAGCTTCTGCATCATCCTTACAAGTCAGCAACTTCTCCATGTTGTACTCCAGCACTGCAAGACCCAGCTGCAATATTGCTTTTATTCCATCATAGAAGAAACAGTCCACCACATTGACTGCACTTTCAATAGGCAGCACACTGATAAAAAGGGTAAGGAACCAGGAGAGAGAGACCGAGGAGAAAAAAGTCATGTCCGTCATGTGGTCTGTCAACTGAGGCAGATGAACCCTGATGAGCTCCTCAAACACTGCCTGATCTACCAAGGCACCTGCAGGGAAAGGATAACAAAACCACCACCCAGTTCTTAATATAGAGAAGCAAACTTTTCTCAGAGTATCGGCCAGAAATAAAGCTCCCTTCCTAATGCAACTTTGTTGTAACAGCAAACACAGCTCTAGCTGCGTGGAGCCACTGGCATTACTCTCTATGCTGGATGCTGTGCTCTCCGTATGTGGGTCCAGAGCCTGGCTGCATGCTATAAAGTGTGTTAGCACTTTTGTGGGTGCATGGGTACTTCCAACGATTCTCCTGACAGCTGATCCATCCTTTCTGCAATTAGAGAGAAACTTCACATCGAGCTTTCATTTAGCATATACACCTGCAAGTACCGAGTTTGAGACCAAAGACTAAGTCTGGACCTGGAATAACTCTTTTTCCTTCATTTAAGCTGACAAAGTTTCAAATAAATAGTATGAATTGGAGCTACAATTCCAAAAGAACAGTACAGTAGTCTAATTGGCTACTTCCTGAGTGGTTATACCTCGAGTAATTACAATGTCTGAAAATCCACCCCTGCTTAAGGATGAGTCTTAGGACATTCTCTGTAGCTTTCACATTCTATTATACTTCACAACACTAAATCAAATGCAGCGGTTTCTCTGCACTGTTCAGCCTTCAGCTCATTCCTTATACTTGTTCTTAATGAATGATCATTTACATTAAATTCTGGATAGATAAAAAGACAGACAGATGTTACCAATGATTCGGCGATTGAAATAATCAGGTAGCATCCTTTCACACACAGCAACCAGAAGCCAGAACGCTTCCTCCTCTTTAGCATACAGCAGAAGTACTGATGTCAAAATGTTCATTGCCTGTAACATTTCAACAGGAAAGGAAGCATTTACGGGAAAGATGGTGAAAACACAACTCGTTATTTGTCAAAAATGATATTTCTGAAAGCACTTGACAGCACATTTTTAGAGTGCTAGGATAACCTACAGCCATACTCAGTGTAAGACTTTTACCTCAACATTATTAAATACAGAACATAGTATTTAAACTACACGAAAAAACCTAAGTGCTAAAAATCTAGTAAGAATGCAAAGACATATACGAAGTGGACATGACAGCATTTATCAACAAATTCAAGAACCACGTAGAAACCGATGTTACATAGCAAGATAAAATAAGGAAAGTGAACCACTGAGCAAGAAACTATTACATATTTATGTGATTGATTTTATGAGGTGCCACCCTACTGCCATAATGAGCTAATATTTAGACAACCAACACAAACTGCTGTACCTGACAATATCCAATTTGGGGATTCCTGTATGCATAAGCTGTAAGAACCCTTCTGAGGGCAGAAATTCCTGTGTCACTTTGAAAAGCAGGATGCTCAGGTAGGGAGCGACGTAAATCTCGTTCAATTTCATCAGTAGCTAAAGTGCACGTTCCTAAGGACTTTTCCACCAACTCAGTGTAATACCCAGGGTTGGATGCCATATCATTCACAGCTCCTGCCAATACATTGTGTTGCACAGCGTTAGAGGACAAGAGTAAAGCACCTACATGAGTACATGCAAATTGTATAAACATTTTTGGGACTACTGAGGAACCTCATTAATCTCCAGATGTTACTGCAGTGAGTATCAGAGTAATTCTGCGTAAATCAATGGAATTACTCTAAAATGAAACCAGAAAAGCAAATTAAAGTAAGGTTTGGAGGAAATCTAAGTCACTTGCCATTATAAAGCTTATTTTGACTTACTTTTCCATTTCAATGGAGGGGGAAAGCTTACTTTCACTTACAATTTTGCCCAAGGTTTCTGGCAAATACAGTATCTTTCTGGTTGTGGATCTGGGGCCAGACTATAAAAACGAGACAAAAGGACTGATATTTACCTAATTAAGTCCAAGACAGCGATATTGGTCTGGTAACAGAACATAAACGCCTATGCAAAAGCTCAAAGAACACTAGCAGGGATAAATCCACGTTCACATGCCCCCAAAAGGAACTACCATACAGTAGGCTGAATGAATACAAAATGCGTTTGTTACAATAAAGAGATCCTCTGGGAACAGCAGGAAGCTCTTCCCAAGGGAGCACAGTGAGTACAGCTAGCAGGTAAGGTCCTGGGGGACTCCTTACAATCTGCAGCTCATTTTCTGAATCCGATAGTCTTCCTGCAAGACCCCAATCAAGTCAGTGGCTTCTGCTTTTCTACGTGTTTCAGTGAATAGAAAGAATGCAGAGGTGTTGTAGAACCTGGGGCTCCAGTTCCTCACATTAAGTGCTATGACACAGATGTCTTCTACAGACGGCACAAAAGCACATTCAGAGTGTTGGCAAGAGATCCCATACGAGAAAGGAAGCCCACAATTCCTGTATATCTCACTCTTTAAATCAAGCAACAGCGTATACCAAAGTGCTGCTGCTAACTGGGGCCAAATTCACTGCAAGGGAAACACTGTTTTTCTGTGTGTGGTAACACTATCCTCTCAGAAAGCTTAAATCAAAACAATTGGAAAACTTTGCTTTTGCCACAAACATGCTTTTCTTTTCAGCAAGTAAAAAGGCTTTCCCCTGGAACAGTATGTTTTCTTACTATTAATTTTCAATTGAGTTTGTTGTAAAAGAAGACGAGGCAGATCTATCTTGAATCAATGCAAAACAAAATAATTATCCTGCCTGTCATTTGGAAACATCTTTCTTCAGAAAGATTTGGATAAGTTGGAGAGGTCAGACTACGTTCAGCCAGCAACTAGATCAGCCACACACAGCTCCCACAAAACAAATCAAGTATACTTGCTATGTAGTACCTGAGAAGAGTAGCCAGAGCTCTCCTCTTAATGCCTCCGGGATCCCTCTTACAACCAGGTCTCGAGTCCGCTTTGTTCTGAACATGCTGACGCCATGTCCTCGTTCGACAAAGAGGATGTTCCAGGACTGTTCCTTCATTTTTTCTTTCAGCTATGAAAAGTAGAAGACAACAAACATTAAATATGTTGGAAGATTTTCCTCCTCTGTCGGAGAACAAACCCAAATTTTGCACTCATTATATACATACATAAACTCGAAATGGCAGCATTGGCACCAGTATTGATAAGGAATTGAATGCTGATGATGCTCAATCTTTCCTCAGTTTATTTACATGAGCTCTAAACAGCACTAAAAGAGAATCGATAACCAGGAAAACTTGCAAAAGAATGAAATCCAGTTGGATTAAGGAGGGGAACTAATAGCTGAAAACACTTGCGCCCATATAGGTTTTACATTTAATCAAATCATATAGAACATTTTTATATACAAGCAATTTCTGTCAACATAGAAGATAACATGTATGCATTTGAACTTCAGTAGGAGTAGCCACGTAAGTAAAACCTGTTTCACAAAATGAAAAGTGGAGAAAATTCCTTATTCGTACAAAATTGAAAGTTACAGGCATTTCACCTGCAGAGGGGGAGACAGAAACAGTGAGATACTTTGTAAATTACAAGATTACTAAAAAAGTTATTAATTATGCATCTAAAATCTACGTAATTCAGTTTCTCCAAAGCAAAGCAACTAATTTAACGTTGCTGAAACAACTAAAGGAGTCGAAAGGAGAAGTACATTTTGTCTGCTATTGTTCAACATAACATAAAAAGTAGAATTTAAAAATCTGTATTCCCTTTTCACCAGCCCAAAGGGTGTTCATTTTCTGATATTTCTAATATCAAAAATCCCATATTTTAATTTACTCATTTCTGCTGAAAGACTTAATTTTAAAATAAAATCTTTTTGTTTTCTTGCATACACTACAGACAAGTAAAACCAGAATGTCCTACTGCAAAAATTATCCAGAGCACAGCTTTGTTAGACAGAAGTGCAAAAGAATGAAGCAAGTAAGAAATTTAGTAAATTTCTTGATAACATTCTCCTTGCTCCCAAAGAGTTTGTAGTGACTTCATATCTTGACAATTCAGACAGATATAAAACATGTTCACTATCATAAAACAAACAGCCAACTCTTCCCTGGGGGATGCAAGAGCAGGAGGAATTAGTTCCATGAAGATAAGGCATATCATTATGAAACAAGATGAGCAGAAAATTGAATGGAGCCATGAAGAAGCACCCTGTGGACTCCAAATACAGAAAACGCAGATGAAAGAAGACTGGCAAAACCCCAGAGGAAATCAGCAGCCTTGCTGGATTACATTTTGGATATACTTCAGTCCTTTCCAATTAGATTCCTAAAATTGTTGGCCATTTTATTCCTTACCATTTTAGAGTCCAGATTTTCAGCATCCTGCGGATGGTAGAAAGTCATTAGGGCTTCTGTACTGACAGTTTTGCTGGTATCTCTCTGATCCGTTTTTGATGATCCTGCATCAAAATTTTTGGGACTGTCAGAGGCAGAACCAGTTGCACCCTTTAAAAAAAAATAATTAACAGTGGTAGTTTTAAAAATCAAACAAGTCTTCAAAAAGCAGCACTGATATCAGAAACTGTTTTGCTTCTAGACCATAACTGTTTATCATATTAAGTTGCAGGTACCAGACAGAGACTTTCAAAATAAATGAAAACCAGTAGTCTCTGATCTGCCCAGCTGGGCTTTCAGGAGGCTGCACTTGAAAAAAAAAAATCCTTCTCTACAGCCACAAACTTAATTATGGAAGGACAAATATTCACAATGAGAACTGAAATAGACAGGAGGCCTGACCTGAAGACCAAAGAAAAACACTAATTTAAATGGAGCCATATATTGAACAATACAGAAATTCTAAGAGAATTTAAAAAACAGCATTAAAATCCAGACTGTTTTGCAATATCTGATGGAAAATAAAGTAAAAGAACCCAAACCAGAATGCATTCACAGCAGCACCATTGTTTAACACACTCTTTCATATGGCCACAGAGATATTTATTTTTCCACACTTTAAAACCAGAGGTAAGTGACTTAGCATGGTATGTCAAAATAATTCAAATATAACCCAAAATAAGGTAATCTGAGAAAGAATGGCCCCTGAGCAACAGACCTTACCACACAGGTCTCCCGGGGCTGTGCTGCACCCGTATCGGCTGAGCATTTCTACTGATAGGAAAGTGGCTTACTTTTATTACTCATTTTTGCCTTTTATCTCTTGAGAATAAAAATCTCAAGATAGAGATTTTGCTGATACACTGATTTTTTTTCTGCCAGAAGGCATTTATTTGTATGTTTCTCCACTCTTAAAATTGTCCCTTAAGATGCTACTCCAGCTGATTCTATTTAATTCTTTTTTAAGGGAAAAATCTTCAGGGAAGAGATACGACAACTGGAGTAACTAATGCTCATTAGGGATGTTTGCTTTTTTATTTCTCATGTGTGAAACTACACATACAGATTTCATCACATCTATAAACAACCTTATAATCATTCCATTGACTTCCTGGGTCAAACAGTCAGCTGACAAAACCTGACACAGCTACATATGATTTTCCACCAGACTGCTGGACTTTTGTTTTCATGTGAAGGTTTTTTAAAGAGAAAAAAGAGATTTAAGACAACTTGAAATCTAGAGGTACAGCAGCTATTGTTACCCATCTTGTGTCTAGATTCAGGCTTAAATATAAATGGATTGCACTACACAGCAAAACGCTGACAACGATACATAAATTCTTAGTAAGACTAGACAACCTTACTCCTAGAAACAGGTACTAAGAAACTGGAATTAGAGAGCAGTTACCTCAGTATTTATGATGTGTTGTGGACTTGAAGCTGCATTGCATTTCATTCTGAGCTTTGCCACAAGCTGTTCGAAATCTCTAACCTCTGTGAAACGAAAAGCTGTTTTTCCTTTGGTACTAATGCTGACTCCTCTGGTGGCTGGATCTGCCTTATCCACCGCTGTGACCTATGGAAGCAAGGATACATAAACTAGGCAGCAAATTTTACCGGCTTACTTCTCAAAGAGAAAACCTGTTAGCAATATATGTGAACATAAAATGGCAGTATGAAGCACCACACAAGCTGAATTAGTAACACAGGTAACTCACTGCTTCTAAAGCTCAGTGATCTGGAGCTATTTTAGCACAAGATAATAAGTATCATGCAACAGATTTTCAACAGACTACAAAAAATGTTTGAGAAGGTTTTCCCAGCTGTCAGTATCGAGCTTACTTGAAAATCTTACCTCCTACCTGCTGAAGCTGCTACTTTTCTTCTCATCATCAGAAAGCTGACAAAACATGGCTTTTGCAAGTAATCAAATGAATTTCCACTGAGAAAACCCTTTCAAAGACAGCTGTCATAACATGACAGCTGGAGCTGATTTTAATTGCCATGATGGAACAGTTACAGATTAGAGCACTTAATACACTTCAATAATGCAAGTGCAAGTAAGGTAATCATGACTAGCTTGATTGACTGTCATTGCTGACGCTTTTACATTGTTACAGGGAAAGAATGAAAGCCCACTGAATAAAGTAACTGCAGTACTGCAGAACAAATAGAGAGGGCCTGACAATCAACAAGAATAAATTTAGTCAGCTCCTTTAACACAGCCTCTTGTTTTTCACAGATTATGGAAGTCTCCATTGTTTGCGGGACTATTTATAGACAATCAAATAAATTGCTTTATCTGGGCGGGGAACAGCGAGTTGCTGAAATCAGCTCAGCTCACTCCCCTGTGTCAGGCAGTAGGGACAGACTATGCAGAGCTATCACAGAGCAGTTACAGAACCTGCTTAATTTTTAAGCTAATGTAAAATATGTCTGGGTGCTGATGAAAAGCTTTTAATACTGGAAGACTGAAATGTGGCAATGTCCCAGAGCACGAGGTCGAGGAATGGAGAAGGGTTTTCTTTCCCAGAAGTTATTCTACAGTCTAGCTATAGTACCCTATAAAAATACGAATGCTATGTCCCTTACAATATGGTCCTTATTCGGTTTGTTGGGACTATCAGTGATAATGGCATTGATACTTGTTTGCTGGCAACTGCCAATGGATTTTCCTACAGACTTTTGAACAGACAGCACTGCTCAACTGCTTCAAAAAGAATGGCACTACTGAGTTAAAAAAGCAACATGGCAGAGCAATTACTAATCTTCAGGATCCTATACCATCTCCATGTCTTCAAGAATTAAGCATAAGCTTTTTCATTTTTTTTAAAAAAGCATAAAAAAATTGGATTCTGTACCTAGCTACAGAAATCAGAGCAAATGGAAAAGGGAAAGAGGATAAGGGAACAAAGCTGAAACTTGAACGCAGTTCTATAAACCTACAAACAGAATTTCTACATGCAGTATCCAAGGTATACGACATCATGTAAAGTAAGCAGATTCTAATGAAAATCTGCTTAACTGGCATTAAACCACATAAGTGCAAAACTTCTGGTATAACTGGCTCTGACTTGTAGCTTGCATTACCTCTCTCAATGGAATGATTACACTGCACAGACTGCCATCCTGGCTAGCAAAGCAGACGTAGTTTTCCGAAATGCACATTTTCCCATGGGTGTTGTAATGACTGAAAGGAACCCATAAGAAGCACTCATGAACTTCCTTCAAGGTCTCTTCTTTGGGTAGCCTGAAGAACGCACTAAACTGCTCACTGTGGGCACGGCTTTCTAGGCCTCTAGATTGAAAACAAAACAAAAAAAACAGGGTAGGAAAGAGAAAAGAAAAATTAAGTAAGTTTTAAATGTTTTTATAAACACAGAAGTTAAAACACCTTGAGAAAAAACAATAAAACATCATGCTCTCCCAAAATCCCTGGGGTTCATCTGGAGGGTTCAGTGTTTTGCATGAAGAGGCAACAAAGGGCAGGACCACACCTATCTATATTCACCCACTTAAAATGCTTGCATACTTCACTGAACAGGAATAGATTCAAGCTTGTTCTTACACAGTGAAGCACAGTCCTGAATCAGGACCTAATCTGCTCCTTTTCCCCACCCATCAGAACAGTCCATTTAAACCTAAACCAAGTCTTGGCTTGACAGAGGGTAGATTAGCTAGAAAGGCAGCACACCTTGTAAACATCTGCCATGGGCGAATTCTTCACAGATAACTGCAGCCAGAAACAATATTTTGCTTGTAATGCAACATCCCTCTCAGGCACTGCTACCAAACTGAGGTACCAATTACCAGGAAACACAACCTAAACCAGATTTTATTATTGGTGTACTATAACTATTTTTTTTCTTAAATCACAGGTGCATGGGGCTTTAAGTAGAAACAATTACTAGAAAAATGCTTTATCATAATTTCTGATTTGAGATAGGTTACATTTTCAAACAAAGACTTAGTCCATTTAGGTGAATTTAAATTACCCAACAACAGACTGGTGGCTGGTTACTTTTCACAGTATATAGTTGTGGTCCACAGATCAAAACCTGAACATTTGAGTGAGAATTTGGATGGCTTTCCAAGGAAAAGGCAACATTTGCTTCAAAAGATACCAGAACTGAAGAGAAATCACAAAATTACTACATGGAATAATCACACACCTTTGTTGATGAGGAAGGACCCTAACCATCAGGTTACTTACATACACATCTTTCCTACTGCCTAAATACTGTCATAAATAAGGTAAGTCATGCACCCATCTGCAACTCATTGGTTTTATCACCTTCTCCAGTGGTGGAAAAGACCTGCAGTTATCATTTATACCCGTTTATTAAATGGTTTGATCTCCACTTTGTTCTTCCTCACCAGATCTCTTCAGACACTGAAGCTTCATTCTTTATTTTCTAATCTTAAATGTCGTTAGAAAGTCTTTTAAAAATTCAAATTACTATAAACCCTATAGTTGAAGCATAGCTCTGAAGGCTTTATTGCTTCCTGCCTTTCAATATGCTTTCGATACTGAAAAATAACACTAAATCACAATGCCTTACATTACTTTGATCACAAATTTTAATGAGATACTTGTTTAAGAGAACACCAGATTTGCTGACATTTACATATCTCCTTGAGACAAGTATTCCTCTCCCCCTTGCCTAAAAAAGTACTGGGCCCAGAGCAGAGAGACTCTAAGTAATACATTACCTTTTGGTAATCTGTAGGGGGTCATGAAGGACTAGGTCATTTTCAAATGTCTCCTTGTCAAAAAGTCTCCTAACAGCATAGTTTGCCAGCTGCTCCAACAGAAGGAATGTTTCGTTAATGTGCAAAAACATGGAAAAATAGTGATCTTCCCCATGGGAGCACACATGAATGCTCTCTGTCAGAATCACATTGGAAGTCTTCTCAAGTTTTGATATTTCATCCCAGGAGATAATAAGTTTTACTGAAAATACAAATATAAGCAGATGTGAGTAATTTCTCATTAGCTGCAACTCTCACATTAAAAAAAGTAGCAGTCAACAGCACTAATAAAATATAATTAAGCAATATAGTTAAATGACAATGCCCTTGGAAAGGGCTACAAACTCACAAGCACAAAAAACACTCTCTTCACAATTCCTCTAACATAATTTCATTAGAAATAATTTTATAGGAAGAAAAACATTAAACACACACAATGTATGAAAATACAAGCTTATATCACCTTTTCTTTGCTCTCATGCGAAACTGCAAACTGCACAGACCATCATATAAGCTTCCCCACTTCAACAGTTTACCAGTAGGGCTTCTTCAAGTAAATCGATCACTTCTTGACATTTAGAGGAACCGTGCCCATTAGCTATGACATTTCTCTCTAAATAAGAATTAGCTTATAAAGAATCCTACTTGCTTTATGCTTTCTAGTTTTCACATAAATACTGTAATAGCTGACATTACCAGAGGCATTTGTTTGGGCATTACGAAGTAATGGGTAAAAAAGATATGTGCAATTATCACCAGTGTGTAGTGGACTCATGAAATATTCAGTCTCTGCGTGTGAAAAAGTAGCTGTAATCCTCACAGACTGAATTACTGTGCAGCATGAGCTAAAGGCGACAGACAACTCTTAGTTACAGTCAATTGCAACAGGTCTGCCTTCTCTCTGAAGCTTATATATAGACAAAGAAAACTAATGGACCTTGCAACAAAATAGCTCCCTTAGAAGATGGGAAGAATTCTTCTAAATCTGAAAGATAAACAGTAAAATCTGAATGGATTTGGCTTAATATCAAGGCTTACTTACCTTCTGCTCCCAGCAAAAATGAGTAAAAGCTAAGGAAGTTGGTACTAAGATAAAGCCATCCTTGACAGGGTACTCTACCCTTCCAATAACTGCATGAGTAATAGGTAACCAACTTCTCCTGCTCCGGCAATCCAAAACACTTTTCAAACTTCATAAGACCTTCACGAAACTTCTCAGGATCATCCTCTTTTATGAAAGTACCTTTTCCCTCTTCAGCAATCAAACCCTAAAACAAAAGAATCAGTCACTTTATATACTATATGCATCCTTGGGGGTAGGTGCCATATATGCACCTGCATACATACAGCGTAGCATTCTCCTAACATGATGCTAAGTTTTACAACAGAAGTATAGTCTATGGTTCAAAACAGGTCACAAATCAAATGTGCTGTTTCAGACTCATCCAAGAAGTTTCCCACATAACTTAGGCAAGACACACATTCCCAGGTCTCCTCTTCTGAAACAAATAGATTCTTCTCACTTAATCACAAGAATTCCTGGGATGAACATTTAGCATATATAAAGTGAACTGTCGCACCTCCACAAAAATATACCATATATTTCCCAGGCATTATTAAAATTATTGTGGAATAATCTATCAACAGTTTTAGACCACTATCTAAAGGCATCTGGTGTATGATTTACCAAGAAGAACTTATATGTCAAACAATCTTATTTCATCGTGGGGCAAACACAGGAACAATGGAATGTGTTGAATTTAACAGCCACATAATGCTGAATCAAAAGTATGTAGCATTTTGGTGCCGTCCTTTGATATTCTAAAGGGCACATATTCTTCATGTATGTTTAGAGGAAAAAAATATACTTAGCCTTTCCCAACAATGTCATGTGCCTTTACTTACTCTTATCTTCCCCTGGACAAAGCTTGTAATATCTTCATTTGAATCAAATACTGATAAAGTGTTCATAACATTGTGTTCTAACCAGTCCCAGTGTTCTGTTATTTCTTCTCTGCTGGATCCTGATTGAAAGAGAAGATTAGTATTACTTAAAATTAGAACAGACTTTAATCATTTCACTAAAAATATTAATCAAGAGAATAGTTGGTAAATTCACGATTCACAGAGTAATTTAGATACAGAAGTCCAAATCACAAGTCTCAAATTTATTGTCCAATCCTTGTGTACACTAAAAATGTAGTTGGTGTACATTAAAATATGCACTCGTGTGTTTTTATCTTCCAACCCCGTTGTGCAGCTATTTTTTTAGCCTTTATATACAGAAGCATCTCTGTCAGCATTGTGTGGCCCCACTGAAGCATGGCTTGAACTGACAGCTCAGCTGTACCTCCCTGACACAGATGGCAAGAGCATCACTAAAACACTCCCAGTCTAATAGTCCAGAAATGGGAAATGTGGGACCAAATTCATGAGACTAAGAAATTGAAATCTGTGTCTTTGATATCATCAGCTTTGACCAGTGGCCCAGAACAGTTTCCAGAGTAGAACTCCAAGACTTAGATCTGCTGTGCAAAATCCTTTCTAAAATTTAAGGATGTAAAGAATACATGACCATAACCAGAAGGGTAGCAAAGATTTCAGATACTTGAAACAACCGTTTATGCTGCTTACAACAATCAATTGTAATTTACTTGTACTCAGTATAAGTCATGGTTTTACCTTATTCTCTATTAAGACACATTTTAACTACATTTCTAACCACACTAAAGCTCAGGCAACCACCGTGCAGGAATCAATGTGATCCTACCCACAATAAAGTTCTGCTTATGCTGTGATTACAAACAGTGCATTGTTTTCAAGCATAGCTGAGCCCCATACAAAAAACATACATCAGAACTAACTCCTGATGCAAGAAAAAAAGGCTCATCAATTCATACAAGCTGAACTACCCTTGAAACAACATTTAGCACCACCAGAATCGGTATTTTTTTCTTCTGGACCCTCTGAGACTCACACACATGAGAACAAGGACTGTTTTCTGTCCTTTCATTACAGATGTGCAAGAAGAGGAGTTATTTAAAAAACCTGTTACAAATAACCATAAGGAATGCAGAAATCATACAGCCGAGATAGAATTCAGTGTTCCCAAAATACAAATACTGCATTTTCAAACACATTAGAGAAAAGTCAACCTTGTTACTTGAATTATTTTACACTGCTTTTTAATCTGGGTTTCAAGAGCTATCATCTACGGTATGTTGAATGTCACTGCAACTTTATAGCAAAGAAAAACCTCTCTCACCTGAACTTTCCAGAAAGTTAGATCACTGGTTTACTTTAAATATAAAGGAACACTCTTACTCACTAGCTACTTTCATAATGACAGAAATGTGGTAGGCAAACTTCAAAATGCTTATAATTCATCTTATTCTTTTCACATACTCAATTAGAAATTATGCAAGGAGCAACAGGTAATAAGCAGAGATGACACCAGTGAAACAAGAGTAGAGGTCAAGCGAATTCAGAACTGAGTCAGTTCTTTAAAGACAGGTGACTCTCCATCAGATGGTGGGAGATAGGGAGAGGGAAAGGGAGGGAAAGCGTTTACATAGGTTTGAATAAAGGGATTCTGGAATATAAATTAATTGGCAGTTTTGTCCTCCACAACAATACTCAAAAATAAAATCAGCCATTGTAATCACATACTACCAATACCCCTAAGCAAGAAAGCAAAAACACATCTTTGACAATTCAGTTTTTTTCAATTTACGTTGTAAAGACTAATTAAACAACTTTCAATGGACACCAAAGAATTAAAATTGCCATGGGAACGAACAGAAATTGTTATAAACACGGTTAAACAGTTAGACTGCACTAAACAGGGTGGATTTGCAACAATATGTAAAAAAAATATAAGAGTAACTAACATAGCAGTTAAATCACAAACTAATTATTTTTCTCAGACTACACATATAGGCCAATTATTTGAATCACAGTGTGGATGAGAAGCACAGATGTGACACAGTAAAGACAGAACTTTTTTATAAATATTTAAATGACTTAGAAGCTCTGTTTCAGCTCTTTAATATGTAACAGCAGAACAAAACGTAGTCTCCAATTTCTTTACCCCACAGAAGAAACAATCTGTTTTCTAACACAAAGTACAACTACATTATGTAGTCTTTTGCTGTACAGTATATTCACATAGCACAGAATTGATATAAATTCAATCCTAAAGTGAAGATTACCCTTATTATTTTCCCCAGGACTGACCTGATGTCATTAGAATTCCCTAGAGTATATTTGCAACATATTTATCAAAGAACCTTTTAGATAGCCTGTCACAATCTGTTGTGACTTCTTCAGAAGCAGTCCTAAAATTTTATTTACTGCCAATTTACAAGCTGTTCAAATTCTATCAACTTTATAAGGCTGCCCTTTTAAAATGACATGTAATGAATAACGATAGATCGTGATTAACCAGTTCTTTCACCGACTACTGCCCTTCAGAGAAGTCCTTGCAGAATGTGAAAAGCAGCAGATTAGCATTACAGCATGAAATGTGTTAACTATTAACTAAATATCTAAAAGAACAAATCTGTATTTTGAAAGCAGCTGTATAGAAAAAACAGAAAGAGGCACAATTTTTTATTTAAGGTGAAGCAATGAAGACTTATAATAAAGTGGTAGCAGCAAAACCCAATGTAACAACAGCACCTGGAATTACTCATGCATTTAAGTATCTGCAGAATGGCAGATTTCCCACAAAGCTCATCTTTTGCTGCAGGCAGCTAAAAGGAAGGCCTAGAGCCCTGGAAAGTCTGGAGGGAGTCTTGTTTCTTTAAAGAACAGTACTATTTTTAAGAAAAAAAAAAAGGCATAGAAAAATGAACTAAAATACATGGTTCCTTTTTACTGTAATTACAGGTGTTTTCAGAGTTTTCAATTAGCCTAAGAAAGACATTAATTCCACAATAGTGCCTTTTTAGCATTTGGCCACATGACAATACTAATTAATTTCAATACAAAAACAAGACCATGCTTCAGAAGAAAAAACACTAATGCATGTAAAGCATAAGAGAGTCCTCTCAGCTTCTGGAATGGAGGTCTCTTTGGGCACCCAGTAATTAAGCAGCCAGTATAAAGGAATTAAGACTTTATTTTTAGCAAAAGCTGCAAAACTTTAAATAAAAAACCCAAACCACAACAAAATAAAGTCACACACGCATATACTAGGAAAAGTCACATACTCCACTCTCAAGGTCAGTTTTCCCTTTCCTACTGCTTAATAACGCAACATGAGAATGATAAAGAACTTCTTAAACTGCAACAGCAACATATACGTGGAAGAATTCAGCTCTGACTATCACTGGGAACCTGGCTCATTTTAACAAGCAACGATAAAGCAGAAAAAACATTAGGATAAGCAACTCCTGTCATTCCTACCAACAGCACACTTAGTACCCCCAAGAGTCAGCTTATCCCTATCATCCTGAACTATGACAAGTTACACTTTCAGCTTACAGAAGAAAAGATTGTGCCCTTGTTATTCTAAGAGAGCATCAAGGCTTTAGTACCTGATGGACTGCTGCACAAAGCAAGCAATCTGAAGCTGTAATATGAAGAGTCCATAGATATATTCTGAAAAACTGGAACCACACACTACTGTCAATGCCAAGTTTGCAAATAATTTTAAACCATTTAGAGATCATGGGAATGAATAATGGCATGAGAGGATTAACCCAAATACATATCCCGTTCTTCGTATCCTTACTTTTCACTTTATAAACTCAAATAGCTTCTAAATTATAGTACATACCGCATGCAATGGACCAGTAGACTTGAGAGTTTGGTGTCTGATGCAGGATGCGAAATGGGGCGACTTTCGATGTAGAATCCAACACGGCATCTAATGTTCCCACGAGAAGACCTGTTATGTTTAAGAAAATGTACACAGCATAGTAAAACTGAGGTTTTTGAACTGTATACTCACTTCTGATTCCTTTCTCGGTGAACAGGAATGCTACCCAAGTAAGAACTAATGAACTCTGAGAAAATTAGAAGCACAAATAAGTAAAGCAAAAAGTGCTCCCAGAGGAACCTCTTCGAGAGTTGATGACATTCTGATCCAGTAATAGCCATTACCAACATAAAATGAGTGTGAAGAAGTTGTTTGAAATGACCCCCTCAGACGCAATACCCATGCAGTGTGGTAAACCAGAGGACAACCTGACATGTAACATGATCAATCCCAGCCTTCAATGAGCACAAGCAGTAACTGAACTAGCTCTTAATTAGTAATCTACTGTTGTTCTGTTTTCCAGTGACAGGAAACAGCTCTTAAGAGACTGTACTTCCATTACCTCAGATTTTTATGAAAATTCCACTGGTTTTACATGAGAACACCATATCACACTTTCTGTACATGAAAAAGTTTTGCTGCTCATATCACACTACAGCTACAAAATGCCAGCTATTCTTCATAAACAGTCTATCGTATGACTCCTACATAAAGTACGGAACACTAATATTTCATCCTACTGTCACACGCGTAAGTATATTACAGAAAGCGCATTATTCCCATATAGATTAAACACCCTAGATAAAATGGCCATGCTACCTCCCTATCAC
Organism: Neomorphus geoffroyi; assembly: GCA_033558235.1. Lineage (NCBI taxonomy): Eukaryota > Metazoa > Chordata > Aves > Cuculiformes > Neomorphidae > Neomorphus > Neomorphus geoffroyi. The sequence continues at coordinate 8,838,591 of JAUMJM010000045.1, read as the reverse complement.
TAAATATTGAAATAGCTCCTATTTAAAAGAGTTCAGTTCAAAATATACTAATTGAATTAATAAGACATACTTCCATCTCTCTGTAACTGGGAGCAAAAAGTTTCCTGAGAAAATGAGTATGCATTTATCTTGTCTGTCAAAATCGGTCTTCCTGCACAGTAATAAAAAGATTAGCTCATATATCTTAAAAGTTCCTTTCAAATCTAAAAATCAGGGAATTCTAAAAAGGAAGAAGAATCCATACAGAAAAAATACAAGCTTTTGTATCCTGATGCACACCTAGAACTTTTTGTTACAATAAAACCAAAACTTCAAGCAACAATATCTTATGCTTCCTTCCTGTGTTTCCTGTGCCTACCATGCTCCCAGCATGGCCACACAGATGGAAAGTGCCACTGAAGCGAAGCTACAAAAACCATCACATAGAGCTTTTATTTTCTTACAGAACAACTGCAAAATAAGAGACGAGATTACCAAAAACAATATGAGAGATATAATGACCCAAAGAGATGCTGTGAAGTCTGTTCCACAAACTGCTGTGATCATGGAGGCAGGGTACTCCCCAAAAAAATGTTACTAGGGTAGAGCTTGTATGCAAAGTTAGTGCATCCCTTAAAGCATCTCTAAGTACCTTTCCATGTGTAATGGAAAATGATCTTTTGGTTCAGGTTTTCGATATTCCATAGCAGCACTGAATTTAGATCATTTCAAATGCATCCCTCAGACGTTATTTCAGAATTCTTAGGTTGGCTTCTGGTACCTTTTGTTCCACTTTCTTTGCACTGACCCCCTCTCAAATTCTGAAAAAATAACAACTGTGAGAGAATACAACAAAGCAAAGCAAGACAAAAATAAGAAGTCCTTAGGAAAACTGTGTTCTGAGGATGACTGTGTAAGGACACATTTTCAGTAAAGAGCCTGTGTGCCTACCTTACCGTGGCTATTCAGGTTTCAGAATGCTTTTGCTTCTCTCCATAATAATGGAAACCACAAAAAAAAATCTGAAGACCAGCATATTACATCAATCAAAAATACTATCTTGTCTTGTCTGCAACTCATAGACTGTAAGTTACCGTTGGAAAGTAGAATCTTTTTGTGGTTTCTAACTGAAATCGGACATTGAATAGCTAATGTTTATGTCTGATTAAAGAGCTTTGGCTTACTGAATGAGTCACAGCACTGAGCTGATCTCAAAGTTGGCTCTGCTTCAGCAAATGTTTTATTATTTCATTCACAATTCTCCTAATATCATTTTCTATTATGCTAAACAGTACAAGGACATTAGTCATCACTTGTAAGGTTGATGTAACCGCTCAGCTTGAGAGAAGGGTTACAACTGCGCACTACAAAGCAGCACTCCTCAAAATGCCATAACAGTTTCCATCTCTTTGGAAGGTCATCAGATTTTAGACACAAAAAACTGCATCAGGTTAGTATAAGTCACTTCAGCAGTCCCAGTAGTCAATACTGCTTTGTCCATGAATGTGGACAGGTTTGCACTTAAGCTGATAAGTACATTATGAATTAATTCCATGGCTATGGCCACTGGCATAATCATGAGGAAACAGCAGAGTCTCACCTTCTCACCCTAGTCCTGACAGCATTCTATGAGCTGTGAATTATTTTAATACTGTACTATGAGTCGGGGTTTCCATAACTACAAGTTCTTGGGTGTTTCTCAGCAAGCATTCCCTTTTACTGCTATTTCCCCATGGGAAATCAAGAACCATGTTCTCCCAGACCACTGCTGAGCAGTTTGGCTGGCACTCAGCTAACTCCATTCACACAAACATACGGAAGAACGATTCACTTCCATGGTTGAAGAGATTTAAAATTCACCTGTATGATGACAAGGATATCAATTGTAAAATGAGGGAGAAGGTAAGAAAATAATGAATAACTGCTCAGCGAGACATTAGCATTATCTCCATAAAGGAGGCAAGAGCGAAAAAGCAGCTCAGGCCATGCATGCCAATCCCTACTCATGAAATGCTGTACATGTTGCTCTCAAACAATTAATTTGAAGAACAACCTACAGAAAGTCATCCACTCTCATCTCTGCTCAAAGCCAGACCCCACAGTTTCTACTGGAGATTCCACCTAAATCATCCTCTTGCCTCACTTGGGGAATGACTCCAGCTCTATATTTGGAAAGTGACACAAATTTACATGGAGAAAAGGCTCTGCTTTTACAAAACATTTTCAGTTTCATAGCTACTTGAATAAAACTACTAGGAAATATCCTAGATACTTAAAATGGTTAAAGTACCCTAGAAAACAAAATAAAGGGCAAGGAATCCAGAATAGCTTTGAAATAATGTGTTCTTCCCAAAAGTTTCTAAAACGTTTGGTTAACAATAGTTGCAGAGACATGCAATGAATTTTGCTCTCAGTTGTACCAATTTATGGCAATAAAGCCACTATGTTACACAAAAATAACTGCCCAACGTTTTGCCATTTGGGGGCAACAGCACTTTGCTCTTCTGTATTTATTTCACCAGGTACATCAGGACAGTACTAATATTTGCTTTTTATTTTGGATTGTTTTCAAACCACAATCTCAAAGACTTTTTTCCCTGGATTAGCTGTCCGTTACATCTTTTTTATTGCTGACAATCTTCTTTATTTTAAATATGTATATCATATCTGACAACCTGGCTCCTTCCTAGCCTTTGTGGGACAAGTGTAAACGCAAACAGAATAAAAGAAGTTCATTTTACCAATGAAGAATCAGAAGCAAAGAAAACATTCTGTTGTCTTTTAAAAGAGCACTATTGTTCTGAAGCAAAGTTAGCACAAGCCTGTTCTCTTCTCTAATGTATAATGTACCTTTGAGGTCAATAATTAATTATATTAAAACTGGATCAGACAGACTCCTGATTTGCTGCATTAGAAGTGTTAAGGGACATAAAATATTTATAAGACTGTAAGAGTTCCTTACAGACAGAACTGTTCTATTAGCACAATGCTGGTCAGCCCCATTACACTACAGATTTTGAAAAGTAGAAAATTTTATGTACAATTGAGTTTTCCCTCTTAGTTTATTTACATCATCATAAAAAGGAACTGTCTGAAAATACTGTAAAAGCTTTCCTTGCGTGGCAACAACTGCAGAAAGTGATAATCTCCAGCTACATTCAGCTTCATTTCAGTAACAGCTGCTCACTTCTACAATCTGAAGAATTCAAAGGGTAATCAGAGCAGAGCCAAAGGCAGGAAAAAAGTATAAACAAGTAAGTTTGTGATAGATAGCTGTGGTGGGTTGACCTTGGCCAGACACTAGGTGTCCACCAAGTCACTCTATTATTGCCCTCCTCATCTGCAGAGGGGGAGAAACATACCACAAAATGCTCCCGGCTCAAGATAAGGACAGGGAGAAATCAGTCACAGCAAAACAGACAACTCAGGGAAACTAATTCAATGTATTGCCAATCAAAGCAGAGTAGGCTAATGAGACATAAAACCAAATCTTACACCTTCCCCCCACTCCTCCCTTCTTCCTGGGCTCAGCTTCACACATGATTTCCTCTACCTCCTCTCCCCAAGCGATACAGGGGGACAGGGAATGAGGGTTGCGGTCTGTTCATCGCTCATTGTTTCCACCAGTCTTTCCACGAACTGCTCCAATGGGAGTCCTTCCCACAGGCTGCAGATCTTCACAAACTGCTCCAGCAAGACTCCTTTTTATGGGGTACAGTCCCTCAGAAACAGACTGCTCCAGCATCGGTTCCCCACAGGACTGTGGCAGGAAACCTGCTCCAGTGTGGGCCTCTCTCTCCATGGGGCCACAAGTCCTGCTCCAATGTGGACTCTCCTCAGGGTCACAGCCTCCTTCAGGCATACCTACCTGCTTTGGTATGGGTCCTCCATGGGCTACGGGTGGGTATCTGCTCCACCATGGCTCTCCATAGAGCGCACGGGCACAGCCTGCCACACCATCATCTACAGCACAGGCTGCAGGTGAATCTCTGCTACAGAGCCTGGAGCACCTCCTCCAGCTCCTTCTTCACTGACCTTGGTGTCTGCAGAGCTTTTCCTCTCACATGTTTCCTCTCACACTCCTCCCTCTGGCTCCAGTTGCTGTTGCGAAGTAGTTCTTACCCCTTTTTAAATACTTTATCCCAGAGGTGCTACCACTGTTCACGATGGAATTAGCCTTGCCCAGCAGCAGGCCCATCTTGGAGCCAGCTGGCATTGGCTCTGTTAGACATGGGGGAAGCTTCTGGCAGCTCCTCACAGAAGCCACCCCTGCAGCAGCCCCCCTACCAAAACCTTACCACACAAACTCAGTATAAGAGAAAGCACACTCCATTTTGATCAGATATCAGATATTTGTCACACTTCAAGATCTAAAACCCTTTACAGGCATTCTCCAAAGCTTTCAGCATATCATTCTTAGGTACACAAAGAGACCCTGTAGAATCCTACAGGAATATTTATGCAAGGAAGCCCAGAGGAACCTAAACGGAGGTTTTAAACAGCTATGTCCTGACAACTAAAATTTCTAGGCTTGAAGAGGTGAAGAAGTATAAATGGAAAGGATAAAATAATGAACTTCAAAGGAATTTGTTTTAGTTGGTTTTGTACCATAAAGTCAACCTGTTAGTAAACTGTGAATTAAAAAGAGAAGTAAATCTTGAAGGCAATGTAATACCTAGATAAAACTGCAAGGAATAAAATCAACAGGAACAGTATGTGAAACACATAGATTTACTATAAAATTGAAATCCATTGGATAAGTAAGCAAAGACAAATTCAAGTATCCCAACCAAATGTAAATGGACTGTATTTTTAACCTTTTTAAAAATATCAGAAGATGTGGGTCCATTAAAATCAAAACTAGCAGAGTAACTCAGCAGATGCTACGTAACTCCCATGAAGGCCTCTCTGGTGCAGGATATAATCTCAGGGGTGAAACACAACCAGAGAGAACTGTTGCCAAATTACAATGCAGGAGAAACAAACTGTAAATCCCTATTACAGTAAATATTTACTTACAGAGACAGGATAAAGCTTCGTTCCGTAACAGCAAACAGTTTACACAGCATTTTGGTTGAACTCTAAAAAAAAAGACTAAAGCCTCAGTTTTCACTAGATAAACTAAGATACAATTACATACCATACAAACCATGAAAAGCCATTGCCTTTGTGTATTTGATTTAAAACACATGAATGCCAACTTGTGAATAAGATCCTTTTCTCTATTTCCTCGAATTAAGCACAGATCTCTTTTTTTTTTAATTCTATTTCCCAAATGAACTTGATGTGATGACTAACAAACTTTAGCTTAATGGAATACTGAGCATGGGCTGAGATGTCAGTGTTCTTAGTCAGCGGAGATGTAAAACAGGTTAGTTTAAGCCTTCAGTGAAAAAAGATTTCATCTCCACTTACAATAACTCAAGTACATTATGACCAGTGGTTATGACTCAGGTAAGACAACACTAACTCATTAAACTAAGCTGTGTTTCCAAGCCCTTGGGTGGCAATTCATCTTGCCTATCTGTGGCAATAAATATATCATCCTTGAAAGATAGGAAAACTAGAAGCACAACTCTCAAAAAGGGTAAGCATTGGGTCTCCTTGTAGGTACAAAGGAAAGCATCACAATTACCTCAGCTCCTCCTTATCTTTGCTTCTGTACAACTGAAAAGCTGAATAACAAGAATTAGGAAGCGTGTGCTGGTGATTTTCCTACTCATCATTCCCAAATGTAAATATGCTTCTTAACAAAGAGCTGTTATTTGTCTCACAAATGTCTGCACTGCAAAATGTCTTTGCTACAGCTGCTGAAAAACATACACAGCAGCAATCATTTTGGATCTCTATTAACCAGCAAGTTTTCCTTTTGATTCCTACCACAGCTGAGGCAGCAAGGAAGCCACAGCAAAAGCTCAACACCCGTGGGTACAAATGATTTCTGCCATTTATTATACTACTGTATATTTAGTTACGTCACAGCACAGAGCTTTAAGTTTTGAAAAGCAAGCATCTCCTTTGCTGCATAGCAAGTCTAGCCACAGCACAAGTTTCCTCTCTTCTCCTCCAGTTCCTACCAAAATAAATGTAAGTTTGTACAAAAATCACGGAGTAATTTTTCAACTGGTCTACCACAAAATTCTGTTAGAGACAAAGCCCTTGCCACTGGCATCCACTACTTGAGAACACTTTAACATTACTCCTTTTGACAGATACCAGACAAGGAAAATTTCCCCGGAGCACACATACAAGCCTAGCTGTCTCCCCTTCCTCCAGACACCTCTGCCTGTGAGCCAGCAATGACACAGCCAGCAAGCTATGTCTTTTAAAAAGTAGGAATACCACCAGGGCCCTTCTACAGATTCAGGATGGCAATAATCGCCACAGGAAATACAGGACTCGGACAGGATTTTTCCCTACCCTTCCAAGCAGAGCACATACAACAAGCTTGGAAGACTACTTTCAACCTGCTTTCATCAGTAGTTTTTCTCTCCTCACAGTTGCATTTTACTTAAAATTTCTCAAGCAGAAAGAAGCAAACTGAAACAACGAAAGCCCAAAACAACTTGTTTGTTCACATTTCAGTGAAAGACTGGTATATTATGACATGAAATATTCACTCGTATAACTACTCCAGGAATGGTAATGTCAATCAAAGGGCACCTCTCACATGAGGACAAGCTGAGAGTTGGGGTTGCTCAGCCTAGAGAAGAGAAGGCTCCAGGGAGACCTTATAGTGGCCTTCCAGTACTGAAAGGAGGCTACAGGAAAGCTGGTGAGGGGCTTTTTCTCAGGGAGTGTAGTGACAGGATGAGGAGTAACGGTTTTAAGCTGAAAGAGGGGAGATTCAGATTAGATACAAGGAAGAAATGTTTTCCTGTGAGGGTGGTGAGGCACTGGCACAGGTTGCCCAGAGAAATCATGCATAACCCATCCCTGGAGGGGTTCAAGGCCAGGTTGAATGAGGCTTTGAGCAACCTGATCCAGTGCAAGGTGTCCCTGCCCACGGCAGTGAGTTTGGAACGGGAACAATCTTTAAGGTTCATTCCAACATACATCATTCTATGATTGTGAATACACATCTCCTAATTAAGCTCCTACCTAAACTATAACCAAAGCAACATCTTTGTGACTAACATGCTTAACCTCACCAGGCTTTGGTTATGACACGTGCATTCACAACATAGGTTTTGTGTCATCATCCCTGTGCTTCAGCACACGGGCCATTTTGCCTAACTACATTCTTACCAATATACTCTAGAAAACCTGGGTAGCTCTTCCACAGCAGTTCTGCAGGAGACAGAACAACCAGAGGTCATGGTCATACACCTGCACGGCCAGACATGCAGCAGCACACTTTGAGACAGGCTATTGTGTGCTGAATTACCAGGAAGCAGAACCAGTCAAACAGGTTACAGTATCTGTATCCTTAGGTAAGGTCTAAGAAAGGAAAGAGAATGAAATGTAATGCTAAGCAGGTGGAGCCAAGGCTAAGCAAACCCAGCACGAGGTATTTCTGTCCATTTTTCTCACGCACTTGCGAACTAAGAACTATGTTGTGTGAGGACACAAGCCAAGAGAGCTAACTGTATCATCTACAGCTTACAATTGGTCCTAATGTAACAATCAGTCCAGAAGGGTCATATAAACAAATCCAGCAGGGGATAATTTTCCAAAGCTAGGACAGCATGAGAATTCCCAGCCTTCCTTCAGGTAAGTGTTTCTGCTGTCATCTCTCTTTCTTCTTGGTCTGTACCTTCTCCACCTATTGGCTGCTTCCTCAAAACTCACATCTCCCCTCCTTAAAGTCTGTCTTACTAAGTGTACTCCTGTATTCTTGGGAATCCTTTGCTACTGCCTCCACAGCTAGTCCCCATCACTGCTATTCAAACCCTGCAGCACTGCTCTTCTCTCTTCCCATTCCCGTCTTGAGGCATCATCCCTCTCTTCCGTCCTTTACTCTTGCACTGCTGCCAGTCACTCAGTCACTCAGTGCTGCCCTTCACCTCTAGCCTTCTAACCAGATGAAAAATGCTGTTCAGGAGAGTAAGATTTTACTTGGCACATTTGCAATGACCTCATAAGATCAAAGCTGCTCACTGCTTTTTTCTAAAGCAAAAGCTAGTTTTCTTCATAGCAATATAAAATTAAAATCAGGTATTGCAGATTTTGCTAGCTTATACCTAAGAGGTTTGAATATTTTCAAACCTGCAAATACAAACATAACGGCATTTCTTCCAGTTTTCTTGCTAATCTTTCATAATCACTATTTTAATTCAATAACATCTCACTCTGTTTCCGTCCAGTGAAAAATGTAACTTGCACATTACAAGAAAAAACACAGAAATAAAAAGTGCAATGCCACACAAAAAAACCTACTACAGGAACTACACCATTCAAGTGGGTTTTGACACTGTCAAATCCTATCTAGAAGCCTCACCTTCAACAAAATAGAAGGGCAGTAGAAGGCTCCAGCTGCCTGTCCAGCTGTAAGCCTATATTTTTAAACCCCTAATTCTGGTTCATATCATTTTGCTTTAGTCACAGTTCTTAAATGAATTTTATCACACAGAAGGACAACCTTCATACCAACCCACCTTCTTTGGCTTCTAAAGATACCAGGGCAGAGAATGGCCCATGTAGCTTGATGACCACAAGACTTCCAAGGCTGAAAAAGATTACCCTTGGTTCTAAGCCAACACCTACCATTATCTATCCACCTATAATATTATGATATGTATAGGAGATAGTTTGGGATGTTATGATGGATTCTTTTTACACTTTCCCTGTTTCCCACAAGGGGTTCAGATGCCAATAAAGAATGCCCCACCTCCAGCCAGGAGGGCTACTTCTACATCTGAAATTGACCAGCTAAAGGTTTGGACTTCGTGTTTTCATCCAGCAGAATAAATAAATGCTTCAACAAGATAATTATGTCTTATGTTTGATGTAGCTTGCTTTACAATGACACGATTAGAGAGCCCCTAGAAAACCCAGAGAGATGCAACTCATGCAAAACATTCAAGAACCATATCCCACCCAGGAACAACTTCACTGTGCTTCTTTACAGCATTTCTCCTTGACAGAGGCAATGACTGCTGTTACCAGACTATGAAGCAGTCAGTTCTAGTCTAAATAGCTACCACCACCAGAGGTCTCGGTGGTAGCTGGGGTCCCTGAAGCGTGTAATGATACAAACACACAAGAATTAAAAATAGAAACTTGGTACCTTGAATTTCTCTTGAGATAAAGTTTACTGTATGGTGGTAAATGCCCTTTCACTATCCTGACCCACCCCTCCTGACAAGCTTCATAAAATCATACGCTTGTTTTTAAAATAAGTGATCAGATATGCCTGAGCAGGAGCTCATTTCAAGCACCTTCAGATGCAAGCAGGAAAACGGATTTGGAAATGAACATCTTGCCACAGCAAGACAGATCCATCATTTCTTCTGACGTCCCCTCTTCCAACAAGCTCCAAATCTGACTCTGCCAGGGTGTCCGCCGTAGCAAGGGGCTGCTAACCTGATACCAGGGGCCGGACTCGGCTGACCTCAGCTCTCTCTACGGCCCAGGGTGGCAGTGGCTGGAAGTCCTCAGCCCACAGCCCTGCCAGCCCACAGCCCTGCTAGCCCACAGCCCTGCCAGCTCCCAGCTCTCCCATCCCCGCCAGCCCCCAGACCTGCCAGCCCCCAGACCTGCCAGCCCCACCAGCCCCTGGCCCTGCCAGAGCCCAGCCCTGCCGGCCCTGCTTGCCTTTCCTGCCCCCAGCCCTGCCGGCCCCCAGCTCCCGGCTCTGCCAGCCCTGCCACCTCTGCCAGCCCTGCCAGACTCTTTCGCACCAGGCGCACCCAGAGGTGCTGGAAACTTCATAGCACCTTTTCCTGGCGGGAACTCCATGAAGGTCAAGGGCTCCAAAACTCGGCCAGCCCCTCCCCCCCCACGCCCGCCCTTCTGCTGCGCGGGGTCCCAGGACCAGTAAACCCCCATCCCCGCCCCCTGCAGCCGCTCTCCCGCCCACCCCTTCCCGCTGTGGCCGCGGGCGCCCCTGCCGGGGGGGGCAGTACCTGCCAGCCCGCCTCCGCCCTCCTCGCCGTAGCCGCGCCGCCGCTGCAGCACGAAGTACTGGTTGGCGCGCTCCTGCACCCACAGCTTGAGGGCATTTTTCAGCAGCACCTCCTCGGGCTTCAGCCACATCGCGGCAGCGACCCCTCACACCCCGCCGCCGCCGCCCATGCCCGCCGCCCGTTCCCACGTACACAACCCCGCTGCCAAGCGCCGCCGCCGGGCGCGGAGCGGGCGGGCGGCCCCGCCCCGGGGCACGATGGGAGCTGTAGTCTCCGCAGCGGGCGCGGGGCCGCGGCCTCGGAACTGCAGCTCCCGCCGTGCGCTGCGCGGGCAGCTGGGAGGAGGGCGGGAGCAGCGCGCTCACAGCGCTGGGGTTCAGGCTCGGCGTACGCAGGTGCTGCTGTCCTGCGGGCTTGGGGAGAGACCCTTCTCCCGCTCCCCGCGGGCCCCCAGCCTGCTCATAGAATCACAGAACGGTTTGGGTTGAAGGGACCTCAAAGCCCATCCAGTCCCACCCCGTCCATGGGCCATCCAACCTGGCCTTGAGCACCTCGAAGGATGGAGCAGGCACCACTGCTCTGGGCAACCTGTGCCAGGGCCTCCCTGCCCTCAGTGTGAAGAATTTCTTCCTATTAACCAATCTAAATCTTTCCTGTTCCAGTTTAAAGCCATCCCCCCTCATCCTGTCACTGCTTGCTCTCGTAAAAAGTCCCTCCCCAGCTTCCCTCTAGCCCCTTTCTGTGCTGGGAGGCGGCTATAAGGTCTCCCTGGAGCCTTTTCTTCTCCAGGCTGAACAACCCCAACCCTCTCAGCCTGTCCTCACAGCAGAGGTGCTCCAGACCTCTGATCAACTTTGTAGACCTAAAATGCCTCAATAGATTGGCTTAGATACCTTTTTGTCCTCTCTGCCAATCAGAGAAGCCCTGTTTTCAGTTTTGGCCAAATGTTATTCCATTTTTAGCCCAGAACACAAAACAGATGTCACCTGAGACTTTGTTTGGCTTTTATGCTTGTTTTCCTGTTAGCACTAACCCTTACACTGCAGCAAGAGACCGGGGCACACAGAAAAACACAGGAGAAACCTGCCATGGCAGGAAGGGAACCAAGACCAGCACCGCCACCAACTACAGCACTGGTGCATGTCCCCTCACCAGTCACAGGCCATGCTGGAAGCAGAGGAGCATCCTCACCAGGTGAAGAAGCAGGCATACAGTCAATGTGGCCTGTTTACATTTCATGTTATGAAAAGACATTCTGCCTCGTTGCTTCTGTCACCCAATTTGACTCAGTTCTAATTTGGAGTAGAGTAGACCTTGTGGGTGCCTTAACAGCAGCTTCACTCGTCATCTCAGTATTTTCATGATCTGTCTGCAAGACCTTCATCATTTATAGACTCATAAAATGGTTTGGGTTGGAAGGGACTGTAAAGATCATTCAATTCCAGCCCCCATGCCATGGGCAGGGACACCTTCCATTGGATCAGGTTGCTTAAAGCCTCATCCAACCTGACCTTGAACATTTCCAAGGATGGGGCATCCCCAACTTCTTAATGTCCTCAATGACTAGCTGTTCAGATTATTTGCAGACTGACTTTACCAGTGGTTCTGCAGTACAATAAAACAATCCAACCAGTTAAGGAACAAGACAGTGGCTTTCATACTTGTAGGGACTGAACTTGAATATCTGCTCTTACTACTGTCTTCTGTTGCTGTCTCCTCCTGATTTAAAGAGCAGTTCTTTTATTGCTAGGTTTAAAAAAAAAAATCATGTGATAGAACTATTCTGCCATAGGTACCTGGCAGCTGAGGATTTCCCAAGGCTGTGGAATGACCTTGAGGCTCGCTTTCTACGAGCACTGGTCAGCACAGCACAACTCCCAGCTCCCCCTGAAGTCATGATCACAGCCACCCAGCTTCTCAGTCCATCCATTATTGAGCCCCCTATCTTGCTATTTCTTCTCCAGTCTCTTCACTATGTCCCTAAGAGCTCCAAATCTCTCCCTGAAGCCTTACACTTGATAGCACTTGACTTCCGAAATGCTATCTTTTGGTGCTCAGCAAAAACACAAAAAAAAACCTTCCAGGAGTGGAAGCCCCACTGCCTCCTTCTCTCCAGGTCGCTGCTGCTGGAGACGTCTCACAGTAACCATCTTTTCCCACCTTTATGCAAGATTCACTAGTGGTCTTTACTCCTGTCCTGTCACAATCTGTCATTCAGTAGAAACAGAGCAAACAGGACATTCCCACTTCCTAGAAACTTCTCTAGTTTGCTATCATGTTGGATCCTTCCACTAGCACTCTTTTTCCAGCATAACTGACCTTCCTAAGATTTTCCAGAATAATGTTTCATTGGTTGTGTATAATATGGAAAATTCAGCACACAGTTGTTTAAACCCAGCCTCTACTTTGAGCTCTTTCTAAAAAAAATTATGCATATCATGCAGTAACTATAGGTTGCAAACTTGGCACTTTTGCTTTATCCTGTCTTCCTTTCATCCTTTTTAACAGCCCCAACTGTACTTCACTACAAAATATGCTTCTACCAGCACTGGTCTGTTTGCGAACACAGGCACAGCAAGATTTTTCCATGCGCTCACAGAAAGATGTTTGGCGATGCCCATTCAGTCCCAGCTGCATAAGGAACCACCTACACAAAAGCACCAGGGTTAAAGCAGAACCAAGTGTGCAATCACATTTAACTCACTGAAAAGCTTCAAAATGGGGTGACTTTTTGCTAGAGAAGCGGTAGTGTTAAAAGGTTTGACCTTTGGGACTCAACATAGGTTTAACTAATACTGCTGTTCTTTTTACCTGTTTTCACAACAGAGCAGGAAGCAACACATTTCTGGTGGTTTACTTTTACTAGAAAAGAAAAATGAATTAAAAGTCATTAGCCAGCATGTGATAACTAACACATAAAACGTTAATGAGCCAAGGCAAACAACTCCCAGATACATCCCTCTTCATGAGGCAGTTTCTTCGGTCCCCTCGCTTGAAGTGACTGAAAGTAACAGACATTAGCGGGTTCCTGGAGATTTACCAGCTGAACTGATGGAGTGATTCCTGCATGGATGCTGCTCTTCTAAGAGCATTCCCAGAGGGAGTGTTTACCATTTAATTTTCCCCAATTAGCTAGCCCTTGGGTAAGAAATAATTCTTAAGGGTCTAACCCAAGTCTTCTAATTCCAATGCTAATTGTAAGGAGAGATGCCCTTGGCATTTCCACCCCAGAGCTTGACTTCTGGCATCTCACACACACTGCACATGTTAACACATACATTGCATTCTGGGAATGTTTTCCTCTCCCTTGGTTCAAGGTCTTGAATGTCTGTCTATTTTCTAGTTCCTTCAGGCACTGGATTCTTATGAAATGCTGTTAAGATGCAAAGAGCGTCCCTCTATTAGCTTGGAGGAATTTATTTATAGGCACTTAAATTCTTTCTTAATCAGTGCACAATCATTCTATAGTCTAATCAATGCATTCTACAGCAGCAGAGATCCATTTAGTGCCACAGAATTTTTCTTTCACCGTATTAAAGACCTCCTAGAAGTGGTAAATTACTTCCCCCAAGTAACCATAGCCAAGATTATATAAACAGATAAATAGCTATATAAATAAATCTTGGCTTCACTTTGTGTAACCAGCAGTTGAACAACCAATACAGTGAATTACATAGCTGCTAACTCACAGTAGATGAGCATTGCAAATGAGCATTGCAATTTGGTTTTGATTTTCCCTTAGAAGCAAAATTAAATTGCCAAACCTAGTAGATTTTCTTTCATCTATTCCAAAATGCCATCCATTATCACCCTTGTGGGAGTGGAAATCTCTTCAAATCTGCACAGGGAAAACATCAGTCTAAACCTGGGTGAAAAGGCAGGGCTACCTGCTGAGTTGGTGCATGCTAAGCACAGAACAAAATTACATTAAACCACACAGCCAAGGTAGATGTGTATGTTTGTTCTGTCCAAATTTTAGGTCATTTGACTAGTGCAGATCTTTTAGTCTAAGTCTCTCTATTTTATAGGAAGGGTCCAACCGCCCTTTTGACTCAAACTGCTTTTACATGTTTGCAGTTCTTCATCACAAGTCTTGATTTTCCCTTAAGCAAAAATTTCACCTATAACTACATGTCTATAGGGACACCTGAACATTTTCTGTAGAAAGTTGTATTATTTTTGTTTGGGATTTAAAATAAAATCCCAGTGCTGTTAAGCCTGGTTTACTAGACAGCACAGTAATCCAGCACCAGGTGACAAGGCTTCCTCTCCTGCAGGAATAAAAGAAAAAAAAAATCTTTCCCAGCTGCCTTCGAGAGCGCACAAGCATTTGAGTGAAGCGCCTACATCAGAGCTTTCCTAGGGGAGAGATACATGACAGCAGTAAGTAAACACTTGGAGATGATGCTGGAGCCTGTTCTGCTTTCTCTTTGGGGGCAGAACTGACATCTGTGGGACTCTATGGGAATATTAACACAGTCAAGGCAAATGTTTTAGAAACCATTACCACCTGTGGGCATAGAATTTCCAGTATGTTACATGCAGATTTTAGTGTATATACAGCAAACCCCCAAACTACTGCACAGTAACAGCAAGCTCACGTTGCATTTCAGGAACAACCTTGTCCACAGGTACACTCCTTTTTGCCTCTTGCTTACAGGGAAAAAGTCTATCATCTCATAAAGCATATACATACATATACATAACAGAGCCAAAATAATTACAAAAATCTGCCGCACAGGACTCCAAGTAGGGAGAGCTAAAGACAGCTACTATTCATGGATATGTGTAAATACAATTGAGAGTGGAGCTTTGACATTTCTTTAAAGCAGGTAGAACTGTAACAATGCTCTAAAGAGAAAAACCTCTGCACAGTTCAGTGAATTAAGAAAATTAGTTTCTCAAAGTCAGGCAGCAGCAGGCCCATGTTCAGTATCACAGACTACGTGCGTGAAATTTGTACACGTTCATTTTTAAACAAAACCCCTTGCATATCTAGTATTTACAAATAAATCTACACACACAAGAACATGGCAGACTCGGAAGTTCAACTGCAAAGTCAGAGAAACATGAAATTCTTCTGCCTAGCAGTTGCTCAAATACTGTTCAGATGCAAATGCTTCATTTACTCCTCTAGCAGTACTTCACATTTGATAAAAGAATCTTAAAAATCTTCCTGAAAATTACTAGAAGCGTCTTGAGCTCCAAACAAGTCCACATCTTTACAGAACATATACACATCATCTGATCCTGCAGTAGCGTAAGTTCACTGACATGACCTGCTGTATCCCCCAGGACTCCATGCTAGTGCATTCCGTGAGAAATCCTCATCCTTAGAAATATCAGTGCTAGGAAAAAGGCAGGTTTATTGTTCTTAAAATACAGATAGAAAGGCTTGAATCCTATAAACAACACAACCCAAATGCATAGATTGGAACAAAACCAACAAGCATGCCAAAGCTCCTTTCAATGTATTGAATTGATCCAAATTCCTCCCGCACCCCACCTTTTTTTTTTTTTTTTTTGAAGGTTAAATCTTGTTCTATTTAAACACAGAAGATTTGCAGAAGATTTCATGAGAGAGTTAAGGAGTTGGATATTTACTGTTTGGCTGTTCCTTTCTCTTCTCTGCAATTTAGATGTAAAATAGAAAGGTAATCACAGCAAAATACAGTTTGGGAGTGAAGTCTGGTTGTACTCAGCTTTGCCATTCAAGCCCATAAATCAACCAATGCTTCCTAGGCTAGACTTGGAGCTGACCAAAAAAGGAATACAAGACTAACTACTACCAAACTGGCTAAGCAAGAGACAAGTTTTCACTCCATCTAATAGTAAAACACAGAACAAAGGCCATTTAATTGTTTTTAAAATGCCTTGTCTTACAAAGCAAGCAGAAACTACTTGAGTTAGGGAAGGATGCTGATCAACCTGACAGAGCAAAGTGAGAGTCAACATGTCTGACCTGAAGAGTTCACATAAGACTGGCTCATGCTGAAGATGCCTAGAACAGGCTTATCAAGCAGCTCACTGAACACACGCAAAACTGCTTGGTTATTCTTTTATGTAGAGTACAGACTTTTACATGGAGTAGAGGTTTAAGTCTCCCAACACAATTTCAATCCATGTAACAGTAGCATCCTGCACATAATTAGCACTCTTTTTTCCGATTAGTTTGAGCAAGCACTACCACTTTTTGGCCTCCTGAAACCAAATGAGTTGTGGCATTGTGGGATAGAAAAAAATTCAGCCTCTGTTTCCATATAAGAGCTGGTAATCAACATTTCACATCAGTCAGCATCATCAAAATATAGTTTTATTTACATTTGCATATTCAAATTCAATACAAATCATGGAATATTTACAGCAATTGTAATTGTACTGTAACTAACAAAATACATTGCTTTTCCCCTCCAGATTCAATCAGACTTTATTGCGGGCTTTCAGACAACGTTCTGCTAACATTAGGAACAAGCCATAGATACAGAGATAAAAAAAATAAAGTGCATCTGTAAGATGTCCTTAGTTAACTTCACTGGGCAAGGCCCTATAGTTACTACTGAGGCACCCAGTGCTCTCCCTTGACCACAGTTCAACTCCCCCCTGATGGCAGACAACTTCTCCAGTCATCTGTTAAGTTTACAGGATGTCAGCTCTCCCTGCAGCTTTAGCACACAGGCAATACAATGCACAGCAACAGTCCAGCATTTTCAGAGGCCAGATCATTTTCTGAACAAAACAGATTCTTCCCAAAGGTTCTGCTATCTTTTCATCTTTAGTTCAGTCTTCCTGAAGTTATCCCAGACTCTCACAAAGCCAGGACTCTGTCATATTGCTGGTGCTAGACACAGTTGGAACTGCAAAAATCAGAGGATGTTTCAGATTGTCTATTATTAACAACTTTGAAAAGTTCCTGCAGTTGTTCCCTTTGTAGTATTGTGAAAGTAAGATTTGGCCTGTCAGCTTGAAGCTCTCCTTTCCCTTTAGGAACGTGTGTTTGGTGGGTTGGAGTTGAGAGATAATCAGTTTACTGGGTAACCAAAGACACAGTGGGCAAAATCCAGTTTGACAGGCATTAGTTTGTACTTTATCAAATTAGTACACTGAAATATTAAATACAGCATTGCTTTAAACCAAACTGTCTGGTAAATAAGTGTTAGACCCAATCAAAATCAGTTTGTTTACAATGAAAATCCACTTGAATTAAAACAAGAAACAACAAAAAAGCCAAGTCAAACGCATTCCCAGTAGAAATATCTACGACAAAGAATCTTCTCCTTATTTAAATGACTCAAACACTGAAAAGAAGCTTCACTAAAGATGGAATTTTTGTTTTAGTGTTAAAAACTGGTGGTTTTCTTTATATTTAAGACACCTTTATCTCAAGAGTGCTAAAACTAAATTCCATATGGGAGACAGTTTTAAAGAATGGCAAACCATACAGTTATGATTTGAACAAGTCTATTGATCTCAGCATTGCCAAGGCAATATTTCTCTACTACAGTCTTGCAATGTTTGGTTATACACATGATGGCAATAGGCAGCTCCTTGCAGGAGGCTCAAACCATGTTGCTGGGCATTTTCTTAGGATCTGACTTCACGAGCTTGTGTTTCATCTGCCTCAAAACTTGGGTTGTCAACATGTGGAAGGACATTCACATTTGATGGCTGGGATTCATTGTTCACAAGATTCATGTTGTCACCTGTCCAGAACAAAACCAAGAAAAGGCAAGTTAAGTAGGCAAGCTTGACTAACCTAAAGCAAACCACACTTGATTTCCACAAGCCCACTGCTTTTTCCCAGCACTTTTCCTGCAGAGTGGGAAATCTAAGACCATACTTCAAATACCACTCTTCTGCTGCCTCTCATTAGCTTGGGAGCCCATTCTTGACACTATCTGTCACTTCTGGAGGTATCTGCTCAGGTTTGGTGTTCACTTCTCACTAGTACTGAGCAAGGCCACATTGTGTGATCAACTGTCAGAAGGTCATGTGAGGTTACAAAATCCAACTGTAAAGGAGACCAACAGTTCTCATGTAGCTTTAGGGGTGCTGAAGACAGGCATCTGGAGCAACTTCTAGACACTATAGAATTATAGAATCATTCAGGCTGTAAAAGACCTTTAAGATCATCAAGTCCAACCATAAACCTAACACTGCAAATTCTGCCAGTAAACCATGTCCTTAAGCACCACATCTATACATCTTTTACACACCGCCAGGGATGGCGAGTCCACCGCTTCCCTGGCAGCCTATTCCAATGCTTGACAACCCTTTCAGTGAGGTAATTTTTCCTAATATACAGTCTAAAGCCTGCCAAGCAAACTTGAGGTCATTTCCTCTGTCCTATCACTTTTTACTGAGAAGAGACAAAATGCCCACCTTGATAGAATCTCCTTTCAGGTAGCATTAGAGAGCTATGATGTCTCCCTTCAGCCTCCTTTTCTCCAGACTAAACAGCCCCAGTTCCCTCAGCTGCTCCTCACACGAGTTGTGCTCCAGACTCTTCACCAGCTTTGCTGCCAGGCCAAAAACTGAACACAAGATTCATCAGTGCTGAAGTACAGGGGCAGGATCACTTCCCTACTTCTGCTGGCCACACTATTTCTGATACAAGAACTTCTTGATTTGGTTCATGATTAACTGTGGGACACAGGCTGATTCAGCAGGCCACCTCCCTACAAGCTAACCTTGTTAGTGCTGTCAGCTCTACCAGGGTGCTTAAATAGGGCAATCCCATATATACATCACTCACTGGAGCAAGATGCCTACAGGTGGCAGGCAGCAAATACCACACTTTCCTAGGAGCACTAGGCTTCCCACAGGAAAATCTAAGCAGATGCTGTCAGAACATCCTTTTCACCTCTAGAAGCTTCCCCACTTACCCCTCTTCCCAAGGCCATTCCACACTGCAGGGAACAGTTAGGTTTTTTTTCATTTACCTGGAACCTTTCAGTTTTTAAAATCAACATCAACCACTGAACACGTGTTGGCAAAGTTGAGCACTGAAAAGACATTTTCAATTAATTTGCTCTTGTTCAAAAAGATAAGGTATTTGTAAAAGCTGATAGTCTTTGCCAATTAAAATTTTTTGAAAGTGTTCCTGGATGACTCAGTCTTGGCAAAGTCTGAAATTCAATTGCAGTATTTGTTCTCTTTATTTTGCATCATCTAAGCTAGAGCAAGACTGATTCTCCAAAAGTTTTCTGTAAGTAATCAGCTACATAAAGCAGGCAGATATGGTGGCAAAGCAACACTCACTCATCCAAAATGAAATCTCCAAAGAGATAACAAGATGAGGGATGTCTTCAGAAAAATCTCTGGCCTTTAAGTAGTAAGCCTCTGTTTTCAACTATTTTCGTAGCCTCCATTTTTAATTCACATTTAGGTTGTATTTCAGTTCAGAACAAAGACCAAGTGTTAGAGCTAAGTGCTAAAACAAAAGGGAAGATTAATAATACCCTGAAAAACAAGATATTCAAGCGCTGCAAGGTATTACTAAGGCAACCCCCCCCAGTTCACAGCATAAACAAAGTGCAATGCAATGTACCAAAAAGAGACTCACTTTCTGATGGTGCATGTTCCTCCAGAACAGATTCATCTGCTCCTTGTACAGAAGCATATCCAGATGATGCAGTTTCGCTATGATTATCCTCTTCATTAACTGTAGAGGCATTTGGTGTCCCACTGGATACTGTGGCTTGCACAGACTCAGTCCCTTCTTCTACATCCGCCTTTGTGAAGAAAGAGAAAATAGTTAAGTTACATCTTCATAGGAGGCTGCATCTTTCCAGGAGACCAATGCCTACAAGGACTGGAGTCTAGTGAACTTCTGCCCAGGAAATATAAAAAATAAAATAAAAAAGCTCTGCTCATAGCAGAGTCTCCAGCACCATAGGTGATAACCAGTTAAGCCTGTTTGAGTGTGAAGTTCAGATGCAGCTTCTGCCTTCTTCAGTCACCTCTTCACTTTTACCACCCAGTACCAGGAAAATAGATTCCCTCTTCCACTCAGTGCAGATCTCCCTCCCACAAGCAAACTCTGGCATACATTTTAGCTGGCCCTGGTACTCTCCACAACAAGCAGCTGCAGAACACATGAAAAATTCCTTGTGTATTCTAGGAAGTCACATGGCTCTGGGATATCCATACATGCTAATACAGACACTTCAAGGACTGCAGGTACTTAGTAACTGAATAGAGGTTGGTTTCAGAGACAGCATGTGTTGTTAAAGTCTGCCTAAGGCTTTGAGTAACACCCTTGGCTGCAAGCACAAGGGCTAAGAGCAATACTTCTGTCGTGAGTTACAAGCAATTTTGACTGACCTTCTGCCCAAGGCTTTAGATGATACCAACTCAGACGAGGTCAGCTGTAGGCATCACTAAAGGGGACATGGCAGTCAGTCCTGTAGTGTCTCGCCACTGACATGGCAACATCTATGCTTATTATCTGCACTCTGGAGGCAGCATGAAATAGCTCATACATGGTTACTATGCTAGTGTAATATTGATAATGGCATCTACTACCAAGACAGACTAGTGGCTTACCTCAATACCCAAAGCTTTGAGTATGTCACATTTGCACATTGGGCATGTCCTGTGTTCCAGAAGCCAGGGGTCAATACAGTTCTTGTGGAAGAGATGGCTAGTGGAAGAAGGTAACCAACAAATTAGGTTTCACACCAGGAAAACCGTTTATGTGGTAGATATGAAGGTTCATTTAGAAACACCAAGAATTCTAGAATGGATTATGTTATTTTGCCACAAGTTTCAGCTGCAAGTTAGACAGCTGATCTCTCAACCAGTAGCTGCTTTATGCTCATTAGTATCTCCATTCAACTCACTGGAATTCGGCATTATCACAGTATCACAGTATCGTAAGGTTAGAAAAGACCTTTGAGATCATCGAGTCCAACCTATGACCCAACACCTACACCTACTCCTACTTGTCAACTACACCATGGCACTAAGTGCCTCATCCAAATTCTCTTTGAACACCTCCAGGGATGGTGACTCGACCACCTCCCTAGACAAAGCATTCCAATGAACAATTACCCTCTCAGTAAAGAATTTCTTCCTGATGTCAATCCTAAACCTCCCCTGGCGAAGCTTGAGACCGTGTCCTCTCATTCTGTCACTGGTTGCCTGAGAGAAGAGTCCAACTCCTGACTCACCACAACCTCCCTTTAGGTAGTTGTAGAGAGCAATAAGGTCTCCCCTGAGCCTCCTCTTCTCCAGGCTAAACAACCCCAGCTCCCTCAGTCGCTCCTCACAGGCCTTGTGCTCCAGCCCCTTCACCATCCTCGTTGCTCTCCTCTGGACACACTCCAGCATCTCAACATCCTTCTTAAACTGAGGGGCCCAGAACTGAACACAGCACTCAAGGTGCGGCCTGACCAGTGCCGAGTATAAGGGGATGATGACCTCTCTAGTCCTGCTGGCCACACTGTTCCTGATGCAGGCCAAGATACCATTCTTTGCCACTTGAGCACACTGCTGGCTCATGTTGAGTTTCCTGTCCACCAGCACTCCCAAGTCCCTTTCCGCCTGACTACTCTCCAGCCACTGCACCCAGTCTATCATCTTTGCTACATCAGTCTTAAGTCTTCTTTTAAAATTTGTGTACAATAGTGTCATAGTTGATAATTTAACCAATACAAATGTTGACATCTCAGTCTTAGCTTCAAGGTTAACTTCTATCATGCAGATGACTAAATGGCACTTGTTTCTGTTAGAACTATGTTGAAAAATCATGTCAGATTTATACCCTCAAGATAAACTATACTCCCACACATCTACCTTGTCTATTCAGTCACCGTGTATTCCAAGTGGATATCTGGCAGGCTGTGTACTCAAGAAATTAAATATAGTTCAGCCATTACAGATGCAAATGTGTTCCTCTATAAAGATACTCAAATCCACAATGGGTCTGAATTAGGCCACAGATTTCAGAGGATGATTTGAAATCCTGTAATCTGCCTGTTCCCTCAGCCTGAATAGAAATAGGAAGGCAGACAGGCACTGCTCAATACTAATCAGGACTCCATTATGAGTCAAGTGCAGAGATCACCACATCCAGTGCTTGGTATCCTACGCCCCAGTGTGATACCAGGATTCTCTGATTCAGCCCACGTAACCAGCACCTCCTTCCAGCTGCACCAATGTGACGTCTAGAATACAACTTGAAACTTCCTTGATGCATAACTGTTTTATGTACTTGGACTTAATACTGGTCTTGTGTACCTCTGCTACTATAAATGCCTTCAGTTTGACTGTCTGGATAAGAATGCCTTCTGCAAATACAACACACCCCAGATACTTAGATACCACTGATGTGACTCATAGGGGCAATCAATTGCTTGGTTCTCTCATGGATATAATTAAAAGCTTTCAACAAGTAGGGTCTCAGTGTTAAGGTCAACCAACAAGTACGTTCTTGTGGTAAATATCAGTTTGTAACTCATGTGAGAGAACTTAACACAGTCAATACTGGCAGAGATCCCCACTGTAGAAGACTATCAAGTCAGTGTAATCATCTTAAGCTAGTGCCTCTCTGAAAGCTACATTTGGGCCAAAGAAGAATGAAACACCAAATGTATGTAAAAGCAGTGTCAGCGCAAAACAATGTGGCAAATTTGTGTATAGAGAATATATTCACAAGAAATTACTCCCCTCTTAACCTAGTAAGTCACACTTTGTTTGCAAGTTCATATGAAGATTAGCAGAGTTTTTAGAGAAATAATGAGAATTCAGGTCTCCTATCACTACCTAGAGCCTGCCCGAATGCTTGTGTACTCATGGGACCCAATTCATTACTAAACAGGACCATCCCTCTAGCAGAAACCTGACAAGACAACTGAATAATCATTAACGTGCATGCCTAAAAGTTTATTCAGATTTTTTTCTAAACTAAGCATTAGATCAGGGGATTTTGTTAGTAACACCTAAACAGGCCAACTTCTTGATATCAAAACAGCTTAGAAGTCCTCCTGCTTGGGAGCAGAGAACTTTTGCAAAACTGCAACCTTGTGCAAAGTTAGCCCCAGCTCGGATTTTGTAGTATTTGACAAATAACACTGTGTAGCACACAACAGCAGCTACAGATTCTTCCATTCTTCAGAACTTTATTTTTCTTATATCCAATTTTTTCCAAGTGCTTGTGTAACGCTCCCTAAGCATTAGAAAACCCCTTCCCATACAAAATTTGTGCAGTTCAGATTGCAGCCCTCTGGTTTTAGAAGCTTTACTAGAGCAGTCAGCAGGCACAGGGGGAAGTCTCTCAAAATAAGTTTGCTTAAGCCCTGAAAAGGCTTTATTGCTTATCTTGGGAACAATCAAATTACAAGTATTAGTGCTGAAATACTAGGCTTCCACAGAAGCACAGCAATGAGATACAAGAATAGAGAAGTCTAGAAAAATAAACTGCTATAGGTCTGTTTTGGTCTCTATTTCAGATGATGCATACATGCTTCCAGAGTTTCGATTACAGGGCAGTTTGGAAGACAACTTACTTGCAAGTCAGAATACGCACTACTTCATTTGGCTTGTACGGCTCGATGCACACAACACAGCAATCTCCGTCAGGACCAGTTTCCTAAAGCGGTGAAATGAATTTACAGTGTTAGCAGACTTTGAAAGCTTCCTTTTGCACTACAGCCAGATTTACTGCAGACAAAGAGGCCTAGCTAAAGTAATCTAAGATAGCTTCTATAATCTTGTATAAACGCATTGTGTGGATTACTCAGAGTCAAGCTGACACTTTAACAGAAGCATTGAAAGTTTAATCCCACAGTTTAGAAATCCAGCTGCAAACCATCATTGGATTATTTGAGGCACTACTGTAGAGGTTTAGAAACTGCTGCTTCCAGTTTTAGTTACCAAAAGAATAGCCAGGGAAGCTGATTAGCTGTACTAGTTTACCTTTAAGCATCCATGCTGGCAAATCAGGATCTCATCTCAGCAAGACTACAAGCAGGCAGCTAGAAAAATAATCTGATTTATAAGAATGTGGCAATTGGAAAGTCTTGCAGCCTGGAAAGGGACCTGGTCTTAAAAGAGGAACGATCTCTGCAAGAGACAGTTACAGGCTTAAAGGAACTTCTGCTGCTCCAGTAAAAAGGACCGCTCTGTGGGTTCTGTGCAAAGCAGTAATGCTCAGGAGATTATAGGATCAGTCATACCTTGTCCCCTTGCTTCAGGGTGCGCAGCTGCAACTGTTCAATGGCCTTTTTAGCCCTGGCCTTTAGTCGTCGCTGTAACAGAAAGCAATCCTGGTTAAAAACTATCATTTTTCTCTTAAGTCGTGGTTACTAATCCTTACCAAGGAGCCTGCTGCAAGCAGGCACCAGTTTTATAAACCAGATGCTATCAAAACAAGCCAAGTAAGCATGACAATGCTATTTAGAGACAACATGAAACAGTTTCAGGACATACTGATGTGGTTATTGACTCTTGATGACACACCAAGACATTTGTATTTTGCTTTGTTTTTACTCAACCTTTTCACAAAACACAGGAATGTCAAGGGTTTCTTCTTTGAGAAGATGCAAGATCAGATTAGTCCTTGCCAAATGAAACAGAAGCCTTCAAAAATTGACTTGGTACAGAAGACCAAACATTGAATTCAACAATCAATAATTTTAACTGCTCACTTTGACAACTTCCTGGCACAAACTCACATCCTAATGAAAGGCAAAATTCTTTACCCATATAGAGCACGCAACTGCTCAAAAGCCTCCTAGCACCAACCACTATTGCCAAGTGGAAGAAAGCAGTTTTATATCCATACTGGGTCAAAGTAACAAGTACAAAGGAGTTAAAAAAAAAAAGGAGGCTCAGAGCTGTTTCTCCCCCTCCCTATAACACAAGGTGTGAAACAAATCAAATGACTTGCCCCAGGTGGATTACAGGGCAGCCGTAAGGAAAGAAGAGGAGGAAGCATTCCCTGTCATGCAGTAATTTGCTTGCTGCTGCCAGGATAGCAGGGCAGAAATGAGCAGACAGCAGAAGCCCAGCTTGCCTGGCAACTGTTGCTGTCCAGCTGTCAATGCAAAGCATTTAATTAGCACAGGAGCCAACTCTCTGTTTAAAGGTCACAGGCTGGTGCCGTTCTGCCAACATCAAGAATATGACTGTCCTCTCCCTCCCCAGGGCACCTACTGCCTCTGGACAGAGGCACATCAGGCAGCTCTGGCAAAGCCATCCCCACACAGACAGCCTAGACCCAAGTTTTGCAGCTAATTAAAAATCCTTTTCCCAATTCAGTTGCTCAGTGCAGGAACCCCAGAGTGCCAGCTTTCCAGCATCACCTCCCCTTGCGCACTTCAGCTACAAGAATGTTTCCTAGGATGAAGGTGCAGTGCTGGTGGCACAAGTACAGAAGGAACAAGTGGATGTTAGGCTGCTGCTGGCGCCTAAGAGACTCAATGAAAATCAGCAATTCAAGTCTGCATAAAATTCCTTGTGCTAAATCAACTGGCAGCAAACAAGGTGGTTTATACGGTCCACTGGGACCCCAGCAAACAGCTTTGGTGCAAAATGACCTCTTTATATATCAATGTTATTCTGGGCCCTAAGCATCCATGTGCACGCTTTTAGGAGTTTAATAGTTGATAGTTATTACCAGCTATCGAGGAAGAGATAACAGAATTCAGAGGTGAAGGATGCAAGTAAGTTTTCAGAGATTTTTTTTTAGGAAGAAGAACTAGTCAAGTTTTCTTTGAAGTTTGTAAAGTTCTGCTGAAGACATCAAGATATGTTTCGGTATGTCACTTAAGGTTAACTTCAGAATGATGTTCCCCTTCTCGGTGTTTCAGACTGAAGCCACAGAGAAGCAGCCACATATCATGTCTGTAAACAATGAGGCCCCAGAAAGGTTTCAGTAGCAACAGAGAAGGAATGCAGCAATATTAGTACTTCTCATATGTAAGCAGAACTGTCTATCATTGCTACTCATTATTAATTGAAAACTAAACTTTCTAGGAATGTACTCCCTCATACAATATCTAATCTACACATCTAATGTCAGGCCAAGCACATTAGACAGGATCCAACTGGCTGTATTGTTACTAATTTACTGAAACAATATTTTAAGTTTTGCCTGAGCACAAGCTTAATTGTTCTTCATGAAATGCACCAATGGCAAAGCTACCTTTAACACCGATTTTGGCAAGTACAACAGAACACCCCTCCGGGGCAATGGAGAAAGGTTACAAGAGGAAGCTTTTTAATGAATAGCCTACCAGGAGATCCAGGATACTCAAGCTTGGAATGTCAAAGCATTTTGTGATGCCAAAGTTTTCAAGCAAACATTAAATGTTATTGCTGTTAAAAGACTAAAATCCCAATCCAGCAACTCTAGGAAAAACAGCTAAGCAAGTTGAGGCACCAAAAAAATAAATAAATAAATCTAGATATTACAAAACAGGTCAGGTCCCAGCTCCTATCCAGCCTCTGGCATTTTGAAGTAGAGAGGTACCCAGACAGAAAAATTAGGTTTGCTGTTGCTTAGTCCTCAGTCTTCCTTAGTCCAATGCTTCCAATTTATCTCCAACTGTTTCTGCATACAGGTGCCTTCCTGGCATTCTGCAAGCAGTCATGGCAATACAGACTGGCAAAGCTCTAAGGTGTTCAGGAACTCCTGCTTTTGTCCTGTAAGCTAAAGAAGTTCTTCCCCACAGGTAGCTACTGCTATTCAAACAGTTTTGAATTGTAGGAAGTTGAGCAACTCACCTCCTCCAAAGCCATTAATTAGGTCATTTCTCAGCTGCAACATCTAATCTTTATGAAATCAATGAAAGTGAAGACTAGCTTAAATTAGAAACTGGGCCACAGATAACATCACTGGCCATTTGCATTATTAAGAAAGGTTAATATATTGAGGAACTGAATTTGTTCATACTCTGCTAACTCAAGTGGTAGCAAGCCATCTACCACAGTTCCCTTGTTTTTCTACCTTCTTGCTCACAGACCTCATGATGCAGTAAGAGAATTTCAAGCCCAGAAGGAAATATGCATTCAGAGAAGAACTCGCAGGTTGTGAACAGTTTAGCTAGCTGGCTCATTAGGAAAAAGCTACTCTATTTTAACTCACAATTAGGACTTATGCTTTTGCTTGGATCACAAAACAACATGACTGGCTCTTCTCAACAGTCATTTAACTTTTTAAAGAAACCCCTTGCACAGTTTTTGCATTACTGACTTGTACACAATTCCTGCTCAAGCTGAGCGAGAGACAACTGCTGCCTTCAAGAAAAGTCTACAGAGAACATGTTTAAAATCTGGGTTTTATGTGATCAAGCCATCCAGAAAAAGAGCCTTCACCGGAAGAAGCCAGTAGTAATACCAAGAAGTACAGAAACTGTATCAGAAAATGGTGAATTTAAAAGGTACAGTAGCTTAACTGTCCATAAAACAATAGATCGCTTCAGAAAGCGCTGAAGTCTTAAGATTTTTCTCAAGCCAAAAGAAAAGGAAAAACATTGCCAAAATGGTAATACCTGGGAGCCATCCAATTCAAGCAGGGGTTACTACTAGTCCCATGTATGAATGAAATACTGATCTAGTCAGGCTCCTGTTTTCAAGAAGCCTTTACAGAAGGGACAAAGCATCTAGAAAATGGTCTCCTCCTCTTTCTGTTCTACTCCTTGATAAGCAAATGGGACTCGAGTCATTGCCCTTTTCACTCCAGAGCATGAGCTTCCCTGGGGCTATGGCGCAGTCCACAAAAACAGGCCAAATATTCAGGCACCTGAATACAAGAGACAAGCTGCAGAGCACCATTATCACATATGACAATTAGCTTATCATAACACTCTGTAGAGCAATTTAGAAGCGTTCATTTTGGTTCAAGTTGCAGACTGACACTTTAAGGAAGCCTCACACAACAGCAATATAATCCCCCACAGGGGAGGTCCAAAAATCAGACAGATACTTTGAACAGTAGTAGCACTGGGTAAAGGATGACTGAAGTCCAGACAATCCAGGTTTCCAAAGGGCTCAATGACATCAGGAAAGCTCCCCACACAGCATGCAAGCTGGTAAACTGTTTGAGTAATATACAATATTTCATGCAGCCAAAGCAGTTAAAGACTCAAACTTCAGATATGCACTGAAAATCCAACTAGC
This sequence comes from Neomorphus geoffroyi, assembly GCA_033558235.1. Taxonomy (NCBI): domain Eukaryota; kingdom Metazoa; phylum Chordata; class Aves; order Cuculiformes; family Neomorphidae; genus Neomorphus; species Neomorphus geoffroyi. Next base: position 8,810,422 of record JAUMJM010000045.1, on the reverse strand, counting down.
TGGCTAACAGGGAACACTGTAGCATCACCTTTTAATAGTTCACCTTCACTAGCAAGAATTTTCTTGTTATTCTTTGCTTATCTAATCATTGCAAGGTCCATTTTTAGTTGCCATGGTATTAAAACAATTGAAAACAATTCTAAATCATCTTGAGTTTCACTTTTACAAAACAGTACACTCCTACCCCCTGACAGCAGAGAAGCTTTCTTCTATTCTTATACTTAATAAAGCACTTTTTAAAAGCCCCTTCATTTCAGTTCAGCTGAAATCATGTGGAACCAGCATGTCATTTATCAACGTTATTTTTCAATCTACAGTAAACTCCTTGTGCACACAGAGCCCAAGATAGAAACAGTTTGTGAAGGTGCTAGCCAAGCAGACTGGATTTTCCCAGTACCATCTACCACCGAGGCATTAATAACATTTGTAGCTTGTTGAAAGCCTGATAGCTCACAATAGAGCTGGACTTCCACAACTGCTCTGTTAAATACTTTCAAAGGGGAAAAAATTTAATGTGATTTGATAAACAGCATATTTTGCAGACCAGCTTCTAGGATTCCCAGTTTTTCCTGCCCAGGTTTGTTTACCTTCAAACAGAGTTCTCATACGAAGGTAGATGTCAGGGAATGAAAGGGGGAATTCACCAGCAGGAGACAGTGTTCATCTCTGTCCACAGATGTCAGGAAGAGGACAGAATCAGGTTAGAGCTCTACGCCATCCCTCATGAAAGGTACTAGAGACAACTCCATATAATATCCAGGAGTGGCAATGCTACATCTCATAGGCAGGTGACCACTTCCAGTACTGCCCTTCCAACTGTTCCCTTATTGTACCTATTTCCTCATGCCACACGGGGAAGTGACATAATATCAGAACATGCAAATGGGCTAAAACAAAGCACTTTCAGGAGGTCTAGTCCAAAAGTTGAGGCAGACACAGCTCAGACAAGGCACAAATACCGTTTCAGCTTGTTGCTAGATCTCTAGTCTCAGTAAGGATATATCCAGTCAGCAATCACTTAAACAACAGGATTTTAGAACACAAACTCGACTGAGTTAGGTTTTGTGATTACTAGAGGGAAGTCCACATTCAGTTCTGAGAATATTGCTGTCATTCACCCTAGCCAGTCTCTCTGCCTGCCAAGAAGATAGTTCTGTGTGTCAAAGTTTTAAAGAAGCCAGCCGTACAATGTTACAAAACCCTGAAACTGGCCTGAATTTCAACACCTGTGTCCAACTACCAGCTTTATGGGCTTATTTCAGAAGGTTCTTCCTTAAGGGGCCTGGAATCTCCAGGCCAGCAGAGGAGCCTAGTAGGACAGGTCTTCCGCAATGGCAGAGATGTCTGTCACTTCTTTAGCTACTAACCACTGACCCAGAGTGAATTCACACACTCTGAGCCCAGCTAGAGTGACATGCTCATGCTATTGCTCTCTGTAGGAGAAGACTCTTCTTTCAGAGTTCAGGTAGCTCCTTCAAGAAGCACTGCAAATTACCAATGGTCTCCCTTGCAACACAGCTGCAAAGGCAAGGCTCATGCCTGAGCCACTCAGATTCTGTTCCTGTTGCTGCCAATCACCTTTGATGGATGTCATGCTAGGACTTGATTCTCACTTTTCAGACTTTTTCTTCAGCCTTGAAGTAGCAGGTATAAAACAGGTTCAATCAGACTGAAGACAAAGCTGTAAGCATTAGTCCTATCAGCCGATCAGATTATTGCACAGAAGAGATACTTGGAAACTCAACTCATTAGCAACTTTCTGCATGGGGTTTAAAAAGAACACAATTTAACAGCGCTTATTTTCAACTCTTAATTGAGGCTGTCACTGCAATTCTCAAAAAGCTTTCATTCAGAAAGCAGCTTTCAACAAGCAGCAGTTTCCCAACTTGTGGTCTCAAGAAAGCCAGCCAAAGTCATGTACCGTTTCACAGACAAATTTGCAGTCGTGTCTCACATTACAGCTAGTGCTATGTGGGAAGTGTGAGGGTCAGCTAAAATCAGTTTAGCCCTCTCACCGCCTCCAATACATCAGCATTACGGCTGCACTGAAGTTCAGGAAGTGAAATTTGTAGGAGGGAAAGTTACCTAAATACAATTACTTGCTTTCTCCAGATGGTTTAACTTTTTGCTGTTCCTGTGGAAAGTTTTAAGGTGTTAAAATACTAACAGATACCTTTTTAAATGATCACACTCTCTCCTTCCTATGGAAGAAACAGATTAAGTGATTTTGGTGCCTAATCAGTATTTTGCCCACAGATCCACAGCATGGAGGCTCAGGAGCATAAGAAAGCAATGGCACACAAACTCACCTGATTCTTGGACTGGGCCCTGGCAATCCTGAGTCTTCGAGCTGAATAAAAAATGAAGTAGCCCATGGTTGCTGCTGTGACAATGAAAAACGACACTGAGATGAAGAAGATGGAGTATTGATTCATCCAAGGGCCATGCTTTTTCCCCACTTCAATGACCATAGTCACTTTCATGCCATCCTGAATCCGGTGTAAGATCTCCATGCCTTTCAGGTTGCCAATCATAATTGCAACAATGCTCTCGGCACCTGCAAATGAGAAGAGGAATCCATGCTCAGTTCCCAGGTGTTTAATAAAAGTCATTGTCTTAGATGTTCCACCTTAAGTCCTGAATAAGACTGGAAAGTTCCTAACTGGCATTTGCAGATTCAACATGAGCTGATGGAGTAAGTGCCATCTCCATGTGCCTCCTCAGCTGAAAACCATGTCCGATTACTTGTGAGCTGCATACATGAACCACATTCAGAATTCATTCCACTCTATTGCACTCCTTACTCCCATATAGGACACACATTGTCATTATTTTAGCCTCAACACTTAGTCAATTTACACTTTAACGTGCCTTTGAACTACATAAGATTAAAATGAAATCCTATACAGAGCGAGGTCACTAGGGACTGCAGTATCTCCAGGAGAGCAGGGATGCCAGGTACACAGCTGGTGGCTTCGGGACCCTTCCTGTAATGGATCTGACTCCCTCCCTGCTCCACTGCTACTTCTTAACACCTCTTTCCTAATTTTGACAATACTGCTGAGTACTCTCCCAGACACGGAGCAATCAAGGCAATGGATTGGCCTTTGCTTCTGTGTATTTAGAAGCAATTCTGAATACGGAGAACTGTTGGAGTGAAATTTGGTTGTGAACTATAAATATTGATGTGGATTTCTAATGCAAATTCAGAGAAAAGCAAATGTTGAGGTGTGCTCAGCTTTTCAACAGTTGGTGGCAGATGGCAAACTCCATCCAGATTTTAACAACAGATTTCATTTACCCACTTGAACACCATGACAAGCCATCACAGGAATCAAGGGATTTACGGTAGGAAGAAATTTCAAGAAACTTTGGTCACCAAGTACAAACAAGAACAAAGCTGCTTTCATTTCATTGTCAAGCAAGTGCTTGAGGGCACTTGATACTGTTTGCAGGAACTTCAGGCAGTCTGTCCCAATATAAAAGAAGATTTTAAGAGGAAAAAAAAAAACAAGGGAAAAAGGAGAGAAAGGCAGACAAGTAAATAGTCACTGGACTCTCTCTAAACTAAATACAAAAAAGTGCATTTGAAGACTAGCTGGTCAGGAGTCTCACTGCATCAAACCATCAGCTGCACAACATTCATGATAGATATTATATGCTGAAGGAGTAAATGCTGTTACAGTAGTGCTATTTTTAGTTAACCTCCAACCCAAAGACTTAATGAGAAGACTAATTTCCGCCTCCCCCCTCAGTTGAGAAAGACTATCCATCTTTCAGCTACCAAAAATATTAGAATTGGTGTTAAACCACAAAGGCTCTCATTTGAGAAAGCGCTTATTACTTTTCCAGCTTGTTCATGCCTTTGATCCAACATGGCTAAGCATGATGTCTAGCAACTCTCCTTAGTGTGACTAAACTCATCTTTTATTCAGAAAGGTCCTTGTAATGAGAAGTACATCACACAGTGGGGGGCAGGGATTTAAAAAAAACCCAGCCAGACCGCAACTACTGTCTTACAAGGGCTTATACACCAGTTATAAAAAGAGTGGAGTCAGTTGTTAAGAGCAAGTAAAGAATTAAGCATGGGTCAAGTCAGAAGCTGAGACTTCCTTTCATAAGTGTGGAAGAACAGGCTGTGGCAACAAGAAAATAAAAAGCCTGCCAAAGAAGAAAAAAAAAACAAAACCAAAAAAAGCTTGTTCTGCCTAATTCCCCTTTGGTTCTGCATGTCTCACTAGTCAAATATAGCTTGTGGTTACATGCAATGCAAGATGCAGTGTAGGGATTCCTGTTAATGAAATATCACCATCAGCCTACAAAACCACTTCAGCTATCAAACCGTCGGTTATGAGCAAGTTTTACCCCTAAAGAAAAAAAAATCTTCCATTTAAGTTTCATGCTTATCAGTTCACCAGGATGTCATTATATGACAGTTTTAAGGCTTCTCCTGATACTTTCCCCCCAACCCAGAGATTTCTCTTGCAGATCAAGCTCTGCTTTAAACACGAGTGGTCAGCTGGTATCTTTGACACCGGAGCAACAAGTGCAGGAGCGAGAAGGTGGTCATTTCCATCTGCACCTGCACTGCTCCTCCCCTTGGAGCAAACCCCCACTGACATGAATTGACATCCATCTTCAATATTTTGTAGTGCAAACTCTCAAGACCAACAATTCATTTCCAAAGGGAATTACAGATGAGCTAACATGACATCACACGAAGAGAACTGAATGTCTTGTGCCAACAACAGGGAAAATGAATCCAGAAATTGCACCTAATTTCTGGCCATCAGTAGCTTGGGTCTTTAGCCACTTTAGACGCTCCTTTTGGACGGACTAAACAAGGCTTTGACCTGTCATGAGGGCACCACTCCATGATCCCTATCACCCTGGCAGAAGAGAAGGCCTCCTTCAACTGCCAAGAGGAGATTCAGTGATGCCCTATTAAACTGAAGCTAAGATAGCAGCCCAGAATCCACGTTTAGGACTACTGCTGTGCTTCTAGAACAAAACCAGCTAGAATCACCCCCACTGAGTGCTTCCTGAGCTGCTAGATGGGTCCCATCATGACATGTATTGAAACAGTAATGTGGCCTGAAAACCACCAAGCCGGTCAGAGGCTCCTGACAGCGCTTGTTTGGGAGGGACCTGCACAGGTATCTCAGACACAGCAGCTGCCCTGAGCTGTCCCCTTCCCCTCCCCCTCCAGACTCCAGCAAAGAGAGGAAAGTCATTAGCTATGCATGGCAGAAACCTCACAGAAACTCAGGTTCCTCGCCTAGGTGTCAGCTTTTGTAATTAATGTAAAGCTTTCTCCAACAGTTTTTAAGTGACATTAGAAGGTGAGACTAAGCTGCTGCCCCTTTAGCTAATAATGGGCTCATTGCTAAACAGAAGCCAGACCTGTTTAGTTAAACATTTCCCAGCCTCATTCCTTTCTCCTATCCAGTGAAACTGAAGAGGGAAAGTTACTCAAGTCTTTAGACAAATACAACCTGTCTCTGTAGATGTGAAGTTTTGCAGAAGGTACCACCCAAAGCATAAAGCAGCACGCCAGCCAAAATCCAAAGAATACTGGTTTGCAGATATGGGTTGGCACAGATGAAGCACAAGAACTTAAGACTGTTTGTTGGGGCAGAAGAGCTGGCACACAATGACAGTGCATGACTGGGATGAAGTTTTACCTTCCTGTATCGAATTTACTTGGATGCAGAGTGGAGTTACATCTATTTATACCACTACATACCACTATAAACTGCCCTGCAAAGACCTCACTTGTTCTGCCATTGCACTTCTGGTTCCTGCAAACATGAAGTTACAGGTTTGGCAATTCAGAAGAGAAATGCAATGTGCAAGAGGTGCACAGAACTGGTAGCATTAACTTCTGCACAGTGAACAGCAGCTTCTTCATGTTCATTAAGGGGATTATTGTAATCCAGTGCTGCTCTTCTGTGCACTACAGATAAACCTATTTTGAACCAAGCAAATTGTAGGTCCCGGAGAACAGTCACTCTACAATACTTAGGCTGCTCTGCAACTTAATCGACGCTTTGATAGCAAATAAATCACAATCTGGCCATGCATTAAAGCACATCAAGGCAAGGATTAGAAGTCAGGGCCAACCAAATCCTCTGTTTCAAAACAAAGTATGGCAAAGCATTGCTTACCTGATTCATATTAAGTGTACACAATAAAAGGGAACTGGTTTTCCACAGATTAATTATTAATATCCAGTAGCGAGGGTTCCTTTCTCACTTCTCTTGGGATCTGATGAAGTTGCCCACCCTGTCAGATAGTTATAGTACAGCTTCCAGGTGATCTGAAGTTCAAAAAGTGTCAAGGAGATTCAGAGATTAAGGCATGCACCAGGTTTTGTAGTAATTAGAGACTACACGACTGAAGGCTTTCTGCCCAGCCCCCAGAATTGACTGATGTTAAAGCCTTCCTACAACACAGAAAGAGAAAATAAAACTTTAGAAGGGAGCTATGCTAGTACTCCAGGTAGAGAAGTCCAGAGACTGCAGCCATAGCATGCGGACTTACAGGAAAGTTCTGCCCACAAAAGACTCTACAATGGTGACATCAAGCTTGCTCACAGCTTTTACTTGAAGTGTGGCCACTGGGGAGCATGGGAAGGCCCCATCAGCCCTCCAAGAGCACAGCTGCTAGCTATATGTGTAAACATAACAGGCAGATTTCCTCACCTGGGATGAAAGTTGAATGCTACCTTAATCATAGTTGTCCCACATCTCCAGCCTTGCAGTCAAGCCACTCACTGCATGAGAACATCAGAACAAGTACAGGGCACTGCCAAAGCTTCATCCATTGCTGCTTACACAGCAAACATCTGCTTGGGCAGCTTTGGTAAGCAAATCTTCCTCCGAGGAGAGCACCGTGTTGCTATAGCAGTGTGTTTTCCAGGGTAAAATCCTGCCTCCTGGATGCTCCAGTGCAGGCTCCTACAAGTTCCACACAGCAGCCAGCTCAAGAGGAGGAATCAGGTCTTGGCATGCCTGCTGCTCCTCCTCAGACCTGCAACCAGGCTGAAGTCAAACTTTGCTGTTGCACTTTCTGATCTTTGCCTTTTATTCCAAATGTTAGAAAAAAGACAACATTTACGCCATGTTAATCTTAATGTAGCATTTGCATTGGGCATTTAATAAAACTGAAGCACAACCTGGAAAGGCGAGGAAAGAGAGCACTTCCCCTAATTTAAATCTTTGCTGCATTACCAAACTTCCTTCAAGTTATGAAGTCCATATTTGAGTTCCCCACCTGATTAACTGTCAGAAAACAAGTTTAGTTTTAAGGAAACATTTTTAAGTGTTTGAATTTAAGGAATCCTTACTGTAATGCCACGTTTCCTATTCATCACTTGCGTTTCATAACCAAAGCAGCACAGACTGCTAACCGCAACACCAGCTTTAAAACTGTATGCTGTTTTGTGGTGCAGACCATTTTAAGGTCTAATATACTAATATGTAACAGAAACATCATGTGCCTTCAAAACTGAAGCTAGAAATTCAGTTATGAAACTTGTCATCTCTGTACACTTTCCCCTCCTCTACCACTGACTTCAATATCCACCTAACACCTCAGAGAACTTTAATTCGATTTAAGAGTACTATTTAACATTTTCTTTGTGCAATACCCTGAGGTGACACTGACAAACGCCGTGTATGTTTTTCCAACTCTTATGAGGCCCTGGCAAAGCTTCTTGCAGTGAATAATTAACTTCCAGCTGTTTGACAGCTTTCATGTCATGGCAGCCAACTCAAGAACTCCAGCTCCAAGTCACCTCCTCTAGCCACACTTCAAATTGGTTTCTCAGCTCACTCAGGCATTAAAACTGTTTCAAAATGTTTAAACTTGCTTTAAAACAACCAAATTCAGCTTCAATTAAGTCATAAAATACCCTTTCATTTCAGTTTAAAGGCCTCAGTGTAACCTGGGGCAAATTCTACAGATCTCTATTTTCCTGAATAGCAAAAGCCAAACCCCTCTCTTAATGTCTCTATCACCATTTACCAAGAACAGGCTGTAGAACAGCATGATGGGACCCTCTGCCCCTTGGGAGCATACCTAGCTACAGCATAGTGCAGTAAAAACATTTGAGGAAGGCAGTAATTTCATAGACATTTTAAGAAAGAAGGTATAAAACCTAAGTAGGGCAAGTTATTTCAGAACAAGGAAAAAGCAGGCATGCCACACACAAGCTCCAGCACTTCAGATTTAGTAATTTTTCCCCCCTCTCTGAAAGACTGAAGTTTTGCATCATCTCTAAGCAGGCTGAAATTAAACACCCAGAGCTCTGCCAGTATTATTTCACTTTGTCCAGAGGTCTTTGTGCAACCAACGCCTCTGCTGTGACACAGCCACGGCTTCCTCTCCCTGGGAACCAGCACAGCTCACCCCACCGCTTGCCCAGTGCTTCACCCACAACAATCCTTGCTCTTGGTTGTATCAGCAATCCACTTGGACAATATTTTAACATATTATCCAGTCAACACAAATTTTTTTCTTTGGATTCAAGTGAGGTTAGTTTCACAGAAGTCACTGGAAAGGGAAGGAGAAGAAACAGTCCAGTAATTCTACCTGAAAGTCAAACATTATCTTTCCCTGTGTGGAAGGGGTTTTCTGTCATGCTGGTCATGGCTGGCTGATTGGAAGTTGTTTAATATCACAGTGGCAGAATGAGTCCAGATCAAAGAATTTATTTCTTTTTTTTTAAAAAAAAGGATCCTCTTATTTTACAAAGGAATCAAACTATTTTCTCTGAATGCTTTAAGACAACTGAAAAATGAAAGATGCCATTATTAACAGATTAAAGGCTGCTGGTATTCTGCTATAGCAGAATAAGTTCTCCCAGAGAACTACTACAGGATGAAGGATTTTATTTCTAAAGAGCTCGCATGATCTTGCAAAGAAGTCTTCAGAGAATGCAGTCACACAAGAACTGTTCAAAGTACCACAACAATAACCCATCACATCCCCCTTCCACTGCTACAGTAAGCCACATGCTCAGAAAAAGCAGAAGAAATTACTTTTGATTTTGATTTCATCACATACAGAGAAGAACGGCAAAAAGTAGACTTCAGTTTGAATTCTCAGTGAAAAGACAGGCCCTCAACCACAGCAAGATCCCTATAGGAAGATCCTTCAGGGAGGTGAAATACAAACCCTGGTCTTGTTCAGATGGTGGCTGCATCTTTGCTTTTATCTACATGATATGGTGCTTGCAGCACAGATCAGCTCTAGCTGTGCCTTATAGTCTTAGTCAAAGGAGCAAACAGTATTCTCCTGGCACCCCTGCAACATCAGCAAAAAGGCATTAGGAGATCAAGCCATCTCTTGTACTTCAACATGAAATAGACTGTCAGTTGGCTTGCCAACAATTTCCTACCAGATTAGTAAATCTGTCTTTTGGGGCATGTAAGAGAAGCATTTAATATATGGTCTAAAGATTTTAAAACTGTAAGACATAACACTTTGAATATTGCTTATCTCGCTGTATGTAAATAGTAGGAGACAGAGGATTTCTGGTAGTTATCAAACAGACTGGTACAAGTTTACTGTTACCTCTTACAGCAGATGGGAAAATAAATGAACAGTGTACACAGCCTGAGCTGATATTATAGACATGATGTAATTCACTGCAGATGAAAGGCCAGCGCTGCACACAAAAGCCATTCTGTCTTGGCACCGTACCACACTATGGACGCAAGGGCTCAGCCTCAGGGAGGTGCCATGAAACCAGACACCTGCACACTGCCTCTGCTCCCATCAATGGTAGTGTTGACAAAAACCACATAATGATTGCTCTCATCCACCTGCACGAGGCCAAGTCTTATCAGGAATGCAGATCTCACTTAACAGCACCTACCCCAGCACTCACCCACCATCACAGACACTGTCAGAGGAAACGGCATTCTCATGCGTTTATTGCCCTGGATAAGCTCTCCCCTTGATAGAGGGGAGGGTGACTGAACTCAGTTCCAGGAGCAATTTAAGCCTGGATAAACTGACATTTAGGTAGGCTGGTCCCTTCCATTTCTCCTGCTCTGAATGGTCTCCACCCCAAACATTACCTGGCACCAAGATAGAAGAATTGCTCACTTCCAGACTACTTTGCGGTTATTTAAAGCAATAGCCCCTTATGACCCCAGCTTTTTGACTGAACTGTCTTCTTGCTCACACTATCACCTAAGCTTAATGAAATCTACTTTCAGCTTGCTTTACTTGGCAGCTGGCACTATGCCTGATCTCTTCCTCCTCAACATGCAAGTCTTTCAGACTACAGAGGTAAACATTCAACAGCAAGACATTTGGAAAAGTTGCAAAAATAGGCCGGATTAGTCAGGGGTAGGAAGCAACAGCCAGAGCTTTAAAAAGAAAATTAAAAAACAGTGGGGGGAGAGCATTAGAGAGAAATCCAAAGATGAGAGAGCATTTGAAGATCCTCAGCGCAGTGAGAACAGAAGAGAGGGAAGAAGAGAAGCCTTCTGCTCACTGATGGTTGTGTCGTGCAAAAGACACACCTATTTGGAGAATTCATGGCCACAGCCATCTTCGCCTGGAAACACAACCCACCACATACTCCTTGCCAACATTACACTTATTAATGGGACTACACTGCTTGGAAACTACCGCCCATGTTTGTATGAAGAGATTCTTTCGTGGAATTGGTCTCCAGATTGGTCATCCAACAGTTACAGTGGATAAGGAAGATTTCCATACTAGTAAGTGTGGGGAAAATTTTATCAAACAGGCTGGGTGTCTAAAAGGGCACATCAAGAGCAAACAGTTTTATATGATATGACTTTCCATGGGTTCCTAGTGGATAGTGGAGGTGGAAACCAATCTCTCTATTTAGTTTAAATAGTGTTAAAATGTATTATTTGCCAAGAGAACCCAACAGTTACCAGCCTTTTTTTCATTTTTCTTCCCCCCTCTGAGCCTTTAAGACTTACGTAATTGCTGCCAGGCTCTAAGTCTTGGAACATTTAGAACATGAAATCATCCTTTAAAACAGCAGCCAAGACAGTACGCTTATTAAGGGCACTGAGATGAATGAGATCTGTAGGACAGCTCTCTTCACATGCTGTTCGGTCAATGGCACTTACAAGAGCAAATTATCATCTTTCAATCTAGCAAACAGCACCTAAAACCCTCTGGAGAAACAGTGATGAGCATTCCCTAATGGAAATTCTTCTGTGAATTTACTCAACAGCTTTCAGTAGTTTTGATTTAGTAATTACATTGCTGACCCTCTTCAAATGAGATCGAGTTCACAGCTAATATCCCCCGCCCTCAACATACGGGCAGCAGCTAAGTGCTCACTGGTACGTTTGAGAAAGCCAATGATAAGAGAACATAAACCAGCACAGCGTAAGCCAGTAATAGGACAGGTCCCTTCTGAAACACTGGGGAAGAGGGCAGAGCCCAACCGCTCTTTGCTCACTGGTACGTTCATGGCTGGAGGCAAACAAGCACCGTCGTTGTTTTAGGGCCTTATGTCCCACCCAATGACACCTCTGCTGCCACAGATGTCAGTTAGGATTTTAATTCATCCTTCCAAATTTCAGCAGTTCAGTAAAGCCAAAGGGCAAGGGCACTTCACAGACCTGTTCTAGGCTCTCTCTGAGTTGGCGCCTACCCTGCAGTTTTCTATGGCACAGAGGTGCCTAAACTAGCCCAACACCAGCCAGGGCAGGGATCAGAATCTGTCAGTAACGCTAGTTAGTCTGTCCTGCTTCTCAGTGCCTCTCATGCTTGCTCACAGACCTCTGTGCTGTGGGCAGCCCCCCCACACCCTACAGGTGGGAGATGAGTCATCAGCCAGAGTGCATACCAAGATCAGTTATCTGCATGCCACTACAGCTGTGACATTCATTTACTCTAAACCAGGCAGCCAGGGGAACTGAACTGAGCACATAAAGACAAAGTTGCAGCACATACACATCAAATAGCTGTTCTCAGAGTCAAAATGATATGAACTCCAGGCACTACAGACTGAAAATACGATCCAGACACAGCAGATCCATTCAAGTTCCTTCTCAATGAGGAAGGACTTGCCAGTAAGAAGCGCTAAATGATCTGGAGTCTCACCGGGCTATGGCCACGAACCATGGGAGAGCAAGTGTCATTAATTAGAGCTTGCGTCCTCATTCCTCACCTCAGTACAAGTCTTCACTCACTGCAAAGGAGAGGTGTGCTATTTGTTTACATAACATTTACAAAGCATCAGGACAGCCTGCTGCCAGATTACGGTTGTGTCTCAACCTTTAACAGGACCAGTTTTACTGGTCACATCAGCCTTTTAATATCATGGCAAAGTTTTACCTTGTTTCTAAAGATCATGCCTCACACAGTTGAAGCAGAGCACCATTATACATTTTTGCCATAAACTATTTATTTTGGGCATATGGAGATTATAAGCCTTCACCTCAGTGAAATTCCTGCAGAACAAGTGGCAGCGCTACATATTTAACCTTTCTGTCCTCTTTCACTCATTGATGCAAGTTTACACTTGAACCAGATATTGTCAGCTTGAGACATGCTGTTGCTGTTTTAGCCAGAGCTATTTAGCCGTGTTCCCTCAGAATAAGCCCTCTGCTCATCCTGTGATGTGCTTCCCAAGGCTAGAATTACTCAAAGAGAAACCAAAGGAAATGATCACAATAGCTTTCTGACCTGCAAAGAATCCTTCTTTACCAGCTGGAGGGAAATACCTGACACCAAAGAACCCTTTCCATAGTTACCACCATACTCTGACACCAAAAGCACTCAACAGCCTGGTTCTATCTTAAGCCAAGGTCCACCTTTAAAACAAAACAACTCTTGTCATGCTGTTTTTTTCCAATCAAATGTCTTTTTCAGAAGGTAAATATAGATTAGAGAGGTGCAATTACAAGCACACAGAACTGTACTTTGAAACCCTGCTCAGCCTGCCACAGAGCAGTACCATCTTAGAATGAAAACAATTACAACTAAAGTTTGCTAATTGATAAGGTTTTGTGCTTATAAAACTACGAAGTACATATTACTTTGGACTCCATTAAATCCTTGACATTCTATGTGTTAGAGAGGATTAGGCAGGATTTGTTCATATCTGATTTGGCTATTTATTGCGTTCTGTTGTTTTTATTGCCAGGGTGGTTTGGTTTGGTCTTGTTTTGTTTTGGTTTTTTGTAAAAAAAGTTGGCACATCAAAAAGTTTCCACACAGAACAACTGATCCAAGCAGTGAAGAATTCATCAGACTAAACATGATGATTGTAAGAAGTCTCTGGAATCAGGATGACTTAGGACAAACACTGCTGTCAAGTACAGGCACAGATATAATAAGAAAGTTGCTGCAAAAGCCAAGCCTGACAGTCCCAGAAAAAGGCACACTGTATTTTAAACAACCTTCTGCTATAAAAATTTTGTGCTACCAAAGTTCTGCAAAGAAAAGCATGTTGTGTCTTAGATTTTATTAAAATCCGGCCACAGGGATCTCCCTTCTCTGCCAGGCAGATGAGAGCTCCCATGCCCTGCTGCGGATAGGACAGCCCTCAGCACTGCTGCAGCACAGGCAGGAGTTGCTGCTCCAGGCATGTTCAGGCTTAGCTCTCCCCTGCCCCAACAAAGCCACTTCCCTCTACTTTCTACTGCCTCAGCTTAGAGGAACTGCCTTGGCCTTGTTTGGTTTCACTTGATGGCATATTATGGTCCAGTTAAAGCAGAAACGAAGCCAATTAGGAAACTCAGATTGTGAAGTTACCATTAGCACAGCTACAGCCGTTACAGCAACAGCAAGAGCTGTAGTTGCACAAAATCCGCTCTGTAACAGAGCACAGCTACCTTCAGCAGTGCCTCCACAAGAGTCAGTTCATCCAGTGCCACCACTGGAGGCCAGAAGGAGACCCATTCCAAAGCACAGTTCAGCAAAGGGCAATATGACTACCTCTTACCTCTAAAGTATGAGCTCAGCCTACAGCACTACACTTCATCAGCATTACACAAGGAACAACCTGCAGTTGGCAAAAGGGTGAGGCTGATTGATAGCTTGTAGCTTGCTTTCTCTTGGCCTTGCCATGTTCAAAGTCTGCAACATTTGCTAAGTTCAGAGAGTGCTAGTTCTCAGCTGGGGCAAACAGCATGCGTAGCACAAGCACAGCATGCCACCAAAGCCCCAAGAACAGAAGGAAGAGCATCGCTGTGGGAAGAGGAGAGAACAGGGACTTGCAGGCAACTGTGACAACAGAAATAGGTAACTCAAGTCCAGAGAGGAAGAAAAGGGAGAGTGGAACTGGAAAGAAAGCAAGGGACTAAAACAAGGACACAAAATAAAAGCAAGAGCAGTGAGAAGCTTAGCCCTTTAATTGTGCTAGGACACGGCAAGGAGTCACACAGATGAAAAAAGCGGTTTGACAGAAGCTGTCTTCTCCAAGTCCCTGTCCTGTTTGTCTACAGTTCAGCTGGGAAGTTTCAAGATGCCCTCAAGACCATAACCCATCATGTAGGATAATCAGGACAGCTAAAGCCACTCTGACATAAATCCCTTAGCAGAAAGCTTAAGGACAACATGGGAAAGGAGGGAGCTCCTCTTGGAGCAGACTCTGCAGAGAGCAGATGGCTCATTTTAAGAGGTGGCTCCTAGCAAGACTAAGATGCTTTAGGGATCCCAATGGCCAGGATGAAGGAGGGGGCAGGAGCACATATACCTTCCCCTGGAGAACAAGTTCAGCAGTGAATACCCAGGTCAGCAGTGCCAAAAGGAACACCTCTGAGAGCTGCAGGATTAGGCAGGCACACAGCAAACAGGGCTCAGGACAGGGATGCTACTATCAGTTCAGCAGGAGGAACTTGCTCAGTGATAGCGAGATCTCAATAGCATTTGCCAGCAGATGATTTGATCACATAAGAAAGCTTTGCCTCAGAAAGGCCAGAGCCCATCCAGATGGTATGTTTTAAATTCTTAAAGCAGAATACAGAGAGTCATACAGCTCATGAAGATTGCATTCAGCAGGTCTCCAGAGACAGCTACTGCTTCCTTGTCTCACCAGAACACGTATGTCCATGCTTACAGAGATCCTCTCGACCCCTTGTAAGATGGGTGCTGCAGGGATATAATTATTTTTCAGATGACTCAGACTTGGCTTTAAGACTCACTATTTGTTTTCACTATTGTATTTCTCTCTAGAAGATGCAGTTTCCCAAAGCAGTGCCACTCAGCACAATACCAACACACCTGTGAGGTGTGTGCACTTCAATCCAACAGCTGAAGGCTGGGCAGAGCCACCGTACCTACTCCTGCTGTTTCCAGAAGGCAGTTATACAGCTTCTAGCCCAGGGCTCTTTCTCTGGAAATACTAGCCTGAAATACAGCCAAATCTCATTATTCATTTGAAAGATGGGCAGTTTAGGAGAAAAAAACAAAGAAAAAAAAAAATCACTGCTGGCAAATAGGAGGCTTTTAATGTCAAGAGAAGAGAAGTTCTATCAGCCTCTGCAAAAGGGAAACAACCTTTAAAGGGCTTTGGCCTCTCGCATTGCAAGTGGCATTTCGCTCGTGAAAAGTTACTTATGAAATAGAAAACTAGTCTCACACTCTGCCTCTTGCTGAGCTGGTTTGTGTGCAGGACATTGGGAGAAGCTGTGTCTGAGTGTGGTCACTCTTGCCTACTTCAGAGCCCAGATCTATTCCACAGACTTTACAGGCTCCAAAAACCTCAACATCCATCCGCTCTGGGCAGCTACCTGGTCATGCTAGAAATGCAGACAAACTGGAGATGCTATTCACACCACAACCCCATGCACACCCATGGGCAGTGCCCAGCCCAGCTGTGCCAGAAAGCTCAGGCAGCCACCTGCTCTCCCTCAGCAGCAGTCCCAGCTATCAGACATCATTACTTATTAATAAGAGAAAAGTCAACAACAGCAGCACCTGCACAGCGCCGGCTGGTCCAGGCAGAAACTCCTCTCGTGCAGGGTAGTCAGAAAGAAATTCCAGTCTCTGACTGCGCATCAAAGCTGGGTAAATGCAGCAAGGGCTGAATCACAGAATCATAGAATAGCTTGGTTCAAAAAGATCTTTGAGATCATGAAGTCCAACTGTCCACTACTAAATCAGATCCCCGAGTGCTTCATCTACTCCTCTTTTGAATTCCTTCAGGGATGGCGATGGGATTAATCCCAGACATGCCTTGTTCTCGCACTCCACTGTACCTGTCCAGAACTAAACCTGTTCTCCCAAGTGACAGGTGATAGGACGAGACGAAATGGCCTCAAGTGGCACCAGGGCAGGTGCCACATTAGACATCAGGAAAAATTTCTTTACTGAAAGGGTTGTCAGGACCTGGCAGAGGTTGCCCAGGGAGGCAGCTGAATCTCTATTCCTGGAGGCATTTAAAAGACGAGTAGATGAAGCACTCAAGGGATCTGGTACGGTTGGACTAGATCTTAAAAGTCTTTTCCAACCAAATGATTCTATATCCCTGAGCACCTACCCATGGTTTAGACACCTCCAGAAATGGTGACAGGGTCGATCCTGGACGTGCCCTGTTCTCACACCCTACCGTACCCGTCTGCTACCAAACCATATTCCGGACCTGTTTTGTCGATACCTCCAGGGATAGTGATGGGGTTCACCGGAGACACGCCCTGTTCTCCAGCCTGGCTACTACTAAACCACAGCCCTGAGCAGCTCATTTACCCTCTTCCAGACCCCTGCAGGAGCGGCGATGGCGCTAACCGGCCCGCTCTCGCCCCCCGCAGAGGGAGGGGCTCCCCGCGCCCGCCGCCGCTCACCGTGGTGGGACATGGGCAGCACCTCGTTGCCGGTGCCGCGGTAGTTGTAGATGACGGCGGCGGCGGCGCCGCGCTGCGCGGCCAGGCGGATCTTGTCTGCGAAGGAGCAGCCGCCGCCGCGCTGGATGAGCGCGACCCAGCCCGGGGAGGCAGCGCCAGGCGCGGGGGCGCCGCTGAAGTTGGTGCCAGCGCTGCAGGCGTTGAAGGCGTCGCGGCCGTCGGGCAGCACGAGCACGCCGGCCGCCGGCTGCACCGGCGAGTCCTGCCCGTACAGCCCGCTCTCGCTCGCCTCCCACCCGCTGCGGTTGCGAGCGGCGCCGTCCTCCCACGACACGTTAAGCCAGGCTGTCCACACGGCCGGCGCGGCCCCGCGGGGAGCGGCGCAGAGCAGCGCGGCCGCCGCCAGCAGCGCCGAGCCCCGCCACATCGCGGCCCGGCCCGCGCGCCCCCGCCGCCCCATAAACCCGCCGCGGCACCGCCCACAGGGAGGAGCGCGGCTGCCCCGCCCCGCCCGGCACGGCCCCCTCGGCCCGGCACGGCCCCCCAGCCCCGACACGACACGGCCACCCCAGCCCCGACACGGCCCCTCCGGCCCCGGCACGACACAGCCACCCCAGCCCCGACACGGCCCCCCCGGCCCCGGCACGGCGGCCCCGGCACGGCACACCCCCTCCTCGCCTCGGCCCCCCGGCAGAGGTGCGTGCGGGAGCTAAAGTGGAAGAGGTCGATTGAAGCTAAAGTCCTGCGCTTGGGACACAGCAAGCCTGGAGCAGCGCTGGAACAGCTCCCAGGGAAGCAGTCACAGCTTGACAGTGTTCCAGAAGCATTGACAATGCCCTCAGCGCCACGGCGTGAGTGTTGGGGTGTCCTGTGCAGGGACAGGAGTTGGACTCGATGGTTCTTGTGGGTCCCTTGGAGATGAAAATCGGCAATAGAGAATTCCCTTCCGACTTGGTCTGTTCAGCCTGGAGGGGAGGAGACTGAGGGGAGACCTCATCGCGCTCTGTAGCTTCCTTACAAGGGAAGGAGGAGCAGGCGCTGATCTCTTCTCTCTGGTGACCCGAGGGAATGGCAGGAAGATGTGCCAGGGGAGGTTTGGGTTGGATATCAGGAACAGGTTCTTCACCCAGAGGGTTGTGGAGCCCTGGAGCAGCTCCCCGCGGGAGCAGTCACGGCGCCAAGCCTGACAATGTTCCAGAAGCATTTGGACAACGTGCTCAGACACACGGTGTGAATGTTGGGGTGTCCTGTGCAGGGACAGGAGTTGCACTTGATGATCCTTGTGGGTCCCTTCTAACCAGGTCATTTTGTGATTCTATGATTCTATGAAACCCAAGAGATGTTACAGACGTAGGGAAGAGTGGCTGGAGAGCTGCCTGGCAGAGAAGGATCTGGGGGTGTTGGATGGCAGTGTTTGGACATGAGCCAGCAGTAGCCCAGGTGGCCAAGAAAGCCAGTGGCATCTTGGCCTGTATCAGAAACAGCATGGCCAGCAAGAGCAAGACAGTGATTGTGTCCCTGTGATCGGCATTGCTGAGGGCGCACCTTGAATCCTGGGTTCAGTTTTGGGCCCCTCACTACAAAAAGGACATTGAGAGGCTGAAGTGCTTCCAGAGAAGGGAAATGAAGCTGGTGAGGGGTCTGGAGAACAAGGGTTATGACGATCGGCTGAGGGAACTGGAGTTGTTCAGCACTGAGAAAACTGAGAGGAGACCTTATCGCTCTCTACAACTGCCTGAAAGGAGGGGGTAGCAAAGTGGGTGTTGGTCTCTTCTCCCAAGTTACAGGTAATAGGACAAGAGGAAATGGCCTCAAGTTGCACCAGGGCAGGTTCAGACTGGACATTTGGAAACATTTCTTCACCGAAAGGGTGGTCATGCACTGGAACAGCTGCCCAGGGAGGTGGTTGAGTTTCATCCCTGGAGAGATTTAAAAGCCAAGTAGATGAGGAGCTCAGGGATATGGTTTAGTGATGGACAAGTTTGGTTGGACTTGATGATCTCAAAGGTCTTTCCCTCACTGCATGCCCTCCCAGCCTCCTTCCTGGGAGGATGTGATGGGTGGCTGTCCTGGTTTAACCCCTGCCAGCAACAAAGCACTGCACAGCAGCCCTCACTTCCCTCCCTAATGGGAGAGGGCAAGAACGGGAATGTTAAAAGTGAGGGAGCTTGAGAAGAACAGTTTAATAATTCAACTATAATAATAATAAATTATAATGAAAAGGAAAATAACAAAAAGAGGGAAATAAAACCCAAGAAATACAAGTGATGCAAATGAAAACAGTTTCTCACCACCAACCAAACAGCGCCCAGCCAGTCCTGAGCAGCAGCCACTGACCAGCCCTCCCCTAATTTATGGCATTGTATGGTGGGGGATATCCCTTGGGAGAGGTGGTGTTGGCTCTCCTGGCTGTGTCCCCTCCCAGCCCTTTGTACATCCCAGCACTCCCACTGGTGGGGTGGGGTGAGAGCCAGAAAAGGCCTTGGCTCTGTGCAAGCGCTGGTCAGCAGTAACGAAAACAGCCCTATGCTATCAATGATGTTTCCAGCACAAATCCCCACCATGGCCCCATGTCAGCTACTGTAATGGAAATTAACTCTACCCTAGCCAAAACCAGCACAGTTGCCAACCATGATCACCCCTTTGAAGTGACGTTTCCTCCTGACATCATCTCTCAGGAGCGATGGGTGACCCCTGGTTTGCTCCCAGGAAGGGTGGATCACCCCCTCCATCATCATCTCCCAGCACAGTGGGCGCCCTCCTCCAGACTGCCTTCCCCACAGCCTGCCCCAGAGCCACAGGGAACAGAGCACCAGGGGTCACAGCAGGCCTATGGGGACCCCCCAAAGGGACTGAACCCCTGAAGGGACTGACCCCACTGCAGCCCTGAAGCACAGCAGCACCAGCAGCCGGTGCCCGACCATGACCCAGCGTGCTTTGCACCGTTGAGTTAATATTTGCTGAACACTCGGTGACACGTGATATCAGTCCTGCCTGAAATTGGTTTATAGAGTACTAAGTTATCTGTGTTAACTCACTCTGTGTCCTTAGACATACGCTATAAACCTGCCACTTCAACCAAACCCACCTTTTTCTATTTATGTATTAGTAGTGTTTGCATAGTTAATTAGTATTTCATCTATGTAACTCGCAATGAAAATTCACATTTCTTCAGGGCTCTGCAGTTACTTTTTGGGCAGCCAGTTTGATTCAGAAGTCCCTTGCTCCGGCACACACACAGTTTTGCTAGGCTGTACTGCGTCAGGCAGTGCGGTCAGAGTGCTTGCAGACTCGCTTTAAGCACGAGCACAATATACTGTAGAGTCCCACCAGGGAATTTGAGGCAAGAAAGGAAGATAACAGGAAAACCAAGAACATTTTGAGCTCCTCTTCTCCACAGAGCCACTCTTCTGATTGAGAGGCCCTGCTCCTATCAGCTGCTCTGCAGGAATTGCCACCAGCCCTGGGAGCCTCTCAAACACATTCCCAAATGGAATGGCCACGTGTCCCTCCACGCAGGCCAGGTATTTGGATGAGAGCCTATCATTTAGAAAGGACTATTACTGTCAGTGATTACGTGGCACAAGATCAGCTGCTGCCTATGCAATCATCAACAAAATAAAAGTGAACACAGGGTTAAACCCCTTCTGATACAAGCTGGCACTGCTTTTTAACACAGGCTTTTGGTGGATTCTGAATCTACATACCTGAGAACACGTAACTCAGCATCCATCTACTTCACTTGTGCCTGTGCTAAATGCAGGACAATGAGCAGTCAAGTCCAGCTCAGGTTTGAATGACTGCCCAGGGGCAGGGGCTTCGAAACCAACCTGCTCCACCGGGTGTCCACCCCTGCCAGCTTGGAATCTGCAGGTTTTTATAGCTCAGTAGTGCAGGGAGATCAGCATTTGGTTTTGCTGCTGAAATAGCAGTGTGCAGAGCAGGTGAAGCAATTTGGTAAAGATCAATATTGCTAAACACTACAAAATTTACTAAGTGACCCTTTTGTCCTAACTTAAACAAACCTCTCATTTTCTCATGCCACATTTAAGGAGACAACTTATTTCAGAAGTAACACCTCCAGCTATAATAAGAAATGTATCTGTGAGGAATCAGAGGGACCTGATTTTATTTTGAAACCTGTTCTGTGTAGGTGCAGGGAACAACTTAACAACACGCTGAAAATATAACCAAGCCTTATGTGATGGACAGCAGCCAAACGGCTCAGCTTCAAATGCCTCCAAAGCTTTAGGGATGTTTGGCTCCAGTGTTCTTACTGAGACAAAATTGGCTCAAAGATAAAGACTGGAACCTCCTCGGGATACAAAACTTTCTATAGTTTGGGGATTTTGAGTGGCTTAGCCGCAGTCTCTTACACTTCCATACATTAGAGCTGTTAGCATGATTATAATAAAGCGACAGTGTGGGTGCAGATGTTGCAGCTGCAGCTGTGCGCAGTGGCAAGGTGTTCCTGCAGCAGGCAGGCCGCCACAGAGCAGACCTGAGGGCATCGCAGCTGCTCTCTGCAGGGGCACAGCTACTCATCAGCTCCAGCCTGGCTCGGGGTGATGGTAACCAACTTTCCTGCTCTTCAGCAACTGCTGGGAAATGTGCACGCTGTCCAGGCTGCTGCCTGCTGGCAAAATGTCACAACACATTTGGTAATCTCACCAAAATGAACACAGAGCCTACACTTGAACTTCTCGCTGTGCGGCAAAGAGAGCAATAACAAGAAACAAAACTGCTCTAAATGTGATCGTGGACCTTTCAATGCTGAGGTATGATTTTGATACGAAGTTTCTGACTCCTTGCTCAGGCCATGTTTCCACTTGCTTGAGAATAATGGCACGCACAAACAGAAAGCCTGTTCACTGGGGTTGAGGAATTTCTTGGGTTAGCAAAGCAAAGGAAGTAGAGTGTTTGTATTTGGGGCAAAAAAGAGGATGCTCGTGCTAACAGTGGTCAGTCCTTTTGAGTAAACACTGGGAGACACCAGCATTGCTTGGTTTGGCAGTGAAGCCACTTGGAAGCGGCAGTGATTCCTGTGCATCCTGGCGTGGTTAGCAGCTCCTCTGGGCCAGGACAACTGAAAGGAGCTGAGTAAGGTGGCTGGGACAATGTCAGAGCGCAGAGGGACACCCCAGCAGCAGTTAAAGCAGCATGTTTTAAAGCCAGCATGCCAATCATAAGCTGCATATCTCACATGGAGAACTTTCTGGGCTCTCATTCATTAAATATTCTTTCAGAATGATAATTAAAAAAACAGATTGGCAGCCTTACTGAAGTGTATCCTTTACTTGTGTTTGAAAAATACAGTTTGTCTGGTGGCTTTCAGCTCAGTTACCTGTAATTCAGCACAGAAAAAAGTGTGTATTGTGTAGCAATTAAAAGTAGTCACTGCTACCAGCAAGTGTGGAGGAACCAGGCAAGAGGAGGGCTGAAAGGTTTTTTTTTTTTTGCTGGTTGGCTGGAATTTATTTCCTCCTTTACATAAAAAGCTAAGGTTTTATAGTTTAGAGAAAGCACATTTTGTTTTGGGGAAAGAGGCCAGACATTGTAGGGGCTATGGCATGTAGTACAACATATTAACAAATAGTACAACTTTCTTCTGCTGCATTTGTTTGCAAGCATTTTCTAAAAGTTTCTGAAATTAAAAGCACTGTGGCCCATGATGACTACAGAGATGAGAAGGATAGGGTAAGCAGCATTAATGGGCTCCTACAAAAGCAGAATTACCTCTAAATAGGTAGAGCGTGAAGGCATTTCTAGCACAAATCTGCTCTTTTTAACTTTAAAAGACTTTCATTATTTAAAAACTTATGCTTTCAATTTTGCTTTTCATTTTCCCCCGTGGCAACTGGTGGAGGCTCTGAGAAGTTCAGAAAGTAGGGCATGACTTTCAGGTAAACAAAGTAAAATCCTGGGAATGCTGTCACCGCCTTCTACAGGGATGGACCCTATAATTATCTGCAACTTTATTGTATTTGAATAAATATTTGAACAGCTTTTTTCAAGATATAAAATTGTGTATGCTAAATACTGCTTTTTAATATCAAGCCAGATCACTCAGAGCAGCTTGGTGATGAGATACCTACTTGTACATACATGTACCCAGCTCTGGATCTCTGTCTTTGGAGGAAAGCTCACAAGGACACAAGAAACCTGTGTTAGGACAAAGCATTGTAAGAGCCAGCACTGAACCTTCCAAGCACTGTGTATGGATCTGAACCACGTCTCTGGGCCTTCTCCACTGAACAACGAAGTGGAAAGAAGAAGCACTTGTAAAAATGGAAAAAGCAATCAAAATAAGTGCCCTAAAACGAAACCTAGAAGTGAATGTCATGGGACAAAAAAATCCATGAACAAACATTATCTTGAATCACAAGTTAAAGACAAGTTAAAAGTTGTTGCATTTCCTTATCCAAAACCAGCTCATGTCCATGACCAGCAATGGAAGGGGCTTGGGGCAGAGTGGGCAATGATGTGGGCTAAAGTATCGCAAGCTTTTAATGTAGCTGAAAAAAAATTAAGGTATAAGAATGGAGCTTGTGGTCCTTGGCCGCTTTACAAAGAGGAGAGGCTCGAGCTGGAGGAGGCACAGAGACTGGAAACTTCCTGCCATCTCCTGTGTGCAGAGCTTTCAGGAGAATCTGAGATGATCCTTGATGCAGAAGACACACAGAGGTTGCCAGTTCCAGCTAGGTTTTGCTATGAATCTGGCAGCTTGATTGGCTCTAACACAACTTGGAAAACCCAGCCTACACTCTCTGTTCACTGGATGTGGAAAAACAAAGTGTGTCAGATCGCCCTGTGTCCTGGCACCAAACATTTTCCCTTGGCTGTCCAGATGTGCACAAGAGTCAGTCCCCAGTGCCAGGGAAGCAAACATTGTTTCTCCATATTTCTGGCACAGTGGGACCAATTGTTGTGACAGCTACGTGTGCCCTCTGCTACCCTAGAGAATGTGGGAAAAACACTGCCAGCAGAGGCAGAAGTTACAAAAGGGATGGATGCACATATGCCGACTGAAGTTTGCATGCACTCTTCCTCCATCAAAGACACTTGCAATTTCATGAAAATATGTTTTCCATCTCTCATTTCAAAGGAAGCTGGCTGATAAATAGAAATAAGCAATATCTAGGAGACTGCAAGCAAATTAAGGCAAAGATAAAAGCATTCCCTACAGATGACTACAAGGACCCTTGAGCAAAAAAAGCACCTACAATTCCTCTGAAAAAAACTAAAACAATAAAAAAGCAAGAAAGACCAGAACTTGTCAGACAACACATACTTTTGGTCTGTTTTGGTTTCACATGGAGCTGAAGCATAATGATACTTAAGTCAGTTGATTCAGTGGTGGTCTTTATTCAGTGACAGTGTAGTTTCCAAGCAGGAGACTGAATCAGTGTTTTCCTTCCCCTGAAGTGTGTTGGGCAATCTCCATCCAGCCTGGGGACCGAGATTTTCCATACAGTACATACAATTGACCAACCGAGGAGCGTCAGGTGACTGGAAGCCTGAACATGTCCTCAATGGCAGAATACACTGGCACTTGGCCCTCTGAGGAAGAACAGTTCGAGTCAAAACATTTGCCTTTTCTGGGTTTGTTTGTGCACATGCACAAACTACAGGGCCACAGATCACTGCAACTCTCAGCTTCCTGAGGAGCGTCATCATCCAAAGTACAAGTGTGCCTCATTTCAGCTCTGACTTTATCTCCATCCAGTCTGTAAGGGTCTCTGTGAAAAGCCCTCACTATGTCCAATGGGGAAAGCTTAGCAGTGACTCCGTCTGGTCCTGAAAACCTCATTTACAGGACCACGAACCAAAGACAGGAAGGCTCTGAATAGGGGCTTTTAAGAGCACACTATAAAAGCTCAACTTCTACAACATAATTAGGATGTCAGCATAATTAGGATGTAAGTTGTGACAAACTTGAGTGACTCCAAGTAATGTCAGTGGGAACTTTGCCAATGGCCTCAGTAAGCCACAGATTTGCCAGGTCTCTCATTCCTTCCTTCCACCTTCAAGATCAGCTGATGAGCTGCAAGGGGCACCTGCCACCCTGGCAGAGACAGCCCTCAGAAAGGGGTCTGGGAGGAGGAAACAAAGCAGTAGAGCAAAGCATTCAAGTGGAAAAGAAACTGGAGGGAGAAGATCCTCTCTGAGAAGTTGTGCGAGATTTAGGTGTTTGATGCTATGACCCAGCTGGTGGCTGAGGATGTTCATGAGAGAGCCACACTGTGGTCCCAGGGCAAACCTTCTGCTGGTTTTCCAAAGAAGCGGAAGCTGGGCTCCCTGTATACATTCACCACCAAGATTATGGATGAAAAGTGGATCACAGTATGTAGTCACCTGGAATAAACCCAGTGCTCATCACATTGATTACCTTGAAAGCTAAAGAAAGAGTACTAAATGCCAGCATGGTCATGTCCTGAGATTTGCTTGCTCCATATTCTGGGGCTCTTGGAAAATCCCAGACCTGAATGCAGCTCTCTGGCAGCCTGCACTCTGCGGAAGTGAGCACAGCCCCAGGGATTTTTATGGCTGCTCAGGAGCCTTTCTGGAAAGAAAAGGCTGTCTTCTGTGGAGATCAGACAGTCCTGTATAGAATACTAAACATATGCAGTACTAAATGCCTGTCTGCTTCCAGTGGACTTTGTCTTTTATTTTTGTTACACTACAGGGAAACGGAAAGAAGTTGCATTTTGAATTGACCTGCCTGGGAGACAGGTCATCCAGAGATCAAAGAAAGCTCTGTAGTGTGGAAAGAAACAATGCCAGAGAAAATACTACTACCGTTTCCTCAAGTACTTTGTATTTTTGCCAAGCATATCTTTAAAGCAACTGCCCAACAACAGATTTCCCAAATCCTCTGCAGCCTGGTCAGGAATTAGCCTTATCCCATGTACAAACTGTGTTGCATGGGAAAGCAGAAAAGCAAAGCAAGATTTTGCTGCTTTCAGGAGATGGGGAACCATATACAGGCACTGAGAAATCTGTCCTCTCTATAGATAGGGGTGTTTTACAGTTGACATGTTCGCATGGCTGCGTTCCTTGGCATTCTTCCTCAATGCTGAAGAGCAGCTGACTGATGAAATAAACATAATCTAAGGGTGAAATGCTATTTACTCCACATGAGCATAACAAACTGTAGCCTACTAAAAGTGACAATGAATTTTAAAAGCGTCATTTAGGTCATTAGACAATAAAGAAATATTTCAGGGAGAGTTTTGATTTGGAAAAAAGGAAATATATCCCTAAATTGAGTTGTATTGATGTTCAGTATTTTTTTCCCTTTATTGTAGAGGAACATCCATCTGATTTTGAAGACCTCAAGCAAAGGGACACCAGGATTACTTCAGTATGCTCTAGAAAATGTTTAGGTTCAGTATCAAAGTATTACAATCTTGTCAGCCCTTGATAATGCTATTGATTTTGTAATAGTTCTTAATTTCTAGTTCTTCATGCTTATTCCATACCACCTGTACCAAAAACCTAGTAACACTGAAAGGCAAAACTGCTTGTGGCAACTTCTGAATAAGAAAGCCAGTCTTCTCTTATTAATATAGCGTCCCTGTGAAGGGATATAAAGATACCTGCTAAGTGCCTGTCTCAGTTTAGAGGTCGGTCTTAGTCCAGATAATATTCTAAGAAGAGGATATTATGGTTCATTAAATGGGTGGTGAGTGGCAAGCTTGTTCTGTTTCAGTATTGATGGCCCCATAGAACAGTGCAGGTCCTTCAGGCTGTTCAAAGCTAGGACAGAGAATCCAGCTTCTTCTGTAGTAAACAGAGGAGGTGACTCTAAATGTGCTGTAAAACAGAAATGACTCTGAAAATCAAATAAGCTATGGTATTTTAGGCAGTTAAGATGGGGAACCTGAGCAAATCTTATACCACCTTTCCAAACCAAAAAGAAAACCAAACTCCATAGCCAGGCATTTAGACCACAAGTTTATAATAGGTCTTGCACCAAGCGCTAATAAGAGCCTTTCTCAAAATACTTCTCAGGTAACAAAAATTAGACTTTGAGGCTACAGAATATCCTGGAAACAAGTTGGAAGGAAATGCAGATCCACAACAATTTGTTTTTCACTTATTGTCAGGATTGTTTCTATGGTACAGACAAACTGAGCTATCTGCTTGCTCCTGTTGTACAACAATTCTGGAGGCTTTAATCAGTAAGAAAGTTCCCTTTCACTGGCTCTTGACAAATCCCTTGGAGAAAACCTTTCAGAACACACTTGATATTTTGGCTTAGCTGCTGTATTGGACCGGTATCCAAAAGGCAGCAATAATTATGTTTTAATTATTTAAAAATTACTCCTATCTCAAATCTCCTATTTTTTTCTTGTAGACAAACAGGTAAAAAGGAAAAATACCACAGTGATAAGAGGATACAGCCATCTACTGGCCTGTGTCAGCACTGCTTACTAAACATGAAGCCAAACCGGCTGCTCCGTGACTTTACAGAGCACGGTTATTCTGCTAGGGCCTATGGTCTGATATTTGTTACTAAACAAGTAGCCTCAAAATACCTTGTTTAAATTTGGCTGTGTTTCAAAAACATAATTTCTGGAATTTCCATTTAAGTTTCAAGGAACTGTGCTGGAAAAATGGTGTTACAGAGGCATATTCCATTTCCTTTGCAGAGCAAATCAAGAAAGTGCTGGAACTACTAAAAAGAGATGTTTATCTTTTAACAAAACCTTAGTCCCTGTACTGTTGGATCAATCTAATTTCATGCAAATAAGACAAAAACACCTACAGAAAATCTTTCAGATTAAAGCAGAACATTTTCCCACCAGTGATTTGTGTAATGAGAGAGGAATGGGAAAGTTGGTACTAATATCTTGACCTCTAAAATTTTCCCTAGTAAAATATATGAACATACAGTTTTATCTTAGGTGTGTTTGTGTGACAACAAACCAATACCCAATAACGGGTAAGACTGGTAACAGGTGAAAGGAACTGCAGTAGAAGATGAGGAAGGAGTCACCAAGAGGGGACTTTTTCTCTTTGTTCTTTCCCAGCAACTTCATGTTACAAACGTTTCCTGCACACCCAAACTTTTCCCAGAACAAACTATTTCACTGCTGTAAGACTGAGCGGGGTGTTTCATGGTGTGAAATACCTACACAGTATTCTATTGTTGTAACAGAAAACAAGGTTGGCTAGAAAGCTCTATTGATTTAATGTTGAAGTCAGCAGGAAGGGAGGAGGACAGCGGGAAACAACGGCAGTTTTCCCCAGCGTTGGACACTTTAAAGTCTGGGCTGGGCAGGGTGCTGGGCTATCTTGTCTAGACAGTCCTTTTTCCAAGAAAGTTTCAACCAGATGATCACTGAGGTCCCTTCCAACGTGGTATCCTATGATTTGATGATTCTATGAAACTGTGGCCAAGGCACAAAGCCTAATAAATAACTGAGGTGATGGGATTCCTATAGCCCTGCACGACAGCAGAGCAATGCAGTCGGACAACTGAAGATGCCAGGGCTGGCCCCAGCCGAGAGCCGCCAATAACCCCAGAGGCTGCTGCTTCTTGTTTAATCAAGAGCTCGCAGATCGCTGGCAGCAGCAGGGCTTCTTATCTCCATAGGTCCCCTACCCAAGTAGCAAAGAGGATTCACCTCCAAGTCCCCTCAGACCTCTCTGGGTGATGTCACTATTGGCAGTTTCCAGCCAAACAAGAGATTTCCTTCCCCAGCCCTCCCAACAACTCTACTGAAAAAAAAAAAAATCATCTCTTTGGTTCTAGGTGCTGTGCTGCAATGACCATCCCTCTCCCAGGCACCTTCTGTTTTACCTGAAGAATGAATGGCTCCACACTCTGTGCTGAGGGAAACACAGACAGAGAGAAAATGCTTCTTCTATACTGATTAGACAAAGAGCTCATCTCATTGAGGAATTTTGCCCTCATTGTGTTTAACACACGACTACTGCACCGATTTATAAACCTGCTTTGCCACCAAATAGATCATAATATCCACTTTAGTCCTAGAGGTAGTCCTATAAAAATCACAACTTGTCTTTGAGAAAACTAAATGAATTAAATTAAGAAAGATGTGACTTCATGTCTCATGAAATACCCTCTCCGGTGATGCATCTGTTGCTTTCAATATTTGAAAATATTTTTAGTTTAAAAAAGAAAAACACCAGAAAAATTAGGGTTTGCTTTCAGAACTCATCCTAAATAATTATCTTATTTCTGGAGTCCAGTCTAACTGTTAGGTTCGTGGCATCCCAGTTACCCATCATATCTAAATAAGCTTCCAACCCATTCTCCCCTGCTGACCTCTAGGGGAATGGGACACCCTGCTCTGGCCGTGCTTATGCCTTGGGCCAGCTGGGGCCACCACCACTCACAAGAAACCCAGCTGGCACCAATTTTGCAGCTCCATAAAACCAGTACAATTCTTTATTCATCCAATGCTAGTATGAACTGGCACACTCCAAACCAAATTAAAAAAGCAAGATAATCTGAATGTTAACATTTCAATTGAAGTTGAAATCACTTTCTCCAGAGTTAGAACAAAAGCCTTCATTTATTGACTCCACATTTCAGTAACACATTTAAGCTCCATTTGCAAACACCAGCTCTATCATGGTATCAGCAGAGTCAAAGCTGGCTGTGCAGTACAACAAACCACTGCACTTCCAGTGCTGTACAGCACTTTTTTATCACGCAAAACCTTGTTTAGGATTTTGTTTTTCTTTGGAGATGAGCCTCACATCATTGTTAGGTTTGTAAAGCACCTGTGATGCTCCTACAGGTTTGTAACTGAGACTGAGCGAGCTGGTGTTGGTCGAATTGTCCCAGTGTGGGCTCCACAGCCAGAAACCCAAACCAGCACGGGCATGCGATCAGTAAAATGCTGGCTCCTCTCCCAGTTAAAAATCACTCAGTTTGCTCACAAAAATCTGACAAGCAAGACTTAAGTCAAAGGATTCCTAGTGCAGCTCCACTAAAGTATATTTCATGGAATTAGCTATGTATACATTTGTTTCTAACTGAAATGCTCAAGCCCTAGAGGGACACACACAGAAACAAAAGCCACGCGATACAGTATCAGGGTTAGCTTCTCAGTTGCTCTCTAATGACAGATCTATAGCTCTTAGGGCCAGAATGGGCAATTACAAGAGTTTTGTGTAACCTTTCATTAAGGAATTTGGGAATCCCATAAGAGGCTGAGATCAGCCACGATCCAGAAAGAATTAGAACAATTTACGATTAAAAAAAAAAAAGGCAAGATCTGGCTTGCAGTCCGCCAAGCATACGCCTAAGCTGCAGATAACTTGTAGGTTCACGTCCTCTAACCTTGAAAAACAAACCAGTGCATTCAAAGCAGACACTGGGGGTTTCTCGACATCACTGCCTAAAACAATTTGCATGCTGTACAAGTGAATAATGGTACTAACTTCAGAGGTGCACCAGTTTGGGTACCCTCTGCCCACTTAACAGCAGAGTGCTTCTTACCAAGCACTGAAGGGAAGACTCAAATTGCATAAAGTACTTTTCCCCCACTGAATTCCTTGATTAAACAACAATGATCCACAAAAACAACTGTGTCCTTATAGCCTGGCTGTGCTGTCCCAGACCGAACTTCAGAGAAATGATCAGGTTTCAGCGATACTCACCGAGATGCGACATCAGGACGGTGTGGTTGCCTTTGTCTGGTGCGTTGTAGATCACAGCTGCTGTGGCACCCCTTCTGGCTGCCACTTTAATTTTTTCAGCAAAACTGCAATTTCCTCTTTCAATCAGAGCAATCCATGGGAGATTTGTGATGGTGAACTGGGTATTTGCATCGCAGGCTTGAAGATTAGCAGATTTAGGGATGCTCACAAGCCCCTGAGCACGGAGCAGAGGAGAATTTAATCCATACAGCCCACATTCGCAGTGCTCGGACACAGTTTTGTTGATAGCATAGTTGAAGTAGAATAAACTTACAGAGGCTCTCACAGAAAATGCCTCTGCAGTCTTAAAAAAAGTACTAACGATCACCAGGAGGCAGAAAGAAATGAACTTATCTGCTTGCTTCATGTCTGCAGGTATTTTCGGCTGGTGGTAGTTGTTGTTAGCCCACAGCCTGCTGAGGAGTTTGAAATTTCAGTTCCAACAGGAACTTGACACCGCCCAGGTAAGTCCTCAAGGTGTCAGTGAACTCAGCTGGAGTGGGGGCTGGGAAGGAACAGGCAGTGACATACCTGCCTGTTGTAAAGTACAGATCCAGACTGAAGGATCTGCAAATACCCTTTGGAGCTAACTTTCTACTCCTTTTGCACAAGGCACTGCTCTCCCCCACCTTCTCTGTCATTACTGCACAAATTCCAGTGCTGATCATAGAACCACTGAATCATTCAAGTTGGAAAAGACCTTTAAAATCACTTAGCCCAACCCTTAACCAAACACTGCCAAGCCCACCACTAAGCCATGTCCCTAAGCACCACGTCTACACAACTTTTAAATACCTCCAGGAATAGTGACTCCACCACTTCTCTAGGCAGCTGTGCCAGTGCTTCACCAGGCTTTTTGTAAAGAAACTTTTCCTAATATCCAACCTAACCCCCTGGTGCAGCTCGTGGCCATTTCCTCTCATTCTATCAGTCATTACTTGGGAGAAGAGACCAGCACCCACCTCACTACAACCTCCTTTCAGGTGGTTGTACAGAGCAATAAGATCTCCTCTCAGGCTTCTCTCCTCTAGCTAAACAACCCCAGTTCCCTCAGCTGCTCCGCGTAACCCTTGTTCTCCAGCCCCCTCCCCAGCCTTGCTGCCCTTCTCTGCACACGCTCCAGCCCCTCAATGTCCTTCCTGTAGTGAGGGGCCCAAAACTGAACCCAGCACTCGAGGTGCAGCCTCACCAGCGCTGAGTCCAGGGGGACGATCACCTCCCTGCTCCTGCTGGCCACTATTTCTGATTCAAGCCAAGATGCCATTGGTCTTCTTGGCCACCTAGGCCACTGCTGGCTCAAGTTCAGCTGCCGCCAATGAATATCCCCAAGTCCTTTTCAGCCAGGCAGCTTTCCAGCCACTCTTCCCAAGCCTGTAGCGCTGCATGGGGTTGCTGTGACCGAAGTGCAGGACCCAACACTCAGCCTTGTTGAAGCCCAGGCAGTTGGTGTCAGCCTATCGATCCAGCCTGTGCAGATCCCTCTGTAGACCCTTCCTTCCCTCCAGCAGATCAACACTACCGCACAACTTGGTGTCATCTGAGGGAGCACTCAGTCCCCTGGTCCAGATCACTGATATTAAACAGAACTGGCTCCAACACTGAGTCCCGGGGAACACCTCTCGTGACCAGCTGCCAGCCGGATTTAGCTCCTTTCACCACAACTCCCTGGGCTTGGCCATACAGCCAGTTTTTAACCAGTAAAGAGAACACCTACCCAACCCATGAGCGGCCATTTTTTTGAGGAGAATGTTGAGTGTCAAAAGCTTTACCGAAATCCAGGTAAACACCATCCACAGCCTTTCCCTCATCCACTGAGTCCCTGCTTGTCATGCAAGATCAGGTTAGTCAAGCAGCACCTCACTTTCCCAAACCCATACTGACTAGGCCTGCTCACCTGGTTGTCCTGTATGTTCCAGGTCATGGCACTCAAGATGTTCTGCTTCATAACCTCCCCCAGCTCTAAGGTGAGGTTGAAAGGCCTGTAGTTCCCCATGTCCTCCTTCCGGCCCTTCTTGTAGACGAGCATCACATTTGCTGACCGCCAGCCAATTGGGACCTCCTTGGTTAACCAGGACTGATGATAAATGATGGGAAGTGGCTTTGTGGGGACTTCTACCAGCTCCTTCGGTGCCCATGGGCAGATCCCATCCAGTCCCATAGACCTGTGTGTGTCTAAGTGGTGTAGTAGGTCCCTAATAATTTCCCCTTCGATTCTGGGGGCTCCAAGCTGCTCCTCGTACCCATCTTCCAGCTCAGGGGGCTGGGTACTCAATGAACAGCTGGTTTTACCATTAAAGACCAAGATGAAGAAGGCAATAAGTACCTCAGCCTTTGTCATTATGTTTCCCCCTGCATCCAATAAAGGTGGTGATGCTCCCTAAGAGCCCCCTGCTCCTATTTCAACCTGAACGGCACTTCAGATGACCAGGTCATCTTTCATTTAGTGATGGAAGCTCAGGGTTCTCATTTCCCAATGCAATTGGTGAGGTAATGACTTTTTTAAAAAGGTCAAAAGTGGATGGAGGGAAATACCAAAACCCCCCACCTTACAGACTGAGATAACCAAATGTAAGATAACCCTGCATTTCTCCTTTTGGATTCTTTCAGTCATCTACTGTCAGGTCCAGCTTGTTCTGGTGTTTGCAATGAACTGATTTTAACATTGGTTTCTACCAACACAAAAGATGTAGAATCACCTAAACTGATCACAGAAACAAACTACCTCTTTCAGTCCATTTTCACATTCCAGCTCTTGGAAGATCCACATGGAGATGTTTGAATGGTTATCAGTTTCTGGATGTAGGCTCTATAGTTCTTTCTCTGAATTCAGTCAGTGTTGTATTTCATAGCAATTTACTCCTATCAACTTTGGTTTTATTAGAAAAGAAAAATGAAAACCTTACCAACGCAGACTTCGATTGTACATAACGAAAACAAAGGACAAATTGTAAAGTCATCAAGACTTTTTTCCAGTCATGCTGCACACAGTGTTGAAAGCCAAGAGAAGCTGCAATTGGTGGCACGTATTTTCACAGAAGCTCAACCTAGTTCTCCTGTGAAGATTCTTTAAAAGAGTAAACATGACTGTGAAGAAGATTCTTGGAAAACAAACAGCTTTCAGAAGCGAAAAGAAAATGTGAAGAAATTGAAAGAAACAATCCAAGACCTTTACATATATTAATTCATTTATTTATATTCTCCAGTTTTCAGTGTTATGCTAGTTCTACACCACATTATTCCAAACTGATATTACCTCTAAGATCTATAACTTAGCAAATTTTATGCACTCAAAAGTACCATTAGCTACATACAGTTTACTCTCCTCTGCTTTTCTTTTAAATCAATGCTGGAAACATAAGAAATATGCAAATGTAAGACTTCAGAGTACAGTTGCATATAAACACTATCAGAGCACATTTTTAAATGTAGAATTTTACTCTCAGCAGTGGCAATACACAGCAGCAAGAAAGACGATTCCAATGACATTTTGCAAGAGTAAACACTCTGTATCAACATGGCAAAATTTCTGTTTTGACAGACTCAGGATGAAAAATACTTTGGTTTTATACTTGTGTCATTAAACACTAAATGAAATAAAACAGCAAATAGTTTCTTTGCAGAGAGCACCTCCGCCTCAGTACTACAGTGCTGGTTTAGCAGAGAGGACAGACAGAGTGGTAGAACCATATATTAACACTGTAACACTTCTGAAACTGGTCAGCATATTAATTTCAGTACAACTTACTGGGATGGCCCAGAGTATTGAAATGACAAGTCTACTACAGGCATTGAATATTCTCTAGCTACACACAAAGAGCCTGTATTTCTACGACTGGCAGTTCTTTCTGCAAGAGGAAATATCTCTTCTTCCTAGCTTTTGCCATGAAAAATTTCGAACAACACTTTGTAAAATATTACATATACTCCACACCATTCTGAAACTTCTTTAAGCATTAGGAAGTCCTAACACAGAGGATGAAATGATTAATGCTATGTTTGAAGTGTAGTATACAGTGCAATGAAGCAAACAGCCTTTGCTGAATTTGTATTGAATGGGCTGGATGGGGTGGCTACAACAACTGGACAGCGGGGCTCTGTGACAGCATTACCCACATCAGCCCTTTTATACAAAGGTAAGTATTTTAAAAATTGCTTATAGAAAAATTTTTTTAAAATTAGACTTCAACCTGAAGTATATCTAAATAAAAAATACTGGCTGACACAGTCAGCATGGCTCAGTTTGGTATATGAAGTGCTGGTGCTAATCTCCCACACTCTAGAGCAATGGCCTCTCATCTTCACATACTCATAATGAACAAAATTACACAAATAAAATACTGCCAGCAACACTGCTCTTCTGAGACTGGTATGCCTTCGTTTGGCCTTTTCAGGCAATGTTACAACATTCTCTGAAAGGCATGGGTTGACAAATATTGCTCTAGAGCTACACACAAAATATTACATAAACATACAATACGTAGTCACATTTAATTAACTTCTAGTCTCTGTGCAATTCAAGTTAAACTTTCTCATTAATACATTTTTAAACTGTACACCACACTAGAGAGACAGAATAACTTTATCAATTTGTTTAGAACGTAAAGACTTTTACTTTTTATCTGAAGCTGACTTGGAACTTGTGATACAATAAATACAGTTATATTTCTCCTTCAATTACAATTAACTGAAGTCAAAGTACAGAATTTAAGTACTTGAAAACAAAGTTCACTGTTCTCAGTGTAGACAAGTGCGCTACAAGTTGAAAAAGATACCCCCCAATTACCAACAGGCTGCTGAAACATGCCTAGAAGCTTTCTACAAAACAATAAATCTGTTCCTATAAATTAAAAAGCTGTGGGCTTTGGTCATTAATGGTATAATTTAACTAATAAGCTTCCACAATGCAATCATTTCTTCTCAAAGAATTGAAACAAGACCAGTGTTTCACACGGAGGGGCTGTCACACAGAAATGTGCTCTAGCTCTTGCTTGAGGGTAATTTTGTAAGGATCCCAACTGTACAGACTTGAGGCTGTTTGACATGAAAGGAAAAGTGGGACATGGTTCTGAACTCAGCAGGAGCTAGCTGCTACTTAATGTACAGGCAAAAAGTTGATAGAATTTTACAGTCTCTTGCTCTTGTGGAAGTAGCAGCTTCTCATAGCTATTGAGCTCCTTCATGTACTCAGAACAGAGCTTTTAGTAAAAAGAGGACAGTGGTGATCAACAGAAGAAAACTAACGGTGTGACAGACTGTGTGTTCTGCCATGCTAACCACACCTCAAAGATAGCTCTCTTTTGCAAAGCTAGAAGCAAGTTCCACTAACAAAGTTTCTTTTTAAAAATATTTAATATTTTTATTATTAATAAATAAAATACATTAAAAGCTTTTGGGTGCTACACTCACTACCCAATGCTATATATACAAAAGCAGACATATAAAAATACGGCACTTGACATTGTCCAAGTAAAAAGAACTGAAAGTGATTTCTTGGTTCACTGAGTCCAGCCCCTGGTACTAAAGGCACCATGGTATTTAATTCTTTCACACAGTAAGCTCCATGCCTGAAGAGCAGTTAAGCCTGCCCCTAGTAAAAGATCACTACAGAACATAACAGCTCCAACCCTAAAAAAAAAGTCCTAATTTACAGCCCAAATTTGTATCACAGCCAGTTAATTCTTTTGCAAATATCACGTTTAGTATTGGGAAAGCCTGCTTCTATTCTCAGTTCTCACCCTGATATATAAATCTCCTGTGTATGCAGAGAAAGAGAGATGACAATCATACCTATACTACTTGGTATCCTATCAAAAGATCAGCTCACTGTATTCCCTAACCATCCTTCTTGAACATAAGTGACCAAGACATCATGTAATTTGCTTCAAGACTGCCGAAAAATAAAGGCAACGATCGTCCTCAGTTGTATGGATGATCATTATAGTTGCTCTAAAAATCATAGTTTTACGTTCGTGTCTGCTAATTCGTGAAAAGTGCAATGTTTAGAGGGTGTATTCAAGTTAAAACAATTTTATTTCCCTCTTTTGAACAACTTATTTTGAAAGATAAGTTATTAAATTACACTGGATCTAGCACACCAGGTTCCACTGTCTTGTAGATTTTGCTCAGAAAGACTTCCACCTTATCCTCACCCAAGTGACAGATGTCC
The DNA here is from genome assembly GCA_033558235.1 of Neomorphus geoffroyi. Classification (NCBI taxonomy): domain Eukaryota; kingdom Metazoa; phylum Chordata; class Aves; order Cuculiformes; family Neomorphidae; genus Neomorphus; species Neomorphus geoffroyi. Next base: position 8,773,783 of record JAUMJM010000045.1, on the reverse strand, counting down.
AAAATGCAGACGACATGTTTGCCATCTAGATCCATCGCTGCTTTTACGATTTCATCTAGAAGTTAAGAAAAGGTGTTTTAATATACAAACAGTGAAAGGGTGTACTGAATTGACATTGTTTTCCGTGCAGTAATGTATGTCCAACCTCCTTTCAGTAAAAAAAATCTCACTTTTAACTATTAAATGCTGGCCTACTGTTTTTTTTTATTTTATTTTGTAGAATTTTATTAGTAAATTCAATCACTAGAAATGACAGCATCAGAACTTAGATACAAAAAGGCTGAAATATGCATCATTTAACCATTAGTAAGTCTCAGATTTCACAGTATTATTCAAGGAAAAGTAAAGACTATTTCAATAAAATTGGTATAAACATGCAGGAAAACACGATGCTTATATAGCACTTCGCAGTATGAGACACATTAACAGTATCCCCCATATTTGTTCTGAAGTGCCAGTAATTAGACACATAATTTGAAGGAAGATGATTCAACAGCAGGCAGATAATTCAGTTTATAGGCACTGCAAGTTGCTTTAACGCAGCTGTTCCAAGTGCTATCAGTGAAATGGATTGACTGATTGACAGTTATTCCATTCTATTTCAAAGCAGATCAAGCCAAATATTCACACGCCCAGCCACATGTACTAACTTCCATGTCACTAGAATTTTGCATCAACAAATCAGTCCAAATACAGCCTAGGTCACTTAGAAGTTTGTGGTTTGGATATTAAAATACCGTCTTCAGAGTATGAGAACAGCTCCAGTAAAAACTGTCTTGGAAAGTTCAGTATTATTTCTATTTACTAAAGGTGGCCACATAGAATTCACATACCTTTCACTGAAGAGGGGAACAATGTCTGACCTATAACAGAGATTTCTACAGAGGATTAAGTCTTGCATTGTAAAACAGAACAAGAAACGATACATGAGTAAAAACAGCAAAAGCCAGTCTCACTTGAAAGTGGAAACACGTCAGGAAGCCTTCTATTACCAGTGTCCTTCTGCTGACATGCAGAGATGCAACTCATACAAGACAACAACGTATCATTTTGAATGTCTTCTAGTTGAAATAAGTGGGGATCTTCAGGACAAAACAGTGGAAGAAATGCAACATCGATTGCTACATCGTGATTTATACCTGTTCAAAGAAAATATTTAATTAGAAGAAAACTTCACCTTTACTCAAGCCCATTAGCAACTACGTGCACCATTTCTTCTTTTTTTTAAACTAAACTATGGCAGGTTGGACACTAATTTTTGTTTACTTGCTCTTTGTCCATTAATTAATAAGTGACGTCAAACCCCACATTTCTCTATATATGTATAGGCACTTATACATAAGCACATTCAAATTGATAAGATGTTGTAAGATGCTACGACTTAAGGCCAACAATGCTGTTCGCTCAGAAAACATAAAACCGACACTGAAAGCTATTTCACACTTGTTTTCAAATTTATTGCTGTTACAAGGGCAGAGGAATGCATTTTACAACCACTGTACCTATGCAGTATGCGGTTCTACTTTCATCTTGCATATAATATATATTTACAATATTCAAACATCCCCTCTGCAAATCTCCCTTAGCAAATAATGGAAACTTTTAAAGTACAGGAACTTAACATGAGCATTGTTACGCTAGGCCATTTCCTTCTTTAATGGGAAAACAAAAGCAAACAGACTAATATCCCACAGTAATGTTAACAAAGATATGCACATCAATTTGCATATTTATATTTTAACAAATAAAGATCAATCAACTGACGCTTTGTGCTAACCAGAAATCCTTAATTTTTTAGCATGGAAGAAAGGCACTTTAAAAGCAACAGTACTCAAGAGTACTCAGTACTCAATGAGAATAAAGCTCAAAAGAAGCATTTATAGTTATCCTTTTTCCTTTAAGAACACTAACTTGTTTCTGATCAATATCTCTCCAGCAGGAAAGTCAGCTGACGCTCAAGTGCAATTCAATAATTTACCTGATTCTGTCAGACTGGCTGAACTAGTGAACAGAACTTGCCTCTAATTGTAACAATCAGTAGCTTAAGGACTACACAATTCTTCAAATGATGCAAATAAATCTATACACAAAATTGCAATTATATGAAAAGTGATACTAGATATAAGACGCTCAGTCATTTCATTTAAAGGTATTTTTACTGAGAACTACAGCTTGCCAGTGAAAAATATCCTAAATCATGACTCTAACAAAACCTTAAAATGTCATTCTTTCTAAACTTCCAGAAATACTCACAATCAACTGGTTTCTTGAGAGAAAGTAATTCAGTTTCTGATGACCCTTCACCTCATTCTGAAGTTAACGCAGGAAAGAGCTAAAATCTTATACTGCTCTTGCTTAACTTTTTTCAGAAGCTAAACTACCAAATACTTACCCAGAACTGTCACTTCATAATACCCAAGGCCACTAGCACTTCTAAATTCGTTGATATTTTTATCAGTTCTGGTTTCTTTTGGCTCGTGCACTGCTGCATGAAGGTTGTACTGTTGCATAAGTAAGTCTTTGTGCACGTAATCAAATTTACGTGGGATGCTTTCTGGAAAAATTGTGCTGTGATGCAAATATTTCATTAATTTGTCTTTCACTTGTGCCCACAGGTCACTCTGCCATGAATCACAGGTTTGTCCAGTCTCTTCACTTTCAGGTACACTGCTTGTTCCTTCTTGGTCTGTTATAAACACAGAAAATATTTAGTTGCTTATACACTCACAGAATTGTATCACTGCTCTGTTAGACAAGAAATCTTCTGATTAGAGCAGAATTTTCAAAATACACAACACAATGAACCAAACCAGGGTTGGAACGCGGTAACCTGCGAGGGTACACTTGTAGCAAAGACTTCCTTCACCACATGAAGAACATTACCGTGGCATGTTTTTAGAGAGCACGTAACTTGTTTAATGAACAGCCAGCAACTATGAAAACAAATGTAAAATGGGTACAAGTGAAGGTAAACTTTTCCATTCCTTGCACAATAACTATATGCTTACATTGAGAACTATGCTACACTTAAAATTTCTTGCTATGCAGGCAATGACAGCTCCTTTCTTCTTCCCTATTAAATGTAACCTGAGGATTGTTAATGGTAAAAGCTTAAATAACCACCACTACCAATTTTGAAGGCAAGTGTTAAACCTCAACTTTTGAGTTTATGAGAAAGCTCACTTCAAATCATTCCCAGCAGAGCTTGTATCTCCTCCACTTCCTGTGAAACAATTTCTCAACAAGCCACCTTCTGAACTGGGTATATTATCCACCTCAACATTTCTCTTTGAACATATGCTTTTTTACTTTATTTTAGTGTCGTAATTGTTGTGATGGAGTATCAGGATGTTCAAAAATGAAGAAACTAGAAGGTACACAGACAAACTTGACACAAGATAAGCAAGAACATTCAATAAGAAAAATAAAAGCCTTGCTGCGTTGAATTAGACTAGAAAGGACAGTGAATTTGAAGAAATCACTGACTCAGTGACTAACAAAAGTGTCTGCAAGAAGGAAATTTTATAGTAGTATATGCTGATGACCAAATTGACTTAGAATTTTTTACAAGAAGAAAACATCTACTGTATACAGATATAAAAGTATCTAAGTATAAGTATCTAATGCAAGATTTCTTTACTACAGTAAAAAGTGAGGCAGGTATTTCACTGTACATCTTCACATCCTTTATTTTTGAAAACCAGCCTTTTAAACCAACTCATTGAAACCACACACATGCATTCCTTTTACAAACACAATATCCCAATAATTCTAGAAAGAGCAACAGCACAGCACAATAAACACTACAGCTACCAGAAACTCCCGTAAAAATAATTTCGGGTGAGAACGCTCAGTCTGATTTCTCATTTTTAAATGCTACAAGAAATTTCACTGAAGAATAACAACCAATAAAGTAATTAATTACTGAACTTGCTCACAGATACGTTGTCTTACTTTTGAAGAACAGATCTTTAAGGCTGCTCTTTCTCTGGAACACAACTTCACTTTTAACCTGTGTAAATTTTTCTCCAATTTGAACGTTTCCTCATCATTTCAGTTTCAGTTGGGAAAATACACTGTAATATCTATTGCTTTAAAGCAGCCCAGTGAAGTAGAACATCATCAATAGGCTACGAAGAAAACCTACTGAGGTCATTACTAAATTAAGATGAACTGTTCACTTGCAAATATAAAAGGATGGACAACATTATACATAACTCAGCCATACAGAGAAGTAAATTGGCAGATGTTAATGTTGGGACACATGCTAGCAGTAGACAAATTTTTAGATAAAATTACATGACTCAGAGTATATTCAGTCAGCTTTACAAAATACTTGCATGAAATAAAAAACAGGTTAAGCTGCATGTAATGACAACTGATAAATTAGACTTCTTCCTTCATCCACAAATAGATATCAAGAAACTAACTGCATGTAACATGAGTTTATTTTTCAACCACAGAGGAAAAAAGAAAAAAATAATAATATTAACTTAGAAAAGTCAAACATCATTCTCATTATTGCTTTGTATGTTTCATCCATTTCCTCCCACATCTTGTATTGTCTTTTTAATCAGGTACTCGTCTAGCTTCGAGGCTGCCTTTCCAGTGAGTGACAATTTTATTACATGCAGATCACTACCGCAGGAAAACTGTCAATAGAAAATGTGAGGTCTTACGCTACTAAGTGCTTCTGAGGCACAAAACTAACATAAAATTTGTATAAAGCAACACTGAGAATTTGTTCCCCATACTTCGGAATGAGTCCAACACTGTTCTTCCAGCCATCCTTTAGAACACATTGGGGATGTGACGGAGCAGAATGACATTAACAATATGTTGCTACAGTGGCTCCCTAGAGGTTGGTACAGTCAGATGTACAGCAGAGCTCTCTTGACAAACAAGGGTTATAAGGGTATCTCCCTCTTTTGGACCTGAAGAGAAGTAGACTTAAATCTCCTAGGGTTAATGTAACAACTATTTCCAACATACCTGTGCAGCACTGTAAACTGTCTGATACAGCCTGTCCATTTTTATCTTGTACAACATCTTCAAGTTGAAATTCATCCGAGCTATAAAAAGAAAGTTATAGTATAAATATATTTAAAACCTACTTAATCTCAAACGCTATGCAGCAGAAGTTCAAAGCTTGACAGATTTCTAGTGATACATGGGACAAATTTGAATGAGGGAGCGCTAGTATCTGGTTTCATATCACAAGACTTGTAATATAGCAGCTTGATGTAATGAAATCTACTATGCTGAGTAAATCAGTTTTGAAGATCTTATAAGAAGAGCTGCTGTATTTCTTTGCTTTATGAAGCAGATAGGAAAGTATTTTACACACAAACCCCAGTGTCTGTTGCCCTCTACTGGGCACTTACTGGAAATTGCATGTGTTGTGCTAAAACCGAACACCACAGATAGCCAACAGGTTTATAACTTGATTCTAAAAAACAGTTGCACAGCATGCTGCTGTACTTTCACATAAGCATCCTTCAGCAGTCAAAACCAAAGTATGAATGGAGCCGTGTAATCACTCCAGAATCCAAAATGATAGATGAATTCCAAATAAATTTTTCCTTTGGACATATGACTGTTGTAACAATCAGTTCAATCAAACAGACTAGATTTTTGTTCTACTTTCATTTTTAACCATGAATTTTTAATTAATGGTAAGCAACTACTCTCTAACAATCTTTAATGAGTTACTCAGGATATTACACAGGAGAAAAATGTACCAGATGCTCTGCCGCCACAACATGGTAAAACAAGCTGTTAGGCCCATGTATTTCTTTCTTCTTCGCTCCATCCCTCCTATTATGAACTCACCATGATGTACGAATACTTAGGAAAAAAGACTATCTTGTTTATTTTGCATCACAAACAACTGAGAAATAGGCAAGACTTTGTTAAGGTATCACTAAAATTCCAGACCACCGAAGGAGTTACTAATAAAATACTGTAACTGCAAATACAAAGGGACAATACACAGACAGTGAAAAAGGAATCAAGAGATAGACATGCTGTTTAGTAGGACATTCTGTATTTCAGTCAGGTTGTTTTTCCATTTTTCCCATTTCATATTAGGCAATATTTTGAAAATTTCATGGTAATGTTTTGTAACAAATGGAAAATATCTAAAATCTAATGAAAAGATATTGTGGTTTTTGAATATGAAAGTACATTTTATCAAATACACTATCATCATGGTGTGGGCTCAGTAATGGTGTGACCTACTGATCTCCAACTCTAGCCACAAAAAAATCCTCACTTAAGCAGCACAATTGAAGTTTTAGCCACCTAATTTGGTAAATAAAAAACCTGCAACATACATAACTCTAAACCAGCATGATCCTACTTGCTTCCCACCACCCACCTGTGTTTCTGAGCGGAGTTGTGTTGAAAACGCTGGTAAATGAAAATTTGTGTGTGTTTGTAAATGCCTTTGTAGTCTGAAGTGTTTTGGAAATTTTGAGGTCCAACCTCAAAAAGATACGTGTGTCTAACATCCAAGATGTCAGCTCTAAGTGTATGTATGAAGAATTAATTCCTTTTACAAGAACCATCATGGAAAGTAATTACTGTGTATGCATAGCAATAAATTAAACATTTACATACCAGCTATGTTAATATATTTTCAAGCCATCAGAAGACATTTTCAGAATTATTAACAAAAGTAGTCTAATTAAAAATGAATACCTACAAAACTAATTCTCAATTTCCAGACTCAGACTTCTCAAAGAGACATGAAAATCTAGCACCAATCTTAGGAAAGGCTTGCTCAGAAATCTGTGTCAAGTTAGATACCTGCCAACTTCCCTCTTCATTAAAGCAGAGATTAAACCAAGTCATACTGTTGACAAGTTGATATTATGGAAATAGTTTCTTTTTCTTTTTTGGAAGGTGAGTAGGCTCTGATTTAGAGCTAGCAGAGCCTCTGAAAAAATACAGAAATAACTTACCACAATTTTTCTTGACTTCTTTCACATATCTGTAGCTGAGATGATTTTTCCTACCTGCCCAACGTGTTATTCCTACAGGACTGCTTCCTGCTGATGTCTGTACAGTATAACTCAAGCTAGGTTTGTAAGGGAAACCTATTTGTCTATACACACAGTTTATATACTCCTTTGCCAGCCAGTATGTCTGCAAGTCCCTCGATACAACCCAAATCCTTCCATTTACTGCAATATGCTGTGGTTGTTGTACATCAAAACACCCACATTTCTATTTTGTCCATGCTGGTCTTACGAGAATTTGTGCCATGCCAAATCTGCGATGTCCCGTCTGCATTCTGCAGACTCCCCTTACCATGGGCACCCACTTGCAAAAAAGCCTCTGTTCAGTATTTCCACTGGTATTCACCTCTTCATTCATTTTACTTTGAAGTAGTGTCAGTGAAAATAACATTAATCAAAATTGATGGCAGATGAATATTTTTAGAAAATACTCAGAAAGTAAGCATGTCTTGTGCTTCACACCTATATCCTACGCAGTGGGACTAAGTGGGATTGAAAAAAATTAAGAAAGAAAATAGTTACAACTTGCAGCTATGCACAAATGATGTAAGGGATTAACGTGCCTCAAACTAACAAAATAAACACCCCACTCACTCATATAACTGGTAAAAGCCTTATACACTGGTTTGAAATCAACAACTGTCATGATACCATCATGGTATACACACCTACCACAGCAATAAAATAATCAGCCTTCTACATTCATTTGACACGTCTACACAAATCAATTGCTGATATCTACTAATTTCTCCCTGAAAAATTCTGATTTATGTGAAAAAGGGGGCTCAATAAAATCTCAAGTTCTGGAAGACTTTGAGTCCTGCAAACCTGAAGCTGAATTTCCCCATATTATAGAATTCCCATCCCTTAGCTCTCATCAGAGGGGAGGGAAAAAGGAGAAAAGGGTCTAAACTACATAAACATTTAGGATGGAAGCATACAAACAAGTTACTTTTGAGCACCAGCAACTCCATGGTAACTGTAGTGCTGAACTTACAAAGATTAAAATGCTAAGAAAAGTTCTGTGGTCTCACTTCCACACCAAAACAAGCCTGTCTGAAATTCCTGACCTTTCCTCATTCACAATAAACTATCAACTAAACTACTCTGGAGTATATTAAATGCTTAAAAGTACATTTACATCGAATATCTCTACTAGCAAGGATATAAATATCAACAATAATATTAAATTAACCAGTTTCCTCCTACCTTGTTCTTTTTCAAACCTTTAATAACTGGATAAATAAGTTACCTCAGAAATGTAGGAACTGAGGCTGTCAATAGAGCCTTAAAATAAGCTGTTACTGTTTAAAATAAGAAAAGCTTTACAAATGAAACCACGTTGAAAAATTGCACAAAACACTTGACACAAAATAATCTAAGCTAGAATATGTACTACAAAATATATCTCTACTGTTATTATTTCAACAATGTATTAAAATATTTCAGTGAGAGCTGACATTCTGCTACTTATAAGCAACAGAACAGAAAGCAACACAATTATAAGGTACGGCAGGCTGTTTTTCTTCTGCAATTTGGAGAATTCAGCAAAACTTCATAGCTAATTACAGAAATACACAAGTTACCTTTTAATTACACATAGTGAAACAGCTTTCCACAATCCAACACAGACTTTCTCCTTCTTTAGGTGGGGTTCTAGCACTAACGGCATAGAGCAGACACAGAGGTAGCGAGGAGAGGAGCAGATTGAGAAAAGCAGAGAACAAAGTAAACATGCCTTAACTATTCGCTTGACGTTTAAGAAATGGGGAGAAAACATTCTTCCCACCCTCCACCCCCAAGAAAAAACAGAACATTTATCAGCAAGCGAAAGAAAACAAGATTCCAAGAAACCTCCTCCTTTTCCCATGGATTTGTGCCAAAAGTTCCTGCACCACCTGTAGAGATGTGACCTTAAAGCAAGATGTTGCGCAGAGCGAGGTAACCGTTTGCCCTAGAAAATGCAGTATCTACGAAGAGAAGCTCTCAAAAGAGACTTCTTTATCCCACAGAAAAAGCTTTTGCAAATTAGCTGCAAAAAAATGTTTTTCAAGAAAAAGGGCATGCTTGTAGGGCAGTAATACTGGCAGAGCAGAACAACACGACCAACTCCATTATTATCGTTGCTATATCCCTAGCCCCATGATTCTTTGTTTTACGAAGGAGGGAAGAGGCTCTAAAAGGAAATTAAAGCAGCAACTGAGGGCATACATACTCATGACACAAGCCTAAATCACTGTTGCTAAAAAACCCAAACAGCTGAAGTTACTGACACCAGAGTTCCAACATTTGAGTTACCTGAGCTGTATTTGGAACCATTAACAACAAATTATGGCCCTTAAACAAAACACAAAAGGAAAACAGGTTTTTACCCCAGACTAGCAAATAACAACGCTAATTCAGTTTTCTTATTCATTTCCCATTTTTAGTTATTTCACTAGGATCCAGACTTGTCAAGGCTCTGGACTTGAAATTCCTACCTGGAATTTTTAAAAAAAATCCTTCTCTGGATCTCAACCGAGTTCAATAAAGACTAAGTGTTAGGCAGTCTAAGGAGCCAAGTGGCTTCTCTGGCACAACAACGCTTACACCTCTGTAGCACCCTGGATGACGTTACAGCCCAACCACCACTACCAAATCCATTAATGCTATTACATTGTTTGCTTTGCTTGCTCATCAAGCATCCCTCCCTCTTGCCTTTGACTTTCCTACCTAAAATGTAATGTCTCGGAAAGGAACACCACATATATTATTCTGCTTACCATGATGGACCCCTGTTAATATGTATTCCCAAAGTAGCACTAGTAAAAATATAAAAATATGTTTGATTACACACTCAAAATTATGTTTCAGAATAATCCAACATACCTGAATTAGAATCAGTGCAAAGAATGCTAATAGAAAATATTGAACTCTACCCAGATCTGTCCTTTCATGTCACTTCCACACAAACTCTGGACTTGTAAAATTTTCACTTCAAATATCTTTGTTTCATTATTGCAATTATTTAACATAAATGACTTCACATGACTTACGTAAACTTTCTTCTTGCAGATCGTGTGAAATAGGGGTAAGATGATGCAGGAGGAGGAACAGATGCACTTTCCCTTAAAGTAGGAAATTCACCGTTATTCTACAGTATTTAGTTAAATGGAAATACACAAAGAACACGCAAGTTTTTCTTTCAAGCAGAACAAACCTAAGACACTCAAATGGTGGAATTTTCTTTACAGAACAGAAATCCACTACCAAATTTGCTGTAACATTGCCAAGACAGAGCTTCTATTCACCAGAGTTTTCTTAGTCTTAAGTTTTTATTCAATCCTAATCATATTTAATCTCATTTTCCCTCAAAATATTCTGAACAACCACCCTCTTCCCACATTACGACTGCTGGATGTGAAAAGTTGAGAACAAAATATACCCTTTAAGGCATGAGAAATCCACTACAAAAAAAAAAAAAAGGATGTGACTGGCTACATTTTTGCAACATTAAATCTGTCAATGCATACAGCCAGCTTTTAATACTAAGTATGGATACATGAGATTTTCCACAAGCATTGCAACCAAGGGAAATCTACAAGCAGGTATTTCACTCCTGAATCCAATATAGCTGTATCAGACAAATAATTTTTTCTATTGCATTTCCTTATGTCAGACTCATAACCTTTGTCTATGTCTGACTAGATGCAACAGAATCTCATAAACACCCATCACAAGCAGAGCTAGAGGACTACAAGTTACTTTGAGCCTTTAGCTTAGCATATGGATCAGCATCTACTTGCTTTTCTGACAGCAAATTACAGGTACATGCAGTACCTTCCATTAACTGGAAAGAAAACATAAGGTATGTTTGAAATTAAAGAACAAATCAGTATCCTGAGTCTGCATTTTCAGTGAATAAACCTTATTTTCTCACCCCACTGTAACTGTTGCTTGTTCTGCATCTATGTCACCAAAATATGTATGGTTCAAGTATTAACTATTTCTATTTCAAATCTGAGATTAACAACGAAGCAGCATAAATATTAACTAGAAAAGAGCACTGCAAACCAGATGCTTGCTTTAACAAATCATCATTAGCCTCTACAGTATAATTATTGTTACCTGATACTACGAAAAGTACCTTAACTATCTTTTAAACTACATTTGCTTTTAATGCTTTCTTATATATTTTCCATGGCTTGGGCCCTGAAGTAATCTCCATAAGCACTTTTTAGAAGAGCTACTACATATTTATGAAGAGAGCTTACTGTGCTGCATCTGTATTTAATCTGCGTGGTATCTTTCTCTTGACTGAACTCTTTTTTGCCAGTAGAGCTTGGTGCTGATGTTGCTCCCCAGGCCCCAAAAGAGAATTAACTTCTTTATTTTGAAGATCGGTGTTTTTTCCCTTGTGAACACAGTCTTCTTTGGGCATAGCAGAACTTTCAAGAGACTGGGAAGTGTCTTTCTGCAACAACAGTTAATTGTTTAAGAGTTTCAAAGCACTTAACACTATTGCTTTCAACTCAAAAACCTTCAAGGTTTAAAATAACTTTTAAAGAAACAGAACATTTACTCTACCTTTTGAAAGTCACATTGCATCCAGCAAATACTATATTCTAATTATATTAATAAGATAAATTCTTTCTAAACGTGAGAGTGAGCAGGCTGCAGTGGTTGTCTCTCCCACATTCTAATTTACATTAGGTTATCCAGTCAGTCAATCTAGTAACTTCTAAACAGTTACGTAGCTCCACAGAGGATTGTCGTAACACTTTCAGAAAGGCACCGAGTCATCACTTTTTAAAAGTTCTAAATTGTGACTTTAAAAAATTTTGCTCTCAAAAAAGTAACCAAAGTTAATCGATAGACAAAGTGTTTAGGTTCTGAACTCAAATACAAAATACTTCATTATAATTACAATCATAAATGCTCAAGTGCTATCACGTTAATTCTCCAACATTGTACCTGAACAAGTTCCGTGCCTGAGGCTTCTTCAGCCGCACCGCTACGGCTGATGTACCTAATGGCACTAATTATCCCCTGAACAGCAATGCGCTTGTGTTCTCTGTAGTGCAAGTCTTCAATCTCTTTCCCTGTATCACCTATGGCTTTCAAAACCGATTCAACTGCAAAAAAGAAATACCCATTAAAAAGTTTTAAAGAAATACCATATTAACATCTCTGAATGCAGAACTCAAAAGTAATTTGTTACTAAATATTTAATTGATTTTAAATTATATTTTTGAAGACTTTTAAATCTTTTTGTTGTTCACATCACATGGAAAAAAAAATTAAATAAAACCTTTTAACTCACAAACTTCTTTTAGGATGCATTATCAGACATCACAATTTCTGTTTCAGATTAAATTTCTAATTTACTGTATCCTCAGTATAGCTGTCTTCAATTCTGATTTTGCAGAATATTCAGAGTAAAACTTCTGGGCAGATCTGTAGCTGCTTGCATTTAAGCTGCTACAGTCCTCTTGCAGCTAATGGTGCCTCAATAATTTCTGTGAGATGAGGATTTAGCCCATGATACGTTTAGTCATGAAAGACATAACAACTTCATGTACTCACTATTAGTAACTGTGTTGCTTTTTAAGTAATGCTTTAAATGCTTACTTGGAGTAAGACAGAATTGAAAAAGGCTACAAATCTTAAAAGATATTTGATAGTACGTTACCTTTATTATCTTTACAATATTTCAAAAAGTTATTTGGAGGTCGTGGGAAAGGATAATAGCCACCAATGACAGTTTTCTTCATTTGATCACCTTCATTTTGTGTTTTAGTCCACTGAATGAAGTTTTTCACTTTGGTATCCTTGGTGTATGGCTGGCCCTTGTGCCACCCTTTTAAAACAAAAATAATCAGGTATCAAAACCAAAGCAGGTTACTGTCATCTGTTCTCATTCTGAAACTATCCTGAACAATATATAGAAAAAACAAATCAAGAAAAACTCGACTAGAGAATATAAAAAAGATCTTTCCATTAGTCAACAGTGTTTTACAAAGTTAGTATCTTGTTAGTATCAAAGTTAGTATTCCTTGACTAACACTTCCATTTGACACTGAAAGTCAGACAAGGTTAAGTAATAAAAAGAAAGAAATCAACTAGTAAAATGCTACTGGAATGCTTTCTCACAAAAGCGTACAAAACAATAAAATTATCACAAATTGTTTTATCAGCAGGAACAAGCAGATAAATCCTCTTCATAGGATTCAGCAAAGATTGTTCCTCACAGGTAACTGGCAATGTATGTATGCATTGTTGGCTGACTTAAAACCAAGTTATGGAATAAAACCAGTCTTCGCCAGGTCCACATCTAAGCCATGAAGTGAAAAAGGTCTCATCCAATGCCTTACCAACTCCAGCTGTAGTTCCTATTCAGGACCCAAGCAGATATGAAATGAACTACAGCTAGGATGAGGGAAAGCTTAAATATTTAATTAGAAAATTAAACACAAAATATACTGAAGGACAGCAAAGAAAAAAGCCCAACCTCAAACCTCCTTAATTTAGGAGTAAGTTATATCATTAGAAACCTATTATCAAAAAGATCAGCTTGCTTTGCTAGTCTGAATAAACACAAAACACCCTGCCCAGCTTGTCAGGAAAGACCACGTGTGTATAGAACTGGCTACGCTCAGTTAGGTTTTTTTGCACGTTTTCCTCCGTCAGCTAAAATAAATTTAGGACCCTTTTTTTTCTGTAATAAGGAAATCTGTAAGCCAGAAAAGCTGTAAGTGATTTTTAATGTTTTTAAGGAAGTGTTAATCTGCATTGCTACGCTATCAAAGGATTAAAACCGCCTGAAAGAATTAGTAAATATATGATGTAACCTCATAATACTTAGGCACTTTTCACAAGATACACCCATTAGTGCTATACAAGAACACAGTTTGCCTTTTGCGTTTTGCAAGTCTATTATTACTAACTCAAAGTCATTCCTAACAGGGAAACCAATACTATGCACTGGTTATCTTGCTGTAAAATGAAAATACGCTTTACAAAGAAATAAGATGAGAATTACATAAAACTAAAACCAATTCAAGTTACCTGTAATGAATATTTGGCTTTCATTTGAAGTTGTAAGGTAAATTGTGCTGGAAGGATTCTCAGTGGGGTCCCGGACCACTCTCATCTGTGTACACACCAAATATGTCACTGGAGGAAAAAAAGCAAACTCCAGTTCTTTTCCTGATACTTAACTGATTTTAGAACATCAAAACTGACATAAAGTGGATTAATTTTATTAAGTGCTTAAAGCAAGACGTTTCAGTCCTTGACCCTACAAATGCTTCATATATTGGGCCTCTGTTTATAAATTACAATATGGAGATGTAATTAAGTTTTCAATTTAATAAATGTGCAAGGTAATTTCAGCATATATATTAGGACTAAAACAGGAGATACTTCATCAGGTATGCTTACAAATGAAAGAAAGAGAAAAATACGGATATTGCATAGATGTGTTTCTTAAGTATAAAAAGCATGAAATCATTGACAGTACAAGAAATCATGACGTGCCACTGCAAAACCTCTAAATAGAGTAGAAACTCACTCTTGTTAAAACACTGAAACGTCATTCTTTGTCATTTCCCCAGAACACTTGAGATGAACACAGCCATAATTTTAACAGGATTGCGTGGCTGGTCCTGCATCGTATGATATAAAAACACACACGACACCAACCAGTGCTAATGGAAGGATGAGTGCTTGGAGAAGAGAAAGAAGGCAAGAACAAATATTTCAAGCTCTTTTAAAATCCTTAATTAAGGATTCCCCAGTTTGAAATGTATCACTCTTAGCTCATGCGCAATAACTAACACAGCTTGGTGATGACTGCTGCTTGGCCAAAAGATATCAATTCAAATGAATAAAGCTTATCCACTTTCACTTTTCCCTTTTGCCAATCCTCTTACATTATTCCTGTCTAGAAAAAAAGTACTCATTTACGCGACAAAAGGCGTAACAGATTTGACCAGCCGCCTTCTTTATTTGCCTCTGGTGCAAGAGACGTTGCCCCACCCGTTTCACTTAAGTTTCTGCTTCAAATTAATGAGATTAGATGAGTCCCAGGCCCAGCTGCCCACCTACTTGTTTAGACTGTCAGATAGCAATACAATAAGGGTTTTAAATACTTAAACTCTTTTTTAAATTTAATTTCTGATCAGCTATTTTCTGTTTGAGGAGATACATTATGGCAATTTTTTATTCAGTGGCAATTACACGTACGATTTGAAATCAGCAATCAACGAGAAAAATGCTATAAATACTAATCAATAAATATTATAGGGAGATGAATACTTGGGTGAATATGCTCAAACACGTCTGGCTGAGAAGTCGCAAATAGTTCCAGAATGAATGGTTGGTCTGAGGTCCCATCAATGGCATGTGCCCAACGGTAGAGCCAGAAGTCTTCACCATGTTCTATAGAAACAAATATTGAGAAAAATGTATAAGCATTTATTCAGGAAGTTTAAAATTGCTGGATAAATTCTGAAAGTCATATTTATAGAAAAACCTCTCTTTCTCGCTCTTTCAGCTCTTCCTACAAATGTCACAAGCCCAATAACATCACAGGAATGGTTGTTTGGCAAATTATCCAGTTCGGACCTAAAACCAAAACAGAATAATTACACGGGTATTTGTTAATAGTTAAACTTTTTTAAGAAACTTTTCAATAAACATTTGCAATTAACATTCAGTGCAATGTAGTGAAATTTAAGCTCCAGCTTGACCACTAAAAAAATTCTATTTTACCTTGTGATAAACCGATATTTAACTTCAGGTAATCCCCACTCTGGCTTAACCATTTCTTCTGGAATAATACTTATTTTAGTAGGAGGGTCTCGAACATTAAGGCTGATTTCTGACAAAGAAAAAAAAAAAGTCAGTAACATTTAAGGCATGAATACAAATTAAAAATCCCATGCAATTTAAACAAACAAAAAACAAACCAAAAGCCCCAGGGTAAAGTTTCTTAAATCAAGTATTACAACTGTCTCACTGCTCGTCAATTTGTTAATCAATTCCTCTGACTTTATGTTTTCATCAAAATAAAGTAAGGAATTCACATACAGCATTCAACAACGCAATTTTATAATCTGAGTAATGTTAAACTTTTCAATTCCCAACATGAACCAATTAGTCCAATCCAGCCAGATATTTTAAAAACCAGCAACAGAAACCAATAGTCCAAAACCGATTAGATATGAAGTACTTTTTATGCCAGTTTCATTCTCAAATGTCACCAAGATCTAAAATTGATTTGCAGACAATGAAGTAAAACAAAAGACAGAAATAGCAGGTGAGAACTTCCACATCTGATACCAGTTCAGGCAATTATAACAGAAATATACCACAGCCATGGAGGCAAACAAAACATCTTCTCATGTCTATTCTTATAGCATCTGAAAATTTTAATTTATTAAGCAGACTGTTTGGATGCTGAACAACAAACACGGTGGAGCACTGAGGAAAGATGAGGGGTTCTGCAAATGGATAAAAATTCATGAGGAATGGCTTCAGCAACTAGAATACACAAGGTGGTACTCTGTTGTCTCTCATAACAAGACAAATCTTTCTGGTGTGGCAACTGCAAATTCTGATGAAGTTTCTACAAGATGCTTAGGTTTGGGTAAGGAATTATTCAAATAACGAACCCAGAAAAGGTATAAAATTAAGAACTTTCTTTCGGCTGTTCTTTCCAGAAATGTTATTTGGAGGACAATTGTGGCTTTGCATATGGTGTTTTAGGACAAAAGCTCAGAGAAAATTCTTGGCAAAAACCCCAAAAAACATTTTCCCACGTATCAAAACTATTTATCAATTGTTTTGTCATTTTGACATTAGATGAAAGTCATATACTCAACTTAGGACTATTCTTTGGGGATGATTCAGCTGTTAAGGTCAGTCCAGGCTATTTGAAACAGCAGCTTTCGTCAGTACCACATAACTTCAGTGATCTGTGAAATGCACACATTTGCCTAGCAGTGCAATTCAAGGTGTCAGTACTAACTATTTAATTTCCAAAGCTTTTAGGTCCTGAAACAGCACCTCTCAGCACGTCATCCAATGCTGCAGCTGCAAACAGAAGCAAGTGATGCAGAACCTGCTTCACAGAAATCTAAGAATATGCCAGAAGCATTCTGTCTTGCAAGAACTCTTAATTTGGAAAGCTCTTTCCCTTGTGGCCTTTTTGACCCTCCAGATGCATTTTACAATATTTATAAGTGAGTGGTTGTAAGGAAACACTGGGAATTCAGGATCTGATGGAATTACAAATGGGAACTAGATGATAAAAACCATAATCACTACTTAAGCCATTCAGTGTAATCGATTGCTTTAACTAGACAGTTGAAGAACTCATGGAGCACTCATTGTGTAAGCCATACTGGGCATATACAGAGATATTTACATTAATGGAGTAATTAGTGAGGCATTAAGTTTCACTTCATTTGAACAGCAACAAAAAAGCACCTGGAGTTGCATAAAATCAATTTTATAACTGCTTTAGAAATTCTTCTGGATATTCTGTTCTCTTTAGGCTCTTCTCTTATAGGATGTATAGGCATGTGATCCATCAATGCACAGTATGAGATGCTTTGTAAGTTTGTATTAAGACAAAATTCTGACTTTTGTGCTGAGAAAAAAAGATGCTGTATATACATTGTTATGAATTGAACATTAGTAATTTCTGCACTTTACCCGCAGACACCATGGCACTTTACTCTAGACTGACTTTTAATGCTTCCATTACAGATCTATTACCATTTACAGCCCATTGGCTTAATTTTCCATTTTGATCTCTTCATAATCATTTCTACCCCAATAATGCTTGCACAAATCAGTAGTGTAGTGTGAATAAGCCATTAAAATGAAGTGATATTTGCCCATAGAGAAAGTCACCTCAGACAGCACATTTTATTCTGTCCTTTTTCCACAGAAAGGTTCTGTGGCAATTCTAATTGTTTTCAGGGTTGGCTTGTAATAGTCATCAGCTTCCCTCACAAACTTCCATTGCTGGCTAAACATTTTTCTCCTGCCACCTCATCACAAACACTTCAGACATTAAGATCTGGTTTTAAGGCAAAGATACATTAGGCAGAGTATACACTGCTTCTAGCAGTGAAAACGTTGTTTATTTTTGTGCACTGTAGCAATGGCAACAGCAAACTGTCATCGCTAATAAGTTCTACATACATCACCCTTCACATGTTCTTGTTTCAAGGAAGTTATTTCATTCTGAGTGTAAAAGCAACATATGTTCAGCAAAATAGGAGAGTAAAAAACCTTGTTGATCGGCTTGAAAAGGTTATTGGTGAAATATTGCAGCTTTTGTATTCCTGCAGCATAGCTCCTTTGAATATCTGCCACACTAAACAACTGCAAGTAAGAAAATACTTCCTCATAGCCAAGGAATATTCTTCATACATGCACCCCCAAAGTGCTGCTGTTTCAGCACAGAAAGAAGTGACCAACACAACTTTTTATTCAGTGGAGCTTTGCAGATACTCTGGGCCTTGACCATATGAACTAAAATCTAAAGTCCGAAAAGGTCACAGTGTGCTCCAATGACCTGGAAGAAGGCGTGAGAAGTGCACAAAAAGTATCTGTATTAATTAATTATTAAATAATCAGGAAATAGAACCAGATTTAGATTCAGTACCAGAAGTCAGTCTTTATAACCCAAATACTCAAAATCAGGGATTAGATTTTTATTTATTTATTTTTAAATTAATGTTTTAACTAATTGTGGCAATAATCTCTGTAGACACGATCCAAATATAAACAGGGAACAATAAGAACTTGGATGCTAAGACCTCTTTCAGAGCTAATACTTAGGGATACGTCTTGACAATCAGTTTCAGCAATGGTCACTTTCTATTTTATTTCCATAAAGAACTACCTTTACACATCTATATTTCATTGAATCAAAACAGGTTTCTGCAATACTTAACCAATTGTAGCAAATCTCTTCATCTGTGAATCCCCTGGGGTTGGCCGCGTTTTAAACGGGTAACTGGTTTTGATAGCATACTGTTCAAGCAGCAGTACCGAGCCAACCTTCATACTGTTATACCATTCAGGACATAACGAGTTCCACAAAACCACTGACATCATGCCTGAACCATCAGCAACTTCAAAGTAAGCCTAAAGAAAAAAAGAGACAAAGTACATTCATCTTTTATTTATCATCATTCTGGTATGCATTTATTTTGGATAATGCATCAGCTACTTCACTCATGAACAATTTCTCTGATGATTACAGATACAGAGTATGTTCCAAAACTTGTATTGAATACTTGCGTTGAAGAAATGTCTACTTCCCACAGAAAAATTCTGTGACAATTACCCCAGCCCAAACTCTTATCCTTCCAGCACTCAGTAACAGCAGGTGATGCCAGTCTCACTATAGAGTTTTTGGAGGAGACTGGGGAAATAGCATGCACAAGAAATAATACTGAAAAAAATCTTTTTCAGAGAGAACGTAGTATTTAGATTAACATTTCAAAATATGAATGAAGGAAAAACATATTCTGGAAGTTGAGATGTTACAGATGTTACAGGACCATTTACCAAACAAGACCCAAGTTTCATTTTCAACAACAACAAAAAAAAAAAGCAGAGAATGATCTGCATTGCAAACCATTATCTTTTCATTGAAGTTTTTCTCCCAACAAAGATTTCTACCTGATTTTTTTTTTAAACTGGGTGAATGAACTTTGAATCCATAACTGAGCAGATCACTGAGTAGCAAAAAAGATTTTTAACGAGTCTGATAATGGCCCTAAAAGGTAGCAATCTACTGAAAAAAAAATCTCAGCTCTATCAAAATTCTTCATTTTATCCATTCAACTGTCAGCCTCAAGCAATCATCTGCTTTTGTTCATACTACCATCCCCTCTCTTTAACACCTTTCTGTGTTTTTTCCCCTTGTTGCTTCAGAAATTCTCTTCCTTACTCCAAGTTCAATACAGACATTATACAAATCAACACTTGTTAGTTCATTCTAATATTCTTAATCAGTCATGAACTGTGCATCCTTGAAAACGAACCACTATATCATAGAATCTTTCGTTATGCCATTGTTTTTTAACTAATAACAATAACTCAACACATAACACTACCTAAAAAATGAAGATATAAAGCAAAAAGCATGTAAAATCTGTCTCCTAAGAATCAGCTCTGGGTATTGATTCTTCAACTAATACCAGGATTGATGAATTGTCATGAAAGTTAGGATTATAATCTAGCCTGTCTACTGAGAAGCACCTCTGATAAAAAGACCCAGATTTCTCTTCATGTGCAAAGGGAATGGAAACTCGATGTAAGAGAACACCGCAGCATTTCATTAAGGTATTTCATACCTCTCTCCCTGCAGGGAACAATTCATATGAGTTATCTGAGCTCTCTGTAAAGTGTTGCCTTCCTGCACGGGGTCTGTCTGGGACAGAGTTTATTTCCTTTGTACCAGCCTACATGGTGTCACATTTTAGATTTGTGACTGAAATAGCATTAATAACACATCAGCGTTCTAGCTGTGGCTGAACAGTGCTTGCAGTGTCAAGGTCTACATCTGTTTCTCACTCTGCAAGTAAACTGGGGATGGGCAAGAGGCTGGGAGGGGACACAGCTGACCGGAACTGACCCAGGGAATATTCCAAGCCATTAACATCATGCTTGGATATAAAACAGGCTGTTAGTCTTCCTAAAGTACCTATTGTTCAGAGACTGGCTGGGCATTGGTCTGATAGTCCGAGGTGGTGAGCAACTGCCTTTGCATCCCTTGGTTGCTTTTTTATGCCCCTGTCCCTTTTACCTTACTAAACTGTATCTCAGCCCATGGGTTTTTGTTTTTCCTCGCTTTTGCTCTTCCCTGAATGGAGCAGTGGAGAGCAAACTGATGAGTGCTTAACTGCTGGCTGGGACCAACCCACCACACCTCCTGTCTCCCACTTCCAAGAAGCTCTACTCAAAAACATTACAAGTGAAACACATTAGGAAAATAATTAAGAATTTCACAGTAAAGCCATCTATCTGGAAGTCAACAGGTGAGAGAACTAGGGAATACAAATTGTTAAAATTTATTTGGGTTTTTTTGTTTGTTTGTTTTGGATAAAGAGACCAACTTCCAAAGCATAGAGACCAGAAACATTTAGGCTGTTAAGCTACTAAAAACTCCAAATATTGTTTTTTCCCCTCACAGAAAGCTCAGCTGAACTATAGTAACTGAAAGACTTTCACCAAAGAGTGTACATATATGGTCACCATTTCCTAAACCAAGGATTATTGTAAAGGTAGCATTTTTAATGTAAAGTAGCTACAATATAAACCTTAACTTTATATGCTTGCTATAAGGGAATAATGATTTCCAAATACCCTAAAAAATGTTCAAGCATTAACCTATGCATTTATCCCTCTTTACCTGATAAGGCATATCCATTTTTTTCTCTGGTTTCCCGTAGTACCTTAGTCTGGATTTGTGCAGGACTCTCACAAGAAGTGGATTGAAGTGAACTCTGCTTCTCCAAGTCATTTCCAGCTGACCAAGAGAAATCAGCTTGGAGACTAAGGTTAAAGAAAAAAAAAAAAAGAAAAGAGACCAAAAAAAATAGCGTTCACAACGGAACATTTAAGTTTTCAGGAGTAAAGTGCACCGACCAGCATATCACATGTATTTTCTTCATGTTTCTAACATTATATAAAGGCTCATTTGCTGATATTGTTCACTATGAAATCCTGTTCTGAGCTATCAACACACAGCATAGGTTTTGGTGGGTTTTTTTATAATTGAAAATTGAAAATTTAATTTAAAATGATACCAAAGTGTTGCAAGATGAGCAGAAAAGCTACTACAAAAGATAGAGCTGTAAGCCTACGAGGGCATCACACTTGTCCATAAGTCCAATTTACACCTCCCTCCTCACCAGGCTTTGTGGACTGGCCCGAGCCCTCAGCTTCAACTGTGTGGCAGGTTCCAACTGTGCTCATCCAGTCCCACAGATGAGCTAAGAGTCTCCTACTGGAATAGATGGATTTGACACCTCGGTAGACTGGGGGCAAGCACCACAGCTACATGTTTTCAGTCAATGTTTCATAAATTTTAAAAAAGCCTCTCAAAGTAACATGATCATCGTGATACATATGGCACACTCATATTGGTGACTAATGCAACCGTACGGTCACTTCTGACCAGGGAGCTTGGCCCAGCTGCACAAAGCAACCGCTGTGGTGACCAATCCCCAACACCATCCCTCTTTTAGCAGCAAAACCGGATACTTCATCAAAAAGAAGCTCTGCTCAGCAAAATGCTGGGAGGTGCGGTTTTGACTGTGGTTTGTGATGTTCCTTTTCGGAGAATTGCTTTCAGATCACTGCTATCTGTAATCACATGGAGGTAAAGTGGCCTTATTACAGTTGATGTTAGGACAGACTCAGCTGAGGACCACACTAGCACAGTGACATCCTCCCAGCCAGTGATGCCTGATCGCATGACACTGTCAGTCGCCTTAACTGCAGTTACGAGTGTTATCTGTATTATTACTTGCCTTATTACTGCTAGGCATATAAGTGCTTTTTATAATGAACATTTGAAAAAAGTAAGCACTATCATAGAATTATAGAATCGTTGAGGTTGGAAAAGACCTCTGTGATCATCCAGTCCAACCATCAGTCCAACACCACCCTGCCTACTAAACCATGTCACAAAGTGCTACATATACATGCTTTCTGGACACCTTCAGGGACGGTCACTCCACTTTCCCGGGCAGCCTCTTCCAATGCTTCACCACTCTTTCGGTAAAGACCTTTTTCCTAATATCCTAAACACTCCCCTGGCACAGCTTGAAGCCGTTTCCTCTTGTCTTATCACTTGTTACTAGGGAGCACAGACCAAGCCTCCCCTCACCACAGCCTCCTTTCTGGCAGTTGTAGACAGTGATAAGGTCTCCCCTCAGCCTCCTTTTCTCCAGGCTAAACAACTCCAGTTCCCTCAGCTGCTCCTCATAAGACTTGTGCTCCAGATCCTTCACTTTGCTGCTGGGTCGCGTGGGTAAGTTTCAGCGAATTTTTAGATGCCTAACAAAACACATTGCTAACCCCAGTGTTTGACTGGTTTAATCCTTTACCTACTAGAGCTCAGTGGGAACTCCTCTTTTAAACCCCGTTCCCAGACATCGCTCTGTGGAGACTGGTCCGGCACCGCACGTCACCTACTGTAAACAGCGGGAGGGAGCCGGGTATCCTGACCCAGGCCTGCCCTCCGCAGCCTGAACCCCCACCCCCGCACAGCCCCTCAGGGCAGCGGGGTGAGGACACCCACAGCCGCTCTCCACCTCCGCCCTCTTCCCTATCGCCCCCTCCTCTCCCCTTACCGTCCACGTCCACCTGCGCCTGAGGCTTCCCCGCCACCCACACGTCCCCGTAAGGATCCTCGTTGTTCCATAGCGGCAAGTAGTGCTTCCTTTCCCCGCGGAGGGGGGGCGGGCGGCGTGGCGGGGGTGCTGCGGCGGCGAGGGGGCCGGACGGGGTGCCGCCGACCCGCTCCAGCCCCTCGAGGCAGAGGAAGCCGCGGTGGAGGCGCCTCTCGTCGTAGCGGTAGGAGCAGCGGGTGAGGCGCAGGCGCGCACCCGCGCGCAGGTGCGCGCGCTGCACGAGGCGGTTGAGGCGCGGAGCGAGGTGGCAGCGCTGCCGGCGCGCGCCGTCCGCCAGCGTCACGTCGTACCAGTAGTGCGGGGCGGCGGCGGCGGCGCCGGGCGGCGCCTCGGCCAGGTACCGCTCCACCGCCACCACCGTCACGGGCGGCGGCTCCGCGGGAGACACGCTGAGCTGCGAGGAGCCCCGCACCGCCTCAAACAGCTCCTGTAGCCAGGACGCCCCGCCGCCGCTCGTCTCCTCGCCGCCGCGTTCGGCGGTAGGGTCCTGCATGACAGCCTTCCCCGGCGGTCCCCCTCCCCCCCCGCGCCGCCGCTGGGGAGAGGGGAGGGTAGCGGGAGACGGCGGCCTCGGCTCTCCCCGCTGTCACCGGCGGAGCCAGGGCGCCGCCATGGTGCGCGCGGGGGCGGGGCTGGCGCGGGCGGGCGCGCTGCGTCCCATTCAAAGCGCCCAACGGTCGCGGAGCGGGGAGGGGCGGGGCCAGGGAGAGCGGGCTCGGCTGGGGCGGGCGGAGGGACGGGGTTTCCGTTAGGCGGGGTGGGGGGGCAGACGCTGCGGGTCCGTTTGTGGCACTCCCGCCTTCTGCCGGAGTTCGCTTGGAGTTCACTGGGGGCATAATCGCCATTATTGCTTCCATTTCAAGAGCAAAATGCTCCTGGTTGTAACGGCCGGGCACAACGGGTGTCCCCAGGGCTCAGTGCGGGCTCCAGTCCACCTCGATATCTTTATCAACGATCTGGACGAGAACATTGAGTGCACCCTTAGCAAATTTGTGGATGACACTAAGCTTAGAGGTAGCATTGATCTGCTTGAAGGGAGGCTCTGCAGAGGGATCTGGACAGGCTGGATCGGTGGGCTGAGACCAACGGGATGAGGTTCAACAAGATCAAGTGCCAAGTCCCTGCACTTGGGACACAACAACCCCACAGACTTGGGGAGTTGTGGCTGGAGGAGGACCTGGGGATGCTGGTTGACAGTGGCTGAACATGAGCCAGCAGTGGCCCAGGTGGCCAAGAGAGCCAATGGCATCTTGGCCTGTGTCAGACACGGCGTGGCCAGCAGGAGCAGGGAGGTGACTGTGCCCCTGTGCTCAGCGCTGCTGAGGCCGCACCTCGAGTGCCACGTTCAGTTTTGGGCCCCTCACTACAAGAAGGACATTGAGGGGCTGGAGCGTGTGCAGAGAAGGGCAACGAGGCTGATGAGGGTGTGAGAATAAACACTACAAGGAGAGGCTGAGGGAACTGGGGTTGTCTAGGGTGGAGAGGAGTAGGCTGAGGGGAGACCTCATCACTGTCTACAACTGCCTGAAAGGAGGTTGTGACGAAGCGGGAGTTGGTCTCTTCTCCCAGGTGACAGGATGAGAGGAAATGGAAGGTGTGCCAGCGGACATTCACATTAAACATCAGGAAAAAATTCTTCACCAAAAGAGTTGTCAGGCACTGGCAGAGGCTGCCCAGGGAGGTGGTTGAGTCCCCATCCCTGAGATGTTTAGGAAACAGATGGATGAGTTTCTCAGGGATATGGTTTAGTAGTGGACAGGTACAATATCACTCAGTGATCTCAAATATCTTTTCCAACCAGGCAATTTAATAATTCTATGATTTACCTCCTTTGTAGTTGGAATGTAATTACAAGATCCCCACCCCACCCCCCAAAAAACCCCACAGAAACTGTGCCGGTAACTTTTTTTATTTAACAAATTAAGAAAATCAATTACAATCGCCTTCAAAATCGTTCCCTCTGAGCTGACACACAGCTGCACAAGATGCTGCCAATGTTCAGAGCAATTCCACCAATCATTTTCTGAAAGACTATTGAGGATTTTTGTTGGTTTCGCTTTCACATCTTCTGCCGACCGAAAATAGGTTTGTTTGAGCATAACTTGATCTTTTGGAAGAGGTAGAAATTATCTCATTCAATAACTGAAAAGTTTCTGTTGCGGATTTCTTCAGTTTCACAAGAATCTTTATGTTAATCTGCTATTCACTCTTGCACAACAACATTTTCCAACCAAGGACATGCATTCGGTTGTACCGAGTGAAGCAATCAAGTTGAGCCTTGTCTCGCTGTGACAAGTTTGAACATGTTCTATAACCGTCTCTCTGTCTCTCTGTTCCCACGCTTGGTTCCCAGACTAAAGGGTTAGTATCTTTTTTTTGTGTCAGATCTAATTCTACCATTGAAATAGACTCCTGAGCCTTTCTCCTTTGTTATTGCTAACAGCAATGGTTGAGTTTCCATCTTTTCAGACAAATTCTTACAAGTGTGATTCTTACAAATTTGTGGCCTTACATTTGTATTACTGATTCTTATCCCGCTGTTACTGTCAAGGTCATCCTATTTTACGTTATGATACCATGATCACTTATCATATTAATGATACTTCTGGGGATTAAGATGTTTGTATTTAATACTTCATTTGCACTTTCTACTATATGGTTGTGGGGGGGGGTTTTCTTTCAGAGGAAACATTAGGCTATAAAGCAGTGGGAAAGATTGAGGGGAGGGGTAAAGATAAAGAGGCAGGAAAAGGGAGAAGCAGTTTCCAGTATTCATAGTGTCACTAGTTCGTATAGCCTTTGGAAATCTAGAAGGCCATACTGGGGCTGTGGCTGAGGCAGAGCTGCTTCACATGCTGAGCCAGAAGCAAGTCTTCAGGCTCACAGCTAGGGAATGATTGCGTTCTTAAGTCTACTGCCTTTGCCACTATGCAGCATTTGCCCTAGGGAAGTTGGGAAAATCTGTTGCTTGAACCATTTAAAACAGACTGAAAAACTAGGCAAGGAGGTATAAAACCCAGACCTTTTCTGGCCTTTAGACTGCCCTAGGAATAGTATGAGTTTATGAATTTTATATAACAGTGCATTCCTTAGTGAGAAAATTTAAACTAGTCATTCTTGATGTTTGTGTAGAAGCCAAGGTATTGAATAAAACTTGCGGGGTGGTGTCTTTTTTTCCTAGTAAGCACATGATCTGTTGTGTGGGCTGATACAATGACATTTACAATTTAAAAAAAATGAACATGACCCAAACACCATTTCACTGAAGTTGCACAGGATGTGATTTCACATCACATAGAAGCCTTACCCAAAGAACTGTGGTGTAGGCTTTTTTCCAGCTATTAAATGGATCTGTAGGTATAATGAGAAAGTCTTTGGACTGTGCCCAGATTCTCTCCAATTTTGTCTGTTTTTGTAATATGACTCACAGAAGAAAGGTATTCTATTTATAGCAGCAGTCATTGTTACATGCACATCTGTTGTCAGGATTTTTATTATTGTAAGTCACTGTGGTTTCAGTCATGGAAACTATGAAGCTGTTGCTTTGTGGGATGATAATGGACTGATACAGACTAACAGTGGAGTTAATACTTGATAATTTTGGATAAATTTGTATGCATTGCAGTTTCAGACCCTCTCTTAGTAACTTGCTTCTGTTTCTTTCTCACCAGCAGAGGTCTAGCTAACATACTAATTTCAAAACTGAAACAGGGTGAATCTCATTTGCTGATGGCATGTCAACAACATATTTTAATGACTGGTTGTGTCTCTGAGTTGCTCTAGATGTGATTTCCCTGCTGTACCTGATGAATGGAAGCGATGTGATTGTATTTGAAACTGGAAGTTCAGAAACATTTGCAGAATCAGTAATGAATGGTGATGAGTTATCAGCAGGTGGCTGTATGAGAATCATGAAAACTGAAAGCTCAGTGTGTTACGTTGAGAGTGTTCCATCGGAGCATGCAAGAAGCTCGTTGTAGACAGTATGATTTTTTTTCACATATCTATAGCTAAGCAAGCTGTACAGTACCAGTGTTGACCTCTAGTGAATCAATATTTCATCTCAAATTCTCAAACATAATTGGCAGCCAAGTATCTCAAGTTTTATGGACAACACACCTTAAGAGAAACAGGAGTTAGCCTTTATAGCGATGCCAGTGAGGTAAAGGCTATGGCTGCATGGGAGGATGTTACTACATTCTATTAAACATTAGGTTTCATGTATGTTGGAGAAATGAAAGACACAGAAGAATAAAAGCTGATGCTGTAGATTAAAAAAACCAAATAACCCAAACTATTGTGTAAGATCATAAAGTTTACTGTAAAACACAGGTGTTTGCCACAAAGTGTTTAGCAAAAATAGAAAAGCCTTTCTGCTATATTTCACCATTATATCCTAAGTGCTTTTGTTAAATCAACCTAGAAAGTAACAGGAAGTAATTAAAGAATGCTAACATAACATTTGAGATGATTACCTAGCAGACATCTTCATGCCCTTTAATCAGCGCTGTGCACTTTGAGGAGCAGTTTAACAGCAGGAAGATCTCTTACACTTTTGTTATGTGAAACCTCTATTTATTGCACAGGTATTAGAATCTATTGAAGTCTTTTATCTAGATTGCAAGTTTGCTCATATTTCATTTAACTTACCTACAGCTGTCTGAACATGAAACTGAAATTGTAAGCTAGCTTTTATGATTGTCTTTGGAGAAACAATCTCATTGCAGAATAATTTGGTACCATGAAACCAACTACTTTTAAATGTAAAACTAAGCTAAAAATTAAAATGCCATCTCATTTGAGCTCCCAGTACCATTAGAGAATAAAAAGATATTTATAGTTTGGTTTGTGTGTTATGTACCTTGAACCACATGCGTTTAGCTGTATCTTACTG
The DNA here is from genome assembly GCA_033558235.1 of Neomorphus geoffroyi. Classification (NCBI taxonomy): domain Eukaryota; kingdom Metazoa; phylum Chordata; class Aves; order Cuculiformes; family Neomorphidae; genus Neomorphus; species Neomorphus geoffroyi. The sequence goes on along the minus strand of JAUMJM010000045.1, from coordinate 8,745,437 downwards.
CCTAGCTTTACTGTTTGCCAAACGGTAAATTAAAGAAGATATTTTAATTTTTTCCTATTGTGAGGCAAACCCCCAAATGCTTTGATGTTTGAGTGGCATTGTTGCATTTGCAAAAGTAAGTTTTACAGTGGTGAGATAGAAACTGTTTATCTCTGTCTTTAGGTGCAACATGAATAATCTAACTTCATCAGGGCAATTCTACTGTCAAGTCGCAGAAAGTTTGTGGGGTTCTTAAGGTGGGGCAGTTTCTGCCAGGGAGAGAGGAATTCTGTATGTTCCTTCTTAGTGCCTGCTAATTCATGCCACCCCTTCCTGCCTTTTTTTTTGGCTGCCTTGCAGATTCTGAATAAATGGTTGCTTTCTTTCTTAAGTCACTACTGCCTTTTGGCACCCAGATGCTCATTTGTGCAGCACCTTACAGAATGTACAACACAAAAAATTCAGACCTAGCAGTTTCTAGGGCTGGAATGATGTGTGTCTGTGGAGGAGGAGGGGACTAAGTATTTAAATTATGTATTAGCTTGATCCTAGCTGCTAGCTTAAGAAAGGGCAAATTGAGGCCTGGTCTTACCTGTTGCTGTCAGAAAGTTGTTCTGGAGTCCAGCATGCACCTCTTCTGTGATACATTTGTATGTTGGATGCATATCAGATGCGTCAGTAGATGGATGCTCCCATGTCTCCAAGTGGGTTCAGTTTCTAGACATCTACAACCTTCTATTTTCTTAATAGTAGTTTAATTAAACAACTTAGGATGGGGAGCAGAAGAGGATCATCAGCAAGGATGATCAGAGAAAGACTAATTTTTTTTTCTTGTAAGTTAGTTGAATTTTGCTTAGGAGCCACGCAAATGAGTGCAATAGTTGGACCCAGTTTGATTTTTGTTTAGTCAGTATTTGCCACAGAATATTCCTATATATAGGGGTAGGATGAGATTACTCAGTTGCTGACACACCATGGATTAAATGGGTGTGCTGCCTACCTGCACCTCAGTCAGTGCCCATGAGTGAGGGGTGGGGAGAGGTTAGTTACTAGCCCATAGAACACTTCCTCTGACATTCCTTACAGCATGTGCCACAGGGATCAAGCTTAGTGTATCAGATGAAGACACAAATAACATTTTAGTACGAGCGTCCTGGTTTAGTCCCAGCCAGCAACAAAAGCACCATTCAGCTCCTTGCTCACTTTTGATGGGGCTGGGGAGGAAAATCGAAAAGCAAGGGTAAAACTCATAGGCTCGGATAAAGACAGTTTAGTAGAACAGCAAATAAAAATAACAATAGCAACAATTTATTGTTATAAAAGATATACAAAGCGAATGATACCCAGCGTAACCTCTTACTACCCAGAAAACTGATGCCTGTTCCACTCCAGAGCAGTGATTCCTCCCTGCTCCAGCCAGCTCCCCGGTTAAATACTGAGCGTGACGTCCCATGGTGCGGAATATCAATAGGCCAGTTAGAGTCAGCTGTCCCAGCTGTGTCCCTGCCCAGTTTCTTGTGTGCTTGCCATCTTATTAGGAAAAAAATTAACTCTGTCCCAGCGGAAACCAGCACAACTAGTATAGACAGGTAGATCAAACCCCAAACATAGTGCAACTGCAGGTAAAGATTTGGAATTGTCTTTATTTGCTCTCATCTCTGGGCATTATGTCCAGTTCTACTTTGTCAGTAGACATCTCTCAGGTGTCACTTGTTCAGGTTTAAACCACTGCTATTTCCTTTCTTGTACCCCCTTTAGTTCTTTTTTTGGCTGAGCAATGTGGTCTAGGCCCAAAACAGCAGCTGCATGAAAACTTTAATGACCTGGCCATTCAGGCTGGGGCAATATGCCTGCTCAGAGTCTGGGAGATAGAACCTCTTACCAAAACCTGCTGAGCACATGCAAACATTCATTTTTACATTTTTAACTCAGCCAAAAATGGAGATGTCTAAATGGGGATGGCAGATCAGCTGCTGTTTTTGTAGGAACAGTAAAAGGTAGAAAAAGAAATTTACTGACCAGCTTCCAAGTTCTGGCTCCTAAAACTCTTCTTTTTTTATAGAAAAGCCTCCCAATTTATTTTTCTGTCTGTGGGGGTTTTTTTGTGATGCAAGAAAATTTTTTTCTGTCTTTTTGTAAAAACAAACATGGACAAGACAAATACTGTCCCTAGCATTTTTCCTGGAAACTGTGGAATCATCTTGGCCAAAGTTAAGGGGAAAAAAATGAACTGATAATAATTGATACAGAAGATGAAACTATAGCCTGCTTTGAAAAATCTGACAATTTAAGAAGCAAGGGAAAAAATGGGATCTTAAGATCAGCACTTCTCACTGTACATGTTACTAATCTTTGGCCAGGTAACACACATCTACAGTCAGAAAACAATAAAGCATCATCGCAAAAGAATAAAACTTTGAACCCTGACTTGCAGTTCTTTTCACATATATGGGGCAAGGTACAAGATTTTTCATGCTGGTTCTAGAAAACAATACTTCTTATTTCTAGATAAGTGTTTTCTATACTATGACATTAATGGCATCTCCCAATCCGCTAATGATGCGTATATGAATCGCTACTTCTTTTCAGAGCGAAGTCACTAGTCCGCTCTTACTTTTCTCTACTTTTACTACAGTTATTCCTGGTTTTAAAGGAGGTAGCAAATAAAAAAGGAGATAAAATATTTTGTTCGACAGACAGAACTGTACTGGAACTCAAGCCTGATTATTTCCTCTTGTGCAGGGGAGGGAAACTTATTGGAAGTAACCAGTGTAGAATAATCAAGGTGTACTGTATTATTGACACTTAGCAATAACTTTTGGTGGAAACAACAGTAATTACTGGCAAAACTAAGCTATCTACTCCATCAAGCAACCATGATATCTCTTATGATACAGATCCCACTCCGTACATCAAGCACGTCAAAGAACCTGTTCTGCTAGCTCAAAAGAGATATAATATTGATGAAAAATACTCCTAATTTAAAAAAATTAAGAGAAATCTTGCCTCATCCCCTCACCCTTTCCAACTCTCAACACTGACAAAAATGGCAAATTTTCTAATTCTTGCTCTTAAGTGGTATAAGCTACAGTGTGCTGTCGCATCTCACATTATGTATAGCAATAAATTTTATATGCGGCAACAAGGGCTGCGTGAGCATACCTGAGAAAGAGAATAGGGCTAACCCAGCATTGAGGCTGACACACGCACATAAAAGCCAGTTGTTGTAGCATCAAGGACTGGCAGCTGTCATTTCGCTGTAGTTCCACTGCCCTCATCCCACTGGGCATTTGTGTAAAGTGAAGGCAGAAGCACAGAAATTCCCATGTGAAGCTCATTAGCAGCACACACTGCACAGCACTGGCAGTCACCCTTACTAGCACTCTGTCTAGGCTGAGCTCCCATACTGTCACCTCAACATCTTTGTCTTCTGCAAGGAAATAGATTTATTTTGTCTCTATAGGCAGGGGTAGGTGTTTCCCTAGGGATACTGTCGGGATTTGGAAAACAATAACAAAGCTTTCTATGATTTTTACAATAGTTTATGCCAATATAACAGAATTTTACAAGCACAATACTAGTTTTGATTTTCAGAGTATTTTTTATTACTGTTTCAGTTGTACAGTTTCAACACTAGGGAACAATACATAATGTACAGTACATAGCTCGCGTTGTTCCCAGGTTTTAAAGTCATGGTTCCGGCTGCAGAGTGGAGTTCACCGTTCCTAAAATGAAAGCAGGCACATACAGTACTATCTTGCTTCAGTATTAGCGCAACCTTGTTTGGCAAACAGAACATTAGGAGCACCACCTGCTATTAGGACTATGGTCCTGGATCCTTAACATTCTGCCGTTCAGCACCTTTAGCATTTGTTCCCATCAAAGTGGCATCACTAGAAAAAGACATTGTTAAGCAGTTCACTCCTTGGTTTTAACAGCTAGAGACACACAACACAAAATGAAACTACAAACCAGATACACATTTTGCATAGTTAAATTTGTGTCATGATAAACTTGGGTCTCTGGAATTTTTTTTTCCTTCCAGCCTTTGAACGTCTGCTTTGAGCTGAACAGTTACTCGGAACACACTCCATTCCATGTTCAGACCACCCGGTTACTCCAGTTACCTTTCCATTTCTTTGGTTACTTTCTTTTCCTTAATATCTCTTAACCTTTCTTTTATTCCTCCTACAGCAATACACTGTTCCAAACACTGACTCCCTTCCCTTTGGCTACTCCTATATATTTTCTTCAGCTTTTCCCTCCACTTCAGTCACTTCCACTGTCTTCTGTTACTCTTCTCAACATCTCTGGGCTCTTTCTCATCTTCAACCATTCTGATTTTCTCTTGATAAAGAGAAAATGCCACTGTCTCCTCCTTGTTGCATCCAGTTGCTATTGCTATGTACAATCCCACTTCTAAATCCTTTAAAAATATTCACCTCTAAGGGCGTCATTCTTTCCATATTTGCACATAGATGTAACCCAGATAATTCCAATGGTTTTACATGTCAATTGACAAATGAAAATCCAACTCACTGCCTCGAATCATAGCTGGAAAGAAAAGAGAGCTAATAGAAGGAAACAGAATGAAAAATTAAAATCTTGGTGTAATAGTGCATGTTCCTTCTCTCAAACTTACTGGTTTTCTTCCCTTTCTTATTATAGAGCTAAACATCTTTACAGTGTGTCCACTTACTGTCACACTTCTCTGTTACAATAATATTAAACAAGTTTGATCACATTTGCTTCTTTAATCTGTTGATACGGGTTGTTCTAAATTCCCACTGCTCTCTGCTAAATTATTTTTTCCTAGTGCCTAGCATAAGGAAAAATCTGCCTCCTACCTGTTGACACCAAAATGGGAGAGGGAAAAGATTCACAAGCAGCCCATGTAAAGTAGAGGCTGCTGAGATGAGCACACTTGAAAAAATACTCTAGGGCAGCCTGGATCATGGGTTGCTTATAGCATGAGCAGTTCTGCAAGCACATTTTGCACACCTACTGGGTACAAAATGAAAGCTGTTCTTTTTTCACAGTCTCTTAGACTTTAAGTCAAAAGCAATAAGTTGTATTTCTGATTGTCTGCAAATTATTTTTTGCCCGTAACCTTCATCTCTGTTTCTGTTACAGGTTTGGGCTTTTTGTTTGGTGCGGGTTTTTTTTTGTAGAAGTCAAACAAAACAACCCAGTTTTCAGTAGCGTAGGGAGCCAAGCCCTGTTTTGCTCATTTGCCCCAGTCTTGGCATTGGCAACAGGTAGGAACATTACCACAAACAGACAGAGACCTCCTGTTTTCACACAGCTCTGCCTGAGCACAGTTTACCATTCAGATTTCAAGATCGCACACAAGATGATGACTTGCATGCATACATTAAGAATCACTTTGAGTATTTAACTGCATATATTTTTTAGTATGGCTTTAGGCTTATTTTCCTGTAAGTTAAAACATTTAAAAGGAAAATACTTCATAAAAAACACTATACATTTTGAGATAAGCTAGTGCTCCTGAAAAGTGCTAGGCTAATAACTTTGGAAAGCGCAGTCTTCCATTATAGCAAAGAACATTGATGGCAACAGCACAGGTATCTCAGACATGTTAACTGCAGCAGTTAAGGTGCCAACTCAGGAAAGGGGGGAAGGGTGATTAGCCCCTAGTTTGATTCTCTGCTGACATTTACAAGAATACCAGTTCTGGAGCTGAGGGCTGCGGTCTGAGCACCTGTCCGTCACGTCACAGCCCCAACCTAACCTGACACACTGTACAGAACAGCTACCAGTTTTAACAACTTTATTTTCCCCCTTAGTCAATTTTGAATCATCATCCTTGAGGTAGACGACCAGATATTCTGATGCACTTTCCCTGCACCTTTCAGTATCACATATTTCAAGTAAAAAAATCTGTTTTCAAACACTGTAGCCAGTGATTTCACTTTTGCCTACAGCGCTATCCATACTGTATCATGTCTGGAATGAGCTCGTTTGTTTTACACATTTGATGCCTTACATTTTTCAAAGCACATCCAAAAATCAGCTATATGAGGATTGCATTAAACCCTACAATTTAATCATAGTATATAGTCATATAGTATGTATGTATATATATAATACTTGTATAGTTTTATGGCCAAGTTACAAGCCCCTGAGAACAGAGTTTATGCAGAAACACTGGCACCAGTAACACTAGTGGATGCAGCTTTATTTAGATGTAATTAGCATAGAAAGAACCTGAAATTATTTATATTTTCTATTTATAGTAGATTTACTCTTTGGATATTTTTATACCTATATTAAGAATACATTTGTTAATCTTAACATTCATTGTGGAAAGATTATATTTACACACAAATACATGAAGCCCTGATGCTGAAAGAGCAAGAAGGGAAGAAAAGGTGTCTGATCCTGTGCCCTTATGTACATGGGTAGTGCCTTTAAATCAACTCAAATACGTGTGGGTCCCATGTTTGAATAAAAGTTACAGGTTCAGGTCCATAACGCCTTATGTATATATGATTTTGACCAAGTAATATTTAAACTATTTTTACAAACACATTCTACAGTAACTGTGTCTACAGGCTCAGGCATCCAGCCCTGAGAGAACCATGAAGTCTGTCCCCTGCATTTTGTAAAATCTACCAGAAGGGGCACATGCTTTGAAGTAGCTGCTTTTACCACTGCGGTGAAATGCACCTGTCTGCCTCGCACAGGATACAGACCCTCAAGTGTCCCAGCCTGCATTAAGCGCCAGCACGAACAGTTGCTCTTTCACTGATTAGAAGACTTGGACAATTCCAATTTGTCACCCAACTTGTTTGTGTTTTTGTATCTACCTACAGATGTTGCTGTCCAAAAAGAAGAAAAATACTTCAGTTCAAGATAACAACATTACATCATCTGTGAAAAGCAAACTGTACACTTTTCAGAGGTCAGGACATTCTTGTATTGGCTACGTTCTTCATTGAAGCTGTTCTCTCCTAACACTGTGAATACAATCTTGGTTTGCAACATATTTGAGAAAACAAACTAAACATGTTTGCAATACTTTGATAGGTAAATGGAATTCTTCCCAAACTGAAAGAATATAAGTTTTGACAAGTAATAGTGACAAGATTTTTTTGTAGGTAAAAAAGTGCAAATTTGTCTATATTACCTCCAAGCATTTTACACTGCTACCTACAAGGAATTTCAAAGCATCCTTCATCTTGATGTGATTTACCAGTTGAATAGTACATTTTGACCAAGAGTCATGAAGTATATTTGACTGCTGCCTCCTGACTGTACAGATGCAAAGAACACCTTGAAAGGGAAAAAAAAAAAAAAAAAAAAAAAGAAAAAGAGGTGCTAATGTCAGTTCACATTTATTAGTATATTTTTACCTCTACAGAAAATCTGAGAGATTGCCACAGCCCCAAATACAAGGATATCTACCATAATTTAACTTTAATCCCGTGGGAAACTTTTTGAAGTGAAACTTTGCTTGTGGTACAACTGGGATATGTTTTTTGGTGCATTTTCCTTTTTTGGAAAGACACAAGAGAACATTTTAAAATAATTAAACAGCTTTGGGGCCCCGCTTTTCTAAATATGTAAGTGGCACTAAGCAGGTTTCACAGAACATTATCACAAACTGCTACAAGCAAGAAATTGTACTTGATTATCCATACTCTACTGCCTGCAATATCTCAAAAATGAGAGCATTGGGTTTTTTTCTATGGTGGCTGCTCCTTATCACCTGTAATTTCAGTAGCCCAGGACATGTAGTCCTGTAGTTGGGCATTATCAAGGCTGGTGCCCTGGCCCTCCCCACTATGCCTCTTGTGCTGGAGTCTTGGCCAGTTAGGAATGTCTGTATTTGTTGTCACCTCTGATATCAGTTAAGGCTGGGTGGAATAGGAGCTATAAAGTTGGGTGGTGTGAAAGTGTGAAATAGCCATAGTGAGTGCTTTGTGGGGCAGTCACTACATTTGCTCTGTAAACGGGGAAGTTATGCTAAGGTAAGAAGTGACCAATGTAAAAACAAAGCTACAAGAATTAAATGGTCTTAGTGTCACAGTCAACTATTACTCATTTTTGCTAAATCCCCGCACTGTAATCATCTCTGTACCTTGTCGTTTCTTTCACACAGAAATTTTAGCTTCTGTGCTTTCTTGTGCATAAATACTCCTTCCAGATTTCCTGTTTCCACAGAGCGTAGTTCAATCGCCTTCTCTCCCCAGCCCATGACCTGATTAGATTGAAGGTAAGCTAAAACAACAAAAAAAGATTTGATAGTATTTAGCATCTGAAAGACTGATTCTTGCCTTATTTATGTCACTATGGATCTGAAACATTTCTCTTGGTTAACAATATGTTATGAATTATTTGTAGTTTAAGTTTACACAAAAAGCCTTGGAAACAGTAACTAAATTTTTCCTTGAAGACATATTTTGGACTCTAGACATAAATCTTAAGTATGCTAGGTTAAGGTTGGAGGAAACCTCTGAAGGGAATTTTGTTTAATCCCCGCCCCCAAAGCAGGGCCAAATTAAACAAGGTTACTTGGGACCTTGTGCAGACATGTTTTGATGGATGTTTCACAACCTTTCTGAGCCCCCACTGCAATGCATCACTACTTTCAAGGTGAAAAATTTCTTCCTAATGCCTAAATGGAATTTCTTGTGGTGCAACTTGTGCCCATTTTGCCTTTCATCCTTTCACTGTACACGTCCAAGTGAAGTCCCGATGCTGTCTTCTCCGTATGCTCCCATTAGGAGGTTGGGTTTGTATTTACTACGGAGTTCAGCTTAGTTTGAAACCTATATACTTTTGAATCTGAGACTAGGGCATGATAAATTTGGTGTCCTTAGCTATTGTCTTCCCATCACTGGTTATGTGCAGTATCTCCGTAACCAAACGAAGATACTCCTGCACTATGGAAGGTTGCTATGTTACTCTCTTTAAATCCGGCAATTGGATGAGAAATCAAAATAGTGATGAAGGAGTTAACACCACAGATTTCAAATTAGGCTCAGTTTATGATCAGTCCATGTACGGGCTTCCAAGGTAAAAATCACATTAGTTATGCTCTATTGATAGTCAATGCTCAGAAACTGTTTTTCTTGCTCAACTGTGAACTGTTATTTCATTAGTCTGAGAATTTTGGTGCTCTGAAAAGATGCACAGGGAATGCGTGCGTTTGACTGTTTTTTAGCATCAGTGGACAGTGCTTGCCTGCCCTACAATTCTGCTGTGAGCAATGTCTGTTCCTTAAAACCTTCCATGTTTATTTAGATATCTGTCTAAAAACTAAACTTTCAGTACACATTGATACAGGAAGCAACAACCTGCGATCCTGCTTTAGAAGGCAGCAAAGAATATATGCACTATGCCTGAGTGACTGTATTCTCCTTCTAGCAGCTGTTGCTTTAATATTAACTTGGAATCCTTGCTTTATAATTCTTATCAGAACAAGTGTATGAAAATTACACCTCCTTGGAAACAGGCATGGTTTGGCTACAAAGCTGTGATTTTAGTTTCCTCAAAGTCTAGGAATTTCTCCTAAATCTGTTTAGTGTGCTTTCAGTTATTCTTTGTGCAAAATGAAGGCCACTGTGTCACTAGAGATGAGAGAAAATTCTTTCCCAATATCACAATCATGTGGAAAGATGAAGAAACCATCCTGTTTGAAAAGCAAACCAGCAGTGAGCTACTGAGGGTAAATGGGAGAAGAGAAAGGAAGGAGGGGCATTTTCTACAGAATCAAACACCTGAATGTACTTCTAAATCTTTTCTTTATGCTTCACTGCCTAGGCTGTACACCAGGACACTGCTGCTGTCGGCTGTAAGGAAGACTGTCTTTAACATTTCTGAATCACTGCAGCAGTAGCATGATGAGCATCAGGGTAGCACACATGCAATATGCAGGTAGTACCTAAAAAGGTAAGCCCAGACCACAGGTAAAATGAAGAAGATAAAAGTGATACAATACTCAGACATTTGCTAGTTTTTCTAACAACTGACACCACATCAATGCTTTCAAACTTTGGTTTTGAACATGACAGAGGCACGCTATGGTTCTGGGAGGTGGGACAACGAGGCAAGTGCATATATATAAACAGCATGAAAGCAGTCTGTGGCTATGCTATTTAGTACAGGTCATACAGGCCCAGCGACAAAGACCTAATCCACTCGTAAGTCTCCTTATCTTTTCTATTACATGAAATCTGCACTCAAGCTGTCAATATGCTGCATTTGTATCAGCTGTATCCATGCCTTTGGCAGATTTCAATTTGATAGCATGCTTGCAGCTCTCAGTAACAGCTTAATTAGGCTCTGTTGCAACCTCTGGGTCATCCAGGATAGAAAGCCCTGGATGACTGGACCACTACCGCTATGTTCAGAAGAGATCTGATCTCCAGTTACAGTAGGAACACAATAAAACAGATATACCGAGTTCATCCACTGACACTTTGCTGGCCAACACATACATTGAGAACTTGTCAACTGACAGTGGCAAATTTCAGTTGAAGCACAAGTAACACAAACTCATTCTTGTAGCAGAATCAAAAAATTTTTTCTCAAATTGCATCTGTTGAATAATATGCCAACAAAAAGGCCCCGTTTTGCCGTTTGCAGGGTTGTCCAGGTATAAGGATTTATCTATACATGAAAATTAATTTGGACCATAACAGGCTGTGAATTCAAAGGTCAGTAGTGAGTCTTGATAATCTTCCCATGTGGGAGCACTTAAAAGTGTTGAATGTGAAATAAATTGGGAGCAGATTAGATGCTCAGAATAAAAGTTTCTTATTCTGGAACAAATGCTGCTATTCCACAAGAAGCCCACTTTCCACCTCAACAAGCTTTAGATAAAAATATTCTATGCTTCCAGCTGGCATAGCATGTAAGTGTGTTTGTATTACAAACAAAGCAAGATTGTACTGGTTTCTAGAAACCCTAGACTCAGACAGCCACTCCAGGTCCTTTGGACAATAGCTCAGTAGAAAAGGCATATACTGACTGACGTGGCCGTATTGTACTGGCATGAGCTCATTCACAGTTACCTGAAGCTCCTCTGCTTCACCCAAATTATCACGTATCTTAAAAGAGCTACAGTTGTGCATGAGCTCTGGTTCTTGTTTCACCATTTACACCAGCATTATTCCCTGGACATCAAAGAATATATGCCATAAAGTTCAAAGAGCAAAGTGAGCTCAAAATCAGTTTCTTAACATTGTGACAGCATTAGCAATACCCTAAACCTGAAGTGAGACTTGGTATGTCCTGTTTACGTTGTGTATTCGTTAGAGTAGAGCTCCGATTCATGGAAGTGACTGCTTCAAAGGGAAATGGTTGACGGACATAGGAAAGGTGAAAGAAATTTCCAAGTCATATTTCATCCACTTCTCTGAAGTGTCACTGACCTGAGCTAAATCCCGGTTTCACACCAGTAGCATACTCACAGTCTGAATGAGACAACTGCACTTAGTACTTCAGAACCTAGGTACTGCTACAATCTCTCTTCCCTTCTTAAAATTCCTTCTGTTTTGTAAACTTTTTCTCTTCAAAAATCCCTTTTCTGATTTCATGTACTGAATTTGGCTCATTGCCTTAAGCAGTTATTCCCAACTGATGTCTGCATGAGAGCAGAACCAGGCCAGCTTTTAGCAAAATATCATAAAATTGGGCTTTTCTGATTAGTGTTACAGAAATAGCGCAGGAAAGGACCTCAATGCACCTTCTCTTCCATCCGTATTTCTTTGCCATCTCAGCATCACTTCTGACATTTGTTTGTTTAACCTGACCTTAAAGACCTCTAGTGATGGAGACTTCAAAAGTTCCCCAGACAACTGATTCCAGATAAATCAAGAAGTTTGAAATGAACAAACTAACCATAAATTAGAAGACTGACCCACTTTTGCATGCCTGGGTCCTGAAACTCCATTTCACGGCGTAAGAGACTGGACGCTGCTTTACTGAATTGCTTTTTTGGAGACCATCAGTCTACGCACAGGTGAAATTCAATACAAAAAAAGCTACTGAATTTTGCTTTTGTATACGTGTTTGAGAAAATTTCTTCAGGCAAGCATACAGCTGGGCACCAATATTAAAAGGAGAATATCCAGTGATGACTTTGCTGACAATAAAAGATATCAGCTATTAGACACCATACAGATCTTAAAACTGAGTACACTTCTACACAACTGTTCAGTCAAACATTCTTTGGGGAAAGTTTATATATTTTTAGACAAATAGAAGGGAGACGTAGGTGTTGAGGACTGGGAATGGAAATAACCCACAGAGATACCAATAGAGTCCTGTGATGTGGCAAAGCTTGTTCCTGCTGAAACCCAGCCTGGACCTCTCCAGTAATGCTGCTGATCACTGATTAGGGCTGCTTGCATGTACTTCTGTCTGTTGCCCATGCTTTAAAACTTACTGCCCCCAAAGTTAAGCAATTTTGGTTAGGAAAATTGAGGAAAGAGTTAGTAACTTCTCTTATGCAATTCTTTTAGTTTTACTGCTATTATTTATGTTACCTGGATAGAAGTGGGTATTTTTCTTCCTCCCATCACAGCTGTGGAGAACTTTTACACAATGAGAGAGGCTAGAGAGTCAAAATCAAGAAGGAAAAAAACCTAAGGCTGAATAAAGTCATAAATAGACAAATTAAGAAATGGGGCATGGTGGTTCTCTAACCACCCCAAACAAGCTAGGAATAAATTTATGACTATAATTCCACCCCCCAAACATGTATGTTTCTATGCATCTCTGTTGCAAAACTTCTCTCCTTCCAGTTGTTGCTCACCCCTTTAATTATTCCAGTAGAATAAACAGTTGCCAGACAGCAACTGTTTGAGAACTAGAAAGTATCTTGATTGAGCAATTCAACCGCCTTTTGGTCATGCTGTTGTTTCTCTACATAACATCTTTTTTGCTTCCAATAAGTACACAGCAAAGGAAATAAGGACTTTTATTGGCTATCCACTCTGGGAATATCCAGTTTTGTGCCAAGCCTCTAAGACTACATACTGTAAATAATTCATTACCCACACAAAAGGGCAAAAGTGCTCCCAAATCTTATTAACTTGATGTTTCTTAAACCCTTTTAAAATTCTTTTTTATAGAAAGAAAATATTACAGCTATATTTCTGTTTAGCCCTACATATGTGAAGTATCTTTCAGATTAACCATAGAGTACTTCTACAATTTTAATTTCCCACAGGATTTGAGTTTCCTTTCTCCAATTTCTTATTAACAGATTGGTCACAGAGGTCCTAACTTAAACACTATGAGAGTAAGCTATATTTAGATTCCCTGCCCTAAATCCATCAATTATAATACAAACTCTCTTATTTTTTGTAGTCAAGATATTCTTACCAACTACAAAAGCTGTCTTTCAAAGTAACTGCTTAAAGAAATCAAGAAATAAGCAAAGTATGACTAGAGAGGACCCGGAGGTTAACATAAGACCCCTCTATCTCTGAAACACAGAGCAGAAATTTTGAGATAAGCTCATACAGACTTCAGGAGGTCCCATATAGGTCTGGAAATTCCAGGAAAACGGGTTCTCTCTTATGAAACTTTCCTAGCTGGCCACACAAATAACACAATTATTCACACTTCTCTCACAGTAGTTAGTGTTTTTGTCTGGAGCCAAGAATTTCAAAGGATCAAGAAAATTAATAAGAGCTAGTGAGAAATAATTATTAAAATAATAGTTAACGGAAGCTCTTTGTTTAAAATTTGTGTTGTGCATTGAGTCATATGTTGGGTTAATTTTTTAGTGGAAATGCAATTCCAATTACAAGTCAAATTAATCTTGTACCACAGAGCTTGACAATTTAGGTTCCAAAGAAATCCATTTCTGAGCTACCAGAAGTGCCACTGCAGCAGCAGAAATGCCTGTTTCTCTAGACTGACTTACAAAGAGAATCTAAACTATTCACATAGATAAGAGTCCTAACTTCTCTACAGTAAAATTCATCAGACAGGATGCCACCCTCAGAAACATCTTCTCCATCCTCTACTTATTTAACTGCCTTGAAATACTGTAACAAAAATGCTTAGGCAGTTTTGTACTGATAGCTTTCCATGCAAATGATTATCATAGTGGTATGCTGAAGAACAGGAGAAATAGCTGCATGAGCACATGGAAAGGCAAGTGTCCAAATGGCATTCTTTCAATTAAGATGTAATCAACCTTGAGAAACTGAGAATATCATGCCTAGCCAGATGTATACCGAAGGATGATTTAAATGAGAGTAATTAGCTGGAACAAACGATCACATGTTCAGCTGGTCCAAAGTGGTGAAGTTTTTTCACTTCAATGCCAGCTGGGTACATGTAAGGAAATTTTTACTGAAGTTAAGGCAGTGTGATTTCCAGGCTATAAGAATGTTTTACAAACCCATCTCTCATATCTGTGGGTTCGATGATTCAATACTTTCAGCAATATTAGGAAGGACTTAAGCTCTCTCTGGTCCACTCCTGAGGCATTCATGCAAATTCTATCTAGATAAAGTGAAAAAGCTTTAAGAGCAATCAATGCTCAGTGACAAACTGCAAATTTCCAGTCAGGAATCATCTTTGTGACCCTTCTTACAATACCCCTCTTTCTAAAGCAGGATGTTCCTTATAAATCATCCACCTTTGAAACACACTATGTAGTAACAGTGACTCTTTAGGACATAGCATATAGTAAGAATAATAAAACTAGAGAAGCCTGTAACAGTTAAAGATAACACACATGGTTTAAAAAGTATTAAACATGAGATTAGGGTTAATCTCTGGCAGGACGCTTATATAAATGATTTTAAAATTGTTTCTTTCCAAGGCAGGAAAAAGGGGTTCTAACTGATGAAGTACACCTGGAAAAACTGAGGAGAGTTTAATTGCATATCCTACATCATACATGCACACCATAAGGTAGATAAGACATTACAGTTAGAAGAAAATATTCATGTTAAGTAGGCTTGTTACTTTTAGTAAGGCCTAAGGAAGCACATCCCATAAACATGCTTCTGTCTCCTTCAGATAGCATTCATCAGTGCAACTTCCAAATACGTTCATTATTTCTCATTAGAACTCTTCTTACCCTGGCTGAGTAATTGCTTTTTGATTATTGATCATTTATTAGGTTGTTTCTAACATTAATTCAGAGGGGATGTAAAATTTTAACATATCAAAGACCATTATTCCTATGAAAAATGGAGAATTGACTTGATACATTTTAATTACACCCTGTAGCTCTGAATATGGACTGAAAATTTGAGGTAAGGCTATTTAGTGAAGGAAAAACTATACAGTTGAAACTGAAGCAGGCTTGTTGCTGAATTTTATTGAAAAATAAGTTGTCTTGTAGCAATTTGTGTTCCAGAGGTGGGCTTCTTGCCCTCGCTACTGTTGAAAACCATCTACAAATGTCAGACCTGGCACTTACTCAAGGCTGTTACTTCTACTGATTTTAATGGACTTTTCCTAAAACTAGCCAGGTAGAACTGAAAGGAGAAACAACATCCTCAGTTTTTCACTGTGGCGTCCAGTTTCTGCCAAGCTAATAATATACTTTTGTACAATCTAAGTGTCTTGGGCTTTTTTGTTTGTTCATGTGTTTGTTTTAGGATGCAGAAGAACAGGAGAGAGCCAGAAAAGAAATTAAAAGCAACAAATAATAAAAACAAAAATCTGCCTGTGCTGTTCTTGGTTTTCCCTACACTGTTATCTTGAAGCCCTCTGGGGAAGGTGAAACAAACAGCTGTCCTGACTACAATACAATCAAAATCTCTTCCTACAAGACCAACTGCAAGCATGGAGAAACTGTGAATCTATTAGAAATACCCTGGGCTGGCAACACTGTGAATTTAAAGTGATGAAATTAAGGAGCCATTTGACAGCATTTACAGACCTCGTCAGTAAGTGTCCTCTCTATAGTCGTGATTTTTTACATAAAAAGCTATGGGCTATGAACAATGAAACCAGGAAACAAGAACACTTTTTCCTCTCTGTAATTCACATAATTCTCTGTGCAAACTGGTGGTTAAGCTGCATCCTAAGTGAAGTTTGTCTGCATAGTCAAGGTATGATGCAATAAACAGCATGACAAGAATACAAACTATCTGATCCAAACATGAAGACCCTATTGCAATCATTGGCTGTCTTAACACAAACATACATAAATCTGTTTACACATCTGGTTTGCTCCGAAGTTGCTTTATGTGCCACATAACCACTCTCATACGGATACAAACCTCATAAAGTAGTCAGGCTTCAAAGCAGAATCTTACATTTAATAAAGTACCATTTTTTATACATACCTACAGATGCTGGCATTTCTCCCCACTGCAAAACAGTCTCCTTGGTGAAATGCCCGTATATATCAATGTAGATGCCTTCATCTTCATAGGTGAGTAAAAGCTCCATTCCGCTGGTATTTGGGAGGATGATAATGGCATGTGGGCGAATAGTCCCCTGGATCTAGAATCATATTTTACTAAGATTTATATCAGAAAATGGACTGCAATTTTAGTGACAACATCAATCTAAATAGCTTGGCAGGGCAATAAAAAGATCTATCTTATGGCTCATGGAAAGTGAAAGAAATGCCTGTTTTCAGAAAGGCTGCAGAGTTTGCTAGCCAGCCTCTGAAACAGGCTTTCTCCCCTCCTCCCCCCTTTGAATATGACAGTAAGTTTGCAAACAAATCCACATTCAGTATTTCATATCTACCAGTATTAACTAGTTTCAAGAAGCCATGGAGCCACTGAGACACAATAATATGTACTTACTCACAAAACACATTATATAAATAGAAGAAAGGTGAAATAAATTTGAATTCACAATAATTTCAGAAGATGGAGGAAAGACAAAAGCTTCCACATTCTAGGAAATCAGTGCTTTCACTTTCCATGATATGTCCCTGTCCCCACTCACAAGCTAAAACCTGTAAATTTAACAGTATTTACAGTAAGTTGAAAAGTTTACCTGGACCTTTCAAATACAAGCTACTCTCTGTCCTTCCCTTCCCACATCCTTCACTAAAAATAGTTCCCCATTTCAATACTGTTCCGCATACATTTTCTGCACGCCACAGGAACAGTGCGTTTCACTCACACAAATTATTTTAACAGCTGTTACATACACTAGAATCTCTCCCGAAAGTCAACATGTCCCAAGTGAAATTTCTAAGTATACAACCATGAAGGTGGGGTTTTATGAAAGCATTTTTGAAAGAACAAGAGGACCGCCTTGAAAAACAGTAACAAAGCATTTCTTTGTTTAAAGCACTACTCAAACCAGGATGTTAAATAGTAAATTAAACCACAACAATTAATATTTTTAGAGGAAGCATATGACTGAAGTGTCTACATCACTTTCACAAGCCAGCAACACACAGATCTCTTTTTCTTCACGCACATACATTTATGCACACCGTAAGGGCACAATGAACAATAAAAGAAGCACTGAAGCTGTACTTGCCAAACTGAATACACTCAGGCCAACCACTTGACTCCGTGCCTCCGCAACAACTATCCGTAACACTAGCACAGGTATCCAGAGTCGCAGAGCAATTTTAATGCGTTGCCTTGGTACTCGCATGAGCGATCGAAGCAGGTAAGAGATGAAGAAAGAGGTGGGGAACCAGGAAAAGAGGCTACCAGAAAGCAAGAGTATCTAAAGTCAGCCTGTTAAAGTCAGGTCTGTTGCCACCACAAAACTCCTTGAGAGAATTATCCAGTTCTAGCAGATGTTCTTTAAAATAATAAAATACTGAAAGATAGAGGCCCTATAGCAGCAGATTTATTTCAAGTCTATGACTCTAAAGGGAAGATATATTTTTAGTACATGCTAACTTTTGGTTGAAGAGCGCGCACAAATTGAATCAGTCTTAAAGGTGCCCCACATATGCAGGACGGTCACCTGGGAAATCTCTCTCATCAGGTACATAATTATATTTGCAGCCTGTTGAAAAACTACAGCCGCTTAAGAAGGTTCACTTTTTTCTTTGCCTTTGTTATCTTGGGCAATTATGCTAATGATCTTTTTGACAAGTCATTATTCACCTTGCTTAGCAACCAGCTTCCAGGGATGGTATGGAGGCACCGTGCTGAGATTTATGAACTACTAATGGTCAGATTAAATAAAACCCCCGAGCAAAACTTTAAAAACACTAAACACAGAAGTAAACAGTGTAAGTTTTTAGCAGGTGATTCAATGCTTTGTTCTGAACAGCTGAAAAAGTTACTTTTGAATTAAGAGAACTTTATAAATTTAACAGCCTTCCTCAAACATGCGTCCACCAGATACACTGGCCGACAGAATCTGAAGGCTGTCGCTTGTCAGGGCAGCCGAGCGATCAAATGGCTCGCAACGGGAGGCATGGGTTTTCATTTGGTTTGAAAACCTGGGGCTGAGAGTGAAGAAAAAGTTAAAGAATAAAAGGGTTCAAGGCTGCAGCATACAGATCTGGGATGAAATTTCTTCAGATATCCTCAGTGTAACTTTGGGACACATTGCCTTGGGGTCCAAGAAGGCCATGGCACCCAGGTAAGCTAATTCTACAGCCCTGTAGCTCTGTTGACTTCAAGGAGGTTTCCAATGTACACAGAAGTTTCCTTGCCAGGAGCCTCCCATTAAACTGGAGCCATGGGAACCTGGTAGTTTTCTGGACCTAAGCCCCCAAGTTTCTCTGGATTTTGGGACTCAGCTTTGAAAAGAACTACCTAAAATAGCTAAAAAATATGCAAACAAAAAAGATTAAAAGCATAGCACAGACTTCATATCAGACAGCCCCATGCCAGTCATTCACTTCTGCAGGGGAATTACTTAGCTGTTATCTGAGTTTAAGCAAGAATTTAGTGATCATCGTCTCCTCAATGTAGAGAAGCCCAATGCAATATGTACACATCAACCTGAAATCAACAACTTCATCTCAATTTCTTGACAATCTAATTAGAAAAACCTGAGGAAAATGTAAAAATACTTCTTCATTTAAGAATTTATGGACTGATCTCACAGGCAGTTGAACAGTGAGATCAGCAAATCCATTTAGTCTGGAAGTTGGGTTTCTGCAAAGTCATGACTGAAAAGCAAGTCACGTTTTGCACATTGAACCTGGATCTGTAATCATGTGAAACAAATGCAACTCTGCTCCATGGTGAAGAAACTGGGATTATTCATGGGTGCACATCTAGACCTGGCTCGTCTAGCTACGAGTACTCATTGGTGCAAGGCTTGCAGTGGATCGAGATTAATATATGTTGCAACAGTCTTTGTAATCCAGGCCAAATTTCAGCTCAATTCAGTGATAATTTAGTTAGCTTGTTAGCAAGACTGAAAAGCACAGCGGCAGTTGTAAAAGTCACCTAAATACATGTAGATATTATTGTGTCTTTGCTTAATAAATTTCCAGGATAAATTAATTAAAAACAGTACCGTCCATCCAACAGGCTTTCTGACATTAAACCATTAAAATTTATATTCTAATTGAGATAAAAGCCTTTTAACAGAACTTCAGTATTATAAAAGCATGTAAAAAGTAGTTTTCTATTAGCTGGCATGCAATGATTATTCCGTTACCCTGTCTTCTAAAATACAGCCCGATCATCATCAATATAAAGCCCAAAGAACAGAAGCATTTACATAAGTTTTTGGAGTATCTTACGTGTGTTGGAAGGTACAGGTCATACACAGATCCAGAGTCCACATCAATAGCATGAAAGCCTACTAGTGAGCCATATATGACTTTTAATCTTTGTCCATTTTCAACGGTCAGGTCAACTGACAGTGGTTTGTGATGAAGTGAGGCAAAGGACTGGAAAAAGAAAAATACACTATATAATACAATGAAGCTGTTGGTTCACAGACCTAAATATGTGACCTTAAGAATTTTCAAAACTCTAAAGTTTGACATCTATTTTTGTTAAATAGTATGTTACATTTAAGGAGCTAAGTATCCATCATCCACTCAGCTGCAAGGAGAGCTGGAAAATTCACTTCTGTTTTGAAAAAATTCCAAACTCTAGAAACAGACTAGGCAAAAATTAGGCTGAATACCATTCATGTTCAATTTCATCCTCTTTTGAAGGAAATCAGCATCAACTTTGTGAACTCAAATGTACATTTTGGCACAGCACTGAAGTTATTCACATCTAACAGAATCATTACTGGGACAGGTTTTTGCCTGCCATCTCCAATGTATGTCAGATGAGCTACTTTTTCTTTAAAAGAATACTCATTTTATCTTTAACTAGAAATAAATGTTATACAAAGCAAATAAAAAGGCAAAAGCAAAGATTACATGAGACACAGCGATACATCTGAACCAAAGTGAGGTTTCACTTACCTTAAAAGCCATGAATTTGTGATAAGGCTTTGGAGCCCAGGCATAAACCTCCACTGAGTTTTTCAAAGCAATTACAAGGAATTTGATTCTCTCGTATTTTACTGTAATACAAGAAGAACAATTCCTTAGGTACCAGACAGAAACTTAAATCAAAGGCCATCTCATCATATGAAATAATTTCAATGGACTACTTGTAAAGGCAGACATTCTACAGCAAGGGAGAATTTAACGGATTCTGGACATCAATGCTTAATCACCAGTGTCAATACCTTGACCGAAAATGTATAGTTCATTTATTCTTAGTAAAGCCAGATGACTGTTAACAACATATTACATATTGCTTTTCATATATATATGAAAACAAAATAGATACATCTTACTAATCAGAAAAAAAAGCCTTGACCTTGCAGCTAAACCAGCCTACTTTATTTTTTAAGTGTCAGCACACACCAAAATTGTTGGTTGTGAATAAGTTACTTTCGGAGGAGTGGTGATTGTCGGCTGAACAATTCTGTTACATTCTGCAGGATGAATTTTGATTTCACTGTTCATGCGTGAGGTTAAATCCCCATGTGCTAGTGTGGGCAAAGGACTTCCATGTTTCTGAGATGAGTAAGTATTTAAGAGATGAGAAGTTTCTCTAAGTTGATTAGTTCATGTTGGGGCCCTTGAGAATAAATGAAGAAGCATGCATTGAAAATTCAGGCTTCTTTGTACATTCTGTTTTCCCTCTGTCAGAGACAAGCATTTGCTTTGGAAACAGAATGCTAGGATACTGCATTCCAACTCATTCACCCTTCATTTTATATGCAGCGTCCATTTGGCAGGGATTTTTAAAACATGCAGGTGCCACACTACTGAAGTAAGGTTTGTTTTCTGTAAGAGGAGGGCTTAATCAGCGCTTGCTGCTTACAAAGGCGCGATTCAGACTGGCCAAACATATAGCAGAGGCATGAAGAGTGGTTAAGGACAGACACTGGTCAGAAAAATCTCACATAAACAGAGAAAGGAAAAAAACCCCAAACTCCACCAACATGCAGAACAGCACATCCTTTTCCACTTCTACCTGAACAAATGGCTGCAAAACCAAAAGTCAAGATAGAAGATGATTCACCAAAACAAAACCACCAGCAGCTGTTTTGCCAAAGAAGTAAGAGTGGCTTGTCAGACGTAAATAATTTGCTCCTAACCAAGTGTTTGCCTCATTTTAGGATAACTATTTTTTTAAAAAAGCAAACCACAGCAAACCCAAAGATGAGCAACTGAAGTGGAATATGCATGCTTAGCTCTAATCACAAAGAAAGTAGCAACACACATCTGTTTCCCATTCTTTCTTGGTTTTAACCCTTGCCACTTTTAAAGCTGTGAGATATAAAAGGAAAAAGAGAGCCAAGCAAGGTATTTATGGGAGCCAGCCACTGTGCCACCTCCTGCACTCCTCTACATAATTTCTCTATGTGACTTTGAAAAAGTGCCACTTTCGCATACCATCCTTCACCATCCATCACACCCCTTCACACAGTTAAATAACATCACAATAGTGATGTTCATATTTAAGAATAAACTGTCTGAAAGCCAAATAAAAGCAAGATAGTTTTCAACTGCTATGGTACCATTTCCAGGGTGTAAGTCTAAACAAAGGTATATTTAGGTCTTTTACGATCTAGAGACAGGGAGGAACTGTAGCACATGCAATCTGATCTACCTAAGGATATCTTACAAGTATTATTTATTAGCACTTTACTAAGTCCGGTTTCTTAGTAGTTACTCAGGGCTGGGGGGAAGCAGAATATCATGGAGGTGCAAAACATCAGTCTCATTAAAACCTACAGAACTTCTAAATTACTGACTGAGTGGCAAACCAGGGCTCGCACTCCCTTCTTCCAGCCATCACAGGGACTACCTATAACATCATCCAGCAGCTGCTGTGAGAAGAGATACTACCTGGGATGCCAAGAAGCAAAGCATCAGCCATATAGAACAAGTTTTGCAAAAACATGGAGATATTCAGCCCAATACAATCCTCAAACAGCTGAAGAAAAATGCTCATGTCACAAGATGCAAAGGGATGATTAAGCAGCTGTTCAAGTTAAAAAAAAATCAAAAGTCCTTACCGACTTTGTAGTGTACGCAGCCTTCCAGGTCACCCACAGACACCCAGCCTTGCCGCTTCTCCACCTCTGGATCATTGCGCAAAATTTTATTTCTCAGCCATGATAAGTAATATACCCTCAACTTATTCTTCTT
Organism: Neomorphus geoffroyi; assembly: GCA_033558235.1. NCBI lineage: Eukaryota > Metazoa > Chordata > Aves > Cuculiformes > Neomorphidae > Neomorphus > Neomorphus geoffroyi. The sequence goes on along the minus strand of JAUMJM010000045.1, from coordinate 8,722,888 downwards.
TCCTAGGATTTGGGAAAAAAGACAGACATAACACTTCAACTCACGGAAGTACAAACTCTTTCACACTTACAAAAAGCCAGAGTTTTGTGACCTTGAGTACAGTGGGTCTTTGTGCCTCATCAAGGTAAAAGAAGAGTCCAGCAGCACAAAAGAAAAGCCCTGTGTGATGGTGACAGGCAGGAAGGAACCGGAACGTGAGCAATCCAACGGCATTTGGCACATTTGCACTTACCTTGTCATTTTATGCGAGGGAGGTTTTCACACCTGACTAAAATTCTTGCCCCAGAATAGGTCTCTATAGGCACATATATTATCAGAAATAATCACATCATCTGGCATTTACTCTTTGATGTGAAGGGAGGAACAAAGGTGTGGCCTACAATGGTCATTTTGAACAAGTAACTCATTTAGTTCTAACTAACCGACAATCTTCATTACAAGTAGCTATTTTATTTTGGATTCCTTTCCACATGAGAATTACTTTGTCATCTTTTATCTCAATCATTCTTTTTGTTGCTTTAATTCCTCAGTACATATGGTCAACAGCAGTTCTACAGGCTACTGTAGAAGAGAAGGACTGCATCACATAAGCAACTGGACCTGGCAATATAGGACAAAGAGCCCTCACCATCACCTACCATGGTGAGTCAGGACTGGAAGCAAGGAGCTGCCATTCCTTGCTGGACCTACATCTCTGACCTTGTTATGTACCTCTGTGGCCACTCTTATCCATGAGGAATAAGGGCCTTGCTATCTTGCAGGGCAGAGCCCATGCTGTTTGTCAGCAGAGGTTGCAGAAGCTCCTCCATTTAACGTTAGTGATGCTTTCACAGTATAGATCACCCTCACATTACTGTTCATACATCTTGTTGAACACAGAATGAAGTTATTTAATGGTATCTTAATAGAATTTCACTTAGATAGATGCTCACCCACCACAGAAACAAGCAAACAGACTGACAAATTATAACTTGCTGAGAACCAGTTCGTTTTAAGGATATGAAACAATTCACATTTTCCACAAACCATTTTACACATTAACTAGGTAATGAAGTATCCCAAAGCCTCTCTGAAATGAGAAAGTAAATGTTAAAAATTCAAGAGATTTTTCCTATTAGCAAGAATAACTGTCCTGTGATTTTCTGTAAGAGGAAATTCCTCAACCTAGTTTATAACCTAATTCTTCTTTTTAATTGCTTTCAACCCTGATGCAGGTCAGATGCTTTTAGACACTGAACTAACCTGATATAGTAATTAGCACATTGAGTCCTTCCAGAACATCCATTTGCTGGAATCGTCTCCTTGTAATCAGTGAATAAACTCTTCCTTGCCCACTTCTGTCCAGCAGCCACAATCCATTCTCTGTTCCCACCAGTAAATTTACTCCTATTGACACATAGAAAAAATATTGCATAAATCACCTAAATGAGTCAAAGGCCACTGAGTGTTCAGTGCTTTAAGAACTGATTCTTATTTAGTCTCACTTAATGGTACTTGATAATTTCTCTGTTGCTCTGTAGATGGCCTCTCAGAAAAATAAATAGAGAAAAAGAATCTCACCATTACAGTTTTTACCCAACAGAAGACTTATGTGCCCATGTAACTTGAAGGATGAGTAGTTTCTCTTAAGTCAATGCTGATTTAAACAAAAAGGAAAATGCTTTGCAAACTCAAATGTCTCAGGTGACCTTGGAAAGTGCCTGTGAGCACTTGCTCAGTCCAGCACTTGTCCCAGTCCAGCACCACTCCACTGGCAACACAGGAGATCCAACTAAATAATCTACCAATTAAAAAGACCAACCAACCAAACAAACTTCTTTTCCCAAATACAACACTCAAATCACAGGAGGACCAAACCTGTGGAAAGAAGGGCTGCTGTTAGGAGGAAATGGAGCGTTTGTTTGAAAACAGCGTGCGTTTTGCAGGAATGCTTTCAAATGCCAAATTAAAGGAGTGAATCCATCCAAAATCTAACTGCTCCCAAGGAAGCCAAGGCTTCAGTGGGTTGCTGACATCATAGGATGTCAAAAAATGTGTTTGGCAGCTACATTTCCGAATCAGCAGGTTCTAAAGAAATCACATTGGGTATCCTGCTGTAAGAAGCAACCTCCTCTACTGGCAATGCTCTGACAGAGCTATCTGGTGCTCTTCAGCCTCAACACACATTTAATTGCAGACCTAGTCACATAGGTCTGGTCTCAATTTAAAATCCTGGGCTCCTACAAACATATTACACAAAATCTGTGAAACTGTTCACTGGAAATCTACATTTCCTTTGGACAATGGTCATTCATTTTCCATTCCAGGCTCAAAAGGCGAGGATGCATAAAAGGCTGGGTGAGTCCCACAGAATACATCTCTTCTTCAGAAACAGAAAGCTGGTTATAACAACCAAGAGCTTAGAATAGTCTGAGACTGGGACAAGAGCTACAGATGTTGAAACTGGTGTGACTACACTCCTCTTGGTTTCACACCATGTGAAGCTGATCCTGTAAAAAGGGTGACTCAGTGAGGTTCTGAGTAAGCACTTAAAACAGGAACTAAGGAAGCCAAGCTTCTGGAAAGATTGATGCCTGACCTGCCCCAGATTCTTGGATTATCTAACACATGTCAGGAATAGGCTTCAGGTTTAGATATTCCAATTGGGTCAGCTGTACTTGTAAGAGAAGAGCATCATGAGCTGCATAAGTTACTAAAACATTTGCAATTTTTGGTTCTCCCAACAAGCACAGTTTCAATTTGGTGCCCAATCAAAATGCTTCCTCATTCTGACGCACAAATCCTTTCCAACTAAGCCACCTGTTTGTCATCTTCTACCAGGAAGGCAGTGTCATGCAAGTGATGCGGGGATCTACTCGGTGATCCAGTCCAGGACTTTCTGACAGGAGAGGTGCTATAAAACCATGAAATCTGCCCAGCACATACTGCCAGCTTCTCTGGATGCTGCCTTCCCTCCGTATGCATGCCCAAATACTTCTGCGCTTACCCCACAAAGCAGCGCAAAGGACCTCTGAATTGAATTTCTTCTTGTATTTACGAATTTCTGGACTATCACTCTGCGGGCGGATATTCGTTGGGTTGACGTTGACAACGGAGCCCTTCCTTGCATTTTCTCTCCTGACAGGCTCAGGTTTCGCACTAGATGCTAGAATGAAGGACATACGCCATCATTAAAAATGCAGGTGTTTGGCTACATCTCACATTTGACCTGTTTATGGCAGAATGAAAGAAGCCCCAAAGGAGTCAGAAAACACCTTGAGAGCATTACAGAGTCACAGAAAATAAAATACATCTGTAAAATTCCTCAGGCATTCCTGAGTAAGCATGGTGGTACCACAGCAACACAGAGCAAGTCACATCTGGAAGAAAGGCAGAAGTAGCACAATGAAAATTCATAGCAATGTGGAGTTTCAGTTTCTGGAGACGCTACTGACAGTTTCCATTTCCAAAGCAATAGGCCTTCCCCACTCCACCCCCCCAAAAAAAGAAACCAGGAGTGATATTTTATGAGAAGGATAAAGTATACTCACGAGAACTACAGGAAGGTCCTACTGGACTGGTGGGAGGGGTGATTGGCAGAAGTCTAGGATCTATAAATGAAGTAAATGATGTTGTAGACGATGTACTGCTCTTTGAAGGTGTGCTTTCAGTGCACGGGATCTACAATGAAAAACAAGAGCTGCTTCAGGAAGGCGATGGTAGGGGAGCAGACAGCACACAGCAATGTGGTGCCTCTGAGGTTCAGAAGAAATGGCATGTGGCATATTGAGACACGATGAACGGTCTTAAAGCAGCAGATACATGGTATAAATTCTGTGACAGAAGAGGCCTGAGCAGGGAGTCATGTCAGTTGCTTAGCCAGGCACCGCGCTGCACTAGCCAGAAGAGCACGTCAATCACTCCCTGCTGTCTTGTCTGCAACGGGGCACTGCTCTAATCTCTTTGCAGCAAGGAGGATGCCGTTGCCTCAGATAAGGGACTTTAGCACATGACCCCTGACAGAGTTATCTGCCTCCAGTGGATCACTTCTCCCCAAGAGACCCCTGTGCTCACAGCAGTGTTAGAGTCCCTTTGGGGCCACTGAGACACGCTGCCCCGGGCCCTGCGCACTCCCACCTTTCACTTGGATGGAAGAAAGTCGGGGACAATGAGCAGAGGCAGACAAGAGTGGTGCATTGCTGACATGACAGGTAAAGCAGCAGAGGATAAAAGCCCTTCTAGCTCGTCTAAAAGGGGAGAAAAAAAAGGGGAAAAAAAGAGACTGAAGAGATAGATGGGGGCAAACAACAGGAACAATAACATCTGTTAGGGAGGTCAAGATTTCTTATCCATCCTCAAGACAAAACTTCTAAAGAAAAAAAGGGTGTGGTGAAAAATCTCATCATAAAAAGAGACAGGACAGATTAAATTAAGAGGCTCACAATCTCAGGCTCCTAGGGGCCGGAGGAAAATGATGGCACAATTCACTCCATCTGTTACTTATCTCTTACCTTAGTCAGAGGTTTGTTCTGAGGTTCCTGGCTCGTCAGCGGCACTTTTGGTGGGTTCACAGAGGAGTCTGAAATTTGGCTTTGCTGGAGGAGATCTGGCAGGAGATAGTTCTGGTTGTTTAGGCTCCAGAGGCCTTCTTGGGTGCTAGAAATTTGTTTTCCTAAAATCTGATCCTGTGCATGAGAACAAACAGTTAAACTCCGCATGTAGCATACTTCCAATGCACTACGCAACTCCTGTTCATTAGGACAATAAACAAACATATGGGGAGGGTTGCTCCGCGTGATGCATCGCAAAGACCCTATGAAAAGATTAAAATAAAATTGTAATGCCACACAGAAGTTTGTGGCAAACACCTGAGACATCAACACTGGCTTCCACCCCTGAAGTCGTGCACAAATGTTCCTCATCTACATTACTTCAAGCCATAGGTAAAGAAGCAATTTCATCCTCAGAGACACTTGAGACAGAATCATATTACTTGTCCTGATGTTACAGATCTGACCTTTGCTTAACACAGTCAGAAGTAATTACTTCTCTGTTCTGGACCTTCACTGAGTTCAAAGCCCCTTACCATTCATTTCATTACTACTTTCCATTTACTGAATTCAGAAACTTTATTTTAAAATGATGACATTCGGTATCAGCATTTCCAATACAATGGGGTTTGGTATTGCAGACCTCCCCACAGGATCCCACCAGCTTCAAGGAAATACTTGTAAACTGTGTAAGGTGTGAGGCACCACACAAGCTCTCTACGTGACAGCACAAAATATGGATCAGAGGTCAGCTTTTGGGAATACATGGCTAGAAGCTTGGAGAGGGAGAAAGATGGAATGCGTAAAGCAGGTGGTGTCCCAGACAGGGAGGACAGCACACAGGGATCTACCCCTGACCATGATCAGTTAGGGTACCCGAACATCATCAGCACTGGAACACAGAAAGTGACAGGAGTCAAGTCCTACGCTAGAAAATTAATCCTGAATTACACCGAAGCAAAAAGCATCACCAAACTCTCACAACTTATAGCTGGTTGAATTCAAGGCAAGTCTCTACATTGTACTGACTCTGATAACCAACCTACTGAAACTGGATCAGCTATTCTGAATTCTGGCCCAAATATGCGGCCTTTTTCCAATACCTGGATATCAGGGAAAAGGGAATGCACTGGGCTGGTTTTGCCAGAAGAAAAATACTGTGTTTGCTCCATTAATAATTTCTTCTCCAGAGGCAGGGTCTTTTCTCCTCAAGGATGGTGAGACAAAGGCAAAGTGGGACTCCTTCCCCAGTCAGGAAGGATGCCCCTCTGGTCTGAAGCTTAAAAATCACACCAGGGGTAAAGAAATCTCCTTTTTCTTCCTAACCCTCCCACAGCTCGCAAGAAGCTCTGGGAAAAACATCAGTTCCACAGCAATTTATTTTCCCTATCTGTGAAACAAGAGCACACTCCACAACATGTGAGAAGTGCTCTGACGCTGAGTGCCAGTCTTATTACTGTAATTTTTTTTTGTTGGTTATGACCACAAAGAACATTGTTCTGCTTTGCCTGTTTTCATCTTTTCTGCACTAGTATTTATCACAGGGGAAAATCCACATGACTTGAAGTCTCTACTAGAAACTACAGCTGGAAAAGAACCACAACATGACATATAAGAAGATATGTATTTTTGCTAAGCCAGTGGAGAGACGTGAAATAGTTTTCCCCTCTTCTGGTAATATTTTTAGTAAGAGGCAGTTCCCTTTAAATTGGAATAAAAAGGTCAATATTTTTAAAAACAGCAACAATGTACACCAACAATAATCAACAGTATTGCTTTTTGCAGCCTGCCTAGTGCCTTCAAGAAATAGGTTGACATCAGAAACTACTACCAGGCCAATAACAAGGACAAATAAAGAAGTGCAACATTGTACCTAAATGTATGCATTTTTATAGGAAGCACAAAACCTGAAACTACACATTTTTTTTTCAAGGCTAATAGCTATAATTGTCAATGCCAGAGCAGGACTTTAGAGTGAAAATGCTGCTGAGAAGAAATGGATTCAGCGTTTATCATGCACATTAATGATCTGACACCCCTCCCCACTGTACCCACCCCCTTACAAATGGCCAAATTACCTTCTGTTCTGTGATGGTGCTTTGGGGTTTCAGTTCAATTCCATCTGGTATTCTTGTCCTTGAGAAATCTGCCACTCTGCTGCTTAGCAGTTGCCTGGTAACAAACTCCAATTAATGAACAGAACTACTTCATGAGGGGGAAAAAAGCACCCAAAACCCAAAAAAACCCCGCCATATACATATTCAAAAGTGAGCATAATTAACATTCACCAGTTACACTTACAGGTTCTTGTACAAAAGCAAGCTGATTAGTCTGTGGATGTGCCTGAATGGACTCGAGCCTGAGGACCATTCACACACCGCAGGAAGCTCTCCCCACCCTGGCAGAGAGCAGCCCCTTCATCTCCCTGCATTTCACCCATCATTTTTCAGACACTGCATAACTCAGGAAAGCAAGAGCTGGTCCCTTGAGCTGTCATTTGAGAAGTACTTACTTCAAAATTTCTCCTGCCTCCCCACAAACACATCCCTGGCAGGGCACAATTATAAGATATCCTGCCCTTCAGAGAAAGAGCAGCAGCTGCGCTTGCGAAGGGGAGAGTCGCTGCCCTGCTATATGCCAGTATCAGGGACCTTTCTGCCAGTGCCTCCTGGGGCAGGCTACACCGGAATTTCATATTGTGAATCAGTCCTTGAAACATGGGCATCCTTCACCTTACATAAAAAGAAACAGAGGAAATGTTGCCCATAGAGACAACAGAACCTGAGCTTCTGCATCAGCTGGGGCCAAAAGCCCACTTAGCCGAGTAACCTGTCTTCAGCAATGACCAACAGCAGATGCCTACAGCAAGACTAAGAACAAGCAATACACCTGTTGTGATAGACCCCAGCGTACTATTGCTTCCTGCACAACCAGTGCTGTCTTTGCATTTTAAACTTTTTTCACCCAAGTGGAACTGCCTCAAACTTACGTCAGCCAGGCTCTGGCCTCTCTTCTGGCCATTTCCACCCCATGTTCTTTATTTATTCCACTTATTAACTCATATTCAATTATTAATTATCACAATGCATTTTAGCCTAGTACATTTCTCCCTCCTTTCCAGTAATTATAAAATCAACTGGATTCAGGATGCTGGTGTGAAGGGCTCTAGAGTGCTACACCACAGCCAGTAAGACAGCGTAAGGGTTGGGTTTGTTTTTTTTAAATGTTGCAGAATGTGAGAGAGCTACCGACCCAAGATGGCTGTGAAGGAGCAGAAGTTTTTGTGGCCTTTTTGTTGCTGTTTATTTTTTGGTGTGTCCTCCCCTCCTATGGGAAGGGTAAATATTTGCATTATAAACTTAGAAGGAATGGCAAGATGCGGAGTAGGACCAATGGTGAGTGTAGGAAAGCAAGCAGAAGTTGATCTTAAATGATGTCAGCCTCCCACTTATTAGAGGGAGAAAGCAATTCCTAGCCTACCACAAACCTGCATCCACCTTGTTCGAATTTTGGTAGGGAACAACACGTAAAGAGCAGTGAGAGGAAAGTGAATTAAACGAGCCCCAGGAAACTCGGTATTTTAGAGGGATGGTGAATGCTGCAGTCATCGGAGGACAAAGCACTCAGCAGATTAGGAGAGATTAGCATCAATGGAATAGATATGCTATACAAGCAGGTAAGATGCTGGATTACATACACAGCCAGCCTTTCCTTAAAGCAAAAACCAGGTGTGTATGAGAAAGAATTCTGGCTTATCTCACCAAAAATAGAAACAAGACCAAAAGTTGTTTTACTGGTGAAAGAGAGCTGCCCTTAGTCCTGGCTTCCTCAGAAATGAGCTTTCTCAGGTTGGTTAATGGGATTCACCCAAGACAACATGAAGCTCTTTCCCTTGCATATGTGCATGTCCCAGATCTAGACCTACTGGGCACTTCCTCGAAAGATGGAACATGGACATAAAAAGCTCTTCCACAGCCCAGGCAAGAACAAGAAAACACAGATTATTTTCAATAGCCAACTAAAACTTGGACCAAGGTGTCTCAGCTAAAGCCCACACAGAAAACAGTCCTACGAACCACAAGGGGCTTCAGACCCTACATTCACACGCTGTATTTAGATAGCAATAAAACCAACCCCCTTCACTTTATCCAGAATATGCAGTTTCAATGCTGACTGCTGCTTTCACTTTGATCACTACCTTATTTGCTATTTACTTGGTACCAACCAGGATATATTTCCCTAAGTATCTATCTTTTAACAAAATGATGTTTGGCTGAGGTGAAGGGACATAATAATAGACAAGATTATGCTTCTGATTTTAAAGAAGTTCTTGCAGTGGCTGCCTGCACACGATGGCAAACCTGACGTGGATTGTCCTGCTAATTCCACTTTACTAAAGGACTAGTGGTTCTCACACACAGAGGAGATGGAAATAGCACGTGCGGATTTCTAAAGGCAGTGATACCACTCCTTCAAATCATTGGAGCATGCAAGGATCACAGCAATCTAACACTTACAGAGCAAAGTCATTGCTACAAGGCAAATTCATATTTTTAAGTAGAATCTTTCTGAGGTCTAGGTTGAATTCTATGACCTAGAGTGAATAAAACTTTTTACAGATCAGAATAATGCGGTTTGGAAAAGGAGCAGTAAGAAAATAAAGGCATTACAGTATAAAGACAGCTCTTTCAGATGCACTGAATAAACTACAAGATTTTTAACATTTCCCCTACTGATACCTCAGCTTTGAAAATGAACTTTGGAGATGCAAATCAGGAGTATACACAGATGCAAAAACTCTACCTTCTTCAGAGCAGCACAGGGGAAAGGACTGGTACCAGGCCAACACAATAGCTTGCCAACAGTGCTACAAATCTGTGCAGCTCTTCCTGAAGGCTGTCAAACTACATGTGTAATTATGTCAGAGAAGCAAGAGCCCCACCCCAGAGAGCTCAGTGGCCCTGTGATGCACTTCAAAGTAAATCCTAGAACTTGAATTAAAAGGAAGTCTCTCTGCAAGAAAACTAGAAGTTTCATTCATCAATACTAAAAAATAATTCTGCTTGCTGTTCCAAACAGCAGGGCTGGCCAACTGATCCCTGACTCTTCCACGCAGACTAGCAAGCTATTTGTGGTCCATTATTTCTCAGCAGAACACACATTTTGCATGACAGGTAAAATACCACAAGATGTCAGTCTCAAAATCAACAAAAGAAACTGGAAAGCCAGAGAGAAACAGTTTAGGCGAGATCAGCTTGGTACAAGTCACGGTGTGTTGTCTGGCAATCACAGCAATTGTGCAAAATAACAACATTAAAAACACAGCAAATTTTACAAAACCAAACCCTGCTTTCACTACCCCTCTTTATAAACAGCCCTGCTGAAAGAATCAGCTCTTCAGTGGTAATTATATCTCCCAGAGTGAACAGACTATCTGAATATGTTTGTCTTACTTTTCTCTAACAGGTGTACAGTTTTCTTTGCCTCTCCTTTTTTCTTTCAAAAATTACATTTAAACACAAATCAATGTGAAGTAATTTACAAAAAAGCACTGCCTATTGATATTCAGTTAAAACAAGACATTTCCTCATTGTCCCAGGGCAGCAAGTCATCAAAGCTTATTACACCGCACACATCTGATGGAGCAAACATTTACCCCCGGGAGTTCATTATAGAGCAATTAAACTGCTTAATTACAAATGACATAAATGATGGATAGTAACTGCAGAGGGGAGGTAGTATTTATGTATGCCATTTTTTTCCAGGTATATAGAAGCATGTAAAAAAAGGAATAAAACAATAACTAAAAAAAAAGTCAAGCCAACCTTGTATGGTTTGTGTCATCTTCATCGCTGCTGCTGACTTCGTCACTTGATGAGGAATAGTCTGCTGCTTTTAAGAACGCACTGGCACCGTCCTTCCCCTTGGCAAAAGAGCCTGGACTCTGAGGAAAGAAAACTCAGTTGCATATTTTTTGCTCGTGGAAGAACCTACTGCTCACCAACAAGAGCAGTATTTTACTCTCCCAGCAAATATTGTTATTGTCACTTCCACACCAAAAAAGCTTTATTAGGAAATAGATGCTTTTGTTGGTCCATCGCAAGTGGATATTTGTGAATATCTGCAAAGTGACCTAAGCCAAAACATCTGATTTTCCTAAAAGCTGCAATGTGATTAATTTAGTCAGTAAGTTATTTCTAATCTCAAACATTTATGATTCAATCTTCACACTTTGCAGCACAGAAGTACTTCCTTTTTCACACACAAAAAGGAACTCTTCACACCAGGACTAAAGGATTACACCACCTTGAACTCTATTCCAGCCCTGGATTACCTGGAGGTGTGTGGGGCCATTCCTGAGCACAGGCAGTGTCTGCACAGACCCACTACGGAGCACCTTTGGGCTGGAAAGGCAATGCCAACACGGCCATGGCTCATACCCACAAGGCCTTTAGACATCCCAGTCGTAAGGGAACTCATATATAGGCCTCCCATGTCATTGGCAACAGTCTAAACACAGAACCTTCTTCAAACCTCCAGTCTCTGACAAGCCAGGAGGGGTCAGGGACTCTGGTGAGCAGCAGCTGTCCCCTGCTGCCCATCACCAGGAGCCACCCAGGCCTGCCCACCAAGTTTTAAAATGCCAAGCATCCCACATCTGGGCTCTTACACAAAGCACCATGAGTTCCAGTTGTCTGAAAGGTGTTCCACCCCATCCCTCAAAATCAAACACCAGCAAAGACAAGAAATGCCTCAATAAAGAAGACAGAGAAGTAGCAATCATCATCAGTGGCACATCAGCGAGCCAGGACAATCTTGAGTGCCTGAAAGCCTGGTAGCGCACGCTCCAGGTAATTACACGCTGGATATTTGCACAAGTCACAGGCATGGTCTTGACTTCTGGGTTGCACAACAACTGATCAATAACTTCCTGAAAAAATAACTTCCTAAAAATTATGATTAGACAGGTTCAGGAAAATTCAGATCTCTGCCAACGACCTGCACAGGACACAAGTCAGACCTGGACTAAAGGCTGGTGAGACACATTAATGCAGCAGTGAGCTGCCCCCCCCCAAGCCTCTCAGACTTATTAGCTAGGAAACTCAAGCACCGACAGAGAAGCTGTCTGCATAGGCGTGTCCTCAGTGGAAACCATGAGCAAATAAAAAATAGCAGTGGATTTAAAAGAACCTACTGCAATCTGGCCTGGATGAGAAACTTTTTCAGACTTCTTATGCAGCTGCAAGTGGTTTTGAGACAAAATGTCCTCTGCTTTGGCCAGTCCTGGATTCCCTAGAGGGGGAAAATGAAATAAAATTCAATGCATGTGCAGCAGACAGAGAGGGGAGCAGTAAGACAAGCACACATAGTTACCACCCAAAACAGACATGCGTCTCTGCTGACAAACTCCTTTTTTTCCTCTTTGTCACAAAGGGAAATCTTTTCACTTGTTTCTCAGTGGTTCTGGGTGCCACAATATTACATATATAAATTGATACTGATGCAGTTTAATGCTGCGAGAGTAAAACAAGCAATTCTAAACCTTGGCAACGTACTCCCACTGTGCACCAGCAACAGTTCCAAGGACTGGAAGGCAGCTTGCAAATGAAAAGGGTAAGGGGATGCTAATCCCTTCCTCTGATCCTGTTTTTGAGGAGACACAGTCCATTATATCAGCAACTGCTGGGTATATAATGCAGCTGGTGCCACCCAGCTACATTCCTGTGACTGCAGACAGGGCAGGCAGGGAGAGGGTACAAGAGTCTGGGCCTCCAATGTCCATTTTCATGAGCAAACAGACATGGTGCCAAGATTTGGCTGGCCTTCACAAAACTGTTGCACAAAACCAGTCAAAAGGATCTGATTCTCTAAATCTAGCTGGGCTGGGAACAAACAACTGCACTAAACTACACCCACAATAATGGGGTCAAGCGAAAAGCAGAATAGGATTCACCGCTTCCTGTGGCAGCACAGGGAGAACCATTTTCTAGTCCCCGCTTCCCTTGGGGCACATGAAGTGTCACTTCTCAGCTCCCACTGCCACTCTGCACCGCGGGGAATAGTAACAGCTCACATTTTTGCAGAGAGAAAAGGCAGCATGAGGGGGCACCTCCTGACACTCTGCCCAAGGTCGGGCATGGGTAGCAAGGAAGCTGTGGCGCTATGCTTCCCTCCCAGGTGGCGTGGGGACCTACATGTGCCACATGCCTGCACAGCTATTGAACAGCCAAGCAAGCAGGACTAGAGGAGCTGCAGTCCATGTCAGGAGGAATGCTTGCAAGTAATTAAGTGCTCTTGCCTTTCAATAACCCCACTGCCCACAAGGCTATCTGGGAAGAACAAAAGCAGCCTTGGAGAAGCTGTCTTCTGCACATAATTCCTGATGCAAATGAAGGCAGACAAAGCAGATGTGCCTTCACCCTGCCACTGGGACACACCAGCCAACTCAACATCTACCTTGTTCAGCAGTTTCTCCCAGGACTATCTCACTGCTACCAAGAGGGCTCCTTGCAAGTTAAGGGGGGGAATTCAAATTTAGACAAATAAGGATTTGTATTTCATAATTTAGACTTCATGTAGTCACATATTTTGCAAAGCTTTTAAAATTCAGAATTCCTTATTGGTCAATGAGTACCTAAGCAACTCAGCAGAAGTATTAGCTTTAAAGTATTTATAGCCCTTTCCCGCCCAATTCATTATCCCTGTGAGTTTCAGAAAGCAACAAACTCTTTCTGGAACACCATATGCCAGAACTAGCTGTAATTTAATGACACTTAAAAACCCAAGGAGACAGTTTAAACCACAAGGGAGGTTTTCTATTCTTTCCATTGCTGGTGAGGTTTTCATTTCCCCCTGCCAAAATAGCACAGGAGTTACAAATCACACAGACATTGCAAAGTTGAGCTGGGCTGTTGCACATTGTTCATCTCTGCTGTTATTCAAAAATAAAACAACATAAGAGAAAAAAAGAGACAAAACCCAAGCAGTTTAAAGTGCGGTTTGGATTTCTCTTGGAGCAAAGCTTCCTATTCTGTGTAGGCAGTGAAAGCAAAACTGGCTTGGTTGTGTAAGTGTAATAAATAACCAAGATGTTCTTCAGTTATCAAGGGCTTGCAAATTAACAATGCGAGCCTCAGTTTAAAAATAAATTACGTCAGTAGCTCACTGGTGTGGTTTCAGAACACTTCTAGCATCCACCCTGCTTCACAGGGCATGATTCCGTAAGTCCCCCATTTCAGTAGTCTGCCCGGATGCAAAGCATGGTTACACAGCACTGCTTTGCAAGCAGCTACACAAGAATGTCCCTACAGCTGACCCACAGAAAATGCCCTTAGGAATAACAATAGAGGAAGAAAGCTGTCCGCTTCTGCTCTGTGGCCCTGTGTGCCAGAATCTCAGGTCATATCTCAGTGACCAGACTCTATACTGCAAAAAACCTGAACAACGATGAGCAAACCACTGCATTCCTACATCGCTACTAGGGAGAACAAGATAGCGTACAAAGTTGTGCTCTGCTTGTTGGATGAGGCTGTCTCTGCCTTTTAACTTCCTTTTGTCTTTTTTTTTTTTCAGCTGCACTACCTTTTGCAAATAAAAGAATATTGGAGGAATGTTTCATAAGGCACTGTACAGAAAGTCTTATGCTTCCTTCAGCCAGTATGTTATTAGAGTGCAGAAATATTAGCGTACGAGAACTGCTCACCTGTATCATCTTATCAGCGAGCAATGCAAAAAGGCAGTATATGGTTATGCAGAAAATGCCAATGGGTGAACATTAGTACTGAATTACATCTGTGTGTCTGTAGTGTTGGCTCTGATGAGTGTCAACGGTGTCACTAAGTGCAACAGAACTGATTTTTCAATTTTTAATTTAGCGAATTCATATTTTCTATATGGAAGTAAGTCCACAGTCACTTTTTGACTCAAAAGAGGAAGTGTTTATATTTTAAGAACATGAAACCATAAAATCCAGACACAAAAGCCTACCACCAGAAGAAATTGTTAAAAAAAATATTGCATTTCCACTGCAGCACTTGACACCCTGCAGAAGCCCATTCCATGGGACAGGAATTTTGCACATTTTGACTGAGGAATCTTTGACTTAGGAATCACCTGAGGTTGATCGGCTGCTCTGATGAGATCCCATCTCCCACTGCGTGTTGCCAGGAGTGCTGCTGCTGCTGTTTAGCTTCAGAGCATGTCCCCTGGGGGATGACTGATGAGTGTTACTAAACAGAAAGACAAAAAGCAGATCAGACTGTCTTGTGTGCAGGAACACAGACTGGAACGGACCTCCTAGGCCACTGAATCGAGTTCCCTGCTGCTACTGTATGATACAATACTCCTGACAAACAAAAACTTCATATTCATTGCTGCTCCAAGCAGGGCCACCCAGCAGCGAGAGATGATGATGGAGGGGACGGTTACCTCTAGGCAGTCATTCTGGGAGATTACAGAGATTCACAAGTCATTACAAAATATCCTACTCTATGTACTTCTCCCTTGGCCTCTTCAGATCTGTGTCACTCCTGATTCCAAAATCTCATGGCTTTTAGAAATAATGAAACCTGCCCCAGTATCCTTCTAGAAGATACAACATCATCCACTTATCAATGGAGAAAGGAACATATCTGGCAGTAAAACAAGCTGTCAAGCTTGTGAAGTAAAACAGTGGCTCACTCAGAAACACAGGCTCAGAAGCCACTCGCTTGTAACACTGTGGTTTACTTACATGTTTCTTTTCTGCTTTGCCTCCTGTAATTCCTAAGTAGAGAGCATTTAGGTCTTGACTTCACTTAAAAGTTACTCCAGACGACGTTTCTGACTCTGACTCATCAGAAGTGCTGCACATTATTTTGTTATGTCAGCTAAATCTACTTCCCTTTCAAATCTCTCCAACCCTAGTGTCTCACAGTATCACATATCCCAATTACATGTCCTATGGGGGCTACTCTTTATTGCTGAGCTCTCTGCATCCTTGGTCTTTTCTCCTGAAAAAAGTACGCTGGCAGACTGCCAAAATAGTCAAGATACACCTACAGACAGAAAAATTGCCTCTTCGAGCTACTATCAGGCAAAACAAAACTACAGCATAAGTTTCACAAACATAGTTATAAGTCCCTATATGGGTAGTTGGGGCCAGACCCTGACTTGCCAAAGTACCTAGATGTCTAACTTGCCTTTGAAACCAATGGTGCCTGCACCGATACAGAGCATCTGCAAGAGCATCCAGGCAGCCCTGACCAGCACCACTCCTCCCTGTCATCATCATCATCATCATCACCAACAGGCTCGGATCTCGAGCACCTTCAGCAGCCACTTACTCTAATGTGAAGGCAAAGTAAAGCATCACCAAATCACAGGAAGTTAAATGACTGCACAACATGCTGCCGTTAACTGGGAAATGGATGCAGAATTTGTACACAACCCACTCGGGCGTGCCAAACGGGCTGAATCAAATGAAACAGCTCATTGCAGGAATTATTACGGATGGAAGAGTCCTTATATATTAAAAATACTGCTTTCCACCAGAAGACAGAACTACCTTGCATGAAAAGGAGAAGGAGGAGATATACAAAAGGCTTGTTTCTCTTTAAATCAGTTGTGTCCAGGAAGCTGGCTTAGACGCTTCCTTCAGCAAACTTTGTTAGTTATTTTTGTGGACAAACTGGCTCAAAAGACAAAATCATTCTAACTGCTACTAAATGAGGTATAAACCCATGTCAGTTTTGATGGTACTGAGGTTATAGTTTTGGGGTTTTTTTAATAAATTTGCTTTAGTTTTCCTATTGACAATAAATCAGAATTAGTATGAGCATAAAATGCTGACGAGCTTACCTTGGAAGGCATCTTTGATGGCCAGGCTGATCCCTGATGTAAAATTTAGAGGTTGTCCTTTCTGGAACCTTAAGGATTTAATCAAATGTTTTAAGTTTGCTACTGATATTTTAGACTTAACCTAATGCTTAACCTGTATCAATGCAAAAATACAGACTAACCAACACAAATGAATAATGTTTCAGGGGGATCTGTGGAGAGGTCTTCCATGACATCAGCATTGGAAGCTGCAACTCAGCAGCAGGTGCTTCTGATTTTGCTATCAGGGTGCAGTCTGCAAGTGTTTTGCACCCTTCTCTAGAGTTAGTATTATTCTTGGTAAATATTGAAAGCAGACAGGGAAATGAATATGCAGTCATTTAATGCAGCTTTCCCAAGGTGGTGGATGACCTTATGTCACTACCAAAGGGCTGGGGGAAGAGACACACCCCCATGCTCCAGCTGCAAAGTAAAAAATGAATACACAGACACATACATCCCTGCACAAATATCCTTGTACTTGTTCTTAAAAAATCTGTTAAAAAGACAAATACACCAACTAATGAGCTTTTTTGTAACAAGCCAGATTTTTGACAGAAAGGGTAGCTCCAAATATTTGATCTACCAAAAGAAGTGTATCTGAACTTGCAGACCCCACAGATATTATATACATCACATAAACTCAGAACACCAACCTGCTTATAAATTCAAACCTGCTTCTAGATTACTGAGACACAGTTAATGTACAAGCAATGACATTTTCCCCCAGTTTCATGAAGTTCAGATGGATACTACACAGTGCAGGTGAACTGAGCAAAGTGCTACTAAGCACCGACAGTGCTAAACACCCTGAGTTTCACATACCTTTGGGGGTGGCTCTTCGTTTTGGTTTATGCTCCAGAATACGTCATCCTGCACAGGGCTGAGTGGTGTTGTCACCATATCTGACAGTGAACTGCTGTGGTACACATCCTTACTAGCCCGGAAATTTTCACACTTGAAATAGATGAAATAATACATGTTGAATTGTACTTCCCTGCCTATGTAACAGGTTTCAGTTTCAATACTTATCAATGGCTCTGTCTGTGAGATCGAATTTTTAGTAAACATACAAGGAGTATGGTGTTTGGATACAGCCCTACTCACCTTCCTCACTCAGAAGTTATTCATTCATTTCCAGCATATTAGCATGTTTGGCAGAAATATTTCAAGGTGAAGGGTACAATAAAAAGAAGTAGGAAAACCATCTGTGCTGTAAATATATCTCCCCTTCTTAAATCTATGCAGAAGCTAGTAGGTCATTGGCAATGAACAGCAAACTACTTAATTGGATGATGAAAACATTATGGTAAAGTACATTTCATTCAAACCTGACCACTGCTTTCATTTCAGAATTTAGATAGCATAATCACTAGGGGAGCTCAACCCTCCCAGGATGTCTTCCAAACCAGTCTTTGCAAGCTCACCATCAAAGCAGAGTCAGAGACAAACTGCCAGCTGGAAGTGCTTTCAACTCTCCAGTGGTCCATAAGGGTAAGCCCTGGCCTTCCTCTATAAAAGATTTTTAAATTACTTGAAAAAAAATCAAACTTGCGAATGCAGTGAGAAATAAATAAGAAATTATGCTCAGATCACACCTCACGGGTAGTCATGTCCAGGTACTCCCATTGCAACCACCTTTGTTTAAAAGATATCTCCAAAGGTATCAAATTAGAGCATTAGGATAGCAAAAGCCCTTATCACAGGGAGGGAAGTAATCAAATAACCTCCTTACAAAGTCTTCATTCCAACAGAACAACAAGTAAGCAGTGTAAGACTCAGGCTAAAATACTCAAAATTTGGTCCTCTGATTCTTTCTGTATTTAAAATAAATAAAGTAAAAGAAGTCTCTTAAATTCTACACATCAATGATGTATTATACCAGCATCTTTCAAAGGGGAAGAGAGGCAGAGCGCTAAAAAATATCAACTGAATGTACTTATCCTCCCTGAAATGAAAAATTCTGTTGGACACAAGACCGAAACACGCTAACACAGCTCTGCTGGGAGTCACCTCTTTCTCAAATGCATGGCAAGATCAGCATCTTCACCACTTACAGGCCTAAGAAAAAGGCTGGTAATTTTTGTCTGAGTCGAAGTTCACTCTTGTGTCCCGATTAAGTTAGCGCTACTCAGATCAGAGGCAGCTGCAGTTCAGTTTCCCCAAGGAATGACTCAGATGAATATTTCATTGATTTATCAGCCAAAGTATGTAGAATTCTCCAGTTCCCCAGTCTTAAAAGGTAAAACTCAGTAACCCAGATCTATGCACAGCTTTTCAATAATATAATATGATTATGAACTCCCTATAACTCCACAAGATTGATTCTTTAAAGGGAACAGTGCTCAAAATTACTTAAATATTGCAGGTACTAATTCTAAAACCAGTTAAAGATGCCAAACATCCATTGAAACGTGCTATCACAGCCTCCCAGACCTGCTCGGCAAAGTCAGCTGTCAGAAAACAATCTTGAGAAGTTCACCTAGTTAAATATTCAAGTGCTTTTTCTGCCTTTTTGGGACAACATGCTCTGTTGACCCTCTTCACAGAAAATAGCTTTTTCAGCAGTTATAACATCTCATAATCCACGTCCTTTCATTTTGTTAAAATTACTTTTTTGTCCAACATGATTGTCACTAATAATAGTTTTCACTTAACCGGAATTATTTCAACAGCAAAGTGTTCCCCTGAAATGATTTATTGTGGGTATAGGAGTAGGTTTTATAGCAAGTATATTATTATCAGACTATAGGAAGATTTTTTTTTTTTCCCTTGCCACTTCTTCAACAACACAGTCACATTTTGTCCTAAATTCAGCTTTTGAGTTCTGAAGGCTACCAGAAAACTATTTGAGCTTAAAAACAGCAACAGGCTTTGCTGAACCATGATACAATGACTGGGTGAATCCAAACTCTGCAAATGGTACCCACACACATTCCTGGGCAGAAAGAGACCAGTACACTGGTTCCATGTAAAGCCAAGAAGTGACACCTGCTCTTGGAAGGATTTCTGTAGGATCTACAAGACCTTGCAATTCCACAGCAAGCCAAAAAAACCTCTCAGAGAGCCCCCAAAGTCAGACTGTTTGATATTCCCCATAGGCTTTACAGATTATTTTATAATTTGTGTGGGTAGAAAAAAAAAAATAACAAACCCACCTAACAATGATTCTAAACTGCTCAGACTTGAGTCTTAAATTGATTTTACTTTAAGTAATACTGAAAGAACAGCAGCTCCTCTCATGCACAGATAGCCCTGGTAGACAAAGAATTACCTATGATGTGTCTTCAAACCATAAAGGCACACCTAACAGAGCTAAGAAAAGGCACCTGGTGCTCCCTGAAACTATAACATAAGGTGATATAATACAAAAGACTGATTACTAGAGTTAGTTTAAAAAGATTTAGGAGCAAGAAGTTTTAAAAAGACACTGCATTGCTTTTTGGAGGATGCCCAAGTTACTAATTTGAACTGAATCTCCACACAGCCTATAGATAAGCACAACTGTTTTTACAAAACGGCATAAGGAAAAGGATTTTCTTAATCTTCTGAACAGATCTGCTCTGGGATACTCAGTCAATCCATGACCTAATGCACAGCAAGTTCTTGTAATACTGTTAGCTTTCTTGTTCTGTTTCAGCCATGTTAGTCCAGACAATAGAGCAGATCTAGCCAGCACATCCTACAGGCAATTAAAACATGCAGCTCATTTCGGATGTGACTAATGTCCTCCACTAGTCTGGCAGCAGGAGATGCTGGGCACAGAAACAGACTTGGTGACTTTGTTCAAGAAGTCAAGAAATCTCTGGAATTCTGCAGGTAGCCAAGAACAGCTCATCCCACACCACAACAACCAGAGCGCCAGATCTGCTACCACACTGCAGCAAACAGAACGGGTACAAAGCAAGTGCACTCTGATGCGGTACTATCTCACTTTTTCCTTACCAGACAGATATGATACAAGACACTGATAAATCATTCTCCCTGCACCTCAGGGGCTGTGTTAAGTTTTCCAGTGAAATAAAAATTTTGAGAGATTTCGGCAACCAAGATATTCCACAAAATCTCACAGAATATGATCATTTAGAATAAAAAAGTCATTTTTGTCTGAGGAGAGCAGAGCAGAGATGACAGACAATCCCTCTCTGACAAACCTGGCTGAAAGTTGTTCAGCACATACATCTGTAATGTATTCAGCTTGCATTTTAACTCTGCAGTTCACTTTTATTTTAGATCAACAAGGGACCCGCTTATCAAACTTCACAAGTATATTGCCGTGAACCTTCTAATGTCTAGGTGACTGACCCATCACTCACACTGCCTCAGCCACTCATACAGTTACGGCAGGCAGCGTGTCCAAACGTGCTGCTGTTAGCATCAACAGCTGCTGCCAATCAGCAAAAGGAAACACAACCTTTCAGAGGATTTACAAATTACCCATTGAAGTCCATTTGGTCTCCATGCTAACACAGTGGGTAAGAGTACAGATTGGCTTCTCCCTGTCCAGACACTGGAGTACCGACGTCTGAGTGGGTAACAGGGCAGCTACCAGCAGGGAGTGAAATCACACAGTAACAACTGTGTATCACTTGCTGCTATCATCCTTAACTAACACCATCGCTTTAAACAGCACAAAATTTTTTATAGTGTAGTTTTCATCAAGGAATGTGAAAGAGGATGGTAAATACTGCTTCATTCCTCACCAAGCCCCATGGCAGCTGGGAGAGGTACATTCAAACAGAGAAGCATCAGCAGAGTACAAAGGAATGAAGAAACTTATCCTAGGTGATGCAGTCAGCCTAGAATGTAGCTCCTTTCAACCGGGCAGCGGCATTTTACGAAAGAAAAATTCCAGGTCTTCAAGGAGTCAGTCAAAGGGACCACCTGGGAAACTGCTCTCAGGTACAAGAGAGCAGAACAGAGCTGGCAGATTCTTAAGGATACTTCATAAAGCACCAGATCTCTTGGTCACCAGGTGTAATAAATCAGGAAAGGAAGTTAAGAGACCAGCATGGCTGAGTTAAGACCTGCTGGTCAAACTAAAGGGCAAGAAAGAAATGCACAGGCAATGGAAGCAGGAATGGGCAGCCTGGGAAGCGTATAGAGATGCTGCCCAGTTGTATAAAGATGGGGTCAGAAGGCCAAGGCAAAGCTGGAGCTAAACTTGGCAAGGGTCACAATAAGTAATAACTACTTGCTTGTGTATATCGTCTTCAGGGATAAAAATTCTGGCTTTGTACTTGTTTTGTAAAGTGCCACATATATTTATGGTGCCATATAAATAATACATCACTCAAGGTCTGCAACAGCACAGTCATTCAGGCTTTCTGTGAAGCATCTAAGAGTAATATTATGGAATCAGTAATCAGGCATCATCATAAAAATAACTTATCTAACCCTGACCTGCAGTGCCTAAGTATAATTCCACACAGAACTTTGCAGCATGTGGTAGAACTAAAAACCTCTGAGTCATTTTGCACAGACCTCAAGCATTTGTGCCAGAAGGGTTCTGATGCAACTGTTCTGCTTAGGAGCTAACCATGCTTTCTCCTCCCCACGTAGTACGGTACCTGCACTAATACGGCTCTCTGCGGTGCAGGGGTGCAAGGGCTGGAACTGCTGCCAGATCCCATCCTGGCGTGTGGTGTGGCTTCGTGTCCCAGCACTGCTGGCCACTGGAGGGAAGGCTGGATGCTGTCACTTTTCTTTTTTCGGTCCTCAGCCTGAGAGGGAGAAAAGTAGAAGCACATTGCACACTGAGCCTCAGGCGTTGCAGCCTGGATGTTCTTCAACAGCAGCACCGTGCACATCGACCCCAATGGACCTCCCCACTGGGGAGAGACCATCCCTTACATAACATGAACCATTATTGCCTCTCCATTTGCAGCCCTTCCTTTCCCATTGAATTTCCAAACTGCAGCAGGGAAAAGGGCCTAAGCTGCCATGTGATGTATTCTAGGCCATCCCATTTGCAGCGGGCTGGGATTTTAGTTGAAAGGAATCATCTGTCTGTATTTAGTTATCTTTGACAACATGCAGCCTGTTTTGCTCTGCATTTATTACCCCCTTCTACAACACTGACATTACTGCATGTTGCTTTCTACTTTAAAACACTTTTAACACTCTATCTTTTAGTACTGCTTGCACTATGGAAAAGACTAAGGAACATGATCTAGAAGGAATAAGGGCCCTTTTATTTCCTGATGGTATTGCTTATTACAAAAGTTTTTATCCTACAGTTCTGACCTGAACTCTACCCAGTTTCATTCAACATGACTGATTCCCATTCTCTAGTGTAAATCTTCAGCATATCTTCTGATTCAGCAGCCTAGAAACACCTCTACACAGTAAACTAGAGATTAATGCCATAAAAATACCCAGTTATCTGTGACCTGATGGGCATTCCTGATGGCATCTCTTGCTTTATCTGGATGTGTCAGGAAGGTAAACAGATTCTTAACACAGCTTAAGAAACTGCTGAAGAGATGGAAAATGATTCTACTTAATCTGACAAATCTTGATTGTGGGGAAAAAGAACACTAAAACTCTTCCACAAAAAAACCTCTTTAAAACAAGCAACCACAGCCAAATATCATGAAATTCTAGCCCTAGTGAACTCGATTGTTATACTGCTCTTGAGACCAGATTTTCACTATTTGCAACTCCTAATAATGAAAGGCAAATTTTACCATAAGCAAGAAAGAAAAAGTAAAAATTACGAGTGGTTTCACAAAGTTAGATATGGTAATTTACCTACCAGCTCTGTACCCAAAGTGTGCCTGCATGAAATATATTATGAACCAGATGGAAACTCATGCAGCCAACACTTTGCGCTCCCAGAACTGACATAGGCTCCTATCCAGGCACTGAACTAGTGCAGCACCAAACCCAAGCTAGGAACCCTTGCCTCTCAGCTCATTGGCTCCAGTGGGACCAGACACAACCCAGAGCGAGCTCACATCTGCACACCCCAGGGGAAATCCGCCCTGGCCTGCCTGCAACAGGATGAGCACAATGGCAAAGCCAAGGAACTCCCAAGAAAAGGTTCTGTGGCCCCAAACATTAAACTTGAGGCTTTGGAGGACTGTAGGGGTTTTTGTTTGTTTGTTGTTTTTACTGCCTCAATGCAACAATAATTCTGGAGAGTTTTTGAATTTCAATCATTGGTCCTGCAAATGCCACTGAGCTCTAAAAAGTATAGAAACAAACTCGCTCTTGAGCAGATGATCTCTATCCTCACATATATCTCTCCCAACAGAGAAACCAGCATCTCTCTGGCAATAAACTGGGAAAGAACAATATCAACAAGCACAAATTCACTGAGCTATGACTGTTAAAACCAGTTAAAACTTCAAAGCATTTTTAGTTGTTATGAACAATTATGACTGCTGACATAATTATGAAGTCTCAAACTTCAACCAAAAAATGCAATCCTTTACCTGTAATTATGATTTAGTGGAAGGATCTGTGACTTCCAAGAAGTTCTGAGATTAAATATATACTGTACAGTACACTGTCCTTAAAAATAGAGTATATTATGGTAGCCATTTCAACAAGAACCTCGTGCTGTGAACCTAAAAGGCAGGCAGCACTTTATCTGCAGCTACTGGTATTTTCTTTCACTGCTAAATTAAAAGCCAACAGTGACTGCACACTAAATTCTATAATACATTTCATTCTGCTACAAAGGAGTCATTTACAAAACATGTCAAATCCAGAGATAAGCGTTTAAGCTGACATTTTGCAGTTCTTTTCACTTCAAAACCACAATGAAGTAGAAAAGAAAGTGAAATTAACTCAACTGAGTTGCATTTTCTCTCCACCCTCCAAAAACCTAGCAAAGGCAAAGCATTTTTATTGACTTTGACGCTGTGTATTTAACAAAAGCAGCTTACTTCTCTGCCCACACTCAATTTACTCCACAGCTGGAATAAGACCCAGCCTTCCACTATCAAACAAATAGTGATTTCAAGAGGAGTTCATTCAAATTTCAGTAATGATTTATTTAACCAGTCAAGGCAATAAAGCCTTTGGAGCTGGGGCATTTGGGTTTTTGACAGCAAAGTTGTACTTCAAAGAGACTTATTCTCTTGTTTTCACAAACTGCTACTCTAACAAGGAGCTTAATATCTTTTATTTTCCTGGTTTCATATTGCTGCTTAGCTGTTTGGAGACTCTATTCAGTGATTAATAATTTCAACAATCCTAGCAGTTTCATATAACTGCTTATCAATATAGAAATTTACACCCAAGGGAACCAGCTGCAGCTTGCACACACACGTGTACACATATGAAGAGGTGACAAGGAGGGCTCTTGCTTAAAGTCTGCAACAAGATGTTAAGAAGCAGCGCTCTACATTCTTTCTACGTATTTGTACGTGAGTTTTCTTCATGCTTGGATATTTTGGTAAGATGCTTTGCCATGAATAAAGAGACCATCACTTCCCCTATTCTACTTAGACACTGTCACCTAGGAGGCACTTGTGAGCTGCTGCAATTTTTTACATCAGCCCAGATTTTAACACAACAAATTGCATCAGCTGTAGAACTGGGCTTACAAGTTAGGATTACATCCAAAAGAAAAATAATGATGAGATAACATATACTAAGTGGACCTCAAGCTTTTCACAATATGATAACAGTAAGCAGAACAAGTTGGTGAGCAGAAACAGTTTTAGAACTAGCAAGAGAGCGAAATGGATTATAACTCTTAATCAAGGAATATATGTGTCTACCCTGATCTATCAATCTAATTACCTAAGAGAGTAGTGGGAGACAAAGAACAAGAAAAGGCATCACAGTCTGACACTGAGGCACAGAGATCTATGCTTGGGAGGCATGATGTAATTTGTGTACATCAAAATCAGGCAGATATCTGTTTAACCTCAGATGATACTATCTTAATTCATTACTTTTTCAAAGACAAGGGAGTCATAGAATCATAGAATCATCTAGGTGGAAAAGACCTCTCAGATCATCAAGTCCAACCGTACCTGTCTCCCCACTAAACCACGTCCCTAAGGAACTCATCTACTCATCCTTCAAACACCTCCAGGGATGGCGACTCCACCCCCTCCCTGGGCAGCTGTACCAATCCCTGACCACTCTTTCAGTACAAGTTCTTCCTAATGTCCAGTCTAAAACTCCCCTGGCACAACTTGCAGCCATTTCCTCTCATCCTATTGCTGTCACTTGTGAGAAGAGCCCAGCACCTACCCTGTCACACCCTCCTTTCACCCACCCTGTCACACCCTCCTTTCAGGCAGTTGTAGACAGGATGAGGTCTCCCCTCAGCCTCCTCTTCTCTAGGCTAAAAAAACCCAGGTCCCTCAGTCTCTCCTCATAACCCTTGTTCTCCAGCCCCCTTCCCAGCCTCGTTGCCCTTCTCTGGACATGCTCCAGCCCCTCAATGTCCTTCCTGTAGCGAGGGGTCCAAAACTGAACCCGGCACTCGAGGTGCGGCCTCACCAGCACTGAGCACAGGGGCACAGTCACCTCCCTGCTCCTGCTGGCCACGCTGTGTCTCATACGGGCCAAGATGCCATTCACCCTCTTGGCCACCTGGGCCACTGCTGGCTCATGTTCAGCTGCTGTCATACAACACTCCCAGGTCCTTCTCTGCCAGGCAGCTCTCCAGCCACTCTTCCCCAAGTCTAACACTGCACAGGGTTGTTGTGTCCCAAGTGCAGGACTCTGCACTTGGCCTTGTTGAACCTCGTCCTGTTGGTCTCAGCCCATCGATCCAGCCTGTTTGACCAGAAGGACGTTGCTTCCCCATTCACCAGTCAAACCCTTGTCTGAACTCAAGCAGAATTAACAGGGCAATATTTCCTCTCCCTTATCCTTTACATTAATAGAAACCAAAGGCTTTACTTTAGCATAAATGCATATTAAGACACAGATCAAGCTCCAGATTTAGGTGCAAAGAATAGTCTGTTCTCTGCTTCAGCATTACCACAGCATGATAAACTGCAAAGAACCAAAATGCTACATTGGCTGAGGCAGTACCTCTTTGCTTGTGTTGCCTGCTAGAGGATGCACTGCGGAATTTGAACTGTTGGAAAGCTCCTTCTTCTTCTGCTTGTGGTCGTGCTGGAGAGACAGCAGCTGTGTCTGATCTTTGGGGAGAGTTCGATGCATCTTCCTGTTGTGCTGCATGTCTTCCACCTTAGGAAAGCAAAGAGTGAGGAACCTCAGGACAATACAACCAAGTCAACTGCTGGAAATACTGACTTTTCAAAGAACAAAGCAAGCACAATTCCAGTAGGGCTGACAGAAGAGCCACAACCCCAAGCAATAGCAAGCATAAAGTGAACCCAAACACTCTGTGTTTGGCTTTTGAGACAGCATGTTAGAAAATCATATGATTTCTTTTTACATTTTCTAAAACCAGAGGCCTTTGAACAAATACTCCTCACTTCCATTTGATTACAAATCAGTTTGCTGCTGAAACATTAGAAAAACATCATGGCCAAGGTGCCAAACTTGACAATGAGTTTTCAGCATTGAAATTAACTTCTGCTCCATTTTCATTTGTCCTGGTTACAACCCCAACAGAAACTGGAGATTTACACTTTGGTTGAGCTGATGCTGGAAACTTTCAGGGTAAAGATATTTTAAATCAGATTGAAGTGACTGAAGAACATTTCAGCACAGAAACAGCAGGGACGGAAGCAGGAGAGGCAATGTCATTGCTGTAGATAAGAAGGATGACTCAGTAATTTGTAAGTTAACTCAAAAGAAGGCTGAATCTAAGAACAAGAGAGAGTAAATCAATTTAACAAGTCCCTCTCGGGTCTGTGACTCAGAGGATGGTAACACCTTCAGGGAACCGAGAAAGACATCAGCTACAGAAACAGGGAGCAGTGAATTGCTGTCAGTAAACATTCTTCTCATACCTGCTTCTTTTCCAGTTTCCTCTGCCCATCTACTAAGAACTGCTCATCTTCCACAGCCCTTTTGTCTTCTTTACATATCTCTTCTTTCCTCTGAAAGGCCTTTGCCTCTGGCCACCTCTGCTCACACTCCTGCAGCCTTCGTAGCTCCTGCTCTCGCCTCTGATGCTGGAAGAGAGCCAGGGAATAGCAATGCTTGTTTTACTTTACTTTTGTACCCACCAATTACTTATGCCAATGCTCACTAATCACAAGGCCCATTTCCTGCTAAGCAGTCACAGAGAGTTCACCCGATACGCTGTGCAGCCGGAGCAGACAGCCACAAGCTGCCACCACAGTGACTGCCAGACTTTAAGTGAAACCTTTGCCCTTTTGGCAGCCAAGGGCAGATTTGCCATTCATTTAAGTAGGCATATGAGAGCTCTGACGGCTGCTGGCAGCTACTCTTCCTGTCATTTTGAGAAGGCAGGGTTTTTCCAGAGTCCCTCCATTTAGCTGGAGTAGTACTATGGTTTACAAATGCCAGCTTGGGAGTGTTTGCACAATGCTTGAATTTCATCAGATATTCATGAGAAGAGACACGTTGGTGATTTATCAATGCCTGCAACACCATAGTGTATCAGACAGCTGAAAAGGCAGCAGCTATCTTGTAACATCTTAAACAGAAGCAGGGCCAGGACTCTGGATCGAACAGACTCCAAAACTGGGCAACGCACACGTGACAGAAATTGGGATCTCTCTTCCCATCTGCCCAGGCTTCCATCGTCAAAGTCACTCAAGCAAGATGTCCTTCCTCTTCCACTCCCAAAGCTCAGGGCACATTGTCAGCAGGACAAGGACAGAGTCTACTCAAAATAATTTGAAATCATTGTGTTCAAAAGTGACACAGTTCTCCCAGAGCTAAAGACTATGATACAGGTTGTGCTGATAATACAATACAGCCTTCTTGCAGTTCAAATTCTACTCTACAGACACATTTTATATTTGTGATGAGACATGGAACAAAAACACAAGCCAGTCCCCTACATCCTCCAGCCTCCTCCTCTGCTCTTTCTGCTGCTCGATCCGTTTCTGTCGCTCTGTCAGCAGCTGCTTCTTGTATTTCTCCTGGTCCTTCAACTGCTGCTGTTGGCGATGAGGGTCAGAACGGTTTTTGTTCTCCTGCTGCAGCCTCAGAAATTCACGGCGGAGAGTTGACTCCCCTGGGAGATTAACTATGGAGCTGAAACAAAGGGGAGGTTTCTACATGACTAAACACAATATTGAAGAGATAATACAAGGTGCATTGGGAATTGCTTGTTGTCCTGTTTTAACAAATTAAGATGCTCCGATAAATCTCCAGCATGTTGACCATGCAGCCGCACTTACTGTGCTACAAAACAGCCTGAAGCTGATTATTAGGTCCTTCAGTTGAGAGTTTCCTCCCTGATGCAGGGAACTAAGCAGCAGCTTATTACAGACATCTTATACTCAGCAGTTATATTTGATAGCTACAAAACAGTTAGAGCTACCAGAGGGGATACAGGAGATAAGGGATTCAGAGCAGTTAAGAAATGCATTCTGGCTGAGGAGGTCTGCCTTCAATGAGAACAGCTTGGGCAGTCAAATTGTCTACTCCAGTAATAAAATTAACCTTGGTTCTCCTTCATCTTCATTCAGCTCATCATCTTCCTCCTCACTTCCACTGTAATCATAGTCCGTTTCTTCTAAAAAAAGAGAACAATAAACAAACCCCAGTGGAGGATGCTTTTATTTAAGATATGATCTTGAACTCTGTTTTTGAGCATTCAACCTGAACTATATGTAGCTCAGCAGGAATTTAAAAGTCACAGGTTGCACTGGGAGGCTGCGGGGAGATAAGATACCCACATACATAATTCAAAATCTGGTTCAGATAATGTTTCAGGGCAGCCCCTTTACAAACTCCCATCTTTTCCCTTGACTGACTGTATTAGTTTTGCAAAACTAACCTATTTCCATAACCTGAAATAAATCAGGCTAAACCCACAGAGAAATCCAACCCCCATAACAAAACCAGCAGAAGAGTTCTTCAGAAAGAAATTTAGATAGGATGTAAAAGACTTGTATTGCCTTTCTCTGCTATTGTATCTCTGTTGTATGGCTAAGCTGAGGCCTTCAGTAAATCCAAGTTTCTTTTTGTATTAAAGCAAATAATTAAAAAAAGAAACAGGGATAATAAATTAATGCTAGTTTTAGCACAGATGAAGATGACACACACTTTTTAAAGTTGTCTTCAAGACTGATATGAAGGCAGCTGTTAAACGGTAATTTCAAATTGAACCTACTTTGCATTTCTGGCTGCATGGCATGCTAAAGGGGGACTTAATTTTTTTGAAATCACTATTTTGAAGTGTATAGTCTGGTAAATTCACACTGTTCTCCCTTTTAGGGGAGCTTTGATTAAAAACAGCACTTTTCAGGTCAAAATATAACCATCTATCAAGAAGTGATGTTATCATTGCATTTCCCCCATCCCCCAAGGGCATTTGTGAGAAACTCTAACTTATATCTTTCCATTTGAACACGCTTTGAGATTCATAGCTAAAAGAGGTGGCAGAATTTGCAACTACTATTGGAGTCAGTAAATCTACATTGCAACAGCAATTTCATTTTAGGCACATATATTCCTGTTGTCAAATCAACACTTGGAGATTATAAGTCACTTTCCAACTGCATAGTGCTTTCCAAGTTTGCTGTCATACTCGCTAATCTTCACAGTGCCCCTGCCAGTATAAAATATACAGGAGGAGAGAAAGGGCATGGAAAATCAGTGGTCAACAGGATATGCATCTCTCTCCACTTTGTACACAAGTATCATCCCCACTACAGCACTGCTTCTTCCAGGATTTGCTCTCAAGAGTAAGGCTAGTATTTGGAATAAACTCAGATTATCTATTTTTTTTCAGCCACTCTGTGAAGCAGATGACTTATCATAACCATTTGTGTTTTGCTGGAGCTTGGAGGTCTTCGAGGTCTCTTTTGTGCACTCCACTGCAAAATGCTTAAAGAACATTTCTGTTCACAAAGAACTCACAAGCTAAAATTATATGAAGATGCACCAGGTAAATTAAATGGATCGGGGACTGATAGATGAACTAAAACACTAGGAAATGCTTGTTTAGTACTACTTAGATAGTCAAAAAAGTAGGGATCTAGACTTTACTTGGACTCCTCGTGTTAGCATTAGGGTTGCTTTCAGTGAATCAGGGTCAGTCAGGCTCCAAAGATTTTAGCACTTAAAACACCAACAAGGACCTGGGCTTTGGCAAAGAGATCTTCAAAATGCCCCCACCACTATCCAGGACAACACTTTCTCAGAATTTTCCTGGTCCTAGTATTTCAGTTGTATCTGCCTTGTAGTGTGTTGCCAGAATTGGAAGAGGACCTACTTTCTACAGTGCCTTTTATTTTAGTTTTGTTGTTACCCTTTTCTCCTTTTTTCTTCCTGGTCCTGTCCAGGTGATCTTTGAGCATGATGCGCACTTGCCGCTCATTCTGCATGTCTCGGATGAAAGAATGCTTAAGCAAGGTTTCAGTCGATGGACGATGCAAATAATTTTTTACAAGGCAGCTTTCAACAAAGTTCAGGAATTTCTTTGACCTGAAAGACATAGAAAAGTGGTGGTTAACAATAATCCTTTTCAACTTGTGCACCAAGCACTACCCCTGAGTGATGGAAAGCACTAACTTTGCAGGGTTTTTTTGCACTGAAATTGTATGAGACAATTTAAGTTTTGCCAAAAGTGCACCTCCCAAGACCAGCACAGTGCTGAGGATGAATGATGGGGAACTCCACGCCTTGATGAAGTTTTCATGAATTTACATCTGGATCAAAACCCCCACTATCTGGTGACACAGGTCTTTCAAGAATGCTCTTACCCTTCTGATACGGTGAAGATTTTCTTTATACGCCTCATTTAAAAAACAAACTAACCATTAGCCCCCCAGTGTCCATGCAATCTTTTAACAAAGCACTGACCCCAAGCAGCCCATCTAAGCCTTGCCCACACTGCAATTCCAGCCACTCATGCCAAACCTTAGCAACTGCAATGACTACTGCTGGTTAGGCAGAGTTTGAAAGAAAGACATTGCTCCCCAGAGGTAAACTACATCTGCACCTGTGGCTTAACCCAGCACTAGGAACAGCCTAGGAAAGACCGCATGGATCACTGTAGGATTTAACAAGATCATTGCCCCTGGACAGGAGAACTCAAAATCCTCTTAAGTCAAATGTAGCAAAACCCACAGTTTTTACACATTTCTTTACCATTTTCTGGATTTCAACTTTGGGGGTGGGTTCCGTGGGATAAGGAAGAGCGCTCTCATGGGGTGCATGTCACACAGGGCTGCAAAGGAAACCACAAGCTATTGAAGGGTGCATGTCCCCCACCAGTTCCTCCCACAGCCTGACCACGCTGACCCAGCCAGGCCAGGAGCCTGGTTTTCCTGACAGAGAAGAACAATCCTCCACAAACACGCCCACTTCCAACAGCACAGCATCCGCCGCAGAATCACAGTGTCAGTTAATGAAATTCACACTACAGCCAAGAAATAAAGTCTCTGAGTACACAGAAATCTTTCATAACAATGTTATCGCCAGTTAAAAGAGATTTGAAAGACTGGCTGCATGGCAGGAACAAGTACAACTTTCTTCATATTTTTATACATATGACTTCAGAGGGAATTAAAAAAGGCTTACATTTCTAATACACCAAAGGGTGGTTTTGCATAAATAGAAGCTAAACTTTGGATTGAAATGCTTATCTACTTTATTATATCTGGCTTATTGTTCATATAAATGAAAAGCCAAATTTTAACCAAACTCTTCGCTACATAGTGTAAGAGAAAACGCGGGATGAAGAAAACCTGATGCAAAGCAGAGAATTCATAAGCTGCATCACTGGCACAGAGCTGAATGACTAAGCACACATTTCATCTATTCTGTGTTTCGGGAGTGTAAGCATCACTATCAGATTATCCACAATAGATTCTGCTTATGCATTGAGCCGCTGGTTTCTCTCCAGCCCCATGTACTTCTCTTTAGTGCTACTGTTGCGGAAAGCTGAAACCACAAACTACTCTGTAGAAAGTAAATACCATTACATCTCATCCGTCCCAGGCATTCTGTGTGGAATTATGAGTATACTCCATCTGCCATGGAGAATACCAAGGGTCAGAGGTCTTCCTTCACAAAATCGAGCTACTGGATGACAACTGATAGGAACTATATGGAGTCTGATTTCTTATGATATACAGTTATTCAACAGTTATTCTGTTATCAGGAATGGACTTACAACACTACAGAACTATTAAAAGTGAGAAGACTGTGGTCTGGTAAAGCCTTCTATGCACTTCTCTGCCTGCACCCACCTGACATCATTTCTTACACCTGGGTTCTTGTTTTGATTGTTTCCTTTGTATTTTCAATAGCACGTGATACAGTAGGAACGGGTGACAGAAGAAGACTGGTTTCTAGTTATGGTTCCTAGACACTGTTGTACTACAGTAAATGAAACACAATGCAAGAAAATAAAATCCATAGTTTTTCCCTGCCAAAACTAAAGAAAACTAAAGAAAACTTCACGTGGCAAGAGGAATTAGCATGCAAAGCTACAAAGTCTCTGCCAAAGAAAACTCCCCACAGACTCATGTCTCAGGACTAAGCTTCGGCTATGCTGAAGCACAGTATCTGAAAGTGCTCATGAACTCCAGTTGGTTCCTGAGTGCTGCTAAAAAACATGTCTGACTGGGCAACAGTTAAGTGTGTTTTTCAAAAACGCTGCCTAAGTGCTTTCAAGCTCAGGCCAGAGAATAATTTATTTCATCTCCTGTGCTCTCAGCAGTGACCACATACCCCATCGCATCACATCACATCTGCTTTCCGGGTGCTGAGGCAAAGCAACCGGTCCTCTGTGGAAACAAAAATGCGTGAGGTCTCAGCATCTACGCTGCAGCTGCTGATCTCTGCCCAGCAGCTGCAAGAGGCTACCAAAAGGAGTGAGAGCGACAGCCAGCAGGTGAGGGCGGGCTATCAAACTATGACAATCGGCTGTCAAGTTGAACGCACTGCACGAGCAAATACAGTATTCATCCCAAAACGTGTGAGAATCAATTGAGTCCCTGAGTAAAAATATAACTGTTAGGCTAAGCTTCTCCCACTGCCGTATTTTTTTCTTTTAGTGACCTAAACCTAAAGCCAGCCTTGTCAATTTTTTCTGCTAATGTGACAATCACTTCTGCTTAGCTGCACCCACAGGCAGCGAACAAAGTGATGCTAACAGGAAGTGCTGGAAGAAAAAAATTGTTTCCCTAGGAAATGAAGACAAGGAGTCAGAATATAGACTCAAAGTGTCTAAAAGGAAGAAGAAAGCAAAAGAGTCCAAATGAGAAAAAGTCATAGCTTATTTTTAAAGATACAGTCAGAACTAGAATTTTGTATACCTGTGCATTAGCCAAGTATGAGCTATTTCAACACAGAACATGTTCATGAAGCACAGACACCCCCACCTTTATCTCAAGTCACTTACGAGGAGCTCCTTCAGCCATTTCAATAGCAGTGATTCCCAGAGACCATAGGTCACTCTGCAAGAAAAGAGACAATGCACATTGCAACTTGCAACATTCAAGGTTTTTTGTTGTTTTCTTTGGTGTTTTTGATTGCAGTGTTTTGGGTTTGTTTTTACAGTTTCTCTAGACTTCTCCTGGATCAGGTTGTTTTAGTTGGAGTGACATAAGTTCTGCTCCCCCCCATTCCCTACTGAGCTTTTCAGAAGTGCGCTAGTAGCCAGAAGCTTCCCATTTCCCATGCAATTCTGAACAGCTGATTCATCATTTAAGCAGCCAGCCTCAAAATGCAGACGTTCTACATGGAAAAAACAAGAGCCAGAATACAGCAGGCACCATTTTAATATATTTCTTAAATCTCCAAAACTGTTTTCATGAGGCAGTGAGACACAGCATTGCCTCGCCCCCCCACTCCTGGCCAGAAAAATTCTTGGTCTTAAAAAGTTTCTCAGAGCAGTTATTGCTGAGTTTTTACATTGATGAATAGAAATTATAGTCAGGTCTTAGTGTTCGACTTTTTTTGTCTACAAAGTCTCCAGTCACATTTTTGGGGCACATGAAAGCAGACGGCAATCACGCAGTTGGGTTCACCCAGCGGTATACGTTCAGCTCAGTTAATGTAGAGTGGAGTTTCCTTATCAGCTTGTTTGGGTGCTAAGGACTGGGTTTTGATCATGGAAGGTAAATTGGAATGCTACCAGTGGCTCTGAAAACTTCACAGGTTTCCACTTGACTAATCACATAAATTATTTTACTGGGTTTTGTGTCAAGTTGGAGCCAAATGAGAGGCCATGTGACCAAACCAACTTGCAGGGCTTCTCTAAAACTATTTTGTAAAAAGAGAGCCACAGAAGACAAACCTTCAAAGATTAGAAGCACTGTACCATTACACGAATAGCAGCTCACACCCAGCTTGGCACTCTAAATTTGACTTTATCAACTGAGCCTTCTCAGTCCAGCGGCTCTGAAATGCTTAATGCAAGCTGAAAATAAGTTTGCATGATAGTTTGTGGAGGCATTTGACAACAAAACTGGTGGGATTTAATAGATTCTGGATCCTGATTTGCTATTAAGTCAATGACTGAAAATCAGAAATGCCTTGAAGGGGTAGTAACACAGGTTTTGGGTAAAATGGCAGGAACAATCAGGCTACAAAGAATTTTGGTTTGGAGTTTCAAAGCACAAGAGGCAGCTAGGTGAAAGGAAGGATGACAGCAGTATTTATAAAGGTCAACGTGTATATATACATATTTATGCATATATATTTTTACTTATGTGTTATAATTTTTTTTTTTCAGTCAGAGCTGGAACACCAAGAAGTTACAAAGCAGTTTGTCGCTACTTTGCTCATCACATCAGCTCTAAATCTCACTTAAAAGGACCAGCCCCGTGCCACCTTCTGAGTCATAGCACTGTCTGCGTAAGTGCTTCCAAAACCCTTTGCTGGTCAGTTTTAAACTACCATCTGCAGAATCTATTTGGAAGCAGGCATAAACGCATGCAGATGAACTGTGATTACTACTCAAGGCAAAGAAACCGCAAGAATTAGGGGTGCATGCTCCTAATGCTTAAATCTTCTGAAAAATAAACGTTCTGAAAAGGAAAGCTATTGGGGAGAGGGAATGAAGACAAGAGATTGATTTATTGAGGTTTCAGTGGAAGATTTACATGGTAAACAATAAAATAAAATCCAAGGACATTCTTTGGTCATGATGGATACTCACACAATGTGACCTCGCTCTGCCAGTGCAACCCAGAGGATCTCAACAAGAGAGAATCACTGCCTCTTGATCAGTAGAAATGGAAAGAATAACAGGTTCTTCTAATAAAGATTTCTGAAGACACAGTTAGAATGAGAGGTGCAAAGCGGCAACCAAGAGAGCACCTGAACCAAGAGAGTGACTGAATGCTCACTCAGAAAACAGCTGCTTGGAAAGCCATCCCTGGAAAATATCCTGCCCGAAAAGTGTAGACAGAGAAATGACAACACTGCTGGAAACAGGCCAGAGGACAACAAATAAACTCTGTAAGCCTCTTTGGAACAGCATCAGCATATTATAAGAGGAGGAAAATGAGAAAAAGTGCTCAATAGCTGTTCTTGGGCTCCTCAGTACAGGGAAGTGATGGACATAATGCAGTGGGTGCAGTGAAGGGCCACAAAGGTGATGAAGTAATAGGAGCTGGGAGGCTCTGGGCTGAGAGATCTGGAACTGCTCAGCCTAGAGAAGGTAAGGCTCAGGGGGATCTCACAGGCACGTACAAATTCCTGATGTGAGGGCAGTAAAGAAGACCAAGCCAGGCTTCTGAGTGGTGCCCAGTAACAGAACAAGAGGCAATGGGCACAGACTGAAATACAAGAAATTCTGTGCCTTCGCACCTTGGCCACCCTGCAAATGACTGAAAACAGTCTGAGATGGGAAACAGCTTACAGTCACATGCTCATAAATAAATGAAAAGATACTAATTATAGCCAATTAACTCAGGATTAACAGCTAAATACAGAGTAAAATAGCTCTGTCACAGAAAGCAGTAATGTGTCTTATTAGTATTACACTACTTCAAGTATTCCTTTCAAGTTTACCTCTTCCTTTTTCTGTCCTGACCTAAAATCACCACATATCAGTATTTTTTTTTTGCTCAGAAGTTCATGAAAGTGTATTTCATGTACTAACAATTCACAAAAAAACATTACTCATAATGAAACTCTACCCTTAAAAAGAGCCACCACCCACGTATTACAAATACTTCTATCTCTACAGTTACAATATGATTGCGGTTTAAAAGGAGGGAAGTCGGAACTTTTCAAATGTAATATTTGAGCAGGATTTCAGAAATAACCTGCACATTTTCCTACCTTATGCTGAGCTGTAACACTTACTCTGTAATCATACGTAGAGTCTGGGTTCTCCTCACAAGCAATGACCTCTGGTGCCATCCAATACGGTGTGCCAATAAATGTGTTTCTTCTACCAATAGTTCTATCCAGCTGAGCGCTTACACCAAAGTCCACTGAAAAGCCAAACAGAGGTAAAGAAATTAATAAAAAGAGTTGTATCCACATGACAGAGTGTTCGCTTGGTTACTTTCACACACAGAGTACTAAAGTTTTAATTGTCCCCCTTTTTTTTTCCTTTTTGACACAAGGATCAAATAAACAGCATGCTAAATCTGCCAGGTAGGTTAGAGCAGGCATGAATTGCTCTAGGAAGACATTACAGAACGATTAATGCTTAATATAAATGCTACATTGAGTAGGCCTCAAGCTCTTTAAATAGCACCTGAAAGGAAAAACAGTATCTATGGACAAGGCAAATTTGGATGTGTCCAATACAGCCATTTGTGAAAGGTGGGAATAACTATCACATCACTTCATTATGAGGTGTTTGGGGTAACCCCTTCCCTACATTCATACACTATCTTAGAAGAAGCTGGAGAGTATACTAGTTTATTCTGGTCTCGGACTCAATACATTACGGCAATTCAGTGGTGCCCCTTGCACTGAAAAGGGTGTTACTTTCATCAAGACTGTACAGCAAAACAGCTTTGTTCAGATATGAAGAAGGGTCTGTAAAACCAATAATTATGCAACTGTGCTTTTCTTTGAACAAACCTCTAAGATACACTAATTGGATCCACTGGGCATAGCACTTGAGTGCTACTCAGAGAAGACAAAGTAACAGGGAAAAGAAAGGACTGAAAGGAGACAGCCATATGGTTACCATCAAGGAGCAGATTTTCTCACTTATGTTACCTCACTGCAGATCATCTGCAAATCACAATCATTTGTACTACTATAATTTAAGATGCCCCCTTTAGCAAAGCTTCTCCAACAATAAGTTGGATCTGACCTTTGGGATCATCAAGAGCTCCGGTCTTCTAATGGAAGTGTGCACACTTCCACTGAAGTAGAACAGAACTGGACTGAGGAACTCTTGGGTCTCTAGCTTCTTTACCTTAAGACACACAAGCTAAATCTATCTGGAAACATTTTTTTTTTTTTGTAGTAGTACTTAGTAAATCTGTTCTATCCTTACACAGTTAGAAAGGTTTGTTTTGTCCATCACGTGAAGAATGGTGGAACTAGTAACTATACAAGATCATAAATACACACAACCCCTCCATCTTGCCAGTTTTAAAAGGTAATACTTGAAAAATAGTACATTTCTTTTAGAGACTACATGCAAAATCCTCCCTTCACTTAATACAAAAGCAAACCACCCTTTGTTTGCACTGAAGGCAGGATTTGTCCATAAGGTTAAACCATAATGAGAATTAAAGTACTTATTTTCACTTGCCGCAGCCAAACATCCTTCCCCACATCTGCAGGCCATGCTTATTGTTCTTTTTTTATCCAACTCTACAGTTACTTCTTTCAAATGAAGAGAAAAAGAGCATAAAGATCAACCCAAATAAGAGAATTAGTCTCCTTGAGACTGCTCCTTTAAATCGTTGCCATGAATTCTCTGTGATGTCTTCCCAGAAGATGAAATACATCCCCTCCTCAAGCAAGACATGTACTCGACTTCAGTCTTAGGAAGTCAGAAGTTGTCAACATTGACAAGTCACAGCTAGAAAAGGAAAGAAGTAAACTCTCCAATGTTTTTGAGACTTGACTATTAGTAAGAGCTATTCTTCAGTGGTAATTCTTACACAGGAGTAATTTCACATACTGCTGTATTTATAAAATCCCTAAGACCACTTCTCTCACAGAAATGGATTAGCATAATTTATTCCCTCACTTTTTTATTTCAGAGGTCTTTGCATGCCGGGATCTGCTGTGAAGGCCTGATGGTGCTGTGACCTACTAGACAGGTTCTCTGTTTGACTGCCCAGAAGTAGCTGTATTCCCCACCAGCTGTGAGTGACACCCTTGCACAACATGTCACATTTTCAGCTCTTTCTACGTGACAGACACCTTATGAACACCAGCATTAATGCTACCGGACATACTTGTTGCCCTCAGGTTACTAAAGTTTCTTTCTGAGACAACATGGAAATCTTAAATTTTTACGAACAGGTTTCTAGCACACACTGAAGGCAACTTACCCAGTTTTACTTCTGCATTTTCTGTAAGAAGAACATTCTGTCCTTTAATATCGCGATGGATGACATGGTGACCATGAAGATGTGCCAAGCCCTAAAAGAAAACCAGACTTCCCTTATTCTTTCCTCCTATCATTATCGTGAGCATGGCATTGTTGCTTCTTTAAGTGTTTACCCTTCCCAGACTTTATTTATAGGGGAAGTCCTTTAGGTGTTACTAGCAACATAAAGAGCCCGTTTTCAGGGAGGAGACAAGACAGCAGCTATAAGTTTGCTTGTCTTCTTTACCCACGGGCCTGACAGTAGAGGAGCATCTCTGAAGTCAAGTGTGAAGAGAACAAGGTAGCGATGTTTTAAACTTCATTTCAGAATCAAGAGATGCCTCCTCATACTATGTCTTCAAAGTAAATGAAAGAGCAATGCAGAGTGCTCTGTATGAGGACCAGAGACAGCAGCTGGCTGGCTACAGTGGCTTGAATTCTGCATAACAGTATGGAAAAGAGGTCCCTAAGAGTGTGCAGGTAAAGGAATTATGAACAGAAAGATCTTGCAGAGCATGAACAGCTGACGCAATGAGCAATAAGATCTCCTGATGTGGATGACAGACTTTCTGAAAACAGAAAATTTATTTACTTTCCTAGATTCCCAGAATCTGGACTTCAAGATGATAGCTATTTGCCACAGGAAACAGGAATCTTCTGTTCTTCATACAGAAAACGGGAT
Organism: Neomorphus geoffroyi; assembly: GCA_033558235.1. NCBI lineage: Eukaryota > Metazoa > Chordata > Aves > Cuculiformes > Neomorphidae > Neomorphus > Neomorphus geoffroyi. The sequence continues at coordinate 8,683,257 of JAUMJM010000045.1, read as the reverse complement.
TAACTACAGTAGTATGGGATGTCAAGCTGCTATCATGCTGGCTCGCTCTTTGGGCTCTTCTGAACTCAAGGACCACAAGCCATGAGCCTTGTGGGTCAAAACTTTTAAACAACAATGCTCATTAGTGACTTATGCTAATGACCAAAGGCCTTTTTGTTGCAAATGAGCAATCAAGCTTTGTTGGCACCACTCACCCTGAGAACCTCTCTGCAGATGTATGCAATCCAGTCTTCCTTGAAACAGTTCCCTTTTGTCTTCTTTACCAGGTCAGTGACAGAGCCCGCACCGCAGTACTCCATCACCAGCTGCAGGAAGACAAACAAAATAAAACTTACTGCAGCACTGACAGGGTGCCAGCAGAGATACCATGTGCAAACGCCCACTCCACCACAATCAAGGTGTGGCAAACTACACACGACCTTCCCGGATGCCAAGTGATATAAAATCTCATTTCCTGAATCCCACGCATTGCTGCATAAATAAAAAACCTCATTAGTGCTCCTCTCGTACTGCAGATTATGGGTACAGTTTTTTAGAAACTACTAAATCAGAAAAGCAAGAGCTAATAGAACTGAAAAGGTGGGATTTTTTTCAAAAATTGAAATTTATCAATTTTTTTGCAGAGCTTGCAGCCCCCCCAAAAATGGAGTATTCATTTTTCTTCTTTTGTTTCTTGCCAGTTCCTCTGCTCCTTTTTTTTATTACTTTATTTTCTAACTGAAAAAGAAGAGGAAAGTAACAAGAAAAAGGAGGAGGAGAAAAGGACAAGCTCTCTTTCACTTTTCTTAAAAAAAATTGCAAATATGTTCAATTAGGAAAAAAAAGCTCAAACAACAAATTAGAATGACAGCACAACTCTGCTCATCCTCAAAGGAAATCACAGGGAATGGAAGAGGTGTAGGGAGGAATTTTTCTCTGAAGTATGTTATTCTTTGGAACAATGCCTTCACAATTTCACTGAGACAAAGTCCAAAGCCAAGCACATTGGTGCTCTAAAGAAAAGAGCTGTAAATCTGCTCAACAGAAATGACACTAAACACTTACCCAGAGCTGATCATCTTGGCCTGCAGGACTTTTCTTTACAAACGCGCCATAATATGTAGCAATATTCCGGTGATGGGAGTACTTTTTTAGCATATTTATCTCCAACTTGATTTCTTCCTCTTCATTCTGTAGCAAAAAGACAGCAGAAGGTTCCTTAGGTAACCACTGAGCTCCAGGGCTGCCCAGAGCTGCAGGGCAACCTCTGTCTTTGGAGCTTTCAACACCCAGCTGCAACCAGCCCTGACCAACCTGGTTTGATCCTCTGGCTCACCATGCTTTGAACAGGAGGGTGGACCAGAGACCTCCTGAGGCTCCCTCCAACCTGATTTATCCTGTGATTATGAGACTGCCAACTGAAGGACAGGCTCTGAAACAAACAACTGACTCACCCTGATCCATCAGCCTAAAATAATGAATTGCTATAATTTAACCTAAAGAATCAAAAATGTCCCGATTTGGGTACAACAATCTCATATTGTCTCCTCACAGGGCTTAGATGGGACCTATTACTCCCTCTTTTGGGGTTGCTGTATGCAGTAATTTAGTCTTGGAGAAATTAACCAGATTCAAATAAAAATAAAAATATTCCTAACACTCCATTGCATAAATACTTGGAAAAGCACTTAGTGCACATATCAGCCAATTTCCCTTCCCAGTCCCAGTGGAGGGTCTTACTGTGAGGAAATCAAAGCCAAGAAGCAGGCGAGTTGTCACAAATCAAACTCTAGAGCAAGCGCAGGGGTAAAATCTGCTCCTTCCTTCCAGTTGCGAGGCTGCCCCACCTGGACCATGAAGTTTTTCCCTCTCTCCTAACATTACGCTGTCAGTTAAGTCTTCGGTGTGCTGGGGGCTAGCACACCCCCAAACATCTCCGCCCAGACACTTGCTCGCTCTGTTTTCCTACCGTCTTTGTTTCGGTCTCTTCAGGGCAGACGTTCTCTTCTGCCCAGCACAGCACAGTGCACAATAAGACAACTCATGGAAATACATGTTTTAATAATTATATTAGAAGGAAGTAACCTTTTTCAGAAACAACTGCTTGCTTTGAAGAGGTCCTCTCAGAGCTGGCCTGTTTACGGTGTTGCCACGAAGAGAAAGGGTGCATGGGACCCAGTGAAATGCACGTAGATTTTGCTGCCTTGTGTGCTTTAATGGGAAATATGAGTGGTGCTGCAAGGCATCCTTGTATCGGTTAAAAGGAATATGACAAAGCTGAAAATTAATTTACCTTGCTGCAAAACATCCCAGTCAGCACTTACTAGCTGAAGGGAAAAAAAAGATGCAAGAACAGCTTAGCCCCACAGGACATTTTTCTGCACTTTTCCACTGTTTTCCAGCAGCTTTGCCATGAAAGCATTCCTTTACCCATCACAACAGACTGCTTACAAAACCAGCTGCGTTGTCCCTTATACCTGTAGCAAAACAAGAAAGCCTGACAGGCTGAAGCCAGTTTCCCTCAAGCACGTGCATATGATGCATCTTATTAAACCCGACCAAACAAAAATTATTCCCAACAGAACAGAAGGGACTAATAAGTTTTCCCCAGTAACATCAATCCACAGGAGACACGTTACCAGTCCAAAGCCTAATTGTCTTGAGCTTTAGGAAATGGGAAATGAAAAGTATCTCCACTTGAAGCAAAATGAGCTATTTCAGGTTTCAGAACAGACCTTTTGTTGAAGATAGGCTCTCAAGATGCACTAATTTCATTTATCTTTTGTTCCCAATTAAGGAGAAAGAACACTTAATCCTCAGATTGATACAGCCCTGGATGTTGTATGACTTAATTAGCAAGGGTAAGGAGAAGCCCAGTGCAGTATCTAGAGTCTCCAAGAGAAATAAGAGCTGACTCCCAGACAGCATGCAGGAAACCCTCCATGCACAAGGTCCTATTTCTCTCTGCAGGTGGCCAGGGCACAATCAAAGGGAGCTGAGATCTTGTGCTGATGCCTTCTGGGAGGGGAGATGAGGCTCTACTCCCTTTGGGACTCCAAACAGTGCATGTGAAAGGGTGGAAACGGGCAGGTGAGGAGGGGGGAACCACCATCCTGGACCTGGCCACAAGGACCCTGTCACTGATAAGAGTTTCTGTTAACAGACCTTTAGGGAAGAAGGGCAGAAAGCAGGACAAACAGGGAAGACTCCTTTCCTGTCCCAGCTGTCCCTCTTGCATCCTGTCCACTTCTTGCTGGGGCAACCAAATGTGTGGAGGGGAAACATTAATCTCTATTAAACGCCCTCCCCAAATTACTTAAGACCTCTTCAGATCTTAAGGTTTTAGATTTTTTTTAAACTCTGCCCATCTGCATGAACTTTGCACTGGTTGAGCCTGACTGAAAAGCTTCCCTGCTACGCCGTCAGCACCCACCTGCAGCTTTCACAAATGTCCCCTCAGGGAGCCAGCACATCTCAACCACTTCCTCAGAGCTTTTGCCTCTTTTTCAGCTTTTCTTTTTCTGCTGAATTAATTTACTGGGTGCTGGAATTGTATTCGCACAGCTCTTATCCAAGTACTTTCTATTGCTCTGCAATCTTGCCTCCATGTTTTTAAAACAAAGATAAGCATGTGCCTGTGCATAAACTCAGCTGGAACACCATATAGGCTCTTCCACACCCGTTGGCAAGAGCTGTACGTGTGTAATACTTCTTTCCCATTACCAGCAAGATGACCCAATTCCTGATTTGTCTCTTGTCCTTATCTGTTTACCCAGAAGGCTGGAACCTGCTCCCTCCCTGCACCTGCCTCTTCTTCCCTTGCGCATCCTTGCCTGTAGAGGCAGTTACCTCTGTGCACACACTGCTGTACACTGCTCAGGTACAGGATGAGTGCCCTGGGAAGACACTGTTTGGATTGCACAGTGGACTTTCTTGCTGAACCCCACCACTGCTAAGCAGAAACCCTCTGAGCCAAAGTCTTGTGTTCTCCAAAGACAGAGATGTGAACTTCAAACATCAGCCAGCCTGTAAGGTAAAAGCTGTACAGGACAGCAGGCAAGCATCTCACAGACTGAAAGTTCTGCATCTTCCCAATGCTTGAGTGGGTTTTAGAAAAAATTACTCTATTTCACTTGGAAAAACCAAGGCAGAAGAGTAAATGTGAGCAATTCTGTCCCATGGACTTGCTGAGTCTCAGTGCTACTGCATCCTTCAACTGGGGGCAAAAGCACTCTCAGCTTTTCAGTGCATGCACATGCTCAGGATTTCCACTTTCCACCATGCCTCTTGTCAGTGCTACCATCGGCCACAACTCCCAGGGGTCTAGAAACGTGCTCATAAATGATGCTGCTAAAGAAAAGGAAACAAACTCACAGATGTGCAGGTGCAAAAAGTTGTTTGCTTTCACAAACCAATGTGTTTCTGGGCACAGATGGCTGCATGCACAATGATGACAGGTTCATGATCAAAGGCTGTTTTTGAAGATGTGGGCATATCTGCAATGACATTAGGAAGCAAAGAACTAGAAAGCACACGTCTCTGACCTCAAATGGAAACGAGATCATCAGCTGATAAATACTCCACCAAGAGACCCCTCAGTACTGAGGCAGTTCTAATGACAAGTTTCTCATTTACATTTTATTTTGCTATCTGCAAAGACAGAAAGCAAGGACAGACAGAGAATGACCTCCGGCAGAAAAGCTCTTTGATCACCTGCACAGAGAGCTGAAGAGAACAGCAGCAAGAATCCAAACTCTTTACAAGCACTCTGCTTGCTTGGCACCACCAGATAACAGGAAGCAGAGCCTACGTGGAGAGGCACACAAGCGCATGTTGCCATCAGTTCCCCTTCAACCATTTCAAAGGGCTCCCCCTGCTCCCCCCGTAACATGACACGGCAGCACTTCCTGACAGATGTCCAGAGGATCCCACAATGACCACAACATCCTGCTGCTGCTCTTAAGAAACCAGCCCCAGGCAGCAGCTTATGACAGCGAAGGGTAGATTTGCTCAGCTCTCGGAGTGCCCCAGATCTTAGAGCTGAACAGTTACAGCTGGAGCCAGACAGGCAATTTCTGATGAGATGATTTCTTGCTGAAAAAAAAAAAAAAAAAAACAAACCCAAAACCAACAACACAAAAATAAAACCCCAAACCCATAGATTTTGTGAAACAGAATCTTTTGGCAGAAATATACTGGTTATGATGAAACATTAGCTGAAAGACTTCTTGGGTTGGATTATCTAATAGTGAAAACATGATGTTGGGGAAGAGAACCCAGTGTAGAATAAGTAAGCAAGGAAGTAGCTGACCCGTAGGATGTAAGATATGAGTGTTCAATCCCATCCTCTTTCACGTCAGACAACACTGACTAAGCAGGTTAGTGACCAAATCACCACCAGCCTACACCGGCATGGGACTCTGTCAAACAGCCACTGGAACTGCCCTACTTTGTATGAAGAGATCTAGTTAGAAGCTTGAACTGGGAAGTCATCTAAGCAAACCTAAACCACAGGTCAATCCAGGCATACAGCTCTTCTCCACCTTTTTGGAGATAGGTGAAGGGAGAAAGACTGCATTTGCCCTGATTTTATTTTTTTGAATGTTCCTGTTTTCTACCAGATGAAATATTCACTCCCTGAGAAGACTGTTGCTTGTGCAGCACTAATCAGATCATATAACCACCTGAAGAGGAAAATGGCCATAGAGCTCAGAGCCTCCTGTCTCACTCAAGCAGGTTTACTATGACAGCTTCCATTTCTCACAAGCCAAATTCCATGTGAGATGTTGCTCTCAGGTGCAATTTATAGGCAGGACATTGGAGACGAGATTTCAGTATTTTAAAGACTTTACTTAATGCCTCCAGCTAGCTTTTCAAGACCAAAGGATCAGAAAATAACTAAAACCTGAGCAGACTAACAATGCAGGGGAAGCACTGAATCCTTGACAGGCTCCTAATTTATGACACTGAAATTCTGGAGATTGAAAGGATTTCTGTATTACAGCTAGGACCCACTGCTATGAAAGGCTTCAGTAACCAAATGCTACGTAGCAGAGGAAAGTTATTGCTATTTTACAGGAGAAATGAGCTTCAGAGATGCCCTGGACACATACAGCGTCAGCCTCAGCCGTACCTATGCTCCTGCCTACTGCAACTGCAGAGCAGGAATGCATTGGCTTCAACCACTCCACCTACTCTGCGCTACGAAGGAGCAGCAGCACTGTCCCTGGCCAGACCCATCAGATCAGAACGCGAGCAGCAACCCCATTTCTTTCATCCACTTGGTTTACCCCAGGTGCTCTGGGAATTTGCACCAAGGAGTCTAAAGGGCTCAAGAGTGCTATTGCCAACCCCACCCTGCCACTGCACACAGCTGCCCACAGCCTGCTGTGCTGAAAGCAATCAGGGTTTACCGTAACACAGGGAGCTGTGAGATGTGGTGGCTGGGGAGAGGACAACCCCAGGCCAGAGCAGACAACTACAGGAGGAACCAGCAGCTACTGGCAGCAAGCACCTGAACCACTCTTGCAATGGTCTCCTAACATCTCACAGATGCACAGCCGAGAGCCTGGAGGAAACCAGAGATAAAGCAGAGGACCGCATCCAGGTCTGCCAGCCTGTCCCCAGTAGCCAACCCCACATTAAGAAAGTGGAAATAGCAGAAAACCTTGCACTCACTCTGCATCAAGGTCAGGAAGCAGAAGCACTCAAGTATATCTGAACTGGATTTGTTCAGGGTTTAGTGGGAAAAGAATAACGGGGAAACCCCTCCAGGTGGCTGCAACAACATGCTCACCACTCAACTCTCAAGCGGTCTAACTGCTTTCACATCAAATGACTCAACAAGAAAACAGCATGATCTATTATTGACCCTCAAGGAATGGGACCGGTTCCCCATTATGATGGGCTCTCTAGCCTGCCAGAAAGCAGGAAATCAGACCTAAGCAGCTGGTTTTGCTCGCAGAATCATCAAATCTATCAACATGAAATCCTGAATCTGGATCACAAGGTTGTCCTCCATTTAAATTTTGTTTCCAAGCAAGCAGGTATTACTGGATACTACAGTTTTTTGCTTACATACAAAGGAGTGTTATGTATAGCGAGGGGAAGGAAATCTTTTCAAGGTTATCTTCCTGCAGTTTTTGCTTCAATTGTTCCATCAAGGAAGGGACTGTCACTGGTGTTAACATGACTGCCCACAAGTGGTATCTTTGACCAGCCCTCACAGTCTGTTGACTGACTCAGCAAAGCATGAAAGCAATCCGTACAGAAGCTCTGGATTACTTCTGAGTCCTGCCAGGTTGTGTCCCGTCAGCTCCTCTCTCAAAGCATGGAGGTCTTCTTATCTTGGGAATCTGTCCATAACTCAAGCCCTATCCCTTCTCCCTCCCGAAGTACAGCAGCCTCATGTTCCGTGACTGCCAATTTTTAAAGCCAAAGCATCTGATGATATATGCACCTATAGAACTAAAAGCAAAAATGTCACCAATCAAACATAGCACTCATTTAAAAAATGCACCCTTCTGTCCTCCTGTGTGCACAGGGAAGAGTAAAACTGGCAATACAACTATGCATGCATTTTTCATAAGTTAGCAGCCATAGCCAAACCAGTCCTTACATATACTTTGCAAAAGTATTACGGTAGTGACTAAGTTCAAAAACCCAACGTGTAATTCGGACCACCTGCTGCTCAGGGCTGGATTCCTACAGCATCAGCAGAGAGAACTGTCCTGGACCTGCTTTACGTGACAAGGCCCATGCAGACACCAACTTGTTCTGCTGTCTTCCAAGACAATCAATCAGAGGACATATGAAAACGCAAGCAAGGCTTGCTTGTGCTTGCCCAAAACACCACATGTAGATGTACGACTGGCAGACTCGGCCTTGTTTTTCATTTCAGGCAATAATCCTTCCACAATATCACAAGAGAACTCTAACTTTATGTTTTGTACTCCATAGCTGCACTGCCAGAGTGACAGAATGGGGAGCTGGTCTCCAGTGACACTAGGTGCATCCTACCAAACCAGAGACTTCCAGTAAACTCAAGAAGAGGAATCAGAGAGTCTCCTCAACCTTTTTGGGGCTCAGGCTAATCTGGAGGTAAGCTGCTGCGCTGCTGGTTGCTTTCATAAAAGGAGAAACAAAAATCAATACTTAGCAAATTTTTAGACACCCTGTTCCAGCACTGACACCACTTTATAAATGTGAGGAGAGAGTGTCAGTTAAACTGTCTCCTTCTCTCATCTGTCAAATAACAATAAGAAAGTGCTACATTTGCATTTCTAACATGTTGCTGCTTGCTAGCTGTCAGGGTAGCTGTTCTGAGGAATGGCTGGCACGCGAGGGGAGAGGATGTGATGAAACTCAGAAGGGGCAGCACACAGCTACAGGAAATCTTTTACTTGCTATCTCTGGAAACAGATAATCAACTAGAAATAAGCAGGAAGAGAGATCTCTTTTGTTATTATAGACCATTGAAATATATGGCAATGCTTTCCCTTACTGCTTTGTCACCATTGGTCAAGTACCATTGAAAACTACTTTATAAAACACAAACTGGTGCTCAGTAAGCACAAGTTATACCACTGGATTGTCTTTTATGAGCTATCCACCTTCTCATGATCTGATTATTTATTTTCCCTTGAACCTTGATAAAGCTTTTCCATGTTCGGCATTGCACTCACCTCAGTAACATTCATCACTTTGATCGCTGCTAGCTGCCCGGTCTTAACATGGCGACCCTGTTAAAATAACAAAAGACTAAGTAAAACATCTCGACAAACTTTGTATACAGTAACAAACTAGGTACATAACTGCTGAGCTCGAATTCTTGCTTTCAACCACGTTATCAACAAGCGTTCAGCAATACAAAACTACCAAAATGAAGTCTGAAGACACTTTATCAGACCCATACCCTTACTGTGCTTGAATGTTAACCCAGTTAGCTTTGCAGGGCTGAATTTCCCCCTCTATCGCAAAGCTAGACAGCACACATAGAATCATTAAGGTTGGAAAAGTCCTCTAAGATCATCACTTCAACCATCAGCCCAACACCTCCATGCCTACTAAACCATGTCCAGAAGTGCCACATCTACACAAATTTTGTAGATTTTTGACCTCCAGGGATGGTCACTCCACCACTTCCCCGGGCAGCCTGTTCCAGTGCTTCATCACTCCTACAGTAAAGAAAGTTTTTCTAATATCCAATTGATACACATGCCCTGGCTCACCTCAGAGTAAAGAGAAAACTGGATTTCAGTACATCAATCTGGCAAACTGAATGTGACTGCCAGGAAACTAAAACTGTATGTACTAAAGTGGTATGTACTTTCTTGGCCCTCCCATCCCCTTTGGCTTTTACTGCGAAATGCTTAGTTTTTAAAATTCTTACTGCAGCTGACTTAACTGTATTTTGGCCACCTCCCAAAATCACGCAGAAGCTTTGTATTTAAAATATAATCTTATATAGTGATGGGGAGGAAGTGTCCCAGGGCTTTGACTGCATGTATGCCTACTTACATACAGACACTTCACTGGCGAAATGCACACACCCTGCAATGACTATTAAGTAACAGATAATTTGTAAGTTTAGACTAGGTAAGTGGCTAGGTTTTGAAAGCAAAGCTTGGAAAAGGTAGGCAAAAGGGAATAAGGCTATTAAAAGTGCAAACCTGATACGGAGACTGACAAAATGTGTTTCACAATAGCGTATATTAGAAACTTAACCAGGAATCTTACGGTAAATTACACAGGGTCTTGGCTTGGTTCGATCAACTTGCTAAACCGATGCTACAGATGAAGTGTTTTGCCAGGATAACCAATACTAACATCATACTAGAGGACGGACAGTGTCAAAAGATTTGTATGAACAGGGTGGATGACAGGCTACACGTCCTAACTCTTCACTTTCCTCACATGTTCAGAAATGGGTTTGAAGCTTCGAGACTACTATTTTGTTCTTGAAATAGTAGTGCCTGCTGTATACTGAAATGACTAACTGACATCAGTTAAGTAAGCCATAGGAAATCAGGAAATCAAATATGAAATGCTGCAGTTTGCAGATAAAATGATTTGCAGGTGCAATTTACATCTGCAAAATTAAAAGCTGGGTTGGTGTAATTTTAAAACCCAGGTCCTATCTGCGCAAAATTGCATACAAGTGTTATTTCTAAGAATAAGCAATTTTGCATCAAAGAAAAATGATTCTTCATTCTCAGGTGATATGTCACAGTCATGTTTTCTTTTACAGAAAACTAAATCCTGCTGAGGTTTTGTATATTTATAAGTGTCCTCTTTCCGTAGAAGCACTCCTGAGATCGCAAAGCTTTTTCTCATAAACTAGAATGATAGGATTTATATATTATCACAGACCTCCGAAGGAAGACAAATGGGACACACTCTCACCAAGCCCACCACACACACCTCCCCTCCCCACCATGGCTGAGCACAGATGGGCAGTGAGGAGCGCTAACCCCACAGATGCTGCTGTTTGGTCAGCATCCATCCCAGCTGACGTCAATCCCAGTTAGCAAGCTTCCTCTGCACAGCCTCAGCTCCTCTGTTGGAGACCATTGTTTGCAAATGTTTCCAGGCATTGAATGTCTTGGCAATACAGCAAGAGAGGGCCTTCCCCAAAATGCAGTCATGCTAGACATGCTGGCACCCTGATTTAACTCCAAAATTTTTCTGCAGTCAAGTACTCTGATAATTCCATGTTTCCGGCCACCACACGTAGCAGGCAACCAACCCCTCGAAATGAGTCTTTCCCAGGCTGCCGTACATTCTGCAAAGGATGATGTTAAGAATTAACACCAATTTTCATAATTACACCAAAGCATGGAGATGTGCTTCTTTTCTGAAAAAATAAATCAATCATAACTAGGCTATCAATGCACTTGATATCAAATACTCATAAGAATAAGGAAGGGGGAAAGGCTTAGCATTCAGTTTTGATTTCAAAGCATGATACCTGGTCAGATTGTCCCTCTGTATAACAGATAGCTGTTATTTTGCAGCCACAGTTATTTCCACTGCATGCAAACATGCTAGTCTCACTCATTTTTATCATTGTAAATGGTAGTGCTAAATCCCCTCCAAAAGTTTGTAAAATTAGCATTTATGAGAAAAAAAAATAGCAAGTCCTTCTGTTTCAGGGGTCACAATTCACCTTTGCACAACAAAGTGTTCCTGTTAACAGAGATGCACAACTCAATCCTGCTTCAACATTGCTAGAAGCTCCCATGTCTTCAACTGGGCTGACTGTTGGATGAGAGGAGCTTAGCCTGTGTAGAGAAGGCAGGATCATGCCCCATGCCTTGTCTCTATGCCCTGTCTTGCACACCATGCAAAGTTATTAACAGCCTGAGGGAAACACATCCAACTGTCCCTCTGCACAGTCTCACCTGCAGCAAATACTCTCTGACTGGGCAAAGCAGCTTTTACATGGAAGTAAATTCTGTAAACTACATGCACTTCACACCCTTATGTCCTTTTAAACCCCTTTTTCTTGGAACAAAATAGCACAGTTCAATCTACCAAACCCTTCTCAAGTGGCCAAAAATAAAGGAGCAGTAAAAACTCATTCCTGTTGGTTTGCTGTAATTCTCAAATCATAGCAATTTATTTTCCAGAACTGTTATTACACCTTTTTCATAGAATCATAGAATGGTTTCGGTTGGAAGGGACCTTAAAGATCATCCAGTTCCAATCTTCCTGCCATGGGAAGGGACACATTCTGCTAGACCAGGTTGCTCGAGACCCCATCCAGCCTGGTCTTGAACATCTCTAGGGATGGGGCATCTACGACTTCTCTGGGCAACCTGTGCCAGGGCCTCACCACCCTCACAGTAAAAAATTTCTTCCTAATGTCGAATCTAAATCTCCTCTCTTTCAGCTTAAAACTGTTACTCCTCATCCTATATTTACACTCCCTGATAAAGAGCACCTCCCCAGCTTTCCTGTTGGGCCCTCTTTCAGTACTGTAAGGCTGCTCTAAGGTCTCCCCAGAGCCTCCTCTTCTCTCTATAGGCTGAGCAAGGCCAGCTCTCTCTGTCTGTTCCCCTATGAGAGGTGTTCAAAAAAACTTCCATGTTTCTTGATGGCCGTAAGCTGAAGAACCTGATCTTCCCCTGTCAGCACCAGTTTGTGCAGAATAATGCAGAGGGCTGCAAGATGACCTCATGAAAAGATGTAAACATCTCTATACATTCATGTCTGCCTTTCATCAATTATCTAAAAGGGATGAATTAGTTTAAAAGCATGTATAAAAAAAAATATCTTGGAGAGTATAGCTAAATATGTATCTACAGCTATATATCTTTATAAAAACATTCTCATCATAAGATACTAATTTTACTGCTGTCTTGGCAGATTTATTTTTGATTACAGTTGTACATTTTCTCAAAGTAAAGGATTTATCGTTATCGTAGAGCAATACATCTCAAAAGCCTCTGCACCTGCTAATGTATGCAACAAACAAGGTGACAGAATTACGCAGCACACACCACCACTTCTCCTTACCTCTGACATCATCTCATTATACACAAATAAAACCTTTCCTTTAAATATTTCCGAGGGAAAAGGTTTGGTCAGCAGAGACAAAATAACGAGAGAATTCTGGAGACATCTTAAATTTTATTCCTTCTCCCCAGAACTTGCTGTATTGTTAGTTATGAAGAAAAAGGGCTGAAACAAAGCCACTCAATGGCCAAACACCAGAGCCCCGTAAGCAGCCGTTTCATATTGGCACCCTCCTGAACTTAGCACCACCACTCAAAAAAGCGAGTTTGTGATTGCAAGACTCCATGCTAGGAGGGCCGAAGCTTCCACAGGACATGCATGTTCTTGTGCAAAAGAACCATTAATGTCTGTGCAGCTTATCTAAGCAGGGTAGCGTGATGCACGTTACACTTGCACAGACTGCGACTCTGCTGGCAATCAGAACAAAAATCACAGGCTTCTCTCTTTTATGTTGGTTTTTCAAACCATTTTGAGCTAAGTCTCCTTGACATCTCTAAAAGCAGTAAACATCCTGAACCCAGCCCCAGGCTTCTTGTTAACACACTGAGACTAGTGCCTAAGTAAGGAAAGGTTTCAGGGTCTGGCCCCTTATTTTTTTCATTTATCAATAAATCTCAGAGGTCAGCCAGAGTTCATGAGAAATCACACATTGCTACTTTTGCTGAAGCCGCAAGGTTGAGCATGTTTGAATTGTTTTGAGAAAGGTGGTGTTTTGATTTTTCTTTAAAGCTCCCAGAAGCAACTGGCTGTTTTAACTGTTTCCCAACCAAAGGAGATCAACAGATTCACTTCCAATAGTGAGACATGCAGAAGTTCATCCTTTCTGCATTACTTCAGAACACGAGGGAGCACAAGGGGCACTGCTCCCCCAGCCCTCTCTGCAATCCACCTCTGCTCGTCCTCTCCAGATCACTAAAGGGAATCGGCCTTTTGTGATTCAAGATCCACTGCTGCACATTTCCTCAGAAACTGGGCAGAGGGCAGGAATGGTCTGTGGGCCTGCTTCCCTAATAAAAGTTGTCATCTTCCACCCAAATGCTCAGAGTTGAAACTACTCTCAAACTGGAGAATGCAGCCAAAACACCTAACAGCCATCTGCAAGTCATCCATATTTCCACCCAAGAATATAGTATTAAACGCTGTCAAGCTCATACAGAGCCTAGACAGGAGTAATTCTGAAGCTCAATGACTTTCTAAAACTGAAGCTCCTGCCTACATTTTTGTGAGGTATCCAAGCTGGAAGAAATTCTCCCATTAGCTTTGAGTCCAGCTACATTCCTTGTCTCCTCCAGAAAATATTTCCGCATAAAGTCTGCTGCAGTTGCCAGTAGTCACTACAGTAACATTCAGCAAACCCAGAGCCAGCATACACATTTTTCAAATCTGAATACTGCTCATTGCAGCCACATTTGTGGAAGATGTTTTGTGCCAAAGATCTGGTTCTGATGAGCTCCAACCATACATTTTTTATCTCTGCAGGGAGATATACATAGAATAGGACAGATTGCTCAAATACTTATCCAATAGAAAGAACATTATCTTTTTAGTTCAATTAGAAAAAGAACTGCTTATCTGTGCCCTCTACAGAGGATCAAGATTTGCATTTTTCTATTTATATCAAAAAAGAATATCAGTATTAGTGGTCAAGCTATTAGCTGAAAAGGGGGCTTTACATGAATTAAGTGTATTTACAAAAAGATGCATTCAGTCACATACAACACCTTTTCTGGTTAGATCCAAACAAAATTTTGGGGCAGTCCCTGGCTTGGGTTACGATTACAATCAAGGTCACAGTGACATACACCACAGACTGTAAGGCTGTGGGTCACATGCAGAGAGCTTGGTCTGACAGCTTCCGTTCCAATTCCTGCACAGCCCTCCCTTCCTAGGGATGACAAACAACTCCCATCAGCTTCTCTTCCCACTTACGATCTGATAGATTTCAAGTGGACGACTGCATCTGCTAGATGATGCTACCCGGTTACAGTGCTGCACAATGTGCCAAGGCAGACCACAACAGACCTAGCACACACTTCTTTTTTGGCAACAGGTGCTCATTAATGTCCACATGTTTCCGGGTCCAATGTACCTGTCCCCATTTAACTGTGGCAGGGAAGAGCACATGTGAAGGGCAGGGATTGCCTGCAGCAGGATACCAAGGTGGCACAAAGCTGGTGGTTTGGACTACGCAAAAGTCTCTGACCGCATCCATGTCCTGTCTCCAACCAGGAGCACAACCTTACCTTTCCGTCCCTTAAAAAGCAGTGTTTTTCATGAGACTGTGAGGTGTCTCTGTGAAAAGATACCTCCCAGGGGCCAGAAGCCTTGTATGCTTGCCATTTGGCACCTTTGTGTCCATACGGAGGGCAATTTCACACCAAATGCTCTCCACCATCAGGCATGCACACATGCAGTGCTTAAGCTACACAGACACAAATAGCTAACAACATCTGCACAGGCTATTGGACCCCCAGGTGACCCTCACAGCACTGCCTGTCAATAGAATCCAGAAAGCTAGTAAGTACCACAAACTTAACATTTGGGACCTTCTCTGGATATTGAAGGTTTGTACTTGAAGGCAACATCTGGCTGTTGGAGGTAGAGGATTTTAAAAGCCAGAGGACCTTCCCATCCAGAAGCATTTATTATAGGACAAACGACGCAGGCTGCAGCCACCTGCCCTTTGGGAGCAGAGTGAAAGCACTGCTGTTTCGCTGCAAGCTCTTACTGCGAGTGAACTTCAGCAAGCACGTTTCCTGTTCAAAACCCACTTACGAACTTTGAAGCTGGTGCCCATCTCAGATAAATCAGTGTGTTGCCCTGCGGCTTCTTAGATTGCCAGCTCAGCCTTCCGTGCCCTGAAGAACAGGACTCCACCCTTTTGCCCCTCTCCTCTCCATCCTTTCCATCCTGATAACTCAAGGAAAGCCTATAAGAGGCCTTACATCAAATGACAATGCTCTGCAGAGAGATCCAGGAAAACCCCGTGTCTTATTCCACATGACCTTAACAAAATCATGATCCTTCTGTTTCTCTTGCCACTTACATAGGGCTTTTCTACTTAAAATCAGCTCTTTAGAAGAGACAAGCAACTGCGACTACCACCAGCCGAAGAGCTAGCCTGTGCTCACACTGCAGGCAGGCAAGGGCAGCCCCAGAAGTCCTCAGAGCACACCAGAGGGTTAGCATGGCAAGGAGAAGGACCCCATGAATGTAACACCTGCAGATATGCCGCTCTTGCTCTGCAGTTTAGACACAGCTGCTGTTTTACCGCACATGGCTGCTCCCAACGCACATCCTGCTGTCCCTTGGGGCCTTGAGCAATGTGAACAAGTGAACAGGGCTTGCTCTTCTGGGGCTGTAGAGTTTTGGTGCTGAGAATTGTCACCAAAGATGACAGTTTATAGGAGAGCTCTATCAGGAAGAGCAATCTGTAATCCTCATCTCAGCAACTGGTACCACGTGAGACATCCCACTGTAGTCATGGTTGGAGCTCTTCAGCTAAAAATACAGCAGTAATGCAAAACCTAAAATGGGACAGGAATAAATTTCAAGGAAGAAGTTCTTAAGAGTTTGGAAGCTTATAGCTTGTTTTTGTTAGTTAACAGTGTGAGGCAGAGCTCAGGGTCAGTCGTGCATTGAACACCAGCACTGGATTTCAGAAATGCTCCTTTTCATTGTAAACTATAACATGTAATCCACATCAATCCTGATAGTTTGTTGGTTTTTTTTTAAAAAAGCCGCAAAAATCACAAAACCCTCAACCCACCACAACACACATCAGCCTTGGACAGACAATTACCCGTTTCAGAAAAACTTTTTTTTTTTTTTAAACTCCATGAAGAATTCAGGATACCAGCCAGGTGGGAATGTGGCTATAGTTTTGATGACAGCTCCATCTTTTTAATCATACAACCCAGGCTGAAGAAAGCCTAATTGATTGAAATTATTAAGTTTCAGTGGCACTTCTGTCACAAGGTCTGTGGCTGTCTGTTATATTGTGGGGCTGTAACTCAAAGAATCGTATTCCCCTAGAGCATTTCTTCTCTTTTTCATAACACTGGGAGATGCTGAGATTTGGAAGCTGGGCTCTTGTTCCAGGTCAGCTCTAGGGTAGCCCTTAGCTCCATCTCCCAGCTGGAGCACACTTTCCTTTCCTTTTAAGTGACTGCTTTCATGCCAGCAGTGCAGGATGCAGGACTTCTGTAAAACCACAACCCAGCTGCATTGCCTAAATGCTGACCATGTGGATGCAACACATTTGCCCTTTCACCCCCCACATCTGGCATCCAGTTTCCAGACAGTCTTAGGTCTCACCCAAAACCACTTGGTCAGCACAGCCAATTGTTGCCTTTCCCCTTCTTTGTCCTCCATAAACACCCTCTTTCAACAGCAGCTGGACATTCTTTGCCATTAACCGTGCCATTAACTCTATGCTACGGAGGGAAGGGCACACAGCAGTCTGCAGTATCAGAACGAGCTCCTGAGATTACTTCTTCAGTAACATAAGGCCCTCCCTTGCTGTCAGACTATCCAACATGAGGCACCACCACTCAGTCTCTCAGGCTGCAATGGGACTAATTGATTAACTTAACACTGCCTTCACACCTGACCACAGATGTCTTACTACTGGGGAAAGAAAAGCGGGTCACCTAAATACTACAAAATATGATCTCCCTTGTCCACAGCTGGTCAGTGATGAAAAACAAATATTAATACGCTGTAAATAATCAATACATGCTCCTTCAAACATTATCATTTTTCTTCTCCTACATGCGAATTCCCACTTTATGCTTAAATACGTTCCACAAAGTTGCTAAGATTATCCCTTTCAGTATAGATGAAGCTGAACCCCCAGAACTCAGCTTGTAAAACATTAACCCTAAAATCTAATGTGTTTGCATGTAGATATATAAAGAACTAGAGTTAATTAGTAACACTCACTGTTAAGACAAAGCATGTTACATTACAGAAGCAGTATTAGAGATGTATACTACTTATAAAAAAAAATCAAATAAAAATCTTACGCAACAAAAAAGCATAACTTTGTAAAGTTTACACAGCAAAAATGACTTGAATATTCAGTGGAAAACAAGTTCCTTTCCTAGCGAACACCACTGCCCTATTTCTGTGCAAAACAGGTAATTCTATCCCTCACACTGCTTCTATCTCTTTCCCCTCTTATTTCAGAATTTGCACTTCCTTGAAGTAAAAAATACGAGTTTTATAAAGGTTTTTAAAAAATTAAGTTTTAGATGTTTCAGGGTTAAGATTTTAAAAAATAAAAAAGAGGAATTTCTCTCAGGGCCCCTATTTGTGTCACATGCTTAAACAAACAAAAATCTCTCTTATTCATAGCACTATGGAAGACAGCTAAGTTGGCAGCAGTATAGGAGGACTTCCCATATACTAAAATAGCAACACATTAGCCAAAAGCAGAGATTAGAGTGTATAACTTCTACGAACCACTTAAAATTCTACCCGAGTCCACACTGGCTAGAAGGGAGGGATGGATAGGGTCATTTCAATGGTACCAGATCAAACAACCTCGATCTCTCGAGAAAAATGACCGTTTTTCATCCCTACTGCAAGTGTTTTCACCACAGCTGTAAAACCCAAGAGGCACCAGAAGCAATTTTTCTGTCCAGGTTAAGTTTTGTTTTGTTTTGTTTTTATCCTTTCAGTTCCTATTTCCTCCCATTGTCCAAGTGGAAGCGCAGATTGTTTGCTTTGCCTACTGTTTGTCTGTGTCTGACTGTAGACGAGTGGGAAAAGAAAATGAAACAAAGGAACAAATTCAAGCCCTTTCACAAACACATATTTGAGTACAAACATTTTTGCCATATCGGTATGTTCAGTCGACCATCCTCATGCAAAACATGGACCACTCAAGGCTACTGCATGGCTGTATAGGACCAAACTAGAGACTGATCTTTCAGGATTTTGAAACCTGCTCCCAAAGAGGTCACTCTCCTTGCGATAAACGAGATCAAGCAAAGCAGTAAGCACATTTGAAAACACAATGCTAGTCATACTATGAAGAAAGAGTTTTTTCCTCTACTGATTTGAAATTGGTGGTGTCTGCAGCAGCCCCTGCCAGGGGCATGGAGGCTTCGCAGACACAGGTGGCTTTTTTCTTCTAATGGGTGCTCTGCCTTGGGGAAGCCTGGGTCGGTGGGTCTGCAGACAGCCAGGGGTGGCAGGGATACAGGGTCTTTGCAGCCCTGCAGCTCCTGTTGCTGCATGAGGGAGGGCTGCAAACAGCCCTGGAGCTGAGCCAGTCCTGCTCAGCACCTGGGGAGACCAGCAGCCATTTATGACAACAAAGGTCCACTGTGCTGCAAGTCTATTCATCCAGAAAAATAAACAGTTTAGGAAAAATGCCTCAGCCTTTGGAAGGCTCTTACTCTGCAGACCAGAGGCCATCGGGAAGTTAAGTGTAGGGAGAGGTACAAATCCCTCCACCCCAATGAATTTTCGCTGCCTGACTCATGTGCATCCGCTCACAGAAATACAGGGCACTAGAGAAAATCTACACGCAGCACATCTCTGCTGGATGAAGTCACAAGCAGTTACATGTGTCCTGCCAGCTTCATCCTGCTGAAGGGAAGTCAGGGCTGGACCGTAGGAGGTCAGCCGATGGGTGGCTGGATTTTCAGAGCAGGAATTCCCCAAAGGAAGGTTTCTTGGCTCACCATCACTACGAATCTCTGAAGGTCAAGCTGCACACAGCAATTACAAACCTCATGTTATGAGAGTCATGTTTTAACTTTTTAAGTAATGCAGCCTTCCTAGACACATGCTAATAAGAAAAGCTTTATTAGCCTTCTATCCCACAGAAAAATAACTTTGTGCACATTAATCCCTCAGCAATTATATCACTGCATTTCAAAAAATCCTTCAACATTCTTGTGAACAATAAGTGTAATGTAGTTGAATTTTCTCTTGTATATAATGCAGAACATGGATATCTGCATGGGTTAATATCGTGTTGCTGTTTCATTTTTTTTTTAAAAGGCTTTAAGGTGGGCAGGGTACACAACTCAGATTGCAAGATCCAGCCTAGACAATGAGAGATACGATAACCTTAAAGGTAATTTATTTTTTCATTCCAGTTCTGCTGTTTTTCTCATACGGATTGCAATACATGCGGGTATGCATCTCTTCAGATGACTGTGTGACACTTTACACATGGCACTGCACTGGGCAGCCCAATACTAACAACAAGCATTAAATGGGTTTCTCTTGGGGTCTCTGAGCCCTTCCTTCTGGACTTCACAGCAAATACCTTCTCTACAACTCTGTTCACTTGGGGTGAATCCTAAAGTCAAAAACTCCTACGGGGTACCACTGTGGAGTTCAGAAGAGCTGAGGTTTGCCTAGGAAAAGGTCATATTTTTCACACACATACAAAAGTCTTCATAAGAGCGTTTAACTGAGGAAAAAAGAGCATCTACTCTCCGTGCCTTTTAATTTGGCTCCATTTGACACATTCTCTCCAAAACCAAAAAGAGACTTAATGGACACAATTAGTCTGTGAGAAAATACATCAGTCCGCAGATTTCTGAATGAGCCCTGCATGAGATGAACTACATGGCACTGATCTCACAGCAGCAGTCAATTCCTATTTCCTTCCAAAATCCTATTGGCCAGATGGTCCACAAAACTCAAAGAAAATTACTTAAACATTTGGAAAGGCTTTCAGTATTAAGTTGGTCTCTAAAATGAAACCAGACTACCCTTCTAATTATTCTGAAAAGTAAGGTATAGCTTGCTTTTCTAATTAAATTAAGAAGAATTAGTGCTTCCAAGTTTACTTTCCTAAAGGAAAAATCTGAATTAGAGAAGAGCCTTGGTGTTATTTTTCTAAACTGATCTAATCAGCTTCATGCAGGAGAAGTCTGGCTGGCAAAGGTTCTCCTCTTGAGCAAACTATAGGTCAGATGTGCAGTAATACTTTCTGAATAGCTACAAGCAGTTACTATTCAATACCAAAATCTTCCAATTTTCTGTATTCCTTGTAGGGATCAAAGTCAGTCGTGGCAGAGAGAGAAATAACAGTGAATTCTTAAGTGGAAAAAAAAATAAAATACCCCTGCAGAATAATTTTAAGGAAATGGATAAACACGGAGCCGCAGAGCCTTCAGCAACGTAGACTAGCATAATTACCAGCACATATGAAGCAGAAGCAGCAACTAACCATTGGAAGAACTGGTCACAAAAGGGACCAAGAATCTCCTGCAATCAACCGCTGAATAGCTTTACCAGAATTAGAAACTCTCATCTCTTTGCTTTGCCTTGTTTAAACAACCCTACTTCATTTTGTATAGTGTAAGATGAAGTAGTGCACTATATAGTGACTTATGCATTTGGGTAACATAAATACAGAGCCCCAGCACAGGCTGGGGACCCCCTATCCTCCTCTGATGCAATGCTGGCTACACTTCCGAGCGGTTCTCACCAATGGTGGATTCCCAGTTACTGATGGTTCCTCCTAATGCTCAGGTTCTTACATGCAATATTGGCTCCACTGAAGTCAGCAGGAATTATGTGCTGTTAATGTTATTGGATCTCAATTTGCCCCACAAAAGGTCAAGTTCCTCAAATAACAACAAAAAAAAATAATTCCACTTCGCACATGGTTTTCCCCTGAAAAAGTGTCTATATTCAATGCTTCCCTATTGGAGAAAGTGCATTCACACTGAATCCATCATAGCTTTAAGTCAGAGTTTGTGACGGAAGAAATTTACCTGTGCCATTACTACAGCATGTCCATTTGTGTAAAAGTATCCAAGAACCAACTGCACTACCACTACCCAAAGTTCACTGCCTACTGGCAGTGTCTCTTCATAAAGCTGCAGATGAAGGCCAGGTGGAAACAGAGAACACTTGCTGTTCTGACTGATGACAGATAAACATTTAGACTCACATGCACATAGATCTGACAGGACTCCTCTCATTCACCATTTGTCAGTTGGTGTCACATGAAGCTTTCCCGGGCAGCAATGGCAGCTCTGTAAAACTGTACAACACCAAATGCAACGAGCTGCAAGGTACTATGGAAAAAAGTGCTTGCACATACAAACACATATAAATATTCAAAACTATATCCACTGGCCCAACCCATGAAACCTCAGGTGCCGATGAAGCTGCACCAGAACCCTTCTCGTGATTAAGTCTCGAGCCCAGTTCTCATCTCTCAAAATCCGAATCCCATTTGCTTGCTTTTGGCTTGTAATAGCAATAGCCTGTCTAACCAGCTGCATCACATCACAAAGGAGCTGTTAAGAAAGAAAAAATAAACCAGCAAAACAACCTAAACATTCCAGAAGGCATCCAGCTACTGCCAGCAGCTTGCTGGAGAAATGTGGAGTAGCAAGTATCTGGTCTGGTTTACATATACAACATAAGCTTTAAAAGCAGCATCTCTGCTTTAACATCTTCACAGAATCATAAGTTTGGCAGAGACCTTCGAGATCATCGAGTCCAACCGTACCTGTCTCCCCACTAAACCCTGTCCTTAAGAAACTCATCCATTCGTCTCTCAAACACCTCCAGGGATGGTGACTCCACCACCTCCCTGAGCACCTGTGCCAATCCCTGACCACTCTTTCAGTGAAGAAATTCTTCCTAATGCCCCGTCTAAGCCTCCCCTGGTGCAACTTGTGGCCATTCCCTCTCGTCCTATCACTGTCACTTGCGAGAAGAGCCCAGCACCTACCCTGTCACAACCTCCTTTCAGGCAGTTGTAGACAGTGATGAGGTCTTCCCTCAGTCTCTTCTCCGTGCTAAACAACCCCTGCTCCCTCAGTCTCTTACAGGACTTATTCTCCAGCCCCCTCACCAGCCTCGTTGCCCTTCTCTGCACACGCTCCGGCCCCTCAATGTCCTTCCTGTAGTGAGGGGCCCAAAACTGAACCCAGCACTCGAGGTGCGGCCTCACCAGTGCTGAGCATAGGGGCACAATCACCTCCCTGCTCCTGCTGGCCACGCTGTGTGTGACACAGGCCAAGATGCCATTGGCCCTCTTGGCCACCTGGGCCACTGCTGGCTCATGTTCAGTCACTGTCAACCAGCACTCTCAGGGTCCTTCTCAGCCAGGCAGCTCTCCAGCCACTCTCCCCAAGCCTGTATCGCTGCATGGGGTTGTTGTGACCTAAATGGAGGACTCTGCACTTGGCCTTGTTGAACCTTCTTCTAATTGTGTTCTCTTCAAAATTTAGTCTAAGAGTTTAATCATTCACAAGTTTCAAAATAACTTTCTTTTCCAGCTTCTTTGCATATTCTGTCATCCACATTCAGATGCCAAAATACACCACCAACAGCTCCTTAGGATAAATCTGGTAATACATGCCATAGAAAAAATTCACAGAGTCAGCTAAAACTCTACAGCACTGACAAAGCACATATTTAAAGAACAGAAATTTAAATAACTAGGTCTCTATTTACAACAAAAGTGTCTTTAAAAAATAATAATAACCAAAGAGCATATGAAAACACCATACCAGAAAACATACCTCCCAAGTGCTTTATATTGTCTTCTAGTTTCTGAACCTTTAGGATCAGGGAGGGACATGGGATTACAGGGAACTGCGAGTTTTCCTCCACTACCAGGAGACAGAAGCTTAGCCAGGTTTCTTAAGAAAACAAAGCGTACGTGATTGTGCTGCCCTTGAGTCCAACCATGTTTAAACCTGTCAGCCCAATTCAACCAAAACCAAGAGACAGAGAGAAGTCTCAAAGATGATTCAGTTCCTATGTGCTTTGTGAAAATCAGAATCGGAGACAAAACTCCCTTCCTCCAGAGAGGAGGGCTCCAGGGTGGGCTATGCAGTTTCCTATCCGATGCTGCCTGCCAGCTGGCCAGCCAGGCGGCACGTCGCGATCCGCAGCCAGCCGTGGCAGAGGCTGCTCCTTGCCCACAGGGCAGCAGACAGCCACAGGCAGCAGCTGCAGAAGCATCAGGTCAGAGGGGGTGTCTAAGGAGGAAGCGGGGGCCACGGGCGTATGTGCTAGCAGAGATCCTAAAGGACTCAGCAAAGGAACTGGGACTGCTGAGGTCAAAGGTAGAGGACAGGATAAGAAAGGACAAATCTGCAACCAACCACACTTCGTTAGTTTTACTATTTAGTTTTTCCTCAAAACACAGTAAGTTTAAACAACTTTAGAATTTACCTTGATGTAGAAACCCATCTCTCATCAGTGCTTGTAGGCTACTTTCCTCTACTCTTATTACCAACATTGTTAAAGTGATTTCCTGTTTGCATCATTGAGGCTTACAGAAAATACGTATTTTTGACATCTGTTTGAACAAGAAAATAACTATATTCAATAATAGAAGGGTTACAGAAAGCCAAATACCTAACAAGAAGGAGTTCAGAAATTAGTCACTGAGCCACCTTTAAGGACTCCCCACCACCCATTCCCACATGCCATTTACTCTGTAAGCGAGTGCAAGGTGAACATAAAGCACTAGCATTTTATATCTACTTTGAATAGGTAAAATAAACAACATCATATGCAAAGGACTAGAAAAAGTGAGGTTCCAAATAATTACTTTTAAAGCCCTGTTTTGCAAACATGGTTTGACCCAGTTTAACCAGAAATGTATTTCCAGCTCAATTTTGTTAAGTGTGGATGTGCTCATCAGCCTGGATCAGTTTTGTTCATTTCCTTTTCATTAATCCAGCCACACTGGACCTCATTTTCCAAAGTGCTCATCCTTTGCATTAACTCCATCTCTGTCAACGCAGTTTCACAGTGGCTTTAACAGCAGAAGAGGGAGATTAAGTGTTCCCATTTATTTCTGTTAACAGCTTTTTCTTCTTTTTAAAAGAATGTGGTTTAAGAAATTCAGCAATTAACACTGATTAAAAGGCTGACTGGTGTAAGGCTAATATCCTTATGTCTCATGACCCAATAAGAATAGATGTTTTATCACTAACTACAACAGCAAATGTTGGCCGCAGTCAGGGGTGGGTCCAGCTAGTGGTTTTGCCCTCGCAGCAGTCATATGAGAGAACATGTTTCTGTGGCAAGGCAGCAACCTTCTACCTGCTAAAACTTCCTTTCGCTTTTGCCAAGAAAAGAAAAATAATCAAGAATAATAACATAAGAAACTATTTTCTGTCAAACCTCAAGAGAGCTGTTGTTCTGCTTCATCACCAGCTCCAGGCACACACCCTGTTACACTACAACACCAGCATCCGCACAACCCAGTCCAGAGCACGTGGGTTAGAAATGCTAAACCTCAGTTGCACATCCACAGAATTGAACAGCTATGCTGACGGCAAACACGGGTATGGATATGGCAAACACAGTACGGAGAGATGCAGAGCCCTCCACATCATTGTATGTATTTTAAACACTGCTTGCTAACAAAGGTTCCTTCAGCCAGTGCCAATGCACAAACGTGGACGTCCTCCTCAGCAGCCAGGACACGAGCCAGATGTGGCTTATCAGATGCCAGTCAACTCCTGGAAACACACACCTAGAGAACCGCACCCGCCTGCCCTGGGGTGGGGAAAAATGCAGAAGCAGCAGCTTCCCTCTTTCTCTTGCTGATCCTGCTTCCAGTTTTATAAGGAGATTCTTGGGGATGAAAATACACCATGGAGTCTCTGGGAAGTTCTCACGTCACACATTGACAATGGACAACGAACAGCTGAGACAGAAGGGCACTGTATAATGACATTCATAGAATCAATGAATTGCTTGGTTAGAAAATACCTTTGAGATCATCAAGGCCAACCATACCTGTCCGCTACTAAACCAGATCCCTAAGCCATTTCCTTTTAAACACCTCCAGGGATGGTGATTCAACCACCTCCCTGGGTAGCCTTGCAGCCATTTCCTCTCATCCTACTGCTGTCACTTGCGAGAAGAGCCCAGCACCCACCTCACCACCACCTTCTTTCAGGCAGCTGTAGACAGTGATGAGGTCTCCCCTCAACCTCCTCTTCACTAGGCTAAACAACCCCAGTTCCCTCAGCCGCTCCTCGTAATCCTTGTTCTCCAGACCCTTCACCGGACACACTCCAGCACCTCAATGTCCCTCTTATAGTGAGGGGCCCACAACTGAACACAGCACTTCAGGGTTGCACTTGATGCTGCACGGGGTTGTTGTGCCCCAAGTGCTGGACTTGGCACTTGGCCTTGTTGAACCTCATCCCGTTGGTCACAGCCCATCGATCCAGCCTGTCCAGATCCCTCTGCAGAGCCTCCCTTCCTTCATGCAGATCATTGCTTCCACCCAGCTTGGTGTCATCTACAAACTTACTAAGGGTGCACTTCATCCCTTCATCCAGATCACCGACAAAGATATTGAACTGGACTGGACCCAACACTGAGCCCTGGGAAACACCAGGTGTGACTGGTCTCCAACTGGATTTAACTCCATTTACCATGATTCTTTGGGCCCGGCCATCCAGCCAGTTTTGTTACCCAGCGGAGGGTGTGCCTGCCCAGGCCAATGGCAGCCACTTTCTCAAGCAGAACACTGTGAGAAACGGTGTCAAAGGCTTTACTGAAGTCCAGGTACACCACTTCCATGGCCTTTCCTTCATCCATTAAGGAGGATCTGCCTAACCTGAACTCCTTCTATAACAAGGTTACCTGCTTAATTCATGCTATTTGCTTAGCAATACAGGAAGTCAGAAAGGAAGGAAAACCCACTGATGGCATTTGCTCCTGTAAATTGAGGGAACAGCCCCTCTGGAAGTTCAGGCAGTGTTTACACACAACGGAATTCCACCTATTAATAATAATATAGCACAATGTCATCTCCATCATGAACTTCACTGGCACCTACAATCTCTGTCCAGCCCTGGTCCAGCTCCCATGGGAATACTCAGGACTGCCACCATCATAAGGGCAGTGGAGGTGCCTGGAGCTCCAAAATCAAGCCTGTCAGAGTTGGACTAGAGCTCATTTCTGTAACATAAAGAATTAGTCTATTTTAATATTAATAACATCAAAAGGGATAGGTCTGCCAGAACTCTGCAATGTAAACAATGCAACAGCAACCACAACAGCTCAGAAAGCCAAGCTGTCTTTAATCTACACACTACGACATTTGAAACCCATCTGCATGACAGATAGGACAAGTGCCACACAGGCTCTGAGCATCACCTAGGGCTGTTAAGACCATTTTCTTTTGTTCCTGATCAGAGAACTGTGAATTTGGCAGAAGCAAAAAGACAAATGACATTAAACAACCTAACCAGGAGCACGTTGTGACTGCGTGAGCAGCCTCATAAATGCACAAGGAGCTCTGCAAACATATGCAGAAACCTGATCACTCATGAATGTCTGTAGATGCAGATTCCTGTGCCAATACGAAAACACTCCAACATGCAAGCTGGGGATACAGGCCATGCAAAGACTTCCACCAGGTGGGTCCCTAGAAACTACTGTGATGCAAAGAACGGAAGACAGGAACACAGGAAAACATGAACCCTAAATCCTCTCCAACCTTTATTCTCCAGCATGTGTGATCAGAGACCTGAGTTTCCAGCCTTTGTTTTGTAACTTCCTCTATTCAAAACAGTTCTGACTGAAATCTTTCAAGTGTTCAAAAGAAAGTAAAGTTGGTGCATCTCTTTATTCCTTTATCCCTTCTCCATTTTCAGGCATATTTATGTAGAGCAGGCTGCAATACATGTAGCTTCTCCAGATGCAACCTCTTTTTCTGCCAAGAAAGCTGTCCTAATTGGGCATCCAGCAATCCGCTATGCCCTATGCACGTGCACACCTACTCAACAGCATGTGAGCTGGGAGCTCAACACATTTGGGAAACATCAGACCTACTTAGGCTGATCTGCACATGCACAAAAAGCCCAATGTATCCTGAGTGCACCGCATTTACTGGCACGTACCACCCCTGCGATGTCCAAGCTGCCCGGCGCTTCGCAACTGCTGAGTTCACTGGGCACACCCTCTGCCCCAAGTGTTAGCGTGCCTACCTACAAAATCCCAGTAAAATCTGGCAGTATTCCACTGGTAGAGATGGCAACACATATTCCAGCATCCCTGGAAACAAATCACCCTTCATCAAAAAGGAATCCCACAAGAGCAATGGTCTGGTGCACCCAAATCATGTATTGGTACTGTGTGGTCTCTTTCTTCTGTAGGGTAAAATGCACACACAGGACCAGATCCTGCTGTCAGCAGCTGATGAAAAACTGGAAGTCTTACCTACAACAATTTGATTTTTACAGCAGCAGGAATACGCTGGTCCACAATACCTAACTCTACCCTCTGAAATTAATAAAAGGCAATCAGATATCTGCTGATACAATTTGGCTTCTGGGGGCAGAATGTTCGCAAGACGCCTGTTACCATAAATATTTCATGTTGGACTAGAAAAAGCAAATATTAAAGCAAAAACATTTTTTACTGGCTCTTCCCTTTTTCTATATAACAAGACAACATCATGGACAATCTGTGTAAATAATACATTTGAGATTCCATTATCTAAGCCATATGCATATTTATTTTATGATGGTTTTGTTGCATATTTTAGTATAATTGTTCACAGGTTTAAAGCCAAGAGTAAAACAAGAGCAGACAAATCTATTACAGCAGAAATAATCAGTAAATTGCTTACTCTTTTGTTTTTTTAAAATACTAGGAAAAAATCCATGCTAAAATTTTGCATATTAAATAAGAAAGTTAGAAAACTCTTCAAAATATTCTCACAAGGCCACAACACATCTCCGTTATGCCCTCTCCCCAATATGTTTCCACTTTTAACAACCAAAATAAAAGAAAAAATTGCATCAAAAATGTTGCTATCAAATGTGGCAACTGTACAACTGTAGTCAGGAAACAGAATTCAGTCAATTCCTGTATTCCTTAAACCTCAACAAAACGTCAGCATTCTCCCAACTGTCTGACTTTCAGCTGTAGACGTTCCTCAAGGAATGGAAAGTCAGAAGAATTCACATTAATATTCAAATGTTTGTTTTGGTAATGCCAAATTATTTCAGTCTGGTAGTGCCTTTTTTGAGCATGCAATACTAAAAAAAAAATAAAATCTATGAAATGTTAAACATGCTGCTAAATTAAAATGTATGTTCAAACAAAGAAAATAAAATGCAATGTTTTGACGTTTCTGAAACAAAGTTTGAAAATGAAAGCCAACTCAGTTCTTAAAAGTTTTCCCACTAATGTTTCTGTTGAACTCAACATGTTTTGATTGGGGTGAAACTGTTTTCAAACAGCAAGTTGTTCAGCAAGTGGCTGCTAACCAATTCTCACAAATCACCTCCGAAAGTACACTAATTCCTCTTAACCGGAGTCCCAAGATGCTTTACAAAAACAAGACTGTCTCCATTTTAATAGCTACAGTCATAAGAAGAGCTCCATTTCCAGGGAATTCACGTGTTTTCAAGCACAGGCAAAAAGAAAAGCTACGTTTCCTGAACTGCAGCTGCCCACGTCGGTTCCTCTCTTACCTTTGTGAAAATGTGCATTTCTTACATGATGGGAGCACCTAAAAGCGCTGCCACAAACCACATGCTAGCTATTACATGATAGCTAACAACATTACTTGTGCATTACTTTACTACAAGGTATGTCTTATGTATTGTTCATTCCCTAAGATCTCAGAAGTTAACTAAAATCTCATGTTTTCATAGGGAAAAAGGTGAGGATGAGGAAGAAATAGCCTTTGAAAAGGTACTTCTGAAGCAAATCTTAAAAACCCCTCAGGAATCCCACAAAGTTAGTAGTTGACAAGGGTAGGCTTATAACACACATGGGTTTTTTGGTTTAGTTTTTTAAAAGTATACTACAAACAGCTGAAAAATAGTTTCTTCTTTAATTTTTTTCTTGAGGGCCATATTCACAGATCTGTGCAGGTCAGGAAAATTACTACTGGTCTGCAGCCAGACAAAGCTGACTACCAGACAGGAGAACCATAATTTTATCACATTTATGGATTTTACAATTGACATTGAACATTGAACATTAAAATTACTTACTGGAAATTTCATTATGATAGGATGAGGGGCTGACCTGCACCTGTCTCTACTGATCGAGCAAGCTGTTTGACCCCAGCTGACATGGAAACTGACTTTTAAATTCCATTTCCCCACAAATGCCTTGGAAGGGCAGGATCAACAATTGCCCCACCAGAATTTGGTGCTGCCCATCCAGGCAAAGCCGTGCTACCACCAGACCCCACTGTACTTGGCTTTCAAGGCAGCCGGAAGATCATGGCTGGGCCAAACACTGCTTTTCTCCAGAGCTGCGATGCCCCCCGGCACTCCCGCATGGCACTGGGGGGCATCACAAGATGTGCCCTCTGGAGAAGCTCTTCCCAGCAGTGAGCACAAAGACCGTGCTGATAGTGGCGTCTGTTGTGCTGCCGGCTCCGTTGGCTGGTTGTCCCAACCACTCCTCATTCCCTACACCTCGTGCAGATGATGGTCTGCATGCTGCTGGCCTTGTTACTTGCGGGATGATTCAGAGAGCATGGAAGAGGCGCTGTGGCAATCATCTATGGCAGCCAACCATGCCAGGGCAACGCTGCGGGAACATCCCTCATGTTTCAACACTTCCCATTCCCAGCGTTAAAAGTTTCACTGCCCAATTTGGCAGACTTTGGTGCAACCTTTACAGACATAAAGCAGTGTGTGGTTTATTGGGCAGCGAATTACCAGGCTCACGACTTCATCTGAATAACAAACAAGAACAACTCTTTAATGCTATTTACTTTTGTTTGCTCCAGAAAAGCAAAGCAACAAAGGGCTTGCTACTGCCACAAGTTAGCTCCAGCCCTGTCCCAGCACTGCCCTAAGTTCAAGTGCCCAGCGCATGAAACCTTTCTTGCACAAGCACGGCAGTACTTTTAACTGCTGCCGGCAGGCAAAAGTTAAACCTCTACAAGCTACAACTCAGCAGCCACCAATGCAGTTGCTTCTTAGAGTGTCATTTCATGAGATGCCTGCTCTTGACCGAGTCAGACTGGCTAGGAAATGTTAATACAAGCTCATCTCTGTCATGAATATACTGTGCAGAGGTCAGAACAAACTACAGGTGCATTCTGCAGTTCAAACAACCCAACATCCGTTCTACTCAAAGGAGAAAAACCCCACCATAGAGATTGATCAGGTACTGGGGAAGACAGAAAAAAGTGAGGGTGTTGAAGTCAGAGACAGAACCGAGTTTAACCAGGCCTGAGCTCATGGTCACAGGGTCAATGCAGCAGACAACCTAGAGTGATTTCAGAGCTCAGGTTGCTCAAGTGAAACAGGAGCTCAAGTGAACAGCTTTGAAACAGTCCTACCATGTACAATCACTGGTCTATGCACGCTGGAAACATGGACTACATCCATGGGAAAATATCGATTCATTACAGACCTCAGTAAGAGCGCTTACCTCTTTGTGGACTGACATTTCTGCTGCTGGGTTTTCCAGCAACACCTGCAACACAGCACTACTGCTACAGGATTACCAGAGTTCCTACTTAATACACAGGCAAAAGGCCTCTTTCAGAACAGGATTGCAACTTAGATTTCTAAAACATATCCCACAAATCTTTTGGTTCCAGAGATCTCATCGTGCAAAGCTTAACTATTTGGCTCAACATAATGAACTCTTGGAATACCTGAAGAGCAAACTATTACAATTACAGATAATTCTTGCACAAAAATATGGGTACCTCACACAAACAAATCCCAACACATTCTTATGGAAAAAAACGCCAAAGACCAGGCACTAAACTTAAAAGACTATTTACTGCTGGTGAAGACAATGGTGATGTCTCGTCTTTGCAGACAACAGGAAAGGACAGATGAGCAGCACATGCTCCAGACGGTTCTTTAGACCAATTTACCACACTGTCAAATTTAAAGCACCAAATGATGGATAAGTCCATGAAATACACATAGTAATAATAATAATAAAAAGACAAGCAAGACTATCAATATTTTTAGGAAACCAACTGGTATGTTGTTTTTATTATGCTCTGCTAGCTACAGCCCAGAGCTAGGACCAAAGAAGGACTTTCAAAAAAATGTACATGCTTTCTGCAGGTCATTAAAGCAGACCTGGAATGTACCATTCACATGGAGCTGTAAGAAAGAATCAGAGACATGGAGATAAGGTGATATGTGCTTGTGATGCACTAAAGTTCTGCGATTCATTCGGAAAAGGTACAGTTATTAAAGCCAACCTGCAGCGGGAGTCATCTCAAACATCTAGAAACAATATGCTACATTTTAAAATTAAGTAATATAGTATAATTGATTCATTAACTCCAATACGTCATTATATGTCTGTGAAGTTTTCTGGACTACAAATAAACAATTTCTCACAAGTTTCCCCCCAACTCCACTGATTTATTTTGAAGAAGAGGTAACACAATGAAACACTTCTGAGTAGGTCAGGTATTATAAAACTTCCCAGTCACATGGAGGCATATCTTCACGTAGGCATGATTCTGGGAGCTGCAGAGCAGTCAGGAGTATTGAAATCAATGTCACTAGTGAGGTGCTTAAAGTGCAGCAAAGCACTTGAGTGGGTAATTAAGAGCTTGAACTATTTCCTATTCTGCTCATACTATCACCAGTGCATTTTTAGCATGTCCTCGTACCTTCAAAATAGCATGTCCCAGTGCCAACATCTGAAGTGTTATGCAACATGAGCTCAAAATGCCACCAGTTTAGGATGAAAATGCATTGCACTTTCCCATATAGACATTCAGGTCTCAAACACAGAGGAGCTGGAAGTGGTAGGCTTGCCAACAAATTATTTGCAAGGATTTTACTATTCTCTAATGACTGATATGGCACATCTAATTATTGTACATTGCTCTGCTCATCCAAAAAGCCTTTATTGTATAGAAGCACTTCATAGCTGAGAGGGTTTTTTCACATCCTTACTCTTCTATTTTTGATAAACTAGTCCTATGCTTAAGAATCTTAATTGAATTCCTCTGAAATATTCACTAACTAGAACCAGGACGTCACAATTTGCTAATTAATTTTGCATGTATGATCCATTATATTAAATTCTAGTGTGAATACAGTTTGGCATTGCCATGCAAATAAGCAGGGAAGCAAAGATTAAAAAAAACCAAACAAAAACAAAAACTTCCCACACCCTATTAAAAAGAAATGCTCCTGGCTCTGACAACTAGATACACAATACACTACCTATTTTATATATATATATATATTTTAATTAAAAGCCATTCCTCCTAGGTTTTTTTGTATTCTCCAAGTCACTCATTCGCAACCTAGTAGGCTGGATTGATAGTAGGTATGTCCTATCCACTGAGATTCACATGCCCTGTATTAAAAGTCCTGTGCTTAAATCAAGATTTGAAAAGACCTTTAGGAACATATAGTCCTATCTGCTGTTGAAAGCAGGGCCTTAGATTACCCAAGAAAATATCAAACAGCCCTGGATATTTCCAGCAAGGGACTCCACCATCCCCCTAGGAAACCCCTTTCGACGTTGACTTGTTCCCATGGGGAAGAATTTTTTTGTTACATCCAGATGTAAATTCCCCTGAGCAAGCCATATCTGGTTCCTCTTCTGTGCATCCCTCTACTTCCATCTTCTATATGAACCATCATTGAAGCACTTGGAGGACTATGAGTAGATTGCCCTCAGCCTGCTCTTTCTATGTTGAAAAAAATTCCAGTTCCTTCAGCCTTTCCTTCTTCATGGGTAAAGTTCTTTAACCCTCTAAATGTTTTGGTGGCTCTCTGGTGGACCCTCTCCAGTTTCCCAGGTTCTCTCTGGAACTACAGGAGCAAAGACGGGACACAGTATTCCAAGTGTAGCCTAACAAGAGCAGGGGGAAGTAATCGCATGCCCCTACTTGCTGATGCAGCTGATTACATGGTTTGCCCTTACTGCTGCAAGGGTGCACTGCCAACCCCACATCCCCTTTGAAGGAGCAGCAAAAGGACTGACGTGGTGGTGTGGAAGATGCATGAGACGTATGACAGTGTGAGTTGCAGGCAACTGAGAGAAGAGGAAGAAACACACTTAGTGGCATGTGGACTTCACAAGTGTTATTAAAAATCAAAGGCATGGAGAAGTTAAATATTGAAACAGCAAACCACATTTCTCTAATGTATTTATGATATTACGGCCATATACACTGAGCTTTCAAGGCAAGCCATTCATAAGCACCACAGCATTTCAGGTCTTATTACAATGGCAGGAGCACACATTAAGCTCTGACTTATTCCTGAAAGAGATCCCCGTTGCCAGGATTAGCAGACAATCTCCATTATTTGTTTGCTCTATGGAACCAAGGATCTACACAATGAGTTGTTGACTCCATCCAGTACACCGCAGCAATACTTCTTTATACACTACTGCCTACAATAATTAACTAGTTTTTCATGCAGACAAGATAATCAGCTATGCTACTAAACACTCCAATAAAGAAAATGAATAGACAAGCACTTTACCAACTTCTAGTCAAACAGACAGCAGAATTCTCCAATTTCTATAAAGAACAACTTCTTGAATCATAAAAATCTCATGCCTTGAAGGCTATGACTGGCTTGAAAACTGGAACCGACCGCAAGCGATAACAAAATACCCCAAGATGACACAACATTTTTAACGTCTCTGTTTGTGGCACTTTGGAGACTCTGAAACTGCATTTCAGCCTCAAGACCCATTCTTCAGAAGATGGCTACTTCTGACCCACCGCCAGAAGGAACAGTTTGAAATTTCCAGTTTATACATGTTCACCCTCTGGATTGCACTGAACATAACTGTAATGTTTCTTAGGTTTAGCCTTACAGCACCCGCCTGAGGTGACACCATCAACTAAAGTTTTCAATACAGTCCAGAGACTTTAACACTTCACAACTGAGGATGGTCTTGTGATTTTTTTCACACAGTATTATGTCTCAAAAAACCCCACATTACTCCCCCCTGCCCCTCCCAACACGGTATCAATTACTTCAGCCAGTTATTCAATTAATTAAGAAGAACTTTGAGCAGACTTTCACATTACTTAAGAGAAACTGAAAAGTCATATTTATGCTTCACTACACTCCTGCCACTGTACCTCGAAAGTTGAGTAACTCATTAGTCATATCAACAATTGAAGCATGAGTCAGTGCCAAGAAGCAGCTGTATTTAAAAAACAAACAAAAAATCCCAAGCTCAAAACACTTCCTAACTCAGACCTGCTTCTTTTTTGTATCCAGAGTCACAGGAGTAAAAATATTCGCTGTGTAGAGTCACTACAGGAAGGCAGGGTTGCTTCCACCCTCTGCTAAGCCTCAGCAATGGCACTGCTTCATCTTCAACAGTTGCATTACCAGCAAGTCACTTCTTCCCTTTTGATTCTCACAATCCCAAACCAAAGCATCTCTCTCAAGTTCCCCATGCCCTCAGACTCCACTGAAGATACAAGCCTTTTGCAAACACAGCAGCTACCATTTGCCACAGTTTATCATCAGCCTGCAAGATCACACTCCCAAAAACATCAGCCCCTGGGACTCACCAAAGACACTGACCTCTCATTCCCTCAGGCTACCCAAAAATGCCAGACCCAGGAGCAGGCTAATCCACATCATTAAGACAAAGGAAGTCAAAAGCCCCCATTAGGTACCTCTCATCAGAAAACAAGCAGATTGCACAGATGATGATGATGATCTCATTTGGGTCAGGAAAACATTTTTAGAAGGATGAGGTCTCTCAAAGCACAGCTGAATGAGTACTGTTAGGAGCAATCCCTATTCATCTTGATAACTGAAAAAACTTAGCAGCTATAAACTCAGAGTCCTACAGTCTCTTCCAGCGCTCAAAAGCAACTGTCTGACCCAAACCCTTCAAAAATGGTACTCACTTCAGTTGCACCATCTCTCCCTTTTCCCATTCACCCATTAGAAAAATGACCCTGCACTGAAAGTAAAAAGATAGAAAATATATTAACAGGCTCCTACTGAACACATACCACTCAAAAAATATGAAACTAACAGCTGAAGTCTTCGCAAAAAATAATTTCACCCTCCAAACTTACAGTTTAGTTATTACTAAATGCACAAACAGACCAAGATAAAACTGTTCTACATCAAGGGTGGTAACAATCACTATCCAGCTCTTCATAGCAATGGAGTCCAACTGTAGAAGGAAAACCAAGGATCCAGATAACAAAACTTCTGGAGGTAACAGGATTAGGCAAAGAATTATTCAAATTACAATGCTGTTGGGTTACAACAGCCATACCTACACTGCAAGGTAGAGCCTCAAGCTCAGTACAATCAGTTCACAGAGCCACAGATGTTAGTTAGCTTCGCAATGCTTTCAAAGGTACCACTTCTAGCAGTATACCACATCACTATAATGTAGCAAAGACTAGAAAATAAAAAAGATGATATTTATAAATCTCCTAGATTGTTTTCTGTAGTTTTACTGCCATCCCAAAGAACACCTGATTCATGCTTCTGCAGGCAACCTGAGAGAGGAGGTTCCAAAACACCATGGCTGCAGCCCAGGGAGGAAGAAAACCCCAAGAACTTGCAGGTGACACCTTCAGCAATCTCACTTCCTCCCAGATGACACTGACAGTTACACGATGCAAAACACTGCTCTGCCCTGTCTGAAGGTCCTTACTGATCAGCAGCGCTAAAAAATCCCCCAAACCCCAGCCGTCATACTTGGAGAGCAAACCCGTGTCCTCCACACCATCTGTGTGGTCCCTAGCCTTGAGGGTTCCCAGGAAGGCGGACAGCCCTTGCAAAAATCAGTGCATGGAAAGTTGAGAAACATTCAAAGGAGATCGTGCAGAGATTGGACACAATCTGACCTTCAACACTTCAAAGTTCAGGAAATAAAGGCATGAAAGAGTAAATACTCATACTTCAACACAGCCAGCACACACACTACTTCCAGCTGCCTTCAGAGAAGACTCTCTGCTACTGCCTTCCACGACATTATTCAGAATCACCTCTTACATAGTATCGTTCTTCAAATTTCAGCTCACAGAAGCTGTCAATTAACTGAAAAACTCATTTGTCCTTTGAAGAGATAACAAAGCCTCAGACTCATGACTTCTGGGTACCATCTGATTTTTTAATATCTAATTCATACTTTCAAAAAGCTCAAAGTTGCCACTAGTGGCATATTTACATTCTACTACTTCATAAGTTGTCAAAATTCTGCTAGCTTTTAGTCAGTTATTATATGCAAATGCCAACTTTGTAACATTTCTAGACAGTGCCAGCATTATCACGGGTACAATTTATACTTCTTCCATTTCCTTTAAAAAGACACTGAACTGGAACTGGTCCGGAATAATTCAGTATGAACAATACTCTCCTTCAATAAATCTGTTAAACGTTGTTTTCAAAATCTAATAATGAATCATCTAAATTTTATTTTCATTGTTATGGAGCTACATATATTAAAACAGATAGCCTTATGAATAGCCTTATCTTTGCAGCCAACCAAGCAATTCAGTGATCTTGGACAGTTTACTTTGCAATTAATCAAAGCAAAGCTTACTTCAGGCTAAGTACTATGTGTATCTATTTCTGAATCCATGGAAGATTCTGACATCTCTGGAGAACAAAAATGTGCTCTAATTACATGAGTACATTATGTGGATCAATATTTAAGTTATAAAGTAATCTCAGTTATGATCACAAGCCTATGCTAGTAAAACTATGAAACGATCCCAGCAGTCGCTAATTCACTCCATTGGTCCTAGTACGGTACAGATAGGACACATTCCACAACAGTGAAAAGAAAAGTGAACACCATAGCCTAACTTTGTACGGTCACTTCAGAAGCACTTGTTCCATTATAGCTGCCCTCCTTCAGAAAGAACAGACAAGGCCAGCACCAGGAAGCTACCACCCGAGTACATTCAGTTGGTGCTCAGCATCTTTTCCAAAGACAAAGGAGCTTTGGACTGTGTGAAAACTGTTCAAACCGAGGCTTAGCTGACTGCCTGCACTCTGGAGCACCTCATCTGTCTTCTTCAGCTTCACTGTTGTCCTCCCGCAAAGACCAGCTCCATCTCCTAAGCAAGCCCCAGCAAAACACCCTACATTCACTGATCACATGGGTTTGTGTGAACAAAGCCTTTGTTATGGCTGTGCTTGCACAGAGCCGGGGTAGCACAGATCATCTCTCCATCACATGATGCATGGGCACAAAGCTTTTCCTCAGTATCTTCAGCCTTGCAAGACCCTGTCTCTCAGTGCCTTGCTTTGATATTGCAGCTACTTCAACTGCAGAATGAGACGGAGATTACAAACCACCCATTATCCAGAGCTGTCAGACCCTGGTCTCTTGTGTGCTCCGTGAAGAGCAGCCTTTGGGTACAATTTTTAATCGTCACTGTCAAAATTTCTTACACATTTTGGAAACTTCCTAGCGAACTACACAATAGCTCAAAACACTTTCTTGAGCAGCATAGAAGCAAATGGGCATGTGGCTCCTTCCTGCTTCTGCCATGATTAAGCAGCAGCTGATTCACTCTCAACATCCTTAAAAGGTGACTAGATTGAAATTTTTTCTCTCTCAATATAAAATAAATCCAAGTGTGAAAAGGCAGGCGACTATTTCAGTCCCCCTTCTGCAAACATTCCTCATGCAGGAGTTGGTCAGCGGTGGGATCTGAGGGAGAAGCAGGACCAGACAGCTTCCTCCAGCGCCATTACTCTTCTGATGTACCTCCAAGGGTTCAGAAGCACAGCCTTTTCCTTCCTCTGTGTTCCTTCTCCAAATGGTAACAACACAGACTCGCATCCCTATTTTAGCACATCTGTTTTCTCCTCTTAGATCATTCTTGGGAAAGGCTTCACAGTGAAAGAACACTTTTCCAGGCTAGTTCCTATAACTAACTAAAGGTGTGCATATGTACATAGCGTGTTATTGCAAACAACCTTTAATTGCTGTAGTTTCTTGCCTGGTAGTTCTGCTTTGATATCATAGTGACAAAGGTA
Source organism: Neomorphus geoffroyi (assembly GCA_033558235.1). Lineage (NCBI taxonomy): Eukaryota > Metazoa > Chordata > Aves > Cuculiformes > Neomorphidae > Neomorphus > Neomorphus geoffroyi. The sequence goes on along the minus strand of JAUMJM010000045.1, from coordinate 8,644,819 downwards.
ACGACAGAAATCAAAAGCTTCACAGCCTGCCTGCAGAGCAGGGTTAATTGACACCTCTGTCTTGAAGAGTCCTGCTGTTTCAGTCTTGGCTGAGCTCTCCACTCAATTCAGGCCAAATTTAGCCATCACTGATGTTACTTTGCGCCAGCTACTTATTAAATAATTTTCAAGAAGAGGAAATAATCACACAACAGAAAAAACAGGCCAGAGGGAAGTCAGTACAAAAGCCAACACACACTTACCTGACCTGTGGCAGCAAAGAGACAAGAAAACAGGGCAGAAGGAAGGGGGCACAGAGTTTCACAGGTGACACCATTTTGCATTACACAGAAAAGACAGCAAGATAAATCAGGCTATTGCTGGAACAATATTGTCCACCTTCTTAAATGGTGCTCATTTCTGCTTTAGGAAAAACAGCTTTATCAAGAACAACATCATAAATAAAGAGGCATCCAAACCTTATAGACTTGTCCATATGTCCCATTTCCAACAACCTGCACCAGTTCAAATATTCCTGCAGGATCCTGCAAAAAGCAGAAGAAATTAATTGCGTGAGTACAACAACTTCATAATGGAGCGTAACTGCACATAATCAAAATAAAAATGTCAGTGGCACACCTCCCAGTGATCTGTATTACATACTGAAGGGGAAATAGCCAAATAACAGTATAAGAAATACATTCATATTAAAGTTTTCAGTCAAGTTGCAGAAAATTCTACCCACAACACAATCCAGTGAAGACTTGTAGCATGGCAATACTGCAGATACAACAAACAGATGGAGATGTATGAAGAACAGAACTCAACAGATTCAGATTAGCAGTAGGATAATGAATAAACTCCAGACTTCCCAAGCCTTAAACTACTGAGCTAGCCTAGAGGCTGAGCTGCCATCTTCTGCTACAAAACACGTAGCATAAGCAACGTAACAAAGGAAAAAACCTAAAAAATAAAATTGAAAGAATATTTTATAAAACACTTGAGCCCAGTTACCTTACAGCAGGGAAATGTACCACCCCAGGCCATCTTAGGTACAGGTAGACTAAGAATGCCGAATTGTCCTGTTTTGCAAACATAACAAGGTGAATTTGACTGATGTATTGAAGCCTTGAATCTAGACTAGATTATTAACATGCACAAAAGATTAATGTGGCAGGTGATCAGTGTACCAAACCACATGAGACAACTTTCATCTGACTAGTTTAGCATCAGTTGCTGTAAAACCAAACACTGCAACAGACGTCCTTCTCCAATAATGAAATGCTGCAGCCTTTCAGATACAGGAAGACCACCTTGTTGCAAGGCATGGGCAAGAAAACATTCACTCCCGCATAACTGAGCACATTAAGAAATCTGTTGCTTCAGTTAAAACTCACTTGAGAGATTTATATTAAATAATTAAGGACTCAAGAGACCAGTTTCTTGGTTTCTGGCTGAGCCATTTATCAGTCCACTCATTCCTTCAGATGATATCATTGAGAATTTATATAAAATATTATTAACTCCATGTGTCAGTTTTACCACATCTGTTTCAGCAGTCTGTCATGTCAGTTGCTGCCTGTTGGTCCTGCTGAGGGATGCAATATAGAAAAACATTATCTCAGAAGTACAGTTTCTATGACCCTGGTTGCAAAAAATCCCCCTGTCCCTACTTTTTTAAGGTATCAAGCTACCTCTCCACTCTGATTTTATGTTATTATTTTAATATAAATAATGCTTTCTTCATATCTGATATGGAAATGCTTATTGAGGCAAAATCCTCATGCACACAGTTTTTTCTGAGCAGATTCTGTCTTTACTGGCAGAACTGTCATGACAAGTGGCAATAGCAACACAGCAGAGAATTCCACAAGTGAAAGTACTCATGAGTCAAGTCAGTACTGCCTTTACATTAAATGAGTTTTAATCTTATCCTGATTGTCAACCTCACACCTCACAAGACTTTTTTTTAATTAAAAAGCCCCAAACTAATTAACAATGCATAACCAGATCAAATCACTTACTTTTAACCCACACTCAGGCCAGTCTCTGTCATTTCTTTTCTGCCCCTTATTTTCAAGGCAAGGTAGTAAGGCATGGCCTTCTAGACTTCAACTCCAATTCCAAAAGCCCTCACAGAAAAGGAAATCAATGGGACCACTCGTGTATGGAGCTAAGCACAGTTGTAAAAAAGCTTGCCACATCAGGATTTTTGTGAATTGCTTTGTTTCCTTCTCATTTCCTCATTTTTCATTTCCACTAGTGTTGGATGCAAAGGAGCCATACACTTCGCTTCAGCAGACCTGAAGTCAATAACCATCCATTGCCACTGCTAAAGCAACAGCTGGGTGCTACAAACCTCTGCCTCATACACAACCTTCCCACAGAGTTGTGCCTTGGGTTGCACGCTGTCTGTGCATGGAGGCTCTCTGAGGAACTCTTCCAGACAAGGGTCTCCGTGCACAATGTCCCCTGTACTCCTCTGCGGGAAGTACAAGGAGCATCTCATTTCCCCATCTCTTCGGCAGAAAGTAGCACTGCCAAAACAAGAGGTGTTTGCAGTGCAGAAACCTGGAGCAACTTACACCACATTTTCAACTCAGAGTTCACAACTGTCCCTCTCACTTAAATGTGTGCTCTGTCCTCACTCTTCTTCTCCAAGCTTATTTATTATGCAAATATAATAATCTAACATGCCTCACAGTCAGCTTCTCTACCCTTCCAATCAATTGAATTCTGATTTAGCATCCTAATAGCTTGGTTTTAAAGGTTTCAGACACTCTAGAAAAACCCTCGAACAGTTATCTAAATAAATGTTAGCATTAACTTTAATATAGAGAAAATTCTACCCTGTCCTTGCTAGCCAATTGAGCATTAACCTCTCAAGCCTCTACAGCTCTCAGTGCAGCCAAAATACTTGGCCACCTCTCTTCTTTTAATCAGGGCACCATAGTGAACCGAGCCTTGTTAAGAGTCATAAAGGATATTAATCTGGACTCTGACTTTGGTCCTTGGATTGCCCTTGTTTGCTTGGATATCAGCACTGCATTGCTTGCTGGCATTCTTCACAATGGGCCAACTTCTTAATTATCTTGGAGATAGGGATCATCTTTGATGTAGTGCTTCCTCTCAGCTACCATTTTAGCCCTGTGGTCCATCTAACCCTTCACCAGACAGCCCCTGCCAAATTGCTAGGCTCACTTTGACAGACGCCAAATCCTGGCCTGGACATTCATCACTTTAAGGTTAATTACTGTAATGCTTTGTACCATATGGTGGCCTTCTTGCTTTCCTGCAAGTCATCTGCAGAGTACTCCAAAGGTAAGAGCAAGACTGCTGACCCAGAGGCACTCAGGCCACATCCATTTTCTCTGCAAGGCAGAAATGAAAAAATGCGCAGCAGGAGCCTGACCAAAACCTACTTTTCACAATCCTGCAGCTAAACAAGATACAGGTGTCTGATGCTCAAGTTCTGCAGGGCCTCTGCACCTTGGCACATAATGCAGTGATCAGAGGCTTTCAACTGACTTCCCTGATGAACCTAGGGCGGGAGCACCCCAACAAGACGATCCCACAACATTTGGAAACTAGAGGCCAAACCACCTCTTTCCAGCAAAAGGAAAGCTCTGGCAAGCACCCATTCGGAGGGGAGCAAGGCCAGCTCATGCAGTTTTAAAACAATCCTGGTCACAGTTTTGTCTCCCCGATGGGTTTCCTGAGGGCAGCGAGGCTGGCAGGAGCACAGTGCCAGGCCGCTCCCACTGGCCCCAGGACCACCTAAGACAAGGCAAAGGTATAACACCCCTTGTTACATAATGTCCACAGCCCAGTCCCACTTGCCTCCCCCTTCCAGCTAAGCACAGCCCCTAAACTAAGGCTGCACACGTGCTGAGGAGGCTTCCTCTGCAAGGACACATTTGTCCCTTTCCTTGTCAAGGCTGGGACTTGTCATGTTTACGGCCTCGGTGAGGTTTCTGCACTGGATGGTTCTGACACACAGCCTGCTGCCTGGTTTACAGCACTACTCTTTTTCAAACTTACAGTGGTTTCTTATCATTCATTGAGGAGATAAGATTCACTAGATAAAGATCTAAAGAATTTCCATTATTTTATCTTACAGAGTCAGGTTAAACTTCTGCTTGCCTAGCCAGGAGCCTTGAGCCATCTTCACAAACCCTACTGTCTCTGCTGCCTTTCTTCTTTCCGCCTCTGGTCTGGAACACCCTCCTCACCATGTGATTATGCAAAGGCTTCTCCCAGCCCTCTTTTTTTATTCCCTGGTATTTTTAGAAAGTAGCTTGCTCTGGTTTCACTGTCTGGGGCTGACTGCTTTTTGCCATAATTGAACTCTTCCTTCTTCCTCTGTGGAGAGCACTCCAGAAAAAACTGCCTTGGTTGGACTGGGCTGATAGGTGGTCAGCTTCTCTGTCAAAAAGCAAAGTGGAACCAAGGGACATCATACATAACCCTGTTAACTGTCTGTGGATGTGAAACACTAACAATGTGGCCAAAGTTTGGATTATGCAAAAAACCTAAAAATACAAGGGCATAATGACAAAAATTAATAGCAAAATCGGTGAATGATGACTTTTTTAGCTCTGAGGAAAAAAAAAAAAGCCCAAACCTCAGTAAAACCCCATCAAAGCCAAAACCCCAGGCACATAATTTATCATAGAATCACAGAATGGTTTGGGTTTGAAGGGACTTTAAAAATCATCCAGTTCCACTCCCCTGCCATGGGCAGGGCCACCTCCCACAAGTCCAGGCTGCTCAAAGCCCCATCCAACCTGGCCTTGAACACTTCCAGGGAGGGGGCAGCCACAGCTTTCCTGGGCAACTGTGCCAGGCCTCACCACCCTTTTCGTGAAGTAGTTCTTTCTAATGTCTAATGTAAATCTTGCTGAAAATCCTCACTCTCACTTGTTTCCCTCCACAGCTTCTCAGCATTCACATCACCCTTAGGAATGCCAGCAGGAATTGCTTATTATGCTGGGAGGGGAGCGCTGCTTTCTGGTGAAATACTCCAGCCGGCAACGGGAACACAACCCCGCACACCCTGGGCTCACGGAGTCATAGAAGAGAATCATAGAATCGCTTGGTTGTCAAAGACCTTTGAGATCATCGAGTCCAAGTGTACCAGTCCGCTACCAAATCGTATCCCCGAGAAACTCATCTACCTGTGTTTTGAATTCCTCCAGGGCTGGGGACTCAACCACCTCCCAGGGCAGCCGTGCCGGTGTCTGAGAACCCTTTCAGCGAGGAATTTTTCCGAGGTCTAACCCGAGGAGCAGATTCAGAATCCCAGCTCTGCGGATCCCAACCCGCCCGCACCGGCAGAGCCCTCGCCCCGCAGCCCGCTTTGACCATCCCCGCTCCTCGCGCTCTCCTGCGGGGACACAGCCGGTGCCACCCGCGGCCCCGGCCCCGGGCGCAGCCCCTAACCCGGCGCAGCCCCGGGTGCAACCCCAGCCCCGACCCCGGCCCCGGCGCAGCCCCCCCCGCCCCTGCTTACCCGCAGCGCCGCCAGGTCGATGCCGTCCAGGCTGCGGGCCATGGCGCTGCGAGCCCCCCGGCGGCCCGGCCGTGCCCCGGCGAGCGCAGCGGGGCGGGCATGCCCGGCCGGCCGCAACGCCCTCCCCGCACCGCCGAGGCAGCCCCGGCAACTTTCGGCGGAGAAGCGGTTCCTCGGGAAAAAAGTTTTGCGAGGAAGTGACGCGCCGGGTGCTGTGGGGGTGTGCGGGGTCCCCTCGTTCCCCTCCGCCCCCGAGAGCGGAGGGGCCGCAGCCGCAGCCCCGGGGGTCGCGGCGGGCACAGCCCCAGCCCAGCCGGGGAGGGAGGGGGGATCTGCGAGCTCCCAGCCAGGGGATGCGCTCGCAGCGGCGCGGGGAGTGCGGTCAGAGCGGCGGGGCTGAAGGAAATGACAGCAGCCGTGAAAACAAAGCAAAACAGAACAAAAAACCCAAGAAAAAACAACCAAGCAAGAAACCACTCACCCCTGCCCTCCGCTCCCCCCAAAAGCCCCCCAAACAAACGCAATTAACCCCCCCAAAAAAACTACCCCCAAGAAAAAACAACCAAACGAACAACCTCCCCCCCAAAAAACAAATGTACAAGCCCTCCAAAAAACTCACTCCCAAGAGAAAACAACCAAAAGGAAAAAAAACACCCCTCAAAACCCAAATGTACACCCCCCCAAAAAACCTCACCCCCAAGAAGAAGCAACCAGCCAAAATACCCCCCCCAAAACCAAATGCACAAGCCCCCACCAAAACCCCACCCCACTCCCAAGAGAAATCAACTAAACGAACAACCCTCCCCCCCAAAATAAGCAAACACACAACCCTCCCCCAAACCTACCTCACCCCCAAGAAAAAACAACCAACCAACCAAAAAACCACCCCTCCCCCAGAAAAAACCAATCTCACATAAATGCACAAGCTCCCCCCAAAATCAATTGCAAAAACCCAATAAAAGAGGAATACACACAAACACTTCTAGACCCTAGAATTCTAGCTGGGGAGGGTCTCTTTATGTACATTTAGTTCTTTGACAAAATTATACTTTAATGCAGCAATTGGCCTCAAATCTGTTAGTGGCCCATCAATATGTTGGCCTACAGACAGATGGAGAGAACAAAGCCCTGGGGAGAGCACAGTTATAGGACAAGGGGTAACGGTTTTACGCTGAAAGAGGGAAGATTTAGATCAGATATCAGGAAGAAATGTTTTCCTGTGAGTGTGGTGAGAGACAGGTACAGGCTGCCCAGGGAAGCTTTGGATGCCCCCTCCTTGGAGGTGTTCAAAACCAGATTGGATGGGGCTTTGAGCAACCTAATCCAGTGGGAGGTGTCCCTGCCCGTGGCAGGGGCATTGGAAGTGGGTGAGCTTTAAAGTCTCTTCCAACCCAAACTATGCCATCATTCTGTGACCCTTCCCTTAAGCCTGTCCCAAAGCGGTTGTAGCAAGTTTCAAGAAGGCAGCACGTTACTATAAACTCTGCTGCCCATTATATCTCTTGCCTTGTAATTATGACTGTGGAAAGAACATAGTGTACAACTGTACTGTAGTGGGGTGGAAGGACTTGTGGATATTTTGAGGTCTTGTATTTAGAGACAAAAAGCAGTGGAAATGCATTTTACAGAGATAAAGTCCTTGAACATTCCTGAACGATGCTCAGTGGACAGTGAGCCAAGGGGATGATATTCTGAATCAGTATTTTCACAATCACAGACATGAAATCACGTCAATCAAAGATCAAACGTATCTTTGGTGCCTGTTAGCTCACCACGGTGGACGCAATGCCAGCAGCGGAGTGGCAGTGTTGTAATAAAAGCATTTGGCAATTTCCTTGAAAGAAATGCTGACGCATTGCTCAGCTTCAAAGTATTCTTTTAAAACAGCCCACGCTGGGTACGCTAACTGCTAAAACGACCCTGTTTCTTTCCTCTCCATCTGTCTGTAGGCCAACATATTGATGCAGGGCTAACAGATTTGAGGCCAATTGCTGCATTAAAGCATAACTTTGTTGAAGAATTAAATATGCATAATGCAACTATGCACACTATCTGCATGCAGTGACAGCCCAGCCCAAGCCTCCCTCTGTGCCCAGGCCAGCTCTCCCCTGGGCAGCATTTGAAAAATTCTAGCCTTCACATCACCTTTGACAAAGTTAAGCCACAGTTTTGCTCCCCATTATAACCTTCCTGCCTTACACAAATCCATCATTAGCCTTTCTGCTTGTGTTATTTCTCACAATCCCTCTTTATCTCTTCTGTAACCTTTGGGCTGTCCTTTGTCTCCTGCCACTTTCCACTTCCTTCCTGCTTCCCTGGTGAGAACTGGTGTGAAACTCCCAGCTGTTGTCTACCAAACATCCTCTCTCTCGCTCCATCTCTTAGATTCTTCGCTCAAATAAATCCTACCTGTCTTGCTCGCCTCTGGCGAGTGCTCCAGCCTGAGGATTAATTTCAACTTGACAGAAAGCTCTACCCAAAAATTACATGAAAGTCTAGTTTTAGAAGTATTATGTGGCTTGTAGTATTTCTGCAGGGTGTGTCTCAGTACCTCTTTGCTTCTTGCATTTATCACCACCTTTCATCACCTTCCCTCCACTGAACCCTCCTGTTGGTACTTTCTGTGGATGCTCCAGTCCCACTCACACCATTGAGGGCAGAGCTTTGTAAGTGATTCTTCCCTTTCTGCCGAAGAAGGCAGTGCATCTTTTGCCCATAAAGGCCTTGGAGAGTGAGCAGAAGCAACAGCTGGTTTTGCCACTGATATTCACAGCAGATCTGTTGAAGGTGAAAATACCTCCAAGACAAGGCTACTTTTCAGCGTAGAACCAGATTTACAAGTCCCAGGTTCTTCATCTCCAGCCTGATGACTGCTTCTGCAGAAACAGAAACTGTGCGCCAAGTGTCCCCCGCGGCCTCAAGCCCTGCTTCTGCTCCAGCACTCCCCAAAGTACCACACAGACCAGGTGTTTCTGCTGTTCCTGACTCGCCAGCGAGTTGTCACACCTTGGCTCTTCTGAATGAAGCTACATGGCAGAATAACTCCCAGGAATTAGGAAATTAGGAAATGCCTTGGCGCAATCTGACTGTAGTTAAACTAGAAACCCACATTCATCTCATCAATAACAAAAAAGTGAGCAGGATCTCTTAAGAATAAATTAAATTTAAGAATATAATAATACATAACAATCACAAGAGAGAACTAAATGCTATCAGTATGACTTTCCTCTCCAACAGCCATAGTCAAGACCCTACAGCCAAATTCAGCAGTCACAAACCTGAACATAAAAACCTTCCAAACGGATATGTGCATACAGGGGATGCTTTGTGTTAAAAAGGAAGTGCAGGCATGAAGAGGGGAAGAACTTCCTTTGTTTTAGCAAAGGAAGTGCCATTGTACCCCTGAAGTACGGGGCTAATTCTGAGCTCTTCTGTCTACATTCCCCCTCCCTGCCCTCTCAACTCAGATTTGGATTCATAATAGTAGTACTGATATTAATTGCCCCGCCAGATGCATCACTCAGTAAGGGAAGAGAGTGTTTAGAGTTGAGGCTTGAATTGACATGCTGGCTTGTTTCCTTCAGCTTTGTTTATGCTGGGGTCTCATCTACAGGTGTGAAGCTGGCAGAGAAAAAAAAAAGAGATAACTCAAAAGAGAACAGGATTTCTGTTCTGCAGGCAATAAACAGCTCCTTGTGGTTTCAGTCTGAATTGGACTAACTGACTCTTTGCAGTGTTTCTTCTCTGAACTGTAAATTCAGAGAAATGACTGTTCAGAAAAACTCTCACACAGAGAATCTTTTCCTTGAAATAATCCCCGTGATGCTGCTCAGGGAATGGGCATCCCTGCCACTGCCATGGCTGCAGGAACAGCCAGGCTCAGCAGCTCATGCCATGTCTGTGACTCCAGAGCCAGCTCTCTGCATATTCTTACCAGCATTTTCAGGATCCACGTCCCAGATCTACAACAGGGAGCTCAGAAAACCTAAAGCTCAATTCAGGTTCTCTGCTGCAGAGGTAGGAGGCAAACTTCCCCTCTTCGAGCTTCTTGGTTCCTCTGCTCCCAGCTTCAGGGTAGAGAGCCAGAGCCCGACCCCAGCATGCTGGCCAAGCACTTGCAACAGAGTTAGGTAGGATCCCTGTAAACACCAGCTTTCCTTAGCACCAAAACAGCCCCAAGATATTTATTTTGCTGGAAGTTTTCTTGCCTTCTGCGAGGAAACTGCATTCTGCCAGTGCCAGAGGTGCCTGTCAGATGGATGCAGATATCAGCACCTTCCTCCTAGAATGAGAATCCTTTACAAAATTCCCCATTCCTTTTGGTTTTTCTATGAACTACAGATTTTAGACATCTCTTTAGTGTTTCTTTAGGGTACAACTCTTAGCTGAGAGGCAGCAAAGTGACACAAAATCCCATGAAATCTGTTTGTAACTCCTGACTTCACCCTCCCCTTCCAGAAGCTCTTTCTGAATTGCTCAAAAAGGAAGGACAATCTTTTTGCCTAATGCTTTCAGAAAACTTTTTGTCCTCATTTGGTTGAGCCAGAAGATTATCAGGTGTTAAATGCTGATTACAATAGGTAGCAACAGCCAGTGTGGTATTAAGCCCAACATTCATCCATGAGTAGAGTCTCTGGGCTGGCTGCTGCTATTACTATTTACAGCATCATTCTGGAAGTGATGTATTGTTACTAATGATTTTTATGAAGTACAAAAAGAATCTTGATTTATTGGGCCAGCCACTAACTTTAAAGTTGTCCTCTTCCATTTCCAGTGGTTTAGTACTGTGGGTGGCTTTGCTAGGCTGTCAGGAACAAGATTATGCATTAAAAACTATTGGGAATGGTATAGAGCTTGGGTGTGTCTTCATGGTGGCTTGGTGGCAGTAATACAATGCCACGAGTACTATTTGATGAACACAGAAAAGCAGGGAATACTTTCATCAGGTGACACCTTGGAAAATACCAGTACCCTGTAGCACAGCTGCTGCAAAAATTCTTTCAATTACAGGGGAAAGATTTCAGTTTCAGGCTGTGGACTCCGAGTTCCTTACATTCCAATTTAGTTAAAAGACACTAAAAGAGATGAACCACCAGCCCCTCCCCCAACCCAATCCACTTCATAACGTCAGTATTTCTGTGACCCATCCCTGCAGTGCTTGGAAATCACAGTAAGATGTCTTTGTTTTCAATGGATTGTTGGACCCAGCTCTGAATATTTTTCATGCTTTCTCCTATTTGAACTAAAGAAAATGCCACTTCATTACAAACATATTGAAGCTAGACCAGAAATCATATTTAAAGCTGAATCTGTGTTCAGATTTGCGTTTTGCAGAGGCTGCTGCAATAGGATTGAGAGACAGAGTTACTATCTTGAGTAAATCGGGAATATCAGAAAGAAACCACAAGTCATTTCCCGTACCAATACTCAGTAGCACATACAGTAGTTTTCAGCTCTTCAAAAATTAAATAACTTCTTTTGCAGTTCTTAGCAGCCGGGCTAGTTGAGCTTCACAGGATATCCAAAACGAGACCAAACAGCTTCCTTCCCAAAAGATTCCTGAGCAGACAGGCAAGCTGGAAAAAGTGCCTCTGACCACTGTAATCACAACCAGGATGTCCACCTCATTTCCTAGGGTAAAACTTAAAATATAGGTCTCCCACAAAACTTGCATTAGGCCGAATGCCACTCACTGGCATCTCACTCTGCAAGATGCAGATTTTTTTTCCTTTTCAATTGCACACAAACACACCTGAGCGAAGTGTGTCTGAGTATCCTGCACACAGAGAGCATGAGGCACCCCCTCCTTGCAGGGCTGATAACCCTCTGTTGCTGCATGACCCATGACTTCACAGCATTGTTTCAGCACAGCACTTTGGAGTTTCTCAAGTAAAAACACTGCTGCTGGAAGTTTCCCATTTCCCGTCAACCCAGCTCACATCCCTGCTATCCCCAACAACAGCCACACAAACACTTTCAGGGAGAAGAGCTGTATTTTCTGGAAGAATGATGTTTTGCACTTCTGGCTTTTAGCCTCTCAGTTCCAGCACCAACTGAATCCTGAATTGTGCTTTTGTGCAGTCATACACGAACCACACAGATAGCTTTCACACAGGAAAAGTGGTTAATTCTGTTACAATGACTCCCCATGAAAGTTTTTCATACTCTGATTGTCTTTTGTGTCACTGTGTAGATTCACTTTCCCCGAGTGCCTGGGATCTGAATGCCAACACAGTATCTGCATGCTATGGTAACACCAGTGCACAAGTTCTGGCTGGTGATTTTGCGAAATTAAGAGCAAGATGATTTACTGAAATAAATTGAACTCATACCTTTTATATTTCTATTGCCTCCTACTGTTGTGCAGCCATTTGCCTGGCTGTAAGTTCTTCCCTTCCCTCCCATCTTCTACAAAGCTATTTCTTCATTCGAAGTGGCAACCGTCTCAAATGCTGTGCAAGGAACGGTAGCTATATGTTACTAGGTCATCAGATCCCAATAGGGTTTATGAATACCATAATGATTTTCAGCCCAACATCTGTCTGTTCTCTGAAACAGATGTAATTATGGGAAAAAGTAGCTGCTGTCTCTTCACAGGCAGATTTCTCAGTTAAAAAAATCCCACCAAAATACAAAGAAAAGTGACATAGCATAGTTAAACACTACCACATTAAATTTATCAGTCAAAATATCATGTGGTGCACGCTTTTATTTTGTGAAAGCAAGAGAAGTTGTGGTAACTTTTCTGGCAGACAGGCAGAAGTTTTTTGAAGTTTAGAAAATCTCGCAGGCATGGTTTTGGTTTTGCCAACCAAATGCTAACCTTGGATGACTCAAACCATGGTTCCCTTTTATCCAAACCACTGAAGTTTGGTGGTTAGCTAAGAAGGAACTGGTATCTGAATCACCCTTTGTTTGGAGGAATTGTCAGATAAAAGTCTTGGGCACAGGGGTTTGGGGCAGGGTGTTGGTTGGGTTCATCTCTCTCTTTCTCGAAAGAAAAATTTCGAACAACTTTAAAAGTGGGAAAACCTTTTAATGTGCTTAAAAAAATGAAAATCAACTTTGTCCTACCCTTTCTAACCTTTTCAGTGCCTTGTGTCATTCTAGGTTCATTCTCAGTAAATTAAACAGAATTTTTTTTGTTGTGTTGCAAGCCTAACCTGTGTTTCACAAAGTTACTCAATTTAAATCTTGTCTTTAGCTCCAAAAAAAGCCTACCTTGTTGCTCAAGTTGCAGTTACATATCTGTAGTTCCCAGGCCCCCTGCTTCTCCTTTTCTTAGAGAAGGAAAAAAAAAAGGCAAAAGAGGAACTGTAATTTATGAGCCCCCATCCAGCCCTCTGGAACAAAACCTGCCCTTTGTGACCTATTAAACATCTTCAGGGAAGTCTCCTCTATTCTCACTCCAATTGCTATTTAGTTCCAAATTGCTTTTCATCTCGGTAGTTTGTCAACTTGGAACATTTCAAACACACTTGGATGCCCCAGTGCAGAGCCTGAGCCTTTTAAATCCTCTTTTCCTCAAGGGAAATGAATCCCTGTCTTTGGGATGTTGCCTAATTTTTTTTGTGCATGTGTGCGGCTGCTGGATGGGAGAGGCAAGGGGAAGCTCATTTGCGCCTTGAGCAACAGAGTCCTCTTCCAACACTAACTCATGAATAAGTCTATGCCTTTTCCTGTATATCCAGTTCTATCTAAACATTCGCTATCTTTGTATATTAATAACCAGTATATAACTTCCAGCCAAGTTTCAATTATGCCTGTAACACCAAGCTCAGTCTGGTAACAGGCAACACAGCTCTCAGGAGGCTCTGTCGGTATTCTCGCTGCACTTCGCAGCGTGCCTGGGAAAGCAGCGGGTAGGTGCACTCGCCTCAGTGATGCTGCTGCACAGCACAGCTGTCAGCTGAGACTATAAACATTTTAAAAATTAAATTTGACAAGTTGTTTAGTGGCTCGGGAAGAATGGGAAGTCTCTGTACATCTGCCAGTCATTCACTGATACTTAGTCATGGAAGTTTTGTGGGGAAGGAATGTGTTTGCGCAGGTCCGAGACCGGGTGTATTCACTGCATTTATTGATATCCTGGAAACAAATGCCAAATAATCACTGCTTAGTTCACAGAGGGCACAAAGAGGCAGTGTGGCCAGTGGCACAGTGCTGCACTATGTAGCAGGCACGGCTCAGTAACCTAAACCCATTTAAACAATATTCATCTCAATAGCAGCTTGTGCCAGGCTATGTGCAAGCCCAGCCTGCATGCAGTGCAGTGGAAGGGCTGTGGCACAGACCATCCTCCCCAAACTGACCTGGCTGCACCCAGCACAGCCTGGACACTGCCCAGAGTACTGAATCCAGGAGACACTCACAAAGTGCAACAGAGGTCAGCTGTGGGAACATCTTAGTTCAATGCAAAAGGGCTGATGGGATCATGGCTGCATAAGCAGAGAAGAAATGCTAGGGAAGGGTCTTTACCTCCCGTACAACTTTGCCGAGATGGATGCTAGAACAGCAGCCCAGCATCTTTCTAATAATGCACAAAGCAGAAATTAAGATTTGGATTCAGCACAAGGAAGTGGCACAAAAACTGACAACTGCAGACAAAATGGCTTTACTGTGGCCACCTTGAATAGCTAAAGCTCTTACCATATCAAAACAAAAAATGACTTTACATTTTCTCCTAGGGAAAAAATAGTGGGCATTTTTAATCACAAAAGACATAATCAGAGCCTGTAGTTGAAGCAGAAATCAGACAATTAAAATAAAATATAAACCACTAACATAGAAGAAACAAAGGTGCCACATGCTAACAGACCTGTTGGTTTCCAGTTTTCATGGGTCTCTCGTTTTCTGGTTCCCAATGTGAGAGTGCTCAGAACTCCCCAGATTACAGCTGTTTTCAATAGCCTCTCAGACTGTTCTACAAGTCCAAGGCAACTGATGAACAAGATGTCTTGGCCATCCAGGAAATCTGTTCCCTGCAGAGGGCTGCCCGGCTGCTTTACAGTTGCCAAGTCACAGCTTAAGGCCAGAACCGGCACCCTATAGTGCACTTGGGCTTAGCCTTCCAGCAGGGGATTTAAACCAGCTTCCCTTTTCACAGCAGCTTAAGATCTTTAAGGATTTTAGCTCCTTAAACCAATTAAGCATCTTTAAGTCCTTGAGCTCTCAAACCTTCTCCAAGCAGTTTGCGTGCTTACATTGCTTTAAAGGGTGAAAGCTGATTCCATCTAGCTGAGACCTGAACATCTTACAAGGTTATGGGGCAAGCAATCCCAAGCAGAGCTGGTGAGTCTGGAATCCTCTGCAAACCAAACATGGAGTGCTGCACTCCTGTGCCCTTGTTTCTGCAAGCACAGTCTTACAGGTTTGGAAAAGGCCAAATTCACCTTAAGCTCTTCGCTTTCCAGAAGCCCCAGTTGTAAGTTATAAAGTAATAGATGGCCCATGAGCTCATAAACTTTACATGCCAAGAGTGGGAGTAAATCAGCTATTACCCACATTTACACATGCACTGTGGTAGTGCAGGAGGACATCACTGATGTGTCACCCCCCCACCCCCTTCCCCACTCCTATCCGAACCCCTTATCTGTCCTTCCTGTCTTTTTCCTTTGCATTAGTTAACACTAAAAGAAGGAGAACTCTAATACAGGCATTTGATATTTGGATATGAAAACTTACAACTATGTCTCTGAAGTACTGTTAGGGGTTTGTTTTTGTTGGGTTTTTTTTTCAGTAGACAAATGAGCAATATCTTGACAGCCTGAAAAACGCATCATAAAGTTTTATGTGAAGCTATCACCAGCCCCCTTTTGTTTCCTGTAGGACCTAGCCCATGTAGCTAGATGTATTTATATATAAAATATAGAGATTTGCATTATATATACATAAAGTTACTGTGTATGTCCATACTCCTGCACGGGAAGAGCAACATTCTGTGGTAACAATGTGATTCTGTAAACAGTTGTGGATTAGCATTCAGTGACCACTGAATCTTCTCTGTGATTAAAAGTCTCTACCAGCTGCCCAATCTGCTTTTGTCTGTAAACTCTGCATCATTTTATAGCAATAAAAATACAGTTAGCCCACTCACTTGAGGTCAGTCATGTGCTTATGCCTGAAAAGGAGCATTTACACAAGAGTTCTGTGAAGGGCAGACCTGCTCCATTGCTCTGGAGCTGCTGTTGCTTAGTTACAAGGTCACCATTTCTGTTTCTTCTGAAACAGTGACAGACCATCCCAGAAAATGCCCCATCCATCAGCTCTGCCAGCTCAGCACCCAGGCAGTGCTCTCTGCATCAGGCTCACCCAAGGAGGACACGGCACTGAGGCCCCTGGACCCTGAAGCAGATCTTGGGGGCTGGATCTTTGCGTGGGCTCTCCAAGAAGAGCCCTGTCCCAGTAAAGCACTTTGTATAATTGATCACCTGAACCTAACTCATTAACAGCTCCAGCTGCAGCTGCAACTACATGAAACTTCCCAGCCTAAACCTCCTTCAAACAGGAGGCATCTCAGCAGTGCCTCTCTCCCTGCAAACACCAGTGTTTCCTGCAAATGCAGGTGGTATTTCACCTGGCCTTTGATTCAGAATTCCCCAAGAACACGCAGCTCCTAATAAAACATTCCAGCATAACTGTACCCACGTTTTGGAGCACGGCACTGGCAAGCGCCCCGTGCCACTGCCTCGTGTGTTCCCGACACACACGGGGGTGAATCCCTGCAGACACGTACTCGTGCAAAGACTGCGATGCAGCACTGGGAGGGTGGTGATAAGTTATTGTGTGGTTTTAGTCAGGCCAGCTCCGTTGCCCTTTGGCCTTGACCCTGGCTCTGCTGAGCTGTTTGGGAGGCAGCGGGGGCTGGCTCACCAGCTGTGCTGCAGACTTCCCTTGGCACAGATGAACATCTGTGCTCTGTGCACTTTCTCTTCTTTAATCTGCTTTCTGAAACCAGAGATGTGGTGTCTGTGAACACACACGCACACCCTATGGGTACTCACACACCTCTTCGGAGCTGCATGCTTTATACCACCTCTTGCTTTGAAGCACCAATAGCACTTCCATTTTTTTGTTATGTGTTTTTTTCATTAATTAAAAAAACCCCAAAACACACACACACACAAAAACCCAGAAAACCTTTCAGTTTAAGTCTGCAATACTTGAACCCTTTTGTTCTTTTTGCTGTACTTAGGTTACCCAGCAGAGATCAATTGTTTTCTTTCTTGTCCAGACAGGTCTTCCTGCTCAGCCAGATAACAATTTGCTTTACTTTCGTGTGGCTGTATGGGTTTGTGTTTTCCCTTGACATTTCTGTGAACAATGTAACAAAGGTTGGTATTGTGTATCCCCAGTCCCTTTCTCTTTTGGGCATATTTTGATGATTCTCCCATACTGATACTAGCTGGTTTTTGAGTCGTATTTAATCCCCTTTGTGGCCACCTCCACTTTTCTAGTGCAGATTCTGGCATTAACTTGCCTGTTATCCTGTCCTGATTTCCATGTTACAACTGCTGGGAGGGTAATCAGAATTTATCTTTTTTTTCTTTGCTGTGTCCCTTTGTATTGTTTGGTCTTCATCTAGACTGGGAGGGCCTGCAAGCTCTTTCATGACTATTATTTTTTCCACATGTCCAAGCTCAAACTGAGAATTAGAAAGCTTCCAGAGCTGATCCTCACTTGGCCAGCATTTCTATTGCATTTTTCTTTTTAACCTTTTGAGAGCATTTTGTGCAGTTTTTGCCTTCCCAGCTGATCAGATAGGAAAGCAGATGCAGCAGGGAGGGGCCAGCCCCCAGGGTGGCTGCACTGGAGACGTGCTCAGGCCCTTTGCAGAGGCGCAGGCTAGGAGCAAGGTACCTGGATTTTAGTCAAGCAGAAACCTGACTGCTGTCGGGGTCAGGAGGAACAATTCTGGCTTCTGGGCAATGCTAACTTTATGCTGCGACGTTGGTGGTTTTTTACAGTACAGCTGCCTCTGGGAGGGTTGGTTTGGTTTGAGTGGGGAGCATGGTTTCAGCTCACTTCTTAAAATTTGGTGCAGTACTTGAAGTCTTACCCGTGTAAAACTGGGGGGTGAGGGAGCCTGGGTTTGTACTTCAGATGACAAACTGAAAATATGGCTGGTAACTGCCCTCCATGTCAGAAGGAATCATAAGTTCTGCCAAGCCACATCACATTAACCAGTACAAAACCACAGATCCTGTAGCTCACAAGTCTTTTTTTGTCCTCAGTAGAAGCTGTTGGATCAACTGAAGCCAAATGTTCAGCAGTATTATAATCTTCCTTTTAAGCTGCTCAGATTAATGGAACAAATTCTCTTTCAGAAAAATCAGGTACAGATCCCTAGCGACTACACTAACTTGACTCTGGCTTTTGGGTAGTACAAATTATAGCAGAATATAATTTTTAATTTCAGATGTCCCCTGTCCTGGCAAATTATCATTCATCTCCAAAAATGGGTATCTCAGCTGGAGACCTTTGTTTTATCATTTTAGTGCAAAAAAAAAAATCTCCACTTCCTACCTCTGAGTCAGCAGTCTGTGATTTCCCCAGGGAAGTCTCTCTTAGGTGTAGTGCTATGACTTATGCTTGACTAATATCACCAGGACTAGTCAGGGCACCAGAATATTTTTACCTTCCAACACATACCTGAAATCTCTCACCAGGTCCACAAATGCCTACTCAGAAGTCAACCACTTCTTCCACAGCCTGTCAGGAAGACAGCAAAGTTAAAGAACTGTTGCTCTGTTCTAGCAGAGCTTCTCATCAGTGGTTCATTGCTCACATGTGCACTGAATTAACCTCATTGAGAACGAAAACTGCTTAGGCTGCAGGCCAGGGTCTGATTGTGGTGTCATTACATCCTTCACCTGCTTTCTTAGTGTTACCTGGCCAGCTCCTGAATTAACCGAGTACCATAAAATGTAATTTCTAAATGTTGCAGTGAGCCTTACTGTCCCAGTGCCACATTTCAAGCTGCTTGTAAGGAGCCTTTCCCATCCCACAGCCAGGGAATTGTCTCGCACAGCTCAGTGCAAAGTACAAGTTAAATATGAAATCATCAGGAAAATGATGTAGTATCTGTGCAGGGTGGCTGAGGGGTCAGCAGTGACAGCCCCAGCACATGGTAAACCTGGGGAAAAGCAGAGCAGGAGGTTTCATTCCTGGTGGTGTGAGGCTGGTGATTATCTGAGCTTGTTCCGCTACAGCTACTTTGGTGAAAACATGGCTTTCACATCGCAGGTTTTAAGTACTATTGAAGAAGATCATAACTTGCTATAAATGAAACTGGTCCTGACTAGGTTACCTGGTTACACTTCAGTCTCATTCTGACACTGTAGATTTGCCACCAGTGCAATTCCTGCGATGTTTGCTGGCTCAGGGGGAATAAGCATTAGAAACTGGACACTTTGGAGAGGTTTTGGGGCCAGCGTTGTCTGGTGAGAATGCGTATTGAAATGCTGCTGCGTCTTCTCCTGAGGAAGTGACAGTACTTGAACCCTGTGCCCTGGCCATTGGCCCTATATGGGCATCCCCTCACCACCCCTTGGACACCAGACCCCTGTGCTGCCGACATTGGACAATAATTTGGTGTTTTGGGCTCCCTCAAGCCTCAGGCTCTTTGCTAAGCAAAGGAAAAAGGCTGTCAAAGGAGAGACCCAGGCCTGTCCACCAGAAAACTCCTCAAGATCAGAAGAGAGCATCACGTAGAAGTGACCATCAGATGGCAGAAGCTTTGGGTAGTCAGCAGGGTGACAGGCACTGCGTTTCCCCACTGTAAGGAGGCTGCCAGCTCTGTCCCTGCCAGGTATCATGTGGGATTAGTGTCAATCATCTCAAGTGGATACGCTGGTTTCTCACCTTCCGCCCACTCCCATCTCAACTTCTGTCACTGCCCTGCTCAAACCACGATGCTTTCCCCCAGCTCTTGAGCAGAGTTTGTACTTTACATTCTTACTCTAAAATAACAACAATCAGGCTCCTAAAATCAGGAAATTTCTCTGACAAGATTCTGTGCTTTTATTATAATTGCTCCACATGCTCCTCTGACAATTTCTGTGACCTTATTTCTCAAAAAAAAAAAAGAAGTAAAGACAACTCCCATCATCCCTCAAGTCTCAGCAGAGCTTTCCCAACAGTAAAGGAGAAGCAGAGGCTGCCAGCTCTCTATCTGGAGCTCTTCTTACACATGTTTGTTAACCCTCAGGGTACAATGGATGCTGAGAATTACTCTTTCGTAACATTTGTTTGGCTGCCAAAAAGGAAAAATGATTAGCAGCTCAAAGGTTACATTGCTGTATTTTGCAAGAGAAGCCCTTGTCATGGGCTGCTTCTGTTTTGCTGACTGTGGATGTGACACCATGATGCTTGGCTGCCTGCAGGGCACCTGGTACTCTGCCCTTTGGGCTGCACTGCTCCAGCTCTGTCCTGAGGCCTTTGGTACAGTGTTGGAAAGTTCCAACACTGCCCCGCAGATGTGTGTCCTTTCCTCCTCCCATGAATGGCAGCACCCAGATCTTCCAAGTGGTACCCAGACCTTGCAAGAGGCCACCGAAGGCCTCATCTCCCATTTAATCTGTATGACCAGGACCAGCTTTATACTACACATAAACCAATTCCTGCTACAATGCTATTCCTATACTCTCTCCAGGGATTTCAATATGTTAAAGACAAGTATGATAATGAGTTTATAAGATATAGTTAATGGTTTAAGAAAGAAATTTAAAACAGATTGTTGAATTAATGAATACTGTTATTGTTTCATTTCTTAGCTCCATATTAGCCTATTTCCTCAGGGCAGAGATGTCTGGACAGGATTTACCTCTCTTCGGGACTCTGGAGAGGTCCAGAACTGGGTACCATAAATAGTTTGGTAGGCCTCTTCTGGGTCTCAAATCAGGCTACAGTGACCATGAGATGCTGAAGCCATTGCATCCAAGCAGAGCCCATGCCCTGTGCAACCCCACCAGGTGCTGGCACAGGCACATCTTTTAGGCAGGTGGTGGTGGGCTCCAGCCCCTCACACACACAGCTCCTGCCCCACTCTACCCCAAACCACCGCTCTGTAGCACTTCTTGTATGCTCTCACCTAACCTGACTGCCTCTGCCACATCATTTTTCATACAGGGCTTGTATTTCACAGCTGGGGGTCTGCCAAGGACAAGCCAGGGCAACCAAGTTCATGAATGTCCTGCTTTATTTTGCTGTTTCAGGCTCCTCTCTTTTGCTGCACCATAAGGGGGCTGCTTTGAATTATCTGTGCACTAGGATGTATCTACACCTGCACTGGTCTGGGCAGTTTGCAAGGAGAGGTTGTTCAGAAGGGTAACTGAATAGTTGTGGCCCTGGATTGAAGCCTTCCTCACAGACTGGCGCTGTCATATCACAGATGCTTACTCTGTTCATTATGTTGATGGGTGTTAGCAATGAAGTTTGAACTTTGTTCAGATTTTCCCCGAGTTTGGCAGTATAAGAGCCAGAGCTTTGATCTGGGTTCAGGCAGGTTGTTAAGTACAAATTATCCGTCAGTCCAATTTCCACCCCCCGCTGTCTCCTTTTGCCAATAATTTGCTATAGCACAGAGATTTCCTGTCATCTCGTCTTGTCAGCCTGTGTCCTTCCAAAGTCACTTCACTGCCAATGATTAGCTTCTGTCTTTTCACCTCTCCGCAGCGAGCAGCTGATCCCACAGGGAAGCATCACAATTCGCTCTGGGAGAGCTCTCCCATGCCCCTCAAAACAACCAAGGCACGACCTACTTAGGGGACATTCAGAGGTTGTTCATGCAGACTGGAACAATCGTTTTCTGTTGGTTAGGACCATGTGGCCACAGAGTCAGGCTGAAGCAATCCACTGAGAAGCTGCCGGTCCAGTCCAGGGAATGTTACCTACTGGTCAGCTCCAGACTGGGAGACTGTGGGCACAGCCCCAGCTCTGCATTTGTTTTTTGGTAGGCTCTTCAGCAAAATGGATCCTAACCTTGTTTTTCATTTGCCAAAGGGGGGATGAAAACATTTCCCCAGCAGTTAGGTGTTAGATTAATTGTTTCATGATCATAAAGCCTTTGATATCTTTTAATCAAAGAGCTGTTAAGGATTTTAAAAGTTGTTATAATTTGTGGAATAGATATTCATTTTCTCTGCACAGCCTACACAGAATATAGACTCTCTAATGTTATTTGGGGACTAAGTATGAAATGCTCCCTTTTAGGTGCTGGCAGAAGTTACCTTTGAGCCACATACACACCCTGATTAGAGTATATTGTACTTTAAAAGCTTCTTCACATCTCATTAGACCTTCTCTTCTTCAGTCACCTCATAAGAGGCTAATTTACATTAAGTCTAGGGCACGTCAGGGTCTGGATTTCTCATGAAGATACTTCTTGCTAGTAAAAGCAAAACCCTTTGTGCTCTCTGCATGAAAATCACTAATTTTCTCCTCCACATCATAAATCCCAAGACATGCTCTGAATCTCAGATAATTTGGATTTAGAAAGAAAAGAGGTGCGCAATTCTACCTTTGACAATTTTCATTTCCACCTTGGCTCACCTACATTTCTGCATTAAAAGAGGACACCAGAGACTTTGTAAATCCCCCTATACAGTACGAGCACAGTCTGAGCTGGTGCTACATTCTCTAGGCATTTCCCAGCCAAGTACTTGAGCCCACCTTATAGTGTGCCAGCGTGGTGAGTTCCCCACTGCACTCACATGTAGCCCTGTTGGTCTACTGGCTCTGATGGGTTCAGCAGTAGCTGTTGGTCCTCACTCCAGCAAATCACTTGCATGCTCACAGTGGAAACTTTCAGCCAGGAGAACATATACCACCCGCTGCTGTGCACAAAGGAATCATTTTACAGCCTTAAAAGAAATTGCAAAACTCATCTAGTATAAAATACATTGTTTTGTCTTTGTGTTTGTCTTGAAGAGAAGAAAGCTTTTAAAGCCTTATAAAGCCAATTACGCTCTATCAAAATGAATTAGAGGAGTTATTTATAGAATACCTGCCGTGAGAATCTGGCTCAGCGTGACAAACTGTATTTTTATTATTATTATTTATTTGTTTTGCTGCTTGATCTGTAGCTGTACAATGATATTGCAATGAAGAGAAAATGCTGACAGGTCATGTTCTGCTTCTATTGGCACTGCTACTGTTTTATATTTAAATGACAAATACCCTGGCAAAGCTCAGTAACTTTTACTTTAAGTTTCCCTTTTTTTCAGGCATTGTTTTATACTTCTTCAGAGCAGCCTTATTAACCTCTGAATTTCTCCAGTGGCATTGAAATGATCAAATGGCTTCTTAGGGTAAGCACTGCAAAACTGTCCTACTTCACCATCACAAACACTTCATGTAATTTCTTTAGGAAAGTCAAGTATGTTTCAGAACATTGTTCTTTGTATTTTATTTGCAAGAACGTGAAGTGCCATTACTTTCCATTTTCAAATTTTTCTTTCCTGCTGTAACAAAGTATTCCAAAATCCCGTATTTTCAACATTTGCTGTGCTAAATAGTGCTGTAATAGAACTGTTTTAATCACTCTTATTTATGAAATTTCAAAACCTTAAATACTTTCAAGACCATGGAGGATGGTACTTTCATGTATTTTTCATTATTTTATAGGGAAGTCGAACAATATCAATTACTTTAAATGAACAGCTTCGTAATGCGCAGGTACCCATTGCCCTGACCTGTGCAATGAAGGGCCCATGGGCTCATGGCCACCTCCAAACTCCACTGCTCAGACCAGTCATTATTTCTCACAGTCCTCAGTAGCTAATGTTGGTAACACAAGAACTGAGGACCAGTGTTAATTCCCATGGACTTTTGATAATATCTGACTCCTGTGTGGCCCGATTGCTTTAGAAAAACAAGCTCTGGCTGCAAGACTGAGACCCACAGGGACAGTACTGACGCAAACTGACACAGCACCCAGGAGCTACATGTTGCAAGAGCTACAGAACTGCTCTTGGGACAGTCCTAAAGCGTAATGTTTGGTACCCACATTCCTCCCGACTCTCAACCACCCTTACTGGAAATGCACTTCTGACAGAACAGGGCAATGGCAAAAGTGAGCAGTTTGGTTTGCTGAAATTCCAGAGCCAGAAGTTGTACTCTCCGGTGATGGGTTCCACTATGCTGCAGAAACTGGTCACCTCATCCACTTCACCAGAGGTGACCTGGTAACACTTCTGGCATTACATGCGAGTTTCAAACCCACAGGACCAGCAAAAAGCATGAGTTTCTACTTTGTGGGGAATTTCCAAACATGTAAAGCAGCAGCTGGTTTATTGGGGGTTTTTTTCCCTGAGGAATAAATCAAGAAAGTTTCCCATTGAACAAGAAACTGAAATTTAATTTTAAAATTGTCAAGACAAGGGTTCTGAAGCAAGTGAGCTGGCAAGAAATAATATTTTTCTGGGGAACTTTGCCCAGCATCCATTGAATGGTGGACAAACATGACGCATTCATGCAAGAGCTGTCATTGTGTTATACTGAATGAGTGTTTCTGTCTGGAAAACCCTCAGACCCCAACTGCTCTCTTCTTCCTCTCCTTTCCTCACACTCTCCACTTATTTCTTAGTGTCCCAGTAACTTTGCAGCCCCAGCAAAGGGCTCAAAGGGTGCACCTTAAAGAGTGCACAAAAGCAGAAAGATGCACAAGAGAAGATGCACAAAATGCCACATGGAGGTGGAGCTTTCTTGCAGACAGCATTTCTAACCAAGCCATCCCACAGCCACTGCCCAGGGAATAAACTCCCCGTTGCCCAACTGGGACACAATGAAAAAAGCCATTGTTCTGCTGTCTACCACTGAGTTCCCAGGGAGATGTGACTGCCAGCCTAACGAGCACTGAAGACTTTCTCTCTTGTAACTAGGACTGTGAGACCTGACAGCTGTTCCGCTGTAATACTCGCATCTATTCAGAGACCTGAAATCGGAAAAGCTGCTCAGAGGCTCTCCGTAAGGGCACAATTGTAAAGGCTGCTAAATGCCGTGATTTCTGGCACTGAACTACTCTTCCAGGCCCCTGCTCAGTAAAGTATTTCTCACTGAATTAAGGGGAATTTAAGTACGTGCTTATGCATTTGGATGAACAGAGAAAGGCTGTTGAATCAAAGGAACTACTGAGAGAAGAGTAGAAGCACTTAAATATCATGTGGGGTTTTTTTTTTTCCCTAAAAGTATCTGTTATTTATTCCCAAGTTCTTATCTTGTTTATAAAAAAGAATGAACAAAATTCCTTTCCCAAGGCTGGATAGTCCTAGACCATATCCGCATCAAACAGGGACAAAAATAAGCTTGATTTTAGGCAGATTAAATAAGCAAATGCTTCCTAGTCTCCTGACTGCTTTATCTCCCTTTCGTCTTTTGTATGTATTATGTACACAGAGGAATAAAAACCTAAGGTTTTATGGTATTATTTAAAGTCTGCTGAACTTGATGAAATTCTCTGTTGGCTTGAATGGGTTTTGGAACAGACCTATAGACTGAGTAGGACAACATCTTTATGGGGTTTCTCATCCATTGTGTAGAGAAAGGAAAACCAATTATTGAAAAACTGGTGAGTACACAGCCCCTAAAAACTTCCCTCAATATTCACTCTACTTTGTTACCTAATTTAAAATAAACCAGTTTTATCTCTGAACTTTCTTTAGGAACATAAAATCTGTAGCGGTTGAATAGGTTTCCAGTTTCTAGCTCATCTTATATGCAACCTTCAAACCATAATTGCTTCTGAAGCACATTGCACACAAAGGTAAGTATACAAACAGTCATTTCCAAACATTATAATAAACCATCTTTAAAATGAACATGCCCCAGATCAGCATTCCTACATGGTTGTGATAACGATGTTTGCTGCTGGTGATTTTGTCAGTGGCAAGGGCTGCGCGGCCGCACAGACGAGATGCAGCACCGAGCACTGTCAGGGTAGTGCCCTGGCCTCCTCCCCAGTAAATCCAGCTGAGTAAGTACATGGCTTTGGTGAGACAGAGGAACGCAGAGGAACGCCCTTTATTTCAGCTAATGAAGGTCACATGAACGAGCTAGAACATTTTTGCCACCAAGGCCCTGATCCAGTTATTGCCGCTGCCACAAGAGACCCTGCTGGAGGGCCAAGCTCCCAGTCTCTGTGCCACTCAAGTCCCAACAAGGGACACCGTTCACTGTTGGACTATTTTCCCAGACCCATATGTGCTACCTACAGAAACCCTGGGCCTCCAGCACGTCATACTGGTATCGCATGAAACCGAGGCAATGAGAGGCCTCCTAGGCTCCGGTCCCCATCCCCGTACTAAAAGCAGAGGGGTACAGGTGGTTCCGATTCAGGTATATATTGTCGCAGTACTAGATACACACTTGGAAACCTTAAAGCAGATTGTGACTTGCCACCTATAACTAAAAGATACCGATACAAAGACACACAATGTGCTTTTGCAAAATGACAGAAAAACTGTTCTTTTCATGTTACCTCAAATGCAAACGTGACTGCATTTTGGTTTAGAATAGCTACTGCTCTAAGTGTCATTATCATCAGGTAAACAAATTTGATGCCCATATTTAGGTATTGGAAATAAAAGAAGGCAGACCAACCTGCATAGGCTTTTTCTTCTTTTTTTTTTTTTTTTTG
Source organism: Neomorphus geoffroyi (assembly GCA_033558235.1). NCBI lineage: Eukaryota > Metazoa > Chordata > Aves > Cuculiformes > Neomorphidae > Neomorphus > Neomorphus geoffroyi. The sequence continues at coordinate 8,618,693 of JAUMJM010000045.1, read as the reverse complement.
AGTTTGCATGCTTAATACAGAACTAGTAAGTTTAAAATCTCACTGAACATTCTATGTGAATTAACCAGATTGTAGAGTAATGTGGAAAGGAAAATAATGAAAAGTACAGCTTTTCATTTAAACATATGCAGCTCTTTTCATGCAGGGTTTTCTTTTAGTAGGTTTTTTTTTTCGCTTTTTAAATTACACTTTGCATTAAAGAACAAAACCAGTGTAAACACAGTCTGTAACACTTATAAAACAGTGCAAATTCTGTAAATTTCTGGGAAGAGGTTGAAATACATATAATGGAGGTAAAATCACTTTCTTTCTCAGTAGAAAAATACGTATATTAAACACCTATATGTTCGGAACTTAACTTCACAAAAGAGCAAGTTATAGTCCTATACCGTGTAATAAATTAATATCTTTTCTAGATTTCCATTTTCAGTGTTAGTGTCAAACGCATAGACTAGAAAAAAAACCCAAGAGGAACGTATTATTTAGAACTTAATGAAAAACCAGATAGTAACTGGTGTAAGAAGACACAGAATGAAGAACTGGGGAAAGAAGCAATGGAAAAATACCGACCTCTATGAATTATTGCACATTTGAGTTAATTCTCATGGCCTTTGGGCCAGTTCTGGATACTTTTAAGTCTTAGGTCAGTGTTTATTTCCATTTGACTGTAGGGTACAATTTAGGAACCACTGCAAAATGTCAAGGATTTACTGAACTTGTTTGCTGATGAAACCACAGGCAGCTGAGTGCAGAGTGCTAACTTTTATTCATGCAATCAAAGAGAACAATGCTAAAAACATACTGAAATACAGGCAAAGCTGCCTGCCATAAAAATATTTTGGGGAACTTGCTCCAGTAGATCTTATTGAGACAGAGCTCTGATGTCTACTCTGTTTTCATTAAAGCCATGCCAAAACCTGCAAAACTAGCTTCTGGCTTCATTATTTAGAGCTTTTTCGTTGAATTCTGTTGTCTCCGTGGTCTGACTCTGCACACCTTAATCAACTAAGTACGGAAATCTCTGTGAAACACACTTGTCTAAGGAAAACTCAACTCGCAGAGCAGTGATGCCTGATGCTGAGTATCTGTATACATCTCTCATCCACAAGCAGCAAGAATGCTTTGCTTTGCATGAAAGACAGACGACTGATGGGATCACTCCTGTAAGTAGGAAATGCAACATCTTACTAGGTGCTTAAAAGTAACGCTTTTCAGCAGCTGCACAGAGAGCAGAAATATTTATGCTTCAGCGATATTTAAAAGGTTCATAAACTGACAGATAGATAAACAGAGAGAACTACCTCAGGTGATTATCACTGCAATTGAAGTCAGACTACTAGTAAACCTGAATAATTTAGCACTTCATCTCTGAATATTGCTGTAGTAATTATTTTCTATTGCTGATGTCCTCACCAAAAGTTTAATTTCAAATTGTAACTACTGATTTTGGAAAAAAATCCTACATAAAATTACATTGAATTAACTGCAAATCTAAAAAGAGCTCAAGAGATCTTAAGAAATTTCAAATTAATGAATTGACCAACAGACACATAAATCTATACTTAACCTTTTTAAAAAAAGTCATTAAAAATCTGCAAAAAAATGTGGAATAATCTATAATCGACAGAAAAAATGTTTAAAATGCTCCTAAATATCTTCTGATATTCTAGTAAGTTGTTTAATAAAACCACATTCCTAACCACTGACTAGGAATACAATATGCCTCAATAATAAAATGAAGAGATGCTGATGTGAGCAGGTGATTTATTCTGTAGCAACTGTTACTTTGCATTTTATTGATAAAGCTTCATCTGCATTTTTTCAGCTGGTCATCTTCTAAAATGTATTTGCAAGAAAGTGTTACCAGGAAGGTTTCCTCCTCCTTCCTCTTGAGAATGATTCACCCCTTGTGGTCTAATTTTTGTAGTATGATTAGAATTTCAAACTGTACTTAAATCTATATGAAAAACCCAACAACTTCCATGTATTTCAAATGCTATTACTTAAATATGTATGGATGTTGGAGATCATATACAGTGACCTTTTATCCATCACAGATTGTAAACCTATTGTAAAATGGTGGGATGTGTTTTCTTCTATCCCCCCTCCTTTTAAAAGAAGCAATAAAACTGTACATTAAAAGACAGGAAGGACATTACTGAGTTACAAAAGAATGCCCCCTTTGTCAATAATTTTTAAATGTAAACAAAAAAGTTCAAGTAGAAAAGCAAACAAGAGTGCCGCTGCTTCAAATAGGTTTTCTCACCCCATGGGCTTAGGGCAAAGTTCTTTAAAAATGTGTCTTCATGGTGGTCATGAAGCATTTCAAGAGAGTCCTGATCTTCACTACCAAATATCACTGGTGAAGCTAAGCTCCTTTGCTGATAAAGGTAGCAATGGGTTGTTCCTGTGAAACTCCTGGGGATCCTTCACGGTATTGTTAAGAGGTAGCTGTCCATTTAGCAGTGTCAAAGGAATGTTACAGTACGTGTGATGGTTGCTTATGGAAGCTATTGGCAATGTTGCTGCTGACACATCATATTCATATCCTCTGCAATAATGTCTCATTTGCACAGAGTCTGCTTGATGGTAATCAGTTAAATCAGCCCGTGATTCTACCAATGTGGCAGAAGTGCCTGTGACGGCAAGAGAGGGTACAGTCTGGAGGTCTCCAAAAAGGCCCTGTTCTGCAGAATCCAGGACTTGATGCCGAGACACCACCTCCTTTTTCTTCCCTGGCATTTCAAAGACTAGGCGCTTCCAAAACTTAGAATTCAGTTTGCTGCTTTTTGGTCCTTTCCACTTGACCACCGAGAGGAGTTTGATGGTGTGCTTTAAAGATTCCACTTCATGATAATTCACTTTCCCTTTTAATTCAGTACACTCAATCAAAATAACTTTGATTTCTCCACTGACTAGCATGTTATGGAGTCTGTTTTCCATCTCAAAAATACTCCATCCTCTCCTGAGAACATAGTCTGGAGTTAACACGATAATGAGTCTTCTGCTTTGTTCAACACATCTTGTGAGATCTTCAATGTAGGCTATAAATCATAGAAAGAGAGAAAGAGTAAAGAATAAAGAAGTCTATTGTATCAAAACATCAGACTTGCAATCAAGTATAACAAAATCCTACAGCTTACTGATTCACATCGTTTAAGACAAAGGGCATTTCACAATACAATCCATCAAAACCAGGATTGTCTCTCACATCTTTCTATGTATGAAGTTCAGATAGAAAACTCCTTTTCAACATCCTCCATCCTTTACTGGTTTTCCCTGTTCATCTCAACAGAATGACATTTAGATAATACCCTTGCTGTGTAGATGCATTAGTAACTATAAATACACAGTTCACTTACTGACAAAATATAGGTCAAGATCAATGTAAAGTGTGTAAATTTTAACATTAACGCTGGTTATGATTAACACCGCAACGAGGGGAGCACAATCTGGGAAGCAGCTCTGGTGTTTCAGATGCAAGGACGTGAGGGTACTCAGGGTATATGAACTGTAACTTGCAAGAGTTCTAAAAGAAATCAACCCTCATCACATGCAGATGTTGTGCTGTTGCATAGAAGCACCATGGTAATTCTTTCTTCTTTAGGTATTGACCACAAAAGCACAGTAACATTCTTTGTGGCCCAATGGTCTGTTTTAATATCACAAACCTGTGCTTCTATGTACCCCAAGGTATTAACAGAAACTTCACAAGTGACAGGAACAAATGGAAAATTTAAACATATTGGAGGTGTTTATTTGTTGAGACATCAGTGACAAAGAAAACAATATTGTTCTTTTATTCATGCATGCCAAGTAGTTGCAAACGATCAGTGTAAGCAGAAATGCCAGCCCCATCATTAGCTCCATGACGTCAACTTACTGAAATACAAAATATTCTTGAAGTTGGACTTAGATCCCTGAGTTTCACTTGTCCCAGGGATGGTAGGGAAGAGGAGCCAATTATACCGGTCTGACATGGAACAGGATGGGAAAGAGATCTACTTACAGACCTGATGCAAAACCCATTCAAATGAAGAGACAAATATCAGTGGGTTTTGGGTTAAGACCAGAGAAATGAAATCACTTGGGAAAAAACCCACTAAGGTCAAAAGAGTGTCCATTGGGCGCGTAGCGTTGTGACTGCAAGCTTAAAGATGGGAGATATACATAGATATTTTAAACTCCATGAACCTCTTGACCATGCTACTTAGAATGTGTCGCCTGACGACAGAGGAGAAGCATGTGTTATAAATGAAGACTTGGACACAAGAGCTGCACAGAACAGATCTTTACTCAGCACAGGGCAGGGCCTCTCTTACACACACTGCCCTCTAGTAGGAACAAGGATTACAAATAACATCATTACTCAACATCTGTTACTGCAAGACTCATTTTTATAGTCCCAAGCACCAGATCACAGCATGCTTATTCACACCACTTCCAGTAAATAGCTACAAAATAGGCCAACAGGAACATTCTAAAATAGCTTATTTTCATGAGATTGAAGGCATAGTTAGCATCAAATCTGCCTTTACCAATGTTTTATTTCACCACTTAGCAGCAAGAATTTCTTTCACAAATGGAAAAAAGAGGCAATTGCAAACATCCCACAGACACACAAAAATTTAAGACATACACATACATTACAAATGTCTATGCAACAATCCTGGCTTTTAGTTAATGTTTTATGACTCTTTAATCATGCAGCATTTACAGTTTGGGTTTCTTTTCCTTAAAATATTTTATAAGGAAAACCCCCACATCATTCTGTGTAAAATAGTTATTCATTAATGAAAAAAATTCAACATTAAAATCCATGGGAGAGGCAGCAAAGAGGGGAGAGAACCAGCAACAACGAGAAAATGATAAGCAGAACTGGTGAAACAAAACTTAAGGAAAGGTAGAAATGTTCAATACAATGGAAAGAGATTATCCCAATGTATCAACAGCTCAGACTCTTCATTTTCTTCCTTTCTTTCTGCTCCCAAAAAGAAAGAATTTAGGTGGGAAGCTTCATCATTAGAGGTTGAATCTGCAAGATACAGTAAAACAACAAACTATCATGCATCTTTCCTGAGACATCCCTCCTTCAAACAACTCAGAACACTGCAATGTACAAGACAGTTCTCTGCAGGACACAATACCGGTCAGTACCACATGTCCAGGTTAGTGCTGAGCACAGCCATGCGTATCCTATATGCATCCAATTAAAAAAAGAAAAAAGACACCAACAACACACAAAATATTCACCCCACTTTCATGTCTTCAAATAGCCAGCGGCAATAATTTCAATAGCAACCACCCAGCAATAATCCATTATACCATCTCAATCAAAAACTCATCAGATTTTGCTTTACTCAAACTGGCAATGAGGTAGGAAGACGACAGGAAAAATTCCCTATTTTCTCAGATGGATACTTCTCCCCTCTGTGCCTCTCCCATACTTTGGCATGTCCACCTTATTTACTGGATATTGCAAAAAGTTAGAGCTCTTCCTACAGACGACTACACAGGCACCCTGACAAACGATCACTAGGTACTCCTTCAGAGTCCAAGTCTGCAGTCAGTTCACTGATAGACAGGACCAATGAACAGGGGGCTTTGCCATGCACTGAGGATAAAATTCACCCTACCATAGGAAACTGGAAACCAAAACAAAAAGGCAAGTGCATTTTCCAGCCGTCTGGTCCAGAAGTACTTAGTAGTCCCCATAAGCTCAGCTTGGGACTACTACTACAGGTAGGTGACGGCTTCCCTGGGTGCTCTCTGTAACATGTCCAATGTGCACGACTTAAACATTTCTGCAAGGAAAAGCATAGGGGGAGGACATTCCTGTCTGGAAATTCAAGCTTTATTTTTTCCATCGGTATCAGACTGACTGCATAAACCTGTGAGCTGCTATATCACCCACCCTCCTATCACTTCAGAATTTGAGACTGCGCAAAATGTGGGTTGAGTCGTCTCTTAAGTGTTCAGTCCATTACAAGGTATTTAATCCAAGCAATCTATATCACAAGGTAGGATGGAGAAAGGGTTGTTTTCACCTTTCCAGCGAGCTAATTGTCAGGCAATGGCTCTGTGTCACTTTCAAGAAATAAACTGAGCAGGGATTTCAGTAATGACATCACCAACTGGGATCAACTATAATAATCCAGATCAACATATTTCTATCAGATAAATGTAATTTTACTGACACTTCACTTTCATTGCAGGTGGTGTCAATTTCAATGAAATTTCATTGTAAGGGGAGGAAACAAATCATCTTGACAAAATCAGTATGGAATTATTAATTTTTAATTCTCAAAGATCATATTTTATCATAAACAAAATGTAAAAATAAAATGTCAGCATTAAAATTAACCCACTTGATTGATTTAAAAAGAGCATCTTAAATTTTTACTCCTTTTCCCCCCTTGAAACACCATTTGGCAATATGACACAAAAACTGTTTTCAAAATGTTAGCATTTCACATAGGTCACAGAAATAAGAATTATGAGTAGCTCTATCAGTAACTTACTTGCATAATGTCCAATATGATGCCCAAGGTATGGACAGCAGGAACTTTTAGATCCATAAACAAACATAGTTTTTGCATGGTTGCCCTTTAGTAATGAAGACAGATCACCTGACAGCAAATATGTGCAAACCAAACACTGCCAACGATGCTGAACTGTAGTTTGAAGCACTGAAGAAGTCCAAGACATGCATTCCATTTATGATTAAATCATGCATAACTGCCTACTGAATCTTGAATGATCTACACTAACCACAGGCTGGAAGGAAACCCAGACACCCTAACATGCAAACAGACTAAAAGCAAGGAAATTAAAGAACACCACGGACACAGAGTTGCTCACACAAAGAAATTACTTACTAACCAGATTTCAGATGATTTGCAGAAGCAGTAGAGGGAAAGAACACCTGAAATCAAGTCTTACAGATATTTTGGGGAAGCATGGTCTGCTGGACCACGGGAACCAGAGTATCTACCATCAACCTCATATTGGTTGGCTCCTGGCACTCAGAAAATAAGCAGCCTTTCAGCATTAGGCAATGTGACTATCACTAGAGAAAGTTATTTATAGAAGAATAATTCAATCCTGGTTTCCTAACTGAATAGCTCCCAAACCCTAACTCTGAACACTTTAGTGTAATAGAAATGATCACACGTCTTGCTTTTCCTATTTATTAAGTATCTGTTGCTTCTGTTAGCTCAGCCCAGAACAGCAATGCAGTTGGAACTGCTGAAACAGACTGGAGTGATGGCCTCTCCCTCGAGACAGCCTGAGTATAAACTAAGAGATGGCTGATAAGTTCAATGTGAAGAAACAAATAATGCAGATCCGTACGACTCACTGCCCTCCCAGCATGCCACTCCTAGCCATCCTCAGACTTTCTGTCTTTGACACGGCAAAGGAAGGAGAGATTAAGGAGAAGGAAAAGATGGTGGCTCTGGGCATGTCTCCTTGCAGACTGCATACTGGTGAAATTGTTCGGCAATAGATGTTGGAATCAGAATTCTGGATATTTAGAACCAAAGATTCATAGACTCATACAGGTTAGAAGGGAACCCTGGAGGTCTCAAGGCCAATGCCCTGCCCAAAGCAGGACCAGCTAAGATTGCTCAGAGCTTTGTCCAGGACAGTTCTGAAGACCTCCAAGGCTGGAGGCTTCTTCTCAATGTCTTTGGGTTCACTGTCTGACTGCTCTCATGGTAAGGAAACTTTTCCAAATGTTTAAATGGAATTTTCAGTGTTGTAACTCATACCTGTGGCCTCTTGTTCAACAACTGTGCATCTCTGAGATTTTCTCCACCTTTGTGCTTTCCACTGGAAAGACAACAAGATTCCACCTTGGCTTTGTCTTTGTTGGTCTTTTCTTCAAGAAACACAGTTCTTTTGGGCTGTCCTGTACTGTGTGCTTCTGTTCCCTGACCACCTCAGTGGCCTTCAGTGGACTGTTATAGGATAGCCAGCTTTTCTGGCTTTCGTTCACATTTCTTCCACTTTCAATTGTCATTCCTCTGTAACCCTGATATCCCTGCCCATGTCTAGCATTAAATTTAAGATTTATAAAGAGTAGACAACCAATAACTTCTGAAAGGAGTTTGTGGAGCTGGGTACTCTATTCCCATTCCACACAGATGGTGTCTCATACCTAATTAAGGCTCCTTGGGAACCCCAGGCACACAGTTCAACTGGGATTTCTCCCTCCAGGAGCCCAGGAAGCTGGAATTCACCAGGTAAAAATGACATAGACGGGCAGACAAAACTACAAAGTGTCAGAACTGCAATATTGCCTGTTGGGTCCTTTTTATCACGTGCCTTAGGCACTCTCCTGTTGTGCTGACAACCTCTCACCTTTCAGGTAAAAGCAAAGATTTTTATTCCCTTACCCCTGTTCTTATCAGTGCCCGAGTGCTATACCTTGGGTTCAGCTGGAGTGAATTGCTGCTGGTTTTTTCAATTCTGTCAAGATCAAATACACATATGCTTAGAGAGTAACTTAAAAGATGCTCTAATAGATTTGTATTGCTAGTATTAGAAATCCAACTTGACAGTTTTGACCTCTTCACTTTCAGAGTTTAAAATAATGTGCAGAAACCATGTGAAAAAATACCTTCTTCTGATGTAGTCACAATTTTAGAAGAGTCAAATGCAAATAGATCTTTCTCTCTGTAGACACACCATTCTTAGCAAGACAGAAAATGGCTCAGGTGAAAACATAATTATCCCTATTTCCCACCCCTCCCCAACTATTCAGTCTCCTCAGGTCTCCTAACATCGAATTAAAACCCTCAACAGGCTTGAGAGTGCTTGCAGTGGGAAAGGGTTTGTTAAAAATGCCCTGAAAACTAATAGGGTGGAAAAAAGGATAACTGCTCAGAAACTTCAGTAACAACTGCAACTGTATCTTAGGGATCACAGTCTCCTTATACAGGATAGCATGTTGGGTTATGCCTCAGTTACCTAGACAGAAAAGTATACGTGCTGTCAGCTTTGACAGAATGAAGAACACTGACTCGGTTAAGACCGAAGGATACTCTTTAAGAAAGAAAAGCTGCTACATAACTTTCTGTAGCATGTAACTCAAATCCTGGGTTACAAACTTAGTCCTGCTGCTTACACAGCACTCTGCATGTTATGTCTCCCCATTGTGTTGTCCCTCTCATCTTCCAGCCTGCATGGCCACGTGGGCTTCTGCAGGAGTGAGAGCAGAAAAGCAGTGGTTGTTTGAGCCCCTTTTGCACCTTGTCAGTTCAGAGACCTGGGTCTATCTGTGCTACTCTCAGGCAGCACCAAGAGTCATTGAAAAGGTCCTTGCTGGCTACCATGTGGTGGACATCGCCGAGGCCCTTGGCATCCTTTACAGTGGGTCTCCAACTAGGACAAAAAACTCCACTGGGAAAACATTTGTAACTCAGCAGGGCACAGAAATCAACATGTACTGCAAAACGTGACTCAGCCCCATCTGACCTGAACTCTGGATGCCAGGGATCCGCTTCTCGACAGTGAAGAGGTGCCCTCAGTCCACACAAGTATCACCTGTGTCACCCAAGGGACAGCAACACGGGCATCCCTGAAACAGACTGTCCTCAGCGCAGAGCTGAAACACAGAGCTTGGGTGTGTAGTGTGAAGAAGCTCGCTGCTGGGTGTGCACATGCCAGCTAAGGCACATCTGGCTGTAATCTCTCCCTTGGCTGCACAGGGACATGCAGAGCCTATCATAGCTTTTCTCCAGGAGCTGGAGATGATCCAGCTCGACAAAAACATAATCAAACTTGTCCGTAAATTCTTCTAAGGTCAGCTTTTCAGTTTGTTGAGAGAAGTATGCAAGAAAGTTAATGAAATACTATTTAACAAATCTATTTTTTGCTTGCTCTGAAATCCAAGTAGCAGCTACGAGTGCTGCTTCACGCCAGGAAGCAAGCGCAATAATGCACACCCTCCTGTGGCAGCACCTTAAAACTGCAGAGTTTATACGAAACAACCAGCCTTACAAAACACACCCTATTTGCTGTACTAGTGGAATGACACACATGTAAGCACACGAGCTAAAGAAGGAAACACATCAGAATGAAGAGTGGGAAAGCATTACATTACACTGAAAGTCATTTGCACAGAGACAAGGAAATGCAGTACATGGGAGAAGAGATATTTCTCAAAACCAAATGAAAACCAAACCTGTGATCAACCTCCTGTTTTTCCATAGAAATCTACCCTGAAGAGCTATGTATTTTTTCATACCTGCCACTTGAAGACAGTCATTCTAAAATACATTATGTTTACCTCCGAAGTTTCTAGTGGGTCCATACGACATCACACTGCCTGCTGAAGAAGCACTTCACTAAGCACTAAGAAGCTGCTTCACTAAGCACTGCAAGTCTTTGTACGACTGGTGAGCAACAGTCCGAACACAGCTACATTTCACCTCTCCATTGCACACAGAAAGCACACAAATGCAAGAGTCTTAGTCTTCCCTCCTTCCCTATCACCTCTCCCTCCCTCTTCCCCCCTCAAAATGAAGTGCCTTCCCCCATATCTTTTTCAAAGCTAAAGCATGAGAATCACACTAATTTCAGTTCCACATTTTATTCCGCATTGTCATTAAGTCTGATTAAGGATTCTTGAAGCTCCACATGTTAGAATCAGGCCCTTTAACAATACTGTAGAAATGAGTTTGAGAGGAAAAAAGAGGTATGAAATCTGTGAATGTTCACAAATGAGAAATGACATTTTCAGGTACCCTACATTTTCAGGAGAGGTTTAATGAATACCCAAAGTGATGACAAGTATTTGCTGAGTGTCTGACTGATAAAAATAGACAAAAATAAAATACCATGCTGGCTGGTACAGCAATTGGAAAGAAGACTCTCATTTCAAATTAATCTGTGCTTCAATATAGTTATCACTGAAGGGCTAGCTTTGAACTCTTTAATTCACTTGTATAATTGCTATCTATAACTCTGCTTTATTGTTGGAAATGAAACAACTCTTTACAACAGTGCTGTGATTTATAACACAAAAAGATGAATTTTCTTTTAATAACATCTAAAAAATCAGTATTGCTTGCCTGTGCTGTCAGAAATAAGAATGCTATGAGCCAAGTCCCCTTTCCAGAATATGTCACTACAGGAGCAAAACTCATACCTTAAAAGGTCATGGCAAAAAGGAATAAGTGAAGCAGCTCTAACCTAGGAGATGCAAATAGGACTTTGCATGATCTCTAACCAGGCTCTGACTCTTCTCTCCTAGTGGTACAGGATTCAGAGCTCTGTTTGCAGATCCCTCAAATGTCAGAGAAGTGGGCTCCATCTTCAGGATAGCCACCAGGGCTTGGCAGCAGCACGGCAGCAGTTTGAAGTCTTTTGGCAGGCAGGTTGCTAATGCAGCCATGTTCTAGCTGTTTCATGTTTGGGAACATCTGCGCCAGCACAGCCATTGCTTTATTTTCTTCTTTGTATTTCCTATACAGTAGCATACGAGAGAAGCGCATATTCTCTTCTAATATTTTTCATGGAAGTGATTTGCAGAAAGAATTCATAAAACCCCCTTATTTTTCACAAGGGTAACATTTCAAATAAATGTGATATTAAAGTAAATACACTGTGCACTAAAAAATCAACATGAAGCCTATGATTCATAGGCTTTTTTGACTTGTCCAGAAATGAATCCGGAAGAAGAGATGCCGTAACTAAAGCTAGGAAGGCATTAATTATTGGTACATATATCCAAATCTGTTCCTGAATCTTCAGACATGGCAGCAAAATTGATTTGAAACTGTATTTCACTGTCAGCATGGAAAACAGCATTGGATCGCTGGGCTGTACATAGTCGTCTGAAGAATCAGCATCACTTACACAATACCAGTTACTTACATAATACCAACGCTCCTCGGAAATGCATCATTTAGTCAAAACTCTAATGAAAAAACTGCTCCTATACCATTGACTGGGAAACTATTGTAGCCATTTATGAGACTTCAAAGTTAGGGAAAAAAAAAAAACAAAAACAAAGGGAAAGTTGACATTTACTTGCAGTTGCTGTAGAAAAACAAAAAATTACTTGTAAAAAAAAAAGCCTGATTTCAATGACAGAAGAGCAATGACAGAATTTTTTTTGAAGTTTCCTGCTTAGCTACCTGTATCTGATGTAGAGATTTTGGACTTCAGTGTTGCTTGCAGCACCGCAGCCTTCTCTGTAGTAAGGTCCAGCTTCTGCCTCCACTGAAATCAATGGCAGGTCCCTCTGATTTCAGTGGTGCAGGAACAAGCTCTGACCTAGAGCTGAAATTTGCAGTACTGAGGAAACTTTTCCAATCCCCACAACCACTTCACAAAGGGAAGTTTCCCATATCTAGTACTTATCTCACAGTCCAGGCCTTCATGACACATCAGAGAGAATTAAAACTGAAAGGTCAGAAATACTTACTTCCACTAGGGATCAGGTCCCTGTCGGGAATGAAGAGCTTATATCCATAGTGCTTTTCTAGAACATCTGGCAGAATTTCAAGTGCAAACTGCTCCTCTTCATTATTATCACAATCTAACGCATCAGGATCCACTTTGGTGTATGAAAGATAAGCATCATATTCCTTGTTGTCTGTAAGAAAACAAATTCACGTTCAGCTTGCTGTTTGCAAGAGCACTATAAAGACTATAGGAAAGTACTAGGAAATCATATTATTCCTTGAAACAATCATTTCCCAACAAAATTGGGACTTTTCACAAGAACATATAATCTGGTTTCCACAGAGAAATTGTTCAGATCCAGACAAAGGATGTCTTTTTGGTTCCTTCTGCATGGTGAGCCAGTTAGTAACTCTGTTTCATATGGTCAGCGTCCGCATTTCACATCTGAAAAGATCGGGGGCAAAATTTTGATACAAAAACTAAAGCTGGAACTTTTTATTTTAATCGTTTATATATTGCTAATGGAAATCTTTCAGCTCCTATGGTTCACGAGTGCTATGATTATGCGAATGTTTTGAGCTTGGGAAGTTTTTGAGCCTGGAAAGTTTGGAAAGTTTTGAACAATTATGCAGAAACAACAATTATGCAGAAAACAATGACAAATGGAAACAGTCCAAAGCATTTTTCTAGAAAATCTTATAGTTTTCAAAAGCGATATCAGAATTTCAGAGGTCACTTACCCAGGACACTTTAAATACTTGGGACTCACAGTATAAGAGGCAGAAATAACTCTGAGAGCAAATGGGACGGAGGGCAAGACTTGCCCCTTCATTCTGCCTGCAGCTCAGGGATGGGGCAAAGCCTCATAAAAAAGTGAAAGCAGGCAGTGAGTGACAGAGGGGACCCAGACAAAGGCACATGAGCACAGCAACGTAGTTGCTTGGCTAGAAAGGGCAATGCACTTCCTCCTCCTCCTGCACAGCACTGGGGTTTGGCTCCAGCTCTCCACATCTGGAACACGGAGCTAAGAGCTAGTGAATGTGCCAGGAAAAGAAGTGGCACCACTATCGAGATTAGGATCCATGCTGGGATCAGACTGTACTAGTGACATTTCTCTTTACTATTGCTCTGCAGTAATGGCAAATAGTATATTGAAAAAAGTCAACCTTCAGCAATTCAGTCTCCAGGGAAGAGCACAGCTGCCATTATTTACAGAAAATGAAAATCAAATACTAAATGTTGTGAGGACAAAACTGCATGAATGGAGGACTGCTGAGTACCAATTATCTGTAAAGAATAGCGCACGCAAAAGAGAATTAAAGCACTTACAAATCACCGATATATACTGATAAAAAGGAAAAAATAGCTAATCATAATACAATACATTCCTTGATGACCTTGAAATGACGGTTACTTTCTTGTAATTCTGGACACAAAGCCAGACCCATGAGGGTCAGAGCTGCAGGCAAAGCATGTGAATAATTATATGTTGGTAAAAAGCCATTTGCCCTGTGTCACCAGAGCTGTATGGGACAGTGTCCACCTGGCTGGTCTGTATTTCTCTGAAGTCAACAGCATACAAACCCAGTAGATGACAAAAGAACAAACAGGAAGAAATAAAGGCCACTTGGCTTTGGAGGCCTGTCCAAAATGAAGCCTGCCAAAACCTCTTAGGAGAAGCCAGCTTCCAAGTGGTTCAGGAGACAAACATCCCTGTGAACATCTGAGAGCTCTGCAAAGGCAGCAAAACAAACCCCAGAGCACCGACACACCTGGCTACAGAACAGCGTGAAAGCCATGCACTCGCACAGAGGCAGACACGGATTGTGTGCGAGCAGTCCCTGAGCTTCCTGCCCCTTCCAGCTGTGGGGGCACAACGACTGCCCTCTCCAGTCACCTGTTCACAGCACAAGCAAGACGTAGACAGGACCAGTTCCCTCAGGCTCCCGTGAGCCCATGTGCTTGTGATACAGCTCCATGGTGTTGACTCCCTCTCCACAAGCTTCATGTACACAGGCCATAGCAGAAGGGCCTATCCATGCTTGCTCAGTGCTTGCTCTGTGTCCGTTGGATGCAGCACTGTTTGGAGTAATTTTTAAACTGGCTTCCCCTAATCCTCCATATCATTTTCTCTAAAAACAACGCTATACACATCATAGGAAATGAATGCATCCAACACTGCTTACATAGGATATTTTTAGAAACAGGCATAAAGCAAATCTGTTGAGTTCCAAGTCTTCTACTTTTAAAAAATACATGTATAAATGGAAAATGTCCCTGCAATTCTATCTATGCAGCTGACTGCTCACAGGGGCTCTATATGTTTCCTTCTATAGCCTTCATAAGTTGAAAGAAACATTCCAGAATACGCTTTGACTTCAGTAACACTCTGCCTCCATCTATCATTCTGCAGGATCAGAATGAGACAAAACGATGCAATAGTTCTAAAATCACGCACTGGAAAAAAACAAAAGGTTGTTTTCAGAATTAACACGCACACAAAATCCCCTGTGTTCTCATGAGGCTTCCTTGAAAGAACTAGAAAATAATAGTGTGTCATAAATTAAAAAGTGACTGAACCAAGAAAGTTACATGAATAAAAATGAAGCAGCTTCACACTGAAAACATGAGATAAATTAATCAAAGCAACCTGGAGGAAGTTACTACTTCGGGTCACTTTTTATTAGTGTGAACCAGGGAGGTTATGTTGCTATAATCCCAAGATGTTAGAGGTAAATTACTTCCAAACACACATAATTGCACCCTTCACTTTCTCCTCAGTATCAGCATAAATATTGTGCAGTATTGTATAATATGCAGAAAGCATCATTTTAGGTTCTCCCACTCCCACATGAAGGTCCAGCAAGAGAAAGCTTCCTGACCTCTATTCCTGCTGTTTATCTTTCCACATGCTAAAATCCTCTGGATGTCATTCCATCTGCTCTCCAAAATACCTATGGATTTCATTGTAGTGAAACATTTTCACATCATATCTACCCAGTGTTAAACAGAAACATTTATTATTTTGATAACAGTAATGCTAGCTGCAGAAAGTAACAGGTCTGTGTAAGTGCACATTGTTTTGGCACAATCGGGGAAATGTGTTCCCTGCCTTTTTTCCAATAAATTATTGTTTCTAGGTATACCTTTCCAGACTGCCTATCTGTCTCGTAAGTGTGACAGGGCACAAATACGGTACTTCAGATCTTTCACAGATACTAGTTCTATGCATATTAAAAACACATCAATTATGCTATAATAGAAGTGTTAACAATATAACAGGATTTAAAGCTCTTGGATTTAGTTTAGCAGGGCTTATTTCAGCTTCATAGCAGACGTTCTATATTTAGGAGAATTAAAGCTTCATTTTAAAAACACAAGTTTGATTTTAGGCACTAAACAGAACATATCCTAGTGAGAGGGAAGCAGGGGGAAGAACACTGAAAAATAGCCTAGTTTATTCTTAAACATACTCTCCTGGCAAGCTGTACGTTTCCTCTAAGTTGTTAGCAGTCTCCTAAGTAACTGAGTTAACCAGTTAGCCTCGATAACAATTGCCTCTCGCTAGTTACTGGACATTGGGACACATGAACGTGAAGAGGTCGCCCGAGGAATCAGTTCACAAATGACATTCCAGCCTCTGCAACAAACTCATGAACAATTCTCTCATTTGCTTATGGCAGGGCCCAGTGACATTCCAGTGAAAAGGCTGGTTGATTTCAGGGAGCTTTGAGAGGAAGTCTTAGGGCTTTACACTGTTGGGTGCTTAGTAGTTTGAAGTTAAAATAGCAGCATGTAACTTACAGGACTCGTTTCTATCCAGAAGTTTCATCACTCTGAGTCTCTGAAAAATTTCCATTGCATATACTGAGTTTCCTGAGCCACTGCTTACCATCAGCTGCTTCGTCTCCTCCAAAGTTCTGTCTGTAGAACAGCATTAACTCTATGTTGTAGCACTTATAGATGGTCACAAGCAAAATAAGCAGAAGAAGGATGGCTCCCAGTCCTCCAGCAAGCTCTATTTTGTAGATCAAATCTAAAATCGGCAAGGAAAGAGAAAAAAGGTTATGATCTTTCCAAGCTTTATTTGCTCTAATCCACTGTACAATTCCACATGCAATTGCATAGCTTCCAATTATAACCACTGTAACATTAAAGATGCCTGATATTTGTTTGTTACTTACCACTTAACTTTATTCCATCTAATGCCCATCTTAAATCACCATCCAGAATGTGTTTGACACTATAATATAATTCTTCTATCAGGGAACTATATAGTGATTTTACACAGGGGATCACTCAACTTTTAATGAACTTCTAGGGTTTGAAACTTCTGTATTGGCAGAGTGCATCAAATGCTGTACAGAGCATGTGAAAATAGATATACTAGACATATCGTACCCCATTTCGGAGGCTCTAGTCCCCTCAAAATTATTAAACTTTATTTTTCTATTTGTGAAGCCAGTGGATGAGCTGACACAACCTGCCAAGCCTGGACTTGAATCGAATTACTGGAGAATGAATTGAGCATCCAGAATGCCCAAGATAACATGAGAAGCCAGGAGCACACATCCAGCTGCTAAAAGCCACTTTGTTTGAGTTGTGACAGCTACTAACGGAGTTCTCACATGTTTGTTTAGTACACATCATACTTTAATGGGAACTAGCACTAGTTAAAATTTCGTACTGGGATGCTTTTGTGAGCAAACATTACAAGCAGTCTGACTCAAATAACTTAACAAATTCATCCAAATGCAATTATCCATCTCTTACAGCCGGGGAAACAGAGTCACAGAAAAGTGAAGCAATGCATTCAAGGTCGTTCAGCAAACCAATGCCAAAACAAGATAAAAAACCTTGAATACCAATCAGGTGCTCTACTTGATGGAAGACACTAACTTTAACAGTATTGCCTGAAATGTCCTCTGAACACAATATTGCTCATAACACCACTTGACAAATTATTTAGCTATAAAAGACAAAAGATGACAATTTGACAATAGCTACCTCTGACAGCCTATATTAGTTTAGACAAGACATCATGAAGTTATTTGCTGCTGTGATAAACACAATGTGAAGATGTAAATCAGTAATACAGGCAAGAGAAAGTTTTTATGATCTTTATGCTTCAAAAACTTAGGTCAGAAAAAATTACTGGCATGTTGTTTGTGTCATTTTCAAGACAAAAAAGCAAATTAGTTGTGTATCTTTTGGGGTTATTCTTGCCTCGCCACACCCTGTATTTCAATAATTAACATCAGATGTCAAGCTCTTTCCAGTTTACAGTATCTCTGATGTCTGTTTGGTAAAAAGTCATGGACTAATAGATGGAAAAGTCTATTATAATAGCTATTTAATCTCCCTGGGAACACAGGGAATTCATGGGCCTTTTATTACACTACATGATAAAGTTAGCATATGCTCTGGGGTAAAACTGGTCAAATAGAGAACAGAGATGGTTAAAATCACTTTTCAGGGAAAAAATTCTTTGCTGTTGTACTGAAGCCTGTTTTTTTGCTAGGAAATTGAGATGATGGCAAAGCTGCCAGCTTGGAAGGAGAGAAAATGCTGAGCCTTGATCATCTGCAGCCTTCCTAGTTTAGCAGGACCCATGACTCACGGAAGCCTGCGTATGCCTGAAGTGCTGCAATCACACCTTTGAACAGAGGGCAGACATAACCTTCCGCACTGTGACAACCTGGAGACAAGACAGAGCTACAAACACCTCTTGCTGCACAGGGATAGCACAGCCCTTAGCCAGTAACTTTTTGGAGAGAGGGGGATTTCTCTATCTGAGAGATCTGTGCTTCTTCCTTGCCTTCTCCAAGTGCCCCAGCATCTACAAAGCATGACAATAGGAATCTATGATCCTTCCTTCAACACGCACAAAGGATATTCGTCAAAAACTCTCTACCAGTCCTGCCCTAAATCGTGTTACAGGTCAGTAAGTACAGGAGTATTTTTGGCTCATGAATATTCCACGGTCAAATCCAAGCTGGAGAAAGATAGGATAAGAAGTAATTATATCAAGTTGCAGAAAGGAAAAGTTTGGTCAAATATTCGTAAGAAGTTAATAAATAACAAACGGGACAATGGGACGGGCAGCCAAAGGACACAGTGAAAATACAGTGGTTATTTTAAATGACACTTCAATAGCTTCAAAATCAACTATTGAAAAGGCCTGAGGGGAATATAAGCTTTCTACAGCCACAGTGCAGAGCGAAATGAAATAGTAGCTGAGAAGTGATCCTTCTCACCTCCAAATTCTGCATTCAGCAGTACTTCTTCCATAATTTCAGCAGAGCTCTGAAATGTCTGCATTTCTTGTTATAAATAAACCTAGCTGGTTATTCTAATATATGCAACACCACTGAACATTTAACAATGTCAACACAGATACACTGACTATCAGTTGTATATTTATTAGGTTCAGTGGATGGAAAGGTAGGAAGTTTTTTTTCTAAGGAGGTTAATTTTTCATCACGATGTCCAGATTCCTTAATTAAGTTGTGACATCCTGGCAGCTTAAATGTTTAATAAACATTTGTGTGGGTTCCACATCACAGCTGTGGGCCCTTGTTTCTCAGAGTGGTCTGCACCTTCTGTATTGTGTTTTATGCTTATCACTTAGCATAAAATACAACCTGTGTTATGTCCTTCTTTCTGGGAGGACACAGCAGCCTCATGAGTAGAGGAAACTTTGTAAGCAGGACTTGATTCGATGGATTTTAACAGGATTGCATGCTGTACTTTCACATTTATAACTTGCGGACCAAATGAAAGAATAGCAAATTGACCCAAAAGCTTCCTCTCCCTAGTAGCCTCTTTTTTGTCCCAACATTCCTCCTGCCTCTGCTTTCATTTAATATAGATCACAGCCATGATCAGCACTTAGCATCCAGCGTGCCTTCAGGTGAACCAATGACTATGGATGTTTCCCAGAACTGCGGTGCCCCATCTAGAGAGGCCTTGGCTGGTCTTCCATTTCTTCCAGCAAGCTCTTAGTTCATTGGTCCCATGGTGATGTCTACCCTAGGCTCAGAGGTCAATCTGCAGCACGCTCAGGTACTAATAAGATATTTAAACCTTATCCAAATGGTGACACTTCTGTGGGATTTTTCTGCGGGTGTGACAATGGAGAGCTCTGGCTTTTCAACCAACATTGACGCTGCAATCCACAGTATGCTGAGCAGCATGTCGTCTGCCTTAGAGGCCTGAAAGCACACAAAGGACTGGAACAGCAGGTGGGCCTCATGAAAATGTTTCTTCTTCTCCTCTTTTGGTAAGTTAATTTACAGCCAAGAATAATGGCAGAGAACTGGACAATGAATTAACTCTTCAGTCAATCTCCTGTGCCGATGGCTCTGCGGTTTCACATTACATCTTCATCCTGAGCGTGCAACCTGCCTTTGCTTTTCCAACAGTTACCGCCTTACAGCTTTTGTACTGCCTAATACACTGCAATCTTAGAGAGATCATCATCAAATTTAAATGTCATCCTGTTCCTGTTACGAACAGGAGAGGTGACTGAACAAACAACATAAGAACTGTAATGAGATACTGTTATACTCATTATGATAATGACTTCTACAAACAGCAGAGCATAATAGCACCTTTTAATTTGGAACATTCAAACACAAGTGGTTTCCCTTCCTGCCACAGGTAACTTGTCAGTAGTGGTACTCCCAGTTCCAGGCACAGTACCAGGAAAAGCAACCAAGATTCACCATTGATTTGTAGCTCCCATTGCAATGTTTTCATTCTCAATGCAGTTAGGAATCAAAATACATGGCAACTGTTTAAACCTTTCAATTCAAAGAGCAAAGCCAGGAAGTGGAGAAATAAAAGAACATCTGACCTCACTGCTGAGGTACCTATTCCAGAAAACATACATTTTAACTCCATCTGGTCTAGTCAGTCAACTCTGGGTTAAATTCATAGGTTCTTTAGACCAAAAATACTTCAATGGATTATATTGGTGTATGGGTGACTGTATTCCAGGCAAATGTATCACCTGCAGGGCTGATTCACTAGAGACTAAAGAATGATTCACAAGTGTTTTTCACAAACGGTACATTGAAGCTGTAACACAAACATAATACAGATCCAAGCAGGCACACAGGAGTGCAGCCTGGCTCAGAGAAGCCTGCAGGATCTTCGCTGCTGGATGGCCTGCTGCTGTGGAGGCAGGCGAGAAAATAGATAATTAGATAAAGAGAATTACCTTTCTTGCGCAGAAGAACACTGGCATGTTTCCGTCCGTTTCTGTTTTCCACATGACACGTATAGTTAGCCAGGTCTGCCTCCTCTACAGCATCAAAGATCAATGTCAATTCAACTTCTTTTTCTCCAAGATGTTCTCTGAGGAGTCTGAAAGGAAGGATATAGCCTTTTACTTCACTGAATTAATACGGGTGGAAGATTCCCAAAGGAACTATGATTTGTCAGCACAAGATACACAGTGTTCGTGGACTCCTTCACTCCTGGAGAAGGACTTAAGAGGACACTTCAGTTGCCTGGAGGAGACTTCACAGAAGCATCTTCCATGAAAACCAAAAGCCTCTTTCTCCTGCCATGTCTGTATCAAGGAGCTGAATCAAATGCAGGAAGAATGGTTACGAGGGCTACAGTTGCACGTGGCTTGTTCACATTCCTTCCACCAGAATTAAATGCTAAAACAATGTTTCTTTTAAAAGAAGCAATAAATACTTTTCAGAGAAGTAAACAGGCACTACTAAGACATCACTGAGCAAATTATAAGGCAGTATTTTACAGGCTGGGTATTGTGACACATTCTAGTGCAGTCTGGAGAACCAACAGAAGGAGCTGTGCTACTCCAAGGAATTTTTCACTGTTTTTGTGGGGGTATAGATCCTGACTTCAAAAGGGAACAGTGTCAAGAACAAGAGCTCTTGACAGAGGAGATGCAAAATCCTCACAAAGGGAACAGAAAGTTCCAACAGACTTTCAGGCCAGAAGTCTTTTCATGTCATTGTTCTAATGTGAAAATCAAAAAAGAATGCAAAGTAAATGCAAGTGTTTTCTGATGCTGACATTAAGTCTAAAAATACAATGATCTATTCTCTCAAAAGGCTTCTTATCAGGTCAAGAAAAAGTTACTAATCCTTTGTACAAGAAAACCTAATGTCAAGTAAGATGTAGCAGATTCATTTGATTCTGTTAGCGTACTGTTGCCTAATGTGCAACGGGATGAACACAAAATGTGGGATGACCTCACAGTCGCCTGTGAACTCAGCATTGCACGTAGCACTTCAGTGGGACAGCGTAAAGCACTAAAAGGCAGAAGTATAAAAAAGATCCAGGTTCACTAAAGAAGAAACCTTTCTCTGGAGACCGAATCATTAACCAGAATGTTGTTTGTGCTGGGTGGAAACTGCATCTGGAGAGCTTACAATTTTTCAGTAACAACAAACCCCAGGCTTCTCTATTACAAACCAATATTGTTTTGGGGTTTTCAATGTGCACACCCATTTTCTTCAGTAAATAATTTCGTATAAGAAATCCACCACTCTCTGGGTGAAGAATCTTTTCCTACTATCCAACCTAAACCTCCCCTGGCACATCTTACCATCATTCCCTTGGGTCCTATCACTGATTGCCAGAGAGAAGAGATCAGCACCTGTCCCTCCTCCTCCCCTTGAGAGGAAACTGTAGGCTGTAACGGGGTCTCTCCTCAGTTTCCTCCAGGCTGAACAGACCAAATAACTTTAGCTGCTTCTCATACCACTTCCACTCTAAACCCTTCACTGACTTTTTGGCCCTCCTCTGGACACTCTCTAGTAGCTTTACATCCTTTTTATACTTTGGTGCCTCAAACTGCCCACAGTACTCAAGGTGGGGCCGCACCAGTGCAGAGTAGAGCGGGACAATCCCCTCCCTCAACCGGCTGGCAATGCTGTGTTTGATGCACCCCAGGACATGGTTGGCCCTCTTGGCTGCCAGGGCACAAGAGCTGAAGAACTGGCATGTGTGTTGCATTTGGAAACCTGGATCACATCTTTTTTTTTTGAAAATTCACTCTTATTTATTGTGTATTTCTGCTTTTTTTTTTTTTCATTCTGGCCCTGAGTCCAAGTGCTGAAAATAATGCCAGAAAGGCCAAATTTGCATCATTTCTGGCCAGTAAAGAAACCTCCCGAGAGAGCCTGATCTGTTTGCAGACCCAAATCGGTCTAAATTATTGGGGGTCAGATAAATCTATTAGCATTGACGTATTAATATTCCATATATATATATATATATATCTCAAAATATTTTAAATTCAGGAAAGTCTTTCTCCTCTATTGGTAAACTACATGTTCCACAAATTTTGGACTACAAATCATGCTGCAAGGAACAAATAAAACCATTAACAGACAAGATATCTGGGCTACTGATCTGGAGCACTGTGTGAATGTTCAGACTGTCTTGTGTTTACTATAATCAGTATATTTTACTTAGAAAAAAAGAAGAAAGATTACAATTAAGATAAAATAAACTATTGTTCTGAATCTATTTAAAATAAAATAATCAACCCTTAACCTAAATTTAAATAATATGTGATCAGCTAAAGAGGAGCTTTCATAAAAAAGAATATGCATTTGGACTGAGAATTTTTTTCACTTATTTTCATGCTAATTGCAATCTTTAGGAAGAGAACTGTTTCGAATGGGATCTATCATGAAAATGCTGACAGACACTTAAACATTATGCTGGTAACAAAGCATAGAAAGCTCTTAGTGCTGTTAAACCTTTCATTCCTGCTTTTTTGCCTTTTTTTTTTTCACTTCTCTTTTAACCAGTACTCTACAGCTAATGATTCATTATTGCCACAGAAATATACAGCTGGTCACCTACACTATTTTGTGTGCAGCCTTTAATTGATGCATTTTTTAGTCGGTTCAGAGAATACTGAGCACAACATCTGGGTAGAAGAAAAGGAATACAGTATCAAGAATTAAGACTTTAAACCTGCAACTGTATTTGCTGCATGCCCAGAAGAAATTCCATTCCTATCTGAGTTGGGGTAAACTTCACCAGCAACACTACCAAGACACACCAGCTCCCACAAGTTCAGAAAATAATAGCTCTTTTTTCTGGTGTGATGGCCAACTGTAAGAGTAATTACACTATTTAGTACATAGGTAAATCAACGGTACTTTACAACTCACAACAGGTTGGATGGAGAAAGAGAAAAGGTAGGTCAAGCAAATAAAATACCCAGTGCTTTCTTTTTGTTCAGGCTGAAGCATTTTATCTGATCTGAAACAGAACATTTTGTCTACTGATTAATATTCAGGTAAGAAAACACAGATTAAAAATAGAAGTGTCATTTTGGAATGCAAATGTTTTCTTCAAAAAATATCCAATGTTTCAGATTTTTCAAATCTTTCATCATATTTTTCTCTTCAATGCATTTATGCACTAAGTTGAATCTGAAATTAAAACACTTCTCCTTTGAAACCACATTTTCCTAAAATTGTCAGGCTTTGCACGATCACAGATGTAAAGGCCATAAGAAAGCTTCAGCTGGGCTTCTTTACAATACCAAGGCAATTAATTCCAAACATTAACTAACCTGCATGCAAGTTGGGACTTATCAAAAAAGGAAACTTTTCTTCTCTGTACAATTGAGGATCTGGACTGTGAACAGGGATATGAACTCTAGCGTCTTCTTTCTAGTCCCTAACAATAGTCTGTAGCTGAAAGGACAGACCTGTGTACACCTAAGTACCTCTCCAACGAAGAGTAGTTCAACTAACAACATGGCATAGCGGATTTTCCCTCTCACTTTCCTGCACTATGTGTCTCATTCTCTCGTCAGAAATTGTCTACTTGAATAGTAAAAGCCTTTCAGGAGATGGTCATCATTTCCATACTTCTCTGCAAAGAACCCAACACATTAGCCAGGCAGTGATGGCAATTCTGCCTGCCTCCCTCAGCGTCCTCTCCTAACAGAATACAACATCCTCATCTTGTCTCAGCATTTTGCACCTATCAGCTGACTTCTGTGGGTGAAAAAGCAGAAGGTCAAATCAATCAGCAGGAAGAAATAAGACTGCTGCTCAAAATGTCTCCATTCACTTTCTTTCATGCCTCTAGAATGTGTTAAACTATTTCCACTTTAAAAATGAAGAAGAGAGGGAAAACAAAAGGACAAACACGCTCTACCAGTTAAGCATTATGAGGCACCTGCAAACTGTTCTGCAGTGTTGCCTGAAGAAGAAAAAGAAGCAACCCACAGGTGGCTGGGAGAGTAAGATTTATGCCTGAAAATACTTCTTTGCAAAGAGACCATGTTGAAATTTGCTGTTGTCTCCTTTAATAATTAGCTATAACTGACAACTCTGCAGGCAGGGTTAAAGACTCCGATTCCTTCTTTAATAGCCCTGGCTTCAATTTACGCATCATTTTTATTACCACTGTGAAAAACCCACCTGGCAAGCAAAGTCTCTTTCTCCTTCCCCCCATGCATGTTTAACATTCAAGGGAAGACAAGGAGGCAGGTTAGAGAGGAAGTCATTGCCTCCAAGTCCTGCAGTGCTGACTTTAGTTACCTTTTATTATAAGGCTCTGTAACAAGGTCTAATAAATAACAAGAAGCCTAGAGCTATACATATATTACTTATGGTGAAGTCTGCTTACCAAAAAAACTAGTTTTATGGGTTTGATTTTAACAGAAATGCTCAAGACACATGCATCCTTATTTCAGTGCTTTCATAAAAACAGACGGATTGACTGGTAACTATGCATGCCAGAGGATGCAGACTAGTGACAGGTGTTTTGTGCTTCCTCACCGCATAGACCTTCAAACCTAAACTCTCATCATACACAACAGATCCAGCAACACAACGGATGGGTCCAGTCCAGGGCAAAGTCAGCACCAAAAATTCAGACTTCAACTAAATTTGTGAACTAATTTAAGACAGAGGACACACAGTTAAAATATAAGATATTTGCCAAAGGAACAACTCATCGAGAATTTTGTTCTGGTTGTAACAATTTCCAATTACTTGTAGTTTCTCAACAGAAATGTGCTGATAATGCCATATAGAAGCAAACTGATGGAAAAAGTGTTTAACCAGAAAGTTCACCATGGCTCAGCAAATTTGAAATATACATGACATTTTTTGAAATACATCAATAAATGTAACGGAGTGGAAGATGTGGGCTCACTCAGGGCACTGACAGCACAGTTTCCCTGAAGCAGCATACCTGTAATGGGACGCATAAACAAGAGCTGTTACTGTGAAAAATTAATGGGCAAAAGGTTACTACCACAGTTACCATAGCTACTTCTAAATGAAAAAAAGGGATGGACTGTGGAACTGCTGGTAATGATGCAGTAGGTATGGGTAAATGCTATGTTTTTAATGCTGGCTGTGATGCACGGGAGATTAGGTACGTGATAAGTAGCTTTTTTGAAGAGAAGATCTAGCAAACTATGACGGGTCTGTAAACTGAGTCAAAGTATTTTAATGGAGTGAGAAAAGGGAGTTGTCACAAAATTAATTTGAAACATGAATGTGTAATGAGATGGCACAATAAAAGACAAATATAGCTTTTTCAAACTCAATTTCATTAACAAATGCACATAAAAGAGAAGTTTTGAACTGTACTAGAGCTGGAGAGCTTTTTAAATACAAAGACCTCAAATTGCCCTTCTGATGCAGAGGAAGAACGTGACCAACACAACGTCATTAAATGCTGATTACTTGCAATGGCAGAAGTTTCCAATAATTGTATTTTGTGGTAGGAAGCCCAAAAGGGGATTGTATACTTAAAGACATTCTGGCAACATATGATAAATTCAATCTGTAGGCAATTAAGGTGCAATATTAGGTTATTTTAGTATATCTTAATAACCAGTGGCTAAATGGCTGAACTTCAAATTATTGATCATGTAATAAAGAAAAGGAATCTCTTTCTGCCTACTCTGCAAAATCACTTTTACAAGAAACAAACAACTGTGAAATGAGACCAACAAAATGGACAACAGAAGGTGCAAAGATCTTGTCTTTCTTTGCAATCTATATTCATTGTATCTATAGGAGCTGGTCTCATCTTGCCCACAGTACAATTATAGCTTAGTCTTTGCTCGAAGAGCTATTAATCAGGTAATTATTAAACAAGGAAGACAAAAAGATGCTGTTAGGTGCAAATTCCATGAAAGTTCATGGGGATACAAGCGTTTGTTTTCTTTACAACTGGTGCAGCAAATGATAACCAGCACCTGGAACAAGCCAAGAACAAGATGGATATTGGACACCCCCACACAGCAACTTCCTTCTCTCCATTAAGTGTTAAGCATGGAGGAACAAATGCTTTGAAAGCCCCAGTTAAGGCATACCAAGAGCCGTATCACAGACAGACCACACACATTAAGTAGAAGAGAAATACTCTGGTGACTTTGACAGGAGACCATTTATCTTTAAGATTAACACTGATGGCGAAATAAACGTCAGCTTGCCAAGGACTGCCACAAGGGGTAGATGCAGCGGGCAGCACCATTTCCACGAAGGGCTAAAATCAACCCCCAGAACACTCAGATGCTTTAGCTACCAGCAGGGGAATTTGTAACAGATTTTCAGGCACATGGATAGCCACTATGTCTTTAGAGTTTATTTGCTAGAAAGGAGAGGGAGCAACTCACACTGCCCTCGTTCCAAGTCATTCATCATGCTTTAGACAGAAAACTATGTCCACTTCCAACTAAAAACCTGCTTAAAAAAACCCAACCAGCTTTTGGGATATACCATATATTTAACAGTAAATACTCCAAAAGTACCTGACTTCGCCTTCTCTAATGTGGCCTTCTAACTCTTCTATGAATTTCTCCCCTTTCATCCAGTAGATCATGGGGCCTGATTCTCCACTGAATCCAAAGAAAGCTTTGCAGGCCACAGTCAGTGGGTTTCCTGAGGACAAGAATAAAACAGAGTTAGGCATTTTGTTATAGCTGCTAGTTAGAGAATGATTAGCAGAAATCCCAATACCTCAGCTGAACCTCTCCACTTAAAATCAGAGGAAAAAAACCCTAACGGGAATAATTACAAACCATAGGAAAATGGGTGATGTCAGTTTTCATCCACAGGAAGTAGCAGTGAAATGAAACTCTGAGGTTATCCATCATTTCAATTTCCCCAGGAAGATACTACATGAACAATGAGAAGGTATGGAAACGGTGGCAACATAAGGTGATGTCAAAAAAAAAGAGAAATTTGTCGGATTCCTCGGATCTAACCAGGCCTGGGGATCTTGCCCTAACAGGCAGGTAAATCAATGAACCTGCTTACTGCTGCATATCCCCTCCTAAAAGAGACACAGTAACAATGCTTCCTCACTTAGCCAGAAATCAAATGCAAATGAAGTCTTGGTAAGCTGTTCAGAGAACTTTTAAAGATGGTTCAGTAGCACATGATGAGCACCAACAACGCTTATGTTACTGTCAACAAGCTTTTGGCAAAGGACCACACTTCATAGCATTACTCAAGCAATAGAGTAAGGACATCTCCCTTCCAGCTCTGCAAAAACACCTCCAAAAAGAAAGAAAACAGAACTTGGAAACTAATCGGGTTACTTTTCTCTCCAAAAATTAAGAATACTTAGATGGGTTTTTGTTTGGCTACAGCCTTAGCTATACTGTTTAGTCCAGGACTGTGCTTACGTTGCCAGGACAGATGGATGTCTGCCTGCAGACGACAAAAAAAAAAAAAAAAAAAAAAAAAAAAGAACAAAAAAACCCCCAAACAAGCCAGGAAATTTAGGAGGACCATGCCCACTCCTGAGTATACAAATGCAGCTGCTGCACTCACTTCTCTTGGCCCATTTTACCCAGCATAGGTGGCCCAGGTTACAAAGGATCTGTAGAGTCACCAGCATCACCAGCATACATAGAACAAACCTCAGTTACTGGCAATGGAGACTCTTGGAGAATCTTCCAGGACTTGAATCGAGCACGGAGCCACCAAATAATGTATTTTACTACATTTGGAAAGAATGTTTTATTATGCCAGCCGTTGTCAGTGCCAGCATGAGACTCTTTTTGACGCTGAAATAGAACAGGCCTAGACTTTTCAAAAAGGGAAAAGGGCTAGTCATTTGCAGCACACCACTGCGTTGAGCATGGGCTAATGGTTTCAACATGACTGACTTACTGCCCCTTACACAGTTACCTCTTGTCTGCTCAGCAGTGATAACTCACTGTGTGCATACTCAGAGCATATCAGAGCTGTGTGCAAAGAATCTTTGCCTATATCCCCACAGAGCTGTCCAAAGTCAACGACTTGCGCTTGTCTATCCATTATTTCAGTGCCCAATTTAAGACATGTCAAAAGAGTCTGATTAGTCAGGAAGTGCCGCATTCCCAGCCACTGAAAATCAGCTGCCTTTAAATTGTTTCCAAGTCAAGATCCAAAATTACAAGTCCTCTTGAAATACTGGGAAACAGCAAGAAGTTGTTTAAAGACTGCACTTCAGTCTCAGTTTCTCAAATAGCCAAAGACAAAAATGGAAAATGTTTATCCTGAAAATGTTTTACAGACTATTTCATTATCTCCATATTCACTATGAACTCTGGTAACAGCTGGCCACTGAATACGTGCCGACACTGACAGATTACACACAACCAGCTCAAACATCCAAAAGATAAGAAGGGGTGGATATTCGCAGTTATCTGTACATCCCACAACACTGACCACCGTCATAAGAAAGTTCCAAACTTCATTAACTAATGAAGAGGAAGAGACACTCTAGTCAGACACTGAATTCTACTGCAAGACAATATAGAAGTCTGTTTCCTTCTGCTCCTAACCTGTTCCCTCAGCCCTGTGAGGTGCTGCATGTCCTTGACGGGGGTGATGGAGCCTCTGGCTGTATCCATCTCAAGTTTTCCTAACGTGCTGAATGCCTGTGTGGCGTGAGATCTTTGGTGTCGCTTGCCTCAAAGTCATCGTACACACCTATTTAAATACCACTTAGTGATTCCTAGCATGTAGCTGCTCAGTCCATGTTTGATTTTAATGGAAAAAGACAATTGTAGCAATGTGAAACAGGAAAAGTCTAGACGTGGCCTATCAGCATTGACAGCATATGCCCTTTTCCTGGCACACCATGCTGGGCATTAAGTGTTACAGACAAAATATATTACACAGTATGCTTTTCCTCAAGCCAGAAGATTTTTACTTAAAAAACAAACCCTGAAGAAATGAAAATATTCTAAGGTGAATCTAAGATTCCTGTATGTGCAGAGTAAATATCCTGAGGTAGTGTGTCTGGTCTGAAGAAATAAGAAGTTTTCTATACAAATAGGAAAACCTAAAATACCCTGTCTGTTGGTACACAGCTTCTGTAATAAACAAACTCAATATAAAGCATCAGTAGCCTTTACTGGGACAGCCTGTACGCTCTGAACATACCCAGGCAGATCTATTTCCCATCTTTGCCACTAGGGAAAACCAGCAGAACAAACTAATACTGTCAACAGCAAACTTTGGAATGAATTAGTATTTTCAGCTCAAAGTCTGGGACTGGCCACACCTGAAAAACCCACGGTTTATCTCATCTGCAGACCCATCACTGGTCAGAGAGAAGTATAAGCAACTATTTGTCACAGAACGACTAATTTTTATCTCACTAGCAGAATTATGCAGGTCTAGGTTGAGTTGGTCTGTCCTGAGGTGGAAAGGGCCTGGGGCTCGAAGACACTTCAAGACCCCATCCCAACCCAAATTTTCATACACTGTTATACTTCTCAAGCTGGTAAGGACACCTCACTGTTTTAGAGCTCTCTGAAGCTTCTGGTTTATAACTCTCATCACTCCATTGTGACTTTGGAAGCCGGAAAAAGTCAGAAAAGGTAACAATGGCTCTTCCTCACATAAACACTCTACCTCCTCAAATAAGCCTCTCTAAGGAAAGGAAGGGAGGTTTCCCCTCTCCTTTAAGACACAGATGACCACAGCAGCGACCTGTTCCAATTGGTTTTCAGGGAACTCAAACCAATTCCCCTCCAGAAAAGACCATGGCACGTCTCGCTGCATTTCCCCTCGAGTACTGAGATCCTAAGACTGCAGCTGAATTCCCCAGTTCCTAAGTGTACCTTGAATACAGGAAGAAACAAGCACTAAGCATGGAAAGCGCCCTGTGCGCGTACTGATCCTGGAGCCATATTTGAGACACGTGGTACCACACTGAGTTACAGTTCCAGGCAGAAGGAACTAACAGGCAGTTTGTAACTCCAACAATTCATCTTGCATAAGGCCCAAACTTTTGCATAACATCATTGTTATTCTGCACGACACTAAGTAGTTCGGCAACTAACTGTTCTCATTAAGAAAAATTCCATTTGCATCATTTAATTAACAACATCAAAGTTGCTAGAATGAATGGTATCCTAAAAGTTTTCCATTTATAAATGGTTTCTGTTTAAATCAAATAGACATTTCAGTTGCAATTATAATTAAGAAAATAATTTGCTGAGAAAAAGACAAAATTATTAGTGAGATTTTGAATTAATTGACACTTAAGAGAATGTTTTAAGAAACAAGGGAAGAAAGTAGAAAAGCCTGTTATGGATATCACTGAATCTACTGCTTTGCTGGGGTCACCTTGTTACAGTAAAGCCTCAGGTTCCCGCAGAAGTCTCTGTTTCAGCTTTTCTCCCCACTCTGTCAATCAGGCAGGCTTGTTGCAAACGCCCAGCTGATAAGACAGAACCGCTGGCAACAGGAATGACTTTTGTTGCTAAATCTTATTGCACATTTGTCACCTGACCATTTTGACAATAAATCTGCGTGAACTCTACCATACATTTCAGCATTCTTTTTTCCTGAAAATTAGAATTCCACAGAAATGCAATTATTCAAACAAAATAGCTGCCTGGTGGCGGTAGGAGTACTGTCTAAGGGAGGGAAAAGGGTCTGCAAAAGAATTTAACCAGGCACAATTCTGAATGCGCTCACTGTGAGTCTGACATGCTTTGAAAAATAATGACAAATCCTACAGCACAGTCTCTCTAGAATGAGACATACTCTGAGCATCAAGTAAGTGGTGCTTAAAATACCGAGAAGTTGTTTGGTCTTTTAAAAACTTAAGTGCCAAGGCTAAATGACTGACCAGCATGGAAGACAAAAGCTTTTCCTGGATCATAAAATCTGCCAATACATTCTTACAGAGATTCTTTTTTAAAATATGGATTATTTGTTCTTTTTCACTCATTTGGCTCTAGTAGATGTATTTTGCTCCTTATTTGCCAGCATCCATTCATGGGTGCAACCTAGAGTCCGTATTCTCTGATGTCCAACATTCTGCTGGTGCTATGTTCCTCCAGAAAATTAGGCTTTCACTCCCAGAGCAAATCATTTCAGAGCAACCTCATCAAACAGCCAAAGGCATCTGTGAACCCTGGGGTGCTCTTTTTCCCCTATGGATTGAAACACTAGTGTTTTCTCCAATTCTTTCACATTTTTGTGCCAGACACAACACCACTCTCAACAAGTCTGAAGTAAAACAGATGATCCTTCCAAGCTGGTGACAGAACTGACTCAAAGTGCCAAAGGACCACCATGTTTTGTACCAAACAACATCAAAAGTCAATCTTGCACACATTGCTAGGTGGGTTTACATCTTCAGCTCCACCTGAGTGTTAATACCATTGACTGTAATATCATTGCTTTTATCTCTTTCAGGGCTGGATGCTGTATACACATAGGAGGGAAGACAAGTGCGCTGCTGCCACTGAAAAGCATTCCTTCACCCTAGTTGCTCTTATCTTTGCATATGCATCGTGTTGCTCCTCTCCAATAACCGTGTCTGAGTCCCTTTCCCTATGACTGACAAAGAGAAGTGTTTGCAAAGGAGCAGCTTCCTACTCTTGACACATGCAGATGTTATGCAGCCACTTCACAGTGTTTGTTTCTTCAGTTCGCCGAGATAGAGGATGAGAAAGGCAGGTTACTTATCACATCTCAGTAAGTGTATTCTACAGGCTGTCTTCAGGATTGAATCTGGCTTTCCAAGCTGCGAGGTTTGCAAGGCAAATCACCATGTCACTGACAATAACATTATCGCTCAAATGTGCTTTACAAGTGCTAGAAACTGGCCAAGAACAGCCGAGTGATTCAAATTCCTGTAACAAGGCAGGCTGGATTGTATACAACCATGAAGTAAAGAACATATTTCCTTTTCCTTCAGAAGGACATCCTGGATAAAAGATATGGGATACAGAGCTTATGCCTGCCATTTATCCACAAAACAAATGCCAGGGGCAACATAGACTTTGACTCATGAAAAACAATCTCTGTGTGTGGTAGCTTCTATCTAGTTTGCGGAGAATGTCAATTTGTCCCTTGCAAGGACACCCTCTCAGCTGTTCTGTGCTCAGTAATAACAGGCAGAACCTAGAAGCACAGTGAGGTGGTGCAGCCCAAGACAAACTGTGGGTTTGGCTCAGCCAGCTGATGCTGACCTGCTGACCAGGATACCAGGATGGCACCAGTAGCAAATGGTTCCCACTCAAGGCCACTCTTGCAATCTGAGAGCCAAATCCTGTGGCTGTGGTGCTGAGCCCTGGCCCTCATCCGTAATAGGACGACTTCCTAAAGAAGTCAAGAGGCATTTGGCAGAGGTACCTGAAGATAAGCTTGGGTTTTGCTCTGACAAATAGTAATAAAAAAATACTGAAAATCCTATAACGTTTCAAAACTCTGTTCCAGCAGCCAGTAGATTGATGACTGGATATGACCCTTTCAAACATTTGTATAATTAAAGGAATTAATGAACTGAAAACATTTTAAATAAAATTGATAAACTTGCTTTGGGTAGTGATAATAATTGCTTTAATAAGATAAATTCATAGTGAAATCAAACCTAACTAGCCTCCAGACATTTCAAACCAGTTTAAGAGCATTTAAAATCCACACAATTATATTACTAGATCGTATCATTCTCCAGTGTCTACAAAGAAACATATTAAGGGAGGTATTCTACTGCTAAATAAGGTCCCATGTTAGGAACGGCATATGCTAGCCACTAAAGTAATGTTCTGGTAGCTGTACTGATAGGTAATAAAAATAAATGGTGGTGGTAGGTGACATATATCAAGTTGGCTCTTCACTCAGATAAGAACTTTTTGACTAAGGCAAGTCTTTGGCTATAAGAAAGAGTCCAGTAAAAACTCTGACAATGCAAAAGATCCTTAGGTCTTGTTTTATGCTCTGTAGTTCATGATCTTAATTCTAACTTTCTTTCTTGCTCTGCTCTTATTTCTTATCCTCTGAGACATCACAAAACACACAGCCATGAGGTATTTGTGCTTTTCTGTTTCACTCAAGTGAGCAAATGGCATATATAAAAACTAGCATGCAAGTAACACTGACTAATACCAAGCAGCAAAACCTGAAACCGGAAACAAAGCAACCAAGCCTCTAGACAATTTGCTGCCAAGAACACAAGTCAATGCTTTTGCTGTCATCCTGTACAGCCCCAACCATTTTTAACTTAAACAACACAATCACGGCTCACTGCAAGTGCTGCTTGTAGGCTTGGCTATTGACCATGGCTCTCACAAAAAGAGAAAAACAAAACAAAAGCACACACAAGGATGAAATGTTGCTGATAAAAACATCACCCTCTCCCCGCTGCCAAAGTAAACCTCACGTAAATCCTGCAAAATCCATCATCCTATTTTCAGAACTGCCCTGGGGTCAGAATTTGAAGTCTTAGACATTGAGAGCTCAGGTGTAACTGAAAGTCAAGGATCTTAGCTTTTCAGTTATTCACCTACAATGAAGATAGATGCTTAGTGGGATATCCAGAAGCAGCTTGACAGCTGCCTTGTACTGCCTTTAACTTGTGCTCAATGCTGAGGTCCTTATGAAAATCTCATTTCTGTGCACTTTGAGGCACAGAAATATTATTTAAGAGAAATGCTTAAAAAAATCCCCTTGTTGGTAGCATTCCAAGGGCCAGGGCAGGCCAATGGCAAGAACCGTGACATCCAGGCTGAACTAAAAGTGAACTAAGGTTCAACAAGGTGAACTAAACAGGAAATGAGATGCAAAAATCATCTCACTATGGCCAGGGCATGGGTACGGCCCTGTGGTGTCACAGCAACCATTTCTCTCTATTCTGATACTGCTTTTTAGCATGGCCAAAATAGGTGGCAAGACAGGTGTGCTGCTCCAACAGAAAGGCAGGAAGGGAAAAATTATTCAGTGGGACATTTGCTCTCTTAGATCAGTATCACACAGTGAGAAGGGGAAACAGCCAACTGTTTGTTTGAACTACAAAGAAATGGACCACGAACAGATGCTCCCAGCAACCTGCTGGCTCAAGGGAAATCTAGGGTCCTATCTCATACATTGCTGTTTCTTGCCATCTTCAAGACTTCCCAATTTTCCAGCCCCTCCCCAGCCTCGTTGCCCTTCTCTGGACACGCTCCAGCCCCTCAAGGTCCTTATTGTAGTGAAGGGCCCAAAACTGAACCCAGCACTCGAGGTGCAGCCTCAGCAGCACTGAGCACAGGGGCACAGTCACCTCCCTGCTCCTGCTGGCCATGCTGTGTGTGACACAGGCCAAGATGCCACTGGCCCTCTTGGCCACTGCTGGCTCATATTCAGCCGCTGCCATCCAACACTCCCAGGTCCTTCTCTGCCATGCAGCTCTCCAGTCACTCCTCCCCAGACCTGCAACACTGCACAGGGTTGTTGTGACCCAAATGGAGGACTCTGCACTTGGCCTTGTTGAACCTCATTCCGTTGGTCTCAGCCCATCCATCCAGCCTGTCCAGATCCCTCTGCAGAGCCTCCCTTCCTTCAAGCAGATCAACACTTGTACACAGCTTGGTGTCATCTGCAAACTTGCTAAGGGTGCACTCAATGCCTTCGTGTGATACAGGGGACACCCACACTTGATGGAAGAGGAAGGATGAGTGCTTTCAGAGTCGGCTGTCAGGCACTGGCAGAGGCTGCCCAGGGAGGTGGCTGAGTCACCATCCCTGGAGGTGCTTGAAGCAGATGAAGTGCTCAGGGATCTGGTTTAGTCGTAGACAGGTATGGTTGGACTCGTTGATCGCAAAGGATTCTTCCAACCAAGTGATTCTGTGAGTCTATGTAACTATTTTCTTTTGCCCAATGGTGCACGCTATTAAGTGTTATGGGTTATAAGTTCTGAAATCTTGTGATTTGAGTGGTGAATAAGTGAATTCACATGATAGACTAGTCTGGGCAAAACGGGATTGAGCTTCTGTTTGTCATGTTTGTTGATTATATTTCTTAATGAGCTCATGAAATAAAGTTTAAATCACAGAGTGAGTACATTGCCCTGTAAATTTGAAAGATCTGAATGGATTGTGATATCAGTTTCATTCAAAGATGTTAACAAAAACCTAGTTCTCCCTGAACTGCTTGCTAATATCTCCATAGCAGGCATGTAGGGCCAGAAATGTTAGTGTGGTTAACAAGCTCTAGAATATCAATTCGATGCACATATTTTGATGTTAGCCAAGTCCATGTTTCCAACAGAGTGCAGGAGAATGGGATGGAAGGGCTAAGAAAAGAGGCAATAACTATTGTAACCTTCTTATTTCTCCAGCTTTCCTAGCCTTCCTAAAATAAATCAAAAGCAGTGCTAAGGCCTGGACAGCGGCATGAGGAGACAGATGCCAACCACCTCTGATAATGAATGTAACTCCAACTGTCACCTCACTCGGTCTCAGTTATGCAAGTGGCCTCTCATTCACAGGGGACAGGACCTGCCATGGCTGGTGATGACGCAAATTCCCACTTCCCCTGCACAAAAGGAACAACAGGGACACAGCTACTCAGATCAGTTTGTACTCAAATGTGAATCTACAACTGGCTGATGTGCTTAAAACTCAGCAAATGCTCAAAAATTTTGCTGAATAGGGAGAGGGTTCCCTGTTGATTAAATTTAAGCATGTATTTAAGTGCTATGCTGATTAAGGGCAACAGTGAGTTCTAAATAAGAATATATTTACGAAAAAGATTAAAAAAGAAAAACAACAGTCACAGAGCAACATTTTCTCCAAGCTAACTCCAGTAAATAATTCCCATTTATGATTTACTTACATTTAGACATAACACTCAGGGAGACTAGGAGGGTAAAACACAGTTCAATAAAAACAACTCGTATTTTGCTTATTGAGTGAATCAATATTGTCCATCAGTTGTCCCATGAAGAAGTTACAGAGAAGTTTAAACATTTTTATTAGAAAAAAACCCAACAAATAACATCAAGGTAGATAGTATTTATAAAAAGGTCAATCACACAGAAAACTCTTAGCTGTTCTACATAATTTTTTTCAGGGTTTTGTTTTGTTTTCAAAAAACCTTGGGTTAAGAAACTTTAACCTAGACACTAAGACCTGAAACAGGGTCTTGCATCTTAGGTGCAAGAATTAAGTAAGGGCTTAAGGATGTAAAGGTCAAAAAAAAATTATAAATCTGGACACCTTCTCAGAGTTACCCTTGTGCTCAGTAATTCGAGCCATAATCTATCAGTTCAGGTGACAGCCATGTTTAAGATGACCTTGTGTTTTTCTCCAACAGCTGTGATTTGCAGAAGTCAATGCACTAATTGCCCTAAACCTATTAGCAGTGAGGACTCAGATTTACCCTAAGCCTCCTGCCTTGCATTCAGTTGATAGCATTCACATTAAACACACATTAAAGGTAATTTTAGTTGCACAAAGTCTAAGAATCTCAGTTTTCCCCAGGTGAGTGCCAAACCATGAAGTTTGTAACTCAGAACTACTAAATTCTGCCCCATCACTTTTCTTCCCTGGATCTTTACACACTTGAAGGCACAGCCCATGGTTTCACCTTCCCCAAATTCACCTCGCTCGCCCTCATTTGCAAGACTGCTGATTGTTGATGATTAAAACCTCTCCAAAATAAAAAAAAAAAATCAAAACCCAAACTTTGCTGGCCCAAGCAGAAACTTCTGCAAAGGGGAATTAACTTGTTTGAATTCATGATGATGACACATCACATGCTTGCAGAAGAGTGGGAATTTCAAGACTTAGCAGGGAAATCATCCAAGGATTGCAAAACTCTGCTGGGTAAAAAGGAAGGGAAAGATGCGTCTGCAAGGACTAACATTGGCCTTCCCCAGATCACAGCAGAGTGCCCTTGAAAGAAGATAACATTGCCTTTGGCTCACAGCATCAGAGGAGAAAGGGTCAGTTTTTGTGGACTCCTGTTACAGATTTGAAAGGGAGCAACTGCCCCCAGAGTAAGCTCCAGATACAGACCTCTCTGGACAGTACTAGCTTTACCTTACTTGCCACTGGCCTGGAATACAGCAAACCCCACATTTCACGTGCCCTGGAACTACACTGGGAAAAGAGAGAGCATTGATTCACTCTAAGGGGATCCCATTGCCTTGGGGATTTCCCAGGTGGCTACATCACCTGGCTGTGGATTCCCCATAGCTACAAGGGCACGAAAAGGTCCTACTGTGAGAATAAAGCAGGCTCAGAGTAAGAGATCCTCAGATCTCAGGGTGACATGGAAATCAAAGGCAAGGACAAGAAACCCCTTTTAAAGAATAAAAAAATCCAAACCATAATAATAAATAATGAACTTCACCTCCACCCTTCCTCTTGGGGAGAGGGATGTCATGTCTTCTCAAGACTTACAAGAAGCTGTATTGAATTTGAATTGAAATATACTGAGAAGAGGGAAGCTACATTGTCCTGCTGTGGAGAACTCAGCATGAACTCCTTCCATTTGGAAGAGCCATGTTATCAGTTAATTCAGAGCAACCTCCTGAGAACTTAGTGTGAACCAACATGGTTGATCCTAAAAAGACCATTTGCTATTCTAAAGAACAGAGGAATTAGGAAATAGGAGCCCTTCCTCTACCATTCAGGCAGGGCTCTCAGTCCTGTTACGCACAGCAGGCAAAGCATGAGTGAGTTCCTTTCTGGCCTGGGTAAGAGTTCAAACCTGCCCTTTGCTCCAGCACACTGTGAGCAGCTGTGCAAGAGCACTCAGCACACAAAGCTCCCACAAAAATCAGCTTTGATTTCATACAGTCTTGGAGCCTTGGAATACCCCTCCCCGCATCTTGCCTACAGCAGTGTTTGGATGTACGGCAGTATCTTAGGAGCTCAAAGCAGGAGCTTAAAAAACCCCTCCTGCGAGAAAAGCTTTGCTCTTCTTTATTGCTTATCTCTTTTCTTAGCTGTGCTAGTGCTGAAAAAGAAATTAAGCTGCTCCTTGCAATATCTAATGTGAAACTATGGCCATTTCAAGTGTCAGGATTGTTATCTGAACTTTTTTCTAGTGCCAGAAACCTTTGTGTGGCCTTCACCTCTCAATTAACCAGAGAAGGTCACAGACTTGCTCTTTCCTCCCTTGGGAAAGCTCCTGTCACCATCCAAAATAAAGCAAGGACCCAGGTAATTGTGATCATCTGGAAGTGCGATGGTCTAATCACACACACATGTCCAGGAGCAAGACCAAAGGACTGGACTTTAGAGATGCGCCTTGAAAAGCACTGAATAAAGCTTTAACTGCAGCTGATAACTGGCAAATGCCTGCCCCCAAAGTCTTAAGAATGTTTCTTTCAAGGATATTTAAAGGGATGCTGCACGAGTCATCAAAAGCTCATGCAGCAATACAAAACAGAGACAAATACAAACAGAAAATCTGCTGCAGTCCAGAATGGATTATTAAATTCAGAAAAGCCACTATTGCTCCATGCACAGGGTGATGTGAACACGGCAGTGCTTCGCTGCTATTTCCCACTCCAGCACCTGGAGGAATGCAGGCAGAGGGTACCCAGCACCAGGTGATACCTGTGAAGAGTTGTGAGCTGCCCTGAGGGGGCAGTTGCACTTTGAAGTTGGAGAGGTTTTTCTCTGGGTCTCTTTTTGCTGATGCTACTGAGTATTAGAGACAGAAAAGGCTGGGTAAAACTTTCCCTCTGGGTAATAATCTTCTCTACTACCTTGTTGAGAACCAACGTGTCTGAACTAATTTCCATAATTTCTCTGTCAAAACCATAATTATTTCCTTGGCTGACTCATTCTTCCTTGGGTTAGGGCTCAGAAAAAGACACTCAGGTCAGTTTGTCAGGAATTGTCTTCACAGACCTCTCCTTTCCTCGACCCTCAGCTCCAGTCAGCCTTCCTAAGGCCTACTGCTACCAGCCACCGCTCTGTCTGTGCTGCCTTGGTGATGGATAGAAAGCTTCTTTTCTTGGGAATGGTTTGTGTACTCTGGGATTTCACTAGAGGCCTCTAACACTTTGCCCCATATGTTACTGCTGCTGCATTTCGGCCTAGTATTTCCCAGCAACATTTCCCTCTGCTAAGCTGTGCAGGTAACAGGGAAGATAACAGCACCAAGCTCTGCCGGGTGGATTTGTCTCCAACGGAAAGCCTGCCTGGATGGAGACTGGGCTGACTGCAGCATCTGAAAAAACCCTTCCCACGCTGCAGAACTCACACTGTGGGCAGGGATGCATAAAGAATGGGGGAGCTGGGGCAGCGAGGGAAGAGGCTCAGTCTTCACAAGTAAAGGAAGGCTGCTGCTGACTCTGGCCATGGGGAGCAGGGCTGACTCCAAGCTTGTTGAGGAGAGCCTTGAAGCTGCACTCTCTTGGGAAGGCTAGGGCAGATTTGTGCTCTGTGCTACCTATACTTGGGGCATTTCTTATTTCCCAGCCCAGCTCTAACAATGAGCAGAGACCCATGCAGGACATCACACTTTGTGCCTCACAGCTTGCTGAAAATCGGAATCCCTTGGGTAGTTATCAGTCAAACAGACCAAATAATACCCATTCTTCCCAAATACCAAAATGAGTTAGCTATCCAGATGTACCCATCCCCCTCCAGTCTCCCTAATGAAAGCCAGTTTAAAAGTCAGCTCCACACAGAAATGTAGCTCTATTTGCTAACGAGCTGGGATTTTTTCTTCCTTTTCCATTGAGCTGCTAAATGTTTCTTGTTTTCCTAACAGAGAGAAAAGACATTAAATACTTCTGTGTTGACTCCTATAGCACTAGTTTTTCAGCCTTTTTGGATTTACTGATCGCTACAAATTTTCTGTTGGAGCTGCTGACCTTCCAAAGAGCCCTTGCTCCAACCGACATAAAGGTACAACCTAAACCCCTTTCAGAGCCCTGAGGAGCAATCTGCCACACTCAAGTTCATGTGGCTTTTCTTAGAGGGTTAAAGAAAACTCAGTCCCACTGTGCACCAGCACAGCTAAAGTAGGCCTGCCCCACCGGGAGAAGGGGTCTGCAGAATCTGGTCCCAACCAGCCTTGCTCCCTGATATGGCCTGGCCCACTTTTTCAGTTGACTTTAGATGCAATGGAGAGGACAATGTGACAGGCAGTTTGTGGGAGCTACTGATTGCTGGCACCCTGCATTTTGCTTTTGTCATGTCGAGTCATCTGCAAGCTGCGCAGAGCCCATGCGATGGTGCTTTTTGCTTGCTCAAATGGAAATGAAGTAAAAGCCAGGGTGACATGCACTACTGTGCAGAGAAACAAATGCAGAGCCACAGAGAAGTACTTTCACCTAATCTGAGGCCATGAACCTCACCAATGCCTTGGGAAAGTCTATTTCACTTTGGACTAAAGGAAGATGAGGTTTATGTAATCTCAAACCCGAACGCAAAGCAAGGAGTGTGAATGGTCCCACAGAAGGCAGCTGGCCTGCTTTTGTCTGTGCTTTCCTTCTTCAATTCCTGGCCACCCTGAAGCACTTCAGGGTGGGCTGAGGGCAGTAGGGGGTGTTTACCATGCAGAGTTCTCTAGCCCTTACAGTCATCTACCTTCCCTGCGAGCCAGCCCTGGTTCAGAGGCTCTGATCATGTTCAGTGAAACCTGAGCATCTGGCAGGGTGTAAGCAGGGCTTACCTGCTGGGCTGACAGCTCTGCCAACGGCTGGCCGGCTGCACCAGGTACCACAGACACTTGATGGTTTGTACCCACCCGTACAGACACGCCCAGTCTCTTTCCCTTGGTCTCTTTCAAAAAGGAAGGTGGCTTTTTGCACAGTTCTGTTAATACATTCCTCAAACTATGCAATATGGGCTGGGATAACTGAGAGAAAGCCAGAAGCACAAATATACTACAAGTCACTCTAGAGCATAATGTGACCCATTTTAGATCAATCAAAAATATCTTAACTCCTCATATAGCCCCATAATATTTTCATTTTCAATATGTTAGATTTCTGGAAAAGTCTAGTTTTTCAGTGTTTGCAAAGTATTTTCTTAGTAAAACGAATACATATGCTTACTTGGAAATAGAAAAATACATTGTTTGCACATTGGGACCACAGCTGAACAGAAAGGAAGGGAAGCCTTATGAGGACAGTTGAGGCAACAAAGCTTTTGGCTGCAAACAGACTTTGAATCATAAGATCCCAAATGCATGATCACACTGTGAGTGGATTTGACTCCACATAAAAACCTGAGTAGCGAGACCTGCTGTGATCACAGGTGACAGATGGAACCGCCGTGAGTCATGCTAGCAGTTCACTTGCCATGTGCAGACACAGAGATGCAGTCAGCAGTTGATATTGAGTCCCTCCCAAATGAAAATATGCTCAGATGGCTCCATTTTGAAAAAGAGAATAACAATAATCTCCCAAATACACTCATTTAAAACTGAAACAATTCAATTTTCTTTTGTTTTACACCAGCTGTGCTCCAGACATGTCAGCCTGGCCTCTAAAGACTTCCCTGCCTGCTACGGTCTCCTCATCTAACTACTCATCAAAGCACACTGGGTAAAAATTTCCTTCCTCCACATCACTAGTCACCAACGCGACCTTGTCATTTCAATTTCTCACACCTCTTCTTCTCCCCTGCTCTATATCTCTGCAAAGTCTCATCTTTACAGCTTATTGCCATTGGCTACTAACGTTGAATAAAGCGCTCCCAATTTCAACCGTAATGAAAAGAAAAATCAGTAACACAGAAGAGAAAATTAACCATGGAAACCAGTCTCCCAGGGCTGGCCAGGTTCTTTAGGTTCAATACTTGAACCTGCTTTACAGAAACACACAGACACCCCCACGGCTGCTGTTCTTCATTTCCTCTGCAGCTTGTTACACCAAACAATCTGCTCTCAAAGAGAGAGGAAGTGCACTGAGGCAGGTGTCAACCTGAGAGCCACTCTGGAACCCTCCTGAGCAGCACAAAGGCATGTTCTGCCCCTGAGATCTTCCTTGGGTATACACACAGGCACACCCCCATGCCCTCCCAGATGTCAAGATCTGTTGTACAACTAACAGTGATTAGGAGGCATGAATCATTCCCTCAATTTTTCTTTTACATGCACATGAGATGCGCCCCTTCCCCCAACCCTGCAGAAACTCCAGCAAGTTGCTCTCATTCTAGACTTTCACTTTAAAAAGCAATTTGTCAGTACAAGAGATGCTTAAATTTTAAAAGGTAGTGACTAGGGCTGGGATTTGGAATCTCAGTCCTAACCCAGGCAGACCAAATCAGGTTACTGTCTTCTTGAATTGAGGGTTGTGAGCCAAAACTCCATTTTATGCTGATTGCTAGTATTTAAAATTTTAAAGTACTAGAAATCGCATCTCAGGATGTGGGTCTAAAGACATAGTCTTGTGTTCAAGGGCACTTATGAAAGCACCAAGGCACACAATGTCTGATTCATCCCTACAGTCATTTGGCTATGGGACAGAGAAAGAAGTCGAAAGCAAGCTAGGAGGCTTTCTCATGGAACACAGCCTCTACTTAACCGATCGTTTCTACCTCTCCTTATTTTTCACAAGGGACCTTCCTCCATCAAACTGTTGAAGAAGTGTTGGAAGGGTCCCCCACAGTGTCTCAAGAGGCAGGCATGGATTTGCTTACAAGCCACAGCCTGAAGAAATTATTATCAAAGAGGAGTTCAGGGAGGCATCCCAAACCTGTGAAAGAATCAGCCTCCGAGCACAGGACACATCCAGGCCTGGGAGCACATGGAAAATGCACTTAACCATGAATGAAGAGGTAGTGGAGAGACTTAGGATCAATGATCCAAGCAAGGAGTAAGCAGGCCAAGGTACCGCAGAAACCAGTGACTTCAAGAAGTGTGGGAAACAGCTCCCTAGAAACCAGAGGATATCAAGGAAACTATTGAAGTGCCAGTGTATTATCACCACATCTGGTTCATCTTGCTATATTTGATGCCCAAGAAATGATCTGGCAAGGACTTGCATGATCAACTGTATCAGCAACCCCATATAGCTGCTCCTTACCCCTCATACATGTAGGAGAGCAAAGAAGGTGAAATCTCTGGGCTCTGGGTCAGAGAGAAGCAATTGCCTAGCTCCATTGGTCCACGGACCGCTTCGAAACAGCTGCTTTGAAAGGCAACGAGGAAAAGCAAGTTATTATGGGAGGTTTTGGTACTATTATCTTTCCAAAGGAGCACCTGCCTACTCTGTGAAATGTTCTCTCTCCTTAAAGCAAGAAGTCCAGCCTCAGAGGACCTGGCCTTGTACTCGTCCTAATATTGCAGAAAAGGCACCATTCCTTACTTCTAGTCCCAAGTTAACTCAGGCTTTTATCCCAGAGCAGTAAACAGTTAACGTATTTAACCAGTAAATCCCTCAGTTCTTTAAATGATGCCTTGCAGAAAATTGCCTTTTTATTTAGAATAAGATAAAAGTACATGAGAAAAGTCTCACTTCAGCTGATAATCATAAAGCAGATGCTACCTGCTTCAGAAGATTTGAAGATTACTTTTGAAGATTTGCAAAGCTTTCCACTTGGCCCCAAGTCTACTATAGTCAATTTTGTATAGACCTTTTAAATGCACACACACGCACCTGCAACACACAAAAACATGCATATGGAAGCTTGAAAAACACACTTGACACCTTGGTTTTGACTCTAGCCTTCCTTCAAAAAAGCCATAGATTGGGAGCTAGGCACAGCTAAATATCCTGCAAAGATGAGAACTCTTTTGATATTGCAGGACAGATCAAATACACAGTGAGCATCTGACATAATCTGTATATCTTTCAAGCAATTAATCAAGATGACTCAATGTCACTTTCCCCTTTGCAGTTTAAGGTGACTACTCCAAATGCTAACACACATAAGCAGTTTGAAACACTGACCAAGTCAAGTACACATACATGCATTTGCCAGATTAGGGTGTTAATGCTATAGTGCTTTATGACCTTGAAAAAACACTTAGTGGCTTATATATTCACCTCATATTTTGCAAGAAAACACATACTTAAGCTTTATTCATGCTAATACTGGGCTGTTCTGCACATTCCCAGTGTCAGCAGTGATAGGACACTCACTGACGTTCCATGTTGCCTTGCTTATTTCTTTAAACAACTACAGCCAGAGCACCCTGTGCTTTGTAAGACACTGACCTGAATTTTCCATGCATTATGGTGTAAAATGGGAATAATGGCAATAGTTTGT
This sequence comes from Neomorphus geoffroyi, assembly GCA_033558235.1. Taxonomy (NCBI): domain Eukaryota; kingdom Metazoa; phylum Chordata; class Aves; order Cuculiformes; family Neomorphidae; genus Neomorphus; species Neomorphus geoffroyi. The sequence goes on along the minus strand of JAUMJM010000045.1, from coordinate 8,573,836 downwards.
AAAATTACACAATGGGTAGAGAACAAGAACTGAGCATATTTATGCTCAGGTTGATTCAAAAAAAGAGGTCTTGGAAATCTGCAGGAACCTACCACATAGCATGCTGCCTCTCTAAGCTCATATGATTCAAGCTGAAAATTGAACCTCTCTCCTGATATTTAATCTGTGTTATTCTACTAACAACCATGAGTTCACTTGTTTAATGCTAGTTTGCTTCTCTATTGCTACGCTGGGCTTTCTGCAGGCATCATGGATTTTTCAGGCCAGAATGGTGGACGTAGAGCACCTCTCCCTACCCTTGCTCACAATGGTGTTCTTACTGATCCTCACACTGTGCCTGTTAACCTGTGCTTTGATGGAAAGAATATCTGTGTGCCTGGGAATGGGAAATACCCTGTAATCTCTGATCCACTGCTCACAAAAGCTGTGGTGTAAAACTGAAGACACAAAGATAGCAGTGTGCCCTCAGGAACCATCGCTCCTCCTATGAGGAGTGGTTTGATAGCCTTGTGCACCCCTTGGCACTACTACAGAGACCAGCACCTGTTTTCAGCCCTATGAGTCCTCATTTCAGGAAGCTTGCCTGTACCTGTACCATCCTCTCCAGGGCTTTCACATTTCCTAAGTGCTGGCTATGTGTACACCCAATTTTTTAAAAGAGGAAAGACAACACCACATTAATAAGGGAATCGAATGTAAACCCTCCAGCTTAATTTATCTGTTCCTGGAGAAAATACCCTTGTGACAAAGCTACCTTTCCAAAGTAGTGATTAGGGAGGTATAAGCTCCCTGCAGTCCCTGTATTTGATAGTAAATAAACTTTGGAAGAGAGACACAGCTACATACTCGGATATCTAATATCACAAAGAGCCTGTCCAGTTCTCAGCAGAGATTTGTAAATCTGGCAAATCTCAGCACAGCTGGCAGCCTCTGCTTAAGAGGGAATGTAGAGGTGACAGGAAGGCTTCTGTCAGGATTAATTTACTTTGGGAAAATGTGTTTAAGAAGCCTTGCAGAAAATGTTGTCCTGTTACAGATAGCTCTGGCTATACTAGAAAGCCTCTTGCATGTGCTTGCCCCAAGGCAAAAAGGGTTTATGATTTCTTTGTCCTCAGTAAGATAAAAATCCTACCCAACACCGTTCTCTCCTTTAGCATCCCCTCCTTCCGTACGCTACCCCTAAACCATGTTACAAAACACTTTGGCAGAGTCATCTATCACTTTGAATATAAGAGCAGATATTTCATGAAACTTAATAAAAGTAATGCCCATATTCTTCACCCAAACATAAAATATGATAGATATGGATTGTTTGCCATTTTTTATGAATCTGCTTAGAGCGCTACTGGATATAAATTATGGTAAAGGGCAAACTGCAAGTTCTACATGACTTGACTTGTGGTAATGAGAAACCAATCCTGCACATAGCATGTCACCAGAAGACATACTGTTTTCCATAGTTACAGTTAGTAGCCACTAACTTCTCATGGGGGGAGTTTTCCCTGTTTGTCAGAGCCCTTGTTAACAATTCAAGCAGTTATGGTTGTTCAGTAGAAATCAAAAGCCAATGACCAATTATAATGATCCTTGTTTTTTTGAAACCTAATTTGCTTTTAAGGAAGGCAGAAAAGGGGAAAAGAAAAGGATCTTACTGCTTTTGCAGTATGTCTAATTTCTGTCATTCTAGCATTTCCCAGAGGTAGGTCTTTAAGTCCAAGTAAATTAGCCTTGTCTTTCTTAATGTATTCACGCCTTCTGTTATGTACAGCAGCAGCACTTCTACCATAAAGAAGAGTCAGAATTGACAGGCTGTGGTTCTGTAACTGGGTGCTGGTATGGGACGTGCAGAGGCCTAATACAGCCTCATCTAGCAGTTTAAAAAAATAAAATAACAAAAGGCAAGCACAAAAAATATTCTCATTTAAAAAGAATATGGTCTATGTGCAAATCACCATTGATTTAAGAGTTCTTCCTCTTTGCCTGAGAGTGAGGAAAAGAAGCTATTTCAATATGTTTTGACCCACTTTAGTCTTACTCCCCTATCAAGAGCACATGGCTGTTATTTAAGCCCTTCAGGAAGCTGGCAGAGTCTCTGCACTGCTGCCATGTTCTTCATAGCTGGTGCAAAATTCTTAGGTCAACTTTTCTCACTAGGGATCTTCCACCTGGGGGGGGGGGGCATTTCCCATATTTCAACATCCATATTAGAGGGCTCTTATCAGACCCAAATCTCCACAGCGGACAAGCCCAAGTGCTACACTGAGGTAAGCTAGACATGCTTAAACCTGTTGGCTTCAGCAAGGTTACTCAAATGACAGAAGGGATTAAAAGAGATAGCAGCAATCAGTCAGTCGGGCAGTGGTAATGAAGCACAGGCTGCGGCTACGGTTACCTCTGCAGGGAGCAGAAGGCTGCTCAGCATACAACTGCCTGTCACCTATCTTAATGATAACAACGAAAACTCACGCTGGATTTTGAGATGTACTGCAAGGAAGACACAAGGCAGAAGAACTTCGACAGAGACTGAACAAAACCAAGTGGAGACCGAGAGCCAGGATCCTGTCCTCAGTGCAACCCAAAGCTTCCCTCTCAAACCAGAAGAACTTTCTGCTGCAAGACCAGTGTCTGACTGAGTTTATACTACAGTTTGTGATTAATAACAGCACACAGGGCAGGCTGGAATCACTTTTCCATTTGCAAATCTTATTGAACTTCTCCCATCAGCTGAAAAACAAACCACTGTATCCAAAACAGACAAGACAAGGAAGAAGTAAGCTGGGACAGCACCATGCCCAGACCCTCTCTTAGTGCTCTAGGGTATCTCAGACACGCACTCCCTCCTTGACCCGCCTCACCAACCCAGCCAGAGCTGCAGACAAGCTTGGGCTGAAAGGCAGAAACAAATCTGCTTTAAATCATATTCTCTGCTGATCAGCCAATGACGTTGAAGCTTCAGAAGATGGAAAAGAGCCAATGCCAACTCTTGCAATTGTATTATGGGATCCTGCTGTATAAGGTTTTGCACAGACTAGTGCTCTAATGGTTTGCCTTGCTGGGGCATGGATCTAGAGAGGAATGTTAGTTTTTATACTGATAGTTATGGAGAAAAGTGGAGTTCTATGATGTAATTCAAGTATTATGAAGTGGCCCAAAAATACCTGAAGACCGTTCTGACATTTATATATATTTTAAAACTATCTCATGTATTTTTGGAAACTGACTTCTGTTTTCTTTTAACTTTTCAGGCTGGCAATAGTAGAAAAGAATAATATATGTTTCAGTTCCCTCCAAGGAAGTACAATCGGCAAAGAATCAGTTCAGGTGCTCTCAGTCTGGGATTGGGGAATGAGTCTAAGGAAGAAATTGTTACTGATCCCCCTCTCTTCACTGCCAGACTGGATGGCTGAGCAAGTCCTAGAGGGGTTAATGTGAAGACAGTGCTGGCTGAGAAATTAGGACAAACAACCCACGCTGAAGCGTAATGCAATTTACTATCTAATTCAAACGGGAATGTGTGGTTTTCTTGAACCTACTTTAGTAGAATTCACACCAACCTGTTCTAAAATACTCTGGTTCTTAAATACAGGTGCTGCATTTCTTACAGGCCCAGGGAAAAGCAACAATTCTACAGGGACCAGATGGATACATGGGAGGGTCAGAGAAGAAAAAGAGGGCCATTCTTTCTGTGCTTTCAGAAAAGCTCTGGCAGTGCATATAGCTTCTGTAAGACATACAGCTCCTTCCAAGAGGTATCACTAAAGCACTGTTTGGGAATGTATTGATGATGACATTTACAACACTGTCAGTCCCAGACGAGATGACCTAAGATCAATTATTTTATTGGGTGCTGCTTACAAATGTCAGAGGCATTACTCAGGAAATTGATCTTGACTTTATGCAATTTAAAGATCAATAGAAAACAGCAAACAATTAGCAGGCTATTAGTAAGGGTGCACTGACACTCTTACTGACAGCTCCCTTGGAATTTATGCACTCAGACATACATATACTGCATTTACATACCTATCATCTGTTGACTATCTATACCATCAACAGATGCACAAAGCTTGCACTGTCTTGCAGAGCTGCTCAAGAGTCTCATCCCTTACGTAATTCAGACCCAATAATACTATTATTTTATCTCAATATCATCATAAGCTTGTACATGTTCTCCTTGGGATACACAGGGACGCACCAGCAGCACTGGGCAGCTGCCTTTCTTAACAAGAGCTTCAGAAGCCAATTTATAAATAAAATTGATGAAGTCAATTACTAGGGGACAAAAGAAAAGAAGAATTTGCATTACTGTTTTTCCAAAACACAAAATATCAAATATGTTTGTGTTAGCGTCCTAAACTAGTCCTTCTGAAGAATAAAGAAAGCTAGGAAAGCAGTGTTTCTTATTCAATTGTGTTGCATCTTCAGAACTGACCTTTGTGATCAGAACCCTACCACCACCCACATGAAGGAAAATGGTGGAGGTGTTGTCACACAATTTACAAGTGTCAGTTTAGCCCCCTGTTGCCTCCCTGATAGGAAGGGCTTGAGTAAGCACAAAGCTGTTCATGAATTCCTTGTATTTTCTTCCAATCTGTCTACTTGTTAGATTGTAACTGCTTTCCTAACTACTAGTACTTTGAAAACTGTATATTTCATCAGGGTCTCACTGTCAGAATAGAATCCTCAAAAGGATTTAAGAATGTAGCAAATGTAACTCGATTTCCTTTTCTTCTCTTAAAAAAACGACTCATTAGCTAGCTTAGCTGCCAGTGTTTTGAAAGCAGATAATGACCATCCAGTCGCAGGTGAACAGAAACCTGATACACAAACCTCTCAACTACGTTCAGAACCCTTTGCTTCTGTTTCACTTGTTAAAACTCTGCAAGTCCTAAGAGTGAGGAACAACATGAAAGGTCTCCTATGATTATTTATAGGTGTGTAAGTCACACCTGCTCAGTCACCCCATTCCCTCCCCATCTTCTTCCATGTAAGTGCTTCAGTTTCAGTCTGAACAGACTGGAGGTGGTTCGCAGAATAGTGAATGCCCATGGACACTGAGGATCATCAGAAATTCTGCCTGGGGTTTAATTGCAAGTGCTCTGTGTTGCTAGCTTGGAAGTGGCTTGAAGTGACAAATATAAGAAGGGCTTTCAAAAATCTTCTTTATTACTTTTCAGATCCAAAGCAGAATCACAGACAAGAAACTCCTCCATTAAGCCTATTCTCACTTTCAAGGTGATGTCTTAGAGGTATCAAAGAAAGTAAAAAGGAATACAGGTGAGAAGCTTTACTTGGAATCAAAACAGGCTAAGGGAAGGAGCAGGGGTGCTTTTTGGACAGAGACTCTGAAAAACAAATGTCAAATCAAGTGACTGAAGCAAAAATACCACTTTTGCCTTACAGGCTATAAAGTCTTTCCATTTCCTTGCTGATTTCTCAGAAAAGCATTAATGTTGAAGGACAAAAGATGATTCTCTAATGTACATGACCCAAATACACAAAGCCATTTTGGGAGTCTTCAGGTGGGGGAAACTCCCATACTTCTTGGGGTAGAACAGAGAGCTGAAGATTCAAAACTCAACAAGAACTTTGATTTTCTCACTTCCAACATGTTTTTGCAAAGCTACAGCCACTTATTCTCCTTCCTTGTCATCAACATCACAACTGTCAAACGAATAAATAGTGATGTTTCAAAGGAACATCACATATTTTGAAGTGGGCATCAAAGAAATTAGAAAGCTGGGCGGGAGCCTGAGTGTCACAGGAGGCATGTCAAGAAATGACTTTGTAACTCTGCCCGTGAATGCAGCTGTGCGGTCAGTAAGTACTGGCGCTGACTTTTCATTTTATTCCTACCAGCGCAGCTGCCAAAGGAAGAGCTGCTAGTTTAACAGATTCCTGCCAAGTACAGTAAGGGTAGCAGCCCTACTTGTGGTGTCCAAGGATTTCACTAGATGACATCATGTCTTAAAACCCCCAAATATTCGCCTAATAATGCAGCCTACACACTCAGATGTTGGTATTGGCAAGTTCTTTGATTTAAGTGCACTTGCCCCTGCGTTGAGCTACAGTAAACAAGCTGTGCTTTTGTATTTTTGATGTGTATGTAAAAGCAACATGAGACGACATCAAAGCAGCTCCCATAGCATCGCCCACAATCTCTCTTGCAAGAGGAGCAGAAGCCATTATCAGCACCTGGAATAAACAAGAAAGAATCCTGCTGATGTGATCTACCCTGTACCGAAAAAGTTACCTTTCCTAGAGATCAAGCACTCAATGATGTGACCCAGTGAGTGAGTACATTTCAGCAAGTTGTGTGCAATTTCTTTGCATGCCAAACGTGGACTGGCTGACTGCAGCAAATTTAACTGAACTACCTGGCAGCATTCAGTGCTGAACTACACTGTGCAAAGGCACAGCCCAGCTCCCATCATATCCGAGAGGAATTCACAGTCAACTCTATTTTACCTACTTAGCCAATTTCACCAGCTTTGGTCACAATTCTGTGAAAATTTCCTTAATTATACACCGAGTTCTGTTACGGTCACTGAGTCTTAAGGTGTTGGTCTTGCCACCAGCTGAGAAAGGGATGCAGGCAGAATTCCTGGGAGGGCCAGGGAGAGGTCTTAGAGGAAGAGTTCAAGTACCAGTGTGTTCAGTTTGTCAGTAAGAGGATTGAAAAGTGCCTACATTACAGTGTACAAGTATTTCACTGGGAAGAAATGCAACACAGTGGAAGATGTCTTGGTACAGCAGAAAAGACATTTCAAGAACTGAAAGGGGAAGCCATTAAAGTTTTAATTGCAAAGAAAATATTGATTTCCTAACAGCAATTGGAAGAGGTGTTTCTGGGAAACAGTGAATTTTCCTGCTGTCAACACCTTGAGATCAAGCAAACTGTCTTCCTGGTTTTTAAAAATATGCTGTGCTGGACTCAACACAGGGGTGAATAGAAATTCAGTTGCCCACAATGCACATGAGGTGAAATCAGTTGAACTAATGATTCCGTCTCTTGAAGCTCTGTCAGTCTATGGACTAACGTTGGTGGGATTACTTATGCGAAAAAACCACTCAAATAAATGAGAATTTGCATGACTGGGTCAACGTCTCGTGAAAATTGCTCCCAACAGACATCATCTATGTGATATACTCCACCTCAATGATGCAATTGATCTCCATCTTAATTTAGAGGAAAATGGCAAAACTCAGGGGAACCACGAAGACTTTTAGCAGAAGGTTGGTGTTTCCCCTGCCCTCCCAAATAATTTCTTAGTTTGGGCTTTTTTTCTGTTTTCTGCAGACTTGACTACTGAAATGCTCTTGTCTAAATCTAATCACAGCACATTTTTCATCTTTAGAATTGCAGAAATCTAATGAAATCTTCCTGCTTATGACTCTGTACTCGTTCGATTTTTTCCAAATAGGAAGAAACCCTGTTACCCCTTAAATAGAGAGGTCACTAATAGGATTTAGGGAAAGGTAATTTTAGAAATTTATCTGCAGAAGAAAAGTTATTCAAAATACAAAACATGAAATCCCTTAAATTAGTTTTAGGCCAAGAAGAGAAACAAACAAATACAAAAGCAGTCCGTGGGATTGCATGAAAACCTGCTTATCTGTAAATTGTTTTTCAGCGTTCTCTTGGCAGTTCTGGCCTGAGGGAAGGTCTAGAACGATATGGCTTCTTTCTTAGTAGAGAAATAAGATTAATGGGATAGATTCTCACTTGCTGTATACAGACAGTTCTCTGGGACTTACACTGTCTGAGGGGCTGGCCCAACATAATTTCACACATCTGAATTTCACAGAGATGAACCAGTTCTTAAAGGAGAGGGTTACATTTTAAAAGACTGAGCAACCTGATAGAGTTGAAGACGTCGCTGCTCATTTCAGGGCTGTTGGACTAGATAGCCTTTAAAAGTTCCTTCCAACCCAAACCATTCCATGGCTCTGTCATTTTGGCTGGTAATGCTAAAAATGGGCATTCTCCCATCCTCCTCCTAGGTAATGGACATTTTATGATTCATTTCTAATTCTGCAGTTCATCTGAGTTTGCCGTGCTACTCTGAGAATGCCAGCCCAACTTACACTGGCAATTATTCTGAAACAAGAGGACATCTTTAATGAGCCAGGACTCTACTGCTGACCTGTTTCCAACTCATTAATACTTTTAAAGTATTTCACATCTTTCACTTCCACACCAGCTTCTTCACAGACACATTTACTTGTACACATGCCACTTGCTAACAAATGATACAGTGCACGGTGCTCAGCCTGGACAGATCTTACTTCAAAATTAAAACCGCACTTTACAAAAGTGTTTGGAATGACAGAGAAGTCCATTAGGTCTCGACTGCTTATTAAATCGGCAGCACTTCTGTCAAAACCTGTGCAGTTGTCTGAGTCTATTATCATTTTTTACCAATGCCATACTATTCTAAAGACTTTCTTTGCTCTTGAATAATTAATAACGTCCTTACAACATAAAAACAGCCATAGTGGATCAGTCCAGAAGTTCATTTATCTCTATCCTCCTATCTTTTTTCTGACAGTGGCTGGGATGAATGACAAAGAAAAACAACAGTCCTTCCCCTGTGAAACACACTTCATCCTTTCAGCAATCAGCATTATAAGGACTTTCTGAGATGCAGGTTGCATTGCATTTCACAGCCGCTGACGGTCACACCCTATCAGCCTCTGTCCCAACCTGTTCTAACATGCTGAGCCTCTTCAAAATAGTGTTTAGGAGAATAATTTTATCATCTGAGGCTGTGACCAATCAATTGCACATAAATTCCAATAACAGCAGATATTATCACACAACCGAAGCTAGCTTTGACAATGATAATTCTCCTTGCTTATGTAATAGATGCATAATAAATACCAAAATATATCTTATCTTGTCACACAAAAAAAATCAGCTTGTGACAAGACAGAAATAAACTCTTCCTGATGGTTTAAAATTTATTTACATACTAATCTCCCTTGTATCATCTATTTAATTGTGCTAAAATTGATAAGACTGTAATTATTTGTACACAGATTGTGACACGCTTTTTCTAGAGCCTAAATCCAGGCATCTTTGATATGTGTTTTGCTGCCTGACAGAATACCAAGTTTTGTTTCATATTTTTCCTCTGTTTTGTAAAGTGGACATCTTAAACCTTCTGCAGGACAAGTAGTCCTGGAGTTGTTGGCTATTACACAGCTAATTGCTACTGGACTGAATAAATGGTGATATACTGGTGTCGCTGTTACAGTGATGGGGCTTCTGAATTCCCGCAGTGTTGAGCTCAGTGTAAACCCAGGGGCTACGTAAAAACTGCTTAGGCCTCAACCTCTGCAAATGTGTCCTTAAAGCTAAGGTTTGTGTCCTGCCTGACCACACAGTAGTGCTCTAGAAAACACATCTCTCTTGAGGAATAGTTGAAATGGACATAGTGTCCCTTGCTGGGAGCTCTGCCACACAAAGTACCTCCTTGGAGACCGACCTTGCAACTGGGGAAGAACGAAGCATCCCAGGAAGCCTCAAAAGAGAAGGAGTTGGTTGAGGGCAAAACCCTTGAAGACAGGGTGGTCAGGCTACCCTGTGTGGGTCCTTTGGTTGCTAAGTCATGCCATGAATCTAGGACACCTTCCCTAAGAAGCCAAGGATGAGGCTAGTGAATGCTGCTTCCCGTCACCTTCCTCCATGCCTGCTCAGAGGAGGGCGAGAGACAGCAGGAACACGTGAGTGATGAGGGAATAAGAAGAGAAGCAGCTCTTCCCTACGGCCTGATCAGATTATAAGTAATCAGGGTGCTAAAGCTGTCAGAAAGCAAATGTGCTGCACTGGTTAAGATGTAAATTGTCTGCAGAGTTACTTACAAATACAATAACACTAACTCACCAAGTAGGCGGGTGCAGTTGAAGGTGGAAACCATGCTAGCACCAAAGCTTGCCTGTCTCTCGGAGCTTTTACTGCCTGGATTTTGATGGTATTCCTAAGCTGACATGGCTGATGCTCTACAATAGAGACGTGCTTTGTGAGAAGATTAATGGCATATTTATCCACGAAGTGTCTTAGTAGCCGTCGGTGGCGAGTCTCTCATTCATCATGCTGTCCCCTGTCGTAAAGGGAAGTTCATCTATCCCACAATATATTCCGATAACCTAATAGCACTCTAAGTATTCACTCTACCTATTGGAAATCATCAGCGAAAGACAGGTTTGTTGCTTCTTACCTCCATGAGCAGAGAGCTGCCATCGCTTGCATTCAAGTTAATCTGCATGTCATTTGCAATACTCGGAGCCTAAGTGAGCGAGGACAGAGCAGTTCCCACAGAGAAACACGCTCCTGCTGCTCTCTCTGCAGGCTGACAGCTGCTATGTGTTTAGCTCCACATTCTTAATACAGGATGCATTGCTGTGCTAAAGTGGCATCTGTGGAGAGCCCATAGAGTCCCAGGTGCTATTCCTCATTTCTTCCTTGGAACACAGGTCATTTATTATGTCTACTCTAAGACCTAAAAATCCTAAATCATGTAGTATCCCAGAACGAAGCCCTCTCACCATCAGATAGCAAGGGCTGCACCTAATTTGCACAAGGTCAAAGTGTTATTCAGTTTAAAAGCAGTTTAAAAAGTTTAAAAACACTTTGCTGAAGACCTTCCCTGGGCCAAACACAATAAAAAAAACCCCAGAAATGCCTTGAAATTTGTAAATGTTTTTGCTGATACCTTCTGTTCAGGGTTTCACGTGATTTCTATTCCATACAAGAACAGCTTCCCCTGAAGTCCCTGTTCACCAGAGTGCTTAAAAGTGTGTAAATTTAAGTGCCAAGATCAATGGAGTGTTTTGCAAGCTTAAGTCCTGTTAAACAGAGGCCTTGGGCTATGTCTCACTGTGAAACCAGGTCTCTCTACATCAGGACTCCAGTGTCAGGGCAGTCGCTTCAATATAAATGCTGCTGGTGATATGGTACAGGAATTCTCATGCTACTGTAGCAAAATGAGGTCATTTGTCGCCAAGAAACAAAGGCTGTAAAGTGCTCGCAAGCCAGGAATTACCTGCCACGTTAACACAGCCTCCTTGTGCCACTGCAGCAGCAGACGGCATCGTAGACATCGTAGTCCTGCCACAGAGCCACTGCCCCACGCATTGCACAAGATGAATGCTGGCCATCTTCAATATTTTGTTTTCTCCCCTTTGTTCATTGTGTGGTCCCATGCTTTGTTTATTTTGAAGACAGAATTATTAATTTCCTCCTCATCTTCCCTATGGAGCTAATCTATCTAGTTTCTAACACCTTCACAAACAATAACAAGTCTAATTTTCACAGCAACTCTGAGAAGCAGAGTGTGTGCACGCTGAATTTGGCCCACATAAAATTACCACGCGTTATGCAGAAGATCACTGCATGTTGGATTGAAGACTGCCTTGGGCATTGACTTTTCCTGTTTATTGTAAAGTGCCGCATGTATCAATAAATCCATACAGAGCAGCTGCAACATTACAAGATGCCTTAGTTTTTCTGAACGTCATACCCCAAAACCTGCCTTAATGCCATTTAAAAATATTTCCTAGAAATGAGAAATGATTTCCTGTTACTTACATGGATACAGACAGGTTGATGGAAACGGGCTAGATAGTAATGCACAGACAAGAAGGGCCAGACCCAGACCCAAATCCCCCTGAAGTGTGAGGAACGCCTGCTCTGGAGGACTGACTGATCGGGCCCCAAAAGCTAACAGTGCAGGTTTTGTTGAAAAGAGGCAAACCCCTTTTCAAAAGTATATCTGCTGCTAGTGGAGAGGTTTAGAAGCTTCTTTATGCAGGACAGCCTAGTGTTCTCTCTTCTAAAGCCTTTTTCACAAGCCATGTAGGAACGATGCTATAGGTTGCCAGGGATTTATAAATATCAGTGGTGTTAGCGCAGATTTAATCACAGCATAAATGTAGTGCAAAATAGGATTTTTAGGTAACAGCCTCTATTCTGGATGAATGTTACAAACTTCTCAGCAGGGTTATTTTGTAACCTCTTTGCAGAAACCATTTAGAGTGCTGCATATATTTATATATGGAACCTTAGAGAACATTTTCTAGGGTCAGAGGACAAAATCTTTTGCAGAGTGCTTGAGATACTGGTCAAACCTTGTTAATTAGTCAGGCTGTCAGGTTGTCAGTTGAATTATATAGATTTGCAGGTAATAGCTCATTAACAAGAAATAGCTACTGCTAATTATAACAAGGTCATGAAAGCAATATCATTTCAAATTTATGAAGGAATTAAAAATAATAAGGCAAGTGTCTTTTCATCTGAATGCAGATTAAATGAGTAGTAAATGTCTTTTCTCAGTATAAAGGAGTTGGTTCTGGTAGCTGAAGTTATAGATAGGTATCTCTTTTACTGGAAGATGAGATTAAATTAGAGAAGTCCCACTAACTGATCTTCATCCATTATTTAACCATGCATATTGATCCACAAGTACTACTCAGCCTGTACTAGTTATCCTCTTAATATTATTTTCTATGCCAAGGCCTTTGTAAACAACCACGTGTGCAATTACAGAATTTTGCTTTCCAGATTAGCTGGTAAATGTGTTTAACTGCCACAAAATATCATGTTTGTAATAAATTACTCTACACTGCAATTTGATTTAGCCTAAGGTAATGACAAATGTAACTTATTTTGAGCAAACAACTTGCAATTTGCACATAGGCAAATGTTTGTATATTTAAATGCTCCTGGAAGTTTCTCTTGGACATTCTAAAACTAGCAATATTGACTTAGCACATAAAGGAAGAAGCCCTAGTAGGGGGACACTGCTTTTTGGGGATAGAAACAAAAGTCATTCCAGTTCCCTTTTCCTCCTGCATGACATACTGCTTTGGAACGTCGTTGAAGCCCATAGCCTAACCACTGTTCCCCTTTGCAGGACAAAACTCCGGGCGCCATTAAGTCCCATAGGAAATTCGCTAATGATTTCAGGAAGACACAAAATTATAATTGCACAAACACATTTTATATCTTGCTGTGGCCACAATCATAAATATCCTTCTAAAATCCACAACTTCTGGGCAGTTTAAGAGGTTACAGTCCCTAAACATCTGCCTGGCCATCAGGCAGATGTGATACCCTGGGAAGAGAGATGACAGAATAGGTGGCAAATCTGTGCTTCTCCATTACATTTTACAGCCTGGCATATAACTTTGCCTTGCCACCAGCTTTCCTTTACTTTAATAACACAGGCTGGAATTGCATGGGCTCTTCTGTCCCCTCTTGCTGCGGGCTCTGTCTCCAGCAGTGGACAGCCTCGATCACCCAGCACCAACAGCCAGAACTCACAAACTGACAGAGCTCTGATTCTCAGTCACGAACCAAGAAGCTAGCCATGCCCTGAACCACTGCCTGCTGGCAGAAGAGAAGCAGGGCAGCAAATTAGAAAGACTGATACACAGCACAGAATATTTTGGTCCCCAAAACAGTGACTTTCTGCCAGACCTGGCTGTGGGCAACAGTTTCTTCCTGGTGGCTAGTACGGGCAGAGAGGGAGCTGATAAAGGGTTTTCAGGAGCAGTTTGTAATACTGTCTCAGTGACAAATTCCAGCAGAATTAGCACAATAAAAGGCAGCTATTATATGTATTTTCACTACTGAACTTAACACAAAATGAAGCAGTAAATTGGGACTTTCACGTTAGCTCACAGTTATGGAAATTTCACTGCAATCTCCTGTACCTGAAGATCTTCCGTGATATTGCCAAAACCCAAAGACAACACATTTCCTATACGAAATCCATACATCAAACTGTTCAAAATCTGGCCTGAAGTTCCAACCTCAAATATTTTTAACTATCCCTACTGAAGACCAAAGAGTTTCCTTGCCAAGGAACTCTGCAGGGCAACAAAGCAAAAGAATAGCTTGTTTTGTATGAAAAATGGTAACGTTTTTAGAATATGGAACACTGGTGAATAGTTTTCCGTGAGGATTAAATTGTCTGTTCGGAACATACAAGCCTCTGTAAAATGTTTCTCACAGTAGCTGAGATAATTGTTCCTTTCTGTTACTTAGGCGGGAAGTATTCCCATTGAATTGAGTCTAAAGTGCTAAAACAAAGCCAGCTCATAAGCACAAGAGAAAAGCAGGCAGTGTGTGGATTTCAAAAACAAAACCAAAACTCTCTTCACCTCTTAGGAAAAGCTTTGTAGAGATGCGCTTAGTACGAGTTGCAAAAAAATATAATTATTCCAGCATTAGCAGTGAAGAAAGCCTTGCTACTTTTAAAGATGAAAAGGCACAGTCAATTTCAAATTACACTTGTAGCAGTATAACATATATAACAAATAAAGAAAAATGCAAGGGATTAAATTAAGCCCTGGACACCACATGGAGTGCATGTTTCCAAAGTGCTTTTGTGTGTACAGCAAAACATTCTCTTTTTATCCAGTCACTTTTCAGTTGTTTGGAAGTCTACCTGGACAATAAGCTGCCATGATGATCTCCAGTGCAACTGAGCTCTCAAATAAAATTGGGAAATTATAGTTCCTCCTAGTTATGCATCACACTTCTTAAAGAAATCAGTGCTTTACTTAAAAAGCTTTATGCTGCATTTAAAGAATTAGTCTGTGGGAAACTTTTCCTGTCACCACCTACCAAATGAATCTCTGTAACCTGAAGCAATACCAATAAAATGAAAACAGATGCTTTCCCTCTGCACTGCAGACCCGCCATGGGGCGTATCTTGTTGAAGTTGCATGAGTCTGTAAAGCCTCATCACTTATTCTACTTGCAGATCTATCTGCATCAGTACCGACAGTCCTCCACCACTGAGATCTAAAGATTCTCCAGGACTATATTGCCTTTTTTGTGAGTATCTCAAAGTCGAAGGGCTCAGCCTCACCTGGATTTCACCTCAAACTGCTGGGCATTGGACTCCCACTTCAGGCAAATCAACAGCCAAAAGGTAAAAAGGAATCAGGGTTTTTTTAACATAAATACTTGAGATTTTTCTATTTGCTTGAGTACCAGCTTCTTGAGACCACACTGCTTCTGCCAACCAACAGTTCACAAACGCCCTCCTGCATCCCTCAGTGCCCTCCCCCTGCCTGTGGAGAATCTTGCAATTTGCTGATAAAAGCAGAGCTCTGCTCCCAGCCAGAATCCCCCAAAAAGAGGCTTAAAGGAGAGAGGGTTTATGTAGAGGAAGTCAAATTAGGACAATGCTCTTGGTTTTTTATCTAGTCAGTTTTACAGTATAAATAGTAACATATTTATCACTGCTTTGATCACAATCTGTCAAACTACCCCATACCCTCTAAAAACTGCTGTAGCACTACGGAGTGGAACGAGGAGAAAAAGCTCCAGGTTTATTACTGAAGCGAGGGGTGTGTTTACACTTAATGGCTCAGTCTCAACTTCACAATAGTCAGGAACCTGAAGCCAAACATGTGGCAATTAAACATTTTGGGAAAGAAGGTGAATGTAAATCAGAGACTGAAGGAGACATTTGTAGAAAACACGGCGGGCTCCTAAGGTTTTCTATTTGCTGTGGAATTTTTCATCTCAGCAGGAGTATAAGCACCAAAAGTTTTAATGAACATTAACAAACTATAATTCGTGTCTCTATTTCATCTGCACAGCCCTACTTCACATGAGCTTTGGCAAGCGAGTCCTAGTCTTGGCACCAATCTATTGCATGCTCTCTGCTCCGTACGCTGCTCACCATCTGTCCAAGCAACAGCCGGAAAAGCTCCCCTGTCACAGTCCTATAGCGCTCTGAATTATGCATGCTGCTTGCAGCTGCCCCCGACACACTGGGACGAGGCAGGCACAGGCCAGCACTGACCCGAACCAAACAGTTGGCTGATCCAGCTTGCATGTTTCCTACAAGAGTGTGGCTGGAGCAAACCACTGCTGCATTATTGCTGGGAAACCATGACATTTTATTAAATTGGTGATTACTTAAAACATTAGATGCGATGAAAGGAGGAACTGTATACCCTGAAAGGGAAGTGGGACATATGACTTGCATTGAAGTTATGATTAATATTTCCAGGAACATACTGCCAATTTTAAGAAATCCCCCATTAAGCATTTAATTTCACAGCACTTCTTTTTCCTGGAAAATGCAACTCCAGTAAAGATTTGATGTTTCCTTTAATTCATAACTTTATTTTTTACAGATACTACAGCCCACTGGTATACCTACATAAATAGATGTACAATAGATTGTGTGGTTACACACTGATCCTCAAAGAGCAAAGGAAAAGAAGGGAAACTCAATCACAAGAGTTACAACCAATTGCCAAAAGGATCACCAATGTAAAAATGTAGACTCAATTAATGGTAAGGATTTATCTGAAAGGCTTTTGCCTGTGAAAGGTAGCAATAAATAATACAAACACCTAAATATATGTGTGTATGTTTTTTCTGGGAAATTCACAATCCACTAACAGTGCCGATTATTTTTCCCAGTTAAGAAACAACACAAGCAAAGCACAGAAGGATGATCAATGTGTCTCACGGCCTAATGGATAAGGCAAGATAGAGTAATAGAAATCTGGGCTGTACTCCTAGTTCTGCCACCAGCCTGCTGCGTGTCCTTGGACAAGTCTGTGGGTGCCAGTTTGCCCATCTGTAGAGCACTGGGCTCCTTGGTATCAAGCTTTGAGCTGGAGACACTGGAGTAGATTTGCCCTGAGCCAACCTATCTCTAGCACAGCTGGTGCTGAGCTGGAACTACGATGTCCATCTGGATTTTTCTTGCCCTTGCAGAATTGCCTGACTTCGCCTGTGCCCCTGCTGTGCAAGGCTCCCGGCAGAAAGCACAGTGTTTTGTGTGCTGAGCAATACAGAAATGCAGGACAAGCTTCAATCTGCTACTGCTCCCAAGCTAGAAAGCTCTTCTGGATGGTTAGGGAGCAGATACATTTATATTCAGATGGGTTTATTAGCTCTAACTCTGTATGGACCATCCCAAAATCTGCACTGCCTCTAGCAGAAGCGTTCAGTGTGTCCATCCTGGACTTCCCCAGGCTCTTCATTGAGGAATCACAGCATGAAAAAGCCCAGGCTGGCTCACCACATGCCTCAGCTCTGTGCTGCACACAAGCAGTGAGATGGATCCTGTCCAGGCAAACCAGAGACACAGCTCCATTTCTCCGCTGCCCTGACACACAGATAAATGGCAGAGAACGCGTTATTATTTACCTCTTCCTGCTGAGCCCTACCAATGCCATCAGAGAAGATGTATAGGATTGAATTATTATATAGGAGGAAGGAATCTCAAAACCCGCGTACTGTACACTACATCCAAACGTTCTCTGTCAAAGCCTTCTTGCTTATTCATACCAGCAGTTCCATTGAAATCAATAGGGCAGACAAGATTTGGCCTGCTGTTACCAAGCTGGAAGCAAAGAGAATGTCATTTTCAAGGACTATATTCACTGACTACAACAAATTAATCTCAGGTGAACCTCGGCACATTTGGGTATTTTGTTTTATTAATGGCTGTAGAAGTTGTTAAACAGCTGGCTTTGCTACCTAAAAAGACTTAAAACAGAATATTTATGGAGAAAAATAAATGATCATATGGATTAGCGGGGCCTTTGTGTGCTAACTAAGTAAAAGTCTGAGCACTTAGAGAACGTAGCTGCAAACCTCCTGCTAACTTCAGGGCTTAAACCTGCAGGGATATGGCACAGAAACTCAGCATGGCCTCACCAACCAAGTTTTTAATCTCTTAATTTCTTATTTTTCCTGCATAGTTCTCTTTACCAGATTTTCAGCTTATACTTCACATGTGTGGAGTTCCCACTCTCCTGAAAACTTTAAGGAATATCATTAACAAAAAAAATAAAAATGGAGATTTTAAAGCAATTTATAATACGTTCTCACTAATCAGTTGATTTCTAACTGACTTTTATTTGGCTTATGTTTAGGACTCTCAAAACACATAAAGGGTAGCAAACCCCTTCCTTAAGATCATCATGATTTGGCATCACACGTATCAGAGGTTTCAGTTTAAATATTCAACAGTGTGTCTCTAGGAACATTTTTCATTGTGTTATATTAATATGCTCTGACAAGAGAATATAATACTGAGGTTAACAGCCCAACTGTGAAACAAAATTCTTAAATTTTGTAACTTCTGCCAGATGAGCAGTTATGTTTTGGCAGGTCTGGTGAGCTGCTTTGGCTTGTCCATTAGCCACTCATCCTCCTGCCCTAGGAAGATGAGGAGTCTTCAAAAACCATATGGAATGTTTATCTACTTATGTCACTGTGAAGAGCCTGTACCACAAACTCACGAGTCTCTGAAGATCTGGACTTTGACTGTTCCTTCTCTTTCAGGAAAATGCAAAAGCTAAGAGCAAAACTTTGAATATGAAAGAAGTCAATGACCTGGAAGCAAACACAAGATTACTTGCTGACGTATTTGCAGGTGACAAATTGTGGCTCAGTGATACATCGTTAAGGAGGACAAGTCAGCGAAACTGATGGCGATCACTGGCAAGCCATGCCCTGTCAAATTAAGTACAATTTAATTTAGCCAAACGCAGAGTCTTTAGAATCAAAAAATGCCAATCTGCTTTCAGGAAGAGGGATGCTTTTGCGATTCCAGAAAGGATCTGCACTGCTGTGAAGGACTATACACAGATATGTACATACACACAGCAGTTCCCAGTGTTACGTTAGCTGTATGAAAATGCTAATTTATTCCTTAAATTGGAATACTGAATGGCAACAAGAAGAAGGGAAGCGTATACAGTACCTGTGAGGCCTTGCGCTAGCACAGTTTGTTCATGTCTTGTCTTAGAAAAAATAGAGAGAATATAGAAAACGGTCCCAAAAACTTGACAACTGGGGAAAAATCCATCCAGTGGGACTAGAGAAATCTCAGCACATTTATTTTATAAAAAAGAGGATTGGCAAATGACTAGTTTACAAGTAAGCACTTTCCCAGGGAGAAAACAAACACAGGGTTCTTATATTCTCTCTTGTCTAGCAGGGAAATTACACAAGAAGAACTAATGGCTGGGAACTGAAGCCTGACAAATCCATTTGGGAAACAAGGCATTACTTTTGAATGCTGAGCCAAGCAATACAGCGAGTTCTCCATTTCTTTACTTTTGAGTAGGAGGATGTCTTTGGAGAATAAGCATTGCACAGGCACAAGTTCTAGGGCTCAGTCTGAGAGTAACAGATAAGCTCACATACAGGGGATCAAATACAACGATCTTCCAGTTTCTTCTGGCCTTAAAGTAAATAAATTTATCCATGTACATAGACCTTTCACAGCTGTGAATGGGATGCAATATTTTCCTCCAACCATAAAACACCGCAGTGCATTGATTGGGACAAATTTGGTACTGACAGGTAGTGACACCTTTCACAATACCCAGACAGGACAGGTCTACTGTCACTGCTACTGAGGGGACAGGTTATATTAGTAAACAGCTCCTTTTGTTAGCTCCTCCCTGCTGATATTTCCTACAATATCTCATCGGCAATTTCATGCTTGTCTCTGAACTGGATCTAATTCTGCTTAGGAGCCCCTTAAAGGGCTTCCCAAAGCTGTTCAGGTCACTTTTAGCACACAGGAAGACTTGCAGCACTGCTCTAGACTGGCTCCATTGTCAGTCAGGAACAGACACAACACTGCCAAGCGTGGACAGAACCTGCAGCACACCTCTGCAGAAAAGGAAGAAATCCCAAGCCTAAAAGCTCAACAAGCTGCCTCGCTACTTCAGGCTACTTGGGTGCCTGCCTGTCACAAACACTACAGAAGATCCCAACAGAAAGGCTTGTGCCTGCATAAATATACTGATGGGTATCTGATCAGTGTGTTGGGAATCCTTTTAACTCATATTCATGTTGCTTTCGCAAATTGTTAGGGATGTCCCTAAATTACCTCACTTCAACAATTTTAATTTCTGCAGTGAAACTCTTTTGAACTTAAAGGTGATTTTAAATGAGTAAAAATCCCAGGCAGATTTTAAAACAGGTCTTGAAATAGGAAACATTCACTTGTTTTTAAATGAGGCATTGCAAAAAGAGAACAGAAATTAAATGAAACAGCATTGTCTCTGCAACATAAACCATATTCTAATGTTCCAGCTCTGGTCATGTCTCCAAAGGCTTGTTAGCTGATTTCACTTGAATTAGCTCCACTCAGAATAAAAAAAACAAGAAAGAAAAAAAGAATTGTAACAAGCTAGCATGAGAGAACTCTAAAACAAGCTGAGAGTTTGCTTATTCATTTTGCCTTACTACTACACATAAATCCTGAAGAGGAGAGCTGCACAAACCTGCCTCAGACATTTCCCCCTATCGTCGCCCATATCAGCTGCTGGTAAGGGCAGTAAGAGCAGTGCAGCACGCTTCCCAGTCCCAGGATTACTGCAGAATGTGTTTTGCCATGAAATTCCTGAGCAGTGCTTACATCCCCCTGGGTGAAGTTCCTGGACAAAGTTGAACATGTCTCATCCAGCTTCCCAGCCTGCATTTCAGTGATGCATGGGCTCTGGCAGGTCAGCAGAATGTGCCAGGTGGAAATCCCTCACACCTTACACACATAACAGGGGTGACAGCGAGGACTCCACCGCAGGACTCAACAACGTTTGGTCTCTCACAACATGCTTGTCATTGTAGCATCTCAGAGCGGCACTGAAGAATTCATTTACTCCACAAAGCTCCTGAATCTTAGACTCTTGTGATCCCGGGCCTCACTAACGAGCTACAGGGACAACTGAACAAGACGATAAGAACCAGAATGATGCTCTGTACTAATTTAACATTTCTCCTTCTCCCTCTCTCAAGCAGAGCGGAATTAGCCTTTTGTTACAGAAGTCAAAGTCATAATTTAGTTGAAGAGCACTCTACAGGAAACATGACCTACCACTCTAAATGGAGAGGTACTACAGGCACCTGTAGACTCTGCCAACGAAAACCTTAGTATACGCGTTTTGGAAAGCAGGGGGCCATGCATTTAAAAGGATAGATATCTAGTGAAATTGCATTAAAAAACCCTGAAGTTTATTTATTTTTATATAAATGGGTTTCCAAACAAGAGGTTAGTCTGCAGTTCAAGAAGTGAAAGAATAGATTTTTAAATGCTGAGGGTAGCTATAACCATCATCAATCAGTCTAGCCTCTAGTGTATCATAATGGTAGGATTTGGAAACAGAAACCATGTAATACTGGGGAACAACAAAAGCACAATTGCAACAAGAAAAGAGTTACTCCATTTTTTAGAGGCTAAACCACAAGCAGTGGAACTGCTTTTGCATCAGCGCAAGATTGCACCCCCAAAAAGCTGTGGGTTTGGTTGGCTGAGGTAGAAAGAGCTTTTGTTTCCATGAAGTTAACATGAGATTGCAAAGCCAGACTCTTCTTCTGCAGGAAGTCCCTCCCTTGTGAATGCACGTGTCTCAGTCCCCACTCCACTGAACAATTACAGCCCACTGAAGGTGTCCTTGCCCGTGGCAGGGGGGTGGATCTGGATGATCTTTAAGGTCCCTTCCAACCCAAACGATTCTATGATAAGCAGCAGTAGGGGAGATCCTTATGGTACCTCGAAGTCCTGGATAGAGATGACCGTGTTTGGTATTCAAGGCCTCAAAGTAGCTCTCCAATTCTACTTAGCAAAGCACAAACACATAGGTAACAAGAGAAAGCAGTCCCAGATTTGATGCCTATAAAGGGATACAAGCATACACTCAAGTATTTAGCAATGAACCTCTGTCAAACTGAGCTCTAAAGTTTTACTGACTGCTATTCCAGCAAAGAGCTAACAGGTTGCCACATGCATCACACACCCCACCAGCAGCCTGCTCGCAGCCCTTCCCTAGCTCTGTGTGCTCTCCCTGTAAACCACCACAACTATGCGATTTCCAGGTAACTGTGAATTATCAGTGCCTGGTACTTGGGGTCGTGGGGGACAGTGAGGATTGGTTTGGAAAACAGGAGATAATCAGGACTAGTATGCCAAGTTGTTTTTACTAGAACAGGATTTGACCTGAGCTGTTCCACTGGTGCTAACTCACAGAGAGTAGATAGAACAACAGATGTCCCCGCAGAGCTACAAAACCACCACTACTGCCACTACTTACAAGCAAAGATGGGATGTTATTTTTCCTCTGGAGGAATTACGGTGGCAAACCAGCACCCAGATGGTTATAAAGGAGCTGGACTAAAAAAAGTGAGTTTCAGAAACTCTTGGAGCAGGCAGATAAATTTAGCAACTACAATTCAAACAGCCATTGATTTCAGCAGGACGAGAATTCAACTTTCTGGTCATTGCCATCGTATTTTCCTCATCATTTTCACTGCCCTTTAAAAGCTGAATTTTGCGATGTGTGCAATCATCAGGGCAATAGTGAAAAGTGGTTCAGTGTTGTGACCTCTGATGGTGCATTTTGGCAGTGGCAGAAAGACAGAGCAGATATTTCTCTGACTTCTTTTCAAATGTGTCCCCAAAGCAGTATAATTTCTTTGGCTTCAGAGGTAGCAAAGGAAAACTATTTATTAGATTAAATAGCAGCAGTCAATCTATATAATGTTGCTGGTATAATGTCTCTTCCCATTTTGTGACTTGAGTTCTTATTTATGCTTGTAAATCTGTGCTTAACATTTTACATTACTATAGAAATAAGCTTCTTTTAAATGTTCTGCTATTTTTTATTTATTTTTATGAGAAAACACAAATCCTCACTGGCTTAGTTTCCAAGTGAACACATCAGCTCCCAACTCTTTTTTGCTTCTGAAATAATGGTTCTATTGTTTGTGGCATTTTGCAAGTTGTTTTTTTCTTACAGCCTGGTCTTTTTGGATAACTTGTAATGTGCCATCTCAAAGTGCCTTAGTGGTCACTCGGGAAGATGAATTCAGCAATTGCATGATTTGTCATTAGTAGACTGAGGCACTCTTGAACCATGTCTTTAATTACATACCAGAGTTAACCAGGGCTCTGCCCTCTGCGAAGGCAGCACAGTCATGCACAAGACCATAAATAGCACCTGAATTCCTGTTCCTGAATCCTGTTGCAGGGGAAGCACTACTGACGTTCAGCCTCTGCCTTTACCTCAGCCGCGTTCACATAAGGATGGCACACGGTTCTCCAGCACGCTCTGGTCTGGAGCGCACACAAAGGCATCAGAAGAGCATAACCTGGCTCAGCTGAGTAAGTGTTTTAAATCAGATTTGAGTTCCTTTCTAGCAGAGGGAAGTAAAGGCAGAATGGCTAAGCGCTCTGGCTATAGGATGTGGTCCTGCACCACGGAAAACCAGGGAAAGGGTTTATTTCAGCTGCTATTAGCATCAGATCAAGCCTGCCACAGTCCGTCTTTGGGTCACTTTTGCCAAGAAGGGGTCAGTGCCATATTTCCCAAGAACAGTGGGATGTTAACAAATGAGTTGTTGAAAAGACCCTACATTCAAAGCTATTATTTTTCTTTTTTTTCAGAAACTTCTGAATCAAACATGAAACTTTCAGTTCTCTCTCAAACTTTGGCAACAGGCTATATCCCTCAATCTCCGTCTCTGAGGGAATGGTTTTTGTACAGCCTTAGCTCCCTTCTCCTGCCAGCCCTCTGAATAGCAAACCATAGTTAGCGTCTATATAAGAAATATTCTTTCTAGCTGTTGAAGGCTGCAGCTCACCATTTCTCTTTCTTAGGATTACTTATTTAGCAGCTCTCTTCCACCTACGGATTTCTTCAAGATTATTCATATTTTTATCTAGAGGGAATGATTTCAGAGGAGCTGTTTTTGACAGAAGAACAAATGTTTAAGACCTGAACCTATTACTTTCTACATTCCTGGCAAGAATAAGAATTCATAGTCGCCTTTTATAAAGCAAGAGCTTAAATTTGAGTTCCAAAAAGTAGAAAAGATGTAAGAAAAGAAGAAAAAGTCAGGAAGGAGGCTTTTTCCTCTTTAGTCTCTTCATTCATTTAACTACAGTGCATCTCAACGCTTTTGAGATAAATTTTGGCAGCTTCAAAACTCAACCTCACAGAATCCCTAATTTGCAAAACAGTGACACACTACATGGACAAACTGGAATTATGGAGTGCCACCAGCCAGCGCAGTAGGAATTCATTTACATCACTCTAACATGAATTTAAATTAAGCAACGCCTGATTATGCACATCCCAGTACACAATATTAATGCAGTGCTATTAATAACACTTATAAAGGTTTGGGCCAGCCTAATTCTAAGATTCATCATAACAAAATAGTGCATATTGAACAACTCCAGGGTACATTTGTTAAAGTATCTGAGTGAATTAGTACTTGGTGTTCTATTGATTTTTCCCACAGATGTCTAAATCACTAATGTATATTGCCAAACACCACGTGGTTAACACAGCCCAACACTGAGTAAAACACCAGGCACCCAGTGAGTCCTTTCAGTTCAAGCAGTTGAGAGTACCTGATTTTAAATCTGTTTGAAGAGAGAAGTTAAACACATGCTAACAACCTTAGCTGAGCAGGGAAGTACTTTCCTGACCTCAGGGAGCCCCTCTTCTCTATTAGAATGAGCACATAAAACAGGAGGGAAGTCAGGTCACACACACAATCCCAAAGGAGGTGAAACAGTTAATTTGAGGGTGCAGGGGTTTCATGGCATTTTGATAAAACAGTTTTACGCTGCTTTTATATATCAGTGCATACCCACTTGGGATTGCCTATGTTCTTATCCCCAAAATATGAAGTGTGTCAGAAGGATGACTAATCCTGGGTCAAGTACTGTGTGAGATTCAACAAGGTCAAGTGTTGGGTCCTGCGCTTGGGAAACAACAATCCCATGCAATGCTACAGGCTTGGGCATGTGTGGCTGGAAAAGTGCCTGGCAGAAAAAAGATTTGGGGATGTTGGTCAACAGCCAGCTGAACATGAGCCAGGAGAGCGCCCAGGTGACCAAGAAGGCCAACAGCATCCTGGCTTGTATCAAAAATAGCGTGGCCAGCCAAGGCATGGAAGCGATTGTCCCCCTGAACTCAATGCTGGTGAGGCTTCGCCTTGAACTCTGTGTTCAGTTTTGGGCCCCTCACTACAAGGACATCAGGGTGCTGGAGTGTGTCCAGAGAAGGGCAACAGAGCTAGGGAAGGTTCTGGAGAACAAATTATACAAGGGGCAGCTGAGAGAACTGGAGCCTGGAGAAGAGAAGGCTGAGGGGAGACCTTATCACCCTCTGCAACTGCCTGAAAGGAGGTTGTAGCGAGGTGGGTGCTGGTCTCTTCTCTCAAGTAACAAATGATAGGACAAGAGGAAATGGCTTCAAGTTGTGCCAGAGTAGGTTTAGACTAGATATTAGGAAAAATTTCTTTACCAAAAGAGTGGTGAAGCACTGGACCAAGCTGCCTGGGGAAGTGGTGGAGTCACCATCCCTGAAGGTGTTAAAAAAGCATGTAGACGTGGCACTTTGGGACATGGTTTAGTTGGCAGGGTGGTGTTGGGCTGATGGTTGGTCTGGACTATCTTAGAGTTTTTTTCCAACCTTAATTATTCGATGTTTCTATGAGTATCTGCCTTGATATTTGAAGGTCTTCCAAAAACAGAAATGGGGAACCAGTTGCCGTCCCCTCTGATTCTGTACTAAATAGAAGAGATAGAGGATGCTCCACTACCTCTCCAAGCTGTACTGTCTGCTGGGAGCTGAAGCTGAACTGGGTGATAGGTGTAGTTTCTGACTGCTGTCTGTCTTTTTATGATTATAGCTGGCAAGGCCCTTCCTTGGCAACAGGTTATAATGGCAAATTCTTCTAGTGCAGATGCAAATTTTATTTGCAAGTGCCCAGTAGCCAAGAGGACCTAGTATTTTCACATTAGAACCACACAGAATTGACAACTCCATAACAGTAAAATACACTTTTCAGAATAATCAGACCTCATGTAAGGCTTCCACTAATGAAAAAACATACTGCAATGTAGCAACCAATCAGTCATTTCTTCACCTTTTCTTCCACCAACATATTTTTAACTGTCAAAATTTTTCACATGCATCTGACTTACTCTGGGCAGACTTTTTACATAGCAGAAATCTGCTACAAGAGATCTTGGACTCAGTATTTCTTCATTTTACTACAGCAGTGGTGAAAGAGCCATCTAAAGCCTTTTCATATCCGCAATTGTGTCAGTCTGTGTAGTTTTTATCTCCCCAGACAACTGCCACCACCAGAAAAAGCAGCTCAGGAAAAGATGACATCCATTCTTTAAAGCTGACAGCCGTAAAACAGGGTTCTTAGGAGTGCAAAGAGAAAGACACCTCAAAGATTGGCGCACCCTAGTAATCAAGTGAATTGCATGTTTCTTTTTAATTTGCAGCTGTCTGTGGGCTTTTTCCTTTCCCAGCATCACATCTGATGGATGATTGATGGGGATTAGGTGCCACTCACAATTAAAGCTGCAGGAAAACTATAAAGATCATGTTTCTTTTGACGGCTATCACACTTTCCAAGCTTGTAAATGAAAGCTCATTTAGTAGGTTACAAATATCTAGAGAGCGATGATAGCTTACCAAAAGCTTCCTAGCACTGGGATTTATCATAAGACAAAAGCCCGCAAGTAAGAAGATTCAGATCATTCTCTACTGTACTTTACAAAACGCTTAACTGCCCTCTGTGTACAAGTACCTCATGTCTCAGAGGGCCCACCTGGCCTGTTTGCTGCCTGTTCTCCATGTCCTTGCCCTTTAAGTGACAAGGTATTAGAAGGACTGGTGTCTTAGTTTAGAAAGGCTAAGAAAGCCTACTGGGCTGGCACCTGCCTGTGACCAGAATGGCAGTGGCATGCCCGCATGGTCTGATGAAGCATCCTCCCAGCAAGCTGACCACTGGCTGCCTTTCACTTCACCTTGAAACTTCAAGAGAGGAGGGAGCTGGGAGTCTGCAGAATGGGGAATGGCAGTGTGGCAGGAGCTTCAGGGAGATGGTGTGTGAACCGTGGAAGAAAGATCAAGTCAGGACTAAAGTTGCTGTTAGAATGGGCACAAAACTGCTCTGGAGAACTGCAAGGATATGGAAAAAGTACAGCTGTGCGCTTGCTCTTGCTACCGAGATGCACATTTATTACAGCAGCAATTGTGCCATTTCTACTGCTTTCTAAGTCCTACAGCTCTCATTTCAAGTGGCATCCAATCTCTCCCAAATCCCCACTGCAGCAGTTCTCCCATCAGTGTGCTGATGGGAAAGGTGCAATCTTCATCTGGAACTGGAGAGACTCGGTGAGGCTCAGATGCTCAAAATCCTACTGCAGAGGTGGAGACAGCCCCAGGCAGGGAACGAAGAGGAGCAATGAGAAAGCAGAGAGCTAGTCCAGACCTGTGCAAGCCAGAAGGAGCTTTTTCCATCAGCTTCCTCAGAAGCAGGCTCTGGTGGGGCAGATGAAGGACACAAAGTTGTGAAATTGGCTAGAAAATCTCCTACTTGTACTATTTTCCTAATTGCACTGTTTTCAACTGCTTTTTATTAGTCACCCTTGGATGACACATCCAAGTCTATTTTGTTTTACGATTCTCTTGGGATGACCTAATCGCATAAAAAATAGGGAGGTTGTTCATGTCTAATCAGATGGCTGTGTGATTAACTCATTCACAAGCATTTTAAAGGCAATTTTATAAATGCATGTAAAGGCCTTTGTCTCCAAACTTGAAAAGTCTATTTCAGTGTGTGTACACAGTCAGGCTGAGTCACTCCCTTTCTGCTAGTCAGCGAAAAGACATTCTATTATAGGACACTGAACTCTTATCTATCTGTTGGTTGCATTTATAGTTCAGAAAGACTCCGATTATTTATTTATTTTTACCCGCTGCACAGATTTAGTGCCTGGGGACAAACGAGATAGGTGACATCAGTGTCAGGCCCGCCTAGAAACTATTTTTAAAAGCCAGGCTCTTAGACCCAAGTTCCTCCTGTATAGAGGATGCAGCACTGCACAGTAATATTGAGAACTAGAGAGGCCTTGTTCTAAAGTGTAGGAGCTCGGGAAGAACAGATGCAGAGCCCAGTCATGCCTTGAATCAAAAAATTCTGTGCCTCTCCTATAAAAGAGAGAAGGCAGCAGTTTCTCTGCGCTCATCCATGTGTATGTGTTGTACCCTGCATGCTGGCACCCCAGTCCTGGGTATTTGCTGCTATGGTAGCAAATAGTTCCGTCCCACTGTAGAACTATTAAGAATTCTTCTTTAACAAAGAAATGCCCTTTTCAAATAAGCTAGTAACATAATTCTTCCTCACGAAGGAAAGTGCGTATAACTATTCAACCGCTTTACACTAGGTTTTCCCCTGAGTTTTACAATGTGGCTGCGAGAGAGGGTGAGCAGCAGTATGCAGATTCCAAGGGGAAGGCTTATGAATCACAGTATAAAATAAGTTCGATCATGAGAAGAATGAAAGTACTTCCTGAGTCAGTAGCTCTAAGCAGAATAAAGTGAATGTAAGGTATAATTCTGCCCTAGGTTATGATTATTTTTGTTGTAAGAACAAAGACGAAACTTACAGCCAGTGAATAGAAGTACTATAACAAAACTTGACACTTGGCAGATTTGATTAAAGTACAGATTTCCTAAATCCATTTTCCATGATTATTCTTATTATTTAGAAGCTGATTAGGTAATAGCAGATGTCTGCACTGTACAAACCTAGATACACGTGCATAAATATCATAATTAGAAGATTTCTCAGGTCTTACTAAAAGTTGTCTATTGAGGAGTGAAAAAGGGTTGTTCCAAATATTTTTCAATATTTAAACCAAAATAAATTAATTTACTACCAGAATTAAACTGTAGCTCTCCACCTCAGGGATTGCCTGTAGCAAAAAATTCAAAACCACCTTGACTTGCAAACATGTTGGGTGCATGAGGGGCACACATACTCTGTGCAATGCAGTAGCACACAGAGTTCTGTGAAGCACTACGCAGAAGATCACAACTGGACGCAGCACAGCTGTCACCACATTGTTTAATACCTCAGCCGATGGTGCTTCCCAAACTCAACCTCACTTCTCCAGGTGGTGTTCATGCAGCTCTGCCAGACTGCTTGGTGCTATCACAGAGCTGAGGTAGCTCTGCTCTGTGTGGTGACCGCAGTTACAGTATCAGACATGCTTCTGTATATGGTGAACTACAACGTAAGGGACTGCCTTGTGGTCCCAGCGCCCCATTTTGGCTGGGCAGAGGAGAGGTAGGACCAGACCTCTCACTCTGTTGAGTTGCTATGCACAGGCACTTCTAGGGCATCCCTAGAAAGGGCTGATTTTTAGATTAGCTGCAAGGAGATGTAACCTTGAAAACATCACAGTCAGGCTTTCTATTAAGAACTCTCAAAAGCTTGCTGAGGAAAACTAATCTCAATCCATCCTTTCCTCTCTCTCCCGAGGTTTCCTTGCAGCCCCCCCACCCCATGCACGCCTAGATGAACTAAGAAGGTCCTACAGAAAGCACCTGCCATCCAGCCTCCCAGACCGCTCACTTCTTGTACAAGATGTGCCTCAGCAAGCAGTGCTGCTGAAACGATCTAGGATAACTCAGTGTTTCAAGTGAAGCACAGGGGCCTAAATAAACAGGGCTTTACCATTAACTCTTCAAGGAGACCAAGTCCAAAACCCACTGAGGTCAAAAGAAAGATCTCATGATTTTAACAGGCTTTGTGTGAATCACCAGAAGTATTAGGCCACAGGAGCTATTGCCTCAGCACTTGTACACTGAGCTATGCACAGCAGTAGTGATATTATCATTTCAGCTGTATTTGCATCAGCGGCGTATCTATTCTGCAATAAAGGAACCTTCAACTTGTAAAACAAAACTAGTAGAAAAGTCAGTGTCTCCTCTCTGTATAATAAATGTAAATTTATTTAGCACTAGTGAGATGCAGTTTGTACTAAAAATCTGTTTATCTAACTAAGACCAAAGAAGAATTTTTAACACCTTTCTTTACACTATTAGATTGCAATAGACCTGGTAGAAGAAAACTGAAAACTTAGTCTCCTTATTCATGGGGGCAGGGGGTGAAAATTGCGAAGTCATAACAGGATAGCACAGAGACCAACACGATACAGTTTGCAGGGAAGATGCTATTGTGTCTCATGTAAATGTCTTATAAGAGGATTTTCAAAAAGCACCTTTGCAATCTGAAGACTTTCTGGTTTCCATTCAAAACCCATAGATATTCGTACTTCTACAGCAATTGGATTTGCGTTGAAAATCCCATCCCTCTCAGCCTCTGAGTTTCTCTGATAAGTCTGTCTGACTTTTTCCCACTTCACAAGTCCTGTCTTTCCTTTTACTACGATTAGCTAAAACCAATTCCTGCCGAGCAGTGTACTATCACCGACTTCTGATACACGAGCTGAATCAGCTCCTGGATGTCTACAGCTATCTTCTTTTCTAATTCCATTTCTTATTTGCTGAGCTGCTTCACGCTGTTATTATTCCCTTCAACAATGGAGGCAGGACTCTCTGTATCAATGCATAATAGGTTTGTTGCGATAATAAACAGTCTTTTCAAGACATCCCAATTTCATTCAAATGAAAAGTACCCACTTTGGAAAGACAAAACCCAAAGGTGATTATTACCTGAGTTTAAAACAACAAAAAGATGAGAAAAAAAAATGCTCACATGGGATTCAACTAATATTTAAAAGATAAAAATTCAAGAAAGATTGATGCCATTTAAATTTTACCGGTGCTAAGTGAAGTCTTAGACATTTAAATTAAATGATGCATTTGTACGCAGGAACTATCTAAGAATAATAACACAATGAAGACATCGGCTCTTGCCACAGCAATAAAAAAGTTTCACATGCAAACCACTCAATGATATTTAACCATTGTAGAAATTATTTCGGTGTAAAAAGCTGGAGGAATTACAACTGCATAGCAAATATCATCCTGAAGTTTACAGGCAACTCTGACCCAGAATAATGATTAGCGTTTACCAGGAAGGGAAAACTGACCATTCCGCTCCATGCTGCCGGACAGTCTCCTTCCTGCCCTGGGAGGTGTTTCTAAACCAGCCAAGTCTGCGGTGCTGTGCTACTCACAGTGGAGCCAAGACAGGTTCACGATGCAACTGCAAGCAGCCGCCACAAAAGAAGTGGTTTTGAAAAAATAGATAATCCAGCAAAGGATTAATAACTACTGTGTAGTTGTGGAATTTACTCAACTAAATACAAGGCTGCCTGCCCTCAATCCAGCTTTTAAACAGCTTTAAGCCAATTTTCACTTCAAGGCTATTTTTAAGATGATTTCTCTCTACCTTAATCAAGACATGCCCATTTCCTTACCATGAAAATTTTCCGTACATAGCCAGTGGGAACCCTCCACATACTTTCTTAGAGCTGCAGAAACATCCCAGAGACGAGTGAGGTTTGGCAAATTCACATCGGCAAAGAAAGAAACATCCCCAAGTTTGTTGCTATCTGGGATCATCAGGGTTTTTTTAAGAGATTTGGCTGCAGACAAGAGATCCACTAGTGAGATAAATCACTACTAGTACTACTTGTTTTCTATTCTCTTCACACGGCAGATGCTACTTGTCTATAGACAGAGTGAAAGCAAAAGTTTAAATTGTTCTCTCATACAAATCACCTCTAGACTAGACCAACCGAGCTGTGAGTGCCCCAGACCACAGCCAGTCTCTGCCTGGCCAGCTGGATCACAGAGGCTGGATCCAACCATGTTTGTCCTTGTTGGCAAGCCCCAAATAACGACACCAAACAGAACACCTGTGAGATGCTGCAAGTTCATTTGCACTGTGAGGGCTTATAGCTTAGTCAAATTGAACAGATTTTCTAGGGAATGCCAAATGATACATTCCTGAAATTTATGTTAACTTTCCTCTCCAATCTAGCAAGGTTTTGTTTACAAAGCCCTAGTTAAACACAATATTTTACTTTGTTTTGCACCAAGACACACTTGAGTTACTTGGATTTAAATTAATTGTTTGTCTGGGCACACTCCCCCAGAACATGCAAACTGCATTCAAATGTTACATTTTACCCACATTAAATGAAGACAAATGAAACCAGTGCTTTATATGTAGGGCGTTCAACAATCTTAATAAGACAATGCTTATAGAGTAGAAAATCTACTACCACTTCTTAGCACCATTTTAGTGAAGGCGAACACCTTCAGAGAGGATGCCAAATACGCTGTAGTTGGAAAGAACAAGTAACAGCAGCATAAGATTTCTTATTCATTTACATCTGAAAGAAAGCAGTCCAGGATGTATTCCAGCTCTGGGAGGGGTGGGAGTGGGGGTGGGGGGTGGAGGATATTCATCACTTTGTCAGGTTAGGCTGGACAGTCCTTGTTCTGTGAAATGAGCCAGGATACGCTCTTGTTCCCAAGGTTGATAGCTGAGTAAATGAGCCATGTTCCATAAAACTGGTTGTGCTGCCCTCCTGGATCATAAAGAAGTTTAAAAATTTTGAAGTAATGAACTTGTCCTGGTTTGCAAATGCCAAACATGGACTTCAAATCAGACAGCTATGGATGTATGATGTGATATCAGTGAAAATGTATTGATAACATTGATTTTACACCAACTGTCCATATTACATGTGCAGATACCACAAAAAAATCCCAAACCATAGGACGCGAGGGAAAACTATAAAGTGATTGTCATTTCCATGAACAAAATCTGAATCTGGACTGTAGGAGCCTCATAGAACTGGGTTTTAGCACAAAGAAACAGGTGGGTAAGACGTGTTTTGGACTGTTACCTGACAGCACAGACTATATTCATTCCATTTGCAGTTTTCAGATAAAGGCAGATCATAAGTAATATAACACTGCATTTGTGTGAACATGAACTGAGATAGTGTTCTGTCAGTGGAAAATACAGCTCTGGATCAGGCAGTCTCAGTATTTCTGAAGAGTGTGTTTGTCTTCAGCTTCAAGGTCTGAGGATATTCTTCGGGTATCGCATTCCCTGTGATATTGCACGATATGGAAATAATGTGCCTCTGTGGCATGGAGGTGTTTCAAAATGGGATTTCTAAAGCCTCTTAAGCTTTGAAAGTTTTGTCTGATTAAAGTGCATCAGTATCTTCTGTAACAGTCCTAGCACGACCCGCAAAGTACAGGAGATGCAGAAGAGTAACTTCTGCCGCTCTGTGTGAAACCAGAAATACTGATATCAATGGACTCTGAGCCAGGCCAGCTTACTGAAGAAATCTACCCAGGGGCTCTATTTATCTACAGGACTCAGTTCTCAGGCATGCTTTCCAACATCAGCCGTACATATCGCTGTGGGATTTTGTGATTGAGAGGAAGCGCACATACTTACTGGTTGGATAATTATTGGTTCATCTATAAGCAGTGATTAGATTTGTAAATCTAACTTGCAGCATCTAAATCACGAGGGTAAATGATTTGAAAAACAAGCAGACTATTAGTGTCGTAAACCACTGAGCTGATTGGCACATCCTGAAAGCATTTTGCATAATGCTAATTCTTTGAAAGCAGACGTTCCTGCAAGAAGCTACCACTTGGCACAACGTTAAACCCTTCTGCTTTGCCTTGGGCTGTTAGCTGACTAAATGATCATTAATTCTTTGGAAATAGCAAATACCTCCGAGATTATCGCTTTAATGTTGAAGGGAATCTATTTTGGTACAATGAATGCAGAGAAATATGATGCCAGTTTTCTGTAGTGTATTAATATTTCTAATTATTTTGAACATACATTTTAATGTGGTGGATATGGCCAGGATTTTAAAAAAATAATAAATCAGTAATATCTATTCAGGTTGTAATATACTTACTCAAGCATCTGTTTTGGCTAAGGCAGTCTCTGAACTCAGGTTATTAGTTCTCACAATCTGCTACAGACCCGAAGTCCCAGAGTTCACCCCCCACGCACTGAAAAGATCCCATAAATCTCCACAAATATGTTCATAAGATGGAATGTTGGACTCTGTGCCTTTGGTGTGCTAGCTATGGTTCTTATCAGAAAAGCAAAGTCAAAACCTGCCTGCTGTGCAGGCAGTGAGAAACATGGAAGCAGGAGGATCCATTCTACAGAGAAGGCAGAGGTTTTACATAAGGAGCACGGCTCATGAAGCCTAGGAGTGGTTCTATGTTCCACTGTGCATCACGCCGACTATCTGAAGAGAAGCACTTCCTCTTGGCCACACACACATATACATAGGAAAATTTCCTTACTTCTTTGGGTGTAGGATGCTACACAGGCTTTGTGCGGGGGTGATGGCATGGCAGAGTGCACAGGAAAAGACTGTCTTTCTCTCAGCCTCTCATTACAAGGAAGGTCAGGATTTAGCCTTTCTCAATTTGAATAGAGGACTCAAACGCTTAAAACATCAAATTCTCTTTCTGGATTAAATCAAACAGAAGTCTCCAGCTTTCTCAACTAATGGTACTGATGCTTTCCATAAATTTCACATTAAGATAAATACTTAAAGACACTACAATGTGTCAAATCTGCAAGCATTTTGCACCTTGTTAAAGTGAGATCAAAGTGACACATCAGTAGTTTGCCTTTGTCTTTTCTCATTATAGCCAAAACTTTGTTACTTGTCACATTAGCTTGCTGGAACATCGATGTCATCAGTAGCTAATGGTTGATACAGTTGATTCCTTGAAAGTCATTCAGCATTCATCAGTCTCCTTTGTTCCTTTAGACTAATAAAACATGGCAGCTAAGACACAGGCATAATTATCCCGTGAGCTGGCTGCACTTCTTTTTGCGCCTTTTCCAAGAAGTCTTTGTCAGACATTGCAGATGATTCAAAGACAGTTTGAGAAAACTGTCATTCCCTTCCCCAAGGAATTTCATCGTCTGTGGATCAGCCTGTTCGAAGTCAGGGAGCTGGGCCCAGGTCCTTAGCAGGAATCTTGGCTCTACCACACTCCTCTTGGCAGCAAGGGCACAGGAGCGGTGGAGCGGTTATGTCTTAGTTTCAATGAAATGCTATAAGTCCAAAGGTTTGCTCATTTGGAGGCATCAGAAAGATATCCAAGTGAAGGAAACCACCACATTGGGATGTGATCTTTTGTTACCTGGAACAGCTGCTGTGCTGCAGGTGGTTTGCAACTGACTGAAACTGGAGCTCATTTTTTCAGAGTGGTTTCATCTCACTAACACTGACACAATCGATGCTGCTCTGTGATCTTAAAATGTAGTTAACATAAAAAATAAAATAGTCAGAGCCATGAAGCAACTGTTCCCTCCTCCAAAACAACTCATTAGAGTTTGCAAAGGACTATTAGAAATTCAACACTTGCATGAAACCTGTAGCAATTTCCTATGAAAGCGTAACAACTATTTTTACCAATGTCATAAACTATTCAAAATAATATAGATTAGCACAAAATCCCTTTACAAATCTTCTCTCTGAAGTGCCAAATCTCCAAGGAGACACACATACCATATTATCTACCACTTTCATGAAAAACACTGGAAAATAGATGCCAGAGAAGAGAACAGGAACTTTGTAATTAACAGTCACTGTGAAGTAAATGGGAGAAGTAGCTAAATGAGGGGTGGCAGCTGGGCATACTCAAAGTTTCCACTTAGCCTTGAACTAAAGAATGAGGTTTTTATTTATAGGACAAAATTCTGACTCATGTTGTAATAACCTGACGGTTGACCTTAGCCCTGCTGATATCAAAGGGCCTGTCTTTTCTTCAGGAAGTGGTCTGACCTCCAGAAGTAGAGAGGTACTCAGTGAGAAACACATCACGTCTGAGCAGGAAAGGTACCTACCACGCACCAAAACCTGCTAACAGTTGGCAGACTCTTGCAGATAGCCATCTACGTTGCCCCCATCCACCCCCTGCACTTATCTTCGCTTTCTGGTACATGCATGATCTGTGTAAGCACAATACTGTGGAATTCTGCCAGAGTAATAGTGACAGATCCCAACCTAGTCCATGACAAAGTAGGGAACTACACTGTTTAAAAAAGAATGATGCAAACTAGGGTATCACCAAATAGCTAACCCCCAAGATTTGCCCTAATAATAAATCTGTGTATTCTCAGACCCAAGAAACAGAAGCAAAATTCAATGTGTTCAACACCACCTTCCCATCATTGTCCGGAAAAATAGCCTAGAAATGCAGTTTACTCTGAATTATGATGGTATGAGAGATATCTCTCTTTCATGATCTGTCAGAGTGTAATATACATGACAAACGACTTTGTGTCCATTTATAAAGGGCTTAGAAAAGAGTTAGTGGCTAAGATTATACTGAGGGATTCTAACTTCTGCCTTTATGGAGTATAACAGGGTTAGGCACCGTGGCATCTCAGCCAGTCAGAACTGTGACAGCGACACAATGTATGGGATGATATTAAACCAGAAGATTTTCAGATAGAATCAAACTGGGACAACTAAAACAAAAGCAAAATAAAAAAAAAAATTAAAAAAATCAGCAAACACCTGCAGAAAAGCTGCCTAACAGTATTCTAAACCACGTGAAACAGATGTGATGAGATTCGACTTTTAAAGTATTTGCAGGAAAGACTTCTACATTTAAAACCAATGTAAATCATCAATGCAGCAGCCTATAATAATTCCTCTTAGGCACGGAGAATATCTGCTCTAAGTCTGAGTATCCACTAGACCAGAAGAAGTAGCACGTATCTATTTTCCAACCATCACCTGTAGCAAAGTCTTCTTTTAAAAGACAATTATTTTTCTCACGCTGCTATAGTACTAAACTCAGTGAGGCCGAGTTATATAATGCGGGACTGAAAAACCCCAGAATTCTGTATTTAGAAATACAGATAATCTATTTAGCACACATAATTTAAGGAGTAACAGTCCAATTCTCTAAATCTATGTCTCACAAGCATTTAAAGACTTTCAAGAAAATAAAGCCATAAACTCTTTCTTCCATCAGGAACTGATGAAAGCATACTTGAAGGGGAGGGAATTCAGAACACAGCGCAGTGTTTGCAAATTCCTCTCCTTTCTTCCGTGCTGTGGCAGAGACCATATGCAATAGTTTTCCAAGGGTTTCTTTATAGCCAGACGTTTATTGTTAAAAACTTGCATCTGTACAGCTGAGAATTGTGTCCCTGCCCAGCTCTGCGTCTGATGCGATGCCTGTAGGGGATGTGGAGCTGATTTTGGTGTACGGGCAGGCTATACCTTTTGGTTTAAAATGAAACAATGCCTCTGGTTAAAGCCCAAGTCCAGGCTATAAGTCACCAACGCTGAAGGTCAAAAATGAGCAAATCGGAGTTTGGAGGCTCTCCTCTTCTCCTTTCCCTTATGCTCTCCTTTGGACTATCAGCTGCCCTGAAATTGTCTCTCTCCCTCAAAAACCCCTACCCACACAGCGAAACCAAACCAAACCAATGCCCCTTCCCTTAGCCTTCTGAAATCTCACAGACCTAAGCAGAATGGGATCCAGACACCCCCAGCAGACCATTTTTCCCTACATCATCACATTTACAAAATAAATTTAAGAATTCTTTTCCAGAAAAGCTTGTTCAGCAGCAGCCCACTTCCAGCTTTCTTATTCTAGAATTGAAACAGGACTAATTGTCAGCAGATTTTTTCATGTCATTGAACATTAATATCATTTTAGAATAATCACGCATTCCCCTATGGCACGATCTCTGTCCCTTATCTGAGTTGAAGTGAAGTAAAAGCATTTGTACTTTCCATTTCCAAAGATCATGCAAGCTGGCTGAAGGAAGCACGAAGAGGAGCGTTCTGATTACTTCTGAGTGAGGATTCCACAGATAAGACTGTAAATAATATCAGAGCTATAGAAATGACCTGACAGGACAGTAAGATTTATTTCATAGTTTATCTGATCATTTTTGTGAGCAAGACGATAGAATAAGTCTTGAGCGTTCAATTTAATCCCTTCCTCCCTTTTTTATTGAGTCAGGAGATGTTTAAAGAAATTTATGTAGCTCTTTGAAAGTCAGAATTTTTAATAAGTGACACAGAAAAAGGGATTAAAGGGAGGCAAAGACACAGATAACACAACACTGTACATAAGAAAAAAATGGCTTTGCAATGACTTTCCCTATGAAGGCAGAGGGACAGAAGGTTTTTTGTGATTTATCCATACAGTTTCCTTAACCACTATCTGCATTTGACTAATGGAGAAAAAATAAACAATAAAAAAATAAAAGGACAAGTTGGGAACCTCGCTGTGGAAATGCAATATATGGATGCAGAACTGTCCAGGGGCACAGCATACATATATGAATATACGCATGTAAGACAGCGATCAGGTGCTGTCAGGCCATGTGTACTGACTTCTTATCTGCCCCAAAGCAGAACTCTGTTGCTCAGCTGTCCATATGGATACACTGACAGTAGAATAAAATGTTGCTGCTGCTACCATCAGCTTCATCCTCGACTTCTCCAGGGCCAACACTTCACCTTTAACACTGAATTCTCAGGGTAAAACAAGGTGAGCATAGCAGCTGAGATAGTTTCATGAACTCTCAAGTAAAATATTTTCAGAGTTGTGGGAAACTCCACTTAAAAAGATATTTCTCACTCTGAACCTTGACTTTTTTCTCCAGTTAAGAGATCATTTTGAAATGATATCTCTCTCATTCACTTCAGATTTACTGTTGATAGCTAATTAAAAATTCATCCACGTTTTAAACAAATGGAGAATAATTTAGATTTAGATCTCATGTAACTGTAGTTTTAAACACTTACTTGCAAGCAAAATATAATACATATGCAGAAATCTGTTTCCAAGCTTCTGCATGAAGCAGAAACAGCAATAATTCATCTCTAAAGGACAGCTAAAATATGCACTGCGTTGAATTCTTTCAATATTACACACAAGGGACTGGTGAAGAGAATCAAGTGCCTTATGTTGCCTGGTTGAATGTATCAGATGGATAACAATAAAATAGAAAACAAAATCATTTAGAATACTTTTAGGACCATATGCTCAGTTTCACAGGCAATAATCAACAATAACTATAATACTGCATGATTCAAGGCAAAGAACCAGAGAGATAATCCGTGCTCATTAGGAAGAGTTGCATCACCCAGGTGCTGGCTGCCCTATTTGTGGCACAGTTCTGTGCATTCCTGAAGATACACGCTTATCCCTTCACATACGCCCAATTCAGATTAATTGAAGAAGTCATACCTATTTGCCAATAAATATGTACCAAAGAAAGAGTTTGAGTCTGCCGTAAGTTTCAAAGTAATTCCTGCCAGGTTTCAGGGAGTGGCAAGCATGGACACCACTGTTTGAATGCAATTGTTGGAAGTTATTCAGACTTTAATAAAACATATACATCTGAGTAAATGGCCAGGAGAAGCGACATAACCTATTTACGTACCTCATTTTTAGGACAGGTCTCCTGGGGCTGGATGCTACGTAGACATTCATTAATTCTCCCATTTTTTCTTTTCTTGCCTTTTATTTAAAGAAAAAAAACAACCCCACAAACCTTTCTCCTACACCAGGATCTTTTCATCTTGCTTTTTGCCTCACTAATGGGTGATGACTCTCCCTGTAGCTTTCTGTTCCTCTCTGCATGGCTTGCCGCCATTTCTTCCCCATCCTCCCAGAAGTTTTCCCTGCAACTCATCTCACTTCTTATTGTACATCCTCACATCTCTCTTTCTCTCCTGCTGTTACATCATTCTCATTTCACTACCTTTTGTAGGCCATTCAACTCAGAATAATTAAATTATACTAAAGAGACCCTGTGCAGAACCCTTCTTGGAGTCCCTGGAAAAGGACAAATCCCCCAACTCAATCGTTTTCATAACTTTTAAAACATCATCATGATTTTTTTGAGACATTTAGATGTTTTGACACCAGCATTATGAGTTCTTCACACAAATCAAAGCATACTTATTCTCTGAGTAGCATGTGGAAATGTTGACAACTAACACAGGCAAACAGCAGAGCTAAAAGTGAACAGAACTACAGTTATGAAGGTCCCTGAAGAACACATTGTTCACTGGTCTTTATGGTTGGAGCTGCAGGTTATATTTAAATTAAATCCCTTTCAAGACTGTTAAACATTCAATTGTACATAATTATTAAGCTTAAATTTCTCATCACTGGTTCTTCCTTTTTTGGGCTGGGAGAATTCCATTAAATCATACAATTCATGGCCAATACAGCAACGGATGTAGGATGTTCTGGGTCTACATAACAGCATAATTACTCTAATTTATTCTTATTAATGACAACTTGGTCATAATTAATTACCCCTTTTGCCTGAATACCCAGTGACAGCACATTGTAGACAAAGGGACAAGTTGTTTGAATAAGGCAACAGCTCTGCTTAAGTTTGCATCATTTTCTCCAATGGATGGGAATTTTGGGAAGCGGTAGAGAATTGGTTGGAAAAGCAGCAATTCACTTTCGCAAAGTTCACTTGAAGCCAATAAATTGAGTCATTAACAGCCCTGGATAAAATACCAGGTCCAGATTTAATTATTTTCCTGGCAGTTGGCCATACCTTGGAAAATTTGTCTCTTTACCTCTGAGAAACGGGGAAAAAGCATATTGCCTCCAGATACATGAAAGACTACTATTTGTTAAAAAAAGCCACAGTCTAAAATGCAACAATTAAAAGTCAAGCAACTAAATGAGGAAGAAGCAGGTAAAAATCTACAAGCATCTATTTTCATTTTATCAGGATATCTCAGCACCTGAAGTTGCAGATGGTAGTAAAACCACCAGGTACGATGAAGACATCCATTCTTCGCACAGCTATTTATGAACGCATCTCTCAGGTAATACAGACCAAACTTGAGATTTACTAAACAGGATAAGGCTTTATAGGCTCCTAGGCAAACGACAAGATTTATATATTACTTTTTTCTTGTAAGAGGCAGAATCAGACCATGCACCTCCATTTCCTTGGGAACAGCTACAAAAAATTTTATTTTTAGAATCCTTCCTTCATAAAATACAGAATAGAGGCAAAGCAGGTTATTCTCAACACTAGAAACAGCTAACTTTCACAGTCTATATTCCCCTCTGACATTAAAATGATTCAAAATGGAATTTGCTAGCAGAAAATCAGACCTAACTGCATTACAACTATAAGTTCTGGAATCAAATCCCTCTTTGTAGGCATTTAGGCATATGTAACTAGAGCTTAACTCTTTATTTATAGAGAAATAAAAACAGAAATAGAGTCAGCACATAAAAAGCAAGCATAATCTGATATTTGTTTTGTGTAAACTCAGACCATCAAAGGGAGTTATTAAAACTATATGTTACCCAGAATCTTCATGTACAAGCACAATCAATGCTAAGAACGAGAAACTATCTTGGAATATAAGGTACCTTTATATTAGCGTAACTATACAGCAGTGAGTGCACTGGCATAACTACTTCAATAAAAACAAAACAAAAAACCTTATTAAATCACACCTTTGTCATCCATGTGCATCTTCCAGATTTCCAGCTATTGCAAGTTAGCCTGCAGCAAACAAAATGGGAGGTCTGGGAGATGTTCTGGGGTGGAGGTCCTACGGTATATAAGCCCTGTTTTGTTCTGAAGCCAGACCCTCAGGCTCTGGAATCTACATCTCAGACATACTCCAGTTTGACCAGTTAGTAGAAACAGGACATTTTAGCCTGAATCAGCCTATTTTCTCTCATGCACTGTTCCTCTAAAGAGTGCATTTGCAAATAATGGAATGTTCCCACAGAATTAAAAATTTTAGATCAGGAATGGCACTCCAGCTACGTATCGAGTCCCAGATCCTGTTGACCACAAGCCACAGGATGAGTTCAGACTGTAGCATATCTTGAATCAGACAAAGCCCAACTCTTGACTTAAGAATCAACACCGACAGAGAGCCGCAGGCTGATGAAATTGCTCCACTGCTTTATTACTTTCCCTGGTAAAAGCATGTGCTGTGTGTCTAGCATACCCTCATTTAGCATCAACATACAGTAATCAGATCTTGTTATACACTTCAGTTTAATAGATACAAGAGCTCTCCATCACCAAATTTCAATTCCCTCTATACGTAATTCACAGATTAAGCTATTTGCCACCGTGTTGAACATGGCTGACAGGGTTCCTAGACCTCCTACTCTTCCCAGTTCTTCAGCTTTTCTTGTGGGTTTCCTTTGATTGGTCTCTATGCACTCAGCTTCCTTGAAGTGGTAACAGCCAGACGTGGAGACTGTATTGCTGTAAGTATCCTACCAAGATACCAGATACGGAAATATCATTTCTCCAGTCCTACATGAGCATACTCCCTAGGAATTGTATTAGTCCTCCTGGTCACAATATCACTCCCAAAGCACTTCCCAGGCAGATTCCCTCATCCTTTTTATGGGCTGTACTCTTATGGGCATGACTAATTTAGCTGTACTGAAATGCCTGTTGTCCGGTACATCCATGTTACTACATAATGTGCTGTTGTCTCCATTTCAAGGAGCGAAGCCCTCCTTCACTATTGGTTTCTGAAGTGCTTACTAAAGGGTTCTCAAACTTTTTCCCCTTCTTAGCCACAGATTTTATGTCCCACCAATTGGTCACATAACTTTTGAGAACACTGAGTGTGGCTCCTTTAAAGCTGCTTCTGCTCCTCTCACTTTTATCACAGGCAATACAATGGGAACTTTTCAACAAAGTTGGTATGAGAAAAGAATCCCTCGGCACAATAAAGCATCCCAGTGCTATTAACCATTTGGATGACTACAGTTTTGGAAGAGTGGGAGCTGGGGCCTCTTTTCTGTCTTTCTTGCATCCCCCACCTTGAAAATCTAACTTCTCTTGGCAGAGCAGACAGAGAAAGCACAAAATACTCCTGGATGGTTCTGTGGAGCTGAGATCCACAGGGAAGGGGAGCAGCAGCTACTGAAAAAAAGCTGGTGATCACTGACACCATCCAAACGTTACATGACAATCAGACCTAACAATACTACGGACATTTACCACAAATCAGGCTTTCTGGACAATGGGAAGAGAGGGCTGGGTGTGGTAGCAGAGACTAAGGCATGAGATAGGCACAACAGTGTTATGACAGCATCAGTGACAAATAAAGCAGATCCCATGCAGTATTTCTCATGCCTATACAGGTTTTCCACCCATTTGGGCTTTACATATACCGTGTGGAAGCAAGATTGCCAAATCACAGGCCTTCTATGTCTTCTTAAACTCAACTAGCTTTTAGCACTCTGGTCTGTTCCTCTTTGCTTCTCAGGATGAAGCTAACATAAATCCCCTGCTAAAGATGTAGTACTTAAGGGAGATGTTTTACTGCTGACAAAGAAGAATTCCCAGCTTGCCATGATGGGAATGAAATGCACACAATGGAGCAGCTCCCTTCAGCCCTTAACTGACGGAGAAAGGCTTCAACAATGGGTCATCCTCTTCCCCACTGCAAAACCACAGCCGGCAGAGGCACCAGCCCATTCCCCATCCTGCTCTTCCACGGCTACATCACCAATCAATATGCAGCAATCAGAAATTGCTTGTAGGTTCTCAGAAGCAGCTCCTCCTCCTAGGTCATAAACATGGATTTTAACACTCTCATCATGAAATCATTCCTACCAGATTTCTATTCTATTGACTTGAATTCAACACCACGAATGTGCCATTCTTTCTTGTTTTCTATTACTCGAGTTCCTTGCATGGGTGTGCAAGCATAAAAAAAAAATCTTTACATCCCCTTGATGGCTTGATTAATTTTGTACTTGACATCTTGATTTTTTGCTAAATGAGTGCTCATTTGTTCCCTTTCCACCTTCCTTGTTTGTTACTATTTTAATGCCTGCTAGACTACTTCATTCATTCATCTTTGTCTGGGGCTTGTGTAGTTTATGGATACAAAACACCCTCTGAATCTCAAATTTCTATTCTTGTGGGGCTGAGCTTTGACAAGAGGTCTCTGGAATCCATTTTCACAAGAAAAATGCACATCTTTGGAACACATTTACCACAGGTAACACAGAATAGCCACACAGAGACAGCTTTTCCAGTTGCGCTCTCAGTGATTGTGCCGGGCCATATAGTAGGAGGACATAACCTCAGCATTAGGTTGCTCGTAATTCCAAAGGCTGCAAGTTAGCATGCCTTACAAAGTTATCTGCATTAGTGGGACATGATAACTGGCAAGATACACACTTTCAGCTGTTTACAAACGTGATAGTTTATTTAAACTATCCTAAAGGAAAAAAACCACAAAGAAAACAAAAAACCACCCTCAAACCATCATCAACAACAAAAAAACAACACTGCAAGAGAAAAAACCAGAGGTTTCTACGTACTAAAATTCACTGTCTCTAGAAATGGATCAAGAAGTCCTCATGCCCAAAGGAAAAGGTATTATTTTCCAGAAATGAAGAGGTGAATCCCACGAAGCTGCACTGGAACCTGCCAGAGTCACACAATACTAGCAGACAGAGAGCTGGGGATGGGCAGGCAGAATCCAGATTGGAGAATATACATCATGAAGGAATACTTGCAACTCAGGTCTGACTCTCTGGGTATTGGTCAATGATTTATTAATGTGCGCATCTCTCTATCACCATTTAAAACACAACTGGACAACAAAAATACATTAGGCTTTATGTATCATACCAAACAGTTTATTTTTCCAAGGTTAAATGTACTAAGACTGGCCGATATACAGAACAAGAATGAATGAACGTCCAGGAAATAACTGAAAAGAAAAATCACTGACTTTGATGGTGCAATTGTGTTTTCTCTTTGCGAACATCTGAGAGAAGCATTCATTCATATTCTGAATGGAAAAAGGCAACTGAAACAGGTGGTCTATTACTAGATCCATTAAACAAGAGATTTATGCATTACATATCCAT
The DNA here is from genome assembly GCA_033558235.1 of Neomorphus geoffroyi. NCBI lineage: Eukaryota > Metazoa > Chordata > Aves > Cuculiformes > Neomorphidae > Neomorphus > Neomorphus geoffroyi. The sequence goes on along the minus strand of JAUMJM010000045.1, from coordinate 8,529,076 downwards.
CTTGAAGCAATTAGGCTGATCATTTTTTCCCTCTTTTATGGCTTCATTGAAAACTTCTGGCAATAAAGCAATTAAAAAGTAACTATCCAAGCATTTATCTATGATATCAAAGACAACCAGCCTTTCTTTTATCCGAAAAAAGCTGCTTCACTTTCCATCCTTAGAAAGAACAAATTTAGAGGCAACATTCACTGTTAAGACAGTGACATAATGCTGCCATTGTCCAAAGTCTGAATGGTGAATGATGGGGTATGGACTTGCTAAATCATTGTTTGCTTTCTATTCTGGAAAATGATTCTTTTAAGTTTGACTTTAATGTCCCGAGGCACGGGAACAGCAAGCAGAGAAATGAAGTTGCCATAAAATTAATCTTGAAGTAACCTCCTTGCCGCACATGCTGCAAGGGCACCTGCTGGTTTGGCTTTCAACAGGCACTGCCCTCATAGACAAGCACAAAATGTGCAAGGAATAATGACTTTCAAGACTCAGGTTGATGTGACATATGGAGTCAGTCAGATGTTAAAACATAAAAGGATGGATCCAGCAATAAGATGTAGGTGCCAGAAAGCTATTTTTTTAGAGGTGCTTCACATGAATGGTAGAAGCCAGTCTGAGCTTCACAGAGCCCACACAGCCTCCTCTCCAAGAAGAGGTAACAGAAAAGGGGCTTGTGGACTGTAGCCCTTCACACACACAAAGAAAAATAAAATCTCCATTTGTAGGTTCTTTCCTAAACTGAAGTTTACTTTCCTTAACTTAAATTAACCACTGAATAAGTCGAAGGTAGTTCTGTCAGTAATTCAGATAACGCAGACACTGGGCACGTGCTGACTGACAGCAGACTGCAGAGACTGATCACAGTCACTTCAGTTTTAAGTACCTGCAATGACTGCAAGGTTGCCCCCCAACACAGCATGGAGTGACTCTTTCGAAGTCATGGGACAAAACAGTTACTTCTGCATTCTCTGTGGCAACGACTCCATCTACTTTACAAAAGATAAAAGAAGACCTTTGAGCACATGATGACTGCAGTGAGTCAGGCGCTTGGTGCCATGTGGCTGTGTGAATCCTCACAAGATGTACAAGATGTACAACTCAGTGAGTTCTCGTCTCTGAAACTGGCAAGCAAAGAAGGAAGAAGTGATGTTTGAAGAAGACTGAAACAAACAGAAGCTTGTTTAAGTGAGCTTTCTCTGCTCCTAGGAGATTCCCCGCCCTCTTGCAGTATGACAAAAAGAAATGCTCTGTAATGCAGGAGCTCTGAAAAGCAGGCCAGAAACTGTCCAAGGTGAACAGTCTGAATATCACAGTGATAGAAGGGTAACTGCTTTCAGGCCTTTGGTTTGGTGCAGTTAAAGGCAAAGTCAACAGTGTTCATTGGGCTCAAACAACAAATATTAACGTCCAAACCAATGAATCCAACCAGCCAGAGGCATCAGTAAGCCTTGCTCGTGCACAGGCACAGCTTTCTCTTTTATGTCACTGAAGAGTAGTTTCCTTCTGTTTGTTTTGTCCATCTCCTATGGACAACTGGAACTGTATGCTGGAAATCTCAAGCATCTGAAAGGTTTTAACCTCAAACAACAAGTCCTTAAACCAAACCCTATGGTACCAGAAGCTGTACTTGCCACTCTCTGTGGTCTGGCTCACTCACTAGTAAAAGATAAATGCAAAGTGACATAAGTAACCCAAATTCCACTGGATCAAAGGTTGAAAAGTTTCCAGCCATGCCTACACGTTTCATGATTTCCTTATATTCCTTAGGGATCATAAACATCTAAGGGACCTAAGCATGGAAACCAAAAAGCTTCAATGATTTTGGGTGCTACAGATGATTACACCTGTCCAGCCACACACACTGATACTTGCTAACAGCAAAGATCAGAAGTGATCTAAGAAAATGAAACTATGTGAAACTAAGTGAAACTAGGGAATTCATTTTAATAATTTAATTATGGAATTGAAAATTTACTACAGAAAACAGAGAGAAAGAGAAGATGATGTACACTGCCAAATTCATCAACATCTTGGGATTTTACCATGAGTTTCAATCTTTTAAAATCTCCAGCTTCTTAAATCAAAACAAAACAGATGCTGACCCAGGAAGGGTCTTGAGAGATCAGCTCACTCATCCCTAGCTCCCAAGGTTGGCCAGCTATCAGTAAGCAAGGAACACCCAGCTCCATTTTTATACTGTCACAGTCTGTTCTGCGTTGTGTGGATAGTGAGAGGTGAGATGACCTGGGAAGCCAAAAATCCATTAACATAGGCACTGTGGGATATACTGTGGGAAATGGAGAAGCTGGATATTATTTTTTGAAGTACAGCTCTAACGATGTACAGGTAGAGTGCAATCTGCAGTTACAAGAAACAAAAAGGAACTCCCCCTTTGAGTCTAATACGAGTCTTGTGATTTATAGATGCCCAAAATCCATGACTTTTGAAAGCTGATAATTCTGTATATCCTAAAAAGCAGTGTGCACAGCCACACAATATTCCACAGGACTAATGATGCTACTAAAGCCAGCAATTACAAACCACCTTGTGGCATTCAGTTCAGAGACAGAGTGATAGCAGAGCACACACTGCAAATGGAGCTCTTGGGTTTGTTCCACCCTACACTGGATAAGTTCAGTAAGTTCTGGAAGTACTGCAGCACATTGTGAATGATAAATGAAATGAAAAATCTCTGCTCAGTGCACAGTGAGTAGCCAACTCCCTTCTCTGCTGCATCACTTGCTTTCAAGGTACTTAATATGCAACTTTGGTGAGAGACATTCAGAAAATCCCAGTGAGCCCAGATGTCTCAAAAATAAAAACAGAACATCGCAATTTTGTCCCAGGGCTTCAGTTGGATGTATTCAATTTTCATTTTATTTTTGCCTACCTCTATCCAGTGACCTCCCTTGTCACGGTGCATTATGGGCTCATAACAAACATCTGCAACTGCTGGTTGCTCAGTTACAAAAGAGGCTTAAGGGTCTGGCTGCTTCATTTCTCACATTTCTCACAGAGTCCGTACTGTCCAAATACTTCTTTTTGAAAGAATGAATAAGTGGTGAATAATCAGCTCCATCACATTTTTTAATCAGTGGCCGCAGAACCACATTGTTTTCCCAGCACTTTCAATATGTTAATTTCTCTAAAACACAAATCAAACCACAAGCAGTTTGGATTGGTTTCCACTGATCTGATTTACCATCAAATACAATCTGCTGGGCAGAATTACCATGGGGGATGAAAGATTTAGGAATTGTATCTTGTTAACAAGCAGCACAGGTGGGCTTACAAAAATTTACAGCAAGGTTTAAGTCACTTTTGCTGGGTTAGAGATTTGCTTCTCCCTGGCTATATTGTTATACTGTTTCAGGTTATTGGATTGGGTAGATGATCAGCTGCTTTATTGCTCCTGAAAGGTTAAAATTGCAAAAATCTTGCTGTTTTATTGCTTTGTCTCTCTAGTCTCTCACTCCTGCCTGCTTGTTTGCATCATCAATTTATTATTACTTGTAATAACTGCAATAGCAGACAATATATTACTTATTACACACATGGGCAGAGGTCAGAAGAAGTTGCTTTATTCTTCTCTACGTACTGTGGCCTCTAGTTGTAAGCCCATTAGGAATGCTTAATAACAAAAGCAATAAAACAGTTTAATAACTGAACCCATTTCTACTACCTCTCTATAGTTAGTAGTGGGGCATGGAAGGAAGAAAAAAGGATTAGCTCAACCACCACTGTTCCTCCCAGTGGAGTGTTCCCTTCAAAGAAGGTGGCAGGATATTATTTAGAGATTACATCCTGTAATAGTTTTATTTCCTCCTTTACTGGCACCGTAAGGCTATACACACAGAAATAGGCCTTTATACACAAAATTTATTACTACATCTGGAATTTCAATCCAAAGATACAAAACTTGCCTGAGGAAGAGCAGTGAGCGCGGTTATATCTGCACTGCTGCTCATATGCCAGGCTCTCTTCAAAACTCAGGGACAAACAGTGCAAGGCACATACTCAGCAGACTGGAAATGTGTGATGCAAAGTTTACAGGGATCAGGTGTTCAGGCTCCTTTTAGCTGACAAGGCGGTCCTGATTACCAGGTGTCAGGAAGGTCTTCCTGTTTCTCTCTCAACCAATCACTTGAAAAAGCTTTGGGCACTTTTCTGGAGCCAACATTAAAGCGATATCCACTGTGGGAATGCTCTGGATGCCACACACCAATCCATCACCATTTACCATTCAGCCAATGTGGTATTTTAATAACAACCAGCTCTAAAACATTTATTTTTAAGTACATATCAAAGCCCTGACTGCTTTATTTGCTTGGAAGGGAGGGCAGAACTGTTCCAGGAGACTTTCTATTTTCTACCAATTCCCTCAAGAAGGATATTACGGGTAGAATTCCCATCTCTGGGTGGAAAATGAGTCAGACTAGTTATGCAACAGAGGTTTTCACTAATTAAGAAGGATGCTATATTCAGGTAGACAACTGGCCAGAAACAGATGCTATTTGTGGGCATAACTGAGCATTAGCAAATTGGCTGTTTATTAAAACAGGTGTTTGTGGAGCGTCACGTGTCTTGACACTGCAGATGTGCCATTCTGCTCAGAGATCACGTTAGAGAACATCGGTTTCCTTCCCAGTTACACTTACACTTCAACTGAGTTGATGTAGGAATCAAATTAGATTCAACAGAGTCAGCATCAGCTTTGAAAACTGGTGATTTCAATCAGGGATGTAGCAAGAAAATACAAGTTTTTACTCATGCCAGCTGTTCTGTTGCCCACTTTCAATCTCACAATCATTCATTATTGTCTAGTTGAAAAAACCCCACTGTTTAAAAAAGTTGCTCTGGCTTCCATTAAAAACAACAACAAAAAAAACCCCCACCAGACACCACACATGCACAGAGTTCCAGAATTCCCAAAGATCTAGAAAAAATATACCCTATTCATACCATCAAGAAACTGGAAAACAAGGAGAGCAATGGCTTCACACACTGAAACGTAGCTAGTGTCGGAACAAGAACACCACACTGTCACTGTGAGACTACGCATCCTTCCTACGGGAGACATTATGTGTATTGATACTTGAATGCTAATTGTGTTTAAAGTTTTCACCATGTTGATGATACTGACAGCAGACCAGGCTGATCAGATATGCTGAGGTTAAATTACATTCTGACAACTATTTTCTAATCTGAGTAAAAATGAAATAATTCTTGACCTTCCAGTGTCAAGAAGATGTCATTCCCTTTCCCTGACTGGCCTCTTCCCCAGATTAGTCCAAAAAAACCCCAAACCCACCCAAAGTTTTTATTTTGGAAGTTAACATCATTGCATTATTTATTTATTCATTTAAAGGCCATGCCACAGCAGCAGGAGTGTACAATACCATGCCAAACATATCGGGTCGTGTCATGTTTTGACACATCAAAAGACAACAATTATTCTACGAGTTTTGTAAACATTAATGATGAGTTCTTCATGCAAACAAATGTCTTCTCTAGATAGAAGTACCTTTGCCTTGTCTTACAGCAGAACAGTGCAAACTAAGCTGGGCCTGGGTATGTCAGTGCTGATCTGGCACCTCTGTTCATAATTCAGACTCTCAGCTACTCCCGTTTGTCTCTTGCTGTACCAAAAGCTGACACACATCAAGCTTCTGATAACTGAGCTCCCTAAACATTCAAAGTGATGTTTCTGAATATGAGGCACTTTTGAGATGGTTATGTAGGATTATCTCAATTCAAAAATACCGATTGCTGCAGAAATTCCCCAAAGTGCTCTCAAACAAGAGATTTTTGCAATTTTAATTAATGTGGTCTTAGAAACAAGATGGATGTAAATTCTGAAAGGGATTTCAGTGCTTCAGACTGTAAGATAAATAACTGTGGATCAAGAAATCAGACAATTATATACATCCACATTTGCAAGTCACTTATAGAGAAGTCTGACATCACACAGGAAAACATGGATCTGCAAGGCCAGTTTTGCAGAAACACTGGTAAAACACCTCACTTCCCTGTTGGCACAGACTATTGTACAAGTCAGGTGTAAACCAAGGACCTGAAACAAAGTTAGCCCAGAAAACAAGATGCTTGCAAATTCCCAGGGAGGACTTAGTTATGTCTCTTCTTAAATAGCTGTTCTGAAACACGCTAAGACAACCATGCCTGTCATTACACTTTCTACGCTGTAATTTGCCTGTGGATTTGCTTGTTGTTTTTACAGGCAAAAATGCAGCTCATAACCCCCAAACGCTTGCTGAAAATTTAGGCATTTGAAATCACAAGTTTGTTTAAGAGTCTTCTGACCGAAGAGGCATTTCATGAAGGAGAGGTCAAGCTGTGAAGAGATGTGCTGGATTCTGAGATGCTGGGGTTTGAAATCCTGAAACTGAGAGAAGCAGCAAGCTCGCCTGCATCCGAATAACTGCTGAAATGCAACAGACCCTCTCAAAGGCAATGTGCCCACAGTGTGAATACCAATTTGATATCTACACACCACTCGTTTTGCCAGATATTTAGAAAAGCTAAACCGCAGTCCTAAATAAAAGCGCTTGGTTAATGATCCTTAGCAAAGCAGATTTTTCAGTGCATACAATGCAGTCTCTACAACTTAGTTTCCAAAGTAAGTAAAGCATGAAAGGCAGATGAATTCAGATGAAATTAAACCACAAATATCCACTGCACTTACAAATGAAACCCTCTGCTTACTCTATATGCATTCACTTCACTGGGGCAAAGCACTTTTCTGCCTGCAATGTTTATTAATATCAACGATTTGAATGATAGGCTGAAGAATATTAGCTATAAATTTGATTTAAAATTCATCAATGCAGATCAGGAAATCACTAAAAAGAGTTAACAGTAATGTAATCAGGAAACAGAAAGCTTGATTTGATCAGCCTGCCCAATCAAAGCAGCTTTACTTTTCAAATCCTGCATATTCAGGGCTTAGCAACAAACTGTTCAAAATAGTGTGTCAAGTCCAGAAGCATTTAGAGAATGTATCCAAGGAAGGATCCACATGGATAATCTTTCCCTTCATAAAAAGAGACAAAATTCACAGAATACATTATTTGCTATTATTTACTCAGATCACTAGCAATGAAAAAGGACACTTAACACACTAGAGTTTTTTTAAAAAAATAAAAATTACTGCATCTTAAGTATTTAAATTCTCAACTCAACCCACCAGGCCTGATCAGAGAAATGTGAAAAATGCTTTGCGTTTGCAAAGAATTATGTACCACTTGACCAGCAAAGCATGTAGCACCATTTGCAAAATTCAGCACTGGGATTACAGCAGTGGCATATGCAGTTCACTTACATTTTAGACTACGCCATATGTAAAATGAAATTTACTTAGGCCTTTTAATTAATGCAGTGTGCAAGACCATCTCCGAGATTTGTATTTCAGCCATATAAAGCATTGCTCAAAGAATTAAGTGTTCAATCCTATGCTTCTCTGAGCTGAAGGAACTACACACCTGACTGTGCACCAAAGAAATCTCTGTGGATGTTTTGATGATTAACTGTATTCATTTGTTCATGGGACCAGGGCCAAACATGTTAAAATTAATAAGCTTCCCACAGAGTATAAGCAGTTAACAAAAACATATGCAGCACTAGAAAGTTACAGTCATCATTTACTGTGAGGCTGGTTTGTTAAACTAAAAATGTGTACTAGGAGGAAGTGTGCCTCTGCTGCTGTTCCACAGATTACTGCTTTCTGTATTTTTACTTTCCAGATGATTAGAGGTACGGAGAAGTAATGTAACATGCGTGTTCACGAGGCAATAACGGTACCTCTTCATTTCAAGAGAAATTTTGCTTTGACTCACTTTCATTTGGTCTTCATCGGACTGAAATGTCTAACGTGTACAGTAAATCAACCTAGTTTTAATGGTCAAAGTTGAATTACCTAATACAAGCTATTTGTTTCTGTAAGATAGAGAGAAACGCAAGGGTATCGGGGATGAAGTTAAGAGCAACATTTATCAAACATGGATTAAATGAAGCAAAGATTTGGTGAACAGAATCCCATCTCATTTCTTTTGAAGGACTATGACAGCTTTGATTTTCACAGCCTCCGAGATCATGACATTACGATATTGAAATTTTAAGAAATAAAAATTATACCATCACTCTTCATTTTCTGCACTGTTGCCTTTGAAGCAGATTACAAAGTACAGTTTTCTATTATTCTTCAGTGAAGAAGGAAAAATCATGAGAACAGTTAGTCTGGGTTTTAATCTTCACTGCCCACTGAACAGCGGCACTGTGATGCATGACCCTGACCTTTCGCAGCCCGGTGCATTTTGACTGTTTGCCCACTCAGCTCCATCCCTACATTTTAGTGAGGCCGTAAACAAGAGATGTGGAATGGCGTGCCCAGCAAATCACAGAATGCTGAAAAGGTCAAAATAGTAGCGCCAAACATTTCTACTCTGTAATTTACAGAATATATGAGGCATTCACAGCCTAATAACTCATTCATATGACAAACACTGTACAGAGAATGTAAAATGGCAGAACATGAATTCCTTCCACTGACAATGCTTCTAACAGACAAGGAAAACGGTGCAGACTTTGCCCTGTGGTTCTCTTTTCTGGAACATTAATATTGCCTGACTTTCAATGCACAACAACATATGTCTGTGGACCATGCAGTGAAATGTCTCTGTGTTTCCAGTCAGGCTGCGAACCCAAAAGGCAAAGTCCCTGAGGAAAGAATCCTGGTCAAAGCCTTCCCTACCTGTACTCCTTCTCAGCTTTCTCAGAGCGCTTCCCCTATACCAAGTGATTTTATTATCACAAAATTTCTGGAAACCAGAGAAGTACAATCCTCACTTTAAAAAACATACACAAGAGTCCTGGACAAGGTCAGAACTACAGCAGAACAAAAAACCCTGCAGCTCTTACCAAGAGCCCTAATCTCCTGCTCTCCATCAAGAGCATCTTCCCTGTTTTCCCATGGGCTGAACTTAATTTTTGTAGGAACAAACTTGTGCCTATTTCTCAGATACAAGTCAAATGCAGTAAATCTAGAAACCAAACAAGAGATACTGTAGCCAAGTTCAGCATAGCTACAGGCCTGTGGCTGTTGAAGGTATGGTTGTATTTGTTAATGAGAGCTTAGGCCAAGCAAAGTGCTCAAGATGGGCACCCTGAAAACCCCCACACAACGGTCTCCACCTTCAGAGAAAGTTTTACCAGTGCAAGATGATTTGACACACTCCTCAATCAACCTAAGTCAGCTAATGCCCTTGGATGAATGTTGTTGAACAACTGTAAGCCAGGACATACTGGAGTGTTCCTTCTTTACTACTTTCTTGAAATAAAAAATGCAACAAATTTATCTGAACTATTGCTGTTTCAAACTTATCTGCAAGGGTATCTATCTGACAGCAATTCATCACTTCTTTCCGTAAAGATAATGTCATTTTGTCCCTGAGTATATATAAGATTGATCTAAAGACCACCAAAATCAACATAAGCAATAAATTGTTTAAAGAAGTACAAAAGAGAAATTTGGAAAGCACCAAGTCTTCCTTTCTGACATATTTGTGCTGATCCCATGGATCCCAATGGATGTAAAAATCCTGGATCAGTAGCCAGGATTTGGCCTTATCTTTCCAGGTCCATTAAAACAAAAGAAAAAAAGTGTGCCAATAAACTTTCCTCTGCTTCACAGATGTAAATCTGGATTAACTATACAAAAGGAAAAACAACTGTGGATTTAGACCAGCTGAAGAACAGATCCCAGCCTCAAGTCTCTGAAGTACAGCATTTCACCATTATCCCTGAGAGAAGCAGGGATATTAACAACGTACCAAATTAGCATCAAAGCATTAGCAGTAATACACTTAGGGTATTTAGGGAACTACTTCTAAACCTAAATGTCAGACAATTTGTCTCTAATATTCCCTGCAGACTAGTACAAAATGACTGTAATAGATGCAAGTTCTGCCTCCTTTCATACAGGCACGTACGGCTGAAATAGCTGTGGAGCTGTATCCCTTGTGCTGCAGAGGAAAGCAGCTCCTAAAGACTATACCCCGGGTTTATCTTCATTTCCTAGTGAAAATTGCTCCTTCATGTATTTCTGTGCAGGAAAATGAAGCCTTTGGCATTTCAGTCTGCACTGCTAGGAGGAAAGGATTTTCCAGCACCAAGTCTGGGATCATTTACACAGCATGTCTGTAATCTCTTGAAAAGAGGGAAATAGTGGATCAGGTTTGGTCTCCTGTGGGAAGAAAGGGGACCTCCCAGCCTATCTACAGAAGGCAGCGGGTGCAGCAGAGAGCCCTGGGTGGCTGGAAGAAGATGTGTAGACAACAGCGAGGGTACCAGCTTGGTCCTCCAGACATGCAGCAGTGCATGGTTGACATGGCTGTGAGGAGAAGGCACAGCATGAGGACAACTGGGAATGGAAGAGATAAAATTTTTGCTGGTTTTCGGATGGCGAGGATGCCAACCACATGCTTTCTCTACCTTTACTCCCACCTCTCCTCTGCTCTGCTGTTCAGTGCAGTCAGACCTAGATCCCTGATATGGGGGTAGGGATTATTCCACCGAGACAGAATAAGGCAGGAGGATGTGATTTGGGGTAAGACTGTCATCCATCCTACACTCAGACTCTGCACAAGGAAAGAACAAGTTTGCCTCTACGGGCAACTTTCAGCCTTCTCTCTGTAGGGAACTCAGTGCACAATTTAACCACTTGGATGGGGCACCGTAAGCCAACACTCAGCTTGAAGTACTATTACTGTTAATAATTTTTATAGAATATACTACAGGAGTAATATCTTACAGACTATTCTGACAGGAAAAGGAGTTGTATCTTGAAAAGTTGTATTCAACAGGAAAAAGAAATGGTATTGCTGATTGCTATTGTATTTTCCAATGAGAAAAAAATAGTGTACATGGAGGTAATCTCCTATCAAGGCTGTTCTTTACAAGGCTCAGGTTTTATATGCTTATGATTTTGTACTGATTGATCTGTTTGTACTGATTTCACCTAACAAGTTGAAATCAAAGATGAGATATTAGTTAATTATCTTAATTAGAGCTACTTGATTTTGGAAAACAGGAAGAAGGAGTGATCTACGTCAAAAACATCACGCATTCTCACAGAATGAGTGAAGAGAATGGGGAAAAAAGATATTTCCTACCTTACATCCCCATTCTTTTCACCTGAAGGATGTCCAATTTGACAGCCAGTACATGTCTCTACACAAAACATTCCCAGGAAAGCCCTCCAGAGTCTAATCAGCCTATAAGCTTCCAGAAGAGTTAGCCTGAACATGTTCTGTGTCGACTTGGGCATCAGCCATGGAAGCCCAGCACGGTTCTGTGCCCTCATCTGACTCCCACAGCGCGACAAGAACTGCTTGCAAATGTGTATTTGGGCTGCCACCATGTCACGCAGAGTGACAAGAGCTCCAAATCTTAACAGAAAAAGCAGGCAGAAAAAGAAAATAACTAAACCCACCTAATTTGCAGCCCTGTCTCCTTTAAGCTTTAATTTCATCCTCCTCAGACATTCTTGTCTTGGTCTCAGCTTCAACTTTCTCCTAGTTCAACCGCTTTGCTTGCTCAGGGTCCATTCAGGTCAGGTCACCTCTGACTCCTCAATGTTTGCCTCTTCTATGCTACCTCAGCTGAGCAGAAGGAGCTGAAGCAGCACAGGGGGAGAGGGCTGCTGCCCTCAGAGGGCTGCAAAGCTCTGGATTTGGCACAGCTCAAAAACCCCCAGACATCCATCTCGGAGCCCCTTCTAAGCCCTAGACTGGAGAATTGCTTGTGGGAGCTGAGGGAAGGAAAGGCAGAAGGGTAGCATGCAGCTACCAACGTAAGACACCTGGTTTTCATTCGTACCTGCTACATTCCTGAGTAGTCAACACATGTGATCATTTAATCAAAGAGCAAATCAAGAGGCACACACACAGCACTCAGAGGCCTGACCACGCAAGAGTATCAGTGCTCTTTTCACACTGCAAACACACCAATCAGAATTCCTTCCCAAGTTCACTTTCAAATCACTTGCTCTGTTTGAATTTTTATAGTTCAAAATTGCCGTATTGTTTTTTTTTTTCCAAGATCACCACCATATTCCACTGTTTATCAAATACTTGTATCGTTAAATACAAAGAAAGCATGATTTAATCAGTAATGGCAAATAATGGTGGATTGTCTTGAATAGACTGGCTTGCTATGCAAATGATGGTTCAAAAGATGCAGTAGATTTTTTAAATCATTATTTATTTTTTAGAGAAGTGGGGTCTCAATATAAATTAACTGTCGACAGTGAATGCAGTATCTTAAAAATGTCATTAAACGCATGCGTTTTCACTTCTGAAATTACTCCTTCCAGCCAGTGCTTCAAACAAAGAGAGGTTGGGGGTTTTTTTGAACTATTTTTATTCTCTTCTTGTACCTGGCAGCAGATGTAACTTTGTACATTCCCTTGCACTTGTTTTACAGTAGCTCTATTGATCTGCTTAATAACTAGTCCCAGGGAATTGCACTGTTAAATCTTCTAGAAACAAAATCTTTCTGAACAGGTCAGCTATAAGGAAAAATGAGAATCCTCATAAACTATGCATTTTCTTTCCTCAGCATCTTTGGAAGCAGAGAAACTACCATGACAAAAGTGAGTTAAAGCCTTAGACATCTTCCCTGTTCAGTAAATCAATTAACATAGATGTTTCTTATTTTGTTTTCTTAAGTAAATGCTTGATAACAAACCCACTACATAGTTGAAAAGCAAATGATACATAAATAGTATGTTCACTTAATACAGACACAAACACATGATCATTCATTCCAGTCTCAACTAACTCATCCATAAGAAAAATTCTAACCAACATCACAGTCACTGTAATACATGGTACAGAATTACCAGACAAACTTGTCTATTTTCATCCTGTATTTTTAGCTGTTTCGATACTCTTGGGACACATAAGTGTAAAATAGCAGCCACAGTGCAAACTTGATGACTCTGGGATCTGCTTGCACACAGACAGGCTAAATAGGACTCCCACAAGTCCCTCACAGATCCTTGTCCGGCCAAGAATCAGTGCAGTGCAACTGTGCTTCCTTTCTTCTGCAAATGCTTATGTCTCTGCCGTGCTGCTTTTACACCAGATGAGAGATGGTAGCGCAATAACGCACAGCTACTGTATTGTATCAGGCAGAATTTGGCTCCTTAGTGCTATCAGAATTGCAGAAACGAGATAATTCAGGAAAGAAACCTACACTGTAATCACGCAATCAAAACATAAAGGGTTGGTTATCTTTCTTTTCATGTTCTCAAAGCACTATGAGTGAACAAAGTTAGCGGGAAAAGAATTTATAAAATAAATTAAGAAATCAGCAGTGATGCACCAACATGTCAACTTAAGACTTAGAGCACAGTGTGCTGCACTACTGTCAGAACTGCTGTACATGAAAACAGATAACAGATCTTCAAAACTTACTGCACCACAGCCTAAAGTCTTCTGCCTGGGGTTTTGATCTTCACTTTTCTGAATCGCATAAGGAGTTCTCTAACCTCAGGGATTTAGTATGAACAATCCAGAGATATGCTTAGGTTTATATGGTCAATCAAAGCAACAGAAAGTTTCTGCTCTAATAAAGGGGGTCTTTCAACAACTGCTTTGAATCACAGTCGCAAAAGTTTAATAAATTCACATTCGGAGTTTTACATGGGAGTCACATTTTACGAATAGAGTTTGTAGGAGTACAGAGTTAGGGCATACAACTCTTCAAACACCATCTTAAGGCCCTTCTGCTTAAGCCACACCATCTCCTGGGCAGAAGACTTGTAAGTAATTTGGCTCATACTATCAAATTTGATTTTAATGTCATGAAGACAACTCAGGAATATCTTTTTCAGGAAGAACGTGACATTATCAGATTAATATCATAGTTTCAAAAATATACACTATCGAGGACAAATAAACATTGTTTGTTAAAAGCCTAAATATAAAAAGATTATATGTGCTGCATGCTATGCAATCAGTAATTATTACTACACTGACCCCAATGTAAAGAGCTAAAACCCAAAACAAATAAAAAGGGGTTTTTAGTTTTGTTTTTATGAAAAGGAAGCAGCAAATGATCACTAAATAAAATTCTGTCATTATTTTCTAGGTCGCCCCAGAGATGAAGTGATTATCTGGCAAAGCGTCTGAGACAGTGAAATTGTCTTGGACTATTTCTCTAGTCCTCTGGGATGCTCTTTTGTCCTATTAACCCTTCTTTCTTTGCCTCTGTTTCTCCAGCACAAGCAAATACAGAAAACAAGAGAGAAGCAAATTCCAGTTTCTGCTTCTCTCTAATCTTGATACGGTTGGTTTTGATCTCTGTCAAATTCCAAAGGAAAATGCAAAAAGCAAAAAGCACATTCATGCTCCTTAAGAAGAACAAGGCAGGCTCTGAGCCATGTTTGAGGCCTGAAGGAACCCTTTTATCCACTGTCGATAAGAATTGTGAGCACTTACTCTCATTTGAATCTTCTTATAAAAGCTGAAAGCCAAAAGGTGAATACTGAAGTCTGCAATCAGGTCAAAGAAGCTGCTAAATAGTTAGGCCACTGCCTAGAGTTCTAGGAAGATTTTGCATTGCATTGTGCTAATCAGTAAGGATAAAGACATTAAATAATCATTAATCTCCTCTGCTTATAGAGAACAGACAGCTATTTCTTTAAAGATTGGTTTTCCTATAGAAATCTAAAATAATCTCTGCAGAACAAGTAGATGGATTAAACTCCATTTCTTTTGTAGTTTAGTGGCACAATCGTGCTGCCACAACCACTGAAAGGGTACATTGGGTGAGTTGACTCAATGGGCTAACGGCCCCGTAAAACACAGGCTGTGCTGTGATTTCTAATAAAATACTGAAGAATGCCACTCAAAACTCTGAGGAGCTTAAGAAGATTTCAAAAAAGTATTCCAGCAGATGACCTTACATATAACTTTCTCCTCCATTACTTTGCTGCAGTCAAATGATTTGCTTTCCTGCAAAGCTCTAGTGTAACAGTGAGGGTTTGCAGCGCGTCGCAGAGGTCAGCCTGGCCTCTCAGCCCAAAGCTGCACGTGGCATCCACAGGATGAAGGTGCTCCCTGAGAATTTTCTAGTGCTATTTGCCATTTCAAATCAAGAGGGAAATCAATGCACTTCATTGTATGTTAAAGAAATAAGTTCAGGTTCCTTTGTAAGCATCAATTTTTTATGCATAATATGAATTTGGTTTGGTGGCAATAACCAAACTCATTAACATATCATAAAAAAGCACCATATGTAAATTCTCCACTCTTAGGGGACATCTAATGGATTACATTCCAGCATATAAAGATTCAAAATTTATTTTACCCTCTAGAGATATTCCAAAATCCTATTACTGAGCCATATCTCCAAGGAGAGGAGGAGGTTTGTTTGTTTTCATTTTTCTTTTAATCAAACTACTTCTTAATCAGTCATAACAAAATGTTTTCACGCAGAAAAATAGAAATCCAGTGCAAAAACAACAAAGTCCTGATGGAACAGGGGAACTTGGAGGAGAAAATGAAGATGGAATAAAAATGCAGGAAACAAAGATGTGCACTCTTTGAGTGCCTTTATTACATAGATGTATGCAGGAACAGTTTGCTCCCAAAGGAAATCATTAGAAAGTTGACTTTCAAGAAGCTGGACCAGGAGGCTGAATTCAGCCTTCTGGGCTGATCCAAACTTCAATGACTGTATTTGTTGTTAATTCTGGTGGGCTTTTGACTATGGCTTCAGACCCATTTTGTGTTTTCCCCTTTTAAGGTCAATTTCCGCTCGGCTACAGACATGAGTCCCGTAGAAGGGAACCTGAATATGCACATATGCACCTGTCAGTAGAAATCATCTGGCACTGGCTGCTTCCCAGATCCACTGCTGTCTTCCCTGTACAAGCCCTTACAGACTCCTGAGTCAATTCTGGTATATGAGAGCTAATCTTAAAGATCACCTACAGTCACAAATGATTCGTATTCTCACCATGATTCAACAACAGCATTTAAGAATTCAAGCCCCATTTTTAAACACTTCAAAGCATCTTAAATGCTTCACTGAAATTGTTAGGTACCTGGTTTTGGGACAAGGATGTGCCTTTGTACTCAGTTCAAGCAGGACTCTGTAGGGTTTCATAAACAGCTTTACCACAATGTTATCAGCCCACTTAAAATGTTCCATTCTGAGCCTGCTAGCCTTTAAACACCATCCCATCCCTGAATGCTAGCTAGCTTTGATATAAAAGGAAGAGGAGAGTCAAGCTCAAGAAGAAAGAAAATGACACAGCTTCAGCACAGAGTGAATAATCCACATCTGCAACATATCTCTTGTAATTTAAACTCATGGCAATCCTCAACAGCAACACCAATTCTGCTTCTCAAAATTAGAAATCTATCTTCAAGACACTGAGAAAGCCCTCTGGAGCTTCAAAGCTGATGGTTCTTTCAGCACCAAGATGCCCCACAGCTCCCCAAAGTCAGTAGAACTCTAACATTAGTGTTTCTCAACATGAGAAAAAATACAGACTGCCCGCTGAGATTTGGAGAAGTGCATTCACAGAAGAATATGTAACAGGAGTGAGAAAAGCATACAAGCATTTTAGTCAAAAGCCCTTTCTGGTAAGCACTCAGAACGACCTGAAAATGCACTGGTTTACATTGACTTTAAAAGGAAACAGCACTTCTTGTATGAGAAAATTTATCTTGGACAGGGTTAACATCAACTGATCAATACAGCATCAATGTAGACATATATTAGTCTATCAATCACATATTAAAAAGAGAAGCAGCACTTTATATTTAATACCTAATGTAACCAATTAGTACTGCTACCCCCTGATGTTACTCAAGTTCATTCCCTTAAATTGCCGTGGCAGTAAATTCCAATTTGATTTGCATGTAATAACAGTACCACTAAAACTTTCTTACCACTTTCAATTTTCCCCATCTGCTACCAGAGTGGAAGTTTAGGATCTATTATTCCCAGAAGTGGACTTACCCAGCTGGACATCTATAACAGTTGGCTGGTTCTCCATGGGGAACAATGGCTTTGGAGGTTTGTCTGTGAGTAAAGCTAGAAAAGAAAATGAGAAAATGTAATGGAAAAATTAAGACCAATGACTGCAAAAGAACAGTTCTGTCATGTAAGCAATCAAACGTTCGTACACTTGAAGGCATGTAAACATTTATTACATAATATGGCTGTTACGCTGCCATTGTCACTGCTTTCCCAATGGCTGTGGTGGCCCACTGATTCCACAGAAAAGAGTTATTTCAAGAATAACATTTTTAATACAAAGCAGCAAGCCAAACTCCATTTCTCACTTTAATCCACATACAATAACTAGATCAAACATTTTAGATCCTCACTTTGCAAAGTTAACACATTTAATTTGAAATGCCAACCAAATCTATTTCATTGCGATCAGTCCCAAACAGTATTTAGATGCTCAAATAGATTACCCCAAACAGTATTTAGATGCTCAAATAAACTTGCACATAATTTTGTCTGATGAACCCCAGCAGCTTCACACCTACCCTGCACTCCAACCCATCTGGGAGGAGCACCTGGATGCTCTTCTCAAAGCCTGAATGGGAACCTAGCTTTCTGCCACTCAAACTGATCTCCAGCTAAAATCAGGAAACAACATCCCAGCCTGGTCCTACCCAGTGACTCCTCCAACCGCTGGGATCAAGTGACAGATAACGCTATTGATAAGCACAGCTACGGAGACAGGCTTCATCACCTGGGTCAAGAGCTCAGTGCCAGACAGTGCAAATAGGTTTTGTAAGTTGGGGCTAGCTTGAAATAAATGGCTGAGTATTCCTGGAGATAGGGAGAACTGTTTTTCATCAAATACAATCTCTTACACTCTAGTAAGTTAAGCATTTCAAAATTACTCCAAAACTTTTCCAATTCAAATTCACCTGAAATTATTTGATCGGAGTTTGTAAAATAAATTTGCATATTTCAGGAAAAGTCTAAGGCAAAATTGCCCTGATCTCTTCAGAAGCCTCAGCACTCGCCTACCCAGAGGTCTGGTAGCTCAAGCTCAAGCTGACACCTGTTTGCAGCAGCTGCCCCTGAACCAAGTGAAGGGAGCTTGAGCCTTGCAAGCTCCCAGCTCAGCTCGAGCCACTGGTATGCTGGGAGGACATCTCTGTCCCAGTCTGCTTCAGCATGAACCAATGGATCATCACACCTTCTCTAGGGCTTTAAAACACTCTGGCTGAGTGCCTGAAGCAGAGGTACAGCAGTCACACGTTTCACTAATGTAGCTCTGACAATCAGCTATCAAAGCTGATTTTTTACATCCATATCTACTGACAATGACAAACTGTACTGAAGAAATACCTGTTTGATTTTGCTTCACATTTGATGCTATTTTTTAAATTCCTTAAGAAGTGATTGTCAGCACAATCCACTTTCCCGGCTCTATTTAAATTAAAATGGCATTCCTTCCACTGATGCTACGGCCATGCTTTGCTTAACACAAAATCCGCATTTCAGAAAGAAGTCAGCAGCCAACAGCACAGAAGAAAATCATGTATGTTTGGAAGAACTCCTTGTACAGTTTACCCACAAGGACAACACAGGCATTCCTAAAATGATTTTGACAGCATCTTATTAAGACCAAAACCACAAGCAGGGCTCAGAATGAAAGATAAATGGGAAATTCTGTTAATGAGAAGTCAGCAATCCAGAAATGCTCATCGAATGCAAAGTCACAAGGTTGACCCAGAAGCAACATCAAGGCTACCTGTACAATTGCATAATTTGGGGATTAGCCTGTAAGTAGGAAACTTCTGGAAGAAACAAATAATTAATTTGCTGTGCTAATGCACCCAAGTCATCTGAATGTCATTAGAGAATAAGACAAAAGTACTGCCAAGCCTAAATGTGTAAGTACAGTCTAACTACTTGCTTCTTAAGGAATTTCAGCCCTAATGAAAGCTGAAAACTTCTAAGTAGGAGTTCTGGGCATGAAACCCAAGGGACTTGGGAACGCATTCCACCGATGATTTTTTAAGCAATGGATATTTTTAAATTTGTAAAAGCTTTTAACTTGCTCTTCCTCATAAAATCCCACTGCATCCAAGGGGAGATGGACAACTTTCTCCAGCTTCTCCAAAAATCCCACCCTAATTCAAACAGCAAGTTTCTCACTTCAAGGTCAAACCTGCCTCAAGCAAAGCTCACTCACATCACCTCAGGAAAAAAGTACATTCTCCAGGAAGTCCCAACATGCCGATAGCCAGAATATTTGGTAAAGGGGAAAATGAGAGAGAGAGTACATTTTCAGTACTGACAATTTTCTGTTTAACATGCATAGGAGCTCTGCTTTTCTTATACTCTAATTCAGGGGTGCCAAACTCATGGCTCCTGCCATTCTTCTGCTTCTGCAGCGTAACATGTGCCACCCACGCTGCACAGGACTGGCGCGCTGGCAGGAGCGTAGGGACAAGGAGCTCAGCACTGCCGCCAGGTAGAAACAAGGTGCCGGTCTGGATAAAACAAGGTGCCGGGCCAGATGAAACAAGGTGGAGGGCTGGATTCAGCCCATGGGCCGTGAGTTTGACAACCTTGCTCTAACTCCTCATGTGAAAAAACCCTGTTAATAAATGAGTTAGCAAGAAGCAAGAGCCACTGGACTAGAATTACACTGGGTGAACTGTAATCTGCTGCCAGCTATAAGGTGGACCCCTTCATATGGATTGCTTGCTATTTTCTCTCAACTGATAACAGAAAATTAGAGGTAGCGTTGTCTGGCCCTGGCACCTGCTGAGGGAGAACCTCATCACTACAGTCGCAACTGGACGACACTGTTTTTCTGCAACTTTGGTTTTGGTTTCTGTACTGGTTTTTACACTCTCCAGGCAGATTTAGAACGCCTACTGAAAGGAGAGATGAAAAGGAAGTCCTACGAAGGCAGTAAAAATCCAAGAACTGAGGTCAGTAACTTCTTAAAAGAATGAGCCAAAAATATCTGGAAAATGCATTTTAGCCCAGGAAGCACACAGTTCAGACTTCCTAGGAAAGAAATTTTGGTGTCTATCTAAATGCAGGAGTACCCAGCTGTTCAGCATAGAGAGAACAGTTACTGCCAGAGATGGGCAGCTCTTTGCTGCAGCTCCCACACGGGCCTGCTGCAAGACATGCTGGAAGGAGTGGAAAGGTCACTGCCACTGCCAAATGGTTTGGGGATTTCACCCCAGTACCAAAAGCATCAAGTCCTTTGTCCAGACTAGGTCAGAACAAGCAGTACTCTCATCAGCCCTTTATAGGACTCCTTCAGGAAACATCATGATATGTTTAAAGCTCAGCACACACACAAGACCTCATAAGTGAAGGCTGAACCGGTAGAACCTTGAGAACACAATTCTTGATATAGCAAGGAAATTTGGTTTTGGGTAGAACTTTGATGGGGAGGAGGCCCCTGGTGTATTACTAGCATTTGTTTTCCTTAGTCTTTCAGGGTTTTGTTGCTGACTTTATTCCTGTATTGTTATTTTTAATCTCTGGTACTAAATTGTGTTCCGTGCACTGTAGGATGTGGAGAAGACTTGCTGGGGTAGCTGCATCCGTGCTGTGCCAGTGTGCTCAGGCTTTCCTTGCCTAATGTTCTTTTCTCATCTCATTCCTACCCTTTGCAACCTGACCTGACCAGGGTTTCCCCCTCTTTGTTCGCTTTACATGCAGTCTTCGGTTGTTTCCCAAACATGCTCCTGCGTGTCACATTTTAAATGGTTATATTTTGCCATATTATTCTTGGAGGGTAATCATTATAATGAACTGGCAGCTTGTCAGAGCTCTTTATGTGGGAACTGAAATGGCTCAAAGGGATTTTGAGTCTAGAAGGCAACGAGCTGCTGACTCTTCAATGTCACATGTTTACAGAAAACAAAAGCCATTCTTATTTTAGAGGTCATACATCAGATCACTAATTCACCTTATGAAATCCACTTTTGGTCCTTCTTAAGCAGTAAGGCAGTACAAGTATACTATCAGCTATGAGGGACTCTAATCTTTTAAGATCTCTACTCAACAGAAGTCCATAAACAACCTTTGTTCAAATGCCCACTCCTATAAGAGAAGTTTCTTTAATTCTCAGAACACTCATACAGATATGCAGCACTCCGATTTCCAGCCTCGCTAGACAGGAAAGCGGAACAAAAAGGTAATGCTGCTACTGTACCAACATATATTTAATAAAGCTAACAGTACTATGCATTCTCATCTAACTCTTACTTTACCTGCCACAAATACACATTAAACTAAAACAATTAAATACACTGCAAACACTCTTCCTATTATTAAAGGTACAGCAGTACCTCCGAAAAGAACTATGAATGTTTCTTGTTAACTGTCACAGGACGAGCAGGGACAGAGCTATTTACTTTTTATCCTTTGGAAAATGCCATGGCCCGAGGCTGCTCTAAGCAGCAATACTTGGTGAAGCCACAAGAACAGGGATGATAGGATGGTATTAGTTCCCCAAAGCAACAATTTCTGCCACCACACAAACAGACTTACCTTTGCAAGATACCAGGTCTGACTGTGCAGCACATTAAGGGGTTTAACTGCCTTTACTTGCCATTCTAGAATTTCATCCCACGAACGTGCTGGCACAGCTCGGACTGCATTTATTTATGCAAGAATCATCTGATCTAGTACACTACCGAATTAAGATTGAGAGAAGGGCTCACACAGGGCTTCTGTGCTTCATCCCACGGTAACACCAGGCTCCCTGCCTGGGGTGCCCATTCGAATCACAGGTGCTGGATGACAAGCTGGAAAGACATTTCTTTACCCAGAGGCACCTGAACACTCATGTGCCTCTCACAGGAGCCTGGTGGACATGGCCAGAGGCTGTTTGGCAGCCAGACTCCTTAAAGTGCTGTTTCCTCCTAGGGTTATGATCACCCCATTGGAAAGCAATACACAAACTTTAAAAAAATAATTTAGTTGCTGTGGTTTCAGTAACACTTGTCATGGGGTTTTTCTGTAAGAGATGCAAAGGCAGAGTGTTGTACAAATCAATACACCGATCTGATCCTCTGCAACTGCTCACACAGGTGCGTTTTCTTTCCCAGAATATGTGATACTTCTATTCTTTCTTTTCCATGGGCACAAGGAATATGCCGTCCCAGGAGAAGGGCCTCAGAGAAGAGGCCTACAAAAGATTTGGTCTCTCCAATCAGTTACACAGTGATCTTTAGCAGACAGGGGAGAACATGACCTGCTGCTCAGGGTAATGTCTTAGCTATGCAAGGGACCAACTGAACAAGAACGTAACCTTGAAGGAACCACTCCTGCTTTTAAGTGCCAATGCAGCATAAGAGTCAGGAGGCTCATTTTTTCCCACCACTGTTTCAAAAATCTCTCATTCCATATTCAAACATATATCTGACACACTGATTCTCTTGAAAAAGCACAAAGCAGTTGAAAACAAACAGCTTTAGGGTATCATTACTCGGGGATAAGCAACCATAACCGGTTACAAGAACTACCAGGCATCTCAGTAAGCACCAGTTCCTTCACAGTTTGTTATATGACACAGCTCTATTTCCCTACATTATTTCCTGCCTTCCCCCTACAGCAGCCTCAGGGTACTCTCCCCACTCTAGTCAGACTTCTTTTACAGCAACCACAGCAAGAGACAGACAGCCCAAGCTGTTGCTACAATGAACACAAATCTCTTACCGCAATTTTTGAGTGGCTCAGTTAAACTCAGCTTCTCAATTTAATGCAAATCACCTTCCCCCTGTGCCATGCAAAGTCATGCTCTAAGCCAACAGGCATCATCTGTACTTCAAGGACCAGAATCGCTGCCAATGTGAAGCGAGCCAGGACCAGGGTCACGCACCGAAATCCAGCTGCTTATGATTCGGAGGGCCTCTTTCTTGTGACTCAGCACAACTGGAGCATTTTCCAGACCAGATAACTCTTCTAAGGGAGATGAAGGCAGAAGGCTAAAAATGGTAACTCACATGTGGCTAAGAACTAGTCAAACATCGGGAAGGGTCTTCTCATTCTTCAGGGTGGATAATGACTTCTCCTCTTCTTGTGATAAGCACCCAAAGTACATTTGCTGTTCTATAATTTCACTATTGATGTACCTCCTGAAGATTTGTTCATGTAATTTGCAATGATGAAAGGAACAATTATCCAAATATAAAGCAGAATGTAGGGAATCTAACAAAATTGTTTAAAATCGTCTATGAGACAATTACATGCCAACCTACTTCCTTCAATCAAAGGATCTGGCATTCTCCCACCGTCGATTAACACAGAGCCTCTAGTACCACTCAATCAAGAATCTGGCTAACCTTTTGACAGCAGAACCGATCTGTTTGAATAGCATCCTCTGGGGCAAATAGCACCATGCCAAATCCTTAATCCGAAACTAGCTCATACCCACAGTTAAGCTTTTGTTCACTCCGAGTTCAAACACACATGCTTCGAGGCACGGCTTAGATCTACTTTGGCATCTAAAAATTTTGGCAGTGACATTGCAACTTTCACAACATAGATGAAGATGGAACTAACTGCATGCAAAAAGCTAAATCAATATGTTAACCAGAGGGCATGTGTTGCTAAGAGAAGCTCACCATTATACCTTTTGAAAAATACGTACCTGAAAACCCAGCTTGTGCCAACAGATTTCTCAATGGTTGACAATAAAATGCTTCAGGCCTGACCTGCTACTGCTTTATCTTTTATATTGCTGCTTATGCCTAAGCAAATGTGTGAGCCAATTGTGCAGATGTAAATGTAAATGTGACAGCTATAGTTTTGGCTGCCAGGGACTGAACTGTGCACTTGCAGAGTTAAAAGCTGGACTAAAGAGCCAAGGGTTCCCACCTGGACTTGTAATAAGTATGCTCTGTGGACTGAGCCTTTAACACACATTCACCAGCAAGTCCCACTCCCAGATGAGCTTTTCATTTTCTTGGCACAGCAGTAAATTACCACACAAACCACATAAAGCAACTCATTCATAAAAACACAACTTTGCGAGGCTATGTTTACGTGGGGACACTGTTCCCTGATAAGCTGTATTGTAGCGTGTTCTACCAGTCAGTCAAAACACACTTTTCCTGCATTCAGCTATCGTGCTGCCTTTCCTTCTCCACAGAATCAACCTGACAAAATGATTGCACCTCCATCCATCATTTGCTGTACAAAAAGAAAGCCATTGCAACAAAATGTCGTCCAAGAATACATGTCTCTGCCTTTGAAAATATACACTGAACACTTATTCTCAATAAATTCAAACTCAATAAACTCAGAACTTGTGTGGAAGCCAGAAGTCATTAATCAGTGACAAAGAGTTTTTCCTCTATTACTATTCAAGCAGGAAATGCATCTACTGGGACAACGGGGTGAAATGATACCGCACTGCAGGACTCCCCCTCTGCCACCATCACCAGGAATATCACTTTTTGAAAACCCTATCTAGGATCAAGAGTGCCTTAGTGGACTATTCAGTCTGCCTCTGATGGGCCAATTTTCTGCAAGAAGGAGTTTAGCATTTTTATATTAGCAGCAAATAATTGGAATTCATTACGTGAATTCTTTTTATGACATCGAAAGAAGGACAACACAATCACAGTTCTAAGGAAGATTTTGTGTTCATGCTGAAATGCAGCTCCCAAGGGGAATGAATTTTGAGGCACTCAGATGCTCTTGAATCATCACTGGTGGTTTTGATTCTAACCTATTAAGTCCTCAATGACTTGGAACAGCCCCGTGTTTGACAGGTCACCAAGAAGAAGCTGACCATAACAGCAGCCCCCTTGACTTTGAGAGCAGTCACAATCCTAAACAACTAGCTGTATCTGTCCTGTTCTTGCCAGCTGCTCCAACAGCTTCTGCTGCAGGCATGGCCTTGCGGCCCACAGTAACTGTTTAAAACTTGTGACAGCAGCTGGCAATTCCAGGTACAAAATCATCTCTGAACAAGAAGTCTTGCTGCCAGGCTTATCACCAAAGATGTCTTCAGCTACTGCACGCAGGATGCTATCAGAGTGCATAAAGATAGCCAAACTGCTTTGGAGAGAACAGCAGGAGCATCAGTACTAGGTGACGTCTCTTGAATTCATGGAGATGTTACAAGAAGTAGAAACTAACTAGATTTTGGGGTTGGGATCTTCTCTTTTTCAGATTTGTGACGGACCTTCTCTCCCCTTCTTACAAGGCAATCAAGTCATGCGGGGCGTAGAAAATGAAGAGGTGAAATTCTGGTGGAATTTCTGAATCAAATATGATTTAGGAGGACTTTGGTGAAGTAGAATAGGAACAATAGCACTGGATTGCACATTACTACAGCACAGGTGGCAATATCCCACAAGGTCCCCATCACAAATTAATTACATCAGGTCTGAACACTTAACGCTATTGCAATATACATGCTAAACGCCAGTGGCAGTTTACTGTTATGCGTCTCCTGATGTGAAAGGTCCGCTAACGCTCATGATACGAGTTACTGTCACTGCTCTCACTAGAGTCATTGCAAGATGGGTGCTGGAAAGCAGAAGAATTCTGTGTTAGCAGGGCTCTCACTGTATTGATGTTATCAAGTTCCCTTACTCCTACGATTGTCAAGACACCTTTCTTTTCACTGCATTTCTAAATTTCACAGACTGGATTAGATCACGCATGATCATTTTGTTCCTTTTCTTAATGTGGATCGTGCAGCTTTCTTTTATGAAGCAAGCATGTGTTTCCTCTGAAGTACAAAAAAAAGTGTAATAAATTGTTACTAAATGTAAATTACATTTCCCTGCAATATAATTCATGGAAATCTCAAATGGACTGTGCTTTATTTAATGAATAGGGTGTATTTAACACAAAGGACACATCATTTCAACTGCATTCTTGGTCTCCGAGTATCACAGTATCACAGTATCGTAAGGTTGGAAAAGACCTTTGAGATCATCGAGTCCAACCTATGACCCAACACCTACACCTACTCCTACTTGTCAACTACACCATGGCACTAAGTGCCTCATCCAAATTCTCTTTGAACACCTCCAGGGATGGTGACTCCACCACCTCCCTAGGCAGCGCATTCCAATGAACAATTACCCTCTCAGTGAAGAACTTCTTCCTAATGTCAATCCTAAACCTCCCCTGGTGAAGCTTGAGACCGTATCCTCTCGTTCTGTCACTGGTTGCCTGAGAGAAGAGTCCAACTCCTGCCTCACCACAACCTCCCTTTAGGCAGTTGTAGAGAGCAATAAGGTTTCCCCTGAGCCTCCTCTTCTCCAGGCTAAACAACTCCAGCTCCCTCAGTCGCTCCTCATAGGGCTTGTGCTCCAGCCCCTTCACCATCCTCGTCGCTCTCCTCTGGACACACTCCAGCATCTCAACATCCTTTTTAAACTGAGGGGCCCAGAACTGGACACAGCACTCAAGGTGCGGCCTGACCAGTGCCGAGTATAAGGGGATAATGACCTCTCTAGTCCTGCTGGCCACACTGTTCCTGATGCAGGCCAAGATACCACTGGCCTTCTTGGCCACTTGGGCACACTGCTGGCTCATGTTGAGTTTCCTGTCCACCAGCACTCCCAAGTCCCTTTCCGCCTGACTGCTCTCCAGCCACTCTGTCCCCAGCCTGTAGCTCTGCATGGGGTTGTTGTGTCCAAAGTGTAGGACCCGGCATTTGGACTTGTTAAACCTCATGCTGTTGGAATCAGCCCATCTCTCCAGCCTGTCAAGGTCCCTCCTACCTTCTAGCAGATCGACACTTCCTCCCAGCTTGGTGTCATCTGTGAACTTGCTGATGAAGGACTCGATCCCCTCATCCAGATCATCAATAAAGATATTGAACAGGACCGGGCCCAGCACCGAACCCTGGGGGACGCCATTAGTGACCGGCCGCCAGCTGGATGGGACACCATTCATTACCACCCTTTGGGCTCGGCCATCCAACCAATTCCTAACCTAGCACAGAACATTCCCATCCATGCCATGGGCTGCCAGCTTGTCCAGTAGTCTACTGTGGGAGACAGTGTCAAAGGCCTTGCTGAAGTCCAGAAATAAAATGCTTGAAATTACCCTCTATTTCAAGGAGATCTGCAAAGAACATTTTATGACATTTATCTTTTGGCTTTTTAAATTCTTTTTTCTTTCTGTCTTATAAAAAAGTAAGAAGTGGTGACAGATGAAGCTAGATCCCATCATCCATCTTGAAGAGACAGCTGGAGATTCTGTATGCAAATGAAAGCAATCATTCTTGTCATCCTGAAGCCAGAGTACCAAAAGCCTGCAGTTCACAACCAATTAATATTCCATGATCAATTTGACCACTCGTGTACTTTGAGCTACCGCACCACAGAACAATCCAGCAACAGGAATTATTGTGGAGTTGATTTCATGCATTGTTTTAATAAAACTCAAAGTAATCAATTATTCCCTGAAACTAAAACCCTCCTACTAAATGGAGCCTATCAAAAGAGAATTATTGTGGACAATGAATGTCAGCTGAACTAAGTATTAAGCACCTATGGTACTGTATCTAGGCAAAACAATGAGTGCTCTTTTAGGGGCTGGGAAAAGCCACCTGGAAGCTCAATAGCAGCCTCCACCACCATCTGGTGAAGGAGGAGTGGTGCTGTTTGGCCACCTCTCTAAGTTTGCCCTTTCAGGCAACTACAGGGCTTACCTGTGCCTCAGGAGAGCCCTGAGTCAAAACCTTTGTTACGGACTAAATATTCCTGGGTGTTTTTTTAAAAAGGACAGAGTTACTGAAGATCAACATTAAAAATGTATTTCACTTGAAGTCTCTAAGGCAGCAGAAACCATCTAAAATTTGCACTTTGGACATGATTAGATGTTGCACTGTAACAGCTCAGCCTGCTCTCAGCCTGCTTTGATGTTCAGCAGAACCATCACAATTTTAAAGCTCACATACCACAAACAATTTTTAGATGGAAGTTCAACTGTAAGTTTTTAAGATTAATGACATTCACATGTAAAACACGTGGAACTTCAGTTAAGTCATCTCTTGCCCATTGATTTCGCTCCATAGGGGATTAACAAGTAAGTTTCACCCTGCCCCATTCAATCTATTAATTCTGATGCATTCTTTGGATTAGCACCCTAGTTTCCAAAGCTTGCTAAAATGATGAAAATGTTACTATACTTGACAAGGAAAACCTTTTCATAAAATGTTTATGCAATATTTATGTAGGTTCTTTGTCTCTAATTTGCCTTCAAAAGCTGAAAAATATGTTCCACTAGGTTTTCCTATAATTTTTTCAATTTACCACTGAAGAAGTTTGGAATTGTATTATTCACTAAGCATTAGCTTAGTGCAGCTATAGCATTGTTAAGAAAAAAATGGTCTGAATCGTGTCATTATTGGTTGAATAAGCAGGCAAAACAATAAAAGCAGGCATAGCATAGGCATGTAAAGAAATCATAGACACACTCACTAATGTGAATCTTCTGATGAAAGAAAATACTTCAAGAAATAAAGAAGATAGTTATCTCATTAAATTTGTCTGCTTATTTGAGGCAAACAATTTAAAAGAATTAACAAAACCAGTAGTATCCACAGAAATCTCTGGTGGGACGACTCATTTTCAGAGTCAGCACTGCTGTCTTTCACCAGTTTCATCAGAATTTATACCAGCTGATGGGAAGCAGAATAGTCCTCTGTTGATCAGAATGAGACCCAAGTCTTTCAGTATCAGCTACTGTAAAACACACGGAAGTTCTCTGATCCAAGAATGTCATTTCTTTTTCACAAAAATGCACCACACATGCACAAAGCACTGCCTCAAAGAAAGATGCTATGGGAAAATTCATAGCTTCAATAAAACAAGTTCCAGATAAATGATTCACATCCTGTGTCAGTGGGCACTCTCACCCCCATGCATCAGGTTTACAGGAGAAAACTCCTCAGCAACAAACACATAGTATTTTCAGACTAACGTATTACTTGAAAATGTTTAATGGTCAGTGGAGATGCAAAGAATGGCAAGCAAACCTCCAAGGGGAATGTGACTAAAGGCTGCACAGAGAGCTACATGTACAAAAAGCACAAGCATAAATGTCATTCCAGTGCCTACCGGTACATCCCTGTACAGCCCCATTAACAAGCCCAGTGACATGCACCACATTTGAGAGGAACAAATTAACTTCCCAACAGAACAATTCAAAGACCTTGTGGCAACACTAAAAGCAATGGAAAAGAGTAAAGACGTGGCCAAAAAAAGATCTTCGGCATTATACTTGTTTTGAATCTATGTGACCATTGGTAAGCAGGCTGTCAACACACCAGGCATTTATACCAGAGGAGCATAAAATGAACTCGACAGCAGAGCAAGCGATGGGTTGTACCTGTCCCACAGGTCAATATGGGCACAGGTCATGCTGTATGCAGCAGAAACTGCAGGGAGGTGCAGCTTCCAAATCCCCCGAAATGTGAGATTCAACAGTCCCACAGGCACTTCCAATGGCCGCAGGTAAGGATTTTATCCTTCAGTATATTTTGAGGAGAAGAAAGAAGTGGAGCAGGAGCAGAGCAGGAGAGAAGCGGAGCACAGATGAGAGAAATTCACACTGTTTTCAGTAATGAATCAGTCCTGAATTTCTTCTCAGCCAGGGCCACATAGACAAAGCATGCGGGAAAGTGAACTCTCCTCCCCCCAGCCTTAGCGGACATGGCAGCAGAAGCTGTGTGTGAACGGTGCATGATGTGATACTGATGGCTGCCCACATTCCCAGATACTCTGCGTGCCTCTGCCTGAAGTACTTCCATATAGGCAGGCTTCTGGAGCAGGGGTTTCTGATCTCCTGCAATTTCTCCATGTGACTGCCAGGACAGAAATCAGCACTGCTCCTGCCCGTCAGTCACTGGGACACTGTTGGTGAAGCAGCTTAAAACAGTGATCTCTTTCCTCAGCTTCTACAGTTCTCTGCTGTTCTCAGAGGACCATTCGTTATCCAGCTTTTAGGTTTTGTGCTGCTTTTCCCAGCAGCCAGACAGAAGTTTTGCACCAGGAATGTAATGTCTGAGAAATTTTTCATGAAATTGTGTCAGCTTGTTGTAACGAACCCGCTTGAAGCTTCACTTTCCTGTTCAACGTGTCTCCTGTTTGTCATGTGTTGAAGCAATTTAAGATTTTGCTTTGACATTTTCAACAAGAGAACAAGATGATTCAATCTGTTCTAGGTAGTAACTGCCATTACATTTAAACTACATCATTCAAATGAAACTCAACACACTATTTTGACTGCCATTTTATATCTTATCTGTGATTATGCAATCCTACTGCCCCAGCTCATGGAACAATGTTCAAGCAACAAAGTCATTTAAAGAAGATCCACTCCCAAATTTTTCCTGCAATGCCACCCTGAAACATATATTTTTTTCTGAAATGGTATTCTTGTGGCATTCTTCAGACATGCCTTTATGAAGGGTATATTGAGAATTTTGGCTATTGTGCCAATGTAAAATGAAAGCAAAAAATTCAACACACACACACCCCCCCCGCACATTTCCTCCAAAATAAAAAAATACAGGTTTCTGACCATCTATAATACTTCAGTACTAAAGAATGTGATGACTGGTTGACAGAGGAGTGGAGCTGAGCAGCAGTCAGCAGTGTAGGAAAGAGCAAGGGATGTATTACTTGACACTTTCATCACATGGCGAGTGTGAGAAACTGCCCTGGGTATGTGTGATTGTTTTACCTACCACCTACCCCCATTTGAAAATGTTCCTTTGCTTTGTTTTCTGCTTTAAAACGCACACATCAGTTCTCTCTATTTGACATGTAGATGTCCATCAACTCCTTCTGATGTCCAGCAGTTATCAAACATGCTGTATTTATTATAGGAAAAATATTATGTCCTGTTCATTTAGTCTTTTACTTCAATTGTACAGTCCATTTTCTGGAAACGTAAAGCAACATTTTAAACTGAAAGACACGAGATGCACAGAGCATGACCATTTCTCAGGAAGTGAGCAATATTTGGACTAATAATTACAGAACAAAGTATTATAATAGGATGATATGGAGATAATGTAAACACAGGACTACAGGTGGGCAATATTATCGCCTTCTCTATCCAGATTTTAATTAATAGTTAAAGAAAATCTTTGTGCATCAGCACACTTGTAAAGTAGGCACTATATAAAGATCTACCCCTTATCTACAAACTACATGATATCATTGCTTTTTACAGAACCAGTGGATTAAATAGAGAAAGGAATGGCTGGGGTTTGTTTGGTTGTTGTTTGGGGTTATTTTTAATAATAAAAGCATAGTGGCATCGTAAAAGGGTTGGATCACAGAAAGAAAAACACAGCGCAGCAGCAACGCTAGATACGCTTTTAAGGCAGAACGTCTGTCTTAATCTGTCATTATTGTCAGACTGTATCTAAAGACTACTTTTTGTACTATGCTTTTGTTGACAGAGATGAGTCCCTATACATGCATTACTGATATCACAACAAAAGGGAGTATTCAAATGGAACTGCAGGGTTGCACTCCATTTCAGTTAATACACCAAAGTAAAAGCCAGAGACATCTCCCAGCCTGTGGTATTATTCTCCACTGATGTGCCTCCTTATCAAGGCACTGTAAAGGGATCTAATACACTATTGAAAACAGGCCATTTTGGCTGAACGCACGGTAGCACTATTTTTTAACTGCTCCACAGCTGATGTTTAGAGAATTCTGAGTTGTGTCTGGAATGCTTCATATCTCTTTCTATTGGTAAATAAGCACCTTGGTGTTCAAAACAGTCTAGTCTGGAGCTGCATAAAATTTTTAAATTATCATTAACACCACATACTGATCTTGCAAGGAATTGAAAACTCCAATGCAGTTTCATATCAAAGCAATGGAGCCTTAAGCTGTTGCGTCTATGAATGATGAGCAACATTACTTCAAATGACATCTTTTGTCAGAGTTGCTTGAGCTAAAGACAGAGAGAATCCATTTGTATAAATTGTGGCTTTGCTGCTGAAAGATTACAAAAATATATGGTGCTATCCTTAAGTCTCAAACCATTAATATAGTTAAAATATGCCATCTTTTCCCAGGAAGAACCAGCAAGTCCTTAAAATACTATCATCAATCACGACTAATTCACTAAATATACAATTCCAACAGCAATAGAAAAAGAAAATGCAGTACAGTATATCAACTGTCACTACATCAAACATCTCTATTTTTCAACGGAAAATGCAAGTCAAGATTTCCAAGGTCTATGATATAGATGGTTCATAACTGAATTCCTGATCCACTGGGAGCAGCCCTTTGTTTTCCATCTGTCTGATAGATCCAAAGCTAGGTATTTCTATCTGGAAATGCAAATGAACATCTATTTCACCCCAAGGAAATATATGCCTGGATGATATAGCTTAGTCATAGAACTACTTTAAAAATGATCAGCAATCAAATGAATCTGATAAAAGATGTTTTGATTCATCAAACCTACTCGTTAACTAATTTATTAGAATCGTATAGGTTTCATACTGCCAGGGTATTCAAAACAACTACAAGGTGTGGGCCAGGAGTCCACTGTACTGTACAAAAGGTTCATGTGAGCTGGTACTCTTGTTTGATTCAGATCGTTGCTTTATCCGTTGTATTCTCATTATGTTATGTCATAGTTTGGAGCAATGAGCATTTCACTATGCAAGAGTGAAGGTCACACTAACGAAAAGGGCTAATGGGGTGAAAATTAATATTGTGGGGACAGTAAATCATTCTTGGAATCCTATTTAATTGATCATTTTGTAGCTGACCTTGCTTCCACAGAAGTCAATGGCAAGGCTTCCATTTCTGTGGATAAGAACAGGATTGGTAGCTTTAAAGCATGGCACGTTTCATGAATGTTGAAGGTAGCATATCCTATACTACAGTTTTCTTTATTACTTTTCAATACAAAACTTTGCCAAGAGTGCCAAATTGTTGTATAAAAGCACCCCATAATACAGTACATTAATTTAATATGTGAAACATTTTCCTGATAGTAATATTAAATATTATCATTTCCAATACACAGATGTCTAACAGAGCAAATTTTCTTCCATCTTCCTCCCCAGTATTGTCCTCCCAGATTTTACAAACATGTCTTGCACAAACTACCATCT
Organism: Neomorphus geoffroyi; assembly: GCA_033558235.1. Taxonomy (NCBI): domain Eukaryota; kingdom Metazoa; phylum Chordata; class Aves; order Cuculiformes; family Neomorphidae; genus Neomorphus; species Neomorphus geoffroyi. The sequence goes on along the minus strand of JAUMJM010000045.1, from coordinate 8,495,904 downwards.
CTCCATCTCTGCCTGTCAGTCTGACATTTCCTTTAATAATAAGTAAACTTCCTCCGAGGCCACTGGAGTTCTTCTCGAGACCCAGCCCACCACAGCACAATGCCCACAGCACTGTGACAGAAGACTTAGCAATAGGATTTATGCTTAATTGAAATGGAAATGAACCCACAAGGATTATTCAGCAGCGTAATTTTTAGGTTAAAGAACCTCACTTAGAGTCTGATGTGAGTCATGAGAGAAGCAAGCAGCCTGGGGTCAGGAGTCTTCGCACTCGCCTTGATCACGGTGTCTGAGGCAGATGCTCTTTACAACGTCCATGCCACCAGGGCAGGCAAACTGGCTCAGCAGGAGCTTCGGCTGCATCTGAGGAAAACTGCACATTCTCTCTTTCCTCACGTTACCTTAACTCAAGAGGTGTCACCGTCTCTTTTGTACACTGATTGCTGTTAGTTATGACAAATGGGCATTCATGACATGTTTCTCTCTGGTGCTTATCTCTGCTGTATCAGCGTATTTGGAAAATTCGGATCAAGGCGAGTGATATCCAGCAGGGAACACTCAAAATCTCCAAATCTGCACTACTGTGGGAACAAAGAGCACAACAGTGTGCTCCTTCCATCCTTCTAATGGCACACAAGCCTCCTTCCTCTTCCTTTCCATTTCCCCCTGCCTCTTAGAAAGATGATTTACCACCACCACAGACTGAAATGTCTGCTCTGGGAAACATGTAAGAGGGATCCTAGGTGGGAAGAGGAGAGGCGCATACAGAACACGTAGAAGCCACAGGGACCGTCAGAGATGTATTGAGATAAGCATAGAGATTTAGGGATGGAGCATTTCCTTAAAGGACCCTCTGTACAGGAAACGGAGATGTGACACGTGGACTTTGACAACATGCCCTTACGGGATGAAATTTTCCACCATCAATGAAGCTGTGCTTGCCTTATGCCCTGGGTAAAGGCCTAGTCTCACATTAATCAGTGCATTTCAGAGTGCTGCAGGGGCAGAGCAGGGAAAACCCCTCCCCTTAGGAAACTTTCCAGTCTGAATCCCTCTAGTGAAGGAAGCTTCATCTGGAGATGTTTCCTTCGAGAGATGAGGCTGCAGTCTCACTGCTGAGCGAATTCAGGGCAAGCAGCAGCTTTGGCTGATTATCATTATGCTGCTATTTGTCTTGAGCCTTTATGGGTTTAGACTCTCGACTTTCCGTGGTGCAAACGGGATGACTCTGAGTGCTGGCACAGCAGCCTGTCACAGGGGAGAGTAAATCTTCACCTGCATTCCAAGTTCCCAGATTTTGGGAGTAGTAGTTTGGCAGTAAGACATGTGATTCTTAGTGTTCATTTTTGCTGGTACTTCTGGCAAGCAAAATTTTTAATTCAAAAATGTTATTACAATTGGGTATATTACATCCTTTCCCAGTTTTTAATTATGGGGGTTTTTTCCTACTTCTACATATTGTTTGTTCTATTTAAAATATGATAGCGAGAAGTAGAAACTAGAAGATTCCAATTATATTTGCACACTGTTTGAACACTGAGCAATTCTCAAATATTTAAGGTAGGAGGCCCAGATAACTTTTTCAGAGAAATGGTTTATGAAGGAAAAGAAATGTATTATTGATTGCTTGAAACTGTTTGTAAATTAATGTCAAATTCAGTTTTAGATGAAAAAAAAGAGAATGGAAAAGTAATACAGCTCTTCTCCCCAAACAGGAACGTCCTTGGTGTGACATTTTACCTATATGAAATGCAGTTATACCTTTTTCTTCAGAAAATTACGACAATACCTTTGAAGCACATTTAAGTTCTCTCAAAGTAAAACAAATGTGTTGAAGGGGGTTGTAGGGAAAAAAAAAATAAATAAATTCATCACTTCTTTTTCCCAAAATATTATATTTAACTACTGTATTGAGAAAATTGCCATACAAAACTTAGCAAAGGCTCATCTTCGTTCTCCATGGCTCTTAAAATCCTACATAGCTGGATTTCTACATAATCTCCCAAATGAGTCCTGCTATACCTTACCATTAATTTGATTAATCTGTGTATAGGTTTTCAGGATATTGAATTTCTCCTGGTTTTGCATGATTTCATATGATGCTTTCATTATTTCATTAAGAAACTGAACTGACTGAGTCTTACATTTTGAAGATTCAGATTCAGGCAGATAAAACTTCCTAGTTTGAATCATGTTAGTTTTGAAAGCTTCCTTCACAGCTGCAGCAGCTAAAGCCTTAACTTCTGCTTTTGAGAGGGGGTTTAAAAAAAAAAAACACACCACAAAATTCGGGAGGAATTGGGAGAAAACCAAACTACTATCTTTATCTCCCATGTTACAGCTTTCAAAAGAAGCATATCCAATCCCTTGCAGAACTCACCTGCAGGTTTTCTTTCTGCACAGGCAGGCTTACTTTGAGTTGGCAGACTAAAGCCTCTAAGACAATAGAAGAGCCATTCAAGATGGAATATCTTGCAAGACACCATACTCATGTGAATGAGACTCAAGAAAACTCTATGCTGAAACCCAACCCTATAAAACAGACAAACAGATTTGATGTATTGTCTAAACTATGAGAGAAGATGGAAGAAACGCACAGAGATGTAGTCTGTTCCCTTATCCCAATGTACAACTTATTTCATACCACTTAAGGTAACCGGATGAACTTCTGCTCTAGCACACATGAAAGCTGTGGCCAGGGAAAGCAGGAGTAAGACAACTGCAGCAGTATTTTGAGACTGGAACAAAGGGGAGGGAGCACTTCCTATCTTCTGCTTAGTGACACCACTTGGCAGATCATTTCTGCTCCTGAATGGCATGCACAGTGTTGCTTCACACTCATACCCGCTCAAAGGAAACAGCACCAACCGCAGCCTCCAGGGTTTGGTATAGAAAATAAGCAACAAAACCAGCTTGCGAGCCAATGTCAGCCAAGACTGCCTGCCACATAGCGTTGTGTACTACACAGCCTCTGTGAGGAAGGACTCATCGGCACATGCTTAAGGACAAAGCTCTACTCTGGCAAGAAATTTTCTGTGGAAGCTGCAGAAGAAGGGCGTGTTTTTCTTTGGCAGCCCTTGGCAGCCCCTGTCCAGCTAGCTTTGTCTCTGTCCTAACTTTATCCAAATCCTAAAATAAGTCTTTTGTTGAGCCTTAGCTCAAAGACTCTCTTAGTTTCCTTCAATTCTTTTATACATTTGAAATTTATAAATAATCATCTTCCAAAATATGGGCAAGTAAATGTCTACTCCCAGACTGGACTAAGTGTGCACCAAATCCCAGGCCAAGCTATTGTAAGCAACACATTTATTATAAACCCATGCCCAGGAAGAGTTTGCCTCTGACTCTAGCATGTCATACTATCATGGCATGGCTAAAGAAAAACAGACTCATTGTTTTCCTCCTCATTAGTGTTATTTCCCTTATGAGATCACACAAAAAGCATAAGGCCCCTTTCTACAGAGGAAAGGAGGCCGTTATTTAGAACAGAACTAGACCTAACAATGCTCTACAATGTTTTGTCAAAGGACCCAAGGACAGGTAGGAAATTAACCCCTCCTGGCTCTGCTGTATATCTGGGTGACAGGGAGGAACACACAAGTCAGGGTCATCCAAAAAGATTCACAATCTCTCCCCAGTGTAAGCTATTACTTTCTGCTTGTTCATTCCTCTGTGGACCAAAGAGAATGAGCAGAAGCAGAATGAAATGCCATTTTGGGTCACTCATGAGCTACGAGCATATCATAAACCAATTGTCCCTCTCCCACATAGCACCGTAAGGTCACACGGATGGTCCAAATCATGTTCATCTTCACTAGGAAAGGGAGCATAGCATTTTATTTAAATGTCTATGCCTATTTCCTAAAAGGACACATCTGTGGAACCCTCTTCCACTGGTATCTGTACAGAGAGATCCAAAATTCATCAGGGTGCCTATCATCTCCAGCCCACACTGGTTCGAATGCTTCCTGAGAAGTAGTATCCAGTCATCGTGCTCAAAAAGGTGGCAAGCAGGGACAAGACACACACAGATGAGTGCATTTACTCTGATGAGAACTGCATAAAAGCTCTGGTCAGCAGCTCTCCATAGTCATCTGTGACACTGAAATACTTCAGGCTGGTTGAGGAATACTTTCAGTGCAATGTTCATGACCCCTGTGTACAGCAACTGTAATCAATGACACTGGCTTCTGTGCCTGTGGGCTGCGATGCCCTTAGTGGTAAATAATAATGGACAAGCTTGCAAGTGATAAGTAAATATAAACCTGTAGTTGGATGAAACATTTCCAGATATCCCTTGTACGTCAGGCACACGCAGAACTCAGCATGCCCTTAAACCGGCAACATCCCAAGCCTGGGCTTTGCATCTAGTGGATTATCATTTTGAAGCCCAGAGATTATTGTAGAAGAGCATGGTAGGATGCTTGGCTCCTAAAGAATCCAAGCTGGCCAGTTGGTATCCTGTACTTCCATTCTCAGTTCACTACAATTACTTTTGCTGTGGATTTTTCTCCCCCTGATACTTTTTCCTTACAAACAAGGCCTCCTATTCTTCCAGTTCCCAGTTAGTCTGAGACAATAGTTCATCCTCAGCCTCATCACTACACAATGCCCACTTGTCAAGACCTTGCCCAACACTAAGCCCACCTCTCCAAGTCTCTATAGCATTTTTAATTAAGTGTTACTACACAACTGTAAATTAGCTCATTTTCTAGCTATTCGAAAACCAGTGAAAATCAACACATACCTAACTGCTAGGGAAGGCTTGCTAAAAGGTTTCCCCAGTGCCAATTATTGCTGCCTCAATGATCACTGATTCTTTGAAAAAAATCATTACATGTACACAAAGTCAACAGTCTGTTAGCACAGCAGAGTCAAAGAGCAGCAGCTGGCAAACACCAGTTACTTTGCACTCCTATACTAACAACATTCCTCTTGTGTAAATGATCCACAATGAAGTCATGGTACATGTCTCTAATTTTAATTCCTGAACGCAGACAAATCAAAGAAACACAACTTAGGGCACAACTGCCAGCTTCGTAGGTCAAAATCCTGACCCCAAGTAAGATGAAACTGGGCTGATTTGAGTGGCTTAGATGCTACTTTTGAGCTATTTCAAATAAAAAGGGAGTTTAATATGTGGGAATGTGGGGTACCTGCCTATGGTTACAATCCTTTAACAGAATATATAAAATCCAACAACCTGTAAATGGCTTCTTTCAAATGAATCATTTTGAAAATTGGACAAAATTGATATCATTGAATAGCAGCATGGGCAACGATACCATAATTTTCTGAAATTCTTTTTATGTATATTAAATATGGCATCACTTCAATTTTTATTATTATTACAGCTATTATCATTACTATTATTATTAAACTAAAATCATTTAACTTCGCAGTAAGGGTGATCTCAAGAGCTAATGTATGGTCTTGGTGGTTTTGTTCTTGTGATTTTTTGTTTAAAAGGAAAGAAAGGCAATTTGGAAAACCTGCAATCTGTCTCGTCAAAACAAAACATTTTATCCAAACCAGAAAATATATTATATTAACAGCTATTTTCTCCTCTTAAATTTGAATAATCTCAGATACCCTGCCTTACAAAAGACTTTAAGTTAATGTAATGCAACATCACCAACCCAAGCACCCTGAAACAGCAGAAACAAAGAGGAGTAGTGTCTGATCATGTATGTTTATCTTTTTATAACTAATTTACTGATCCAATATTCATCTTTTGTTTGGAAATCCTCCTGCATTCAAATTTCTTCAACAGCAGCTTTGTAGACCTTGCTCTCAATAAAAGAATACAAATAACTCTGGGCACAGTCAAGCCATGCAAGCCCTGATGTCCTGGTGGAGTCACCATCCCTGGAGGTGTTTAAAAAACAGGTAGATGAGTTTCTTACGGATATGGTTTAGTAGGGAGAGAGGCACGGTTGGACTCGGTGATCTCAGAGGTCTCTTCCAACCTTGTGATTCTATGATTCTATACCCTGAACTCCTCTCATGAAGGAGATGGAGGTTTCTGTCTGTTAACATAGCCTCATCAGACACCTGTGTGCAATATCCAACATCTTACCCTTCATCCGATTTACAAGAAAAAACATGGCTTTCCATCAACTGATCTTCAAGTCAGCACACTAAAAACTCCACACCCTGAAACTATCTTCATTTAAATGCACATTGCAGATGCCACACCTCACCAGAGCTTGGGGGCTGGCATGTGCTGTTGCTCTTCCTCCCACCCAGCCAGGAGAGGTCAGGGGATGGAGACAGCACTGTCACTGTTATCTGGACACTTCAATCCACTCTTAGCAACTCCCTGCTGGGTCCTGCACAAACCTGTCTGGTGTCACTTGGCACCTTCTGGCTTCTGTTTTGTCAACAATTCCCTCTACGGGAAAGCACCAAAGACACCATCAGAAAGGCACCTTCACTGTACTTTCACCAGTACAGAGATTCAGTTCCCTTAATATTAAGCCCTTCTGACTGTCTCTTATCAACAGCTTCTCCCTGCCAACAACTGCCCTGGTCAGGCACCAAGGAACCACTGTGGCTTCATCAGCACCACAGCATTCCCTCACCCCTGCGCCCCTGAGGGTGCTTTGCATTTTCAGGATATATTTTGTAAGTGTGTCTGGCTCTCAGCCTTGCTGGACACATCATGTTGTACCTGCTGGTGTTACAACATATTCTGGTTTAATATATTCAGCTTGACAACTGATCTGGATAATGCACTGAAATTTTAATAAGGTGAGGCCTGTTTTGATCAATAGGTGTCTTCTAAAAAAGCAGAATAATAAATAGAGCAAATTTAATTTTTAATAACAGAATTAATATCTAATGGAAACCCTAGTAAGGCAGGAGGAAAGCTACTACTATAACTCTTAATTTAAAATCTTTATTGTCTTGGGAACTTTTAATAAATAATTCTTGCCTGTAAAATAAATCTACTGCTTTCCCTTTGATTTTCACATGGCTTAACCTCCACTATTTTGGGAGGATTTTAGAAAGACCCTGCAGTACCTTTGGAAAGCTGACAGGACATTTAATATTATTTCCTCAGGCACACCATGCCCTGACCCACTTTTAGATCCCCACTAAGGAAAGGGCTCCCCATACAGTGTCACACAGTGAGGACATTTGTAAGGAAGGACTATGACAACAAAATGCTATTTGGAAAGTCATCTTCCCTTAAAAAAACAATGTTTCAGTTAAAGGACATTATTGGCACTGGAACAAGTGACTACAATTGACCATGCAGTCATTTAATCTATGAAGAGATATTTTAACCACCAAAACCCCCAAGAATTTAGAATTGGCTTTGACTAAAGAAAGCAGGGGTGAAAAAAACCTCGATTTCATTTAAAACAAGACTGACTAGCTTATAATGTAAAATATTTGATGTGGTTATAAAGGAAATAACTGAAACATATGCCCTGGGAAGTCCCTGCCAAATGCTGTTCTTATTTATAAAGAGACAAGAGTCTTGCTGTAGGAAAAGGAGAAACTTGCAAACACTGGAAAGCAACATTTTGTACCTTTACCATGTTGCCATTTGAAAGCAGACAAAACTTCTGGCTAAGTGGTAGAATATCTTTTTCCATTAAAATGCTAATGGGAAGGTTAACTTTTGCTTAAACCATTGCACAAAAAGTAGCACAAGCAGAAGAGTTTTGCTTGAGGTTATATTTTGGAAAAAAAACCCAACAACAACCAAGCATGTTTAAGCTAAATAGGATTTATACTGAGAGAGAAAAATCACTTGAGCAGGAAAAAAACCCCACAAAAAGTGGAAGGCAACTGTAATTATTACATTTGCTTATGTGACACAACCATGGAATAATGTTTTCCTTTAAGAAACATAAACTCTGTGGCAAAAACTAATGCCTTCTGAGCGAAAGTGTATCACATGGCAGCCTTGCCTTCTGGATATGGCAAAAGTTACTAAAACCTGTCACTCATCTATCCCTGTGCTGTAAAGAGAGCACCGCACAGTCGCGGTGCTGATTTACGTGGGCACATATGGAATGAGTTCTTAAGGTCTGCGCAGGAATCAGCAGCACGAGGGCTTGTAGAAGCTTCCGTGCATATTCTGCAGCATTTCAGAGATAAGGATCAAACTCTATAATGATATGCCTGTGTGGGTGATGAATGCAAATCTGCCTTCACTCTTTCATCTGAGAATTGGGGCTCTTATTTCATGCTTGATTATGCTGATGTTTGTTCACTGGCATATGGGGAACATGCAGGCAAGTGAACGTTTTGACTTAGCCAAAATTCAGCTGTGACTACCAAACAGCCTTATCCTTCACTGGTGCAGATATAGACTTGGAAGCTCCTTTCACACAGCTAGCTTCATCCATATTGAGCACATGCACCTTCCTGCCCCTTTGACAAAGAGCATTGCATGCAGTATAATGAGTGTCAGCCCATGGAGTTCAGAATAACTAATTACACAGCGTACACAAGCTGCTGCAATAGTCAAATTAAACGAGAATTCCAGACCTGACCCCAGTCAAGGGACAGAAGAAGGTAAAGGCAAAAGGAGGAAACATGTATACCTCAACAGCCCTGAACTGTGCACTCATATTGGTCAGTAGGCGGTGGTTTCCATTTTCATTTAATGAGCAATTGTATTTTTAAGCTTGTTATTTAACTTGTTTTTCAAGCAAAGCTCAGCCAGCAGCCTCCAACATTCTTAGACTTAAACAAAATCTGAAGCCTGCTTGTAATGTGGCCTAAGTTAATTTCCATTTTACACTGAGGTCCCTTTTAGAATCCGGTTTTTATTCTGAGACCAACAAAATGAGCAGAGAAAGTATTTCTTCTGAGGACTGTACTTAGTATTTTCACTCTTTTCCATGAACAGAATATTTGCATTCACTCTTTTTAATTCTAGTTTAAGGTACCCAAATGGTAAAAGTTCTATCAAGTTGGAAGATAAGATGCATTGATCTACACCAGAGTTTTATGAGCTAAAACCATAAAGGAGCTTTTATTTCAAGAATCTACTGCAAAAGTGGGTGAGATAACCAAGATGCATTCAAATCTTGGAAAGAAAGCAACTGAGTCCAGTGCTGAGTAAATATTTCTACAGCACAAGGCGTGTCCTTGTAAAGATGCAATGCATCTCCTTGAGTTCCAAGTGTTCCACGTGCAGTAGGGAGGACAATCAGTATATTGTCAATATGAAGGCTACAAAATTGAAAGATTAAAGTACATCTCCTGCTTTTCTTCCCATTTTTGTGCGACTGCTATGTGAAAGGCTGTCTCTTCATCTTGGATTCTCACAGTCCCTCACTGTCACTCTGAGACTCCACCAACACAAGTGCTCGGAGGCATTCTCTCAAGCTACTTAAAATGGCAAAGTTCAACGCTAACCTCCATGAAGACCAATGAAAAAGGCAGTTACATAAGGTGGAGTAAAACTATCCCATGAAAATAGAGTTTGAGGAGTGAAGCCCAGCTTTTCTGATGGGCTCTTTGGCACACCATGGTGTTATAGCATGATATGCAACATAATTTATAGTTGGCTTAGATCCTCTTCAGCCTCAAGATGAGAGATGTTACTTACTGAATTGAGGAAACTCACACTGTTCAAATGTATATATTTCAACTCAAAGCTTAAGACAAACACGAATTACCCCATTGGTTTTGTTTTAGAATGATGGAATGGGTGGAAGGCTGAAAAAATATAATATCCATTAACAGTTGCCCTGTTAGCCATGAAAGCATGTAACTTCATGTCAATTTATAAAGTGACCTTTCCAAGGGTTGGTGTAAATACAATATTACAAAACAGCAGAGGACTAAATATATCCAGAAGGCGTCATTCTGCTGTCTTCAACTATCTCTCACACAGAGGACAAAATTCAGAATGAAAAATCCTCACAGTTTCAGAAGTGCCTTCTGAAGCATTGCCTCCTCTGGTTAAACTGTGAATATATAAATAAATAAACCCCTCTTTAAATACATTTGACTTAAATTCTAAGAGACTATCCTGCATACTACCGTTAAACAATAACTTCCAAAAGATGATTAATGTCTCATCCAGCCAAACTCAAACTCATAATCCTTTTGGTTTTCTTTTGAAGGTTCACACAGAGCCTGTCTCTTTCCACAAACTTTTTAATATATCATGATTGTCAGCAGGAGAACTGCAGCTGTAAATTTCATAAAACAGTTTCACGGAGTCTGGAATCAAGACATTAACGTAACAGACAATGTTTTTGATTTTCTGCAACACTTTGGGTACTGGGCCTTTCATACATTTTAAAATCTAATCTTTCAAAATGTCATTTGCTTGCCTGAGGACAGTATGAAGAACAACACTATTGACTCTCAAATAAACTGTGCATTTGGATGTTAGTAGGATTTTTACAATAAAAAGGCACATTATTCTGCAACTTTTTCAAAGGATCCCACCATAAACAACTAATAGGATGCCAAAATTTCTAAGATAAAGGTACATTAAAATAAATTGGACAGGTGTTGGTCACAATTCTGCCAGATAACTGGGCAGCTCAGTGCACTGAGTTTTACGAAGAATTAAACGAGACTGATGTGTTCATAGATTGCACAAACACACACACCACCAAATCTTCATATGCGATGGAGTTCTCATGCCTCAGGGCCTTTAGTGCTTGAAAGGGTCTCAGGATTAGAACTGATGACAGACAGAGAAGTAAAAGCAGCTAGATATATTAGCACTGCTACCTGGTACCAAGTGCCAACAAATCTCTTGACAGAAAATGGCAAGGTACCCGTAGAGGCAAGGTACCATCTTCATCATTTCCCCAGTCCAAGGAAGGATCAGCTCCACTGTCAATAATCCTCTACTACCACTGCTTTCCTGGCAAGTGTTGATCCAACCTTTTCTTCAATATTACAATAAAATATTCCAGGTGACATGGAGTCATTGTCTGAAATGTGCTTTGGAAGCCCATTCTTTAGTTCTTCATACATTTTACACAAGCAAAGCTCAAGGATTCTCAAACTGAGCTCAGGTATAATATTTAGCCTAAACTAAAGTATTCTAACTGAGCTAACGCAAGTAAACATGCTCAGAATCACACAGCACACACGTTATTATCAAAACAAAAATGTCCTTGGGTTAGTATTGATTCCCTCAGAACAAGAACAAAGTCAGAATGGACATGCATTGCCTTCTTCCCTTATCTTCCAACTTTACCCCTCCCAGTGTGTCTCAGTGTGTGGTTTCCCTTATTTGCAATCGAACATGCTGCTGTCTCATTTTCAGCTTGGCATGCCCTGTAACCACGAGGCCCTTTCTAGCAGCCCTCTGTGCAGGAGTAAATTGCAAGCTCTGAGATTGTTCTCACAAGACTAAGCACTTTCAGCTCCCGCTGGCATGAAACCAGCTAAGTTTTTAGTGAGATGAGGGTATCGGATTCCTGTAAGTTTGGGTTCACTGCATGTCAAGTGTTCCCTGCCTTCCCTTAGGCACCTCACCGAAACGTCTTAATACTCTGAAATCTGTTTTCCCCTTCACATGCCACTAATGAACAACTGGGAATGGGAAGCCCCCAATTAAGTGCCGTTCTCCATCAGAAATGCTCAAGAAAGGGCTTTAACTGTATTTTTCCAACCATTTACCCATAATGGGAAATAGCTGAAACTTTTCTAATTATCGAACTTCTAAAGTTATCTGAGGGATGGGAACTTGTGGCTACCTCATGGTCAGTCATGAAGTGCAATAGCTGGGCGAAATTGCAACAGCAAAAGAGAAAGCTGGCTCGAGGCTTTCAAACCTCTGTTCTGTGATCTGAAGCCCCAGGCATATTTTTCAGTTTTTATTAAAAAAAAATCCCTAAAATATATCTTGGAGGGCTGATCCCTTATCTTATTCACTACAGTCTTCAGTTCAGGATTCATCATTTATTATTATTTTAGAAGACTTGGACTTTGTCCTGCACTGTGCTTAATTCTTTAGTTTCACTACAGAAATGTTCTTAACTTGTTAGGTAAGCAACCAATAAGATGAGAAGTCTTCCTTTGACGGGACCTTTCCCTAGATGACACGTTTGCTTAAAATGTTTGACTATGATGTTCACTTTATGCACATACTTCTGTGTCCAGAACAGAAAAGAGACTCAGAAGGGATAGAGAGGACCAGTGGTCTGCCAATTCTGCGAGTTCATCTACTAATTAGCAGTCATTCCTTAATTAAGAGGATCTTCAGCAACATTTTTTCTTAAACACTGCAGAAAGTTACAGTCATGCAGCAAGAACCAGTAAAATAACATGTAGAGTTCAGAGGCAGTAACCTATTCCAGCCACTGCTTGGTTTGGCTCCATGGCATTTTTCATGCATGCCCGAAGCTGCTCAGGGCCAGAGGTTTATCTCACTTTGAAAACCACGTTACAGAAAACTTAAAAGTAGACCTTAAAAAGCACAGGTAATATACACATTTTTCCAAGATACTGCCTACCCGCACTGATATTCCCTCTTCTTATTTTTTTCTTTTTATTTAAAATTCTCTACTCCGGCAGCGACAGCACTCACCAGAGCACATGCAATTGGAATATTCAGCACTGGCAAGAGTCAGTATGCCCACAACGAGTTGTGTCTTCATTCAGTTACTGACTTCTAACTTGTAGCACAGAAATAATCTTTGAGAAATTGCCATGAATTCTCCTATTAAAACAAAATTCAAGACCATAATATTCCTGACTTATTTATTACTATGGGCTAGAGGCAGCTGGAGCTAAGCAGCTTATCTCATTAGACTGTAATGGGAGCGATGCTGATTTTCACCAGTATGGTTTAAGGTACTGAACTAAATACAACAACTTAGTTGAAAGTAGGACGAGAACATGCATCTGCATACATGCGAGCATTTGTGAGCATCGCATCTTGCCACTCTGATTTATGAGTTCTCTTGCACTAACGGGAACAAATGCATTATTCTGACTACTGAGGATAAAGCTCATAACTCACAAACATTCAGTTTACATCTAAAAAAATATTTCACTGTCAAAATGCCTTATGCACTATTTAAATCTGCATCACTCTGCATGCAGCATCTCAAAAGCAAAAAATAGTTGTGATATGTACTGAGATTCTTCAGTAATTCAAATACCAAAACTATTTTAGACATTGGTACATATCCTTGAGAATAACACAACATTATTTTGCAGATGAGTTCTGACCACTACACAGTAAAACAGAATGCCTAGAGGTTGGCCTGTTTATAAGTATTTGATTTTGCATGCTATTATTTTTTAATATCTGTTTGTTATGAAATTATACTGCTGAAAAGAAATGGTAAAACTTACTATGATGTAAATCTCCATGAACAGATCATGGTTCACACAGCGTATTAGACAGATTAGGGATGGAAAGGTAAGCTGCAAGACTGACAAGTGGGTACAAACCAGGTTATGTGCTGTGCAGTGAAAGAATGTAATTTTATGATTAAAGTTAGATGGATTTTGTATCACAAGGATCTATAGATTTGTACACAATACAATCAATACCAGTTGCAGGTACAGTGGGTGCTTTTAAACACACATTGCCATATGAAATAATTGAAAAGCTGCAGCACAGCCCTTACTGCTGCCGACACGCCTGCCTGCGGAGGGGGACCAACATCTGACTGGTCCATAAAGGTATGCACTGAATAAATGAGTGGAGCCCAGCATAGCATAGGACTCCTCAAGCAACTGCACTGAAGTAAGCACACTCCATGGATACCAAGCCCAATTCCCACACACCTGTCTTCAAATTTCAAGATTTACTTAGATAAACCCTATTGATTAGAGAACAAGTACCTGGGGGGCAACATGCAGAACTGCAGCTGCAGCTTCTTGAAGGTAAAAGCCCCGTAGGATTTGAGCAGGAGAGAGATCTGACCTTTCTATGAAATTAAAAAATCCAGCTATATAACTTAATAGAGTTAATGTGTTCCAGAATGCTCCTTCACCATTTCAAAACAATCTTCCAAATAAATAATTCTGGGGAGAGTTACAATAGTATTTTTTCTGTGGGTGTTATTTGAACAGAAGAAATTTTTTGGTAGTTTTAAAAAGTGAATTTGCTGCTGGAAAATAAAAAGTAAATCATAAAGTACATATTTGGGGATATCTTTAGGCTCCATCCATAATGTAAGGAAATAGAAAACAAGCAGTAAGTTAGCTAAACTACTTCAAAATTTATCATTTGGACTAAAATAATTGACTTACTTTTCTGCTCTGCTCTGCAAAATGTATGTTAATGATACGCAAAACATTTCAGTACTTGAGAGGAACCTATAACCCAAGGATTTCTTAACCAAGTATAGCTCAAACTGACACTTCTTTCTTTTCTCAGGCTTTTTGCCTCACTTCTTTTTATGCGGCAAACCACCCTTAATTTGTAAGACTACCCACACTGTGCTCTCTCTGCTTCCTCTTGGGTAAAGAAACTTGTTAAATCAAAGCTCTCACCGAGTCTTCAGTATGTCCTAGATCAGGATACCCATATCAAGAATATCTCCAACCCTTCTGCAAAGCAGCAATTTACATAATTCTGAGCAGTCCTATTGAAATGAGTGCCCTATGGCAAGGCGGGCGCTGCAAGAGGCTGTGCCTGACTCCATCAGGGAGATGCATATGGGGAAATCCCATGCTTCTACACAACCCTGCTGACCACGACACAGCAGCAGGGGCATCTAGCATCTCACCAAGCCCTGCATGTTATCAAAACAAATAGATACATGTACTTATGCTATAAATAGACTAGAGGTTACATATACATTCTCCCTGTCTGCTTGTTCCTGTTCCTTGGTTTAATGAGTATACAACGATAGCTGCCTTTATACAAATATATCAACATAGCGAAGCCTGGCTGCAGAGCTTCCCTCTCTGGCCTGAGACAACTCTCCTCTAGCAGAGAAACTGAGACTGAACTTCTCTACAGCTCATCACTGTACCTCCAAGGGTGTCTATACTCCCACTTTACAGAGGAGAAAGCAGCACTACCCAGGTCAATGCACTGGAGCCACAGGGGAGTGGGGTGGGAACACAGGTCTCATAATGTTTGGTCTCCTTAAGTTTAGTTTCATATGGGTTAATGTTGTAAAGCGTACCTTCTTTTGCCTCCCAGGAAAAACAGTACGTCATATGAGAAAGTCAGGCAGAAGGCTTGGTTTGGCTTCAGCCTCCTCTCCTGGGGCACGTCCCAGTGCCAAGCAAGCACATGGGGGATTTACTCCTTACATTCAGTGCTCACGGGTTCTCCACCCTGAGCCAGAAGCGGCATCTGAGGTAAGCTGTGTGTGATACCGCACCATGGGACCTTGGTCATCACCATTGAGACCAGGTACAGAGCAATAACTTGGATTTTGGGTGAAATACAAGAGCACCCTTACTAATTCAAAGCAGTGCTACAACTTTATGTCCCATTTAATACCACCAGTTCTCCAGAAAACACTTCAGGTGTTAATGCTCTCCAAAGACCTTATAATATCCAATCCTATGACACAGCAAAGACCAGGACAGAACAAAGACAAGTGTGAAAAGTAACAAAAGTACTTCCTGCTAGTTACAGAAGACAATTTTCTGAACAAACCAGCTCCTTAGCAATGAAGGAATAAAATCATGGAAAGCAATATGGAAAAAAATATCTTGGAAAGATAAGCTATGTTCAAACTAGTATCACAATTACAGAATAAAAAGAGAAGCCTTGGGAACAGCAGCTAGAAGAACCAAGAAGTACTGTAGTAAACACATATAAAACCACATAAAATATTAAAGTATCATTACTTACACTGACACAATCTCACGCAGAGAATTCCTTGACAGCCAATTACTTATCACCAGAAATACAGCTCCCTTCTTGTCCTACAAATCTCAATTGACTCTAATAAGGAACTAATTAACAAAGATTAGCACCCTTTTTGTGTAAGGAGCCACAAAGCCAATCAAGACAAGATGATAACAAGATGTAATCAAGAGGTATTAAAGACAAGAAAATAGTGTCTAAGACTACAGAGAAATACACTGCAAGAAAAGAAATACCCAGCCATAGAGGAGTCTTCCTTCTAATTAAATGGTTGCTTCATGTGTTTTAAATATTCACTCAAAGTTTTGATGAGAAGGCCAGGTTTACTCTGACAACTGAGAGCTGTGATGAGTTACCAAGCTTTCTGGACTGTAGTGAAATCTTTGTCCTGTTCTCATTCAACACCAGTAAGGACTCATTCATTTTCTAGGGGACATAATTCCCCTGCCCTGCATGGCCATACACACCAGCTGGAGCACACACGCAATGGGCTCCTGTATTGGCTCTCAGGGCCACGCTGCGATTCCCAGTAGGAGGCATTGCTCCCTTTCCACATATCTCTGAGCTGTGTGGGGAGCAGTCAGCCCAGCCATGCAGAGTGTTCAAAGATGGACCCAATCCAGAGCAGGGGAAGAGCAAAGCCATTCCCCTTCCACTGCTGAGAGTGGATAATGAAACACTGCAGCAGGAAGATGCTCATGATGTTAATCACCTGTGACAACAGCACTAAATGGAATGATTCTCAGACCTTGAAACAATTTAGGCTATGACACCAAGGGATACCCTAAGGGCTGATGCCTGTACAGTGTGCAAGCTGAGACTGAGAGTTTGGGTCAAACATAATTCATGTCCGTTTTCCATTCTTTACAATTGCAGCGATTTAGGGACAATGAGAAAACAGCAATTGAACCTGGCAAAAAAGTAGGAGGAAAAAGGTTTTTTTGAAAACTGCTTTTAATCTATAAGCAAATTCTGAGCTTTTTTCAAAAAAATACTGAATAAACATCAAAACAGGAGACACCAGAATAGAAGCTGCAGTGGTCTGGTAGAAAGGGCAAAGAGCTAATTGGAGATGAGAACTTCAGCCTCCCTCTGGTGACTGCATGAACCATTGGCCTCCTGGCTATTCCCACAATGCACTCACTTTTGCTAATACCCTGGCATTTTCACCCATATCCATGTGTTTCCATGTGCAGGTCCATATTGATGAGACAGCACTTCACAAACCAAAAAGGAAGACTTTGACAGAGTTTCTTGTTATTTATCTATGGGACTTTTAAAATTATCTCTGTCTTTTAATCACATATAATTGTATGAGGCTGGGTTAAAACACAGATGCTAATCTTAGGAGTTGAAACAATCCTAATTGTAAATAGATCTTCAGAAGTATCTAAAGCTTCTATAAAAAGCACCATTTCAATTTTATTATAGATTTCTGTTAAAATATAGATAGAATAAAAGACTGGGATACTTTCATACCCCGTCTGTATGAAAATCTACCACAAAGTAATTCACATTTGAATCTGAAAGTCATTTAATTACTTCTAAATGGAAATTAGATGGGAGTTAAAAGGCACTGTATTCACTTAAAGGCTTGTGATCAGATCTGCTTGCAATAAACACCTCAATCCTTCAAGTATTTGCCCTGTAATAGCATTAACATTCAATTCACAGGACATACTTTATCAACTTCTTTTGTTTCACTGAAAAGATGTTTCACATTTCCACTCTCCTATCAAAACATGAATGCAGTAACAGTCTGGCTTCTGTAATGAATTCTACAGCAATCTGCTTGCTAAACCTGCATTAAGACCCAGGTGTGGAAAGATATGTCGGATCTGAGATAAATCATATTGATTGCTAGAAAAATGCAGCAATCACTGGCCACTGCCGTACTCTCTCTGCCCTGCCTGATACTGGTGGGGCAGAACAGGCAGCGTGGAAAGCACCCTGCTGCCGTGTGCTAGGAAAACACAAACCCGCTGCTGGTGTAATATAGCTACTTGGGCTATTTTTAAGACAGATAAATTATGTGATTGCATGGATAGCAGAGATGTTCCCGATCCTGTTCATGGTCAGCACAGAAGGGGTGGTCAGGGTCAGCAGTGCGTGGTGCTGGTGCTGCATGCACTCCTGTTCATGGTCAGCACAGAAGGGGTGGTCAGGGTCAGCAGTGCCTGGTGCTGGTGCTGCATGCACCAAAAGATGCAACAGCACTAGAAAGGTCAAGCCAGTGACTGACCTGCGTGCAGCAGTGCAAGGCGCACGCTGGTTATGCACATCCTGCAGACCTCACACCCACTGGCTAGAAAGAATTGCCCCAGTCTCTGTGTGTCAACTGTGCTGTCTGCCCAGGAGCCACCTGCTCTGGCCTCTTGTGCCCTGGCACTGATGCGATGTGCACTCTTGCCAGGCAAACACAACCCCTCACTTGCTTTGTGGAACCTCCCACTCAACCTCTGAAATTAAAAAAAGGGTTTCCTAGAGAAAGAAGCAGCTGTGGATTTTAGAATAATGTCTTAAAATGAAGAACTTACACACTATAATTTCATAATTATGCATAAACCAAATTGCATAATGAGAGGTCACTTCAGTAGTTCTGTAACTACAGAGATAGCCATCGGTCAGTGCAAGGTAATTAAAATAAACTCATGGGATAAAAAACACCTCAAGGTGCAAATGGGAACACAGAGTCACTTACAGTCTAGAACACCTGTAAATCAGAATGAGAACACTGCAGCCTTTCCTGGTGTGTCATTGCATGCAAGAGCTCATTTTAAAAAGCATTATTCCTAGGTTCAAAAGCCTCTTGTCCTTATAGCAAATAATGAGGTATTCTGTCTGAGTAATGTTAGACAGGTGCCAGAACATGTGTAGGCTGACAGCTTGCATCTGGAAATAGTTCCACAGTGGATGCCCCTTTCTGAACCTGCAGTATTTAGTAATCATGTTTTTACACACCTATGTCTGTGTGTCTGTATGTACATGTACATGAAGCTTCCCCTCTAAGTGAATACTGAGGATGTGAGGAAATTGTGCATCTATTCTCCTTGCTCACAAAACTGCAGAGAACATCTGGGGAAACAGAAAAACAAAACAAAATCCAGAATTGAGAAAAATGCATGGAAAACGCTCATGGTGGATGATACTAGGTGAGATCACTCATAAAGACAAGAAAGAAAACATGCCATCCTCTTTCTTCCTTGCCTCCCCAGGTCTGAGGCTGCGCGAAGTGCTCCCTGCCTCAGATTTTATCATGCATTTTGACTTCAGAACTAGAAGTAGACTTGCTGGGATCCACAGGTAAGAAAGCCTTCTCCAGTTAATGCCAAAATATTCTGTCCCTCTTAATTCCATATTTCTTCTGTTCCTTATCTGCCTCAGAGCCGCAGGAAAATTCTGTGACAGCTCTAGGCAGACAAAGCTCCTGCCACAATAAAGCAGGGCCATCTGAGGCCATACATCGAGCACTACGAATGAACAGTGGCTCTGGTGCTCCAGCTACCAAAACGCACATCTCCAAGCCTGGGTTCCCTGATCTGTTTAACTAGACCAGCCTGGATACAAAGGATGAAGAGGCTTCCGTGTCTTATTCCCAAGAAAATCACCTGTGTCTTATTCCCAAGCACCTGTGATACCACGCTTTGAAAACAGACAGAAAGCATTACTTGTGTGCACACAACTACAAGGCAGACCCCCCCCCAAAACACGGCACGTGGCACTGTGGAGAATAACAACTTCTAGCACATTACGGACAGGCTGTTCAGATTGACAGACTCTCTGGTTGAGCTACACGGTGAAGAAAAAAAACAATCCCACGGTAATCAGAGAAGGTAATCAGAATCAGATGGCGAGGCTGCCAGATGGCCACACCTGACTGCTGTCGCTTCCAGCTCCGGGGACAGAGGAGAAAGAAAAAGAATTTCCTTCGCTAAAGACTGAAAAATAGCTTAATACAAAAATCTAAAGGCCAGAGGCAAATTTCATATTTCTTGCAGGTTGGTGAAGAAAGTACACTCTGCTCAGACAATCACAAACAACAGTGAGTAAACAGTAGATATTACTTGGGAACATCTCACCAAATGCAATAGCACTTTCATCAGGAGCAGAGAAAAAAACTGGACTTGACTGAGCACTTCATTGCGTTCCTACAAGCTTTGGCCTCTTAACTGTGACAAAGCAAGAGAAACTTTTAATTTCACAGATCACCTTTAAGGAAACTATTCTCAATTCCTGCAAATGAAAGTAATACACAAGTAACCCTAGGGGCAGGGGGACTCTGCAGACATTTGGGATGGTTCTCTATCATTTCTTGGAATCAAGATTAACATCACATGTTCTCAAAACCAAGATAAAGAGAGATGCCAGCTACAGTGCATGCCTCCAAGTCCTCTAGGGTTCATTCCTGACAACTGGGTTAAGTTCATTTTTTACACAGTCCAATTTGCTTGCATTTTCTTAAAAATGGCATTTGAAAATGCATTTCAAAGCACTCTTAATCTGCAATCTGAAGCAAGCAGGCACGAATGGGGCTTTGACATGGTCTCTTCCATTATAAGGACAACAATCCAAATGTCTAAAAATCCATTAATATAAAAGCAGTTCTTGAAAAGGGGCAATTTCTCCTAGCAGCTAGATTCCTGATATATTTCCTATTATTTGAACAAGACTTCTTGAAGTTAACAAGAAACAATCACAAAACCATGAAAAGGATAAACCAACACATTCCTCTCCTGTACACTGCTGACTAGGGCTTTTTAGTAGCTAGAGTATATGGACTCTCAGAGCTCATTTATCACAGTATCACAGTATCGTAAGGTTGGAAAAGACCTTTGAGATCATCGAGTCCCACCTATGACCCAACACCTACACCTACTCCTACTTGTCGACTACACCATGTCACTAAGAGCCTCATCCAATCTCTCCTTAAACACCTCCAGGGATGGTGACTCCACCACCTCCCCGGGCAGCGCATTCCAACGGCCAATCACCCTCTCAGTAATGAACTTCTTCCTAATGTCAAGCCTAAACCTCCCCTGGCAAAGCTTGAGACCGTGTCCTCTTGTTCTGTCGCCGGTCACTTGAGAGAAGAGACCAACCCCTGCCTGAAGAGTAGCAGCAAGGTCTACACCAACTAAAGAACGAACTCAACAGAAGCACAGCAGCCTTCATAGTTCTTCAGTGTTTCTAGCAAACTCTAAGAGCAAAAATCTCCCACACCTCCACCTGCATCCCTTGAAGTACCACTCTCTACATATCCTTTGGGTAACAGATACCCCAGCAGCAGGCAGCATGGCACACAGCGAATAAACCATGCCAGACAAACTGACTGACCTGTGACAGAATTATAACAGTAAAGGCAGGCAGCAACACAGATGATAAATTCAGATGTTGGCAAAGTACCTGATGTTGCACCTTATAAATTAACTATGAAAATGCATAGAAACATCCCAAGGAACACATGCTGGCAAGTAAACTGAAATCCAGCTGATAAATTGAACAAAAAAGGGGAGTTACAAACTCTGTCTCCAGTGAGAAGAAAGAACGGCCCCCTAACAGAGATGGTGTGTGGAGTGGGGTATCCAGCATCAGGGAAGCAGGGCTCCTCCAAAGAGAAAAGTAGGGTTGTTTCTGTCTTGGTTTTGTTATTCCTGTGTCTGTAAGCAATTTTCAAAATGACAGCTCAGTCTTGTCAGAGAATTGTCTGCAACCCAGTTGCTCCGGAAGGGCTTTCAGAGGGTCAATAAAAAAAGGATTCTGCAGCTAGGCTCATCCGTCCCCACTGCACTATTCAGTGAGGCGGATGAGCTTCCATCAGGGCAAAGGCTCATTCAGTGAAACTGCAAGAGGAAAGAGCTCCCGAAGCTAAGCCCCCAAACCACAGCATGGCTATTTCCTGAGCAAAACGTACTCCTTGCTCAGGAAGTTATTATGTCTTGAAAGGTGTGAATGTGGTCACACAAATCATTGAGATTGGATTTGCACTCTTACCAGGTGAGGTAAGCCCCAAAGCTTCTAAAAATGAGAAACCTGAGCCATATAAAATCTTCTCAAAAGACCTATTTTTAAAGTATTTTCTATAAATTAATATTTTAACTCAGGAACTGCTTATGTGAGAATTATTTCTTATCTCTAGGCCTTTCAGCATGTCCAAATGGACAAATCCCTTTTGTCAGCTAAGCTCCATTACTCTCTTGTGAATGAACGCCTCTGGGATGGTTATGAGAGATATCATTTTTAACAGTTTATCTAGTATGCTAATAAAATGATGCCAGACACTGCACAGATATTTAAGTCTAGTAAGACTCTCCACCAAATTTTTGCTCCTGTTGTGGTGGATAATTGCTGAGTAGGTTTGAATCATATGGTTCTCATCCAGATCTTTTTATTCCCTAGGATGCAAACAGCTAATATAGAACTACCTGAATAGAGCTGCCTTTCTAAAGAGTGCCAATGTCACAAACACCAAGATGAACAGACTCCTTGCTGTTACTTTGCACAGGGCACAGCCCTGAGTTTCGTGTTACCACCTGAGAAGCTGGGGGAGCTTAAGATCAGGTGCTTTGCAGCTTGGTACCCTTCATTTCCAAACACAAAGTGACAAGCCAAAACTGGAAGGTCTGCACCAATCCTCCTTTCATTCCCTGGTGACTGATTTAACATCTCTGAATCCACCACCATATTTCTGATTTCTGGAGAGACCTGAATTTGGTATGATCTGCTTAACAGTCTTTTGGATACAGGACAAATAGTGCAACAGTTTAGAGCAGCATATGGCCACTATTCTTTCCCAGCTTCTATGTCTTCAGACTAGTGTGAATCTAAGGTAGTTGAACGCTGTCAGGCTGGCATATTATCAATTCTATAAGAGCAATTTGTGGGGCACAGACTTTCTTACAATCACCTCCACATTCCCAGCTAAAATGCCCTCTGAGATTACATGATGACTTACCCAAACATGTTGAAAACATTTTAGCCAAAGCCAAGTGCCGAAAGAATTATGAATTACAGCCTCAGTAGATAACAACAACTATTATTTTTGCTTCTATCCTACCTACAGGATATTGGAAGCACGAATTCACCAGTTATCCTATACTGTGCTCAAGGGTTTTTTGGGGAGGGGAAAACGACACACTCCAAATTTAATAACTTGTTCAAAGCTATGAGTTGAAAAGGGTGAGCGGCAGAGCTGATGCTCTGAAGTTTTGGCAGCTTCAGATCTCCATGTAGAGACACACTCAACTGCAGCAAGGGAGTACTGGTACTCACAACCAACTCTGATGTATTTTTAGTGGGTCAACCACTAGTGGGGGACAAAGACTCGTTCTCTACCGTGTAGATTACATCTGTTCTAATGTACTGATCACAAGCACCTCAGTAACAGATGAAGATTCATGTCCACTAAAACTAGAAGCACTTGTACCCTCAGGGAATGTTCATAATCATTTTATTTTTCTTTTATTTAAAAAAAAAAAGTTACTTAGAGAATATTTAGGTAGATGTAGTGCAGGCTTTGTTACTGAAACAGGCCCTTGCATAGAAACTCAGTATAGTTTTTCAAGCTCTGTTTTACAGCACCAAGTGTGTAAATCCTTCACAGCTTTCTGTAGAGTTTGGAATGCAGACTCCCAGCAAAGAAAAAATGTAATAAAATACACAACAGCTCCTATTTCTACGTGAAAAAAGCAAAGCTAGCAAGTATGTATAGCCGGTAAGCTATACGGCCTTCTTCAGATCAACTAGAATCTTAGATAACTATTTTGAACAGAAGACTGTTCAAGGAACTCAGTAAATGACATTATTATTCAGCAGTCAGCAAATTCACAGAAAATTGCATGTGTTCTAAGAACACAACCAACACGGCATAGGAGCAGTGACGACAGGATGTACACATTTATATTACATTTCTTTCTGCACTAATGCCAGAATTCAGAGCGCTTTGAATTTCAATGATTACTAGAAAAGCTTTATATTTTTTTAATCTATTCTGCATTTCACTAAAAATATCCCTCTTTAATTAAAGACCATTGTTTTCCAAGGGCAACAGAACTATTTTTTTTTTTTCTTTTCCATCTGAATGTGAGCTGAGTTATAGCAGCCAGAAAGATTCTTGTTTGAAAGGAACTGTTGTTCTGCTCAGATCATAATGAAAATAACTCCCAAATTACACAAGTGAAAGTGCAATTTTAATAAAAGTGAACCACGCATTCTGTCCTTTGCAAACAGATACTGTCGCTTTCCAGATTGAATAATCCACTGGTTCATATCAACACATAACGGTTTCTACAATGACCTGTACTATTGCGTCCTCCCCATCCGAACATATTCTTTGGACAGAACTGGTGCTGTGCTTTAGAGATAACCACACTTCCTCCTCTGAGCTCTCATAGGCACTCCTGTAAATTAACGAACTGCTTACTCTGCTTTTCCTGGAGGGGAAGCATGCACTACCCCACCCTTAAACTGAGATCTACTCATGTAAAATCTCCAAAATCTGTAAATGTGATTTAAACTTAGGTACTCATGCTATCCAGCTCCTCCTCCCTCCTTCACCTCACACCAAATGATGCAGCATCATGCAATGCTGAGTAATACATTGGTGCGAAGGGAATCATCTCAGGTGATGGAACGCAAGATTCAAATTCCCTCTTAACCTTATTTTGCATAATTACAAACGTGATTTATAGTCAGAAAATTATTTCCTTCTCTTATTAACCTCAGAGTTATCTTTAGTCAGCCAATTTCATACTTCTCATAAATCTTGAACCTAGTACTTCCTGACACCTCCCATACTTATAAAGTGTTCAGTTTTACTTTCAATACGGACAAAAAAAGACTAATCCCAAGGATCTTGATTTCTACAATTGTCTTCTGAGAGCCCTTATCTCCATATCTTGTACAGAATCACTCAGTGTCGTATCGCTCCCCTATTTTTTCAAAACCAACCAAGCTAGCAAATAAATCACTTTATAAAAGAAGGCTATTTGTGGCAGAAAACAAGCAAAGAACTGCAAGAAGATGCAAAGGAGGTGTGTGGGTTACAGTAGGGCATGCTCCATGTTTAATGCAACATATTCCCCTGCTCCCAAATTGTTGTCAGAGGGTGCTACTGTATTGGATTGCCACTTCCATGCACTTCATGCCCGTGCCAGAAAAATGAAACAGGAGAAGTGCATGAAGGCAGAGTCTCATTCTCAATCAGTCTCACTCTCAAAACCTTGAAGTTTTGAAAAAATGAACAGGTGTTAGAAATCAGAAATAAGTTACACCAGAGCTGAACAATGATATACTTGTATACTATTTTGTTAGATATAATCTCTTTCTTCAAATCCAAGATCACATGCCTCACAATAAGAGCAAACTTTTCCAAAATCTTTAGCTATTATATGCTCCCTGTGGGGAAAGTGTCTCAGTGGAAAGCAAAACTGAAACTCCTTTGATAGCTTTCAAATTCCATGGGCAGTTGTGGGGCTTATTTCCCCTTGTTCTTATCCTTGCAGAATTAATTTCTGACAAACTGAAGCCAGACTGCATCCACATTATTAAGTAACACTTCACTCAAGCTGTAGAGATTTATTCATCAGGTGTCCAAATTAGGCACACCAAGTCGAAGTGCTGAGTATGTAACTGACTCTTACTTTCTGTTCCTGTGTTTTGCTCCTGCTTTTCTCTTGAATCAATGGAAACGTTCTGAGATAAGCATGTTGCAGAAGTGATGGATGCCACCATTGTTAATTATTCCACCCATTACAAGACACAGTATAAATCACTTTTTGTCTGGTGACTGTCGCATCGAATTTGTAGAGCACAAAAGACACTGCAGATCTGTGATATTGCTCTGTTCTTCTCATTACATAGGAGATAAAGATATGCATACTTAATAAACACATTTATTTTAACGAGATGAAGACAAGCCTAATTCAAGTAGTAGCACTTTCTGAACAGCTTTTTTTATTATCATTATTTGGTACACGAGTACAAGAGAAGTTTTATTTTCAACATGGCCTTTGCAACACAGCATGATTTTTGCCACTTATGTTTCTAGTGGCTGCAGCTAAAAATGCCATTCAGAGACAGAACTGCTGCACAAGTACACTTTGTTCAATATAAGAGCTAAACATTCACTTCTATCATCAGCTTTATAAGAAAAGCTTCCTTATTCATAAGGTATTGATTCAGCATAAGTTTCCCATATACTTTCAAGTGTTTGGGATTAGAGGGCATTAGAGAAAGGGACTGGATGTTTTACAACAACAGTGGTAGCTGCAGTGCTGTCACAGCTGGAAAAGCTGTGCTCTGACGTGTGCTGGACTCGCACAGTCAAGCTGGAGGTGAACAAAGGCAGCATTGGAGACAGAAGGACCCTGCAAACATTTTCATATGCACATCCACTTCTGTTCAGCCAAAGTCTTATACTATGTGACCATCCTCAAGCACTGTGCTTAAGCCTCATAGTCTCAAGAAGAATAACACACTTATTTACATTTTGCTGAACAGCAACAGACAATTGGCTACGGGATGAGCAATAACCTCATGCTTAACCTTGGTCCCATGAAAGTCAATTCAGGCCCATGAGTACCCTCTTAATAGTTCTGAATAAAGGGCTTCAAAGTCAGATTTGAGTCCAGAAAGCTCAAGCAGCTCACAAAGTTTCTTCACACACACAGCTGAACCACCAGGAAGATGAGGAGGTAGAGAATGTAGAGCTATGAGTTAATTCATGTATGTAGCAGCATTTCCACAACACACAGCCAGAGGTATGTGCACGTCTGCTCCTGATATCACTGCGTTACCACCCCTACCTTTATTTTAAAGTCCTCACATTTTTCTGCAGAGGTAATAAGACAATCCAAAAACCAAGTGAATAAATTATTTTGCTGTTAAGAAACACCTGTTTTCTCCCTCCTCCTCTTTGTTTACCTTTTGAATGAAATGTTTAACATAAACTACATTTTTCATCTGTTAAATTCTTCAGGGGCATTTTTAAATGCTCAGTAATTTCACAACTGACTTAAATTTCAAAACTCAAAACTTGATTTGAACTTAGTCCTGGATGAAGGCCTTTGCTGTGACATACTTCCAAAATTATAACTATGAAATGAAGCTATGAAGTCATTTGAGACTAGTTTACCGCATGATAATTTTCACAGCTGGAGCTGCATATGTTTCTCTTCAGATTGGAACAAAGCATGGCTTGAAAACCTTGCACTCCATGGCAAAGAAAACTTAAACCAATCAAAAATTCACTCTCTTCCATATAAATGAAGTTCCTTTTTTGCCTGCTCCTCTCTCCTCCTCCTTCTCTAACTCTTTAGCCCATGCATCCAAACAGCTGTTCTCCAGCATTGCCACGTATGCCTGCAATGGACCAAATGATCAACTGTACCTTGGTGGGAGACAACCGAGTACAACACAAGTTACTTTGATCAACATGAAGAGAAGCCAGACAGTTTATTTCAGATGGTTTGCCTCTCCAGTGACGCAGGGAATGAGTCTAGGAATGGCGCACTCATCTAACTGCTAATAGATCAAAAAGAATAACGTAGATAAAAACAGCTTAATATACATGTTTGCTTTTGCATCCCAGATTTTTGCTACTGATATTAACTGTCTAGAGCACAATCATCTTCATCTCAGGGAGCTGGCAAATAGTCTTCTTTCGGTTTCATGCTGCAATGGATTTCTTGCAAACTAATTACTATTTACCTGCTTGGTTCCTTTTCTGTCTCCTGGACTTCTCACATTATATTTTGCCATTTTGAGGGGGGTCCGTAGGTGCACGTTAGCCCTTGTTACAATAGTTACAGCTATACACTCAAGTACACACACAAGGGCCGCGCTTTCCTGCCATCAGTGACTTACAAATCTTCTCCTTTTCAGGCTGAAATTTCTCAGGCTTGATCATAGGCCACAGCTGATTTTGCTGCCGCCATTTCTGTTGCAAGGAAGATGTCTGTTCTGATGCTCATTTTCTCTTTCGAAGGTCATAAACCCAAAACCAAGGTCAAATTTAGATAAAATACTTTGAATATATTCAAAGCCTAGCACCAGTTTCCCATTAATTTTACACCAATGGAACTATCAATTTAACTGACTCTGTTCTTCACACAAACCAGTATAAAGGATACCACAGCCAGCCCCCTCGCACACCAGGTGTCAGCCACCCATCTCTGATACAAATGACGGCCTTGAGAACATCCAAATAAGGCTGCAAAAACCAACTTGCACTTATATGCTTAATTTTAGCAGCTGCTCAGACAACAAGCACACTGAATGTGTATCTACATGATGTGATGGGCTGCAGCACAGAAAGCCTTCAGCAAGCAGTGCCTGCATTAGCAGTGCAGACGTGCCCGGGCAGCCGGGGCGTGGAAGCTGTGCCAGCCAGCCCACTGCACAGTGCCGCAAGGATGCTGCACTAAGTTAGCACGGTGGCACCTGCATTTTCCATTGGGAACTGTCCCACTGGGCATCGTGCCCTCCAACAAAGATGGAATGGAGCTACGTTCCTCCACCGCTTTATGTTACATGCACGTCTCGCCTCCAGGACAACCCTTGGAGTAATAAACAGCACACACAAGAGCAACCCCATCACTACAGCAGTGCATCTGTTACGCTGACAAATGAGCTTCATACAAGAAATTGCAGCCACATACTTTCAAGTGACTCCATCTCTTTTCCAGTCCTTGCTCTGGCTTAAAGGAAAATAGTATTGAATTCTTCAAAAGTACTTCTGCTGTGAAAGAGTTTATGATAAACACGTTAAATAATGATTTTAAATAGTAATTGGTACACTAGGTCTTCAAACAAAAGAAGAACAATCGCTCTTACTTCTTGTGTTATCTTGCAATGCCCTCTCCGGTGGCGAAGTCCTTGGCATATACAACAAGCTGCAAGCTGAATCTAAATGAACAGGAGGAACTTTTTAAACCCATCTCCTAATAAGCAACTGAGAATGAAATATAAAGGCTCTCTGTCAGTACAAAGCAGCACTGTCTCCTAGATTTTTGCTGCTCATTTGTGCTAGTTGAGGTTCTGGATTGCTTTTAAGCACCTGTTTTAGCCTCCTCCTTCCTTCACCTCTCCACCAAGTCTTTGGACTGATTTCGACTACTAATGCTGGGTCACTGATTGCAGCTGCCCTTTGGAGACTCCCTCTTTTTCTCTCCACAATACAGCACAGCCTGGCTGTAATTTCTCAGCTACACATTAAAGCCTACACTAGAATGAAGGAAAACCTCAAATGCAAACAGGGAAACAATCTCTGCTTGAGTTTAACTTTTATTTGGTTCAGGTTTAACAAGCAAGACTGTCATCGATTCAAGAATTCGAATTGCCACTTTTCATACTGTGGATGTTCCTCATGTCAGCTTCTGAGATTGAACTACATCTTATATTTAGAAAACAGAAGAACAACAAAAAGTTTTACTCTAATTTAGGCATCTTCGCTTGAAGAGAAGGATCTGCATTTTCATTTCCTTTTTATATTTTCATAATGTAAACCAGCAAGCTGTTATTCACCAAGAATGCTACAAACAGTGAAAGCCGAGCAACACAAATGTCTGTGAATTAAAGCAGAATCAGAGCAGTACAAGCACACTAAGCCAAAACCAATCCTATTTAAAGGATAGAAACATGCCATGAGGTGTCCAAATATAATTGGTAATATTCTTGAAATGTAGTATTTTTACTAAAATTGGCACTCATCTGTTTTCCTTCATTGCCCAGAAAATTCAAATAAAAAGAACAGCCCGTAATGTTTAGATGAAAAAATATGCTTCGCACAGTAACTTCTTTTTTTAACCTAGACTTTATTATCAATTTTTTAAAATGTCATGTTTTAGCAATACTTTTCTATCCTGCAGCTCAGCTCTTTTCACCCTGGATACTTCAAAAGAAATCCTAACAAGAGAGATTGGTCTTTTTGTAATGTTAGGGAAAAAAATAAAATCACTCTCTGTCATACCGAAAACATGAGAATGATTCAGAATCAAAGGAAGAGGATGTCATCAAAGGTCCTGGGAGATGATGAATAGCTTCAGGAAGGAAATAAGCTTTTTTAATGCACAGTTTAACATTGAGAATGAATGTAAATATCTTGGCTGGTTGTGCAGAAGAATGGAGGAGCTTGGAGGGAAGGAGAATGGGAAGAGGGTGTACAGCAGAACACTGCAGACTGGGGATTGAGTGTTTTCTTCCATGTTTTCCTTGAATTTTGACTGTCTGTCAAAGCAAACAGCCCCAATTATGTTCAGCTGGATTGACACATACAGAGCTCAAGGCTGAGGAGAATATTTCAGTAAGCAGTTAAGTTACTGTAGGCATGAGGACATCAAGTTTTAGTCTGGCTTCCTCCTCCCCCTGACATTTTAAAATGTCAAGCTACTGTCCACATTGTTGCTGTATTTCCCACCTTGTCTGCAAGTGAGCAAGGAAAGTTACCTGTTTACTGCATAAAAGGAACAGCAGTATCACTCGAGGGTTTAAAATGAGAAATATGTGAACACAAAGTTTGAGTAAAAGCAGGTAAGGAACTATTATGTGGTCAATTTTAAATTCTTATTTGAAAGACATAATTTTGCAAATACCACAGTCCTGGGACAAACCAATGAGGGCTCCATGCTGGATGGGGTCTATCACACAGTATGGCAAGACCCCAGCTGCACTGATGGCTGCATTATGGTGTCAGGCAGTGTTTGCACCGCACGGAGGTCCACATGCACGTGGGGGCAAGGTACAAATTCTGTCACCTTCAGCTGAAACTCATGCGTCGGCAGCAGAGCCAGTGAGGAGCACCTTATCTTAATGAACAAAACTCTTCTCTTATGCTGAAGAAAAGCCAGTGCAGCAATGCCATATTTAAACACCACAAAGTCCTTATTAAATGTGACAGCAACAGCTGTAGCAGCCAGAGCACTGGCAGAACAAGGAAAAGAATTAAAGCCCTTTTGAGGGCTAGAAAAAGAAAACGGGTACCATTTTAAATATTAAAATGAGGTCTGGGCAGGTGGGGAATATAGATCTGGTGGCAGATAGCCAGAGATCTTGGAGGTGCTGAAAGCCATTTCTCTGACGCTCTCACAACTTAATGAAAAGGAACCATCTTTAATGCTTTCCAGCCAAAATCCCCTACATTAAACTAATATATATAATTCCCACTCCCTATCTCCAGAGTATAATGGGTCACATTAACCTCTCCCTCATGCCATGAGCTCTAGTTGAAACAAGTCTCAATATTTGCTTATGAAACACACAATTTCAGCTGTGATGCCAGATGGATAGTGGGGAATAGAACTATTCATGTTTGGAAGGTGGAGAAAAAGCAGAAATAAAAAATAAAACCAAAAAAGGTGTATTTTTCCCTACAGATAGAACAATACAATACACACATTTTAGACACGCTTAGCATCTGTGACTGCTTTTCTGCAACGAACGCACTCATAACTTCCCTCATCCCAGTTGGAACTGCTTCCATGCTTTACTGTACTGCTTCAGCCATGCTGGCATAATCTACGGGAACTTGAGTTCTCCTGTATGGGAAGCCACTAACGTGGAAGAGGAATTTCTCTTTGATAAGTTTGTTTAAAATAAGCAATCCCAAGCGAATTCACTTCGGTAGAGGAGTAAATTATGAGATGTTTCTTTGCATAAGCTGGCTTTGTCATTGCTGGAGGTGTAGGCACCACAATACCAAACTCTGAGCATCCCTGCCTTTCCAGGCTGACCTCTGTACGGTCTTTTCTTCACGCTTGCAGACTGTGATCACAGTATTGTCTCCCAGTGCAACAGTCCCCAAAGCTTTAGTGCAGCTTCTTTGTCAAGTCATGGAAAAAGACTTTTAGTTAGGAAAAAAGTGAATTCTCTCTCTCTGGAGGACACCACCGAAAAGCCGCAGTTTATCCCAGAATGGAGTTTTGCTATGGAAGGAAAAGAGTATTTCATAAGGGGACAAATTCTAATATTGCTCTGACAAAACTCATTATTTTTTCAGAAAACTCACATTTCTTCAGTAACCTCATGCTTTGGTCAGGTTTTTCACCAGTTTCAAGATGACTTTTAAATCAGAAATCTCGACCCAGTATCAAAGGTCTTGCTCTCTGCTCATCCAGTCCTTCCAAAGTACTTCTGAGTCCACTTCCTCTCATATTGGCCTCCACACCTCACTGAAAAACTTACTGAGTAGCTCTCATTTCTATAAAAATTAAGTTGCTTGTATTTCTGCAACATCCTGTATCCCAAAAGCACAATTGAAATGACATCTCTAAGTAAGATCACTTTACTGCACAGTCGCACGAAGATACATATCTTCAGATAACAATATTCTCCTTAAAAACATCTGCTTAAACACAGTTGCTATGGCCACTTAGAGGTTACACAGCTATCGGAGCTCTGGCAGTGCGACAGCTCCCTTGCTCCAGATGTACCTCTTCTGCAATTTAGGAAGAAAAAGAGCCATATTTATGTATTCCAGAGAAGTCATAATAGCATATAAGGCTTATGGCAAACTGGTTCCTCCCCTGCCAGAAACCATAACCACTCATGGCCCAGAATGGGCAACTCAAGTATCCAAAACTGGATTGCTAATATGACGTGTAGTCTATAAAGCTGAGAAGCCATCTGGTCCTTGAGTCTAGTCTACTTCTGTATAACCAGAGGCCTTTTACAATCTCAAGCCTTTATGAAATTATCTCGGACCGATTCCTGGCAGACAGGTACCCACACAAGAGAACCGATACCATCCAAGATAAAATAAACACAGACAACACTGCCCCATACTAGCAGAAACAGCCTTTTAGGTCCCTACCTGGGCTATGCCAGAAAAAAAAAAAAATAGTATAAGAACCCAAACCTGCCTTAAAAATCTACAGCTATATTGTTTATTAATTTTAATGTTTAACCACTTTGGTTTGAAATTCTGCACTTTGTATTTCCTGCACTTTCTCGGAGTGCTTCAGCCCATAGGGCTTGTCATAAACAATACGTTTGAGAGCTTTTCCTTTGAAGTCAAAGAAAGATGAAAAGTTAAATTACGTACTGTTCCCTTCCCATTGGTTGCAAATTGATTTTATTTACTGAAACATGCTTGCATTGCGAAAACCACTCAATACATACAGTAAATAAGTCAGCACATGAAAGTCTAATGTAACCTAGCAGATACCCATTCCTTTGAAAGAGATTGGAGTCATAAACACCAAAATACAAATTCAGTTCAACGCTTACTTTTCTCCTGCTTGCAAGAGGTCAATCAATAATATCAAAGACAAAATATTGTTTGTTTGGTCCTGATAAAAATTAAGAGCATATATTCCATGTTGTTCCATAGTATTAAATAAAGAAAGGGTACTTAACACACCAACTACATTTTTCTATGTCCTTTCAATTTAAAAATTGCAAAGCACAGAACAAACATTGGTAAATTATTAGCTTCAGTCTTCTGGTGAACTTCATAAGAGTAACATCAGAGCCTGAAGCAATACTACTGTTGTCAGATCTCATAAGCTAAACAGGGTCAGGCCAAACAGGCACTCGGCTAAGGCACTTCTGAGGATCACAGAAGTGCAGCAAGAAATAATGCTGACAATTCAGTAGTGAGCACTATTCCTTTCACAGCAAAACTTTTCAGCTCAGATACTCAGCCACAAGTGCTATGCAGTAGTAACCAGCTCTGAAAGGCATCAACATTGCGCTGAGAAAACACAACCCCAGCTAAAGGCACTACAGTCCAATTGATAAAATTTCTCCAGTTATTTCAAAGGAACCAAACAGTCATTGCTTCCTATTCTCATGATTTCTTATGAGACAAAACATAGTCAAGATTTGCAGTGTTTCTCTGGGAGGGTGGGAAGGCTGCATTTTTAGTAGGTAAAGCAATCTGCTCACTCGTGTTTCTATTTTACCATTAGCAAAATGGTTTCAGGTGCAGCGCTGCTCTGTGCCTGTGCATCTATCCGCCTATCTATTATTAATAAAGAAGAACGAGCACCCAGCCTACACTTTCGTGATGAAGGAAGCCACTTTTATATAGGAAATGAAAATGTACAGGTTTATTTCAGTGGCTGTGCTTTGCCTCGCTGTTGTGGGCAAAAAACCCACAATCCAATCATTTATACTAAATCACCTCCACTACTTGAAAGCACAATACACTTAGAGAATGTGGCTCAGCAGCTCCCAGAATAAAAGGCAATTCTTAAAACAGGAGCTCCTATCTGACATTTACAGTATATAGTAAGTGATTCAGCAAGCCACAGTTGCTGTGCACAGTGACACATCATTGAATAAATGAGCAACCGATAACAAGTGTGGAAGCCTTAGCTGTCCACATCAATAAATTAGACAATACCAAATAATCAATGCTACGAACTGCAAACTGCTAATTTAAGGTTGAAGGAAAAAACCCTAGATGATGTTCAAGAACAAGACAGAGAACTAGGGGGCATCACAGGTCAATAAAAACTAATGCTATTTGCCGTTCAAATTACTTTGCATGTTCATGAGCTAAGGCGGTCGTTTGTGAAGCTGTAAGTAAAGCGCCAAGAGTACTGACACTATATATAATTCATAGACTGCAGCATATTGCTACATTTCTCATTGCCCTTAGAACTTGTACTTTCTCCAGGAAATATAGAGGTAATACTTAATGTTTATCTTCCAAACTCGTTTTTCATGAGCCCTGTATTAACAGGTCATTCTGGTGAATAAAAAAGTCATCAATCTGGATTATTTGAGGGACCAAAAATGAAGGAGCTTTTATCCTTGTGGATATATTGCATTGTCACTTCAACAGCGACACAGTTCTCACAGCAACCATGAATGGGTACGAGCATCCTTCAAATACCGTCCAGATTCTCAGCTTCCTGACTTTGATGAGGTTCTCTTGAAATCAGCAGAGTTAGGTCAATTTATCAAGACCTTGCTGAGTGTCAGGTGAAAAGGGGATGTTAAAAGACACAACATTACTGGCTGTGTCACTTCTTCCAGGTGAACAGGCACCTGCAATGTACTGATACCGTGGTGTGGACTGAATTTTCCTGTTCTTCACAGACATAGAAGTTCCTGCAGATTTATGTTGGGGTTTTTGCATGGTTGAACAAGGAATACTCTAAAAGAGGCAGAGAAATTGCTCCATTTCCCAAATGTGGTCAAAAGCAAATGGCCACATTTCTTTCTCTGGATCACACTGGGTTTGCCTGAGGTAGCTAGAAAAATTAAAGTCCCTAGAGAAATTAGTGGCTATTAAGTGTGCTTTTACCAGAAACATGCTTAGCTGTCTACAGCAGCAAATAGGATGCTGCTGGCCAGGCATGTGAGAAATCAGAATCCAAATGAGAGGTTTAAGATAAATACTTTACTGTAAGAAAGAAAGTTAATATTTACAAAACAAGGACTTTGATAAAAATTTTTACAAATCACATAAAATATATCAAAAGAAAACTCTAATTTTTGGCACTTCCTATATGTAGCTTTAAATAGACAGTTATTTCAGCAATGGCTTGAGAACCCAGCTGTGAAATTCATTTCCTGGTCTTTTAGTACTGTATTTGTCAGCACTTAACCCATTTCTGGCTTGGTTTCTGTCACAACAACAAAGGTTTCCTTTAGAAAACCAAAATACTAGAAGATACAATGCATTATTTATATGAAAATGCAACAGAAGAAATGTTAAGAACAGTATTCCCTACTAAGGTTTTCCAAAGTTTGGGACTCTCAATAAAAACTTAATTTGGGCAGGTTTATCTCTATACTTTGAATTTAATGAAAAAGTGATTACCTGATTTTTTCAAGATACTGCAAACACAGAGAAGGGATGAAGTCTTGCTATGGAAACGTGTTTGTTATAACAGCAAGAAAACGTCACTTCAGATATGACATAAATGTTATATATTTTAACATGTCAGCACAAGAAGTGAACAGGAAGGATTTTCTGTTCCCAAACAATCTGTAGTATTGCTCCCAGAAGAACAGGATTTCTGCAGATTTAACTTGTTCACTTTAAGATTTCTCTTTTAAATTACAAAAATATCTCCTTTTCAGAATTATGAAGTCACAAGTAAGCTGCTTTTCTCTTTGCAGTTTGGTTTTGTAAATATTTTCCCCCAACAATAGGTTCCTCTAGATTTTTTTCATTTATTCTCTTTTGGACTCAAGTAGTGGTAGAAGTTCTGTTACAAGAAAAAAAATGTTAAAAGATGTTTTCCAGAAGAAAAAAAGGCCCTGCTGCCTCTATGGCTACTGAGGGAACTGTGGTTGTTTATCTTAGAGAAGAGGAGGCTGAGGGGAGAGCTCATCACTGCCTACAACTGCCTGAAAGGAGGCTGTGACGGGGTGGGTGCTGGGCTCTTCTCACAAGTGACAGCGACAGGACGAGAGGGAATGGCCACAAGTTGTGCCAGAGGAGGTTTAGACTGGACATTAGGAAGAATTTCTTCACTGAAAGAGTGGTCAGGGATTGGCACAGCTGCCCAGGGAGGTGGTGGAGTCGCCATCCCTGGAGGTGTTTGAAAAACGAGTGGATGAGTTTCTTAGGAACATGTTTTAGTGGGGAGACAGGTACGGTTGGACTCGACGATCTCAGAGGTCTCTTCCAACCTTATGATTGTACGATTCTGTGATTCTAAATACAGTCCATTGGCTGACGGCATGCACTAACACCATGAATTAAAAAGGAAATATAAGTCACTCTGAAAATCTCACCAGCTTATTATCCACCCTAACTGCTTGTGCTATGTTTCAGGCAAATCTGGAAATGCACACTGTGAGCTCAGCAGCTCTAGTCAGTTAATCATTGCATCTTACCTTGTGATACTGTTAGAGGATGACACCTGAAGCCCAGTGCAGCACACAGGCAGACACAGGGGAGCCACAGCACAAGCTCCCTTCTGCCTGCATCCTCCTGAAGCTGAGGTGTGAGATACGCCATCAGCCAAGGAAACAAGGTGCAAACATCTATCACTCCCTTACTCTGGAAGCATTTTGCACAATGATTTGCTGTCCGTATTACTAACTACCTAACGGAGTTATGGCTTGCGGATAAAAATAGGTTAAGTACAAAATTGGGCTCTAAAGTAGAAAGTGCCAGCATTCTTTGACTGCAC
Organism: Neomorphus geoffroyi; assembly: GCA_033558235.1. Classification (NCBI taxonomy): domain Eukaryota; kingdom Metazoa; phylum Chordata; class Aves; order Cuculiformes; family Neomorphidae; genus Neomorphus; species Neomorphus geoffroyi. The sequence continues at coordinate 8,459,025 of JAUMJM010000045.1, read as the reverse complement.
TCCAGCAGCTCCCTGTGAAGTTACAGAGAGCAGAAGTTGAGCTTTCAGCTGTAAACAGTGTGTTTCCTGCCAACAGTGAGCTCCAGCTAGAGCACTTGCACGGGATACAGCAGGGAACAGGCACCCTAGGCCATATGTCAAGAGTGGAGAGGGTTGCCAAGCACTGAGAATGAACTGAACATTGTTCATGGTGAGGAAAGAAGGGCTAAAGCTGCCAAGCCAGGAGAAACAGGAAAGAAGGAAGAGCATGTTCCTGGGTCCAACAGCTGTTGACTGCTTCAACAACACTTTAGATGCAATATAGTTCTGGTGAATCCTAAATAGGAGAAATGGAGTGGAGTTAAACGTGGAAGAAGTGGAGTTAAAAAAATAGCTCTCTAGAAGGAGCAGCTGTTTCCAGGAAATGGGAAATAGCTCCAAATACAGCAAACGCTTCCCGTCTCCATCAGCACTGGCCATGCAAGTACATGAGTATATGCTCAGTTCATCCACTTTTATTCCTTGGTCACCTGCTTTTTTTAACCTGTGTCTTATGTTGGCCCTGCTTTTATATATATCCAATTCCTATCTACACAATGATATTTAGAGTTCAGTGACCTTTTATAGCTAAACCGGGGGGTTTTTTGATAAGTACTTAAGCAGTACTGAAGCATTTAATAAATTCATTGCTAATTACTAAATTCCTTGTGCCAAAACATAATGCCATTGGGATAGAATAGTAATTAATTGTTTTCAGATTTTTAAGAAAATAAGAATTCTTACATTTTACATTATAAAAGTAAATCCCTTATAGCAGTCTGAATTCCAAAGAAGACGTCTGAGTTCAGCTGAAATAATCTTTTAATTTATCTCAACACTTCTTACTTGTTTGGAAACTGTCAACAGCCAAAAATGTTGTCAGTTAACATGCCATTTGTATGATTCTATTGATAACACTTTAACTACTGTAAAATAAGGCTTCAAGTGCACTTACAGATTACTGCAGGTGTAAATTGTACTGATCAGCACCCATTGATTCAGGCCAATGTGCAGCTAGACTCCATTACAAATAATGTAAAATAGCACACTCAGTTTACAAAGGATTAAAAACATGCAGAAAAGTAACTACCAGCAAGTACTGGACATACTTCTAGCTCATATCCTCACTTACAGTGTGGTAGCTTGTCTCTGCGTGTCCCTAGAGCCGCTGGAGAGTATGACTAATTGTTGGCATTTTTAAATCCAATTCACCCCTTTGGCTTAACAATAGCAAATCATCTTCAATTGCTTGGGCTAAGAATGGGGTCCCACACCACCAAAACCTAGCAACAGCAGCAGGTGTAATTTGAAAAGTGAGCAATGTAATAAGATTTGAAAGAATTTAATTGAAAAACTATGAGCAAAGAGTGAATTCAGGCAGAATCACTCAATTCCTGTAGCCATGTGGAATAATTTGTCATTTACAACGGTCAAAACAAATATTGCTGCATAAATGACTTTCAGGAACAGCCAGGCATTTTAGCAGCCTGTGAAGAATATGACAGAGTAGAGGTTGAAGGAAACTTGAAGGACAGGGCTGCTGGAAAGAGTGGTCCAGTAATTCTCGCATGTCACTCCAATCCATCACCAGCAGTTTATGAAGTTGGTCAGATGGCCACCTTCTGCTGTTATCTGGAAAATAATTCACCAGTACAAGCTCACAAATCACCTCTTTTCACATGGAGCAGAAAGAACGAGGCAACCTCTTCCTACTAGCATAGCTGTCTATGGAAAAGCACACCCTTCAAGACAGCCCCATCTGTCCAGGGACACTGGAGCCACCCCATGAGAACAGGACTTGCTCCTTTCTCAGGGGGGTCACCCTTTCCCCAACCTCCAATGTATATTTGCTTACATCTGCTTCTAAGCCTTTCTCCTTACAGATTAGAGCTCTAAAACAAAAAAGAGTGCTGAAGCAGCAGATAAACATAGCAGGTATTTTTCTGAATTGCACCTTTTCATCCCAAAAGCTACTGAAACATTGCTATGTATCAGAGAGACTGAACTGATTGGTAGGATTGGGAAAAGCAGGAGGATTCCCAAATTGGTTTTCAAAAACAGCATCACATTTTATGTTTGTATTTTTCTTTTTGTGTTTTAATTTTTGTCTGAATGGTATAATTGTTCTTCAATAAACACTGGCACTGAACGATACTAATTAAAATGCTTATAATTTCTGATGTTCCTGAATATCTGTAATTTTATTAAAAACAAATAAATACTGATATTGTTGATTATCTATATAGAACCATAGACTCATCGAATCATAAGGTTGGAAGAGACCGCTGAGATCACCGAGTCCAACCATGCCTGTTTCCCCACTAAACCATGTCCATAAGGAACTCATCTACTCATCTCTTAAACACCTCCAGGGATGGTGACTCCACCACCTCCCTGGGCAGCTGTGCCAATCCCTGACCACTCTTTCAGTACAGAAATTCTTCCTAATGTCCAGTCTAAACCTCCCCCAGCGCAACTTGTGGTCATTTCCTCTCGTCCTATCACTGTCACTTGTGAGAAGAGCCCAGCACCCACCCCGTCACACCCTCCTTTCAGGCAGTTGTAGACAGTGATGAGGTCTCCCCTCAGCCTCCTCTTCTCTAGGCTAAAAAAACCCAGGTCCCTCAGCTGCTCCTCATAACCCTTGTTCTCCAGCCCCCTCTCCAGCCTCGCTGCCCTTCTCTGGACACGCTCCAGCCCCTCAATGTCCTTCCTGTAGTGAGGGGCCCAAAACCGAACCCGGCACTCGAAGTGCGGCCTCACCAGCGCTGAGCACAGGGGCACAGTCACCTCCCTGCTCCTGCTGGCCACGCCATGTCTGATCTTTATTTAATTGTGTATCTTTATTTAAGTATGTTCATTTTTTCCTGGGTGCACTCTATTTTATTATCTAATCAAAAAACAAATTTCTGTTACATGTTTAGGTTTTAGAACCCTGGATCACAGTTGTTAATCTCACTTGTTTGTCCGCAACAAAACTACCAAGAAGCAAAGTGGAAACGTGTGTGTGTATATATATTATTTTTTTACATAGGGTTACATGTTACTTGTTACAACACTGTTGTGTTTCTGCAGCAAAAAAGGCTGACAAGACTTGTTTCACATCTGTCTGCATAATATAACAAACCCATGAATAACTAGTGATGAAAAAGCTGTTTTGTTGACAATCTATTATTGTTAAATGCACCCAAACACCAAGATTGAGGCACTGCTCATTAGTGCTATATTGTAGCTCAGAATTTTGTCCCTATAAATACTTTGTGTCAAAATATTTTTCAAATATATTCTGGGCTGCAAGCTTTTTCCTTACAACACCACAGAGCCATCCTCTGAAGCCTTTCATCTTCTTAGTCACACTTGCCTGTACAGAACCATCCAAGCCATAGGACACCATCGCCAGCCAGGTACAATCCTCCATGAATGGTCCATCTGCCCTTTTCTAAAAATGCCATTTACCTGTTCAGTTTGTGCTCTGCTCATCTACTAATACTACTGAGACCTCTCAGTCTTTCTCAGTGATGGCTTCCAGTTTCTAACTATGAATTCAGAAATTTTTTCTTACAAATTATCTCATAGTAGCTCATAGCATGACTTAGTTGCAGGAAGAAGACAGGGAACAGGAGCTCCCCTTCTACCTCTAACTGAACCACTGAGATCTTCCATTTCAGTCTCCAAAAGTGAGAAGGCCAGACTGGATCTGAGGAAAGCAGTGCCTGAGGACTGGCACGTGCTGTCCTTCCAGCTCTCTTGCACAGCCACAGCCACTCAGGGAACTGTCCCCACACTCTGGCATGGGAAGTGAAGGCAGCATCTTCTAATAGCACTAATGATGACTTCACTGGAAGTTTGCTTAAATAATCACTGGATAACTAGGTAATAAGAGCACAGCTTTGCCTCTAATTAAAAGTTTCACCTAGCAGACTCTACTTGAAATAAATGCTTAAGTAACACTAATATGAATACCAAGTACACAGTCATTCTTATCTTAGTCCACCACCACTCTCTTGTCTGCAATCAACTGTGATCAGGCTGTCTTGTGGGATCAAATCTTCAGTAATGCTGCTGCTTTAGTCTTGGGTATCATTAACTCTTCCAATTACGTTTTCCAACAGCAAGTTAAAATGGTGCTTCAAGCTTCTGCACATTCAGATATTCCTGAAGTTTTCCATAACTCCAACTTCTGCTACATCAGTACCGCATTTATTCTGATTTCAGGTTTCACTCTTTACATGCCCATACCACATTTAGCTACAAATATCAGTTCTTTCATATTGCTACTTCCATAGTCACTAGAATCTCCAAAAAGGACTAAAAATTTACTTACAAGATTTGATGTAACTTCAAAAAAGAAAAGACCCTTGTCTTACAATCAATATTTAAAGTAAATAACTTAATTGACTTAACTGGTATGTCAAGTATTATGTATTCTAGCAAATGCCTGAAATACTGTAGGCAATATAACCCAACTGCCTCTCTCCATGGCAGAGCAGCTCTCCTTGATCAAGAGAGATGTGAAGTTGCCTGTTTCACTTTCAGAATACCTATTTACTCTAATAACCATTTCAGGTTATCATGGCTGCTAGCAGCAATCAACAGGGTCATGCTGTTCAAAATCTGTTCTGTTAGAGGAACTCCGGCACTTGCCAATTCAGGCATGTTAATAAGAAACAGTATTAGAAGGATCCTGCAGAAGAAAACAGTAAACAAGATCCTTTTCTCCACATCTGCATTGCAGGCTGGCAGAGACAATTCTACCACAGCTTTGCTCATAAGCTTTCAGCAGCATTTGCTAATAGTGATTTATAGAGACCAGCAGGTTCAGCAGTCCTGCTCCCATCCTGGCTCCTCTTGGTACAGTATTTTAATGAGAACTCCATTTTCAGATAGGTGAATTATGTGGCTCAATGCAACACCAACCCACTATGAGAAAGATGTGCACATAATGGACTGAGTCACTGAAGGGCTACAAAGATGGTTAAGGAACTGGAGTATCTATCTTACAAGCAGAGGCTGAGAGAGCTGGGATAGGTTGCTCTGGACAAAATAAGGGTGGCAGGGATCTTATCCATGTGTATAAACACCTGGCGGAAAGGTGTAATGAAGATGAATCCAGACTGTTCTCAATGGTGCCCAGTGAAAGAGGCAGTGGGCACATGAACTGAAACAAAAGAACTTCTGTTTAAACATCAGAAAAATCTTTTTAACTGTGAGGGTGGTTGAACACCATGACAGCCTTGCTCAGACGTGCTGTGGAGTCTATGTTCTCAGAGATAATCAAAACCTGACTGGGCACAGCCCTGGGCAGCCTGCTGTACCTGAAGCTGCTTGAGCTGAGGATTGGACAGCATGATATCCGGAGGTGCCTCCAATCTAGATCTGCAACAGCCCCAGGGAAAGCAAACTCTCCGGGTGTGTGTCAACAACTACACCAGTATGCAGTTTCCTTAGTGTCTCCCATGAGACATATTCTTCAACAAAGTCCCTGAGTATGTCATGCACCTGCTCCCAGCCTGTTGCCTGGTCTGCCTCAGGACCCTCTACCAGATGTGGCCACACAACACAAGTAATCCTCTGCTGTTTGCTGTGTGAGTTTTATTGACCTCTCCCCCATAAAGATCTAATAACATCATATAAATTTCACAAATTGAAACAAAAGAGGACCAGGATAAAGAAACTTAGTGATGCACCAACCCATAACATCCTTACATGGTTCTGTGTACTACATTCATAGTTCTAAATCATATTTTCAGGTTGTCATCTACATAAACTTACTAGCCTATTCCGGACATCTAGAGAGATTCAATCAGCAAACACATAATATCAGATGGTCTCCCAAACAATGAAATCTGAGAAAGGTGTTCACTAATATATGTGTTTATAGAAATTAAAGGAAACGTAATTTAATATGAATTTCACAACAAATTACAATGGAACTATCTCCTGGTTCTCAAGCATTTGCAAAAAGAAGAACACTTGCATATTCCATGTTTACATTTTTAATAATTCAGGTTATAAACATTTTAATAAAGCCACCAGTTGTAATACATACAATAGTTAGTTCAGGATGAATTGATTAAATTGTAAAGTTTAAATGTATCACATTGTTCAAATAATGAAGAAAACACATGAGTTATAGCAAAGTCGTGATGAGGGGGAGAGTATAAAATATCTGTTATCTAAAGAATATCCATCACGGGGAATTGAATTAGATGCATCTCATTTTCCCTATGTCAAACTTCGTTCATATTCTGGTTGAAGACCAGCACACTACCTAGGACAGCAACTAGCCACAAGGCAGGTATTATATCTTCATTTGACAGGTCTAGGGTCAGGTAGGTCAAACCAATACTTTAGAGACCTGTCCATAGTCAAAAATGGACAATAAAGAATCACATGATATATGAATCTGGCACACAGGGAAAAGAATTCATTTTAAGGAAGGAAAAATGATAAGAAAGAAAAATGGATTGTACTCAAAACAAAGGGAAGAACTGTATTTCAAGAAACTATTAGAAATATCATATGGACTAATTCAGCTTGATATAAGAAAGAAGAACTCTACTCATCACCACTTTAAGTAGGATCCCATTTTAATCACTATGTTGAAACACAGACAGGAAAATACCTAACTATTTGCTTCCATGGTTTTGTGTAAAAGGCTGAAAAAACCTCAACCTTTTCAAGATACCTGCAAAGTTCCAGAGACAGTGAAGGCAAAATAATAATTACAGATGTCATACTGCACAGTAGAATGGAAAGAGATCAGAAATATATTGGTAGGTAATACTTTTTTACTCATTCATTTCTGGTACCTGACAAAAAGAGACAACACTGTTGACTAGTAGATGACTACACAGACTCAGAAACATAAAATGTATGACCTCCTGACAAGCAGGTTACTTCCCCACTGACAGTCCAATGTTCCCATCTTTGTTCTTGGAAAAATTTGTGCCACACACTTCACTTAAGACAAATCCCAGACTAAAGAACTTGATCATCATAAATTAAAACAAAGCTTAAAAGTATGGAACATTCACTCAAAAAACCCCATTAAAGACTCAAGATGTTGCTTTTGGCTGTGTTTTATTCTAGGACACAGCTCATCAAAAGCTTGTTTTACAGCTTTGGTCAACTCTTCCTCTATTTAGCACTGAAGACAAAAATGCAGTCTGAATCACTTCCAGTGTACTGGGAGAACCTAGGTCCACTCTATATAACCCACATTTCCAGACTTTGTAAAGAGCAAAAGGTAGAAGTAGTCTTATGTGGAATTTTATAAGATCTTGACATCCATTTTTTCTAGTTCCAGACTGCTTGGCTATTGGGATTTGGTTTGGATTTATTTTTATCAAATAGATTCACTGACATGTGAAACCTACTTTTTCTTATTATTTAAAGCTTTATTTTTAATATCGGCATAGAACAAAGATTCTTACCAGTAACCTTCAATTCCACTGTTCTTCGTATAAGCTTGCCTTCAAATTTCAGTTCACACGTATAATTTCCTCCATCTTCCTCCTGGACCTCTTGTATTAAGAGAGTATTTCCCTTCTGAATTACAACGCTTCTCCACATTTTTGGCTTACATTCCTGCAGAAAAAAAAAATATTGTCAAAATTACACTGCTAGTGTGATGTAAGACAGTATTGCCTGATGAGATTTTCAGCATTATACATAAGTAAACAACCATCTCAATATATTTTGCAATTCAAATTCAAATATAATTTCAGAAAGGATAGAGATATGGAACTGGAATTAATTTGTAGATAAAAATTAAACACTAGTGTTTTTAAGGTTCAGCAATTCCCACCGTATCACATGGGCCGTGTTTAATATGTGGTGCCCTGAAGCAATGGTTAAGTATCTTCTCCTTTTCATGATGAACTGCCAAGACCTCTACCTTAGGACGGACCATTAAAATACATGTCCGTAAGGGGAACAGCTGTCAAGAATTAGCCTGAAGGCAAACTTTACACACAGTCTCAGGCTAGAACCAGTTACCAACAGAACAAAATAGGCAGAACAACAGCAGTTTTGTGAGCAAGAGAATTCAGGAAGCCTGGTTTCCTTATAGTCTTGTTTCTCACCACTGGTTTCTCTGGCACCTGATGAGCTCCAATTCAGCCTTTCCCATCACTGGGTTCTCTGTAGCATCAGCCCCATGTGTGTCCTGTGATGGAGTACACAGCACTGACGGCCTGCAACTGTTGCTGACTTTGCCAGGCAGACCTTAGCTGTTGTTAGGCAGATTTAGGTTCATCACAATGAATTGTGCTCCTACTGGAACGGCGTTTGAGTCCTTCTGTGTCATGAAGTGCAAGACAAGGCTCTCCCCTACCTAACATACTGTACCCTTGCAGCAAGATTACTCACCTTCCCTCCTATGATTGAATATCTCTTGGAATGCGCTGCACTAAAAGCATAGGCACAATCTGATCACCTCTTTAAAATGGTACCTCAAGATTATTTATTTAGTGCCTCTCAATAACTTCGACATCAAACCTGTTCTGCGGGAAAGCAAAATCATGCTTTCCTCAGTTCTCTCAGTAGTCCTGACAGTTCTGGAGGCTCTAGGTAATTCTGTACCCAGATCGCACAAAGCAGCTGAGGGCCTTAGCACTTTTAATGCCCCTCTGTTCCCTCTCTCAAGGTGGCAACATGGAATAAGCTCCCAGACTGCAGCTGACAATCTTGCATCAGTTACATCAGGTAACTTCAGAGATTCGTGTAAATATCCCAGACCTGTGCCCCATTTTCTGCTTGTCTGCAGCAGCAGTGTCAGAAATACAGCAAACAAAACAGAACAAAGCTTTCTCTTAAGAAAACAAGCAAACAAGAAAATGTATTGATATGCAAATATATCATATGACAGCAAGACATCAGAATGAGACAAATATAATTTTTTCATGGGACTCCATACACATTCCAAATCCACAATGTCAAATTCTAAATTAAAGGATAATAATAATAAAGAAAAATGGGACCTTTGAGCTTCTGCACTTGAAAACAGAATATTGAAGAATTTATCCCTATCCCTAGTAGGACAGGGATACAATGCAGTTACAATGGGGTCAGATTTTGAATTCTGACACTGTGCAACACTACTGCAGGTGACAGAGTGTTCAGGTTATCTTGCTGTTTCCAAACACAGTTGTAAGGAAAGTGTAATCTTGTCGCGCACATGAACATCACTTAACACTGATGACAGAGAATGATCAGAATCCTGATCCTATCTGCTGTGCTAACAAGAATCAGAGGTTATTTTTCTTACTAAATTACACTGACATCACTTGAGACTTATGCAGGACACAGATCTGAGATGGAAAATGCCATTAAATCCTTTCTGATTTGCACTCAATTTTTTAGTTCTATTTAAAGGTACATTGATCACCTACTTGAAGCAACTAAATCCGAACACTGGGCAAAGAATATGATTCAGTTCTATTCAATCTTAATTTAGAAGGTATACAATTCCCAAAATACACAAAGTAAGCATATTTTGGACATGCACCCTTTCAGTGCAGCACTGAAAGACCCTATCATATGTTAGCAGTTTTATATTCTCCATTTTATTTAAAAAAGTATAGGAGCGAAGAGATTTAAGATAGCTATTCATATGTTTTTGTAATAACAAGGGTGACATCTTTGCTACTAGAGACTAATGATCCAGCACAATCCATGTTTGTGCTATTGTGGTTTTAGACAGGAACTGTTCTATCGGAACTGTACCACTAATTTCCCAATTGTTTCTTGTTGTATCTACTTAAACACAGTATCACAATATCATAAGGTTGGAAAAGACCTTTGAGATCATCGAGTCCCACCTATGACCCCAACACCTACACCTACTCCTACTTGTCAACTACACCATGGCACTAAGAGCCTCATCCAATCTCTCCTTAAACACCTCCAGGGATGGTGACTCCACCACCTCCCCGGGCAGCGCATTCCAATGGCCAATCACCCTCTCAGTAATGAACTTCTTCCTAATGTCAAGCCTAAACCTCCCCTGGCAAAGCTTGAGACCATGTCCTCTTGTTCTGTCGCCGGTCACTTGAGAGAAGAGACCAAACCACTTCATATCAAAAATGATTTCTTTATAAGCCTGCCTTTCCCAAATTTTAGCTAATTAATTCTTCTATGACTGCCTCTGCAGGCTTTCTAAACATATGTTGAAAATGCCTGCTTTATTCTGCCAAGTTTTCAGACTAATTCAATACACAAAACTAAAAGCAAAAACGGACAGAAGCTAGAAAACCATAACAATTTGTATTTTAAGGCACAAAAATGGCCAAGAATTGAACCAATTAAACAAAATCTAACTAGTCTTCATATTGTGAAAAAAATCTAGATTTTACTGTCAGAGATCTGCTAATTTCTCTAAAAAGGTACGTGCTCAGTTGTACGACTGTTACCTGTTTAACCAATTAATTGCTCTTTTCTGCTTTTGCACCATGTTTACCTGCTAGAAGAATCTAAAAGTTTCTTTTTCTCGCCTGTTTATTCCCCTTAGACATTGTAAATGTTTTGTTTCTTTTTTCCCCAATAATCAAGTTGTGTTCTGTTATGCTTCTTTTTATCTTCCTTGAAATTTAAGTGGCAGCACCTCAACAGCTCTATTTTTTTGTAGGGTAGATACCAAATACCTGTCCTTCATCTGACACTTTGATTGTTTTCACAGCACTTCCTTCACCCTGGTAGTAGAAAAGGAATGGTAGCAATGGGTTAAGATTCTGCATTCTAGATGTAATATACTTCTTCCCTCTGCCAGGTGATTTTTTCATGAAACCACTCTTATTGTTAAATCCCATTCATTCAATCATGCCTTGACACGTACATTTATTTCAAAAACTTCTTATGTTTCTTGTCAAAACAGTTCTAAGAGGCATAACAGTGTTGTGTGTGAATCAACAGGATTACTTATGGAAAACTTTAAAAATAAATATTCCATGCAGCATAATTCTAGCCAGAAGTGAAGTTCATACTAATGTTAAAATAAATCCTAGTAGCAAATGTTTCATTACTTATCAGGTGTGCGTGTGGAAATCTATTCAGGCATAATTATTTTAAGAGTATGTTTAAATTACAGTTAACTCCCTGTAAATTGATGTAATTATTGGTTCAGATTCATTAATCCCACCACACAGAAAAGCCTTCTGGAAGGCACGGTGAGTCCTGCACGCAGTGGGCTTACACCATTACTGTCCTGTCTGATGGTATTTCATCAATAACAACTCCAGCCTCCCAGACTATCAGCAAATTGGCAAGTTCTCATGAACACAAGGATTCCTCTTTTCAGCCAAAAGTATAAAGAAGAAACCTTGAGGACTTCTTCATATTTATTTATCTATTGTTCTATTTTAGAGAACTTATGCTCTCTCCCTAGATGTAAATCTTCTCTAAATGTTTCACTATAAGGAAAAGGAATTGCCCCCCAGCACCTCCAGAGCAGATTTACACAAGAAGATGGCTGATTATACCTTCATGTACCCGTCAAACTCAATCACAAAGGCAGATGGGGAAAACTTGAGGATCCAGTGCACTATGACTGGGAACAGATGGCTGCTTCAGAAAGTGAGGGTCAGATCCTAGAGTGGAAAATCACTTTACACTGTTCTTTGGGAGAAGGAACTTACTTTTTATTACACACATTGCATCACACAATATGATTTTAAGATTGAAGTTTGTAGGGGTTAACCCAGTACTCATCATATTATTCTGTAATCCCAGTAATTTTATGTTTTCCAGAAATTGGACTTATGCCCTTTTGAATAAGCAGACTTCTATTAACAGCTGCTACCATAATACCCTCCAGAATATTTTTCCAAACCCCTGTTTCGAGAATAAGTTTCAAGGGATAACCTGACACATATAACTTCTGTCTAACATTAATACTAGCATTTTATACTACTGAGTTTCCTGACTCAGGTTCAAAGAACATCGGTTCTGAACTGGTAGCACCTTATTGCTAATTATGTATAAGGCGGTATAGGCAGAAGGTTTTTCCACTAATGTCTCTGCATTCTCAAACTAGACTAAAGGCTATCAAATTCAATTGTCTATCATTATCATCCAGCCACATCAATTCTGTTCAGTTTCAACACTGTAATGACTTGTTTGTCCCACTGTCACACCCCAGCCTGGTGTCACATAACTTGCCTGTGCAACCCAGATAACATGTGTGGGTATATGCAACAACGACCCTTCCATTCCCTTTCTTGGTCAGTACAAAGCAACATCGATTCGGGGTTGTAGATGCATCTTCCTTAGACTAATTTCTGCTCCATCACAGTTGAAAATAATTCTGGCCACACTAGTTTTGCAGTGTGTTCTTGCAAAAAATATGAGATCTTCAGTGATGTGGTGTTCAGTGCTATCTAGGTACACAGGGCAAGAGACAGCTTCTCTCTGGTACCCCCTTTTCTCCCAGATTTCAAACTTAAAATACATGTATTCAGTTTTGTATGAACAGCACTGAAGATATCCACCCATATGCTGAGAGAAACAGCTTCAATGGCTGAAAATGAAAAATTTTGTTTATACTAACAGTGGGTTATGGCACACGTGTTGTTACTATAACATGTGAGATTTCTGCAAAAAATAGAAGTAGATGACAACTTTTTTAATTGCTCTTTTCTGATGCAACCTGCTAAGGAAGGAAAAAAATCTGCAGCTCTGTACATATTTCACACAAAATAACTAAAGAATGTTATTAAGGCTGGCAAATCAAGCCCTCCAAATTTAGGATTTAACTACTCTGCATGTGTCTGTCTTCATTACCTGAACCAAGCTCCTCCTAAACTCATTCTGCCTTTATCTCTACAAACTAAACTGTTTTCCATGGACCTCACAGAGCTCTTTCTCTTGCCTATTTCTTGTTCCCTCTGACTCTCAACTCTCTATTCATCTCCATTGTTTCTTGCAGCAACTCATACCTGAGGGCTTTTCAAATATCAGACTGTGGTCCAATTCCAGACAATGTGTAAAATTTGCCAGACCTTACTATGGTCTTGGTATCTGACATCTGCCTGGCAACCCATATTTCAGTCCTACTCTTGTTTTCCTGCAGACCTACAGAAACGTATCACCAATACATCTGCTGCTAAAAGTGGTGTGTGATATTTGACAGGCCTTGGAGAAAGTAAAGCTAGCCGAGTTACCTGCCAAGTAGTAAAAGCATCTAACAAACCTCAGTTAAAATTAACGGACCTTGGTAAAATTACTCAATGAATGTCAGCAAAAGCAAATGCATTTCTGTGTGAAATTACTCAGCAGACTTTGGTAAAAATTAACAAAGCTTGGTGAAATTGCCCAACAGGCTTCATAAAAATTAATTGGGTCGCACTACTGAAGCCAGTGGTCCTGACACACCTTTGGCTCCATTGTAGGTCGTCTCTTTGTTTCTACTACAGTATCAGGTGGGAGACATCCCACCAAGGCGGAAACAGGTACAGGTACTGTGGTTTGGAAATGTGGTATCGCTGTTAGAGAAATCATGTGGCCTCCTGCACAGAACATCCTCATTTCTGTTGGACAAGGACTATGCTGAGTAGTTTTGCCTGTGCTTTAGTATTACTTCTGTAATACTGGGAGAGCATCCCTCAGACCAGTCACAAACCACCACAGGCTCGGAAAAGGCCATTTCTATGCCTCAGACTGAAAACAGTGGAAGTTTTTTACAGTTTCAGCACAATAGCAATAAGACAGCAATAGTTACCTTGTACCACACCACATCTGGCTCTTGACCGGCTGTTTTGTAATCCTCAATATCAGGACAGGAGATTGTCTTTCTCTTAGTGACTTCTGATTTTTCCAGATATCTGATCTTGCTGTTGTAGCAAAGCCCAGATTCATTCTCAGCTACCGTCAAGGACATGGACACCTTCATGCAATACGTTGAGTTTCTGCAGGGACAGAAAGATATTTTCATTTATCCTACATCCTTTTTACCACGTTTGTTTCAGCACAGTATGTTTTTTTGTTAAGTTCTTATCTTCACAAACGCTGCAGCCACACATCCAAATACTGACTGTCATGCTGTGCATTTCCAGCACAGAGGAATTACTAGAAAATGTAAAGGCTCATTTCTGATTTACTATGAAGAACTCTGTAGAAATTTTGTTGACGAGTGATCTAACCCAGCGCAGTAGACCTTTCCAGTTTGCGAGTCTATGAACTCAGGAACCTCTTGGCATCTCAAATGTTGGTCAGGATACACTGTTTCCTCTATGTGTCACACATACTCCTCTCCCACTCTGCTACCCAGTGCTACACATTTGAGAAGAAAGGTTATGTGCTGGATGTTCAAGCACATCATGCAGGAAGAATTCCTCTCCCTGAAGTAACTGTGATATAAAATTATAAAGCATGTGATATTGTGGTGGGTCAACCTGGACCAGCTGGCAGCCACCCACCCAGCTGCTCTCTCACTCCCCCTCAACAGGATAGGAAAGAGAAAATATGATTTTTAATGAGTCAAGACAAAGGATATCACTTAGCATTTACTGTAATGGGCAAAACAGACTCAACTTGGAAAAAAAAATTTTAATTAATTGCAAATCAAAATAGATTTGAAGGAAGAGAAAACAAAAAAGCTAAATGACACTCCTCTCGCTTCCATTTTTCACTCCTTTACCCTTCCCTCCCCAAGTGTTGCAGGGTGGGGAATCAGGGGTTGTGGTCATCCGTAAGGGCTCCTTTCTGCCACTCCTTCCTCCTCACACATTCCCCTGCTCCACTGTGGGCCCTTCCTGCCTGCAGTTCCCGTCAGGAAAACCAGCTCCTCCACTGTCCCTCCATGGCCACAGGAGAGCCGGTGCCTGGAGCGCCCCCTCGCTCCTCCCGATCAGCTCCTGAGGTGCTGGGGCTGTTCATCAATTTTTTTCCCCTCGCTGCCCGGCGGCGTTTTGCCCTTTCCTAAGCACGCCTTCCCCGAGGTGTCACCCGCCCGGCCGAGGGGCTCAGCCATGCCCTGTGGTGAGGCCGCTGGAATTGGCCACGTCTGACTGCAGGCAGCCCCTTAGCTGTCCTCAGAGGGACCCCTGCACACCGCAGCCCGTGCCCACGGGCACCAGTGCAGACAGGCAAGACGTCCGACTGGTGGTTTCACAGATGCAATTTGGCCTTAAAGTCTTGAAAAATGTAAACCCTCAGCACTTCAACCCACAGCCTGCTCTGTCACCAAAGAACCCCCACAGAGTTAAATCCAGGCCAGCAGATTACGAGCTGCACCTAGTGTTTCTTAATATCGGGGTAGAATAAAAACAACCAGCCCGGTCCCCATGCTTCATAATCACAAAAACAGGATTAAATTAAATTCCTTCAGACTTGCATCTTTAACAGAGTTATCAAACACACAATTAAAAAACCCAGACTGGTGTTCATTGTGGTGTTACTGAGAAGCATTTGCACTTTGCTCAGGATCTTTGCAACCCAGACTGTCAGCTTCTACCCTTCATTAGGTGTGATGGCAAACAGAGTCCTTTAAAGGCAAACTACAAAGTACAAGCGACAACATAATGAGGCTCTTCTTCCTATCATGCATCATTTTGTCATTTTAATTGACTTCACCACTACCAAAAAAGCCCGGAGTCAAGCCGATGCGCTGGGTGGTTCCTCATGTCAAGAGGAGTTGCGGAAAGCTCTCGCAGGGGATATTGCCATTTTGCCACTGCCTCTTCCATCGCAGCTCTGACTTAGCTGAGGTAGAAGGGTAGCAAAGCAGATAAAAACTGCCCCGTGCACCTGAAAGTGACCCGTCAGTCAAACCCTGACAGCAATGACATTAAACAGCCTCCAGTTAGACTCATGACAATGCTTTTAATGTAAAGAAAAACAAGGCAGAATGCTCCCTAGCAAATCTTGTTTTATGCAACCTTTCAACAATATGTCACTCTGTCAAGACAGCCTGTAGTCAGAAAGAAAATGGAAAAGGTTCATAGGGACATTTCATCAGGGCACTAAGCTCCATGCTAAACAAGCGTTGACAAAACACTGTGCAAATGGCTTCTTGTCAAAGGTGTGCCATGAGCCAGTATTTGCAGAAAGAGGTATTCAGAAGGCAAAGCAACAGGCAATCTTCAGAAACCTCCCATTTTCAGCCTTGTTAGTGTTACGTATTCAGCAGAACCACAGACTTCCCTCTTGCTACTTCCTTCTCTTCAAAATGCCACCTGTACATTTATATAATAAAATTGGTGGATATTTTCTCTCTTCTTTATCTCAGAGTTGAAAGCTTACTCTGTCTTTCAGTGATGTGTTTCAGTTGAGAGGCTATTAAAAAGTCTCATCCTCACAAACTGCACAAAATGTTTATCTGAAACAAAAGTTCTCTGGGCTGGAAAAAATGCATCATTTTGATTGGGCTTTTCAGAAAGACTTATATGATTTAATGAAAATAAGTTAACTTTCTCCCGATCCACTTGTTTTGAAAGGGGTCACCTTTTTTTGTAGGAAGAAAACAAAATATATTCAGAAAGTTTCCTAATACTGCACTGAAAATCCACAAAATATGGATACAAGCACTCAGTATAATCAATAGCAATTAATCAGTAATGATTATTTAACTTTCCTGAATGACTGCAAATAAGGAGTATTACTATGTGCAAATAAGGTCACATGCACTCAGTAATAACGATCCAGTCTATTCTAGAATAATGACTTTGAATAGTTGTCTGTTATTTGGTGTTATGCAATAATGTTGTATTTTCTGCTAACAACCTTGCATTATTTAGATTGTATTTTGAACAGCGCTACAGGCTACTTCTATTTAAAATGCTTCCTTGAACCATGACCTAAAAATGTAGTATTTTTTTCATTAGTTACAATTAGAATTGAGTAGAATTGAGAAAACTAAGTGCCTGGTGAGCACTACCACTTTTGTTCACACTCCATGACCAAGACAATAAATCTATTCAGGCTGATAATGAAGAAAGCCCTCGCTAAGGCAACAGCGATAGACTTGAAAGCTTTATGAATGCTTCTTCACCAGTCATTTTACTTCTACTGCTGGTAATTCAGAAAAGGGCAACTTCTACAGGAATTCCAGTGAATGAAGCAGTAGCCGTCCTTTAATCTAGTCAGTTCAGTATAACAGTTCTATATCAGTCACATGCAAAAGGAAACAGCAGTTTGATCAGCCTCACTGTTTTCTCAGTTTCAAGGCAGAAACCTGGGAACTGAAGTTTGTAGCTGTGAGCCACTCTTGCCCCGTGCTAAGCAAGCTTATCCCCAGGATAGTATGGATTTCATCAATCAGCCGTCTGAGCAGGCGATGGGTCTACTGACTTTTTCTTGGAGACTCTCATTGTTGCCATTTTCCTTTCAGATCAGATGCTATGAGACAGGGCTTCCTGAAAAGACACTTTCCATTTGTTTTCACCAGAAGCTTGCCATGGAATTGACTGTGTTCATTCTATGTAGGAATTAGCAGATGAACCTGTTAATTTTCCCACACAGAAAAAACCCCTTGTAATTTGCAGAAAAACATGCATTTGGTTTCACTGGCACATGGGAAGGTGCTGTCTTTCCTCCCTTGTGGGGACTGGGGCATAAAGAAGATCTCTCGAAAGTGACAGCTTGAAGGAAAAGTCAGGACGGGGATCACAAAGCAGCTGATGGTCACTACAGCGTTGTTTTTACCACCTGGGTAAACAGGCAGGAATATTAGAAAGAATTTCTTTACTGAAAGAGTGGTCAGGGATTGGCACAGCAGCCCATGGAGGTTGTGGAATCACCATCCCTGGACGTGTTTAAAAAACGGGTAGATGAGTTTCTTAGGGATATGGTTTGGTAGGAAGACAAGCAGGGTTGGACTCGGTGATCTCAGAGGTCTCTTCCAACCTCATGATTCTATGATTCTGTGATTACATTGCTGACCACCCTGTAGGTCACTGGGGTGCCAGGACGAGGTCCCTTGGGAAGCCCGTAAAGCTGCTGTGCTGGTATAGATCCAGGTCTTTCTTCCCAATTGCTTTCAGGACCTCTGTGTCCACAAGGGCTCTCCTTGGTGAGCTGCCTTTAAGTTATTTATGGTAAAGGTGGTTTTAATAATTTTTTTTGTAAAGGTGTGGAGACTGACTCACATGAACCCTACATTCAATGCCTTTCTTCTTCTAAAAGCTAAACAGATGTCCTATGAACTATAAAAAGGAGGATCCACTTTTGTTTTCAGTACAAGACCATGAAGATTAGTGGGGAAGGTCAATGCTCCCAGCAGTTTGCAGACTGGCAGGAAAGGTTGTAAGACCGTATTTAATGAGGAAAGCTGGAACACAGGACCAATAGATAACAATAGCAAAGCTGGTAACCTGGGTCTACTGTCAGAATGGGTGGCTGAAAGGAATAAAAGAGAAGCTTCTTCCAGGTGGATGAGGAAGATGCTGGAGGCCTTGCAGTGGTGACCTCAGTATTGTGAGGCCAGCTAAGAAGAGCAGTATATATGTAGAGAATACTGGAATCTAAATGAACCTGGCAGACTACAAACACCCGACTTTCAAGAAGTAAAGGAAATAAACTTATTAGTCTAAAAGTGGGTCTTCTAACAATTTGTCTGATTCTGAAAGGTTTTAAACTCATTAATTTTCCAGGGGAGTTGATTTCCAATGGATTCCATTTCTACAGAAGGTAGCAGTGGTCACAAGGGGAACAGGAAGAGGAAAGAAAAGAATCACTCCATAGTACAAAAAAAAATGTCAGTGTCTTATACTTTGACACTGAAACTAAGATTTGTAATTCCCTGCTTCAAGGGAGTATTTATAAACTGGGCCTTCTCTCTCAACTGGAAATGTAAAGAATGGTTTAGCAGTCCCAGCACTCACAAAGTGGTTTCCTTTGTTTTTGTGGCATTTATAATCCCCAGGCCACTTGGAACTGGCTCTGAACCACAAACTGAAGCTGGCTTAGAATCCGACAGAAAGCCACATGGAAAACCTAGGGAGTTTAATAGGTCGCAGAACAAAAGCAAACTTGTAAGTTTGGCTTGAATTGGAAGCAAGGATAAGAGGGGGAAAAGGGATGATATAAAGAAATGGATAAGACAGACATTTGAAATTGAAGTGCCAATCCTTAAATTATTTTTCATCTTGTTTTGGATTCAAGACAATTCATCAGCCCTAAGGCTGAACTGAAATTAGAGGGAATATTAACAACTTTGGAAAAAACTTTTTTGGCATTTGGGTTTCTGCTTAGTGAGGATGGTTTGGTAAAAGAATCAAGTAAAACAATTTGTCTCGAGTATGCACAGAAGCTTTCCCTGCTCATTTATCAATTTTCTTATAAAGAGGAAGGAGGCAGCAAAGTGTTTGTGTATTTTATAGTTACTAGATTGAAAAAAAAAAATTAATCGCATATTTATATGAGAGGATTTGCATTTTTTTCCTTGCAGGTTTATTTTTTATTAAGTGTTGGGGTTTTTACTACATTCTAAGACTTTGGTATTAGAACTAAGACTACGGTAACGGATCCAAAAGCTAGGAAGTGTATTTATCAAAGCAGTGCTCAGGGAAAAGCACAGGCCAGGCTTAGATCTCTCCCAATATACATAAATACTCTGGCTGTTCTAATTACATTTTCATTGGTTTACTGAAACACTGAAAGCCTTACATTCATCTTTGTTCATTTTGAGCCAAAGTAATAACAGCAATAACCATACCACCACTTTCTCCATCCGAAGGTCCATGGCAATTACTGCATTGCCAAATCCACTACCAGCTGCTATAAGAATGTCCTCTGTTATCAGACTTCGGACTTAATTGAGCATTTGTTTGTTTTCCTCTCTCTCCATAAGAATTTTATAAATTTATTCCTGTCTGAATTTCATACTTCACATAATGGTTACCAAGCAGTTTCATTGATATCTGAGCTTGTTTCATCCAGATCAATGAGGTCAGGGTTGGTGATCTCATGAAAGAAAAATTTCAGATCACGCCAATGTAACATCTTTCCTAAAAACAAAGGGATTATTACTTACTCTTCCAAGGTTTCATTCAAGTGCTAACTTGTTTCTTAGTGACTACCGCTGCTCCATGTTTGGGGTCATTGTCTGGAAAAGATCAAATTTCCTTTTACAGTGTAAATCACTCTCAGAGATTAGAAATCACAGATCTTTCAAAGTTTTGGGGTTTTTTCCTTCTTGTCAATTTTTCAAGTAAGAGAGCAATGCCTGAAGAGAGATAATTCAACAGATGGCTGACACTAATCGCTCCCTGAACTGTAGGCCAAGAGGTGAAGCAATTCTGCAGCTTGTTTGTGAGGTACCTGGCCTTGGCACAACTCCAAACATCCCTGTCTTGTATTTTGCTTGCTTGTTGCTCTTGTAATTGTAATTTTTATACCAACTCCTATGTATGATAAGGAGAAATCCTAATCCCATGTCACCTGTCTTTTAACGTCTGACTGGTTTTCAAGATCCTACTAGTAAAAGAAAATAAGATCATCAAAGTACAATTTCAAACAATGAAGCGCTAAAATAGTACAATGTTACAAATCCATTTTTCTTGCATTATCTTTACTTCTCTTGATCCTCCAAAACAGACTTGCATTGTGAATCCAAAAAGAGGTACCCCATTCCCTTCAAACTAACCCATCACTCTCGAGGAATTTTTATTCTTTCTGTAGGTCTTTTCTCCTAAGTTTCAATCACTACAAAAGACTCACTAGAAACAAGATGAAGATTTGAGCTTGACTAAAACATACTACATGTCCCAGAGGCCCATGTTTTACAATAAAGAAAGGCTATACCATCATTATTCAAAAGAAACAACTTCTGAGCAAAGTCCCTGAAAGGTAATTTTAAAAGGCTTACATTAATGACAACTTAAAAAACAGATATCAAGGGATATCTCCTCAAGTTAACGATCAGGAAGACAGTTGTCACCAGAGGAACTTAAAAGCAAGACCTGTACTCCTCTCTGTGAGTTTAGCCCTGTTTAGGGAATTTTCATCCTTCCTTGATACTGGGACAGAGAAAAGATGTTTGGATCTGGCGGTTGGGTAAAGCATACCACAGTTGCATCTCTCACCAAAGCTTAGATCTAAGTTTAAATTAAAGCTGGACTACAGCTAACATTCTTATCATGATCGAAATGTGACACAAAAATGTCAGGACGTACCTAGTGCAGTCAGTGATGCAACCCCTAACAGCAAAGCCAGGATTTGAAAATTCAGGGATAATCTCCAGTATCATGTTTGTTAAGTCTCTCTGAGAATACTGAAGGCCAGTTTGATTCACAGATGCTTACGGGTCAGTAGGAGCTATTTCTTTTCTGGTTGTCTTCCTATGAACGTGCACTGGTCCTGCTGATCTCTGCATCATGAGAGAAGCACTTCTAAAACAAATCATCAGTTGGTCATTCCCACAGGGACTACTCAGGCACGGAAGGAAAATCTAGTGTTTAAGTTGAATCATACAGGTAAACAGTGTTCCTTGGTTTGGGGGATATTTTTTAAGTCTTCAAAAACGTTACTTTTTGGAAATGAATATATGAAAATATAATACAGAACAAAGTAGAAATATAGAAGCCAAAAGAACATCAGGTTATCTCAGAATATCACACCTAAGTTTATGAACTCTCTCTCAGGGAAAATTTCTCCCTTGCCTTTAAGAATTACCAGGCAGCAAGTGGCTCTGAAATTTGCTACTGCAAATGACTAAGCCCTTTTCATTCATTTCCTAATAATTTTCTATTAGAACTCTGGATACTACTGTTAAATTATACTGTCTTACTCAGAAGCCCCCATTACAAATAACATAAATCTGAAGCACAGGGACAACTGCTCCCAGGAAAGTATTAAGAAATCCCCTTCCAATAATTTTGTATTTGCAAGAGCCTGTTTCTGAGTGCATGGAACACTTTCTCCTTTATATCTTCCAACCCACACAGTAGGTTAATTAGGGTAGTTACTTCTCTATGCTTTTTTTTTTTTTATTATTCAACATGTAGCACACAAACCAAAAGTTGCATTCAGGACACCCACCAGACTTGCATGCCTTGATAAATCTTACTGATTTTGTTGCCTCCAGGAACAAAACCTGTGGAGCACATCCTCTCTCATGCATGTAAGCCCTATTTGTAGATGCAATGAGGAAAGGCAAGCTCCTCTCAGTCTGTCTCTGGGCAGCTGAATATGCAAATCAGTGGATTGCTTATTATCTCAGGGGGTGTACAGGACCACTATCGTGAAGAATCGTGAAGTGAATGTCCTTATGCCAATCTGTAATCAGAGCTGTTTGACTCCTGCAGCTGAGTCCTCCTGGCTGAGTCTTCCCTTAAGGGTTTGCCAGAAAAGAAGAACTTACCCTCCAGGATTACTTACCAAATATCAGTCTAGCTTCTGGTTCTGTCACTTTCTATTTTGGGCACGATGGATTCCCTCAGGAACCCCTCCCTTTGTGTGTCTCACAGGAGATATACAACATTGTCTACTGATGTGTTACAGGGATAGCTGGCTTGATGTGGATTCAAACAGGAGCAGTACCTAGGTAAGCGCATTCTCCACTGTTATTTGAAGAACAGAAGGCAATGAAAACTCCCTGACATTTTGGAAAAGAGGTGACTGAGGACAGCTGAACAATCTCAGCAATAGGTCTCCTGCTTGCAAAGCTGACTGCATGAGGAAGCAGTCACGCCACTTTGCATCCTTTATCTCTACCATGCAAGGTTTGAAGCCCACCAAGGAAGGCAATTCTGCCACAAGCAACCAGTGACAGCGAGCTCAAATGTTACCGATGCACTGCAGCACAAGGAGCTTTCGCTGTGAAAGTCTGTTGGGACTGAACGGTAATGCCAGTCATTTTAAAGGTATCAAAAGCTGGAATTTTACTATTAAGAAAACTAAAGGGTACACAATATTCTCATGCTTGTGCATGCTGCTGCAATAGGGAAGTCACCAGATGCTTTCCAACCCCAGAGGAACATGGACATTTCTGCTTGATGCCTGACTGTTCCTGCAGCTTCTCATTAACAGTAAACAGTGGCTTTCAGAAAGACAGAGAATGGATATTTTCTTTTGAAGCTTTAGACAAGGAGGGTGAGCGAGTGGAAATACACATATCACCAGGGAAAAGAAAGAAATCTTTGTTTTTCTGCAAATGTAAGTGTCAAAAGAACAGATATTACTGATTTCTCTCAATAAAGACAATGTCATCAAAATGATTTGCAGAAGCACCATCAGTTTTTACACAATTTTAGATAGAAAAGTAGAAGCATTCCGATTCTACTTTCCCCTGCATTTTGATAACGCAAAAACATTATATCTCAGTAAGTTAACTTTTATTTTATCATGAATCACACTGACTTTATATTGTATCTCCTCTATTCAAGTATCAAATACCATATATCACAGGGATTTTGTTTATACCGAATCAGTCACTTTCAATGCAGGAAACATCATACACCTTCAATGCAGGATATTTAATGTTTGTGTCACATAAATTCTAGGAAGATGATGCCATGCTGGATCCATGCACTTGCTCTAAGTGTGAAATTTAATTGGCTTCTACAGATATGCCATGGAACAGTACAGCCATGAGGGCTGATCACATACTAGCATGCAAGTCTCAGAGGTAACTAAGATGTGTAAGCGATCAGCTACTTAAGTGTGCTTCTCTTGAACATCTGATGGTAGAAGACACTGGCCCACCAGAAAGTATAATCTTTGGATATTTTCAAAGCAAGCCTATTGGGAAAAAAAAGCACTTGCCAGTAAAGGAGGTATTTACGACTAAACTAGAATTACATCACTACCTTTAATGGGATTTGAGATAAAAAATCACCTTTGTTATGAACAGTTGAGCACTGAACAAAGCCAAAGCACCTGAAAATGAGATATTCTGTAATGAGAAGATATTGCCACCAAGAAAATGAATGACTGTATTAACGCATACGTTGCAAGAACCATGAGAAATGGCCACAGAGAAAGAGACCTTACCCCTACATATTTTCACACCATGATTTACTCCAGCTTTCCTTTATGGTCTCTGTTTGGATCTGAAAATAACTTTCCTTTCACTTGGAAGCACTCAGAAAACTGGTACAACTTTTCCTATGGTGATGGGTGCATACTGCAGTCCTGGCTGTAGGCATTTGAAACAAGCTCCTTCGCTTCACCTAACACCCACTGAAGTGAGAGCACAAAGGTGATGCTGCAAATGAAGTTACACTGATAGCACCTCCAGGCTGCCTAAATCTGATTTTGATTTGCTGGTCATGCGCTCCACAGATATTCAGAAGCCAGAAGGCTTAAAATCAGTCTATTTTATTACTGCTCAAAAAGTAATATCTCACTATTTCACCAATGGCTCAGCAAAGGCTTTATTCTTCTGTGCATGTCCATAGCAGTGCTGCTCTCCATTAAGAACTGTGCAGATATGGACAAAGTAAGGGAAAAAGGATACAGAGACTTCCTAACTTGATTTGTTGGCAGTCCTCTGGCATCAAATGCTGGTATTAAAGATCTCCAGGTTTATTGCCTCGTAGGCATTCAAAGTGCTCACACTCTTGTTATTCTGCATCCTTCACAAAAATCGAGGTTTAGCTCTGTCAGCCACTTGGGCGACCACAAACCCCCACCTTCTGCTTTTCCTGCGCTCCCTCAAGGCTCAGACTTTCTACCCTTCCGATTCACATCATGGGAATTGAGTTATTTTATTTCACCAACAGTTAATTAACAGTAAATATGCACTAATGTACTCCTACTGATCTTGTTCATAAAGCATTTATTCAGTACTTCAGTTTATTTTGGAGCTGGGCTCAGTTAAAAGAAAGGGTTTGGAGTAGTTCCTTGCTGAGGGCAAAGGTGCAGCTAAACTTTGCTGAGATTTCTTCCCTGACTCCTCTTCTTTCATCAGGTTAAGAAGATCTAGGCAGGTCCAGTTCTTGTTCCCTCTTTAAAATAGAGGCTGTTAACATGGAAAAAACCCATATTTGTTCAGAGAACAAAAGCAGCACCATGATCTGTCAAACGACTCTTACCTACGCAGAACTTTAGGGCTACCTTATGCATTTAGATCTAGTTTAGTTTCCATGTTTGATTTTGGTGTTTTCTTCTCTGAATCCACCAGTGAAGATGCTGATGTGAAAATCCCAGAACACCAAATTTCTGTAACAGAAATGCTGACAGCTTTATGTGAAAGTAGCACTGAGGGGTACTGGAAGATTAAAGGCATATGGAGGGCCAGTACTGCAGAGATCTTCAGAACACAGCATTTCCATACTGGGCAGTAAGGTCACGATACAAATACCCTAAGCATTTATCTGGGGTCTGCAATGAAATACACACCTATTTGATTAGTCAGGATCCCTTTTGAATGTCACTGGTTCTTGTAGCAGTATCCCTGGTTTAGCATAGAAAAGGCACCTGAGAACAAAGCAGATCCACGGAATTCACATGGATTAGCTAACACAGCTCAGCACTCTTTTAAAAAAGTCCCTGCAGAATCAGGAACCTTTAATATGCTACAGCCATGCTTAACACTGGAGAAAAATACCACACTTTGGTTTGCATCTGAGTGTCAGCTCACTGTCAAAATGTATTGTGAGAAGAGAGAAGTATTAATGCAACAATAATTTCCTCCTGTTATACACACCCCCACACACCTGCCTATGGAACAATGTCTAATTGGTTATTAAAGAAGAGGCAATATTTAAATTATGGTATCAGACCTCTTCATCTTGGAGAAGCAATGTATTTCATTAAGGCTGCTCTAATATTCCTTAATTTTATTCAGTATTACAGATTCACTTACAAACCAGACATTATGATTATTGAAGTGACAATTCTACATAAGAATTCACTGACACATTTAATTTTTACCCATCTCCAAATCACTGTCATATCAGCCTACCCTTCACCTGCCCATACCGGTCCTTTTCAAGCAGCTTCTGAAAAATTCCTTCCAATTACTTCAAGGATACTCATGCCTTGATCCTAGAGGCACCTATGAGCAACCAGAAAATGCAGCTTCTTCAAAAACGGGGAGGGGTTTTGTTTAGGATTGTGAAGAACCTTTCAACAAACAGGAAATTCAGTGAAATGTGCAGCTGTCATTTTCCCCACAGGTTTCTATCATTTGCCACCGTGTTTTGACTGGGGAAAAAGTACCAAGCTCAGAGAGAGTGAATTAGCATAGATCTCACTATTGCCTACGACATCCTTTAGGTATGAGTTGCTAAAACCCCTTTATGTTGAATTCCCTTCTATCAGAGATCTTCCCAGCTTGAAAGTGTCTTTCACTTCAAGCCGTAAACTTCTAGGACGGGGACCTCTTGTCCCCACTCAGCCTTAGACCCACACCTAAACATCTCATTCCCTTGCACCCCTTTGCATAGACAGGTAAGACAATTTTAAGGCAAGAGACTTGAAGTGGTTGCATGCAGCACGTCCTGGCCACCGGGACACACGTACGCCGTGCTTCACTCTTTGGGCAGCACAGGGAATTGCAGCAGGGTTTCCCACTTCCTTGGTGGGTGGCTGGAAAGACACCAATTAAGATTGGAATTGCTTCTGAATTTCTCTTACAGAACCTAAATGAAAACTTCTCTGTTGAGAAACACTTCAAACGTTTTACATTTATCTTGAATCGAAAACATTTTCCTCCCCCCCCCCTTTTTTTTTTTCATTCAGCTACCAAAGCAAGACACTCAGCTATACACTCAAACCCAGTGTTGCACACTGATGGACACAGTCACCTCTTCATTTCCACTGCACTGAGTTCTCTCTACCAGTCTCTATTCATTTAGCCTATAAAAGAAGGCTTTTGTAACAGAAATTGTTAATGTTTCTAGAAAATAAAGTAATGTTCTAGAATTACTGCTCTCATCTGTGACCTCCTAATTCTCACAAAGCAAATGATCCTGTTTAATAACTAAAACACAAACATGTGCTTATCCCCCTCCAAAAAAAAGCATTAATAAAACTGAAATTACACAGTTAATGGTGTGGATAGTCTACCACAGAAGTGTGATCATATTTCAGAACATTACCACTCACCCAATTTTGATGAAATTAAAATAAATTACTGTTGCTATTTCCTCAGCTATTTTAAGCCACCTATGATTTCATAAAGAATAACAGCAAGGATACATTACCAAACTTTTGGAAGAAAAAATAAGTTCACTAAAGGAAGAAATATAGTCTCTGTCATGTGTAACCCCTATACGTAATATTCTACACTCTGACATAAATCTGAAAAAGGCAAAAAAAATCTGTAAACATGTAAAAAAGTTCGAGCCAAAGCAGAAAAACTGTGTAACTGGCAGGGAAGATCTTACTGCTGTGTAATGCCTTCCAAGAAGCATGTCTTACAGTTTTATCTGAAAATGAAGAGAATGCATGAATTATTTAAGAACTTGCCCATTTGTTACTAAAATTACTTTGTCATGTAAATGAGCAAAGAGTTTTGAAATTTTCTGGATAAAAGTATGTCCCAGAATTTGATCCAAGATCAATTCTTTATTGTTCACATGAGACTTGCACTAAAATTTCCAGAATATTAAACAAGTAACTTGATTATAACAACAGCAACTTCTTATGAAAAAGGTATTGCTCCCCTGAAATATGTAAATCAGTATCTTCCTGCAACATTTCAATATTACGGAGATCACATTGTACCAAATCCATGACAGAGCAGCTAATAAAAGAATAATTAACTCCAAAGGCTGCTACATGGACTTAATAGCGAGTTGGTCCCCAGTACAAACCACCACGCACCACAGCTCAATCTTTGATGTTAGTAGCGTTCTTCAGGATCAAAATGTACTGAGGCAACTGAGAAGGCAGCAGGACTCAGCAGAGTTGGAGACAGAAAATTCTGGGCTCTGAACAATACTGCTATTTTGCTGCAAATATTTGATATTAAATCATCGAACCTGTGTACAACGTGAGTACGGAACAGCAAAAAAGGATGAAACAAACTTCATTCTCTGAAACTATATAGTTCAACACTGAATCATAAAAAGTACCTGTAAACTCCTTTTAATTAAAACTAGATAATTTAAGGGCTATTTATTCATTCATTCTTAAAGAGTCCTCCCTTTTTATCTTCTCATTTTAGGCATAGAGCTGACATCAACATCCACATGATGGAAATCACGAGCTCCAGCACATGCTTAATTTAAGGCTCATCCAACAGTTCCAAAATACTTTTGAGACATGCATTTCAGCGCCTTACCAAACAACGTCTGCTTAAATTTACAACAAATCATAACTGTATATTAAAATAAACAGTTACTCAAAACCAGACAGAACTGCAACTCCCCATGGCCTAACCCCATCAGAATAACTCAAATGGTTCTAACTCTTGAATAACTCAGAGGATTGGAAAAAGAGCATTACTTAACCAAAATACTTCATGATTTAAGAAGTATCCAATTCTGAAGACTTATGGCAATATGACAATTTGCAAATGTTGGACTTGAAAAAAAAGTAATTAAGTGAAAGCACATGCTTAATTATAGCTATTTGAAGAGGTGACTAATTACTAGGGAAACTAATGTTAAGGCAAAACATTTTGTGACAAATATAATTATGAGAATAAAAATAATGAGTATATATTAACTGGAAGAATATAAATCCTGAGAGCTAAATTTAAACATTTCTTTTAATCAAGACAATCTACACATTCTTATTTATACTTTAGCACAATACCCACCTTAGAACACACGTGTAGAAACCACTGTCTTGCAACTCAACCGAGTGAAACCATATTGAGTCTTCATCCTTGCTCATCCTAACTTCAGAAAATATAATAGGTTCTTCTAAATCTCCTTTGTTTTTGTACCACATAAGCCTAAGACCTGTGCTTTGGGCCATGCTATAATTAGTTCTGATATAGCTGTAGAAAAGGGCACATTTCACTCGGACTGGTTCACCTGCCAAAGCCATGTATGTCTTGAGATCCACTGACCAGTCAATGCAACCATCAACTGAAAGCAAAACAATAATAGAGAAATATTAGATACAGATACATTTTTTCAAGATAGTGAAAGGCAGCTTGTGAAATGCAATGAAATTATTTAAAAGAAAAGAACCTTTGTTTTATAGCAATGTGAAAAACTTGAAGCAGCTATTGGCAATTAAAGAGTTTCATACACTTTTTTTAGTTACATGTTAATGAAAATGTGCAGGCAATAAGTAGAGCACATTAGGCCTGTACAATTCTATTTCTTTAGAATATCATTGCTTTCATCCCCCAAACACTAATTCTTTAATAAATAAACCACGCGTTCACCTTAATTTCTTTCCCCAATAAACCAGCTTTGAATTCTGTAATTTCTTGTTGGATGAAAATATACATTGGTACCTGATCCCAATCTTACTCCTTAAATTTTTTCCATCCATCTCTGCTAATTACGTTACATTAAAAAAAAAAAACAAAAAACAAAAAACAACTAAAGCCAACAGATGTGATATTTATCATTTTCTTTTCAAGGCAGTTCCACCTAGCTTTTCATTCTATAGCCTATTCAAACTGTAGAGCTATGTATTATACACATCAGGATAGTATTACAACATGCTACCTATGCAATCAAGCTTAATGCAGGAATTGTATAAATATGAAAAGGGATTATCTGATCATTCTGCAAAGGCAGATCATCAATGGGCCTAAAACACTGCCTAAAATTAATACACTTGATCAAATGTGTAGCTCTTAGAATTTATTGATCATATCCAGCTATATCTAAGTGGAACATCTTTACGCTTCATGTAGTTACCTCATACTCAACCAAGCAAGGTTCAAGTTGTCTCTTCTGTATTTACAGTATAAGATCTCAATCTTAAAATTTTAGATATTCTCATACACTCTTAAATCCATATATAACTTCAATATCACTCAGTCATTAAGTGATTTTTTTAATTTACTTGCTAAACAAATGTATCAAGCCAAAATTTCTACACATGGTGGAATACCATATCTAGCCTTTTTTTTTAGTAGCTTTTACTACCTTTAAATTAGGTCTACCATTTTTTCAGGCTTCTTTTGAACCTTTAAAACTAACTGTGATAAATGAAAGGTTTTAATTTCCCCATTGCAGTAAATCAGCTTTAATTGCACTGTCACCCCATGAACCATTCAGCTGAACCAGATTTTAAAACACTAATCACTTTCATACATTTTTAATACATAAACTTCCATGTAACATCTTGTAAAACAAATTTCACTTGTAAAACAAACTAACATAGACTCAAGAGGGAAGGAGCACCCGTTACTCAAAGCTATAAGTTTAAAGCATCAACTGCCGTGAAGGTATGGCCAGGCGAAGGGAGACCACACACAGTACTTTCCCTGCAAGGGGTGTGGATCAGGCTACTTGTTTCTGCCCTCTACCCCGCAGCCAGCTGGAAAGGCAGCTGCCAGTTGTGTCAACTGACTTCTTTCTTCAACAAAAAAAGCCCCAACCCCAAAACATTCACCTGAAGTTATGTACATCCAGTTTCAGTTAACTTCAATTTTCATTTCTATAGTCAATTTCCTGAAAGCATCCTGCTGATTTAAAATAAAATTTATTGCTTCATATTTTTAATGGCTACCATTAATGACAGCAATTCACTGCTTCTCCGTCCACTTCTTCCTCTGTTTTCCCTCCCATAGCTCGGTGCTACACAGTTTGGGTAACGGTTACTTGAAAATCATGTACTAAAGTATTTGTTCTCAGTGGATCCCATCCACGCTTATAACATCCTTCACCTGACCAAAGCTGCACTCTGGAACTCAGACGCTTGCCAGGACCCCATGAAACTCTGCATTCACCTCTCTGCAATGTCGTTACATGGACACAGATAAGCAGAGCAGACCTGGAAAACCAACTCAAGTCTCCCAGTCCTACAAACCCATCCAATCAATTTTTACATTAAAACCTGGTTCTGACATCACAATTTATTTTCTATAGATAGCTTTGAGAGCTTTTACTTGAACGAGTATCAACGTATTCCATGTCAAAGTCCTTTCTTACAGAAGCTCTGTGCTTGTTTTTTTTTAAGCCCTGCTCTTTAGGCTGGTGCAAGTTTAGAATTAAAGCGCAGTGCAGATCTTACAGCCGCCTTCTCTCTGCAAGGGATGTGAAAGGCAACACTGAGCTCTCCAGATGGCTCATTCCCATTCTCCAGGACATACAGGTATTCTCAAAGGCACCCTTCCTCCTCTGCTTTAACAAAGTCACAAAAGCAGGAGCACGAGCTGAAATGAATAAGGGTGCCCAGAACCAAACTAATTGAATTTGATCTAATTAATTCTGTCAATCTTCTGTCAATCTAATCCCATCATGTCACCTATCATGCTTTCTAACCTGTGCTGGTTCAGCAAAGTTCAGACACAGTAAAGAATAACCGACACGTGGATACATGGGGAAACCCTGTGGGTCAAGGAGAAAGGTGTGAGGTTTCCAGTTATATCACAGAGCAGAGTCACAATTAGGAAGAGTTACAGAGTTAGGTACTGATCCGCTATGGAAATCCAGCTTTGGAAGCAGAAAATGCCCCTGCTCCCAACAAAATTTCTCCCACATCCACCCCAAACAACTAGTTAAATGAAGTACCCTTCAGTATCATTCAATCTGATTCAGCTTTCACTTCTCCCCTCTCACGTGCACTTCTCTACTATTTTATTTTCAAAATTACAACTACCGGAGTATATAAAACACAGTGGAATGAAAGACCCCTGCCCAGTACCTGCAGGTCAAAAGGAGAAAAGTAAGAAAAGGAGATTTACACTAGGGACCTTTTTCCCATTAACAGCATCCAAATGGAAGATTTCAGCAGCCGGCGGCAAGGCTGCCCCCGCACAGCCAGCGTAGCGGAGGGGGAAGGGGCAGGCAGGCTGCCCATCGCCCCTGCCTGCCCCGGCTTCTCCCTCGCAGCAGCTCGCTCCCCGCAGCATGCCAGGAGGTGGTAATTACAGAGAGGAGAACACACAGGGAACAGAGCAACCATTCATTACAGGGTTGATGACATCTGCGGAGGGGAGAAGTCTCGCAGAGCTCCTTGACTAAATCTTAATTATCGAAGAAAGACTAATCAAACAGGAGACAACTTTTTCCCCTTGCTCTTTTTTTTCTTGTTAAATACACAGTCAAGAATGTTTCTTCTTATGAAGCTATAGAGGCTAAAATCTAGGTCAGGCTCCTTGTGCTCACGTGGAAGCTGGAATTTTTCCTCTCGCCGCACTGTCAGTCACTGGAGCGTGAGCATTGTTAGATTCATTTGGAGTATTCTCCAAGCTGTCATTACAAATGACTGGAGCTGCTTAGGTGGAGTTTAGCACTCCATTATCCAGAACAAAGTTTGCTGTCATTTTTGTTGGGCTGGCTCTCAATATGTAATATAATCAGGGTGATAAGAGGAGAAAAATAACAATATTTAGAGAGAGGTACTTATTATACAATAAATGTATATACATCTTTTCTCTGCTACCCAATAATCAGCTGATCCTGAATAAATGCCTGACTGAAAGCTCATTCAAATTAAAGCCTATCAATAGTGGGTGTATTTTAGACACTTTCAATTAAGACAATTATTTGAAGTATTTTCCAAACTTTTGAGTATTGAGAGGATGTGGAAAAGTGTCCCGTTTTTGGCCCAGCTTCCTAACAGAAAAGAGGTTTGCTCATCTATCTGCCCAGCCCATTAGCATAGCTTCTGACCCAACTGACTAACTAAAAGCTATTTCATAGAACACAAAGATGTTCAGGTACACGAGAGCCCTACATGGGTGCAGGAGAGAGTTCCAATGTGTTCCCCATGGGCAGGGAAATCACAGTGCAGCCACACTGGGCCCATCCCAGTTATCTATCCGGGCTGATGCAACCCAAAGGGAGAGTGAATTGAAAAGGAAGGTTTCAAATTCATTAAGCAAATTATAGATTAAGTTTGCTGACAAGTTACTGTACTTTTATGTCAGCAGTCAACCAAAGTGTGTATTGCATCTCATTCCCTAACATTTCCTGGTAATTTCCCATTTTTCTTATTTTAAATAAATCTAGTTGTCTAAGGAGTCTAGATGCATTTTAACATGAACCATAGTAATTTATGAGCAATTATAGAAGAGCATGTACATAGTCTCTGAGTAATTTGTCTTTCCGCTTGCTGTCATATAAATAATTTTTTGCATTGTGAATCTGCCTGTAATAATTTTTGTAGGGATCCATCAACTACAGCAATTTATATCACAGCATTGTTAAACATGTTCGCATACCTTATTACCTGAAAACATAATTTTAAATTTAAATCATCTACAAATACACAATTAAAAAATAATATACTAGTTAATGTATTAAATTTATTGCTCCACAAAGCAAGCAATGCTTGTGACTGTAAATACATAGTCAGAAAAACCCCACCACTCCTCTACTACAGGAATTATAGTTTTATGTACATATTAAACATAGAACAACAGAGTCCAGGAACTGATATCCATCATGCTTGGGGTTTGGCCACACATAGCAACGACAGATGCACTTCGTTAAGGAACTCCAAAAAGGGATGAAAATGTTTAGACTCTTACAAGGGAAAAATCAGTTACAGCCCATGAATTTGAGGCAGCTTGTTTGTTTCAGATCTTGATTCAGGAGAAAAGGGACCATCCTACATTTGAGCAAATAAAGCAATGCCTTTAATAGCTTTCACTGGACAAAGGGTCAGGGTGTTAAGACCACGCTCACCATACATGTTTGGTTCCACACCTCCGGCTTTCTGGCTGCACTACGCTAACTCTACTTTGGTGCCTGCAGACCCCTGCCAGCATCTCTTCACAGCCTGGCACTGCCATATGAGAGCTGTCTGTCAGCTGAGCCCAGTATGGGGTCCGTTGCCACCCCATCTTTCCTCTTCTCCTAGAGCCCTTCCCTGCTGCCCACATCAAAAGACAACTCAGGGAGCTGACCACCTGAAAACTGACAGCAACACCACCCCCACCCCGTGAAGGATCCGGGGTTCCTCCAATATTCAGAGATACATTTGCTGGTCAGAGAACACATTTCAAACCAAACAGTCTATTGACCACTCTGCGCACTCTTCAAAATCATGGATGTTACCTCCAAAGCGAGGATGAGAACTTTGCTTGGCTGACCTACCAAACTGGATGGTCCAAGGACACTCCTACAACGAGTAATGAAAACTCACTCTACTGAGTCTGAGCTCATCTCTCGACATAGGGAGCAAGTTACCCAGTTTCACAGGGGAGGAGGAGAAGCTGGCTATACTTCAGAAGGGAGCAGAGTGGACTTCTCCAGCAACAGGGCGGTTGATCTCCAATAGCGAGCAGGGAGGAAAGGAGGAGGAATCTCAGGTAAAGTGTTAGTGACATTTCTTTTCTGTGAGTTACAGTTTCACCCTTCTTTGAGTCAAGTGAACAGTAGTTTTTGACTGTGGCTATGCTTATATTTTAACCTGTATTTTAGGAAAGAAACAAATAGTTGTCACCTGAGGGATATAGTAAATTAAAAAAATGCATCTATTGGAGATGAAGACCACTTATAAAACCATCTTGAAACCTGAGGAAAATATATTTATCAGGATTCAAGCTGGGTGAATTTTGCAATGTTTCTCCTACTCTCTGACAACTTTAACTAAATAATTCATTTCTATCACAGCAACATCTAAATTCAGCAATCATCAACCAAGAGTATTTTGTTATAGAAACACAACATTCAAGAGAGGATCACTCACAGACTTCGTAATTTCTCTACTCTGATCTCCATTTTCTGAACATTTTCTAGCAAGATTTAGACCATTCAAATGTACTGGTGAAAAAGCTTGGGACTTTCAATGCATATGAAGTGCAAGTACTCTAAAATCTCTAAATGAAATAATGAAGAGTGCAAAAAAACTTCATTAGATTTAGCAACATGCAAATATTTATCCGAATCTGGCTCCTAAAGAAGGAAGAATGCGTTTACTTATCCTTACACACTGGCTGAATTTTTTCCAAGTTTTGATCAAAGCTTCAAATTTCTGTAAGATGAGGTAAATATGCTTTATTCTTTTTGACCAGCTTTTCTTACGAGCCACAGCTAAACAACCCAACACAAATGTCAAATATTCCAGTCGAACACTCGTAATTTCCTTTGAGGTCAAAGAAACTGTAAATATATACTGCCAGAGGCCCAAATAACAACGGACTGCTCTGTCTTGACTTACATATGCATAGGGAGCCAGAAGCATTTCCGTCTTACATTGAAAATGCAAAAGAAAGAACATACTGGTACATCACCAATCTGTAAAATTCTCCAGAGAGAAAAAAACGGCTTGGACCTTGAACGAATTTTCAGCTTCCAGGAGTGATGGCATATTAATGAGGTCAAGACTGAGAAATTATACTCGAAGAACAAAAACGCTGAAGTAGTGTCAGTAGAAGTTACCGGACAGGGCCATTTCACCCTGCAGTACCTGTCAGAGCCAGCTTTTCAGGTGGCACCTTATCACACAGATTTTCGGGACTGCTTGCTGATGGAAAGAAGAACAAATTGCAGCTGGCAAGTTAGATTTTGCTGGAGACAGAGAGCTCTGAAACACATTCTGTGATGGAAAGGAAATCTCTGGTCCCATCATATTCTTTGCTATGCCTTCCAAGTCAGATGTTCCTGGAGACAGATGGACCTGAAGTGCCCTTCCAAAGCTGTGCTCTTTTCTTCAAGCAGATTACCCTGCTGAGCACAGAGAAAAAGGAGAGCACTAATGCAACTGTTTAAAATGCAGCATATTTACCCTAAAAATGAGTGTTTGGTGACCTTGATCTCCTAATCACTTCAGAATCTGGCAGGTTTTTTAAGAGTCTGTGTTGGAGTAAACAGTACAGAAATTGGAACTTGTAAAGTGGTTTGGTTTTAAATATGCAGTGCAATGCCTTGATTCTCCGTGGCTGCCACCACGTTAGAAAACAATGTAAAAGGCACCTTGAAAATCAACAGCAGTAAAGCCAGGATATGAACAATGAAGAAATCAGACTTCATGGCTTTATGCCTTCGTATACTTTGTGAAGTCCCAGACACGGGTTCAGGGACTGTGCCCCAGTCTGTCCTGCCTCCTCAGCCCCTCAGAAGTAAAGCCCACAGAAGTAAGGCCAAGTGGATGACCTGCAGTGAACACGTTATCCGAACAATTAGACGTCTTTTTTTGTTTGTGGATCTATAAATGAATCCCCATTTCTTCAAAGTCAGCAATAAATTAGTACATCTCCCTTTCTCCTTTATCTCACTAGCAAGGGAATGTTACTTTAAACAAAAACGTGTGTTACTTAGATAGGAGTGGCCAGATCCACATTGCACCTTCTTTGACTGAACAAGTAACAAAACTTTTCTGTTAAATACTAAGATTTAGATTCCAGAAACAAACAACTCAGGCCCAGAACAACTCAGTGCAACACAGGTATGAAATCAATAAATACTGCAAATGAGTTGATTACCCAGCTCCAAAATCTATCTGAACCCCAATTATTTTCCATGTAATGCCCACACAAATCTAGTAAATAAAAATACCTCCACATTCTAAGCTCCAGAAAGAGGAAAACCCCTTTTTTTTGAGGCATCTTAATACTGCCATTTGGATTCCTCAGGAAGTCAATAAACAATGGAAAAGAACAGAGACATTTCCCAGCATCTCTGATACATCTTTGGTGCACAGAACTACCCTTAGACAATTCAGATAAAGATTCTTCTTGCTTTCCTCTTCTAAGAAAACAATAACTGATTTAAGTAATGAGTAAAATAGACTGAACATATTTCATTGCTTTCATAAATAAAAAATTTATTCTAAGAAGATTTCAAGTAAGGAGCAACACACTGGAAATACGCCTTATACCTAAAGGTATACGCAATTACTATTTTAAGAGGGGTCGCCTATACTTGAGTTCTTTAAGGACACTCTCTGAGACAGTTTTATTATAATATCCTCCAGCCAACCACATTAACCCACAGAGGCTTTCACACACTTCTGTTTTCAAGTCTTTAGCACCACACAAACTTCGGGAACAAAGCTGAATTCATTTCAATAATTGATGAGTCTCTTTTTGTTTAGTCCCTTTGAATAAAGTTACTGAAGGTAAAGTAAATGGAAACTAGATCTCAGATCAGGTAGTTCAGTCTCAAGTAATCACACAATTAGGAAACTCTATATCCACTGCTTGTTATTCCCAGCAGGGAATTGTTGGAAAGAGCTGTGAATAATAAGAATTCAAAATTAAACAGAATGAAGCTCTATTAACTTTCTGGTCCCTGTGAGGCTTAGGGACCGGTGTACATGCAGAAGATTATTTTATTTTTCATCCGGTTTTCAAGTATGTGGATAGTTTCAGTTAGATTATCTGCTTTGAGGGCACAGTCCTCTTGAATTTGGATTAGGTTAGGAAGATGGACTCCCCGTTGAATACGTTGGTCGAAATTCATTTCCTCTGTTGTCTGCAGAGGGGAATCCTTGAGTGACAGAGGTCTGCTGTAAGGGCTCTTACTACACCTCACTTCTGGCAGAGGAAACCTGCTCAACAGAAAAGAGCAAGGAGACTATCAGAAGAGCCTGGGGATACCATCATACCCCATCATAAGAGAACAGCAGACTCAGTTATTCCTGTGGATGAGCTACATCGTACTTGGTCAAGCTTTAAGCAATTATTCATTGGGACACCTCAGCAGAGACATTTGTGTTAGTTCAAATTCCCCATTTACCACAGGCAACTCTCACGCCTGACCAATGTGCCTGCCTTGCATGCA
Organism: Neomorphus geoffroyi; assembly: GCA_033558235.1. NCBI lineage: Eukaryota > Metazoa > Chordata > Aves > Cuculiformes > Neomorphidae > Neomorphus > Neomorphus geoffroyi. The sequence continues at coordinate 8,421,313 of JAUMJM010000045.1, read as the reverse complement.
CAGCTAACCTGTCACCATGCCAAGCCTTTGAGCAGAAGCCCAGACTGTGGGCCTCCAGAGGCCTCTTTCAACCTTCCTCATCCCAGTGATTTGGTCCTACTACCGTCACAGCCCTTTCTGGTCACAATCCAAAGACATATAAAGGCAGCCTTTCACACAAATGCCTGCATCTGGGTGTGCACACTCTCTAATTAACTGGTGAATAATTTATTTTCTAGCTTACAAAACTGCAGTCAGCCTACTAGAAGACTACCAAATGCTTTACAGAACTATTTTCCTATCGTAAATACATTAGGTAGAATGAACATTTGAGCCCTGGACATTTGCAAACTACTTGATGAACACACTGAAAAATTAAAAAAAAAAATAAATCACCACCACCACAACAGAAAAAAGAGAATGCACAACTTGAATTCAGGACATGCTCATGAATAAAAAAGAACAAGCCAAATTCATCTGAATTTAGTTGCAACAAATAAGCAGCTTTGGCCATTTGTTTTGCCTCTACACATTTACCTTTGGACAGCTAGACATGCTTACCATTTTACAATTGCTACGTCATCCCCCCCGTTATCTGGGACAGACAATTGCAGCCGCAGTGAGCCAATTACCATTTCCACTTGCATGACAGGTGGACCTCTGTTTGAAAAGGTTGTGACCCATGCTCTAACCTAGGTTGTATTTTCTCCTCTCATTTTAATTCATCAGCTCCACGTACACAGCAGAATTTAAATAGGAAACTCTCCTGACTGCAGAACACACCAAAATTTCAGTAAAATGAACTCTCACAAATCAAACAATATTTGCTTTTGTAGGACAACCATGAATAGAATTGTTAGGGGGTTATTTGCCTAAAATCTATCTGTAATTGATGAATTATTAAGTGTTTTCAAAATGAGTATTTTAAAACAGTAAATATTTTTCTTAAGGCTTTTGTTTCTATTTTTTTAAAAAAACAAAAACAAAACCTGAATTATTCTTATTCCAAGCTATTAAATTACATGTAAGAAAGAAAAAGAAAGGATGATTGAAAAATGAACCATTACAAAAGCTACCCATGTTACAGGTGTCTCTAGGTGAACAGCAAGCAGGAACGCAGTGCCATGCTCCACAACGCAGCCTCGCGCATCATTTACACACACTTTTTCTAAAACCTGCCTCTCACAACATCCAGCAGCGCCACATCCACCGGCAGCTCCACACGTCCCGGGAATGTCTCTCCACTGAAAACAAGGGCCACATTTACGGGACCACAAGCGCTTTCATTTCTCAGATGCAGGCTGTGACACGGGGGCTGGGACCGTGGCCTGAATCCCCCTATCAAGATCCCAGCACGTTTCCCACATCACCTGGGAGCAGCAGCCCTGAGCAAGGCCCCGTCACCAGCACCACAGCTCCTCTTGGGCTCCTCGGGGCTCCCATTCCCAGGGCTCCCCTCGGCCCTGGTGATGGCCCTCAGTCATTTTGTCAGTGCAGGGAAAGGTTCCCAGGGGCTTCATCAGCTTCCTGGTCATTTGCCCGACTGAAACCTGACAGAAACTGGCACTGCTCTGAACTAAGGCAGAGCAGCAACTATTTATCTTTAAATAAGGACAGTTATAAAACAGAGAGATTCCAAACTAGCCCAGTTTACATTCTTTTCCTCACACTTGCAGCAACTTCGTGAGCCAGAAACAAAACTGACAGCAGGAACATTTCATTTATTAGTAAGCAAAAGCGACTAACGGCAAATCCTTCATTACTAATACATCATTTGCTCAAAACGACACAAAACAAACAGGTCTGTGTTTTATTTATGCACCTCCTGTCATCCTCAAAAGTCCCAACTCCCTCTGCAAAACATGCAGCTGCCACGCGTTTCACCAAGCTGCGCCCAAGAGGGGAACAGGAGGATGGAGAGATGTTTGAGGTCCTGGCTGAGGCCAGGCATAGGAAGGTTTTGAGATCCAGGATGTGGGAGGGGAGCCGGGGAGCACTTGGCCTTTCTTCAGATGTCACCACATCCTCCAGCTGGGACACCGTCCTGCAGCTCTACCATTCATCATCTCATTGTTATTAAATCATCACAGCTCAACATTAAAAGACGACTCTGAAAAATCATCAAAAAGCCTCCACCTGAATAACTGATAAATGAGAAAAATTACATAACTACAGTAACTGTTTAATTAATGTCCCCCTACTTGTACTGACTGGTTCCACAACACTCAGCAAGCAATGTGGGGGCTGCTCATTTTCTATCATGCTCTTGCTCACTCCGTTTCTTGACAAACTCCGGCAATCATTTACTTTCCCAGCCTGCCTCAAAAATCAACTGCCATAACAATTTGAGCACAAGTGTTTAAGGAGTATTTTTAAATTATTGATACAACAAAGCTTTGAAGTGGCTACAACTGGACTGGCTTCTTTAGGGATCACTGCAAACAAAAGCAATATGTTTTCCATTTAGGAAACCATGTTTTAAAATATGGAAAACCAGCATTTAAATTCTTAAATAGAAAAAACTCACAGTGATTAAGGAAGACATGACAGAAATATGAAGCTGGATACCTTCTCCTTCATCTACCTTCCTCACAAAGAGGGTGCTCGTTTCCAAGCCTGCCTGCAGATAGCTCAATGATTTTGGGGAGCTCCAACTGCTGAGTGCCCTGGGGCCCTCCTGTCCCTGCTCAGGGCAGGCAGGCTGTTCCTGCTCCTCTCGGCAGGGCTGGGGAGGGCTCCGGGCTCCCAGCTCAGGGCTGTGGCTCTCGTGTCTCCCAGTTCTCCCCATCCTTCCCTCACTGCCCCTGCTAAATGCAAGCTGAATTCGGCAAACAGTGTTTAGCACGGAGGCTGGCATGGAGGAGAGGATTCATTTTGACACAAAATGTTGTGAGTGGGCGCATCCCCAATTAAAAATGTTCTATTGAATTTAACCTAGTCAATGTTGTTATTATTTTGACTTTATTATTTCTTCAGTTTACAATGACAGGTTTTTCACTTCAGATAACAGAACTGTCATCTGTCCAGTTCTACATTTGAAGAAAGAGGAAAATAACTGTTCCTAGCCAGAGGGCAAAAAGCACAGAGGAGGCACGTGACCTCAGGGCAGGGATTTGGGGGTACAGACAGAGAAATGAAGTGAGAGATCTCTGACAGTATAATGTGTTCCCGGGACACAAAAAAAGCGCTTTGAATCGTCTTTCATCAAGGTTAAAGCAGAATTTGATGGCAACGAATCAGTCTTGTTCTCATAAGATACAAGGTCCAGCCTTAAAATTGTTGATGGCATTCAACTCCCACCAAGGTCAGTGTGCCCTACACACAACCTCTCACTCTACAGCACTGGGTGCTGACGCTCCCGGGAGCACATCCCTACAGCAAACCCTTCCTGTGAAAGGGGAAGGAGGGTAAAACAGAGAGAGTGTGTTAGAAGCAGGTGTATCAATCAGAAATAGAGAGATGCAGGCATTATACAAACTATGTTAAGAGAACTGCTGATAAAGAGGTCTTCAAAGACGGAGACATTTCATTTCTGTTAAAAATAAGAGTATCACAAATCCAATCATATATTTTCATATGTCACTTGTGAAATAAATGATATTTCACTATAAGGTTGAGAATATAAGAAATAAAACTAGAATGATTTACATATTAGACATTATTATGTCTTCATTGTAATTATTTCCATCATGATGACTTTGAATAGAACCTTTGCAAACAGAAATATAAATATCCTTATGACATTATTTCATATAATAGGAAATCATGCCGTGTCAAGTTGTCAATTTTAAGAATTCTCCTAAGCCATTAAAAATCTCATTTTAAACTCTCTAAGGACTCATCTGATTTTACATAATTGAAAATAACCACTCCTTGTAATGTGTTAATTTTGATGTGCAGTGAATAACACCATGCCAGAACCCTTCCAGCCAACCACTATTTTGAAAAGCTGTGCTAAGTTTTCAGTCTCCAGACTGCCCAGGGCTGCATAAACCTTTACAATGTTTTTTTCTTGGCTATTGTTTAATACTACATATTCCAAAGTATATCATCAAAATGATGAGAACTGGATTTTTTTCCTCTTCCTTGGGACTGATTAGTGTGTCCTCAATGTGAAAGAAAAACAAATACAACCTCATTAATGAGCTACAAACTTGAGATAAAAGTAGCACTACTAGCCCAGTTGCCTTTGGACTGCTTCTCTGTTAGAGTAGCCTCCTGTTAGAAGAGACAAATCCACTCAGCAGGCATAAAGGACCCTGCACTGCTTTGCTTCTATTTGCACATATTAAAAAACAGTCTTTGCACTCGATTGACCACAGATAACACACTCAAAGGATGAGAGAAATGGCAGCAGTGTCCCATTAGACCCAAACAAACAGACATGCAAACACTGGCGTGGGCAGAGGGAATAGGAGTTACAACCCCGAGTCTCAAGAATATTCACAAAATTTCACTGCACATACATGTACATAAATCAAAAGAATACGGCGAAGGAAAGAGTGACTTTCAACCTGGTTTTGCAAACTTTACATTAATTGGGAAAGGATTTCTCAAATGCCCATGCATCTCCAAACTTGGTGTTGGGAAGACCATTCACTTCTAAATGACGAGTGTAGACTGCATGCAAAATAGTCTGAAATTTTGGTTCTCTAAATTACTGTTAACCCAACGTTATTCCTGCCTACCTTGGGTTTTTAAATGGAATTACATGTAGCCTGCAGCTTCAAATCTAAATGAAAAATGTAGCTCCTATTGAACCACAGGAAAAAAAAGGCAAAAGTTAATGAGATTTAAATTAGTAACAGCCAAAGCTTTCCCTTAAAGAAAACATTATCGATTTTAAAGAGCTACCTAATGAAAAAGAATGGAGCTCATTTAGACTTTGCATGAGCTACATTAGAGATTCATTTATAATAATAAATAAGGATGTGCTTTACAGTGCAATGAATCAGCAAAATTTATGTACATATTTTTATGAGTTAACTACACATTCCTTAAGCCTTTAATCACAGTTTTGGGTGAACTGTTTATGGTAGCAAAGAAATTACAGTTTCTAAGGCCCAGACCATCAAAGATAATTAAGTATCCACTCCCTATAAGAGTTAAACACCTACACAACTCGGGTTTATAATCTATTCTTCATTTGTAAAATGGAAATGGATACTGTTTCCCTTTATTCTTTATTAAACAATGATTCCATTTTAACTTCAAGTAACTAATGATTGGAAAAATTCTCCTCCTATGAATACTCTGCAGTTTTTCTACTGTAAGTACAAAGAATTAGACTGCCAGGAGAGGGTACAAATATGCAATCTTTCTAAATTCCTTGAATAGGTAGGAAATTTGTCAAGCTGCTGGTTTCATTTATTGTCATTCAAACACAATTTCATACAATCACAAGATACTTCATCATATCAATTCAGTTCAGGAATATAATATTGTGATCCTATGACATTTAAATACAAACACGGGTGATCATGCACAGGTAATTACCTGGTTGCATTTTGTCAGCTTATCAAATCCAGTTCCTTCTCCGAGACTGCTCAGAAAACAGATGAAGTCCAAGGTCCTCCAAGCAAGTTTCAAATGACTTTCAAAACTAAACTAGTTATAAAAAGTAAGCATGCCTGGACCCAGTCCAAACAGAATTTCACCTCATAATTAATTAAAGCTCCAGACAACCCATCAGAACAAAAGGAACATTCAGTTCATTTGCTGAGATACTTGAAAGTGCTAAAACTTTAAACCCCATAAATGGTCAAACTCCCTCCGTCTCAGTTGCTGAAATCAAGCTTGCTCTGGGGAACCTCAATCCCCCAGCCCAGTTCTCTAGCTCCCACCCTGGTAGCTATCTGCTTGGATTCACTGTTGAAGCCATACAGATGCTTAGAAGCACCTCAAAGGGCTGTACTACATACAGACAGACTGACCTTTGAAGGGTATCAATGACAAAAGGCAGTGTACAACTCCTCACAAACTCAAAAGTCAAAATTTCTCACACTCACAGCAAAACCAGGAAGAAAGGCGACTATGGTTCTCTCAGTAAAGCAAGTAACACGTTCATGTATCTTAAACTAACCTCGTGTATGCCAAGACAAGAAGATGTAAAGGACCCCTACCCAGTACCAACAAGTATCACAATCCCAGTACGGCACTGTTTTTGCAATGCAGCTTGCCAAGACATCATTTCACAGGGGAGATAATACTGGTCAAAGCACACATAAACTGTTTGACTTCATTTTTGCTTTGTTAAAGCAAAACACAGATTTGCAAAGAGAGGCATTTATTTTTAACAAAAAAAATCATGCATATTAATTTCACCTGCCACAAGACTGTGCCTTGAAGAGATTCTTTGAAGTAACTGAATAAAATTTAATCTGTCTGTTTCACAGAACTAATAATTACATCTGTCTATTTGTGAGCTGATTTACAGATCTCTGGCAGACCTTCTCCCCTACCTTCAACATCCTGCTGTTGTCCACCTTCACATGATTTTGGTCCTCTTATCCACATTATCATTATAATTCAGAGCAGCAATGCAGCTTTCAATCAGATCCTAGTGTCATCCTCAGTTACCTCTCTCAGTACAATCCACAAGTGGGGTTTGGTGTACAGAAACTACTTTTCATCAGGAGGACATTACCTCAGTGGCTCTGCTGCAGGTACACACGCATGAACTCCCACCTCGAATGGAGACGAACAGCTCCCAGTAAATGGCTGGTCTTCATTTAACCTCATGCCTGCTTTGGGGCTAAGAGACATTCAGTCCTAGGGATCAGCAGAACCCTGGGATTGAATCTGGTTCGAAGCACCTCCCCTCAAACCACTTATCATTTAGATGCGGATGTTTCTGCCCCAAATCCTTTGTTCTAATGATCTGCTCTTGCTGCACCAAATTATGTGCTAACACAGATCTAGCCCAGGGTGCCCTAAGATAGGACTTTCTATTCATTTTGAAAATTATATGCTTCAGATTTCATGCATTAAATGATCAGCTGCCAGAGGCAAGCCAACTCTCAAACACATAATCTTAGGGAAGAACTTTCAGTGGAGAGAGGAAATTGTAATTAAAGTACACGCAGTTGGTTTTGTACTTTGTTCTTCTTTTCTTTAATTATGAAGTAAGTTAATATCTGTGAGCATAGTGTTTGTTTTTAACTGTGGTATTCTCTAAGGCACAACAAAAAAAATGGAAACTGCAGGAATTGCATCCCTGAATGGATCTTAAGGGAAATAATTAATAAAATCTACTCTATCATTGCTTGTTTCTCTAAACTATATATTCTAGTAAAGTTCCATAAAATTCCTCGAAGATCTGCATAAGCCAGTCCTTTCTCCTCCACGCAAATGTGATCAGAGTACATTGCACATCAGCGAGAGGCACCACAGAAGAATCATGATGGCTGAGGAGAGCAGTGCAGATGGGAAAAGTCACTTCTGTAACCCTGGCTCTAGTTTAGATCTAAGCCAAAGGGACTAAGAATTACCAGTGGACAGAGGGCATCAGCTGGCAGTTGACAGTCCTGAATTGAAGAATAACCTAAGCTAGATCTGAGGGAAGCGATCAACAGCCCGTTACTCACCTTGCTGCCATAGGGATTTTCGCATCAAAATAAGCCTAAATTTTAAAATGTTTCTCTTGCCTTTATTTGATTGTATTTTATACAGCATTGTTTCTTTTCAGTCTTTTCAAAGCTGGCCAGTGGGTCACCTTCTGATGGGTTATAGACCACAGTCCAAGAAACCCCGATTTAAAGCCTACAAACCAGTCTGTACGCAGCCCAACCTCCCTTGACGGTGTGCAGCCTTGTACTTCTTGTTGATGCCCTCTAGATTTTAATTACCACTGCCTACATTCAATGAAGAAAGCTTAGCACATCATCTCTGACTTCCAAACCTTTCACAAGTATCTGCCTTCTGCAAGCATTTTTTTCCTTCTTTTTATTTTTTAACCTGTGTCTCCTATAAGTTGGGGGTTTTTTTGCATTGTTTCAACCAGCAGAGTTTAGCTAGGTTCATATGCACTCTGTACACCAATGAAAACTCCCAAACTTGGACATTAAAGTTTGCCTTCCTTCCCAAGACACTTCAGATGAGTGTTTGCTCTGTTTTAAACATTCTAGGGGGAATTCCTACAAGCACTTTGCCCTTTCCTTCCTGCCTGCAGGAGGATTGCTGCTTTTGTTGCAGGGAGACAACAGCTAATAATATTCTGGCCGTACACACCCAAGCTTCCCTAGAGGAATCATGTACAAGAGAAATGGTATTTCTTTGGGGATGGAAAAGACAATGTTCACAAGGAGGTGGCTGAATCATTGAACCATTTGTTATGTCTAACTTTAACAAGTCCCTTTTGAGCTTTGACAAAAGTTTCGCAGTCTGGTGAGACCAAGTGTTGCGCTCTTAAGGCTTCAAGCTGCAAATGAAAAAGACCTACAAAAAGTATCTGAAGATCATTTCTATCAGCTTTGCCAAGACCAGGCTTTCTCTGGTCTTACATTCCCCAAAACGACGAAGGCTATCTCAGGACGGCCTTCTCAAGGAGACAAAGTCTGCCCACCATTCAGAGGCAAGATTAATATGCTAACAAGATCCCTTGGTCATTAAAGATGCAGTTTCAACTCTGATTTTCTTTTGTTAGAAAAAATGATCTAGTACAGACTTTGTCAAAAGAGCTTTGTTAACACTAACACTTGCAAAACAACTATGTTAATATGACATTTTCTATCCGCTTGTCCTGTACTTTTATGCCACTTAGCAAAAAAACTACAGCAATTCCCTTCCAATCCCTAGTACATGGCCATGTGAATGCGCAGGAGGCTACTGTTTCGTTACTTTTACTGTGCTGATTTATTGTAATTTATTACTTAAAAAGAGTAAATTTGCACTAAACCTAACTAAATGTGCCAGTAGCATTGACACAATGTTGGTTTATTAAAAATTATTATTATTATTATTATTATTATGTAATACTAGTAAACTAGTATGCTAGAAAAACACATCTGGGGAAAGTTCATTTCTATGCATGCAGCATCTCCATACTTTCATACAAAATATGCCCTTGCAGTCCTTTGAGCCCACAGAGCAGCTGTACCTCTTACTCATAATCTCAGTTTAGAAACCTGAATGAAGTTGAAAAGGGAAAGTCTTGGGGAACTCTGCCAATTCAAGAAATAATATATTCCTGTGACACTGCAACTACATTTAGAAAGGGGACAAAAAGGCCATCCTTTCCTATCTAGTATTTTTAAAACATAGAAGAGTTTTCAGAAAGCCTCAATTCTGCAGTTCAAGCATGCAACTAAACAGGTACTTGTACAGCCACCAAGGTTGAGCCACAAGGTACTTGGTCATATCCGCAGGGTGATTATTAAGCGTATTCACCGCTTAGTGCACTGAATGAAAATCCTAGGCCATGCCTAGATGTCTGCCAAACAGATAAAAATAGGTGTATCCCCAGGAATATACAAGCTTAATAAGAAAAGCAGATGAAAAGAAGTAAATTATTCCCATTTCCTGAAGAAAACAGAAATTTTTGCCTCTCCAAGGCAAGAGATTTTCATACACAAGAACTCTTTGGAAAAGACACTGCTCAAGCAATTCCTAATGAGGGAAATAATGGTGAAGGAATCTGAAGACAAATCTGCAGTTCACAGCTTTCACTGCATGAGCATCCTGCTCATGGCTTGCTTCAGGTTAAAATAATTATAAACAACATCAAACCTAGAGTGAAATCATCAGCTTTCCACGTTATTTTCAACTCAGAGTTGTCAAAGTCCAAGAGCAGAGGCCATGATTTAGACTTACATCACAGACACCTCTGCTAAGCCCAGAGGACCAAAGGAGCCCCGTACTGTCGAAGTCCATTGCTAGAGTTCTCCTCAGAGCTGTGCGCACCCAGCACCACTCAGAGGGCACCTCTCCCCATCAGCATCCCACACACACCACTCTCAGGCTCTCTGAAGTTGCAAATTTACTGTGATCCTTTAAAAGTTTGGGTTGGGTCTTTTTTCCATCTTGGCTCCCCACCTTTTCCCCACTAACTTTTCCCTTTCCATCTATGAAGAAGACTATCCTAGCTGGACTTCCAACAACCCAGTCTGCTTCTGGAGACAGCTGGCTGCACAAGTCTGCCTATTTATTACTATTTTTAACGTATAGATGAAGAGAAAAGCATTCAGATTCTCTACCAGCCCCTCTACAATGCAAAATTCAATTAAAAATAAAAAGCAAGAAGCTATAGTTAACCACCTCTGTATCGTTCATCTATTCGGTTTCCTTAACAGCTATTGCGATTTCTAAATTCAGTTTTCCTTTTAATTCATTAAAGCCTGTTCCTGATTGTACTCAAAATAACGTTATTTTCTCCCTGATAACATCTGGTGCTGCCTTTCTTGACTTGTAACTTCCTTTCCACTCAGCCCCAGCTTTTACACAATACCTGCCCCAACAGCTCAACAAGGAGATCTTGAGCATTTCTGTTTCTAAGGAGATGAGGTGAGGACATCATGGGGAAACGCTGTGACTCAAATACATAGTCCCAAACCATTCTACAATGTGATTCATCATCACTAGAAGAGGCACAATGCCGTGGCCCATACAGAGATAACGGTGCGGTCACCCACGCGCGAGCCAGCAAAGGATGTTTAGTGCCACATGGCCACATTATGTTGAGTGATGCTCATTACGGTGACAACGTGGCACTTGCTTTGATTTTCTGAACACACAGAGCCCTAAAATTTCTGGGCTGTAAGTTCAATAGGAAAGGAGAAACTTACTTATTTGGTCAATTTTTTTCAAGCTAAGTTTTTTATTTGTATTTTAAAGCTTTCATCCCCAAATAGCATCAAACGCCAAGCACCACCGTCTGTCCCTTAAAAAAATAGTAACTGGATTCCACTTTCATCTGCGCTGCATTGTACCCATGAAGTTATAGCTCAAAAAAGGTGAGGTTTTTTTCTATAAAAGATCCTTCACACTACAGCAGAAAATCACTGATCTGCACATTTCATGCAGCTAGTGGGTGAGCCAGCTGTTGCACAAACCTTTCACAGAGCTGGGATGTTTTGCAGGATTCCAGACAACTGTTCACAGATCCCACAGGGTCAAGTTCATGGTTCAGGGCAAATGTTGCCAAAAATTTTCCCTGTGACCACACTGAATGGGTGGCTTCTTCCAAACAGGCTGCTGTATCTCCGCATTTATCATGGTGGAGCTGAAGGGCTGCAAGACATGTCTTCGTATTTCCTAGTGAGCTATTTGGAAGACTTAGATTTCATTTAAGAGCAGGAGGAACCCTAATAAGCATCACCAATTGCTCTCACGATCCTGTCAGACCGCAGCACCAGTGAGCATGAAGCGCTGGCTGGTCTCGGCCGTCAGCAGTTCCTGGCTATGCCCTGCAGGTTCACCACTGCCCGCTGCGCCTTGCTTATCCTCCAACCTGTACTGCGCTTCACAGCAGGCAAGGCAGAAAAAAATGTCTTGAAAAAAAAGCACTTTTTAAAAGGAAATGTATACCTGAAGTGATTTGTGACCCTGATTAAAACTTAATTGCCTTTTTTTCACCTTGGCTCAGTTAAAGTATACGACAGCAGTCACACAGTGCCAGGAGTCAGTGTAAAGGGACACATAAAAACCAGATTCCAGAATATTATAGTAACTGGCAAGGTTTTTACTCTTACTCCTACTTTTCCCATGGTTTTTTCTTTTTATTTCCTGCAAGTAGTACCCAAAAGCAGCAACTGAGAGATTGTTCCCTCCCAGGACAGGCAGTCAAGGGGAGAGGCACCTGGGTAAATTCCTCTACAAAAGGTCTGGGAGGCGGAGAAATGTGGATCTCGTGAGTTGTGAGGAGATTCAGTTTGCAGGTGCTCCAGAGCAGGCACCACGTAGGCAAAACCCCTCTTCTGGTGGACCCAGTCTCCCAAAGGCTCTCAAAGGACTGGTGCTGGCAAAGGGAAACATCAATGCAGATTCTCTTTAATTGTCTCCTCCCCAGCAGCAGGGTATAGGTATGAGTAGAAGGGCATCCAGCAGAACCTCAAAGCAGCATCACCACTATGAACACATGCAGCGTTTTAGCTGAGCTGCCCGGGTCTTGCTACATGGCACCAGCAGCCTGTGGACACCCACAGCAGCAAGGAGGCTGCATGGCCCCAAGCAGCATCCTGAGGGAAGAAGCAGGCTCAGGGAAGACATACAGATACTGAGTGTTATAGGAGAGCACCAGACCACGCACATGTGCGTTTCAGATCCACACTGCAAGCTGTTAAACCTGCCACAGCTCTGGCTCAAAATGCCCACGCTGCGCTCAAAGAGCCAAGCCTGGGACTGCTGCCAAGGCACCACGTCCCCGCACACCTCCTCAGCATGGGCCCCACAAAGCAAGTGGGAACACTGAGGTTTCCCCTCCCCAGATGCAGAGCAGCCTCCTTGCACAGGCTTGATGATTCACAGCTCAAGTGCCGTGCAAGGCTGGTCTTGTGTAGAGGCACTGACCCATGAGCAGCCAATGGTTACACGGGCTCCTTCTGCTCGCCGAAGCGGAGAAGGGCCTCCAGGGACTCTGCTCGCTAACCCTCCACAGCAGCCAGTACAGGGTCCCTCTGCAAGCTCTGATCAATATTTAAATGACAGTGACAGCATTAAGAAGCCCTCCCCCATGCACTGATACAGTGCCTCCAGCCATCCCATCTGGCCGAGGTCTGAAGGAAAAAGAAAAGATGAGCCTTGTACTATGTCTAGAAGGTCAGTAGGTTCAGGCATGTTTGAAAGTTTAACTAAGGCTTCATGGCAGGTCATCTCCCTATTTCCTGATGTGGAAACAATTTTATTTAATACTTCATTGAAGTAACAGACCATTGCATAATACCCCCAACAACAGTCCACAGTGCAAAATCTGCCACCCCGGGCAGGTAAAGCTCTGCTGTAATTAACAGACTATGAATTAAAAGCTCTCCAAAGCTGAGATTCTCATCCCTTCCCTTCCCATGTCGATGCTTAAGCCAAGCAGCTGAACATCGTGCCGAGGAGCTGCCTGCTGCCCTGCCACGACCAGTCTGGGACCACTGAAACCTGCAACCTCCCCAGAAAGCCTCAGCAGGTCACTCCAAGAATGCAACTTTGCTCACTCCCACTCACACTCCTTCATTCTTGGTCACTTAGGAGGTGCAGTACGTTACCTATGATAGTGCTAATGCAGCTTCCACTGTAAGGCTCAATATGGGTTTTGCAAATAGTGGAAGGAGGAAATTGCATTACGGTAAAATATTACGGAGCTGCTCTGAGACACGGCGGCTTCAAGACTCCCCGAGACCTCACCTGGGGGTAAAGTGCCTTTCCCCACTCAACACACAATGTAAGGCAGCACCAAACATATACTGTGCTCTGTCCATCACTTCATCACTGCAGGACCACCACACCTCCTGTATCTCTTGAGACTAGAACACTCGGCACATACGCAAGTGGAAAGGATAATCCTGTTCCAGTATTTAAAACAGGAACATGTCACGAGGTTCCTCATTCCTAGTTCTGACTTTCTTGCTGGTCCTCACTTATTCTCTTCTAATTTTCTTGATTTCTGAGGTAGTACTTGCTTACACACAGAGAATCTCTGTCACCTCTGCAAGTATAAGACCATTCGGGCTAAAGAGAATGTCCCCGCTACGCCTCAGGGACACCACAGACACCTTGGGATACAGCAGGTGATCTCTATTTGGTCACCTTTGAGAAGAAGGTGCAGGAAAAGCAGAGAGAACACAAGTGAAAAATGTTTCCCAAACATAGTTTCATCCAATAAATCACAACAGAATTTAAAAGAGGAAAAAAGAAGAGTGACAACGCTTCATTCAAATTTCATTGCCTGAACTTCACCTTGGAAGTGCTTTCAGCTTGAACAAAGCCCTTGGTAGAAGCTCATGGTGTGCAGTGACATGAAACATCCAACGTCAAGCTGCTAAAGACTTCAGAAAAATTCCTCTCTGAGACACCAACATCAGCAGTAGACAGGCAAGAGAGGGACCCACTCCGGCTGTTGTGGGATACCAGCACTACTGACAACTGCACTTCTTCCCAGCAAAATCACTGGGGCTGGGCTACAGCACAAATGGCAAAGCAAAAGAGATGGAAAAAAGCAGCAGGGAGAGAAGGGGAGGGAAGGACACTTCAGGAAGGCTCAGATTAAAGACCTGACTGCTGTTTTAGAGATGACTTTGAAGTAAGGCAGTGCTAAAAATCTGTGGATGACTCACACTCTCAGAGAAGGGTCACTTTCCAGGATATTCTACCCACCACACACAGAGGCGGAACCCACCAGCCAAACAGGTAACACACAGTTAGCTGACAGCATTCTCAATCACGTTTGTATTTTTACTCTGCTTATCAAATAGAGTCAGAAAGTAGATTTTTCCCAAAGTAGTCAACTACAATTTTCTTATTCCAGGCCAACAGAAAGTACATACAAGGAGTTACATTAGGTTTGTCTATCTTCATCATTTTTCACTAACTGCAAAACAAAGAGTTTAGTGAGTCCCCTCCTTTCCTGACAGAAACTGGACTGAGACACTTAACTACAGAGGAAGAGCCATATTTTTTAGGTGGACAGCTTTAGCTTTAACTAACAGGAGGGTGAGCAGCTCCTGGGAAGCCCTGCAGAGTGCTATCAGCTCGAAGCACAGCAGCATTGTCAGGTATGATGTCCAGAAAAGGACTGAAACATCTCCAAAGATTGGATGTTTGCCTCCAGCTTTAATGCATGGGGTGGGTTTCGAGGTTCCCATCAGTCTGACTATGCAGACGGAATCATTTTTACCTCATCAGAAAGGCCCTAACCACAGCCACCACCCCCACTAGCCAGCAGGTCCTGCTGTCCTTCCGTAGGAATGATTATGACCTTCCGGATAACTGCACGGACTGCGGCATTAACATTTTTCACACTTCCCTGTCACAACAAAAAACCATGCCTGCATTATCTGAATACTGACACTGGTGGGAGTGAGCATTAAGCAGACTTTCACAAGGTAACACAGTTTCAAACAGATGGACAGACCCTGTTTTGCAAGCTGTATCATTCCACAGGGTTTCCTTTAGCCCATTCGACCACCTCCAAGGAGAGGAAGCTTTGCACCTGATGCATCTGTGCTGAAAGACCCCCTGCCTTTAAAATGACATTTCTGAGTGTTATTGGAAACAACAACATTAAGATAATGGCAAGACTGGCAGTGAGAGATTCACAGGGGATGTAAAATAAATGAAATCAATTAGTATTATAAATACAGGCTGAGGTTCACGTGTCTCACATGTCAATTACTTAAACTGAACTTTTGAGACTTTATTATTAACAAGTTTATTTTGGCAAAAGCTGTTAAAATTGAACAGAAAAACTCAACAGTGCTATTTTAAACTTGTGCCATCACACTGCCGTTTACATAGCTGCAAATAAAATGAAAGAATATTTTTATGAGCCATCAAATGGCTCAGCTAATACCAAGAGGCATTTACTAAAACAAAAATTTTGAATAAGTCTGCTTCACAGCAAGCCCAATTTTGATTTTTCCAATTAAACGAAGAACAATTCATACGCATATATGAAAGTGGATGAGCTCAGTTTAAGTATCAGCTCTGGTGGAACGTACATTAACCGAACACATCGGTTTTGAGGTCAGCTGTCATTCCTTCCAAATTGCTCCCTGAGCAGATCACAGAGCAGATGGAAAAGGCCAGTTTGACATGACTCTTTGGCTTAATTATAGCATTACTAAGACAGCACATGGAGTGGGTTTGTACTGTAGAATTTTATCCAATAACTTTATTTCTCAAAAATTTAGTGATCTGCTTCATTTGCTTTTACTCAATCTTCAAAGTGTACATTCACTGTGATTGAATTAGTTTTACCTGTGCATTACTAGGTCAAGCTTTCTTAGCAAGTACAAGAGCTCTAAATCCACATTAATGTTTAAAGAATCACAGAATTTAAATTCTACATCAAGTACAAGATCATTTCCAAAACATCAGTATTTAAACTGATTCGCTGTTTTCCGCGTTAATTGTGTCAGATCCCTCGAGTTATCCTGTGAGAGATGAGCAATGCCAGACTGGTCTAGTGACAAAAAGGCTTTGTATTACATAGACTTAACACCCTGCAAAGAATCATCTCATGGCATATGCCTGCCCATCTGCACAACACACCCACAACACAGTGCTATGCAAAGATAGCAAAAATAGGTCCAGTAGGAAGAGCAGAACATACGAAATCCCTAACACACTACCTGGAAGAGCGGATGGTTTAGCATCTTAGCATAGCACCGCTCCATTTTGATATCCTTGGTTTACAGAAATCACTGCAGCATTCATATCTGCAAAGTAACCACCTATCAGAAAGCAATTTAAATTCTTGACAATGATCTTCCATTGGAAATTTTTTAGGAAAGTGAATACCAAATAAAATTTAAAACTATTGTTCTGGTCCTCTAAATACTGTAGCTACATAGGTTTTTATAAGTTACCTATATCAACAGTTCCATTTGTAGCAGTGATAAACTGTTCAAGGTTCAGACAAGATATCAAGGTGTGTTGTAGGTACTGACATGAAAAAATATGAGAACCCTCTGCCATTGTGGAAAGGCATACTTTAACTGGACTGCAGCTATCACTAACATTCCTCCAAGGTCTGTTATCACTTAGAGGATGTTTTGCAGCACAGGCATTTACAGAATCCCATATCACTGCCAAATGTATCAAAACCAAGAAGCAGGAACATGTAGATCCTACTTAATTATTTTAATACCTTTCACCTGTTTTCCTAAAAGGAGGAAAAGGGAAAAGGACAGGGCTGTCAAATTGTGAAAGTGTTCATTTCCACTGCCTTCTTTCCAAATAGTTCAGCTTTCTCTTGCTGGGCAGGAACGGAAGGAGGCAACTGTTAGAAATCTGGAAAGGGAGAAAAAACCCCAACAATAAGAAGTAAAACTGTTGGATTTTTATAATTTCTAAACAGAACTTTCAGGAAATAGCTTGATTTTGAAATTTCATCATGAAATTTAAAAGAAAAATATTTTATTATAAAAATGTCACTTCCAAAAACCCATTTTGAAAAAAGTTTATGTCATTTTTAATCACCTCTCAGCAGGTAGCTGTAATACAAAAGGCTGCTAATGCAGCACCTTGCCCTGACAAAGCACACTGTCAATACTCCCATTGAGAACCTCCTTCCAAAGCTGACTTGGGACCGCCATAACATCTTGGACACCTTTTGTTCCTCACTTTACCTTTCTTAAAGACAAATCCCACTCAATTTATAAAATAAGTGTGGAAAAAGACCAAAGAACATAGCACTAAAAATCTAACAGCTTTGAAAACTTCTCACTGCCTAAAACATTAAAATGCCTGATTAAAGAGGCTGGTTTCTCATACTGCCACATTAACAAATGATCACCACCAGCCTGCAGTTTAACTACTTACATTTATAATCTTAGTGAAAATAGATGGATGGTGGTTAATGGCTCTTCATTTGTTTCCTGGGCATGAAACAGACCTTACTGCATCAACTGGCAAGGAGGTACAAGCTCTCCGAGGTGCCACACAGTATCCGCAGATGCTCTCAATTCCTTCTCAGTGTTTTCAGTGCATCTCCCCTCTAGGACCCACTGCAGAGCACACAGCGCGTGGCAAGCGATGGCATCTGAACCCACTGCAGGCACAGCCCCGCTGCGAAGAGCAACCAGGATCAAGCACCATAGACAGAAGAATATCAAACAGGGAAAGAAAACAAGAAACAAGTGCAGAGGAATAAAAAGGAATCAAATGAGTACTTAGGGATGCTCCTCACAAGGTGCTTTGTCTCACTTGATTGTTGCTGCACTCAGCCTCAATGTATATAAGTATGCAATTTCATGTTTTCTCCTGGGAAGAAAACAAGAAACTCTCCCTGTAAGATTATAATTCAGAAACACAAATAGGTCCCTTCTTGATTTTTTTGACAAAGCAGGGGCCGATTTTGGCTCTCCCCTCTTGGTATCCATGGAATCTTTGCATAAAGCTGGAGTTAGTATCTCACACAAAGAAAGCTACCGTTCTGCGTACAAAAGTGTGATGACCAAAGCTAACCATGCTAGTGGCAATCACAAACACCACCACCTCTGATTTCCATCCTGATAAAACCCAGAATTCTACTTTCAAGACTTACAATTTTGTTAAGAAAGGGAATGTGAAGCTCCTATCTTCTGGGTCCTCACAGCAGTAGCCTTTGGATTCAAAATGACTGGTCTATCTTAGCCACCATCTCAGTCCCCAGATCTCATGACAGCAACAAGTTCTCTGTAACTCCAGCTATGGGTGACCTGTTATTGAAATTCAAATCCAAAAATGCCCTAACTTTTGAAGGTACTAAGTGTCATAATCTTGATCCGTTTTTATGTTTCTGCTAAGATTTAGTTGACTTAAATTAAAATAGTTAAGGGTTACAGAGGGAAAACAAAGAAACTGAGATCTTTATGGCTGGTGTTTTAAAAATATTTAGGCAACCAAATGACATTGGGAATTCTGAGCATACAAAATCAAGTGCTGTATATAGAGATGCACTCCACCCTCACAAGATCATACATGACAGCATCCTTAATACATGCATATTTTAGTTATATTTTTAACTCAGTATTTAATATTCTACAACTACTTCACTCTGTGATGCTTGCTGACATAAAAAATACGCCATCTTCACGTTAGGGTTATCAAACTTTCATATACAAAATTTAGAAGGCTTCACATTTACATTTATCTTGGAATAATTTTAAATCAGTATGTTTCTATCCAAATAGCTTTGCACAAAATGACAGCCATGCTTTAACAAAACTCAACATTAGTAAAACTTCAGCTGGCTGTAAGGGCAGCAAGTTACAAACAGACCTTCCAGAAGTGAGCCCCCACACCACTCCTCCCCAAGGGCAAATGGAAATTTGAAAGAGGTGTCCTAAGAGATGTTTTTACAATCAGGATACAAAAGCTTGGGTGAAAGGCAATTTTCCTGCAGGTGCATCACCCAAGGAAAAAAATAATCCTTCTTCATCTTGGGAAGACAGAAGAGACTTTTAGATAACCTGAAATAGAAATTATTTGGGGCTATTTAAGTAAGAAAAATATATTGCTTCTACCAAACATCTAGCTGTCATGATTAGAAGAACAATGTTTTCACTGCGACGAACTTTCAAGGCAAAATGGGAATGTTTCAACTTGACAAATATAAAAAATCATAGAGGAAAAAAATGTCCACCTAGGTTTTAAATGATGTTTTAGATAACTCAGTTTGACACTTCAGAATAGAGAATTTAGCTTGTGCTGCATCATTCACAACAAGGAAGACAGGCTGCACAGGATATAAAAGATGAGGTTATCTGCTCTGCTACTACAGGTAGGACCTGCGTCCTGTTACCTCCTTAGGTACAGCCTAATAGTCCTGCAAGAACGTGGTTATTGGTACAAAAGGCAGCGTTGACCCTTACCTCTCAATAGAATTATTTACACCAGAACTAGGGTCAGCTCTTCAAACCTGGGCACTTTGGTTTATGTGGAGCAGCACAGAGTGGATCCCTGGCAGAGGTCTGTGAGTAAGCCCAGCGGTGCCCGGTCTGCTGTGGGATCCCCTCACAGGGGTGACCTGGGCAGCAGTGGCAGAGGCAGCCAGGGAAAAGCAACCTGTGATGCCCACAGCCTACCTTATTATATGCAAGAACAAAGATGTTGCAACTCGGATACCATGCGGGTGCAGACCATGCAAGAAAGACAGAGGTAAGATGCCAACGTGATGGTATGACTGAACACGCAACCAGTGGATTCATTGTAAGATTCTCCACTAAACCACTAAACGCAATATTCCTATTTATTGCCCATTTTAAAACTGTTTATTTATACATAAATAAACAAACAAAATAGCAGCAAGGTGGATTTAATTGACATACTACATAAGAGACACTTTGTTCAGGTAATAAATTCCCAAATGTCCTCAACTTAGAAAACAGCACACAGCTCAATAAAACCCAAAGGTGCAGTGTATTTTTAATGAGAAAAAACCATGTAGTTAATAGCCTCATCTTAAGAGAGAAACAGAAAAGAAACTTTGTCATCTCCGGCATTTGCTACAGAATCAGTTTAAACATAATTAATGGTTTTCCTGCAGAGAGAGATTCCTGCAGTTACACTGTCCACAGGCTAATTTACTCTGCTCCAGACAACAAAATTCCCGAGGAAAATGCAAGAAGAATTCTGTAACTGTAACATTATCATGCATAAGGACAAGTTCAGATATTTCTTTATCATAATCTCTGGCTCAGTCACTGGAACTCTACAAAGCAGCATCAGAAGCAGGAACCTGGGGATATCAGAGAATCGATTTTATAAAACAATCTCGTCCTCTCTCGATATGACATGATATTCTCAGAGACTACACATTGATCTATGCAACTGGGAAAGCAGTGAACAGAGAAGCAGGACAAATAAATAAAATAACTCTGATCAACTTCTTGCATCTGTTCAACAGGGATAAAAATCTTTCTAGGCTAAGTTTCTCAGAAAAAAAAATGCAGTTTCTTTAAAAGAGTTGTTGGGATAAAAATTAATTTCTGGATTTTAGTCCAGTCTCCATTAGGAAAAGGAAAAATCTAAATAGTACAACAGAATTACTGCTAGTTAAAGCAACAGCCCAAGTCTTAAACTTAGCACAAACAGAGGCTCAGCTCCTCGCTTGGAGTGACTTGATCTGATTATGAAAAACGCACATGAACACAGAGGTGCCATTAGCCCATCTCATTCAAACAGCTAATAAATCTTCCAGCTGCTCTTTAGGAAGAAAGATCATAGTCAAAGCCTTCTAGTGAAAAAGATAAATATCTGGATAACTTACTTAAATGTCAGTCATCAACTCTCTCACTTAGTTTTCCACTCTACTCCCATGTCAGCCAAGGGGAGTTTGCCATTGCCAACAAGATGAGGTCTTGCCCAGGCTCGAGCTGCTTTGGAGCTGTCAGCCCACACTCTTGCTCTCAGCTCTCTGTGTAGGTTATGCAGAACACAAACACTGTATTGAGTTTGGCTCAATGTTAGCAAAAAACCTTCACAGCTAGAAGTTTATTAGGAGAAAATCACCACAAATACGTTGGTATTACATGAATCTTTCAAGTAAAGTTTGATTTTCCCCATTTCTACATTATGCAAATTATAGCCTGTGTAATTCTTAAGCCATGACAATGAAAGCTGAATAATAATTTATATACCTATCCTAACCAAAATCACATATAATCTGATTTCTTCCATACCAAGTAATCCAGTGAATCTTCCTTCTCCCTATTAATCATGAACTGAGGGATGAACGGTTTCATCTTAGCATTCCAGAAATTAAGTTGGTCAGATCATTTTGGAGATAAAAGGAAAGTTGAGAATGGCTGGTCAAATATTCTCCCACTTAACTGAGGATCTATGGTTGCAGAATTTTAAACTTTCCTGATCAAGCAAGTAAAAAAATTTTATTTCCACTGTCACTTTGGACATGACTCTTTCCTACCGGGAAAGAAAAATCTAACAACAAAATAGAGAATTCAATCTGAAAGAGTACATGATTACACGAAGCCAACAGCCTCTGAAAAAAACTCATAAAGATGAACGGTTAGCAGGTCAGCAAATGTGACACTCATCTACAAGAAGGGCCAGAAGGAGGATTAGGTGAACTACAGGCCCGTCAGTCTGACATCAGTGCTGGGGAAGGTTATGGTGCTGATCATTTTGAGCACCATCACCCAGAACAAACGGTACAACCAGGAGAGCAGGCCCAGCCAGCATGGCTTTAGGAAACCAAGGTCCTTCCTAAACCACCCCATCTCCTCCTATTATGAGGTAACCCTAGATGAGGGAAATGCTATGGATGTTGTCTACCTCGATTTCAGTAAAGCCTTTGACACTGTCTCTCACAGCATTCTCCTGCAAAAACTGGCTGCTCATGGCTTGGATGGGCATGGTTTTTGCTGGGTAAAAACCTGGCTGGATGGCCAAGCCCAGAGAGTTGTGGTGAACAGAGTTAAATCCAGTTGGCAGCTGGTCACAAGAGGTGTTCCCAAGGCTCACTGTTGGCGCTGGTTCTGTTTAATATCTTTATCAATTATGTGGATGATGGGATTGAGCGCTCCCTCAGTAAGTTTGCAGACAACACCCAAGTTGTGAGGAGGTGTTGACCTGCTGGGGGGAAGGAAGGGCCCGCACAGGGATCTGGACAGGCTGGATCAGTGGGCCCAGTTCAACAAGGCCAAGTGCCTGTTCGTGCACTTGGGTCACAACAGCCCCGTGCAACACTAAAGGCTTGGGGAAGAGTGACTGGTGGAAAAGGACCTTGTCGTATTGGTTGACAGCTGGCTGAACTTGAGCCAGCAGCGTGCACAGGTGGCCTAAAAGGGACACCTTATTGCCCTCTATAACTGCCTGAAAGGAGACTGTAGCGAGGCAGGTGTTGGTCTCTTCTCCCAAGTAACAAGTGATAGGACAAAAGGAAATGGTCTCAAGTTGCACCAGGGGAGGTTTAAATCAGATATCAGGAATATCGCTCTGCAAAAATCTCACATTTTCTAGCCGTTTACTTTACATGCACATTGTCATTTATTGTTTTTAATCAAGGGCACAAAGTTTTCGTATTACACAGTGCAGCCACATAAAGCTGTCAGTATCTTCAACTGGCAGAATTCACTCGGGTGAATTTTCAGCCTTAATGTTAGATTAACATTAATTGACTAATTATCATGAAAGGATCACAAGGAAAACAACTCTTGAACAAAACTTACAATAGTCCATGTTAATAGGAAGACTACTGGAGATAACAGTTATGTTTCAGGGTTTGATGCAGTCTGTAATGTTTACAGACCAGGGGTAGGGGGGTCACTGTTGCTTCCTGTGAAATTCTTTGCTTTATCCTCCGAAAGATCTAATGCTTTCTGTTTGAGTCTCCAGTTTGAGGGTTTGTACCCAAATGCTCATCTAATCTTTCTAAAACCATTGTGGTGTTTAGATGCACAGCAGAATTTCACCCAGTGATTTGCCTCGTATGGATGAAGGCTGGTTTGCATCTCCCAGCTACTACTTACACACTACCAGTCTGAGCAGGAACTCAGCTCTCCAAGAGCCTTTATACACTCTTTCACTGTCAAAACCCTATTCGGTGGTTTCCTGTAAATACAGGTTTTGCTCAAGTTTCAGAAACTCTCACCCAAAACAAAACCAGGACTTCACTTTGGCAGAGTGAGCTGATATAGTGGTCATGAGTAAAAGGGTGGGATGTGAAGTGTCAAGATCAAAAGCTTAGGTAGATACTTGTGTCTGGAAAGGCTGGAAAGCCAAGGTGGAAGAGGACCGTTCCAGTGACCTCTCAGAAACGTAGTCAGAACACCCTCATTTCAGTCTAAAAACAACTATGCCTGAACTACTGAGTTCAAAGCACTCCAGGTTCATTTTCAGAAGTAATTACCATGATTTAAATTGAATAATTTGATCATTGGAGATGTTCTGAAGTTAAGGAGCTACGCAACATCCATTACTTTTACTACTGTGTTGGGAACACAGTGCCTGAAGCTAAAATAATTTTTCTCCACAGCAGCTGGAGTTCAGGGCAGGGCGACTCATAACTGATCTGCACTTGCATCATTCTGGACTACTTTCAATTTTCAGCTCCTGCTTAGATTCCTTCATTCAGTCTGAATTATTGACAACTGGAGGATAATTAGTCCATTTTTGCTCAGAAAAAACAGAAGGTTTCTTATATTTCTTCACAACCACTTAAGCTGGCATATAGTAGCACCTTATACCACAGTTTTGCACTTTACTTTTATTAAGGTCTTTCACCTCCTATTTCTTAACACTGAGATACTGAGAAAAATCTTTGGCTTCATTCTAAAATAAAAGTTACATCACGTTTCAGCTGATGCCTTCCAATCAACCTCTGCCAAATACAATTTGCTTAAAACCTAAGCCTATCTAGCTGAGGTTGGATAAGAAACTTGCGACAAAAGCTGCTTTATAAATAAACCTCTTGCACTTGGAAAAAAAAGTTTCACACAGGAACCAGAGAAAACCTGACTCCACATAACCAGAGGAGACATCCAACTATATCAATACTCTTATCCAGAAGGCTCTGCTAATTAAAACCCAATGACTCCTCACAAACGGAGCAGCAGTTTAGCTAGGTTTGAGTAGGCAGCATGTGACTCTCTGCTTTCAGTTACTGTAAAAGTGACAGACATAACAGACAGACGTTGAGTAAGAAGCCACTGCCTCCACACCGCGCTGAGGGCCAAACTTCAATTTCCTTATAATGGCACTGTGATTCTGAAATACAGTATGAATGGTTTGGCTGTTTTTCTCCCTAAACGTACTCATAGGCACGTTAGAGTAATTCTGACAGCCACCACTTGAGGTGTGTTGATGGAGGAAACCCTTCATTGGGCTTCTTTCAAAAGTTGCGTTTGGATCGATCAAAAGAAAAACCACAGATCTTAAACTTAGTGCTGCAAATCTACCTTAACGCAGTCAGAAATTACAGAATGTGTTTAGAAGTCTTTCAGAATATTTATCGTACGCACTAGGTGTTCTTCTTGATGCCATGAATTACAAAGAAAAATGAGATCTCCCTTCCTCACACACGCCAGTCACATGACTGAAATCATGTCTGGTACCCCTAAAGCACAAGGGTTAAAATACCACAAGGATGGCAATCACATGAACTGGAACAGAGACTTAAAGCAGGGGCAACAATATCAGCTGGACATTAGGGGTACATTTTCATAGAAATGTTTTAAGTTCCTGTATAAATATCATTAACTTCTAAGCCCTCCAGCAAATTGTTTCAGACCAAAACCGTTCTCAAGTAATTACTCCGTACTGGCGACCAACCCTAGCAGGTATTCACTCTTGTCTCTCAATATTTGGTCTTTAATAAACATGAGCTCTTAGTGTGCCCTGAAAGCGATATAGTAAAATATATTATCGGTGACACAAATAGGAAATAAATTTCATATTCTCTAAGGTTTCAAAAAGAGAAAAGGAAGAAAGCCAGTTTTAAGAAAAAGCACACTGAAAAATCCTTGTAAATTTAAGAGTTAAAATGGAGAGAAATAACGTACTTTATGAAAATTTCAGAGTTACTTAATTTCCTATGAATCCTTTTGCACACCATCAACTGGTGTTTAAAAAAAAAAAAAAAAAAAAAACCACAAAAAACAAACCACACCAAAAAAAAACCCAAACCACACCAAAAATCCCACCCCACTACTCAACTGCACATTAATTTATAAAGCTCCAGGTGATCATCACCAGTTCACTTCTCATCCTTACTAAACACTCAGCATGTTGATGCTGAGTGCTTTTGTCTTGTCTACTATCAAGCAAAAAGCATAGTTATTTGTTATCATTAGAGGCCTGGCAGAGATGCTTTGAGAGGTTCTTTTCTGTTGATGGAAGCCAATTTGTAGGAAACAAGGGAAATCTGGGCTCTTGAAGTTCATTGAGAAAGTTAAGTAGGCACCTATCACACTACCTGCTGTCTTTACAAAATTAGTTCATTAATCTATCACATATAATTAGTCTTTTGTGCAACTACGGAAGGGAAACAGAATAGCAAGGGTAGGAATTTACACCAAAAGCTTGATAATAAGCTAGTAGTTCCTTTGCTTTCATAGGAGCCTCTGGAAAGCTCATTGTACCAGCTCTCCTCCTGAAGGGAGGGAAAAGCCTGGAGGAGAGCTTGAGGAGTAACTTCCATGTTAAAGTCCAGTTGAAAGCAGGCCAAACTACATGTGTTTTCTGGGACGGTAGTGAGTGAATATACACAAACATATGGGCTGAAGAGGCTCTGTTTCCCAGGATTGACATCTGAGTCCCAGGGAAAACTGAAGAGATAGGAGCCTGCAGACTAGAGCAGATTTCCAGCAGTAAGGACCTGGCACTGCCAGCCCTCAGACTGTTTTTTCGGACTGTGACATGGAGATGCACAAGTACTGAGGGGCTACACAGCCCAGAGGCAAGTCACACCAGCCAACACAGAGCATGCGTGGGGAACGAGACCAGAGAGCACCTGCCCCTCCATAAGAAAGGAACTAACAGCCTGCTGTCAAGCTGAGGGGCCAGCAAGCAGAGTACCGCTAGCCATCACACCCTGTCCCATCACCCCACAGATCCACAGCACCACGCCAGTCTTAACAAATGCTACAGTAATTAGCTTCTGAATTCAGAGAGAAAATTGGAGATGAGCACAAAGGGCATGAAAGCTGCAGAGCCTGGTCACCCTCTTGGGTTGTGTCACATTCATAAGCAATTCTTCTGCAACAGACCAGCATAAAATACTCCTCCTGGTCAACAGGTTCTGCTGGGTGCCGAGCTCTGTATCGTCACCTTCCCATGACAAGCAAGTTTGCACGTAGGATTTTCTGTCTGTCAGGCCTTCAGTCTGGTCACAACAAATAAAAAATAATCAAAAAACCATCCCAACAACAAAGACCAAGCTATAATGGAAAAACCGACAACTTCCCAAATCAGATGTGACTGTGACTCAAATCAAGAGGGGAAGAAACAGTAATTCATCCTGGCACACTAATTAATTATCACACAGATTGCTTATTGATTTTCTTGTGTTCACTTTATGAAGTACATTCATTTCTTGCAATCTTCTCATAGACTGGCAGATTAAAAGCAGATGCAAACACACAGGTAGTTCAGGTCTTCGCTGCTGCAGCGGTGCAGAGCCAGGGGCAAATTCATCCAAGCATTAAGAGAATCTCAGCATTAAGAGACTCATCTCTAGTTCCACTCATAAAGGCTAAAATTTTCAGTAATGGTCTCCCAGTGAAGCAAATCAACCCTTGCTGATAAAAGTAGTCAATTGCCAAGGTCATACCCGAGCCACTTCAGCTCCTTGAAGGCTCCCTGCATTGGACAATAGGCTGAGTTCTCAGAGAAGTTATCTAACAGGACATTTTCTAATTATAGAATTAATCACTGCCACAGAATAAACAGTAGAGGCACATCAGGCTGGAGGTAATGATTTGTACAATTAGCTCTTTCACATCAAATAAACATTTACAGCTATTCTTGACCTGGGAATTCGTAATATTAGAAGTCCAACTGTCATTATTCCCGGAATATCCTGCCACTACAACAACCAAGTGAAAATCATCTACATCTTATCTCTAAAATAGTATGAACACATGCCATTTCTGTTGATTTTCTTTGGCATGCTCTGTGTACTAAGGAGGCATCCTCACTCCAATGGTTTTAGTCTGCTTTGTTGTGTTTTGATTGGGTAACAAACTGGTTTCCAAAGCGTGAACACAGAGAAACTGCCTGTTCTTAAGACGTATCTACAGCAGATGTGTCAAAGCGATCAAGGACAATTCTTGTGGACAGCATCTTGTTTCCTTGTACACATAGAAATAGCTGCGGTCTCATTTCCAGCTTTTTGCACAGCCAGTAAAATCGTCATCATTACAATGATAAAAGCAGTCTCTGAAGATGTTTGTGTCTAGTGAAAGACATGTCAAATGGGAAGCGTGAACAACGTCAGAAAGGGGCTAGCATATGAAAGGACCTAATTTCTTGGTCTAAAAACAAACATGAAGGAGCCAGCAAAAGCACTTAAAACGTTGCATAGCTTTGAGCACGCAACTGCTTCCTGGATTCAGCTACAATTCAACAAAACATTCAAAGAAATTAAAATCAGGATCAGCCTTTGGTCTATCATCACCCCTTCAAAACTGCCAGCCTCCTATACCATACAGTATTTCCCTCCAGATGCTCTGAATTCCCATTAGGGACAGGAGAGCCAGGGGCTGGCAAAGTCTACTGAGTCTGTCTGAAGTCAGAGGCTACAGTACTGTGTGATGGACCACATTCCACATAGCTCATAGGAAGGGTTCAAACAGTGCCAAAATAAGACCGTTTCCAGTTTAACAAGGAGAATGTTCGAACATTAGACAAGAGGTACACAGTTTTCTTCACAGGTTAATGAGGGTCCGGCAGTACTCTGTATTTGCAATCTCCTTTCAGCCAGCTCTGACTATGTCATCCCAGCTGTATTGTCATCATGAGGCTCATCCACAGCCTCTGCATTAAGCACAAACCCTGTGCTCAGAGCCACCGAGACCAGGGAGGTCTAGAGCTGTTAACAGTGAGGGTGTGTGATGCAAGTGCTGCCGTGCAATCCTCAGCTAAAGAGGCTTCCTGCCTTCTAAGCACATTAGAGTCCACCAAAATCTGTCTTGTCCAGCAGCAGCACCTCTGTAAATCTTGTAAAATCCAGCTTTCTTGTGAGATTACTAACAGCTGGTTTGGCAAGTGCAGAAACACAGCAAGGAGCTGCTGACTTTCAGCATCCCTGTGGGAAGCAGATTCCCAGCAGCCCTGCGCACCTGCAGCAAGAAACCTGAATGTCACACAATCTTGAAAGTGACAATGCCAAAAGGTGCAAGGTAACCTCTGAAATAAGTGATGATAATAATGACCAAAAATATGGAATATATTCCAAAGCCACTTATTTATGTTCCAATTTGACCTGCAAGTATTTCTTCCCAGAACACATTGCAAAGTCTTGGAAAACTGGAGAATTTGTAAATTGGTCAAACGTGTTGATGCCTCTGACCTACAACAGAACTGTGAATACATCTGAAAGGCAACAGTCTTACTGTGTACAAATGAATCAGTACAGACATATGCAAATTCTTCTAGCCGTTTCTGCAACAACTTGCCTCAAAAGTTACCTTGACAACCTCATTGTCTCTGATATTGCTTAGCTGTCTGCTACAGGAAGGATGTCTCGCCTTTGAATTGCTCAGTTAAACAGACTGGCTTGTTGAGACAACATTACTATTTAAGGCTTACAGAATGTACACTATTGCACTGAGGACATTGACAAAAGAAACCCATTTCTTAATTGCGCTCATTACAAACTCCATTTTGTCAGTGTCAGAGATAGAGCTGTAAATAAGTGTCAAAACCCCCTCCCACATTAGTCCACATTTGTTTGGGGACCAGCACATCTAACATTCTGCTTTCTCCTAGATTCATTTCTTGTGGTTGCAATCCCTTGTGTACCAGAAAGAGTAAGATTGAATCAAAGTTTTCCATGTGCCTGGTGCGTCCACAACCTCTCTTTCTGATTATCAGAAGTCCAGTAGACAAGCTTCTCCTTCAGCCTCCTCCATGCCAGCCATTCATACCTGTACCTGGTACTCATTTTCATAAAATTGTAATTGCCTGTAACACCTCCCGTGTCAAATTGCACTGGTTTATAAGTTACTGGGAACAGGGGAAGACAGAGTAGGAAGCACATGTGCATGCACACACAAGATAATCAAGTTATCCTCATTTCCTTAAGCAAGCAGGCTAAAAATTATCAGACAAACCAAACTGAAAATACATGAGCTCATATTCTGTAGCTCATGCATTCTGCTCAGTGGCAGATGCAGAAAACCAAGTCAGCTCCCCACAGAGTCAGGATACCTCACACGAAACACTCAGGTGGAAAGCCTTCAGCAAGAACCTCCTAACAAGTGAGAAGTACAGACATGCTCTGGGCCCAAACCACCTAGACCACAAGCAGGTCACTCATGCACTGGCCACCACTCAAAATCCCTACAGTGAACCAATGCCAACACCGGACCAGATGACTGAGTAGCTTGCAGCACCACACTAAGCTCCCTTGGAGAATCCAAAACAGCTTAGCTGCTTACCTGGTATGAGCCTGGGAACAGCACATTACCACAAACCCCTCCCGCAAATGGAACCTTTAGGGCAGAAGAATTAAATTAGGTACCCCAACTTAACCCACAAATCAGCCATGAGGATGGGAATAACTAAGGAGTCCTGTCTCCTTTTTCTTTTAAATTATTTTGGACCTGATGCCCTCCAATGCAAAGATGCAAGTCTCAGAGAAGCGTGTACTTGGGAGAGAATGGCTCGGTGCATTTATTGATGGATATCTGGAACAAACCAATAGGTCTATTTGTGGAAAGTGATGAAGGCTAGAGTAGGCTTTCACTGTTCTAGAGAAAAAAATAAGTAATCTACTTAAATGAAAATCAATTTCACATGTTCCTTTATAACACTTTATGGTCTGTGAAGTTCCTTTCTTTTCATGCTGTTTCGTGAATGGTGTGTAATTCCTGCGCTGGCAATAGATCTTCTTTTAGAAGAGTAGTGAAGGTCTTAACTTTTTAATACAAATTATTCCTCAGGAATCCTTAGCCGCTATTCAAATAGTTTAATTCAAAGAGTTATATCTCTCATTCAGAGACCTTTAACTGACATTAATCAGACCCAGCTATTTTTATTATTAATGTACAACAATGCTAATCTGGTGTGACTAGAGTCTTTAGCTGGAGTATTAAGGGCTTCTTCTCCCTAAAGTCTATTTAATAATAAAAAATTTAACATTTTTGCATAATCTGCTTACGTGTGCTGCAACTGCTGAAGATTAGCTGCAGCATTTTATTCTCTTTTCTGATCCTCAGCACAGACACGCACACCATAAAAATGAAACCATGCATGTTTGTGAGCTGACAGGAATCTGTTTGGGTGTGCTCATCACAGGTACATCATGCATTACACAACAACACATGGTCCCTGGGACAATCCATGCACAAACAGTTACACAATCATAAAACAGCAGACAATTTTCATGTCACTTTACATTTTGGAAGACCCAACAGGGCCTGCTCACAGCACACGTGATTCTTTCAAACTATACTGGCTTTGCATCACCTTACACAGGTAGGGCTGCACAAAGTCAGGATCTGGACTCGGTCCATGATGGTTTAAGTAGAGGAGACAGCCAGCACAGTAGGTAGTTACTTCCATGGAAGACTGATATATCAATACATTGAATTAACCTAAGTATTTATTTCCTCAGTGACCGAAGTGTTACAAGTACTAAACCTTAATCAGACATTCAATACAAATTGCAGTCCAAGCACATTCAAGAGCCTGCAGAGGCCCAGCCACAAAAATGCTGAATTAGGTTGTAGAACACCTTTATTCATCTTAATTGGCTGTTGTTGCTGAAATATAACAAGACTCCTACAGTCTCACACACTTTACTCAAAAATAGGGCATAGAAATAGAACTGCGTTTGCTGGTTGATTTTGACCAGTCACGGGGAAGAAGCAGACCAGAGCTCTTCTGATGTCTACAGGAATTATGCTTTTTGTACATAAGCTGTTCTCCCCTTACAAAATGCATCGATGCCTCTTTTGTTTCTGATGGCTTTTTAGCACAGTTCAGAGCCACTCCCAAGGGCAGTGAGGAACACAGCTGCTCACCCCCCTCCAAGCCACAGCGAGGCATCCAGTGAATCCTCTCCACAGCTCCTGTAACCCAGCTGAACTGAAAGCTGGGCAAACACATCACAGAGCAGAGAGAGATCTTGGTCTCTGACATGCAGCCTGATCTCAAATGAACTGCAACAAGACCTGTACTGATAAACTATTTAGAAAGCTCCTGGAAACAGTATTTTTTCAACTCTCTTTGCAGATCCTCACCTCAGAGCAGCGCATACTCTCACCACAGCAGGCTTGTGGGGTCAGAGCAGCCTCCTTGCCAGGCTCCTGTCCACACACTCTCTGCTGGCAACTCGGCACAGCTGACATGGGGTTAAGCAAGAGCTAGTGGGGAGTTTGCTTCACTGCGGCGTTCCAAAAGAAATCCCCGTTTTCTCCAGGAAAAGCAAAATGAAAACTGTGATAGCAGGTTTCCAGAGGCAGAGCCGAAGCAGGAGTGGAGCCAGCCAAGGGCTGGGCTTGCCCAGAGCCACGCAGGGCAGCTGAGGGAAGTTGGGGAGCTACCAGCTACCAGGGAAAAGAAGATCCCAGTTCTCAATCTCAGCAATGAAAGGAGCTTGCATGAGGCTCATCAAGCAGCTTGCAAATTCTCTTCCACTTTGCCAGAAACCAATTTTTGCCTCAAAAAATCTTTTTGCCTTGGGTTTTAAGGGTGCTCCCCTCAATTAATTTAAAGCTTTTCTTTTTAGCTTTTTGTCCGGCTTTGAAATGTGTTTCATTAATGCAAAACATCTCAGAAAAAAAGAGCTTCTGAGCTAAAAATGTACAAGATTTCAGGACACTGCATTAACATTGATAGCTTTAAAACTCTGCATCAGGTACAGGACACAATATTTTGCTACGCAATTAATACAACAACATAATACTATGTTGTTACCACAAAATCTAATCGAAGTTTATAGGAAAAAAAACTAATTCATTTCATCCAAAGAAGCATGTCTGTGCCTGAACTACACAGGAATGCTGATTCAAAGTGCCAGGAGCCAGGCAGCTGCCTGCAGCCAGGAGTTGCCATCCCCAGTCAGGTGGAGGTAACTCCATCTGAAGTTGGGCTTTCCCTTCCACCAGCAGATCACACAGATTAGTTCCTAAAAATGTGGGGCGAAAGCCCAGGCATCCTACCTAACCACAAGAGTTTTCTGAGAGTAATTCATCAATGGTTTATGTTACCCCAGGATGGATGAAGGGATTTGTTCTTCCCAGCTGTTCCCCCTGCTCTGCTTTAGGCCCTGCATGACACTTGGTGAACCTCTGTAAAATACAGTCTGCTAGGGTGTGAAAAAAAATTGATGCTGCCCTACATTAACAAGTCATGCTGTAAACTGACATGTCAGGAGCTGTAAATGATAACTACATTCCCACCTTGCACCTTATAAAGTTAAGGTGAACAGCGGTGCCAACGATGACTGGGCTCTGAAGACAACTGACACTTGAGCTCCTCTGCTTTCTGCAGAGCATTAGCATCCTGTGTAAATAGAACATGGCATTTCATCTCACATCAAGCAGGACTGAGGGAGAAAACATTGGAGAGAAAACTCTGAGAAGAAAGCTTCCCATGCTAATAAGATACAGCATTTGAAACACTGATACTTTTTCTATCATATTCTTTCAGTACTAATTTTGGCTAATACAGTGTGACAGTCCCTAATATGATCAGTCTTTCAGACCCTACTGGTGACAACTAATGCTAATTCAATAGGATTCTTATGTGACAGGATGGGTGGAAAATTGTTGATGTGCTAAAAGAGCAAGGATAAGTGCCTTCTAGCAGACTTTTCAAGGACCTGATTCAGGTCTACCAGACACTTTCAAATGATCAGACAATATCTCTTCAGATAAATGAATACACCCTGATCAAGGCACCTCTAGTTTTGTTTCCATCTGCCATATAAAAACACCAAGACCCTTTAATAACCCTTTATAAATAAGCTTTATTCATTTGAAATTATTTTCATAATTCTTCCTAGTTCTTTTCAACCACCCGCATGGGCCATACTGCATTAATTGCTCATACTGTATACAGCAAACAAGCTGTCTTTCCCTGCTTGGTATTTCAGTGCTTACATATTTATGCTATACCTCTTACCCACAGCTCTACATCTTGGGAATGTGTTTAATAGGTTCTCCAACGCGTGCTCTATCCCCTGTTCAGAGCTGCTGCTCTTCAGACACAGCTCTCCATCCAGTTAAGCACAAGCCACGTTTTTATTCCTAGATGCATTACCTGATCTCCAAACCAGTTTAAAAGAAATCAATCCACTTTACCACGTTGACTGACTTTGTATCAATCATTATTTACCCCATTGTCAACACCTAATCCTTCTACACACTTGATCAGAAGAAATTTTTATCTTACTTTCATTGAAAAACTGGAGTGGCAGGACAAGCACAGATCACTGCAGAATATCCCAGCTGACTGCTACTCCCCATTAACTTTTTGTCTATTTGGAGAAAAAGCAAAGCATTAGTTCCTTTTTCATCTTTGAATCATTTCACATAGCTTGTGATCTGAAACACACTCCTCCATTAATCTAAAGAATATATTTGAAAGAACTTTTAATTTGAACTTTGTAAATTAACCACAGCAAAGAATCCTTCACACAGGACATCACACGGGCAAAGACGTCACATTTAGGACTACAACAAAGCAAGACTCAAGTATTTCAATGTGGTTTCATCAGAGCAGGATCACTAGCAAAGGTACTGATGTAACATTATTAATCCTGAGAGCATATAGAGCACCAGATTAAGAAGCACAAGTATGCAAAGCTTCACACCACCTGCCATTCATACCTTACACAGATACAAAGCATGATGATCATTACAGCATGTGGTGGTTTTGGATGCGAGAGTTAAATTTCTTCCCAGTAGCTGCCATGTGCTGGAAAGAGTGCTGGTAGCACAGGGCTGTTTTCGTTACTGCTGAGCAGCGCTTGCACAGAGCCAAGGCCTTTTCTGCCTCTCACCCCACCCCACCAGAAAGGAGGCTGGGAGTGCACAAGGGATTGGGAGGGGACACAGCCAGAACAGCTGATCCCAAACCACTCAAGGGAAATCCCACACTGTATGGCATCACACTCAGCATATAAAGCTGGGGGAAGAAGGAAGGAAAGAGAAGGTGTTCATCTTCTCAAGTCAACGTTACACATAATGGAGCCCTACTTTCCTGGGCATGGCTGAACATCTGCCTGCTGATAGGAAGGACTGAAGAAATTCCTTGGTTTGCTTTG
This sequence comes from Neomorphus geoffroyi, assembly GCA_033558235.1. NCBI lineage: Eukaryota > Metazoa > Chordata > Aves > Cuculiformes > Neomorphidae > Neomorphus > Neomorphus geoffroyi. Next base: position 8,386,755 of record JAUMJM010000045.1, on the reverse strand, counting down.
CTTGTGGATGTGGCTTATGCTTTATCTATTACATCACCTTTGTCCGGCCAGAGGAGGGACAAAAGGATTATCAGAGTGCTGGAGCACTTCCCACAGGACAGGCTGAGAGAGATGGACTTGGGTAGAGCAGAGAACAGAAGGCTCCAGGGAGACCTTATAGCAGCCTTCCAGTACTTAATGGAAGGACTACAGGAAAGCTGCGGAGGGGCTCTTCATCAGAGAGTGCAGGGATAGGACAAGAGGGAATCGTTTTAAGATGAAAGAGAGGAAATTTAAATTAGATATAGGAAGAACATTTTCACTGTAAGGGTGGTGAGGCCCTGGTACAGGTTGCCCAGAGAAGTCGTGGCGGCCCCCTCCCTGGAGGTGTCCAAGGCCAGGCTGGATGAGGCTTTGAGCACCCTGATCTTGTGGGAGATGTCCCTGCCCATAACAGGGGGGTTGGAACTGCATGGGCTTTAAGGTCCCTTCCAACCCAAACCATTCTATGAACTGAAACCATGAGCTCTCATTTTTAACCTTCTGATTCTCTCCCCAGTCCCACCACGGGTGAGTGAACGAGTGGCTGTATGGCACTCGGTTGCTGGCAGGGGTTAAACCACAACATAGCGATATCCTTCCAATTCCTCTTTTGTTTTATGCCATAGCAAAGAAACTGAAAAAAAAACAAAAAACAACAACAACAAAAAAAAAACCCAAAAAAAAACCCCAAACAAAACGCCTCGTACTGGTTATTCTCATAATTTGTTCACAGACTGAGAAGACAGCAAATACTAATTAGCAAATGTTACCAAATTGACAGGACCCTCCACTTCTGCAGATTACAGAATGTTATTTGATTATTTGTTTTCCTGAATAAAGCCCTTGCTGCATGAACAGAATCATTGTTTAGAAATCAACTGGACAAAACTTACATTGATTATAATAGGCTTTGGCTCAAATCCTGTGTTGATCTGCTTTAGCCCACAATAAAATTGAAAAACACAAAGAACTCTAATGTTACGTGTACAGACAGAAAAGTCTGATTCAAAGCCTCAAGTTCAACTGCTGAAGCCCATGTATGCCTCAGTGCTGCAAAGAGGAGCTCTATTCATTGCTACAAACACTGACGAGCTCCTTTTGAAAAGATGCTACTGATTCCTGCCACAGATGAAAATGAACAATGCCTTGATAATACATTTATTAGGAAAGCTGTGAGTCACAGCCACATTCGCATGGCCCTTCAGGGAACAAAATCTATTGTGTTTACTTACGAAATACATAAATTTCTGCCTGACAGCAGAGAAAGATCTTCCCTCTTGCTTACCAGACCCCTCAGTGCAGACGGCACAGCTAGGGTTGTGGTTTTAGATATTTGCAGTAATTAGCCAAACATACAGCCCACATGGCCCTCCGTCCGTAAATATACATACACAGTTTGCACTGTAAAATGAGGCAGGCCATCACTCACCATGGTCAGTCTTATACCAAAACTTACTTCTATGCATCAATGCCTTCACCTGAATTGCTTTAATTCTGCCTCGTACTTGCACCCCTGACAGACAGAGGCTTCACATTTATCTCCATGCCTTGGCCTTGGAGGGCTGTGTATGCCATTTAAAAATTCTTCCGTGAATGTAACCAGTTGTGAGCCACGGTAAAAGAACAGGAGCTTCAGATGACTGACTGATCAGGCAGGAGATGGCAGCCAGCAAAACAAAACTACCATTTTTATCATGAGAGCACACACGTCATGCAGGTCTAGTCCAGCTATGCCAGATGCTACACAACTGGGAAACTGGATGCATAACCATGATGATCTAGCAGCATGAGATTTAACCTTATCGTAGAGATCGTCTGAAGAGGCATATGTGAGGATGGGGGAAAGAAAAAGAAGAGGTGCAGAGCTCAGATGGGAAAGCAGCACATACAGGTGATCTCATGAGTCTCCAAACCAGGCATATCCCCAGGTCCCCTGCTGCTAGGTAAGGGAAGTCTCACAGAAACTTCAGGTGCTGAATGTTCCTAAATTGACCACAGAAAGCCCAGTTACATACTTCTTCAGGAGATTCTTTCAATGACACATCTGGGAACAAAGCAGTCCCATGCTTTAGTCTTGAGTCTTTTTGTTCCCTCCTGAAAAGTTAATAGCAGGAGCAAATAGGTTTTTAGGGTAAAGAGCCTTATATCCTTACAGCTGCTCGCCCACAGTATAGGAGGCCAGGTAAGAACACTCACCCAGCATGACTACCCTGATAGCCCAAGGAAGTAAACGAAATAGGATAAACCAGTAGGAGAAAAATGGCTTAAAACCAGGCATTAAGCATAAAAGCCTATGTAAGAAAAGAGCTGAGACTATCTGGGCATGTTCTTTCACCATAAATTAATGTTAAAATATTGAATGTTCTGAAAAGCAACAATAAGTTTTCACTCTTGAGTCGATTTAACTGGATGTAACAACACATTAGTCACTTGAACTCCCACTCTCAGAAATGCTTTTTTCACCCTCTGAAAAAAAGGTAATGAGAAAAACATGCATTTTTTGGATTTGTGCAGTTTCACTTCACTGTAATTTTTTTATTTGTCGACTCTAATTAGTGGGTTAGCCGAGTATTACTCCTGATATTTTCAAACATTTGGTGTCTTTTCACAGAACGTTCTGGTGGCATCCTGGGATAAAGGTGGCTTTTCAATGGGTGTGTACAGAGAAGCATGTTCTGCTTTAGAAAATGGTTGGTTTTCCCCACTTCAGATACAATTTAAAAGAGGACAGAGCACCATGGTATGCTGGATGTGGGTTACACCAGGTTAAGCAGCTCAAAACAGGCACAGGTTGAAATCCGAAGGATTTTAGAACAGACTCTTGCAGCCCCAAACAAGCACAACCTGCCCAGAACCTCTGGGTTGTAGGAAGCTGCTCCTCGGCAAAGCACAGAATAAACCTCCTTGGAGTACATACACACGCTGGGACAATAAAGATAAGGACTCTAAGACAGAAACATCCAAAACCAGTGCGAGCTTTCACATTTTGGGGTAATGTCTTTATGTTGTCTATTTCAGCAGATGGCTGCATTCCTGAGCCAAGCTGAAGGTAGCAAGCAAAGCCACTTCTTCAGGCTTACCAAGACTGAAGAATTAAGATATGGAATTGAAGTTCTAATTTCCCAAATCTTATGAGACTGCAAAAAATAAATCATCAATAGGAATGGGCAGATTGGCCTTTTGCACCGTCTCTAGAAGGTCTATAATTTGCCTGACAAGAAGATCACGCCTTTAGTAAGACTTGTTGAAAGAAGCCGGGAGGCAAGAAACGAAAAGCAAGTCATCATGTGAATTACTGACAGCTTGGAAACCATTACACAGAGTCCAGCCAGTTGTACCTACTGAAGACTCCACAGGCAGCAAAGGTCAAACTGCATGGGCCTTGGGCCATCTCTGACTGGCAATGGCTCCTGGCAGAGCAGGTATCAAGTCCTCTGCAGGGGGCTGAGAGAGTCAGGAGCCCCCAATTCTCACACCTTGGAATGATTTCTATGCGCAAGCGAATGCTCACCTACATATTAAGGCCTTTCTGCTCAGCTCTCTCTTACAAAGACGCATTTTAAAGCTGTCCCAGCCAGTAAGTAGGTTCCCACTGGGGTAAAAGGGCTCTGGATGAAGCCCTGTGGGAGAGGATGCAGAGCACACAAGCCGCAAGCGCTAAAGCCAGGCGTCTTCACCAGGTGAAGACTGCTTCTGTGTTGCCAACTGACTTTAAAGGTGTGTCCCCTGGCAGTGTCATCCGGCAGCTAATGTCAGCAGAGCACGTGTCCATAGGCACTACAGCCTTCAAAAAACCCATTTGACATCCCCTTCCAAAGTGTGTCAGTCCTTGAGCATTTATAGCTGGTGGTCTTCAGAGTTAACAGAATAAAATATAATGGTCTTCCTACAATGTATTTACAAATATTCGTTTCACCATTCTATAAAGTGTTTTCAATTGCCACCACTAAGATCACAATCTCAGCCTTTAAAGGCCAATAAAATATTTATTTCCTTAATACATTTTCTTTGCAGACTGCCAGTGCTTCATTTCCAAGAGCTCCATGTGAATATTGATATTTGAAGTATACAGACATAACTTTATTTACTCTAGAAAAGTATATTAATACTGATTTATTTAAACACTTTACCAAAGTGGCAGTTGAGTTTAATCAAATACTGAAGTAATTGGGTTATGTTTGATTTCAAACTTTGAAAACCCAACTCTAAGATTTATCAAGGGCTGAATTTAGCTAAGTTATCATCATTAAAAATTGATATTATGTAGTGGGGCTATGTTGGCTTCACTGGCACATTGCCAAGCAGCAGACCTTTTAAAAGACTAATTGTCCATGCCTGCGTAATTCCCAAAGCGCTCTGCACAGCGGGCCACTGACTCACAAACGCCAAGTCAAACAGTGCCAAAAGCACTAGTAGGAGAATATTCTTCTACTGCTGAATGGGGGAAACACACTATTCTTTCATGGTACAAAACCTGCACACGACCCAGATGTTATGGGATGCCAACGAGCATGGTGCCCTCCCTGCTCCTTCCTGTCCTCGCCCCAGAGGTTGGCTCCTTCCTGACAGGAGAAAGGAAAGGGGCAGCCAAATTTCTGCAGCGAAGTGCCTGCAGAGAGCTGCGGGGAAAACCCGTGACTCCGAGCAGCTTGCCAAGTCCCTGGCGTATTTACCAGCTTTGATTGCTGTGGGGTTTAGCAAGGCGAGGGGTACTCCCGCTGCCTCCCTCCCTCCAGGAAAACGTGCAGAAGTTGATTATTTAAATACTCTAAGCTCACGCATCTCAGCTCAACCAAAATGGGTTAGGCAGCCCCTGGGACAGGCACGAAGGGATCAGCCGGGAGCTGGACCCTCAGGTACATCACCAGCCACCAGCAGTGGGGTCCAGCACCTCCACCCATCCACCCTGATGCCCCAAGGAAAGACAAAGCTTGGCAGGGAGTTGCCAAGCAGCTCAGGAGTCAGCAACAGCAGCGACATCTCACTTGCACTGATCGCCTCTTCACCAGGGGCTGCAGGAAGATGGGCACAGAGCAGATGTGCCACTAATACTGGCTCCGCAGCAGGGAACAGTAGCAAAGTCCCACCACAAAGGGGGAAAAATGGTGGGTAAAAAGGTTCTTGAGGATTTAAGGGAAGTAATTCTTTGCAACTAACAGTACTGCTACTGAAACTTCTTTATAGCTTGCCCTTTTATTTCTGTTTTTGAAGTCAGGAAACATTAAGGAGTTCACCTTAATGCTAAGCACCTGACTTCACCACTGTAGATCCTCTTCCCTCTGGCCTTACAGCTCCATGCCCACGGATACCTCAGTCAGAGGTATTTTTAATATGATATACCACATCTCAACAGCTGGTAGCTACCCGAAGGAGCAGATTCCCCATTATCAGCATAAATCTCTTATCTTCATCAGGACCATGGATGACTTCCCTATGGTCTTCCTGTTGCGCACAAGATTTATTCTTACACCTCCAAAGCAGCCAAGAAGATAGTTTGCACTACTCATCTGACAATGCATCCCTGACCTTTGTGGTCTCTGTCTTTATTAGCTCTCCTCTTTGCCCCCAAGGGTGGGGATTGAACAGTAATTCTCCAGTCTGACCCATGGTGCACAATGTAGCTCAGAGTCTGCAGTAAAAACATGAGGAGATGCCAAATTTAAATAAACAAAAGCTCTTAGTAAGAAAGGCTGGTACAGATGCAATCACACTTAATTATTTTTAAAATCTCTTCTCAAGAGTGTAGGAACAAGAAAGCAGTGACAGCTGGAGGAAAACCACTACATCTAAGTAAACATGCAGAATTATCTTCTGGAAGGAAATCTGTCCCATTGAACTGAATTTTTCTCATGTTAAAAAAAGAGAAATCCTCTTGACAGAAGCAACCAAAATAGAAGACATCTAAAAAAGCTGAAATCCTTCTGATAGCCTGTCAAATTATTCTTCACCAATAAATGATCTGATTATTTGGGTTTGTACAAAGAGGTACGTTTCTACACCTATATAAGTTAATTATTCCAGAATACACATTAAGTGATACACTGTCTAAAAAAATAATTTTTTTCAGAATGTCAACATTTTGCATATGTGAAAATCCTTGAAAAACATTAGTAAGGACATGTGGAAATAAAAAAATGCCTACTGTCTCAGCTGAAGCTGAACCTGTTATTTCATAACATCAGTTTAAAATGAAACACTTCCTCGCAATCACCACCTCAAAGGAAGGAGCTGTGTTCACAATGCTGGCCCTGCGAGCAAACCCGTTAGAATCACAGGATCACAGAATCATAAGGTTGGAAAAGACCTCTGAGATCATCGAGTCCAACCGTGCCTGTCTCCCCACTAAACCATGTCCCTAAGGAACTCATCCACCTGTCCTTTAAACATCTCCAGGGATGGTGACTCCACCATCTCCCTGGGCAGCTGTGCCAATCCCTGACCACTCTTTCAGTGAAGAAATTCTTCCTAATGTCCAGTCTAAACCTCCCCTGGCACAACTTGCGGCCATTTCCTTGTCTTAGCGCTTGTCACTTGTGAGAAGAGCCCAGCACCCACCCTGTCACAACCTCCTTTCAGGCAGTTGTAGACAGTGATGAGGTCTCCCCTCAGCCTCCTCTTCTCCAGGCTAAACAACCCTAATTCCCTCAGTCTCTCCTCGTAGGGCTCATTCTCCAGCCCCCTCCCCAGCCTCGTTGCCCTTCTCTGGACACGCTCCAGCCCCTCAATGTCCTTCCTGTAGTGAGGGGCCCAAAACTGAACCCAGCACTCGAGGTGTGGTCTCACCAGTGCTGAGCACAGGGGCACAATCACCTCCCTGCTCCTGCTGGCCACACTCTGTGTGACACAGGCCAATACGCCACTGGCCCTCTTGGCCACCTGGGCCACTGCTGGCTCATGTTCAGCCGCTCTCAACCAACACCCTAGGTCCTTCTCTGCCAGGCAGCTCTCCAGCCAGCTCTGGTAATAGGTCTGGTGAAGGCACGATTTGAAGGTGTACGGTAACCTTTTGCAGCCACGAATGGAGCTTTGTGGTACTCTACCACCCTGCAGGAAGAATTCACAGGTCCCTGTTGCTCAGGACCTTGCCCTGGCAGGGACCAAGAGCAGATGGACAAGGACTGATGTGGTTTCCTCCATTTCAGAATTAAGTAGATTGGGACTCCCTGAAGTGGGACCTGGATTCAGAGCAACATGTTTAGCAGATTTTGACAGACCTATCTTCCATCACCTTAGCCAATGAATTTTTAACCCCTCTATACATTTGGTCTTCATAACACACAGCAGCAAGGAGTTACACAACTTAATTTCTTGTCTCATCTAAATTACTGCTTTTATTTATTATAAATGTGTTGTCTCAGTCCTCATCAAGTGCCCCCTAGTTTTTGTATCATGGGGAACAATAAACACTTGCTCTCTAGTCACCCTCGCGTCAGTTATTCCTGCTGCCCAAGTGCCTAGATCCAGGACAACAACTTAAAGGAAATAGCATTTACACTTTCGTAGCATATGAACTACAGACTGCATGCTCATGACAGTGCAGCTAATGAGAATTTTGCTTGAGGAACTACAGATAAGACTACCAGATTTCTTAGCAGAGTCACTTTTGCATTACTGAAACTTAATTTTAATGAAAAAGTCACAGAAGCCTTGGGGAGGTTGTTTCAATTGTGACCTGAAGTTCATTATTTGTCCCTACCTTTAATTAAACCTAATTAGCTTTCCTCTTGCAATATGGGTTACACACCCTACCTCCTTACAAGCTGTCTGTGCTACGTAAGGATATTGCAAATTTCAGGAATCACCGATACAAGAAAACAGATTCCAACCATTCATTTGTAAATGATGATAGCAAGACAAACCTGCAAAATACCTGCTAAAAATATGCTCAACTGAGTCTATCAAACAGCTGAAGTCAAAAGCTTAAGATTATTGAAGGGGGTTTTGAATCTCATTACAGAAGTTGCAAAGAATTTTTAAGATCATATCTATTTTACTTTCAGTAATTTTCCTACAGTTTATGAAACCCACTTCACATTGATCTATTTGTACTGCCAAACTAAATGAATGATCTTCAATTAATACTAGAAAGGATGACTTCCTTTTCCACAAAGTTTTAGTAAGTGAACCTAACTTCACACAAATATGTTCCTTTATCCTCCTGGCAAAGCTGCGATAAGGCTCCAAAATCTCCCAGTTGCAGACATATAAAGAAAATTGGGGTATTTGCACCATATTACCCTAACAAAGGCATAAGTGGCAAGTGAGGGCTTTGCACACTCCCTCTCCATCAAGGTGAATTTCAACCAGATTACTGTCCTGGCAGTTCATGTTTAAGACATATTATTGACCTCAGCAACGCTCACCTCCCCACAGGAATTACAGCCATTAACACAGTAACTAAATGAAGAAGAAAAAAGACTTTTGAAAATCTTGTCTTGTAAACATGAATGGATTTTAGAGACTTTTTAAGGGCATCATTACTAAAGATCAGTTCTAACAGCTTCAAACAATCCACCTGTCATGGTTTTAAAGGCCTGCAGGCAACAAAGAACCACATAGCCACTCACCCCTTCACCTTCTGAGTCCTATTGGGGAAGAAAACTGAAAGAAACAAGGGCAAAATTTGTGGGGCGAGATAAGGACAGGGAGGCATCATTCACCAATTACCATCACAGGGTAAAACCAGACTTGACTTTGGGGGGGGGAATAAATAAATAAATAAATAAATAAAATCGATCTAATTTATTACCAAACAATACTGAGAAACAAAATCAAATCTCCAAAGGACACCTTCCACCCACTGGTCTTTTCTTCTTGAGTTTGAATTTAAATCCCAATGTCTCTATCTCCTTCCCATCAGCAGCACAGGCGAATGAGGGCTGCAGTCAGCTCATCACATGTCTCTGCCTCTCCTTCCTCCTCATGCTTTTCCCCTGCTCCAGCATAGGATCCTGTGCCGTGGGTGACAGTCCTGCAAGAACTTCTCCAGCATGGGTCTTTTCCCCAGGCTGCAGTCTTTCCCAGTGAGCTCTAGCGTGGTAGCTATAGCTCATAGCTCTCCCATACACCTCTGCATAGCAGGGTATGGTCCAGCCACGCAGCCTTAGGGGCAGGAGCCATTTGTGGGGCTCTGCCCATGTGGCATCTCCACACTCTCTCCTCCTGTCCATATTCACTAGTCCCCATCTTCCTCTTCTACTGCCCTAGCAGTGTCAGCAGCCACATTCCGTCTTCAAGCACCCGGTCACCAGCAGCTGTGGAGCAAAACAAGAAGGAGCAGGGGATTGACCAAGCCCAGGTCTCACAGCTGAGTCTATGCAGCTTTGCCAGATAAAACCCAACACATGGGTTCATGGCCTGAGTTATAGACCAGGGGTGCTCTCAAACCCATTGTGCATCTTTAGAGAAATGGATGTCTCTCCACATTTGTTTCCCAACATTTCCCCTCTCCATGAGACATTGAGCACTGATGACCCATTGTGGAACAGTGCAACGCATTAACTTTGAGTATAATCGTGTAACGTATTAACTTTGAGTATGAAAACGCAAGTGTAAAATCCCTGCAAATCACTCCTTTTCCCTTGGAAGCGTGAAATTACCAGAACAGGAAATCCTTTCCTGAAATATCTCTGCACTCTGTTTGCTTTAATGATTCAATCTTTTGACCATCTTATGGTCCCCCAAAATAAAATAAAAATAAATGGCTTCAAACTAAGTGCTGGGGGTGTTGTGTGCTAAGTTTCAAAATTATTTTAGCAGTTATAAAGAAGAAAACCCACCTTAGAAAGGCACATGATTTAGAAAAATGCTGACAGCAAATGGATGCCAATGACACAAGTAACTGTGCTCTAATTCATGAGGATTATGGAAAAGTATGGTATCCACAGCTCCTTTTTTTTCCCTTTTAAATCCATTTCCTGTCTAAGCAGCCTCCAAACGATGACAATACCTAAAATCTAAGTTCTTACTGCTTCGGAAAACAAAGCTAGCACCAAAATAGGTGCAGGTATATACATGGCATCCAATCCTGGTATTAAAATGGCAAGAAGTTATTGCATTCATTCTTGATTTGATGGTAATCTTGAACCCTTAGCTCTGCACAAAAGCCATCAAGTTAAGGCAGGAATTTCAAAAACATTTAACATTTCCTAGAACCAGTCTGCACTGATACCAAGACCTCGTTGCTTCAAAAGCCAGTCAGGCAGTGGAACACCACTGAAAGTTGCCTCCTTCCTTCCCTAGGTTGAAAATTTTCTACACCCTACAAGTCTCAGAATCACTTTCAGAAACTACTTTCAACAACCAAACAATGCAGCAACTCCATAAAAATACACTCAGCCACAAACAGCTTGCTTACAATTAAACAGAATCTGCTGCAAGTGCTTAGCACTTGCCTGCGAGAATCACCCAGTGCTTTGCAAACAGCACTGCAGACTGGAACTTCCATCGCCTTTGTTTTGCTTTCCTTAGGCATTTATCACCAGGACATTTAAGAATTCAACAGGTACAGAAAACACGCAACAAGTTAGAAAAATGAAAACTGAGATAAGAAAAAACAATTTGCCTGAGATTTCATACCAAGGACTAGGAATGAAATCCATCAAGGTGATACTATGTGAATGGCTGTGAAAAACACCTCACATCGCGGTTCATCCCGCAGCGCCAGTTCCGCTTACCAAAAGTGGCCCACTGAGCACTCGCATTCCACGGCACGGCTCCACACCAGCGAGCCGGCCCCCTTACCCATTGAAAGTTTGAGAATAGGTTGAGATCGTTTCGGCCCCAAGACCTCTAATCATTCGCTTTACCAGGTAAAACTGCCCACGCCCGAGTGCCAGCTATCCTGAGGGAAACTTCGGAGGGAACCAGCTACTAGATGGTTCGATTAGTCTTTCGCCCCTAGACCCGGGTCGGACGACCGATTTGCATGTCAAAGTAGATTTGTGTGGCTTTAAAGCAGATCCTCTTGACTTGCTTTTAAAAGTCACCATTTTTTCCCCCATTTTAGAACATAAAACTGCGTTTGTAGCCTACAGAACTAGTGCTGGGTCAGACAAGTCTGCCCTGGAGGTGCTGTTGGCTTGGCACAGGGAGAGCTGCCCGGCCTCAGCTGCCTTTGGCACTGAGTGGGATTGAAGCAGCACCCAGTGCCGTGGCACTGCTCCTTCTGCATCCCGCTGCCTCTGTGCCCTTTCCCTCTAGCTTAACGTGGCTAAACTGAGAGTTCGAGAGCTCAGGTAAAGTGTTTTAAACAACTGCACAATGGAGAGGCGGTTCTGAGCTCCTAGGATACCTCTCCTGAGAGCTCCGATCCCAGTTCACGAATTGAGACAGCCCTTCCTTCAAGCTGTGCTCGACCAGCCTGTTCTCTGCTGGTAGCAACTACAGACCCTCCAGCAACAAACCCCAACTGCCCAGGTACAGAAAAGCACCTCATTCTGCAGACAGCAGGACACACAACCCTACCAGAGAGAGCAAAAAAAGCCAGACCTAGAAAACTTTGGAGCTAATGCTTGGAAAAACCAAACCGCCCCAAAGCAAATCTTAACAAATCCCACAAAGTAGATGGAAACAGCTCAGTAGGTTCTTCTGTTACCTGGGAGAGACTTTTCCATCAAAGGGAGGAAACCCTCAGGACCCATAAAAGCAGATCTATGTGGCCACGTTCTCAGCTGCTGTAGACAGACAGTTTGTCTCAGAAAAGGCACTATAAAAGAGGTGCTTCCTATTCAGTGACTTGACTGCCAGCTGACAAGTAGGAAGAGGGATTTTCTAATCACCTCTCCTGCAAACCCAGCCTCAGCTCTTCCCCGTGCACGTACCAACACTTGGAATGAAGCTTTTGCAGCCTGTCTTACTTAAGCTAAGGGATACTCTTCGATGGAAGCAGCAACACAATGCTCCCAACTCAGTGAAAATGTCCTGACTGCTTCTCAATACAAAACAGTGGGGTTCAGTTTTAACTTTTTATTAATGTTCTGAGCTACTCATACTTTCCAAGCACAGACTTCATACTCAATGCATGGAAATGTATCATCTCACAGATTCTTTCAAAAGTTGCCTCTAAAACTACCCCATAACGCTGAAAACCAACCCTAGCAATCTTGTATTTACTGAGCGTGTAAAATCCATGCCTTAGGCCACACGGCAGGACAGGGAGATGGCTGGATGCTGGGAGGGGACAGCATCAGAGACACATGACCCCCATGAAAGCTCCTTGGAAGCCGTGAGCCTTACAGCCCCGCTGCTGCAGCTTCTGGGAACCAGATGTGCCCCTTTCACAACATCTGGGCAGCACTTCTCAGATGCATCCTGGCACAGGATGGGTAAGTCGGACCACGAAGATACTCTGTGGTGACCCACAAGCAAGAAGTCCTCAAGAGATGGTGGAGCTAAATAGTACAGCTTTCCATGAAAGACTACCTGTCAGGGGCCGGACTGCCACACCTCTCACCAGCACTGCCACAGCCAGAGTTTGCTTCACTCTTTCCTCTCCCCTTCCTTTCCAGTGAGACATTTGGCTGCTGCTCCTGAATCAAATGGTTCCTTTTTAAATGGGGAAGAGGGGGAGAGTGATGATGGTTCATAAGAGGAATGTGCAATTAAAACATTCAGATAAAATAGTTATTAAAATTGTCTCAGAAATGATTCATATTTATTCAGTACTTTGATCATTTCGACTTCGGTCAGCCTTGTGAATATGCACTTGATTTTAACACTACTATCAGTAGTTTTTAAAACTATGGTCTTCTAAATTGCTAAGAATAAATGAAAAGCTTGGAATGAAAAGCTTGTAAATTAAACATACAGCCATCTAAACCCCCCCGCAAACGTATATAATTTAATATAATAGCACTGAAACAGCATTTCCTTCACTCGAGTTGGTACTTACAAATCTAAATGGGTATAAAGGTTTCATTATCCAAATGATATGCTAACACTTTTTGAATTTCACAAATTATAAGTTAGTGGTAGCTTCTATTGTACTGCAACTCATTTCAGTATAAAATCACCTTGTACAGAAACCAGCAGTGGGATTTCAATTATTTCTGGGAAACATTATGTATTTCCTAGAGTATGATTATGTTTAATTTGATGCATTAAAAATAATCAATATTTAATCTGTGCCTAGTACTTCATAACTGTTCTTTCCTAGGGGTTTCCCAAAGAATTTCCATTAGCTAATGAGGCAATTCTATCGCAAGAATGTTAGTCATTAGAGTAGTTTAAGTAACAAAGAAGCAACTAAATTCATACTGCTCTTAATAGTTATTTCTGTCAAGCAGATGGTCTATTGTTCACATCTACACTTCCCTGACTTCTTAATTGCTAATGTACACGCGGCTCCTAGTTGTACAGTACTGGTAACCTCTGTACAGTAATAAATGGGTCAAAGCTTCTTTCAGACCTTAGGAGTTTTAATTCTTACAGTTGCAGCTTAAGAACTCATTCAGCAGCCACATCACAGCTTTGTTTTACACAATGGATCACAGTGAGGGGCAAAGCAATTTCTTAATCCTAACATACAAAAGACAACACTCAGCTCTGCAAAGAGGGACGCTTCTGTTTGTCTGAGCTCTGAATGGGGCCCTGGGTGGGCAGCAAGAGGTGGTCAGTATGCCACCTCAGCTGAGGTTTGGGGTTTTCAGGTCCTACATCTTGCTCTTTTGCTCCTCGATGGCGGCGGAGAGGGCTTGTGACCATACACGTCTTCTGCTTTGTCAAAGAAGTTGACTGGCCATTCTCTTACCTTCTCAAGACACAGCAAGAAAGTAGGTTTGTTAGACATGAAGGACACATACTTGAAAACACTATTGTTACATTTGGCATTTGTAAACCAAGCATCAGAACAAAAAGCAGTTAAAAAGCGTCCCTGAGACGACCAGGGTGAGTACAGAAGAAGTAAGAGAAACAGATGCTAAAAGCAACAAGTCTACAAGGCTCCCCCAGCTCACAGGCACTTAACCAGAGATGCCCTTCACAGTGAATTTTCCTACCTAAGCCAGGTCTGGTCACACAGCACAATATGCTACAGCTGTGCAACCACCCACCAGTGTCGGGCTGCTGCCAGAATAACTCAGTGGAGTCATTGTTTGCACTGCGCCAGAGCAGCAGTTTAAAAATGCGAGGTAACTTTCACAGACACATACATTTGCAATTCATGATTTCTTTTCACAGGCCTGGCTGCTTTTCAAAGAGGTTTAAAAACCAGATGTGGAAAGTAAGATTACTAAAATCATTTGGCAACTTAATAAAGGGGTGCTGCATGTTCCCAGGGTAGATTTTCTACAACACAGCGTAACAAACACATGAGAAAATGCTTTCAGGGCAAGGGGAAAAGGCTTTGAAAATTTACCATTATAGGGGAACAAAATACAATATTTCATTTATGTGATTTGTTTTTTCCATAAAGCATTTTGTCTGTCTTCATGTAAACACTTTTGAGAAGTTAAAATTCTCATTTTCTGCGGGAAAGCGTCAATCTCAATTGCATGTGATTTCAGTTGTGAGTCCTGTTTACATTGCTTTGTCTCAGTCCTAGAAGATAAGCACCATAATATAAATACACAATACCACGAATAAGAATAACATGAAAAACCACAATCACTATTAAAATAAAACTAATTTGTAAACCAGCAGTAAAATGAGAACAACAATGCAAAAATCAAGAACAGAAAACAATCTCAGACAACACTTGCTATCAGACACAACAAAATCCTACTTGGCCAGGCCACCAGGTAACAGTGATTCAAGCGCTACAAGATCCACCCTCAACTGCAACTGCTTGTCTGGACAAGCCATGCCCCACTTCTCTGCCTCTATTTGCCATCCCAATACCTTTTTTTCTCTTGATGTTTTTCCTGAAACAGCAAACACAACATGGAAACACATTCTACAACATGAAACAAAAATAATGGTACGACATGTGGTGAAGAACCTGAAAGGTTCCCAAGGGCTCAGCAATTACCTGACATGCAGCTACAGAGCGTGCTAAGCCCAAGGCAGCAGCTAAGAATGGGCCCTACTTAGGCTCTGGATATAGGGAAGTCAGTCAGAGACAGGAGTTGCAGTAGAGCCCGCAGGAAGCTGCGCTTCTGCAGCCCTCAGCTGAGGGGAGAGGCGACAGCAACGGAGCCACTGCCTGGGGTCACCTCCTCTTGGAAAGGGATCCAGCTTAGCACGAGGAGGCACCTACGCTCAGCCCAGGGAAGGGGGCAGATGTCTGCATCCCATTCAGTACTGGTAGGGATGCTGGGCAGCCTCTGTGGGCACAGCTGCTTTCCAGTGCCTTTCCAAGAGGGGAAGAGAAAGAGCAGCAGCTCCTTGGAGAGCTCCAAGCCCATGGCTAAACACAATGACTCTAAAAAAAGAAAAGATTATTACAGGTGGCACTTGAGACAAAAGGACAAGATTGACTGGGGAAAACAAAAGCAAACCAATGAAAAACCAAACTCAAGCACAAAGACCACTCTCCCAGACAGCAGCGGAGATCCAGTTATCCATGTTATGTACAACAAGAATGGAAGCCACACTTGACAATGCAGTGCAGGAAATAATCAGTCCTGCTCAGTAAAACAAAGGGCTCAGACCTCAGTGGGTATAAACTGGCAGAGCATCACTGCCACCTCTGTTTACGTAGAACTGAAGACAGAAAACCATGAAAGCAAACACAGACACACGCAAAACGCACGAGAAAAGAAACAAAACCCATGTACTGCTGGAAAACCCCATCAGGGAGCTGCCTTGCCTTGAACTTCACGGGCACAGTATAAACACCTGGTATTTAGAGAACAGCCTGAAACGGTAATGCTCTCTAGAGGTATTTTGCATGCCAATTAAATATTCTAAGTTTATATCAAGATTATTGTCACCTATTTAATGGCTCATTGATTTTAGAAGCCATATAAATTTTTCCCTTTCCTTTCCGTTGAGTTAGTTACAGTAATGACTAACCATAAGAATCAGATAACATGCTGAAATGTGATTTAAAAACATCTGCGCATTCAATATCTCTACTTTTAAGTGAGAGATGAGTTAATATCCCCCTGCCTCACCCTGCATCTCCACCTTTGGCTTGTCTGGCTCCAAAGGCTGAGTAAGACAAATTTAATTACACTAAGCTTGATTTGAAAAAAATAAATAAATTAAAAAATCCTAGAAACTCTCAGGCATTTCTTCTATGGTCCTTTGAAGCACCACGTAAAAATACAATCAAAGAGTTCAGTGTTTTTCCTACCTGAACAGCTGAAGACTTGGCTCCCAGGGAAAGGCTCTAGTGTTCTCTGGAACCATTTCTGAGAAATGCCTCAGAAACACGCATCCCCAAACCATCTCTGTCCCTGCCTTTCTTTTTTAAAGAAAAGTGACAGAAATAAAAATCTGAAGAACATATTTATTGGAAGTTTATTCAAATCAAACAGTCCAATAGAGGAAAAAATAGATTTTATTTAGGGAAGAAATTTCTTACTAGTTTTTAATCTTATGCAGGGTACAAAAAAAAAAAGTTTAAAATCTTAAAATTTCCCCCCCCTCAAAGAACAAAACGTCACCCCCTTGATTCCCATTTTCCCTTCAACTTGCTATTGCTTCTACCTGTCTTATGGAATCATTGTTTCCAAGTATTTGATTCAAGAATAATGTCGTTTGTGGGCCATGGAGAGGTATCCTACCCCTGTTTCTCACAGCACTATCTACCCTCTCCTCCAAAGCAGTAGGATTGCACAGGCTCACGCGTGCAATGAATGTTCACTTCAGGCTTTCCGCTACGCTTCTAGCCAGTGCAGAAAACCCCCAAAAGTCAGCTGCAGCTGACCAGAAGGGAGATCTCTGGCATTTCTGAGATGCTGAAACTACATTTGCCTATTAGAAGGCATTCCTTTTCCTTTGAAATATGGTGTGACTTTGTTTTGGAAAAAAGCATGGAGAGCACTGCATTTAACATCTCACCCAGAAAATAGATCCATTCTCTGGCAGACACTGGAAACTCCACACCAGTAACAGTTTACTGTCCACATTTTTGCATACAGTTACCTCACACTGCTGCTTTCACTCCACAATAATCTCAGTGTTTATTCCTTAAAAGTACGCATCTTCTTGCCCTTGGATACTTTTGCATATCCTTGTTCAGATACACTGATACCCTTATTCTTTAACTGCCAGTATTTTTATTGCTAGGTAACAGGGGTGACCTTTGGGCATCTGTTCAAACATCTCTGAACGCTTTTCCAACTCCCACCTGTGTCCTTCGTGGCACTCTCTCATTCGATTTCACGTAATTATTTTCACAACTTCATCTGTCCCACAAAAATTTATTTGTGCAATTTCATTTTAGCAGCAACTAGTAGATCCAAGTGATTATTCAAAAATGCTCAATAGGTCTCAAATCAGGGCTGCAAATCACCTGGATACGACTTCTCTGAAACAAAGTGTGAGTAGCTTTGCAGAATGTCATCGGTTCAGAGCACTGAACATCTCATACTCAAGCTCTGACTGGAACATATCGGCCACTGACACCACAAACCCTTCACAACCCACCCATGCCCCATCACAGACGCTCACAAAATCCATTTGCAAATGAGCTACAGGCCAAACACTACTCATTAAAATAATCTGGCAAACACTCTTGAATGAAACTTAGAAGAACACAGCTCTGCACTGTCAGGCAATTCACACGCCCCGCAACCAAATCCATTTGATAAATGACTAATTATCCTAAGCTGCATTAAAATTCAATCTTGATTGTGATTATTACTGATTAAGTACTACTCAGACTCTACAGTTCAATTCAGTACAATATCTGTGATTCAGAAGATGAGCCGGGTGCCTATTGCCCATGGCAGCATTAACACACACTCCAGTCATGGCAACAGAAGTAGGTTCTAACTTGAAACGTACAGTTTTTCAAGCAACTGGGCTCCATTACTTTCATAAAATGGTTCAGCAATATTCACAATTCCAAAATTATTTGAGTCTCTCTCATCCTCCCTGTAGTTCTGTCCCTTCTATAGCAGTGAGCCAGTTCCTACCTCGTCTTTATGTTCACACACCTCAGTTTTTCTGTTGCCAACCTCACAGCTGAAAACTTTTTGATCTTTTCTTTACCCTCTCTTTATCCTTCTGCTGTGACTGATATGTTTGAACTCCTGGAACCAATCTGAGCCCTGCAGCTACAAGCAGGGAAACCGATGACTTGCAATTTCTATAACATCTGGAAGGCCAAGGATTGATAATTCTCTGTAATCAAGGAACTTCACTGCAGCCAAAAGAGCTGAAACCACTGCAAAAGAGCACTTATAAAATGAAAAAAAACCTACAAAATAATAGCAAAATTTACAGCAAATAAAAGCAGAGGACGCGGTCTCAAGCCCTGCACACATGCCCATACTTGACATTGGCCAAGGGCTGCACTGAGGTTGAGGGTGAAGGCACAAAAGGGACACAGAATGGTTGAAGTTGGAAGAGATCTAGTCTAACCCTAACCCCCAGCTCAAGCAGGGCCACCTACAGCAAATTTCCCAGTACCATCTCCAGATGACTTTTGAATATCTTCAAGGATGGCAGCCTGTTCCAGTACTCATTCACCTTCACAGAAGGTTCCCCCAACCATCAAGAAACACTTTTTTAGTGTGTTTCAGTTTGTGCCCAATGCCTCTGGTTCTGTCAGTGGGCACGACTGGAAAGAGCCTGGCTCTGTCCTTTTTACACCTTATCTTCAGGTATTTATATACATTGCTAAGATCCATCTGAGTCTCCTCTGAGCTTAACAGTCCCAGATTCCTGAGCCTTTCCTCCTGTGATACGCTCCAGTCCCTTCAACATCTTTGTGGTCCTTTCCTAGACTCTCTCCAGTATGTCCACGTCTCTGTCGGACTGGGGAGCCCAGAACTGGGCGCAATACTCCAGAGGTGGCTTGACCAGAGCAGAGTAGAGGGGAAAGGAACATCTTCATTGAAAATGGCAGTGTTTTTCCTAATGTAGCCCAAGATACCATTGGCCTTCTTTGTGGCAAGGGCACATTTACTGTCTCACAATCAACTTGGTGTCCACCAGGACCTTCGGGTCCTTTTCTGCAAAGCAGCTTTCCAGCTGGGTAGCATAAAATGACAGATGATTAAGGCTGAGCTCAAGGCTTTCACACTTGAAAAGGTACATAATCTACACACTGCAAAGGAGGGGTTAAAAAAAAAAAATAAAAATTTCATTTTGCTCATGGGCCCTGACCCAAACAGTCTGGGTAAAAACAGCCCCAAGTCTACTGCACCACCTGCAACTTTGGTAAGACTTGTAGTAAGCTGTTTATCAGCCACTGTTCGCCTGCCTTTAAAATGCATACGTGGCCAAAATACCTGTTCATGTTGAAGAATGAACCCACCTACTGTATTTGTTGAATATTGGTCTCTTGTTACCTTTGTGCATCATGTAGATGAAATTAAATCCTCTGTGAACAAACTTCTTTGCAAATGTGAAATCAAAGCAAACAACATTAAGTTGAAACACAGCTGATAATGCAACATTAATTTCATTGCAAGGAAGAGGTTCAATTCGCAGTATTTGATTTTCTCTGAATAACAGATAGCACCTATTTACTAGACCTAGAAGTAAATCATTTTTCCAATTCTCTACTGGTAAAATACAGTAGCACATAATAGCACGATTTTGCTGTATTATTAAAAAGAGGGTCAGTATTTCAGTTACGTTCTTTTTATCAATAAGGTTACTCAGCAGTCATGAAGCATAAGCTGAACATCCTGTGCCTCTGAAATGTTAAAACATATCATTCCAATCGTTTTTCCACTCCTTGCTAAGTACCACTGCAACTCAGATTGCAGTGTCAGCTGCCTAGATAAGGATTATATAACACGGGGAAAAAATAGCGTGAACATCTAACTGCAAGTCAGCATGAAATAAATGACTCAAACATGGATGAATTCAGACTTTGAGACTGACACTGCAGGTCACGTCTGGGTCCATTTCTGTGCAAAAAAATACATGCTTATCACCAAAAAAAAAAAATAAAATATTATTGGCATTAGCTTCTGCAAAGAGATATATTTCATTGAAATATTCAGCTTCCAGACTGTAGGGTCATCCAAGAAATAGTAGGAATATTATAAACAGAGAATAGAGTTTTGGTAGCTCATAACAAAATTACAGTGCTTACAGCTTGTCTAAAAAATAACTGTGTAGAAAGGAAAACGGTCAGGGGACGGCCAACACAGGAAACATTAAGTTGAAAATCCGGCAGTATGAAGGTTAAAAAAATGGAGACAAATTTGTCTTGAGAGGAAATTGTTCAGAAATTACACAAGATGTACTCAAGCTGCGGTATAGATAACACAACAAACATGGTTGTTTCCTCTGTCATAAAATACATAGAGGTTTTCAAAAGAACATAAAAAAGCAAATTTTAAGATGAGACAGGAAACTGTGTAAAGAACCCCAAACCATCAGGATTATACTGTAAAGCTGGTTATCAATATTGCTGAAAGATCCAGAACAAAATGTAAGGCAAGGTAGTTACTTGCATTGAAAATAAGATCCTGGTTTCCTCAAAGCAGTTAAGTGCTACTGTCACAAGTGATTTTTATGAGGTTTTGACTCATCAAAAAACAGTTCAATTTATCCTCCTCAGTGAACAGCTCACTTTTGAGAAGGGAAGTAAGAATTCTTTGAAAACGTTACCATTGGTCCCAATCCTGTTATCACTTTGGCACTCAAATCTTCTTTGTCATAGAAAATATGCCATATTAAGCAATACACTTGTCAGCCAAAGTACCACTGGTATTTACATGTTTTTAGAACTGGAAGCTCTACAGAACAGCTGTGTCTATAAATATATTGTTCTGAATCAGGGGGACACCACTGTTGAACCTTCCCAACAGCAGCAGTGCACCCCAAAGCAATAAAGTGGCTCGCAATGGAGATCTACAGCCACAAGCATAGTAAAGGACAAAAACTGGGACAAGGAAGACAAGATTAAGGTACTGGAATTTAAACAGAGGTGCAGACGGATGGAGCAACTGGGAAGCAATGGGGAGAGAAAAGTGTTTACAGAAAGTCTAATGGCTGTATTTACTATTTGGATTAACCTTGTCTCCTAGAACAGTTTGATGCTATTATTTACAGGCTGATAATGTTCATACCCAAACCCATTGAGTTAGACTAAGCAGCTACACTGAGCCATAAGCTGAATGGGTAAGCAGGGGTTAACAGGCAGGAGGAGAGAGTGAAGTGGAAAGCAGAGATTTGAGGTGGACTCTGAAGGGACCAGAAATGCAGTAAACGGATTTGAGCAAGATGTTCAAGTCTTCAACTTCATTATGAGCTAACGAAAATCTAATGTTGGGTAGCACGCTGACAGCAATGTAAATTCTTCCAAAACTGAGGAAGGAATAATGAAAGAACAATTTGCTCCGAGTTGTAAATCAGTGGGGAGTTTTCTTATTCATCTACAGGCACACTGGGAAATGTTCTGCTCTCCTAATCACTGCAGCTGGGTGACAGCTCCCTTGGAGGGCATTGGGGACCTGGAGACTTCCCAGCTACAGGGAGATGGACTAGTCTTTCCAAGAGCTTCCGGAGCACATGGAGAGACAAGAAAGGCAAAGGCATATTTACATAGTGGTAATAAAGCAAAGTACCTGACTGAAGCCCAAGCTACCAGCACTTCAGAGGCCTAAATGACCCGTAAGGCTAAATACATTAAGAGCCTCTCTGAAAACGGATAGGCAGGATCTTATCCGACTTTGCTCTGAAAGGGAAATAGGAGCACAAGAGCTCGCTAATCTTCAAGGATTATCCCCATGGAGCACAAGCACAGCACATCCCAAAGTGCAGAAGCCAGCATGGCTCAACAGAGAACTCCAAACTGAACTAGAAAGCAAAAACCAGCAAGGGCAGCGCAGGGTGGGACTGGGTTGTTGAAGAGAAGCACAGAGGCATTGCCCAGGCAGGTAGGAAGGGAGTTAGAAAAGCCAAAGTCCCATGT
Source organism: Neomorphus geoffroyi (assembly GCA_033558235.1). NCBI lineage: Eukaryota > Metazoa > Chordata > Aves > Cuculiformes > Neomorphidae > Neomorphus > Neomorphus geoffroyi. The sequence goes on along the minus strand of JAUMJM010000045.1, from coordinate 8,364,746 downwards.
TCTTTCCTAAATTGTGGGATTGCTTTCCACAGAAGTGTACTCAAAGTAAAAACATCCAGAAAGAGACTGGGCCAATTCATAGACTAAGAGAAGCCATAAGGACTGTTACATACAAAGGCAAACCTTCAGATCTGGGAAGTCTCTAATGAACGATTTCCTTGTGTCCGCTTTGGAAAAAACTGTCACACGTGCCATCTGCCTTCTCATCCTTGTTCAGGATCATCCATTACTGGCCACTGTCACAGGTGGAATATTGGGCAAGTGTGACCTGTGATCTGACATGGTACAGTCATCCTTATGTTCTCTGGTCTGTGCTCCACTCTGCTGTACTTGTACATAGCTAGATTTGTATTTACTCACATTTGGAGGTCAGCCCTAACTTCCAGCATGAATATTTTTAAAAACAAAGATGACAGGAATTAGCACAGAAGGGAAAATGTCTCTGTTCTCATGTTGAAAAAACATCAAGATCCCCTAAGATAGAGTAGCATGCCATCTGAAACAGTTTTTCCTCTGAAGCTGTTGACCTACTTTGTTAGCTATACAATTTCTTACAAATTTACTATATTATAACAGCTGTGTTCATGCTGTTCTAGTGTCAGCACTTCTATTCTAAACCCCCTTTTTCACACACTTCCGTAATAACTCAATTATAAAACTTGGGTAAAATGTGGCTCTCCACAAGCATTTTCTTCTCCAAAGTATATTTGACCACCCGCAAAAATGCACCATTGCAAAATGCCAAATTGCCCACTTGGGGTCTGATTTATCCCCTGGCATGTGGCAGGACTCTGCCTGGGGGCGGCTGGGGAAGATATCTGAGCCCATAAATGCCATGAGAAAACAAAGACCACTCCTGTCACTGACAGAGCAACCGCAGACATGCGATGTGTGGCCCTGCACTGCATTTTTGTGTTCCCTGGGTGCGTTTGCGCAGAGCCCCAGCACCACACAGGGCAGCACAGGGCGGGTCAGGAGCTCTGCTCTGCAGTCAGGTACCCCGGAGCGGCTGGACAAAATCATGGGGTGCGGTAAAGGGGGCAATCTTGGAAGTGCATAGCGCTGAGTGAAGGGGAGGCTTGGGGAGGAAAGGAGCTGCGGAAGGGAAATCAGTGTAGGGAAGGGAGAATGAAAGGATAAGGGAGCAGTTTGGTTTACTATGAAAAGCCCGTACCCTGTCAGTAGTGTCCTTCCAACACAGCAGCTGGGAATGAGGGAGGGAGACCTGACAGCTGTACAGGTAAAACAGCAAGAAGAAATCTGGCTCCCCCATTCAGCTACGGTCAAGCTTTGGCTTTTCTCATTCCCTCCCTGCCTGCCTGGGTGATGGCTCTGTGCTTCTCTGCCCCACTCTCAATTCATGGTCCTTCCATAACTTTTTCCTATTGTATTCTTTCTGATTACGGCACCAAAACCACGAGCTATTCACAGTGCTGGAACAGCATAGATCTATAGAGAGCAACAAAATAGTGTTTCTCCAGTTTGTTCCCTATTTCTCTCCTAATAACCCGTAATGCTGTTTGCTTTCCTGCCTGCTGCTGTGCCTATCACCCACATTTCGCAGAGCAGCCTCTAGAGACCCAAGCCTCACTCCTGTACAGCAACTGTTCACTTAGTCACATCATGACACAGACTCTCACACTACATCCACACAGCCGTACCGGCGAGATCCAGGAAGCAACACTACCGTATGATAACACAGGGCACAACCCTGCCTAGCGCGGGGCCTCTATCCTGCAGCCCGTGGCACTGCCTAGGTGCATCCTGAACGGGACACAACCACCAGGCAGAGGCTGCACATCTGCTTTTTCCCCAGAACACTTTCTGCAGCAATGCCCCGCCCCCCGACAGCAGTGAACCCCAAAGGTGCCAAGCTCCAAAACTTCACTGAGGCCGAAATAAAATCTTCCCTCAGTAGATCCAGGCCCAGCTATTTTCTTTCCCCCATAAAATACAAAGCAGTCCTCACACTGGAGAGTCTCCTCCAGATATAGGACTGCTGCTTTCAGTCCAGACAATTTTTCCCTTTCTGGACATCTCCGAACAATCACCAGGGCTCCCAAACATCAGTAGTTTGTTTTCACTAAAAAACATCAAAAAAATCTGAATTCAGGAAATAGGAAGATATTGAATAATTACCATATTTCACATAGAATAAATGTTGAAGTCTTCTTCTGTAGAAAGACTGAGTTTTATGCACGAGTGATATCCTATTGAAATAAATGAAATTCCGTGACTGCAAAATAAGGCATGACCATGTCTGGTAGGATCACGCATAACAATGACTGTCTTTCACTTCTAACCATAAAGAATCTGACTATATATTAATGTTGATAAATTACAGAAGTTAGATTCAATTCTACAGTTCATTTTAAAATGTCAACCTTTTATCTGCTCCTACTTTCTTCAGACGCAATGATCAAGTGAAAGAATTCAGCTTCAGTCCATCAGTGGATTTTCCCAATTGCTACCTAAGCACGTATATGACAGCTGTCAATTCAGAAATCATTTATCACAACAGAAAGATGACAGGAAAACACTGAGTTGATATGACAGCAATGGCAAAAAATTGTTAAAGCAGGCATCCCTGTAGGAAATCTTTCCGCACTACAACAGATGGCCAGTAGTTAGAAGAAATCATTAAAGCTTGAATTCTGAAAATTGGTTAATTTTTTCACAGCAAAGGTTGGCAGATAAAAACAAACAACTTCACCAGCCTTCCAGGGTGATCCAGTCCATTTATAGAGTGCAGGTACCTATCAATAACACAGCAAAGGCACTAGATTTTACAGGCACGCTGCTATATTGTATAATGATTTTATAATCATTGTATCATTTCCATATACCACACAGACAATGCAGTCAGACAAGTGTCATAATTGCATAATTACTACATTAATTCACGCAGGCAGCAATTATGCAAATACTGCAGCTCTGAGCCCCAGGAGGGGAAGCCACTGAGGGCACAGCCTGCGAGACTGGCAGCCAGTGCCCTGCAGCCTCCCAAGCACTGCCCAGCCCCACAGACCACCCTGCCACCGTCACGTTGGCTACGGATCTGCCAGGGAGCCTGGGAAGGGGCTGGGGGCATGAAAGGTGGGATTTTTCTCTTCTAATGCTTTAAAAGGAACAAGACAGACATGATCCTCTCAGCCATTCTGGAGCGCATCAATTCATACGAGGAAAATGTGGACCTCCCTCTATATTTGAGAGATTGGTAACAAATACACATATTATCCGTCTCCAAAGTTCATATCCTTTCAGACTAGTGCTTGACCCAGATAGCATTCATTAGGGTTTGGGGTTGGTTTTTTTTTCACATTACTAAAATATATTCCAGCACTGGACAAAGAAAATGAAGATTTACTAAAAAACCAAAAAAAAAAAACCACAACCTTAAGAGAGAAAAAAAAAAAAAAAAAAAAAAAAAAAAAATCAAGGTGTATGAGCATTGTAGCACAGCTGGGCTGCACTCTAAATTAAAACATCACAAAGCTTGCTTTTAGGACCCATTTAAATGTGAAACTTGGGGACTGCAAACCTGTAGAAACCAGGGAACAGATGCCCAAGTCATTCCCAGTTTTGAAGGCCTTTTTTTTTTTTTTTTTCAAAAACAACAACAAAAAAATCTCCTGGGAATCCACAGCAATTGTTGTTTGAGTGAGAGCATCTCAACAGCTACACAAGCACAACTTGCCTCAACTTGCCTTACTCACGCAGTCCTGGGGATACGTTTCTGTTGCAATAAATGCTGCTAGCGTGTGTATATAAAAGCTTTCTTGTCTTTAAGCAGAAAACAGAAGAAAAGATGAAGTAGCAATAGTCCTCATCAGCCTAGTGGATATGGCAGCCAAGCAGCGGGCATATCCACTGATGGCACTGAAAAAGCTAACTTGGTACCACCTCTGAATTTGATTTGAGAAGTCCTTTTAATTACTGATAAGAAATAAGGAAAATTTTCTCTTCCCTTGAAATACAGTTCCTAATTTAAGGCTGAACTGATCTTTAAAAAGCAAAGGCTGTTTCCTGCGCCTTACCGTACACTCCAGTGAAGTGTGTATTGTAAGCCTGAGCAAGTGAATTCATAACACTGCAGTGGGATGTCAAAGGAAAGAAAAACAAACAACATTGTTATGCGAAGATACATACTTTTTCATAAGAACTCTGCCCTCTGGGTGAGGATAACCATGCTTCCAGCACTCTGTTCTCGCTCATTTAATAACGGGATACACTTGTGTTGTGTATATGTTGACAGAAAGCAGAAGTGACAGAACACTCGGGAAGCTTTGCTTTAAGTATTTGCCTTTTGGAATGGAAATACTTGAGGAGAACCTCTAGGCTGATAAAATATGTCACTTGAACATCAAATAAAAATAACTAAAATCAACTTTATCAGCCACAAAAAACCCTCCATCTATTTCCATTGTGAAGTGCAGCAACATCTGGTTTAGGCCTTTTCTGTTTCAGACATTTAACGAGTTCCCTTCTGATTGAGGATCCAAATACTCTGAACCTGCCAAGTAACAAAGCAGCATTACCTCAAAGTTGCATCAAACCACCTGCACAGCTGGAGTTTTAAGTCCAGAACCTGCAAACAAGGCATGAGCAGGATTTGATGCTGAGAGGCATGAACATCCCAGCCGAAGACCGACTCACAGCGACAGAGACCAGGATCACTCGAGCTCTCCTGACTGAGTGCTTTGCTATGGTAATATTCAGCTGACCTGGAGACAGCCCTGCTGTTTCTCCTACAAAACTTGTTCCCTCTTAAATATCAGCACCAACCCCTAAAGCCACAGGAATGATGAAACAAGACGGATCAATAAGGGTTAAAAATTAAATTCCTTGTGCTGTTTTTAAAGCCCTACAACAATAATAGTTAATTCTGACAGACACAGGCTATTTAAGCGCTTTACTTTGATCATCTTGACTTTCCAAACTTAACTCCATAAACACACGAATACATACATACCTTTCAGAGAGAGGCAGTAATTATAGCTGACAGTTGTGAGAGCATTTCACATGTTTCAGTAATAAACCTATCTATCCCTATTAAATATTAATACACCATGTCTCCCTATTACATATTATGTCATCAGTCACATCATTTTCAGGAGGAAGGTCAGCAAAAACAAGATAACAAGATTTTTGTCATTTTTTAAAATATAGACTGAGCAGTTAATAGATGTTAAATAGCACTTCTCTTGTCAGGCGTTTTATTATTAACAGGACTGATACACAAGCAGGAAAAAATAAATAAAACATTTTCCTGCCTTAAATTTGTTTATCTATTTTACAACTATCAGAGGACATATTTCAGCCAGGATAGGAAGGACACTTAGAGGAAGGTAAAATGAAAATACACCCTGATCCTTCTCCATGCTGCCACCTCCCAGCCTCTCCAGGGAGACTCGGGGAAGCCAACACTGAAAGTTAGCACTGCTTTGCGAGGCAGGACAATTGGGAGCCAGGGAGGGCTGCTTGGGTAAGAGTGTCAAGATAAGGACTCAGATACAAATGACAATGCCACTGGTTCCCCCAGTCTGTGGTTGAGAAGATTCACCAGAGGTAGCCTTCTAGCTCTGTTGAAACTCTAGTACCTTCAGCTGCCATGTTTCTCTTAACCTCACCAATTATTCTCATGCTTTCCTAATCAAGAAGGATGACTCTGGCAAGCATAAGCACATACGATACCCACAGACACTGTGGATCATTTGTAATTATTATTTCCATTTTTTGACTTAATAATACAGTCTGGCACTGGTCCTGAAGTTGACTCATTTGACATTTAGACTTTCCTACTGGAAAAAAAAAAAAAAAAAAACTGGTTTCATAAAAGTAAAGACATTTCAGAGGAATATACTTCACATGAAATACTTTCAAACAGTTAAACTTAAATGGTCTAATATCTGAAATTTTTTAATTATATATACAAATTTCATGAAAAATCAAATTATTAAAAACATTTCAGTTTCCTTTTCACCAACTGTTTTTACCCACATAACTTTCACACCAGTCTTTTGAAAGGTTACAACAAAATCTGTTTTCAACTTTCTTTTTGTGGAAATTATAGTGTTTGACTTTTCACTTTAGTTTGGGTGAAACAAGAACGTGGGAAACTTGGACTTGTTACCAGAATCTGAATTTTTTGTTTAAAAAAAATCATTCATTTACTGTTGCCAATCTTTATTGCTGGTCACTTTTTTTGCTCCACTTCAGTCTCTCCTCAGCCTCCCTGCTCTCCTCAGCAGCCCTCCAAACCCAGGGAAAGGGGCAGGCAGCCAAAAGAGAGGGTTTGTAGCTGCCAGATAGACTAATGGGAAGGCTGAAAATCTCCAGTTGTCCGACAACTTTTTCAATTTGAGGAAGGGGAAAAACAAAACACATCAACAGGGACTACTTAAAAACAGAACTTCACCACCACTACCTGCAAACACTTGGGCTAATCTCTGTCATTAGCTGATTAAGCTCAGCCTTACGACTAGGTGCTTTTTTACTCTCACTGCTTCTAGTGGAAAACTCCCCCACAACCTCCCACGTATGTAATTACAAATTTTCTTTCTGTTTGTGCATAACCAAGTTACATCCTGTTATTCTTACAGCAACCTTGCCCTTTTTCCCCCCAAATAGGTATTTCTTTCACTCCCAGATGTTAACTCTCCCCTAAGTATTATCAATAGCAATTCAATCATACAGGCTTCGTTTTGCTGCAAAGAGAACTGTTCTGTCTCACCTCAATACTAAGGCTTCCCACTGCCCTGCTTATCCAAGTAACTCCTCTCTGCTTTCCAAGTTTTAAGCTATCTTTCTTAAGCTTGATAACTGGCAGCACGCATGAGGCTCTGGAGTGCAGAGCTCCACATTTTTCAGGCTGCTCCATTAACCTCCACTTCTCTTCAGCCAGGATTACCTTTGCTGACACGCAGCCCGCAGAGTCTTCTCTTATTCCCAGATCTGCAGAACTCAAGCCACAGTACTCATTACCTAGGCTACGCTATCCTCTATCGTATAGAGCTTTCTCAGATCACACCTAAATTTGTCTGCTCACTCTGCTTAATGCTCTGAAGTTTCCTTAGCACTCCCAAAGCCTCTGAGTGATCTTCAGATTTCCTCTGTATTTCCTGTAAACTCCAGAGATGAACAAACAGAGGATTACACCTTCAACCCCATCATTTGAGGCACAGGGTATTGGCCCATCTCTTCCTTCCACTGATTAATAAGTAGGTTAGAATTGCGGATCCTGCTTGTTTGGGTGCTTAACAATTACTACTTTATTTTCCCCTCCTGTGATAACTTCTGTGAAACGTAGAAGAATCCTTTAAAACATAAAACACAAAAAGTAAGGCAAAGTTCCTCTCTTGGAAAGATCACTGGTTTTGAATACACACATACATTGTTTGCACCATTTTTTTAATTTTTTTATTTTTTTATTTTTTTGAGTAATTCAAAACCAGTTTTGACAACAGATTTTTATTTAGCTTCAATGCTTGTAACCAGCTTCAATTTTCTTTTACTAGGGGATATAGTTCCATTAAATTAGTGTCTGCAAGATTGCAGTCTAGGAGAATTCCATCCTATTTCATGCTTCATTATGAAAGATTCATACAGCCCTTCTCATCATGTTTCTACAGTCATCTACATCAACTTTAGCCTACTAAAATGTTGTATGGTACAAAGTGACAAGTTCAAATGCTCAGTCAAGTTCAGCAGGCTTAACCACTCTGACAATGATATGTAATCTTACTTGGTTAGGGATAAAGAGACATCCTAATCAGCACACAAGAGCAGCCTTTATTGTGGTAATTAGCATTTACCAAATTGCAACATTAAGCTCAAAATGTTGAAGAGTGCCCTAGAGGCAGAAGTACAGGAGAGAGATTACCTACAGGCCTCCAAGAATGGAAGCTGTCTTTGTGCTGGAAGAAGCCCTGCAGTGATGTGAGCACCACATGCCTGAGCTTGTTTTCTATGGGGAATGGTGGTAATAGGATTAGTTTCTACAACATGACATGTTAATAAACTGTCTCTCACAAACACGCACACCCCTTCCTCAAGAAAAAACCCAGATCTGTCCCGTGCAAGAAAGACTGAATTATTTACTCACTGGAAGAGGTACCTGGAAAACAATACCTAAGAGCAGAATCAAACACTTGAACTTCTCAGGCAAGTACAAGCTGCCATTTTTTTTTTAACTTTGTTTTTTTTCCATAGCACGCAAGATACCAACTGAGAAACATAAACCAGGGCTGAACTAGAGGATAACCAGGGTACTGGCCAAGTCTGTCAAACCAAGGTCATGTCATCAAATTAATGATTTTCATTTTACATTGTACAGCTGACCAACCTGTTTGTGAGGGTGTGTGTACACTCATATGTGCACGTGTTTTAATCAAGTCTGAGTTGGAAATAACTACACTGAAGGAAGTGCAGGTGCTACAAAGTCCGATTCCCAAAGCCAACGTCAATTCCTTCAGCCATTTTCCACCGCACAGACCAGTGAAGGCTTCTGAAAAAAAATCACTTGCAAACCACAAACTACTGGCACAGTGTGGCATTCTACAGCTTTGGATTGGTTGTTTTTTAATAATCTCCATTCTGTCATCTTGTCTACTAGCGACTACCTGGTGTGAGTGCTAGAGCAGATCATGCTATATAGTAATGACACAGTAGTGATATCTGACACCTGAATATCCAAGAATTTTAGGGATGTTGAGTTTCTTACTAGATCAATACCATTAGAGAAAGCAAATCGATTGCCTACCATGACTATTACTTTTAACACTCATGGTATTTCATGTTCTTGGTTTTGCTATCATCCAGTGAACGATATTTTCATTTATACATCTGTGCCGTTATTTTCCTAGAAGAAAAACTTCGAGAGACCTTACCAGGGCTTCATTTGCATTTGATGATTCAATTTAATAGCCCTGTGGGCTAAAAGCCAACTGATGAAAATTTCTAATTCATGATGGCAGGGGAGGATGTTAACCCCATTAGCATCAAAAAGAAATGACCAAGTGTCAAGACAGTTTTCACAGTTCCATTCCTGTCCTTTCAGAGCGGTTAAAGCTCCCAGAATCAGGTTAGTCAATGGTGCAGACTAGTTCCTCGGTTAACATGTCCAATGGTGCTGTCACACACTATGCATTGACTGCATCAGTCATGCTGCTGGATTCAGCTTTGAGACACTTAAACAAGTAAAACAAAAGATACACAATATATTCTTTACACTTAAAAGCACTTAATGAAAAAATAATTAAAAAAGAAAAGAAGAGAAATTATATATTTTTTTTACTGAAAAACAAGTGCACCAGAATACAATGGATGAGATGGGGAGGATAGGTATTTTCCGTACTGTATCATTTGCCCTTCTAACTATCATGACACAGGAAAATTAAAGCAGCTTTGTAGCATTCTCAAACTTGACTAGATAAATCACAGGGTAAGCATAGGGGTTTCAGATACTCCTCAGAGATTAGTCCCAGAAGGTTGGCTGGATCCTCATCCCCTCCTTGGTCTCATTTTGACAAAGCCTCCCTGCTGAACAAGGAGTCATTCCAGGCTGGAAAACTCACTGTCACTGGTGCTCGTAAGATTTCACTTCAATCGTTTTAGTTCTTTCTAAATATCTACACTTTTAAACTTTTTTTTTTTTTTTTATTCACTTCAGTGGTACGATAAACCTTCGCAAATAGTACAGCCAACCAGCATTCAGAAAAGGCCAGCTGAGGACCTCTGCAGAACATGCTTCAACATGAAGTACAAGTTAACTAGAAACATAGCAAAATCAGGAACATTTTGTGAGACTGATCTTGCAAGGCATTGACTGTCAAGTTCTTCAAGGTTTGTGCTCTACAGCAGACAATCTTTTAACTCAAGCGATGTAGGTTCTTGCTTTGGAAAAATAAAAACCCACATCAGTGGCTAACAATCGCTAGCTCCAAACACAATACAGAGAGGAAATAAGAGAATTAACTCATTAGGAAGTTAGTACAGTGGTTTTGCCAGTCCTCTTGTATGCACTTGCCGTAGCCAGTAAGGGCATTTAGGTTCTAAAAAGAAATACGAAAGAGAAGAGAAACTACAAACAGTTCACTTTCACCCTCCAAAATAACTGAAATCCATTTCCAAACAACAATGGAATCCTCAAAAATGTGGGTCAAAGAAAAAGCACTAAAATTTTCCCTTAACAATAGTGTTTTCCCTTCCAACCAAATTCCTGACTTCCATCTTCAGCAGTCTTAGACTCTTCACTCTATTAATAGCTTAATGCATGATAAATAATACATTATTCAAAAGGAACTTGTACTTTCACATTTGGTACAATACTTGCGAGCTACTGGCACTGCCTTCCACTTGATTTCAAGTGACATGCCCAGAATCTTTGCAAAAAAAAATAAATCTGCCCATTCAAAACAGATACTGTCTCTGCCCAGCTGAATGCATCTTTTTCTTGCAACCAAAGAAAGAAGAAATACTGAGTTCAAAATGTACTTCAAAGGGGAGGAGAGAACATAAAAAAAGATGAGGTGTCCTATTCAATTCAGGTCACACCACTTCCAAAAGGCTGTAGCAGAATTACAAAAGTTTCAAAGATGGGCAACAAAAATAATTAAAGTCATGCTGATTCTTCCATTCAGTAAAGACTGAAGACGTTTGGACTTAGATCAGAGAAGCAAAAGCAAAGGTAGAGATGGCATGAAAATAAAGACGACAATATGATAAAAGATACACTAAAGATAAATCAAGGTCCACCATTGTCTCTTTCATAAAGCAAGATCAAGGATACATTCAACAGTACCAGAAGTTCTCAGAATTGCACAACGCATTTTCCACCCCTGGTAAGTGATATCATCAATGTCAAGGGTATGGGCTGAACAAAAAAGCCAGGCAGGTTATACATTCACAGGTTACAATGGCATTTTAAATTTCTTTTAATTAATGTTCTGATCCCTCCAAATGAAGCAATTTTCTTTGTCTTTTAGAAGATAAGTTTCTTGGACTCTAATTTTGATAGTGTCAAGAATACTTCATTTTCAGTTTACCAGGTGGACAAATGACTTCACTTTTTATACAGTCATAAATCACAACACAACAGAAATTGAAACAAAGCATACTGATTTTACTGATGTCAGTAGTTCCACGACAAAATATCTGTATCTCACATTGATCTTTTAAATGTCTTTGTGGTCTACACTGGAGGAAAATAAATTGATAAACATTGGAATTTCAGAAATGAAGCTTCCAATTTCAGCTAGCACCTTTCCATAAATATTGTAAATATCAATACTTTCAACGTGTCTTTAGCATGAAAATAACCCACATTGCCAAGCATATGGACCGAAATAGCATCAAACATGAAAAACTGCAAGCACAAACAAGAAAACAGAAAGGTGCATACTAACAGCATCTGTTTGGGGACTGCATCTCTATTACAAAGCTAACAAGGCTTCCATGAGATCACAGAATATTTCAAGTTGGAAGGATCAAGATACTGGGTGTGCATTCATTCCTTAAGTGGATACGATACACTCAAGGCACAAGCCAACCATCAACAAATTTGGGAGTAAACTTTCACTTGTCTCAGTTTACTGGAGAGTTCAGCATAGTCGTTGCCAGGGAAAGAAAGTAAGTGCCTCGCGCCCATGGTGGCAGGGGAAGACTCATCCTCAGCCTGCAGCTACTTACACACTGCATTGACCAAGCTCCTCTCAGGCCTAGAACAAGGGCTTGCTTGGTTAGTGAGGCTGCAGACACCACCTCATGGCAAAACAGCTTCAGAAAAAAAGAGGTACACAGAGAAGCGTGATTATCCTGCAGTAGCTCTGAGCTAGAGAGACTTTGAGCAGGAGAGAAGATACTCAATGGCAGCAGAGAGGAAGAGAAAGTCTGTCCCCAGGAGAAGACAGCAGGAATGTCACTGGTATATCACTTTACATCTCTGTTACTATTTTCTCGTTGCCATGGGAATACAAGAGAAAGCAGTTACCATTTTGCATTCAAAGACACACGTAAAGTCTAGGTGTGAACAGTATCATTTGTTCGCAGCCTATAATCTTCTCTTCCAACCAATGTTATATAGTTTAGTTTGGGGGAGGGTATTAATAACATTCCCTTCTCTATTCACATGTTAAAATTAGCTAACCTTCTACCTGCTCTGAAGAACATCCAAAAAAAAAAAGCAATGACAAGCACTAAGTTATCAGGGTTAAACAGATCTTTCTTCCATATAATTAAAATTAACGTACTAACTGGAATACTCTTCATTGAGCTGATGTTATCTGGCTTTTCATGATGAGGCCATCTACAAAATTAATTCCATCATATTTAACTTCAGTGTCAAGAACCAGACTTTAAAGCACTTCAGCAGAATTAGCTTTGAAAATTTTAGTGATGATTGCCGAGGCAGTCTAGAAGTCCTTCCTTATCCTGATTAAACAACATGGCCTGCATTCTCCGAGAAAGGATCAGTGATGGATGTCAGGAGAGATAAATAATGGATTTTTATTTGTTTGTTTGTTATATCGACAAAGAAGAGAAGAACATACACAGCCTACATTAGGCTGTGTTCAAATACTCCTGTGAAGACTCCTCATTTCAACCTGAAATAAAATATGATTCCTCATATTTATTCAATCATCGACAGGAACAAGCAGGTATTGAAGAATGGGCTTAGCACCAGGAAAGCGCTACCAACACTTTATTTTTTTTATTTGAATGAATAGTTTGATGTTTTATCTGAAGACTTAAATCATGCAGAAACAAGTGTCCATACCTAGCTAGAGTGACTGCACATTTGCTCAGTTATCTTCAAAATTAAAACTCCTTAATATGCTGAGAGCTAAACCCCGTGATGTTCAATAATGCAGTCAGTTCCTCTTCACAGAGCGTTTTCTACACAGTTTATATACGACGACAGAACAAATTAACATACAAAATTAAGAAAATGCCAATTTTCAGTCTCTAGATTATTTTCAGTGAGCTACAAATAAGTGTTTGAAATGCAAGTCAAGTATTAACTGGAGACAGTTGCATTGTGTCGGGGAAAAGCCATACAGAAAGGATCAAACATATTCAGAGTTCAACCATATTCAAATAGAATTAACATTCAGACTGATGGGCATGTGGATAGGAGTTACTTAGTGTTCTCCCACTTCTAGCAGTCTTACTCAAGGCTCTCAGATATCGACTGAAGCAGTCCAACCAACCTCAAAATCAGTCTCCTTAGTGCATTTTAGCAACACTCCAAAGACACGGTTGATGGTGAGAACTGATTACGCAAAAGTAAATATATAAAGCTGTAAGTAGGCGTATAAATACATTGAAAGGATGCTAAAGGGAAAGGCCAGAGAAAGGAGAACTCTTAAGAAAAGGCCACTTCAAAATCAAAACTATTTTAGTCCAGCACTATATTCTTTTAATAATGATCATTAAATATTGTTTGAATGAGTGAAATGGAGAAGCAAAAACATACATCCCAGATTTAGATAAAGACTGATGCTACTTGTAGAAGAAGGAGCTGGAGGTATTTGATACAGCACTAAAACCTGTAGCAACAGTAAGAAATGGCTGATTAAAATTCAGATGCTGTAATTCAGATGCTTTTCACAGAGTGTGTGAAAAGTAGAGCTACATAATTCATAAATAGAAAGCAACATTAAATAGCATTAAATATCCTGCTTATGCAAAAGCAAAGACATGCAGAAGGGGTGCTAGCACGCTCAGCATACGTACCAAGTGCTGGCTTCCCCTCACAGGAACAGGTCTGTGTTTCCAGCACACACCACACATCATTACAAACACGACTGCTTCAGCAGCACAAGGAGGAGAGGAGCTCTCTCAGAACAAGAAGAACAAGGAAACCTCAGCTGGAGGATACCGTGTGATTAACAATTAAACATTGTGGGGAACCTGGATTTGCTACAGGTGGGGAGAAATTAATTCTTCAGGTTTACAGCTGATTCCTCTCTGCAGAGACAGCACTGCTTCTGAAGGCTGCATACGTCTGAGAGCACAGGGGTCAGCTCAGCACTAAGACAGCTGGTGGTGTACACACTTTTGAACTTGGCAAGTCATCCATTGCCATATAATCATTATTGCCAGCCATTTAATTTGGGATTAATGGGGAAAAAAATAGGTGCTATATCTGAGCCAATACTATATTATACAGAAATAACAGGCCAAGTGTTCTATTGCAGTGACTCACTTTCCCTGAGGTCAATGAAACTATATCAGCAGGAAATTTTGTCCCGTTGCAAGGATCTAAGCAAATAACTCACACTGAATCATTTATCTAATTAATCTCAATTTTTGAGCATGAATACTAACAGGCTCCAAATTCCCCGCTAATTTTTATTTGCACTTATTTACTGAATAATCCTTGCCCGTGACACTGCTGTGAAGTTCCCACAGAAGGATGGGTGAATTTCTGATCTATTCCTCAAGGTTACACAACATCTTTCTATCCACCAGGAACACACGATTTGGAAGCAAAAGTTGTGTCCTACAATAAATTCTGTGCCATTTGCTGGAAAGCAAATGCTATTGTTGAAAAAAATTTGCCAGTGAAGTTAGTAAAGCAGTGAAAAAGAGTTGAACACCGTAAATTCCATGAAAGAACATAAAACAGTGATCATTTACTGCTGTTACTCCTTTGCTTATATTAAACAGCAACTAGGAGAAAGAATTCCTTTTTGTTCTCCCTCTCTTAAAATAAATGCTAAGGGTTTGTATAGATATGAATAATTCAATAACCCAGTGATTTACAGGTATTATATATTTATATGTTCACTCTCTCTGTGTTTTTTTTAACCAAAGAGTCTGCATAGATGAACTATTCAACAGATCTCCCTGCCATGCCCAGGGCTCAGCTTTTGCCCAACACACCATTTAGGGCAGCTTACTCATTAAAATCATTGTTTTAAGGATGCACTTTCAGTGCTCCCGTTGTTTCCTGGGGACGGGGTCTCCTGTTAAAGATTTTGAGAGCAGGTTCTCTGCATTTCCCCAGACAGCTGTTTTTGTTCAGTCCCTTATGCTACTACACATTAGCATTTAACATTTGTATGGAGTTAATGTCTAAAGGCCCAGCTACGGCTGGCACCAATCTGCCAGAAACCATGCAGATTAGAAAGCTTATTCCCATCCCAACTGTGATCGCCATGTAGAAGACACATGTAGAAGACACATGACACAGCAAAGGATGGAGACGCAGCAACAGAAACAGGACGGGGCAAGCCTTAGCCTCACAGGAAGATTTTACCACAGGGGGCATTATCAAAGGTACAGCTCGAAAGCTGCTGGGTGCCTTGTTCTGGAGTAACCACAGTAACTGCACCCTCCACCCGAACAACCATTAACGTGAAAAAATGCATTAGCAATTTCTGAATTAAAAGGCAAAACAAAAATATAATATCATTAGGGAGTGCTGAATCAAGAATATCTCATAATTTTTTCTGGCTGCCAGTTCTCCACAAAAGCACTGCAAGAAATGTTGCTAAATGCTTCTCCGAACATTAATGTCACTAGCAAAAATTACTTAGAGTCGAGCACATAGTCACAAGTGTGCATTATCTGTCATTTGCTCATTTTCAAACCATCATATTTACGCTCTACAATACTCAAAGCACTTTTGGTCTGTCACAACTGTCCTCACCCGATGAATTATCCTGCATTCACTGGGGCCGAGACAGTGGGAGCTGAAGGATTTCTTCGCAAACATTTTGTGTTCTAAAAAAAGCCCTCTCCCTCTTCCACTTTAACAACAATTCCTTGACTGGGGGAAAACAAAAGGATTAACTGCTCTCATGCTTCCAATTAAATGCTTTGGCCTCCTCTACCTTGCTTTTTAATCAGTGGCTCAGGGGCCCATTCCTTGTATACACTACTGAATTTAATATTAGCTCTTAATGAACCAGTTACTTAGAGTCAGGAATGAAAGCTGCATAGAATAGAGGAAATTACTACAGAAACATAATTTGCCTTTCAAATTGCATGCAAAAATAATGACGATGGCATGCTAGTTTGTTTGTTTATGCATGTTTTACCTATTTTCACTGATTATTACATAAGCCGCTGCTATGTGTTACAAGGCTTGTGCTTTCTAAAGAATAAAGGCCTCTCTGCTAGGGTCAAACATCTTATTTTAAGCTGCTGAAGTTATGTATTTACAGTATCACAGTATCATAAGGTTGGAAAAGACCTTTGAGATCATCGAGTCCAACCTATGACCCAACACCTACACCTACACCTACTCCTACTCCTACTTGTCAACTACACCATGTTACTAAGTGCCTCATCCAAATTCTCTTTGAACACCTCCAGGGATGGTGACTCAACCACCTCCCTAGACAAAGCATTCCAATGAACAATTACCTTCTCAGTGAAGAATTTCTTCCTAATGTCAATCCTAAACCTCCCCTGGTGAAGCTTGAGACCGTGTCCTCTCGTTCTGTCACTGGTTGCCTGAGAGAAGAGTCCAACTCCTGCCTCACCACAACCTCCCTTTAGGTAGTTGTAGAGAGCAATAAGGTCTCCCCTGAGCCTCCTCTTCTCCAGGCTAAACAACCCCAACTCCCTCAGTCGCTCCTCATAAGGCTTGTGCTCCAGCCCCTTCACCATCCTCGTCGCTCTCCTCTGGACACACTCCAGCATCTCAACATCCTTCTTAAACTGAGGGGCCCAGAACTGGACACAGCACTCAAGGTGCGGCCTGACCAGTGCCGAGTATAAGGGGATGATGACCTCCCTAGTCCTGCTGGCCACACTGTTCCTGATGCAGGCCAAGATACCACTGGCCTTCTTGGCCACTTAAGCGCGCTGCTGGCTCACGTTGAGTTTCCTGTCCACCAGCACTCCCAAGTCCCTTTCCTCCTGACTACTCTCCAGCCACTCTGCACCCAGTCTATAGCTCTGCATGGGGTTGTTGTGTCCAAAGTGTAGGACCCGGCATTTGGACTTGTTAAACCTCATGCTGTTGGAATCAGCCCATCTCTCCAGCCTGTCAAGGTCCCTCTGTAGGGCCCTCCTACCCTCCAGCAGATCGACACTTCCTCCCAGCTTGGTGTCATCTGTGAACTTGCTGATGAAGGACTCGATCCCCTTATCCAGATCATCAATAAAGATATTAAACAGGACCGGGCCCAGCACCGAACCCTGGGGGACGCCACTAGTGACCGGCCGCCAGCTGGATGGGACACCATTCACTTTAGCCGCAGAAGCCCTACTTCCCACCTCCTACTTACTGACCCAAGAGGTCATCAACCACAAATGCCACGTCCAACATCAAAAAAATCCAGTCATGCTCTAAGACAACCATCAACTCTATGTTTCTTTCAGCATCAGAAGCCAACCCCTGTGATGATGCCTTGCTTCATTACTTTCTGGAGCTTTGAAGGCTATTATCTGGTCTCATGTAGAACCTTCAATGATACCCCACCAGCTACAACTTTGCTGAACAGAGCACTCGGCCTCATGTGCCCTGCACTCTTTGGAACAGGAAGAACTATTGAGGGTTAACGCACAGCTGTCCTAGAGTAACCTTCACCAGCACCCATAGCATCTGAGCCACCCTGGACATCTATAAAATGAAGAAGTGTGTAAGGAAGACAAAACCATCACAACCAAACTTACTTTCCTATTTTTGTCCTCCTTTTTTCCAGGCAGAGAGGAAATCCAACAATATATCAGACATATCTCACAATGCTTTCTTAATTGGCATTAACCAGTATTTCAGAAGGTAACATTTCAATAATTAAAAGAAAAACAGACACAACTTTATTACAGTCATCTTACAGTAATAGTACCCTTCAGATTTTGGCAGTAACAAAGATGAAATAATAATGCACTCAAATAATTGTTCCCCACAATTTTGAATCACTTGGATAACTATTAGCCTAAAGCACAATCACGGCTCATTAGAACTCTCCAAATAATAACTTAGAACAAAAGAGAGAAAGAATTCTCATACACAAACTCACATAGTTTGTCCACACCACTGAAGTACCTGAATGAGATTAAAGTTGCAGCAAGCACCATAGG
This sequence comes from Neomorphus geoffroyi, assembly GCA_033558235.1. Taxonomy (NCBI): domain Eukaryota; kingdom Metazoa; phylum Chordata; class Aves; order Cuculiformes; family Neomorphidae; genus Neomorphus; species Neomorphus geoffroyi. The sequence goes on along the minus strand of JAUMJM010000045.1, from coordinate 8,346,707 downwards.
TTTAAATTATTTGAGTCAAAAAGATATTTTCAAATTCTGTTCATGCTGTGTCCTGCCACATCTCCTCTCTCCCTTCTACAGCCTCTGCTTTCCTCCCAGCCTTTACTCCCAGTTTTGCTTTTAACTGCTCTGACACTCCCAAAACTCTTTCAACTGCCATCTTAGAGGAAAAGCAACAGAGGAAGATGGACATGAAACAAATCTCAAGCAGTTCCAGATAAAAGGATGAAGGAAACAGGTGATTGTGGCATGAACAAGGAGCACAGTAGGGCTGTATGAGAGTGAGAAAGTCTCACGTCATTACCCCTCTTCTTCTCCAAGAAGGGGCATATCCAAGGAATGAGACAGATATATTATTGCAGGCAGGGCAGCGAGGTTGGTGTTGCTAGCAGGACAAAACCTTCCAATGTGCTGCAGAAGCCCAAAGCAAACAGCAGGATCATTAGCCTGATTATTTCCTGCAGCACCAGTGCTAAAGATTGAGTACTGCAGAATACAACAATTGTTGGAATCAAATTAAAAAGGTAAAGCGAATGTCCAGCTTCATCAAGTCAGACTACAGTCATTAACTCCCAGGACCTAAAAGAGATTATACTGATGGGTGTCTCTATAAACCTACAGGAAAAAGAGTATATACTTCCCAGTGGATCAGTGGCAACCCAGGAGAATATTGTCCAAGCGTGATTGTCCCATAACCCACATGATTTGCCTGCATCCCACCTTGGGAAGTTGCTATCATTTCTTTCTATCTGATGGACAGACAGAGCCTCAGATTGTTAAATTCCTGACATCCAGGATGTGAAAAATTAGAGGCAATGGTTGTACCAGAGGGGCTCAGAAACTCTAAATGCACTAAACAGAGTAAGTCAAGAAATGTACCCTTAATACCAAATCTGGCCATGCTGTGCCATCTAACTACTCATTCACATGTATTTTTCAGCCAGCTCTAGCAGAAACAAAGGCAGGAAAGGTTTGGCTCACCAAGGCAGAAAAGCTTAGATAATAGCAGAAAACACCACAACACTGTAAAAATTTCAATAGATCCTTTGTAAGTATAAATCAGAATGGCCTCTCCCAGGGGGAGAGGTCTGTGAAAATAGGAGAGCTGAGCAAAAAACAAAAGCAGTACGACGAGCTGAAAGTCAAAGACCTGTGTTTCACTTCCAGCTCTGATAAGAGTCTTCGTATGTGATCATAACCAAAAAAACTTGTCTGGGTCTCTTGCTCTTGGATGCTCTTTCTCTACTTGTCCTGCAAGGACTGCAGCAGAGGTTCTCTAAGTTTGCCCAGACATGGCCCAGTTCGTGATCTCAATTGGGGTATTTGTAGTGGAATGCAATAAAAAACAACTAACAAGTTATTTGCTAATGTCAGCATTTTAATAAATTTGCCAATCAGTGTATAAAGAAATCAGCCTTCCTTTTCAGAAGACACAAGAGCCTTCAGCCGCAAGAAAGAGAATTCACATGAAGGGGCTCACACACAGACAATTCCAGAACAAATACTGTGATTAAGATTCTCCCAGTCTGGTCTTGGTAAAAATTGATAAAAATGACAGATATATGTGTCAAAACAGATGAGGAATTGCTGCACAAAAATCCACTCCAGTTAATCTGCCAGAGCAAACAAAACTACCTGGAGTCATATCAGATAAAGGCATAGATAAAACACTGTCAACAACAAAAAGAGTAATACAAAATGTTTGGCTGGTGAACAAAAAGCATGCTTGGGTTGGGAAAACATCAGCAGTCAAATCTGACACCAGTTTACAGGTGTACGCCACACCAGCTCTGCTCTGGACACCCAACTTGTCCCTCAAAGAAGGGCAGCAGGAAACCCATTTCCATAGAACAATTTCTCCACTCACACTTTGATCACTCAACAGGAGACTACTGGAACAGGGAAGATAAACTGTAAAAGTGCAGTAACTTGATTGATGTGACTAAAGTTATCCCAGAGACAACCTTTCTTCTGGCAAAGGCAGTAATGAAACTGCAGATTGACTGATGAATCTTTGGGGAACTCTCTTCCACTAAGCTGGAACAGACTGCTGTCAACTGCAGCCCACAACAGAGGACAGATGCAAAGCAGTGCTGCCCTGCCCACCTCTTTGGTCAACAGAAGATGAAGCCGCAAACAGCAATTTTAAGGCCACTGTTCTGTTCTCCTTTATGTCAGACCAATGGATGCAAGTAATTTCATTTCCAGTTTACAGTGTAAGACCCAGATGATCCCTGTGCCTCCTATTACATGAAGGTAAAGGAGGGCACATGGGTGTAAATAACTGCAAAAATGCCCTTCGGAATGGTTAAAATTCTGAAGGGATACCAAAGGGCTAGGGGATGTTATAGTACTGACGACAATAGAAATGAGTATGCATGGAAGGCATCTACCACGGAACATTGAATTTGTACAGAAGTTACATTTCTGTAAAACTACTTGTGACCACGTACAGGAATATTTTAAAGCAGTCACCACCATTAGCTTTATTTTAAATTTCCATTTCCCCCAACTATGAGGGACAAAAACCCTCCACACCTGTTATTCAAACAAAAACGAATAGAGAGGCTAACATTTTTTTTCAAGTCAACAGGTGAAAATTTATTGACTGCTTTGAAAGTCAGACCATCAACCCAAACATTTTACTCTTTTAAGGGAAACATGAAATTAAAGGCAGGATTTTATCCCGTAAAACTTCTGCAAAACACCCTCTACTTGTGAGGAAAGTTGCAATGGAAAGAAAAACTATAAAGGTCACGTAAGCAAAATAAACATGTGTCCCTGTGGAGGAGTACAGAGGAGATCAACTTGTACACGTTGAGAGGCTGATAGGATTGTGGAAAAGGAAAAGCTGAATTTTGCTGTATTCTTCCTTGCTAAAGGCTATGTTACTCGTTTATCTTTGATTATCTCCTTCATACGACCTTACAGGGCAGAAAAAAAAAAAAGGCCACCTAATACATCCGCCTCATTTTAGATCTATTTACACACAGTACTTGTGTTTTAACGAATCTGGTTTGATGTTTTCTTCATCAGATATAGCACTAGTGGCAATAAAAGGACTACAGAAGTGTTACAGACTGTTAAAGGAGTTAATATTCAGGATGATAATAAGACATGTGAACCATACCAAGAAGGACCTGACTCCCATCACATAACTATGAGTAACATACTTGCTCCGTACTTAGTTGTAGTACAAATTGCCTCAAATGGTCTCTCTACCACTAATAAAAAGAAAATGGTAAGGAAATATAACTCATAGATTATTTTGTGCCTGTGACCCTACACTTCTGGTGTAAGCATTTGATACACTAAAAATGAATGAGGTACTGAGTGCTGAAGCATAGGCTTGAGATGAAGCATTTTCATCTGCGTAGTATAATTAGCTTGATGCAGTCACTTCCTAACGAAGGAACCCGTTTCCACCAGAAAAGAATACATTCCTTACAGCAATTTGGTCTTTAAATAAAGTCAGCTACTGAGATGTGTCTTAATTTGGGTCCTGTTCCCACGCTAAACACCCTCAATCCTATGCATAAAATAGACTAGACACCTTCCATTGTATGAGAGGTCAAGCACAGGGACTCCTCCAGGATGCCCCACTGCATGGGGTTACTGCCAAAACCAAAACCAAAATCAAAATGTATTTGTTTGAAAACAAAAAATTAACATGAAAACAACTGTTGGAAATAATTGAGCTGCAAAGGCAGTTTGCGGGGTTCGAATGTGCGCCCTACCTAAACCTCACCAGGACAGAAACTGGAACCAAAGAGGGACCTGAGCCATAGCACCAACTCCTCACTCCCCCTGCATAAAGCGTAAATTTAAAGCCAGATTTGTAAAGCTCTTCAGCTGCCTATTTCTCATCGATTTCCCTGAACTGAGAATTCAACGGGAGTTGGACACCGAAACAGCTCTCAGAAGAGATCTGAAAGATGTCTCAACCTATTATGCTGTTAGAAAATCAAGCAAGGAAATCAAGTAAGCAATGGATTTGGTTTTCTTAACCTGACACAGACAGTATCTTTAACGAAAATCCTTCCTATTTAGAAAAACCTAGAGGCTGGTTCCCAGTCCCAAGGAAGTGAATTATGTTTGATCCAAACAAGAAGTTGTTGCCACTTTTACCTTTCTCTTTGGTATCATTTCCCAACACAATCAACAAAAAAAAATTACTTTCAAGAGTTTTTTTCTTTGTAAGAATTAATAACCTTTCAGGATTTTTTTCCATTCAGTTTCCTTATGTCTTATTTGTACAAACTCCGTCAAAACAAAACCAGAATTTTAGCTAAATATTAAAATAGTAAGCAAGTGCAGCTTCGTGTATGACAACAAAAGCTTTACAGACTTCTTTAATGGTTATTTCATGAAAGAGTCTCTCTTGTCAACTCAGAGTACAGCAGGTGTGTATGTACAAGGAAAAGCAAACTTTAAAGAAAAACATAAGAAAAAAGGCAGGGTGGGAGAGAAAAGAACTATTTTACAGCTGCTTCTGTCACACGGAAGAAAGTTGATTATCACTCTTTGATAAGGAAGAAGAAAGCTGTCTAATGCTTCTAAAGCAAAGCCGGTATATAATTTCCCTTTAAGTTCTTTGACTTTCCCCCATGAGCCTTTCTTGTGCAAGGTTACACGTGTAGACAGTGAGCAACTGAGTTTCTGGCTCTTTTCAAAGCACATATTAGGATCTCTACACTCCTGCAAGTGTCCTAAAGCAGATATCATATGAGAAAGCTGAGAAAGCTTGCTAATCATCAGCATCTCCTTGTAAAGCAGAAAACAGTCAAAGTAAAGAACAAGGAGGAGAACCTTCAACAAAACAGCCTGGATTGGGAAGGCACACAGTTCTAATGGAGAGAGGTTCACCTTCTATTTATTTTCCAAATCTCTCACATAGGCAGATATGAGTACTCTTAATTTCAGCAAGACCTTTACAGACACATCATCGCCAGTGAGATTCCCACAGAGCTGTCTAGGGGAATGAGGATGCATGTGTGTAAAGACTGAAAATATCTTGCTTCAATCAGATCTATGGCAAGATCTGACTGGTTTTATCTCAAATCTCCACTCTCTCCTTATTTAACAGGTAAATGTTGTGCAAAACAAATTCCCTTTCCGTTCAAAGCTCAAGCTCTACATAGTCCGGCTGGTTTTGCAAGTGAGCACTCCCTTAACAATATGCCAGAGCACCGATACACAAACAGGTTTTGTTCCACAGCTTGTGGTTTTCTATTTTCCCAGGAACTCCGTGCCAGGTTTAGTGCTGCAGCACAACTGCTAATCTTCAATGACCTTCTACTCCCCTAGCCCTCTACTCTGGTGATTAAAATTGATTTTTCTCCTTCTCACCATATAACAATCTCAGGCGCTGTCCTTGCTTTACTATTAGACAATGTAAAGTTGCACCCGGAGCAGAACATGTGAAGTCAGGCTTTTGTATAGCCCAGAAAGCAATTAGTGTCAGCAGCACGCAAGGAAGCAATATGAAAATAGCACGCAACTACCTTCCCTCTGTCCAACGTGCCCCAAAACAGGCTGCTTTAAACTTCCAGCAGCATGCGAAGCAAGAGGACCTGCCCAGTGGCTGTGCAAAACACAAAGGCGGTAACTTGTATTAACTGGAGTCAAGAGCATGAGGTGAGTTCTAATAATTAATCCTACAAGAAGCAAAGATTACAGAACTATTAAGAACAGAACAAGCTCTTAGTAGACTATTGAGAATACATTTCACAGAACCATAAAATCACCAGGTTGGAAGAGACCTCTGAGATCACCGAATCGAACCATAATTTTTCACAAACACCCTGATGATCAGAAGGGACATGGGTCCTTTTCCTTAGATGATGAAGAAATCACAAGCAAGTACTTTCCAAGACCTTCATGATTTCATATGGCATGTCCTACGATCAGCTACACCAAGAGACAGCAACAGCAAATACAACCATTTCCCCTATGCAGAGGAGATGATGTTCAACCAGACTTTGGTGGACTCGGATAGGAAGATGTCACTGTTCTCAGAGTCCAGCCTGCAAACAGCAAGGTTCTTTGGTCCCCTTCAAGGATCTCCCACGACACTGGGGTGAAGAACCCCTCCAGCTCTGACATCTGACCTCCTCTGTAGACATCTGCAACCAGTCGCTGCCCAGACCCCAAGCTTTTCCCATTTTCCAGTTGTTTCATTAACTGTCTGAGGCTCCTCAGCTCTGCTCTTAAGCAGTTCTCCATTTCTGGACCTCAGAGACAAAGCATTAACCTCTCTGCAGCACAGGATTTTATGTTCTTGTTACAATAATGGTTTTTGACTTTGTTTTAAGATAATCAGATCTACAAATCAATACAGTCCTCTCCAAGCAGCAATTACAACTGAAGAAAGATGGCTATCGGTAATATGGAAAGCCATTCAAGTAGTGGCTGTTATCTTGAAGGTGGGTTGTCACATTTTCAAGCACAGATATTAAATAACGCTGGTTGTGCTTGCCTTGTTAGAAAGCCCCATTTCCACAGAGAGAAAAGACAACTCAATAACTATGCCACACAAAGAGGTAACACGTTCACAAACAAAGCCTTGAAAGCAAGTAATACTTGTGAGAGAAATGTGGCTTAGGGAACAAGGAACAGAGTTGAAGCAGAATTAAGGGGCTTGGTCAGCCTACCAAATTCATTCTGCTCCCTCCTGTAGACCAGTAAGTGTTACGACAGCTGGTACACTGGTCTGTATTAGGGAAATAAGTTAATTCTTTCACCATAATCCATGTTTCTCACATTCTTGTGACTCTGACTGTTATTATGAGGAGGTGGGTATAAAAGAACTGAAATACAAACAACATTCATGATTAAGGATTCTTTTTAAAGGCCTGAAAAAAATCATCACCTGTATTTTGGAAGCGCTAAGCCATCTGTCTGGAGGGCTTACATTTCGGCTGGAAACAAAAATTAAACATGATAGGAGTTGAGAAATCTTTTCAATCTTCTTAATAGAAAAGAAATTGAAAGCAAGATACACTAAATACATTATCCCACAGTAAAGAAGGACAGATTAAAGGGCATTCTACCTGTGCCCAAGCAACTAAGATGTTTCTAAGCACATGCAATCTAGTTTCACCCAGGGACAGTATCACTTCTGTGTGCTGTTTTCCAGAGCAATCAACACGGGCAGTGCTCTACAGTTCCTACATCACATCTATTAATTCGTGCTTGATCTACAATGTCTTTAAAAGAAAACATCTCTGTTTGGAGATCCTGGCTGTCAGAGCATTGCTCTTCTTGTTGTACAGATCCAGTGGAAAATTATGCCACTGGGCTTTCCCCACAGAAGTTCAGCACACCTGAAGAAGCCAACATCTGACAAGACAGTAGGATCCATTAGTTGGCTTTGCTGGTTGTCAACAGATCTCAGAGGAGCCCTACTGAAAACATGACATTCAAGTAAAAAAAACTCATATTTTTGAACATTGTGAAAATTTTGCCTTGAACCAATTCCAACATGTGGACAATCTCTCCAGAACTTTACAGATTTCTGATAGGTTCTTTACAAACAACTGAATTACCTCTGCATGAAAATAATTTGATGAGAACAGAATATCCTCAGGGATAAGAGATAATTTTGTTCACATATTGGAGTACCTGAAGCTAGAGCTTATCTTAACAACGGTTACCAAACAGGAACTATTTTGGAGAAGAAAAAAAAAAAAAAAAAAAAAAGAGGTCAATTGCAAAACTCTGCTTTTCGTTTTGATGAACAGAGGGAAGCATTCGAAAATCTTTCTTCACTGCTTGTTTTGTTCCAGATTTAATACAAAACCCTTCCTTGGATTTGGGAACTCAGTTCCACAGTGTTTTGTTCTGCTTTTATGACTCCATTAAGGTCACAACGATTTCTGCTTCACTCACGGAATGATCTCTTTTCTGCTGCCCTTGGCTAAAATGTCACTCCAGTGGGGCTGACCTTCAAAGCTTTCAGCTTTAAAATAACTTGCCTCAAAGTAGCAGTTTCATTTCCTGTTGACTGAGTAAAAGAAGTACCTGGGAGCAGGTTCTCAGATCCATTACCTTCCTTCATAATCACTGAACTCAGACTCAAAAGACCAAAGCCTAGTGGTCTGTTACAGTCACACATATTTGGTTTCCACACCTTCAGCCCACCACACCCTATTGCTTTTCTTCTTCACCCACTCCCACGAGGAGCTGAGAGGCTCATTTACCTTCAGGCAGGCCCATGCCTGAAAAGCACCGTATATTGCAAGTTTTTTTTAACTTCTTTTCACCATACCAGCAACCTATCTCCAAGCTTTACAACTGAGCTGGAAATGAAGATGGCTCAACCTTCAATACACAGAGGCAGATGATGATTCTGGATGCAGTGACCATGCTGGTGTCCTCCTGCTGGCACCAGATCCTGCCTGTTTGTAAGACAAGAGCCACAGGAGAGTTTGGCTCTGGCACTGGAGCTGCACAGACCCGACTTCATCCATGGCTCAGACCTCAGTTTTATGCTCAAGCCTCCCAGTCTGCCAGTCTTGCAGACAGATGCCGCTAACCTTATGTAATTATCATAGTTATAAGATAAAGAGCACACGAGAACAAAGACTTCATTACTACCTATAATTAGCTTTAAGTTAAAGGGGATTTAACATAATTTTCTCCTCCAATATGGGTGTCAAAGGGGAAAAAAAGATTTTGTAACCATTCACCTAGTTTCAAGTCAAAGAAATTTTGTAGATTGCCAGGGTTGGAGGAAAAGGGAGGTCTCTAAGATCAGAAGACAGCTAAAGCTATTTTTAAGTTTATTGGTAAACAATTCTTCAAATAGTTTATATTAGTTAAGATTTCTGTATGAACAAAGAGCTTTATGACAGGCTTCAGCATCTACCAGAGCAGAGCACCTCTCAGAAGCACACACAACTATTTTTCCACTAACAAAAGAGGTGGTAGGAGATGCTTCAAATATAACTCTTGCTTCTTCCTTCCTGATATTTTGGGGTTTCATAGTTTATGGTTAGTTTTGCATCAGTTTGTTTTACTGTTCTAGGGTGTCAAAATGTGAATGTGTCCAGGCTTGAATCAATGAAGAGGGCAGTAAAGACACAATTGCCCATGCCATGATGTAACCAAAACCGTCAAACCAGGTAAGCAGACAAAATATATCTGCTTTTTTAGAAACTATCAATACATTCTGCCTTCTCAAGCATTTTGATCACTTTAAGAAAAAAACAGTGATACACTATGTAAGGAAAAAAAAAACCCTAAGGGAAGATGACAGCATTGATCAGATTGAAATTCTTTGGGTAGGTATTCCAAGTTGTAGTCTATTTAATAAGCTTAATAGACTGAGATACTTGAATTTCTGACTGTTTACTTCCATAACTGATTTTTAGGCCATGTACATTGTAGGTATGCACATAGTGACATTGTGTCACTTGTATTTTCCTGGGAAAAAGGAAAATGGCAGTTCTTCTAGTAGATCTATATTTAGAATATTCAGTACTAAGCATTATTTTTATGTTCAATTTCCTTTTATAAAAATATTTTGATATTCCTTCAGGGAAAATAGAATGGACTCAAACACCCTTCCAATGTGTGAAGAACACAGATTTTTAGTGTTACTTCACATAAATGTTTATGTTTGCTGTCAACATATGGACATGTGTAAAATTCATAGTTTGCTAAATATCAAATATTTACTATGAAAATGGTAAAAAAATACATTTCTAGACCACAGCTTTGAAAAATAACTTGACTCATTTAAAAACAAATTGATTTTCAGATTCCGGTTAGTTTACAGACTATGCGAACTGGCTCCTTTGAATCAGTTTATGCTTTGCACCCACAAAATTAAGCATCTCCCACAAATACAGGTTGGTCCAAAATATATAATTCCCACAACTATAAACTGGCCCAAGATTAAACTTCCATTTGCAACTAATATATTCTTTATTTTACATTGTCTGAGACTTGTGAAAAACTGCTGGCTCAAAACATTCCCCTGTCTCCAGCATGGCAGATTACAATATACCCCCGTATAATCAAGGAAGATATGAAGAGGTTTGCTGAGTTTCAGAACATCAATAATCTCTTTTCATAATGTAGATTTCACATTATAATGTCACCGAAAAACTCCCTAGCCAGGAGCTGCTCAAAATATCAGACAGCATCTAAACCCCCAGTTCCCTCACTGAACACCTCTGCATACAAACAGCGCGCTGATCACTGCCATTGCAGATGCTTGCGGAGATGTTCATTTCTATTTTGTCAGCAGCTTAAGCAAAGCCATACACAAAGTATGGCCTGCTTTTCAGGTTGGCCCCAGATTTTAACAGCCCAATTGGATATCACTTCGTTTTTTGGAAATGCTGTGCACACTTTCAACCTAGTAAAGTCAAAAGGATCTTTCAAAGTCAGAACAAGAGCATTTCTCTGTGCTTCACTTGTCCCTTCCTCTTCCACACCCTTTGTAGCTGGACTTTGCCTTTCTTTGAGGGCACACAGAAGTCTTTGCAAAGTCTCTAACAAAATCACCTTTATCCATACAAAGCCTATTTTGTGCAATCCGCTCTGTGTTTGTCTTTTTTCCCTCTTCCACTCACTGCTTTTCCTGATAAAGAGTCAAATTAAAGTTCACTCGAGCAAAGATGCGGCAGAGACGGCTGCTAGCCTCAGGCCAGTTTCCACTCCTGAGATTTACAAGGCAGCCACTTGGAGCTGATTATACACTTTCAACAACACATTTCTGACTTGACATTGGGTCACATAAGAGCTCTAAATTTAAAACCCGCTGATATACAGTGCAAGCAACGTCTGCCTTGTGTGGACCCACAGCCTTCCATGTCTCCAGTCACCGCTGGCCTTCCCACGCCTTCCCAAATATCTCCACAGCTGCAGCACTCCGTCCCTTCATCCCCAGAGCCATGCAGGTACCTCTGAGATCTATGCCACATGTGTAATATAATTAAAACTCACCTGCCAAAAGAAAAGCATGTTGTGGATATAAATACAATATATTAATTCATACTACTACCTTATGTCTCCTCCCAGCAGGCCATACTATTTTTAAAGCCTCTATACTTCTGATTATAGCTCAGCTAACAATAGCACAGAAATACTCCACGCTCAGCATTTCAATAGCAGACGCATACGGGTTCCTCTTCACTAATGCCCAAGGCCATTAGCAAGCCAACCTCTGTTAGGATGTTTCAAACAACAATTACCTAAGTACAAGCACTCTAGTCTTTCCATAAGGTGTTTCTTCCATTTTATACAGACAGCTCAAACATTAATCCACCTGTTTCTACCACCCAGAGCAGAAGCCAGCTTTTAACATCGACGCTCCTTCTCAGTCATGCAGATGGCCCCGACATGCTCGTTTTTGCAGCCCTGGCACCCAGGCAGTGCTGCCCAGGCAGACAACCCAAAATGGGGAGCCCCACGGCAGAGCAGCCCCACGATTCGCACCCAGCCCTGCTTTCCTGGTCTGAAACCTGGGGCAGAGCAGCACGATGAGCCGCTGGCAATTCTTGGCCAATACAGCAGGCAGACAGGACCACCTGCTATGTACCCTATCATATCTCCGGCTCCTCTGGCTACTGCTTCATGCTGCAGCAACACCTGCGACAATATTAATCAATATTCATTATCTCCCATTAAAATGGAGTGTAATCGTCTGGCCAAGTTCATTCCTGGTATGAACAGACACAGCTTCAGTGAATTCAATACCGATTACATCTGTCGATCGAAATTGGCATAGCATGCCTGATCCTGCTTTACATCAATCACATCAGACTTCTCTTTCTTTTTGAAAAGATCTGCCACAATAAATGTTGCATGCTTACTTTTACATATAGAGGAAAAAGGTCTTAAGAAATTGCGGGCTTTAAACCCTCAAAAATTATGAAGGATTGTTCACTCTTTTGTTTTTGTCATGGCAGCTGGCTGACCATTTGGTAACACTGCTACTATTTTATAAACAAGCTGATTCTTGACTAAAGTTAAGCATCAAATTCAATGGTAGCTTTGAAAGATATTTATCTCCTCAATTTTAACACTCTGAAATTCCGTTAAAAAATAAGTCTTTACTACTGTGTCAATTAAATTGTGTTAAACCTGTGAAACAAACTGTTCCTACTGCCTTCAAGTACCTGTGGAATCAAAGCAGGAATGCATTCAGGCCACAGAAAATAAATAAAAAATTTGGGTTTGTTCATAATTAACTTAAATTACTGGCTGTTTAGCCTGCAAATATTAATGTTATATAATCTCCAGTTCACTTGCGTATTAGGGTCTAAGAAATATAACTCATTTTAAATTACCTAAGTTACCCAGGCCAATTGAGATTGACTGCATTCTTTACTTAATAGAAATTTGCCTCATCAGAAGCAATTACATTTTTATCATTACTTTTGGTGACTCCATTAAACATGGTTGCATTTTAATTTTTAAAGTCTTTGGAATTGCAGTTTGCCAGTCTGTTATTTTCACATTAAATTTTGAAACGTCCTAGTCCACAGCTTTGCTTTACTGCAGCTGAAGATTCCCACAAATCTAAGCCCACAGCACACATTTCTACCTTCCTTCCCACTGCTACAAAACTGCTAACTTAAAATTTCTACTTAGCAACATTTGTGTTGAACAATAGGCACCACCTACAAGCTGGGGCTCTGGCAAGCGCTTGTTTGTTGGGTTCCTGCAGCACAATGTAAGACTACACAGTAAATTACAGAGCAACACATTTTGAAATCACTGGGGAGGCATCCTCGGCTGTTGCATTGCCAAGAGCCTGCTTTGAGGTCGTGCAGGGCACATGGGCATGGGGCTTGCAGCCACTTCCTCCCTGGCCCAGGTGCAGGGCGTTCAGGCTCACAGCACACGAAGGCAGAGGTGGGCTCCCCAAGCCTGCTGCCACACTGACGGCGCTTGCCTGCGCTGCTGGATGGCACATCTGGGGCTGGGAGTTTGAGCTGGGGCCCCAAACTCCACTCCGAGCACAGGTCCCGCTCCTGGGCTGGGTACGACCTGCCTGCAGACACTGTTCTCCCACACCCACGAGCCCAGCGGGCTCAGATGCAAAAGGAAACGGCTCAGCAGACCTGACCATCTCCATAGGAAGCTTCCAGCTGAAAACACAGGGAGCTGCCCAGAAGCCCACTGCTACAGAGGGAAAGCAGCCAAACACGACTGTATGCTGTGTTTGACCCCTCTGCTCGGAGAATCGACCGATTCACTTTAAAACCCAAAGACAAAAAGAACAGCTCTTTCTTGACGGCACACAGAGGTAACTCGTGGCAACAGATAAAACCTGAGCCAGTATATACTTGATAATACAAGGATTACCAAGTCGGGCTTGGTTTAAACAGCCCAAAAGCCATTAGTGCACATTTGCAGCATAAGATAGCACGTTCTGCAAGTGAACTATTGGACTCTACCGATAACCTTACACACACAGCACCTGTGTCACATAGGTCAATGCATATTTCTTCAGCACTATCACTGCTGCCCAAAGCAACAGGAACTTCACCGCAAAACCACTCATTTTTTTCACCAGGCGTGAGAAGTCAGCTCTTCACTGCAGTATTCTCTGCTCAGTACTTAAACAGAGAAGCGGATGATTAATGTCTGTGCAAGAAATAGCAGGGTGAAAAATTGAAACTGTTTTGGCAACGTGGGTTTGTTTTTAAGCTGTGATTACAGGACATGTATTAAAGATTAGTTTTCTGAAGAGATTGCAGCCCACTCCTGAACTAGGCAATTTTCATTTTGGTAAACAGACGAAATCTCCTCTGGACTTGACACCCTGGAGGTCAACCCTGTAAACACTAAAATAAATGGATACCACGGCTGAATGGGTAGAAGCCAGACACACTGTGCTGAACCTAACTCCAATGAAAGCAGAGTTAGCTCCTCCCAGAGTTAAGAGCTCCCAGTTGTGGACCCCAACATCCAAAACCTCATGTGTAAAGTTAGGCACGAGCTCTGTCCCATGGCCCCTATGTCACTACAAGACACACTCCCCCCAATCAATCTCCAGCTACATAAAACATCTACTAAAAGGCTGATGGGTGGGACAGGAGCAGCAGCCATCTCCCATGCTAATGAAAATGAAAGCATACCCTTAAAGCTATGGAGAAACTAACTCCTGTGAGGCAAGACCAGCAAACATAGCCAAACATAAAGTAAGTTTGTTCAAACATGCCAACAAAGATAGGTGAGTATTGCCATAAATCCAGGCAGAAAGCTGTTTGTTTCCTGCCTGGGATTCCAGTCTATACCTCGATCTACTCAGGAGAAGCTGAATGCACTGTAACAAAATCTTACAAATTCCACCTTGCTGCATTAGTGCTTCATTTGTTTCATTTAAATGAAGAACTTTTTTTTGTTTGGTTGTTTTTTTTAATTGAATTTAAGCTTAGTCTCCACAAAGCAATTAGCACAGTTCCCCTTCACTTTTGGTTGGAATAATTGCAAGGAAGAGCTGAACAGGAAAACATGCGATGGACTGCAAGAGTCCAGCAACAACTCCAATCAAGTCCAGCTTCTGCGGAGGAAAGAGGCTGGGGCCAGGTCCTTCTTGGGAGCTGGGCCTCCAAACAGCCACCCTGCTGTCCCATGCACTTGCATCAGCCCCCACACCCAGCACACCTTGGCCTCCTGGTGCTAGGAAAAGCCGTGGGTTTCCCAGCTGAAGGGCCTGAAGCAGTGTTGCGCTGGGAGAGCCACCTCTCGCTCATGGATAATGTCCCTTTTTGCCTTTGCTTGCCCAGTCTCAGCAGGTGAAATTCCCTTAAGCCCCTAAAGAGCTGTCAGAACCACAGGTTTTCCACAATCAGGGAGCACCTTGAGGCTGCCCCGCACAACCTTTGAGAGGGATACCCATAAGGTGCTGACATCCTAAGCCAAAAGTGGGTTAATCCAAGTTGCCCACGCTGCTGTCGTGGGGGACATGACGGCCCAGCCCTGCAAGAGCAACTCAAGGACCAGCTCCTGACCTCAAGCCTCTGAAACCAAGAACCAGGGGGTCTGCTGCAATTAGCAGTTTGTGTCTGGGATGGCCACAAAGGGCCTGGTTCAAAGGTTGAAGGAATTTAAACCAGTTCATATTTTGGGCCACGGGCTGGCTGATTACCCTTACACATCAAGGAGGAGCTGAAGGGGGCCACTCAGGCAATAACAATTTACATTTTCTCCACATAAGTGCACCGCTGCCTGGCGCGTGAGTCAGGCTCGTGGAGGACGCTTCAGAATTGGTCTAATGAACAAGTTGCTGTGCAGAGGATATTGAAACCGAGAGCAACCTTCTGAATATGCAGCCTTTGACAGAGAGCCATAAGAAAAATATTCAGAAGCAATAACCTGCATGTTAAATAAATACCAGTAAAGCTTATAACAAAATTACAGACAAGCGATTCAAGTTCTCTCAAGAGTCTTGCATACTTCAAGGAAAATATCTCCCAATTATCATAAAAAGCTATCTCCAGTTTTCACAGTTCATCTATAATATGCTGATTGAGAATGTAAAATGTATGGTTCAGGTATTTTTGTATAATCAGCTGTAACCATATCCTCACGTGTAATGATGAGCAATTGGAATAACAAGACTAATACTTTAGCTATTTAAATTCAGATTGCCTGGTGTTTATACTAGTATTCCCAACAGAGAAAGGAAACAAAATATTTGAAACAAACAAGTATCTTCTCTGTAATATTAATCTTCTCTCATAACAGAGCCCTAGTGGAAAAACAGATTAATCAACAACAGAACAGAAACAGACAGCAATGTAATTCTCTACATCACATTTTCAAGAATAAGCAAAAGCCAAGCGTGTGCAGGGAACAAATATTTCACATCACTAGAAAAACATAGCCCTAACCTCATTAAGGGGTCGCTACAGATGCAAGGAAATAGGGAGGATTTGGTTAATGAGAGGACACAAAGCTTTGGGAAGAAGCTGTGGGCAAAAGAGAAGTGCAGGTCGGACGGACCCAGAGCAGCACCCTTGGTCAGCCAGCCGTGCTGCGGGACCCGCCATGCCCTGGAGGACCAACTGTGCTCACACAAATCCCACTGATCCAGAGAAGGCCACGGGATGCATGCTGCCTTACACGTGTTAATGTGTCTTCATAATGTAGATGTCCCAGAAGCAAAGAAGGAACGGGACTTTCCAGACATGGTGCTTTGACATCTGCACCAAAAAAATAGCTAGGGCTTGCCAGAGAACCAGCACAGGCAGGATCGGCTGCATTTGAACACATGATTGTAAAAACCCAAATGGCCTCAAAGTGCCAAAGCCAACTCCTATATAAGCAGGCACTTTTATTTATGGAGATGATATGGCTGCTTAATAGAGTAGAAAATCTGGCAGAAGGTTGCTGCATTCCCTAATAACCACATCTGTGAAAAGATCAGGTTGAAATCAGCCCTTGGCAAACTATCAACCACTCTCATGACAAGGAAGCTGTACAAGTGCAAATGACCATTAAAAAACAGTAACATTTAAAAAGAGAGCATCAGCAAATAACAAGGGACTGTTGAAACACCAGCACTTCTCAGCAGCCCCAGGATCAGTTTTGGGAGCACCCCCATGTTCACACACTGCAGCTCTGCAGAAAACCAAGAGTATTTCCCCGTTTCAGGTCTCTGCTGTAAAACAGTAAAGAGCCAAAAGACATGCAAGACTGCAAACAGGTATCATGTAAAAGTGAAAATGTGTCAATGTAAATTAAACATCAATGTCAGGAGGTTTTACAGTTCAGCAGACTCCCAGATGTTACTATGTGCACACAGCTGCTTCAATAACATCCAAAAGCAAATAATGTTGAAAAGCACACAAATAGAGACATTAAGGGGGCCTTTTCCCAAATACAGTAACGTTCCATGGTGGAACGAACCCAGTAACAGCCAAGTGAATAAGAAAACATAAAGAAAAGAAAAACAAAAGATGTGACAAGAGGAGGCACAGATCATATTTTTGTGACCAGGGGGCAGATGCAGTGACCCAGGCTGTGGATTTGACTCCCCAGTTTCAATGGGGAATGGCTGAGCCACTTGACAGCAGAGCTGGGCAGTTTACAGCATCAAGACTCAAATTCTCATCTAAAATTTTAACTGCTTCAGGAGAAGAAAAACCTGGTTTATAGGGAGAGGATATCATATGTCTGTTTGATTATTCATTTCATTGCTTGGATGCTTTAATTTCTTGCTAGGAAGTCATTTCTTGTTTGATTTTCTGCATGTTTCCAGGTGCTTGTATACTGGGTAAAATATCTGTCTGGTTTTCCACCCATTGTTTCTGTCCCTTTGGGTTGTACTACCTCTCCTCTCAAACTCACACAGTACCAGCTTGTACGCAAACTCTGGAAAAGTTAACAATTTTGCTTCCAGAGTAATCACAAGCAATTTTTCTAAGAAGTAACTGCATTTCATTTTGTTGAAGAGTCCATTGTCTCAGCAGCATAATATTACTTTTAAATGGCAAGAAAAAAACAGCATTCAAATACCGCCAAAATTTGATATTTTATGCCAACATATTCAGAAAGGAACTCACCATTTTTCAAAGACAAATGTTAAATTAAAAAACGTTGGGGGTTATTTGTGCTTTGTAGTGACTTTGTTCCATCCTGTGCCTCTCTAAATATGCAAGTCAAGGAAAAGAAAATAAAAACTACATCATTTTTTCATGAAGAGAAGAGTTTTTCCCTTACAGCTGAAGCTTCTTCCTACTTCTTTGTGTTTTGTCAGCTGGCGTGGGAGGCATATTATCCAGGAGTTAGGCACATAGTTCCAATGTAGAGAAAGCAGACAGGATAGTCAATCCATCAAGCAAGGAGATACTTCAAATTTTGAAGGTATGAGACACACCGGATAGAAGAATCACTTTCCTATAGTCCTGCTGAGTGCTTCTCTCCCTGTCCCTCCTCAGCAGCCCCATTTCCTATTTGTTTATTTTTGAGAGAACAACTGCCTCAGCAGTCAGTGGGAGTAGTTCTAATCCTAAAGTCAAACTTGTGCTTCACTGCTCCCCTGAAGTCAGTCCTTTGCTGATGAGGGGGCTGAGAGGGCTCCTTACATCCTTACACTCTGCACCGAAGAACTGCTGTGGCACAAGGAAAAGGAGAGGAAGAACCAATGTATTTTGACACGGAGATTTCTGACAGTGTCGCTCATCCATCACATTCCCACTCTCCTCCACAGCCGAGTACAGAGCCTCCAGCCCCTTCTGTGCCCAGCACACATACTCTGATCCCAGTCTTGCAGAATTCGGGGACGTGCACACGGCAGAACCACCTAAACACTGACACACACCTCCCCACTGCATTTAAAGCACCTTTGGATTCTCAGCTTCTGTGCAACCTGAAGTCTGATAGTATTAAATTGTCAGCCTGATCCTCACATACCACTATGTTCATGAACAAAACATACAGCACTGTACCAAACCATAGAAAGGCAAAGCAAGAACTATGGAAAATATTTCTCTTTGTTCCCAACACAAGAGCATTAATTTGATAATTCTTTAAAAATGGAACATGGCTGGCATAATCAAATAAATTATTAGAAGGCATATAAATCATTACCACCTAATATGACTACAACAAGATTCAATGCAATTTACAGATAAGTATGAGGAATGACTTCTGTGTTTTACTGAATTAAAACTGGCAAAAGTTCTAAGAAGACAAATGACGGAAGATGACTCTATGTTCATTTGCAAACTAAAAAGGCAGAAGGAAACCAGCAGACAGATAAGTCTTATTTTTTCAACTATTTTGCAGCTTGCCCTGAAAACAAGAATTAATCATAAAGCGGAAATTCTTTCATTTAATTAAAAATTGAGTGGGTGAGAATCTGGAGACAGAGTGAAGCCACGTGGAAATTCTTGACGCTTTTGGAAATGAGGTGTCCTGAAGTGAGACTGGGACACACACTTTCAGGAAGTGCAAATCCAGACTGCTGTCTGGATTGCTCATGCTGGCCCTCATAATGCACTATTTACTCCCAGAAGGACACTTACAGAACATACCTTCTCGGCTCCCACAGCCAGCTGAGATACCAAAGAGTTGTTTGCATGAGCCCTGCTTCACTTTCTGCCGGGGCTGGAACAAAATACGAACAAAATCTGTCGCTGAAGCTGGGAATCAGAGCAAGGGAGCACCTTGCCCTTTCACCACTACAAGCAGCTGAGTACAACCTGGGAGAACCGCCTTCTGTCCTGTTCTTTGCCCCTGGACTTCTTCATCATGACACAATTTAGGATCCTTGAACCAAGACTTTCACAGACACCCACTTACCTTCTGGGTGCTCCTAATGCATAGGCTCCGTTTGTGACTGCAGTGATCCGTCTGGCACTGCCAACAATCCCACCACCACTGGCTGCAGGAACGAAACAACAGATATTCTGGGACTCAACTTCCCCAGCCTCTGCTTTCCCCATAACCACAGAAAGGGGAATATTACAGCAGAGTTTTCTCAGGTTGCCAAAAAGCTAAGGAGAAGATAATCACCACTTACGCAGCATTACCCCAGTTACTGGGATTAACACCTTGGAAAATCTTTGAGAAAACTGTTAATTCTGCCTAAGAGCACACACTGAACAGTGTACACAGTCCCACACCAAGCAAAAATAATCTATAATAGGCATAAACTGCTTGTTACAGCCAGATTGGTGCGCTTTGCCTCCATGGGATCTCTGTTTCTTACTCTTCCCCACCTCTGACATGCCCGTTGTTATATTAATAGTTCAGATCTTGGAAAACCTTTTGCAGTGCTAAGCAGGGATTCAAAAATCAATGCAAATCCCAAAGATCTTCTACAAGTCTCTGGCCATTGTTTCCTGCTCATCTCACCAAAATATTAGTCCTTTGCACTGAAAATCTGAATAGCCTTGGGAACTTACCTCTTTTTACTTCAGCTCTATAGTCGAAAAGAGTAGGACAAAAGCAGAGGATGTGTGAGACAAGAGTCTTCAGATTTTTCAGTTCAGGTCTCTACTTTGGGGTTTATTATTGCTCTTTTGCTCATTTTGACACTGTCAAAAAGCAATCTTGGCTTCTAATCCAGGTTCAATAAGGACTACTCACGTGCCTAAAAGTGAAAAAAACATTTACCTGGCAGGGCAGGTGACAGCATTTCTCATCAGCTGATCTGAGGAATGAATTCCCCCAGGAACTGTGACCTGACCATAAACCCTAATCCCTTCCACTTCAAAGTCCCCTTGGACCCAGCCTTCTCTAATAACAGATACACTTGCTTGACACTGCCAAACCAAAACAGAGCAGCAAAGCTGACCACACCACTCTGCTCCAGCCCTCCAGAAGGAATCAAGGGAAAACAGACTAATCTAAAACGGGGAATGGCCATGAAGCTTGCTACAGAAATAAAAGGCACTCCTACATCATGGCAATGAGCTGTCTATAAAACCTAGGCAAAACACAGGAGATCGATACTTGTCCTAGGTATGATGAATGGCACACACACTGCTTATTTATTTTAAGGACATGCACACACACACATGCAACATCTTGTACAAGGAATAAGATGACACATACTTTTTCCTTAATGTGAAAAAGATGTATTAACCCATCAGCATGGCTTGTTGCCTACAGTGTATAGTAAACTGTCATGATACATGTCTCTCTTACTGGAGCCCTGCTATTCTCTTCTCAGCGTCCTCCAGCCCTGTTCATATTCAAAGGTCTTAAAAGTTTTATACAATTTTGCATGATTGAATCACGAGTTTGCAAACATTCCCAAAAATCTGGCAGTTACCATCACTACCTTTAATTGAAGGGCTGTCTTTTTGGCTCCATTTTTTTCAGTTTTACAGGTTATTTCCAGTTCTTTGACTTTATGTCTTACCTGCCACCCCCAATTAAAATATGGGGGAAGACTACCGAGAGACAAGCATGTAATTTCAAACAATGTTTAAAGCCAAGAGTTGACAGGGGTGGAGGTAGGGGGCTGGAAGAAGCGAAGAGAGGAGACAATTGTTTTGTTTCCCCTGGCTGCAGCCCCTTAGTTTCAAAAGCCCTTCAGTTTCAAAGCAGGGATACAATCTTTCAAGTGCCTGTGCTGCTGCGCTGCCTTCCTCTGTTTGTGACATGTGCAGTCACAGTATTTTAATGGAGCCCACAGCCCAGTTTTTAGTGCAGACACTTGTGCTGGGGTCTGGATTTCTGCAGCTGACATTACTCTAGGGAACAGCTTTCATTTCAAATAAAAGTCAGAAAAATGTTTCTTCCCTGCAAAGGATTTTAAGCGAGTAGGATCTATTGTAGCACAGCACATGCAAATAACTGAGACACAGCCATGAACTAGAAATTATAACAGGTTGATTACAGATTAAAGTGATGTACGGACACCTGCTGTGGGCTCGCTCTCCTGCTATTGCTTCACAGATTACAACAAACATTTATCGGGAGTGGAATTAACTTCACCTTGACAACTCTTTGGGGAGGAAGTGGCTTATGTACATCCATAACCTCAGCTCCTAAATAACCAAGCTCCCAAGCGTGTTGCTTGATGCTACTCCACATCACTGAAGCCCTGGACTAAGCATTTCAGAAAGCAGAATCCAAATCACTGTCAATTCTCTGCCAAACCACAAGAACAAAACTGACAGAGAGGACAGCAGCAATTCAAGATGCCTCTCATGAAAACTTAAGGTACTGGTACAAACATCTGGGGGCACTGCACATCCCAGCTGCTGAAAGGACGGTATCTGAGGAGCAGAGCCCTTCCCAGACCATGATCCTCATGTGCAGGCAGAGTGTGTTTCATACTCACTATGAACAAGCCCCAAAATCAACAGATAAGATGGACCCATTTCCATCCGCCTTTTTTGAGGCCAGAGGAGAATCAACCAACTACATATTATTCATATGTATTTTTACAGTGCTTTCAATGTGCTTCTTATACCGCGAGTAAAACTGAAAACTCTTTCAGTTGATTTGTAACTTCCTCCTTACCATTTGCTCACTCAGTCATTGATTTTGCTCAGTCTCCATCTGTGTGGAGCCAACAAGCCCACCATGCCTTATGCCCACCCTGCCACCCACTCACATGCTCCAATGGTGAATTCCCTGGGGAGGCTAGTGCAGCCAGCACTGCTGCATGAGCCAAACCAGCAGAAGGATGGATTCCCATCTCAGTGGATTAAAACAAAAATTAAAAAACAAATCTGGCCAACTCATGCTAGTTAGCTGTGGAGAACTTCCAGATAAACATTTTGACATGATGAGCTGCAGCAGCATGGCAAATCAAGGTTGCAAAGGCAGCAACTTCTTGCAAACTGTGTGCTTTACTAACTTCTACATGCATTTGAATTCTCTCCCTTCTCCAAGTCCCACATAAACAGCAGCCAGAAGGATGTCTTAATTTCTGTGCAGCAAAACAACACTTTCAAGCTGCAAGAGTCCTGAAGACTTAATTGAGAAACCAGGTATTCAGTCATATTGTGCCTCATCCTCCCCTCCCATGCTGCCAACGGAGATCGAGGCTCCCAACAAGGTGAGGGCAGCAGGCAACAGTGAAGAACCATGAGCTAGAAACGGCTCAGATCCACTTGGTTAACAGGCCCAGTAAAAGTCATCCAGACAGACAGCTTGAGAACATCCTGCCCATAGACATCCTTCCTAAAGCCTGTGATGCTCCATCAAGGAACAAAAAGAGTAACTCAGACCTGACTCCATGCTACAAACATTCCCAGCATGATTTCTCTTTGGGGAATTCAATAGAACATCTCAACAACTAATTCCCAAACAGAATGCTTTTAAAACGTGGGTGATCTCAAATGTGTGGAATCTTCCGAGAACTTCACAACATCCATATGTCAGATTTTTATATATAGGTGCTCCATACGGCATACGGATTGCATCACTCTTCACAGCTGCTGATAATAGTATGGGGGGGGGAGTAAAGAAAGCCTGGCTTTCTTACTGCTGAAGTACCAGGGGCATTTTTAAAATGTCCATCGGGAGTCTATAGATCAGAATTAGAAACAAATCACCCTCTAAGGAGCCCAGCTCATACCATGACTGAGGAGCTTCAGCCACTTGGGAGCATTTTTAAATTTTGTCCAAAGTCCCCAAGACAAACCACCAAACTACAGCACAGGGCAGCAACCCTCACCACCTCACTGAGCAGGGCAGGGAAGCAATCCAGATGTTACCACCAGTCACAGTCTTTGATTTTCATCCTCTTCCACCCCTGCTGCACTTCAGTGGGCCAAAGTCAGACATACCTCTGTTCTCTAGCTCTGCCTTTCCCAAAAAGCCTCAAGAAAAGAAAGAGCAAGACCTTACTCCTACTTGCACCTTCTCACCCTGGCAAACAGGGCTTTTTCTCAGAACTAGAACAAAGACCCTGGCCTCTCCCACATCGCCAGGCACATTTTTCAAGCGCTGTCTTCTTCCACACTCCTCCTGACAGACCACTAACCTGGCACCAGCATCCCTAGCTCACTTCCTTGCTGTTTTGAGCTCAGAACTATTTAATCAACAGAAATCGAACATACGTAAGGTTCTACGCGTTTTTATTTTTATTACACACCAAAAAGGCATGTTTCTGGTTTGTCAGGCAGATTTCATTTACACAGGCCTGCAGCACTTGCACACAGCTCATTTTATTCTCAGCTTGCCTCCAGAGCGGCTGTAGGAGTACATCCATATGGTCAGGGCTTTACAGCTAAACTGGAAGTACCAAAACAGAGATGCAACTTTCATGCAATTATATGCACCGCTTCACTTTCTACATTGGGAAGCACACACCATCTCACTCCCACTGCATCCGCAGAGAAACACGTGGTACGTGGCAATGCAGCTCCTCTGCCTGTGAAAGCCAGGAGCTGCTGCTGCTCTGCCACTGGCACCACGCCGGCCTCACGGAACTCCTCAGGTGACACAATCTTGATGGAGCTTCCTCAGCCACTGTACTCAGAACTACCAGAGAAACGCTATCACCTCCTTTCAGCAGCCTAAGGTACACAGGGCAAAATTAAAGATGTAGAGTCCCTATGACTTCCTTGAGCACAAGTAAGTGGGCATTGAAACTTTGCTGACTGTCCCTCTCCAATGATGGGTCCTGGGGCGGAATGAAAAGGCCCTGGCTCACCCATCAGGGTCACCTGTGCACATGCCCACAGCACCAGCTGCAAGACCGTCCCAGACCAAGATAATGGGACCTGGCATACATGACGCTAGAAGTTTCCTGCGCTGAAATGGCTGCAGTGCATTGGTCTGGCTCCAGCCTCAGTGCTGGATCTCACCTGCAGAGCTCAATTTCTCTCAGTGCACTGAAAGGAATAAAAACTTTCCTATTTTTTAACAGGCTTGCATTTTAAAACACTTCATACATACCTATGTATACGTGTATGTGTATATCTCAAAACATAAAACCAACTGAATTTTGCAGTGAAGATAAAAAAAATGGCAATACCTAAGACTATGTACCCACATCACAAGCCAGTTCATCTCCTCAGAACTTGAAGTTCACAGGAAGGAGTTTGATAAGCAAATTTAACGACTTTGCACAGACATATCCACCTCCTTTTATACTGCTTGTGATCAGATGACAGGCACTCACTCCTTGCTAGACTTTTTATGTACTTGCTCATTTGCATGTACTCCAGAATTACCCATTAAAGGCTCCTTTTTCTTGACAAATTTTTACCTCTGATAAATGGCCAGCTCTGCTGGCCTGACTTCATGACAGTCCTTGGTCCTGGCAGCTCAATTTAATTAATCTACTTAATTTATTGATCAAGCCCATGGCAAACGAGTATTCCCCATTAAATAGGATTTTTATCATCCTGAGTTATATGAATACAGGTCTTCCTAAAATCTGAAATTTAGTCAGCAGCTGACATGCTGCCTATCCAAAAAAACACTCATTAATAGGAATAATTGGAGATTAAGAATGACTTGATGATTTTAAATAATGATCAGCAGGTTAGGCAGTAATTGAATTATAGCCTAATTGCCTATTTCACAAAAAGAAAAAAAAGCATTGCAAAGCAACAATAAATACTTGAAAATCTATTCTGAAGACTCTCTCTACCAGCAGACTATGCTCCATTACACTTGTGTCACTCCTAGCAAACCAAACAATTCTATTTGTCTGACAATTCTATAGTCTGACAACTATTTCACTGGGAAAGTGCAGGTTATTTAGTGCCACAATACTTCTTGCATGACTTATTAATATGGATGTAAAACCTCGCAGTTAAAAATACAACATACAAGGAAGCAAACTATAAGCTTAAGCAGATAAATAAAAGACTAGTTAGTATAGTCTTTAATCTAAAATGAACAAATTGCGTCCCAATGAAGGACATTCAGGTAAGCGAATTCCCCTGCTGCCTGAGCCCCAGAGCGCTTGCCTTCCCCTTTACAATCAAATAGCCAAAAGCCGTTATAAACTGGCAGGAAATTATAAGCCTAACCAGCCAGAGGAGAAAGCTGACAGATCACACACCCTGCACGTTAGCCTTGCTGCCTCTGATACGACAGCTCTCTGTACATCCACATCTGTCTGCAGAAGGATGCAAATGAGGCTTAACTCTTGCAGTAGTCTAGCCACTGGAGGAGAATTAGAAAAATACTGCTAATTGCAGTTTTGCAATTGCTAATTGCTGCTTTGTTTTTCCTATAAAACTAATTTGTTCAGGGAAGCTTGACTGAACAGGTAGGGACAGCTCGACTGGACATCACAATTGCATACAACTTTAATTTCTTGATATGAAATAGAAATCCTTTTTTATGGGATGTTGGTCATATATTTTAGCATTAATATACTGGATACTTTACAACCGTTGCTTAATTTCCTTGCCAAAATATTTTTAAACTGGTGGCAAGCAGGATGAAAACATTTTATATAAATCTGTCCAGCATCTGAAATCACTTCAGTTCTGTGTGCAGCCAGTTGGTGGAGAGACACCAGTTGGTCAATGTGTGTATTTTCAGGACGCTTTCCATCAGCACATTTGGATCTACATCTCTGTTCGCTCCAGAAGGGCATATATATTCCCACAGGACCCCTTACCAGCGGTCCTATCTCTTCCTGTGAGGCAGGGAGTAAGGCAGCAGTCACTCCTCTTCACCCTCCAGAGACAGAGTCTGCAGGAGAACTGAGCAGTGTCATCCAGATGGAAAAATCAGATGACAATCTTTTTTTATCCCAGTCTTAGTCTGTCCAACTCCGGCAGGTAGCAGTCTAGGCTAACACATTATTATGCTTAATTCCCCCCCACAGAGTGCAAACCAACTGTTAGTGTTTACCCTCACTGTGCAAGTTCTACAAGGGATGGGTCCAGAGCCACATGGAATTTCCTTCCATCTCCTCTAGCTCAATCACCCTCCAACCCTTAGGCTGCTGCGTGCCCACACCATGCACGGAGAGCTCTGTCGTCCTGAGGGCATTGGTGCTTCCCCACATAAGGGCTCACTGGTGCCAAAGCCCTCAGCTCTGCAATTTTCATTACAGACCGCAGTGGTGGAGTTGCCTGCCCCAACTACACCTCCTCCAGCAAAAGACAGCCAGTCCCCAGCATCAGCAGAGATGCAGGGGGATCCTTTGGCGGAAAGATCCTGCTCCTTCAGTCACTGGTAACTCAAGCCCTCGGTGCCACAGCTCTGCCAAAGCCAGCCCCACAGAGAGACCAGGAGCTGCAGCACATTTAAGAAAAAGGAATGCACGTGCATATTGAAAGCAGTTCTCTTTTCAATTTTTCATCTCTGCGCAGCTTTAACTATCTCCTAATTAAAGCCCACACTGTTTCTAGTCTACAAATCCAGATAAAGAAAGAGAGGAGGTCTGGAAGCTGTCTGTTGCTTTGCAATGAGATTTTAATACATTGCAAATCACATCACAAAACATCCAAAAGTGCATTTGATTGTCTGGGGTGTCACAGGGGAGATTCAGCCCTTCATGGCCACCAAATTACTTCTGACAACAAAGAATATTCTGAAATTAGCTTTGAAAGGTACCTCTATTTTATTACACTGGAGGAAGCAAAAGGGACAGGTCATGCTTCTTTGCAGCATTTCTGTACGTGAGCAACATTGGAGGACAGATTCCTGCAGGATGTTTACACAGCTCCAGCACGGTGCACGAGCCTGGAATCGAAGACTCTTTTAAAGTAATTACATTTAAATGTAGAGGTAGCCAGGCTCGATCTGTGACAAAGGCACAAGCAGAAAAACTGGATGTGATGGTATCAGAATCCACAGGACACTGCTTTTCTGAAGAGACAAAATTAACTGTTCCCCTCCACCCCTACTCACATTTCTCCCAACTTTGCTGAAGCAGCTCTGCGTGGACACAAATTATATCGCAGTAAGTGCATCTCTATTGGCACATGGCCAACAACAACCATTGTGATACCTGCATCACACCGCTATTCCCGTGGAACCAGAATGCCATGACCGAACCCGGCCCACATCTGTACTGATAAAATGTGCCCCTCTCCTTCTCTCAGCACACACCTGTACATTCCCATGCCTGCTTTCTTTAGATGCTCCTGCCCAGCAGCAAGAAGGTGGTATGAGGTGTAGAAGGGTCTTTGTCTTTCACTACAAGCCCCCTCCTCAGAGCCTGGAGGGTTTGCTTGCCCTGTGGCAATAAAGCAATGTGGGCAAACAGCACGGTACATAAAAAGCACAAGTCCCTGATTGGCTTTACTCACATTGCTGTAAACACCGGCAATAACCTAGAATTCAAAGGCCCCCATTGTCAGATGGATCAAAGTCATCCACCAAAGTGATCTGCAAGACCTGAAGCTGTCTCATGGCCAAAGCTTCAGCTTTACCCCCAGCCTACAAGTGCTTTTGATTTCTGGTACCAGCTGAAGCATAGGCACATGTTTATGTCTGCAAGTTTCTCCTGCAGTATACAAAGCTCACGTGTACGCACAAGGGAACATAAAATAAGCCAGACCTAGGAATCGGGGAGATCCGTCACATCTTTGACGTTAATAAATGAGATATAAGATACTGTAAACAGCTGTAGTCGTGATACTGCCTCACTGTGTCAAGGGCAAGTCTGGGGCAAAGACTACATATCACCACCATCTGCATTGTATACAAACATGGGAAACTTCTTGTATGAAAACTTCTAACCCAAGGAAAAGGACAGAGGTGTCATCTTATATCATTCTTCCAAAATCTTCTCATTCCTAGTCCAAGATGCCCAAATGCATAAGTTTTTGTTAAGTAGTTCGAAGTTTGACCCATCAGCATTTTTCACAGCAGAGGCTGCTTTGTGCTTACAGGCAGCAAAACCAATAATTTTATACCCCACTGATATTTAAAAGCTTCTAGATAGATGTTTTCTCAGGGGAATAGCGAGGTCCTGGAGCAGAGGATGGTGAGACTTCAGAAAAATCCTATAATAAACAAAGCTGTGGGAGTGTTGCAAGAGACGGGAGCCCTGACCTGGGATATAGGTCTGAGAAGCTCTTCTGCAAGCAGCAGGGCTCTAGACTTTTGATTTAATTTGAGATTTTTACAGTTAAAAGAGCTGCTATCTTGACTGCTATAAAGCAGATTTCTGGTAGACAAAGCAAGCAAAATGGCCGAACTGCAAAAACTGGGGAGATGAGAGTTAAGCTGAGAAAGGGATATGCTTTCTCCCTCCCATAAAAGTTCAAAGATTTGTTCAAAGAAGCTGTAAAAAGCAGCAGTAGTATCAAAAAGCCTGCGGTACCACAAGTGAAACCTGTCCTACTCCCCTTATGGACAGGTGTGGGCATTTGTGCTTCCCAGCTCTTTGGTCTTCTGTGTGCAGCCAAATTCAGATTTCCACAGGTGATTTGTTGTAGTCAAAGGCAGAGGCCTTGGAAATATCATGGAGTGTGCAAGAAGTGGTAGTAAGGGGTGCTTTTGATAAATGTTTTGCTGTGCTGTGAAACTTGTTAAGTTCATTGTGTGGCACCAGTGGGGAGTAAGCAAAATCTAATAAACCTAAATATCTTGAATGAAATACAGACAGGGGCTTCAATGCCAAGAAACTGAGAAGGCACTTGGGGCTTTGTGGCAAAACACTATTAAAACCAGACTGGTGACGAGATAAAAGGAGAGTTTTTTCTAGTGTTTGCCATTGAATTTTGCTATTTGGTGATGTAAGATTGGCATAGGCTTTTAAGAAGCTTGTTCAGACTTCAGGCAGGTTGTGTACAGGCATCACCTGTATGGACAGCCCTGGATATGTCTCTGGAAGGAATGCCCTGCCTGGTTTGTCTCTATTTGTGTCTGTATCTGGTCATTGTAGGAGCAGAGGCTGAGCTTTGGCAACATGCTAAGCCTCCCTTGTAGCTTGCATCCAGCCCGGAGCTGTCTTTTTAATGTGGGGACAAGGCTGTCTGAACCTGGACAAGGCTGTTTGGAGTAGTTTTCCTCCTTTCCTGCACATCTGGTGCATGACCTGAGAGATGAGTGGTACTGCAAAATCATCTGCAAAGATGCAGACTCCAATTATCCTGTCAAATTTGACTCTTTAGTCAGGAGTGCAGCCTTGTGAACATACTCTTTGCTGCCTGAGATTCACCACTAAGTTTGACACTTGGGAGAGGAGGTTTGCTTCGAAGACATACAAGAACCAGGTCCTCCTTCTGTGTTAAGTCTTGCTAATCTTTTCCTTTGGTAAACTGCTAATTTGTATTGCAAATGTGTTTGTAAATGTCTTTAAGCTTTGGACCACCAAATGGTATTTTTAAAGTAAAAATGCAGTTGCCACATCCAGAGACGTTTAGCCGTAGAAAGTCAAGAAACTTTGAATCAAGAGTAGCTTTTAATAAGGGCCTGAGATCCCCAATTAATTCTCCTTCTTTATTATTTTTATATGCTCATCGATTTAGGCCACCAATTACATTGAGTGTCCTTCAAAAATAATTAATACTGTAGTCCCTTAAGTACTTTCAAGGTAAATAAGTTTTAAAGTTGAACCACATTAATAGTAAAGAGATAGAATTGCCATTTTCTGTACTTGTCATGTATAGGCCCAGATAGCTAATCAAACATTTCTAGGCAGATCTGGGTTGATTTAGAGATTATAGCTGAAGCAGGGGTTGAATTGCAGCTGGATGTTGTTGAAATTGCACAAGCCCTCTTGTTGACATTTTTTCATATTCCAGCTTCCTCTTGCTCTTTTCCTCTTCCCTCTGAAATCTTGTATTATCTGCAGGTTTTGAAGATTTTTTTTTTCTAATCTGGATTGCTTTTTGCTTTTTTTTTGTTTTGCTCCTTAAATAGCAATTGAGAAAATGTGAGAGTATTAATTGACAACCAAATTATGCTGGAGTGAAGCAAGTTGACTTTGTTGCACAGAGCTGGAAAAGCTGGTCTTCTGGCAGAGTGTGGTTCAAGAGGAAAGAGTAATAAATGTTCTATATTTAAGCTTATGGGAAAATACTGAACATGGCCTGGTTGTTATAGTGAAGTAATCTTTAGAAGCTAGTGTTTAATAAAAACGCATTCATTCTGTCATCATTTTTAGCTTGGATCAGGAGTGTGTTTTTAAGTGAATCTTGCGTGTCCCTGCTTGCTGAGCTTGGTCTGCACTGCAGGGTGGTCTCAGCACATTGGCTGAATTCTTTTCCCATGGATATGGGCTCCCACTACTTGCCTGATTCTCACTAACTGCTAGCGGGTGTTCACTCTGCATGACGAAATAAGTGCTGATCTGAATCATAATGGTCAGAATGCCTACAATGTGGGGTTTGGTCCTCAGCACCGGCTGTTTTGCACAGCAGATCTGCCCTGTTGCTCTCTTGGCTTCTTTTCCATTGAAGTCATGGACTTTGCTTTACCACTAGGAGAAATACAGAATCAATGTTTCAGTGTCCTCTGGAAATCCCATCCCAGATGTAGAGAGTGCTCTGCTGAGAAAAAGTCTTCTTACCACTTGCAGCACCCTACAGGTTTTGATATGTAGGAGTCTGGCTATTAAACGATGATGTAATGGATGTCTAAGACGGTACCCTGTACACAAAAAAATGTGTGCTGTATATGTTTAACATCTGAATTACTTTTGAAATTAATTTGTTGCTTTTCCTGTGAAGTACAGCTTTTTTCTCCTTGGAAACTTTGGTCTGTCTGCTGTAACAGGGTCTTGGTATTTGTATGTATGCTGCAACCTAGAAGTATGTGCATTAGAAATGCATCTATAGATGAGTGAGACTGAATTTCTGTATTCTGCAAAACTAATCAAAGCTCATTTTAATAATGTGATTTGTCTTAAATTTTCAACTGGGTCTAAACCTTTAGACTTTTCAGTCTGCCTTCCAGTCATTATAGACGGATTTCTCTATGAATAATGCATAGCTTTGCTTTAAAAATCAGTCTATGCAAAACCACTTCATTTTCACTTTTTATTGATTCCAGACTTGGTGGCCTGCACACATTAGAAATTTCACAACTTAAATATGTGCCTATCTCTACAAATGAGCCATTGATAAAAAAAGGTTAATTTGACTCCTTTGAATTTTTCACTGTCTCCCTTTTTCCCTTGTATCTAACTAGCAAAAACAATTTCCATTTAGAAACTTCAATTTTCAAAAGGTTAGGGATTCACTTTCACTGCTGAGTACGTGTGTGTATGTTGTATTCATTTAAGGAACCAGTTCCAGAAAATTTTAACTCATCACAGCAATTCCTTATTGTAAAAATGTTTAGGTTATGCTTCCCTCCCAGGCAGATTCATCTGTTGTTAACTGATAACATAAAATTCATCATAAAATTCAACAGAATTTGATAGTTTTAAATTGGTTTGCAATGAAATTGCCAGCAATAACCTTTTTGTCTCTTTTTCCTTTCTTCCTTTGATCCGATTTCTTTTTCCTCCTGAATTTCCTCGGAACTTCTCTTTATCCAGGCACTCTGTCCCCTCACTTCTTAATTAATTTTTTCCTTTCTGAGTTCAATGTAGGAAGGACCCAAATCCTGTCTTGGAAGTAATGGTGGGAATCCCTGTGGGCTCTGGGCTGCCGTGGCTTGGCCCCGTGAGCTGGAGTCTGGCAGGCTGTGATTTCCCCACCTACAGAACTAGATGCTGTGCCTGTCCTAGTAGGTTGCAACGGTGCAGATGGGGCTGCTCCTGGGGCTTCACTAACCTGCTGCAGTTGTTTGTAGTGGCTGGAGCGTAGTCCTGAATCAATGCTTTGTGATTGTGTAAATTATTACTTTTAAAACAGAAAACACACCTCGGCTTACAAAAGGAAGAGATCTCTCTTTTTCACATTGTCAACAGCCACTTCAAACCAGGTTTTCCCACTCTCCTGGAAGGGAACTGACAAAGTCTGCTGCAGAGGCCATGGATTTGGGTGCAAGTTGCCCTTCAGAGTCATTGATAGGAGGTAAAGGAGAATTTCTGTCGTTCTTTTAGGAAAGGTGATATCTGTAAATTACCTGCCCTTTGGGATGGAGTTTGAATATCTGACACAGAGCACACACAGTTTTACACAGCACGTGAAAAAAACGTGTTTGTGCGTAGCAGTGCCTTTGGTGGGGAGGCAGGGACCTTCTCTGAGCAGGTGCTAATGTTCCTCTGCTGCTGTGGACAGCTTTCACCCGTGCTGGCATAGACACTTGGAGTACTTTTTTGATCTCATCTGAATAATTTGCTGTCCCAGAGGTTTTATTGTACAACACCTATGTTTTTTTTCTAAACCCAGCCATTGTGCAATCCGCATGTTCTTCTCTGTTGTTTTTTAGTGCTCTGTTTCATAAGGTTGTAATGTGAGAGGCAAAAGCCTGTAGGGAATCATATTTGTGCTGCCAAACCTTTTGAGGCAAAGTGCATTAAAAGCAGGACTGCCAATATTAAGCTGTTACTGAGTGACAGAAGTGCTGTGCTGACCACTTGTTAGATGCTTGGTTAGTTGTAAAATGCCAAATGGTTTTTATCCTCACCTGTAACTCCCCTGACTCAAACACATGCATCAGGACCCTGGTTCTCATAAGGTAGCTTTAATTAACACATAGATTTTTTCATTAACATCAGAAGACTGAGCGACATTAAGGAAAGCTCAGGCAGCATGAGAGAAGCACACTGGAGCAGGCAATAATGTGTACAGCAGTGCTGAAGGAAAGGTGAGCTTTCCCATTTCAGCCTCCGACCATCAGGGACCAGGCTGTTAAATAATTAATTACCAGCATGCTTGCAAGTGACAATTGTACAATAAAAAACTGTTTTCTGTGTGCCAGACTTTGTTTTCATTATAGAAGTGCTTGCTGTTTGGACACTGCTTGCATGTGGCTCCCTGGCTGATGCATGCACGTCCCTGCATACGTGTTGATATGTGTTATGAGGGCGAGGGGCCAGGAACCCACATCCCTGCAGCAGCTCAGCCTGCCCAGCACATGCACCCCAGGCATTTCCTTTTCTGTTTCTTTCTGTCTCATGCTGCTTGACACCTGCATGAGCTGGCAATTAAATATGCTCCACCCAGCCCGGGGCACTTGTGCTACTGATGAAGTTGGTGATTCAAACAAAAATAGAAATCGTTCCTGTCCTTCTCATGGCAGTTGCAGCCTTTCTTCTATTGTTTCCCTAGCAGGTCAGTGGGTTCTTTGGAAACCAGTGCCTAAGCCAGCTCAGCAGCCAGCTCTGTGCTGAAACGATGGGAGAAGCGACCCCGTGTCCCAGTAGATTATGTCTGCTTCAAAATGCTCTCAGCCGTCGCTGCCGCGGGGCTCCGATCTCCTGCCCATGTCTGCAGTGAGCTGCCTGCCTGGCACGCAGCCTGCTAACATGTCCTAGTGGTGAAGCTTTCCTCTGCTTCAGAATTTTATATCTTTCCTATGAAAAAGCAGTGAGTATGTATTTATTCAAAGCATCAAGGGAAAGGGCCTTTAGCAGTCTCGCTGGCTGTGCGACATTTACCTTCTTGTGTCTGTCAGGAGTTTCATTGCTAAAATGAGGCTTGCAAACTCCTCTCAAGACTGCTTCTTCAGCAGGGGCAGAAGCCGTTTGGGATACCAAATAATAACTGACTGCCTTCATTTTATGCAGAGAGACAGTGTCATAGGAATTTGGGACACTCTGTGGCTTGTCTGTCATCATTCTTCATTAAATGTTCTTTGGTCTTGTAAAACTGATGGAAGAAGCACTTAAGCATCTGATTACATGTACTCTTTTTCAGGACAACATTTGTCTGATAAGTTGATGTTTATATTCAGTCCCAATTAAGGATTTTTTTCCCTGAACTGGGCTCGAAGACCTGAATGTAACTGTGCACAGACTTCAATCCCATCTCAGTAACTGGATTAATTATTTTTTTTTTCTAGCAAGGTCAAAATGATGAAAATACAGGGCTGGATTTAAAACTCATCAAAAGTGGCAAGACACCCATTGCTTCAGTGGTCTCAGTCTATTGAAGATGCTGGACTTCACGCATCTTTCTGGGCCTTTTTGCCTGTCCCCTACCTGGACTGACCAGGGGAGCAGACAAGACCCCTGGGCTGGCTGGGCACCAGGGAAGAGATGGAGCTGGAGCTTAGGGGGTCTGTCCCAGTTTAAGATGCTCCTGTTGTGAAAAATGATAG
Source organism: Neomorphus geoffroyi (assembly GCA_033558235.1). Lineage (NCBI taxonomy): Eukaryota > Metazoa > Chordata > Aves > Cuculiformes > Neomorphidae > Neomorphus > Neomorphus geoffroyi. The sequence continues at coordinate 8,312,189 of JAUMJM010000045.1, read as the reverse complement.
ATTCGGTGAGATGCAGGAAAGGCTGTGGTTGGGAAATACCAAGAAGGACACTGTCTAACTTTTTGTTTGAGTGCATTTGGGATGATCATAATGACAGTAAAAATAACTGTCTGGACAGAATGACAAGGAGGATTTTTTTTATTAACATATGGGAGATTGCTGTGCTGATTTTGTGTTACTTTGTTGTTCCAGTTCCAGTATTAATCTCCATGGTCTCAGTACTTCAGACTTCACTGCCTGAGAGATGTGATAAACAGCTGCCAGATGTTTCATTCTTTTTCTACTTTTTAGAGACTACCTGGATGTGCCATATGCTATTTGTTCTCTCAAGGTATAGTTATCATGGAACCACAGGATGGTTTAGGTTTGAAGGGACCTTAAAGCCCATCAAGTTCCACACCCTGCCACGGGAAGGGACATCTCCCACCAGACCAGGCTGCTCAAAACCCCATCCAACCTGGCCTTGAACACTTCCAGGGAAGGAGCATCCATAATTGCCCTGGGCAACCTGTGCCAGTGTTTCACAACTCTCATTGTGAAGAATTTTTTCCCCATGTCTAATGTAAATCTTCCCCCTTCCAGTTTAAAGCCGTTCCCCCTTGATCCTATCGCTACTTGCCTTTGTAAAAAGTCCCTTCCCAACTTTCCTGTAGCCCCTTCAGGTACTGGAAGGCTGCTACGAGATCTCCCTGGAGCCTTTTCTTCTCCAGGCTGGTTATAGTAGGATTTCTTATGGTTTCTCCTCATGTATTGTCCCAAGCATTGAAGAAGACTGAAAATTAAAAATCCTAAATTTAAAAAGACCTTTCTAAAATTAATGTGGCAAAAGAATATTTAAAAACAAGGAATGAAGTTTAACATATAGGTTTGATGGAATTCTTCTAAACCCTTGCTTCTTTACCTTAAGCACTAGTAAGTTTTTTTTACACTGAGAAGGGAAACACCGCTAACATTTTATTAGCACCTTTGTTAACCTGCCCTTTTCAATCTAACAGCAAAGAGTAGCTTGGGGGAGGGTGTTGCAGCTTGTTTTATACTCTTTGACATCTTGTCCAAATTAATGACACAGCCCCATGCAATGTGCAAAGTGAAAATTAGGTTTGCTGGTGCTTGAAAACCCTATGCTAAAACTCAAAAATGAAAACTCTATTTTCTTGTGCCCAGTGACCTAACCGCCTCCCGTGAGCAGCTGGGGGGGAGGGGGAGAAGCAAAAAGGGAAGTGGAGAAAGAAAAAAGAATTTTAAGTTTTTCTGAGATAGTGACTTATTATCCATTAGCTCTCTGGAATGCCAAAAGATGTTTTTAAGCATCCACTATTTGTTCCTTGGCAGAAAGAGGCTGATAGCTTGAGACTTGAATTGTCATTTTATGCACAACACACTGACAGATCAGCGCAAAAACAAACCTACCCGAAACTGCATTTTAAAAATGTATAAAGATGCCAAATTAACAGAAAGCTCGCAGACAGTATTCTTAATTCTGTGATAACAGACAGGAAAGAGGGAGCTGCTGGAATTGTGCCTCTTGTATTTACCCTGATTTTGTGTACCTGGTGCTGTCGCTTTCTAGTTGTTCTCTCTTTAAAGCGAGTGTGCTTTTCCTAACCTCAGGTGGTGGTCATAGGAACCTGGTTTTTAGCACTTTGGAGGCAAAACAGAGAATCCAACTTGAAAGCAGATAGTGATCTCCCATAGTGAGCACAGTGTTGTGTCAATAATTTGCCATTAATATCTGTCTGAAATTGAGTATGAATTTGCTTTTGGGCTTGCCAGCAGTTTTTCTCGTCTCTGTCCACACAGTTGAAGGGTTAGTCCAAAACCAGGACAATTGCACGAAGGGCAGTTTGGATGTCTGGACTCTAACAAACTTTTCAAAGTGATCCATTTCTATCAGGGATCAGCCAAAGTGATCGGTGAAAGGTTTCATCAAAATGCAATTGTCAAAGCAGATGTTGCAATGTGTGGTAAGGCTTTCCCTCACCCTTTTCTTTACCCAGCACTTGTGTGAAAGTGCTAAAATGTTAATTTTAATTTGTGTAGCCTAGCTGTGCATTTTATTTTAGCCCGCTATTATAAGGAGCGATCTTTGTTCTGCATCTCTCTGTGAAGGATTAGAAACACTTTTTTTTCCATGCTCATGCTTACTAGTGCAGTTGTTTGTGCTGTAATTCTCAAAAGTTTTCTTGCTTGTCCTGAATGACTTTTGCAATGGTCCGATTGATTGCTTGGGAGCTGAACACTCCCATGCAAGTACTCAGTCCACCAAATCTCATAGTGGAGCTGTGCTTCAGTAGCAGTTAATTGGAAGTTATTTCTGTTTTTCTACAGTCAACAGGTACTATTACTGGTTTTCTTGGAGTAGGACTTAAAGGCTAGACAGAGATCAGATGTCTCCTACATTAAATGACATCTAGATGTACTGAAAAAGCGGGTTCCTGTTCCATAGACTTTAAAGCCAAGTTACACTCTTACAGTGAAAAAGAAATCTTGAGAAAGCCAGTACTACATTTAAGAGGAGCCAGGGAGAAACTGGTGATTCCAGCTACTTCTGGATGTTGCATTGCCTTAGATTTGAGGGGGAAGATCTTATCTGGCCCTGTTGTCAAGGGTGCACCAAACTGAATATGAAAAAAAGCGATGCTTTGAAGTTAAACTGCTGGTATCCAGTAGTGGGCTGTACACGGTGGCTTGACATGTTGACCCTGACTGTTGCAGATGCCATGGTAACCCTTGGAATATATATACATGTATATGAGAGGACTGAGCAGAGCTCTTAAATTTCAAGAACAGAAATTACTGTATCCCTGTTTTCTCTCTGACCTTGAAAGGTCTTGAATTATTAAAGAGACTCTTAAAAGTTCAACCTAGTTTCCAAGCTCTGTAACTTTTAAATGGCATAACCATTGTGAAATTTAGTTCTAGAATAATTTAGGCAATTTTTTCTGTATCACTTTAATTACAAAAACTGGATGTTTCTCTTGCTTCAGACTGTTTTATCATCTTAATTAAAAATAATAATTTTATGTACACTGCAGTGCTATGAATTCAGGCTAAAAAAAATTTGAACAATTCATAATACTCTCGCAAAAGTATCTTGAGTAGCTGAAACAACAGGGGAATTTCTGATAGCTGAGCAGTACCTGACTTACTTAATATATACTTTCTTCCTCACAGTGTTTTTCCAAGTATTCATTTCTCCCCCTTAAACGACAGCTAAGTCCAACCCCCCTGCCAGTAGCCACCTGTTTGCCCATCCTCTCCTCCGTCCTCAGTGTGCTGCAGGACATGTGGCATCAGCCTCTTACAGCCTGCCACATCCTGGTGCCTAGGCTGATGGAAATGCAGGAAATTCCAATTTCCTCAAGGCACTTGTCTCTTCCTGCCATTCCCTGGTAACAGCTGAGTAGATTTTTCACAACCTCCATTTAAAGCCTCATACATCCCCCAGCAATTTGTCCCTTTCGCTTTCCATGCAGATTACTCCCAGAACACTTCTCTTAAGTGAACAACGGATCCTCCCCACATCCTTGCCTTCTCGTCTTTTAATCTTTTCTTCCAAATATAAGCAAAGTGTTTGCTATCCTTTTACGCAGTGACGAGAAAATGTCCTTTAGTATCTCCAGAGATAACATCCTTTCAGATATTCAGAAGTCTCAGAAGTTTCCCTACCTTTCCCACCTACCACTAGAAAGAGAGGGATGAAGAGTGGCTCCTTGACAGTGGATCTATAAAAGGTACAAAGATCTTTTTTCCTTCCACTCTATTCGCAATAGAAATGAAGCACTTGTAAAGTGCCTGAAAGCTGAAGGTACATTTCATAAGGATAATATTTCTGTTCATTATTAACACCAGAGGGTGATGAAGGGAGCTGAATAATTTACCCTCAGCTGCTCCAAAAAGTCTTCTAACAAAAGATTTAACTGAATTCTTTCTCCTGCTCAATCTTCAGATCTGTTTCAAGTTTTCACCAATCCCATCAGCTTAGGGTTTTTTTTTTTCTTTTAATAAGACGACTCTTACAGAGAGCAGCGGTAGATAATTCACAATGAGACACACTGGACAAGCTTTTTATTTTTTTAATAAAAGAGGCATAAGACAGGTCTGGGTTGATGGAGAACCCCACACTTCTAGGCCAGATTTTATTCACACATTTCTAAAGCAGAAATAGGTGGAAGTCATTGCCCACTGGAAACTCCACTGATGTCTCACGCAAAGTCACCTCTCTTGAGTATGCTGAGTAAAGCCTTCCCTTGCAGCTGCTGCCAAGAAGCCTTTCCTTTCCCCTGCTGCTTGTCTTCTGCCAGGAGGGAAAGGCTACGTGGCAAAGCAAGAGCTGCCATTCCTCAAAATTTTCCTGAATATTTTAACAGGAAAAAAAGTTATTGAAATACCTGGGGGTAAAAGAGGTTGGTTGAAAAAAATACTTCTGTTTTGATCAAAAAACAGTTTAAGTTTTGTCTAAATTCTACAGGGGAGACAGACCAAAACCCAATCATTTTCCTATAGCACTAAAGGAAACTACCAGAGCTGAAGAGCTTTAACGAACACACATTGTGTATGGTTAGAGCAAGATCATCTTCCAGCAGGCTCCTTCCCCTGGGACCAGCCTCATATTTTAACTTGAGCTAGAGCTATATTTCAAACCGTGAAGGAAGCAAGCAAAGACCATCCTCTAAAACTCCTGCAAAGGGAAAGGGGGGCAAATGAAGATAAATCAGGATGAAGGTAAAGAGGGAAATAAGAAACTGAGTTGCCCTCTGGGAAATATATAATTATGTCTGAGCATAGACTCAACACAGATAGTTCAGGCAAAGCATTTGTAGCTTCCACACAAGTTAAGCAGCTAAAGTTTTCAGATTTAGCACTAGCAAAAAGAAATCCTTGGGGGGAAAGAAGAAAAAAAAAAAAAAAAGAAAAAGAGAAAAGCCAGGCTTGCTGCAGCAGCACTCCCCTCAGGACCTCCGTGTGGCCAAAGCTTTCAGCAGCATTTATAGCGGAGCTCGGGGAATGATATTGACACTGTTCCCTCAGACCGCATAATAGAAACAGAGGAAGGATGGGAGAGGAGCAGAACTGACATTAGGGCAGACTTAGCCTGGATGGTTACCAAGAGCAGCAGGAGGAGAATGTGCTTGGAGAGAAGAAAAATCTCCCTGGGCTTGCAGGGGCAGGAACTGCAAAAACTGAAGACTTGCTCCAGGGAAGCTGCACCTAAGAGCGAGGAGACAACCAAAGAAGGGACAGGAGTACAGCTAAAGCACACACACTGCAGCCAAGCAGAGGCAGCAATCCTTCCAATCCTATGCTTTTGCCAGTCTGACATGAAGGTTCACCTCTGGGTATGCTGAGCCCTCGGCTTTCCCAGGAAAGGGAGCAGACCTGTGAGTAACACCAACCGTGCACCTCTGAAAGTTCAGTTGGCAAGTCCCCCAGAGACCTGTGACCCTTCACAGCTTGTTCATGTAAACCACTGGCTATTCACCCATCCCAAACAAGCAGGTGACACTGGCTTGGCCAGGATGCTCAGGCAACAGGATATAACTCAGGCTCAGGCTGGCTCCACCAGTTCCCATCACAGCAACACCAGACTAAATAAAAGCAACCTGACCCACGAAGGAAGTCCCTTCAGAACACAACCATCCATATACTACGGGAGGTCCAGCAGGACAGACACGGATGTATGCTATGAATGGCAAGATCAGAGCCCCATGACAGTGGCACTGAGGCTGGAGGGATCTGTACAGCCATGCTCCAGGCAGCACTATTTGCCAACATGCAGCAGGGCCCTTAGAGTGCCGAGAATATCACAGCAGTAAGTAAAATGAGAGCAAGCAAAGGAGCTCATCCTGCTTTAACTTCAGATGCTTGTTTTAACTTGAGAAAATTCAATTAGTTTCTACCCAGAAGCAGTTTAGCTGCCATTGTTGGCAATCAATGGTCCCTAAATGCTGAGAAACTGGCAACTGTTCAATGTGCTGGCAGAGAGGCTTTCCTAATTAAAGATGTCACTTTTCCAGCTAATTTAAGTCTGCCATCTTTTTAAAGTACCAATTGCCACAACAAAATATGAATAGGAAATTGACTTTCTGTGCATCTGTTTTTGCAAAATACTTCCTCCGAGTCATATGTTTCAGCTTAAATGGTTTAGGTCACTTGCTGGGAAGCAATAGCAGAGCCTTGTTCTGCCTCCCAAATACCTCTTAAAGCGAGAAAAATAAGTGGGGGTTTCAGTCATCTATGGGAATGACAAACGTTTTTCTTGGCTTTCCCATCTTCAGTGAGTTGCACTGTATTCCATCTGATAGTGAATTTGTTAGGATAAAAGAACAACAAAGAAATCCCCACTGAATCAGTCTTGCTTATCTAAATGGCTCCCGCTGCACTATGTACAACAGCCCTGGGGATAGGGAAGTGCTGTTATTCCTGCTGGAAGGAAATGTGGAGGCATAAGGCTGAGACACAAAGATTTTTAGATGTCTGACTTCCACTAAAGTCAAATTTGTGATTCATGCTGGTTGGTTCCTTACCATAACAGCTAAATAACACACTATCTTTTTCTGAATTCAGCTATCCCAAGACCTTAGACAAGAACACGCTAAGATCATTCATGCTCTTTGGCAACAATTGGAGAACACCACCTATGCACCTGCGTATAGAATTCCTAAGTTCAGTAATGAAGCAGTGTCATAACTTCAGCACAGAATCTAATGCAATCCCAGCCACACTCACTCCAGTCCTTTCTGCCATGGCCTCAAACTCCACATCCCCTTAATCAGCACTGTCTGGGACAGCCAAGGGAGGGAGCACAAGCCCCAGCAGAGCTGTCTCCATCAAAACGGCTTTTGACTCTCCTTACTCCTCCTAACCTCTTCTTATTTTATGGTCCATTCGTGAATCTGCATGGAGCAAACCACACTGCTAATATGGACACAGTGACAAGAGTCCACACCTAAACTACTTTCCTTTATTCCACAAAACTTCTGACCCAAAATGCATTTAAATGCAGGACTTGAAATGTTGCCCTTCCCTCCCATCCAAAGAACAGAAAGGCTATTGAATTTTGGTTTTGCAGAATGCCCAATACAGCTAGATAAGAGCCATCCTCTATTGAGCACCAAAAGCAATAAAACCCTGCTCTTCAACTGGGACTTTATTGTAGTACACTAAGGTTAAATTCGACATGGATGAGATACATTCAATGTAGTTACTCACGTGCAGTACTACTGACAGGATGCTATGTTTCATAAGCTTGGAAATACTGGCTGGCTAGCTAGAGCTGGTTAAACAGAAGCAAGTCATACATTATTTATAATTTATTAGAATTTATTTTAAACAATTCCTCTCCCACATTGTCATTTGATCAGCTCTATTTATAGTCTACAACTGTAGAGCAGAGGCGTGTAGCATTAATTAAGCTACCAGGCTCTCCCGCCCCCAAGGTATGACAGAACGGACCCACACTTCCTTGCTGAAATGGAAACCTAACATTGGGTAGGAAGGGGGAACATTTTATACTCAGATGTTTTCTCTATGCCAACGCAAGTTCAGCTATTCCCACTGCAGTATGCCCCTCTGTCTCTTCCTAGAGCTCAGGAAGGACTTCTGGCAGAGTGACAAAGAGTCTGAGTGCTGAAATAAGGGAATCTATGCCTCACAAAGGAAAGAGCCGGGATATATCCATTCCCCACATCTAGTTCCCAAAAGAGAATTTCCTTCGACTTCATCTCCTCTTCAAACCTCAAAATATGTTGGTTAAATTCCATAACACCAGGAGAGAATCAAAGAATGGTTTGGAAGGGACTTTTAGAGATCATCTAGTTCCAACACCCCTGCTTGTGTGCAGGCACATCTTCCACTAGGATCAGGTTGCTCAAAGCCCCATCCAATCTGACCTTCAACACTTCCAGGGTGCAACTACAAAGTCAACCCTGGAATTATTTGCAAATTATATTATTTGCAAATAGTTCCTCTAGACTATGAGGATGGCAAGATTTTCCAAGTCTGGTTCAGCAATGTCACCATTGTGTCCAGCTCCAGCCCTGGGGCTGGATGTGAACTCCGTACTCCATAACCAAGGTCAATGAGGCTTTCTTTTTTTAAAACCAAGTCACAGAGCACTGGAATGAACGCTATGCAGAACTAATTTGTAAGCCCAGCCACAGTGTCCTTCTGTCTGCATATCTGTTGGCAAATTCCCTTTCCCTGCTCCCTGGTCCGTGTTCACCCATCCTGTACAGGCACATCATGGCTGGAGTCAATACAGGGACTGTCTGCCCCTACTCTGCCCCCTCTGAAGAAACAGTGCACTTTCCACTTCCAACTTTCCCTCCAGAAATACATAATTATTCTCATGAGGCATTGTGTAATGACAAAGTCATGGTGAGCGAGGAACAGAGTCACCATCCACTGCGGCACCTCCAGCCCTTGTTCCCAGTACCTGCAGCCGCTGCTCAAGCCACCACCCACTGAGAATCTCCCCAGAGGGCTGAGGCGAAGAACCAAGTTTGTGTGCACCCTTACAAGTGTCACAGACCCAATGTGGGACACACAGAGCTGCTCTAATGGCACCTCACAATCACAATAGAGGCTGCAACCCAGGAAGGATAAATCAGAGGGTGGCCCATGGTTCCTGCCACCTCTCCCTCCCCTGCGTGGCACAGGACAGAGGGCACGGCCCATTCACACCCATCAGGACATGATGCCGTCATCTGTGGGCATCCAAACGCACAAAAAACCCAGTCTCAGAAGCAGCTTACTGCAAGAAAAACATCCAAAGGCAAAGCTTTCCCCAAGCTCTCCAAGAAGGTTGCTCTGCAGAGGAGGAGCCCAAGAGCCCCGTTCAGCACCCTGCTCCAGAGCGGAGCAGCAAATGGGAGTGCTGGAAATCAAGAATACAGCTATAAAAAACAGAAAAGCAAGAATCTCAGCTCCTTGTCAGAGCTCCTAATTAGTCTGTCTAGTAACACAAAAGCAACATGGAAACATTAATCAGCAAGAAAATATATATACACATACACACATATGCAGTTTACTCTACAAAAATTTCATGGTTTAATGTATATTTTACATAAGCATGTTTCATTTTAACTCAGGGATATATCATACTGATTTCAAGTTATTCTACGTAGACAGCAGCTGCACACCAACACCTCCAGGAGGAAACCTGCAGGGTACCGTTGCCTTCATCTACCTAAGTGATAATGGAAAAACAACCTGCACGAATACATCTGTCAACAGACAGGAAAAATATCTATCCCTTGAGATGATAACCACACTGCATTTGCCTTTCCATGAACACGTACAATTCTTTTCTACTAGAAACACTCACTCTGTGTAGGTTTGCACTTGAGACATTAACACGTCCAAACACGTGTGCATCCATGCCTGTTCCTTGTTTCACTGGCAAAGCAACACACACTCACCAGGTCTTGTTGTTCCACCTCCATTTCTTTCTATGCACCGGCACAGGTCTTGTACTCACAAATCTGCCCTCCGAGTTCCCATTGGGTGGAAAAGTCTGAGCTGTGTCTTTACTAATGCTGCCCTATGACAGTTCAAAGCCTTGTGCCATGACAACAATATCTGGGGAAGGAGAGGGAGTCTATGTAGTTTCTGGAAAGATTAAAGTAACCTCCACATATTTATCCTTGCCACAGATTCTATAAACTATTACAATGATAAAAAGAAGCAAGAACAACATTCACCAACACACGTGTAATCCCAAAGTTTTTGGCATGTCATTGGCATGTCATTGCTAAGAGCAGCTCCCTGTTCTTAGGATAGAGAGAAAAACCAGAGCTTCCCTCCTCTGACAAAACACTGCTTGACTTTGCTGCCATCACACTGCATGCCCAGTAACCACATGCACACACAGACCCCAGGAAGGAGTGGGAGGGATCAGATTATTTCTGTTTAAACTATTCTCAGTTTAAGACTGTAGTTTGAAAGCAAAAAAAAAAAAAATTAAAAACAACAAACCATCACACAACACAAAAACCCCAGCGCGGCTGCTGAGGGTGGCTTGTTCTCCAACCATCTGCGCTCCTGGCAGGAACCATTCTGCTCCTACACACCCTTCAGTGCCTTCTGCTCCCTGAATTGTTACACAACTGTACAGCAAAAGAAAATCAGCAGAATTAACAAGTGGCCCAGTACAGAATTACCAGTGGGGCCAAGTATGCCCACTGGTCTCCCATCACCTCCATCCACTGCAGTGTGTTTGCTCCTCAGAACACCGATGCAGGAGAAGCCCAACCCACGTTTCCCTTCTTCCTATCCTTTCTCCTATCTCTCTTCCCCATCCAAGTTATAATTCACCCTCCAGAGTCATAAATAACTCATTCTCATGACCAGAATAACCGAGCTGCAACTCCAGAGACTCAAGCAGTGGCACTGCACTCCTGCACTCTCCCTGGTTCTGCTGTGGCTCTCCTCCACCTCAGCGGCTGCGGTGCCTGTGCCACACTCGCTGCCCAGACAAAGTCCCTTACCAATGTGCTGCACAACTGCCAGAAAATCACTTCATTTTGTTACGTCTTCCTTGCTCCTTCAGCCTTTCATCTTTTGCATTAAGACTGCAACCTCTAGGAAGCAAGATTTGATCTCAGCTATAGCCCACGGCTACTAATCTAATAAAGAATTACTAATCACTTAGGAGAGCAGTGAAGAACAGCATAAAATTAAGTGGTACTGTTGTTCCTAGCTCCCTTTCATCTCTACAACTTATTTTCTGTGGTTGCAGTGTCTTCCATTGCACTAGTGACCATCATTTCAACCATTCTCTGTTCTTGTGGAGGAGCTTCTCTACATCATTGGGTTCAGGTTTTTTTGTTGTGCAACGCTCATTTTAAGTCCAAGTCGGGATCCATAATTTCCATATGTCCTACCACTTGGATTCAGGATCTAAAATTACCTTGGTTGCCACAAAAATAAAAGCTTACAAGTCTCCTTTGCCTTGCAATTAGGTCTCTAAATCACTTAACTGTGGGAGCCAGATTTTCTAGCGGAGCTCATTCATAAGCAGAGTGAGCCAGCTGCAAAATATTTATCACCGTCCAAATTCCCTCAGATTTTCAGCATTTGGATCACAGGATTCTGTTCTGATCCAGGTCTAGGACAGAAAAAAAATCACAGGAGGCCAGATAAATCAGAAACCGTTTTCATCAGAAAGCACAGCTTCTCCTTCAGGAAGTGTTGTATTCTGCCAATACTTGCACTGAAACTCTAATTTCATCCTTTTGACTTCTTCACTGTTCTGCAAATTGCAAGACTTGATATTTAAGGCTGCTGAACAATTATTCTAACAATGAATTATACAGGTTTTCTGCTAATTAGCTAGTTGAAAATTTATCATTAGCATGAAATTTATCAGTCTGATCATTTAAGCACCTTCTTTAAAGCTGAAAATTAGGAGCATCTTCTTTAGAAACTCTCTAATACACCAATTACATCAGTTCTATCAAAAAAAACCAGCAATTGCAGAGTAAAATAGCCTCAAAATACTGTAGAATAAGGAATGTTTGATGTAAACGACTTTTCTCCCCCATATTCATCAATCGCAGTAGTAATTTACAGTAAGTAAAATTACAAGCCAACAAAGCACTACCAGGAGCTGTACCTTGTGACAGGTGCTCAGCAAGTACTAAAAGAAGCAGTTCGCTACTCATACGAAGTGCTTACATTGTCAACAGTACTTTTTTAATAAATGGTTGCATTTGTTATGCTTTCTTAGATAATTATTTGTTGGAAGATCATAATCACCTAATAAAAACGTGTTCTAATTTTCAACTGGACCTAATTATCAGTTTTAAAAGCCAGTGACAACATTTGTACTGGAATCCATTAGCAAGTTCTGCACAGAAAAGGTGACAGGGTAAAATACTAAAAATTATTTCGGTGATCTGTGAGACGATGTTCCATAGGAAAAAACTGGGATTTAAGTGCTGGAAACCTAGCTCCCTTTTCAAAATGAGATTGATGTAATTTTATTTTTTTTTCAATCACTGGGATACCACAAAGAAAACTGTAATCATCCCAACAAATCTCTTACACTTGTGCCAAAGCTTTTTTTCCTCTCTCCATATGCAGAAGACACAAGTTAATAACCTGAAATACATTTCAGTTTTCAGCAACTCCAAATACTTCAGTGAACTTCTGGGCAGCTACAGAAATCAAACCATGCACATTGCACTGCAGGGCTGAGAAAGAGAACAATTATTTGCTCAGAGATCACAATCTCCTAGTCCACCTGGAGGACCAAGAATATTTAGGATGAACTCCTAGTCATCAGCACCAACTTCTCTTTCGGCAGTACATGTCAGATATTTAACATCTTTAACATCTTTTCTTTGTATTTATGACTGAATTACAGTTCAACAAGGCGACCCACTGAATCATCACACTTCCTCAGGATACAAATTCTGCAAGTTAACAGCATCTCCCTCCACAAATGTCCTTCAGGCAGCAATGAAAAATGAAGGAGCCTGCAGTGTGCTTATCACAGTGACATGAGTTACCTCTCTGAATAGTTCTTGGTGCAAAGCAGGACAAGAGTCACAGGAGTCTTTCAGAAAAATAAAAAGAGAAAAAAGAAATATCAATTTACGTGTAATGCACAGTAATGACTTCCTTGGCCATGTCAAAGAAATGATCTGAGCTTCCAAGTATCAATATCCATAGCAATAAAAAATAACTTCAGAAGACAAGGGAAACCTTGACTCACAAAACAATATTTGGAGGCTTTCAAAGACTGTGTGTAACTGAACACTTGCTTTAAATTAATCATCCTTTTTCAACTGTTTCAACTGTTTCTGGCTATACAACAGAGCTTTCAAAAAATGCTGGTTATTGTAGTAATGCTTCAAGAAATGAATATGCTAGCTGGTATTAGAAATCATAGAAGCATTATTCACCTCTACTGAATACTGATCTAGATGTTTAGCAAATAGAACGCAGCTTAATTAAGTGATTTTATCGAAGGAACTTTGATTTGATAATAAGTAGTTTAAATATCTGCTAGTACTTTCTTATTTCAAACATTTCAATTGTTATTAACAACAGAATGGGTGTTATTGCAATAGCAATTTCTCATGCTAATGGAAAGGACTTTTAATATAAATTCATAATGACACCATTGTATGGACCTGATTCGAATCTGGAAAGCATGCCGTGCATCTGAAATTGGTGTTCATGAATCACAACCTGGCTTCCTACTTTGGATACTGTTCCTGACATTGCTTCCAAAATCAACCAGTAGCGTTAACTGCACACTGCCATCAGAGCTGGCGATACACAAGTGCAAGGGTAGAAGTTTAAGCACTTTCATTTGTTTCATTAAAAAGTGGATCTATTTACTCATTTACAAGCTTTGCCAGATCAAAGCCCATCTCTCTGGCAATGGAAATCACACATTTTCTGCGAGTTATATCAAAGACAAAGGCAGGACTACAGGCAGTGTATGCATCTCACACCACCAGCGCGTCCTGCAAAGCCAGACCGTCACTGAGGTCAGTACTGGCTCTTCCTGTGCACACGGTTCTCACCTACTGGTATGTGACTGATCACTGGAGCAGGACAGGACAGGACTACAGCTTAATTCAGACAATGACTGCTACACTTCGGACCAACGCTTGAAACGCACTCAGGGTGAATTCTTGAAGAAGTATTTAGCCAAAGGTGCAGTGGTGTGTCTACCTACACCACAGCTGATGGGAGAAACACAGATGTTTCCTCGATACACAGGGGAGCTGAAGGAGGAACATTTGTATTCACAGTTCCACCACTGGAGATGACAAGCAAGGGAGAAACTGGCCAACAATACTTCCTTTGACTCTGGTGAAGTTTGGCAAACAGCTCCTATCCTAGAAAAAGGCCAAGCACAGCCCTGGCCAGTGGTGCCTGCAGGACTTCTAGACCTCCGTAGGGTTCAGTGCTTCGTAGAAAAGGTGTCTATATGTGGATGGCAACAGTAGGTTGTGTAGGTGCTGGATGCCATAGATTGGAAAATTTGCTGTTGCCTCCTGCACATGACTCAACAAGCAGATCTTCACAGCTATTTTCAAATGATAAATTTGCAGGGCAGCCCCCCGTTGGCTAACAACCCAGCTAACTGGGGGAAAAGCCCACACCTGTCTCACCCTGAGTGTTGAAGTAGCAAGTGCTCCTTGAGCTTTATTTGCAGAAATGGGATAATCACGGCAGCTCTTCCAGTTTTAGAACAAAATTTCCATCTAAAAATAGTATGGCAAATCACTGTTGTAGTATCTCTGCTTTCCCAGACAACAGCCATCCCAAAGCACCTGTCTAGAGAGCTGTCCCAGCACGTTCCAGATTTAGCTCATTGTTGGTAAATGAAAATTATTCTGTATGTCAAATATACACATTCTAAGTGTGTGTGTGTTTATGCACATGTGTATTTCCATGCTGATACATCTGTATAATCCATCCTTTCCATACGAATTAAGCCAAACGGTGATCACAACGTGTTATTTAAATATCACCAGGGATTAGAAGGTTCAGAAAGACTCCAAACCCCACAAAGTGATGCTAAGCAGGATTACTTCCTGGCTGCGAGTGGATACAAGTGTAAGCTGATTATACATTTTCATGACCTACATTGGCACATAAGGAAGAGCCACGCTCCTCTGCCTCCTCAAACAGAATTAAATCAAATTGTATACTTCCTAGTGATGGATTCCAATTCACCTTCTTCCTTCTTTTCTCTTTAATGAACAAAAAGGAGAGAAAGATAAGAGAGATTTCAGCAGCTGAAACAAGGTGGAACTGCTGAGCTATAAGAATAACCACAGTGTTGAGTCAATGGCATTCAAAGCACTAACAGCAGGGATCAATTGAAAAAAAGGCAGTAAGGAGCGTGAATCTCAAGGTAGATACAAGGTCAAAGCAGCTGGTGGGAGAAAGCTGAGTGATAGGGGAGGAAGAAAAAACTCACCAGGGACTACACACATTCATAACATTCCTAGAGTATTTGCTATGCTTCTACCTACTTACTGCTAATTTATGTTTTACTGCTTACAACTCAAAAAAGGAAAGAAACACTGCTAATTATAACAAGGCGGTACATATACAGAGCAATGCCATTGCTATTCCTTACAGGTCAAGGGCAGCATCCTGTGCTACACTGCTCAAAAGAGGCTAAATAATGCAGTAACTCTGTTTGCAAAATCATACAACCAAAACAAATGTCATTTTTCATGTACATAGCAGTTACATTTCTTCACGCATATAATCTTTAATTATTAAAGAAACTGTGATGTCAAAAATAAAGCTGCCAAAACAATAAGGGGTTGAAGACAGCTTCTACACTCAGACTCACAACTCTCTTGTTTTACATGAGGGTTGCAATACAGGAATACAGCACAAGAGCTAAAGGTAACATTAAATGTTCTGTGTACTACAGCCAGGTCACATAGACAAAGACCTTCAGTTAATGCCAGTGCTAGTTTTCTTTCAGACTCAGGTATGCTTGGGAGTGACAAAAACTGCTACTGCCAGCATGTACAGGGTTATGGGTTTTTTAGTGTTAGAGATGGAGCTGGTGTTGGCCTATTTGTAACACAATGTCCAACCCTGCCAAAAAGGGTTCTAACACTAAAAGCAAGGTATAAAACACGCTGGTTGCAGCATGTTTTTCTCTGCCTAGATTAAGAGCTGTTCAATAGAAGTATAATAGAATCTGTAAATCTACTCTGACTCAAGAGCAATGTATCTGACATTGAAGATACAGAGCTGTCATAGTGGAGATAACCTGCACAGTGAACAGTAGGCATCTAGGTATGGATAATGCATCATCTGACAGTATTAGTGTTCAAAACAAAAAAAGAAAATGAAACCAAAATAAAAACTAGTGATATACATATTACCTTAAGCTTTACATTAAGTAGGCGTTGGTCTGTATTATCTGCTCCTTCTTTAAAAGCATGGTATAAAAAAATTAGCTTTAAAATTCTAATGCGTAATTAAGACCCTCAGGCAGTGCCTGGCCCCGCTCTGGCACACAAGCCCATTGCCTGGGCAATCGCATGGGTATATATGCAAGGAATGGCTCCTGCTGCTGGCAAGCTGGCAAAGACCACACACTCACTGTGCAGAGGGGTTTTGTAGTGCACAGCCCTGCATGTGTGAATTGCCACGTGCTGCTGCTCCTGCTGGGTGAGATGCAATAACTGCTTGAATCCTAAATTTTTCAAGGTTCTTCTTTTGCTTCAGTGAATCTGCAAAAGCATCTCAGGAGCAGGATTTGGGGCTTTACACCTTTTCTCTCTAGAAAAGCCTCCAAGCCTGTTCTATACATCCCCTCTCCTTTAACCCTCTTAGCCCTGATACTTTTCTCTGAAACGCAGTCCTTCGCAATCCAGAGTCACCACTCCTGCACCTTGTCGGGGGCCCTCACCCTGTTCCCTCCGCCAAAAGGGCTGGCCTACCTCCAAAGCTGAAGCCCTCCAAAAAGTAACACACCCCTGTGCTTGCAGAGCTGCAACCTCCAAAGGTTTCCCCTTCTCCACAGTCTTGTGCGACCACTGCAGCTGAATAATCCAGATGTTTTAGGGACAGATCCTGCAATCTTAAATGCAGGTAGGACTCCTGATACTGTTCAAGCAAGTTTTACATCACTGAGAATGCACTCCATGGGGACTTGAATCTCAGCAATGCAGATGGACTCCAGAACCCTTCCCTCGGTTACCTCCTTACGGTACTGGTAATTTCTAAGCTCGGACAAGTCAGAGAAACAAAAATGAAGAGACTAACTCCAGTGTAAAGCATGGCAACACAGAACCAGACCCAATCCTGCAGCTCCTTCCAAATTCGGGCAAATATCCAAAAAAATCAACAGATCAGCCAGAAAATATTAATGGCCCAATACAGGAAGTGGTTAAAATTTCAGAACACCATCTGTCCAGGCCTGAAAATCCTCAACATACAAAATCCTATAGCTAGATTTCATCATTCAATATGTTGTGACTGCATGTAATTACTACCTCAATTTTTCTAGCTCCTTTAGCAGTCCCATCCTATTCAGCATTAGCTGCAGGTTCATTAAACTTTTGCAGTGCCTTGCAGAGAAAAAGGTAGAGATTTGAGCTGATTAAGACAGCATTTAGCCCAGTAACTGCTGTGCAAAAAGGGACTGAAGGTTTGATCAACTGAATTAACAACTTTGCTTTTGATCTAGCAGAGAGAAATCCACAAACATCAAAAGAAGGTTTTACTTCGCCCTTTAATATCTGCAACCCTAAGATGTCAGCTCTTCTCACATATATTGGGCATGAATCACAAATCCTGTGATTACGCCTGCCAAGACTTCTCTGAAGAGGAGTAGGATTTCCTCCCTCTACACACCTCTTTTGTAGGGAAAGACGGTTCCTGCTGAATACACATATCAGAACAAATCAGCGAGGTATTGACCTGTTTGGATATCAAGTCATTAGTACAAATAGAAACTTCAGAAACATCAGAGAAAGAAAGAAAAAGATGCTTTGCAATAAAGGCAAGAATGATCTGCATCTTAAAAGGTCACGTTCTTGTCAGAACAAGAAAATTTATGGAATATATGAAAGTGGCAGGATATTCAGGTACATCTCAAGCATATAATGCTTGGAGTGGCAGGAGAAAAGGCTGAAGGACTCACCAAGAGGAAGGGATGGGCCACAGAAGAAGGGATAGACCACGGAGAAAGGGATCGGCCACGGAGGGAGGGATCGGCCACGGAGGGAGGGATAGACCACAGAGAAAGGGATCAGCCACAGAGGAAGGGAGCACTAGAGCCTCACCAGCAGACTGACTATCCGCACAGAGCCAGAGCAGAGGCAGAGGCTTACACACACAACCAACTGGTTGGGCCAACCTCTGCCGACAGGACCCTGTTGCTGGTACGCCTCCATACCGGCTGAAAAAGCCACCAAAACCCACGACTGCCGAGGCGTCAGCAACAGCACAGCACTGCCAGCCATGGCGGTGGCTTGACAGCATTCGCGGAGGTAGGAATTGGCAACTGTGGGGCCCACCGGATGGACAGATAGATCTCACTGGAAACCAAACCCTCAGTTAGCTAATTTAGAAGACAGGCAGGTGTCCTCTGACAAATACCTCCCCCACCGCAAGCATGAGCACACGCACACACACACTCCACAGATTTCAAGACATGCATGCAAAACACTGCTTTTCCCAGGATTTCTATTATTTTAGCTTTATAAAAGTATTGCTTTAAGTTAGTTTACGGCCTGCCAGTTGGCTGCATTTCAGAGCTATTTCCAGCCCACAAAGCGAGATTTTTTTTTTTTAAGGCACAAAAATGTTAAAAAAGTAGTCTAAACAACACCATAATCTAGATGAAACCTAAATAACCCCAGTCCTTTTCTACTGGGAACTGGCATGCTAATCCCATTAATTAAAGAGCTGGTAAATTTTGAAGGGAAATTTAAAGATGCCTTTATTTACCTCTCACCCTTAACCTATTTTATGCAACTTCTGCATTTGCCAGACCAACACCAGCAGTCACTACCCTTCTATTCATCACGAAGGTGATTTCTCCAAAGCACCTTTCACTCTCCAGCCCTTCAGCTACAACTCCGACCCCCTGCCAACTAAACTAATCAATTTTTTGTATTTGAGAAACAGGAAGAAGATACCAAGACAACCATTTTGCGAGGAAGGGAAGCACAGATGAGAACAGTAACACCAATGTTACCAATGGCAGAAGCTAATCCTCTCTTACGCATGACCATAGTTCACCAACCCTTCAAGACAGGAAGGGATTATTCAAAAGCACTGACACTTGAATGTGGTGGCTGTCAAACACCAAGCACCTGCATGCACACACTGTTATCACACAATGCCACTACCCCCAGAAGGTTACAAAATATACATGGCAAAAGTTACCTCCTCTTAAAAATGGCCCAGCCTGGACATGCATACTCTTTGTTGCAGTTGAAAAACGTGTGCTGCATCTTCAACACCGGAGTAGCCTGACCATGGATGGCCCAGCCGACAAACCTGATCTGCAGGGTGCCCAGTAGGGCAGAGACTCTTCCCTCCATCTGACCTATGCTAAACTGAGATCAGTCACCAAATCCAGGGCACAACAGCAGCCCCAGCCTATCTTCTGACACAATTTACCCTACCTTATCTGATCTCTTCCATTTAATAACATTCCACATGCTAAGTAGAGGGAACAGGATTAAAAACTCCCCTTGCTTCACCAATTTTCTCCTTCCTGTCAATCTCAAGATTCTCCCAGTCACCACATCAGATCCAATACCTGCTGCTCCCCGACACACACCTTGGCTCTGACACATAACGGGGATCCACCCTTTCTCTTCTTGGCCCAAAGCAACCCCAAACTCCCTACACTCCTCCCACCACACACCTCTGTAGCACAGTTTGATGCACAGTGTCTGCCTTGCTTAAACCCTGTTTCCAAGCCAGACTAACTGACAATAGTAGCAACAAGCAGAGACGGTGACTAACTAGGCAGTCTGTACAGAGCATCCCTGTCATCCTTTTCCTAGGCCCAACCACACAACTTCCCCTGGATTTGCACCGGATCTGCTCACTGAGGCCTGTGCAATACAAAGCCCCCCGCCCCCAGTATCTCTGGCATCTCTCAGAAGCAATCCATAGTCTGCTGAGCCTACTTAATCCCAGTTTAGCTAAACTGCTGGCAGACCTTAGCCCTCATGTGCACCTAGAAATGAACCACCTCCAGCTGTGACTGACTTCTGTCCATCGAGTATTGCTAAGTAGCAGGCAAAGGCTCCCCACATACACTTCATCCTCCATTCCTTCCCATCCTTCTCAATAACACATCTGATACTCTAAGCACTGGCTCTCATTAGCCTAGCCAGGAATTGTGCACACAAAACTTCCAGCCAAGACGGCCAGACTCAAGCTCTCAACCCACCCCTTTCCCTGGCACAATGGCTGGCGTGGCAAGTAAGCTCGCTGTGATGCTCAGTGAACAGAAAGCCTGTTCCTCTCCTCTGAGCATGGAACTTGTATCACAGGGGCTTGAGATAACATTGTCAAAACTGTATCTTTGTGCCTGCAATGAAGTGCAGGGCTTTTACTCACCTCTCCTTTTATTAGATCAAAATCCTTTCAAAATTGGTAAATTAATATCTGTATGCAATGCTTAGGGCTCTTCAGACAGGAGTAGAAATCATAACAGGGTTTGTTCCAAATTTGCTGTGCTAGTAATAATCCTAAAGGAACAGCTAAATGAACACAAATGCCATATTTTATTCCTACCGTGGATTTCTACTTTGCTTTTTTATTTTATTGTAGGATATTTAGTTTCAAATGAAATATGAAATTCAGTGAAGGGAAAGATTCTTAAAACATATAGCAGCAACAGACCTTAAACTTACTTTTTATGTAGTATTTTTAGAACCCTCTCCAAAACAACAGATCTCCAGCTCCCATGGTTGCCATTAAATGTCAGCATTTGACAGTTTCCATACAGTTATTTCTCAGACAACAGTTTCTGTCTGTAATTAGGACAATAACTGCTATAAATCTGCAGTGGCTGCTGGTAACAGTTTGCATTTTAAAGGCAGAGATGAGGGCTGGAAGAGCAAGGTTTGGGGGTGTCCATCCTCACAGGTCTATTCAAACCCAGAACATCGTGGTGATGTCAAGACTTCTTTTTTTTAAAAAAAAAGAAACCCACAGAAATAGGAAATCAATGAAACAGAAATATGAATCAGTTAACTAATTCACAATCAAAGCCAAATTTTTATTTGTATTGTTTACATGAGGCAAATTTTGCCAAAGGATTACTTACCCATTTAAGTTACTTTTTTTGCAAAGGAATCCCACAGAGCCAAATGAAGATATTTCTCTTTTCTTGCAGAATTTGGCAGTTGGTCACATATTTCCTCAGCAGCTTTTATAGAGGAGCAAAGTCAGGGGAATCGTGCTTTTTTTCTTACTCCATTCTTTCTCCTTTTCTAGTCGTTTATTCCAGGACTGGAATAATCCCAACAAATTCTCATCAGCACACATATTTCCTAGCCTGCAAAATCTTGACATTCCAGTGTACTACCATTTCTCATTGAAACAAAAAGAAATGTGAACTTGTTTTCTGCCCCAGCAAGGAATAAACATATATCTGCATATGAGCATAAGCCCGCAGACAAGACAGCTGATACAGGATGTGTAGGAAAAGGACGTACATCTTTTGATCTTATCACCTCCCAGCTGCTCTCCAGCATCCCAGGAAAGCCTCCAGTTGCCTCTAGTAGGGAAAGGTGTCTCAGTGTATTTATGTAGACCTGTACACACAGACATATGCGAATCTGAAACTGCATGCCCCTTATATTATGTTCTTTTCTTCTCAGATGCAGCCTCCACCCAGGTTGCCAGAGATTGCAGTGTGGGCTGGCTGTGTTGTAATTCAAAAGTGCCAAGGTGCTAGAAAGCAGATGTTAGTAAACTCTTAAGTACAATGCAAGTTGTTTTCAGTACACTATGAAATCCTACCTAAAGCTTCACATGTAAATATTCCCCATCATCCACCTACAACTCCTCAAGCCTTGCCTGAAAGACAAGTTGCAGGTTGACACGTGTCCTTTGGAATAAGCTCCAAGTCTCAAGAGCTTCACAAAGATACCTTTAATGTTTTTGGTGTACTTCAATAGGATTTTGTACTTGCACTTGTGACACCACAACTGAATTCAAAAATACCGACAGAGCAGCAGCTAGGGCAAGCAATTTCTTCTGATGCTCAGAAAGCAGAGGTATTTTGCTGTATAAGAACCAAGTCCCAGTTTAATGACTCTTTCGTGTACCTGAAAGAATGGCAATTCTGAGAATGTATAAAAGAAAATATGCTGGACACGCTAATTGCATCTTCTGTCCTCAAAGACCAAAAGGGAAACCAATTATCACATATACTCAACAGTCCACAGCACCAAAATACCCATCAGCATAAGGCAGCAGCTCTGGCAGCGCATCACCTTATGTCTGTTGTCTCTGTGCAATCAGCAGTTGAAAAAAGTTTGTTTGAAGAGACAGCACAGGAGGGAAAACACAAGTGAATACAGCTGGCATTTCAACCAGAGTTCATCGTACACTGCAGCTGAGGACAGGAAATTTATTTTTTTTTAAGAAATGCACAAGAGGAAAAACAAAGTAGTCTCTTCCTGAGCTACTCCCCGTCGCTGCAGACCAAGGACTTCTCTGAGTCACAGCCTGAATATGTGCTTTCCCAGAGCAAGGGCACCCAAAGCAATGACATTAAAGTGGAGCCAGAAGAGAGAACTAGCTTTTTCACATGCTTCAATAGCTGACAGGACTTTCATTCCCATTTTGCCACCTGGTATTCAGCCCAATTCCCCTCCTGAAAGTGTCTAGAAAAATTAAAAGGGAGGAACGGCATACTTTTGTGAGAAGGCGAGGACGAGGGATTGCAGTCGCCTGGTAAAGTTTCTTTTGAATTTGGTTGTGCTTCACAGGACATAACAATTAAGCAGCACTTGCAGAGCACCTCCTTCCCCAGCCCACACCAGCACCAGGGAGGGCAGCAGCTGCCACTTCGCCCCTGCTAGAGGTCTCCAGTCGTGCAGGCAAAATTGAATTTTGCTGCCCATGGATCAAACCAGGGTTGCTCCAGCTGTCGGAGACACATGGGGAGTCAAACTTGCTGTTCCTGCTACCAGGGATGGGATAGCAGAAAGACAGTCAACCACAGCTGGTGTTGGGCCCAAGCCATCTCCTCCATCACACACAAGCATTGCCCTGTCCCTCAGACCCTAGCCTGGCTCTCCAGGGCTCTGGCATCAACAAGGAGGCAGCAGAGCAGCAGCTGCCAGGGCCACCCCTGCCTGAGCACCATTCTACTTTGCCCAGAGCTGCTTGTTTTCACACCTCAATCTAGCAAACCTGTAAAAACCAGCACAACTCGAGAGAGTCACAGCAGGTGCCTCTTCACAGTGGAAGAGAAAACAAGAGGATACCTCTTGAGGTCAAGAATGTTCTCAAAGCAGTATTTGATTAGCCTTCCTAAAAAAGTGAGAAATAACTTCTATGAATACAGTGTGAGCAAGCAGGCAGAAGCTGGAGCTATTACAAGTAGGAGCTTAAAACACTACAGCCAAGTCTTTAGGTTAGGAAGTATAGTTAATCTTGGTGAGGAAAAAAGTGTCCAGCCTACTTTTGGACAAATGATGTATTTTATGAAAAGCATTGTAGTCTCTTTCCTTTCAATTTATTCCAGTGACTTGAAATCCTAGATGTATTTCTTTTTACACTATGTAAACAAAAGATGTTGCTAGTGATGAAAAAACACAAAAGAATACCTTTGACAGCTGGCAAAGGGAGGAAGATATAGAATTTCTAAAGAGCTGAGCACAACAGAAGTTAGTCTCCCTGCAAACTAGCAACCAGAGTTTCAATAACCATACCCAGAGGAGGAAGGAAAGGGATGCAGGATGAGGCCAGAGCAGCCCTGATCTAACAGGACCTTCACCCCTTGGGTACACATTGCGAGCCTTGCTAGAAGAAAGGCAGTGGAGAACCAAGCAAAGGACATTCTGCTCCTGCAAACAACTATCTGCACATCGACTTCAAGGCAGTCAGCTGCAAGCACCTCTGGCAAGTGAACAGGTGTGCCGAGTTGGTCCTGCTGACATTAATGTTAATGTTTTTGTCAAGCTAAAGTTTCCAGAGACTACTGTACCGCTCTGCTTCCTCACTACCTAATGGATGCGACAGCCCAGTCAAGGTGCCAGCACCACTCTGCTTTGTTCACAAGCAAGCAGATCTCAACATATCCCACCCGCTTATAAAATACTCCATGGGCAAAACATTTTTTTTTTCAAATCTGTCATCACAGAGGGACACTTGCAGAGCAGATGTGCTTAGAAAGCATCAGCATGCAAAGCAATTTTTCACTACTACCATGCCAGTTTTGGACAGAGCAATGAATTCTGTAGCTTCCACGTCAAGTCAGGTTTTGTTCTTTCAGGCATTTAAACTACCTGCTCTTTTCAACCAAGCGAAGACTTAGCAGTCTCAAACAACTTAGATTAACTGACTTGCTGAAGTCAAACTACATTTTACAGAAACTAACAGACCCCAAAGTCCTTTATTATTACCCTTAAATCCAGGACAAGGCTTGAAAGATTAAAACATCTCCAGAACATATAAAAACATGAGATGCAGCTCACTGTCTGTACTGAAAATTCTGGTATTGAACACCCATTTAAGCTGTGAGTGACTGACCGGCAGTGACTGACCCCACCACGCGAGGTGACCTGACACTGTAAGTGCAGAGCTCAGGTGCAGGACTTACTGGCTTGTCCTCAGCGTAGCTCCTTGCAACCTCACCAGCAGTGAGATCCAGTGTTGACCTTTTACCCCCAAGTCACACAACCCTTCTGGGGTCCAGACTTCTCTCTTTCACTTTACTGGAGGTGAGCAATTCAGTATCTGGTGGGCGACCCTTATGTAAATCCTCCAGTACCTGAAGGTCTGTTACATAAAGCAAAATATTCGCTATAAAATCAGCACAATAAGAACAAACGTAAGCTAGATCATCTTCTGCCAGGACAGATCCCTTCACTTGATTTATGATCAGAAATAACACGGCAATAACTTTCTCTCTAATGAGCACCTTCTGGATTTCTATCAGCACTGCAGCTGCTTGGAATGAGAGTCACCTCGAGCATGAATCTGCTGTCCTCTGTGAACATCCATATTTTGAACATCTACCAGAATACGGTCTAAGTAAATGAAAAACACCATTGAGGCTCTTCCTTTGAGTTGAAGGGCAAACAGACAAAGACCACTTCAGCAACCAGGATGTCCTTCTCAGCACAAGCATCTTTATTTACATACTAATACAAGAAGTCTCATCAAAATGAACAGTTTCTCTTAAGAACAGCAAAAGTAGTTCCACATTAAAGAAAGAGCCCTGGGTAGGAAACAAGCATGAAGGTTTACGTTTTCCTATCTGGCAGCCAGATCCGAAGGATTACCTTTCACCTTAGGGGTAATTTTCCAAGATAAAGCTGCCTCTTTCATTTTTTTTATCATAGAAGAGATGCTGAATTGCCACAGATGGTCATTTGTTTTCATTTTGTGTATTTTACACAGTACATTTTATAGATTATAATAGTTAATTAAATGTAACAAATAAAATTAATTTCAAATTCAAATATTGAGCCTGCTTAATCTTCCCAGGACACTATAACTGTCAGGGTAGGAACATTTAAATATAATAGGGGGAACAAGGTCCTTTGGCAGTCCAGTCACAGACCAGCTGCTGACTGGCAAGTTGCTTTATGATTTGAAATTCAGAGGAGCTGACTGCTACTGATGTACAGGGTGCTCAACATCAGATAATATCAGGCCCCTGGTTTCTTTACAGTAAGCCTATTTATTTTACAAGGGCTTTTTCAGAATTGTTCATATTCATATATTGTTCTCGTCTTCCTAAGGTGTACGTGCAGATTCTGTTATTCAAATGCACTTTCATGAAGGTGAAAGATAACAAATAGAGCCAGGCACGTGGTACTTCACAGGATAGAAATACAATTCACCACACTATAAGAGGACTGCAACAGCATTTAAAAATCCCCAATTTGTGCAGTCAGCAAAACTGTAGTTCTAAAGAAAACTTTAAAAAGGAGTACTTAACCCACTCCCCCCAGTAGAGAGTTACTTGAGGGAAATAATGGAAACAAATGGAAAATAAAAATGCTTCCCACAATTTACCGCGCTACATATTTCAGTTAGTGTTCTCCATACGCACATCTCTGATCCTCTTTAAGCTCAGAACTCAGTAATATTTCCAAGTACTACTCCAACAACTAAATTGGTTTTCAGACCTGCCACAATGCTTTTGTGTAGAGGCTGTGGTAGGGGTGGAATACAGGACATTAGGAGTGCAGAAAAGAAAGGGGGAATGCAACTGTGATCTCTTTTGTTCCTGGGCAGCTGCACAAGCCCAGGCTGCAACAGGCAATCCTGCAGCACTACCAAAAATCCAGGATCGCAACAAGTCAGGATGTCTTTTTTCCCCAGGTGGGAGAAGATAAAAACACATATGGGGTTTTTAAATGTTAAGAAAGCAGGTTGTACATTATTAGAAAGCAAGAAGTAACAAAAAAAAGTATTAAAAAACCCCCAACCCAGCTAACACGCTAACATACTTGTCTGACTCCCACTGTGAATGAATAAATTTCAAGATGAATGTGTATTACGTAGTAAAGAAAGAAGGCACCACCCCTCAACCAACTGGAACTAACTTTGCCTTTTGTGTTTTTCCAGAAATTAAGGACAGCTGATGGAAGGTGATGAGGAATATTTTCAGTCATGTACAGATATTCTTCTACCAGGCTAAGACGAAATAATTTACCATCCATACTTCCCCATTCCTCATTAACATGCCCTTTTCCCCTTAATCCAATCATTACTGGTGTGACCTTTCAAGTTCCCCACACAATCTGTTGTTAATTCTTCTGAGTACTTCATCTCCTAATGTATCTTTTTAAAAATGTCCTACAGTTAATGTTTCGCTATAGAACAGCTTTGTCTATACATTAGTGTTAAGACTATGTACACTAACTGTTAGCAAGATTTCTAAAACACGATGAGTTCCTCTAGTAGAAGGCTAGAAAGTGGTTTGTAAATTGATGGATTCCTGGCATTTTGAAGCTGGTGTTTGAAGTGAACCACCTTAGGTTGAACTGAGGGGAGGGGCAGCAGCCTGTGCTGGTTTGGTTGATTTTGTCTGTTTTATAATTTTTCCATCAGTCTAAAAGCTCAACAGCCTGCAGGTTTTAGAGTACTATTTGGTTTTCAAGAGGACTAGAACAAATAATGAAGAACTTTATGAAGCCAAACCTATCCATTTGTCCAGGCATTCCAATAATTCACTTTGACTGCAGATCCTGAACTTGAAATATCTCAACAGAGACCAACCTTAAGAAAAAATAAGCCCAAGCCCCTTAGCTACCAGCTACTTTTAAAAAGCCTCAGCTGAGATTTTTTCCACTCCTGGAAGAGCCACACTTACACTGGTGAGCAAAACATTCTGCAGCCCCAGCAGCCCTTGGACAGACAAACACGGGAAGAACATGAACATGTTTGTAGAGAAGAAGGGACCACCATTAAGGCAAGATTCAGTCTGGATTTTGTTTGAATTCTGGAGCAAAAGAGTAGTGAACACTAATCACACCATTATGACCTTCCATGGATGTTGCATCACCCTGCTCTTACATTTTTCTCTTTCTTCACAGAAAGATGTATACATGCAGAAAGTCAACCTTCTTAAAAGGGTATTACGTGCAATGCCACCGGTAAACTGCTACAAAGATGATCATGAGCTCCTCCTATGTGCTCTGCTCAAGATTATCCAACAGTCTTTAAGGTATGTGGGACAACAAGCCTGCTTCTGAAGCTGCCCTTTACCAGTTTCATCACACCTTACCCATTCCTTCAACCTTTACACTCAGCCAGACTTTCCAAATAACCTGTTGTTAATTTGATTTTCCACTGAACAAACAGTTACATAATATCTGATGAGTATTTTTTCCTTATTCATTAATCGTGATGAACACATCACTGAATTCTCTAATGTATTCATTATTCAATATTAGTCAAATATTTTGTCAGCAAATAATTCTTGGTTTATAGGTCATTCGAATTGCAAATTGTAACTATTATAGTCATAGTTTGCCGTTTATTTTTTAACATACGTAATTTATTTAACTTAAGTAATGCATACAGCCAATTTAATCTATGTGCAGTGAATTTCAATTTGCGCATTTGGCTTTAATATTCTTAGTTACATAAATCATGCACTCAGGAAACTGAAAATAATAACATGAGACTTAAGTGAATAATTGGAATCACACGAAATAGTTCCATAGAAAACATGAAAATATTCCCATATACAAGCAAATCTAAATTCACTTTCCAAATCATATGAACATTTGCAACTCTTTTTTCCCTTTCTAATTCACTCTGATACAGTTAATTTGTAACAAAACCATGCCAGCAGCTACAGCAGACATTGCCAGATTGCTTTCCACTTCCTCCTCTGTATCCTTATTTAGGATATTAAATAACCCTGGTAGCTATTAACTTTACTTCATGCAGTACCGCAGAAAATATCTAACCACCACATATAGCGAAAGATCTTTAACTTCCACAGCATTTGGGAGCAAACTGCAATTAGTGGTTATCTGAATTGATCATAAATAGCCTAGGACAGCTCTAGTTACTTAATGCTTTTGATTTTATTATAAGACCAGAGATAAAACTATAAAGAGGTTCTATGATAATAGGAAGTTGGTCCTCTGAGACTTGAAATTGATGTAAGTAGGCAGAAATTAAATGTTTATCTAGCAAATTCCTGTTTATTCATGCTTGTATACCTCCACCCATGCTTCTACTGCAATTAGGGAAGAGCCTGAAGTTGTCTGATCGTCCTCCTCAAGAAGGAGAGAACAAAAAATGAAGAAAGAAGAAATAAATAAAGATAAGAAGTGAAGTTGACAGTCAGTATCTGTTACTACCATGACATTTCCTAGTGAAAAGACTTTACCTGGAACTGCCAATGGACCAAAAATTACACTATCACCAAAGCTCTGAGACTTCCTTCTTTAACTGAATCCAAGACAAAAAAAACAGCACAACTATTCACAAGGAAGCTGGAATAAGCTTGCATGTGCTCACCTGTATCAATACATTGTACAGTCTACAAATGAGCAGATGATCTAGAAGCAAGAGCAGAGATATTCTGCGTTATATCACTGTAGTCAGGTTCTAACAAAAAACGTAACCTCTGTATGCAAGTCTAGAAAGAGATTTCAAATACACAAAATTGGTGCTGAGATTCAAAGAGCTGTGTTAATCATGAGAAAAAAATCAGCCACAGGAAGTCTAGATCAAAAGATCTGCATTCTCTCCTCTCTTCTCAAGCTGTGGAGCTGTTCAGATGTGCAGGGTTTCGCTTCAGGCTGCTCTCCAGTTATTAGAGGATGCACGTTTCACAGATGTCACATCATATCCCAGACAGATCAACAAGTGAAAAAGTTGAACCGCCACTAAACTGTTGAACCAGCACATAATTGGACAGAATTTTGGTTATGCACACAAATTAAAAGGGGCTTCTTAGAGTGAAGTGGCAAAATAAAGGCAACTTCTGCAGTCAGGTTTTGCTGTTGTGTCTTGTAACAATGCCAAACAGTAATGACATAAGACTTACACACTAGTGTAGAACATACAAATGGTCAGTTCTAGAAGCAACATCCATTAGAAAGATCAATACTTATGGACAAGTTCTTTTGATGGCAATTACAGAAAACAGACTTTGGGAGTTGCCTTGACATTGGGATTCTGCATCTGAGGAGAAAGGCAGAGTGGGGAAGTTGGATGGCCCTTGTAAGGAATTACAAGGGCAGTGAAGTCTGAAGAAGACTAGAGGGGAAATGGCATGCTCTAACTACTCTGCTTGTTTGGGTGATAAACTAGAGTTCTTCAGAGGGTTTCAGACCACCATATCCAGGGCAGATTCACCCAAATGGTAACCCAGTCAGGCACCCAAATCTACTGAGTAAATGATGGAGGTACACCATTGCATAGCATGTACTGCGTTGCAAGGGGATGCTGAAGTCACAAAACTCATTCCTAGATTTCAACACCCTAAATTTCTGTCCCTTTCCCAGGTGGTGGCATCAATCTCCTTGGCTCATGCAGGTGGGTGAATGCCAAGGTGAGAAACACAGCCTGTGCCTATCAATTCTCACCCACAGCACCTTGTCTGCAAAGCAGGGAAGGAAGAACACAAGCTTTTGTGAGTTGTTTGTATGAGGGGTTTCACGTGAGAGCTCAGAAAGCCTTCAGCATATGCTGTTTCATGCACCAACGGCCTGGCCTGTTTCACTGACAAAAGCAAAGTGGCTCTCCTTAATTCTCTCCATCCAATTCTCTGATAACATAGCCCCATTTTAAAGGCAGGCAGACAGCCAGGTGGCACAGAGGCAACACAGGTGGAACCACCCTTTCTTCACACTGTGCAACTGGACTTCAAGTTGCAGTTCCTGCAAGCTTCTCCAAGGGTGACGCTACCCTACACTGCAAAAAAAAACGTTCATTGCAAAGTCCTTCTCCCTTTTCCACTTGAATCTTTCTCCTCATTCTACATGACAAAATCTGAAATCCTTACTAAACACCATGACACACTGAACTGTTATTAGCAAGCTTATTAGAGCTATGAAACAGGATTTCCATTACATAAATCTCTTAACTTTCCCCATAGTACAACAGGATACCACCCTAAGTATCTTATAATACCCAGTGACCTACCTATTGCCTTGTAATAGAAGCAATCGTATCTGATTTGCCCTTTATGAATTCCCCAGCTGTCTTGATTCATTAACATACTGTTAAGTGTTCCTTGTCTAGCAGTGAAAATGTCCTGTTCTCCCATCTCATAAGTAGCCTCTCTCAGTTCAGCTCCTTGTTTAATCAATGCTAATTACATAGTCCTGTGATCATCTCCTGAAATTAGCAGAAATGGTAACAAGTTCTTTGATTGCCAATGTTTTTGTAAATGTTATATTAAAAAATAGCACTAAAATAACAGCATAGACAGAATTTGTATTAGAATCATGCGTGCTGTTTCAAAATTCACAGCAAGGATGGAATGCAGTTTGGAAGCCCATTGCCATTCACTTCAACCAACTCAACTGAACAGTGCACAAAGAAACCCATCTCCTTCCAGTTTTGGAAAGTGCTGGTGAGGAAAAACACAATCTACAATGTGTATTAGCAATAAAAGAACATGACATTACAGTTGCAATTCACAATGTGTCATTTTTTAAGTAAAAAAAATTGATTTAGTTATAACCTCATTAATTTAGCAATATTTGGGGATGGAGCAGGGGAAAAAAAAAAAACAGCGTAAGCAAGTTTCAGAACATTGTTCAGAGATTGCTCAAAACCAAGACACTTGATGAAGACTGCTTCATATTTCTAACTGTTCAGCATCATGTAGCACCGGTCCCCGCACAATACAAAAGCCATTGCCAAACAACTCCTGTGAGAACTTAGAAAAAAAGACTAGAACATATCTGTTCAGTACTGAATATCAAACCTCTACAGACTCCCATTATCCAACAGGAGTTAAATAACTAGAAAAATATAGGACAGGTCGTTTTGATATACAATGAGATGGGAAATAAATGACCAACCGAGACACTAAGAAAAATGAATGAGGAATGAATTGTGTAACTGGGTCAAGCTATTAATTCTGAAAAGAACGGGGAGCATGGTAGATAATTTAGAGTAATTGTTCAAGCCAAGCAGCAGCTTATTGAAGAAAGTTCTTTAGAAAATGGTGGCTTAAATTTTTTATTATGAAATAATATAACAAATTCCTGGAGGATGAGCAGCTCCATCCCAGATAGAGCCACTGAGAAGACCGATGTCCAGTTAGATGTTTCCAGTTTCCTCGGCCAAGTGTCTTGCTGAGGACTAGTTCTGAGTCACAGCACCGCTAAGATCATCCTCTATGGGATATGGCTGGAAATGCATGACAAATCGATTCAATGACTCAGTCTCCTAATTTGACACTGGCCATCATTTCCGTATGGTCACTCTTCTACTCACTGCAAAAGAAAATAATTTGCCCTTTCTCCTATCAGTTCTTATGATTCCTTAATTTCTCTGTAAAGCTCTGCGAGATGGGAAACAGCAAACATGCCAAAAATCAAACACCATGAACTTTCAGTCTAGTTTGGGCCCTCTATTTGTTATGACAGCATACTTGCACATTTCTTACACCTATAACCTTAATTTTGTTCCATTTTTAAAAGAAATAGAGAACACTTATAGAACACAAAAAAATGTAGTGCAAGAAAGCAGACCTAAAAGCAAGCAATCATCCTCATTTTCACTTTTTTTTTGCAGCACAACATTCAACTTTTGAAATCCCTCTGCAAGGGCACTGATCCATCAGAGCAGTACAGGTTATCTAAACCAAGGAATTTGTTCTTAATTTTTTTAAGAACAAGTTGGATTACCTTCTGTTAGGACCAGTCCAACTAATACCAGTTCATCAGCTCACCTGAAGACCATTCTTTCTATCCTACAGTTTCTACAAAGGATTTTCTGAATAGTCAAGAATTCTGGATAAAAAGCAGGAACCTGAAGACTCATTACTGTCAACAGAACTTCAGAAGTGTTCCGTTATATATATATATAGTCAGAGCTCTGAAAAACAACACTGACCAGATGTGGCTTCTGAATTGGGTATAAAGCTTTCTTTATTTCAACAGATTTTCTAACAGAAAGGTAAATCAATGGTTACTGCCATGCTACCCCATTTTGTTTCTATCTGAAACATTATAGTTGAAAGGAGAAGCCTCAGGAATATCCATTGCTCTGTCAGACTGCAGCACAGTAAAGAAATTTTGGAAGCTTTGAGCTCCTCATCTGCTCTCTAAGAACATAACAGAGCTTCCAGATAACCTGGTGGGCCAAGCACACACAGCAGTGCTAACAGCACACAAAGCAGTTGTTGTGCAAATAATATCTGAGGGCTCTTTCTTTCAGTTCCCT
Organism: Neomorphus geoffroyi; assembly: GCA_033558235.1. Classification (NCBI taxonomy): domain Eukaryota; kingdom Metazoa; phylum Chordata; class Aves; order Cuculiformes; family Neomorphidae; genus Neomorphus; species Neomorphus geoffroyi. The sequence continues at coordinate 8,279,600 of JAUMJM010000045.1, read as the reverse complement.
ACTCTTCTGAAACAAGATGAAGACAGACAGAGGCAAAATATCATTTAACTAGAGAAACTGCCAGTGAGCAAGAGGGTATTTGCTGTGCAAGCAAGAACTGGCATGTGAATTTTAATCAGATGTAATGGTTAATTAATGCTTCATATTCCCTTGCAGCACTGGAGATACAAACTAATAACAATCCTGACCTCTTGCAGAGGACAATTCAGTGTCCAACAACACAATCATTTTACATAAAACTCAAGAATAACCACCTTGAAGCTTTTGCTAAAGGGAAATGTATAAATGTATCCTTGGCCCATGGAAACGTCCACTGCAAGACTTCACGCACCCACGGGACATGACTTGCTGATGGAAGGAAAGCTCCACAGAACTGCACAGTTTCAGTCACCCATGCCTGAGAAAGTCACATTGAGAGGAGAGCTGAGAAGGATAATCTAAGGAACCAGGCAAACTGAGATTTGATTTTACAAGATGAAAGTAGCAAAATAATTGACTCCTAAGTGTATTGGGGGAAAACACCAGGGAGGCAGAAAAGCTATTTACACAGCCTCAAGTAACCTTGGGTACACCTTTGGGGTGGGAATTAGAAGAAATTCTCCAGTCATCAGAGCCCCATGGTTCTGAGGGAAGAGCAGTACTGGGAGCCTGGATCCAACTTCTTTCAAAATACATCTTGATAAAATGAAGGAGAGCCTGACATGTTTGCCCACTACATCAGAGGACTTGATCCAAAAGCATCCTCATCCCTCCATACACCTAGGGATCCAAATGTCTAATACTCTGAATCTCCCTATTGCAATTAATTGGTTGCACTCCACTATTTCCAAAGAGCAGCAGCCTTTAAAGCCTCAGGAAGTATCTACAGAAACAATTTTGTCATACTCTCAACACATGAATGTTTCTATGGCGACTTTCTAAGACTTCATTGGATTCCCTTTCCTAAACGCTCAGGGTACTCCCACACCACCCTGCAATCCTAAACTCTAGGTAAACCAAAATGGAAAACTAACTTTTTCTATACCCACATGTAAAGTCAAGCTCTATATACGCATTTGCCATATACCCACACATCACACCTCCATGGCCTGAGCATGTTCTAGGGCAATACCGGATGATGCCACATCATCTAAACAGCGGCAGTGACACAGTCAAAGCTATCTTTTGCTATATATACACCATGAGCTCACTTGAGCCTGGAATATCAGAGTATTTTGTCTTGAAATGCCACCTTCTCCTGGAGCATTTATACTCACAGGCTGTTCACAGATACTAGAGCGCAGAGTCCACCTAAATATGGAATAACTACAAAAAGACAAGCCTTCCTCACTGTCTTCGCCCTTCTTTTTTTCAGTATAGTTTCTCCCCTTTTTCTATTAAGAAAATCTTCCATCTTTCTCAAGGGCTCATTAACCTCTCTAAAATATCGTTCTGACACTAGAAAATGCCTTCTGAAAGGGCCAGTGCTGCCAGAACAACCTTAGGCTCCACAAACACTCCTAGAACATTGACCTCTCAGAAGCCTGTTCACCTACACCACTTGCACATCCTCATTAGTCTGTTTTCAAGTCATTTAGTCATTTGTTGATAAGCAATTATCAGATCCCAGGGCCTGTGGAACAACTTATCCTTGTCTTCAGTTCACTGCTAGCTCCGAGACCTTGTGGATGGTAGTGCAAGATAAAATCCTTTCCCACCTGCCTGATCAAACAGTTGATAACCAAGATTTACCACAGCATTAGTAAAGCTACCACTCTGCATGCTGGTGGATAAACAGGTTAGGTGATTCCCTCACTGTCAATTACTTTCTTAACGGTCTAGAACATGAAGATATTTCTTGGAAACTCAGTGCAGCCCCAAGACTCACAAAGCCTTCACATGCGCTTGCTTATTAGCATTGCCAAATCATGCTATCCTTTCTTCCTAAGGCCCCTCTTTTTGCACATTAAATATTAATACGTTATTCACTACAGAATTCTCTTATTCTGTTTCCTTCCATCCTGGCACCAATGCAGCTCCCTGCTGAGTTGAACACATCACTACAGATACTTTATTTTCAGTTTTGTACGTTTTCTAGCAAAGGTAACATTAACAAAAGGAAGATTTTTGCAAGCAGCAGCTGTTGTGAGTGGCATATATCCACTGTAAGTACTTAAAGGAAATAATATGGACTGTTTCTTCTGGGAAATATTTATAAACAGAGAGGTCTCGGATGTGTAACTTCAACAGGAATTTAAACCAAAGGCTCCCCTTGCAGCTATCTGGGGATGTGGATAGGCTCTGCCTAGCAAGTCTCCAATCACAAACCCTCTCTTAGCACACACAATTTTCAACAAGCACAGTGGTCATTACAGCAAATAAGGTTCCTCCCACACAATGCTCCATTTTCAGCCTTCTGTACAAGCCAGTTTTTAAGCAGTATACTTTTTCAAGGGTTTGTTCATTTGTCTACAAAACACTTCTCTGTTTGAAACAACACCAGGCTTACAGGCCAGCCTCACAGTAGTGAAGGCACTTCGAGGAAATCCTGATGCTCTGTGATTACCACACACCATGCTGCTGGTCAATCTTGTATCTACTAATGCACAGGACAGAGTGTCAACTTCAATTTTGAAATTCTGTGATGCTGTCACTTTGTGTCACAGTGTTAAGTGGTTTTGATTATTTGATGTCAGCTCAGTTTACTTGAAGCATTTCCACTACTTGCATTTGCTTTCCATCAAAATGTGTCAGAAATCTCTTAGCAAGAACCATTCTTAACCCAAAGGCATTAGTAGAACGCAGCTGCATCTACTGGTGGTCACAACATCCAGTGTTTACTTGGTATGTTTTTCAGGAATGACTGTCCTCCTCACAACGTTCTTCCCGCTGCAATGAGCCTGGTCCTCGAGAAACCCATTCTGTGTCTGACAAAACCTCACTCAAGCATTGCCAGCTTTTCAGTACAGTAATGGTACCAGGCAGCAATACTTTCCATTCACTTGCTTCATTATAAAAATGACATGGGGTTTTCTGTGAAGATGGGTATCACAAGAGTTGGAGTCTCCTCTCAGATACATGCCCTAAGAATGAGAAGCAAGTGATGGTAATTGACTTTCAGCTTTTCTTCTCATTACTCATTCATCTCTACAATGTGAACTCACTCTCCTTTGCTCAACCACAGAACATTAACAGCCTTCTCGGAGCATCTTGGAAGCAAGAAACATCAGGTAAAATGCACTCCCACTGACATCCAACTTTCCTGGACCAAGAAATCCTTCACAGCCAAGTGATATGCTCTAGTACTGAACTTGAACACAAGCTGCAGGCTTAGATGAACGAATCACTGAGCACCACCAAAACTATTATGAAAATAAGTAAGAATGTGCTCTTTAAAGCTCTCCTGACTTTATCAATGCTAACAGTGCACTGGGAGGTCAGGACTTAAAATTTTCCTCTATGCCAAGGAAACTACATTCATTGTAAACTGATTCACACATGATCAGAATCAATCATCCATGTTTTCAGGGTGATCCTGGACATGAACTGAATGCCATTAGAACAGCATAGCTAAAGGAAGTCACCAGTGAAAAGCCTGCAGAAAGTAGGATTTTTTTTTTAATAAAGTAGAAGTTAATTAAAGAATAACAGTGTTCTTAATTTACTGAGAGATTTAATGTACTCCGGAAACACCTGAATCATCATTAACACTATAAAGATCTCTTCGCATTAATTCATACTCAAATTCAAGGCTGTACATTTTGTTAAGCTTCATTCTTCCTGTTCATATTTGTACCCGATTAAACTTCAGTACAGGTGCATACGGGTTAGTAATCACATTTTTATATTTTGCATGCAGATTAGTCCTATTCGAATCTGCATAAATTTGTTATGCATCACTGCAAAAGTGAATGCTCAAGCAACTTTTATTTTTATCTAATCAAATCACTGCCTAATGAAAAATGAGCAACTGTGCACAAAGGTGCACTTGGGCAGGCTCCAGGGATCCCAGGCAACAGGAACAGTTACCACTCAGTAGGGCTACAAGGTGCGGGGTCTCTCCGGCCTCATGGCCAAAGCCTGATCAGGATCAGTCATCCAAAATGATGATGTTACCTTCTGCAGAAAGATTAAATCAAAGTTTCCACCACGGGATGGACCCAAAAGGGTCTTCTACAGAACTCTTCACCTAAACGTTAGCATACTCAACTGAGTCTCCTTAGACTATGATCGAAATCCCTCCTTCAGTATGGAAATGGACTCGTCTCTTTGCTTCCCTATTCTTGATTTTTCTGGCTGCGCAACCGGATCACATCTTTTCTTCTAAGGTAAGTAGCTGCAGCAAGAGCAGCTAAAGCTCAGGGAGAAAACCAGTTCATTTAATTAAACTGCCAGTAGTCACATTATACAATAGCCAGTAATATTAGCCAGTTTTACTCTGCAAGTATCAAGACAAAGCACATATCTTGAACTTATGAAATGGTATTAAACCATTCCCTAAAAGAAGCCTTGCAATGAAACAAATATGGCATGACTTCTTAGTACAGCTTGCAAGATCTAGTCCAGAAGTAAGTTTCCTGGTGGAGATAGAGGGGTTTTTTTAAGCAAAATGTAAAACACACAACCACTTGAAAATGCCATCCTGAAGTAGGTAACAGTGTCTGGATGACTTATAATCCATATTTGTGCTCCTGACCATGCCCTCAGCCAGCACAGACTTCCAAGCAGCTGACAGGAACAGCCCCAGGACCATGGACAATAGTTGAGAAAGTATTAATGGAGAAAAGCAATCAAAAATATGCACTCAGTGATTTCAGACCTCAATTTGAACAGAAAGCTTGATCACCTCTAGAGTCCGCCCTTCCACACACCAAATGCCAGTGGCTGGGGAAGGAGACTGATGCACTTGAAGAGTCCCTGGAGGGGACAATGCATTCCACTCACCCATCCCACCCCTAGCTACCAGGCGGTACAGGACACCTCACAGTTTTAGGTAACTCTATCTTTCCTCATCCCAGGACCTAAAGAAACACATATATTTGGATCTGTAAAAAATGTGTAAATCATCATGGGGCTGGAGTAAAAGAACCGTAGTGCATTCGCCGGAACAGCTTCAGTAGAATCAACAAAGCCTTGAACGAATATGGATACTGTATCACATGCAGATCATTTTAGCATCTGCCTCACCACATAAAAGAACATTGTGCACCGATCTCATCTTCAAACCCACAAAAATTTTACGAGCACACTGCTATCTCGGAAGCACGCTCTGCTCGTTTCCTATTATGCAGCACAAACAGCAAGGCAGAGCCGCTGCACCCTATTTCAACTTCAAATCAGCAAGAGTAAAATAACTACAGCAAAATTAACACACAGCTACACTTACAATTCGGCTCCACTACTGGTATCTCCTTTCTATGAAAGGAAAGGAAGAAAGGTCCCTGCAGACTCAGTCTCCCATAGCAGCAGCACGGGGTCCACAGGGCTTGTACAGGTGCAAAGCCCTGTGGACATCCTTGCTCACAGCACCCCTCCTCCTCTACATCCCTCCCCGCAGGAAAGCACCCACCACTGTAACTCCCCAATTGCCATTTCTCCTTGTTCCTTGAATTTGGTTAAAGGATTTTGAAAAGAGGAATCTGAAAGGAATTAAATTAAGGCTTAGGAACAAGCAGAAACTGGCAATAAACAAGTTCCCCGAAGTGTGAGAGAGTCTGTCCTCCGCCCGCACAGCACATTTCAAGGTCAATTACACTCCCTAACGAACCACTTAGCCACAGACAGGCTCTGGAGTTACACCCGACTTAAGGAAAGCACAAACAGCTCACATCCCTGCTTCTGCTAGGCTGAAATCAAAACTCATTCCTCTCTGGCAAGGAAGGCTCTGGACCCACAAGTGGAAGCTAAAACTGCAGCTCAGCCCCTGTCTTGCCAGCATAGCCATCCCGCTTCACCCAATGGATCCTTCCAGAAACATTTTTTTTCCTTTCATTTTTATTTTTTAATTACGTTTCTATTTGCATTTCCTTTAAAAAGCAAATTATAACCCTCTCCTGACTTTCCCATCTGCCACCCGCCTCCTACCACATCCTCCCAAGAAACACAAACATCGCCATCAGCTTTCCTAAAAAATCCATACATTGAAGTAACTGAAAACCAAATACTTTATTTTAAAAAGTTTATGAAATTTGGTCAATAGATAATTGACCAAATAATATTTGGTCAATAAAAAATGAAAAAGCATTTTAGATACTTTGCCTCACTGATGTCTCTTCAGAGAATGCACGCATTTTTCCACCTAATTTTTACTTTCTGTAGACTTGAACAGACACATTGGTAACCTAAATTGGTCATTTGTCCATCTGCACACAGTGACCATGTTTTCTACCCACCACAGAGTGGGTAAAAAAGCTCTATAATACCACCCCCGAATAGTACAGATGTATTTATTTTCCTGTGTGGCAGACGCTACTCTCTGCCCATGGGCTGCGGGCAGGCTGAGGAAACACAACACTTAGGTGGCTGCACCTGCCACCCGAAGACATGATTTCTTCCCCCAAACTCCTACCACCTCATTAATCGTTATTACATGCTGCTAGGCCATTAAAAACAGATAACCTTTATCAGAAATCCCAGCACTTAACTGCTATACTTAATTCATTATCAATACATTTCAGAACAGTTTTCTTGCTGTGTTATTTAAAAGCCCTAAAGTAGATAAGAATCACTGACACATTACCTGAATCATTCCCAAGATAAAACATCATTGCTGAACATCATGCTGCTGTTCAACAGCAAAATTATTGCACATCTTTAAAAGCATTCTGCATTAGGCAAAACAGACTCATATTAACACCAATGCATTAAAAGTCTGATTTTCATTACTGTGGTTGAATACAATGACAAAAATGTATATAAACAACTTTAACAGCACTAGTAAGCAATATTTGTTTAAAAAGAAAAACATTAAAAGGACATTTATTAACCACACAACAAAATTAGCTTTTCCTTTCCTTTTTTTAATAAGGGTATGGCTTTCAAATGCTTGGTTTGTCTTCACCTGCAATTTACACAGCACCCAGATGAAGATGGCCAAGTCTCTAATCACTGGGAACATTAGACATGTAAATTTTGTAATTAGCTCCACTGTTACTAGGAACCCCCTCTGCCTCCTCACTGACAAACATTTGCATACAAAAATTTGACAGAAATAAAGCAAAATAAACTCAAAACACCGGAGGCCCCAGAATTCAAAGTATGCTGGAGGGAGCCAGCACCAATGAAGTGACAGGGTAAGCGTGCTCTGGCACTCCAATCTTGCACTACCAAAGCCAGAGAGAGTTTTGCTGCTGACTTAATGAAGGCCAGGATTTCAACCTACAGCATTTTTTTCTGTAATTTGAGGGATACTCTGATTAACTACAAACAATTAGCTCATTTTAAAATGGCATAATCTTCTTTGTGTGCGACGACATTCTAAAAATGGATTAGCACGGGGTCTAATGCCGGAGCCTCTCTAGCATTAAAGGATTACAGGACATCAATCTGAACTCACAGCTAATTGGGATGGCTGTGTCCCCTCAGCCAAATCCACTTGTTCTGCCTGTGCACCAGGACCTGTAGGAGGGTGCACAGAGGGGCACACGCCTGCCCACTACGTGTGCACTTTGAATGGCTTTTGTCGCGGTTAAAGCGATCGCTTTCTGCAGTGCTGATTTTTGGAAAGCCAGGCACAAGGGCATTCAACTGGACATCGCTGTTTAATAACCCTGGAGTCGCAACTGCAGATGTCTACATTAACACAAGGTTTGAGAGGGTAGCAGATGGTTAGGAAGCTCTCGCTGTGAAGACCCTAACGATTTCGAAAGGTAAAACAGCGAGTAGCTTTTATGTATAAATGATACTCACCATATGGTAAGCATGATTGAAATTTTAAACAAAAACATTAAATTATTACAGTTAGATTGAATAGAATCAAAATCAATTAAAAGTAAAGCTGAGCTTTATGAAAAAGATTAGAAAGAGTTAATATCAGTAACATCAATGCTGCCAGAAAGGGGAGCAGGGCACACACCAGAAGAGTAGTCTTCAATGCTAGACACTAATCCCATTAAAATTAAGCTTGCTCCTTCAAAGATACACCCAAAAGATGAGGCTGGCAAAATCAATGAACAGACATACAATTAATAAAAAAATCATATTTCACTGGCATTAATTCATTAATATATTAATTCATTGATTGTGATTACAGGCCATGATTACAGCCTGATTACAGGCTCTGAATAGGTACATTTTTATATACGTAAGCATTCCACAAAAATAAATAACAAATGACACATGCACTTCTCCAGTTGATCAGAAAACCTCTACACACACACCAAGGCAGTAAATTACCAGGTGTTCTAAATAAAAAATAAAAATCACATTTGCCAGTTTTCAGTAAGAAACCTGGGTACATCCTTACCATCACTTTTGCGAAAGCAGGAAGCCCTTGGTCACAGCAATGAAGATCCCTGGAAGCCTGAGATTGCCCCATCCCAACACGCCCCCGCAGCACCCTGCCAGCCAGCCAAGTGCTGGGAGGGCTCCTGCCAGCACCCCAGCAATGCCACCGCCTACTCCTGCATGTGGGAGGGGGTGACCAGGCAAACCACAAGTCTCATCCCTTCCAGGAAGGGCCTCAGCTAATGCGATGGCTCAGGATACGCCATCCTACACCATGCATGGTCAGGCCAAAAGACTAAAAGCCTCTGACCGGTAAGATGACACCTACTGCTCTGTACCACTTCCAGCACTGAAACGCTGCTCCGTTTGGTAGAGTTAAGCATGTATTTAACTTTATGCAGTAAAATCAAAATAGTCACCTGTGGATCATTTGATTATCTGCTGCCTCTTAACATAATAAGCAGTCGGATTACAGGGCATCCCACTGTTCATTAAATTAAGCCCACTCAGCGGCGTGCAGCCTGTCTCTCAGAAATCTGGTAGTTTACTGAATCCTGTCAGTTACTCTTTGTCACAGGCCTGTGATGAAAAACCACCTAAACCAATCTCAAATTTCCATAGACTTTAAGGTATCCAGAGTTTTTCTGGATGTTACATGAGACAGTCGCAGCCAAAAAACAGAGCTAAGGTCCAATTCCAGTCCAGCACCATTATGAGCTCCCAGTTCTGCAGAGGGCTGTCAACTAATCTTCCTGCCTTCATCAGGTCCAGTGTGAGTTGCAAGAGAACCTTATGCACACGATATGGAGACTTTGCAGATAAATTCTGCTTTGACTTTTCAGATTCAATAGAAACCAAACTGAAACTCAAGAGATGCATTAAATCCAAGGGAAAAGATGTTTGTACACATGCACACATACACAGCAGCCGGTCTTTCCTCCCTTGTTATGCTCCTACACCAGGTTGCCAAATCCCAGCTCACATAGGTACATTGTTCAGGGATTTAGAGGAGAACTCTACAAAGTTCCAGTGGGTCGTTCACTATCCTGTGAAACACGGTCCCACTCCATGAAACAGCAGCCACACAGAGGATCTTTGCTATGGATCCAGATCCTTTCCCAAGGCACAACTCCACTAGTTCCATGCTAAAAACCAGGGTCTCTAGTCAATGCTGGAGACACCAATCCAAGTACGCAGTCCTATACTGATGTCCAGGGCAATGTCCCTCTCCCATCCCTCTCTGTTCCTTGTTGTCTGGGAGGGAGGCAGGACCACCCGCCTGGCCAGGTGAGATCCATGGCACAAGTATTTAGGGGGACTGCAGCACTCACATTTGTCACTGGCAGCTAGAGGAGTTTTGCATGCCTCCAAAATAGCTCCTCCACCAGGTCTACAGGGCACAGAAACTGAACTCGATGTCTTGCTGCAGACGGGAGAGGGAATGGGATCATAAACCATCCTCTGTGGAAGACAGGGAAAAGCCAGTGTGTTTTATTGATTTTTCCATTTTTGAATGTAACTGGATAAGTGACTTCAGTCTCCAGACATTTCTTAGTCACTGTTGACTTCTACATATTCTTTCAGGGATCAGAAAGTTCATTGTTTCCTCCTTTCCCTGTGATGCATAAAGAAAGACAAGGAGCACTCAGAGGGCAAGAGTCTAGCAACAAACCACAGCAGGGTTGCTCTAAGAAATTTTTGTTGCTTTCATTTTAGTCCACACTCCACTCACAGGAGAGGCTATTCCCACAAAAATACAAGTCATTTCAATTCTGAAGCAGAACACGATGAAGACAAGTATGCACATCTCTGGGTGTGACAGATGGGGCAAACTCAGTGTTACTAAATCCCACTCCCTTCTTTTCAAACACCCTGCAGTGAGTCACTGTTACACTCTGCCATCCCATCACAGTGTAAAAAACCTCTCTGGAGTAACACTGGCTACAAGTCTGGCATCCTTCTCTCCATCCTTCTCTTGCTGCTGTGTGGCAAGAGCATGCAGACAAACCTTAAACCAGCTTTCCTTTCCGGGTAGGAAACAAAGCCACTGCAGCAACACAGTAAGCAACTCCAACACCTGAACTACTTCATCTGACTGGGACAGCCCTAGGACAAATCACCACTGCCAAGGCTGCTCATAACAATCCTGAAGAATTTCTAATTTCTCTTCTAAATTAGCTCATCTGGAGGACTCAATATGTTAATTACAGACTTCCCCATCAGCCCAGTTACAAACTCCTCAGTCACTCCACAGTCCCCAAATTTTTAATTACTAGTCCATAATTTTGTAAAGACTGGTTTTCCCCACCAGCAGGTAGACACATCATGGCAAAATGCAAAGGATGTTCCCAAAGACAGGCACAGAATGCAGCTCTGCACAGAATTGAGCAGACCTGAGCCGCCGCACTTACTAATTAATTGTTCCTCCACTGCTGAGGGAAGACACCCGCTATCAGAGCCCAATTCCAAAGTGCTGCTGTTCTCATTCCTCCATCCTGACTTACACCAGAGATGAGTAGTAAAGAAAACATGCCATGAAGATCTTGTAATTTTAATTATTTTATCACAGCCTTCACGTACCCTTTTTTGGATATTATTGCCTGGAGAGTACACTAACAACCTTAAGTTGCTGACTAATTAAGTTTTGGTATATTCCAAAGCCAGTTTTTGCACACTAATTAAATTTACAGGCAGTTAGATTTGACAGGTACTACAGTATCTGCCAACGTGCCTTCATAATCAGTTAAATTATTAATTCTGAGGCAGCAGGCCATCCTCAGACAGGCAGGGAAGCACTCTGGTAGTGGAGCTACCCCAGGAGAGCAGCAGACAGTAACCCTGTGCCACAAGAAGCTGGGGATACGTGGGTGCTCTCTCCCTAGCAGAAAGCAATGGGCTGCAGTGTTGGGTTGCATTTGAATTTCCACCCAGTTCTGGCCCTTAAGGGCAGGCAGAGGCCAGGCAGCAGACAGGCATGGGGTGCTTCACCCCTATCACTACCCCAGTGATGGGCAGCAAAACCCCCTAGAGGCACAGCCACCTCGGAGTGCAGACAGCATCCCTCACCCCTAGTTCTGGAGATTTACATCTCGGGGTAATTTCAAAAGGCAGAGCAAGAAATGGAGGTCCCACCACGTACCCGTACCCAAAAGCCCTCTCCAGATCCCAGGGCAGGCAGGCATAGTCTGCACACTCGGAGCTGCCATCTCCATGCTGCTGTTTGACATCACAGCAGCCAGACGAATCCCCCAACTCCGCACTATCACACCTCAGGCCCTCTGCAGACAGAACATTCATTTAGCAATCTATATGATTCTCAATGTCAAACGCCTCTCTGATAGTTCCCTTAGGATAGCTGCTCTTGCTATTTCATCTGTTAAATACTTCCAGAACCCAAAAGTCCTCAGGGAGAAAAGCAGTTATTTTGACTAACTGCTCCTCCTCCTCAACCAGTTACTGTGTTAGCTTCCTCCCACTCAAACACCAGGAGTTGATTAAGACATATGGATTATCTCAACACTACCAAGAATTTCAATTTAGAAAGTGAAATATTGACATCCTTAATATCACATTCCTCTTTCACTCGGGAGCCCTTCCTCACATTGACAATGATCCCCACTGAAACACGGCAGCATCGCACAGACTGCCATTCAAGGGCTCGGCAGACAGCTTTTTTACATGGCTTTTGGTTGAAGTTGCTGATGGAGTCAATCTACCCCAATTTTCTTAACTCTAGTGCAAAAACTACTTGCAAGTGACTCTTACTTATGGAAATCTTTTGGCAATAAAAATATTTATTCATTTCCACATTAAATTTTTAATTTTGTTATATGGTCTTCTTCCTTTTTTAAAAGATTATTGTGTAGCATGTTGGACCTCTTTTCAATAGAACATTAAAACAACATACACGAAGGAAATGCCATAAAAAAAGTTCTACACTTGGAAATCTTCATTTGGAAATCCTTCAGATACACGTAAGTCTTTATAGTAAAATCTTATTACCCATATGTAAAAGCTTTGAAGGCTTTGTTTTGTTCTACGTAGAGGAAAGGTGAGGCTTTGTTTTGAACTGGAACTAAATTTAAAGTGTGCAATGTTTCATATTAAACAGAAATCTCAATTTCGACTGGTCCTGCTGTAATCCTACAAGCTCCCATAAAGCAGAACCACTAGTACCTCCATCCTCTCTTCTTGGCATCTCATTTCATCGAGTTTCTACTGAAGATTGATGGCCTTAAGCTACAGTTATGTATTTAACCAAGTCAAGAAGAAAATCAGAGCAAACCTCACCGACCTTTTATATCTCAAAGTACTGGGCAGATGTATTTAAGTTAACCATGTGTGACCTCATGTGAAATATCTCAAAACAAACCCACAAACTCCCAGATTCAGATGCTATCCCACATTTAGATGAGCATTGAATGAAAAAGCAGCACTTCCGAACAAAAAAACGTGGGAACTGCAATTGTGCTGTTGTGTATTTAATATACCACAACATGAATTTACCAGTATCTGTAAAATTCAAAATGTCAGGACTTTAAGGAGGTGTTGGACAGGGGACAGGCTGCCTGGCTGACCCGGTAAATGGACTCACAGAAAGCACAAGAAAGTCGAAGAAAATGGAGTGTAATTTTATGCTTTTGACAAATCCTAAATAAGTAACCACCAGGCAAAGGTATTATTTCAGGCAAGAGACAACAGGGTTTTGCAAACCTCTGAAAACCTGCGGTCTCAACCAGAATGATAGCAGGTGGGGAAAGGCTGCTATCTTTACTGGTAACCTTCAGCATCCTAGACTTAAGGTCTTCAGAGACAGGAAGAAAAAAATGTATTTATATCGTAACAGCTATGGAATTTTGGAACAGAGAATTTCTGACCAAGCATTGATTTAAATGCACTCACATACAAAGCAAGAAATGGTCCAGCACAGGCTGTGCAGCTGCCATTCCTGAACACTCCACAGGATTCAAAAGGATTATTAATGGGATTACTCTGGGAAAGGGAGATAACCCCAGAGATTCTCTGTTCATCAGCAATCCCTCTCACTTCTCAACACCTTGGGACCCCAGTTTACGCAGTATTAGTTAAGCCTGTTGCTCAGCAGTTCTCAAAGCAATACCTACCCCATCCTCTCCAGAGGTACGTAGCCTGAAGAACTTCGTGTCAGGAACTCGGCCTTGGGAAATCTAGGGTCCAACTTACAAGGAAATGTGACCAAGTGTGAGTGTGAAGGGAGTCAAAAGGGGGCACCTGTCAGTTCCGTGGAGCCACCACTATGAAGGGTCCTTGGTCCTGGCAGTTAAAGTCTCAGGTGGTGTGAATGTGATTCCCAAAGTGAAAATGAGTGCTCAGAACATGAAATTTCCCTAACGCCACCACCACAGTCTCCTGCACTCAGGAGAACAAGCTCATCCTGCTGCCAAAGCTTTTTTACAGCTCTACCTCAAAAGGGAGGCCCCAGAACTCCTTGTAGCTGACATGTCTAGTGCTCTGAGCCACCATTTGAGGCAGTCACACATGAAAGAGGCAAACGTGATTGCAAGGCTTTATGTATTGATGCCAGCCATTGGTTTGGAGTCAGTGAACCAAGAGAAACACACATTGAGATGTACTGAAACAAACAAACTAGAAACAAGCCTGAGGCAAAGAAAAGAGGCTTTTATATATTAATTACACTCCGGGTTTGGTTTATGCCTTGAATAGCAGCTATATAATGAAATTCAGCAAGCACTCATCTCAGGTATTGCAGACATGTGCAAGTCAATCAAATGACCTCCCAGCATCAGGCTTAAAGTCTTCAAACGCAAGGGAAGCTTGCTTGAGGCAAAGAACCAGCGCTCATCCTTGCTTTGCTGATGCAAATCCTCTTTACCTTGAAAGCAGTCTCTTGGCTTCAGCGGTGCTGCTCCTGACAGCCAAGCGGCGAGACCGCTGCTCTCAAGTGCTGCCGACTCTCCTCCTCTATGGCTCTGCCCAGCACCCTTCACAGGATGAGGATCACACACCCATGCCAGCACTGTTACACCCGTCTCTGCCCTGCAGCAAAATGACCCCTCTCAAGGACAGGCGGCAAAGACTTCGAGCCAGAGCTGTCAACTCAAACTTCAGGAGTTAAGCCCTGTTTTGAGGCAAGTCAGAGACAACAGAGAGCAAAGTCCAACAAAGCCGCACTTCAGTAAGGGCTTTGCTCTTCTTACTCAGTACATTTCTCTGGGACCTGGCACCAGGCTGACAGAAGCACAACCCAGAGAGCCTCTTTAGCTACACTACAATGACCTTGTGCATTTTTAATCATAATCTGCCCCTTATTTGTGTTTGCTGACAGCCTGAGGGGGGCATACAACTCTGCTCATGAAGGCAGGTGGGGATCATGGAGCACCCTAAGTTCTGTGAGCACCACAGTGCCTTTCAGATGGAAAAGTTCTGCCCCTATGCCCCCTGCAGCCTACATGCACGCTGCAAAGTCTGCAACCTGAGGTCTCCCCTTGAACACACTGAGCTAAGCCCCTGCTTCTTCAGAACAAGAAATTGGTCTGAATATAGGCTGGAAACACAGGAGGAATTAAGTTGCTTTCCCAGCCACTTAAAGAGCTTTCTCTGCCTTACTGCTTGACACTTTCACTTCTAATCTCCTCAGTATCTAAGTATCTCTTTCCTCCTCACGGAGTAAGCCCACCTCTCTGGCACAAATCCCCTTTTTTGGTCCAACAAGCCCAGCTTTTTCTTCCACCTCTCACCAGTGCAGAGTCTGGAAGGAGAATTCTCTAAGTCCTATCAGGGTCCAATTCATAGGAGTTCCCAGGTGTTGTACAGTCTATTGTAAATCCCAAGGCTGCCAGAGTTCTGCAATAAAAAACAGAGCCTCGTACACAGTGGGAGGACAACCGTGGCAGCCCCAGTTTGCTGCGCCTAGATGAGGAGAGGCTGACAAAAGCCATCAAGGTCTTGGTAAGTTTCAAAGGAATTCAGTTATTGCTCGACAATTTTGTCATATAATCTTTTTTTCCCCATTTCAACTTATTTTCCTTGTTTTGCAGTTCTCCATGAAGATTTGCAAGGAAAAAAAGAGGGGAAAAAACCTACTTAGCCCAGGCTCCAGGCTAGCTGGGAGCTATTCGTTTAGCTTGGTTAGCACTGTGCTCAGCCACAACTTGTGTTCCCAGAGGCAAACTCCCCTTCTCTCGCCAGGCATCATGAGGACACAGCCCAAGACTCAAATCCAGGCCGTGAGGAACAGTGCACTGAATGAACAACCTACTCTCCACAAATGCAGCAGCATTCTTCTATCCAGCTTTTGAGTCCTGGCAAAGCCAGTGGCTTTGCCAAACTTTTCACCTTTCTCCCCTCCTCCTTTCTTCCCCTATCCATCATGCAAACACTTTCTTGCAAAAAAACCTCAGCTCCATTCTTTTACATAGTTTACAACATGCCTATTTTTTTTTTCTTTTTTTGCTATGCATTGTTTCATCTTTTCAGTGGTTGCAGTGAAGCTAATCTAAACTCCCAAGGCACAGCAAGTGTGTGCAGAAGCCAGGAAAACCTGTTTCCTGAGAAAGACCTCACAGCCCAGAGAGAGGCAGGCTGGGAATGAGCCAGGCACAGCTCTAAGCATGCACACACAGGTCCTGCAAAGTTCATGCATTCCACCTGTTAGCGGTATCTGCCTCTCAACGTATGCCATAAGTACCAGGATGCAACACAGCATACTCAGTGTTTTGTTTCCAGTTTGTACTGCAATTAAAGAAGAAACCCACCTCATTAAAAGTTTAAATCTCTCATTCTGAACATACACACACACATATGCCATTGCCTCTTAAAGAAGTCATCCTACTGAATTTCTTTTTTTACTTAGTTACTCCAGTACACAACACTTGAAGTATCAGCATCCTCCAGCAGAGAGAAACTACAATGCTTTAATAAAGCCCTATGCACTATGGTGCATCTTATTATTCAAAGGCTTATGAACACTGATCAGCTCTTAAGGAGGTACAACCTGCTAATTTAATGAGGACAAGACCTTCCATTCTGAGTAATTCCTCTTGCTCAGAAAAACAGCACATTTGTTTCCTCCCCAGAGGAAAAAAAAAAAACCTCTTCTTGTAAACAAGAAGTTACAACAATCAGTAAGCAAATCGGAACTCACTGCCAGCAGCAGCTACGAGCGCATTATAAAGAGCACTCACTTTCTAGGCCATCCATCCCACCAAGCGATGAAGAAGAGGAAGCATGTGTGGGTTCAGGGACTGTGAATGGGTCTCCAGATGTCCCTCTGTTACCTGCTCTCGCAGGAGCACCCCACCTCTGCTCTCAGAGGGTGATACCACCAGAAGTAGAGAGATGAACAGAAACTTCTTCATTTAGGTGCTGGAATTTTAAATAAAGCTCCTGAAATTCCCCAAGGCACATTGTTGCTTCCATCAAAGGAAGCCAGTGAGCGTGACTGATAGTTTGATTTTCAGTGGTGCTTAGGTTCTGCAGCTCTCATCAATTGCAGTGCAAGTTGTAGGTACTCACAGCCAAATTTTTTTAAAGGGTAGGTATTTTAAAATGTATTGCAGTCAACAAGAATTGGGAGATACATTTCTTTGAAGGGTACAAGGCCTTCAGCACTTCCTAGAAGTCACATGGTGAATGTTTTCCTCCTTTCCTCCTTAACGTTTTGCTTTCTGGTTCAGAAAAGATGACAGGAACACCAGAGACCTCTGTTTCATTACAGAAATTAAAAAGAGAAGACATAATAAGACACGCCCTTGGAGAGGAACACAAACAGTGCAGGGAGCCTCCAAAAAAATACATAAAACACGGGAAAAACCCAGTCTCCTGGGAATGTCCATTCATTTGCTTCCATTTCCCACAAGAGAGGGGAACCCTCTATAACCCACAGCTATCTACCCCTTCTCTTAAGAATCAGTTTAGTTAGAAGCAGACCTCTTAATTACTGCGAGACATCTCACAATAAAGTCCTCCCTTTGTCAGTACTGCAGAAATTAAATAGAGCTGCATTACCCATTAAGAGGTTTTGAAGCCTATTTGTTTACACAACAAGAATTACTTTTACATTTCTAATTAGGTAGCTATTAACTAGCACACAGGGAAATCACACAAGCATATGAAGTTTTGCTATCAGCATGATCTTATTAAAAGGAGAGCTTAAGATCTTACTAAGAAGAACAAATTAGTCATGATAATGTGTTTTTAAATCATCAAATGCAGAAGTCAAGGGGGGGCTTTTAAAAAGTTCTTTGAACGTTATTTTCTCTGTTGATGTCAGAGTTTTAACAGAGACTTCAGTAAGAGAAAAGCTTCTTTAGATTCTTCTGGCACTATTCTATAGATGAAAATCTATGAGATACACTAAATTATGTTAAAATTACATTTTGCATAGTCATTCTTCCACTGTTACACAGGGAAAATAACTGCTCTGGTATTCAGAAGATACCAGAAAGTCTTTAACCCTTTCTAAGTGAACACAGCAGAGGAGATGCTTGCTGAAGTGTAACAGGTCAGAGATTCCAAGTCTAAGGACATCTTAAGTGCTTTATCATCATTCTGTGATCCCCTGCAAAAGAGATTCTCTGGTACAGTTTTCCAATACAGTGAGTGCACCATCAGAGAATTCAACTTTGACATTTTAAAATCAGCTACATTAAACATACGCACTTTTTTTGACCCTTTTTTTTCTGGATAGCAATATGGCTTGATAGACTGTTGTCGGTATGGAGAGATATAAAAGTTAACAGACCAAAGGAGCATGTTAGCGGTGCTTTCAGAATAGCACTTGAGAGCAGTAATGTGTGACTGCCGTCAATGACTATGGCAGAAAGCAGCCATAATTTACAGCCTCACCCAGGGACTTAATTAATCCTTCCCTATTTGGGGGTCTTTTACTATCTGTAGGAGGCTGCCATATTTTATTTTGTCAGCTAGCAACATAAGCTACACGGACTTGGACCCAAACTGTGAAAGCTGTAACCAAATGCAGACTAGACGACTAAATGTGGGAAGATAATTTATAATGGAAAATAACAGACAATTATGGTTTTGTAATTCCAGAAAGCATGAACCTGAATTTCCTACATCCCATTAAAACCTCTCTGCTCCCACGACTGTTCCATTTAGAGCAAAGAAAACAGCTTGAACAAGGTGATAAACCTGGGATGGAGCAAACCTGTATTCCAGAAAACTGTTCTGCAGCCTCAGTCTCAGTGTGTGCTCTGAGAAAGGTATCCAGCAAAGCACTGTTGGTGGCCTTCACTGGCCACTACAATAATAGGAGACAATGGAGATCAGCCTCTTATTCTCCCCAACAACTCAGACTAACAACTTTTTTGGCAGAGGCATCCTTCACACACTCACATTTGAGCACAATAAATTTGTTTGATACAAAGCCAATTTATAGAATTATAGAATCAATAAGGTCGGAAAGACCTGTAAGATCATCCAATCCAACCGTCAGCCCAACACCACTGTGTCTACTAAACCACGTCACAAAATGCCACCTCTACACATTTTTTGAACACCTCTAGGGAAGGAGACTCCACCACCTCCCTGGGCAGTCTGTTCCAACGTTTGACCACTCTTTTGGTAAAGAAATTTTTACTAATATCCAATCTAAATCTCCCCTTGTGCAACTTGAGGACATTTCCTCTTGTCCTATCACTTGTGACTTGGGAGAAGAGACCAGCACCCACCTCACTACAACCTCACAGGCACTGATAAGGTTTCCTCTCAGCCTCCTTTTCTCTAGGCTAAACAATTCCAGTTCTCTCAGATGCTTCGGGTAAGAATTGTTCTCCAGCCCCCTGACCAGCCTTGTCACCCTTCTCTGCACATGCTGCAGCACCTCAATGTCCTTCATGTAGTGAGTGGCCCAAAAATGAACACAGCATTTGAGGTGCGGTCTCACCACCACCGAGTACAGGGGGACAGTCACTTCCCTGGTACTGCTGGCCACACATTTTTGGTACAGGCCAGGATGCCACTGGCTTTCTTGGCCACCTGGGCACAGTGGTGGCTTATATTCAGCCACTGTCGACCAACACCCCCAGGTCCTTTTGCACCAGGCAGCTTTCCAGTCATTCTTCCTCAAGCTTGAAGCGCTGCATGGGGTTGTTGTTTCCCAAGTGAAGACCCCAGCACTTGGCCTTACTGAACGCCGTACAGTTGGCCTCAGCCCATCAGCCTGTCCAGGTCCCTCTGCAGAGCCTTCCCGTCCTCGAGCACATCGACACGCCCACTCAATTTGGTGTCATCTGCAAACTTACTGAGGGTGCACAAAGTATAACTGGTATGATTAGCAATTTTTTCTAGCTACTTAAGAGTATTCTTGCTTTTGCCTTATAATTATATATATATTTGCTGCTGCAAACTGAAGACGATAGGATTGAGATGGTCACTAAACAGGTGGTCAGGCAGTCCCATGTCTTTTCTTGCAGAAAGAAGTTAATTTGTGCATTCAATCACACAAGTGCTGGAGAATGGTACCCAACTCACAGAGGAGGAATTATCAAGCAATCTCGATCCACAGTGTAATTCTTAGCCACTCAAATCACTGTAAGTCCATTAAAAGTTAATCACAAATAATATCAGTAAAATAGTTGTTTCTGAATTTTAAAAAAAAATATTCCTGCCAGGAATTGCAGCATTTCTACTCCTCTATAAAAAGTGATCCCAATGCCTTAATTAACATTCTGAGAGATTAATATTTTATCATTATCATTGTAAGCTCAAACAAGCACCTTAGGACAGGTTATGGCCCTCTAATTAGCACTACTAAAATATTCCTGGTCCTTCACAGACCTGAAGTACTGAAGAGCTCCAGTCAAACAGAGAAGATATACAATGCCAGTTCATAAGAACTTTCAGTTTCAATGAATTCCAATCTCAGAGGTAATTTTATCACCACAAGTACCTGACAAAAGACAGCTGCTTACTGATACAGTCAACGTCAGTTTTACAATTCCATTTAGCTTCCCAGTTGCAAAGGCAGTTTCTTGGGCAAAGCTCAGCTGGAGACCACCACAGATTTGTTTCCTTATATCATATCTAACTGAGAAGGTTTCCAAGGATAATTGTTGTTGAGAAATGTATTGATTTGCTTCTGAGAATCTTAAAGATGCTTGAGAAATTGCAAATGGGAGTTTCCCCCAATGGATTTTTCTTTGAAATGATAGTAGTGATGTATTACTTTTCTCTTGTGGGCTACAAAACTTAATTAAAACTCAAATTTTTTTTCCAAATACAACACTGTGATACCCAAAGAGATTAGCATTAAAGGGCATTTTTCAAGTTGATGCACTGAAGGAATCTGCACAGTGTGCCTGAATTCAGCCTGCACTAAACTATTTGCTGATTGTTTAGTCAAACTACAGCCAGGGTGTCATTTTAGGGGAATTTCTGCTGCTACACCTACCATACTGACAGACTTGACTTTTATTTTAATGAAGAGCCAGTCCCCTACAAAATCCACTGCGGTGCAGTTTTCATCATGACACTACCTGGAAAAGGCAAAGATTCTTCCTGGGGATTTACTGTGATATATTTGTACTTCTCTCTCCACTTATCCATTGCAACGCCTGAGGTAGAAGCAGGAGAAGGAGCTGTCAGAGTCTACTTTCACTGATAACTTGGTTTCCTCCCGCTCATGTTCTCACCTCAGCAATCTGTGACACACATCAAATTACACCAGCAAGGAAATTTCAGCTTCAAAATGCTTCAAATTTGTAGACTACAAACATCCATTAAGTACTCATTACTTAAATGATAATTGCTGTCTGTTTGTATGCACAATAGCCAGAGAGCAGAGGCAGGATACATGCATGGGGATCTGCTCTGGAGCCATCTCACAAGCAGGGTCGATGGGAGGCTCCCTGCAGCAAGTGCAAACACAACTGGGCACCGCTATAAGAACTGTGTTGTTATAAACTAAATAAGCAGTTCTGCTGCTTGATCCTGTGGGTTGCGAGGTAATTAGCTACTGAATAACTGAAATCAATGGATGTTTTTGCAGAACCACACCAAATAAGCAGAAGCCTGGCACACAGAAGGAAGAAACAGTCCCACTGCTAAAAGGTCATGTTTGTGAATTCCTAGTTGAATTCCATCAACTTCAGTAGCTTTGCAGAAGGAGGAAAAAACCACAGCCTAGGGTTACTAGCAAAGCCTATCAAATTACCCCACAATTTGAAAGCTAAAATGAAGCATCACTCTTCCTTCTCTGACATCTTCACTGAAAAGCCCTCCTCACTTCCAGAACTGCATAAACTGCCACCTTTGAACAGTTTATAGAATCACAGAATGGTCTGGCTTGGAAGGAACAATTAAAGGTCATCTAGTCCAACTGCTCTGCAATAAGCAGGGACATCTCCAACTGGATCAGGTTGCTCAGACCCCCATCAAACCTGACCTTGAATGTTTCCAGGGACTGGGCATCTACCACCTCTCTGGGCGACGTGTGCTAGCGTTTCACCACCCTCACTGTAAAAAATGTCTTCAAATTGAAATCTCACTGCCATCCAACTCCTGAAATTTACTTAGAAATCATGTTATTAAGTGATTTCCTGTCCTTGTAAACCCCAAACCCTCACCATTTTTCTACCAAGTCAAATCTATAATCAAGAAAAAAGTTGCAAAGAGTTTCTTCTAAAGCCTTAGTCTTTTAAATATATCCCTGCGAAAAACCTTCCCAGTTCCCTCTACACAGCATCTATCCCATCCTCTCACCTCTGAGTAGACCACTAAGTTACATTCCTACTTGCAGCCATTCTTAAATGACCTTGGAAACATTGAATCCTGTTGCCCCAGAGCAGTAGGTACATTCCACCATTTCTTCACATTTTTCAGTTTCAAAAATCTGAGTTCCACAAAGCAAACCTTGTTTGAAGATAATTCTGCTCCCTTCAGTGCAGGCTGTGGAAACTACACATGCCACCAAATATTGAACCTAAGCAGGTCCGAAACTGACCAGTACTCTACCTCAGAGACTATCAGCCTCATTCAAAACACTTGGGTATCACTTGAGCAACAAGGTAACTACTAAGATATCCTTTATGGACAACATCTGTTCCTGTGTTACCTAGTCCAGAGTAATATTTTTAAAATATACTCCACAAAAACAAAACATTAACTCAAGGAGATCTACCAAAATGGCACTGTAACTTGCACATACACAACACCAGGAACACTTATCAAGTGGAAGAGGAACCATTCTTTTCAACATCAGCATATACTCAAATTACAGACATTCAATCAATCAGAAATGAAAAACAGAGCAAAGCAACAATTTAAATTGTATCTGCTGAAAATACAACCAACAGCTTTGTTGAGGGCTTGGTGAAAGAACATGCACCAGAAGGGTGTAAACAGCAGCTCTATTTAACACACACACACACCACACCACACACCCTCCCCAGGAAGGTGTGAAATGCACAGAGGTTTCAGAGAATCAACATGGAAAACATTAAATTCTTTCATCAGAAAGAGTTTATTACAGTTCATGACAAAGACATTCAAACAGTGATGTGAAAAGTAGCTCTAAACAATGTGTAACTACATAGGAGAACAAACTCGACTGTCTGGAGAAGAACAATTCTCTGAAGGAGCCCAATTTCTTCCCCACCCTGGTCTTAATGGTAAAAGTCTCTTAAATAGGAAAGCCAACATGTTTATGAATTCACAGATGGGGTGAAGAAAGAGAGTGTCACTGGCACTGGTCACAGTCAAGTGCACTAATGGACAACTGTAATTACAAGATGGGGTCAGACACTGCTCAGGCAAAAAGAGACTGCCTGAAGGAGGGATGGAGCAGTTTCCCATTCAATGAGATACATGGGATGAGGAGCAGAGGACAAGTCTGTCCTTTGAAAACGAAGCCATGACTATTATCACCTCTGAACTTACCCTAAAGCTTTTAAGTCCAAGGTAGTACACCTAGGGCTACCAGGTCTACCAGTAGTGCCAAGGCAGCACCGCTTCATGGCTGCACAGTGTCAGCTGCACGGGTAGGTTTGCTACAGAGGAGGTCAGCTGTGCTCCAGCTCATTCACTGCAGGGTGGCTCCTTCCCCCAGCACTGGGGGGGCTCCAGACTCTGCACTTCCTGTCTTCTCTGGTGGGTGATTTCTTATTTTGCTATCCACTATCATTTGCACAAGGAACTCAATTCATTCAGAAAGAGTCTTATTTTGAATAAACTGCAGTTAACAAACTGCATACAGAAAAACATCATAAGAAAGAACAAAAAGCAAAAATCCTATATATAGTCCAGATAAAAATTAGGCTCTGAATACATTTCTCCCTCTAGGCAATTATATGGGTAAATTAGGTACTGAACAAATGAAATCATTATTGTAAGTCCATTCTTGCAATATAATTTTTCCAGAAACAGTAAATTACTTTGAGTATTTATCATAATCTGTTATCTGTAGAAAAATATGAAAACTAAATAAATTTATGGAAATGCATTTACCTAATAGTATTTACCAAATGACACTTCTCCCTCTGCTGCTTGTAGCTAACTCAGTCACAGAGATTAAAGATAGGTTTGCCTTATTAATACAGCTCTCTGCCTGTGTATTTTAAATACCTTAGAGCACAGTACCATCTGTGTGTATTCTACTAATGAGCTACTACTTAGACTGAGGAAGGCCAGCCAGCCAACACCGATTACTCAGATGGAGACTGCCTAATTTTTAAGCAATTAATGAGCTCCTCTCTCACTCTACACAGAAGCTTCCTCTGGTTAATTCTTCTGGCAAATTACAGTGTATCCTATTCTAAAGAAAGTTTCTCAAAGACAAGAAAAAAAGAACACAACACAGCCCGGTCCAACTCCTTAGAGCAGTCCCTGTGTGTGGGACACAAGCTTGAGAATTCCCTGCTGGTGCCACCTTGAGTAGAGGCTGCACCACTGCTTTCCAACACAGCTGAGACGGGGAACAGCACCGTGCGAGGGGGGTAGCTAAGCCCTCTCCGTCACCCTAGACTGGCTGGGGCACCAAGATACCTTTCTTTCATAACACTTTGAAGGATAGACTAGAAGAGCCAGCACCAAGCTTATACAAGACTTTCAATGGTTTTATGCTCTCTGACCAGTCATTGGGCAAAATCTGACACTGACTGTCACCAAATGCTCTGCAGCTGAGGATCACCAGCCACGGACACAGCATACTCAAGAATTACCGAATACTTAGCAAGATGACTGACTGCTCCCGTCTCATCCCTTAAATGACTGATGTGATTTTAAAAGGTGAGCCTTATGGGGCTATTAGATTATGCAAAAAAGAATTCCCTCTTCTGCCACTAAAAAATATTTCTTAATAACCTAAACAAAGTTTAAGGAGATCAAAATTACTTTTTACAGCTCCCTGTTGGAAAGCACTGTAGTAAAGCACAGAATGAGTATTAAATTATCTCAGTAATTACCATTGATAATGCACAACTTTCATGTGCACAATAAACCCATTAAAGGGGATCTGATTTTTACAAGTATATTACACATCATGATTCTGAAAGGGCAATTCTATGCGCAGGAAAGGATATGCTTGCCTCACACAAATCTGAAAAAGATGCCAACTCCAATCGCGGCAGTGAAATTTTTATAGAGGGGAGCTTTTATCCAGCAGCCCTCAGCAAGCAAAACACTTGCCTCCCTTGAAGATGCACGTATTTATACACCAATAAGAGACAAAATGTAACATTTCAACTTGGTTTGACATTACCGAGCCATTCTACAACCACACTGTGGAATTTACATTTAAGTTCAAGGCATCCAGCATTTCACTGCTGGCAGGGGGGAACTGTTCTGAAAGACAATTAATTACTACAGTACATCAAGCATCTTCCTCACTACAAGGTGAAGCAAGTTGGTGACATGTTCTTCAAGAGACCATCACACAAGATGATGCTGGACAACCAACTCTTTGCATAGGATCCGTATTCTCCAGAGAAAGTCACTAATTACAGCTCTTTTTTAAGGACAGCAAATCATAGAGTTCATTTGTAGATGTCTCTAAAACAGGATTTAATAAAGACCCTTTTTTCATCAGTTGAGCTTTACGCTTGGCCTGTGTAGGGTCCACAGCAGTTGCAGCCAGGCATCCCAAGTAGCTGGATTTAGGTTTCATCTCTCCTGTGCTAACCCAGAGGCATGTTTTGCAGTTGGAACAAAAAAAACTGTAATAAACACTAAATGGTAAAGAGCAAATTTAATCATCCAATCCAGATTAAAAAATTCTAATGCTGCAAATAATATGATGTAAAGTCACAGTGAACAAGAAATGTGTTGACCTACATCAGAAGTCAGCCAAAAAGCTTCAGCCTTCAATCTGCTTCAATAAAGCTGACACACTCCATTCATAAGCGCAGTTTCCACCACAGTCCCCTGATTTGCCTCACATTACAGATGTCATTTTGAATAGAAATACTACATCCAAAATGTCATTTGTGATACATATCTGAATTTCTTCCTTATTTTTGATTATCTGAAACCACATCCTTATTCACACCTTTCGGGCTTTATACAGTGGGACAAGATTGTCAAGGTCACATAAAAAATAAATAATAGATTGAAGGGCTCAAATGTCAAATGGCTTGAGCTTCAAATTTGATGTTCAAAATCACAAGTACGAGAACAAACAGGTTTCAGAAATACTTTAAATATGCTTTATTTTCTCAACGTAACATACTCTGCAATAGCAGCCTGCAACTAGAGAGGAAGAAGCAGGTCTAGAAGTTGGTCCACATTCACCAAGGAGGTCTGCCAGAGAGCAGTGCTGGTCACTGCAGATCCATCTCCAATCTGGGGGCCTAGGAAGCCTGCAGGATGGCTCCACTGAAGCACTCTCACTTTATCTCAAACCGTGAATTTTCTAACTTTTACCCTTCCGGTTCTCTCCTCCCATCTCACCATGAGGAATTGAGCAAGCAGCTGCATGGTTGCTGGATGGGGTTAAACCACAACAAGATGGCCAACTGCTTCCCAGCAGGGAATCAGAAAAACTGTAGGGTTCTGACTACTACATGTTCAAAGTCTTCCAGCTCCTTCATCTGAAATCCACATCAAGGACCTCAGAAGTCCTAGTGTTCAGCTGCAACTCTTCAATGCCCCAGAGATACAGAGCCTGGGAATAACCCTGCCTTTGATTCATGTTCCAGCAGTTTTATATTGCTTATTAAATGTATCCATCTCAGGGAATTTCAAAATGAAACCATGTCACTGAAAAGAAATTCTGAGAAGCCCTATTTTGCAGAATGTGATTATATTTCTGCATTTTACCATTAGGCCAAAGACTCCGGAATGATTATATCTCATATTACTTTTCCCATTCCAGGACCACCCACATACATGTTTTGCTGAACATGTAAGACAGCAAAAGCATGCATGAAGTGGCTCTGCACATAGATCCAAATAACCTTAGGATCACAGAGTGCATCAGCAAAACAAAAACATAATAAAGTGACAGAATGTACACAGTAGAGGTGACACTGCAGCTCAGATCAATTTTGCTTTCAACTTGTAGATGGGCAATCATTTTTACTTTAGTGAGTTACAACAGTACCACAACGGTCTCACACAGGTCTATAAACTAAGGCTTGCACACACATGTACTACACTAAAAAGAATTCCTTCCTTCTTCACAGGTCAACAACTTGAAACACTTACCTCTGCACTGCCTGAAAAGGGAAACTTCTGATGTTTCCTTTATTATTTGTAAAACCAACTTCAAACTTAAATGCCAAAAACTAACTTCTAGAGGTATGTCAGCAAGAAAAGTCCAATGAAAGCAAACTCTCCCTGATGAACACAACTGGCAAAGTGGTAACAATGGACCGTCTTCACTAGCAACCTCTCTCCCACATCTCTCAAGTGGGTTTGCCGCAAGGCAGAGACTGGGGGAGCAAAGTCCCTCCCACTGTAAGACAAGATCAGGTTCATGACTACCTGGGGAACCTGAACATGCACAAGTCTATACGACCTGACAAGATGCATCCCAGAGTCCTGAGGGAGCTCGCTGATGTAGTTGCCAAGCCACTCTCCAGGATATCTGAAAAGTCATGGCAGTCAGGTGAAGTCCCAGGTGACTTCAAAAAAAAGAAAAGGAAACTGCAGCCATTTTTAAAAAGATCAGAAAGAAGGACCTTGGGAATTACTGACCTGTCAGCCTCACCTCTGTGCCAGGGAAGATCATGGAACAGATCCTCCCAGAAGCCATGGAGACAGGTGACAAGTGGTGTCCCTCTTGGGTCCGTATTGCGACCAGTACTGTTTAATATCTTCATCAGTGACAGAAACAATTGGAACAAGTGCGCCCTCAGCTCGTTTGCAGATGACAGCCAGCTGAGTGATGTAGTTGACACACCTGAAGGATGGGAACCTGGACAAGCTTGAGAAGTAGGCTCATGCAAACCTCATGAGATTCAACCGGGCCAAGTGCAAGGTTCTGCACCTGGGTTGAGGCAACCCCCAGTATCAACACAGGCTATGGGATGAAAGGATTGAGAAGGAGAAGGACTTGGGGATACTGGTGGATGAAAAGCAAGACACAAGCTTGCAATATGCGCTTGCAGCCCAGAAAGCCAACCGTATCCTGAGCTGCATCACCAGCAGCATGGCCAGCAGGTCAAAGGAGGTGATTCTGCCTCTCTGCTCTGTTCTGGTGAGACTCCACCAGGAGTACTACAACCAGCTCTGGAGTCTTCAGCACAGGAAAAACACAGATATGTTAGAGTAAGTCCAGAGAAAGCCACAAAAACAATAAGAGGGATGGTGGATCTCTCCTATGAAGAAAGGCTGGCAGAGTTGGAGTTGTTCAGCCTGGAGAGGAAAAAGCTCCAGGGAGACCTTATTGCAGCCTTTCAGTACTTAAAGGGGGCGTATAAGAATGACGGAGACAAACTTTTCAGCAGCGCCTTTTGCAATAGGACAAGGAGTAATGGTTTTAAACTAAAAGAGGGTGGATTCAGAGTAGATATAAAGGAGAAATTTTTTACAATTAGAGTGGTAAAACACTGGAACAGCTTGCCCAGAGAGCTGGTAGAAGCCCCATCCCTGGCAACATTCACGGTCAGGTTAGACGGAGCTCTGAACAACCTGATCCAGCTGAAGATGACCCTGCTCACTGCATGAAAGTTGGACCTTTAAAAAGGTCCAACCCTCCAACCCAAACTACGACTCCATAGCTCTAAGACTGTGCTCTGGGTAAGTTTGCAGTTGTATTAGTCGTACTTTCTTTTGAACATTATGTAAGACAGACCTTCCAGAAATACTTTTATGAACAAGATGAAAAACAAAAGCTGCCAGAACTTTCCCTGTCCTCAGTCAGTTTCAGAGTAAGACATAAATCTGGAAGACAAACCCTAAAAGTGAGCACATCAGAGACACCGAAATGAAGATTTCGCTTAGAATTTCAATTTAGTATCTTAAAGAAAACAGAGCAAAGACACCTCAATACGTTAGGAGTTTTTTAAGTTTAAAAGGGGTCATCTTGGGGTGGGAAAACGTTATCCAGTTCAAGGCACAGAGCTAGAAGATTTCTCCGTTATGATGGTATATCTACTAGAGGTTCAGATATTATTGATAAACTCTAATATGCTGCAGCTAGGTGTGCAGCAGATATCCAGTTGATCCAATGCCTATTGCAAAAGTGGAAGATTATAGATTTTTGAAAGGGAAAATGACATTTGTTTCATGCTTTGCTTATTTCCCTCTATCCCTAAAGATCCTATCTTTGTGATTTACTGCAGTTCGGAACAATTTAATCATGTTCATTTATTTTATTCAGATACAGATGCAGTTTCCCTTTTGGGAAAGGAGTTTAGCTTTAATATTTAAGTATCAGCTCAATATTTTAATTGTTTTAATTATACATGTACTCATTTTAAATGAGTGTAATGGCTAAAAATTTGAGTGTTTAAATAAGTTCAATATTTAAACTCTTTCAGGTTGAGGTCACTAAAAAAACCAAACCTCTAGTAGATAATTTCCTTTCTTGTTCTTCTCTATGCATCTCTTTTCCTCTCCATCAGCAAACAGAATGTCTAAACATTGCCAGCTGTCTCCCAGATACATGTTAGCTGCAGTGCTGTCTTCTGTCTACAGGAGAGGAAACCAAGGCTAAGACTCCCATAACAAGGTGCAAGGACTACCGGTGCTTTACAATTAACTTGCTGGTAGTGCCCTGAGACCCGACTGAGCACAGGAACCTGGCTCCTTACTTCCTGTTGCTCAAAAGTGAACAGATGGAGAGCAGCCGTGAACCCATGAGCAGACACAACTGTACGCAAGAGGGACTGTACATTTCTGCACTGATGACATAACAAGGGTGATTCCAACTTTTTTGTTTGCTGGAGTTGTGAATAGCTTGCCATCTTCTGGGAAAAATAAGAGATCAGTGTGCGATGATTAATGCTGTCAAGCTCCCATTTCTTCTATGTTTGCACATTATTTGCAGGAAGTAAAAGCAGAAAGCCTCTTTTGCATCACTTATATGTCATAAATTGGAAGGGCTTATAGTCATGTATTTTACAGCAGGGTCAAAAGTGAGCTCTTCAGGCAGATGCAATTGCAAACAAAAAGCAAATGGCAACTGAGTGCTCATACTGCAGCTCCTTTAGCGGTCGACTCCAGCCAGAGCAACTAACTGTTGTTAGGCTCCTCTAGGATATCCCACTCCAGGTACAAATCCATGAGTTACCTCTGAAGTACAAACATCGCCACTTCCATGCATGTCATGATTTTCAACGCCAAAGTGATCAGGCAACAATGCAGGAAGATGGAGCTTCATAGAAGGGAGCAGAGGGAAATCCTAGGCTGGAGCAGTGACAACCAGGAGGAAAGCAAACATCTACAGCAGTCAGTTGTTGCATGGCATGTAAAAAGCACAAAATATCAAGCCAATAGGTTCTAAATGAACACATTAAAGCATCACTTCCCAACCACTGCAACATCAATGAGAGAATTTAAGACAGTTTGGCCATGCCCATACACAGCAAGGCATGATGCCCTCTCCCTCCCAAGCCATTGGTAACCAAGTTGCATGCAGGTGGAAGGTAACAGGGCAGGTGGGGTCTCAGAGGTACATTTGTTCCTCTGGCATACGACTGCCTTGTGCTTGGTCCCAAAATAAAGAGAAGGAGAAGGAAGGCCAGAATCCCAAAGCACATCCACCTGACACTACAGAGGAGAAGATATGAGACTCTCTGGCTCAGAGGACATACCGAAGCAAGGGCTGAGCCAATTAAGCCCTGCAAATATGCAGAAAGACTATTACCAGCCCTGCAGCCAGCAGCATCTTAAAAAACCTTGGAGATGTCTGCCCATGCTCCTCCACACAAGGCTAGCATGCCCTCCGGAGCTCTAGCATGCTGAGACAGGGTATTTCAGCTCAGCAAATAAATACAGCAACAATAAATGGCATCAATTATTCACTAATGGAATTATGTCTGCTAAGTCAAATAGATTCTATAATCTGAAAAATCTTTTGCTTAAAAAATGCAATGATTTTTAATTGGTTTTATATTCCCTGCTATGATTATTCAAAGCATTATATAAAAGGGCTTGGGAAAAGTCACTTAATCAGATTAAAAGGAAATCACCTACCAGCTGGGACTCTAACAGCTCCCACATCCTCAATTTATTTGTATAACCTCTACCTGTAAAATACCCTTTCTATGGTATTGCTAAGGCTACAGTCCCAGAATTAGCTGTTTACACATTTTTACTTCTTAAATCAGGCAAAAAGGACAACCTGCAGCTTTCAAAAATGCTTCTTCATATTAAGAAATGCATGTGAAACTTAAGTCAACACTACATTCATACAGACGCTTGAGGCAAACCGTTCTGTTCCCACCACAAACAGCAATCATTACTCTGTAGACATGACAGATTTCTTCTGGAGCATCTGGAAGCTGCTGACTGTGAAGAAGAATCTGACTAGTGTAATTAAATTAGCTCACCCATTTTAATTATTTTTGCGCCACATCTCAAGTGAGAAATGGTCAAACAAATTTGTCTTGCTGAAAGTTTCTATGTCATTTTTGCAGCATTGCAAGGTACTCTAAAACCCGTCTGTAGCCTTCACCAGCATTCTTGCTTGTCTTCTCCAAATAGAAATATGGACACCTGAATCGATAACAAAGGGCAATTAAAGTTTATGCGACAAATCTCTTTCAGTCCTGTTTTCCTCTGTCTTTCCATGAGGACTCTCCTTCAGCAAACTTTAATTCTCTGCTTGCAGCTGGAGGCCCATTTCATCACCTTCTGATTGATGTCTTAGATCCTCTACCCCTGCCCTCTCTTTAACAACTCTTGCTGTCGAACTGCTGTGCACTGTCTGCATTTGCCGTCTGGAGTCCTCATCCTCAACTTTCTCTCCTTGAGTTTACGTTCCTTGGCTTCAAAGTAATGTTTTCCCACGAGCCTCTGAAGATGCCTTCCTAGCCAAGTCCATGTTCTCTTTAAGGCAACTTCAGTTGCACTGCTAATGCCCTTCTTGACATTCTGTCCTGCTTTTCACTGCCTCAGGTTTAGTGATATCTGCATTATCTGAACACAACACCACACCTCCTCATTGCTCCATCCCAAGTCCTCTTCAATTCAGCTCTCTTTAGATTCCCGCTACATCCCTTAAACAAGATTTGCTCTGTGATGCTACATACATGCTCATCAACTTAATAATTGCTCTTGTACTTAACACTAATCACAATTCTGGCCATTTGTGCAATAATTCTACATATTGCTTGGAAAAAATGCCAGTCTACACAAGTCAGCAAAGACACCAATACTCTTATTTTGCTGGTTTATTGCCCTAGTAGCCCAAATCTGTCTTTATCATCAGTGTCAGCACTTTCCACACACTGCTTCACACAGTTCTACCTAACTCTCTGCACAATTTCCCTTCTTTTTAAGGATGCTCACCGGTTTAGACATCCCCATACCAACAGCCAGCAGGACCCAAGCCTTCACACTGCTGCAGAGATCTTGTCCACAGGGTGTCATTTGGGCACCCCATCCACTGCCTCGTCCCCCACTGGCACTCACCTGTGCTAAAATAGGCTTCCTGCTTTCAGACATCCCGCTGTTTACACCGCAGTGCAGCAGACCACAACCAACCATTAAATTACTTTCCCCTTCCCAGTCTTTCTCAAGATACAGTGGCAAAAAAAAAAAAAACAAGACCCTGAACTAAAGTACCAGCACAATACAGCTATCGTCACAATAGCCAGCAACGTGGGCTCATTGTTTCTTCGTGCAATAGTTAAAGTTCAGAAACCTATGGAGCATCTGTTCTTTCATAACTTATAACATTTAGTGAAGCCTCAAGCAATCAAACAGCAGTCCTTTGTACGAAAAACCCCTTTCAGAAAAGGATTCAAATTACTAATTTTGCTCCAAGTGCTGAAAACACAGAAACAGAAAGTGTATTTCACACACAATGTAGTGAAAAAAGAAAAAGCAAAAAAATTAAATCAATAGTTTGTTCCACACAGCAACCTAAAAATCAGGATGTATGACAATGAATATTGCAGTTAAAAACCAACTACATGATCATATACTTGCAAAGAAACTATAATTTTTCTTTATGTGCATTTTTCCTTTTCATCTAATA
This sequence comes from Neomorphus geoffroyi, assembly GCA_033558235.1. Lineage (NCBI taxonomy): Eukaryota > Metazoa > Chordata > Aves > Cuculiformes > Neomorphidae > Neomorphus > Neomorphus geoffroyi. Next base: position 8,246,572 of record JAUMJM010000045.1, on the reverse strand, counting down.
CTCAATATATATCAACTCAATCAAATGAAAAGAAAAAGAACCAGCTATTCACTAGTGGGTTATATTTAGCAATAGGCAGTCGAACATATTAAAGCATTTCTCCCCCCAGTACTCAACCTGAATTGATACCATCAACAGCTGCCAACAACACAACACATTCTACAGAGTAAAAGAAAGCAGATTGAAAAAAAAGAAGTGAAATATAATTAAAGGTAAACTACCAGCTGCATGGTGCTATAACAGGCATGTTACTTGTACAGACGTGTACTTGTGATAAAGGTAAGGCAAAGGCCATTCCATGCAGCCAGGTGGTGTTGCCCAGCATCACTGAATCACGTCTGCTTGGTTACACAGCTTATGGAAATCACAGGGGTTTCCACTCAGGTCAGAAATAGCAGCTTTGAAAAACAAAAACATCATCACACTTAGCAAAGTTTAGATCAAGCTCCGCTGCAGACGAATCCCAATATCCATGACTGGTCTCACAGGGCAAGAAATTAGAAATGGAGAAATTAAACTTAAAACTGGCCACACCAACTGCAGTCAGTAATTTCTGTTTGTACCTGCACGGCTAAATGTTGGGGAACAGTCTCATGAAAGGCCAACGGTCTCATGATCTCACTCCCTCTGAGCTGCATGGACTCTAATACAAATGAAACATTATCTAGTTCAAATATCTATCTTGGAAGGAGCTATTCTAATGCTTCTTTGAAGAGTTCTGTTACTGTTAGTGGATTTCAAAAGCAGGTGTAAACATAAAACAACTCCCACTCCCTTCCACTGCCAGAAAAACCATAGATTATCTACCCAGGAAAGCTCTTCCCAGTTAACCCCAACATACAAAAAAAATCATCCAGACTTAAAATTCACCACAAACTACATTCACAGCTAAGAAAATCCTTTAGCACAAGTAAAAGACCAGATGTTAAAACAATGCCAAATGTGTTATTACCTTTACGTATTTTCAATTGGATCAAACTTTTTTTTAAAAAAAAAAAAAAGAAAAGAAAACATAAGGACACTTTCAAACACCTTAACATCACATCAACAGAAAACTACAGTGAGAAAATTCAACCTGTAACATACCATATTGGTTATGACTTCTAGGGGTTTTTTTAGAAGAGAAAAAGAAGTATATATATGCAAAACAAAAAGCAGCCACCTAAAATGCTTGATTGCATGAGCACTAGGTCCAGATTCAAAAGTAAAAATATTTTTCTGTGACTTACCAGAATTTCTCTTTGACACGAGCTTCAAATTCATGCTGACTACAGTACAGATCACAAGAACCAAGAGAAAAAGAGGCTTCATCTTTCACTTTCCGTGACAGCTGAAATGCAAACATAGTATGAAGTCTGAATCACAGCTCTTCACTACAACAAAGCAGCATCTACAGTTAAACATTTCTCAAAGAACTATTACAGGGCAACGGGCTTAATCCAGGGAATTCTGGGTTTATTTTTATGCAGAGGTGGGAAAACATAATGGTTCAAAGTAACTGCCTATGAATAATTTATCTCTGATTATCACACAAAAGCGTTGGGGTTTTTTTAAATGACATTTTAAAAATATTATTTTGCTTAAAAAAAACACAAGACAATTTGAAATAGTATGGATCTAATCTGGTAGATTTTTTTACATTACTTACAGGGGAGACCTTGATAGTCATGTTTAGTTTTGTTTCACACAAACAGGCCACACACTTAAAAATTAACTTCACATTGTGCGGGAAAAGATAAAGAGTAGGTTATTCATGCAATTTCTCTAAGCAACCTTATCTTCCCATTGGTGACCCTGTAAAAGTTCCTATAAGGATTTCATGCGATTCCAGAGATTTCTCCTATAAAGTGAGGCAAAGACAAGTGAATAAAATTCAGAAATCAATGAACGCAGGTCCTGGCATCCTTATTAAAAAAGACAAAGGTAGTCTCTCCTGTGAACTTTAATACCTACTTTATATTATGTACATTAAAAACAAAAGAAAAAATACAATTTTAAATTAGATTTTAATTTTATAGAATTACTGAAACTAACTCTGTTTTCATTTACAAGGTCATTCTAGAAAATCTAGCAACAGTACACTGAGCATCCTTATGTGTACTTAAAGACAGGTAGAACAAATCTAAACTCAGCAAAGCCCATCTCTTTATATGTCTCTCTCCCTCTCTCTAAATGGAGAAACAGAGATGATTAATTATAAATATATGCTTAGCTTGAAGTCACAAGCCTTTAAGTGGTTTGATATATTTAGACTCCAGGAATTCATCTCCATATCAGATAGAGACTTTAGATCAGGACCCTTATTCTCAGATAAAGAGGGCAGCCATCAAAATCAGTATGAAATTATTATTTGTGCCAAAAGATTGAGCAAATATTTTATATCAGTTTCTTTTAAACAGGAAAGCACAAAACTATCTGTATTAGTACTCAAAATGAAGGCCAACACAACAGAAACAGTCCTTAAATGCTGTACCCTATCCATCCCCCAGCCCACTCAGAGGGACCTCAACTTTGAGAGTAGCCCAGACATCTGCAACTCTGAACATTCGCTCAAGATGATAAACCAGCAAGAGGGTGCAATGTCCTGCAGCTCGCTGGAAATTATTCAGTTTAATTTATTACATCAAATAGTCTTCCCTTGTAATTTTACTACCAGCCTACTGTTGTGTGAAGAAAATGTAAGGGACCGTGTATAATCTTTTACACGACGGCAATTAAGCTGCTATTCAATTATTTCAAAACTACCACTTACAACTGAAGTTTTCCCCCTCTCACCTTACTGTACTGCAAGCTATAAATAGGTAGTGGATTTTTGCCTTCCTCTGGATTCTATGTTCCTGTGGGCACTTTAAGCCTATTGATTCCCCACGGTAACAACGCTAAAGGAGTTTTCAAGGAATAATACGCACTGAAGGCTGTCTGACAGTGGTTAATGGCAGAATTAGTATTCATTCTTCCTTAACCTCTCCTTGGAGTACCAAAATCCTGAAACGTGCAAGGCCATCTTGACAAGAGAGCTTAAAAAAAAGTAATTGAACTAAATCTTTTGACAGATAATTGTAATGATGATGTTATGCTAGAATGATTTTCAAGTGTAGGTTTGCAAATTACTTTCTCCACTTTCCTCCCTTTGGTTATTACAGCTGAGGTATGGAACTCCTAGGTCTTTTTTCATGTGGGTCCCTCCATCCCCACTCAAAATGAGCTATGCTGCACTAAATACACTTTAAAATTCAAAGCAAGTTCTGCCAGCCAACAATCATGCTAGAGATAGGGGGGAAATCTTGCTTCTGTAAGCACAGATAGGAGCTTTGATTTTTTAAGCCCTGGCCTCACAAAGGCAGTCAGTCTCTGTATCTGAAAAAAATAAGGAAAATAAAGGAAGAAAAGGGCAAGAATCTACTCCACCACCCAGTCATTCACATCCTAGCCCAGAGCCTCAGCTTGTCACCTCTGGCACAACCTCATGAAGATGGCATGAAAATACACATCAAAGTTTCAGGTGTCATCTTCACCATCCTAGACATCCAACCAGAATAAGGTAGGACGAGTCACGCCAGTGTGACCAGTGGGTCACTGGTTACTGTCTCAAGGCAGCAGGCGCCTACAGAAAACAAAGCTGTTCAAACTGACATAGCATAGATGGTTTTTTAAAACATACAATTTGACAAAGAATGCAAGGTACACTGTAAGACTTATTTCCCTTAGAAGAATGTCGAGCAGCCAAAAGAGGGAGGGTTGTACGTGTCCAGGACAAAGTCTCTAAATTTGCTCTGGGAGGAGACTTCTGAGCCTGCCAAGACTCCCATCATGTCTCCTGATGGGACCAATCTCACAACTCCCTCCTCTGGGCCATTCACTCACATACCAGGCAGTGGGATGGACTAAGGACTCAAGACAATCCTGTGCTAGACCTGCTAGTCCCTAAGAAATAAATGAGTGGAAGAGTGCCTACGATCTTATGAAGAACATGAATAAAACTCTGCTAGCTTGAAGAGATATGATACAGGATAAACCCATTAACATTCAATACCATTTTTCTATAGTCTAGGCATTTTCCTCCAAGCAGGGGTGATTTTGTCATCTGACAAACTTTCCCCTCATAGGCACTGAGCGGCATTTCCCTGACGAGATGCTCACTCCGATGCTGCTAACTCCAAGCAGCTGTGAGTAGAGGTTCACAGCTGTAACAAGAACTTTACTGGCTACACCTCACAAGAGTGGGACCAAGTTTAGGACAACTCCCAGAACAGTGAAAATGATGTCTTACTTAATACAGATATAGAAATACAAATTACAGCTAATGTGCCCAAGATCACCGAGAGGAGGGAAGACACAGAATAAAGTGCTGGTTGAGAAGGCTGAAAGAATCGCTAAACCAGTTAATCCTGCCCTTGTTGTGGGCTGCCGGGTTGTATTTGTATCGAGATAAGTAAAGGAAGGTTGCTACCATCAGAGGGAGAAATGTAGAAGCAAGGTGTGACAACTTTGTTGTCAATCATTCTACTTCTAACAAGGCCACCCTTTCACTCCCCGTAGTGTTTGATGCTACAGACCACAGACTGCAGGCAGCTTTCCCAGTCTGCTGTAAACACCCAGCAACTGCAAGGACAGCGGGCTGTGATGCAGCACAAATTCTGTTCTTCTAGCAGAAACCCGAACTCCTACATGCTGCCTAATGCCCGTCACCTGTGTTGACAAACTTAGTTCTTTCTTCTGAGTCCTCAGCAAACAGGACTTGGGAAATTGTGTCCTATTTTTTCACATGCTGCTTGCTGTCATTCCAGCATCCACTTCAGCTCACATAGCTTCCCAGATTCAAAAGAATTTCAAGTGACAAGGTTAGAAGAAAGCACTTAGAAACAAGAAGGAAACTGGAGCGTTAACATTCTGTACAGAACCCAGCACTAAGATCCCAAGCTTCCGCTTTAAATATAATTTAATTTTGGTCTAATTTCTACCATGAGCTGTGTTTCTATAAAAGAAAGCAATAAAAGGAAAGCGGTGCATGTGTGCACTCAGGCACACGTCTGTGCACAGACTGAGATTTGCTGACACACCATGAGGCTCTGTAGGTTCTGGTTGCTCCACAGAAGCTGCGATGCAGAAGGTGCTCATTAAAAACAGCAGCCCACCTCTTTAGTGGCTTCCAGTTGTCAGGTTGTTTTGTTCAGAAATCTCAGGGAAATAAATTACAGTTTTCACCCCACACACAAAGGATGAAATGGCAACAGCAATTCTTTCACCGTCTTCACTTGTACACTAAACTAACTTTTCAAACCATTTCCCCACTCCACTTGTTAAGGCTTCAAATTTAAATATGAACCCTCTCTCAGATCTTCTTTGCCAACACACCAAACTCCGAGCTTATTACTGTAAGATTTTCGGTCTATACAATATGCTGGATGGAAGCAATCCACAATGGGCACCAGTCCCTTTTTGTTGATACTTCAAACACAAACAAAAAAAATATTTTATATCAGAGATGAAAACTAGTTCAAGGAGGATATTTTCAGCTTTACTTGAGATGGATCATGAAGCATTCTTCGCTCTGTTGCTCAATAAGTATCAAAAAATACTTCATTTTGCCTAATTCACAGCATCTTCACCATCATAACCAACCACTTAAGTTGTTTAAATACACAATGAATGTTAATTCTACAAGGCAGTGTGCATTCTTGCTGGATTTGAGCCTCCATTGGGCTCAGGTCCTTCACTAAATTCTCAGCTGGCTAATTCTCCTTGTTCAGCCGAAATTCTACAAGAAATTAAAAACCGAGGTAAGCACAGAGGGAACCTGGCAGTGCTTGTGTTGTGCAAACTGAAAGTAACAAGCAACAATGAGACAACATCTAAAACTGTCTGGGATTATCACTGGCTCAACAGTGTATCAGCTGCATGATAGCAACACAATAAGGTAAGACCAAAGTATTGTCCTGAGGAAGCAAAGGGAACCACAGCTAAACACACAGAGCATCTGACAAGGTCGCAACATCAATCTGTTACATTTCCTCCAAAGCCTGTGTGTCTGGGTATGAAAGAAAAGGAACAAACTCTTAAAACTCACAGATCTTTTGTGATGTGAAGGGGTAAACTCAGAATGTGAACAGTAATTTCGGAAGTTACAAACAGCACCACCCTTTTAGGTGTTAACACTGAGCTTTTGCTTGAAAGGTTGCAATCCTTCCATTAAAAGGTTAAATATCTTCCAACTGGCAACCACAGAAGATATCAAGAGCAGCATATTAAAGCTTCAAAAGGCATCTTACAGTAACACCAAAACAAAAAAAAGGGCTTCAGTGGCAGGCACAAAAGAAAAATACTGTGGATGGCCTCCACACAATAACTCCTTCCATTTACATTTCTGGCTCCAAAGAGTAGAAGTGAATTTAGTCATGTTAAAGTGGCAATCCAATTCAACACCATCAGCAAACTGCTGGTTTGTCCCATAGAAAGACAACCCTGTCTAGCATTAACACAAGAACCTCTCCTTGCAAGAACTTTCTGATCCTATAGCTGCCTAAAATAGGACTCATTTATGGCAAAAGAAAATGAAGAGCAGAAAAAGGAAAAATCCCCTGAAATATTCCAAATACATTCCTATATCTGTAGAATCAGAACACTAACCAGAGGGGTTAGTGATGAGCAAACAATACAGGCACTCATCTCTGCCAAGAAAAATGTGACAAAAACCTGAGCAGCCCGTCTTAACAGATTCATGAACCAAAAGAACTACAACTATTCAGCACTGATTAACAGATTGAGTGCTATCAGCTCACACCATACACTGACCTCGATTCCCTAAGCAACTCACTCACACAGAATTCGAGTTCGTTATATCTTCAAATTGGATTTTAAATCCCTGAATCGTACTCCTCCCTTACTGCAGCAACTCCTGTACTTGGAAATGCAGAAAGCAACTGTAAGGAAGAACAACAAGAACAACAAAGGAGGGGGAAATTTAGCTATTATTTTTTAAGCCCCTTGCACAGCTGCACTATCAGTGATGTCCTGATTCAGCACTACCCTGAATTCTACAGAGAACTATTGTTCCAGCCTTAACTTTGCAATAACTACACATTCCAAAATACATGGATATGCTTGTCCAGTACCACAGCTTTTAAATCTGAGTAGTCCAGGCCTTTTATAGACATTCAAAGTGAAATACTTGTTGTGGGAGGAGGACTACAGCTGTACTTCAGGCTCTCATGGTTTATGAGGTCAACATAACAGATCTATTAATTTACAGCCTTTTTTTTCTCTAGAGTAGGTGCTATTAATATTCTACAGATATTTACTTCTGCAGATTGTGGTTTAATCAATACAGTACTTCAGGCAACACAAGGTACCATGGGCAACGCAGAGACTGTCAAACCCAAAAAATTTAGGTTTACAGAGCGGGGCTTAGCCTCTTACCAACCTTGCAGAAGTTCTTAAAAGATTACAGAAAAGCCAGCTGGGGGAGAGAAGAGAACCTGAAGACAGTCTACACTTGCAAAGCTAAACATGTACACTAGTACTAGGAAAGGGGAGTGATTTTAAAAATCAGCTTAAAACATCCTAGAGCTGATGCAGTTACACCAAAACAGTTCCAAAAGCAGAGTAAGCAGCAGCAGTAATCACAGCCATCTGAGGGGAAAGAGAAGCCCCAGTCATGGGTAACCATGTATGCTTTCTAACACTACAAAGGCCACTGAGCACTGTCCCAGGAGGACAGATTACTTCTGGGCTGAGACGAACTCAGAGGCTACTCTCTCAGACCCAGCTCAGCCTGCTCACCCTGGGCTGCGCAGAAGCTCCACTCAGGAACAAAAAGGACTCTAAACCCTGCTTTTCAGCACTCTGGGAGAAAAAAATCTAGTTGCTGATGAGAACTCTCAGGTTTCAGTGACTTCAGTCACTGACACACAGAGCAAACACCACTGCCTTTTCCTCCTAAGTGCATTAGATGATCTTTCCAGTGACCACAGGTCACCTCTACAGAGCCTCAATCACAAAAGGAGAAGACATTTCAGATTAAGAGAGATGAGAAAAGTCCATTCTCACCAACACCGTTGTCAAAACTCACTCACTGCTTTTATATCAAGAAGGAATTCTGTCCAATTCGCAGCAGCCTACCCAAGAGCATTATTAAACCAAAAGATTAGATGCTTTGCTTCTTTCATACTCATACCAACCTGTCTCCCCAAGAAGCTTTTGTAGAAAAGCTACTAAAAATGAAGAGAGAGACAGTTCAAAGAGAGGTCTCAATCCTGAAAGATAGCATATCCCTTCTCTTCACTCCCCCACTGCTTCCCTTGTTCCCCTGATGCTCCTCAAGGCCCATTACGGAGGTGCTCATCACAAAACAGAACTAGATTTTGGACTGGGATGCCATCTGCATGCTGAAATGCTCCCTGCTTTTATACAGAAACTGCTTTTACGGTGTCTTAAAACAGCCCTCTTTCCAGGACCACATAGAAGATGGACTGCAGTTGTTAAAAGCGTCAGTCGTATTGACTTTGTATCTGCTCCTATATACATTCATACCTCTGCAACATTTACACAACAACATCTGCACTTTTCATGGCAAACCCAGTCCACATTCACTCCTGCACACTAATGAAACAAGTGCCAAGAGAACACAGCTCTGCATGAGATGTGCTTAGAATTTCATTCCTTGATCTCATTCGTGGCCACATGCTTTGCTAACTAATATATAATGCTCAAAGAAGACAGAATTAACAGCAAAAAATTACATACCAGCTGTTATGCTTCTTATAAAACACTCTTCCACAGTTTTCCACTTAGAAAACACAATTCCAGAGAAGCAAGACAGGGCATTTCACTCTGCCGTAAGCAAAGGCAAGTTGCTTTCACTCTACTCGGCACCATCTCATAGTACCTTAACATGATAATTATATTCCTGATGAGGATTTTTTTTCCCTTACATAACTAGAGGCTACCTTTTACCTATTTGTATTTTGCCAGATTTCTCTGGAAAATAAGAATTTAATTAAGCAAGCAAGCAAGCCCCATAGAATGAGAATCATGAAAAACTGTTTATTGCAGGTTACCTCCAGACATTTTGAGGAAATCTTGTAAACAATGTAGCTTGTTCTAATGCAGGCCAAAATCAAATTAAAATACGTATTTTATATGCCCTGGAATTGCTCTGCCAAATAGACATCCTTGTTAACTTCACTTCTACATAAAGCAGTGAGAAGATGGGCAGAAGGAACTCTCTCCCTGTACTGCTTTAGGGGTGCAAAAGGGCTGGAAAGGAAAGGATTAGCCAAACAATCCCTGCACAAGTTTCTAGCATGCAGTCCCTCTCCCACCAGCTTTGTCACTGAACATAACGCAACCCTTGGTCCTTCCCTGATTCCACACGGTGTGTACCTCGGTCAAGTACCAGACCCCAGAGGAAACCCTGACTGTCAAAGCTAGCAAAAAGATTCTCACTGTTTTCAGGAAAGTCAAGATCTCTTCCCTTTATCTTCTTTTCAAGGCTCATTATGGAAGATTTATTTTTAGTCAGACACCCTGAAAAGCAAACGGCCTCTTAAAGTGCCTCCTTATTTTGTGATACAGTTTAAACATTCACTTCCCTTTCCAGCACTAAATACATCCTGATAAATAGCTCAGACTCACATTGTTTGAGGAAGGCTTAGAAAAGAGAGCAGACACAGTTTCCCACACAGCCCTTTAAGGCTGTTTAATAGTTGTTCACGATTCAGCATCCCTTGATATTTTCAGCTTGAGACTCAGTTAGAAGTGAGAGATTACTCAGAGCATGAATGTTTCGGAGAACAGGAAAAGTCCATACATTTTAAATGCTTTATTTGTACTTTTCATTGTGAGTACAAATTCTCAGCTCTCTCCCTCAGAAACACAGCTCAATGCCACCAGCCCCAGCCATCCCTGACAGATTTCAACCACTGCCAGCCCCCAGCCAGCAGGGATGTCTGGCTGCACACGGCACAGACATACTCCTTGGAACTTTTCCTTTACCTCCAGTCCCAAAGAGGCATCTTAATTCAGGACGTAGAAAATTTGGAGCAAACAGCCCCACTTCCAAATGCCACATAGAAGACACTGTTCTCTGGAGCTTTAAATGGATAATTGTAATGTTTACCTTACTCTCCCCAACAAACCAAATCCCTTTACAGACCAATCCCAGCCTCACCTGGGTGCTCCTTTCATCTCCAAGCAGCAAGAGCATCCCAAGGTGTACAAGTCTCACATGCTGTCCACATTGCCTCCCCCTTGCTCTCCAGCAGTCTTCCTGCAACTCTGCTGGGCTCCCCACACACACTGCCTCCATGCACAAGCCATTGGTTACTTCCACGAGGAACTGAAGCCAGCAGCTGCCCTACACCTCCAGACACACACGCGCACACACACACATATACACGCTCTCTTAAACCCTCCATAGCTCAAGCTTATGATATGGTGGCAAGGCACAACACCCCTGAGACGCTGAGCCCAGCAAGTGCGTTCCTATTTGCCTCTGCCTTCTCATTCCTGAGCAGCCTCCTCTGGGCTTAAGGCTGCAAAGTCTGGCTTCTTGAGGCCCAGGCCTCCAGCCTCCATCAAACCAGGAAACCTCCTCCTCCCTCTCCCACACCGCCAGCTCCTGCTTGATAAGAAGTGATCTGTGCCCCAAGAACAGCTCTTCTGCTGAGTTCACCTTCTCCCCGCCAGCCTATGAATCCCTCCCGACCCTCTCAGGCTTTTTTTTTATCTGACTTTGGTTTGGAGAGTGGCCGGTCCCCCCACACTGGTTTCCAACAGCTTCAGCTACTGCATTCCTTCGAAGTGCAGCCACTAGACTGGCTTTCCATCTGTGAGAAAAGGCTCTGCTCTGTGAGAATCAAAGCAGTTCAGACAAAGCTGACTAACGCCACGTATGCACAGGAGCTCCAGCAATTATGTGGCATCCACTAAAACTGACTAAAGTAGGCAAAGTGCATTAAAATGGCACACCTGGTCTTTATTCTTACCTCTTGTGCAAGCAAATTTTACTCTCTTCTCCCTCCTTACCATTTTACTGCTTAAAGCACCAGTCACCAAACAATCTGAAGACAAACCTCCTATGAGTTTCCAGGTACTGTGAAAGTAAAGGGTGGTCTGCAGAGAATTCTTGAGCCATACAAATGGAACAACCAAAGATTCACCTCTCTTTCCTGTGTTCACTTGCAGCCCAAGCAGGACAGCGAGTATAAGAAAGTCTTTCTATCAGCCAATATCACTGCACGCTCCCAACTGTCCACTCCTCCCCGGTGCCCAGGAGCAGGTCAGAAGTGCATGCACACCCCATACACACAGGATATGTGCTTTCCAACATCCTTGGTCAGCAGCTAGAAAGATGTAGTTCAAGTGGAGGAAGGTCTCCCCTCACCAACTCGGATCTAGAGCACACTAGAGGTGCAAGCTGCTGCCTAGCAACACAAGCACTTTGCAGGGAGGTCAGACCATGCCCCTGTCCTCCCACTACAAGAGGTCTCCTATGCACAGAGAAACACCCTCAGAACGATGTGATCTTTAGTAATTTCTTGGAAAGCCATCCTGCACATCACCAGTTACAATCCCGGCTCAACCACAAACTTGCCAAATCCTGAAGAGCACTGTTTGTGCCTTGGAGAACTGCCAGAAGCCTTCACTTCTCACACTCACTGCGTGTGCATTATATTTCACTGGCTTACGGAGACCAAAACCCCGAGTCCCATCCTGTCCCTCCATCTCCTCCTCAGCTACTTGTCTATTTCAAAGGAAGAACTCTCCTCGCTGTCAGACAGCCTTCTCCCCGGACTTACCTCCTGCCTTGGCAAAGCTTTTCAGCCACCATGTCCTCCCCAAAGCTGGCTCACTCCTACCTCCAGAGGGAAGCCCTTCCCATGCACTACACAGAAGCAAAGCAAGCATTCACCTGCTCTTCCAGCTGAGGTATCTGACAGATATCAGAGACTGCCAGGCAGCTGCACAGATTTATCCCTGCTGAGAAATAACATCCCCGTTTACATGCTGACAGCAAGCACTTGGGGCGACTGCCTCTCTTGGGCGTGAATACCACCACACTCACAGGGTGCCTTAGCACCCTGTAACAGCCCTTCCCACCACCCTTCCTCACTCACAGGCAGCAGCTCGCCTTGCACCAAACTAACGATTCCCTGAAAAACCTCAAAACTACCTGCACCCTGATGGCAATATTGTAACAGCCACAAAGCCCGCACACGCTCTAAAAATAGGATTATTTTTTTTTAATAATCAGGATAAAAAACAGAGAGTATAAACACTGCAGAGGAGCACAAGAAAGTACCAGTTCTGCTAGGATGGGTTTCTTCCTCCTGGTACAAGCCTAAGTTTGGCTGTTAACCCAACAGGAACAGAGGCTGCCCAAAGCACACAGACCTTACCACAACTTTGAGAAACTGTAACTTACAGCATTTCCTGCCAGAAACTTTAGATTCTTTGAATCTTAGCAGTGACAGCAGTCCAGGGGCAGGCTCTTTAAAAACAGCCGCTTAACCAGGTGCTGGAGCCCATTCGCAGGTTTCCATCAGACCCCGAAGGAACCTGGAGAAGCCTTGGAACCACAGAGTCGCGGGAGGCGGCTCGGCTCGGGTCGGCACGGCTCAGCACCCCGAGCCGCCCACGACCCCTCGGCCGACTCAGCGCAGCAGCCAAGCCTCCGAAAGACCGGCACCTTTCCAACAGGCTCCACCAAGCTGCGACAGCTCCCCCAAAAAAGCGACTCCTCGCGTGTTTTTATTTCAAATCCCCGGCAGGGACACTTTCACCCGGGGAGCCCCACGCGGAGCGAGAGCCTCCGGTACCGACCCAGACTGGATCCCAGCTGGATCCCGGAAATGAAGGCGGCCCCGAGCAGCAGCTCTCGGGATCCGCGGGGCGAAGGGATGGAGCCGGGGGGTCCCTGCTGGCACCTCGGGAGCGCCAAGGGTCCTGGCTTCCCGCTCTCGCCCCGGGGCTGCGGGAGGGACACAGCAGCCCCTCCGCCCCATCGCGCGCATCCCAACTCCTCGCATCCCAACTTTTCTTCTTTTCAGTGAAGATTTAATAAAAAGGGCTTTGCCACAAAAACAGCCCCGCGGCACCTTACCTCCTGGCAGCTCCGCTCTAGGTGTCCATGCCCGCACAGCCCCCTCCGTGCCCCCCGGCCGCGGAGCCGCTGCGGGAGCAGCGCGGGACGCCCGGCCTCCCGCCGCCGCGGAGGAGCGGCCGCTGCCCGGCCCCCTCGAGTTGCGGCGGGGCAGCCGGGGCCGCGGCAAGACGAGCGGAGCAGAGCGGGACGGCGCTGCCCCCCGCGCCGACGGCTCCGCACGCGGCAGGTGCGCCCGCCCGCCCGCCCCGCGCGGAGAATCCCGCAGCGCCCCCTGGCGGCCGCGCCGCGCCGATGCCCACCCAGCGCCCCGGACCCAGCGCCCCGGACCCGCGGCTCCCGGCGGGGATAAAGCCCGAGTGCCCAAGGGGAAGGGGCTGTCGCACCAGCGAGGAGTCCCCGGGGTAGCCCGTCAACCTGGAGGCAGCTGAAAAAATGGGAGAGAAACGTCCCGAGAACGGAGGGGATGTCGGCCAAGGGCTGCGGGGGGTGAGGAGGAGTGGGGACCTGCCAACCTGGCCCTGTAAGGACCTGCATCCACAGCAGCGTGGCCAGCAGAGGGAGGTGATTCTCCCCCCTCTTCTCCACTCTCGTGAGACCCCATCTGGAGCCCAGTGTGCAATTTTGGAATCCCCAACATAAGAAGATGTGGAACTGTTGGCACGGGTCCAGAGGAGGGCTGCACAGACGATCCGAGGGCTGGAGCAGCTCTGCTGTGAGCACGGGCTGGGAGAGTTGGGATTGTTCACCCTGGAGAAGAGAAGGCTCCGGGGAGACCTCACAGCGGCCTTTCAGTACCTGAAGGGGCTCCAGGAAAGCTGGGGAGGGAATATTTACACAGGCAAGTAGTGATAGGATGAGGGGGCGGGGGAAGGGGGGGATGGCTTTAACTTGGAAGGGGGAAGATTTAGGTTAGACATTAGGAAGAAATTCTTCACGCTGAGGGTGGGGAGGCCCTGGCACAGGTTGCCCAGAGCAGCTGTGGATGCCCCCTCCCTGGAGGTGTTCAAGGCCAGCTTGGCCTTGAGCAGCCTGGTCTGGTGAGAGGTGTCCCTTTCAACCCAAACTGTTCTGTGATTCTATGATTCTGTGAAACAGCCCATGCAGTGCCAGCAGCCGTGCCCGCCACAGCAGGGGAGCACACAGAGAGAGTACCCAGAAGGGGGCACATGCATGCACTCCTCAGGCAAGCCCCAGGCTCTGGTGCCCTCTACCCAGTCCTTTGCAGTGCCCAGGCTCTGCTCGGGCCTCTGTTGCCTGCACCAGCTTCATTGCAGCAGAGAGATGAGCAGCTCGTCCCAGCAGTTACAGCATTTGCACTAAATTTGGAGAAGCTGCTTTCAAACCCACTGCATATTTTCATACCTTCATTAGCACCAATTTAATAAGATCGCCTTGAACCGGATCAGGTTAACTTTCTTTTCCCTAACTCAGTAACTCTTCTTGTGCCCTGTCTGGCTGCATTTCTGCTTCTGACATGGCACATCCATGCTTTCTACAGCTCAGCAGTGTTATTTTTAGTTTCCCTGTGCTGTTTTTTATTCGCTTTTAAATATCTTAGAATAGCTCCACGCAGAATATAATCTACTTCTGCGTTTTGCTCAGATTCATAGGAGGGCACCGTTTTGCAACTGTGATACAGGCAGAAAAATCATGGGCTGAATTTCTGCAAGTGCACTTCATGCTCAGGTAAGCAACATGACTTTACAGTGACGCTGATGGGACTGATTCGTGCTGTGTCACAGGGTGTGTGATTGTCACTCCTGCATGTGTCGCCCACAGAGCTGCAAACACTGAAAAATGCAGCGGCAAGAAGCTTATAACCTAAATACACAAGCAACATCCAGCCAGTCACAGCAAAACATCTTCCGTGGGAGACCCTCACCGTCTAAGTTAGTATCCCCTCAGCATCTTTCCCCTGAGCCAGGGCAGCTGAGAAGAGCTGGTCCTGCTCAGTCACACAAGGCCCACCTCATCTATGCAGCTGTGTCAGCATCTTGGCAATATTGATGTCAAGGCCAAGAAAACACTCGGCTCTGCTTTCAGATATATGAAGAGCTAACAATTAGACACATTGTCTTGTTACCTACAAACAAGCAAATCTGAACTAGATGGCATACAGGGACAACACAAGCAGCATTAATTTTATTCATTCCTCTAAGCATATTCATCCTTTAAATTCTCTTTTTACTCGAAGAAGCGATGGGGATGAGCAATGTACGGTCACTTTGTTCCACAAGGTGAGGCCAAGAACAACCAAACACAATAAATGTTTCCTTTCCCAGCCATGGGGAGGGTTCAGGCACACACAAGATATTCTTACATATAGTAAACAAACAAAACTATTGCAGTGCAGGAATGTGACAAAAATCAATAAACTAGCCCATTTTTACTGCCTGTATAAATCTTTCAACTAATTAGAAAGAGTTAATATGTCACCAAGAGACTTGCCTCTCCGTGTGACATAGACTTCTCCACCAAGATATTAATACCTTAGCTGCAATTTATAATCTCTGACACTTCAGCTACTCTTTCATTTCTCCTGGCATGATTACAGAGAAAAAGTGTATTTTTTTTAATTATTTATCAAGTCACTTACTAAAGTCACATCTTAGGTGAATTAAAAGATTAAAAGCCTAGGAATAAAACATCCCTTGGACTTTGAAATATATAGTTAGGTGAAGCTATGTTTAATGATACTTCGGATTTATATTTGAACTTTAAATGAATAGTTAAAACGGTATCATTAGACATTCTTCAGCATTTTATAATAAGTCAAAAAACCTTAATTATTATGCTACACTATATGAATATATACATTATTCATGAAAAAATTTAAAAAAAAAATAAAAAAAAAATTAAGTTTCCCTTATTCTGATCTCATTTCAGTCCATTGTAGAAAATAATCCATTTCACAGGCAAGAGCAATGTGATATACAGCTGTCAGTCCACAGGTAGGCTCAGTAGGAATGAAAGAGGAATGTGGTATTAATAAAGCTTAATACAGAGAGGAAGAGATCAGTCATAGAATCAAAGAATCATCTGATTGGAAAAGACCTCTGAGATCATCAAGTCCAATCATACCTGTCCACTTACTAAACCACGTCCCTGAGAAACTCATCTACCCATCTCTTAAACCCCTCCAGGGATGGTGATTCAACCACCTCCCTGGGCAGCCTGTCCTGGCTATTCTGGGTAGTCTTCAGGGAAACAGTAAGAACAGCTTGCCGTGCATTAAGCCTTACGCTAATTCCTGCTGTACCATTTATGAAGTAATGAGTCCCAGTTTGGCCTTTGTTTCTGATCATTTTGTTGTTTTGTTTGGGTTTTTTTAATATATGCAACAAAGCAGGCTGGGGGTCCCAACTAAGACATCCCAGGTGCAATGTGTGTTGTACACACTAGCAGAAAGAACAGACAATAATGCAGTTGACACGGATTAAAATGGGAGAGAGAGAAGTTATTCACTGTCATACATGTCCATACTAGAATGGGATGTCCAAAGAGACTGATGAACTTGAGCGATGTCAAGCAGTGACTCTGTGAAGAGCCAGGAACTGCATGCATCACTTTAAATCCCATTTAGTTCTCCAGTCCTTGATTTGTTAAATCTCTCAATTCTTTCTGCTAACCAAATTATTCCATGACGTATATTCAAGTGTTTCAATCCAATGCCAGAGAACACAGTGATAAAGACTTTTCCACTGACTTCAGTCAGCTTTGGAAGAGTCCCCGTATACACTTTCTTAAATCAATTCTAATCAATCTATGTGTGGACTCACCCACATCCATTACAATTAGATTGTGGCCAAACATCCTCTTCTGACTGTCACCAGTGGAGATTGTCCTCCCAGCTGCTCTTCTCTCGCCTGCCAAGGATCGATAGATCTGCCAGCTGAGTGCCTTACACTCTGTCCTGCTTCAGTCAAATAAGACAGGATTGTTTTGACTTTAAAGAACAGAAATTAAAGAGCTCCCACCTGAGCAGCTTGCTTGGGAGAGCTGGGGTACAAAATGAGCAGCCACCAGCAGGAATAGGGTAATTTGGGAGGCATAAAGTGCCCCAATAAACAGAGCTAATTCCAGAAGGAACCATCATCCACAGCTGTGATCAGAAGACCCCCAGTCTTGCCATGAACCTCTGCTTCTGAACCTACACAATTCTCACATCTTTCTTACCTGAATGGGAAGATGACAGCATGAGAGAATTTACAGCTGTGTGAAGTCCCATTTATTGACTTTATGCCTAGTCTTTTGTATATAACAGCACAGGTTCAGGTCTGCTCTTTGGGAAGTATGGCCACAGGCGGAAATCACGTATGTGTGTGTGTGTTTGCTCCTGCTCAGAATAGACATTGCGATGACCACCATAAGCCAGGGGAAATAAGGCTGAAAGCTAAGTCTATCTCTCCAAAAACCACCATCAACTCCTCCCAGGAATTAATTTCAGCAGACAGTAATGCAAAGCTGGTAGATAACCCCATTGCAGCCAAGTGCATGCATCCCTTAAGACCAGGTGACAATGACAGACCTGCAGGGCTGCAAACCTGCAGATGCTGCAGAGCATCACCCACCCCCATGATGCATCCAATATCTCCAGCCCCGCTGCATCCTGCTGCCCAGGACTCCACGCTCTCCACAGGCTGCTCTGCCAGAAGCACCCACATTGCTGGAGCAGAGAGCCAGAAGCACTGATCCACAAGCGCGTGAGATGCTGATGCTGCAACAGCAGAGCACGGAAGGGACCTCATCGCAGAGAGACTTGGCAGGGCTGCGTTTACACGGGACAAAAGCCAAAGCAAAGAGAGCCTGTTGCGAAAGGAATGAGGAGGACATTAGTGTCTGGATAAGTCCGGATGAAGGATTAGCTTCAGGAAGGAATAAACTGAACAAGGAGAGAATCCTGCCTGGCTGGTAGCAGCCATGATTCTGATCACTGCTTGTCAGGAGATAAACACAGAGCTGCATAGTAACATATTTCCAATTTGGCTCTGCAAAGAGAGATTTTTAATAGGGTGCCAATTCCCTTCAGTTGGAGGGACTCGCACAATAATGTCACTGCTGTTGACTGAAGTTGCACATAGACAGTATAAAGCAGCAGTAAATGCCAAGCTTTCAAAAATCATTTTGCATCTGACATTCTCCTGTGTTATTTCAAGTGAAAGATAAATGCACTATGTTCCAGGCAGTAATCTTATTTGATACCAACAACATACACAAGTAGTTAAGTTTGGAATAGGGTAACTTTCTCACTTTTATGCTTGAAAGTTGAAGAAAAAAATTATTAAGCATTTTGCATGTACAGAATGTAAGAGGAGTGACTGCTCTGCATAGGTATATGGATTGTAAAATAAGAATTCCCTTCTCCAAAGGGTAATACCAGTTTACAACAGAGGTAACATTTTCATGCAGTAGGCATTGTATTTTTATAAAAACATAAAAAGATGCAGCATATTGACTATTTACCTGTCTCTCTTGACTGGCCTACAGCAGAAACAGAAGCACTGTTTGGGATTAATTAAAATCAGACACAAATCCTAACTTTGCCTTAATCCAGCAAACAGCTATGTAGCTTGTTAGGGAAACTGCTCATACAGAGAGCTTTTTTTTTCATGTACAAATAGTTTGTGGAGCAGGATTGTAAAATCCACTAACAGATAGTAGAATTATGCTTCCGTTACCCATTGGGAATTTCTCAGAAAAGACTAAGATAAATGGTGCCTTTGGCTGCTTAATTAATTTTTTTGTGGGAGAACCAATAATCAGCTAGAAAAAGGCACCGGGTGGGGGAAGGACTAAAAATAATTAGCACACAAACTCTCATACCGGTGATTTCTTTCCTCTGAATGGGATGTAGCTACACTAACAATCGATTCAGAAGTTCTGAGATCTCTGGTGAGCATCAAAAATACCCTAAAGCAGATCAACCCCTAAAAATAGAAAAATCCTCTATCAGCCCCTCATTTCTCCTCCTTTCATTCCCATTCAGTAGTGCTGTAACTACCAGCAAAATTGTGGTTGGCAGAGGCACAGAGACAAGATTAAATGCAAGTTGTGCTGCTTCTAACCTCTTGTGGGAGTTAGAGAAGCTAATCAATGTTGGATTCACTTGTATTCCACAGATAATATTTGTTTGGCAGTATCTGATCATAACTGCAGAAATCCCACTGCAACACAGACTTCGGCAAACTCATCTTGGAACAGCCCATTTGGTGCAAACTTAGATTATAATTTAACTTCAATGATAAGAAATTACTGAGAAGATTACAAGCACAGTTAGTTTTAGATGCCACAAGCTGGGGAAAAAGAGGTAAGTTACCTAAAATGATCTCATCATACTTTGTAAATTTGTGTCATAAAATGCAAATTTCTGCAAGTGGATGGTTTGAAAAATGTAGTTTAAAAAGTAAAAGGAAATAAAATCTCGAAATCAACAAATACTGATGTTGATCTTCTATGTTTTTCTATTACAGATTTATTTTCTCCTCTCCGTTTTTTGCTGGTGCTTCTGGAAAAGAAGAGTTTAATACAGTACTTTCTTTACTTCTTTTTGTTTGTAGCAAACAACAGACGTTTTAAATACGGTTGTAAAAATCATTCTACTTTGCATTTCTGTTCTACTCAGATTATCATATTTCAGGCCACAGAACAGAGTAAATTGTAACAATGAAGGGAAGGCTACAACAAATGTTTTGAAACTCTGGACTGAAGGCAAAAAAATGTAAATTATTTTTCTGGACAGAAGCTACACATATTTGAGGTAGCTTACATTTAGCTGAATAATGGATTCTCCAGGTTAGCCAGCAAAAGGAAAAGAAAAATATTGTTTCAGATAAAAATGAAATGGAGTTTCAGGGCAGGGGAGAAATGTGGTAAAAATAATAAAAAAAACTTTAAGTGTTGTTTCATATCCTTGTTCCCATATTAAAATCACGTATTAAACCTACATACCTAGATCATATTGTAAACAAGTGTTTCTTTTTCGGTTGATCAGCACCATTACTAAAAGTTCAAGGTTAAGTTCTAGAGTCTGATTCTTTTCCTTCCTGAAGAAACAACTGGGTTTCAACTCAAGCAGAATCAGCAGACTAGCCTGACGTGCAGAAAAGGAGAATGTCTCTGTTCTCACTTATGTCTGCACAAGGATTCTCCCTGTCTCTGCACACTCACATGCTGCAGTCACTGATGGACCTGCCAGAGAGTGCAGAAAGAGCCAAGTGTGTTAAATGACCCGTGCTGCGTAGCTGCAGCAGCACAGCTCCCAGCTAAGGTAGCTCACGCCAGGCTCCAGGTGGGTGGGGTTGGAGAGAGGAGCTGCAGGAGTCTGGCTTGGCTTCTCTGAGCTCAGCCCTCAGAGGCGAGAGGCTCATGTGCCAAGACCTTTTCTCAAGCCCTCGCTTCGCCTCAAAGACAAACGTGGGTATAAAGATCTTCTCGCTTTCATGCAACATAGTACTATGTTCCTTCATTTTTCTGAGGTGTACATACATAAAATACATTGGGCAAGAAAAAGGTACTCCGCACTTACACACCTGCACATCCAACCGTTCACCTGGCAGGCTGCTCCAGCGTGACCGGTTTGAGTAGTTGTTCAATTTATCACATCAATAATTCAATTCTGATGTCAATATGACAAGGTCCCTTCAAGCATCAGTGACCATATCCTATGAATGAAATGAGAAAGAAAAAAAGCAGTCAAACACATTGGCAGCAGTCAGCAAAGCAAAGATACGCTAAAATATTTTTTCCAGCCTCACCTGTTTTAATACCTGGTAATAAACACTTTTCAGGACATTTGCTTTCAGACTTTGTCATCCTCTGTTGTCCATGCATTCTAAGGCACTGGATTCCCCTCTTCTAATACATCTGCAAAGAGAAACATTCATGAAAATAAAGGGCTATGGTTTAAAGTCAGATTCAAAGACTAAACAGTGTCTTTAGATACAGCATTTTGGACTTTTTTCACTATGCCTGAGCCAGTCCTGCCCTCCAAGCTGTCAGTGAGTTCGTTTCCTCAAAAGCAATGGGTGTTATCAAAGATGAAAAACCAAAACAAGCCAGTGGAACTAGAGCTAACAGCTTCGAAAACACCTTTGATTGCCAATGCTTTTGGCTTGTGATAACACGGTAACATTCTAAAATTGGCTTGAATTTTTGTAGAAAAAAATGTTTAGTGTATTTCAGACTTCAAGGTTTCTTACCTACATAAAAATACTTGGAAAAATTACTTGGAAATATCAAGTGCATTAGAGTTATACCCTGCCTTAAAGGAAACAAAATATGCATGCTGAAACTACTTGCTTAATTTCTATTTTGAGTATTAATATTCCTTGGCAGAAAACAGGTGGAAGACAAGTTCACGGGTAAGTCTGCTCTAAAAAGGCACACATTTGCCATACCCCACAGCCTCCACCTCCACCAAATGTCCAGTGCAGAGCTTCCATCAAAATGCTTAGGGCCAGAGGCACCTCTGGTACTTCCAAAATAAGGAAGTTACTGTTTGGGAATCAGTATACAGCACCAGCCTGAGCAGAGCCGACATGTCGGTTGTCTTGGAATTTAAATAACCACACCTTTGAAGCGGGCACATCAGAGACAGTCTTAGCTCAAGTAGCAGAATCACAGCATTGATTTCAAGCACTTGATAAAAGACACACACTTTGCAGTGTCAGCCCTACAGTCTCTAACCTTCTAAGAGGGGGACATACCACAAATAACACTTTCTACAGTGAAAAGGGAAGACAATTCTTAAGCAGTTCTCAAATTTACAGCAGTGACTTTTCCACTGCTCCTCTAATTGAACTAGCCATTCCTTTGCCTTATTGTCACCACAAATCTGGCACAACTAAGACAAGCAGAAGTGATCCACTAAGGATGATGAACACAATATATGATGTTCTCAAAAGTTATCAGATCAGGGTTTCTTAAAAAAATGAAAATTGTACTGTTATAGTTTCAAAATCTTTCAGGGAATTTTTCTCTCCCTTGCCAGCACTGGGGGGTTTAGGACCCAGGACGAGTGGCATGGGGTGTTTTGATTGCTCTGAGTTCCAGTTTGATGGCTGGGTGGAGGGGAGGGGAGAAGAGAGGTTTCTTCTAGTTGGCACCACTTCTGCTTGGCCGCTGCGGTGAGCGGGAGCCCCTTTGACTCAGCCCCAACTCCACACGCCCTTGTGCTGTCCTTCGGGGAGAGAATCAGCACTACCTGGATTTGCTGCAGACTCCCTGGGGGTCGACGTCACCTACAGAGGAGTTGCTACCCTACACCCCCCTCACCTCTTCCCTCCCTTCTCCGCCCCCAATGCTTTCAGACAAAAGGATGAGGAGAGGGCGATAACTGCATCGAAAGGAGCAGGGATAGAAGTTAATTCGTTGAGGTTTTTGGTTACAGTGTTGTTGTGTGCCCTGTTCTGGTTTGGTTATATGTGTATATATATGCATGTATGTATATATTTGTAGTTAAGAACTGTCATCCTTCTCTATACATTTTTTCCTGATTAAAATCTCTTTGTTTCAGATACACATCTTGGTTTTCCTTTAAACTGAGAAACAGAGAAAGAAGCAGTGTTCAAGGACAGTCAATCAGATGACTGAATTATGTCCTGCCTTTAAAATATACAGTGGATAACAGTTTTTAAATGGTTCCTGTAAAAGCTACTATGCATACTGTACCTTGACATTAAGTCCACAGTAAAGTACTTACCTTCAGAATTCTCTTCATTTATACATCTTTTATTCTGCTTCAAAATAATCAGAGCAGCTGCTCCAGAACGTAAAAAGGATAAAAAAGCAAATGTGTGATTTACTGCCAGACTCCCAGTGAGCAGAGGGCACACACCCACCATGGCAGGCAAGCACAAGCAAGCAAAAGAAAAATGATTCAGAGCTACAGAGGGAAGGTGACAGGGAAGAGGGTGTGCACTGGGCAGGGAGTTAGTATGTGATAGCTCATTAATGTGAGCATGTACAAGGCCAGTCTGACATCAGGGAGGTTGTTACAGAATTGCAATGGGATTATAGCATATATATACAGACAAAAAAAGGCCATAAACTTCAAAGAAACACTTATTTATCCCTTTCAGTGAAAAACAGTAGGCTCCGAGCTCACAAAGCACATAGGCACATGCTCAGGTTTGTCTGTCAGTGGATCCAGACCAAAGTGTCCAAGCCCATCAGCCTTGCCAGAAGCATCAAGGTCTCCTGCACAGGTGAGACTGCTCCCTACAGGCTCTTCCCCCAGGCAGCAAGCACCAAGATGAAGCTACCGCGTTAGAACAGCCAGGATGCTTAAAACAGCACCTGATCCTGCACAAACTGGGAAAGAGAGACTGAGAATCTTCTGTCACTTCCAGGGGCAGTGGAATACCTTGAGGGTATTCATCCAGCTTGGCGTCCTTGCTGCTACACAAGAATCTAAAAAATCAGCACTATTTTCTTCCAGTTCCAAAGATTTTTCCTTATGATTGCCTCAGGCTTTACACCACAGCTCAGTTTTACCGACATATTCCTTTATGAAGTTCTCCACTTCCCTGCCATTCTGCGCACCCAGAGCTGAGGCTGTCCTCTCTCTTCCCATTTGTGGACAGACTGAATACAGCTTGCTTTTGCCTGTTCCACAAAGAACACTTTGACTTCTTTTTGATATCTGGGAGCCACATCAACACAGCTGTAAGCCTGGCACAGGCAGGGGGTGGAATTCCTGGAGCAATATTTCACGCTGCCCAAGGACACCACAATGGCTTCACGGTGTCCTGTAGACATGCATTTCTCCTCCAGTGCATCCAGCCTACAGCAAACCCGAAGGACATGAAGGATCACCTAGGTGCTGCCAAGGGTAGACGCCTCTCAGGTTACTCTTGCAGTGCAACTTGTTCGTCATCCGCTCACTGTGCAGCCCAGGCTGAGATGGCTACCAACACTGCTGTGCCCGTGCTCTGAGCCACGGCCTCCAACACTGGCAGTTCAGCCTTGTGAAGGAAAGCAGATTTGGCCCCTTAGCATGTCATCTCATGGTTTTCGGTAGGAAATTTAAATGGCACATATCTAATTAATGGAAAACAGGGGTAAACAAGCAGATTGCTTACTTCAATTATGTGCACAGCACCTGCATGGTTACCACTTAAAAATCATAAAGAAAGAAAACAGTCAAAATGAGTAAAAAGATGCAAAGGAGTATACAATCCACATTGTGTAAAGACTAAAAGTACCTCTCTGCCAAGAGTAAAAAAAAGGTTATTCTTGGCAAATTAGTATAATCCAAAATTTTTCAGCCATCTGTAAATAACATTTACCTGGAGCAGCTTTACGTAATTAAATTACTTCCTTATGAGTGTTGCACAGACCCATCTGGGTAGAAAGGGAATAACTTGCTGAAAATAAAGACAGAGAAGGAAAGAAATCAGAAGCTCTCCATTATTATATTTAAATTTCTCCCAAAGGCAATTTCTCCAGAATCCCCCAAATTCCATGAAGTCAAGCATCTGCTTTCCTTGCAGCTTAACTTACTGAAAGACGCATTACCTGGACAAACAATCTTCTCTCTAAGCAGCTTAACAAGTTTGTGTAAATGTTTGAGCTGCTGTAAAGAGGCAAGAAAGTCATTCCATATCCTATTTAGAAAAGTAAACAATTTTCTTGTTATTTTGATTCCCTCAACTATTTGCACTACCAGATGTGTTAGTTGAATACACTATGGGATGGCTATTTTGCTACTCGCATGTAGCAAAAGGTTCAAAACTGGGAGTGAAATGTGGTTTCCTATTCAGTGATTTTAATAAGTAGATGCAAACCCCAGTCTTTTGAATTACTTGATTTGTATTTAGTAAGAATGTTAGTGAGACTGATGATCAAAATTCATTGTTCAGCTGCATTTGAAAATTAAAATGACCAGCAATGCTAGCACAGTGAATTCCTTTGCTGGTCCTCTGTGTAAACTAGCTGATTGTAAAACAAACACCAGAGTTATTTCTGTTGCCTTCTGTATTCAATAAATGCCCGTGTTCAGTACTAAGCAGGATTGGTTGAGACATTTGGCATTTCACCTTCCTCCCCTTCATCTGGTTCTTGTTTTGTTTTCCTAAGCACCTGTGGGAATATTTTCCCCTTGCAAATGTGAAAAAAAAGCTTTCAAAAATACAATAACTTCTGTTCAAAGGTCTCCATGGGACTAAAGGAGTCTCATCGACCAAAATTTACCTGTACATAGCTTTAGAAGTAAGCACTCTGCTAGTATTGTAGCTAGAGTTCCTCACTCAAAATAAGCAACTAAACTAGGTTCTTTACAGGTTTATACATGGACCTCAGTGATTGTACCAGAAATCTCCAGAGACAGACAAGATCCCATGTTATAGCAAATTCTATCTGAGAAAATAAACTTTTTATCTTAACAAATGCCCAGGCATTCCTGTGAATCCGTGCAGCGATCAGTGATCATCATCTCAGATTTAATTGTATTAATGGGATGAAGCTAAATAAACTGCTAGCTTACAGTGAATCTCTCTGGATCATTATTCGCATGTTCTCCGCCACAAAGGTGTTACGTGACTGGAAATAATTTAGTACAAAAACTCACGGGAAAAATTCACCAGATGTGTTAATGGTTCTGACCCCCAGCTTAGGATGCACCCCAGGAAGAAGATTTAGGAATAAGGTTTATTCAACATACGGTCGGCACGTACAACCTTTCTTCTTATACACAAGCTGGTGTTCTAGTGACACCACAGATACGAGACCAGAAGCTTCTGAGATGTAAGCAGCCCACATTGAGCTACAAATGCCAAAGAAAAATCCTCCAGACAGGACCACATTCCAGCCCTCCACTGAGCACAGCCTGGCCCACTGTGATACAGTCTCCCCAGGGGTTGCAGACCCTACAGAAATGTAAATTGCTTAGGACCATAGGACAATTCAGGCTAGATGTGACTTCAGGAGGTCTCAAGTTCACCCCTCTACCCAAACTAGGGTCAGTCTCCAGATCAGACCAGCTTACTCAGGGCTTTCAAGATCCCATTGGGTCTTGAAAAACTCCACAGATAAGAGAGTGCAAAGCCTCCCTGAGCCCCTGTTTCACAGCTTCACTGTCTTCATGGGAGGAATAAAGCTTCCCTTACCCACTCTCATTTAAAGTTAAGCCAGCTGTCTCTCATCCCTCTACCACACACTGCTGTGAAGAGCCTGGTTCTGGTTCATTGATGCTTCCTCCTACGAGGCTGCTCTTGGGTCTGCCCAAAGCCATCTCTTTTCAGGTTGAACAAGCCTGGTTCTCTCAGTCTTTCACTACAGGGCAAATGCTCCAGCTCCCAGCCATCCTGGGGGTTTCTGCTAAACTCACTGTAGTTTATTGACAGGTTTCTTGACTTGGAAAGCCCAAAACTGGACAGAGTTTTCAAAATTACATCCAAGTGCTGATCAGAAAAGGATAATCACACAAATCAGATCCTCTATATATAAGAAGACAGCCATCAATTCTGCTTTTCAGTGCAGTGAGGAATTGCCTATCAACATTATCAGACATCAAAGGTACCATTAAAAATGGCCAGAGTCAGAGCTCAGCTGCATTGCTGAAGTGCTATTTATACAGAAGGGCTTTGAGTCAGACTGTAGTCCAGATTTGCCAACCATGGTAGCCCAAAGGGGTTTTCCCACACAGGACATAGCGAATGCATGCAGCACAGTTATCTGAGCTACAGAGTTGCTTAACATGCAAGGTAGACATCTGTCCAAAATGTCTCATGTCTGGTAGTCTGTGTTGCTGAACATGTGATAATCGTCATTCAAATCAATAGGCCAAAAGGAAGCAACAGTTTTTGTCTGTCTAAACAGATACACCTGGTACGCCTGGCTATTTCCCTGGTAACTATTGAGTGGAATCAGTGCTAATGTGACTGAGATTAGAATCTAGCCCTGGGTTTGTAGGAGTTAACGCAAACTGCATCAAGTAGCTCGACCTACTTTTCTCAATCTATATGGAATTCATCCTTACTCTGCCAAATTAGAACTAAACCTATGTAATTCTCTCAGCCTTCAGAGCTGCAGGTACAACTCAGTGCCATAAAATAACTAAATCATAAGCGTGACTGAAATACTCGAGATAATACGAAGCATGCAAAAGAGATGTAATCAATTCTAGAACAAAGTAAATTCTGCAGTCACTTATCCTACTTCCACTAATATCTGAAGATAAATAATGTCATGCATTAAATATTTCCATCACTTTTGTTCCAGTGGTGAGAATATTCTAGCAAGTACTGAAAACAAAACTAAACATTAAGTGCAACAACAATCATAAAAGCAAGAAAAAAACCCCACCTAGTACAGTGCATTTGCATTCAGCACAGATTCTTCTAATTGGCTCACAGGAAAGGGTGAGTTTGAGCAACTCCATCAAGTGAGCAGAAGTAGAGGAAAGGCAGGTTCTTTTTTGCCTCAGGAATCAGAATTTCATCATCTGTATCCCAAATACAAAGTCAAATACACTCTCCATTAGATAGGCGCAATCTGCTCGTATATAAGTGAGTAAAACACTTGCCATATCAGAACAAACAGGGATCTTGCTTTCTCAAGCTAGCTGATTCCAAGGAAAGCATAAAAAACAATTGTGAATACAGTATCTCCAAGCCTACACAGTCATTTCAGAGCACATGGTTTAACAAGCCTTATCAACCTTTACCCTGCTTAGCACCTCTTAGCAGGCATAAGGGAAAGACATAATTTTGAAAGCTAAATGTTATTCTTGATATAGTCTTTGCTTTATGTTGTATAAGTTTTTGAAGGAAATTGCGGGCTTCTGCTTCTGAAACACTGCCTTCTCTGATTTCTAGGTAAAAGATGAAGTTAAATTGCTTTTAAATGAACTTAATAGATCTAATCCTCACCAGTTTTGTATCTAAGTATATCTCATAACAACACAGGGTCTTGTGGAATTGAGATCTACAAATTTTGCATAGTATAAAAAGAATTTGTTTATCCATTTCCAGCTTGCTACCTTTGAGCTTCATTGAACACCCATTTTTTACACTGCAAACACACAGTGAGGACTAACCCTGCTGACCCTCGCTGTGCCATTCATTATTATTCATCCTTCTGTCACATTCTTATTTGTGTTCTCTTTGAATTAATTGGGTTTGTCTTGCCTAATATTGTCTCAAATGAAAGTTCCCTTATGCCATAATTATTTCATCTGCCTTTTTTGGCCCCCTTTCACTTTCAGCTCTAGCCTTCTTCGAAAGGAGAGGAGGATTTAGCATCCGTTTCTCCAGCTGCCAAGGAGCAGTAGTTGGAAGGCCTGAAACAGACCATAGTAAGCAGGGAGGCTCCTGTGTTATTAATATTTATTTCATGCTAGTATCTAGAGGCATCAGGCAAGCCAGAGTCCTATTGTGATAAACCATGTAGTACATGACAGTCCTTGCTCAAAGGACTGCATCATGAGGGATGTAAGGATCTCAGAGAGGGAGAATTCATATTATAAGTTTACTTGCCTAATGTAAACTCCTTGCCTTTCAACTTCCCAGCAGATGCAGCCTCTGTTCAGCAGGAGCGTGGTACATGTTTGATAATGAGAGCACTTACTTTTCATCCCCCACGAGGGAGCTGGTCCCTGCTGTCACAGATCTCTGTGCAACCTTTACTATGAAGCTACAAACAAGCCCTTCACAGCATCTACATCTGCACATGGTCAAAAAACAGCATTAGGCCATCACATACCAAAGAACTACAACGCTGGCAGTAACCAGAGGCGGAAAAGCTTAGGACTCCAAGGAGGAACTTGCCTGCTGAGCAACCATGGAGAAAACAAGCTTAGACCCCACATTCACACGTAACAGTCACTTTAAAGCATGAAGCATTTCAGTGACCAAAATCACTTCAATCTAGGCCCCAGCAAGCATGTGTCAGGTTTTAAACGGCCTGTTTCCAGAAAATGCAAGTGGTATTGGTAATGTCAGCAAGAGACCATTTCAGAAGCATCAAGCAGATAAATAAAAAGCCTAAACCTCGGATGCAACAACCCGATCCTCACAGCCTCTGCTGCTTTCTGCTCACGCCAGCTGTGTACGAGTGCCAGGATAAGCCATTTCAGAACCTGAGTTCATCCTTCTCTTCCCACCTGGCAGATGGCTCCTGCTTTACATCCCCCCAGCCACCTCCTCCTAAATGAGCCCCTTTGCCCTGTGATACAGGGGCTGCCTTCTGCTCACCTCCCTGCTCTAAGCTGCAGAGTCTATGAGAGTCCCTGGAAGTGGACAGGCATATTTGTTTGCTTGTATTTCTCTGCTGGGAACAGTTTGCTGTGAAATGGCCCTGTTACCAGAGGAAAAGGCAGGACACTTGGAATATAGGCATAAAGGTGATTCTACAACAGCACTGCTCGCTGTGTACGTAACCTTTTCAGCAAGGGAAACACGACAAGGTCAAAAGGAGCACTTGGAAGTAGACGAACAGCTTCACCAGGGAACACCCAGTCCCACAAGCATTCTTACCCTCTGAGTACACTTGGGAGAACATAAAAGCAGCCAGAGTAAAAGAGCAAAAACAGTGATGGAATTGCTCCTCAAGGCATTAGAGGACAGTAGCCAGCCCTTGGGGTTTTTTGTTTGATTAAAGGCATAATATTAGAATTAGTCACTTGTCCAAGATGCAGGCAAGAGCATTTTTACCAGTTCCCACAAGCTCAGACCTTACACCTGATTTCCTTAATGATTAAGGGAAAGGTTTTATCTCCCTTGCTAGTTAGGTCAGCTGTCCACAGTGATTGTGAAGGTGATGATGCCCAGGTTATTCAAGGATCCTTCTCTTCTCCCCTGCCCATCCCTTTCTAATTCTCTTTCTGAATTTCAGCAGGTCAGTCTCCTTCACCTGTATGTTTTATCATATGGAACACAGGTGACTGCAAAGCTGCAGGTCATAATTACTGCACTGTTTCAGGGTGAACAGAGCTTAATATGGTTTTAATACAATTACCCAATTATAAATTTGTCTGATTCTTGGCCTTGCACTTGCATTTCACATGACACAGCTAAATCAACCAGACACATCATAAAAAGCAGTAGTAGGGGATATACTCATCAGTCATTCTGAAAAGAATCAACTTTAAAAGTCCCAACTAAATGCAGACTTTGGGAGAGGGAAAGGATAGAAAATCTGTTGAATAGAAGCAGTGCTTGTGCCATGAATAAGACATGTTAATTCTGCTGTTCATTCTGTTTTAGAACAAATGCATTAAACATTTATTACACCAAATGTTAGTTTAAAACAATCATTAAAACCAGTTTTCTCTCTGTCCACTGGAGATCAGTTATTCATTTAAAGTTGATGAAGCTTCCCTAATTTCAACATCATTATTTCTATGTGCACATAACAGGAGCCATTATATTTTAGATTCATATAGTAATGTTGTTCAATATATTTCTCACACTTTCTACCACCTTTTGAAAACCTTTATACTAATCAAGAACATTTCATTTAAAAATTCATCTCTTAATGACCATCTTCTGGAAATACATGTGCAGCATGTATAAGAGGGAACAGTCAGCTTAGAGTAATACACAGAGATTGATTATTTCTGAGCCAGATAATTTCTGTTCTTTTCTTTATGTTTAGACTTTGTTTAACTGGTCATTCATCATAGGGTTTTTTGGTACTTCATTATTTGCCAAGCTATTTACTTTCCCTCCTAGCTGGAGATGAGGATGTGGACCCAGAGTTTCCCAAACCTGTGTTATCTCCAAAGTATAGTCCCAAAGGAGATGGAGGCTGGTCTACCTCTTGTTAGTGCCTAGTGGCAACTCTGATGGTTGACAGTCTAGGCGGCTTCGCTGGCTGTTGGTCCTACACTGCCTCACCAGCATGGAGACGGATACAGTGAACATCCCCGGCACTGGCTGAGCTTTCCAGAAGTCAAACACAGGACGGGCAGACTCAGGCACAGGTCTGTGTTGTTGCCCAGTGCTGAGCTAGGTGGAGAATAGCAAGGATGACATCTTAGTTAGTAATGACTGCTGAAAAGGGCAACTGAAGCCTTTATTTTTTAAAATATATTAATTTACAGTCATTAACATAACGAACTTGGCAAATTAGGAGCAAGAAAATTGCTGCCATCTACTGCTGGAAAGAAATATGTGAATACTAAAAGCCTTTTCCAAAAACAAGTTCTGAACTACAATTACCTTGAGGAAGTTTATTTCAAGTGTAAGCCTAACTCTGGAAAGGGGTGTTTGTCACACACAGACAAGAGGGACGTGATGCTGCAGTTTGATGATCAGCATATCAGCTGGGTAGACAGTCAAGAGTGCCCTTCTTGCTCCATAAGCAAACATTTCTCTTTAATAGAAGAGAATTAATAAGGCTAGCAGGACTCTTTCACACTACGCTATGTAGAGCTGTACTTTAAATACATTCACCTGTGCCTAAACAACTCCTAGTTGTACGTTTCCATCAAAGGAATATGGCTTAAAACTTGGAGAAATCTTTTACTTTGGATTCCCCATTTGCTTAAATTTTAGGAGGTATTTTTCTCTCTCCTCCAAGTCCAGATTAACTCCTTTATAAAAGCTCAGAGTCAGAGGGGGCAAGGCAGTCGCTCATATGCCACTGCTGCTTTGGGAACGGTTAATCCAGTAAAGATGCTACTTTGTCAGGGATTCATAGATAAACTCTATACTGGTCTGCAGGTAGGTATTCCTTGTGAGAAAGGCAGATAGATGAGACAGATCTTACAAGGGAAGAACATAAGTGTCTGGAATAAGTTTATATTCATTTAGAGCTTTACGGGTGGAGCAAGAGTCCACAAACTAGAATTCCCATGTTCTGTTCCCAGTCCCTGTGCCCATCATGTGTCCTTGTGCTTCCTCTTAGCCATGGTCACTCTCAAACCCATAATGATGCTTTGCACCAACTGTATTTTCCCTCCAAAGCATTTACTTCAACAACCTCTTGTCCCTACAGCATCTGTGCTTCTGGGGTTTTTGTTTCCTTGCACTTATGTGAAAGCGATAGGACTCCATCAACTTTTCTCACTCTCCCTAGCATATTGCTATTTAAAGGCTAATTTTTCCACTTCATTTTCAAGCATATTATTGTCTTCATATCGTGCACCCAGCAACCTCAGAAATCCTCCCTCCTCTGCTCAGTCAAATGCCCTCTGCCTAATTCTGCATGCTTCACCCCTGCTTGTGCTGTTGCTCAAAGATCACCATTTCAGCACTTCCTCCCCCTTTCAAAACCAACAACAAATTATATCAGAAGACAGAGGAATATCTGTCACACAATGAGATCCATGCAGTGGGTCAAATGCCTTTAAACAAGCCATTATTTGGTCTGCTTTTCCAAGAAATTGCTCATCCAATGTGTCTGTTACTTTTGCACTAGGTGTGCAAAACTCCACTGGCTTTAACATCTGCCCCATTTTCTCACACTATTCTTTCCCCATGGTGAAGAGAGCAAGCAACATGTTTTTAATATTCCTATGGGGCAACCACAGTCTTCACTGAGCACCAGGACACATGGCTGGGGCAGAGCACCTTTGACAGCAGATTTCACAAAGTCATACTGAATCTTTTGTCCTACAGAAAAAAGCAGTGTCAAAATTGCTCAGTCTAGCTCTGCAGCAGCTTTCCCAGAGCAGCTGCTGTTCAGCTCTGTTGTGAGAGCAGATTCCACCACCCATCTGCATGCCTGACTCCACTGGTAGTTCACAAGGAGGGGGCAGACTGACAGAAAGGAATGAGACCAAATTAGACCTGTCTGAACTACAAATCATTTTCCATTTCCTCTTAATTCTCAGAACCATTTTACTCTGTCTTGGATACAAAGAAGCTGAGAAACAGCATTTAGACCTCAGCCGAGACCTCAGAGCAGCAGTAATTAAGAGGGTGAAAAGCAATAATTTTCTTGAGTAGCTCTCTCTTTCTCCTGTACACACGTCGTGTGCAGCACACTGATTCATGTCAGCAATTAAGACCTACTCTTTAATCTCAAACACTTCCATTGCATAGTTGATAGGCAAAAGTACCTGAAATGCCCAAAGCAGTGTCTCCATTCTCCACTCCCAGTGGCAAAAAAGGGTTGGAAAAGAAGAATTTAAAAAACCCTCCAATTTCTGAAATACATTTTCACAAGTTTAGACAAAACCACTCTCAGAAACAAGCATTGGAAATGGCAGCCACCACGCACAGGCATGCTGCCCTGGGCCAACGTGCTCTTCTGGGCTCCTCTCCTCCTGGCTCCCATGATGCCTGACACAAGGCATCAAGTCAGCCACTGTTCATGTTTATGGAGAGAAACTGGTAATCACCCCCCACCCAAAAATACAGTGATTACACCACAGAATAAACAGACACCTGCCAAGTACAGTTTCCTCCAGACACTCCTAGGCAAGAGAGTTTAGAGCCGGGCGCTGCAGCACCATTCAGTCAAAGCTGAGGACAGAAAATAGGGAGGTTTATGACATGGCAAAGTTTGGCTTTCTGTCTTCCACCACCACAGACACTCCAGAAGGTGATGTTTCCCTCAGATAACTTGCCAGGGATGACTCAATGCAAGACAGGTGTTACTAGGGAAGAGTCCATCCAGCCAAGCCAGCTGAAAGTGCTGCCAGTGTCAGCTAAACCACGGCTCTAGCACCAAATTGTTCCACTCAGCTCAGAAATCTTCCACTTCACTTGTGAACTTGTACCCACAGCACTAAAGAAACTGGTTAGATGAGCAATCCCTGCTGCGCAGCTAGTCACCAGATGAGCAGGTAAGAATCTGTCCCTGTAAATACAGACAGATTTAAGTATGTGTTTAACAGATTTTCTGAACCAAATCTCTGATGCATTTAAAGGGAAAAATTAGCATTTTTTTATTTGTATTTTCCTGACAGAACCAGGTGCATGAATAATGTTTCCCAGTAGGAGGAAACCATAGAAGGCTTTTTTTTTCCTCCTAGGAACACAGTCTACAGTCTTTCAGTGACACAGAAATCAGCCTAACAGAAGCATTTATGTCAGGTTATCCTACGAGGAGCATTTCAGCTGTATTATCCAGAGAACAACATCTGTACAAGATTTGCCTGCCAGGAAAAAAGTCTCTACTGCATTTTCCCAAAAGGAAAATTTTTATAACCTTTTGCTGACAGGGAAGTAATAATTATCCTCAGAGGAGAACACCATTGGAGTTTCCTGACAACAATTTATTTATTTATTTATTTATATTTGCAATGGAAGAAAAAAAAATTGTGATGAATGAAATGCTGGTACATTTCTACAGGGGAGAAAGAGAAAGAAAAAAAAAAAAAGAAACCCCAAAATACCCCCAAAACCAAGTTGCAGTGCAAATAGAGCATCTGAAAACACAAACATGACAACAAAGCAAACAGAGACACTGCCATGGACTTCGCAGGCCCAAACAAGGATGTGTGCAGTTGCAGCACTGAGGTGAGCACCTCACACCACAAAGTGTGACCCACTCATAAAGTGTGTGGCTGGCATTGCCTCGAGTTTAACAGTGCTGTGCCTCCTTTGTCAGCCAGGATTCTTGTGGGATTCTACAAAGGCTGTAGGAAAGGGAAAATGAGACTTGCAAAGTCATTTTCCAAGCTCTGCATTTGCATTGTTCCCCCAGATCTCCCTTTCAAGTGATCTTAAGAAGCTAATGTGGTGCCAGAAATTATATACAAAACAGTTTAACACAATCATTAGTCTGAAAACAGGAGAACATCACAACTAATTGCAAGGCTACCACTGAGGTGAGATGAAAGCAAACACTGATCTTTCTTAAATTGTTTTTTTGTTTGTTTCCTTGCCTAGTTATTATCATGCGAGTCTCAGTATGTGAATCAAGACCTCTAGTCCCATGGCTTTTTTATAAAAAGACAGTGTTAACAGTGTTAGAGGTTCCTCTTGAATGAACATCACTCTTCATTTTTTCATCTTCCCCAAGGATGTCTGCTTCTCCTGGCCTTTGCCAGCTATTAGATGTGTTTGTTAGACAGGGGCTGGGTGGATAGGAGAATAATTTATGTCACTCTGGTGTTTTCATGAGCTTCACACAAAATTATTAAAATCAACTACTTTCAAGCTCCCGGGTAGAGAAGCCATCTCCACGTATACAGAGGTGCTAGACATTGTCTCTCTGCTTGTGCAACGTTTTCTCTTGTCTGTGCTTCTATTCTTAGTGCCCAGAGAGATACCTGACTAACTTCTTAGTGTAATGAAAGAGATCAATATGCCTCTGGAGCAGGCACTAGGGAGTGAAGCATGATGTGCAACTCCAGTGTTACCGCCCCAAGCAAGCAAGGCTAGGTCAGGGTTACACCTCATGGTTTGTGCAAGACCGTGTCTAACCTATAAATACTTCTTTGCTGATCCTGGCACCCAGCTCCTTTCAGAAGTTGAAAGATATTTCCAGAGCCCTGGATATTGTGGAAACACAGATATATCCTTACCACGGTCATGGTTTGGAGTCTCTGTCAGGTACTCAGCTGGATGAAGCAAGAAATAGTTTTCATGAACGTTTCAAGAACTATTCACGTACTGGACATAAAACGGCCAATGATACAAAGGCCTTTGGTCAGGGACATACCATGGCACTGTCCTAGGAGTGCTGTGATTATCCAAACTAAGACAGGGCTTTAGGAGCACAAGCTCTTTTTCTTAGGCCCAGCGACTCTTAAATTCTTCTGCACAGCATCCCAGCTTAGGGCTGTGCCAGATCATGCCTAGAGGGCTGGAGACCACAGGGGCTCCTTCTGATGAAACTGAAGGTGTAGGTTTTTTGCTGCAAAGGAAGGAAGGAAGATGGTAGTTGAGTCTCCTCTCACCACACCATGGTATAAGGTGACGTTTCCCAGCCTGTGAGGCACACCTTGGCAGCCAAGTACTACAAAGTGTGATTGCAGGCGCCCATGCACTACTACAAATAATTACTTCACTAAAGCAGAACAAATAATAAGAAAAGGACAAACCAGATCTGTGTCCAGTTTTCCTAGAAGATATAGGAAAGGACAGGTATGTGCTGAGACACTAGCCCAGTGGCGGAATGTCAGGCTCTTGAAGTCCTTGCTATTATACAGTCCTGAGCCCTGATCCTGGCATCTTTACTGAGCACTTATTCATAACAGCAACATCTGAGGGAAGAATTGCCTAAATAAGCACTGTAGAATCAGGCTTGAAATTGCCATAAGAACATGATCATAACACTTGGCAGAATAACGTCTCACAGCTCCACTAGATTATTTATGATATTCCTGCTAACAGTCTTGTCAAATGAGTATAGATTTATTATTTTAATTATCTCAAGCTTGTAGAGATTTAAGCATCTGTTATAGGTGTTCAATAAGTATTAGAACAGCAATCAATTTTTCTTAAACAGGGGAGTGATTCATGGTGTTCTGTGAATAGATAAACTCACTATAGTCAATACCAGAAAGAGACTTTGAAAGAAAGCAGGAGGCTCTTTTAATTAGCTTCTAATTAATTCTATTTAGGAAGCCTAGATGAAACATTAACATTTAGGAACACTAAAAGTCATTTAATTACAGGATTGGGTGAGTTATCCTCAAATCTTTCATTGCCAAAGCAGCAGTGTTTTCTGTTCTCTTTCCCAGCAGGACAGTGCTTATGGATTATCTATACAACTTCTGTTGAACATCCTCTGTCCCACATGGCTTTCCTGCTTATGCAATAGATTTATCAGTTAGCAGTGATGGACTATCGGAAGAATTCAGCCCACAGCTTTTCTTGATGCAATTTGAATCCCCCTTGGGCACTACTTAACACTGGTAAAAATCAAAACAGAGGAGACTTCCAGGTTTGACTTGGCTCAAAGGGCTCCATTAAAAAAGCATGTCTTGTGGACACCACAAACAGATCTTGGAGTAGCAGTCTTTATGTCTAGCATCTATCATGAGTGGAATAAAAGAATAAACATTCATCTCTAGAGTAACAGATATCCCTATACAAAGGTACGGGACTTTATTCCTCGAGTAACTTCTATGACGCTGGTGATGGTATGAAGGGTCAAAGCGGTGGGCAACAGGAGTCCAGGACATTATGAGTATCTTGGTACTACATTTCTTAACTACCACTCCATTCATAACAGTAGAGCTGGTCTTGGATCAACATTTCCAAAGGACTGGTATAGATTTAGATTTCAGGTCCTTAGGCAGAGCTGCTAGCTCAGCCCCTGAGCATCCAATGCATCATCAGCCCTAGTCAGGGAGCAAGAACCCCTGATGCTCCAAAACCCCGTGTCACATTGTCCGGCTCACAGTGTTAACAGGAACATTGTAGAGATGCCACTGCGGAGCTTAATGCTGGCCCTGAAGGGGTGAAGGGACCAGCAGAGAGTACTTGCTGAGTGGGTGCTGAACAGGTTTCCCAGTGCCAGCTCAAAAGACACCCATGAGCTCACCAAACTCTCCAGTACACAGCTCGCCGTTTGCTGCCACTGGGGGTAAAGCCACTGAAGCATCAGAACTGTGACAGACCACAGGAGGGTGGGTAGATGGCACGTCTCTGCCTTTGCCGATACTCTACCTAAGTAGCCTTAGCTCAGCCAGGTGATCCTGGAGCTTCTCAGCTTGGGACAACTCAGGTGTGCCCACCCCTACAGTGTGTCTCTTAGTGTCTCCCCCCATTCCTCCTCTCCATTCCCAACTCTCCTACACAGCAACATTTTCATCTTCTTTGGACCTCATCTGTTTGGGATCTAGCCCAAACCATAAAAAGAAGGAAACTGAAGGCAGAGATAACTACTCAACTCCTGCTGATACCTCCCAGCCTTATCCCTTCATCTATTATCGCGACTTTATGGCAGGCATTTTTACAGAAGCTACCGAGGACCAGTGCTGAGTGAACATCCTGTCCCAAATGTGGTATGCAACAAACCTTCACAATACATCTCACTGTGCTGCATTTTACTAGCACAGAAACAGAAAAATGTCCCTCAAACTATTTTGAGCCACTGCCCTGGAAATGAAAGGGAATGGGTCTTTGAAGGTAGCAAGGCTTCATTTTATGCAGAACAATAAAGTACCACAACAACAATAGATGCTCATCCATTCTTTCCCAGTCTTGAAGAATTTTAAAGTATTAGAGAAGTGGAAGTTGAGACAACTAAGAAAGCATAGAATGAACTGAAGACTGCAAAGATAATGATGGTCCTTTACATCAAGTTTTATAAGAGAAAGAGACTTACCTCAATATGTGTGTGCGTGAGAGAGAGAGATTCCTACAATATTCACAGTAAAATCTTGCCATTATGGAATGGTACATGGGACAATGCAGCTTTAATTTTGGGAAATACAGGAATTTATTCTAATTGCTGTAGATTTCAAATCCATCAGAGCAAAGACACAAATTATGTAAAATCCCTAGGAAATCAACTGTTCTTTTATGGCAACCCCTGATGTTACCTACCTGTAAAAGAGCATCTCAGCACAGCAGCTTTACCTTTCCAGAGTCACACCTGACTCAAGATTTCAAAAAAATTTAAGGCCATGATTACATCAGCCAGCTGAGGAGCCAACAAAAAGACTGTTATTACTTTACTTACTGTGGGCAGTCTTAAATTAATTTTCAGGTGATATATAAGCTACAAAGCAGTAGAAATTTGCAGATAAGCATGCATCCTATGAAAAGGAGGCAGCAGGAAAATGAGACACAGAGCTGTTTATGGAAGAAACGGATAAATGGAGCATCGAGGCTCATCAAGTTAATGAGACAAAGCCAGATGTCTAAACAGAGAAGGCTTTTGCTAGGATATCCGAAAGATGCAGTGAGCAAAAATAAATACCATGGATCTGATTGCCACTCTCCAACAGAAATCAGGCAGCTTTTAGCTCAAATTTTCCCCAAAGGCAGTGATAGGAATATTATTCTCCCCTGTACAACGGACTTTATCCATTCCCAAACCTCAAAGTCTACCCCTCCTGCAATCGATAGACAAAGCCAATATTTTCAGGAATAAGAATACAGGTGCAAAAGCAAAGGCCAGCTACCAGTCTTAATAAATTCACCTGCTGTCCCAAGAAAGCCTTTGGGTATGTATTGAACACATGAAAACAAATACACTAGATTTGTCAATTGGTGAAATTCAAAATTGGATGTAAATCCCAAATCAGTTCATTGTATAGAGTTACTGATACAATGCAAGTGCCAGTTTCACACCCTACCGCATCAGTGACATTCCCATGGGCTTCAGAGACTTTGGATGAAGCCAGATGTACTATAATACTCTGTTAAAAAAATAGTGTGAAGAAAATGCTTGCTTCCTGTCATTCTTGAGATTCATTCCACAGCTGTAGCCAGGTCTGGCTCACATTTTCCAAATAAACAAATTGCTAGAATTTGGTCCAAAAGAAAAAGTACAGCTCTGAGAAAAAAATATGAAACAAGAGACATGTTTTCAGTACTAGAAGCATAAGATAGATCCAAAATTCCACTTCTTTCCCCTTCCATTAGTTTTTCCTGTCTAAGTATGGTGCTTCAGACACAGGAGCA
Organism: Neomorphus geoffroyi; assembly: GCA_033558235.1. NCBI lineage: Eukaryota > Metazoa > Chordata > Aves > Cuculiformes > Neomorphidae > Neomorphus > Neomorphus geoffroyi. Next base: position 8,206,990 of record JAUMJM010000045.1, on the reverse strand, counting down.
TCAAACCTTCATATTTTAAAACATCAGGCTGAGTTTGCAGGACCAGCAGTTTTGAAAAATATTACAAGACTGAATAAATGTAATAGAGCTCATGGAGGGGAGGGGGGAAAGTGGAATACTGTGGTATCATTTTTCTATTGCCTTTTGTTACAACAACTGTACACAATTATTTCCTTTTCTGACTTTTTTTGCAACTGAATCAAATTCTTCTAATTCAGGATTATAAAATCTAGTGAAAAAAAAGAATCCTAAATTACCAAAGGCAAGAAACAAACTTTATACTTAGCTGTACTGGTTATAACAATTTCCATAGTAATTATGTTATGCACATCATCTAACACCTTGTCTAAAGTGAATTCTCTACTTCATTTTAGTACCACCATAGGAACATATATTTAAGAAGTTATAAGACTGCAACAATTGCCTTGGGGAGTCACACTTGCTACTGTGTTCTAAATGCTAAAACAATACTTCTAAGGAAGCAGATTTTCTTTTATGAGCAACATTATTAATTGAGAGCAGGAAACAAAATATAAAATTTTTTTATTAGTCTCATCTCCGAAGAAGAGGCAGGCACTTTTTGTGCCCTCTGTCCACCCACACCCAGGAATTACTGAACTTGTTGACCAGTTTAATTTAAATTCAGAAAAAAAGTGAGACACTCAAAAAGATATTAAGTTCCTAGAAGTCTGGCAAGAATAAACATATATAGGAGACAGAGACCTACTACAGCATGCACAGAAGAAAGGAAAGTACCACAAACTTTACTTAATAAGAGACTACAATATCTTTGGCAGACAAAACACCCCCTGTTGTTAACGTAATTGAGATAAAAAGTCAGTCAACCCAATACAAAAATTTGTTCACTATATCCCTCTTGGAATGTGATAAAGAATACATAAGATGCAGATTAAAGTCAATTCATGCTCTCAGGCTTGTAAGCTAGGACAATGATTTACTTAAGACAGTATCATAACCATTGTTTTGTCCTCAGCAATGCATCAGCCGAATGTGCAGAGCTTCTGCCTTGCTTTGTTGTGTTCTTGAATTAACCATCATTGCTTTCAATCTGCAATTCCAAATATCAGTGACCATGTGGGATATAAAGTACCTTGGTGATTTCCAGGGGAGCTGAGTTTACTTAGTACCTCCCAAGGGCTTGCCTGCAGTGCCTGCAATGGGGCCTTCAGTGGAGAAACCTTTTCCTGTTCTGCCTAATGAATGAAGCATTGAATCAATTAAGTTGTACTGAAATGCAAGCTAATTAGTAATTAATTAAGTCTGTGATCTCTGTTGTGTAGCACCTCTTAATTTCAAGGCATTTTCACAGATTTGTCAACATCATCTTCATTTCTGGGAAAAAAAAATCCTCAAATAAAGTAAAACATGTAGCCTCATGAGGAAACACAGCTAGGCAAAGGGCACAAAGAGCTAGTCCTCCCTCACTACATGCTGCCAAAAAACATTTTACTATGTTATTGAAACGTACATTGATACACTCTCTGCAGAACATGCAGCTGCCTGACATTTTAAATTTTTAGCAGGAAGGGCTTGAGGTGACATAAGGCTCAATCCGGTATTTCTGATTGATTTGCAGATCTCCCTGGGACATGAAAAGGTATTGGAGCTGCATAAGGAATGCAAGATCGAGGAAGCACTGTATTTGTCTTTAGGATCTCAATTCACGTTATACACAACGATGTCCGAGACTGAGTCCATACCATGGGCTCAGCCTTACCATCAGGTGATAAAAGCATCACTGGACTATTCGTGCTTAACACTTTCTTGTTTTCACAAGTCCTTTTTGTCTTCAATCCCTGTTCCCTGAAAGAGAAAAGAGAAACATGCCTCAAAGATTGGTGGGAAAGGATCATGGCTGCGAACCGCAAGTGAATAACATTTCCACGATGCACCCAACGTACCTGTGCAGCAGTTGTTTCATGTTTCTGCCTTTTGCTGTGAAGAATAGAAAACAGACCAGCATCCAAGATGTTTGTTTGAAGTGCTGGACACTCAACCTAAAGTTCATCATGTCAGGGACTCAGACCTGGACCTGCTACTTTCCAGCCAAGTGCCACAGGTTCACTAGCTGCTCAGAAATGGACTTAGCTCTATTCCAGAATCATGTGGGGTTCCTGAATAATCTTCCCCACCAAGTCCAAAGCAGGCCATCAGATCCAGAATGTGATGCCCGACTACATCCTGCATTCTCAAATTCCTTCCCCTGGAAGCAGTGATGGGACTGACTACTTTGCTGTGACCCTTTGGAATATTACAGAGCTTGACTCATCCCAAATAAAAATGACTCAAGGGTGGCATTTCTTGAGCATCAGATATCACTCCTGAGCCTAAGAAATCTTTCAATAAGAAGCAAAGTCCCATTGCATCAGGTGCTGTTTGAATACAGAGCACAGCGTCTGCAGAGGAAAGTCAGCAGATGAAGCAGACAAGAGCCACAGGGAGAAATAACAGCATAAGGGTGCGTAACAACCTTAAGGTTGCAATAGAGAAGCTGGATACAGATCCCAGGTGTCCTGGCTCCCAGCCCTATGCTTACAGCATCACATCACTATGCCAGGCTCACAGATGCTGCAGTTTTAAGCCTATCAGTCTTCCTGTCAGGTGTTACCTCAACTGACATGAAGTAAAGCTGCCGTGATAACTTCTCCCAAACATCTCTACTTTTCTTGGCCTTGCCAGTCTCGCTTAGAAAGCAGTTCACAAACACTGGGACCTTTCAGTTTGCTCCTTTTCTCAGAGCTTTTGCTTCATCTTGTTTTACTGCTTATAAGCAAACCTCATCCAATTACAGGTAAACATAAAAACACACATGCACACGTAGCAGTTTTGGAGGTGTTACAACTCCCCCATCACTCCTAGCCTTGGGTTATCCATCAAGGATCATGCTAGATTGTTTCACGCTCAGATAATTTAATTTAGTTCAAAACACTACTCGCAGCAAAACATGACTTTGGAAAATCAGTCAGCACATTGCTGTCAGGAAGCTTACCCTGAGCAACTTCTACTTCCAGGCTGCTTCCAAGTCTCTCTTGACTCTGACAGCCAGCTGTGCATAAGAGGAAACCAGCATTCACAGAACATGGCTAAAATCAGAGAGAAAGGTTAAGAGGAAAAACAGTAGGAAAAGAGATCACAGTTTTAACATCTTAGTCTTCAAAGGCACTGCTGAGTTACAGGAGGTCGATAAATGTGCTGAGATGGTCTCTGAGAGAATAGGCCACTAGGTGGTTAGGGAGAGGAAGAAAATCTGATTAAAGGTCAGCAAAATGAAGGAGGGCTGTAATTTCACCTAAAAGAGGAGCTCTGAATTTGATGAAGCTGCCAGGGCAGACACTACCATCCATCAGAACTTTCCTTCTTCTCTGTAGAGAACAAGCAGATTTGTAAAATCTCCACAATCTTCAAAAATTGTCTCACAGTAAGGCACAACAATATCTGCTGCACAGCCAAGAAAGCAAGAGTTAAGGTTGCCACAGTAACCTCCTTCTGAGATCTTATGGCAGGGATTTTTCACAGGAGTTTAAAAGAGGAAGGGGCCCCAATCACAGAGACAAAAAGCAGTAGGAACTGACTGCCTCACACCTCCCAGCTTTCCTTGAGGGAGGAATCCAATTAGCCATCCATAATAGGTCCATCTGCTCTTAGTCTATGAAGAGCCCTGGCCAAATATGTCTTGGCCTGAATCCTGCAAGGGCTTTCCTGGTAGAGGCAGTAGCTGAGGGTGCTCTGAAATCTGCATATATTTTTCTTCTGCTCCAGACTTTGCAAGCTCGAACTGAAAAATCGTATTCTTTCAAAACGATGGACATGGCCCAAATTCTCAGTTGGGTATGTGGCACAGGGCCACCACCAAAGGAGGCCTGTAATTCTTCAATGCTTTAGAGTCTTTAGAAAGACCATGATTGTCTTAAGACCAGACACAAGACTCACCAAAGGCTCGGCTTCCTCCTCTCTTCACTGGCCACTGGATGGCTGACCCTTTCAGCAGGCTCTTAATGAACTACAGAAACTCATTCCACCCCTCTTTCTCTAGAAATTCACTATACAATAAAATAAGTAGAAATGAAACTTAATTAACTCTTCTTCCTACCCTACTATTGCTTCTTTCTCTCTCTTTTCTCAATCCTTTTATTTTTAATTAAACATTTCTGATGTAGAAAATGAAGGTAAGGCTGGCAGAGAGGGATTGTAATGGAAACATGCTCAGGTGACAGGGAAGCTCTCTGAGACACTTCTGCACTCCACTAGAAGGTAAAAATGCAATGTAGCCACTTATACGCTCCATATATTTCCAGACTGAGACCAGCAGCGTACAAACTCCCTCCTGTCTGGACTTGTGGAGGTGAAATGCCACAGGGACTACTTACACTGACTTGGCCCCTCTTGATTTCTCCTTACCAGAGAAGACCACTTACTGGTCAAGCTGAGCCCTAACACTTGAGCTCTACAGAAAAGCAAACAGCTGAAGACTTAAGCTGGCACATAATATCTCATAACATTCATTTATCCCTCATTCTGGGAGTCAACCTCCATGCAGAAACTCAGGCAAGAAGTAAGGAGTTTAGTTCAGATGTATTCAGTGGTCTATGAAGACTTTGTTTCTTACTGCCTCATGGGCCCCCATGGACCTCTTTCCAGCACACTACACTTCATATATGGGCCAGAGCAAGGTAAGACTCCAGGAAGAGTGGGAAGGAGGACTTAAGCAGTGACAATAGAAGTTATATGAGGTGAATGTGGCAGCGTAAGGAACATTTACTTTATTCCAAAGCTGCACTTCAGTACCTTCACAACAGCATTGCAATGTTATTGTGACCAACATTAAAGCAAATTCAAATACAGTGTTTTCTGACAAAATGCTATTACCATGCTTCACTACACAAAGTCTCAACTGTACATCCCCTAGACTTTTCCGTACTCAAAAGGTCTGGATACAAATGAGGGCTTATGGTGAAGTCCCACATATCTACACAGGCACCATCATCTGAAGAAGTGATTCTCTGTTTTGATATTCTAACAAATGTTCTTCCCCTAAAATGCAGGAAAGACACATGGTGAGGAACTTGTATAGAGCATATGGTGCTGAAATATCAAGCTGATATGCCTTTAACAGCTTTTGACAGTGGTAAAAGATCAATTATTGCACCATAAATATTAAAAAGTTCCTCCAGCCTTTCACTGAAATGAATGTATATTTAAACATCAGTGTTTCCCTTTACCAGCAGCCAATTTTCCTCAGAATCCGAAAGTTATACAGCCTTACAAACTTAAATTAAATCCTCGATTGCTGTATGTTTACATCTCCAGCTGCTAAAGAACAGGCCTACTATTTGCAGCACAAACTTCTGAAGCCACTGAAGCTGCAGACAACCTACAAATGGCCCTTCACTCTTTCTTAAAGCTAAAAGGTAAAATGGAATTGCTATTGCTTTCCTTTTCCTTCCCTGCGATTACAAGGGGTTACAGCAAAATAACCTAAGATGCCTCTGGAAAGTATTGGGTAAAAGGGGCTGATTTCACAGATTGACTACTGTGCCAGCTGAGAGATGCAGAAATGCATTATGTTTTATTCTCTGAATTTCTGGAGCCATGAGATTTCTGCCTAAGATTAATATACACATGTACATATTTACACGTGTGTGCACATGCACGTATCCAGACTCACAGTCTTGCTAGTCTTAATTTTCATCATGAAGAAAATTTGCAACCTCCTTTCAATAGTTTTTTGTGGAAAGTCACTGAGGTTAAATAACAATGATATAGGTTTGCTACTAAAATTAATATTTGATGGCATTGAGATTGGATAGGTGATAAACCTAATGACCCTAGAGTCCAGTTCAAAGTAGCACTCAATGGAATTTGACATTGAGCTGCACGTCTTGGGTTTGGATTCAGAGCTAAACTGTCCTGCCATGGTTCTGAAATTATTCATACAGAACCATTGTTATTACTTAAGGGTAACATACTCCAAGCAGCACATCCACTTCTTGCTCTGGAAAGGTTCCTATCTAAGGGAAGGTATCCTAGCATGCTTTGAGCTTCAAAAAAAGTGCTTGTCTTTGCTGACTGCTGTAGATAGGGCTGTTAGAGACTGTAGGCGTTATCTGTACCAGTGGGATCATACAGTGAGAGCAGTGAAGGTCAGGAATCTTTTGTGCACCAGTGGACAGACACTCACTTGCTGTGTGAACAGACAAAACCAACAGAGAGAGGGGAAAGGATGCAAAGGTAATGGATCCCTGAGTCCTAGCACAGCACAGCTGAAAAGCAGAGTAGAGCTTTCTTGCTTCCAGGCCAATGCATCACCCGCCAGGCCAAATCACTGCTCTGCTTCTCACATGTTTGATTCTATATGATCCGGATTCCCAATATGCCCTGAGGGCACAGCCAACCCTACACACAACAAACCATTTCATGCACATTTATTGTTTTCAGCAGAACATTTCTACCCAGATTAGTGCTCTATACATGGCCATAAAATTACTACAGTTTAATTAAAGCCAAGTAGGTCAATTAAAAATGTTGTAGTAAGAATAAAGTTAAAAAAATCTTAGGTCAAATCTAGCACAGAATAGTATGAAATTGCAGATTCCTATATAAAATGCCACCCTATAATGTGTCACCAATCCACATCTCTTCCACATGGGAATCACCTACTTTCCTCTCTTGATTGTTGTAGCTTGAAATACACACTTGGTCTTCAGGTCTAGTCCCCTTTGCCTTTTCCACCGATACTTTCCTGCTTTACACTAATTGAAGTTCTTCTACCTGCCTCATTATTTCCCACATCCAAGGTGCAGTGCTTGGGGTGGTAGCTGCTGGATTGGCTTATCTTGGATGAAAAATTCAGCTTCCCCTCTTCTCTGTGTCATTTTGAGTACAGGTCATTAGATAGCACAAGGACCATAACCTTTGCATCTTATCATATAATGGCAGCCTTGTCCAGCAGTCTTAAGTGATCTCCTTTCTCGGCAGCCGTACTTATCTTGGTTGGAAACTGCACTCTGAAGTTAGATCCATCTGCTCCCTTGCATCCTTAGCTCTGCAGTCTTCTGTTCTTACCTTCAGGTCAGACCTGAGCCAAGGTCCAGATATATCCTAGCAGACGGTGGTGATACCAGTATGTATTACTATTGCATATCTTCCACCAAACCTGCCATGGAAATTAACCTGCAGGATAAAGTCAGAGAGCACATGGTTAAAGATAGAACTACAGCAATCAGTAGCAGGTAGGGTAACCTAAGCAAAAAAGGAGCTTGTGACGAAAAGTTAAAAATCAGTGGTACCCTTGGGAATACGGTGGCAGAAAAAAGCAGAGTTAACATCCTCCAACATGTTGTCTATACCATTTGCATTAAATAACTCCCTAATTGCACAAGGGACATGATGCCAGAAAGGACTGGTGGGCAGGTAGCAGAGAAGAGAATCAAGACAGTGACTGTCAACCTGCTCCAACCTGGGATGACTTTCTCCATGAAGGGACTACTCATAGCTTGTTAGGGTTCAACAAAGGTGAGAAGGGTGTTTGCAGCTGTCCTTCAGCAAATGACTGCTTGCAGTAACTACAGTGAGCTATAAAAGAAGCCCTCCCCTAGTTACCAAACAAAGCAAGAAACTGAGTACTGTAGGAAAGGAAGAAAAAAGAAGTCCCCAACCACATTCAGAACAGCATGAGAGGCAGCCTGGAGGCAGGGAGCAAACATGGTATCTGTGAAGCTGCTTGGGACCATGTCTGGTTGGGCCCAGAGTCAATTATCAGACTCTTAAGACGAATTCTCATTTCTTCAAAACTAGGCATTTTTTCCCCTTCTCTAACATCTGTGTCATTTTAAAAAATGTTTTGCTTGTCTGAGTCTGGGTAATTTATTTCTGTGATTTGGCTCTGCCTCAGTCCTAAGGGCATTTTTTTGTTTGTTTTTTTGGTATTTTTAAAGAGGATTTTGTGCTCACAAAATATCCCAGATTGACAACTCCAGGAAAAAAAGTTGCCATCGAGCAACTGTGTCAGCCATGACAAGGCAAGTACCCTGCACAATCTTCCCCTCTGCTTCCCAAGATGAGCCAAAACATCCAGCAGAGCTGCAGGCCATGCTATTTCTGGTGTGACTACCACTTCACTGGTGTGAGTGAGCTCTACAAAGTGGAGAGCAGTCTCAAGGAAACCAAATGGAGATCAGTCACTATGAACTGACATCCCAGCCAGCAGACATGCTAACTGGCATCTGTGATCCCAAAAACCCAGAGGTGGAAATTATCTCACAAGTTTTGAAGTAAATCAGATAGATGCTATCTTGTTTATTCACTTGCTATAATCTATTAGCAACACTGATTAAACCTTGACATAGTTCAGCTTAACTACGATGCAATGGGAAGGGAATAGAAGAGCTCACAGAGCAGGACAGACTCAGGGCTCACAAAACACCACAGTCCAGTTTTAATGGCTTACAGAAATTTACCCAACATCAAACTCAACAGACAAAACAGACCACAGATTCATTAATTATGAATACAATTTAGTCAGTGTTAGCCAACAGGTTTGATAAGATTAACCATGAAGGAGAGAGAAAGACAACATCAGTTCAGGAACAATATTTCTTCTTTGCCCAAACATTAAGCTTCTTTGAGTTTTATACCCTAGTACTCTCACTCTATTTCATATCACTTCACACTGATATAATTTTCCTTTATGTTCGTTTTCTTTAACATATTAGATACCTTCTTCATTGCAATTTCCTCTACAAATTGTTCCACAGAAGCAGCTCACTCCTTATAAAAACATAGCTATAAGCTCTGATTCTGTAGTTTTATTTCACACACAAGTACCTCTTTCAAAAGATGCACATTTCACACCTTAATTTCAAAACCAACAACAGCAAACCATGTATTCACTCTCTTTGCAGTTTATCAATCATGGACTAGTGCTTCCAATCGAAAGCTGGTCACAAATCAAGTGATGCCTGCACACAGGTGTATAAAACAATGGAACTTCTAACAAGTTAATCTGGAATTACATCTGTTCCTAAGCTTGGCTAGTATTCAGGCTCACTAGTAAATGATTCTGTCCACACTGTATGTATTCTTTTTGCTAAAGCTGAGGAAATAGCAGGTAGCTCTAACCGTGCAGAACACAGTATCCCCTGTTGGGACCTGGGCCCAGGCCTGGGAAGCTCTAAAGAAAACAACCACAAGACCTGATGGAAACCATGTGGTTTGAAACTTACTTTAAAGCCAGAGGCATTTTCAATCCAACTTAAGAGCAAAGAATTGCAACATTCATCAAAAAACCCTTCTACAGGGCCACCCTCTTTTAAAACAGCACAGCACAAGGAGAGAAGCAACTTCTCAGACAGATGAGCCTCAAGAACAAGGCCAATACATTAAATCACACCCAGAAAACTCCAGACAAGTAACACAGTTCACGGACCATTAGTGTTGCATCAACCCAGCAGCACTTATACCTATGGAGGTTCAAAGCCAGGCTAGACACCTGTTAACTCAGGACCTGGACGCAAAGCAGCAGCACACTGAGCAGCGCAAGCCCAAAGACACAGAATGTTCCAAGAGTTCCCACTCACAAGAGGAAAAAAAGCACATACATCTTCAAATGAAAACAAGCTAGCGGGTGGGGGTGGTGTTGGTTTTCTTGGTTGTTTGGAAGGGTCCAGCAAAAGAGTGCCTGCTACAGTGTTTAGAAGGACAGGGAGCTTACTAACGCAGTGCCACGTACCCATTGGCTTCGGTTTTCAGACCAGCTTAGTGTGCAAATGAAAAAGTGAATGCAGCAGCTGCATGTTCAATGAATGAAAATACAAATGTGAGCAAGGAGCACACCCAAGGACATGGCTGCAAACTCCTGCACAGATCGATCAAGCAGCACCTGCAGAGCAAGAGCTACAACAGCTCCACACAGCAAACTGTCATGTCCTATGGCAGGTGTTCATCTTCATGGCAGGACAGAGAGAACTCTTGTCATTTTTAGCCTTTTCTCCAGTCTCCGAACTACATCGCAGGGTGATCTACATGAAGCTCCAGCCAGCTACCTCTTACACCTTGCACGCTGCAAATCTCTGGCATTGGTTCAAACAAAAAGGAAACAGAGGTTAAATAATCAGTCTTCCAGTGACTCAGAACTGTTCTGTGCAGCTATGTAATCTCCTAGAAATACTCAGTGCTGAAAGGGTTTTTTGTTGAAGATCACTACTTCGATCAAGATAATTTATGTAATTTCAGTTGTGGCATAAGTACCAACTTTAGCAAATGGGGAAAAAATGGAGAAATCCCTCTTTTTATTTGGAAAAATTAATTCCCCATTTCATATCATTTACAATATTCATAAAGTCATCATTTCCTGAATATGAAGTGTCATGTTATAGTAGATGAAACATTTTGGTGTCATGCCTTAAACCAGCAGCAGCAATTTTGAAATACCTTATCAAGATAAGTGTCTCCTCCTGGGAAGAGACTGGCACAATGAGTGAAGCATTAATAGCAACTGTTACTAATGTGCCAGGCAACATTGTCTAACAAACAACAAAACGAAAAAGTAGAAGAGAAAAAAAGTGCAAAATAATATTTTATAACTCCCTTTGAATTATAATTTTTTTTAGTGATGAGTTAGTGCCCTTGGCATACATTGCAGGTGTGGTGGTGTGTGGTGGCAGTTGGGGATGGGGAATGTGACTTGAGGTTGGCACAAAAATCCTTCAGTGACTTATGAGAATTTAAGTCAACCTGCCATTATCTGCCAACCTGTGAACAGTTTCCCTGCTTTCTGTCATTGGCAGGGATGTCTCTCATTAAAGATTGAAGATCATAACTTTTAGATTCCAAACCACCCAGACAATGTAATTAACAATGCATGAGCCAAAGTAATCAACCATCACTTTAGGATGCTTTCTGAGTGTTTTTGTTGGTTTGGGTTTTGTTGGGTTTGGTGGGGGGTTTTTTTAATTATTAAATAAGCTGTGCAAGCATGTCCAAGAAAGTAAGAAATCAGTATCTCTGCCTTAAACCAGTCAGGGGAAGTACAGCACCTGCCTGTTCAGACATTTCAGCCTCAACTGTAGGGCTACAGTTCCTGACCTTCCCTTTACGTCCAGTTCCAATAGATGCCAGACCACACATTTCAGAAGGGTACAAGTGGAGATGACGTTATGGAAGTCACACTTGGAGGTCACTTAGGATGGCCAGGACAACACCTACCTTAATGAAAGCAGAACTGTGTGTACCAAAACGCTTTATTCTTAAAGAAGTCTAAAATGTCAGTGGAAACATCTAAGCAAATAATACAAAGCACAGAAGATGAAACTGAAGCAGAGAGGAGAAGCGATTTCAAGGAACAAGGTACACAGGAAAAAAAGTTTCCCAAAAGTAGAGTACGTTCGGAAGCAATGAGGGAGACAGAAACTTCCCGTAGGAACCAGTTTCATCTAAAATATTCTTTATCAATGAAGTCAAAACACATTTTTAAAAACAGGTTTGACTGACTTTGGATAACCTAAAGAGAAGATCCAGTGATTAATGCAAGTCTGCAGTTAAGTGCAGAGTTACAAGGAACTTGCCTGATGTACTTGAACAAATCAGGGCCACAGAAACCAAGGGCCAAGCAAGCCAAGGTGACACTGAGTGTGTATGCAGAGGACAGGCCTACATTCAGGATATCAGGACTTCCTTACCATAAAAACAGGTCCTGAATGACCAAAAGGCAAGGCTAGAGCCAGCAAGAGTAAAAACCTGAGTAAAGCAAGGGAGGCAGGGTAGCAGGGGAGGAAGCAGTTTGTGGCAGCCTCAGCCACTGGTGTCATTACCTTAACACGTTCCTGATAGACATGGGCTCAAAGCACATTGCACAACAGGAGACCTACATCACCAGACCCCCAACTACTCCTACCTGTTTCATGGCTTCTGTCAGCAGTGGTGATTCCAAAACAGATAAATGCATTTTGTTCAAAAGCAGTGTGGGCCAAGGGGAGTAAATTTACAGTAACATATTCCATCATTTCTAAAATGATATTTTGCCAAGATATCCAGTTCACAAGAAGTGTCAAAATATTTGGTAGCAGTCTGATTCAAACTCACACAAAATATAATTAGAAAAAAAAAAAGTTGTTTACAACATGGAAAATCTGCCTTTTGGCCAGCTCTAACTGATAAACCAGTGTCAGCTCAACAGGCATGTGTTACTTCCTTCTATTTTCCCCTTATTACATTGCACAACTGTAAGAACAAGGTGGTAGCTTGCCTGTCAGATTTCATATTGCCAATACAAATCTGTCCCTGATTTTCAGTCAGTGGAATTAGCAGTCAATCAGTCAAGTTCTTCTCTAACATCGTCACAAAAAATGCAAAAGGTTCGTATTTATTTTATAGTTTTACAGCAGCTAGGCTATCTTTAGAGGTTCATTTCTTGGTTTCATGCTTTACAGCACTCCCTGAAACATTAGTAATATCATCTAGGCAGGAGCAATAAAATTCCAGGACCCTTTACCACATGCAACTCTGTCTGACACCAAATCAAGTTTGTCAAGTGAAATATAGATTGAAGAAAGAAGTGGCATGGGGAGCGCAATCAAATTCATCTCAGTTATATTCATGTCACCGATGTCAATATATTACATCCCTACCAGGCCAAACCAAGTGTTTCTTCTGAAAGATGCAAAAGTATAAGTGCAGCTTTGGATCTGAAACTAGAGTGACGCAAGGTTCTGCATCTACTTTTAACATTACATAGTTAAATACTTTCTAACTCTAATCAGTCTTTTTTTTTAAATAATAATTTCTATCCTTTCTGTTCAAAGCCATCTAAAATAAGATTTAATAAGACTGAAGGAAATGTGCATAGAGGAGGAATAACAGACTGATTTTAATCCTGGTATTAGTCAATGAAAAGATTCTAGATGAAAGACTACAGATAACCTAATAGTCTTTTCAGTCCCTGTCTCAGATTCCCCTGATCTTGTGGGAGAATTAAATGTGAATTACAGCTGCAGTCTGGTGATCGCACTAGATATTTGTTTTACAGACACTGTTGAAAAGAAGCGTTTATTTCAGCAGACTACTTGTGTGGACTTCCGAGCACTGAGTTCCACCAAGAAAAGATCTTTTCCTCACTCAAAGTAAGAAACTTCATATTGTTCAGACACTACTAAGAACACTCAACATGAACATACTTTGTGGCCTCTGCCAATAAGCCTGTCCAAAAGGACAGAGTGGTCAAAGCATTTTGTCCTTAGCTCACACTGCCTAGTGTTGTGCAGCTATTTGCTCTTGTAAACTGCTCTTCATATTCAAATGTTAAATCACTTCTTCCCTAACACACAGAAGTCCAGTGGGGCCAGAGCTCTGTATACACATTTATTAAGACATATACTACTCATTAACACCTAGGTTAAAAATTATTGGTTACTTATAGCCAAAAATCTCATGGAAATGAGCCCCCAGCCTTCCAGGCGTGGTACATTCCAAATAATGAAATGACAAGTCCATAATGCAGAATGAGGTCTGAAACACAAAACCTCCTGTCCATAACAGAGAGGCTCTGCTGTGCCCAAGCTGTAGGGCCGATAAACACATCCAACATGTTGCATGTGTTGTAAGGCCCACCATGAGTCCCTGGCTGCAGGGAGGTGTGTTTTAGTATTTAGTAAGGTTCACAACTGCACATTCTCTCCCAACCCAGAATATCTGACCAAAACTTGCCTTTCACATGTCCAACTGCCAGTGTCCTCTGGCACATTGACCAAGTGATATCAAACAACAGCACTTGGTTGTTGGTGGAGGCACATTCTAGCTGGGCTTTGGTGTGCCCATCCACTACTTGGTTAGACATCATATCACACATGGAGCACAGGGCAGAGGACTTTAGTGTTTAGAGGAAGAGATATATTGGCTGCCATGTAAGAATACCCCACAATGTGATTAACTGCAGCCACCAAGCAGGCTCTACAGCACACCGTTCCCACTGAAAAGGCTGTGAGCCTGGCTTCACATGCTGCCTTATGGCCAAGTCTTTCTGCAAACTGAGAATCTCACCTAAAAGTGAGTACTTCTGACACCTGGGGCAAAGACCGACCATGTAGACTACTCCCAAGAGACTTCACTTCGAACCCTTGCATATCTAGAAATTACGTTTTGCCTGCTGTCGGTGCAGTGAAGATTGAGAGACCAAGGTCAGCATGCATTGCTTTTTAGAGACCATCAGTGACAGTGATATATGCTTTAATAGCAAATTCCGCATGAGTGCTTAATAATACAGATTAAGCCCTAATAAATGTGTTTTCTGCAGGTTTAAGTGATGAACTGTATGATCTATTAGACTTGTCTTACAATACATACAATTTTTCTTGGTAACCGTGGAAATTTCTAAAGAACTGGCAGTATCTGCACCTGGAGTATTAAAGAAATCTACTTTTTACTGGAAGAATTTTGTACAAATGAATACCAGCCTTGAATATAAAATACTAGATTTCATATTCTCTGAGAATATGCATTAAAAATATTCAGAACACTTATAATCATTAAGAATATTAAACCATTAAATACTCCTCAAACATTATAACGAATCATGTCAAGCTGCAGTTTTATATTTTATTTTCTAGCTATTTTATCTGTTTCAGTTATATATTCACAACACATAATATATGCTATGTTATTCCTCTGAGTTCCTAATACTTTTATATATTGATCACTAAAGGAAAGTTTTAACATACAGCTGCTTTTAGTTAGCATCTGTCAGAAATCAAAAAATTAATGAATCTGGTGCTTAGTAGCAGATCCAAACCTCACAAAGCTCCACTAACGTTTTGATCAGTCTGGAGCAAAAGAGCATTTAAGAATCTCTCTGACAGCTAGAGGGAGGAAATAATCACTTTGAATGAAAAATCTAAATTCTCTCAACTGGTAATGAAATGGCACTGAATATTGATTCAGGGCTCTAGTAAGCTCAGAAGTTCAAAGCAAGCACTGGAAGGCAAATATTCCCTCCTCTTCCTTCAGACAAATCTGTACTACTACCACAAGGTAGGATTTCACTTGGTTCTAAATATATAAGATTATAAAAGAGTTCTGAAAGCAGTCCTGCAATGTCTCTCTCTCTCTCCGCCTTTCCCTCCCCCCCTGCCTTTTTAAGCTGACAAATTTAACATCAACAAAATTTCAACCCAGAGCAGCACTTTAAAGTGATTTACATCTAAATGAATAGGTTTCTGTCTCCCTTTGGTTTTCAGAAATTATGCAATTGACTTTTTTTTTTTTTTTTAAACCAGACTAATCGGAGATTAATGTTCAGCTAAAGCTCATCCTTCATTCCTCCCAACGATGCCAGAG
Organism: Neomorphus geoffroyi; assembly: GCA_033558235.1. NCBI lineage: Eukaryota > Metazoa > Chordata > Aves > Cuculiformes > Neomorphidae > Neomorphus > Neomorphus geoffroyi. The sequence goes on along the minus strand of JAUMJM010000045.1, from coordinate 8,191,645 downwards.
ACATTAATGACAATGTTAGGAGTCAGTTTTGCATAGGATTTCAGACACCACAGCACTGGAGGAGAGTTACTTACAGAAAGCAGAAAGAGACCTTTTCATATTTTTGTAAATCACTCACCAAACAGTCTTTCCCCAGCAGATGGTTGGACAAGCTACAGTAGGAAAGTTAAGGAAGAAAATATTTTAGTGAGAATTTTGCCTAATTAAGGAGTTGCACATGTGACATAATAAACAGAGGAGGGTTTCTAGGGTTTTGCTTTCCAGGCTGTAACTCAAAAGAGATGAGAGTGCAATGCCTCTGTATGCGTTAACTCTGGAGACTTCCTGGTGTAAGCAAGAAGACTGCCCCTCCATCTGCTCAGAAAACTGTGATTTGTTGTGTGCAGCCTCACATTCTGCGCGCTGCATAACACAAGAGGATCCCATGCATTTAAAACTGAACTGACCACCTATTAACAGTGCTGCCAATGCAGGGCTGGGACTGTGGAGACCAGGACTGTGGTCTTGGTTACACTGGCGACCAGGAAAAGCACCTTGCTGTTTGATATTTTAATTATCTACCTGTTAAGTAGGCACAAAGTTCATTGCAAAGCACTGATGAAAACATTAGGCACCACCTTGGAGTCTTGACTTGCAGTTAAGTGCCACACTGACAGCTCACAGACTAGTTTCAGGCTGCCTCAGCCTTATGCAACCCGTGCTCCTCTCCCCTGCATCCTGGTCATCATACAGAGAGGACTTCATGCTGCTTTAGATCTGCTGCTTTTTTAGTTAAGAGTGCATTTCAGGCCATCACTGCTTTAAGTCCAATTATCCTTATCCAACACTCACTCCTATGCCTCCGGTCATTTGTGACAGATACCAGCCTCAACCTCCCCATCTTCTCCAGAAGCCACACACATCTCTTCATAGCACCCAGAAGCTGCCACTCTCCCTGCAGACTGGACACTTACTCTCTTCCCTTTGAGATACCCATCTCCACACAAAAATCCCCCATCCTGCCCTGTCTGTTAGGGTGGTGCCCTGCCACTACTCAAACCAGTTCCCCCAACTCTGAAGCCTAAAATGCTGTTCAGTGAGGAAGATCCTAGAGGCAGGGTGGGAGAAGCACAGGTACCACCTTGTAAGCAACAAAGCATAATGGAGCACTTCATATCAGATAAGTCTCCAGCCACTACATGTCAAATAAATAAGAGCAACAACGTGTGCCTCTAGCACCCTCCTTTCCTCCCACTCTCATGCTCTGTGAGGCTGTCTGCATCTATCATCCAACCAGAAAGTCAATGTCCCAGAAAAGACTAGCTGATGATTGAAGTGCACAGTGAGAACCTTCCCTGACCACGCTGAATGTCTGTCTCAGAAGGAAGCCTCAGAAATTACTTCTCAGAATACACCAAATAATTGACAGGCAATTTAAGCTTTTGGCCCCATATCTTCTTTGCTTTAGTGTAAAAACTCTATTTGCTAACAATTGCCTCATTATTTTCTCTCACAAAGAAAAAGCCCTAAAGATTTTAAAGGGTAAATAAGTTGTCCTGTTACAGCCCTGCCCAATCCAATCAGGTATGACAAGGCCAGTATCTGTGCAGATCATGTGAGCATTGCAGAATTGCTGACTGTTGTCAGAATGCCTTTTTTTCCACTCTGCCTCCCTTTCTCTCCTGCAGTAAAAAGTCAGATCGTTTTCAGTTGCCAAAATACTAAAACCTGCAGCTCAGTCTCTATGGGAGACTCATTATAGCTGTCATTAGATGGTCTTTGATCTTCAGGAAACAGAGCACAGAAACTATCTGGACTTACATGCTTGTAATTAGAACATCATTGTTGCATGTTACACATACATAAAACCACACATTCTTAGCCTAGATCTCTCAAACCTGTCCTTCATACACTCCAAGGTAATGATACTGACAGATGATCACTTCAAGTTTTCCCATATCTGAACATCATACTGACCATTTGCTGGTGTATAAGTGCAGATCTGTATTCACATCTACACACACCTCAAAAAAGAAGGCAAAAGAAAGTGCACATGATGGGACAGAAAGAAGATTACATGGGTGTGCACTCAGAAGAGTCATATTATTTATAGGCAGTGGACCTGAGTGGATTCTCAGGAAATCTTTAAAATATGCAACATCCTCGTGTATTCTGCATTTGCATCGGTGTTGGGAAGAAGATACATGAGTGATGTTTCATACCAGTGCAGACCACTATGTCTCACAAACACTCCCTTGCAGGATTAAATTTATGAATACAGATAGAGACACTGTGGAGTGGAGAGGCCACTGGCACCAGTGGAGCTGGAAGAAGAAAGCAGTAACTGAGTGAAATCTCAGCAGCTCTGCCCAGAATACAAGTTAGTACAGGATCTGGTCATGGAATCGCAAGTGTATCTCAGAGTGCATTTAATCTTTATTCACAAGGATATAAAAGGGCTGTCTCTTCCTCTTCACCAACTTTTTATATGACAACTGATCTGATTCCAAAAGCAGTCAAAACTCCATGACTAGCATATAGACAAGATCATCTTCAGGAAAGTTTTGTTATTTGCTGCTAAGAGGTGGCCTGAGGTTCTTTGCAATACATCTATTTAAACTCTGCCTAGCTATAGCAAGACTATTCGGTTTCATGGTCACTAAGTTGCACTCGTGTGTCTGGTAGGCACATTGGCTACTTTGCTGTCTGTGTGCAGAGCTGGGTGCCTTAATAAAGTATTCAATTACAAAAAGAAACCAAATTATTTATTACTAGACCACAATCAGCAGAAAGATCAGCAGTAGATGGTTAAAGATCCTCTGTTCCAAAGGATTTGGGACTGGGAATTTGGTCTGGCCAATGTTTGCAACTCGGCTGGAGAGAGGGAAGCACTTTCCCACCTTGGCATCCTTAGTGTCTGGGAAGCTTTAGAACTGACATGCATGGATCTGACATACCTCTCTTGGTAGTCACCACGTTTCACACTGCAGACCTCAGACAGACTCTGGTGATGCAGTGCAATCACACCTTTAAATCCAGAAAGTGTTAGGCTTGACTCTGGCTGCCAGCATTTCCCTCTCTGCACAGCATCACATAGCTCGCAGACCAGCACGTGGTTCCCAATATGTCTATTGTTTTAAGTCATAGCCCTCTGTGCATCAAGGATGTCACAGGTTTGGAAAAGCGAGGAGAACAGACTATTGAATTTTATGTCATGCACTGAAACAGGATATTAATTACTGTAGAAGACACAGCAGGGACTGGGATAAAGGACTGAAAGGGGCAGCTGAGTTATTGTGATCCATTCCCTGCTGCTACCAGTACCTTGTCACATTTCTTTCTTCATCTGAACATCGTCTGTCTCAATAGCAACTAGACTCTAGGAGGGCTGAGACATTTTTTGGGTGCATTGGCCCAACTCCGTGGAAAATTGACATCTCTGGATGTGCTTTGTACCTGGTAAATAGTAAGGCACACAGCATGCTGCCAGCTGCATGTGCTGTCTCCCTGTAGTTGAATACAGTCATTTGGAAAAAATACTTTCCAAATCCCCAGCTATAGCATGAATATCAGGGTGAAAATGAGAGGGAAGCACTACCCACATAAACCAGGCAGGAAGTACCTCCCTACATGTCTGTTAATAGAGGGGAAAAAAATCTTACTGCAAGGACTACCACAGGTTAAAGCCTACATACACCTCAGATAATGACTGCATCTTCACAAAATAGATGCTGTCTGGACAAACACAGGCTTTGCTTTGTAATGTCTGCTTTACTCTTTCTAGCCTAGTTAGCTTCAGGATCCAGCCTCAGGCTTGGACTTCACAATCAGCAATTTCCAGTCTAAGTATCATGGTAAACTTCATGGTGCATGGAGCTTAGAAGAGGAAAAAGCATATGTGGGCAGAGCCCAGGAACCAAACAATCCTGAAACTCAGTCTCAGCTCAGCTCTGATTCATTTTCAAATTTTCCTTTACCATGTCTCATCTGCTATATATTATGAGAGGTGGTGGAATCAATTTATACAAGGCCCAGGATATGGATTAACTGCTCTCTGATGACAGGCAGCAGCTGGTATTTAAAGAACAGTAGCTCTACCTATCAATTTGTAAAACTTTGATTGAAAGGTTACTATCTGAAACAAAAACTAAGCAGTGGTGTAACAGTTGGGCACAGGAGGCAGAGATATGTCTTTGCCATAGCAGCGGTTTTAACTTCAACTTCTTAAACATTTCATTCTTTGTTACTGCCTTGCTTGAGACAACCACTTTCCTCTTTGTTTGTCCATCTGCAATTTTGCAGAGAAAGAAAAACGATCAGTAGATTTTCTTTCATCACATACTTCACATGAAACTAACTTCCCTGAATTCTCCTAGCACATACAATGTCCCTGCTGCTGCAAGATAAAATGTGTCACTGCTCCATCTGCTACTCATTTGCCGATAAGTCTGTATGGCAACATGCTGTTGAGCAGAATATTCCGAAAAAGGAGAAACTGCACAGCCCAACAGATCTGGTTTCGACTGAGCTAGGGCCAGGTCTCATTAATCATTTTGCTGTGCTGCTTACAGTACCTGGTGGAACATTAGGACTGCCTTCTCAATTCAATATTTAATGGTACAGTCATACAGTAGTTAGACAACTATTCATTTGTTGCAGAAATGGAGAAACAAGCAGCAGGACGTTCTCAATGCTAAATGATTCCTTATTTCAGTAGTGCTCTGATATTCACAGGCAAAAGTCCTTAGTTTGGGGGCAAGGAGTGATGGCAATGCAGGTGCGGAATGCACCCAGTTGTCACCCTCCTCTGTACTGTGTTAAAACTATATGCGAAGATGCAAAAACTGTAAGACACAGTAGTGAGGCTACTTTGGATTCCTGTCTAATGTCTGCTTACCAAGGGGAAGTCTTACCCAGTGTTTTGGGGGAACAAACTGCCCTCAACATCAGAGGGCAAAATTCAGAGGAACTTGGAAAGAGATGCATAGCCTCTGGCCACGCTCAGCGGAGGCTTCCCACCACGCACAGAGAGTCTGCAGGGGGCTCGCTGGAGCTACCAGTATTCTAGCAACAGCCACGGGAACCTCCCAGGAACCACCTCTACCCCAGAGGAGAAAAGTCTGCTTTCTTCTCTGGGCTTGCCCTGCTGGGTTCTGATTCACTAATGTAAGTAAGGTAAACCTAAAGATGCTGGGGTCTCCCATCACCTCTCAGTCGGGTACAAAGGCTCTGCTAACAGCACCTGGAACAGCCCCCACTGAAATCAGCCCCATCAATGTCCCACTGGCTCAGACAAAAACAAATGAGTATGACATCTGCATCTCCTCTCCCCTCTCACACCCTGCTCAGCCCCAGGGAACTTCTCTGGCAGCCCAGCTCTCTACTCAGCACTTATTCCATCTTCCTGGTCACCACAGTGGCTCTCACAGCCCTGCCACCCCTGGGTGTCCTAAGATGACAAAGTAAGGACTCTAAGTTCAGACCCAATGAGTGTAAGAAAATCGCCTTGTCTCAGAGGGTAGATCGGAGAAGCAAAAATAACTCATTTTTCTGTTCAGGTCATTCAAGTCTGACTGACTCTCCAGGCAGCTGCATTTGTGTAAAGGCTGCTCCATTATTTAGGGCCTGGGAAGGCCTCCAGGATCCCAAGAGATCTTAACGTGCTTTTCCCCACAGAGGCAGCAATACACTCAGGACTGCACCCTCTTTATATCAAATAAACTGGAAGCCACACATTTGAAAAAAGTTTCCTAATAGCCGTCTCTTTTAAAGTATATTTTTAAAATTTAAAAACAAAACAGTCAATCCCTGAAACATAAATGTTACTCTATTTTTCAAAATATATTTTTCAAAATTGAGGGTAGGAAATCATGATTATCTGTATTTCATTTTCATTTTTCAAATGAGCTGCAACCAAAGAAATGCCTGGTCTCTATTGAATTACAATCTGCCTTTGAACTCCTAATGTACATCTCTTTCCTGTACTTTACATAAATAATGTTGTTATAGTACATGCCCAGTCACAAAGGATACACAGACAGACAGATACAAGAAAACTGGAGAAACTGAAAGCAAGGTGATAAGATTTTCAAGGCAGAAACACATTTTTCTACTTATCATTGCCTAAGGATAACACTATTTGAAGCACAAAGACATGCAGCAGCTTGTGTTTGATGAGAAGGTTACTAAAAAAGAAGAGAAGAAGAAATTACGACATTTCCCCCCACACACTCCAATTTGAGACAGAGCAGAAACCAAACATGCCTAAAGGGGAAGCAAGGCAGCTGCCTTAAGATATTTTCTGAAATTCAAATTTTTACTGAACGACTACGTGGCAAAGTTACAGTCCAGGTCGAAGTTGATAACACAGGATCCTTAAATTAAAAAGTCTGGTTTCTAAGACACCTTGTAAAAAAAAGAGGAGACTATTACAGAACACTACAATTTCATTATAAACCTGACAAAGGCAAACATCCCTCACCAATAGAAAAGTGTGAATAACTGATCTTTTTAGATCAGTGGCTCAGCCAGCGAGAGAAAAAATACTTCAGGTAGATCTGAAGCAGTTTGTTGGGAAAAAAAAGTAAAATATTTTTACATATCTATGAATGTATATATTTGTGTACATAGTCAATAAATGGTAACAGTTTGTTTTGCCTTGAACCACTTATTTCAACCCCAAACGATTTTGTTTCACTTTGTAGTATTTCAGATAACAGTAGAAGTTGCCAGCTGCACACTATCACAAAACCAGCAAGATATCATATCTGCTAATTCAGCTAGGGAAAGAAAAAACTAGAAAGAAAATAAAAATCCGGAGACACATTCTTTTTCTACCCAGCTCAGAAAATGGTTTCAAATTTGTTTGTCGGGATAGCCTTTAAACACCAACTCAGTTCTGTTTCAATTGGTCCACTTTGTAATCAACACTGGAAAATATTCCTCAAGTCATTCCTGCAACATTAATTTTAAATAAAAAATCAGGTATTATATGCAATTTCTTATTGTAGGTGTTCTCTTTATGAAATATATACACATCTCTTAGAGGTAGGGTGTGCAGTGACTTTAGAGCTCAGAGGTTCAACCATTCACATGGCATACAAGAACCATCCAAGATATTCTACTATCGCTATAGTAAATGCTAGGCTTGAAAAACTGGGCCTAATTCTAAGCGGAACCTCCCAACCTGAAAATTACCTTTAGTTAAATTTAACTTGATTCAAAGCAAAATATGTATGTACAAATGGCAGTCTTTTGAAATGGCTCCACTGCTGTCACTGTGCATGGAGTTGCTGCAGGACAAACAAAGGACTCTCCAGTTTGATCCAGAATCAGGACCACAAGCCTGTTTTGCAGGGTCTTGCCATCCCAAAAAAACCTTGGCCACAGCTGGAAGTTTAGCTTTACCCTCCAGTGAGGACTGATACCATAAAGTCACTCTCCTTGTCCTAGATCTCATGACTGCCTCACTGTGCTGCTTCCAGCTCTTTTGCAGTCATACTGTGACTTAACAGGCTCCTCCAAACCCTCCAAGGCAGGAAAAATCCAGCAGCAGCTACCTGAAAACTTCAAGACCTCATAACAAGGGAGGAGATAAGGCTAACCCTGGTACATTGAACAAACCAGGGCAAACAAATAAAGCTGCTCTGCAAGTCCTAATTGCTCATTACCAACATGCAAAGGAGAGCAAATTTGGATGGCTGTGAGCAGCAATCTCTTGTTACTATTCCTCTGAGCAATCACCCTTAGTCTTACCCATGGTCAGCAATTACCAGAGCAGCTTCACCCCCTGTGACACTCCTCTGGGAACTCATGTTCTAACCACACTTTCAGCCACTTCTCAAAACCTGCAGACGGCAGCGAATTTTGTTGGCCGGCCACTTAGTGGTTTTTTACAGAGAAGGGATATTTTATAACAGGAAGTCTTTAAAAGTAGGAGAAATGAAGGGTATTTATAAAAATAACCAGAATCCTTCCCCAAGGCGTTTTGAATAAGACATTCTCAACAGCCTTAAGGTTCAATGTCAGCAATGCAAGGGTCAATGAAGCATTGAAAAGGCACACCAGCCTCCATAATTAAAGGGTAACTTCATTTCTGATGACTTCAGTGGAGTGACAGTGAGGACGTGATTAACTCAATATCCAGAGAACTACACACACTCATAACACCGCAGGAGCTGACAAGGTGGAATGAAGGTGAAGGAATTTCAACCAAATGTTGAAAGGATGGAAAAGTTACTGACAACTGGAAGCAGAGTTATACAGTGAGAAAAGGTGGGCAACAGCAAAAATCAATGATAATACTAACTTGTCAGTAGATCTAAAAGCATTTTAGCACGTGTATGCATTCTTGCACGAGCTAGTGAGTCCCTTGGTTTGCATACTGTTTCCCTCACATTCATAATGTCCTATTTGTTCCTTGTATCCATCCTCAAACACAAATAATTTCTGGAGAAAGGCCTAATCAGTCTCTGCTGGCTTTCAAAACCCAGTGCCAGATACAGACATCTCAATGGCTGGGATTTACAGCAAAGAAATACCTTACAAAGAACAAGATGGGCTTCTAAGAAATAAGGCAGAGATGCCACACTGTAGTTTAACAGAGTTTTTGGAGAACCATATATGACCTACAGCAGCCCCAGCATGAATCTAAGGCCAGCTGTATGGCTTACTATTGGTATGAGGAGCACTTCACTTGTAGCAGTACTGAATTCACAGGAAACCTTTCTTTTCCCCAAAGTCTTTCTAGAAGTTCGAATTCTCATCTAGTTCTCAATCAGAGCTGTAAGAGCTTTAAAAGTCCAAGAGATAAACTCTTGCTTTTATACCTAATACAGTTGGCTTCCAAACCTCACAAGCCCACTCACAAGTTTGTTTGTTCCTCATCCTCCTCAGCTGGGATACATTGATCTGCTGATCTTTCCAGCTTGCAGCAGCCAAGGCAAAACCAACTGTACTTTCACCTAATTTATCATGTTTGCATTAGCTTTCTGGCCTTTCCTGCTCTGTCCCTTGGGTCCTTGAGCCATCCTACAGGTTCTCATTAGCTTAACAACTTCAGAGCAAAAGGATTCTGTTCCTGCAGGTTTTGCTGGAGTTTCCCAGGTTACACAGACCTCCCTGAAAACCCGAACTCACAGAGGAAATCCCTGTCATGGTATGGAGCTTCAGCTTAAATCAAGGGAAACAGCCAGTTGAATTAGTAGCATGTCCTTTCCATACTAAACACACTTTGGTCCAGGGCATCACACAGCCCAACTTTCCAGCAGGAATAGCAGTAGGTTTTTTCTGGATTTCAGCCCCAGAAAGTTCTTCAGCTCAGCTGCCACATGTCCACACATTAGAGCCACAGAGCCATGTGCTAAGCTATGCAGAATGCACTGAAGTCTAGTCATTTGGGAAGCCTCAACTTGCCCTCTAGGTAGACATGTCGTCCAATTACACTGCTTTTCCAAGCCAGTAAGTCTGTCAGGCCTCAAATTTTGCTTGCTGTGCCTGCAGAGGATGTCTGTGCAAGAGAAATGCCTGCATCCCGATGATACATAAAAATGCCACACGTGCTTTAATGCAAATCAGCCACAGACTCTGGAGAGTCAAGATCCCCTTTCTTCTGTGGGGCTGGAAGGACCAATGCTCCACCAGGAGCTTTGTGCAACAGAGCAGGCAGAGTGGTCACCGTCTGCTCTGCTTGCTTTGTGCCCCAGCCAACTGCACGTTGTGCCCATGCCTGGGCCCAGACCTTAGCAGGTCCCTTCCAGGGCTCGTTCTGTTCCTCCCTTCTCACAGACTTGTGAAGAAGTGGAATCTCAGCTGTCGGGGGGTTGGCGAGAGGAGCAGGGTTTCTAGGTGAGAAGAACAGGCCAAATGCTCTCTTTCTATCACCCTCCAGTGTGCCAGCTTCACAAACCCGCTGACAGTCCTTGAGAGCTGATGACATTTTTCAAAACATTGACAAAAATAGACAAGCACTTCCTCCCTGCCATTGAAAAAAACTCATCAACTATTTCCACAAAACCCTTCTGCTCTCCACTCTTTCTTTGACCACCTTCACAGCCACCTCTTCTCCAACAAAACATTTACGTAGAATCACCCCATTCCATAGAAAAAAACCCTCCCTTCTAGGAGCAGCTGACACACCAACCCATTAAAAGATGCTAACATTTTAATGTCAACTCCTATACATTGTAAATTCTGGTCCTGCCCCTTTACACAAGAAGAACTCTTAGTGACTCCCCATGAAAAGATTTATTTAAGTGAGTTTAATATAATCATTTAACATAATGTAAATGAACTCATGAGTACCTGTAACTAAAGCTGGAAATAAAGTCAAGTGCTCATTGAGCTCATAATTTCAAATTAAAAGGAAAAACATGTTTTTAAAAACATAATTCATAACTCATTGCTTATATCTTGGCTTAAAATACTTCTGGTTTTGATCCATTTCAGTTTAGCAATACTAATAAATCAATTTATTTCTGTAACCTGAGTATATACATTTGCTATATATAGTGTCCTTTGGCAATATACAATAAATTGAATTGAATAAGCGTAATACCATTATTTTTTTTCTTTTTATATTTGTTTCCGTACTTCTTGTACTCATCCTTTAAAACCTATTATTAAGCTTCTGTCGGATGTAAATATATCAAGATATATATTCTAGAGGGGCAATCCAAATACTTTACGTAAGCAGGGATTAATATGTCCATTATGAGCTATTCGTTAGCCTAGGAATAAACTTGCAAGATGAGAAGCATTTTGGCTCTTATTCAACTTGAACCTAACATACATTCAGCATATGCCTAAATCCCCTGCAGAACAAGAACCAAAGTCGTTGACCAGATTAGGGGCATGAAATCTAGCATCTTGAAGGATCAAACTCTTAAAGATAAACAATGCTCTCGTGGCAAGTACTGTGATATATGGGAATAATCAGGTATCAAAATCAGAGTTCATCTTGTGTTGAACTGTATCTGCTATTGCTTCCTGTTTGATTCATCTACAACTGAGCAAAAGACCCAGAAGAAGGGAGAGAATAAAATTAGAGAGTTGCAATGTTGGAACACTATGATGTGCAAAGTATCATTATATCATTACTACAAGAAATACTTGTAAAACCAGTAAGTTAATATACAGATTTTGTTAGTTGGAAAGAAGCAGCATGAAGTGAACACCTGGTCTCATTAATATGCATGTCAACCTGCTTTCCAGATAAATAACAGCATTCATATAAACCATTTAATATAAAAACAATTACGCAGAGACACATGATCCAATTGATGCTGAGGTTTAATTTAATGTTTAGATCACAATTTTAGCTGTTTAAATTGAGCATCAAAAATAAATAATAACTAAATATGAGTGCTTACTTTAGATTTGGTTGAATCTTCAAGAGACACACAGCCTGGCAGATGTGGTCAACAATCTGTGACTTGTGGCAAAATTACCCCCAAAAGCCAGAGGTTCTGTATTTTGAAAAATTGTCTCCAGATTATGGGAAACTAGATTACAGCTTCTACTTCTTTCCTCTTTATACCAAGACTACCCAAACTTGTCTGAATTTCATAAATTTCCAGAATTAAGAAACTCTAAGTATTCTTAGAAGTGGTCTCCCAGGAGGAAAATTCAGAAAACTCAAGAAATAAATCCAAGAAGAGGTCCCAAGTCTCAATCAAATAAAAGCTTCAGACATCCTCCACTATTCAGTTCAGAGTATTAAGACCATAGTCAAGATGGGAACAATAGTATAATTGAAGGCTTAGTCTGCCCTCAGCCAAGCAAGGGCAGGCATGGACAAGAAAGGAGACAGTCCATTGCTGGGACAGGGCATGCAGCATTCTTTGATTTCAACTACGGATGTTTCATCCCCAGGTAAATGCTGAGCATTAAGTACCGCAAGAAAATTCAGCTGCAATCTAGGGTTATGGGTTTTGTCTTCAGGTCCTTGGTCCTCAGCCTTCCATTCAAGGAAGAATAATTTAACCAATTCAGTGGGCAGCCAGTGGGATGAGAGAGACAATTGCTTCTGACTACTTGTGGTATTCTGACCCAAGCAGAAGGGAAGGACTGCAGTTGTCAGGCATCTCTCCATTCCTGAGTCCTACCATAACACGGCCTAAAAACAAAGGATGGCAATGACAGTGAATTGGGTGGACCCACTCCCTACTTACATTCCTCTTTGTTGTCATTCTCAAGTATGCTATTTTCAGCATCACAGAGACGGTTCGATGGGAAGAAAGACCAGTCAGTAACAAAAATTAAAAAGCAGAATGAATGTTACTGCAGCAGTTACCTCCAGAAAGGCTATTCCCACTCCCGCTCTCATCTCATCTCTCAGACTCCCATCTCCAGTGATAACATCCTGATAGCTTCCTTTGTCTCCTGCTTCAGTCTTTCCTTCATAACAATCCCTACCTCCCATAACTATGTTGTCATTTCAACGGAGTAGAAATTATCTACTTTTCATCTAGTCCCTCTGCTTCTGCTATGAGCTTTAGAGTGAAGAAAACCACACTGCACTCCAACCTGAGACAACATCAGGCATGTTCTAATACAAAAACCAGTCATCTTCAACCTTTGTTTTTCTCATTTACTATGTTTTGACTAAAATTGCTTGGATTTCTGAGATAAAGTCAGTGAAGAGACACAGGAAAAGTTAAAGCAGATATTATTCATGTCATACTTAACAGTTCTTTATGATTAAAATTCTATATTCAAAAGTCTCCCACCTTGTAGCTTAATCAGAGAACAGATTTTATTATCCTTCCCAAAGGCACCTTGAATGTCTGTTTACAAATTCTGACATTTCAATAAAATACCCTTGTCCCCAAAAAAACTTGTCTCATATAAATAAAGTTGCTTTTCAGTGTTTGCGTGCAAAGTAACCTTAAATGAATGGCTTGTATACTAGCATAACACTTAACTATATTCTGCTCCTACACACTCTGGCTCTAATATTTCTATCCTGATGCTCACTATAAAATTCCGCTCTCCAGTTGAGTAACTCAACAAATTGCTGCAATGTACATAACACAAGTAATAAAGAGCTGGCAGACTTCACATTCACATTAAGGTAGCCAGCTATCTCATAAGCTTTTGTTTAGCAATGATTGATAGACCATTATTAACAAGCAGAAAAAATGCTGTAGCAAGTCATTTAGTCCAATTCCACCCATTGCTTATATTCATTGAGGAAAGATGAAGATCCATGGAGCACAGCTTGTCCATAAATAAGACTGCTTATATGAGATTAGAAAGCATTCATTAATGCAAATCAAACCATGTAACTCCAAAATGAGCAATCAGAAGAGAAACTCCTGTGTGTATGTTCTTGCACTGGAATATTTGCCAACGAAATGAAAAATCATCCTTGAAACCTCAGCTCACCCAAAAAGTATCATAACTCACCACCTCCGTGGAATATTTTTTACAACTGCCCAGTTAGGCAAGGTGTTGCAATAAAGCCAGTCAATAAAAGCTGCATGACAACAAATGGCTGAACTTCTTCAGAAAATTTGGGTAGCTCTTCAAACATTTTAATCAACTTTGTTTGATTAGCAAACATATCACTTTCCTCCCGTTAACAAACTTGGCCTGTAGTGCTACCAGTCTCAACAGCATCCCCATCTCCATGCAGAGGTGGAATGAAGCAAGCTGGAGACAATAGCAAGGGCCAGCCTAAGAGAGGCACAAGTGGCTGTGCATCCAGTCTTCCCACGACTCCTAATCCTCCTGTCATACTGTGCCTCATCATCACTAAGCATCAAACGCATTTCCAGTATAAACATCTCTCACATAGGATCAGAGGCGAATGGTCCGAATTTGCACGTTGGGGTTTTGTATTATTTTATTTTCCAGTTCCTTCACACCACATTTCAGTACCACTTGTATATTTCTGTTCCCGCTCTTGGAGTTACACTGTCCCTGCATGATGCTACAGCATCTAAGAATGATCTGTTTGCTCAGCCTCAGGCCTTTAACTTTGGGAAACAGTCAGATCCGTTTGATGTACTAGCTAAACATTGTACTTCTGAAATCTGCATTAAAAAAATTTATGGAAATCCCATTACATTGGATAGCTCGGAGTACTGCAATGTGTTCGATGCCAAGTGCTTGTACACAGAAGAACAAGCAGATATTGGCCTAATTCTTGGCATGCTGAAAGCTGAGATACTCACATACATTCTGAGCATATGACACTGTGGATTTAGCTAGTGATGAACAGCTCACGAATAAGCTCATGAATTTGGATCTTTTGCCTGGTCACAGCCATGGTCAGGCACTACACTTCACTCTACACAAACAAGCCCTTATTTGCTCACCCTGAAACTTGAAGGGAAAGTTTACTATGCTGGGTATTTCAGTCTATTTAACTAAAGCAGATTCATAGATTTCAGATGAGCAGGAATGTTTTGTACTGGCTCTTTCTTAGCAGTTTGCACTTGATTTGTGATGAGGATTATGGAGAATTTTCACTGTTCTTACTAATTTTTCCTTCAAAAATGCAACTTTTAATGAAAGATACACCATGAGAAATGAAGTTTTCGCTGAATTTTGTATCTAATTTTCAGCCCACTCTATACCCCATGCAAAACATATCCAAAGTGTCAGAAAATAGTTGGAAAGCACTACATCCTCACTGATGAGAGAGGCTCAGAACTGTCTTGTATAAGAGTGCATCTTTATCTAGTGGACAGATGGATCCTGCCTTGCCCTTGAGTGTGCAAGCACTATAACTGTAACCAGTTCCGCAGCTGGGGGGCCTCAAGAGACAATATGGGAAAACAAATGAAGGCAAAAGAGAGCTCTGATGGGTGGTTGTCTTCTCCACAGCTTGTGTCAAAATCTTTTACTACTGTGTTACACCACAGGTCAATTGTTCATTCAAGACTGCTAATACAGTCTGTAATTCCCACACTAGGACAGTCGGGTTAAAGACTGTGGCAGAGCTAAGGATTTAACAGACCACTGGCTCACATTAAAACTGCAACACCTTAAATTTGCTGGAATTTTTCCTTGAGTTAACAGGATAAGGCCCCCAGTTTTCCACAAAAAAGTAAAGCTCTGAGGAAAGGGACTCTCATCCAAACTGTTCACAGTGATTCTTTAGGGAAGAAATGCCTAGAAAGGGAGAACTAGAAAACAGCTGCTCCTTTTACGCTAAGATACGGAATCAAAACCACTGCAGCCACAGCTGAGGATGCAATACTAGAGGGGAGTGGTCCTACCTTCTTTTGGGTGTACCTTCCTGCCAAGCACCGTGTTATGCCAGGATGGTTGGCCATAGATCCACTGCCTAGGGACAAAACAGTCTTTGCCTTCCCCCTCTGTGCATAAATAGGACAAGGTAAAGCTCGCTTGTTTACTGCAGGCTAACAGGAGAATCAGTCCCTACTCTCACAGGCTGCCTTAACGTGTATAAATAGTCAAGCCCTCAGAAGATGCCCATTATTGCTGACTCTGGAAAGAAGCTAATTTTAGTCAGTAGCAGAGTTTTTAAAAGAGAAATTCTTCATCAGCACAAGCCTTCATTGCTGGAAGATAACATCTCTTTCACCTGAAAGACAGACCTACATAGTTCCGTGTTTCTGGTGACACTAATGAGTTACTGCTCTGGGGAGAGTTTACTTAGATCCTTCTAGCTGGCCTGCTTTAAGGTGTGAGCTGCTGGCTGCACCCTAACTGCCTACTACTGAGCTAAATCCTCCAGGGTAGCACATTCCCTCTGCACTACACTTCCTCTAACTCCTTCCCCTCTCCTCAGATCTTAACTATTCTCTAAACTTAAACCCACCGTAGATCAGGCCATGAAGTCAGAGATCCTTAAATACAAATTCATTCTCTTCCTCCCACATAAGCCTCACCTGCCATCACCTCCCTGAATATAGTTACCTTCACTCTGTCTTCTCAATCCTTTGCTCACACTTAGGTCTTTTACAGGCTTAGTAAGATGCAGATCTACTTTGAAATGTAGCTCCTGAAGTTTTTCATAGAAGCCCACACTTATTGTCTCTGAGTGACTCCAAATCAGACATGTTTAGTTCATAAGGGGGATGGGAGGGAAGAGAACTGAACTTGACCAAGTTTCTGCCACCTTTGAGTTTGGCAGCTATCTTGTCCTCCTCAAAAAGCTCTACAGCATGAAGTGTGCGTTTTGAACAGTTCCATGCAGAAAAAGTACCCCTCTTCTCTAACCTTGTCCACAGGACTAGCAGAGCCAAAATCCAATCCAAATTTGAGTCCATCTCTAAAGCCACTGAATCCAATTCCATAGGTACAGTGAACAGATCCAGTGCAAATAACAGTCATGCATTTACCAATGTTCTCAAGTTTTAAATTCACAGGACCTAAGCCTTCTGTTTCACCCAGTGATTCCGCCACCCTTAGACTAACTCCTAATTCCATCCATCTTCCCACCCTTTCAATGATGTTATCAAAACCAGTGCCGATATTCAAAGCTGTCTATAGACAAACTCCCCTCCAGCTTCAATACGTGGTACCTTTCTCTTCCTCAGCCTGCTCCTTTCTCTCCTTTTCCTTATCTCCTGTGTGTCATCTTCTGTCAGTGGAGGCTACTATTTTGGTGGTACTGCCTGCTAAACTGCCTTCCAAATCTTAGAGTAAAGCTTTAGCAGAGCAGAAAGCGTATAGATTTTTCATAGATCTTCATGTGAAAATTTAAGGGTTTTTTTCTTGTGAGTAATGTCAAGACCTGGCCATTGCATTTTGGCCACTCTGAACATGAGATCACGGTCCTTCATACTGCAACGGTGAATACGGTTTTCCAAGCCTCTGAGAACTAACCGAGTTGGATGGAAACAAGAACTGCACAAGACTCTCAGGGCAGACAGAGACAAGTGGCTAGCAGGTTCTGTGGTGTGCAACTATGTTCAGGGACAGTTTTGAGCTCAATGGTGAGGACATGATTCACTGAGTGAGCTTTCCTTGGGCATAAAAGAGCATAAAAGACTGATACAAAGCTATAGGGAGCTCTAGAGGCATACAGACACTAAAACACCAGGCACTAATGACTGGCAAGATTGAAGTTATCAGTCGTGAACAAATGAGAATAAAAGCAAAGGGGTAAAATAAATAAAAGATAACGCAAGATGTTCAGACAAATAATAATAAAAAATTCAAGTCCAGAAGGCACATGGAGTGCTGTGAATGAAGCAGCCTGAATGGCTCAGAGGGATACAGCAGCCAGGCTAATTTATCGAAATAGCAAAATGACATTTTCTAAAACAAGCTAAATTAATTATTTGCCTCAGTGCTCCCAAAGGAGAAAAGATGCTGACAGAAAATGACGTGTCATATAATTCTCAGGGTGACAAGGAGGGGAACTAGCAGAGATGCAAGGGTTGAGGCCTATAGAACCCTCCTGTGCTACTTGACTGCCTAAGGCAAACTCTTCAGTTGATGAACACAGACAACATACCAATGACGTGCCAGCAGTGCTCTGCAACGGGGAAGGGTTCTGTCTGATGATTTTCATTAAGCCTAAGACAGTCTCTGGGTCTGACTCTCCTTTGCCACAGTCTTCATGTCTTCATTTGTGCCTGCACAAAGAGACTATGAAATTCTTCCAATTAGGAATTCTCCCTTTTTCTTGGTGGCAGCTCAACACTCCCTGTTCACAGGTATAAATGTCAAGACAAGGTGCAAAGAAAAAATTCAAGCATGAATTCATGTTGCTATTCACAAGGGAAATAGGTCAGAAGCCTTTTCCAAAGCTGTGTGAAATTAACAGTGGGGAGACCTGGCCTTCATCAAGCTAGGTGCAGCCTCTGTGAGCTCTTGCTGCCTTGCTACAATGTGAGGGGGTTGCCTGCTTCCCAATGCCAAAGAGACCTCAACGTAAGATGGATTTCCATAAAAAAAAAATTAGAACATAGTCTTTCTCTCAGCATAAATGTTAGCTCCATTTTTTCTGTTTTATATCTCACTTCCATTACAAAATAGCTCCCCTTAGTGACTAAGGGTACCCATGCACGTATCCTGTACGTGTTATGACTGGTGTTAGGTGAATGCCTGGAGATCAGGCACTGCCTCCAAGGGCCTCACTCTATCCCCCAGCCTTCAATCAAGTCAACAGCAATACTTCCATTGCAGGAAACTGCAGCTGCAAGAACATGGTACTACAGGATTTACTTAAGTGTAGCCAACTTACCAGAGTTGGCTACACTTAAGAGTTACTTACTGGGGTAAATAAATGCATTTTGATTAATAAAGAGGGACATATCAACCCACCAAAAGGCAGAATGCAAAACTCTTTATCATGCTTTTCCAGATCAAGATCTACATTAATGTTCAAAACTGGAGATAAAAACCACTCAAACGAGACTTGCACATACACTTGACATTACTGTTGTATTATTTTCCATAAGCATAGAAAGATTTTTTGGATACCATAGTATACAGATAAATGAGATTACAAGGTGTAACATTATTCAGAGTAGTTGAGAAGTGGAATTACAGACAAACCTTAACAAGACCTATTTAACTGCATAGGTAGAGAAATCTTGAAGAAGTGATAACATACTTGCAGTAAAGCTCTTGGAAGCTGTAATAATCCAAAAATCATTTGTTCTTCTTGCAGAAGTCTGACCAATTCATTTGTCAGCTGCACATTTTCTGCCTACACTGAAGAAAATCACATTGCACAGTATTATCACCAAACACAATGCAAGCAAGCATACTTACATGTAGATAGATGAATGTAAGGGTGGGAGGAGGCAAGGGAAATAACCAATGAGCTATGAAATTCTGTAAATATATTTAAGCAAATGAGCCTGAAATGAGGTTGTTTGAATTCCCTCTTTTCAGATGTCAGTGATTTGGAAGATCATGGCAATTGCTCACTTTAAACACACTCAAGAAGGTAATCAATAGAGAAGAGAGAGCAATAACGCGATTTAATTTAATATAAATAGATTAGGATAATAAATCTCTCTCTAAACTAAGAGATAAGTCCTTTCTCGTTATGTTTCATTCTATGCTTCTAAAACAACATGCATGTGAGTCTCTGATGAGATATGAAAAGTGCAAAACTAAGCACAGAGGCAGGCATAGAATTACACGTGAAACACTATAACTAAGCAAGAGGACATGCAAGACAAGGATAAATTTTTCCTGTTGATGTTTTATAAATGTTCTTTTAGCTTTGCAGAAACTGAACTGCACTACAAACTTCACACAGCAACTGAAATTAAGATATCACAGATTCAGTTAAATGATGCATTTTGGGGTATGTGTAGCAAACTGGTAAGATGTCATCCTAATTCCAAGTAACTGGGAAAAACTTGTATCAAGGCAGTCATGTCAGCATCTAAATAATTATATACTCTGGCTTAGTTCATAGCCTGTTGTCTTCACTGGAGGAGTCATGTTGAACCACGTGTTCTGTGAGTACAATTTCTAAATTTCACTCCCAACATATCAAACATAAGTAAAGCTTTCTCAGCATGGTCTCTATTAATTATACTGAAGTTCTGGTCAGGAATAAACAAAGGAGGAATCATTTTAGTGCCATGCAGTAAAATCTGCACCTATTGCTTGGGGTATAGGAAAAAGGAAACAAAGTTTATCTTCAGTAGCCACAGGTTCCAAAATCCCAAAATCTTAAGTAACAAAAAATGAAAAATGTTTTTATACATATTACATTTCAGATCTGTGCCTATACCAGAAGCAAGTGAAACCAACTCTAATAGGTATCAAAATTTCACAGGTATTGGAAGAGATAGATTACCTTATGGCAGGCTCAGAAAGAAAAGAAGCCACCCTTAAACTATGCTATGTACAATGTAAATCATTATGATACAAAAGGATCATTCAGGGATGAAGGAAGAACAAGAGCCAGCTGAGACATAATACAAGAACACTGAAGTTATTGTTGGTTTAGAAAGTTTTCGGAAATAAGAAATCAAAATTCTGCTCCAAAGAGATATCAGGCCATGTTGATGTCAACAAATTCAGGCACCCTATAAGATCACTAAAGCTTTGCACACTCCTGGGTGCTGCAGATGGTATGAAAAATCAGTGCCCAGGTAAGTGAGGCAGCTCCTGTTCCCAAAGAGCAAGAAGACTGCAAACTGATGTTTGCGCACAAAAATAGCTCTCAGCACAAGATCAGCCAGACTCCAGGCTAATCAATAATTTCAGGATGGCAGAATGTAAGGGCACGTTGTACTGGAGAGAAGAGTTGATCAATGCTTCATTATACTCTGGCACTCAATATCGCATGCTGCAGGATGCTCCTAGCAGCACACATTAGAGTATGGTGCTTTTTGCCACAACACAAAATCCTCAGTAAAAAGCAGAAACAGGGTCCATAGGTAACGTACTGGTCTGTCAAATGGTTCTTGTCTCTGACATCTTCTCCAAGTCTTGTTGCTGTTTCATCTGTGCTGAAAGTTGCTTTTGTGGCAAACCAACTCCTAGAAACACACAATGACAAATTCTGGTCCTAGCTGTCCCCTCCAGCTCTGTCTTGTAGATGAGGCAATGGAAGGAATGACAGAATTACAGAATGGTTTGGGTTGGAAGGAACCTTTAAAGGCCACCTAGTCCAGTTCCCCTGCAATGAACAGGGACATTTTTCAACCAGATCAGGTTGCTCAGAGCCCTGCCCCATCTGACCTTGAATGTTGCCAGGGATGGGGCTTCTACCACCTCTCTGAGCAACCTGTGCCAGTGTTCTACCACCCTCATTGTAAAAAAATTCTTCCTTATATTTAGTCTGAATCTACCCTCTTCTAGTTAAAAAACATTGTCCATCATCTTACTGCTATAGGTCCGGCTAAAAAGTCTGTCTCCACCATTCTTATAAGCCCCCTTTAAGTATCGAAAGGCCTCCATAAGGTCTCCCTGGAGCCTTCTCTTCTTCAGGCTGAACAACTCCAACTCTCTCAGTCTGTCCTCAGAGGAGAGATGTTCCATCCCTCTGATTGTCTTTGTGGCCTCCTCTGGACCCACTGCAGCAGGTCTGTGCCTTTCCTGTGCTGAAGACTTCAGAGCCAGATGAAGTTCTCCAGGTGGAGTCTCAAGAGGGTGGAGCAAAGGGGCAGAACCACCTCCCTCACCCTGCTGGCGATGCAGCCCAGGATATGGTTGGCCTTCCAGGTTGTGAGTACACATTGCCAGCTCATGTCCAGCTTTTCATTCACCGAGTCCTTCTCAACAGGGCTGCTCTCAACCCCTTCATACCCAGGCTGTATTGATACTGGGGCTCATCCTGATCCAGGTGCAGAACCTTGTACATGGCCTTGTTAAACTTCATGCCATGGAAATGCCATGACTGATCCTGTTGTCTTGTTTCCAATGGGATCAAGACATGAGCTATACAAAAAGAAAACCAAGGCAGTAAAAAATGACCATCTTTTGTATTTCCTTTGTCTTGAACACACAGGAATCTGGCTTGAGGTTCAGACTTAATCTTGGGTCCTGCAGAATTTTTATAGTTTTTCTTCAAAGTTCCCCAAGAGACCTGTCTGCAAAGCAGGCTGAGAAGACTTTCTGATAATGCACACTAGAAATGGGCACCAGAAAAAGCAGCCAAAATAGTTCCAGAGAGTTTTACATAGATCTCTGAGGCTATGACCATTCTCAGAGAAAATCCCAATTCCCAGATGAGGTGATGTAGTAATTCACTGATTTCTTGACCCTCTCTCTGGGATTTCCCCTCACAGAAACATCTTGGGTCACATCTTAAACCCTTCTCTGTGCCTTTCTAGTAAAGTATTTGGTTCTGACCTGAAACCAGTGCTGCAGGATTGCTACTGGATCAGACAGTCTAGCATCATTTTACATGACTTTTCTCCAGCCTCACATCCATGGGTTATAAAGATAACACAAAACAGAGAAGGAACCCAACCCTGTGGCTGATGGTGCAGGGTACCGCAATGAAACCAGCTGTCTTTTCCACAGCTGGGTTAGCTATGCAGTGTGGGCTCATTTTAACAAGCCAGAGAAACATATGGGATGCAGTCTTCCATAAATTTGTGCCAGTTCCCTGCAGGTAGGGCACAAGCTCTTTTCTCATACTTATATTTGGAGAACATTTCCATTACTCCCTTAAGGCACTGGCACTGATGGAAAATGTTTATAATCCCCCTCACCGCTCTTCCATTATTATCCTACATCTTATTATCAATTTCATTACGCAGGATGAAACAGGAACCCACTTAAAATGGCAGCTCCCAGCCACATTCGTAGGAGAGCAAAATGATGGATAGTTATCCAAGGGACTATACAGTCCATCAAGGGGACCAGCATCAAGTCCTTGTTTGTAAAGCACTACCAAACTATGGAGGGCAATTAAATATGCAAAGTGAGGCCTTGCACAAAGAGAAAACATATTTTTCAGCATCCTTTCCCTCAGAGCTAATTCCTTGTTAGCACAGTCAGTTTTCCTGACAATTTCACAATTAGGAGTGCCAAACTACTCCGACTTCATTATTCCTGTTCTTTCCACTTCTCCTTGCTTGTAAAATCTATTTCACTTTCAGTAAACAGAGGTGCTTGCACATCACGAAACTACCTAAAAATTCACTGTAAACATAACCCAGGGTCTGCAATGGCAAAGGGTCTGAGCCCTGGCAGAAAGGAAGGTACAGTTTCTAATTTCGAGATCTACATCAGTCCAGCTCTCTGCCTAGAACACCCACCTGAAATGCAAGATAAACCATCTGTCATACACTTGAGGGAGACTTTAAGATTTGATGTCTGACAACGCAAAAGGCAGCTCCCAGCATCAAGTGCTGTTTCAAATGTACATGTCATCAAATTACCCTTTGCAGCTGTCTTGCAGACAGCCAACTCAGTGCCAACAGTAGCAAATTGCAAGTTAAGAGAATTGCAACAGAGCCTTGGATTGCATCCTACTGTATCTCGGTCATAGCCAAGGACTCTTATAGTAGAGTTTCTTGGGCTAAAGGGACCAAATTTATGATGACAGAAGGAAAACAAACCTGCTAATTAGAACAGAGGACAACCAACTTTTCCTGAGGTCACCAAATCGATCCCAAGTGTTCAAAAAAAATGGAACTGTTTGCTAGTTTGTGTTAATTTCACACTGTCAGGGACAGTGACTCTTCTGCCATCTTGTTCCCCAGGGATACCTTGCCGTTTTGCCTACAAGAAGAAAGAAACACCTTCTGTTGGCAAGTTCAGCTACAGAAATCTTTCAGAGAAGCTGCTCTCTATGGGACAGAAGCAGTTGCTCAGTGGAGGAAACAAGCAATAAAATAGATTTCCGTTTTGTTCTAACCATCAATAAGGAAGCACTAACTTAAAACCCCTGGTTTCTCTCTGATACAGACTTAGGGCTCTGATTCAGAAGTGCTTTCAGGGTGAGTTGTGGCAGCTGAAGAGGTCAAGTATAAAGCAGCAAGAAAGGATCTCTTCAGCTGTTGCAGCCAGTTCCACACAGATTGCAAACAGGAGGCTTTGGTCACTGCAGCTTTCTGTGTAGCATGGTCATAGACTGGAATCAGTAGTGGTTTAAGTTACAGAACAGAGCTGTCAGCTGTGAGGGCTCAGGAACTAAACCACTGCCTGCTCTACCATATGTGATACAATCACTGCAGTGGAGCAAGGGCTGGCTGGAAGCGTCACTTCACACCAATCAGTACAAATTGCTCGGTTCATGCGTCCTCAGCATCCAGAGTGTCCTGAAATGCACAGAGATTTTTGAAAATGGATTTGAAAGCACATGTCTTTGCATGTGTATCTACAACCAGATGCTTCTGGGATTCAGTTGTTTTCTACCCTTTGTGCCCATTTGGCTGGATAGCCAGTGGGTTCACTCTCAGTCTAAGGTGGCACCTCTGTAAGAGTATTCAAATGATCTTCTTAAATTTTATGCAAGATTCATACCTAGATCCTACTAGACCAGTTATTTTTGCATTTTTCCTCCTTGGACTTTCTGTAGAAACCAGATACAACAGTGTTGGTACAGATTGAGTAACAAGTCGTTTAGATAGTGAAGGAAACAGAAGATCCCTTCTTGCCCTCTATCCATTTACTTTTGTGTTTTACAAAGTTACCACCAATTTAACGTCTGAAACAAGCTCCTTTCAGCTGCTCTCCTGGGAGGCTGCAGAAAACAGTCACAAAGTTTTTTGGAGACAACTAAAGCTCCTGCGATCACAAAAAGCAGGTGTGCAGCAGCAGCGATGGTATTTTTAACGTCGCCAAAATCCAAAGCTGCAGGCGGGGCACCGGCAGCTCAGGAGACACCCGAGCTGCGCGGTTCAAAGCGGGCGGGCACACGGAGCTCCCTCCGCCTGTCGCGGGCGGCAGCGACACCGGGCGGTCAGCCTGCAGCCAGCCCGGGCAGGAGCGCTGAGCCGGCTGCTTCCCAGAGCTCGCAGAGCAACGGTGCGAGCCGGGGCTGCCCGAGGTCTCCCCCGCCTGTCTGCTGTCGCCGTGAAAATCACGGGCAATTCCACGGGGAGCTTTCATTATCCATCCCAGCCCTGGGACTAACAGAAGCTCTTTGCCCTCACTGATGCTGGCATGGCCTCAGCGAGATGCAGGAAGGAATCAGTCATGAGCACAGGGCATGTTTTAAAGGGAATCCTAATCCATCCCTCCGGTTCCTGCTCTCCAGCCAGCATGACTCCTGCCCTCTCACTCCTCTGAGCCTCCTTGCACCCCTCCCTCTCACAATTTCTCTGAGCTCTACCTTATGGGAAGAAAAGTTGCCCAGCCTGGAAGTTAAACCAGTTAAAAATTTCAGTTGCCCCATGATATCAAAAAAGTGGACTCTTAAGAACCCATTCTCTATCAGGTCAATAAATGAGCCAACTCATTAAGCACCTATTCAGACCAACAATATTTAACAGTATTTTTTAATTTCCTTCCCCTTGTTTCATCACAGAGGAGATTTGGAGAGGGCCCTATGTTTTTACGGCTGTTGAACAACTTCAGGTCATTACCTCAGGAGAATTTCTAAGCCAGTGACTTTGTGCAACAGGTTTACCCTGCACAAAGTTTGTAGTATTCAGGCTGTTACATCTAGTCAGCTGGATTCAGCTGAGCTCTTCCTTTACTGATGAACGAAAACATCCCCATATTCAGTGTTTTCATTAAATGCAATAGAATTGTCCAAGTTTGACTCCTCTGCCTATGAACCTTCACTGTAACAGAAACAGTGTTCGTCTCAAACAGCCACAGGCAGTGTTACTAATATATCGGTTATGTCTCTAGTAAACTTCTGAGGGCGTCCCCGAAGTAGGAATCCTTCCCCAGACAAACCTGATCAGGTTTTCTAGACCAAGACATCTACTAGCAAGCCCAGGAGAATCACAGTGTAACAAGACTGGGCAGAGTAGGATAAGGTCTGAGAGGAATGAAGGGCTTCAGGCAATTGTGGGCAGCCGCCCAAGCAAGAGGGAGAGAGGTTATGGAGCTAGGGGAAGGAAAAAATTGGAATTGGGTTAGGTGAAATCCTGCAACTATTTTAACAAAAAGCTGCGCTAAAAATTCAACTGCATCCCTAAAATAAAAGATAAGAACTGCTGGAGTCTAACTCCAATTGCTGAACTTCAAAGCAAGGGGATTTCCACCTTGTTTTAAGTGAAAACTTCAATAGGCTCAATTCAACCACTTCCATAATTCAAGCAGTGGCTTAACCCATCTCAGAGTGATGGACAAAGCCAGATTCTAATAGACTGTGGTTCAGAGATCAACTATTTCCAATCCTTGAATCCACAGTAGATGCTTAATTCTGCATTGGAGCTCACAACCAAAGTTCAAAGAGTAAATCAGAAGAAGAAAGTTTAAAGACATCTTCTGTTTTTATCAGCCAGAGGTTCAGCAAAATTTCTTCAGTAACATTTAAAAGTGACATCTTTGGCATCCCACCAAGGGCTACACAGAAGTGGAAAAGAAAGCAGTTCTCTGGATGCAGAGGCATGTGCGATCACCCGAGCAGAAAATGTCTGGCTTCCTTTACGGTCCATACACTGCACTCGCAAGACAAGGATCAGTCCTACCCTTGCCCTGGCTGATGCCCAAGTGTACATGTCCAAAGGAGAGATCAGGGAATTAGGAAAAGCCACTGGTGAGACTTACTCCATTTTCAGGGACTTCTTGCTCCTCCTGAGCTTTTCTTCTCCTGTACTATATATATCCTGGGCAAGGCTGGCCTCTCAGAAGTATTCTGACTTTGAGGTGTTTAGGTTTGTTCCACATATATCTCAGTGGTCACTCAGCTGGCAAAGGATAGCAGGTCCCTGGCCATCTCTGTAATGCATTTGGTCTCAAGACACAGTGCTCAACAGAGGCAGCCTGACTAGCAGACCAACTCCGCTCAGTTCACCTGGGGTGACAGATGGGCACATGCAGGTGGGTTTCAGCCAGCAGTCAGTCATCTTCTCAAGACATTCACTGTAACCTTTACCTGTGCATAGGTTGGTCCAGCACTCTGCCACTCCATCCCTCCGCCTCCTAGACTCCCCTGCACCCAAGCATAACTAATCTCTCAGTGTCACTGTGAGTGGATAGGATTGAACAGCTGAGCCCATGTTGCTGCTACCATCTCACAGCCCTTTGTGGGAATCTGTCAGCATCAGTACAATCAGGTTTGGGGAACTGCTATGTGTGTGTTGGCTTGCTCGTCTCCCAAACATTGTTCCAATTCAGAGGAGTGGGTATATTTTGATCGGTGGAGTATAGCTGGATGCTCTCTTAAAATTCTATCCTGTGCGGGAATTCAGTCAGCTTATCAATTGTGCAGAATAGAGTGGCCTCTGCAACTCTTGTACCCATGTCATCACTTGGCCCAAATGAAGAAAGTAAGCTTTAAGAGCTTAAGCCCTTAATCATGGGGAAGCCAAATGGCTTTTCAGGAAAATTAATTGTCTCATCTATTTCAACAGAAAGTCTCCACATAACCGAACTGACACGTCTGTTTGATGAATGCTGCCACAACACTCAGCCTTTTCACACTGAAGATTGACAGCTCCTAGAAATAGGCAAACTTCTTTCACCTAAGAGCTGGGATCTCAGTTTCAACAGAGTAAACAGACATTTTCTGCATCTACTAACTACTAAAGCTTTTCCTGGGCACAACAGACTCCATCAGTGCAAACGAGAGAAGCGCACTGCACAAAGAGTATCTCGGAGCAGCAGGGGGTACTAGCAGTAGCTAGCTTTGCTCACAGAGCTAACACAACACCTCCTAGAGAAAATCTCTTTAATTCCCCCAGGGCTGGGATAAGTTTTAATTCAGAAGAATGAAGCAATATTTATAATTTCAGTGCTGTGGTGGTTTTAACACAGTTGCTTCTACATGCAGCAGATTTGCAGAACCAGAAACATAACTAGTGATTATTTGGAGGAAGTTCTGAAAGGGGCAAGATATTCTTCTTTGTGCCCATCTCTGTAGTTACCCACCCCTCACATCTCAGCATTCATCAGCAAAGCCAGTTAAAAATCGCCTGAACTGCCTTTTGACCAAGTGCTTATCTGCACAACTGCACTGCCCATACCATCAGTTAGGGAAAAACAATTTCCCCTGGCTACCAGAGACAGCCTAATTACCTAATCTGACAGGTTACTAATGGTTCGAGTCAACAAAAAGTATAATGGATGCTGATAAGCACAAGCTGCCTGGACATTTGGCATGTACAACCCAGCTAGAAATCACTCCTGTGAAAAGCTGCCACTGGCCACAGAACTAAATTGTCTGATCTCTCAGGGTTTCATTTAACAAGTCTATCAACATGATAAAGAGACAAACTAGCAAGTCTAGTCCATTAATGAGGACTGTAAAACAGCCTAACAGGATTAAAGGTATTTATGTTGCAAGTTAATGTAAAAATAAATGTCTGCTTCCTTTCTCTATAATTACAACACCCTCCCCTTTTACATGGCTACTTTGGGGACAAAAATCAGGTTATTGTTAGTACTAGGAAGGAGAGAAATACACCTAAGTGTTCAAGAGGAAAAAGGCACCAAGACTCAAGACAGAGTCATTTTTTAAAGAACTGACATCCCTCCCATAACTCACCACAAGCGCTGCACTATTTCATGGGTCTGTTTTAAAGACCCAATTACTAGACTCACACGATCCCATCACAATCTCAGGTTTTCATTTAAAAAAAAAAAAAAAAAAAAAAAAAAAGAGAGAGCTATCCCTTGTAGTTACTGGCAGCAGTACATGTACATGTATATCCTGAACAGCTCCAAGCTAGAAAACATGCAAAAAGGAACTTGTGCTATCAGTTATTTACTGTAATCTCGGAATTTTCTGGGCCACTCTCATAAAATTTGGTACCTTTGTCCTGAGGTATAAGTGCCTGGAGCTAGCAACATTAAGGCCATTTAAGGATGAAGAGAAAGAAACTTATTTGTCCCACAGACTTCAACTTCTAGTTCTAACAGTGACCGTCAGTGGAACAACTGTACCCCAGTGGAAAAGAGCAGCTCATACCTCCAGAATCCATGAGACAGGTTTTTCACAGACACCTATTTAACTTTAATTTAAAAAAAAAAAAAAAAGCCAATGAATTAGATTAAGTAGAACATTTTTCACTGTGTTTTGTGGCTCCATTTCCCATAAGATCTCTCATCTACCACTTCTGCCTGTAATCCACTTCTCAGCATAATCATCCATCCTCTATTCCTCATGTAGTGAAAGGGCTTGAGGGGGTTACTTGAGCAATCGATACTCCAGTAGATCTTATGTATACTTTGAGATGTGTCCTATCATTAAGCAAAACTTTACATCACTGAAATATTTATCTCTGCAGATCCCCAGCAACATAACAGCAATGCCTCGGAAAAATGTAAGAGGAGTGTCTCAGTTTAAAGGAAAACTAAGGTGTGTATCTGAACCAGGCAAGGGGCCTCTTCCCAAAAGAATCACCATGACCTTTGAGATTAAGAGATTTCAATCAGGAAAAGATGTATAGAGAAGGATAACAGTTCTTAACTACAAATATACATACATATATATATATATATATATATATATGTATGTATATAAAAACCCGAAACAAGAACAAGACCATAACCAATATCTTTAAACCAATATCTTTAAACTAATTCAGTTTTATCCCTGCTCCTTTCAGTGCAGTTATATATGTCCAAAAGCGGAGGGGTAGAGGTGGGGGGGAGGGGGTAGTAGGTAGCGGCTCCTCTGCAGGGGATGTCAGCCCCCAGGGCATCTGCAGCAGTTTCAGGTACTGATGATCGCTCTCTCTCCAAAGGACAGCACAGGGCGCATGGAGTTGGGGCTGAGTCAAGGGTGCTCCCTCCAAGATGTCTCCCCCAGCCCAGCAAAACCGTGGCTCCCATTCACTGCAGCCACCTGAGCAGAAGTGGCACCAACCAGAAGAAACCCTCTTCCCCTCCGACCAGCCACGAAACTAGAACTCAGAGCAATCAAACCACCTCCCTGCCACCCATCCTGGCTCCCCAAACCCCGTGTGTTGGCAAGGGAGAGAAAAATTCCCTGAAAGATTTTGAAACTATAACCCGGAGACACTTACCTGGCTTAAGCGTAACCTCAATATCGTGTTTGACTCCACACATAATATGAGTTCAGGATGTTCCACACTTACAACAGCTTGTACTCCCTGAAAATGAAAATCCTCTGGTGGGTCACACAATATTGCATTGCTTGGGACACTTTAGGCCTGAAGTCCAGCTTTTCTAATGCAGATAAAGATTTGCTTGGATTTTTTTTTCTATGGCAGCAGTAAAACTACAGATATCTACATATTCATTCTGCATAAAACTCAAATTCTTTAAATTACAGCAAACAGCAACACGGAGCTATTTTGATTTGTACTGCCAAGAGAAGCGCATCAAAAATCAGAGCACTTCATTAGTGTTAAAATCTTTCACCACCTTCTCAAAATCTTGATATATCTAGACACCACTAAAGGTTCGTATTGTCCACAGGACTGCTGGTGATAGTGGAGGTTGCAGAAATTAAATGGATATAATTACAGCCGACAGAGAGGGCAAGTAATGATATAACCTGCAGGATGTTATTAGGCTGGGATTCTGGTGGTTAGGCAGTGGCAAAAGGTTGCTTCTAACATCAGGCAAAAGGAGATGCCTCCCTAAAGCATTCCATAGGAAGTTTGTAATTCAGAAGGCTCAAGGAAAACAATCCTACTGCTATAGACTGCCCCAACAGTCAGCTATTCTGCTCAAAGCACATTTTCACACCCTGGTCCACACATTTCAACACAGCTGAGGCATTTCAAAGATGTTCTTCCCCCACCAAACAGGGTTGCAGATTTTTTCATAATTAGGTGAAAAACACAGGCAATGATACCATCACTGATTAACAGTTAAAATGTTATTGGGCCAAAAAGGCAATAATTCTGTTGTGTTAGGTTCTGTATAACTGAACTATACTTGTCACTTAGTCATCACAAAAGTGAAACACAAGTATTGTGGTTTAACCCTAGCTGGCAACCAAGCACCACACAGTCACCCACTCACTCCTCCCAGTGGGATGGGGGAGAGAACTGGAAAGGTAAAAGTGACAAAACTGGTTGATTAAGATAAGGACTGTTTAATAGGTAAAAGAAAAGCTGCACACACAAGCAAAGCTAAACAAGGAATTCATTCACTGCTTCCCATCAGCAGGCAGGTGTTCAGCCATCCCCAGGAGGTAGGGCTCCAGCAGTCCTAACGGTGACTTGGGAAGACAAACACCATCACTCCATCTGCCTCTTCCTTCTTCTACCCCCTGCTGAACATGACACCATACGGTGTGGGATTTCCCTTGGGACATTTGGGGCGAGCTGTCCTGCTGTGTTCCCTCCCAACCCCTTGTGCACCCTTTCTGGTGGGGTGGGGTGGGAGGCAGAAAAGGCCTTGGCTCTGTGCAAGCGCTGCTCAGCAGTAACGAAAACAGCCCTGTGCTACCAGCACTCTTGCCAGCACAAATCTCAACCATGGCCTCATGGCAGCTACTGTGAAGGAAATTAACTCAAAATCAGCACAAGTCATCAGCTGAAACCACTACATACCTGCTCACCTGTCTGACATTCCTCATGTGTCTCTCAGTATCTTCAAGGTTAGGCTTTGAACCAGTTCATTACAGTGAAGTATCTGAGGGCCCTGAGTGCTCTGGACACTCCGACATGTAAGCGTATATGCAGTAACACTGCAGCCCATTGCAAAAATACAAAGCTTACTGTGCACTGCCGGTGAAGTCCCCTTCTGACCAGGCTCCTGATGCCACAGATAACATTGGATACTGCTCCACTATAAAAACAAACAAAAAAAGTCAATGCCTCTGCAGGTGAATAAACACTTCCAAAAAAAAAAAATAAAGCATTATCAAAAATGCTATTGTGCAGTCCAAGACAATACAGTGTCTTTACAGTTTATAGTAACCTGTAGTAACCTATAGTAATGTGGGGGTTTGTTCTCTATAGCTATTCCTTTTCTCATTTTCAGAGTAATAATGCACATCATTTCCACCTATGGGATGAGGATCTTCAAACTGCTGTCTAAATGTTGTTTACACTCTAAGGTCAAGAAAACTAATACGGTGTAAAATGAATGTATTCTCTACTGTTACAATACAAACCTGCATGAGACTCAAGAACATATAAAGGAAAAAAACACCAACTGACATGAAGATCTGCAGGAGGTGGCATGAAAACTTTAACCGGTATTAAGCAAATAGCCCTAAGCTGTTCTTTCATGTGTATATGTAAAAAATCAATCAGCAGAGCATATATGTAACTGTACTTCACCATTCTGCATTCTTTGGCTGTTTGAAAGTTACAATCCAGTACAGAATTCAGCCTTGCTTTAAAAAGCTATTTGCTTCAGGGCTGTGTTCTGATCTTAGAAAACCTTTTACTTTCATGCCATTTGGGGCAATGTCAAAGATCTCATTTAATTCTGTCACAAGATGCTAAGGGAAACACAGACACTCAGCTTCCCTCAGTGTTACGGACAGGTTTCCCCAAAACTTTTTCGCGTTTCTACATTTACCACAAGAGGGAGCAAAGCGTTCACGTTCCTTAAATTCTGCATTCCGAAGACGAGCTACCGATAAGAGGCTCAATGTTGTCATTACCCATGACCAAGTTCAGGCTAGGAGTTTACTATGCTTTTATACAGGACACAGGTCCTTCAGACAATTAAAAGGGCCATTTTTTTTGCTTTGAGAAAGGTGTTGTCTCACGTTCAGACTGTGCAGAGCTCTCTTCAAAGCCAGCAGATGCTACAGGGCTCTTCTGAGGAACAAACACACACCGTGATGCCACAGGTGGGTAAAATCAAGAAAATCCCGATGGAAAGAAGCCTGCGGCTTCATCACAGCGGTTTGAATAGGATGTTTGCAAGAAATTTATAAGCATTTCTAAACACATCAGATGCAGGAGGGCGGGGACAGATGAAGAAAACTACACCCTTCTAATTGCTCACACTGATTTTAACAACAATGTACTGTGATTTCCTATTAAAACACTTCCAGAAAACAGCTCCCTAAAGAAATCCTCCTAAATCTCCTCTTCTGCAGCATACATGACCACAAAGAGGGAACAAGTTCTTTGTACAAGAGGGTCACCCTGGTCATTCTATCCTTCTCTCTCTCCCCTCAACCCTATCAACCATCTGCCCAATCATCAAAACTCTTTTTAGGTTCTACTGTTATGAAACTGAATAGGTGTAATCACTATAAATGAATCTTAAATTCAAACAGTTAAAAGCTGCTGCTGAAATATTATGACACCACTGTTAAAAGCAACATCTAAAATCCAATTCCAGCAAAGCAATCAAGCACAATAACTTCCAATCTACAGCAGTTCTAACTATACATTGTTACCACTGGTATCAAACACAGCAAGCCAAATATCCTTACATATTATTGGGTAAAGATGAACTAAATCCAGAGCAGTTTTAGGAGGAAGAGGAGAAGCACAAGGAGCCCTCTACCTCACACTTACCTTCCCCTTGAGTGAGGCTACTTGGCTGTGGTTATTCAACTCTGCTCAGATCCAGGCTGCATTTGTGCAATCACTCACAACGAGTTTGCAGCGCACAGATGAGGGGTTTGCTCAGCCCAGGTCTTAGCTGCTTAATTGTTTCCTTTCAATAATTGACTCCATTCCAATTCCACAAAGCTAAATACAGAATAATTTTATACAGCCTTTGCTGTTCAGAACTGGTTTGTGAACTAATAAATGCCAGTATGTCTTCCATGCTTTCAATCTGTGGAAGCAAGTTACAAACTCTTCGTGAATTAAAAAAATAAACAGGTGCCCTTTTGTTTCTAATAGCCCTGTGGAGTCCGTGAGGCTGCAGACCACGGTTACTTCCCTGTGGTATTGACAGCAGCTGCCACAACCACCATCAGTGGCAGACTGCAGGTGCTTGCCGCTACCATCTGTGCTACAGCTCAGAATGACACACTTTCAGTTCAACACAGACCAGGCCTGATTCCACTTGCACTGTTACGAATCATAAGCAGAATTGTTGCAGTCATAAAGGTGTGCAACAACCCCCCACACCCAGTCAGACTCCATACCTCAATAGGTAGAGCAGAGGAAGTTTCCAAATCATCCTGTGAATAAATGTGGGCCTCTCCGATGCTTAAAAAGACAAGAATGAGTCAGAGACACAATCCACAAAACAGTGCAGGAACATCACTACAGCTACATCTGTTTTGTAGAAAACCTCTTGGCTATTAGGAATAGCCATGAACACATAGACACACTAGAAGAAATGTACTATTACAGACATCTACCTCCTGATAGGCTGCTTTAATTACAGTTTCATGAGGAGAGCAGATGGAGATGCTCTGCAATTCTACAGTTAGGCCTACTATAAAATTTTCAACATATAAAAGAGGTGCATTAAAGGGATAGTCCAATAGTTCAGTCAATAAGGCTGAACATGGGCAATCCCTTTATATACACTGAAGAGCCCACCACCTTTCCTACATCATTCCATTTCTCCATGCCTCAGCTACTCATAGAAAATGATGGCAGCAGCAGAAAGTGCTATGAAGAAATAGTATGAAGCAACAATCACTTACTCCAGTTGTAGAAGACTGAGAGTTAACATGGAGATTGTAGCAGAGCCTCCCTTGCACATTACTAGACCGTTCAAAGTTCAGTGACTTCAGTCCCTGTCTGCAAATGCTGAAGTGAGCTGAACTAGTCACAGTACGTGCAGTGTTCAGAAAGAACTGGCTATCTCCATATCCACACAGATCAACCCCAGAGGACAACACTGAAGAACACATCTGATAAAGACTTGATTCTAAAGAAGTTGTGATAATTAAGTCACACACAGAAAAGAAAAAAAAAAAAAACTCATAAGCAGATTTTTCAGTTCGAAGCAAATCCAAGTTTATATTTAGGGGTTCAGAAAGTAAAATGTTAAGTGTGTATCACACACTATAACCCATTTTACAATAATAAACGGATAAACACCAACCATGAAATATTGTAACCACACTCAGCTTTCCCAGACATAATGTATTAGCAAAGTCCGATACTTACCAAAGACAGATTGAGTATTCCAATTTTACGTATGAATAAATGAGGCACAAAGGTATGGTGATCTGTTCTGGTGGGCCATCAGAGGAACCAGGAACGTGGTCTTCCAAGTCTAGTCCAACATTCTGTCCAGTTAGCCCCTATACCAAGTAATTTGGAAAAAAGAGAGTAGTTTTCGTTCTAGGAATGTGCAACCATGATAGAGTTCTGACATCCCTCAGAAAAGTCAAAAAGGAATCCTTAAACATAGACACAACCTGACTTGTTGATCTATTATCTGGCACTTTGTTTTAAGAATGACAAGAAAAAATAAATTAATATTGAGTTGTTTTTATGTATCTTTGGATTTGAAGGCCCCTAGGCTCTACCTGGTTTTTAAGCTTTTCTCGATAAATACAAAGTCTAGAAACTTTTAGAAGTTAAAAGATACGTTCTTTACCTTCCAGAAGAGACAGCAGCCTTGTATAATTGTGACCCCAAAAGCGGTGGCTTTAGCAGACACAGTAAATATTACAATATCATAGCTGCATTGCCAGAGGTACTCGTGCAGCAAAGAGCTCTTCACTTTTCACCTAGAGGGTTTGAAAAACAGTGCATTACGGCAGCAGCTGAAAGAACACTGAGTGCACATGTTCAAGGTCTCTCTCACAATACTTCATCATATAATTTCAACAGAAACCTCTTACAACCTCTTACATGCCCGCCCTTCATGAACCATCTCCTTCAAAAACCAAATGCACAAAGAGGAGATCGAGGCTTTCATTTTATTTGCCTGCATAAAATAAAAGGTTTGCAGAGGGAGAAAATACCTGAAATTAAGACTGCAAACAGATTTGGATGGGGACACAACAGAAGGGCACCTGCTCCAGACCGGTCGGTCAGAATGTGGACAGCAGTGCCCACTATCTCAACACAGTGGCTTCTCCAGAGTTAGCCAGCAACACCTCAATTCTTATCTCATCTGTTTTCCAACTAATATATTATTGTGCTCTTGAATATGCAGCACAGAAAGGGGAGCTGATTTGCCATGTATTGTGCACACAATTTTTCCAAGCAGTCAGGTATGCCTAATCAGCAAAAAGCACTTACATTATTTTCGGAAGTTATTAACTGAAATGGGAAACCAGCATACTGTGATTTCATTACAAAAGAGTTACTGCACTCGAGTGCAGCTGGTGTAATTAAGTATCAATTGGCTTGAAAGAACCTAGCTATGCCAGCGAAGGCTCTGTCCCACAACATTCAATCTTGCAGTTCCCCAGTATTTACAGGATTGCCACACATAACCTAGATCTAAACCCATAAAAAGAGAGGTGCTGACCTTCAAGTTCACCTAGGTATTCAAGCAGCTTTGTAAAACAGGAATATAATGAGATACCAATTGTATTAATAAGAATATGAATCAATCTGGAGAGGTACGTTGGCATTGAAGATGTTAAGCATCTTTCAGGATCAGGTTCCTAGAACATCAACCAAAGTTGACTCAGAGCTCTCATCAGAATCACTTCTGCTTTATCCAAGCACTTTAGTAAGCAATCGTCTTCTTTCTTCAAGCCAATAAACATCAATGCTAAGCTGTCAAACTAACTCCTTGGACTTTCTTCAAGAATTTTTTCCTGTTCATCTTGTCATATATTCTATCTCAGAACTTTCCTTCAATATAAATATAGACAGGCTTTGTTTTTCTAACCCTGAATATTAAGCTTCATTAAAATACATTTATGTATTTAAAGCACTATAAATGCTGATGCATACAATCAATGTGCCCTTAAAACAAACCAAGAAACATTTCAAGCACAGCAAATACCAGTCCCTCTCATGCAGCTGCAACTCTGTTGTCATCCACAACGTATGCACGTTGCTTCCTTTCATCTTTAAATACTTTGTGGACAAGGTGAGCTTTATGAGTCATCTGTCACATTTTACTTTACATGGGAACCAAAGAAAACCAAGAAAGCTATAGCAACAGGGTTGGTTAAACATGATGTGTTGAAAATGTCATTTAGATCACACTCTTTCAGGGCATTTGGCAGCACCTGCAACACAGGTTGTCCAGCTCAGACAAGACACAAAGCAACTCCAAAATATCAAGTCAAAAGTCAGTCAGCAGTGCAAGCGTGACTTGCCTGAGGACATCAAAAAAATATAGATGTGTAGTGGGTTGACCCTGGCTGGACACTAGGTGCCCATCAAGTCACTCCCTTCCTTAGATGAACAGGGGAGGGCAAATAAAATAGAAGGCTTGTGGGTCGAGATAAGAACAGGGAGATATCAGTCATCAGTTACCATCAAGGGCAAAACAGACTCGACTTGGGGAAATTAATTTAAGCCCTTTTCTGCTCCACTCTCAGTATGACTCTCTAGAATCTGGTATTTCATGCTTATCCCCCAAAACCTAGACCTCAGGACCAAGTCATTTTGTCATTACTTTATGTCAGTCTCTAGCAGTCCACCAGAGCAAGATCACCGAACTGCTGGAAGTCTCTGTGTAGGAAATAATTTCCAGACCTCCTGTTGAGGAATCATTGCTCTAACAGCAGCGACAATAGAATTCTTGCAGGAGTGGAATTGAAGAAAAACAGCTCAGTGCTGTGTGGCTCTGTGCATTTTCCCTGCACTTGTTGGCACACGGCACTTTGCAAGGTCACTCTTAAAAAGCTGAAATCATAGAATCACAGAGTGGTTTGAGTTGGAAGGGACCTTAAAGCTCACCCAGTTCCATCCCCTGCCATGGGCAGGGACACCTCTCACCAGACCAGGCTGCTCAAAGCCCCACCCAACCTGGCCTTGAACACCTCCAGGGAGGGGGCAGCCACAGCTTCCCCGGGCAACTGTGCCAGGGCCTCTCCACCCTCATCCTGAAGAATTTCTTCCTGGTGTCTAATCTTAATATTCCCCCTTCGAATTTAAAGCCATTCGCCTTCAGGCTGTCACTACTCGCCCGCGTAAAAAGTCTCTTCCCGGCTTTCCTGTAGCCCCCCTCAGGTACTGGAAGACCCCTCTTAAGGTCCCCTCGGAGTCTTTTTACTCTCTAGAACTCTCTAAGGTCTCCCCGAAGCTTTGTTTCATCCATCAGAGCTAAATCCCAGCGCCCCTTCCCCCTCGGTGCAAGCGAGCCCGCTCTCACTGAGAGTGGAGGGGGATCCCTGATCCCGGCAGGCGCTGCCAGACCTCGCTCCCCGCTCCCAGCAGCGTAGGGGGGATGGTGGATACCAGCTCTGTCCCAGGCCCGGCAGATCCCTACGGGACAGCAGAACCCTCCCGCACGCCGGCGGCCACCGGCACAGCTCCTCCCCTCGGAGGAGGCTTTAGGGGTTCTCGGCTGCCTGGAGCGGGGCTGGACGGGCGGCCCCGGCCTGGGGCGGGGGGGGCAGGGGGGAGTAATTTTCAGCGGGGGCCACTTTAGAAGAGTGGGGTTCGGAAGTCATCTTCCCTTTTCAAGATGCGTGTGGAAAACACGAGGTGCAGCCGCAGCCTTTCGGAGAGGCAGGAGGCGGTGCGTGTGCACCTCTGAAACTCAGAATGGAGAGAGAGCAGACCCTCAGTGTTCAGCAGCTCCCGCCGCCCGGCCCACCCCCGGCCCTGACGCCAGCGCTAATGAAATGCTAATGCCGGGGGCCAATAAAACCCCGGGCGGCGCGGGGACCGTGCCCGCCCGCAGCCCCGCCGCGATGCAGAGCGCGCCCCCACCCGCCCTGCACCTCCTCACCTCCTACTTCATCGACAGCATCCTGGCCCGGGGCCACGGTGAGGGGTGGCGGGGCTGCCGGCGGGGCGCTTCCCTCGCTTCCCCCCGCCCCGGTAACCCCGCGGTTCTCTCCCCGCAGGCGAGGAGGGCGCGGCGCCCCGGCCCGGCCGAGCGCGCGGTCCCGCGGAGGAGCCCCCGGCGGCGGCGGCGGCAGGGGGGGGCGAGGCGGCCGCCCCGCTGAAGAGGAAGCAGCGGCGTTACCGCACCACGTTCAGCGCCTTCCAGCTGGAGGAGCTGGAGCGCGCCTTCCGCAAGTCCCACTACCCCGACGTGTTCACCAGGTACCGGCAGGGAGGGGAGGGGACAGAGGGGGCGGCGGGGCTGTCGGGGCGGCGGGTAACGCTGTGCTGCCCCGCAGGGAGGAGCTGGCGCTGCGCCTCGACCTGACCGAAGCCCGCGTGCAGGTGAGTGCGGGGCTGGGTCCCTGCCCGCCCCGAGGGGACAACCGGTACCCGCAGCGCGGTGCCCGGGGCCGTCGGTTCGCGTGGGGCCGGGGGATGGTGGGGACACAGTGGGAGGTGTCCCTGCCCGTGGCGAGGGGTTGGAACTGGATGGGCTCTAAGGTCGCTGCTAACCCAAACTGTTCTATGGGCGCGTGGGACGGGAGGAGACAGAAAGAAACGTCCCCAGATCGGCTTCACGCTCACATTTGCGGTCTCCAGGGGTCTGAAGGCCGGCGCCGGCTCCTGGGGTTTGAAATGCCAAAACCAGTATTTAAAAAATCAGTTGTTTTACCACAAATGAGGGGTTCGGTCAGGTTTCCTGAGTTATTTATGGGGGCTTCAAAAGCGCTTAAACCTTTTCCTGGCCCTAAGCTAAATAAAACAGTCACACTTATAAAGGACTGGTTAGAACAAATAGAAGAGTGATTTGACGTTCATGTGACTGTCGGGCACTGTCCAGGAGAATCTTGTGACCCAGTGGGGATGTAGTGATAGCAATGCCTCTAGAACTTGAGCATACAGAACCCCAAACTAATCATCTCATAGCCTGCAGCTTTCTTAAACTAAAAGTGACCAATCGCTTTTCCTTACTCTAAGCATTCACCCTTAAAAATGCCTCTTCAGAAGCTGTTTCTTTAGATTGATCCCTTGTCTAAGCTAGAAATCCCTTTTCATACAGAAAGACTAGCTTTTAAAAAAAGTTGCTTGAAAAGGTGTGAAGGCTTTCAAAGTATTTTTAATCTCAAAATGACGATGGTACTATATTTGACTTACGCTGTATATTGGATATGGACTGAGCTACTGTTCCAGCACAGCTCTGGGTACGTGGATACTTGTGAAAGACTGAGAACTGGTGCAGCTGCTAAGCATGACAGTCCTACTTACTCCTGCAAAGCTCTGTCAGTGCTGATGCCAGATCCTTGCCTGTATATATTGTCATTACTGGATCTGTGATGGTTCCCACTAGCTGACGTCTGTAAAGCTGTAAGTTTTTTAGCTTTTTATTTAAATATGCACCATCTTCAGAAAAAGCCTTGGAAGTAAGAATGGCACTTCGTAATTGACTCAACTTAGAATAGCTAAATGTATTTTTCATTTCTCTTTCATGGACTTGGAGGAAATTATGTGCCCTCCCCTCTCCCTACCACCAACATTCACTAAAACCTTTAGTCACTGAAATACCTCAATATCTGGCAGCTACACGTGGCATCTACCAGTGGAAAGGACATGCGTTAAGTTACCTGTTAGTGACATAGTCACTTCGTGGAGTACCTGCTCTGTAGTCCATTTGACCTGTGAAGGAATGGTGCAATGGCAGATGGCAAAGAGGAAATTTTCTCCTAATAACCTCTCTAAAAAAAATCAAAATGTTTAGGTTTAATGAGGTGAAAAAGGAATTAACAAGTGAAATAGCAGAGCTGATGTATCCTCAGTGGATGGAAGGAACTTGCTCCTTGCACCTCCTTACTCCTTGTTAAATTTTAACACAAGTCTGCTGGGCATGAGCAGAGTCAGGGCAGTTTGCTTAGGGTGAGCTTCCAGTGCGCTGTGCCTCTGTCTGGGTATTTGCTCTTGTTTTTTGGAAGATGGGAGACAACTTAGCCTGGAGGTAAGAGGATGCATACCAACAGCTACTCTATAGATGGGGAGGTACTGTACTTAACAAGCTATCTTAATTCCCAAGGACTTGCCTCATATGTCCATACTCATAGTTGCTTGGTATGGTATCCTGTGTGAAAGGAAAACTTCCATACTTCTCCCATGGTTAAAATAACTGACATGAAAAGTTATATCTTTTTATTTACTGAAGCGTAAACCCAGGAAACTAATTATTCTTACCAGATGCAATCACACCATTTCTTCACCTCAGTGTGTTTTCAAATTGAGCTCTGGGAAGAACTCTCCGTAACCCAACTGAAGTGCATGCCATCCACTACATTGCCCTCACTCTTGCATTTTGAGCTTTGAATGAACAGATAAGAAAAAAATTGCCCCTGAACATATTCTTATTTCAGCATCACTTCAGAGAGATCCGTCTCACTCAGCCCCCATTATTTGCTCATAGGAAGGGAGATAGCAGTAAGAATCTTTGTATCCTGCCTTACTTTGGGAAACGGGTAATCTGAGAGTCTGCAAAACCTTCTCATAATCTGAAGCCATGCTGGGATGCTCTTCAATAGCATTCACATCTGTTGTTGCCATTCTGCTTCTCATAATTCATATTGTTAGGATGGGAAGAAAATAAAAAGTTAAAGGAATATTTTATTTTCTTAATGAGAGGAGTGAAACGTTCCTTGAGTACTTCGGTACCATAGACTGCATCAGTGTTTAAACATTAGCTTATGAATATAACTGATCTAAGCATTCTTGTCACATTTTCTGATTATGCTCCTGTATTCAGCTGCAGCAGAAATACGTTACAGTTAGTCACATCTATGTGTCTTTTTATCTTTGTTAAGTATTACATCAATTAAATAGGATACATTTTTTAAGAATTCACAGCAAGAAAGCTATCAAATTTTATACAGTCACCTTTTTCCTGTTAAAGACCTAAATCTCTTTTGTCAGTTATGTGTGATTATAGTAATTACAAAAATAATCTGGGTAATATTTAGGATACAAATCAAACTCGATGGTTTAAAGCTCATCTTTGGGCATGAAGTAATGCATTTTTTTCTAAGTATTTTACCACTGATATTACAGTCATACAAAAAAATATCGTAAGTCTGGTACACAGTTTAGTTTGGCATTTCAGATGTGTCTGAAAATGCAGTAAAGGCAAGTTAAGCCTTTTACTGAAAGCAGAGGAAAATAGCTTAACAAAAGATGACTAATCTGAATGTTGATGACTATAAAGTAGTCACTAAATTTTGAAAGCTGTTTGTCATATCAGTGTAAGGTATGAGGCACGACTTTGCCCCTTGCATCACTTGCATTGATGAGTTTGTACCAATAAGGAACTGAAAGCCAGCTTTTTTTTGTGAAGATAATTATTAGACATCTATGCTAGTATTTCCTTCCACCTTGATAAATACAAAATATGAGAGATGAATAAATATATTTGGTTGTAAACCTGTCACATTAAAAAAGTTATTTTGCAGTCAAAGTGCATGTCTGAGCAATCAAATGGATTTGCTTTAGGACAGAGAAAGTAGAAAAGCAGACATCTCATTTCATGTTAGGCTTTATGAAGAACAGATTGAAGAACGACACTAAGATTTAGTAATACCTGTGCAGCACTTGTTTTATCCTTTTTAGGAAAGGCTTTGTGTGCATATCCACAGTGTAAGGCAGTTCACTGCCTTTTTATTTGGACTTTATAGAAAACAGTAACATCTTTGAGCTGGTGATCATCTCCTGTGAGATATCAGCTAGGCTTCACTTACAAATATTTGGGATTGTTGGTTAACAGAGATTTAAAGTCATCTGATCCCAGCAACTGAGTCTATTGTTCTTACCAGACCCCTGTCTTGGATTAATACAGCACCAGTGTCTAGTCCTCACTGTCATGCAGGCATAGCCATCTGGTGTTCCACTGTCTCAAGTATTACTTTGTTAGGCACTTCATCATTTAAAGCCTGTGGTAGCTGGAGAAATGGCCAAAGAATGAGGTACTTAAGTTCTTCAGTGCTGTGCCAAATTCAAAATTTTGATGTTCTGGCTTTTCTTCTAAAGGCATCTCCCTCTGCAGACTGCCTGTACAGTGAGACAATTCTGTGTTATGTACACAGCCTGAAGGGCATGAATCCCACCTCCAGGAGGACAGCAGCTTCCCAGTGTAAAGATGTAACGAAAGGACTAGAGTAGTAATTCTTGAGCTGGCTCCTGAGAACTCCATAGCAAATGCTTTAAAAGAGTAAATTGTTACTGACATACATAGGAACATCATCAAACTCAGTACAGCAACGCTGTGACGTGCTACAGCCTTCTGTTTTGGGCATTCACACCCTGGTATGTGGAAATCTTTCCTTCCAAACACAGTATTTGAAGCACTCAAAGGTAAGTCACATCACTGGAAACGGTTATCTGGCATGTCTGAGATTAAAGCAAGCAGTGAAGCTGGGAACCTCCAAAACCTAATTTCTTAGATGCCGCTGATTAGAAATTTAAAATTATTTGAAAGCTTTTTTGACTGAAATATAATTGCAGATATGAGAAGTGACTATTTAAAAAATCATGCATTTGTAAAACTTCTGCATCCAAAAGTTATATTGTAATACATATTTCTATAGAATTTTAGTGTTTCAGAAATATTAATACCAAAGGAATAACTATTTTTAGCATCTGTTGTAATTTTTTTGAGACTTGAATTTTTGCAATGTAATTTTATGATTTTAATTTGTCCTAGTGGCTTTGTGAGATTCTTAAAAAGTTATGTGCATTGTATAGTAAAGGACCTTTGTACTTGAAGTTTACCTTTCCTAAATCAGAAGTAAATTTCAGAATGTCATAATGCTGTAGAGGACAGTAGTTGGTCTTTCCAGTGACTCTTGTTCCATGAGTTACTACTCTCTACTAAATATTGAATCCTGATTAGTGCATTCAAGCATTATACATAGAATGTGCTTCCAAGCAGCTCACTGAATTTCAACGGTAGTTATATACAAGATTGCTAAATGAGATTATGGGCCACAGCTAATGCCTTTCTTACAAATCCAGATCCAGTTCAGAATCCACCTTCAGTGGTCCCCACTGTTGAGGGTGCTAGAAGACCTGAGCAGCTGAGTACGTTTTGATGTTGAGTGTTCACATTTGGCAGCATCCATTTTTAAATATCCTTGTATTTAGATCATCTCTCCCTTGTTTTAGAGTTGATGTTCTTCACTCTGCTCTCTGCCATTCTGTGTCTGAAAGGTTCTGCTTAATGAATTCTAAAGAATAAAAGTGTGAAGAGTCAGTTTTCCAAATTGTAGATTTGACGGACTGAAGTCTTTAAAAGATGTTTAATGAGCTAAAGTAATGACTAGTCGAGTTTGAAGAGGCAATACACTCAACAGCTTACAAGAGAAAACCAATACATGCTCAAGTCCCTTTAAGAAGAGCTTGATACCCTGTTCCAATACTGCTTACTAGATTTTCTAGTTTGGCTTTCACTGCAATTCGGTTACTCGTGTTCATGTA
The DNA here is from genome assembly GCA_033558235.1 of Neomorphus geoffroyi. Classification (NCBI taxonomy): domain Eukaryota; kingdom Metazoa; phylum Chordata; class Aves; order Cuculiformes; family Neomorphidae; genus Neomorphus; species Neomorphus geoffroyi. Next base: position 8,147,864 of record JAUMJM010000045.1, on the reverse strand, counting down.
ACTATATGCTGTTGGCATTCATGGTAGATAACTAAAGCTTCTCATTTTGCTTTTGAATTCTCTGTATAAAAATACATGGTCGAGCTATCAAGATAAAAAGCAACTTACCATGTATTTGGCCTACTTACTCTTACAGTCATGATTAAGTTGCTTCCTGAGGTATCTGTAGAGAAATAGCTACCTCTTGAATGGCTTTGCTGAAATTTAATTTTCAATAAATAGCTTATGAAAGGAAGAATGATCATTTTTAGGAACTGATCATGAGTTCTCAGGTGATAGATATATCTATTACAGTGGCTTTAAAACATAAGGGACTATTCAGTCAGAGCTAGAGTTGTCATATTTACAATATTTCTAACTGATTTATTTAATAATAAATTCACTTAGGCATTTATGAATGGATCTTTATTGCAGAAGTGGTTTTTTTTGTTTAACAGTAAATATTATACTGCCTGTAGACCTGCATGCAGTAGTAAATGGTAAGACAAACTGCAGAGCAAGTTCAGCTAATGCCTTTATAATTTCTTATTGAAGGTCTGGTTCCAAAACAGAAGGGCAAAGTGGAGGAAACGTGAAAAAAATGAAATTCTGGGGACTGTTCCAGGAATCTCCTTAACACACCCACTTGGTCTATTTTTGGATGTTCCACTGAGTCATTCTCCCCTCCTAGATCACACGTGGAGGTCAATGCCTCTTTCAACGTTGGCTGTGCCATCCATGTCTCCAGCCTTTAGTCCTTCAACCCTAGCGCCATTTGGCCTCAGCAGCCTTACCTGGACTTCTCTCTTCAGAAACCCTATTTTAAATCCACAGTTTGGAAGGTATAGAATTAACTTTTCTTCTGAATCTCAAAACTGTAACAGAAATGCTGCGTTTTTATTTGATACTCACATGTTCTTAATAAACATGCTCCTATAGATAAACTTATTAAAACAGAGTTGGTTCCTGTGTAGAATCACTTGATTAGGAATAGCAAGATTTAGCTTTAGGTCATGCTAGTAAAAACTTACTATGTAATTGCTCTTTGAAGAACAATTGTGCATGCTTACTGAAATGTTGGTCCCATTGAACGCTAACCGTCACAAAGAGTGCTGTAATCTGGTGGTGGTTTCAGCTCTATCCTTAATCTCAGAGGCTGATGCAGGTTATACATCACGAAGATGTGACTGCAGTCAGATGTGGCTTGTAGGTGATTTGACAGAATAAAGCCAGAAGCCTGGCTACATATGCAAGAGTGACACAGCTCCAGAGAGAGAGACTGAGAGAGATCTTCCTGATTCTGAGATGTCCTACTAAAAGCCAGTCCTTTTCCCTTGGCAGGTGATCTGCTCTCAGCACTTAGAACAAGCCCACAGCTAGCTGCCTTCTCTTTCTCTGTTTTCTGACACCTACAACTCCAGCAATTCATTTCAGCTGAACCTGCTGTCTGGGCTTTCTTGCCCAGCCACCCGAAATTAATCAGCCAAATGCTGCTGCTGCTCTAGTGCACCCCATAAGATAGGGAAAAAAGTATGTGTGTAATGGATGTGTGTGTGTGTGTGTGTGTGTGTGTGTGTGTGTGTGTATGTATATATAAGGAAGATAGCGTTCTTCTCTTGCTGAAATTATAGCCTGTATCATAGTTCAATATTAAGACAGACAAATGCCACTTTTCATATGGAACAAACTTGTCTGAACAAATTGGCTACATTAAGAGCCACATAAATTGGTCTTTTTATGAGGTGGTTTATTGCCTTCACAGAACAGGGTGATCTACAGCATCCAAAGTTTGTTTAGAAAGGATTTAGCATTAGGAGTTAAGCAAATGTTTGCTGTTCTAGGTATCTGCATGTCATGTCTGATCATCCCTCTTATTTTGGGTAAAAGATTTTTTTGTTTGTTTGAGGTGGGTATTTTTGGTTGGTTTTTAAGGATAAGACACGATACAGCAAAATTAAGATAAAATACATTGTAGAAAACAAAATATACCTTTGGGAGAAATTGGAAATTCTGGCCCTTTTTTCCTTAATACTTTGGTTGGGAGAAGCTGCAACTCAGTAAGTACTTGTTCTCCAAAACAATTCTTAATTTGGATAATATTGACTTCTTTCAAATACAGGTTTCTCAATGCTTTAAATCCTCTCATGACAACAGCTTCAGTGCTAATGAAAGCTCCTGGACCCCCGTCAGACCCTGCTCTTACTGCCTTCACTGATCCAGCAGCAGTTGAAAGGAAAACGTCAAGCATTGCAGCACTAAGACTCAAAGCGAAAGAACATTCAGCACAAATCCCTCAATTAAACCTCATCTCCAGTCTTACAAACACTAACAAAGAACTTTGTTAGGAGCTCTCACACAGACTACAGCCACAGAGGGGAAAGTGAATGCCTTCTCCAATAAGTAGCTCCTGTTAGAGAGACACATTTAAAGAAAGAAAGAAAACACATACACACACGCACAGAGCTGTAGTTCCTCCATCTTCAGTAACGAACTGAAAGGAAATAACCCCACTACAAACTGATTTCCTTTACTTAAACATGAAACTGGGTAGTAAATTGGCCTTTGTAATTTCTGACACTACAGAAATAGAAGCAGAATCTATCTCAACTTTGTAATTCAGGCTGACATGGAACTGAAGCTTTGAAATCCCCAGACTCCCCAGATGCTAGTCCAAAGGTTCAAAATTCTTTGCAGGAATAACTTTTTTCTCAACAATTCTTAACTCCCTTCTCAGGAGGAACTCTTACATGCAGTACTTGAGACATAAGTTACACAGTTACTAACTTTGAGACCATGCTTCATGTTGAAGTGCAAATGCCAGTGAAATCTCTCATTTTAGACAGACTCAGCAGGACTATTTTCAGTAGAGGCTTTTGATTCAGAACTAGTTTGTATAAAGAATACTTTGTTTCAAACTAAAAATAAATGTTTGTTTTATGTTCAGAGTGGCCATGTTTTAATAATTAAAGTTCAGTTTTTGTATATGAAGACTGTATCCTGTGAAAGTAGGTTATCAATGTACAGTAAATTGTGTGTGGTTCTCCATGTATGTATATATGTATCAGTAAGTAGCTTATAGCTGTAAATGCGAGGTTGCTGAATGCTTTTAGCATGATTACTGGCACATCTGACCAGACCAGTAAGTTAACAGATTAAATGTACATTTTCAGACATTTCATGCCTTGAGTTGATTCAGAATTTAACTGAAAACTAAATGTGAAGTGTTAAATTCTTCCTTGGACTGATGTTGGAATGAATGAAAACAGACTACTGGGCAGCAGCCTACAGTTCATCAAAATCCTGAACTCCCTTTCTGGCCTCAGACAGGTCAATCTGAAGTTTTTGCTCAAGTTCCCTGTCTGGGAAATGAGACTGAGAATAACTGTCTCACCTAGAGTTCTGATGCTGAAGCGTAAAGTAAGGGGAAGTAACATCCTCCTTTCGCAGCTTACTTGCCTACCTCATAGGGCTGTTGTGAGGAATGATTAAACAATCATACACTGTGCAAACGGGCAGAGTTAAACAAGTGCTAATTGTTGCTTAGCAATTACAAAAGAAAGGCCAACAGCTGACTACCCATGAAGATTACCTTTCCCACAGCTGTACCAGCAATCCAAGCAAGCTTTGTTTCTATGGGTTGATGGGACAACATGGAACTCTTCCACTGATGCTGCCTGGTTCCTCATGACTGTTCTCAAGCACCTACATTCACACTGAAAAGAGTACGTATATTTTAGGTCATTTTTCTCAAGGTGACGTTGGGGTTGCTCTTAGGACTACACAGATGTTTTCAAGGCTACTTTTGAGAGCAGATCTCTGGATACCTCACTGCTGCTTATGTAGCGTCCTCTGAGCTTGTAGTTGGGTACATGGCAGAGATGGCAGGCAGCTAGATCTGCCAGATCAGTTTTCCTCTGAAATCATAACAGCTATGACAGCTCTTGAGTCATAACCTACCACAAGACTAAGTATTTCTGGGTTGATAGACCTTGTTGTTAGCATAGGTAGAAGGTGATGGTGTTGGGAAAAGCAAGTTTTCTGCCCGAGTTATGCCAGGCCTGCGCTGTGGGTCAAGCAGCAGGAGACTCGAGAAGTGATGCAACCAGGACTTCTCACAGAAAGTTTGAGTGTGTTTCTTCCGCAACAGTTATTTGCTTCCCCTAGTCCAGTCTCATGGCCCAGGCTGCCAACTGGCAACTCTACACAGTATCCACTTGGGTGCTGAGTTTGATCCAAATTAACATTTAAAGTAGGTTAATAGCTTGAAAACTACCATTACACAACTCGTTCTATTCTGTACAAGCTCTGTGGCATCTTTCCTTGCCATCAGTGTCTCTCTGGCAGTGCAAGGAGGTTTAGCAGCAAAGGAGGCTATGTCATTTTTTCATTGAAACTAGCAGAAACTGTCCTGCACTTGCCATGAGCCATTCATAAAAGAACTCTGCAGTAAAAATAAAACCTACGTATTTTTGGCAAATTACATTCCTAGACAAACTCACCAGGAGCAGCATGTGAAAAATAAATGCTGAAGGCTGTTTTAATATATTGCATTAAATAGCAGGACCTGTGTAATCACCCAAATCTTCATCATTGACCACAGATCCACAGAGATCTCGTTAGGGAGTGCAGGGGGGATTGGGGGAATCAAATTCACAAGCTAAAATTCCCATTGTTTCGGCAGTTACATCAGAGAGAACTTTCACCTATCAACAAATTTTTCCCAATAGCTATGGACAGAAATCATTTCAGGCACAGCAATTAACACACAGAGGCAAGTAACTTCACTCATTTGCACTATGGCTCATGCCAGAGCTAGAAGCTGCTACCTCTACCCAGCACACACAGCCACTTCAGCATCACCGTGGGAACTGCAGGGCTGGACAGCAGGGTTGGCTCCTAAAACCCTTGCCAGACTGATTTGTTGTAGCTCTTTCCTAACTCTCTTTACAAAAGCGCACCCTTCCTCCAACACGTCCTCCTCTCCAACTGAAACTGCAGCCAAGTACCTGCATGGTATCACTCTCCTGCCATCACAAGCCGTGGTCTCTGTTTCTCCTGCCATGGTCCCGCTGAGGCAGGGACAGTCTCGGCTTTGTTGTATATTTATGCATGGCTCTGTGGCTTCCATACTCTGTCCTATTTGATATATGGCAGAATTGCAATGGTAAGTGGCATTGCCTGTTTTGTTACATTACTGGTTAAACAGGAGCTGCAATTCCTGTGCCCTTTGGGCAGAAGGTGGTGTCTGCAATCACTGGTATTTCCCAGTGGGTACAGTTAGAGAATATAGCTTACTGATGTTTCATCTGATTTTAGTTTGAAATGCAGAAAGGTTTTCTTTAAGCTGATTCCATTTTTTCTGTTTTAATGAGTCCTTTCAAGAAATTTCCATTCTTTCATGTGAATTGAACAGCCAGCTGTGAGAGCTAATGATATTATGAAAATAAATACACAACACTTGAAATCAGCTTAGGAATCAGAGTGTGTCTGTAACAAAAACTCAACAAGCTTTTTATGTTAATTATAACTACCTTATAATGAAATATCACACCAAGGGAAGGCTGACTTATTTGGTCTATTCTGAGTTTAAATAAAGAGGTTTAATTACAAGCTATTATGGACATAGTGTTAAAATTACTATATAAAAAATGTTGTGGAGCATTTAACTGAGAAACCTTCAGCCCAGTTTCATAGCTACACATGGGTGAATAATCTTACCACAAACCAAGCAGGGATGCTTACTTACCTAGCTTTGCTCAGAGCAACAAGAACAGCATCCCACATTCCAAACAGGCCAGCCATTTACAGAGAATTTCTCACACTGAACGTTGCTATTATTTCCCAACACTTTATCTTGCCTTATGCACTAAATTCTTTAGTTCTAATTTAGGTAAAGCCTGCACTGATCTGGATTAAGACTGCAGGATTTGACCCTGTGCCTCTCTTCTGAATAAAGAAGAGTTGCAGCCTAATTCTTCCCTGGGTGACATCAAGGTGGTTTCCTGGCATAGGTTTCAACTGAAGCAGGCCTGGAGCCCTGGTTGTTTATTGAGTTGGTCTGGTTTTCCTGAAAGCAAAAATGCAGAGGAGGATTTTCAAAGCAGCACAGAAGATGTGAATATACCACCGCCCCCATTCACTTTCTGCAGCCACCAGCCCACTCTGAATAAAAACTGAATCTCCAAATTAAACTTCTTAACATTACCCACCATATCTCAGGTTTTGGAGGTGTTTTGTTGGAAGATTCTGCAGCATACTGGTATCTCTTGAAGAAATGTACACTAATATTTCTGTTGTAGTGCTCACATTTGGCAAAACTGCCATCTTTGTTCAGTTTGTTCTCTGCTCCAAGTTCAGTTCTGACAGTACAGGACATTGGGTAAATTTCCGTATTTCCAGTGACATAATATCATCAGAACCTTGCCTAAAAAGAAAGAGCAATTTTGGAGGGGGGGGAGAAGAAGGAGAATAATAGGCCAGGTGTTTGAAGAAAAGACAAAGAAACAAGCACAGTAGGGTGTTCTGACTCACAAATCTGTATTGAGAAAGAAGTATTCATGAAGAAAATTAATTTAAGAAGTATGTAGTTCAGGTTTTGAGCCCATAAGTTCCTTTCAAAAACAGATTAGTGATTAAAAACTTTTTTAGTCTAGCAATCTCTTAAACAATTAGCACAGTAATTGGAAAGGGACTACAAATTCAAATCTAGATGGACATAAAAGAGTTTCCCCGTAGAGCTTTGCTTTGGTTTTGTGGGTAACTGGCATGCACCTGCCTTTACCATCAGTGGGGCTGAAATACTGAAGAGTGCTCTGAATAGGGATACAAATGCCCCAAACAGTAATGCCATACAAATTACTTAATTCATGTAAAGTAGAAGTAATTGTATTGATTATGAATGTGTGAGTGACTCCTTTATTTCAAGTTATATGAGATCTAAACCACCAGCTTGCAATGGGGTCCTCACTGCAAATTTGCCAACCACAGAGTGGGATGTTACTTTTTTTCCTTATTCTGAATGATAAATCCAAATGCACTGCCACATGGAAAAAGAGAACTGCTGACTTAAATCGAAACCAGGTAAATAAGAATTCTGCTGTAAAGAACCTTCTCTCCTCCAGCCAGGTAATAATTTCGCTCCACTTGCTCAGCCTGCAAAAGATGCCTGAAATCAAAGGAAAATGAATATAAGTGAGAAACATCCCCAAACTTCAGAGGTTTTTCCCCCAAGACAGAACTTTTCTTTTTAGTATTACTGAGATTTTAACAACTTGTTCATTTTCAACCCTAACATTAAATGCCACAGATACAACTAGATGAAGCCTAGACTGCCAAACGAAAAGAAGAGACTGTGCACAGTGTGTCCCTGGCAATGTGATTATACTTGCCAGCGAATGTCCAAGTGTGGCTTCCCAGGAAGATGTCTGAACAGCACACAAAAAGGAAGAAGCGCATGCCGATACACAAGCCACCTGTACCTCACCTACCTGAGCTGTACAACACCCAAACTGCATAGAAGACAGTTCAGGACAGGGCATTTCTAGACACCTTATATTCATGCAGCTCACTATATGGATCACAAACAAATCGAGTTTCTGGTTTGTGTTACAGTCTGCACTGATCTACATGAGACATCCCCTGCTCCAGCGCGGGCCCTCCACGGCTGCAGTTCCTGCCAGGACAACCAGCCGCCCTGGGATCCCTCCATGGCCAAAGGGGAGCCCCTGTCTGACCCAGGCGAGCCCGTCAGCTCTCCACAGAGGAGACCCTGCAGCCCCACAGGCGGTGCCTGGCCACGGGCACCAGCGCCGGGATGAGTACTGACAAGAAAGGGTGTGTCACAAGCTCATCTGTGTACCTACAACTTCCCCACAGCTTAGCTGACAATTAACTAAGGCTGTTCCTTCTGTCCATACAGAACCTGGCCCTGTATGCCACTTCCAGGGCTGGGTGCTGTCCCAGACATCCCTCCTGCCCCATCCAGCCCTGAGGACAGGGCTGACCCGGCTGCAGAAGGAGCCACAGCACAGAGCTCGGAGCGTTGCTGAAGAACTCTCCCAGCTGCCAGTCCCCTCTGCACCCCTTGGCCATGCTGCCCCTCACCCCCTCACCTATCGGGTATACTAGAGAACGTGAGGTTCACCTTCGAGGACTGAAGATGTTCAGTCAAGCTGTATGTCAAGGAAGGACATGTATTCCTGGAAGGAACATAATATTCTCAATTAACTTAGTTCGTTGGCTGCAGCATTGTTTCCTATATTCCAGCTGGAGAATTGCTCTATGATGGCTGGTGGGAAGTCACTGCAAGCTCATCTCAATCTTCCAAAGTCACACGGATGGAGTAACAAAACTTTTACATTAAAAATATACACTGACAGGAGATTGTTGTTTGTTTTTTTTTTATTTTAGAAAAACTACCTTATCAGTAATGATCTGCAGAAAAACTGGGGCAAAATACCTGATGTAGCTGTTACAGGTAAAAACTTAAGTCTTTGGTGTGAGCAGCATAGTGACATTATTGTGAACTAAAGCAGAAGCAGACAAGACAGCTTGAATTACAGTTTCATCTGGTTCAAAAGGGTTGCTAGTAAAATGTATTTAGGTGATCTGCTAAAGAAAAGAATACATTGCATTTTGTAAGTACCCAGTCACAGCTAGAGATTTTGACAAAAGTTGACTTTCACACGCAATTAAACAAAATAATTTCAGTTTTCTAGTTTCATAGAAGCTGATCCACAGACTGCCCTATCTCCAGGGTTATTTTGTACTGATAAAAAATCACGGGATTAATGTTTGTGAAAGAAGACAAGAAAGGACAGCATTATTATAGCCTTATTTTCTATATATCCCAAAGTGAGTATAGGAAGAGAAGTGAAGCCAGCTGCAATGTTAATGTATGAGAAGAGCCTGGAGACACTCTCATCAGTAAGTTATAAGAACAAAGTCTTACCTCTGTTCATGCTCTCTTAAACTGAACTAGTAGAGGAGTTGCTGACTGCAGCAGCAAAGTTATCAGTTGATGTTTTAGCAGAGTTTACAGCACGTAAGCATTCACCTTCTTTGCATGTACCTAAGCAAAGAGAGACTGAAGGAGTGAGGGGGCTGCATTTGGAAGATGGAGGAACAAATGCAAGATATTTATTCTCTGTTCCCAGCTCCCCAGCAGGGTTTCTGCTTTGGGAACTGTGCTGAGCACATTGCTCTGAGCCCAACCCTGGCCATAAAACAAATTGCCTTCCCCAAGCAGAGTGGATGGCAAGTGTTAAGGATTGCCAAGATGCAGCATTGAAGATAACAAAAGAGCAACTCCAGGCATTACTAGAGCACACATAAAATTCTCAGTTTTAAGAAGAACTCAATCTGCATCTCTATTTCTCAACCCATACCCAAGAGAAAGCAGGAAAGAATCTAATTTATTGGTTCCAGCACAGACATGGCCATTACTAATGACTCTTACAGAATTTTACCTTAGGAAGGTGCCATTTCAGGAACATTTATTTTCCATGTTTATGCTGCAGTCAAATATGAGAAATTATTCACAGCCTCAACACTGAAGCGTTCAACAGTTTTGCTTGTGGAAGAACATTTTGACGGGAGAAATAAAAAATAGTGCAGGCCTTTCAGATGTCTGTACAAATCCCAGTTCTGTGAGACTTAAAAGTGCATATCTAAGAATAACAACCCTGACAATGAAAGGAATCTGCAATTATTGTAGCAAATCTAAAAGCCCCCTCAAAATCTCCACTGTTACTACTTAAAAACTAGTTATTCACACCCTGCATTGGGCTATGTGGTCTCCATTCACTGTTCATTTTTCCTGTTACTCCCTAATAAAACAGTGCTTTCTATGGGAAGCTACTATACACTAGTGATGACCTAAAAGGAAAATCTATTTCTAGACTGGAAAACAATGAAATAAACAAACAAATAAGAAAAACACCTAGCTCCATGCATACCAGGAGCTGCTGAATAAGAGCCATGGATCACTTTAATTAAAGCTAAATTGGCTCAATCTGTCAGCGAGAAGCACAAGAGAAGATCAAACCATGAGTCTTCCTGGTCCGACCAACGTACACTGTTAATAGCACAGGATTCAAAGATGTTAATAATCACTACCATAGTTGTAGTAGCCATAAAGTGTCTTTTCCAATTGACATATTCCCCAGAATTTCAAAAATACTGCTCCCCTGGAGCTGCCCCTGTGCTAGGAGGCTAAGCTGTGCGGGACAATCCAGAACATTACCCTTCATTTCCAGAGCTTGCCAGGGTTATTTTGGGGTTCTGGTTGTTTGGAGGTTTTTTAAGTTCATTACTAATCAGTTACATTATGCCTTGCAAAACGCACTTTTATAAGTTATTTTCATACAAAACAAGTCAACTGAAATCATGGCTGCATAATAATAATATAACAAACCTATGAAGTCTTAGGTAATTCCTGTAGTACCTACAGGGAAGAGGGATTTGGATCATAATAGCAGAACATAATTTCTTCTTTCCCTTTAAAGTTTAAAAGGTGTTACACACAGACTTTGAAGGTTGGTAGCTATACATCAAAACAGACAGAAAATATTCTGTTCCCTGCTACTATTTCAATATGGAAAGGTCTCATACGCAATGCAATAGATTCACAGCAGGTCCTTAGAAAACATTGTACCTTTAGTACCTTAGAGTAAACAGGGGACTTTAGAAGGAGAAAAATGAATACAACAAGCAATCCAAACAAATTTTAAAATAATTTCACGAATGGTTTCCCTTTCAGTAGGATAAAAAACTCTGGCTACTCTCTAAAACACTCTCAACTGATAGCTTACTTATTAGACAAAAATTAGTGTCCACTCAACCACGAAAAAGACAAGCCATTATATACCATGAGAGATCAAACTGACATCAGCTACTGTACATCTTGACACTTACTACATAATCAAAGTAAACTTTGCTATATGTGACTGATCTAATGTACCTGTCAGTTATCACCATCTCTGCTCAGATGAGTCCGTGTGTCACCTATATACATGGGGCAAAACAAATAAATAAATTGCAATGTTATCTCTTCAAGCTGCTCACACAGTACAAGGAGAGTGCTTAGTATTCCGTAATGGAGTTAGGAGTAATTTACTGAGAGATAATTTCTTTTGGACCTAAAATCTCCTGCCTCCTGTAGAGCAGACAAATAGAACTATCTAACAGGAAATGGGGCATGATAATACTGCTCTTTAAATAGAACTAACAAAATGGAAATACAATAGGCATTACAAAATATACAGCTAACAGTTATCAAAACCTTTGATGTTTTTATAGCTATTTACTGCAAGAGATTGCATTAGCTGTTCCAACCCATTTTAATACAGAAAAGTTTAACACGCTTTTTTTAAAAAACACTTTAAAAATAAAAAAGTTAAACCTCTGAAGTAGTACTTTCAGGTATCTTGGAAAACTAAGTGTAAGGAGGGAAAGCCACTTTGTTGATGAAATAATAAAGATTTGGCAATCAGCTCCAAAAGCAGTGTACACGATGGACTATAGTTGTAATGGCACTGCTGGTTAAACCATCCAGAACTAACCTTCCTGTGTCTGAATGGAGGTACAGTGGGGTGCAAAGGCCAGGACACTCGGGCCTTGAAAGACTAATTCTACTTTTGACTCTGCCCCTGCAGCTCCACACTCCCTAGGCAACACATTTCATCCTTTTGCCACACTTTGCCCTGTCTGCAAAGCGCAGTCTCCTTAAGAAGAGCATCACTCACCCTGCTACTTTAGTGTGTTATAGTTTCAAAATCTTTTAGGGAATTTTTCTCTCCCTTGCCAACACACAGGGTTTGGGGAGCCAGGATGGGTGGCAGGGGGGTGGTTTGATTGCTCTGAGTTCCAGTTTCGTGGCTGGGTGGAGGGGAAGAGGGAGGGGGTGAAAGGTTTCTTCTGGTTGGTGCCACTTCTGCTCAGGTGGCTGCAGTGAGCGGGAGCCACGGTTTTGCTGGGCTGGGGGAGACATCTTGGAGGAAGCACCCTTGACTCAGCCCCAACTCCACGCGCCCTGTGCTGTCCTTTGGAGAGAGAGCGATCATCAGTACCTGAAACTGCTGCAGACGCCCTGGGGACCAACATCCCCTGCAGAGGAGCTGCTACCTCCTACACCCCCCCCTCACCTCTACCCCTCCACTTTTGGACAAAAGGATGAACAGAGAGAGCCCCGCTGCCTCCCAGAGTTCAACTTCATGTCCTGCGGTCTGTAAATATAACTGCACTGAAAGGAGCAGGGGAGGAACTGAATGCGTTTAAAGATATTGGTTACGGTGGTATTGTGTGTCCTGTTCTGGACATATATATATATGTATCTGTAGTTAAGAACTGTTATCCTTCTCTATACATTTTTTCCTGATTAAAATCTCTTATTTTCAAAGGTCATGGTGGTTTCAGATACACATCTTAGTTTTCCATTAAACTGCAAAACAGTGCCACAAGGATCCTGAGCCTCAGCACTGTCGTGGCACAATCCCAGACAGAAGTCAAGCCAGATCACCTGGCCACCCTCTCAACTTGCAGAACTGACCTTCCCTGGCAAAGCTGGAAGGGGTCAAGTCAGCAGAAACAGCAGAACCAATGCCCAAGAAGCCCTTCTCACTGCATTATCAACTCTTCTCTGCTGCTCTGTGTGAAATGTCACAGAGTTCGGATGGCAGTAAGCTCTGTCTTGGCATTGCAAATCCAGTTTCTAAAGAGATCCAGTTCAGCTCATTTCTTTTACTACCCTTCCTGGTCTCTTCGCAGGAGACACAGCCCATCCACTACTGCATAGCCCGTAAATGACACCTAGGCATTAATGCAACAGACATTCTTACTGTAACAGGGGTCTTCTTATTTCCTCACTTTCTCTTTAAGCCATAGTTCTAGTACCAGTTCCTGAACTTCAAAAGGAACAAAACAAGTCTGGAGGACTGGGAACTCTGGCGTTGCTCCTTGCTCAGAATGATATTGTGTTTAGGTTTCTTCCTCAAAAGAACTTGCCTGCTCTCTCCCAGTTTGCCAAAACCAACCCTTTGGCACAGTACACCTCTGCCCCTTTCCTGCAGCCCTGAAGACAACAACCAGGGTCTTACTGGATAATTAAATTTGTCAAGCTCATTTTTTGGGGCCATTTTACCTTTTTTCTGCTTGATACATATAAATTCCTTTCATTGTAGTCCCTCTTGGTTGCATTATCATACCAAATCACCTTGGTTCTGGCCTCCCTTTTGACTTTTTCCTTCTGTCCTGGGTCCAGATACTCCTCTAATCTGAAAAGGATGAGTATGCAGGAACAAAATTGTTGCTGTAATAGAAAGTAAAATGAATGCAGCAACCCAAACCCAGATTTGCTGTGCATCCTTGGGTCAATCTGAATCTCCAGCCACCAAGATTGCTGCTATATAACAAAATTTTCAGGGTACTCTGTGCCGAGTTTCTTTACAGAACTTCTCTTTCTGTCCTTTTGGCTGGTGTCACTTCCCTCTCAGGGAACTTTTTCAGTACAACAAAAGATTGATCAATGCTGAATTTTCTGTGAAGTAGAAGGGGTGGGAAGATTCTCTTCAGTGAAAGATATTTTAAATATTTCACTTTCCAAGTAGCTTTGTGAATACAGGGAAGAAATACATAACTTAAACACAAGGAGTTACTGACCCAGAAGTGATTAGCATTAGCGTAAAGCTTTCAGACCCTTTTTCATCTTATTGATTCTCAGCAGAATAAATCCACAAATGATAATAGGGCTCAATTTAAATTACCTACAGCAAGTGCTGCTTTTCAGCTCTCGTCAGACAATCATGCTGTTCAATCAGCTCCATTCTGTATGTACAAAGCAAATTAATGTGTGTAAAACAGTCGTAACTCAGGCCAGTTTTCAACAAAAGAATCTTTTATGTAGCACACAACTGCCTTTTATTGACGTGCTTTTAATTGAACCTATAATGCTATGTTCGTATTCTACCATATTATAGCAGAAATTACATATATCTTTCAAAATACAGCCCATATTTTCCTTTTGTAAAATTTCCAATACCTTTACCAGACTAGAGAATTATATTCTCAGTTAAGCCTGGATTTGTTTAGAAACACTAAAAGAGCATAAGACAACACTTCTGAACACATCGCAGCCAAGCAACGTCTCAAGGACGATTACACTAGCACACTGAATCGGCAAGGCCGGTGCCTCACTTCTTGATGCCAGTCTGTAAATACGCCTCTTAAAAGCAAGCCAGAGTGCACTGCAGCACGTGACATTGAGAGAGAAGCCTCCAGTCTGCAAGAGTTGTTCCTTAAGCAACTAATTTCTGTTTCAAAAGGGATCCTTAGTGTGTCTTTATTTACTTGTGTTGCTCATTTTAGCAGGGAACAGGCAAGTCCCAGGAAGCCAGGATATTACTTCTTTAAGGGCTGAACTCCTGGGACATCAAGGGCGATGCCAGCAAATAAAGAATTGAAGGTGATCTCTGGCAAATACTTCTGGGTGAATTTGCCCACGTTTGCCCTCTGTGAGTGCAGTGATGCCAGTGGTGAGGGAAGTTACTTGCTCTTGTCTGCCCTTTTGATCAGGATGGCCCAAAGCAGGGGTGTCAAACTCACAGCTCGTGGGCCAAACCCTCCAGCTTGTTTCATCCAGCCTGGCACCTTGTTTCTACCTGGCGGCAGTGCCAAGCTCCTTGCCCCTACGCTCTCGCCAGCACACCAGTCATGTCTGCAGCGTACGTGACACACATTAAGCTGCAGGAGCAGGAGAACAGCGGGAGCCCCAAGTTTGACATCTTTGGCTTAAAGCGAGCTCGTGGGGGATTCTGCAGAGATGGAGGAGGAAGATAGAGCACTGGTCTTTTATTTCCATTTTGGTCTTGCCTAGTCCTGATCTTGCTGTGTGTAGGAACAATCCTGTTAACAACTTCCACAGCCTTCGCAATAAAGCCTCAAGCTAAGACAACAGCACATACTGTTCTTCAAGAGCACACGTGCCATGCCACGGTTACCAGCAGCAAAGAGCAAATAAACCCAAGGCTAAAATCAACTACACTGCTGGCATCGATTTTAACATGGGTAGAACTCCATCTCAAGGGTGTACATTGACAATTCATCAAATTTATTGCCAGGGTCTTCTGACAGGTCTGCACTCCACTGACACTATGGACGGGACTCCTCTCTAGCAGTTGCTTTAAACATAGATTAATGCGAATGACATGAAAGCAGCCACTCTTACATACACGCAGCCACAGAAAGTAGCTGGGAACACCACAGAGAAAGGCAAGTTCTCTAGCAGTAGACAAATACTCCTCCTGATCAACATACACAAAAGAAATCTGTAGCATAAATGAATCAACTATGCTTCTTGCCGTATGAACACACTTGCCTGGCATTCAGATGAGCAGCTGAAGTGTGCAAGCCAGTGCTCCTGCTCAGGGCAACCACCCTTTACACAAGTGACCTCCTCTTCCTCTTTCTTCACTTCTCCTCTCTCAAGAAGTTTGTCAGGCACTGCAATAAAAAGTCTGTGAGCACTAGTGGAGCTGAAGTAAATGGATGTTTATTCTCCCTGGGCAAATAGCTAAGAGGAGTACTGAAATGTATTTACTGAACATTTCACTAATTCAAATAAATCAAGTTAAAATTACAGACTAGACTGGCTACTGTCAAGTTTTCTGGAAAACATTCCATTCAAAAAAAAGCAAATAAAAATGGCAAGTTCATTTGTCCTTTGCTTTTTGACTGGGAGCAGAGCTGACATTGATGTTGTGGTGAAAGACATCAGTATTTAACTACTTGAAGAAATTCACATTACCACAGTGTCCTTTTAAATTGCTGTACTTATGTTCGCCACATAAGTTGCTATTAGCAACTGTGAAAAACAAAAAACCCTGTTATATTACTGTCTTGAACATTGCAATGGTTTATTGTACTAAATTCTTTGGCGCTTTCTTCACTCAATATTTGAAATAAAATTAAAATGCCATCCCTGAAAAAGAACTATTTCTTCCAAAGTATATATATCATTCACTGTAAAAATAGACTTTAAAAACTAATGTAGCTGACAAGTAATCTCCAAGTTTTATATCATGAAGTAAAACAAGTCCTTGTGAGAATATTGACTTGCCCCTTAAACTTCACTTTCCAGCTTTTAAGATAAATAAAAGCATATTGCTAAAATTATGATACTGAAGTGAGAACAAACAGGAATTAACACACAGTTCAGGGAAATCAAAATCACTAATCACTAATTTTTTAAATGTCTGCCTTACTAAACAGAAAACACGTTTAACATTCAGATTTGGTGGACAGAGCATTCCATTCAGTTAAACAACATTCTACTGAAATACCAAAAAAAAATACTTGATCCTGAAACAGGCACAGTCATCATTAACCCCACAGGGTGACAACATGGCTCAAATAACAAAAAAACTGCAACAAGGTGGCAAATTCTCATTTACCATACTCTTTATACAAGAGGATCAAATTAACAACTCAAATGAAGAAGAAAATGTCCAGGTAGTACTGTAGCATTAAAAAAAAGGACCGCATAAGTAATGAAGTCAGGAAGAAGGCTGGAGGGTCCTGCTTCCCCTTCAGCTGAAGATGTGGCAGGATCCTGGTTAGCTGACAGCATCATCAGTTTTCCCCAGTATGAACTGGGCAATAACACCTCTCAGACTTGCAGGAACAAATATAGAACCAACCAGCTTTGGTACAGAAGCAGTTCTCGTGCTCTATGTAGGCAACATGCTCAAGTACACCCACCTAACCCTATCTCAGTAACATAAGATAAAGAAAAGCTTCACAGGATGGAGTTCTTTCACTGACCTCATTAAGAAATGCTTATCTTTCTTACTGCCAATTCACATCTAAAAACTGAACTAAGTTGCAACTTCCCCTGAAGAAGTTTAAAGTTTATTGCCCTGCACCAGCACAAAACCAGAACCCACTGCACACGCTCCATTACACTACAATATTAATAATATTCTTTATGGTATTTTAATCAGTGGGACACAGCTTTAATAACCATGGATATGCAACAAGATAACAGTGACAAGAAGAAAAGTCAGCTCTGAGGGGCAGGAAGTTGCATCAAGTGCATCCAACTAAGTGAGTTCATCAGTTCGGAAGATATAATTCCCTCATTGGTGCTCATCACTTCACTAAAGAAATGTAGTTAAATACGCCTTCAGGAATGGGCTGAAATATTAATGAAGTGGTGGTTTCAGTTCTGACTTTAAATCATAAAATCTTACTGTATGGAGTTAAACATCCTTTTTCTCTTCCGCAAGCAATCTTACCTAGACCACCTCCAGAAATACTTTTTTTTAAATAAATTTTAAAAAATTATAGCTGATTCTCAGATTCTTCTTAATTTTTACTTATTTTTCTGGCAATACTGAGAAAAATATCCCTAGATTTCAAGATCTGCCTGCTTAAGTTAGTTTTTCTTGTTTCAGTTAGCAGAGTACATCCTGGATTTCCATGCTTTTCTGCTTGTAAAAACTGTTGTTTTCTTCCAGAACAGAGAACCTAGATTTAGTTCAGCCATTGCATTCATTTTTCTAATGCATTCCAGGTCTCTGGAGACAGGTGGTTCAGGATAGAGAGACAAATAGAACTGCTTCTCCATGGAGCATTCTGTTGCCTCAGGTTTCCAAATCCAAATTAAGTAGTTAATGATTTATGTATACACTGAGCATTAGCATCTTTGTGCCACGTTAGTCATCAGATCACAAGTGGCTCTAAAGAGGCTTTAGTCAAACAAATGAATATTAGGTTGAATGATTCAGCTTACTTCATGTAAACAGTTCCAGCATGTTCACATTGATCATCACTAAACAGCACAGAGGTAGCAGCCTCAGTTGTAAAGTTAAAGGAAAAAAAAAAGCCACTACCACAGAAGCAGCAATGAGTCCTTTGCTCTTCTTTCAATTCAAGTTTTACCACCCTGATATGCCATCCTCCAGATGTATTATCCAAGGTTGCAGATATCCACTGTAGGTAGTGTTTTTATTAAAGCTTCTAATGCCATTATAAAATTGCAGAACTGTGTCTCTTTAAAGAAAATTTTCAGCTTCCATAGCCACAAGAAACCCTGAACTCGTACCCTCTAAACCCTTAACCAGAGGCCAGCTATGTTCATGTGTGCATCTAAGTATTACTGGGGTTTTTTAAACACTGAGTAGGTGATACAGAACAGATGTGAATTCTTCATCCCCACTAAACCTTCTGGTTGTCCACATTGCTCTTCAAACCAGAGTTTCCTTTGAGGGTTGCTGGTTTAGTTTGGGGTTTTTTCTCAACTCTGATACTCAATATGAATCTTTTTACCACCTTAGCAATATACACACGTCAGCAAAAATACCAGAGCTACACCAATGTTTGTAACTTAACCTTTTCCAATCTTCAGTTAGAGGTGGCTTGCTCCGCACAGCCCAGGTTTTCTTTTGCTAAGAAGGTCTCTCCAGAGTCCTGAACAAAATCAACAATCTTTGAGTAGTACTTCATTTTTTTCTTTTCAACACTGCCCCACATTCTGTAGTCTGTTATTTCATTTTGCTATTTCCTACTTGTCAGAAAATGTGAATTACACTGTGCTTTCTGCCTGCTTTACTCCATGGTGTAAAAATAGCTTAATTATAGACTAGATACTTCCCCAATATCGGAACAATCATCCATACTACCTAATCATGGCATATTTACCTAAGCAAAGCCTTTTTCGACTTTGTCACAAAACACAACATCCAATTATTACAGCATCAGTCATCCAGCTGTAGCATTTGTTTCACTGGGAAACCTTTACAGTGTTTTGTATTGACACCCTCATCCTTCTCCAGGTCCTGTTCACAGCTGGCATTTCTGATATTCTGAAGCATGGTACGACTCCCCTACACGCTCAGTCTTTACTTTTGGTAATGAGCAGAGGCCCTGGTTAAGATTGTGGTGCTGCAGTGCTGGGTGCAATAGAGAAGTCTGAAGAAAGAAGCTTCACTTTCAACACAGGAGCTTAATAGTAAAGAGGAATAGCAACAAAGAACACTGCCAAAAGACAGAGCAAAAGAACAAGACATTAGGCACCTCCTTTCCAGACCTAGCACTCTGCTGGACCAGGGAGGCAGATCCTCACCTTTATGACATTGCTGAATAAGGAATGACAGAAAAAAATAAATAGATCCCAACATGTCGATTCCTGTTCTTGAGCAATGCAAGTCTTAAAGAACAGTAGAGCTCCTTTCAGACTTTCTCATGGGGGAGGGAGGTTTCCCTTTTCTTAACATAAAGCAATTAAGAGGCAATCACTATCACTTTCCATAAACACTCCTTAGCAGTGCATTTTTATAAAACTATTCTGATGGCATCTAACTAGAAATACAGTGCTAACATGACAAAGTCAAGCATTCCAGTAATGAGGAAGCATTGGGTTTACTCTGCAAAATGTAAAGCAAGATAGCCTCAAAAGTAGAGTGAAGAGGACTTGTTAACTTGCAGGGATAGATGGCCTTAAAAAGAAAAATTCAGAAGCAACTAGAATAATACTGGTTTTCAAGGTTAAATTAGTTTTGTTTTGCAGATGCTAGATCATTACTGTAATGGCTTCGTCTGGCCAAGTAGAATAATTAAGTTTCAAGGAAGAAAATGGTTACCCCCCACACCTCCCTATTTTTTACTTTTTTGCCCATGCTCTGCTTTAGGTAAACTGACATCACAAGCCCTTTAATAACAGCACTGTTCAGCTGTATTCCCAGTCCCGCATTGACAACAAGGCAATTCTCCGAATGCAGAGAAGATAAATGGAGTTAATGCCACTAAGCAAACATGACATTTTTGTTGTACTATGATCATAGATGAGTCACTAAGTAAAATGATTAATCACAAATCAATGTTACTAGGCTCATTTAGAGATGATTCTCCCTTTGCAAAGCAGGTAGAAGCTCTAAATTTATAGGCTAATGCGTTTATTCTAGCTGTAGCAGTCTCGTTATTGGTCTTAAGCATCAGAGTCTGCAGGAAATTTGTGTGCAATTAAGCTAAAGTGATGACCTCCTTATACACATTTTGGCACTTTTTTATCTGATAGCGTGTTGTGCAAATATATAAATGAATTGAAGCATTACATATATATTACAGCTAATGCAATACTAAGAAAAATAGACATATACCAGAATTTTAATACATATGCCAATAAGGTATCCAGACCATAAATTACACTCATTTTATCAGTCTGCAAATGGGTTTATCAGTCCACAAATGGGTTTGTACTAAGATTTTAGACTGCTTCACTTTCGGTTGACTAACATTTGTAACTTCTACAAACAGTTTTATGATCTAAATTGTTTCAGGAGGAAGTGCATGGATTTGTTGAGCAACATCTTGATAAGTCACAGACACATTGTGAATACTTTCATTTGGTACATAAATTCATCTTATTTAAAATTTTGAGCAGAAAAAAATATTCTTTCTAACTTCATAAAGGCTTGTCAGCACCATAGTGCTGCATAGTGCTTTCTCACCTTGAATTTAATAACTTAAATACTGTCTATATAAATTATTTCTGAAGTGATCACTTCCGGCCTATAAAGAGTAATTTTCCAAAAAATTGTACCATTCCTAGATACAACAGGGCCTGTTCCCTGTACCACCAGACAGGCACTATTTGAAAGCAGAACTGGCTGAATATCAAACATGATTTAAAGTACCTCAAATAAATACATGACAATTTGATCAATTTTAGTGTTCAATTATGCTTTCAGAAGGGATCACTAGTTGAATAGAATAAATATACTTCTGAATGTATGGTGAAAGTTGTATAGTCAGCACCATAATTCACAAGTTTCTAGACCCTCCTAACACACACGATGTTTTTGCTCTGCTCAGCAGCATTTGCAACACTAAGAATCACAGAGCCACCTGGAAAACACAAGGTTTACACTGAGAGTGCAGTTAGATTCTCCATTATGTAGCAATGTTAAAGAACGGATGTGGTGACGAGGTCCCTGAGCTGGTCTATGTTTTGGTACAGCAGAGAGGAGTTCTCAAGCAGAACCATCCAAGAGTTGCGAGGTTCTAAACAAAAATAATCTATAGTAAGTGCCAAGCAACTCACATTGCTCTTGTCAGGTAGCAAACATACCACTGTTCTCTGGCTTAGGAAAAAGGTCAAGCACAAGATCAGATATGATTAGTAGCAATCAGGAGAAATACAGTGCATGTGCTTATGAAGTCCAGGATTTCACAAGTGCTAAGCCAACCACATCAGTTCTTCCATCACTGAAGGACGAGCAGCCAAGAATGCTATGAAGGTGCACATTGCTAGGTCATAGCATTTGTATAACAATGCTTCTGTGAAAAGAATTTAGAACTGAGAAAAGATATTCCGTTTTCTCTACGAAGCACGGCCAGTGCAAGGACCAGACATG
This sequence comes from Neomorphus geoffroyi, assembly GCA_033558235.1. Taxonomy (NCBI): domain Eukaryota; kingdom Metazoa; phylum Chordata; class Aves; order Cuculiformes; family Neomorphidae; genus Neomorphus; species Neomorphus geoffroyi. Next base: position 8,126,478 of record JAUMJM010000045.1, on the reverse strand, counting down.
GTGTTTCCAGCAAGCTGCCTCAGATCACCGTGCAACCAGCCAGCAAGATCAGGGCCTGCTGACAGCAGTTTCCCCAGCTTAACATGAAAAAGTATCTCTCTACTCCATTTATGTGACAATTTTAAACCAAAGACCTTATCAGCCACCAGTGAGCAAAGATTTGTCTAGATAAATCTTTCACTTGATGACTAAAACTTGTATTCCCTTTTGCATTTTGTTTTTATGACAGCTATTGACACAGAAATAGGAGAGAATGACAGTCACGAGCATCTCTGCACAATCACATACAAACTGTTCAAAGCATTCCTAATTCTGCACATGATCATTAAAAGCTTCGCTTTCAAGAATGAACCCGAGATACCAGGGAAAATTCCCCACATGTTCTCTGCGGTTATAATATGCGTTAGTAAGGGTTTTTTAAAGGTAGCAATAATTGTGAGATAAGTAGAGAGAAAAATCCCTAAAGTCTTAACTCCAGAACAGCTCTCATTGAAGTAGTAGTTTCTTTTGCTTCAAAGGAAGCCCCAAAGCCCTGTTCAGAAGTTATTATTCAAAAAAATAAAGGTAATTAAGCCACATCATCTCTCTCCTGCCTCCCAGGGACAGAGAGGTATCTGCTTTATGGGAAGTAGTGCACTAAAAGCTGACGGCTTGTTTTCTATCATCACCTAATATTTTCAACTGCAAAATTCTCAGCCCACATGAAGGTTGAATTTGAAATAGAGACCAGGAAATTTAAAGCAGCAATACAGTACATATACAAAAGTTAGCACTAAATAGGAAAATACTTTCCTCTTCCAAATGCAACAAGCAGCACCAGGCAGGAATTAGGAACCACCACTAACAGAAAAAGCAAAGTTTTTCCCTAGTCACTGGAAAGGTTATTATCGTAGAACTAACTTTAGCAGACACATTCCTCCTTCAAAACCAGCATAAGAGGAGAAGCAAATTACTCTAACATTTTTTTAATCTGACATATCTGAATAAAGGAGTGTTCGTAGCAGAGCTGCTGGTAGCTGCAGCTTCGAAGGAGAGGAAGGTGACTGCAGCACTCCCTCTAGTGCCAAAACAAATGTCCTGGTCAGATATCCGCTACATCTCCGAGAAGCTCTGTAGCAATACCGCAGGTATTTCAACTGAAGTAGCATTAGAAAGACTCTAGATGAATAAACTCATGCCTCAGGAACGTGGTCTATGTCACAAGAAACAAGGTTTTACACCAGTGATGCTGCCGAGTGCAAGCCACTGCAGTAGGCAGAAAAGAGCATGAAATGAGGTCTCACATCAGATATGTGGTCTCACATCAGAAATGTGGATCTAAATTTATATTTGATCTCAGCGCCAGAGAAACCATTTACAAGAGATTAATGTTCCGAAAAGAGAAGAAAAAAATGCTTTCTTTTTTATCACATGATACTTAGGATCATGTACAAAGCACCTCAGGAAACCAGACTGTAACTAATTCTGTACTGGACAATATTTGGACCAAGTATACAGTTCAGGCCAGTAGTAAGACGACTGAGCACAACAAGGTCACTGCCAATGCCCTCTTTCACTATCAAATTACTAAAGGAAGTTTATCAATTTGTTTTGCCAGTGTGGAAATCTTGGTTCAGCTTGTGCCCAAATAGAGTTTAGCCATCAAATGAGACTTTCCCTTTACAGCGAAACACTCAAGAGAGAAATGAGGAAATGTTTAAGGAGGGATAATAAGAGATCCATAACCTGCAGTGTTTAGTTCTGCCTGCATGACCTTGCTTGACAGATAAGCAGCTGCTTGCCAGGAGGTATCATTACTCATCCACGGAGCTGCTACATTGGTAATGAACTGCTGCAACAGGACCTACTGGGAAAGTTCGTAAATTCAAAGCCCAGCAGACCAGCTCACTAAAATCCTGCGAGTTATGAAGCATAAGCATAAACTTCCCTGCAGCTTCCAGGCACTATCCAGGGAGCAGTAAGACCTTACTACATGCGACCACCACGAGTCAAGGTCCTTGGCAGCATTTTGTTCTGTTTTGCTGTAAGCGCTCTACACAGTCACTCACCTTTAGGTGAAAACAGACCACAAACACAAGCAGATTGCTGAAGGGAAGGCAAAGCAACACAAGAGCAACAGCTTCCACAATTATATCCTTTAGCCTCCCAGTCGCAGGCTCCACAACAATCAAAGGTCTTGGAGAGTCTGATGAGACTTACGGTGATGGGCAGTGTTTCTGCACTCATCTGTCCCTCTGCATGGCCCAACATCTACAGAAACAGGCTGGGATGGCAACATTTGGTCAATTTTAACTTCTGAAACCACTTGATGAGCATCAACTTCTGTAAGCATTTGATGAGCCTTAGCTGGGATGAACAATGCAGTTCAGACTCCCAAGATGCTGCAGGAGACTTTCTGAATGCTGAGAAATACATCCTTATTCCAAATATTCTCTTCTCGGGTTTTCAGGATTTTTCTGCTGGATTCCAAGGGGAAAAATGAATTTCTGTCATACTTGAAACTTCAGTATTGCAGAAGGCAGCTTTGGTTCAGGAACACCACAGAACACACAGGCTGGTAAGTGTCCTCACAGTATCCTACTCAAACATTGGTAATTGCAGAGCCATCGCCATTGCTGTGTCCTTGCTGGTGTGGCATGACTTGGTGTGCATCACTGCAGCTTCTGGAATCTCTGAGCACACTGGCTTCTGCTGTAGCAAATGAGACCTGGATTTACAACACTGACACACAGGTGCCTGCATGACAAACTGTAGGAGCAGGGTAGGTTGTCAGTGTATAAATCCTATTAGGGATTTTAAACATCACAGGACAGGTGGCAGTTTGAACGCTACAGGCACAGAGGGTGACAGCAGATCATTCAGTGTCACTGCTGGCAACAAAAGTGATGAGACTTCCTATGCCCACAGGGAGCTAGTATCCAGCATATATATAAAAATACCCTCTGGCACAGAAATCACAACCTAGGACAGCTTTCAGTATGAGATCTCAGGTTATATCATATCATTCACAACAAATAACTATTTTCCTATGAAACAATTCTGGTCAGATTTGGCAGATAATAAACAGCACTAGTTAAAGAGGGACTGGTTTGCTTTCTGTCACAAAGAACACCTAACATATGCCATTTTATTTGTACTTGCTGCTTGAACAGTGAGTAAGCAAGCCTTAGACATGAATCCCTCTGCTCTGAAGAAGAAATCACATAGTTTCATCAAAATATCTTTGCTATGTCATCAATTTTAATTCCAACCTGTAGTTCAATATGCACATAGCTATTTTCAAATACAATGAAAACTTGAAGCATCAGCCACCAGCATTGCAGCTTTCAGTTAAATCCTTCACAACTTCAGAAAAATCTCTATAAACATTGTGGAAAGTAGATACAGAATGTACAGAGAATGGTTTTCTATACAAAAGTGCATTTCAGCGATAAAATTAGCAGAGAGCTTGGAGAAAAAAAAAAAACAAACCTCAATTTAAACAGTACCATATACTCTAATCTTTACACCCACCTGTCCCCTAGAAAAGAAAAAAGAAAACATCGCAAGCCCCCACTTCCCCTTTGCTTTGGTTATGAATTATATTCAAGGCTTCAACATTACAATTTTATTTTTAAATTGAAGAAGTTATTACGAATTTGGAAATGTTTAAAAGTTAGCCAGATGAGAGGGAATGTAAGTATGACAGATCAGAGTTAATATTCAAACAGGCAAACACTGAATATTACTATGATTTGCCCTTGGTATATTAATAACCTATCTTTGTAATCCTTAAGTGGGAAATTGCATACTGACTTGTCTGTCTGTGCCCAAGAACTGCCAAGATCAGTACGCTAAAGAACATTAAATCAATAAATCTAACAGCATTTGCCATGAAAATCTGGCTTCCAATAAAACTTCCAGAGTCCCCGAAACCAGTCAGGTTTATTAATATTTATAGACCAAGGTATCAACTGATTTCAAAGCTGAAGGAGTGTTAGGAGAAAATAAATGGCTTCAGGCCATTCAGAGTAGATTAACAGTAAATACTGTTATTTCATTATGTTTCTATATTGTATATGCGCTCTGATGTAAATGCATATGAATAAGTTCAAGCAGGTTGGTTGGTTTGTTTCAACCCCATGATCCTCACAGGTTTCAATTCACAAAATAAGAACTAAAAGTTAAGCCCAGGAAAGTCTTGCAAAGAGTTTTCTTGCTCTTCTTCATAAGCACCCCATATTGAGCATATTATAACCATCTTTTAAACAGTTTCCCAGATAAAGAAAAATAGATATCTTAACAAAGGATAACATTAGATACACACACAAAAGTTTGACAGTTTGTCAGGCAGCTAGCTTTCTTCTCATGTGTAAAATGATATTAGAAAAGAATGTTCTCTATTTTTTATAGTCCTATTGCAATCAGACTTTCAGTGCTCCTTCTAAGCCTTTTTAGAGAAAAAGTTACCATGGTAGCAAACCATTAACATCACAGAGTGTAAATTGATTACATTCCTATTACGGTGGGTACAAAGCACCTAGAGATACAGCTTCAGTACCATGGAGTCATACAACTATGGGCTTTTTCTTGTTTGTCTCCGTTTTGCTTTTAAGATTGACATTTTTTATCTATGAATAAAAAGAAGATATTTGATTCTTTTTTGAAAAAGCACTAATAGCAGTCTGTTACTCTTCTTTATCTGAACCTAATAACCTGTAGATAACTTCCTGTGAAACAAAGCAGTAGCCACAATGGCCAACACTCGCATCAGCAAGACCACATTTAATCAAAATTCCAGCTATTTGAGTAATGCCACAGGTATCCAATACAAATTCATAGAATCATTTAAGTTGGAAAAGACCTTTAAGATCATCGAGTCCAACCACAACCTAATGCTGCCAACTCCACCACTAAACCATGTCTCTAAGCACTACATCTGTACCTCTTTTAAACACCTCCAGGGATGGCGACTCCACCATTCCCCAGGTAAGTTCACAGCGTATCGCAGTATTGCAGGGAAAGACAAGATTCTGACAAAAACACCCCACCTTTCCATGAAATGAGGGTGTCACCAGAACGAAGGAAGATGTGAAAAGAGAAAAAAAAACCCCAATATGTAGGAGGATGTGAGAACTCTTGACCCCACAGCTACTTCAGGCCCGATTCTAAGGTGCCAGGTACTTGGCAAAGACAACATTCAGGTGAACCAGAGGTTATTCTGCATTCTTATCAGAACATTACAAATTTTGTGTTCTTAAATTATAAGCATCACAGGACTACAAGATTACAGAGCTATAAAGTATTACCATGCAATCCCTGGAAATCTGCTCTCTTTATCTTTTTAACTGTCACACAAGGGACTGAAGTATCCAGCTGGAGAGGACATACCACAATCAGCTACTGTGGCACACAGGAACTTTTCATCCAATGTAACAGATGGGACACTGTCCTCCCTCATTTCACCATTTCTGGAAGCTAGTAGACATATGACCAAAAAGAACTGTACCTCATCAAAATGAGGGGTTCTGCTCTCAACAAAGTCTGAGGAATTTTAAACTCCGAAGATCTGCTGAAACAAAATAAAGTGACACACTTCCATGCTCCACCACGCTGAGATACTGCACCTTTCTTGTTATTTATTAGTCTCAATTCTCTACAGTATTAAGTGTGTATTTTCTTTTGGGGGGGAAAAAAAAAAAATCACATTTCACAGTCACTGCAGAAAATAACAGTTGCACTGAACTGTGACAGTGTACAAATGGTGAAATGTTTCATTACGAATTAATCCATTACAAGGTAAGTTGCAAGAGTTCAACAACTGTAGCCTGAAATTAGCTGAACTTAGAGCAATTCAATTTTTTCTTCCATCCAAACTACTTAAAAGAAGCTCCAGATTTACTTAACGTCTAAATTCTTAGTAACTAGGATAGCATTAAGAATTTTTTGGTATTGTTTCTACAGGAGGAAGGGAGGCATCAACCAGCTACGGCAGAGTGCAAGAAAATACTGACAGGCAACAGTCACTTCTGGTTAGTAGCCAAATAACTGGCTGTATGGGACAGGTACCACTCACGTTTAAAATTACATTACATGGCTTTTAAATCAGATAATGGCCAAGTCTGGGTACCTGTTGTCCAGCACCAGGAAGAGTGACTGAGTTCACACATACTAATTAGACTACAGTTCTCATTTATTTCTTACTGAAGCCCTTTCAGAAGCCATTGTTCATTTTACTGGTCAGTTTATTTTGAAGTTACAAAGAATGCCATTGCTAAAAGAAAAAAACACTTCGGCTGCCAGGGCTAGTAAGTCTGTGCAGGACATGCAAATGAACTTGAGTAGTGCTATATGAAGTTGATTGTGCACTTCTATAGGACTGCGCTATATCCTGCAATTCCAGGCACCTGTGGCCACACTAAACTGCCAAATTCTTTAATCCGTAAGAGCAAAATGAAAGTAATGAAGTATCAAGATAATGAAAAATTACTTCCAAAATTCCAAACTACAGAACACTTCTATCATCTTTTAAGTTTCACATTGAAATTTAGAAGCACCATTTTTATCTGAGCTGTGGGGGGAGGGGTTTCTGTAACAAGCAGTTCCAAGATAAAGACAAAAGTCACCTTACAGACCGTCATAATTAGGAAATAGATTAAAACTACTTTTACCTCCTTACCTGAAAGCCAATTTTTTTTTGCTCATTTCCTTAGCAAGAGAAATTCCAAAAGCAGACAGACAACAAAAGGAGAATTCTGAAAAATGTAATGGTGTAACCCACATAGAAGACACATCCTCAGCTAAACACACAATTAAAAAGCACAGCTGCATTAATTTAAGTTCTCTTGCTAACAACAAGAATCTAAACAGATATGCTTCTGGGGGAAAAAAAAGCCAAAGTTGTGTGCCATTTGTTTGCACTTCTGTTTCCAGTAGTATTTTTAACTGTTGTAAGTAGTGTCCTAGACAATTTAATTGCAGATTAGTGTTATTTTCAATGCATAAAGATTTTTTATTTGAATCTCTTCACAGCAATGCTAGGGATGTACTGGTCAACCATTAGTAAAAATCATACTATAAGATACTGAGCAGCAAAACAACTTTCTGAAGTCAAAGCTTGCTATTTTTTTTTAATTCTATTTGCTTTCTAGAGCACTGTATTATTAAGTATTATTTGCATTGCTGATTCCCTGCATTAGAAGTCCTGCTTCTTGTTTTCTGTGTAGTTTGAGTTAAATTGTAACTTCTAGAAAAGGATTTAGCACAATACTTTGATTCTGAGCAAGACTGAAGAAAGCCCTATAGAACTGAAGATTTTGTCCTCATACTAAACAATCTTCCAGTAATGGGAGAGGAAGACAGAACAAGCCAAGTATAATATTAACTTTAAGTTGGAAAAAACAAAAAAGCTGAAGCATAGTAATGCATGCTTAGTGTCATCCAAAAGCAACTCTAGTCTTATATCTCACAAGTAAGCTGGCACGTTGGCCAAGTTCAAAATGTCTTCAAAATTGTATCTATTCAGCAGCTTTTCAGCAGTCAGTTAAACTGTTTTGGAAGTCTTTGTTGCAAAATTAATTTCAAAAAGGTGGTTACTCAATACTTAGACCTTCTTACCAAAATTACACTTGAGAAAAGATCTGGTTTATACTGTTAGCACTAATCAAAATTTGGTCAGGAAATATATGTAAACAATAAGGATAAGACATTTAAGGCTTAGAAAGAACACTGATGAATTCACCCCTGTCACATTAAAACATCCACATCTCCTTCATGGTCCTCCTCAGTCACTTTTAAAGAAAGCACTTCTTCATTAAGAAATAATCCACTCAGTCTTTCCTTACGAGCTTGTCTTTGTTCTTTCAGCTGTCTCTTGCGTAAGGCCTTTTGCTGTAGTTTCCGTTGCTTGGATCGTTTCTGTCAAAATACAGAAGAGAAAAAATAAGATTTTGTTCTATAGATTTGAAATGACTTTTAAAGTTGGCAAATATTAACCTCTAAAATAAAGTGTGCTCTGAAAAATAACTAAGTGAATTCTCAGAGGTGTTGCAAACGTTCATCCAAAATTCTATCTAATATTAAGATATCAAGATCATTTACCATGTCTGAGTTATGAGGCACAACATCACCCTGTGATGTTGCAGAGCTGACTCTTTGACTGGAATCATAAAATGGTTTGTGTTGGAAGGGATCTTAAAGATCACCTGGTTCCAAACCCCTGCCATGAGCAAGGAGGATTATTCATTGCAGGGAAGACGTTATGGTCTTATAATACAACCTGAGATGTCAAAAAGCAAGCAGGAACTGCTCCTCTCCTCCACACTTGAAACTGAAATTATGAAGACAGGACAAGTGCAACAGTACTATTGTAACTCAAACACGCTTCCGTAGGTCACTCCTCACCAAGTAATCTCATCAGACACCTTGGAAGAATAAACTGAAGAAGATTAAAAAAGCCTAATGGAACTTCTAGTTGGGGAAAAAACAACCACGATAGTCTTTACTATCTAGAAATTATGCCTAAGTTAGGTTGATCAATCTTGAATAGTAATTTTTTAGTAAAACTATGTGTGCATTCAAAGAATTAAGTTAGATGGCTAAGCCCTTTTTCAGCCCCCACTCACCTTGTTCTGAAAAAAAGTAACGAGATGTACTACATGCAAACATTATGCTTTCACTTAGAAGGAGTGATGAGAAGAGCACAAGTTTAAATTTCTTATGGTCACGCCACAGGGAACAGTCAGCACTAGTTTAGCTAGATAACAGATGGTCAGTTACTAAACATGCTCCTTCAGTACAAACATCCCAGTTAAGATCACATAGGCAACCTTAACAAGTTAGACAGCTTAACAGGCACGTATGTAATTAGAAAACTTACTTTTGAATCCCGGATTCTTTCTGCAGCACTTGTGGACAAATTACTATCACTGTGCGCTCGACTCATGTTGGCACTTGAGTTTGAAGCAGAATTTGCCACACTAGAACCACTGCTGCTTGCTGAGCTGACCATGCTGGCGCTGCTGCTGCTGGCACTGGCACCACTCACACCACTGGTACTTGCACAACTGTAGCTATTCCTCTTCCAGCTTTCCCTTGCAGACCGTTGACGAGGTCCATGTTCCTTGATATAGTTTCTCACCTTTATAACAGAGGCAGCAGAATTACTAAAGCCTGATATTTTCCTGTACTAAAATCTCCCTCTGCATAGGAAAACACAGTTTGCTTATTAACATGATCCAGTTGTTGCATCACTTCAGTTAGTCTTTTAAAACATTTTGCTGCAGATACTTAAATTCCGAGCCATCTGGCAGTCGCCAAGAGAATTTAACTAAGTTTGTATTAACTTCATTATGGAAGGAAGAGAACTAGGTAACAAGGTTTGAGGCTTTTTTCCCCTCTCCTGGCCCCATGTTTTCTACTACCTAACAGTATGTTATAATAACAACACGAAACAGGAATATCAGTGAAGTTCAAATGAACTAACATGTTTACCTAATGTATCAAACACCTTTATTTTGCTAGGTATACTCAAACAAAAGTGGCTGTAAGGAAAGCAATGCTTTTCCACTTTGGGATGATAAATGTTTGATATCGGAAATAGGCCAAGCCAGTAAGAGCAGTGAACATTTTCCATTTTCAATCTCTTCACTCATCATAATCACAAATACAGAGTAACACTGGGGAGTTCAGGTTGTTTCAATACTGCAACTTTTCCCAACAACACATCACAACAGAACAAAGACTAAGAAAAGAGTAGCATATATCTACCAGACCAATCAGTTTCTCTTCTTTGTTATGATTTGTATTTTGTAACACCTTTAAAAAACATTGTTCTATGGTCCTTTTTTACATGAAATTTATGGTCTTTCCTAACAAATTCCAACCCTCTGGAGTTTTAAATGTTAGTTTATGTTCAGTTAGCAAGTGAAGGTCCTCAATCAGTTCATGGTCATGAAGTGGAATAAGCTTTGTCATAAGCAGTACCGGGCCCACAGCATAACTCACTACGCACGTGCCAGCTTAGGCTTAACGCATATTGAGAATGCTACAGTCTGTCATATAAAGGTTTAATACACATGGTTTTGAACTTTTTTCCCTCTCATGGACAATACTGTGCTCCAGTGTATCTCCCCATATCTAATTATGCATAAAAATTGATCACAACTCCATAAATGATTTTGCAAGACATATCAGATGCTGAAACCCTAAAGTCGTTAGTACAAACCTTAACTCACCTGCTTCAGTTTTTCATCTGTGAGACAGTTCAATTCAATAATAAATTCACTATCTGTAGGTGAGATCTGAGCAGTAGGATCGATAATTTTAATAATATCAAGTTGCTCTCGAAGGCCCATCTCTGTACTGACTTTGCGACTCAAATATTCAATATATTCAACCTAGGATCCAAAGAAAGGCAGGTCATTTTCAAGTATTATTGATTCTAAGTGGGTGACAGAAAAAAGGAAGGACCGACAGAATAAAATGTGATCAAATATCATGATTCTAGTCTCACTGAGCATCCTCAAAAACTTAGGGTAAAAATTTGACTAGATGTTAAAGATGTATAGATGCAAAAGACAAGAACTCTTAGTTTCAGCAATCAAGTAGTACTGCATAGGTCTACATTTAAACCTACAGCAACCAGTATGCCTTTTAAGATGTGGCACCAATTAAAAGTTCCTATATTACAGTTCTCATACAGGAAAAAAGTCAATTTCACCTGTTCATCATTTGTCATTGCACTCCATGGAAGTTCATCAAGATTCCTGTGCTTGTTTTTCTTTTTTGGAAGCAGACAAGGAGAGCTTGGAATACTAGGTATAACATCAGAAAGTACATCACTCCCACTTGTAATGTCGCTGCCAGGCAACTTATAATACACAAGAGAAAGAACAAAGCCTTAGTATACAGTAGGTACATTTAAAGTCATTTTAACACTATTAACAATTCAAAACATATCCTCAAATTATCCAAGCATCGCTTACCTACATAATCTAGCAATGTCTTAATAATTACTCATAACCCTGCAGTACTCCTTTGAATCAGTTGTATAACTGCTTGTTTGAACAGCAAGTACAAACGCAATTCACACTATTCTCTACTTAACAATCCTCTCTTTAAAAAGTTGCAGTTAAGAAAACAACAAAACGATGTGGCATTTCAACTGTTTCCCTTCTCCATCAGTGTAAGCTGTCCATTACAATTCCAAACTAAATCTAAATCACCCATTTTAAAGCATAAGTCTAGTTTAAGGAATATCAGCCAAAGCAGGTTTGTAATTTATACCACACCCCATAATTACACAGGACAAGTCAATTAAAATCGCTGTCATTTTCCTGGAAGCAACTACAGAACTTTAGCAAGCTTCATTTATACAACTTACGTGTTATTTCTGAATGCACTTGCAGTTATAGTGTGACAGCTGAATTACTCATGCTCAGATTCTGCCAGATAACACCATAAAGAGCTACAAATAAATCTTTCCAAAATTCTACAAGCCCAATCAAGTATGTCTCTTAAGAAATGCTTGTTCTAAAAAACAAGGAATAATTTACAAAGCTAGTTACTAATCAAACATGCTGTCAGCTAACTGAGACATAGGAAATGCTGAGTGTATCAGGCAATTAAAATTTCACAACTCGACGAAGCTCTGTATCTTTGCCATCCAATCTAAGTTATTCCTACAGGCTGCATTGTCACTTGTGATAAAATATACATAGAGACTAACAGTCAGACTACAACAGTCAGAACTCCACAGCTAATCTCAGTCCATGTTATCTTAAGTCCATTTGCATCATCTGGAATAGAATTTGTGCTTTCTTCAAATCAGTGTTTTCTGTTCTTATACTGCACCTAGAACTCAGTACACGCTTTGACTAAGCTTTATAACAAAAATTCAAAAGTTTTCGTTGGTATATTCTGAAGCATCACACTTTCTATTTCAAACTTTTGCATATGTTCACAGTTAATTTAATTTTATAATATAAAAAGTAATTTAAGTCCATAATATATAAAGAGATTTGCATATCACAGTTGGAAAGCGGCTTAACAAAGACGACTACCATCAACCAGAGATACCTGACCAGGACTGCATTCAATACAGACTAGGAAAAAAGGACATGATTCACCTTAACACTTTTCCCATCCTGGTGAGACAAAGTAAGCTTTGTGCTCTTACTGGCACAGAAAAAAGGATAGAAATAGGCTGTGGTAAGAGCTTCTACATTTTCCTAGGTGCCAGCTCCATTCCAAAGGAAGATTTAACATGACCAAATCACTAGAAGCAGACATCTATAACCAGATTTCATTAGCAGGGCAAATCCTCAGTTCAAAGGATCTAAGCTTGTGGCTACAAAACACACACTGGTCACTAGAAACAAACTAACATAACATGTAAGCAACCCACTTTGAAGTGCTGACCTTCAGTCTCTCCTCCAGATTAAGAATTCCGGAATGAAAGAGAACAAAACATTTTCTTTATCACTGAAGATTCAGATACCCACATTCAGTGGTTACCAAGAAACAAATGCTGAGGACCTAGCACTTCAGAGCTTATACAAAATTTTGCATTTACAGTGAAACTGGTTTACCTGCCATTCAAACTCGCTGTCAGACCAGTCCCAGTACGTGCTGATAGAAGAGGAGACATCACTGCAGACGCTGCCCTCAGGGAACAGATCAAAAGAGGTGAACTCCTGGTCATCCAGCAGAGAGTAGCAGTCATCCTGATCACCAACTGAAACGGATGAGAACAGCTCCTCACTGCACTCTGAGCTGGCTACGCTGGTTCCACAAGACGTCAAGTTCCACCTACAAAACAGGACAAAACTAATAGAAAACAGCAAACATATTGGCATCGCTTGTCATGAAAAATGCTTAGCTTACCTTCACCTTGCTTGTCAGTAACGTTACACATTGATTTTATTGAAATAAGTTATAATTATGTAAACTCAAGTATCTATTTTAAAATATTTTTAAAGGTCAATAAACAACACCAAAGGGAATTCGGTGTTCAAAATGGCAAGGTAAAAGTTCATATACAGATAGTATAATTACACCTTTATTTTAACATACTAACAGTTTCTACCCCATAGCCATGATTGCTCTAGTGCATAAATTGTCTTCTTTTTTCTTGGTTTGTTGTTTTGGGGTTTTTTAAATACACTGAACTAAAAATATAATTTCCCATATGTTGGGATATTTAAACTTCCATGTAAATTGAAAGAGTCAAAACTGAGAAGTAAATCAATTTGACTTCAAGACAAGTTAGAAGTCAAAAAAATTCTAGGTTAATAATCCCCCACAAAACTAAGGTTTAATAAGGAAAGACGTTATGGATATACCCAAGGCTCCATTATTCACTACTTACAACTCTGAATGCCAAAAATATTGGACATGCTGCTGAAATGAGACAGTGCAAGATGGGTAAAATGACTTGTTATGAAAATGCTACCATGCCAGAACTAAACAATTTTCTCCCTCATAATTGCATTTAAAGTTGGTTAAGGCTCTTGCTAAAGAAAAGCAATTGACAACTTAAACTTCACAGAACAGGTTTTTTACTTTAATGAAAGCAAGCCAGAATTTAACAAGCTCATGAAATCAGTCTCCATATTTGGATTTATTATACATATTGGTGAAAAGTAGGTCGAGACAACTATGAGTCAGCACAGCACTGCAATATGGCCAAAATAATTTGAAAAGGGCTTCTAAAATTCACCACACAAACCCACGCAACCAGCTCCTGTTCCACCAGCCTATGCACTTCAGCCAGGCTAATGAGAAAAACATTCCTCTATCCAACTGCAAAAGCTCAACAATTCCATCACCCAGAAAGGCTGGTCCTCCTCGTCATTATTTAAGCTGCATACCAGGCTGGCTAAATATGTTTGTGATGGACTCACTCCCACATCTACTTGGCCAGCAGTGGATTTATCCAATGTTAAAGACACTTAAAAAACTTTTCTTTCAACAGACTCAGGAGATCTTGCCCTCCTCCCTCTTTCTGCATCCCTGATACACGTCATGTGTTACAGGTACAGATTTTTGTAGGCAGGGCAATCCATCAGTACCGAACAGAACATGAGCATGGTCACGCAGTCTTTGGACACCACATTTCAGTATTCATGACAGACTGATGAAACAAAAGATGGAGTGGACAAAGTTTCCAGGCTCATCAAAACACAGGATGCGGCACCAGGTCTCTGCCACCAACCAACTATGCACAGGTACTCCACGTAATCAGTACCATTGCAGGTATGGGCAGTCAGCTCTCGTCTGCCCATATACCTAGGAGCGATGCGGTACTTGCTGAGGTGAACTGGATTAACAAGAAGTGGGAACTACATTAAAATCACTCATAACTTTAAAAAACAGAAAGCCTTACATGAACACCACAGATCAAGTCATGCACCTGCAATGGCTTAGTCAGTGCAAGACATGGCATATCCTTGCCCAAAGAAGTGAAATACCCACTCAAGACGCCTGGTTTACAAACCTGGGCTCATAAAAGGAGCAAGCCTGAATAACACAGTTTGGAAGAAAAAGGCAATACAAAGAGAAAGATATCAAATTAAATGCAAATTGACACATTAATCTTACCAATATGCTATGAATACATCTTACTGTCCATGTCATAACTGGGTCTTATAAGAACTATATCATGAAAGTGCATCATATTTGATCAAGCCATTTAAGAATCTGTAATTAAGAGCTCACCCCTGTGAATAACACTTTTAAAGTGTAATTTCCAGGATTTCACACAAATCAAATTGAAACATTACCTTATTTTACTATCCACTATGGTGCATTAGAAACACTAATAATTGGTAGAAGTACCTTGCTACTCTAGAACAGGAACTAAAATTATCCCACATGTAACAAGTCTTATACCCCACAAACTGTTCTCAAAGAAAAGCTATTGCTGTATCTGAGTTTAATGCTATACGTAAACAGCTGCAGAATTAGGCTCTCCCATAAGCAGGACTGTTTGGTTTGAATTTTCTAAGCTCAACTGGAATTTCTCTGTAGAGTAGCATTTGTACTTTTAAAACAGACCTTTTCTACAAATTACAGACAAAATGCTTAGCCCTTAATTAGTAGCCTGAGACTGGAAACATTTCTGCAGTCTCCAAGCTGCCTGACTCATTCCAAACCTCTCCAAGTTTGCTCGACGTCCACATCAGGCCTGCTTTTAATCCTGACAAATGCACCACTCTCCAGCTGCACATCCTACAGTGCCCACAATCCTTTCATTTGGAAAGGAATAAACAAGTTCCAAAATTCGATGAAGCTCTTGCCGATGAGCATCTGCATGTAAGGAACAACAAGCAGGCTCAGCTCTCTGTCAGTTAGCTGCCACCCAGGCAGGGCTGTGAGCGGGTGACTCGGAACCCCCACACTGCAAACCAGGCTGGGAAGAGGGGGGAAGGAGGCACAGAGCTCCCGGCAAGGACAGCGCCCCGACCCTCACTCCCCTCTTCCCGGCATGGGCAGCCCCCGGTTCTTCCTCTCGCCACGGCACGGGCAGCCCCCGGTTCCCCTTCCTCGTCCCGGCATAGGCAGTGCCCCCCTACCCCTCCCCTAAGCATGGGCAGTCCCCAAGTCCCCAGATATCCCTCCCGGACTCCTCCCCACCCCCGGCGTGGGCAGCTGCGGCCCCACTGCCGCCTCGGGGCAGCTGAGGGGTCCCCAGCCCAGCCGCCGCCCCCGGCCCGGCCCCGCTCGGCATCACGGCCCGGGTGGCGGGGGAGGCGCGGGCGCACCTGTTGGAGTGGAAGCGGTGGAGCGGGTCGGTGCGGTGGCAGGAGGAGAGCTGGCAGCCGAAGTCGCTGACGTCCAGGCAGCCCTCCTCGCTCAGGCTGCCGCCCCGCGGCGGGTGCTGGTGCGAGAGCAGGGGACACGGCTCCTCGGGGGCCAGGAACTTCTCGTACGGCTCCTCAGTCATGGCGGCAGCGGCGAAGGGGCGAACACCTCAGCGAGCCGCAGGCCGAGCCGCAGCCGCCGCCATCACCGCCTACTCCCGAAATCGCCTCAGCCTCCGGCCGGCGCGCACGCTCCTTCCGGCCCCGCTCACCGGGACCGCACAGCGCCCCCTGCCGCGCCGGAGGATTGGCCAGGGCAGCCGCGGCGGGGGCGCGGCCTCGCGGAAGGCGGAGCGGCGCGGCCATGGCGGCGGCCGCAGTAGCGGGAAAGGGAGCGGCGGCGGCCGGTGGGCATGGCGAGATCGGTGGGGGCCGCGACGGGGGCGGCTTTCTGGGGTCGCGGGTGCCTGCCGAGGTGGAGGCCATGGCGCGGGCCCTGCAAGATGTGGACAGGGAGACCTTCCGGCGGCTGCTCAGAGGTACGGCCTGAGCGGGACTGCCGTGCCCACCGCCCCGCTGCTGGGGACGGGAGGGAGGCCCCGGCAGAGCCCGCAGGCGGGCGCTCCTCTCGGGAATCGCTGAATGCTTTGGGTTGGAAGGGACTTCGACGCTGGTCCAGTTCCACCCCCCTGTCATGGGCAGGGACACCTCCCACTGGATTCCTCAAAGCCCCATCCAGCCTGGCCTTGAATCCCTCCAGGGATGGGGCAGCCACAACTTCCCTGGGCAACCTGTGCTCAGGGCCTCACCGCCCTCGGCGTGAAGAATTTATTCCTAATGTCCAATCTAAGTCTTCCCCCTTCCGATTTAAAGCTGTTCCTATCACTACTTATCCTTGTGAAAAGCTCCTCCCCAGCTTTCCTGGAGCCCCTTTCTGTACTGGAAGGCTGCTCTAAGGTCTCCTAGGAGCCTTCCTTTCTCCAGGCTGAATGACCCCAGCTCTCTCAGCCTGTGATCATAGCGGGTGAGAAGGCAAGGACGTCCAGAAGGCCTCTTCTGCAGTTCCTCAGGGATGCTTCCCATTGCTTCTCCACGCAGGAAGCTACAGCCGAGGGATGAACACACAGCAGGTTTCCTTAGCTGTGCTTTGAAATCCTGTAAAATCCATAAGCATGAGGCACAGGCTTCTGCACCTGTGGATGCCTTGACATTGCCATCCTTCCTCTCCCGTCCCCCAGTCCCTGATCCACGATCTCTTCCCTGTCCCATTTCATAGGGTGTGCTAAAGGCTGGGACCTCGCGAGTGTGGGGGAGAGAATACAGGACCCAAAGCACAAGTGTCTTACCAAAGTTGGAGCTGTAAGATTGAACCATTCTGCCTGTGTGATTTTTTTACCTGTGAGGCTTCTCACTTTAGAAGTGTTGCTGCATAATGTCAGAACTGGAGCAATGTATCCAGGGTTTCCTTAAAATAATGCTGTAGGCAGAGGCATTTGGCTCAAAAGTAAATACATGTATTGAACCATGTTTGCTGTCTAGTGCAGGGGCAATGGAGGATGAAAAGTTATCTCAGTGCCAGGAAGCCTGACTGTCTCCTAACACCCATCTGGTTTTAATTTCGGTGTAAATTATCACCTACAATAAATGCTTCCTACTATAGGGGGAACAAACACTCCTTCAAAACCACTTGAAGCCAGGGAGGTCACCGTACTGCAGCAATTCACTGGAGTGCCTCAGAGCAATTCACTCAGAGTGCCAGAGTTGGAGACAGATTATGCAGAGCTGGCAGAAATCTCTAGTCATCTTCTGCTTTTGCTGGTCTGTGATTAACAGCTTGCAGGACAGTGATTTTTTATTTTTTTTTTCTCCCCTTGAAGGTTTAGAAGTCATTGAAGACATGATGGACTTCAACAGAGTTTACCTAAGTAGCTTTGGCACTGTGGCACTAAGTTAGTTTTTTGACTGTCTCTGCTACTTCACGTGAACAAGTTTGTTGATAAAAGCTCAAGTTGGATTTGTACTCATGAGCGATGAATTTTTTTTAATCTTTTTTGCATTATCCCACTGGAATGAATTTGAACAGTGAAAACATCTTCAGTTTTACAATGCAAAAGCATATTCCTTTGAATTTCTCTTGTGAAAGTGTTGTGAGACTCACCTTTGGTGGTGGATGATCAGATGTATTTACAGAGACCTGAAGGGACAGTTTCATATCAGAAAAAACTTTAGTGCATTAAGTCAAGTAAAATCCTAGATATGTTTATGTTAACATTTGTGGTCTCTAGTCTTCATGTTTTTAAAGGAATCTTGCTTTGCTTTCTTATTTACAGTCACTGTTAATGCCTTGGAAGGAAAAGACTGCAAGGAATCTGTCAAGATGATTGCAGAAAGCACTGATCTCTCAGAAGAACAGCTTGCTTTCCTCATTTCTGGCATGTATACCCTTCTGCGAGAAGCACTGAGACTCCCCTTATCAACTTTCAAACAAGAAGTAAGTTCTGGGAGTATCTGGAGTTCTAATGAGTTAAAAGCTGCATAGAGCATGAGTTACCATCTACATCCTCTTTGCCAGGGTGGGGAGCTGTTTGCCAGGGTTGTTGCTCCAAGTTAAAGTGTTCGGAAGAAACTGTTAAAAATATAGAGCTTATTATTTTACTGTATCTTCTTCTGCTTCAGCACCTTGTTTACTGTGCATATTTGTTTTCACTCTTAAAATCCCAGAATAAACCATCGATAAGTTCTGTTTCATTAGCATCGGCTCTCTTCCCCTGACGCATAGTGCTTATTTTGTCCACACTTAGAATTTCTCGTATTTGCCTGCCTTCCTTCATACTTCAGCCATAGAGGATGGAAGGTCTTATGGCCATAACAATGCAAGGGAGATTGGGAGACAGTGCTATTTCTGTTTATGCTATAGATGGTCTGTGTGAATATTTATACAGCTGCCATATTCCTGACCCTTATTCCTTCTTGGTGGCCATTTTCTTTTCTTTTTCATGTTATTTTACCTTGCAGATTTTCTTAAAGAAATTACAAGGATGTTGTTTTCAAAAATAAAGGCTTTCAAGAGATTTAGGTCTTCAGAATTAGTTTCTCACAACTGATTGAACACTTCTGGAACTTCTTCTCAATATATAACCTGTCATTTCAAAACTACTGGCACTCTAGACTAACATTTTTGGGGAGAGATACCAAGCAAATAACCAGTATTAATTCACTAGGTAGATCTTTAAAAACTACATCCTGTAAAACTTCACCTTCCTTATCTTTCTAGGTTTTTAAGGAAGACCTAAAGGAGCTCAGGTATGCCTGGATTTTTACATAACTTTTATGTAACTGCTTCCCCAAAATCTACTTTTTTTACACAACAAAGTTGGTATAAATATTACCAGTAAATAATACATAATACATCTGTTGGCAAATGGCATGTGAAGTCAGAGGAAAAAAAACAGGTGTTGTGTAAGACTTGAGTTAGCACTGAGCATGAGCAGTAAATTTCACATGCTGGGGAGATTGGTCTAATTTAGCCTGTAATGTAGGTTATGCAAATGTAAGTGACCTTCTCTGCCATCCCCACCTTGCCCTGCAATATTTTTTAATGTGTTTGGTAAGACAGTGGTAACATTTCAGAAGCTAAAAAACTGCCCTAGTTTTTTTCTTCTTTGAAAGACCAATGATATAACGCCCATGAAATCCTACCACCTTGTTCAGCTGCAACCTCTCTTGCCCATTTCCCAAGAAGGCATTTGTTACAGACTTAGTCAAAATCTGTATCAGTCTGTCAGTGTCTCTAAACAGAGGTTTGTATCCTAATAGCTAGGCATTGGATGCTAATAATCTTTACAGGTTTTCCCTTATTTCCCCACTCAGTAGCAATAACAGAATAACAACAGTTGATGTTTTCATGTATAGAGAAACCTTTCCACCAAGGTCCAATTATTTTGGTTTCTATTTCTGTCTTTTTTCATCCTTATTTGTCATTTAACGTGCGCATTGGTCTTCTTCTCAGACTCATTTACTTTATGAGCAACTTCGGGCAAATGAAAGCTGCAGATTTAGACATGTAATCAGGGTGTAATCGGTGAGAGGTGTAATTGGAGCCATGATGAAAGGTGCCTTGCTAGTTGATACGATTTTGCCTGCAGCTCAGTGCTGGAATTTGGCCTGCATTTTGTCTTGTGAGCAAGAAAGCGAGCTGCTTCCTCTGCCACATCATCAAGTTCACACCCAGGTGGAAGTAGGTCAGAAAGAAACTGATGAATTGCTTTTGACCCAGTAGGAGTTGGTGTTTTTTGAGGTGCACAGAGAATGGTTTCTGTATGGTTAAGGAATAATGAGAGCACTAAAAGCTCCATGCCGTGTTTTCCAGGGGTGGGTGACTATACCTCTCTTGAGCAGTGGAGTTAAGTTGGTGTACAGGGGTGCCAGAATTCACTGGGTGTATCTAGAAATACAGACTCCCAGGCCCCTGCCCTTGCTGTTTGACCACACTTTAATGTCTTACCCTTTTGTAGTTGTTTGGGTTTTTGTTTTTTCCTCACTTTATGGGTTATTCATGGAACTACAAAAACACTTTTTGGTCCAGATGATCTTTTTTATATCTACTTTATCTTGAAAAAAATTTTTATCTTGTTCTGGTTAATGTGACTGATATAGCAGCAGTAGTTCAGCTAACTGCATTTGTGTTGCTTGCTGACTTTGTTTTATGTGCTGCTCATTGCTGCTATGCTCCCGTGATTCTCATACTATTGGGACTCTTCCTAACTTCCATCTGACAGTCTTATTTCCTGTGAGTAGTTCTCTTCACCTAATGGCTAAACTTCCAGAAGACTAAATACTTTATTGTACTCTCAAGCTATGATACATAGTAAACTTCGTAGCATCTTTAGCATCTTTGATTCCTATGGGAAATGTCATTTATCATGTTTCCCAGTGCACTTGGGAGATTAAATGGAGATTAAATACCTGCTCATTTTTGAGGCACCTACTAATTACATTCAGACGCATCCTACTGCAGTGACTCCTGTGGGTCATCCTGTGATCATGTGAATTAAGAACACGTGTAATTGGTTGAAGAGCAGTGTTTTGGCATTATTTGCCATCATCAGGATTGGATTAAGGGATACACTTGCACAGAAAGTATAAGTAATGTTTGTGGAAAGAGTCTTATCTCTTTTGAAAGATAGACAGGCACACGCAGCCAAAAGAGCACTGTCTGGTCCTTGCTCCTCACTTCCCAGTTCGCCTAAGATAACTACCGTGCTAATACAAATTCAGTTTTATCCAAGCACCATTTAAAATGTGGGGTTTAACCTCACTTCTTCCGTGAAGAATTCAAGCTCTAATAACTGGCTGTTTCATCTTCCCACTGTGTGAGCTGATGAGTTGTTTTTTCTCCCATCATTAGACACTGTAAAGCCCTTCAGGACAGGTAGCTTCCTTGTTTGCTTTGATTTTTCTTTGATGTACTGCTGTGTATCTCAAGGCACTGGTGAGTAATGTCTCTGGGCACTGATTCATGTTGAGTGCTGGATTTAACGGTGGCAGCAGCAGCAGTTAACCTCTTCCACTTGTCCAACCTGCCTCTCTGTGGGAGGTTACAGTCCCTGTGGCTAAGGCAGCTGAATGGGTAATGTTTGCTCTGCAGTCTTTGCAATTCACAGCCCGATATATTGAACTGGAAATCAACTGCAGCTTGTGTGTAAGGCAACAACAGTGTCAGAGGAATGGTAAAGTAGTGGTGCAGCACAGGGTGGATGGAATATGAATCTATTTTACCAGTTCTCACGGTCCCCATCAAATTTATGCTTGTCCTCCCCATGTTAGATATGCTTCTTTTGTAAGTCATCTTGACTACAAGGGCCTCTGTTTTTACTTTTGAGGGAGCAATCTGTTCTGTTGCATTGTCATTACATTTCAGGTGAAAGTCAAATGAAATATGTAGGTTTGGGATGTTTGAAAGCATTGCTGGCCTGCCTTCTGCACTCGTCAGCCACCAGTAAAACTTTACTGAGAGAAGTTATGCAAATACCGGGTTCTCTTGTAACTCACTATTGCCTCACTAGGTAGGACAGAAAGATGTGGTACAGTTTTTAGGATTCTTAATGTAAAAACATAGGCCAGACTGAATCAATACTAAAGTACTTACTTAAGAGCTTATGGCAGTTTTAAGGAATGGAAGATGTTGACACATTTTTTGTGTTCAACAGTAGATTTTTTTTTTTTTTACTAAAACCATGTATTTGTGGTTACAGAAACACATAACCATTTTGTATTGCTCTTCTCTTTAAGGATACCAGAAGATTTCATTGTGGACTTTTCCAGTATAGTCTTTGGTAACAGGTTAGTATCTTCATTGTGCAACCAGCAGGGCTGCATACAGCTCTGCTGACAGAAATCCCAGGCCTACTGATGGAACTGCAGAATTCTCAAAATTAATGAGAACAATACTTGTCCCGTTGTTTTGATTCAGTATAACATGATGTCCATCCTCTGTGGCTATATAGGCAGTAAGCTTTCATGCCACTTTTCAGATTTTCTGTGAGCAACACCCATCATTTTTATATATATATATCATTTCTATAGCCCCTGTGTGGTGCATCAATACCTACAGATTAAAAATGCATTGCAGAATTAAGCTTTTTTTATCATTATTGTTGCAGGTTAGAGGAAAAGAGAAAAACTTGCTTTGTTGAGAGGCAAGCTACATACGCCTTCTACATGCTGTGGTCCATGGAAGCTTTCTCAGATAGCATTTAATCAAGTGTTGTACAGCTGAATTGGGAATTCTCACTGCGTTACTTGATGACCCATATGAGATATCAAGTGTTCTGTTAGCTGTGATTCATTTTCTAAGCAGTACACCTCAGTAGCTCCAGAGGAAGTACTAAATCAAGAACTTTTTGATCAGCCTCTTTTGTCTGTTCTAGGGATTTCTTTTTTTCTGTATAGTTCTCTGCTCAACCAAATTTTGCTTATTCTGCATCTAGAAATTGCTTGAACTTTTTGCATATGCAAAACTTTCCTCCTTGAAACTTGAGGTCACTCAGCACATAGTATCACTAACCCAATGCTGCTCCAGATAGTCTGCATGGAATCTTGATAATAGTAGTTGTGGTATTTGTTACCCTCACAAGAGTATGAATGCTGCTACCAAAGTTAAAAATATTTTTCATTTCCTTGGTTAAGATCTTGGCTTAAAGCTAAAGGTTCTTGAAGTAAAAATAAATTCAGCCTTCTCATCTTTTCTTTGCTCTTCTGTTTGAATTATAGGTGTTAAGAATGCAAAATTCATCGTTGCAAAGTGGAAATATTGTTTGCAGTAGGGAAAGAAGATAAATTTAGATGTCATTTGAAGTATACATGATTGTCTGTTTTCTACTGTGAAATCACGATGCTGGAAAATTTAGCTTTTTCTCATTTTGAAAGCTGTGATTATCCCGTGTAATCTTGCTCAGTGTTTTGAGACCAGAGAAAGCACCTCAGATTTGATTTCTAGACAGATCTGCTTTTATAATCTTAAATGTAACACTGAATCATACATATGCTTATTGAGTTGTAAATATATATGATTGTGATGGTAAGAGATGGTAGCATCTGATAAAAAAATCAGTACGAGCTAGATAACTCAGAAAAATCCATTTTTAATACTTTCCTGGCTTCTTATCCTGCTTTTGCAGTTTTATTCAGTAAACAACAGCTCTGACGTACTGAAAATTTGACATTTGTATTTCTGTGTCCCCACAGTTCCATCAAACTATGTAGACTGAAAGGAAGGAAAAGCTTGCCACATTGACACCATCAATCACTGCATGAAATTAAAACTCTTTTTATAAGGGAAAATATCACCTAACTTCCCCTTCTCTCAATGTTTATAATAAAGGTACTGTTTTGTTCAGTGTAGCTTTAGTTTCTGCCAGGATGTTGTGTTCTGTGGGCCACTTGTTGGCATTTCACACATACCAATTTATTCATTCTCCCTGTTCAGCAGCTTGCTAGGCAGGTCTTGTTATGTGCACAAGGAACCATCCGGAATTTGTCTTTAGTTTTGATATTGTTAGCTCAGCTGCTGCTCCAGATTATCTAATCTTTCATTTTTAGTGCTCTCCTGTTGAATCCTTTGGCAGATGATGCTGCTGTCACCACATGTGTTGTCCTTTCCACATATAATTTGGATGGTCTCTAGCTGATCCATGATGCTTTACTTGTTCTGCTTCCTGCACTCTGTGCTGAACGTACGTTGCAGCTCTTGGCAGAGTGTTTACGAAATGTAATTACAGTCTGTAGGTTTTGGATACAAGATCCATTGAGACTTTTCTGCTCTGTTTTGCTATTGCTCTTAGAAATCAATGGCTTGATTAATGGCCTGTATAATTTCTGTATGAATGTTGGCCACTGTGCACATTCTGTCATTCTTACAGGATTCTTGCAGTTTACGGTTGCGATCTTGTCCAAGCTGGGAGGGTGCTGACAGAAGCTTAAAGTAAGCTATAAAAACTGTGACTCTTCCTGAAGGAATGGTACTCAAGTGCTGTCCTGACCAGAACTAAAGCTTTATGGTTTGGCCACAGAAGTGCCATAGCTTAACAATATTCAGAAGCTTCAATTTTTGAAAATTGCTGACTTTCCCTGCCACTGCTAACTAGAACATCATCATCCTATTTTCTCTACCCTTTCTTCCCACAAAATGCTGGTGCCGCACTGAATAAACTGTCTCCCATTGATGAGAGTTGAGTTAGCGTGTCGTAAGGAAGCAGCAGAAGTGTGGCTATTTTTAGGCACTCCCCAAATTAAGCAATACCCTGGCAGCAGCTCACTTGCCACTGAGGGAAAGGCCTGTTCTTATGTTTAATCCTGCTAATGACCGTTCTAGACTCCAGCTCCTCATGGCCGCACCCAGCTGTGGTGACCTACTTCCTATCTAGTAGTTGACAGTGAGTAAGAACCAGCTGATCTATTTTTTCTGCTCATTCCTTTAGCATACTATTAGAAATGTGTGTCACTTGTGATACCACCAAACCTTCCCCCTCAAAAAAAAAGGAAAAGGCTAAATTCTTTCTTATATTGCTTTTGCAAGAGTATTGGAGGATCTCAGCCTGTCAGTCCTGTGTATCTTCTCAAATCATTAATCTTTCTGGGCAGTTTCTAAAGGCACCAGCTAAATTGCACACAAGAACCTGAGTAGGGATGTTAGACCATCATTTGTACAGCCCCTGATTTGTTCAGAGAGGATTCCCTTCTGATGTAAAGTCTGTAATTAGATTATGTCTCACACCATGGATAAAGAATGTAAAGTTTCTTATCCTGCCCTTAGAGGGAGTACTGGGGAGTACTGGAGTAGCTTTGCAATGTACTGTAAATAACTTCAGGGACATGGGATGCTTAGCCAAAAAAAAAGGGGAGTAAGTAACATGAAGTCCAGACCAGTTCCTGACTGGATGAGCTGAGTGACCTCATTCTGAAGGTATTCTGTGTATATATCTAAAAATGGGTGGTTGTCTTTGTATCAAGTTTGCCTTGTTTACTTACCCAGAGCTTAAGATACTGTTAAAATTTTAAAGCTTGTCAACCATCTGAAGTTTAATTGCTGTCAACGGTATTTCCTCACGTAACTAAACCCAGGCTTGATCAGTCTGATTCTTCCTTCAATGTAAGCAATAAAGGAAGCCCTCGGCTCTACACAGTAGACTAGGCAAAAATCTTGAAGGTTGTGCTGGGGCTGGCAATGAACATTGTGTAAGGAACTTAGAGTTTGTAAATTATATTGGTTTAGCAAGAAGCAAAGTGATTATTTTTTCTTTAAGTATGCTTCAGCATTCTCTCTAATATGATTATATTTTAAAACATTGCTTCTGGCTGATACCAGATACTCTCTGCTGAAGGAGTATAGTGAATTTATTCCAACTTTTTTGCTCAAGTCATCTGTCTTGTTCCTACTTGCTTGTTCCTGTTAGATCTGCATGGAGGTAAAGATATATTTGCAGATCCCTTTCTGTGCCTCACAGTTGCATATAATTGAAATGATGGATATGCCAGCCACCACTGAGACTCTCATTGAATTTTATAGTGACATCAGTTTGCAGGAATTACAGAGAGTCACTTGGTTTCTTTTTTTTTAACATGGACCATAGCTAAGCATAGGAAAAGTGGGTAATCTGAGCACAGCGGTCTTAAATACATAAAAGCTCCACTCATTCCAGCCTCTCTCAATGAGGGCAGATGTAGAAGAGAAACAAGTACCGGACAGGTTTGTTGTGAGGAATCTTATTCTCTTGTTAAATTGTTGTTTCTTTTATGAATTTGCATTTCAGTCTCCCATTTCTGATTTACTCTGCAGGCGTCCTGCTTCTGAAGGCACATCTCTGATACAAAGAAGTAGGCTACCAAGTGTCCAGGACTTCAAGTGGAGAGTGGATGTAGCTATATCCACAAGGTATAAAAGAGAATCCTGCATGACCCTAGAAATTAATTTGCCCAAGGTTAAACTGAATTCTTGTGCTGTTTAAAAAATGTTAACAGTGGTAAAACATATTTTTCCATTAGGGATTGGCATGTAGCATTAGGTAGTAAGATACGGAGGGGATTTTCTGAACAGAAGTCTGTTTACAAACAGGTTACTGCTGTTAACATGGACCTGCCAAAAGGCTGCTGCCTTCATCTTCTATTGATGGTACATTTTAGGCTCGTTATTTGTTTTGTTCTCTAAAACCTCTGTACTGGAAACATTTCACTCAAAGTTTGAGTCTCTCTTTCAATATTTTAAAAATTAATGGAGCTGATAAAACTCCACAGGTTCTCAGAGCCAATAAAATAAATTAGATAGATCTATTGAGCCTCACGCAGTCAGCCAAGCTCTCAGTTTCACTGGAGCAGAGGAAGGAAATCATCTATTCAACTTCTCAAGTAGACTGCCATTTGTATGTTGCACATTAAATAAAATTACTTTCCATCAGACCTATGGTCTGCTCTAGGCTCTACAAGGAGAAGCTTCAGAACAGCACCTTTGCACTGCCATATTTATGCAATAGGTCATTGATCTGCCTCCTAGTTTCTTTCATGAAACAGGAGTAAAGGCCTTTGTATCTTCTTGTCTGTGCTTGCAGTGAATATCTCCTTGCTGGGGGTTGGATCTTTCGCTAGAGCCAGAAAGAAATGGAAAACTGGTTTTGTGCTATTCCTGGTCTCTGTCTAGTTCTAACCAACACGGACCAGGGGGAAAGAAACTGGGAGACAATCCAGTATCTGTCAGTACCATAAATTTTTAGCATGAGTGACTTCGTACTGCATTTAGGAATACCTCTGTCTGAGGGAAAGTGCAGTATCCTTGCTGCTGTAGTTGAGACGCATGAGTAATAAGGGACAGTCCTCCTGAAATCAGGGGAAAAGTCTCCTAAATGAGAATTGTAATGGCCACAAGCTGCTAGTTCAGGTGACTTAGATGAGCAGTGCTGTAGGCTATTGCTATGCAGAAAAAATCTCTACCTACAGGAAAGCAAAATGTACAGATAAACACTTGCAAGCTGCAGGCAAATCCTGTGATTTGTTTTCCAAACAACACAGGAGCTATATATTGTCCTTTTCTGATTTTTCTCCTATTATTTTCCTTTCCACTGAACTTTCCCCTGTGAATTCTTGCTTATCCAGCAACAGCCTCTGCAAAGTGGTTTGGCTTCTGACTGTAACGCCTGTCAGTACCTGAGCAGGGTTTGGCAACATCAGTTGATGGAAGCTGCACAAGAATTACTCATTTCCCCTCTTTGAGTGATCAAATAAAATAACAAACCACAAATTCAGGATGAATATTGGAACAGCTCAATTCCCCAAATGAGGTGGCAGTTGAAAATATGAAGGGACAGAAACTGACTCAGAAAACTGCATTATTACTAGCAGTACTTGGTCAGCTTCCATCCCTATCATAGTTCCACTAAACTGATTATGATGTAAAATGAAAATGCTTCTAAATTTGCAGTTACTAAACCATTAAAAAAATGTTTGGTCTCAGTACTGAGGTAAATTGGACAAGACTCCCACATTCATGAGCTGCCAGCCAGGCAGGTACAGGACTCTGACTGAAATTACTCATGTTCTGTGTAAAGCCTACGTGACCATCTTAAATTGTTAATGTACAACGCTGTACTCATCACACTGCTGATGTCTATTGTTGTAATGCTAATAATGTAAATAATTTCAGTTCACTGGCCCGTGCACTTCAACCATCCATTCTAATGATGATGAAGCTTTCAGATGGGACAGCTCATCGCTTTGAAGTAAGTCTGATTGCCATAATAAATAAAAAAGAAACCACTTTCTTTTTAGAAGGTTGAATTACTATTTAAATTATTAAAGCTTTTGTAAATATTGCATTGTCATTGGTTGGTTTGCTTTAGAAAACTTCATGTTCCGTGTAGCCACACACAATATATACACCCACCAAAATCATTTCATACCTTGTTCCTAAACACATTTAGCTGAAACCTCATTTGTTAGAAGAATATTAATTACTGAAAAGCACGGTTGTATAATGTCTGGTTTGATGACAAATCATGGTTTTCTTATCAGCTGTAACTTTCAGACCTGGTGGTGGTTCTTGAGGGCAGGAAAATTACTGGGGTAGTTTATATAATGTATGATACACTCCTAAACCTCCTACAATTGGTAGAGAATGGTAACATTCTCTTCTGTGGCAGGGGTAGTTTTATTCTCTTTTTCATCAGTACAGTTGTTGCTGCTAGAAAGAAAGGAAAAGAAACTCTTTTTCTTTTTACCACAGAATTAGTCAGTGGCAGTATTTATGACGCTGTACATATAGGCTTGCCAGAAAATTGCATAAACTCCTCCATATTTTTACCCTTTGAAAAGGAATGCTATTTGTTCCATGAATAACATGGTGGCGCATACAGGAATTCAGTGCACAGGAAGCATTGTTACCTTTGAACTCTGTACAGATTTTGGCTTCAGTTCATGTGTTTGGAGGAAGTATCAAAGCACTGTGGGTTGAGAGAGGTGTTCTGATTTTACTGTTACAATGCTTCACAAGAAGGCAACAATTGAGGAGGGCACAAATTCTGTGCTACACTGCAAGTTGTTGAGGGTGTCACTTCACAGAAGATCAAATTCCACCCCTCTGTGAATAGTCTGGCTTAGGGCATCCCATATGCTCTGTTTGAGGTCTTCCATGGAACTTAAGTGATGCCATGGACTTCAGGTTTAAACCTTTGCAACAGGTTAAGTTGAATATACTAGTATATATTATTTACTGTTCAGTTTAGGGCTTTACTTCCAGGTATATAATGTCTAGTCTTGGTGACATTGTTCTTGGTGGTTTTGGTTTGGGTTTAGGGTGGTTTTTTGTTGTAAATCTGTGGAAGACTCTTTGTTCTGCTGCAATGAAGATGTATTGGTGTGCCTGTCCAGTGTGCACAGAAGTGCAGATATCCAATAGCAAATAATGTGCTGCTCTGAGAATCGGCTCTTTGCTGCTGCTGTTTAGATCTGAATGCCAAAGGTCTGGCTGTAAACAAGACTTCTGTATCTGATGAGTGGTCTTCCTGCAGTTAGTAGCTCTTCGGGATAAATCTTTGTTTTGGTTCAAGATGCCATATGCAAATAAATACGGTCCTCAGCTCTTCAGTTTCCTTTTGTTTGAACACATTCAGAATGTTGTGGTAACTAACAGGGCTTACGTGAGATGACAAGTACAGAAGATAATTCTGTTATGAACAGTTTAGGGTGTATATGCCAGAGGGAGAAGTTACACTTTTTGGTCTCTGGGTTTGGTTTGGTTTTTTAAATCACAGTGTGACTCCTGACAATGAAGACTTTTTAAAAGCAATGGGAACCGCAGCATTTGTGTTTCATATATATGTCAGAAGTGAAAAGGATATGATGTCTTTTTATGCATTTCTGATGCATATGGAAAATGCAAATTGGATGTTGGATTCCTCTCACATAATGGATATCTGTGCTACAGTAGGAAGAAGGATAACAAGGGACCCTCTCAAAAGAACTGTGTGTAGTCAGTGTAGTCAGAGAAATCAAGTGAGGTAGGCAATGCTCTGCAGGGCAGCCCGGGACTGCTGTTGGTACTCCTGAGAGCATGTGTGTTTGTGCGCTGCACCTGTGTTGGTCTGTGTCACCCAGTCTGTGCCTCTGCTCAGATGTTGTTCTCTGTCTTAATAGATTTCCAACCATTTGGCTTCTCAGGCTTGAAGTGGTAAAGGCCATTACTGTCCTGCACAGTTGAAAATGTTTTGTATTTTTAATCAAAATCTTTTGCCTTCCATGTACAGAGAGTGCCCAGTCCTCTTTGCTCTTGAGGTTGCTGCCAAGTCTCTCGCTTTTAGGCTCAATTTCTTTCTCCTGCAAGCTTGTGCCTGTGGAATATCTGAAATTTGTTACTTGAAAATTCTGTAGGCTCCATGACCTTCCAGCTGTCTTTATCTATCCTTCCAATCCATGACCTCCTTCCTTTACCACAGCAGCTGTCAACTCACCTTCTGCAGTACTCCCTTTCTCACATCAGGCAGTATAGAAAATGTACTATGTAGCTGTTATTTCTGTTTTATCCCACTCTCCTCTTTTTCACCCACATGATTTAGTTGAATTAACTGAATTTTATTAACCTAAAATCCTTTGTCTTAAAACACTTTCTTTTTTTTCAGACTTAAGAGAGATGGGCCTGGCACTGTGGAAAGTTTCCTATCCAGAGGGTAGACAAAGTTCCTAAGATGTAAGATGTTTTGTGTGTTCTAACCTGAGTATTCTGTTTCAGGTGCCAGTTGCAAAGTTTCAAGAACTGAGATACAATGTTGCCCTTATACTGAAGGAAATGAATGATTTGGAGAAGAGAAGCATACTGAAGATCCAGGACTGAACACTTTTTCATTGGGAGCTTACAGAACAAACCTGCAACCCTCTACGGGTTTTGTGAATGGCAAAGCAGGGGATCATCACCAGTTTGCCTCTCTGCGCTGCAATGTAGCATTTATCTGCTGTAAATAATTTTTGATTCAAGTGTCAAAAGCACAAGCTCTTTTTGTAAGACTTTTGAAAATCAGAAAATATGTCTATGGAAAATGTATAATGCTGTTTGCGAGCATTTTTGCATGATTCATCAAAACATTTTTTAAATAACAGTCTTAATAGATGTAAGAGTCATTTATTTCTGATTATGATTCATCAATATAATTATTTTTGAAAGCTTGCTACTGGAAGCCTCATCAATGTGTATCATAAGAAAGCTCTGCAATATCACAAATAAAAACCAAAATTTAAAAAAATCCTCCGTTCTAGTGAATTTGAGTTTTGCATAAGTAAGATTGCTGCCTGGCTTCTCACTAGTGACTGAGGTATAACTACAAAGGGTAAAAAGGCTGATTTTGAAGAAGTTTGGAAGTCTGTGGATCAAGTAAGAAGTATCAGCTGAGCATGGAATTGCAGAAATGGAAAGGTGCAATCCAAGTCTTTATCTGGTTGATCAGAGTGGACTAAATAGCAGTAATATCATAGATTTCTAAATGGAAATGCCCACTTCTTGTTTCATGTATTTCCTATGTTTGATGTGAACAAAATCACTGTTAGTGGGTGGAAACCTCTGGCACTGTAATGGCAACGGACAGTAGGAAGCAATGCCTTTATAGACCACTATAGCTATACTGTCATATAGTACAGCCTCTGGGATGAGTGCTGTGGGTATGATATCCTCATATGAGGCCCCCAGCTAAAGAAAACAGTTAAGTATAGTCTGAAATTCCCTGAATTGGTCAGGTTCTTGAACTTAGCCCCTTCCCATGGAGATGTTCTGTTCTGTTCCAGGTTACTCCTTTGCCCTATGAGTGAACCTTAGAAGAACTCCCTTAACTTGAAGCATATGTTTTAAGCCTGATTCACATGCCATGGCACGGCAAGTATGTATGGGTTTTGCCAAGAGGGGTGCATTCCCCCATGATTGCCTGAACGAGTTTTCCCTCAGCAGCAAAGATATGGATGCTGTGAGCAATGGCCCAAAGACAGCACAGGCTGTCAAAGGCAGTTTAGAAAGCACGTGCCACTGCCACTGCTAAGCATTGGCTTATTCTAGCTGCTTTCAGGGTTGGTGCCTCGGTAGTACCGCCCATATTTCTCTCATTTTTTGTGATTGTAGAACTCGCCTTTCATCTCACTCCCTGCAGAAAAATACTGAAGTTAGAATAGTGGATTCAGGAGGCCTTTTACGCTCCCACAGTTGTTTGTGTAGGAGAGGATTACTTGGCTTGTGCGTTTTAAGAATCATAATAGCATAAGAAGTCTTCATTGTCATACTTTTTAAGAGGAGACTTCTTTGACAGCAGTCCATGCCAATCTAAAGACAGTTAAATAGCTGTGATGCAGAAAGCTTTTAAAACCTGTGCTCGAATGCGTCCTGTAGTTTCAAATAAACCTATCAGCCGTTATTTCAAACTGCTCAAAAGCTGCATGTTCCGTTTGCTGTCTTTGTAGCTACTCATCAATAACTTCCAGGTCTGATCCATGCTGCATCTTAACTACTGTGTTCAGGTCACACCAAAGCAAATAAAGAGGAGTTGGTTCCTATAAGTGTGAGTGGACTGTAGATTGTGTTAATGTGATGGGGGGAGGTCCCCTCTGAATATTTACATGTATGTGGTTTTGAACCGGAAAAGTATCTTGGCTGTGACCGTAAGTGTTTTCAGTCAAATGGAACACTGCATGGGTGTAAAATGACCTATTGCTCAAGATATTTGCAAAGTATTTTTTTACTGGTAGGAGTAGAAGGATCCATCAATACCTTTGTCTTCTAAACAGAATATATTCTTTCAGTTTTCCTGCAACAGCAACTGCCCATGTTTGACAGAAATGGAAAGGCTCCCTGACTGTTTTCTTCATGTTGTCTGCAAGGGCTGATGGACCTTGCGGTGTCAATCTTGTCCTGCCACACATTAAGCAGGAGTTTACTGTAGCTGGAGGTTTACCATGCACACTGAGGGGTACTTAAACACCTGGGATTTTCATTTCTCTGTACTGAAGAGCTCATTTGGGCTTTCCTTCTGACATATTTTCCAGTAAAACATCAGTTGTCACAAAAATGGCTAGTGGATAGTTCCTCAGTTTTCATAACATACAAGCCTTCAAATTAATGTTAGGTTTCTCAGAACTTCATGGTGCATTATGTGTTAAATACTTCTTCAACACTGAAGCATCTTATTTCACCAATAAAATACTCAATTCTACTGAATTCTTGACTGCAGCCCTTTCATTCATACACAACAAAAGTAACCTGCTAAGAACCTGGATATGTCTGAATGGTAACGATTTTGCCCATCTCACTCTAGGCTTGGTTTATGCTTCACTGTGAATCCTTTCTGTATCACACCATGAAAGACACAACTTGAATGGCATGCTTGCGTTGTCGGTTCCAAGGTCTTGTTGAGTTGATGACTAGTCAGTCATCAGGAAGGCAGGAGGTTTGTATGGTGTCGGGAATTCTGATTTAGGATCCTGCCACAACAATTTGTCATGAATCCTGATTTAGGATCCTTCCAACTATGCCAATTTGTCGCATACTCTTATTTAGAATTCATTAATAGTTTTGAGGTAGATCACAAGATTAGGCTATGTAATTCTTAGCAGTGCTTAATCATCATCCAGTGTAATAAAGGGACTCAACAGAATTTGCTACCATCCAAACAGCAACTAGGTTAAAGATTTGAGAATGGCAAGGTTCACCCGAGACTTACTGCAGGGCTTCCTAAATCTAATCAAATCACACATACATAGATGCATAGATATAAAGACACACAGAGATTAACCTATGATCAAAATTTCCCTTTTCTTGAGTTCAGTGAATTACTCATTTCTAATCCATCAGTATTCATCAGTGGACAATCACTGAATCTCAAGAAGTCTGATTTTGCCCTTCTCCTTTGCTGGCATTTGTTAGTAGAGGATCTTTGAATCCTTGTAAAAGCTACCCTGAGAGGCGTTCCAACTCATGGGAGATGCTGGGTCACGGCCTGCTGCAATCCCGGAGAGCTCAAAGGGTCTCACGAAGGATCGCTATTTATAGGATCATGAGATGATTAACACTGGTCAGTATTTTTCCATTCTGGCCATGATTCATGCTAGGTAATTCTGGTATTTTATACCAGCTGCATAATTCCAGTACTTCCCAGATTGTACAGTCCTGATACCACCCAGATCAGGCTACGATCTAGGGATCTAGGCAGCAGGAGTTCCAGGGGCAGCCAGGGAGTGCCTGATGGCTCCAGCTCACTGCTGTTGTAACAAAGACAAGAGCACAATGGGAGTGTTCTCCCAAAATGTACATGGCTTATCCTGAGATAGCAGAGTGGCCCAGGGTGTGGGGGCTGCACCACCACACATGGGACGGGCACTGTTTGTTTTCTTATTATACACATTCACAGACAAACGGGTAATAAAACCTTTCACAGGTTCTATTGGCAATTTTCCGGGAGAAAAAAAACAAACTGGTGATCCAGTTGCTTTCTCTATTTGACAATGCTGTGCACTTATTTAAACTGGATCATTTCTTAATTCCAGTGATTTTCTAACCGTGGCATATGAACGTATATTTCTCCATTACACCTTTTAATTATTTCCTTTATAGTATATGGAACATTATGCCTTTTCTTTAAAGATGAATGTATCAAAACATATTTAAAATAGAACTTGAACTGGATGGTTTTTCAGTATAAATCATGTGTGTATAACATCAGAGATGCCCAGTGCATGCAGGAGTAGTCACAGTAGGCAGGATGCAAAAGAAGAGTTAAAGGTAGTTGACAGAAGTCATTCAGAGAGTCAGTGGCAAAATAACTCAGAACTCCCATGTCTTTACTTCCTACTCTCTTACGGTAAGTTAGCACAGCTTTCCCATGTAATGGTCAGACCTCCCTCTTTGTTTTCAGTTGGCTGAATTCCATGGGCCATCAGTCCAAATCAGTTCTTGCCTATGGACTCGTACAGGGTGTGCAGAGCATTAGAAAATAAAGAGCCATCCAAGGCTGTATTTGTGATGTGACTTTTCACATCATACTTCCAGTAAAGAAGGAGCTTTGTCAGCCTGATTAGTAGGTCAGAATTTCACACCTGGGTTAGTTGTGTTTGCGAGAGGAAAGAAACAAGTTTGTTGGTTGTTTTTGTGACCTCAAAGCGGGATGCAGATCATAGCTCCAGAAGAAGGCTGAAGAATGCAGTTGTGCTCCCATACTGCCTGTTATGCCAGCCATTAACTGCTGGAAGAAGATCAGGGTTGTGCTCGTTGTCATTAAAAGCAAGAAATCAAAACTCCCTTTGTAGAAAAAGCATAGAAGGGAGATGTGCTTTTGCAGAGTGAGTCACCTCCTAGCTTTACCGTCTTCTGTTGAAGTGCAGGATAAATCCATTCTTGATCTCATGAACAATGCAGGTAGGCAGCAGGTTGCTTTCTCTTTTTTAACTTTTCCTTTTTTTGCTTTTTCTTTTTTTGCTTTCTAATCAACTGCACCTCATGACCCACTGCTGCTCCAAATCCATGAATATATGTATGAATGTATGAAAACTCCATGCTTTCAGGATGTGTTATATAAAACCACCCCAGCATATCTCAATTGAGTATGTAAATTCAGTTTACACAGCTGAGCTGTTTTTGCTAAAACAGTCTTTGCAGAGCCGAGACAGATGACAGAATCAAATATTTTGTAGTTGTTTGACTTCTAGTGAACAGTAAATTACTATCTTGGCTTTAGAATATCTCGCCATTAGTGACTGCACAGTTCACTCTGTACCTGTCACACCCCACAAAGTACTAACATTTACCAAACACCACACATACCAGGAACTAGCAGAGGCAGAGCCAGCTGGTTTCTCCCCTCAGAAGTCACAGAGTTCTTGCCCATAAGCCAGTCATGATAAGGTCTGAACTGTTTTCAGTTCTATGCCCTGAGCCCTCCTAAGCACGCACCTTCCAGCATGGGGGTAGTTCACAAGCACATAGCTGCGCTTTTCTCTTGAAACATTTCAGCCACATCCCTGCTGCTTTAGAAGAATTCCCAGTACATTTCACAGTGTTTTTTGAGACTCACGTCAGTCCCGCTGGTCAGACTGTCAGCTCGCCCTGTGGATGCCTTCACACATTGTAAACAGAAACTGTGGAAGTTCCTTTCAAAATACAAATCTTGATTACATTTTCTATGAGAGCCTATTTCTATTCCCTATCTGGAATGCACGTGCTGCTAGAAACCCTCCCTTTATACCGTGACTTACCTCTTTAAGTGTCTGCTATGTAACTATGTAAATAGTGGTGGCGTATCCCCGATAGAGATTGTCATTGCATTGCTACTGGTAACCAGTGGTTATGTCACTTTCCCTCGCTTGAATAGGCTTTGACTCATAGTGGTTTTCAGGACAATGGTTATAAAATAACACACTGAGGGGCTGCCGAGATTATAGGAAAGCATTTTTCTTTTCTTTGTTTTGTGGTTTGGTGTTTTTTTGTTAAGGATTTTGTTCTTTTATAGTACGAGTTTTTATTGCATGGACGTTTGGAAAACAAGAACCTACATTAGCAAGCTGGAATCTGGTGGGAAAACCCCATACTTCTGAGCGCAAATGCTAACTCTTTCTAACTGTTCTGAAGTGTTGCTTAACTGAAATTCTAAGTGGCTTCAGTTGTCCTACCTTTCTTTGAATTATTTGATATCAGGCTGTGCTGTGCTTTGGATTATTATCTGACTTAAATGATAGCAGAAAGAACTACTGAAACTAGCAGTTATTCAATCAACCTTTTCTTTTTTCTATTTAAAGGACTTAGCTGGGAACAGGGGCCAAATTTTTGGCAGGTGCGAAATGTCTTAGCATCATAAGAATCAAAGACAATTGAAGGGTCTGATGGCTGGCTTCTTTTTCCAGGTATATATATGACTTTCTGTATAAGCTTAATGATTGCCTACACATGGACAGACAAAGATCACAATATTAGTCTTAATTATTAATTTTAAGTTTATATTATTGAGTTAAGATCCAGAATTTAAATGGCTTTAAATTAGTTTCTTGCTTTAAATCTAAACTCAATTGAACTGTCTCAAGTATTCTTGTTAAACAAGATCTTACAAAAGTAACATTACTATTCCTTTCTTCTATTTTTTTGACCTGTCTATTCAAACCCCATAGGTAGAGCTTGTCCCTTACGTGCTTAGTTTACACAGCCTGAGCTGGGGAGTCCAGACACTTTGATAAGTAAGAAATAGGAAATTAATTCCTTCATCCTGCACTCTTGAGCTTTGTTGGGAGGCAAATATTATCACTAATTGTACATCTTTGGAAATTTTGAATTCTGCAGAAGGTTTTAAGACAGCGTGAAAAGTGTCCTGTATTTTTAAAGTGTTTGCAAATGTCTGTATATAACATGGACATTTCCACAAACTGTAACATGGATCTGCCTAAAACTGCAAACAAAACCAGCCAACTTCTTTCAAACCAACTGTTCCTGCTCTGTGGTGGCACAGGTCATTTGCCACATTTAGAACAAGCAGTTACACAACTGGTGCGATCCTATCATAGAATGAAAACGAGTGGGAACGCGCAGAGTGCAGTGGCCAGCGCAGCTGCCCTTAAATAAAGCAAACACACATCGTAAGGCTTGTGTTTTGTTACCTGGAGCCTGGCACAGACAGGTCTATCTACGGACAGATCTGTCTGCACGCAGTGCACACTGCATGGCCAAACCAACACGATGTTTCCCTGCTAACCCTCTGCTTTCCTGCCCTAAACTGTGATTCCCTGGCATTACAGTAGCTTCACTACCGCGTAGATTCATTTACGGAGAGTGACTGTGTTAACTACAGCCTTTGGAATTCCAGATCCAGCAGGAGATGGCACCCTTGTTTGTCAAAATCCTTTCAAACTGCTGTTTATCCTGTGTTACCGAGCTACTGGATCAGCTTGGCGTCTCGGCTCGGTGCCAGTACCACTGACTTCCAGCGGTGAAGAGTGCAGGGTAGTGGGTGCTGCTGGGCACAGTGAGGGCTCTGCCAACCCAGCAGGGAGTATGGCCTGGGCTGGGGAGCACTGGCCCATCCCAGCTGTGCCCAACACCAGTGGAGCTTCAGATTAGACATCAGGAAAAATGTCTTCACCAAAAGAGTGGTCAGGCACTGGCACAGCTGCCCAGGGAGGTGGTTGAGTCGCCACCCCTGGAGGGATTCAAAAGACGGGTAGATGAAACACTCAGGGATATGGCGCAGTTTTGGGTGCCACAGTTTAAAAAGGACCTCAAGCTACTGGAGAGTGTCCGGAGGAGGCCGCAAAGCTGGTGAAGGGTCTAGAGGTGAAATCTTACGAGGAGCAGCTGAAGTCACTTGGTCTGTTCAGCCTGAGAGAGAACCTCATCGCAGTCTGTAGCTTCCTCGCAAGGGGAGGAGGAGCAGGCGCTGATCTCTTCTCTCTGGTGACCAATGACAGGACCCGAGGGAATGGCAGGAAGATGTGCCAGGGGAGAGTTAGGCTGGATATTATGAAAAGGTTCTTCACCCAGAAGGGTGGTGGAGCCCTGGAACAGTTCCCCAGGGAAGCAGTCACAGTGCCAAACCTCACAACGTTCCAGAAGCATTGACAATGTCCTCAGCCCCATGGTGTGATTGTTGGGGTGTCCTGTGCAGGGACAGGAGTTGGACTCCATGGTCCTTGTGGGTTCCTTCCGACTCCGGTCACTATGATTCCATGGGCACCAAACCTGTGCTCAGGCAGCCTCAGAGAAGGCCCAAAGCTCCCACCCTGCAAAGGCAAGGGACAGCCAAAGCTCCCCAGTGCCCACCCTCTTCATTCTGTGCATTCCCAGCCCGTTCGCCCCGTCCTGACCCGAGACCGAGCCGGGACAGGAGTTGGACTCGATAATCCTTGTGGGTCCAACCGAGGTCACCCTGTGATTCTGTGCGGTTTAGTACCAGACAGGTACGGTTGGACTCGATGATGTCAAATGTCTTTTCCAAACAAGGGATTCTGTGAGACCCACCGGGGCAGGGACACCGGAGGTCAGCAGCTCTGCGCCCCACGGTGCTCGCACCGGCTGAGCCTGATAGGGCACCCCTGAGTAGGGCCCGGGCGGCCGCGGCCCCCCGCCGCACACGCCCCCCGCCCCCCCCCCCCCCCTCTCTCTCTCGCCGTCGCGGGGCCGCGCCGGGGCCGCTGCCGGCGCGTTACAAAACCGCCTGGTTTTGTAACACCCCGCGGGCGCTAGCCAATGAGCGGCGCCGCCCGGCGTCACGTGCCCGCGCCCATATAAGCGGCGGCGGCGCGGGGCGCTCGGGCGCGGGGCGGCGGCAGTAGCAGCACCATGGGCCGGCGGGGCTACCCCGCGCCCGCCCCGCCGCGCTAAGAGGCGCTGCCCCGCCGCCATGGGCTCCCACCTGCCGGAGCCGCAGCTGGTGCTGCAGCTGGCGGCCGGCGCTCTGCAGGCGCAGAGCGTGGAGCCGTCGGGCGGCGAGGGGCAGGTGCTGCTCGGGCGGGCGGACGCGCTGGCCCGCGGCGGGCGGCTGCACGAGGCGCTGCCGCTCTACCAGCTGGCGTCGCGGCGCCAGCAGCTGCGGGCGGAGCAGCTGGAGAAGCTGGTGGAGTGCCTGGCGCAGAGCGTGCGGCTCAAAGAGGGGCTGCCCGCCGCCGCGCAGCCCCGCCACTCGGACGTCTTCAGGTGCCGCAAATGCCAGGGCTTCCTCTTCGAGCCCGTTTCCTTGCCTTGCGGACACACGTTCTGCAAAAAGTGCCTGGAGAGGGAGCGGACGGCCGGGTGCCGCTGCGTGCTGTGCAAGGAGGAGGGCGGCGCGGCGGCCGGGCAGCTCCTGCGGGTCAATGTCATCCTCAGCAACCTGCTGGCCAAGTGGTTCCCCTGCCAAGTGAAGGCTTCGCAGCTCCGGCACGAAGGGAACCTCCTGTACAAGGAGAAGAAGCTCCAAGCCGCCCTGCAGAAGTACAACGAAGCGCTCAGCCTAGGTAACGCCGGGCGCCGCGGAGGGTGGGTGCGTGTGCAGCCCCGGGCCGGGCGCGGGGCTCCCGGCGCCGCCGGATCTGGGTCAGGAGAGCAGCGTTGCGTAAGGCGGGGCCGCGCTCCCGCCGTTGTGTAAGCGCGGGGCCGGGGCTCCCGGGCAGCCGGGATCCAGAGGCGAGGCGTTGGGAGTCCGCTTGGATACCAGAGAGCCGGGAGCAGCTTTCTTTCAGCGCCCGGTGTGTCCCTGTGGCGGCATCCGAGCCTCGCGGTTATCCCTTCTGTTCCCGTGTTCAGCTCTGTACCTCGTGTGCCACTTCAAAAAAACTTGGATTGCTGTCCCATCTTTTCCTTTTGTTGAGCTCTCTACGTGATATAACACTTCAAAACTTGGATTGTTATCCCTTCTTTTCCCATGTTCAGCTCTCTACCTCATGTACCACTTCAAAAAAAAAAACTTGGATTGTTGTTCCTTCTTTTCTCTTTGCTCTGTTCCTGATGTACCACTTCAGAAAACTTGGATTGTTGTTCCTTCATGGTTTTGTCCCTTCTTTTTTGTCCCTCTCGTGGGAGGTGTCCCTGCCCATGGCAAGTGTGTTGTAACTGGGTGGTCTTTAAGGTTCCTTCCAACTCAGACCATTCTATGTTTTTTTCCCTTTTGTTGAGCTCTGTACCCGATGTTCTACTTCAAAACTTGCACACTAAGCCCCTGAGACACCTCACTGTGAATGGCAGCATTCCTCCTGCTGCCACAAACCTCTCTCCTGTGTTTCCATTGACCTTCTGATCCCCGAGCAGGGCTGGTAACTTATTGTGTGAGCATCTCGGCATTTATTTATGCAACGTTTCTAGCAGTTATATAAGGCATCACTGACATTTTGTATGGAGCTGCCCAAAGAGGTTTTCAGATTTCACTTAGTACATAATTATTAAAGACTTGGTATTCTGAGATTTTGTACAACTTGGAAGTACCAACATGCAGTCAAAAAAAAAAGGAATAAAGCTTATGTAACTAATTTTTATTTTACTTGAATTGACCAATTTTTGTATTTCCTGCAGCTCCAAATGACCACTTACTTTACAGCAACCGGTCCCAGATTAACTCTACTTTGAAAGCTTGTGAAGATGCGTTGCATGATGCAGAAACAGCATGCAGACTGCAGCCATACTGGTTGAAAGTAAGTTCTGACTCAAGTTCTACTTTGTTTTAAAACCTTGATACTGTCCTGGTAGAAAACCATTAGAATGGTCAGATAGCTGAATCTGAGGGGAGGCTTTAGGTCCTGTAATTTCTTGGACTCCTGTGACTTAGACATTTAACCTTGATATTCTAGAGCTTCCTGGGGTGAAGGAAGAGAGTGATAATCCTGGAGGATGAGCGAACACTATTGTCTTTGACCTGGATGAATCTCAAGTTCGTGGACTCTAAAAATTGAGTGCTCTGTTTATATCATTCTACAAGGATGTAAGGACTGTTTTAGGAGATCAGTGTAGGGGAAGCAGATTTCTCTGGTCAGCTGGGCTCAGGCATTGAGTCATACTTGGTTGAGTTAAAGAATATCCCAGTTCTGCTTCTAAGAGTTTTCAGGACCATTGTGGTTAAAAACCCAGACGCTGGTAGTGTCTTGGTAGGAGAAATGGTTATAGTGATTTTCCCTGCCTATCTCTTTTTTCTCCAGAAGGATCTTTTGGTTTTCTCATCTTGGTTTTACTGCGTATTCTCATGACAAAAAAGCAAAAGCTGTAGCTATGGATGTGTTTCATTGCAGGGTCACCTCAGGAGAGGACAAGCATTAGCTAATTTGGGGAAAACGGAAGAAGCTTTAAGAGAGTTTCTATTCTGCCTTGCTCTAGATACTGGGAACAAGATGGCCAAGTCTGAGGCACAAAAGGTGAGTTCTCCAAATCATTGTTTTTCATAAAGGAAGGCCTTTCATAAAGGAAGATGAATTTTTCTTCTCTTTTCACTCACATTACTGCAAAGAGCTGGATGGAGAGATACACCCTGACTGTTGTTCAAACTCGAGTTATGTGCATTGCTTACTTGAAGACGAGGGCAGCAAGAAAACACACTTTGCAGGCACTGTGTGGAAAAAGTTATGGTGTTAGCATTAGCAAATTTGAAGTAAAACTGAATTGTTAGTAGTTAGAATCATACAGTCATAAGGTTGGAAGAGATCTCGGAGATCAAGTCCAACTGTACTTGTCCTTCCACTAAACCATATAGTTGCCACCTACAGGCTCTTATGATTCCCTCTACTTGCATTTCAAATCTATTTCCTAGCTGGGCACTGTATTTCCAGTGACTGAGTGCAGGAGGTGTAATTGCTGTTCAATGTTGTATCGGGCTGTTGACTGGCAGAATGCAACACGCAGCACCCATCAAACTCCACTTGGGAGCAGCAGCTCTCTTCCTACT
Organism: Neomorphus geoffroyi; assembly: GCA_033558235.1. Lineage (NCBI taxonomy): Eukaryota > Metazoa > Chordata > Aves > Cuculiformes > Neomorphidae > Neomorphus > Neomorphus geoffroyi. The sequence goes on along the minus strand of JAUMJM010000045.1, from coordinate 8,084,306 downwards.
GCCAGTTCTGCTGCGGAGTATTGCTGTGTGAAGGAGTATCGCTGTGCAAAAGGAAGCAGTCAATGAAAGAGCTGTTTTAAAATAGTTTTTAAAGATTGCTGATCATTAATGCTAAATGAGGGACAAAATGGATCTGCAGTGAGACTTTTCTTTCATTAGCACACAGAGATGTGCTGTGTGGATTCTTAAATGGCTTTTGTGATGACTGCTCTGTTTTGCACACCCCTCAAATCTCTGATTTCCTGTGAATCAGTGTTTTGACATTTGACCATATTTTTGTCACAGCTAAAAGACTCGGGATTGCAGTGATAGTTTATGGTAATAAAAATGTAATAGTTCTGTTTTCCTTGTACTGAATTTCCTTTTATGGCAGTGCATTCATGCTTTTCTACATGACTGGTGGGATGGGAGCTTTTTGTTTGTGTGCTGTAATATGTAAAGCTTCCTAAAAGGATAGCAGAATTCTGACAGTAAAACACTGTTTATGAAGGTAACTGAGATTATAACCTGGGTGGCTGCAATGCAATCAGATTTTTCTTTTTTATATAGTTGAAATTTCAATCTCCTATGAGTCTTTTACCTCTGATATTTCAGGGGGTTTGTTTGCTGTTTTTTTCCCAGTGGGTTCTGTATAGGCTTTGACTGTCATTATATCATGATTTGTTCTCAGTCATGCTGGAAGACTTCCTGTGTACTACAGCACGAAAAACAGGAACAAACAGATATGTTTCTAAATTCAGACTCCAAAAAGCCTTATCCAAGACGCCTAATTTCTGAGCACTGGGGTTCTGAGAAAAACTAGGCTTCTTATGACTGACAGAATTACTCATGCACTCATCAGACACAGAGTTCATCCATGATGCAATATTCTACTGGGTCACTTCCAAGGCTGTTTGCATAACAATGATATACTACATTTTACCAAATTCTTTGGGTGCAGCTGTGATGTTCTGTTTGTATTTACTGTCTGTCCATGTTAGTTGTGATGTGGTGTGATCCTGTGGAATCCTTTTTGGATTTAAAAAGAAATCGTAGCTGTCATGTGGCTTCCTCAGGCACCAGCAGGATCACCTCTGTAGCACATTGAAATTAGTTTTTGAAGTGTGACTCTTCCATTCGGCTCTGTTTCTTTCCTTAAGTAATTATCTGAGAAGCTATGGCATACAAGTGGCTACAAGCTGCTACTTGATACAGATTCACTTATTAGCAAATGAAGAAACAGCATTTTCCTACGGCCTGCCTTTTTTTGTATTCTCACATAAGTGAATTAAAAATCACCACAGTTGACAGTATCAGAGACCAATACTTAACTGAACTTGGATTAAGCCTGTGAGATGAGTGCTTTCTCTACTAGTAAACTCCACCAAAAGCTTGTGATGTGCAGCAAAAATAGATTTAAGATATTAGTAATTGGTGAGCTCTGAACTGCAGGACCAGAGGACAAAGGATGTGTGTCACATCATAGAATGGTTAACTTTATGGGCTTATTTAACTTGGAAAATGTCTCTTGCTGTCTGTTTGGTCTGTATTGCATTAGCTCTTCGACTTCTTTTTGTTCTTACCCTAGCCTAAAGGGCTTTTTAAATGGTTTTAACAAAATCAAGGATGCTTCTTTCAGCTATTCCCTTACTTGCTTTTTCGTTTAGAGGTTGCAAGGAAGGAACTAAGCAGTGAAGTATTCTGTTTTATATCACAGCTTCTACTTAGTTTGTTTTCACTCATCCCCGGAAATGCTCAGGAACACTTACCCGATATCCTGCAGCTGTTGTCACATCATTCTAGATTAAAGGGGAATCTTCTAAATTCAGTGGGATCTGGAGGCACCAGCCATAACCTACAAAGGTTGCTCAAGGTAAAGATCAAGTCTGATGTGTTGGTTTTTCATTTGTTGTGTGTTTTATGTTAACATCGCGAAGCAGCCTTTCCTTCTCACCTCTGAGAGGTAGCAGGGTACATTTTCTCAGTTTTTACTGAGTATCAGAATATACAAAATGATGTTGACTTACTGAAGTCTCTTTATGTGATGACAACTTTCTCTTTAATAGAAGTCCTCTGTTATTGTGATAAATATTATGGCACAACTGAGTGGGTACTATTCCTGTAACTGCCTTTAGCTTTTGCAAGTAGCTGGCAGTGGAACAGGGCCCTGTGGTTTGAGATGCTTTCAAAAGCTGTGAAATGCTAAAATCTAGGGTTTCAGCTTGAACTGTAACTGATGTCGTTGACAAAATCCTGCATTCAGATTCTGTACACTGCATAGAGATTATCATAGAGCCACATTAGCTACTCCATAAGTTTGGTTTTACAGTCATAGTTTTGTTAATGGCTGTAGAGGTTCACATTCACAGGTTTGTAAGGACCACTTTTGCATCACTGAAACCTTAAGTCTGAGGACAGCTTTTGCATATACTGTGTGTAGTCAAACTTCCCTAGTCCTTACAAAAATGGTAGGTTTTAAGCAGCTGTGTTGAGACTGATAGGCACAGTCAGTTACCTTGCCTTCTGGAAAGGCTGTTAGGGTATTCTGAGAAGAAATTCTTTTGTATGATGCTTTCATGAAATCATTTGAGGGACAGTTCACTCATTTTTATTTTTTTTTCTTCATGTTACCCATCACCACAATTCCTGTTCACAATCCACATTATCTGCTTTCAGGTTCATCTGAGGAGTTGATGTGACAAGCTGATAGGTCATGTCCTATAGTGGCTGCTTACAGGTTGTTCTGTAGCCATAACAGGATAAACAATGATCATTTTATCCTTTAGAAAGAAATCTGTCTTGCTGAAGGAAGCTCTGTGCATTTTCTGTTACAAATTTTGTGTGTTTATACAGCTTCCTTAAAATAAACCTACACTGGTTTTGTTGTTTTGATGATTGATACCATAATTTCTGATATAAACAATATGCATTTTTCCATAGGTTAAGTGATAACAATGTATTTAACCTGAGGTCTAGCCACATTTCTGCCTGAATCAATTTTCATGATCAAGCTATAAAACCACACATAAGAGCTGAAAAAATTCAGTGTCATGGTGAGGTTGGGTGGGGAATAGTTTGCATCTGTGTTTGGGGTGGTATTTTCATTACTATTGGGCCCTGACACAGCAATTCTCAAACTGTTGCTTCTTGACCTACAGGGTCCTTCCTGGTGATCTGTAATATTAGGGCCTTGTGAGAGGTTTGGATTTGTTTTTTTTTCCTTGACCAAGTTGTTGCAAGATTGGTCTAACATCGGTCTTCTCTTCACACAGATAAATGTGGAACAGAAAAAGGGTTTTCCTGTTCAAGAGGAACCAAATGTAACTGCTTCTGATAGTTTGAGGAAATCTATACAAATTACAGAGAGCAAAAAGGACTGCTCAGAGGAGGAGAACAAACTCGCCTCTGTGCCAGAGTCTGCCTTTCTTATTTCTGAGAAGTGCAACCTCCTGAAAAGGAAGTGTTGCCCGGAGGAGACACGAAATGCTGAGGTACCCTGCAAACTGATGAAGAAAGGTATGTTTAATTACTCTCAGGATAAGTTCGATGGCATGCTAACAGTGGGAACTTTGCTTTTATAAGACTTAGAGGAAGAGGATCCAAATTATGCTTTGGCTAAAAAGCCTAAAAAGGGGGCTAAGAATGATAGATTGAGTGCTTGTTTATCAGCTTGTTTATCCTTCTTGGAACCTCAATGTCATGCATGCTTTTAGCACTTTCTGAATCGATCAAAATAAAGCTTGTTTAAAAGCACAAAATCTGTTTGTTCATGGTATCTGGCCTTGTTTTCATGCTGTGGGTTGTACTTATGATGGGATGACAGAAGAATTTGTCCCACTTTAGATTTGCAATACTAATAAAAAATGAGTTGACATTAATTGTTAATGCAAGGCTAAATTCAACCCTCTGTAAGTGGGTATAATGTCATCAAAATTGAAGGGAGGTATGAGTTGTGCCAAAGCTGAATTTGATGCTTTGCATAGAACTTATCATAATGATGGGTAGTGGTTCGGTAACTTGTGAGTAAATACAATGTACATTTAAATATTTGATGCTGCTTGTAGATACAGAGTACTGATGTGTTTACATAGTTCTCTTCAATCACATAATGTTTTTTTATTGATAGATACAGTTGATACTAAGGGAAATATTACTGGGCAAGATATTCCATTTGAATTTGTGGATCCATCAGATTTGGACTGCTCCCTGTGTATGAGGTATTGATTATTTTCTTGTGGATGTCCTTAGCTTTTAAGGCTCATCTTTCCTTTATAACCTAGAGACTTTCTACCTTGGTACTTATTTTTCCCTGTGTTAAACTAACTTTTTCATAATCTTTACTCCAGTGATGCATATCTAGACCTTTGGTTCTAAACACCACTAATGAATGGGAGCTGTTTGATCTGCTCTAGACCAGTGATTGTTTGGGAAAGGAACAGGCTGCCCAGGGAGGTGGTTGTCAGCCATCCCTGGAGGTATTTACAAGACAGGTAGATGAGTTTCTTAGGGGCATGGTTTAGTAAGGGAACAGGTACAGTTAGACTCAATGATCTCAGAGGTCTTTTCCAGCCAGATGATTCTATGAGGTCATGTGAGGGTTAAGTGTGTTAGTGAAGGTGTCAGAGATCTCTACTGCTCACATGCACTTGCCCCCTTGCACACACAGTGCACAAAAACACAGTTTGTCCTTTGGAATTTGTAGAGCTGTGTATGGTGTTACATAATGCACAAAATAGCTAAAGAGACTGCATCCTATGAATATTCCAAGTTTTCACAAAAAATACTACTATTGCAATAGGAGGATTTTGCAAGCAACAGGAGCATGTTATTCCTCTGTTCCTTCAGAGATGTGTTCCTTAGTTTATTAACTTCACTTGCTTCCTCTTCCAGTTAAATAAGAGTTGTTCTTGAAGACAGCAATGACTTGATAAAAACAGTAAGAGTTGTCAGCTACACCTATTTTACTACTTGATTTGTAAAAACACTTTATTTTCTGCAGATATACACATGGTTTAGTTACTGACTACTTAGAAGGAAATATTGGGAAGGTGTTTCACAGAGGACTTGACCTTTGCAGTCAGTATCATTTAGGTTTGTCTTTTTTATTACCTGAATTTATAAATAAGTTATGCTGGAGTTAGTTTTGCACTATATTTTAAATTCTTAACTAGCAGAATGCCTCTTTATGGGTTTATTTCTGAAAGCCTGTGCCTAGAGAAATGTAGATTTGCCTTGTTGTGCTGTTTGTATATTGGGAGAGGCTTCAATTTATTTCAAACTGAAACCTTTGGGGAACAACTGCTGTGTTGTTTGGTTTGCTTCTGCTTGGAATAAATCTGATCTGCCCTCTCTCCCTCTGTCTGCCTACAGCTGTAATGGGCTCCAAAAGTTTATACAGCTGTCAAAACACTTGTTATTGCTAAGAGCAAAACTTTTGTCTAACAGAAAGCCACACGACTGGTCTTAGCTGGTTTTAATGACTCTGTGTTTGATTATGTCTACAAAATATTTTTCAGATGTTTTCAATAAAATTAGTTAGTCCTACTTCATTGTCTTCTCTGTTAAATCAGAAACAGCCAGACTACATTAAATTTGTAAAAGAATCACTCAAGGATAGCTGGTTCCCATACAGAAATAAAGGGTGTTGATGCTGATCTTGTAATTGCAATCACAAATGCAGACTTTGCTTCTAAAAGCATGTTAGCTTGTAACATCACTGGAGCCATGAAGGCTTATGTGAAGGGAAGCTGTCACAAAATCTTTCTTGCTATTAATGTAGATTGATCGTAATTATTTCCTGTGGTGTTCTTCAGAAGTATTTTAGGGATTTGGATCCTGAGATACTTTGGACTAATTACCTAGTAACCTACTGACCTGTTCACAATTAACGGCAGGAGCTGTTATTAACCTATTTGATGAAGTGACCCAAGTGTTAACTGATCTACATTTGGCTCCAGCAGCAAGCAGAAAATGAAAAATAATAGTCAAAGCAACATAGTGGTGAGAGATGAAGGAACATTACTCAGCAGGAGCAAATATTTAGATTCTACTGTTAGAGTAGCTTAAAGCAATGTCATGAGAAACCATGGTGTGTAGTGTTTCTTTGTGGAAGTCACGAGGCTCAGTCCAGGTCCCCTTAGAGTTGTTAGGAAAAAGCTACTGCTGGGTTCAGTGAGAACTAGAGCAGAAGAAGGCATTTTAACAGTAATTTCTTGCCTTTCCGTTAACATTTCAGATCAACTAAGTTGCTACTAAATAATTACATATGCAAAACAGTTCTTACTGGAACATATTGGGGAATTCAGTACTTTACGTAGTTCAAAGTAATGCGGTAGCCTTGGTGCAGTGTGGTTTCTGTTCATTAAACAGCTAACAAGGGTTTTCAATTATATGGTCAAGTTGCAGTAATATCCGAGTGGTATTTTTGATACTTCTTCCTATGTTCCCTTGCTTAAATGTCAATATTTATAGTAACTAATGGCATTTAATAAATTGGCTATGGCAATCTTGTTAACAGCCAATTATGTTCTTAAATACAATCACCTTTAACAAGATGATAATAAATGTGGGTTTACATATTTATAATTTCCACATATATAACAGAATTTAATGTACTGCTTTGATAAATAAGTATTTTAAAGTAAACTTATTAATTTACTTGAATTATAATTGGACTGATATTTGAGACCCTAAAATGCTTAGAAAGTACGTTGTAAAATATACTATATGCCAAACAACTTAAGGGGTAGTTTTGAATGTTTTCTATTAAAAAAAAAATTCTCTACCATTTATAACTCTTGAAGGTAATTACTGGCAAGGAAACAGCACTTTGCAATATCACAATCATAATAATTTAGTCAAAGCTCCCTACATGAAAATAAGTGTCAGTTACTTGAAATGGATAAAGATTAGCTACTTTGAGACTTGGAAGACTTGGCCTTTCATTTTTTTTTTCCTAGACAAAACCTTATTCTGATGTCATTTATTTTCCAGAGAAGCAGTCAATTCAAGGTTAAAAACTGTCTATTCCAACAAAACTGCTTGCCCAGTCCACATTTGATTTGACTATAATCTGTATTGCAATCACTTATGTGGGCTATTACTGCACACAGCTGTTTAGTCCTTAGCTTCTCACACACACAAGTAATCATGTGATTTCCACAGCAAGAATTGTGTAAGTATTCCTCAATTTCATTAGAGAAAAGTTAGATAGTCCAGCCTCTGCTTCCTGCTTACATAGAGGAAAATTAAATCCTGGCTTGTTTTAAGTCAGTGGCAATGCTGTCCCTCACATTGACCAAAATGGAGTTTATGGGCTGCCTTTCACATCAGGTGGCAATATGGGAGTCTCTAAGCTGAATCTGTTGAAGAAACAAAAAGCAAGGAACACCCTTATCCCTGCAGTAGTCAGTAGTTAAATTAGTGAATGAGTGTGGCTTTTTTTAATAACAGCTGCTTCTTTTACTTGGATACACGATATTGTTGTCTTTTGTTTTGGATTTTTCCACTTCAGGCTCTTCTACGAACCTGTCACTACACCTTGTGGACACACCTTCTGTCTCAAATGTCTTGAGAGATGCCTGGATCACAACCCAAAATGTCCCTTGTGCAAGGAAGGGCTCTCAGAGGTAACGATGCTTGGATTTTCTCAGCATAAATTCAAGGGCACAGGATAGGATCAAGCAGCACCTTCAGAAACCTTTGATATTTCCCCAAAAATGTGACTATTTTTTTTCTTAAGTCCCCTTATGACTTAGAAAGCACAGATAGGCTCTGCTGTTCAAACCTCAGGGCAGATATGTACTTGGAAAATCTAAGAAAAGAAGGGAAATCACCTAGAGATTGTCCAAGATAATGCCCATAACATAGGGAATAGTTCAGCAAACAACTTTTCAGTGGCAGTGCAAGGTTAAAAGATCAGAAAATGGAGGTCATTGAATGCTAGGCATTATCTGTAACTGCTTGTGTGTGTTTTTACTGCAGTGCTTGGCTATGAGGAAATACTGTAAGACAGTACTAATGGAGGAATTAATAGCAAGGTATCTTCCAGAGGAACTCACGGAGAGAAGAAAGATTTATGAAGAGGAAATAGCAGAGCTTTCAAAGTATGTAATCCATTTATGTAAAATCCAGTCCTTTATACTGCTGCTGTTAGCTGAGGAATGGCTCCTGCTGCTGTGGAGCACAGCAAAGATGCTGACAAAGTAGCTTCTTTCTCAGTATCGTGTGATTTCAAAGAAAACAGGGTCCAGCTGAAAGCGTGCTTTGAGTTAGCATGAAAACTGAATGCTGTGCTAAACAATAAACAGAACCAATCCAGGAGGTTGCTTTACAAGTAAGGTATAAAGCAGTGTGGTTGCTTTCAGTGGCCCTCTGTGAAAGCCACAGAGACAATAGGTGGAAGTAGTCTCAGGCTGGGGGTAGGAATGTACTGGGTAGGGGAGAAATGGGATTAAGGAAAATAAATCAATAACAGAAATGCATTAATGCTCTCACTAGCAAAACCAGAAGCATAACTAAAAATTCTACCAATAAGTGGTATATCACTTTCCATAATATCTAGTCAACTAGAAATTTAAGGTGGAAAATAACTTTCGTTTTTGCTTATTCTGTTAAGAATTTTATTCTAAAGATGTTTTAATTTCTATTTAAAGATATCATAATTTTAAAGAATGTTATTGCATAAAATGTATGTATTTTATTCCATGTCAATAACTTGCTAAAAAGTCATATGTGATTTGTCCTTTCTCACAGCCTAAATAAGAATGTTCCTATATTTGTCTGCACAATGGCTTACCCTACAGTTCCGTGCCCTTTGCACATCTTTGAGCCATGTTACCGACTGATGATTCGAAGATGCATGGAGACCGGCACCAAACAGTTTGGGATGTGCATCAGTGACCCTGTAAAGGGGTGAGTTGGTGCATGCTTGCACTGTGATCTACCCCGCTTAGCCTGAAGCAAATCTCTTCGGAGAGGTGCAGAAAGGTCCATGGCTGTAATATCTGTGAGTTTTCCAGTAGGGAAGGTTTCTTCCTAATCATGCTGGTCAAAGACATGGAAAAGAATGAAGTTTCTCTCTTGAGCACTTAGATTCTGACTAATATAACTGCCTATTTTTCTTGAAACACATATAGATAGTATGTATTATATGAAGCTGAGATGCAGATCCCTTGTAATACATGAAAAAGTGTATTTTCTACTATTTTGAAATCCGCCAAATGCTTTGGTACAAGGAATGAGACTGAAATGGCAGTAAGGTCTGTGTAGCTATTGGGGGTTTTTAAATTATGACAAGAATGGCTAACGTATTGGGATATACTTATATCCTCACTGTTCTAACCTCACTGTTCTAAATATAGTGGAGACTGCACCGGTAAAACAGGACCTTCATAAGGACTGGCTGAACACTTAAGTTGAGTCAATCTTAAGCAATATGACCTTAATGTCCATCTCTATATTTAGCTTTCCTCCCTTCTTTTTATGGTGTGTCCCTACAGGGTATGTATACACCATAAAAAAGTATGAGGTACACAAAAATCACACCTACAAAGTAAAACCTGCTGAAATTGTGGGAAAACTTTCTTTATAGAATGTCGTGTTACTTTCATAATTCTAATATTCGGAAATGTTCTTTTCTACAAAATGAACTGCATTAGAATTACGGAGAAAGTGTGCTTCTGAACTGTGTAACTTGCAATTTCGTAATTTGTTCACTGTATTCCAAAACACGTAGCTAGTGTTAATCAGATTAGACAGCCTGAATCTTCCTGATAGTATTGAAAACAATCATTGAATAATTTGAGCTACAGCAGGTCAGTGCTATGAACAATGGAAATGAGCTGACAGTGGTAAATACCTTTGTAGTAGGGACTGGCTGTATGGTGGTTCTGTGGAGCTGAGGATGGAGAGAATAAGACTTGTTTACTTGCTTTTGTTCTGATTTCAATAGGTTTGCAGACTATGGCTGCATTCTGGAGATAAGAAATGTTGAATTCTTTGCTGATGGCCGCTCTGTTGTAGACAGCATTGGCAAGAGGAGATTTAAGGTGATACAGCACAGCCAGCGGGATGGCTACAATACAGCAGACATTGAGTACATTGAGGATCAAAAGGTGAATTTAGAAATGTTTCATTTAAACTGTATTACATGTGAAATTCTAAGCTGGTATGTTTTCAGTGAGTACTGTTTTTGTAGAAGGTTCTAGTAAACCAAAATACTAACTGTCCCTGGTTAATAATGTGAAACAATAACAGTTACCGCAGGCATGCAAACACACTGGCTATATGCTGAAGAATATTTTTCCTAGAGTTTAAGTGAGTGAATCCAGGATGAGATCTTACCTCTCTTCTAGACAGAATAACTGCAGTTTATAAGGGGGTGGGGAATCTGCCCCCATTTCCATGGAAGCTAAATAGAAAACTCCCACTTGGGTAAGAAGGATTGTGTTCACTGCACCTTCAAAATTACTTACTTTAATTCTTTTTTTTTTTTTTTTTAAAAAAAAAAAGTAGGCAGTCAAAGTATTGTGGGTGATGTATGAGCTTTTGGTATACAATGGGAAGATAAAATGTCTATTCTGAGGAGCTGCTATCAATTTTTTTAAAAAAAAAAAGCTTTGCATAATCTTTTGTTTTTTGTATGATGTTTATGTAAATGCTTTTTTCATATAGCAACCCAGAAAGTGCTTGTTCTGCAAATAAGCTATCTTTTGGTTTAGAATAGATGGTAAGGAAGTGAAGGAATTGATAGATGGGGATTGGGGGGCAAAGGAGTGTGAACAGGATCAAAGTGAACAAACTAGGTTTCAGGATTTATCCCAGAACACCCTTTCTTTTCTTTTCACCTACCCACCTCCAAAAATGCTAAAAATTCATGTTGTCCCTGCCCCAACATGCAGGCTGAACTAAAAGTAACCTTCCTCCTCTTTTTTTTTTTATTTCAGGTGCAAGGACAAGAGTATGCTGCATTACTTGTTCTCCATGATTCTGTCTATGATCAGGCATACATGTGGTTTAACTCTCTCAAGCAAGCACTCAAAAGTCGAATTCTCAGTCATTTTGGTCCAATGCCAGCTAAGGATCCTGACCCACAGGTATCCAGAATCAGTGGCTTGTGTAACTTTTAGTCAGACATAGCAGGAGATCTGATACATTGGGAAGCATTGTTTTTTATGATGAAAATAACACTTTTCACTTACCCTGCATATGCTGAGTATCTAAGTTATGTTGCCATACAGCAGTGGTAGCACAGTTGCCAACAAAAAGCTTGTATTTAATGTTGGTAACTTCCTAAGACTAGTTACCCAGCTTTAGTAATCCCAGGAGACTTAGATGCCTTTTGCCTGCTCTCCTTCCTCAATTAAATGAGCGAGAGAAAATAGACAGGAGGAAACTTGGTACTTTTGTTCAAGTACTGCAAATTGTAAGGATCGTAAAATAGCAGAATATAACAGGAACTAAATATGAAATAGTGCCATAAAGTGAAGGGAGGCAGGTATCCTAAAGAACTGGGTCAGTAACATGGGAGGAAAAAAATCTAGGAGGCCCAACCTATAAACTGTTGCTAGAAATAGAGATGCATCTCATTTCTGCCTTCAACATCCTATTTTTAGGAGAGTTGGAACTTGGTTGTAATATATTTCAAGCCAATGTGTAATAACAAGCCATTAAGTTAGCAAGAAAGTGACCTGCTTGCTAGATTGCTATCAAAATACTGTGGTTTTGAAGTGAGGTCTTCAAAACCAAGACCTTACCTTCTACATGTATCCTAACTTCTTTTTTTTCCCCTTATTGCAGGCTAACCCTAATGGGCCAGCTTGGTGCTGGTGGGTCCTAGCTGTCCTTCCACTTGAGAACAGAGCTCAGCTCCCTTTCCTTGCCATGAAATCCCTCAAAGACCGCTTGAATGGCATCAGACGTGTCCTTACATTCATGTCGCGTACCCGGTCACGGTGATGGTGAGAAGGAGAGCTGTGAAGTCTCCCACAGTACTTGACTGTAGACTGTCTCTTGTAACTTCATCTAACTGCAATAATGTCTTACAGATTTGAGTGTCAGGATGTTTTCAAGCCTGAATTTCAAAGAAAAAGGTTATAAAGAGCAAGGGATGTTTATGGATACTTCAATAGTTTCCATTTGGAACTCCGAGATGATTATTCAATCACTGCACTGCTAAATTAATAACAAATGTGATAGAACAAAGTGATCTTGTTTGCCATAAACCTTTTAAAAAGCTTAAGAGGTTTTTTTTAATTTATTTTATTTTTATTTTTTTTAGTGGATAAAGGATAAACTGTGCAGTTTAATGTGAAGCAGAAATAATAATATTAATGCATTATTTCAGTGAACTGCAAAGTCTTTTATTCCAAAAGGTTCAGGTTTTATATAGCATTGTGTAAAATAATGTTCACAACTTCCGTTTGATAATTTATTTTTGCACTATGAATTTTGTTTCAGTGTATATTATTTATGTGTTCATTCTCTAAAGGAAAGTGAGCTGCTCTATTTATAGTGTTTTTACCCTGTATGTATGACTGGGGGCAAAATGGTGATTCTAGCAGTGCACAAGCAACTGCTTTGGTAATTTTTCAGATATTTGTTTTCCAATACTTCGAATGTTTTTCTACTTATCCCCAGTTCTACTGTAGCCTGAGAAGTATTTCTCCCCCCTCCTCTAAAACAGCCTGCTGTGAAGTCTCTGTATACACAGATTATGTCTGGGAGAATTTAAGCTTGCAGCTAGGTTCCTGGTACCACAGAACTGTCAAGCATGTGCTTAACCTTAAGCATGAGTGTTTAAGTGCTTGACTAAATTCAAGTATTGGTGAGTTGATGTCAGTGAGAGTTGTCCGTAGTGGTGACAGAAGGATCCCCTAGTTTTTCACAGAACAGAATAATTTGGAGTTGAATTTTTATCTGCACTCTTCCTTGCATGGAAGGATAATAGCTACAAGCAACTGCCAAGAAAGAGCCACAACATATGAAAACTGGCTTTTCCTAAAAGACTGGAAGTACTGGTATCGTTTCATTGTAGGTTACTACCCAGACTTAGTTTTTTACATCAACTCTTGTTACTGTTAAGATCAGTTTTATTTAATTGCTTGGTGGGATTTGGCTTTGGAGTGTGTATGTGGAGGGGAGGAGTTATTTTGAACTGTAGGACTCAGGTGGCAGTTTTTCATGCAAGAAGGAATGTGTTGTAATAAATGCTATTTATTTCACCCCAATCTTCAGGTTTCTGTTAGCTTCAAATCTCTACCTAGCCATTAGATTGGGTAGTGTTGCCAGTAATAGTTAACTCCCCAGGAAAACAAGTGAATTTTAGCATGATTACTTCTAGCTACAAAGCAAGTAAAAATAGGGCAGAAACAAGAAGTATCTTTGCTTTTTTTTTTTATTTAAATCAACAGTTCATTTATGTTTTGCTGCTTTTATTGCTTTCAGTGTACCACTTTCTGGGACTGATGTTGCTTCCATCTGACTTTGATTTTCACTGATTTCAATGTGAGCAGGACTGGGCCTTTTATTCTAAGCTACTGTTTTACTTTTCAGTGGCAAAAAATAGATTGAATTGAAACTGTTGTGGAATGCTACATATTTCCTTGTTATTTTTACACAGAATAGTGCTGCTTGCCATTCCATGCCTTTATGGAAAAATGCAGTAGAATTTAATGCCAGTTTTCTGTGTGTTTTTCCACCATCATCTCATCAGAAATATTTATTAGTTAAGAGTAATTTCCATGGTGTTAAGTTTCTATAAAACTACCCCTCTTCTTAAATTCTATAGAACTTTTCCATAAGGGTAGCAAAGAATCAAATGGAAGACAAAAATGTTTCAATCTTGTGAAGCAAATGGAGTACGTATCCTGTGTTTGCATTGAGCTACTCTAGAAATGCTACAGCTTGTTTCCATGCTGTTAGATTGCTGCACTTCCACAGGTGATCCCTTACATGCTTCTCTGTAAACAGTGTATAGAAATACATCCATGTTCTGAACAATAACAAGTGTATGGTGGCTGAGACCTGCTATGGCATTTGTCTGCATAAGTCAGTGACAAAGTGATTTCTACTTGTGTGGAATTCAAGCTGCATTAATGCAATTCTTCCTTAAACCATTATGTATTATTGCATAACTTAAGGGGCCCATATTGCTCCCATAGAAATAAGCTGTCACGCTGTTCCTTGTATCTGTGAGAAAAGAACCTAAAAATCTATTTATACTGTTTTCTCACTGATATTGTTTTTTTCCTGCATGCTACATCTTCCACATACTCATTCTGCCTATTCTGTTGGTTCAGGAATTGGCATGGAAAGAATCCTTGATTTTTAAAAGTGAATATTGTCTCTTCTATTAGCCTTGAGTAAAGCTGCCAGAATTGCCTAAGCAGAATGGTGTACATGCACTCTGTCGTGAACGCGCAGTGCATTTGCAGCCTGGAAACACTGGACCTACTGCATGTCATGCATACATTGATCTGCATATGCACAACAACTTGAACACATCAAGAAAGTTCATCTGTACATATACAGTGGTCTGTCTAGGACTGCTCTGTGGCCACACATCCTAGAAAGTCTGCCAGGTCCATCAGAGAAGAGAAACAAAAACTGAGAAACAGGCTAGAGGGTACAAACCCATCCAGGAAAAGCTGGACAAAGAGTAGCTTTAGCCTAGGGTGAATTGAGACAGAAGAGTTCTGTAATGAGGTTTAAAAACCAAAATATCTTCTAATTATGCCAATGGTATCAGTGGTTTTCTTCCGGTTGTGTTGATCGGTACAAGGCATGAATAAACAGCTGAACAGATTTAAAAATACATTCACTATAAGTACAGAAAGGGAAACTGATCAGAGAAAATACTGGGAGATAAAATTGGTGGAGTGTTTCATTTAAGCTTGTCACATTTTTCTAGACATTTAACCCAGTCCCATAAATGTTTTGCTGATCTATTAAAAAAATCACTCAAACTTGCATTTCCTTTGTGGCCAGAAGTATTGATTAATCAGGATATTAGGATTACTAAAATCAATAGAAATATTTTTACTTTCAAGGAAATGTGATCAGTCCCCCTTTTAAAAAGAAAAAGGGAAAACACAAAAAGCATGTAGTCTTTGAGGGAGGGGGGGGAAAGCCAAGAATAGATCAAAGTGTAAGTTCTGGTCTCCTGGGGAATATCACAGGGTAAACATCTTGAAAGTTTTAGACTTGCATTTGTAAGATATGGTTTTGTCAATTTGAAGTCTCTTCACTTGTCTCCAAATGATATATTTAACAAAATAGATGACAATAACAAAGGCTGGCTGTATCACCTTTCCAAACCTACAGCTGCATTATATGGTTTCAAATTCAAAACACCATCAGAAGAGTTTTCTGTAGGAAGTAATATTAATTTTTCATTCCTTTAGAGACAGACTTATGATACTCCAAATAATATTGCTTTGTCTTATATGCTCCTTTGTTTAGCAGTAGCTTAAGGGGACATGTTTCCATGAAAACAGCTGATATCTCAGCTGCTGTGACTCCTTTGAAAGTAAACCTGAGAAAGGACTGGATTAATCAGGAACAGCTGTTAAACCTGACAGGGAACTTGGACACAGCTGTGGAAAGTAGTTCAGTAGTGTTAATAGTGAAATGATGAAATGGTGAATCACAGGTGTGGTGAGCCACTGCCATGCTAAGTCTTAAGTGATGTTGTGGTGTTAGTTGTTAAAGTTCCTCTTTCAATATTTTCTTAATTCTAAGAGCTGATACCTTATCTTCCATTACCTTGTAGCAATAAGAGATACAGCTGTCCTACTGAATGGCTGAGCTACTGCTTGGCCTTTGCTTCTGTCCTGGCTGACTGCTTATTAACAGAACACCTACACCATGGATTTCTCAATCCAAAGATTATTTCGCACTGAAAAAAAAAAAAAAATGGGGATTTGGATGTAGCAGGTCTGGCTTAATCTGTGCAGTAGAGAAAGAGCTTTATCAAGTTAAGTTTTATTTTAGGTGATTTTTAATGATTTCTACTTGGTGCTGAAGTTTTACTGGCATTAGGAGTTATATTTAAATACAGTGTTTTAGAATGGAGAACATGTTCACAAACTCTTATTTTAAAAAATGGTAAATTAATGACAGGTTTTGTGTATACAAACCCAGTGGAGGTCTATGCACCAGGGGTAGCACTCCCAGTCCCCCAAGTCCTATATCAGATGAACTCAGCCCCTGCTTAGTTTTCATTTAATTCGTCAGCTTCACAACCGAGCTTGTAACCGGTGTGGCTTGCAGTGTAGGATCTGGTCATGTGGGATTTATTCCGAAGCCAGCTACATCATTGCAAGTCTTACAGCTACAGAAAAATGGTAGTTTCAGCAAAGTCACTATTTTGAAACACTTTCTTAAATAAATATTGTCTGGGTACAAGAAACTAATCTGCTTAGACAGGATTAGAGTGGTGGATAATAAAAACCTGAACTATTACATTGACTTACTCATCCAGGTATCATGTGAAGTGCTTACTAACGGTGGAGTTCCATAAGGTCTAAAGTAACCCTCACATAGAAGTGCCTGTATTCTGTTATTGCCATTCTTGAGCTTTTTAATAGAGTCATAGCCATATATTTTATAAATATAAACATATGCACCTTTAAATCTTTACATTCAATTTGCAGAACAAAGGTTTACAGAGCAGAAGTGTAGCAAAAACAATGTAATAGCTTCTATAATTCCCTGGAGAAGAACAGGAGAAGTACAAAATGAGGGGCAAAAGACTTATCTATCTGTGTAAGATGTCTTAATTTGGCACCATATACTTGTCCAATTTAATTTCATCAAGCCATGTGATTACAAGAGTGCCAGAAATATACCTATCAAGCCATTTTAAATAAAAAGTTCTTTGTGGACTTGTATATTCCATTTGTTTGTAAAACATCCTTTTGTGCACTGTAATGAACTTGAAATGAAACTGAAGTTTTACTCTCATATCACTGAACAGAGAACTGTTCAGCTACCTCTACATAAGGTTGAAGTAATTTGTTTTTTTCCAGATTTGTTCACATTGTCATATAAAATATTTTACAAAAATCATAGTCCAAAGAACCTGTATGTGTTTGTAGATGTACTTATAATTATGTTGTACCAACAAAGTCTGTGTGGAGAGTTGTTTGCTAATTAAAATTTTTGTGTTCTTTACTCTTTGGCTTGCATAACACAGCACTACAGTGATGAACAAACATTACACGTGAGCTGCTTTTTAGGTGTTTTAGATAAAGGAACAAAGAACAAATCCTGGATCCTGCAGTCACACAACAGCAGCTGAGGGCAAGGAACCAACCTGCAGATGTGGTGGTCCAAACCTCAATCTGCAAAGGACAGCAAGTGCTGGGTTTCCTCTTTGCTTTAGGAAAGTAAGAATAATGGGAATGGAAGGGGCCCTCACTCACAGCACTGCTTGCCGTGTGCTTCTCTTGACTTTGGTACCTCTCATGCATTTCTGTTTGCCTTGCAGCTTTCTGTAATTTAAAACTATAACTGTGATACCTTCTCATTTACAGTCTTGAGCAGGAATGAGTCTTGGCTGCTTTTAAGCTCCGGCTGTGAGGCAATGAAAAGACTTTTCAGTGAAGACCCCTTAACAAGAAGTTCCATGAGATTTTTCTAAATCCTCAACTTTATAGAAAAATCTAGAGAACAGTTTTATTTGTAAACCTAACAGTGAGAGGAATGACTCCATAGCTTATCCTACTAAAAATGTGTAAGAGTTGTCATTTTTAAAAGTTCCCTATGTCTGGGCTGTTCCCTCTGCCTTGTCATTTAAGCAAGATGTGGCACGCTTGTGACTTACTGCTGAAGTCCCAGCCACCTCTGGTATCGGAGATTGGCTCGCTGGTCTCTTACATAAGCCTGTTCAGGCCCTGTATTTATTTTAGAATCCAGGGCACCGGCTAGGACTGTATATGGTAAGGCAGCAACTAATTATGTCAAGACTGCTGTTTTCTGTGACAAAGTATATTTGCATTGGAGTAGAAGTGTTCTGGCTGAAGTGCTTTTCCATCAAAAAATAGTAAATAGTCAAAATCAGGCTTGTTTGGGAACATGTTGATTTAAACTATTCCTTTTAATTCATCACTGTACTTCTGAAAGCTTTTAGAATGGTTATAAAAAAAAAACAAACAGTGGGATTTAGATGTAGTATGAAGAAAACTTAAACCAAATATAGGATAGCAAATTATTTCCCCACTCCTTGTTCACTGTGTTCTCATTTTATAACAGTGTACCCACACGGATTTATTCAAATCATATTTGAAATAGTCTAAAGTCATGTACACTTACATAATGTTTCATATTAAAATGATCATTAAAAACTGCTACTGATCTCTATCATGTAAGGCAGTTCAAGGGAAACCACTTAGCCTCTGCTTCCCGGTATGGTTTCCTGACACAAAAACCTGTGTTAACTTCTGCAGGATCTGGATTGAGACTGTGCTGCACTGAGCAAGAGGAAGGGTAATACACTAGGCTGTGGCTGTTGCCTGCCACAGCGTTGAAAATTCTGTCATCCAGCTGGAATGTGCTTTTCATTCTGTGACTGCGATGCCACAAAATCTTCAGCATCTCTTAGTTCATGTGCTGCAGTTCTCTGTGACAGAGTGAAAGGTACAGCAATATTTTTATCATCAAAAGACAGAGCTGATTTCTTGTTATTTAGCCTCTGCTGTGGCAGTCGTGGACTGACTGGTCTTTACTCAGTACTGATCACAGTTAAGAACCATCCTCTTGGCCACATGTACAGAGGAAGGAAGAACAGGAAATTCATAACTAAACTGTTCTAGGGCTTGTGGGGATTTTTTTATATATGTATTTCTAATTTTTAAACAGATTTTTATCAGCAGTCACTAATAACCAATTATCTAGAAACTACACAGTAGAACAGACGAAGTCCTGCTTAGCAGTAAACAGTAATGTCATCGGGCCTTCTTCACCAGAAATGCTGTTCTTAACTAACCAGTCAGATAAGTTGTATGATACCATAGTTTAATATACAGAGGCTACCTGAAAACCAGCACTGACATAAAGAGCAAGATTTGCTGTGAAGAGGAGCCTGTAGCTGCCACATACTAAACAGTTCACATCTTATGGCAGGATTGCTTTTAAGTTGCTAAAGCAGAAAAATTACTGGCTGCACAAATGTATACGATGAAAGCCTGAGTATGCTGTCAATACCAGTTTTATGCCAGTGTAACATCTTTTGTTTCAGCAGATCTGCTCTTGACTTAGAATGCCGTAAACAAAAGGAGAATTAAGCTATTTATGTAAGTGACTTTATTTATGTAACTGACTTATGCCGTGTTATGTGATGGAAAAGAAAACCAAGCACATGACTTTTTTGATTTTTTTTTTCTATGAGCTACAGAAAGATTCTGTAGAAGTAATACTAGTAACAAACAGTTTTCTCTATGTGGCATATTAGAAGTTTAGTCTCATCCACATGGAGATATTGTCATAAGTAGAAATCATGGTAATAGATGACAAGATAATGTAGAAGGATTTTAGCAAGTCTGCAGACAGTCTAGAAAATGTGAATGCTGAACATCACAATTTAGACTGTAAGTTAGTTCAACAAAGCAATTGTTATTCAGTCTCTGCCTTGGATGAGTCAATGATTTGTACTGTGACTATTAGTACTGAATGTACCATCTAAAATTCATTTTGAAAGATTACTGAAGCATTAATGATCTAAAAGTGGTTTCCACAATATTTTTTATCAATGAGAAGCCCAAGCTCTATCAAGGCTAAAGAGCATAGAGAAAATTTTTGGTATAGCTGAGTTAGGGTTTTTTCACATGCCTTTACATTGATTTTCAGTCCTTAGTAGATGATGACTATATAACATTTAGGAAATCAGGGTCAGTAGAGTAAATGTTTCTGTAGCAATTTGGCAGACACACCTTTCATAACTCAAAGTCACTACTGGAAAGGCACAACTGGGTCACAGAAGTGCATGGTGGGATGCTGCTTTCCAGTTATGCAACCAGGGTAACTAAAGGTTAGAGACAGCACTTGAATAACGAGCTTTTTGCCAGAAAGAGTAGAACAGAAAAACACAGTGTTTTAAAATGCTGGCTTCTGAGCAGCAGCCGCCCAACGTGTCTAGTTAGGAGTCATCACACCGAAATAGAACCGGATGCGTCAGAACTTTGAAGAATGGCAATTCAACATCCCAAAAGAAAAATACATCTGCTTGTATTCCAAAAGCAGATCCTACCGGTTCTCTCACTCCAATAGATAATACTAGAGCCATTTGCAGCGTGCTGCTCAGCATTTTCTCCCAGCCCACTCTAACTGGGTATATCACCCATCTCTTGCCTTTTTACTTTCTCCATCACCCAGCAACATTTTCAACTTTAAGGCATTCCACAGTTTACCTTCCTGCTTCTATGTGCATTTTACCAGATTATTTCTAATAAATATAATTATTGCAGAATTCTTAATAAACTTCTAACAGAGGAAAGAAGAGAGAGAGAGAGAAAGGGAGTTGTGTTTCCACACTACAAAGGTTTTCCAAGGTTTAGGGGGCCAGAACCATAGCCCAAGGGTACAAATTATGACATTAACTAGCAAATAACTGCCATCAGGTTTGGGGATGTTTGTTACAAAAACTGAACACTAGTGTGAAGAGACAAAATAAAAAGGGGCTCTTTTAATCTCAATTACATTTCCCATTACAGCTGCACATCAGATAAATATATTAATCAAAATGACCTCATTTTAGGCATGCATAGCAGGGTTATGTAATGGTGTCAGTATGCTGTTTTATTTCCCTCCTGCCAAGGAGAAACGGTGTTTGTCTTACAAGAGTTCCAAATAGGTCTGGTTATAAAGTGATGAGGAAAAGAACAGGAGGGAGAGACGAAAGTGAGAGAATTAATAAGCAAAATGACTCATTCTCCAAGTGCAGAGGTGATGTTAGTCACTGTTAAATCCTGGTTGCTCTATAGGAAGCTAATGTTGTCATCAGCAGTCTCAGTATTCCTAACGTGCCCAGCATTTCTCAGGATGGGAAAACAGATGTGGTACAAGGGTGGAAACTACGTCTTTTCAGACCTCTCAATTGGATGACATCAGTTTACAGCGTTCCTGTTTTGTTTCCCAAGCTGTTTGTGAAGGCTGTCTCCATGAACAAGTTTGCTGAATCCCCTGCCGTTTGTTTTGTTGCTCACTGCTTTGGTGGAAAGTGGCAGTCAATTAATTCTTTTCTAGTGCTACTAATCATGCTTTAAACTCCAAAAGGGTGTTCCAAAGCACCCTTAAATGTAGAATATATCCCCACACACACATAACAAGGCTGAGACTCATCTAGATTTATAAAGCACTACAGAAAAAAGGACCGAGAGGCGTACATTTTTGCAATACAAGATCACTCAGGCAGAGAACTCTGATAAGTGCTGAAAATGTGAAAAACAAATGGCAGGGTATGCATTTCCCATTTGCTCAATACACAGACATAAAAGAAACACTGTGTAGGCTTCACTGCAGCATACCAGTGCGTCCAAAACTCAAAGGTTAGTTACATAAATGATAAGGCGTGGGCTTAAATGCTTCATTCAGCTTGTTAATTACTTGCTTTGTGGCCTGAGCCAATGTTCTGAAACAGGTTCATCCAATATTGTGTTGCTTCCTCTGCATTTTCATTTAGTGTATTAAGCTGAAGTGCTGGGAACAAGTTGTTGCAATACCTAGGAAGAGTCTGTTTTCTTTCAAGCAATTTACAGCACAAACTTACTCAGGCTAATCCACAGATGCTCTTTAAATGTCCTCGCTATTTCAGAAAATTACAAAATTTACATCTTAGAGCATTTTCTTCAAATGAGGGAACTGCTGCCTGCATAAACATATGCACATCACTGGCGCATGTTTTGAAGGTTCCTTCTTTGTGTTCTCCTTAATCTACACCTCCAACGTGGAGAAATGAATGGCGGTGTGTTAGAAAACTCTCAAAATAGAATACTTAAAATGTCTCTGACAGAAAACTAGTAGAAAATATGTTTTAATAGTAGATGGAAATAGTTCCACCCTCAAGTCAGTTAACTGGGATATCTATTTGACGAGGCTCTTTCTTCAAGGCCATGGCTACAACAGCAGGCTTTCATTGTTGAACGGCCTCTTCTAAGACAGACAGACCACCTCTCCATTTCAGGAGATGTGCAGACAGAAACTGGAGATTTAGAATTCCTTACCTCTGTGGAAATAAATCCTATTGTATCGGGAACAAATTCTAGTTTTACCACAAGATAGCTCATCAAGGTCATAAAATCACATCTATGATTTACTTCCAACAACAGAATTTGTTTTAAATCTAAAACTGTGCAACATGCCTTGTTCTCAACAGGGTACGTTTGCAGGCGTCTTGATTTCTAAGTTAGACATGGGCTAAGAAGCCTGTTGAGACCCTGAACTTGTTTTAACAGCTACAATGAAGTAGAAGCAAACTGAAAGCAGCATTTCAGAAGACTGACAGAATTTTAGAAGATTGACAGCATTTTAGAAGACTGTAATGAATATCCTTTAAACCTCACCTTTCTGCTTCTACATGAAGGCTCCATCTTTTTCCTCTAGGATAAGGATAACGCTTCAACATCTCTGAGTCACAAATGCAGATTAGCATTTGGATTTGAATTACAAGTGAAAAAACAGAGGTTGACTGAAACAGAAATGTCCTCCTGTCCTTTATATGGACCAACTGCAAAATACAGATTACAGCTGCAAATCTGGGCTGAAGCTACGTGGCAGCAAGCACTGCCATGTGAAAGGTGATGAGATACATCACATCATTGCCACTCTAAAGACAACCTTCTTTCTACATCATTCTCCAGATTTTTCAGGAATATTACTTCTGAGGTCGCTTATTCCTTTTGGTTCTGCAGTTCATATTATTTTCTCTACTTTTACTGCCTTGCTTTACTTTCTCCATTTCGTTATTTCCTGCCCATGGGCCATATCATACCATTTCATCAATATTTCATTGGAATTACTCCCTACTGGAATCAGTATGGATTCCTGCTTAAAAATTGATACCACAATATGGCTCCACATTTCTACCCTTTACGCACCTGTTCCCCTTGAGTTACAATCCCTCTATGTCTTAATATTTCCATTCTCCACCTTGCTCAGAACACCAGAGTGTTCTTAAATGTATTTAACTGTAGCAATTGTATCAAAGGAATACAATTGTTAAATTAGAACATGTATAAAAATGCCTTTCCTGTTAGCAAGTGAGACTCGACATCACTGTTCAGCTGATTTCACTACACAGATCACTTCTGTCTTCAGGCTAAACATTGTTTCTTCAAATCGAAGACGAAAACTGCAATTAAATATAGGCCACAGATGTTCAGGATGCAGAGGACAAAAATATAGGTTTCATAACTCGACAGTTATGCAACCAGTTGCTTTTCACATATTAAAATGAACATTTAATTTTATGCTCTTTTTCACCCTTGATCTAAACACAAATAAACTTGTAAGTGGTCCTTAAAATGGTGAGATTTAAAGAAAGATGTTTCCAATCTGTTTTAATCATGGATAATATTTTCCTCAAGATGCTCTAATTTAACCTCAGATCCCCAAATACTCAGATATCCAGTTCTCCACTGAATTACTGAGACACCTAAACAACTTTGAGGATACAAGCCTTAGTTTTGTCGCAGATCTCTTAAAGGCAAAACTACTTTAAATAAGATCATTATACATAAATGTTATTTATCTTACCTACTGAATCTCAGTGAGGTGTCTACTCTGACAGTAAAAGTCCTCTCTGGGACTGGCTGCACGTCACCCTGCAGCAGTGAAACTCTCATCTGATACAGCACAGCCATATATGCAAGAGACAACATTTCTATAGCAGCTGCATCTAGACTATGAAATTTAATCCCTTAGCAGATAAAAATGATCAGGGGACTAAGTAAATTCGGTACTTACACAAAAATCCTTTTCTTTAACTTAGCTTCCCTCTAGTAAATCACACATATTAATTCTCTTACACAAAAATAAAGAAGGAAACCAAACAAGTTGTTCTGTTTGTTAACTGTAAATGGAGACAGAATGCAAAAATGAGAGAATGTTCCTCTTACAAATATTTATGCTTCCAGCTTGGTTTTCTACAGAAGCTTCACTTACAAAATGAGATAAAATGCCTGTCCATCATCTCTGATAAGTTTTGAACCAGGCAGTTGATTTTTAACCCATTTTTTGAGATTTCTACCACCTCCTTTCAAATTTGAAACTGCCAACCAGTCGCCCAGTGTGCTCGCACACACAGAGAGGAGATGGTGAGCTTCCAGGTGGCTCTGGATGAGGTGCAATCTGGAGCAGATAGCACAAGGGAAAAAGGACAGGGAGACAGATGTGGTGGGAAATATGAAAGAGAAAGTACACAACTCTTTATGAGATCAAACTTCTTCAGTTTCAGCATGCACAAAATTATCTTCTTAAATATGCAGGAGACAAATACTTTGGCGGTACGAGCACAGTTCACAGAATGAGAAATACAAACTGAAAGGCTTGCTAAATATTCAGCAATTTTTTAAAAACTAAGGTCACAAAGCACTACCTTAATAATAAAAACAATAACAATGAAAAGCAGAATAGGAAGACAGACAGGTTTGCTCAGAGTTGATAAAGGCAGTCATTCCCCAAACAAGGAGTTTTTGATGAGGGGGGAGACAGGCCATGTAGATATCTCAATCAATATTTTACATCACAGTGTGAATATGCAGAACTAGTGTGCTTTTATTTTTAAGCTAAAGAAATTTAATTCAGACACAATGTGGAGCCTCAATACCATTTTGCAACCATTTTAGAAGCAGAATTGCACTTTGAAGAATGCAAATAAGAAGAGCGAAGAGCCTAAGATTTCTTAGACAAAATCCACGTAAACATCTAGAAGAGCTCTTGACCCTTTTGCCATGTCTGAGGAACTAGAAAGCTACACAAACAAGACACTGATTAAACTTGAATTACAGCTACTGGTATAAAACCTAATGTGTGCGTCTGTTCATTCTGGGTCCTCACAGCCTTGCAAAGTCAGAATTGGCTGTTCCCAACCCCAGAAAAACATCTTCATTAATCTCTTCTAAGAATCTGGCACAAGTCAGTAGGGTTTGTCAGGTTCAGCCAAGCTGCATGAGTCAGGTCACACAAGTCAAGAATAGAATTTTACTAGTAACTCACAGAAAGAGACAGAGAGATGGTTGTTTTAACCCTTGTAACAGCCAGTCTGAATCCAGCAGGCCAGTTCGTCTCCACAGAACAAAGCAAGCTTCTCACAGTTTCTAAATGAAGCACAAAGTCCTTAATGTTACTAAAGTTACTAAATGAGAAGTGGCATCTCAGTGGGCTGCCTCAGTGGATTAATTTTAAATGCATAATTCCATATAGACCCACATAAACCTTTATGAATAGAAATAGAGGTTATATAAGCATGTTCTTACAGCATATACTGCAAATTTAAAGGCCAGTTTGAGTATAAATCAACTCTATCTTTTATTAATATTTTCACCTCCCCATTGGTTCATTTCTCTAGCAAATGTGCTAATCAGATTACTTTCCTCACTCGTACACTGAGATGCCTAAAATAAAAACAGCGTTTCATTACCAGAGACCAACTTTTTTCCTCAGTCCTTTCAGAAAGGTTTACCTTGGGTTTGTTCTGAGGAGGCAGGTTGCACCAGTGATAGCTGAGCAAAGGCATTGAATGAGAAACCATCATTCTACGTTGGTCAAACACCCGCAAGTCCTGCAGGCACCTGCATGTCTCACAAAGCCTTGTCTCACAAGAGTGGAAAAGATGCTGGTCAAGCTTCTACAGAAAGCCAGTGCTAGAAGGCAAAGTTGCGACTCTTACATTTCAGGAAACATCCTTGAGCAAATTTAACACTGTATCAGGTAAGAGCAAAGTGAGACATCTACTAAAAACAAGGCAAAATGTTTATGTCTGCTTCCTGCCTTCTCTGGAGTCAAAACACACAGAGTCCTCAGGGAAAACAGAGTGTAACCAGCTTCCTATTTTCATCCCTTCCTAGGTAGACAAAATTCGCATGCCAGCTCTAGAGACACAGGCACTTCTTCACTACCGTGGCTCCAACAATCACAGGTTCATCGCTGTAGTTATTATTTCTGTGCTTTAAGCATACAATTGTTAACTGATCCACTCAAACACTTCAGAAAATCAAAATAAATGAAGACCTACCTCAAAACTATTTTTCATGTGGTAGACGAATCATTCCTGTAAATCAGTTTCTTCCAAACCAATTATGACACTCTTCACTGAACTACAAAAAAAAAAAAAAAAAAAGGAAATAAATATTAGTTTGATGATGCCAGAAATATAAAGATCGTCATCTCTTTAGCCAGGGATTAATACTGCCTTCGAGCAAGGGAAATCCCTAGCTCACTGAATGCCAGTTTTGCAAAACTGATTAGCAGCCTCACTAGTTAAAAAAAAATGCCCAAAGCATTACTGCAATTTATTATTAAACATAATCAGATTAATTAAAGTCAGAATGTCAGGCTTGGGCTATTAGAGAAATATTTACGATTATGTGTTGATAGTAGCAGCTATTCTGCTGTTGGGCTGCATATTAACAGACTGAGTCCAAAATGAACAGAGTTTATAAGATCTAGAAAATCGCATGGGCTTAAAACCAAAACCAATCCTCTACACGTGTAGTTCAGATCAAGACCTGGATCAGACCACTGCATCTGAACCACAGGTCCACAACACACAGAACCAAAACCTCAATTCATTTACTTGCTGAACTTCAGAGAACTTGATATCTAGCTCAAAATTTCGATCTGGAGTCCACCATCAATGTAAACATAAATGGAGAACATGCTGTGAATGACTCTGGAAATACCTATACTGTTTTGCAGGGAGATGCGCCCCTGCTCTGCCTTCTTTTGGAGTCAGGTGGACATCAGCCCACTCTAAGATAAAAGCCATTACACCACAGGCTCTGTGTTACATCTGTAATGCTGACAATAGGTGACACGTGGTGGCACCCAGTCTGGTGCCAGCTCACACCCCTCCAGCCTTGAATGTGAGCTGAGTTGGCTGTGGTCAGCTTGTGAAACCTCCCACCCTGTGGAAGTTCAGTGGAAGAAATGTCTGCAGTGAAGTCAAGGAACTCAAGCCAATAAACCAGTATTTTTTAGTAAGAAACAGTGATTAATTACAAGTCAAGTTCTGAAGGGCTACACAGGAAACAAAGATATTCATTCAACAATTTTAAATTTGTAGACTCTCACCAAGTGTGAATTTGAGGCAATTTCCCCCAGTTTCATCATAGTTCTGGCATGGTTAGGAGGAGACTTGACCCCAAGTTATTTACTGGGATTTATTTTTGAGCAATGCAGAAACAAAAAGACCCAATTATAATCTTATTTAGACCAAACTAATTCCGTTGGCTTTAGTAGATTTGTTTGTGACTGACAGAGCTGTTCCTGAGATCTGAAAAAAAGCCCAAAGCACCACTTAGCATTGAAATCCTTGTTATTTTACATTTCTTCAGAAAACTGCATGAAGTCCGTTGTTGTTTAAGTCACTCCCTGAAAGAAAAACTCTTGCTGCAGCACTGTGGTTACAGACCCATACTGTTAATAAAAACGAATGCGAAAGTCTAGCAAAAGTATCAGTTCTATCTGGAAAATTGTTGGATTTATCTCCTCAGTCAATACAAAAGTGTGTGTGCACACTTCTAAAATTCCTATTATTAAATCGAGGAGCCTGACAAGCTGCCTGTCCAACGCAAAGAAATAGGATGTTCCGGCAGCTCTGGCTCTGGACACTGCCAGCATCGCTGGCTCAACTTTTCACATGGGAAGAGCTTACGAGAAATTAATTTTGAAAAAAACCCTGACAACCAGGTTGTTATGCAATGGCCTTGGTTACATCAGCAAAGCGAGGGAAGCACTAGGGGAGAGTAAATAAACGTCAAGGCTCTGCACCTGTGAGATGGCAGCTGAGTGCCTGCAGAAAGCTGAGCCACTGGTCTCAGCTGGGGAGAGCAGGAGCGGCACCTGGTTAACGCAGGTGCTGCCACCCTCTCGCAGCAGCAGAGCTCAAGGCTGGCTTAGACCCTGAGACTCTGGAATCCACAGCAGCCCCCAGAGTGCAGGGCTGGGGCTGGACATGCCAACTCCCAGGTTCACCCCATTATACCCAAGCACCAGTGGCCAGGGCAGAGAAGGTGAAGCAGTGGGGGAACAGGCTCTGGCACACCTGAAGTCTCCCCAGAGGGGTCCAGGCATCCCACTGCTCCATCCCAGCTCCCTCCACTATGCCATTAGCTTTCCAGAGATACAAACTGTCTTTCTAGAGGAGTGGCATGCCCTAAAAACAAATTAGTTACCGCAGTACATCTCTATCACCTCACTTTTAAGCCACTGCCTTCAAAGGAGAAATTCATAAGAAAAAGGATGGAATAAGAAATAAACCAGAATTAACAAATTACATTCCAGTGACTTTGGTGAAGTTGCAAATGAGGCTGTTGCTGCTTCATGTGAACTGAATGTACTGGGCAAACCGGTAGCATGCAGTCATAAAGCTATTTCTGCTGCAGAAAACCCACTGAACTAAATTAACGCAAGACACTATGAAAGACAACAGAGATCAAGTCCAGACAGTGACTGGCAGCAGCTCACTCGTGAGAGTCCCTGAACTGAAGATGTACAAACACTTCTCTTGCTGTATCTCAGCAGGGAGCTTCAGTCTGAGAGTAAAGCAGAGAGTACTGTAAAGCAGGCTGCCTGTTGGCACGGATGCAAGCATGGAACAGCTACTCTTCATTTGGATGTAGAAGACTCGCAGAAGTGACTTATCTGTTTTAGGGAAGATGCATTTGCTTGGAACTTCTGACCGATGTCATCAGATTCTTCAGATAACACCACCTGGGGGTGCTTTACCTAGGAATAAGTGAAGACCTTCACACCCTGCAAGTCTAAGCCAAAAACATCTCCTAGAAATGTTAAGACTGATCACAGCCCCAGAGCCATACCGACCTGGTTACCAGATTTGGATTTCCAGGAGCTAGGGGTAACACCCAACTTTCCCCCATCCAAGAGTGGTTTGACTTGAGCTTGCAACGTTATGCTTTGTCACAACAGCCCATGCCATTTTAACCCCAAATTATATTGCTTGAATTTGCATGACATGATTGACTTATCAAAAAATTATGCACTTTCCTGAAAGATTTTGTTCCATTTTGCTTAAACATCTCTTAAAGGGCCAAATCCAATTTCCACTGTGGCCAGTCAAGAACGAGACTAGACCTGTACTACATCTTTCAACAGTATACACATGATCAGCCCAAGCCCTAGACCATACCAAACCATGCTAGTGTACTTGGCAAAATTTGGGCTTCAGTAACAAATCATGCTGTGAAACTATTAAATAAATAGCAAGTAAAAAGTGATGTTGATTCTTTGAGCATTTTACATGCAATAAACATATTCCCAGTTGTTATTCTACCACAATATGTGGCACTTCTCACAGCCAAAACTCTGATTTTATAAACAGTATAAAGTAAGGAGACAGATATTTTTATAAAGGATCATAGCACTTAGAATGCTTATGTAATAAAATGTCCTGTCAAAGTGGGAAAAAAAAAACATAAAATGAGGCTCTGTTCCAATTTCCCTTCATGCAAGTACAGATCAGGTCACTCATCTTTGGGCAGAACTCCCTTTACTGACGAAATGCTCTACTAAAACAGATGTATGTTCCTCTTCTTTGAAGTATGTATGATTCAGGATCCAAACTGAATAAATGCCTCATGTTCAAAACAGAGCTCTAGTTTAGATACATCCTAATTTGAACATCCACCTGTTTATTTACTCCAGTATGAATAAAACACACTTCTGCAGCTCACCAAGTCCAGCAAAGTTATTTTATCCCCTAGGCACAACTCGTGAAATGCTGCACCTCTGGGGTCACATCACCCCTCCACTGCTTCTCAACGACTGTGGATTTACTGCACGCGCTCACGTCACCAGTAACGTAGGTATCTAGCACAGCAGGAATGACGCACTCGCTAGGAGCCAGCCAGCAACATCTCCTCCTGCTTTGTTAGTTCCCAACGCTGCTTATGACATCATTAGGGTAAGCTCCTGCATGCAATTTAAACTCTATGGAAACACAACACAGCTCCAGGACTTTGACCCTCTCCCATACATTGCTGCAGTTGCTACAATGAACTTATTGTGTAATTTGGAAAAAGTTACTTCAATGCCGCAGAAAGATAACCCTGAGCAACATGGAAAGCTTCTAATTTCAAAGCAGTCAACCTCACCCTTCTGTGTTGGAAAAATACCTCTAACTCAAAACTAATTTGGAGCCAGAACAGTTTAATAAGGAAAATGTAATGAAGCATTAGCTTAACAAAGTCAGTTACGGTAAACTTGGAACAAGGTAGTGTTGCCAGCATTGACAGGTACGTGATCTTGGACTGGTCAGCTTTTCACTGCATTACTGTAAAATACTGCTGACTACAAAGCAAGTTAAGTAAAAAGTGGGTTTGATCCCAGAAATGAAAAGTAAGAATGCTTAGAGAGAGAAGCTATGGGTTTTTTTACAGAACTCTTCTGAGGCAGACAGAAAGAAAGGCTGGAAAAAGAGCTTCAGGTACCAAACAAACCTTCCCATTTAGGTTGTTTATGTAAATCAGTCCCTTCTTGCTGCCTTTTCATTTCTATATCATGAAAAATTATAAAAATTAAATACTCCTCAGCCATTTTCATACCCAGTGACTAACTGGGTTTATAGATCAGTCTAAGAATTGACACTTAATAATCCTGTTTATATAATCTGCCTCTAGATTCTTCTTCAACTGCCTCTAAAAAAAACCCCACCAGCTATTAATATAGCTTGTTTTTAAATCTCTCCTAGCACAATAAGAATAATCACAGCATCTCACATTTTCCATAGTCAACAACCTGCCCCTCAGGTCTGGGGAAGCTGCTAAACTTTGGCTTAGTTCACTCCTGGGAAGCTGCATTTTAGCACACAGATCATACACACTGCCATTTAAAGTGCTGCACTGCTGGGGACCTGACCAGCAGGTCACAACATGCTCTGATTGGCAGTGCAGTGCTCACCTGCCTAATATGGTTCAGAATCAGGAATGAGGTTTGGTAACAAAGCATCACCTCTCCTGCACCAAATAAACTGGAAACACACGGACTGCATGAAATGAAATAAATAAATGGAAAAAGAAAAAAGCTGTGGATGGCAGCAGGCATCTCTGATGTTTTTCCATTCATTTACAAGAACATACAAAGTTCTGCTTCCTTGTGTGCACAGAGAAGGGAAGTATGAAGAGCTTTGCTACCTAAAGGCCCCTTTCAATACCTTTCCTTGGGCTTAAACTTATCTCACCATGGAAGAGTATTTTGAACTGTAGCTTCCCACTCTAAGCCTTTTATTTCTCAACTTGAGCTGTCATTCTTCCCTAGTTCTTCACCTTCATCCACTCAGCTGGAAATACCTGAGCAACCTTTCTGGTCTGGGCAGACACATGGTTTTGTGTTCCAAGTTCAGAATTTACAATTTATTCCACCTGCCTATTTCCGTAAAAGGCATTTTAAAACATTTTCAATAGAAAACAGAGGTTTCAGTCAATCTCTGCACCAAGAACTAGCACAGACCATAACAACAATAGCCTGTAGCAAGTATTGGTGCTTTGGGAGCAATCCCTCCAGACAATATAGAAGAGACAGAGTGCAACAACTACAGCAAGCAGAAATCAAGGTCAGAAAGCTGAACAGATGCTCAGATTCCCCAAATATGAGAGGTTCCACGTCATCTTTACTAACATTTTGGTAACAGCTGATGAGACAAGTTTGCAATATCTTATAAATAGGATAAATCCCTTAACAAAAACTTAGGTAGACTAACACACACTAGAGGGAAAGACAGGTTTCCCTTATTTATTAGGTTGTTAATCACATCCCTCATTGCCAGCATCTTTCAGATGTGTCACCTTCCTCTAAGAGTTCTAAAGGAGAAAATATCTCCACAGACAAATACCTTTCCTGTATCAATCTCAAAAGCACTTAATAGAGCAGGTGGCACAAACTCAGGAGTTAGAGTTTTTCTAAGCTGAGAATACTGTAATTCTTCCAGACACGCTGCGTTGAATACTTTAGATTACAGCACTTTAAAAGACATAATGTAATACTAGTTATGGGGGGCCCTCTCTATCCAAATTTTCTACCATGAAAAGGCAAGTGGTCAGTGTTTTCAGTATGGTTAGTCTTTCCTCACTGTTTTAAGACTTTCCTTCTAACTATGGTAATTGAAACGAACATTTGCTCCTCAATTATATCTCAATTTTAGAATTTTGGGTCTATTTAGGGAAATGAGTACACAAGATCCTTGTAATGAAAGTCTTGTCAGTGTTGTGCTAGAGCAGAAGTGCGTAGCTTTGGAAATTTGGAGCCTTTTCCCCCTCATTTAAACTCATTCCCTCTTTTCACAAACCCACCTAATTACAATAAATGTATATTCCCATCTGGGTAACACCATAACAGATGGTCTTTTAGCCCAAGTCTCTACAGCTCCATGTTAGAGCAAAAG
This sequence comes from Neomorphus geoffroyi, assembly GCA_033558235.1. Classification (NCBI taxonomy): domain Eukaryota; kingdom Metazoa; phylum Chordata; class Aves; order Cuculiformes; family Neomorphidae; genus Neomorphus; species Neomorphus geoffroyi. The sequence continues at coordinate 8,051,713 of JAUMJM010000045.1, read as the reverse complement.
GAATCTCTAACCTGCAGCTAGGTGCACACCAAGTTGCTATTTGTCTCTCTGATTTCCTCCATAAAATCATCAGATGCCACATCTGGCTGGGATGAGGAATGGCCTCCAGCCAGGCAGCAGTTGTTCCAAGCAGCAGAGTTAAATGCCAGACTGCAATGCTCTTTCTGGACACGTTCACGCGTCCTCCCACCTAGCCCCACCGCAGGAATGAATTCTCCTCGTAACCCACCTTTCCCATCGGCATCACCCATGCTCAGGGGCTTCTTGTAACAACATGGAAAGTTATTTTCCATACTTTATAGCTCCAAAACCTCCATCAAATCACAAACAGAAATACACCTCTCCACATTAACGGAATAACGCACGGTTCTGTGCACCGATGGGAGATCCAGCCTCCTCTCCGCAGCAGCGCCCACGGGAATGCATCCCGCAATCCGTTTCCCGCAGCCCCGAGCGCGCTGCCCGCTCCTCGGGAGGGCACCAGCACCCTCTGCTGCCACTCGGCAGCACGGCCGCGCCCGCTGCCGGGCTCTGGGAATCCCAGGGACGGCTCCTGCAGCCCCCACTGAACATCCGGAGCCTTCAAACCTCACAGCGACAGCTTTTTTTCAAAGACAGTGACTGTGGTTAGAAATAGGCACCCGAAATGAGTTTATGTATGAGTAACTTGCACAGACCAAACACCTACGAACTAGAGTAGGGTGGCAGAAAAACAAAGCCATGCTAATAGAGCCAGCAAGTTCTATAAACGCATCAATAATCACTGATACTTCAATGCTTATCTTAAAACCCTGTCTTCTACACTCTTGTGAACACACAAGCCTCAGGTTTGACTTTTTTTTCTCTAAGTGCTGTTTCTCTTGGTTGCAGACAGAAACTTGAAAAAAAAAAACTTTCAGAAATCCAGAAGGCAATTAAATTTCAAATGTAACATCACATGATTCTCGTGTGGTTTTCTTCTTTTTCAAAGCAACCCCAAAGTGTCTCACAGCAGCCAGCCAGCAACACCAAAACACAGCCAAACGAGTACTTGCGAGGCTTCCTACGAGCACAAGTGCTGGCCAGCAAGCCAACCCTGTACTGAACAATAATTCCAAAACAAAAGAACAGCCATCAGCTCTCTTGTGAAGTTTTAAACTTCCGAATAGCTAGATTTGAAAAGTTCATTAATCTGACCAGCTGTGATGATCAGTCCTAGGCCACACAAAATCTCAAAACAAGATCTATGCCATATATCCATCTGTAGAGTCTATATTGACCAAAGACCTCTTATTTTTTCCTTAACTAACGAGGGCCATCTATCACTCTTCCCATAAATTATATCATCATCGCTGACAACAGCATTTAATCATAAACAAAATACAGGAATGGAATACAAAAGGCGTTCCTTTGAGAAAAGGATTACAAAAACATATATACATACCAAACATAAAAGACAGAAACAATATTAAGGTCAAAAGCAAACACAGGGAGAGATTATTGTATCATTTGCAGTACTTTGGGTGGAGGATCACAATCCACACTAATAAAGACAGAAGAATATTAGCTGAATATAGAAATACACATATTTTACATGGGGTCAGTAAGCTTGTGATGGGATAGCAGCTGTACAAAACTTCAGGAATCAAAGCTGAGTAAGTTCACTTCCATTATACTCCAAAGTTTCAGAGAAATACAAATGTTTCAGTTCTTTGTAAAAGAAGATATGATTCCTAAAATAGAGAAAAACAAGTAGTAAAATAGGCATGGATTACCAAGCCAATGTGAAACTCTTACTCTTTCTGGTGTTAGTAAAAAATAAACAGCATCTATAGCTTCAGTGAGCCTACCTGGTAAGTAAATTTTCACCTATATAAGAAAAAAAAATCACAGTCTAGCTCCTAACTAATACTGTTTTCAAACTGCAAGAGCTACATATTAAATTCAGGCCAAGACTGGAAGATTAAAGTCTTGCTTGAGTGGATCTGAAACCAAATTTTTTTGGTTTGCAGTTAATACTACCAATAGATAGTATTTTCCTTAAAAATACCTACCAATTTTTCAGCTCAAAACTGTCCATCAGCCAAGTTGGCCTTTAAATTTCTCATTGATTGTAAACAAAAACTACATAAACGTGCAATACTGCAAAAAATGAAAAAGACTGCTAAGTGCCACTGCCACTCGAGCCACAACCAACATTTTACAAAACTTCTTTTTCAAATGTCTGCTTCTTTCAAAGCCAATAGGAAAACTTTGGTCAACTTAATTGACTGCAAGGCCAGGCCGTGAGAGCACAGTCCTTTACCAGCTGCACGTTCTTACACTGATGCTGAGTTACTGGTTAAAGACTGATGACGCAAAGAGGAAAGCAGATGCCCCTTTTACCACTAACATTAAATACACATCCACATGAACATGGGGAGTAGGGTGGCATTTGTTGAAAACAAGATGCCACCTTCTAGGTAGCAAGGAGTTCCCATCCCCAACACAATTATATAGATTAAATTAGATTAGGTGAGTTATTAGAAATATTTTCCTCTCAGGGTGGTGAGGCACTGGCACAGGTTGCCCAAAGAAGTCATGGATACCCCATCCCTGGAGGTGTTCAAGACCAGGCTGCATGGGGCTTTGAGCAAGCTGACCTACTGGAAGGTGTCCCTGCCCATGACAGGGGGGTTGGAACTGCATGAGCTTTAAGGTCCCTTCCAACCCAACCCATTCTATGAAAAAATAAATCACTATTTGCCATAATTAAAGAAAGAATTTTTTTTTTTTTGGTAGCATGCCTAAATTATCCCAGGTTTCCAAAGTGTAATCAGATTATATGTTGGAGTGTGGTGGTGTTTGAGTGCAAGGGAGGGAACAGGTGTATGGCTCTGGGCCATTCCAGCAGGCATCAATGAGCAAAGCACAAGATCCACAGCATTATGACTTCAAACCACCCAAGAGCCAGAATTACTCCAACTGACAATGCTGTTTAGATCTTACAGCTATCACAAAACCAATCCATTAAGAATCAGAAGCAAAGTGTGCCCATCCCAGAGCATTAGAGAAAGAAGTGTGATGACATCAATGCCCACAAGTCAGAGTTATGAGGTGTCAATGCCCAGCATTATATCTATGTTATAGCATACATTAAGTTCTTAGCCAAAGCCACACTGCACAAAATACTGTATGGTCTGCAGAAAGTTTAAAAACATATTTTGCAAGGGAAATTTTCTTCTTAGAACATCACTGTCAGATGTGTAAGGATATAACAAATTGATTAAGTTTTCCTAATATTTGGTAGTAGGAAATGCTCAGCTTCTTAATACTTCAAATTAAGCCTGCAAAGGCATTTCTTCATTGTGTATTTACATACAAGAGTCTGATCAAAAGTTTTAAGGCTGTTATTATTTCTCAAAAAAGTGGTCACAGTAAATAAGAGATTAAATGGAGTTAACACAGCTATTGGCAAAACAAAGACGGATGCTCGAGTCATTTGCTATTGTACAATCTGGGGCATTTCACTCCATGCTTTGGCTTTCTTCTTGGCCAAGCATAGCCACGGTGGTTCAGCAGGGCCGCATGGTGTCGTTGGCAGGTTAGAGGAGTGTTTTGCTTCCTTTTCAACAGCAGGAATCACAGATGCTTCCTGAGCAATAGGTCCAACTTTACCTGCCAACAACAAGATATCCATCACTCATTAGAAGGACAGAGAGTTAAAAACTCCGTTTCTGCCAAAAATATTTCCTTCTTCCTAAAGCAATTGTTTTATAGTCCAGAATGGCTGTGACTCAAAAATAAGTCAGAGGAACTGTTAGAGTATTGATAGCACTCTCCGGTTCAGCTACAACAGTGGTGAGGACTGGTTATTGCAATGGAAAAATTGATACTTAGTGGTTAGTGAATAATCTGCCCAGAAAAGAACCTCCTCCTCAGTCTCAACAGCAAGCGTTTAAAGCATCTAAATTAAATAAATAAAGAAGTTCTTCCAAATTCTTCAAGCATGTGGAGATCATAGTCCCAAGTATTTTTGTAATTCATATTCTTGGCTAACTGATTCCTTATTCTTTTCAAACTCTTAATTTCAAGGACAATCCACAGCAAGGAGTTCCAAAGGCTTATTTTGCTCTGTGAGAGCAAGAAAATCTGGGAATGAGACCTGAGCATGCAGCAGAAGGAAACAAAATATCTTTAGGGCAAGGATCACTCTAGGCTTGCTGTGGGGTTAAAAGCAACTAGTATAAGTATTTCAACACTCAGAAGTCTTAAAGATTGTTTTTTTAGTCTTCCCTGCTGGCATAAATATTGCTCCAACCATATTATTTACAAGGTAGGGATCAAACCAGTGCTTTATGTTCTTGGACTTGTAAGCCAAGCAGGTGTGGTTCTGGTGGGGCTAGGTATTCCTTTTCATGCAACCTAACACAAACCCGTCATCCTCACAACAGATGGAGCAATGAGGTAACAATCCTTGTGTGACTTTGAGTTACTATTTAGCAAAGGCCTCCTCCATCCATCTTGTTTGAAAATTCTCAAGATTAATGTCTTCAGACAGACAGCCTGAAATGGGGCTGCACAGATGTAGCTCTGAGCAGATATTGCTCACATTTCTTTTTCACTTGATTAGTTTGTGCATAACATGTGGCAGGCATGATGAGGCTGCTGTGCTCCAACACAAGAACAGAGGCCACATAGGGACTCAAGCAATGTTAAGTACAAGAAGCTTGATCTTGCTTGGACTGTAATCAATGGAAAATGTCCATCAGCCTCATCAGTCACACTCCTGAGCAAAGCCAAAGAAGCTCCCTATCTCCACTCAGGAGGTCTCTGATCTTTTAAAACTCCTGGTTTATTGGTAGTTCTTGCAGGAGGCAAGCCATACTTAGGAATACTAGAGGAAGTATGCTAGCCACTAAAAACTGGTTGCAGCTCTACACACACAGCAAATTTTTCAGAAGTATCTAAGGTGATGCAGGAATTTAAGTGTTACTGAAATTTTGGGTTTGGAAATGAATTTTCTGATTTTGGGAGACTTCCTTCTTTGTAATAAGCAGAAGCCAGTCTGATGCCCTTTGCATGCTTTCAACAGCACAAAGTAGAACAAAACCAAAAAATGGTGGCTGAAGCCTATTTGAGGGACGATAGGCTTTGGGACAAAACTCACCATTCTCAGCTGGTCCGCTACCAGTAGTAAGGGAGAAAGCTTATTTTTTAGGACCTGTAGATGCAAAAATGGATAACAGCTCTATAGACAACTACTATAGGGAGTGGGCACCCCCTAATACCTCCAACAGAACTATTCTGGATGCTGGTGTATTATAAAGGGGAGAGTGGCCAGGTGCATGTGCTCTCTCTAGGCAGCATCTCTTACTGACAGTGTCAGCAACAGGAACCTGGAACGGAAAAGTCACTGCTCTGACACAGTGGGTATTTCTTATCTTCTTAGGCAGTATCTGAAATAAATAGCTTTCTGCTAGCATAATATGCTTTTACAGCTGAAGAACTGGCTTATCTATATCTAGCTGGAGCGTGCCTCTGAGGTTTGGCACCACACTGAGTAAGTAGGGAGGGATGAGCTGCAGCCCAGCGGTAGCCTTGGAAGAGATATGTGAGTCACGATGTCTGAGTCACACTCTCCCCTGCATCTTTCTCAGAGAATTCACAGCTAACAGGGCAGGAGAGGGGCCGTCGAGTCTCCGTGTTCACCTGAGGGTGGAACTGATTAATTATGCTTGGTACATGTTTACCTATTAAATTCAGCAATGGAAACTGCACATACTCTGTGAGCAATCTAAGCTGTTCTGCAATTCAATACTCTTATTGTTAGAAAGTATTTCCTAATGCCTAAGCTAAACCTCCCCGGTGCATTTTAAGCTCATACAGGGCATAAAGACTAGTCTTGTCCTCGGCAGCAAATTAGGTTTTCTCTAGACTAAACAACTCCACTCCCATCAGTATTTCCTGGCTAACTGGAGGTCTACAAGACCTGACCTCTTTTGCTGTACAGTTTCCAACTTCAACTGCTATTCTTTAGCGCTGGCCTTCACCAGTAATAAATCACCATACTGTTTATATGCCATTCCATGAACTGGCAATGGAGATAAAAGTTCCTCACTTGCTTTCTCTGCTGAGTGAGCAAGTCAATACATTGACTTATACACAAACTGTACTCTGAATGGGCTAAAAAAGTGTGTATGTAAGTGTGCTGACTGTCAAAAAGGTCACTATCTCCCCCCATTACCTGCCGCCCACACCATTTACTGGTCTAAACTGTAGCCACTATGTAAAGATGTAAAGAAAGAGAATACCTGCTGCAGTGCACAGACTGTTTTTCATTTGCATTTTCTTGTCCTGAGAGCTCAAGCAGGAAGACATATCCTTCTTTGGTATGTTGTCATTAGCACAGATCCCTTCCTACAAAAGAAGGAGAAAAGAAAAGAATGCAACTAAGAACACCACTAGCCACTGGCACTCGTAAAGCTTTCCCCAGCAATATCTCTAAACCTGACTGGAAATGAAGCAAAAGCCAGAAAAGGATGGTTGGGAACATCCTGTGGAAGGGAGGGAGAAGGCAGGAAGGAAGACAGATGCCATAAACACACAGTTACTTCACATGTCGGCACATTATCCCCTCTGTCTTACAGATAGGGAATTAAAAAACTTCACACGGTTGGAAAGGACCTTTGAGATAATCGAGTCCAGCCTATGACCCAACACCAACACCTACTTGTCATCTAAACCATGGCATTAAGTGCCTCATCCAATCTCTCTTTAAACACCTCCAGGGACGGTGACTCCACCACCTCCCTGGGCAGTGCATTCCAATGACAAATCACCCTTTCAGTGAAGAATTTTTTCCTAATATCAAGCCCAAACTTCCCCTGACAAAGCTTGAGACCATGTCCTCTTGTTCTGTCACCGGTCACCTGAGAGAAGAGACCAACCCCTGCCTGACTACAACCTCCTTTTAGGTAGCTGTAGAGAGCAATAAGGTCTCCCCTGAGCCTCCTCTTCTCCAGGCTAAACAACCCCAGCTCCCTCAGTCGCTCCTCATAGGGCCTGTGCCCCAGCCCCTTCACCATCCTCGTCGCTCTCCTCTGGACACACTCCAGCATCTCAACATCTTTCTTGAACTGAGGGGCCCAGAACTGGACACAGCACTCAAGGTGCGGCCTGACAAGTGCCGAGTATAAGGGGATGATGACCTCTCTAGTCCTGCTGGCCACACTATTCCTGATGCAGGCCAGGCCACCATTGGCCTTCTTTGCCACTTGGGCACACTGCTGGCTCATGTTGAGTTTCCTGTCCACCAGCACTCCCAAGTCCCTTTCTGCCTGACTGCTCTCCAGCCACTCTGTCCCGAGCCCAGAGTTCTGCATGGGGTTGTTGTGTCCTAAGTGTAGAATCCAACAGTTGGACTTGTTAAACCTCATCTTATTGGAATCAGCCCATCTCTCCAGCCTGTCAAGGTCCCTCTGTAGGGCCCTCCTACCTTCTAGCAGATCGACACTTCCTCCCAGCTTGGTGTCATCTGTGAACTTGCTGATGAAGGACTCGATCCCCTCACCCAGATCATCAATAAAGATATTGAACAGGACCAGGCCCAGCACCGATCCCTGGGGGACACCACTAGTAACCAGCCACCAACTGGATGTGACACCGTTCACTACTGCTCTCTGTGCTCGGCCATCCAACCAATTCCTAATCCAGCACAGAACACTCCCGTCCAAGCCACAGGCTGCCAGCTTCTCCAGGAGTCTGCTGTGGGAGACGGTGTCAAAGACCTTGCTGAAGTCCAGGAACACCACACCCACAGCCTTCCTCTCATCCACCAGGCGAGTCACACAGTCGTAAAAGGAGATCAGGTTGGTCAGGCAGGACCTGCCTCTCCTAAATCTATGCTGGCTGTGCCTGATCTCTCAGTCATTCTGCAGGTGCTGCATGACTGCACTCAGCATTATCGGCTCCATAATTTTACCTTGAACGGAGGTCAGATTGACAGGTCTTTAATTATCCAGATAGTCCCTACAGCCCTTCTTGTGGATGGGTGGCACATTGGCCAACTTCCAGTTATCCAGGACCTCTCCGGGTAGCCAGGACTGTTGATAAATGATGGAAAGCAGCTTAGCAAGCTCGTCCGCCAGCTCTCTCATCACCCTAGGATGGATCCCATCTGGCCGCATAGACTTATGAGGATCCAAGTGGCTCAGCAGGTCTCTAACTTCTTCCTCCTGGATTACAGGGGGGCTATATTGCACCCTGACCCCATCCACCACTTCAGAAGACTAGTTGTCCAGTGAACAATCTGCCTTAGTGTTGAAAACGGAGGTAAAGAAGGCATTAAGCGCCTCAGCCTTTTCCTCATCTTTAGTTACTATATTTCCCTTGATATCCAATAAGGAGTGGAGGTTGTTGCTGCCCTTCTTTCTGCCATTAATATATTTGTAAAAACACTTTTTATTATCCTTAACACAAGTGGTCAATTTGAGCTCCATCTGGGCTTTTGCCTCCCTAATTTTCTTCCTACACAACTTAATATCTTTGAACGTATCCTGACTTACCTGCCCTTATTTCCAAAGGCAATACATCCTCTTTTTCTCACTTAGCTCCTTCAGAAGCTCCTTACTCATCCAGGCCGGGCCGGCTGTCTGCCCCTATGGCTCATCTTACAGCACATTGGGACAGTCTGCTCTTGTGCCTTCAAGATTTCATTCTTGAAGTACATCCAGCCTTCCTGGACCCCCTTGCTTTTAAGAACTATTTCCCAGGGCACTCTCCTGACTAGTTCCTTAAATAATCTGAAATGAGCCCACTGAAAATCCAGTGTGGATGTCCTGTTTATACCTTTCCTTGTTTCATTGTTTATGAAGAACTCAATTATCTCATGGTCGCTGCACCCCAGACAGCCTCTGACCACAACATCACCCATCAGCCCTTCTCTATTTGTAAACAGCAGGTCAAGGCGAGCCTCACCCCTGGTAGGCTCACTCACCAGCTGTGACAAAAAGCAATCCTCAATACATTCTAAGAACCTTCTGGACTGCCTCCTTTCGGCTGTGTTAAGTTCCCAGCAGATATCTGGGAGATTATAGTCTCCTTAAAAAAACAAGTGCAGCTGATCTTGAGGCAACTTCCAGCTGCTTAAACAACAACAGATCCACTTCTTCCTCCTGGTTGGGCTGTCTGTAACATACTCCAACCAGGATGTCAGTCTTGCTTGCCCCTCTTACTCTTACTCGTAGACACTCAATCTGGTCATCACCAATCTCAACTTCTACAGCATCAAGAGTTTCCTTAGTGTACAGGGCCACCCCTCCACCCTTTCTCTCATGCCTGTCTCTCCTGAAGAGTTTGTAGCCTTCCATGACAGCACTCCAGTTGTGAGAGTCATTCCACTGTTTCCATGATAGCAGCTATATCATAGTTCTCCTGCCGGGCCAGGACTTCCAGCTCCTCTTGTTTGTTACCCATACTGCGTGTGTTAGTGTACATGCACTTCAGCTGGGCTACTGGCTTCACCCTTGGTAATGACTCGCTTTCCGCAGTCACATCACTGGTGAGCCTGGTTACATCCCCCTCCCCCTCCGGGCCTAGTCTAAAGCCCTCTCAATGAGCCCTGCCAACTCCTGGGCTAGAGTCCTTCTGCCCTTTTTACTTAGATGGGACCCATCTGGGTCTAGCAGGCCAGGTGCAGTAAAGGTTTCCCCATGATCACAGAAACCAAAATTCCTGTGTTGGAACCAGCCCTTGAGCCATTTGTTAACAGCATGGATTGTCTTGTTGCTTGACAAGAGGAGGAACTGAGCAGAACACTTGCACTCCTGCCCCATCCATTCATCGACCTAGCTCCCTAAACTCCTTTTTAATTACCCTGGTGCCCCTCTTATCAAGTTTGTCACTGCTGGCCCGAACAACCAACAGGGAATAATAATCTGAGGGTTGAATTAGATCCATGAGTCTCTTAGTGATATCCTGGACCTGGGCTTGAGGAAGGCAGCTGACTTCCTTGTGGGATGGGTCTGGCCTACATATAGGACCTTCTGTTCCTTTCAGAAGGGAGGTGATTATTACAACTACCCTCCTTTTCTTTTTAGTACTCAAAGTTCTGATGTGCCTGACAGACGGAGCAAAATTGAGAGGTTCCCCGGACGAATAATCTTCATCGCTATCGTCAACCTGAGCCTCAATTCCAGAACCCCAAACTTGTTTTGTAAGGGCAACTGGAAAGGTGGCATCTTGAAGGGAGTCGGAGGACGGGAGGGAAATCTATTATCCCCATGAGAGCAGACCTGTTCCCATTCCTCCTCAACAACTAGGTCCCTCCCCTCATCCTGTTGGTGAGGAATACATGGTTCCTCTGTCTCCTGGGGAGTATTACTGGGGGGAGAGAGGGTTCAACTCCATCAGTCTATCTCCCTTTCACTATCACGAATACTCCTCAGCCTCTCCACCTGATCCTTAAGCTCTGCAACCATAAGAAGCATATCGCTAACCTGTTCACACCTCATGCAGGTGTTTTCCGGATTGTCCTTAGGTACTACGAGCAGGCTAAGGCATTCTCTGCAGTCCACAGTCTGGACATTTGCATCCCTTAATGGAGGCACTGTTTGGACTGACACACGCTTGGTGGCAATGGTTTTAGCTCGCCTGGTCACCACTGCTAGTCAGGGGAGCAGCAAAAACCAAAAGCAGAAAAACACTAAACAACCACACCTACCCAAAGAGTTCCTGCTCACCCTGCCTGCTCGAACTGCCTCTCTGCGACCCTGTTTACCCGCTCCTGTTCACCCCGCTCAGGTTCGCTGCCTTAATAAACTGCTGAGCCATGCTCTTCTGATGAGCCACGCTCCGGTCGCTGGCGCTCCCAAGGGGACATTTAAATCTCCCTCAGCTGCTGCCGGGGCTGCCCCCTTGCACGTCAGCCACCCACATGACCGCTGCCGCTTCCGGGGTTGTGGAGATTTGCGCTGCTGCGGTTCTCTCTGAGCTTTCCCTCTCTTGGGAGCCCACCTCAAACAAGCACCCAGCTGCAGAACTTACCGCTCCTGCTGCCAATCCTTGCTGAGTTTGAGGATCTTGACCAAGCTTCACAAGAAACTTGTGCAAGGATAAGTGGAAAAGGCAAACTTTGGGTATGCAGTCTCCCAGAGCAGAGCAGTGAATGTGGTGTGGAGCTCACTAACAGTGAGGAAGCTAGGGCAACTCCCAGTAGCTCTTGGGCTCTATAAATACATTCTGGGCCACAGGCAAGTTCTGAAAAGTTCAGATTTGAGTAGTACAAAGAAACATATAGGAGGATCCAGCTGTGACACTAATCACTGTGACAGGTATAGTCACACATGTGTTTGCTTACTTGCAGCATTTGTCTGTCTCAATACATTTTAGAAGCCAGTCCTGAAAATCTCTCTTTGAGCAGTGCTCACAATGTGCCTCCCAAGAAGATGACACTGAACAGTTTGCAAAAGTACCCAGGCAATCTGGTGCAGGATTCACACCCATGCAACACTACTTGGTACTCTACCTCCTCTTGATCCACTTTGGTCAAAGCTTTGTCTTCAACTTTATGTTCTTTGGCAAGAGGGTGGTCCTGGAAACCCTTCTGTTTTAGTTTTGCCATGGAGACCCAAACTGGTTCAGAGGAAGCAGTTTCCAAATGGGGAGAGGAGACTTTTTCTACAAAATAAACATTTTGGAAATAAAGAAGGGATTTAGGTCAAGTCAAGTCTAAAGCTAGTGTTTCGTGCTTTAAATCCTTCAGCATTTTTAATACCCTTTGTACACTGCAGAGATCAAGTTACATTCCCTGATGATTTTGTCTTTGGCAATAACTGGTTTTCTGTTTATTCCGGACTTTTTGACCTGACTCTGCTTCCATTTAAGTCAATGGCAGAACTCCCACTGAGATCATTGTGAACTGGATTTTGCCTTTGAAACAACTTCCTTATATTGCAGATTAAATGAGTATGATAACAATTTTTTTTTTTCATGTAGGCAGTAAAATACAGACTGCCTTTTACACTTTTAAAATATTTTAAATCAAGTGATTGTAGAAAAGAAAATAATCATACCTAATGCAACTCCTAGTTAAGGTTTGGGCTGTTGCAGTCTGGAAAATTAACTGCAAAACAGTAGCAGGCTCTAAAAAGCTGTGTTAAAACTCCAACTATATGCACAAGTAGATGGTACCAGCAATGTTTCATAGGCCCTTAAGCTATTACTCTGCTGTTATTCTTGCTGGAACACACCTCTCATTAAGATAAGCCAAGAATTCTCTGGACTGGCCAAAATCATCAAGCCAATTAAATTATGGTGCTGATGAACTTGGGGATGAATTTGGTCCTTATCAAAAGGATTTTTATCTTCTGTTTGCCACTCTACTAAGTTCTTATACAACCACTGTTTTCTATAATGTTTGGATAAAAATATAGCACAAGTACCTGAAGGTTTATGACCATTTTGCCTCTTTGCCACTTCTTCTGATCTTATTTTGGGAGGAGTTTTGTCTTCTATGAGATCTATTTTTTTAACAAATGCTTTTGTGCTGCCAGGAAGGCCTGGAGGTGGCTTCCCAGTGCCCACTGATTTCTGATCCTCCTTGACTGAAACAGAAGAAGCAGCAGGAACAGTTGAGGCGATCAGCTTTGGAGACTCAGCACGGCTTTCATTTTGGTATTTTAGTAAAGAAGATGTTCTCCTTAGTCTGACCCCAAATGGATTTTCAACATTTTGTGCTTCATGGTCAGCCCACTCAGTAGGAGAATTCAAATACAAACCACTGTCCTTACGATCTCGATCAAATCTATCAGAGTTGTTTCTTGCTGATGCCTGGATGCCTGCATCAAAACGTGTGTGTTCTTTTGTCATTCCTTCAAAAAGCTCTGGTCTTATAGGGGATGTTGGGGAATTTCTGGTATAGGAATCTTCCTTTGAATTTGAACCCCCAGAGAGAGATCTTTGCCATGCTGGCGCAATGGTAAATCTGACTGGTTTAGCAGAAGTAGCCTTCAGTGAACTTTTTACATTTTCATCCAAAGATCTACTGTCTTCCACTGCTTTAATGTGAGAAGCTGCACTGCTTATCTGGTACTCCTTATGGTCATCATTGGAGGAGACATTACTCTTCAAGCCAGCCAAACTAGAAGAGGGAAGATATCCAATGGAAAGTTTTTCAGAAATGTGTGATGTGTTGGCCTGTTGACTGCCTCGGTTACCCTTTGAAACTGAAACAGTCTCTGCTTTAAAACATATCTCCAATTTACTGGGAGGTAGAATGCAATCTGCTTCCAAGACAGACGCAGCAGTGTCTGTTTTCTTTTCTCCACTGACTTTGGATGACTGAAATTCCATTATTTCACAAGTTTCTTTGTCATCTCTTGTTATTGAACTGTTTTCAGACTTCAAAACAGCCACTGTCTTGATGTCAGAAGACGACTCTGAATCAACTATCACAACCTGGGAAGTGCTTGGTGCAGTATCTGAGACAGTATGTTTGCCCGTGAACAGTGCATCCCCCTTTTGCTGATCTTTGACATTTGGGTCCACAGAATTTACTGAGGACCTTTGTGCAACATCTGCCAATATATCTATGCCCTCTGTTTCCACACCATTGCTAAAGAAATCAGCTGCTAGTATGTCTGGGAACACAACAGCTTCTCCTTCAATTTGCTGCAGTCTTGGAAGTGCAGATACTCCAGTACTGGTATTTTGCTGATGTAATTTCAGTTCATCAGCAGACTCATCTGAACAGTATGACATTTTTGCACCGTGGTGTACCTCCAGGATCACTGGAGAAGGCTCAGGTCTCAGAAGGGGTGCAGCTGCTTTAAAGGGATCGTCCATGTCTGGAAGGCATGCATCTTCTTGCAGTAAAGCACAAGAGTCTTCTGCCACATGTGTGGCATCACAAGAGTCACAGGCAGCATCAGTGGGACTTTTTACATCTGGCACCTCCTTAGAATCATCTCCCTTTGCACAATATCCCACCTGGGCTGATAATCCTATATTAAACAGAGGAGAAGAATGTGCACTTAAAGGTTATAATTCAAGCACCATCTGTATCAGTAATTCATTCCAGATAGTAATTTGCCTTGAATTCCCCATGTTTGGGCACCGTTGTCTGATAAGACTGTTAAAAGTGTATTTAGAAATGGGCTCTCATACTGAGGAGGCTAATAAAGTTTTTAGGTTGAACCTACCTAATCCTAGGAATGACTGAAAGTCGTTGTCTCCTTAAGGTATATGAAATCTGCTGCTCTTCAGTTCTTTTCTGTGCATACCCCTAGTTGTAGGACTACTAGCCAGATTTCCCTAGACACTTCTTCATGTGTATGCCTAGAAAGACTGTCTAGAATGATCTGGAGGACTTTCTGTATTTAAGCAGAACATCTCAGCAGCTCAGGTAGTTCTGCTTGTTGTAGCTCCAGGAGGGCTGCTACACATTTGGATAGCTTAGATGTGTCTGCACACACAGTTACACAGATTAGGTCCTGAGTCTGCCCTGACAACAAAGTGTCAAAATTCCCACTACACTATAGCATTACCATCAGCCAGTGCATTTGTAATGCACTGCTAAAGGGAGAAGTCTTCAGTGCTGTTTTGGAGAAATGTCACTTGTTTTTTCAATTTACAATTACAACTGTGTTACCACTGGCAATTCACTATTAATAAAATGATAAGAGGGGAAGTGGCAAAGGAAGATCTAGTAAACACAAGTCAACTAAAGTCATCTTACAGGCATAAGAGATGTAATGCTGACATTAAGGCTTTTCTGAGTTTCGGGGAACTCAGAACCCCAGTCGATGAGTTGTAGCCAACTGTGTAGCACAGGTACTTCTGAACATGGCACTTTCACCTCATGTATTTTTAGCACTGCCTTCAAAGTTCACCATTTCAGCACCACCGTCTTGAGTGGAGTATATGACTTTTCCCATCATAATAATCTAACAGCCAGGATTGGTTTTATGATATAAAACCAAAAGAAGCTTAGTTTGAAAGGAATTACAATTCAAACAGGTCCTGTCAGCCTTACATAGAAGAGTTCAAACATCCAAAATAGCAATACATAAGTCTTCATTACCTTCCCAATCACTTTTACGCTGGTCACTCTCAAGTAATTCTGTTGAATTTCCTTTCTTTTCTTGAGCTGCAGAATAAGATGCTTCATTTCCCAGCTGTTCCACCTAATGAGGTGCAGTAAGATCTTTTAATTAAAGAACAACGCACAAAAATCCTATTTTATACACAGGCATGTTTATGAATACTCAAAACACACACATGAAATCCCCACCCTGTAATTTACCAGCACTGAGGGTAAGGTACTGTTCCAGTTAAGAGCCTAGAAATCATTCATATGTAAAACATCAGAGGCAGCCCATTGATTTCTCCTGAATCTGGAACACTCTGGGACTGACATACTCCGAGTGATCAAGTATGTTTTTAAGACATCAGCCAAGCCACTTGGTGGCATAGAACAGAGCAAGTCAGAGTCATTATCATCACTTCTGGTATCTCTGACTGACACTCCACAAGTAGCTTTCCTCCTTCAGCAGTGTAGTTGCACCAGTTGCTGCACAAAGAATATATAGCAAAGATGCTGTAGGGCCCAATTTTCAAAGAAAACCTCATTCTATGTTACGCTCATCCTGAATTTCTCCCCCCTGCCTCTTTCTCAGGGCAGGACACTTCTAACTCCTGAACAGATTTTCACGCATGATTCTCTAATGGATAGGGAAACACACAGTAAAGAAATGTAACTCCATAATTCTGTCACACTTCAGCTCAACAACCTGTTCTATCTAGTGAACTTCATCTTAACAGTGTTTTCTTAGAAGCCAGGACCAGAAGCAACTTATCCTCATTTCCCACGTGCAGAGTCACATTCCTTCCCAAACTACTTCAGTCTTTCCTTTGACAGACAAAGAATTATATTAAAGCTGATCTGAAATTGTTTGTAGAAATTGACCTATGCCTTCTTTAAAACTGAAACTAGCTTTTAAAACAACAGGACTGTTTATACAAATGAAGGGTAACCTGCAGCTTTTTTTGGCTAAATAATGAAAAAACCAAAGTTGCACTTTTCTTCATCTCACATGATACTGAAATTTTCTGAGTCTTTTTGAGTTGGTTGGTCAGTGGAAAATAGGTTACTTCCCTTATTCAATGCAAGAAAAAAAGTCAAGAAATATAGATAGGAAAGAAAAAATATTTAAAATATTTAAATAATAATTAAAAATTCACATCCATTTCCTTCTGTGCAGTGAACTTTTCTAGAAAACACCTACCTTGGTAGCTTGCTGGTTCTTGTTGGTAAAGCCTTTCTGTTTCCGGGGTTTTATGGCAATCCTGTGCCTGGCTGCTGAGGTGTCCAGACAGCCGACGGGACTGGCGGGTATGGCAAAGTCAACGGGAAGGGAGCTGCTGCCTCGTGAGCCGGGGGCCCCCAGAGTGGCAGAGGATGAAGGACTGATGGGCCTGGAGGAAATTCCAGAAGGCATCTGTAAAACACAAACACATCACTATACATTTTGCTTGGCTTCCCCACATCTCTGAAACAATTCCTTTGCCGGCTCATTCAATTTCAGAAGCCTAAAATGGCCGTCTTTTTGGGACATAAATACTGACTTTAAAAAGCATGCCTAAAGGCATCTCTGCCCAGAGATTACTCAGTTCTGTGTGTTCAGCTGTATGTCACGCAAAAGTGAGAAATACCTGTCTCTCCCACAGTAAGAGCCTCAGTTCGTCCCCTTCCCACTTCTTATCTGGAAAGCCATTTGCAATATATGTATGCACCAGCAGGAGACACTGGTGCAGTTTTTATAGCTGCCTTTCCATCCCAATACTGTGACACATGGCAGGAATATGTTATTAAAAAGCCCCAAAAGTAGAAGGAATGCTTGTTCCTTGTTATCTCTAAGAAAGTTACCACAGTCACTTTGCTCTTTTAATACCCACTCTCCCAGGAAAATTAAATGCTTGTCTCCAACAAGTATCCCAGCACCATCTTGCAGACAGTGATGTGAATCTTACCCTTGTTGCAATGCTGCTCTGGGGCACTAAACAGCAGTAACCTCAGATTATGCTATCAAAATTAAGGGTTTATAGCAGTGTTTGTAGAGAAACTCCTAAACTTGCAGTTTGACTGGTTTGGTTACTGTTTTGAAATGCTGACTAGACTTTCTGGAACATTTGCAGAATTTCACAGATGTGCCAAATGAGCTTCATTCAGGAAAACATACCTGCTGTTTTGTCTTTGGCCATAAAGCTAGGTGAAATACTATTTTCAACAGTGCTTGGTATTCAGATATTAGTTTTCTTTAAGCTTAGGATATAATACAGCATTTAAAATGTGTGCTGATGAAGTTTTAAAGATAATAAAAACATCCTCACACTGATCTACATAAATTTCAAATTACATTGTGTTTAAGGTAGCTCAAATTAATGTTCTTATTCTCCACTGAATGCTTGGCTAGGAGGCTCATTTCCTAAAGAGTGTTTGAGCCAAAACACTCTCCTCAGCCCCACTTGTTTTGCTTTTAATTAGCCCAGGTTGAAGATGCCAACTATGAAGTTAGATTTCCGTGAAGGCTATCTGGCAAAGACAGCATAATGTTGCTTAACATCTGAGTGAAGTCACTCGCTGCTCACTTTCAGTGATAGCCTCACATTTAGCTTTAGAGTAGGAAGACAGTGGATATTTATAAATATGGAAGGCACTGAGAAGTTACATGAGTGACACTTCAGGGTTTCACACAGAGGTGACAGCAGCACGAAGCTCTTGGAAATCCCAGTGAAGCAGCACAGGGCAAAGAAATAAAGTAACTATCATCCACAGCACAATAAATACAATAGTAAAATGTAAACCACTGCACTGTGTGTAACTTCAGACGGCTTAGGCTCAAATCCTCTTTTTCCTTTATTAAATATACAACACTGCTAAATGGAATAACTGGTGTAGATTTCTTGGTGCTTTTCACAATTGTCTTCATCTTTGAGTTGAGGTAATTCAGCTTAACAACTTGTGTTCTGCTAGTTCAAATCCCAGTAGTACCTAAATAGTTTCAAAAGCTACTGAAAAAAAGGTAATTACTTACAAAAAGGTTTATTTTAGATAAACAGATTGGCAATTGGTGATCGGCTTATTTATCAGCCAAACTGCTGACTAAGAAAATTATTTGGGTAAAGGAATATACATGGTATTATAGAGAAGCTCATCACATTCCTACTGAGTTGCGGAGGGGAAAAAGGAAGAGCCTTTAATTGGGGAATTCCATGCAATATAGAAGAGAGAAAATAATTTTTCCTGTCTCTGTCTTTCTAACAGGAGATCAGGTTTTAAGAATGAATGAGCTCAAAGGCTTCAGAACCGGATAGAAAAGTGCTTTTTGCATTCTAAGGAAAAAAACAGAATGCAGGCTTACAAAATGGAGCACTTCAGTCAAAATATAAAATGGGAGATGAGTTAATAAAATGAGCATTGAAGAAAAGAGAAAATATATACAAGAAGTCATTAAAAACAATGACAATCCAAGTTACCTAGATCACCTGGGCCTCAAGTTGTGTGATTCGTAGCCTCCTACATTGCTTTATCTTTGTATCCCTAAAGCAAAAGATGACTGATCAGGAGAATGTGTGATCTCAACCACAGATAGGGAAGTTGATCTTGCTCAAAGGTTTATTCAAAACTCTGTAAGATGTACCTTTTCAGTATCATTTGCATCACCCTGGACTGTTTATTAATTGTTTTCCAGGATACACAATACCCAGAATAGATTAAAACAAAAAAATATTTCTGTACTGGCTCCATACAGACACTACAAATGCTGTCTCAGGAAAGTTTATTAGCAGGAAAAGTAGCTGTTTACCTGTTCATCTTCACTGTCTGTCCCGCCTAAACTCAAAGAGCTATGACGCTGAACAGTGTTGGAAGACTGTGGGATAAAATAAGGAAGAGGGTAAGTCAAGGGAAGTATCACATCAGATTACCTGGGAGTGGATATCCAGTGCTAATTATGAGAAAACACAAGAGGAAAGATAAAGGAAGGGTCACTGAGTTCCTGCCTTACTTGTTCATTGGGGATCAAACATAAAGTAGCGGAGCTTTACCCTGCTATGAGATATGCCATGAAGGCATAATTTTTATAAAGTTATTTTGGCTTATTTTTTTAAGATACTCAAATTCACAAATGCTTGCATGCTCACTCAAGTACTAAAGCCTGCCCTGAGAAGACAATCCTGAAAAAGAAAATAACCCAAATCCCCTCTGAGTTCCATCAGGACCTATTCTCCTCAGACTCATATGGTTATGACTTTCCTGTCAATTCAATGAACATTGCCTTGGTTTCGAACTATTTCATTCCAAAACCAGTAACTATTTAAGGTTCTCTTGTAGTCCCCATTATCTTTGTTTTCCTCGCTAGCTTTAACACACCCAATACCTCTTCCTCTTTCACAGGTGCAGGAAACTGCCAGTCTCTCCAGCTCTTTGAAGCTGGAAGACATGGGAAGTTCATTAGTTCAGTGTGAGTGCCTCACCTTGTTCTTGGACTGTTCTTGGAGGTGGAACAATCACAGTAACAAACACTCACTCATGAATAACTGACTTGTTACACTCTCTGCCATATGGACCAGCCTTGCCCAAAGGTACTAAGAGTTGTCATATCAGCTGAATTTCTCTCCTTTTTCCCTAAGGCCACTTTCTAGGTATTCCTCACAGTCATAAGTCCACTGTCCACCTAGGTAATTTGTTCTAGCTCTGACTGATCTGTACCATTAGATTTTATCACAAGCAAGCAAAAACATCTTCACCTTCTCCAAGCAGATTATGTCTTTTCTGCATAGGTGGTTGCTAGTGACATAACGATTATACCTTGACTGGTGAATCTGTCAGAACTTCATGAAGGGTTGAAATTTCAGGAGGGCTTCTAGGTAAACCATCATCTTCAGAAACAGCACCTGCATCTTCCAGTTTCTTTCCAGTTATAACAAGAGGAGGTGATCCAAATCTGATGTTCTGCTGCAACTGAAGCTGTGGTTGAAAAGAAATTTAGAATGTAGAGTTTCAATGGCATTATTAATAGGTGACATTTGAGACACTTTTATCCCATTTGCTCCCCTTAGGCATGCAGAATCTCTTAGTTAATAGACATACATGAAGAAACAGACCATTCACAGAAAATAGCCATTAATAAAATTTTACTTAGTTACATTCACCAAGGACTCATCATTAGAAATTACTTTTAATTCTTAAAATCAAAATCAGTTTTATTCAATGAGTTACCAAATAGAGAAATTTCACCACTGCAGGAAATTTATAGCAGTTTAACCTCAGTTTAAATTTAAATCTAGATTTCAGTATTCTTTAAATAATTACCTGCATCTGGATGTCTCAGATAATCACACAAAGTATTGTCAGCCATCAGTTCCCACTCCCCAGTTCATGTAGTCAGCTTTCCTTCACAGATCCCATCCACATATCGAGAACTTGTCACCACCCTCTCCCGCACAAATAGCCGAGTCCCACTTTTTATACAATGATAATTTAATTCAGTTTCTGGTCTACTCTAATGAATTGCTTGTTAACTTTCCCCAGCATCACTTTGTGGTCCTGTCTCCAGCAAGTATGATAACGGCCAGCTAGAAACAACTTTGTTTGTAAAGGAGTATGAGGATTCTTTTCCAAGATTGCATAAAAGAATGCTCTGGCAGGCCCGGACCCTAGAAAAATAAAACAAAGTCTGCAACCTCACAAGCAGCCAGATGTTCCCTCTGACTAAAAAAGTTCAGATCTCAGGAAACACCACTACTAAAATTCTTGGCGTAAGTCTTTCAGCTCTGTCAAAGCTGGAATAGAAACAAGGTCTGAACAGAGAGTTTGTCCTTCAACTAAAAATGTCTCAACTGAATATTCCCAGGATAAATATGCCAGACTATTTGTTCTGTTTCTTTGGTTATTAAACCAGATTGGAAAATTTTAGGCCGAATTCTGTGCTGTTCTGCAAGCTATGCATTCATTTATATCTCTGTAAAATACGTCTAAACAGATGACATGCTTATTCAGCAAGATTCACTTGGAATGTAATTCCTACAGATCTTGCAGCCAAGCAGAGTAGCACAATGTCACCCTTTAATCCAGCAGTCCCCTTGTTCAAATATCTTTCTTGCCCTTTTAGCCACAACAATCAGAGAAGTGTCACCAATATGATCTGCAAAAGCAGAACTGATGACAACACTGCATGAAGACTGCAATATATGGGCAAAACAAGACATACAACAAACCTGTGCACTTTGTGGGAAGGAAAATATAGAAAGACAGCTTTGCTTTTCTTTCTTTTCACAACTTCCCATCCTTGATTCATTAAATTTATTACATGCAAACAGCAGCGTTGTGGGGAAAACTCTGAACTTACAGTCTGTCTTCTGCTAGTAGAAGTTAATTTATGCTGTAACAGCTTTTATTGGTGCTTGGCTTTTATTCTGACAAGATTCAAGTGCGCAGAAAAAGGCTGTCTTTTATGGCTATAAAAATAGTGCTGGCAGTATCGCATTACCATGCAGGATGATGGATGGACAAAGAAAGAGCACAGACTGGCATGAAAAGAGTTTTTTTCCCCCCAATAAAGGTCTGTCATAAAAACATGATTTCTGCTGCTGCTCCTATTGTTATACAAAAAATAGCCTGAACTGAAGCTTAGCCTATTTTGCAGCCTTATGAAGGAACAAGTTTCTCTGTGCATCTTCTATTATTTAACATGTGATGCAATTGTGTTTTGCAACATGAAGCTCACGCTGAGCAAAGGAAGAATTTCAATGGCCTTTGGCTGCCTTATCAACAGTTTGTTTTCAGTCTCTGGAAAAGCCTTCAACTGTTATCTCAGTGCTCTGTGCTGGGCAGTTACTTAAATGCAATTAATATAACCAACAGTTGATAAGGGAGCTGTCAAGGAGGGTTCAGTATGTGCCTTGGAAGAAGGAAATGACCTAGCACATACAGTATCCGTTGCTGGCAGAGAGTCCAAGAATAATGATATAAATAAAGCTGTCATCAGGAATGCCCTGACATATCCATCATCCCACACGCTTACACAGCATGCACTGTGAAAACGTCAGAACCAGCATTGCCAAAAAGAATAACATATAAATAATACATAAAGAATAACAGTATAAATAAATCACCTTAACCTGAAAGCAATAGCTAAGAAGTAAAGAACGGAAATCCCATTGGAAGAGGACACGCTCATTAAGGAAAGTTTCCAAGAGTCCGTGAACTGGATTTAGGTCACTCGCACGCTATGAGACCTGGGCAAGGTTGACAGCAACAGGACTGCTTAAAGATACAGCTTCCAAGAGGCAGAATAGATTCAAAAGTAATAAATCTGGCTTCGGACACTTTAGTCAACAAAGTTTTATGGCACAGAGCAGAGGCATCAAGCAACAGAGTTTCCCAGGAGACAGCTAATACAAAGCAGCACCATGAATGAGATGTTCTCACCTGCAAAGTTTTCACTCTTCCAGGTAAGTTTTCCTGAGACAACATGTCACTTGCCACACTTCCTGGTGTAGACTCAAAAATGAAGACACTGTCGTGGGATAAGGCTTTGTTTCCCATGCTTCCTTTGGGTCTAGGAAGGAAGAAAGGAAGGGTGAAAGAGCGGTCAGTGCACTGGCTACAGCTCTCCAATGCTTCCCTGCACTATTTCACCAGGGCAGAGGGATCAAAAACAGGCCAGGGTGGGATGCATCGCACTTGACTCTGCATTTCTGCATGTTAGCTCTCTAAGGTAGTCACTGCTAGCTCCTTTTATTTTCCAAAAGGAGGAAGAGATACTTTTTAGGATGTGGATCGAATGCAGGTGTCTCTTTTCAGATATAATCAGCATCTACATTGAACACACAGGCCAGTCTTCTGTGGACTAGAGAGGGCATTCGCAGTGACTCGATCAGATGCTAAGACTTGGTCGGATGTGTGCCACCCCAAGAGATGTCTACAGTGCATAGGGAGGTGACAGTTAAAACTCCCAGATGTTTTAGCCACTTTATTTCCACACTCATTTCTCTTTACAAATGTTCAATTTATTCATGTGTAGAAACACTTGAGCTGCCACAACTGGGGAAATTATAGGACTCTACAGGCAGCAATAAAGATGCTCCTAAACTAATCATGGCCTGTGATATCTTCCAGTTCTTCTTTCTGCAACCCTACTCCTTTTATTAGTGTCTGAGGTAGGGGGAGGAAAGGTAACAATTCCTTCAGGGAACCACTCAAAACCAATCACAGCCTGCCAAAGGAGTGAGTGTTCATGACAAAGACCAATTTTACACATTGTTCCAGCAGTTTTTCCCGCTCAAAGCTTTTTAACTGGACTAAGACTGCTTGGGGCCCAATTTTCTTCTGTGTAGGTTTTTTATCCTCCTTTTATCCTTATACAGACAAGAAGCACATGCTTCAACTTTGCCAACAAGGATTTTCCATTTTCATTCAAAACTCATGTCTCTCGGAAGGTAAATAGGCAGTGGCACATAATGCTCCCTTCCTCTTCACAGATGCCCAATACCATTGATTCTTTAGAGTCTTTTGACATCTGGGAACATCCTTTTGGCTGTTACAAGAAGCATTTGGCACATCTAGGGGTTTGGTCTCTGGTTAGTATTCAGAAAAGTTAAACTTTAAAAAGATTACATGGATTAAAAGAAAAAAAAGAAAACCAGTGCCTCTGCCTCAGGAACAAACAAACAGCAGCATTGTTCTAGGATTGGTTTTGATATTCTGCATGCCAGAAATTGCAAATCTCAGGGCCCTGCTATAAACCCTTCGCAAGTTGTATTTGCACTGGCTTTCAGGATCAGGTTTTTCAAAGGATTATATTGTTCAGTCTCTCTAGGTATTTACAAAGCCTGCTTATGCCATGCTGGGTCTGGACATGACAGGGTTTTTCAAGTAGCACAAACATCTCCTCTGATTTTTTTTTGATAGTTCCACTAATCCTATCTCCAAGGGAAAAAAACAGAAGGGTTTTACTCACTTTATGATTTCTGATCTTGCAAAACAGTTCATAGTCACTGGAGAATAGTGCTGAGGTAAAGAGCAATTGGACTTGAAACACTTGGTTAATGGCAACACTGCCTTTGGAGCAGACAGATGATTTTAAGCCAGATGCCTCCTATGGGCTGTTGGGGTAAGCTCAGCTGTTCCTAAACTCTTCATATTGGGTTAGCTGAGTCACTCTAACTCACCTTACCCCAAGGGGACTGGCTGTGTGGTCCCTTACTCTGTTGCTGTTATGCTAACAAAAAAAATACAGAGATTGTTGTTTCATTCCCAGACCATTTCCATGATGCAGTTGCATAAACACAACAGAAAGTGGGGAAAGATGGCCAAGGAGGAAGAAGCACCCATGAGAAAGTAACATCTATAAGCTGTTCCACCAGCAGAAATGCCATGTCCAGCTCCATGCAATACAAAGCATTTGGCAGCAATGCTGATTTCAGCATGTCCCATGCCTTCTGCCAGTGCCACACCTGTCCAATGTCCCCTGCAACAAAACACTGCAAACCAGAGGATGTGGCCAGTGTTCCATAACACATTGTTGGTCTGCAGCTCTCCAACCAGAGGCCCAGAGTATCATAGAATCATAGAATCATGAGGTTGGAAGAGACCTCTCAGATCACCAAGTCCAACCGTGCCTGTCTCCCTACTAAACCATATCCCTAAGAAACTCATCTACCCATTTATTAAACACCTCCAGGGATGGTGACTCCACCACCTCCCTGGGCAGCTGTTCCAATGCTTGACCACTCTTTCAGTAAAGAAATTCTTCCTAATGTCCAGTCTAAAACTCTCCTGGCACAACTTGCGGCCATTTCCTGGTCCTATCACTTGTCACTTGTGAGAAGAGCCCAGCACCCACCCCGTCACAACCTCCTTTCAGGTAGTTGTAGACAGTGATGAGGTCTCCTCTCAGCTTCCTCTTCTCTAAGCTAAACAACCCTAATTCCCTCAGTCTCTCCTCGCTGGCCTTATTCTCCAGCCCCCTCACCATCCTTGTTGCCCTTCTCTGGACACGCTCCAGCCCCTCAATGTCCTTCCTGTAGTGAGGGGCCCAAAACTGAACCCAGCACTCAAGGTGCGGCCTCACCAGCGCTGAGCACAGGGGCACAATCACCTCCCTGCTCCGGCTGACCACACTGTCTGATACAGGCCAAGATGTCACTGGCCCTCTTGGCCACCTGGGCCACTGCTGGGTCATGTTCAGCTGCCTGTCAACCAACATCCCCAGGTCCTATTCGGCCAGGCAGCTCTCCAGTCACTCTTCCCCAAGTCTGTAACGCTGCATGGGGTTGTTGTGACCCAAATGGAGGACTCTGCACTTGGCCTTGTTGAACCTCATCCCGTTGGTCTCAGCCCATTGATTCAGCCTGTCCAGATCCCTCTGCAGAGCCTCCCTTCCTTCAAGCAGATCCACACTTCCACCCAGCTTGGTGTCATCCGCAAACTTGCTAAGGTTGCACTCAATCCCTTCATTGAGATCATTGATAAAGATGTTAAACAAGACTGGACCCAGCACTGAACCCTGGGGAACACCGGTCATGACCGGTTTCCAACTGGATTTAATTCCATTTACCGCAAGTAATCCAAAAGATAGCCCTGGCCAAGCAGCGAACAGAGGAGTCTGAGGAGGGTTGGGGAGCTGGAGAACAACAAATTATAAACTGCCAGATATCAATCCATGACACTGGTGAGAGACATAACCACATTCAGAGGGCTGTCCCATCTCAGATTCAGTCAGAAATGTGCAATGGAAATGACATCTAAGGTTGTCAAGTGAAGCAGTGTTAGCAGTGTAAGCTAATAGCTTGCATTACACTAACAGGAAAAAAAAAGGACACGTTTTTGAACCAACATCATTCAGGGATCTAAGAATTACCCTGGACACACCTCAAGTAAGGGCTTGTAAACCTCACTCACATGCACAGCCTTTCAGGGCTAGCTGACACAAAACTAGAGGCCTTTAGTTGTTATCTATACCTAAACGGCTACATAAGAAAGTCAAAGCAGCCATCTCGTACTGATAATGCACCAAAAATATGTCTTTCCCTTTACCCCAGCCATTCATGCTAAAAAATAGCAACTCAACTTCACATGTACTCTCTGTGCTAGCACTACTGAATGATCTTTTTGTAAAGTTGCTATTAATCAGCCTTTCCAGGCCAGATTTCAAACACTAAACCCAATCAAAACAATCTGGACTATCTGCAGTTTTAGACTAAGAGGTTGGATCACCCCTGCCCCTGCCTGCACTCCCCCTCCTCTCCAAGCTGGCTTTTGAAGCACTAGCAGAGAAAGAGGAAATTCCTCGAATTCCTTCATCAGCATTAGGGCTTGTTTTGCACAAACTTGGACAGAGGTTGCTCCTAAGGGACCAACTCATGTTTTCATCCGACTGCTGCAAGAGGTCCACTTTTATTTACTTATTTTCCTTCCCGCCAGCTTACCCAGCCTCCTTCGGTGAATGAAGAGCAGTAGCATCGAGCACAGAGATGCTGACATCGCTGCTGGACTGGCTAGGTTTTAAATTACTCTCTCCCCCTGGAGGTGGAGGTTCTTTCCTTTTTTTCTTGGCAAAGAAGTTCTTGAAAGTCTGAAATTTGGATTTTTTCTTTCCTGTAACATGAGAAAAATGAAAATTTATGGAAGTTGGAGGTGTTGCTTGTCTTGGAGAATTTATCTTTTAAATTCTGGAGGAAGCTTCAAAGCTAGAGCAGCCCATTCAGTTTTAGTCAGCTCCTTTGTAAATAATTCAGTGCTGGAGTCCAGTGAAAGGTGAAGCTGCAGTTCTTACATCTCCTGCCTATAAAGCAACACTGGCCATAGCTAACAATAGTGGTGCCTACCTAGATTCCACCTTATATAGAGAATGTATCTACGTACAACTGAACAGTGGTCATGCCCATCATGCTTCATACATTTTCAATAACAAAATTTATGTCCATATCTTTAACTGTTACTGTTCTTTACTCAGCTCGCTTTAGTTCTGCTTTCTCTTTTCTCAGTGCTGTAAGGAAACACCACCTGGAGGATATTTGACATTTGGAAAAAGGATTGGAACTGGTAAAAGAATTTATAAACTCTGAAACAAAACTATCTGTTTCCACATTAAACCAGTGCCCTAAAATTATATCAACAACGCCTCAAAGGACAATGGAACAAATTTATTTTAAGATATTGCCCTCCAGAACATAGCAGTCCTAACAACACAACTAGAAAACTGTTAACCTGATTTCAGATTTTCCATTGTCCAAATGAAAATACAAAATGAACAAAATAAACTATATGAAACATCACTGAATTCTTTCATTTTTAATAACCTTTAACATTCTTATTTATATACATTTTCAGCACACAAGTGCTGCATTTTGTCACTGAACCTTACATTGAGGGGTCACTTTGGAGTGGTTCAGGCCAAACTATTGTACTAAGACTCCTGTGATTGACTTAAATACATACGCAGAGCAATAACATCACTGCATATCTCAGCCAAATTCATTGTTCAATTAATACTTTACAGCAGTTGACATAATAAATGCCCACAGCTGGAGGATTCCTTCATAAGCAAGGCATTATTTCAACACAATTATTGTCTTCTCCCAGCAATGATTTAGTTGGTGATGCTCTGTCTCAACGTGTGCCGTGTACGTGTAGGGATCTCTGCCAATGGCCCTTATCTGGGCTGAAACTGTGCCACTGCACAGCTGCATCAGACAGTAGCCACTTTGAGAAATAAACAATGATACTGAGATCTGCTCACCCTGACTCCTCCCTGCTCTCAAGACCAGTGCCAGCACCACAAGTCAGGACATACAAGGACGCTGCTACACTGTGCGGCATGGACTGAAGAAACTGCGACCTCTCGGCAGAGCAGTAGCAGCAGGGAAGACTTGCACATTGTTTTTCAAGTGACTTGGGCTGTCACTGAGACCAAATTACCTTTCAAACCATGCAGAGCAAAACTGTCACGGGAGTCCCACACATCTGAACAATAACGGGATGGGGCGCTCCTGTAGAAGCCATGGAAGCCCTTCTCATATTCCACTGCTGCTTATCAGGCAGTAAGTGAATGAGACAGTCACAGAAAACGTATAGGTTATAGCGCCTGCCTCAAACTATAGAGCTAATCCCAAGGCTTTTGGATTTGTGAAGTCCCTCACAGGGCTCAATGAATTTCTTGCCGTGCCTATAGGATGAACTGGTAAGAGAAGTCAGGTTACCCAGCAACTGTAAGACCACAATGCCTCTCAATTAAAACAAGTGTGTTGAGAGTCCTTTAGGGAGTCTTTAGAAATGCCTCCCTACCATTGCTGCCATTCATACCAGCAATTAGACAACAGTTACAGTATTCTCCCAGGAAATTTGTCAAAGCTGAGTTGGTTTGTTTTAGATGAGCAAAACAACAGATGACGAAGTTTCATGGATTCAGACAAAGCTGCATCCCAAATTCATCAATCCAGCAATATCTGCTAACACAGTTCAATGACTCAATGAACAAAAGGGTAGGCTTTGCTACGTTCAGAGAGCTCTGCAACTTAAAGGCAGTCTAAATGAAAAACAAGGACATTGTCAAGTACACTGCTCATCTGACAGTGCTATGGACAGAGAGCAAGTTCAGTACTAGTCCAAGTATTGTCGACAAGCTGAATTGGATGCTGGTACTTCCAGAGAACCAGGAGAATGTCTGGGAAAAAAACAAAAACAAAAACAAACCACAACACAGTAATAAGAAAAAAAGAAGTAATCCTAAGGACATTTAAGAGAAATAGACATAAGTTGTACCACAAAGGATTACGTTGCCAAGGTACCACTCCAAATACTTGTTTAGATCAGAAGTGGTGCTAACTTTAGAATGGAATCTGTGGAAAGGATTGGCCAATGAGTAAACCTCAACTGGCATGGGACAACAGTTGGGTATCATTGTGCAACAGAGAGTCCGCTGACGCAAACACATTAGTTACTTCAGTGCCTTCTCTAGCCTCTAGTTTATTACCGATGCGCAGTATAAACCCTCTCCAGCAATAATTCCCCTTCAGCCGCGCTCTGCTCAGCTGCACGGCTTCAGCTCTTTCAGATGAATGAGAAAGCAGTATGTTTTCCTGCAGATCCAGAAGATGGTCACTTGCCACATTATTACACAAAAGAAGATAAAATCACCACTAGACACTTAGTGCTGCAGGCAGATGAAAACTGTGGGACTGCTCTATGCAAGAGCATTTGGCAGTAGAGACATGGTTCAGAAAGACAGTGTTCATATTTGTTTCCTGCTGCAAACAGTTGTGCATTCGTTTCACACACTGTTAAAAGGATGACACATTTAATTTAAAGGTGCGTATATGTCAGTGCACTAGGAAGTAGCCCAAGATATCACTAAATTTGTAGTGTGCTCTATGATAGCTGAATTAATAATATACAGGAAGATCTTATTACTTAAAATGGAAAAAAAATCATTGCATAACAAAAACCCACTCAAAGCAAGAAGAGAAAACCCAAGCTCAGACAACTATGCCTATTTCCCCTTTACCCACTGATGAATAATGACTTATAATTTTTTAATTCTTATGGTTACCAATCTTCAATTTTATGGCATTAAAAATAAAAGATTAAATTTAAAGGCTACTGCCCCAAAAACCAAAAGCCTTCTCCAAAATTAGTTGCCTATGCTATGATTTAGCCCACTCTAACAGAAAAGAAGCAGGATTAAGCATTTTGCTTTCTCTGTAAAGTTTGTCTTATTCTGTATTTTTTACTGTTTGTGTACTGCCTATTTAATTGTTTCTCCTGTGCACAGAGAATTAATGCATTTCTTTCTGCTCTTTCCACTGTTCTTCCATATAACAAGATATAACAGGAAAAAGATACTTTTTACCATGTCAGGCTAAGACTGTAAAAAGCACATGGAACATCTGATTTGGGAGCTCCGTTATCATATTTAAATTAAACAGTTAATTTGGGGATACTCTATGCTGACACATTGTGAGTTCAGGACACATTTTCCATTTTTTCCTCAAATCCAAGGACTAGATACTTTCACCAATAAAAACGCACGATTAAAAAACCCCACAGACAAGATTCTCAGAAAACGCCATGATTCTAGTTTCATAAGAAATACCTGGTATTGCCAGAAAGGCGATTAAATCATGGAATTCGGTAAGGTCCACATTGGGTGCTGACAGTTTTTGGACAGTGACCTGCTTCCTGCCATTGAGAAGGAGCACCATGCACTGAAAGCCCTCTACTACTAGTCCGACAGCAAGATAAACCTCAAGAAATTAATCTAGTTGACTAGACTGTGGAGGCTGGGAATTTTAGCCCCTAGAGCTTTACACAACAAGTCAATTAAAGTGATGAAGAGCTGAGGAAATCCTACATTACATGGGAAATAAGCAAAATATTCTAAAATGGCTTTATCCAGGTTCAGTCAAGTGTCTCTTGAAAACTTCAGCACAGCAGCCTGTATCTTTTTTATTTTTCAGTTCAGTTAGAGACAGAAATATTCCTGATGGTTTTAGAACTTAGGACAGCAAGCCATCTCCTGCCTTCCCCACTGCATGGGTCAGAATTTGATCCATTTTCTGAATCTGCTAGTGAAATTGACTACAAAATTTGCATGCACGGGTCTCACACAAGTTCAGCAGTATGCCACAGGTAGCACTGGACTGTTTGATAAGCTAGATTATACATTTAAGAAACCAGCCGCTGCTGAGTGTCCATCATTACACTTTCTTCACCCCTATCAATCTGCCACGCAGAGTTCAACTAACAGTCACTTTGCCATTTTCTTCTTTCTTCTAGCAATACTCTGCTGGTGGCAAGTGTATTTCTAAAGTATAAAGCAAGATGACCCTTGGAACTCTGTTTAAGACTTAAACTTCTGTTTAAGACAATTTGCGAGACATTAGCCAAATAAAAGCAAAAACATCAAGTGATACAAACAGCCACTTCTCCTGAAATGCCAAAGCCAGGATGCTGTTGTTCACCTGTCTCATCAAGAATATTCTGAACGCTGGCAAAGGGGATTGCCTTTAATTAAGACAACTCTTCTGCATAAGTCAGATATTTTCCTTTCTTGCCTATTATTCAATTCCCTCATGGCTGTTTGCATCAGCCCATGCCCCGAGATTAAAGAATAAGTAACAAACGGCTGAGAATGAGGCTGCAGTGGGGGTACCAATACAGCTCCCACAGGCAGAGGCTGGCTAACAGCCTCAACTCCCAGCTCTGCAGGATCCACCAAATCAGGCACAACGACCAGCCCTTCAAGATCTAACATCCTGTTTTTCAAAATCCAAGCCAGAATCACAAAAAGAAAATTCTCCATCAGGTTACAGCCCTCCAGTACTGTACATTAAAAGATCCTTCCTATAACGTTGCCAACTGACAAAAGCACACAGCATTTTTTTTTACACTACAAAAACCAAAACAACACTGTAAAACAAGTCACTACAGCCTCCCTGCCGTGGAGAAAATAAATCTTGACTTTCAAATCAGCTATACATTCTGAGAACAACAGCTCACCTGTGCACTCTTCATCTCTCTCTCCTGTTTCAGGTGACTGAGTGACCTCTGTTGTCCCTGTAGCCATGATATAGTCACTGAAATAGAGATGAAAGCATCAGTTAAATTTCAGTCCACCTTCTCAGCAGAATATGGTCCCACACAGCATGAATAAAGAACATGGCTGGATCCTTTCTGAAACTGCATACCCAAATGCTTATCACAAATGTAGCTTGTACACTTTTTTGCCCTTTGGCCACAGAACTTTTCCTCATTTTTCAGTAACACTTATTTCTCCAGTCAAAACTAACAAACCAGTCTAATTTCTTGCCGGTACCTCTCTCTTTTTAGGAAATCAGAATCAAAGTTTGCATTCATGAAAGATGCATTAAACTTGCTCAGCAAAGACTGTGATGCTTCCCAGTCTCAGAATAATGAACTTCCGTGATTGTTCTTTGCTAGAGATTGACAGCTCCATGCTGCTGTAGAAAACATCTTAAATAAGTGCTCTGCTGCCGGGGGTTCATGTTTTACAGTATCCTCACAGCAGGCACCAGCCTAATCTGTCAGCATTATTAAAATTAGTTAATCATCAGCACTGAAGCATCATCCTAGGCTGTGCTACATCTGTGGAAAACAACAGATCAAATTTATTTTGGACGCGGTGCAATCAGCTTTTAGCCACAAGCTTTGAAACCTTATTGCAAGCAGGGCTATTGATCAACCGCATTAGCTGATGGCATCATCTTCCTCCCTGATGAAAACAAAAGTTCAGCCTGGTTTTAAAATCATTCAATGTTAACCAGCTCCACTTCGTATTTTCCAAGATACCTAAATGGTGTCTGTCAGAAACAAAGGAATTAAACAGCAGACCACAAGAGTTACAGTACAAATGGCAAGCAACAATGGAATGTGACAGTTTAGCAGGGCATCTCATAAATCCTCCCCTTTGTTACTGAAGATATCTAGGTGATACATTTACATAGTGAACAGTTCCAATATGCTGTGTCAGGTCTTGAAGTGTAAGAAATTGTTACAAACAAATGAAAATACCCAGAAACAAATCCTACTCCCTTTTCTGCATAGATCTCACCGAACAGTTTTCCACCCGAGAGTGGTACAACAATACTGCTGAGTCAAGTATCTCAACAGCAAACAAGATTACAATTCTATACCAATTTGTGCAATCAGTAAACTACTCTATTTCTTCTGTATCAGCCACACATTCTATAATCTGTCGTACCCAAAAGCACCAGGACTTTCCTATGAGTCCAAATCCTCAGATAACCTTAAAATATAAGGTGCACAAAATCATAGACAGAGGGGATGGGACTGCCAGAAAACAATAAATAAATGAAGGGAGCAGACCATGGAGGTAAAACAGGCAGGGCTCCTGTGAAAATACAGACCGCAGAGTAAGCTACCCTTATGCCAGCCGAGCTGACATGCAAACTGCCACACTGCTGAAATGTGGGTAGAAATGGAGGAGAGAGACTGCAGTTTTCTTCTGTTTTATAACAGATGATCTGTGAGCAGTGATCACAGAAGTGCATTAACCCACTGTAGTTTTAAACAATCTCATCTCAACTTGCTAAAAATCAATTAAAAAGTCATTGCAGAGACCAGGACTGATTATACCTTTTCTAAACAATGCACTAAGGATTCTTTTGAAACAATTTGTAGGTAATATTGAGAAGAAACAAAAAAATATAAGACTTTTAAGATTTTCCCTTTTGCATGATCATAACCATTCAACTCTTCTCCCTTTTTTCCACATATCTCATCAATTATCCATGAAAATATCTTCCTTTCCTGCATATTTTGATTAAAGTGGTCATCAGCAGACTTTCTCATAGACTCTTTCTCTGCATTAAAAAGAAATTTGGTTCAAATTTTCTCCCTCAACTTTATACACCATGCATATTGATTATGTTAGATTTATCTTGAGGGAAAGGGAAATGCTTTTGAAATAAGACATCAAGAAAGCACTCAACAAATTTACAAGGACAAACTGGAAAGTGCCCAGATTTCAGCTTATTTTCACAGAATGTGAGTGGGCCTAACATTTGGTTCACTTAGACCTTGAACTTCTGCTTTACTCACCTTCAATAAAAATCAAAGCAAGAGAAAACGCTGCTTTCAGATCCAGCTCTTCTTTCACTGGGTGTTATTAAATTTATTAAAATTGCTCAATCATCTCAACTGCTCACTCAGAATCCCTCCAGCCTTTGGAGATATTTTAACTACTACGTTTACTACAACTGCAAGCATTTATTTCCAACTGGTATATCTTTTATACAAGTAGAACTATAATTGCAAAGCAGTTTAGCTCCGAGGCAGTCTCTTCGCTGTCAAATCAGCTCCTACATTAATTCCATTTTATATCTGAGTTCTCTGGGGCGTGTGGAGGTCAAGTGTCAATTGTAAGGGTGTATGGGTTGCTTGCAAATGTGTCCCATTTTGGACCTAATGGTTTGTTGACTTTGTATACCTCGTAACAGTTTCATCTTCTTCCAGTGAACTGAACAGTGACTTGAGGTGAGGGAAACCAACACAGATTTTTCCAAGATTTAAGTTAGCAAGTATTTAAATTTCAAGGAAAAAAAAAAAAAAACCCACATTCACAGCAAAGTGTTAAGTTCCCTCACTGAAAGCTTGATGATGTACCTGAAAGAAAGTTAGCAATTAAACAACAACACCTGGACTTCAAATTCTGATGGCAGCGCATCATACTTTACAGAGAATGGCTAGCAAGTGTTCTGAGAAGCAAATCGTAGGCTGGGGATCAATGTAACGGAGAAAAAGAGGGCAAAACCTCATCAATACAAATACACGCAAGTGCACAGGCATTAACAGATCGAACCTTCAGACATTCACCACTTCCAGCCTTAATGACAGTTGACAGAGGCAGTGTCAGGATGTATCAATACCATGTGCGTTCAGTTCAATCAGATGCACTAACCACGTGCACCCTGTGAGCTTTCCCTGAGCATTAAATCATTACAAAGTTTTAAACAAACACTGTATGTGTTTTGGGTTTCAGCAATAAAAATATTCAGGTTAAATAAATGGCCTTTTGGAGCAGTATTTATTATAGTCTTCAGGCTAGGAGATGCTGGAGGACAGCTGGAAGAAGGAGCCCTTAGAAGGATGGAGACTGTCTCCTCAGCTGGGGTGCAGTCAAGGCAGAGCAGCAACAAACTGATAGCTACAGCTGGCCAAGTAGAGGTGTCAAGTCCCAGCCACTGTTTGCTTCCCACTAGAAGTGGAACAGTGAGCACATTTCCCCAGTCTACAACTCTTTAACCATGTTCTTACTCCTCTCTCAAACAGCATTTGCAACCCTGCATATGTGCAGGCTTCCTACTGCAGAGGTACAGCACATAAAAGATGGTGAGTCTCTGCCGGACACCTTAAATGCCAGGCCTGTCCCTGCCCAGTAAGTCCACTGCAGCAATGCCTGTGTTAGGCCATGGAAAAGAACAAAACTTACCAAGAGCAGCAAGGATTGAGCACATGGTGTTCACCTCTCCTTGCACAGGGTGATGGGCTGGATGATTACATCTATGAATTAATGAATTACTTGCAAACAGTGAAGTGGCTCCCTACACACATGCAATCACAACAATAAACCTGACATTACCAGATCCTACTGGCATTGCCAGGGTGTATTTTAAAGCAAAAAAAGAAAACCTCCTACGAAGTTGCAGTGCTTGCTGTACTTTCAGAGCAGGCAACAGGACCAAGCCAGCAACCAACACTACCCTTGCTTGGTTTGATGGTTTAGATCTAGGCTCCCTGCTATTTCATGCAAAACATGCATTAATAACCCTACTGTGTGACATCCACTTGGAGCTCCTCAACTAGTTAAAGGAACTAATGACTCTTAAGAGAAAAAAGAAATCTCCAGGAACAGAAGAAATACCCTCATCTCCTTTTTGCAGACTGGGACAATTGGACAGATACTTGGAGTGCTCTACAGGAGGGCAGTGAGAGGGCAAAAGCAATTAAGTCCCGGGGTAGTGTTCTGACCATTCCCTTTTCCTAGTTGAGTACATTACTGAATATGTTCATCATATGGGGGTGAGGGGGAACACTGAAAGAAGAAAAGACAATTCCCTTCCACTGCTCAGTTTGTGTATTTAAGGACTCCCGGGGACTGAACACTGTACAGGACTCAAATTTCCTGCATTTAACAAAGGCCCAAGACAAACAGAAATGCTTTCTGCTCAGCCTCAGAAAAGGGACACAGCCGCCTTGCTCTTTTTCCAGCTGAGCAGAAGACTTGGCAACTGCACAGCAAGCGAGCTCTGAGCCCACATTTAGTGTTTCTTCAGGTTCAGTCCCTGCTTCTGTGTAAGCATTCTGGAAGGCCTTATGATAGAGAGATCAAAGGAGATGCTGAACCCTGAACAGCCTCTTCCCTGCCGAATAAATGCTTGAGGAAATAGAGACTCAAGAATATGAGGCACTGCATTCAGTTAGCATCTCCATAGCCTATAGAAGACAAACAATGGCAAGCAGCCAAGAGAAAGAAGAGAAATTTTTGCCTGGAGCTTTTAAAGACCGATTTCTTTCAGGCTACAAAAATTATTTGAAATTAAGCTGATGCTCCAGATTTCACGACACACGGTTTGCACAGCAAGACAGATCAGCATAGGGAAACACATGCTCGCCTATATCTGGTCCTCTAGGCCAGCACTCTGCAGCCAGCCTCCCCCCAGAACCCATTTCAAGCTACTGCAGGACCTCAGAGAAAGATCCTCTATTTCTCTTGAGTACCAACTTTCCAAAAAAATGCAGAATGAAGGATGGTTTAGTATGCAGTTTAGATTCTGCAGCAAAAGGTGACTGACTGGTTAAATTCTTGCTCTGTTGTATTAAAGCAAGTTAGAGGACTTTGTTCTGACAAAATGTAACTGATTGCTTACCTCTCTGGGAACCCTACAAGCCATCAATGAACTCGTTAATCCACTGACAGTAAATGAAGTAAAGTTTACCCCACTGACAGTAAATGAAGTAAAGTTTACCCTCTGCAATTCCACACAACTGGATTTTCAGAGGCAATCATAAAGCAACAGCAGAGCCAGCGAGATTCCTATTCAATTTTCACATCCTTTGAGCATATCAGGAACCAAACAGACAAAGCTCCCTTTGCTCTGCATGCAATGAGCTGAGCAAACTGCACTTCAAGGTCCACGCTCAGGGAACACGCTGAATAGTGCAGGATCCCATGAACAACTTTGCTGAAACAGGGTACAACCCAGCTGACAGCAGGAACTGGGATCTGACCTTGCACGGCTGATCCCATTGTACTCTTCCAGAGTATAGTGTTTCTAGGATGAAACTTTCAGGATTATTTGCCAGCCCCTAGCTGGTACAGCCCTTGCCAGACTGCTACTGGTTTAGGCAGGCATAAAAGAACAGCACAAACAGAAGTTTACTTTAGGACTCTGCTACTGCCTCCACTGATAACAGTGAGGGGAGGATTTTAAAAAGTTAATGAATACTGCTCTTGTAATTTTCACAGAAGAAGGGAGAGTTTAAGAAAGTTTAAGGTCCTTTTCCAAGGATCACAAATAATACAGCAATAGTAGCCAATAGGAAATCTGGATAGATTTTATCTGGATAGATAATATTTAATATCAATAAAATACACTCCCAGGATCAAATGGGAATCATAATTCCCCATAGCAACAGACAACATTCTGCTCCTACCCTTGACAAGATACTCAGAGTAAACAGCCGTTCACATAAAGAGATCTATTCACAGCTTTCACACTTTGGATTCAGACAACATCCCTTCACCACCCTCTGTCCCCACACCTTTGCTTCTCCAGAAGACAGGTCCCAATGTGCTGAACTCTTTTTACCAACACTCTGCTTTGAGAAGCCTCTGTCTGACAGTGATTCCGAAGGATTTCTGCAATTCGGCAGTGCCTGTTAGATGCTGCCCCCCTAGCGAGTGTGTGTGTAACACTGATGGAAAGCAGCTGGTGGGCTGAAGCTGACTTAAAAAAAAAGTAACAGGAGGAAATGCCTTTCATACAGTCACACAGGCTGAGTCTGTAATTGTGTGAGAAGCCAAAAGGATAAGAAGGAGGAAGGGCAAATGAGACAAATCCATGCATATGCTACTAGAGAAGACAGTGCAAAAGCACTGTTGCCAGTCCAGGAACTGAGGGAGTAAATGTCCCTGTGCCCTGCACCATCTCCACAGACTCACTCCCTCTCAGCAGGCACATCACTTGCTAAATCACTGCAGAACGGTGCCCCTGCACGCGGGGACATGACTGCAGCGTACAAACACAGACCTGTGTTACCCTAAACCTGAGTCAGGTACAAGAAGCAGAGTAGCTGTCAGTCTGTACTCAACTCAAGAGGCCAAGCCGAAGCCCAGGCTACCAGAGCTTTGCAATGCTTGGCACTCATGCCAGACAGATTAACCTCCTTTGAACATGCCATTTCAAGCCGGCTTCACGCACCTAATTACTCTGCAGTGCTTATTAGCATGACCTTGGGTAGTTGCTGTCAGCGTGAGGATCTCTACTGCAAGTCTGTATCTGCCCAAACAACAGAGCAAATATATACCTGTTCACCAAAAGGTAAGTAAAATGTTTCTGAATAGCCCATCTTTGATAATAATTTATTACACAGTTTTTCCAGTGCATTTTCTGGTCTCCCTTGAACAGGAGAAATGTGACAGAACTTTGCTCAAATCAAGACTGGCACACACAAAAGCTCAGCCAATATTTTGGGCTCAGGCTGCCCCCATTTTAAAGGAATGTACATTAAATGACCCAGTTGAATTGCAACATTTGGCATTAGCACAGGAATAATGCAATACATTTCCCAGGCAGTAATACTTTTTCTTTACAAGACCACACTGGAGAAACTTCAGGAAACAGCTGGAATGAGGATCCTCTTCCACTCTTCCTGAAAAGAAGTAAAAGAAGCAGCAGAGTCATCCAGCAACCATGCTAAGGAGCTAGCACATCGCCAGCAGTAGGACACAATCTCAGATCTGCTTGACATGGATACATTTGGAGGAGTCTGGAAGGAGGCAAAACAAGCATTTAAAAATCAGCCAGGATGTAACTGCCTTTCCCAGTTAGGGAGCTGCACCCAGTTAGCATTATTGCCTTTGGAAACAGTTTCAAGAGCAAAGCACCAGGAAATGTCAAGCCACTATCACTAAACAGCAGACAGTCAGGATGTCCAAGAGGCAAATATAGGCATAAAAGTAAAGTTCATGACAGCACAGTCAGGACATCCAAGAGGCAAATACAGCCATAAAAGTAAAGTTCACTGTCTCTGCCTCTTCAGGTGGCAAATTCAACAAATATGCACTATCTCCCATTCCAGACCTGGGTGATGGGCATATTGGGCCACTGCTTTCTAGCTTCTGTGTGTGCTTTTTACCCCCTCTCCAAATTCCTAATTGATTTTGTTCCACCTGTGGTCTTCCAGCATAATGTTAGATGGTCGATATCTGACCTGCAGTGTGGAGAGCCCTGGCAGCCCCTGTGCTGCTTCACGGGGATCAGCAAAAGGTAGCTAAGGAAAGGCATTTACCGTCAGCTGGCTTCAACGTGCTCTACAGGGGCTTGGAAAACTGTGTGTCTGAGAAAACTCCACGGAAATTGCCAATATCTGCAAACTGTGAAGGTGACAATTATTAGTTTAGACAGTAAAACCTTTGAGACAGAGCTCATCTTTTAAACATATCCTAGCAGTCAGAGACTATTGGACTGGGACTTGGGA
Source organism: Neomorphus geoffroyi (assembly GCA_033558235.1). Classification (NCBI taxonomy): domain Eukaryota; kingdom Metazoa; phylum Chordata; class Aves; order Cuculiformes; family Neomorphidae; genus Neomorphus; species Neomorphus geoffroyi. The sequence continues at coordinate 8,012,448 of JAUMJM010000045.1, read as the reverse complement.
GAACTGGCTGATTTTCATGGCTCTGTCACTGGACAACAGGGCAAGGTACTGGATTGCTGACAGTCGCTGTGTTATTTATCGCTCAGGCTTGAGCTTCTTTACCTGTGGAATCGAGATGGTCACACTGAATGCCTGGAAAGCTTAATGAGCCCTACGGAGGAGCTAAGCACTCTGTGATGGGAGACCGGCATGCTGGAATGGTACCAGCTGGCACTGCTACCAAGTGCTACACTAGACAAAAGATAAATAACAAAAAACCATAGAATTTCACAAGAGTAGCCTGCATATCTGCCATGCCCCTGTACCTGAGTCTCACACTGATTTCCATGATCTTATTCTCACAAAACATGAAGAATCATTATATCCCAGGCCTGAAAAAAAGAATCTGGACACATTTTTACCAAATTAAGCTGTCTTAATATTGCAGAGGAAACAATACTGAAACAATAGCGAACAGAACGCCAGAACTGAAACATGGGACTTCAGGCTATGTCTAAAGCTTTCTTTTTTTTTAATGTTTTTCCAAAATAGTCATTTATTCCTCAGTTTGTGGATTAAAGAGCAGCTTAAGGATGGGGAAGAAAAAAAAAATCTTCAGCTAGATCAAACTTTCCAGACACATTTCTTCCTAGAGGAGATAATTTAGATATTTAATGCCCAAGAACTCAAAATGCACTGAGAAAAAGGAGAGGCTAACAGAAAATTCCACGGTGACTTGTGTTACAAATTTTCACTCTGAAGATCAAACTGCCATAAAAAGTCAGCCATCTTTTGGCTCTAAAAGAGCAAATAAAATGCAGGCTTTGTGGTCTCAGAGGCTGCCTTTGGCAGGAAGCACAGGAAATCTCTCTTCATGTGAAGTCCCAAAACCTAGTTGGGGCAACATGCACTACACACAAAAATAAAAACAAAGCTTCTTCCTATGTTGAAATATACTGTGTCTGTCTTGCTAAACCCCCTGGTTCCCACTGCCCATGGGGATTTCTGGAACTCAGACCCCATTTTGGCTACTGATCAAGGAAGCACTTGGGCAGCCTCCATGCCTGCAGAAGGAGCTCTTCTGAAGCCGTGTGGAGTTTGAGGGTCTCCCTTCTTTTGATCTAAAGGAAAGCTCCTGCTGTACCTGCTGTTCTCTCCTGGCTGCTCTCTCTGGAAGATCATGTTAGGCAGCTTCTGAAGTACCCTTGGTCTTGAAGCAAATGGAGAACCAAGGGAGATCACACATGTTCTTAAAGCAGTCCCTGAGCCATTTCTGTCCCAAGGGCATCAACTGACTTTTCTCTTTAGTATGAGCAACTGCTGCAAACGGGTCCTACTTCCCTGGGATTCCAGACACAAATACATCTCCTCTAAAATAGGATCATCTAAAATAAGATTATCTGAGCGGATCCTCTTTTGCACCAACAGAATATCAAGCTGTACTCAACTGTGGTTTTAAGACAGCTGTATGGTAGCATCAGGGAGCAGAGAGAGTATGTGACAATAAAAAATTCCTGGTGGGTGACACCAAAGACAACAAGGACTAGAAGATTGGGTACTGTCAAGCAGGCAATGGGAAGGGTCGGAAAAGGAATCAAATGGGGACAAACATTCTGTAAGGTCTTCACAGGCCAAGATTGCAAGAAAGGAAGCAATAAGACAATTCGCATTTTTGAAGGAAAGCAATGAAATTTCAACTTCTGGAACATTCTTTTCACTAAACTGAGATGATGGAAAACAGTTTGTCTGCTAGAGTGAACCAGCAAATAATTCCCCTGTCAGATCAGTATTTTCCCACATATACAGACAGCTTGATGATTAACATGATGTCTGCATCACAGTTCTGAGCTGAAGCATTCCAATACATCCCATTCGCATCTGAACTACTGTGTGGATCAGAACTGCATTGTTAGATAAGCGAACTTACAAGCCCTGGCAAAAGCGTACACTGTTACATATTTCTGAGAATGAATAAGCATAAATGAATTCATCATGAATAAAAGTCAAACATTTAGTTCACTAATTAGCACCAGATTCTTGAAACTCAGAGGCCAAAAGAAACAACCACCACAAAAATTTGAAGCTGGAATGGTCTGGCTGGCTGGTTAAAAAGCAAAATCAGGCAGCTTTGTCTGCACAGCCAAGTTACCGTGCTCTGACTGAGAGTGCTACGATCCTCTCTAACAGTCACAAAGATACTGATGCGCACAGTGACAGGATACAACAGACCACAGAACACCTTGGTACCTGAACACCTATATTAATGCAGCAACACTCACTGGTATAACAAAAGAGTAAAAAAATTAATAATGATGTATGGGGCTCTGTTTATTCATGTACATCGTGTTGGAAATACGGGGCTGTTAGCACAACCCTGACTGTTAACATAGTGACAAATAGTGACAGCTCAGCATCTGCAAGCAAAATCAGTCAAGATATTAACTGACTAACAACTTTTTTGTTTAAACAGTGACTCCCACAATGGAGCCCTGGAGGGCCACCTGCTATCTGGATACAAATAATTATGAGTAATAAAGCAATAAGATAAAAGAATCTGTCTGCATTCAGTACTTGCTGTATTCAAAATACGGCTTACAATTCCTTGTTCTGTAATAGTTTTACCAACCTTGAAACTACAACAGATTTAATGCAGAATTATGAGCTTAGATCACATTAGCATAGAGTACTTTTTGCTCAAGTGCTGTCTTACAGCAGCAACCTGCAGGAGAAATTGGGAGGGAAATCAACCTTGGAATTACCTTGGGGTTTTCTTCCTGTTTCCCCAAAGAGAGACTTATCTCAGATTTTCCCAAGTTTGGCTGCTGATCAGCTCTATCTGCCCTCCACCAGCTCAGGTAGGTTATCTACTGGAAGCACAGCTTGGACCTACTACATTTTTGTCCCACATACTTATAGCCAGATTTCAGCTTTCAAAGCCAATTGAAAGGCCTTCACATCACAGCTATTTAACTTTCTAGACCTCTGCTCAAGGAGGAAATAACAAGTTAATCTCTCCAGCTGGCTATAAGGGTTCAAAGATGGACACTTTGAGTAGCAGAAGTTTCTGCATAAGAAGACAACACAAGGCAAATTATAACAAGATGTTTTCATGGCTCAGTCTGGCAAATCATGTAGACAAAAAATCTGACAGCCAAACGGTGCAGAAGAGCGAGAATCACATTCAGCAGACTGTTCCAAACCAAGAAGCTGCTACTCCACTGAAAGAGAAGCAGGAAGGCAGCCTTAGAGATGCCTGTTTGTCAAATAGTCAGCACCTTGGCGATAGGGAAAGGGCTGTTCTGCTGAAACCAAACAAATGGGCATGCCTGCTTGGAATTCCTCTGCCTTCAGCCAGCAAACACAGCGCATCACTGTGGCTGCTAAAACAAACAGCATCCAGAGAGAAGCACGAACAGAACGAGGAGGACTGGGAGACATGGAGTGACTCACTGGTGTATTAAACCAGAACTGAACTTCTTGCAGAGATGAGTCAAATGGAATGAAAGAGAAATAGTTGATCTTTTTCTTAATAATACAGCACCATTGTACTAACTGTGCTCAAGTGCCTGCGGTGCCATGGCTCTGCCACCTCCTGACTGCTTTTGTTCACCATCTCTACTATTCTTGAGTAAGAAAACAGGACTTAAGCCTGCACACATTTAATACCAGGCATAGCACTGATTTATCCATGTGGGCTGAAGACAAAATGCTCGCAAATGTCCAAATACTCTGTATAATTGCTATGTACAGGAACACGCCCATAGGTTGTGTACAGAAAGATTCCTCTGGAAGACTGACGATGCCCGGAGTCATTTCACCCCAGTTTGCCCACTCTGACTTGGCCCTAGCTAGGACAGCTCTCCACTTTCCACAAAGGCACATCCCTTCTCCTGTCCAGTGATTTATTTCTTGCACCCTTCATAAGTCGTTTCTTGAATCTTGGTATTGACACCTCTGTGTAGATCCAGTGATTGCCTCTACACTGATGAACTTGGTTTGCTGAGCAGGAACCACCTTTTATGCTCAGATATTTTCACCTCAAAAAAACTCACTGAAAAACTGTATTAAGTGATTCTTGTCCTTGTTGGGAAATATTGTGTTAAAGTGGTATACAATAAAGGCAGGTAAACCAAGCTATTTCAGAATATCAAAGTCTCCATAGGAAGCATTTCACCTTACCAGAATTCATTAGCCAGACACACAGATTCCCCAGAGCAACAGAGGACCGTGGCACTAGCTCAGCCACAGCTCCCAGGCCGCACACACTGACACCAAAGCCACACATGGCCTCCTGGACAACTGCCAGCCCTATGGAGCCTACGGACCATGCTGAGCTGAGCTGAGCTATCACAGGCAGGGATAGCCAGGGAACTCAGTGTCTCACTTTAAGCAGCCTATGAGTGCTAGAGAGATGCTCCATGTCTAAAACTGTGCCAAAGAGCAAGTCATCGTGTACTGTGGACAGTCAGTAAACACAGCTACTTAGACCCCATGGCGATTACGTGCCTCCAAGAAGTGACAGAGCCCACAGGCAGTGAATGAGCTGCTGACAGAGATGAGCCAGCGGTCCGAAACTACCCCGTTCCCCACAGTGCCAAGTTGCTACTTCAGTAGCAGTTGGTGGAGCTTTAAACCACTTCCAATTCACTTGCTAGTGTCCAAGCTAAAAGAGCAGCTGCTCACTGTGGATGAGGAACTGGCTGGGGAACCAAAGGCTTTAAGGACCCCACACGGATATAAAAGCTGTCAAAAGTGTATTATGCACCAAGGACAAAGGGGCCTCTGGTACTCCTTCCACCCTTCTCTATGAGTCCCTCCAACAAGAGGACTTGGGACAAGTGTGCAGGAGACAGTGAACAGACATCTCAGCTTAGCTGGTTATCCATCAGCTGGACAGCACTACACTGTCTTTGCAACAATCCCAGTAAACACCAACATCTCTTCCTGACACCCATCTGAACAGGCAACAAGGCAAGCTACGGCAACAGAGGAACAGCACCTAATCCAGAAGAAACATTCTACTCAATGTCAGTCACAACATCATTTTACATGCATCCATTGATCAATTTGATTTACCCGCACACTGAACTTCTTTGCAGAATTAGAGTACACATCAGCATTTTTTGACAATTTCAGACTATAAAAAAAGGATACAACATCCCACTCAAAGTGCAGAGCTTGGCATAGCAGAAGAAATTCAAACTGAAATATGTCCATAATTCTGGGACTGCTTTTGAAAAGCACCATAAAATCCTGAGTGACCACATTAAGTACAGATCAGTTAAATACGTTTACTTATAGTCTGTTACAGAAACCATTCCTGAGCTGGCATGTAAAGCCTTCAGCCAAATATTTTATATAGCTTCTAACACACTATATTTGTCTGGAAATTGGCAGTTTGTGTTGACCATCACTGAACCTTACTATTCAAGAAACCACATCTTCAGCTCATAACTATGTATTTGGCTAGTACCAAAAATTGAGACACATACGAAAAGACTTCTCCACAGGCTTTAGAAAACTTAATGATCTCAGTCCAGGTCTAATTTTTTTTTTCTGACACTATGCTAGGACAAAGCACAACAAAACTTTGCAACAAGGATGATGAGCTATAAACTTACTGGAAGAACAATTTAAAATCATCCAGGTTGCAGATACTGGTTAAGGAGAATTAGGAAAGCAATCTACAACTTTTATTTCAGTGAAATAGCAGCCAAATTGGGGCTGTGATGAAGAACTACCTAGATTAGGCTTTGGTCTTTTTTTTTTTTATGTGACATCTCATAGAAGAACATTAACAAAGCACAGGGACAGGGCTCTGCAGAAAGATCAGATTCAGCCATACATTACTGCAGCTTATTGGGGCAGAACGTTTGCTTCACTTTGCAAAATGTGGGGGAGGAAAGGTAAATGTGACAGCAACACAGGGCAGAGCTACCCAAAGCAGCTTCTAAAACAGCCCAGGTGCTTTAGCTGGACCCAGCAGCTCAGAGCCATTGGATGGAGCTCTTTCCTGGTGTCAGCAGCAGGTTTAATGGCCAGCGCTGAGCTCTGTGCCACTTTGGCTAAATCCCTACTGGTAGCCAAGCCAGTTGTTTAAAACATAGAAGTAATTTAATTCCAAAACAGCTTTCCTTGATAAAGCAAACTAAGTCCTACAGGTTGAGTGACCACAGGAGGATTTGGGGAAGCCATTCCAATGACCCATTTGTCCAGAAAGACAAACACTTCATGTCAAATCCCAAATGACTTTCATCCAAAATTAATCTCAGGCTTCAGACATCACTGTTACTACAATTGGGTCTTAGACTCATTTTAACTGCCAGTAATCATAGCCAAAGTAGTACAGAAAATCTGTAAAGACTGAAAAGTAGTAGTAGTTGCAGTAATCCACTTGGGAACACATCATAAGGATGAAATAACAGGTTGAAGAACTTAATTTCTAGATATATCAAGTGTAGAGACCTAACTGAAGAGGAACAAGGAGAAACTGTCAAAGGAAACAAACCCTGTTTCTCATAAATCAAGTGGAAATCCACCAGGAAAGAAGAGATCATATGCCCCATGAGAGAAATTTCATCTGCCCAGCCTTTATAGCCTCTCTCAGACCCTCAAGTTTGTTTTATACGCATTAGATGCTGTAGGATTTGGGGGAAAAACAACGTAGCATAAACAAAACTATGTAAACTGATTTTTTTGTCAATTCAAGTGCCAATCCTTCTACCTTCATCAGAACTCACTCTTAGCTCTTTTGCTAGTTTTGACCACATGCTCCTTTATCCAAGGCAGACTTGCTTTCCAAAATTTAATTCCCCCCCATAGATACTGGTTTTCAAATTTCAAAGAAGGAAAAGAGTCAATATAAGATGGAAATGCTAACAAATCCAATAGGAATTGTGTGCCTTTAAAAATGTACATTTCCAACAGAGTAATGTGAGATGAACTGTTGGTATGAGGGACACAACCCTTAGGAGAGGGAAGAGGTAAAAAAGTGAATCACCAGCTTCACTGTTGAACTACTTTTTCCCCTCTGCTACCCATACATTTAACTATCAGCATTCACATCTTAAGCCTCAAGGTACAACTTTCCTTGCCTTTCACTGTGCATTTTCACTTTCTCTAATTCCATACTGTATGCAAGAACAGAGCCCTCTACAGTCTGCTGATGCAGACCATTATCAAAAACCACTGCTTGTTTTTTGCAGCAGAAAATTTTGTTGCATTCCTTTGCAGGGAGAATGTCAAAGGAAAAACAGAATATATCTTCGTGGTGGTATAAAGCACAAATACTAACATGCATTTTCCCATTCTCTTTTCCCTTTACAGTCTGTTCCAACAGAATACGTCAGTGCAGCATTAAAATAATATTTATTTTAAATGCAACCAAATCTCTCAACACAGAGTGATTACAGAAATAAACCTCAGGTTGCTTACATAAAAACTGAGCACATCAAGTTCTCAAATAGCATTTGTTGCCAGATTTCTAGCTGAACATTTCTTAAAAGCCAATGTGCATTTCTGTATTTCTTTTTTATGTGTTAATATATAAACAAAATTGCTAATCAATAAGGAAAAGGACTTTTTCCCTCTTGCTGTAACTAGACAGGAAGATGTTCTTAATTCCTTTTTCAATATTTCATGTTTATACCTCTGAAGGAAAAAAACACTGACTGATTTTCACCAATGTGGTATTTCAGCCAGGACTGGTTTTTTGCACTTTTCTACTCAGAAAGGTACTTCATTCTCAAGGCATAAGCATTTTGTTCAGTGTTGCTGCTGAAATACAACAAAGACAGAAGGTCCAAATACTCACTAGACTCAGCTCACTTTGGAAAGGTGGAGGGGAGGGTTCAGCATTGCACTTACTTTTTACTTTTCAGACAACCGTAGAATCCAGCCATGGCCCTTCCCGGCAGGCGTGTGTGCATTTAATTCATCCTTGGGTGTAGATGCCAGCACAAAGATTCTGCAGCTTTGTATCCTGCTCACCAAATGCCCACACACGCACACAAGAAAGCCAGCATGCCGATGCAATTACTAGCCAGATAAAGTTCCTGATCTGAGGCCCTCATACTCTGCTGAACCGGGTCCAAGGAGGGCTGTGCCTGCTCCATAAATGGTTATGAATTGTTAACTCCCTCTTTTCCTGTCTCCTTCCAGCTATTGGTAAGCACAGCATCCTAAGTGTAAAATACCATATGGCATTTGATTCTGTCTCCCTGTGGGACTAATGAGAGGCTTGGTTGTAATTAGGATGTGAAGAAGCCTTGAGAAGATTAATTGTTATTGTTATTTTTTAGACAGAGAAAGGCTACAGAAAATACTTGCAATATCTTTGAAATAATCACTGTAGTCATTCCCCAGGACACAATGCATGCAAGGACCATCCAGAACAGGCATTATCCCATCTCACTGAAAATCACAATCTATACTAACAAGCTATTTTGCATATTAACCAAAAAAAAAAAAAAAAAAAGAAAAAAAGAAAAAAAGCGCGCCATGTCTGTAATATTGCAAGATCAGGGGGGAAAAAAGCTCTGGAGTTTAAAGAAGCCAGCACACTCATATGAGAAAAATAACTGCCTGTTGATGCCCTTTGACAATACACTAACAGTCATTACTCAATGACTGCAACTAAGCAGGACCTCACTAGGTGTGGAAGGAGGAAAACGGCTACGGTTTAATGCTGGGGAACATAAACAACATGATGCAGCTCCATTCACAGGGGTGATCCAAGTCCTGGGGACAACATAGCTGCACACATTTCTGACATGACATTGCATTAAATTTACATTTATTCCTTAAAGACCAGAATAAAACTATATTTATTTGTATTTCTCAGCTAGTACATAATACCTAAATACTTGGGTCTGGCAAGCAAGTAAGAGGGAACGTTATATGAATATTTCTGTATGAGTTCCTCTTAAAGGCACTGAGTAGCAAGACCAGATCCAGATCTAAGATGGAGCAGTTCTTCTGGAATACTGGGGAAAAAACAGTAAGAGAGATATGAAGTTTCAGAAATGCACCTCTGGTGAGGAGTCCCATAACTGACACAGCTACTACAGTTTCATAATGGTGTAGAGCTTTGAAATCTACAAACAGACAGCTCTGTTCCTCTATTTTCTATAAAGCCCCCTCACAAAGAAAAGCTGTGACACAAATAATAAATGACAGCAAGTTCAAGGGTCATTACTGACAGAAACCAAATCCTATTCTAGTCTAGATTTCCACTTAGCAGTAAAGAGAAAGTCTCTACAAGCAGCCAACTTCAATGCCACCCAAAGAAGAACTGCAAATCAAAGCTAGCCTCAAGCAGACAATTTCCCTCTCTTGGGAAAAGACAAAAAAGCACAAACAGAGTAACACCAGCTGAAGTTTTACCCAAACCAGTTTTGCTGTTGTCCTGATTTACTGCTTTGGTCATGATGACTTTGCGCTGAACTCCTAATCCTAACAGAAGGCAAAGCTAGAGAGCATTGGTCTCCACCCATCAGAGAAAGCAGGAAAAAAAAAGTCCAAATCAAGGTGCTGGTTATTGGGTAACAATCACCAAGAAGGAATTCCTGGAGGTTACTGGAGAAACCTTTTGACTGGCTTAATGTACAAGTCCTTGGACGTAGGACTGCATCTGAAATCTGCCTGGCATTTATCTCAGAAAATGCTGCCAACGGAAACATTTCTAGTAAGAAATAAAGAAGACCTCATGAAAAATTCACAGTTGTATTTAAAAGCAAGAAGGATCAAATGGCCTTCTAGTGGGAAGGCCCAATCCCTAAAGCCAGAGGAAGGGTGTAATCCTGATGGCTTTCATCGCTTTAATTGGTGTAGAACACAGCCCACAAGCTTCAAAAATCAGATTTTTTGCTAACATGAAGCACATTCCCTGTCTCCTTACCTCCTCAGATGGTTTGCCTTCAGAATATCTTTCCTTTCACTTTTCTTTTTTTTTCATGTATTTTTGTCTTGAGTTAGTTACTTGAACACGCAAATCTTCATCTGCTGGGTTCCATTTAGGTCAAACACAGCCCTGTTCCCAGGAACTGGCAGTTTAGCAACACACATTGCACCATCTAGAAACCCCCTTACTTTCCAAGAAGCACAGACTAGTAAACAGTCATTAAAAATAATTAACCCACCTCCAGATTTAATACTTTTTGATTCTCTATCTTCATATTACTCTCTAAGCCACTTCATGGTAGCACTTATTACTCACTGCTCTGCTTCTTTATCCCCAGCACAGCTCCACATGGCTGCATACTGAGCTTTATGTGTACAGATCTCAAATCTTAGATGTTGATAAACATCATGGCTCTATGTCCACAGGTGAATCAGTGCAAGTAAGCAGTTATGTACTGTACCGCAGCCCGACAGTTGCTGCACTGACATTAGCTCTTCACTTATCAAGTGCTAAAGTGAATGCACTGTGCTACTGTCAGTTAGTTAATTAAAGCTGTTTTCAGCCTGGAAAGTAGACAAACACCAAACAACCACAGAATATAGACTTGGGCACAGTAAAGAAGGTTCTTTAAAGATAGGGAAGACAGCAAGTTTAGACACCTGGAAGCTGAATCAGATCTGGATTTCCTCTAAGGTTTGTGGCTTGTCCCAGTCTAGGCCCACTTTCATTTGCAAATTATGGCCTTCCCCATCGACTTCTTCATACTTGCTGTCACTGCTTTCCCTCAACAGCCCAACACTGGCTGCCGATACCAGCAGCCATGAGGAGGCAGCAGAGCTCCCGGCGCCTGGTGAACCTTCCTACAAGTTTCTTAATTTATCCAATGGGAGTGAAGGAGGCAAGTTTGAGCAAGGCCCAGCAACCCAATCACTGAGAAATGCTGGCACCAAAATATAGCTCCTAAAATCAGCGAGTTGTTTCACAGTCACCTTCACCTGTGTCATTGCAATAAAGGCCTCTTCAACATAAGTAACCAACAGAAACTCATAATCCAATCAAGGGACACTCAAAATGAGCTAAAAAACACTGGCATGTTTCCACGGTCACTTCCTACACACACACATACACAGAGTGCACACCAGCAGCCTGACAGCAGAGGTGTGAGGAGCTACACACACAAGCAGCAATTCAAAATATGTTTTGTGTCCGACAGATCTGCTGCTTCCATTGCAGCCTATTGCAACTAGATCTCTAAGGGCTAGCTGTGTCCTTGCCTCCCTGGCTCTCTCACTTCACACTATGCAAAATGTCCATTCAAAGCTGGCTTGCATGCAGTCAGGACACATACACAGGGCAAAGCAGCAGGGATGGACCAGATGTCACAGTTAGGAAATCCCATGATTCACAAACCGTCTTTCAACTTGGATATTTTATTTATATTTTTTTATTTATTTTCAGAAAGGAACAGAAGTTTCATGTGACTTTTTCACCAAACAAATGTAGTAGAAATCCCACACCAAACTGACAGACCATAGCATTTCATATTTCCTGTATATTTTAGTATCTCTGAACTGATTTCTTGTGAACAAGGCAGACTTTCGATTCTCAGCCTTTAGCCTCTACCAAAATCCAGTCTACTTCTCTCTCTCCTAGTTGTTTTAAGTCACATTTTGACTAAATTCCTCTGATACGTTTTGCTATTATGAAAAACACCGTGAGCATTCACGGAAGGTTTGCAGCTCTCCCTATCACCATTGCAATAGGATGAGCTGTCATATACTGATACATATGCACTTGTATTTTATATAATGAAGATTCTGTGCATTTCTTACATGTGTGTTGCGTTTGTTCTCCCAGGAACATTTGCACTTTTCAGTTATTTTCCCTCTCTCCACGCTTCTCAGCTCCTGCCAGCCTGAGCACCAAGCGCCCTCCTGCATCCCTTAACGCAAGTGAAGCTGTGCAGCTCCACAGACCATCCCCTCCTTTTAGGGCAGGGCTGCATATCCTCAACCAACTGACATTTCCTAGTCATTTGTTTAACTCTGAAAAAGTAACCCTGCCAGTGTCTGAACATCAGATAAGGTATCTGGGGCAAATCCAGCAGAATCCAAGTTTAACTTCCAGTTCCCACGTCTTCACCGTTGAGCAATGAAGCCTAGCTTCATTGAGACCTTTCAGCCTAGATTTTATGCTACATTTGATCGTGCCCAAGTATTTATAAAAATACGCCATTCTATCTGAACTGCACGTAAAGCACTCTTTCCATTATAATCTGGAATAAACCCTGCACAGAAATCTGACCATAATATTGCAAGTCACTCTTCTCATACCACTATTCTCTCTGCATCTGGCATGTGGATTGTTTACCTGCATGATAACATAAATGTGTTTCTCAGGAAACACTTCTCTGAAGCAGAAATGGATTCAGCTTTCTTGCAAGTGAGATTCCCAGGCTAGCAAGTGGGCCTCGCTTGGAAATTTTCAGTGAAAACCCTTCAATACTAAAGAAACTAAATACTCATCCCTGTTAAAAGCTGCAATATCAGAGCTTTAAATAAACAGGGCTGGAATCAAACACAGTGCTCTGCAGAAAACAAAGAAGTGAAGATAAGAGGATTTCTGCCTTCCAGAGTTTATACATCCATCTGTGATTAATATCAGGAGGGAAATGAGGGTCAAAGCCTATCTCTGAAACTGAAAGTAGGGAGAGTAGTCAAGGAGGCTCTAACTATGCACTATATCAGCTTTTTATTCGTGTATATAAGTCTGAAAATTCTGCCACAATACTTGCTCTGGAGTCTAATTACTATATGTTGCTCTAAAAATTGTGTCTATTTTCACACTTTGCGTACCATGTGTGGTATTAGGGGGATTTTTATTGCTGCTATTCCCTGTTATAGGACTTTCTGCAAGCTCCTTCAATAAAAAGAATATTTCAAAGAGAGCAGCAGCAAGCGTAATCTCTTTGATTCCAATGTTTGGTAATTCTGAGCCTGAATAATTCCTTGCATTCTAGCATAAACACACTGTCTTCGCCTCTGAGGAAGGAGTGAAGATAAACTTTGGAATGGGGTATCCAATGCATTACTGAGTACTAAAATACAGCCAAAAAGATACTGGCATTCTAAATCTGTCCTTTGTGTTACCACAGTCAAATGTGAACTCTTCCTGGATTATCAGGAGGCGAAGGTCAGGCCATGTGTCATTCGAAAGGTAATTTCCCCAGTGTTTGCAACAGGATCACAGATCTAACCTCAGACTTCAGTGTCAGAAGATACCAATTACCAAACAAATAATACAGATAAAGAGGTAGAAGTGTTTGTTTGACATTTTGCAAATCTACAAAGATTGATTTGCATATAAATGCCATGCATTTATAGAAATAGTAGCAGCATCCCTGTATACACAGACAATATAGCCAAGATGTGCTGCCTCTCACGTATCTGCTTTTTTCATCCAACATCATAAATCTAAAACCTAAGATTTTAATAAGTGTGAAAGAAAAGCAAATTATTTTTTACACAGTGGAAGAGCTTGGTATTTCCTGTGAAAATACTAGCACGGTCAATATTTTATATACTGGGAAACTGTGGTTCTTTTGTTTAAGGGGGGGTAGTGCAGAAATTGCACAAAAGAGCTCTATTTCTACACATTCTGACTTAAGAAAATACCATGTTAAAAATATTAACTTCCAACAACACAACTTCTGCTTCTCAGTGTCCAGGCAGGCACCGATATACAAGACCATCTGGAAAGAAATGTGAGAACACAGTATGTAGCTACAGGCACATGGACCGGTGCCTAGTCTAGATGTCAGACATCAGAGGCAACAGTTACTGAGTCTAAACAAATATCCTGAGAGATGTGAATAATGAATTGAGTTTTCTACACCCCATTCTTCCCAAATTCCCCTCTAGGGATAGATCCAGTCCATGTCCTTGCAACATTCTTGCCAAGCTCCCTTGGAGACAGATCAGACTGACATTGCCACTAAAGCTTATGCTGCGAATAGCAATCAAGTTTAATGACTTCCCATGTATATTAGTTTTGCGCTAATGTAGGTCCACCTCTTCAACAGAACTACTCCCGATTTGTTTGTACAGGTATAAGCAAGAGTAGATCCAGAGCCTCACACATCTGGAATAATATTCCTAAAACCATCAACATCCTGAATTTCAACTCAATCTGAAATAAAAATTCAAAAGCGAAGGTCATCTCTTGATACCATCTCACTGGCTGCTGGCTGCAGCAATAATACAGGAAATCACAGAAGCACAGTTCTGGGGAAAAGGCTGTCTGACTCCACTGCCTGCAAACACAAGGCTAAAGATAAAGTGACCATTAACCTTCAGAGAAGGGCAGTGAGATCTCAGAATGTCCTGCCTGCAGTCTTTATTGCTCCAAGGGGAAATGAATAGAAAAATAGAAGTCAAAACCGCATATTCTTGACATGTAACTCAAATTAGTAGGCAATGGTAACACCTCACTTTCTTTGTTAGCTTTCCTCTGTATAAAGGCATGAATACAGTACCTGGTTCATTCCACACAAACTACAAAATAAGTAGAAAATATTGAGTAATAACAGATTTACTCCTATCACTTGATATCCACAAGATTCATCCCAAGCACCAGACCTCTGTATCCCTCTGCACAGAATATAATATTACTCCATCCTGCAGATACAGCTGGGAGAACTGAGGCAAGAGTAATTCAGTGACTTTCCATAAACCGTAAACTGCAACTGGACCCAAAGTTCCTAGCGCCTGGAACTGTGTTTTAGAGTCTTTCCCAGCCAGAAAAGACCCTACAAGAATAGGCACCCTATAAATATCTAAGATAACTAAGTTCACTAGCCAGCCTTCAGCAATGGGAACTCTTACAGGTTTGCTGGCATCAAATACTGAATTAAATTAGAAATCAATGACTGCACTACATGATTTGGCCCAGCCTGTCCAGAGTTTTAAAATCATCACATAAAAAATACCTCATCGTGAGCAAGTTTCACCAGAGCAGACTCATAGCACAGCAGAGTCCTCACACAGCAGCCCAACACGTTACTCAGACTCCAGTTCTGGGAATCTTTAAATATCCCAGTGCGTTCCCAATTGTCTCTTAAATATGCTGGAGATGTTCCCATCGTAGTGGGTAGGGAAAACATCCAGAGGCAGGAAATAAGCTAATTGCAGAAGAATTTTACCTAAAACTGCTGAAAAAACTACAGTTCTGTGTCTCCAAGTCAGATAATCACATGCTTAAACTGGGTCTCTGCTTGGTCCTTCCCATTTCAAACCACAGTGCAACCACAGAGCTTGGCATACACTTAAAAAATGCACTGAGTTGATGGATCTGTCTATCGTCCTGAGATCAGCAGTATCTGAAATAGCTGACAATCTTAAATCCACTGTTTTGGTATCTTTCTGCTTTACCATGAAGATGAGGGGATACCTACAGCTTTCCTAGGATAAATGCCACTCAGCCTCACCGTTCCAGCCCCTATTCCTAGCCTTTAAACAGAACATACTTATGATCCACTGGTATTGGCTTTAGGTATCGAATCCTTGCTACTAAGTAGTTCCTTCCATCTAGTGGTTTCCATACAGTGAAATACCAGCCAATGTTGCAGGTCCAGGAAGAGGAGCATACACATGCACCACATAGCTGAAAAGTCACCTACCCCTTCTACAGGTTTTATCAGCACCTTTGCATGAACACAAACTCAGATCCTCTCACAAAACAGTTCCTTCGGATACAACATGGGGGCCAATATAGCTGATATCATCTGACACAGTACTCAATGGACTGGAGTACTCAATGGAGTGCTCAATGGACTCTATATATTACCTGGAGATAAGCTAGTGTGAAGTCTAAGGATTAGCTTTCCTTGTTCCACACTCAGAAAGCTCCTTTTGGTCACAGAAGTACTAAGCCAGCCCTCCGCCTACAGATAAGTATTTATACATAATATGTATAAGACTGGATAGTATCTAAACGCAACTAAAGGTTGATGAGCTAAGTTAAAAGATAGATTTGCACTGCCTTCTTGATTACATAATACCTAGATCATAATTTTCTCACTGTAGATGAGATTTAATACTTCCCCAAAGCAAGTACCAATGTTAAACGCTAACAAAACTTCTGGATTTTTTCCTAGATTGTGCAAAGTTTTCTTACCATGAATTCATACATAATTGTTAAATATAACAGGATGTTAGTGAAAAGCCTCCAAAGGGAACGCCACTGCATGTTGCAGAATAACAACTGGTCACTAGGGAAAATGGTGCTAGTGATAATATGATCAAGCTTTTATTTTGATCAGAATCAGTTACAAAACCAGCAGATCTGAGAGTCCCATACACACTACAAATGTAAAGCCCCTTCCACCCAAATGAAAACCTGTTCAAAATCTGAAATATTTTTCCTTTGGAGGAATGAGGGAAGATGATTTTGCTGGTGCTGATTAATGTCTAGTGGAATGAAGTCTAAATCACACCCTATGACTGTTCTTATCCCTCTTGTACTCCAGAATGAAGAGCAGTGGCAATGGCCATAGTTTGAGGGTCAGTAGAGCCAAAGAAACATGATGACCAGAATCAGAACGTGTAAATTACTTGTAGTCCTTCTTTTCCTCTAATCCAAAGAACAAAAGTAGTGGTGGTATTGTTTATAAGATAGTTTCTTCACAGTCATGACAATAATAATGGCTGGTTTGCTCCTTTTTTTCCCCTCTTTCATCTATTTAACATTATTTTACACCGTTTTGCATTGAAAAGATAATAGAAAATCTTTTGCATAGCCTCAAAGCTTGACAAATCAACTAAAGCAAGAACTGCTGAGATAAATGATAGTCTTTCCTTGACTCAGATTTCTTGCTTTAAGCTGATTTACTGTAAGAAACTTAACATTTTAGTGTATTTTCTTGTACAATAAGATAGCATTTTTAATTATTGCAGAACCCACAGCTTTAGGAGTTTAACTCTCAATAAATCCACTCTTCAGTCAGCACAGTTGCAATAAAGTGATAACGTACAAAAGAGATTAAAAAAAAAGGCATTAAAAAAATAAATGCTTAAAGAAGTAAATGCTGGTAGTTAACAGGTCTATAAACAGTATGATGTTGTTCTGCTCACTGTATTGCTCCTGAACTTTCAGGAGTACAAAAGCACCTTGCATTGTGGTTTTGAAATTTACTCTGAAGTGGAATAGCTGCATGCTATGTCGTTGTCAAAGGACCAAAACCTTTGAAAATTTAAAGCTTTATGCATCTGTAAGTAAGGTCCGTCATAATATTTCTGCAAAAAGAAAGAATAAAGGATTTTGGAAAGCACTTTCATTAGTATTGTACACAAAGCAATTCTGAAATGGCATCTCCACCTCCGTTTACCCTCCTAACACACAGGTTTCTTATGCCACATTCTCTGTAACATTGTGTTTACAAAACCCTTTTTTAACTAAGATTTTAAAAGTCAATTATATAAATCCACAAGCTCCATATAAGGTGTTAAATCATTTGCTGGCAGACTCCACTATAACATATAGATTGGAAAAGCAACAAAAATCAAGCAAGCACTGTTCATACACGCTCCCTGCTTGCAGCATGTTCTTGAGTAATTATACTATGTGTCTGTAGTTTAAACCTACAAACTCAGACCATTTCTCAAATGTCAAGTAAACCACCTATCTTACCTCCACTGCTTTTTTTCCCTCACCCTTTCACATCCTCCTACTGAGATAATAAAAGGTATCACATAAAAAAAACAGAGGGCAAACTCACGAAAACTCAGAAATCCTGACACTGCTTTGAAACAAAATAGGATGAGAGAACACAACTTCTCTAAATCTTCCCCCTCTTGTGACTAGTGCTGAGGAACATAAGAGCCGTTTCTTGAACCATAGGAATAAAATTTATCCTCACACTGCAAGGAAGAGCCTTAGACCCCTGTTACCTGGCTGCAGTCATGTGCACCCTGGGAAGTCAGCAACAGGCCTGGGAAAAGATGCTGGTTTGCCAGATACCATTGCCCAGGGTGGGACCAGTGTCCCCAGACAACATGGTAAGGGCTGCAGCTTCAACTCTCCAAAGCCAGGAACCATAAAAAAAAGAGAGACAAAAAAAAAAAAAAGTGTTGGCACTCAAAAGAGCAAAGGCTGGCAAAGAACCAGCCAAACTAGAGAGGCATTAACTCCTTATGTGCTGACAGGTATCCTTCCCATTTAACCTAGTGGACCACAAAAAAGGTCTTGTGAAGTGTAAACTAGGAAAAAAGAATGGACATACTTGACCATAACCTGCTATAATATTTTCTGGCAAATTATAGCAGTAATATTTAACAGACTTCTATGAATGATGGCAGCCTCTTCTGACTAATAATTATCAATTAAATTTAGGAAACACGGGTTCAGAATGGGCTGAAACAGCAGATGAAAAGCTGAAGAATGGCAGTGAAAGTGGGAGAGGCTGTGTAACTCCCTGACATACCGTTTTGCTGAGGTTAGCTCTAGAGAGGATGTCAAAGCCATAAGCAAAGCAAGTATTTGCACTAACCTCTATCTTCCCCCACAGGCTTTTAAGCAGCAATTTTAAAAGAAGCTGTGAAATAAGATCCTCATGACTTCCTACAGTTTTAAGAGCTTGGAGTAGTACAGCCACCCCCAAGTCAGCATTCCTGAGTCAGCAAAACTACATGATGGCTTAAACAAGCCGGTATAGTGGAAATATTTGGTGCTCTCTTCATTTTCAGTTTCTGAATGATTAAGGAGCCTGCTTTCAAGCTTTGTGGCCAAGATGTATTTTGGCAGTTTTGCTTGGTTTTGGTTGGCCAGAACTTTCAGAGTCTTGCAAGTCTGCTTGGCTGTGCGAGCTACGACCTGATGAGATGTCATGAGATTTATGAGGGGAACTGCAATAGTCAGCAGGAGCGAGGGAGGAATAGTAGTTAAAACAATCCTTGTTAACAACACCAACTGCAAATCTCAGTGTCTGCTGCTCACTAAAGAGGTGGTTTCAAGTTCTAACCTGTAGCACTCCTTCCTTACATTGCACATATAAGCTGTCAACCAAAGATATAGAGATAAACTTCTCCAGAGGGAGAGAAATCCAAACTTAACCTTAAACTACACAATATTCCAACCTTAAACAGACAGAAGAATCAGCATAGAAACTCAGAGGGGACAAGACTGCATTTCCACTAAAAC
The DNA here is from genome assembly GCA_033558235.1 of Neomorphus geoffroyi. NCBI lineage: Eukaryota > Metazoa > Chordata > Aves > Cuculiformes > Neomorphidae > Neomorphus > Neomorphus geoffroyi. The sequence continues at coordinate 7,993,373 of JAUMJM010000045.1, read as the reverse complement.
CAATGTCAAGTAACAAAATCTCAGGCAATGTGTTTGAATTCATTTAGAAGAAACCAATGACATTCAAATGGTATCTATGCTTGTAGCATCAGGGTTGCTTTTGAAAGCTATTTTGAACTTTAAGAGGATGTATATGTATCTGTGTACGCATGACTCAACATGATGCTGCTGGCATTCCAATAAAGTCAAGCCACTGATTCTTGAGTTTGGGCTGTATCCAGAGCCCATTAAAATCGATGACAGTCTTTCCACTGAGTTCAACTCCTCCTATCAGCCTCGGCTCGCAGTCTGACACACAGCAGGGACTGCACTCACGCTGCTTTGTCCCCTGTTTGACTTACTGCACAGCTTGATGCTTATGTTACATAACTAAAGATATTGAGACCAACCACACCACACGCACTGTCCACAGCACAAACACCAGGATTACTGAAAATCCTCAGGAAAAAATAAAAAAAAAAAATCAGCTCCCCAGTTTGCTAAACCAATGTATATTTTCCTTTGTTTAGAGAGAGAGTTCATATAAACAAACACATCAATAATTACGAATGAAGCTCTAACACCCTTCAACAGCGTCAGATGCAGTAAGCATTCTGGTCAAACTTGTAGTGGATTTTAGCAGATACTAAGCATTAGTGATTAAAGATGTGTTTGTTGGTATTAAACATATCAGAGTCTCTCCCACATACCTGAAGTATTATTTACCAAGTGCCTATTTTCAAAGCTGTTCAAAATTGAGTAACATCTTAGCCCTTCTCTTAACCCGTAGGCATCATCCCACTGTCTGCACTTGTGATTTCTTGTGAAATATTCTAAGCAACCATTGCACTCTACATAAATTTATTTAGAATCTAAATCAATGGGCCTGTATTAAGCAGGTCTTATGACCAAGCAGAATTTTTCATTTCTCCTTTGACTGTCATACATTTTCTGGTAAAAGAAAACATACCTGTGTATCTGTCTGCAGCAAATTCTCTGACTGGTAAATTGAGATACATTGCAAGTGGAGACAAATATTAACTCTGACACAGAAGCCAAAGCCAGTAAAACCTTTTAGGTTGTAAAACATAACTTTTGCTGCTTAAGTCTGCACTTACTGGCAGACTAAAAGAAGTCTAAAGGGGGATCTACTTCCCAAATGTCTGAATACAGCCAAAACCTATGCTGTGGGTTCAAAAGGACAAAGGGGTTTGAGTCACTGTCTGCACCAGGCATATCTCCATCTTTGTGGTCATAGGAATCTGTGACAGATGCTTCACTTTCATAGAATAGAATCATAAGGTTGGAAGAGACCTCCAAGGTCATGAAGTCCAACCATACCTGAACCGTACTGCCAGCCTTTCAGAAAAGTTCCATCAAATCTTCGACGGAAACACAGGCAAACAGCTCAGGTGGAAAAGTCTTCCAACTCACAATGATCTAAAAAAACTTCCGGAGTTTACTCGTGGTTCATGTAACATCCACATAACTTGTTTTACACAGTACAAAAAGTATTTATATACATACGTTAAGTGCATAAATATATATACACACACACTAAAATTGAGTCAGTCATAAAGTCCAAGATAAGAAAATGTGCTTTGCACTTTCTTATACTATAGTGAGTAAGAACTGAGCCAACTTTGAATTCTGCAGATATGGACCCAAATTCACTGTTGGGCTGGATAGTTCTGTAATCCTTGCATACCTCTCACCCCACCTGTGCAACAGGGCTGGGCTTTTTTATGACTGCATAGGAACTCAGTCTGAAGAAGTGTAACTGACATTCTTTAAAAAGAGATGAGCAATTCACTAAGTCAATGTAAGTTTTCAGGTACAATATTCTTCAGAAATCGGCCTGAAGCACTAACAATGTAGTGGTCTGTACATTATATAAGCTAAAAGTTCAAACTATAAACAACTGATCAACCAAACAGCGCAAAAAGTGATTCCATGCCCACAAAATCACCAGATTAATTTTTCATTGTATTTGTTTTATAAAAGCAAGACAAATACATACTTGCATTTATCATCTTAAAACTTATCTACAAATACTAGAGTTCTAATTATCATTTATTATATTGTGTGAGAGGAAAAAAATAGAAATCTCATGTTCATGAAGCTGTTAATAAAAGATGATGCCACCAAACTCGCCCTTCTGTTTTAAAAGTTCTTAAAAGGATATTTCAAGTCACCTGTAACCTCTTCGGTTTCCACCAAATATAAGAAGGACAACACAACATGCTAAACATCTACAGTGAGTGCAAACTCAAGTATTTCAGAGAATGTTTGCTGAGTTACTTCTTTCCAGTTCTCCAATCTGCTACACCAGGACTGAAATTAATAAAACCCCATCCAAATCTGCATCAGATAAGCTCTGAAGCCTGCATGGGTCAAAGCAGAGGAACCCACTCACACAGAGATCTCTGCTGGATGTGGTTCAAGGACATGGCACAATGGCTGGAAGGGGAAAAGGACATTTAGGATGATGCTTCCAAGCAAGTGGACCCGACAATGGAAGAGTGGAGATGGCTCGCTGGGGATCTTGGATACTCTGTGCTCGTACCTTGCCTGAAGCTTGTAACCTTGATGAAAGCACTTGCCCACTCCTACTGCAGAAGGACAGTTATCACAGGAAATTCATCAAAGTAATTAGGTAATTCGGGCTTTACTCCTGCATCCAGCTGTTTGTAAGATCAAGTTCTTAAATTATGGAGTGTATCAGCAAAGTAACCAGGAAAGAAATGACACAGTGGGAGTCTTTTCATTCTAGTACAAGTCATGGACCCAATCTGCTCCCTTTGCAAGACACTGTTGCTTCTCTCACCTCACCACTGCCCCCGAGCTCACGCAGATTCTCCCAGTCCCAACACCAGCGTTTAGATTTCGCATCTGGAGAGACAGCGAGCAATTCTAGCAAGGATACAAGAGGCAAAGCAAAGTCGAGCTCGCATTAATAACCGCGACTGCTCCAGCTCCCACACAGGTCTAAAGGCGGGTTTAGGGCACAGATGGCACAGGGCTGCCCGCCCGCGACTGAGGGATGAGGGTGCCGGCTCAGCACGACCCCCCGCGCCCGCAGAGGGAGCCAGGAGGCGGCAGCACCCGGTGCGGGGAGCACCCGCATACAGAGCATCGCTGCCGCCGCTCGGTAAAGCGCCCATTCGTGTTATTGTTACCGACATCGCCCCGCAGCCCGGCCCGAGGGGCTCCCCCCGGCACGGCCCCGAGGGGAGCAGCAAAGGGCAGCGGGCAGGACCCCCCCGCTGGGCCATGCCCGCCCGTCTCCCTTCCCGGCGCTCACCGGCCGCCGCCTCGCCCCCCGCCGCTTCGCTCCGCTCCTCCCCACCGCCCCGCCCCACCAGCACCGCGCGGCCCCGCCCCGCCCCGCCCCACCAGCACATAGAACCTATACATACTGACCAAACAATCTTTCTCGTCACAATGACTGTCAGACCTGTTCAGCACAGCATAATAGAAACCATAGTCCTGGCAGCCTGGAAGACAAGCAAGCAAGGGGCAATGTAAGGTGGGGAGAAGATTTTAGCTGCAAGCTCACATCAGTATGTTTCCAGGAAATGCAGTACTCCAGCAGGAGCAGTCTCTGCCTGTCCAGCCCCCCTGTCTTTCTAACAACACTTGGTAAAAATTCCCATCTGGAGCTGCTTTATGCTGCTGATATTTACACATATATTTCCAGGAATGACAGAATCTTGATAGCTTTCAGCATAGTGTTGTGTTCACATTGCAAAGTTCTCTCTTCTAGCACTTAGCTGGATGAAGAACACAGCTGGAAAGTCAGAAGATGCAACTGAAAAATAAACAGAAATGGTACAAAGGCAGAAATAAAAACTACAAAAAAAAGTCCAGCAGAAAGGTTGTCTATGCTTTTGATCTGAGGACTAGACATAGTTCAGAGCATTCTTAGGTCAGGTGCCTGCTTTGCACCTGGAACAGACCCACTCTTAATAAGAGCTTAACATAACGCCTGCTGCCAGCGTCAGGAGTACGCCTGACCTACTGGACCTCTGCAGTTTAGAGAGGGGTTCTGTTTTCTCAGCATAGGTAGGCACTAATCAGTAGAAGAGTGAGATTACAGCTCCTCATCATTCCTTTCTTTTTCCTTGTTAGTAAGTTAAATTATTACTGGGAGGGGAAGAAGTAATACCTGTATCATACCACCTGTAAGAAACAGGTAGGAATAATGGAGCTGGCCTGTGTAAATTTATTAGATGGTCTCATGTAACATTGTCTCTCTTGAGGGCCTAAATTCCTTGTGTCCCTGTAATCTTGCATTTTAGTTTCTTTACTTAGTTTCCTGAGAAGTCTACAGATTCCAAGAGACCATTGGACCACAAGGCAAAAATGTACCTGGCTGCTGCTCAATGTTGCAAGCTATTTGCAATGCAATCCTACAGTACATTACTGACATCTCTTGCATTCTCAGGTGGGAGTTACAAATCAGACTTCAGGCTGGACAGTAGAGATCTGACTTGCCAGTGGCTTTATTAATCAGCAGTTCTCAGAGACTAAGATACCTCATCTGTACTTCAGAAACCCTGGGTCCTTGCAGGCTGAATGAAAGCCAGCAATAGTAGCAGGTGACCAGCAGCTATGGGAATCTGCGCAGGAGTAATGCAAAGTAGGTATAAGTAGCTTTGCAAACTTCTGAAAACTTGCTTGCAGTCATAGTTGGAATTAAAATTGTCAGTCAGGTAAATTACAGAAAATAATTCTGATGGAGAACTTCCAAAGAAACAATGATACAATGTGAGGACCAAAACCAGCTTGGTAACAATGGTGCCAGTGTACTCCACCAAGGTACAGCCTATCATGGGGAACCTAGGCAAAGCACACTTTGTTTAGAAGAATTAAATATGCTGTAAAAGAGTAATTAAATCTACGATACAAGTTCCAAAGTGAAAACAGAGCAGTAAGAAGAATGCTAAAGTGTACTAGAGCTAATTTTGCTTCATCTCTGAAAAGATTTATTCTGGTTATCAAAAAACCAACTAGGAATATTTTGAAACTGTTTGAACTACTCTAATTTGCAAGGATATGAAAGTTATTCAAGTTCCAATGTTTTCTTCCATTAATAAGAAGAGTATTAGAACCGCTTTATCAACTCATCTCAATGTTAACAGAATTGTTTCAAGGATGAAACCATTGTTGTCTAGAGAATGAGGAAGAAAACCCGTGTGGGAGCATAAGTAATGCCTGTGCTACTTAACTAGAGCTGGGACCAACTCCCTCCTGACTAGAATTTCAGTTCCGTTTAAAGGAATTGCCAAGTAAGCTTGTTAGTGAGATATGTATAACAAAAGTTCATGAATTTAGGTAATTCCAACTGATGTATCATAATTTTATTTATGCCCATTTATTTCTAAATATCTGTTCTTATTTTTTTAAGTAAGATGCAGTCTGAGACATATGATTTTTTTTTATGTTCTACAGGGTGAATAAAAGTTGAAGGGCAACTGTAACTTGCAGTACCAGTGCTCATGCTGCAGATAACTTGAGATTCTGTCAATCTTGGCAATGTTTCCTGGCCCTCTTTATCTAAGAATGAACGTTCTTGGATGGTTGCTCTAGGACCCTAGGCATAAACAGAGCTTCTTTTTACCTCCCTTCAGTGTCTGGTTCACGGTCAAATTCAGGGTTGGAATTGTTTTGGAGTTTGGGGTTTTTTCCTCTCTCTTGAACAACATGTGTTGTAAAAAAAAAATGAAATAAAAATCTCCCTCCAAATTTCTGGAGTTTTCTGCATCTTTTCCTCTAACTTGTAATATGAACACAATTAAATGTAATAGTGTCCTGTCAACACTTAGCAGAATTAACTGCCGTCTAGGTAATACAGCTCCTAGTTTGAATAATCCTGAAATTTCAGGCCGTTATCTAGTATCCTAAATAGGGTAAAAACCCAGACCTACATTATTACCAAATACAAATCTCAGGCATCAGGTCAATGAAACAGTGAATTTTTCAAGTTACACAGCAGGTGGAAGCAGAAGTCAGGGTATACCGGGAAAGGACAGACCAAGGTCCAAGAGCCGACCAATAAAACAAGGCGCTTCCCAAATCAGACAGCAGGTGGAACCACACACCCTACCCTGCAAGAGCCAACATGTTTCAACACCTTACTACTGAGAGGCCCTCAGTGTATCCCAAAAGACAAAAGGCTTTATTGGGAGCCCTGGTGATCCAGGCAGTAAAAGTTTTCCTAGCACTGAGAAACAGAAAGTAAATACAATGCACTGTTTTGGTTTTCTTTAACTAAACGTCCCAATGATGGGCTCAGTAAAAGCAGCCCTCGCTCACTGAAACAATGATACGAATGAGCCATCGGCCAAGCTACAACACAAGATCAAGGTTGGTACGCAGCACTTCTCACACCCTGATTGACAACACTGACTGGTGTAAAGAGAATTATGATATTCTGACTGGGCACGGGTTTGTGTTCTTTCTGCTCCCTGCGAACGCCGTAGCGAGCAGATACATCATGTGGTAATTTCCTTTGTCTCAAGTTTTACTTCACCATAATTTCCATTGAAAAGAAGCCCGAATACATTAGGCCACAACTGGAGACTTTTCTTTTTCAGGTTTCAGTAGTACCTTGTGGTTGCTGCTTCTGTGCTTCTGGCAGCAGAGTGTATGACCTACAGGAAAGCTGGGGAGGGGCTCTGTATCAGGGGGTGCAGGGACAGGATGAGGAGGAATGGTTTTAAGCTGAAAGAGGGGAAATTTAGATTAGATATTAGGAATACATTTTTCATGTGAGGATGGTGAGGCCCTGGCACAGGTTGCCCAGAGAAGTCGTGGCTGCCCCAACCCTGGAGGTATCCAAGGCCAGTCTGGTTGGGGCTTTGAGCCCCCTGATCCAGTGGGAGGTGTCCCTGCATGGGCTTTAAGGTCCCTTCCAACCCGAACCATTCTAATATCACCTGAATGGGAAACACCCAGAAGTCTGGTAATTTCCTCCCTTTTCTTCAACTCTGAGCTCGTCACGATCGCTAGGGACTCGGAAAAGATGCGGGAAAGCGAAGATGCCGCCTGGCACCGGAGGGACGGGCGCAGGGGAGGGATGGGCCGGCAACCAGCAGGCCGGGGCCGCAGCTGAGCGCGGGTCTAACGTAACTCCCAGCTTATTTTCGCCAACATTTCTGTGAAGCCGTGTGCCACGGAGCCGCCGCTGCTGAGTCCCGTCCTGCTCTGCCCTGCGGCCGCCCCGGCGGGGATGGCGGAGCCGCGCTGCCCCCAGCCGCGGGGCGTCTCTCGGGGCGGGCTCACGGTACCGCCCACCGCCCGGGGCGGGCGAGGAGGTCCGTGTCGCTTCGCGCCTGCGCCTCAGCCTCCCCCGCGCTGTGCTTGGAGCAGCGAGCGGAGCGCAGCAGCATGGCCCGCGAGGAGGCGGCGGCCGGGGAGACGGCGGCGGTGGAGGAGGGCGGGCTGCTGCTGGACATGGTGAGCTCCCCGCTCAACCTGAGCCTGATGGGCCTCTGCCTCTTCCTCTTCTACCAGATCGTGCGGGGCGATCGCGGCGCGGCGCCGAGCGGGGAGGCGGAGCCGCCGCCGCTGCCCAGGATGCGGCGCCGCGACTTCACGGTGTCGGAGCTGCGCGCGTACGACGGGGTCCGCGACCCGCGCATCCTCATGGCCGTCAACGGGAAGGTCTTCGACGTGACCCGCGGCAGCAAGTTCTACGGGCCCGGTGAGCGCGGGGCGGGACCTGCTCCCTGTGCTCGGGGCGCTTCGGGCCGGGGGTCGAGAGCGGGACCTGCGGGACCCGCTGAGCCGCCCCTGCGCTCTTGCCCGGCTCCCGGCCCCGAGATGGGGAAGGAATCCCCAGACTGGGAAGAGATCCCAAGGTTGGGAGAGGATCCCGAACACGAGATTGGGAAAGGATCCTGCTCCTGATCCTGAGACTGAGAAAAGATCCCAACCCCGAGTTTGGGAAAGGATCCGATCCCAAGATTGGGAAGGGGATCCCGAGATTGGGAAATGATCCCATCCCAAGGTTGGGAAGGGATCTGACTCCCAATCCTGAGATTAGGAAGGGATTCAGCTCACGATCCCAAGATTGAGAAAGGATCCCAAGACTCGGAAGGGATCCGGCTCGCGATCCCGAGGTTGGGAAGGGATTTGTCTCCCAAGAGCCAGAGGCGTGTGCGGGGCCCGGGCAGGGTCAGCACTGCTGCCCTACTCCAGGGTCACGTGTTGTGAGACCTCAGGCCATGCCAGCCCGCGTTTCTTCACAGCGTCGACTTGTGCCAGGGGAGTTTTAGATGGGATATTAGAAAAAATCCTTTACCGAAAGAGGTGAAGCACTGTCAGAGGCTGCCCAGAGAAGCGGTGGAGTCACCATCCCTGGAGGGGGTCAAAAAATGCGTGGATATGGTGCTTCAGGACAGGGTCTGGTAGGCATAGTGGGGTGAATAGTTGGACTGGATGATCTTAGAGGTCTTTTTGAACCTTAACGATTCTGTGATTTTGTGATCCTTCTCTTTATTTTCCCAGGACAGGTTACACATCCCCTTAGTACCATGAGGGGCTGGGGTGGCTTGGCTGACCCTGGATGCCTTTGCCTGGTGCCAGGCAGCAGAAGCAAAGTGTTCTCTCGGTGCTTACATTCCATTCCAAGCTTCTAGTGGACATCACTCTGTTGCATAATTATACTGAATACTTAGCAATTTAGATTAAACCAGCTTCCTGTCAGGAGCAAAGATCAGACATGCAAAGATGGAATAAGCTATGCAGAGGCTTACAGAACAGCTAGAGGTGAGGTGAGAGGGAGTGTGTGCACCTAGGTGTAAGAGTTTAATCACCTACTTGGGGTTTTGCTTTTTTTAACAGAGGCTTCTTGTTAAAAAGCCTCACTGAGCTTTGTATGTGTACCAAGATCTGTCTGGCAGAACCGCTCCTGAGCAGCCCAGACAGCCAGTAAGTAGCTGCAGTAGAGAGGTGCTGGTGCTACTTGGAGACATGAGCAGTGGACCACACACCACCTGTGTGGTGGTGGTTTTTGATTATTACTTTTGCTCCAGACACAGACTGGAGACTAACCCTGAATGATGCTAGACTGTAACTTTGTGTTCTGCAGCAGTTCAGATGATGCACACAGCTGAGTTAGCTGTGCAGTTTTGTATTTATGCAGACTAAGGACTTAAGGACTGTTGTTTGGATGCTGTCTTCCTTTACAACAGTAAAGCTGCCTGTTGTATCTAATTTGGTAATAGCTGGATGGTTCATCACCATGTCTAGCTAGTTTAGTTTTCGTTTTGATGGAAAAGTAAGAGGTTTTTGATGAATTTAGGAAGAAGCTTGCTCTGGGAGGTGTGGAGGATGGCTTGCTTTCCGCAGTAGTCAGAGTTCACATCTAAATTCCTTAAGCTCCCTTAGTAAGAACTTTCAATGTCTAGTTGCAACATGTGATATCTCTAGTTTTGGCTTGTGATGCAAGCAAGTTAATCATTAACGGAGTTTTGCAAGAGTGTGTCTTGATAAGATATCTCTGATCATGTTTTGATCATTTGAGTTCATCTTGCATTTTGAAAGTTTTAATAGGCATTTCTTCCAAGTTGACAATTTCTCCTATCTTCACCACGTCTTCTGTCAAGTCGTCCTTTCATTTTTTTAAGTCCAGAGCATCTCTTAGAAAACTTCCATTTCACCTCAGACTTATTAATGCTTCCTCTGTTTCTCTTCCTGAGGATGTGCTTCCCGGTTTGTGTGCTTATTCTTACTCTGCTTGTATGTTCTGTGCAGCGTCATGTGATTCATTGTCCTGAGTGTTCAGCAGACTCGCTATCTCTCCCCATGGTTTTGTTTCTTGTCCTCTTCCTCTGTTTTCCCTTATTACCAAGTAGAATAAAACTTAAAAACGTTTCAGAAATTCAAGGCACCTCTGACCCCACAGGTCAGCGTAGGAACTCATCATCTGTTTCAGTTTGGGGGCTCTCATCAGTGAAGTTCATACAGCATCCATTACCTCTGTAATAATGCTGCTTATGTTTTTTATTTTAAGATGGCCCATATGGGATTTTTGCTGGAAGAGATGCATCCCGAGGTCTTGCCACTTTCTGCTTGGATAAGGAGGCTCTGAGGGATGACTATGATGACCTCTCTGATCTTAACGCTACACAGCAAGAGACCTTGAGAGACTGGGAGTCACAATTCACTTGTAAGCAATTTTAAACCTATTTAGAAAGAAGTAGCTAACTACTAAGTGTGTAATAAGGGAAGCAATGGTTAAAAGGCTGTTACCAGCTGGAAGCATGGGTCTGGAAAATTATTTTGAGTTAATACCTCAATTTACTAAGTATCTCTAGAATTACTGTTACTCAACAGAAATAAGAGATGTGTCAGATTTTTCCTTCTTCATTCTCCCTCCCTCTGCTCTTCATGGAGCAGTAGGATAGATGGAAGCTATCTGCCTTAGAATAATATCTATAGGAGCACCCAAAAAGTTGACAGGAATTAGAAATTCAGAGCATGTTTTTGATACAGTTAAGATACCATCTATAGAGATGATTAGAGTTAACGCACTGAAAAATTAAGCTTATGTCCTGTTCAGCTTCTCAGAAATAAGGGTAACATTTGAATTATTGCTTCTTGGGTTTTTTTGAGTTTTGAAGACTGTTTAAACTAGGCCTTTTCCCCTTGGAGCTCTTGAAATAACTTTTTTTACTCTAAATAAGTTATTCTGCATGGCCTTGCTGGTGGCTTTATCAGATTTGCTGACAAATGTCTCCAGCTGACTTTCTCCCTCAGAAGGTCATTAGGATTGGGCACATGCTACCTCTATGCTTGCAAGCAGCCTGGTCGTTCCAGTGCCAGTGATGGCCAGAATGGCAAGGAAAAAAGGCAAGATGTTTGTTCTAAAATTAACAGAAGGAAGTTACTTTCATAGCTGCCTTGGGTTTCTGTGCTTAGTATTAAGTTTTTAAAAGGCATTTCCAACTGGTGTTTTGCCATGTGCCTCAAATTGCTGCTCAAAAAGGAGGATTTTGGACAACAGTTTTGTGGAAATTGCTGTGTTGACCTTTTGCTAGGGCCCACTGGTATGAGGGTTTGGGATTTTTTCACCTATTGTGTATCTTGTTGATGAAAAATAATTCCTCCGTATCTCATGATGCCTTTTAGGCAAGTGAACACCAAAGGCATTATTTCTACTCAGATTAAGACAAAAATTAAATGTAGCAGTTGTTTGTCTTGATGATGGAAATTGCATATACAAAAAAGTAGTATTGTGGAAATTAAATGGGTTTTGGTTTTAAATCTAGTGTTCGGTATTAAAGATCTACTGTCACTAGCTGGAACAGAGCTTTCCTCCACATAATGCCATTAGAACGTCTCAGTCCTGACCTGATGTGCCCCAACTATTTTGGCGTTCTTCCTGTCTTAATCAAGACTGTTAATCATGCCACACTGAGCGGCTGTTTTGTGATGCTAACGAGTATGTTGCGCAAACCGGAACCATGCTACCCAATATCTGACCTAAACTAGCGTTTAAATCTGCCTTTTCAAGAGCCAGCCATCAGGGCTGACCCTGAACTGCACTGTTACTATGTTTCTGGTAAATCTGGCAATTAGTTGCTTTAAATTCCTATTAATTGTAACAACAATGCTAGTCGATACCTGGGGTCAGAGGCATCTTTTGCTTTGTTGAAGCTGATAGATGGGCAATTTAGCACAGCTCTCAGTTCTTACATGTATAGGATTTTGGTGTTTTTACACATTCAGAAAGATATTAAAACAAGTCAGAGGCTTAGCTGCATAATCCGATAACAGATCCTCTTTATCTTTACGAGAAAAGATCTCTCTTCTGCCCTTCTGAATATTTTCAACATACATTACAGAAAAACCCACCCCTGAGAGTTGTGTGCATGCGTGCATATATGGATGTGCATGTGTGTGTAATACATAATGTAAGCATTCTAACAATGCTATTGGTTGCAAAACTGGCTTTGACACTGGCAAGAAAAATAATCTAATGCAGGATTCCATTTCTTTAGCAGGAGGAGTCTTCAATCTACAGATGTTATTACATTCATTCAGATTGGCTTCGCCAATGGAAGGAGAATTGTAGTTACATCCATTTGCATGTTTCTTACACTTACTACAACATTAACAGTATACTGTTCAGGTAGTCAATTTCAGCTTTTCTCCTTCCCTTGGTATTTGGAACAAATTGCTGAGAGCAGTTTTATTGCAATATAGGGATCTTGTTAATTCAGGAAACAGACAGGAGTTTAACAAGGTGAGTTTTCAGGGCAGAATGATGACTTGGATTCTTTTCTTTTTCCCAGTTAAGTATCACCATGTTGGTAAGCTGCTGAAGGAAGGGGAGGAACCCACTGTATACTCTGATGAAGAAGAAAAAGATGCCCAGGATGCAAAGAAAGACTAGAGAGTGCAGTGAGGAACAATCTTACTTTTGAATTTTAAAGTATCATTGATAACATCCCACTTCTGCTTTACAAGTTGCAACAGCAGCAATGCCTACAAAAGGTCCAGAGTTACGGTGAATTATTTCTTTTCAAAGGTTTGCTTTTCAAATTCAGTGGTGAACTACTAAAGGTCTGAGATCTGTCTTCCTTTAAACCTGCATAATCTGAACTATGCACAAAATTGTCTGTGCAAAGTAAACTGCAATTTTGGCAATAAAGGACTATTAGTGTTTTTCTTCTATCACTGTTTAGTGCAGAGTAGGTTGAAATGCAATTTTTCATTGACAGCCTAGCACTGTGGACACAAGCACAAGAATAACTTCACATATGCGACACAAATTCCACTAAATCTTGGTCTGTGAGCTTTTACGGAATCTGGGCCTTGGGTTATAATTCCTTTAGGAAAGGGATTATATTTTGTCCATGACACATCACATTCACTTGTGGCGCAATGTAATTCAATATTATGTAAGATAATTTGGCTTTTAAGGAGTTACATAGCAGCTTACAAATGTAACACTAACTGCTTTTAAAAAAGATAAGAATTTTTGAGGAATTAAATCACTTTTAGATACTCACAAAATTAATAAGGACTGATGAATACTTGATATACTCAGTCATGCATAATAATGCATGGATTAATATTCTTTGTTTACTTTTAAAGCACATCTGAAGTGTTACAGAGGTTTAGGTAAGGAATGTAGGCACCCCTGAAAACCAGGTACACCATGAAGTGTGACTCGACAGGACTACTATTCCTTTGCTTTTGCTCTTAGAAAAACTCTTCTGTGAATTTTAATGAAATGATATTAAACAGGGAAGATCAGCTGCTATCGATTCCTAGGGCCTAAAAAAGAAGACTTGCTGGTGTGGCAGGATTAACAAGTGCTCTTGTACACACAGCTTTACCTAACAGGAAAATGTTACCGGCCAATGTGACTTACTCAATTTCCCTGTACAAAATAAAATAACAGCATAAGCAGCTTCTGTGTTGAGGCCTTTGTTGCTCTGGAATGTTGCCATGGAAAGAAACAGCAGAGTTTCATGCATAACCAGCAATGCTACACCTGGGGACCTGACTTTTGAATTGCTTTTTACTTATTTGCTCTCTCAACTCACATCTGTGCTTGCTTGCTTGGGTTTGTTCCAACTGTATAACCTTGTCTACTGTCAGAGGGGTTGGTTAAATGGATTTGACCAAGGAAAAACATAAATCTGTTCCTTCAACTTCTAGGACACTCCTGCAAAACTTTCTCAGAAATTCCAAAGTGATAACTAATGATGAGCAGACCACTCGGGAATGAGTTTCTTGTCCAGGTGATTCTGCTGGGGTCCCTGTCCTGTATAGTGCCCTGTGTTTAGTGTCTTTGTTTCAATTTGGCAACACGACCAAAATGATTAACTGAGTCCTGCATGGGAAGGTGTAAACTAGGTGGAATTGTTTGGAGGTAGAGTGCATTGCACAACAGCAGCTTTTATAAACAAGTTGACGCAACATGTTAAAGTGCCTGAGAGCATCTGCGGTAGGAACAGGTGACTTTCCCACAGCCCTAATACTTCCACGGCATTTTCTTTTGGTGACACTGGGCCCTCAGATCAAGAGTATGGGTGTTAGACCTTTCACAGAGTGGTACTGGATGAGCTATCTAATGAAGGACTAGAGACAAATATAAATCTTGTCATGACTTTTGTGTTGCTGTTTTATTTTTAGAGACATTTATACTCTTTGCAAACCACTACTAATGTTTTACCTCCAATCAGAAATGGGCTTTTATTTGTTTAAGGCAGAAAATAAAATACTCTTGCATAATGGTAGTGTTTGGTTTTTTTATTTACTGCAACTAAATGAGATCCTTCATCCTCTCTCAATGTTCCAAGTTTTAAACTGTGTTTCTCTGATGTCATACATTATCCAGCACTAAGTCTTAATATGTTGTAGCTGTAAATGCAGTTCTGTAGTAGAACTACAGAATATTAAATACAGATAATGTTCACCTTGTATAATATGCTTTGCTGTTGCAAAAAGAGAGGTGGATATAAAAAGGCCCAACTAGTTGGTAACAGTGAGCAAAAGCTGGAAGTTTGGAAGACTGCCACATAGTGGAACTGGGCTAGGCTGTAACCTGCCATTCCATAGAGCCAACCATCAACTCCCAAGTTAGTCCATAACGTCTCCTGAGGAACTGAACGCTATTTTGAGTTATATCCATATGTTACAACACAATGCATCACAAATAGTAATAATAAGTAAAAAATCACTGAAAACTGGCAGTAACACAAGGCAAAGTTTAACCTTAAGCCTCCATGCCTCCTGGGAAGGAAGGATTACACTTTGTAAGACCACTACTTTTTCAGAGAAAACAAAAAGAATTTATTGTGAAAGGGGAAGAAGCGAGTCACAAAAGCAGTGGTTTCATGAAGCAGCAGGCACGGATTTTATTTTCTTCTAAAGCGCTGGAGAAAATGGATGGGGTTTAGCTGCTTCTTTGTTCATTGCAACTTAATCCCTTCCTTCAGCAGCGACTGGCTGCCATGACTAAGCAAAAACAACTGTGCTGGGTAGTTATCAGGTTGTGCATTAACCAAGTAGAGCACAATGACCAAGCGTCAGCAACATACCACAAATCAAATCCAGCCCGTTCTGTTACACTGTCAGCTGCTTTGTAAAATTCAGTCTTTTATATGGACTCAACCTACTCTTAATCATCTTTCTCAGCTCCTACTTCATGCTATTCAGTTAAAAAAAATCTGTGCAGTAATGAATGCTCATGTTGGAGTTACGTAAGGGTTTTACAAAAGGTGAGGTGTTTCTATGCATTGCCTGGAGTCTCTGAATTAAGAAGAAAAGGCTTTATATCTTAATTGTTGTATTCCTGTATTTCAGGCATATGGACTGATGTAATAACTGCCCTTGCGTATTTCTGCTTTAGAAACAGCCTGTAGGATTCTGACCTCAGCATTCAGCATGAGGTACCAACCAGCCATGCATTTCTGAGAACAAGCTCAGCTCAGGCAACTCCCCAGAGAAGACTGAGGAGGCAGTTTCAGAGTATACATATATATATATAGTTTCATATAGTTCTGTAGAGAAAGTCAGATCTGATTGCCAGCTCTGCAGTCTCAGGGTTTATACTGAACAGTCCAGCCTAAGAAAGTATGGGGCTCAAACTTAAGTGTGTCAATAGGAAAAGTAAAGAATTATTATTAAAATACCTGAAAACAGGTTCTCAATAATGCCACCCATAAACAAACAGGAAACCCAAACGTTCTGTTTCAGTATGGAGATTACATTGGTGCCTCACAATTTAAAGTGCACACATACTTTATTTACTAACAATGTCTTACACTGGAGGACTTGGAGATTGAAAATGATAAAGCAAATCCTCTATCAGTATCAGTGAATGCAAGAAGCAATTACAGAACTGGTGTATGTATTTGTTACTGAATACTGTCAAATTTACACTGAACGCAATCTTTAGTTCCTGCTCCCCCAGATTAACAGAAAGAAATACATCCTCCCCTGTAATCAAGGGCCTGTCTCCTAGGAAATGGGGACTTACACACACAGAACTGACAGAAGTTTTGTCATCTTTAATCCGCAAATATTGCATAGAGAAAAAACACCCTTGGTATGCCACATCAGTGCAACTGAAACACTTAACACGGTCAACAAATACAACAGCTGATCTTCATTATCACTATAAAATACTGAAAAGGAGACTGAAGAGCGGCATAAAGGTTCTCCAAAATAGTCAGAAAATATTTATGTCAAGAAAATAAGGTATTTTTAGATAAAAGTAATAGATTCACAGTCTTTTCAGTAGCAACCATTTGTCATTCATGACCCTGAAAAGGCACTCTACATCTGAACACATGAACACAGATAAACCTGGCTTAGGAGCCTGTAGAAATCACCGGTATTGAACACTGGAGGAAAGCCTATCTACTACGAACAATTACAATTCTTTTTTTAATTATTATTTATTAGAGCAGAAGTTACAAACATGGGTAATATTCTAGGTAATGAAGGCAATATTATCACATTAAATTAGTATATTGACATGTAATAAATGAAACACACTAAAACGAAAGCTGAAATAATCAGGGATTGAACTTAGAACTGGTCCTGTATATCTTGCTAAGGGACTTTGTCCAAAAGCAATTGTAGCTGTCTTCTAAATATAGCCAGCTGAATAAATATGGATATAACAAGCTCCTAGACTGCATTTTCACATTGTACCTACATGCAGCACAATCTGACGTTTCACAATTCCTCTGGAAATTATTTGTAAGCCAGCTCATACTGAACAGCTGTCTCGCTGCCTGTGCCTTCAAAAAGGGCACATTTTGAAATCTTGTGAACAAATTTTCAGCCTGCACATACTTAGGGGCTGCCAGCATGCAGACAAGCATTGCCCTTTCCCCGTCTAACACTCAGAGCTTTGCTCAATCATTGGGACTCCTGGAAGCACTACATCCAGCAAAAGTTCAGTGAAATCCTTCCTCCCAAAGACCAGCAAGTTTTCAGAAAGACCTCTAGAACTGTAAATAGAAAACAAGCATTTTTCCAGGGTAAGTTTTACAGAAGATGGGATTTTTTTCATATTTGCAAATCCATTACTTCCCACAATAGAGTATAAATGTCTCCCACACCTTCCAGTCCCATCATGTTAACAATCTGATTAAGGAGGCACTTAATTGCTTGCTCTGGGATTTACATAGCCATGTTTTTTTTCAATGACTTGTTACTACTAAATACTGTAACTTTGATATTTACAAGGTTCCCTACATTTAATCAGAGTTTAATACTCCAAGATTTCAACCTGTGTCCTTTCAAATTCTTAGCACCTCGTCCACAAAGGTTTGTCTGGCCCTGGGGAATGTTTTGGTCCTCTGTTATCCAAAAGGCAAACACAGATTCTGGTTTTGTGGCTCATTCCACCAGTTAAACATTCTAACCAAAGATTACCAAAGGAAAAAAACCCCAGCATTTCATATACCTTTTAATAGTCAAAGGGCTTTCTTCTCTCACTTCTATATAAAAACTTAAGAGCTATTGTACAGTAGCCATTCAGCATCCTCTTCTGGGCTCTGTTCCGCAGAAAGTATCTGAGCAGGGGTTTGTCTGAATTATCTCAAGAGGAAATAGAGGGCATCCTCCGACATCGGCATCCATCTCTCTTCTCAACATTAATTTCTTCTCATCTCCTGTAGATAAGTATATGAAAAAGTTACTTGAAAGGAGTCTGTCAGGGGGCAGGAAGGGAAAGGGTATGGGGAGAGAGCTGTAAGTTACTGAACTGAAAGTACAGTAAATTGTGAAAGGGCTGTGATTAAACATAGCACCAGGTGACTACCTAGATATAACTTCACTAAATGCAGACATTACTTCTCACCCAGATGTACCACATATCGAGTTGCCTAATGTTTTGGCTGTATAAAGCACACTGAGTTAGCAGTTAACAGAACAACCAGCTATCAGCTAATGCCCATAACAGAGTTTGCTAACCAATTAGGCATAAAAATACTACCCTTCAGCTGCAGCAGGGTTTCTGAGCTAAACTGAACAATCCTGCAAAGAAGTCACACGCTTTTTTAATGCCACGTTTATACTTTTCAAGGGTTTTTTTAACACCACTTACCATTCAGCACCAAGAACTGTGGCATCAAACCTCACCAGCCAGAGACCTGTCAAATTCAGCCACCTCAGGTCTGCTGTCCCCTTTTCTCACCTGTCCTCTGGAGGGTCTCCTGAAGCGGTGAGCCGTCACAAGAGGTAACATCTGGTGTTGGCACGGTGGTGTGAAGAGTCTTGAACTTCACTTTCTTGTGGAACATTTTCTTACATTTTCTTTGTATCTTTCTGAGTGACTCCAGCTGCACGCAACTGTCTGTCTCTGAAAAGCCACATTCATCAGACACATTAGAAGAAAGCTTTTTTCGCTTTTTCTTCATTTTGCAAGTATTTCTCTCCTCTTCCCTGGATTGTCTCTCACTTTTCTGTCCTTCATGTCTTAATTTACTACTAGACCTCTTGCATGGCTTAAGTTTATGTTCATGCTGCCTTGCCAGGCCCTCATGGATAGAATTCAAACAGAAGCTACATCTGCTGTTGTCCTTCTCTCGGCCTTCCAGAGTTTCATTTTTAAGATAAACTAGTAATTTCCTTTTCCCGTCTCTTGCAGGCAAACACCCTTTATTACAATTGCTGTAAATTTCTTCACATCTTCTTTCTGTTCTTTTCATTGAGCCACTATGTGCCTCTCTAAAGTACTTGGAATCACTGATCTCTCCCAACAAATCATTTAATCTGGAAGCAGATCTACATGTCTTGCATGGTACGGTACCTTCATCGCTACTGTGTTCTTGTTTGAATTCCGTACTATGAGTAACTGCAGTGCAACCCAAAAAATTATTCAGTCCAGGATGCGGTAAGTTCTCAACAGCAAGGGAATCGTTCCTCAGAATTTGCAATTTTTTTGCAAAACTACCCTGATAGGTCTTGTTTTCTAACACTGTGTCTGTTGAATTGTGTTCCCCAACAGTGACCACCAGTCTGTAATTACCATCACTACTACAATTTCTCGTGTTGAGGTTTTGTAGAGGACTCATTTCTCTGAAGTGTTCACCATAATCATTACCCAAGCTGATGTCAAAATCACAATCATCATCAGACACCACTCTCTTCCAGCAGCACTTGTTCACAGTGGGTTCTGGCTCTAAGCAAACACATGGGTAGCGTGGTGTCTGATAGTAGTTTAGTAAATAATGGATGAATTCATCAGTCTCATAAACCTTCTGCTTTTTGCATCCATCTTCATCAGACACTGTCTGCCTGTGAACCACATTCAGTGCTGTGTAGTCCCTTCCACTGAGAGCTTCGATGATCCTGCAGTCTTGCGTAACTGTAATCAGTAAAGATCCACAGCCAAAGGAGTTGTACACATCCTTGCCAGGCAGTCTGTCCGAACTCAGGGCTGTAGAGGGATCATTCAAAATTGTCCTGACTATATGACAAGTAGATGCACCAAATGTACTCACATCTCCTTCCTCACTACGTAAGCTGCTACCTTTTTGGGTTAACGGGCACTTAAATTCTTCCTTATGTTTCACCTCTTTGTGCGTATGATAATGGGAGTTAATCAGTTCCTGATGAATGTCTTTTAATGCTGTTTCAGAAAAGGAATCGTCCTTCCTTACGCCAAATGAAAGATCCACTTTTTGACTTGCCAACTGGACAAAATCCTTCAAATAAAAAAATCAGGAAAATGATTATATACATTTCTTGAGCTTTACAAAGAGTGATAAACTGCAAACTCATAAGCAAGCCGTCCCACAGTCAGAAGAATTATAGAGGTGAGGGATAAGTTTGGCCAAGTTCAGAGCTCAATCATAAAACCTCACTATTCCTCAATTAGATCTACAGATATTTCATCATCTCAGAAAGCTGTATTCTCAATTAAATAAGAAAGCGATCCTTTCAACAAATTCAACTATCTCACTGTAACTGCATAAGAAACTATTTATTCTTTGTTTGATCACAGCATCACAACTAGTATTGCAGTAACAGTAACAGTGCTACACTTCTGTAGATCAAATATTTTATTCCAAATAAATTGCTTTGTTATACATTACTTTAAGTGGGTCCAAATACATCCAATCTAAAGCTTTCCAAGTGGCAAAACCAAGAAAATAGAAGTTGATTTAACACATCACATTCATAACTAAGGTAGTCAGTGTCAGATATTACAGGGCCCCAAAATTAATCCAGAATGGCAAGGATAGCCTCTGACTTATTAAATTATAGTCCTTTAGAAATATTTAACATTAAGGACTGAGGAAAACATACTTGTTAACAGCTGCGACAAATTTCTACTTAGCAAATAATAAAGACAAAGCCAAATTAACATCCCTGAGAAATTAAACCCCCTGTTTTCATTTAAAAGGGTTCTTTTAGCACAAAGCACTAAAATAAACCTACAAACATTAATCTGTGTGCAAACCACTTTAACTTTTATCGCTTCTCTGCAGACTCTCTCAAGACATTAGCTGAATCAGACTGAAATAAGACTGATAACTTAGTGCTGGCCCCAAAAGAGAAGCTATTAGAAATGCAACTGCCCATAATCCTTGTCAATTTAATTCCGTCACTTGCAGACCTGAGACCAACACAAGCAGAGATAGCATCATTTGCATCCCTCAAAACTCCCTGTTTGCAATGCTGGATCAAGTCCAATACACCTGATACAACCCTTCCAGCCCTACTTTTACTCAATAATGACAAGGTCTCAAACAAGCAGCAAAGGCAAATTTTCTGGGTGGAAACACTCTACCTTTGCTCTCAGGGTAAGACTGAGAGCAGCTTGTCACAAGACTTAGACCTCGGGCCTTCCCAGTACTCAGTCAGTCCCAAGGCATTCCTCAGAACAGCATCAAGACATCCAACGTCTAGTGAATTATTCAAGCTCTAATAAATATCCCTCAAAATTTAAAACACATTTTAAAGTAGTCTTACTTTCACATGGTTTAACAGCACTGTAAGCAGTCTGACAGACTCCACTCTTCTCTGAGCTAGCAGGGATTTCCTTTCTTCCCATTCAGGCATATTCTCTGGCCACTGCTGTTCTTCAGCTGGTACCTTCTGCTGCTTTGGGGGATGTTTCTCATCTCCATCTATCTGCCTCTCTTCTCTCGAGCTTAGCTTTCTTTTTTCTCTCTTGAACTTCGTTTCACCACCACGTCTTTTTCTGGGTAATTATCAATATGGGACAATTTAGATGACACTTGTTTTACATTCTGAGTCCTGTCAAACTGGATGCAAGTCTTTGAAGTGCTAATAATAAGCAACCAGTTGCCAAGAATCCACATGTGGCTAACAAGAAATCTTGTTTGCTAGAATAACCTGTTTAAAAGAACATGGCACATAGATGACATGCAGCCAACTCATGCACACATTTATAAAGTTCTTTGTCTCTTCCCGTGGTTTGCATTCTAGGGTTTTCTTTATAAGCACTGCCAAGACAACAGATTCATGTCATTGTTTGTCTCCAAGGACACAAATAAAGATTGATCATTGGGATCCAATTCTTGTTAATCTCCCCTACAGATGAGCATGAAGGTCCCATTTAAGAGATATTACAAGACTATTTCCACTGTTCTAAAAATTAAAGTTGAAGCTGTCTGCTGGTTTTGGCTGAGACAAAGTGAATTTCCTTCACAGTAGCTGCCACAGGGCCATGGTTGAGATTTGTGCTGGCAAGAGTGCTGGTAGCACAGGGCTGTTTTCGTTACTGCTGAGCAGCGCTTGCACAGAGCCAAGGCCTTTTCTGCCTCCCACCCCACCAGCGAGGAGACTCGGGGTGCACAAGGGGTTGGAACACAGCTCACCCCAACCCACCCAAGGGAAATCCCACACCGTATGGCATCATGCTCAGCATATTAATCTGGGGGAAGAAGGAGGAACGGGGAGAGAAGTTTGCAGTTATGATGTTTGTCTTCCCAAGTAACTATTACACATAATGGAGCCCTGCTTTCCTGGGGATGCCTGAACACCTGCCTACTGATGGGAAGCAGTGAATGAATTCCTTGTTTTGCTTTGCTTGCGTGCGTGGCTTTTGCTTTCCCTATTAAACTGCCTTATCTCAACCCACAAGTGTTCTCATTTGCATCCTTACAACAAAGGTATCAACAATGGAAGCACAGCAATATTTTCAGAGACCTAACATTAGAGTCACTATGCTCCACACTCAAGGCAGAAGAGTGTTCATCTCTAGCTTTGGACCTTCCAGTCAACTGGGAGGCACCTAGAAACGTACCTCACTTTAATTTTACTTCAGGGCATAAAAAAATTAATTTGTTATGTTGCAACATAGAGCAATAAAAAGAGCCCACATGCATAATCTGAAGTAATCAAGCCTCAGAGCAATTTGAGAGAAACAGCCCTCTAATTTCACTCTAGGCCCACAGAATCACAGAATAACAATCTAATCTGGAAGGGACCTCAGGATGTCCCTAGTACAACCACTCTTGCTTCAAGATCTCCGACTCCTGTTTCATCAAAGCCTGGATTTACACAGTAACCACTCTTCCTGGACTTTACTTGGTGCAAGGTAGTGTAACATATCTCAAGAAAATGGAACATTCTCTAAAAATATAGTCTCACCTTTCAATCCCCTCTCTTTTTCCCCCCTTTTTCCAGTGTGCTCCTGCTGTTCTTGCAGCTTTAGTCTTTCCAGGCTTCTCTTTCTTACTGCTCCTTCATTAAAATGTCTGGTTGTATCAAGTCTCCTGTCACAGAAGAAGCAGAAACAGACATGGCAGTCCAGTTCACCCGGTATTTATACAAACATAAACAACCTGCTGAGCAAAGGAGAGACCCCAGGTGACTATCAGATACCACTACACCCATGAGAATGTGTCTCTCTACCTCGGCATACTAGGACACCTCTTCTGAACTTCACACTGGGTTGTCAGTCAAGCTCAAACACCCCTCTCCCAAACGCCTTCTCCTGCTGTGACAACAGGGACTCACAATCTGATGTGATACCTTTGGACAAACCCAATCCTGGCATGCTCTTCTGGGGACTCAAAGTTCAGTATGTTCAACAAAGCATTCCTAGCTACAGGATTCATGCAGTTCTGTCAAAACTACAGTCCGCTGACTCTCAGAGCAACATCTTTTGGATCAAATGCTTGTTTCCTTCCTTAAAAATTGATTAATTCTCTTGATGTGTGCTGCATTTAATCAGCTTCAAATGCCCAGTTGTGAGCAATTAAAATAAAACACTCAAGAAAACTGCATCAAGGTCTATCTACAGTAAAAAAATCAGTAATATGAAGTGTTATTTCCAGCATAGAGGTACATTTTAGGGTCACAGTTTAGAAATTACCTGCTGGGAAAAAGCACTGAAACAAGGTACACCCTAATAAGTACACAGAGAGGTAAGCTATTGGCTGCTGAAACTGAGCTTACAGATTACAAGTTTTATTTTATAATGCCACAGAAAGCACAGCACTTAAATGGATTCCCCCCACAACATACTGAAGCAAAAAGGTACAGAGAAGAGAAAGGGTACCCTTGACTGGCCAAGAACCACCTAGACTAGAGCAGCTGCTGCACGTACTTCATGCTCAACAATAAGCAGCCAAGTATCTTTCAAAGACTCTCGCCAGATCCCGAGATCACAGTGCCAACCACAGTGAAGATATTTACAACTTTTACCTTACCCACACCAATTTTTCAGGAAATCAAAACAGTAAAATCAACTTCTTTATTAAGTGATCTGACTTAAGTTGAGATACATGAACTTCATGTATCAATATCTCTATACCCAGTACAAACAGGATAAACGTAAGGTTTTCTCCCCTAACATGCCTAAGTATCCAAAAAGCTTACAGAAATGCTTCCACTGGTTCGCAAGGACTTCTCAGGCCTAACTTCAAGGAAGAAAGTGGAAGCTCTACTGGTTTCTTCCACAAAATCTCAGCAGCTAGTAACAAATAAAGGTTACTACATTTTAATGCTGTCCCTATGCTGTACTCTTCTTCCTTTCTAGCCAACATTTTAACATAAATACAGATTAAACCAAAGGAGGGGAGATATATATACACAAAGAACTGCAGGAGTGCCACATAAAAGCTTCCACTGAAGCAACATGAAACAAGCCTCTAAGATGTTTGTCCCACATTAAAAACTACGCTGCCGTTACTGGAGGAATGCCTGTTTGCCTTGCATCTAAGAACCTACAAGGGAAGACAAGTGCAGTGCAAGAAGCTGTCTGATAGAAGAGTTTGACTGTGCATTATTCAGAACGATGAAGAAAAGATATATATGTACTGCAAGGCAATAGTCTAATTAAAACTAAACAAAACCAGGAATCTCTGGAAGCAGCAGCTACAGCACAGACTGCAGCACTGAATCGCTCCTGTTAAGGAACTGCTGCCAAATGTACTCAGAAATAACCACAACTTTGTCAGGCAAATTAATCTCCAAATACGGCCATGTAAAGATACAGACACACCCTCAGTAGCTCAGATAAGCAAAGCATATACACCCAAAGTACTTACAACCAAAAAGTGGGTAGTCTGTAGAATCCTTTCTGCCCACTGTGCATTGAGATAAAGAGCTTTCTAAAGCTATTTATAATGTTAGTATCAACTATACATTTTCCACCACACTAAGATTTGAGGTGCAGCAGGTTAAAACATCCAAGACACTGCTGTCAAAACCTGTAGAGACATGAAAGTCAAGTCTATTAAACAAACTGATATTATCCTGCCCTTGCAAATCTTTCTTCACTTATATCCTTACACCGTCATGGCTGCAACCGTATTTCTACCACTGCAATAAATCACCTAAAAGTAAGCCCAAAAGTCTCTTCATGGAGCTAAATAAGTTAGAGTGGCTTGCCAGTACAGACCATTACCCCTGCTCTTCCCCAAGGGTTTTCATAGCCAGGAGCTCTTCAAGCATCAAAAATGTATTTCTCACTACGTAACTGTTTACAAAGCACAGAATTATTTACTAGCTGATGCACTGACTTGCTGCTCAGCAGCATGGCCTTTTGGAATCAACCCTGACATATTAATAAGCTGTTATCTTAACTTTAGGTTTTAATTGTTCCAACTCACAAATCACAAGGAACCTCACATTCAGCCCCTTGATCAAATTATTATTTCCTTTTAGCCATTCTGTCACAATTATAACATCAGGATCACATTTGCCCTTGCACTGTTGTTTATGCTGATAACTGCAGGTTGAAGTGTTCTCTGCAACTTGCATGCCCTTCTTCTGTGATCATGTGTTCTGATACCTCGGATAACATTCAAAACTAAAAAAAAAAAAGAAAAAGGTATTATTTAAATGTATAAACAGGAACCAAGATACTGACCTAGCAGTCTACAAATCTGTGATCGATTCCCAGGGCTGCTGAGAAATTCCTGTGAAACTCAGTAACTTCCTATGTCTCACAGGACCCTAAAATAATACAATATTTCAGAATAGATTCAAGCTAATCAGGACCACAACAGGTTGTTGGATCACTTACTGGGGCCTGTGCTAACTGTATTTGGCTGATAGATCTCTTCCAGGAAGGCATCTGGCTCCGGTTTGAAAACACAATATGAAAACCTGCCACTTCCCACAAGCCGTTTGTTCCATTCCTTCTCATTCACTGTTTGAAATGGAAGCCACTTCCAAATACTGATTTTTTCATAACCTTTCCTCTAATAGATTCACATCCTTTTAGAATCGAGATGGTTAAAGCCTCCTTAAAGCCTACTTTCTATCGCCACTTAAACACACTCCCTGCAGCACTGCAATGGAAACACAAGCTCTTACTTATGCACTACAATAAGCCTATCACAGCCTTTAAAAAACCCACAAGGATAAATCTATAACTCTGAAATTATTTATCTGAATATCTGCATGGCCCTTTTAACATGGACTGAATTACCTTAGAACACCCTAAAAAGTTTCATCTAAGTTCATCATTTAAAACAAAAATAGAGTTTTGGGAAATATTAACCACCTAGCAATATCTAACCTGAAACATCCTCACAGTCCACAAGAGCAAAACACAAGTAGCGAGAATAATTGGACAGAAGGTGCCCCTCACACTCACTCGCAGTACCACTACCTCAAACAGCTCTTACCATCCCAGTTTCCCAGCTGGTCATTCATGCCAGGCCTGGGGCCATCACAACTGTTTCTGAGACCACACCACCAACTGGCTCAGGAAAGAGCTCTACCTTGGAAGGAAAAAAAAAAAAAAAAAAGGTGTATTTTGCCAGGTGACTTTCCCGAGCTGGTTTCCCTGCCCTTGTGCACAGCACAGCCCCTGAGCAGTTCCACTAGCACAGGTGAAGGACAGCTTGAGGAAGAGGAAGCATGTTAATTCTGCAGAAGTGGGTGTGCAAGAGCACCCATGAGCTAATGGCAATGTGGCAAGAGTGCATATTGACCCATCACAGCAAAGTTTGCCAGGTAGGGAAAAGCGTTTCTCAGTAAGAGTCAGTTGGAGAGGCTTAAAAAAAGAGGTTTAAACAGCTTTTTGACACATGGGACTCGTTTATGCAGCTTGCTCTGTGCAAAATCAAGTGTAGATGATGAGAAGTGCTGCTGCTGACAGTTGGACTCGGTGTCACGGTTGGACTCGGTGATCTCAGAGGTCTCTTCCAACCTTAGGATTCTATGATTCTGTGCTCACACAACTATCACAATGAAAGGGATGTTTTGAAGCCAACGCTCCTGGCGCCACTATTTCATGATTCTATCAACTGCCTGAAAGGAGGTTGTGACAGGGTGGGTGCTGGTCTCTTCTCCCAGGTGACGAGAGGAAATGGCCTCAAGTTGTGCCCGGGGAGGTTCACACTAGACATTGGGAAAAATTTCTTTACCAAAAGGGTGGTCAGGCAGAGGCTGCCCAGAGTGGTGGCTGAGTCCCCATCCCTGGAGGGTCTTAAAAGACGGGTAGATGCGGTTCTCAGGGATGGTTTAGTAGTGGACAGGTACGGCTGGACTCCATGGTCTCAAAGGTCTTTTCCAGCCAGGCGATTCTGTGATTCTGTGATTCACGCTGCGTGTTCTGAGAAGGGGATAAAGAACTCCGCCAGCCCTTCCCAGCCCCAGGGCGCAGCGGGAAGGCCGCGCTCTCCCAGCTCGGCGGGACGGGGCCCGCCCGGCCCTGCCCAGCGGCGACTCCACCGGAGACCTGGGCCGCGGACAGCGGCGGGGCCCGGCCCGCCCCCCGCCACCCCCGGGCCCCGCAGCCAGGAGCCCCCGGGCCCGCCGCCCCGCGGCCGGAGCGGAGAGCCGGCCCGAGCCCGGAGCCGTTAGCCCGGAGCGGCCGGGAACCGCTCCGCCGCGGGGCCCCAGAGGAGAGCAGCAGTCGCCTGCCCGCAGCCCGTTCCCCGCCGCCGGAGCCCCAGCGCTTTCCCCGGAGAAGCCGCGCCCCGAGCCGCGCCGCCCGCCCCGCCCCGGGGACACCTCCCGCGGGCCGCCCCGGGCCGCCGACCTCACCGCTCCGGCCCCGCCGCAGCGCCCGGCGCCTCCCGTTGCTCCGGGGCGGAGCCGGTGCGCGACGGGCGGGGAGCGGGCGGGGAGCGGGCGGGGAGCGGGCGGGGAGCGGGCGGGGAGCGGGCGGGGAGCGGGCGGGGAGCGGGCGAGGACCGCCCCAGACGGGTGCCCGCCTCCCGCGCTGCCGGCTGCGCCGTGCTGTGCTGCGTTGAGCAGCCGCGGGTCTGGGGGAGTCGGAGCCCTCCCTGCGTGCCCGCCGGCTGCCCGGAGCCTTCACGCTTGGCCAGCGAGTGTGCGTGGTCTGAACACCCCCAGGAGAAGGAGTTGCTCTCTCAGCATTTGCCTTGCTCGGGCGCTGCTCGGGCCTGGTCACAGGGTGTAGGGCGATAGCTGGTGCTTCCTCTACCATCAGGAAAAATTTCTTAACCAAAAAGGTTCTCGGGCACTGGCACAGCTGCCCAGGGAGGTGGTTGAGTCACCATCCCTGGAGGGATTCAAAAGACGGTGGGTGAAGCACTCAGGGATGGTTTAGCAGTGGACAGGTACGGTTGGACTCCATGATCTCAAAGGTCTCTTCCAAGCAAGTGATTCTATGATTCCCTGCCCTGTCACAAAGGTAGCTCATCCACCACTGCTTCATCCAAGCAACACTTGCCCGAGGATTAGGTCTACAGGTCTCATTGCTCCCTCCAGCTCCTTGAAAAGGAGGTTTTGGCGAAATGAGTGTTGGTCTCTTCTCCCAAGTAGCAAGTGATAGGGTGAGAGGAAATTTGCTGAAGTTGCTCAAGGGGAGATTTAGACTGGATATTGGGAAAAACTTGTTCGCTGAAAGGGTTGTCAAGCCCTGAAACAGGCCCAGGGAAGTCCTGGAGTCACCATCCCTAGAGGAATTTAAAAGATGTGTAGATGTGGTGCTTAGGGACATGGTTTAGTGGTGGACTTGGTGTTAGGTTAAGGGTTGGACTCAACATCTTAAAGGTCTTTTCCAACCTAAAAGTTTCTATGATTAACATCAGCTTTTCCCTGGTTTAGTACCAGCTTGTACCTATTTAACTGACAGACACGCAGTGCCTGTGTCTCTCAGTTGTAGTGGAGCAGCTCCCAAGAGTGACCGCGCCTCACCGGCACCTTGGTGAAGGGACCAGCCATGTTCTGGGTTGTTCTCCCTTTAAGGTCCCCAAAGAAATTAAATTTTGGGCAGTTATTCCCTCAAATACTCCCTCAATTTCAGTGGTTTTCTGTCTCTTGTAATCTTCCACACACAACATGGTGCACTTTACATCCTTTCTCCCCCTTCTTAGAACCAGACAGGGAATTTCTCCCCTTCCAGTAGTACAGTTGTAACTGTGATACTCAAGGATTCTGGAAGGCACACAAGGCTCGGGCTGCAGGCAGAGGTGTGTATCTAGGACTTTTCTCAGATGGTCTAATTGCTGTTTATCCAATTACAGCCTCAGAACAATTGTTACAGCTATATTTAGTGTGCAAGTCTATTTCCATAACAGCTTTCTGGGCCAAAAAGCATGTCTGCATTTTCTCACTGTACAATTTGATACAATAAAGATACTGCCTCTACCTACAAATTTTTTTGTGTCTAGTTGCCTTTTCCACAGTTGTTGGCTCTGCTTGCATTAGGAAGGTTTTCTAGGAGTCTATTGCATCAAGATTTTTTTGCAATTTTTCTTTGTCGTAAAAGATGAAATTGTATTTTGATGATACAAAAGGTAAAATTTCAAAGTTACTGTCTCTAAGTTACGTGACTTTTTTTCCTTTCCGCATATATATATTTCCAAACCCAAACAGGCAAACTGGAATTTGAGATCAGTTTGCAGCTGCAGGGTCATGTATTCATCTACCCAGCACCTACTGCTTTTCCAGAGATGCAATAAGTTGAGGAATGTTAGTGTTTTAACTCATAAATAAGAAGTTTAATGTAGCCATAGAAAGCTATTTCTTTCAAGATCTGAGAGAGGTGTACAGAAATAAGAGAAAAGAAGATATACATCTACTAATTTAGGAGACAATGCTGTTAACATTTGTTTTTCCTATTATGACAGAGGTCATACCAAAAGTACATTTCCAATTTCTAATTTCATTGACAATTATTTTGTGATAATGAACTGACAAACAATGAATAGAGTTTAAATTTTCTTTTATATTGGGCTCTGTCCCACTGTGCCACAAATATCTATAATTTTCTTGTCACCAGCATAGTGACTTTGAGATTTTTGGTTTAATTTTCTTAGGCTTGTGATAGGCATAAGGATGCTGTTTTCCTTTTTACGTGTTCTTAAGTTCCAACCCAACACTGTCACATCTTAAACCCTCTACCACCAGAGGCAGTAAATCACACAAATAAGTAAAAAACTCATACTGTGCATCCTGATCGCAGAAAACCCCGCCAGTTTCTTACCTGCAGTTAAGCAAATTATGTGTAAATAGACTGCATTTAATATTCTGTATTTCAGGGGACAAACTACTGTAAAGTGTGGTCTTTTGCAATTGTGAAATAATCCTGCCTACTAGGATTGTGCACATTGCTGGAGTGGTAAGGTGAGTTACTCTGTGAACCAACAGCAAGTTGTATTTCCTCTGGCAAAGGAGAAAGGGGAAACTGATATTAAGGAATCCACTCTGGCAGCATTCTCATGTTGAGAAGTGTCATGTTGTCTTAACGAAAAGTGCCACAAGCAAAACTGATAAAAGGATGATTAATTTTTACTCAGTGAATACTATGGAAATCATTGCTACAAAAAATATGCAAGGCCAAGGACCTTGCTTCAGAAGCGTATCTGATGTTTATAGAGGCAACAAGAAAATATAGAGTTGTTTTGCAGACACAGCTTTGAGCTAGTGTTAGCTATCTCATGTTACACAAAAGATATAACGCCTGAGACATTAGAAAGAGATTTTGAATGGCACAATTATTGCACATCTCCCTTCTGCAGAATAGTTACACTTTTCTCTGCAGCCTGCAGTTTTCTAGGCTTTATCCCATCTTCTACCTAACTAGATTATGCAGACACGGTATTTGCTCTACCCTTACAAAAACTTTCTTCTAAAACTGGACAGCAAGGAAAGGTGAAACCCTGTCTGCACAAATCACATGATGTCTTTGAAAATCAGTTTAGGCAAACCTGATGCAAAGGACTGTGTAAAGCCAGCTCATTTGTTTATTCTGGGTTTCTTCTCATTTAGCTAAATTGTTTTTGAAGTAAATGAACTTTAATGTGCAGGAGCATTCACACAGAGACTGCACCTTCATAACCGACTATCTTTCAAATGGGTTTGTTTTAAAGCCTGGCAACCAGTGGATGTAACAGGTTTTCTCTGGGAGCATCAGAAATAGGCTGTGGAAGAAGGTGGCTGGAAGAAGCTTTGTTTGAAGCATGTTTAAGTACAAGCAAGTAGGAGTCTTGGATATGGCTCTGCTTGTGGCTTATTAGTGCCATTCCAGGAATTATGTCGGAATGTTACTTACTGCTAAAGGAATTTAAAAGCCAAGACAACTTTCCATATTGAGAATATGTATCTCCCTGCCTTTTGGCTGAAGAGTCTATATGAAAAATCAAACCTCTGCCTTGTGTTTAATTTTGAAATAGAACACCAAGACCTGTTCCAAGGGGCAGTAGGAAATTTGCATAGGTTTGTGTCATAGATAACAATGGTACTACCTTGCTTATTGCAGACGGCTGTCATTGCAGGTTTGACTCATGAAACTTGCTTGTGGACTGCTGAAGTATTTTTTCCCTGTATACCGATGTGATCAGTTACTGATCGCAAAGCAGCTCGCCTACAAAACCACTTTCTAGCCAGAAACAACTGAACAATGGGATGAATACTGCCATCCGCTGGCTGGCTGAACTGAAAACTTGTTGAACTTAAGTTTCCTTAAGGGAACATTAAAATGTACCTGGTACTGTTTGGTTTGTTTTTTAACATATTTAACTTCTCTGCCAGCACTTTCTAATCAGCCTGTGTGATGATGGGTTTAATCTGCAACAAGGTTACCTCAGAAATACTTTGCATGTAAGTGGATGATTTTGCTTAGAGGCTATTAAAAACAAAAAAGAGAGAGAAGAAAGTTCTTAGTCTAGTCTTAGTTCTTAGTCTTAGATAAGTTTTGGCTGTAAGGAGAATTTCATTTTCCAAAGGAAATACAATAATTGACACAGGAAGTCCAGAATACTCAATCCTACTTAATGTAATTCTGTTTTATAACAATTCTGATCTATACTTAGAATGCATATCAGCAGCATTAATTTTAGCATGAGCTTTCTGTTATAGACACAGAGACTGCAGAAGTTCCTGGGTCGCTTCCTTTTTCTAAGGTCTGCTTTACAACCGACGAAGCCAGCTGAACTCTGAATTGCTCCTAGTGCAGAAAGGCAGGCTTGTGGTTAAGTCACAGGACTGGGAGTGCCAGGCTCTGTTCCTGGCTGAGTCACAGGTGTCCTGGGTTATCACAGGCAAATCTGCTAATTTTCACTGTCAATCGTGAATAACCAAACTGCTTCTCCTCGCACCACCAAGGAAGGAATGGACCAAGAGCATGTTGTGCTCTGGGAATCTCCAGCAAATGTCGTGGAAAGCAGCAGTGGCTGAATACCTCAGAGCAGCACTAAATTCAGGGCTTTTCTAACTCATATGTGGGGCTGGCATGAGCAGAAAAGTGGATTCTTTGACAGCTTTGTTCATTTTCCCTCCCTGATCACAGAAGTTTCCTTTGGGACTTTAAACACATTCTTGTTAGGTACTGATGTGCCTGAGGAAGGCAGTGTCGGAAATGACAGCAAGCTCCAACACCACTATTACTAATAAAACCAGTGTGTGAGAGATTGCAGTGTTATGCCTGATTCTGATGTTAGCCACAACTGTGTTATACTGAAGCAACTCGTTGATAGTGACCAAATTATTTGCATGCAGGGTTCAAAAAAAACCCCCAGACTCCACCAAAACCCGTCCAGAACTTGATATTTTCATTGCAAGGGAGTCTAAGGCAAATTTCAAAGCTATCAGGATTGATTTAAAGATGTATAGTAATGCAGGATGACGTCAATGTAAGAATGATTAAAGAATTAACTTGTAGCTGCTTTAAAGATGTAGTATCTTGTTCTTTATTAACGACAACTGTGCAAGACAAACTACAATGAAATACACAGTGATCTAAGAAATAAAAGTTATGTTCAGAATAGTTCTTACAAAGGATTCAACTGCATAATATGTATGTTCAATGAAATTCAGTCTCCAACTATAATAAAAATGTCTTTTTGTATGCATAATAAAAGAGACAAAAGGAAATCAGTTCCCTCAGAGGATTCAGTTGCTCTGGTTATTTATTATTGTAATAGCTTGTGGGATACTGGAAACTAAGTAGGACATAAACAGTACAAACTTGACGGGGCTGGCAGAAATGGTGCAAAAGGTGCAATTTAAAGCATTAATTTTCAGAAATCTTAGATCCTACTAGTGATACCCATTTTTTAAAATGGCTTTTTTCTCTTGGCTTTTACTCATATGGCAGCCTTCCCAGTCCTTTTGAGTCCCCTTGTGGCCCTTCTCTGGACACTCTCCAGCCTGGCCACATCTTTCTGTACAGCAGGGACCACAACCGAGCACAGGATTGCAGGTGTGCCCTAACAAGCGCTGAGCAGAGTGAGATAATGACTTCCTTATCTCTGCTGGTGATGCCCGTGTTGATGAACGCCGGGGAGGGGCCACCAGGACGCAGCCACCGGGGCGGGGTGGGGGGGACAGGGGTGGGGACGCCGGGGTAGGGACACTGGGGCGGGAACACCTTGGCGGGGCGGGAACGGGGCGGGAGCGGGGCGGGAGCGGGGCGGGGACGTCGGGGGCTCGGACATGAGGGCGGGGCAGGGAGCTGGGCGGGGCCGCCGGGGCGGGTCGAGCCCGGCAGCAGAGCGCGTCCATCCGCGGCCGGGGCTGCCGGAGTCGCGCCCCGCCGGTCGGCTCCGCTCCGCTCCGCTCCGCTCCGAGCGGGCGCGGTGCCCCGGGCCTAGCCGAGCCCTGCAGGTGCGGTGCGCGCCATGGCGACGTGGCGACGGGACGCGCGGGTGACGACGACGCAGCGGCTGTGCTGCGCGGGGCTGGCGGGCGCGCTGAGCCTGAGCGTGACGGCGCCGCTGGAGCTGGTGGCGGTGCTGGCGCAGGTGGGCACCTGGCACTGCTGGCGAGGGCTGCGCGGCGCCGCGCGGCGCCTGTGCCGCGCCGAGGGCGGGCGTGCGCTCTGGAAGGGGAACCTCACCGCCTGCCTGCGCCTCTTCCCCTACAGCGCCCTGCAGCTCGCCGCCTCCCGCCGGTAAGTGCGGGGCCGGGGGGCACAGCGAGAGCTCAGCCCGCGGGCCCTGCAGTGTCTCTGTGTGTCCCTTCTCCCGCAGACCGGTGTCCTGGTGGTACAGGAGGGAGTTACTATTACAAAGAGCAGAATATTTTTATTGAAGCTAACTTACAGTTACGTTTCTTCTAAGTACCTGATTTTTTGAAAGCTGGATAGGATGGCCCTCTGACAGCGTGTTTTCTTTATAGCTTTTTTCTTTATAGTTTTTTTCGTTCAAATAGTGTTTTTCCAGCTACCCTTCAGAGAGAAATGAGAAAGCCTTGGGTTTTGTATGGTCTGTGCCGAACAGATGTGTCTGCCTCTATAATCACCTCTGTTAGCAGTGTTTCCCTGTCTGAGGTGCAAGGTGAGACAGAGAATTTGCTGGTGGTTTTGGTGTCACTGGGAACTTGGCTGTTGGGTTTGTTCGGAGCCGCTCTGGGCCCTAGGGTGCAGTAGTGGGTGCTGAGGAATGGGTGCTCCTCCGTGATGAAGGGCTGGTAGTCTGTGAAATTGCTTCTCATTCAGATTCCTTTAGAACTGAAGTGATGGTGCTACTGACAGATGTGCCTGTGGTGTTTATTCTTTGCAGCCAGTTTGTTTTATTCATTTACATGCTTATGTCTGTGTCAAAGAAAACAAAATCCTGATTCACATCTTTTACCCTGCTGTGCAGCAGCCGTTATGCAAATCTGATTGGTTTTGCACTCAATGTGTGACACCATTTGTTTTAAGATCTCGTTTTGGATGATACACAGCTATTAGATTCAGGTGCAGGCAGGAGCAGCGCTGGCCGAGCTCCATGACCCACGCTCTTTCCTAGGATTCCCTGTTGCAGCCAGTATCTTTCAGGCTCCGAAGGGAGCGCCCGATGGCTGGCACGTATCGGCATGTTTTGCCACTCTAAGGGTTGGGTTTCTTTCTTTTCTCTGAGGTCAGCTGTGTGCTGGTATGCGCCTGACGTTTCCGCCCAGCTGGGCGGTGGGTCATTCCAGTTCATGGGCTGTGCTGGGTGGGGAGAAGTGTGGGCTCAGTCTGTGCTGGCCAATCCGGCCCGCTGCAGCTCTCGCCCTGGTGACGCTGGCAGCCGGCTGGAGTTTGTCATCCATCTAGCTGAGCAAGAGTCATCCTTCCAGATCCGCCTGTGCCTTTCAGGACATGATAGATGGAGCAACCCTGGGGCTGAGCAGCTGCGTTGTGTCCTTCTGCTTGCAATGCAAGGCAGTGGGCAAACAAGGAGAAGGGTAATGGCAGTGGGAAGGCAGAAACAGTGATTTAAATGTAATTTAAAGTTCCCAAGGAGTCAGTGTGTTGCATCAGTATAAATCAGTTGATTTTTAGTACAATAACTAACTTCATTGATTGTTCACCTTGAAATGGTGTATTCCCTTTGCAAGGCTATAGTTTGTCTCTAGTTTGCTTAGGGTGCTCTTTTGAATTGCAAGTGGAAGCAGGCTACCAGGAAATGAAATAAAAGCTGCCTACACTTATTTCTTGATACATTATTTGGGGATTTTTTTAGTGTATTTTCTAGTAAGAGAATGGTGCAAGAAACACAAAACCAGAAATGTTACAAATAATAAAATAAATAAATAGTCATGCCAGCTGCAGAAGGACCTGGGCTGGGCACAATCGGCAGCCCCAGCAGTGGCAGTGCAGGGGGAGTTGACTGGGGAAGTTCAGCTGACTCTGCACTCTGTCAGCGGTTACAGTGTACAGACTTTGTCTTTCTGTGGCACTTTAAATGCTGTCTGGGTAGAGGCACCCCACCACCCACCCCACGCATTCATGCATACACAGGAAAATCAGGCTGTGCTGCTTTAGGGACTGTGCAAGACGTATAGGAAGAAAATGTTGATGCCCTTTCGCTTCTGCTTAGCTAGTCTTTCTGCTTTGGGCTCTCTCCAGGGCGTGAGACAAGCAGATGCAGGGATCTGTCATGCAGTGAAAAATGCATGCTCTTGTGAAAAAAACATCAACTGAGCAAGCAGTGACTTGTAAATCTTTGAAAATTATTTAATTCTGGACATGGTAACACTGTAGTTTAAATATAGATCTGCTGTTTAGGCAATTTAGTTAATCCTTCCAAAACGGAATAGTAAGTTTCTTTATCTCCAGCTAGGATTCTCTGCTCAAGGCTTTTTACTTGTTTCTTGCTGCTCCCATGACACTTGTCCCCAATGTAAGAGTGCCCAGTATACATATAGGAAAGTCCTTCTGTGCATCACAAATGCGTAAGTTGTAGGATAGCCTTTAAAATTCTGCTTAAATTTTAAAATTTTAAATTTAGACTTAACTTCCTGAGCATAATAGTGTCTGGACAGAAGTCTTCTCCAGAGAAGTATCCCTGTGGACCTTTCTGTCTGAGCATAAGCAACAGAGGAAGGTTAGGTTGTTCTCAGAAGGCCTATGATGACTTTTTCTATGTATTTCTTCTTTGACAGGGGAGGTTGGACCAATCTTTCTAACTGATGATCAGCGAATTTCTTGCAGATGTGTTTTAAGTCATGGAAATTTTGATCCTGTAGGTGGAAATATAAATGAGTATTCTGTGGTCAAAAATTACTTTTAAAAGTCTCTTGAAAAGCAAATGAGTAAATCATTTGAACAATTAGTCTCCGTATCTTGGAAGATTCTTTCATTATTCAATTGGTGTGCTGGTCCTCCAGGATGGTACCACAACTCAGGTGATGTGAGCTCATTCTGTTGGGAACTGTGGTGCAGGCAGAGCTATGCCAGCTACCTCTCTTTTGGATACTGGAAGTATTTTAGCTCAGTAACACTAAAATCAAAGCAAATTGCATTTGCAGAGTTGTGTATTCCAGTCCCTGACTTTGTTATTAGCTATAACTTTTGCATTCCTGCACTTCTATGCAGCATGGATTTATCCAAAATCTCTTTGGGTTCTGTTTTTTTTGGACTCTGCTCATATTTGCCCATTCACATGTTTTGTTTCATGGAGGTCCTGATGCTTGTATCGTATTATACATAATAAGGACTTGCATGAAATATATGTTAAAGTTTCCATTCCTGCTGGTGAAGTGGCTTGTGGGGAGAAGAGCAATTACATCAAGAATGATCTGCCTTAGGTTTTTGTGTGTTTTGTTTGTATGGTCATTAACAGTACCTTTTTTGTGTGTTTACTCTAGACTTGTTATACTTTTCACGGATGAGTTGGGTCATATTTCCCACTGGAGAGCCATCATGGCAGGAAGTCTGGCTGGCATGGTTGCAACCATCATGACTTACCCCACCGATGTAATTAAAACACGACTCATTGTGCAGAACCGACTGGAACCATCTTACGAAGGAATTCTTCATGCTTTTTACAAAATTTATCATCAAGAAGGACTCAGTGCTCTCTACCGTGGTGTTTCACCAGCTATATTAGGTAAAATAATAATGAGGGGAAATTGCCTCATTGCACATTGTTTATTGCAGCTGTGTAATGTGTTCATTTATTCACTGGATTTCAAAAGCAAATAGTAGTGTTGTCCGTAGAAGGAATGTAGATTTACAAGTCATGACAGTACTGATTACTTCTGCTCTAATTATGACAGTGTGTAGCATTTCATCACATTTGAATGCTACAATATGGGTGTTCAGTGGTAAACCAGTGACTAAAAGTTAAAGTTCTTCAAAATATTGGCCAGGTTTGAGCAGTGTGTGGTTGTCAACTGGCAGCAGCTCATCCCACCTTTCTGTTCTATGTGATGAGCAGCTCTGTTTTCTTAGTGTACAGTGTGTTGATATAAATGGTGTCTGGCTTGCTTTCTAGGTGCTATCCCGTTTTCTGCGGGCTCATTCTTTGTTTACATCAATCTGGACAAGATCTGGCGAGAACCCATAGTTCATTTCACTCCTCTTCAGAACTTCATAAATGGCTGTGTTGTAGCTGGTGTGGCACAGACACTTTCTTTCCCCTTTGAGACTGTCAAGAGGAAGATGCAGGTACAGAGCATTCATGTTACTAGTACTTTGTTAGAGGTGCTTGTTGCAGGAGCTTGGGACAAGACTAGCAACCACAAGAAACATGCACAGCAGGTATTGAGTCTGAAGGATCAGAACTATCGTTGTTCTTATTTCTGACTTCTCTGGTTCACAAGGGGCTTCCTATTGCTGCTGCTGCTGCTTTTCTGCAGCATCAGCAACACGGGAGTTACTATATCAAGTTACTATATCATTTTATATTATCTTGCCAATCTTTTTTCCTGAAAGCGTAGTAATAATGATCTAAAGAAAAACCCCAACCACGGAACAGCCACTACCCCACAGCTTCCATCTCACTGGCATAATTCATTTGGTGGTGGTGACTTTTCATTAGAACTAGGGACATGGTTTAGCAGGGAGACAGGCACAGTTGGACTGGGTGATCTCAGAGGTCTCTTCCAACCTAGTGATTCTATGACTCTAACTTCATCATTAGAGTGACAGTATCTGTCGCTGTCTGGTGATTCTCTCACTGGGGCATATGAATTTGTCCTTTCAGCCTAGTTCTTGGGACTGCAGATTTGTGGGAAGCTTTTGTGATCTCATAAAATAAATCAGCGTGTGGTGTGGCAGCATTATAAAGGTCCCCCTCATGAAGTTGTATCCTGGTTGGTAAGTCACAAGCTAGAAAAACATCAGTGGAACTGTGAATTCCCCTCTCCTGCTCCCCAGATTCCCTTTTTCAGACAGGGCTCAGATCCAGTGGCACAGAAGCCTTTATTGCCTTCTTTCCATCTTGAAACAGAGGACCTCAGCAGGAGAAGTAGTATCTTTTATTAGACCAGCTCATGTAGCTGATGTGTCCAGAAGTCAAGCTGTAAGTTGGGGGCTTTAATCGAGTATCTCATAAAATGTCTCAGGTGAGAAGGGGGTTCTAAGCATGAAACGTAATAATTTTTCCAGCTGTGTCAGTCTAAGAAAAGCAGTTACTCCTTACAATTCTTCTTTTTCTTTCTATCCTTAGGCTCACAGCAATGCTGATGCCTTATAGAATAAATTTAAAGAAAGGCATTTACAGTGCTGTTCCTCCTTTAATATCTTCTGTTGACACATCAGTTAATTGAACATTTGTAACCAGTTCAGAAGTAACCTTCACTTGTAACCATTGTGATGTTAAGTTCTGTGTCTGGCTGTGACTTGACATGCAAGTAGAGAAGTGGAACAGGCCCATCTTTCATTTTCCTGCCACTAGGCTGTACGCTTTCACTAAAGGGATGCTTAACATCTGATTGGTACTTCTAGAATAAGAAGGGAACTGGATTTATTTCCCAAATATGTAAGAAATAGGTATGCTGAAACCATTTTGGAGGGAAAACAAGCTAAACAGCAGAGGAGGAGTTTTCCTCGTAGAAGCATTGAAAATGCTAATAGTGATAATAACTAAATAGTGATTTCCCAAGCTTAGAGAGGCACCTTCTGTTCAGTGATTTATTCTGAAGACATAGGATAAGGCAAAGGTGTTTCAGAAGTAGTAACGGCTTAGGTGTGAAAGCCCTGTAATTCATTTGGTACTGGAAATGATGTAACTCACAGAGGCTTGTCCAGGAAAGACACCTACTGAAAATCACGTGCAAGCTAATACTAAGAGCTCACTGTAACTCATGTAAGTTCATCCAAGAAGTTTATTTTTCATAGTTAGTACCAGGATATGGCTCTGCCTTGCAGGGATTAGGTCTGCTTTGTGCTTGCTTGCCAGCCTGTTTGGTTTGCAGGGGTGGTGGTCAGAAAAGAGAAATGTCTTGAACAGCCCCAGCAAAGGTGTCATGCAAAGACACCTAGAAAGGGGGAAAACAAAGAAGGAGAAAACAGAGCTTCAAGACATTTCAATGTTCTTTAGAAGAAAGGGGAACAGTTTTTCTCAACCATGATATTCTGTTCAGCCTCCATTCACTGATTCACCTCTGTAGCTGATAAGGAGAGGGGTGTACCGAAGCCTTCAGCTGCCCCCAGGCCTGGTGTGAGTGCACTGCAGTGCATGTAGGGAAGTGCTGGCATTGTTTTGAAGCTGCGAATACTGTTGTTGTGTATGAAGAGGAACCCAGTATATCGTGGATGTCAATATCAAATCCTCTTCTTTCCCCTCCCTCCTGTCCCACTGATCTGACAGATAGAGGTAGTATAGAGACCAGAGCATCCAGTTCAGGTCTTCACCTGACATGCTTGGCAGTCTTGGAATTGTTAGCTTTGTCCATGTCCTCATCTAGACAGTGCTTGAATTGTTTGCACAGACTAGAAAATTAATTGTGCTCTGGGAGGAAGGATAAGGTGTTGGTTTTAATCTCAGCTGTAATAATTTTGGTTTATCCTCTCTCATTTTACATATTCAGATCCTACGCTTCTGACATCAGCAGCTTCTGTCACTGACATCTGTGGGAGTAGGAGCTGACTGTCGGTGAACAACTCTTCCCCTGTGTTTCAGTGATGATTTGTGATGTCAGATCTACTCTGTAACCATGGCTTCTTCCCCTTCTGCTAATAGAATTATCTTTATCGTGTTTACTTTTTTTTTTTACAAAG
Organism: Neomorphus geoffroyi; assembly: GCA_033558235.1. NCBI lineage: Eukaryota > Metazoa > Chordata > Aves > Cuculiformes > Neomorphidae > Neomorphus > Neomorphus geoffroyi. Next base: position 7,953,088 of record JAUMJM010000045.1, on the reverse strand, counting down.
ATGCTGTGTTTGCTAAATATACTTGAATCTTTTTCTTAAAAGAAATGTTAATTAACGTGAGTGAGTGTTGCTGAACATGTGAGTCCTCTATGTTGTGCTTATCCTAATTTTATTCCTTTGTCTTCCCTTTTTCATGTTGTTCCCGATTGGCATGTTAGAGATTTAAGAGGTACTGTATGCATGTTTCAGCATGGAAATATGGCTTTTGTTGTGCATCTGTAGAAGGGGATTAGTGAAGGAGAGGGTTGTTCAAAGGCATGTTCTATAGCAAATGCTTTCCTGACACAGTCTTATGCTATAACAGTTTCTGGAGAAAAACTTTCTTTATATCCTTCTGACTGTTATTCTTGGCTTTCCTTCCTTACCTCATACTATCATGTTCTTTGTTAAATCCAGCATCTAAGCAATACCAAATACTGCACTTTTACCTTGCAGACTTGCATACAAGAACACTTTTTTCTTTTTCTGTTTTGTTTTTTGTTTGTTTGTTTGTTTGTTTAAAAGAGGGGAATACCTGCCTACAAATGAGTCTGTGTCTACAGGAAGCACTAGTAATATGTTTCCACTGCCTCACATCTTCTTTTTGCCTATGACGACCTTCATAAGTGCATATGGGACTGTGCTCTGGCATTTCAGTAAGGGAAGATGAATTTAGAGCTGTTATATGCCATATAGAAGATTATTATTAGAATGACACCGATGCCAGGCTATGTGTAGATAGGAAAATCTGCAAACATGCAAATGGTCAGCACAAACCTAATACCCGAGTCTGGCACTTCTCTCAGTGCACATGACCCTCAGAGGCGGGCTCGGATACCCCTGGCTGGCAATTCTCAGCCTTCGTTCCAAAGTGACCTCTGATACTGGTAGTTTTGTTAGGCAAAATGCTCAAAGATGACCCTAAAGTTTCACAGGTACTCCATCAATTGTTCGGTTGTTCCTCACCTACTTACATGGACAAACTTTGCACAGTTTGCAGAACCTCAGTCCTATCCCCTTATTTTTCTGGTATAATTTGTTCTAGTTTCTGTGACTAGAACTTGTCTGAAACTCTCCTTCACCAGTAAATGTTGCTCAGGGACAGCTTGACTGTCAAACCCTTGTAGTGTAGAATAAACATGCTTTCAGTATACTGCAGGATTCGGCACATTTTTAGTGTTGACTGCACAACACCCTCAGGTTGTGAGGACATGTCTCTAGAGAAAGCATTTTTCGGGAGTGATCTTTCTGTTTTAAAGTCCAGGCTTTGAATTCTCTCCGATGCCATAAACGAATAGGCTCGCTGTTCTTGGTGAGTATAGACTGCTGCCACCCATCACCTAAGAAGTGGCCTCTCTTCAGTGACAAAAGTGAATTGGTCAAGCCTTGACTGCCTACAAATTTGCAGGTTTTGTAGTTGTTGTGGGTTTCTTGGTTCTTTAGAACACAAGGTGCTCTGCAAGTGTGAAATCTGTTGTGAATGATGGAAATGCTATGGCTTCTTAGTAACCTGGAGGAGACTAAGGAGTCATTCCCTTTGTGAGGTCACCTGTTTAATGTAAATGTAATCCCATGCCCTGTTGGTACATTTCTAGTCTGAAGTCAAAGGAGATACTGAAGTTTCTCTTTAAAAGTAGTACTTTTGTTTAAGTATTTATTTAAAAATATTCACCTAATTATGTTCCTTGCATGGTAAAAGTCAGTCTAGCAAGAACCCAGTGGCTGGGAAAAGCTTTGAAAAATAAAATGATAAATCTTTGTTAGAAAAGCACATTCTCCCTGCAGAAATGAGGAGACAGTTCTCCTGCATTTGCTTAAACATGAGTAACCTGCAAAGAGTGCTCTGTCACCGGAGATGGTTGCTGGTGCTGGCATGGCAGCCACTGAAAGTTCCCAAGCTGTGATGTCCCTGTTCTTTGCAAGATCTATGTTCTTGTCAGCTGGGAATATGCAAGTTACTGGAGTCGTGACCCTGTTTAAAAATAAGAAATCCTTTTTGGGTCATGTGGTTCACACGACATCTCAAAAGCATATGTGCTCCAAGTCTTCATGGAGGGAGACCCTTTAATAGTGAACGGCATGGGAGCCTGGGCCTTGAAAATTTTCAGAAATGGAGCCATTTGACCACATAGAGCGGTAAATTCCACAGTGTGGAAGCAAATAAGAATATTTCTACTTTGAGTCTGATTTGCAGTGGAAGTAAGGCTTATATGATCATTTGTTGTCTGTCTTTGCCCCGAGTGACTTTTGATCCTGCTGTCCAGCTTCTACTAAACTTGACAGGGGAGTGAAGGTTTCAGAGATATTTATTTGCTTCAAGTTTTATGAAAACAAGTGCACAGAAAGAGACAAAACTCCAAAAATATTTCACCTGAGGGGGAGACTGCAGTGTGAGTTCTTACCTTTCTTACTTCTCCCTAAGATCTCATGCTCCCCTTCTCCCTGCTGCTGGGGTTCAGGCATCAGCCAGGACCTTGTGGCCTGGTGGGTACTTCAACTTGGGACCAGCCTGGCTCCTCTGACTATTAGCAAATAGATAATAGATGTCAGATCCTGACTTGGTAAAATCCCTTCCTTCATTCTCTTTTTCTTTATGTCTAAATACTTTGAGCTACTGGCATTTTGTGTTGTTTTCTTGTTTTGCTATAAAGATATTGGGTATCCCTTTCTCTGTGGCAGAATAGTGCCCTACTGCTTTGAGAGGTACTTGGTCCAGTGAATGGTTGAGACAATGCCTGAAAAAAGCTACCAAGAGTAACATGGGCTTTACTTTCTGTAACAGCCTAGATCAGCTTTTGTGCATGTGAACAAGCCTTAGAGGCATTTCATTTGGATCTCCAGACTTCCACAGGGGGAAATTGTGAAGACTCGCTGCCTGTGAAGTTGAGACACTGAGCAGTGCCAGTGGAAAAACAGGATAAGAGGGAAAAATTGTAAATCAAGAATCAGAAGCAGGACTGGGCTGCTCTAATGGTCAGCTGCCTTATGACAGCTTATGCAGTGTTTAGTGGCCTTTAACCTTGTTCATCCGAGGAGCTGTGGTGTGGTAAGGATGTAATACTTGCTCTGGGTTACAGCAGTAGCTTAGCGTGGCAGCACAGTAGCCTGCTGAAGAAAAGAGGAAACGTACCCTGTGCCTGTTGGAAGTGTGAGGGGCCCGAGGGAGAGCAGAATGCAATTCTCTGAGTGATTTTCCCAGCTGCTGAAGTGACCACCACCCTCCCAGTTCTGGATTTGGCAGTGCCAGCTGAGCATGGCTGCCAGCCTCCTCAAGCCTCGGCGGCTCTGTGAGCAGTGCGGTGTGAGCCAGAGCTCTCTAATCTGCTTTGGGGCAAATCAGACAGTTTAACTCAGCCCACTTCTTTAAACTGGGAAAGCTCACCCAGCTTACAGGGCCTGACACAGGTTAGGGCACCTGCTCTGTGCACACAACTATTGTATCATAGCCGTAATTTTCAGCAGGGAGGCAGTGATGTCTCCAGAGTGACAACTGTCATTGTTACCTCTTGCATCAATTATACAGGAGAGCCTTGTATCCGTTAGTCTGTACTTAGAATAATGTGCTTGTGACATGTAAGGTGATCAGTTAGGCAAAATGCTCCATGAACAGGAGCTAAAATGTTATGGACACTCTCTTCTTTTGTATCTCATTTATTTTGATTTGGTGTAATTCATTACCTCATCCAGATAAGGCCAATGAAAATACGTCCTCTTTAAAGCCCCAGTCCTGTAAAATGTTAGTTTTCTCCTCAGTTCCTACACAGACAGCAGGAGATGGAGTGTTGCTATGCACTGCATGAAGTGTGGGACCAAGCTAGACTGCAAAAGGCACCGTTAAATAACCTAGTGCTGATGTGCATGAGAATGCTGCACCCATTTGTAAAGATTGAGCTGGACCATCATGAGGCATTCAGATACCACCCAGAGATGTCCATGCAGGGGATTTGCACTCACTTGAGGAAAAAGACCTCTATATTCCTTATCATAGATTTCTTCATCCTGCAACTGTTAAGAGCAGGGAAAGTTTAAGTTCAGTAGCAAAGGAGGGATTCTGCAACAAACCGTGAAACATCAGGGTACAACAGGCCTGGTGATAATGTCTTCAGAGCCAAGAGTCAAACTTTTGAGCAAGCAGAAAGCTGGTTTGCTCCTTTGGTGCCATTGATCTCAGAAAGGCGAGATGATTTGGCCCCAGTTCAGGTTCCAGAGGAAAGGACAGCGTGTTCCTAGAGTGCAGGGAGCTGCTCTGCTGTGCTGCCGTGGAACCGATTGCTTCCTGATAGCTTGTCATCGTTTACCTTCCTCATGCCTGAATGCCTTGGTGGACTGCAGCCAAGGGCAAGTCAGCATTACTAGACCACTGACACAGAAAAGACCATGCCTACCCACATGAGGATCTTTTCCAGGAGAAAGGATTGACTAGCCCAAGAGAATCCATGCCTTTTCCCCCAGTGTTAATATTTAATTACATTTTAATTTTTTTCTTATTTGAGTGGAATGAAATACTGTCTCAAGCATTCAGCCTTCTCTTGAATGAAATTTCTGTTGCCTGTAGTGGCATTAGGTTGATAGAAAACTGTCATCTTCGTCCTTCATTTGCCTTTGAACTACAGTTACGCTTGCCTGTTGCATGTGTCCTTCTTAACCCAGACTGCAAAGGCTTCTTATTTTAGCTTCCAGATTAAGATTATGAACTCGTGCTGTAGTGTAAAATGCCTTCCTGTGCTTTTTTTTTAAAAAAAAATTGATCAGAAGTGTAGAACACCTGAATCTGTTGAAAATATATAAATATATATAAATAACTAGTAATTTTACTGTATTTACCATCAGGATAGCAGCTATTCATTGCTAGTTGATCTTTCATACTTTGTGGCAATAGTACTGCATACTCAAAACATAAATAAAGAGCAAGTCTTTTTATCTTTAGGAAACTTTATGAACAGGGAAGGTATGTGAGGGGAAATACATAAATTGAGAAGAAAGTGTTTCCAAATAGTCTCCTATACCTGTAAAATCAGATAGTTGCAAACCAAATTGTCCTAAAGTACAAGTGGCAATTTTGTACCTGTGCAGCTCTGGACACAGGCTCAAATGGCCTGACTACCACCACACCTGCTGTTTCTTGATCCCGTGGTCTCGGCTTGGTTCCTGTGGGATTACTGTGAGCCTGGGAAAGATTCCACTAATTGATCTTTTGATGGGCACGGTTCCCACTGCAGCTGTGCTGAAGGAGGAGAGGGGCTGAGGGAGGACAACGAAGGGAAAATATTTAGAAAGATCTGCGAGATAAGTTCCCAAAATGGGACTATATTGTTCTGGCAGTCGCCTCGTGATGCAGACAATGGGAAAGATGGCGTCTGATGGGTCTTCAGGTAGCAATTAACTTTAACAATTACCTTGAGTTTTGTCATGGCGCTTCACCCTTATTTAATCATTTTATTTATGTAAAAAATATGATTGCAGGTAGTTGTGGGTTTTTTCTTTATGCATGCCTCTCTCAGGTTTAGCTTGTCGGAATAGAGCAGAGCCCTTAATTTGGGAACGTATCACAGCAACTTAGTAGACTTGGTGGCCTCTGGATACTAAAAGCCTCTGTGAGAGAGCAGATGGAGCCAATTCTGCATTCGATGTGCTTTAATCATTTAGAGAACCCACTGTACATCAGAGGTAAAAAGATTAGCAACTTAACCCTGCTACAACTGTGACTAAGAACTTGGCACTGTTACCAGTGCAGTGAGCTGTACTGTCTCCAGCCTTCTGCAGTACAAGACAGCTGTAACTGGGGAGGAGAAGGTCTTTCAAAATGTTCGTAACAAATGGGTTTCCATGCAGCAGCCCATAGTCTCAAGGGGGGGTCAAAAGAAAGGAATTCAAGCTGTTTTGAGGTGCATGGTGTGAAATGTCTCTGTTGTAAACCTGATCTTTCTGGTGTGAAATTGGCTGTTTGATCTGTATGTTGGAGTAGGTTTCGGGGGAAAAAAAAAAAAGGTAGAGAAACTCATTTGATCTGTTTGGTTACTTCCATTTTCTGGCTCTGGTGCATAGGTTGCGAGGTGTTGCAGACGTGCTTAGATGATACAGAACCACTCCAAACCCACAGCTATTTTTTCATTGAAAGCAATGCCAAAAAAAAGCCTCCCTATTTTTTTTCTGTTAATACATTTTAACTTTGTTTAGCTGTGTTCCAAAATACTGAACTTTTAACTACACACTGATACGGTTTTTAGTTTTCCTTTTGCTGTAGAGAATTCTGAGGTACTGCGGACAATTCTTATTTAAACACTGTGTTTAGGGTTCCAGAAACCTACTGCTCCTGTAAAGCAGAAAGGCTGGCAAAGCATACTTCACCCCACAGACTGAAATCCCGGAAAGGGCTGTAACTGTGCTGAATGAACCCTATAAATAATCTTCCAGTAAATCTCTTAAGAGGTCAATGTCTGTGGGCAACTTAAAAATCTGGGGGTTTGACTTACCTGTTCCTTTTTAACTGTCTCCTGGATGTGTTTACTGCATGCAGAACTTTACTGAAACCTGCAATGTGCGTGTCGCCTGTCCTGGTGTTGTAGGCAGGAGTACAGTAATCAAACCCCTTTGATGTGGGCCTTTGCAATGTATACAGTAATGAAGGGGATTAAGTCAAACTCATGCCATTAATTCTGGCAGGTGACGCCCTGCCTACCACAGAGGGACTTAAAAAGGAAGGGAATCACATGTTAACAGCATTCTTGCTTTTCTGAAGTGCTTTGGAAACCTGTCCCGCTTCACTGCTGGGCTGCCTGTAACTCACTGTACCAGAAAAGCTTGCTGAAACTGGCTGACAGTCCAGGAAGCAGAACAGGGTTTTGAATCCAGCTCTCCTATGGCTGCTGTTCCATTTTTAAGGATGCATCATTCGGGTGCTCTTTTAAGCATCCCTGGTGCTAGTACCACCATTCTTAGTGGAAGGGGTGCCTGAAGTCTCAGTCGCAGCACTCAGCATCTTCCACAGTAGAGTCATGAGTGTCTTTGTGCAGGAGTTTCTCAAGTGCTGTGGATTAAGGCTTGAAAAGTTATTTTGCTCTTTCCTACTGCTGGATTTAGCTATTGCTTTTTAAACCCTTACACCCTAAGTAGCAGAGCCAAGCAGACAGCTGAGCTTCCTTGTAGCAAATGAACATCACTGAACATCTGCAAGACCCTTGGCTACCAGACTGGCTCTCTGCCTCTCCGAGTCCTAAAAGGGGAAACTGGGAGCTTGCACCACAGTTAGGAATTATAGAAACAGCTGTAGCCCCATGGAGTTTAATAAAGGCCAAGGTAGACACAAAGGGGACAAGCAATTAGAACAGCTGAAATACTTTCTCCCGTAAAAATGTGGTCCCTCTCTTATAAATCAGATACACCACTGAGGAAATTCAAAGAGAAGTAAATGCTTCTGATCTCTCCTTCTTAAAGTGTAAAAGACCATGGATTAAATTCTCAGCCCTATTCTTGCTTGGAGTATAAGAATCAGGACATGATAAAGGAGATCCAGAAGGTAACAAATCAGGATGTTGTAGAAGCATATTGCCATCTTTCTCAATGCAGACATCTGCTTTCCCAAAATCACCTCCCTAAGCCATGTCAAAAAAAAAAAATGTATGGGTTTACCTATTACCTGCCATGAGAAGTAGTCCACATCCATTTCAATCATGCACAAAAAACCTGAGGAAAAAGTCATGATATGTGATATTTTTTTTGTAGATGAAGAAGACTATGCATTAAGTGTGTGGAGTGATCAGAAGTTGTTTGGTTTCTAAATTTTAGCAGGAGACTTGCCAGTAATGCAAGGGCATGCAACGGTAATAAAACTATTTGATTAGCAGCTTCTCTTGTATACCTGGAGTGCGCGTTTTGATCTGTTTCCATTTCCAGCATCTAAGTTGCCAAGTATTTGCAATGCGATAGCTGTGGCATCTAGAAAATGTCATCACCATTTGTCAGTTTATGAGAGGCTTGTTATAGGCTTAGCAGCTCTGAGAAGCTTTAGGTTGGTGTGGCCAAGGAGGGAAAAAATTCTACACCGTGTGTTGTTTCAGACTGATGAGGGGATAATGATGCCCATGTTCACCAATCAATTAACTGTACAAGTCCCATTTTTAACAAACATCTGCCCTGTGGTGGTCGGCTTGCGTGGGCAGGTCATCAGCCGGTGTCCTGGAGTCCCCACACACTCCTGACTGAGAAGGATCACTTGCCATGTGTTTGAGTGAAACCCTGATTTGCCAATGCAAAATAAACCCATGGCTGAATGTGCACAGATGGATGAGGATGGGATTATTCAAGGTCAGGTTATCCTGTCTGTGCTAATGCAGTAGGAGATTAATGAAGAAAGGATTTTGCTGTTAAAAATGACCCACTGCACTTCCATGTGAACAGACACTCTCTTTACTGCAGTTGGAAATGTAGCTGCAATTCATCAGGATGCTCCCAAGCTGATGTTAACCAGTCTGGATCAACTGAACATGTGGTAAAGATTCGGGAGCATGGGCATCAACTGCTCACCTTACAGCCCTTGGTGGGCTTGTACAGCCTGGGCTGAAATCTCTGTTCTGTTTCTGCTGTGCTGGGGCTCCTCAACCTGCGGTACAGTTTGCCCTTCTCACTGCAGTGTGAAAACAGCTTCAGCAGCCAGAGTTGAAGTCCACATGTTCCTCTCTTTGATCAGAGTTTCAGCAAGATAACGTGGCATCTGGGGCCAGCCCCAAGTTTCCCTCTGGTGATGTGAAACACCTCTTCCCCGCTGGTGATGTGAAACACCTCTTCCCAGACCTGAGCAGCAGGTTTGGATGGTGTGTCTTCACAAGGGTGGGATTTATTTCTAGCATTGACATGGCACAAAAGGAAGTCCTGTGTGAAATTACTGTCCTTTTTCTCTTTCATACCTGTCAGAGAGTAAATACCTTCACTTTTTAGTTTGTATTGCAAGGCAAAATAGCTGATTCTTTTGGGTTGATGGAAGAATCCAGATCAGTCTGTTAAACCTGGCATGTATTCTAGAAAGGAGAAAATAATTATTGTTAATTACTTTGATTTTCCTTTGCTTGCTTTAAATCCCCCTGGGTGTCTCTTGAACAGGCCCAGAGTCCTTGGCTTCCCCACTATGGAGGAGTTGATGTCCATTTCACTGGCATGACTGACTGTTTCCGGCAAACTGTGAAGAACAAAGGTGTTCTCGGACTTTGGAGTGGACTCACACCCAGTCTGCTCAAGGTGAGGCTTTGCTTTCATCCCAATCAAAGACTACCCTGAAGTAATCAAGACACACTTCTGGGCAGTTGGGGTTATAAAGCTTATGACATGCCTCCACACTTACTAGCAGCTTACAGATGACAGAGTCTGTGACAGAACGGCTGTAACCTCAGGCAGGTTATAAAGCAGCTTTAGAATTTGGTTTGGTCATATTTCTCCAAATGAAAGCAGTGACAGCTAGAAACCAAGTTTACAAGTTGATATGAATGTCCTTAGAGAAGGGAGTACTGGTAACACACAAGCCTGGGTATGGATGGGGAATTGCTAGTGATTCACCTACGACAGCTAAACAAATTCTACTTCTCAGCTGAGCTGCAGTAATGTGACATGTGAGCAGCAAAAAAAGACAGTGCCTGGATAAGCCATGTCCCCAGAAGTCAAAAGTAGTGCTATTTAGCACATGTGGATCGGTTGCTACAGCCCTTGCTGAGTTGAAAACAAATTTTGTAGATAAACAGAAGGTGATTTAGTTTACTTAACAATGTTTTATAGTGCTATGGGGAGGATTACCTACCTGGAGTACTACAGGCCAGCTAATGAGTGGTAATTGAATGACAACGTGATTGATAGCAATGGCCTGCCTGTGCCTGGCCCTGCTTTGGCTGGTGTAAAGCCAAGTGGCACCAGAGCTGCAAAGTCTGCATGGGACAAAAGAAGAAAATTGTTCAGTCACTCTGCTGTATGTAGAATAAGTCCCACATTTCCTACCAGGATTTGCTGAGGTTGCTTAGGATTTACTCAGGTATTTCACAAGTCGTTGTAACTATAAGCTATCACAGACCTTGTTCCTCACAATATTGTTATAATTAGTTAGGATAATAAACTCATGCTGCAGGTGCCAGCCTAGTTTGAGATAAGACTCTAATTTTGTATAAATGAGCACAGCTCTATTAGCAGATCAGATCAGATTTGAAGTCCCAGAAATTTCCTTTTTTAAAACACCTAAGCTAAGGATGCTACTAGTGAGTCTAATATTGCTTTTTTTATTTTATGTTGCTTTTTTTTTTTATTTTATCAGATTGTCCCATACTTTGGTGTTATGTTTAGCACCTTTGAATTCTGCAAGCGGGTCTGTCTGTACAGAAACGGTTATATTGAATCTCCTTTAAATTACAAGCTGACTCCTGGTGTGGACCAGAGTTTACAGCCACAAGAATTGAGAGAATTAAAGCTCCTCCGAAGGGAAAACTTTGAGCCGAGAAAATCAGCTCTTGAAAACTGACATCGGAGCATCCATGGCAGATAAACACAATACCCTTCCTAAGAAACTTTGTGAGAGAAACATGCTGAACTACAGGTACCAATGTCTCAGTGGATTGCATGGATTGAGTACTGAAACACTACTGCCTGGAATGAATAAATCTTGTATCTCGTTTGCTGAATGGATATAAACAACATGAATAGCCAGCATATACTGAAGAGGAGAGATGCAACTAGTTTAAAAACACTCTGCTACTGGAACTTGAAATGACATCTAGGTGCTTTTTAATACTGAATAGCCTTTTTGAGATAAAACCACTTGCAGAAAGGCAAGAGAACAGAGATGAGAGTATAAATTGTATCTTCCGAAGTATTGAGAAATTTCAAATGGATTTTTTTGAGTAATTTGAGGTCCTGAGTCAGCCAAAATGGTAAACAGACTGGAATACATACAACATGCAAAAATTTCTACTGAAATCTTTTTTTTAGTGGTACTGTGTGGACATGGCATTCTGTGGATGCAGAATTAGTCTCAGTTTAGTCACACTCCAGAATCCACTCTTCAGTTTTTGAGACTTACTTGAGAATAAAAATTTTGTATGACTCTTCAGCATAAAGAAGAAAATATGCTGCTGCAACTCTACTTTTTCTAAGAGAGAACTGTAATGTGCAAAATGAACTCTAATACACTGGAGTGGCAATCTTGCAAACTTAAGTGCATACTAGAAAATCTTGCTGCCTTTCTCTTGTGTTGTTACTTCATGTCACGGATTATTTCAGGCTTTGAAAAATAGTTTTTCTGCAGTTCTTTAGCTGAAATATTTCCTGAAAAAAATGCAGTTCTTATATGTGTTAGATATTTCAGAGCCACGAGCTTTGTCGTGTTATTTTGGTATTCGTATAGCTCTATTTTTATATTAAACTACTTTTTTAGTTCCTGTGCACAGACCCAGGCCTACTTTGCTGCTCAGAACCTGCCAGCGGAATAGCAGCGTGCACGCAATCTGTGATTTTTCCACTTTAGCTGCTGCCATCCAGGAGGCACAGAGAATGTCTGTACATAGGAAGCTCTCTGCAAGACCTCTAGGTTATTGCCAGTGCCAACACAGTTGATAAGGCTCTGACCAGTCGAAAGCGCGTTTGCACAGTAAAACAGTATCTTGGTGTTACACCTGAGGACCTGCGGTGTTGCTCTGGTTCTTTTGTAGAAGTACAGCTGCAGAACAGCCCCATGCTAGTGCATCCTGAGAGGAAACCTTAAAGCCCATATCCACACAGGAAGGCGGCTCTGCCCTCTGCGGCGTGTCCCACCAGCCTTGCGCTGCGGCAGTGTGAACGCAGCAGCTTGGTAAGGGGTGTGTACACCCGCTATGCTCCTGCCCTGGCGGCAGCAGCAGTCTGGGCTCAGCGCAGGATTTACCTGCTGGTTTACACAGATTTTTGGGTGTGCTTTTGTACAGTTTATGCCCCTGATGGGTGGAAATAAGTAGATCTCAGAAACTGCTTGTTTAGGCCAGGTCCCAGTGGGATAAGGCAATGATGGACTGACGCAGGAATGGTCTGTGGCTGCGGAGAGAGATTTGCAGAAAGATTTGGGATATTTGTAATGCCTGCCTTGCACCTAGAACTCAACATTGATGTACCTACAGCTGAGGTCTTACAGTATCTCTCTTAATGGGCTTGCTCAGTTTTGCTGTAGTGGTTCTTCACACTGCTTGTCTTCTTCTCAGAGAGGAAATACAAGCATTGATAGCAAAAATTAAGGTGGTAGAGAGCAGATCTGGTGGATGGTGCATCACACGGAGACTGTAAGTGCTTTTGTCTCTGTAACCAACCTGCCTGGTGAACACATTTCTCCATGCCTCAGTTTTCTCATCTGCACAGTGCAGGTACTGAGACTTATTTGAGATGTATGAATAAAGAGAAGTGATTTCTCAGTGCATCAGGGAGGAACAGACTTCTAAAGAGTGCCTTTGCCTTGTCCAAGAATACCTGCATGTTTTTTGCTAATGTTGTATTTCTAATTAGATTTTAAAGACTGAGTGATGGGTATATGTGAATGTCTGATCAAACCTGGTAAAAGTCAATAAGTTAACCTCTGTTTCCACTATGCTAACAACACCTTCGTTTCGTATTGTCAGGTGCTGTTAGAACTATAATTCACTCCCTGACCTTTTATCAAACAAACCTCAACTTTGCATAATCACGGCTATGCTTGAGAAATTCCCCCAAAGGTAAAGCTAAAACATTTAAGATCACACCAAAACAAAGTACTTGAACAATGGATCGCTAACAGGTAACAGGGCATGAGGTTGTGAAGAACCCGTTGAGAGCAAGGCTGAATCGCAGAAACAGTTCTTAGGTGGGGAACTGTAAATCAGATTATTCGTGACAGAGGTGGTGGGGTGTCTGTCTGTCTGAGCATCTCCTCACTGCGGGCTCAGTGATGTGACGAGTGTGGGGAATCCTTAGGATGCGCCCAGCGCAATGGTGGGATCACAGTGGGAGAGGTCTCCGAGTCAGGGTTTGGAGGTCCGGTGTGGTGGGGCAGGCAGACTGGGCCCGGTGTGTGTCTGCAGGTTAAACCGACTCTGAGTCCCCGAGCCCTGCCTGAACCGCGGTCCTGTGCGCTGCCGGAACGGCGGCTCCGGGGTGCTGCGGGGAAGGTGCTGCCACCGCCGTGGCTGGGCAGCTTGTGGGGGGCTGGTGGGATGCCCCTCGTCCCAGGGATGTCGGCTGGATCTCGGGATAACAGGTGGCTCTGGGGATGCCGACTGGATCTGGGGGTGCCAGTGGGATCTCAGGGATGCCAGCTGGTTGCAGGGATGCCCCGGTCTGTGCCCGGCCGCGGGCGGTCCCGCTGCCCCCCGGGAATTCCCGCGGTAGCCCGGCTCCATGCGTAGGCCCCGCCCCTTCCCTCGCAGCCAGTGAGCACGTGGGGCGCCGAGGCCCCGCGCCTCCCGCCTCTATATTAGGTGGCCAGTTCGGGCGGTTGCCCGTAGCGGCTGGCTCGTCCCCTCTGGTCTAGTGCTCGCCGCCTCTCGCCATGAGCGATGCCGCCGTGTCCTTCGCCAAGGATTTCCTCGCCGGCGGGGTGGCGGCCGCCATCTCCAAGACCGCCGTGGCCCCCATCGAGAGGGTGAAGCTGCTGCTGCAGGTGAGGGCCGGGGCCGCCTGAGGGGCGCGGGCGGGGCAGGGCTGACGGTTCCCCCCTTGGTTCTCGAGCAGCTGTCCACCGGCTCTCTGACAGTTCTTGACTGGTTCTCCACCTGTTCTTAACTGGTTCTTCTCTGGTTCTCCTCCGTTTTCCGGGTCCCACAGTTGCAGCACGCCAGCAAGCAGATCTCGGCCGACAAGCAGTACAAGGGCATCATCGACTGCATGGTGCGCATCCCCCGCGAGCAGGGCGTCCTATCCTTCTGGCGCGGCAACCTGGCCAATGTAATACGGTACTTCCTAACCCAGGCCCTCAACTTCGCATGCAAGGATAAGTACAAGCAGATCTTCCTGGGCAACGTGGACAAGCACACGCAGTTCTGGTGCTACTTCGCTGGCAACCTGGCATCTGGGGGTGCTGCCGGAGCGACCTCCTTGTGCTTTGTGTACCCCCTTGACTTTGCCCGAACCCGCCTGGCTACAGATGTGGGCAAAGCCGGGGCTGACCGGGAGTTCAGCGGGCTCGGTGACTGCCTGGTCAAAATCTTCCGGTCAGATGGTCTCAGGGGCCTGTACCAGGGCTTCAGTGTCTCTGTCCAGGGCATCATCATCTACAGAGCCGCCTACTTCGGCATCTATGACACCGCAAAGGGTAGGTTGGCCGAAATGGCACTGAAAGGGAGATGCCTGTCAGCAGGCTTGTGGCACGTTTTGGGAGATGCTGGTGCCTCGCCTGACTTTCTCATCCAAACCTCTCTCCTGCAGAAATGCTTCCGGACCCAAAGAACACCCACATTGTTGTCAGCTGCATGATTGCTCAGACTGTCACTGCTGTTGCTGGTTTGATCTTCTACCCTTTTGATACAGTTCGTCGGCGCATGATGATGCAGTCCGGCCGTAAAGGAAGTAAGTTTCTACCTGCTCATGTACAAAGTGTTGGGCATCCCTGAATCAACCATTGTTGGTGGAGCTGATGTAAAGACAGAGGGCTTTCACCAAGCTGCGTAGATATCCTCTCCTCTTGTGAACCTCACATCTAAGTGAGGTGTGAGAGGAGCTGCAGAAGTAGGTGTCAGGCAGGAAGCATGGATGAGTCAGTCTCTGCAGAGCCCCTGTAAGGTGGCACACACAAGTCGGGTATCTATCAGCAGGTAGGAATGGCAGAATTTGCAAGCTAGCATCTCTGAACCAAAAAGAGACATCCCTGGTAACAGGGCACAGCCTGGCTGACTGTGCAATAGCTTTTGTGTCTGAAAGTGTTACTGTCAAAGTAAACAGTTCGTGCCTTCTGCTCAAACCAGTTCTTCCAGAGTCTCCTAGGGGTAGTGCAGCAGCAGCCTATCTGCTGTCCTCTGATGTGCTAATACTGGAGAAAGTCAGTCAAGAAATGGGTTGCACTTGAGGTTATGAAGTTGGCAGATACGTTAGACCATTTCTGACCTGGATCTCGGGGGTCACGGGCATCCAATTCCTCACACTGTCTGTCTCCTGCAGGTGACATAATGTACAGTGGCACAATTGACTGCTGGCGGAAGATTGCCCGGGATGAGGGTACCAAGGGGTTTTTCAAAGGTGCTTGGTCGAATGTACTCCGAGGAATGGGTGCCGCCTTTGTCTTAGTCCTGTATGATGAAATCAAGAAGTACACATAAATTATTTCCCATTGTGAACTGGCATGTTATAATATTAAAGCATGGACTTGTATGAAAGCCCTCATGTTACTAAACTAGGGTGGCCAATATTTATAAAGGTTGGTGTGGGGCAGGGGCGACTGCCTGCCCTATCTTTATCAAGTCATTCCTCCTGACTGGACTCAAACACGGTTTCTATTTCAGTCGCTCCTGTTTAAAGCATATTAAGAAATAAAACTCTGAAACCAACTTTCCTTGTCTCATTTGTTGTCGCTGCAGTGTGAGGGAAGTGGGGGTCCCAGCACAGTGATTGGAGAGAAGGAGGGAAGATGAATAACCTCCATCCTGCATGCCTCGTTACCTGCTAACTACCTGTGGTCTCTGGCAAGTAAATCCAGCGCAGGCTGCTGAGAAAGTTGGGTAGAGCTACCAACTTGGGCTGTTAAAGTCCAGCCAGAGAACATCAGTGCAGGCAATTGCTGTTCTGAAGAACTCCGGGCTAGCCTTGCCCTCATGGTGAGGGGCTGTGCTGTGGAGATGAAGCAGCTGAGCAGAGAGAGACAGCTCCTCTGCCAGTGCTGTGTTTGCCGGGCAGAGAGCTACATCCCTTAGCCCTGGAGGTTTAAGCTTGTCCCAGCCTGAAATTCGGAGCAAAGGGGGAAATTCCTTCACACTGCTGGGGCAATTTCAGGAAAAAAATTGCAAGACTGGGCAATGCGTGTGGCTTGGCCTTTTCATCTCTGGGTCTGTGAGCCACCCCGGTGAAGGTACCTGGTTTCTGCCTGGGGAGCTGGAGTGGCGAGCAGATGCTCTTATGGTCTTCCGCCCTTAAGATCAGGGAGTCTTTCCTTGCTGTTCCCACGCCTTGCGTCCTTTCTGGCTGCGCAGGCTTGCTTGAAGCGGTTGATCTCAAATCACTGAAACCAATCTGAACTGCTGTCCTAAGGCAGATGAACAAGCCCTTGTGTTACAAAAGGCAGTGGTGAGCAGCATGCTGGGGGCTGTGCGATGGGGCAGCCTTCCTGGCGAGCCCTCTCCTGCTGCACAAGTGCCAGCTAATTAATTAAGGGCTCTCAGCTCTTACTGCCTGCTGTTGCTAAGCTCTTGTGGATTTCAAGGGCTGTTCTGAATAGCTGCTGGTTGCTGAGCATGGGACATCCTTTCCTATGCAGGGGATGCACGGCCGGGCCATCAGCACAGGGAGGCAAGTGCGTTGTTTCTTCCTCTATGCAGTGGAGGGTGACAGGGGTGCTGAGCCAGGCTGCAAAGTTAGCTGAGCTGAGGGACCAGTAAGTCCTTAAGCTACAGCATTTTGCACTGAGCTTTAGGGTGCAGGGTGGCAACAAGTGGAACGGGTTGCAGCTACCCAAGCTAGTTACTGCCTTTGGGACTTGGGATTTCACAGCCTTTTTTAGCTCTCATGCATGGGACACACAGGGCAGAGCCCACAATGGGTTTTCCTGTGCTCTGCTGCGGGAGAGCAGAGGCTGACAGCCCCCTCTGGCCTGTGGGAATTTATCCTCCCCTTCCTGGTAGCTTCCCCTGGAGCAGCTTTATCTGGGAATGCAGGTTGGGGGGGGTTAAGCTGTTGCTTCTGGCTGCCACAGGAGTTTATTACAGAGGGTTAAGAGCTGTGTTCTTGCAGGGAAATTGAGGCACAGGAAAGGGACTGGGACCAGCTAGCAAGCTGAGTGTGTTCCCTCCGGCATGAGCGTCTTGTCCACCAGGCTGTGCTGCCCCAAGGATGACAGGGGCGCAGGACAGGAGTTCTCCCATGAAGAGTACCGAACTCCTTGTACGTCATCATTTCTTCCACGAGACCCATGCCCAGCATATCGTCATCCCCTTTGCTGGCACGGAGGGGTTGGGTGAGTGCCTGTGATGCCACTTTCATCTCTGCCCCTCGCCCAGCGGCTCTAAATCCTGGGCTTAGGAGCTGTTGACGCAGCACGGCTGCGCACGGGATCATGTGACACATTTGTCAGTGGCTGGGACAGGTGGTGAGTGGCGCTGGATGTTTTGAATGGCTGGATGCACACAAGCTCCCCAAGGATGGGTGGCTGTGCAGGGCTCCCCAGAATGCCCTGCAACCTTGCCCTGGGAGAGAGCCTTTACCACGCTCCCAGGGCCTGGCTCCCTCTGAGCTGTTAACCTGGCCAGAGCCCAGGCAGAAAAATGCCAATAAAGCTGTATCTCAGCTTCTGAACAAGCCTTGGTGATACCCAGCACCTCGGAGCCTCTGCGACAGCTCTGTGTGTGGAGGCAGTAGGAAGGACTTAGCGTTGCTCCCTGGGTACAGCTGTGATTACACTCAGGAGGTCAAATTCATCATTCGTGCTTCTCTTCAGTGTTTACAAACTGCATGGGTTATTAACTTTTACAGGTTATGAGGAACAAGGCAGCGTTGCTACACATGGAGTATTCTGACGTGGTAATTAAGACTCAGTTCTTGTGAAGGCATTTGGAAACCGCACGGGGCTAAGCCAAGAAACACACTAAGGTAAGTCTGGCCACGTGCAGCATTGTTTTTGGAATAGAACCCCTCCTCCACTTCTATTTCACACACTACTTTGCCCTGCAATACTGCTTCATCTGGACAAGTTCTTATGTACAATATAGTGCTCAGTTAAGCAATCAAAAGAATCTATCACCTACGTATACTTAGCGATTTATAAAAACTAATGCTGATGTTTACAGTAATACAAAATCTGATTTTCCTGTGGTCTGAACTCTGCTGCAAATTACCCACTTGCTACCAGGGCATGAGAAGCTCTGCAGAGTGGCTGATTTTATCTATTATAATAGGACATTTAATCAAACTTTTGAACTAGGTGCCTGTGCCTCCTGTCAGCTAACATCTTTTCATTCGCTTAGATCTAGAAGTGAAAAAACAAAATGGGTTGTCGTGAACTAGATCTAGTTAAGGTGAGAGATACATACTTAATACATGCTAGCATGACAGACTGCAAACTGCCCTTTCTGACTGGGTCTGTGAGCGAGGCCTGAGTCCAACTAGGGAGATCTCTAATGACAAGAATGGAAAACCACTGACTGAACACGGGCCAGTATTCCAAAGCTAGAAGGGAGGAGGACTGGTGCCATACTGGAACACTGCCTCAAGGCTGGAGGTGTGCAGTTTAGGAGGTCGGTGGCGGTCGGTAACTGTCTTGGACAGTTTGTGCTGAGCTGTATCTCACCAACCTGCCAAGATGGTCCTACCCCCATCTGGCAGACCCTCCACAGCCCCACATCAGCTGAAGCCCTGCAGTTTGTCACCCCCAACCTTAACCTTGACTGTAAATCACACTGTCCCCAAGTCAGCTTTTGTTACGGGGGCCGCCCCAAGCAGGTCTGTACTTAATCTTTATGACAAGTGGAGACTAGGAAGCCTGCATCCCAGCAGACCTCACATGGTTCAAAATCTATTTTTAAATTTCAAAATCTTTGACTCCTGCTTGGAAAAAACTTCCTTATTTTCAGAAAGACCAACCTGCCCTTATTTGGGACTTGGGTCGCTCCCAGAGAACCCGAGGCCCTCACCTGGCCACACTTGGAAAAGGAGTTTGTGTAACAGTTGTACCCGCTCATTCCTCCTGCCCTTCCCAGGTATTACACATCACCTTATAGTTGCTTAACTGAAGCGCCTCTGGAAATAGGCTGCAGATTAGCAGATGATCAGCACTGAACAAGATCAGCGCTGCTGGAGTTACCCTGAACACGTGCTTGCCCAGTCTGGCATTAAATTGTCACACAACTAACAGATGCATCCCAGCCTGCCAGCTCCGGGGCAGAGTTCGCTCCCTCCCTTACATCTTGTTTTCCCAAAGAAAGGAAGGATACATCCTTACAGGAAGCAGATCTGGGTTTTCCCAGCCAGGGTTATAAAGCCAGATAGAAAATCTTTATTGAGTACAAGAAGTCTTCCATAACTATTATGGCAGATGAAGCATCTTGTTCATTGCCCATGTTATTTTCCAGTACTTGGTAGAGTAAGAACACCCCAGAAGAAGTATTTTAGTTCAAATCCGTAACATGGATTTAATCCCAAGTAGAACAACAAAGATACGGGCTATAGAGCATTATTATTACATCATGCAAGAGAAACAGAACATTATTTCCCAAACAAGGTACTTTACACACCAGTTCTTAATGTTGTCTGTATCCAGCTCTTTAGTGGTCATTGTATTCAAAACAATTTTTCCTTCTTCCTCACTTTTTGCAACACCAAATGCTGATACCATTTTGCAGAATGGGTTAGTTCACACGTGCAGTTGTATTTTACTTCAAATTATCATCAATCGTATCAGTACTTTCCAACTACATGTTTGTACTCAGTGGTATAATGGGCAGGCAGGTTTTGTTTTTAGTATTTTAAAAGAGAGTTGGATTTTATGTTCTTCTATCAAGCAGCATCTGTTGGGACCGTGTAAGTCTATAGAACTGCGGCTTTCAGATGTTGACTAGGAGCTGAGACTTAAGAGCTGCAGCCAGGCCAGTCCTGGTGACCTTTGATCACCTATCTGCTGCTCAGGGTAAGCCACACTATGTTCCCCAACCCTCGCATCTGAGTTGTTCCACCTGTGTTGGAATGGTGTGTCTCTCAGGCTGCTGCATGTTTTGGAAGGTGTAAAATAACAAAATGAACAACAGGCAAAATGGTTACTTTTGTAATGATTTCTTTGTTGTACAGCTGACCTATTGTTCTAATACATTTATGGAAACCTTACACATTTGAAAACTACCAAAATAAAGAGACAAGTATCTAAAGTTGCACTGAACTCAGGAAGGCACCAAGCAAAGATCTTCCCATAAGTAAATATTCTGGTTGCAACAGCTTGCTCATAACACTGACTCTGTAGAGAACTGCAGTTCCAGCAAAGCCTCCAGCGCTGCTGGAGTTATTAAAATTGGTACCAGGGTATCGCTTATGACAGAGAGGTACTCATCCTCTAAACTGGTTGCAGCACATTGACCTTCAATGTTGTCTGTTACTTCTGCTTTGCTGACAAATCTGCGATAGCTCCTGGTAGCTTTCTCCTCTCTCCAAATACCCAGCAGATGTGCAGCATTTCATTTGAACTGGTTATCAATTAGGGTTCCTTTCATCTTGGCTTTCTTGGCTTCCAACTCAGCCTGATTAAGAAAATTAGGACAGAATGAAACCATATCTGGATATGCGTGTCTTCTGTCTGTCATGCAAGCTTTTCACACCAGGAGCAAGAGTACCTCAAGTTCTTTGCTGACTCCTTTCTCCCTTGAGGTACAAACAGAGGACCACCTTTAAAATCATAAAAAGCCCAAGACTAACTGCAGAGCAGACAATTTTATACTTCATGTCCTCAGGTGGAAACTTCATATTCCTCTCCCCATCTACCACCCTCCTGTCAGAGCAGGTAAAATCAGCTGTGATATTCTTGCCATTAATTCTTCAAGTGACCCTTCTGGTAGCAGCTGAGCTGGCAGGTCCTCCACAAGGGCCTTAGTTTGCCCTGATGCCTCATGGGAAAGACTTGAGAGCACAGCATTAAGGGTGCTCTGGTTGGCAAAGCCATGGCCTGGTTTCCCCCTCCCTTGTTCCTTGTCCAATAGATCACGGAAACTCTGTTGGCTGCTTTTTAGTAAGCTCTAGAGGTAATCGCATATGATTTGAAGTTCAGGAGGACTAGTGTACAAAGCCTACAGATCTCAGGGATTCACGTTCAACACCAAAGAAAACACTCACCAACTCCTGTAGCCTTCTTTTGCTCATGCCTTTGCGCTCCAGCTGTTTCTCAATTACTTTTGCATTCTGTGCATAAGAGTCTGCAATCTCCCTCTGAAACACACAAAACATCACTTCGCCACAGCAAACCCCACAGCAACACCACCTCATCCAAACAGTGACACAATCACTGTCTCCAGTCAGTGTCCAAGACAGGTGCCCACTGCAGGTATGATTGACACCAAGGGCAGATGAAACTCACCGCTTCAATCTCCTCTTCCTCTTCATCAATTGTGGAGACAGTGACAGAACTGAACTTGCCCATGTCCTTGGTCCGTTTGGTCATCATCACCTGGGTGAGAAGCAAAGTATCTTGTTAAACCACGGTAACAGTTGGGCTGCTAGGGATCATTTCCCCCTCCAATCCTTTTAAGGCATCTCATGCCAGTCATTAAGGTTACTTGAACTCTGTGGATGGCAAAGAATCATCGCCAGTGATTTTTGGGCTTAAAGTTGTTATTACCAGAAGCAAACCCACTCATACAGAACAGACAAGACAGATTATAAGAATTACCATGCAGACCGCCAAGCTGACCAATTTACAAATGGAAACTTCCTGGTAACTGCGCCTAAACATCAGGCACAGTCTAGATTGTCAAGTTTATTTTGCTTTCCGTTAGTGCTAGGACTCCAAGCTGCAGTAACCTGCTTAAGGCAGACAGGGAGAAGACACCACGTGGAATTACTGTTTAGAGGTCCTTTTTTTTTGTTCTCCCCTCTGCCCTGCCATGAAGTGATTTTACTCACTGCACTTTTCTGAACAGCAGACAGCCATTTGACTGCTCGGAAGCTGATTACCTTTTTGGGAGGCTCTTGTTTCTGAGTATAGATGTTTGTTTTCCCAAAACCCTGGCCGAATTTGACCACGGCACCATCAACGATGAAGGTGACAGGGGCATTCTTCTGTTGGTGCTGATAGAAGAGCAGCAGCCCACACCTGGAAGCAGAGGCACAGGTGGCTGTGAGGGGACTCAGCCTGAATCCTTGTGAATACCTTGCAGGGAGACTTTTGGAGTAGCCAAGTCACTCACTTTCCGCACTTCTTCCTGAACTGTCGCTCTATGCCTTCTGGCCTGCAGGAGAGAGGGAGAAATGGAGGGAGACCCCGGGGGGCGAGAGACAGGTTGCCCCTCCTGGGGAGGGCTCAAGGCGGACAGCCCCTCCCTGGGGCTGAGAGGTGGCCAGCCCCGCTCGGGAGTCTCCGGGAGGGGAAGGAGGTAGAGGAGAGGGCAGCCCCTCCCCGTGGTCCCCGAGGGGCGAGAGGCGGGTGGCCCTTTTCCCAAGGTCCCGGGTGAAGTCCGGGAGGGTGAGAGGCGGGCAGCCCTTCCCCGGGGTCCGGGGGTCTCGGAGCGAGCAGCCCCTTCCCCGGGGAGCGAGAGGCGGGCAAGGGGCGGGCAGCCCGTCCCCGGGGGTCTCGGGGGGTGAGAGGCGGGCGGCCCCTCCCGGGGGTCCCGGTGCCGGCCCCACCTGCGCAGGAAGACGCTCTCCTCCTCCTCGGCGTTGCAGAACTTGTGCGCGTGCTTGGCGGCGTCCATGACCCGCGCGCGGTCCCGGGGCCGCATGGGCAGCTTCTCCAGCTGGCAGTCTGCCGGGAGGAGGCGGTGGCACCGGGAACGGCCCCGGGAACCGGCCCCGCCCTGCTCCCACCGCCCCCCGGCCCCCGCTCACCCAGCACCAGCACCATCTGCCCGCACAGGCAGTAGTAGACGTGCAGCGGCTTCTCCCCGTCATCGTACTCCTCGCGGTCGCGGGTGTCGGAGCAGACGACGGAGCGGGACACCACCTTCGGCATGGCTGCCGCCTCCGCCTCCTCCCCTGCCCGCCCAGCGGCACCGCCCCCCGGGGCGGGGAAAGCAGCGGCAGGGGCACAGGGTGCCCTCAGTTGGGAGGGACCCGCAAAGACCGTCGAGGGCAGCTCGTGTCCCTGCACGGGACAGCCCGGCACTCACACCGTGGGGCTGAGGGCCAGACGCTTCCAGCGTTGTTACCGTTTTCTTTCGGCGTTTGAAAGGCAGCGGCTCTGCCTCCCCCGTTTCCCAACAGCCGCCCTGCACGGCGAAGTTATAAGAATGACGAGTCAGGATAAGCTGGAAAACAGCTCCTGTCCGTTCTGCTCAGGCAAAGGCAGAGAAATTCCTTACTGCCAGGGGCAATGAAAAAAGGTAAAAAGCAGACCGTTGCTCCTTGGAAACGCCCCCTGTGAGCGTGCAGCGCAGCAGGGTGTGCTGCGTTGGCGGGGACAGAGTGAATTTCCTTCACAGTAGCTGCCATGGGGCCATGGTTGAGATTTGTGCTGGCAAGAGTGCTGGTAGCACAGGGCTGTTTTCGTTACTGCTGAGCAGCGCTTGCACAGAGCCAAGGCCTTTTCTGCCTCCCACCCCACCGCACCCCACCAGCGAGGAAGCTGGGGGTGCACAAGGGGTTGGGAGGGGACACAGCAGGGACAGCTCACCCCAAATGTCCCAAGGGAAATCCCACACTGTATGGCGTTGTGGTCAACAGGGGAAGAAGAATGAATGGGTGGGGATGTTTGGGGTGACAGCATTTGTCTTCCCAAGTAACTATTACGCATGGTGGAGCCCTGCTTTCCTGGGGATGCCTGAACACCTGCCTACTGATGGGAAGCAGTGAATGAATTCCTTGTTTTGCTTTGCTTGCGTGCGTGGCTTTTGCTTTCCCTATTAAACTGCCTTATCTCAACCCACAAGTGTTCTCATTTGCATCCTTACAACAAAGGTATCAACAATGGAAGCACAGCAATATTTTCAGAGACCTAACATTAGAGTCACTATGCTCCACACTCAAGGCAGAAGAGCGTTCATCTCTAGCTTTGGACCTTCCAGTCAACTGGGAGGCACCTAGAAACGTACCTCACTTTAATTTTACTTCAGGGCATAAAAAAATTAATTTGTTATGTTGCAACATAGAGCAATAAAAAGAGCCCACATGCATAATCTGAAGTAATCAAGCCTCAGAGCAACTTGAGAGAAACAGCTCTCTAATTTCACCCTAGGCCCACAGAATCACAGAATAACAATCTAATCTGGAAGGGACCTCAGGATGTCCCTAGTACAACCACTCTTGCTTCAAGATCTCCGACTCCTGTTTCATCAAAGCCTGGATTTACACAGTAACCACTCTTCCTGGACTTTACTTGGTGCAAGGTAGTGTAACATATCTCAAGAAAATGGAACATTCTCTAAAAATATAGTCTCACCTTTCAATCCCCTCTCTTTTTCCCCCCTTTTTCCAGTGTGCTCCTGCTGTTCTTGCAGCTTTAGTCTTTCCAGGCTTCTCTTTCTTACTGCTCCTTCATTAAAATGTCTGGTTGTATCAAGTCTCCTGTCACAGAAGAAGCAGAAACAGACATGGCAGTCCAGTTCACCCGGTATTTATACAAACATAAACAACCTGCTGAGCAAAGGAGAGACCCCAGGTGACTATCAGATACCACTACACCCATGAGAATGTGTCTCTCTACCTCGGCATACTAGGACACCTCTTCTGAACTTCACACTGGGTTGTCAGTCAAGCTCAAACACCCCTCTCCCAAACGCCTTCTCCTGCTGTGACAACAGGGACTCACAATCTGATGTGATACCTTTGGACAAACCCAATCCTGGCATGCTCTTCTGGGGACTCAAAGTTCAGTATGTTCAACAAAGCATTCCTAGCTACAGGATTCATGCAGTTCTGTCAAAACTACAGTCCGCTGACTCTCAGAGCAACATCTTTTGGATCAAATGCTTGTTTCCTTCCTTAAAAATTGATTAATTCTCTTGATGTGTGCTGCATTTAATCAGCTTCAAATGCCCAGTTGTGAGCAATTAAAATAAAACACTCAAGAAAACTGCATCAAGGTCTATCTACGTAAAAAAATCAGTAATATGAAGTGTTATTTCCAGCATAGAGGTACATTTTAGGGTCACAGTTTAGAAATTACCTGCTGGGGAAAAGCACTGAAACAAGGTACACCCTAATAAGTACACAGAGAGGTAAGCTATTGGCTGCTGAAACTGAGCTTACAGATTACAAGTTTTATTTTATAATGCCACAGAAAGCACAGCACTTAAATGGATTCCCCCCACAACATACTGAAGCAAAAAGGTACAGAGAAGAGAAAGGGTACCCTTGACTGGCCAAGAACCACCTAGACTAGAGCAGCTGCTGCACGTACTTCATGCTCAACAATAAGCAGCCAAGTATCTTTCAAAGACTCTCGCCAGATCCCGAGATCACAGTGCCAACCACAGTGAAGATATTTACAACTTTTACCTTACCCACACCAATTTTTCAGGAAATCAAAACAGTAAAATCAACTTCTTTATTAAGTTGTTATAGTTTCAGCTTGGTTTGGTTTGTGTTTTCTTTTCCCCCCCCTCCTCTTTCAGAGAATTTTTTCTTCCTTTGCTGGCAGTGGGGGGGGCAGGGGCCATTTCCGGGGAGACCGGGGCAGAGGTTGTGTCCCGTTTGCCCGGACGTTCCTTTCACTGGCTACGTCCCGGTCTCCGCCTCTTTCTCCATCTTGCTACCTAGAGAATAGCCGCGCTTTGCTACCTCTGCTTGCGTTGCTGTATTCTCTATCTATCTTTATTTCCTTTCCCTCTCTGTGTGTGTGAGTGCGAGTCTGACTGATAACCATCTGGATCGGCGCTGAGGAGGAGGCTGCCCGGAGCGGAGCTGCGGCCTGGGAGAAGTTGTGCGCCCCGCGCCAGGGCTGCCCGGAGCGGAGCTGCAGCTTAAAGTGACGGCACCACCAGAGCTCGGGTACGGGACTCGATCTGTATTAACAACTTAATCGCACTTGTTGTTGACTTTGTTCTGTTCTGTGCACACATACACGTAGAGCAAAGAACTGTTATCGGTTCTGCACAATCTCACAATCTCTGATTAAAATCACTGAGCATACTTTGGTTGGTTTGGTTGTTTTTTTTCATCCAAACTAAGACATAAGTGATCTGACTTAAGTTCAGACACATGAACTTCATGTATCAATATCTCTATACCCAGCACAAACAGGATAAACGTAAGGTTTTCTCCCCTAACATGCCTAAGTATCCAAAAAGCTTACAGAAATGCTTCCACTGGTTCGCAAGGACTTCTCAGGCCTAACTTCAAGGAACAAAGTGGAAGCTCTACTGGTTTCTTCCACAAAATCTCAGCAGCTAGTAACAAATAAAGGTTACTACATTTTAATGCTGTCCCTATGCTGTACTCTTCTTTCTTTCTAGCCAACATTTTAACATAAATACAGATTAAACCAAAGGAGGGGAGATACATATACACAAAGAACTGCAGGAGTGCCACATAAAAGCTTCCACTGAAGCAACATGAAACAAGCCTCTAAGATGTTTGTCCCTCATTAAAAACTACGCTGCCGTTACTGGAGGAATGCCTGTTTGCCTTGCATCTAAGAACCTACAAGGGAAGACAAGTGCAGTGCAAGAAGCTGTCTGATAGAAGAGTTTGACTGTGCATTATTCAGAACGATTACTGCAAGGCAATAGTCTAATTAAAACTGAACAAAACCAGGAATCTCTGGAAGCAGCAGCTACAGCACAGACTGCAGCACTGAATCGCTCCTGTTAAGGAACTGCTGCCAAATGTACTCAGAAATAACCACAACTTTGTCAGGCAAATCAATCTCCAAATACGGCCATGTAAAGATACAGACACACCCTCAGTAGCTCAGATAAGCAAAGCATATACACCCAAAGTACTTACAACCAAAAGGGGGTAGTCTGTAGAATCCTTTCTGCCCACTGTGCATTGAGATAAGGAGCTTTCTAAAGCTATTTATAATGTTAGTATCAACTATACATTTTCCACCACACTAAGATTTGAGGTGCAGCAGGTTAAAACATCCAAGACACTGCTGTCAAAACCTGTAGAGACATGAAAGTCAAGTCTATTAAACAAACTGATATTATCCTGCCCTTGCAAATCTTTCTTCACTTATATCCTTACACCGTCATGGCTGCAACCGTATTTCTACCACTGCAATAAATCACCTAAAAGTAAGCCCAAAAGTCTCTTCATGGAGCTAAATAAGTTAGAGTGGCTTGCCAGTACAGACCATTACCCCTGCTCTTCCCCAAGGGTTTTCATAGCCAGGAGCTCTTCAAGCATCAAAAATGTATTTCTCACTACGTAACTGTTTACAAAGCACAGAATTATTTACTAGCTGATGCACTGGCTTGCTTGCTCAGCAGCATGGCCTTTTGGAATCAACCCTGACATATTAATAAGCTGTTATCTTAACTTTAGGTTTTAATTGTTCCAACTCACAAATCACAAGGAACCTCACATTCAGCCCCTTGATCAAATTATTATTTCCTTTTAGCCATTCTGTCACAATTATAACATCAGGATCACATTTGCCCTTGCACTGTTGTTTATGCTGATAACTGCAGGTTGAAGTGTTCTCTGCAACTTGCATGCCCTTCTTCTGTGATCATGTGTTCTGATACCTCGGATAACATTCAAAACTAAAAAAAAAAAGAAAAAGGTATTATTTAAATGTATAAACAGGAACCAAGATACTGACCTAGCATTCTACAAATCTGTGATCGATTCCCAGTGCTGCTGAGGAATTCCTGTGAAACTCAGTAACTTCCGATGTCTCACAGGACCCTAAAATAATACAATATTTCAGAATAGATTCAAGCTAATCAGGACCACAACAGGTTGTTGGATCACTTACTGTGGCCTGTGCTAACTGTATTTGGCTGATAGATCTCTTCCAGGAAGGCATCTGGCTCCGGTTTGAAAACACAATACGAAAACCTGCCACTTCCCACAAGCCGTTTGTTCCATTCCTTCTCATTCACTGTTTGAAATGGAAGCCACTTCCAAATACTGATTTTTTCATAACCTTTCCTCTAATAGATTCACATCCTTTTAGAATCGAGATGTTGTCTTAATGAAAAGTGCCACAAGCAAAACTGATAGAAGGATGATTAATTTTTACTCAGTGAATACTATGGAAATCATTGCTACAAAAAATATGCAAGGCCAAGGACCTTGCTTCAGAAGTGTATCTGATGTTTATAGAGGCAACAAGAAAATATAGAGTTGTTTTGCAGACACAGCTTTGAGCTAGTGTTAGCTATCTCATGTTACACAAAAGATATAACGCCTGAGACATTAGAAAGAGATTTTGAATGGCACAATTATTGCACATCTCCCTTC
Source organism: Neomorphus geoffroyi (assembly GCA_033558235.1). Classification (NCBI taxonomy): domain Eukaryota; kingdom Metazoa; phylum Chordata; class Aves; order Cuculiformes; family Neomorphidae; genus Neomorphus; species Neomorphus geoffroyi. The sequence continues at coordinate 7,924,900 of JAUMJM010000045.1, read as the reverse complement.
TGCAGAATAGTTACACTTTTCTCTGCAGCCTGCAGTTTTCTAGGCTTTATCCCATCTTCTACCTAACTAGATTATGCAGACACGGTATTTGCTCTACCCTTACAAAAACTTTCTTCTAAAACTGGACAGCAAGGAAAGGTGAAACCCTGTCTGCACAAATCACATGATGTCTTTGAAAATCAGTTTAGGCAAACCTGATGCAAAGGACTGTGTAAAGCCAGCTCATTTGTTTATTCTGGGTTTCTTCTCATTTAGCTAAATTGTTTTTGAAGTAAATGAACTTTAATGTGCAGGAGCATTCACACAGAGACTGCACCTTCATAACCGACTATCTTTCAAATGGGTTTGTTTTAAAGCCTGGCAACCAGTGGATGTAACAGGTTTTCTCTGGGAGCATCAGAAATAGGCTGTGGAAGAAGGTGGCTGGAAGAAGCTTTGTTTGAAGCATGTTTAAGTACAAGCAAGTAGGAGTCTTGGATATGGCTCTGCTTGTGGCTTATTAGTGCCATTCCAGGAATTATGTCGGAATGTTACTTACTGCTAAAGGAATTTAAAAGCCAAGACAACTTTCCATATTGAGAATATGTATCTGCCTGCCTTTTGGCTGAAGAGTCTATATGAAAAATCAAACCTCTGCCTTGTGTTTAATTTTGAAATAGAACACCAAGACCTGTTCCAAGGGACAGTAGGAAATTTGCATAGGTTTGTGTCATAGATAACAATGGTACTACCTTGCTTATTGCAGACGGCTGTCATTGCAGGTTTGACTCATGAAACTTGCTTGTGGACTGCTGAAGTATTTTTTCCCTGTATACTGATGTGATCAGTTACTGATCGCAAAGCAGCTCGCCTACAAAACCACTTTCTAGCCAGAAACAACTGAACAATGGGATGAATACTGCCATCCGCTGGCTGGCTGAACTGAAAACTTGTTGAACTTAAGTTTCCTTAAGGGAACATTAAAATGTACCTGGTACTGTTTGGTTTGGTTTTTAACATATTTAACTTCTCTGCCAGCACTTTCTAATCAGCCTGTGTGATGACGGGTTTAATCTGCAACAAGGTTACCTCAGAAATACTTTGCATGTAAGTGGATGATTTTGCTTAGAGGCTATTAAAAACAAAAAAGAGAGAGAAGAAAGTTCTTAGTCTAGTCTTAGTTCTTAGTCTTAGATAAGTTTTGGCTGTAAGGAGAATTTCATTTTCCAAAGGAAATACAATAATTATTATTTTCCATTGTGAACTGGCATGTTATAATATTAAAGCATGGACTTGTATGAAAGCCCTCATGTTACTAAACTAGGGTGGCCAATATTTATAAAGGTTGGTGTGGGGCAGGGGCGACTGCCTGCCCTATCTTTATCAAGTCATTCCTCCTGACTGGACTCAAACACGGTTTCTATTTCAGTCGCTCCTGTTTAAAGCATATTAAGAAATAAAACTCTGAAACCAACTTTCCTTGTCTCATTTGTTGTCGCTGCAGTGTGAGGGAAGTGGGGGTCCCAGCACAGTGATTGGAGAGAAGGAGGGAAGATGAATAACCTCCATCCTGCATGCCTCGTTACCTGCTAACTACCTGTGGTCTCTGGCAAGTAAATCCAGCGCAGGCTGCTGAGAAAGTTGGGTAGAGCTACCAACTTGGGCTGTTAAAGTCCAGCCAGAGAACATCAGTGCAGGCAATTGCTGTTCTGAAGAACTCCGGGCTAGCCTTGCCCTCATGGTGAGGGGCTGTGCTGTGGAGATGAAGCAGCTGAGCAGAGAGAGACAGCTCCTCTGCCAGTGCTGTGTTTGCCGGGCAGAGAGCTACATCCCTTAGCCCTGGAGGTTTAAGCTTGTCCCAGCCTGAAATTCGGAGCAAAGGGGGAAATGCCTTCACGCTGCTGGGGCAATTTCAGGAAAAAAATTGCAAGACTGGGCAATGCGTGTGGCTTGGCCTTTTCATCTCTGGGTCTGTGAGCCACCCCGGTGAAGGTACCTGGTTTCTGCCTGGGGAGCTGGAGTGGTGAGCAGATGCTCTTATGGTCTTCCGCCCTTAAGATCAGGGAGTCTTTCCTTGCTGTTCCCACGCCTTGCGTCCTTTCTGGCTGCGCAGGCTTGCTTGAAGCGGTTGATCTCAAATCACTGAAACCAATCTGAACTGCTGTCCTAAGGCAGATGAACAAGCCCTTGTGTTACAAAAGGCAGTAGTTGTTTTAATTGCTGCAAACAAGCCTGGCAGCCAGGTGTGACAGTGCAGCACTGTCCCACCACAGATGGCGCTGGAGTTGGCATGCTTGGATCCCTGTGAATGGGTATGGGGGTTTGTGATGGGAGGTGCTCTCATGCCACACTGTCAAGTCAAGAGCCTTTGCTGCTGTTTTTCAACCGCCCCTGGGCTCCTGCATGGGGCCATGGTTGAGATTTGTGCTGGCAAGAGTGCTGGTAGCACAGGGCTGTTTTCGTTACTGCTGAGCAGCGCTTGCACAGAGCCAAGGCCTTTTCTGCCTCCCACCCCACCGCACCCCACCAGCGAGGAAGCTGGGGGTGCACAAGGGGTTGGGAGGGGACACAGCAGGGACAGCTCACCCCAAATGTCCCAAGGGAAATCCCACACTGTATGGCGTTGTGGTCAACAGGGGAAGAAGAATGAATGGGTGGGGATGTTTGGGGTGACAGCATTTGTCTTCCCAAGTAACTATTACGCATGGTGGAGCCCTGCTTTCCTGGGGATGCCTGAACACCTGCCTACTGATGGGAAGCAGTGAATGAATTCCTTGTTTTGCTTTGCTTGCGTGCGTGGCTTTTGCTTTCCCTATTAAACTGCCTTATCTCAACCCACAAGTGTTCTCATTTGCATCCTTACAACAAAGGTATCAAAAATGGAAGCACAGCAATATTTTCAGAGACCTAACATTAGAGTCACTATGCTCCACACTCAAGGCAGAAGAGTGTTCATCTCTAGCTTTGGACCTTCCAGTCAACTGGGAGGCACCTAGAAACGTACCTCACTTTAATTTTACTTCAGGGCATAAAAAAATTAATTTGTTATGTTGCAACATAGAGCAATAAAAAGAGCCCACATGCATAATCTGAAGTAATCAAGCCTCAGAGCAACTTGAGAGAAACAGCTCTCTAATTTCACCCTAGGCCCACAGAATCACAGAATAACAATCTAATCTGGAAGGGACCTCAGGATGTCCCTAGTACAACCACTCTTGCTTCAAGATCTCCGACTCCTGTTTCATCAAAGCCTGGATTTACACAGTAACCACTCTCCCTGGACTTTACTTGGTGCAAGGTAGTGTAACATATCTCAAGAAAATGGAACATTCTCTAAAAATATAGTCTCACCTTTCAATCCCCTCTCTTTTTCCCCCCTTTTTCCAGTGTGCTCCTGCTGTTCTTGCAGCTTTAGTCTTTCCAGGCTTCTCTTTCTTACTGCTCCTTCATTAAAATGTCTGGTTGTATCAAGTCTCCTGTCACAGAAGAAGCAGAAACAGACATGGCAGTCCAGTTCACCCGGTATTTATACAAACATAAACAACCTGCTGAGCAAAGGAGAGACCCCAGGTGACTATCAGATACCACTACACTCATGAGAATGTGTCTCTCTACCTCGGCATACTAGGACACCTCTTCTGAACTTCACACTGGGTTGTCAGTCAAGCTCAAACACCCCTCTCCCAAACGCCTTCTCCTGCTGTGACAACAGGGACTCACAATCTGGTGTGATACCTTTGGACAAACCCAATCCTGGCATGCTCTTCTGGGGACTCAAAGTTCAGTATGTTCAACAAAGCATTCCTAGCTACAGGATTCATGCAGTTCTGTCAAAACTACAGTCCGCTGACTCTCAGAGCAACATCTTTTGGATCAAATGCTTGTTTCCTTCCTTAAAAATTGATTAATTCTCTTGATGTGTGCTGCATTTAATCAGCTTCAAATGCCCAGTTGTGAGCAATTAAAATAAAACACTCAAGAAAACTGCATCAAGGTCTATCTACAGTAAAAAAATCAGTAATATGAAGTGTTATTTCCAGCATAGAGGTACATTTTAGGGTCACAGTTTAGAAATTACCTGCTGGGAAAAAGCACTGAAACAAGGTACACCCTAATAAGTACACAGAGAGGTAAGCTATTGGCTGCTGAAACTGAGCTTACAGATTACAAGTTTTATTTTATAATGCCACAGAAAGCACAGCACTTAAATGGATTCCCCCCACAACATACTGAAGCAAAAAGGTACAGAGAAGAGAAAGGGTACCCTTGACTGGCCAAGAACCACCTAGACTAGAGCAGCTGCTGCACGTACTTCATGCTCAACAATAAGCAGCCAAGTATCTTTCAAAGACTCTCGCCAGATCCCGAGATCACAGTGCCAACCACAGTGAAGATATTTACAACTTTTACCTTACCCACACCAATTTTTCAGGAAATCAAAACAGTAAAATCAACTTCTTTATTAAGTGATCTGACTTAAGTTGAGATACATGAACTTCATGTATCAATATCTCTATACCCAGTACAAACAGGATAAACGTAAGGTTTTCTCCCCTAACATGCCTAAGTATCCAAAAAGCTTACAGAAATGCTTCCACTGGTTCGCAAGGACTTCTCAGGCCTAACTTCAAGGAACAAAGTGGAAGCTCTACTGGTTTCTTCCACAAAATCTCAGCAGCTAGTAACAAATAAAGGTTACTACGTTTTAATGCTGTCCCTATGCTGTACTCTTCTTCCTTTCTAGCCAACATTTTAACATAAATACAGATTAAACCAAAGGAGGGGAGATATATATACACAAAGAACTGCAGGAGTGCCACATAAAAGCTTCCACTGAAGCAACATGAAACAAGCCTCTAAGATGTTTGTCCCTCATTAAAAACTACGCTGCCGTTACTGGAGGAATGCCTGTTTGCCTTGCATCTAAGAACCTACAAGGGAAGACAAGTGCAGTGCAAGAAGCTGTCTGATAGAAGAGTTTGACTGTGCATTATTCAGAACGATGAAGAAAAGGTATATATGTACTGCAAGGCAATAGTCTAATTAAAACTAAACAAAACCAGGAATCTCTGGAAGCAGCAGCTACAGCACAGACTGCAGCACTGAATCGCTCCTGTTAAGGAACTGCTGCCAAATGTACTCAGAAATAACCACAACTTTGTCAGGCAAATTAATCTCCAAATACGGCCATGTAAAGATACAGACACACCCTCAGTAGCTCAGATAAGCAAAGCATATACACCCAAAGTACTTACAACCAAAAGGGGGTAGTCTGTAGAATCCTTTCTGCCCACTGTGCATTGAGATAAGGAGCTTTCTAAAGCTATTTATAATGTTAGTATCAACTATACATTTTCCACCACACTAAGATTTGAGGTGCAGCAGGTTAAAACATCCAAGACACTGCTGTCAAAACCTGTAGAGACATGAAAGTCAAGTCTATTAAACAAACTGATATTATCCTGCCCTTGCAAATTTTTCTTCACTTATATCCTTACACCGTCATGGCTGCAACCGTATTTCTACCACTGCAATAAATCACCTAAAAGTAAGCCCAAAAGTCTCTTCATGGAGCTAAATAAGTTAGAGTGGCTTGCCAGTACAGACCATTACCCCTGCTCTTCCCCAAGGGTTTTCATAGCCAGGAGCTCTTCAAGCATCAAAAATGTATTTCTCACTACGTAACTGTTTACAAAGCACAGAATTATTTACTAGCTGATGCACTGGCTTGCTGCTCAGCAGCATGGCCTTTTGGAATCAACCCTGACATATTAATAAGCTGTTATCTTAACTTTAGGTTTTAATTGTTCCAACTCACAAATCACAAGGAACCTCACATTCAGCCCCTTGATCAAATTATTATTTCCTTTTAGCCATTCTGTCACAATTATAACATCAGGATCACATTTGCCCTTGCACTGTTGTTTATGCTGATAACTGCAGGTTGAAGTGTTCTCTGCAACTTGCATGCCCTTCTTCTGTGATCATGTGTTCTGATACCTCGGATAACATTCAAAACTAAAAAAAAAAGAAAAAGGTATTATTTAAATGTATAAACAGGAACCAAGATACTGACCTAGCATTCTACAAAGCTGTGATCGATTCCCAGTGCTGCTGAGGAATTCCTGTGAAACTCAGTAACTTCCGATGTCTCACAGGACCCTAAAATAATACAATATTTCAGAATAGATTCAAGCTAATCAGGACCACAACAGGTTGTTGGATCACTTACTGTGGCCTGTGCTAACTGTATTTGGCTGATAGATCTCTTCCAGGAAGGCATCTGGCTCCGGTTTGAAAACACAATACGAAAACCTGCCACTTCCCACAAGCCGTTTGTTCCATTCCTTCTCATTCACTGTTTGAAATGGAAGCCACTTCCAAATACTGATTTTTTCATAACCTTTCCTCTAATAGATTCACATCCTTTTAGAATCGAGATGGTTAAAGCCTCCTTAAAGCCTACTTTCTATCGCCACTTAAACACACTCCCTGCAGCACTGCAATGGAAACACAAGCTCTTACTTATGCACTACAATAAGCCTATCACAGCCTTTAAAAAACCCACAAGGATAAATCTATAACTCTGAAATTATTTATCTGAATATCTGCATGGCCCTTTTAACATGGACTGAATTACCTTAGAACACCCTAAAAAGTTTCATCTAAGTTCATCATTTAAAACAAAAATAGAGTTTTGGGAGATATTAACCACCTAGCAATATCTAACCTGAAACATCCTCACAGTCCACAAGAGCAAAACGCAAGTAGCGAGAATAATTGGACAGAAGGCGCCCCTCACACTCACTCGCAGTACCACTACCTCAAACAGCTCGTACCATCCCAGTTTCCCAGCTGGTCATTCATGCCAGGCCTGGGGCCATCACAACTGTTTCTGAGACCACACCACCAACTGGCTCAGGAAAGAGCTCTACCTTGGAAGGAAAAAAAAAAAAAAAAAAAAGGTGTATTTTGCCAGGTGACTTTCCCGAGCTGGTTTCCCTGCCCTTGTGCACAGCACAGCCCCTGAGCAGTTCCACTAGCACAGGTGAAGGACAGCTTGAGGAAGAGGAAACATGTGAATTCTGCAGAAGTGGGTGTGCAAGAGCACCCATGAGCTAATGGCAATGTGGCAAGAGTGCATATTGACCCATCATAGCAAAGTTTGCCAGGTAGGGAAAAGCGTTTCTCAGAAAGAGTCAGTTGGAGAGGCTTAAAAAAAGAGGTTTAAACAGCTTTTTGACACATGGGACTCGTTTATGCAGCTTGCTCTGTGCAAAATCAAGTGTAGATGATGAGAAGTGCTGCTGCTGACAGTTGGACTCGGTGTCACGGTTGGACTCGGTGATCTCAGAGGTCTCTTCCAACCTTAGGATTCTATGATTCTGTGCTCACACAACTATCACAATGAAAGGGATGTTTTGAAGCCAACGCTCCTGGCGCCACTATTTCATGATTCTATCAACTGCCTGAAAGGAGGCTGTGACAGGGTGGGTGCTGGTCTCTTCTCCCAGGTGACGAGAGGAAATGGCCTCAAGTTGTGCCCGGGGAGGTTCACACTAGACATTGGGAAAAATTTCTTTACCAAAAGGGTGGTCAGGCAGAGGCTGCCCAGAGTGGTGGCTGAGTCCCCATCCCTGGAGGGTCTTAAAAGACGGGTAGATGCGGTTCTCAGGGATGGTTTAGGAGTGGACAGGTACGGCTGGACTCCATGGTCTCAAAGGTCTTTTCCAGCCAGGCGATTCTGTGATTCTGTGATTCACGCTGCGTGTTCTGAGAAGGGGATAAAGAACTCCGCCAGCCCTTCCCAGCCCCAGGGCGCAGCGGGAAGGCCGCGCTCTCCCAGCTCGGCGGGACGGGGCCCGCCCGGCCCTGCCCAGCGGCGACTCCACCGGAGACCTGGGCCGCGGACAGCGGCGGGGCCCGGCCCGCCCCCCGCCACCCCCGGGCCCCGCAGCCAGGAGCCCCCGGGCCCGCCGCCCCGCGGCCGGAGCGGAGAGCCGGCCCGAGCCCGGAGCCGTTAGCCCGTCCCGGCAGGGCCGCCGGAGCGGCCGGGAACCGCTCCGCCGCGGGGCCCCAGAGGAGAGCAGCAGTCGCCTGCCCGCAGCCCGTTCCCCGCCGCCGGAGCCCCAGCGCTTTCCCCGGAGGAGCCGCGCCCCGAGCCGCGCCGCCCGCCCCGCCCCGGGGACACCTCCCGCGGGCCGCCCCGGGCCGCCGCCCTCACCGCTCCGGCCCCGCCGCAGCGCCCGGCGCCTCCCGTTGCTCCGGGGCGGAGCCGGTGCGCGACGGGCGGGGAGCGGGCGGGGAGCGGGCGGGGAGCGGGCGGGGAGCGGGCGGGGAGCGGGCGAGTGCCGCCCCGGACGGGTGCCCGCCTCCCGCGCTGCCGGCTGCGCCGTGCTGTGCTGCGTTGAGCAGCCGCGGGTCTGGGGGAGTCGGAGCCCTCCCTGCGTGCCCGCCGGCTGCCCGGAGCCTTCACGCTTGGCCAGCGAGTGTGCGTGGTCTGAACACCCCCAGGAGAAGGAGTTGCTCTCTCAGCATTTGCCTTGCTCGGGCGCTGCTCGGGCCTGGTCACAGGGTGTAGGGCGATAGCTGGTGCTTCCTCTACCATCAGGAAAAATTTCTTAACCAAAAAGGTTCTCGGGCACTGGCACAGCTGCCCAGGGAGGTGGTTGAGTCACCATCCCTGGAGGGATTCAAAAGACGGTGGGTGAAGCACTCAGGGATGGTTTAGCAGTGGACAGGTACGGTTGGACTCCATGATCTCAAAGGTCTCTTCCAAGCAAGTGATTCTATGATCCCCTGCCCTGTCACAAAGGTAGCTCATCCACCACTGCTTCATCCAAGCAACACTTGCCCGAGGATTAGGTCTACAGGTCTCATTGCTCCCTCCAGCTCCTTGAAAAGGAGGTTTTGGCGAAATGAGTGTTGGTCTCTTCTCCCAAGTAGCAAGTGATAGGGTGAGAGGAAATTTGCTGAAGTTGCTCAAGGGGAGATTTAGACTGGATATTGGGAAAAACTTGTTCGCTGAAAGGGTTGTCAAGCCCTGAAACAGGCCCAGGGAAGTCCTGGAGTCACCATCCCTAGAGGAATTTAAAAGATGTGTAGATGTGGTGCTTAGGGACATGGTTTAGTGGTGGACTTGGTGTTAGGTTAAGGGTTGGACTCAACATCTTAAAGGTCTTTTCCAACCTAAAAGTTTCTATGATTAACATCAGCTTTTCCCTGGTTTAGTACCAGCTTGTACCTATTTAACTGACAGACACGCAGTGCCTGTGTCTCTCAGTTGTAGTGGAGCAGCTCCCAAGAGTGACCGCGCCTCACCGGCACATTGGTGAAGGGACCAACCATGTTCTGGGTTGTTCTCCCTTTAAGGTCCCCAAAGAAATTAAATTTTGGGCAGTTATTCCCTCAAATACTCCCTCAATTTCAGTGGTTTTCTGTCTCTTGTAATCTTCCACACACAACATGGTGCACTTTACATCCTTTCTCCCCCTTCTTAGAACCAGACAGGGAATTTCTCCCCTTCCAGTAGTACAGTTGTAACTGTGATACTCAAGGATTCTGGAAGGCACACAAGGCTCGGGCTGCAGGCAGAGGTGTGTATCTAGGACTTTTCTCAGATGGTCTAATTGCTGTTTATCCAATTACAGCCTCAGAACAATTGTTACAGCTATATTTAGTGTGCAAGTCTATTTCCATAACAGCTTTCTGGGCCAAAAAGCATGTCTGCATTTTCTCACTGTACAATTTGATACAATAAAGATACTGCCTCTACCTACAAATTTTTTTGTGTCTAGTTGCCTTTTCCACAGTTGTTGGCTCTGCCTGCATTAGGAAGGTTTTCTAGGAGTCTATTGCATCAAGATTTTTTTGCAATTTTTCTTTGTCGTAAAAGATGAAATTGTATTTTGATGATACAAAAGGTAAAATTTCAAAGTTACTGTCTCTAAGTTACGTGACTTTTTTTCCTTTCCGCATATATATATTTCCAAACCCAAACAGGCAAACTGGAATTTGAGATCAGTTTGCAGCTGCAGGGTCATGTATTCATCTACCCAGCACCTACTGCTTTTCCAGAGATGCAATAAGTTGAGGAATGTTAGTGTTTTAACTCATAAATAAGAAGTTTAATGTAGCCATAGAAAGCTATTTCTTTCAAGATCTGAGAGAGGTGTACAGAAATAAGAGAAAAGAAGATATACATCTACTAATTTAGGAGACAATGCTGTTAACATTTGTTTTTCCTATTATGACAGAGGTCATACCAAAAGTACATTTCCAATTTCTAATTTCATTGACAATTATTTTGTGATAATGAACTGACAAACAATGAATAGAGTTTAAATTTTCTTTTATATTGGGCTCTGTCCCACTGTGCCACAAATATCTATAATTTTCTTGTCACCAGCATAGTGACTTTGAGATTTTTGGTTTAATTTTCTTAGGCTTGTGATAGGCATAAGGATGCTGTTTTCCTTTTTACGTGTTCTTAAGTTCCAACCCAACACTGTCACATCTTAAACCCTCTACCACCAGAGGCAGTAAATCACACAAATAAGTAAAAAACTCATACTGTGCATCCTGATCGCAGAAAACCCCGCCAGTTTCTTACCTGCAGTTAAGCAAATTATGTGTAAATAGACTGCATTTAGTATTCTGTATTTCAGGGGACAAACTACTGTAAAGTGTGGTCTTTTGCAATTGTGAAATAATCCTGCCTACTAGGATTGTGCACATTGCTGGAGTGGTAAGGTGAGTTACTCTGTGAACCAACAGCAAGTTGTATTTCCTCTGGCAAAGGAGAAAGGGGAAACTGATATTAAGGAATCCACTCTGGCAGCATTCTCATGTTGAGAAGTGTCATGTTGTCTTAATGAAAAGTGCCACAAGCAAAACTGATAAAAGGATGATTAATTTTTACTCAGTGAATACTATGGAAATCATTGCTACAAAAAAATATGCAAGGCCAAGGACCTTGCTTCAGAAGCGTATCTGATGTTTATAGAGGCAACAAGAAAATATAGAGTTGTTTTGCAGACACAGCTTTGAGCTAGTGTTAGCTATCTCATGTTACACAAAAGATATAACGCCTGAGACATTAGAAAGAGATTTTGAATGGCACAATTATTGCACATCTCCCTTCTGCAGAATAGTTACACTTTTCTCTGCAGCCTGCAGTTTTCTAGGCTTTATCCCATCTTTTACCTAACTAGATTATGCAGACACGGTATTTGCTCTACCCTTACAAAAACTTTCTTCTAAAACTGGACAGCAAGGAAAGGTGAAACCCTGTCTGCACAAATCACATGATGTCTTTGAAAATCAGTTTAGGCAAACCTGATGCAAAGGACTGTGTAAAGCCAGCTCGGTTTCTTCTCATTTAGCTAAATTGTTTTTGAAGTAAATGAACTTTAATGTGCAGGAGCATTCACACAGAGACTGCACCTTCATAACCGACTATCTTTCAAATGGGTTTGTTTTAAAGCCTGGCAACCAGTGGATGTAACAGGTTTTCTCTGGGAGCATCAGAAATAGGCTGTGGAAGAAGGTGGCTGGAAGAAGCTTTGTTTGAAGCATGTTTAAGTACAAGCAAGTAGGAGTCTTGGATATGGCTCTGCTTGTGGCTTATTAGTGCCATTCCAGGAATTATGTCGGAATGTTACTTACTGCTAAAGGAATTTAAAAGCCAAGACAACTTTCCATATTGAGAATATGTATCTGCCTGCCTTTTGGCTGAAGAGTCTATATGAAAAATCAAACCTCTGCCTTGTGTTTAATTTTGAAATAGAACACCAAGACCTGTTCCAAGGGACAGTAGGAAATTTGCATAGGTTTGTGTCATAGATAACAATGGTACTACCTTGCTTATTGCAGACGGCTGTCATTGCAGGTTTGACTCATGAAACTTGCTTGTGGACTGCTGAAGTATTTTTTCCCTGTATACTGATGTGATCAGTTACTGATCGCAAAGCAGCTCGCCTACAAAACCACTTTCTAGCCAGAAACAACTGAACAATGGGATGAATACTGCCATCCGCTGGCTGGCTGAACTGAAAACTTGTTGAACTTAAGTTTCCTTAAGGGAACATTAAAATGTACCTGGTACTGTTTGGTTTGGTTTTTAACATATTTAACTTCTCTGCCAGCACTTTCTAATCAGCCTGTGTGATGACGGGTTTAATCTGCAACAAGGTTACCTCAGAAATACTTTGCATGTAAGTGGATGATTTTGCTTAGAGGCTATTAAAAACAAAAAAGAGAGAGAAGAAAGTTCTTAGTCTAGGCTTAGTTCTTAGTCTTAGATAAGTTTTGGCTGTAAGGAGAATTTCATTTTCCAAAGGAAATACAATAATTTACACAGGAAGTCCAGAATACTCAATCCTACTTAATGTAATTCTGTTTTATAACAATTCTGATCTATACTTAGAATGCATATCAGCAGCATTAATTTTAGCATGAGCTTTCTGTTATAGACACAGAGACTGCAGAAGTTCCTGGGTCGCTTCCTTTTTCTAAGGTCTGCTTTACAACCGACGAAGCCAGCTGAACTCTGAATCGCTCCTAGTGCAGAAAGGCAGGCTTGTGGTTAAGTCACAGGACTGGGAGTGCCAGGCTCTGTTCCTGGCTGAGTCACAGATGTCCTGGGTTATCACAGGCAAATCTGCTAATTTTCACTGTCAATCGTGAATAACCAAACTGCTTCTCCTCGCACCACCAAGGAAGGAATGGACCAAGAGCATGTTGTGCTCTGGGAATCTCCAGCAAATGTCGTGGAAAGCAGCAGTGGCTGAATACCTCAGAGCAGCACTAAATTCAGGGCTTTTCTAACTCATATGTGGGGCTGGCATGAGCAGAAAAGTGGATTCTTTGACAGCTTTGTTCATTTTCCCTCCCTGATCACAGAAGTTTCCTTTGGGACTTTAAACACATTCTTGTTAGGTACTGATGTGCCTGAGGAAGGCAGTGTCGGAAATGACAGCAAGCTCCAACACCACTATTACTAATAAAACCAGTGTGTGAGAGATTGCAGTGTTATGCCTGATTCTGATGTTAGCCACAACTGTGTTATACTGAAGCAACTCGTTGATAGTGACCAAATTATTTGCATGCAGGGTTCAAAAAAAACCCCCAGACTCCACCAAAACCCGTCCAGAACTTGATATTTTCATTGCAAGGGAGTCTAAGGCAAATTTCAAAGCTATCAGGATTGATTTAAAGATGTATAGTAATGCAGGATGACGTCAATGTAAGAATGATTAAAGAATTAACTTGTAGCTGCTTTAAAGATGTAGTATCTTGTTCTTTATTAACGACAACTATGCAAGACAAACTACAATGAAATACACAGTGATCTAAGAAATAAAAGTTATGTTCAGAATAGTTCTTACAAAGGATTCAACTGCATAATATGTATGTTCAATGAAATTCAGTCTCCAACTATAATAAAAATGTCTTTTTGTATGCATAATAAAAGAGACAAAAGGAAATCAGTTCCCTCAGAGGATTCAGTTGCTCTGGTTATTTATTATTGTAATAGCTTGTGGGATACTGGAAACTAAGGAGGACATAAACAATACAAACTTGACCGGGCTGGCAGAAATGGTGCAAAAGGTGCAATTTCAAGCATTAATTTTCAGAAATCTTAGATCCTACTAGTGATACCCATTTTTTAAAATGGCTTTTTTCTCTTGGCTTTTACTCATATGGCAGCCTTCCCAGTCCTTTTGATTCCCCTTGTGGCCCTTCTCTGGACCCTCTCCAGCCTGGCCACATCTTTCTGTACAGCAGGGACCACAACCGAGCACAGGATTGCAGGTGTGGCCTAACAAGCGCTGAGCAGAGTGAGATAATGACTTCCTCATCTCTGCTGGTGATGCCCGTGTTGATGAACCCCGGGGAGGGGCCACCAGGACGCAGCCACCGGGGCGGGGTGGGGGGGGACAGGGGTGGGGACGCCGGGGTAGGGACACTGGGGCGGGAACACCTTGGCGGGGCGGGAACGTTTTTCTCATGATTATATTTTTGATTTTGTCACTTTGTTTTTCTTGTATTAAGCGTTGCCTTTCACACGTCACTAATCGAGTGTTAGTAGTTCAAAAAGAAAAAGGGGGAATTGTTGGGGAATGGCTCAAAGAACAGGGACATGGGTCCCTGGACCAGTTAGTTTGCAGCATGTAACAGCGTTAAGCCTGAGCTGGTGTGCCTAGGCCTCCGTTAGCATAAGCGAGCTAGGTTAGCATAAGTGAGCTATGCAGGAGGCCCATGAAGATAACCTTGAGCAAGGAGTAAGCAACATTCCTGGTAATGAGCCAGCATGGAAAGGATAAGCGGCCGGGAAACAAACTGCGGCCGGGAAACTAACTTCGCCAAGGATTCAGCGGGCTCGGTGACTGCCTGGTCAAAATCTTCCGGTCAGATGGTCTCAGGGGCCTGTACCAGGGCTTCAGTGTCTCTGTCCAGGGCATCATCATCTACAGAGCCGCCTACTTCGGCATCTATGACACCGCAAAGGGTAGGTTGGCCGAAATGGCACTGAAAGGGAGATGCCTTTCAGCAGGCTTGTGGCACGTTTTGGGAGATGCTGGTGCCTCGCCTGACTTTCTCATCCAAACCTCTCTCCTGCAGAAATGCTTCCGGACCCAAAGAACACCCACATTGTTGTCAGCTGCATGATTGCTCAGACTGTCACTGCTGTTGCTGGTTTGGTCTCCTACCCTTTAGATACAGTTTGTCGTAGCATGATGATGCAGTCCGGCCATAAAAGAAGTAAGTTTCTACCTGCTCATGTACAAAGTGTTGGGCATCCCTGAATCAACCATTGTTGGTGGAGCTGATGTAAAGACAGAGGGCTTTCACCAAGCTGTGTAGATATCCTCTCCTCTTGTGAACCTCACATCTAAGTGAGGTGTGAGAGGAGCTGCAGAAGTAGGTGTCAGGCAGGAAGCATGGATGAGTCAGTCTCTGCAGAGCCCCTGTAAGGTGGCACACACAAGTCGGGTATCTATCAGCAGGTAGGAATGGCAGAATTTGCAAGCTAGCATCTCTGAACCAAAAAGAGACATCCCTGGTAACAGGGCACAGCCTGGCTGACTGTGCAATAGCTTTTGTGTCTGAAAGTGTTACTGTCAAAGTAAACAGTTCGTGCCTTCTGCTCAAACCAGTTCTTCCAGAGTCTCCTAGGGGTAGTGCAGCAGCAGCCTATCTGCTGTCCTCTGATGTGCTAATACTGGAGAAAGTCAGTCAAGAAATGGGTTGCACTTGAGGTTATGAAGTTGGCAGATACGTTAGGCCATTTCTGACCTGGATCTCGGGGGTCACGGGCATCCAATTCCTCACACTGTCTGTCTCCTGCAGGTGACATAATGTACAGTGGCACAATTGACTGCTGGCGGAGGATTGCCCGGGACGAGGGTACCAAGGGGTTTTTCAAAGGTGCTTGGTCAAATGTACTCCGAGGAATGGGTGGCGCCTTTGTCTTAGTCCCGTATGATGAAATCAAGAAGTACACATAAATTATTTTCCATTGTGAACTGGCATGTTATAATATTAAAGCATGGACTTGTATGAAAGCCCTCATGTTACTAAACTAGGGTGGCCAATATTTATAAAGGTTGGTGTGGGGCAGGGGCGACTGCCTGCCCTATCTTTATCAAGTCATTCCTCCTGACTGGACTCAAACACGGTTTCTATTTCAGTCGCTCCTGTTTAAAGCATATTAAGAAATAAAACTCTGAAACCAACTTTCCTTGTCTCATTTGTTGTCGCTGCAGTGTGAGGGAAGTGGGGGTCCCAGCACAGTGATTGGAGAGAAGGAGGGAAGATGAATAACCTCCATCCTGCATGCCTCGTTACCTGCTAACTACCTGTGGTCTCTGGCAAGTAAATCCAGCGCAGGCTGCTGAGAAAGTTGGGTAGAGCTACCAACTTGGGCTGTTAAAGTCCAGCCAGAGAACATCAGTGCAGGCAATTGCTGTTCTGAAGAACTCCGGGCTAGCCTTGCCCTCATGGTGAGGGGCTGTGCTGTGGAGATGAAGCAGCTGAGCAGAGAGAGACAGCTCCTCTGCCAGTGCTGTGTTTGCCGGGCAGAGAGCTACATCCCTTAGCCCTGGAGGTTTAAGCTTGTCCCAGCCTGAAATTCGGAGCAAAGGGGGAAATGCCTTCACGCTGCTGGGGCAATTTCAGGAAAAAAATTGCAAGACTGGGCAATGCGTGTGGCTTGGCCTTTTCATCTCTGGGTCTGTGAGCCACCCCGGTGAAGGTACCTGGTTTCTGCCTGGGGAGCTGGAGTGGTGAGCAGATGCTCTTATGGTCTTCCGCCCTTAAGATCAGGGAGTCTTTCCTTGCTGTTCCCACGCCTTGCGTCCTTTCTGGCTGCGCAGGCTTGCTTGAAGCGGTTGATCTCAAATCACTGAAACCAATCTGAACTGCTGTCCTAAGGCAGATGAACAAGCCCTTGTGTTACAAAAGGCAGTAGTTGTTTTAATTGCTGCAAACAAGCCTGGCAGCCAGGTGTGACAGTGCAGCACTGTCCCACCACAGATGGCGCTGGAGTTGGCATGCTTGGATCCCTGTGAATGGGTATGGGGGTTTGTGATGGGAGGTGCTCTCATGCCACACTGTCAAGTCAAGAGCCTTTGCTGCTGTTTTTCAACCGCCCCTGGGCTCCTGCATGGGGCCATGGGGCCATGGTTGAAATTTGTGCTGGCAAGAGTGCTGGTAGCACAGGGCTGTTTTCGTTACTGCTGAGCAGCGCTTGCACAGAGCCAAGGCCTTTTCTGCCTCCCACCCCACCGCACCCCACCAGCGAGGAAGCTGGGGGTGCACAAGGGGTTGGGAGGGGACACAGCAGGGACAGCTCACCCCAAATGTCCCAAGGGAAATCCCACACTGTATGGCGTTGTGGTCAACAGGGGAAGAAGAATGAATGGGTGGGGATGTTTGGGGTGACAGCATTTGTCTTCCCAAGTAACTATTACGCATGGTGGAGCCCTGCTTTCCTGGGGATGCCTGAACACCTGCCTACTGATGGGAAGCAGTGAATGAATTCCTTGTTTTGCTTTGCTTGCGTGCGTGGCTTTTGCTTTCCCTATTAAACTGCCTTATCTCAACCCACAAGTGTTCTCATTTGCATCCTTACAACAAAGGTATCAACAATGGAAGCACAGCAATATTTTCAGAGACCTAACATTAGAGTCACTATGCTCCACACTCAAGGCAGAAGAGCGTTCATCTCTAGCTTTGGACCTTCCAGTCAACTGGGAGGCACCTAGAAACGTACCTCACTTTAATTTTACTTCAGGGCATAAAAAAATTAATTTGTTATGTTGCAACATAGAGCAATAAAAAGAGCCCACATGCATAATCTGAAGTAATCAAGCCTCAGAGCAACTTGAGAGAAACAGCTCTCTAATTTCACCCTAGGCCCACAGAATCACAGAATAACAATCTAATCTGGAAGGGACCTCAGGATGTCCCTAGTACAACCACTCTTGCTTCAAGATCTCCGACTCCTGTTTCATCAAAGCCTGGATTTACACAGTAACCACTCTTCCTGGACTTTACTTGGTGCAAGGTAGTGTAACATATCTCAAGAAAATGGAACATTCTCTAAAAATATAGTCTCACCTTTCAATCCCCTCTCTTTTTCCCCCCTTTTTCCAGTGTGCTCCTGCTGTTCTTGCAGCTTTAGTCTTTCCAGGCTTCTCTTTCTTACTGCTCCTTCATTAAAATGTCTGGTTGTATCAAGTCTCCTGTCACAGAAGAAGCAGAAACAGACATGGCAGTCCAGTTCACCCGGTATTTATACAAACATAAACAACCTGCTGAGCAAAGGAGAGACCCCAGGTGACTATCAGATACCACTACACTCATGAGAATGTGTCTCTCTACCTCGGCATACTAGGACACCTCTTCTGAACTTCACACTGGGTTGTCAGTCAAGCTCAAACACCCCTCTCCCAAACGCCTTCTCCTGCTGTGACAACAGGGACTCACAATCTGATGTGATACCTTTGGACAAACCCAATCCTGGCATGCTCTTCTGGGGACTCAAAGTTCAGTATGTTCAACAAAGCATTCCTAGCTACAGGATTCATGCAGTTCTGTCAAAACTACAGTCCGCTGACTCTCAGAGCAACATCTTTTGGATCAAATGCTTGTTTCCTTCCTTAAAAATTGATTAATTCTCTTGATGTGTGCTGCATTTAATCAGCTTCAAATGCCCAGTTGTGAGCAATTAAAATAAAACACTCAAGAAAACTGCATCAAGGTCTATCTACAGTAAAAAAATCAGTAATATGAAGTGTTATTTCCAGCATAGAGGTACATTTTAGGGTCACAGTTTAGAAATTACCTGCTGGGAAAAAGCACTGAAACAAGGTACACCCTAAGAAGTACACAGAGAGGTAAGCTATTGGCTGCTGAAACTGAGCTTACAGATTACAAGTTTTATTTTATAATGCCACCGAAAGCACAGCACTTAAATGGATTCCCCCCACAACATACTGAAGCAAAAAGGTACAGAGAAGAGAAAGGGTACCCTTGACTGGCCAAGAACCACCTAGACTAGAGCAGCTGCTGCACGTACTTCATGCTCAACAATAAGCAGCCAAGTATCTTTCAAAGACTCTCGCCAGATCCCGAGATCACAGTGCCAACCACAGTGAAGATATTTACAACTTTTACCTTACCCACACCAATTTTTCAGGAAATCAAAACAGTAAAATCAACTTCTTTATTAAGTGATCTGACTTAAGTTGAGATACATGAACTTCATGTATCAATATCTCTATACCCAGTACAAACAGGATAAACGTAAGGTTTTCTCCCCTAACATGCCTAAGTATCCAAAAAGCTTACAGAAATGCTTCCACTGGTTCGCAAGGACTTCTCAGGCCTAACTTCAAGGAACAAAGTGGAAGCTCTACTGGTTTCTTCCACAAAATCTCAGCAGCTAGTAACAAATAAAGGTTACTACGTTTTAATGCTGTCCCTATGCTGTACTCTTCTTCCTTTCTAGCCAACATTTTAACATAAATACAGATTAAACCAAAGGAGGGGAGATATATATACACAAAGAACTGCAGGAGTGCCACATAAAAGCTTCCACTGAAGCAACATGAAACAAGCCTCTAAGATGTTTGTCCCTCATTAAAAACTACGCTGCCGTTACTGGAGGAATGCCTGTTTGCCTTGCATCTAAGAACCTACAAGGGAAGACAAGTGCAGTGCAAGAAGCTGTCTGATAGAAGAGTTTGACTGTGCATTATTCAGAACGATGAAGAAAAGGTATATATGTACTGCAAGGCAATAGTCTAATTAAAACTAAACAAAACCAGGAATCTCTGGAAGCAGCAGCTACAGCACAGACTGCAGCACTGAATCGCTCCTGTTAAGGAACTGCTGCCAAATGTACTCAGAAATAACCACAACTTTGTCAGGCAAATTAATCTCCAAATACGGCCATGTAAAGATACAGACACACCCTCAGTAGCTCAGATAAGCAAAGCATATACACCCAAAGTACTTACAACCAAAAAGGGGGTAGTCTGTAGAATCCTTTCTGCCCACTGTGCATTGAGATAAGGAGCTTTCTAAAGCTATTTATAATGTTAGTATCAACTATACATTTTCCACCACACTAAGATTTGAGGTGCAGCAGGTTAAAACATCCAAGACACTGCTGTCAAAACCTGTAGAGACATGAAAGTCAAGTCTATTAAACAAACTGATATTATCCTGCCCTTGCAAATTTTTCTTCACTTATATCCTTACACCGTCATGGCTGCAACCGTATTTCTACCACTGCAATAAATCACCTAAAAGTAAGCCCAAAAGTCTCTTCATGGAGCTAAATAAGTTAGAGTGGCTTGCCAGTACAGACCATTACCCCTGCTCTTCCCCAAGGGTTTTCATAGCCAGGAGCTCTTCAAGCATCAAAAATGTATTTCTCACTACGTAACTGTTTACAAAGCACAGAATTATTTACTAGCTGATGCACTGGCTTGCTGCTCAGCAGCATGGCCTTTTGGAATCAACCCTGACATATTAATAAGCTGTTATCTTAACTTTAGGTTTTAATTGTTCCAACTCACAAATCACAAGGAACCTCACATTCAGCCCCTTGATCAAATTATTATTTCCTTTTAGCCATTCTGTCACAATTATAACATCAGGATCACATTTGCCCTTGCACTGTTGTTTATGCTGATAACTGCAGGTTGAAGTGTTCTCTGCAACTTGCATGCCCTTCTTCTGTGATCATGTGTTCTGATACCTCGGATAACATTCAAAACTAAAAAAAAAAGAAAAAGGTATTATTTAAATGTATAAACAGGAACCAAGATACTGACCTAGCATTCTACAAAGCTGTGATCGATTCCCAGTGCTGCTGAGGAATTCCTGTGAAACTCAGTAACTTCCGATGTCTCACAGGACCCTAAAATAATACAATATTTCAGAATAGATTCAAGCTAATCAGGACCACAACAGGTTGTTGGATCACTTACTGTGGCCTGTGCTAACTGTATTTGGCTGATAGATCTCTTCCAGGAAGGCATCTGGCTCCGGTTTGAAAACACAATACGAAAACCTGCCACTTCCCACAAGCCGTTTGTTCCATTCCTTCTCATTCACTGTTTGAAATGGAAGCCACTTCCAAATACTGATTTTTTCATAACCTTTCCTCTAATAGATTCACATCCTTTTAGAATCGAGATGGTTAAAGCCTCCTTAAAGCCTACTTTCTATCGCCACTTAAACACACTCCCTGCAGCACTGCAATGGAAACACAAGCTCTTACTTATGCACTACAATAAGCCTATCACAGCCTTTAAAAAACCCACAAGGATAAATCTATAACTCTGAAATTATTTATCTGAATATCTGCATGGCCCTTTTAACATGGACTGAATTACCTTAGAACACCCTAAAAAGTTTCATCTAAGTTCATCATTTAAAACAAAAATAGAGTTTTGGGAGATATTAACCACCTAGCAATATCTAACCTGAAACATCCTCACAGTCCACAAGAGCAAAACGCAAGTAGCGAGAATAATTGGACAGAAGGCGCCCCTCACACTCACTCGCAGTACCACTACCTCAAACAGCTCGTACCATCCCAGTTTCCCAGCTGGTCATTCATGCCAGGCCTGGGGCCATCACAACTGTTTCTGAGACCACACCACCAACTGGCTCAGGAAAGAGCTCTACCTTGGAAGGAAAAAAAAAAAAAAAAAAAAGGTGTATTTTGCCAGGTGACTTTCCCGAGCTGGTTTCCCTGCCCTTGTGCACAGCACAGCCCCTGAGCAGTTCCACTAGCACAGGTGAAGGACAGCTTGAGGAAGAGGAAACATGTGAATTCTGCAGAAGTGGGTGTGCAAGAGCACCCATGAGCTAATGGCAATGTGGCAAGAGTGCATATTGACCCATCATAGCAAAGTTTGCCAGGTAGGGAAAAGCGTTTCTCAGAAAGAGTCAGTTGGAGAGGCTTAAAAAAAGAGGTTTAAACAGCTTTTTGACACATGGGACTCGTTTATGCAGCTTGCTCTGTGCAAAATCAAGTGTAGATGATGAGAAGTGCTGCTGCTGACAGTTGGACTCGGTGTCACGGTTGGACTCGGTGATCTCAGAGGTCTCTTCCAACCTTAGGATTCTATGATTCTGTGCTCACACAACTATCACAATGAAAGGGATGTTTTGAAGCCAACGCTCCTGGCGCCACTATTTCATGATTCTATCAACTGCCTGAAAGGAGGCTGTGACAGGGTGGGTGCTGGTCTCTTCTCCCAGGTGACGAGAGGAAATGGCCTCAAGTTGTGCCCGGGGAGGTTCACACTAGACATTGGGAAAAATTTCTTTACCAAAAGGGTGGTCAGGCAGAGGCTGCCCAGAGTGGTGGCTGAGTCCCCATCCCTGGAGGGTCTTAAAAGACGGGTAGATGCGGTTCTCAGGGATGGTTTAGGAGTGGACAGGTACGGCTGGACTCCATGGTCTCAAAGGTCTTTTCCAGCCAGGCGATTCTGTGATTCTGTGATTCACGCTGCGTGTTCTGAGAAGGGGATAAAGAACTCCGCCAGCCCTTCCCAGCCCCAGGGCGCAGCGGGAAGGCCGCGCTCTCCCAGCTCGGCGGGACGGGGCCCGCCCGGCCCTGCCCAGCGGCGACTCCACCGGAGACCTGGGCCGCGGACAGCGGCGGGGCCCGGCCCGCCCCCCGCCACCCCCGGGCCCCGCAGCCAGGAGCCCCCGGGCCCGCCGCCCCGCGGCCGGAGCGGAGAGCCGGCCCGAGCCCGGAGCCGTTAGCCCGTCCCGGCAGGGCCGCCGGAGCGGCCGGGAACCGCTCCGCCGCGGGGCCCCAGAGGAGAGCAGCAGTCGCCTGCCCGCAGCCCGTTCCCCGCCGCCGGAGCCCCAGCGCTTTCCCCGGAGGAGCCGCGCCCCGAGCCGCGCCGCCCGCCCCGCCCCGGGGACACCTCCCGCGGGCCGCCCCGGGCCGCCGCCCTCACCGCTCCGGCCCCGCCGCAGCGCCCGGCGCCTCCCGTTGCTCCGGGGCGGAGCCGGTGCGCGACGGGCGGGGAGCGGGCGGGGAGCGGGCGGGGAGCGGGCGGGGAGCGGGCGGGGAGCGGGCGGGGAGCGGGCGGGGAGCGGGCGAGTGCCGCCCCGGACGGGTGCCCGCCTCCCGCGCTGCCGGCTGCGCCGTGCTGTGCTGCGTTGAGCAGCCGCGGGTCTGGGGGAGTCGGAGCCCTCCCTGCGTGCCCGCCGGCTGCCCGGAGCCTTCACGCTTGGCCAGCGAGTGTGCGTGGTCTGAACACCCCCAGGAGAAGGAGTTGCTCTCTCAGCATTTGCCTTGCTCGGGCGCTGCTCGGGCCTGGTCACAGGGTGTAGGGCGATAGCTGGTGCTTCCTCTACCATCAGGAAAAATTTCTTAACCAAAAAGGTTCTCGGGCACTGGCACAGCTGCCCAGGGAGGTGGTTGAGTCACCATCCCTGGAGGGATTCAAAAGACGGTGGGTGAAGCACTCAGGGATGGTTTAGCAGTGGACAGGTACGGTTGGACTCCATGATCTCAAAGGTCTCTTCCAAGCAAGTGATTCTATGATCCCCTGCCCTGTCACAAAGGTAGCTCATCCACCACTGCTTCATCCAAGCAACACTTGCCCGAGGATTAGGTCTACAGGTCTCATTGCTCCCTCCAGCTCCTTGAAAAGGAGGTTTTGGCGAAATGAGTGTTGGTCTCTTCTCCCAAGTAGCAAGTGATAGGGTGAGAGGAAATTTGCTGAAGTTGCTCAAGGGGAGATTTAGACTGGATATTGGGAAAAACTTGTTCGCTGAAAGGGTTGTCAAGCCCTGAAACAGGCCCAGGGAAGTCCTGGAGTCACCATCCCTAGAGGAATTTAAAAGATGTGTAGATGTGGTGCTTAGGGACATGGTTTAGTGGTGGACTTGGTGTTAGGTTAAGGGTTGGACTCAACATCTTAAAGGTCTTTTCCAACCTAAAAGTTTCTATGATTAACATCAGCTTTTCCCTGGTTTAGTACCAGCTTGTACCTATTTAACTGACAGACACGCAGTGCCTGTGTCTCTCAGTTGTAGTGGAGCAGCTCCCAAGAGTGACCGCGCCTCACCGGCACATTGGTGAAGGGACCAACCATGTTCTGGGTTGTTCTCCCTTTAAGGTCCCCAAAGAAATTAAATTTTGGGCAGTTATTCCCTCAAATACTCCCTCAATTTCAGTGGTTTTCTGTCTCTTGTAATCTTCCACACACAACATGGTGCACTTTACATCCTTTCTCCCCCTTCTTAGAACCAGACAGGGAATTTCTCCCCTTCCAGTAGTACAGTTGTAACTGTGATACTCAAGGATTCTGGAAGGCACACAAGGCTCGGGCTGCAGGCAGAGGTGTGTATCTAGGACTTTTCTCAGATGGTCTAATTGCTGTTTATCCAATTACAGCCTCAGAACAATTGTTACAGCTATATTTAGTGTGCAAGTCTATTTCCATAACAGCTTTCTGGGCCAAAAAGCATGTCTGCATTTTCTCACTGTACAATTTGATACAATAAAGATACTGCCTCTACCTACAAATTTTTTTGTGTCTAGTTGCCTTTTCCACAGTTGTTGGCTCTGCCTGCATTAGGAAGGTTTTCTAGGAGTCTATTGCATCAAGATTTTTTTGCAATTTTTCTTTGTCGTAAAAGATGAAATTGTATTTTGATGATACAAAAGGTAAAATTTCAAAGTTACTGTCTCTAAGTTACGTGACTTTTTTTCCTTTCCGCATATATATATTTCCAAACCCAAACAGGCAAACTGGAATTTGAGATCAGTTTGCAGCTGCAGGGTCATGTATTCATCTACCCAGCACCTACTGCTTTTCCAGAGATGCAATAAGTTGAGGAATGTTAGTGTTTTAACTCATAAATAAGAAGTTTAATGTAGCCATAGAAAGCTATTTCTTTCAAGATCTGAGAGAGGTGTACAGAAATAAGAGAAAAGAAGATATACATCTACTAATTTAGGAGACAATGCTGTTAACATTTGTTTTTCCTATTATGACAGAGGTCATACCAAAAGTACATTTCCAATTTCTAATTTCATTGACAATTATTTTGTGATAATGAACTGACAAACAATGAATAGAGTTTAAATTTTCTTTTATATTGGGCTCTGTCCCACTGTGCCACAAATATCTATAATTTTCTTGTCACCAGCATAGTGACTTTGAGATTTTTGGTTTAATTTTCTTAGGCTTGTGATAGGCATAAGGATGCTGTTTTCCTTTTTACGTGTTCTTAAGTTCCAACCCAACACTGTCACATCTTAAACCCTCTACCACCAGAGGCAGTAAATCACACAAATAAGTAAAAAACTCATACTGTGCATCCTGATCGCAGAAAACCCCGCCAGTTTCTTACCTGCAGTTAAGCAAATTATGTGTAAATAGACTGCATTTAGTATTCTGTATTTCAGGGGACAAACTACTGTAAAGTGTGGTCTTTTGCAATTGTGAAATAATCCTGCCTACTAGGATTGTGCACATTGCTGGAGTGGTAAGGTGAGTTACTCTGTGAACCAACAGCAAGTTGTATTTCCTCTGGCAAAGGAGAAAGGGGAAACTGATATTAAGGAATCCACTCTGGCAGCATTCTCATGTTGAGAAGTGTCATGTTGTCTTAATGAAAAGTGCCACAAGCAAAACTGATAGAAGGATGATTAATTTTTACTCAGTGAATACTATGGAAATCATTGCTACAAAAAAATATGCAAGGCCAAGGACCTTGCTTCAGAAGCGTATCTGATGTTTATAGAGGCAACAAGAAAATATAGAGTTGTTTTGCAGACACAGCTTTGAGCTAGTGTTAGCTATCTCATGTTACACAAAAGATATAACGCCTGAGACATTAGAAAGAGATTTTGAATGGCACAATTATTGCACATCTCCCTTCTGCAGAATAGTTACACTTTTCTCTGCAGCCTGCAGTTTTCTAGGCTTTATCCCATCTTTTACCTAACTAGATTATGCAGACACGGTATTTGCTCTACCCTTACAAAAACTTTCTTCTAAAACTGGACAGCAAGGAAAGGTGAAACCCTGTCTGCACAAATCACATGATGTCTTTGAAAATCAGTTTAGGCAAACCTGATGCAAAGGACTGTGTAAAGCCAGCTCGGTTTCTTCTCATTTAGCTAAATTGTTTTTGAAGTAAATGAACTTTAATGTGCAGGAGCATTCACACAGAGACTGCACCTTCATAACCGACTATCTTTCAAATGGGTTTGTTTTAAAGCCTGGCAACCAGTGGATGTAACAGGTTTTCTCTGGGAGCATCAGAAATAGGCTGTGGAAGAAGGTGGCTGGAAGAAGCTTTGTTTGAAGCATGTTTAAGTACAAGCAAGTAGGAGTCTTGGATATGGCTCTGCTTGTGGCTTATTAGTGCCATTCCAGGAATTATGTCGGAATGTTACTTACTGCTAAAGGAATTTAAAAGCCAAGACAACTTTCCATATTGAGAATATGTATCTGCCTGCCTTTTGGCTGAAGAGTCTATATGAAAAATCAAACCTCTGCCTTGTGTTTAATTTTGAAATAGAACACCAAGACCTGTTCCAAGGGACAGTAGGAAATTTGCATAGGTTTGTGTCATAGATAACAATGGTACTACCTTGCTTATTGCAGACGGCTGTCATTGCAGGTTTGACTCATGAAACTTGCTTGTGGACTGCTGAAGTATTTTTTCCCTGTATACTGATGTGATCAGTTACTGATCGCAAAGCAGCTCGCCTACAAAACCACTTTCTAGCCAGAAACAACTGAACAATGGGATGAATACTGCCATCCGCTGGCTGGCTGAACTGAAAACTTGTTGAACTTAAGTTTCCTTAAGGGAACATTAAAATGTACCTGGTACTGTTTGGTTTGGTTTTTAACATATTTAACTTCTCTGCCAGCACTTTCTAATCAGCCTGTGTGATGACGGGTTTAATCTGCAACAAGGTTACCTCAGAAATACTTTGCATGTAAGTGGATGATTTTGCTTAGAGGCTATTAAAAACAAAAAAGAGAGAGAAGAAAGTTCTTAGTCTAGGCTTAGTTCTTAGTCTTAGATAAGTTTTGGCTGTAAGGAGAATTTCATTTTCCAAAGGAAATACAATAATTTACACAGGAAGTCCAGAATACTCAATCCTACTTAATGTAATTCTGTTTTATAACAATTCTGATCTATACTTAGAATGCATATCAGCAGCATTAATTTTAGCATGAGCTTTCTGTTATAGACACAGAGACTGCAGAAGTTCCTGGGTCGCTTCCTTTTTCTAAGGTCTGCTTTACAACCGACGAAGCCAGCTGAACTCTGAATCGCTCCTAGTGCAGAAAGGCAGGCTTGTGGTTAAGTCACAGGACTGGGAGTGCCAGGCTCTGTTCCTGGCTGAGTCACAGATGTCCTGGGTTATCACAGGCAAATCTGCTAATTTTCACTGTCAATCGTGAATAACCAAACTGCTTCTCCTCGCACCACCAAGGAAGGAATGGACCAAGAGCATGTTGTGCTCTGGGAATCTCCAGCAAATGTCGTGGAAAGCAGCAGCGGCTGAATACCTCAGAGCAGCACTAAATTCAGGGCTTTTCTAACTCATATGTGGGGCTGGCATGAGCAGAAAAGTGGATTCTTTGACAGCTTTGTTCATTTTCCCTCCCTGATCACAGAAGTTTCCTTTGGGACTTTAAACACATTCTTGTTAGGTACTGATGTGCCTGAGGAAGGCAGTGTCGGAAATGACAGCAAGCTCCAACACCACTATTACTAATAAAACCAGTGTGTGAGAGATTGCAGTGTTATGCCTGATTCTGATGTTAGCCACAACTGTGTTATACTGAAGCAACTCGTTGATAGTGACCAAATTATTTGCATGCAGGGTTCAAAAAAAACCCCCAGACTCCACCAAAACCCGTCCAGAACTTGATATTTTCATTGCAAGGGAGTCTAAGGCAAATTTCAAAGCTATCAGGATTGATTTAAAGATGTATAGTAATGCAGGATGACGTCAATGTAAGAATGATTAAAGAATTAACTTGTAGCTGCTTTAAAGATGTAGTATCTTGTTCTTTATTAACGACAACTATGCAAGACAAACTACAATGAAATACACAGTGATCTAAGAAATAAAAGTTATGTTCAGAATAGTTCTTACAAAGGATTCAACTGCATAATATGTATGTTCAATGAAATTCAGTCTCCAACTATAATAAAAATGTCTTTTTGTATGCATAATAAAAGAGACAAAAGGAAATCAGTTCCCTCAGAGGATTCAGTTGCTCTGGTTATTTATTATTGTAATAGCTTGTGGGATACTGGAAACTAAGGAGGACATAAACAATACAAACTTGACCGGGCTGGCAGAAATGGTGCAAAAGGTGCAATTTCAAGCATTAATTTTCAGAAATCTTAGATCCTACTAGTGATACCCATTTTTTAAAATGGCTTTTTTCTCTTGGCTTTTACTCATATGGCAGCCTTCCCAGTCCTTTTGATTCCCCTTGTGGCCCTTCTCTGGACCCTCTCCAGCCTGGCCACATCTTTCTGTACAGCAGGGACCACAACCGAGCACGGGATTGCAGGTGTGGCCTAACAAGCGCTGAGCAGAGTGAGATAATGACTTCCTCATCTCTGCTGGTGATGCCCGTGTTGATGAACCCCGGGGAGGGGCCACCAGGACGCAGCCACCGGGGCGGGGTGGGGGGGGACAGGGGTGGGGACGCCGGGGTAGGGACACTGGGGCGGGAACACCTTGGCGGGGCGGGAACGTTTTTCTCATGATTATATTTTTGATTTTGTCACTTTGTTTTTCTTGTATTAAGCGTTGCCTTTCACACGTCACTAATCGAGTGTTAGTAGTTCAAAAAGAAAAAGGGGGAATTGTTGGGGAATGGCTCAAAGAACAGGGACATGGGTCCCTGGACCAGTTAGTTTGCAGCATGTAACAGCGTTAAGCCTGAGCTGGTGTGCCTAGGCCTCCGTTAGCATAAGCGAGCTAGGTTAGCATAAGTGAGCTATGCAGGAGGCCCATGAAGATAACCTTGAGCAAGGAGTAAGCAACATTCCTGGTAATGAGCCAGCATGGAAAGGATAAGCGGCCGGGAAACAAACTGCGGCCGGGAAACTAACTTCGCCAAGGATTCAGCGGGCTCGGTGACTGCCTGGTCAAAATCTTCCGGTCAGATGGTCTCAGGGGCCTGTACCAGGGCTTCAGTGTCTCTGTCCAGGGCATCATCATCTACAGAGGCCCCGCGCCTCCCGCCTCTATATTAGGTGGCCAGTTCGGGCGGTTGCCCGTAGCGGCTGGCTCGTCCCCTCTGGTCTAGTGCTCGCCGCCTCTCGCCATAAGCGATGCCGCCGTGTCCTTCGCCAAGGATTTCCTCGCCGGCGGGGTGGCGGCCGCCATCTCCAAGACCGCCGTGGCCCCCATCGAGAGGGTGAAGCTGCTGCTGCAGGTGAGGGCCGGGGCCGCCTGAGGGGCGCGGGCGGGGCAGGGCTGACGGTTCCCCCCTTGGTTCTCGAGCAGCTGTCCACCGGCTCTCTGACAGTTCTTGACTGGTTCTCCACCTGTTCTTAACTGGTTCTTCTCTGGTTCTCCTCCGTTTTCCGGGTCCCACAGTTGCAGCACGCCAGCAAGCAGATCTCGGCCGACAAGCAGTACAAGGGCATCATCGACTGCATGGTGCGCATCCCCCGCGAGCAGGGCGTCCTATCCTTCTGGCGCGGCAACCTGGCCAATGTAATACGGTACTTCCTAACCCAGGCCCTCAACTTCGCATGCAAGGATAAGTACAAGCAGATCTTCCTGGGCAACGTGGACAAGCACACGCAGTTCTGGTGCTACTTCGCTGGCAACCTGGCATCTGGGGGTGCTGCCGGAGCGACCTCCTTGTGCTTTGTGTACCCCCTTGACTTTGCCCGAACCCGCCTGGCTACAGATGTGGGCAAAGCCGGGGCTGACCGGGAGTTCAGCGGGCTCGGTGACTGCCTGGTCAAAATCTTCCGGTCAGATGGTCTCAGGGGCCTGTACCAGGGCTTCAGTGTCTCTGTCCAGGGCATCATCATCTACAGAGGCCCCGCGCCTCCCGCCTCTATATTAGGTGGCCAGTTCGGGCGGTTGCCCGTAGCGGCTGGCTCGTCCCCTCTGGTCTAGTGCTCGCCGCCTCTCGCCATAAGCGATGCCGCCGTGTCCTTCGCCAAGGATTTCCTCGCCGGCGGGTTGGCGGCCGCCATCTCCAAGACCGCCGTGGCCCCCATCGAGAGGGTGAAGCTGCTGCTGCAGGTGAGGGCCGGGGCCGCCTGAGGGGCGCGGGCGGGGCAGGGCTGACGGTTCCCCCCTTGGTTCTCGAGCAGCTGTCCACCGGCTCTCTGACAGTTCTTGACTGGTTCTCCACCTGTTCTTAACTGGTTCTTCTCTGGTTCTCCTCCGTTTTCCGGGTCCCACAGTTGCAGCACGCCAGCAAGCAGATCTCGGCCGACAAGCAGTACAAGGGCATCATCGACTGCATGGTGCGCATCCCCCGCGAGCAGGGCGTCCTATCCTTCTGGCGCGGCAACCTGGCCAATGTAATACGGTACTTCCTAACCCAGGCCCTCAACTTCGCATGCAAGGATAAGTACAAGCAGATCTTCCTGGGCAACGTGGACAAGCACACGCAGTTCTGGTGCTACTTCGCTGGCAACCTGGCATCTGGGGGTGCTGCCGGAGCGACCTCCTTGTGCTTTGTGTACCCCCTTGACTTTGCCCGAACCCGCCTGGCTACAGATGTGGGCAAAGCCGGGGCTGACCGGGAGTTCAGCGGGCTCGGTGACTGCCTGGTCAAAATCTTCCGGTCAGATGGTCTCAGGGGCCTGTACCAGGGCTTCAGTGTCTCTGTCCAGGGCATCATCATCTACAGAGGCCCCGCGCCTCCCGCCTCTATATTAGGTGGCCAGTTCGGGCGGTTGCCCGTAGCGGCTGGCTCGTCCCCTCTGGTCTAGTGCTCGCCGCCTCTCGCCATAAGCGATGCCGCCGTGTCCTTCGCCAAGGATTTCCTCGCCGGCGGGGTGGCGGCCGCCATCTCCAAGACCGCCGTGGCCCCCATCGAGAGGGTGAAGCTGCTGCTGCAGGTGAGGGCCG
Source organism: Neomorphus geoffroyi (assembly GCA_033558235.1). Classification (NCBI taxonomy): domain Eukaryota; kingdom Metazoa; phylum Chordata; class Aves; order Cuculiformes; family Neomorphidae; genus Neomorphus; species Neomorphus geoffroyi. The sequence goes on along the minus strand of JAUMJM010000045.1, from coordinate 7,894,272 downwards.
GGGCCGCCTGAGGGGCGCGGGCGGGGCAGGGCTGACGGTTCCCCCCTTGGTTCTCGAGCAGCTGTCCACCGGCTCTCTGACAGTTCTTGACTGGTTCTCCACCTGTTCTTAACTGGTTCTTCTCTGGTTCTCCTCCGTTTTCCGGGTCCCACAGTTGCAGCACGCCAGCAAGCAGATCTCGGCCGACAAGCAGTACAAGGGCATCATCGACTGCATGGTGCGCATCCCCCGCGAGCAGGGCGTCCTATCCTTCTGGCGCGGCAACCTGGCCAATGTAATACGGTACTTCCTAACCCAGGCCCTCAACTTCGCATGCAACGATAAGTACAAGCAGATCTTCCTGGGCAACGTGGACAAGCACACGCAGTTCTGGTGCTACTTCGCTGGCAACCTGGCATCTGGGGGTGCTGCCGGAGCGACCTCCTTGTGCTTTGTGTACCCCCTTGACTTTGCCCGAACCCGCCTGGCTACAGATGTGGGCAAAGCCGGGGCTGACCGGGAGTTCAGCGGGCTCGGTGACTGCCTGGTCAAAATCTTCCGGTCAGATGGTCTCAGGGGCCTGTACCAGGGCTTCAGTGTCTCTGTCCAGGGCATCATCATCTACAGAGGCCCCGCGCCTCCCGCCTCTATATTAGGTGGCCAGTTCGGGCGGTTGCCCGTAGCGGCTGGCTCGTCCCCTCTGGTCTAGTGCTCGCCGCCTCTCGCCATAAGCGATGCCGCCGTGTCCTTCGCCAAGGATTTCCTCGCCGGCGGGGTGGCGGCCGCCATCTCCAAGACCGCCGTGGCCCCCATCGAGAGGGTGAAGCTGCTGCTGCAGGTGAGGGCCGGGGCCGCCTGAGGGGCGCGGGCGGGGCAGGGCTGACGGTTCCCCCCTTGGTTCTCGAGCAGCTGTCCACCGGCTCTCTGACAGTTCTTGACTGGTTCTCCACCTGTTCTTAACTGGTTCTTCTCTGGTTCTCCTCCGTTTTCCGGGTCCCACAGTTGCAGCACGCCAGCAAGCAGATCTCGGCCGACAAGCAGTACAAGGGCATCATCGACTGCATGGTGCGCATCCCCCGCGAGCAGGGCGTCCTATCCTTCTGGCGCGGCAACCTGGCCAATGTAATACGGTACTTCCTAACCCAGGCCCTCAACTTCGCATGCAAGGATAAGTACAAGCAGATCTTCCTGGGCAACGTGGACAAGCACACGCAGTTCTGGTGCTACTTCGCTGGCAACCTGGCATCTGGGGGTGCTGCCGGAGCGACCTCCTTGTGCTTTGTGTACCCCCTTGACTTTGCCCGAACCCGCCTGGCTACAGATGTGGGCAAAGCCGGGGCTGACCGGGAGTTCAGCGGGCTCGGTGACTGCCTGGTCAAAATCTTCCGGTCAGATGGTCTCAGGGGCCTGTACCAGGGCTTCAGTGTCTCTGTCCAGGGCATCATCATCTACAGAGGCCCCGCGCCTCCCGCCTCTATATTAGGTGGCCAGTTCGGGCGGTTGCCCGTAGCGGCTGGCTCGTCCCCTCTGGTCTAGTGCTCGCCGCCTCTCGCCATAAGCGATGCCGCCGTGTCCTTCGCCAAGGATTTCCTCGCCGGCGGGGTGGCGGCCGCCATCTCCAAGACCGCCGTGGCCCCCATCGAGAGGGTGAAGCTGCTGCTGCAGGTGAGGGCCGGGGCCGCCTGAGGGGCGCGGGCGGGGCAGGGCTGACGGTTCCCCCCTTGGTTCTCGAGCAGCTGTCCACCGGCTCTCTGACAGTTCTTGACTGGTTCTCCACCTGTTCTTAACTGGTTCTTCTCTGGTTCTCCTCCGTTTTCCGGGTCCCACAGTTGCAGCACGCCAGCAAGCAGATCTCGGCCGACAAGCAGTACAAGGGCATCATCGACTGCATGGTGCGCATCCCCCGCGAGCAGGGCGTCCTATCCTTCTGGCGCGGCAACCTGGCCAATGTAATACGGTACTTCCTAACCCAGGCCCTCAACTTCGCATGCAAGGATAAGTACAAGCAGATCTTCCTGGGCAACGTGGACAAGCACACGCAGTTCTGGTGCTACTTCGCTGGCAACCTGGCATCTGGGGGTGCTGCCGGAGCGACCTCCTTGTGCTTTGTGTACCCCCTTGACTTTGCCCGAACCCGCCTGGCTACAGATGTGGGCAAAGCCGGGGCTGACCGGGAGTTCAGCGGGCTCGGTGACTGCCTGGTCAAAATCTTCCGGTCAGATGGTCTCAGGGGCCTGTACCAGGGCTTCAGTGTCTCTGTCCAGGGCATCATCATCTACAGAGGCCCCGCGCCTCCCGCCTCTATATTAGGTGGCCAGTTCGGGCGGTTGCCCGTAGCGGCTGGCTCGTCCCCTCTGGTCTAGTGCTCGCCGCCTCTCGCCATAAGCGATGCCGCCGTGTCCTTCGCCAAGGATTTCCTCGCCGGCGGGGTGGCGGCCGCCATCTCCAAGACCGCCGTGGCCCCCATCGAGAGGGTGAAGCTGCTGCTGCAGGTGAGGGCCGGGGCCGCCTGAGGGGCGCGGGCGGGGCAGGGCTGACGGTTCCCCCCTTGGTTCTCGAGCAGCTGTCCACCGGCTCTCTGACAGTTCTTGACTGGTTCTCCACCTGTTCTTAACTGGTTCTTCTCTGGTTCTCCTCCGTTTTCCGGGTCCCACAGTTGCAGCACGCCAGCAAGCAGATCTCGGCCGACAAGCAGTACAAGGGCATCATCGACTGCATGGTGCGCATCCCCCGCGAGCAGGGCGTCCTATCCTTCTGGCGCGGCAACCTGGCCAATGTAATACGGTACTTCCTAACCCAGGCCCTCAACTTCGCATGCAAGGATAAGTACAAGCAGATCTTCCTGGGCAACGTGGACAAGCACACGCAGTTCTGGTGCTACTTCGCTGGCAACCTGGCATCTGGGGGTGCTGCCGGAGCGACCTCCTTGTGCTTTGTGTACCCCCTTGACTTTGCCCGAACCCGCCTGGCTACAGATGTGGGCAAAGCCGGGGCTGACCGGGAGTTCAGCGGGCTCGGTGACTGCCTGGTCAAAATCTTCCGGTCAGATGGTCTCAGGGGCCTGTACCAGGGCTTCAGTGTCTCTGTCCAGGGCATCATCATCTACAGAGGCCCCGCGCCTCCCGCCTCTATATTAGGTGGCCAGTTCGGGCGGTTGCCCGTAGCGGCTGGCTCGTCCCCTCTGGTCTAGTGCTCGCCGCCTCTCGCCATAAGCGATGCCGCCGTGTCCTTCGCCAAGGATTTCCTCGCCGGCGGGGTGGCGGCCGCCATCTCCAAGACCGCCGTGGCCCCCATCGAGAGGGTGAAGCTGCTGCTGCAGGTGAGGGCCGGGGCCGCCTGAGGGGCGCGGGCGGGGCAGGGCTGACGGTTCCCCCCTTGGTTCTCGAGCAGCTGTCCACCGGCTCTCTGACAGTTCTTGACTGGTTCTCCACCTGTTCTTAACTGGTTCTTCTCTGGTTCTCCTCCGTTTTCCGGGTCCCACAGTTGCAGCACGCCAGCAAGCAGATCTCGGCCGACAAGCAGTACAAGGGCATCATCGACTGCATGGTGCGCATCCCCCGCGAGCAGGGCGTCCTATCCTTCTGGCGCGGCAACCTGGCCAATGTAATACGGTACTTCCTAACCCAGGCCCTCAACTTCGCATGCAACGATAAGTACAAGCAGATCTTCCTGGGCAACGTGGACAAGCACACGCAGTTCTGGTGCTACTTCGCTGGCAACCTGGCATCTGGGGGTGCTGCCGGAGCGACCTCCTTGTGCTTTGTGTACCCCCTTGACTTTGCCCGAACCCGCCTGGCTACAGATGTGGGCAAAGCCGGGGCTGACCGGGAGTTCAGCGGGCTCGGTGACTGCCTGGTCAAAATCTTCCGGTCAGATGGTCTCAGGGGCCTGTACCAGGGCTTCAGTGTCTCTGTCCAGGGCATCATCATCTACAGAGGCCCCGCGCCTCCCGCCTCTATATTAGGTGGCCAGTTCGGGCGGTTGCCCGTAGCGGCTGGCTCGTCCCCTCTGGTCTAGTGCTCGCCGCCTCTCGCCATAAGCGATGCCGCCGTGTCCTTCGCCAAGGATTTCCTCGCCGGCGGGGTGGCGGCCGCCATCTCCAAGACCGCCGTGGCCCCCATCGAGAGGGTGAAGCTGCTGCTGCAGGTGAGGGCCGGGGCCGCCTGAGGGGCGCGGGCGGGGCAGGGCTGACGGTTCCCCCCTTGGTTCTCGAGCAGCTGTCCACCGGCTCTCTGACAGTTCTTGACTGGTTCTCCACCTGTTCTTAACTGGTTCTTCTCTGGTTCTCCTCCGTTTTCCGGGTCCCACAGTTGCAGCACGCCAGCAAGCAGATCTCGGCCGACAAGCAGTACAAGGGCATCATCGACTGCATGGTGCGCATCCCCCGCGAGCAGGGCGTCCTATCCTTCTGGCGCGGCAACCTGGCCAATGTAATACGGTACTTCCTAACCCAGGCCCTCAACTTCGCATGCAAGGATAAGTACAAGCAGATCTTCCTGGGCAACGTGGACAAGCACACGCAGTTCTGGTGCTACTTCGCTGGCAACCTGGCATCTGGGGGTGCTGCCGGAGCGACCTCCTTGTGCTTTGTGTACCCCCTTGACTTTGCCCGAACCCGCCTGGCTACAGATGTGGGCAAAGCCGGGGCTGACCGGGAGTTCAGCGGGCTCGGTGACTGCCTGGTCAAAATCTTCCGGTCAGATGGTCTCAGGGGCCTGTACCAGGGCTTCAGTGTCTCTGTCCAGGGCATCATCATCTACAGAGGCCCCGCGCCTCCCGCCTCTATATTAGGTGGCCAGTTCGGGCGGTTGCCCGTAGCGGCTGGCTCGTCCCCTCTGGTCTAGTGCTCGCCGCCTCTCGCCATAAGCGATGCCGCCGTGTCCTTCGCCAAGGATTTCCTCGCCGGCGGGGTGGCGGCCGCCATCTCCAAGACCGCCGTGGCCCCCATCGAGAGGGTGAAGCTGCTGCTGCAGGTGAGGGCCGGGGCCGCCTGAGGGGCGCGGGCGGGGCAGGGCTGACGGTTCCCCCCTTGGTTCTCGAGCAGCTGTCCACCGGCTCTCTGACAGTTCTTGACTGGTTCTCCACCTGTTCTTAACTGGTTCTTCTCTGGTTCTCCTCCGTTTTCCGGGTCCCACAGTTGCAGCACGCCAGCAAGCAGATCTCGGCCGACAAGCAGTACAAGGGCATCATCGACTGCATGGTGCGCATCCCCCGCGAGCAGGGCGTCCTATCCTTCTGGCGCGGCAACCTGGCCAATGTAATACGGTACTTCCTAACCCAGGCCCTCAACTTCGCATGCAAGGATAAGTACAAGCAGATCTTCCTGGGCAACGTGGACAAGCACACGCAGTTCTGGTGCTACTTCGCTGGCAACCTGGCATCTGGGGGTGCTGCCGGAGCGACCTCCTTGTGCTTTGTGTACCCCCTTGACTTTGCCCGAACCCGCCTGGCTACAGATGTGGGCAAAGCCGGGGCTGACCGGGAGTTCAGCGGGCTCGGTGACTGCCTGGTCAAAATCTTCCGGTCAGATGGTCTCAGGGGCCTGTACCAGGGCTTCAGTGTCTCTGTCCAGGGCATCATCATCTACAGAGGCCCCGCGCCTCCCGCCTCTATATTAGGTGGCCAGTTCGGGCGGTTGCCCGTAGCGGCTGGCTCGTCCCCTCTGGTCTAGTGCTCGCCGCCTCTCGCCATAAGCGATGCCGCCGTGTCCTTCGCCAAGGATTTCCTCGCCGGCGGGGTGGCGGCCGCCATCTCCAAGACCGCCGTGGCCCCCATCGAGAGGGTGAAGCTGCTGCTGCAGGTGAGGGCCGGGGCCGCCTGAGGGGCGCGGGCGGGGCAGGGCTGACGGTTCCCCCCTTGGTTCTCGAGCAGCTGTCCACCGGCTCTCTGACAGTTCTTGGCTGGTTCTCCACCTGTTCTTAACTGGTTCTTCTCTGGTTCTCCTCCGTTTTCCGGGTCCCACAGTTGCAGCACGCCAGCAAGCAGATCTCGGCCGACAAGCAGTACAAGGGCATCATCGACTGCATGGTGCGCATCCCCCGCGAGCAGGGCGTCCTATCCTTCTGGCGCGGCAACCTGGCCAATGTAATACGGTACTTCCTAACCCAGGCCCTCAACTTCGCATGCAAGGATAAGTACAAGCAGATCTTCCTGGGCAACGTGGACAAGCACACGCAGTTCTGGTGCTACTTCGCTGGCAACCTGGCATCTGGGGGTGCTGCCGGAGCGACCTCCTTGTGCTTTGTGTACCCCCTTGACTTTGCCCGAACCCGCCTGGCTACAGATGTGGGCAAAGCCGGGGCTGACCGGGAGTTCAGCGGGCTCGGTGACTGCCTGGTCAAAATCTTCCGGTCAGATGGTCTCAGGGGCCTGTACCAGGGCTTCAGTGTCTCTGTCCAGGGCATCATCATCTACAGAGGCCCCGCGCCTCCCGCCTCTATATTAGGTGGCCAGTTCGGGCGGTTGCCCGTAGCGGCTGGCTCGTCCCCTCTGGTCTAGTGCTCGCCGCCTCTCGCCATAAGCGATGCCGCCGTGTCCTTCGCCAAGGATTTCCTCGCCGGCGGGGTGGCGGCCGCCATCTCCAAGACCGCCGTGGCCCCCATCGAGAGGGTGAAGCTGCTGCTGCAGGTGAGGGCCGGGGCCGCCTGAGGGGCGCGGGCGGGGCAGGGCTGACGGTTCCCCCCTTGGTTCTCGAGCAGCTGTCCACCGGCTCTCTGACAGTTCTTGACTGGTTCTCCACCTGTTCTTAACTGGTTCTTCTCTGGTTCTCCTCCGTTTTCCGGGTCCCACAGTTGCAGCACGCCAGCAAGCAGATCTCGGCCGACAAGCAGTACAAGGGCATCATCGACTGCATGGTGCGCATCCCCCGCGAGCAGGGCGTCCTATCCTTCTGGCGCGGCAACCTGGCCAATGTAATACGGTACTTCCTAACCCAGGCCCTCAACTTCGCATGCAAGGATAAGTACAAGCAGATCTTCCTGGGCAACGTGGACAAGCACACGCAGTTCTGGTGCTACTTCGCTGGCAACCTGGCATCTGGGGGTGCTGCCGGAGCGACCTCCTTGTGCTTTGTGTACCCCCTTGACTTTGCCCGAACCCGCCTGGCTACAGATGTGGGCAAAGCCGGGGCTGACCGGGAGTTCAGCGGGCTCGGTGACTGCCTGGTCAAAATCTTCCGGTCAGATGGTCTCAGGGGCCTGTACCAGGGCTTCAGTGTCTCTGTCCAGGGCATCATCATCTACAGAGGCCCCGCGCCTCCCGCCTCTATATTAGGTGGCCAGTTCGGGCGGTTGCCCGTAGCGGCTGGCTCGTCCCCTCTGGTCTAGTGCTCGCCGCCTCTCGCCATAAGCGATGCCGCCGTGTCCTTCGCCAAGGATTTCCTCGCCGGCGGGGTGGCGGCCGCCATCTCCAAGACCGCCGTGGCCCCCATCGAGAGGGTGAAGCTGCTGCTGCAGGTGAGGGCCGGGGCCGCCTGAGGGGCGCGGGCGGGGCAGGGCTGACGGTTCCCCCCTTGGTTCTCGAGCAGCTGTCCACCGGCTCTCTGACAGTTCTTGACTGGTTCTCCACCTGTTCTTAACTGGTTCTTCTCTGGTTCTCCTCCGTTTTCCGGGTCCCACAGTTGCAGCACGCCAGCAAGCAGATCTCGGCCGACAAGCAGTACAAGGGCATCATCGACTGCATGGTGCGCATCCCCCGCGAGCAGGGCGTCCTATCCTTCTGGCGCGGCAACCTGGCCAATGTAATACGGTACTTCCTAACCCAGGCCCTCAACTTCGCATGCAACGATAAGTACAAGCAGATCTTCCTGGGCAACGTGGACAAGCACACGCAGTTCTGGTGCTACTTCGCTGGCAACCTGGCATCTGGGGGTGCTGCCGGAGCGACCTCCTTGTGCTTTGTGTACCCCCTTGACTTTGCCCGAACCCGCCTGGCTACAGATGTGGGCAAAGCCGGGGCTGACCGGGAGTTCAGCGGGCTCGGTGACTGCCTGGTCAAAATCTTCCGGTCAGATGGTCTCAGGGGCCTGTACCAGGGCTTCAGTGTCTCTGTCCAGGGCATCATCATCTACAGAGGCCCCGCGCCTCCCGCCTCTATATTAGGTGGCCAGTTCGGGCGGTTGCCCGTAGCGGCTGGCTCGTCCCCTCTGGTCTAGTGCTCGCCGCCTCTCGCCATAAGCGATGCCGCCGTGTCCTTCGCCAAGGATTTCCTCGCCGGCGGGGTGGCGGCCGCCATCTCCAAGACCGCCGTGGCCCCCATCGAGAGGGTGAAGCTGCTGCTGCAGGTGAGGGCCGGGGCCGCCTGAGGGGCGCGGGCGGGGCAGGGCTGACGGTTCCCCCCTTGGTTCTCGAGCAGCTGTCCACCGGCTCTCTGACAGTTCTTGACTGGTTCTCCACCTGTTCTTAACTGGTTCTTCTCTGGTTCTCCTCCGTTTTCCGGGTCCCACAGTTGCAGCACGCCAGCAAGCAGATCTCGGCCGACAAGCAGTACAAGGGCATCATCGACTGCATGGTGCGCATCCCCCGCGAGCAGGGCGTCCTATCCTTCTGGCGCGGCAACCTGGCCAATGTAATACGGTACTTCCTAACCCAGGCCCTCAACTTCGCATGCAAGGATAAGTACAAGCAGATCTTCCTGGGCAACGTGGACAAGCACACGCAGTTCTGGTGCTACTTCGCTGGCAACCTGGCATCTGGGGGTGCTGCCGGAGCGACCTCCTTGTGCTTTGTGTACCCCCTTGACTTTGCCCGAACCCGCCTGGCTACAGATGTGGGCAAAGCCGGGGCTGACCGGGAGTTCAGCGGGCTCGGTGACTGCCTGGTCAAAATCTTCCGGTCAGATGGTCTCAGGGGCCTGTACCAGGGCTTCAGTGTCTCTGTCCAGGGCATCATCATCTACAGAGGCCCCGCGCCTCCCGCCTCTATATTAGGTGGCCAGTTCGGGCGGTTGCCCGTAGCGGCTGGCTCGTCCCCTCTGGTCTAGTGCTCGCCGCCTCTCGCCATAAGCGATGCCGCCGTGTCCTTCGCCAAGGATTTCCTCGCCGGCGGGGTGGCGGCCGCCATCTCCAAGACCGCCGTGGCCCCCATCGAGAGGGTGAAGCTGCTGCTGCAGGTGAGGGCCGGGGCCGCCTGAGGGGCGCGGGCGGGGCAGGGCTGACGGTTCCCCCCTTGGTTCTCGAGCAGCTGTCCACCGGCTCTCTGACAGTTCTTGACTGGTTCTCCACCTGTTCTTAACTGGTTCTTCTCTGGTTCTCCTCCGTTTTCCGGGTCCCACAGTTGCAGCACGCCAGCAAGCAGATCTCGGCCGACAAGCAGTACAAGGGCATCATCGACTGCATGGTGCGCATCCCCCGCGAGCAGGGCGTCCTATCCTTCTGGCGCGGCAACCTGGCCAATGTAATACGGTACTTCCTAACCCAGGCCCTCAACTTCGCATGCAACGATAAGTACAAGCAGATCTTCCTGGGCAACGTGGACAAGCACACGCAGTTCTGGTGCTACTTCGCTGGCAACCTGGCATCTGGGGGTGCTGCCGGAGCGACCTCCTTGTGCTTTGTGTACCCCCTTGACTTTGCCCGAACCCGCCTGGCTACAGATGTGGGCAAAGCCGGGGCTGACCGGGAGTTCAGCGGGCTCGGTGACTGCCTGGTCAAAATCTTCCGGTCAGATGGTCTCAGGGGCCTGTACCAGGGCTTCAGTGTCTCTGTCCAGGGCATCATCATCTACAGAGGCCCCGCGCCTCCCGCCTCTATATTAGGTGGCCAGTTCGGGCGGTTGCCCGTAGCGGCTGGCTCGTCCCCTCTGGTCTAGTGCTCGCCGCCTCTCGCCATAAGCGATGCCGCCGTGTCCTTCGCCAAGGATTTCCTCGCCGGCGGGGTGGCGGCCGCCATCTCCAAGACCGCCGTGGCCCCCATCGAGAGGGTGAAGCTGCTGCTGCAGGTGAGGGCCGGGGCCGCCTGAGGGGCGCGGGCGGGGCAGGGCTGACGGTTCCCCCCTTGGTTCTCGAGCAGCTGTCCACCGGCTCTCTGACAGTTCTTGACTGGTTCTCCACCTGTTCTTAACTGGTTCTTCTCTGGTTCTCCTCCGTTTTCCGGGTCCCACAGTTGCAGCACGCCAGCAAGCAGATCTCGGCCGACAAGCAGTACAAGGGCATCATCGACTGCATGGTGCGCATCCCCCGCGAGCAGGGCGTCCTATCCTTCTGGCGCGGCAACCTGGCCAATGTAATACGGTACTTCCTAACCCAGGCCCTCAACTTCGCATGCAAGGATAAGTACAAGCAGATCTTCCTGGGCAACGTGGACAAGCACACGCAGTTCTGGTGCTACTTCGCTGGCAACCTGGCATCTGGGGGTGCTGCCGGAGCGACCTCCTTGTGCTTTGTGTACCCCCTTGACTTTGCCCGAACCCGCCTGGCTACAGATGTGGGCAAAGCCGGGGCTGACCGGGAGTTCAGCGGGCTCGGTGACTGCCTGGTCAAAATCTTCCGGTCAGATGGTCTCAGGGGCCTGTACCAGGGCTTCAGTGTCTCTGTCCAGGGCATCATCATCTACAGAGGCCCCGCGCCTCCCGCCTCTATATTAGGTGGCCAGTTCGGGCGGTTGCCCGTAGCGGCTGGCTCGTCCCCTCTGGTCTAGTGCTCGCCGCCTCTCGCCATAAGCGATGCCGCCGTGTCCTTCGCCAAGGATTTCCTCGCCGGCGGGGTGGCGGCCGCCATCTCCAAGACCGCCGTGGCCCCCATCGAGAGGGTGAAGCTGCTGCTGCAGGTGAGGGCCGGGGCCGCCTGAGGGGCGCGGGCGGGGCAGGGCTGACGGTTCCCCCCTTGGTTCTCGAGCAGCTGTCCACCGGCTCTCTGACAGTTCTTGACTGGTTCTCCACCTGTTCTTAACTGGTTCTTCTCTGGTTCTCCTCCGTTTTCCGGGTCCCACAGTTGCAGCACGCCAGCAAGCAGATCTCGGCCGACAAGCAGTACAAGGGCATCATCGACTGCATGGTGCGCATCCCCCGCGAGCAGGGCGTCCTATCCTTCTGGCGCGGCAACCTGGCCAATGTAATACGGTACTTCCTAACCCAGGCCCTCAACTTCGCATGCAAGGATAAGTACAAGCAGATCTTCCTGGGCAACGTGGACAAGCACACGCAGTTCTGGTGCTACTTCGCTGGCAACCTGGCATCTGGGGGTGCTGCCGGAGCGACCTCCTTGTGCTTTGTGTACCCCCTTGACTTTGCCCGAACCCGCCTGGCTACAGATGTGGGCAAAGCCGGGGCTGACCGGGAGTTCAGCGGGCTCGGTGACTGCCTGGTCAAAATCTTCCGGTCAGATGGTCTCAGGGGCCTGTACCAGGGCTTCAGTGTCTCTGTCCAGGGCATCATCATCTACAGAGGCCCCGCGCCTCCCGCCTCTATATTAGGTGGCCAGTTCGGGCGGTTGCCCGTAGCGGCTGGCTCGTCCCCTCTGGTCTAGTGCTCGCCGCCTCTCGCCATAAGCGATGCCGCCGTGTCCTTCGCCAAGGATTTCCTCGCCGGCGGGGTGGCGGCCGCCATCTCCAAGACCGCCGTGGCCCCCATCGAGAGGGTGAAGCTGCTGCTGCAGGTGAGGGCCGGGGCCGCCTGAGGGGCGCGGGCGGGGCAGGGCTGACGGTTCCCCCCTTGGTTCTCGAGCAGCTGTCCACCGGCTCTCTGACAGTTCTTGACTGGTTCTCCACCTGTTCTTAACTGGTTCTTCTCTGGTTCTCCTCCGTTTTCCGGGTCCCACAGTTGCAGCACGCCAGCAAGCAGATCTCGGCCGACAAGCAGTACAAGGGCATCATCGACTGCATGGTGCGCATCCCCCGCGAGCAGGGCGTCCTATCCTTCTGGCGCGGCAACCTGGCCAATGTAATACGGTACTTCCTAACCCAGGCCCTCAACTTCGCATGCAAGGATAAGTACAAGCAGATCTTCCTGGGCAACGTGGACAAGCACACGCAGTTCTGGTGCTACTTCGCTGGCAACCTGGCATCTGGGGGTGCTGCCGGAGCGACCTCCTTGTGCTTTGTGTACCCCCTTGACTTTGCCCGAACCCGCCTGGCTACAGATGTGGGCAAAGCCGGGGCTGACCGGGAGTTCAGCGGGCTCGGTGACTGCCTGGTCAAAATCTTCCGGTCAGATGGTCTCAGGGGCCTGTACCAGGGCTTCAGTGTCTCTGTCCAGGGCATCATCATCTACAGAGGCCCCGCGCCTCCCGCCTCTATATTAGGTGGCCAGTTCGGGCGGTTGCCCGTAGCGGCTGGCTCGTCCCCTCTGGTCTAGTGCTCGCCGCCTCTCGCCATAAGCGATGCCGCCGTGTCCTTCGCCAAGGATTTCCTCGCCGGCGGGGTGGCGGCCGCCATCTCCAAGACCGCCGTGGCCCCCATCGAGAGGGTGAAGCTGCTGCTGCAGGTGAGGGCCGGGGCCGCCTGAGGGGCGCGGGCGGGGCAGGGCTGACGGTTCCCCCCTTGGTTCTCGAGCAGCTGTCCACCGGCTCTCTGACAGTTCTTGACTGGTTCTCCACCTGTTCTTAACTGGTTCTTCTCTGGTTCTCCTCCGTTTTCCGGGTCCCACAGTTGCAGCACGCCAGCAAGCAGATCTCGGCCGACAAGCAGTACAAGGGCATCATCGACTGCATGGTGCGCATCCCCCGCGAGCAGGGCGTCCTATCCTTCTGGCGCGGCAACCTGGCCAATGTAATACGGTACTTCCTAACCCAGGCCCTCAACTTCGCATGCAAGGATAAGTACAAGCAGATCTTCCTGGGCAACGTGGACAAGCACACGCAGTTCTGGTGCTACTTCGCTGGCAACCTGGCATCTGGGGGTGCTGCCGGAGCGACCTCCTTGTGCTTTGTGTACCCCCTTGACTTTGCCCGAACCCGCCTGGCTACAGATGTGGGCAAAGCCGGGGCTGACCGGGAGTTCAGCGGGCTCGGTGACTGCCTGGTCAAAATCTTCCGGTCAGATGGTCTCAGGGGCCTGTACCAGGGCTTCAGTGTCTCTGTCCAGGGCATCATCATCTACAGAGGCCCCGCGCCTCCCGCCTCTATATTAGGTGGCCAGTTCGGGCGGTTGCCCGTAGCGGCTGGCTCGTCCCCTCTGGTCTAGTGCTCGCCGCCTCTCGCCATAAGCGATGCCGCCGTGTCCTTCGCCAAGGATTTCCTCGCCGGCGGGGTGGCGGCCGCCATCTCCAAGACCGCCGTGGCCCCCATCGAGAGGGTGAAGCTGCTGCTGCAGGTGAGGGCCGGGGCCGCCTGAGGGGCGCGGGCGGGGCAGGGCTGACGGTTCCCCCCTTGGTTCTCGAGCAGCTGTCCACCGGCTCTCTGACAGTTCTTGACTGGTTCTCCACCTGTTCTTAACTGGTTCTTCTCTGGTTCTCCTCCGTTTTCCGGGTCCCACAGTTGCAGCACGCCAGCAAGCAGATCTCGGCCGACAAGCAGTACAAGGGCATCATCGACTGCATGGTGCGCATCCCCCGCGAGCAGGGCGTCCTATCCTTCTGGCGCGGCAACCTGGCCAATGTAATACGGTACTTCCTAACCCAGGCCCTCAACTTCGCATGCAAGGATAAGTACAAGCAGATCTTCCTGGGCAACGTGGACAAGCACACGCAGTTCTGGTGCTACTTCGCTGGCAACCTGGCATCTGGGGGTGCTGCCGGAGCGACCTCCTTGTGCTTTGTGTACCCCCTTGACTTTGCCCGAACCCGCCTGGCTACAGATGTGGGCAAAGCCGGGGCTGACCGGGAGTTCAGCGGGCTCGGTGACTGCCTGGTCAAAATCTTCCGGTCAGATGGTCTCAGGGGCCTGTACCAGGGCTTCAGTGTCTCTGTCCAGGGCATCATCATCTACAGAGGCCCCGCGCCTCCCGCCTCTATATTAGGTGGCCAGTTCGGGCGGTTGCCCGTAGCGGCTGGCTCGTCCCCTCTGGTCTAGTGCTCGCCGCCTCTCGCCATAAGCGATGCCGCCGTGTCCTTCGCCAAGGATTTCCTCGCCGGCGGGGTGGCGGCCGCCATCTCCAAGACCGCCGTGGCCCCCATCGAGAGGGTGAAGCTGCTGCTGCAGGTGAGGGCCGGGGCCGCCTGAGGGGCGCGGGCGGGGCAGGGCTGACGGTTCCCCCCTTGGTTCTCGAGCAGCTGTCCACCGGCTCTCTGACAGTTCTTGACTGGTTCTCCACCTGTTCTTAACTGGTTCTTCTCTGGTTCTCCTCCGTTTTCCGGGTCCCACAGTTGCAGCACGCCAGCAAGCAGATCTCGGCCGACAAGCAGTACAAGGGCATCATCGACTGCATGGTGCGCATCCCCCGCGAGCAGGGCGTCCTATCCTTCTGGCGCGGCAACCTGGCCAATGTAATACGGTACTTCCTAACCCAGGCCCTCAACTTCGCATGCAAGGATAAGTACAAGCAGATCTTCCTGGGCAACGTGGACAAGCACACGCAGTTCTGGTGCTACTTCGCTGGCAACCTGGCATCTGGGGGTGCTGCCGGAGCGACCTCCTTGTGCTTTGTGTACCCCCTTGACTTTGCCCGAACCCGCCTGGCTACAGATGTGGGCAAAGCCGGGGCTGACCGGGAGTTCAGCGGGCTCGGTGACTGCCTGGTCAAAATCTTCCGGTCAGATGGTCTCAGGGGCCTGTACCAGGGCTTCAGTGTCTCTGTCCAGGGCATCATCATCTACAGAGGCCCCGCGCCTCCCGCCTCTATATTAGGTGGCCAGTTCGGGCGGTTGCCCGTAGCGGCTGGCTCGTCCCCTCTGGTCTAGTGCTCGCCGCCTCTCGCCATAAGCGATGCCGCCGTGTCCTTCGCCAAGGATTTCCTCGCCGGCGGGGTGGCGGCCGCCATCTCCAAGACCGCCGTGGCCCCCATCGAGAGGGTGAAGCTGCTGCTGCAGGTGAGGGCCGGGGCCGCCTGAGGGGCGCGGGCGGGGCAGGGCTGACGGTTCCCCCCTTGGTTCTCGAGCAGCTGTCCACCGGCTCTCTGACAGTTCTTGACTGGTTCTCCACCTGTTCTTAACTGGTTCTTCTCTGGTTCTCCTCCGTTTTCCGGGTCCCACAGTTGCAGCACGCCAGCAAGCAGATCTCGGCCGACAAGCAGTACAAGGGCATCATCGACTGCATGGTGTGCATCCCCCGCGAGCAGGGCGTCCTATCCTTCTGGCGCGGCAACCTGGCCAATGTAATACGGTACTTCCTAACCCAGGCCCTCAACTTCGCATGCAACGATAAGTACAAGCAGATCTTCCTGGGCAACGTGGACAAGCACACGCAGTTCTGGTGCTACTTCGCTGGCAACCTGGCATCTGGGGGTGCTGCCGGAGCGACCTCCTTGTGCTTTGTGTACCCCCTTGACTTTGCCCGAACCCGCCTGGCTACAGATGTGGGCAAAGCCGGGGCTGACCGGGAGTTCAGCGGGCTCGGTGACTGCCTGGTCAAAATCTTCCGGTCAGATGGTCTCAGGGGCCTGTACCAGGGCTTCAGTGTCTCTGTCCAGGGCATCATCATCTACAGAGGCCCCGCGCCTCCCGCCTCTATATTAGGTGGCCAGTTCGGGCGGTTGCCCGTAGCGGCTGGCTCGTCCCCTCTGGTCTAGTGCTCGCCGCCTCTCGCCATAAGCGATGCCGCCGTGTCCTTCGCCAAGGATTTCCTCGCCGGCGGGGTGGCGGCCGCCATCTCCAAGACCGCCGTGGCCCCCATCGAGAGGGTGAAGCTGCTGCTGCAGGTGAGGGCCGGGGCCGCCTGAGGGGCGCGGGCGGGGCAGGGCTGACGGTTCCCCCCTTGGTTCTCGAGCAGCTGTCCACCGGCTCTCTGACAGTTCTTGACTGGTTCTCCACCTGTTCTTAACTGGTTCTTCTCTGGTTCTCCTCCGTTTTCCGGGTCCCACAGTTGCAGCACGCCAGCAAGCAGATCTCGGCCGACAAGCAGTACAAGGGCATCATCGACTGCATGGTGCGCATCCCCCGCGAGCAGGGCGTCCTATCCTTCTGGCGCGGCAACCTGGCCAATGTAATACGGTACTTCCTAACCCAGGCCCTCAACTTCGCATGCAAGGATAAGTACAAGCAGATCTTCCTGGGCAACGTGGACAAGCACACGCAGTTCTGGTGCTACTTCGCTGGCAACCTGGCATCTGGGGGTGCTGCCGGAGCGACCTCCTTGTGCTTTGTGTACCCCCTTGACTTTGCCCGAACCCGCCTGGCTACAGATGTGGGCAAAGCCGGGGCTGACCGGGAGTTCAGCGGGCTCGGTGACTGCCTGGTCAAAATCTTCCGGTCAGATGGTCTCAGGGGCCTGTACCAGGGCTTCAGTGTCTCTGTCCAGGGCATCATCATCTACAGAGGCCCCGCGCCTCCCGCCTCTATATTAGGTGGCCAGTTCGGGCGGTTGCCCGTAGCGGCTGGCTCGTCCCCTCTGGTCTAGTGCTCGCCGCCTCTCGCCATAAGCGATGCCGCCGTGTCCTTCGCCAAGGATTTCCTCGCCGGCGGGGTGGCGGCCGCCATCTCCAAGACCGCCGTGGCCCCCATCGAGAGGGTGAAGCTGCTGCTGCAGGTGAGGGCCGGGGCCGCCTGAGGGGCGCGGGCGGGGCAGGGCTGACGGTTCCCCCCTTGGTTCTCGAGCAGCTGTCCACCGGCTCTCTGACAGTTCTTGACTGGTTCTCCACCTGTTCTTAACTGGTTCTTCTCTGGTTCTCCTCCGTTTTCCGGGTCCCACAGTTGCAGCACGCCAGCAAGCAGATCTCGGCCGACAAGCAGTACAAGGGCATCATCGACTGCATGGTGCGCATCCCCCGCGAGCAGGGCGTCCTATCCTTCTGGCGCGGCAACCTGGCCAATGTAATACGGTACTTCCTAACCCAGGCCCTCAACTTCGCATGCAAGGATAAGTACAAGCAGATCTTCCTGGGCAACGTGGACAAGCACACGCAGTTCTGGTGCTACTTCGCTGGCAACCTGGCATCTGGGGGTGCTGCCGGAGCGACCTCCTTGTGCTTTGTGTACCCCCTTGACTTTGCCCGAACCCGCCTGGCTACAGATGTGGGCAAAGCCGGGGCTGACCGGGAGTTCAGCGGGCTCGGTGACTGCCTGGTCAAAATCTTCCGGTCAGATGGTCTCAGGGGCCTGTACCAGGGCTTCAGTGTCTCTGTCCAGGGCATCATCATCTACAGAGGCCCCGCGCCTCCCGCCTCTATATTAGGTGGCCAGTTCGGGCGGTTGCCCGTAGCGGCTGGCTCGTCCCCTCTGGTCTAGTGCTCGCCGCCTCTCGCCATAAGCGATGCCGCCGTGTCCTTCGCCAAGGATTTCCTCGCCGGCGGGGTGGCGGCCGCCATCTCCAAGACCGCCGTGGCCCCCATCGAGAGGGTGAAGCTGCTGCTGCAGGTGAGGGCCGGGGCCGCCTGAGGGGCGCGGGCGGGGCAGGGCTGACGGTTCCCCCCTTGGTTCTCGAGCAGCTGTCCACCGGCTCTCTGACAGTTCTTGACTGGTTCTCCACCTGTTCTTAACTGGTTCTTCTCTGGTTCTCCTCCGTTTTCCGGGTCCCACAGTTGCAGCACGCCAGCAAGCAGATCTCGGCCGACAAGCAGTACAAGGGCATCATCGACTGCATGGTGCGCATCCCCCGCGAGCAGGGCGTCCTATCCTTCTGGCGCGGCAACCTGGCCAATGTAATACGGTACTTCCTAACCCAGGCCCTCAACTTCGCATGCAAGGATAAGTACAAGCAGATCTTCCTGGGCAACGTGGACAAGCACACGCAGTTCTGGTGCTACTTCGCTGGCAACCTGGCATCTGGGGGTGCTGCCGGAGCGACCTCCTTGTGCTTTGTGTACCCCCTTGACTTTGCCCGAACCCGCCTGGCTACAGATGTGGGCAAAGCCGGGGCTGACCGGGAGTTCAGCGGGCTCGGTGACTGCCTGGTCAAAATCTTCCGGTCAGATGGTCTCAGGGGCCTGTACCAGGGCTTCAGTGTCTCTGTCCAGGGCATCATCATCTACAGAGGCCCCGCGCCTCCCGCCTCTATATTAGGTGGCCAGTTCGGGCGGTTGCCCGTAGCGGCTGGCTCGTCCCCTCTGGTCTAGTGCTCGCCGCCTCTCGCCATAAGCGATGCCGCCGTGTCCTTCGCCAAGGATTTCCTCGCCGGCGGGGTGGCGGCCGCCATCTCCAAGACCGCCGTGGCCCCCATCGAGAGGGTGAAGCTGCTGCTGCAGGTGAGGGCCGGGGCCGCCTGAGGGGCGCGGGCGGGGCAGGGCTGACGGTTCCCCCCTTGGTTCTCGAGCAGCTGTCCACCGGCTCTCTGACAGTTCTTGACTGGTTCTCCACCTGTTCTTAACTGGTTCTTCTCTGGTTCTCCTCCGTTTTCCGGGTCCCACAGTTGCAGCACGCCAGCAAGCAGATCTCGGCCGACAAGCAGTACAAGGGCATCATCGACTGCATGGTGCGCATCCCCCGCGAGCAGGGCGTCCTATCCTTCTGGCGCGGCAACCTGGCCAATGTAATACGGTACTTCCTAACCCAGGCCCTCAACTTCGCATGCAAGGATAAGTACAAGCAGATCTTCCTGGGCAACGTGGACAAGCACACGCAGTTCTGGTGCTACTTCGCTGGCAACCTGGCATCTGGGGGTGCTGCCGGAGCGACCTCCTTGTGCTTTGTGTACCCCCTTGACTTTGCCCGAACCCGCCTGGCTACAGATGTGGGCAAAGCCGGGGCTGACCGGGAGTTCAGCGGGCTCGGTGACTGCCTGGTCAAAATCTTCCGGTCAGATGGTCTCAGGGGCCTGTACCAGGGCTTCAGTGTCTCTGTCCAGGGCATCATCATCTACAGAGGCCCCGCGCCTCCCGCCTCTATATTAGGTGGCCAGTTCGGGCGGTTGCCCGTAGCGGCTGGCTCGTCCCCTCTGGTCTAGTGCTCGCCGCCTCTCGCCATAAGCGATGCCGCCGTGTCCTTCGCCAAGGATTTCCTCGCCGGCGGGGTGGCGGCCGCCATCTCCAAGACCGCCGTGGCCCCCATCGAGAGGGTGAAGCTGCTGCTGCAGGTGAGGGCCGGGGCCGCCTGAGGGGCGCGGGCGGGGCAGGGCTGACGGTTCCCCCCTTGGTTCTCGAGCAGCTGTCCACCGGCTCTCTGACAGTTCTTGACTGGTTCTCCACCTGTTCTTAACTGGTTCTTCTCTGGTTCTCCTCCGTTTTCCGGGTCCCACAGTTGCAGCACGCCAGCAAGCAGATCTCGGCCGACAAGCAGTACAAGGGCATCATCGACTGCATGGTGCGCATCCCCCGCGAGCAGGGCGTCCTATCCTTCTGGCGCGGCAACCTGGCCAATGTAATACGGTACTTCCTAACCCAGGCCCTCAACTTCGCATGCAAGGATAAGTACAAGCAGATCTTCCTGGGCAACGTGGACAAGCACACGCAGTTCTGGTGCTACTTCGCTGGCAACCTGGCATCTGGGGGTGCTGCCGGAGCGACCTCCTTGTGCTTTGTGTACCCCCTTGACTTTGCCCGAACCCGCCTGGCTACAGATGTGGGCAAAGCCGGGGCTGACCGGGAGTTCAGCGGGCTCGGTGACTGCCTGGTCAAAATCTTCCGGTCAGATGGTCTCAGGGGCCTGTACCAGGGCTTCAGTGTCTCTGTCCAGGGCATCATCATCTACAGAGGCCCCGCGCCTCCCGCCTCTATATTAGGTGGCCAGTTCGGGCGGTTGCCCGTAGCGGCTGGCTCGTCCCCTCTGGTCTAGTGCTCGCCGCCTCTCGCCATAAGCGATGCCGCCGTGTCCTTCGCCAAGGATTTCCTCGCCGGCGGGGTGGCGGCCGCCATCTCCAAGACCGCCGTGGCCCCCATCGAGAGGGTGAAGCTGCTGCTGCAGGTGAGGGCCGGGGCCGCCTGAGGGGCGCGGGCGGGGCAGGGCTGACGGTTCCCCCCTTGGTTCTCGAGCAGCTGTCCACCGGCTCTCTGACAGTTCTTGACTGGTTCTCCACCTGTTCTTAACTGGTTCTTCTCTGGTTCTCCTCCGTTTTCCGGGTCCCACAGTTGCAGCACGCCAGCAAGCAGATCTCGGCCGACAAGCAGTACAAGGGCATCATCGACTGCATGGTGCGCATCCCCCGCGAGCAGGGCGTCCTATCCTTCTGGCGCGGCAACCTGGCCAATGTAATACGGTACTTCCTAACCCAGGCCCTCAACTTCGCATGCAAGGATAAGTACAAGCAGATCTTCCTGGGCAACGTGGACAAGCACACGCAGTTCTGGTGCTACTTCGCTGGCAACCTGGCATCTGGGGGTGCTGCCGGAGCGACCTCCTTGTGCTTTGTGTACCCCCTTGACTTTGCCCGAACCCGCCTGGCTACAGATGTGGGCAAAGCCGGGGCTGACCGGGAGTTCAGCGGGCTCGGTGACTGCCTGGTCAAAATCTTCCGGTCAGATGGTCTCAGGGGCCTGTACCAGGGCTTCAGTGTCTCTGTCCAGGGCATCATCATCTACAGAGGCCCCGCGCCTCCCGCCTCTATATTAGGTGGCCAGTTCGGGCGGTTGCCCGTAGCGGCTGGCTCGTCCCCTCTGGTCTAGTGCTCGCCGCCTCTCGCCATAAGCGATGCCGCCGTGTCCTTCGCCAAGGATTTCCTCGCCGGCGGGGTGGCGGCCGCCATCTCCAAGACCGCCGTGGCCCCCATCGAGAGGGTGAAGCTGCTGCTGCAGGTGAGGGCCGGGGCCGCCTGAGGGGCGCGGGCGGGGCAGGGCTGACGGTTCCCCCCTTGGTTCTCGAGCAGCTGTCCACCGGCTCTCTGACAGTTCTTGACTGGTTCTCCACCTGTTCTTAACTGGTTCTTCTCTGGTTCTCCTCCGTTTTCCGGGTCCCACAGTTGCAGCACGCCAGCAAGCAGATCTCGGCCGACAAGCAGTACAAGGGCATCATCGACTGCATGGTGCGCATCCCCCGCGAGCAGGGCGTCCTATCCTTCTGGCGCGGCAACCTGGCCAATGTAATACGGTACTTCCTAACCCAGGCCCTCAACTTCGCATGCAAGGATAAGTACAAGCAGATCTTCCTGGGCAACGTGGACAAGCACACGCAGTTCTGGTGCTACTTCGCTGGCAACCTGGCATCTGGGGGTGCTGCCGGAGCGACCTCCTTGTGCTTTGTGTACCCCCTTGACTTTGCCCGAACCCGCCTGGCTACAGATGTGGGCAAAGCCGGGGCTGACCGGGAGTTCAGCGGGCTCGGTGACTGCCTGGTCAAAATCTTCCGGTCAGATGGTCTCAGGGGCCTGTACCAGGGCTTCAGTGTCTCTGTCCAGGGCATCATCATCTACAGAGGCCCCGCGCCTCCCGCCTCTATATTAGGTGGCCAGTTCGGGCGGTTGCCCGTAGCGGCTGGCTCGTCCCCTCTGGTCTAGTGCTCGCCGCCTCTCGCCATAAGCGATGCCGCCGTGTCCTTCGCCAAGGATTTCCTCGCCGGCGGGGTGGCGGCCGCCATCTCCAAGACCGCCGTGGCCCCCATCGAGAGGGTGAAGCTGCTGCTGCAGGTGAGGGCCGGGGCCGCCTGAGGGGCGCGGGCGGGGCAGGGCTGACGGTTCCCCCCTTGGTTCTCGAGCAGCTGTCCACCGGCTCTCTGACAGTTCTTGACTGGTTCTCCACCTGTTCTTAACTGGTTCTTCTCTGGTTCTCCTCCGTTTTCCGGGTCCCACAGTTGCAGCACGCCAGCAAGCAGATCTCGGCCGACAAGCAGTACAAGGGCATCATCGACTGCATGGTGCGCATCCCCCGCGAGCAGGGCGTCCTATCCTTCTGGCGCGGCAACCTGGCCAATGTAATACGGTACTTCCTAACCCAGGCCCTCAACTTCGCATGCAAGGATAAGTACAAGCAGATCTTCCTGGGCAACGTGGACAAGCACACGCAGTTCTGGTGCTACTTCGCTGGCAACCTGGCATCTGGGGGTGCTGCCGGAGCGACCTCCTTGTGCTTTGTGTACCCCCTTGACTTTGCCCGAACCCGCCTGGCTACAGATGTGGGCAAAGCCGGGGCTGACCGGGAGTTCAGCGGGCTCGGTGACTGCCTGGTCAAAATCTTCCGGTCAGATGGTCTCAGGGGCCTGTACCAGGGCTTCAGTGTCTCTGTCCAGGGCATCATCATCTACAGAGGCCCCGCGCCTCCCGCCTCTATATTAGGTGGCCAGTTCGGGCGGTTGCCCGTAGCGGCTGGCTCGTCCCCTCTGGTCTAGTGCTCGCCGCCTCTCGCCATAAGCGATGCCGCCATGTCCTTCGCCAAGGATTTCCTCGCCGGCGGGGTGGCGGCCGCCATCTCCAAGACCGCCGTGGCCCCCATCGAGAGGGTGAAGCTGCTGCTGCAGGTGAGGGCCGGGGCCGCCTGAGGGGCGCGGGCGGGGCAGGGCTGACGGTTCCCCCCTTGGTTCTCGAGCAGCTGTCCACCGGCTCTCTGACAGTTCTTGACTGGTTCTCCACCTGTTCTTAACTGGTTCTTCTCTGGTTCTCCTCCGTTTTCCGGGTCCCACAGTTGCAGCACGCCAGCAAGCAGATCTCGGCCGACAAGCAGTACAAGGGCATCATCGACTGCATGGTGCGCATCCCCCGCGAGCAGGGCGTCCTATCCTTCTGGCGCGGCAACCTGGCCAATGTAATACGGTACTTCCTAACCCAGGCCCTCAACTTCGCATGCAAGGATAAGTACAAGCAGATCTTCCTGGGCAACGTGGACAAGCACACGCAGTTCTGGTGCTACTTCGCTGGCAACCTGGCATCTGGGGGTGCTGCCGGAGCGACCTCCTTGTGCTTTGTGTACCCCCTTGACTTTGCCCGAACCCGCCTGGCTACAGATGTGGGCAAAGCCGGGGCTGACCGGGAGTTCAGCGGGCTCGGTGACTGCCTGGTCAAAATCTTCCGGTCAGATGGTCTCAGGGGCCTGTACCAGGGCTTCAGTGTCTCTGTCCAGGGCATCATCATCTACAGAGGCCCCGCGCCTCCCGCCTCTATATTAGGTGGCCAGTTCGGGCGGTTGCCCGTAGCGGCTGGCTCGTCCCCTCTGGTCTAGTGC
This sequence comes from Neomorphus geoffroyi, assembly GCA_033558235.1. Lineage (NCBI taxonomy): Eukaryota > Metazoa > Chordata > Aves > Cuculiformes > Neomorphidae > Neomorphus > Neomorphus geoffroyi. The sequence continues at coordinate 7,871,252 of JAUMJM010000045.1, read as the reverse complement.
TCGCCGCCTCTCGCCATAAGCGATGCCGCCGTGTCCTTCGCCAAGGATTTCCTCGCCGGCGGGGTGGCGGCCGCCATCTCCAAGACCGCCGTGGCCCCCATCGAGAGGGTGAAGCTGCTGCTGCAGGTGAGGGCCGGGGCCGCCTGAGGGGCGCGGGCGGGGCAGGGCTGACGGTTCCCCCCTTGGTTCTCGAGCAGCTGTCCACCGGCTCTCTGACAGTTCTTGACTGGTTCTCCACCTGTTCTTAACTGGTTCTTCTCTGGTTCTCCTCCGTTTTCCGGGTCCCACAGTTGCAGCACGCCAGCAAGCAGATCTCGGCCGACAAGCAGTACAAGGGCATCATCGACTGCATGGTGCGCATCCCCCGCGAGCAGGGCGTCCTATCCTTCTGGCGCGGCAACCTGGCCAATGTAATACGGTACTTCCTAACCCAGGCCCTCAACTTCGCATGCAAGGATAAGTACAAGCAGATCTTCCTGGGCAACGTGGACAAGCACACGCAGTTCTGGTGCTACTTCGCTGGCAACCTGGCATCTGGGGGTGCTGCCGGAGCGACCTCCTTGTGCTTTGTGTACCCCCTTGACTTTGCCCGAACCCGCCTGGCTACAGATGTGGGCAAAGCCGGGGCTGACCGGGAGTTCAGCGGGCTCGGTGACTGCCTGGTCAAAATCTTCCGGTCAGATGGTCTCAGGGGCCTGTACCAGGGCTTCAGTGTCTCTGTCCAGGGCATCATCATCTACAGAGGCCCCGCGCCTCCCGCCTCTATATTAGGTGGCCAGTTCGGGCGGTTGCCCGTAGCGGCTGGCTCGTCCCCTCTGGTCTAGTGCTCGCCGCCTCTCGCCATAAGCGATGCCGCCGTGTCCTTCGCCAAGGATTTCCTCGCCGGCGGGGTGGCGGCCGCCATCTCCAAGACCGCCGTGGCCCCCATCGAGAGGGTGAAGCTGCTGCTGCAGGTGAGGGCCGGGGCCGCCTGAGGGGCGCGGGCGGGGCAGGGCTGACGGTTCCCCCCTTGGTTCTCGAGCAGCTGTCCACCGGCTCTCTGACAGTTCTTGACTGGTTCTCCACCTGTTCTTAACTGGTTCTTCTCTGGTTCTCCTCCGTTTTCCGGGTCCCACAGTTGCAGCACGCCAGCAAGCAGATCTCGGCCGACAAGCAGTACAAGGGCATCATCGACTGCATGGTGCGCATCCCCCGCGAGCAGGGCGTCCTATCCTTCTGGCGCGGCAACCTGGCCAATGTAATACGGTACTTCCTAACCCAGGCCCTCAACTTCGCATGCAAGGATAAGTACAAGCAGATCTTCCTGGGCAACGTGGACAAGCACACGCAGTTCTGGTGCTACTTCGCTGGCAACCTGGCATCTGGGGGTGCTGCCGGAGCGACCTCCTTGTGCTTTGTGTACCCCCTTGACTTTGCCCGAACCCGCCTGGCTACAGATGTGGGCAAAGCCGGGGCTGACCGGGAGTTCAGCGGGCTCGGTGACTGCCTGGTCAAAATCTTCCGGTCAGATGGTCTCAGGGGCCTGTACCAGGGCTTCAGTGTCTCTGTCCAGGGCATCATCATCTACAGAGGCCCCGCGCCTCCCGCCTCTATATTAGGTGGCCAGTTCGGGCGGTTGCCCGTAGCGGCTGGCTCGTCCCCTCTGGTCTAGTGCTCGCCGCCTCTCGCCATAAGCGATGCCGCCGTGTCCTTCGCCAAGGATTTCCTCGCCGGCGGGGTGGCGGCCGCCATCTCCAAGACCGCCGTGGCCCCCATCGAGAGGGTGAAGCTGCTGCTGCAGGTGAGGGCCGGGGCCGCCTGAGGGGCGCGGGCGGGGCAGGGCTGACGGTTCCCCCCTTGGTTCTCGAGCAGCTGTCCACCGGCTCTCTGACAGTTCTTGACTGGTTCTCCACCTGTTCTTAACTGGTTCTTCTCTGGTTCTCCTCCGTTTTCCGGGTCCCACAGTTGCAGCACGCCAGCAAGCAGATCTCGGCCGACAAGCAGTACAAGGGCATCATCGACTGCATGGTGCGCATCCCCCGCGAGCAGGGCGTCCTATCCTTCTGGCGCGGCAACCTGGCCAATGTAATACGGTACTTCCTAACCCAGGCCCTCAACTTCGCATGCAAGGATAAGTACAAGCAGATCTTCCTGGGCAACGTGGACAAGCACACGCAGTTCTGGTGCTACTTCGCTGGCAACCTGGCATCTGGGGGTGCTGCCGGAGCGACCTCCTTGTGCTTTGTGTACCCCCTTGACTTTGCCCGAACCCGCCTGGCTACAGATGTGGGCAAAGCCGGGGCTGACCGGGAGTTCAGCGGGCTCGGTGACTTCCTGGTCAAAATCTTCCGGTCAGATGGTCTCAGGGGCCTGTACCAGGGCTTCAGTGTCTCTGTCCAGGGCATCATCATCTACAGAGGCCCCGCGCCTCCCGCCTCTATATTAGGTGGCCAGTTCGGGCGGTTGCCCGTAGCGGCTGGCTCGTCCCCTCTGGTCTAGTGCTCGCCGCCTCTCGCCATAAGCGATGCCGCCGTGTCCTTCGCCAAGGATTTCCTCGCCGGCGGGGTGGCGGCCGCCATCTCCAAGACCGCCGTGGCCCCCATCGAGAGGGTGAAGCTGCTGCTGCAGGTGAGGGCCGGGGCCGCCTGAGGGGCGCGGGCGGGGCAGGGCTGACGGTTCCCCCCTTGGTTCTCGAGCAGCTGTCCACCGGCTCTCTGACAGTTCTTGACTGGTTCTCCACCTGTTCTTAACTGGTTCTTCTCTGGTTCTCCTCCGTTTTCCGGGTCCCACAGTTGCAGCACGCCAGCAAGCAGATCTCGGCCGACAAGCAGTACAAGGGCATCATCGACTGCATGGTGCGCATCCCCCGCGAGCAGGGCGTCCTATCCTTCTGGCGCGGCAACCTGGCCAATGTAATACGGTACTTCCTAACCCAGGCCCTCAACTTCGCATGCAAGGATAAGTACAAGCAGATCTTCCTGGGCAACGTGGACAAGCACACGCAGTTCTGGTGCTACTTCGCTGGCAACCTGGCATCTGGGGGTGCTGCCGGAGCGACCTCCTTGTGCTTTGTGTACCCCCTTGACTTTGCCCGAACCCGCCTGGCTACAGATGTGGGCAAAGCCGGGGCTGACCGGGAGTTCAGCGGGCTCGGTGACTGCCTGGTCAAAATCTTCCGGTCAGATGGTCTCAGGGGCCTGTACCAGGGCTTCAGTGTCTCTGTCCAGGGCATCATCATCTACAGAGGCCCCGCGCCTCCCGCCTCTATATTAGGTGGCCAGTTCGGGCGGTTGCCCGTAGCGGCTGGCTCGTCCCCTCTGGTCTAGTGCTCGCCGCCTCTCGCCATAAGCGATGCCGCCGTGTCCTTCGCCAAGGATTTCCTCGCCGGCGGGGTGGCGGCCGCCATCTCCAAGACCGCCGTGGCCCCCATCGAGAGGGTGAAGCTGCTGCTGCAGGTGAGGGCCGGGGCCGCCTGAGGGGCGCGGGCGGGGCAGGGCTGACGGTTCCCCCCTTGGTTCTCGAGCAGCTGTCCACCGGCTCTCTGACAGTTCTTGACTGGTTCTCCACCTGTTCTTAACTGGTTCTTCTCTGGTTCTCCTCCGTTTTCCGGGTCCCACAGTTGCAGCACGCCAGCAAGCAGATCTCGGCCGACAAGCAGTACAAGGGCATCATCGACTGCATGGTGCGCATCCCCCGCGAGCAGGGCGTCCTATCCTTCTGGCGCGGCAACCTGGCCAATGTAATACGGTACTTCCTAACCCAGGCCCTCAACTTCGCATGCAAGGATAAGTACAAGCAGATCTTCCTGGGCAACGTGGACAAGCACACGCAGTTCTGGTGCTACTTCGCTGGCAACCTGGCATCTGGGGGTGCTGCCGGAGCGACCTCCTTGTGCTTTGTGTACCCCCTTGACTTTGCCCGAACCCGCCTGGCTACAGATGTGGGCAAAGCCGGGGCTGACCGGGAGTTCAGCGGGCTCGGTGACTGCCTGGTCAAAATCTTCCGGTCAGATGGTCTCAGGGGCCTGTACCAGGGCTTCAGTGTCTCTGTCCAGGGCATCATCATCTACAGAGGCCCCGCGCCTCCCGCCTCTATATTAGGTGGCCAGTTCGGGCGGTTGCCCGTAGCGGCTGGCTCGTCCCCTCTGGTCTAGTGCTCGCCGCCTCTCGCCATAAGCGATGCCGCCGTGTCCTTCGCCAAGGATTTCCTCGCCGGCGGGGTGGCGGCCGCCATCTCCAAGACCGCCGTGGCCCCCATCGAGAGGGTGAAGCTGCTGCTGCAGGTGAGGGCCGGGGCCGCCTGAGGGGCGCGGGCGGGGCAGGGCTGACGGTTCCCCCCTTGGTTCTCGAGCAGCTGTCCACCGGCTCTCTGACAGTTCTTGACTGGTTCTCCACCTGTTCTTAACTGGTTCTTCTCTGGTTCTCCTCCGTTTTCCGGGTCCCACAGTTGCAGCACGCCAGCAAGCAGATCTCGGCCGACAAGCAGTACAAGGGCATCATCGACTGCATGGTGCGCATCCCCCGCGAGCAGGGCGTCCTATCCTTCTGGCGCGGCAACCTGGCCAATGTAATACGGTACTTCCTAACCCAGGCCCTCAACTTCGCATGCAAGGATAAGTACAAGCAGATCTTCCTGGGCAACGTGGACAAGCACACGCAGTTCTGGTGCTACTTCGCTGGCAACCTGGCATCTGGGGGTGCTGCCGGAGCGACCTCCTTGTGCTTTGTGTACCCCCTTGACTTTGCCCGAACCCGCCTGGCTACAGATGTGGGCAAAGCCGGGGCTGACCGGGAGTTCAGCGGGCTCGGTGACTGCCTGGTCAAAATCTTCCGGTCAGATGGTCTCAGGGGCCTGTACCAGGGCTTCAGTGTCTCTGTCCAGGGCATCATCATCTACAGAGGCCCCGCGCCTCCCGCCTCTATATTAGGTGGCCAGTTCGGGCGGTTGCCCGTAGCGGCTGGCTCGTCCCCTCTGGTCTAGTGCTCGCCGCCTCTCGCCATAAGCGATGCCGCCGTGTCCTTCGCCAAGGATTTCCTCGCCGGCGGGGTGGCGGCCGCCATCTCCAAGACCGCCGTGGCCCCCATCGAGAGGGTGAAGCTGCTGCTGCAGGTGAGGGCCGGGGCCGCCTGAGGGGCGCGGGCGGGGCAGGGCTGACGGTTCCCCCCTTGGTTCTCGAGCAGCTGTCCACCGGCTCTCTGACAGTTCTTGACTGGTTCTCCACCTGTTCTTAACTGGTTCTTCTCTGGTTCTCCTCCGTTTTCCGGGTCCCACAGTTGCAGCACGCCAGCAAGCAGATCTCGGCCGACAAGCAGTACAAGGGCATCATCGACTGCATGGTGCGCATCCCCCGCGAGCAGGGCGTCCTATCCTTCTGGCGCGGCAACCTGGCCAATGTAATACGGTACTTCCTAACCCAGGCCCTCAACTTCGCATGCAAGGATAAGTACAAGCAGATCTTCCTGGGCAACGTGGACAAGCACACGCAGTTCTGGTGCTACTTCGCTGGCAACCTGGCATCTGGGGGTGCTGCCGGAGCGACCTCCTTGTGCTTTGTGTACCCCCTTGACTTTGCCCGAACCCGCCTGGCTACAGATGTGGGCAAAGCCGGGGCTGACCGGGAGTTCAGCGGGCTCGGTGACTGCCTGGTCAAAATCTTCCGGTCAGATGGTCTCAGGGGCCTGTACCAGGGCTTCAGTGTCTCTGTCCAGGGCATCATCATCTACAGAGCCGCCTACTTCGGCATCTATGACACCGCAAAGGGTAGGTTGGCCGAAATGGCACTGAAAGGGAGATGCCTTTCAGCAGGCTTGTGGCACGTTTTGGGAGATGCTGGTGCCTCGCCTGACTTTCTCATCCAAACCTCTCTCCTGCAGAAATGCTTCCGGACCCAAAGAACACCCACATTGTTGTCAGCTGCATGATTGCTCAGACTGTCACTGCTGTTGCTGGTTTGGTCTCCTACCCTTTAGATACAGTTTGTCGTAGCATGATGATGCAGTCCGGCCATAAAAGAAGTAAGTTTCTACCTGCTCATGTACAAAGTGTTGGGCATCCCTGAATCAACCATTGTTGGTGGAGCTGATGTAAAGACAGAGGGCTTTCACCAAGCTGTGTAGATATCCTCTCCTCTTGTGAACCTCACATCTAAGTGAGGTGTGAGAGGAGCTGCAGAAGTAGGTGTCAGGCAGGAAGCATGGATGAGTCAGTCTCTGCAGAGCCCCTGTAAGGTGGCACACACAAGTCGGGTATCTATCAGCAGGTAGGAATGGCAGAATTTGCAAGCTAGCATCTCTGAACCAAAAAGAGACATCCCTGGTAACAGGGCACAGCCTGGCTGACTGTGCAATAGCTTTTGTGTCTGAAAGTGTTACTGTCAAAGTAAACAGTTCGTGCCTTCTGCTCAAACCAGTTCTTCCAGAGTCTCCTAGGGGTAGTGCAGCAGCAGCCTATCTGCTGTCCTCTGATGTGCTATTACTGGAGAAAGTCAGTCAAGAAATGGGTTGCACTTGAGGTTATGAAGTTGGCAGATACGTTAGGCCATTTCTGACCTGGATCTCGGGGGTCACGGGCATCCAATTCCTCACACTGTCTGTCTCCTGCAGGTGACATAATGTACAGTGGCACAATTGACTGCTGGCGGAGGATTGCCCGGGACGAGGGTACCAAGGGGTTTTTCAAAGGTGCTTGGTCAAATGTACTCCGAGGAATGGGTGGCGCCTTTGTCTTAGTCCCGTATGATGAAATCAAGAAGTACACATAAATTATTTTCCATTGTGAACTGGCATGTTATAATATTAAAGCATGGACTTGTATGAAAGCCCTCATGTTACTAAACTAGGGTGGCCAATATTTATAAAGGTTGGTGTGGGGCAGGGGCGACTGCCTGCCCTATCTTTATCAAGTCATTCCTCCTGACTGGACTCAAACACGGTTTCTATTTCAGTCGCTCCTGTTTAAAGCATATTAAGAAATAAAACTCTGAAACCAACTTTCCTTGTCTCATTTGTTGTCGCTGCAGTGTGAGGGAAGTGGGGGTCCCAGCACAGTGATTGGAGAGAAGGAGGGAGGATGAATAACCTCCATCCTGCATGCCTCGTTACCTGCTAACTACCTGTGGTCTCTGGCAAGTAAATCCAGCGCAGGCTGCTGAGAAAGTTGGGTAGAGCTACCAACTTGGGCTGTTAAAGTCCAGCCAGAGAACATCAGTGCAGGCAATTGCTGTTCTGAAGAACTCCGGGCTAGCCTTGCCCTCATGGTGAGGGGCTGTGCTGTGGAGATGAAGCAGCTGAGCAGAGAGAGACAGCTCCTCTGCCAGTGCTGTGTTTGCCGGGCAGAGAGCTACATCCCTTAGCCCTGGAGGTTTAAGCTTGTCCCAGCCTGAAATTCGGAGCAAAGGGGGAAATGCCTTCACGCTGCTGGGGCAATTTCAGGAAAAAAATTGCAAGACTGGGCAATGCGTGTGGTTTGGCCTTTTCATCTCTGGGTCTGTGAGCCACCCCGGTGAAGGTACCTGGTTTCTGCCTGGGGAGCTGGAGTGGTGAGCAGATGCTCTTATGGTCTTCCGCCCTTAAGATCAGGGAGTCTTTCCTTGCTGTTCCCACGCCTTGCGTCCTTTCTGGCTGCGCAGGCTTGCTTGAAGCGGTTGATCTCAAATCACTGAAACCAATCTGAACTGCTGTCCTAAGGCAGATGAACAAGCCCTTGTGTTACAAAAGGCAGTAGTTGTTTTAATTGCTGCAAACAAGCCTGGCAGCCAGGTGTGACAGTGCAGCACTGTCCCACCACAGATGGCGCTGGAGTTGGCATGCTTGGATCCCTGTGAATGGGTATGGGGGTTTGTGATGGGAGGTGCTCTCATGCCACACTGTCAAGTCAAGAGCCTTTGCTGCTGTTTTTCAACCGCCCCTGGGCTCCTGCATGGGGCCATGGGGCCATGGTTGAAATTTGTGCTGGCAAGAGTGCTGGTAGCACAGGGCTGTTTTCGTTACTGCTGAGCAGCGCTTGCACAGAGCCAAGGCCTTTTCTGCCTCCCACCCCACCGCACCCCACCAGCGAGGAAGCTGGGGGTGCACAAGGGGTTGGGAGGGGACACAGCAGGGACAGCTCACCCCAAATGTCCCAAGGGAAATCCCACACTGTATGGCGTTGTGGTCAACAGGGGAAGAAGAATGAATGGGTGGGGATGTTTGGGGTGACAGCATTTGTCTTCCCAAGTAACTATTACGCATGGTGGAGCCCTGCTTTCCTGGGGATGCCTGAACACCTGCCTACTGATGGGAAGCAGTGAATGAATTCCTTGTTTTGCTTTGCTTGCGTGCGTGGCTTTTGCTTTCCCTATTAAACTGCCTTATCTCAACCCACAAGTGTTCTCATTTGCATCCTTACAACAAAGGTATCAACAATGGAAGCATAGCAATATTTTCAGAGACCTAACATTAGAGTCACTATGCTCCACACTCAAGGCAGAAGAGCGTTCATCTCTAGCTTTGGACCTTCCAGTCAACTGGGAGGCACCTAGAAACGTACCTCACTTTAATTTTACTTCAGGGCATAAAAAAATTAATTTGTTATGTTGCAACATAGAGCAATAAAAAGAGCCCACATGCATAATCTGAAGTAATCAAGCCTCAGAGCAACTTGAGAGAAACAGCTCTCTAATTTCACCCTAGGCCCACAGAATCACAGAATAACAATCTAATCTGGAAGGGACCTCAGGATGTCCCTAGTACAACCACTCTTGCTTCAAGATCTCCGACTCCTGTTTCATCAAAGCCTGGATTTACACAGTAACCACTCTTCCTGGACTTTACTTGGTGCAAGGTAGTGTAACATATCTCAAGAAAATGGAACATTCTCTAAAAATATAGTCTCACCTTTCAATCCCCTCTCTTTTTCCCCCCTTTTTCCAGTGTGCTCCTGCTGTTCTTGCAGCTTTAGTCTTTCCAGGCTTCTCTTTCTTACTGCTCCTTCATTAAAATGTCTGGTTGTATCAAGTCTCCTGTCACAGAAGAAACAGAAACAGACATGGCAGTCCAGTTCACCCGGTATTTATACAAACATAAACAACCTGCTGAGCAAAGGAGAGACCCCAGGTGACTATCAGATACCACTACACTCATGAGAATGTGTCTCTCTACCTCGGCATACTAGGACACCTCTTCTGAACTTCACACTGGGTTGTCAGTCAAGCTCAAACACCCCTCTCCCAAACGCCTTCTCCTGCTGTGACAACAGGGACTCACAATCTGATGTGATACCTTTGGACAAACCCAATCCTGGCATGCTCTTCTGGGGACTCAAAGTTCAGTATGTTCAACAAAGCATTCCTAGCTACAGGATTCATGCAGTTCTGTCAAAACTACAGTCCGCTGACTCTCAGAGCAACATCTTTTGGATCAAATGCTTGTTTCCTTCCTTAAAAATTGATTAATTCTCTTGATGTGTGCTGCATTTAATCAGCTTCAAATGCCCAGTTGTGAGCAATTAAAATAAAACACTCAAGAAAACTGCATCAAGGTCTATCTACAGTAAAAAAATCAGTAATATGAAGTGTTATTTCCAGCATAGAGGTACATTTTAGGGTCACAGTTTAGAAATTACCTGCTGGGAAAAAGCACTGAAACAAGGTACACCCTAAGAAGTACACAGAGAGGTAAGCTATTGGCTGCTGAAACTGAGCTTACAGATTACAAGTTTTATTTTATAATGCCACCGAAAGCACAGCACTTAAATGGATTCCCCCCACAACATACTGAAGCAAAAAGGTACAGAGAAGAGAAAGGGTACCCTTGACTGGCCAAGAACCACCTAGACTAGAGCAGCTGCTGCATGTACTTCATGCTCAACAATAAGCAGCCAAGTATCTTTCAAAGACTCTCGCCAGATCCCGAGATCACAGTGCCAACCACAGTGAAGATATTTACAACTTTTACCTTACCCACACCAATTTTTCAGGAAATCAAAACAGTAAAATCAACTTCTTTATTAAGTGATCTGACTTAAGTTGAGATACATGAACTTCATGTATCAATATCTCTATACCCAGTACAAACAGGATAAACGTAAGGTTTTCTCCCCTAACATGCCTAAGTATCCAAAAAGCTTACAGAAATGCTTCCACTGGTTCGCAAGGACTTCTCAGGCCTAACTTCAAGGAAGAAAGTGGAAGCTCTACTGGTTTCTTCCACAAAATCTCAGCAGCTAGTAACAAATAAAGGTTACTACGTTTTAATGCTGTCCCTATGCTGTACTCTTCTTCCTTTCTAGCCAACATTTTAACATAAATACAGATTAAACCAAAGGAGGGGAGATATATATACACAAAGAACTGCAGGAGTGCCACATAAAAGCTTCCACTGAAGCAACATGAAACAAGCCTCTAAGATGTTTGTCCCTCATTAAAAACTACGCTGCCATTACTGGAGGAATGCCTGTTTGCCTTGCATCTAAGAACCTACAAGGGAAGACAAGTGCAGTGCAAGAAGCTGTCTGATAGAAGAGTTTGACTGTGCATTATTCAGAACGATGAAGAAAAGGTATATATGTACTGCAAGGCAATAGTCTAATTAAAACTAAACAAAACCAGGAATCTCTGGAAGCAGCAGCTACAGCACAGACTGCAGCACTGAATCGCTCCTGTTAAGGAACTGCTGCCAAATGTACTCAGAAATAACCACAACTTTGTCAGGCAAATTAATCTCCAAATACGGCCATGTAAAGATACAGACACACCCTCAGTAGCTCAGATAAGCAAAGCATATACACCCAAAGTACTTACAACCAAAAAGGGGGTAGTCTGTAGAATCCTTTCTGCCCACTGTGCATTGAGATAAGGAGCTTTCTAAAGCTATTTATAATGTTAGTATCAACTATACATTTTCCACCACACTAAGATTTGAGGTGCAGCAGGTTAAAACATCCAAGACACTGCTGTCAAAACCTGTAGAGACATGAAAGTCAAGTCTATTAAACAAACTGATATTATCCTGCCCTTGCAAATCTTTCTTCACTTATATCCTTACACCGTCATGGCTGCAACCGTATTTCTACCACTGCAATAAATCACCTAAAAGTAAGCCCAAAAGTCTCTTCATGGAGCTAAATAAGTTAGAGTGGCTTGCCAGTACAGACCATTACCCCTGCTCTTCCCCAAGGGTTTTCATAGCCAGGAGCTCTTCAAGCATCAAAAATGTATTTCTCACTACGTAACTGTTTACAAAGCACAGAATTATTTACTAGCTGATGCACTGGCTTGCTGCTCAGCAGCATGGCCTTTTGGAATCAACCCTGACATATTAATAAGCTGTTATCTTAACTTTAGGTTTTAATTGTTCCAACTCACAAATCACAAGGAACCTCACATTCAGCCCCTTGATCAAATTATTATTTCCTTTTAGCCATTCTGTCACAATTATAACATCAGGATCACATTTGCCCTTGCACTGTTGTTTATGCTGATAACTGCAGGTTGAAGTGTTCTCTGCAACTTGCATGCCCTTCTTCTGTGATCATGTGTTCTGATACCTCGGATAACATTCAAAACTAAAAAAAAAAGAAAAAGGTATTATTTAAATGTATAAATAGGAACCAAGATACTGACCTAGCATTCTACAAAGCTGTGATCGATTCCCAGTGCTGCTGAGGAATTCCTGTGAAACTCAGTAACTTCCTATGTCTCACAGGACCCTAAAATAATACAATATTTCAGAATAGATTCAAGCTAATCAGGACCACAACAGGTTGTTGGATCACTTACTGTGGCCTGTGCTAACTGTATTTGGCTGATAGATCTCTTCCAGGAAGGCATCTGGCTCCGGTTTGAAAACACAATACGAAAACCTGCCACTTCCCACAAGCCGTTTGTTCCATTCCTTCTCATTCACTGTTTGAAATGGAAGCCACTTCCAAATACTGATTTTTTCATAACCTTTCCTCTAATAGATTCACATCCTTTTAGAATCGAGATGGTTAAAGCCTCCTTAAAGCCTACTTTCTATCGCCACTTAAACACACTCCCTGCAGCACTGCAATGGAAACACAAGCTCTTACTTATGCACTACAATAAGCCTATCACAGCCTTTAAAAAACCCACAAGGATAAATCTATAACTCTGAAATTATTTATCTGAATATCTGCATGGCCCTTTTAACATGGACTGAATTACCTTAGAACACCCTAAAAAGTTTCATCTAAGTTCATCATTTAAAACAAAAATAGAGTTTTGGGAGATATTAACCACCTAGCAATATCTAACCTGAAACATCCTCACAGTCCACAAGAGCAAAACGCAAGTAGCGAGAATAATTGGACAGAAGGCGCCCCTCACACTCACTCGCAGTACCACTACCTCAAACAGCTCGTACCATCCCAGTTTCCCAGCTGGTCATTCATGCCAGGCCTGGGGCCATCACAACTGTTTCTGAGACCACACCACCAACTGGCTCAGGAAAGAGCTCTACCTTGGAAGGAAAAAAAAAAAAAAAAAAAAGGTGTATTTTGCCAGGTGACTTTCCCGAGCTGGTTTCCCTGCCCTTGTGCACAGCACAGCCCCTGAGCAGTTCCACTAGCACAGGTGAAGGACAGCTTGAGGAAGAGGAAACATGTGAATTCTGCAGAAGTGGGTGTGCAAGAGCACCCATGAGCTAATGGCAATGTGGCAAGAGTGCATATTGACCCATCATAGCAAAGTTTGCCAGGTAGGGAAAAGCGTTTCTCAGAAAGAGTCAGTTGGAGAGGCTTAAAAAAAGAGGTTTAAACAGCTTTTTGACACATGGGACTCGTTTATGCAGCTTGCTCTGTGCAAAATCAAGTGTAGATGATGAGAAGTGCTGCTGCTGACAGTTGGACTCGGTGTCACGGTTGGACTCGGTGATCTCAGAGGTCTCTTCCAACCTTAGGATTCTATGATTCTGTGCTCACACAACTATCACAATGAAAGGGATGTTTTGAAGCCAACGCTCCTGGCGCCACTATTTCATGATTCTATCAACTGCCTGAAAGGAGGCTGTGACAGGGTGGGTGCTGGTCTCTTCTCCCAGGTGACGAGAGGAAATGGCCTCAAGTTGTGCCCGGGGAGGTTCACACTAGACATTGGGAAAAATTTCTTTACCAAAAGGGTGGTCAGGCAGAGGCTGCCCAGAGTGGTGGCTGAGTCCCCATCCCTGGAGGGTCTTAAAAGACGGGTAGATGCGGTTCTCAGGGATGGTTTAGGAGTGGACAGGTACGGCTGGACTCCATGGTCTCAAAGGTCTTTTCCAGCCAGGCGATTCTGTGATTCTGTGATTCACGCTGCGTGTTCTGAGAAGGGGATAAAGAACTCCGCCAGCCCTTCCCAGCCCCAGGGCGCAGCGGGAAGGCCGCGCTCTCCCAGCTCGGCGGGACGGGGCCCGCCCGGCCCTGCCCAGCGGCGACTCCACCGGAGACCTGGGCCGCGGACAGCGGCGGGGCCCGGCCCGCCCCCCGCCACCCCCGGGCCCCGCAGCCAGGAGCCCCCGGGCCCGCCGCCCCGCGGCCGGAGCGGAGAGCCGGCCCGAGCCCGGAGCCGTTAGCCCGTCCCGGCAGGGCCGCCGGAGCGGCCGGGAACCGCTCCGCCGCGGGGCCCCAGAGGAGAGCAGCAGTCGCCTGCCCGCAGCCCGTTCCCCGCCGCCGGAGCCCCAGCGCTTTCCCCGGAGGAGCCGCGCCCCGAGCCGCGCCGCCCGCCCCGCCCCGGGGACACCTCCCGCGGGCCGCCCTGGGCCGCCGCCCTCACCGCTCCGGCCCCGCCGCAGCGCCCGGCGCCTCCCGTTGCTCCGGGGCGGAGCCGGTGCGCGACGGGCGGGGAGCGGGCGGGGAGCGGGCGGGGAGCGGGCGGGGAGCGGGCGGGGAGCGGGCGGGGAGCGGGCGGGGACCGCCCCGGACGGGTGCCCGCCTCCCGCGCTGCCGGCTGCGCCGTGCTGTGCTGCGTTGAGCAGCCGCGGGTCTGGGGGAGTCGGAGCCCTCCCTGCGTGCCCGCCGGCTGCCCGGAGCCTTCACGCTTGGCCAGCGAGTGTGCGTGGTCTGAACACCCCCAGGAGAAGGAGTTGCTCTCTCAGCATTTGCCTTGCTCGGGCGCTGCTCGGGCCTGGTCACAGGGTGTAGGGCGATAGCTGGTGCTTCCTCTACCATCAGGAAAAATTTCTTAACCAAAAAGGTTCTCGGGCACTGGCACAGCTGCCCAGGGAGGTGGTTGAGTCACCATCCCTGGAGGGATTCAAAAGACGGTGGGTGAAGCACTCAGGGATGGTTTAGCAGTGGACAGGTACGGTTGGACTCCATGATCTCAAAGGTCTCTTCCAAGCAAGTGATTCTATGATCCCCTGCCCTGTCACAAAGGTAGCTCATCCACCACTGCTTCATCCAAGCAACACTTGCCCGAGGATTAGGTCTACAGGTCTCATTGCTCCCTCCAGCTCCTTGAAAAGGAGGTTTTGGCGAAATGAGTGTTGGTCTCTTCTCCCAAGTAGCAAGTGATAGGGTGAGAGGAAATTTGCTGAAGTTGCTCAAGGGGAGATTTAGACTGGATATTGGGAAAAACTTGTTCGCTGAAAGGGTTGTCAAGCCCTGAAACAGGCCCAGGGAAGTCCTGGAGTCACCATCCCTAGAGGAATTTAAAAGATGTGTAGATGTGGTGCTTAGGGACATGGTTTAGTGGTGGACTTGGTGTTAGGTTAAGGGTTGGACTCAACATCTTAAAGGTCTTTTCCAACCTAAAAGTTTCTATGATTAACATCAGCTTTTCCCTGGTTTAGTACCAGCTTGTACCTATTTAACTGACAGACACGCAGTGCCTGTGTCTCTCAGTTGTAGTGGAGCAGCTCCCAAGAGTGACCGCGCCTCACCGGCACATTGGTGAAGGGACCAACCATGTTCTGGGTTGTTCTCCCTTTGAGGTCCCCAAAGAAATTAAATTTTGGGCAGTTATTCCCTCAAATACTCCCTCAATTTCAGTGGTTTTCTGTCTCTTGTAATCTTCCACACACAACATGGTGCACTTTACATCCTTTCTCCCCCTTCTTAGAACCAGACAGGGAATTTCTCCCCTTCCAGTAGTACAGTTGTAACTGTGATACTCAAGGATTCTGGAAGGCACACAAGGCTCGGGCTGCAGGCAGAGGTGTGTATCTAGGACTTTTCTCAGATGGTCTAATTGCTGTTTATCCAATTACAGCCTCAGAACAATTGTTACAGCTATATTTAGTGTGCAAGTCTATTTCCATAACAGCTTTCTGGGCCAAAAAGCATGTCTGCATTTTCTCACTGTACAATTTGATACAATAAAGATATTGCCTCTACCTACAAATTTTTTTGTGTCTAGTTGCCTTTTCCACAGTTGTTGGCTCTGCCTGCATTAGGAAGGTTTTCTAGGAGTCTATTGCATCAAGATTTTTTTGCAATTTTTCTTTGTCGTAAAAGATGAAATTGTATTTTGATGATACAAAAGGTAAAATTTCAAAGTTACTGTCTCTAAGTTACGTGACTTTTTTTCCTTTCCGCATATATATATTTCCAAACCCAAACAGGCAAACTGGAATTTGAGATCAGTTTGCAGCTGCAGGGTCATGTATTCATCTACCCAGCACCTACTGCTTTTCCAGAGATGCAATAAGTTGAGGAATGTTAGTGTTTTAACTCATAAATAAGAAGTTTAATGTAGCCATAGAAAGCTATTTCTTTCAAGATCTGAGAGAGGTGTACAGAAATAAGAGAAAAGAAGATATACATCTACTAATTTAGGAGACAATGCTGTTAACATTTGTTTTTCCTATTATGACAGAGGTCATACCAAAAGTACATTTCCAATTTCTAATTTCATTGACAATTATTTTGTGATAATGAACTGACAAACAATGAATAGAGTTTAAATTTTCTTTTATATTGGGCTCTGTCCCACTGTGCCACAAATATCTATAATTTTCTTGTCACCAGCATAGTGACTTTGAGATTTTTGGTTTAATTTTCTTAGGCTTGTG
This sequence comes from Neomorphus geoffroyi, assembly GCA_033558235.1. Lineage (NCBI taxonomy): Eukaryota > Metazoa > Chordata > Aves > Cuculiformes > Neomorphidae > Neomorphus > Neomorphus geoffroyi. The sequence goes on along the minus strand of JAUMJM010000045.1, from coordinate 7,855,287 downwards.
ATAGGCATAAGGATGCTGTTTTCCTTTTTACGTGTTCTTAAGTTCCAACCCAACACTGTCACATCTTAAACCCTCTACCACCAGAGGCAGTAAATCACACAAATAAGTAAAAAACTCATACTGTGCATCCTGATCGCAGAAAACCCCGCCAGTTTCTTACCTGCAGTTAAGCAAATTATGTGTAAATAGACTGCATTTAGTATTCTGTATTTCAGGGGACAAACTACTGTAAAGTGTGGTCTTTTGCAATTGTGAAATAATCCTGCCTACTAGGATTGTGCACATTGCTGGAGTGGTAAGGTGAGTTACTCTGTGAACCAACAGCAAGTTGTATTTCCTCTGGCAAAGGAGAAAGGGGAAACTGATATTAAGGAATCCACTCTGGCAGCATTCTCATGTTGAGAAGTGTCATGTTGTCTTAATGAAAAGTGCCACAAGCAAAACTGATAAAAGGATGATTAATTTTTACTCAGTGAATACTATGGAAATCATTGCTACAAAAAAATATGCAAGGCCAAGGACCTTGCTTCAGAAGCGTATCTGATGTTTATAGAGGCAACAAGAAAATATAGAGTTGTTTTGCAGACACAGCTTTGAGCTAGTGTTAGCTATCTCATGTTACACAAAAGATATAACGCCTGAGACATTAGAAAGAGATTTTGAATGGCACAATTATTGCACATCTCCCTTCTGCAGAATAGTTACACTTTTCTCTGCAGCCTGCAGTTTTCTAGGCTTTATCCCATCTTTTACCTAACTAGATTATGCAGACACGGTATTTGCTCTACCCTTACAAAAACTTTCTTCTAAAACTGGACAGCAAGGAAAGGTGAAACCCTGTCTGCACAAATCACATGATGTCTTTGAAAATCAGTTTAGGCAAACCTGATGCAAAGGACTGTGTAAAGCCAGCTCGGTTTCTTCTCATTTAGCTAAATTGTTTTTGAAGTAAATGAACTTTAATGTGCAGGAGCATTCACACAGAGACTGCACCTTCATAACCGACTATCTTTCAAATGGGTTTGTTTTAAAGCCTGGCAACCAGTGGATGTAACAGGTTTTCTCTGGGAGCATCAGAAATAGGCTGTGGAAGAAGGTGGCTGGAAGAAGCTTTGTTTGAAGCATGTTTAAGTACAAGCAAGTAGGAGTCTTGGATATGGCTCTGCTTGTGGCTTATTAGTGCCATTCCAGGAATTATGTCGGAATGTTACTTACTGCTAAAGGAATTTAAAAGCCAAGACAACTTTCCATATTGAGAATATGTATCTGCCTGCCTTTTGGCTGAAGAGTCTATATGAAAAATCAAACCTCTGCCTTGTGTTTAATTTTGAAATAGAACACCAAGACCTGTTCCAAGGGACAGTAGGAAATTTGCATAGGTTTGTGTCATAGATAACAATGGTACTACCTTGCTTATTGCAGACGGCTGTCATTGCAGGTTTGACTCATGAAACTTGCTTGTGGACTGCTGAAGTATTTTTTCCCTGTATACTGATGTGATCAGTTACTGATCGCAAAGCAGCTCGCCTACAAAACCACTTTCTAGCCAGAAACAACTGAACAATGGGATGAATACTGCCATCCGCTGGCTGGCTGAACTGAAAACTTGTTGAACTTAAGTTTCCTTAAGGGAACATTAAAATGTACCTGGTACTGTTTGGTTTGGGTTTTAACATATTTAACTTCTCTGCCAGCACTTTCTAATCAGCCTGTGTGATGACGGGTTTAATCTGCAACAAGGTTACCTCAGAAATACTTTTCATGTAAGTGGATGATTTTGCTTAGAGGCTATTAAAAACAAAAAAGAGAGAGAAGAAAGTTCTTAGTCTAGGCTTAGTTCTTAGTCTTAGATAAGTTTTGGCTGTAAGGAGAATTTCATTTTCCAAAGGAAATACAATAATTTACACAGGAAGTCCAGAATACTCAATCCTACTTAATGTAATTCTGTTTTATAACAATTCTGATCTATACTTAGAATGCATATCAGCAGCATTAATTTTAGCATGAGCTTTCTGTTATAGACACAGAGACTGCAGAAGTTCCTGGGTCGCTTCCTTTTTCTAAGGTCTGCTTTACAACCGACGAAGCCAGCTGAACTCTGAATCGCTCCTAGTGCAGAAAGGCAGGCTTGTGGTTAAGTCACAGGACTGGGAGTGCCAGGCTCTGTTCCTGGCTGAGTCACAGATGTCCTGGGTTATCACAGGCAAATCTGCTAATTTTCACTGTCAATCGTGAATAACCAAACTGCTTCTCCTCGCACCACCAAGGAAGGAATGGACCAAGAGCATGTTGTGCTCTGGGAATCTCCAGCAAATGTCGTGGAAAGCAGCAGCGGCTGAATACCTCAGAGCAGCACTAAATTCAGGGCTTTTCTAACTCATATGTGGGGCTGGCATGAGCAGAAAAGTGGATTCTTTGACAGCTTTGTTCATTTTCCCTCCCTGATCACAGAAGTTTCCTTTGGGACTTTAAACACATTCTTGTTAGGTACTGATGTGCCTGAGGAAGGCAGTGTCGGAAATGACAGCAAGCTCCAACACCACTATTACTAATAAAACCAGTGTGTGAGAGATTGCAGTGTTATGCCTGATTCTGATGTTAGCCACAACTGTGTTATACTGAAGCAACTCGTTGATAGTGACCAAATTATTTGCATGCAGGGTTCAAAAAAAACCCCCAGACTCCACCAAAACCCGTCCAGAACTTGATATTTTCATTGCAAGGGAGTCTAAGGCAAATTTCAAAGCTATCAGGATTGATTTAAAGATGTATAGTAATGCAGGATGACGTCAATGTAAGAATGATTAAAGAATTAACTTGTAGCTGCTTTAAAGATGTAGTATCTTGTTCTTTATTAACGACAACTATGCAAGACAAACTACAATGAAATACACAGTGATCTAAGAAATAAAAGTTATGTTCAGAATAGTTCTTACAAAGGATTCAACTGCATAATATGTATGTTCAATGAAATTCAGTCTCCAACTATAATAAAAATGTCTTTTTGTATGCATAATAAAAGAGACAAAAGGAAATCAGTTCCCTCAGAGGATTCAGTTGCTCTGGTTATTTATTATTGTAATAGCTTGTGGGATACTGGAAACTAAGGAGGACATAAACAATACAAACTTGACCGGGCTGGCAGAAATGGTGCAAAAGGTGCAATTTCAAGCATTAATTTTCAGAAATCTTAGATCCTACTAGTGATACCCATTTTTTAAAATGGCTTTTTTCTCTTGGCTTTTACTCATATGGCAGCCTTCCCAGTCCTTTTGATTCCCCTTGTGGCCCTTCTCTGGACCCTCTCCAGCCTGGCCACATCTTTCTGTACAGCAGGGACCACAACCGAGCACGGGATTGCAGGTGTGGCCTAACAAGCGCTGAGCAGAGTGAGATAATGACTTCCTCATCTCTGCTGGTGATGCCCGTGTTGATGAACCCCGGGGAGGGGCCACCAGGACGCAGCCACCGGGGCGGGGTGGGGGGGACAGGGGTGGGGACGCCGGGGTAGGGACACTGGGGCGGGAACACCTTGGCGGGGCGGGAACGGGGCGGCAACGGGGCGGGAACGGGGCGGGAACGGGGCGGGAACGGGGCGGGAGTGGGGCGGGAGCGGGGCGGTGCCGCCGGGGCGGGTCGAGCCCGTCAGCAGAGCGCGCCTATCCGCGGCCGGGGCTGCCGGAGCCGCGCCCCGCCGGTCCGCTCCGAGCGGGCGCGGTGCCCCGGGCCTAGCCGAGCCCTGCAGGTGCGGTGCGCGCCATGGCGACGTGGCGGCGGGACGCGCGGGTGACGACGACGCAGCGGCTGTGCTGCGCGGGGCTGGCGGGCGCGCTGAGCCTGAGCGTGACGGCGCCGCTGGAGCTGGTGGCGGTGCTGGCGCAGGTGGGCACCTGGCACTGCTGGCGGGGGCTGCGCGGCGCCGCGCGGCGCCTGTGCCGCGCCGAGGGCGGGCGCGCGCGCGCTCTGGAAGGGGAACCTCACCGCCTGCCTGCGCCTCTTCCCCTACAGCGCCCTGCAGCTCGCCGCCTCCCGCCGGTAAGTGCGGGGCCGGGGGGCACAGCGAGAGCTCAGCCCGCGGGCCCTGCAGTGTCTCTGTGTGTCCCTTCTCCCGCAGACCGGTGTCCTGGTGGTACAGGAGGGAGTTACTATTACAAAAAGCAGAATATTTTTATTTAAGCTAACTTACAGTTACGTTTCTTCTAAGTAACTGATTTTTTGAAAGCTGGATAGGATGGCCCTCTGACAGCGTGTTTTCTTTATAGCTTTTTTCTTTATAGTTTTTTTTGTTCAAATAGTGTTTTTCCAGCTACCCTTCAGAGAGAAATGAGAAAGCCTTGGGTTTTGTATGGTCTGTGCCGAACAGATGTGTCTGCCTCTATAATCACCTCTGTTAGCAGTGTTTCCCTGTCTAAGGTACAAGGTCAGATAGAGAATTTGCTGGTGGTTTTGGTGTCACTGGGAACTTGGCTGTTGGGTTTGTTCGGAGCCGCTCTGGGCCCTAGGGTGCAGTAGTGGGTGCTGAGGAATGGGTGCTCCTCCGTGATGAAGGGCTGGTAGTCTGTGAAATTGCTTCTCATTCAGATTCCTTTAGAACTGAAGTGATGGTGCTACTGACAGATGTGCCTGTGGTGTTTATTCTTTGCAGCCAGTTTGTTTTATTCATTTACATGCTTATGTCTGTGTCAAAGAAAACAAAATCCTGATTCACATCTTTTACCCTGCTGTGCAGCAGCCGTTATGCAAATCTGATTGGTTTTGCACTCAATGTGTGACACCATTTGTTTTAAGATCTCGTTTTGGATGATACACAGCTATTAGATTCAGGTGCAGGCAGGAGCAGCGCTGGCCGAGCTCCATGACCCACGCTCTTTCCTAGGATTCCCTGTTGCAGCCAGTATCTTTCAGCCTCCGAAGGGAGCGCCCGATGGCTGGCACGTATCGGCATGTTTTGCCACTCTAAGGGTTGGGTTTCTTTCTTTTCTCTGAGGTCAGCTGTGTGCTGGTATGCGCCTGACGTTTCCGCCCAGCTGGGCGGTGGGTCATTCCAGTTCATGGGCTGTGCTGGGTGGGGAGAAGTGTGGGCTCAGTCTGTGCTGGCCAATCCGGCCCGCTGCAGCTCTCGCCCTGGTGACGCTGGCAGCCGGCTGGAGTTTGTCATCCATCTAGCTGAGCAAGAGTCATCCTTCCAGATCCGCCTGTGCCTTTCAGGACATGATAGATGGAGCAACCCTGGGGCTGAGCAGCTGCGTTGTGTCCTTCTGCTTGCAATGCAAGGCAGTGGGCAAACAAGGAGAAGGGTAATGGCAGTGGGAAGGCAGAAACAGTGATTTAAATGTAATTTAAAGTTCCCAAGGAGTCAGTGTGTTGCATCAGTATAAATCAGTTGATTTTTAGTACAATAACTAACTTCATTGATTGTTCACCTTGAAATGGTGTATTCCCTTTGCAAGGCTATAGTTTGTCTCTAGTTTGCATAGAGTGCTCTTTTGAATTGCAAGTGGAAGCGGGCTACCAGGAAATGAAATAAAAGCTGCCTACACTTATTTCTTGATACGTTATTTGAGGATTTTTTTAGTGTATTTTCTAGTAAGAGAATGGTGCAAGAAACACAAAACCAGAAATGTTACAAATAATAAAATAAATAAATAGTCATGCCAACTGCAGAAGGACCTGGGCTGGGCACAATTGGCAGCCCCAACAGTGGCAGTGCAGGGGGAGTTGACTGGGGAAGTTCAGCTGACTCTGCACTCTGTCAGCGGTTACAGTGTGCAGACTTTGTCTTTCTGTGGCACTTTAAATGTTGTCTGGGTAGAGGCACCCCACCACCCACCCCACGCATTCATGCATACACAGGAAAATCAGGCTGTGCTGCTTTAGGGACTGTGCAAGACACATAGGAAGAAAATGTTGATGCCCTTTCGCTTCTGCTTAGCTAGTCTTTCTGCTTTGGGCTCTCACCAGGGCGTGAGACAAGCAGATGCAGGGATCTGTCATGCAGTGAAAAATGCATGCTCTTGTGAAAAAAACATCAACTGAGCAAGCAGTGACTTGTAAATCTTTGAAAATGATTTAATTCTGGACATGGTAACACTGTAGTTTAAATATAGATCTGCTGTTTAGGCAATTTAGTTAATCCTTCCAAAACGGAATAGTAAGTTTCTTTATCTCCAGCTAGGATTCTCTGCTCAAGGCTTTTTACTTGTTTCTTGCTGCTCCCATGACACTTGTCCCCAATGTAAGAGTGCCCAGTATACATATAGGAAAGTCCTTCTGTGCATCACAAATGCGTAAGTTGTAGGATAGCCTTTAAAATTCTGCTTAAATTTTAAAATTTTAAATTTAGACTTAACTTCCTGAGCATAATAGTGTCTGGACAGAAGTCTTCTCTAGAGAAGTATCCCTGTGGACCTTTCTGTCTGAGCATAAGCAACAGAGGAAGGTTAGGTTGTTCTCAGAAGGCCTATGATGACTTTTTCTATGTATTTCTTCTTTGACAGGGGAGGTTGGACCAATCTTTCTAACTGATGATCAGCGAATTTCTTGCAGATGTGTTTTAAGTCATGGAAATTTTGATCCTGTAGGTGGAAATATAAATGAGTATTCTGTGGTCAAAAATTACTTTTAAAAGTCTCTTGAAAAGCAAATGAGTAAATCATTTGAACAATTAGTCTCCGTATCTTGGAAGATTCTTTCATTATTCAATTGGTGTGCTGGTCCTCCAGGATGGTACCACAACTCAGGTGATGTGAGCTCATTCTGTTGGGAACTGTGGTGCAGGCAGAGCTATGCCAGCTACCTCTCTTTTGGGTACTGGAAGTATTTTAGCTCAGTAACACTAAAATCAAAGCAAATTGCATTTGCAGAGTTCTGTATTCCAGTCCCTGACTTTGTTATTAGCTATAACTTTTGCATTCCTGCACTTCTATGCAGCATGGATTTATCCAAAATCTCTTTGGGTTCTGTTTTTTTTGGACTCTGCTCATATTTGCCCATTCACATGTTCTGTTTCATGGAGGTCCTGATGCTTGTATCGTATTATACATAATAAGGACTTGCATGAAATATATGTTAAAGTTTCCATTCCTGCTGGTGAAGTGGCTTGTGGGGAGAACAATTACATCAAGAATGATCTGCCTTAGGTTTTTGTGTGTTTTGTTTGTATGGTCATTAACAGTACCTTTTTTGTGTGTTTACTCTAGACTTGTTATACTTTTCACAGATGAGTTGGGTCATATTTCCCACTGGAGAGCCATCATGGCAGGAAGTCTGGCTGGCATGGTTGCAACCATCATGACTTACCCCACCGATGTAATTAAAACACGACTCATTGTGCAGAACCGACTGGAACCATCTTACGAAGGAATTCTTCATGCTTTTACAAAATTTATCATCAAGAAGGACTCAGTGCTCTCTACCGTGGTGTTTCACCAGCTATATTAGGTAAAATAATAATGAGGGGAAATTGCCTCATTGCACATTGTTTATTGCAGCTGTGTAATGTGTTCATTTATTCACTGGATTTCAAAAGCAAATAGTAGTGTTGTCCGTAGAAGGAATGTAGATTTACAAGTCATGACAGTACTGATTACTTCTGCTCTAATTATGACAGTGTGTAGCATTTCATCACATTTGAATGCTACAATATGGGTGTTCAGTGGTAAACCAGTGACTAAAAGTTAAAGTTCTTCAAAATATTGGTCAGGTTTGAGCAGTGTGAGGTTGTCAACTGGCAGCAGCTCATCCCACCTTTCTGTTCTATGTGATGAGCAGCTCTGTTTTCTTAGTGTACAGTGTGTTGATATAAATGGTGTCTGGCTTGCTTTCTAGGTGCTATCCCGTTTTCTGCGGGCTCATTCTTTGTTTACATCAATCTGGACAAGATCTGGCGAGAACCCATAGTTCATTTCACTCCTCTTCAGAACTTCATAAATGGCTGTGTTGCAGCTGGTGTGGCACAGACACTTTCTTTCCCCTTTGAGACTGTCAAGAGGAAGATGCAGGTACAGAGCATTCATGTTACTAGTACTTTGTTAGAGGTGCTTGTTGCAGGAGCTTGGGACAAGACTAGCAACCACAAGAAACATGCACAGCAGGTATTGAGTCTGAAGGATCAGAACTATCGTTGTTCTTATTTCCGACTCCTCTGGTTCACAAGGGGCTTCCTATTGCTGGTGCTGCTGCTTTTCTGCAGCATCAGCAACACGGGAGTTACTATATCAAGTTACTATATCATTTTATATTATCTTGCCAATCTCTTTTCCTGAAAGCGTAGTAATAATGATCTAAAGAAAAACCCCAACCACGGAACAGCCACTACCCCACAGCTTCCATCTCACTGACACAATTCGTTTGGTGGTGGTGACTTTTCATTAGAACTAGGGGCATGGTTTACAGGGAGACAGGCACAGTTGGACTGGGTGATCTCAGAGGTCTCTTCCAACCTAGTGATTCTGTGACTCTAACTTCATCATTAGAGTGACAGTATCTGTTACTGTCTGATGATTCTCTCACTGGGGTATATGAATTTGTCCTTTCAGCCTAGTTCTTGGGACTGCAGATTTGTGGGAAGCTTTTGTGATCTCATAAAATAAATCAGCGTGTGGTGTGGCAGCATTATAAAGGTCCCCCTCATGAAGTTGTATCCTGGTTGGTAAGTCACAAGCTAGAAAAACATCAGTGGAACTGTGAATTCCCCTCTCCTGCTCCCCAGATTCCCTTTTTCAGACAGGGCTCAGATCCAGTGGCACAGAAGCCTTTATTGCCTTCTTTCCATCTTGAAACAGAGGACCTCAGCAGGAGAAGTAGTATCTTTTATTAGACCAGCTCATGTAGCTGATGTGTCCAGAAGTCAAGCTGTAAGTTGGGGGCTTTAATCGAGTATCTCATAAAATGTCTCAGGTGAGAAGGGGGTTCTAAGCATGAAACTTAATAATTTTTCCAGCTGTGTCAGTCTAAGAAAAGCAGTTACTCCTTACAATTCTTCTTTTTCTTTCTATCCTTAGGCTTACAGCAATGCTGATGCCTTATAGAATAAATTTAAAGAAAGGCATTTACAGTGCTGTTCCTCCTTTAATATCTTCTATTGACACATCAGTTACTTGAACATTTGTAACCAGTTCAGAAGTAACCTTCACTTGTAACCATTGTGATGTTAAGTTCTGTGTCTGGCTGTGTCTTGACATGCAAGTAGAGAAGTGGAACAGGCCCATCTTTCATTTTCCTGCCACTAGGCTGTACGCTTTCACTAAAGGGATGCTTAACATCTGATTGGTACTTCTAGAATAAGAAGGGAACTGGATTTATTTCCCAAATATGTAAGAAATAGGTATGCTGAAACCATTTTGGAGGGAAAACAAGCTAAACAACAGAGGAGGAGTTTTCCTCGTAGAGGCATTGAAAATGCTAATAGTGATAATAACTAAATAGTGATTTCCCAAGCTTAGAGAGGCACCTTCTGTTCAGTGATTTATTCTGAAGACATAGGATAAGGCAAAGGTGTTTCAGAAGTAGTAACAGCTTAGGTGTGAAAGCCCTGTAATTCATTTGGTACTGGAAATGATGTAACTCACAGAGGCTTGTCCAGAAAAGACACCTACTGAAAATCACATGCAAGCTAATACTAAGAGCTCACTGTAACTCATGTAAGTTCATCCAAGAAGTTTATTTTTCATAGTTAGTACCAGGATATGGCTCTGCCTTGCAGGGATTAGGTCTGCTTTGTGCTTGCTCGCCAGCCTGTTTGGTTTGCAGGGGTGGTGGTCAGAAAAGAGAAATGTCTTGAACAGCCCCAGAAGAGGTGTCATGCAAAGACACCTAGAAAGGGGGAAAACAAAGAAGGAGAAAACAGAGCTTCAAGACATTTCAATGTTCTTTAGAAGAAAGGGGAACAGTTTTTCTCAACCATGATATTCTGTTCAGCCTCCATTCACTGATTCACCTCTGTAGCTGATAAGGAGAGGGGTGTACCGAAGCCTTCAGCTGCCCCCAGGCCTGGTGTGAGTGCACTGCAGTGCATGTAGGGAAGTGCTGGCATTGTTTTGAAGCTGCGAATACTGTTGTTGTGTATGAAGAGGAACCCAGTATATCGTGGATGTCAATATCAAATCCTCTTCTTTCCCCTCCCTTCTGTCCCACTGATCTGACAGATAGAGGTAGTATAGAGACCAGAGCATCCAGTTCAGGTCTTCACCTGACATGCTTGGCAGTCTTGGAATTGTTAGCTTTGTCCATGTCCTCATCTAGACAGTGCTTGAATTGTTTGCACAGACTAGAAAATTAATTGTGCTCTGGGAGGAAGGATAAGGTGTTGGTTTTAATCTCAGCTGTAATAATTTTGGTTTATCCTCTCTCATTTTACATATTCAAATCCTACGCTTCTGACATCAGCAGCTTCTGTCACTGACATCTGTGGGAGTAGGAGCTGACTGTCGGTGAACAACTCTTCCCCTGTGTTTCAGTGATGATTTGTGATGTCAGATCTACTCTGTAACCATGGCTTCTTCCCCTTCTGCTAATAGAATTATCTTTATCGTGTTTACTTTTTTTTTTTACAAAGATGCTGTGTTTGCTAAATATACTTGAATCTTTTTCTTAAAAGAAATGTTAATTAATGTGAGTGAGTGTTGCTGAACATGTGAGTCCTCTATGTTGTGCTTATCCTAATTTTATTCCTTTGTCTTCCCTTTTTCATGTTGTTCCCGATTGGCATGTTAGAGATTTAAGAGGTACTGTATGCATGTTTCAGCATGGAAATATGGCTTTTGTTGTGCATCTGTAGAAGGGGATTAGTGAAGGAGAGGGTTGTTCAAAGGCATGTTCTATATCAAATGCTTTCCTGACACAGTCTTATGCTATAACAGTTTCTGGAGAAAAACTTTCTTTATATCCTTCTGACTGTTATTCTTGGCTTTCCTTCCTTACCTCATGCTATCATGTTCTTTGTTAAATCCAGCATCTAAGCAATACCAAATACTGCACTTTTACCTTGCAGACTTGCATACAAGAACACTTTTTTCTTTCTGTTTTGTTTTTTGTTTGTTTGTTTGTTTGTTTGTTTAAAAGAGGGGAATACCTGCCTACAAATGAGTCTGTGTCTACAGGAAGCACTAGTAATATGTTTCCACTGCCTCACATCTTCTTTTTGCCTATGACGACCTTCATAAGTGCATATGGGACTGTGCTCTGGCATTTCAGTAAGGGAAGATGAATTTAGAGCTGTTATATGCCATATAGAAGATTATTATTAGAATGACACCGATGCCAGGCTATGTGTAGGTAGGAAAATCTGCAAACATGCAAATGGTCAGCACAAACCTAATACCCAAGTCTGGCACTTCTCTCAGTGCACATGACCCTCAGAGGCGGGCTCGGATACCCCTGGCTGGCAATTCTCAGCCTTCGTTCCAAAGTGACCTCTGATACTGGTAGTTTTGTTAGGCAAAATGCTCAAAGATGACCCTAAAGTTTCACAGGTACTCCATCAATTGTTCGGTTGCTCCTCACCTACTTACATGGACAAACTTTGCACAGTTTGCAGAACCTCAGTCCTATCCCCTTATTTTTCTGGTATAATTTGTTCTAGTTTCTGTGACTAGAACTTGTCTGAAACTCTCCTTCACCAGTAAATGTTGCTCAGGGACAGCTTGACTGTCAAACCCTTGTAGTATAGAATAAACATGCTTTCAGTATACTGCAGGATTCGGCACATTTTTAGTGTTGACTGCACAACACCCTCAGGTTGTGAGGACATGTCTCTAGAGAAAGCATTTTTCAGGAGTGATCTTTCTGTTTTAAAGTCCAGGCTTTGAATTCTCTCCAATGCCATAAACGAATAGGCTCGCTGTTCTTGGTGAGTATAGACTGTTGCCACCCATCACCTAAGAAGTGGCCTCTCTTCAGTGACAAAAGTGAATTGGTCAAGCCTTGACTGCCTACAAATTTGCAGGTTTTGTAGTTGTTGTGGGTTTCTTGGTTCTTTAGAACACAAGGTGCTTTGCAAGTGTGAAATCTGTTGTGAATGATGGAAATGCTATGGCTTCTTAGTAACCTGGAGGAGACTAAGGAGTCATTCCCTTTGTGAGGTCACCTGTTTAATGTAAATGTAATCCCATGCCCTGTTGGTACATTTCTAGCCTGAAGTCAAAGGAGATATTGAAGTTTCTCTTTAAAAGTAGTACTTTTGTTTAAGTATTTATTTAAAAATATTCACCTAATTATGTTCCTTGCATGGTAAAAGTCAATCTAGCAAGAACCCAGTGGCTGGGAAAAGCTTTGAAAAATAAAATGATAAATCTTTGTTAGAAAAGCACATTCTCCCTGCAGAAATGAGGAGACAGTTCTCCTGCATTTGCTTAAACATGAGTAACCTGCAAAGAGTGCTCTGTCACCGGAGATGGTTGCTGGTGCTGGCATGGCAGCCACTGAAAGTTTCCAAGCTGTGATGTCCCTGTTCTTTGCAAGATCTATGTTCTTGTCAGCTGGGAATATGCAAGTTACTGGAGTCGTGACCCTGTTTAAAAATAAGAAATCCTTTTTGGGTCATGTGGTTCACGCGACATCTCAAAAGCATACGTGCTCCAAGTCTTCATGGAGGGAGACCCTTTAATAGTGAACGGCATGGGAGCCTAAGCCTTGAAAATTTTCAGAAATGGAGCCATTTGACCACATAGAGTGGTAAATTCCACAGTGTGGAAGCAAATAAGAATATTTCTACTTGTAGTCTGATTTGCAGTGGAAGTAAGGCTTATATGATCATTTGTTGTCTGTCTTTGCCCCGAGTGACTTTTGATCCTGCTGTCCAGCTTCTACTAAACTTGACGGGAGTGAAGGTTTCAGAGATATTTATTTGCTTCAAGTTTTATGAAAACAAGTGCACAGAAAGAGACAAAACTCCAAAAATATTTCACCTGAGGGGGAGACTGCAGTGTGAGTTCTTACCTTTCTTACTTCTCCCTAAGATCTCATGCTCCCCTTCTCCCTGCTGCTGGGGTTCAGGCATCAGCCAGGACCTTGTGGCCTGGTGGGTACTTCAACTTGGGACCAGCCTGGCTCCTCTGACTATTAGCAAATAGATAATAGATGTCAGATCCTGACTTGGTAAAATCCCTTCCTTCATTCTCTTTTTCTTTATGTCTAAATACTTTGAGCTACTGGCATTTTGTGTTGTTTTCTTGTTTTGCTATAAAGATATTGGGTATCCCTTTCTCTGTGGCAGAATAGTGCCCTACTGCTTTGAGAGGTACTTGGTCCAGTGAATGGTTGAGACAATGCCTGAAAAAAGCTACCAAGAGTAACATGGGCTTTACTTTCTGTAACAGCCTAGATCAGCTTTTGTGCATGTGAACAAGCCTTAGAGGCATTTCATTTGGATCTCCAGACTTCCACAGGGGGAAATTGTGAAGACTCGCTGCCTGTGAAGTTGAGACACTGAGCAGTGCCAGTGGAAAAACAGGATAAGAGGGAAAAATTGTAAATCAAGAATCAGAAGCAGGACTGGGCTGCTCTAATGGTCAGCTGCCTTATGACAGCTTATGCAGTGTTTAGTGGCCTTTAACCTTGTTCATCCGAGGAGCTGTGGTGTGGTAAGGTTGTAATACTTGGTCTGGGTTACAGCAGTAGCTTAGCGTGGCAGCACAGTAGCCTGCTGAAGAAAAGAGGAAACGTACCCTGTGCCTGTTGGAAGTGTGAGGGGCCCGAGGGAGAGCAGAAACAATTCTCTGAGTGATTTTCCCAGCTGCTGAAGTGACCACCACCCTCCCAGTCCTGGATTTGGCAGTGCCAGCTAAGCATGGCTGCCAGCCTCCTCAAGCCTCGGCGGCTCTGTGAGCAGTGCGGTGTGAGCCAGAGCTCTCTAATCTGCTTTGGGGCAAATCAGACAGTTTAACTCAGCCCACTTCTTTAAACTGGGAAAGCTCACCCAGCTTACAGGGCCTGACACAGGTTAGGGCACCTGCTCTGTGCACACAACTATTGTATCATAGCCGTAATTTTCAGCAGGGAGGCAGTGATGTCTCCAGAGTGACAACTGTCATTGTTACCTCTTGCATCAGTTATACAGGAGAGCCTTGTATCCGTTAGTCTGTACTTAGAATAATGTGCTTGTGACATGTAAGGTGATCAGTTAGGCAAAATGCTCCATGAACAGGAGCTAAAATGTTATGGACACTCTCTTCTTTTGTATCTCATTTATTTTGATTTGGTGTAATTCATTACCTCATCCAGATAAGGCCAATGAAGATACGTCCTCTTTAAAGCCCCAGTCCTGTAAAATGTTAGTTTTCTCCTCAGTTCCTACACAGACAGCAGGAGATGGAGTGTTGCTATGCACTGCATGAAGTGTGGGACCAAGCTAGACTGCAAAAGGCACCGTTAAATAACCTAGTGCTGATGTGCATGAGAATGCTGCACCCATTTGTAAAGATTGAGCTGGACCATCATGAGGCATTCAGATACCACCCAGGTTTAGACTGGAAAAATTCCTTCACCAAAAGAGTTATCAGGCACTGGAACAGCTGCCCAGGGCAGTGGTGGAGTCACTATCTCTGGAGGGATTTAAAAGATGTGTGGATCTGGTGCTGAGAGACATGGTTTAGTGGTGGCTTGACAGGTCAGTGTTAACAGTTGGACTTGATGATCTTAAAAGTCTGTTCCAACCGAAATGATCCTGTGACTTTCTAAGGCACAGTCCTGAGCCACCACACAGTGAGGCAGTGGCTGACACCTCTTGAGTCAAGAGGTCCTCAGATTTTTTGTATAAGCCATTTTATCTCGAATCCAGGCATGATAGGGTTATAATTGTAGAATAGTTGGAAGCAAAGTTTAAACCCATCCAGTGCCACCCTCTGCCATGGGCAGGGACACCTCTTACTGGATCAGGGGGCTCCAAGCCCCATCCAACCTGGCCTTGAACACCTCCAGGGATGGGGCAGCCACCACTGCTCTGGGCAACCTGGGCTAGGGCCCCAGTGCCCCCCCACCCTCACAGCAAAACATTTCTTCCTAAGATCTCATCTCAATCTCCCTTCTTTCAGCTTAAAACCGTTCCCCTCGTCCTATCCCTGCACTCCCTGATCCAGAGCCCCTCCCCAGCTTTCCTGGAACACCTTTCAGAACTGTGAGGCTGCTCCCCACAGCCTTCTCTTCTCCAGGCTGAACAACCCCAACTCTCTCAGCCTGTCCTCGTACCGGAGGTGCTCCAGCCCTTGGATCATGTCCGTGGTCTCCTCTGGACTTGTCCCAAGAGCTTCCTGTCCTTTTTTGTACTGAGCACTCGAGAACTGAAGGCAGGACCTCAGAACTGAACACAGAGCTCCAGAACTGACCTGGCTCCAGGTGAGGTCTCCCCAGAGCCGAGCAGCGGAGGCAGAAGCGGTTCCACTGGACTCTCTCTTTGGATGCCTCGGCACCTGCCCTCCCCAGGTCCCCCCATGAACTGCAGCGCGGTGCGGGCGCTGCTGCGGGAGCTGCGTGGGGACGCGGGAGCCGCGGAAGCGGGCGGGGACGGCTCGCTCTACATCCTGCTCATCATGATCTTCTACGGGTGCCTGGCCGGGGCGCTCATCCTCGCCTACACCCGCTCGAGGAAGCTGGAGTCCAAGCACGACCCGTACCACCTCTACATCGAGCGGGACTGGGGCCGCGGCGGCCCCGCTGCCGAGCTCTGACACCAGCGGGATCTGCGCTCACAGCTCCTGTGCCCCGCGAGCACCGACCTCCTCCTCCTCCATCGCCTCCCATTTAACATCGGCTGCTCCACATCGGTTCGTATCCACCCCGGGGGCCGCCCGCAGCATCCCACTTAACTCCGAGCGAGCCCCTTATCGCGATGTTCCGCACCCTCCTGTCGCCTTGGAGAGCCAGCAGGGATGGAACGGAAGGGTCTGGTCCCACTCTGTCAAAGCCACATCACTCCAGGTCGCGTGGGAGCAGCTATGGAGACAAAAAGAGCTTGGAGACTGAAGCTGTTGCCTTGAGGAAAGCATCCGTATCCCATCTGGGTACCTGGCTTTGCCGGAGCGCGGTAACTTTTAAAGCCTTCGATAAGATCCTTCCACACAGCGATAACATCCTTCTTCCAAGAACATCTTAATTCGAGCTAAACCTGAAGATGGAAACAACGCACAGAAACGCTTCCTGCAGGAACACCCAGCAGGCAAAGGCTTTCAGGAGTTCCAGCCATGTGAGCAGTCTTGGGGTGGGTGTGGGGTGGGTTTTCCAGGTAAAGATTAATGAACGATTTTCCAAGGAACAGGTACCTTCACTAGGAACACCGCACTACACAGTACAAATCACTGTTTGGATTCTATCCAAACTAAACCACAGGAAAAAGAAGCTTTTGACATTAACTTCAAAGGAGGGGAGATTTTGATGTCCTGTATAATGCTCACACATAGCTTTCCAACAGCGAAATGGTCTGAAGTTCTCACACTCAGCAACTACTGCATCTTGCTCTCTATACTGTAACTTTGTGGAGAATCATTGTAAACCAGGTATCTGAAGTGATGTGTTTAACAAATAAAGGCTCTTGGGAAGACCAGCAGTTATGGAGTCAGCTTTGTCACTGTACAAAAGGACTGCAATATCCACAAGACAAATCACAAAGTATCATTACATATCGAACAGTATCTCGTGAATACCTGGACATTTTTTAAACTGAAAAGTATGGGGTGAGGGAAAAAAAAAAAGTGAATTCCAGAAACAATTTTAGTGGCAGAATATGCAATTATGTCAGCAGATGTATGTGAAATCCTTAGCTGGGCAGGGAGAGAGGAGTAGTTCACACTGCATGGAAAAAAGGATGTCAGAGAAATCAGCAATATGCCATTATTCTTACAATCCCCTCTCAATAAGTTAGACAACAGTACAAGTTCTAGTCAGCTGCATCCACCTGCAAGGATGCAGGCAGCATCCCTGGCAAATGCAAGTGCTTCAAATGCACTTTTTGAATAGCCATAAGCAATATATATACCTATATACACACATATATATAACATAAGCTGCAGAAGCTGACTGTCTAATTAACTTTCACACTGGAATAACTAAAACACTGTACCAGCCTCACTAGAAGATTTGTACTGTGGAAAATCCTCACAGAAATCACAATTATGCTGACTGCAACTGAAGATTCCGCCCTGTAAGAAAGAGGGAATCCAAACTCTTCTATTTAACCTATCTCGATGATTAACTTCTTTCTTCTTTTCCGACCACTGCCCATCAGCAGGACTCTGCCCTCCAGGAGGGATTACAGACTAACAGCTCTGGTATTTTTGTGAGCTGCAATGCTAACTGCTGCCACTGAACTTGGATAAATTAGACAGGAAAGGGAAGGGCTGTTACAGTTTTCTGAGTAGGAAAATTGCACACGTATTAAAGTTCAATGCACTGGGCACTAAAATGTGTGCTTAACATTTTATTTAATATCAGGTGGTTATCAACTGCTTTCCACTACCTCACCCTACAGACAAATCTGAAGGATGATTGTGGCAGTCCCTATGGGTCAGTGTCCAATAAATACCACTCATTACATGGCTTCATAACCCATTTGTTCCTGAAATGCAAAGTATGTGTAACACACAGTATTTGGGTCCTACCCAAAAAAGAAGGGCTGCCCTTGTGAAAATTTTACTAATTCATCACAGTTCACAAATAACGAAAGCACAAGATCTCCTGCCAAGTAACTAACAAAACACCTAATTCTAATTACCTGCTGTTCTGTCTGTACTTTTCAACACCTGACAGAATCACAAGGTCTTGGTGAACCACAGTAGTTTGTGATTTACATCAGTCCATCCTTTTTTATAGTTACACTTCAACCAGATGTTTAAATAACAACTTCGTACATTACTGTAGCTCACACTGGAACAAGATATACATCATATATAGAGATATGCTTAAATACAATATGCATCTACAAACACTTATATATACAAATTCAATTATGTACATGTGCTTATTCACTTCACACCTTTCTAATATTCATGGTGTCTCTAGTAGATAATTGCAGCAAAATACAAATTGTTTTTATTACTTATATTGGCTTGCATCTGACCAGTCATCAGGGAATAATAACCAGTGGATACCACTACACAAACTGTAATTCCATTTAGAATCACAGAATCATAAGCCTCTTGTTTATTTGTTATTGCTGTTATGATGATGTAGAACCTGTTACTGTTAAAGACGCAAAATATTTTTCAGTGCATTGTTCTTTTACGTTTTAGCTTTTTTCCCATAAACACACAGTACCATTCCTTGTTATAGTCCAGGCGCTGTTTCAAATTCCTTTAAATCACAAATTAAAGAGGAAAGGGTACCATAGGACAGTTACAGAGGGGAGTTACAAGTTCTATGGGACTCTAATTGACAACAGAACCGCCCATTGGAATGAAGCTCTCCATTTCTTGAGGACTGTCCAGTGAAAGCAACACCCACAGAGTTCAGCTGGAAACAGGAACCCTATGAAACCAGATTAGACTGCCGCACCAAGCAGCACTGCCCCAGGACTGAGAGAAACACAACAAAATTAAGCCTTCCAGAGTAGTGAAATTTCAGTCCATTAGAATTTAAACCGCTTACATCAATGCAGTTACACATAGGAACTCACAATTCCCCTATGGATTGTTCCATCCAGATGCACCTAAGGATTCAGCATGGACACACTGACTTCTGAAGAAAAATGTGCTTTAAACACTCAGAACCTAGGAACATGCTGCAGGGTCGACAGAAGATTCCACTGTAGAGCTGGTAATGTAAGTTTACATTGAGTTCATTCTTACTCTGTTGGCATGAACACACACACCAAAGTACTTAAACACCCAGGAGGAATTCATATTGTGGCATACAGAGGCCTTGATAAATAAGTATTAAGCTCAGCAGCAAGTAATTTATTTTTGTTTGGTTTAGTAAGCCAAATGTGTGTACACAAAGCTGCAAATCCACTGGGACTGAACTGAATTAGGTCATAAGAAGACATAAGTCAGCCACTGAAATCCAACACACTTTTTTCCATCAGTGGTATATTTTGAGGCCCAGTACTACCGATGGCAGGGTAAATCAGCCATTCAGTCTCCATAGTCCATTCAATCACTGGACACAAAAGATAACAAGATAGATTTATTTGTGTTATTAAACCCAGGCTTCTGAAGGCATAAGCTCACCTATCAATGACCTACTTCCCAGTTAGGACCAGAAAAGAAAAGCTTGTTTGTAAAGCCATAACTACTCTTTCCTTCAGCCCAGGGGGAATACTGAAAGAGCCACTTGTGGATTCACTTTCAACACATATGCGAAAATATCTTCTGTTTTGGTCCTAACTGTGATTTATTTTTCCCAGCAACCCTAAACTTATACGCTGCATCAGCTGTCAGAGCCTTGCTCAGGACAATTACAAAACGCGACTGCTTGCAAAGTCTCACTAAAATCTGAGCCTCAAGCACAGTAAGAACCCTACAATAGATTTGGCATTGTTTTTAGAACACATTTCTAGAGCAACGTCTGTTTCCTCGCAAATGTTAACCTTGCATTAGCATCCTCATCTTTTCATTGACAGCAACTGAAGCACTATGCAAGTGTTCATTAGTAATTTGATGTTTTAAACAGCAATAAACTGACTAAATCACCAGTTACGACATGAACCGTTCCTTATTGGAGTGTTTAATTTCTTCTTAGAAAAGAAACAGCAGAGGCACAGCAACATGTTCTCAGTGAAAGTACTTATAATACAAGGATCTGGCACAAGCTTTGTTTGACTTGTCCAGGTATTTGTTGGACAGCAGTCCTAATGTCAGTAAATTTTAGAGGGAAACATCCATCTGAGATTGTTTCTCTAGCCCAGGGTTGTCAAACTCATGGCCCATGGGTCGAATCTAGTCCTCCACCTTGTATTATCTGGCCCAGCACCTTGTTTCTACCTGGTGGCAGCACCAAGCTCTTTGCCCCTACGCTCCTGCCAGCGCTGGTCACATATGCAGTATGTCTGACGCATGTTACGCTGCAGGAGCAGGAGAACGGTGGGAGCCCTGACCTTGACACCCCCGCACTAGCCAATTCAATACCATTTACTGCCTGATAGTGCTCTTGGTGAGGCATTTACTATACATTTATTATTCCAGACACCTTTTTTTTTACCGCAGCACTGACAACGAGCTCAGCCAGGCTGTACTGCAACAGTCCAGCACTGTGATGCAACAATCAGAACACGTAACTCACACCTAGAACCCAAGTATTAAGCCATAAATTATTTCTTGTACTTTTAATATCATAAGAACAAACCATGAAAACCTCTAAGAATATAAAAAAGTAGAACATCAGGTAGGATTTTTGAGGTTTTTAATTTTTTTTTTTTAAATTACTCTTACAAGAAGTCTTAAACAATTTCAAAAGTGTACAAAACATATTCAAGCGTGGAAAGTTTCTTTACTGATGGAACAGACTTTCTTTGTAATGTGCTTTTCTCCAATCAGGATAAGTGTATGCATATCAAACCCAGCAGAACAGATCACTTTTCTCCACTCCAAGAAAAAGCACAAGTATTTTAAGTCAATTTAACTGCCGTATTCCAAGAGAACAAAGCAACATAAACCCAGCAACTGATATAGACAATACCGGGAATGTACACAGAAAAGAAGATCCACCAAGTCTTCAGTAGCTGCAACTTAGTATGTGAAGTGCTCAGCTCTTCAGCTGCCTTTTTTCCACTGACTGGTTGCATTTAAGCTACTCTGTAGCAAACAGCAAAAAATGGTAGTATTAACTCCCAGTTACAGCTCAGAGCACAAACATCTTCACTTTATAGATGCTGACTGTAAATTTTGGATATTACAGCAGAGAGAGCAAAGAGGAGACTAAACCTGTCATATGGTTTTGTACTGAATGGAATAAAAAGCATTTGCATGTTCTCTTCTGGTGCTTTCAGCACAGAAGTTTTAACCAGCTGAGAGCTGCAGCATCCCTATGTTCTCCAGCTAGTGCGGAAGATTTTTTGTTTGTGCCATTAATTACTCAGTTGTAAAATCACTGATTTGATCTAATAGCTACATTATTACTTCATATGCTCCATAAAAATATTTTGTGAAACAGCATTTTCAGTTATAAAGAGCAACCACTAATAACAGTAGTATCGAATCACCCTAATGATCCTCCACGGAGGTGACAGAAACAGGTAGTACACAACTGGCACTTCTTCCTAAGCTGAAGCAACAACATTCTAATGAATTTCTCTCCACATCCCCTGTATGCATGTCAAACCCAATTCCAATCATACATCTCACCCAGTAAGATGTTAAACTGGGTTGTCTGGCTAGGCCAGTTAGCAAGCTTCCTAAGTAATGGTCCAGGTAGTGCTGGCTTTCTTTGTT
This sequence comes from Neomorphus geoffroyi, assembly GCA_033558235.1. NCBI lineage: Eukaryota > Metazoa > Chordata > Aves > Cuculiformes > Neomorphidae > Neomorphus > Neomorphus geoffroyi. The sequence goes on along the minus strand of JAUMJM010000045.1, from coordinate 7,833,934 downwards.
TGGTTGGGTTGTTTAATTACAGAAGTCAGATTTAAAAGCAGCCTGAAATGCATTTGAATAGCATGAAAATAATTCAGAAAAATAACATCTGATTCAAATATTGCCTCATATATTCTACATCTCCCAATCTGCTTAAAAAAAAATTAAAAACTACTATATAAATTAAAACTAAAATAAAAACATCCAATAAGTATTTATTCCCAGGGCAAGGGTTACCAGGTGAAGCTGTAAGTGTGTGTTCTGGTGACTGCCTTCAAAGTTCAATAAGCAAATTCTGCAGTTGTACCCATCACTGCATATCAAAAGTGAAAGCCTGTTTTGTGTGTGCAAAGCAGATCTGTAACATTACTTACATAATAAACAGCGGATTAAAAAGAAGAGAAAAGCACCCCACACCAGTGCCACAGTTTAACAATGCTGCACCAGTATCAGGCAGGTTTAGGGTTACATTTTCTTTCCAAATTTGTAAAGGAAATACAAATATATGAACCTCACATACTCTGTTAAGATCAAAGAGTAATTAAACAGAGGAATCCTTTCTTCACTGCATACAGAAATAACAATGTATTTACAGTTTTCAAAAACTCTAGACTTACTGCATTAATTTGCAGGAATTTATATTCTTCGGGCTGAAAAACAATTACAGAATAGTTCAGAAGACAAACAGCTGAACACAGACAGGCTACTGATTCTAACTTACTGATGTAAAGACTAGAGTGCCTTAAAAGGAAATAAACCCACCATTTCACCTAAACATTCCATTATTCGTGGGATTATATCACAAACTACAGGTGCTTTCAGATGTTCTACATAAGTTAGACATTGCTCATTTTCACAGTTCTCCAAATTTAAGTCATAAAAGTGAGCCGCAGTCACAAATGCTTTTACAAGTGTACCAGTTTGAAACAAATCTGCTAATACTCAGATTTCCTCTTAAGTTCCCAAGTTAAAACGGACAGTCTTAACTTGCTGTCTTGAAAAATATTTTAAAACAGCTGAAAGCTTTAAACTGCAAATTTAAAGCAAGACACACAGGAACCCATAAAATCAATAATTAAAGGTAACATTTAGAAACAACATAAAAACCACAGTAAAAATCTGCATGAGAGGAAGATGGTATTTGTGTTCACAGCTGTTCTTGTAAGTTGAAAATAATCAAAGCACCTGTTCTGAATAACAGTACTGAAGATAAAAATTGAAGGCTTCACAGTAATACACACTTTCAGTGCCACTTTTCTACTACAATGTTTCCTGAAAAGACAGCAGGGATTCAAAACTTGCAGACTGAATACAGGAAAACCAGTACAAATTTCATAGCAACAGAATTAACAGTTAAAGCAAACAAAAATGGTGTCACTGATGTTTCTTACACTGTAAGAGTTCAACAGAAATATAATCAGTTTGAAGTCCTGCACATGCTTGTGACAAGAGCTGTTGGCATAGGAGTGCTGAATCATTCAGCACACCCTACATACAAATCAGTGTAAATTAACTAACCAAGGTCTGAGGAGCTCAAGCCAAAAGGAAATCTGATGAGATTATTTAGTCCTTCCATATCAGAGAAGGTAACGTTAGCTTTCCAATGGATTATTTGAGAGATTACTCACACTCAGAAGCTGTATCTGCTGCTTTCACAAACAGCAGAAATCACTGTCAATCCTTCCCAGCCTCTTACAACCAAGAGCAGGGAGCTTTCAGGATTCTATCTACACGTCACAAGCATCTTCTTCAAAAGACGGAAGATGCTACTGTAAAAACAGATCTTTTCAAGTTGAAAAAAATACGTTTGGTCAGAATTGTACATTAAGAGGATTCTGAGTAGAGTTCCAGCATTCAGCATCACATACAAGTCCAGAAGTGGCAGCACAGCTGCCTGTAAGGCATTTTAGGAATGATTCCAACACAGCTCACTGCCTTCAGCATTTTATTAGGTTTGACTAACACAAGAAACCTCTCACACTTTAAGTTTGCCATTAACCCCATGGTCAACCCTGAAACATCTGTAGACCTTCCATAAGAGCAGATGCAACACGAAGAGCGATCATTCCCATGCGTGGAGCTCACTTCAACCTGTCAAATGAGAGGTCAATTCCTGTAACCAATCCTACTAACTGGCCCAGTCCTGAAAGCGGAAACAGTCACTGGCAATCTTCCACACTGTGTTGGTAGGTGTGGCTTGTGCTGTCAGCAAGAAGTTCTGATTGAAGTAGCGCTGCTTGTCACCATCAAATTTTACTGTCCCACTTGTCACCACGAGGACTGTTGTCTGGCCTTGAGTAGCTTGCTCTTCACAAGGAGAAAAAGTACAAAGAATACAACTCAAACGAAGACTAACAGGTAAAGAAGTAGGAAACATACATAGAAGTTTCATTCCATTCTGTTATCCCAGTTATAGGCTAACAATCGGTTACACAGTCAGGAAAAGCACAGTTTTGCTGCATCATTTCTAGACAGACAATGGTGCTTTCACTCACCCACAGCACTTTCTAATGGTCTTTCTATTTTCATCTCATATTGTTCATTTTAGAGCACTGTACCAAACACTTGACTTTTTGCTTGGAATAAGCTCTCATTAGCTGAGATCTGTATATTCGTATTTAGCAAGTTGTATACTATTTTTCCCCACTATTAGAGATTATATCTTTTCCACAGCAGAGCAAAGCAAGTGTGCTTGACCATAGACTTTTGCCTTAGTTCTATTGCCAAAATATCCATTAGCAGCAATTTATTAACTTCTCAGTTATGCAAGCCTTTCTTTAGCAGTTGTTAATGAGAAATCTGATGAACTTAACGTCTATTCCAGATGTAAAGAAATCGGAGCACATACGGGTTAATTATTTGTTTCACGTTATACTGCATGAGAGACTACAGTAGAGGACTCTTGACTCTTAGACATTTTCAAGGACAACACAACCTGATAAGCCAGACTTTTTCAATACAAGAAAATACATCACATCTGCATATGAGATTAACAAAAAAGTCCTTAAAAAATTTTCCAAGACATGAGAAGTGTGGAGTTGCTGCATCTCTTAATTTGTCCTTTATTTATGCAGAACTTGACACTTCAACCCTCAGCACTTTCTCTAAGCTTGTTCCAAAAGGAATATTAAGCCCTCCTATAATTGCGGTTCAATTACAACAGTTATAAAAGGACTGGAAAATAAATATATAAACTGTAATACAATCATACCATGAACGGGCTGGCAGTCCAACACATTAACCTGGAATTCACTAGATGGCAACATCTCAAAAAATTTATTCAGTTCTTCTTGCCCGGACACTGCATTACCATTCCAAACCAACGTTGCCTTGTCCAAATAAAGTCTTGATAAAGCCTGAGTGATTATGAAAAATACGTATTTAGGGAAAACGTGTAAACACACACAATGACAACTTACAAAAGAATGTTCTTTGAATATTTATGTTGTGAATTACTGATTTCTTCTGTTAACTTTGGTAAAACGCCCTCCTGAAATATTAGCTCCTTTTAACAATTAGCTCTCCTGCCCAAGAATTAAAATGAACTGAAACACAGTCTCCTTTGTAACTTGCATAGTGACTCCAGATTTAAATACTGATGAGATTCCTTTAACAAAATAGTGGCAGAGCTAAGCAAGTTGTTAGAAAAAGGCTAGTGATACCTTTCCTGAATAATTTATCACTGATTTTTAGGGAGTGGGGAGGTGTGCAACACAGATTATGTGAGGAAAGTATAATTTCAAGTAAAAGAAAACAAAAAGTGAAGAAGACCAGAAATAGCAGAAAGTCAAAAAGGACAGATATCTGCAGCAGCAGACCAGAACAAGCTGTAAGAGCTGAGTAACTGCTCAGCTCTCCTTTAGGCTGTTGATATACCTGTGCCTAACCTACATAAGCACAAGGTGGCTAGGAAGTAACATGCAACTGCTGATATTTTTACATAATCTAAACATGATTAAATTACAATACATCTAAAATTCCAAAGAGCAGTCTCCACAGCTCTGTTTTGGTGCAAATATCCACAACACATCAGTGGGGCCCATGGAGACTTTCAGAGCCAGACAGATCTGTTTCTGCTTTATCTTTAGGCACTCCTGAAGCCCCTCGGAAACCAAAGTGATAACTGCTAATAAAAAGTTTAGAAAATAATACACTGAATCCTGACCTGAGAGTCAAATAAAGCATGCTTCATCTGCCTTTACTGACCAAATTCTGTACATGTAAACCACAGCCGGACACAAGCCGAGCACTTTGAGAAAGGGCCCTTTTAACACAAAGCTACACAGTAACATAAAATTCTACAGGGCAGCCTAAGGGGAACAAGCATCTCAACTGGGCCAGAAAACCAAGCAAAAAAATGCACGAGACAGTTCTCACTATTGTCAAAATATCTACATACCCTTCTCCTTTTATCCATTGTTTCATAATAAATGTTGACAAATTCATCTGCAGCTCTGCAAGCTTGATCCACATAGGTTTTGAAATCCTGGAGAGAAAAAATCATACCAAATTACTTAAGTGATTTATGCAACCTAGTCATCTATGCAACTTCTCAAGCAAGTCACTTTCTTTTCCATCCTTACTGAAAGACGATGTCAAATAATGTCAAAATTGATTCCAAACTCCTTTCCTACTTGGAGGACATACCAGCTTTTAGCCAGGTGACAGTTTTAGGATTCATTTTGAATTCTGATGTATTTATTGTACTTAAACTGAAAAATGGGTTACAGCTGGCTGCGAGTGGTGTGAACATTTAAGTATTTAGTGAAAATATTTGTTGTGGTGATTGCTGTTCTGAAACAAAGTTAAGGGAAAAGATTTATTCAACCTATTTCTGAAAATTAGCAAGAAATCCATCATACTGCCACCATAGCCTCATTTTAAAAATATCTGAATATGTACATATATAAAATGTAATAATGTATAACTGGATATATAGATATAAAAATCAGAGAGAGAGAACACGCACACATGCTGGATCTATTCTGATATCAATCATTCCAGTGCTATATCCACAGGTATAAACCAAACATTTCTCCTTGCATCTCATTATTTTCCTTACATTTCCCTAATTTTATTCATCTAAAGCCAACTGCCTGCGCTGTTGCAGCACTGCACTATGATCTCCCTCAGTCATTTGTTCACTTTGTTTGGCCCTTGATCCCTTACAGAGCCTGAATTATGACATCCTGGAAAGCAGTGATTCTGAATTTTCTGTCCAAATAGCAATAAAACTGCATTTGGTTCTGTTATAGTTTTTTTTGTTTAAAATACTATCATTTATTGTAACTCTGTTTCAGCATTATACTCTCAATATTTGCAATTAAATCAGTACTCTGAAATTTAACTGCTTAACTTCTCTTGGCAGAACTACCACAAACTCTCCAGAATAACCACAAGAAACACTTCTACTCAGAGAAATCTCCTTACTGCAAAATACTTGCTTGTTTATCAACTAATCCCTGCTTACTCCACAAACCAAATACTCTCATGTCGCCACATATTGTTCTTGTGATCTTCCTCAACAATGACAGGAGCCTGCTCTTCACCTTCCTATCTTCTCCAGCAATTTCTGAACCCACAGGCTAAATCCAAAACAAATACAACAAAGTTGTCTTAAAGATGCTTAAGCAAGGGCCAAGAGAAACACTCCGGCACTTGGAGACAAGAGTGTCAGACCCCCCACTAAGGGCACAGTGACTGTACCTCAGCTTGGCACACCGTTTAGAGCAGACAGCTGGAGCTCTCAGTCAATGCACACTTGCACACACACACATGCTTCCTAACCAGCAGCCAAACGCATCGCCGTTCCACTGCCAAACAGATGGCATGGCCATGAGGAAGAGCACTGGAGAAACACTGGCAGAGTGGAATGAGCTGTTCACATACCCGCAATGTAAGTCACACAGAAAATAAGCTTCACACGTTTTGATACTCCAGACCAGTTCTTTATAACCACAGCCCTGAATAAGTTTCTAAGCTCTGAAAACAATTTAGACTGGAAGAAACTTGTGGAGCTCATTTGGCCCAAATTCCTGCTCCAAGCAAAGCCAACTCCAAAGCCTAGCTGATGCCACTGCGCAGTCACAACGGGCTGCTCAGGACCCGGTCTCCACTCAGGCTTTGAACAGCTCTGAGAATGGAGGTGTCACAGCTCCCTCGGGCTCCTGCTCCAATGTCTGACTAACTCACTCAGGAATCATGGAATCGCTTGGTTGGAAAAGACCTTTGAGATCATCAGGTCCAACCGTACCCGTCCACTACTAAACCAGACCCCCGAGAAACTCATCGGCCCATCTTTTAAACGCCTCCAGACATGTGGGCTCAACCACCTCCCTGGGCAGCGTTTCCAGTGCCCGACTACCCTTTCAGTGAAGGAATTTTTCCTGATGTCTAGTCTGAACCTCCCCTGGCGCAACGTGAGTCCATTCCCTCTCGTCCTGTCGCTGTCACTTGTGAGAAGAGACCAACACCCACCCCGTCACACCCTCCTTTCAGACAGTTGTAGACAGAGATGAGGTCTCCCCTCAGCTTCCTCTTCTCTAAGCTAAACAACCCCGGCTCCCTCAGCCGCTCCTCGCAGGACTCGCTCTCCAGCCCCTTCCCCAGCTTCCCTCCTAGCACTTAACAGAAAAGCCAGAACTAAAAGAAAATAACGAAAGGGAAAAAAATCAACCCTCGAGGACGCCGAGGGCCGTTCCAAGGAGCTAGCCCATCCGCCGGCACAACACAGCGCCCGGCCTAGCGCCTCTAGGCTGCCAGGGACGGCGGCCCGGGCAGGCTCGGCTCGGCTCGGCTCGGCTCGGCTCGGCTCAGCCCGGCCCAGCCCGCGGCCCTGGCGATGTCGGACTCACCACGGAGGCGGCCATGGGGAGAGAAGCGCGCGCGGGACGACGCCGGATGTGCCCACGCTCGGGGCCGCCGCTTCCGGGTTCCCGCCAGAAGGGTCCCGCCGCGGCCGGGGGCGGCGCCCGGGGGTTCCGGGAAGGACACGGGCCTGGGGTGCGCTTTACGTCGTGGCATCACTGAGGGGGGAAAGGAGCTCTGAGGTCACAGAATCACGGAATGGTTTGGGTTGGAAGGGACCCCAGATCCCATCCAGTTCCAACCCCCTGCCATGGGCAGGGACACCTCCCACGGGATCAGGGTGCTCCAAGCCCCATCCAACCTGGCCTGGAACACCTCCAGGGATGGGGCAGCCACCACTGCTCTGGGAAACCTGGGCCAGTGTCTCCCCACGATCATTGTGAAGTGTTTCTTCCTAATGTCTAATCTAAATCTCCCTGCTTCCAGTTTAAAGCTGCTCCCCCTCATCCTATCGCTCCATACCATTGTAAAAAGTCCCTCCCCATCTTTCCTGGAGCCCCTTTCAGCACTGGGAGGCCGCTATGAGCTTTCCCCAGAGCCTTCTCTTCCCCAGTCTGAACAACCTCAACTCTCTCGGCTTGTCCTCATACGGGAGGTGCTCCAGTCCGCAGATCAGCTCTGTGGCCTCCTCTGGACCCATTCCAACAGTTCCATATCCTTTTTATGTTGGGGATTCCAGAACTGGACACAGGACTCCAGGTGGGATCTCATGACAGCGGAGTAGAGCGGGAGAGTCACCAAGTCCACCTGTCAGCCCAGCACCACTATGGTCAACAAACCATGTCCTTAAGCAACAGACCTACATGGTTTTTGAACCCCTTCAGGGATGGTGCCTCCACCCCTGCCCCAGGCAGCCTCTTCCAGTGCCAGCCAACCAACCATTCTGAGTTATCTGTCTGACACCAAGCAGTGTGCGGGTGAGGACAGAGAAAGCTGTCAGTTTGTGCTGCTTTTGAAACCCTTATTAGGTATTTTTATGAATAGAAGAACACATAACTTGGAGGAATTCAGCATCTTCCAAAGCAGTGAAAGTGGTCAAGATGCTTTAAGTGCTTTGTCACAGTGGCTTACAGTATTTCAGTGGTCTGTATATGAACCTGTGAACGCAAACAAGGATATAGATGCCTCAGATACTCAGCCAATAATCTGAGTGGGAAAAGGCACGCATCAGTTACTTAGCTGATAACACAAGTATTGTGTGCAGTCACAGGTAACATGGCCATAAGTACAACACACTGTGTCTGGAAGACCCTGGATATCAAAATAGATCAGTACATAAGCACTATACCCGTGACTTTTATACATTTTCAGTCTCTGTGTGCTTTTCCTCCATGCACCTTCTCTCCCCATGGCAGTGGTCACTCAAACAGAGACGTCCCAAGATCCCTGGTTGCTGTGTTACAGGGCAGAACGCACCCAGGCTCAAGCTCCCACCACGGGGAGGAAGCAGACAAGTGCATGAAGGAAACTCACACTGTTTTCCAGGAACAAGCAAAGTCAAAAGGCCGGCTCATTAAATCTTCATCACGTGATAAGTAACAGGAAAAGACCTGATGGGACTCAAGAGGTCTGCAATTAGTTACTAAAGATGATCATAGACTCACAGAATCATTGAGGTTGGAAAAGACCTGAAAATCATCAAGTCCAACTACCAAACCACCACATCCACACATCTTTTAAATACCTCCAGGGATGGTGACTCCACCAATTCCCTGGGCAGCCTGTTCCAATCCTTGACAATCCTTTTAATGAAGGATTTTTTTCCTAATATCCAGTCTAAACCTCCCCTGTTGCAAGTTGAGTCCACTTCCTCTCATCCTATCACTGGAGAAGAGACTAACACCCACCTCACTACAATCTCCTTTCAGAGCACTGTAGAGAGGGCTAGGATGTCCCCTCAGCCTCCTCTTTTCCAGGCTAAACAATCCCAATTCCCTCAGCTTCTCCATAACCCCTGTGTTCCAGGCCCTTCTGCCGGTTCCATTGCCCTTCTCTGGACGTGCTCCAGCCCCTCACTGTCTTTCTTGTGGTGAAGGGCCCAAAACTTGAGGTGCAGCCTCACCAGTGCCAAGTACAGGGACACAATCAATTCCTCGCTCCTGCTGCCACACCGTGGCTGACCCAAGCCAGGAAGCTGGTGGACTTCTTGGCCACCTGGGTCACTGCTGGCTCGTGTTCAGCTGCTGTTGACCAGCACCACCAGGTCCTTCTCCACCAGGCAGCTTTCCAGCCACTCTTCCCCAAGCCTTGAGTGTTGCATGGGGTTGTTCTGGACCAAGTGCAGGACTTGACACGGAGCCCTGTTAAATCTCATACAGTTGGCCTCAGCCCATCGATCCACGATGTGGAAAGAGATCGTATACTGAAGGTGATAAACATTCTGGGAACAGAAAGGTGCATCTGTGACAGAGCTGCTGGGAGACGACTAAGTGTGGGTCAGGGCATGTGAGGCTGTGCTCTTTAGTACATTGGACCACATCCAGCAGTGTCAGCTGTACACTAATTTGTCATTGCTGTGTAGGAGATGTATCACTACGAAACAGCATATCCTGCTGAATTAACAACTGCTCTGTGACGACTGCTTAATGCAAAAGTTCAAACATCCTCCCCTTTGAAATCTTAAGGGTGACTACACCATCCTTACCTATTTGCCTCAAATTAATGAGTACATCATAAAACCTCTCTCATATAAAGAAGAGCGATCATCAGTTTTCAAAAAAAAAAGTAAGGCACTGAAATATATCATTTGTTCAAGGTCACAAAGGGAGACAATCGGAGAACTGAAAATTGCAGTTCTAATCTTTTCCCTTAATCTTGTAAATATCTTTACTCCATTCTCAAATATATCAGCATAAAATTAAAAAAGAATCAGTCCCATCTGATATGTCCATTATCTATTTCATGTTTATTTTTATCATCTTAGTGACAATGTGTTTCAAAAGGTAGTGTTATGTTCCAAATGAGATTTGTAGGGAAAAACCCCTGTAAATCCTAGTGAACTGAAGGACTCGTATTCGCTTTATCACAGAGACTGTGAATAATATGGACAAAACAATAAAAACGAGATAAGTATCTGTAAAATCATTAGCCATTCATTTACTCATGTGTCTGTGAAACCTGGAAGAGGACTAGGCTTAGCACAAGCCTTGCTGCTGGCAGATTGTGCAAAGTTCTTTGTATCTTTCAAACACATTAAACTAGGGATCTGAGGAAAAACTTCCGACTCTCATTTATCAATGTCTGCTCCAACAAAAGACGTAATATATAGAGAATAAAATCAGATATCATAGAAACTGAAGTAGCTAATTAGCCTTCTTTCTGTCAGGTCAGGATTTTTCTCTACATGTTATACTTTTTTTATACTATATTTCATGCAGAAATACTTGACACAGTGGGATCATTGTAGTTTCTTTAGCAACAGTTAATCAAAAGAGTACTTCTCCAGCAGGATTCACTGCAGACTGCCCACTGGAAATTAGGAAGGTAGATAATTTGAAGATTCTCTATGCCTGTTGCCGGCCTGCCTTAGCACCAGTCATTATTCAGTGGAGTAACATGTCAAACGGAAGGTGAATTGAAAACATGGGTGTGAATTTCATTCTCAGCTACTTCTAAAGATGACACAAAATTCTGGTTATCATTTTAGAGTAACAACTTCTTGTTGGTATCAGCTAATTGGGGAAACCTCCAAAAGTAAAATTCTTCCTTAACACCAAGCAGTATGCAAGACCTGGTTTGAAATGTTACTGTGAAAGAAGCACTCAGTGGCTCACAACAGTGGCCAAAGCATATTTAGATCTAAACTTCTTGGAAAAACAGAGGTTAAAAAAAATAGAAAATCACCACTCTAGTATTTAATTAAAAAACTGAGAGCAGCAAGAAATGTAAAATATTTGCAGATGGTGCAGAAACTGCTTAAAGACATTAGAAATATGGGATACCTTGTGAATAAATGCAAGTCCAGAATGCTTGGTAACAGGCTGATGTAGAAAAGTAAAAGAACAGAGACATCCTTAAAAAAAAATTCTTCCAAATGTAGAAAAAAACCCATAAAGTTTGGCTAGTGAGGTTGAAAAAGGAAGTAAGGCAAATCAAAAATAGTCCTGAGAAACATTTTACTAAGGCAACACTATAAATGAAATCCTTTTTCAAGGATTCACATCAAAAGCAAGAAAACACATCAAAAGCAAGAAGTCTTGCCAGAAAATCTCTAAGGCCAACAAGTGATCAGCATGCACCAAAAGAAGACAAGGCTGTAGTTGAAAGCTAAACAAATTATTTGTGTCTTTGATCACCATGGAGGAGTTTATAAAGTATCCTATATCAGAACCTTTCTTAAAAGGGAATGAAACGGAGGATCTATCATAAAAGTGGAATGTCAGTACTAAAGGTGTTAGAACAAATCCATAAAGCAAACAGTGACAATTTATATGCTGGTTTATGTGCTCCTGAAGGACACACTAACCATGGTCTATAATCTCTAATTTACAATGGGCTCTGCCCTCAAGGAATGGAAGGTGGCAAATCTTAGGCTTTTCTAAAAAAAGCTCCAAGATGGACTTGTAAATCTGATGGCTGTCCTATGCAAGCAGGTAGAAATTATACTAAAGAACAGAATTGGTAGGTTCTTGGATAAACACAACATACTAGAGTAGACTCAAGATAGTTCTTTAGGGAGATGTTATTCTTTGCAAATGTATTACTTCTTCAGAAAAGACAAGAATCATTTAGGTAAAGAGCCTTCTAGTGAACAGTTTTTCTTCTACTAAGTGATTTCTGTAAAATTACAGGTTTTACTAATCCATTAGTCTAGAATTATCACACTTGGAAGCAGTTAAGTAGATTTTATATGAAACAATTCATTTAAATGCACAATTCCAAGTACCATGGATGATGGCAGTGGAATAATGAGGCTCTTTATTTACCTTCTCTCACTTCTTTACTCAACCCAGCTACTAAGAATCTTTGTAGCATTTTGCTGGCATTTTTGCTGATTGAGCAAAATCAGACTCCCAAAACGCTAACCTAAATCTGACCCCCTGACAAAACATTTTCTTTACTTGGAAAGCATCATTTGGAGAGGAAATAAAGGAGCCCATCACAAACATATCAGGGATTTTCTGCAAGACTCCTCTTCAGTTGTTTTCCCTTGGCCAAGCCTTCAATTTGGGTGTGTAAGTCTTAAGAGTAGTTATGAGGAGACAGAATTTCCACAGCCGTACTGTATATTGTCCAAATATTCCCTACATATGCATTTGGATTTAGTTCAAGTAACAACCAAGTGTAACTCATAGTTTATCTCCAGAAGCCCAGAAGTTCCTCAGGCTTTATCTCCAATACCTCAAGTCATGCTGCCTAATCCTTACCCGTGCTCCTCAATTATTATATTCCAAAAAAAACCATGTAAGACAGAAATGCCAGAATGACTTGGCAGCAACGACACTGAACTCCTATGCAGAGTTCAAGCAGAGATGACTCATCAAAATATCTTTACATCTGAAGGAAGCTCCTAGAATATGCAGCGCTACTGCACCCACTTACCATATGGAAGGGAAATTTTGAGTTAGTTTAGATCTCACAGACAAAATTGGAGGCAAAAATGTCACTTTGTTGAAATTGCTGGGTTCAGCTATTACCACTGTGAGATGAACTTAGATACGTGGAGTGGTTTTGATTCTGAAGTCAGTAATGCTAACCTTTAAAATTATTAGTTGCTGGAAATCTTCCCAAATAGCTCATGTTAAGAACAATTAAATAAAATGGCAATCGCAACAAAATGGCAAATAGGATGACGTATCTCCATATCTGCATGGAGATAGAATGCAATTCTTCAAAGTGACTGCTTTATAACTTCACTGAAATTTACTCAAAATATCATAACTAATGATGAGTAAAAATGTATTAAGCTTTCAAAAATGCATTCAGCCATCTGTGTTAGGCCAGATTTTCTTTTGCTTTCATGAGTTGATCAATTAAAATGTATTAAGATTGATAGCAAGGCACTGGATAATTTCAGAATCACTGACAAAATGCATAGATTTTTATTGTGAATTATTTTGATCCTGGGCAAATAATGATCACAGAATGAAAGTAGAATTCAATCTGCAACAAGACGCAGGGCGTTCACATTTGTCCCATAGAATCCTCACATGACAGTTCGGTACACTTGCATTAGTATCTGTGCAAAAATGAAGCCAGACTACACGTTGCTAGGCCTCTTTTCAGACTAACCTTGTACTGTGTCACAGAAAATGGTGATGTTTCTGTAATGACTTCAGTAACAGACTAAAATGAGGGCTATAAGGTCCCGATTATCCTTGATAAAAGGAGTAGTCCTTAGTTTTATAAATAATCTTGCTGGTCTTAGATTAATGTGTTTGTAATATTTCAAGGGTTTATAATTTATTCTCCTTTAAGGTTACAAAAGTAACACTGACATTTAAAATAGAATATCCTCTATAAAGAAGCCAACAAACTACTATGCTTTTTAATTTATTGATTTGGAATACACGTAACATTACTCAAATCACAATATGCTTGAACTCTGCAGGTTCAAAATCTCACCGCAACATTGTACACAGCACTGAAGTGCAAGTCCAGGAGGCAGCAGAAGGCAAGGGTCTTGCCAATTTTAGTAGCCACCCTACTGAATAGAGACCAAAGAAATTATTCATGGCCTGTGCCAGTGATTAAAATCAAACAGGTCGGTTTATCAGCCTTCACTGATCACATGCCACATCCAGCATCCCTGTTAACAATGTCCAATTAACAGTTCAAAGATTTAGCAGGTATAGTGATGGTGACCAGAAGAATTCCCTCCAGGTCAGTGATTCATACAGTGCTTCAGCTTTCCAGATGGTAAAGCAGTATCTTTGAAGTCATATAGGTCACATACACTATTCTCTAAGACCATGAATCTTTTTGAATAATGAATGGGTCTTGTGAAACACAGTATCCTCAACTTTTGTTAAAGTTACCAAAGCATCTAATAATGTTACCCAGATGTACAGAAGCTTAAGGAACAGTCTCCAAAAAAAAGGGAAGCAATTTACACTAGCGAAACCCAGACAGTTTCTGATTGATGCCATGCCTGTGAAGCTGGATCACGACTCAGTGTCTGAGGGTTTTGTCTGAGCAAGGGCTGAATAAGAACTCAAAGATTCATCTCTTGACGTTAATGGAGATTGGGAGTAGGTCCCAGGTGCTGAGCACATCCACACTTTGACCTATATGCTGGATGCAAAAATACAGCTAAAGCTGGAGTTTGGACTTATTAAACTACCACGCACTTAAGGAGGCCTGCTTTGGCCAGTTCATTCTCAACGTAAAAGGCATTTGCCTCTCAATAGACCCAGGCACAAGTTGTATTTGTTACAGTCCTATGGGGACTCTGAACTATGCACCACTTCACCTCAAATTCCTGTCATACCAGAACTGGAAGAATGTAATGACTCTGAGCCTGACAAATACCCCTCTCGTTTTTTAAAGAAAAACAGGAGTTTCTCTGTATTGAAGTCATAACTGTTCCACTGGGATATGGTGAGATCAAGTACAAATAACTGTTTTATTTTAATTAATGTCAAAGCACTCCCAAGTGGGATAAATTTTCAGAACAGGTTGGTTCTAAGTGCCACCACAGTTGCTAGTTAAAAAAAAAATGTTTAAATTTTTCATTTATCCTATCCATTTCATTAGGTAATGACATGCTATTTTAGCTCTTTTGAAGATCTGGTCAGGTAAGCATATTTGTATTCCAGCAGACTCCATGATAGTTAAATGTAGCAAGCTGAAATCCAGATTGTGTATATGTGCACTCAGACATATTTATATACTAAAGAGAGGGAGTCTATAGTCTCACCTTTAAGGCTTGTAAGGTAGTTCTATGCGCACTTGTCCTTTTGTCTCAAGATTTCAGACTGAAATTTTGGTCATGCTTCGGCAGTGTACTGTATCATCTCCCAGTGTAGTATCAGCTCCCAGTGGTGTCCTGTATAAACAAAGCAAAAAGGTTGCAAGTAGCTATTATCAAGATATCGGAAGTACGAAATACCTATACAATGCCTTGCATCATACACGTCAGCTAGGAAGGATTTTATTGTAACCCCGCAGCACGGGACCATGGTTTTCTTTAACTTGTGAGCAGCCAAATCAGCACACTTCATAACCATTTCTCATTGGGACTGCAAGCACTGTACCTGCTGGTCCTTTTTCCTGTCTCTGTCTAGTACTGCTCCGTTTCCACTAAAGCTTGGAAAGAAGAATGTCTTTCTTGCATCCAAGTTTTCCCTTTACACAGCTTGCCTTTACATAACCACATTGCATTCTGAGGGAAAAATCGGTATATAAAGTACTGGGAAACAGAACCTCTGACTGCAGAGGTTTACATCCCAGCTGGGAAAACTGTGAACTGAGCAGGGAGTAGAAATGGTTTCAGTATTGTAGTGGGTTTTTTAAACACTCTTCCAGTTTGTGTAACAGGAGCTCTTCTAGTTAGACAGGTGAGAGTATTTTCAACATTTACATGTGTATGAAATCCTTCTTGACAATGTATCTGACTGCCTGGAAGAGTAATTTTATCTAAATTTATACCTGAGAAACTATATATTTTTAATGGGAGAGCATCAATATAGTGAAAGTTCACTCATTAACTCACTGTAGACCATGACTCTTGTCAGCACATCTGCTAAAAACTCCTCTCCGTCCTTACACAATAACCCACACTGAGAGTATGTCTCTCCTTACTGTTGAACACAGTGACCCAATAATTCTAATCTCACATCAAACTAACTAGGAATTATTTAGTAAAGGCAATGAAGTTTGAATGCGGTAGATTTTCTTAATGTGAGGAAAGAACCAAGCTCACTCTTTTCACTTTAGGAATGCGGATAGCAAAGATGAAAGGTAACTCTAAAGTAGATTAATTATGTTCTCACCGCAAGCACAAACAACTAAATTGTTTCAGGAAAATGGAACCTGTATTATATTTCTTTATTACATAGATTATGACACAGATGACAGAAAACAGTCAGATATCCTTGGCAAAGTCAATACATCTATTTTTATGTATTGAATTACTTGTTAAATTATACAGGAAAAAATCTTGTGTTGGACTTTACAACCTGCTTCTCTTATCTTAATAGCTTGCTATTAAGATAAGCTTCCATAAGCTTCATCTATATATGTCATTTATAGCTTCATAAAATCAACAACCTAAATCAGTGGGGCATATTAATTCTATACAAAGGTTCATTCTCTAGAGGAACATAAATATTCATTGAAACAGATTCATCCTTATATAGTAGTCCTGTTCTGTGGGCCTTTGAATGGGCAGAGCAAAGCAATACCAAAGCCCAAAGAGAACTGGGCTGTGTGAGCGCCTGGAACCACCTAACTGACAGCAATAGAATAATGACAACCAAAAGAAAGAATTCACTGAGTGACATACAGCACGAAACAAGCATTACCACGCCAAAACGTTGAGTCATATACGTTTTGCTTCATGAATACCTGAAGAAAGATAGTTGGAAGGCAACCTGATGTCAGTAGAACACTTAGACAAGAGATATAGAAACCCAGACCATAGGAAGGAGAAACAAAAATCATTTATCACCTATTTTTCTGATTATATTTTCCATGCTTCAATAACATTGATTTTTCCTGACAGATATACAGATCAGCAGATGGAGGGAGGCTGTTAATATTTTGCAGTTTGTCATCAACATTTACATTGTACTTTTTTCAAAAGGGGCTGTTTTTAAAAAAAGCTTTATCACAGTATTGTCTCTTCCAAAATGTTTTACAAATAAATGTAAAACTACTAGGAACAATCAGTGGGATTCAAGCGACAAAATGTTCCTTCTTTTCCTCTTTGATATGTGAGAAGGTGGAGTGTTAGAAATAAGTTGTCTCATTTTAATGAGGCAACACTTGTTATTTGGTAAATAAGCGTCCTGGCTGCCAAGTGTTGACTGAAACCTGGACTGGGTTTTGAATTTCTACTGAAACCTGGACTAGGTTTTGAATTTCCACTAAAACCTGGAACCAAATGAAACTATTTTGACCTGATTACCACATGCATGTATAACACAAAACAGCACTGTAAATATAGGTGAGCTTGCATGACAGTTCAATACTTTACACTAACTTAAACTGCAAGGACAATAGTACTGAGCGTTCCCTAAAATATCAGTAATCCGACAATCAACTGTTAAAACAATGGCAAAAGTTCCACTAACTTTAATGGAAGCCAGATCTGGCCTTTGGTTTGTTTGTTTTGTCTAAGTTGGGAATAAACAAAGTTACTTCAAAATGTAACTTCCATCACTGCCTCAGTTACACAGCTCCAGTTGTAGCAGCTATCTTGGCTAAATGTCAAATGATTCCATCAGCTCTTTGAAGACAAATATTAGACAGAGGCTGCATCTGGAATAATTTCCCCAAGCATCATTCAATTAACCTACTTGGCTAAAAGGTGATGCACAAATCAATATTTTTTAACAGATGCTTGTTTCAGATGAAACTAATCAATAGGTATCCGAGCAATTTCAAATTAAAGACAAACACAGACAAAGTTAAAATATCAGCCAGTTTAGGTACCAAACGTATTGCAACTTAGAAGAGCTCTATTATTTTGGGTAGGATATTCCCTCCGTTATAATTTCAACATATCATCACTTTTCTTAAATTATTTATTGCTTTTCTAAAATAAAAATAAAATTAATAATAATTACTATCAGTTGGGGAGAACTCCAAACCAGGTGTGAGTTCCCCCTGTTGGTTCTCCAGCAGCTGTTAACTGGAACTGTGCATTCAGTTTGCTCTGACTATTTCAATTTGAATAGACCTGAATATTTGGAAATTTTCTGGATTTTTGTCACAAGTAGTTTTTCTTTTCCTATTCCTTCTAGCCCTGTACATACCTAAGGAGACAGATAAGCTATTTATAGGCAAAATGCTCTCTCTTCTCCTGAACAACTTAAGAATATTTAAAAGACAAAGCACAGAATAAGGGAGTATCTCCTGTAATCATGGTTTTAAAAAGTCGATGTAAATATGCTCATAGAATTATAATAGCTGTGTCCCTGAATTCTTATATATTAGTAATCACTGTAATCATTACTTAAATTTCAACACACTAACACACCATTGTGCAAAGGATTGAGAGCAGAACATTCAAGAATTTGGTAGAAGTGCTATCAAAACAGCCAAGAATAAGCCAAGGTGCCAATGCTCTGTTGATTTATTCCAGAGTGATGCACCTGGACCCACCAGCTTTCATACATCTTCCACCTGAAGCAACAGCTGTTTTCTCAGTAGTTGTCATATTGTCTGACAGAAATAATTGCTTGTTAAATTTGTCATCAATGATTCTCCGTGGGGTTTGAAATACTGCAAAATGTTACATTTTGTTCCCATCCTTAGGTTTTGACCATTTTTTCTTACACAATGTGCAGGATTCTCAAACCAGATTTTGTGCAGTTGTGCAACTCTAGTAAAAATTACAGGTCCTGCAGCACCTCCAGAAAGGTGAAGTTCAATGTGGTTCACTGTGAGCTAAGGACACCTAAGCAAGGGGATGTGGAAGGTAATGGTTAGTGGATCGGATTATGTGGCAGAGAAGATGGAAGGACCTGCTCAGGTCACCAGGCTAAGAACATTAGACTAATGAATACATTTTATATAAACTATGGGGGAAAAGGCCGCACCTTGAGTGCTGTGTCCAGTTCTGGGTCCCGCAGTTTAAGAAAGATGTGGAGATGCTGGAGTGTGTCCAGTGGAGAGCAACGAAGATGGTGAAGGGGCTGGAGCACAAGCCCTGTGAGGAGCGACTGAGGGAGCTGGGGTGGTTTAGCCTGGAGGCTCAGGGGAGACCTTATTGCTCTCTACAACTGCCTAAAGGGAGGCTGTAGTCAGGCAGGGGTTGGTCTCTTCTCTCAGGTGACCAGCGACAGAACAAGAGGACATGGTCTCAAGCTTCGCCAGGGGAGGTTTAGGCTTGACATTAGGAAGAAGTTCTTCACTGAAAGGGTGACTGGTCACTGGAATGCGCTGCCCGGGGAGGTGGTGGAGTCACCGTCCCTGGAGGTGTTTAAAGAGAGATTGGATGAGGCACTTAGTGACATGGTGTAGCTGACGAGTAGGAGTAGGTGTAGGTGTTGGGTCATAGGTTGGACTCGATGATCTCAAAGATCTTTTCCAACCTTATGATACTGTGATACTGTGAAAAGAGAGAGGGAAATTCCAAGTCATGGAAGTTACAGAAGATGTTACAACAGTCGGGGCTGGGAAGTGACCTTAGAGAGTCATAGCTGTGGGGAAGAACAAATATGTTTATCAGGAATGTTACTGGGGAATGTTTTGCGTGAAACAGCAGAATATGAATATTAGATAAACAAAGCAGCATGTTATTACACGGTTGAGCAACAGGGTGATATTTCCTGTGATGAAGATATTCAACAGGAAATGAAGCAACATTGTGTGATAGGAAAATGCTTACAGATTGAGAGGTAGATCTGAAAAACTTGAGAGTACAGAAAAGCTTTGAAGATGAGAGCTGGTGAAATCACTATACAAATAACAAGAAATAGAAGACAGTCATGTAATATTTCTGAAGACCTGAGAGAATTTCAAAACAGATGTTTTATGAACTGTAAGAGATAAGCACCAGGAGAGAAGGTAATGAAAAAAGTAGATCAAGATGTATCCTG
Organism: Neomorphus geoffroyi; assembly: GCA_033558235.1. Taxonomy (NCBI): domain Eukaryota; kingdom Metazoa; phylum Chordata; class Aves; order Cuculiformes; family Neomorphidae; genus Neomorphus; species Neomorphus geoffroyi. Next base: position 7,814,381 of record JAUMJM010000045.1, on the reverse strand, counting down.
AAAAAATTGCTTTTAAAGTATATTCGAATGGGAAATAATAGAATCAGTAAAGCACATAATGGATGGGAAATCTAGATAGCAGAGATAGTGCCTGCCAGTTAATTATCCACCTAATTACTTCTTTGTAACTAGTGTTTGTGGCACAGAAGAATATGTCATGAGTGAAAATATTCAGCATGTCAGACTACTCGCAACATAGAACAAATCAACAAAAACTCTCTTCAAAAAATCTTTCCACTAACAGCATACACTACCAGAAGCATGTGTGTTTTATGAAACTCTTGGACAGAGTGGACACTGCACAAGCAGAATAGCCCTGTCCTTGGAAAGGACCTCCTTTCCTCCCAGCTCTACCCACCCATGGTGGCTTGTTGATGCCTCATACCAGATTCACTTACTTTTTGGGGCTAAGCTACAAATTAAAAAAGACTACATAGAAAATTTTTAAGTGATCCCGTTTGGATCAACATGTAGGGTTACCATAATAAGTCACACAAAATATTATTCCTCCACAAATGGGATCTGATTAAACATCATCGAACTCAGGGAATTTGAAAGGGGAATCTTGCTGTAAGAAAACATGGCCAAAAATAAACAGTAGATGCCTATGTCTGTCCCCATCATTTGACGGAAGTTTGCTTGCCTTATACCAATCTTTAGATTCACTGACCCTAGAAAAGGAAGAGATGGAAAGACAAAGGCAGTCCAGTGGTATTTCCTCTGACACATGTATTCCTCTCCCGACAGGTGGCACCGGAGCAGCACCCTGGAAAACATCCTCTCCGCACAAGCACTAGCCAGGACAGCATCGCCTGTTGCCACACTCCAGGCATGATTTATGAGGTCAGACGTGGGCTAAACATTCTTAGACTACCGAGCGGTACATGGCTGAGGTCAAACATCAGGATAACATTTAACCATCACATGTCAGAGTAAAGTCTAAAGGACAAAATTTGGTGCAATATATTTACTTTCCATCTATGGAGGCACTTTGGTTTCAAAGAAAAAGGAGTGAAAAACTGGAAGACACAAACCTTTTTGTAAATGTTCGCTACCATAGACACACATCCACATTTAGTTGTCAACAGAAGTGTGGCTTTCAGTTGTCTGGGTATTCATTTTTAATGTACAGATCATACCAAAACACTGATGAAACAACATCCTGGAGAGTAGGTGTCAGAATTTTCTGTCCCAGAACTATCAAAACTTACAGCACTTTTATTCACCTTAGATGAGGACCTGAAAGCTTCCTTATTTTGCAAAGTTTGTAAAACCTTTCTGACTGGGCTGGGACACTGATTTAAGTTAAAAAAGCTTAGCGCACTGAGACAAAACTGTAAAGTTGTTCTTACAAACTACATTTATTACTGGCAACAACCAGCCTACCTAAGCACTCCTTCCCACCACCCGCTGCACACCTCTGCAAATCAGTAAGAATAATTAAAAGTAATATAAATAATTTGATTCCAAGCACAGTGCTCTGTAACTGACAGAGCAAAAGAACCAGCAATGTCATGGAGTCCAGCTGGGGTGTCTGTTGTGATCTGGTAGATCTTTGATGAAATGATGATGATAACCTGCAAAATATCAAACAGATAGACACCTGTAGAAGGAGAAAGAGAAGATACTTGTGTCTTTCATGAAGATTCCTGTTCGTTATTAAAACATCCATCCTTGAGATAGAATGAGCAGATGTAAAAGGAAGAAGAACACTTACGTAAAGGTCTGACAACATTGTAGAATACTTCTTTCCTTTCAGAATTGAGCAGATTGTACAAAATATTAGATATTTACAAGAACGTTATGTTCTTGAACATCAAAATGTTTTCTTAAGCTACCTGAAAGAGGCTACACACAACTCACATAAAGCTACAGCTTTTTAATCTATTAGGTCTCTGTCTAACATCCTAGCTGTGGAAACAAAACAATATAGTATTACTGAAGTTTGGAAATCACAGTGTAATAAAGGATATTCAAACACAGACAGTACCTTTGAGTGTCGCACAAATTAAAGTAAAAGTATAGGGAAATATTGAAAAAGTGTATTATTCTTATATTCACAGATATTTGGAAAAAGGTCATGTGGCACTTAAGTACAGAATCACAATAAATGCTTATAAGTTCGTTTTTGATTTCAAGCAGAAATACAAGAAAGCCAAACGACAGTGATGGTATGCATTAGCATGCTCAACTGCTGAAAAAGAACAAAATATGCTTAAATTCACAATGATTACGATAATTTAAAGTGGGCTCTGGAGTATGAAATAGCCTGATAGATTAATATGGAAGGGGAACTTTGGCAGTATTGACCTTAGATGCCCCAGACACTGAAGACTGTTGCAAGCCAAGGAAGTTTTCTCACTGCTCTATGAAGGCTTCTGCACACATTGAGTGCATCCTTCTATTTCTCCTACCACAGAGGGTTCTGCATAAAGAACATCTCTTCCCAGCAACTTAGCTTATGTTACAATGCTAGTCTATTGCCAGAGTGAATCACACAGCCGTCATGTACCGAGAGCAGCACTCACTGATGCCCTGGTGTATTCAACAGTGTTCTATATTCAATGGAGACTGTCAGTATCAGTGTCAGTTGCTTTCTGGTGGCTCTCATTTGAGAAAGGAGACAGAAATGTGCACAAGGGACATGTTCTAATTTTTATTTTTAGAAAGATCTTTACAACCTTGAACAACTATCAAGAAAAAGAAGTCAGTGCTGTAAACACTCTGGACTAGGAAGCCTAAGGTAATTCTAGTTCAGACAGTAGGGTCAGGGGGCTGCAAAGGGTCTGTGAAGCAAAATGCACAGGGCTTCCTCAACACCATTTCTGTATTGTTAGAGTATTTCCTGTTTTCATCCACCTGCATGTAGATACCACCAGCCTACTCCTGTGAAAAATTTCAGTGTCACTTAATTTACAAATCTGTGTGATTCTGAAAGCATGCGTATGGAGGTAAGAAATGTCACAACATCCTAAAGCAGGCAATGAGAAATTATAACTTCACTTATATCCCAGTGAAGACTTGAACTATAAAGATAACACACTGGCTTATATGGAAGAAGGCCTAGAGGATAAGGTCCTAGGAAGAGCAATGTTACATCGGTTCTCCCAGGTTACTTTAAATTGTTTTCTTATAACAGCTCGTTGGCATTCTTTACAACAATTAGATGCTTGTATAAAAAAGTTTTAAAAAGTCTGACATGGTGTACATTAGCTTCCAGAATTAGCTTTTCTGTGAATTTTCCAGTGACAGGCCCAAAATCAACTGAATTACACTGGTGTGCCTGGGTGGATGTTGATTATGGACCAGTAGTACGATTTAAAACAAATCAAATTATTAAGGATTTTAGGCTTAGGGTAGGTTCATGGGATGTCTACTCATCTAAGAGTAGAACTCTATAGGCAAAATCTAATTTATTATTTATAACATAAATAAAACTTCTGTCTTCCTGCATAATGTTTCAGGAGGTAGACAAAACAGTCAAGCTCTGAAGAGGCACTACATGACCAATAAATTCTGCTGACTGGCCCCCTCCCTCCGCTCATTTTATTAAAAAAGAATTCACTAGTCCAATAGGAAAACAGGTTGATTACTTGTGGTCATGTGGTGATACTTTAGAATAAATAATTTCAGTTAACTTTTTAACCCGTAGCCCTAGGTCTGTGTCCTACGACTTTAATGTGGCTTAGACTAAAGTCATGGACATAAAGATAGGCTATTTTGGGAAAATTCTAGCTGCAAAAAAGAGTTACAAAATAACGTAAACCCTAGAATAATTAACAAATTTGCCATGTTTTGAACTTAAGTCTGTATCTGCATCCTCAAGCTGGCACAACCGCTCTGCAGTGTGTGGCATCCGTGATTGCAGAGGCCCTGAAATGGTACAGGTTTACTTGCCACGACACTGGCAGCTATTCCAAATAAACTGACATCTCTCTCTTGCTGGCACCAGTGGACATCCTGAAAAAGTGGCGTGGCTGCTTCCTAACAGATGAGAGGGTGTGAGTGCTCTGAAAGCAGGCATGTGTAACAGGAGAAAATTTTAATTTGCATCCCTTAATAAAATATGCTTTTGCATTTATAAATCCAAACAAGAAATCTTGCATAGACAAAACAATTTGGACACAGGAAGAGAGAAAACATTCTGAGCAACTACATTGTTTTAAATCCTGAAATCAAATTACTCAGTGAGCTGGGAATCCAGTTCCTGGAGTACAGTCTATTTGTATATTTATTCCCTAATGAAGACTGAAGTTAGTTTCCTGATGAACTCAGAAGGAAAATGGTAACACTAATGATGGGGGTCAACCTGCTTTCTATGTCTACACCAGTGATTTGCAAAGGAACTTGCCCAGCTATTTGTCTCTCATCTCACAATTGTTTCTACTTACCTCATGGTATTTCAATTCTTGAGGCATTTTTTGAATTAAATTATAGGTTTCTTTGCAGATGAAAGTAATTCCAAATAGGAGATACACTCTTTTCACACTGCTCCAAGAGGGAATGCTCCCAGCAGTTACCCAGCCTACCATGTGTGCATATAAGCAACTCCACTTTGCAAAGACCTCTCAGCAGTGTTGTATAAAAAATGAAACTTAATCTGCTTCTGCCGGTTGTTCTTTACTTGCCTTGATATTTTGTCTGTCAAAACTGGATTTTACATCTCTTTGTTGATGCTTTTCCTTTCCTTCTTTAGCTTTGGTGCTCTTTTTGTGCCTTGTCCTTCTCATCCTTCTCAGGGAAATTTCATTACTTAACTTCCTCTTTTCTTTTCAGTACTTCAACCCCCTCCTTTGTTCCCATATATCTCCATTTCTTCCTTCTTTTCAACATGTCTTTGCTCGCACCCCAGCCACAATTCCCCAGTGGTACATCCTAGGAGCCAAATACTTTGGTTACACTGTGTTAGGAGACAAACAGGGCTTTTTAGCTATAAGGATTCTCAGCAGGTGATGGCTGACTGCTGGCTGCTGTCGGGTTCGATTAGGACACGCAACACCGTCATGGTAGAAACTACATAGTTGTTCCAAAGGTCCACCTTATCACATTTGCCCATGTGACAATAGAACAGATAAGATTTTCAAAAGGAAGGAAAGTACAGAATGTTTTCTCTCTGCAGCTGGCAGAGGAAAGACTGCTTGAACTCTTCGTCTCTGGAATCCAGGGCAGAAGCTCGGTAAGGCTGTAGTGCGCCCACACCTGGCCATGCTCCTGGCTTCATTGATGACTGCAATATTAGAATTAGGGAAGGTGAAAAAGAACATCCATGTCTGGGCACATGGATGGCTAGGGATGTATTACGAGCTATATAGTCCACTGTTGGAACACATGGAAAGCAAGAAAATAAGTAGGAACAGAGGGAAAAGCAGCCACAAACAACGTGATCTAGTTTATTTCAACATCAGCAAGAGGAAGCTCCTACACTCCAGTCCTTGGCAGTGTCTCTGAGTACGGACTCTGGCTGTTGGGATCACCAGTGTGGGACAAAATTCTGCTATAAAGGCTCAGACTGTAAAGAGAGCAATATTTTTTTGGAGTGCTTTTGAAATGAAGTAGATTGCAAACTACTGTACACAGTTTCATTGCTCAAAGTCAGATAACATCTAACACCAAATAACCTTTCACACTACTCCCCAGGAGATATGTGAAGAAATCAGCAACAACCGTTTCAGGATGGTAACTCAATTGCTATGAAAATCACAGTCATAGATTTGATTGATGGAAAATCACTTGGAGAAGTACGTGACGCTGTCTTTCAGCAGGGCAGAATGCTAGGAGGGAGGATATCTTATTGCAAAGTGAAATGGTGAGGTAATGGTAACATTATTTTATGAACTGCATACACATCAATGACAACTTTAAGCTTATTGTTCTGGAATGTCTTGAAATAACAGAAAAAGAATCAATGTGACCAGATATTAGGCTCAGAACATGGCTAATGACAATGCTAGCAACAAAACCAAGAGGAATTTTGTAGCCTTACATTGACCCGGGTTGCAGATCAACATTCCTTGTGTGTGTGTCAGTCACTTATTTTCTCCTCCCCAAAAAAGTTAGTATAGGAAAGTACAACCACATGTCAGATCAATCTAGCATATGCTCTTGTCCACTAGCAATGAAGGCTCACAAAAATCAGGCGCACATAGTGCTGTATGTTCTGTGAGAAATTACATCGGAAGGTACTGAATGTACTTATAAAAGCACTGTGCTAGAGAACAAAACAGTAACAGGTTCCTGAGCGCGCTGTTATTGTGCGAGCGAAGCATTCAGTCTTTGTACTTCCCTGAGCAACACCCAGCAAATTGGTGTGACTAGGGAAAACAGAGGTGTGGCCAGAACCCCATCTAGCATGAAATGATAGTGTTGATGATCATGTGGTTTGTTATTTTGCCCTTTAATAAGCTTTCCTGCATGGTCAGTGAGTGCACATTTGTCAGTCTAATATAGAGAAGTTCTGCTAAAAGCAGTAACCACCGTTTAACTGTTCCTGCCAAACAGTGCTGTTTGGGGTTGTAGAAGATCGTGGCAAGGGTCAGACGTGCCAAACCCCAGAAGCATCATCAAACGACGAGCATTATGTTACTGAAGTTCATTACGTAATCTCCTGCTATTAATAATTTTGCCACTGATTTCTGCAGGAGCCTGTTGGGTCTAAAGCCAGCTCATGATATCCACTGTCATCTGATCCCAGCACTGGCCCAGCTGTTAGAAAACTTAAAGTTCATTTAGTAGGTGTCCTACTCATCTAACTTGAGTGGCATTGAGCTACCTGTCAGCCCTTGCCCAGCTACTCACATTGCAGATACGTTGATGTACAGGCCTTTCACAGCATTTGCTCCTCCCTCTCTGCAGTTGGCCTTGACAAAGCCCTCCCACCATCTCCCAGCTGCCTTCACTTGGGCTCAGAAGGCAGCACTACATCACTTTTCACCACAGCACTGTCTCTATCTCTTTACTACCAAGAGTGTTTCTTTTTTGCAAAAAATTATTTTATTTTCACAGCATGCATGATTTCCCTTGAACTTTTCAAGGGTTTGATTTTGTAAAACATAGAGAACTTCCAGTTCCCGTTGTGTTCTGTGGATGATAAATACACCAGCACTCTGTGGGACAGACCCATTAAGCCTACATAGGCATTGCACCTGCAAAACTTCAATGAGTTTACACTGTCAGCCTGCGCTCTCCTTTAGACATTCCAGGTGTACGCTTTGACAGCAAGTATTTTAATTGAACTATTTTAAAAGTTTCTTTTCTTTTTCTTTTCTACTTTATTTTTCTCTGTGTTTAACTCCTTATGCTCCTCAGTGACTATGCTTTCCCAAAGTACAGCTACTAAATCTTATCTTTTGCAATGCTTCCTGTAATGCCATCTTTGTTCCACTTTTCCCAAATAACATCTTTTCAAATTTTTCCTCATTCACAAACACAAGTGCTTTTGCATTCTATGATGCTCCTCAAGCAGTGCTTTCATCCAAGTGGAGGAAGAGCTATAAATCATCTCTCCTGTTATAAAGCATTTACAACTTTAAGAAGCAACAGACACATCAGGTTGATATTTCATATGTGTGTAAAATAAAATGAGAGGACATTTGGAAAAGTTTCATATTGCTGGTTTTTAGATTTTGAGGCCTGAAAACTAAATTATGTTTTCATCATTAAAGAATATTTTTGATGTCTTCCTTGACTACAACAGACTCAAAAATAGCTTCACTGTTGGATTTCCTTTTTCTTTGAATCTATATATCAATTAAGGAAGTTGTAATTCGTAATAAATGAGCACACAGGCCAAAGAGAAACCAGTGCTATTCATTGTTTAGGGAAATAATTTGGCATTTAATGAGTTCTTTATGGCAGCTGAAGAGGAAAGTAATTAACAATTCATGTTGGGAGGGTTCCTGGCACTTCCTTCTAGCAAGCACAGTAGTTATGTTTTTTTATAATACAATCTTGCATATTTGCTAAATCATATATGTTCATATTGCCCTGACTTTTTTTAGATGAACAAATTAAATCAATGTGTAAAACCAAACAAGAAAGCAACTAAAATGTTAAATGTGAAATGCTGATTTGGTACTGTGCATCTTGCAGAGTGCTCTCATGGGCAATAGTTTAAGGATAAAGGGAAATCTGAAAGATGAATTGTATATAAAAATGAAATTATTTAGGAATTCTTGCATTCATCACCATGAATCCCATTAGGAATTACTTTACTCTGGAGGAATAATTACATGAGTAGTGGAGAGTCTCCTGGTTTTTGAATTATTTTATTTTTATTACTGTTCCTATTCTCCCTAGTTTGGAAAAACAGTCATTGAAACAAAGTCTAGACCTGGAAATCTAGCCTTCCATTGATTTATTAACTAGAAAAAAAGAGAGGAGGTTAAAAGCAGAAAACAGACAAATAAAGGCTAAAATGTAGTGTTAAATCCAACATAAACTAATATGTTTTTTTAACCTTCTTTATTTGTTTAAACTGATTGTAAAATAATTTTGATTTGCTGTATAAACCTATTTCTAGCAGAAAAATAATTTCAAAGAATGGCGTGCATAATTTTTCAGAATGGTTGTTACATCAAGGCTCAGAAGTTGCTCTGAGGATAACAATACTGCACAACCCCTGGGTATTGTGCTTCCCAAGCATGTAGTTAATTACTGACATTTTCAGATAAATGAATGCTCAAAATTTTTTCTTCTCATGTTTTTATAGAACTAATGTATCTGATTAAATCCAACTAAACGTTCCCCTGACTAAACTTCTAGGCATCATCTAGATAAAAAGAGTGCAAATCAAATCAGTGGCATGCCAGGAAAAGACCCAATTAAAAAAAGCTGTATACTAGTTTTTTTATAATCTCATTTTTTCCTTATTTCTAATCTATCAACTAACAAGCAGGAAGGCATTTAGTGACTGGACACGGCACAAGGACGGTAACACAAGGGGTGCATCACTCCCGGTCTGATAGGTGGGAGCTCAGTACCCGTGTATGGAAGCAGACTGCAGACTCAAACACGGGCTCTTCCTTTCCTGCCAAAGGGGACTGGAAGTGATCTGAAGTGCAAAAAGAGGCAGAAACCACTGACTTCAGTGGAATGTGAGGAATGCTTTCTCCTTTGTTTTCCAGCAAGTTTGACTATTAAAAGAAAACATTGTCTCTAGCTTTGAATCTTTCCAACTATAATATTGACCAACCAAAGCTAAAAGGTGCTGAGCCCTTTCTGCAAAGGTGCAGAGCTCCGTTAATTCCCCTTAAGGCAGTGTAACAGTAAGGGAACAGCCTCTGACACTGAAACATGTTCGCAGCTTTCCAACTGTAATGTTTCTGTGCAATAAAACTGCCCTGCTGGTACTAAATCTAATCAGTACCACGTGCCCCAACTCTCATGTAAGCATGTTTTGGAGAATACTTTCTACAATAGCTCATCTGTGGATTCAACCACAAATGAAATGTCTTGCTTATGTTGCACTCCCTTTCCTGCCTGCCTACACAGAATAAAATGAAATGTTTCTTCATTTATCAGGCAGCCTGTCTTTCTCTCTTCTTCAGTCTAAACATATTCAGCATCCCTCCAGGGTTTCTAAATTCCCTATATGCACATATATGCATGCACACGCAAATACAAACATAAATATATCATGACAGTTTCCTGTTGCCATGCAAATTGGAAACAAATACAGAATACTTCTGACTTAAAAAGCCTTTATGGAGCATTCCATCACTGGAAAGCTATTGGTTCTAATATGTACATAGATGAAGTCAACAGAGCCACATGAATTGCCAAGTAATTTCAGTAACAAAAATAGTATCTTCCCAGCCAGACCTTAGATCTGGTAAAAATATGAAAATGTAAATCTTTAAAATTAAAAACCATCTAGTTGCTTTCTAATTTATGCACTCCCACTTTAACTAAGTCACCTAGCCATTCACCAGCATCTCTGAGGAACCTTTCTACCCACACTTAGAGCTTATCACCATTACCTAAGAAAAGTTTTTTGGAAAAAAAGATTTTTTGTCCTCCCTCTGTGTTAAAGGCTTGCAGATTCTCCTTTTATTTATTCTCTCTCTTTTTATTTCATTGATTTCTGGGGAAAAAAAGAGCTTTTCTGACTCTTCCATAGTAGACTTTCCATATAATTTCCTGTGTTGCAATTCTCTGTGATCCCTACACTGTACATAGCAAGGTCTCCTGCATCTTGGTTACCTGGGAGAATAGGCAAGACTGAACAATTCCTTGTGAAGGTGTGGTGGTACAACCAACAGCCTGCTAGCCCAGCTCTCAACACCTGGCATTGCTAAAATGAGCCAGGTTTTGATACAAGCTGCAGTTTTCATTTTCTTAATTGAAATTTGAACAGGCTTCTGGTATGCTTTTCCAGTATACTTTGAAAAAAGTCACATACTGTTTTGGTTTTAGTTCTTAGAGAGCTCATTCGTCTTTCGAAGTTACACTGCTGTTGTTTACACAGTGTCACTCCTGAACAGTAGAGGAGGATGCTCAGACCTGATACAGGAAATCACTGAAGTTCCTGGTATTCACAAAGCAAACTTATGCACAGTTCCTTCCTCTTTTCATCTCCCTTGCACGAAGCTGTAAAAAGCCAGCTACAACACTTAAGAGACTTCTGCCGTGAGATGGACCATTCTGTGTGATCAATCAAGAAGTGCATTCTTTTAAGTCAATCATACAGCGTACAAGAATTAATGGGAAACAAATGGAATGCATTTGTCATTTCCTCAATGATATTTTGCTGTCATTAAAAGCTTTCTGAGGAACTAAAAATATTTCATTAACATTAATCAGTTAATCCTTCTAACCCGCTTGTGGGTTACTGTCCCATTTTAAAGTTGAAGAAATAAAGGCAAAGAGATCAAATGGTTTCTTTAGAGTCACAACAGAAATAGCAATGCTTGTATTTCAGCAATAAGCAGAGGCAGCACTGAGATTTATGCCTTAGGGGTTGTACAAATGAACACAGTTTTCAACTCCACAGAACTTAAATTCTAAATGAAGACAAACAAGAGGTTATGGTGGAAATGGAGGCACGGAGGGGCAAACTGACTTTCCTATGGTCACGCAGACAGAAATTCAGATCTCTGATGCCATGCTGCGATAAACACAGTATAAATGTCAAACCTGCTTGCTAGATGAAGTCCAGACATGTAATTCCATGCCAGAGGAACCAAACTACCCTTTTCTTCCCCCCATCAACCTTCTCTCATTCTTTTTCCTTTTTTATATGGTCTTAATCTCACATTATGTTTTCTGGTACCCTGACATACTCTTGGATGGGAAACAAAGCTTTAGCTTTCTCAGAGAAGAGAGCCCCATCCTCCTGTACAACTTTAGCTCTTGAAGCTGCAAACACATATGTCCCATCAATGTTTTGGCGGAGTTATTCCAGTAATTTGGACTATAGGGAAGCAATAAATTGGGAAACACCTGTTACAAAACTTCTTTTGTGCAAGTCCCCCAGAAGATGCGTTAATTTGGGGGGGTTCCTATTCCTTTTATTTCAGTTAGCAACATATAAAGACTGCGTATATTCCTCTCACATAAAACCAACAAGTCAAGCAGGCTTTATAAACAATTGAGATAGTTAATGGTAAAACAAAGATATTATTTTTATTTTTATTTTTTTTACAGTTTAATTAACTTCAGGGTTTGTATGAAGGATTAAATTGCCTATATAAAAAGTTTTGGGGTGTGTTACCAGGCATATGTGATTACCAAGAGTCAAAGTCATATTGCACAGAGCATGAACTACTGGGGAGTAACCCTCTGGAACAGTGAGACCTATGGTGGCTTAGCCACATCCACAGGATAACAAGAACTATCTATCGTCTCCTGTATTCCTTCTTCTCATTCCCCAGTCAGACAAAGAGTGCAGAAAAGCAGACAGCAGGTCAGTCCCTGGTTCTGATCATGACTAGAAGGTTAGTGAGACTGTGTGAGCTCAAGACTTTTGTCTTTTCCACAGGTTACCTGTGCTGCTCCTAAGAATGGCTCAGAAAGAAGTCTTCTGTAAAAGATTATACCTTTCCAGGTTTGATCTAGGGTTTATATTGACTATTTAACACCTGAATATTTGAACGTCTCCTTATAAAGATTAAAAATAGAAGTTTTATTATAGTTATATTAAAAATAAAATGAAGTTTCCTCCTTCACCTAGATAAAAAAATGCTATAAGTGTTTTTATACAAGGGCTAAGTGTTATTAAATTGGGTCTAAAGCAATTAACCTATTTCTTACTGTCAGATTTAATCATAATGTGACCTAATTGAACACTAAAACCTGTGCTACACCTGTCCGAATTACCTTTTTGTACTGAGCCTGGAAAAACCACCACAGCTGGAATAGGCTGTGCACAGGGGAATTAAAGAAATTCAGTTGAGAGGCTGCTATGCTTTTGGATAAGCATTTTGGAGGCGGAGTATTTCCAGGAGATAAAGAGATGCGTTGGTGATTTCAATACATAAAGAATGGGTCTCCTCTAGCCTCTCCCTTGGTAATTGTAAATGAAATTACTCCAGATATACATTAGTGTTAGTTATAAGCGGAAGAAGTAATTTAATTTTAAGGAATGATCCAGAATCTAAAGAAAACACAGAGAGAAGTTGTGTTTTGATAGCTTCCATTCCATTGATTTCTAAGGGTTTCAGGCAACTGCACTAACATATAGGTCTTGCTCTTTCTACCTTTTTTTTGTCACCCTCTATTATGAAAACAAACATATTTGGAAGGCAACTAGATGTTCCTGTAAACTGAACTGAAGTCACCAGGAATTCCATGTTATATTGTTCATCCCCTTTTTTTCAGTCTAGGGTAAAATACATGATCAGAAATTCAGTGTGTAATCTGCACTGTGTTTTGGTTCAAAAAATTATTTGTAAAAATCCCTTTTTTTAAAAGACATAGCGTGTTCAGCATTTAAAGAAGTTACACCTTTAAACAATTCAAAGATCTTTTCTATACTACATCTATTACATATTTGAGCTTTTTTGGAGACTGTCCAGATGTGTCATCTTTCTATTTTAGAGTCCTGCTCTAAATTACAAACAGCTGAAAGTGGGAAGCAGCCTGAGTACTTGCAAAAAAAACCCCTAAACCCAGTTATCAATCCTGTGTAGCACCTTGTTAGAGCAGAAGAGTCACTTGACTGGACCAAGGGCTGTTGCATTTGTCATTCTGGTAGAGCCTGTTTTGACTACACTGGAAAATGCATGGGTTGATTAAGTGTTCTGGATTCTACCTCTTTCATCTGAAAAATGACCAGCAACCAGGACTATCACATTTTGACAGATGGAAAACAACCATTGAGCTGATTCTGTAAGAACTTGTGGTTTGCTTTCTGTTTTGGTGGATGCTTCTTCCTTTGCTGTACATGAAGTGTCCTTCATGTTGTAACAGGTAGGAGCAGGACAGAAGAGAGACATCTGAGATTTGACCTACAGCCTAACTCGACAAAGAGAGCCTACGACCCCATAAATTCTGCAAGCTGTAAAAGACCATGGCTGTGTCAACTGATTCATTTCTGTGTTACTAGAAAACTGACTTGGCCACAGTAACATGCAGTACTTTAAAGGTCACAGTGAACAGGGCTCTGATAGATCAGGCTTGACAACCACATAGTGGGTCCATGATAACAAAACAAGAAGCTTTTAAATAAGTAAACAATAAAGCAGACACAGCAGCCAGAATTCAATTTTAGCCTGACTGGAACAAAAAACCAAATAGGAAAGCAGCACATTTTCTGCCCTCTGGGCTGTTTTTCAGGTGCCCATCACAGTACTAATTGCAGGAGCGAAGGAATCTCTTGCAGATCTCTATCCCATATACTTTACTACTAGGCACATACAAACAATCTAACAGTCTGCTCATTTCTTCAGAGAAAAACATTTAAATTCCTAAAAAGAAATTATGCTTCAAATTTACTGGCCATAATGGTAACTGAAGTTATCGTCCATTATAAGAGCAAAAATCAAATGATGAGGTGAAATACACACAAGTAAAATTCTTTTGAAATAACAAAGCAATGTTTGGTAGATGACCAAGATTGCAAGTGAGAGAGTTTGGCAAGAATAGGCTTTTGGCTTTCACAGAAGGCAAACAAACAAGTTTTTTTACTCTCAAGATACACTAAATTGAGTATAGTGGTGTTGATTATTGCTTTCTGTGTATTTCAAGCATGCGTACACTCACAATTTATATAATCCAGCTTTATCTGCACACTCAATATGCTTGTTTGTCTCAGCAGGCAGAAGGGAACATACTGCATCCACAAGTGCTTGCTCAGACTTTCAAGCTTCTTTTCTAAATTCAAACATAAGAATTTCACTAAAAAAATACAATGCATATATTGAAAGTGCTGCCTTTGTGGAGCATTCTGTTTTATTTTAGGTTAATTTTATTCTTATACCACTATTGTAAAATAGTGGTAGTCTACTTACTATTGTAAAATAGTGTCTAAAGACTGGACACCCTGAACTATAATTAATTTAGCAGGAACATACTGTTGTTTAACATTAACCAGGATCTTTGCATCTGAAGAATAACATGTTTATCAAACAACCCATGTGATAATCCTAACTACCCATATGACTGAAATACTATGATGTTTTGGTTTCGACTGAACGTGTATTTTGTTCTTTATCTCAAGCTTTATTCTGAAATTAACTTACCGTATCTCAAATTATTGCAGACTATAGACCTAAAGAAACAATGTTGGAGTCTCTTTTTTTCCTAACTTCTTTGAGCTACTGTAACAATCCCGATAGTGCTAAACTCAACTAATTAAATTGGAATTATGTTCGGTTTCCACTAGCACAGCAATCATTGTGCGAGAGATTACTTTGCTATAAAAAGCATGAGGTACTGGATATGTCTACTTTGTAAAACCAGGTACACTGCAGAGATCAATAAGCTACTGCTACCTTGAACTAATATTTTTATTTGGCATGACACACTACCATAAGATACCATCTTAGATACAAAAACTCCTAAGTAATACTGTTTATTATTTGCTTTGAATACAAATAATTAGGTTTTTAAAATTAAAAATAAGACTGGGATGACAAGAGTCTGTGTGTAATCGTGACTAAAAGTTAGTTAGATCCTATGACTTGAACAGAGAAAAAAAATCATGTTTCAGGATGGCTGCTGCATTTTTTTTCCATAAAGAAGAGCTTAGATAAAAGGTATATGACCAAGTAGACAGGCCAGGAAAATGTCAACTGATCCACTGTAGAGAAGCTTGTCAAAACCTGTAAATAGTTCTGCTTTGATATCTCAGACAAAGCACTTCATACAGGCTGGAATCCTAGGTTAATTGTATGTGGCTTTTCCATTGATGTGAATGAAAACTCCCGAGGCAACTTCTAAATTTGATGTAAGACTTCCTTTTCCTCATTTAAAGCTGAATGATTTCCTTATATGGTTTTATCAATGGGCCAGAAAGGCTGATAAGATTGCTTCCTTCCTCTGTTAGATGTGTTTGGACATCTGCCATCCCATCTTGAAAAGTAATGCATTCACTTTCCTGTCCTGTGTAGAAGCAGCAAGTGGGAGGCGAATAGCTTCATTCATAAAATGTAGCTGGAAGACTAATGTAAACTGTAGAAAATTAAACTGAGACGGGGTTCCTATAAGCTACTCAGAATCTCAGCCACTGCACCTCCAATAATCTACTGCTCTAAGGACGACTGCAAGAGTACCATGAGGCAAATCTCTTCTCAAAAGACTGACTGCAAATGACTGTGAACTCCTTTCATGAGGGAGGTAGGAAGGGTTCTAAACTCTCCTCTTGCCTCTCCCTTATTATTCCACTCTTCCCTTCCCTTCTCTTCCCAATTACACACTTTTGATACAGAGCTCTACTCTTATCAGTTCTTTGCACACCAGAATGAAGTAGGAGTGAGGGAGATGAAAGCATGACCTCATTTAATCTTGCACTGTACCTCTCCTATGAAGGAGAATTTCTAGGGCTGCAGCCAAAAATGAGTTTGCACTTCTGTGGCAAAATGGGAAAGCTCTTTGCCTTCCTACTTCATGTCCACAGAAGGAAGAATAATTTGGGAGTTAACAGAATCTTCAGTATTTATCATACACACTCTTGCATCCCATATTGGACTTCAGCCCACTATGTGAGTGAGTGCAGTAGCTACAGGGAGCTTGATACAGCTCTTGTCTAGAAATGTGAAGAGGTGAGAATCATTAAAGTTATCTATTTCCTAAACACAGACACGAAGGCAGCAGCTGTTTTTACAGGATAAACAATATCACATCCTCCTAGACCTAAAATAAAGAATCAGTCCCGAACCACTATATATTGCTTTAAATAAAAGAGACATCCATCAACTAATATAAATAAAGTTCCCATTAGGTTTTTTCTGTGTCAGGCTGAGCCATATACAATTTCTGAGACAGTCTTCTTATACAATTAGCTTTAGTCTGATGTAGTATTCTTAGTTCTTTGCCAAAACCACCTTCTACAGCACTCAATGCAATCTGAATTTGATGTTTCCTTTCCAGAAATGGCTGTGTTTCATTGAGGAGCGATCTTGCTTCACACGGGCATGACACAGTCCAGTACTGCACCAAGGTTCATCAGCCTGGAACACAAGGGTGCTACAAAGACGCTTTTTCACTGTCTTTCTCTTTTGGATCACTCTGCTTCAGCTACAGCAGCAGCACTGATGCTATCACCTGGTACTGGCTCCTCACCCTGAGATCAAGTGCCCAAATTGGCAGCTTCCTCAGGATGAAATAACCCTCAGGGCCCCCTGTCCAGCCCTTCCTGTAATCCTGTTGGAACATCCCCTCTTTCTCCCCTAAGTACTCTTAAATTTGTGTGTTCTAGTCCCCAGCCTCCCTGTTCTCACCATTTCCCAGTCCTCTGGGGGCCTACAGGAAAGATGGGGACAATCTTTTTAGCAAGGCCTGTTGTGACAGGACAAGGAGTAATGGTTTTAAACTAAGAGAGGGGAGATCTAGGCTGGATATAAGGAAGACATCTTTTACAATGAAGGTGGTGAAACATGGAAACAGGTGCTCCAGGGAGGGAGTGGAGGCCCATCCCTGGAAACATTCAAGGTCAGGTTGAATGGGGCTCTGAGCATCCTAATCCAGTTGAAGACTGAATGACCACAGTTGGACTCGATGATCTCAGAGGTCTCTTCCAACATTATGATTCTATGATTCTATGACCTGTAAAGGTCTGTTCCAACCCAAAGCATTTTGATTCTGTGATTGATTCTCTGCTTCTCTTTTCCTGTTTTTCCCAGACACTTCACTTGCCTTCACAGCCACCTCCACCCACCCTCTGAAATCTTTCTCAGCTACGCTTGGACCAAAGCACAGGGTATGCAGAGCACTTCAGGTGCTTTTCTTATGAAGCTGCACTAGAACTACCATGGTATCCTTTATGGTTACTCACCATCCCCGCTCCAACAAATACTGAGATACTGCAGAGCTCTGGGCATAGCCACGATCACCTGCGATGTGTTTCCTGCCCAGAAAACTGTTACAGGAAGGGTGGAATAGGCTGCCTGTGCACATGTCATATTACACAAGCAATTATTTTCATGCAATGGCTTTTTCTTAGGGGCAGTATCTGCAGAATAATATAAATACAATATAAAAAAAACCAGACAGGCTACTTTCAAAGAAAAAATACACATATATATGAGTACTTAAATACCTAAATATACATATGAATGTATATAGTTACCCACACATATATCAGCACTTACATAGATGTAGATTCATTGTTGTTTTTTTTAAAATTTTTTAAATTCATAAAAGCCTAAGCAAACAAATTTTATGCTCCCAATCTTTTCATCCCATCCATTCAACAGCTGAAAGCAACAGTTGCAAGAACATGGAATAAATTAAATTCCTAAATCATAATAAAGTTGAGTTGAATATGGCTTGGAAAAACTGCACTTCTAGTGAAAACCAGCCTCTTGAGGAAATTTAAGAGGTGAAGTCATAATGTGGGCTACTTACTGCCAGAAAAAACCGATATCATCCCATGCTGAAATGCTGATTGATCCGGCAGAAATCTGAATATTGGGGGTATTAAAAGTATTATTCTTCAAAAAATTTTAGTTTGTTGATTCATTAAAAACTGAGTTTTGCATCTAAAATCTGAATTTTGTATCTTACCACAGCAAAAGGTAATGTAAACAGGGTAAAAGAAGCAACATATCTAGAAATCTTGCAAAGTGTTTTGCTTTAATTTTCTGTGATGTAAAAATATGTGGTCTGGTGGTCTGGGTACAGCAGCAAAATCCAGGAATTTCATATTTTTAATCCTGCCTGGACCAATCAACAGCCTTAAGACAGCTCTGTTGTCTTAGTTTTTCAGAGTGGAGAAAGTTCAGCAAGAAGCAACAAATTGGTCAGTTAAGGAATAACACCAAAAGAGTACAGAATAAAAAAAATGTCTTCTCTTGTGGATAGCAGCAAAAGTTGAAATATCTGCAAGTAAGCTTCCAAATTTACAGCACAATTGTTCTTAGTCTATTGTTTGAATATTTTTTAAAGCATTTGCCATTCCAAATGTGTATTTTGAGTGATGTTCCCAGAAACTTAGGTCAGGTGTTTGATCCTTTGTTGACAAATCACAGATAGGTAATTACAGTATGTAAATATGGGAAATTGATTTTATAAGTGCTGGGATATCTTTTTCTTTTAAAGTATTCTTCCAATTCCAATCAGTCCATTGCATCCACTCACCCATATCCTCCTCGGGTATTTCTGTCCTTTCAGAATACCCTCTAAAATTAAAAAAAAAAAAACATTCAAAAAACCACAATCACCCTCCTTCTTTAAATCAGTCTCTCCTCTTCTCTGTTAAAATCCAGTTTCAAATAATGATAGATAAAGAGAAGTTAGGCTAAGACATTTACTTGCTTTGGTGCCTTATTGTCCTGCTGTTATCCTGTAAATACCCTGACTGTGAACAGCAGGGTTTTGAGTTTCTTTGAATATCTTACATTGATTTTCATTTCCAAGCGTTTGCAAGACAGCATCATTTGAATGGTATTTGAATTGTGATAATATCTAGAAACTTCAGCTATACATACTGTGACAGATCCTGTACAAAGTAATAAACGACAGTCCCCTTCCCTTAAATTTTGTTCATCAGTCCCTAAATGTTCCAAGTGATTTTGTTTCCAGCACTTATTCTGGGAAACAATTTCACAATTTAATAGGTCTGTCACAAAGTTCTTCTTGCTATTTCACCTACGTTTTATGTTTCCTTTTTAAAGCACAATGTTCCTATTGCCCAATACATCTCTTAGAACTCAATCCTTGGTAAGAGCCACAATGGGGTTTTGATGGTTGGGTTCTTTCACATTTGGGATTAACTTTACAGGAAGTAATATGCTTCTCATAATTTTCTCCTTTTATATTTTGAAGTATAAGCTAAACAAACAACTAAAATAAGTCATCAGGAGTATCAGCTTGTAGTTCCATAGAAAATAAAACTTCTTTATCTTAGGTTTAATCCTTATTATTTTCTTTGTATACCATCCTGTTTGCCACTGAACAGCTTTTGCTGTCGCCATTCTTACATAATTTTTTGTTGACCACCCACCTATGCAAATTCTGATGTTTTGACACTTTGTCAAAAATGTTCAACCTGTATTATCTTTCCCTTTCTCACTTCATTTAACATTAAGTGAATTTATTTTTGGTTTATAATTTGGGAGAAGACGGACACAACCTGGACTTCTGGCCATATTCAGACTAAATCAAAGCCTTTAAACACCTTGCTGTTGAGTCAGATTCTTCTTTGATATAGGAGAAAAAAAAAAAAAAGATGTGCTTTTAAACTTGAGTTACAACATTTTTGGTAATTTGACATAGTAACTGGCAACTGTGAAGCTCTGAGTTTCTAAAGAGAAATTAAGGGTGTTGTATTTAATGCCTCAGTTTTTAGATTACCATTTTTTAAATTCAGTGGCAGAGGGAAAACAAAAATGTTCCTTTATCTGTGGGCTGGGCATATATATATTTTTTAACTCTATGTTTTTCCTAATCCTTGAAGAGCCTTCACAGACAAAGTATGACTTTAAAGGACTGGATTAATCTCTGGACCAAATCTACTGACAAATATCATTCTACATGAAACAAACATTCAATCCCCCAAACTTTAAAAAAAGTTGTGCCAGGTCTCATTAATTTAATGTATTTAGTAAAGCTATACTCCTAGTGACCTCACTTTTAAAAATTCCCTCCTTCCCAGCTGATAAATCTAAACTGCAGCAGATGGAATCATTATTCTATGGGTCTGTCTATGCCTCTTGGTCACTGCATTCTTCAGGCAGAAGAAATGCTGCTTGCGATTAGAGTGAAAGCACAGTGGCTGCCAAACATCTGTGAGAAATTGAACACTATTCATTTATAATCTGAAACCCAAGTGGACAACTTGTTGTTGGCCTCTTCTGTCTAGACTGATGTTCCCCACCCCCGGCTCCATGTAAAAGGGTCAGCCAGGAACCTGCAGGACAGAAAGAAAATGGTCCAAAGTGCGAACGCTTTTCATTCAGCAATCAGAGGTCACCTCCACCAGTAAGAGGAAAGCATGATTTTAAAGTTGACAGCTATGAAAATAAAATGCCTGGCGGAGGTTCTAAGAAAAGCTCTGCCCTGGTTTTAACTTGTATTACGTGGAAGGCCTATAAAAGTGAAAAAGCATGTGGTATGCTCGAGGTCCCCTGCAGCTAAAAGACTGGAATAAGAGTAAGTTCATCTTTGTCTTCACTTTATTTACAGACTTTTCCATGTGAAGATGCTTTTTTAATCACTCAGAGTTTCATCCTTAGATCTTTCTTTGGCCTTTTCCCTCTAATAAAAGCCTGTCTTACAAAGAACACCGCGGAGTGTTAGTTAAGCTTCCCAAATTATGCATATGCTGAAAAAAGATAAGCATTATAGTCTTTCCTTTGACAGGCTGGTGAAGTGATTTATGGCAATGTATTTTTAGGAAAAAAAAATGTTGAGGAAGATGTCTAAATTTCCATGTCAACATTTCAAATTAAATGCAACTATAGGTAGATAAAGGCTGAATTTTGAAGAGTCGATCATTCAAAAATTCAACTATGTTTCGTCACTAAGTTAGAACATACATGAGCCTAGCTATGAAATCATACATATGTAAGAAGGCTGTTACCTCCACCATAACAGTGTGGCCATAATGAATTAAACACTGTTATACTGGCAAGCTGAAAATATTTGGATTCCATCGATGAATATCAGTACGAAGCCTGCACAGCACAGTTAATAGGTCAAGATCTCAACAGAGATGCCATGATAGACCAAGTACCAATGGCAGAAAGCTGGAGAAATGTGATGCTGATGGGATTGCATATATTTAACTCATTATACTTTTTTGCAAGTAAGGGCTTTGCTTCTACACTTCAATTTCTGTGTTTTTCATCTGTGAGGTGGGAGGGTATCAGCTTGCAAGATGACCCTATTGTTATTTAAACAAAGCTTTTAGCATTTAATTATTATAATACAGTTTTGTACCAAGTAGATTAGATACAAGAATTTGTATAGTAACAGCTGTGATTAACATCACAAAATGTCTCTTTTTTAGTTTCCATGGCATTATCTCTACAAAGAACTGGATTTTTTTTCTTTTAAAAACGTTAAGCAAATCTGTGAATTCTATTGTACTTTTATCCATTTTAATAGCGTAAATGTTCCGATTCATGGGAAGTGCTTTTTGCTTTTAACGACACAATATCTAATAGCTTTATGCTAAATCCTTAATCATATTCCTCCTGTTTAGCTTTTGCTCTTGGTTATAAAATCAGAAATGGCCACAGAACTGCAAGCCTGGAGAAAGATCAAAGAGACAGTTAAAAAAATAAAGCAAGTACACAGAACTGCAATGATGATTGCTGATAAGAACGTCACAGTGTGTGTAGTTATCACTCAGTACAGTTAGGACCAGTCTTTGAGTTGAAACTTGGTATTGGACTGAACAGAGACAAAGCTTGTAAATATATTACAGCTTACTTCTAGAAAAATCATTTTTTATTACCATAGAGTCTAGACCTAATTGAGATTGGAATTCATATATTCATAGATACTATGTGGTTAACATACTAGATAGTATTTAACAACTATACCTGCCTAAGAAAACATACTATCTAAAAAGAATAGAGGAAATCTGGAAGGAAGGTGGCATTCTTTCCATTTTACAACTTGGAACTGAAAACACAAAATGGTTTCAAGCTTAACCTAAAATATAACGATTTCTATGGACTTTGGCTAGACTCTTGGATTATATCAGCATTGTTTCCAAATGTCACTTCAGTAACTGCCAGACTGCACACAGTACAATGCAAGGGGTTTTGGCAAGATGGTGTGAGGATGCAGGCTGCCCTGTGGAATATGTGATACAGGCAGCAGAGACATTGCTGACCCTCACCATGGAAGTCTGCAAGGACATAAAGGAGGGCTCCCTTAGTCTACCAACAGCATGTCTTTATGACTCCCTAAGGGCAAGCAAAATTTCAGACTTGAGGGAATGAGGGAATTGACTTTAAGAACACTATCACAAGTACTTTTTAAAATACCCACAATATAACTCAAGCATTAGATTTTAGACCTAAGCTTCCCATAATTCAGAAATAACCTGTTCCTCTAGTTTTGAGTCCTTAAGAAATTAAATGATTTAGTTCTTCCAAACATATGCAAGTTTAGATGTTCCTCTAGGTCTCTGGAGTCTGCAAAAGTAGGACAAGAAACCTCATAAAAATGTACGTGACTTCAAGGAAAGTTCCATGCCAGGTGCATCTGCAGAATCAGACCTGATGAAGTGCTCCTTTTGCTTAAACTTCATTTTCCAAAAACCCCTCGACTAGTCTGAGTGTGTGTTTGAGCTTTACAGACATTCCCTCAACACCCCAAAGCGGGGGGTATTACACATTATAGAAGACCGACAGAAATTCTCTTTCCAGTGACTTACAAAGACTACAGTTGATGAACCAAATCCACAACACTGCCAAATGAAACGAAATTAAACTAAAGGATTCAAAGTTTTCTGTACATTCCATTTTTCGTTAAATCTGTCAGAGTCAGCTCACAGTTTTTGCAAACACAATGACTCTTAGATTTGGTTTTGTACCTTATTGTTTGATTTTAATCACTATTTTGAAAATAAAAATCAATTCTGATATATATTTTGTATTCTCATTTATTCTCATCCACACTGTATTTCATAATGTATTCTTAAAAAATTTTAAATTGAAACAGTTCTTTATGAATATTGCATTTTCTCTTGCGTTTGCACATACAAAATCCCAGCATCGTTATCACAAGATTTCTGATAAGTGTGGAGCAACACACTTGCAAAAGATGTGTTCACTGCTTTCAATTTTCAGCAGGGCACATTAGGCCAATATTTCAAAGCTAAAAAACAAATACATCCTTACAACCTCAGATAAATAAAATGTCTTTGCTTGAGATTTTAACAAGTAATACCTTGTCACGGGTCCCCTGGAGATTCAAAGTGCAACACATTTACTGTGTGCCTTACAAAACAGTCTTTTGTCCTACAGGTTCTGCAGACCTTATGTGGCCTGTTAAAAACTGCACAACAGGTCAGACATAATAAAATGCAAAATTTTCACTATGTCAGTGTTCTATATGCTTCTTTCATTATTGTTGCACTTAATATCCTTGAATTTAAACTGCAAATTTTGTAATCTTGCAGCCTTTGAAAGCTGCAGTTTTTCTGCTGCTTAGTACCTATTATAATCTTCCTTCTTTAGTATGTTTTGAAGTTTCAAACACTGCAAATTACCTGCCTTTATAAAGTATTGCGCATATACAAGTATATATTTACAACTCAGATCAAGATGCAACAATTACAACAATCTTAGAATTATTATTTTGATATTCTTTCTATCATTGACAATATTCCTCATATTAGCAAGACACGTTCATCTCATCTCCAGTAGAGAAAGTACCATATCCATAACATAATGACATACAGAGACTGTATGCAATCCCAGTATGGAAACTATGCTAACACTGCTTAAACCTTACCAGCTTCTTCTTATGATTTTTACTGCCTCATTTAAGAAACTATTAAAGAATTGAACAATACAAAGGTATTTTTTAAACTGAAACCTATAGCTCATAATCTAGGATTTGCCACTAATGTGAACCAACAGTACTATATGACGCTTAGCTTAGTCAGTGAAAAAGCTCATGTGAATTTCCACAAACATTAAGTCAAACATTCAGCCAAAATCTGTTAAAATGGTTTCAAACAATTCTGAGGCCATCAGTTCTTCATTAAAATGGCATACCGTCCTGCCTCATTCTTTTCAGAGTAGGCCTTTCTTCGCTTCTGTCTGGGCCCTGAATGCTATATTATGCATAAATGTGTATAAACTACATTTGCCTATTACACGAATACTCATCCTATTTCCTCTGAAATTCTACTCCACGTGTTCATCACTTTTACATTGACTTTTTATATAGGTTTGTTCCCTTCCAGATTTTTTAGCCATCTACTTACCTTACCCAATTTATTCTAGTGTATTTACTCATTTATTTTACACGTAGACACCACATCAACACATACTCAAGTCTCTGCCGCTGCTCTTTGCCCCAGCTGCCAACTCTCCTTTCTCTGGAGCCCTGATCTTGCAGCACTTCCACAAAATACAGTCATAGATTTGAAGACTGAAGATAAAAGTCAGTCCATGAGACGTTTTAGGTGTTTGGAACTTTGGACAAAGGTCAGATGATTCTGATCTTCCTGACAATTTGTTTTATATCATCTTTCTGAAATAAGCCCTTTTTTGGGTGGGTTGAAGTGCCTCCCTTCCTACTAGTCCTTAAGTTAAGCCCTCCTGATACAAATCCTAGTCTGCTCTATTTGTTCTTGTTAGTCAGAAATTCTTGGAACAATACGAATATGTTTGTATTTTTAGCACACCTTATGCCTTCTCTATCTGCAAGAGGCTTCCCTTTTCTACTGGCTAAATTATTTTGTTATTCTCAATTGATTAGATGGATTTGTTACAATATTTTTATTAGAGTATGTGATTAAATCAGGACTTCTGCCTTAATTATCAGAAATAAACTTAAATCCTAGATTATTATCTTTTACATTTCTAGCATTTGTTATCACTGGAACAAAACATGTGACCACTGAAGAATTTAGCAGTTTAAGAAACTGCTCCTCATAAATGAAAGCCCTCCAATCCCAGCACACACAATAGATCCCGAGCACAGTACAATGCTAGAACAGGGCGTAATTTTGAACTCTGTAGTGGCCACCTCCAAGAAGAGTATGTGAGAACACCTAAGGAGGAAGGAGAAGAAGAAGGGAAGAGCCAGGCAGCAGAGGTGCAACATACCGTGGAGAGTATGCTGGTCATAACAACTCAGCTAATCAACAGCCTAACCTCTCTCCCGCGAAGCCGACATTGCGTTTCGGTTGATAATGCAATTTCTCAGCACCACTGTGTTTCAGGACAAGTTGTACTTGGCAGACTGCCATGGTGCTGAGCGATCCTTCTGTGGGATTCCAGAGCTTCCACAAACACAACAGGTCACTTTCCCCTAATGTGACATAAAAGAAAGAGATTGAGAATGTCGGTGTTGACACCGGCTGCCTGCCGAAATCAGTACAGAGAACCAGGCTCTGTTTACAATGCCCAAGTTAAACGGAAATCACAAAACTCTTTCCCCATCTGAGTTCAGCTCTCACACACACAGACACACTACCGCACTCAACAGCTGGCTGGGGGCTGAAGCGAATGGCCACAAAGTAATGAATTTGAATAATTTTTAATGAGCACATGTCTAGTTTCAGGATGATAATGGCTCAACCCCAAACGCTATATTGCACTGCTACCAGGGATAACCTCACTCTACCCATGGCACTGGAAGGAATGTGCAAATACCTAGCAACATCCACTTCAGGTGTTTCTCTTGGCCCTCTCATCAGTGAAAACACCTTTTGCAACATTTTGCACATTTGGAGATTTCTTTTTTCAGTAAAGTATTCGATAAACATAAAGTAGTGTTTTGGCTGTAAATTAGTTCTGCATGGATTGTCTTGTAATTTCTTGTACAGTAGGAAATGCCTTAGTCACAACCATTTGCCTTAGTAATGCCCTTGCAGATACTTGAGCAAATATTGGAGGAATACCTTTTTTCTTTTCAAATCAGATTAATTTCAGTGTCGTTTTCAGATCACACAAGCGAAACCGATACTTGAAGTCTGAATGTTAAGTATGAATGAGTAAAATGGCATGCAAATAAATTGATGACCTACAAAAAATTATCTCACTTTTAATGTTAGAAAATGTGATCACAAAGCTGTAAAAATGGATGATGAAAATCATTAAAATGCTTTGGATAGTAATCCATTGCTTTTACTATTGATATGTCACATATTATGCTTCAGATGCCAAAACACACAGGGAACAATTCATTTAGATTGAGCTAAAATAAATTTAAAATAGTATACAGCTATCTTGATTTCTCTGCCAAAGATGTGCAATGTTCACACCAAG
Organism: Neomorphus geoffroyi; assembly: GCA_033558235.1. Lineage (NCBI taxonomy): Eukaryota > Metazoa > Chordata > Aves > Cuculiformes > Neomorphidae > Neomorphus > Neomorphus geoffroyi. The sequence continues at coordinate 7,787,823 of JAUMJM010000045.1, read as the reverse complement.
GAGAGTAAATTCTTTAAAAAAATTACAAGAACTAGACCAATTCACACAACAGCACTTATAAACCACAGCTCTCAGGAAAGACTAAAAATTTAAATCAGCACAGTTTTGCTCCTAAACAGCAAAAGCCTCAGTAGACCATTCAGTAAAGAATATCACTATGTGAATGCCAATAATATTTTAATTATGCACCATCTTCAATATTCCATTATTTTTACATTAATGAGTAAATGAACTGTGAAAAGATGTTGGAAAACACAGGAGGGAGAACACACATTGGTTATCCAGTCAGCATTTTGGATTTTCTCAGGATTTCATTTATGTCATGCTTCTGTACTCTAGCTCTATGGCACCAGCAGAAGCTGCCTTGCCCCTGACTGCTTATATTGTTTGTTTATTTGTACCCACTTGTGTTAACACTGGAGCTGGCAGTTTACTGATTTCCCTGTATCCATGGATTATCTCCTCTATCTCCTACATTTTCTGAATGTGAGAATAAAGTTAGAGTATTTTTTGAATTCTTACAGTAAATTTAGGAAATTAAGTCAGTCAAAATTTCTCTTATTGTTGAAGTGAGATTCCAGATCACTTAGTAATCACTATCATTTTATTCTGGAAACAGTGACAGAAATCTGTATCAGCTATTTTTAATGGAATGTTGGTCTTAAAAATCTTACAGCTTTCTTTTGATCTTAATATTGTTTAATAAAGGTATTATTAATTTGTATTCTTTCAATATTATACTATATACTATTCAGCTAGACTTCCATTACATCAGTACAAATAAAGAAAAAGATATATTCTCTTTCTGTGCTTGCATTTCTTCATCCCGTTTCTGTGAAAAATTGGTCTAGTACACTGATTCAATCCACAACTAAAAATTATTTTAATGTTTATGCGTGTTCTTAAATCACAGTTATAGCAAAGCTAAAAATCGACTCTCGGTTGCCTTTCTGTTGCTGAATTTTTTAATCACTGATTACATTGGCCTGATATAATGCATTTAATAAACATGAAATGTTAGAAATGAAGAAAAAAAATAGGATTAACCGATGTTCTCTCATTCATTTTACTTTAATTACTATTACTACAACAGCTTGATCCAGTTTTCCCTCTGTGGATCTAAGGATGGAAAGTCTGAGTAGTACTTCCTTTCCATATTAGAGTCTAATTCCCCCCAGTTTGAGAAACTGAAATCACAGAAAGGCCTTGTCTTTCACAAATATATGAAACCTACTCAAACAACTGAATAAATAATCAGGGGGCTAGACTGCGCTGAGCTACATAATCCTTCACAGCTACAAAACCCACTGTGAAAACTGATCGCAGATTCTTCCTCTATCCTTTAAACACTTATTCTCCCAAGTGAGGACCTTGCCTTCTAACCTCTGACAATTTAACTTCCAAGGGAGCCTTTGATGTGTATGATTTTTTTAAAATTGATTTTTACTAATAAAAATAGACTGTAGCAACTGTTTTTTTTTCCCATTCACTTGCTCAGTGCCTTCTTTAAAGATTCCAATAGCTTTGTGACAGAAGTTGAGTTAACTTTTCCTGAGTATGTAATATTTTTTACTGTGTGAACTTCCTCCCACTCTTTAAGTGTTTTCTATTGTAATAACTTGCCTGATACAGTTTTCAACACAGTGGGATTATTGTACTGAGAGCAAAACATTATGCATGCTTTCCCTTTCATATCACAAAGACAGACTTTAATTTAGTCGTAACTATTGCATATCAGTTAGCAGCTGGGACCTTGCACGAATCAGTATGTTGCACTTGAATGGTAGGTATCTGACTAGAGAACTTCCAAAATGCTGGATCAGTTTACAAGGAGCAATTCTCCCTACTAAATCAGAGTGCAGGAAATCATTCACGGTAACAGAATTCAAGAAAAAATCTTAGAAAAAGTTTAACATGAAGATTTATAAGTTAATTACAATAGTATGTTTTATTATCCTATTTTGATCAGTTACAAGGCAGGTAGTAGTGTCACTGGATAGGGTATGTCTGACCTACAGGTTGAAATATATCATGGAAATACTCAAACCTGTCTTAGAGGGTTATTTTGGGTGCCAGAAGCAGTCTAGCTGGGGCGTGAGGGAATTCGCTTAGGCAATTTACCAAATAGAACCCTACCCTTGTTTAAGATGACTCAAATCATCCATTATAACAATAACTCAGGAATGCTGGGCAGTTTACAATGGAACTATCATGTTTTTTTAATCTAATAACAACATATTAATTCTTAATTAAGATTTTCTGAAACCAAAGGTTTGCCCACAGAACGATGTGGAGCACTGCAGAAGTACCTGCCCCTACCCATGCTATACTTGAACTGGAGGTCACAGGGAATGTTTACACAGCACAATGTTGGGCAAAGTAGCCGTGTAGCTATTTCGCAAAGGCTGTTGACCTAGTAAATCTGAGCACAGTGCTCTGTTAATATAGCTATTCTGTTTTCAGGACCCGAGTTCTCTCTGCACTGCATAGCACCAGGTAAACATCCTTGAGGACCCTCTGTTTACTCAGTGATCAGGCAGGGAGAGCAGAACAACCATGTTACAGCTTCTCACGCCACCTTTCTAATATAAGCTAAGAGATGTCAGAGGAAACATTTTTGTAGGCAAGAAGGCAGACCAAGACTTTAAATCCATCTATTATTAGGATCCTCCACGGAGACTACCCAGTGCTTTTTAAAGAAAAGCCAAGCTATGATGGGTACCTGCTGAGGGGCAGCCCAACATCGCAGCTAAACTTGTCCAACGTTAGCTTGTCCCAAAAAACATTAGTGCCCTGCCCATCAGCTTTTGCCTCCACATTCACAATCTCTTTTGTATCATAGAATAGTCTAAAAATTTTGACATCCCATCTCCAAATTCTTGCTGTAGAAATTAAACTGTTTGCTTGTATCTTAACAACTCCCGTACTTACAAAGCAGGTCTTGCTCAATCTCTGCTGCTGTACCAACACATATCTTCTGGCCATTAAGTCTGTGAAATATAAGGCTAAGCCTTGCTTAACAAATACAGATTAATTTTTTTGACCAGATAACACAGTGGCTTCTTAAAAGAATCTGAAAAGATCTTCTGTTGGGTCTTGCAGGCTGGTTTCGGTAACAAATAAATATACACTGCATTCCTTCAGGGAAGTATTGATATGAATCATCCCATTTAAGAAAAGGTGCATTAGAAGAGAATGAATCACTGTTTGCTCTACGCAGTACCCCAGCACATCACAGGTACAAGCATTATTCATCCAGGTGTGCAGTAACTTCACTAAAACACTCTGCTTCAGTATTTTAGCCATAGAAACATTTTTCTTCTGGAATTTTTAACTATTGCACTTTGTGAACAGATATTCCACTTTGTAAACAGATATTCCACTTTGTAAATACAGATACAAACAAAACCACTGTAAACAAAAGAGTCAGTCTAATATTATCAGGTGCATATCTTCTTCTCTCCTGGCAGTCCGCTAACACAGACTGAAAGCATTCAATCAATCACATTTGATCTCAGAAACTAAACATTACTAACTCTGGTTAACATTTAGATGGGAGATGATAAAATACAGAAATACAGGTGATGTGGAACAAAGAATTGTAACTATTCAATGCATGTTAGTTTTCATATATCAAAGAATTGACTTTATTTAGTCCTACTGTTGCTGCTAAAATGACATGGAAGGAAAAGAAAACAAAAATTATTCATTTCTATGCTCTACAAATGTAATAATTTCACAGATAAATGCCATTTTCCATTTCCAGGAAAGACAAGCAAGAAAATAAAAATTATTAGGATCACTTCTTTCTTCCTTTGTGATTTCAATTAATGATGAATAAATCTATTAATTATTTTATTATTCAACCTGTAAATATAGTGTTAACAGCTTATTTACAAGGAAAGATTTACCTTCAGCAAATAAAAAAGGAAAAAATATGTCAAAAAAACACATATATCATTCTTAACCTAAACCAGTCCTCTTTACAGTCAATTACAAAAAGTAGTCTGTTAAAAACAACTAAAAACATCTGCAACTGAATTGTGTATAAAATCTTCTATCCCAGTGATTGAATGCAAGATAAATACAGCATCTAAATACCAATGTTTTGACAATAAATTGCTTCTTCAGTTCACTATTGGGCAAATAGTGCTTTGATACGGCTGAAGGAGTGTTGGAAATATGAGTTGTAAGAAAATTGCATTTAAAGATTTTGGAGGGATTGACCTTATCAGCGTGTCTGAGCTAAGCATAGCACTTTTGTGAATGAAGTTCACTTCATTACGTTTAAGTGCCACATTCTCTACACATCCACAGTAGATGAGATGGAATCTCCCTAACAGGACACATGTGTACCCTCTCAAAATAGATTTGTCCATATTGGATAGTGTCTAAAAGGAAATTAGAAACCAAGATTCTTTACCTGATTAGTTTAATTATTTATTTTGATCTTAGTTTAGTTTATAGTTTAGTTTAAATGGATTTTACTTGATCTTTTAACTATTCATATTTATTCCCACCAGAAGATCAGAAAAAATTCTTTTAAAGAAATTGTGCTTCTTGATTCAATAGCTCTTAGAAATTAATTAAAAAATATTTTACAAAGTCAGAGAAGCCATCAGCCTCTGGAGTGCTCTACTGTTGTTCTGTGACCACAGCTGGCTGTACTCCAGCCCGATATATTGACTCATGAACTCAGTGCCCTCTGTTATTCTTGTAAGACCTTGGTCTTGTGTGTGAGTCAAAAGCTTAAGATTCTCTTAAACAATAAATTTCTAGAGTCTCGTTTTTGGTTGTTGGCTAATCACCTGTGAACCCCCTGCAAATATTTAAAGAACAAGCCAGAACAGTTGTGTTGACTCAGCAGTGCACTATCCCATCTTTCAGTCAGGTAATGTATACAAGGGGAGTCTCTCTCACTACAGACACTGCCAAAGGGCCAAATTCTTGCCCTTTCTGGCAATCCGGAAAAATTGCTCCATTAGATGCTTTCAAATTTAGAGAAATGTATGAAATCTTTGGCACTCTTACTTGCTTCTGCCTGTACATGCAGGCTCTGACACCCTTTATCCCCTTCAAATGAAATCCTGAACATATGGAAACACAGAAAAATGAAGGCTGTTTACCAAAACCATCATCATCTTTTCTTTTTATAATCCTAAATATCTAAGTCCTCCTAAAAATGTTACTTTCACCAGTTTCATCTTAATTTTTTTCATGCATTGTTACATTTGCGCAAACATTTCAATTTGTATGGATAGATCATAACCAACTATTTTAGCATTCGATAGATTTAACAGCAAGCTTGAATATTTATCAACAGCTATGGAAATAATGTGCATGGATTTTTTTCATGAGAATTCAGACAACCAAATTCAGACTACATATAAACATCCACGGGTGCAAAAACTTTCAGAAGATGCTTGGGAAAAATACAGTTCTTATTAGAGGTTAAACAGGGTAGGATTTTCCTACTGTATTTGGAATCAAAAAGTTATAGATATTATCACTTCTTCTTCTTCAGTTTTGAGCAAATTTATACCTGAGTTTTAGCAAAGCAACTTCAGACATCCCCAGCTTTTGATTATTTGATCTCATAACCAGTTGTAGCTTGTCAAACAATATTCAGAAATATTTCCTGCAACATTAATCAAGAAAACATTTCGCCAATATGATCCTAGAAAAAGCATACAGTACCATATTTGTGTGACGGCACCAATGTTCATAGATAAGGCAGGAGACAAGCTGACAGAAACACCAAATTTCAAGATACAAAAAATGTCATTTAGTATAAATTACAATAGTAAAACCTTTCCTATCTTTATTAAGTGGTGTGACTTTCTATGAAGCTGTTCTAGATTTACTATGCAGCTAAGAACAGAATTAGTCTCAGAGAAAGGGGAATGAAGTACATTCATATTCTCTGACATATTCTAAGTAATTTTCTTGAAACGAAAGCAAAACTTTGTCTCTTTTTTTGCTCTGAAAATTGCAACACAGAATTCTATTTTCATAGCTTGCAGAAGGAAAATTTACTTATGTCCACAAGCACCTGGCCTCCCATTTTAAGCTGCACCCACTCCCAAAATAGCAGTGCTTGTGCCACTCAGTATCAGTTCACTCAGCAGCAGCTCTAGTGGATATCTTTTATAATGGACTGTAAGGAGGAGAGTGTTTTATTAATGGTGTGAATAGTAAAAATATTAATTTTAATTTACAATTGGATAAAAAAGCCAAGCACGTTTAGCTAAGAAATGTAATATTTCCTCTGAGAATGAATATGATTGAACATGCAAATGCAAATGCAAATGTGAGCAGCTTTTCATCAGTCCTCTTAGATATCTGTTCTTATTCACTACTCCAACACATAATTATTTTTAAAATATCACAATGACATGATACTGTTGCAGAATATTATCTGATATTAATTTGAAAACTGACCTCTGACAGTTCTCCCATGAAAAAGAAGAAATAACATTTTCTGGGAAGAAATTCCACCCAGTCAAAGTAACATTTTTTCTACTATATAGCAACTTCCTTCACTCCAAAAATTTGGAAACAAATCAAATCCCTTCTAAACCCACAGTTTTGCTTTTTCCACATAGGTATGCAGAGGCAAAGACAGTTTAAGTGATTTAAGTGTGAACAGAATCCAACAACCCATTATGTACATTATCGTACACAGTCTTTCCAGAAAGCACCTAAGGAGTCCAGTTGTAACAGCAGGATGTTTCCTTAACACCACAGCAGGCATGACTTCAGTACTGACTCAGCTAGAATGATGAAACCTATTAAGCCACTGACATCCTTTCTCGTAATACGATGGATTTTACTTACACACCTCCCATTCAAGTACAGACGAGGCCCAACTCTGTGTAGTTTCTCAGATATTACATGGTCCCACCTCAAGCACAACAGCATTTAAACTAACACGCTTATTAGCTTTCTTCATGTTAAAGTGATTAACATGCTACCTCTTGCTAATTTTGTGACTCAAAGAACAAAACATTCAGCATTGCTCTTCTCTAGAGTTTTGTCAGATTTTATTTTTCTCATGATTGCAGCGATTGCAACCTATATGAAATGAGACGCTAAAGGAGACATCATTTCTACAAAAGTCTTTTTCAATACCTAAACCTATATATTTTAATTATAGAGACGTAGTAGTATACCTGTAATAAACCAAATTATTACTTCAAGCCCTATAATACACTCACTGCTACTGCTGATTATCTAATGACTAAATCTGTTAATTTAGATACCCATAAATTATGTTTATCAGTTCTATATTAAGTTTCTTTTCTGTTCTGGAATACTTGTTCCCTAGTGAAGATGCTTTGCATGTGGATAATGGGTATTTCTATACAGATATGCTGGCAGACCTGAATTCACACTGCTTGTGTGTTACCGTGAGGTAAACCAGCTTTTGACAAACAATGTGCAGGGGCTGGCTCACCAACCTTGACGAATGGTTGGACTTAGTCTGGGCACACTACTGTGTAACGTACCTGTATGGGTTTCGGATGCCACACAGGGTTTCTAGCTCTGCAAGAACACAGAATTAATGCTTCTGAGTCAGAGCGAGACCATGGCTGGCTATCTTGGACTACAGGCATAAAAACAGACATGCCCAGACACATTCTGGTAAAGATTTCAATATGGTTGTATTTTATGATCATGAAATAAATATATAGGGCCAAATAGTACTCTTTACTTACACAAGAGTGAATCAGAAGTAACTCATTATTTCCATATTTAGTTTGTAGATCATTAACTTTAGGTCTGCTTCTCCAAATTTGCACTGGCCTCAGTGAAAGAAAGTCCTGCTCCTGTAACTCAGATGTGGCAGAAGCAACAACTCATCCATTTCACAAGAGATTCTGGTTCAACTTGTACTCATATTTATCCTTACAAAAACAACATAAAGACAGAGGACTATAAATTTTTAACAGAAAGAGAGAGATTCACTGAATAAACTAGGATTAATGTTACTGTTTATTTATTTATTTGATCTTAAAATGCAAAGGACTAATTAAGGGTGGCTAGAATATGCCAAGAATGGGCAAAGTATTAAAGATCTCCCTTTTCTCTCCCCTACACCTCCTAATGCCACCCCTTCCAGTTTTATTCTCAGTTCAAATCTTTCTACTAGCCAAATGATTGCCCCCACTCTCTTTATGTGTGGCATTCTTAATGGGTAAGGAAATATTTTTGCTTTCCTTCTTTCATTCTTTCTTTCCTCATTTTCCCTTAACTTCTCAGATTCCAAGTTGATAGTCCTGTGGAGACTTTAAACTACCCTGCATATCAGCAACACTTTGATGTTAAATAGTGTTAGCAAGGTCATTCTGACAGAAGGACCAGAAGTAATGTTTGTTTTGAAACCGTGTACTCTGTTTTAAAGCTGTTTATTTCTGTACTAAGTCAAGGCACTTTGAGTTGTCATGATGACTCAGAGCAAAGTTGCAAAGCCTCAGTTCTACAAAGAGATTAGTCACCTTGTTTTTTTGCACTGAGCTGCTCTGAGTCAGCTTCAAATTGTTGCACATAGAATACCTGGGTACATCTTCACATGGTGCAGGTAACTTTAGTGCAAATCCCTGGAAGAAAAGCAGCCTCTGTATCTGAGCAAACAACTGGCTGGGCCTACCTCCTCTAATACCCCCAAATAAGAACGGGGGTTTAGAGTGAAAGAAATTATAACAGCGTGAACGTTGATTTACATTTTTTCCCTTAGAAAAGGAGAAACTTCAGGGTTAGTAGCCTTTGTTTAATAAACTCTGAGTATACTAAACAATCAGTTGATCTGTGCCCTGAATTAATTAAATATTCCAGGGATTAGAAATTTAGACACCAAAAGGTTTACTTTATTTTTTTGTCATTCAGTCACTGGAAATGTTTCTTCTGGTTTTTAATTTCAGCAGAACCAAGAACTAGGTTTACACAATTAGGCCAGCTGCTTTACTTGACTGTACACAGGGATTCTAAGTTTACCATCATTCTAAAGAAGTGACTCACTTGTATAGACCTGGTTTTAATAGATTTTCTGGGCTATATGTTTTCTTTTACTGATTGTACATATATTTGTAGTGTGTAAACATAGATGTGATTGTATCTCTGTGTGTGAATCCATATTGTTAATTTTATAGTGATTGGAGTTGACAGGGTGTATTCTTTAGTCTGTAGACTGTATATCATCTCAATATAATTCATACCATTGACATTGTATGTCAAAACTCAGTGTATTTGCAACACAGAATATGAAAATGAAGCATATTATTTTTGTGTAAATATTTTTACATCTATGGATGTAAACTGTATAAACTCAATAGAAAAATACAGTAATCCAAATCATGTCTCTAGCCTATAACATCATTTTGATGCTTTTTGGAGACAAAAACACAAACACAAGAGACAGCAGAAACTCTCAGATTTCTCTCAATCACACAGCTATATTAATGCTTTTACATGGGTCCACAGAGAGGTAAAGAAAAATAACCTGAAGCTAAAAGTAGCGACTTCAGAGAAGGGAGATGATCTGATCCACTTGCCAGTTATGACAAATTAGCTTTGCTCTAAGGCCGTTTTGAGTTAGTTATGTTTTCATAATGACCCTCCTTATTTGTTTTTCTTTTCTTCAGACCATTTGACACATTTTGCTGTTTCCCAAGGCATTCAGAAGGCTTTACCATGCCTTCTAACCATAGCATATTAAAGAACAAGCAAATCTTCGTGTCTTGATCAAAACTAAAATTAATACATCACTGAATTATTTTCCAGTGAAATATTGTGGCTTTTTGGTTTTATTTCATTTATTTTCCAGGGTAAATATTATAGCCAACACCCCTCAAATGCATAATCAGTGTATGAAGGTATCATATCAAATACAAATTTTCTGCACACTTCCCTGTCATCTCTTTATATTCTGACTTATTTAGCAACTATTAACTACCTATTATCAAACAACAATAGGTAATTAGTAATGTAAATAATAGTAAACATAGAGGTAGCCTCTTTTTCACTTGTTCATTCTTTAAACTTATCTATGTCATTTACATGTGTACCCTTGACCTTGTTCTGTAACTACCCATCTAAATGACAAACAAAAATAGTAATGAATTCCATAAACTTATTCTGGACATTATTTATAGGAGTGTATGAAATACAGTTTCATTACATTGTACAATACTTTTATATTGAAGGGATTAACATCCAATACTATGTTCATTTTGCAAGATTCAAAAATAATTGAGATTTGGAACATGAACACTTCAGAATCTGATTTAAGAAGAAACAGCAGAATATTAGGCAAGATTTTGAAATCTTCTGAATACTATTTCTTTATAAACTGCCTGGAGATAAGAAATACACTGCTATGAAATGGCGTTATACAAATGTATACCTTGTACATTTTATCTTCAGGAATTTTAGGATAGAAATTTTTGGAGAAGTTTTTATTTAAAAAATGAAGGAGTACTTTATTTCAAAATATATCAAATGCCTTTATGAAAAAAAGAAAGGTAAGACTGTTCTAATCTACTATGAAATATAATTTAGAGACCTATTGCCCCTGTAATACTATTTATTCTTCACATTGTGATAAAGGTTGTTATGCTGCATATTGTACAAATACACAGAAATAATGCAGAACTGCCAACAGTACTAAGTAACAATATTCTATTACTGAAAGCACAGTAACGGAAGCCCTAAAAGGCATTAAGTGATTGATTTTGCACTAACACAACATATTTACACACACTCTTTCCTCTCCTCTACTGTCACTCACATCAAGCCATGGGTAGAGGGGAAAATTAGCCTATTCTCTGAGATGCATCAGTACCAAGAAGTATTAAGTTATTCTATACCGATGTACTAAAAATAAGTACAATATAAACCAAATCATATAAAAGATGTCACAGTTACCTAAAAAAGGCACTATAGATAGCACCTCTTCTCAAAAACCTATAAAGCTCTGAATAACACCATGGGAGCAGACTAGCCCTTGTTCACTGCTCACTGCTAGTCATAGAGACAGCCTTGATCAGGTTTATAAATTTTTCCTTCTACACCATAAAGGTATATCTTTCAGAATGACTGTTAGTTCCTAAACAACAAACGCATATGATAATTTTTATAATTGTGATCATTCATTACTCAGTCAATTCTTTATTTTTTGTAAAGCGATGTAAAATAAAGCTTGGCAAGCATCAAAGATTAGTAAGAATAACAGAACAGCTCTGACAATTGAATATTAGGAAACAGAACAAATATGCAATCTCCTGTTATTTCAATTTTTTGCAACATAATTATTTTCCTGGTTTTGTTATAAACTGTTTTCTTTTGTAAAAATTTTCAGTTGTTTTAAAAGTTATTTCTGAAGAACAAATGTAGGTGTAAGGATTATACAGAATGGAATTCCCAGTTACATACTTAGAACTGGATTGCACAATCTAGATCTATGTTGATGAGCAGCTACTCACCCAAGTCGCCCTACAGAATAAATTCAACAAACTGATGTTTCCTAGTGCATTTCCTCCTGTACTGATTGGTACATAATTTGTACTTTAAGTACATGGTTCAGTTTTCTTAAAATTTCACTATAAAAATATAGATGTCTAACATTAAAATGACCAATTTTAACATATGCTATTCCATCTACTTTAGATTTCCTCCTTCATAAAACAGGAAAGAAAACAAATACTATTCACTGTCAGGCTTCACACAGAATCACTGTTGCTACCAAATTAGGAATCCTAAATGCTTGATTCCTAGTAGGTTAACCATTAAGAACAATGGACCTTTGCATTGCTAGTTGATCTAATACTAACAAATGAATACTTTAATCTCAATTATATACAGGTAAATCACTCTTTGCTAAATTTGCTGACTGAATCTGTTAAAAGCCATTGCAGAGCTTAATTAGCTGATAGCTGATTATTTGCTTATGCTATTCTTAAATTCTTAAATTTAAAACACAGGAAACACTTAATTTTGTTGATTTGCATGTGAGTACAACTAATTTTTTGGTAACCAAGAACTCATATTTGTTTCATTATATTTTTTACCTTTTGATTATCAGTCTTGCCAAATCTGCCTGGAATCAAACTCAGATGGTACTTTGCAAGCCACAAAGGTGTTGCTAACATATTCTCTCACTGCAGCAGACTTACTTCCTATAGGATGAAAGTGAGTGCCCATGGAACACGTATTTGTTTCAGACCCGACAAGTGAGCAGTGTCCCACCTAATTACAAAGGAGCAGTAAAATATTCTTAATAATATATGCAGCATTTTTTGGTCACAGAGTTCTGTATCAGAAATGTAAAGCATTCTTGCATTCTTACTGCATCACCATGCCCTCCCTCCTGAAAGCCATGCTAAGGGCATACATTAATGAGCAGACATGGACGAGACACTATTTTCTTCCAGGAGGAACAGGAGAAATTGAGGGAAATTGGGATGGAAGGAAACATAACTGTCGTTTTCCTCCTTACTGTGTCAGTCAAGAAAGCTGACTGAACAAGAGAGCGGGAATACGCTTCCTTGAGAAGGGGGCAGATGGCACATTGCCTTTGTGCAGTGCCATAGCTTGGGAAACGTGGTCCAGAGGGCTGCCTCTGAGTCGCAGTTTCTTTCTGAGCTCCTTCTGAAAGGATAAGGCTATGTGTTGCCTAATGGTTGGAACTACAGCAAAGGTTCCACCTCAAACTACATTTTGAAACACATCAGGGCAATCCAAAGTGCTGACCTTGTGAGAGAACCAGCACAGGCCATCTTCTACTGAGCATTGCTTCCCTTGGCAACAATTGAAAGAGACTAATGTAGTGGCAAAAAGCAGCCACCCACTGTTACTGACTTTAAACTTAGTGTCTGTGATTTCTAAAATGCCTGTACTGTTCTGCTATTAAAGATAATGTCTTATCTCATACATAGAGGCAACATACCCATCACACACAGGGATAGCTGAGGCGTTAATCACCTACAGTTTACAGAAATCCAACCTCCTGGAAGCACAGGAGGGATCCTGGCACCCAGGAGTTTCCCAGGGCAGAGAGAGGACACGAGGTCCTGGAGTTCTTGCAAAAGCCACCTTGCTCATGCCCCCACTCCCTCCAGGGGAGCGCTGCAAGCAGAACCTGGTGCAGAGGTTTGCACAGGAAGGGCATCATCACCTCACCAGCTCCAGAAGTGAGCTCCACTGGTGATCATCACTTTCCCAGAAGGAGCTTAGCTATGGCATCCACCCAGCAGAAAGCCATGTCCTCTGCACTCACCAAAATGGCAGAGGTCCAATGAAAACCCCAGCTCCCATGAAAATATCCAGCTCCCCAGGTCTCAGGCTGCAAGCGTGCCAGAGCCTTTCTCTGGTAGGGATGGCAATAGGGAGAACAGCTGCGTGAGGTGTGAAAAAGGAGATGATTTGCTCAGCTTAGCAGCAGAGCTACCACAGCAAGTAGGTCATATCCTCCACCATCCAGGATGAAAGCAGCAGCTTAAAGGAAAGGAGCGCATGGCAGCAAGTCCATACTAAGGGCAGAAGGCAAACCCACTCTTTGCCCATCTCACCTTCCCAGATGCCTCTGTACAACAGGTATGAGGCTCTGGATGTGGAAAGCCAGTCAATGGATGATGTGGGTGACTGTTGAACTACGCCAGAGGTGTTGCCAGGTCAGAAAGGCCCACCAAGCTGCTCAATCACCCCCTCTCCTCAGCTGAAGAGGGGACAGAAAACATGATGAAAAGCTCATGGGTCGAGATAAGGGAGAGTGTTATGGAAATTATGCACACCAGCCAACATAACAGGGTTTGACTCTAGGATTCCACAGTAGCCAAAAGAGAGATTCTTTTATAGAAGTCCTATGCAGCTTGAGCTGGATGCCTCCAAAGAGGGTCCCTGAACAAAGAAACCACTGGACAGTTACACCCTTACAATACAAGTTCCACCCCCCTCAGGTGATAGTACAGACCAACAACAATATTAAGGTCTGGAGTCTTCTTGGTTTTTTTATTGGTTTGATTTGTTTGCTCTTTCATTACTAAGGGATTGCTAAGTGGTCATCTTCTTACACAATATCACATCCTCCTGCGCTGCCTTCAGCCAATGCTGTAGTTAGCTATTTGGCATGTGATAATACAGTGGTTATAGTTCACATGCACAATCTATAGGTTTTTCTACTCCAGCTTTAAATGTTCAAGTTGCTCTGATTTTTGACTAACTTTTTCTACAACAGTCCTCTCTTTGTATTTGTCAACATTTGTGTTGTCACATGGGAGCAGAATACTTATAACCTCTACGGTGTGATCACAGTTGAGTAGAGCAAATGTTTCAACGCTAAATACAAACAATATTACAAAGATCATTATGAAAATTAATAACTCATAATGAATTTGTTTTGCCCAAGCTCCTAAACTGGTGCCCAGGAGGTAAGCCATACTTAGAATCCTGCTGAAGTACAGTCCAATTGTACTTTATGCATTAATTTTACTTCTTCCCACATCTTCCGAACACTGGCTGAAATCCTCCCACTCTGGTCAATGTATGTGCAACAACTGGTACTAATAACTGCACATACACCCCCTTGTGAAGTTAACAAAACTTTAAATGCCATTCTGTTTTGCAGTGTAATTTTTGAGAGTTGAGAAACCTCCTCTTGTAATGCCATAATTGCATCAGCAATATTATTGCCAAGAATTTCTATTGCTGCTGAAATGTTGACTAAGACCTTTTCTAATTCACGCACTCCTAACCAGGGAAGAAATCATCTAGCAAAAGAGTAGAATGTGTTTGGCTTTTCTACTAGTGGATTACTATGTTTGGTCCTTTGAACAAATGTATGTAACCATGATCCTAATTCCAGAGACAAACTTAAGAATACATAATATTAGAAGTAATGGTTGCTAAGTCACAAGTTCCCAAACAATCTCGTGGTAATGTTTTGGGAGCTCACTTACCACACCCAAACCCACCTTTTTCCCTTGGGTACACGCCAAGGTGTATTGGAAAAATCCCCATGTGTTCCCACTACTCCTGTTTTCACTGTTTGGTCACATTCGTTACCGTTGCACACAGAGGTAGTAACATTGTGTAGGAGCTTAGGTTCACTGGAAAGAGCCTGATGTTTGACATGTTACCTGCTTGTTTTTTGCTCCTGGGATTATCACTTCCAATTGCTGTGACTCAGTATGGTCTTGATGGAAATCCCTAGCAGGGGAATGCTTGAAGCTAAGTGACTCGGGAAGTGTGTACATATTCAAGTTAGTTTTCTTAGTAATTTGGACCATGGTTTGTGACAAGTTAAAATAGAGGTTAATGAGGCTGTACAAATTTAGATACTCCCTTTACTTGCGTAATAAATGCAGCAAATGATAGTAACTTCACCTGTAAAATTGTGGGTGGTGTATATACCACAAGGGGTAAACAACCCCCTTATTAGCAGTTTCAGATGGTCTGCTTAATAAGGTGTCTGCAAAGTCCTACAACCAGGGAGCCCTGGAAAGGAAAGTGAAATGACAATTTGTAACTCCTTTGGGAATTCAAATAGTTTCAGTCCCCAAAGTAGATAGTGGTAGACTTTCTTGTCGCCGACCATTGTTCATCTACTAAATGATCCTCGGGTAGGCGTTTAACACACGAGTGATGGATCCAGTCTTCCTTCCCTGTAACCCTTACAACAAAATAAAACCTTAATAAGATGGTATGTGGTTCCTCTCACCTGCATTCCAGTTTAGATTTATCGGAAAACACTTAATAAAACTCTATCCACAGGCTGCAAATCATGTACCTATATCTCTGGATGGTTGGGTTGGTACCACTGAGCATGATCCAATAGTATCTCAAAATAGTAACAAAAGCTTCTACATGTTTAGATAATCTCATAAAAACAACTGTGACAAAAGTATTTCTTGAAATATCCAGCCACCATGACAGTTCACGGATTACTACAGAGAATCCATTCACAAACTGAATGTTTACATTACTCTGACATGACACATTACAGAGCAAAGGTTTCAGTTTGTCCACAGCAAAGCTTTTTTTTCAATGGATCACAGAAAAGACACAATAAAAATTTGATTTGTCTTGTTCACTCCTTATTTCTCCCTTTGAGGTGACCTGCTAGCCTGAAATGTTCTACTGCTATGTATCTTCCTCATTGAGCAGTGCAGTATAACACTAAAAGACACAGTGCAGAGGACAAAGTCCACACTACACGAATTTCCAGGTTTTTTTTTTTTTAAACTAACCTTAATATAGCCCTGGAGATTGACCATTCCTTAGCAGCTGGAGTGCATTATGAGTATATCGGCATTTGCAAGAAACATGGAATAGGAGCACAGATCCAGAGAGCAAAGAGTCAGTTTTGAAAACTTGATGTCCATTCTACATGCATTGTGCAATTTACCTGACAGTAGTTCTAGGCTGGTTCAATGAATGGAAAACACATCACCATGTTGCTACACCACAGCTTTTGGTCTGGTTTAATCCTAAAGAAATTCAGTTTGTGCACTCCAACACTATTACCCGTTGCAAATCAAAGCAGGTGAGTAGGGACAAAGAAAAATTAGTATTAAAAGTTAACTTCTAATCCAAACTAAATCACTAATGTAGATACATCATGATTGTACTCCTTGGAACGTATCTTTTGGGTTGGATTAATCAAAAAGGAATTCAGTTTGCATGCTCCAAGACTGTCCTCTTCAAAAGTGATATCTGAAACCTACAATGCTGTCTCTTTGCAACCAAGGCAGATAGGAGCTCTGTTCTTTCCTTCACTCTATGCTTTCTTTCAGAGCTCTACACTATTAGTTTACTTCTTTGTATGCATTTGTGCTTTAGAATGGTAAGTTTTTGGAGTAGTGTCACTTACTATAGCCTGTATCATTCCAAGTTCATTAGAGTAAAAAGACAAAGCACTCCTTTAATATCTTCTATGAGCTACCTATATTCAATGTGTAAGTTAACAGAAACATTTGCATAGCCACTACTACCCAGTCCTGAAAATGTGTAAAAATGGCTCCATACAGCGAGGAGAAAAGGCACTTTGACCCTGCCTTCTCCATGCACTGACTACTGCAGTTACCACAGATTTTTATTGTTTGAAGTTGACTGAAACATTACACTGGCACTTACTTAGCAATGGAAGTTGGCCATGTTTGTGTAAGAAAAAAAAAATTAATAGTGAAGTTATGATATTATTTCTTACTGACAGAAGGTCTGGTATCTTCATAAACAGATTATGCTGCCCCTATATGACAAGTGCAGGCATTTCTGACCTGTCAAAGATACTGTACCAGCCCAACCTTCCCCGTAGAAAGCTCAAAGTCAACTGAAAAAGAAAACAATGCATGGGATTACCAGCTTCTGTGTGAAAAAGGACTCTATATGCCAGGATTTCTTCTGCAAGTAATTTCCCTTAAGTTACATGATCTTTTCCCTTCTGATAAACATGTTTCTTAAGGTTGGGTGATCACCTGTTGCTCCATTATACAACCTCTTATATATCCTCTTGTACAGATGAGATGGAGCTCTTTCCCCGTTATACCAAGAAGAAAGGACAATTTCTGTCAATTAGACAACAACAAAGAATACAGAAGCTAAATCAAAATGACACCACATCAAACTGCAGAAGTAATGGTCAGCTCATGAAGCATGGCTGTGGTTAAGACAAGCACATGCACACTCAGTCCCCGAGACAGATATTGCTGGAGAAATTCAGGTCAAAACCACTCTGGCTTCCCCTGACAATACACTTGACACTCTTAAGATTGAAGTTGTCATTAGAAAAAGCAAGAACATCAAACACACAAATGTGGTACGCACCCTTCTATTTGCTACTTTTACTGCTAAAGAAACCTCCATCAGGAAGGTAAGATACAAATTACCTTCAACTTCCCAAATCAAAAAATGAAACTGAAAGGCAAATAAATTATTTTTTTTTAACTTCAGGCATTTTAACAAGTGAGGATGAAAATAATAATTGCAGAAGCTATTTTATCTGGCATAAAGCTGAAATTTCTCATTTATAAACTGTCTAGAGGGCATTTTCTTTGACTTCCACTAATAATTTTTTAAAATCAAAGAATTAAAGATATGCTGGCTAATCGATATATAACACCTTTTTGGTAGATATGATGTACTAGCAAAGAAGGTAATAGGAAAGATTCATTTGCACTCAATTTGAGGAAAAAATGCTTTTCCTTTATGAAAACAGTCCTGTCTCCTCATTACCATTAATACTTGGAAACTGACACTAATTATACCACTTTTTATTTCCAGTTATATAAATAGGTACCTATAATTTCTGTTACACCCTGCTATTCTCCAAATACAATCTGTGAAATTAATGAGTAAAAGTGTGGTTGGTTTAGCAGTTTCCATACCTTACTGAACTGGCCATACAGCCAAAACTTGTATTTCACAAAAGGGCACATTCATGTTTCTTTCACTAAAGTAGCTGTGTAATATTTCACATAATCCCAAAGATATCATCACTATGTAACCCAAATAGCAACTATCCATAAATAGGAAAACAAACAGGCAGAATAATCTTACTATTCATTCCTGATCCAGTGAGAAAACATTTTGCAAATTTGACCATATGCCTTTGATAAACGGCATTCTGTGGTTCTTTTCACTGCATGGTGACACTATCCCCAGTTATACAAAACAGTGAAGAAACCAAGTGTCTGATTATTTTCTGTAGACAATTATGTGATAGGGTTAGATAGATGGTGAAAGGAGTATGATGGAACAAGTAAACAACCAGATCTTCATTATCAGAGAGGTGCTGAGCACCCACAGCTCCTCTAAATTAAATTGGGCAACTCTTTAATACGTCTGTCTTTAATCTCTGTGCCTAAAAATCTTAAATTCAAATCTATACATTTTCCTAAATAAGCATCACCCTAAATACTTTGAACATCATAATTAACACTGGTGAAGCTTCTGGTATCTTATTTCAACACAGAAAGGAAGGCGTGGAAAATGCGCATTTAGGACACTTTTGAATACAGAGGATTTTACACATTTGTAGGGACAAAGGAAGCCCTCAGGTTGGCTCTTAAAATGATGTTTGTTTAACTCTTGATGCCATAACACCTGAGGTTCTCAGTCATTAACAAATTTTATCTCTGAACACTCTTTTGAGAAAGGGAGGAATTATTACTTCCATTTAATGACTAAGGAACTGAAGAAGGATGTAGGGCAAACCTGCCACAAACTGAAGCAACAGCTTAGAATTCCTGATATGTGCCTTAAACAGAGGCATTTTTATCCTCTAGATCTTGGTTAAGAAATTTCACAACCATTTCATTTTCTCATTTCACTGGCATACAATGAATGAGGAAGTTACCCTGTTTGCAGAATAACCTAGCTGTAACTGATTACTTTTAAAACTGCTATTTTATCTGAATTTGTGAGCTAACTTTGCCTCTTCTAAAAGTCACAGTATGTCCACACTGAGAACAGAATTGTTGAAAAGTTAATGAGAGCAGGCTACTTCGGAGACACAAAGATAAAATTAGACTTTAGGGGAAGAGTTTGGACCATAAATATACATTATGAAGAACTACATTAATTTATTTTGTGAACCAAGTCAACATAGTTAATAAAATGTTGGAAACACATACAAATCTATAATTAGTGAAACAGCGTGGCACATAAAATTAAAAACCGTGAAGCTTACTTTCACTCAATACCCTTTGGTTGCTAAATACTCCTGGAATATTTTTATTCTAAATTTCTAGAGAGAGGTAGTCTGAAGTTCCCTTCCTTTTTATGAGTATGTCATATGTAAGATAGAGATAGGATTGTGTTTTACTACTCAAACCCCCAAATTTCTTTCTTGTCTTTTATTGGGTATTTACTCCTGCAGATGCAACTGAAGATGCAAATAGTATAGGCTGGTGAAACTACAAGAAATGAGCAATAAATCATGCGACACCATGTCCAAACCCATGTACCTTTTATATCTTAATTAAATAATATTGCTCTTTGTGGATTTCACAGACAACTACTGGAATCCATCACTTGTCCCTCAATACTTTTGCAGCAGGTGGCATATATGGCCCTCCATTTAGCTCAACAGTATCACTACTGATCACTTAATTACTTCATATTATAGACATTAGAGCCACTTGTGGAACTGTAACAAAATAAACGGTTTCAAATCTCTGGTCTCTTACAGCACCTGCCTCTTGCAGTCACTCAGTAGGGTAGGAAAAGCAAGTGCATGAAATACTCAGCAAATGTACCTCCAGCTCCAAGAATTACAGGTTCTTCAAGTCTGGTGAAGATTGGGAAGAGGGGATGGTGATCTCCCTTTACAGTGGCTGGAAGACAATGCAACCACAGCTAAGGGAGCACTTCCACTAGTACAACTGAATAATATAAATCTGACTGTACATAACAGTGGGGCACTAACTTCACAGAGTAAACTATGGCTATGTGCTAGACCAGTAGCCAAACAAACAGTGAGACAGAAACCTAAAAGAGTTTGTGAAAGTTATCACAATTTGTGACATAAAAGATTGGAAAATTAGATCCTATCCCATATCTAGACAAGTATTTCAGTCGTGCAAGATTATAATAAACTAACAGATATTCTTATATATATGTACTACAAAAATTAAAAATCATTACTACAGAAAATCAATAACTTTGATTAAATAACTGTGTCAAATACGCTAAATAACATGTATTTGAAGAGAGGTTTAAAAATTAGTTATTTCTACTAATGAAAGTTGAGAAAGCCTATGTAAACTAAAGATTAGTTTGCAGTTTGTGAAAATATTTACTAATTGTCAGATAGAAAAACATGAACAATTTAAGTTTTCAGGAAGGCTAAGAACTCTATTAGCTCTGTTCTTCACAGCTACCTGTTGGTCTGATCACATGTGTCCACCATGCCAAATCCTACCTGTCTGAATTAGGTATTCACTGCTTTCTCAGCAGCCTAGCAAAAATGTTCCAAGTGCAACATAGTAGCAAGACATCAGAAAACACTGATACATTTTTTCTTACAACACAGACAGCACGTTCACAGTATCTGTCAGGTGAGCCCAGAGGCTGATGACTAAAAAAACCCATAAACAAAATACAAAACCCTTGCCCTTTCTTTCAAATTGCTTCCTTTCTTCCTCCCACGTGTATCCTTCAGCAACCAGCTGGAATAGCATGCAATTAACACAGTTAACCTTGCACCACAGTTTCAAGGCTTTATTATATTTAAAACTTTGAAACCACTTTAAAATTTCATGTAAAAGTATAGAAAGAAATCCAAACAATATATGGAAATGCACAAGAAATCTAGCTCCACCCAACTGACAGACCAGGTAGAAAAGAATGAAAAATAAAGAGGAATATATCTTCAAAAACCAGTTTAATTCTACCAGAGGCTATTAACAATTCAATGCAATATAATTGTATAGCTATTGCACGGTAGCATTACATGGCAGACTTAACATTACTGGGGTTTTTAGTTGTGTATTTTCATACTAACATGTTTTAGTCTCTTTAAAAACTAAAATTGATCTAAGTTTCTTAGTGTTTATAATACTTGTTTTGGGAACAATTACATTTCTGTAGTTACAACTTATTCACTGTATTACCATAACACTTAGGAGCTATAATCATGGACAAGAACATAGTGTTAGATAGTGCAAAAACACAAAATAAAAAAAGACTGCAGTTTAAACACACGATGAGGAGGCAGCAAACAGCGAGAGAATGGAGAAGTACAAAGAAATAACGAAGCATTAACAATCAATATGGCAAGTACAAGATTTGGCATGCCAGCTTCCAAATTGGGTTACTAGAGACTCCAAAAACTATCTTTTCCCACATCTGAGCGGCAGAATGAAAGAAAACATTGAGCTATTTATCCAAAAATTTAACAAGCGGGTGGCAGAAGTTGGTGTCAGGGATTGGCGAGAGTTGTCATCTAAATAATGAATCATAGGTGAGGTAGACAAAGAATGACCTTGAAAGCAAAACAAGCACATTAGGTTTGAGTGACAGAGAAGGGAGATGTAGTAGAGAGACAATGGTCAAAATTCCTGGCTAGGGAAATTATTTTTGCAGTTGTATTACAGGAAAAAAAGGTTATTTTTGCACTTACATGACTGATAGACACAAACTCCTAACTCAAAACAGACGTACCTTTGGCAAGGGCACTTTTATCACAAAGCAGAAGGTCCCAGGGGTTGCATCAGTGGGCAACCCCCTGCCCTCCATGCTGCAGGAGGTTGACTATACTGCAGCCCATCGCCAGGAGGTTGGAGAGCTGCTTTGGTTTTTGGCTATGACAGCTTGTGAGCAGGGTCACAGGGCTGCCCTGCTTCTGTGCCCACAAAATGCATCTGTCAGGACACTTGGTGAGCTGGAAAAGGGAAGGACGGAGAGGGGAAGGGAGTGTTACGGAGTCAGGTGAAGGGCCAAGAGTCGTTCCACGCACTCCAATACCATCAGTTAAACAGTGGATGGGATGCCTGAACATCCGATCACAGAATTTTAACCACACAATCCACTCAGGTGGGGAAAAGAGAGAATTTCATGGTACACAATTGTCCATTCACAATTTGACTGTGAGATGCAAGGGTTTTGCTCCTAACTCATCGTATTTTGATCTAAAATCCAGGAAATATGCAGTGTCCTGCGTGAATCATAGCATTGCTTAGTTGGAAAAGACCTTTGAGATCATTGAGTCCCACTGTACCTGTCCACTACTAAACCATATCTAAGCACCTGTCTGCCCGGCTTTTGAACCCCTACAGGGGTGGGGACTGAACCACCCCCTGGGCAGCCATTCCAGGGCCTGAGAACCTTCTCAGTGAGGAAGTTCTTCTTGATGTCTAATCTAAACCTCCCCTGGTGCAACTTGAAGCTATTTCCTCTCGCCCTATCGCCTGTCACCTGGGAGAAGAGGTCAACACCCGCCCCGCTATACCCTCCTCTGAGGGAGCTGTAGGTACCACGGACTGAGGGCCGAAGCCGCGATGCACTTTGCTGATCACGCCAAACCGGCACCGGGCAGCCCCAAACCCGCGCCAAGTGACACAGCCCTACCTCACAAATACCGTCCCACGGCACAGGAGGGGCGCAGGAAAGGTTACAGGGGGGGTACGGTGCAGGCAGAAAGGGCTGAGGGGGCCACTGAGGGGAGCGACACGCGCCACACGGCGCGACACGCGCCACACGGCGCGACACGCGGCCCCTCCCACCGCCGCCGCCTTTGCACCCGACCCCAGCACCCGCCCGCGCGCGGACAGGTTGTTTACCTCGTCCGCCGCGCGCCCCCGCCCCGCTTCCCCAGCTGGCCAATGGGCGTCGGTCGCGCGCGGGCGGGCGGGCCCCTCTGAGTGAGACTCCGGCTGGCAGCTCCTCTTTGATTGGTCGGCGGGTCTGCCCATCTCCGCAAGCCCCTCTCCCGTCCTCCGTGTTACTCGAATTCACACCCGCTCCCCGCCTCCACTGTCGGTGTGTGTGAGGTGCGGATTGGCCGACGCCGCGGCCGCTCACACGCTCTCCGCCAATCAGCGTCGGCCCTGCCTCTTCCCCCCACTCACCCGCCTCCAGCACAGGAAACACCCCGCTCAGAGCATGGCCGAGCCCGGGGCCGCCACCGCCTTCCATTGGCCCATCCGTCGCAGTCCCGCCTCCCCCAGGAGGTGCGCGGTGAGTCCTCCCCTCCCCCCCGTCTGCGCGCGCTGATTGGCTTTCCGAGGAAGGCCCGCCACTCTCTATTCGCTCTCCTGCCCGCCACTCCAGCGCGCACCGCTCAGGCGGCTCTCTCTCCCCCCCCGCCTCCGCTGCCCGCCCCGCCCCGCCGCCGGCCGGGGAGCCCCGCCCCGCCTCCCTCCGCGGGGTCACGTGATGTTTTCGCCGCCGAGGCCGCCTGCGTGAGTGCGAGTAGCCGGCCGCGGCGCGGGCGGCGGGAGGGCTCGGCCGGCACCGCCCGCTCCCCGATGCGCGGCCTGCTGCCCCGCTGAGGGCGCCTTCCCTCTGCCCATCCCGGCGCTTCGGCCCCTGCTTTTGGCCCCCTAAGATGGCGAGTGGGATGAATGGCGCGGCGGCGGCCGGGAGCGGCGAGGAGGAGCCGGGCCCGCGGCGCGCGGGAGCGGCGCCTCAGCCGGAGCCCGCGGCGGGCGACGGGGACGCGGCGGCGGGCGAAGGCGGGCGCTGCCCGTCACCTCAGCCGCACCACCTGCTGCTGCTGCTGCGCCGCTCGCCCAGCGCCTCGCTGTGCTCCGCGGGCGAGGCCCGGAACGCGCAGCCCCCCGCGCCCGGCCGCGTCGCCCCCCCGCCCGGTGAGGACGTGCGGCGCTGCGGGTACCTGCGGAAGCAGAAGCACGGGCACAAGCGCTACTTCGTGCTGCGCGCCGAGAGCCGCCTGGCCCCCGCCCGCCTCGAGTACTACGACAGCGAGAAGAAGTTCAAGAGCAGCCTGCGAGCGGCGGGGGGCGGTGGGGCCGCCTCGCTGTGCCCCCCGCCCAAGCGGGTCATCCCCCTGTACCAGTGCTTCACGGTGAGCCGGCGCGCAGATGCCAAGCACAAGCACATCATCGCCTTGTACACCAAGGATGAGTACTTTGCCATGCTGGCTGAGAGCGAGGCCGAGCAGGAGGCCTGGTACCAGGCCATCAGCGAGCTCATGAGCCAGAGCAAGAGGGGCTTCCTAGAGCAGGAGGACCACACCGAGCAGCAGGTGGACGAGGACGACGAGCACTACGGGGCCGCCCTCAGGCCTGGTACAGTCTTCAAGGAGGTATGGCAGGTCAACGTGAAGCCCAAAGGGTTGGGGCAAACCAAAAACCTTACTGGAGTGTATAGGTTGTGCCTTTCCAGCAAGGCCATCCACCTCGTCAAGCTGAACTCGGAGGTGCCCTCTGTCCACTTACAGCTGATGAATATTCGCCGCTGCGGGCACTCAGAGAACTTCTTCTTCATCGAAGTGGGCAGATCTGCCTCCATCGGACCTGGAGAACTCTGGATGCAAGTGGATGATTCGGTCGTTGCCCAGAACATGCATGAGACTTTTCTGGATACCATGAAAGCTCTAAAGGCATTTGCAGAGTTCAGGCCCC
Organism: Neomorphus geoffroyi; assembly: GCA_033558235.1. NCBI lineage: Eukaryota > Metazoa > Chordata > Aves > Cuculiformes > Neomorphidae > Neomorphus > Neomorphus geoffroyi. The sequence goes on along the minus strand of JAUMJM010000045.1, from coordinate 7,762,744 downwards.
GAAGCAAGAGCCAGTCTTCTGGTGGTGGTAGCGGTACCAATCCAATCTCCTTTATCACCACGAGGAGGCACTTGGGCAACCTGCCCCCCAGCCAGACAGGCTTGCAGAGAAGACCTAGAACTGAGAATGTTGCCGGAGGGACTCCTCCTACCACCAAGAGCAGTAACTCCTATCGCTTCAGAACATCTAGCGAAGGAGAAGGAACCATGACTAGACCTTTCAGGTCAGTGACTGGGAGTCTGATCCACCTGAATACTGCAAGGATGAATTTGGGTCGGCAAGAAGGGAGCGGAAGGTACGTGAGAGCGGCTTTCAGCTCATCTTACCACACCAGGTCTGCTTCTCTGCCCGTTTCTCATTTTCCCTCCACAACAAGTCCCATCAGTGTTTCTTCTAGTAGTGGCCATGGCTCTGCATCAGACATGTTGACCAGGCCTTCTAGCTCATCTGTGTGTGGTTCCCCAAGCGATGGGGGATTTGTCTCTTCTGATGAATATGGCTCCAGCCCTGGAGACTTCAGGTACTTTCGAGTCAGGAGTAACACACCAGATTCCCTGGGAAACACACCGCCCATCAGAGAGGAGAACTGTCTGAGTGAGTACATGTCCATGAGTAAGCAACATGCAGATGATAGCTCAAGAGATGATTATATGGAGGCTGAAAAGTGTTTCAGGAAAAGAACTTACTCTTTAACAAAACCAACTTCTGTAACAGTGCAGCAGAAGACGACACAGACCACAGCTTCGCTAGATGAAGATTCTGCAGGAAATCATGGACGATTGCTTTACTCTGAAACACCAAAACTGAAAGATAACCATGATTCAGAGTACAATGACACTAACCTTGATTCTGTATGTAACCAAAGTAGGAGTAAAGCCAGGGATGATGGGTACATGCCAATGATGCCAGGAGTTGCATCTTCTCTATCCAGCAACAGTGATTATTTGCCAATGACTCCTAAAAGTGTGTCTGTTCCAAAACAGATAAACAGTTCCTGGTCACCGTCTCAGGTTGACTCCAGAGGATATATGATGATGTTTCCAAAGGCTGGCTCTTCGCCTGTTCGAAGTCCTTTAACTGGATTTGTTTCTAAAGGAAGTAATGAGAAGATCGTAAACAATGAGTATATGGATATGTCACCTGGTAATTCAGCTCCAAAGCACCCCAGTGAATCGAATTATATTCACACTGCTTCTGTTTCCAAAGGTTTCAGTTCATATTTTTCTTTGCCTCGAAGCTTTAAGGCATTATCGGGACAAAATGGTGACCACAGTGAATATGTTCCAATGTCTTCACCTGGAAAGCTCTTGTATGGTGGACCAGAAAATGTGAAAGGGATCAACAGTGAGACTTTGGCTAACAGCATCTCTAAATTGCCAGTGGTGAAGGGTTCAGATGAAGGACTTGTGCAAAACAGGGCTGCTAGGCCCACACGACTTCCGCTAGGTACGAGAGGGAGTAATACGATCCCAAGAATGTATGATCGTACAGTTCCACCTGAGCCAACAAGTCCCGGTGAATACATAAACATTGATTTTAATGAAAAGGCAAGTAATACGCCATACTCCTTATCTGCAGAAGGATCACCATCGTCTCTGGGCTCGAGTAGCGACCACAGACAGTCCCCACTTTCTGATTATATGAGTGTTGACCTGGATGTACAGTCACCGAAAGCCACAAAGGAACTGTCCAACTCGCTAACAGATATTTCAATTTATGCAAGTCCCAGTATTCCTAGAAACCAACCAAATCCTGACTATGCCAGGCTTTCATTTGGTACCGCTTGTGTTAGTGCTGCGAGTAACAGGACTGATGACTACACAGAGATGACATTCAACATGGCAGCCACACCACCTCGGCCGTTTGCCACCGAATCCAACAATGGTGTGAAGATCGATAGTCCTTCTTCCATAGTTAATAGACTGTGCATTGTTGATCGATATGCTGATAACAGTAGCTTCTCTGTTGCTAGCTCTGATCCTCCTATGGGACCGAAAGTGATTCGAGCCGATCCTCAAGGCAGAAGAAGACACAGTTCTGAAACGTTCTCTTCTGCTGGGACTGTCACGACCTCCTCCTCTTTCTTTACTGATAGTAGCAAAAGACACAGCTCTGCCTCATTTGACAATGTTTGGTTAAAACCGGATGAAAACATTTCTGATGGTCAGGAAAGCAAAATGTCCAGGGATACCTCAACTGGATTTCAGAATGGCTTAAACTACATCGCGCTGAATTTACGCGATGATCCTATAAGCTGTGAGGCAAGTACTACAGCACCAACTTGCCATCTCCGAAATGGTACTTCAGGTTTGGACAGTGGAGCTTATGTGAGCATAGATTTCAGCAGATCCGATGGTCTGAAGTGTCACACTGCAAGAAAAGGTTTGTAACTTTAAAAACACTCTCCTGCTTGCTTAACTGTAGGAACTGGGTTCTTTGCTTACTACTAAAATGTGGTCTTTTGAGTGGGGTTTTTTTTATGTTCTGTATTATTCTAGTACAGCCAGTCTTGTAGCACAGCATCCACATCGCTGAGCAAATATGAAAGGGAACATGTTCCTTGGCCTAAAGGATTTATGTGACTTCTAGGCAGTTAGAGGTGTTATCAAACTGTTACCTGCCTCATTTTTTTAATTAAAGGATTTTTCTAATATAAACATGAATCGTATTTCATATTGTGGACTCTGTCCTGAGGTTATGGTAGCTCTTCTTATCCGTCACTTTTGTTTTACTCTTCTTCCCTCCTTATAACTAGATGAATCTTCACTTTATTTTTTTTGTGAACTTGGTATTTTGCAATTTGTTATGGATAGGGAAAGCTGAAATTGCTGGATTTGGTTTAGACATCAAAATTTGGGGCTTAGACAAATTGTTTTTCAAAAGATGTAAGTGTATTTATGTTTTTAGGATTTTTCATGTGCAAATCTGCCTGCATTTGTTTAGTTGACTCTTACATAAACAGAACTGAGTTTTTCCCCTTGAAGGTGTTGGTGTGCTCCGTTTGAGCATTGGTCTCCAAAGGATCATTATATTCTCTGGAGAAGCCGGGTGAGGGGGTGAGGCGGTGGGTAGTGGGGTCCTGCAGCTCATGCCTCCTCCTTCACCTTCTGGTCCTGTCCAGGGGCTTATCTGAGCTGTAACGCTTCCCTGGCTGTACAAAGGGATCTGCCTTTTGTGTGGCAGGTGAGGATTGCCTGTGATAGAGGAAGAGCAGGCTCAGACCAGTGTCTGCCAGGTCTGAAACTTTGGAGAGAAGACTGGTAGCTTTCCAAGTGACTGACCAAACTTCGGGTAACACAGTTGAAGGTGTGCAAAAAGAATAAGGGTGCTGGAGGTGGGAGGGATATTATGGCAATGAGGAAGGATGCTACTGTTGATATGTTAAGCTCTTTGCTTTCATAGTGTGAGTGAAAAATAGAAATCTGCTGTTAGTGGTACTGTGCGTGTTCATAGAGTGCTCAGCAGTGTTTGTGGAGGTCCTGTGTTGCACTGTGACTTTGGAAGCACAATCCTTACTTTGGGGTTCGTGACTTTGGAAGCATAACCCTTATTTGGGGGTTTGTGACCCACTGAACTCCTTGCAGTAATTCGCCCGCCCGGATAGATGAACGATGTTTTCCTCTCTTTGCAAATGTATGCATAGTCAATAATTGATGAGTACTAAGAGGAAATATTTAATCACTGTTGGACATTGATATTTGTCTACTTCTCTGTAAACAGAGCAAGCAGTAAAAGGGCAGGCTACCGCTGGTTTTTGTATTTTTAATTACAATCCTCACCTCTGAAATGATAGTATTTTTTTTTCTATTCTCTTTTTAAAACAAAGTGTCTGAAGGCAGAAGGTATTGCAGGAGCTTAAAACTGTGCAGCCTTTACGAGTGGAAGGTATAAGCCTGACTCAGCTTGCATGCCATTCGAAGTCTGGCAGCACTGCTTGGGGCAGCTCAGAAATGTGTGGTTTGCCTCAGTGTTTTTTTCCTCTGCTTTGTTTTGTTGGTTGGAATCAAATTTAGAAGACGTTGAAAGCTGCCAGTCCAAGAAGTGCTTTTTTCCAAAGTTAGTCTTTCAGCACTTCAGAGATTTGTCAGCTAAGTCACAGGCACACTAGTTGCTGTAGCCTGTTTGTGGTTGGCTTTTTTTTTGAAGAATGCACCCCCAAAGACATCAGAGTTCGAATTTATTCCCCTCATATGACTAAAATCTGTGTTGTAAAGTAAAACTTCTTAAAAAATGGAGGAAAAAACCCAGATGATTTCCTTTTGACTGTACTGTAAATATAAAATTTTAAAATAGTGTTCAAGAGATAATGTTTCAACATAAATACAATTTCTAAACACATGTTGCTTACTTCTACTACAGCACAATCCCTGCAGCCCTGTGTTGTGATTTTTCCCTGGTCTAACACAAAGGTGCAGAAGAGTAAGAGACTTAGAACTGCTGGGGTTTGCTGTGAATTGAAGTTTTCTGGAAATGAAACAGGCATTAAAATCAAGTGAAAGAAACTGTGAAAACATGGTCATTTACAGGAAACTAAGCATAAGAATAGTTAGAGCTTAGGTTAGTGGTTTCTTTCTAGTCCTAAAAAGAAAAACAAAATTATAAAAGAGTGCTCCAAAACAAGGCCTAGCAGTTCTCTAAAGAGAATGTAAATATTCCTGGTACATCGTAGGAGGGCAGGTGGCACGTGGACGCGGTGGGTGGCTCACAGAGAGGTCAGCGGATTTTGGAACAGTCCAGGCTGGAAGTAGCTTGCCAAACTCGAATACAGTCTTGTAAATTGGTGGTGTGTCTTAGTAGTGACTTAAAATTCCTGATTATAAAGATACAAGTTTTTATTCACACGCTAAGTCGTGTCTCTGAGCTATAAGCAAAGGTAATTTTACAAGTCTGTATGCAGCATATTGGTTTCTACCACAATAAAGCGTTCATCTTAATGTTTGAAATTTTGAATAGATGAAAATAAAACTGCACTCTTAAACCTCTTCTGTCCTGAAGAGTTGAAAGTGTGCCTGTGTGTAATTGATCTGTTTAATACTTCTGGAGACTTAGCTGAGCTGAGAGCTACCTTTTCTTTCCTTCTACGTCCCACTCTTTTGGTCTCTCTGCCTGAAAAATGCTCTGTGGTTAAATCCATTCTTAAGGAAAGTATTTAGCAGATGCATGTACCGTTTACTTCCTAGAAAGGAACAATCCCATGTTTATTGAATTCTGTCAGGTAGAGAACTTTATCACGCTCCCTGAACTGCAGTTTTACTGGAAGGAAAACACATCCCAGCTTGGGATTGTTTGCTTTTTTGTTTTGTTTTTGTTTGCCTAACTAGAATATTGTGTTCTGTGACTCAGCCGCATTCTCCCAGCTGCCGAGGGTGGTGGGACGGTTGCCAATGCATCACTGCCCCCTCATTGTAATTCCCAAACCGCTGCTGGTTCAGGTTCACTGGTGTGAATCAAACTTTTTTTTTTTTTTTCCCCCTTCTCCATTCATGACATGGATGGAGGAGGGGGAGGGCGCTGACTTGAAATGGTAAACAGGCCTAGCTTGTGATTAAATAGGCAAAATTGAGCTTGGTTGGTAGTGATGATGGTTAAAAGAATATAAAGTTCCAATTTTTAGTCCTTGAAGTTTAAGGAGATGGTTAGCAAAACAATTTCATCACAAAATTGTTACACAATATTGAAGCAAGCGGTTTGCAGTTTTGATTACATGAATCTGAGTCATGAAATTTTGTGCTAGGAGTACAGAACACTAAAGCTACTTCAAACACGGCTTAGCTAATGTATACCTTGTTATTGGACCTTGTAGAAACTGAGTAGGATAATGAGAATGGGGTGGCAATAAACTGCATAATGGGTCCTGGACAAGTTTCTTCAGGCTTAATTAGAAATATTAAACTTGCAAAGATTCCCTGGACTCCAAACCAGACTGTTCAGAATAAATATGATGTTCAGCTTAATATCAACCCACCTATTTTACACCCACTCTTTAATCTTATCTCTAACAGTATGCAAAGATATTATTTCAGATGATCTCTAAAGTACAGGATTATGATTTAAGTATTCCTCACCTTTTTGATTGCCTCCTGCACCAGATGGGGTGAGAGTGTTGTGTACACCTTGTGGAGCTGAGAGGAAGGAAGACAAGTACAGCTGAGAAGCAAAACTTGTGGTCCAAATTGTCCTATTTCTTTATGGTAACTTGCCTATTTAAAATGCAAAATCTTGAAGGATATAATGAACAATAAACACTTTGAGAAATTCAGTAGCTGGAAATTTTAGCTATTACTAATATAGTAAATTACAGTTTACAGGATACCAGGCAAATAACTGCCCCTTTTGGGTTTCAGACTAGTGGTTTATAACAGTTTGCTTCAAACTGAGGCTCTTTTGTATCAGCAGAATACTTAAGACATGGGCCCATTTAAAAATAACTAGAAAAACCCAGCTGAAGCACATCCGAAAGCTGCCGTGTGCCCTACAGCTTTGAAATAATGCTGGGATAATAATTCTTAAAAAAACCCCAAAACCCAAACCATTTTAATCTTGCTGTAACAGATGCCGCTTTAACAGTCTTGAGTGACTTACAGCTATGCTTAAAAATATGCAGGGTGACTTTCTCAAGTAGGATAAGAGCTGCTGAAGGCAGAAGAGGTTTTTGCCATGCAGCGTGGGAGTGAGGTAATCATGACATATTTGACCAAGAATCAGTTGGGTTTTACTTGTGCTTGGGTGAGGGGATTTCAGACAAGAATACTCCCCCACCATTGAGAGAGAACACTTACTTGTAGTCAGTGTGAAATACTTCGGGAAATCAGCTTTCCAGACTGCAATTCTGTAGTTGCAGCTGATGGCCACATGTGTCTTTTGAAAGTAGAAAACATTGGGCTCAGAGCTGTCTTGTAGGTTAAAGCAGGGATGTCTGGGGTGATCTGGCCCTGATTCAAACTGCCTTTCTTTCATTAAGTCTGTTGGTGAAATCTCAGCTGGATGATTACCCTTTCAGTTTTACCTCTAAAACTTCCCATTTCCCCTTCTCCAGTGAGGCAGGAGGGCCCCTTGATCCCCTTTTGCCGGAGTGCCGAGAGGTTACCCAGCCATTCCCGTGGCTGTCTTCCTGCCCAGGGTCATGGGGTGCTTTGTCGCCAGCGGATCCTTAGGGATTTTGGTGTGTTTGGCGCCATGTGAGCAGTAGGTAGAGCTCAGCTTTGTTTTTTTTTCTCTGCATATGCTCTTTCTTTATGAAAGGATCTTTAATAAGGTTTCTCTATATTGACTGCTGGGGGAGGGTTTTTAACTTGAGGTTTTGGATGGTGCTAAAAAGAGCTTACAGTGCTGTGTTGTACCTTGGTGTGTGTTTGTGTGCTGTATTTGTGGACCTGTGGTGCTCCCAAAAACATGCTGAACGGTGTCCAGTACGTTGATTGCGCTAACGGATTTGTTTTTCTGATCTGAAGCATGAAGCAAACTACGATCTTAAGTGTCGTTGTGATCAAACGTGGCATTTGTCAACCCAAAGGAAAATGGCGTGGTAAAACTGAAAGGCAGGCGATAGAGGGTCAAGCTTTCTGGAGCCTGGGGAAGTACCATTACTGCTGTTTTGTCCTAAAAATGTAGCATTATCTTACGACTCACCCCTAGATGGTATGTAATAACTTAGCTGGAGAGCTGTCTTATGGCCCACCCTGCGGATCTGGTCTTTGACTTTTCTTCCCCTTTACCTTTTGCTTATTGACCACAATCCAGTGATCAAGTATGTTCTAGTGCAAGGGAGTTAAACTCGCGGCCCATGGGCTGAATCTGGCCCTCCACCTTGTTTTTATCCAACCCAGTACCTTGTTCCTACCTGGTGGCAGTGCTGAGCTCCTTGCCCCTATGCTCCTGCCAATGCACCAGTCACGTGTGTAGTGCGTGTGACACGTGTTACACTGCAGGAGCAGGGGAAGGTGAGTTTGACACCTCTGTTCTAGAGTTGATTGAGCCCTGCATCTCCATAAAGGCCACTTGCCCTAGGAATGTTTCTGATGTAGTTCAGATCCTTGGGATTTGTAACATACCTGAGAGCAGTGGGAAGACAAAGGTACGTTACCCTGACTCATCAAAGGTGTTTTGAAGATGTTGCTGAGGTTCTCATCTAAATGATCTTGAACATATAAGTGTTCAGATTTGTGAAGATTGTGTCAGGTGTAGCACTTACCCAAGAACTGCAGTGTAGTAGGCTGCTAGCAAGAATTTTCTGCCCTTGTTAAATCATGAGCTCTGTCTTAAGGGGCAAAGGCTGCTTATTTCAAAACTTCATTTTTCTGTTAACTGTGGGTTGAATGCTAACAGTTCAGGCTGCTTCTGTGTGTATGTACGTGTGTGCTGCAAGCCAGGGATTCATAGGTTAAGTGTAGGGTCTGATCTTTTGTAATCTTCTCAGAAGAAAGGGTTTTTGAAAGAGATGGGTTATACTGAAATTAATAGAGTCAAGATTTGGCTGTAATTCCAAGGTGATCATACAATTTAATGTGACTTAAGAAAACCAAAAACTTAAATGACTACTAAAAGACAAATAATGCTTGTGTTCACTGTATAGACCTGTATAAATATGAATTTGAATTATTATTTGGGGCATAAAATAGAGGTGTTTGCCATCTATAGTTAATTATGTGGTGTTTTTTGGGGGTGGGTTGGGTGGGGTTTATTTTGTTTGTTTGTTTTTAGAACAAGATGGTTTTTTAAGTTGCAGATTGTGGGGAATGAGAAATCAGTTAGAAATCAGTTGAAAAAGTGAACAGAGTTGATATGGAGGACCTTCAGACATTATGACAATCAGTCTGTTAATGAAAGCTTGTAGTGTAGCTCCAGATGTGATCTCTACTCTTTGAAGAACCTGATCAGCTAGGCAGGATGGAGGTCCCTTGCATTGTGCCACAATGTAAATGTTTTGGTCCCTGTCCTTAGGAGCTTTCAATTTAAAAGATGAAACTAAAGAGATGGATGCTACTTAATGTGCTGGAGTGGAGAGAAAGATAAAGATCAAGGCTGCTACCATTGACAGAGTGAAGATAAGAGTCAGCATCCAGAGAGATAAAAGGCTGGTGGCAGAGGCACTTGGAAGGGTATGCACCCAGCAGGGAATGATGGCAGGTAGCGAGAGCTATAAATACAGTGCTTGTAATGGTTTAAATGACTTGAAAAGGATGAGGTAAATGTCAGAACACTGGCCAGGATATTAATCTTGGTTAGAGGAATGTGGGCCAACATGTATCTCCAAGTTAGGAGCATGTCCCAGTGTTTACTTCTCCCTTTTAGATGTGGAATGTGATGATTTGTCTTCCTCTTTTTCCCTTTCTGTAAGTGAAGTTTTCCTGCTGCTGTGTGGCTGATTGATAGGTTTGGTGGAAGCAGGGATGCAGGAATGCGTACGGGAGCACAGGATCACTGTATGCAGCATCCCTAGGCAGTTAAAGTCACAAAGACCTGCATCCTCTGCTCTTGGTGAGGCTTTGCTCCAGGAGCAGCTAGGGTAATGGAACCAGTAGTAGTGCCGAGGCAGCTCCTTCTCTGGTTTTGCAGGGGCCTTTTAGGTGGCATCTGTGGGATTCAGGTAATCTTCTAGGGTTGGGGAGGAGGCAGCAGTGTGCTGTGGGAGGTATATCCAACTTTAGGGTTGGAACCTGTGTGTCAAAACACTTGGAGTCGAGCTCTGAATGGCACCCACTTGTCCCTGCTGCTGGGCTCTCAGCTGCTGAGGGTGGCCTGCAGAAGCTGGAGCGCAAAACGATAGCTTTGACGGGAGAAAGCTCTCTTTCTGTGTCGATAGGTCAGGTTGAGCAGACACCATGGTGGCTGCGGGTGAGCCCGGATGTGGTAGCAGCGAGGTTATAAGTGACTGTTGTGGTTATAAGTGACTGAAATATTAATGTTGGTGTGTTCTACAAGGTAAACACTCAGCGAATTGCACACTGTTGAGTAAAACTTGTCTGTGAGCAGGCACGGTTTAACTAACACTGTCCATTGTGAACTCTGGGAAGCTGAGTGCCCTCTCCCGAGTGCTTGTGCATGCGCTGTGATTTGAGAAGACCTTGCCTCATGCATACAATGCAATCTGAACCTTTCTTCCTCCCTTGAGCAAGCCACGGTTTTGAGTATCCTAATGTTAATGTAGACACAATAATATGATAATCAGAAAGAAAATGTAAAAAATTGATGTCTGTTCCTACTATGTGTGGTAGCAGGCAGTGACTGATAAGTTTTTGTGGAGGTGCACAGGGCCTAAGGGTCCCGCTGAGGAGGGTGTAACTGTGTAGGTGTGTGGCCATGTAGTAATTTTTAGCCTTTGACATTCATTTAGGGTGATAGAGGTGAAAAAGAAAGGTTTTGCTGAGTGCTTTCAAACGTTGATGGCTGAAGTGGTTGGAAAGAGTGAAGGGATTAATTGGAACGTGAGAAACTTTCTGTAGAAAGGAAGTATCCTGAAAGGTGATTTGAAGGGTGGGGAGCTGTTTCATTAGTCATCGGTGACACTGTCCTTTCTCCTAGTTGTGTTTATAAGAATAGTTTTGCTTATTGGAACTGCAGACCTGTGCCTGCAATCAGGTACTACCCGACAGAGGACGATCAGGGCAGGGCTGTGCAGTACTGCGCCACAGACTTATACCGTGCATCTGGCTTTTGTGTTTAGCGTGTGGCATTTCCTGAGCCTGATGTAGTTTGTCTGCTTTATGCGGATCTCCAGTACAAGTCCTTTTCCATTCTCTCTGTGAACCTGTGTAAACTCCCTATGTGCCCCGCAGCCTGTGGTCAGTCAGTACCCGCTGCACTGAGACCTCTCTGTGTTTTTGACCCCGCTCCATGCTGGCTTTGTTTGGTAGCCCCCACATTGTGTACTGGAAGAGATAAGGAACCCTATCTTTTCTCTCCATGCCACTTAGGATTGTGAGGGTGCTGTATCCTTCTTGCCATACGCTTAGGCAGAGTGCTGCCAGCAGCTCTCTGTACCACACATGGCAAGGACCTGCAGTATAATGTTTTTTTTAATTTCCTAATGTGTCCCAATACTTTTCTGCAGGCTGAAGGGTCCTTGTTACCTGGCCGTTCCTCCCCAGGAAGCTGTTTCACACCTCTCATGAGTTTTTCTGCACTGCTTTGAAACTCTTCTAGTTATTCCAAGTCCTTTTTGAATAAGGGAACTAGAGCTGTGGTATTTGACAAGACTGTTTTCTTTCCTATTTGTTTCCCAACAATTCTTAACGTCCAGTTTGCCACAAGAGCCCAGGCAGGAAATGCATTCCTCCCTGCTGGAAATTCAGGGCTCCTAACCTTTGTCACGAGTGCAGAGCAGACTGCAGCAGGAGGTGTTGTCAGAAGCCACACAAACAAGATTGTTTTTCCTTGGCTAAAATTCCCCTACGTTTCCTGCAGTTGAGGTCAGTCGCAGTGTCTGACACTCGCCATAGAGCGCTTTTGGAAAAGCAGAACTTTTTTTTTCATTCTTCTGCAACATGAAAATCTGAAATATGAACTTCTCAGGGTTTTTAAGTGGAGAGAGGTTAGTTTTTAGTATTGTCTTGCTAGATTGTAATAGAAGTTATGTTCAAAAAACAAACAACTAAAAAAAACTCCAAAAGTTCCCAACAACTTGTCAAGTTTTCTCTGCAGTTCGAGTTGGTGTTAAGGCCCTGCCAAAACTGCACGGAAGTTTCCAAGTTCTAGGAATAGTATCAGTAAAAGAGATGAAATTAGAGAGTGTGCATAAGACCTTCCTAGAAACAACACTGCTGTTTATTACAACAGAAAAAGAAGCCTCTCTTACAAGAGATAAGGCATTTCTGCAAAGTAAATAAAAATTATCTTAAGGCATTGGAGAGTGTTTTTAGCTCATGAAATTGCAAAGCACTAAGAATAGCAGAACCACGTTTTGAATGAACAGTTGTGGATAAAGGCTATTTCTAGGAGTAACTTTATCTTCTAAATTTTGGCAATGCATTTTGAGGAGGATTCTAATTTATTGGGATGTGTTGCTACCAGTTGCTGTGTTTAAATAGTTTTTCCAATGAAAAGTTGCTCATGGAACAGGGTTTTTTTTTAAAAGAAAAATTTGCTTTTTTTGCTTGTGAAAGTCCTTTAAATTGTAGGTACAAAATGTATTTATTAGCTCAGTTTGAGCATCATTAGTTTGTTGTTGAATGGAGAACATTTGTGGAGTATGTGCTTAGTGGTCAGCAGGTGGTTTAACGTGTTTCTCAAGTAAGGATGGCTTTCCGTGCAAGGGCTGGTTTGGGTTACCTGGGGACAGGAGCTACGTATACTGTGGCCACAGCAAATGTGTCGATTGTTGTGATTTGTGTTTGTAGACTTAGTGTCTGCATGTGAATTCAAGAAGCAATTTTGCTTTTCTCAAATAACACTGCTTGCCTCTAGCAAGGTCTAAAGCTCTGCCATTATAATAAGAACTCGAAGAACTAGGACGATGGTGTAGCAGAGTAACTATGTACTTGGTAAGATTTGGGGCAAAAAGATTTCTTGCTCATTTGTGAAGACATATTTGGGCAAATTCCCTCCCTCCCCTGACCCACCTGCTGAATGGAAGGCTTGAAATGTAGTCCTTGCAGTGGTCCTGGCTATCCGGTGGCCTGAACAAAATGCTTTGGGATATGCAGTTTGTGTCCTGAGGTTGTGCTGGGATTTAGTGCTTTCCTGAACAACACGAATGTTGTCTGGCCACGTGCACAAGGAAGTCTTGGGCTGTTCTGCCTCTTTTGATCTGTGTAAGTCACATTAATTCTGCTTTTCCTCAAACCTGAAGTCCAGGAAACAGAGAACTTCAGTAGCATTCTCCAGAAAGCATTAAGCTGTTTTAGTCTTTGACATGGAGATTCTAATAATTTAATTATCTTAAATTAATATCTTCTGCAAGGAAAGCTTTTATAATTTAAGGCATCAGTTGCAGAATTGCCAGTAAAAGCCTTTCCTGTAAAAACAAGTATTATTTAGGATGAGGTTCTTTGAGACGATTAGTATATGCCTGCTGTGTTCTTACAGCCTTTGAGTTTGTTTTGAAGAGGTCTGACTTGCATGACCGTAATAACTTAGACACAGGAAGCAAAGTGTAAGTGGGATATATTCTCATCTGATGGATTTTCAAATGTAACACACTGGGTTTGCAATCTAATGAGTTCAGACTAATCTAATCCTCTGCCCCTAATTTTTGTGAAACTGTAGATGTTTTTTTGCCTAGAAGACTTGCAGAGCACTTACTCGTGTGTTCCTTGATTTTTTTAAAAAAAGTGGTTTTGAGCAATGGCACACTGCCATCCTATTTTAAATGCTTGCCCTCTTAGTTTTTCTTCTGCCCTTGCGATTCTTTTCCTCTGGTTGTTCCCCAGAAGGATTCAGACAGCTGAGTGTAGTTTTATATCCCACCTCAAACTGGTGGATTTAAGTAGAATTGTGTAGTGAAGAGAACATTGTTTTAGTTTTCTAAGCTTTACTTATGCATTTTAAGAGGTGACCTGTGAAAGTGTTAGGGTGCTTTCTGGTCTTGTTTTTCTTATTAAATGTTCATTTGAAGTTGAATTTGTATTGTTCTCAATATTTGGAGTCAGTAGAGCCCAATTTTGAATAAAGGCTGATGCTTTTGTGTAGAATCTGTTAATGGAGATGAAATTTGAATAAACAGAAAAGCCTAGTCTAGGGTGCTATGAAAACTAGGCTCCTTCAAGAGTGCAGTTTTTTGAGTTCAGGTTTTTGCTGCTTGTTTTGTTGTAGTGATCAGTTATCAGATTTTTTTTTATTGATAGCGTGAGCAGGTTTTCTTGGAAGAGCTCATGACAGCCCAGGAACAGCAGGATGTTTGCACTGCAAGTGACAGTTATCTTCAAATTTGCCATGTCTGATCTGGCCACTGAGTTTCGTTTGATGGCATTTCTGTTCTGAGACCTCCAAGAGACTGGTGGGCTACTCTGGGAGCTGCTCCTCCCTTTCCAGCTGTTTGCATCTCATAATTTGTTTAGAAGATTGTTTCACCCATTCCTCTGACAGCTTCCTTTACTGTTCCATCAGTCCAATATGTTTACATGATGTCTGTAAAACGCTGGTCTAATTTTTGTTGTTGATCAGCAGTTCTTGTATTTGTACTGCTAACACAGAAATCTGTTGGCTGATGGATCTTACGTCATGAAGACTTAAGTAAGATCATTCAGCTTCACCCAAGCTGGGTTGGTTTTTTTGAGCTCTTTAACTTCACCTACTTGCCAGTCAAAAGGTGGAAGAAGATCAGGTGTGGGAGAGAAGAGCCAGCGAGGAGCTTAATGTGTGAGCACCTTGCAAGCTTGCTAAATAAACCCATGTTGCTTCCTAAGGATCCTGGTGTGGAACCACAGAGGTGGAAATCCACAAATGAGCTCCAGGTATCAGTGGCACAGCACACATCAGACTTTTTCTCACTGACATTAAACTCATTTTATGCCTCTTACACTTGCAGCTGTGCTCATGGTGTGTGTGCATGCTCAGTGCTTTCTCACAGCTGGGTGCAGGTGCTTCGGGATAAACCAAAGCAGTGCTCTGACATCAAGTTCCTGCTTGCTCCCTGCAGGCAGCTACAGCACTGCAATGCCAGGCACTGTTAGGCGGGTGATCTAGTGCGAATCTTCCTGGGAGGATGTTGGGGAACAGGCTACATCAGCTGGAGCTCCAACAGTATCAGGGCTTGTGACTGCAGAAACTGTCCTGGCTCTGCTGGAGACTCCACTTGCCCCTGGGCACAGACTCCACAGGTCGTGATGTGGGATCTTTGATACCTGGAGGTGGCTGGTGGGTGCCCTCTGGGCCCTTCTTGCTGTGGTCCCACTGTGGTGAGGAATGGACTCCTGGCTACCGCCTTCATGATGGTGCTGGCTGCAGACACTTTGTGGGAGAGATGTTGCAAGACATCGTCTCAGATTTCAGAGTTTTTTTTTTTTTTTTTGTGCAGTCAAGTTTCATGAGTTTCTTTTTGCCTTTTCTATCCAATACTGATAAATGTGTACACATACAATTTATATCTATATGTGTGTATAAATGGTTGGTGCTTTTATCCTCCAAAAGACCTGATGACTCAGGGCATCAGCCAGCTGTACTGCTCCAGCTGCAATACCGACATTTTCAGTTCTAAGGAGGGGATTAGAGAAGTAGTGATGACCAATAACTCCATGTCCAAAAGACTTGAAGACTTGGTGGGACTGTGGTCAGCTTGGAGGTAATCTTTGCGTGAAACTCCCTTGTGTTTATTTACTGTTTCCACAATTCTGTCTTAGCTTAAAAGTGAAGAGGAAACATGCTGAATTGTAGTTTGTACTTACGGGATGAAGTGGGACAAATTAATGAGCTCTTGTTTACTGAGCTCAGGGTTTTGGGAAGGGGAGCGCTGCAGGGAGGTCCCAAGCTTGCCTTTTTTGCTGGTGTAAAGCTCCGTATTTGAGCCAGGTTGTCCAGGGAACTCATAAGCCGTAGTGAAGCTTAATTGAAAATACTGTCTTCTGGTTCCTTATAAACTAATCTGTGTTAGTCTGGGCTCTGATTAGAGTTACTGGGTGAGCTTGCTTTGGAGTTGGTTATCATGCTTGTTCAGAGAATCAAACCTATGAGCTAAGCAAAGGTGGTTTTGCTCTTAAGCTCTTCCCTGTCCCCTCTGCGTATCATAAACGTAATTTGGCCTAAGTTTGTGAAAGTTTTCAAGAAGTTTTAGCTATAAATACTGAGTTCTACCACATGGGATTGTCTGATTCAAACCACTGGGCCTTTGCTCTTCAAAATGTTTTGGGGATGTGTTTGCAGAGATTAGAATAACTTGTCCAGCAGCTTTCAGGTGTGCTTTGTGTGTTAGGCGTGGAGGAAAAATGTCCTGACAAAAGCAGAGACAGTTTTTGAAGTTCCTTTTATGTAAGCTTGTAGGTCCACAGCAAGGAAAGGGTGGGGGGATGCTGTTAAATGTTAATTTTTAAGGAATATAAGTTTAATATAGAAGCTGAAAGTGCTTTAATGTTTGACTTGTGTGCATCGTTGGAGGTGTGATTCATTGCAAGCTGTGTTGCATATTTTCATCCTTTGGTCCTGCAAGAAGAAAATATTTTTCTGAAGAGGGAAACTATTTCAAAAATAATAGCTTCACTTGGCTTTTGTGAAAACAAAGCCATCCCTAACCACATCATGCTCTGTGTGTAACAAGCGATAGCTTTTTGTAGTGATCTTATGATGTCTGAAATAATACAAATGAGATTCTTGGGTTGTGGGTGCATTTTGGCTGTCTTTTCCTTGAATTGTGGAAAACCAAGTTACTGTACTTTTGAAATCACCATATATTTGAAAAATGAGACTCAGCAACCCAGACCTTGGTGTGGGTTGTGTAGGGATAAAAGGGAGTTTTCTCTGGAGTCGAAGGACCCCTCTGTACTTGTGCGCAGCTTCCAGCCCTGCCATGGTCTTTACTTCCCTGTCTGCCTGTGCCAGGAGCTGGGGCTGTCCCAGCTGCAGCAGTAGGGGCAGGGCTGCCCAGGGCAGCTCATCTCAGCTTTGCTCATCTTTCTTGCTCGCTTTCTTTTTTGTTTTGAAGGGCCAGTATTTTTAGCTGGGTGGAAATTAGAACTTCTTTAACTGAGGGTGGAGTTTGTGCATACTTTTAGGATTGGTTATGTAAGTAAACACCCAGGTTTGTGTTGTTACACAGAACACTTGCTTGTTCTTCAGATGGTCATGTTTTATTCAGCCTGTCCCTGCGGTTGTGGCAGTGAAGCACTACACTTCCTTTAGCGATGAGATTTAACTGATTTCTTTGTGATCCCGCAGAAGAACACGGACAGGATTAAGCTCTAAAACCCCTTCTTTGGTTCCAGTGGGCCATGTATTCCACATATTACAGTTGTTCTCAATGGCAGTGAGCTCTCCAGAGCAGTGAGAGAGCATGTCCAGTGTGGCTTTGAGGGGAAAAAGTAGAGTACATTTCTATTTTTGTTGTTTGCTGCAGACTGAATCCCTTAGGCTAGCTGTTGTTTCTCAATAGAGCAGCCTGCTGTTTCCTTCTCCCCTGTAATGCCAGGGAACAGATCCCACAGACAGGAGCCTCGAATTTTGAAGAGGAGTTGACCAAAACCACTTGGCTGGCAGAGGACAGCACCCTCAGGTCTGGGAGCTGGTGTTACCCAGTGGTGTGGCTGACAGCACCCCTCCAGGCTGAACATCTGTGTCTGCACTGGCTCTGGTGGGAGTGGAAGGAATTCTGTAGGGAGCGGAAAAGTCCCTTGTGGTACCTTCTGTAATTTGTGTGTGCACCGCTGCAGAAAGCGTTTGCATCCCCTCCATCGGATTTGTCTGTCAGGAGCCGTTTGAGTGTCTCCCTCCCTGGCACATGCGTGGTTACCTGCAGATCTGGCGTTCTGCTTTGAGGTCGTCTTCTCTCCCATTTTTGTTTCTGCCTTCTCACCTGACTGTCTCTGCCTGTAACACAAGGTTATAACTTTCTCCCCTGATTTTACTGAGCGCTTCATGTTTTGCCTTTTCCCGTTGGTTCAAAGCCACCAGTTGTTGGTGCAGCAGCAGAGATGAGATGTCTGCTTGCCTTAGTGCAGCGCTCGTGCACTGCCAGGTGCCCTTCAGCGAGGCTTTTGAGAAAAGAGACAACTATATTGCAAGGTGTTTCTTATCATAACTACATGAAGCTTTTTCCTCAGAAGTTGAGGACAGGCCATGCAGCTGTTGTGCCTTGCCGCTCGGTGTTTGGAGCTGGGGTTGCAGGGAGGGTTGATATTGCAGTTCTGTGTGTGCCGTGAATGGAAGCATTCCTGCAGCTGGAATTGCAGCTGGGGGAACAGAGCTGCTCAACACAAGCCTCTCTGCACATTGTCTGTCACATGGAAAGGATGGAGATCCCATTAAGTGAATTATTGATAGTGAAATAGGTGATGGGTAGCTGTAAGCTGGGGTCTGTCCCCCAGCGCGGGGGCTGGCAGTACAGTGCTGGCTGCAGTCTGAGCTCCTGGCCCGTGCACACGTGGCAGCTCTGCAATCGCAGCAGCTCTGCGATGCTTGCTTCCAGACCTCATCTTTCTTCCTGATGGCTCAGGGTTTCCCAACGTGGTATCATCCGATAGTGCCCCCTCCCTCTGTGAGGAACCCATCTCCTGCACTCAACCACGGTCACTTTGGTAGTGGATAAGCTCCATGTATTCTCCTCACTAGAAAACATTTTTTTCCAATATAACTTGCATTTAAAATGTCACTGACTTTGTTTCCTCCCTCCTTTCTAGACTGACTGCATTGCCATGGAAACTATTGTTGGAAGAGAAGACTTTTCTGCTGGTAACTCCAGAAACTGTGTGGTGCTTTTGGAAGCAAAGCTCAGCTTCAGCCGGCTACTTTCATTTCCACCAGCACGGACATGGACACACTTCCTTTTAATTCATTTCTTCATAGACATCAGCTCTCTAAAGTTGAATTAATTTGAATTGAGATTTTTCCATAGCTGTGCTTTGGTGATGGAATTTGGTCTTTCATGTCATATCTACCTGGGAGGCAGCGTGAATGCTGGTGGGAGATCCCCGTGTGCCCCTTTCATCCTCCAGCATCTCCCATTCTTTTTTTTTTTTTTTTTTTTTTTTTTTTTTTTTTTAAATTTATATTCTGAGAAGTCCAAGCTGGTTTCTGATTGTCTGTTTAACATGGGGTTTGCTTCTCTGGTACATTAACAAGTGGTTAGCTTAAAACACTTGCTTAGAAATATCTTGGCAGTTCAGGATTTTTCCAGGTGGCTGGGCAGAAGGTGGGTGGGAGGGAGAGTTGCCCTGAGGGGGGGACCTGTGGGACCCAACGGCTCTGGGAAGGAAAGGCCTCTTCTGCCTTGTTGGTTTTTTGGTTGTTTTTTTTTTTTTTTAAGATTTTGCTTTTATGGTACAAGAGGTATTTCTTGATCATAGGCTTAGAGTATTTTAAATCAAGTGTCTGTTGGAGCTTCAACTGAATTTTCTTTTTGCTCAGAATTTTGGTATGTACAAAGTAGGATTAATGGGCTGGTTGTCTTGTAGATTGTTTTTGTTCTTACCCTCAAGATACTTGTTTATAAATACGAATAGTGTAAAATGAGGTTTTTGTTTGCGCATTCAAATGGAGAACTGCAGAGTCGTATCCAGCGTTTGTGACTTCTGCATTATACTTGTCAGCTGTAGCTTGTTAAAGGGAAACCACCCTGATTGATCTTACTTTCAACCAAAGCCCCTTTTTTTAATTTGGGACTATTTTTGTTCTTTCTTCCTGGCATAAAGGGGAAAAACAGTAAAATGTTGGCTCATGAATTGTCTTTATCCCGCTCACAGAAATGTGACATTTTTAAAATAAGACCTGATTTTCCCTATTTAAGTGCTTTGCTCTTGTACTGAATATTTTTTGGGGGGGGGTTGAAATGAATTTAGGTTTTTAACACTGCTATGAATTTACAGAGCGTGACGCCAGTCGCTGGTACATGCAATGTATAATAACAGGCACTGACGATGAATCAAGGGTTTGGAAGTGGTACGTCAATCCTCATGCTGTACTGCACCACACAGCTGGTACTCCTCTGTCGTATATTGTACAACCGAGCTGTCAGGCCGCCTCACCTCGAACCCTTTGGATAACACATGAGACCCCATCACCTTTGGCTGCTTGGTGACGTGTACCAAGATCTATTTTTGCATAGTATTGAAACGTACATGTCACTAAAAGGTGAAGACTTTTTATTTTCCTTTGGAAATATTGTACTGATCGCAGTGTCCAGTGACAGGAGAAACTGTTGCTGCAGAGTTTAAAAGCACAGAGCTGGTTTTGATTCTGGAAGAGAACTTTGAGTTGGTACAGTTACTTGTTGCTGCTAAACATACACTAATGAAAAATACGACCACTCTTACAGACCACAATACTGTCTTGGCAAATAGCTTTTGTTTGGTCGCGCAAATTAATAATGCAATACGTAGACAGCTTTTTATAAAGCTTTACATCTTTTCTAAGAAATCGAAATTTGGATGAAGATAGCTCTAAACATTTAATCTGACAGGAAAAGGATGTTTTGAAGAAATTTGTTATGTACTTATTTCATATTAGACCCCTGAGGCTGCCATTGTACAATATACAGCACTGATTTAATAAATGCTGAATAAATAAGTAAATGGGTAACCTCAAGCGTAGTGATACAAATACTAATAGGTACGGCATAATAAATATGCAATCTTTTTGAATTTCTTAGTTTACAGCAACTAATTTATTCAGTATTGTGCTGGAAGAACATTTTCAGATGATGTAAAACATATCACTATATATACGACCTTCCAGCTACCCATTTATGCTGCTGTATAGTACAAAATACCAATGATGGAACAATGTTTGTCCTGTAAATTTAATTTGATACTGGACAGTTATTGTCTGTACAAACTAAAACATATATGGTTGAAACTGTTCATTATATTTGCTATTACTGCTTCACAGATCTGTTTTAAAGTTGAGCTGATTGATCTGGCTTTGTCTTCCATTGTAAATATTGTTATGTTGTTTTCTTTGTAAAACACATCGCATTTGCGGTTTCGGGAGACTGGCTTGAAGCTCTGTATAGTGTTTATATTTATCTGACTTGGCTTTCCATAGAGCTACTTGCAGTAAATACGTGTTCATGTAGCTGCGTGTCTGTGTTTTATTTTTAAACCAACTTTTGGGTTTCTTCTGTCTGAAGTGCAGTTCCCCCTGCTGCGGCACCTTTGTCACCCCAGGTCCATGAGGATTTGAAGCGGCTTTTAGGGCACTTCAGGGCAGGGATTCGCAGCCTGTACAGTTTTCTTTGCCACCCAGTGTAGAAGCAAAATGCCCTGAAGTTTTCTGTGTTACAGTTTCATAGTGCTGGTGAAAACTGGATTTCTGAATGGAAGAAGTTCAGTGCTCTGAGTGGGACCACTGCTCTGGGGGGGCTTGGGGGATACAGGACACAGTTTTGCACTGATTTTTCAAGCCCCACTGGGTGAATCATTTACAGAACTCTTGTATGTGTGAAGCCTGGTGAAAGCCCTCAGTTAGAACCAGGAGGTGATACTTCCTATAAGCATTTAAAGTCTTTGCTTTGAAATATATTGGCCAATTCTAATGGACTCGCATCTTGCTGAGCAATGTGGTACTGGAAATGATCAAATAATGAACAAGCAGTTCATCGAGGAGGAGGATGACCTTTTCAGAGTTACCAGGTAACAATACAATTTGTACTGCCTTTTCTTCATCCCTGCATCCTCTCTTGGCTGTAGCAATTGTGTTCCCTCAAATATAAAGTTTCTTTCATTTTCCATGAAGGGCTTTCTCAGGGGAGAGCAGGAGCACTGGGTTTGCTGTATGAACCAGGGAGGTAAGCACTTCTTCCCTCCATCCCCTTTTGTTAAGCCCAGCAAGCTCCATTTCTTTATTTTTCCTCCAAGTTATTGAGTTAAATCTTCGTAGAAGCACTATGGTTACCGGAGAGCACCTATCGGGAAATCTTGCTTGGTTGGCTCTGTCGGGGTCTGCATTGAGTGCGTGCCCTCACTGGACAGCAGCTTGCCTGCTTCACTGACCTGTTACCCTGTGCCTTGCTGCCCACTGGGCGATGCGGGGCCCAAGTCTGCTAAACTGGGCTGGGTTAATAACCTGTCTTTCAAAGACTAGGTTCTAGGTACTCCTTCTGTTCTAGGTACTCATTCTGCCTTTAACACAGAACATTGTTCCTGCTCCCCTGAGCTCATTGCTGCTCCCACCTGCCATTAGCAAGTGTCCTGCTTCTGCCATTTGTGAACCCTTCAGCGTGTGCTTCCAGTGGCAGCAGCTGCTGCAGCAGCGTTATGTCCAGCCAGATTGTCACTTCCCTGGGAAGGACTTGTTAAACACAGGTAATGCTGCTCATGGCATCACAAAGTGACCTCCCCTTGGTGGTGGCCCCTGGGTGGCAGGTCTGTATGTGTCAGGCAGTGTCCTGGCTGCAACCATTGTCCACTGGGTACCAAAGCACATAGAAAATAACGGTAGAAGGTCAAATTCTGGAGCTCGAGCGTTTGTTGCTTGCAAAGTCAATGTATAATTGCTTTACTTTTTCAAGTAAATACTCTTCCACCCTTGGATGTGAGAAATCCTCCCTGTAGAAGGGACTTTATGTACAACATGCCCTGCATAACAGCTGCTAAAGCGCAAAGCTGGCTTGTAGTGGTCTGGTTCATTGGATAGAAATGCAGCTGTGCTGCTCTGTGTGCCCACTGTACATTGACTGCAGAATTGTTTCAGAAGTTTAAATCTTGCCTTATAAATGAATTTGACATTGAAGGAAGCTCTTTTGTTTTAGTCAAGGATTAACATAGAATTTCCTGGAGTAAAGAAACAGCCTGTCTCAAGCAGAACTTTGTTCTTTTAATAATACTGTAACAGTGTAGGTCTGTGCTAGGTTGCCTTTTTTAGGATTTGCAAATCAACATTTCTCCACTCAGCAACAATACAGCTCCTGCAGAGAGCTTTCAGGAACTGGGCAGTGAGTAAAGAAAGGTAACACACTCCCCTTTCTAGTACACTTTAAAGTCATTGCTGCACATGGGCGCCATGCTCCTCTGCACTTTCTTTCAAAGCCACGGAGTGCCCTCGAGTGGCTGAAGTGCACAGCTTGTCCTCACATAACTTAACAAATATAGCCTGCTCACCATCAACTGAACAAGACTGACTTAACAAGAGTTCAGAGAATAAAAGTTTTAGTTAAAAACAAATCAAACTTTAGGAAAAAGAGCCTTAACTGTAGCTGAAGAAGCAGAGTTCTGAGAAGATGTTGAGGCTATGTCAAAGACTATTTTAAGGCTCCAATGTTCAAACCAGTGTTTTACTTTTTTAATAATCAATCTGGAAACACAAGCTTTTACCTGTAGTTTAATGTTTATATACCCATGGATAGCACCTAGAGGCCCCAACCAACAGTTGAGCCCCCTCAATGTCTCTGCTCCAAAGAGCTTACAGTCTAAGCAGTCAAGAAGTAGGAGAAAGTAATAACCGTGCTTTCGTTTATAGATCAGTAACTCTGGTCCAACAGAGGTCAAGTTATTTAGCTGCTCTAAGGTAAAGAATGTGTGGTGGGAATTAAACCAGTATGTCTTGCATCTCCACTGCACGTTTCAGTTAAAAGCTGCTCCTTCCCCTCTAGACTACAAAGATTAGCCCAATTCAGAAATCTCAGCCTGAAGCTGATTAAGATTCAGGACTGTTCTCCATATCAGAGTGAGAGCTGCAGGAACAGAACAGAGCATAGCTGCCAGCAGTGTAGCTACTGCATGTATTTTCATTTTGAGTGGTCATCTCACAGGTCTGGGACCTTACTCTGCACTAGGACTCGCTGTTCTGGGTGCTGTCTGCCTTAGACTCAAATGGTATCTCCTGCCTTTTCAGTTCAGTGAGCTTTGTTTTACATCCTGCAAGTGAAGTCCGAATCTTGGGAAGATGCACTGTTTATGCACTACTAGATCAAACATTCTACCCTTTCCCAAGTCCCCATACATGAACACTTCTTGTTGGTGAACACAAGCCAAGTTGGTGGTGGTAGGGAAGGCTGGGAAGTGCTCTTTCCTCTAGGAGCTCCTTGATCTTAGCATCCACACTTCTGCTTTTGGGGGGCTAAGGGATAGGCTGCAATAAGGGCTTGTGTTTACAAGAAGAGATTTACTATTTTATTTCAGCTTTGGTAACAAGTTCTTGACTTGGAGGTAGCAGCAGGTTCAGTTTATTTCTACATGCATCAGTAAACCAAAATAAAATGAGTTGAAGGATGCACATTGCTGAATTACCCACTCTCTACCAACATGTATAACTGCAGCTAATTGAAAAAAGACAAAGCTATTAATATTTTGCATTTTAAACTAAAGAACTTCAGTTTCATACTTAGTTGAAAGCTTTTGAAATCAGCACCAATCTCATTGTATAAATCACTGCCACCTGGTCAGTCACCAGTCCTATGTCTTTTGTGAAAATGTGCGTAAACCAAGGAGGTCGCTGATGCTCCCTGTTTACAACGATAACCAAAAGGTAAGAACAAGTAGCCATTAGCAGATAAATTACTTAACAGCAGTCAATAAACAAATACACTTTACCTGTATAAAGCAGTATGTTAATTCACAAGTTAAGTTGTATTGATAGTTGAGGTGGCAATACACAATGAAAATATTAAAGTATCATCACTTGAAAAGCAGTCTTGCCTTGTCAGGGAGCTCTGTACATCAGGGTAGATGAAACAGCACTGACCATAGAAGCTCAACACTCATGCATACAAAAAGTGACCACTTTTCAGCTATTGCACAAGTACTGACACTCTAAGACAGACAGAGTAGGATTTGTACAAAATGACATCAGAAAGGCTGCATGCACCATCGTTCAAGGCCTTATGTCAACTATACATACATAGGAGTTGCTGAATACTGCAAGTACATTGTGGATGTGTTTAAATTCACATAAGATTAAAAGATGTTGGAAACAGGAAAGTTTCCACCAGCTTATGTTCATTTTATTCAGAAGGCTTCTTAGCATGTACACTATTTTGGATAAAATGCCTGACACCCCTTCAGAGCAGAGGTTTCATGTAAGCATCATCTGAAATGCTTTGGTAACTGGATATTCCCAAGGAGCAGGTTTTGTTAAACCAAACTAATTACTGAAATGTGAATGTGACTTTTATTCAGAAAAGGAGGATATAGAATATGGCTAATTTGACATATTTTTTTAAGATACAAAAAACCCTTTTCAAGTGGATTGGGATTTCAAATAAAACCACTGTTAGCATGGTGTACAGCATTTAAAACCCTGATCAGAATGACTTCAGAATAATTGTACATTCATCAGGTTGGTTGTACATATATCAGGTTGGCAACTGAGGAAGGAAATGAAATATTCAATGAATAAGCTGGCTTAAGAGGGCAAATTCTCTGTATCACAAGTTTCATAATAAAATACTGCTGTGTGTTTTTATTTTAGACATGAGTGTCTTTATATCAGAGTCTGGTTTGTTTCTAAATGACTGAAAGTTTCAGCTAAAAAGGTGTTTACACAATATACACATTTCATTACTTACAAAGAGAAATAAGCTTAAAATTTCATATTAAAAACCTGGGATACAGTAGGGTTAGTAGCACCATGAAAAATGTTTTTCAAAACTGCAGTCTTGTTATTTTAAACATACTCAGTGCGTAATGTTGTTCTTTGTTCTCTTGGTTGATCAAAAAGGTGCCATTTTGATACAGGGAGAGAAATGAAAAATTGCATCTTCTGATCCTTTGTGAACCTCAAGTGTTCTTTTCTGTTTTCCAAGAGGTCAGTTCTTTCAGCTTAGTCCTGTTGTCAAAGATGTACCAAACAACCCTCAGTCTGGCACACGAGTGAGGTACACTTGAATTTGCATGGTTGGAACAGTTTGGATTTGTTTTTTCTTTACTTTCTGCACAGTAGCACCATTGTTGCAGCTGGAAGACAGTGCATCTCAGGAATTTTCAACTGTTTTATAAAACATTCTCCAAGATGTTACGTCTTCTTCATGCAAACTTGACAACGACTAATACGTGTCCTCAGGTCTCCAGCTTTCAATGTCTCTGACTGAGGTTTGCTGATAGACACAAAGGTAAGGTAAGGTTAGCTTTGTCTTTGTTTACAGAACTTTTCCTTTAAAATTCTACTTCACAGTTTAAGATAATACTGAGGTACCTAAGTGGGGAATTAGTGCTGTATTTGAGAGTTTTCCTGGAGAGTGACCTTTCTGTGTGCCTTCAACGCCAGTTGACAGATGCCCAGTTTTGTCCAGTGTCACAGACTACACAAGGTATGTTAATCAGTACATGCAAGACTGTACCGCTCCATCCGACATAGCACAAATACCAAACTGAGTGGAAGGTGAACTTTGTACATTTGAGACTGTGTTTCTGGGGTCTTTTTTGTTATCTTTGGGTTTCTCGGCTGAAGGGTACTTTAACAGCCCATAAAAAATACTGCTACAACCCAATTGTGTATTTAAGATGTGCATTTAAACGATGGCTTTATCTAATTATACGTTTATATTCTGAAAGGGTAGGGAGGTGGGAGATCAATACAACGCATTTGTGCAAGATATATGTACACAGGGAAAGTTAATTCTTAAAAGTTTCTTTAAAAAAAGCAATTAAAAAGGAAATTGCATTTGTGGGAGACAAAATAGCAGAGACAGAAACCTCAAAGGTGCCTCGTAGTTGGTAGCAGGTAGTTTTGACTGGTGGATAACTGGAGAATTACCATTGATCAGCTACCCTGAAGACTATTTAATGTTCATGAGGTATCACAGTGGTACGCAAAACCGATGTTCATGAGGTATCACAGGGGTACAAAAACAAAAGCCACTACTGCTACAGATCAGAGTGCACACGACCAGCCCTGTACCACAAAGCTACATTTTTCAGTTTGGTGACACTGGGAATATTTATGAGGCTTTTACAAACAGGGCAGTAGCAATTTATTCTACGAAAGGAGAGGAATTTTCAAAGAGATGATTTTGCTACTCAAGTTGAAAGAGAAAAAGCTGAGAGATTCCAGTTGGAATGCTGACTGCAGAGAAGCTCAGGACAGACATTGGCTTCCTTGCTGCCAAACTGTCATCCTAATTCTTCTGGAAAGGACTAGAAAAAAATGCTTGCCATGGAGGGTTCGAAACCTCCTTTGTACAAGACTTTTAAAACCAGGTTATATGAACATCTGTTGTAAAGGGTTTAAGGAGAGTTGATCTTACCTTTCATACCTGTCCCTGGTCTATCTGTGAGCTACCTTTTCAAATATTTGACTCTGTTGAAAGGCCTGGCCAGCAAAAACCCTAACAAAATCTATGTTTTAGGCTGCAGCTGCAGTACCTACAGCAGGAGTAACTTTCAGAATGCAAAAGTAACAGAAATCTGACCAGAAAGACTACTACAAAGAATCTGACTCCTTGCAAAATAGAATGTGGCCTAGCAAGTTTTTACATGATGTGAAAGGCTTACCAAGGAAACACTTGAAAAGCTGGTTCTGAGAGGAAACCAAACTATATTATTTCCCTGTACCCCTGTAAACAAGTATCTTTTGATCTTTGGAATAAATTCAGTTTCTGAAGCTTTAATTCTTGAACAAAGCAATATGCAAGAAACAGGTTTCCTTACCTGAACATTTCTGACACCTCTACAGTTGCCAGCCAGAAACTATATGAATTGGCATAGTAATTACAAGTGCCACGACCATGGCATTCGATAAATGGAGCTGAGCGGAATTCTTCTAAACAGGATCCAGGCGATGCCAAGGCCTGTCCAGAGCCCTCTGCTCCAGCACTAGTGTGCTGGTGGAGGAAAGAAACAGATAAACAAGAATCTTAATCAGGTGCTAAAAATTACAGAGCACTGCATTCAGCTACTGAAGGAGCCACTGTTCACAGGATGGCCCAAGTTGGAAGGGACCCACAAGGATCATCGAGTCCAACTCCCATCCCAGCATAGGACCAAACTCAACACTCACACCACATTCATTCACGGCTGAGCTAATGCAGTGTAAGACGCCTCCATAAATACCAGTTACAATGAGCTCTGTCTACTGGAAACCTTGGCCATCGTGGTCAGTAATTGAAGGTAAAAGCTTCTGAACAAAAACCATTACAGTTTTTAATGAAGTCCTAAAGCAGCTTGTTGGACACAAGTGGGTAGGAACCACTTGTGGAGGAGGAGGCAGCTCTTACCATCATGAAAGAGTAACCAATCCAAAGGGAGTCCCAGCCTTGAGGACATGAAGGAATCTGAATGGTCTGACTGTGTACCGCTATCACCATAGCAGGAGCTTCACACACAACACATCTGGACAGAGGGGAAGTATCAGAGAAACACACAATATTAAAAGATAATAGGAATGTTTTATAAAGAATTCTTGCACAGAGAAGGGGAAGAAAATCAGCCTGTGAGAGGCTGTCCTGTTAACCTAGACTTCCACTTCTCACGTATTTTGTAAGCGCAATAAGACAGCATTTTGGAGGGCATAATCTGCCTGTATTTCCACTGACAACCATTGGGTAAAATACTGAAGCAGTTCCTGAAACAAAACTGGGAAGCTCAAAGTCCCTAAGTGAATGCCTTAATCCTAGAGCTAATGGCTCTCACGTTCTCTTTCCTGTCCATGGACATCTTGCACTGCCGACTACAGCTGAGGAGAGCTCTTACAGCCTCTCATTATCACTGCTGCACGTAGGCAGACAACGAATACTTTCAAACAAGCTGTCTTCCTAGTATTTCCCAGAGGAAAACATGACCACTCATCTTCTATTATCTAGCCTGCCTGCTGGAAATACAGGGGTAAGATGTGCTATTTATCCAGATGGTTTAAAAAAAATAGAGACTTGGTTGTGTGCTGTGCCTCACCGGCTAATGAACGGCTGGATGCTCTGCCCAGTCAGTGGCTCCATGCTCATTGGCATTGGCTCTGGAGTTGACAGCCAGTAGGAATAGTCATTCCTTGATGCAAAATTACAAACATTGTTGATGTTGCAGAACATGAAGGGCATGGTGCTGAAACGTCTAAGACAGCTTCCAGCAGTACCTGTAGAGTAAGATACATAAAACGTGATGGCAAAGTTTTCATTTCATTGCTTTTTGCAGTGATTCTTTGAGAACAGTAATTGTGTATTCTTTCTCCCCCTCTGTGAGAGCACAGCATGTGCTATCAAATTGTCACATACGGGAAATACTTAACTTCCCTGTTTTGGTTTACGTTTTTTCATGCTGAATTATAATGTGCAGCCTCTGGAGGTAGCAGATCTTAGTGTGCAACCCCATCCTCATCTAAGTAATCTCTAAGACACTCAGATCTTCAGAGAACCAGTGCAGTTGAAGAAGCAGCTACAATCTCTTTCCCCTCAAAGACAGAGCATACAAAATCTCACCCAAATCCTGGCCGTGTGCTCTCTCATTCCCTTGCACATATAGAAGGGAGAATCCATCATAGATTCTTGATGTTCCTTGTGGACAGAATGGTGTATCCCTGGTCTGGCTGTGCCGAGTTATAAGGAATCCATGAGCAACAGAAGCTGATCCAGGAGGACCTGGTGGGCCTTGTAAGCCGTCAGGACCAGGAGGTCCCTGTATTCCTCGTGAACCTGTTCACAGGAGAGAAACACAACACAGTATTTATTAACACTATTTCTTCCTCTTTTAGGACTCCTCTGAAAGGTAGCATGGTCTTTTGATTAAGGTCCTTGTGTACTGGGGGACCTGGTGTCTGCTAACACAATCTCCTCAAGTTACTTTTTCATGTATGCTTGGTTAAATCACCGAGGCTGTCAGATCTCGTTATCAAGCAACAGTGCTGCTTCCCTGTGTGGTAGGGGTACTGTGAAGTGAAATATGTTCAGAGCTACCAAGATAACAACTGCAGTGGACATGACAGCCACTGCAATGAGCTCAAATCAGCTTCTCAATCCCAAAACATACTAACCTGGGTTAATAATGCAGCTTAATAAGATAATGTTGAAACGCCTTGTTAAAAATCACCAAATAAATGGCAGAGCCAGAAACAGAAGCAAGTCTTGCTCTAGGGCAGGCTGTGATAATACCTGAGCCAAGGCCCGCCAAAATGAAGAGAAAAGCTGCAGTCAGTTTTGGAGTAGCTTACAAAAATGGAAATAGACTAGAACCACCTTGAATGAGAGCAAGAATGAGGCACATGACTGAAAAGGGAATCAGAAAAGGCATTTGTTCTTGAACAGCAAAAATATAATGAAATATAACTACAAATATTTAGACTATGTTCTTCCACAGTCAGTATTATTTTTGTCACTAAAATAACGCTAACAGGTTACATAGAGCTTCTCAGAGAAAAAGGAAGAAAAAGCATTATGGACTTTTGTACTGTTTTAAATTTGGATACTTTTTCTCACAAGTTGCCAAATATAGCTACTTCATGTGTGTCATGATCTTTATAAAACCATCCCAGTGCCCAGTCTGATTTCTCTTCTCAAATCGTAATTCAGTAATTCTAAGCAAGACCTGCATGGTAGCCTGGTCTCTGCCTTTGGTGAAGTTCTTTCCTTTATGGAGTCTGGGTTTCCCCACCGATGTTTTTTATGCAAAACTAAAATTACTTTATTAATCTCTTCCATTTCAAACGATCTTCATTGTCTCTTGTGCATCATCTGTGCTGAAAAAGGGATCCCATTAAGACCGAGGTAAAGCACACTACAGTGTTATTCATGAATGACTGTCAATGTGTTGGTTCCAAGAACTTTCCAAACCAAAGTGCGTTCAGCTGCTTGCAATATTTTTGCATTATGAAAATTCTAAAATTTTGATTTTGTTATTATTCTCACTTCCCAGAATTAGCCTGCAATTGCAAAAGGGAGCATCTCTTTTTCCACTGGGTCCTCACAGAATAAACACCATACCTGGTTGGCCTGGAAGACCTCTCTCTCCTTTACGTCCTGCTGGACCATCAAAACCAGGTAGTCCATCACGCCCTGGGTCACCAGGAAGACCAATTGGACCTAGAATACACAAATGTATAACCGAAATAAGATCTCTTGAAATCTCACTACAGAGATCTTCAAATTGTCTGGGACTCATCTGTTGTTTCTTCATGATAGGTTAGACAAGAACAGACCATTAAACCAGATCTATATGGTAGAACCCTATGTTTATCTGGTTCCTCTTGCTGAGTCCAGTAAAACTTGTCCCTGCAGCCTATGCCGAGTGACTCGTGCTGCAGCCTGCAGTCAGCTACACTTCAGTCTTCTCTGCAGCCACCTAGGATCATACCTGGCAATCCCTGTGGCCCTGGCAATCCAGGTGGCCCTTTTGATCCAGGCTGTCCTGGAGAACCTGGGGGTCCAGGGTCACCTTTGACAACAATGCTTCGTCCAATGGTACCTGGTAAACCTGGTGGACCTAAGAGAAAGCAGCTTAGTATTAGATTAAGCAAGGTGGAAGAGAATACCAGGAACAGTTTCTGTCATTCTTTTCTGCAAAGTCAGAAACGAAGAGCTCTATCAACGCAAAGAACAAGTGTACATACAAGGCAAAAAAGTGCCCTTGGTGACTTTCCATACCTCAAACAACAGCTCTTGCAGAGGTTAATCCATGTGGACTGGACACAGTACAAAACAGGGTAGGATTACTTGCAGGGATAAGAAGAATAGCCTGGTCTTAGCCTGGAACTGTGTTTAAGCTATTGCATACTTGGCTCCTTTTATTGCTGGCTGAGATCAACTCAGTCCTACTTCTGTGTCACAAATTCTCCTGGCAGGGAGTGTAAATGTCAATAACGCTACCCACGAGTCCTACCTGGTGGGCCTGGCAGTCCTTGACTACCCGTGAGGCCAGCAGGTCCGGCGGGTCCAGTGGGACCCTTCATACCTGAAACATCAAATCTGCAGTTACCCAGAGAAGGAACATGCTGCCTTACACAATCTGCTGCAGGAGTGGCCAAATCCAGGTGGCTTTTCTCCTGAGGGGCTGTTACTGTATATGGAGGACTTCACTTGAAATGCTAATAAATACCTGGGAATCCTGGAACGCCTGGAACCCCGGGGTCACCCTTCATTCCATTCAGACCTGGACGACCAGGATCCCCCTTGAAGAGAACAGCTTCACGTTACTCACTCATCTCCCTCAGGAGTTTCAGACAGATGGAAAGGGTGGTTGGGGGACAGATAAGAACCCCTTGGGGCTGTGAACCAGGGCTTTGGAGGGCTGAGGCCTCACGTTCTACTCACGACACTGGGTGTAACATGGAGCAAGAACTGACAGCTCCACCTCCCACAGTAATATAATGGGGGATAATTAAGGAAAAGACCCTCTTACTTGCTACAAGACAAGATTGTTAGATACCATATTTTGGTTTGTATTTTACTATAATAAACCAAGTATTCCCCTCAGGTATATTCCACTTTTATTGCATTTAAGAATAAACTAGGGGGAAAACTCCATTTCTTGTCCTACCTGGCGTCCAGGTGGTCCTTGATCTCCTTTATGACCAGGCAGGCCAGGTGGGCCAGGTTGACCTGGGTTCCCTTTTTCCCCTTTAAGTCCTCCACTGCCTGGTGGCCCTCGTGGACCTTCTGGGCCTGGTGGACCTTAACATTCCAGAACAAATATGCATAAATCAGTACATATCAACCTTTTTCCCCAAGTTTGGGGAGAAACCCCAAATTAGATGGTACAAATGTCCTCTCTGCTGACCTGCATGACATTTACCATCTCTTAAGTTCTGTCTTAACAGCCTGAATTCCTTTTGGAAACCAGCCTCAATGATGTAAAATATTGCTGGGGTTTTTCCTGTTTGAATTTAACACTCCTGTTGAGGAGCCCAATACACAGTGTCTACTGACTGCTGGGCAGCAGGAAACCCATCATTCTGCCTTGCCTAAATACTAATATGAGTTGTAGAAAGTTCTTATGTTGAACGACTCGCCCTCTAACTGATCTATCTTTAGTTGAAATGCGCTGTGTAAATCCAACAGAAGAACTGGGCTGATCATTAAAGTATTTTCCCTTTGCTACAGCCACATTAATTCAAAGCAGTGGATTTAAACGAAACTTCAGTAGTCGGAAAACTGAAAGATGAGACCCCATTTAAACAGAGTGTTACCAAACTATACACAAGCGCAGCAACAGCTACTAATCTCATAATTGGATTAACAAAGGGATGTCTGTGCAGGACAGCCCTATGACATTCTTCACTGTATTACAACAAATCTAGTAATATTTATCAGTATGCTGGATTTTCAGTTGTTCTACAGTCTCAAATAATTTAACACCTCCTTTGACATCCTCATAGTCTCTATTGAGTGGATAAATCTCATAAGCTGTATTTCTGCAAGTTTGAGTATAAACTTCCTTCCAATTTTTTCCTTTTCAAATCAACAGTAGCTTTGTACCAGACTTCACACACATCCTGTAGCAGTTTCAAAAAACCTCTCCCATCATGCAATGATTTTTTGATGTTCATTTTGCTTTTTTGGTCTACACATGCAAAATACTAACAGGTTACCATCTGAGGCATGGTAAGGAAACATGTGATGTGCACGGTAACCACAGTTCTCAAAAAGATAATCACAGAATTACAGGGAAACATCTTTTTCTCTTACATCAAGTGCAACGCAGTAAAATAAAGTGACTGAGTTAAGAGTCTAACCTGGAGGACCTGGAAGGATCAGAGTTCACCAAAGCCCAATGATCGATGTTAGAAGGGTCAGACATCACACAGTACAAAACAAGATTACTAGTTAGAAATAGCACAGATGACAGCATATACACTACACAACAACCCATTTCACCAGCATATTTTGTATTTACAATATAATCCACATGCATGCATAAAACCATACATGAATACACAATGATATGTATTTTCAGATACAAGTTATTCTGGTGACTAGGCTCTACTGAGACTAATTTGACACTTCATTTAACACCAAACTTAAAGCTCTACTAAAGAATGTGTTATTGCTTTAACATTACAGCTGAGGCCTATGACTGATTAGTCCTACTCATGATGGGGTTTGGACTATGGAACCATTTCACTGACAATATTCAACATTACAGGGCCTGGAGCTCAGCAGATATGCAGGTAACTTGTGAATGACAGCTCACTCTTAAGCACAATCTTGCTTTGGGCAGGGGAAGTGTGATTAACAGAAGGACTTATCACTGCTAATCAGGTGTGAGCCTCAGCTCTGTGAATACAATTCTAGGGCTGAAAAGCAGGCTTACACCTTCGAAACAGTAAGCAGGGCTGACATGGATTGAAAGGGCTGCAAATGCTATAAGCAAAAATACAGCAGGGCTTACCACAGATTTAGAATTTTTCTTTCCTGTTAGCATTATTTTTCTTGCTAGAAATACACCAAGGTGCTAATTTACCTGTTTGAGGGTTTCATGGAGGATGACGTGATATCATCCTTGGAAAAATCATTTAAATGTCCTCTTTCAAAAGGTAACACGCTTGTCCCTACCATGCTCCTGAATTAATACATATTTTAGCTCCTATGCCACTTCCACCCTTTATGTCAGTGAAATGATTTAAATATATCAACACATCACCATGCAATTTGCAGCTAAAACCTACTATAAATACACACCAAGTTTACCTCAATACACTCTTCTATATTAAATTATTTTAAATGCTAACTGTAATACAGTTGTTAAAAATAATGACGTGGACATTTCATTGTTACTGTTAAGTACTTATAAACTCTATTTCACTGTTAGATAAGTTTTGCTATGATTTATAGGTCTCTTCTGGACTTGTTGATTATTGAATTCTGGCTGGGCACAGCCCCAGGGTGGAACAAAACATGAAGCAACGGATAAGTTCCTCCAGCACATCCATGCTAGTAGCCCTCTTGGAAAAAGTGTGGTGACCGTGCGACCAGAGTTTACTTAAAAAATAAAGCCACATTCATTTTTTTTCACATGAATGCATAAATCTAGGATCCAGACATCAGGGGCTACTCCGTATGCTACCTCATAGTGCTTCGGACAGCACACTGAAAACTAAAATGTATTCTTTTTTTGAACTTTGATGACAGTCCTTTGCTTCCTGAAAGTCATCATAGCAAAACCTAAAGACATCATTATTATTAAATAGATATTCCAAGTCATTTTCCACCTAGACACACATGTTAAAAATCTTCCCAAGAGCTGGCTTGTGCTGCATGCTGGAACGCTACCATTACGGCAAGCTTGTGAAAATGACCATGGCCCTAAGCAATAGGAAGGGGAGGGCTGTATGCTTCACTTCTATTAAATACATGTTAAAAACATGCTGGGGAAGCAAAACAATGGAAATAAGGGTTTCTCTGCACTGGGAAGTTACAATGCTCGAAGTTAGGAACGTAAAGCACCACTGTTATTCTGTATAAATTTTCCTACTGACACGGTTGGTAAAGAAGAAGCATCTAATTTAAGTCACTTGAGAGTGTCCAAAATCAGGCGGCAGGTGCTACAAAAATGAACACTGTCATTTGCCCAAGCTGCTAAACACAATTATACAGCAAAGGCATGGGAGGACAGTGCGATACATTTTTTTTTTTTTAAAAAAATGAAAAACAAGATTTTTTTTTCAGTGGTACTAAGAATAAATATGCTAAATCAAACTTCACAGTTGGAGACACTTTATAAAGCTTTGCAAATCTGGACCCACATGGTCATCCACCATGGGGAGAGCAACACTATGTCATTCCAATGTCAGTTCCACAACAAGGTGGAGGAAGAGTCTGAAAGCCAACTCTGACCTTTTCTTTTCTACCACAAATTAAAAGGTATGTCTGAAAAATGACTCAGCATATCTACATTTAGACACTACAAAAGTATATACATTCATTTCCATGCAAAGTTATTATTTTGGAGTTAAGGGGCTAACCTGAGGGACCTGGGAGTGGGGGGTCAGAGTTCACCAAGGTCATCATTAGAACAAGGGGAAAAACATCAAAATTGTTAGAAATATCAACAAGCTAACATATTCAACTAAACCTTTCTTTTTAGATTTAGCTCAATATTCCTTTACATACGGTATGCAAACCACCAAACTATTATTATTTATAGTAGTGAAAATAGACACAGAGTAATAGCAATGTTGCATTGCCGTGGAAATTGGCTTAATTTTATAACCGATTAATAAATCTGTGCAAACACCATCTATCAACATTTGTTTTAGGGGCAACTCAACCACAGTGAGAGAGCTACACCATGTTTGAGTTCATCACTTTTACTAATCGTAGAATATAGCCACAAGTCAGCAACAAGCAGTATTCGCATACGGCTTCCGGTTTTATTTATGTCCCCAGAAGGGGGGTAATTTGACAGCCACACAGCTGCTTTTATGACTGGCTGCCTTATGTCAAAATGTTACAGAATCAGCATTCTGACAATAGACTGTGTTATCATTTGAAACAAAAGCCTGGACTGCTGATTGTACCAGAACTGCAATAATAGTTTGGTTTATCCACATTAGTTCACGCATAACTAAGCAAAACAAATGCTTCACTTTATACATTGCATGCAACAAAAATGGAAATAAGAGAAAGAGAGAGAGAAAGAGAAAACATGGCTGAGCAGAACTTCACTGGTTGTTTATCCCCGCCGATGCTCATAAAACTGCACAAAATGAGTCCCACCATTCCTCTGCCTCCGCAGCTGATTAGAGTCTGATTTATTCAGAGTAGTGTGAACAGGATGAAAAGCTTCACAAAAACACCAACAGCAGAGCATAGATCCTCAGCTGGTAGTTTTATTGCAGCTGCTTAGCTGGTTTACTTTATTATTTTTAAGACTTTGGGGATATTCTCTCTCTAAGAATCTTTTAACGATGGAAGCCTATACTCACATGGACCAATCAGCCTCTCCTGCCAAAACTTTAATTGCTGTAACACCTCACATACAGAAAAATTGTCTTTGGTGTATCCTGCCATTTAGGATGTCTTAGACCTGTGTTTGGGCATATTTAAATTACAAAGCGCAAGTCCAGCATCCCACCATCTCTCATCCCTTCACTCCTTCTCCCACTTGCCTCAGCTGCAACTCTAACTACGGTGAGCAGAGCTGGGATGACTTGTCCCATACGCCTACCTAGCAACTAGGCACAAGAGGACAAGGCCACGCAGTGGAAAGTAAATTAGGACTACCAGCTTGCTGCAGGGATGCCCTGCTGACTGGTTAGAGCCCCGGGGGCTCAAGAGGGAGTAAGTTTCTCCAGGAGAAAGGGGGAGGGCATGCACTCCTCCTTCCACTGATCAAACAGGAGCGCAGGAAGAGATTGTGACTGGCAGTGAATTATTAACCCACTAGGTTGTTCCACACCAGCCATGTATAAAGCAGGTTTAGGATACAACACAATTCAAGTATTTTCACTATGACTAAAAGAAAACATCATACTGGCAAACAGAACTCCAGTTTTAAGGTGTTATAAATTAAAACCAAACATTGTTTATAATGACTTATTTTTTCAAATGCACAGTTCGGATAGGTGAGTTCATAGCCTACTCTGCAGAAGAGGAAAAGCTCATACTGCCACCAAGCGTAATCAAATATTACTCGGTTCCAGTTCTAGTAAAAATATTCCGATAAAGTTCATTTCTAAAAACATTTTTCAGTGGGATGGCCTCCTCCTCTATCAGAGGCAAAAATTAGGATAATACAAATCAAATTCTGATACATGCCAGGGAGTTGCTCAGCAATGTTAACTCACTGTAGTGTTTTTTCATTCCCAGAATTAGTTAGTGCAGGAACAAAATGCAAACATGAAATGGAAAGATGAACACGGCATGATGGTGCACTGAGTCCATGGGAGCCACATGACACGAAGGAGCAACGGTTTATGTTACATGACACGAAGATGAAGAGGCAGCTATCCAATTTGATCATGCTGTGATGCTAGCGTGAAATTGATTTTCATGACTCTTAAAATGATGGGGTTTGTTACTTTTGTTTTTTTGTGCGCGATGACATTTGCTGATCACGTGACAATATTGCAAAGGTATCAGCTGTTCAAAAGTCGATATCGTGCTCACTAGATGATTACTGTGACAGCATGCGGAGAATCTCCCGTTTATTAAACGCATTGCATTTTTGCTGGCAGGTATCAGAACTTAATAGAAAATGAGGCTGTTTTATTTTTGGATAGTGTTACTTTTGGCAATGAAATCCTCTGGTTGCCCACAAACATTAAGGCCTCTGCCACGAGGCTTTAAATGATCCATCCAAATAAACTGAGAAAGTTTAAAGGCTGATAACCTACCAGCAAAACATGAAAGTATTGCCAGATGTTGACAGGTATGGATCATGCCCTTACCTGGCCTTCCTGGAACACCTGGTGGGCCAGGGCTACCTTTAGGACCTTCCAGAGGTGGCCCTGGTAGTCCTGGAGGACCTGGTGGACCCTGTAGACCAGGGAATCCCTGGAAACCTGGTTCTCCCTTCAGACCTGGAAGCCCAGGGGGCCCTGATGGGCCAGGCAACCCCAGCTCTCCTTTTTGCCCTGTAACACCAAACAAACAGCCATGTTTATGAACAGTGTTACAAACTGATGTGTGAAAGAGTTCAAATGCCAGTTTGCAGAGCCCTTTCTCTCTCTCAGAAGGAGCAAGTCTGGCCACGGCTCACCTCATTTGCATAGTGAGGCAGTATAAAATTGGTCTAACACTCAAAAAGAGCTAGAGCTAATAATTCTTGCAGGAGAAAGTGCTATGGCTTCTAACATATTAAAAGGTTTTACTAAGTCTCACTTTACCACTTAGTGATGGTGTAATTCATAAACATCCTCAGAGTTTGTAAGCCTACAAGTAATGCTTCTGTGAACTTTTATATATGTGTGAAGAAATCCGTCAATATTAAGGATTTCATCATTTTTTGAGATGCTGCTGAAAGTTAAGACATACTTGCAAAATTTTCAAATAAGCTTGAGGAATTTAGGAGCTTTAA
The DNA here is from genome assembly GCA_033558235.1 of Neomorphus geoffroyi. Taxonomy (NCBI): domain Eukaryota; kingdom Metazoa; phylum Chordata; class Aves; order Cuculiformes; family Neomorphidae; genus Neomorphus; species Neomorphus geoffroyi. The sequence goes on along the minus strand of JAUMJM010000045.1, from coordinate 7,724,294 downwards.
AGCTACTGGAAAGTAGTAAATCTGAAGTTGTGAAGTTGCTTTAGAAAATATAGCAAGCAGCTATACTATCAAAGCATCTTCAGTTTTCATCTGTTGTATAAATGCTTTATTTACTGAGACAAATCAGCAAGTTCCACACAATGAGTAGTCTGTTCTCCTGTGTGGATTTATTCTGTCTGTATAATTGCTAGTCTTCAAATTCATTAGTCAGCAATGAGTGTCTTTATTACTTTAATTGAAAATGGTTTGCTGAGAGAACAAAAGATGTTATTTTAGTTGTTGCTGTGGCAGTCATTTGTTGCAGAGCATGTAACATGCCCTTCTTTTTTTAATGTATAGATGTATTTTACATTCAACCTCTTTAACAAAGAAGAAAAGAAATTTACCTGGCAATCCTGGGAGTCCTGGAGGTCCTGGGCGCCCAAAACCTGGTAGACCTGAAAAGAAACAGGTTCAGTTAATTATTAACATTTAGCTTTCAAGTCTCCAGGAATAGGAATATGAAGCTGAGAATGATGAAAGTGCAGTTCATTTAAATTTCTGATTCCTTGAGATTACCAGGATTCTCATTCTCTAGGCAGTCTACAGCATAGCTGCAGGTTTTGCTACAAAATAATTCTGTAACTTTTGTAAGTATCTCCATCCATTCACAAAATGCTCTTCCATATTTATAGAGTTAATATGTTTGCAATTTTGGTTGGGGTCCCATCTTCAAAGCAGATATTACACCATTTATCCATTCTCTAATTGAGTTGAACCAATATGGCTACCACTGAATACAGAAACAAGGGCTGGTGTTGAAGTTGAGTAATAAAAATCTAAGAGTTCATTGAATTCTTGTCCTATGCTTCACTGGCAGCTTGACAGCACTCTTTGAGAACCATTCAGCAGCTGGGAACCACAGAAGCAGCTTTAAAGGTGTTTGGGCAGTTACAGCAAAAATAGAACAGGGAAGGCATGACCCCACAGTGCACAGCGAAGAGGAAAAAAACAAAACAGGAAGGATACCTAACCTGGTTCGCCCTTCTGACCAGCTGGTCCAGGGATACCATCTCGACCAGGCTGCCCCTTCTCCCCTGAAGGGCCAGGAGGACCAGGACGACCAATATCGCCTAAAAAAGGGGGTAGAACACATTAGCGCAGTTATGCCTAACCTGTAACAAGACACCACGACCTCCTCTGCCTCCCCACCAATTTGAAGGTGTGACAATGAAATAACAGATTCACAAAGGTGTAATCTTAGAAGTAAAACCTTTGTCTCTCTCCTTCTCTCCCTCGCCTGACAATTTAGAAAAGGTTGTTAAAAATTAGGGTTTTGCTCCTATAAAAACGGGTTAGACCACTAGAGAGCTTAACACAAACAAAGCTGGTAAATACAGAAACAGTTAACTTCTTGTTTAAATAGATGGTGATATGACTATGACAGCAGACACAAGTCATCAAGAGAAAGTTAAAAATTCTCTTTTCTGTTTAATTTCGGTGAACTAAGCGTCTACAATGGTGTTTGAGCACCCATATACATACAGATGCAATTTCATGACGTAATAAACATGAGAAGTTAGGAAGTGGCTTCCTGTGTTATGTTTTTCACAGAAGTAGATGACCTTCAGCGGACCGTTCATGCTCACCTACAGGCCCAGGTGGTCCAGGCAAGCCAGGATTACCTGGAGGCCCCTCAATACCTTTCGGTCCTGGAATTCCTGGCGTTCCTGTAAAGTAGAGGTATTTCAATCAAATTAAGCACAAAACTGGCTCTTCAGCAGATCTTGAAATGCTATAATCTGAGATGCTTGGAGTAACAAAAGAGCTAACTGTATCAAGGTACTTTATGCTCATTTTGCAGATTTACAGCTGATCAAGGAGATAAAATATAAAGCAAATGATGTACAGAAACAAAATACACTAGCACAACCATCCTTGCTGCTACTCTCAAGACCCTGTCTTCTTAATGGTTGAGTGCCTGTGAGTCTAGCAGTTTGCTAGGAAATTACCATGTCAGGGACAGCTGTTTCTGCTTGACAACAAAGTGAAAGTATTATGAACTGTGGCTGACTAGTCCTTCCCCAACTCTCTCTTTTCCTTTCCTGAAAAAGGAACTTAATAAAAATGGTCTTAGTTAGAATTTACACCAGATTCTCATCCCTACAGAATGAACCAAGTGGGAGGTCTGAAATACAATCCATCTGTTGCCGTGTGTCTGTTCTGAACAGCATCCGAGCCTCATCAAGGTACCGTCTCAATACGCCATCTTTCAGGCACAATATGAACCAGGGGTTAAAAACCGCCAGGTTCATGGACAGATCTTGTTCTCTTCTAAGCTTCTTGCTGTCACGACTAAACTGTTAGAAATTCCCTGACTTCTTACATTAAAACAGCTCAAGTACGCTTGTAGAACAGCCTTTATTGTTGTAAATGCAGCATAGGTAAAAACATTGTTTCTTTAAATTGAGAATTAAAGTACTGACATATTCCCATGAACAATCCCTATTAATGTTTTTTAGAGAAGTGTGCAAACTCCGAAGTCATTACGTTTCATAAAGAGATTTTTCTTCAGAACATATTTTTAGACAGCAAACACTATTAAAAAAAGCTGAATTTTCCCGATGACAATTTTTTATTGATTTGTGAAGGAAAAATACAGAGCCAAACCCAGGTATTTTGTGGGCCAGAGAAAGTGAGAGTCTGACTGGATGGGGGGTGGAGAGCACTAGCTAACACAACTGCTATATCCTCTCAGATCAGATGAATAATCCCAGAACACACTCTGACGTGATGCATTCACACACTTACTCTAGCAGTGGCAATTCCAACAGCACAAAGCTTAGAAGCAGCAGATTGTTAGATCTTTGAAAGAAGCTGCAGCCCTCCACCAGTTACCCACTGTGTTAGATGCACATACAGATAGGAGGAGCAAGAGGGAAAACAAAAATATCCTGTCCAGAATTACCTGGGAATCCAGGAAGGCCTGGTTCTCCTTTTGCACCTGGACTGCCTGGAAATCCAGGCAAACCAGGATTTCCAGCTATACCTTTTGCACCTGGACTGCCTGGGTATCCAGGCAAACCAAGATCACCCTAGAAAACATTAAGCAGAAATAAGGACCCACTCTTTATAAGACGGGTAAGACCAAAAGGTCACCAATACACTGTGTACACTTCTTATATCCAGTTCATGTTAACCATCTCACACAGAAAATTAAATGGAAATAGCAATTTCACATTAAGTATCACAGCTGTTCCTCAGAATTGGCCTATATTAAAGAAAAAATGTGTTCTCTTTTTTGAGAAGAGACAGAGATTTTTTACCCCATGATAATGCAGAAGAAAGAAATCTGTGGAGCTTTAATCATGTAATGTTTTTGCTAATTTAATTGCTGCTCAACATCAATTGCAAGGCATCGGTGAAGGCTGCTAGGTACTCCATAAGTCGTTTTGTCACTTTTTGTGGGTGACAGAAAGGATGATATAGGTAAATGTTAGTGTAAATGTTTTATATAGACTTAAAAATTTTAAGCAGCAGTAATAATGATATATCACCTCCTTAGTAATTTATCTTTAAAAGCATCTTGTCTTAATTTTATAGAATTAACTACACAATTAGACATGGGAACCATGACATTAATTGTATAAATCCCCACCAACTACAAAAATGTCACTGGGTATCACAGTATAGATCAGGCCAGTAACTGAACTTGAAAGACTGGTGAACCATCTTCTTTAACCAGATTAAATTATATATAAATATTTTCACTTTTAGAATTAGAAATATTTGCTCTCACATGAAAATAAACCACTCAAGCCTGCTTGTTATTAATAAATTTATATACATATTTAGTTATACATAATCTATACGGAGTTATGATTAAAAAAAATCAACATAGAATTTTCACATTGAATTTTCTATTGCAAAATTTTATAAAAGTACCTTTGGTCCAGGGAGACCAGGAATACCAATGCTTGAAAGACCAGGGTCACCTTTTTCCCCTTTCAATCCAGGAAATCCTGCAGGTCCAGGCTGCCCTGGACGTCCTGCTATTCCTTGGCTGCCTTTAATCCCCGGGGGACCTATCCAAAAGATAAAATACAAGTGCTATAAATACAAGTGCTATAAATACAAAAAACCTTTTGCATTGGTTTCTAGATCACTCAAATTACAACAACCGAACTAGAAAGAACTAACAAACTGATTGGCTGGCTTTGAACACCTAATATGTTGTTACTTTTAAAACCCAACTAAATAATTATGTAAAATCTCTCATGGATTTTTACATGACATCTGTAAGGTTTCTTTCTTACTTTACACAAATCCAAGTATTTCTTTGTATTATCTAGGCACAATTTTTATTTCAGCAATCTTTCTACGTAAGGGTTCAATTTCTCCTTTTGCTCATGTCTGATGATGTCTGTGTTCAGACAGGTGGGTTTACAGAATCACCTTTTTTCCTGAACTTTCAGGGAGTAGAATCTGAGAAACCAGAAAAGTATGAAAGTTACAAAATACAGATAATTCTGTAAGCACTTTAAGATAGTTTGTATTTAATATATTATTGGATACTGCACACGAGCATATCCAGCTCTGTACTCTATAAAATGAAAATACTAGCCGAGTGAAGTAAAATACTTGCAGAGAAACTAACCTGGAAGGCCCATTTCTCCCATGGCACCTTTTAATCCTGGAGGTCCTGTTGGTCCTGGCTGCCCCGGAAGCCCCGTTTCTCCCTTGATGCCTAGGAAAGTTGTGTTTCCAGTTAATTAATGGTAATAATTAAAAGTTTTTGATGTATATATTTTAGGGACACGGTTTACTAAGGAGACAGGCACAGTTGGACTCAGTGATCTCAGAGATCTCTTCCAACCTAGTGACTCTATGATTCTACATGCATTCTCATATGAATATGCTTGTTATCTAATAACAAAAGGAATGGATTTGGAGTTGCTTTAGGCTTCATGCTGCTCCTACATGCTTATTCACACCCATTTGTAGTGAAATACTAACTATCTTCAGTTTGTTCCAAGCCAAGATTTGATCAGAGCAATTACTTTGTTTTGAATATCAGTCTAATGAAATGGGTCAAATACCAGTCCATGATTTAGTAACCATCTGAAACAATTTAGTACTGGGGTGACTTGGTGTCTCATGAGATGTTCTGCACGTTATCACTCTCATCTGCAATAGATATTCAATAGCTTCTACTACAGAATTAAACATAATCTACAATGCTCAAATCAGTTTGAGTCTTGGATGATTAAAAAAACTCCCCAAACCTAACAAGATATGTAGAGCAAGACCTACATCAGACACAATAGGTTCAAAATTTCAGATAAATTGTTACAGCCTTGGGAAGAAGCAGTGCAAAACAAAATCAGTTTCACATCTTTGCTTTCAAGAATTGAAAGGATCAAGGACATTCAGACATTAATGTGGCTGTTTGCAAAGTACAAGTATAATGACTAATAACATCAAACAAACTATGAAACAGGCAAGTTCTGTTGGCAGATCCTGCAGTCACGCTGCTTGCTTAAGCTGCAAACACTTTTCCAGTCATCTTAAAAGCTATCCTAATCTTCATTGGGATCAGCTTAAAATTGCTTTTGGGTCTTTTAGAAGAGAGCTTTCAAAGCATGCTGTTTGGATAATGATTTCAAATGTCCCAAAACTGTGTTGCAGCTTTAAGTGTAAATCCCTAGGATTTGTGTAGATATACCTGGATTAACATCCCAATCCCATTTATCCCAATGTGATAAAAAGCGCGTGCAAATTATTACACATCAGAACTCGCCATCTGAAGCTCTGTTTTACTTACCTGGCAATCCTGGCACACCTGGTGGGCCACTAAGTCCTGGTGGGCCTGGGTCACCTGGGAGACCTTGATAACCTTTCTGTCCTGGTAAACCAGGAATACCTCAAAGGAAAAAGAAAAAAACCCCAAACTATTATTACTATTACTACTACTGTATGCTTTCTTTTACCTTAAGAGATCAGATGTAGTTATAGGTGAATAAAAATCCAAACAGAGATTTTTCTTCAGTAAATATAATTCTTCCTACTTTAGTAATGAGAAGTATCACAGAACACATAATATTTCTTCTGGAAAGTTTAAAATTACTACAGCATAGGAAAAACATAAGTAAGAGGCAAAAATAACTTTATGACTAATGCCGATACACTTTGTGCAGAAGGGACTGTCTTTTCAGATGTGCAGACTCCACGCTAACTTCTCTATATATTCATCAATATTATTTATATACATGTTTAATTACATTGCTACACTTTGGGACTGATACACTGTAAAAAGTAAGGCAGGTATTTTAGCAGATTTTTACAATTTCTATGTGGTTATTATCCCATACAATAACTTTGTGCTGCCCTGCAGACATAAATCTGCCATTTACAGTTCATAGTAGGGGAAGAAAAAAAACCAACAAACCAGTAAGTGTGTGGGCTTCACAGAAATTAATACAGTAGATAGATTAGCACAATAATGGCTGGGCCAACAATAGAGAAAGGCATTTTGGTTCTCTTTAGGGTAGAATATTTTTACTCTTCAAAACTAGACTAGAGTTCAAAGCAGACATCAGAACCCTTGAGGGGGACAAGAAGAGGGAAGCAAGCGAGAGACTTGAGTGAACTGAGAAAACCTACCAGGCTACCTACCAGCTGCTCAAGCAGAAAGAGACACAAAGATAACATTTAGCTCAGGGGAGGGTAACCTTACAGAGATACCCAAATGGAGACTCTGGAGGTGATCCATGAGCAGATGACCATGAGTGAAGGCGCACAGGCCCGTGAGGCAGTAGGAATGCAGCCAGCACAACCACCATGACAAATATATCTCATCATGACTAAGAATAACACCTAGAAGACTAAATCTTAACCCTGCTGAAAGCAGCTTGGTGTTATTACAATATTGCCATACGCCAAGTAATAGTAAGAGTTAATGAGCAAGGGCACTGCAAACTAAGCATAGAAAGTAACTTGGTCATTGAACAACTTTAAAAAAACTAAAATAAGAAAACGTTGAGCCAGTGCTGCATTCTGAGTTTAGTAAAAAAGAATGAACTGAAATGGATTCAGGTACAGGTCACTGTTCTATGTAGAGGACCAGCCACCTCCCCAGACCCACATGCAAATTTCTGTACCTGGAACACCTGGCTCGCCTTTTTCTCCTTTTGCTCCCAGCTGTTTTGGATCAACTTTTCCAGGTGGACCTGGTAGGCCTGCTTCACCTTTGGTGCCTTTCTGTCCTACTGGGCCAGGGGGCCCTTGTGGTCCAGGCAATCCAGTATTACCTGAAGTAGGAACAGACAACAACAGGGAAAAAAATACAATCCTTCAGGTAGGCCAATATATTTGTAATGCTTCTTCTTACATAAGGGAGTCCACGATTTATTAATTGTGAAAGATAAGGGTTTGTTCATTAAACCGTTTAGCATAAACCATTTAACATAAGCAAGGAGGAGCCCCGGCCCAACTAACTTACTTAGCATAAGTAAAGAAGAGCCTGGGGCCTAAAGAATGTGTAAAGTGAGGAATACTTAGCCGGATGAGCACCCAAAACCGCTGAACAATGGAAATTTACCCCACAACGCAATAAAAAGGCGGAAGAAGAAGAAGAGGGCGCGGTCGTTGGCGGAGCGAAGACTCCCCGGCCGCCCAGCGCTGTTTTGTTTATTGCCTGCTTGCTAAATAAATTTCATTGGCTTTAATTGAGCTGGTTCCTGTCAATTATTGGAACGCATTTTATGACATTAATGAAGTTGGAATTCACTAAATGATCAGAGCTGATTTTGGATGACTCCATAACCCGAAGCTACTGATTTTCTTCTTTTTGCTGCTTAAAGCAGACTTTCCAACATACTTCATAAATATCGCCCTACTTCAATGCCATCAATCCAAAGGTAATGTTTTAAAAATAGCCAACATTTCATGACATCAAGTAAAAAAAAAATAAACAAATGCTACGGCTTAAAACTGCAAAGCCATTCTGAACATCAGCACTGGCAAAAGAAGGTAACCAAAGCAGATTCCAGTAATGAAGATCTAGATGTCAGCATTACAAAGCTTCTTTCCACACAGGACCTGGAAAACAGCATTCCGCAAAACAGCAAATGCAAACAGCATTCTGCATTCTCTTTGGAGACAAAGAAAACAAACATTACCTTTCAAGCCAGGAAGCCCATTTCTTCCAGGAGTTCCTGGAGGCCCTGGAGGACCAGGAGCTCCCATGACACCCATCTCACCTTTGGCACCTAAATGCATTGAATCACCATTGTTATTCTAAACAAAACCTCAAAACCCCTCAGTAACTACTAGCACGTGCACACAAAGCCTATTTTAAGGGAATTACAAGTGCTCAGTTCTTGTACAGATCTCAAACAGGTAAGATGACAATCATGCCAAATTTTCCACAGCTAAGTCCTAGGAAGAAAATCTGCAGTGTGCTGTTCTTTTCAGTAGAAAACAAATTTATATCTCCAATAAGTTTAGCTCCCTGGTTTGAAACATAAATACTTGTTTGAAAGCAAACTTGAATTTACTAAAAGTGAAAAAGACAATCAGAAAGATACTACTTTTAGAATATTTTGTATCACCTCCTCTATCCAAATACAGAGACTCTCAAAATACACTTTTGAGATTTCTATTTCGGAGGGTGAAACAGACTACCTTAACTGAACAGTCTAACACATAGAGTAAGGAAATTAACATTTAAAAGCTATGTGTTGGGTCCAACCGATAGCATTTGTGATTGTTTCCTTTAAACATATTCTATTGCTAAATTTCAGCACTAAGCAGAAAAAACCCCCACAAACTAAATTAGAAAAGTGTCAACATGATGATGATCAAAGTCATAGTTGAAGGTTATGAAGCAGAGTAATGTGAAAAAAATTTGAATCAAGTTGCAAGGAAGAGTGGAGAGGTGACAAGGATTTTAATGCAACAAATTTTTAAATAGTTTTCTTTTTAAAAGTATGAGATATAATGGCTACACGTATCCAACTTTAAATGGACAGGGCAAACATAAAAGCTCATTAAGCTGGCATGTCAAAGCTCAAAGAGCATCCAGCTGCAACTACAGTTTAGTCTTTGTCCACAGGTAAAATAAGTGAACTTACCTGGAAATCCAGGTATTCCATCCCGGCCAGGTGGTCCAGGTGAACCCTGAGGGCCTGGGAGACCAGGAGGTCCTGGATATCCCGGGGCTCCTCGGTCACCTGGAGGACCAGGAACATCGAAGCCTGGAGGACCTGGATCTCCTTTCTCCCCTGGAATTCCCTGCAGCCCTAGACAATGTTGTTAAGAGACAAACTTTTAGCAAAAAGTAAGGCAAGGCTGATATCCGTGTGCATCTAGGCATAATACTGAGGAATGGCTAAGTTTTATCTGCAGTCCATCCCTAGCACTGATGAAAACCTTACAATTATTCTAAAGCCATTTTTAATGACTTGTAGGTGTTAAAAAACAACATTCTTCTGAAGAGAAGCATTCCTAAAATTTTACCAAGTTGTAGCAAATGCAATTCAAAAAAATCTCAAAAGGAAAACAATCCTTCAACAATCCTTTAAGTCCAATTAACCAAATAAAAAGCCAAGATTGTTTAGACTTGTTTGTACTTTATCATTAATTATTAAGATTCTTACAAGTATATTTCCATTAATGGTTCCATTTTACTCCATTCTAAGATAACATCAGCTGAATATTTTTGAAGGATAGCAAAATTTTGCATTGCATTACATTTCCCTGAATGAAAAGTATGCATTGTCAAAGTATGCTTAAGGTTTAACGATATTGAGCTTGAGGCATTGCTGAAGCAAGCAGATAGCTTGTTTCCTTCCAGTGCACTGTATTAGAGAAGATGCTTATTCTGGAAACCTAGCTGAAAAAAAAAAAGGATTAATTCTTAAATCTGAAGTTATGAAAAGACTTTGGTAAAAAAACCACAGTACCTGGGGAACCTGAGGTTCAAAAGCCAATGAGTTAGAGCTCATCAGGAAGTTGAGACAGGTAGCAGTAAGGAGTTGTAATAGTCGTTAAGTTAGGAAACAAAATAAAGCACATACAGATTAGAACAAACACAAACTCTACCCTAAAGTTACTGAAAACAGATCTAAGTACAAAGAATACAACACTAATGCAGTTAAGAGAAACCACACTGCAAGGAAACTTGGGAGTCTTTTTCAAAGTGCAGCCACCACTGCAGGCAGAAACAAGAAACTGGGTGCAATATTTTCAAATAGTCAGTACATTTTAAAAATAAAATTATTCTTCCCTCTCTACTTGTCTAGTCTTCTTTTCACAACTGGGGAACAAGGTTTTTCTGAACTGTTTTTGACACAAAACGGTCATTACTAGGTCTTAGCTCAGACACCTGAACACCAGACTACATCCTACCCATCAACAAGAAGTTGAACAGAAGTATAGCATTCTGGTCTTCAGGGATTTTCAAAAGATGCTGCTTCTTCATAACACAAACCCCCTCTAAATAATTTTTTCCACTCTTGCTCTACCCAGCACTTTTACATTGTTACACCTACAGAGATAGTAAATGTCATGACACATGCCCTAGTACAGTCGACTGAGATGACGACAATCACCTCAAAGTAACACCAAGGCAGTATTACTTTGACTCTGCAATGGCAACTCCTGCGCTTGACTGCATAAACAAAGTTCAGCAGCGATGTCGCAATGTGTTCTTTGCACAGTAAAAAGGCAGATCAAGTTATCTTGACTGCATAGGCTGTAGACTTCTATTTATCTAATGATAAGCGTGCTCCTCTTTGGCAGCAGCTCATCACTGCACTAAACTGTGGTGACAAGTGCCTGCAACTGCTTACTTTGCAGAGAAAAAACAGTACCAGAGGATGGATAGGGACTACACATGCTCTGTGCTTAAGGGGTCTCTATCAGCGAGTGGGAAAGAAAATAATAAAAATAATATATAACCCAGTAAAGGATCAAACTCCATGGTAAAGATACTTTTTCAAATAGATATTAATTCTATTTGAATTTCTGGTACTCAAAAATGTAATCATATCATAATTGGAACAACGCAGACAAAACAATAAATTCTGAAATAATTTGTTACATATTCAAAGACTGAAGAACGTTGAGTTACTGCAAAATATTTGAAGAAATGGTGGTGCAGGGAAAGGAAATTCTGAACCAGGAAATCCTTTCAAGAACTTCCCAAATTACCTGAAAAACAGAACCCCAGACACTTTACCCTAATGTTGCACAAAGGAATAGAATTAAAACAGCCTAGTAGAGCAAACAAGAGATGGGAGACAGGAATGTAAGGCATTCCACACAAACCAGAGAAATAGCAGTGCCAAGGGAAATAACAAGGGCTTCTCAAGGGGGACCTTCAACCATGCTCTAGATTTCAGAGCCACCATGCTGTTAGTAGCCACAGTGATTAGTCAGCACAGGCATGAAGAGCGGAAATATAAGCATTTCAAACCCATCAACTCTAGCAATTGTGCACTTGTCCAAATTTGCAGTGATCACGTGAAATTTAATTCTGGCTAATGCCAGAAGAGATGTTACAGGATGACAAAACAACATGCTTTAGATGAAACATTCAAACCCATACAAATACATCCCAGGCCCCCACCCCAAACACACACCTGCCTTGCCTGCTGCTTCAGTCCAGCCTCAAGTGCAACGATAGGTTCTGGATGGTATAGGAAGCACAGTAAGCCAGGCAGAGGACCCACCTGCCGGCCCAGGGAACTTATGCGTATTGCCCAGAACTCTTCCGTTCCTAGCTCTTAATACTGGACACATTCAAGGCTTGCTGGTGCAGTGACCATGCATTCCATTCACCACTGGGAAACTTGTGAAAAAATATACTTAAATGTGACCTACACTATGTATGTGAGTAGAACTCAAACTCCATGGGCCTACTTAATTAAGTGCTTCCCTACCTTCAAGTTAAGCACTTCGCTGATTCTCAGTTCACAGATCATAAAGATCTAAATATGATCAATCAATCCATGACCCATGGACTTACAGCTGGCCATTAATTTTTCAGCATGCATTGTGAACGATGTCAGTCCCACTGCTGATATACAAATTCAAAAAGCGTAGCTCACAAACATGCAACGTAAACAGTCACACAGGCATGGCAAGAACCAGATGGGGTTTGAAATGTTGCAGTGGCTGGCATGCTTAAGTCCACAGAGAATGTTCTCACTGCGGTGACTGCCACACATTTGCAGATGGTGCACAGCAAACCCATTCACTGAATGAAGGGGAAAAGGAACTTCCCTAAACAAATGCTGTGAATAGCATGATGTGCAAGCATGCATGTGTACCCTCTGTGCACAGAGACAGAGCAAGTTCATGTCTTCATCAGCCACCAATCGTTTTAGACAAAAGACACGTCCCTTCAGGGACATGTTGCTAATTATCACTATCCTTAGATTCTACTCTGTCAACCTACTTTAAACCTATCAGGACTTGCAAAACTTGTTCCGTTTGCAGAAAAATAGTTTGGGAGGGAATCGGGAACCCCAGAACTCAGAGGTTTCTGTAAGAGGAATCCTAAACTTCTTTTCCAGATGTACTTATGACAAGATGAACACGTATAACCTCTTCTACTGACAGGCTTTTGTTAAAACAGCATCACATCACTACCTGGAGAACATTTTTTTCCTCTACAAAATAATGAACCAGCTAGTTTGAAATAGTCATGCTTTCTTCCTCTCTACATTAACAGAATTAAATTGTGTTTCAGCTTCTATTGAGCCTAGCCACGTCAGGGAGAACCCTAATTACTCCCTTGATTTTGCAGTCACTGTGTAGGTAGAGGAAGGACAAATAGCATTCTATAGAGGATTGACTTTATCTGCTTTTTTTTCCAAACTAGAAATTAATTTTCTAGATAATAATGTAAAAAGTTATTTTAAAATACCTCTCACCTAGTGAATTTGCAATGTAGCTTGGTAAGCTAGAAAATTGCATTGGGATTTAATAATCATCTTGCTCTTTGAAAGCAATGTAATGACAACACAGTACAGGTAACCAAAAGCAGCTTTCCTCCTCTTCCGTATCTCCAAAACCTTTGCATTGACATTGTGCTCCCTTCTGTCTCATCCTGAAGAGTATTGCAATAAACCCCTTCATAGAGGTTCCGATCCCCTCGGTGCACAATAGTTCCTAGACTTTCTGCTGAGGATCCAAGTCTTCTCCAAAGTGGGCTTTTACACTCTTGAGACCTCTCTATGTTGTGCAAATGGCAGGATCGAATGTAATTCCACTTCTCATTTCAGTAAAAAATACGCTGTACCACATTTTGTCTGCCTGACTGGCAATACAACCAAGCTCGTGAAGCCTCCATCTCTCCTTGCCTATCTGTTCAGTGGGACCTTCAGTGTTCTGTGTACCTGCTTGGTATATACCAGAACTAACCAAAGATTACAATTTCTGCAAACATTACCTGGGGGGCCAACAGGACCTGGAGGTCCTGGAGATCCAGGTGGACCTTGACCACCAATGCCAGGGATGCCTGGTGGGCCTGGGAGTCCTGGTGGTCCACTTGGTCCTGGGTCACCTAAAAGGATACTCTAATTAGATAGTGAACTCAGTCCAGAGATACATGCTTTCAGAAGCAGAGCGTTTGCATGTTGTAATTGAAATCTCATCCTTGCATGCAAACAAATATGGACCCAACACAGAAAAAAACCCACTTCAGAGGTTATTCCTGAAAGCTAGAGATTTCTCCTCACTCTGTGTGGAATGCACACAGTTCACATTTCTAGGCTACACAGACATAACAAATGCTCTCCAGCAAACCAGACAAGCTCTGCAGTTCAATACAGACAATGATTAACAGTAGGAATTTGTAAACTGCTCACCCTCTGCATGTTGAAGCACACTGCATCTAAATGACAATTATTCTACTGAAAGTTTTATCCTCACGTGATTTGTCTTTAGAATACAGACTTTCAGATACTGACCTACACACTGCTATTTACTCGCTTGATTGCTTGTCTTTCAAGAACACAAGCTTCCATTTACACAGGTGTCTCTAATTTGGAAAAATGGACCCTGAAATTATTGCTGTAATATCAAAACTACTTGTGTTTAACCGCCATATGACTTGCAGCACCTCTACTTTTCCTCAAGTTTAATAGGGAACAGATAACAGAAGAGGTTCTCCATACCTTTGGGCCCTGGAGTTCCATCAAAACCTGCCCGTCCTGGAAGACCAGGGCTTCCTGGAAAGCCAGTATCACCTTTTGGTCCTTGAACTCCTTTTGTGCCTGGTGGTCCTGGAGGTCCAGGTGGACCTGGAACTCCAAATCCACGATCTCCCTGTAAAAATTTAACAATATTTTTTAAAGGAGGTTTTTCTAAGTTTAGCTTCTCCTAAAAACATTCAAGTAGCAAAGAAAAAGTTCCCACCATCTTATATTTCAATTTCTTTTTTCCTACTCCCTCTCAAACCTCAAATAGAGAACGTGCCTTCCCCGCCATCAAAAGCTGATGAGAGGTGAAATCATCCCTATTGACACAGAAGAATCCCCGAGAAAGTGAAATTTTATATTAAACAAGCAAAGACAAACCTTCTGTCCTGGGAAACCGGGTGGTCCAGGAGGTCCATCTAGACCAGGACGACCTGGACTTCCTGGAGCTCCGGGAGGACCTGGAGTCCCTGGAAAACCTACACATGATATGGAAGTTAGAAGAGCAGAGGAGAGGATGCCAGAGAGCATTAGAACAACTCTACTAGAAATGTTTAGGGCCCATGACAATTAATCTCTGAAAAGAGGTTCTGTGCTAGCTTAAGCATTCTTGAGGGGTACCCGTTCGGCTGAGAGAACTTTTGAGTACACAGTCTCTGCCAGAGCATCTCTGGGACTCCTCTCAGAGGAGGGCATTCCACATGCTGTGTGCTCTAACAAGAATTACAAGCAGTTCATATCAGAAACATTAACACCTTGGGGCAGAATTTAGAGACAACTTATTGGTTCAAGCTCGAACGTTCATAATTTCCCAGAGTTTTACCTATTTTCTTTTGTATCCTTGGTTTATCAAAAAATGTAAGCTCCCATGAAGGAGCAGTACAGTGAACAGACGAATAAGAGCTCAGCAGATTTTTTTCCTGCTACTTCTGAAAGTATAACATTATAAAGATAAAAAAATGTTTGTCTTGATTTTATACAAGTATTATAGCAATACAAATCGACTCACTGGAAAAAGTGAAGAGACACAATCCCCTATGTCTCCTCTTCCAGCCAGTACAATACAGTGACACAGCTGTAAACATACCTTTTGGGCCTGGTGGACCTGGAAGTCCAATGCCAGGAATACCTGGCTCTCCCTTTGCACCTGGGATGCCTGATAAGCCACGTTGACCTGGCTGACCAGGATCTCCTGTAAAAAGCAGAAAATCAGCATAGCTATCAAGAATCAGTTATAATAAAATGCTCTTGGAATTCCATAGATATCTATTCGCTGCTTTACCTGGAAGACCTGGGTCACCATTTCTTCCTGGAGGACCAGGGGGGCCAGGAACTCCTGGTTCTGTAATAGTCTGACCAGGATCACCTTTTGGACCTAAAACCAAAAATACGTACCGCTCAACAGAAGATTCTCCTCTGTTTTTCTTTGAGCAGAAAAAGAAGCTAGCCACATCCCAAGTTTACAAAGAACGTGAACACCACCAACACTTTGCCCAAGAGGCTATGTGCTCTTGAGCCCCACACGACACTTAGAAGCTTAGAAGCATTTTTTAAATGTTAAGACAGTTTTCTTGAAAAGTTATTTTTTTTAGCTTCCTCCTAGGTAACATCACATGAACAGTATTTTCCGTAGCTGACACCAGCTCAGCCAGATCAGGATCTGTATAGTTGACAAGAAAGTAACAAAAGCAAACTTGTTCAAAGCAACCCCTTGTTTCAAAAACTGTTGTAGTTGCAGTATTATTAAGCACAAGCCAGATGGTTGTTACAAAGCATTTCCACTGTAGTCAGTTAAGAAGGAGAAGCTTCTCTAAAGGTCAGAGAGAAGGGCGAGTCGTGTGCCTATAGTAACATAGCTCCAATTTTGCTCACTTTGCAATTTTGTGATGACCTTCAACAAGGGAGCTTATAAATACTAGGTCTTACAATGCCTTTGGGATAAGCTGAAAAGCAGCATTATGTTCTGAGAATTATCTGGAGCAAAGGGACAAAACTTGTTTTTATAGCTTTGTTCAATGACACATCGAGACCAACTCACCAGGAACTCCAGGAGGCCCTGGACGGCCCGATACACCTTGGATGCCCTTTTCACCAGGTGGACCTTGTGGACCAAAACCGGGAGGTCCAGGAAGTCCTTTGTCTCCAGGAAGACCTGGTATTCCTGGATCACCTGGAATACCCATTTCTCCTTTGAATGCAACACTGCCCTGAAAAAAGGAAGAGCAAGATGGGAAAGAGCAATATGTATTTACTAGCAAAGGAGTAATGTCTTTCATTGCTTCTGTTTTGAAACTCTTTGGCAGTTTCCATCCTTCTAATTCTGAAGCTGTCTACATCTTACTGCCATGGTACAGATAATGTCTAAACCTGACTATTAATTCTTTACATTACATAGGTGAAATGTAGACAATGGCAGAAGGGGCCATATGACAGTCCCTAGGAGAAGACAATTTATTTTCAGAGGCATTAACAGATTCAGGAGTATCTCTGTATATCAGCACTAGATTGGTATCTACTCAAAAGAATTACTGTGTTAGTCACATTTAGAAAAAAAGTGCATTTGCCAGTCCTCTTAGCTGTGTTATGTCAAATGCATCTAGGACTTCCCAAATATCTGCACAAAGACACAATAACATGAAACTCACAGGTTCCCCCTTAGGGCCAGGTAGCCCTGGCAGTCCATCTCGTCCAGGAGTGCCATCTATGCCAGGAAGACCTGGAGGTCCTGGGAAGCCAGGGTCTCCTTTGTCACCTTTCATTCTTGGAAAAGTCAGGACATCCCCTGGGTCTCCTTTTGGACCAGGTCTCCCAGGAGCACCTGGTTGCCCTGGGAATCCCTGAGGGGAAAAAAAAGAAAAGAAAAAAAGGCATTTCATTTTTTTTTTCACTCCCTCTCCAAGTTTGGCACAACATAAGAATTAATTCAAGCTAGTTATGAACAAAAAAAGAAGTATTAGGTAAGAATTCATAACTACTATGCACAGACCTACCAAACATGCAAGATAAGTGACACACTCTTTTCCCACCAGAACATAACACCACCACTTACTGGTGGCCCTACAAGGCCAGTTAATCCAGGAAGCCCCTTTTCACCTTTTGGCCCAGGAAAACCAGGAGAACCTGAGTGGTGCAGAGAAACATAAAAGAAAACCATAAAACTCCAGAAGCTGCAAATATCAAGCATGCTGTTTGCATAAGATAATAGCTATGTTATTTTAAAACCAGGCAAGGTTTAGTCTGACTTTTTTTGTAGAGCTTGATTTCATTTGAGCAGAACAAAATTAGCAACTCTAAGTTAATCACACTTTCAAAAAGCTCTAGCTCCTCCATCATTTCCAGAATAGCAAGCAGTAGAAGTTATTTTCTCTTTCAGCGAAATCCATAGCAGACCTTAAACCTTCAATACGCAGAATGATTTTAAGTCTGTCTTTTATCAGAAAATTGCTTTTGAAAGACTTGATTTGCAAAAAAACGAGCAATTGTTTTACACATATCCCATCTGTTTCTTCCTAACACTCCCCAGCTGTGCAAAACAGGACATGAATCAACTGTATAGTGGAGCTGGCAAGTGTACATCTGAATTTGTACACAATACAGATATATCACCAGCATTATACACAGATACTCAGATTCAAAACTACAGCCTTACCTGGACTACCTGGAGGTCCTGGTGGTCCTCTCTCCCCAGGAGGCCCAGTTATTCCAGTTCCTATGCAATTGAAGCATGTGTCTCCTTGATCACCTAAAAGATTTGCATTAAAAAAGCACACTTGAGCACCAGATCTAAGAAAAAAATCAAAATAATTCAGCACAACAATAATTACTTTCTTGCTACTGATCTATAACACCAAAATTACCATTCTATGTAATTACATGATTGCTTAAATATTAGAAGGCTTCCTCCATGAAGGCCAGACTGAAGCTTTTTGGTTGCTAGAAGTCAGAAACCCAACATCAGATATGACTGGAATTTATTTAGGATAGTGCAAAATTAAAAAAAAATGCTTTCAACAATAATAAAAAAAATACTGTGGACTTTTTTTTCTCAGCAAGAGTCCTCTTCTAAAGTAGATACTTACACTTCAAACTGCAACTCAAACACTTATATCAAAATTTCAAACTTAATTAACTCCAAGAATGTAAAATAAATACTGGGAATGTTTCATTGATTTGATAACAGTCTAAACGTATTTCATTAAAAAAAAAAAAAGTTTACAGAAGTTTAGGAAATTCCTTCACACAGACTTTTCTGATAGTCATCAGTGTAGTTAAGCACTTCATGTAGGTTAATTAATTAATCCTTATAATCTCCATGAGAAAACAGAATGTTGTTTGGAAAGAGTACAAAAATAAGTGAGATGCCTGAAGTCATCTAGGATGTCCATGGTTGAGCTAGGAAAAGATTCTCACTTACCCATATCAGCATCCTCATTGCAAGATTGTCTTTTTGGAAACAAGGATACACATTAAAGATTTATTTCTTTTGCTTACCAAACAAACAAACTCATTATAGATTGACCAACTCAAATTAGGAATCTTGCACTTCCAATTTCAATGTTGCTTTCCATAAAAGATGTCAAATTTATTCATGAAGTATAAAACCTTTCCATACAGAGTTGGCAACTGCCGTTACAAAGCACTTGATTTCTATCTAACTGAGAGAAATTAATAAACCCAAAGTTTCACTTAACTTCAATCATGATCCATGCCAGGCTCTAGCATGGGTTGTACCCTCAGTCACTTTGAGATTGCTGTGCTTTAACGTTAGATGAGGGACTACCATCCTACATCCAAACAAAACAGCTTTCTTACTCAGAAACAGAAAACCCTTAACCCCTTCCGGAAGAGACATTATTTATCCTTATTTAATGCAGGTTTTACGCTGTTTAATAAGCTTTAACAAAGAGAAAAACCAAGATAGCCATGGTACTGCACCTTTTTGGCCTCGCTCCCCCATAAAGCCTTGTTGTCCTGGAATTCCTGGAGGACCTGGTGGGCCCTGTTCACACAACCCTTCACCTAAGCAGAATTGGGAGAGTTTAACAGTCTATTTGTGTTAAGCTGATATGATTAATAAATGCATTCAGTAAAAAAATGTACTGCCTAATGTTTGCATGGATATACTCACACAATCACAGACCAAATACTTTGCCAATTCAGACAGAGGACTGCTAACAAAACCCCAACATAATCCAAACCCCAAAGGCAACAACCAGTGATATTGCACAACAATCCTCAGTTCTCAACTATCACTAATTCCCATAGCCTGCACGCTACACTACATTCTGCTATTCAGCCTCATATCATTAAAACACCTCTATGAAATATCATCAGTGAGGGGACCTAAGATGCCAATGCCATCTTGATGCTTGATTCCTCCCTGAACTGTGTTCGTCTCTCTCCAGTACGGCATTCCAGTTCTCATATTCCAGCTCCCATTCCCTACTTCCCTTATACCAAAAAGGAGTTAAGAGTCTTCATCCAAAGTGTCCACTCCCAAGCTAATTTTGCCTGGTCCGCACACTAGACTGGAATTCTTGAAAAATTACTCCTTTGACTCTCCTGATATCACAACTCTTAGAAGGGAATAGTCCCTCTAAGCATTCATTAGATCATATAATGAAGGCTAAATGTACTCAAGATAGTGTCCAAGCAGTTACCTCCTGCTTTAATGTAACTTTCATTAGCTGCATTAAATAGGAGATAACATAAATTGGAAAAATATTTAATTTTTGCATATCTGGGCCAAATCTGCTTGGCCCTGGAGGACTGATATTATTGTGTGAGTTAGAACAAAGATCCCTCAAGGCTCACGATATTTCTTCTTCAGTCTAGCTGAATTGCACAGATAAGTCACAGCAGCTCTCACTTGAGGCAGGAGGCGGCATGATAAAGCCAAACTGCAACTCATACCACTGAACTCCCAAATTCTGTAATTGCCCTTAAGGCTAGAGTCCTATAAATGTTCTGTTTTGCAATGGGAATGACTTGGAGAATGTATGCAAATAGTTTGGAATTTCATGGGCTTTCAGTTTATGAACGTCAAAGCTGTTCAGTCTCTTCTATTGCTGTGTCTTTGTGGTCATCACTTACCAGGAGGAACAGATGGTGCAGGTGGCCCTGGGGGACCTGGTGGTCCTGGAGGTCCTCGTGGTCCATCAAGTCCTGGTTGCCCAGGAATGGAAATGCCAGGTAAACCTGGATCTCCCTTCTGTCCTCTCTCACCAGGTAAGCCAGGGGGTCCAGGATGTCCAACAGTAGTGAGCCCTAAGGTAGGAAGAACTTAGTTTCTTGACAGCTTAAAGATTTAAATCACTTTTTTGCAAGGATGACAATGATATAGAATGAATACACGCTAAAAATACGACTGTCTCTTTCCATGCATGTACTCCATAACATTTCTTTAATTGAATCAAACCATGTGTTGATGTGCAGTGTTTGACATATGTGCATTTTGCATTTTCAGAGATTTTTGTTTGAAAAAATGACCTGAGACTCAACCAGTAAATTCATGAAGGAAAAAATCCCAAACAAACAGTAGTAAGGAAAGTAAGAATTGACGGAAAAAAATAACATTTACAAGCTGCAATATTAGAATCACGATGATGTTCTTCATGCATGTATAAGGCAAATACAGGTGTCACTGCTCCTTCTCCCTCTGTAGGCTCAGATCATCTCCTCTAGTACCAGCCAATGTACAGCAGAGACTAGGTTTGATGGCCAGGTACCAGACTTCCGATACACAATTCTTTCTCTGTGAAATACAATGGATAGTGTAGAGATAACGACCATTAAAGTATTATATGTTTGACAGCCCTGATTAGCATTCTCTGTTCACTACAGCAAGGGCAATGAATGTTCAGAATTTCTCATATTATTCCCATAAGCTAAGGACCACCCTTCAAGTTCGAAGGTAGCTTTAAATAATTCTGCCTTCACTTTCTGCTCAGTCCACCTGTCAAAAGGAACATGGAAAGACTGTGAAGGTAAATATCCATTCAGACATTTAAGCATGTAGCTTATTTTAATGCTCACACTCCTACCTGGAGAACCTGGCAAGCCAGGTGGGCCTGGCCTACCAGAGAATCCACGCTCTCCTTTGGCTCCTGGAAGTCCTGGCAATCCTTTGCTACCTTTTGGTCCCACTGCTGCATCAATGCCTGGTCTTGAAATGACCTGTAAATGTTTCATGTTAATGTGAAACAACTTGCCAAGAAAAGAGTCACTGGAATGGTAAAGAGGTGTGGGAGGGAAAAGTTTTGACATACTTCAAACCCTATAACAAAACCAGGATACTTTCCTGCTCCCCTGAATTACCAGGTAAAATTCCAGTAAAGAGTAATCCCCAGTAGGAAGCACTTTTACTGCCAAACCAACTGTTTAGGACAGGCTTCAGTGAAGCTGCCTCAGTTTCTGCTGGTCTGAAGTGATAGTATTTGTAACCTAGCAAATCCTAGAGCACAGAATCTATCTTGAAAGAAGGAAAGAGTAGTTTCTACTAGTGAATATATGAAATCTTTACTGATTCTTTTATTATATCCAGAGACGGGACTCACAGTTACCCAAGAACTGTGACAAGACAACACTGTCAACCAAATGCAGAAAGAAAAGAAAGGATCAGAAACTTACAATTCCAGGAGGACCAGGGGGACCAGTGTCACCTTTTTCACCCTACCAATGAAATTAAGAGCACCTTTTACTGTGTGCATTAGTACACAATAAAGTTATTGCAAATATTCCCCAACACTAACAGCATGAACAATGCAACTACTACTCAGCCAGAACTGAACTCAGTGATGGCAGATTTTCAAGCTACTACAACAATAATGACATAAAACCTGGCATACCTTTTCACCATCTCTTCCTGGAGCACCATTTATCCCAGGCCCACCAGGTAAACCCTTCAAGAAAATAGAATCACAATCAGATTTTGTCCGTATCAGAAAAAAAGCTTATAAGAAGTCTGCTTAGATTAGCAATGTATGAGTTACTCACATCCCTACCAGGCTGACCAGGTTCTCCATCTTTGCCAGGCTTTCCCTTCAAAGACATAAACATGCATTGAAACAAAACGTTTCAGTACTGAAGAATTATGGAAATAGTGTTACTCGTTTCCCTTTTTCCAGTAAAGTAAACTTTCTCTAGAATGCAGTCCCTCTGACAAACAGGTCAAAGACATGAACCAAGTATAATCAACGGAGTCATCTAAACTGAGGTTTTAATTTTGAATACTAGAGCACGAAGCCACAATGTCTCAAATAAATGTCGTGTGAATACAGCACAAATTATGTCCAGTCAACTATTGCTGATACTACCTGTTGTGTGTTTAATAACTCTCTTTAATTTAACATTAGATAAATCCTTTACTGGAAAACAGATCCTAACTCTCTAATACTAGAACATTATATTGAATTAAAAAATTAGTATAATATGACTGGTGAAAATAAGTACAAACATTTTTGTGTTTGAATTTATCTCTTTTAAATAAATGCAATATTCTGAAAAACAGTATCAACAAAAATACTGCAATTCTGCTCAAAGAAGTGACTTCTGAAAACCACATATTCTTGCTGAACAGATTTGCCATTGCTGCAATAACAGTAGTGCAAGCTCCACTTTGTTCCAGAGCATTCACCAGGCAAGACAAACAGAACTTTATTGTTAGCATTACAGAAGCGGTACGTATGGGGGACACCTGCTGGAACATAAGAATAGGCGATTAAGTCTCACCACAGCATCAAGATCAACTCTGAGTCCCTGAGAAATTGATCATAAGACCTGACAGATACAGCGTATTAGTGTGATTTGTGAATTCTTTATTATTGGCGATGAGTTCTGATTCTCAAAAAGGAGGATTTGAGATTTCCTGTGAATTTGCAGAACTACCTGTTTGATTACACATACTGACATTTTTATGAGTATATCTGAAATGGGTTTGAGGCCCAAAGAATCATAAGGAGTCCTAAAAGGCAGTCTTAGAGTAACTTAATAGCAAAACTGCCTCTTAAAGTATGCAGCATGCCCAAATTCAGAGTAATAAAATGAAACAAAAATGTTGCTAAACAAGCTCTTGGCAAAAGGCATCTGCTACATCCCCAAGGATTTTCATCCCTTCAGATCTTTGCAAATTTATGTGGTTCCCATTTACTTTTGCAGAGGGAAGCAACTTGAAAAATACAATTCAAAACTACTCAAAAGATAATGAGAATTCTGGCTTTGTAAATATGTCTCATTTCTTACGTTCCTTAAAGAAGGCAAATCAAAGCTCTCCTGTAAGAGCAGCAACTAAGAAGGATTTTGTCTAGAATACCAAACATTTGTTTGAATTGTATTTATTTCCTACGGAAATTGGAAAACCTATTACCAACACGCTTCTAAACAGTGTTTCTATATTGTCCAATTAACCTGAGCAAGCCTTGTGTCTTGGTTTTCAAAAAGGCCCATTATGTTGATGAAATTATGGGCTCAGTAGATGTGAAAGTGAAAATGCAGAATGCTTTGAGCTGGTAGCAGCTTATTTTTTCTTTGCGGCTACAGCCCCTGTTATTTTCATCCTATTTCTTAGCACTTCTATGATCTTCCTCCGCTTTCCTAAGCTGTGATATGCAGGATGGATTTGTGTTGAGACAGGAACAAAGTGACTTGTGGTATCCTTAGATGCAGCTATCCTGACTTGTTCCCTCCCCAGATAGCACATAAACTGAAGTAGCCTCTTGGGAAGTGACAAAGGGACTTTCAGTCTCAATGCAACGTTCAAAGACTTTGTTTTGTGACTCACCTCACAAGTAACCCCACTGAGAATGACATAGACCAGCTAAAATATATGTTACTCTCATACTGCTTGCTAACCCAGTACCAAACAAACTGAAGACCCTCCCTGAAAGTGAACAGAGAACTCCTGCTTCAGTCAAGCAGTCCAACAACTTTGAAGAAGGTTGCCACGTGTAACAATTCAAGTCAGTTTCTCCTGCCTCCAAAACTAAGATCTATATGTAGACAGTCCTCTCAGAAAGCACTGAGAGATCCATAGCTAGAAGCACTTCCATGAAACTGATGCGCCATCTACTAGTTTGCCAGGTAATGGAAAACAAAAAGAAGACTCTTACCCAGAGGCTGTGGCCCCACCTGACTTCAACATTTGCTTAATTCTCAAAGCTAACACTGATTGGAAAGATAAATGTTTGGTTAAACAGATTACTTACTCTTTTGCCTGGTTCTCCTTGCTCACCTTTTTCACCTTTTACGCCACCGGGAAGACCCTGGATACACAAACGTCATCTTAAACTGAGCCCACAAGCCAGAGTAGAATGCATTTACAGATTTGATACAGATGCAACAAAAAAAAAAAAAGAACTAAAAGAGGACTACTCACAGGAGGGCCTTGTGGCCCCGGAAGTCCTGGTGGGCCTGGATCACCTGGAATACCCTGTCAAGCATGGGCAAAGAAAAGAGGATTGAAGCCTCCATCACTCCTTAGTAGCTCAGTTGATTTTTTAAAAAAAATAGAATCTTTTTTATACTCTTATTTAGATTTCCAAGTACTATGAACAGTAAATGATCATATTTATTCTTTCTTTGTGTGGGACTTCAAGTGCATCTATTAATTTTATGAACTGCTCATCCTGTTTATTTAGATGATTCACTCTGCTAAGACACAGCTACCTCCTGTGTGCACTGCAGCAGCTGGTTTGGTGGCCTGCAGCTGTTATACCATAATAAAAAGGAAGAAAATAAAAGTAAAGAAAGAAACAACAAATGCCAGATCCTGCTGAAATTAAAGGAGCAACAGTCATTTGGTTACTGGTAATTGTTGAAGTCGTGAGGCCATCAGGAGCAGCAGTGTGTTCATCAGAAAAGGAACATTGTGGTAAAACGTTAGGGCTTCTATTTTGCCTTGTTACACTTCTGTACAAGTTCTTAAATTTTTCACCATTAACCTAAACAAAGGTTACATGGTATTGAACCCACAAAAGGTTTCTGTGTGAAGTTTATTTTCTTAAAGGCCTCCCAGACTTGCACAAGCCCATCTATACACTCGGCTTTCCAGTAAAAGATCACAGGTGGGGCTACGTGCCAGAATTTTGTGTCTGCTTCACAAAAAAATAAGTGTAAAGCTGAGCTTTGTTACTAATCATGTACTACCAAGCCTAAGCATAATCTTTACAAGGAAATTAGTTAGAATACTTGTATTTTATACATTTATATAACTTCATGCCAGTATAATTAGTCCATCAGAGATCCCTGATGACAGAGGCAAATTACTCTGACCCTAATGAAGTCAAATGTTTCAACTACAATGCGGTCAAAACATCTTGCGTTTTCTTAAAACTATAAAGACACACAATGCTGCTCTTTACCTTCTGTCCTACTGCTTTGTTACATGGGAGTATTTTATTTTGGCAGGGTGTAGGACAGTTCTGTCCTTCATCTTGATCAAAGAACATTAAGCACCACTAGGGTATTCCCTAGAGCTCTCCACTGATGAATAATCATCCTAGAAAGGTCTCGGTCTCTGGTTTTGTTTTTGTCTTGGCATTTATGGGTGGGGAAGGACCCATATAAATCAAACCAGCAGTTTGAGCTTATTGTCATAAAATGGCTAGATATTTACTTTACAGAGGCCAGAAACAGCGAAAGCCCTTTATTCAGATCACAAGGAAGCAAGATCTTGGGGCATCAATAATGATCAAAAGAACAGGAAGGGAAAAAAAAAAAAAAAAAAGTTAAATTTTTGGAAAGACTTCTTTACAGTGGATGACATTGCTGGTTAATTAATGGGAACCTGAATCCCCAGACAGCTTTGAAAATCCTAGTCTGGGTGTCCCAAGGAATAAGAATATTTTAATTGCTTTTACTGTTACTATGAACTTCCTTTAAGAAATTTTCTTGAGAATAGTTATTCTACTAAGGGAAGTAACTCAGCTAATGTGACTGGCTTGCCTTCTATTCAAGGAAAAGTACTTAAGCCTGAAATAGTCAGTATTTTGAGCAAAATAATAGAACATCTTCAGTAATCAGGATAAAGGTATGTATGAGCCAAACCAATGGTGGCTGCAGCTTGATCACATGCTTACGGTAGATGGACATACTTTCCCACTCACCTGATCTCCTTTCTGAAATTCAATGTCATTTGGTCTCTTCTGTTCTCCAATTTGTCCTGGTGGCCCTGGAGGTCCCTGAAGACCTTGTTCACCCTAATGTGCAAGAAGATAACAGTTTGTTACAGGCAATATGAGCCAAAATGGCATGTATAAGTATTTTGAAAGCAATACACAAAAATATCATCATGATCACCTACTCACTTTTTCACCTTTGGGTCCTTGGAAATTCAAACCCATATTACCCTGTGAAAAGTATAACTCATCAGACCTTAGAAGTCACAAATGAAGAGGCAGAAAAACAAAACAGTCCACCACCACCATCAATAAGGGAAAGGAAATACCTTAGGTCCTGGCAGCCCTGGTGGACCAGGAGGCCCCTATTAAAAAAGAAAACAAAAAAAAAATTTATTTTCCAAGCATTTTACATGCCTCCTTATGGGGACAAAAAAACCCCAACAGTGTTGCTGCTTTGAGTCCTACGCATAATACTCACGTTGACAAGGCACCTTGCCTTCCTCCGAGAGCTATTATTCATCCTGCTATTCAGCTTCACAAATTGTAAGAAACTAGCTCTTCCTTTAAGCGAAATAGTCAAATAAAACTAAACAGCTAGGCATTAAATATTCAGGAAGGAATCATCCTGGCTTAAATAAGCTAAATCTTGTCCCTCAGGTTTTGCACAAATAAGGAGCCTGCACAAAGATTGTCTGACTTAAAGAAGAAAGAGGTCTGGGAACAGGCTAAGCGTTTCAAACAAATCACATTTAAAGAACACAGTAGCAGCTCCAGGGTGAACTGAAGGCACGGTTGCTGTTGTCTTCATAACAAGTCTTGACTACCAAGAAGATCTCTGCCTTTCAGTGACCTGCCTCTGAGGACACAAACCAAAGAAGTAACTGCCTCAATTTAACATTTTATGGGGCAACATGTTAAAGAAACTTACCGTCAAACCTGGGGGCCCTGGAGGGCCAATTGGACCTGGTACTCCCACGGAGCCGGGTGTGCCCTATTGAGAAAGCAGAGGAGGCTATGAGTGGCACCTTTTTATGAAATAAACCAACCCAGTGAGACATTCCAGGTCATTCCCAGACAGCTGGCACAACATACATGTCAAACCAAAGTAGCTGACAACTAACCTACCAATCCATCCTTGCCTAAAGGATTGTACATTGTGTTACAAGTTCTGCTCTCAACATCAACACATCTTTTTGACTTGGATAAGGGAATATTTTTTCTGCATGTTTTGAACTACTTTTGCTCATTTTGAACTGCTTTTGCTCTTTTTTTCTCTTCATGTACTGACAGAGAACAATAAAACACTTTGTATTTGTCATTCTTCCCAGCCAGAGACAGACAATAGGGAAGCACAGATGAGAGGAAAAGAAACGCTAACAGGCTCCGTCTGGTCAGAATAGCCCGGGGCTTGCCTCTCTGTACCAGGAAATGGGAATCTCTGGCTTCTGTCCATCCGGCCGATAGACTCATTTTCTGCTCCCCTTGTTCTTTCACTAAAGCAAAGAATGGCTCAGTGGGGAAGCACAAGGCCTGGGGTTACCAGTTGTTTTCACAGAAAACTGCCTGGAGAACAGAAACACTGCTCAGGAGGTGCAATGTGTGGAGAACAGCTGAGACATCACCCTCTCTTCCCACCATCCAAAACAGTGACTATAGCCCAGGAAGACAGATGTTACTCGCTTTACCTCACGGTGAAGAAAGGAAGGAATTCCAGAACAGATATAGAGACTGTCTAGGAATGGGGAACAGGCAGGGGAAACAGAGAAGCAGGTCAATAACTGCGAGTACTGCTACCTGCTGGATACCACTTTCCTGACCAGGAGTCCTTTCTGGCCTCTGTGGGTCACTCTATGAGCAATATGGAAGCACTTACTTTCCCTTAAGCCGTAAACTTAGAAGTACATTAAATAGGAGCCCTGCTTCTCCATATAATTACATGGATTCCCTAGCACCAAATGCTCCAATTGTGCTGTAATGCAAATACTTTTCATGACATCCTTTTCATAGAACACAGCCCAACAGTACTTCACACAACTTACAGGTATGCCTGGAAGACCTGGAAATCCTGGGTCACCCTTCTGTCCTGGCAGCAAGGATGTAATTATTTCACCTGGTTCACCCTAGAAGAAAAAGAGCTGACTTTAATTAATAGCTCATTTTACAATTCTATCACCTTTCTGACTCCAAAGGACACGGTGGCTCTTAATATTCTGGAAGACTTGGAGTTATGCTACACCCTAGCAGTACTCATTAATATAAGTACCAGATTCCCCAAGAACAGCGCTTTTCAGGAGAGATCCTGTGTATCTGGAAGATTCTTTAAATAGCTGAACTACCAACCATTCAAATCTCTTTTTAAACATGCAAATATGTCAGCATTGACTTAAATTCCAGAAAAAATAGGAGCTTGAAATAGAAATGCTTCACAAAAGAAAGAGACATTCTAGCTCCATGTGAAAGCAATGGATAGGACACAACAGAAAAAAGGCTCATTCAGCTTTTTCCAGTGCTCCACCTCATGACCTTAATGCCAAGTATGCTGTTATAATAGTAATGCTTCATGTTCTATATCGAAGTACAGTTTCTTATTGATTTCAGGAAGGATCTTAATTTTAAATGTACATGTTCTGATCAGTTTGCCTTTTAATATCTTTAAAACAACTGCGAAAGGAGCGGAGGAAAACAGTTCAGCTTAACAGTCACCATTTCCCAGCACTAGTGTTACGCTGTCCTCTCAGAAGTTTATTGGAATAATTCTGTGGGTCAAGTTTACTTTCAAATAGATTTGAACAGAAACATTGTTTTGGCCCATGCTCAAATAGGTCAAGGATACAACTGAAAAACCCTCAGAAAATAAAAGGGATCTTCAACATCCAAAATCAGATTATGAGACTACATTAGGTGAAAAAGCAACCCATGTAGTAATCTATACATTAAAAGCACGTTTCCAAACAGAACGTAATATATCACACTATTCTATTCATGGGATAGTGTAAGTTATTGCTTAGTGTCTAGTAGTGTTCTTGAGCATGCACAGGCAGACTGCTGGTGCACATGAGTGTTTGTAGGCATTTTCCTAATGCAGTGCCTCACAACACAAACAGACACTGCCCCTTACACTCCCAAGGAAACCAGCTTGAGAAAACAGTCTGTTAGTTCTGGAACTACTGACCCAAATACCTAAATTAAGTAAAGCTGCTGCAGAATTTCCAGCTAGTTGCACTGGAGTGGCCTAGAAACTCTAAGCTTTCTGCAGAATGTCAGTCCAGATTCCAAAAGATGCCAGAAGGTTACTATGCCAGTACACTGTACGCCCATGGCTTGGTTAGCACTGTGATGTTAGAGTACAGAACACTTACCTTCATACCTGGCAGTCCAGGGGGTCCCTTTGTTTAAAAGAAACAAAACCCAAAAGACAGATCAATAGCAATAAATCACTGGTATGTTATTTGCAAATCACTAATCAGATTTACACTGTGAGGCAAGCATTAAAGTCAGAAAAAGAAGACACAGAACACAAGAAAATAATTTTTTATGAACCTCAGCATCAAATGGAAAAACTAGAGAAATACTTTTACAGTGACTGTTGAGCATTAACGGGACTATATTTCAATTTCCTAGTAATTTGTTGCTTTATTGCCTCCTGTTATACATACTATCTATTACATTTCTTTGTTTGTACTTTGGTCCCAACAGACACTTTGTTGTACATCCTTGTGTTTTATGAAGAAAACACCATTCAGTCGCTCTTTTCTGCCCCATTAACCACCAGTAAGACTTGTTAGATGTACTGTAAGACAGTATCAAGATCTAAACTTACGACACATATGTATGTATTTGTATTTTTCTGCTGGTGGCAAAGCACCTCAGCATGTGAGAATCCAAATGGCTTTTTATTAGCTTTATTGCATCACGCAGCAGAAAAGCTCGCACTTTCACTATAAAAAAAATACATATTCTTATTTATGAAATGATGAACTGCAAAAAGAGGCTTATGTTTATCTGACAATTCACAGATCAAAGTAGAAGTTTTCCAGTGGATTATAGGTAGTCGATCAGGGAATGTTTTACTTACAGGAGGCCCTTGTAAACCAGGAAAACCTGGACTGCCTGGGAAGCCACGTTCTCCCTTAGAGATGAAGAAAACTATTAGCCAAAACCAAACCAAAACATAACAAAAAAAAAAAATTCTGACTGAAAAATCCCATTCCATTGTTAGCTTATGACTCCAAAGTAGCAAACTATATTGCAACAAGTTATAGGATAAACAGTTTGTTAAATCATACAACTGACTGAAAGAGAACTTTCCACATTCAGGTATTTCCACATCCTTCCAGGCAAAGTACTATACTACAGAGACAGAAAACACACACAGGGCTATAGAAGATCAACTTCTCTTACGTAAAGATCATAACCTGAAGCTAAGTAACAGGTTGAAATGAAAGTGATTCCTTCCAACTGAATCGGTATTTTCAATGCAATATTATTAAAAATTAATAATTAAAAAGTCCCACTGTTAGGCAATAAGTTTTCCTTGGTAGTAAGAGACTACTACAAAGACAAGATGCAGTATATGATCTAATGATCAGACACTCCTCTCAGTTGTTAGCTATAAAATTAA
The DNA here is from genome assembly GCA_033558235.1 of Neomorphus geoffroyi. Taxonomy (NCBI): domain Eukaryota; kingdom Metazoa; phylum Chordata; class Aves; order Cuculiformes; family Neomorphidae; genus Neomorphus; species Neomorphus geoffroyi. Next base: position 7,693,371 of record JAUMJM010000045.1, on the reverse strand, counting down.
GGATTAGAACAAAGAATTTAACTACATTGGCTGCAGAATATAAACATTGTATCTTGGTGCTGGCAATTTCTAGCAAAACTAGAAGTACCAGACAGTGATCCCTCCTCTCAGATGTGTTTGAATTTTCTTGGAATTACCTGCACAACTCAGTAACAGCAAGTACCTTTGCACATAATAAACCAAACCTATTGGCTGCAGCCAAGAGAACAAGTGCTCTTTATCGTGCTACTGTTGCATTCTTAAGAATTTTAAAAGGATTCCACCTTTGTTCCATTGCATCCTGGGATACCCTGAGGTCCTGGTGGCCCATCTTGACCTGGTAATCCCTTCAAAGTAGACAAGAATAAAGAAGAGTTAGCTTCTAGGATGGTCTTAGCCTGAAAGACAAAAGGGAATAGATTCATATCTATAGAGCCCATCTCTACTCACAGGAAGTCCTGGTGTTCCTGGAAATCCTGGAAGCCCTGGCGGTCCCTAGAATGAAAGTAACCATATATGTTTTAAACAGTATGGTACAAATGGAAGTGCAAAAGGATTTACCCAGATTTTACTAAGTGTCACGTATGTGTGCACATCTAAGTGAAGAAAATGAGAAACACCTGAATCCTCTGTAAAAGAAAGAATGCCATGCCATCAAATTCTTACCCTTCTTGCAGGGAAATATTAAAAAAACATAGAAAACATAATACAGAACAACTAAAGCAATAGTATGTAGATATATAAAGAAAATAAACGAACTCTCAAGGTGTGGAAAACAGATGTGTTGCATTGAAGCCAGAGATGCATCACCTGTCACCAGCTAAAGAGTCTGATAAAAACAAAGGAAAGAAAAGGCACAACACCTAAAGGATTTCCAGATAAATCAACCTCTCTCCTATCAATCCTACGTATACTGTGTCTACTTCAGAATAAATTGAAGCAAGGTGATTGGAGGATATTTAGGTCCTGTATAGCAAAACAGATCAAATAATATCAGGGCCAGTCTCCCAAATGAGTTTATGAAAGTAACACAAGGAGTACCTAAGATTTTATAAGTAATACAAGATTGCACAAGTAATACAAAGCAATGCAATCTCTTCTAGCTGGTAGGGAAATTACTCTTCAAGTTCAAGTTAATTTCCCTCCCCTCAAACCACCACTTGTGTGAGGATCTACTCAATGCCTGGTAGTCATATCCATAATTCCAATATTGTATTAATTACCCTAAAACTGCAACATCACTTACTCTGATTCCTTTGGGTCCAATGGGTCCTGGAAGTCCATCATCGCCCTAAAAAAAAAACAACAAACAAACCACACAAGTTTGCACTCTGCCTTTCTATCAAATTAAACTGTAAGCATGATAAATTTTCTTCTACATGTTTATAGTAAGTATCATATAATAGTTGTCATTTCCTATGTTAAAGAGTTTCTAAATATATTATTTTGGGCATTGCACTGTGAAAAGTATTTGTTACAGCTTATAAACTATGACTTAGGGGAAATGCTTTTTTAAAAAAAACCAAAGCCGTTTAAGATTGCTTGGAAGCGGATACCTGTTGTGCTTTCATCAAATATCCTGCAGTGACCTCTTGTGGACAAAGCAAGATACACAAGACTAAATGCGAATGATACTCCACCATTATTATTTTGTACTATGATAATGCAGAACTTAATATCAAATTCTTAAGAAAAGGCATTTATGGAATATATATATATGATCAAAGTTTCTAGTCCAAGATCCTTCTTCTATTGTTTCACTCTAGTTATATCCAATTAACGTTTTTAGTGTAGACTTATTTTTTATCGCCTATATTTTTCCTTTGCTTCTTTTTGATGTATTTCTGTTAGTTTACACTGTGACTATTTGCAAAACAAATGGCAGATCATGGATAAACTTGTGTACATTGAATATAAATGCATTCAGAGGAAGGCTTTTCAACATTTTAATATGATATTACACCATATGAGTGTAATGAACTAATTCGGTGGCAAATAAACTGAAACCCTCCAGGGAAAGCAAGGAGCATTCCTCACTTGCCTATGCAGAGGTTCAGTGAAGACTTCGTTTGCATTGGCCCCCCCAAAACCAGACCAGGAATGCCACTAGGTGTGAACAACAGCTTGCCTTGGGTGGTGGGACCCCTCCAGGCAGCTGACAGCCAAACATCACTCTTATCAGTAAACTAAGGGATGGAGCACATTATTGCAAGAACTAATAAACACACATTACAGCACCTTGCCAAACCTGTTCTTTGACCTTAATCTGCAGTACCAAGTGGAAGGATTCAAGCATGCATGTAGTGTTCACAAGCACTTTTGTAGTTGAAGATTAAGAAATTGAGAGCAATCTTTTTCCCATGACTACTCAAGCCAACCAACCAAACCTGCCGTGTCACACTCCAACATTTGACGATTTTGACCAATGATATCCAATGATAAACAAGAATTCTGGAATTATTTAGGATTAGCCCTACAAGCAAGTGAAGACTGCCCAGCATTTTCATGCTATTCCAGAGAAGAACTGCGACTTACCTTCGGGCCTCTTGGACCAGGTGGTCCTTCTGGTCCTGGAAATCCAGGCAAACCTGGCTGTCCTTCCAAGCCTGGGAATCCTCTTTCACCCTACAAAAAGAATAGGTGGTTGTAGAGGTGTAACATTACAAAAGCATAAGTTATGATAGAAAAATTCAGAAAACAGATTATCTTTACGGTTTTCTGGAGGAAGTCATGATATAGATAAGCCAGCCAACACTGTAATTAAGCATCTCACCTGCTTAGCCACAGAAATTCCTGAACAGACACATGCATTGCCTTTAATTGCACCACTGAAACAGTTTTCATGGGATGTTTATTCAGTATTAAAGCTAACTCTTTACCAAAATAATTCACCCATCTGTTTCTCCTGTACTGTTTAAATACATAGAACTCTTCCCTCTGTCTATGAAAACCACAGCTTTATTACCCAGTCACTTCTGAAAATGCACCCCTGCTGCAGTACCTATAAAATCTCTCAGAAGGGTGTAGATGCCTGCCATACCATGACTGCTATTTATTATTTCACTGTTGCAAGATTGTTCCTTGTATTATAAAAGCAACTAAGGTCCTGGTAGGCTAAACACTGTACAAATAAAGAATATAAAGAGTTCCAGTCCACTGTACTTGCAACCTAAATCAAGTGAGACAGACATAACACTGCAAAGGAGTAAGGTTTCTTATTCCTTTTGTCTGTCACCTCCTGCTAAAATCATAAGCTCTCAAGCAGCAACCGTATTTTGCTAAGTATTTATGCAATGATTAGCTATGATAGCCCCTCAGTAGTGTAACAAATACCATTTACCACCATATGCTAACAAGTTAGAGGGCAGCATAAGTTAACAATGTTCACTTACCTGCAGTTTTAGAATATGCATAGCTGTAAATCCATAAAATATTTACTTCATTCATTGTACGTCATAGATTCACAAAAGTCAGTAAATATTAAGGCTTCAATTGATACAGAAAAGTCAGGAAGTACCAGAATTAATACACCTTTTTGTGCATACATTTATATTCTCAACTGCATGAACAGCTACTTCCTACAGATCTGTTACATATACTGATTGATGTAACTGCTTATGAAACCCACAGTTTCTCCCATTATTCCTTATTGCTCTACAGATAGGTTTGATTTGCTTGGTAGGTTTGGTTCCTACTTGCAAAAAAACTTTTGTTTATTTACCCCAGTTACGACTATAGGAACCGCTAAAGAAATGTTCCATCCAAACAAGTACCTTAATCTCTAGGTTAGAGTTGTGCAGGCTCTTGTACCTTCTCTTCAAAAATTCATTCTGAATTTTTGTTTTCTTGCACTGCTTCAGCAAGGATGGTTGTAGTAGTTCCAACGTTTGCTGTCTGGCAGTCTAGAGCTACGGCGCTGTCTGGCATTCTAGAGCTACGGCACTCTCTAGGAATCTGGGAAGTCCTGCCTAGTTCTCCTCAGTCAGGTGAATGAACCGAACCAGCAATCTCACATCTTTAAGAAGATATCAGCAGAGAAATGAAGAGTGGGGATTGCAAGCAGACAGCAGCACCTAAATGCAGCCCTGAGCACAACATGCAAAACTCAATATTAAAGTTTTTCTCACCTCCCTTTTATTTGCTATAAGGAGCTGTATGCTGAGTGTGACAGCACTGTTAAGTCATATTATTACATCTTAACTTTCTCGCAGTACTGCTTAGATAGGTGCTCTATATTCCACAGTGGGGCCACGAACTTAGAAGTCGCACTCAAAATATTTACAAGATGACGAGATCTCAGAAAAAAAATTCAGAGACAGTAACAGGGCTTCTATTCCTGCCTTCTTTTCCAGTACCTGCTATACTGATTCCTTGGAAACCTTTTGGATGAGAGATTAAAGGCTGTGTGCAAGCAAGAGCTGCAACCTTACAGAGGAAACAACTAAGCTGTACTTGGTCCTACCTATATAGTGAGGCTCAGGAGGATTCCTTCAGTAGGAATGGGCAGCTTGTTAACTGGTCTGCTAAAGTCGGTTTCCCATTAATTAAAATGTAAAACTAGTCCTCTTTTACTGTAGGTGACATATTGCTCTCTTCTGAAGGACAGCCATCTCTTCTCCCCTGTGGGGATGCTGAAATCACATCACAAATGGAGGCTAGCTTAAGCCTGACAGCCTGAATCCAGATGGTCTTTGTGCACACAAAGTGCCAGGCTGTACTTTCACAGGGATCTGTGCAGCTGGCATGCTGCCTCATCTGAAAAGCAAGACCGGAGGAGTGTTACTATCTCAGCCCAGGATATGAAAGGGTTAGCATGTCCTTCATGGATAGAGCATGAGGAATTTGGGAGTGCCTGATAAAGAAAACATTAGACAGAGCCAGAGTTTGGAGCAGGCTCTAGCAAAAACTGTGTTTGTATATTAAGGAAAGACACCTGTGTACAAGAAGCATGTCAGGTGCTACCCTGGCTACACAGTGCCTACTAATCTCAACTTAGTCAAGCTTCTGCATGTTTTTTTTGAGAAAGTAACATCTGCAAATGGTTACTAGAACAGACTTCACAGAGGGTTGGCCTTGGGCGTCACCTAAGGATGAAGAACCAGTCTCTAAAACACAGGTACTCCATCCTAAGCAGTCACAGACCTGAGAAGCCAAGGGCTTTAAAGTGAAGGAGAAATATATGAAGCCAAACAGTTAAGCAAAGGAAACACAGGATTAAACAGATGATGCCAATAAACTGCACTATTGAAACAATGAAATGAGTATTTTCCAAGCCCACTTTGAAAGTAAGCAGTAACCATGAGAGCCCTGCATGAGGAAACTGCTGCCAGAGCATCTCCCATGGAGTTTCCCAGCAAATTACCCCTAAGAGTGAACATATGATTTGAAGGACTACATTTGGAGACTGCTGAGGAATCACACCAGACACTTCCCAAAGGAACTTTATCACAGTAATTACAAAGGAAATATTAATATCTGCACTATAATCATTATTTTTGATGTAAAAATCAGCTGGAGAAAGAAATACAGAGGGACAAACCAAGCTGATTCAGCTCTCTGGAATAAGATTATGTTATGGGGATTTTATAGTGTATAGAAGGACTCCATAAGCAAAAACAGTTTACAGACATTGCTTCTGCCTCCAGACTTTTCCTACTGCACACCTTATTTATACCATACTGTTTTCACGAAGACACAGATACTACAGATTCGCCAGGAAAACCTGCTTGCTGCCTTGCAAGAACCTATTGAAACTGGAAAGGTAATTATTTAAAACCCAACCATCATCCAGTTCCTTAAGTGAAAAGCAATTACACACTTCTCTCCCAGTTGGAAAGTGAGAGCAATTCTTATAAGCACCTGTATGTAGCAGCTTAATCATTTACTTCAGTTTTAACACTCTTAGCAAATCCAGTTCACTGCTGATCAGCTTACTGTGGGTAACAGCACACTGGCTCCCAGCTGCAATCAGTTTTTACTGACTTCTCCACTCAATTCCTCTCATTTCCTCATTACACCACTTTAGACATGATTGAATTTTACACTACTCATTTTATATTTAAGTTCAGTAAGGTCTCCTAAGCAGGGGAAGAAAACTTTAGCACACTGATTTTTGTCACCTGTTGTACTATGGGCTTCCAAAAAAAACAGCTTAATGTGCTTTGATTCTCCAACAGATAACACACTACTGATGCATGGGCTCATGGCAGAGGTAGAGTTAAACAAGGAACACTGGCAGCATAGAGGCAGTTATGTAAGGCCTGTGGCTCCCCATGGCAAGACAAGAAAATAATTCTCCTATTTGTTACAGTTCAATTTATATTGCTTTACCTGATCTGTTGAATTTTGGATATCCTGAAGGGAATGCTAGGATGCTTAGGAAGAAGGCTACTTTTGACTCTGAAAAGGAACACATTAGGCACTGCTAGGCTGAACAAAGCAGCTCTTCTTAGTTGACTTAATGGAAGTGGACAGCAGCTTGGATGGAGAAGCTGGTTGTGGGCCAGAAGGGAAACACAGTGGAACCGAAGTACAAAGCTCAGCTGAGTGCATTTGACAAGGCTTTTCATGTCTTCCCAGTACAGAACCAGGTTCCTTACGCCTGACTTCCAGTAGTTGTACAAGAACACCATCACACTCTCAATGGGAGAATCAAAGAGGGGAGATTATTTAAACGGCTCCTTGCCTAATGCTCTTCATACACCAATTAGACAAGGAGCTATAGAGTTTGACTCCTGGTTCAGAGGTCATTAGAGAAGGAAGCCGAATCACCAAATGTCAAGTGTCAAATACAAAGGAAAAGCCTAAAACTTGTAGTAGCAGCAGTTTACACTCCACTGGAAGAAAGAAAATATCTGCAAGAAAGCTGGGTTATAGATAGGATTGAGTTTCGAAACTGTGGTGGATCAAATTAAGATAGCCCCTGATGTCTTGTAGCAGTACAAGACTTGAGAAAAAGTATAAAGCTGTAAAAAAAAAAAAAATCAAACCCCAAAGAATTTATAAAAGAAAGCATTATGGATGCCAGTGACAGAGAATTCTTGTGGTTCCCCAGAGCTGAACTGCTGAATCCATCAATACATCAGATACCGAGGGGTTTGTAACTATAGGGCAGATAATATAATCACGTGCGCACATATGATCACACAATTTCCACTAGTAACACATCATACTTAGGAAATACGGGCTTAGTCATAATTGTTCCTTTGCATAAAATATATATGATGGTCTGCAAGATTCTGAAGGGCTGTTTAAAAAAAAAAAAAAAAAAAAGTCACAAACCCCCCCTAGCATGCCTCAGGATTGCACTGTTTATGTTGGTTTAGGTGGAAAATTAATCATAGCTCCCAGATTTCTAAATGAATCTTCAATTCTAAGGATGCAAACTTACCTTATGTATACCATTTTAGCAAGTGGGAATCTCAGACATGCATGTGCCCCCCCCCTTAAGAAAGGGGACTCAGACATACAAAAAAACCAAAAATAAACCAGAAAAAAAGAGACCAAGAACACAGTTTTATCATAGGTGAAGCTCTGCTTTCCTTTGTGCATTTTATTTTTTTAAAAAAATTATTAATTAAAATATTTCATTTTGATCAATTTGCAACCAAAATCTTCCAGGAAGATGCAAACCCATAAATATTTGGTCTGATGTTATACCTTCATTATTTTTTTACTGGAGGCTTTTATTCCTTCCCTGCTTCCTTTTCACAAAACTTTATCAAACTTCTCACTCTTCTGCTCAGGACTTGCTATAATTCACTCTGAAAAAGGCCAACAGAGGTTAGAAACTAAATGTGGAAGAGTTTCTCCTGTGCAGCTCTCCTTAACAAATGTCTAAGATAGTTTGGAGGAGTAGAAACAAAATCCACAATACATAATGACACTTGAGAGCTTGATCTTGAACCAGGCTCCAGTTGTTAACTGTATTTGGACAAAAAGCTCCCTCTGACTCCAAAAAAACAGTGCCAAGATATACTTTACCAGAGAAAGGTGATTGTCTCGGTTTCATTAAATGGCACTGAAGGACTCAAATGTATTGAGCGGGTCATGCTCCCTGCATGTTTAACGGTAGTATAAAGAGAAAGCTGAATCACTAGGAGAAAATAATTACTTGTTTTACTTAGAAAGCCAGAACATTTACTTCTAGGTTTTCCCTATACACACTAGCCAGACAATACCCATTCGCTCACTGAATTCACAAATTAGCTGTGCCTCACCCAGAAAAAAGGCCAACTTAGAATTACAGAAAGGTTCTCTAAAGTTGTATGTGCTACAGTTGTATTGGAAATATAAGTGTAAAGCTTAAGTACCTTCAAATTAAACCTGCAATAGTCCTGTGACTATTGCTAGGATATATCTGTTTGACAACCTACATTTGAAGATCCTGAAGCAACGCATCAACCAGGATCATTTTGGCTAACCTAATCTGACTCAGCTTGCGATCACAGGGATACGGTTCTTCCCTAGGTATGTAAACTGGAAATATACTTCATGACCTAAACCCAAGTAAATGCTAAGAAATGACTTCATCTGTCAGAAGCTATCTGGATGGTAAGGTGTGGCACCAAGAATTACCCTGAATTTTGGACATCTGCCTTGTTCAACCTCAGCCAATACCCAAATTCTGCATAACACATCCTAGTGCCAATGCACTGACTGATTATTTGGCATTACTTTTGTTCATTTGAGGTCACGCTTTTTTACGCAACCTCAAAAATCACCTTCAAAATGTGTTAGAAATTAATCTAGAACACTGAAGCCCTTTTAGAAGTTTGCTAAGATAGGGTAAGTGGTTTGATAAGACAGGTTTATTTCAAGCAAACTGTTTACAGGACTGAGAGCGGACGCGTCTCAGGCAGCCTCTCCTCTTGCAGAGATCACATCACATTCATTCCCTCTGACAACAGCAGCTACATGGGAAATATTTAACAACAATTTACTTACAACTATGCTTCCACACTTGAGAAAAGGCTCAATTCACACAGTGCATCTATAGTGCACTGTAACCAAAAGAAATGGTGACAAACACAAAGTACTGCATGGATATACTGAGCTCAGGCAGTGAGACTGGAAGTCAAAGCTCCACAGAAGCAATGAAACTCAAAGATGTCAACATGCATCTCTTGGCCTTGGGACACTGTCTGGTCAGCCCAAAAAAGCCTGTTCACTGAATGAACTGCATAGGGTTGTTTTCTGGGTTGGGGATGGTTTTTACTCTGTTTGATTGGAGAATATGTTTGGTCATTAACTAGCTGTTTACTGGAGTGGCAGTTACGTATGCTGGGAAAACTACCTGAACTGCATCACTCCTACAGTCCAGCTGAGCATCTAGACAGCAAAAGCAGGCATCTTGGTCTACAGCTATAGTAGTTATGAGGTAAGAAACAGTACAACTTAGAGCACATTAGTGTCAATTACTCATGAGCAGGCAATGAAAGGAAAGCGGGAAAGCAACCCACACTCACTCTAGTTTAAAATTCTCACTAAAGCATTACTAGCATAGCTGTTATCGTACAATCCACACCCTAGCCTGTCCACGCTAACTAGCAAGTGTATGTAGGCAGGCCTTGGCAGTAAATAGGATTTTTTCTATTTTACTAGGATGTGTCTCTCTTCCATTTTTCACTCTCACACAGCTGGAGAAATTTGTGCCGTCACTCCCCATTCTGGAGAGAATAATGACATGAAACTGTACACCACCAAATGGACTGGTTGGTCTGACTCAATACCTAGAGTTTTTATGCATGCCCACACTACGGCCAAAGAAAATAAAACACAAGCAAGAAATAAAAGCTATCACCCATAAGCTTCAGTTATCTGAAGCTCAGTGGTTTGTGTGTTGGTCTGCCAGTAAAAAAAACAAACCAAACCAAAAACAAAAAAGAGATTTACCTTTTCACCTTTTACTCCACTGCAATCACATTTGGATAAAGATGTACATCCATGGCAAGCCTTTAAAGACATAAGAAAAAAAATTAGATGTTTTCAGTCAGCATAAGACTATACGAACTGTTTAATGCTATTACAAAAGTTAATCTAAAATGTAAGCCTACAAAGCTCATCATCTAGCCATTACACATGCATTCTAAGCGGGTACAGTTAACAGTTCAGTCACCTTTATTAATACCTATTGTACGTAAGTGTAATTTACTGCAGTTTCCTTCAAAATTTTAGACTTTTAAATTTATGCTTAATCACCATTTACTCTAGGGCAGCGTATAATCAAACACCTATTGCCAAAGGGGCCAGAACTTAAATGAAACAGGCCTTTCAGCACATGCCTTAACACTGCAAAGAGTCCAGTTGTGGTTCCTACCAGCAGATGTCAGGTTTTGCACAAGAATTCAAACTAAGCCTGAAGCTTACAAGTGTATTTGTGATATTTATTGGAAAAATACCCACAACATAACTAATTCTTCTCTCCACAGCTCGGTTATTCAGAAAGCTTTTTAAAAACCCCCCTAGATTTCATCTAACTGCATTCACACTCTAATAGAAAGCATGATAAGTCAGCTACAACAGTCCCTAGCATAAGGAGAGTGACACCAGATATTAAGGGGTCAGAGGAGGGAGTTAAGGGACCTTGATTCACAAAGAAGATCCAAGTTCACTAAACTTTCTGTACCACATTTGCTTAGTGTATATCCTTTCTCCCCTATCCAAATAGGAAATACTCATTAGAGGTCCGTGTTGATTTCAGAGATCAGCAGATGCTTTTACAGAAGTGAGATTCCTAGAATAAATTACATTTTTTTCATAGATTGTCTCTACATAATACATGCAGTCATCAATTTTCAAACATCTTTATAGTTAAAAACTATGACACACAATAGAAGATACACTATGAAATACTTCAGAGTTTCACTTGTTCTGAGAACAGGTGCAACATTGTATTAAAAAAACAGAGTATATAGTTTAAAAATTTGAGAAGTGGAGCACTTGGGGTAATCTCTATAGAGAACATTGTATACAAAGTTTCTGTCAGGCAGATCAGTCCATGTATCAGATCTGAAGTACATCCCCAATTTGAATTCTAGTCTTCATCATCACAGAAGCATTCAGAGACATGACCCATCACCTACCTGGCAATAGGAATGTCCTGGCTCTTGGCCCAAACACTCTACCAAGCATCAGACTGAAAACACAGAAGTAGCTTAATTCACCTGGAGCTACACAAATCCAGGATGAACTAAATTATCTTGTAGCAAAGGCAGAGCTTTAAGCACAGCAATAGCACTATATGACATGATCTAGAGTATCTCTCCAAATCTTCCACTTGGCTTTTGTAATCGCTTTCTTAATATGATGTGTATGAAAACTAAAAATTATTAGTTAACAGGTGTTTATTGAGCTATTTCCTAAAGTGAAATCAAACCTTACTAGTCAGTTTAGATTTTCAAAGATCAGACTGGACAAAGCCCCAAGGAGCCCAGCCTGACCTCATAGCTGACCTTCTGATATTTTCCTTCAATCCAAGTTATCCTGCAAATTTGGTATCAGATCCTTTTCACTTTTAAAAGTGGATTTTAAAAAAGCAAGTTCCTTGTGAACCAGTTTTAGGATTAATCTTGTTAACAAAGCTTCATTTTAAAGGGATTAACCTTAGTGCCATGCAATATTCCCTTGCCTCACAGTACAAGGCTAAGACAAAGAAATAACGTTACCTAGCTCACTGTGCAGCAGCGCTGGTTTCTTATTTTAAGGATAGCATAGAGAGAGCTACATGAAAATATTTTCTGCCTCCAAGAGGCAGGGGGAGGAGAAAAAGTAAATCAGTACTCACTGAAAACTACCAAAAGCTGAGCAGTGGTAAAATACACATAGGCTCCAATAACACACACATGGAAAGCACGATCAAGATCCTACACAGCATAAGAAGAATTTATTTAGGTTATGGAACAGAAGAAACTCATTTAGACTTCCCCATAGCTTCCAGAGGATGTTCCTAACAGAAATTTCCTGAGCTCTTGGGTACAACAGAATTGTTCGAATGAACAGGCAGAAAAGGAATCTGGAGGCAAAAAAGGTTTGAGACTACATTGACCTTTCATAAAGCAGTTTAGAGATACACAAATTTCTGAAGGTGAGTTTTTAGACAGTGAAACCCGGAGTCTCAACCCTTTGGCGCTGTAATTCTACAGTAAACCTGCAGAAAACTACACTGTTAGTGCTAACAGTGTTACTGTCAGCATGAAGACTATGCAAAATAGATCCGATTAATAAAGAAGACGGAATCATGGAATAATTTAGTATGAAAGGAATCAAAGCAGAGCAAATTTGGGCAGGTTGTACAGGCCTCTGTCCAGTTCCATGTTGAATAGCCCCTCTAGGCTCTTGATCCGGTCTCTGATTGCCTTCATGGTGAAGCTTTTCCCCAAAAAAGTTTTCACTGGAATTCCTGATGTTACAACATTTATCCATTGCCTCTTAAGCATGAGAGGAGCCTGGCTTTCTCTTTACTACACCCTACTAAGACCCACATCCTGTCCCTCCGAGTGTCCCAAAATAATGCAGAGACAGAAGTGACCTTTAAGTCAGCTTGTTTAGATTCTGGGACTTACTTTTGCTACTTTTGAAAGAGCTGATAAAGGAGCACTTTTCCTGCATATGCTGTCAATAAATAATGGTGGATATGATGCTGCAAGTAAAGCAATGCTGTGGCATTAAAAAAAATAGCTTTTAAGATGAATCTAAATCTTCTCATATACAGTTTTTGAAAAAAGAGCTTCTCTCCCTTATTCTATTTGTAGTTTAAAGAAAAAAAAGTTAATCAATATAGGGGTTTTTTATTTTTGGTTTGGTTTTGTTTTAAATCTGTGACTGTATTCCAAAGTCATTTATATATTCAGACTGGATTCCTTATACTTTGAGCAGATTCTTAACGTACACAATCAGCCTGTCTCGAAGAGCCAGGTGTATGCACTGAAAACTTTGACAGATGGTTTTGAATATCCAGCTCAAATGCGTTACTTGCAAGAAGGGAACATGGTCTTTCCCAGACAGCAGTGAAGGAAAGCTAGAAGTTTATAATCAGAAAACTGTTAAAATACCTACTTGTAATCAAATGGCAGTAATTTTTGGCCTAAATCCTGAGAAGACCTATTCACCCACAAGCTTATCAAGAAGTATTCTCTCAGCAGAGTCACTTATCTTCCTGTACAAAAGTGGTATTTGGCAGATTGTGTTTCTTACTTGCATCAGCCCGTAACCCCACCAAACTAATTTTTTTTAACTAAACAGTTTGAAGAGTAACAGCCCTGAGAATTCACACTGTATCAAGATCAATCCATGCCACTTACAGGTCATATTGCAGTACAGCACAAAAAACCAAAGTAAAACATATTGGCACAGCCAAACAACAAAAAAAAGCTTAACGACTTGTTCTAAGCAAAAACTTTGTTTAGACTTTTTGATAATCTCAAGGTCTTTTTTACTTGGGAAAGCAAGCACAAGAATTGTGCTACAGGAGAATGCATACTGCATAACAAGCTAGTACAAGTTTGAAAGCCACTTAGCAGCTACAGGCTAGAGATTACCTATGTCACAGATTTAATTCTGTATCTCATATTAATGAAAAGAAAATTCAGGCTCCATACTATGCATAGTGACACTTGAAATTTCTCCTGCACATGATTGAAACACCACAATGAAACACAGGAAGCAGATACAAAGACAACAGCATTTTAAGCATTGAAAACAATCTACATTAAGAGCAAGATTTAGATGGCTATGAACAGTAGTCTGCCCTTTGTAACAGCTTAACTATCACTAGTTCTGAAAATTAGGTCACTTACTGAATTTTCAGACACAAAATGACTCCAAACCTCAGTGGAATTATGAGTTACACTTGGTACCTTTGTTAAAAGTGATGCCTTCAGTTGTATTTCAATTCCTAGCTCTCACATGAAGAACACTTTGTCTTATGCGATGGGGAAGATGACAGCAAATATTGGATGTAATAGTCAGTTTTGGCTTGATTATAAGGAGCTGGTCACAACCTTCAGGCCCATTAATATCTCTCAGTTTACAACTACATGAAGATGGATAAGGAATTGAGGCATCTTGTAGGAACAAGACGAACTGCTCAGATTTCCCTTTTACTTACTGTACTGCTGTTGCCTCCTCCCACTCCCCACTATGTACCCGTAAAGAAAAACTCACTATCATTGTCACTGTCTTTGCTGTGACTTTTGCATAGCAAGGCACAATCAAGGGCTCTAATTAATCTATTCAAGTTTAGCTAATCCTTTCAGTGGATTTTCCTGACAGCTTCTACCTCATTGAATCCATGTGTGCAGAGCAAGTTCTTTTCATTAGTATATAAAAGGAGGGATGGTATTGGTTTACTGGTCAAAGGATAATTCTTCCAGAACAAGCTCAGTCTTTTGTGTCTTCCACGAACTGAGGAAAACTGCTTTATGCTGCCAACAGAATGAGGGAGTGGGTTGGTTTTGGGGTTGGTTTTTTTTTCAGTTTTGAAAAAGTACACATTTGAAATTGAAGTCACTTCTTACTCTTGGACATAGGGTTGTTACGGTCAGCTCTGTGAAATGAATAAGCCCAGGTTACCATCAGAATTTATGTTTGCAAGAAGCCTGCCCTGTGTATTGAGCACATAACCTTCCTTTCCCATCAGGCCTAGAGCTGTCAGTCACAAGGCAATTTCAACACCTCCCACCTCCCAGCTGCATTCACCACACTATTGGATAAAATATTCCTAAAAACCCACCAGGTAGATGATTGCTATTCTTGGAGTGAACAGCAACTTGGGCCTTCTAAAACTATGAAGAGGAGAGAGAATCTCTTCTATTGATTAATAAGAGCAAGTTAATAGAAGTTACAGAGGACTGGGTAATGGCTTCAGGTAGGTCAGTCTGACTTTATATCTTAGTCTGTCAAAATAAAAATAACACAGCACAATTTAAGCAATATACTAGCTGCCCAACTAAAAGATTTAGATGGGAAATTTAGTTGTGCTGCAGAAGTGATTTACCATTATACATGTGCAGCTGCAGAGAAACTCAAGTTAATGGTGTGATTGTAGGGAGGGGTGTAGGGAATATCTGAAACCCCAAGCTAAAGTATGCATTAGTACTCAAATAATGTAGAAATACTTGAACATACAGGAGTTCAACAATTTTTTAATACTCTTTCCATAGCAAAGATTACAAGGATGGGGAGGGAAGCCAGTAATTTACAAAACCTGAAATTTACAAATTAAAAATTAAATAATCAAGGGAAAGATAAGCAATTCCTTCCAGAAGCACAGAGGTTATTCAATAAGATGCCTTTGCAAATTATCTAGAAAGTCCAGATATGACCCAAGTTGCTCACAAATGAATACTCAATCCAGATATCAAACAGCTGATTAAGAGAAAGAAACAAGAAACAGTGTGAACACTTACAGACTGAGCAATTTCTTTACTCCAATATCCTCTTTATGTATTATTTTATCATGAATATAGAATTTCCTGTTTGATAATTCCTCTCTTTTCTAGAAGAGCATAGCAACATTACTGAACCTACCTAATAAATCAGTCGGTACTGACAGACTTAGATGATTTTCTTGACAGCTCAGTTCTGGTGGCAGCAAGAGGTCAAATAAGAATCAAAACCCAATTGTGTATAGCCACTGATTTTAAATGCTAGGACTCCTTTAGAGATACAAATGGCTACCAGCCTTTAGCACGCAACATCTGTTGGAATTAACTTGTACACATTAGCTTCATAAACAGATGTTGTCCTGAAGGGAACCAGACAGTTAATGACACCAGAACATTGTAAGTTACCTCATCAGGTGAGAAAAGTTCCCTCCAGCAGGGAAAAGATGGACAGAAATCACTGTAAGCAATTCTGCCTAGGAGAAGTTGGCAAGCATTTTAAAGCAAACTCCGCAAGACACTCTGATCACAGGAGCATAACTGGACTGTGGAGCAATACTCCACAGTTGGTGAGGGAGGAGTGGAGACCAAGCAGTAAAGGCCAGAAAAAATACGCTCAAGCCACACTATGCAGCATCTGGTGCGTATGTCCTGTATCTGCACGTTCCCATACTTTTTCCTAATGATTTCACTAGGATTTATGTGAATACATATAATCAAGCCTTCTGATGGTTTCATTTTAATACAACTCCCTTTCACTAGAATGGTCAAAGGTAGAACCAGTAATAAAACCCATTCAAAAGCAATTCATCTTTAAGGGCTTCCATACAGCACACAGTTCTCCCCTAAGGGTTCTTGAAACTTGCAGTTCAAGGCCACATACTTTTTCACAGATAAGAGTAAATGCTTCTGCAATGTTGATTTGCTCATGAGTCGTTCTCCTGCCTGCCTAACTGTACAGCTACTCAGGCAATGAGTTATAAAAATGTTATAAAAAACTAATACAAAAAGCATTTGTTTATATACTAAGTTTTAGATTCATCATCAAGCCCTTGCGGTCTCTTCCCTTCGGTATTTACCAGCATGACATGACCAGCTATTCTTGTTAGAAAGATAATCAGGTAATAAAATTAATACAGCACTACATTCTTTGGAAAGCAAAGAAAAGAAAACAATGCTGAGTCTTGCATTCTGATGGAGTCACTTCAAACCACAAAGCCCAGTGTCACAAGAACTACAGGTGTATCAATCTCCTCAACTTCTGGCACAGCATGCATCACTCCCATCAGGTTTTTGTTGCCAAAGATGGAGTGTTAATTAGGCTAAAATCCAGGTTTTTAAAGTCTTCTACTCCAGAAAATAATGAAATAGGACTTAACAATTCACTAGGTCTTGCTCTAGACCACAAATTCAGTAAAACAAACTTCCTGAAACTCCTATGATATCAAGATTAGCTCAAATACACGCAACTTTATTGCTAAGCAGCAGCTTATCTGTGTTTTGTGCTCATGAAAACTGTGGAAACTGCAGATTCCCAAGCTGACTTGCCATGTCTCATCATTTGCTCTTATTCATGGATCTAATGTTAGAAGAAGAGAATTTTCACAGTAGATACTGCAACTACTTGTTGGACAACTGTGGAAGACACATTCTTAGAATGAAGCTTATACACAGTGGGCAAATCCTGTACCTCACCTAGTTATTCTAGCTGCTACAGGAGTTGCCTAAATGCTAACATCACCCTCTGCATTTGAATACAACAGATTACAAGTCAGGAACATAAGAATGTTTTAATGTTACAGGAAAAGGTAGCACAAATATCAGATAATTCTATCAATATAAAAGACTGACTCTGCTGTTAGAAATTCTCTCTGATAAAACCAGTGAATTCAACACACAGAAAAGCATCAGCTAAAGCTTTTGCCCTAGAAGGAAGACTACAGTAGTCTTTCTGCTGTAACCATGCAAAAGTCTCAAATACATACCTCTACTAATAATTCAGCCTTTAAGTTTCAAGCAGACAAAGATTAAGCTTTATTTTGGTGGTGGTCCTGAAGAACATACTCACTTTTAATAGCTTGCCGAGATCTGTGTAACAAAATACCTGCACAGTTATCAAACTAAGGATTTACTACTCGTCCAGGTCAAAGACTTCACCATTTATCTTCAACAAATTGAGTTTCCTTTCACTTGCCTGGACATGAATATAACTAAGAAACAAAAGGTCTTGGGGGGGGGGGAATTCGACAAGCAGAGGTAAAGCTGTTATTCTGAGTCCTAATTATGATTTCACATACATGGTTAACAAGAGTACAAGAGTTAGGCTTAACGAGAGTACAACTCTGCAGATAACAGTTTATTACTCTAATATCTGTGTGAAGTCAACTATGGCAACACAGTCACCATAGCTCCATAACCCAAATGATCATTGTTTTCTCACTGAAGTACTGTATCTGAGCAGTAATATTTCTAAAGCAGAACCAGAATAAAAAGATTACATATACTTTTAAGTGACTATTTTTCTCAATCTACCCAGCTAACTGTACTAAGAGAATAAGTTTCACAGTCTAAAATGTTTGCAGACCTTCTTGACCATTTTTTTTTTTTTCTTCTTAAAGTAAAGGAACTTCTGACATGTAATTTAACCTGTTATACTGTGAGGCACTCTCTTTCTTTGATGTCTGTGCAATACAAGATCTGTTCGGACTTGCAGAGGAGGCTTTTAGCTGTAGTAGCCACAGTTCTGGCCATTGTGAATGAGTACACAACAGAGGCAGGTTAAAAACACATTCTGAGACATCTGATGGATGAACAACCCTTCTTTTCCCTCTTAAAGGGCAGCACCAGATTGTTTCCTATTTAGACACTTGAACAGCTTATATTATAGTAATAACACGAAACATATCTGTAAGAGACCCACTAAACCTACTTACCACACGTCAGACAAAATTTTCTGATTATACAGAAAGTCTATGGATCAATAAATTTTGTTTCTGAATACAGTTATTGTGATTTGGTTGGAATTAAAGAACTATTTAAAAAAACCCAAAACAACAAACTAAAGGAAAACACCGAAACCCTACCAAAAATATAAGCAAGAGAACCTTGGCATAACTACCTTCAGAACACCCGAAACTTTAAGCAAGCATGTCAATGTTAAAAATGTTGTGCCACAATAAATAGATGTGAACTCTTTTCTAAAAAAGATTGAACTTTTCCTGACAGTACTTTGTAACAAAAAGATAAGGTACTTTACTGCTTTAAACTGAACGAATTATAGATTTTTAAAGCACCATACTCTGTAAAGGTTATTTTTCACAGCAGTTGCTAGTTAAAATTAATGCATTATGTGCTACAATAGATCTTTCCTTAGACCAGCCAACACAGTCGAACCACAGACAACTTTCAGACTAGGAGTCTCTTTGCTGAATTAATACCCAAAACCTTGTTTAACTTTCATTCATCCCCAAACTGCACCTGTTTGCACATAAAGACTTCTCCATATAAGCTTGAGAGTAAAACAGGGAATAATTTTTCTCTCCTTTCGGAAGCTCCCAAGCAAGCTTCAGAGACAAGACCAATATAGGCACTTCCCTACAGATGTTGGCAGGTCAAGTGTGGGGCCATGCAGTAGCTCCTACTGCTGCACAAAACACTCAACTGGCAAAGAAGCAGAGTAGAAGGGCAGGCTGTTCAAATACCTGAACTGCTTATGAGTTCAGAAAAAAATGAAACAGGAAGAAAATGGGAAGGACTCATCCCTAGCAAGCCCCAGAGGGGCTGCAAGTCAGCAGGAAAAAGCTTACGCAGAAATGGTTTATAACCTCCCAGGAGTTCCCACCTCCCTTTTCTAACAACTAAGGTGAAACAACAAGCAAACGCAAACACAGACAGAAGTTATACCCCTGGAACAGGGGGTACTGCAGCCTGACAGAATCTTTCTGTATCTGATTCCTGAACCAGAGAAGAGGACAGAAAGTACAAGAGCCCAGCTGGGCAACCAGTCAACTTCCCTGCTATCCCAGATGCTGCTCCCTTTCCATACTTGGCTTTACGAGGGGGAAGACAGAGAACTCTTCAGGACATGGAGAAACTTTAAGCAGGGAGTACAAATAACAGTTAGCTGTTGCAACACACAGTGGCTCGTCCTCATTTTCTACAAAGCCTCCTATTTTCAAAAACAATTGTTGCCACTCTGCTTTAATGAGTGCTGCCAGTCTTGCTCTGAACTGTAGGCAAGGAGAGTTCTCACCACTTCTGAAAACTCTTACATTTCTGTGGTCTGTTAGTCTTACAAGACAAAGAATGCACTTCAGTATAGTATATTTTACTGCATGTGGCCACACAGAAAGCAAAATAATCATGTTAAGCTCTACTGCCCTTTTCACAAGCATTGCAAAGCTAGAATTGAGAAGACCTGAGAAGCAAAGTACTTTTACTTATGTCTTACTGAACACACTTTCAAAGAGCTCCACATCATGCTGTGTGATTGTGCAAAAATTTCCTTTAATAGCAACTCAGGTCAAGTACCACCTTCATGCTGCCATCCAGAGGCAGCATCTTAAAAAGGATCTATTTTTAGGTTTGGCAAGTACCGCTCATGGTTATAGTGTAAGCGAAGAGCACTAAAGACAGGACGTGAACTACCAGGCCATCTTCAGTTCTGGAATGGGAGGCTTTGGGGATAGACAAGTTTTATGCTAACTCTGTAGTCAGTTTACACTTCACTACAGCCCATCTCACTTTTAAATGTTGAAACCAGAATGCAAGCCATCCTCTAGCTTTTATACAGAACATAACCAAACTCATTAAACAAGTGCACGGCAAATGAGAAGAATACATTGTTTTAAGTATGCCTCCATCTTTGCCTGTCCAGTTACACATGTCTGCAACTAATACTAGCACAGAGACACATGTTCCTGACATTCAGTCAGTGGCAACATGCAGTAAGCCACTTTGCTTGTCAGAAAGTCTCAGCCATACTTGAATTTTACACACAAGTCCCCAATCACCAGCCTCTTGAGGCTTCCTGATCTTTTCCAGCTGCAAATAAGAAGTGCCATATGGTACTCATTACAGGTTAAGATTTACTAGTCATTTTGGACCTTTCCCAAGTGACAGGTGTTGGATGTTGCCACTTTCCATAACCATGTCCAAATGTAACACAAACCTAGAGCTAACTGTCAGCTAGGCTTGTAAGCCTCAGATGTACTTGCTAAGCCATCATAACACCATCATTCTGGCAATCTGGTTTTAATTCTTTCCTGGCTAAGCAAATGGAATAAAGACACAGGCTCCAGACTAATTCTACAGAAAATGCCATGTTCCTCATCTTCACCCATGTAATATGCAACAGAGGAAACTCCAGTTCTGGAGTCCTATTAATGGATATCAGTCATTTGTCCCTGACCAACTGTACCTTCGTGTGTTAACTGCACAAGGCAGACCACACAAGAACAGAAATCAACTTCTTCCTCTGAGAAAGAAGACACAAAATAGAACAGCAATTCAGGCTAATCCAGCCCCACTGTGGTCTATTTTGAAACTTCTGAAAGCACTCAATTAATACCAAAGATTAAGCAAGTATACACGCTAAAAAGAATAGAGGCTCTGTACAGCAATATCGCATTGAGATGTTATCCAAAGAAGTACACACCTCAACTATCAGAACAAGATCTAACTCACTTAATGCTTGGTGGGTGTCTGGGGGATTTTTTTGTGGTGGAGGTGATTATCAATTCCATTTGCCTTCAGTTCTTGGACCAAGTATCATCGCTCCAAGGTTCTTTGAGTTAGAGTTGTTTTATCATTTGTTTGTGCCTGTAGCATCAGCAGTCTCTGCATGTGCATTTTAATACCTGACAATAGCACTACGGGCAGCGCTTTCCTTGTATTGCTCAACACTAATAAAAAACCTACTCTCCCACCTCAGATAATTAAAATTGAAAAAGTGGCACTGAAGATGGCCAAGTTAAACAGGAATCAATGAAGACAAAGCAATTGTCTTAATCCTGTAACCCAAAGACACTTCCAAAAGAACAGAGTATCAGGACTTGAGGAGTTGGGAGGCCCTTTTCCATTATCCACATGGGTTCAGAAATACTTAAACTGATAAAAGTTGGATATTTAGTGGGAGCTCTCAGATGCTTGTTTAGGAACTCGCAAGCTTAACTTCAGTAGATAACAAGTAGCCCTCACTGTTAGCTTCCGGAGTTCAATTCACTCATGCACTGGCCGTGCGCTAGCAATATCCCAGGGTCTCCTTAGGGCACTGGTCACTGCAGGTGAGGTGCAACTTGCTATGAAACAGTGACCTTGTAGTGATATGGAAGATCACAACAGTAATTTCCCACAGACTATTCCACAAAGCAATATTTGGCCTGAAAATATTTCATTGCCTTTAAAATGCTGGAAGAGATAGCTGCAGGCTAGTGCTAATAGATCATTCTATTTAGCACACTCAGATCTTGGAATTAGACACTCAAATTTTATTAAAAGAAATAGATTTCATTCTCTTACACCAGAGAAACTGAATTTAGAGGCTATATGTTACATTATCCAAAGAATCATTAAATTTGATTTGCAGTGATTATCACTAAACAGAAAGCATGCCCTGGGAATTAAGCTGAAGTTGTCAGAGACCTGCTACTTTTAAAAAAAAAATAAAATTGAACTCATGCTAAAGAACCAGCTAACCAGGAGATAGGTAAGATCTTCACAAAAATCACTGAAACCCCAATAAGTATTAACATTGAATCAGTAGTAGGAAAGAAAAAATAAATCCTATTGGTGATAAAAGAAAGCAGGTACAGAGGAAAGAAATGCACTTCGTATTTCTGTTTCTTCTGTATTTTGTCTCTATTGCCCTCCCCTAGACCATAAAGATAGTTTTTAAGAGACAGTCACAACAGTGCATCCCTCCTGAGGGGTTCAATAATAAAAACATTAAGTACTCATCACATTCTACTGAAAAGAAATGTGTCAGAGTGCTTCAGTAAAGATACAAATTAAAACGTGTAACCCAAGTACTCCTTTTTCAAAATAGTTAGAGGACTGCCATACACTTAAAACTTGCAAGCAAAGCATCACTCTCAACATATGTTGTGTAAATAATCAAGTACTATTTGTTTTGGGAAGAGAAGAGGTCTTCAGCAGTAGCACTAAGCTGCCCCTTGCTTTAACAGGTGTAAATTTAGTTATTGCTTTCTCCAGCAACTGATTTTATTCACAGTCACTCTCTGGAGGTTACTCAGTCGCAAATTAATGGTATCAAACCTGAAGTATCTCCTTAGGGTGACCATGTCTGAGGGTACACTGCCTTCCTTGCACCACTGCACTAAAATACTATCAGTTAAAAAAATGTGGGAGTAGGCAAGAAAAGAGCATGCATGGACCCAACACCCTAGCACAATAATTAAAGTGAGCAGATCCATTCATAAGAAATAGCCCTCAAGTATTAATAAAATTCAAGATGCCTTTCAGTCTGAAGCTTGGGAGGAACAAAAAAACAGCTCCTGGCATTTGTTTGTGCTCCAAAACAGAAAGTAGCTCTCTCTAAGGGAAAGTATTCCCTCCAGCACCCTGTTTTAGGGAGTTTACCAACTCCCACGAGTGCTATTCGGAGCTGAATGTAGGCAAGAAAATAACCTGCTGCAAGTTTGATAAACGCTCTGCATCCTGCAGTAATGAGTAGGTTAATTACAAGGACTCAATACAGAGCATTTCCACAAAGTTTAAACTGCACTCCCACAGCAAGCAAGATTTGGAATGGAAGATACTGTTATAACATCCTTTTAGTCTACAACTATGAGAAGACCAAATACAGAAATTCAAATACAGATCTGCTTTGAGCAAGGTCACCTAATCGCACCTCAAGAGCAGGAGGATTAGAGCTGCAGTGTGAGTTTTCCCATGATTCTATGATAAATGACAAACTTGAAATGCCAGCAATTTTTAATTTTCTTCTTTGGATTTAAGTAACAGTATTCAGAGAGTTAAACCCAACAATGGTTTGGTGGTGGGGTGACCCTAGCTGGACACACCAGGTGCCCACCAAAGCCACTCTATCACTCCCCCTCCTCAACTGGTTGAGATAACAGGGAAATGACTCAGCAATTACCATCAAAGGCAAAACAGACTCAACTCAGGGAAATGTATTTGATTTATTGTCAATCAAAAGTCAGAGTAGGACAATAAGAAATCAAAACAAATCTTAAAGACACAGTCTCCCTGCCCCTTCCTTCTTCCCACACTCACAGGGAATGGGCATCATGGTCACTTCATCACACATTGTCTTTGATGCTCCTTCCTCCTCATGCTCTTCCCTCCCATGGGAGACAGTATTCTATGAACTTCAACACTGGTTCTTCCCCCAGGAAGACTGCTCCAGTGTGGGTCCCCACAGGGTCTCAAATCCTGCAGCAAAGCTGCTCCAGCATGGGGTCCTCTCAGGAAACTGGTCCAGTGTGGGCTTCCCAGGGGGTCACAGTCTCCTTCAGGCATATCCTCCTACTCCAATGTGATGTCCTTCATGGGCTGCAAGTAGATGTCTGCTTCGCCATGGACCTCCACAGGCTGCAGGGGCACAGCCTGCCTCACCCTCATCTTCCCCACAGGTTGCAGGGGAATCTCTGCTCCAGTGCCTGGAGTACCTCCTCCCCCTGTTTCTTCACTCACCTCAGAATCTGTAGAGTTGTTCCTCTTGCACACTCTCACTCCTCTCTCCCAGCTGCTGTTACACAGGATTTTCTGCCCCATTCTTAAATACGTTATCAGAGGGGCACTGCCACCACCACTGATGAGTCTCAGGCAGCAGCAGGTCCCTCTTGGAGCTGGCTGATACTGGCTGTATTGGACACAGAGGAACCTTCTGGCAGCTTCTCACAGAAGTCACCCCTACAGTCCCCCACTACCAGAACCTTGCCACATAAACCGGTTTCCTATGCTTTATCTCTCAAGTCAAGCACAGAATACAGTACAGTTATTACAAGTCTCCAGTTCTGCAAAGCTGAATGGAATACAGAGTCAGGGAGAACTTCTAAGGTACAAATGTAGCTCACATTTCAGTTATCAAGCAAGTCAAACTTTTGATTGGTACCTGTTATCACAGTACAAGACATGAAATACAATGCTTGGTCTGTAGCAGAGAGCCAAAAAGCTAGAGAATTTTTTTTTTTTTTTTTTTTTTTTTTTTTACAAAGATCACAGCATTTTGAATATATACAATGGTTTTGAGCAGGAATTTTCTCCCAGGAGACTGAATGAGAATTGTTCTGAGGTGAGTAACTGAAGCTTCTTGGGCAGCGTATTTAGGATTACCAATGAAAACTGTTGTTCAAGTGCAGCAAAAGAATATTTTTTTAGACTTCATTATCAGCTTGTAATTGCTAGCATTCAGAAATTGATCCTAACGCTTTAAACATCTACCTGTATTTGTCCTAGGAATTCTTTTTGCAACTCACAGTAATATAGCATTTAATTCACAGAATCAGCAGTGGGGGTTGGAAAGGACCTGTGAAGCTCATCCAAATCCAAACCCCATGCTAGAGCAGGGTCACCTCCAGCAGGTTGCCCAGGAAAGCATTCAGGCCAGTTTGAACATCTTCATAAAAAGAATCCACATTCTCCCTGGGCAGCCTGTTCCCGTGCTGCATCACCCACACAGGAAAGAAGTCTTTCCTCATGGTCAGGTGAAACTTCCCATGCTGCAGTTTGTGGCTGATGTCCCTTGTCCTGTTACTGACTAGAGTCTGTTTCTAGAACACTCCTGACCACCACCAAGAAGCTTAAGGGCTTCCTTGTTATTTTAAATAATCTTCTACCAAAATTATCAACATTTTCTGCCATCAAGATAAAAAAAAACCTCATTGAAAAGCTTGCAATGAAGTTTAAGACAATACATTCACAGAGACTCAATCTTAGTGATGTTAAACACATTTGCTTAGTCTGGCTGTTCAAAAAGAAAAAAAGTAATATTTCTGTCACTGCCATGACTGGCTGTGCTGTTCCTCCACGATTACTCCTGTAGTATACCAAAAATACAGGGTTCTTTAAAGACTTGTTTGATTCTTCTCACTCTTGAGTACAGTATGCTGATGTTCTAAAAATACACCTTTTACGAGCACGACCAGATCTGTCAACAAGCATTTTCTCATTCATGACTAAAGGAATTTTCTAGGTTCACTTACGATACAAAAATTCATACTTTAGATGTAGATGTTTTAACACCTTGTTACTACTATTGCTTTAGGAGTTTCAAAGCTTTTGTAACAGAAAAGATACTTTCTAAGTTTTTGTGCGTATTCATGCATGTGGTGGAGAAGTGTCACCAATTCTATTGCCACAAAGTTCCCATAAGCTTTCTGGACCAGAAATGAAATACAACTACATATATACTTTATCTTCAGTCACACACAAAAAAACCTCACTCACACAAATTTTGTGTCTGTATTTTCACCGTTTACCTGAGTAGATTCTGGGCACAAGCTTGTAGAGATTTTTAAGGCTGGAGCTCTGCTCTCCCCATTAAGAAAGGGCTAAATGAATATTGGAAGTTCAGCCAACTATCAAAACAAACACGAAAAACCCCATTTGAGTCCTACAACCTTTTTCATTCTTGCTAGACTTTCTCATGGTTTTAGATATTTAATGACTTAAGAATTTTAAAAAAGTAACGGGTTTGTAGAAACCTCCAGCTTTTCTCTACATATCTGACTACACAGTGATGGGATGAAAAGAGACAGAAGTCCAATATAAATCCTTATTTTTTCAGTTTAGTGAATAAGTCTACTGTTCCTTCTAAATACCTTTGTCCTTTAAGGTTCAATATACAAGTATTCTCAAAATAATTCAGAAAAAGTATTCTCTGATTAAGTCAATTCATCTTGTAGGAGTTACAATATTACAGCTAGAAGTTATTTTGTTGCCCGCCAGCTAGAAGTTACCTAATCTTTCAGAAACAATGGCTTCTCCTGTCATTCTGTATAACAGGTTCATTCAAAGTAAGTTGATTCAAGAAAAATCAATGCTCCACAAAAAGGATTCTTTTTGAAAGGTTTTTAAAATGAGTTCATAAGGTCCTTCATCTAAACATTGTTTTGCAGTGGCATTTCTTGTCAGGAAAACAAGTTTTCTGGGAGCTGAAGCCTTTTCTAGTCTTGTCTGCAGGTCATATTTGTTTTCATTGCATTAAGTCATTTAATTGTGGTTTTAATAGCTGATATAAGGTATAGCAAGAGTGCAGTTCATTGCCCAGGGTGGTCTTTCCTCTCTATCAGACACCTGCAAGATTTTAAGTGCACAAAGATATAAGATTGTCAGGCTACAGCAACACAGGCAATCAAAAAAACCCAGCGCCCTTTTCAAGAGTTTGAGGCATTTAAGCAGGCAAGGAGCAGTAGAAATACATCAATAGCTGGGAATCAAACTCAGGCAACTAATTATTCCAAACACCTTAATAACAACTTGAAACATCATTTTAAAAACATCATTGTTATCATGCCCTTGGGGATTTTCCTAAATTTTTAGATCTGCAAGAGAAATTCAGTTATATATTATATATATATAAATTCAGGTTATAAAATACAAAGTGCAATATCTCTGACACAACCTACAAGGCTTCTACCCCATCCAATGCTACCAACCCTCTAAGCACCCTGAAATTCTTGAAAGACAAAGTAGAAACAAGAGCCCGTCAAAACAAACAAAAAAATGCTTAAAAGTGTTGATATTTAAAGCTCATGGCATTTCTCTCAGTACAAATACTAGCAAGTTGCTTCACTTCATCACTACGGTTGCAAAATAAAGCCAAATTTTGATTAGCACATTAAAGTTTTTATTTTTTGTCTAGCCCAGTAATCACAGAAAAAGGCAATTGGTCAAATTATAAATTAAGCTAGAAAGGAAACTCTGTAGTTCTGCTTAATTATCTACATAAAAGATATTATAACTTAGGTAACTTGCAGCAATAGCTCCTAAACCACTCCAAGCTGAAGAACTTCTGTAAAACTTCACTTTTACCATGAGCAGCTCTACAGTCTCAAGCTCTTAAATGAAGCCATTTCAATGCAGCTGTGCTGATTACTTGCCACAGCTCTCAAGTGAGTCTGTAAACAAAATTAGCAGCATCTTACCTTAACCTCATGCAAGAGGCACATATGGACCACTCAGCCTTTAAGTTCTTCTACCAGAGCCAATAAGGCTCTTGCAAAGAGCAAACCAGTCACAAGTGGTGTTGCTAGGGCTCAATGTTGGGCCAATTCTGTTTAATATCTTTATCAATGATCTGAAAAAGGAGATTGAGTGCACCCTCAGCAAGTTTGCAGATGACACCAAGTTGTATGGGAGCATCGATTTGCTTGAGGGCAGCAAGGCTCTGCAGAGGGATCTGGACAGACTGGATTGATGAGCCAAGGTCAATTGTATGAACTTCAACAAGGCTCTCAGTGTTGGGTCCTGCACTTGGCTCACAACAGCCCCATGCAACACTGTAGGCTTGGGGAAGTGACTGGAGAGCTATCTAGTGGAAAAGGATCTGGAGGTGCTGGTCAGCAGGTGGCTGAACAGGAGCCAGCAGTGTGCCCAGGTGGCCAAGATGGCCAAAGGCATCTTGGCCTGTATCAGAAATGGTGTAGAAGTAGGGAAGGAAATCACCCTCCTGACCTGGCACTGGCAAGGCTGCACCTTGAATCCTGCGTTCACTTTTGGATCCCTCACAAGACAGACACTGAGGGCCTGCAGCACATCTGGAGGAGGGCAGAGCTGGCAAAAAGTCTAGAGCACAAGCGATATGGGGAATTGCTGAGGGAGCCAGGACTGTTCAGTTTGGAGAAGAGGAGGACAAAGGGAGACCTCACTACCCTCTAGGAGGTTCCAGTGAGGTAGGTGTTGATCTCTTCTGCTAAGTAAAAGTGACAGAATGAGAGGAAATGGCCTTCAAGTTGTGCCAGTGGAGGTTTGGGTTGGATATTAGGAAAAATTTCTTTAATGAAAGAATGGTGAAGCATCTGAATGGGCTGCCCAGGAGTCACTATCTCTGCAGGTGTTCAAAAAATCACATGGATGTAGTGCTTAGGGACATGGTTTAGTGGTGGCTTTGCAGAGTTAGGTTAACAGCTGGACTCAATGATCTTGAAGGTCCTTTCCATCCTAAATGATTCTATAGTTCTATAAGGTGATCTCATCAACCACAACTGTATCTCCAAATACAACACCGTGAGGTGAGAGACAACAATAATAGAAAGAGATGGTTTCTGTTAAAATGCTTCACTGGTAAGAAACCAAGGATTTCTTCCATGCTCACCATTCCTTCTACAGAAGTGGTATCTACCACATACGTACACCTCAGCTGCAACTAAGGGCTGTATAACTCTGGTTTCTAAAAGCATCCAAATTACTTAGGAAGCAGTACAGCATATCTTACTCTGAATTAATGGTGTGGTTTAAACCAAAGATTCATATTGATAGCAACTAAAGCCAGTCCTGGAATAAGCACACTTTGACATGTTTAAGATATTTCATTAGAAAGTCTGAACAGATAGACACTGGCAAAATGACTTACCTATTTTCAGCCAGTGAAGTGAATAGAGCTTTGCTTATCTTGGGGAAAGTTAAGAGAAGGGAAAACAGGGGTTTCAGCAGAGCTGCAGCAGCAAAGCTTATCTAGCATAGAATGTGGTCACATTAGACTACAGTAGGACAGTTCTGCAGATCTAGCTATATATGACTCAAAAATAATTTTGTAGATAATAGCTATTTTACTTTTGGTTCTAGTTTAAGTGCATTGCACACAGATGCCTTTTATAGTGCTAGGAGAGAGACAAGATTGAAATTCAACTTTGCTATTTTAATTCTCTGCAGAGATTATGTAAAAGAAATGAAACACAGATGAGACTAAACTATTTTCCTTCCCCTCTAAGTTGGAGAAGGGGACAAAGGCAGAAATTCAACAACAGAGTTGCATTATGAGCCTTGAAGGCTACTGACTTCAAGTTAGCCGAAATCCATAGCTTTAGAGTTCCTCTCTTAGAGTCCTAAACCACACACTTCAGGTGGAAAAAACTCACTGCCAATATTGCCACTGCATTTATTTTTCTTTTGTTATATTGTAACAGAATAATATAAAACACAGTGAATAAGATACTCTCCACAAAAGGAGAATGCGAAACAAATTCTGAATGCTGCTGGGCATTAAGAGATGTTTTCTTGACTAGTAACTAAAAAGTGCGTTATGTAAATACGAACATTCCAACTCAAAATTCAACTACATAATTATGATTAATTTTTGACTACAGGATATGCAAGTTGTTTTAAGAGAAAGAACACCTAGGAGCACAACTGCACTCTTGCATAACTTCAGACTTGGAGGATAATTCAGGCTGGAAGGGGCCTCAGGTCTAGTCCAGCCTCCCACTCAAATCACAGCAGAGACGCAGAGTTTCGTAAGAGTCACGCAGTATCAAAATCTTTTCCAGGCAAGCTAAAGATGTCTACTAACACATTGCAGTTTAATTATCATGCCTTTTAGAGGTAGAGAGGCTAAAGTATTAACCAGTTTAAGCTAAATTGTTTCATTTGTACTAGAGCTTTGCAATTAGATAATTGCCCAATATCCACCTGCTAAAATTAAGATCACATCCCCCAGTTTATCCTTGCATCATTTCACAACATCTCCAAGAAAGACTTAAGCTCTGCAAGAAAGACTTGAGACAACTGCAAAACAATTTAAGTAAGCATTAGAACTTCTCTTATAACAGAATCCTTTCCTCTTCAGCTCAGCTATGTTTATTCTGCCAATAATTTCACATTACACTGAAGCTTCTTCTCCACATACCCCCACGTTTAGCAATTTGATAACCAGGATGCTCAGCACGTTTCCTTTCTCAGAAGCTGAGCTGTACCAGCAAAAATTAATAAGGTTTAACTGCATTGCTAACCTTTCACAGGAGGATAAAGGATGCAGCTAAGGATCCTTAGAACTGTACCAGCACTATATCTTTTGAACCAGTTTATTTTAGATACTCTTGAGAAGAGATGATTTACAGTATAGTTAGCCAAACACAGCACATAGCAAGAACTTACAAGCACTCCAGTGTTTTTAAACATTAATGAGTCCATAGAGCCTTATGAAACAGATAAGCAAAAAAGTCTTCAAAGCAATTTGTCTAGTACTACCGTTACTGGCAGTGGCTGCCTTCCATTCAGTACGCTTGCATAATACTATTCCTAGAACATAGAAGTGCGAGTTACCTAGGTATCTTGTTATGTGGTGATATCAGTAGAGAGTTTACACAATCAATGCAATTATATAAAGAAGCATTTAAATCCAAGTAAATGAAAGGTAAAAATACACAATACATCCTTGCTGTTATGTGCAGAGCAGATCCTTTACTGCACTTTGCCCCACATAGAAAACATGCATATTAGATTTCTTGGGATGTTCTTACTAATTTGTTACATAGAAAAGTGTCCACGTGTTCTAGTGAGACCAACAGCAACTAATTGAATTACAGTAAGCATTATCGCTTACTCATGGTAGAAAAAGATCACTGTGTAAATTTACACATTTGCTGTTAAATAAATTAAATAACACTTGGTCCTAGGAAAACTTCTCCTTCCGCCTTGAAAAAGGGTGAGTGACTGATAATTGCTTTCTGTGAGTAGATTAATTCATTCATGACCAGGAAAACAAAAGCCTAGAAGTTTCCATTGAACTATCAGTCTATTTCCATCATATGGAAAAACCTGATTAAAATACATAAATATTTTATATGCATAACTACAAAAGATCCTGTTATGGTCCAAAGGGCTCTTATACTAGGTTTCATTCAGGATTCCTTTGATCTATTTGTATTTTGGTATGTGCCAGAACACACCTCAAGATACAAATTTTATTATGCATCTTTAACTAAGAGCCATGAAAGGTCAAAAGCAAAGCACAAGACAAATGACAAGTCACAATTGGGAGGGCTTGAGTCTTGATGTTATAAAACCAAGAGCATCTTGTGCATGACTAATCAAGACACATCCATGGAATTTAAGGATGAAATACTTTTTGAATCCTAAAAGCCAGCACCCATTTCTTTCTAGTTATGAAAGCTACATCTGTAAAAGCAGAAAGAGCCACAGCCAGTTATGAAATCAGAAACAACAACAATAACTACCAGTACAATGATAAAAAGTCAGGGCAAACGAGAGAAACTGATGACCATCATTTACAGATTAACCATATTAATCAAGTACATTGTAATTAACTGACATAGTAGCATGTATTTATATAAATTGTAATCTCTGAAAGGAGGGAAAAAAAATCCCAGTTATAACTATGAGAACTTTGATGAATAATACATTACTTCCTTAAATACAAACGATATTCATCTTGACAGTCTGCCTTTACCATGTCTTAATTTTTTTTCAGATTAGCACAATTCAAGAACCTAGTCCATCTACGTTCCTTAATAAACAGATTTTCCAGTCACCACCAGCAGTCACTTCTATAACACAGTGCAACTGTTAACCTGCTAGGAGAGCAATTTTGCTTATAGGATGAGATAATTGGCTTACACAAATATATATAGATGTATATTAAAGACACCAGGGCAGTTAAACAGTAAGGTTTTCCCTTAACATACATTACAAGCACTCACGTCCTCTAATGAAAGCACACAACAAATAAACGTTTTTATTAGTATAACCTGAAATCACATCATGCACTGATGACATGATCTTTTACCTCATTTGTTCTCCTACTCTAAAGTAAGACCGTTCTCAAATGCCCAGCTACTACTGTTCATCAGTAGTTACGCACTTCATTATACATCAACAGTGAATCTGCACAAGAATGCATAGCATGAACCATAAACAACTCAGATTTAGACAACGGGCCATGGAAACCCAGCAATAAAAACCCAGTGAAATTCAACCTTGAGTATGAGGGTTTGGCAACTTTTTTTAAATAAGTCTTTGGGATTTGCCTACAATGTCCACATTAGCAGATGACTCAAATATTTTCTGTCACCTCGTAACCGATCCCATAGCCATACATGCTATTTGAACAATCTGGAGCAAAGAAAGTAGGGGTTTTGCATATGAATGTATATTGAAGTTGAATAACAACTTCAGATATTTTAATAAAGCCACAAAAATGGTTTGAACTTCTCCCACCAGATTTACCCTACTGGGGCAAGGGGGAGCAATCTGACACAAGGCCCCAAAACAAAATTCACAGGAGGGACAGTATATCAAGCATACGCTACAGTGTTAATTCAACCCTTTCTGACAGGGACAAAAATCAAACACTCATGATTATTTAGTGTTATCACAGGAAATTCAAGGACATCACAACACCTAAGTATTAAGAAATCATAAGATTTCTGACGAAGCGCTGGTGGGACTTAGGTAAGTTGGAACAGAAGTCTCTCTTTTCCCCACACCCACAAGCCCTTGGGTCTTCAGTTAATCTTATCTCACTGTGGGGCAGTCAATCCCCAGGGGGATTCATCCCAAGCAAGAAGCTGTAAGTGGTGTTGGGAACAAGGAACTCCACTACTGTCTTTACTCCCTTCTTCATTTCTCCAGAGGCAAAGGTCTGCCTACACAATCAGCCCAGCCCAGTCCCCTTCCCAGATCCAAGATTCCTACCAGTCACACACAAAAAATGCTCCTTGAGCACTTCCCTGAGGAAAAAAAGGGGACAATTATACACATAAACCTCCCCATCTTCAACCCCTATGTGCTAAAACAGTGAAGTCATAGCTATATGTGGGCCTGACTGAATAAGTCTTTGAGGGTTCGAGGTAGCTTGGGGAGAGGCTGTACTGAACAGCAGCGTTTGTGTTACAGACAGCCTGGAGAAAGCAGTTCTTCAAATCAGTATACACTGGTGGCACCTCAGTATCTCTTACACTCGGAAACCCACCTGGGCACGGTAAAAAGGAGAGGTAGAGAAGAAGGAAGAATATTATGGCTGGTCTTTGCTTTTTGGAATGGCAGATAAAAGGTCTACAATTTCACTGTAAGAGGAATGCACTTCAAAGGAGAGTTCAAGACAGATAAGATTCTGTCATCTCTAACTACAAGATTAGAGGGGAGGAGAAAGAAGAGTATCCTACACATTACTGCAACATATCATGATTTTTCCAACTAGAAAGTAACCGTCAGCAACAAGAAACTGCATTCATTCTCCCTTCCAAGTGCAAAAAGATATTTAACAGCCAGAGCAAGGGACCGTAGAAATCTGAAATTAACCCAAGCTAAAGAACGAACCTTTTAAGCAATTTCACCCCTTGTTAACAACTGAAGGTCTTCGTCAAGTACCTGAGAAGGGGAAGTCACCTCTCCTTCCCTCAGTCCCGAGGCCCCGCCACCGCAGGGTAGCTGGTTCAGCATCCATCCCTCTCCCAAAGAGAGGAAACAAAGTGCTGCTCCGGGCCACCTACCGTGCACCCTCTGCAGCGCTGCACGCAGCTCCCGGCCCCGCCAGCACCTCGCCTTGGCATTCCAGGCACAAGCGATCCTCTCCTCCGGAACACCGAGCCCGAGGCGTGGCCCGCGGGCGAAACGCGCCCGGAGCGCCCTGGGCGCCCAGGTGTGCCGGGCGGATGCAGGTGGAGCCCGCTAAGGAAAGCACGGACATCCCTCGGGAAGGACCTGGGGGGCGGGGGGGTGGAATTTTCCTCCTTTGTCCTGGAGCAACAGCGGGCTCGGAGCGCACACACAAAGCTCCCCCCGGGCTGCTCCTGCCTCCCCGCAGCCGCGGGACGAGGGCAGCGCCCGCATCCCTGCACCTGCGGGCGCCTCGGCGAGACCCCACACCCCCAAATCCCTCTCTCAGCTCGAACGCCCCCCAGATCGAAAGCCCCAAACAGAAGGAGGATCGCGCCCCACACTCACCGCGGCCGCTGCCTCCCGTGGCCCCCAGCACGCCAGAAGCAGCAGCCCCAGGCAGGCGGCAGCCGGGCTGCAGCCCCGCCCCCGCGGCTCCATGCTGCGCGCTCAGGGGCTGCGCGGGCGGCCGTGCGGCGCGGGCATAGCCCGGCGGGGCAGCGCGGCTGGCTGGCTCGCTCACTCCTCTCTGCTCCCGCCGGCCGCCCCAGCGCCCGCCCCTCTGCCGCGCTCGCCCGCTCCGCCCGGCTCAAGTGCTCCCGGGACTACTTGTCCCGCTGTATTCATCCGCATCCAAGGGGCGGGAGGGGGGTGCGCGCGCGCGGAGCGCGGGGCTTGGCGCGCTGCCTGCTCCTTGCTCCAAGAGGGGTTATGAATCCCCACCACTCTCCTCCTTCTGGAGTTTTGTGGGCTCGAAGGGCGGGCGGGTGTCCGCCTCTCACCGCCTTCCCCTGCTCCGCACCTCGGCGGTGGCAGGAGCGTGGACTATTTTGTGCGGCGGAGGCAGAACGGTGCGCGCGGACCGGGGGAGTTGCAGCCAGTGCCGGTCGCGGCTCCGCAGGGGTGGGAGGGGGGTGTGGGGCTGTGAGGGGTGATTGCTGCGGTCTCGTCCGGTCCCGCCCGGCTCCATTCAGGTGCGACGCTCGGCAAGCATCGCGCGGGGAGAGGAAGGGGAGCGGTCACCGGCCCCGAGCGGGGTCCCGCAGAGTCGGGGGAAGCAGCTGGGGAGCGGTCGCCCCACTGGGGTTGCCCGCCCCGAGCCAGCGCCCCGGTGGGAGCAGCGTAACCGATCCCCGGAGCATGGGGCGCGCAGGGTGAGTGCGGAGCCCCCAGCTCGTTCCCCCCAGCCCCGCCACCCCCTGGGCCCCGCGAGTGACCCTGTGTGTGCCTTTGCCTCCCCGCAGGCTGCTGGTGCTGGCGCTGCTGTGCCTGGGCGCGGAGCTGGCGAGCGCGGTGAGTGTGCAGGTGCGGGGCGGGAGGGGGGTTGCGCATCCTTCGGGCAGAAAGCAGACGCCTCTCACCCTCCCGCTGAAAGAGACGCGGGTTCTCGTTCATTGCCGCGCACCTCTGCTCCGAAATTCCTTTGCGCCTTTCCTCTCTGATTGACTCGGGTTGGCTTTTGCAGGAGTGCGCTGGGGTGAAAGTGCCTCCAA
Source organism: Neomorphus geoffroyi (assembly GCA_033558235.1). Classification (NCBI taxonomy): domain Eukaryota; kingdom Metazoa; phylum Chordata; class Aves; order Cuculiformes; family Neomorphidae; genus Neomorphus; species Neomorphus geoffroyi. Next base: position 7,657,976 of record JAUMJM010000045.1, on the reverse strand, counting down.
CTTGTTTCTGTGTCAACGTCTCTCCTTGCAAATAACTGCTTTTCGCTCCTTTTTTTGGCCTCTTCTCAAGTCTTTCTGTTCAAACTGACCCTTTAGATCCTTGCACCAACCCAGGACACCTCTGAACTAAGTAGAAGTGATGTGTGAAATTAAAGGCTTAAGCTGTTAAGGTGTTGTATCAAGGCTCGTGACTGTGAATTAGCGACTATAAATTCCAAGTTGGCATACAGAAGCAATGAGTTTATGATCTGTCAATCTACCAGTTTTATGACCTAAACACAGGTTTTTCTCTTACTTTGCCTAAATCACAGGCTTTTTAGGCATTCATAATTTTTCTCTTTTTTTGATAGTTTAATAGATTTTCTGCAGCTGGGGTGCTGAAATGGTTATCCCACTCGACCATAGTGAATAGAAGAGTCCTCTGGAAAATCTGTAGTCTAAATTAAGTGTCCAACTGCTATGTAGTCAGCAGTAAAAAAATCCCTCTTTGTTATATTGTGTGGTGAATTAAGTTTGCACAATAATCTTTGTGGTCTGGATTTCATAGCACATATGCAATAATGAATTAATAGAAGTAGCGTAAGATGTTCAAAATGTGTTTGTTTTAATTCAACTTCTAACAGACTTTTAACAAAAACAGTTAAAACATGGGTTCTTGATTTATCAGCCAATGTTTTTCAAAGACTTTTACTACTCTCTTAATAAAAAAAAAAAGGATTTGGAGCCTTCCTATGTAATTGAGAAGAAATCTTTTGGAAAGGCTTTATAGAATCACAGAATCATAAGGTTGGAAGAGACCTCTGAGATCATCAAGTCCAACCGTGCCTGTCTCCTTACTAAACCACGTCCCTGAGAAACTCATCCACCCATTTTTTTAAACACCTCCAGAGATGGTGACTCCACCACCTCCCTGGGCAGCCTGTTCCAATCCCTAACCATTCTTTCAGTAAAGAAATTCTTCCTAATGTCCAATCTAAACCTCCCCTGGTGCAACTTGCGGCCGTTTCCTCTTGTCCTATTGCTTGTCACAAGTGGATGTGGGAATGGCCGCAGGAGCCCAGCACCCACCCCAGCACAACCTCCTTTCAGGTAGTTGTAGACAGTGATGAGGTCTTTAATAGTGGAGGACTTTATACTTTTCATAAACATGAATGCCTTAGTTCTGCTTTGCACTTTCGATAATCAATTCCAGTAGTAGAATTTCATCATCCTGATCAGGTGGTAGTTACAAGCTCTAATCTTCTCAAAGATTAAAAGATTAGACAATGTGGGAAGCTGTGAGAGTTTCTTTTCTTTTTTTTTTTTTTTTTTTTTCTTCAACAAACCCAAGAATTGTTCTTCTGAGTATTCTTTCTGCAGTGGAATCCATGTGGAAATGAACTTTTACAAAGCAAGTGTTTTCAAGGCTTTTTGAAAAAACTGTGCCAGATTTTGCAGTAATTTTTATAAATTCATGTAATAGGTGAGTGAAATTATTCCTGACTAATGAAGGTGCGACTGACAGCAGAGTTTTACTTATTTGCTCGATTTTACTTCATTACCTGTTGGAAAGCACATTTCTTAAGCAGTCAGATTTGTGTTAGTTCCTTGACATGTTTCAATGTCCGTAAAGGAACTTTGTCAATTCTAGTTTTTCTAATGAGTAAGATCAATATCTACATGCCATTTTTAAGTCTTCCTGCAGTTTTCTTCAGGATTAGATAACAGGCGAAATATTTGTTGTTTTGCAGTCAGTCCAAAAGCGTGAAAAAGAATCGTAAATAGGTCTTTAAAATATCTAATTTTAGCACTTTATATGTGTAGGCAGTTAATGCATTCAGTTATTTTCACTAAAAATGTCAAGCTGTCAAACATACCCAATAAGAAAGATAGATGACTATGTTTGTCAACAGTAGTAGGTGAATGACTTTCTGGTATTGCTAAGCTAAAAACACACCCTAACCCCTTCCAGCATGAAATGAGCTGTTAAGAGAAAATACTAGGGATTGAAATTGTTTTTGCAGGAAGCAGAGCTTTTTTAGGAGAAGCTGGGTCCTCTGCTGTGTAATTTGAAGTGACTGAGCATAGTGAAGTACAATGTTAATAAAAGGAGGTTAAACCCTTAGAAGTTACTATTCCTTATTAACCTAGTAAACTAGTAACAGAGTGAACTATTAAAGCACTTGTTGCTGAAGACGATATGATTTATAACTTTGTTCATCTTCTCTTTCTTTCACTTAATCTGATTTCAATAATTTATCTGTTGGAAAAGAAACATCCTAAAATATTGTACCAAGTTGTGGAGCATTCTTCAGGAACTTTACTGTGGACCTGACTAGTAGGCAGAGAGCGATATGTCAGGCCAGCATCTTGAATAAAGCTGCATCAAATATGGCTTTGACTCTGAGATCTCCATCACAAGATGTAGTCATCCCTGCCTCTGTAAGGACAGGATTTTAAAGTGCATCAGAATTAATTTCTCAGCTTGTACTCATTTTTCCTGGATATGCATGATGATGTATTTAGAATGGCAGTACAAAATTAGTCGTATAATGTAGTCTAGGTTTTCTCGAGCCAAATGTTGAAGACATGGATGACTCGCTATTACACAAGGGTTTACTTTGGAGATAACTTGTTCCCTAGGTTGTAGACCAATGCCTAGGAGCAACCTAAACGTTTGCCCTAGTAGCTTTCAGCTGAAATCTCTTGAGAAGTTATGGTTCATTCACATTTTCAATCTTTTATTATCAATGATTTGCATTAATAATAAGCCAAGAGCGTCAGTACAAGATACAGTGCAAGCATAAACCAACACTGTAGTGCAACCTTCAAGACATTGTCTGTACTGTAACACATATGACAAAAGTTGGTCCAAAGCTGGGGTAAATAAGACAAAACATGGGAACAGTGCTGGAGATGCAGCTGTTTGCCAGTCACTGCCCACTCTGAGGCTTTTCCAGGCTGCAGGGCAAAATAAGGTTTTTAGAAGAGGGACTTTTGCTAACGTTTCTGGGATGTCCTTTCATAAACATGGGGTAGGACATGCAGTGAAAATGACCACAAAGTCTAGAGACAGCCTCTAGCAATGAAATCTGAGATCCTGATCTCCTCACAAAGGGTCTCAGCTGAGCTATGTTGTAGTCCCAGCAGTCATTCTGCGCTCACTTGAGAGCATACTTGACATATAGGTGAGATAACTCCTCATTTATTTCCTTCCTGCCATGCTAGTTGAGCACACCTGGAATATGTGCTTGTCTTGATGAGATATCCTAAGGAACTGCTGTTAGGACTTACTGTAAGGACTTGCTTTCAGAGACATTCTCTTGGAACAACTGAGCTTTCAGATGGAGTTAAGTTATCTTTTATTTTATGTGTCTGGACTTCATGTACTATTGTAACTTTTCCAGATCTTTTAGGTTTGGTTTGGGTTTTTTTGCTAATAAATGTGCAGATTAACTAGAGATACCCTCTTTTTCTAGTGGGTAGTATCTTGTACAGCAGAACATCTACAGTATACAAGTAAGGCAAATAAAAAAAATGTGCCAGGACCCGTTCTGGGCAGTCTGCTCTATTTTGAGTAACTGAAGCTCTGCTAGTTCATGACAAGCTGGCCAGAGTGATTTTATTTCTCACTCCTCTTAATATATCCCAAGTTTTCTGTGTGATATTTTTTTAATATATCTATGATACAAATTTTTTATGATGTCTTTTCAACCAGTATGTACTGGACTGGCTTAATTGATCCAAGCACATAGTTTTCAATGGCCTTATGCCAAAAATAAATTTTGTCCCAGAGCTCTGACAGAGGGGAAAAAATAGCTGTTCATGGCTATTTAAAATCAGACTTGGAGCTCTCATTCCACTTTTTCAATTTCTTCAAATATGATCTTAACCATTAAGACCTTTTATAAGTGCTTTCTAAGTCTTTGCCATTTGAATCAGTATTTATAAATATACAATCCTTTTGTAGTTTGACTTTTACAGCTATATCTTTACATAGCAGTCAGCTTTATTAGGAAAGAAGTAATATCTGTAGTAAAGTTAGTTATCTAAGGAAGTAGCTTACAGAATTCAAGAAACGATGTAAAATGTTAACCTAATCTTGTAAATCTCATGTTTTGTTTACTGGTTAAGGGAGCTTCTAATCTCCAAGAATGCATGGGTATAGGGATGGTCCTTTGGTGAAGGTTCACGTACTGCATCGAAGTCATTCTGAAATGCATCGAGGTCATTCTGAAAAGGTCGGGTTTTAATAGTAGGAAGTCTATAGCAAAATAATGAGAATTATCCTGTGGTTCTGTAGCAAAATAATGAGAATTACTTTAAAAAAAAATCAAAAAAACCAGACAGTTCATAATAGTGCCAGTTATCTAGCCCTTGCCAAGACATGTTGAATTTCATGGAAAATTTTCATTTAAAGATGAATATCCTTTTTTTGAACAGAGAATTATTTATTTGCTGAATGTTTTCTGGGTGCTAAAGATAATTGAGCATAAAATGTGGCCTTTTATCTGGCACTCGCGTTAGGTCACAGCAGCTATTAAATGAAGCAGTGCATGTGAGTTATGTTCTGAAAGGCTTTTTTTATATCATTATCCGTGTAAGGTTGTGGCTGCCTTTTGCATAGGTGTGCGAGGCATTCTGTGACCTGAAGAACCATTTTATTTCCGTTTCTGGACAATCCAGGTTTACTGCCAGCCGCTGTGTCCCCTGGCTTAAGAACTGGTATTAGTAAGTCATGCTGGTGTCCCCAAAGTAGGGAGGGCATTTCATGGTGGGCTTCACCTGTTCTACAGCCTTGCAGTAGAGGCACTCTCTGTGTGGGTAGGGGTCTGGCACTTTGCTCCTTACTAACTCTTCATCCTGAGGCAACTGCATTAACGTGCTAATGCTTACAGATAATGCTGCAGATTGCAAAAAGTTGTGATAGTAAAAGGCTATGCCTTGCAACTCTGTGTCTCCACAAGGGCTTAACTCTGTCTCGTTCTTGTTTAGTTTTTGTGTAATGGTCGTACTCCATTTGTAGACATAGAACTGCTCCAGGAGGAAAGCTGGTAACTCCCTGGCCTGTACAGGGGAAAAAGAACTTCTCCATATCCCCAAAGGCAAAGCATCCATTAGGCAAGGATGTAAAAGTATTGCCAGCTCTTGGTGTTTAATCAGGCAAATTTTTTGATCCATAGGAGTCATAGAATCATAAAGTTGGAAGAGACCTCTGAGATCAAGTTCAACAGTACCTGTCTCCCCACTAACTAAACCCTAAGGAACTCATCTACCTGTCTTTTAAACACCTCCAGGGATGGTGACTCCACCACCTCCCTGGGCAGCTGTTCCAATCCCTGACTACCCTTTCAGTAAAGAAGTTCTTCCTAGGAAGCTACAATGTTTCTTGAAAACAGTGTAATTGAACCAAAAGCTATTTCCTGTTCCTACAGATACTCTGCATCATTTCTGCAAGTACTTTTGCTGCTAACTGGTTGCTGACTGGAGCACTGAGATTAGATATCCAACTAGTCTCTGGAGACAATTTTGGTTATGTATTAGAGAGTATGACCCCCCTAGGATTTGAACATCCTTTTAAGAATAGCTTGGAAGGGAGATCTACACAACACTGCAAACCTAATGATTCTGTCTTAAATAGTGCTGAGGAAACAGAAACTATGTCAGCAATGCTAGCTAGTTTTAACCTTTTGTCAGTGTCTTTTATGGGGTTATCAGTTCTTTTAGGGTAGTTATATAGTTAGATACCTCAAAATAATAAAATTATGATGTTCTTAGAGGGGAAAAGAGACCTATTCTCATACTGTAGAGTGGTGTAGTAGTATTGTGAGGTGATCGTGAAGTTATGGTGGATACAGATGAAAAATTTTTTGCTGTCACAATTCTTCATGTACTCGACCTTCTCCCTTCCTAATTGGGTTTGTGTGCCCCTCCATGGATAACAATTTAAAATTAAATTATGGCCTAAATACTACTGTAAAGTTGTACTACTAGGTCAAAAGAGAAGGGACTTTGGTAGTGCTCATGTCTTGCTTTAAATGTTATGATGATGACAAAGAAGAAAAAATAAGAATTTTGTTAAGCTTTGATTGATAATTTTCAAGCTGTCTAAGAATACAGTCTCAAAACAAAGGGTTGCTTTCTTTGCTACTCTGGACAAGATAGAAAGAAAACACTTCTGCTGTTACCTGTGCAAAGGGATCATTCTACCAAGGTCAGTCTGTGTTTTGAAAGACAGACTTTTGCAGTTTGTGACTGCAATGTTAAGTATTATTGGAGAAAGATGGGAAGGGAGGTCAGTCATTGGCTTTATTAACTTGATTTACTTAGTCTTTTTTCTTTCAAAATACCCATATAACCCAGGAAGACTCTGACTTTCCTGAGAAGGGTGTAAAGCCTACATGAGCTTGATGTACTTGTGTCAATTCACATCTGAGAAGAAAGAGCAGTTAGAGTGGAATCATGCAGTTCTCGTTGTCTGTTCCTTGCAAAAAAGGAAATTTGGATGTGTAGACAGTAAATCTGAAAATAGTTGGAGAAAGTAAATAATTTGCAGATTTCATGCAGTTTAACCTGCCTTGGGTTTTTCTGTATGACTTCCCCTTCTGTGGTGCTATGACTTATATGAAAATTGTATGGCTGCAGTCTCCAGTAGCTGTATTTAACTTTATACTTTTCAAAAAGTGTTGACATTAATCTTACTACCTGTGTTCAAAGTCATCTTTCAGAATGGCTTCCTCCTCTCTCAGGTCTGAGGAAATGCAAAGAGATGAAATTAATACAAAGTTAAAGGAACTTTTCCATGGAGGTACTTCTCTGGCTTTTTTTGCCACTGTTTTTCTTAGTTCTTGCTGATCAGAAGTGAGTTTGCTGGCCCTCTGATTCTGCTCTTACCCAAATGGATACAAAGCTGTAGAGATCCCTGTGGACTGTGCTTGGTTCCCTTCTTGTTGTTTCTGCAGGATTTTGATTAGCTTTTGTTGTGTCAACCTCATTGGGCCCCTAAATCAGCACCCTCCAGTTTGCATAGTCTCTGCTCTGTTGGTTACCTTAATATTGAGTTAACACTTTGAACCAAATTGGGCTCATTTGCTTCAGTCCCCTGAGATGTCCAATATTTACTGTATTCTGCATTTGCCTTATTCACTCCCTAGGCTTTTTTCTCCTATTTGGCTGGAACCTACTGTACTTTGTACAGCCTCCAGCCCTTGCCTCAACGTGCTCTTAAGCTCATCTGCCTTTCTAGCTCTGCTTTGTGCCTAAGTAGTCTAGGGAGGCTGCCAGTATGACTCCTGGCAGTTAATCCTACAGTGCGAGACGCCTCACTCCTAGCAGCAGCGAGGACGTGTCAATGCCTGTTACCTAGGAATCTGTGTTGCACAAATCTGTTTAAGAGGGTTGCACCTAATGTTTGTTGCTTCTCCCATTGCTAGTAGGAACGAACAATTCCATCCTTGACACAAGCACTTGGCAAGACCTCAGTAAAATCTACTGAGGTAAAATCCGCAGTAAAATCTAAACATCATCTTGGTGTTATATCTGGACTAGTTGAGAACTAACTAGAAAAGGCATTATGTCAAGGCTTCTGTAAGAAATTAGAATAATATTTCTTTTTCCTTCAGTTTTGCATATTTGTCATTTTTCCATTTGGTTTGAAGGGAAAAGAGGCTGGAAACAAGGTAGCAACAGCAGCATTAACTGGTTGATTTTTTTTTTTTTTTTGGCTGGCAGAGAGATCAAGACCTGCCAGTTTCTAGAGGTTGGGGATAAAATGTACAGAGTATGCTGAACTGCATAAATTTAGAGCGCTGTTAAGAGGGTCTGGTTTTGGTCTGGAAGACAGAGGAGAAGAAAATGAAGGTGCAGTTAAACAAGGAATGGACGTATAAATGCTCCTGTGCTTCTTAAAATCTCCACATATTAAACGTCAGTGAAACTGAAAATCTTCCAACTTTTTTTTTGCTAGCAACATCATTGTAAAGCTTTAAATAGCAGCAAGTCAGTACTTTGTCTTTTCCCAACTTTTTAAATTACTGCATGTAATTTACATGTTCACATTGCATCAGAGAGTTTTCAAGTCAGCATCTTATGTTCCTTATCCTTTTTTTTGAATCATTGAAGATATTATTTTCTATTAATGAAGGTCATGCCCCCCACAAGTAGTAAGGCTATCTCTTTGTGAACATGGAATACTTAGTTTTAAGAAAAGGAATGTTAAATCAAGAAGTGTTTCCTTCAAAAATAATACACCTGTCAAAGGAGTGACTTATCTATTACTCTTAATACTTTGCTTTTAAGTTGAAGTCTACTTAGAATTCATGAGCTGGCAAGTCAGTTTTTCAGAAATGCATATATGAACACATCTTAGTACTGTAATGAAGTTAAATAGATTCACTGACACAATGAATAATTGCTTGACTTTCCCAAAGAGGAGCAGGACCATTTTAAAGTTGTAATAGTTCTCCTTATATCAGTCAAACTTTGCTGTGAAGGAGTGTGCAGAAATCACTTGCTCTGTAGAATATATATATATGTTTTGAATGCAGTTTGGAATTATCACTACTGCTATAGTGGAAACACATCAAAACATTAAGGAAGGTGAATCATTGTGTTGTACCTTGCTGATTAAACCTACCCACAGAGCTGGGTGTAACTGCAGTGGAAGAACATAGCCTGCAGGAGCAAAAACGTTTGGCAAAAAAGGAACCTTGGAAGATTAAGAATTTATAGTAGTCTTCAGACTTGTCCGTAAAAGGAGCCTGTAGGCTTTCAGGCTCAACCCTACTTGTGAGATTTCAAGACTATCATCAAAAGTGTGTGAAGGGCGGGAAAAGTTGGAGCATTACCTGTAAAATTAATGTATCTTTGCAAATGCTTTCTACACCAACAGCAGCACATGTGAAGTGTGGATTCAGCTGGAAGGTGAGGTTGCCAGGTCCACTATTGCATTGCACAGTGTAGCATTTTGCATAGAACATGCTAACTCTTCATTACTAAAAAGGACTGAAATGTAGTGGGTCTCGGTCTTGTGGGCATGACTGAAGTGGTCTGTAAAAGGCTCTGGGTGCCAGAAGTGAGGCACTTTATTTCCAGCATACTTGTGAAATGCATGTGCTTTTTACAAGGGTAACAGATGTAACACATACGTAGCTTGCTATTTAGCAAAAAATTTTTTATCTGTTTTCATCTGAAATGGTGTGTATAATAGCTCCCTTCTTGGAGGCTTTATATGATCATTTGTACAAAGGAGGAGGTGTAGTGCATTTTTAACCTAATAAAGTAGTTTTAGTTTAAGCTTAAGTTACAAACCACCTTTTAAAACTCCTCCTACAGATGGTTCTTGGCTTTTTGCTGTGACTTGAAAAGGTGTAAGGCATAAGCTTAAGAAAAATGTAGAGTAAAGATGTTAATAAGGTGGTGGAGGGAAGAAGCTTTCAAACACTGCTGTAACAAAGGTTAAGTATTCTAGTCACCAAGGTAAAGTGTCAGACCCTTAGCCTACTTTTACCACAAATAGATACAAGAAATACTCTTTAAACTCCACAGAGGTTTCAAAGTTGAATCGGATGGTGAACAAAAACTTTAGATGGTCTCTTCAAGGTAGTGATTATATGGTTTGCTTTGTTGTACTTTTAAGCCTTAATCTCTGTGAATCTATAATCTTGTTAGGGCTAAACAGAAATCTGCCTAGATAATTAAAGTGAGCTCCAAACTGTGGTTTGACCTAATATCTCTTAGTGATACAATTTCCATGTGAATGGATTGGCCCTGCAGCATATGGAGTGTAGAGAGCCCTCAGCAGAGTCTCCAGGAGCTGAGGGCCCCCTGTACCTCGAGTGATCTGCAGAAAATCACCTTAGAGGTTTTGCAAAGACTGCTTTTTTGAGCCTGTACAAACTGGAGTCTGAGTCAGAACATCTTTTAGTGTTGCAGAGGGTATTTGCAGACCCTCCAGATTGTTGATAGTTGCAGGATAGCTTAAATCCTGAAATGAACATGCCTATTAAAGTTACAGCAACGATATTCAGACTGTTTTGTCCTTTTTCTAGGGTTCGTTTATCATGGACGTGCATTTCCCAGTGCTTCTCTTACAGAAATGCAAAGTAACGTTGCATTTTTAACCTTAAAAGACATAATCACTGGTTGTATTACTGTACTGTCTTCACCTCTGGCAATGGGTGATGCGCAGATGTCCTTCAACCATGCCTGGCCACGTTATTTTTTGGCAGGCTAAATAACAGTATTACCATCTTGCATATGCGAAGAAGACTTTGCCCCAAGTCATACATCAATCCAATCACAGGATTGGATTGTGACTCTTAGTTCTGTGCTCTAACAACTGGGTGAAAACAAACTTTACACCAGGAAATGCAAAATATCACTTTGCATAATGATCATAGCTCTATTATTTAGCTTTGCTTCTTTAATCTGTTGTACCTAATTGCTAGTGCTTTGTATGCCCTAAGGCTCTTCTGTAAATGAGAAGGCTTGTACAATCTGCTTCTTGAGATCTGGAAGAGTTGAGCCTCTAACCAGTAAGGCACAAACTGTAAAAGCGTGGTTGTGGCTATTTAAAGAATCTCCATTCAATTTGATTTTCTTCTTTGTGCTAGTGTGATACTGTGAAGTTTCCAAAGAGTCTGGTTGGTTTTTATCTTTCAGCTTCACACTATTCAGCCAAGTTCTGCACCTGTTTCCAAATGGACTAGCAAGGATTAAAAACCAGGTAGGCTCAGCAGCAATTTGACAGCGGTAGAGTAGAATTAATGAATGTTTATATCAGATCTCCAGTGCTACAATAAATGCTCAGCTGTATTCAAGGATATTTTATGATCCATAAGCCAAAATGTTTACCAGATATTTTGGATAGGAGTAAATTAATTATACATTTTTATAAAAAAGAATGCTATGATTTTTAATGATTTGTGTTGTGTTATTTTTCTTCAAACATAGATCTGATTCATAAAACAATAGATACTAAGGAAACGAGCAAAAAAGTGGTTTGTTTCTTTTCATTTTAAAACTTGGTAATAGGAATGTAATAATTTTCATTCTGAGCTGCTATTAACAGAAGTGTTCTGCAGCTGGCTGTAGCTCCCCATATCCATTTTCCCCTTTCATTCTTACCTCTCAGCTTGTGAAACAAAGGAAAAGAAAACTTCAGTTTTGTTATTTGTTTGTTTGTGGGTTTTCCATGTTTTTTATTGAGCTACTGTCCAGATCTGTAATGGTTGTTTTACTGGTTTCCCTCCGTGGAGGACTCTTATCCCAGTGACTAGTTACAGATTTTCTTTGGATTATATGATACTGTTCAATTTACCAGAAATTAATTTTGCTGAGGTAGTTATAAGCTTTCTATATATAATAGTAAGTGTTCCATGTGTGTAGGAATAACCAGGCAAAATACTTCCAGCATTCATTTCATCAAGATGTGTGCTTATAATTTTCATTAAAGAAATTCCAGCGAGAAAGTTATTTCCCTCCTCTTCATTCCGGTATTATGAGCTCACTCAGAGGAGGGCAGAGGGGTACCAGGTTTCGGGCCTAAATTCCTTTGCCAGAGGAATGTGCAGTGGGACACAGGTACAGGCTAGCTCCACGACATATTTAGAGGGGCCCTTCTGCAACCCAGCAGCTTACAGATCTCAGATTTACAACACATCTTTATCTGTATGTTCTTATTTTTTAAAAAAACAAAAGAAGACACAGCAGGATTAATCTTTATGACTATTGTAGTTTTCTTTACTTTTCAAATAATGCCTATTTTTTCATTTTTTATCCCACTTCTATAGATGGGCAATAAAAGTGTGTTGCAAGACCCCTAAACCTTATGAATGTGACTGTAAGAAAGGTAGAGACAATTGGAAAACCTCTTGCTCTGCACTTGCTATTGTGAGAATTTAGCCTGCACCAGCGTGTCATTTGGGGCCTCACTGAACCGATTATACTCGGTTTCTTTTGGAATTTTATTTAGTGTCTGACATGAGTAATCCTTATTTTCCTTCTGTCTTGAATGTCAGCAGGATTCTATGCCTGATTATTTGGAGTCTACCTCACACTATCAAAGTAACGCTGGTATCAACTTGTATCTTGAAAACGTTGCAGAAAAGAACTAAAATGCTTCCATTAAATAAGTTCAGCATAAAATTACTATGGGAAAGTAATTCAAGTTCTGTTTAAAACTAGATTCTCTCTGCCAGATGAAACCACTGCAATTCACCCAATTACTTGGCAGAGCTGTGAAATTTACTGTACTTTCTTGGTTTATATCCACCGCAGCCTGTGCTGTTGATAAGCCTGAAGTCACTAATTCCTGTCTGATGATATCAAGAAACTGTAGCAGGATATTGACTTCCATCGGATATTTTATAGTTAAGGCAGGAAGTGGGTGTTTTGCAGATAAAATGTGAGGAGTTGTTTGTGGCATGAGGAATAAAGAAACCTAGATTCTGTTCTGAACCTAACTTGATGAGTGACTTCTTGTAACTCTCTTAAATGCTCTGTGTTATGTTTGTAGCTGTCTGCAAAATAACCATGCATGTGCTGAGCCTGGTTGTTTGTATGTCTATTTATCAGGGAGAGGAAAAATATATTTAATTTTCTTTTGAGTCATTGTAGTAGAGAAAGCTGCTCTTATAGGGGAAGGTACACTTTAAGACAGGTAACTGTTGGTAACCTTGAAAAAAATTTAGAGGAGGAAGTTATTTGTGGGCTTACTTGTGTTTTCCTCAAGTTTACTAAGGCGATACAAGTGTTTTGCTTTCTTAATTTACATGAGTAATCTACCAGCTCTTCCAATATATATGAATAAAGAATAATCATAATAATAACATACAAAATACATATTTTATAAAAATTGATCTGAAAGTTTACATTTGAGTTTTAATTTCACAGAATGAAAGATTTTACTTAAATGTTGTACTTTCCTTACATATATTCCACTAATGTCCCATGGAGATGGTTAGAAATTAGGATAACATAGCTGCCCAGACTGTACCAAACAAGTACCATCTTCGTAAAGCAACAGAACAAAGTTGGTGTTACTTTGTTTTACTCAAGTTATAAAGGCATAATGTAAATAAAAACATAAGTATATTGCTTAGAGAGGCAGGTGATGCCAGACTTTTTTTAAAAGATTACAAAGTGTTGGGCTTAGAAGCACCAAGGATTTCACGAGCCTTAGAATACTGTTGTTTTAACAGTAGTATGTGCTAGGGGTTTTTTTGTTTAAAAAGATGATGCCATTCAGAATTTCCAGCTTTGATTTTTATTTCAAACAAGAAAGTCTTACAGATATTGAAATCATGTGAAGATGAGAACATCCACTCCCCTTTAAAATAAAACCTTGGTTTCTCTCCCTAAATCTTAGAGAGAAATTAAGGAAACCAGGAGAAAACAAAGTGATCCTGAAAGTGTCAGGTTTCCTTTCGTAGCTTTTGAGTGAGGTGCTTGACCATAGGCGCCTGTTGTGTAACATCTGGATGTTTGACTCCAGCAGGGTTGGAGAAATCAGGAGGTTTCCCTGAGGTTGGGTTAGCTCAGACCTGTCAGCTGTGGGATTTCTTGCATCTTTGTATGAAAAATTGGCACCTGGTGCTGTTGGAGTCAGGACCTCTGACAAGCTGGATGGAGGTCTGTTTAGACAGGACTGGGCTGAAGAGCAGAAAACGAAAAATAATTACACTTTTCTAGCCTGCAGGATCTGCTGTGTTGGTTGTGTCATGTTCAGTGCACGCTAGGGACAGTTAAGTGTTCAGAACAAAGTTCAGCTTTTAAAGACATCAATCGATTGTGCTCTCTAAATATTTTTTGAAATTTTTATGTCTTTGGATGAGCTGGAGTTTGTGGGAGGAGAAAGGCTGTTAAATGAAGCAAGAAACTCCAACAGAGAAGCTTGCAGCGCAGGTGCCAGGAATCCTGTTTGCTGTTGTAATTATCTGGCAGGAGGCTATTCCTGTGCCCTGTGTATAGGTACATGTGTGTGTAGGGGAGGAAGGAGGGCAGCTTTTGTTCAGGTTTCCTCAGCAAGCCTCTGTTACATCCCTTTTTGTGGTTGAAGTTATAATTTGGTGCAAACTTTTACACCTGCAACCCAGCAAATGCCAAGTGTTCTGTTCATTGTGAGGCAGGGAATGTTTCTGTAGCTGGTTTAAATCCAAATAAGTTAGACAACTTATATCTTAAGATAACTTATCTAACTAAATAAAATATCTTACTTCCGACTCTATCCTTTATTTCCTATTTGAGCCACTGTGCAAGCCTGTGCATTAAAAGTAATCAACTTAAATAAAATGTGTTCTTTCAGTTACTTTTTCTGTACTATTTGTTGGCAAAGGTCTTAAAACCTGAATTCATTTGGTGAAAAAAATAATTTGAAACCTTTCTCAGGTCAGTACATTTGACTGAAATTTGATATTAATTAATTTAGCCTTGTTTGCTGAGTACCTGTGGTGCATGAGCTGCCGTTGTGAGGGCACCTTTCCAAAATCTGAAATGAAATATTTTCTTTTGACTTCACTGCTTGTAGATAAGTGAACACTCATGTAACCTTTTGTTTGGTTTTCTATAGCATTTAATTTACAAAGGTTATTGGAAAATAACCTTTTGCCCTTCTTACTGTATTCTGTATCACAAAGGAGTCTGCAGGGTATCAGGGTGTACAATGTACACCCCCTGTTCTTCAATTTGAAGTTGCTGTTTGCCTCGAGGAGAGGGAGCGGGATGTGGTAGGAGTTAATGTTTGAATCAGTTCATAGGCTGCACTTTCAGCTTTGGTTCTGTTTCTCCCACTGCAACTGTAGATCTTGTACCCGTCAGGGAAGTTAGTCTGTGATGAATGTGGGAGTATAGATAAATATGATTTTGTGTGTGTGTGGTTAAAGCAGGGAAATGTAGCTCTGATCGGAAGTCCAGAGCATGCAATTGTATTCAGATAAACTTATAGTTATATAAAATCATATAAACTTTGTTTAAAACCTGAGGTATTTAATTATTTCCATGCAGACAGAAAGGAATAATTTTTTGTGAAATGTCACTTTGTGAAGTTGTGAGCTTTCTCACACTTTCATTACTGTTGTAACACCTACACCTGTGAACTGAGGTTACCAGATCTGACCCTACTGTGCCCTTGTTCCTGAAAAGTCAGAATTGAAAAACAGTCCTTACTCCAAAATATTTGCAAAAAAATCATGGGGAAAATATT
This sequence comes from Neomorphus geoffroyi, assembly GCA_033558235.1. NCBI lineage: Eukaryota > Metazoa > Chordata > Aves > Cuculiformes > Neomorphidae > Neomorphus > Neomorphus geoffroyi. The sequence goes on along the minus strand of JAUMJM010000045.1, from coordinate 7,642,795 downwards.
GCTCAGCAAGGGGCAGTCTCATCACACCAACTGTAGAATTGCACTGCTGCTATTTAAGAAACTGTGTACACACAGCTTTCATTCTGTTTAATGATGGCAACTCTTCTGCCTCTTAAAACAAAGAGAATGCCCGAGCTAAATGTTTTACTGGATATAGATGTGGGGGTTCAAGCCCAATTTTAATTTAAAATCACTATTGCAGTAGGCAGGTGTCGGTAATTAGCGAGCTGAGGGAGGTCTTGGAAACAATTGTCATTTCTCTAAAAACTTTTCTTTCTCCTCAGTCTTGCAACAAGTACTGGCAGGACAGTGAGCTCAGAGAACAGCTGTGTTTTATGCTGCTGGCGTGTAAATAGAGACCATAAACCAGCAACCTTTCTGCAACAGTATTTTATTGTTAAGCTGATTGTTGCTGTGATAGTTCAGATCATAAATCTATTGAGTCAATGATCAGCAATCCAAAGGGATCATTCTCCTCTCTTCCTTGCAGTAACAGAAGCATTCCTCTTCCAGAAAACATCAAATTATTTCATGTACTCAGGAAAAATCTGCCCCTGTACAGCCAAAAAATACAGGAAACCCACTAAAGCCAGAAAATACATCTTGGTGTTCACTCTGGGAACAATACATATGCCTCTTACAAATAGAGAAATTAATCAGGGTCGTAATCCTTGGGTAAGAGTAATGTTAAAGTATCCAAGGCTATTATACTTGAATCAAGTAAAAATGCATGTGGGTGTATGTTTATATACAGCTATTGCTTGTTTTTGACCTCTTGGAAATCTCATAAGGCAGTAACAGCAGGTGGAAAGAGTTTTCAGGGTAAATTTGGCATCATATCCAGATTAGTTATTCATTATCTGTCACTGACTTTTTTTGATCTCTAGAAGAAGGTTAAAGGAGGAGAGGATATTTAGCCAATCTACTTTTGAGCTTTTTTATCCATTTAACTCAGTTGTGACTTGGAGAAAGACCGTTAATAACCTGAGTCCTTTTATGGCCAAAGAAGGATGGTAAGAGGGGTAATTTGGAGCACTAAGGTCAAATGAATGACTGGTATAGGGGATGTAAATGATTACCTCTGACACCAAGGTCCTATGTGCTGTGAAAAGCACTCCTGTAAAGTGGCCTGTGGGTGGGCAGCATATGAGAGATGAACAGAAAAGGAAACAAGGGTGGTACGCAGTACAGTTGTTCACTTATTCTTTCCTTGCAGTGATACTTAGGCAACTTTGAAGAATTTCATCCATGTAAAATATTTCTGTAGGTCCCATTGCAGGGTGTGCAGCCTATATGAATTCTGTCACTCTGGATAATGAGGGTTCAGGATAATGCAGGTAGTAAAACCTAATATAGCCATTTTCAGATAACAAACGGAAGAGGTGAAGTACGTGTCGTGTCACAGTGGAGTACAGTGTACTGGATTCCTGCAGCGTTACTGGTTTTTTTTGCAGCATGCCAGTAAACAATACACAGCACCTTTGAGTGGGTAGAAGAATAGATGGAACAGTAAGGAATTTTAAGAAGGCTGTATGTAATTGTTTATCTTGGAATATGACCAGGATGCGATGTCTAATAACTCCAGTATCTCTGGTTTCCTAGTGGCCACCGGATGCCACGACCTCTGGTTTTTGTCTCATCTGAAAGAGAGGCAAAGTCATCAGGACCCCTGATAGCTCAGGATGGACTGAGAGATAAATGCTTCCTGCTAATTCCCAGCTCTCTGCCTGTTCTATCACTCATGTTCCTGGTGAAGCTTCTTATGACAACACAGTTGTGCTGAGATTGGGATTTTTTGACAGGGTTAGGTGCAAAGGGTTGCAGCTTTCCTGTGAGATACACACATTCCTTTGTGTCAAGGCAAGGTTGTGGTGGTTGCTGTTACAACAAAGACAAAATACATCTAAACACATTTCTTAAAAATATTTAGTATTTTAAAAATGCTTGTTTCTTCCTTATGAATAACTTAATGGTCAGTCTTTAAAATGAGGATTTGTGCTCACTGATGACTTCAGAAATGTGTTTTAGCCAGAATTAATTAGAAAGAAGCTTGCTGCTTCTAATTTCAAGGGAGGACTCAGCAAGTGGCCTTTCACTACCAGTTCTCTTCTTCCCGTGAGCCTTCTGCGCCCCCCCTCTTTTTTTTTTTTTTTTTTTTTTTAACATTATGAAAGCAATCAAATACCTGACCATGTGCAAGAAAATAAGTGTTTCATGAAGTTTTCTTCAGAAGGCTTCCTTCTGAGATATTTTGCAAATCTGTGTGTATTTGGTAGACTTGCAAGGAGAATATATAAACAATAATGTTTCTTCTTTAGTCTGAGTGATTCTGTCAAGCTGTCGTGTGACACTTTGATCAGGAACTTGAGGAACAATAGGCTATAAAATACTTTTCCAGGCTTTTAGTCAGTAAGGATATTTTAATGCTTTAATATTATTAAATATGTTAATTTTCCTTGCTTCATAGGTTTGATAGTGATTGCATTGTATTACATGTTAGGAAGAGGATAAAAAGCAATCTTATTTGTGAGCTGGAAAACATGTAACATTTTTGTAATATGGTCATTTGTCAGAAAGAGAACCATAGTGCATTGGTTTTGCTATCTGTATTTTCTTAGCTATCTAGGTACATATAAAATACATAAATGCACATGTTTCAGTCGTATTACATAACTTTATTGTGTTATATTTGTTAAGAAATGTTGTGCTGGCTATGACCAACTACCCTTGATTATAAAGAAAACAAATCTTTTCTTCCAAGCTCTCATGCTTGTATACTGTGTGGCCAGAAGCATGAGTCTTGCAGCCTCTACAATTTTGGACACTAGCTAGTGTTCAAGAGGAGGATAAACAGCAACCACAGTTCCCTTAAAGAGCCCTCAAGCAGCTGGTTCATGTTTTCAGCCTACACTGACCACTGACCTTCCGGGTGAATAAATGGGAACTGTCTCTTCGACCACTATTTTGAAGTACCAGCTTAAACTCCATATGCTGTGCCAGGTATCTGTGTTAATTGGGCTTGGAGAGTCATGCCAAGAGCATGGTCCATTATCTCTCTCCTCTTTAGTGGCGAGTGGGACTAGGTATGGAGAAAAAGCTACTGGTATTGTGGGAGAGTTACAAGGCTGTGAAGAGTCATCCTACCACCTGCTGCACTACAGGATATTGCGCTCCATCTCCTGCACAACGTGACTGCAGTGAATGGTTCACATAAACACAGTCCAGAAGTACAAAGAGGAACCTTTCTGTCACAGTCCTCCTCCTTCAGATGAAACCTAGGAAAAATTTTTTGATCCTGCATTTATGACTAATGTACAGCTTTTCTTCCTCTCTTAAAAACAATATCAGAGTCCAGCAGTAGCTGCAAATGAGAGCAGAAGGCCCTGTATATAGGGGGAAATGGAGAGCTGGGGAGAGCCAAATTGCTTAGGGAAACCCATCTACTTATCCTGGAGGAAGAATGATGAAAAATGCATTTGACTGTGCAGATGTGAAGTACACAAGAAGAGCCTGTGTGCTGGGGGATACGGTCAAAACTGTACAGCACTTCTGTGGGAATTGAGAGTAAGGTTGAATTTACAATGTGTGAACGCGAGAGTGAGGCTGAATTTACAGTGGGTGTATGCGGAGGGGGGAATGAAAAAAAACTTTATTTTTACTACAAGTGCCAGTACTGTACATCAGTAATAACTTCTTTAATCCTTAAAGGCTTGCAGATGAGTTTGATATCCCTCAGCATTTGTGGAAGAGCTGAAATTTTTTTTTCTGGATTTTTTTTTGTTTCATTCCCCTCTCCTTTGCCTCCCTCCAGCAAAATTCCAGCCCACATCTGCCCTTCCACTGAAAGCTTAAAACCTTTTTTCCTTCTGTGTGACCTTTGCCCTCCATCGGAGTAAGTTCCACAGAGAGGGCCAGGGCAGGACCCAGAAGTCTTGTCCATCTCCTTCCAGCAGCAAGAGTTCTTCCTGCACAAGGTCAAAATCCAATGAGAAAATTGGGGGGCATATTCAAGCCAGTCCAGGATATATTAAAACCTTGGCACTTTCATGTTATCAAAACATTATTGCCAATATTGAGCTCTTTTTAGCCCTGTACAATTTTCTTTATTGAAATCCAGGTACAGATAGGTACTTCTGCTCTCATTTTTGGAACCAAAGTACTAAAAGCAGAGGGTGATCTGTACACTTCCATTTTCAAGAAGACACATTCACAGTACTGCTTCACCCACAGCACACTGAAGACACGGCATGTAAGCTGTTATTAGATGTGCTGATCCCATTTCCATGTCCAATCGGTCTATGTATGCTCCATAAAGAATGTCACCAAAACAACTATCGGAAAAGAAAACTTTATATATGGGGACTGTGAAGATCTCACTTGTCCTGTAGAAGCTTCAAAGGCTTGAATACAGCAGCTTTTTTTTTGTTTTATGTTTGAACTCCGGCTATTAAGACCTAAGATTTGGGAGAGCTGGAGCAGTGAAGAATCTAAGATTGCTTCTTCCTTGTAGTTACTTTATATCCAGGGGGAGGTCTTTTGTCAGTGGTAACCAAAATCCTCACCATCTGAAATCTGTTTGCCTCCTGCAAGTGTTTGTAGTTTTGAGAGGCTGACACTGAAACTATATGCATTGGTTGCGAAGCAGTTTTGGCCTAAAATTAGATGTTTTGAAGGTGAAAAATACTCTGACCCCCAGCAATGCTGGAACGTTCTGACATAGGAGGCACTTCTTCTAATTCAGTTTGTTACTGCTGAATTATCAGAAGACTGCAGGGTATTGGCAGTACTATTCAGACAGCTTTCCTTTTGTTCTGAGTTAATGCATGTATCTACTGCCCAGTATAGGTAGTGGGCTTTGCTCAGAAATATTTTAACACAGTTATGTGAAAAATTGAACATTCTTTGTATTCTGACTCTTACTTGTTCTCTATGTACCATTCTAATAGTTTTTAAAAAGCACAAAAGCAGGCAGGGATAGTTTAGAGTGTCCTAAGCTGTGAGGTGACTGCTTCTGTCTGTTTTGGGGTTTTGCTGACCTATATTAATGCCAGGCTCATACATTCGCTATGTTATTTAGATCTATTAAGAGATAAATTTGTCTCTGCTTGTAGTTACTAAGTTTAAAGGGGCTAGGTATAGCTCTGGGAAGTTGCTGAGATGAAAAAAAGAGGTCAGTCTGAGGTACTGAGAGGTTGTTTGGCCTTGAATAGCTTCAAATGGCCTGTTACAACATGGTAACTTGTTTTGTCATGAGTGGTTCTGTACAAAGAAAACCATGGAGACCATTCCTTTCTGCTATATATAGGAGAATATCAGTACTATAACTTACAATGCTAAGATGTGCAAGGATACTCTTATTTTATGTATTCTATTCTGAGCGTGTTAGTGTCAAACGAAGTCAAAACAAACATGAGATTCAAGTAGCAAAAATAAGCCAAACATTCTTGGTTGTGTTGACTTCGAAGTCTCCGCTTGCATCAATTGTGAATTTGTACCCAAGACTTCATTCAAATATGCATCTTTTTCAAAGACAAATTAAGGAGGCCAGGTGAAATGTGCGTATTTTCTCTCTCCTTTGTTTTCCCTGGCTCTCTTGAGTTTTTGAAAATTTAATGTCTAAGATTGACCTGAATATTGGGTTCAGCATATAATGTTCATACAAGATCGTGTGAAAATTATTGACCAGTAAGACTCTTCAGCTGTCCTAGTGAAACAAGAGTTAACTGTGTAAGTGACGAGTTACTCTAAATGCATTGATGTGTATTGCTGTTATTGACAAATTTTGTTCCCTATGGTTTACTTCATATGCTGAGCAAAGAAAGAAAGAACGGGGAAGGGAGGGAGCACAAGTTCTTGTAGAGTCACAGGGAAGTGTGAACCTGTTTATATCACTTAGGCTAGCAGAAATGTTTAAGAATTGGACTATTCTTAGAAAAGATACTAATTCCAATTCAAAGGAACTGTATTTAAAAGATTCCGAGGAGGAGGAGAACGTTGTGTTAAAAAGATCTAAGTCATCACATTTCATCTGCTGGTATGGAGTCATTCACTCTATGGTCAAGGATACCTTAAGGATCAAAAAGCCTAAGCATTTGCCGGTATTCTTATGGTTCTAGCTTCAACTACTTGGTATGTTCTGCTGCATTCAAGGTGGACAGAAGACACAGAACTTCCAGTTCTTCCGTAGTCCAGCCATTGTGCTGAATGGAGAGATTTTATGATTTAGGAGTGCCTTCACTGTTTGAAATGTCAGTGTTTGTAATACTGTCCTTGAGCCGATTTTTTTTAAACATGCTGTTCAAATTCCTCATTGGAGAAACAAAAAGCAATCCTAACAGATGTCCCTGACAGAAATCTATTTACTTTGCTTTAACAGTGACACCATATATTTGTTTAAAGACAGAAAAGATATATGGACAAATGGAGGCAAAATTGGCCTAATGAAAATGTGTGTGATTGGCAAGTGAATAACCTTGTTCTGTGAATGAATGTAAATTACTATAGTACAATGTCTTTAGATGATAGCCTCCCAGATGTGTTCCTATCATTGTTTGCGTCTGATCAGTTCCTGTTTTCTGAAAACACTTGATTGCTTCTCATTGCTGACATAAAGGGGTCTTTGAAGATGGTCTACTGTAAGAGAAACATCCTTGAGTCATAATGGTTAAGTGCCAAGCTGGAGACAAAAAGTCAGACTTTTGATTGTGGAAGTGATCTGTGACCGTGAGTCATTTTTCTAACTCCCCTCTGCGCTTTATCCTGCAGCTGTTAATGGGAACTGTGATTTAGCTGATGAAAAGCTGTTGGCTAATATTCATGAAGTATAAGATATTTCCAACATACTTTAAATATCAGCAGATGCTATGTAAGAAGAAGCCAGGAAAACAAGTTTAGGACATCTAACTGTACTGACAGTGACTTGTAAGTTGTCCTCAAGTCTTATATTGCCTTTGCACATTGATTTTACAGTGGCAATCTCCACTTTCTGTGATACTATTGGTTAGGAGAGTGTACTCACTTTTGGACAGGAGCTTTTGCAGAAGTGTGATCAAGATGATATTTAAATATCATGTCTTTGGGATTGTTTAACACTGTTAAATTATATTCAGGATGAATTATGCTTTGTCTTTGACTAGTGGGAGCTCCCCAAGATAGCTGGGATGGTAAATTCTCTGCTAAACTACTTTTACCTTCTTACTTATCTATTTATTACCTACTTACTTTTGAAGTGATACGAAATAAAAATTAGGACCTGTGTTTCTTTTACCCCACTGTTTATTTTAAAGCCAGTCACCTTTGCTGGCTCTTGCCTTTCTTGAAGATAGGAGTGACATTTGCTTTCTTCCAGATCTCAATAACCTCTCCTGATCACCATGACTTTTCAGAGCTAATCAAGAGTAGCCATGCAGTATCAGCCAGCTCACTCAACACTCATGCGTGCACTTATCAGGTCCTATGAAGGGCTTGTGTATGTCCAGTTTGTTTAAATGTACCCTATCCTGATCCTCCTCCACCAAGGATAAGGCTTTCAGACTGCCATCAGTATCTAAAAGATACTGTATCCACAAGCAGGTTAAGATTCAGCAGAGGGCTAAAGTGTTGGCTTTGTAAATGTGGTTGCGAAATGAGCGAACATGGCTGTTGTGATTTAGTTTATGTGACCTTTAAAAACATCTGTTTATGAGGAGAGGGTGTTAAGCAGGACTATAGGTCAGAGCACTTTGTTCTTAAAATGACATTTTTGGAGCTTTCATTACAAGAACTGGCTGTTCTTGCTCTGAGAGTGGCCTCTACAAAACTATACTGACATGTTAAATTCCTCTCCCATAGTGCTGTTTCTCTGGACTGCTGTACTCCTGCCATATACTCACTTATTTGCTTATAGGTTTGACAATAACAGGAAAGCTATTCAAATGGTGAAAGTTTACTAGTGCTGTACAGAAGTGTTTAGTCTTGGCTTAGCTTCCAAGAGCCAAGACAAGGAAGTTTATCAATCTCAATGTAATTATTTACTGTCTTATGATGGTGATTTTGGTGGTCTAGTAACTAATGCATTGCTGGAAAAACTATTCCTCCCCCATACATAGTCTTTATATTAAAATTCTGTGTGGGAAAGAGCAGCATAAGCAGTCTAGAGGTTCCAGTTTTGGAACACCATCGATAATTCCTCCACACCGCAGTGCAGTCTTGAGAGCACTAGATATTAGTGTATGTGCATGCAGTGACTGCTGCCCTGCATCACGTTATTGAGCCCTTGCTAGCATGTTGCAAGTTTAGCAAAACAGCTCCTTCCTTCACACACTTACCCAGTCGCCTTGTGTGTTAGATCCACCTACTACTCTCTTCTCCACATAGCTTTTGGAATGGATTGCAGTGAAATCTTTCATAGTATAGGAAGAAAGTAATCCTAAATAGAGTATAAATTCAATCTTGAGAGCCAAATAACTGTGGATCTTTCCAGAACTTGGGCAGGAGATGACTGGGAAAAATTCAAAGTGCCAGTAGCAGCAGCGTTACAAGCATAAGAAATGAAAAATTATTTTTGTTTTATGATCACTAATGAGAGGTAAAAAAGGAAACAAGGAGCTGAGTATGTAAACAACTTTTCCTATAGTGGAGTATGTTTGCAGAGATCTGCCTTTAAAATCCATAGGCCCTCTCTTTCTCCTCATAAGTGTGAAGATACCAGCAAAATATATTTAAATATTGTTCGTGGCTGTTGCCTATACATAGCTTTAAAATATGAGCTGCATGGAATTTTTTTCTTGTAATTTATGCATGTATGGATTTTTATAGATATATAGTTTTGTATTGATATATATCTAAAAATACAATTTCTGGATCATGCACAAGGTTCTTTGTCTAAATACCATCTTAGGGTTGGGCATACAGCGTAAAATACTCCCTCAAGACACAGCCTATACTCAGTCACCAGATAAAATGGCATTTGGATTTGCCTGAGAAGGACATTTTGATAACAAGCCCAATCTTGCCTCTATTGGAGTCAGCCAGAACTTTCCATTTACTTCACTGAATGTAGGATTCACAATTACTTGCAAATCTTTAGTGAAGTCAGATTCTTCGCCCCTCATGCCGGTGCATCCGGCAAAGAAAACGGCTAATCCTGCGAAGAGCTGAGCCCACCAAAGTGAGGCAACAAAATGCAATAATACTTAAATTCAAACCTTGCATCCCCTGTCTTCTATGAAGTGCAGTCCTATATGGCACTCAATCCAATCTAAGTGTGGGCTACTCTGTGTCCTGGTTGTGATTTCCTGCCTCCCTTCTATTGGATAAATTGATTACAGGATGACCTGTATCAGTTTATTGTTCTGACAGAAAACTAGTCCCTGCTGATACCAGCACTTGTGTGATTGCTGGCTCTGAAGAGGTGGAAGTGGGGAGCGATGAAAGAAGGGGAGAGGACTCTCTGAGATTGGAAATGAGATTTGAGACAGCAGCCTGCAGTCTGTTCGAATTAATGTGAAGCTAAAGGTAATTGTATGAATAAAAGTTATATTCACATACCAAAAACTTACTCAAACTTCTGTTGAGCAGGGTAAAGGAGCCAAGTCTGCCGGAATAATGGCAATGAAGATACTCTTAATGCTGTTCCAGCAGATGTGTGTTGTCCTTTATATTTAAGAGTTAACATAGCACCAGTTTCTAGTTGTGTCAGGCTGAGAGAAGCTTAAGTGTGCACGCTGTCTTCAAGGAAAGTTTCATAGTTGTTCAGACACTGTTCTAAATAATATACTAAAAACATTCCATCCTTTCAAAATCTTTTCATTGACCTTACTACAGGTAGAGGAAAGAAGGGAAGAATTATAACTATACATATTTATGTAGTTGGGGTGGGAAAGGTGGAAAGAATAGTTCCAAAGTACATTAAAGCTTTCCAATCGCTTCATGTCAGGACAAATACAGGATGATTTCAACGGAGACTGTATTAATAATTTTCCTAAAGCAAATGAGTAAGACACAGAAACTTCAACTTCAGAGTACTGTACAAATAAAGAGGGCCTCTCAAACAAACATGCTTTTTCAGTCTAGTGCCACTGAAACCAGATAGTGCTGCGTGTCTGTCTTGTAGGTGACACTGGGGCGGAAATACCCAAGAGATGTGTGATGAAGGTTGCTGCTAGCAGGATGCTTGCAGGAAGTGAAGAACTGTACAGCTCTTTCTCACTGTTGCTTGATATGCTGCCTCTGAAACATAATGCAGTGCCTGTATTCTCTTATAGATGTCCTCACATCTTGGGCCTGGAGGCTCAGTCTAACTGTTGAGATGCGTGTTGGCAAGAAGGTGGAGTACCAGATGCCTTAAGCACTGTGGCTACTGTGAAGGTTCTTGCTTATGGCATTTGTCAGTGGCAGTGAAACAAGGATGCTTAATCGTGTGTGCTGGGAAAAAACATGGTTTTCCAAGTTGCATTTAACTGCTATGTAAAATTATTTGTTTCAACTGGAGATGTTTTCAGGTTTTCTTATCCATAGTAACTGCTCAAAGGACTTCATCATTCCTGTGTTCTGCCTCAGTTATGTCTATTTTTTTTTTTTGTGGTGGATACCTCTGAACTTTATAATCTTTTTTTGGATTTTTTGAAAGAGAACATTCTCTATAAATAGTGGTTGCATTCACAGCCCGTTTTCAAGATATTGTCTTTGGGGAACAGGTAGAAGGTTTCTGGCCTTGCCTGTTGAACTCCTGTGCCTCTGCAGGTTACTGGTAAGCATGGTGAGAAAGAAACATATTTGTGCGTACAGGTAATTAAGGATATGTGGAAGTGCATATAGTCCATCATGAAGGGCTTTTGAATTTTTTCTTTGGTGTGGCTTTTAAGCAAAAGGAATTTGTGGTGATATATTTTAATGATTTTCTTTGTCAATTAGTTGTTTGAAAACTTTTCTCTGCTTCATTCTGTTGTGAGCTTGGATAAGCAGTCCTTTTAAAGAAAATGATCTGCTCTTCCTTTTACATATTCCAGGTCACTGACATTAACTTGAATAGAGCTGAATATTCCTGTGTTTTACCTAGAATTGTCCTGTGCCTGTTTTAGTAGACTGTCCTGCTGAAATAGTCTGACTGAATGTCTCTGATCTGTACTCTTTGTTTCTGTGTGCATTAATAATGTTATACAAAGTGCAGTAATGATGCAGTAGGAAACATTCTCACTCTTACGTACTGGCTTTATCCACTAGAATGGCTTTTATTCTGTTTGTAGGTCTGTAATTCTAATGCTTCTTTAATTTTCCTCACTAGATTAAAGATTTTCAACTGTTCCTGCTGTTTATCCTCTACGCAGAGAAAGATCATAGTAAAAGTGAAAAATAAGGCTTCCAAAACTTAACTTGTTTTCTGAAATTGGTTTGGAATGGCTTTGTCACCCTCAAGAATCTGAACACGAGTTTGTGGCTGGCTGTTTGGGGCATTTTAATTACTGCCATTAAAGCAGAGAGTATTTTGTAGAGCTTTTGTAGGTTGCTTGGATGTTTGTGTACTGCAAACCCAGGAAGATGTTACCTCTGTCTTGTGTGCATTTACTGTCTCTCCATCCATCCACAGCTGCAATAAAGAAGGAGCTAGGAAAGAAAGGAGGCTGGAGAGTCAAAGTGTGTTGATTGGCAGAACACACCTGGTCTGTTCAAAATGTGGGTGAGGTGGCTGTGATCTGTAATTATAACTAGCAAGATGATGGGCAGGTCCATCTGTAGGTATATAACTGCTGTAATCTGGTGGCTCTGGGAGTCACAACTCTTGAGAGGTGATGAGTAAAAACATTTACTTCTAAAAAGCGAATGTTTAATCTGAAGTTGTCTAACTGCGGCAAGGAGAATGATTCCTGCTGGACAGCACTAAATATCAATTCTTTCAGCTCCTGCATTTTCAGATGCTCCAGGGAATAGTAAACTTAAATGAATTTCAAGTTATCTGTTTTTCAAATTTACACACTCTCAGTGTTACTCCCTAGTTTAACTCTTTCAAAAGACTGCAGTGGGAATAAGGCAGCCCTTGACCTGAATGGGAGGAGGAATCTAGCACATGGCCTGGGGGCTCCCAGTGGCTGGTGCTGGACGAACTTAACAGCAACAGAAGAGAACAGTCCTTATCTACGCTAAGGGACAGAAGTAAAATGAGGTGTCTTTTTGCAACATGGTGATCTGGCTGTCACCCAGCAGCTCAGCTGCGCTGTCACCTGAGAAGCCCAATAAGAACCAGAGAGGAAGAAGGTGGTGGAGCAAGCCTACAAAGAGCAAACCAGAAGGAGGTAAAGGAGCAATGCTACCACATGGACGAAGGTTTGGCCCCATGGACCTTAGTGCCATAGAGTCATAGAATTAGAAGGTTGGATTGGGGCCCACAGTCAGTAAACTGCCTAAACAAGGCTGCAGTGAGGAGGTGGCAAGGCAGTCATAGGGCCTTCTCCCAGACTTGTTTATTTCTCTGTCTGTACGACATGCGCACACCGGGACTCCCTGTCCCAGGCTGTGGGACTGAGATCTCTTCCTATCAGACTGGCTGACTGCAGCGTCCCCCTCCACTAAGTCTTCCCAATATAAGAAGGAGAAACAGGAGTTAAAGCAACCATGAAATGAGTCAGTGAGGAGCACAGTGTTGTACTTATCTTACAGTTTTGAACCTGTATTATCTAACTGCTTTTGAGCTGGTTAAGTCGCATGCTGATGGAAATGTTTGGGTCACTCCTAGAGTGGATTTCCGAAGGAAAATAAAGAGATTATAGAAAATCTCTTTGGAAAGCAGTGGCATAAAGCTAAAATCAAAACCAGAAGGCAGGCTGGCCGTGATCAGCTGTAGTATTGAAATATTCTTCTAAATTGCAATGCATGTAAATATTACTAAGCCTGTTGTGATGGCTAGGACAGAGCTGGCTTTGGGAAACCTGATGCAGATCTGTAAGTTTTCCATCAGTTCAGATGGACAGAGTTTCTTCTTTTTCCACACTAAATTTCCTGTTTTTTCCAAAAAATTTATTCAAATTTTCTTCTTTAGGATAGCATATTATCCTGGAGGCCATTCATTTTTCCTGGTGGTTGTAGGATCGGAATTGTGTCATGTAATGGGCTCCAAAATCAAATGAACTTGTACAAGGCAAATTTAAAGTGTGCCTTTTCTCCTTAAAAAAAAAAAAAAAAAGCACACTGGCAAATAATCTGAAAGAACCCAACATCTCAATAAGACATGGTCCCTCCCCTCTGCTCCATGTTCTGAAAGGGACCATTGTTTCCAGGCTTCAAGGTGGGCTCATTGACTTTCATGTTGCCATGGAATCAGCGTGGTTTTCTTCCTGAAAGATACTTGTAATCCCAGAAGTTTTTCCAGCAAATTAACACAGGTGATTTGTGAGTGGCCTTGGTTAGACGAAATGCCAGTTGAAGGACCTGTATGATTAACCAGATGAAGAAATAAAAGAAAATAAAGTCCTGGGATAAGCTTTGGTTGAAAGAGGGAGGGCAGATAACCAGAAAGCTACTAACTCCCTGATTCTTTTCTATGTAATACAGAAAGACTGGTATTGGATTTAGATGCTGGTAGGCTTAAATACAAGTAAAGCAAGTAACAACATCTACCATAGTAGATGAAAAAGGAAGAGGTGCTTTTGATGGTAATTCATGGCCCACACAGTTAAAAGCAAGGTGCTGCTAACTTGTTTAGTAAAACTTATGCTTGCATTTATGTATTTTTTTCTCAATGTATATATATCAACATACTGCCAAATACAACTGTGTTTAAAAACTGAGATGGGATTGTTTTTCTGCTAAAAAAAAGCTGATTCAATGTACTCAAGGAATTTGAGGCAATGGATCAATTTTTGTTGACCTTTTGTAGAGGAAATAGTAAACAATTTGATAAAATCCAAACACTTTGCATCTAGTCCTGTCTTAGAACTTTCAAGTTTAGATATTCAAATGAAGATTGGATGATTTCCTAAAGGATACATTGTAGTTCAAACAGAAATTAAACTGGGAGATGGTACAAGATGTGGCAGAAGTCCTGATCTTTTAACAGTTTAAAATGCTATCTGACTCTTGAGCTGGGAGGCTCAATCTGGCTGGGGCCAGGTTGATCTGGTACAGCCAGCTTTGAGCCAGGGCTCAAATGAACTTTGCTTTGGCTCAATCTAGAAGTATAGAATTTCTAGAATTTAGAAATGGAGTGGTGTGATTTGAAGACAGGACAGAAGCCAGTAAACAATCCTGCTGGGGAAAGAAGTGTAGCATCACTGTAAATGAACCTGCTTAGGTATTGCAGTGCTGCCCGGATCCAGTTCAGTGCTGGGAATGATGGTATTGGGCTGTCAGGGAAGGTGATACTGGTGCGTATAGATTTTGCACTTTGTAAAAGGTGATTTTTCAACAGTGTTGTTAGACACATTTTCTGTTATTTCAACCTTATTACTCTCTATAGCTACCTAGAGGGAGGTTGGAGTGTGGTGGATGCTGGTCTGTTCTCCCAAGTAACAGTGATAGGACAAGAGGAAATGGCCTCAAATTGCGCCAGGGAAGGTTTAGATTTGGTATTAGGAAAAATTTCTTTACTGAAAGAGAGGTGAAGCATTGGAATGGGCTGCCCAGAGAAGCAGTGGTGTCACCATCCCTGGAAGTGTTGAAAACCCCATGTAGATGTGACCCTTTGGGACATGGTTTAGTAGGCATGTTGGTATTGTGTTGATAGTTGGACTTGATGATCTTAGAAGCTTTTTCCATCCTTCACAATTCTATGATTCTATGATTCTGAGATAGTCCTTGAATTGCCAAGTGTGCTCTGGTCTCATTGTATCTCTCTAGATTGCTCAGTACTTTGTAGAACTTGTTTCTGGTGGCTCCAGTGTCGGTACAAACAGTTCCTTTCTCTGCATGGCAGTTCTCTGTCAGCAATATCAGCTGGGAATATCAGAGTCTGTTATTTTAAGAGCATCTGTTGTTTCATGTCACAAACCATGGAAATTTTCAGCTGGAGCCAGTGTAAAAGTTAGAATCCAGCTTACCAATTAAGGAGAAAAGGGAGTAGTCTTTTCTTAAAACAGAACAGCTTGAAGTACTGTGCAAATGAAAGTTTGGTCCTTTTATGTCTGTGGTCACCTGTTTCGTTTGTTTTTTTTTTTTATTATCTCACATTTCAGTTTAAAATCTGTAGTCTATTCTATTTTATGTCCAAAAGTTTCACACTAAAAGGATATGGGACAGAAGCAGGCTGTACAAAAACACATAGGAGAAATTAGTAACCAATATAGAGAAAAATTGTTTGTTCTTCCATTAGACTTTTTACTTATGTTCATCGTATTATTATGATAGAATCATAGGTTGTTTTGGGTTGGAAGGGACCCCAAAGATCATTCAATTCCAACCCCCTGTCATGGGCAGGGACATCTCCCACTGGATCATTATTATGCTTGTAGCCCCCCCCAAAAAAATAAAAGGCATTTTAAGTTGGCAAAGTCCTTGAAAAAAGTTGTTTAGAATAGTGTGGGTGTTAATTTCTCAGAAGAGACATCTGTGCTTAGCTAGCATGTTGCAAAACTAGACAGTAAATTAACATTAATTTTCATTCCTTCTACAAATTTTCATGTATTGTTGGGTTTGCTGTTCTAAGTGATTAATGTTCAAGGTTGACTATTAAATTACCTAGAATATTCTAGTAGTGTGCTTTCTGCAGTACATGTACAGCACCTCTCAGTCTCACTGGCAGGTGTTGTATCTGTAACGTAGATCATCCATTATCATGCTATGCCTTACAGCTAGGAACAAATAAATGCATTCAAATTAAGAACAATTTAGGACATTTTAAAGACATGAGTTTTTGGATGGTACTGATTCCATGAGATAGTACAACTTGGCAATGTCCATTCTGAGCATTAATTCTTTTTAATAATTTTTTTAGCAGAATTTACTTTGACTATGGTGGCAACTGCTTCTTAAATGAAGAACCTTGCCCTCCAAGTCCTCCATGTTTGAGCAATTTTAACTCTCCACAATAATACAGTCAAACCTGAGCGACTGCTCAAGGGAGAGGAGTTATAGAAGCAGATAACAGGATGTTGATTTCAGTGGAATTTTGTGATTTTTATCACCCCATATTGGTGTTCCCTGTTCAGGGACATCTGTCCATTATTGGCTCTGGTGGGTTTCAGGGAAGAGGGGGCACTGTAATACCTTAAACAGAATGAATATGTTCTCGTAGCATAAGGTTGTTGTTTTACAAACTAACTTTTGTAAATGTAGTTGCTTGCTTATTTAGCTTTGTCCATTTCTTTACATTAATTGGTTGAGACCTCATTTTAGCTGCTTTTACTTCTTGACATACTTTTTGTCACACACCCATATGAGAAATCCCAGCAGTGTGTCTTTAGTTAGACAGTACCTTATCCAGTACGTGTCTGGGGGTTAGAGAGTTAAGCATTTTAACAAACCACCATTCCTGCTTGCAAGGGCATAGGCCTATTGATAAAGATCTATGCCTTTGGCAAAAAGAAGTTCTGGAGATTGTATTAAGTAGGCATTTCAGTTCTAAATTGCATCAGACTTCACAATCTAATTTTGTAGAAGGTTTTAGTCTTTCCGATGACAGATTTTTCTTTGCATGGTTACTAAAGACTGAAGAAAATATATTTCTTAAAACGTCATATCAGGGTCTGTGACAAACGATATCTGAAAGTTGCTGTTACATTTGCTTGCTATATGCCTTTTCGGTGAGACAATCTGAAGACAAAAGCCTTGTTTTCCAGCCCCTCACATTTATAAAATAATACAGGAAACAAACAAACAAACAAAAAAGTGTTACATATATAAAGAAAAAGAAAAATATGAGATTAAATTAATCCTTTTCATTGTGTTCAGTTTGAGGAGTTTTGATAATGATGTCTCCTAAGAGTGTCCTTTCGTGTTAGCTGTTGCTAAAAATAGTTTCCTTTTGTCTCAGATTTTCCTTCCCTTATCCAGTACTAACTAACCATGACATTTGTTTTGTAATATATCATTCTAAAGCTAATAGTCCCCTTAGTAACCTAGATACACACCAAAAAATAGGATATTTGTAAATAAAAGGATACATTTATTCTGCCAGTTCTATGTTTTGTCCTTTTTTGGTTTCCTTAGGAGAAATGTTTGTGGCACACGTTGGCTCAGATTTAATCAGTACCTATTTCTCAGCAAACATGCTCCCATCCTGTCAAAATACTGCATCAAGCTATACCTCCTCTGATCTGTTTAATCTAGATAAGTGTTATAAAGGCATTTTGTCTTTTCCTGTTCCAGACAGGTAAGATTATCTGTAATGGAGATTGTACATTTTGTCTTGGCAGAAGTTTGCAATATTCACAGTTGATGAATAGACATATGGTCTGCTTAGAAGTGTTACTTGAAATTAAATAGACCAAACAGTAAATTAAATATACGGGTACACAATGGAGCTACTTAAATTTCCTTTGATGTTTTATAGTTGTTTACCTCAGTTTATAATTTTTCCTGTCCTCACTTCTTTATCAGTGTCACTAGAAAGAGGGATTAGCATGGTAGCCACGGTCTTCTCCAACCCGTGGAACACATCCTTTTTTGGTTTCTCACGTTGTTGTCTGATTTTCATCTGGCTTAACCGTGTAGTAATGCATTCACTGGGTAGACAGGAGAGAGGAATCCTTAAGCAAATCAGTTCTGCCCTGCAGGGAAGGGCTTGACTGGCTGAATTACTATGGAGGGTTGCTTTACCATGAAAGGACGGATTGCTGGTTTTCTGTTGCAAAGCCAAAGCCTCAGTGAAATGAGAAGGGCAGCCCAGAAAAGCAGTCAGAACTAACAGCTGTACACTCAGTACAACATCCCGTTGTGCACGTTATCTGCTATATCTAAGTATGGTGAAGGTGGAGTTGTTCTGTAGTAAGAAAATTGCTGGTTGATTTAACATCTTGGATTCATTAGATACATCACAATTCTCATAGTCCTCAGTGATCATCTTAAATTGTGGACTGTGGTGTTACGTTCACACACATCCAACCAGGCTCAAAGATAGGGTACAGGAACCTTTTCTGGGGGCCTATGCTGTTGCCACTCTGCAGAGCAGAAAGAAGTGAGAAAAACACATTTTCATTTAGAAGTTCCTTTGCAAATTTAGCTCACCTCCTTCTTTGAGTTTCTGGGGCCCAAGATCGGGTCCCCATGGACCTGTTCTGTGAAAGCAAATCTAGAACAGGGTAACTTAGAAAGCAGGAGCCGACTCTCAGATCAACCCATGGGTACTCTGCTGGGGGACAGGAAGGGAGTAGGATTAGCCAAAGTTCTGTTTGACTTGGTGGGTAGAATTTGAAAAGGAGTTTGTTTCTGTTAGTTAAAAGTTTTGAATTCCCAGCCTTATGTCCTCCAGCTCGTTGTTCTTCATTGCCTGTTCTGGAGCCATTCCGTCTCTTTATTGTGCTCCTTCAATCTGGCCATTTGTATCTGCATTTTGGGATGTTACTTGCTTTTGCTCACTTCCAGCTAGTGGACAGTAGTTTTATTTGCCCTTACAGGTTTGAAAAAGCATCTTTTCACTGGGAATGCTGCTCAGGTAAAATTTGAAAGGCCACAAGGAATCTATTGTTGTAGATGGAAGTAGATGTCTAGCTGTGTTCCTGGCTTCCCAGCCGCTCAGCAGCCTCAAGACTCTTGTTTTCACACACTGGTGAAACGAGAGCTGCTGCAGAATGCGAACAGAGTGCCCAGAATTATTCTTCCAATTTGAAATTATACATTTTATTGTATCCCCAAAATATTAATTTTTCAGGATTTTTTTTCTAACCTTTGTTCCATATGGAATGAAAATAAAATATGAAAAGTAGTATTTCCAGTAGATAAAACTTTTGCTCTCCCTGTCTCCTCACAGAGATGGCTTGTTTGAAAAATGCTTTGCCAGGACCACCACTTTGTTTGTAGAGGACTTTGAGATAAATGTCCTTATAGATAAGCTGTGATTAGAAACATATGGTTATTATCATCAGTATGATAGAAGAACTCATCAAAGTCTCTTTACTGTCTACAACTGTAGCTAGAAAAGGGAGTTATTTTAATAAATCCATGTTTAGTTATGTAATCCTGCTTGCATGTTGGAATATTATCTCAAATACTTACTTTTCTTTTTTTTAACATAACGTACTTTTCCTGATTTTTCCACCTGTTGCTTATTCTTTGTATTTCTAATGTTTTTATATATTGGAAAATTCTTAATTGCCAACTGATTTATCTTCTCTTAGGGACTAAATGGGGAGCCTTTGGGCTTCAAAGGGCATTTAGACTGCATTTGCTGCTTGGATGGGCCTTTTATGAAGCTTCTTTTGCAGAGTTGTAGGGCTACAGAAGAACAACATGTCTGATTTTACTCTCTTATTGTTTTTAATTTGTTTGCTCGGTTTAAGCTGCATGCAGGAGCATATACAATTTTAAGGATGCACTATATGCACGTCGTTCATTGTTTCTCATTTTAGCATAAAGGATCTGATTTTTCATTGACATTTATACGAGCACAATACATTTGTAGGTGGTACAGCTGACCTGGTGGCATATTATGTTTCTGATAAAGGGTAAATGACCCATCAAAATTGCAAAGTAGTTAGCAGCCAAGAGTCGACAGTTGTATGTTCCTGGAGAAAAACATGTTCTGACTTGATAAGTCCACTCCCTGAAAATAGAAATAATAAATTAGAAATAGCATAGAGGAAAGAGGAACAACTCCAAAGATGTTTACTTGAAAACCTTCCATTTTTCTTAATTATGCTTGCTTCCGTGGTGCTCAAAGGTTAGCTAACAGCAAGGACCCCTTGTGCAGTGTCCACAATAACCATAAGAGCAGCAGAAACCTTTTTCCCCTACAGGCGGGGGGGTGTGTATCAGTGATTTCTTTTTTCCTTCTCTTTGAAATATTTTGTCAGTGGGACACAAAGTGGTTCCCTAGTTTCTCTTGAGATTTTATTAACCATGTGCTTGGTACTTTCCAGGGCTGATGTAGTAAGTCTTTATTGAAGGACTTGATGAACATAGTGGGATGCCTCACTGTATTATTTGCAGTGGGTTTCATGTAGTCTTGCTTCAGTCAATGAGAAAACCTCCAGGGATGACAGGAGGTATCCAGAGACGAGACAGCTCATGTTTGCAGGATCACAGAAGGCAAGTAGAGAATCACACAAGGTGAATAGAGATTAAATGATGAAATGGGAAAAGAGAGCAAACCGGAGAAACTATAGAAACAGAGGTTAAGGAGTTAATCATGTTGCTACTGGAACAAGTAATCTTCTGACAGTTCCAGGAGATGGCTGTGTATGTTTTTATTTAGAGACTTTTAGCTGTTTGGGCATATTGGTCCTTTTGTAACTTTCTGATGTAGATTTTCTATTTAAAAAACAGCATGAAAGTTTAAGAGAAAATGAGATGACAGAATTGTTTATCTGTCCTGTTCCATCCCAATAAGAAGAATGAATGACCTTGATTTAGATATTGTAAGTGAACTGGAAAAGCTGGGTAAACTTTATGCCTGTGGGCTGTAATACTTTGCTATCTAAACCGTTTTGGCACATGGGAGTGGTTCTTAGTTGTCTACAGTTGACATGTGCCATCCTCTTTTAGAAATTTAATCTGGGATAGGTGTATTAGTAACCTGAACAGACAAATGCCACAGCTGTTATCATTAATTTGAGATACAGGCAGAGCTAATTGTTTATGTATAGAACGGAAATGCCCAACCTGTCTGTGGATTATTTCCATTATTTATGACGGAGTCCCAGCAGTGATGATTTCTTGCTACAGGAACATTCTTTTAAAGTTAACCCAGTTAATCACTCATTTTTGTTTTCAAAATTGTAGTCCTCTGGTAATTAAAGGTGGGACATCAGAGTTTCTCAGTCAGTGTCTACTTGATAACATGACAAGGAATTTGAGTGCAAGGCATTGTGTGAGACTATTTAGTGCAGATTTGGAATCCCTGCTGCAGTTATTGACAGGAGTGCTTGCATTCCCTCCCCAAAATACAGATTTTTATACAATATGAGTTATTTGTCAAAGTAATATAGTTGCTGAGATAGTCCCAGGCATTTTCATCATGTACCATGTCATGGGGAGGGATACAGGAGGCTTTCTGTGTATGTATTCTAGAAACACTGGTGGCGTAAGAATGGCTAATTCAGGATTACTTTTCTCACTTTGTTGTGGAGAAATACAACTAGCCTAGGTAGTTTCAGTGTCTGTGGAAATATGCATATTTGGGTATTCAGTGCTGAGGGCAACCTTTTCCTAATCCTGACAAGGAAGGAATCTGCAATATTCCAAACAGCTTAGTTTATTTTGTCCTTTGGGCTAATCACAAAAAAACGTGTGCCACATTCCAGCTAAATGTGTATTTATTTAAAAGTGTCAGATAAGAGTGAGTTTCACACAGTTCCTGTGTTTTGGAGTAGCACTCCTTCTGCTATGCTAGTAAGGGTATTTTCAACATTCTCAAGCTGATTATTCCTGAAGTGCAATTTGTATTTTCTTTCCGTGTTGTGTTCAGGGTTATCCCTAACAGGGGAGGGCAGGCGGTTGTACTGCTTAGGTCAGACAGCAAACTCTGTGGGAGCTGAGGGAAACGAGGAGGCTCTCATCTTTTGTGCAAGAAAAGAAGTATTCTTGTACTCTTATTTTTCACAACTTCCATCTCCGTTTTAGGCAGTGTTTGGTGCTAGCTGAGTCTGCGGACTAAACTGAGTGCAGAAATGGCTCAAAAGCCACTTCTGTTAAGAGGCTTCCCTCATGTCTATCGCTATGCAATTCCTTGTGCTCATCCCCACTCTTCACTGTCTCCCCAGGAGAGAGATGAAGCATCTCTGTACCAGCTATCTCCCACACATGAGGCAGGGTTGACCCCTAGTGTAACTCCATCTGAGTAAGCAGTTACATCAGGCTGTTTTTTTTTTTCTCTGACTCAAATCCAAAAGATGCAGAGAGAGATTAGTAGTTAGCTTTGGAGTGGAAGGTCAGATGCAGATCTCTCCCTTGCTTCTTGATCTGTCAGTGTTTTGCCAAGAGCATCACTAAAACTGCAGGCAGTTTATACCAATGTTTTCCTTGGGTTTTACTGTTTGATTGACAGATCTGGAAATTGCATTTCAAAAAACATTTTTTAACAGATTACTTTGGGGAATGATGCATTTGGAAATAAGATGCAAATAACAAGATGCAAATAATAAATTGCTGCTATATTTTCTAAGTTGGTGGTCTATGTTGTCTGTAAAATGGGAGGGTGAATTGCAGTGGATACATTCCAGCTTACCTTCTGGGATGTGTTTGCTGATAAGTATTATGAACATTCCCTTGACTTTTGGTGGAGATTTTCCTTCTTTGGTATTTTTAACTGTTAGAACTGTTTACAAGATGAAGGAGCTGAGTCACTTTCAGGGCCGGTGCTTGTACACTGACACAGCTGTATCTGGAATGAATGCAAAACTGTAGAAAGGTAAAAAACTTATGTAAAAGGAGATGTTCAACTCAGGTATATAAGTCTCTGGACAAGCATTTTAGTTGAAATGAGTAAAGTTACTCAAGTTATTATTTTCCTGATTTCTGTTGCTGTTGAATGAAAAGCTTATTCAAAACTAAAACCTTACTTTATACCATTTTGAAAAAATATCTTTAATGAGTGACTTCTCATGCAACAGAACTCTGTAGATGTTGAGTATTGGCAAGCAGGCTTGAAAATTCAGTTGTTGGAAGGTAGTGCCCTTACAAAATAGAAAGACCAACAGAGGCATAATTAGTTTTATAGTGAATTTGCAGAATTGTCTTCTACAGGATTATAATTACCTGAGATTTCTTTCTGAAAGTGAAACATTATATTGATTGAAAATACTTCACAGTTGAAGTTTGTGCTCCCATTTTGGCAATGGTTAGAAAAGATGAAACAGTTTTAAAGATGGCTCTAAAAGATCCATGTTAATGTGAGAGGGTGTTATCTATAATTGGACTTGAAAACCAGCTACAACACTGGTAACCTCAATTGTTTGGAGAAAAAAAATCACGTCTCATCTATTGCA
Source organism: Neomorphus geoffroyi (assembly GCA_033558235.1). Classification (NCBI taxonomy): domain Eukaryota; kingdom Metazoa; phylum Chordata; class Aves; order Cuculiformes; family Neomorphidae; genus Neomorphus; species Neomorphus geoffroyi. The sequence goes on along the minus strand of JAUMJM010000045.1, from coordinate 7,619,747 downwards.
CAGCTTTTTGCAAGGTACTGTCAGAAGTGGATGTGTAGCTTGAGTTGTGTTGTACTTTCATTCTGTGAATGAATGAATGCAGCTGTTCATGAAAATTTGTTTCCAAGCTATATGCATACCTCTAAGGTTGTGTGAGATCTTACATGCATCACAGGGACATTTAAGGGTAAAGAGAGAAGCTGTCTGAAGGCAGGTTATTTGGTGAATGCACATTCTGTTGTGAGTTATTCTGTTTTTTTAGAGTATTAGTTGGTTTCTTTGTGATGTTTATAAAGACTTGGTTTGGTTCATGGTGTTACGTATCATACACATACACTACACAGCATGTATTGATCATCAGGGCTGCTTCCTACAACTACATCATTGGTACGATTTATAAAATCCAACTATCTGGCAGCGTGATTTTTAGCATCCTAAATATAAATCTGTTCAGCAGCTTTTAGTACAGTAAGCATCTGCAGTAGCTGACAGCTCGTGTTGGATGAGGTGGGGAGTTGTGTGAGGCTCATGAAGCTGTTGGACAGGTACAGACTTGGTAAACAGCTGTGCTAAATGTGGCCCAGTTATCTCTGATTTTTGGCATTGCTGCTTTAGGTTCTATAGCTTGTAGCTCTGTGTGGCTGCAGAACTAGGGCAAATGTTCTCTCTTCTTCCTTTGGCGTGTACCCAGCGTTGATGGAAAGTAATTAAAGAAGATTCTTTGCCAATATCATTAGTGTTTTCAGTGTTGTATACTGCAACAGTATGTGATAAAATTCACTTTTCTGTAAGTTTCTTGTTGTCTCCTTGCATACAAATTGAGATATTTTGGGATGCATAAATGCCACCAATGGGCAGTTTCTTTTTAAATTAAAACAGCAAACTGACCGTGCATTTCTTTTTCCTTGAGGTGACACAGTGTATGTAGGGTGCAATAATCCTGCTGTTCCACATTGGTAGCACTGCCACGTTTGCATGATAATGGATCTCATGGATTTCCCTCTGCTACCTGTGCACTGGAATACTGTGAAGTTAATGCAGGGAACTCCCTCCCACTGGAGAGGGTGCAGTGAATGAAAACCTCTTTCCTTGGGCACTTCAGCACACCTGTCCGGAGTAGGGCCTCTACCAGAGACGCACATGCCTACCAGTAGTTAAACATCCTTTATGCCTGGCTAAATTTAGTCTGTTAAGAAAGACATTGTGAATTTCAAAAAGCAGGAGAAGCAAATTTGTATTGTTATGTATTAAATGGTCTGGCTTTGGAGTTGTTGCTTTAGAGGAACAAGGATCTCTAACAGGATCCCAAAGATCAGGAAACTTTCTCAGAGTGGATAAAGTCTTTGAAGAAGTTAGGTAGTGTGCAGTGTTTTATAGTATTTGTTGTAATACTGAGTATTTTAAAATTCATTGGTGCTTATCCCTCAAATGTAAAGTAGCTGGACCAGTGCACTGGCCACTCGGGTGCTTGCTGGAATAACTGTGGGATATTTAGGCTGCCGGGCTGGGGAGACCAGGTTGAGGCGTGGATGAGGCTGATGCTGGTGGCTTTCCAGCTAGTAACAGAGACCTTGGCAGACATGACGAGAGAAATATTCCTTCTGTATAGCTGTGGAGATAAAGCTTTTGGTTATCTAAACCACATGAAGCTATTTGGAATTCTATTGCTCACGTTTTCAGAACAGGTAATCACTCATTCTCTACTTAAGAATTTTCTAACCTGTTCATAGGTGCATTGGGGTCTGCGGCCATTTGTATGGCCCAAATATAAGAAATAGTATACTTGGCAGCTGTCACAGGCAAATTTGCACTCTGGAAATACTTTATTGGGAGAATGTTTCCTTTCACAGAAAGCGATGACATTATTAGTATGAGTGAAAGTTACTAAAGTGAATAAAAAGTCTGCAAACTCTATCTCTAGATCCCACCCAATGGATAAGAAATTCATGTTTCCTCAAAAAATGCAAGTCAGATAACCTTCTGTAGTTTGAAAAACATCGATTCATTTTTGCTGTGTGTATAAAGAGGAAGAATTGACTGTAACCATTTATTTTGTTTCGTTTTAAATCTAATTTTCAGTGCAACAGCACTTCTGTCTCACTGGCAGGAATGAAAGCAGGGAGTGGGCATGGGATGGAATTTGCTTCAGTTGGAATTTGCTGCTATAATTTCTTTAGGCCCGAATTTCCTCCAGGTTTTGTAACCTCATGTCATTTGAATTGTAGGAGGTTTGGTTTCTATGAGTAACTATCATTTTGTCTCAGCTGCCAGTTAAGGTGTTTGCCAGCTCAATGAAATGAATGAAAATATTTGAGGACACTGGTTAACTGAAGCATTCAGTGAACCCTAAAATGAATTAGTATCTTAGCTACAAATTCACATTTAATAGCTCCATTTGAAAGACCTTTTGTCCAGTAAAAGATAAGCTTGCAGCTTTGTGTTGTGTTCTTGCTCATGTAAGCTGTAAATAAACTGTCTGGTTTTAACTACATGTTGATCGACTGATGGGCTATTCAGAAAAAACTATCTACAGCTTTGTGTAATCCCATCAACAAAACTGAAAAATACCAGAAGACAGAACCGTTCAGAGCCAGATTCAAATCTGTTAACATCAAATAACATTCCTACTGCTGTGGTGTTTGAAGGCAAATAATTTCTGTGGAACTGTAAGAAGAATTAAATCGGTACTCAGGACAAGAGAAGGGCTTAAAATCTGGCTTTACGTGTGGTTTATGAGTTAATGTTTAAACTTTTCAGATTCTTGGTTTTGAATGCATGTTTTTTACACTTGTTACAGTCGGTGAAAAATGCTTCTCCAGGCTTGTCACAATTTTACACCAGATATTAATGTAACAGAACATAGGAGAAATTTGTAGGTTTAGAAAATGGAGAACTTGAGGACAGTTTCCACCAATTTTTATTTCAGGAGGTCAATTTATTTATATTTTTTTTCACTGCTTTCCCTTCTAGACACTTTTAGTGCTAATGGCTGGAACTGGACTGATGAGAAAGGTGGTGCTTTGGCATGAAATGCTTTAGCAACAAAGAAAAAGTGGCAGTTACTGAGTCCTGTCTCTTACTGTTACGGGGCCGCTGTGTCCTATCAATCTCCTTTCCAAAGGATTACCTGTTCATCAAAATTGTAAAGTCTCTTGCTTTTATAACTGAAAGGATGTTGCCTTCTGCTTAACAACTCAGTTTCTGCTGCATATGTTTATGGAAGGCTGTACATTTTTGCTCTTGTGCCAGCATAGTCCTTTCCTCTAACTAGTTAGGATAAGACAACTCAGCATTCTGTCCCTGACAGTCACCCATAGTGCTGGTTTATATGCTCTTACCACAAAGAGATCTTCCTGCTGACATACCTTCTCGGTTTCTGACAGTCAGAGGTGTAAAGTGCTTCTAAGCAGCAGGGTGATGTTCAGAAAATTGTTTAAATAAGGTTTGCTCACTTCTCTGACATTTACCTTTCTGATGAACTGTGCACTGTATTCCAGCTAAACTTCTACTCCTGCTTATGCTGTGTCACTGATATCTCAGTAATCCCTTTTTCTTTCGGAGCTCTAAGGCAGTATTATGATGTGGCCTGAAAAAGATGAGTTCTTGTACTGTGTCAGGTGAGGCAGTTTGCTCAGAGGCATGTATCATCCTTCTGTTTGGTAGTTACTTGGGACTTTTATCAGGTGCTTCCTGTTGATTACGCCCCCCCAGTTCAAAAAAAAAAATGCCTAGGCTCAACCTCACTCTTAATACTATTAAAAAAAACTGAGCAGACAGGCCAAGTCGAGGTTTGGGGAACCTCACTAAGGAAAAAAAGTTGAAATTAGTTCAGACACTCGATATTCTTCATGGGTTTTGTCTGAAGTTTTGCTGACATGATTGATTTTATTCTCACCTGTTCAATATTTCACTGCCAAACAAATCCCAGCAACTGTTTTCATACAGTAACTGGCAACACTGTCTGTTTATTTCTGCTCTGTGACACCTCATGTGTGAGGAAGAATTACTGAATGCATTTGCTGCATCATGTAATGCTATCTTTGATGGGTCACACTGCCATTTTTAAGTGCAGAGATAGCTGTGGTTCCGGTTTATATTTTTTTTTTTCAAGGATTTTTAGCCTTGAAGTTATTTCATGTCAGTAAGGCAACTAAAGATTAATGAATGCATAGCAAAGTAGAATCTGCTGATTTCAGAGGGGGAGTGTGGAACATGTGATAAGTATTTTCAATATTGGGCTCTAAATTCTGTAATACAACTAAAAGAATAATAGAGAAGAAAAATGCTAGAATGAAATAAATTCCTAAAAGCCATGAAGGCTAAAAAGAGTGAAGTTAACACAGCAGCGTTACGTAGCTCATGAAGTAAGCAGATATTATGATTCATTAGTTTTTTTCACTGTGAAATTTTACAAAGTATCTGAATGTCTGGTGCTGTAAATATGATTTCCTTATTAATAGGATCCTGAACTACGTAAAGGATACTTATTTGAAGATTTCAGAAATTTTCGTTGTCTTCCATTTCCAGCTTTTTGGTTATGAACTTTTTTTGCTCTGGACCGAAGTAGTCCTTGACTGATGTTGGACAGTTACTGGAAATAAGTCTTGGGGAAAAAAATTTCATCCCTGCTATATCTCTTTGTGCAAGTCTGAGATTCCTTTGATTTCTGCTTTATCAGCAGCAGGTGGTTTTTCCCCTCTTTTATCATGGTCATGCTCTTTTTTTGGTGTACTTCACGTCCTCCAGTTTTGCACGGTGGAATTCCCAAGAATCCGTTCTTTTCTGAAGTTTCCAATTTGCTTTCCCATTACCGCTACTGCTGCTTTAAGTCCATGGGCAGGGACACCTCCCAGTGGATCAGGATGCTCAAAGCCTCATCCAGCCTGGCCTTGAACCCCTCCAAAGATGGGGCAGCCACAAACTCCCTGGGCAACCAGTGTCTCACCACCCTTATTGAGAAGAATTACGGATTGACACTCCAAGCTGATGAAGGTCCTTGTCTTCAGCCAATAGATTTTAAGTCTTATGCAGTTGGCCCTTTGGTAGAGAGCACAAGTTTTGAGACAAAATTGGGTATGAACCCATACATCTGAACTGCAGTTCCTGGAAATCTCCCATGGAAGTTCTGTGTTAGTTGGCTTACTCCTGCCTATGCTGCAAGTACCATCTTCTTTGGATTTGCAGGAAAGGCCTTAAAGATCATTTGTGGCTGTTCTGTGGTCCTGTGTGTTACTCTAGGGAAGCTGGAATGAGCATGAGTCTAGGAAACCTCTTATGGCATCACAGCTGTTAGATTTCTTTACTTCCTTTGGCTCCACTCCAGAACAAGCTGAAGTCAAAGGAAAGATTTGAATGGCACTCCATCTGAATAAATCAACTGTGCATGAATGCTTGATGGAGGCACACCAGAAGCAGGAGACGAAAATTGTTCTTACGCTAATTCTTGGTTTTGAATGTCTTGTAAAAATAGTTTCTCACTTATATCAATACTTATTTAAGTACAGTGTTTTCTCCTAGATTGGAATTCTAGTGATTCTTATGTAAGTCTGAAATAACTCAAAATCAGTATGTATGTTACTCAGTTTATATCACAGCTGTTTAAATCTCAGAGAATGCATTCTTTTAAAACAGTGCTACTGTTCTGTGTTTTTCTGTTCTCAAAAGCTTGGTGGTCTTCTAGCCAATGAAATTAAAACAGTTTAATTTCTGTTATAATGATGGCACTTACCACAGTAACTGGTACCCTTAGTTCTTTAATTATTATTGTTTCCGAGGAGCTGTATTCACCAGTCTGAAATGTATCTCAGAGCAGTCAGGAAGTTCTCTTCTGGGAATACATGCACAGAACAAGTATGAAGGGCCCATGCTTACACGTTCAGATTACCATCTATAACTGTTTGAATGACCTATGCATTCATACATGTGAATGGAAAAATGTATTAAAAATTTTCAGAAGAGAACACTGTGCTCTAGAATCTTACCTGCAGCCTTTAGACTTGTATTCATAAACATTATGTACATGGCTGTTTGCTATTTAAGTAGCCTTGGAGTGTCTGATGTCAGCTACTTCCCCTAAATAAAATACTTTGGACATATAAGACCTGGTTTGGAGCCAGCTGGCTTTCGTTTGCTTCCTTTCCAAATGCTTTCATTCACAAGAGAACAAAATGACTCCTCACGCTGTGAAAAGGATCCTAGAAATAAATTGTGAACACTATTTTGTACAAAATAGGGATGGATTTTCAGTTTTTAATAAACCTCAGTGAGAGTTTGATCCAGCTCCCAATAAATTCAATGGAAAGATTTCTTTTGATTTCCATGGGATTTTGACTAGAACCATATTTGCTAATCACAGCCCTGTGGGGAGCAGCATGAACAGCAAGGATGGAAAGAATCATTACCTTTTGTCCAGTCCTGTGCTCCTGGGCAGGACCTGGTTGCCACCAGATATGGGGGATTTCTAACAAGGTGAGCTTCAGCACTCTAGGACAGCAGCTGTTGCAAGGCAGTGAGTGACCTTAGAGGAACCCAGTGCTGCTATGAAATAAAGTTGCTTTGACATCACTTACTCTTAGGAGGCCAGCAGAATTAATAGAACCACAGGACCCGAAGGCTCATGCAGATGACTGTTGGAACAAAGAATCTAGAGAAGAAAGTATTTTGAAATTGAAATCTTTGAAGAATTAATGTCTAAGAAGGCATAATCTGGTTCCCTGCAGGCATAAAGGTATCTGCTAAGAGGTTAAATGTGGGGTTAAGTGTCAGGGATAGAGCTATACCTTGGCTAGCAATGAGTTCAGATTTCCGCTGCAAAAAGTGCTTATAATGGCACAAGATTTATCTTTGTGCACCTCTCTTGAGTTTTCTTAAAACCAGATCCTAAAGTCTTAATAATACTTGTGGTCAGAAATGACCTCTCAGCAGTGTGTCTGTTCAGACAGTTTTTATGTACTGAGCCTTTGACGGCGTAGGTTACAGACTCAAGTTCATACTGATCGTTCCCTGTCTGAGCAGACAGTTTGGAGATGCGCTTGTAGTCTGTCGTATAGCCTCTAGATACAATTTTTCTGCCTTTTTTTTTTTGTAGGTTTGCTTTTACTTTAACTGCATTAAGCTGACTTAACTGCTTGCATTGTGTTTCCTCTTGTGGTGCCTCTCTCGCCATCTATCTCTCTTTCCTTTTCTGCTCAAGTGTTGTGTTAAGTCCTACCATAGGATGCTAAAGACTAGTCCAAAAGCCTCATATCTAATGGCATCTCATCTGAACAAACTGTCAAAGTCTGCGCAAGTACTGTGTGCTCGGGCTTTTTATACTTGACGTCTCTTAGAATTGCTTAAGGCTGTTATGACTATTTTGCAGTGAGAGATAGTGCTCTCTTCAGGCTAGGGAAGTATGAGAGGCTGCTTTTAAAGCTTTTTGTTAGTATCTGTTCATTCTATGCTGCCTTAAAAGCAGGTGTTTAATTTAGCAAAATGATGCAAACATCAGAGTGTTCGGAGGTGTTTTCACTTACCTTTAGCAGAAAACTTATCAAGTGTTGTCAGACTGGTTACTTTCTCTGAGAAATCTGATGCAAAGAAGTTCAAAAGTACATGAGAAGCTTGCATGAATTGCCTTTCATTTTTCACGTTCCTCACGGACAGATGTCAGGAAATTTTAAAGGCTTTAAAAATATTTCCTGTGAATGCATTTAGTAAGGAAATACTCAGTTCTAGTCTGAACTTGTTTCAGCGCTTAGTTTGGTCACCTTGATATGAGGAGCTTAAATGTTTATTCCATTCAAAGTTCCAAAACTCAGGAACAAACTGTACCTGCACACACTTAACAGTGAAAGATGGTTTCCTTAGAGAGGTGTATTCTTTGTGAATACACTGCCTAAATTGCCTAAATTGCACTGCCTAAATTGCAGTGCTAAATTGAACTTGTTTCCAGGACTGTTACAGTGTTGTCAGTAGTGTTGCAGGGTTTTGGCAGCCCAGGATTTTGAGCCTGTTAAGTGTGGGAGGAAGTAGGTAAAACCCTCTAAACTAAACTCACATAGTTGACTTGCATGTACTGTCACAATCTGTATTACCTCAAAATTAAGTTTGTGATAGAGGGACTTCAGATTTAAAAAAATATTTTAATTATCCTTGAAATAATTAATGCTAGTGCAGAAAATCCAGAATATATTTTCAGATTAAATCCAAATGCATGATGGTTTCTTACTGCCTTCCTTGCACATCTTTTCTTAGTTAAAAATACCACACCCTCTCATCCAGGAGTCTCTCTGTTCTTGTAGCCTGGGGGGTAACAACTTTTTGCTCTTAGAAATGTGCAAGAAATACTTGGGTGTACAGGATGGGTGATGCACAAATTATAATAATTGATTGTGATCCTGGTCTAATAGTGTGCTGAGTATCTCAAAACATCATGTGGGTTTATGAGGTTTGGTAGCCTTAGAAAGCAGTCGTCACCTTGCAGAATGACAGCGTGTGGGAATTCACTTGTCCTCAAAAGATTTAGAAATCAACTTTTTCTGTCTATTTGGTAATTCTGAAAATGCCCCAATTATAGTGAAGTTAAAATGTGACTATGTTTTTGCCACTTATTTCCAAGCAAATTCACATAACAAATGTAACATGGGTGAAAAGTGCTGAAACAAAGCATTTTAATTAAAGATCTTCAGCTGACAAATAATTATGACATTAAATTTTCTGCTTTCTTTCTTTTTTTATTTAATAGGGTGGGAAGAAGTCTTACAGTGGGCCATGTGCGGGCCGTGATTGCAGTGCTGGATGCAAGTGTTTTCCAGAGAAGGGTGCACGGGTAAGTTTGTTTTAACTAGTACGACTAGTCCTTGTGTCTCTTATCAATCTTTTTATTTCTCTTTTTATAAATAAATAAATAAACGCCACGTTAATATGTATAATCCTCAATCTAATGACCTCATGAAACAGGAGGAAAGATGAAGACCAGCTGCATTTCAAATATCCCTTGCCAAGATTTCAAAAGCTGTTCTAAAGGTTTACAAATTGCTAGCTTTGCAATGAGTCGTCAATGGAATCTCATTTCTTTATGTGATCTAAGCCCTAGCTCCAAAAAGTCAGATGATTTTTAAGCAGATTACAACAATTAAAAAGGAAAATCAAAGTAGTGTGAACTTCCAGTACAGATTTTGCCCAGTCCTTACTGTAATAGCTTCTGTTTATTTGTGGAAGTGGTTTTGATTTTGGTTATTGTGAAGACTCAAAACTCTGTATGAATCTAAGCATTTCCCTTTGAGAAAGTCTTTTGTTTAGCTAAAGCCTCTCTCTCTGAAGTCTGCGTTTGAAGCAACCAAATGTTTAAAAAAGCTTTCTGTAAAAATGTTTAATTTCTTTTAATTGTATGAAAGGGTTATAACTTTTACCTTAATGCAGCTGTCTGTTTCCTGTCTGAGGGTAATGCAGAGCTACTGACCACTCTGCCTTCAATTACAATGTTAATTTTTGTCTAGATACCATCTACTTAAAGTTTTCTCTTCAGGTCTCTATTTTGTCACATATCAAAATGAATCTTGCAAATTTTGCATATGGAGATGAATGGAGTAAAGAGCCGCATTGTAGATACTTGAAGAATTAGCTTAGAAGTGTTTAAGGACAAGGGAAATAATGCTAGTTGTTTTGTTTAATAGAGCAGTTATTCTTGCTGAAGTCATATTGGAAAGTCATCTTCTGAGGGAAAACAAAAGAAATTAAGTATTATTTAAACACCAGCAATCCTGATTTATTTATTTTTTTCCCTGTATGTTTCAGTGGGTAAATTCAAAGCATCTTTTTCTAGGACTGAATTCAGGAAAATGTTACTATTTTGAAATTATCATCAGCATTGTCTTAAATGTTTCCCTAATTGCAGACAGACTTGGATGTGAAATCTTAATTGATAATTGATGATGTGTTTGTTCTGGAAGTATAAAAATTCTTTCAAATCATCACGTGGCAGGGTGAAAACATGTCTAAACAGAGAGTCTGAAGATCTTTCCAAGGAAGTTCTCAACATAACCTAGAATATGAGCTAAAGCCAATTGTTCAACACCTTTTGTGATAAGATACAGTAAGGGACAGACTCGTTTGGTTCTGGAACACAATATCCTGTAAATGCTTTGACCTTTAGATAGCAATGAGCATCATTCTTCTGTCTCTTTACATTCACGAGGTTCAATGTGATTGTTTGAACTGCCCACAACACTGTTGACCTTGCAGTTTGAGCTCTTGGCATCTCTTTTGTTAAGATGTCACAAAGATTTTAGGCTGTTACTGCTGACCTGAGAACTCGTTTGGCTTTTAGCTTGTTTCTTGTGTGACCTGTATTGGTAGGCATTTTCAGTCTTTTAAACATGTTCCATCCTACTGAGACCTGTCCATGGAGTAAACTGTCTGCTAGAAGTGGTAATCTTTCCCTTTTACAACACTACTTCCATCAAGCTATACTGAGCCCTACTGGCACCTTCTTGGACATCTGCAGGCAGCTGCTGGAGTCCTGCCGTGCCAGAGGATAAGCAGGTGACTGGCTGAACGGGGAAAGGGGATGGTGTGATTATGTATAATACAGCACAGCTTGTTTCTTGGAGGACACTGTACAGCCTGAGGCTAATTCCTTGGCTTCCTGCCTGGCTTCACCTCCATTGCTGCAAAACCTTTAAGTTCAGAACAGGCAAATGGGAGATGGAACTTTGCCAATGCCCTGAATCCATATTTTGTTTAAAAAAAATGTTTCAGATGTCAATTTTGCACGATTAACCAGAACAGAATAAAGCTAAGCTTTCTTTTTAAAAGAAAGTAATAACTAAACAGCACAAGAAAAATTACAATAAGCTGACGGCTCAATGAAAATAATATAGACAGTGTCCTTAAATGTCCTCCTCCCTGAGTGCAATTTTGATCAGATCAAGCCGTGATGAACTTGTCTCTGGCCAGATACTTTAAAACATTTATTTAGACAATAAAAATATGAAAAGTGCCCATGACCCACTGTCTGATTAGTGACAGATATTTCTAGAAATGGGGTGTAGGTACGTAGAACCTCTGTGTTCTCATGCTATTGTTTTTGCTGTATACTGTTAGTGTATGTGAAAGATATTAAAAATAAGAAAACAAGTATAACCCCCTTATTTTTAAGACAGAGCGTGGTAGAGTGCTAATTTCTCCGAAGTCAGCTTTTTGTGGAATAGATTTGGATTCTTTTTAGCAGGAAAGATGGGACAGTGTTTGTCTAGCAACCACTTAGGGGGAACTCTTCTAGCAGAGTGGTAAGACACAGCTCCTACAAGAGCAACATTTCATTTTTGTTGGTTGTCCCAATGACTTGCATTAACTTAGAAAAGCTGTAATGCTAGCTGCTACCTATTTTAGGCTGTTCAGTGAAATTTAATGTGATCCAATTTACTGTGAAGCTTGCACAAGAAGAAATCTGTTATGTAATTCAGTAGCAAAACCTCGGGGCCATATTGAAGCAAATTTGTGCGGAAGTCCAGTTCTTGGTGGAGAGCTGTTACCTTCACTGAAAGGTCCCAGCTAAGACCTTTACTGGAGGTTTTCTCAGAGTTCAAATGAAAAGTAATCTCAGTTTAACAGCTGAGTTTGTGGGTCTTCCTACTTAAGTGCATGAGATGGTATCTTGTGAAGCTTGCATGTCATATGACAGTTTAAGAATAAATGTAATAGCATGAGAAGCCCACCAAACTGATTTTGGCCAGTTATAAATCTCAGAATTTTGGATATGGTTGTTCAGTTCCCCTAAACTGCATTGTTAGAATTTATACTGGCTTTCATATGAAATCTAACATAATGCTGTGCAGATAGCATTACAAAGAGTGGGAGCCCCTACCTACAGCAGGAGTCTCTAGATGAATGTGTGGGACTTCTGTATCTCTGTGTGCCTGTTCCTGTTCTGTCCAGTTGAGATACCACCTATCAAACCAGTACAACAAGGCAATTTTAAAAGGAAATCTGATGTGATTGTGGAAGTACCTAAAAGTACACTGGTGCATGCAGTCTTTTTGGGATGGGAGACAGTCTAAATACAAACTTACACTCCCATTTCTGCATACAAGTCTTACATACAGTCCTTTTTCAGAACAATGACTGATGGGAAGAAAAAGCACTCTATATTGAACTGTGAAGCACAAGAGGGAAGGTGGAAAAAGCAATTAAATCATAATGTAACTGAGGAAGTGAACATAAATTCTGATACTAGTTTATCTAGTGAAAGGATGGATATCTATTAAGTATAATTCCAATGCAGGTGAGTAATCTGCAGCTAGAGCATTTTGGGGACTGTCAGAAGAAATGATTGTGTTTTAAGAATTGTTTTTCAATCCTCTTTCTCACTGTTTGATCCACAGTTTATGGGCAGGGATAATGCTCTCTGAAAACATCATGCTGTATTGGTGGCTATCTTGCTACAAAACACACTGCAGAGAAGCCAGCAGTGACCAGGAGGGCATTTTCCTTATTTGCAGAATTTCAAGAAGCACTAAATGGTAGACAACCTGCACCATCATCTCTGCAGCTCATTTTACATTTGTTTATTGTAGTGTTGGCTTTTTTGTTTCTATATGCTGTCATCTGCTTTCAAACATTCACAAAGATAAACTAGCAGACACAGCCTGCTGCATGTACACCTTCTCCTGATGCCTGTTCACTTATATTGGAATTTAAAACAACATTAGGGTTTGCTTTAAACATTGTTCAACATGTGCTGGAGCTCTTCAGCCAATACTAATCTTCCATTTTTTCATATTGTCTAAGTCCTGTCCTCACCCACCCCACCAAAAAAAGAATTTGAAGGAAGAAAAAAATTAGAAATAGTTTCCAAGGTTCCACAGTTACTCAACAGAGACTGTCCCAGGCAACTTTAACAAGTTAGAATTGCTGTAAAATGAGCGAACTCAACGTTACCAAGAATATTTAATTTTTTCCAGTGTATGTGATCTTGTTGAATAATGTGTGTGTTTCTTGTGCATCCTGTGTTCTTTAAAGCCAATTGAAATATAATTATATAATCAATTAGAAAACTGTTAATGGCATTATAGAACTTCTTCCCTGTCTCAGCAAAAATCCACACAGAGGCTGTTTGTAGCAGGTGGTGTGGTTGGAAAGGAGTGTATCTGTAGAATGAGGCAGTTGTTTCTGAGGACATGATGGAAACTTTAAATTCAGTCTGATTCCATGAAGTGAAGGACCACTGAAGTACATCAGGTATGCCATGGAGCCAGGCTCCTGACCTAGTCTCGCTGAAAAGAAGTCCTATATGTACTACGCTGCAATGTGAATCAAAGCACTGTAAGTAGGAGGGATTGAGTAAGACTGAAAGATTTTGCTCAAAAATGCAATCGCTATCTGATTTAAAGGCTAGGGTGCCCAGAGATACATGAGATTCTGCAAGTTTTCTCTGAAGTTAAAATGATGATAGCAAATGTGGTGTAAATTGTTTGTGGGCAATTGAAGAGTTTTTGATAGAATTACCACAGATCAAACAAGCTAGAAAAGACAGACAGATCCCTAAGATCCGTGCACTGAACTGCGTAAGCTGAGGTCGGAACTTTGAATGATTTAATCTAATTGTTATCTAGCATAAACTAACATCCCATTGGCAAGATGTCTTTGATTAACTTCTGTCTTGAACTAATCCTCTCAACCTAATACCGGTGTACAAAGTGCCTCTCTTGTGATAATTAGTTGAAGATTGGTTGACATTTCTTTGCTATGAAATTTTAATAATTACAGCTTGTATTTTTAAAGAATGTTTGAATTCTACTTTGGCTGGTTAAACATTCTGATTGGAAAAGGTCAGAGATTTCCCGATGAAACAAAATTTCTTTGGAAATGTCAACGCAACAAAATGAATTTTTCTTACCGAAGTGTTTTACACAAACATATTTGCTGGAGACAAAATTCTGTTAAGCTGTTGGTTCACACTTCTCTCTGTTTCAGTGTGGCTTCCTGCTGCCTGGCTTGACAAGCACTGTTGGACAAAGTGATGCCACTTTAATATCTGTGACCTGCAGGCTGGCCTGCCACACCACTTAAAATCAAACCAGACTATGGGATGTTGACATTTCCTTCAAATAACAGTGCCAAGAGATGACCAGTTTGAAACGTTGTCTTCGTGTACTATCGATACTCAGGCTGGTAGATGTAATACTGGGATCATTATATAGTAATTTTTATAAAGATGCTTTCACATCCAAAAGATGGGGGTTTATTGCATTATAGAAGTTATGGAGAAATGTTTGCCATTTAACAGCAGTCATAATTTCTGGTTCATGTCGTATGTATAAGCTTGGTCGGGCAAGACAGTACATAGCAAATTACCACTAAATTCATATACAGGAACATGGAATCAGTTCCCTAGGTAAGTGTAAGCTCAGACAAGAGCTTTTTGTGTCTTTTAATTGTCTATTAGTTGTATCTGAAGTTGGAAGATCTTGGACTTTTGCGTATGTCTACTTCATGTAAGAGACATCATTAGCCTGCCCAATTTTTCTCCTTTCCTCATCCTTCTTTCTATATCAGCTGATTGTGTGATGCCTTTGATTGAACTCTAACGTGAACTAACTGCAGCAAAACTGAACGTGCATGGCAATTTAGGAAGGTAGGCAGGCTGCTCTCTGCCAAGGCTTCTGAGCACAAACAGTCAGCTGGCAACCAGACTCTTCTCCAAATGTGGATGTAAGAGCTATACTTTGTTTTAGATTATCTTGATGTGTTGCAGTTTTGACAGTATTGCAGTACTTTGACCCTTAGTAAAAAGCTGGTCATGGAATATATGTAAATGATGTTTAATTTTTGTTCAAATCCCATTCTGGTTAAACAAATAAAATGCCATCATTTTATTTGGGAAGAGGATTATCTATAATGTTGAAAAATGTTGACCGTCTGTTCACTGTCATTAAGAAGTTTTGGCAATATTTTGAGAGAAAATGAGGTAATAGTTAAGTCAAACAACTTACATGCCAGCTGCTTTTTTAAAAGCTGCCAAGATTTTTTTTAAGTAGTAAACTTTGCCAAATGCGGCATTAAGCAATTATTGTATGTGTCCTTCTGACCCAACCTAAATACGTTCAGCCTAGCCCTCTAATGAGAACCACACCATATACTAACTAAAACATAAATAAACCAGATCTCATTGCACTTGAAAGTATCCCTTATGCAAAGGATATCAAGACCAAACCTGTTCATATGTACGGTCTCTTATATCATCTCTCTTAAATTCAAGTACATTTGTGAAAAACTCCAGGGAGGATAGGCACTCATCTTACTTACAGAAGTTGAAGAATTCAGTAACGTAGAACAACTGTATTTAAGCAGGCTAACCAAGAAGTCTCTGGTAGCAAATCATGTTTCCATGGCTTTTTGTTTTTTTCAGTTTGGCTGAAAGGACACGTACACTAAATGAGGCCAAATATATTCTAGGAAACATATCCCATTAAGAAGATTTTTACAGCTTTGGAAACTAACCAGAAACCGTAACATTGCTGTATCACCGGGGTGGCTGAGGTGACTCTGTGACCTGAAACTGTTTCTACATCTTCCTGCAAGGGCAGCATATTTTGGAATTGCAGTGGGGTCTTGTGTTTACTTTTGAAATCGACCAGAACATGGGCCCTCAAACTGTGCTCCATAGAGCACTTCCAGATGGCTTGGAAAAGCCCAGCAAAGAAGTATCTGTCATTGTTCAAGTAATTGTGCTTCATTTGAGTTGTATCCCAGGATTTTAAAGTCTTTCCAGTGTTTTTGGAGCAAATGGAGCATTTAAAAAGCTCCATGCTGCATCCTATGATTCTATGAGTTGTCTTAGCTTGAGAAGAAGTTATGTAGTCTCAGTGTACCAAGTGAATGTCTTTTCTGTTTCTCCTTTCTATCCTGAAAAAAAGTCTCCAGTTTTCTCAAATTGAGCTTCTCAAAAGTGAGGTGTTGCTGGTGTGGATTTAAGCTGAGATGACTACTGGAAATCACATATTCAACCAGTGGCAGACTCAGATTGCTCTGCTGTGATATGTCTTCCTCATCTGAAGACATAGTAAACCACGATGCTGGCATTGTGAGCTGAGGGTGCAGGAATGTTGCTCTGGGAATAGATACTTTATGATTTCTTGGTTATACAATACAAGCTGCCACAGCTACCATTAGTGATCTGGGTGAGTAAAGTAGTGTTCCCCTTGAAGCCAATGCCATTACCCCTGCTGATTTCCTTTTATGCATGTACACAGATGGGAAGACAAAACCAGACTAGTCTCCTCCCTCCCTCTTTGGAGCCTTGCCACAACTGGCCTTCTGTTCTAGCTTTGTATCTGTGGCACTTTCTCCAAGACTAAAAATGATGAGTTGTGCTACAGATTTGAACCATATGGACAAACCAGAGTTCAACAACAGTTACCTAGTAACTATCCCTCCCTACTTCCTAAATACTGGGGAGTAAAAACATCCCCATACCCAAATATTTTCTTTGTAAAAGTTAAGTCTTTCTTGGCTATAGAATGAAGTGTTAGACAAATCTGTGATGTTTTGCTGGCCGTATAACTCCTTAGAGCAGGACTAACATCAAACCTTTGTTTCTGTTGTTTGTTCATTTATTCACAGTAGATGAAGAATTGTAAATATTCTTAAAATTGTTTCCTATCTTCACCTTGCAGTCAGAAAGACAACTAAGAATTCCTATAGGAAGATAAACTCTCTGGTGTCCTGCCCAGGGCAGGAAAAGCAAATGTTAATGTGAGTCTTTGGAACATATGAATGTTTAGTTGGGTTTTTGCTTAACAAAAGCTGTGGGATTTTTTTGATGATTCCTGCAATGATGTCTCAGTGGAACATAGGTGATTAAGGCCCTCTTAGATTTGAGAAATGGCACAAGACTTTGCCTTTCCTCCCCAAGCAGTTAACAGACAAGAAAGGGTAACTTCTCTCCTGCCTTGAAATTAGCCAATTGCCATTTTCTTCCATGACGTTCTATATAATTCATGTGTGGGGTTTGCTACCTAGACTGTATCTTAGTAGTCCCAGCCTAAGTTCTCTTTAATACCTTGTTTTCTTCCTACCACTCTCCTGTCGCCCCATCCCAAAACTTGCCCATCTTCTGAATAAGTGTAATTGTTTAAGAATATTCCTGGTACAAATTATTTTTTAAAGATTTTTAAAATAAGAAGAGGTGCCCTTTGCAGAAATAAGAGTATTTTTTAAAGAGCTTCTGTTGGTAGTAAATGAAAGATGTGACAAAGATTTTCAGTGTGATCTCTTGAGTAAGTCAGCCTCTTGGAAACAGAAGGATCACAGAACCAATCTATAAGGAAGACCCAGTTCTAAGAGGTTTGGCAGGCTAGGAGCCAATTCATGAGCCAGGAGAACAGCCAACAGGAGGGATTACTACAAAGCAAACTTAATTAGGCAACAGATAGGCAGGAAGTACGCCAGTCATGGAGCCTGCAGCCAGATAGAGCAAACAATGAAGATGGTTAACCAGGCAAAACTGTGTTTGTGCTGGTAAAATAGGCTTTAGTGCCAATTAGGTGGAAGTAAAGCCAAATGCATGGGTCCCCCAGGCTTGCTGTCAATCCCCAAGTTTGGGGGGAAATATATGCAGTATTTTTGGTATGTATTGCAGCTTTTCCTGATCAGAAACCATAGATTTCAGAAGACAGAACATCTCAACATTTCTTAACTTTTCACGGTGAGTAAGGTTGAAAAGATATTTAGAGATTCCTTGCTTCAGAAGAGAAAAGGACACGTGTATCTACAGGAGAAAAAGGTAGGACTTGTGAGGCAACTTGTAAGTTAATGGGTTTTTTTTTGACTGTGGTATATAAAAACCTCTTGTGCCTTTAATAGAAATAACCAGACATTCTCTGAGTGTGGAAAAGGTGATATAAGAAGAAAAAAAAACAAGCAAGGGAGTCTCAATCACAACACTGTCTATGTATTCTTTGTGCAAAAGAAGTTAATTTCAAATTTAGTTTTTATTACTTAGAATCATCTTGAGGATTCTGGAGTGTGTTACCTAATCCCTCTGTATTACAGAGTGTCTGATAGGTTTAAAACAAAAGGTGATGTCCTCACTGGGCTATTTTGTCTGTGAGTAGGTGGGAATTACTCTAGGGCCATGGGAAAATGAAGGAGCAGTTTGATCATCCAAGAAGTGAAAAAAAGCCAGTGATTTTGGGAAACAGAAGAATAACTGAAAATCTTAGTCTAATACTAAGCTTCATCAACATTACAAAAGATTATTAGAATAAATGCAAGAAAATGATGGAGCACATAGCCCTTAAGAAAGGTGAGGGAGCAGTAGGAGGGATGGTGCATTCTGAGCTTGTATGTAGAAACTGGGAGTGCAACGCGGCTGAGGGCAGTTTCTAAAAGATCCTGTATGAAAGACTCACTCACACCTTTCTTAAGAGTGGAAAACCCAGATGCTGGTAAAACAAGACAAAGAAACAATGTCAACATTTCTTTCATCCTAATTCTGCAAAAATACACAGGTGTTTGCCAGTCTCCTTCTTCTAAGCTGTTCATTAGGGACATTTTAGCAGCTGCTCTCCAATAAATCATAAATCCATTAGATAGAACAGGCGTATTTTTACAACTATCTAATGTTAAGCTGATTTTATGGGTGACATATTGTGTACTCTTTGACCCTCTGTGGAATTGCCAGCATAGAAAACTTGGAGGGAAGGTGCAAACGAACATGAAAGGCATACTTGAGTTGTACCGGTTATCCAGTTACTTAGTCTGGAAAAAGGAACAGTCTAGTAGTCTGAAACATAGCCTGGATGAAATATCTTTATTAATAATAGATGATTTTTGGAAGCTTTTTTTTTTGGTCTTTATTGAAAAACACCAGAGTGTTGGTAAAACTCATAAACAGTCAAAGTAATTTAAAAATGTCTAGGTTTAATCCATAATAAATACAGTAGAAATGATGCACAACTTTGGAGGACTATTAGAAAGAAACCACTAGTTGTCTCTTAAAGCTTCTTGTACATTTTTGCAAATGATCAAAGAAAGATACCTAATAAAATGACTCAGCATGCACTGAATTCTCAGTGAGTACAGTAAAATGAAGATTTTAATTTTTTTAGTACCTAGTGTTAGCATTGTGTGATGCAGTTCTATGTTTAATTTTGTCTTTCAAACTACTATAAAGCTGTTAATTTTTAAGATAATTCTCTTAGATTTGTGTTCGCATCATGATATTCTGCTGGAATAGCATAGCAGAAACTGTGCTGTTTGGTTGACCTGTGTCCTACCTGCTGGCTCCTGAAGTTTGGGTCTGAATTAGCACCATGGCAAATCCTCCTCAATAGCAAGTTTTTCTGCTCCCATCTCTATTGCCAGACTAGCAACATCTACCTTCTTGTGTGTCTGGGTATTTCCATTTCCTGCCAGGTTCCAAAAACACAATTGAGTTTTTAAATGTGGAAAATAAATAACAGACACATCAGACAAGATATTCTTGCCATAGCTATGGCTGCTGCAAACTGCTACACTTGGGGAGTAGATTTTGGTGTAACAGAATTGTAAGCTCTGAGTATAAACACAGAACTCGTGCTCTGCAAGGCAAAATCACTTTATACAGCATATTTTTAGACTCTGCCTGTGTGTTGGTCATAGAACCAAGGAGGTGTCTTGGATCTGGGCGTCCCATCTCCCTATAGCTGTGAGATTTGTAAATATTCCTGTTCAGTACCATTTGGGTTTTTTGTTTATAATGTATTTTTTGTAACTTGAACCTTTGACTGCAGTGGTGGCTGGTTTGGACTGATGAACAATGACATCACTCTCAAAAGAGCGGAAGTTACAGCTCGTATGCTTTGACAGATAGTTCCTGGGATAGGTGCAGTATCCTAGCTCCCCGTTATTTGGAGCGGTGCAGTAGTGCT
This sequence comes from Neomorphus geoffroyi, assembly GCA_033558235.1. Classification (NCBI taxonomy): domain Eukaryota; kingdom Metazoa; phylum Chordata; class Aves; order Cuculiformes; family Neomorphidae; genus Neomorphus; species Neomorphus geoffroyi. Next base: position 7,599,873 of record JAUMJM010000045.1, on the reverse strand, counting down.
TACCCACAGCCCTTCCTGTGAATCACAGCACGTGTTATTTAGTAAGCTTTTCATTGGAAACACTATTTAATTTAGTTCCACTCATATATTGATGACTGCTTCCCCTGTTATCATGAATCACACTTTGTGAACAGCTGGAATGTAAATCAGGATATTCTTATGGGACAAATATAGATAATGGGTATTTTCTAGTAAAATTTTAAACAGGTTTTCTTTCTTCTCTGTGAAGCTTGGTTTCCCTTGATACTCACTGATGATGTTGGCTGTTCTGAATACCTACATGATGATGATGTGGCATTTGTTCTATTGTGGATGGCTAATAACTGAGGAACCCAGCTGAGATGGGGAACTCCTGCAGTGCAGGGCAGTTATGAACATACAGTAGGGGACACTTGGTGCTCCAAAGTGCTTTCTCCGTGAGAATTACTTTAGTTAGTTGTTTTCTCAGGTTTTGGTTAAGAAATCTTTTACTTACTTAACAGAATTTTCAGGAAAGTAGGTGACTTCTGAAATAAAACACTAAGAAGTTAGCACTCTGTACTCCTTAATAAGAGAACTCTGAAAATAGTTAACGAATTATTCTGGAACATATTTTCTGTCCAAACTCAGAGACATGTGAAAGAGAAGATAGCAGAAGGAGGTTTTCTTGTCTCATTTTAATTAGAACAAGTCTTCCCAACAGTACAAAATGGTTTTTGGAAGATGTTAACCTTTGGAATATCCTTAGCAGTGGAAATATAGCCCAGCCTGTCTCACAGCAAATTCAAAATAAATAAATAAAGTCTGCATGCAAAATCAAGGCAGCAGGTGGTCATTCCCTGTATAACTCCAGCTGCACTTGAGCTGTAAATCCAAAAGCATTACAAAACTAGCAACGGGACACCCAGTGGTTCCTTGTAGGCTTGGATCGGTGTTCCTGGGACATTAAAGGAAATTTTCCTAAGATTTAATGTTTTCTCTTGAAACAATAAATGACATAAGTGTTATCTCCAGACTTTTTCCAGGGCAGTGAAGTAATTAAATTTCACTTGTTTTTCCAACATCAGGACTAAAACCTGAACTAATCTATTCTAACCATTCATTTCTTTTTTATCAGCTGGAATGTGCGTTACCTCCTGGGAACGTTTGGGTGAATAATAGTTCTGCTTACAGTGGCTTTGTTTTATGCACTGGGTGACAGAAAGCAGCCAGGGATTCCTTCACAGTGTTAATGTAGCTGCATATTCTGCATTACTTTTTCTTGCACGAGCACATGTCAGTGTACCACATTTAGATGTCTCGATTTATTTAATTTTATAGCAGAGTATGTGCTGTAAGCAGTGCCTTGGTGCTCTTGTGTGCTTCTGTTGTTACTCATGTTATGAACTCTTTGGTCTCTGCTGAAGAGGAAAGCTGGGTTCCCTTGGTGTTATTCAGGGATTTCCCATCACCTATGAGGAAGCTAGGATTTTAATTTTCAAACCAGGCTTCCAAGAATGATGGCTTTTTTAAAAGAAGCTGTGAGTGCTGTAGAATGTTGGCAGGGTTTTATGCTGAAGGAAGTGCATTTCTGTAAACCCAATCTCCTTTCAAAATGGAGAGGTAATCTGTTGTGCAAATGACACCTAAAGTGACCATGCTGGTAGGTGTGTCAGTGTACTTCACTGCGTTCCAGTGCAGGGCATAACCCTTGGAGGATGCTTCAGGAACAGCCCTGTAAGCTGGCTGTTAGAAACGTACACAGGTTCCTGATGTTCAACTTTCGATTAGTTCAATCACTTCAGAGGTGAAGGTTTTCTTGTCAGCAGGTGGACAGACAGGAATAGACAAGGAGAAGGAAGTGACATTGGGGTTTTTTGTGTCTTACAGTGTCATGGAATAATTTGCCTTGGAGAAAAAAGTTAACTATGTGTCCCTTAAGGGTGGTAAAGCTTGAATAGCCCTTCCATCTTGTGCAATAGGCTTCTTTGAAACCTCCAGATATGTGAACTTTTCCAGACCTCCTCTTTGAGCAGCACAATTCTACTATGTTCCCAGGCTGTGACTTGCAGTGCTACACCAGGAGAAGCATTTAAAAGTGGTTTCCTTTCAAAATGGGTTGTGGATTTTTATTGTCATTTTGAAAAATGTTTTCATGATTTCTGAGCGATTGTGATGCTTATTCTCTCCATTTCATTGAAGTTTCAATGTTTAAAGACCTGCAGAGGAAAATGCAGTTTATGTAGAGTGTTTTGGTTTTTTTTTCTTTTCCTTTATATTACACTTTTTCAGTAAATGCGTCTCTTGGCACAAAGGAAATTGAAGTAGGAGTGTGTTTCATTTTAAAAAATAACATCCTTGTTAAATAATCCTGCACTTAATTAGATTTCCTCTGTTTTAACTGGACATAGAAACAAATAATTGTGACAAACAAAAATAAAGATTCTTGAGGAATACTGACTTACCTCTGATAAGAACCGTCTGGCATATACATAATTAGGTTTTTTTTTCAATTATGCTTTTATAACAAGCTCAGCATTTGGTTCCCATTTCTTCTTTGTACTTTGGGGTTACTTATGAGTAAAGCCTGATAGATTAAACATATTGGACTTGAAGCCTAAAACCCTGATTGTAGCATCTTTTATATCACTTTTTTGTTATATATTGGAAAGCATGAGATAAGCTGGCTTCTGCCTAGCAAGTACATGAGCACATACAAGCATCGTAGTTCTCTATTAGATACTTCTGAAGAGACTGAAAAGAAAACAATGACCAGTTTCCACATTGTTAATAGTACAGCTGCAGTTCTTGGTAGCCAGCTATGTCAACAGGGATCGCGTTCAGTGCTTCAGACTGTGGCCATAAAATTCTTAGAGGACCTGGCAGAAGTTAACTTGGAAAAGTCATTTCATGTTTCTGTGACTGTTTCAGAGAAGAGCCTGCTTCTTTTAGAGGACCTGTGATTCCTGATAAGTCCGTCATTTATGTTTCTGACCTGATTTGAGAAACTAAGTTGAATCATGGGTACACACAGTGAAAAATTGCTTTTTGAAAAGCAAATGCCCATCCCCAGGAGGTTGACTAGCGCTGTTAAGGTACATGACAGTGTAAATAGTTGACTTTCTGCCTGTCCTACTTTTTATTTCTTAAAGTAATCCCCAGGGATATTATATATAAGTTCAGTCACTTCAACAAAGAGTTTAAATAGTTCCTCACATACTTATTTTATGTGTGGAAATGTTTTACGAATAGATGTAAACTGTGAACAGGAGTGTTATGAGAGGTTTGTGCTTCCATGGGATTTGTAGCTGCTTTTCCATCCCCTCAACAGATCTGCAATAGAAATATCACTTGTAATGTAGCTCCCTCCGTTCAGTGTTTGGTTAGTTAAGGAGCACTGGGGCCATTGTGGGTTTACTGTTAGTTTCTGACACATGAAAATTTGCATGTGAAAAAGCTCTGACAGAATTACTGTATTCTCATCTTGTCTGAAATCACAAGGCCGCATAAAAGCAGTCTGATTTTATAGAAGCTGAATCAAATTAATACAAGAGAGGAAATGTGTTGCTACTCACCTTCTGGTGGTCTCTTCTGAAGGAGAGTAACACAGGAGTCCTTCTGGGAGAAAATAGTACATTTTTAAGACTTCGAAGTTGTTGTCTGCGCTTCGTCCCATCTGCATTGTCTTTAGCAAATACTTTTTGTGACTTCAGGCTGAGATTTTTCAGAACTCACTAAGAAGGGTTCTGAAAATGAATAGAATTGGGTTCCTTGTTCCCAATAGCAATGGGATTTGGATCTCTTAATAACCTTGGTCTTCTGCTGACCTGTAGTGAGAAGGGGAGCTATTTCATTTCTTCTGGCAGAACAGTGACCAAGGAGTGCCTGTTGTGCCAACTGTCTTCAGGGAGTGGGAAGGACTCATCACATCTTGCATTCTGATGGGGTCTCCCAGCTGAATGTCCCTGCCAATTCAGTGTGTGCTTCTGCTGTCACTCCCCTGTTAACGTGATGCCTTTTCTTTTTATTTCCTTCCCTATATCACTGAGGACAACATACTCCATGGTCACCCCTCGTGCAAAGAGAGGAATTGGTTCAACTAGAGAGCTCCAAGTCTGTGCTGAGAGCTGAATACAACCAGGCCGGGCAGGGAAAGCTTTCCAGCACTGCTGGTATGAGAGATCTTGCGCTCTAACTCAGGTACTGAATTGAGAGTCTCTTAAGTATTTGAGTTGTCAGCATTGTAAACAATAGGAAGAGCTAAACAAATACAAAGAGAGGGAGAATGAGGGAGAAGGAAACTAAAATGGCCTGCTTTTCCTGCTGTCATTTGTGTCATCTTCAGCGCTAGTTGTCCTTCTCAGACCCAAATCTGGTAATACCATTGACAGCCTCACCGAAGGCACAGAAACATGAACAAAAGCTGAGGGCAATCAGAACATTGCAGGATTAGGTCTTCAGAACTAAACTAAACTTTTCTTCAGGCAGTTAGTGAATGTTTGAAGTGGTTCAGTTTTCTAAAACTTGACTTGCATGTCCTTTTTTGAAGTGGCTGTTGAGCCAGTCATTCAGAAAGCAGGGTATCATTAGTGTGGTAGCATCTGTTTTGTGTGGGGATATGTGAGGCACAACAGCATCTTCTCTTGGAGTCTGTCATTGATTTTTAACTGGGATCATTTTCCTCTTTGCTAGTAGAAAGGAGCATGTTGCACAGGAGACTTCTCTCCAGAGCCTTCAAAAAAAGGCACTGTCAGGTGAGAGGAGGTTGCGAAATTGGACCATATCCACATACACTCTTCAGAGTAATTCCTTCCTCTGTTCCTATACATTACATTATTGGTGAAATACATCAGCAAATGTTTATACTCAAGAAAAGTTTGTACTAACATTGTGTCATGCAACTAATCTGTTTACGTTACAAATAGGGAACACTAAGTCAGGTCCATTTTGCTCCAGATGCAAGCATCTTAATAAATATTTATACATGACTAGACTGTTTACTTTGCACCTTGTAGTATAGTTGTATTAGGAAGAACACCTGGGTTTTAGTGAGGTCTCAAGGAAAGCTTGCTTCAGCTTTCCAAATTAAAGATTAAGAGCTCACCAAATCACTGAGTATTTGACAGGAGAGATTTAAATAGAGAAGTATCAGTTCTAGAAGTACATTTCTAAAATTGCAATTAACAAAATATTGGTGATACCAGGTCTGGATTTCACTCTGGTTCTGCTGTATTCCTACACTTCTCAGAAAGAGAAGTATCAGAGAAATACCAGAGTTTCCTCTAGCTTAGCTTATTGGAGGTCTGTTCTTTATGCTACCAGTTGCTAGCATTAAGTCATCTCTTGGCTGACTTTTGTGATGCTACTCGAGATTTATGTGAAAAAAATAAATTAACAGAGTTGTGAATCACTATCCTTATTTTGGGAGAGGCGGTAGAACTAGCTTTCCTTTCCATATTTAGGTGTAACTATACCTACATAATCTGATATCCAGAAGCAGATAGAAGTGTGAGAACATTTTCACTGGCTAGGCAGAAACAGAGAAAAGCCTGAATTTATTTTGCAGAGGATAATCCAGTTTCTTGATGTTGAAATGCTGATTGCCTGTGTAATGGTTGTATCACTTGAAGATACATGTAAAAACCTTAATGTTCTTTAAACTACAGAAGTGTGAGTGGAAAGCTTCACCATTCCGTAGAACAAAAGCTATAGTTATTAAAAGTGAAAGCTAGTTATTGATGTGTAATCTTGCGAGGTGGTGGATTGCATTAGAGAGACTGGGGAGCAGTAGTTTTAAGCCATTGCCAGGGGGTTTTGTTCTCTAATCTTGCTCAGTCTGTACTATGCTGGAAGCGGTGCTGCTGTCCGGTCATTTTGCAAATGTAGCAAGAGTTTGTCTGAACAGCACTCACCTCCAGCAAATATCTGCTCACTTCACCATGAGATGTGAACATAAACGAGCATTAACTGTTTCTTTTGAGTGTAGTGGCCTGGGGTCCTGTGAAGCTTTGGGTGTAAATGGACTCTGAACCAAGTTACACACGTCTCTAAGATAAAGTGCCCTTTGCTTGCTCCTAAATGCCACTGCATATTAGAAACTCCCTACCCTAATTCTTTCTAAGCACAACTAGCTATTCAGGTTACAAACTTTGGAGAGTTTCCAAAACAATAGCAAGCACCACTTGCTTGTCAGAACAAGTAGGGTTTACTCTTTTTTGCTAAACATGTGGCATTTGATCTGATTTAATTTTATGGAGTTAATGTTTTAACCACTGTATTCCAAGAGTGAAGGGACCTCATTCTTGCAAGATGAAAAACTAATGAAACGTAGTTATGTCTAATAAAGTGCTTTGATTTTTTTCTGGTGAATCTTTCTGCGTTGATGCTTCCTATGTTTAAATTAATTTCCAAATATTTTGCACAAGTTCTGGAAGTAAATAAAACCTACAGTTCTAGATGTGTACTCTTAAAATCTGTGTTGTCCCTGATTTTGTTTGGACAAGATTTAAGAGTTGTATGTGCTGTATAAAATTTGCATTCCAGTCTAAACCAAAAGTATATTTACAAATCGTCTGCTTAGTTCAATTTCTGTTTCTTGCCACGCAACACAGTGCTTGAGATACTATTGTCTTGATATACCAGTGTAAAAATACCAGAGTTTCGTGATAGTTTTGTGTTGAAACCTAATCAGAAAATTTATTGTGGAAGAGATTTTGTTTAAATCAATTATTTTTTGCTTATCACTTGATTACATTTTTTCTTACATTGAACTTTCACAGTATTACAAGTACTCTGTCTCTTCTTACTCTATCTCTGTAAAAGGATCAAATTATTCCAGTAAATCAGAAATATCTGTCCTGTAACAGCTATATTAGTGTGGGAGGTAAAATTCTGATTTCCATCAGAACTGGAAGACAGCATCCAAATGGTTTATAGTTTAAAAGGAGTATTTGTACAAAGACTCTCATTTCTTTGGTCTGATGATTGTTTTCAATATTTATAGTACAGCAGGGCTTGGGGCCTCAGCTACACATCAGGATCAGTTGTTCTTTGTATAAACAACAAAAAAAAGCCCTGCACCAAAGAACTTTTCTTCTAAGCATTAAATTTACTGACTTTTGGAGAAAAGCACACAGCTGTGACAAAACCATGGAACTCTCCCAAACTGTAGCTGGACACAAGGGCAGGTCTGGATTTTCATCCATCTGCTTTCAACTGAAATCGCTTTGACTTACTGTTTGCTGTAGATGTAAAAGGGATATTTAAAGGTCCATTTAATGGACCCACAATATAATTAAAATAAAATGATCCTCAGTATATGCACAAGCAAAGTTGAAGGATATGACACTCAAGGAACATGAGCTGGAGAAGGAGTCTGAAAGTATATTGGTGCAGTGTGGTCTGGGCAAGCACAGAATTTTGTAGCCTCTACCCTGGAGTAGTCTCTGACCTTGGAGTAGAGTGGGGCACCTTACAGCTGTCCATACGTGACCAGGTGAATGTGTTCTCAACAGACTTAAGGAGCCATGAAAACACCACAAGAAGCTATGGAATGTCCTGTTTTAATCATTACAGCATGGATCAAATTTTAACGTTCTTTTGTTTAATTTAAAGAAAGATAGGTCACTAATTTGATCCTTATTGAGTGACTGATTGTATGTAGATCACATAATTTAGGTAAGACTTAAAATCATTGGTGCAATGTATCTTCAAGATGGTATTGTCTCCCTAGGTGCTGGCTTACAAACTGCCAAATACAGGTAAGGATCTGATATCTTGCTTTCATGGAAGGCTACTGGCCTTTGAAGCTACTGATACTTTGAAAAGGTTATGCACTTCACACATTGCTTCAGTGGAGAGGAAAACAGTCGGTGTTAATACTTAGTTGTTTTTTTAACAAATACAGTATGAGCGGTTAACAGTAGAGTGGTATAGTGATAGGAAAAAAAAGGGGGCTATCAAACTAAGTAATATAGATTTGCTTCAGGTACATCACAATCTGAAGAAGAGAAGTCATCCCTGATTTCTTCCCCACTTGCTGTTCCATCCAGTAACATGAAAACAAGGAAAATAAATTCTTCTTTTCTTTTAGTTGTTCAGCAAAGGCAAAATTTCTAGGTAGTTAAATTTCACTTCCCCAGGATAAAATAGCTGATATTCCTGTTAACAGGTAAGAGCTTTGACAATGCAATGTTACTTGTGTCAAAAAATTTGGGGAAGGGAAGGGGAGGGCGTAGGGAAGGGCAGGGGGAAGGGAAGGCGATGCAGCTTTTGAGGCTCAAGTGGAAATCCTAGTATTAAGAATTTAAATCCTGTGCTTGGGCACATCCTCTGTGAGAGTGGGGTAAATGAACCCCAGATTCTGCAGCCTGCCTTTCCCATGACCACTTGTGAAACTGCCATTGAGCATTTCTGTGCCTGTTTCTTGGCTTTATCATTTGAGGCAATAGTAAAAGCAGGGAGGTGGTCACCGGATTCACATAGAAACCAGCTAGCAAGGGTCTCCCATGCGCATCCTGAGTGCTTGGTTCCACAGTAGGAGCAAGAACACAGCCTGTGCCCTTACTGTAAGTTGAGACACTTCATCTTACCTTAAATGTAGGACTGTTGGTTGACTTGTATGTGTTTTCCTCATGTGTACTCTTCAGTTTGTGCTGCAGACTGAAGGTAGACAGAATGGCCATGCTTCCCAAGTATTTCTGACCATTATGTCCTTTCTTTTATGTCTCAGATTCCTTTATTCTGCTTTTAAGTCTTGACCCTTTGGCCTTGCTCAGTGGCATGATTCCTCTTAGGCTTTGGTTGTCAGACACTTGCAGAGCTGGCATTTGCAGTCAGTGGCAGATGTAAGACAGCATTTCTGCTGATGCTGATTCAGCCGAGGAAAGATCAGCTGTGTTGGCAAGAGTGATGTTAGTGAAGGAGTGATGCATATGGGGCCTGATTCTTCTGTCTCTGACATCAGGGTTTTACCTCACGGAAGTAATTATATTTGTCTGTATTGATGTCAGTGAGAAGGTGCTGGAGTTTTCATAGGATCTAAAACTATAGAAGTGAACATTTATTCAGAGATCCAGATCCAGAGAATGCATTAACTCATATTGACTGTTCTGCTGTCCTTGCTGGCTGAAAGATAGGCCATTACAAATACCTACGGGGATTATGAACAATTTAATCTGGTGTCTGAAGGGGGCTGGTATGTATGTATGTGGCTGAGGGCAGCGTTTGTTGCACACTATGCAAATACAGCATGGTGTGAGGCTTTGAAAAAATAGTGTATGGAAGAGCACTGCTGCAGATAACTGTGGTCTAACTGAAGTTGGAGTCACTTCATGAACAAGGGAAATACAAAGCCAGTTTGTAGAAGTGATCAATAGAGGGTTCTTTTTTCTCTATTCATTTAAAGTAAGCTTTGCTTATTATTTTCAAACGGTAGTCTAATGATTGTTCCCTAGCTGATGGCTCTAGGGAAAGGGCTTAGATTAGTTTGTGTAGCTCAACAGTGGCTGTTCTGGCTGCAAAAGGAGCACTGGCAGCAACTTCCAAAGAGTCCTGCTGAGTCTGTGCAGACCAGATCCGCTTCCAGTGCTTGTCCTCCCAGGGTTTCTGGGGGTTTGCAATTTTTTATGAGCTGCCAGGAGGCTATTTGTAGATTTGAGGCAGTTTTGTTTCCTCTAAAATGACGTGTCATCGTGTTGGCATGTAGTAACAATACTTTTTGATGTAAAAAGTATGATGTTGGTCTAAAGCATGACTGCACTTGTAGTGTGCTGGTCCCCATTTTGTTGTATGATATCAGAATTTGCTGTCTGAAACAAACCCTTAAAACTGACTGTGTTGTGAACTTTGTGTCTCTGGAGCCTTAGATAATTCCTGTTATTCACTGAGCTCCATGTGAGGGCAAAATACAATGAGAAACACCGTATCATCTTTCAGACCAGTATGGCTGCATCAACATAACCAGTAAAAACTGGACAATATCAATATTCGTTGTTTGAAATGAAGAATATGCATGGAAAGAGAGGAAACCAAACAACATGATAACACTTACTATCTTTTTTTTAAAAAAAAAAAAAAAAAAGAAAAAGTTTTTGTAAAACATGCTGTCTCTCTCTGTAGACTTTTCCTGGTTTCCATCATTATACTGTCCTGGCTACGGTCATTCTTTAACTACTGAACTTCTAAACAGACTTAGCCAAAACTTGGATTTGCCAGCCATCTGTGAGTTACAAGTGAGTAAAGACTACTTTACTCTGTCCTATCTAGACATCAGGATTAAGGCCCACTAAAGACTTCTGATTTTTCAAGTGAGAAACAACGTGACTTTTGTATGCACATATGGATAAAAGGTATTGGATATCCTTGAAGTGTTTAAATTTATGCTGTTATTTCAAGCCTTTTTTTCTTGGCTTTATTTTTTTCTTTTGGATATGTAACTCTTTAAGCATTCTGAAAGCAATCAGAAGCAATTCCAGCTTTGATTAGCAGCTATTTTATATCAACTGATGAGCTACCATACCAGCCCCTCCCTTTGGCTTCTTGGTCTGTTTGCTTAACTGCAGGGTACATTGCTAACCCTTAGACATTTCAGTTCTGCCTGGGTACGGTGAAAGCCATTATCTGGTTTGCGGTCTGTCAGAATAGGGAAATTTTTCTTTTATTTTAAGAGGGAAGAAGCTGCTGAGTTACTTTGGAAATAGTGGCCTGGTTATTGTCTGTCTAAAGCTCCCTAGACCTAGCAGGGCAGCAGCAGTCAGGTTATCCTGTCATCATATACAGATCGCTGATTATCGTGCACCAGCGTTTGTGATCTTCTGCAGCACTGCTTCCTTCTGTCTCTCATCAAGGCCCAATGAGCACAGACCATGACAGGTAAAATCTTCTTCCAGACCTCAGATGCTCCCATACAAAGAGCCACGCTTAATCCCTGGTCTAGTGTGTAATTTAGTAATCTGCATGGTCATGAATTCCAGGGATATATGGGCAGGAAGCGCAGAGCAGTGTGGGTAGCAGGGCAGGCCTACAGAGCCATTTAAGTCTTTGTTGTATTGTGTAGCAAGGGATTTTGGGGACAATGAGACCTGTCTGTCAAAGATTAAGCAGACTGGAAGTGTAGTTTATACCAACAAATGAATGGAGCTTTTTGGAGTGTTAATACAGCCACGTAGTAGATGTCCAAGGACTTAAACATACAATTTATGTGATGACAAGCAACATTGGAATTAATAATTTATTCTATATACCTTAGCCAGTGGGAATTCAAGTAGGTGAAGAGTTCATTTCCATCCTTATCTTGATCAATATGCGACACTTATTAGAAGAAATGAAAAATCCTCTATTTTTTTTCTCTCCCTGACTTTGATTTGAAGTTATTTTTACTAATTGTGGTTTATTCTCTGACACTGCCCTAGTAAACCAGCCACTGACTGACTGGCGCTTCTTGTTATCAGGCACTGCAGTAAAATTTTGCCTGGACCTGCTCTGCCTAAGCCTCTAGAGATAACTGAATCTTGCCAAGTATTATGTTTGTAGATTTGCAGACCTCTGCTACCCTCCATTCCTGCTTTGGTCTGTGTATTTCCAAGCAATGTATAGATAAGAATTCACAGACTCCGTTTTTTTTCTCTTTAAAGTGAATTGTTTATATGTTTGCAAAACTCCCCTCAGCGCTGCTGTGTAACAGGTCTCAGAGAAAATTTTTTTTCTGTAACTGCTATCTTGAATAAGCAAATGGTTCCCATCTGAGTTTTACATCTTGACTCATATTATCTGTTCCAACAGATAATTTTGTTGTTAGCAGAACCCTGTGCAAGGAAAGCCGCTCAGACCTTTCTCAAGTGCCAGGGACATGCTGGGAAGGCTATGGGAGGCAAAATGTAGGGGAAACTGCTTGCAGAGTATCTATTGTTCTGCACTGACCCCTTACTGGACAGATCTGTGAATGGCCTACTTTCATTGCCTGCCTTCTAACTAGAAGCATCCTTTGGGGCTGAATGACCTTAGTGGATAATGAGAACTTCTGCTGTGTTTCTCTCATGTAAACAGAATGTTTAGCATCTGGAACATGGCCTGGGGAATAAAATTTTTTAGAAGTATGTGGGGTTTTATTTCTCTCTTTTCCAGAAAAGGCTATTATATTCACCTGATGAATAATGTTAATGCATGATATTTTAGTAAGTCTTAGAGGTAGCTCCATGCTGTATAGAGCAATGTCAGTTTCAGACTTGGTTTCAGAATTACGTTGTACTAAGTACTAAAATTTGGTTGTAATAGCACAAAGTCTAGATATTGGACAAAGGAAGGGACATAACTAATGTAAAAGTAAGAACAAAAGCAAAAAGACAAGATTGCTTTTATGGAACATCACTTTATTTGTGGTAATTTATAGGTACGCATTTTCTGTGTAACTGTGAAATGTAATAGAATAATTAGATGTTCCAGTATAATAAAAGTGAGCCAAAAAAGCAACGTTAAGGTCCTGATCTATAATCTGTTAGGCTATGACTTGGAGTGCAAACTAAGTTAGAGGAAAGATTCAGATTTTCAGTTCGGCTATTTCAGCATCATACAAGCTTGTTGTCTCAGGAGGAAACTGAGAGAAACTCTTTAAGGCAAGATCGGATACAGGCATTTAAAACTGCTTTTAGCATACCCATGTTGTACTTGTGATCTGTGTTGTTCATATTCTGAGATTCACTTTATATTCTGCAGAAACAAGGAACACAATGACAAACATGAAGAAGTGATCTCTTATTTAATATCGTATTAGTTACCACTTGAAAAACCACAGCTATGTTTTATTCCCAATATTAAAATAAATATGTGCTATTTTAGTTTGTATTAAGGAGTATTCACAACAAACTCACCTCAATATATAAATTATTACAAAATGCAGTACAACAAACTAATATCACTCTACTATTAACAGCCGCATAACTAGCTAGAGTATCTGCTGATAGACAAAGAGTAAAAGATTGAGCAACTTTTGTGAATGTTCAAAGGCAAGCTGTTGAATATGAAGATTGTTCTCTTGGATGATAATTTTGCAGCATGCAAACCAAGATAAGTTTTCCTGTTTTAGGTGGAATACAGTGAAAAGTTCACAGCAACACAGGAAACTTCCATAACTAGTGTGAAAACTAGGAGAGTAATAGCCTCAGTATAGCTGCAGCTGCTAATTAATAAATTAATCTGATATATCTCCATTAAAATGGTCCTCAGTTATGATCCTTTGAGAGAAATTGTTGCTCTAGGGTATTTAACGTGGAAAATAAATGACCAGTCTCCCTTGAGATGAGTCACACACTACATTACCACTTTTTGCTCAGATTGCATCTAGGCATTTTTTCACTATAATCCTTCCAGATAAGTTGCAGTCAAACAACAGTTCCAGTCATCAATTCACTGATACAATTCCTTGATAGCCACCTTCAAAGTAGAAGCAGCAAATCAAGGGGAAACTTGCAAAGTCTTTGGAATTGAAGACAAGGCTGTTTTCGGTAGCTGTGATGAACTGAGCATTTCTGAGCTCTGCAAACGTACCATTCAGATTAAAAATCTTTGCCTGGCAGAAAGTATTTTAGAGGTTTTTGAGTCCATACAAAGTAAACATATACTTTATTGAGAGAATTTTCTTTTAATGACCACTTCCAGCCCTTTAACATAATTAAAAAATGGCATTACAGCAATCTGGGAATGGATGATCTCAGCCCAGGCTGCACAGAAAAAAACTATGGCAGGCTCTTGCCTATCCACTCCAGTGCTTGACAGAGAACCTGGCTGGTGGGCATGAAATAGTTATCCTAAAGTCTCGTGCCCTTTAACTTCTTCCTGGCTCTTGCTGATTAGTGGGTGGTTTCTCTCTAGAAGTGCAGGAGGCATAACATCTTTGCTAGAAGTCTCTAATGACATTGGTGCAACTGTCCGTGTACATCTGTGTTCTCTGTGTGGCAGTTCCTGTAAAAATATTGCTTAATTGCTGGTCATAGGCAAGCATCATGTAAGGTAAGCAATCACTAGAACTGTTTCCGTGCACGGAAACCTCAAGACGTTTTTGTTTTTTTCATTACTGGTTTCTTTATCCTCCTTCCTTTCTTTACTGGTTAAATGTCACGTTTGGGGAAATTCTGGTGCAAGAGGACACTCGCTGTTCCCACAGCGTGAGGGAAATGGAAAGCTCTCTGTATCATACACAGAGCAGAAGGGTCTTCTCTAAGTCCTTTCACATCTCTTCCTCTCACACTTCTGGGTCTGCTCTTTATCTCTCAGTTATCTCCTTATCTATGTGTTATTGGGGGAGCAGGACATGTCTTGAGTGCCCTTGGTTTCCACTTCCCAGGCAGAAAAAAGTAGTCAAGTGTAGCTATAATGTGATATAAGAAATCATGAGCCAGTGGAGGGGTACTTGTGACCTTTTTATTACCAATTCTCTGTTTCCTTCCTTCCTGTCTGTCTTCCATTTCAAAATCCCTCAGATCTTGATGGGCACTGTAAAAGCTGAAGGACAGAGAATCCTGTCTATGAAAGAGTGAATTGCCCACTGAGATGTGCAGTTCCTCCTGCTTATTTGCTTCTTAGAGAACTGGAATGCCACATTCTCAATGCACCCTCTGGACTCGGAGCCAGTGCCACTGTGAGATGCCTGAAAGTCAGCGGCTCCGCCCCTCAGTGCCACAGGGAAAACCAAATCATCCCATGTGCTAAGGCATAGTGATACTGGGAAAATGCTGGTATGGGCAGTCTCTGCTCTTCTGTACTCCTTGCCCACGTCCTTGTTCTGTCTCTGATTTAAAACTAACTTTTCACAGCCTTTGCTTGCAAGGGGAATTAGGAATTTAAAAATTGAGTTTGTTTTAAAAGAAAGAACTGGAGAGGAGCCCAGAGCAAATTAACAGATCCGGACACATCAGACCCTGAGGAGCTGTGGAGTCTGTTTGGCTTCAGCATGCGGCTGAACCCTCCCTGCCTTTCTAAATACAATGTGCCTTTAATAGCCTTAACAGGCCTGACACTGGCAAGATTTCACTTGTTCAGTACACTACTTAATACAGCTAATTTTCTACTGACAACATTTTTTTTCAACAATGAATCTTCTGTCACTTGAGTCCATGAAGAACGCAGCTTGGAAATGCCAGCCAGGGGGGAGGTAGCAAAAAGTTCACTGTAGCTGTTCACTTAAACGGTTCTTTAGAAATACATGGGGCTTTTCTGGTTTGTTCTATAGGGTGCTAGGGTAAGTGGAAAAGGAGAATAACACAGGACTATGTGTACTTCTTTCCTCATGAGCCCATAGCAGGTCCCTGAAAAAGTAGTGCATTGTAAAGTGTATCTTAAGGAGAGTCAGAAGCTGTGGTTTCGTGGGCAGGAGCACTGTTGTAACTGCCCGTGAAGTCTCTATGATCCAGTATCAGTTTTCCCCTAATATCTAGTATCTACAGTTAGTGTGCAATCTTTCTCAGTAATGAGTTAGGTAAAACCCCTTTAAATGGCTTATGGACACTAGTACACTTAATCTTAGCAAATTTGTTGAAGAAACACTATATATACACATATATGTTGTATATTCATATATATACACATAGCACATTCTGCAAGGCCTGCAGCCAGGTGTTGGAAATTGTACAAGCCCAGTTAATGAACCCTGGTGTGTCTGAAGTTCAACCACATTGTTTGTCATGTGAAAATTAAAAGATAGAAACAATTAATAAATGAAATAAAAGCAAATGATCCCATTTTATTTTCTGATTTAAACAAGTAAGTTATAAAGTAAGAGAACTTCGAACAGACAATGTAAAAGTAGACTGCCAAATATTTCTGAGGACAATGAAAGTACTGACAGTGGTAAGGACAGTAGGGCTGAAGGGGGAAGCAAAACAAAGCTGGCAGTAATTGTGGGCTGCCTTCCTTTGCAGGTCACTCTTGTGTGTCGCGTATCACTATGAGTTACTCAAGAATGAAGCAATTCTAATTATTCTTTTAATTCACATAGTTTTCAATAACCATGAAAACTAATTATAACCACTTAGCTGGTCCTTTGCAAGAGTACTAGTGATGTAGATACCCGCTGTTCTGTATTGCCGTAAAAGTCTTTACTGGCTTGTAAAGGGAAAAAAATAGTTGGCGATAAAACCAATGGCATCCGCGGATCGGTCTGCTTAGAGAAGAGCCCTGCAACCAAAGCCAGCAGAGTCCAGGGACTTGCTTTTCATTCAGTCTGTCTCATGTCTTGGGCACTGACTGCAGAGAAGCTGTCTCTTGGTCATTTTCTACTGCCATGTTCTCACTAGAGATGAACTGTGTGCATTCTGGATAAAACATACTTTACATACCATCCCTTGCCTACTTTCTTGTACAACCGTCAGGAAAATTGAGAGAAGTCCTAGGGAAACCCTGTGTTTTCCCCTGAAATAGCTAATTCTTTTGTATTAAAATTCAGCTCAGGACTTGTGCTGCTATCAAGAGATGTACACAATATTCAGAAGTTTCCTCCGCTCAGTTAAGGGCAGGAAAATGTTGTGACAGCTGCTGTCCTATGTGAACAGGTCAGGGAACTGTAAAGGCTTTCTAAAACATTTTTTAGAGATTAGGCACCAAAGACTTGGGAGAGAGAAGACAAACTGAGGTTTCAAAAGACCATAAAACCACATAAACCATTCAAACCTTTGGCTCTACTGTGCTCTTTTGTTAAGTAAAAAAATGCTTAGTTCATAAGTAAATTGAAGTCAGTTAGACCTCACTTAGTGCAACATTTTTATTAAGATTTTATTATCATCTGATCCATCCTTTCAATATAAGCCCTATTTTTTGGAATGTTGATGAGTGGTGTAACACCCGAGCTGCATGAGGGCATGGGAACAGTCCCTGCCCGCTGTTACCTCCTCCTTCATGCCTCATTTCCTCAGTTGCCTCTAAGTGAGGCTAAAACACATGCGTGGTTTCAGAGAAGTACTGCCAATTATCGTTCTTGTGTGCAGTCAAGCTAGCAAAAAACCTCTTTTTACCACTGCAAGCAGCGAAAAGTTCATCTTGGGTGACTGTATCACCTGAACCTCATGGACAGTTAGCTTAAACAAACAGCAGGTAAGCTGGGGATCCATCTCTGCTGGCGTGGTCCTCTGGGATGCAGTTCATCAGTGTCTGGTCTCTGCAAGCTGTGGTAGCTGTGTCAAACAGTTTCTGCTGAAATAAAGGCATAATGCTGAGGGATGACCATGAAAAGGGCCAGTAAATGTCATTAAAATGTATAGTGTAGCTCCTTAAAAATAAGCTTTAACTCATAATTTACATACAACTGTTATTAATTAGTTGAAATACATTGTAAGCCATCACCATCCTTCCTAAATCCCACTGCTTGTGCTTTATTTTAAAAAATCTCCACGAATAATATCTGCCTTTCTGTAGTGCCGATCATTCTGTATGATGCTCAGTGTTACCCGTGGATCTCCTTCTCTCTGGAGCGCAGTGCAGGAAGGCTTTCACCTGGCCAGCGCATCCCTCACACAGATGTTACAGCTCACAAGTGACTTTCTCTTACTTTCATGTTACCTGTGTTCTCTGTGGCCTGGAGCCCTTCCACACGCTCTTGCTTTCTTATCTTGGACATTTCAGTACATCAAAGTGAAAAAGTAATGTGAGTTAGTGTAATCCTTTTAGACTGTCTTACATTTTATTTAACAAAGTAGTTTCTTTAAAGGTTATGAAGTATAAAATGAAATAATTACTTAGATGTAACACTGAGTCATTCCTGGCATTGTCCATGGTGGGGAAAAAGAAGACAGTATGTGGTCTCTTTTTGTGCTAGAATAGAAGTTGCAAATATGTGGGCTTGATTGGGTCAGGATGTTCCATTAAAGTTTTTAACTGGTAATTGAGCATTCTAAAGAGCAAACTTTTCAGAGATTTAAATATCCAATCTCAAAATAAAAATACTTAATAATAAACATTTTTTAAAAAATATCTCAAGGATTTGTATGCAATTCTATATTTATAATGTGGTAAACCTTCCGTGGCAACTTTCTTTATGCGACTGAAGTACAGAATTCTGGAAGCAAATGGTTTATGGAATAAAATGTCTTTTTTTTTTTTTTTTTAAAAAGGCAGTTTAAATATAGGTTGTAAAACCATATATACATACACAGATTTTTTTATTACCTAGATTTTCTATTTGTTGTCAAATCTAGCCAGGCTTAGTGGAAATAACGGAAGTATTTTTTGAAAATGGAGTTTATCACATGAACTAAAATTGGAAATTATTATGAGAAACAACCTGCAGTTGCTCAATACTACTTTAAAACATTACTCCCGAGATGACCAGAGCGGCCTTGACAGTCTGCGGTCTGAGCATGCTGAGCTCTTCTTTGCTGAAATAGAAACCTTCTAAAGTGAGTTATGACATTAAAGAATTTCACAGGGTACAGGAATAATTTATGTATTCTCTTAAAAATAAATAAATAATTAGCCTGATATCCTTCCCTAAAAAAACAGAGAACAACAAAGGGGAAAAAAAGACGTATGAGATTTTTGGGAAGGTTCGGAATAAGGTAGGACTGTTGCACAGAATGTTTTTTCCAGCCTGATATTTCTCTGTGTGTCTATACAGTTTTGTGTATTCATCTTATGCTATGGGAGTAAAAAGTTGTGTAGAGTAGCTCTATATTATATGACAAATGAAGCCATTTTGAAGAAGTGTTTTGCTAAGTTTTCAGAAGAGAAACCTGAAAAATAATCTTTAAAAATACAAAGCATTTCTCAGTAGGGAAAATAATTACTTGCTCTGGAATGTGAGCAGGGCACTGGATACCTGACCTGTAATTTAGGAAAATAGTGAAGGATTTTTCATCAGTAATTATTATTATTGCAGTAGAACTGTGGGGCCCCAGCTGAGACCAGGACTTCTGTGTGCTTGGCACTGTCTGTCGAGCAAGAGATAACCACCACCACAGGAATCTGCAGCAAAGGCAGGGCAGACGGAAGAGAATAAGGGAGTGAATGGAGGCGGAAAGTAGAAGCTATTGGCCGAGGGTCCTGCTGCTCGTTGATGGACCGTTAAGTCACCTATAGACACCTCATCTGAATTTGGTGCGAGTCGGGTGTCACCTTTTGTAATGTGGCACCCCGATCAGAGGGGTTGGCCGTAATTTAAACGGGTAATCCATCTGCTTGTGTGCAAGAGCATTTTGAAAGACCAGTCCCTTATGCAGGATCTCCTGTACAACTCAGGAACCAAGTCCATGGATCTTCCTTGAAAGATCCAGGCTAGATTATCCTTAGTGTATGCACTATATGAGAACATACAATTTTAGGGTGTTAATGATTGGCTCTTTGGTTTGTCTTAATGTAGTCAAATGAGTATAAGATACTTCAGACTACGGAGCATTTTCTTGTGAATTAAATGTGTGTCACTAGCAATGTTTTGTGTTGATAAAACATTGTTTATGAGGAAAATAATGGGTGAAGAAATAGAGAGCGTGAATACTGCTTTTAAAAAATGTGGTCATTGAATTCTCATAGAGGAGGAACTATAGTTTGAGAAAATCTTTAAGTTCAGGTGCTCTTTTTATACAGCGGACCTTCCTTCTGCTGAGAAAAATAATAATGATGATGCTTTACTGCATGAAGCATGGCAGGCTATGGATTTACTAACTGAAGCAGGAATCAGTTCTGCCCTACCTGATCAGCCGTATTCTGGTTAGTTACTAGTCCTGCTAAACTTATCTTGCTTTGTGAGTTCCAGTGTCCTTTTTTAGTGGTGAATCACTGAGCTGGTACTTGATAGTGAGTGAGGCTGGTAGAACTGTCCCCCAGGTAAGTAAGCATTTGTATTATTTTTTTGTCCCTGAAATAAGGGGCATATCAAGTGGTTCCATGCAACCGCCACGTGTGTTTCTTTCACAGCGACAAATCAAAGAGATTTACACTTTATTCTCCACGCTCACAGATGCAATGGAGAAAAAAAGAATGTTAGGAATTTGCAATGCTATGTGCAGCAGCTCTGCTTCAGTGGGCGAAAATTTATGTGGGGTATTAGAGTTGGCAAAAGGGGTAGGGACAATAGAGAAATGGTGATGTATTGGGTTGTGTAGCAGTGAATTCCTTAGAGAGGCCCCATCATTACCCAGCAGACTAGCCTTTCCTCATGACACCCTGGGGTACAGGTGAAGGGAAGAAGGCACATGTTGCAGAATTTTTTCCATCTTGAAAGACATTGCCATCAAATTACATTTTCAGGCCATTTTGTTTTACAGCTTTCTGCAATGTAGTGATTCAAAAGCAACGGGAGGTTCCTGTCATAGCCACTTTTATGTCTTGGTTACCACACATTGAGAATGGAAATCTGAATGTCTGAGACATCTCTGTATTTTTAGTGGTTTGCAACGGCTAAGTGCATGACAGAGATGCATATGACTCATATTGAACTGGTGGCACAAACCATTGGTCAAAATCCTGAAATTATCTATGGAACTACCATGGTAATGTTAAGAAATAATGCCATTTTTTACCAGCATCGTGTTTTATTACAGAGAGATAGAATCTCATTTATTGCTGTTTGTGTAGTAGAATACAGGTCATGGTTTTCAAATGTATGAAATTCTCCTGGGCATTTGAGAAATATTCAGTCACAGTAATTTCATAGGCCGTGTCCTTGCTTGATGTCACTAGCATTCTACTGTTGTCTTTTTAAACATGGGTGTGATGCAACCAGGAAACCAAAATGATACCGTTTGTGTGGCTTTCTGCAGGCTACTGAACTATATACATTGAAAAATAAAGATTAAAAATAGGAAATTCTGTTGATTCATCGTAGTTTCTCTCTGATATAGTCCACATTTTATGTTTAAGCTTGTCCTCACTGCTGAGAGATGTTTTATTCTTTTTATCCTGTGGGTAAGTAAGAGCAATCCTGATGCCAAAGCACAGTAAAGACTGGGCACTTAACTTTTTACTACAAGGTAAATTCATTGAGGTCAAACAGTTGTTCCACCTGGTGTTGAACCGTGTAAGTTTACGTTGTGGTAAAACCTGAGTCTTCATTGTGCTGTTATCCTGGAATTGCTCCTGCGCACCACAGTGCCTGCTCCTTATAGCACTTTTGTCGTGGGACAGTTCATGGGACTGCTACTGAGTGAGGAAAAGCCCTGCTTTTTTAGCTGTGAAGGCAAGCCCTTTCTTTCACCATAGAAAATGTGGTTTCCATCCACATAGACTTCAAAAGACACAGTAGAAATTCTTGAGAGCCTGATTATCACAGCATAAGCGCATTATTAGAGAGATTAGAAGCACTTTACTGTGTCTTTATGGTTTAGTGACACTCTGAGGGACTGGACAAAATTTTCAAGTGCTTTTAAAATCTTCCTTGTAGGACACTAAGGCAAAAGAGAGCTCTTTACTTATGGGCCCTGAAATCCCAGAGAACATATTTAATTCTTCTGCAGAACTGAACACAAGCAGGACATGTAGTTACTCATCTTTACTGCCGCATTGAGATATATTTCTCAAAGTGACCTGCTGCGGAGTGAAACAAAAGGCTCCTGAAATTTTAATTCCTGTCAGTTCTAGTCGTTGTGAAACACTGCCATTAACCAGGCAATCAAACTAATTGAATACAGAAGTGTTAGCAATTCAAACAAGTGAGGAATTCCCAGTGTGTTTTCTCTGGAAGCTTTGGTGGGCTCTTGGGTGCTGTTGCTTTTGTGCATGGTGACTGGCTATCACAGTGACTGCCCATTCTTAGAGTATGTCTGTCACTCCGCTGCTGTGTTGCCTTGAGGCAAACAGTCCACAACCCATGTCTTGTAAGCCCGATGTTGCCTGAGAGGCTCTGAATAGCTTGTGACCATGGGAAATAAAAAAGCTAAGGCTGAGGCTGAAAGTGAGAGCAAAGCATGTGATTTTCTTAACATGTTTCTTGTTGTGTACGGTTGCCAAGGACCCCTGAAGATTAATATTATGATCATATGGTTCCCAATATAAAGGAGTCTATTGATAATTAGCCCAGAGTGAAGAAAGCTAAAAATAATCAACAGATAAGCCTTTTCAGATGTAAATCTGTGCCTCTGGAAGGGCACAATACGGATAGAGTCTAGACAGAAAAGGTAGGCAATATAAAACATGCACTTGACCTCAGTTTAAAGGCCAGGATGAAACTCACAACAGAAAGAGTGACACGGAGGAATTGCTGTGCTTTAAAAGAAATCTGCTTAAGTAGTGAAGAAACATGGAATATGGAACAAAAGATTTTAGACTGAACATGTACTAAAAATTATCCTGGAAAAAGAATTTTTAAAATAAATACAGTTTCACTTTACTTGATTATTAAAATGTAACGTATTTTTAAATTAACTGTAAGGTCTTTTACCTGCCAAGGCATGGACTTTGTATGTCTCCAGCTGAGAATACTAAAACACTTGCAGCAGGGAGCTGCATTCCTTCTGCTGTTTTAAGGAGTTAGGGAAGTAGAAGGGAAATACTACCATGGACATGAGTGTGGAGGAGAATTGAAAGGAGGACAATTTATTGGTTTTGACTTCCTCTTTTCTTCTATATCTTTTAATGTAAGGTTTGATTCTTTGCAATGATAACTTCATGTAATCCATTTACTGTCTTGCTGGTAAAAAGCATAGCCTTGAACTGCCATTTTCTGCTGGTACTTTGAGACCTTAAACTCTTGATCTCACAGATTCTCTCAAAAAAACACCAAATGAAAGTTACAAAAATGTCAACGCAAAACTCTGCATTAAATGCCCAGCTGCCAAGAGGCAGCTTCTGAGTCTGGTAAGAAACCAGAGCACCTACAGCAGAATCTGTTAAACATTGGTACCACACTGCTTTGCCCATCCATGTAGTGACAGAATAAGTAAAAGTTTATCGGTCACGGATGAATCTGTGCAGCTGTAGAAAAGCCTGCCATCTTCAGGCAACGTTCCGTCATTGCACCCTTCTTTTTGTGCCACCCTGACTATAAGTAACCGGGAGAGCACAGTGGAATCAATCACTGTCTTGAGCCAACCTTTGTACTAGTCGCAAGTACTCTGGAGTGTGCTTTCTGACTGCATGTGACGCATGCACTTCTTGCACCTCGTGTTATCTTTTTGTTGTGCTTTATGTAAAGCACATGCAGGATCTTTTTGCACTTTGCATCTTGGAAATACAGGTGCAAACTCAAGCAGAAGCAATCAGTTTGGCCTCAAAACACTGTTATCTTCCCCTGTTCCTTCCTACAGTAATATGGGTAATAATAAATCTTTCACAAAAAAGGGGAGATTTCTTACTATCACTCATGACTTACATAAAATAACCTCTAAAAACACTTTGAGAATATACAGGGGAAAGTTAGGTTGTCCTCACCACCTTGAGAGGTACCACATTGCATTAAACGTTGAGTTGGGTAGAGTAATTGCAAAAGAGTTTGTGGACATGCTACATTGACTTATTTTTTTGTTGTCTTTTAGGGTCGACCAGGACCAATTGGGCTTCAAGGACCCATAGGGGCCCCTGGAATTACTGGCACAGAAGGTTTGCCAGGAGCAAAAGGTGAGAGAGGAGCAGTGGGCTCCCCTGGACTAGCTGGACAGAAAGGTGAAAAGGTAGGTTCAACGTTGACTTTTCTGTCACTGCAGGAGATCTATGGCCTTGTATATATTTTTGAATGAATACAGGTAATGCTGGACTATCCGCCTGTGGTAAGAACATAACAGCATTTCATTAGCATTACTAGAGAATCCCCTGCTTTTGTTTTTGAATGAGAATACAGTTCCTAAAGCTACTGAACACTGTAGCCATCCCAGTGGATGAACCAATGAGTGTTATTCACACTGTGTTCAGAGAGATCTGGAGCTGATTCCTGTGTAGAAGATCCCTTGTTGGTGTCCAGAAAAGCAAAAGGAATGAGTACTAAATGGAATCTGCAATTCAGTTTTGCAGATGCAAAGTTATTTTTAAAAGGAAGAATACTATAAACTGTGTCATATTAGTTGGAATAACCCATAAGGTGTGGGTGTCAGTGAATGCAGTGTGCAAGAATGGGCAGAACAGCAAATGTCTTAATACCCTCGGGATCTGTTCTGCTGTCTTTTCTTAGGAAGGAAGTATCAAAAGGGGAGTCTGCAGCTAGGCAAAAGAATGAATGGAAGTATCAGCAAATACTTTCTGTAATAGAGTGGACACATATGGATGGTTCCCATTAAGGAAAGTTTACATTGTGCATCGGACATGTGTTTGCATCTTGAGTTTTGGGTTACATGCAAAGGACTCAGAGCCCTGTGTAGGCCAGAGCGATGTATATGCCCCCACCTCACAGCCTGACAGAGGTTATGTGTGGGTTTGTAAAATGGGAAAGTCTGGTATTGTCTAATGCAAGGACTGGGATGAGAATCCCACTCTTGTGCCTATGAAGTTGGACAGAAGGAATGTTTCAAGGACAACAGCATGAAAGCTTAAAAGAAAGGAAGTCCTGCATACTGTGCTTGGTTTCTAAAATCTAAAGGAAATCTGGGACATCAAGACAAGGGCTTGCATTTTAAGACTATCCCAGAGCATCTCACCAGTCTACTTGATGTGCTTAGGTACTCAGGTCGTGTGTGCAAATAAGGAAAAGATAGATAGTTTAAGTACTGAGACCTGCAGAGCAGAGTTTGTCTTCCATATTTTCCCAGCTATTGATAGGTAAGCTACCTAGATGAAAAATAGCTCAGTTGTACTTCCATATGCTGCAGTTACACCCTCTTCTCATTTAATATTAGTCAACACATTGGAATTCTAGTCACTCTTTCTCATGAGACAAAGAACCAAGTAAGGTGAAAATTATTACAATGATTACACTGTTGCTTCAGTGTTGTGTTCATCTGAAAAGCAATGGAGGATTCACAACAAGGACTGAGTGCCGATAACAGTGATAGCGTTCTCATAATTCTAGCAGGTAACACTGAAATCATTAGACCCAAATTCTGGAAGAACCAAAACCCAGGATAGGACCTGGTCTTTAATGGTTTGAACCAATTTCCTTACACTGAAAAAAAATCATTTATTTACTCCAGAGCTGCTGTTTCTATCCATTGAAATGGACACTTATGCAATATCAACATCCAATAAGATTCTATCTCTTTGTCCCTTGTGGACACAATATACTTTACCTTTCCAAAGTGAGAGCAGTTTGGGCTGGATATTCTGCTTACACAATCTGTTTCATTACTATCCAGAGCAGAGCAGTAGAACCCATGAAGTGGTAATTACTTGCAAGTGAGCCAGGGGTGGTCTGAAGTTAATACAGTGGTCTGCACATCTCTGAGTGAGGCTATCCAAGTACAGATGGAAAACCCCTTAAGTCCTGTTGAAACTCTTGGAAGGTCAAGTGTGACACTGAAAGTTAAGCTTATACTGAATTGTTTGTTTTCCTAGCATCTTGTTTTCCCCAGATGTGTAGTAGTAGATTATATTTTTACTTTAAATTGCCTGATTAAAACATTCCTGAAAAACTCATTTGGCATCCAGTCAAGCCTAGATGAGCAGTTCCTATCTTAGCTGACTCCTGCAGTTGGAGAGAACCTGCTCAAGGTAGTTTGCTCCTTTTGGTTTTGAAAGCTAAAGTCCAAGATTGAAAATGCTGGAGTGAAAAGTATCTCACAGGTAACTGAAATATACAGTTTGATGAAGTAAAATATAACATGTATTTTTTTTTTCAGGGCCCAATGGGAGTTCCAGGTTTTCAAGGCATCAATGGGATCCCAGTAAGTTTGCATATGTAAATATAAATCACCAGAATATTAGTCACAACCAAAAACATACAAGCACATTGAGACTGTCCCAGCACAGGCACAGTGTATCTTGCAAATGCTTGCTTCTTTCTGGAGGGAAATGGCAGTGTTTATTAGACTACCTGGTGATCCCGTGCTGTTTTGTAAGAGGTGTGGATCCTATTATGGAACAATAGGAAGTTGATATATATGAGGAAGTGAGACTGAGTTACACAGGGATCCACTGCATCATTGATAAGCTTTTCTTTCAGCATCCTGTTCTCTCAGCACCATGTTTAGAGAGCCCCTTATCCATAGACTTAGGAAATCGCAAGGGACTTCAGACAGTTAAACAGGCATGATCAGCTGTGTTTCAGGCCAGTTTTAGTGTGTGTTTCCTAACCAATTCTTAAAACCTTGTAATGATGAAGACTAACTTCTCTGTCAGAAAACTTCCTAACTTCAGTCTTTCTTTCTGCAGTTTAAACCTCTTAGTTCTCGTCATACTTATCATGGGCACAGAGAGTAGATTCTTCCCTTTTACTTTCTAGTAGCTTTCTTGTATGTGATAACTGTTAACAGGCCTCCCTCAATTTTCTTTTGCTATGATGTGAATGGAAACAGTGAATAGAGCTGAGGCCCTCCAGAGAATCCTTGCCTCTCTGCTAGGTGATAGTTCTGGTTTAGATCTGAGCCTTTTAGAAATCTAAAACAGGAAAGAGAGAATTGCTGGATTTTCCAGGTGATAGGGGTAGGTAACCACTTTCCCTGACTGACTATCACAAATATTTTTGTTTCTTTCATTCTTTAAAAATTTAATACTGTAGTGACAGTTTTTGCCTTTACCGTACAAGTGATCGTGTGCCTAGAGTGTTTTGACCAGCTTTCTTTTGCTTTGGTTTTCCATGGTGACTTTTGCAAAGATGCCTTACAGACACTTTACCTCAGGGGAATTTTAGCTGGGCCAGCTTAAAGGTTGCCCTGAACTTCCTAGTTCTCTATACACTATTCAGCTATTCCTGCTTTTTCCTTCTGATATTAGAATTCGTTTTCTTTTCTTGATGACATTTTTCCATCTTCCGTACATTTGTACCCTCAGACTACATTCATGCTCTTTCTCATCTTTCTACTTCCTTGGCTCACCAAGACCTCCAACAGTTGAGCTGTGTTTTCTTACTTCCTATCAAAAACTGAATTGTTTTGATAGATTGGCTGAAAATGCACAGTTGGCCCTGTAAATGAGCTTGCTTGATTCCAGTTCCGTCCTGGCCCTGGTCCTTCTCTCCCCCTCAGCTCATCGTTGCCTGTTTTCTCTCCTGCTCTACTCCCTTGCTATATTTTTCTATTCCCACCAGCCAGCTCTCTAGCTCTGAAGAGAACAAGCTGTTCCCATAATACTTAATTTAATTGAACACACTGTGGGAACACGCTGTTCTCAGGGTGTTTTTTCAGATGAGGTTCTGTAGAAAGGGGATTCCCAGCAATGAAGACAGGCAGAGATACAACCATTGCCAGGTAGTTGGCAGTGACAGGCATTCCAAGGAGAGAGTAGGAGAGGTAGATGAGAGGATTCAAAGCTTCCAGCATATGCAGATCATCTCTGTCTACTTTACAGTACTCTGGAGGCGGGCGAGTGGGAAAGAGGCAGATTTTACTGCTCATGAACAGAAAAGTGCTCACCACTGTGGCTCTTCTGTGTCACAACTGCAGGACAGAAAAAGGGTAAAGGGAAATTAATTCATATTGTTTACATTCTAGCCATTGAGATAAATAGAATACTTCCATTCTAAGGTGAAAATGGCAACCAACGCTGCTTGAGAAAATATTTATACTTTTACCAGTTGCATATCAGACTAGGGAGTACCTTAGGTTTGTTTTGAAATGCATATGAATGTATGCTCATTAAATGGGTGTGTGAAATGCAGAGCAACAGAGAGCGTGCATGTGCTGATATGTGTAAGTCAAGTGAAAAGATAGTGCTGTTTCTGCACAAGAATTAACATCTAAATATGATCAGAGATTCTTTGTAGTATACAGGTATGTTTGCATGGGCAAGTATATTTTAGTCATGGCCAAAGGACTGCAAGGCTGTGATTCAGAGGGGAATCCGAGTATTGACCTTAAGGGAAGTGGTGTTCCACTGAGTTCCCTTGGGGAATGCTGGTGGCAAGTAAATCATGTTGTTGCAGCTGGCCTGACTAATCCCTTTAACCTTGTAAATACAGCGGCTACATGTGTTTATTGCTAGCCTTTCTGTGTCATGCTCTAGAAGAAAGCCTCAAATCCTTAGCCCTGCTTGGGAAGTTTATTTTTTCCCATAGGACAAGATTCAAGGACACCTCTGGCCTTTGCTGGAACTGAATCTGAGAGCTGTATATAGCTCTTTATGAACTGTCCACGGAGTTCTTGAAAGAAATATTTCTATGAGAATTGAGCCCTTGTCTATACCATGAAAGGCAGAGCTAAAGAGAGAGGCAAAATTGTCTGTTTTGTGACCTCCTAGAGGAAATGCAAGAATTTGGCAATGGCTGTAAAATGGCCAATTTGCCACTGTGATCCATGAAACTGCTTATTCAATTAGTTTTGTGTTCCCTCTTAATTGCATTTTTTTCTTCTGTTTTTAAATTTTTGTTGAGCTCTCCTGTTGTGATTGCCTTTGTGCTGTTTGATTTTGAAAAGAGACCCCTTGGGATAGCAGTGTTAGTGTAGGAGCAAGAGTCAGATAAAGAAAGGGCCTAGATGAACAGTTCAAGTTTCCTTATCTGTCTCACAGGGAATATCTCCTTTTGTGAGAACAGAGAGCATGAATGATCTCTCTGGCCTGTGTTTTAACTCAGGTCTGTAAACTCGTCACCCTGCCATGTGTAAGTAAAGCCTGTCAAAGTCTTCTGCCTTTGTCGATTGAGGTGCTTGTGCTGAACTGTCACATCTGCCAAAACACGAATTAGAGGAGGTGAGAGCAGTGAAACTATTAAGCACTGTTTTTCAGGTCAAAATAGCTCTTTGAATCACTATTTTAAATCCCCGAGGAAAAGATTCATATAAGACAGAACTTAACATCTCCCAAGGAAGTCACTTGTGGGTGCTCAGTATTTCATCAGGTCAGGTTCATAGAATCATGGAATCATAAGGTTGGAAGAGACCTCTGAGATCACCGAGTCCAACCGTGCCTGTCTCCTTACTAAACCATGTCCCTAAACCTCATCTACTCATTTTTTAAACACCTCCAGGGACGGTGACTCCACCACCTCCCTGGGCAGCTGTGGCAATCCCTGACCACTCTTTCAGTAAATAAATTCTTCCTAATGTCCAGTCTAAACCTCCCTTCACTTGTCACTTTTGAGAAGAGCCCATCACCCACCCTGTCACAACCTCCTTTCAGGCAGTTAACACAAAGTTCTTAAAACAAGGCTTCGTGAACTCTGATAGCACATTAACTAGAAAGTAGGAGATGCTGTGGATTTTTTTCCTAAATCAAAAGAGGCAGCGTGCATGTGCATGTGTGTCAGTCTGTGTCACACTTTGGCTTAGAACCATAGGATTAGGTGTAAGGGCCACAGAATGACTTAATACATGTAAGAAGTCACTGTGCTTTCTATCCGCTCTTTGTGAGCCCTCCTCATATGTTAAGAGGATTCCAAAATTCTTTGAGCCACTTACAGACTGTCTTGGGCCAGGAGTCAGGAGATCTCACCCAAAGCGTTTCCCAGGACTTGAGGCCACCAGCCAGCTGCCTGCCATGGGCTGGCTTTTGGCCAGCACTAACAACTCAGTAGCTTAGTTCCCTGTCCTCTAGCTCCACGGGGCAGATGTTGGCCGTTTAATTTCACTAAACCCTGCAGCTGGTCACCTTATGTTGTAACCGGATACATGTGCACTTGTCCCACACAGCTTCTGGTTTTGTTGATGCTGTAAACAAAGTGAAAGACCTGATAGACATTGACCACTCTGGCCTCCCTTTGCAGTCACAGCCTGTCTTGGTACCAAGTCATACCCTTGTCTCCTGTCCCAAAAGACTTAATGCTCTTGGCTATGACATCCTGCATGGATTGAGGAGGGTGGGTTACTACTGATTTGTTCCAGCTTTGGGAACCAAATGCAATAATTTCTAAGGGACAAGCCTAGGTGGCAACAGATTGGTGCCTCAGCCTTCTGTTGCTTTACCAGGGCCTGGCAGGTCCCTGCTTGCACACCACACGTGGGTGTTTTGACAAACAGATCATCAGGGCAACTGGTGCTATGCATGCAGTGGTGCCTGGTGCTAAGACTTTGAGATTACTCTATTCCATGTCCTGAGACCTTGTTTAGTCTCAGATTTATACTTGTCTGGGTGAGCTACCTTTATCCTATGTTCACTTTGCATTCATTCATTTTGCACCTTATTGACTGACAGAGAGCAGATCCTGGGCTCTTTCCCCTTCTCACCACTTTGTTGGCACAAATCACAATACATTTGCCAAATGAGCTGGACTAAGAAACTCATCTGGCTGAAAATTAACCCCATTAAAACCCAAAACAGTTATTTCTCTGCTGCGTGGGCTTTCTGCTCAGACTTGCCTGTTCTGCCTATGCTTATGCCAGCAGAGGGAAGAGGTAGGTGTGAGTAAGCAGGAGTGCACAATGGCTCTCCTGGTGGCAGCTGGGATGGGTGATCATCTTGAGTATTTATGTAATCATGGCCTAAGTTGCTCTGCATCCTTGGGAAAGTCACTCTGCTACTGTGTGCCCCCAGCTTCTCATCCGTAAAATTAAGATTATAGGCATTCCCACATTTTTGCAAGGCATTTTAAGATCCATATATAAAAGGCTTTACATTACTGCAAAGTTCTCACTGAGTTTGGTCAGAACATGAGCTATTGGCTTGGACTGGGAAGACCTTTAACAACACAAATGTGTTTGGTTTTAATTGTCAGGCATGAAGTGTTGTTAATGTTCTGCTTTATCTCCATTTTATCCATGTTTATTTTTTTTTACTTCCCCAGTGTGAGTCATAACTTGTTTAATGCCATATCTTAAGAGTGAATCTTTGGGATCAAAGTACTTTTGGGATGAGTCAAGATCAGGATGTACAGAGGAGAGGGAGAGAACTGTTAGTTACTGATACTATCCCCATAAATTTCATTTTTCTTCCTGCCACAAAAACCTGTCTTTGAGAGCTGCAAAATGCGTTTCTATGAAAAGGATAAAATACACCTGTGGAGTGTGACTGAGAGTTCTGCCCTTCTGTGGTTTTCCTGCATGTATCCATATGACACTGAAGAAAAAGTAACTGGAGTCTCAAACTTTGATCTCCTTTGCATCAGTACAATGCTGAGTAAACTCCAGTCAATTTATTAGTGCTATATCCAGGCAAAAGAGGTGTGAAACCAGAATTAGGTACAATTGTATTCTTCTCTGCATGATTAATAATTGACCGTTATAAATACTTTATTTTAAATGCTGTTAGTTTAATTAGGTCTTCCTCCCCATTGCTTTGGGTAAGATTTTAAGTTTAATATAACAAGAAAAACTGTTTTGCTTGAGTGACTTAATGCTGGAGCTGTAACATCTGTGGAACTATTAAAGGAAATAATCCACACTGGAGAGGAAGAGAAGTCACCGAAACTTGAAGCAGATTTGGATTATAAATGCTCAACATTGTTGAGTCTGCCTCTGACCTTGTTTTACATGAGTAACTTCCATTCCTGGTGTCAGGTGCACCCTTGCATGCTGTTTTACACTCTGTTATATGCTGTGTATTTCAGACTGTTGTGGGATGAGCATTGCTCTTTGGGACCTACTCATGCATGAGTTATGTACTTCAGAAAATTATCCCTTGGAGAAAAAGATAATTAAATGAATGCAGCCAGTGTTCTAGAATTTAAGCTTTGGGGAGGATGAACAATGCTGGCTGAAGAAGCTAGTTCTGTTGCAGTCTGCCATTGAGTGGGAACTTGAGTGGGAGTTGTGCGTTTCTTTCATTTTGTGTTGCCATTTGGAAGATCTCAGTTTTCTGGGTGAAGTATTACTAGTAAAATAATGCATCCGGTCAGTCATTCTCTCTTTTTTCCCCTTTATATAGGGTCACCCTGGACAAGCTGGACCTAGAGGTCTGCCTGGCCTCGATGGCTGCAATGGTACCACCGGGAGTCCTGGTGTTTCTGGATCAGATGGGTTTCCTGGGCTGCCTGGACTGCCTGTACGTCCCACTTGAATATGGTGTTCTGTCACTAAGTCAGGATTTACTTTTCATGCTATTGTTGAAAAAGTAACTCCCAAGTACTTGGGAAGAACTCTCATAACCCTAAGTTTATTAGCAGTTAAAGCTCAGTATCATTTTCTTATTGAAATTCCACTCTGAGGATAAAATTAAGATCCTGTGAATTCAGTATGCTCCCACACCACGTTATACTATTGTCATGGCAGTATTGAAACTAACTCAGAAGAAACCATGATAAAGTTTTTAAGAACCATGAAGTTTCAAACATCTTCCACCTGGCACATTTCACATTAGTGGATGCTGATTCAGGAAATCATGTTCTCACGTGTTCAAATCCGTGCATCAAATATTAGATACCTTCCTTCAGGTCTTAAGATCGTCAAAAGCTTCAGTCTCCCTGATGCTGTCTCAGATGCTTTGGGGAATTATAGTCTTTTGTAAAAGCACATGGGTTTTTTTGAAGTGGAAGCAAAAAATATTTGACTTCATATTAAAACATTTGAGAAATATTTGAGTATTTG
This sequence comes from Neomorphus geoffroyi, assembly GCA_033558235.1. Taxonomy (NCBI): domain Eukaryota; kingdom Metazoa; phylum Chordata; class Aves; order Cuculiformes; family Neomorphidae; genus Neomorphus; species Neomorphus geoffroyi. The sequence continues at coordinate 7,567,468 of JAUMJM010000045.1, read as the reverse complement.
TTCACATTCAAAGCCTGATCTTACAAACACAAGTTGTATAACTAATTGTACACGCAGTGGAACTCTTTTGCTCATGTACATGATGAAGAGGAAGAAAATATGACTGGTGGATATAATGAATGCCATTTGTTTCATCATTTCTAAAATGTGCTAAGACGTCATCCAGACTGTCATTACCTGTCATCCAGACTTGAAATTCATATGACATTGAAAATTACTGAAGCAATAAGATCAAATCAAATTAAAGTGTTGCTTTCTAAAGTAACTGATTTACTCATACCTACTACTCAAATTTCTATTTTGTAATGCTTATAGGATTACATTTTTGGCAAGGAAAGCTGCTTGGATCAGCCAACTCCTGAAAGGTTGGCAGTTAAATGAAGTCACCTCAGATAAATTGGATGGGATGATCAAGACTAAAATAAATGGGGTAAATCTAGAATTATAATGGCAGCTTTTTCAGAAGATTTGTGCACTCTACCAGTTTTCTCTCTCATTGATTCTAAAAAAAAAAATAAATCTGTGATTTACAGTGTTAAATGAGATAAAGTGGTTTGGGTTGGAAGGGACCTTAAAGATCATTTGTTCCAACACCCGTGGCAGGTATGTGCCTACACATGGGCAGGGACACCTCCCACTGGATCGGGTTGCTCAAAGCCCCATTTAACCTCGTCTCGAACACCTCCAGGTCTGGGGCTTCCATGACTTCTCTGAGCAGCCTGTGCCAGTGCCTCACCATCCTCGTAGTAAAGAATTTCTTCCTAATATAATCTCCCCTCTTTCAGCTTCAAACCATTCCCCCTAATCCTACCCCTGCACTTGCTCATCAAGAGCCCCTCCCCAGCTTTCCTGTAGCTCCTTTCAGTACTGGAAGGCTGCTACAGGGTCTTCCTGGAGCCTTCTCTTCTCCAGGCTGGACAAGCCCAGCTCTCTCACTCTGTCCTCCTATAGGAGGTGCTCCAACAGTGTGGCCAGCAGGAGCAGGGAGGTGATTGTGCCCCTGTGCTCAGCACTGGTGAGGCCGCACCTTGAGTGCTGGGTTCAGTTTTGGGCCCCTCACTACAGGAAGGACATTGAGGGGCTGGAGCGCATCCAGAGAAGGCAACGAGGCTGGTGAGTGGGCTGGAGAACACGCCCTATGAGGAGCAGCTGAGGGAGTTGGGATTGTTTAGCTTAGAGAAGAGGAGGCTGAGGGGAGACCTCATCACTGTCTACAACTGCCTGAAAGGAGGTTGTGACGGGGTGGGTGCTGGGCTCTTCTCGCAAGAGACGAGTGATAGGACAAGAGGAAATGGCCACAAGTTGTGCCAGGGGAGGTTTAGACTGGACATTAGGAAGAATTTCTCTACTGAAAGAGTGGTCAGGGATTGGAACAGCTGCCCAGGGAGGTGGTGGAGTCGCCATCCTTGGACGTGTTTAAAAAATAGGTGGATGGGTTCCTTAGGGACATGGTTTAGTAAGGAGACAGGCACGGTTGGACTCGGTGATCTCAGAGGTCTCTTCCAACCCAGCGATTCTGTAATTCTTTGATCATCTCTGTGTGGCCTCCTCTGGACTCGCTGCAGCAGCTCCATGTCTCAGAGCTGGATGCAGTGCTCCAGGTGGGGTCACACCAGAGCAGAGTAGAGGGCCAGATTCACATCCTTCAGTCTGCTGGCCACAGTTCTTTTGATGCAGCCCAGGATATGATTGGCTTTCTGAACTGTGAACGCACATTGCTAGGTCACGTTCAATTTTTCATTTACCAATATTCCCAAGTCCTTCTTCTCTGAGCTGCTTTCAATCCACTCATCATTCAGCCTGAATCCATGTTTGGGATTGCTCCAACTCTTGTTCAGGACCTTGTTGAACTTCACAAGGCCCACCTCTCAAGCCTGTCAAGGTCCCTCTGGATGGCATTGATATGTGTATGAACAGGAGGGTTACACCATATCAAACAGATTCAAATAGGATCTTAAAATTTGTTGAAGGCCTACAATAAAAGGGAAATCTAATATAAACAGGAAAATATCAGAAAAAATGTTTGAAGAACCTTGTTTTTCTAAAGCCCCAGAAAGTCTTAATTTCTTATAATACCACAGCTTCTTTGACAAAGCTGCAGTGGTACTTCTGCAGTTTACTGGAGCCACGAATTTATCTTGTTCATGATGCTGAATATAAATTATTTCAAAACTAAATCAGTATTTTTTCAGATTTTTTTTTTTTTTTTTTTTTTAAATCAGGGTCGTCCTGGCCTGAAAGGCCTTAAAGGAGAACCTGTTTTTGCTCAAGGCGGTCTTAAAGGAATGAAGGTGAGACTTGTCATGAAGGAAAAAATGTAGTACAAAAAACACATTGATGTCCTACAGGCTGCAGGGATGATGCTGTAGGTTAAATTGCTCGTGATGTTAGACATGGGTATCCTGGATATATCTGAATGCAGAGCTGTAAAAAGGACCTTATAACTTCGTTAATGACAACGCATACTTCTCTCAGAACTTGGATCTTGTTCTAGCAAAGCAAGCAGCATGGATGTGAGGAATGTCTTGTAAGCTTATCCTGGCTTGTATGAGGTAGCACATGTGTTTCTAGATGCAAATGTAGGAAAGGAGGGGGTCCTTTGCCTGCTCTCAGAACTTTCCCATAGCTGACATCTTTGCTTATGCTAGGTTTGTTGAAATGACAGTTCAGGAAACTCACAAGTGCATGTTCAAGACTTTTAGTGTGAGATCCCAGCTGCCTCCGAGTTTTTTTTGTACTGGGAGGTACTAGTATGTGATTAGTCATATTCTGGATTTAAATACATGAATATCTCATCCCACTTGTAGTATTCTATCATTTGCCACTGTGCAGTCAAGATTTTACTCTATTTAAAAAGGACCTCACCATGAAATGTCTGTATCATATCTGTAGTTTTGTTTCGTGTATGAAAAATACAAACTATGGATAGACAATTTCATTTCATTGTTCTGAAGAATGTATATACTGATGTAGAATATTTAGTGCTTTGTCACCTTGAAACAAAGAAACACCAACTTACCATAGCTTTGATTTTTGCCAGAAGTCTGAGGTTTGGAATAAATCTACAAAGGATTCGGTGCCTTCTGTGGTACTGAATTTAGCAATATTTAGCAGTCTTATTTTTCACTAAATATTGAAATTTTTAAGAAATTTATTCTGTCCTGTAAGGCCCCTCACACTGATTTTGTTGGTCAGAATTAGGAACTTTTCTGAAATCCTACCAACATTATATACACCGATAAGCTGGTAAATGTTAAGTAGATCTTTATTTATTTACATTAGTATTTATGGGAAATACAGATCATTTAATGTAAAATTTATATGCTTTTTCGGGTTTTGTAGTAGTTTTGTAGTGAAAGTTTTTATAGTGTTTTTTCCAGTGTTTTCATTGTTTTTATGAGTAATACACATTTTTTTTTCCTGCCACTTTTGTTTCTCTTGTTATCCATAAAATGATTGTAATTTCTCTGCAGTATTGGAATCTCTCAATTACCCAATTTAAATATGGAAGCTAATCTAATATTAACTAGCAGCAAATATTTCTGTTTATACAAAACTTAACAGTCTGTTGCAGTGTCATAGTGTTATTTTTGACTTGTGCATTTGTAATTTTTAGGGAGAAAATGGTCTTCCTGGATTGGATGGAATTTCAGTAAGTTATTTAATTTGGGGAATGATGATTTTAAGGAATTTTAAGTAGTTAATTTTTCTTGTGTTGGTCCCCAAGGACACTTTACACATTAGTGGTCTGTGTATTTACATGTGTGATACCAGTAGCATGAGCAATCCTAGCTCATGGTATATGTGGATCCACATTAAGGTGGAGGAAGTCAGATTTTTGCTATTCTTTTTTTCCTTTGCCAAATTGAACTCCCTTCTATCATGAACTCTGTAGCTGTGATTTTCAAAATACATCTAATAACATGATACAAATTGTTATACTATTTATATTGGTGTACTTAATTAGGGGATATTACTTGATCTTTCCTGAGACTCCCGTTGTCTTTGGTTAGGGTTTGATGGGGTAAGTGCTACACGTTCTTTATTTGCCCTGTTTTTTTCTTCTAGGGCCCAAAAGGTTTCCCAGGTCCAGTAGGTCCTGCAGGCTCTATAGGATTGCCAGGTTTGCAGGTAAGAGACCTCAGCTCTCACAGTCATTGATAAGAACAGTTCTAAATGTTAGCAGTTTTCCCTCATTGTCTGTATTGGTCACGCCAGTGAGCGAAAGTGTGTGTGCATCTGAAAGGACTGAACACAGCTGACTTTAAGCATAAGATACTTGAACAAGAGGGAAAGGTCCTCTCTGGAGCAGTGTTCAGAGCAGCAGTCATCAGTGAGGGCTCCAGCGCAGCTCTGGAGTGCTGTCTACTTTGTCTGCTCGGGGCTAGAGGGAGTATGCTGACCTCTGCGTGTTTGGAGCCTTTGTCATGAAATATGCTGAAAGAGCTGCTTCTTCAAGACACTATGAGAGAGCTTCCATTGGGCGGTGGTAAAAACAAACTACATGTTTGTTGCTTTTAAACTGGTTTGCTCTGAAGTAACCGCAGTACCAGGGGGCTACACTGTCAGTTACAGATGTGAAGACTTGAAGATCTTATGTGTCAGTTAGTTTTGGGGACAAGAGTTGAAAGTTCAGGTACCATTGCAGGTCCCAGCATTGCTCCTGATGGCTGCGTTCTAATTAATTTAAAAGAAATAAAATCTTGATCTTGTTCACATTTAGGGTCCAATGGGTCCCCCTGGGCTTCCAGGTCCAAAAGTAAGTACCTACTTTTCCTACCTTCTTTCTACCCATGATTGTTGGCTTTTTAACAGTGCTGTTAGGCCTAGATGATAATAGTGCTGTTTTATTGTTCATTCATCGTTATTTTTTGTCTCTCCTAGGGTAACATGGGATTAGGCTTTCAAGGAGAGAAAGGAGAAAAGGTAGGTGAAACTTGTTCTGTTATGGGAAGAGCATGAAATAATACAATAGTGTTCTAGACCCTCTAGAAAGTGGCTAGATTCTAGCATTTTCTTCTTTTCCTTTCTCTTCTCTTCTCTTGAACTGACTGACAGTCCGAGTACTAAAGAGTCTTGGTGATCTCTTGTCTGTTCATACACAAAAAAAGATGGGAGCTTTTTCTGGATGAAAAGGAGGAAATCTCAATTCAGTGCAGTGTTTTCATGGCTATCAAGATATGAGGTTCTTATCTTTTGAATCTCTGTCTTTCAGTTTCTTTGGACCCTCACCTCTTATGCTGAATTATCCTACTGACTTGATCCTTTTTGGCTTTCATAATATTCTTTGAGTTAACTGCTGTAAAATTTATAGTCTCGCTGTCATAAATAGGTGTTCTGCAGTGTGCGTGTGTGACTATTTGCACTGGTATAATAGGGCTTCTCAAAGTTCTCAACCTGGGACTTGATTCTGATGCCGTTAAAATTAGTTCTTGGCATTCTACATTTCTGATGGTTTCTTGTCTTAATTTCTTTCATGCTTCTCCCCAAAGTTTTTCTGGAATATTTCCCTATTGATTTAAACACTGAGCTTTTTTTTTTTTTTTTTTTGCTGTGTTTTATATCCGCAACTCTTCTGACACAGACTTAATGCATTTCGTTCATCTTATTTTTCAGTCTGATCTTTTGACTTGGATAACCAAACTCCTGTGCCAGCATTCAGGCACACAGTTACTATGTACGTGGGATGTAATTAGAGTGTTTTTTTCTGATTCATAAGCCATTTCCATAGGAAATCAAACATGTTTTGCCTATGTTAATAGTTTCCTCTTTTGCCAATAGGGTGATGTAGGGCTGCCTGGCCCTCCAGGTCCCCCACCATCCACTGGAATACTGGAATTCATGGGATTTCCAAAAGGGAAGCAAGGAGAAAAGGTCTGTAAATTCAGTCTTCAGTCCCTCTCCTTCTACATGCTCCTTCCTTCAAGGCTGATTGAAATCACTGGACAGTGAAGGCTGTTATGTTTTCAAGTCAAAATCATTTCCTGTACTAGTTTAATCTGTCAGGTGGCTATTGAATAAAAATATTCTTAGCTCAGTGCATTGTGGAGCACCGGAGAATGCACACCTCAGAAGGAGAAATCTGAAAGCTATTTAAAAATTTTCATAGTTAATCCTAAAAATAAATGAACTTTAATTTATTTCCGTTGGACCTGTGAAATTGTGTCAACTTAAGCAAAAAAAACCAAATCCTTTTAGAAAAATACATAAAAAGTCCAACTCTTTTGCTTTGGCTGTGGTGCACACTGCTCTGAAATAATCAGATTTCTCTCCTTTACTTTGTTGTTCTGGCATTTACTGAGATACCTATCAGTGTTTTTAGAAAAGCTGTATGGATCTTGAGTTAAGGATTCCCTACAGGCATGAAATTTAGGCATTCTGAATTAATCTGGGACCTATCCAGGCTTGTTTGGGAGCCCAGTCTGAGTTTGCCTAAGCCCCTGTGTAAGTCATGAGAGATATTGTCTTACTCCATGGAGTTTCATTTGCTTGAAGCGAGATTTAAACAACTGCTGTTCCTTTTGGCTCACTCTTGAATTTGTAAGAACCATTGTGAAGACATTATGCTGTCTCATCATGTTTTGCTGCTTTCCATGAAGTACCGCCCATTTTCCAATTCCCTAGATGATGCGAAATGCTTCCATTTTGACATCTCACAGTGGAGGACAGTAGAACAGTACCCAAGTAGTGGTTTTTGAAGCCATGGGACTTAGTCACAGTCAGTCTGTTGTAGGCACCAGCACTGCACTGAGAGACACTGTATCTGGCACGTGATGACACAAATTGAGTATACTTGCTGACAAACAAATCACAAGGCCTTGCTTTAGGAGTGAGGAGCATAATGGGTGGGCTGGGGAAAGTCTTGGTTTCACAGACACAGTGATATATTGTTTACCTCTTCCCCTTTTCAGGGTGAGCCAGGCCCTCAAGGTTTCCCTGGAGAAAAAGGATTGCCTGGCGTACCGGTAAGGATGGAGGAGAGTTTTCAATATGTGCCAATATAGGTTAGATGGTTCTATGCCCTTTGAATATCTTACAAGGTGTTTGCATGAGTTTCTAGGCACCAGAGTATTTTGAAAATCTGATAAAAAAAAAGTCCACAAGACTTCTGGAAGCATTACTGTAATCTGATAGGATGCTGGTTTTCTTCCTGGAGATACAAAGAAGATAATCCTGTCCTACTGTAGACGTTACAAAGCAGCCATCATTTCAGTACACATAACCTGCAGTTTGCAGACCTGCAAGTAGACCTAGCCTTTACATGGCCACTTGATGGCAGTGGTTCTTGGTGTCCCACAGAGAGCAAGGCATATTAAAAAACCTCCTTTTCTTTTTTCCTTTAATTATGTGTAAACATATTTTTTGTTATCTTACTTCAAAACTGTAAAGCACATGCAGATCTGTCTGTCTCTATATATCAGTTTTTAACATGTGCTGTTTAACATTAGTGCTCATAACCTCTGGAATGTGTAGCATCTTCCCTGTATGTATCAAGAACAACAATTTATCCCTGGATTCTAGAGAGCTATTTGTCAGCTTTTAACCTTTTGTAAACACAGGTTATCTTAATAAGTTTGGGGAATAAATATTTTGTGGAACTTCAGAGAGTAAGATAAATTGTTTGCCAGTTTCTTCAACGTACAGATGTTCTTAGCCGAAAGGCATGCAAGAAAATTTGAATGTGGAGCGCAGTTTGTGATTAGCCTTTCTGGATGTACTCCATCATGTGCATGCTTAGCTTGATGCATCACAGAAGGCCCGTTGAAGCTGGCCCATTGAACATATGTCTGGACTTAGCCACAGCTATAAGATGTTTCAAGACTGAAGCCTGAAAATTGCTTTAAATTACTGTCACTCTTGCTGAACTTAAATCCTAGTATTTATCTCTGGATTTGATTCTTCTTGATGACTGGGAAAACCACCAAACATTTCCAAAAGCTGAGCTTGAAAATGCTAGTTTTGTGTCATTCTTAGACTTCAGAAACGAGAAAGGGTGCTCTGAGCAGTCACTTGAGCTGCTGCTGTTAAAAAAAAAAAAGATTTGAAATAATTTCTAAATGTAGAATACAATAGAGGATAGCACTGGCAAGGGGTTACTTGCATTTCCTACTGAGGCATGTGCCGTAGCTTAAATGCATGGAAGTCCTGGGGAATAAAGAAGGTAAAGTACCGCACATACGGCCAAGTCTGGCTGACACAGGTTTTCTTACTGGGGCAAAAGAGTCCCAGCAGAAACAGTCAGTTTGTTTTTTCTCTCTGTTGTTGTTAATATAAATAGATGGGTTTGTGCTCATTTTGTCATAGGGCTGTGCCATTCAATTCTGAACTGATCACAGATTTAATGTTGGCATTTTTCCTCAGGGCTTGGGAGGTGTTGGAGAGAAAGGAGAAAAAGGTGTGCCTGGTTTACCTGGTGGCAGGGTAGGTAACTTTACAAAGTCCTTAAATGCCTGTTCTCAAACGCATGAAGCGGGCCTTTCATCAATAGAATCACCTATTGAATCGTTCATAGAATCCCTGGAAGTGTTTAAAAGACAGGTACATGAGTTTCTGAGGGACATGGTTTAGTGAGTGCACAGGTATGGTTGGACTCGATGATCTCATAGGTCTTTTCCAACCAGCCGATTCTGTGATTCCCAAAACATGTAGGAGTCTCAGACATGGGACCATATCCCATAGTAGCCAGTGCAATGCAACAACAGAATGGACAAATAGTTCTTATCTCAGTAAAATGTCAGATTAAAGGTGAGATGAAAGATGCATGCATACAAGAAGTCCAAGAAAATCATGCAGAAGTATTTAGTGGAGGTTATGAGACTGCAGGGTCTGTGTTTTTCCAATTTTTTTTCAAAATCTTCACAGAAAAGGAAGCTTGCAGGAGGTCCAAATGAAGATAATAAAAAGGCCCTGCGGGGGCTTTAGGGAGCTATTAACCAGTGCCAAAAACAGCCATGAGAGAACACAGATAGATATTTGGGGCAGAAATGAGCAAGGTGGCAATAGATGTTGGTCAATGAATATGGGAGTTAACAGAATGCTCAGTCGCGCACCAGCCATAGACTTCAAACCCCATAACCTTGCAGAGACGTGCTTATACACAAGAGGAAGACCAAGGCGTTCTGTTCTGTGAGTGCAGAATAAATTATCAAGATTGAAAGTCTTGATTGCATTAATTTCCATGATTTTAAAATTGCAAACTACCTACCTAACTTCCTAGTAAGTTCAGACACCATGGCTTGTTTACTTGAACCATCAAATAGGAAGATAATGACTGAAGAAGGTAAGACACTATTATCAGTTTCTATGCTGAATTCTATCAATTGTGATTATTAATATTTGGGAGATATTGAAAATCAGTAGTAGCTTCTCCTTTTGAAAGTTTTACCTTTTTGTTCTGTGGTGCTGAGGTATTTGGAGCAGAGCAGACTGAGAAGGAACGTCTGAAAATTAATGTTTTTTCCTTTTCTAGGGTCTTGTGGGCCTGGATGGATCTGATGGGATTCCAGGAAGAAAGGTGAAATTTCTTTAATTTTATATTGTACTTACAGTTAGAGAAGCCATCAAGCTGCTTAAGATATACTGATTTCTCTGTCTAGTGGCTGCAAGTCCTCTGATGGCTGGAGGTACCGGTCTTATAAAACTAGTGAGAGCTAGCTAGATGGTCTGGGCAAAATTCTAGATCCCTTTAACTAGCTCTCTAGTTATCCCTACGTATTCAGAGGATAACCTCCACAGATTGGAAATCGTATATTCTCACTTACAACACTTTTCTCCTTTTATGGGTGGAAATGTCCAGGTATCGAGTGACTAAAACCCTGTTAAAGCACTTCCACTTGCAGATGTAGCAGTGGAAGTTGTTTGAGAAAGCAGCTTTCAGAAATACAGTTCCATTTTGCAGCCTGGAATTCAGTCACCTTCTTGTGTATTTTGTTTTATGTATGTCCTTTTCAAGATACACTGAAAGTCATGATATCACCAATATAATCTAATTCATATTGAGATGTTAAAATGATATGGTTAAAAACAAGCCCTTTATGACAAGTTTCTCAGCAACACTGTTTATGGGTTGTATTGGGGCCTACAGATGGCCAAGATTTCAGAATCATAGGCAGGTTTAAAATTAAGTTTCCCTGCTGCAGAGCTCTTGGAATATCCCCTTTTTTCTGCAGTGGCAGTGGGATTTGCAGTCTACACTGGGACAGGTTGAATATGTTACTCGATAGAAAACAGTAGATCACATCCGTGTAGATTTCCAGTCATGCATCCAGAAGGGGAAATTTGGTGTCCCTGAGAGTGCTACCAGGAAATGGAGAGCTGGATCTCCCCATGTCACTTGAAATGTTTCAGTGTCGAGAAGTTTCTGGAGGAGAAAGTGTTCGGGACAAGGAAACTAATGCTCTACACTCCTCACACCACAAGCATTTCTACGATTCTATGCGAACTCCAAGGTGTCCTCCTGATTTGAATGCCCTCATGTTTGCTCACAAGTTCTCACCATCTCTATAGCACAAGGAGGCCTAAAGGAGATCTGGTATTTTGAAAGTGCCGAGAAATTGATGACATCAGTTTTCTTCTTGTTTATTTATTCTGCAGATGTTTGGTAGGACAACAAACTGGGTTTGTGATTCAAGTCTAGGCTCTGCAGATGTCTCAGCTAACAAATAATGTCACTGTCTTATTGTCTCACTGTGTAATGATGTTCCCCTGTGTGACTTTGCAGGGTCATCCAGGTGTTCCAGGCTATCCAGGACTGGATGGAGTTGAAGGCATGAAGGTAACTTCTCACGTGAAAACACCAAAATAGTGCTTTTTAAAAGATATTTGTGTGAATAAATGAATGTAATTTTCCCAAACAAATATCTTCTTTACCTCTGTGTAATTTTCAATATGTTTATTTTATCCTTAAGGAGAAAAATGAGTGATTGCTGAACTATGAACACTTGGATATTGTAATAGCTTTACAATGTTCATTCATGTAATTTCATAACTTACAACTGTAGATGTAGTCTCTCTGGTCTCCTTAATCCTTACACCAATGCCATATTTACTGGACAACTGAGGCAGGATTAGATGGAATTAAGTGGATGTTAACATAGTGGCCAAGGCTATCTGAACTCTAAGATCACAGATTTACAAGTATTGGCAAGCCTAAAAAGAATGTGTTCGATTTCTAATTCTGGACATAGGCAACACATAGCAGGTGTCTTTTGTATATCTCACAGCTTGGACAGTTAGATATCTGGAAACTGAGTGGAAAGTGGTCAGATAGTAGTTTGTGGTGAAAAACACTTATCTGACACCAAGATCACTATGTGGTTGGCAGACATGAAATGCAAGTACTGAAGGGCTTTTTTTGCACATGAAAGAAGCAGTGGTACAGGTTTGTGCACAGAAGTGTTACTGGAAGAAGCAACAGAGTGGACACTGCTTTGGCTCATTTATGGTGTTTATAATATCATTGTGGTGGCAGATTGGACAACAGTCAGCTTTTGCACTTGATATTTCAAAGATGATTTGATACTGTGTTGAAGTGAGAACAAAGTGTGATACTGCAGTTTGTCACAACTTGCTTGTTCTACCTGGGTAATTTTATGTTGGAGTCCCATTTTCCTGGAAGCTCCTATTACTGAAATTTAGGATTCCAAGACAACAGATAGCTGTAGTGATGGATGCTTTTAAAAGTGAGTGTGTTCATAGCAGCTCTCTCACTTTTACCACAAGGCGAACAAATATGATCTACCTGATATTGGTCAATATGCTGATACAACTGGTCTGCAGTACACGTACTATGTATGTGTCCATGCGTCCTGGTGAGGTCACAGAACACCTTCAGAAGATAGCTGGGTAGTAGCAAACACTTCATCTGAAGCAGCCATCAGTTTATCAAACAGGATTGGGTAAGTCAGGACAGCAGATGACTGAATAGCAGAACAAAGTGAACTCTGTACCAGGACAAAGAAGGCCGGTCAGTCAGTGAATGACCAGAGACACTGCTTCCACAATGCAGTCTGTTTCCTGACTAGCAGTCTTCCCTTACATCACCCATCTGAATCTGGTGTGAATCTGTTTTCTTCTGCAGGGTGAATTAGGTGACATCGGTCCCCCAGGCCCTCCTATCGTTATTGACAGGGAAGGTGTAGTCATTTCAGGTACCCATTTCCATTTTGGTTTGGAACTCTTTTAAAGCACTTTTTCTGATCCAGCTTTCCTCTTACTATATCTTACTACTTTTCCACATTGTGTATTGGGTCTCACACATCCCTTGTGATTTTTCCTTTGATTTCTGTATTGTTGGCATACTGGTGTGTTTGGTCCCATGTTTATAACTTCAGAGTTTACAATAAAGATTTTATCCCCACATTGCAGAATGATATGTTCCAAGGCAAAATGAAATTTAGTGCCTGGGAGGCTGACGGTGTGTGAGTATGGGGAAGGGCTGTATGTCTGTCTTCAGTGCAATAAGGAAAAATGGCTTCCTTGTGTTGCTTGGGAATGAGTACTCTGAATATAGTTCTGCTGTTATTTGTTTTTCATTGTGTTAAGAATATTGTTGAGAAAATGAAATTAATTAATGCCACAGCTGAATGAGGCCTGGATGGGAACAGTCTCTGAAGCTATAAAGTTAAGGGGACAAATCGTACGTTCTCTACTATTCTTCCTCCTTCACATTTCGTCAAGTTTGAAACAACCTCTAACAGGTCAGGAGGTTTTTTTCCCATTATTCTTAACTGTGTCTGACAGACTTGCAGCTAACAGCTTTGCAACCTTGGCTGTCAATGAGATCAGTGGCCACCAGGGAGCCAGCTGAACAGTCTTGCAGCAGAAATTCTCATGAGACTTTCCTCCTTTTTTTTCGGTATTTGTCTAACAGGTGCCCCGGGTGACCCTGGGAACCCAGGAATACCTGGTCCTCCAGGAGAAGAAGGGATTGGTGGTTTACCAGGCCTTCCAGGAGCTCCAGGGTTTCCAGGCCTGGAAAAAGGTAAAGCAGTTGCTAACAGTGCCCTTAGCAGGCTGTTTTCTGTGTTTGTTGCTGGAAAGACTCTGCATAGTGGCCTGGAGGTGGTGAAGGTGTTGGGGCAAGCCTCTCCCTGCTCCTTCAGCTGACTGATTTGCATGCTGCAGTATGAGATGCAGGAGGCAGGGATGACACACAGGGAAACCAAGTATGTTGGCTGGGAGCAGAATTAATCCCACAATGAATTAGCCCAGCTAAATCTTCAGCTATGAATATTTGGTGCAGCAGTGTACTCAGGAGATTGATTGTTCAGTTTCCATTTTGAATTAGTTGATTGTCAAAACATTTCCTACATTTTAAATAATAGGAAATGGTTTAGAATCTTTTTTTTAATGACTTTTCATATGTGCAATGGAGAGGTAACAGACTGGCTAGAGAAACCCACTGTAGATGGAACCCATTTGTCCCATCAAAGATTTCACTGCAAAGTTTCTGTTTCACTTGAATGTCATCTGTGAAGACCTGGCATGCAATGATTCAGATTCTAGGAACTACTAAGGAAATTATCTCACTCAAAGGAAATTAGAAAAAAAATAAACCATTTTCATAACATTAAAAATACCAGAATGTGTTTGTTGCTGAAGAGCTGCTCATTGTGTCGTTGTTTAGATGGAATGGGCCCTGGAGGGTCTCCAGGTATTCCAGGTGTAAAGGGTGAAGTGGGAGAACCAGGAAGAGCAACAATTGGATTACTAGGCGCTCCCGGGAGAGGTGGTTTACCAGGTCTGCCAGGAGCACCAGGATTGCCTGGTTCACCACGTATGTATATTTTATAACATCTATTTTTATGTTTAATTCAGAGTGAAACAAGACAAATAATGATTTATGTATTTATTTCTTTATCAGTGACATTATTCATCTGTAAATCTTAAATGTTTGGTTTACACTTCATTGTGATTTTAATTCACAAACTTAAATATATATATATCAGCAGCCATCCCTCTGAAGTAAGAAAATGAAGCTAATTGTTGTTAGAGTGGTAGCCTGAGAGACTGAAATACAAGGTTGTGTAGACACAATTCATGACACAAAGTGCTTTGAAGTTCTAGGCTAGTCTGTTGCTGGCTTAGATAAAGAATAGACCATGGCTTTATAAGCACCGGGGGTAAATGTCTAGTCTTGTGAGTAGGTATTTTGGGTACCAGGAGTCAGATAGGATGCCTGCAGAGAGTTTACAGACCTCAGAAAATGTGATTTTATTTTTACATGTTCATTTGTATGATGCCCTGATTGGATCAATTAGGCATGGTTTTGTTTTCCTCAGAAGTTGAGTATTACATGAAAAGTGTTGATTTTACACAAACCTTGGGGTTTACCATTCTGCCATAAACTGAGTTTAAACAGCTGGTTTTGAGAGCCAGCCTTTCAATAACAGGGCTTACTCCAATCATGGAGCCAATGAACGTGGTCTGATGAAATTATATTCTGTAGAGAAGAAACAAGTGCTCTTTTATCAGTACCTTTCCTAGTCAAATACAGCTCAGTTTTTCTGCAGAGTTTGTGAAGCTCTTGTAGCTGGTTTTAGCTGATGGTTGCAGTTTGTTTCCATGGAGCATCAGATGGGTGCTGATCAGCACTCCCATCTTACTGTGGACAGTGAGGGGAAGAGGTTTCAGATACAGTAGTTTTAGATTATGTTAAATCACTTTCCACTGTCAGCTCATGTTTTATTCTGTTCAGCATCTAAAGAGATACAGAGAATAATCCTGCAGGTATAAGTGAGGGACAGGGAAAGTCACCTTAACCTTTTTGCCATTTAGTCTCTTTCCTGAGCTAAAGCAACTGAATGAGAAGTAAAGGAGCTCTGCAGAAGGCAGGTGGCCCTGGGGATGGCTCTACCATGCCAGCAGTTGCAGAGAACACTTCTCATATATGATAGCTTCTGTGCCAACAAAAAGGGCAATAACCAGTCATCATAATCACCAGTACATTGATTTGTCCCTTCAACTTCTAGCCATGAGTCACAGCTTCTCCCAAAGTTCTAAAGGCACATCTACCCATGAACTCGCCCTTCTTTATATAACCTTTTAGTAGTTTTTTTAGTTCTTCAGCCAACTGTTAAGTCCTTGAAAAAGTGCCATACTTGAGCAGTAGAGGAATGAAACTCTGTTGCATCCACATTGTGAGAGCTTTTCCTTTTCTGTGTGCAAAGCTAGAAGTAAACATATGGCAGAGGACTGCAGCCCATGATACCAACCAACTTTCATCTCCTTGTGTAACTTCTACAGTCATAGTTTGATCTGGTGCATAACTGACATTGTAAGTAATTAATGAGCTGGAAATCTAGCCTTCTCATGGCTTTACTTGCCTTCTTGTCACATACAGGCCCTTCATTTCGCCCAGACACGGTCCTGGAAGGAAGGATTGGGCCCCCAGGGGAGCCTGGGCAAAGAGGGCGGCCAGGAGCTTTGGGTCCAAAGGGTTTCAAAGGTAACTCACTCTTGTTTTAGAGGAGCCTTTTAGTAGTCATTGGGCCTCAGAAAGATATTTGCGCATGGTTATTATCCTAAGGGGTGACGTAGAAGTAAGAGGTTGAGATGAATTATAAGAGCTAACAGCCATTACAGTTTAAAGAGAATTGTGCCCAGCACTACCAGCAAAGTCCAGTTTCCTACTTCCGGCTCTACTCTGGCAAATAAGCACATAAAAATCTAATAGCCAGAAAATTAACTAAGTTATTCTTTAAAATCATAAGACATAATGAGACTTAAAAATAAGAGCTTGTTTGCCACTTTTTGCAACATAGGCTGGAAAAGACAGAGAAACTTAACTTTACTCTGTGCTAAAATTATGATAATTTTGGTCTTGGTGTGTTGAGAGAACCAGTGGCAAAAGCCAAGTGATACAGACACCATTGTGCTTTGTGATTGTTTGAATCCATAGGCAGTTACAATTCAGGGAAAAAGGGTCCATCTGAGGGTCATTGTAACCTACTGCCTTCTCTGACATATAACTGTCTCTTCTAAAAGCACAAGAGTTCTATCTTAAAGTTCCCCTAAAACCATCTGTTCAGGAGAGTCTAAACCTTTGGGAAGAGATCAAGAAGTGCTGAGGTTCATGCTACACATGATAATTTGGTGGTGTGCATTGCATAGAAATTAACCTGGACAAAATCTGAGCTCTGCTTGCTTGACGTTCACAAGACCTGAGCAGAGTAGGCAAATCATGTGAGAATGGCTTTGTCCTGATTGAATCAAATACTGCTTTTGGAGCTCTTGCAACTGAAAAGGATCTTTATCCAAATGAAACTGATTTTAGTGTGTTGACTGTATTTTCCAGGAGAGGCAGGTGATTGTGCTTGTGATGGAGGAGTTACCAGAGCTGGTCTAAAAGGCATCACAGGTCCACCGGGTCCATCAGGAAGCCCTGGTGTGCCTGGGCTTAAAGGCATCGGTGGAGACCCAGGCACTGTGGGCGCACCAGGACTACAAGGCCCTCCGGTAAGGCAGGAAGAGTTTATATTGGTTGTCATGAATTAAAGGAGAAAAACTGCTCATGTGCAATTGCTGGTGTTGATTGTAGTGAAAGCACAACACATTTTTTTGCATAATTTCTTCTACTTGTCTGGATTAAAAAAAGGCAACCCAGAAAGCTGAAAGTAGAGGAATCATCACCTGTAAGAAGTAGGAGAACAAACAGTTCTTAGGTTCTGAGAACTGCATGTTTAGCAGTCAAGGGAAAACCAGTAACAATTGTTCATCCCAGGGCTTCTTGGCCATAGGCATACATGGATTATACACCCAGGGTTCTTCCTAAGTAAGGGCTGGCTGGGGAAGTAGATACACATCTGCATGGAGAGAAGACCTGAAATCAAATGGTAAGATCTTTCCACATTGCTGCTCATAGCTAAAAAACCTGTGTGCCATAGATACAGTCTGCTTCTCAACTGCTGTATACTAAATACATTAGTTAGAGTTGAGCCATGTTTTTTACACAACTGCAACCATAACAAACAGGATTTTCCAAATTGCTGAGCATTGCTTATAGTCAGTATTTACTTTTGAAAATCATAGTCCATAAAGATACCAGTCTTTTGTCTTCAGAGTGTTTTTATCAGTGTCAGTATGCAGCACACCAAGTAATAGGGAAGAAGATTCAGTAATTAGGCGCTGTTATGATGTAATGTTCCCAGATGCCATCCAAGATTGCCGTCAACATAGTGTTATATACCAGGGTTTGACTTGCCACTGTAAAGCTATAGTGACTTGTTCGAAACATCTGGAAATAATCAAAATTTCGGAGATTCTTTCCAGCTCCAGTCATTGTCTCCTGTCATCGTGTGACATTTTAAGGTGCAGAGCCTTTTCTCTGCATGTTCACATTCCTGCTTTTTTATTGTTTGGTTTGTAGGCTTCAAGTGGTCAGCAAGGTCTTCCAGGCCTTAAAGGAGAAAAAGGGGATTCATCCTATGCAACAGGCAAAGGTGCTCGCGGGGACCGCGGTGTGACTGCACCCAGAGGACCTTCAGGCATCCCGGGAACCCCTGGCAGGGATGGACTTCCAGGCTTGCCAGGTCCACCAGGCCCTCCAGTAAGTTCAGATTAATTTAGTGGCACTGCTTCAGAATAAGGAGCAGATGCAATAAACACGCCTGGCTTACTAGTCCTGATTAGCCTGTGTTAAGTCTCCAAATACATAAAAAACGCACAGTCCCTGAGTAAGAATTGGTCTTGGTTGGGATTAATAATTAGCACTCATTATGCTTCTGCCTACACAGTCAAAAGATAAACTTCCAATAGTGGGGTAGGATCTAATGCTGATTTGTGTTGTGTCCTAAAAGGTAAGAGACACTGTAGGCATAACTGTGAGTCAAGTCTTGGAAGAGAAAAGTCACAGCAGAATATTTTTAATTAAAAGGAAAGTAAGTGTTTTTCATAATATGTAATATTTACTTTTTGGCAAATACAACACATAATATTATTTTTAATAGTCACCAAGTTTCCTACATTTTGGAATGATGGTTAATTTACAGTGGTTTCCATGTACCTTTCCAGGCTTATCTGTATCTTGCACTAAACTGACCAAACTCTTACGCCTTTGTTAAAATGCTAGTGATGCATATTCTTTCTTAATCTCTGATTTTCAACTATAATTGTCTTTGCTGTGCACAGGGTGATGGTGGACTAGGTTTCCCAGGTGAAAAAGGACTGCCAGGATTACCTGGTTCCAAGGGTCATCGTGGAGAACCTGGTTCTCCTGGCATTGGATATCCAGGTCCTAGTGGAGTTCGTGGCCCGCCAGGTGACCCAGGATTGGATGGTTTTCCAGGTCAAGCAGGTCTTCCAGGGCCCCCAGGTAGGTGTTGCTGGGTCTGCTACAAGTCAAATAGCACTCAGCTTAATGCTGTGCTTGTAGCCAGGCCATAAGACGACACTAGATTGAAGATTGCTCTTTAAATTAACTGAAACTGATTTGTGGGTTCACAAGACCTCACACTACAGTCATAGCTTTCTCAATTTGTCATGCTTAGGTGGACACAGATAAAAAGCACCAAATATTCAAACAGTACTCTAATACTAAGAGTGCTGGATGGAGCTACTCACTGACTATTGCTGGAGAACCATTTTACATCAAAGGTAGTCAGGAAGATTAATAAAATGAGTTTTTTAAAAGGCACAGCCTACTTCATTGTCCAAGTAAAAATAGCAACGCACTGGTATCTGAGACTTCTGCATCAGTTTTCAGAACTATTACTATTACTGAAATAAGAACTCCACATTTTTCAGAAGAAACTGTAGTACACTGTGTGTGTGAACAGGTGTTGGTGAATAAGATGTCATGACAAGCAGGTAGGCAGTTCAATTATGACTGGCACAACCAACTCTGGGCTGTTTACTTCCTGAGGTATTTTGGCTCAGTTGATATGTCATTATATGAATCCAAAGCATATCAGATGATAAAATCAGTAAATAGAGGTTTGATAATGTTTCATGTGTCATGTTTTATGTTCATTCTCAGAGTTCAAAGTGAGTTACATGGAAAGTCATATATCTAGACAATTAGGGAAAATGTTTTCATAACAAAATGACTGCAGAGAGCTAGTCCCGATGTCTTGATTCCATGTAAGCCATTTAAATATTATTAAAGATAAACAGTACTTTTTCTTTGCTGCTGCTGATTTTCAGTGTATTTTCTATCCTGTATATACTTTAGGGCTTGTAATTCTGTCAGTATCAATAGTACAGAATCAGTAATATATTTACAGGCATAATATTGTTGTATAGGTTTCTGGACTGATAAACTGATGTTCTGAGTTCAAAAATCTTGGCGTAAGACCACTGCAGTATGAGGAGTTGTCAGAGGTGTCTCAAACACAGAGGGAGGTGATCGCTATACCAGAATAGCTCTAGGAAGGTTGCACAGATATGCCGGGTGGCATGTTACCTCACATTAGCGTCATGCTGGGCTGTTGTTATGGGGTGAGGAGACAGCTATCATTAATGTCCCCCAGAACAGTCTGCATAAGCTTTTTTTCCAATTCAAGTCACATGCTAAATGCTCAAAGCTTTACTAATTCATAGCTATTAATGCATGCATCTTTGTTTGCTAATTTATCTCTTACAAAATCCACTAAATTAAAATTGAATTGCAAGATAAGTAAAAGTAAAATGCTCTGTGTGTGATGTGAACTCTAGATATTGCGCAGAGCACATCAGAAGTCAGCTTACTGTGAGTGCTACACCAAAGCAGAAAAGTATCTATAATCAAAATATGTGGGAAGATGCGAATAAATCATGTCAGTTCAGTTTGTATCTCCATAAAGATGTGTAAGAAAACCTGTGAATGCATCTTTTCGTCCATACTAGGAAATAATTTGCCTACATTAAAAGACCTTTTGATGTAGTAAGTTTCATCTAATATTAAAGAAATATGTATGGGTGGAAGAAATTTCTTATACTGCACAGACTTAAAAGCCTTATCGTGAAAACAAGGAAAGACATTTAAAAAGATACTGACAGACTGAAGTTACCATGTCAAAGACACCGATGAGGAATTTGCTCAAGTTCATGCCACATGCAGTACAACGAGATGAAACAGTCTTGCTTTGGAAAAGTCTAACTCAGTATTTTACAAAAAGCTAGACTGATTATGAGATTACTCAAAAATGTTGGAATTGCCTATATTTTGCTTTTGTGCCTGACATGATGGCTTCATAATTGTTTGAGTTCCTTGATACTGGGATATTCTTGTAAAAACTGTGATAATGTAGAGCATTAAGTAGCTGGGGAACACTAGGTTTTCCTTATATAATTTTTACACTAAGCCTTGCTAACATCATTTTGCAAAACACACAAGGGATCAGTTCTATTTGCTTTCCATTTATCCTCACATGAAATGTGCATTGTTCAAGTATTCTACTGCGGGCTAATAATGTAAAATACAGAATACGCTATTGTTCGGAGTTGGTTTTGGAAAACTCACGTAAGACGGTCCCTAAAGCCATGTTATATGAATTCAACAGTATTAATTAAACTTCCCTTTCCATGCCAGTTGCTGCCCTGAATGCTTGCTTTGTGAAAAATGTCATTCTTTATTGTACTGTGTCTGAGGAGGAAATGTCTCAGACATAGACCTCAACTTTTTATTTTATAAATCATTCAGCATTAGGCTTAGACCAGAACTGGAATTTTTATTTTGCGTCACTACCATTGAACTTTTACTTTTTCAAAGGAATGCCCTGTCAAAATGTACCCAAGCGCAGGCAGCAATGTGTGTGTTACATCTTGCAATCATGGCATTAGGTGCCTGTATCCATTTGAAGCGTGTGCTCCTTCTCATTCCCTGCTACATCCCACTTGCCACGAGTCTTGCTTGTTTACACTAGAGCCGATACCTGTTAGCAGCCCCTAGCTACTTAGAATTTGAGATTGTTCTTTCTTCTTACAAGTCTGAATAATGAAATCATTCACACAAGTCAAACTAATTAAATTACAGAAATGAGGATTGAGGGTGGAATGAAAGGGGTAGAAATGGGAGATCAAATCAGAATCACTCTGTTATTTGACACTGTTAGAGAGGGATGCTCAAATCTGCCTACCCTAGTCTAGTGCTGGATCCTAAACTGAAAGCTTAACTTTCTGTCTCTGGTTGGATGTAGGCATCGTAGTAAGAAGATTTTCACACTGCATTTGTGAACTGAGTTGGAATCTATTGAGAAGAACCCAAGAAGAGTGTTATATCAGTTCTTTGCACAGTTTCAACCAAAACATTTGCAAGGATCTTTATAGCCTTTTGCACCAGAAAAGGCATATTGAGTTAGTTTATGAGATTTTGTCCTGGCTTGTCATTTTAAGACCCCTATTCCCACTGTCAGTGTTGGAAGCAAAGAGCCATATTTATTATCCATACAGAGGACTGCTGACTTGATTGAATTTATCCAGGAAACAGTTTGACTCAGGATCTTTTGTCAATGCAATTTGTTAGTGATCTGAAAAAGTAAATATTTCCAGAAAAAAAAGTGCTTAAGTTGTGTTGCTCTGCTGAAATACATACTTCCCGTGTTGCCTGATTGAGACCTGATTACCTCTTCAGGGCTGAAAGCAGTCATCATCTGGAGTGCTCTTGAACAGCTGGTGAATAAATTTGGCTTCTCAGACTGGGAATGGAGACTGAGTAGAAAGATCTTGCAAAGAGAGTTGTAAGGAAGTGAGAAACAATGTATTTGTGATATCCAATTATCTCATCACGAATTGGCCTTGTAGTTGGTGCCAGATTTCAACTAGTAAATACTGAGCAACAGTGCAGCTAGGCAGCTGTTTCTCTGTACATGTAAAAGTGTTCAAAGTAATGAGAAAAAACACCTCTCTTCCCCAAATTTGCTTTAGTAGTCATCTTTTTGTACGTAATCTCTTTGAAAGTCCTCTTCATTTTCATATTTAGAAGGTATATCTGTGATTGTTAAAGGCTAAGCCAGCTGTAACAGCCTAGGAGCTGACTCTATTGTTCTAACACAGAGACTTCTTAAAATAACTGGAAATATTTCTGGAGTTGGAAAGTCCTGGATTAGTTTTTTATAATCATTTCTGTGACTGTGCAAATGTGACTTCAAGTTATCAGTGACCTACAAGGAGGAATGTTGGAAGTGTTTGACCGCTGTGCTGACAGCACTGATGATGCCATATAAATTTCATTCCACTGAAAAGGGACTGTGAGTACAAACAGCCTTTTTCTGAATCAGTCAAGGAACTTGGCAATTGCTGAGTCTTGTTTGCTAATAAACTTTTAAGCCATGCGGTTATTTCTTAATCTGACAGACTGTAGAAGAAGCTGTTGGAGAGGAACGCTAAAATAAAAAATCTTTGCTATTCCACCCTCCACGCAAACACCTCTCTGACCTGAACTCTTGGGTGACAGGTTTTTTTAAATACCTGTTAGTATTCTAGAGATGTATTTTATCTTGCATATGCACATTCATTTTAGAATTTCACAATGTAGCTTTCAGTTTATACACAGCTTAGAAACATCCTCAGGTTTTGGAAGGTAGGAACACCTGTCAGCTCCCACAGACTTAGAAAGCTCTCAGCCTGGAGCTTATGCTCTTGGAATCACCAGCTGCCTTTTCAATGCCTCCTGCATAGCCCCTACCACAGGGAGGACCAGTTGCTGAGTGGAAGCTATGGCTATCATGCTACAAGTAGTCCACAGCAACAGTTGCTACCTTTTACTGGTCATGCAGTAAGTCAGTAGTATGGATGAGATTAGACAGTTGCCAGGCTCCGAATGCCTTTTCTTTTCCTTAATGTCACATATTTGAGATGTCAGCAGTGTTTATGCATAAGTTCACTCACTGCCAGTTATGACGTGTCCTGTAAAAAACACCTGGATAGTGAATGTCCTTCCTCTGGCCATCCTCTCTGACAGGGACTGTGAGCAACCTCAGTGTTTCTTTGTTCTAGGTATCACCTTGCCCTGCATAGTTCCGGGAGCATACGGGCCCCCAGGGACTGCTGGCTTTCCAGGATTGCCAGGTAGGTTGTAATGCACTGGCTGACTACCAAGAAGCACTTATTCCTCACAGAAGATAATACCTGCTAATTAACCTCCTCCATTTTTTTCTTTTGAAGTAGCCTTGAAACGCGAACCTGCTCCTTCTGTGTTTATGTAGCTGATGAAATAGCTGTTTAGCTTAAATTGTGTGTTCAGCGTTTTCAGCACTAGATTTGCAGAAAAGATTGATCCTGTTTTCTCATGCTGTGTTTTTGTCTTCCACTATTCATTCATTGATATTATTTATTAATATATTTTTACCTTTAGGTCCCAAAGGCAGCAAAGGCTTTCCTGGCGTTCCAGGCCAACCTGGATTACATGGGTCAAAAGGACAGCCAGGATCTCCAGGAATAATAGGCTTGCAAGGAGAACCTGGTAAGAGGGAAGTTACTAGATCTCTTTCTAGTGACTGATTAGTGTGTATACAACATTTTATTTAAAGTGTTGTCTGACCTTCTGGGCCAGTTTTCTGCCTGGTACATTCATAATGCTCTATTGAGAGCTGTGTTGTGCTGCTTCCAAATGCAATCTCTACAAGCAAATGGTTGCAGCTTGGAAAAATACAAAACATATGTTCGAGATACTTGCTACCTGCCAGTAGCATTATGTTGCTGGTGGAAGAAAAGAAGACAACCAACACAATTTGTTTCTCTAGGGACTATCATAATTTACTTTGTTAGATTTTAGGTTAACTACAAGTTTAGTGTAAAACTTACTTTAAACCATGTGGTACTCTGGTAAAGGCACGCTGTACACAGTGTTTGGTCTCATTTTCGCTACTGGAATTTTTCTACATTGTGTAAATGGAGAGAGACAGAGGTGGTGAGGGAAGATTCCTAAAGCTAAGTTGCTGTGTATCCATCACATTTCTCTGGATATGGCAGAAGAAATTGCTTATCCTTTTGTTACATTAAGGGAGAATTGTCTTTATGCAGTCACTCCTGTCATGACATAACCCCTGAGCAGTGTGACACATCCACACAGCAGTGCAGTTTAGTGTCTGCTTTGTACAGGGAGAGTACTTTCCAGTCCTTCTTACCAAGGCTGCCAGTGTCTTCTGCCTCAGAGTGCCAAAAGTTGTCTGACATAGAGGACAGAGAAACAAAGATGTGATGAACAGAACATCTTTGCAGCTTTTGTGGTTGACAGCAGTAGTGAGATACTGCCTATCTATAGACTGAAATGGCTGTCTTCCTCTTTTGTCCTTTGTGCCTAATCTGGCCTCTAGTGAAACCAAGCTTGCAAAGCTTCAACGAGGTGCAGCTCCAGGATACTCCTGAAGTATTCTTTTCCTTAAAAAAAAAAAAAGAATAATATGAAAGGATATTTTAACTGTTTTAAACAGTTTAATCCCTTTCTGTGACCAGTTACTGTTTCTACTGTTTCTAATTCAGTACTGAAAAGTTCTACAACTTTCCAAACAACATCTTCTTGCACAGAAATTTTTTAAATGGTAAATTTCTTAGAGATACTATTGGAAGCAGATATTTTGTACGTCTGCTGACTGACATTTACTGGTTTTCATTTAAGGTTTCCCTGGGCCTCGAGGAGAGCAAGGGTCACAAGGACTTCCAGGACTGGATGGAACAGATGGTTTGCCTGGGAAAATGGGTGCTTCAGGCTTAGTTGGAACAAAAGGAGCTCCTGGAGATGTATTTGGTGCTGAGAGTGGAGCCCTGGGAGAGCGTGGCCGACCTGGACTCCCAGGTGATAAAGGACTTACAGGTGATCCTGGATTTCCAGGACCAAAAGGTAAGCACTAATATGGCTTGTACCTGGGAATATGGATCTACTTCTCTTTCAAAAATCTTTCCTCCTTCCAATCTCTTTAAGATACTCTGTTAGCAGTCCTCTAAGTTACTCACAGGTGGTGATTTGCTAGTTTTCTCTTAGAATCTAATGCAACTCAAAGGCTTTTATTAAAACCCACTTTTTAATTAAAAAGTATGAGTTTAGTTTTATTTGTTCTTTAACCTCCCTCCTCTCTCTTCCCAGGGTTAGACGGAAGACCCGGCCTCCTAGGTATTAAAGGTGAACACGGTAATCCAGGATATTCGGGTGTCCCTGGATTGCAGGGACCTCCTGGTCCTGGAGGCCCTTTTGGCATTAAGGGAAAACCAGGATCCTTGGGGTCAATTGGCCTTGCAGGAGCACCAGGTATGTAATGTCTTCAAATGAAAACAAGTAGCTAAGCTTAAAGCTGTAATGTTGAGGAAGTTTGGGAGAGATTTGGCATTTGCAGGAAGAGAACTTCTTCCTCTGATTAGGAGATAATAGAGTGCAGAATTCGAGCTTTTGCTTCTGACTGCTGGGTAGCTCCTGCCTCAAATTGGTGCTCCAAGGCACAGCAGAAAGATAGGGGAAAGCATCTTAAATGTGTTGATATTTTTAACATCTCTGCTCTTACATGCTGACTGTATTGTTGACTAATCTTCATTTTCTATTTTCATGACAATTTCCACTGTATGAGGTTGCTTGAAATGTGACTTTGATAGATTGAAAAATCATTGGCTTTCTCAGAATGAGCACTTCTGTCTTCTCTTTCTTTCTCTTCTGGGGTAGAAGAGAAATTTACTTCCTATCACTTTAAGAAGAAGAAAACCCACCACTTGAGTAGAGCAGTATCTCTCAAGCTGCACAGACTGAAGTGTTTAATGATAGCAATATATGCAAGACTTGTGAACCAAACAGAGGGACCTGGGAATTAGTAGATAATGGTCTGTGACAAAACTCCTCTGTTCTGACATATGCTGGAGCATGACTGCTGGAGTGCAGTGACAGCAGATGAATGAAAGCAATAACACCACCTGAGATTAAAATCACAGAGTTTTAACAGTTTTTTTAATTTTAATGTTACCGTTGCTTTTGCATAGCTATTGTTTTACATTTTTGGACTGGATGCTATATATGACTTCCCTTACAGCTGTTTTTAAAAACCTCCCACTGCTAGCATGACAAGCTCCAAATTATTGGGTTTTGGTGCTGTCGTCTCTCTGAATCATTAATTTCTTTTGTACTCTGTTCTTTTTGTTTACATATTTTGTCTGTTTTTTCCTTCACCATGTTTCTATTCCATTTATCATCAACTCTCCATTTCTGATGTCACACTGTTTGGTTATGGGTTCTTCACATAGGCTGCCAAGGTGAGAAAATGCAGTGTAGCATAAAAGCTCATGGACTAACAGCCTAGCTTTTAATGCTACAAGAATTGCATTGACTATAGGTGATACCCCTTATTATTGCTAATCAAACCAAAAGGCAAAGAACCATTGTACTGAGAATGCTCAGACAGCAATAAAGCCTCAAGCTCATAAGGAAATATTTAATATGTAGAGATTTTAAGTGTGTGCATTTTCTCTGCCTTCTTAAAGCAGCCATTTCATCTTCTGCTTTAAAAAATACTGGGTAGTAGCTTAAAACATTTAAGCCCTGAGTATAACAAAGTTCGTATATTGTGTGCTACTGCTGCAAATGCCATTTTTCAGAAGCCAACTCGTTTCTCCTTATCTTCCTCCCTTTGGATCTGAGCCTTCTGTTTTCAATGGTTTGAGCCTTTATTTAAATTTGTAAACCATTAGAAAGCTTTAGCTAGAAATGTTCTGAAACAAGCAAAGACAAAACAGTGCATAAGGTGTTGGTTTTGTGGCAGCACAATCAGAAGCTTGTTCCCTTAGTGATCAATTTGCTCTTCAGAAATAAAATTCTAACTACCAAAGTGGAAAAGAAACTTGTCAAAACAGGCCTCTCCAGTTGATCTCTGGTTCACCCAGAGGATGGGGTAGGTAGCAGAAGCTGGCATTAATGATGCTCCCCACTCTGGTTTGGCTGCCTTGATGATAGAGGTAAGACTGGTGCGCAACAGTTTGGTGTGTGGTAAAGGAAACAAAAATGGATACATCATAAGGGGTTTCACTCTTGCCAGTTGTGTAGTGATGTAGGCAGTAACCCTCTTCATAGGTATTTTAATATTAGATGACTAATGCTTTTGCAATTATAAGCTTCATGCCTTCTAGTAGGCTGCATGTGCCATAAGGTCCATTTGTCATATTAAATACAATGCTGCGTTTAAAGAGTTTGGGAAGCTGTCCGCAAACTGTCCTTGTATTTGTGTGACATAATCTATTGAGTTCTTTCTTATTCAGGACTTCCTGGAGTCAAAGGCTTGCCTGGGGATGTAGGTCCACAAGGCCCTGCTGGTATGAAAGGCTTCCCAGGTCTTGATGGTTCTCCAGGATCTCCTGGGGAAAGAGGATTCTTAGGGCCACCTGGGCCTTTTGGTCAAGATGGACGGCCAGGTTTCTCTGGGCCAAAAGGTATGTGTTCCACTAAGGGAATGGTCTGAGATTACTGTGCCTACAAAAATATAACCTTGTTATTACTGATGTGTTAGGCCCAACTTGTGAGAAGAGAATGAATTTCCACCTTAGTGCTGAAATCCATTTGTTTTGCTGCTGAGTTATGAATTACAAATTATGGATTTAATTGTCAATTCATGGTCATAAGTAGATCTGTCTTAAGGGACTTGGGCTGTTATGGACAGAGGATCATGGAAATCCAGATAGACAAGAAAACTGAAGAAATTAGGAACAGTGAATTAAATTTAAAGGGATAGTATGAAACACAAACCAAATGGGAAGTAAAAATTTACACTGCAGTATTTGGTTACTTGGAGAATTCTGTGTTGTTTTAGGTGGAGAGCAACAGAGCAATGTAACTGTGTGTTGCTCTCTTGGAAATTGATTAGGTTTTGCTCTCCAGTGGAAGTAGGACCAGGCTCTCAAAAGTGAACTGAAAACTACTGGTTGAAAATACCATGAGTGGAGACCCATGAGAGAAGTGGCTGTGCTGTGCTTGTGCCATGAAGTTTTTCTACCCAGATTTGGTTGATTTTACTACCCAGACCCATGCTGACTCTCACTGTCAGCTAGGTGGTTATGCAGTGTATCAGAAAAGACTGATTTTCCCTTTCTATTTCTCAACTTCTCTATACAGGCGAGAAAGGGTCTTCTGGCTTGCTTGGCTTCCCTGGCATGCCAGGGCTGCCTGGTGTTCCTGGGTTAAATGGGTTTAAAGGAACTTCTGGCACACCTGGAGGAAAAGGGAGCCCTGGAGTTGTAGGACTCCAAGGTCAAAAAGGTAAGAAACAGCCAAAAGGTTTTTGCTGGCTGTGCAGCAGAGGGACTTAGAAGGCCCTTCTAAGATGTCTGCATATTTAATGTTTTCTTCTAAATACTGTGTTCTTTTCTTCCTTCTGAGATGTTTTGACCTGGTTGCTAAAGATGCTGAGCACTTACAGATGAATTTGCATCAGGAGACACATAAGTTCTGTTATTGTCTGCCGACTTCTAGTTTTATACTCTTTTTGTGTTACATTATTTTGCAAGAAGATATCCTGACTTCTTGTTTCTTCAGGTGACAGAGGTGATGTAGGCCCACCTGGTCTTCCGAGTTTTGGGCCTCTAGAACAGGCACTGCAATTCAAAGGAGACAAAGGAGATCCTGGATTAGCTGGACTTGGAGGATTCCCTGGACCTAGAGGTATTTCACAACATTGTAGTTAGTTGCCAGTATGAGTTGCTCAGTGATGGTGCTTATTCTCAGCAGGGTATGATCTGTCCTTTTGACAGTGCCTGCAGTACTACTATTCTCTGTTCCGCCGTTCATATTCTAGCAAGATTTGCATATGGCATTTCTGAATTTTGAGAAAACAGTTTTCCTTTGAAGCTCTGTTCTGCAGAGCCAATGCCATCCCTTCCTCTTCTTTAATGGTAACAGGTCATTTGGCCCAAATAAACTGAATGTCTGTATTATCAAACGAAATTACTCTCTGTCGTATAACCCAGGTGATAAAGGAATCCCAGGAAGCCGTGGACAGCCTGGTCTCCCTGGTCCAGTTGGGTCAGCAAACAAAGAGAAAGGTCTTCATGGTGATCCAGGCTTCCCCGGTCCATCTGGACAACCTGGGATGCCAGGACAGAAGGGTACACATGGTATCATAGGATTTCCAGGAATGCCAGGAGAGAGGGTAAATACCTTCTTAAGTGTCTTCATCTTCTCTAAGTGCTCTTAAGAAAACCCTGTGTTCTAATTGGTACTTCTATTGCAAAGCAGCAGAAACCGGCAGGATTTTTCCTTACAAAATTTCTAGATTGTTTTTATTTAGCTCAGACTGTTGAATGACACTGGATAGTATTTCTTCCTACATCTTTGCAGTCTGTTCTCCCACATGATACAAACTTCACACAGCTAGAATAAAAAGTAAAGGCTAATTTTTGTTGGGGTTTTGGGTTGGGGTTTTTTTCAGGGTTCAGATGGTATCACAGGAACACTTGGATTCCCAGGAACTATTGGCCTCCCTGGTCCAAAGGGTAAGAAATCTTTTGTAGTGTGCATGGTCTTTCAGTATATACAGTCCTAATATTCCTGACTAAAATGAATGAGTGGTGTTCTAGAAGTGTCTGTTTCTCTTCAGTGACTGGCTCAGAAGTACATACCCCTTTGTAAGCAGGATCTTTCAGATAAGACCGGTCGCAAGCCAAATGCCTAAATACTTTACGATCCTTTGCAAGTTTGGCCACAGCACTGTGTGAAGCATGTTGGAGATGCACCCTCCTCTCTCATTTCATTGTGTCAAAAGTATAAAGAGCAGCATGTTGTGGAATTACCCATAGATGTTTGACTTATCATTGATTTGCATGAGTAAATTTGCATGCATTGTTATTTACAAGCATTTTCTAACTCAGTTGCGTCACTTACTACTCTCTTTCTTTGTTCCATGGATTTGAAGTATAGGCAAGGTTTATTTTCATAAACAAGGCTATTGAACAGCTCTGAAAACTGCTCCTCACCGTGAGTTAGGGAATGACCTCCCCATCTTGTCTGTCTTTTCTAGGTGACCAAGGAGAGTCTATTGGCATTCCTGGCATTGCTGGAGCAAAAGGAGAGCGAGGTGACCCAGGGTTCCCAGGTAAAGTAGCCCTCGACTGCTCACTTCAACAATGCAAAGTTCTAGAGATTAAACAGGATAGCATTGCCCAGTTTGGGTATTTTTGTAATCAATAAATTCGAATACTTCAGTCCTCTCCTGGAAGTGAGATCTGAGGAGTCTGGAATCTGGGAGGGGCACAAATCCAGATGATGATAAACTTATCTGAATCCAATTCTAATGCTGAGTCCCACTTCACTTCTTGAGAAGGAACTTGTGAACTTGCACTGGTATTCACCATCCAAGGATTCCAGTCCTGGGCCCAGACTATGGCTAAGCAAACACAAGTGCTTCACCCTCACCATAAAATGTTTCTCATTCTCCTCACACCTTCATCCGTTTTGACTTGTGCTATACCATGCTAACTGGTTTTGTCCTTTCAGGAGAGAGAGGGAGAGAAGGACCCAAGGGTGAGCCAGGCTACCCAGGGAACACTGGGGTGAATGGACTCAAAGGTGGACCAGGAGATCTTGGCCAAGAAGGACCAGCAGGTACTGGACTAGGCATCTAAATTCTGCAGTTCATAGTGTGACTGTGGTATAACCTCACCTTGTCATTTCTGTAGCCCTGGTTGGCCTGTCTCAGCTAAGGCTGAAAAAATAAAGTTGACAAGAAGATGGGAATTTTCTTTGAACATTAGTGAAGGGTGTCACCTTTTTCTGTTGTAACTGAGCCTGTGGGTGAACCGTGGAGTGAATCCTGCACAACAAAAACCTAAAGGAATTCTTTAACAAACAGAGAAGGCCTCAGTTAGATATAAGCATTAGCAGCTTATTTGCAGCTGCTTATGGGCAAGGCTGCTCTAAAATCATCCGTTGCTACACTTCTGTCCGTTCCCTCTCTAGAGCCAAACCTACCCAGAAGGATGGCTACAAGTGTCTGTGTAGTGGTGTAACTAGCAGGAAGATTCTCAAATTGTTATCAAGATTAAAGATGGGAGAACACTTGAGGTCATTATTGAAATATTTTATTTGAAAAACAATTTAATTAGCTATTTCAGTATCTGAACTGTTCCAGTGTGTCACTTGGTGGATGATACAGAATGTCTGTGTTATGATTAAAAAAACCCAGCTGTCATGTCAATAGCTTGACATGTGCTATGCTTGTAGTGAGGAGAGATTTGGATCTGGTTTTGCTTTAACTAAATAGTAGTTTATTCACTCATGAGTTAAGTGCAAGAACAGAAGCTCTAAGATGGAGCTGTGAGATCTTCTGTCCCAGATGTGTAGTACAGGAACATTTTTCTGCTTGTTTTTAGGAATCCCTGGAAATGTTGGGCTGAGAGGAATCCCAGGGCCACCAGGACGTCCAGGGCAGCCAGGGTCTGTCGGATTCCCTGGAACTCATGGAACAGCAGGACCTAAAGGTATACCTGCAGCCTTGCACATGGGGCTGCCCCCTGGGTCAGAAAACAGTGCTTCAGCCAAGTATATCACAACAGGCAGGCAGCACTCTTATGTGTGGGCCAGCTATGCATGGGAAGTCAGCTCATTTCTTGGCAATGTTAGTGCAGGCATCAGATGATAGAAATGAGGAGATGAGTGGCTGGAATGGAAGAGGGTCTCACTTGAATTGGGTCACTGCTGGGTGTTTACTGAGAGCAAAACTGATGAAAGCAGTGGGAAGAGTTTCCATGAAGGGGTCCTGTGTGAAGGAAGATTTCACATCCTGTGTTCTCCTGTGTGTCAGGTTTCTCATACATGTTGTAGTCTCCATGAAACTTCTTACGCATTTCCACCTTGATTAGGTTATTTTCTTATTTGCTCACTTATATGTTCCCACTGTCTCTTCAGGGTTTCATGGATTTCCAGGTTTAAACGGTCTGAACGGCTTGCCAGGCACAAAAGGGTCTCCTGGAACACCAGGTAAAGGAAATGTGTAGTAGAAGTGTCATAGCCGGAGAAATACACACGCTGGTCAATCATGATGGCAGTGTTCCCCACAGAATTCCCCTATTTCATCCAGTTC
Source organism: Neomorphus geoffroyi (assembly GCA_033558235.1). Classification (NCBI taxonomy): domain Eukaryota; kingdom Metazoa; phylum Chordata; class Aves; order Cuculiformes; family Neomorphidae; genus Neomorphus; species Neomorphus geoffroyi. The sequence continues at coordinate 7,535,510 of JAUMJM010000045.1, read as the reverse complement.
TGGATTTAATTATAACCTGAAAAAAAACCTTCAGGATACTAAATGTGCATGAATAAATTCTTCTTTAAGACCAGTAAGAATAGGATGCAGCCTGTGAAGAGGCTTTTCTGGTGATGGTTGTCCTAGATTTCATGAAGGACTATGTCACTGCTGGAAAGTCTATGGAATGAAATTATAAAACTCTTCCATTTCTAATAGATGTTTGATTTTAGCAGGCAGCATCAAATGCTTACTTTGAGTTGGGCTTAATGACGATATGTTTCCATGCTGCTTTCCATAGCCCTCCATTGTATGGAGCTCAAGAAAGGCATTAGTAAAATCAGAAAATTATTTCTTTGATTAGATTCTGGATTCTGCTTTTGGGAAGCTTCTGGTGCATTTTTTCATATTTTTAACCATATGAAATAGCATTTGGTTCTGTTTTGGAAACGGTGTTTTACTAAATGTAAAGAGATGGAGAAAGATCTTTCCAAAGAGACTTGTTTAGTTACAGTCATCTTGTAAAGCAGCATTTAAAATTTGTGGCATACGCTACGCATGAAAATGGACAATGTGAACAACTCAAATGATATCTGTATTTTCAGTGTTTAAAACATTGTTTGAATTCATTCTGCACAACCAGAGTAAGCACATGAGGCACCAAATCTCTTTCTGTTGCTCTACTGAAAAAAGCAGAGAGTAGTACAAGGCTGAGTTTTTATTACGGCTCAGTTTATGTAATAATTTAACTGCTGTTAGACAATTTGAATATGATCTCTTATCTTTGTTAACCGTGTTTAATTAGGTCTGAGTGAAGCTGGACTGAAAGGCCCTGCAGGTCTCCCAGGTCCAAAGGGTGAAGAAGGTTCTCCAGGCTTGGGCAGAGGAGCTCTAGGATTCCCTGGACCAAAAGGCTCATCGGGAGACATGGGTAAATCCTGCTGGGTGTCAAGAACATCAGTATGTATTGCAGGTCAGGTTAATGGGTTGCATGGTGAGCAGAATTACCAGAGAGGATTCCTGAAGTTAGTAGTTTGGCAGGTAAACATTAAATCTGTGATGTGATTATATATTTGAGAAGCAGTTGGTTTACATAGTTCTTACGGTGTCTGTGCTTCTCCTGAATAGCAGAATATAGTAATGTTTCTCCTAATCTAGTGAGATGTCTCTTTGTCTCAGTATAAACGCTGCTCAGCGCTACTACTTCTGTCCATGTCTGTAAAGATCACTGAAGAGCTTTGGGTACACTCTCTCACTTCGTATGTCTCGTTCTAGGTCCTCCTGGTCCTGTGGGACTGCCTGGCTTGCCAGGAACACCTGGAGCTTCTCTTCCTTCTGATATACCTGGGAGACCTGGGGATGCTGGCCATCCAGGAACGGATGGGATTTCAGGTATGGAGAGGCCTCTTAGATTAGCTAAGGGGACTTCTGTTTCTTCATCTGTTTCCTTTGAAGACCTCTGAGGTGAAATTACTTGGATGAGTACTGTCACTTCAATAACCTGTGTTTTAGATCAGGAATTGAGAATATCAGTTTTCAGTTCCTGTTGTTGAATCCTGATTTGATTTAGCTCGTTATTAAAGCTCTCTAGTCCATAATAATTTCACCTATCGTGGTACTGAAGACAGACTTGAGCACTGAGGTAGGTACTGAAGTCCAGCGTAGTATGTCTGCATTTGGACACCAACACATCAGCACAGCTGTCATAATAGCCTCTGTGTAAAGTTTAGAAGTATCCTTTGTGAGTTGGGAGGCAGCAAAGCTTCATTGCTACTTACACATACATAAGAAGCACTTGCCATAGAGTTGACATCAAGTATAGTTTGAAAGATTTGTCATAATGTCATTGGTACCCATTCAATACCCAATAGTCTTGGAGAGGCTGAGACACTAGGCCTTTCCCTGGCCAAAGACTTGAAAAAATTGCTGTCATTCTCCTAGGAAATGTCTGAGTCACCAGGTAGGGGAGGGACTATACTTGGGCCCAGAATTTGAAGCTAAATTGCTGGGGTTAGAAGTATTTAAAAGTTTATAAGACCTAAGCAGATACAAGTGAGTGGGATTTGGCTCTTTTCCTTTGGGAGGAATATACCCCTGGAAAAATAGACACCCAAACAATGAATGTCCTTTAGAAAGATGTGCTGGAGATAGCTCCAGCATTTACTTTGCCTCAGGAACAGATTGTGCTAATTACTCCTGTTGTCTCCAGGTCTTCCAGGTTCTCCAGGACCACGAGGGCCACCTGGCCCAGCTTCTGACCAAGGTGACACAGGCAATCCAGGTTTGCCTGGTGTTCTTGGCTTGCGAGGCATTAAGGGTGATGTGGGACCCACTGGTCCAATTGGACTCCCTGGAGCATCTGGATTCAAAGGTAATCTTGCCTTGAAAGGGTCTGGGTGTGGTTTGGCAGGTGTCACCTTGAGAGTATGAATGGCTGTTGTGTGCTTTGAAAGGAATCCTCATTCAGGTGTAAACAACAGCTGAGTTTGAGTTTGTTTTTTTAAAGTCTTCCCTTTTGGCCCATGCAGTTTTACCTACTGAATCCAAAAGCATCCAGGTAAGGCCAGCTCCAGGTACTCTTCAATGTGTCCCTAATGATTTTTGTCTTCTCTTTGTTTTTTGTGGGTTTTTTTCTGAGCAGATGGTGTCCACATGCAGTGATGGTGTGCTTGTCAACTCCACTTGCATGTGCTGTCTAAGGGAAAACTGGAGATGCTGTTTTATTCCATCTATTATGTAGACTCAGAGTCATAGTGAGTCGGATTTATGTCTCACAAGAGGCTAAGAGGATTGTAGGAGTTAAGAGATCTTGTTCTGGGATAAGGCAGGCAGCAGGTTGCTTTCTCTTTGGCCTCTGCCAAAGAAGACCAGAGGGCACCTGCAAACAAGAACTCTAGTAGCAACGTTTCAAAGAAACTGCACAGCTCAGAAGTCAGGAAAGGATGAAGAATCATTGCCGGGTGAAGAACTGTATGCTGTATGTGTAGGTTGTCAGATCCCCATCCCTCTGTCCTGTGCATAGAGATGAATTCCAAATAGAAAAGATGTGTCTTGCCTAGACACTTTCCCTGGATTACTCAAAGAAGGGGAAGAATACTTTCAGTAAAGTGTAATTATATAGTCGTGGAAATTCTTGTCTTGAGGCTCTGGGGCCATTCTGGACATCAAAATGGGCACAGAGTTTCCTAAGAGTTGTGCTCCCCTCCATCTCAGAGCTGAAGTGCTGTTGCTATTGTTGCTATCAGTATGTTTCTCAGTGCCCCAGCTGTGGATAAGAATCAGGACCCTATGCTTAGTCCCTGAGGTCTTTTGCTGTGTATTTTTGCAGGTGTAAGAGGGGAGCCTGGCCTTATGGGGATGCCAGGTAAAGATGGACCTCCAGGGGATCCTGGTTACCCTGGGCTGAAAGGTGAAATGGGCGGTCGAGGTGAGTGCTTGGAGGACTTGAACAGTTTTACATTATTGCACATGGTTTGGGCTGGGGGAAATTTCAGAGATCCCTTAATGGACTTATTTGGGAGACTCTTAGTTTCTTAGAGATTGAAATAAGCTAGGAAGAGCTTGACATACCACTTTTACAAAGACACCCAGTGCTGATGTACTAAGGCAGTCTTAATTTAGCATACTTCTCCTTTGTGTCAGCATTATAAGTACTTACACTGTCATTTGCACCATGTGCAGGTCTTCCTGGCCGACAAGGGGCTCCAGGTATAACCCCACAACCAGAAGAAATCACAGCACCTGCAGGCTTACCTGGTCTGCCAGGAATTGACGGTGTCCCTGGCTTTGAGGGAGATCCTGGATTGCAGGGCCCAGCTGGAAAACCAGGTAAGAAATACACTCAGATCACTGAAATGCTGACCTTCTGGAAGAACAACACTGCTTTCTCAAATTCACTAGGAAAGTTTACAGGATTTTCTAATAAAGGAAATAATTCCAACTAAATGCATACAAATATCATGTTTTATTATTATTAGAATGTACTTGATAATTTCCATTCATGCATTTTTAGAATGTTTTTTAATTAGGTTTCCAGAATTGGGTGCAGCAGGCTGTGATGTAGCTGATGTGATACCAGCTTTGGTAGTAGCAGGTGGGAGTGGTCATGAAAATGAATCACGACTGAGAATTTTTTGAGTAGTCAATGAAATACTGTAACTGGAGAAGTGTAAGGGAACCTCAGCCTGTGCCACAGGCAGTTCATATGGTTTGGCAAAGCAACTTTGGTGGGTCCTTCACCAGCTGGCTCTCCTTGGCCCAGCAGGTCCTCACGATTCCTTTCTCAGCACTGCCATTCAGGTGAACTTTAGATGTTAGCATTTTCTTTCATTGATTAAAAATCCTAGAACAGGAACATCAATTAGCACCAGTCCTTCCCCCAGATGCTACCCTGAATCCCATCAGAGTGAACAGAGCTGTGTTAGTTCCTGGCTTCCTGTTGTCAGTTCCTGAAGTGAATAAACATGCAGGGAGTAAAAACTGAGACAGCCTTTATTAATACTCATCACACAATCAGGTAATGGATGCTGCAGAGCAGTGGCAAGAGAGAAGTTCATTGGGAAATTACCCCTATTTATACTATTTTTAATGCTTAATATTTACAAAAGTTGTGCAGATGTACACCTATCTGTTTCCCAGTCCTGTATTTCTTTAGACTATTATTAACCTTCCACGTTATTGATTGCATGCAGGGTATCCAGCTCTGTGCGACTGTGTGGCGCCCTTTTGTCTCTCCTATTCTGTTATATTTTGACTTGTAACATCCTGAAAACTTTATTGTTGGTTTATCCATGCCACACCTTTCTGGTTTGGGGTCAGGACAATTCTGAATGGATTCTAAAAATCTGTAGGGAGGCACCTCCTCTTACATCCCACTAAATTCTAAGCCTTTATATTCTGAGCATCATTCACTGCCCTGAGACTTTATCTTTAAAGATCTGTTAGTCATCATTGCTCATCATTGAATATTGCCAGGATGTGGGGAAAGGTGAATTTAGTTTAAGTCAGTGGCTCTAATTTAAAATAATATTTATGTTGAACATCAAGGCAAATTTTCTGATTTGAAAAAGGGTGAAATCAAGCAAAAGAAGTGACTTTAAATCTTAAGCAAAATTTCAGCAAGGCAGTTCATCTTTCTCCAGCTTACAGCAACAGGACCATTATACCAGAGGATTCTTGTTTTCACAGTGGCACGAATCTTGCAAGACAGAGGAATTCATAGACTTCTATAGCCATCAAATTGAAACCTGAGTCTTGGTTCTGAAGTGGCTTCAGTCTAAAAACTGTAGCTTATCTCAGATCTCAGTGCTGCATTTTCAGCCTTGTCTAACATTCAGCTGCATCTCTTGATGCTGAAGAGGCATCAGAGGCATGTGGAATCCCTGTATGGATTTAATTGATTGTCACTGCAGCTGTTGAAGAGTGACCTTTCAGCATGGCTGCTGACAACATATTTCTCCTCTGGAATATGATGGCAGGAATGAATACAGTAGTATGAGGAAATAATGATAGTAATAATTATATTTATTTCCAGGTCCAAAAGGTCTGCCAGGAAGATCTGGTTTGAAAGGACATGATGGTTTACCTGGATCACCTGGCATAGTTGGAGATCCAGGACCATCAGGTGCCCCAGGACCACAAGGATTTGAAGGTAATTTTATGATTTGGGGAGCACAGATCAGAAAGAAGAAAGGAGCAGAATTCTGTTTGCCTACAGGTTCTGCAGAGACCCTCTGCAGCATCCAGTTATCTTAGGAAGACCAGGGGACATACACGATCCTGCGTGTCTTGTATGCACAATGAATTAAATTTAATCTTCAGTGAGAAATGTTATGTCACGCATCACTGTTGTCTGTCACTGCTGATGTCTTCCTAGGGACAACTCTGAATATCTTTTCATTTTAATGTTTTGTGTATGTGGGGGTCATCTTGATGATCTAAAAGAGTGATATGATATTCACAACTGCGAGGGCTGGGTAGCAGACGAAAGATACGGTGAGAGAGAGAGAAGATTTGGACTCTGCCACAGATCTGTTGCACAACTTTTGGGCTTTCTGTGTCAAAGGAATATCATCATGAAGAGCACAATAGCATAAATGAATTTGTTAGGTTTTGACTGGTGCTTTGAGATCCTCAGAATTATTGTACTCTGAGATATGTGCTACCACACTGGCACCAGAGTTGTTGGACAAAGAAAGAAAATTAAGTGAGGTAAGAAATTTGTGGGTGCTACTGTAAAATGGCTGCTTTTGGAATTAATAAGTCTAGTTAGTCCTATAACAACCATCAAAACTTGGACTTCTCATTGTCATAAACACAATGATAGCAATGTCAAAATCAGGTGCAGAGCCAGCTGCATGTTAGTAATAGTGACTCTTTTTCTGTCTTCTAGGTGTTGCTGGAAAGCCAGGCTCACATGGTTTGCCAGGAATGCCTGGTAGGAGCGTGGGCGTTGGATACACTTTAGTGAAGCACAGTCAGTCAGAGCAAATCCCACCTTGTCCCACAGGAATGAATAAGCTCTGGGATGGCTACAGCTTATTGTATGTGGAGGGGCAGGAAAAGTCACACAACCAGGATCTTGGTGAGTTTACAGGATTCTTTCAGGCATAAACAATGTAAGCCAAAATCCTGTTTCAATTGAGCTGTCGTCATTGGTACCGCAAGTGGTTGTAGTAAAGGTGATGGAAGTCTGCTTGGCCAGGATCTGTGTGCTGGAAGCAGTGTCATTTGTGCCATCCTCCACCATTCATGTCTGGTGTGTATGAGTTGGAGCATTTGGCAGATTCTTGATATGACCACTTCTCCAATTTTTCCAGGTTTTGCTGGCTCGTGTTTGCCTCGCTTCAGCACCATGCCTTTTATTTACTGCAACATCAATGAAGTGTGCTACTATGCCAGCCGAAATGACAAGTCCTACTGGCTCTCCACCACTGCTCCTATCCCCATGATGCCAGTGGACAGTGGTCAGATCCCAAAGTACATCAGTCGCTGCTCAGTATGTGAAGCACCTTCCCAGGCTGTGGCTGTGCACAGCCAGGACATCACCATCCCGCAGTGTCCCCTTGGCTGGCGTAGCCTATGGATAGGATACTCCTTCCTTATGGTAAGGATATTACTGCTAATGCAAAGTGAGCTTTAAACATTTCTAGATCTCCTTTTTGATTAGGTGACTGAGACTGTATTCTGTAAGTTGCTTACAGGAAACTAGAGCCCTTTAGCTTTTTGCCCTAGCACATTTATTCTTTATCAGTTGGCCTGTTATAGGCTTTCGGAGTTTGTTCCCATTTAGCTGACATTCTTACCTGTCCTGCCCAAGTTGAGTAGTAATATTGATGAGTAGTTCTGTGTATTCTTTATTCTTCAAACCTTTAAATGTGGAAACGCCACATTAAGATATAGCATTGTCTTAATCCTCCCTCTTAGTGGAAAAAGTAGAATATTTTTCCTTGCACTCTCCTAGAAGCTTATTAGTGCAAGAGTGTGAGAAAAAGATGAAGTCAATTTTATTGTTTCCAATTTTTCCCAGCTTGCAAGTGAAAATCTGCCTTTCCGTTATACCAGGCCTGTATATTCAGCCTAAGTACATTCCTTTGCTTCTTCACCTCATCTGACTCAACAGATAGAAAAAAACCAAGACATAATTTTGGTTGCCTGTTTTTCTCCTTTTAATGCTGGAACTGGAGGACTCCCCTGTCTACCTGCCATTCTGTTCCTTTGAACTCATTTAAATGGACATCTTTCTTTCAGCATACTGCAGCTGGTGCAGAAGGTGGAGGTCAGTCCCTTGTCTCACCTGGTTCTTGTCTGGAGGATTTCCGTGCTACTCCGTTCATTGAATGCAACGGTGCGAGGGGAACATGCCATTACTTTGCAAACAAATACAGTTTCTGGCTGACGACTGTTGAACAGTCACAGCAGTTTGTCAGTGCTCCTCCCTCAGAAACTCTGAAAGCAGGACAGCTTCGAACGAGGGTCAGCCGTTGCCAAGTGTGCATGAAGAATTTGTAGTAACCAAAATGCAGTAACAGTCTTTGTTACCTATAGACATTGCTGCTGTGAAGAAGGATAAGTTCATAAACTTGTTTTGTGTGTGGTTGAAGAGTGAATCAAGACAGCCAGAATTCTACAAAAATCGACTGTCAAGACCAAGAGTTTGACTGCACACAGAGGAAGGAAAGTCCAGTGCTCTGAAACTTCTTTTTTTTATGGAACATGGTGCTATGCTTTTACTTCAGTGGGGTTGTTTTCCCTCATTTATGGCTACCTCAGAAAGTCTCTGTGAGTTCCTTATTCAGACTGAAGACTAACTGATGTCTCACATTCACCACTCCTCTGTTCGAGGCACATGACAATCATCAACAAGTGAGACTTTTCAAAGATTATGCTTTATTAGTGTATTTGCAAACAGTATGGTCTAGTGCAGGGGTGTCAAACTCACGGCTCCCACCATTCTCCTGCTCCTGCAGCGTAACATGTGTTACACATGCTGCACACGTGACCAACGTGCTGGCAGAAGTGTAGGGGCAAGGAGCTCAGTACTGCTGCCGTCGGGTAGAAACAAGGTGTTGGACTGGATAAAACAAGGTGGAGGGCTGGATTCAGCCCATGGGCTGCAAGTTTGACACCCCTGGTCTAGTGTAAGGGAATGAAGACTCGTTCTCTTATGAGATATGGAGCTAACTGAAATTTATAAGTGTATTGTAGGTGACTTAGAACCACTAAGCATTAATGGCTGATAACTGACTTCCTTAGGAAGACTCAAAGATTAATTTGTTTTGCTTTCCTTATTAAGCAGATGGGATGTTCTTCCCTCCAGTGACAGGTAATCAGTTCTAATCCAGACTCTCACCCACTGCTGACTTTGAAGAGCTACCCCAGTGAAAAAAGAAAATTTTGATGTGAAGACGAATCCAAAACACCTTTAGCATTTTTCTTAGCTTACTGTTGAAATATATTTCAGGTAAAACTGTTTCAAGGTCTGTGCTTACCTGCTTGCAGTCAAATGACATGCAGCCACCAGAAACATTTCACTACCATGAACTTAAATTTTCTTTCTGAGGTAGCCTTGGCACTTTTGTTTTGTAATGATTCAGGCTGTGTGTGTTTGAAGTAGAGGCTTTACGAGATAGCACGCAAGCTTCCGCAAATACAGAAGAAAGCAGTTATCGGATGTCCAATTTTTACTTCTATGGTCATGATGTTTTATATACTTCTTCCTCTGGCTTTTATTTCTGTTAGCTTAAAAACCTGGATTTCCAGTGTATGCACTGTCAACTAGGTACACTTTCATCATTAAAGAGAAGTGCCACTAATTGTATTATCCTTGTATATTTTGAGTGAAAGCCATCAAAAATGTATGCTAATATAGATAATGAATTCATTTAGTTGGGCTAAAGTTATTATTATCAACTTTTACAGAGTGAAGCATATGAAATCATTACATATTGACATTCCAGGACATTTGAAAGAAGTGCCTTGCAAATATGCTATCACCTTGGCTTAAAAATCTTTAAGACAAAATTGTTCAGAACATCATTATTAATGCAATTAAATGTATTCTTTACTAGATTCTAGGGCCCTAGCTGTGTCCAGTAAAGTACTTAACAACATGCTCAGTTTTAAGTAGATAGTATTTTTACCTTTAATTATTATTTACATGCATAATATATTATCTTCCTAGATTGGGGTGACAGCTCTGGATGTTCTACAGTTGATCCACACTGGAGATGAGCAGTGAATTTGTGAAGAACAATTCAGTATTTCATTTAACTTATTCAGTAAAGCCTTTGACACCGTTTCTCATAGTATCCTGCTGGAAAAACTGGCTGCCATTGGCATGGACAGGCACAGCCTCTGCTGGGTTAAAAACTGGCTGGATGGCTGAACCCAAAGGATTGTGGTAATTGGAATTAAATCCGATTTGAAACCAGTCATGAGTGGTGTTCCCCAGGGTTCAGTGCTGGGTCCAGCCTTGCTTAACATCTTTTTTCAATGGTCTCGAGGAAGGCATTGAGTGCACCCCCAGCAAGTCTGCAGATGATACCAAGCTAGGTGCAATTGTGGATCTGCTTGAAGGAAGGGAGGCTCTGCAGAGGGATCTGGACAGGCTGGATCGATGGGCTGAGACCAACGGGTTGAGGTTCAACAAGGCCAAGTGCAGAGTCCTGCACTTGGGACACAACAACCCCATGCGGTGTTACAGGCTTGGGGCAGAGTGGCTGGAAAACTGTCTGGCGGAGGAGGACCTGGGGGTGTTGGTTGGCAGCAGCTGAACATGAGCCAGCAGTGTGCCCAGGTGGCCAAGAGGGCCAATGGCATCTTGGCCTGTATCGGACCCAGCATGAGCAGCAGGAGCAGGGAGGTGATTGTGCCCCTGTGCTCAGCACTGATGAGGGCACACCTTGAGTGCTGGGTTCAGTTTTGGGCCCCTCATTCCAAGAAGGATGTTGAGGGGCTGGAGCGGGTCCAGAGAAGGGCAACAAGGCTGGTGAGGCGCTGGAAAACAAGTCCTACGAGGAGCGGCTGAGGGAGCTGAGGTTGTTTAGCTTAGAGAAGAGGAGGCTGAGGGGAGACCTCATCACTGTCTACAACTGCCTGAAAGGAGGGTGTGACAGGGTGGGTGCTGGGCTCTTCTCACAAGTGACAGCGATAGGACGAGAGGAAATGGCCACAAGTTGCACCAGGGGAGGTTTAGACTGGACATTAGGAAAAATTTCTTCACTGGAAGAGTGGTCAGGGATTGGAACAGGCTGCCCAGGGAGGTGGTGGAGTCACCATCCCTGGAGGTGTTTAAAAGACAGGTAGATATGTTTTGTAGGGACAGGTACAGTTGGACTCGATGATCTCAGAGGTCTCTTCCAACCTTCTGATTCTATGATTCTAATTGTGAAAGGCCTGCAACTGTTTTGGATGTATTTTGCAAATATCTTTAGGGTGTTTTAATGCTCCTGAGTGGCAAGCTGTTTATGCAGAATATTGCAAATGCAACTTTACAACACTGTGTGCACACAGTGAAGCTCACTACTTTATAAAAAATTTGACAAATAACTAGCAAGCTACAATGAGTTTACATCCACATAGTGCTATGAAAAGGGATGTCGATCATGAATTTTATCTACAGGGACTTGGTTTTGGTTTTGAACATGGACACGTTCCAGGATCAGAGACATACGCATTTTAAGCAGCACTGCTATCTTTAGGGAACTGCCTGTGTTGCAGTAACATGGTTCTACTGCTAGCAGTGACCAAACTTCCATCAAGTTCGACAAACCCAGTCCTTTTTCACACTGTTTGCACACTGTCACGGCACGGGGCAGGAATTCCAATTGCCACTGAGACAGGGGCTGTGTAACAACTTAGGGAAGCAAAGCATGGGGTGGCTTGGGTCGGAAAGGCGCTTAAAGGTTGCTCAAAGCTCCATGCAGCCTGGCCTTGAACACCTCCAGGGCTGAAAATCAACAGCTGGGGAATGAGGCGAAGTGAGAAGGCTGCAGGTAATCTACCCAGTGAGTCACTCAGTTGTGAATAAAACTTCCCTGCCTTTCATGGGTTTGCTCACTCTAGCAAAGGGTATGATGGTTTCTAGCTCAGTTTTTCTTCTGTTTCTGCTGTCAGCAATGGCACAGTGAAACTATTTCATTTTGGCTGGATGTGATCGACACGAGAGTACCGAGCGAGCTGGGGGAGCTTGCCAAGCCACTCTGCATCATTTGCCAGCGGTTCTGGCTAACTGGGGGGGTCCCAGACGACTGGAGGCTTGCCAATATGATGCCCACCTACAGGAAGGGTTGGAAAGAGGATGCAGGGAGCTACAGGCCTGTCAGCCTGACCTCGGTGCTGGGGAAGATTGTGGAGCGTTTCACCTTGCGTGCACTCACCAGGCAAGTGCAGGACAACCAGGCGATCAGGCCCAGCCAGCATGGGTTCCTGAAAGCGAGGTCCTGCCTGACCAACGTGATGTCCTTCTATGACCAGGTGACCTTGTTGTTATCCTGTTTGTGGATGGCAATACGCACCTGAACACAAAATTTCCACTTAAATTACCCATTCCTGTAGCATTTCTTATCCAAGGTACCGAAGGCATTTTACAAAAGTGAAGCCCAGTTTGCCAATTTCAAGTATTTCAAAATGCTTGGGAGGGAGAGAAGAGACCTGATTTAGCCCTGCTCAGCCCTGACTCACGTGCGGGAGCACACACCTTGTTGTACCACTCCACCCCTGTCTGGATAAGGACTCTATTGGACCCTGAGGTGTGGCACGTGAGAATCAAACCCACCAGGAGCCTTTTCCAGGTGTGCACTCCCCAAAGGTGGATGCTCTCCCCTTGCTGCCTGCTGGCCAGCTTGTGTTCTGCTTTATGAAGGCAGCCTAATGGCGCTGCTGTATTGCTGCCTGTCGACATGGGAGTAGTAGTTCCTAGTCTGTGAACTTGGCATTTTTCCAAAGGTTCGTTTTATTCTCCCCAGACTCTCTGCCAGCCGTGTGCCAGCAAGCCAGTCCCGGAGCTCTTAAAGTGGATAAACTGACAATAACGTGGACCTTTGTTCAAAATATAATCTCAAATCTTGCATTTGATCAGATGACAGAATATTCTGTCTACTTCTAACTACATTATAGAGTCCTGGTTCCACTTTGATGTCACAGAATCATCGAATCACGGAATGGTTTGGGTCAAAAGGAACCTTAAACATCGTCCAGCTCCAACCCCCCTGCCATGGGAAGTGTCACCTTCCACTGGATCAGGTTGCTCAAGGCCCCATCCAACGTGGTCTCGAATGCTTCCAAGGAGGGGGCATCCACAGCTTCCCTGGCCAACCTGTGCCAGTGCCTCATCACCCTCTTTGTGAAGAATTTCTCCCTAATGACTAACCTAAATCTTACCCTTCCAGTTTAAAGCTGTTCCCCCACGTCATGTCACTACCCGCCCTTCTACAAAGCCTCTCCCCAGCTTTCCTGGAGCCCCCTTCAGGAACTGGAAGGCCTCTAGGAGGTCTCCCCAGAGCCTTCTCTTCTCCAGGGTGAACAAGCACAACTCTCTCGGCCTGTCCTCATAGCAGAGGTGCTCCAGCCCTCTGATCATCTTCGTAGCCTCCTCTAAGCCCATTGCAACAGTTCCATATCTTTCTTATGTTGTGGATTCCAGAACTGGACACAGGACTGCGGATGGGGTCTCACAAGAGCAGAGAAGAGGGGGAGAATCACCTCACTCGTCCCACTGGCCATACTACTTTTCATGCAGCCCACGACACACTTGGCCTTCTGGGCTGCGAGCACACATTGCCGGCTCATGTGGAACTTCTCATCAACCAGCACCCCTAAGTTTTCTTTGCAGGGCTCCTCTCCATCACATTGTCCCCCATCCTGTACTGATAAAGGGGATTGCCCTCACCCAGGTGTAGGACCTTGCGTTTGGCCTTGTTGAACCTCATGAGGTTCACGCAAGCCCACTTCTCCAGCTTGTCCAGGCCCCTCTGGATGACATCTCATCCTTCTGGTATGACCACTGTCCCACTCAGCTTGGTGTCATCTGCAGACTTGCTGAGGGTGCACTCAATCCCACTGTCTAAATCATTAATGAATATATTAAACAGCAGAAGTCCAGCTAGACGACATCCATTGCTTTATCCATGTCTGCTGATGCGGTCACTCCGTCATAGAAAGCCACTACGTTGGTCAGGCAGGACTTGCCCTTGGAGAAGCTATGCTGGCTGTCTAGAATCACCTGCCTGTCCTTCGTGTGCTTTAGCGTGACTTCTAGGACTTTTCAAATACTATGGAGAGTGGCTTGGCAAGCGCATGACGCAGTTCCCTCAGGACTCTGGGATGCATCTTCTCAGGTCCCGTAGACGTGTATCTGTTCAGGTTCCCCAGGTGGTCGTGAATCTGATTTTCCCCTACAGTGGGAGAGGCTGTACCCCCCTGGTCCCCATCCTGTTGTTCCTTGACCCTTCAGGGCAAGGGGTGAGGAGCGCAGTCGCCAGGGCAAAAACGTTGTTGAGTACCTCAGCCTTCTCCTCGTCTGTCGATACGAGGCCACCATTTTAGTTCATCAGTGGGGGGAGGCGTTCTTTAATCTTCCTTTTCTGGTTGATGTACCTACAGAAGCCCTTGTTGCTATTCGTTGCTTCTCTTGCCAAGTTCAGCTTCAGCTGCGCCTTGGCCTTCCTGAACCCATTGCTACACAACCGGGCAGCATCCCTATGCTCTTCCCAGGTTGCCTGTCGCTGCTTGCACTGCCTGTGCAGTTCCCTCTTGCTCTTCAGTTTGACCAGCAGGTCTCGACTCAGTCACACTGGTCTCTTCCTTTCTGAGCCTGATTTCCTACATCTGGGGACTGAGCGCTCTTGCACTCTGTGGGAAGCATCCTTAACTATCTGCCAGCTCTGCTGTGCTCCCTTATCCATGAGAACTGTTTCCCTGGAGGTCCTACGGACCAACTCCTCAAAGAGCTGGAAGTTTTCTTAGGCTTCTTACTACACTCCTCACCTGTCCCATATCCAGTGCACGATCACTGCGGCCCAGGCTGCCTCCGATCCTGACATCACTGATGGGCTCACTTGCATTGATGACCATCGGGACCAGTATTGCACGGCCTCGAGTCGGGGTGTCTGTTATGTGGGCTAAGAAGTTCTCTTCTGTGCACTTTAGCAGTCTCCCGGATTGCCTACAGCTTGCCGTGCTGCTTTTCCAGCAGATGTCAGAGTGGTTGGAGACGCCCAGTAGAACGAGAGCTTGCGCGCCTGACGCCTCTTGTAGCTGGGAGAAGAAGGCTTCATCAGCAGGCCCCCCTTGATCAGGTGGTCTGTAGTAGACACCAGCCCCAAGGTTCCTTTTGTTGCCTTGGTCTTTTATTCTCACCCATAAGCCTTCCACTTGTTCATGGCTGCTCTGCAGGGACAGCTCTTCACACTCTATCCATTTCCTTATATAGAGGGCAATGCCTCCGCCCCTCCTTCCTGACCTGTCCCTTCTGAACAGCCTGTAGCCATCGATAGCCACCCTCCAGTCATGGGATTCACCCAACCAAGTTTCAATAACTGCAACCAGATGGTAGCTTTCCAGCAGCACGGTAGCTTCCAGCTCCTGCTGCTGGTTGCCAAAGCTGTGTGCAGTTGTGTAGAGGCACTTGAGCTGGGCAGTTGGCTGTATCACCTTCTTAGTAGAACACCCCTTATTTCCCTTGTGGTGTTCCAAGAAGGTTTCCTTGTTGGTTCCTACTACCTCAGGAGCCCTCAGCTCGTTGCCACAAGACTCCAGCTGTGCTGCAGGGTCCCCAGAACACCACGGGGGAGCAGGTGAAGGGCCCATAGTAGCACACAGTGACTCCAACTGTAATGTGTCCACCCGCAGCTCGTCATAGACAAGCCTGATATAAGAAAGTATTACTGAAATGAAAGATGCCAGGACGCTGATTTGCCAGGAGTTTGCTTTGTGAAGGCAGAGAAACCAAGTGAGTCCGGCTTCTGTGAATCTTGTGCCTTCTCCCCAGTAAGCTGTTAGCTGTAGTTTTAAAGCAATAGTGGAGAGAAGCCTTTGCTGGTACGGTGTTGTTTTACTTGTGGGGTGGAGAGGACACTGACATTGGTAGGAGAGAGTTGCAAAAAACCCTGAGCCTGTTGCATGTGTTGCCAATGTTTTTGCCGTTCAGCTGGACAGGTTGCGGCGTGTTAAATTGTATTTCTGCATTGGATATTCCAAAGCCCCTGGAGACCATCCCAGGCAACCGTCTCTAGGTGACGGTGCTAGAGCATGGGCATTGGATGAGATGACATGCAATGACTGTCAAAGGCGCGCCCTCTCCATTATGATGCAATAACACCAGAGTGGAGTGTGGAGGAGCAAGCCGTGTGATGGCATTCTGGCGTGGAAGCGGCTGGTTCCCTGCTACGTTGCTCTGTTGGGAAGGCTGCGTGTCTGTTCCGTACAGGGACACTGGGCACCTGTATCTGTTGCCCAGGTACGGCACAAAGTACTGGATGAAAACCAGCACAATTTCAGGGTTGACTTTAGGCGTTGTTGCTGCCAGGGCCAGGCTGGACAGGGAGAGCCCCTCTGGCGTGGGACGATGGTGGTGTGAGAGAGTACCCATTGGAGGTGGCTGAGTGAACTGGCTCCAGTGCCCAGTTCTGGTCTGTGTTGGCTTGGTGTGGTTTTGTCCTGTAAAGGGAAATCCCATCTGTGGGTTCCATCAGCTCCAGGATCTCAGCTGTGGGGGCTGTGGGGACAGGGAGCTGAGATTCAAGAAATTCTCTAGCTGTCGCGTCTGCCCCTTATTCAAGAAAGTGGGTGCTGTTTTTCTCAAAATGGCTTACTCTTTTTTCAGGTTTTTCTTCTGTGGCTTCTTCCCACTCTTTTCCCGGTTTCCTTAGAAAATGGGATCCGGATAGTGTCCCGCAAAGGGACTGAAGGCTTCGTGCCTTTACCCAGTCCCTCTGTTTTCCCACCATTTTGGTTTCCCAGTAATCCTAGGTTTGACTTAGCAGAATGATGCAGGTCAAACCTCCTGATACCCAGATCACGATAGATACTGTTGATAGCTTTTTAAAAGGTGGTTTTTCTCAGATCCCATCTTACTAACCTATGTGAGTAGACTGGAACCCAA
Source organism: Neomorphus geoffroyi (assembly GCA_033558235.1). Lineage (NCBI taxonomy): Eukaryota > Metazoa > Chordata > Aves > Cuculiformes > Neomorphidae > Neomorphus > Neomorphus geoffroyi. The sequence goes on along the minus strand of JAUMJM010000045.1, from coordinate 7,518,928 downwards.
CGTATCAGTTTTTTCCTGTTTCCTTATCTTGCCCATAGCTCTGTGTCACTTGGTGGTGGTGCTCTCATATGCATCAGAAAAGCAGAGGAGTCTCCTTCTGCTCTGCTCTGAGATCACAAACTGTCCCGAGGGCCGGGTGTGTAAGGAAACGAGCTACAGGGGACGTGGAGGAGGGTTTTTTGCTGCATGCCGATGAAACTTGTGTCATTCTCAAAAATACTGATGGCTGGCACGAGCCTCTTTTCCCATTTTTTCCTTTGTTTAGAGTGAAGAATGCGAGGTCTAACGGTGCAGGCGACGAGCGATCTGCTGCAGTTCGCGGAGGCACTCGGGGAAGATGAGCTCACCGAAGATTCCGTGCTGTGGGGCAAGATTTCTGGAGGTGAGCATTTTCCTTTTACTTTGGTCTGGGTATAAAGTAATGGAAGTTACCTGAAGCACGGGGTCAGAGTATCAGGTGTGTCAGGTGGGTGCTGTTAAGAGGCATCAGGTTGAGAGACAGCAAAAAGGATGTTTTAACAATTACATAGGCTCACATGAAAAGGTTAGTCAAGTGAAGCTTTTGAAATGACAGCGGCTTGCACCAGTAATTGAGTTAATGCTTCCTTTGAGCTTGAAGTAGTTCAGCGACACAAAATGCGTTAAATTCTTTCTGTGATCAGCACGTGCAAACGTTTAAATGTTCTCGTGCAGTGCCCGTTTGGAGATAATTTCTTGCTGAATTGCAAATCCCTGCCCAGAGAAGGCCTGTGTCAAGTAAAGTTACGGAATTAGAAATGAATTGGTTTACATTTGTTATGTTTGAAGTACGTTTTAAGGCTGGTTGTCCCCTATGTGTTTAAATGATTTCTAGCAAACCCAAGCCAAATATAGTAGCCAAGATCAATGAACTGTAATCGTTATGCCAAATGCTCTGAAGTCCTCAGTGCAGGAGCGACAAGTACAAATGCAAAACATTATCGAGTTGTTTTCCATCTTCTTTTGGAAATTTGCCACAGCCAGTTTTCCTTTCTTTTCCAGGGAGCAGGGTTCTAGCGTGGTTGGCACGTGGTTCTTACCTTCAGGTGGTGAACGCCTCGACAGGCGAGCAGCTCTCTGCATGCCATTTCAGTGGATGTGAAGATTTCAGAGTATGTGGATCATGCCCCACTATCCATGTGATCAAGGAGTTTTTGTGGTGGGAGAAGCCTGGACTGCTGATTGGTGTCACCAACGTTTTATGTTTGTATGACCTTGAAAGATCAAGAGCGGTTAAATTCATTGATCTTCCAGGAAAGGTACGTACTTCTTAATGGGAGGAACAAAGCTTTTACGTTGTTAGGTGCTGCATGATCCAGCTTCAGGAATAGCTCTGGAGGGTCTCTTTGCAGGAGGTATTTCTTCTGTACGGCATTAACATCTTGTCGCTTCAGAGTATCCAGTCAAGAGAGCATTGTTTTAAAATCCTGGGCTTAACAGTACCGTTATCTTCTGAGTTTGCTGGTAGTGGAAACCGGTAATCTGTAACACTAGACTGCACCATTGTAGCTGAAGTTAATACAGTTCAATAAGGGTAGAAACTGGAGGACACGGAAAGCAGTAAGAGGTTGTTGTAGAGGGTTTTTTCATTTTTTTTCTTGGTATTATTGGAAGCAATGCTTTGTTTTTAATGATCCTGTTTTTACTGTTTGTTTTGGATGTGCTAATTCTGGCTCTGCTTTGAACGATTCCTGTTTAGCTGTCAGAGAGCGTGAATATTAACATGTACCTTTCCTGTAGGTGATTGCTGTGGAACTTATAACTGATGAGTGTGGAGACAGTGTGAGCACTCTGGACCTCCATCCGAGTCTGCAGTGTTTCTCTGGAGTGGCAGCAGTGGCTACACATGTTGGACATCTGTTTCTGGTTGACCTTTGTTTGAAGGATTTGTCTTGGAGTCATAAGAAAACCGAAATATTGGGTAAGCTTGCAGGTTTGAAACTTGAATTTTAAAGGAGGAAAAGGTGTGTCTTTTGAAGAAACAGTCTGCATCCCACTTTGAAGAGCCTCGAGCGCAGGCATTAATGACTAGTGATTCCAGATGGTGCCTTGACATCGTATAGTCCTGAACCGCTTAAAAATGGGAGTGGCTTCATACTCCTGCAAAGGTTATAACGCCCCCCCTCCCACCGAGATCCCCGTGTCACTGTGATTCTTGCCAGTGAGATGTAGGAGTTTTGCGATCTGAGCGAGTGCAGCTGCTTGATGGGATCTTGTGTCAGAGGTGATCCTGTTTCTTGGAAATGTTCTTCTCCTTCTGTTAATTGATTTGGTGCAATATGGAGGCTTGTTTTTTAAAATAAACCTGACTTCTCCACCCTTGTGCACTGGGATGAATGAGACCTCTCATCTGTGCATTCAGATTGCATGCACTGTTGTTCATTTATTGTGTGGGTTTGTTTGTGTAGATCTCGAACACGCCACTGCTTTTCCTGGTCAAGTTCCACACCTAAGAGAAATGACGATCAGAAGAGGAAGACATCTCTGTTTTCAATTACCACACGGTTACGGCAGAGTGATATCCGTCCTGTACTTCATAAGCAGAACCAATCAGCTCGTGGTGGGCTCTTCCTGTGGCTCCCTGTCACTATGGAATATGGGAACTTTGAAGATAGAGTAAGTAGGCCTTTATGATTGGCCATGCCTGGAGAGGCAGGGCTCTTGATTTTTTTCTGAGGGAAGTGTGTTAATGTAAAGAGAACCTTTTCTGAGAATGAAGTTTTGAGACTTGGAATGTTTAGGAATCCTCTTCTGAAATATCTCTACAGTCAGAGGTGGATTAAGCAGACGTTTTTTTCCCTTCCTTAAACCTGTAGACATGACTCTCATCTGAAAGGAAGAAGGATTCCTGTCTGTGCTGTTACTTTTCAAGAGACTCAGAACGATCCTGACAACTCTTGCTACTTGTGGGCTGCTCAGTCTACACAAAAGAGGTGAATGGAACAAGCCACTAAATTAATTTTCTTTGTAATCTACTTGTTCACATCCAATTGATGGCTGTATTTTTGTTTTGTTTACTTAGCTGTGCAGGAGATTCTCTCAGGTACGGAAGGTGTTTAAGCTTGCAGTGCAATTTTTACAGGATTTAACAGATGTGTCGGACCTACTAGTTCCTACCTTCTGAGAGAAAGCAAAGCAACACGGGCTTTATCTTTGTGCTTGCTTTCTGAAATGATTTCCTTTGTTTCTTGATGACTGCGTCACAACTGGTTTGATATTCACACCGTGGTATGGAAGTACCATGACAAGTAGTTGAGGCTGCAGCTCTGGAACACTAAACGTGCCGTAGAGCAGCCTGCTGCCCCAGAAGGAGGGACGTGATGGTATTGCTGACGGCCTTGTGGTAAGGGCACGGGAGAGAGACCTCTCTCTCTCAGAGTCAGCAAGCTATTTAATCAGCTCAGCTGTTCCCAGAGCAACAGTCTTTTTAAGTTTGACTTTCAAGCAGTTTTGATTGAGAATTCGTCACTGTGAAGAACTGTTTCCAGCAGTTTTTAGTCCATACAAGGTAGTAAAGCTGTCTAATTGTACGGTTAGCATTTACCCCTGAAGCTGTTAGTGTCCAAGTTTCCTGCTTTACAGTTTAGCAGCTAAAGGTGACCAATTCTCCTGTGTTGGGAAGCGGTGTTTTTCTTTTCAGCAAGAGCATGCTGTTCAGAAAACTCCAGTCTAGCCCTAATGAAATGATAATGAGGACTATAAAGCAGCTATCTAATCAAATTTCATCATTTGTACCTTTTTCAGTGGAGGTGGTGTTGTGAGTTTACGGCTGTTGCAGTTAACTTTTGGTAAACGAAGATCCACGGCATCAGCAGAAGTCATGTATGAGGTAAGAGGTACATGTATGTGAAAAGATGAAAACAGCCATTTTCTCTAAGCGAGTGTCAGTTAAGTTGGCAGGGGTAACGTTTACCGTCAAAATTCAGAGCAGACTTAAAATAAAAAATCCTTTGCTGAGTCTTCATGGGCAAGGTCTTTGTCCGAACTATTTGGAAACGAGCCATGCAATTTTACACTGCAGTGTTGTGTGTTCCAACGAGATGCATCTGCGTAGAGCCCTCGCGCATTCAGTTCCCGAAGACCGGACAGTCTCTACTTTCATAGCAGAGTCTGACCAGCGCTTCTCATTTGAGAAGAGTCTTCATATTGTTCTGGTTGATAAAGACGTTTCTTAACATCTTCCATGCGGTGGAGTTCCTTGGCTTGGATTTGCATGCCCCAGCACGGAAAACGTGAACTCTGTTGATGTATCTGATGAGATCATAGGAGAATGTGTGGTTTCACACCAGTTCATTTTAGAGCTCTGAAAGCTTAGGCAACTTGGGTAGAATGAGGGATGATCCATTTTGGGAATTTTTTGGCCTAGAGTTTTGTTTGGGTTTGGGGGGTTTTTTTAATTGTAGAGCTGCCGTCTATGTTGCAAGGAATTCTGCAAACCATGTTTAGACCTGAATAATGTTAGGGAAATGCTAAACGTAGAAAATGCACAAAGCCTTTACAGCCAAACCTACCCGCTATGACTTAACACTGAATTCTTGTGCATGTCAGATGTAGTTTCTATTTGCCATCAGAAGTGCTCTTTGCTCATGGGAAATGTATACAATATAGTATGTATCTTATATTAGCTGGATACATTCTTTGCTATTGAAGTAGAATATACATTGGTATCTCAAAATGACCTTTAGTCTCATCTTTTACTTTTTGCCCAGGGTTTGACACACTGTGAAGAAAGGTTCAGTTTAGATCTCGCGGATGGAATCTTTCCCTGGGCTGGGCAGACCAGCTACATAAAATTAGTCAGCTGTCAGACCATAGAAGACTTCTGCAACAGGGATGACAGAAACATCAGCACTAATGGAGGTTTGTTCTGATGTCTGTGTTGGGTTACTCTAAAGTAAATGGCTTAGGAATCTAAGCAGTGAATGCTGTTGTGTGCCCGCAGGCTGCAGATCTTCAGTCTCTCTGTAGACCAGCGTGTTGGACTTATTGGGAAAGAAAAAATGGGTGCTTACGTTCTGTGGGACTTCTTTCAGGCAACAGAAGGTTTTATCTTATGGATAAAGCATGAGGGGATTGAGTGCAAGCTCAGTTTGTTTACAGACGACACCGAGTCGGGCGGGAGCACTGATGTGCTGGAGGAAAGAAAGGCTCTTCCTTGCTCTTGGGGGTAAATGATAGACCTCATACTTTGCTTACGTTCAGAGAATGTGCTCTCCCCAGAGAAGAGAGATCACTCCACTTCTTGAGAGAAATGGAGTGTAATGGTGTGAAGATTTTACGTAAAAATCTTTATTCCAGTTTCCTGCATGATAGGAGAGAATTAAGCCAAAGTAGAAAGTGGTGCTTTAAAAATCTCAGATGTATCGTATTTTCTACAAATAAGAAACAATGTCTTGTGCTTTACAGCAGCATCTTTTGTCTTTTCAGTCTTCAGCTGGCAAGTGTACTCAGATGATCAGGAAAATGCATCGACTTACTTGAGTGTGTTTGACTTTAATCGCTGGCGCTTTGCTGAAATGCCAGACTGCATAAGGTAGATTTTTATAAAGTTGTTTTCACGATCCCTACGAATAACTCATTTGAATGTTGGCGTTCAGCTTACGCACTTGTTTTCTTGCAGGCCACATTCCCTTGACAATTGTCCCTATTTTGCACTGTGGTCACTGGATATGGTAACAAGCGTGGCTTCTCCAGACATTGTTTTGGATATTACGGTATACTCGCTGAATGTGAATTGGGTAGCTTCTCCTCGTTATCCACAACCTGAGGAGTTTGTTAATACAGGCACCTATAATTTCGGTAGGTATTCCACTGCTTTCAATACTGATAAGCTTTAATTGAGGTCAACTGCCATGTCTTGGCTTTCTTGTTCATTGTTTGTCACTCAGAAAGCAAAGCCAACCAAAAGACCGCAAAGCCCCACAAACCCTGATGACATTGAACTAACGAGAGATTTAATATGGTCAAATGTATCTGACGGTCCGCTGCATTTTGGGGTTTGGTGCTTTTGTAATGTAGCCTGTCAAAGGTTCATGGTCATAAAATTAAAGAACTTTGCACTGAAGCTCAAAGTGCAGCACCTTGATAGCACTGGAGAGAAAATTTCTGTACACAGTCGTTACGTCTTACCACAAAGTTTACAAATGATCGGATGAAGAAAATGGGTAGTCTCTTCTCTCTTTCCTTATACTGCTATTTGAAAAATGTCAGCCGGTTGTAACGTAACTGTGAGGGTGTGAAATGTTGTCCAACATTCATTGTTTCTGCAGACGGTGTGTGCTTGCTGAGCTCCGGAGTTGTGCATATGACTTGCACCGGCCTGCAGACAGAGGTGAGCTCTTACTGTGTCTTTCTTGAGAATGTCAAGAGATGTCCCTTTCCTTTCTGTTGCACTGCTTTCAGTATCGGAGACCATTTTGTGTTCATCCTGCCCATCTCCCTGCATATCTGCAATTGTACCTTGCCAGTTTCATGCAAAAGGTCCGCTCTTGGCACTATAAAACTACCCTTGTCTCCTCTTGAAGCCTGGTCTGGGATTGACTGTCGAGAAAGGAATACCGCCTTGCTGGGGGAGCAAGAACAGAACTGTTGAGGAAGGCGGGGAAAGCTGTTCCATCTTCATTGCCCATCCGTTGCGCTCTCTGCATGGTCAAGCATTAGGGTTTGGATCCCTGATTAACTTGAAAAAGGAGGACAGATTGGAGAGCATAAACAATTCTGGAACTCCTTGGGAAGCAACTGATTTACTTTTCTTCTAAACGTGGCCAAACGGTAACTTCCGAGCCCCTGCACAGATTGTGACAACTAATTCTGAAAGAAGTTTCCGCTCACTCCACCTTTCCAACATCAATCAGCTTCTGCCAAACAAGCCTAGAAAGCATTTTCCAAAGTGAGATTTAAAGCTGTGTGTTAGTTTAGCTGATACAGAATGTATTTTGTGCCAGTGTTCAGGGAAAAAAAAAGGCCTGAGTTCTGAGAGGGAAGCTAGAAAATACTTAATTGAGCATGGCAAGGGCCGATAGTTTGTTTTACAGGTTTTTCCTATCAACTCTAAGTGTTAGTTTGCTGCCGTCTTTGAGACTCTACGTGGTAATGCTTACTCAGATTGCTACCCTAAAGCCTAATACTGATGCAAGCTTTCAGGCAGCCAAAGTGAACATTTCTACCATTTCTGTGGGTGGTTGTTAGGCCCTTAATGCTTGAATAACGATGCTGTCTTAATCTGTAGGTTTGGATTGATGTTTCAGACCTTGAGATTTTTAAAGCAATCTGGCCCTTCAATAAGGGAAGCCACTCGTGACAGCTACAAGAGGTGTCGTGTAGCTGGCTTCCTGTCCCCAGCCAGTTTGAGTCAGGCGAGTGCATTTCAGGGAATCGAGAGGGAAATGCATCCGTCTTGTCTGACCAGGGCTCTAGAAGCTACGGGACATGATGATCTGATTTTCATGTGACTGGCATGTTGCATTGAAATGCAGGTGTTGACTTTCATTAGCAGAGGTAATCGTGTCCTCGGATGCAAACTACAGAGCTAGGCTGGGAGCAGCCCTCATAGACCTGTCTTTAGAGACTCCTCTCTTCATTCTGTGCCACTGATAGGCAGAAGGAACAGTACAGTCGGTGCTAGTCATCCGCAGCCTTCCTCCCCTCAGTCTCTCAAGGCATTACTTCAAGTGCAGCAGCTGACGATGAGGATGTCTCAGTCGGATGCAAGCTCCTGCAAACATCAGCTCACGGCACCAGACAGGATCGTTTGCTTCCAAGGACATGGGCTGTAGTAAACAACGGCAGCTGTCAGCTCTACCTGACAATGTCATCAGCGCCTGCCCTCGTTTTCCCTTCATCAGTAGGCTGTTCTGCATCCCCTCAAAGCAGATCTTACCCCTTGTAGCCTTTGCCTTGTGCTACAGCAGCCCGATTTACTTCTCTCAGACTGCCAAGACGGCAGCAACACCTCCATTCAAGTACTGCAAGCATGGAAGGTTCTCATTTTATTTTGTCTGTTCTGCTTAGGAGCAGCAGTTAGAGGCGATGTTGTGCGTGGCTGCCACCACAGGGGATTTAGAACTTCTGACTGGGTACATTGAACGTTGGATATCTGATGGTAAGACTTGTCAGATTGACTCTCCGTTTTGTGTTTTCCAGTTTGAAATTGCCGATTCATTTCTTTTTTGTTCTCTTCTCTTCTCTTACAGAGCAGCCAAGTTCTGCTGTGAATTTACAGTTTCTCCTGCAGTGCGCGTGGAACAAAGCCATCTATACCAAATCGAAATTTGACCAAACCTGTGAGTAGTGGTATAGTCATTCTGCAAACGTAAAATCATTCTTTCTTCTTGAGCTTATTCAGTAATCTGCTGGTACGTGCTATTGCACGCTTGTACTTTGAAACTCTGAAATTGCTCTACAGGCTAATGATGTAATATCTCTTCTTAAAAAGGTGTTGCGCTCTTTGATGGCTTCTTCGTTGACCAAGAATCATTTCAGTCTCTTCAGCACTTCCAGTTCCTTTTGTGCAACCTTAGCAGAGTCTTGAACTGTTTTCCAAGGGACTCACAAGCGCTTTCTGGAAAAGGTTTGTCTAGCAGTCCTATTGAACCTCTGGGATGTTTTAATAAGATCTGAAATGATGCCTGGGTTAGAATCCTGGAATAATGAGCTTTTGTTGGTGTTGATGATCGGCAGGCAGTCAGAGTTAGCTAGAAGAAGGGGCTTAAAGAAGAGAAGTTGTGAGTGCCGCCTACCAGGCACTGAGTTCAGGCTTCAAATCACGCTTGCGTGTTCTGAGCCGGCAATTGATAATATTGCATGCAAATTTTGTATTGCAAGTGCTAAAAATACGAAGGAAGCGTAAACGAGTGACTTGTACGTTACTTGAACTTCTGGAGCTTTCTCTGTTACTAGTTCTTCTTGGCATATTGAGGAAATCAAGAATGTCCCTTTGCTACAGGAGACACCTCTGCTACGTGAAAAACAAATCGCTTATCTAGGATTGTATTAAATAGTTCAGGCTTGATTTTTTTTTTAATTTTAAGCTTCAGTGAATCTGGATCTCCGTCGGGGATGCTTTTTGTTTTGGTGGTGATTGTGGGTTTCTTCTTCAAATTGGAGAGTGATACAGAGCGAAAAAGGCAAAGACAGAGATTTCTTCCATCTCATTTTTATACCTTTTATTTAGTATGATGAAGGAGTTTTGTAGAAATGAAAGGAATTGCATAACAAAAGTCATCTTGTGCCTTTTTTTCAGGTCTTCTGAACTTGACATATAAGCAGGAGCAAGCCGGTCACTTTTATCTGTACACGCAAGTGATGATGTGGTTCTGTGGCTCCGGTCTCCTTCCAGAGGGTTTAGGTGAGCACAGACTGTGATGCATTGGTAACAAGGAGGCTCTCCAGTAAGCGATGCTTATGAAACGCTCTGGGCCATGCTTTTGTAAATGTTTTGTCCCTGTCAAGTCGTGTTGGTTCCATGACAGTGTCTGCTGAAGTTCTCTGAGTGAAACTGAGATCCTTCTGGTTTTTCAAAATGCCCAGTGTAGAAGAATGTAGGCAGTTTCTTGCCCGGATGTTTCTTTAGAGATAGGCGGAAGCCTCTGGCTTCAAGGAGTTGCTTATGTCCACAGCCTGAAATACTTGGGATTTTAAACAAATTACTATTAAACAACACAGGCTGGAACACGTTTTTTACAGTAAAAGCACTGCCTGCATGTTTTGAACGTTTTATTTATTGCCTGAGGAAAAAGCACACCTTGGAAATACTTGTTTATTTGGAAGGATTACAGATGATATTGTCAGCGTTAATGCTCACATGACATGTTTAAAAAAACATCCCTTTGAGAACTTTGTTAGTAGTGAACTTCAACTTCACTACATGTTCTGAATGCCACATCGACTGTCAACTTGAAATGGTGCTTGAGACAAGAAGGAATTGAGTCTTGTGTCTCACATCGCTTTTAACGAAGGCAGAAACAGGACTGGCTTTGCTCAGAGCTGGAGGCTTGCCTGTGCTTCTTGATGCTTAGCTTGTATGACCTTCTGTCTCTTTTAGTCAAACAGTTTAGTTTAAAATGTGGTATTGCTTCTGCAACTTGCTTTTACTTTGTTGCCTGTAGGTCAGGCTCGGCATTCGTCTAGACCTTTTGACTATTACCCTCTCCTTCACGGCTTCTGCACTGCTCAGCGACAGAAACTGGAGCATTTGTCCAGGTCAGCCTTTCAGTACAACTCTGGCACACTTGTACTGCAAGCCCAGAAGTGGAAGTGAATGGCTTTTCTATCCACAGTTGTATTTGCTATGCATAAGGCATTTGCCGGCAATACTCTTGACTTCAGTGACAAACGTGTTGTGTTGAACACCAAGACTACGTTCCTGTGTTAAAATGTTAACATATACCTCTGCTTAGTGCCCTGGGCTGTTGGTGGTCTTATCTTGTAATGTTCTTAATTCATTGGCTAATCTGTGTAATTCCTTGCACTGGAGAACATCCTGTGATTAGGTAGAACAGGTTCAGTCATCTCCAGTTCAGCAAAGCACAGCGTTCACAGGGCAGTTGTTCTGGACACATAAGAAGGCATGTTTTAAAAAAAAAAAAAATATCTCTTTTATTGACTGGTCATAGATGGCAGAAATTGTTATGGCCTGAAGGTCCAGCTACTGAGGAGGAAAGCCAGTTACACATAGTCGGCACACCTGAAGTCTGTTGCACTGAGAGGCTGGAATTAATGTTTTCCTGCTGTTTTACTTGGTCCAACTCCTTGCTACCTTTTGTTTCAGAGGAAAATGGGATTTGGATGACCTGATGATTGATGGAATAGTTTCCTGCTTGGGAGAACGAGTGGAGAAGCTGTGGCGCAGAGGCAGAGGAGATGGGAAATATCCCCCTCCTAGTTTACAAGTGAGTGCTGTCTTCACCGAAAACAACACCGTCACCACCACCCCCCCTCCAACCAACCCCTCCCAAAAGCCAGAGATTGATGAAAGACGGGAGATTTCATAAACCCTAATGTTTCCTTTCAGGCCCTGGTGGATCTCTATTTGCTGCAGCAGATTGCAGAAATGGACAAACACGCAATTGTATCCTTTCTCGTTATTTGTATTACACCTCCAGTATATGTGTATTTTTATTTAGGTTTCAAACCCAATGCAAGTGAAAACATTTAGTTTAGAATTAAGTTGATTTTATAGCTCTCTTCTAGTGTTTTGTGGCAAAGATTTTTCTGATTTTAGCAATTTGGTTTACTAAGAAACGGTAAAGTTAAAAAGCCCCTTCAGTTTTTCCTCAAAATTTAAACGCTCTTTTTAATTTGTTAAAGCACCCCTGTCTGTAGCAAATGGCTCCTTACGAGAATGATGCACTAGAACATGCTCCTTCAGAGCAAAAGGATTTCCAACAGTGGCATACCAGGACCTGCTTTTTGCTGAAATGCTCGCTTTCCCAACTCAGCTCAGAGTGATTGCTTTTCTTCCGTTGAGGGTGCCTGTGCTTCTAACGGATGTGTTTAAGTATCGAAAGCTGACCTTTTTCAGTGCCTTACAGAAAGGTGTCGAAAGGGTATTTCTTTCCGGTTATTCAATCAGAATGCAGTTTTGTGCTTAGGACCTGACTGTCTTCAGGTGAAATAGCTGAAAATGGCCAGACTAAGACATGAGCATTGCCTGCTTCCCACCCCTTTTGTCTTCTTATTGCATTATGTTTTTCTAAGTGTAATGGGATAAACTGTTGGCTTTACCAATGTATTAGCCTTAATTCAGCACCTGATATCAGACAATTTACTTGCTGCTAGATATCGATCAGGCCTGGCCAAATCAAACAGAAACATTAGTGCACGCCTTCTCCACGGCCTTTGCTATCCCGCGAGAGTTTGTTCAGCTGATTCAAGGGTTTTGGCTGCTAGACCACAATGATTATGAAGTAAGTGTGTTCCAGTTCAGTTAGACACACATTACAAGACCAAGCTGTCATCTAGGAAGTGGTGTTAAAAGAGCGGCGCTTAGTAGCTAATAACAAGCGCTAAACCCAGAGAAGCTTCTTTGTAGTCCTGTTCTTTCTGATGCTGAAGATTGTTCTTGCCTGTCCCAGTGTTAACAGAATCTGTTTGTCTGGCAGAATAACTTCCTGTTTAGTCCTGATTTATACAGTGTGCTGTTTGTCTACAGAGATTTGATTCACCTCAAAAAGTGTGAATTGCTCCTTTAAAAACAATCACTTTGTTCTGTACACGGTTAGCAGAATAATGTTTCTGCAAATACTTAAGAATTCTTATTGATGTGTCCTGTACCAAGTGTTTCGTTTGTTAGTCAGTCACGTAACTTTGCGTGACAGACATTCACCCTTACTTGAAGAAACTTCTAAATATTTGTGTTGCACAAGTCTGTGTATGTATCTAAAGAAACCTCATCTCTAACTTCTACAGAGTTCGCTGGCTCTGCTCTTTGGTCTGGCTCCAGAAGGAATTGCAATATGGCTGCATTCGAGGGTTATTCAGTCGCTCATGTGCCAAGGAGAGTACAGGCGAGCCCTCACATACCTTCACGTGATGAAGCCATCAATGCCCAGCTCTAGAGAAGTGCGGCTTTTCCTCTCTGTGATGTTGTACAACAGGTAAAGAACTATATCCCACCATTTTGGCATTCAAATATTTTGAGCAGTGGAGAACCAGTAATATAAATCCCAACCCCCTGAATTTCCCACAAACTTGGAATGCAATAATTTGGGGGCTTCTTTTAGGTTCTACTCTTTCTATTCCTTTACATCTCAAAAAAATGAATTCCAGGTGCATGGCGGATGCTTGGGACCTGTTGCGGCAATGCATCACGGACTCCAATAGAGAAGAGCTGCTCGTACACCTGTCTAAAACCTATATAGAGTTGGGACTGGTGAACAGCTTGATGAATCTGCCTTTCACAGACGCTGAACGAGTAAGTGTGGACAAGAAAAAAAATTCCTATTAATCTCTTGGAAAAGGGAAGGGGCAGAATCATAATACATTTGTGAAATGGTTTTTGTGTGTTGTTTGTCTTAGGAGTGTTTGAAGAACTTCTGGAACAGCAACGCTAACATTGACAGCTGTGACTACCTTTTAGCCTGCCATCTGCAGCAGGCCGTAGACACGCTAGTGTGGCAGTTGAATGAGTCCGTGGAGGTGACTCCTATGGTGAGTGTAAAAGTTCTGCCAATGCACCAGGTTCTCAGAGGTGTTACTGACCGCTTTGACAGTCCTTGGGAAAAATGTTGCTTTGGTTTTTATATCCAAAGAGAATTACGAAAGCTAAGTACTAGGTCAGTATCAGAGCAAGTTCAGTTTGCCAACAGAATATCAATGACCATTTTGTTTTCTTCTGCATCAGAATTCTTGTTTTACTGGAAAGAAGTATTCAGACCCTCTGTGCACTGGCAGTCTGTGTAGCCTGGTTTTGTTAGATTGCTCTCCTGTCCTCGAGGAGATGCATAAAGGCTCACTTGAAAGCCAGATGAGCATCTGAAAAGAAGTGGTGCGGAGTGCAACAGGGAAGTCATCTCTCTGTCTGTTTTTGTAGGGTTGGTTGGCGAATCAAATTCTTCAAGTCTTACCCTTCAAGAGGGTGGTAAACTGGTGTTCAAAGCTGCTGAGTCTGCTACCTTGGAGACTGCAAGGTATGGGTAAGTTTACCAAACAGATTTGTCTTTGCGTTTGCACAACTTGTAACCTCGGGCTTTCTGTGCTTTCAAATGATGTGGGGCTTGTATACATTACAAAAGTTTTGAGGGATGTGTTACAAAGTCAGTGCCAAATGTCTCTCCTTGAAGGTAGCATTATTGCTTCTGTTACTTCCAAAGGGACTCAAGGAGGACAAAGTTTGGCAGGAGATCAAGGAACTGGCCAGACCGACACTGCTGCTACGATGAAAATGCCAGTCAGTCCCAACAGAAGTGGAAGAAAATAGAAAACCACAGAAAGCAGACTGTGAGGACGGCTTTCAGGATTGCAAAGACTGTAACAATGCCAAACACAACGTTTGCAAAGAAAAGAACTCGCAGAAGGTCACATTTCTGTGGTAGAAGTGGTTGATTTGTAGTCAAATTGCATAAAATAGAGCCCTGCACAAGGCTCCTTATGGTGTTCCCTGCTTTTAGCCTTGCAGTACCGCTTTTGTAGCTGCCCGATGCTCCACTCCATCAGCATCCTGCAAAGACAGGCAAAAAGAGACACTGGAGGAGTTCCTGCATGAGCATGGCTGCTTGAGGAAAGCAGATAAAAGCATCAACTGCGCAGCTTTTCAACTTTAGGTCAAACTGAAATAAGTCATCTTTGAAGGTCACAGCCACAGCTTCCAATGACACAGACTCCCTCTTCTACAGCTTTTTCATTGTATTTCTGGTGCATTCCTTCCAGAAACTAAAACAGAGTCAGAACACGGATTTTAAACACAACACCAACTTTGTCCATACCCAGTATCAGCCGTCAGCACTTTACTGTCCTATCTTAGCACCCTACACACTTTAAATCACTTCAGAGCATCTTTAGGACAGACGCATATTGTTCCTGTGTTATGGTATCAAACTGTCACAGCAGTGTAAAGAAACGGGAATTACACAAAATTCCTGTGTAGAACCACAACCGAGACAGACTTAAAGCAGAATTCAAACGCCTGGTATTTCCAGAGAGAACCTGAGAGACCGTTGTCTAAGAGTACAAAACCTCTACACCTAATACACATTAATGTACTTCAAAATTAGTAATGCATCTTAAAATTGCAGATCAGGAGTCAGACTTTGCCTTCACGTTTAAAGAGATTGGCAGAAACACGAAACACACTAAACAAATGCTCTTTTAACACACCCCTGAGATAAGGCAGCATTTTTCCACTGTCCCCTACTTGGGGTTCTCCACTGAGGTCGGCCATTTTCCGCACGAGCTTCTACCCCAGACTCTCCAAAGAACCTGCCCAAGAGAAGAGAACACCTACACCTAACAAAACCAAGGCCACACATCACAATAATAACTAATAAATTAGCTGCACCGGATCTCTCTCGCCCATGTCTGGAAGCATGCGCCCTTTTCTGCCACCCACCCATTTCTGGATATGGACTCTAGCAGACCATGAGATGAGGCTCCCTGGACAGGGCTCGGAGCTCAGAGCGATGTAGGGAGTAAGGATGCTGTACTCCTCTGATGGCTTTTTATTTTCATACTTTCTTTTTGACTTAGGTGCTTCCTTTTGAGTCTTTCTCGCAGTTAGTGGTCGAGACCAAGCATTTCAGATCAAGGGCTGTGTTTTCACCTCTGTCTGTGGGGAGGAGGGGGCCACTGTCAGATGAACAAGAACAATGCTTTGTTTTAAAAAAGCCGTGCAGCGAATCCATGGAGAGGGGAGCTTTCTGAGCGCAGTTTCCAACCTGTGGTGAATAAACATGGAAGGGAAAGAAGGTGAAATGCGATGCGGTGAACTATTTTCTTGGGAGATGACGCTGGCCCTGATCAAGAACGGCCAGTGAGAGGAGACGGCGTTCACTGTTTCTGTGTTGCCGTTCGCTGGTGAAGATGAAACCGTCCGGTTAATGCGGGCCCGGGGCCTGGCGGCGCCAGGGACGGGCCCTGCCCTGCCCTGCCCTGCCCTGCCCTGCGCGCGCTTCCCGGCTTTTGCCACCGCCCCCAGCGCAGGGCGCGGGGGGAGGGGGGGAGCGGTGCCGTGGGGCACCGAGACAAGGGCTGTGGAACAACAACTTGGGGAGACAAATCAGGGGTGATTTGGGTCGGAAGGACCCTTAAAGGTTGCTCAAAGCCCCTTCCCGCCTGACCATGAATGTTATAGTTGAATTAAGACAAATAAAGTCTCAAATGGTTCGTTAAAAGTTTATTTAAGATAGGAAAGCAAAAGCAGCGCTGGGCGGCCGGGAAGTCGCAGCTTCACCGAGGCTCGCAAAAGTTTGGGTAATTTAGGCAGTCTTTTATACCCTTCTTGAAGTCTGACTTGTTAATTTGGGCAGTTACACAAACAAGATAACAACATTGTTCATCTTAAGCAAGATAAAAGCCAAGGCAAAGTTCGTTATGGTAACATAGTATTTCACTCGACAGACAACACAACAACCTTGAGATAAGGTGGCACCACATTATTTCTTAAACAGGATGATTTGTGCCTGGGAACAGTGAGGCTGTTTTCTCCTTGTATCCTTTTGTTTAAGCAGCAAATTGTTCTTTATTTCTCACAAATTCCCCCCTTCTTTTATTTACCAGTGATTTGCTGATTAAACCTGTTCAAAATCTCATGAGCCGCTTCTAACTCAAGACTATCATTTGGAAAAATTTTCATCTCTAATTCCGATTGTTTTAACACCATCAATTGTACTTTATCTAGTCGGTTCTTGACAAACTTGTTAATGATACAGGGACCAAAAGTTAAGGCTAATAATAACATTATGACAGGTCCTACTAAAGTAGAAATCAAAGTGTTTAGCCAGGGAGATTGGTTAAACCAAGATTCATACCAGGAGGCCTGAGTCTCCCATTCCCGTTTCCTCTTTTCTGGTCCCCCTCTCAGTTTAGCAAATGAGTCCCTTACAACTGCAGTGTGGTCAACAACATTCTTTGCCTAGGGCCACGCACAGCCCTCCCTGCTGCAGGAATAACAGATCTAATCCCCGTCGGTTTTGCAAAACAACCTCAGACAAGGAGGTTAGTGATTTTTCTAAATAAGAAATAGACTCTTCTACTATCGCTAGATTCTCGTCTACTGCAGCCCTTAGAGATGTTAGAACTCGTTGTTGTTGAACTAAGGATGCCACGCCAGTAGAGGTCCCAGCAACTCCTAAACCGAGTAGGGCGGCTATAGTGAAGGCTGTTATTGGTTCCCTTTTGCTAACCCTATGTCTTGTATTACCCCAATGCAAATACATGGCTTCTTCTCCATGTAGGAGAATTTGGGGCACCACTGTGACTTGAACACAAAATTCTGATTCATTGCTCTTAAGGATAGCAGTAGACACGCAAGGAGTTAATCCAGTCAGAGAGCAAATCCACCAGGCTCCATCATTAGGTATCACCCATTTAACATCTGATGCAAAATTTTGGGTAGAGTTTGTACACATAGCCTTTTTCCAGATTAAGACTAGGACAAAAATAAAACCCTTTTAAGTTCAGGCATGGTTCTATAGGTACAAGTTCACATAAGGTTGAGGTAAAACTTGGACTCCCAGGTACAGTAATTTTTTGAATTGTCTGCTGATCTTGCTATCGGATCAAGCTCCATTTAAATGGTTGATGGGGGCTTTCATTCCCATGAATTAGAGCGGCAGTAGATAGCACTACCACTAAAATAGCAACCTTCATTTTCCCCACTGTTAATACCTCTCTGCCTCTCCTCGTCTACTCTTTTGCAGAGAGCAACGGGATATTAATATCTTCTCAGCAGCAGTAGGTAGCCTTCAGGGGAATTTTGTGGCTGCTATAAGGACAGGAGTTTGTTCTATGACCAGGCCCCCTTCCAGGCAAATTTCTTAGCGTACTTCTCTAAAACCTTATGCCAGTCTGTTTCATATATGTCCCACATCTCAGGTATTCACAGCTCCCATCCACAGAACAGTTTACAAAAATTTTTTTCCCGCTTTCTTTGTCCAAAATGGCGGCGACACTTGATACAATAAGATTGTTTTCTAGGAAAAATACAAGCCTACCTTTCTTTACAATTGAAACATTCACACACAACCCAACATAAATGTCCAGAGAGAGGGTGTTTTATACAGGGTATTCTCCAAATTTCTCCTATCCGCGGGATCTCGGATACCTCAGTTTCTATGTCACAACAAAAGGGAAGCACTTTCGGAGTTCCCACAACTTTATATAATCCCTCCTCCCCAGTCTGGTCGAGTATCCTGTCTTCCCTCCAAGGTGCAAAGAATGTCTTTCTTAATGGGTTTCCGGTCGGTACCTGGAACCACCGATATAGGCTAGCTTTTACTTCCCTCCTGGTTACTTCCCTCCTGGAGTGATTCATTCACAGGTTTTATGCCTCCTTATCTTTAGCCAGAGATCTCCCAGTTAAGACATCGCAGTCCATCCCTCTGGTGGAAGAGGTCCCTTAACTCGACTGGCGTGTGTCCATCCTTTTTCCGCAGTCCGTATTGCTGCCTCCGTAGTAAGTAAGGCAACAAAAGGGCGTTCCCACCGAGGTGTCAAAGACGCTTCTTTACAGGTTTTTATCAGTACTTGATCCCCAGGCTGGATTCTGTGTAGGGATAAGTCTAAAGGCGGCCTCTGTACCACTAAGCCCTTTTTTCTCAATTCTTGCCTTCTTTTAGTGAGTTCTAAAATATACTCAGTCAAAACTTTATCTGAAACTTTCGGATGTTCTATCCCAAAATCATAAGGCATTCCATAAAACATTTCAAAGGGGGATATACCAGTATCTGTTCTTGGTTGAGTCCTAATATAAAGCAAAGCTAACAGCAAACATTTGACCCAATTAATTTTCATTTCTACCATAAGTTTGGTTAAATGCTTTTTTATTTCCCCATTCATTCTTTCTACTTTTCCCGAACTTTGTGGGTGCCAGGGGGTACGATACTCCCATTTTGTGCCAAACAATTTGGCTGTTTCTTTAATTATTCGGGAGGTAAAATGCGGTCCCCAATCTGAGTCAATTACAGTCATGATTCCATATCTAGGGATAATTTCTTCAAGGAGAATTTTAACGACTGTTTTTGCAGTGGCCCTTATTACTGGAAAGGTTTCTACAAAATGCGTAAGATGGTCCACCAAGACTAGTAGATACTGATATCTCCCTACCTTCGGCAATTCTGTAAAATCCACTTGTAATTTTTCAAAAGGTCTTTTTGCTAATTCCCGTCCCCCTTGTACTTTTTCCTTGAGTTGTCGTTTATTGACTTTCTGACAAGTCAAACAACCCTCTAAAATCTTCTTAGCTAAACCATATACTCCCACACAAGTATAATTTATTTCAAATTGATCCACTAAGGCTTGAATCCCCCAATGAGTTTTGTGGTGTAACTTGCTCAATATTTCGGGCTAACCCCTTTGGAAGGATTTCTCGACCACAGGGCAAGAGCCATTTGTCCCCCTCTCTTTTTGCCCCAGTTTGTTTTAATTTGTCCAGTTCTTGGAGGGTAAAGCTTTTGTTTAGCTTTAACCTCTCAGGTTCTTCTCTTAAAGTTAATAACGCAGCTTGTTTGGCCGCCGCATCGGCTAAATTGTTTCCTCTTATTGTATGGGTAACTCCCTTTTGATGTCCCTTTACATGAACAACCACTATTTTTAACAGACCCCTTAATGCTTTTAAAACTTCCAGGATTAGTTTCTCATGGACTAATCCTTTCCCTTGGGCATTAATTAGACCTCTCTCTTCCCAAATTTTTCCAAAGGTATGCACTACCCCGAAGGCATATTTTGAATCTGTATATATAGTTCCAATTTTATTTTCTAAGAGCTTCAGTGCATGTAACAGAGCATATAATTCACATGCTTGTGCGGACCAGGTTTTGTTTAGTGGTCCTGCTTCTTTTGTAACGTATGTCCGTCTATAACAGCATATCCCGATTTCCGTTGTCCTTCAATTACTCGTGAGGACCCGTTGATAAATAATTTTTCACCTTTACCTAATTCGTCTTCCTCTAAATCCTCTCTTATTTTAGTTTGTAAATTTATTAGTTGAAGGCAGTCGTGTGTCAATTTTTCTTTGGGTTCCCCATATAGGAACTGGGCCGGATTCTGGAGGGAAGTAACTTCAATCTCTAATTTGGGAGAATTAATCAAAATTCCTTCATACTTCAATAGTCGGCTATTGGTAAGCCATTTATCAGCTCGCTGCTGCAATACTCCATGAATATTATGAGGAGTATATATCTTCAACTCTCCCCCTAAGGTGACCCGCGTAACCTTTTCCACTAACAATGCGGTGGCTACAATTGCCTGTAAACAAGTGGGCCATCCCCGGCTCACAGGATCTGGCAATTTGGAATAATACCCTACGGGCTTTCTCTGGCCTGCCCATCCTTGGGTCAGCACCCCATAAGCAGTCCCATTGTCTACATTGACAAAAAGTTGGAAGGGTTTGCATATATCGGGTAGACTAAGGACAGGTGCCTCTACCAGGTCTCTTTTTATCTTTTCCAAGCAATCCTCATCATCAGGGGTCCATTTCATCAATCCGTTTTTGGTTAATTTTTCATATAAAAACTTTACCTTGCTGCTATAATTTTCGATCCACTGCGGACAATACCCTAATAATCCCAACAGTTGTCTTATCTGTCTCTTATTACCAGATGCAGTTAACGATAAAATTCCCCTTACTCTTTCAGGATCTAATTTCTTATGCCCCTTCGTGAGCCAAAGTCCCAAATACCTCACTTCCTCCTCGGTGAACTGCAACTTGGACTTAGAGACTTTCAGTCCCTTTAAGCCTAAAAAGTTCAATAACTTGATACTCTCGTTCCTAACTTCTTCCTGAGTCCTCCCAGCCGCTAATAAATCGTCTACATACTGTATTAAGACTAGTTCCTGCCCCAATTCATAGGATTCTAATAGTTGTTCTAAAGCTTGTCCGAACAGGTTTGGGGATTCTGTAAACCCCTGAGGCAACACAGTCCACTGTAGTTGCTGTTTTCTATGTGGTTTGGGGTCTTCCCGTTCAAAAGCAAAATAGTCCCTACATTTCTCCTCTAAGGGGCGAGCCCAAAAGGCATCCTTCAGATCGATGACACAATACCATTTATAGTCGGGACTTAGTTGATTAAGTATAGTGTGTGGGTTGGCTACCACAGGGAATCGAGTGATGGTTCTCTCATTCACGGCCCTCAAATCTTGTACCAAGCGATATGTCCCATCCGATTTCTTTACAGGCAATATGGGTGTATTGTGGGGAGACATGCAGGGTTCCAAAAGCCCTTGGGCCAAAAGTCTCTCAAAGACCGGCTGCAACCCTGCTCTCCCCTCCCTGGAGATGGGATACTGTTTTATCCTAATCGGGTGATCTGGATCTTTTATGGAGACTGTGATTGGTTTGATATTTAATCTCCTCACTGACCCTGGAGTGTACCAAGTGTCTGGGTTAATTTTACCTTCATCTTCCGCAGTTAATAAACATAATTTAACTTTCAATTTTTCTTGATCTACTTCTAAATTGATTCCTAACTCTACCATCAGATCTTGTCCCAGAAGATTATATTCAGCTTCTGGGACCAATAAAAATGTTCCCACCCCGTATTTATTTGGGGCTTCTATACTTACATTCTTTATTAATGGTACTTTAAAGGGTTCTCCTTTTGCTTCTACTACCTGGAGCGTATCTTTTGACTCAAGACATCCAGAAGGTAATCTTTGGACAGTAGATCTTTCAGCGCCCGAGTCCACAAGGAACTCGAACACCTCATGCTGGGGATCTAGTTTTAATTTTATCAAGGGCTCAGTAATCTTAGGGGTCCCCAGCCCCTGACCCCTCTAGTCTTCCTTAAAAATCTCTTCATCCTGCAACCTTTTCCGGCAATTTTTTTGTAAATGTCCCTTCTTGTGACAATAAAAACATTCGATTTCTGGCAGGCAAGGCCTCCCTCCCATGTCTGCCGGGCCCCTCTTGGGTCCGTCCCTTTGGTTTTTTATGTATGGTCCCTTCTTTGGCATAAATCTCTGGTCCTGGTCAAACCGCCTGCTCTGGTTCTGTCCTTCCTTTACAGCTGCCATCAATATCTTAGCTTGCCTCTTCTGACTTTCCTCTTCCCTTCTTATGTACACCTTCTGGGCTTCCCGTAACAACTCATCTAAACCCCTTTCCTGCCAATTCTCTATTTTTTTCTAGTTTTCTCTGTATATCAGGCCAGGATTTGGCCACAAACTGGATTTTCAGCAAGGCCTGACCGACCTAACTATCAAGGCCTGACCCAGAATAAAATTGTAAGCTTTTTCTCAACCTTTCTAAGCACTCAGTAGGGGTCTCGTCTTTTTCTTTCTTTCTTTCTTTTTTTTTTTCTGTTGTTTGCTAAAGGCCTTATTATTATTTTGACCCTTAGGTACCGAATCTGTTATTCCTTGAATTACCATATCCCGGAGATCAACCATGTTATTTCTATGAGCTGGGTTCTGGTTGTCCCAATTGGGCCGCTGTAGGGGCCATTTAACATCTCTGGCGGGGCCATGTTGGTGTCTCTGGTCCCAGTTCCTCATGCCGGCTGTTCTTATCATCCCTTGTTCCTTGTTTGTAAACAGGATTTTTAAGATGGACTCCATTTCGTCCCAAGTATAAATATTAGGCCCAAGGAACTGATCGAAACGTTCTGCAAACCCTAATGGGTCTTCTAATAGCCGTCCCATTTCTTTCTTGAAATCTCTGACGTCCCCAGAATTAAGGGGCGCAGAGACAAATCCCACCCCGGGTTGTGGTCCTCCCATGGCAGTTTCTCTTAATGGGTACAACAAATTTTCCTCCTCTCTTTTTCTGGTTTGGCTTCTAGTTACTCCAGCTAGGAGGAGAAGTGCCCTCTTCAGATTGTGGAGGAGCGGCAGGAGGAAGATCCTGATCTGAATCTTGAAACGGCGGAGGAGGTGGAACATAGGGTGGGGGGGGGGGGTCGGTAACTCATCTTCACCCTCCTTCCTCCTTCTGTTATTTTTCTTTTCTTTCAATGGGAATAAATTAACAGACTGGGCCGTACCCAGGATCCACAAAAAGGCATATTCACTCTCCTCCTTATTAAATGGCTGCCTGTTGTTCACATATATATTTAATTGTTGGCATATCCAATTTTTGAAAGATCCATAAACAGGCCAATATAAGTCCTTTCTTATCTGTTTTTCCTCCCCAAATCTCCATACAGTAATGGATCATTTTTTAACTTAGATTTCCCTTTCCGGGAGGGGAAATCATCCCAATGTTGAATCATTAATCCTAATGGGCTATCCGGGGGTATCGGGGAGCCCACCCCTACCCCACTTCTCCTGTATGGGACCAGAAGCCTTACTCTCCTTCTGGCCCATCTTCCGAGAGTGCCTTCTTTCGTTCTCAAATCACTCGCTTCCCTCTATTCGTGGCCCACGTCCTCGCAGACAATGGGAACCGCACTACTAAGAGGTCCACACTCGCTTCGCCCGGTAAACTACTAAGTCCAGTGGACGTCTCAATCACTCGCACTCCAGGTACCCAATCCCCAACCAGACGGCAACCACTATATACTTACTCTCTCTGGAGTCTTCGCCTGGCTCTTCATGCACAAAAATTACGGGGAACTGCAGTATCTTTCTTTTCTTTTTGCTTTCCTATCTCTGTTTGGAAGATCCAGGTAAACCTAAGTCGAACTCTCCTCTGGGACCATCTGAGGATGGGGCGCCCTCCCAGAGTCGAAATCCTCTGGGCAACCTGTGCTCGTGCCGCCCCTCCCCTCACAGGACAGCATTTCTTCCTAAGATCCCTTCTGACCGGCATCACCAGGGCCCCTGCCATGGGGAACATTCCTTCCTAAGAGCTCGTCTAAATCTGCCCTCTTTCAGCTTCAAACCATTCCCCTTTGTCCTATCCCTGCTGTACCCTATGAAGGTCCCCTCCCCAGCTTTCCTGTAGCCCCTTTCAGCACTGGAAGGCCATCCTAAGGTCTGGCCTTTCCCAGGGGGAACAACCTCCACTCTCTCAGCCTGTCCTCATATCAGAGGTGCTCCAGCCCTTGGATTGTCTTTGTGGCCCTAAGAAGTGTTCCTTAATGTCTGAGAAGCAGGCACACCTCGCTTATTTCACTGCCCGCACTCAGGCTGTGACAGCCAGAACCCCTCAAAATCCTCGCCCCGGTCCCAGCTGGGCAGGAGGATAATGAGTGATTCCCTCTGCCGAGGCCCTTTTTGTCCAGGCCCGGCTGGCATTCAGTAGTTGGAGAATGGGGCGAAGTGAGAAGGCTGTGGGTAATTGTGACGCAGACGCTTTAGTGGTTCCGTTAAGTAGAAACTTAAAGCTTAGGTGGAAGAAATCAAACAAAAATCTAGAACTGCTACCCAGGAAGTCACTCAGTTGTGAATAAAACCTCCCTGCCTTTCATGGGTTTGCTCACTCTAGCAAAGGGTATGATGGTTTCTAGCTCAGTTTTTCTTCTGTTTCTGCTGTCAGCAATGGCACAGTGAAACTATTTCATTTTGGCTGGATGTGATCGACACGAGAGTACCGAGCGAGCTGGGGGAGCTTGCCAAGCCACTCTGCATCATTTGCCAGCGGTTCTGGCTAACTGGGGAGGTCCCAGACAACTGGAGGCTTGCCAATGTGATGCCCACCTACAGGAAAGGTTGGAAAGAGGATGCAGGGAGCTACAGGCCTGTCAGCCTGACCTCGGTGCTGGAGAAGACTGTGGAGCGGTTCACCTTGCATGCGCTCACCAGGCAAGTGCAGGACAACCAGGCGATCAGGCCCAGCCAGCATGGGTTCCTGAAAGCGAGGTCCTGCCTGACCAACGTGATGTCCTTCTATGACCAGGTCCTTCTGGGCTGCGAGCACACATTGCCAGTTTGTGTGGAGCTTCTCATCAACCAGCACCCCTAAGTTTTCTTCGCAGGGTTCCTCTCCATCACATTGTCCCCCATCCTGTACTGATAATGGGGATTGCTCTGACCCAGGACCTTGCATTTGGCCTTGTTGAACCTCATGAGGTTCACACAAGCCCACTTCTCCAGCTTGTCCAGGCCCCTCTGAATGACATCTCTTCCTTCTGGTATGACCACTGTCCCACTCAGCTTGGTGTCATCTGCAGACTTGCTGAGGGTGCACTCGATCCCGCTGTCTAAATCATTAATGAAAATATTAAACAGCAGAAGTCCAGCTAGACGGCAACCATTGCTTTATCCATGTCTGCTGATGCGGTCACTCCATCATAGAAAGCCACTATGTTGGTCAGGCAGGATTTGCCCTTGGATAAGCTATGCTGGCTGTCTAGAATCACCTGCCTGTCCTCTGTGTGTTTTAGCGTGGCTTCTAGGAAGAGCTGTTCCATGATCTTCCCGGGCACATCTGGGGACTGAGCGCTCTTGCACTCTGTGGGAAGCATCCTTAACTATCTGCCAGCTCTGCTGTGCTCCCTTATCCATGAGAACTGTTTCCCTGGAGGTCCTACGGACCAACTCCTCAAAGAGCTGGAAGTTTTCTTAGGCTTCTTACTACACTCCTCACCTGTCCCATATCCAGTGCACGATCACTGCGGCCCAGGCTGCCTCCGATCCTGACATCACTGATGGGCTCACTTGCACTGATGACCATTGGGACCAGTATTGCATGGCCTCGAGTCGGGGTGTCTGTTATGTGGGCTAAGAAGTTCTCTTCTGTGCACTTTAGCAGTCTCCCGGATTGCCTACAGCTTGCCGTGCTGCTTTTCCAGCAGATGTCAGAGTGGTTGGAGACCCCCAGCAGAACGAGGGCTTGCGCGCCTGACGCCTCTTGTAGCTGGGAGAAGAAGGCTTCATCAACAGGCTCCCCTTGATCAGGTGGTCTGTAGTAGACACCAGCCCCAAGGTTCCTTTTGTTGCCTTGGTCTTTTATTCTCACCCATAAGCCTTCCACTTGTTCATGGCTGCTCTGCAGGGACAGCTCTTCACACTCTATCCATTTCCTTATATAGAGGGCAATGCCTCCGCCCCTCCTTCCTGACCTGTCCCTTCTGATTTGTCAGGGGTTTGCTTTGTGAAGGCAGAGAAACCAAGTGAGTCCGGCTTCTGTGAATCTTGTGCCTTCTCCCCAGTAAGCTGTTAGCTGTAGTTTTAAAGCAATAGTGGAGAGAAGCCTTTGCTGGTACAGTGTTGTTTTACTTGTGGGGTGGAGAGGACACTGACATTGGTAGGAGAGAGTTGCAAAAAACCCTGAGCCTGTTGCATGTGTTGCCAATGTTTTTGCCGTTCAGCTGGACAGGTTGCGGCGTGTTAAAGTGTATTTCTGCATTGGATATTCCAAAGCCCCTGGAGACCATCCCAGGCAACCGTCTCTAGGTGACGGTGCTAGAGCATGGGCGTTGGATGAGATGACATGCAATGACTGTCAAAGGCGCGCCCTCTCCATTATGATGCAATAACACCAGAGTGGAGTGTGGAGGAGCAAGCCGTGTGATGGCATTCTGGCGTGGAAGCGGCTGGTTCCCTGCTACGTTGCTCTGTTGGGAAGGCTGCGTGTCTGTTCCGTACAGGGACACTGGGCACCTGTATCTGTTGCCCAGGTACGGCACAAAGTACTGGATGAAAACCAGCACAATTTCAGGGTTGACTTTAGGCGTTGTTGCTGCCAGGGCCAGGCTGGACAGGGAGAGCCCCTCTGGCGTGGGACGATGGTGGTGTGAGAGAGTACCCATTGGAGGTGGCTGAGTGAACTGGCTCCAGTGCCCAGTTCTGGTCTGTGTTGGCTTGGTGTGGTTTTGTCCTGTAAAGGGAAATCCCATCTGTGGGTTCCATCAGCTCCAGGATCTCAGCTGTGGGGGCTGTGGGGACAGGGAGCTGAGATTCAAGAAATTCTCTAGCTGTCGCGTCTGCCCCTTATTCAAGAAAGTGGGTGCTGTTTTTCTCAAAATGGCTTACTCTTTTTTCAGGTTTTTCTTCTGTGGCTTCTTCCCACTCTTTTCCCGGTTTCCTTAGAAAATGGGATCCGGATAGTGTCCCGCAAAGGGACTGAAGGCTTCGTGCCTTTACCCAGTCCCTCTGTTTTCCCACCATTTTGGTTTCCCGGTAATCCTAGGTTTGACTTAGCAGAATGATGCAGGTCAAACCTCCTGATACCCAGATCACGATAGATACTGTTGATAGCTTTTTAAAAGGTGGTTTTTCTCAGATCCCATCTTACTAACCTATGTGAGTAGACTGGAACCCAACGTATCAGTTTTTTCCTGTTTCCTTATCTTGCCCATAGCTCTGTGTCACTTGGTGGTGGTGCTTTCATATGCATCAGAAAAGCAGAGGAGTCTCCTTCTGCTCTGCTCTGAGATCACAAACTGTCCCGAGGGCCGGGTGTGTAAGGAAACGAGCTACAGGGGACGTGGAGGAGGGTTTTTTGCTGCATGCCGATGAAACTTGTGTCATTCTCAAAAATACTGATGGCTGGCACGAGCCTCTTTTCCCATTTTTTCCTTTGTTTAGAGTGAAGAATGCGAGGTCTAACGGTGCAGGCGACGAGCGATCTGCTGCAGTTCGCGGAGGCACTCGGGGAAGATGAGCTCACCGAAGATTCCGTGCTGTGGGGCAAGATTTCTGGAGGTGAGCATTTTCCTTTTACTTTGGTCTGGGTATAAAGTAATGGAAGTTACCTGAAGCACGGGGTCAGAGTATCAGGTGTGTCAGGTGGGTGCTGTTAAGAGGCATCAGGTTGAGAGACAGCAAAAAGGATGTTTTAACAATTACATAGGCTCACATGAAAAGGTTAGTCAAGTGAAGCTTTTGAAATGACAGCGGCTTGCACCAGTAATTGAGTTAATGCTTCCTTTGAGCTTGAAGTAGTTCAGCGACACAAAATGCGTTAAATTCTTTCTGTGATCAGCACGTGCAAACGTTTAAATGTTCTCGTGCAGTGCCCGTTTGGAGATAATTTCTTGCTGAATTGCAAATCCCTGCCCAGAGAAGGCCTGTGTCAAGTAAAGTTACGGAATTAGAAATGAATTGGTTTACATTTGTTATGTTTGAAGTACGTTTTAAGGCTGGTTGTCCCCTATGTGTTTAAATGATTTCTAGCAAACCCAAGCCAAATATAGTAGCCAAGATCAATGAACGGTAATCATTATGCCAAATGCTCTGAAGTCCTCAGTGCAGGAGCGACAAGTACAAATGCAAAACATTATCGAGTTGTTTTCCATCTTCTTTTGGAAATTTGCCACAGCCAGTTTTCCTTTCTTTTCCAGGGAGCAGGGCTCTAGCGTGGTTGGCACGTGGTCCTTACCTTCAGGTGGTGAACGCCTCGACAGGCGAGCAGCTCTCTGCATGCCATTTCAGTGGAGTACGTGGATCATGCCCCACTATCCATGTGATCAAGGAGTTTTTGTGGTGGGAGAAGCCTGGACTGCTGATTGGTGTCACCAACGTTTTATGTTTGTATGACCTTGAAAGATCAAGAGCGGTTAAATTCATTGATCTTCCAGGAAAGGTACGTACTTCTTAATGGGAGGAACAAAGCTTTTACGTTGTTAGGTGCTGCATGATCCAGCTTCAGGAATAGCTCTGGAGGGTCTCTTTGCAGGAGGTATTTCTTCTGTACGGCATTAACATCTTGTCGCTTCAGAGTATCCAGTCAAGAGAGCATTGTTTTAAAATCCTGGGCTTAACAGTACCGTTATCTTCTGAGTTTGCTGGTAGTGGAAACCGGTAATCTGTAACACTAGACTGCACCATTGTAGCTGAAGTTAATACAGTTCAATAAGGGTAGAAACTGGAGGACATGGAAAGCAGTAAGAGGTTGTTGTAGAGGGTTTTTTCATTTTTTTTTCTTGGTATTATTGGAAGCAATGCTTTGTTTTTAATGATCCTGTTTTTACTGTTTGTTTTGGATGTGCTAATTCTGGCTCTGCTTTGAACGATTCCTGTTTAGCTGTCAGAGAGCGTGAATATTAACATGTACCTTTCCTGTAGGTGATTGCTATGGAACTTATAACTGATGAGTGTGGAGACAGTGTGAGCACTCTGGACCTCCATCCGAGTCTGCAGTGTTTCTCTGGAGTGGCAGCAGTGGCTACACATGTTGGACATCTGTTTCTGGTTGACCTTTGTTTGAAGGATTTGTCTTGGAGTCATAAGAAAACCGAAATATTGGGTAAGCTTGCAGGTTTGAAACTTGAATTTTAAAGGAGGAAAAGGTGTGTCTTTTGAAGAAACAGTCTGCATCCCACTTTGAAGAGCCTCGAGCGCAGGCATTAATGACTAGTGATTCCAGATGGTGCCTTGACATCGTATAGTCCTGAACCGCTTAAAAACGGGAGTGGCTTCATACTCCTGCAAAGGTTATAACGCCCCCCCTCCCACCGAGATCCCCGTGTCACTGTGATTCTTGCCAGTGAGATGTAGGAGTTTTGCGATCTGAGCGAGTGCAGCTGCTTGATGGGATCTTGTGTCAGAGGTGATCCTGTTTCTTGGAAATGTTCTTCTCCTTCTGTTAATTGATTTGGTGCAATATGGAGGCTTGTTTTTTAAAATAAACCTGACTTCTCCACCCTTGTGCACTGGGATGAATGAGACCTCTCATCTGTGCATTCAGATTGCATGCGCTGTTGTTCATTTATTGTGTGGGTTTGTTTGTGTAGATCTCGAACACGCCACTGCTTTTCCTGGTCAAGTTCCACACCTAAGAGAAATGGCGATCAGAAGAGGAAGACATCTCTGTTTTCAATTACCACACAGTTACGGCAGAGAGATATCCGCCCTGTACTTCATAAGCAGAACCAATCAGCTGGTGGGGGGCTCTTCCTGTGGCTCCCTGTCACTATGGAATATGGGAACTTTGAAGATAGAGTAAGTAGGCCTTTATGATTGGCCATGCCTGGAGAGGCAGGGCTCTTGATTTTTTTCTGAGGGAAGTGTGTTAATGTAAAGAGAACCTTTTCTGAGATTGAAGTTTTGAGACTTGGAATGTTTAGGAATCCTCTTCTGAAATACCTCTACAGTCAGAGGTGGATTAAGCAGACGTTTTTTTCCCTTCCTTAAACCTGTAGGCACGACTGTCATCTAAAAGGAGGAAGGATTCCTGTCTGTGCTGTTACTTTTCAAGAGACTCAGAACGATCCTGACAACTCTTGCTACTTGTGGGCTGCTCAGTCTACACAAAAGAGGTGAATGGAACAAGCCACTAAA
This sequence comes from Neomorphus geoffroyi, assembly GCA_033558235.1. Lineage (NCBI taxonomy): Eukaryota > Metazoa > Chordata > Aves > Cuculiformes > Neomorphidae > Neomorphus > Neomorphus geoffroyi. Next base: position 7,489,153 of record JAUMJM010000045.1, on the reverse strand, counting down.
TTAATTTTCTTTGTAATCTACTTGTTCACATCCAATTGATGGCTGTATTTTTGTTTTGTTTACTTAGCTGTGCAGGAGATTCTCTCAGGTACGGAAGGTGTTTAAGCTTGCAGTGCAATTTTTACAGGATTTAACAGATGTGTCAGACCTACTAGTTCCTACCTTCTGAGAGAAAGAAAGCAACACGGGCTTTATCTTTGTGCTTGCTTTCTGAAATGATTTCCTTTGTTTCTTGATGACTGCGTCACGACTGGTTTGATATTCACACCGTGGTATGGAAGTACCATGACAAGTAGTTGAGGCTGCAGCTCTGGAACACTAAACGTGCCGTAGAGCAGCCTGCTGCCCCAGAAGGAGGGACGTGATGGTATTGCTGACGGCCTTGTGGTAAGGGCACGGGAGAGAGACCTCTCTCTCTCAGAGTCAGCAAGCTATTTAATCAGCTCAGCTGTTCCCAGAGCAACAGTCTTTTTAAGTTTGACTTTCAAGCAGTTTTGATTGAGAATTCGTCACTGTGAAGAACTGTTTCCAGCAGTTTTTAGTCCATACAAGGTAGTAAAGCTATCTAATTGTACGGTTAGCATTTACCCCTGAAGCTGTTAGTGTCCAAGTTTCCTGCTTTACAGTTTAGCAGCTAAAGGTGACCAATTCTCCTGTGTTGGGAAGCGGTGTTTTTCTTTTCAGCAAGAGCATGCCGTTCAGAAAACTCCAGTCTAGCCCTAATGAAATGATAATGAGGACTATAAAGCAGCTATCTAATCAAATTTCATCATTTGTACCTTTTTCAGTGGAGGTGGTGTTGTGAGTTTACGGCTGTTGCAGTTAACTTTTGGTAAACGAAGATCTGCGGCATCAGTAGAAGTCATGTATGAGGTAAGAGGTACATGTATGTGAAAAGATGAAAACAGCCATTTTCTCTAAGCGAGTGTCAGTTAAGTTGGCAGGGGTAACGTTTACCGTCAAAATTCAGAGCAGACTTAAAATAAAAAATCCTTTGCTGAGTCTTCATGGGCAAGGTCTTTGTCCGAACTATTTGGAAACGAGCCATGCAATTTTACACTGCCGTGTTGTGTGTTCCAACGAGACGTTTCTTAACATCTTCCATGCAGTGGAGTTCCTTGGCTTGGATTTGCATGCCCCAGCACGGAAAACGTAAACTCTGTTGATGTATCTGATGAGATCATAGGAGAATGTATGGTTTCACGCCAGTTCATTTTAGAGCTCTGAAAGCTTAGGCAACTTGGGTAGAATGAGGGATGATCCATTTTTGGAATTTTTTGGCCTAGAGTTTTGTTTGGGTTTGGGGGGTTTTTTTAATTGTAGAGCTGCCGTCTATGTTGCAAGGAATTCTGCAAACCATGTTTAGACCTGAATAATGTTAGGGAAATGCTAAACGTAGAAAATGCACAAAGCCTTTACAGCCAAACCTACCCGCTATGACTTAACACTGAATTCTTGTGCATGTCAGATGTAGTTTCTATTTGCCATCAGAAGTGCTCTTTGCTCGTGGGAAGTGTATACAATATAGTATGTATCTTATATTAGCTGGATACATTCTTTGCTATTGAAGTAGAATATACATTGGTATCTCAAAATGACCTTTAGTCTCATCTTTCACTTTTTGCCCAGGGTTTGACACACTGTGAAGAAAGGTTCAGTTTAGATCTCGTGGATGGGATCTTTCCCTGGGCTGGGCAGACCAGCTACATAGAATTACTCAGCTGTCAGACCATAGAAGACTTCTGCAACAGGGATGACAGAAACATCAGCACTAATGGAGGTTTGTTCTGATGTCTGTGTTGGGCTATTCTAAAATAAATGGCTTGGGAATTTAAGCAGTGAATGCTGTTGTGTACCCGCAGGCTGCAGATCTTCAGTCTCTCTGTAGACCAGCGTGTTGGACTTATTGGGAAAGAAAAAATGGGTGCTTACGTTCTGTGGGACTTCTTTCAGGCAACAGAAGGTTTTATCTTATGCTTGCTGACATACTGCAGTGATGCATGGTGGGGTCATCTATATAATATTTGCCAGTTACTTTATTCCTCCAGCTGCCCTCTTGGAACAATCAGATCGTTCTCTCCATTGCGTGGCAATGTTCCCTGTACCTTTTCTTCCCTGTTCCAACCTCTCCCTGCATCTGCATCCAGTTGGCAGCTGGTCACAAGCGGTGCTCCCCAGGGTTCAGTTTTGGGCTGGTTCAGTTTAATATCTGTATCTATGATCTGGATGAGGGGATCGAGTGCAACCTCAGTTCGTTTGCAGATGATACCGAGTCGGGCGGGAGCACTGATCTGCTGGAGGGAAGGAAAGCTCTTCCTTTCTCTCGGGGGTAAATGATAGTCTTCATACTTTGCTTACGTTCAGAGAATGCGCTCTCCCCAGAGAAGAGAGATCACTCCACTTCTTGAGAGAAATGGAGTGTAATGGTGTGAAGGTTTTACGTAAAAATCTTTATTCCAGTTTCCTGCGTGATAGGAGAGAATTAAGCCAAAGTAGAAAGTGGTGCTTTAAAAATCTCAGATGTATCGTATTTTCTACAAATAAGAAACAATGTCTTGTGCTTTACAGCAGCATCTTTTGTCTTTTCAGTCTTCAGCTGGCAAGTGTACTCAGATGATCAGGAAAATGCATCGACTTACTTGAGTGTGTTTGACTTTAATCGCTGGCGCTTTGCTGATATGCCAGACTGCATAAGGTAGATTTTTATAAAGTTGTTTTCACGATCCCTACGAATAACTCATTTGAATGTTGGCGTTCAGCTTACGCACTTGTTTTCTTGCAGGCCACATTCCCTTGACAATTGTCCCTATTTTGCACTGTGGTCACTGGATATGGTAACAAGCGTGGCTTCTCCAGACATCGTTTTGGATATTACGGTATACCCGCTGAATGTGAATTGGGTAGCTTCTCCTCGTTATCCACAACCTGAGGAGTTTGTTAATACAGGCACCTATAATTTCGGTAGGTATTCCACTGCTTTCAATACTGATAAGCTTTAATTGAGGTCAACTGCCATGTCTTGGCTTTCTTGTTCATTGTTTGTCACTCAGAAAGCAAAGCCAACCAAAAGACCGCAAAGCCCCACAAACCCTGATGACATTGAACTAACGAGAGATTTAATATGGTCAAATGTATCTGACGGTCCGCTGCATTTTGGGGTTTGGTGCTTTTGTAATGTAGCCTGTCAAAGGTTCATGGTCATAAAATTAAAGAACTTTGCACTGAAGCTCAAAGTGCAGCACCTTGATAGCACTGGAGAGAAAATTTCTGTACACAGTCGTTACGTCTTACCACAAAGTTTACAAGTGATCGGATGAAGAAAATGGGTAGTCACTTCTCTCTTTCCTTATACTGCTATTTGAAAAATGTCAGCCGGTTGTAACGTAACTGTGAGGGTGTGAAATGTTGTCCAACATTCATTGTTTCTGCAGACGGTGTGTGCTTGCTGAGCTCCGGAGTTGTGCATATGACTTGCACCGGCCTGCAGACAGAGGTGAGCTCTTACTGTATCTTTCTTGAGAATGTCAAGAGATGTCCCTTTCCTTTCTGTTGCACTGCTTTCAGTATCGGAGACCATTTTGTGTTCATCCTGCCCATCTCCCTGCATATTTGCAATTGTACCTTGCCAGTTTCATGCAAAAGGTCCGCTCTTGGCACTATAAAACTACCCTTGTCTCCTCTTGAAGCCTGGTCTGGGATTGACTGTCGAGAAAGGAATACCGCCTTGCTGGGGGAGCAAGAACAGAACTGTTGAGGAAGGCGGGGAAAGCTGTTCCATCTTCATTGCCCATCCGTTGCGCTCTCTGCATGGTCAAGCATTAGGGTTTGGATCCCTGATTAACTTGAAAAAGGAGGACAGATTGGAGAGCATAAACAATTCTGGAACTCCTTGGGAAGCAACTGATTTACTTTTCTTCTAAACGTGGCCAAACGGTAACTTCCGAGCCCCTGCACAGATTGTGACAACTAATTCTGAAAGAAGTTTCCGCTCACTCCACCTTTCCAACATCAATCAGCTTCTGCCAAACAAGCCTAGAAAGCATTTTCCAAAGTGAGATTTAAAGCTGTGTGTTAGTTTAGCTGATACAGAATGTATTTTGTGCCAGTGTTCAGGGAAAAAAAAAGGCCTGAGTTCTGAGAGGGAAGCTAGAAAATACTTAATTGAGCATGGCAAGGGCCGATAGTTTGTTTTACAGGTTTTTCCTATCAACTCTAAGTGTTAGTTTGCTGCCGTCTTTGAGACTCTACGTGGTAATGCTTACTCAGATTGCTACCCTAAAGCCTAATACTGATGCAAGCTTTCAGGCAGCCAAAGTGAACATTTCTACCATTTCTGTGGGTGGTTGTTAGGCCCTTAGTGCTTGAATAACGATGCTGTCTTAATCTGTAGGTTTGGATTGATGTTTCAGACCTTGAGATTTTTAAAGCAATCTGGCCCTTCAATAAGGGAAGCCACTCGTGACAGCTACAAGAGGTGTCGTGTAGCTGGCTTCCTGTCCCCAGCCAGTTTGAGTCAGGCGAGTGCATTTCAGGGAATCGAGAGGGAAATGCATCCGTCTTGTCTGACCAGGGCTCTAGAAGCTACGGGACATGATGATCTGATTTTCATGTGACTGGCATGTTGCATTGAAATGCAGGTGTTGACTTTCATTAGCAGAGGTAATCGTGTCCTCGGATGCAAACTACAGAGCTAGGCTGGGAGCAGCCCTCATAGACCTGTCTTTAGAGACTCCTCTCTTCATTCTGTGCCACTGATAGGCAGAAGGAACAGTACAGTCGGTGCTAGTCATCCGCAGCCTTCCTCCCCTCAGTCTCTCAAGGCATTACTTCAAGTGCAGCAGCTGACGATGGGGATGTCTCAGTCGGATGCAAGCTCCTGCAAACATCAGCTCACGGCACCAGACAGGATCGTTTGCTTCCAAGGACATGGGCTGTAGTAAACAACGGCAGCTGTCAGCTCTACCTGACAATGTCTTCAGCGCCTGCCCTCGTTTTCCCTTCATCAGTAGGCTGTTCTGCATCCCCTCAAAGCAGATCTTACCCCTTGTAGCCTTTGCCTTGTGCTACAGCAGCCCGATTTACTTCTCTCAGACTGCCAAGACGGCAGCAACACCTCCATTCAAGTACTGCAAGCATGGAAGGTTCTCATTTTATTTTGTCTGTTCTGCTTAGGAGCAGCAGTTAGAGGCGATGTTGTGCGTGGCTGCCACCACAGGGGATTTAGAACTTCTGACTGGGTACATTGAACGTTGGATATCTGATGGTAAGACTTGTCAGATTGACTCTCCGTTTTGTGTTTTCCAGTTTGAAATTGCCGATTCATTTCTTTTTTGTTCTCTTCTCTTCTCTTACAGAGCAGCCAAGTTCTGCTGTGAATTTACAGTTTCTCCTGCAGTGCGCGTGGAACAAAGCCGTCTATACCAAATCGAAATTTGACCAAATCTGTGAGTAGTGGTATAGTCATTCTGCAAACGTAAAATCATTCTTTCTTCTTGAGCTTATTCAGTAATCTGCTGGTACGTGCTATTGCACGCTTGTACTTTGAAACTCTGAAATTGCTCTACAGGCTAATGATGTAATATCTCTTCTTAAAAAGGTGTTGCGCTCTTTGATGGCTTCTTCGTTGACCAAGAATCATTTCAGTCTCTTCAGCACTTCCAGTTCCTTTTGTGCAACCTTAGCAGAGTCTTAAACTGTTTTCCAAGGGACTCACAAGCGCTTTCTGGAAAAGGTTTGTCTAGCAGTCCTATTGAACTTCTGGGATGTTTTAATAAGATCTGAAATGATGCCTGGGTTAGAATCCTGGAATAATGAGCTTTTGTTGGTGTTGATGATCGGCAGGCAGTCAGAGTTAGCTAGAAGAAGGGGCTTAAAGAAGAGAAGTTGTGAGTGCCGCCTACCAGGCACTGAGTTCAGGCTTCAAATCACGCTTGCGTGTTCTGAGCCGGCAATTGATAATATTGCATGCAAATTTTGTATTGCAAGTGCTAAAAATACGAAGGAAGCGTAAACGAGTGACTTGTACGTTACTTGAACTTCTGGAGCTTTCTCTGTTACTAGTTCTTCTTGGCATATTGAGGAAATCAAGAATGTCCCTTTGCTACAGGAGACACCTCTGCTACGTGAAAAACAAATCTCTTATCTAGGATTGTATTAAATAGTTCAGGCTTGATTTTTTTTTTAATTTTAAGCTTCAGTGAATCTGGATCTCCGTCAGGGATGCTTTTTGTTTTGGTGGTGATTGTGGGTTTCTTCTTCAAATTGGAGAGTGATACAGAGCGAAAAAGGCAAAGACAGAGATTTCTTCCATCTCATTTTTATACCTTTTATTTAGTATGATGAAGGAGTTTTGTAGAAATGAAAGGAACTGCATAACAAAAGTCATCTTGTGCCTTTTTTTCAGGTCTTCTGAACTTGACATATAAGCAGGAGCAAGCCGGTCACTTTTATCTGTACACGCGAGTGATGATGTGGTTTTGTGACTCTGGTCTCTTTCCAGAGGGTTTAGGTGAGCACAGACTGTGATGCATTGGTAACAAGGAGGCTCTCCAGTAAGCGATGCTTATGAAACGCTCTGGGCCATGCTTTTGTAAATGTTTTGTCCCTGTCAAGTCGTGTTGGTTCCGTGACAGTGTCTGCTGAAGTTCTCTGAGTGAAACTGAGATCCTTCTGGTTTTTCAAAATGCCCAGCGTAGAAGAATGTAGGCAGTTTCTTGCCCAGATATTTCTTTAGAGATAAGCAGAAGCCTCTGGCTTCAAGGAGTTGCTTATGTCCACAGCCTGAAATACTTGGGATTTTAAACAAATTACTATTAAACAACACAGGCTGGAACACGTTTTTTACAGTAAAAGCACTGCTTGCACGTTTTGAACGTTTTATTTATTGCCTGAGGAAAAAGCACACCTTGGAAATACTTGTTTATTTGGAAGGATTACAGATGATATTGTCAGCGTTAATGCTCACATGACATGTTTAAAAAAATATCCCTTTGAGAACTTTGTTGGTAGTGAACTTCAGCTTCACTACATGTTCTGAATGCCACATCGACTGTCAACTTGAAATGGTGCTTGAGACAAGAAGGAATTGAGTCTTGTGTCTCACATCGCTTTTAACGAAGGCAGAAACAGGACTGGCTTTGCTCAGAGCTGGAGGCTTGCCTGTGCTTCTTGATGCTTAGCTTGTATGACCTTCTGTCTTTTTTAGTCAAACAGTTTAGTTTAAAATGTGGTATTGCTTCTGCAACTTGCTTTTACTTTGTTGCTTGTAGGTCAGGCTCGGCATTCGTCTAGACCTTTTGACCATTACCCTCTCCTTCACGGCTTCTGCACTGCTCAGCGACAGAAACTGGAGCATTTGTCCAGGTCAGCCTTTCAGTACAACTCTGGCACACTTGTACTGCAAGCCCAGAAGTGGAAGTGAATGGCTTTTCTATCCACAGTTGTATTTGCTATGCATAAGGCATTTGCCGGCAATACTCTTGACTTCAGTGACAAACGTGTTGTGTTGAACACCAAGACTACGTTCCTGTGTTAAAATGTTAACATATACCTCTGCTTAGTGCCCTGGGCTGTTGGTGGTCTTATCTTGTAGTGTTCTTAATTCATTGGCTAATCTGTGTAATTCCTTGCACTGGAGAACATCCTGTGATTAGGTAGGACAGGTTCAGTCATCTCCAGTTCAGCAAAGCACAGCGTTCACAGGGCAGTTGTTCTGGACACATAAGAAGGCATGTTTTAAAAAAAAAAAAAAAAATCTCTTTTATTGACTGGTCATAGATGGCAGAAATTGTTATGGCCTGAAGCTGCAGCTCACAGGTCCGCTATTGAGGAGGACAGCCAGTTACAGAGAGTCACGGCACACCTGAAGTCTGTTGCGCTGTGAGGCTGGGATTAATGTTTTCCTGATGTTTTACTTGGTCCAACTCCTTGCTACCTTTTGTTTCAGAGGAAAATGGGATTTGGCTGGCCTGATGATTGATGGAATAGTTTCCTATTTGGGAGAGCGAGTGGAGAAGCTGTGGCGCAGAGGCAGAGGAGATGGGAAATATCCCCCTCCTAGTTTACAAGTGAGTGCTGTCTTCACCGAAAACAACACCGTCACCACCACCCCCAACAAACCCCTCCCAAAAGCCAGAGATTGATGCAAGACGGGAGATTTTAAAATCCATGATGTTTCCTTTCAGGCCCTGCTGGAAATCTATGTGCTAGAGCAGATTGCAGAAATGGACAAACATGCAATTGTATCCTTTCTCGTTATTTGTATTACACCTCCAGTATATGTGTATTTTTATTTAGGTTTCAAACCCAATGCAAGTGAAAACATTTAGTTTAGAATTAAGTTGATTTTATAGCTCTCTTCTAGTGTTTTGTGGCAAAGATTTTTCTGATTTTAGCAATTTGGTTTACTAAGAAACGGTAAAGTTAAGAAGCCCCTTCAGTTTTTCCTCAAAATTTAAACGCTCTTTTTAATTTGTTAAAGCACCCCTGTCTGTAGCAAATGGCTCCTTACGAGAATGATGCACTAGAACATGCTCCTTCAGAGCAAAAGGATTTCCAACAGTGGCATACCAAGACCTGCTTTTTGCTGAAATGCTCGCTTTCCCAACTCAGCTCAGAGTGTTTGCTTTTCTTCCGTTGAGGGGGCCTGAGCTTCTAACGGATGTGTTTAAGTATCGAAAGCTGACCTTTTTCAATGCCTTACAGAAAGGTGTCGAAAGGGTATTTCTTTCCGGTTATTCAATCAGAATGCAGTTTTGTGCTTAGGACCTGACTGTCTTCAGGTGAAATAGCTGAAAATGACCGGACTAAGACATGAACATTGCCTGCTTCCCACCCCTTTTGTCTTCTTATTGCATTATGTTTTTCTGAGTGTAATGGGATAAACTGTTGGTTTTACCAATGTATTAGCCTTAATTCAGCACCTGATATCAGACAATTTACTTGCTGCTGGATATCGATCAGGCCTGGCCAAATCAAACAGAAACATTAGTGTACGCCTTCTCCACGGCCTTTGCTATCCCGCGAGAGTTTGTTCAGCTGATTCAAGGGTTTTGGCTGCTAGACCACAATGATTATGAAGTAAGTGTGTTCCAGTTCAGTTAGACACACATTACAAGACCAAGCTGTCATCTAGGAAGTGGTGTTAAAAGAGCGGTGCTTAGTAGCTAATAACAAGCGCTAAACCCAGAGAAGCTTCTTTGTAGTCCTGTTCTTTCTGATGCTGAAGATTGTTCTTGCCTGTCCCAGTGTTAACAGAATCTGTTTGTCTGGCAGAATAACTTCCTGTTTAGTCCTGATTTATACAGTGTGCTGTTTGTCTACAGAGATTTGATTCACCTCAAAAAGTGTGAATTGCTCCTTTAAAAACAATCACTTTGTTCTGCACATGGTTAGCAGAATAATTTTTCTGCAAATACTTAAGAATTCTTATTGACGTGTCCTGTACCAAGTGTTTCGTTTGTTAGTCAGTCACGTAACTTTGCGTGACAGACATTCACCCTTACTTGAAGAAACTTTTGAATATTTGTGCTGCATGAGTGTGGATATGTATCTAAAGAAACCTGATCTCTAACTTCTACAGAGTTCGCTGGCTCTGCTCTTTGGTTGGGCTTCAGAAGGAATTGCAATATGGCTGCATTCGAGGGTTATTCAGTCCCTCATGTGCCAAGGAGAGTACAGGCGAGCCCTCACATACCTTCGGGTGATGAAGCCTTCAATGCCCAGCTCTAGAGAAGTGCAGCTTTTCCTCTCTGTGATGTTGTACAACAGGTAAAGAACTATATCCCACCATTTTGGCATTCAAATATTTTGAGCAGTGGAGAACCAGTAATATAAATCCCAACCCCCTGAATTTCCCGCAAACTTGGAATGCAATAATTTGGGGGCTTCTTTTAGGTTCTACTCTTTCTATTCCTTTACATCTCAAAAAAATGAATTCCAGGTGCATGGCGGATGCTTGGGACCTGTTGCGGCAATGCATCACGGACTCCAATAGAGAAGAGCTGCTCGTACACCTGTCTAAAACCTATATGGAGTTGGGACTGGTGAACAGCTTGATGAATCTGCCTTTCACAGACGCTGAACGAGTAAGTGTGGACAAGAAAAAAAAATTCCTATTAATCTCTTGGAAAAGGGAAGGGGCAGAATCATAATACATTTGTGAAATGGTTTTTGTGTGTTGTTTGTCTTAGGAGTGTTTGGAGGATTTCTGGAACAGCAACGCTAACATTGACAGCTGTGACTACCTTTTAGCCTGCCATCTGCAGCAGGCCATAGACACGCTAGTGCTGCAGTCGAATGAGTCCGTGGAGGTGACTCCTATGGTGAGTGTAAAAGTTCTGTCAATGCACCAGGTTCTCAGAGGTGTTACTGACCACTTTGACAGTCCTTGGGAAAAATGTTGCTTTGGTTTTTATATCCAAAGAGAATTACGAAAGCTAAGTACTAGGTCAGTATCAGAGCAAGTTCAGTTTGCCAACAGAATATCAATGACCATTTTGTTTTCTTCTGCATCAGAATTCTTGTTTTACTGGAAAGAAGTATTCAGACCCTCTGTGCACTGGCAGTCTGTGTAGCCTGGTTTGGTAGATTGCTCTCCTGTCCTCGAGGAGATGCATAAAGGCTCACTTGAAAGCCAGATGAGCATCTGAAAAGAAGTGGTGCGGAGTGCAACAGGGAAGTCATCTCTCTGTCTGTTTTTGTAGGGTTGGTTGGCGAATCAAATTCTTCAAGTCTTACCCTTCAAGAGGGTGGTAAACTGGTGTTCAAAGCTGCTGAGTCTGCTACCTTGGAGACTGCAAGGTATGGGTAAGTTTACCAAACAGATTTGTCTTTGCGTTTGCACAACTTGTAACCTCGGGCTTTCTGTGCTTTCAAATGATGTGGGGCTTGTATACATTACAAAAGTTTTGAGGGATGTGTTACAAAGTCAGTGCCAAATGTCTCTCCTTGAAGGTAGCATTATTGCTTCTGTTACTTCCAAAGGGACTCAAGGAGGACAAAGTTTGGCAGGAGATCAAGGAACTGGCCAGACCGACACTGCTGCTACGATGAAACTTCCCGACAGAATTCGCAACAGTAGAAGAAAACGGGAAAACAAGGACGAAGTCTTTACTGAAGAAGTGATGGATGAAGAGGACGAACCCTTTATTGAAAAGGTAATGGATGGATGATGGTCTGTCAGTGAAAAGAGGCAGATTCTGCAAAACAGCTGAGCTTCTGAAGCAGTTTGTTGAGGAGAATGTGATTTCTCCACTCGCGAAGAAATTCAGGGTTAGGGGCACCAGTAGTAGATGCAAAATAGAGCCTATTGCTGGTTTGTAAACCACAGAAAGCAGACTATGAGGATGGCTTTGAGGATTGCAAAGAATGTAACAATGCCAAACACAACCTTTGGAAAGAGGCAATTCCCCTTTTTTTGGAACTCTTTGTGCCTGGCTGGCTCATTGCAGTGGAAATTGATGAGGAGGCTGATCTGAGTAGAGCAAAGTGACATTTAAGCTGAATATGTGTCATGAGCTTACTTTCCATCAATTTGTAAATCTGGAGCGGTATCTGTTAATTTGGAATCTACTAAGTCAAGATTCCTCAGTATTGCTTTGCCTTGAACAGAAGGCACAGTGGCTTGCTTTCAACTAACTTGGGGCGTTACCTGTTAATTTCAGAACTGCAACTGCTAGGATGGGATGATGAGATGGAAGGTTTTAATTTTTGTGGAGAGGAATCGTGATGATTTTAGAACTAACTTTGCCACGACTTCTGCATGGAAGAAAATTTCATCTGCATTCTGTAGGAGTGTAAAATCTTGTGCACGAGTAACATATTTTGTTGCCTTAATACAGGAGCTTTCAGATGTAGAGGAAGAAGATACCGAATCACTCCAAGAAGGCTATTATGATGAAAACTATGAGGATAATGAGTCTTCTTGATGCGCTTGGGAGACAAACGTACTGTGGCTCCTTCTGAGTTAAAGCTGTCCCTAAAATAAAGTGCCTTTTCCAATGCTCTGTGCTGTGAGATGTCCAGCATTAGTTCATGCCAAAGTTGGAATTCGAGGTTTCACAAAGACTCTCAGGCATCAGATTTTATAAAATAAATCATTGAACAGAGGGATAGAGCAACCTGGTTGACTCTGGGAAGAGAGACCGACATGAACCAAGGACTGCCTGGGCAGTCACACCCTTACAGACAATTTATTCAGATGGGACACACCAGCGATCTGTCATTGGTAAAAGGTCTCATTACTTCCAGGAAGTCCCTTGAGAGGGCTCCAAGTGAAAGGGGAGACCATCGCCGTGCAGCCACACTGCCCAGCACGGAGAACTCACAGAAGGTCACATTTCTGTGGTAGAAGTGGATGATTCGTAGTCAAATTGCATAAAATAGAGCCCTGCACAAGGCTCCTTATGGTGTTCCCTGTGTTGCTCTGCTCCTTGTGTGGATTTCCTGGAGCAGCTCTTGGCCCACTGTGGGCAGGCTTTTACCTCCTCAGGAACATGAACCGAACTGCTGCCGGCTTGGTTAAAGGAGGGAGGGTGGAACCTAGCATAAAGCAAGCCGAGCACACATCTCTGTTGTGCTTCCAAACTTCCCGTTTGCACAGGGCATTCATATTTCCAGCACCTCAGCAAAGAAAATGAACACTTCTCCTCTGCACACCTTCTAGCACACAGAAGCCTTATAGTGCCGCACCTCTGCTGTGCAGTAGGAGCGATGCTTTTAGCCTTGCAGTACCGCTTTTGTAGCTGCCCGATGCTCCACTCCATCAGCATCCTGCAAAGACAGGCAAAAAGAGACACTGGAGGAGTTCCTACATGAGCATGGCTGCTTGAGGAAAGCAGATAAAAGCATCAAATGCGAAGCTTTTCAACTTTAGGTCAAACTGAAATAAGTCATCTTTGAAGGTCACAGCCACAGCTTCCAATGACACAGACTCCCTCTTCTACAGCTTTTTCATTGTATTTCTGGTGCATTCCTTCCAGAAACTAAAACAGAGTCAGAACAAGGATTTTAAACACAACACCAACTTTGTCCATACCCAGTATCAGCCGTCAGCACTTTACTGTCCTATCTTAGCACCCTACACACTTTAAATCACTTCAGAGCATCTTTAGGACAGACGCATATTGTTCCTGTGTTATGGTATCAAACTGTCACAGCAGTGCAAAGAAACGGGAATTACACAAAATTCCTGTGTAGAACCACAACCGAGACAGACTTAAAGCAGAATTCAAACACCTGGTATTTCCAGAGAGAACCTGAGAGACCGTTGTCTAAGAGTACAAAACCTCTACACCTAATACACATTAATGTACTTCAAAATTAGTAATGCATCTTAAAATTGCAGATCAGGAGTCAGACTTTGCCTTCACGTTTAAAGAGATTGGCAGAAACACGAAACACACTAAACAAATGCTCTTTTAACACACCCCTGAGATAAGGCAGCATTTTTCCACTGTCCCCTACTTGGGGTTCTCCACTGAGGTCGGCCATTTTCCGCACGAGCTTCTACCCCAGACTCTCCAAAGAACCTGCCCAAGAGAAGAGAACACCTACACCTAACAAAACCAAGGCCACACATCACAATAATAACTAATAAATTAGCTGCACCGGATCTCTCTCGCCCATGTCTGGAAGCATGCGCCCTTTTCTGCCACCCACCCATTTCTGGATATGGACTCTAGCAGACCATGAGATGAGGCTCCCTGGACAGGGCTCGGAGCTCAGAGCGATGTAGGGAGTAAGGATGCTGTACTCCTCTGATGGCTTTTTATTTTCATACTTTCTTTTTGACTTAGGTGCTTCCTTTTGAGTCTTTCTCGCAGTTAGTGGTCGAGACCAAGCATTTCAGATCAAGGGCTGTGTTTTCACCTCTGTCTGTGGGGAGGAGGGGGCCACTGTCAGATGAACAAGAACAATGCTTTGTTTTAAAAAAGCCGTGGAGCGAATCCATGGAGAGGGGAGCTTTCTGAGCGCAGTTTCCAACCTGTGGTGAATAAACATGGAAGGGAAAGAAGGTGAAATGCGATGCGGTGAACTATTTTCTTGGGAGATGACGCTGGCCCTGATCAAGAACGGCCAGTGAGAGGAGACGGCGTTCACTGTTTCTGTGTTGCCGTTCGCTGGTGAAGATGAAACCGTCCGGTTAATGCGGGCCCGGGGCCTGGCGGCGCCAGGGACGGGCCCTGCCCTGCCCTGCCCTGCCCTGCCCTGCGCGCGCTTCCCGGCTTTTGCCACCGCCCCCAGCGCAGGGCGCGGGGGGAGGGGGGGAGCGGTGCCGTGGGGCACCGAGACAAGGGCTGTGGAACAACAACTTGGGGAGACAAATCAGGGGTGATTTGGGTCGGAAGGACCCTTAAAGGTTGCTCAAAGCCCCATCCCGCCTGGTCATGAACACCTCCAGGGATGGGGCAGCCGTGATTCCTCTGGGCAACCTGTGCTCGTGCCGCCCCTCCCCTCACAGGACAGCATTTCTTCCTAAGATCCCTTCTGACCGGCATCACCAGGGCCCCTGCCATGGGGAACATTCCTTCCTAAGAGCTCGTCTAAATCTGCCCTCTTTCAGCTTCAAACCATTCCCCTTTGTCCTATCCCTGCTGTACCCTATGAAGGTCCCCTCCCCAGCTTTCCTGTAGCCCCTTTCAGCACTGGAAGGCCATCCTAAGGTCTGGCCTTTCCCAGGGGGAACAACCTCCACTCTCTCAGCCTGTCCTCATATCAGAGGTGCTCCAGCCCTTGGATTGTCTTTGTGGCCATAAGAAGTGTTCCTTAATGTCTGAGAAGCAGGCACACCTCGCTTATTTCACTGCCTGCACTCAGGCTGTGACAGCCAGAACCCCTCAAAATCCTCGCCCCGGTCCCAGCTGGGCAGGAGGATAATAAAAGCCTGTGTCAAGTAAAGTTACGGAATTAGAAATGAATTGGTTTACATTTGTTATGTTTGAAGTACGTTTTAAGGCTGGTTGTCCCCTATGTGTTTAAATGATTTCTAGCAAACCCAAGCCAAATATAGTAGCCAAGATCAATGAACGGTAATCGTTATGCCAAATGCTCTGAAGTCCTCAGTGCAGGAGCGACAAGTACAAATGCAAAACATTATCGAGTTGTTTTCCATCTTCTTTTGGAAATTTGCCACAGCCAGTTTTCCTTTCTTTTCCAGGGAGCAGGGCTCTAGCGTGGTTGGCACGTGGTCCTTACCTTCAGGTGGTGAACGCCTCGACAGGCGAGCAGCTCTCTGCATGCCATTTCAGTGGATGTGAAGATTTCAGAGTATGTGGATCATGCCCCACTATCCATGTGATCAAGGAGTTTTTGTGGTGGGAGAAGCCTGGACTGCTGATTGGTGTCACCAACGTTTTATGTTTGTATGACCTTGAAAGATCAAGAGCGGTTAAATTCATTGATCTTCCAGGAAAGGTACGTACTTCTTAATGGGAGGAACAAAGCTTTTACGTTGTTAGGTGCTGCATGATCCAGCTTCAGGAATAGCTCTGGAGGGTCTCTTTGCAGGAGGTATTTCTTCTGTACGGCATTAACATCTTGTCGCTTCAGAGTATCCAGTCAAGAGAGCATTGTTTTAAAATCCTGGGCTTAACAGTACCGTTATCTTCTGAGTTTGCTGGTAGTGGAAACCGGTAATCTGTAACACTAGACTGCACCATTGTAGCTGAAGTTAATACAGTTCAATAAGTGTAGAAACTGGAGGACATGGAAAGCAGTAAGAGGTTGTTGTAGAGGGTTTTTTCATTTTTTTTCTTGGTATTATTGGAAGCAATGCTTTGTTTTTAATGATCCTGTTTTTACTGTTTGTTTTGGATGTGCTAATTCTGGCTCTGCTTTGAACGATTCCTGTTTAGCTGTCAGAGAGCGTGAATATTAACATGTACCTTTCCTGTAAGTGATTGCTATGGAACTTATAACTGATGAGTGTGGAGACAGTGTGAGCACTCTGGACCTCCATCTGAGTCTGCAGTGTTTCTCTGGAGTGGCAGCAGTGGCTACACATGTTGGACATCTGTTTCTGGTTGACCTTTGTTTGAAGGATTTGTCTTGGAGTCATAAGAAAACTGAAATATTGGGTAAGCTTGCAGGTTTGAAACTTGAATTTTAAAGGAGGAAAAGGTGTGTCTTTTGAAGAAACAGTCTGCATCCCACTTTGAAGAGCCTCGAGCGCAGGCATTAATGACTAGTGATTCCAGATGGTGCCTTGACATCGTATAGTCCTGAACCGCTTAAAAACGGGAGTGGCTTCATATTCCTGCAAAGGTTATAACGCCCCCCCTCCCACCGAGATCCCCGTGTCACTGTGATTCTTGCCAGTGAGATGTAGGAGTTTTGCGATCTGAGCGAGTGCAGCTGCTTGATGGGATCTTGTGTCAGAGGTGATCCTGTTTCTTGGAAATGTTCTTCTCCTTCTGTTAATTGATTTGGTGCAATATGGAGGCTTGTTTTTTAAAATAAACCTGACTTCTCCACCCTTGTGCACTGGGATGAATGAGACCTCTCATCTGTGCATTCAGATTGCATGCACTGTTGTTCATTTATTGTGTGGGTTTGTTTGTGTAGATCTCGAACACGCCACTGCTTTTCCTGGTCAAGTTCCACACCTAAGAGAAATGGCGATCAGAAGAGGAAGACATCTCTGTTTTCAATTACCACACAGTTACGGCAGAGAGATATCCGCCCTGTACTTCATAAGCAGAACCAATCAGCTGGTGGGGGGCTCTTCCTGTGGCTCCCTGTCACTATGGAATATGGGAACCTTGAAGATAGAGTAAGTAGACCTTTATGATTGGCCATGCCTGGAGAGGCAGGGCTCTTGATTTTTTTCTGAGGGAAGTGTGTTAATGTAAAGAGAACCTTTTCTGAGATTGAAGTTTTGAGACTTGGAATGTTTAGGAATCCTCTTCTGAAATACCTCTACAGTCAGAGGTGGATTAAGCAGACGTTATTTTCCCTTCCTTAAACCTGTAGGCACGACTGTCATCTAAAAGGAGGAAGGATTCCTGTCTGTGCTGTTACTTTTCAAGAGACTCAGAACGATCCTGACAACTCTTGCTACTTGTGGGCTGCTCAGTCTACACAAAAGAGGTGAATGGAACAAGCCACTAAATTAATTTTCTTTGTAATCTACTTGTTCACATCCAATTGATGGCTGTATTTTTGTTTTGTTTACTTAGCTGTGCAGGAGATTCTCTCAGGTACGGAAGGTGTTTAAGCTTGCAGTGCAATTTTTACAGGATTTAACAGATGTGTCAGACCTACTAGTTCCTACCTTCTGAGAGAAAGCAAAGCAACACGGGCTTTATCTTTGTGCTTGCTTTCTGAAATGATTTCCTTTGTTTCTTGATGACTGCGTCACGACTGGTTTGATATTCACACCGTGGTATGGAAGTACCATGACAAGTAGTTGAGGCTGCAGCTCTGGAACACTAAACGTGCCGTAGAGCAGCCTGCTGCCCCAGAAGGAGGGACGTGATGGTATTGCTGACGGCCTTGTGGTAAGGGCACGGGAGAGAGACCTCTCTCTCTCAGAGTCAGCAAGCTATTTAATCAGCTCAGCTGTTCCCAGAGCAACAGTCTTTTTAAGTTTGACTTTCAAGCAGTTTTGATTGAGAATTCGTCACTGTGAAGAACTGTTTCCAGCAGTTTTTAGTCCATACAAGGTAGTAAAGCTGTCTAATTGTACGGTTAGCATTTACCCCTGAAGCTGTTAGTGTCCAAGTTTCCTGCTTTACAGTTTAGCAGCTAAAGGTGACCAATTCTCCTGTGTTGGGAAGCGGTGTTTTTCTTTTCAGCAAGAGCATGCTGTTCAGAAAACTCCAGTCTAGCCCTAATGAAGTGATAATGAGGACTATAAAGCAGCTATCTAATCAAATTTCATCATTTGTACCTTTTTCAGTGGAGGTGGTGTTGTGAGTTTACGGCTGTTGCAGTTAACTTTTGGTAAACGAAGATCTGCGGCATCAGTAGAAGTCATGTATGAGGTAAGAGGTACATGTATGTGAAAAGATGAAAACAGCCATTTTCTCTAAGCGAGTGTCAGTTAAGTTGGCAGGGGTAACGTTTACCGTCAAAATTCAGAGCAGACTTAAAATAAAAAATCCTTTGCTGAGTCTTCATGGGCAAGGTCTTTGTCCGAACTATTTGGAAACGAGCCATGCAATTTTACACTGCCGTGTTGTGTGTTCCAACGAGACGTTTCTTAACATCTTCCATGCAGTGGAGTTCCTTGGCTTGGATTTGCATGCCCCAGCACGGAAAACGTAAACTCTGTTGATGTATCTGATGAGATCATAGGAGAATGTATGGTTTCACGCCAGTTCATTTTAGAGCTCTGAAAGCTTAGGCAACTTGGGTAGAATGGGGGATGATCCATTTTTGGAATTTTTTGGCCTAGAGTTTTGTTTGGGTTTGGGGGGTTTTTTAATTGTAGAGCTGCCGTCTATGTTGCAAGGAATTCTGCAAACCATGTTTAGACCTGAATAATGTTAGGGAAACGCTAAACGTAGAAAATGCACAAAGCCTTTACAGCCAAACCTACCCGCTATGACTTAACACTGAATTCTTGTGCATGTCAGATGTAGTTTCTATTTGCCATCAGAAGTGCTCTTTGCTCGTGGGAAGTGTATACAATATAGTATGTATCTTATATTAGCTGGATACATTCTTTGCTATTGAAGTAGAATATACATTGGTATCTCAAAATGACCTTTAGTCTCATCTTTCACTTTTTGCCCAGGGTTTGACACACTGTGAAGAAAGGTTCAGTTTAGATCTCGTGGATGGGATCTTTCCCTGGGCTGGGCAGACCAGCTACATAGAATTACTCAGCTGTCAGACCATAGAAGACTTCTGCAACAGGGATGACAGAAACATCAGCACTAATGGAGGTTTGTTCTGATGTCTGTGTTGGGCTATTCTAAAATAAATGGCTTGGGAATTTAAGCAGTGAATGCTGTTGTGTACCCGCAGGCTGCAGATCTTCAGTCTCTCTGTAGACCAGCGTGTTGGACTTATTGGGAAAGAAAAAATGGGTGCTTACGTTCTGTGGGACTTCTTTCAGGCAACAGAAGGTTTTATCTTATGCTTGCTGACATACTGCAGTGATGCATGGTGGGGTCATCTATATAATATTTGCCAGTTACTTTATTCCTCCAGCTGCCCTCTTGGAACAATCAGATCGTTCTCTCCATTGCGTGGCAATGTTCCCTGTACCTTTTCTTCCCTGTTCCAACCTCTCCCTGCATCTGCATCCAGTTGGCAGCTGGTCACAAGCGGTGCTCCCCAGGGTTCAGTTTTGGGCTGGTTCAGTTTAATATCTGTATCTATGATCTGGATGAGGGGATCGAGTGCAACCTCAGTTCGTTTACAGATGATACTGAGTCGGGCGGGAGCACTGATCTGCTGGAGGGAAGGAAAGCTCTTCCTTTCTCTCGGGGGTAAATGATAGTCCTCATACTTTGCTTACGTTCAGAGAATGCGCTCTCCCCAGAGAAGAGAGATCACTCCACTTCTTGAGAGAAATGGAGTGTAATGGTGTGAAGGTTTTGCGTAAAAATCTTTATTCCAGTTTCCTGCGTGATAGGAGAGAATTAAGCC
This sequence comes from Neomorphus geoffroyi, assembly GCA_033558235.1. Lineage (NCBI taxonomy): Eukaryota > Metazoa > Chordata > Aves > Cuculiformes > Neomorphidae > Neomorphus > Neomorphus geoffroyi. Next base: position 7,469,554 of record JAUMJM010000045.1, on the reverse strand, counting down.
AAAGTAGAAAGTGGTGCTTTAAAAATCTCAGATGTATCGTATTTTCTACAATAATAAGAAACAATGTCTTGTGCTTTACAGCAGCATCTTTTGTCTTTTCAGTCTTCAGCTGGCAAGTGTACTCAGATGATCAGGAAAATGCATCGACTTACTTGAGTGTGTTTGACTTTAATCGCTGGCGCTTTGCTGATATGCCAGACTGCATAAGGTAGATTTTTATAAAGTTGTTTTCACGATCCCTACGAATAACTCATTTGAATGTTGGCGTTCAGCTTACGCACTTGTTTTCTTGCAGGCCACATTCCCTTGACAATTGTCCCTATTTTGCACTGTGGTCACTGGATATGGTAACAAGCGTGGCTTCTCCAGACATCGTTTTGGATATTACGGTATACCCGCTGAATGTGAATTGGGTAGCTTCTCCTCGTTATCCACAACCTGAGGAGTTTGTTAATACAGGCACCTATAATTTCGGTAGGTATTCCACTGCTTTCAATACTGATAAGCTTTAATTGAGGTCAACTGCCATGTCTTGGCTTTCTTGTTCATTGTTTGTCACTCAGAAAGCAAAGCCAACCAAAAGACCGCAAAGCCCCACAAACCCTGATGACATTGAACTAACGAGAGATTTAATATGGTCAAATGTATCTGACGGTCCGCTGCATTTTGGGGTTTGGTGCTTTTGTAATGTAGCCTGTCAAAGGTTCATGGTCATAAAATTAAAGAACTTTGCACTGAAGCTCAAAGTGCAGCACCTTGATAGCACTGGAGAGAAAATTTCTGTACACAGTCGTTACGTCTTACCACAAAGTTTACAAGTGATCGGATGAAGAAAATGGGTAGTCACTTCTCTCTTTCCTTATACTGCTATTTGAAAAATGTCAGCCGGTTGTAACGTAACTGTGAGGGTGTGAAATGTTGTCCAACATTCATTGTTTCTGCAGACGGTGTGTGCTTGCTGAGCTCCGGAGTTGTGCATATGACTTGCACCGGCCCGCAGACAGAGGTGAGCTCTTACTGTGTCTTTCTTGAGAATGTCAAGAGATGTCCCTTTCCTTTCTGTTGCACTGCTTTCAGTATCGGAGACCATTTTGTGTTCATCCTGCCCATCTCCCTGCATATTTGCAATTGTACCTTGCCAGTTTCATGCAAAAGGTCCGCTCTTGGCACTATAAAACTACCCTTGTCTCCTCTTGAAGCCTGGTCTGGGATTGACTGTCGAGAAAGGAATACCGCCTTGCTGGGGGAGCAAGAACAGAACTGTTGAGGAAGGCGGGGAAAGCTGTTCCATCTTCATTGCCCATCCGTTGCGCTCTCTGCATGGTCAAGCATTAGGGTTTGGATCCCTGATTAACTTGAAAAAGGAGGACAGATTGGAGAGCATAAACAATTCTGGAACTCCTTGGGAAGCAACTGATTTACTTTTCTTCTAAACGTGGCCAAACGGTAACTTCCGAGCCCCTGCACAGATTGTGACAACTAATTCTGAAAGAAGTTTCCGCTCACTCCACCTTTCCAACATCAATCAGCTTCTGCCAAACAAGCCTAGAAAGCATTTTTCAAAGTGAGATTTAAAGCTGTGTGTTAGTTTAGCTGATACAGAATGTATTTTGTGTCAGTGTTCAGGGAAAAAAAAAAGGCCTGAGTTCTGAGAGGGAAGCTAGAAAATACTTAATTGAGCATGGCAAGGGCCGATAGTTTGTTTTACAGGTTTTTCCTATCAACTCTAAGTGTTAGTTTGCTGCCGTCTTTGAGACTCTACGTGGTAATGCTTACTCAGATTGCTACCCTAAAGCCTAATACTGATGCAAGCTTTCAGGCAGCCAAAGTGAACATTTCCATCATTTCTGTGGGTGGTTGCCAGGCCCTTAGTGCTTGAATAACGATGCTGTCTTAATCTGTAGGTTTGGATTGATGTTTCAGACCTTGAGATTTTTAAAGCAATCTGGCCCTTCAATAAGGGAAGCCACTCGTGACAGCTACAAGAGGTGTCGTGTAGCTGGCTTCCTGTCCCCAGCCAGTTTGAGTCAGGCGAGTGCATTTCAGGGAATCGAGAGGGAAATGCATCCGTCTTGTCTGACCAGGGCTCTAGAAGCTACGGGACATGATGATCTGATTTTCATGTGACTGGCATGTTGCATTGAAATGCAGGTGTTGACTTTCATTAGCAGAGGTAATCGTGTCCTCGGATGCAAACTACAGAGCTAGGCTGGGAGCAGCCCTCATAGACCTGTCTTTAGAGACTCCTCTCTTCATTCTGTGCCACTGATAGGCAGAAGGAACAGTACAGTCGGTGCTAGTCATCCGCAGCCTTCCTCCCCTCAGTCTCTCAAGGCATTACTTCAAGTGCAGCAGCTGACGATGGGGATGTCTCAGTCGGATGCAAGCTCCTGCAAACATCAGCTCACGGCACCAGACAGGATCGTTTGCTTCCAAGGACATGGGCTGTAGTAAACAACGGCAGCTGTCAGCTCTACCTGACAATGTCATCAGCGCCTGCCCTCGTTTTCCCTTCATCAGTAGGCTGTTCTGCATCCCCTCAAAGCAGATCTTACCCCTTGTAGCCTTTGCCTTGTGCTACAGCAGCCCGATTTACTTCTCTCAGACTGCCAAGACGGCAGCAACACCTCCATTCAAGTACTGCAAGCATGGAAGGTTCTCATTTTATTTTGTCTGTTCTGCTTAGGAGCAGCAGTTAGAGGCGATGTTGTGCGTGGCTGCCACCACAGGGGATTTAGAACTTCTGACTGGGTACATTGAACGTTGGATATCTGATGGTAAGACTTGTCAGATTGACTCTCCGTTTTGTGTTTTCCAGTTTGAAATTGCCGATTCATTTCTTTTTTGTTCTCTTCTCTTCTCTTACAGAGCAGCCAAGTTCTGCTGTGAATTTACAGTTTCTCCTGCAGTGCGCATGGAACAAAGCCGTCTATACCAAATCGAAATTTGACCAAATCTGTGAGTAGTGGTATAGTCATTCTGCAAACGTAAAATCATTCTTTCTTCTTGAGCTTATTCAGTAATCTGCTGGTACGTGCTATTGCACGCTTGTACTTTGAAACTCTGAAATTGCTCTACAGGCTAATGATGTAATATCTCTTCTTAAAAAGGTGTTGCGCTCTTTGATGGCTTCTTCGTTGACCAAGAATCATTTCAGTCTCTTCAGCACTTCCAGTTCCTTTTGTGCAACCTTAGCAGAGTCTTGAACTGTTTTCCAAGGGACTCACAAGCGCTTTCTGGAAAAGGTTTGTCTAGCAGTCCTATTGAACCTCTGGGATGTTTTAATAAGATCTGAAATGATGCCTGGGTTAGAATCCTGGAATAATGAGCTTTTGTTGGTGTTGATGATCGGCAGGCAGTCAGAGTTAGCTAGAAGAAGGGGCTTAAAGAAGAGAAGTTGTGAGTGCCGCCTACCAGGCACTGAGTTCAGGCTTCAAATCACGCTTGCGTGTTCTGAGCCGGCAATTGATAATATTGCATGCAAATTTTGTATTGCAAGTGCTAAAAATACGAAGGAAGCGTAAACGAGTGACTTGTACGTTACTTGAACTTCTGGAGCTTTCTCTGTTACTAGTTCTTCTTGGCATATTGAGGAAATCAAGAATGTCCCTTTGCTACAGGAGACACCTCTGCTACGTGAAAAACAAATCTCTTATCTAGGATTGTATTAAATAGTTCAGGCTTGATTTTTTTTTTAATTTTAAGCTTCAGTGAATCTGGATCTCCGTCGGGGATGCTTTTTGTTTTGGTGGTGATTGTGGGTTTCTTCTTCAAATTGGAGAGTGATACAGAGCGAAAAAGGCAAAGACAGAGATTTCTTCCATCTCATTTTTATACCTTTTATTTAGTATGATGAAGGAGTTTTGTAGAAATGAAAGGAACTGCATAACAAAAGTCATCTTGTGCCTTTTTTTCAGGTCTTCTGAACTTGACATATAAGCAGGAGCAAGCCGGTCACTTTTATCTGTACACGCGAGTGATGATGTGGTTTTGTGACTCTGGTCTCTTTCCAGAGGGTTTAGGTGAGCACAAACTGTGATGCATTGGTAACAAGGAGGCTCTCCAGTAAGCGATGCTTATGAAACGCTCTGGGCCATGCTTTTGTAAATGTTTTGTCCCTGTCAAGTCGTGTTGGTTCCGTGACAGTGTCTGCTGAAGTTCTCTGAGTGAAACTGAGATCCTTCTGGTTTTTCAAAATGCCCAGCGTAGAAGAATGTAGGCAGTTTCTTGCCCAGATATTTCTTTAGAGATAAGCAGAAGCCTCTGGCTTCAAGGAGTTGCTTATGTCCACAGCCTGAAATACTTGGGATTTTAAACAAATTACTATTAAACAACACAGGCTGGAACACGTTTTTTACAGTAAAAGCACTGCTTGCACGTTTTGAACGTTTTATTTATTGCCTGAGGAAAAAGCACACCTTGGAAATACTTGTTTATTTGGAAGGATTACAGATGATATTGTCAGCGTTAATGCTCACATGACATGTTTAAAAAAATATCCCTTTGAGAACTTTGTTGGTAGTGAACTTCAGCTTCACTACATGTTCTGAATGCCACATCGACTGTCAACTTGAAATGGTGCTTGAGACAAGAAGGAATTGAGTCTTGTGTCTCACATCGCTTTTAACGAAGGCAGAAACAGGACTGGCTTTGCTCAGAGCTGGAGGCTTGCCTGTGCTTCTTGATGCTTAGCTTGTATGACCTTCTGTCTTTTTTAGTCAAACAGTTTAGTTTAAAATGTGGTATTGCTTCTGCAACTTGCTTTTACTTTGTTGCTTGTATGTCAGGCTCGGCATTCGTCTAGACCTTTTGACCATTACCCTCTCCTTCACGGCTTCTGCACTGCTCAGCGACAGAAACTGGAGCATTTGTCCAGGTCAGCCTTTCAGTACAACTCTGGCACACTTGTACTGCAAGCCCAGAAGTGGAAGTGAATGGCTTTTCTATCCACAGTTGTATTTGCTATGCATAAGGCATTTGCCGGCAATACTCTTGACTTCAGTGACAAACGTGTTGTGTTGAACACCAAGACTACGTTCCTGTGTTAAAATGTTAACATATACCTCTGCTTAGTGCCCTGGGCTGTTGGTGGTCTTATCTTGTAATGTTCTTAATTCATTGGCTAATCTGTGTAATTCCTTGCACTGGAGAACATCCTGTGATTAGGTAGGACAGGTTCAGTCATCTCCAGTTCAGCAAAGCACAGCGTTCACAGGGCAGTTGTTCTGGACACATAAGAAGGCATGTTTTAAAAAAAAAAAAAAAAATCTCTTTTATTGACTGGTCATAGATGGCAGAAATTGTTATGGCCTGAAGCTGCAGCTCACAGGTCCGCTATTGAGGAGGACAGCCAGTTACAGAGAGTCACGGCACACCTGAAGTCTGTTGCGCTGTGAGGCTGGGATTAATGTTTTCCTGATGTTTTACTTGGTCCAACTCCTTGCTACCTTTTGTTTCAGAGGAAAATGGGATTTGGCTGGCCTGATGATTGATGGAATAGTTTCCTATTTGGGAGAGCGAGTGGAGAAGCTGTGGCGCAGAGGCAGAGGAGATGGGAAATATCCCCCTCCTAGTTTACAAGTGAGTGCTGTCTTCACCGAAAACAACACCGTCACCACCACCCCCAACAAACCCCTCCCAAAAGCCAGAGATTGATGCAAGACGGGAGATTTTAAAATCCATGATGTTTCCTTTCAGGCCCTGCTGGAAATCTATGTGCTAGAGCAGATTGCAGAAATGGACAAACATGCAATTGTATCCTTTCTCGTTATTTGTATTACACCTCCAGTATATGTGTATTTTTATTTAGGTTTCAAACCCAATGCAAGTGAAAACATTTAGTTTAGAATTAAGTTGATTTTATAGCTCTCTTCTAGTGTTTTGTGGCAAAGATTTTTCTGATTTTAGCAATTTGGTTTACTAAGAAACGGTAAAGTTAAGAAGCCCCTTCAGTTTTTCCTCAAAATTTAAACGCTCTTTTTAATTTGTTAAAGCACCCCTGTCTGTAGCAAATGGCTCCTTACGAGAATGATGCACTAGAACATGCTCCTTCAGAGCAAAAGGATTTCCAACAGTGGCATACCAAGACCTGCTTTTTGCTGAAATGCTCGCTTTCCCAACTCAGCTCAGAGTGTTTGCTTTTCTTCCGTTGAGGGGGCCTGAGCTTCTAACGGATGTGTTTAAGTATCGAAAGCTGACCTTTTTCAATGCCTTACAGAAAGGTGTCGAAAGGGTATTTCTTTCCGGTTATTCAATCAGAATGCAGTTTTGTGCTTAGGACCTGACTGTCTTCAGGTGAAATAGCTGAAAATGACCGGACTAAGACATGAACATTGCCTGCTTCCCACCCCTTTTGTCTTCTTATTGCATTATGTTTTTCTGAGTGTAATGGGATAAACTGTTGGTTTTACCAATGTATTAGCCTTAATTCAGCACCTGATATCAGACAATTTACTTGCTGCTGGATATCGATCAGGCCTGGCCAAATCAAACAGAAACATTAGTGTACGCCTTCTCCACGGCCTTTGCTATCCCGCGAGAGTTTGTTCAGCTGATTCAAGGGTTTTGGCTGCTAGACCACAATGATTATGAAGTAAGTGTGTTCCAGTTCAGTTAGACACACATTACAAGACCAAGCTGTCATCTAGGAAGTGGTGTTAAAAGAGCGGTGCTTAGTAGCTAATAACAAGCGCTAAACCCAGAGAAGCTTCTTTGTAGTCCTGTTCTTTCTGATGCTGAAGATTGTTCTTGCCTGTCCCAGTGTTAACAGAATCTGTTTGTCTGGCAGAATAACTTCCTGTTTAGTCCTGATTTATACAGTGTGCTGTTTGTCTACAGAGATTTGATTCACCTCAAAAAGTGTGAATTGCTCCTTTAAAAACAATCACTTTGTTCTGCACATGGTTAGCAGAATAATTTTTCTGCAAATACTTAAGAATTCTTATTGACGTGTCCTGTACCAAGTGTTTCGTTTGTTAGTCAGTCACGTAACTTTGCGTGACAGACATTCACCCTTACTTGAAGAAACTTTTGAATATTTGTGCTGCATGAGTGTGGATATGTATCTAAAGAAACCTGATCTCTAACTTCTACAGAGTTCGCTGGCTCTGCTCTTTGGTTGGGCTTCAGAAGGAATTGCAATATGGCTGCATTCGAGGGTTATTCAGTCCCTCATGTGCCAAGGAGAGTACAGGCGAGCCCTCACATACCTTCGGGTGATGAAGCCTTCAATGCCCAGCTCTAGAGAAGTGCAGCTTTTCCTCTCTGTGATGTTGTACAACAGGTAAAGAACTATATCCCACCATTTTGGCATTCAAATATTTTGAGCAGTGGAGAACCAGTAATATAAATCCCAACCCCCTGAATTTCCCGCAAACTTGGAATGCAATAATTTGGGGGCTTCTTTTAGGTTCTACTCTTTCTATTCCTTTACATCTCAAAAAAATGAATTCCAGGTGCATGGCGGATGCTTGGGACCTGTTGCGGCAATGCATCACGGACTCCAATAGAGAAGAGCTGCTCGTACACCTGTCTAAAACCTATATGGAGTTGGGACTGGTGAACAGCTTGATGAATCTGCCTTTCACAGACGCTGAACGAGTAAGTGTGGACAAGAAAAAAAAATTCCTATTAATCTCTTGGAAAAGGGAAGGGGCAGAATCATAATACATTTGTGAAATGGTTTTTGTGTGTTGTTTGTCTTAGGAGTGTTTGGAGGATTTCTGGAACAGCAACGCTAACATTGACAGCTGTGACTACCTTTTAGCCTGCCATCTGCAGCAGGCCATAGACACGCTAGTGCTGCAGTCGAATGAGTCCGTGGAGGTGACTCCTATGGTGAGTGTAAAAGTTCTGTCAATGCACCAGGTTCTCAGAGGTGTTACTGACCGCTTTGACAGTCCTTGGGAAAAATGTTGCTTTGGTTTTTATATCCAAAGAGAATTACGAAAGCTAAGTACTAGGTCAGTATCAGAGCAAGTTCAGTTTGCCAACAGAATATCAATGACCATTTTGTTTTCTTCTGCATCAGAATTCTTGTTTTACTGGAAAGAAGTATTCAGACCCTCTGTGCACTGGCAGTCTGTGTAGCCTGGTTTGGTAGATTGCTCTCCTGTCCTCGAGGAGATGCATAAAGGCTCACTTGAAAGCCAGATGAGCATCTGAAAAGAAGTGGTGCGGAGTGCAACAGGGAAGTCATCTCTCTGTCTGTTTTTGTAGGGTTGGTTGGCGAATCAAATTCTTCAAGTCTTACCCTTCAAGAGGGTGGTAAACTGGTGTTCAAAGCTGCTGAGTCTGCTACCTTGGAGACTGCAAGGTATGGGTAAGTTTACCAAACAGATTTGTCTTTGCGTTTGCACAACTTGTAACCTCGGGCTTTCTGTGCTTTCAAATGATGTGGGGCTTGTATACATTACAAAAGTTTTGAGGGATGTGTTACAAAGTCAGTGCCAAATGTCTCTCCTTGAAGGTAGCATTATTGCTTCTGTTACTTCCAAAGGGACTCAAGGAGGACAAAGTTTGGCAGGAGATCAAGGAACTGGCCAGACCGACACTGCTGCTACGATGAAACTTCCCGACAGAATTCGCAACAGTAGAAGAAAACGGGAAAACAAGGACGAAGTCTTTACTGAAGAAGTGATGGATGAAGAGGACGAACCCTTTATTGAAAAGGTAATGGATGGATGATGGTCTGTCAGTGAAAAGAGGCAGATTCTGCAAAACAGCTGAGCTTCTGAAGCAGTTTGTTGAGGAGAATGTGATTTCTCCACTCGCGAAGAAATTCAGGGTTAGGGGCACCAGTAGTAGATGCAAAATAGAGCCTATTGCTGGTTTGTAAACCACAGAAAGCAGACTATGAGGATGGCTTTGAGGATTGCAAAGAATGTAACAATGCCAAACACAACCTTTGGAAAGAGGCAATTCCCCTTTTTTTGGAACTCTTTGTGCCTGGCTGGCTCATTGCAGTGGAAATTGATGAGGAGGCTGATCTGAGTAGAGCAAAGTGACATTTAAGCTGAATATGTGTCATGAGCTTACTTTCCATCAATTTGTAAATCTGGAGCGGTATCTGTTAATTTGGAATCTACTAAGTCAAGATTCCTCAGTATTGCTTTGCCTTGAACAGAAGGCACAGTGGCTTGCTTTCAACTAACTTGGGGCATTACCTGTTAATTTCAGAACTGCAACTGCTAGGATGGGATGATGAGATGGAAGGTTTTAATTTTTGTGGAGAGGAATCGTGATGATTTTAGAACTAACTTTGCCACGACTTCTGCATGGAAGAAAATTTCATCTGCATTCTGTAGGAGTGTAAAATCTTGTGCACGAGTAACATATTTTGTTGCCTTAATACAGGAGCTTTCAGATGTAGAGGAAGAAGATACCGAATCACTCCAAGAAGGCTATTATGATGAAAACTATGAGGATAATGAGTCTTCTTGATGCGCTTGGGAGACAAACGTACTGTGGCTCCTTCTGAGTTAAAGCTGTCCCTAAAATAAAGTGCCTTTTCCAATGCTCTGTGCTGTGAGATGTCCAGCATTAGTTCATGCCAAAGTTGGAATTCGAGGTTTCACAAAGACTCTCAGGCATCAGATTTTATAAAATAAATCATTGAACAGAGGGATAGAGCAACCTGGTTGACTCTGGGAAGAGAGACCGACATGAACCAAGGACTGCCTGGGCAGTCACACCCTTACAGACAATTTATTCAGATGGGACACACCAGCGATCTGTCATTGGTAAAAGGTCTCATTACTTCCAGGAAGTCCCTTGAGAGGGCTCCAAGTGAAAGGGGAGACCATCGCCGTGCAGCCACACTGCCCAGCACGGAGAACTCACAGAAGGTCACATTTCTGTGGTAGAAGTGGATGATTCGTAGTCAAATTGCATAAAATAGAGCCCTGCACAAGGCTCCTTATGGTGTTCCCTGTGTTGCTCTGCTCCTTGTGTGGATTTCCTGGAGCAGCTCTTGGCCCACTGTGGGCAGGCTTTTACCTCCTCAGGAACATGAACCGAACTGCTGCCGGCTTGGTTAAAGGAGGGAGGGTGGAACCTAGCATAAAGCAAGCCGAGCACACATCTCTGTTGTGCTTCCAAACTTCCCGTTTGCACAGGGCATTCATATTTCCAGCACCTCAGCAAAGAAAATGAACACTTCTCCTCTGCACACCTTCTAGCACACAGAAGCCTTATAGTGCCGCACCTCTGCTGTGCAGTAGGAGCGATGCTTTTAGCCTTGCAGTACCGCTTTTGTAGCTGCCCGATGCTCCACTCCATCAGCATCCTGCAAAGACAGGCAAAAAGAGACACTGGAGGAGTTCCTACATGAGCATGGCTGCTTGAGGAAAGCAGATAAAAGCATCAAATGCGAAGCTTTTCAACTTTAGGTCAAACTGAAATAAGTCATCTTTGAAGGTCACAGCCACAGCTTCCAATGACACAGACTCCCTCTTCTACAGCTTTTTCATTGTATTTCTGGTGCATTCCTTCCAGAAACTAAAACAGAGTCAGAACAAGGATTTTAAACACAACACCAACTTTGTCCATACCCAGTATCAGCCGTCAGCACTTTACTGTCCTATCTTAGCACCCTACACACTTTAAATCACTTCAGAGCATCTTTAGGACAGACGCATATTGTTCCTGTGTTATGGTATCAAACTGTCACAGCAGTGCAAAGAAACGGGAATTACACAAAATTCCTGTGTAGAACCACAACCGAGACAGACTTAAAGCAGAATTCAAACACCTGGTATTTCCAGAGAGAACCTGAGAGACCGTTGTCTAAGAGTACAAAACCTCTACACCTAATACACATTAATGTACTTCAAAATTAGTAATGCATCTTAAAATTGCAGATCAGGAGTCAGACTTTGCCTTCACGTTTAAAGAGATTGGCAGAAACACGAAACACACTAAACAAATGCTCTTTTAACACACCCCTGAGATAAGGCAGCATTTTTCCACTGTCCCCTACTTGGGGTTCTCCACTGAGGTCGGCCATTTTCCGCACGAGCTTCTACCCCAGACTCTCCAAAGAACCTGCCCAAGAGAAGAGAACACCTACACCTAACAAAACCAAGGCCACACATCACAATAATAACTAATAAATTAGCTGCACCGGATCTCTCTCGCCCATGTCTGGAAGCATGCGCCCTTTTCTGCCACCCACCCATTTCTGGATATGGACTCTAGCAGACCATGAGATGAGGCTCCCTGGACAGGGCTCGGAGCTCAGAGCGATGTAGGGAGTAAGGATGCTGTACTCCTCTGATGGCTTTTTATTTTCATACTTTCTTTTTGACTTAGGTGCTTCCTTTTGAGTCTTTCTCGCAGTTAGTGGTCGAGACCAAGCATTTCAGATCAAGGGCTGTGTTTTCACCTCTGTCTGTGGGGAGGAGGGGGCCACTGTCAGATGAACAAGAACAATGCTTTGTTTTAAAAAAGCCGTGGAGCGAATCCATGGAGAGGGGAGCTTTCTGAGCGCAGTTTCCAACCTGTGGTGAATAAACATGGAAGGGAAAGAAGGTGAAATGCGATGCGGTGAACTATTTTCTTGGGAGATGACGCTGGCCCTGATCAAGAACGGCCAGTGAGAGGAGACGGCGTTCACTGTTTCTGTGTTGCCGTTCGCTGGTGAAGATGAAACCGTCCGGTTAATGCGGGCCCGGGGCCTGGCGGCGCCAGGGACGGGCCCTGCCCTGCCCTGCCCTGCCCTGCCCTGCGCGCGCTTCCCGGCTTTTGCCACCGCCCCCAGCGCAGGGCGCGGGGGGAGGGGGGAGCGGTGCCGTGGGGCACCGAGACAAGGCCTGTGGAACAACAACTTGGGGAGACAAATCAGGGGTGATTTGGGTCGGAAGGACCCTTAAAGGTTGCTCAAAGCCCCATCCCGCCTGGTCATGAACACCTCCAGGGATGGGGCAGCCGTGATTCCTCTGGGCAACCTGTGCTCGTGCCGCCCCTCCCCTCACAGGACAGCATTTCTTCCTAAGATCCCTTCTGACCGGCATCACCAGGGCCCCTGCCATGGGGAACATTCCTTCCTAAGAGCTCGTCTAAATCTGCCCTCTTTCAGCTTCAAACCATTCCCCTTTGTCCTATCCCTGCTGTACCCTATGAAGGTCCCCTCCCCAGCTTTCCTGTAGCCCCTTTCAGCACTGGAAGGCCATCCTAAGGTCTGGCCTTTCCCAGGGGGAACAACCTCCACTCTCTCAGCCTGTCCTCATATCAGAGGTGCTCCAGCCCTTGGATTGTCTTTGTGGCCATAAGAAGTGTTCCTTAATGTCTGAGAAGCAGGCACACCTCGCTTATTTCACTGCCTGCACTCAGGCTGTGACAGCCAGAACCCCTCAAAATCCTCGCCCCGGTCCCAGCTGGGCAGGAGGATAATAAAAGCCTGTGTCAAGTAAAGTTACGGAATTAGAAATGAATTGGTTTACATTTGTTATGTTTGAAGTACGTTTTAAGGCTGGTTGTCCCCTATGTGTTTAAATGATTTCTAGCAAACCCAAGCCAAATATAGTAGCCAAGATCAATGAACGGTAATCGTTATGCCAAATGCTCTGAAGTCCTCAGTGCAGGAGCGACAAGTACAAATGCAAAACATTATCGAGTTGTTTTCCATCTTCTTTTGGAAATTTGCCACAGCCAGTTTTCCTTTCTTTTCCAGGGAGCAGGGCTCTAGCGTGGTTGGCACGTGGTCCTTACCTTCAGGTGGTGAACGCCTCGACAGGCGAGCAGCTCTCTGCATGCCATTTCAGTGGATGTGAAGATTTCAGAGTATGTGGATCATGCCCCACTATCCATGTGATCAAGGAGTTTTTGTGGTGGGAGAAGCCTGGACTGCTGATTGGTGTCACCAACGTTTTATGTTTGTATGACCTTGAAAGATCAAGAGCGGTTAAATTCATTGATCTTCCAGGAAAGGTACGTACTTCTTAATGGGAGGAACAAAGCTTTTACGTTGTTAGGTGCTGCATGATCCAGCTTCAGGAATAGCTCTGGAGGGTCTCTTTGCAGGAGGTATTTCTTCTGTACGGCATTAACATCTTGTCGCTTCAGAGTATCCAGTCAAGAGAGCATTGTTTTAAAATCCTGGGCTTAACAGTACCGTTATCTTCTGAGTTTGCTGGTAGTGGAAACCGGTAATCTGTAACACTAGACTGCACCATTGTAGCTGAAGTTAATACAGTTCAATAAGTGTAGAAACTGGAGGACATGGAAAGCAGTAAGAGGTTGTTGTAGAGGGTTTTTTCATTTTTTTTCTTGGTATTATTGGAAGCAATGCTTTGTTTTTAATGATCCTGTTTTTACTGTTTGTTTTGGATGTGCTAATTCTGGCTCTGCTTTGAACGATTCCTGTTTAGCTGTCAGAGAGCGTGAATATTAACATGTACCTTTCCTGTAAGTGATTGCTATGGAACTTATAACTGATGAGTGTGGAGACAGTGTGAGCACTCTGGACCTCCATCCGAGTCTGCAGTGTTTCTCTGGAGTGGCAGCAGTGGCTACACATGTTGGACATCTGTTTCTGGTTGACCTTTGTTTGAAGGATTTGTCTTGGAGTCATAAGAAAACCGAAATATTGGGTAAGCTTGCAGGTTTGAAACTTGAATTTTAAAGGAGGAAAAGGTGTGTCTTTTGAAGAAACAGTCTGCATCCCACTTTGAAGAGCCTCGAGCGCAGGCATTAATGACTAGTGATTCCAGATGGTGCCTTGACATCGTATAGTCCTGAACCGCTTAAAAACGGGAGTGGCTTCATATTCCTGCAAAGGTTATAACGCCCCCCCTCCCACCGAGATCCCCGTGTCACTGTGATTCTTGCCAGTGAGATGTAGGAGTTTTGCGATCTGAGCGAGTGCAGCTGCTTGATGGGATCTTGTGTCAGAGGTGATCCTGTTTCTTGGAAATGTTCTTCTCCTTCTGTTAATTGATTTGGTGCAATATGGAGGCTTGTTTTTTAAAATAAACCTGACTTCTCCACCCTTGTGCACTGGGATGAATGAGACCTCTCATCTGTGCATTCAGATTGCATGCACTGTTGTTCATTTATTGTGTGGGTTTGTTTGTGTAGATCTCGAACACGCCACTGCTTTTCCTGGTCAAGTTCCACACCTAAGAGAAATGGCGATCAGAAGAGGAAGACATCTCTGTTTTCAATTACCACACAGTTACGGCAGAGAGATATCCGCCCTGTACTTCATAAGCAGAACCAATCAGCTCGTGGTGGGCTCTTCCTGTGGCTCCCTGTCACTATGGAATATGGGAACCTTGAAGATAGAGTAAGTAGGCCTTTATGATTGGCCATGCCTGGAGAGGCAGGGCTCTTGATTTTTTTCTGAGGGAAGTGTGTTAATGTAAAGAGAACCTTTTCTGAGATTGAAGTTTTGAGACTTGGAATGTTTAGGAATCCTCTTCTGAAATACCTCTACAGTCAGAGGTGGATTAAGCAGACGTTATTTTCCCTTCCTTAAACCTGTAGGCACGACTGTCATCTAAAAGGAGGAAGGATTCCTGTCTGTGCTGTTACTTTTCAAGAGACTCAGAACGATCCTGACAACTCTTGCTACTTGTGGGCTGCTCAGTCTACACAAAAGAGGTGAATGGAACAAGCCACTAAATTAATTTTCTTTGTAATCTACTTGTTCACATCCAATTGATGGCTGTATTTTTGTTTTGTTTACTTAGCTGTGCAGGAGATTCTCTCAGGTACGGAAGGTGTTTAAGCTTGCAGTGCAATTTTTACAGGATTTAACAGATGTGTCGGACCTACTAGTTCCTACCTTCTGAGAGAAAGCAAAGCAACACGGGCTTTATCTTTGTGCTTGCTTTCTGAAATGATTTCCTTTGTTTCTTGATGACTGCGTCACGACTGGTTTGATATTCACACCGTGGTATGGAAGTACCATGACAAGTAGTTGAGGCTGCAGCTCTGGAACACTAAACGTGCCGTAGAGCAGCCTGCTGCCCCAGAAGGAGGGACGTGATGGTATTGCTGACGGCCTTGTGGTAAGGGCACGGGAGAGAGACCTCTCTCTCTCAGAGTCAGCAAGCTATTTAATCAGCTCAGCTGTTCCCAGAGCAACAGTCTTTTTAAGTTTGACTTTCAAGCAGTTTTGATTGAGAATTCGTCACTGTGAAGAACTGTTTCCAGCAGTTTTTAGTCCATACAAGGTAGTAAAGCTGTCTAATTGTACGGTTAGCATTTACCCCTGAAGCTGTTAGTGTCCAAGTTTCCTGCTTTACAGTTTAGCAGCTAAAGGTGACCAATTCTCCTGTGTTGGGAAGCGGTGTTTTTCTTTTCAGCAAGAGCATGCTGTTCAGAAAACTCCAGTCTAGCCCTAATGAAGTGATAATGAGGACTATAAAGCAGCTATCTAATCAAATTTCATCATTTGTACCTTTTTCAGTGGAGGTGGTGTTGTGAGTTTACGGCTGTTGCAGTTAACTTTTGGTAAACGAAGATCTGCGGCATCAGTAGAAGTCATGTATGAGGTAAGAGGTACATGTATGTGAAAAGATGAAAACAGCCATTTTCTCTAAGCGAGTGTCAGTTAAGTTGGCAGGGGTAACGTTTACCGTCAAAATTCAGAGCAGACTTAAAATAAAAAATCCTTTGCTGAGTCTTCATGGGCAAGGTCTTTGTCCGAACTATTTGGAAACGAGCCATGCAATTTTACACTGCCGTGTTTTGTGTTCCAACGAGACGTTTCTTAACATCTTCCATGCAGTGGAGTTCCTTGGCTTGGATTTGCATGCCCCAGCACGGAAAACGTAAACTCTGTTGATGTATCTGATGAGATCATAGGAGAATGTATGGTTTCACGCCAGTTCATTTTAGAGCTCTGAAAGCTTAGGCAACTTGGGTAGAATGGGGGATGATCCATTTTTGGAATTTTTTGGCCTAGAGTTTTGTTTGGGTTTGGGGGGTTTTTTAATTGTAGAGCTGCCGTCTATGTTGCAAGGAATTCTGCAAACCATGTTTAGACCTGAATAATGTTAGGGAAACGCTAAACGTAGAAAATGCACAAAGCCTTTACAGCCAAACCTACCCGCTATGACTTAACACTGAATTCTTGTGCATGTCAGATGTAGTTTCTATTTGCCATCAGAAGTGCTCTTTGCTCGTGGGAAGTGTATACAATATAGTATGTATCTTATATTAGCTGGATACATTCTTTGCTATTGAAGTAGAATATACATTGGTATCTCAAAATGACCTTTAGTCTCATCTTTCACTTTTTGCCCAGGGTTTGACACACTGTGAAGAAAGGTTCAGTTTAGATCTCGTGGATGGGATCTTTCCCTGGGCTGGGCAGACCAGCTACATAGAATTACTCAGCTGTCAGACCATAGAAGACTTCTGCAACAGGGATGACAGAAACATCAGCACTAATGGAGGTTTGTTCTGATGTCTGTGTTGGGCTATTCTAAAATAAATGGCTTGGGAATTTAAGCAGTGAATGCTGTTGTGTACCCGCAGGCTGCAGATCTTCAGTCTCTCTGTAGACCAGCGTGTTGGACTTATTGGGAAAGAAAAAATGGGTGCTTACGTTCTGTGGGACTTCTTTCAGGCAACAGAAGGTTTTATCTTATGCTTGCTGACATACTGCAGTGATGCATGGTGGGGTCATCTATATAATATTTGCCAGTTACTTTATTCCTCCAGCTGCCCTCTTGGAACAATCAGATCGTTCTCTCCATTGCGTGGCAATGTTCCCTGTACCTTTTCTTCCCTGTTCCAACCTCTCCCTGCATCTGCATCCAGTTGGCAGCTGGTCACAAGCGGTGCTCCCCAGGGTTCAGTTTTGGGCTGGTTCAGTTTAATATCTGTATCTATGATCTGGATGAGGGGATCGAGTGCAACCTCAGTTCGTTTACAGATGATACTGAGTCGGGCGGGAGCACTGATCTGCTGGAGGGAAGGAAAGCTCTTCCTTTCTCTCGGGGGTAAATGATAGTCCTCATACTTTGCTTACGTTCAGAGAATGCGCTCTCCCCAGAGAAGAGAGATCACTCCACTTCTTGAGAGAAATGGAGTGTAATGGTGTGAAGGTTTTGCGTAAAAATCTTTATTCCAGTTTCCTGCGTGATAGGAGAGAATTAAGCCAAAGTAGAAAGTGGTGCTTTAAAAATCTCAGATGTATCGTATTTTCTACAATAATAAGAAACAATGTCTTGTGCTTTACAGCAGCATCTTTTGTCTTTTCAGTCTTCAGCTGGCAAGTGTACTCAGATGATCAGGAAAATGCATCGACTTACTTGAGTGTGTTTGACTTTAATCGCTGGCGCTTTGCTGATATGCCAGACTGCATAAGGTAGATTTTTATAAAGTTGTTTTCACGATCCCTACGAATAACTCATTTGAATGTTGGCGTTCAGCTTACGCACTTGTTTTCTTGCAGGCCACATTCCCTTGACAATTGTCCCTATTTTGCACTGTGGTCACTGGATATGGTAACAAGCGTGGCTTCTCCAGACATCGTTTTGGATATTACGGTATACCCGCTGAATGTGAATTGGGTAGCTTCTCCTCGTTATCCACAACCTGAGGAGTTTGTTAATACAGGCACCTATAATTTCGGTAGGTATTCCACTGCTTTCAATACTGATAAGCTTTAATTGAGGTCAACTGCCATGTCTTGGCTTTCTTGTTCATTGTTTGTCACTCAGAAAGCAAAGCCAACCAAAAGACCGCAAAGCCCCACAAACCCTGATGACATTGAACTAACGAGAGATTTAATATGGTCAAATGTATCTGACGGTCCGCTGCATTTTGGGGTTTGGTGCTTTTGTAATGTAGCCTGTCAAAGGTTCATGGTCATAAAATTAAAGAACTTTGCACTGAAGCTCAAAGTGCAGCACCTTGATAGCACTGGAGAGAAAATTTCTGTACACAGTCGTTACGTCTTACCACAAAGTTTACAAGTGATCGGATGAAGAAAATGGGTAGTCACTTCTCTCTTTCCTTATACTGCTATTTGAAAAATGTCAGCCGGTTGTAACGTAACTGTGAGGGTGTGAAATGTTGTCCAACATTCATTGTTTCTGCAGACGGTGTGTGCTTGCTGAGCTCCGGAGTTGTGCATATGACTTGCACCGGCCCGCAGACAGAGGTGAGCTCTTACTGTGTCTTTCTTGAGAATGTCAAGAGATGTCCCTTTCCTTTCTGTTGCACTGCTTTCAGTATCGGAGACCATTTTGTGTTCATCCTGCCCATCTCCCTGCATATTTGCAATTGTACCTTGCCAGTTTCATGCAAAAGGTCCGCTCTTGGCACTATAAAACTACCCTTGTCTCCTCTTGAAGCCTGGTCTGGGATTGACTGTCGAGAAAGGAATACCGCCTTGCTGGGGGAGCAAGAACAGAACTGTTGAGGAAGGCGGGGAAAGCTGTTCCATCTTCATTGCCCATCCGTTGCGCTCTCTGCATGGTCAAGCATTAGGGTTTGGATCCCTGATTAACTTGAAAAAGGAGGACAGATTGGAGAGCATAAACAATTCTGGAACTCCTTGGGAAGCAACTGATTTACTTTTCTTCTAAACGTGGCCAAATGGTAACTTCCGAGCCCCTGCACAGATTGTGACAACTAATTCTGAAAGAAGTTTCCGCTCACTCCACCTTTCCAACATCAATCAGCTTCTGCCAAACAAGCCTAGAAAGCATTTTTCAAAGTGAGATTTAAAGCTGTGTGTTAGTTTAGCTGATACAGAATGTATTTTGTGTCAGTGTTCAGGGAAAAAAAAAAGGCCTGAGTTCTGAGAGGGAAGCTAGAAAATACTTAATTGAGCATGGCAAGGGCCGATAGTTTGTTTTACAGGTTTTTCCTATCAACTCTAAGTGTTAGTTTGCTGCCGTCTTTGAGACTCTACGTGGTAATGCTTACTCAGATTGCTACCCTAAAGCCTAATACTGATGCAAGCTTTCAGGCAGCCAAAGTGAACATTTCCATCATTTCTGTGGGTGGTTGCCAGGCCCTTAGTGCTTGAATAACGATGCTGTCTTAATCTGTAGGTTTGGATTGATGTTTCAGACCTTGAGATTTTTAAAGCAATCTGGCCCTTCAATAAGGGAAGCCACTCGTGACAGCTACAAGAGGTGTCGTGTAGCTGGCTTCCTGTCCCCAGCCAGTTTGAGTCAGGCGAGTGCATTTCAGGGAATCGAGAGGGAAATGCATCCGTCTTGTCTGACCAGGGCTCTAGAAGCTACGGGACATGATGATCTGATTTTCATGTGACTGGCATGTTGCATTGAAATGCAGGTGTTGACTTTCATTAGCAGAGGTAATCGTGTCCTCGGATGCAAACTACAGAGCTAGGCTGGGAGCAGCCCTCATAGACCTGTCTTTAGAGACTCCTCTCTTCATTCTGTGCCACTGATAGGCAGAAGGAACAGTACAGTCGGTGCTAGTCATCCGCAGCCTTCCTCCCCTCAGTCTCTCAAGGCATTACTTCAAGTGCAGCAGCTGACGATGGGGATGTCTCAGTCGGATGCAAGCTCCTGCAAACATCAGCTCACGGCACCAGACAGGATCGTTTGCTTCCAAGGACATGGGCTGTAGTAAACAACGGCAGCTGTCAGCTCTACCTGACAATGTCATCAGCGCCTGCCCTCGTTTTCCCTTCATCAGTAGGCTGTTCTGCATCCCCTCAAAGCAGATCTTACCCCTTGTAGCCTTTGCCTTGTGCTACAGCAGCCCGATTTACTTCTCTCAGACTGCCAAGACGGCAGCAACACCTCCATTCAAGTACTGCAAGCATGGAAGGTTCTCATTTTATTTTGTCTGTTCTGCTTAGGAGCAGCAGTTAGAGGCGATGTTGTGCGTGGCTGCCACCACAGGGGATTTAGAACTTCTGACTGGGTACATTGAACGTTGGATATCTGATGGTAAGACTTGTCAGATTGACTCTCCGTTTTGTGTTTTCCAGTTTGAAATTGCCGATTCATTTCTTTTTTGTTCTCTTCTCTTCTCTTACAGAGCAGCCAAGTTCTGCTGTGAATTTACAGTTTCTCCTGCAGTGCGCATGGAACAAAGCCGTCTATACCAAATCGAAATTTGACCAAATCTGTGAGTAGTGGTATAGTCATTCTGCAAACGTAAAATCATTCTTTCTTCTTGAGCTTATTCAGTAATCTGCTGGTACGTGCTATTGCACGCTTGTACTTTGAAACTCTGAAATTGCTCTACAGGCTAATGATGTAATATCTCTTCTTAAAAAGGTGTTGCGCTCTTTGATGGCTTCTTCGTTGACCAAGAATCATTTCAGTCTCTTCAGCACTTCCAGTTCCTTTTGTGCAACCTTAGCAGAGTCTTGAACTGTTTTCCAAGGGACTCACAAGCGCTTTCTGGAAAAGGTTTGTCTAGCAGTCCTATTGAACCTCTGGGATGTTTTAATAAGATCTGAAATGATGCCTGGGTTAGAATCCTGGAATAATGAGCTTTTGTTGGTGTTGATGATCGGCAGGCAGTCAGAGTTAGCTAGAAGAAGGGGCTTAAAGAAGAGAAGTTGTGAGTGCCGCCTACCAGGCACTGAGTTCAGGCTTCAAATCACGCTTGCGTGTTCTGAGCCGGCAATTGATAATATTGCATGCAAATTTTGTATTGCAAGTGCTAAAAATACGAAGGAAGCGTAAACGAGTGACTTGTACGTTACTTGAACTTCTGGAGCTTTCTCTGTTACTAGTTCTTCTTGGCATATTGAGGAAATCAAGAATGTCCCTTTGCTACAGGAGACACCTCTGCTACATGAAAAACAAATCTCTTATCTAGGATTGTATTAAATAGTTCAGGCTTGATTTTTTTTTTAATTTTAAGCTTCAGTGAATCTGGATCTCCGTCAGGGATGCTTTTTGTTTTGGTGGTGATTGTGGGTTTCTTCTTCAAATTGGAGAGTGATACAGAGCGAAAAAGGCAAAGACAGAGATTTCTTCCATCTCATTTTTATACCTTTTATTTAGTATGATGAAGGAGTTTTGTAGAAATGAAAGGAACTGCATAACAAAAGTCATCTTGTGCCTTTTTTTCAGGTCTTCTGAACTTGACATATAAGCAGGAGCAAGCCGGTCACTTTTATCTGTACACGCGAGTGATGATGTGGTTTTGTGACTCTGGTCTCTTTCCAGAGGGTTTAGGTGAGCACAAACTGTGATGCATTGGTAACAAGGAGGCTCTCCAGTAAGCGATGCTTATGAAACGCTCTGGGCCATGCTTTTGTAAATGTTTTGTCCCTGTCAAGTCGTGTTGGTTCCGTGACAGTGTCTGCTGAAGTTCTCTGAGTGAAACTGAGATCCTTCTGGTTTTTCAAAATGCCCAGCGTAGAAGAATGTAGGCAGTTTCTTGCCCAGATATTTCTTTAGAGATAAGCAGAAGCCTCTGGCTTCAAGGAGTTGCTTATGTCCACAGCCTGAAATACTTGGGATTTTAAACAAATTACTATTAAACAACACAGGCTGGAACACGTTTTTTACAGTAAAAGCACTGCTTGCACGTTTTGAACGTTTTATTTATTGCCTGAGGAAAAAGCACACCTTGGAAATATTTGTTTATTTGGAAGGATTACAGATGATATTGTCAGCGTTAATGCTCACATGACATGTTTAAAAAAATATCCCTTTGAGAACTTTGTTGGTAGTGAACTTCAGCTTCACTACATGTTCTGAATGCCACATCGACTGTCAACTTGAAATGGTGCTTGAGACAAGAAGGAATTGAGTCTTGTGTCTCACATCGCTTTTAACGAAGGCAGAAACAGGACTGGCTTTGCTCAGAGCTGGAGGCTTGCCTGTGCTTCTTGATGCTTAGCTTGTATGACCTTCTGTCTTTTTTAGTCAAACAGTTTAGTTTAAAATGTGGTATTGCTTCTGCAACTTGCTTTTACTTTGTTGCTTGTATGTCAGGCTCGGCATTCGTCTAGACCTTTTGACCATTACCCTCTCCTTCACGGCTTCTGCACTGCTCAGCGACAGAAACTGGAGCATTTGTCCAGGTCAGCCTTTCAGTACAACTCTGGCACACTTGTACTGCAAGCCCAGAAGTGGAAGTGAATGGCTTTTCTATCCACAGTTGTATTTGCTATGCATAAGGCATTTGCCGGCAATACTCTTGACTTCAGTGACAAACGTGTTGTGTTGAACACCAAGACTACGTTCCTGTGTTAAAATGTTAACATATACCTCTGCTTAGTGCCCTGGGCTGTTGGTGGTCTTATCTTGTAATGTTCTTAATTCATTGGCTAATCTGTGTAATTCCTTGCACTGGAGAACATCCTGTGATTAGGTAGGACAGGTTCAGTCATCTCCAGTTCAGCAAAGCACAGCGTTCACAGGGCAGTTGTTCTGGACACATAAGAAGGCATGTTTTAAAAAAAAAAAAAAAAATCTCTTTTATTGACTGGTCATAGATGGCAGAAATTGTTATGGCCTGAAGCTGCAGCTCACAGGTCCGCTATTGAGGAGGACAGCCAGTTACAGAGAGTCATGGCACACCTGAAGTCTGTTGCGCTGTGAGGCTGGGATTAATGTTTTCCTGATGTTTTACTTGGTCCAACTCCTTGCTACCTTTTGTTTCAGAGGAAAATGGGATTTGGCTGGCCTGATGATTGATGGAATAGTTTCCTATTTGGGAGAGCGAGTGGAGAAGCTGTGGCGCAGAGGCAGAGGAGATGGGAAATATCCCCCTCCTAGTTTACAAGTGAGTGCTGTCTTCACCGAAAACAACACCGTCACCACCACTCCCAACAAACCCCTCCCAAAAGCCAGAGATTGATGCAAGACGGGAGATTTTAAAATCCATGATGTTTCCTTTCAGGCCCTGCTGGAAATCTATGTGCTAGAGCAGATTGCAGAAATGGACAAACATGCAATTGTATCCTTTCTCGTTATTTGTATTACACCTCCAGTATATGTGTATTTTTATTTAGGTTTCAAACCCAATGCAAGTGAAAACATTTAGTTTAGAATTAAGTTGATTTTATAGCTCTCTTCTAGTGTTTTGTGGCAAAGATTTTTCTGATTTTAGCAATTTGGTTTACTAAGAAACGGTAAAATTAAAAAGCCCCTTCAGTTTTTCCTCAAAATTTAAACGCTCTTTTTAATTTGTTAAAGCACCCCTGTCTGTAGCAAATGGCTCCTTACGAGAATGATGCACTAGAACATGCTCCTTCAGAGCAAAAGGATTTCCAACAGTGGCATACCAGGACCTGCTTTTTGCTGAAATGCTCGCTTTCCCAACTCAGCTCAGAGTGATTGCTTTTCTTCCGTTGAGGGTGCCTGTGCTTCTAACGGATGTGTTTAAGTATCGAAAGCTGACCTTTTTCAGTGCCTTACAGAAAGGTGTCGAAAGGGTATTTCTTTCCGGTTATTCAATCAGAATGCAGTTTTGTGCTTAGGACCTGACTGTCTTCAGGTGAAATAGCTGAAAACGGCCGGACTAAGACATGAGCATTGCCTGCTTCCCACCCCTTTTGTCTTCTTATTGCATTATGTTTTTCTAAGTGTAATGGGATAAACTGTTGGCTTTACCAATGTATTAGCCTTAATTCAGCACCTGATATCAGACAATTTACTTGCTGCTGGATATCGATCAGGCCTGGCCAAATCAAACAGAAACATTAGTGTACGCCTTCTCCACGGCCTTTGCTATCCCGCGAGAGTTTGTTCAGCTGATTCAAGGGTTTTGGCTGCTAGACCACAATGATTATGAAGTAAGTGTGTTCCAGTTCAGTTAGACACACATTACAAGACCAAGCTGTCATCTAGGAAGTGGTGTTAAAAGAGCGGTGCTTAGTAGCTAATAACAAGCGCTAAACCCAGAGAAGCTTCTTTGTAGTCCTGCTACAGCATCTGCAGCAATAAATTACGGTTTGAAATGTTTCAATTAGCTGTATGGGAAATGGATTAAAACAGTGCAGAAATCAACTGGAATAATGCTTGATAGCTAACTTTTCAAAGCCACCGCTTAGGTTGTTTTCAGCAGTTGAGCACTTCCTCAAAACCAGGGTTTGAGGTACTTTCAATCTGAAAACTATGCTCGTAGCAGCAAGATGTGAGACACAGGACTGCAAAAGTGACTTTCCAAACCAAACCATGTTTTCTCTGATGCTGAAGATTGTTCTTGCCTGTCCCAGTGTTAACAGAATCTGTTTGTCTGGCAGAATAACTTCCTGTTTAGTTCTGATTTATACAGTGTGCTGTTTGTCTACAGAGATTTGATTCACCTCAAAAAGTGTGAATTGCTCCTTTAAAACAATCACTTTGTTCTGTACATGGTTAGCAGAATAATTTTTCTGCAAATACTTAAGAATTCTTATTGACGTGTCCTGTACCAAGTGTTTCGTTTGTTAGTCAGTCACGTAACTTTGCGTGACAGACATTCACCCTTACTTGAAGAAACTTTTGAATATTTGTGCTGCATGAGTGTGGATATGTATCTAAAGAAACCTGATCTCTAACTTCTACAGAGTTCGCTGGCTCTGCTCTTTGGTTGGGCTTCAGAAGGAATTGCAATATGGCTGCATTCGAGGGTTATTCAGTCCCTCATGTGCCAAGGAGAGTACAGGCGAGCCCTCACATACCTTCGGGTGATGAAGCCATCAATGCCCAGCTCTAGAGAAGTGCGGCTTTTCCTCTCTGTGATGTTGTACAACAGGTAAAGAACTATATCCCACCATTTTGGCATTCAAATATTTTGAGCAGTGGAGAACCAGTAATATAAATCCCAACCCCCTGAATTTCCCGCAAACTTGGAATACAATAATTTGGGGGCTTCTTTTAGGTTCTACTCTTTCTATTCCTTTACATCTCAAAAAAGTGAATTCCAGGTGCATGGCGGATGCTTGGGACCTGTTGGGGCAACGCATCACGGACTCCAATAGAGAAGAGCTGCTCGTACACCTGTCTAAAACCTATATAGAGTTGGGACTGGTGAACAGCTTGATGAATCTGCCTTTCACAGACGCTGAACGAGTAAGTGTGGACAAGAAAAAAAATTCCTATTCATCCCTTGGAAAAGAGAAGGGGTGTGAAATGGTTTTTGTGTGTTTGTCTTAGGAGTGTTTGAAGAACTTCTGGAACAGCAACGCTAACATTGACAGCTGTGACTACCTTTTAGCCTGCCATCTGCAGCAGGCCGTAGACACGCTAGTGCTGCAGTTGAATGAGTCCGTGGAGGTGACTCCTATGGTGAGTGTAAAAGTTCTGCCAATGCGCCAGGTTCTCAGAGGTGTTACTGACCGCTTTGACAGTCCTCAGGAAAAATGTTGCTTTGGTTTTTATATCCAGAGAATTAAGAAAGCTTAGTCCCCAGATGTAAGAAGGAGGGATGTTTTCTGAAGTTTTTATGTTCTAGGTCAGTATCAGAACAAGTTCAGTTTGCCAACATAATATCAATGGCCATTTTGTTTTCTTCTGAATCAGACTTCTTGTTTCACTGGAAAGAAGTATTCAGACCTTCTGTGCACTGGCAGTCTCTGTAGCCTTATTATGTTAGATCGCTGTCCTCGAGGAGATGCATAAAGGTTAGTGTTTATTGGTGAAGATGATACTGTGCGGTTCATGCCCATTACACTGCTGTGACAGAACAACCACAGTGGGAGCTGTCGGAGAGTAAAAAGGAAGTTTATAAGAGATTACAAGACCTTTGCCTTTTGTTATTCTGAGCTGTGCTTTTCATAGCTGCTTGAGAGATTCTCTGTCTTTGAAATAAAAAATTTAGCTGCACTGATAAGGCACTTTTACTAAAACAGATTTCAAAAGGCAACAAGTCAAAAAAACAACAATCACGTCATTTGCATATACCTATATATTAAGGCTAACCTAGCTTATATTTAGTTCAAATACATTAACAAAACATAGCAGCATACAACCTATGAAAAGCTCAAGAAATGCATCAGAAGCACAGATAAAGTGCTGTAACAGAGAAATCTTTTTTAAAATAAATAAGGTACAGTTAAACCACCCTGGACACATTTCAGCTCTGAAAGAAAAGTCAGCCTAAGTTTCAGTGATCTGAATATTAAGGTCAAGGTGCAACGTAACTCTAACAGTGGTTATGATTTGCACCGACTATTTGAGTCCCGTTCCTCTGGAGCTTTCCCAGAAACAGGACGGGTATTGCAAATCTAGACATTAGAGAGTTCCTTTGACAGAAACATTTTTATAATTAAGTCTGGTTGCTCAAATACATGTTAAAATATTTAACAAGGAAACAGTTTTCTTCTGATCCAGTTGATCTTTTAAACAAGACGATGCATTTTTTCTATGGTGCAGCCCACAGGAGGGAAGAGAAGTAAACATCCTCCTTAACTGTTTCACTTTAAGAACTAAACTACTGCATTATACGAGAGCAAGAAAAATCCATTTGGTATTATCCCTTTCTCCAAGCACAAAGCCCGGTGATATATTTATTTCTGCCTTCATCTCAAGGGTCCGTTTTTCTTCAGATAAGACACACATTAAGAAGTTCCCTTTATGGGTCATCTTAGAAGGTCTTCTACAGCCTTTCCATCTGGGGAAGCTCTCTGATGGCAGGAACTGTCACTGTTGGAGTTTTGGATGCTACTAGGTTTTTGTGCTCTGTTATCTATAACTTCAGGCACTTTGGGGCTAACATGGCTGTTTGACTTAAGTCAATGCAATAATATTAGCAATATTTTCAATACTCAGACAGGTGACCACAGTTTCCTTCACACACTCAGGATTTCAAATTCTTCTTCCACTTCAAATAGCTTGTCAGTAGATTCAATGAGTTCTGCAAAAACAAACAAACAAACAAACAAACCCAAAACTTACTTACAAACACAAGCAAAACCCCCTCCTTTTCTGGAGTATGTACTTCAAAGTATTTTGTAAGGTTTCAAAAAAAAATCTGCTGGCCATTGTACGTGGCCTGTTTGTAGAATGGTCTGATAGTCTGAAAGTATAAGGGATTTAATCTCGTGGTGATTGCTGACACTTAGGAAAGCATTGTTATTCCACCTGGGATTACTCCTCTTTTTGTCAGTACTGCACCTGCTCCTGTAGTTGTCACCTCTGGCTTTGCTGGAGGGATGAAAGGAGGCCAGTGTGGTGGATGCTTCTGAACCAGCTCAAACATCCTTAGGCTCTGCTGCTTTAGGATCTCCTGAGAACAGAATACTTTCATTTTAAAAGATGTCTGCTTAATTAAAAAACTTTATTTCATAGAATCATAGAATTACCTGAGTTGGAAGGGACCCAAAAGGATCACTGAGTCCAATTCCTATTCCTACATAGGACACTTCCAACATGCACACCGGGAGACTGAGGGCATTGTCCGAATGCTTCTTGAATCCTGGTAGACTCAGTGCTGTGACTGCTTCCCTGGGGAGCTGTTCCAGTGCTCCACCACCCACTGGGTGAAGAACCTCTTGCTAATATCCAATCTAACCCTCCCCTGGCACATCTTCCTGCCATTCCCTCTAGTCCTACCATAGGTCACAAGAGAGGAGATCAGCACCTCTTTCACCTTCTTCCCTTGTGAGAAGGCAGCAAACAGCAATGAGTTTCCCTTTCAGTCTCCTCCAGGCTGAACAAACCAAGTGACTTCAGCCTCTACTCAATACAACTTCCCTTGTAGACCCCTCGTGAGCCTTGTGGCCTCCTCTGGACACTCTCCAGTAATTTTATGTCCTTTTTATCCTGTGGTGCCCAAAGCTGCACCCAGTGCTCGAGGTGGGGTCACACCAGTGCAGAGCAGAGCGGGACAATCCCCTCCCTCGACCAGCTAGCAATGCTGTTCTTGATGCACCCCAGAACACGGCTGGCCCTCTTGGCTGCCAGGGCACACTCAAAAAACAATGCAGACATACAGTGAAACCCTATTTCAAGTACCCGCCATTATGAATCACTGCTTCACAGATCTCTATCATATTTTCCTAGTTGAAAATACACCTGGAAGACCAATCTCTTGAATTGTCCTGCAAGTTATCAGTGTGTTATAATTAGCTTTGATATCCACACACTTTTAATTTTGTTTACATATAGCAAACAGACACCAAAAATGTACAATATTTTCTGCCTTTTAAAAGAAAATTACTTGGATGGACCTCTCTAGATTCAAGCTTTCTGTTGATCTATGGGAACAAAAGTGTGCATCCCACAGTTCAGCAGGAGCTGGAGGGATTCAGCACTTACAGAATCAGATCTTTTGTTGTACCACGATCTGTCATAATTACATGCAACAATATATTATGTCAATCAACAAAAAGGATCGGGAAGCAAATCAGTAAATAAATTGCTGCAACACAGCAGTCAAAACTCACTTTTAACATTTATTTGTCTGTAAATTACTAAGTTTCAGCCAGTAACACAGTAATGCTAAAAAATGAAAAACTTTCTAAGGGTAAATACTGACACTCGTTTTTCAAGTGGCAGTGTTCATGGCTGTCAAAATGCTGAAGAAGCTCCACTTAGCAATTCAGTAATATTGGCTTACCCTGACACATTAATGCATTCTTCTCCGTGGCTCATTTAGTTTCCATGCAGAGAAAGATGTAATGGGAATTTCCATTAAAAAAAAAAAAAAGTATATATTATTTCACACCGAGCCAATAAAGATGTATTATTACCTTTTGTACGAGACTACACCAGTTATCAAAATCACATTCTTCTTTGCAAAAGAAGCCCTGAGGAAAAAATACATACAGTAACAGTATTAAACAACAATATGTCAGCGAGTGAAGGATGCTGTGGTATCTTTATTTGTTGTTTAAAGCTCCCAACCACCCATAGTCAATCAAAGGATACTGATATGGAATTAGATTTAATTTCGTCAACTACCACAGTATTCTTATGACATCTACTGGATGACTTCTACAAGTACTTTGATTTAAAGATGTGTAAATGATGATATAAAGTTAAACTTAAATGATTAACTTGTCCAGAGACATTCATATACAGTAGTGATGGGAAAAGTTGGTAGTGATACAGTTCCTTGCTTTGACCTTCAGAATACTTCTTGCAAAAGGTAAATGCTGCTCAGTAGAGAAAATTAATTAGCTCCCTAGGACACAAATAGCCAGTTCCCTGCTTGACCTAAGATTAATGTATCCTATGCAGTTAATACATAAACTACCACACATTGACTTTTAGATCACAGAAGACAGCCCTGCTATCTTGATTCTGCTCAGGAAAATCTATTACTGCTTCATCAATATACACAGGTATTACTTTCCAAGCAAGTATACACATCTGTTATTTCATAACACCTACTAAAGCTACTGAAGGGTCTAAATTCATGATCTTCATTCTGTGTGGGGCTTGCTGGCAGTGGAAGCTGTTGTCATCAACCGTGCCATTTTCTTCTGAATCTACAAAACTTTGAGTGGTGTGAGGGTCCAAATAAATCAGCTCATTGCCTGTATGGGCAAAATCCATATATTGATAATAAGCAAGAGACTTTAATAAGCACTTCTATTCAGACTTGTAAAATACCAACTAGATTATCGTCACAGTCAATATCTAGGCTTTAGAGCAAGGAAGTCTCTAAAAGAATCGGAAAGATAGAGGCAATCATTTACCAGAGGGCATTTAGTATAATTTTACATTGTGACCTGTTACTTTAGATTTTTGGGTTGGTTTGTTGCATATTTTCCTTTTTCTATGTGAGGTCCAGCACATTTTTTAATAATGTCAACTATTGCAATCCCCAACATTCCACAGATCAAAAAGCACAGGATGACCACAAACACAATCTGTGATCCATGTAAGCATTCCTTCAGAAACTGGAACAAAGAAGTCTGACTAAAACAGATCAGGTTTTACAAAAGGAAGAACAAAATATCCATAAAATTATGAATCAAACTGGGGTGAATTCTGAAAGACTGAATCTAGTACCAGCTATTGCTTTAATTAACAAAGGAAGATAAGGAAGGTGAAAAAGATGCTGCCACCAGAAAAAGTCTGAAATACAAGAAAAGAATTAAGGAAACTGTGAAGGAAAAGAATAAAACAAGACACCCTTCATTAGGAAATATTTATGATAAGGAAAAATACAGTATTTTAGCAGCACTGACACTTGTCAAATGCTATTCACTATTCATAGTGTGGTGCCCTTGATTACATCATTACTTATTTTTACATCTAGCTTTGCTGCTATTCTTGAAGCATTTAAAGTGTGTTTCTTCATTTTTTCTGCTCTATTCTCCTGCTTCAACTGCTTACTATTTCCCCTTCCAAAAAACCTCTCTCTTTAGATTATATGCATATTTGGAATAAGTTTATTTTTCCTTACCTAAAAATCCTATGAAATAATAGGCATTATTTGGTTTCCCTCCTAAAGCTCCCAAGGACTGTGGCATCTTAAAGCATTCCTAGGAGTTCAAAGGGAAGAAAGTTAAATTAGAGTTGATTTGGATATTGATACAACAGGTTCCTGAACTTATTTCATAATAACAAACAATTCACTGAAAATAACCCTTACTTTGAATGCATCGATATATACTGGGTTTATATGATTTATCCCTAGCCGTAGAGGTATAATAAGCAAGAGGGGCTTCCAGCCTGTGCAGAATCCTGCTGTGCTCTTATTTCGACCAAGAGCACTTCTGTGCAAATGTGCACTGCTGTGGGCCACGCTGCTGCTCTGGGAAGGAGACCAGCACATTTTCTCTGTGGGAATAAAACCAGAGATCAATGAACGCACAAGGAAAGACAGAGCATATCTTCCTCTCAATCATAAATGGAGCTACTTTGCCAGACATCTTTGTAGAGCTCCTGTTTTACGACAAAAGGAGCAGGGCATGGTAAACCATTTATTAGAAGTAATTCTGTATGTGCCAGCACATTAGCGAGACACAAGATAAACAACTGGAGGATGAAAATTTAAGATTGAAGTTCCATTTACTACTAACATTATTAATGCTGTCAAACTTAGCCCACCAAATGTCAGGGAAATGAAATGGCAGAGATTATCACATTAGAAAGTCTTCACTTCCAATGATGTGAAAGTAAAATCAGCAGAAGTAGCAACTGAAGTAAAAGCAGACTGTGGCCAAATACCACTTGTAAACCCACCTTTCTTACAACTAAAAATTAAGCCTGGCCATGTGTTTCTCTATGATCTGCCCCGGATTTCTCTTTTGTCTGACAAAAGCACATCTCTGTGGCAAACTCTATTAAAAACAATTCTCTCTGTTACTACATACTGCAACTTCATTCCATTTCTAGGTTAGGAGGTTAGAAAGCACAGACCAAACTCCATTTTCTCCCAAACTGCATGGTACGTAAGCTGGCCACCAAGAATGCCTACATCATTCTTTGCTAGCTTCACTGTTGGACACCCAAAACCTGAGTTTGCATTTCCTTTACTCATTTTACCCTAGGAATAAGTCGGGATGACCCGAAAGTATTTTGTTCATAGGTAGGTACATTCAGGAAAGGGGAATCAAACCAAAAACTGTAACCGAAGAAGTAATGCTTCACTTACTAATGTCTTCAATGACCACTGTATTGTCCATAGATACATAAACTGCCAATGAATTCCATTCATCAAATAAAGCAAGCTTCCTAGAAAGCATTAAGGTAATAATTAATATAAACTAATTAGAAACACAAGGGTAGCTTTCCATTCAGTAGAATTACAGGATTCCTGACTAAAAAATTAAATTGTTTCTTTGGAGAAACATATTTGTTGGATTTTTTTTAAATCTCCCTGTGATGAAAAGATAACTTTGTATATTTAATGTTGAATATGTTTAAATAAATACTGAGCTGTACCAGAAAAAGCATAGACACTGTACCATGTGAAAACTCTTTTGTCCTTTTGCCAAATGCACTGATAGTAACAGCTCAACCACATAATTAAATTTACTACTTTACTGCGCTTAACAGCTTCCACAATGGGATCCTGCCAAGTGTGTCTGGCGCTGTCTAGAGAAGTAAAAAATTCCTGTGCCAGTTTTGCATATTACTTTTTGCTTAAGAAGTTTCACTGAATTCAGTGGAACTATGTCTGCGCACATGAGGACAGCAGACTAAGGCTGCTAAAAGCTAGATCACCTAAAGGTTTTTAGCACCCAAGTTAGGAGGGAGGCATTACAGCATGCAGGTTTCAGTCCCCTTGTGTGAAATCCAAAATGCTGGGGAAGGGAGCTACACTCTTAAGCTGCACAAGCAAAGTCAGCTGTCTGAAATAAGCCAGAAACACCTGTATGTGAGCACTAAGCCAGGAAGAATTTGTAATGAAAAGAGCTGGAGGCCAGGGATTGCTTCAGCTCTTCTTTCTTTCCAGAATGTGTGTCTGTCCCAGGGCTGCAAAGAACTGCTGCTGAGCACTCCAGCCTCCACCTGAGACTCCATCTAGCCTCCACCTGAGACTTAGCACCTCCACCTATCCCTCCGAAACAGAGCAGAGTCAACTCTTTTAAATGTGGCTTCTAGACTAGAAGGAGCTGCCCATGTTTTCTACAGCAGAACTGCAGCTCAGTGAGGAACTGCAGTTCAGTTCCCTCCTTGGCCTGGATGGTTTCACTGTGATCATACCAGCACACTAATCTGCATAGTGGCACTCCTGACCAGTCAAAGCTGTGCCCCTTTGTGGAAAGGAATACACATCTCTGGTGCTTACTGCTTGAGGCACAAGGACAGTATAGCAGGAGAGATCTTGCGGGTCTTCCCCAGACTCTTGCTACATTGAAATCTAGAACCCATACAGCCTCAACTCAGTACCTGCCCACCAGGCCACAGCATCGTGGTCTGTGCTGTACTTGCAGAGAGATGGCATATATATTCCTGGTTCTGAAAGACAGGGAGATTGGCCTGTAAATCCCTACTGCATCTTGGGCCCCACCTTGGTCTCTGAGATTAGCTGCTCCAGGGGAGTAAATTCTGAATGAGCCAGAGTGATTTGACTTACTTCAGTACTTGAGCAACTGTATTTGGTCCAAACCATTCTCCAATTGATTTCCCCTCTCCAACACCCATCTGTGCTGTTTTTGTGAGTGAAAACACACATAGAAGAAAAAAAAACTCTCAGAATTCAGTCACAATATATGTTAAATAGCATGACCTACTAATATTTTGTCACACACCCTAGAGCAATTGCAAACTGTATCGAGCAACAATATTTTCTCAATCTATGCTCTTTTCAAATATTAATGACTGCTAGTTTCTTTAAAAAAAGTATCTAAACTGTAATAAGAATTACAAATATTAGCATCTTTTACTACAAATTACAGCAATAAGCCTATTTTAATACCATCAACTCAGGTACCCAACTCCTTATCAAGAGTTAAATTCTCCTTATCAAGATCTAAATTCTATATACAGATTTATTCAATCTCAGTGAATAATGCTTCTGAATTATTCTACTTTGTATATATTTGCATGCATTTTAATTTCTCCATATGCATTATCATAATTATAATTTTAAAAAATTAAATTAATATATTTCAAATCGGAAAGCTTCAACACAGTAAGAATTTCAGTGGTAAAAATATTTGATGCGTGTTCTTACCCATTTGGTGGATGGAATAACAGCAATCTTTTCTATCTAGAAAGCACCGTAAGATTCTATGGTATTCTTCTGGTTGTTTTTTGTGTTTTTCCCATTGCCAATCTTAGAGGAAAAGATATACAGATTAAAAAATAATAATGTTTCTATTTTCCTGATCAAATTTCTAGATAGTAGAAAGCTATACGAGATATTAAAAAATTAATGTACAATTCATCTCTAATATTTACATTTTGTTTAGAGTTCCTAGAAGTCACAGCTTGTCCTTTATTATCAAGCTGTCCTTTATCACTACAGGCTGGATTGTGAAAACTGGGGAAATCAAATAAAAATGTCAACTGCAAATATATTCTGAGTGATCACTGCTGAGAACTGATAGCTATTGCTGTATGCAAGCCTCCAAGACTGTTTAAAATTATAAGCTCTGTTCAGATTTTGTTAGATTTGTAAGCATACATCAGATAATAAGATTCATAAAGGAAAGTTCAAACACAATGCTGGCCCTCTCCCACAGCAGAATCCAAAACACAGCTTTGCCATGTATGCTCTTGCTTGAACATAAGGTAGTTACCGTCTGTTTACTGACAGAGGAGAGCACACATGGGACTGATACTATGAAGTAGCTGCACACTACAAGCTCGTGTTCTAGTTTTTCTCAGATAACTTGTTTGTTTGCCTACTCCTTCAGTTAAATCGTTGCACCTCCGTTCCGTGGATTCAATTATTAAAGTAGAGAAATCCAAAGTAAGCTGCCATAGAAACCACAGCACAACAGTGTAAGGATTACAGGTCTAACGATAATAATTTATTTATCCGGTACAGCAGCTCCACACAGACCAGACTTACGATACTTACCTGTGATCCTAGGATGAGAGGTGCTGATACAGGCTTAAATGCTTGCACTAACGGGATCTGCTGTGGGGTCTGGATCTCAAGTTGGTGAGGAGTGTGTGGCTCAGTATGATGTCTACCACTATGTCACTGCGTGCCAGCATTTGGTAGCCAAGTAAGCAATAAGAAGGATAAGAACTGAGACCCACAGTGG
The DNA here is from genome assembly GCA_033558235.1 of Neomorphus geoffroyi. NCBI lineage: Eukaryota > Metazoa > Chordata > Aves > Cuculiformes > Neomorphidae > Neomorphus > Neomorphus geoffroyi. The sequence goes on along the minus strand of JAUMJM010000045.1, from coordinate 7,435,041 downwards.
CAGGTTTTCTCTTGGCCTCAACTTGAGTATTCCTCTAAAAGATTTACAACATAACAACAATGGGATTTCCTATTTGTCCTCTCTCAATTTCTATTTGTTTGCTTATGGCTGGCACAATTTCACCCTGTCAGACAAGAATAATTCACTAGTAAATTCTATTAGGGCATCAAAGAAAATGTCATTAATAAATTTAGGGTTTGTGCTTTTATAGAAAGCTACAACAAAAATTAAACCATATCCAAACAACACAGAAGTTCACTCAGCAAGGGTACTCACCTCTTCCTAAGTGTCTGCAGATCAGTGCTTGTGCCAGCATCATCTGCCCACAGCGCAGCATACATCCCCAGCCAGCATCTGATGAAGGACCAGTGCCTCCTGTTAAAAAAGTTCATGACAATCCATGTGGGCTTCAAAGTGAGTGCAGCACTGCAGATAAAACTTCAGAGTTAAAATCTCCAACAGCTGTCCTATGGATAAAAGTCCCCGAGCCAGACCTTTTCCTTCTCTATTGCTGACCTAACTTTACTGCTCACTGTACAATCATGAAGACCTGATTATATGCAGGTATGAGTAAACATAGCTTTTAACAGCTTTAACATTTTGTTTGCATGAACAGTTTAAATGACGCTTGCAATGTTGTGATACTGTAAAAATCATAACATCACTAATCCTGCTGCCTCATAACAAGGCAGCTAGTCTGCTGCATACTCACCAATTGGTGAAAACTTTCTTCTATAGGTAAACCAGAGACGAGCGCTTATATCCAACAACAACTTAGATTTGCCTGGAATATTATCAACAGGAAAGAAATTATTAAAACAAACTTCTAAAATGGAAAAATTCTGATTTTCCCTATACAGTCAATATATAAAGGGCATGGCAGACTCCTGTTAGGTTTTACATGTTACTTAAGACATTTTTTAGCTGTTTAAACATGGAGAGTATTTGTAGACTGCTAATTAAAGTTAACTTAAGAGTGAAATGAAGTTTTACAAGGTGTTCGGAATGATAATGACCAGCTTGAATGAAACAACTATGGAGGACTACATCCTCATGGAATAACTAGTAAAGCAAATTAAGAAAGGTGAAGAATTTCTATGTGCAACCCAACAAGGAATTATGCATTACCTCCAAACTCACAACAAAGTCATTTTAAGAAAACGTTAAGAATATTAAATTTAATTAAATCTCTCTTTTTTAATACTTGTGCTTACAGAATTCTTCCAAAGGCTCTGAAGAATTCTTAAGAATCTCACTTGCTGCACTGTCTCTGAGCCATGGCTCAGACTGAGTGGCCTTCTCATGGGATCCCTTCAGCTGATCAAGGCTGTATATTCGGTACCCTTGGCTGTCCTGAACATCGTGCCTTCATTGATGGCCACTGCCTCTGATGTGTAACATAGAAGGGTGCCCTTGTCTTCTCCCCAGGGAGAAAAACTCATTCCTGCAATCTTATTTTTATAAGATATGTAAATATATCACCCTGCTATGACTTTAAGGTCATGTATTTATTTTCATCAAAATATACTATGCGCCCTATACTATTATTCTTCTTTCGAAATACCATTTTGGTTGCAAATAACAGGCTGCAGACAGCACTCCTCAAGGGAAAATAACATTAACAACACTGAACATTCCCCTGAAGTTATTTATTTGTCCATTTCTGCGACATTTGATGTTGAGAAGCAACCACCCTCATACCTGACTGGCCTTTGCTACAAGTACCATCCCTTTGCATGAATTATGGCAGAAAGTACATTGGTAAACTTCTGGTTTAATTTCAGGATGAATGTTGCTGCTTTCAGTTGGTTTCTTGTTGATGGAGAAAAATAACCCTTCTCATGAGACATCTAAGCAACGTATGGAAATCAGCAGCTGCTGCTGCACATGAACATATGCTCTACAGACTTTACAGATAAATTTTCATTATGAAGATACCTGTGTTTAGGTGGTGTTGCTTTCCTAAAATCCACACTGGCTCATCAGTTTCTGGAAATTCTTCTAAGTAGTCTGACAAAACAGTGATCTGGTTTTCATACCTAGATAAAACTGAACAGGAATACACGAAATTCAAACTCCATTTTGTCCTTCCCTTGTTTTACAAAGACTTTGAACTCTAAGACTGAACAGCTGCAGCCAGTCTTTGGAACAATGCTGCCAGTGGCATTTACTCTTCTCCTTTAACAAGCTGTTCTGACACTGAAATATCCCATGTCCTGCTTGGTTTTTATTTTGCTCCTCAGCAAGTGCTGAGAGAACAACACAGCTGACACCTGATTATAAGCAGCCTGACTGAAGTCAGAGGCAGAAGTTCAGGATGACTGCAGTGAAACCAACATTGGATGCAAGGAAATGAGGAACGGAAAAAAACAATCTAGGCATCACAGCACATAGGTTCCTGCTCGATCTTAAACGTACAAATGCTGGAACGTCCTTGTGCTTAATGGAAAGCATTTGAAAAGTGTTCACAGGACTGGGTTTTACTTTCCTAACTGGAGGCTTGAAACATTTCAGAAAAAAAATATGTTTGTGTTATTATTCAACGCTAGGTCTAATTTCATATAAATAACAAATGACAATTAATACTAATGGAGAAGACCGTTTAAACAGTGTTTAGATAATTAGTTAAAGCAGGCCTTCAAGTGTAAAAATTAATGTCAAATAATTTCTTTTAGATACCAATCTTATTCAATACACTGCTAGAAAAAGTTGAAAGAGGAAGAGCACATCTACACAGTATAAGAAAAAAATTATCAGGTAAATACACAAACACAGAATCACAGACTCATGGAATGGTTTGGGTTGGAAGGGACCTTAAAGATCACTCAGATTCAACCTCCTGCCATGGGCAGCAACACCTTCCACTGGATCGGGTTGCTCAAATCCCCATCCAGCCTAGCCTTGAACAACTCGAGGGAGGGGGCGGGAACCTGTGCCGGTGTCTCTCTCCCCCCCACACCCCCCCCCCTTCGTGAAGAATTTCTTCCTAATATCTAATCTAAATCTTCACCCTTCAAGTTAAAAGCCGTTCCACTCATACTATCGCTCCACGCTCTTGTAAAAAGTTCCTCCCCAGCTTTCCTGGAGCCCCTTTGAGTACTGGCAGGCTGCTCTAAGGTCTCACCAGAGCCTTCTCTTCTCCAGACTGAACGACCCCAACCCCAACCGCCTGTCCTCAGAGCAGAGCTGCTCCGTTCCATGTAAAAACACATCCCACGGTACTGGGACGGGAAAGGAGCCCCAGCACCCCCGGCCCACCATGACGTTCCCCGCTGGGGGCGCACGGGGAATTCCTCCCCGGGGCTGTCGGGAGAGCCCCAGGAGCGCGGGGAGGGGGCTGGCAGGCTCTACCCGAGCCCGAACGAGTCTCGAATTCCGCAGGAGGAAGGCGACCAGGCCTCTCCCACCCCGCTGCCATCGGGGCCTACGGGAAAACTGGGGACTGTTTACAGGGGCATCGAGTGACAGGACAAGGGGAGCGGCTTTAAACTGGGAGGGGTAAGATTTAGATTAGACATCAGGAAGAAATTCTTCGCGGTGAGGATGGGGAGGCCCTAGCTCGGGTTGCCGCCCCATTCCTGGAGGTGTTCAAGGCCACGCTGGATGAGGCTCTGAGCGCCCTGACCCAGCGGGACTTGTCCTTGCCCATAGCAGGGGGTGGAACTGGCTTTCAGGTCCCTTCCAGCCCAAACTATGCCATGATTTCATGACACCCCAGTCCCCGCAGCCTAATGCACCGGCCGCACCGATCCCCCCCACCCCTAGTTCCGGGCGAGCCCCTCGCCGTCCCATCGGCCTGGCCTGCGCCCTGCCCGCCCCGTCGCAGCCCCTCACCCGCCTCCATCCTCCCGCTGTCACCTTCCTCCTCCTCGCGGCGCGGAGCACGCCGGGAGCTGCAGCCCCGCCGCACGGCAAAGCCCGGCGGCCCCCGCGGCGTGAGGGGCGGGGACGGCAGGCGGGCGGCTGCGATTGGGCAGGCCGCTCCTGGCGCCCTACTGGTTGGCCAATGCGCGGGCCGCATTCCCGCCCCTCCCGGCGCTGGGAGGGGGAGGTGGCGGCCGGCATGGAGGGCTCGGTGTCTGACGTGGGGGTCTGCAATTTGGCCTACGCGGGGTGCCTGGAGGAGCTGCGGGACCAGCTGCTGCGCGACAGGGCCCTGGCCACCAAGGCCGACCAGGTCAGCCGGCTGCGGCCTTCCCTGCCCGGCGGCGAGAGAGCGGGCGGCCCCCGCCAGCCGCCCCCCTCACTGCTCCCTCCCTTCCTCCCTCCCTCCCTCAGGACAACCGGACCGCGCTGCACTGGGCTTGCTCGGCCGGACACACGAACATCGCCGCCCTCCTCCTTGGCCTTGGCGTGCCCGTGGGCGACAAGGACGATGTGAGTGCGAGATCCAGGGGGAGGTGTCCATGCCCAGGGCCGGGGGCTGGAGATGCACGATCGAGGGTTCGCTGACCAAGTTTGCCGGTGACACGAAGCTGGGGGGAGTGGCTGACACTGGAGGGACCCTGCGGAAGGGTCTGAACAGATTGGAGAGCTGGGTCAACTGCATGGAGTTCAGTAGGGCGAGAGCTGGGTTTTGCACCTGGGACACGGCAGCCCGGGATGATCAGACAGACTGGAGAGCAGCCCAGCAGAAAGAGCCCTGGGCGTTCTGGTCGATGGCAAATGAACATGAGCCAACAGTGTCCCATGGCAGCCAAGAGGGCCAGCCGAGTCCTCCCTTCCTCCAGGCAAGTAGCACTGCAAAAAGCTCAGCCATGGCCTTCTCGCTGCCCAGGGATCAATTAAAAACCCTACACTGGCGGCTCCAGCATTGCACTTTACTCCGAGGCCTCAGCCTCTATTGACTGTGGCTGTCCTGGAAAATTAGATTATACCGCAGAACCCTGGCATCAAATCTGCTCAAGACGACTCAGGTCTTCTCCTGGCTAGATGGTCAGGAGGAAGGAAGTGTGATGAGGAGCAGGGGTATAAGCTTCTACCCTGACAGCGTTTTCTCCAGCCTTAGCTGTGTCAGAGGAGTGCTGTGAATCCAGAGCTGTTCAGTGTTCCTGGGGTCCTCTACGGCTGTAGCTGTGGCCAAGACTTGACGAGGGAGAAAGGGAATCTCGACCGGGAACCACGCACAGGAGCTCTGATCTGGCTTGTCTCCCTTGTCCGTGGCCAAAGCCATGCGAGCTCTGCTGTGAGCTCCTCTAGTGTGGCTAGGCCTCGAACATTGTGGTCAGTTTTGGGTACCACAGTATAAAAAGGACACCAAACTACTAGAGAGTGTCCAGAGGAGGCCACAAAGCTGGTGAAGGATCTAGAGGAGAAATCATATGAGGAGAGGCTGAAGTCGCTTGGTCTGTTCAGCCTGGAGGAGACTGAGGGGAGACTTCATAGCCATTTACTATTTCCTCACAAGGGAAGGAACAGGTGCTAAACCCTTCTCTCTGGTGACCAATGACAGGACCCGAGGTAATGGCAGGAAGATGTGCCAGGGCAGGTTTTGGTTAGATATTAGGAAAAGGTTCTTCTCCCAGAGGGTGGTGAAGCACTGGAACAGTTCCCCAGGGAAGCAGTCAGGGCACTAAGCCCGAAAATATTCCAGAAGCATTTTGACAATGCACTCAGCCCCAAGATGTGAATGTTGGGATTGTCCTGTGCAGGGACAGGAGGTGGACTCGATGATCCCATGAGGGGCTGGTGTGGGGCGCTCCCTTACTGTCCAGTGATGTTAGGAGAGCTCTTTTGAGCAAAGCTGCAAACCCAGGAGTGTTTAGGTTGTTTTGGGGAGCTTTTACATTGCCTGTCTCTCGGTGTGCCCTTCTCTGACGTGTTGTGTCGCATCCTTTAGACATCAGAGAATATTTCTTCTCTGAAAGAGTTCTCAGGCATTGGAATGGCTGCCCGGGGAGGTGGTTAAGTCCCTGTCCCTGAAGGGATTTAAAAGACTGGCAGATGAAAAACTCAGAGACCTGATTTAGTAGTGGAGAGGTATGGTTGAACTCCATGATCTCAAAGCTCTTTTCCCACCAAGTGATTCTATGATCCTGAGGTACCCTGAAGATTCCTTACTGTCGGGAAAGCATTACAGAGTAGGTGATGGGTTCAATGATTTCCCAGTTGGAAAGGAGGTTTGTTGCTGTTTTGTAGCAAGGGTTGAAATAGTTACGTCTGTCATGAAGTGCTCTAAAGAGCATCCCTAAAGAAGGAAATGTCCCGTCAGTTTAATTAGAGCAGGGGTTTCAAATTCAGAGCCCACGGTCCAAATCCGGCCCTGCACTTTGTTTTATCCAACCCAGCACCTTGTTTCTACCTGGTGACAGCAGCACTGAGCTCCTTGCCCCTATGTTCCTGCCAGCGCTGGTCACATATGCAGTGTGTGTGACACACTTTACACTGCAAGAGCAGGAGAATGGCAGGAGCTGTGAGTTTGACATTCCTGAATTAAGATAGAATATAGAAAAGATTTCAGAAACTTTTGAACAGCCTTTTCTGCCACTTTTTTTTATTTTAAGAAAGCACTACTGGTAGTCCTGCAGGGGCTAAGTGCATACATGACAGAAGCGATTTCTGTCATTTAGCAGGTAGCTTTTGTCACGTACTAAATGCAGGCATGGGAGAGGATGAGACACGTATAACATTTAGCTTTACCATTATAAGAATATGTGTGGTATGGCTAATGAGTACTCAAGTCTGTATTGGGGTTATGCCTTGTTGGGTTTTTTGCCTGAAACTCTTGGTCTGAATAACTTGGCTTTTTTTCTTGACTCTGTAGGCTGGTTGGACTCCCTTACATATCGCTGCTTCAGCAGGCCGTGATGAAATTGTGAAAGCCCTCATTGTCAAGGGTGCTCACGTAAATGCTGTCAATCAGAATGGCTGCACACCCCTGCATTATGCAGCCTCCAAAAATAAGCAGGAGGTATGTTTGCCTATGCTACTGAAAGTGGTGGTGTTCTTGGAAGAACTATTTAGTTATATTAACTTTTCCTTCTCCTCCTCCTTCCTTCCTCTTGCTGCATGTTCAGATTGCAATTATGCTTTTGGAAAATGGAGCTGATCCAGATGCAAGAGATCATTTTGAATCTACCCCGTTGCACAGAGCAGCAGCCAAAGGAAACCTAAAAATGGTGCAGATCCTTCTGCAGCACAATGCGTCTGTTGATATTCGGGACTCTGAAGGGAATACTCCTCTGTAAGTAATTTTTTATTTTTATTTTGCCTTATAAAACGTGATCTGTATGAAATGAAGCACCATTACATCAGTTTCTTTTTTTTAATTTTTTGTTGCCTCAGAATACTCCCTTGGTCCACAGACCTTTGTAAATAGAAAGGATTTGAGAAAATCATATTTAATACTTTACCTAAGTGTGTCTGTACATAACGTACTTTAATTTGTGTTACTGCAACTACTTAATGGAACACCTTTTGTAATATTTTGGAATATGTTTGGTTGCCACTAGAGGGTAGAAAGTGAGCTCATGACATAAGAGGGGGAGGAAGCTGGTCTTGCAGACTGGCCTACTCTGCACTGTCAAGCAAGAACTAATTTTGGAAGCTTTTCTTCACCTCTCTCAGGAGAATTAGTTGCAACTTAAGTACAGTCGGTCCAGTGTTTGATATTACCTTAGACATCAGTTTGAATCTGCAAGGGTAAAACCTTAGCTGCTTTGAAGTCGGTGGCAAAACTCTGCCTTGTCTAGAATGGAATCAGGGTTTTGCCATGAGTAAGATCAAGCAGTATGTTGTAGCTATACATAAACCCCATTATTGTGCACGAACACACGCATTTATTCTCAATACACTGTGTCAAATGGAAAAAAGCATTTACTACATTTGCAGTAATGCTTTACTTCAGATTATTTTAAAGCATCATTTGATTTAGTTTATCCCTTTTGATTCACATAGAGATCACCATTTTGCAATTTCAGCATGGATTACGTGCTCCTTAGTTTTGCTGACTGCTGAGCCAAATCCTGATCTAAGGAAGTGTCTTAATGTTGTGAGGACAGTAGCAGGAGAAACGGTCTTGAGTTACTTAATGACAACAGAGTGACCGGACAGCAGGCTTTGGAATCTGTGCAGGTAGTTGGTTGGGTGTGGTTTCGTTGTTCTAGGATGTATATCCCCCCAACAGTCATGCCTCTGTTTGACAAGGTGTAGTTACTGCCCTGTATAAGCTTGGACTGTTTGATAGTGGCTGTGGGTTTCTTGTTTTTATTACAGTCATTTAGCCTGCGATGAAGAGAGAGTGGAGGAGGCGAAGCTGCTCGTGTCTCATGGTGCAAGTATTCACATTGAGAATAAAGAAGAACTGACCCCACTGAAAGTGGCAAAGGGTGGCCTGGGAGCCATACTGAAGAGGATGGCGGAAGGCTAGTGGGGATTGCTGCCTTGACTCTTCCCTGTGGCACTTGTGTCAAGACTGCAAGCTTGGTTATTTTGATATTTCAACTGGGATGTTGTGTGTAGGCATCAGCATGGTAATACAATGTGTATCTCCAGCTTTCCTTCAAGTACAGTGCCAAAACAACTGTTTGTACTTCCTGTTAATTAAACAGTTTGCTGATTTTAAAGTATTTTTCAATATCTTGCAGTTTTCTTTCAGTTTACAGTATAATCTATATAAATGCAGTAATTCCTTCTATTTCAGAACCTAGTTAAGGATTATTTCTTTGAAGCAACAGGACCAAAATCGCTATAACCATTTATAGTAAATTTTATTTTGGAAGCTTTTTCTAGAGTCTTTATTTTTTCCCTTACCTTTTGTGGTTTGTGTGTGATTATTTTGGTTTTTTATGGCTACCGATTCTTTTCCATCAGATGATTCTAAACTATTCTTCCTCTGTAGAATGCAGTTTGCTCAGTTACTTAGATAATTGTATCCATTTTTACTCGTCTTAGCCTATTAAAGTGAACTCTTACGTGTTTAAAGCTTTTCTGTTTTTTTCTATTGTTTCTTTGAATCTTTATGCATTTGATGAAGTGCACTGGAAAGCTTGCAGAATGCAGGTGCAGTTTCAAGGTTACCTCTGGAAATATGCTATTATATAGTGGTGGCTCTGCAGTCTTCTCTGGGCTGTTCTTCAAATCTAGTTTTGTTTCCTCTTGCTCTTCCAGTATATTTCTTTGTCTGTTCTGTTTGACCGCCATTATGTACTACTGATCTTGCAGTTCACCACCTTATTTTATGAGAAACCTGGCTTAATATTTGTTTACTCATAGCAAATCCTCATATTAAGTTATTAGAAGGCAGAGCTAACGAGACTGAGTCTGAAAAGTGACCTGATGTCGGTAGGATCACTTTTGATACCAGTGTGATAGATTTCCCTCTTCTGAACAAATCACAATGATGAAATTATGTGAAATAAAGAACTTTCCTGAACAGTGGTCTTTGATGTTATAAAATTTTATGAAACTTTCATGTAACAAACCCAATATTTTCTAAATAGCTTCTGTGCTTGGGATGTGAACAAGTCAGATGAAACCCTGCTATTCATTACACAGTCTGGAAATAGAACATGTTTGTTCTTCAGCTGCGAGGAAAGGTTGAAATGGAAGATAGCAGTTTCTGCAGTTAGACTTGTAGGGATTAAGGTAATACAATCTATTTTGACAAGACACAAACGTATAAAAATGTCTTTTTCCCAAGTACTTTAAATCTATCCTAGAAAGCAAAATGCAGATTAAATTTCACCAAGGGTGCCTGTTAGGAGCAGGAGGGATAACTTGCCTGTACTGTAAGCTCTGGCCATGCAGACCTTGTTTGAACGAGGAACCTGACTGAGTAAATGATTCTTCTGTATTGTGCAGGCACTACAGAAAACTTGAGTTGAGAAATGAAGTTAGGATTCTGTGTTCTTCTTTGTATTGCGAAAAACCCTGCTGCTGCTCTGTAGCTTTGTAAATCTGCTTCCCTATGAGATGGTGGCTTGAATGTTGGCCTAGTGTCCGTTTTCCATATTAATGATTCCTGCTCACTCAGGAGAAGATAAATGGGCCACACAGCAAAGACTTTCAGAACATCTGAGGCGAATTCTGAAAGTGTTTCTGCATTCTGTGAGCTCTGCAGGGTTTTTGATCTGCACAATGTGAATCAATACCTAATTTGGCTTGTGCTTTGCTAAGAGCATCAGTGGAAAGCTGTTTTACATGAGAGGAACTTCATAATGAGAACAAACATTTGCCAGAAGGCTTACAGAAATATCTCAATATCTTAAGAAAGTCCACAAAAATATTCTTTTCCTTACCTTCCTCCTCACCTCCAGCAATCTAGTTTCCTTCTGGTTTTTTTGCTTTTTGGTTTTTTGTTTTTTTTTTTTTTGTAATACTATCTGTTACTCATTGATGATTAAAAGTAAGAGAGAAATCATTAGTCTAGAACCTGTACTCAATTCTTCTTTCTTTTTACTTGAAAACATTAACCTAACTTGAGAAATTTCTACTTTTTTAGTAAATGTAAGACCTGTGGTGTTCCAGGAAGTCGTATTGGCTATGGAAGGTGATTACAACTTCAGCAGTGTAAGTTCCTATCTTACTGTAGCAAGTTGTATATGGAATAGATGCAGAGAAATTTGTGGAGGTGAGATTAAGGAAAGATTAAAAAATTATGATAATGACCACATAATCTATTCCCCTCTTCATTCACGATAGTGCCATTGCAGAGATGTGGCAGTTGGAAAGCTGTTACAGTAAGAAATGTGTAACTAAGATGTATTTACAGATGAGTTTAGAAGAACTAATAGAACTACAGCAATGTCCTGAAGAGAGTTGTTTATATTTTCGCATGAAGGACGAGTGAAAGAAGGCGTAGGATTGTCAGAGAAGAAATTATTTAAAATTAATGCCACTGTCAGCTGAGCCGTGGACTCCTCTGGACAGATTGATTTGCAGTATCTCATTAGGAAACAACTTTGACAAGGATGTGAATTTAGGATTTTGCTTAGCAAAATTGCCACAAGTAGCCAGTAAGAGATGCCTGATTAAGAAGAGAATTCCTTGCAGGTCAGGGCTTAACGTTCACCCTGGATATTCTGGAGAGGGAGGAGGGTGAAGATCCACTGGTAGAACATAGTAGTGTTGGTATTAGTAAGAGTTTGATCCTCACAGTCTGGCACAAGCAGTTTTTAACTAAAATGATATTATAAGAACACTGTAAATGCTGTTTTACTCTGGAATGAGGCTAAACTACAGGACACATACCAAAACCAAGTATTTGAAATCTGTAAAACTGGATAGAAAGGGCAATAAACACAGTTATGCATAATGATCCAAATTGAATCTTATTTAGGATCTCATGCCTTAAATAATCTATAAATGTTGATACCTCTTTTTTTTTCCTTTTATTTTGTTTTTGTTTGTTTGTTTTATTTTTTTGTGATCACTTTCTTGATAAACCTCCTTAGAGCTGTAGAAACTGAACCTGGAAATTTTAGCAGAGGTGTGTATTCTTATATATATTTTAAAGATGACTGTTGCGTATAACTAATGTTTAAAGTCTAGGAACAGTCACCAAAAGATTTATGATCCTATATGATTCTATAAAAGACTTAAGTGCCATGAAGTTCCACATCCCTGAACCAGATACATCCTTCTGCAGTGCATGAGACCAAAGCCTCCTTGTGTCAGTGAGTATCTGCTCTGTGTAGTTTTCACCTATAGAAAACAATCAGTTACACTGTGCTAAAGAGACCAGCAGAGAAGTAGCATGAGTTCATTGCTTAGTGAGTAGGGCAGTTGCCTGGAAACAGATTTAAATCATCTCACGCAGAGGAAGCAATCATCTGAGCTAGTTTGTTGTATAGTAGGCAGTATTCACTTCCATGTTTTGAAAGCAGCTGGATCTGTGTGTCATGAGGAATCAGTTACTCTGTGTGCCAATTATAACAACCCTTGCAAGGGATTTAGATTTCCAGCTTCTATTGTCTGGAAACCAGTCAATCGATGTCTGAACTGGGTACATGGATATTAACTCCATTGAACTGAAAGCCAGAGCTGCTCAAATGCACAACCTGGGAATGCTTGTGCCTTAGGAACTTCAAAGCCAAGAAGATCCCTGTTAACAAAATGTATTCCGCATTAGACAGCAACAGGGTAAAAGCTTCCAGGATCTTGTTTTTTCAACTTTCGGAGTAGTTTGGGCACACAAGATTCATTGGTCCATGTCTTAACATCTGTTTCTGCCCACTGATGACATTGATGAAACCTCTTTTCACTTTTGACATGCAAAATCAGATCCTTTAAACACTGTCACGTATTGACCATGATGATTGTTCTTGGTGCACAGGAAAATGGCCAGCACTTTCTGGAGTAGATGCTATGGTTCAGAACTCTGTGGTTCAGAACTTCAGAACTATCAGCATTACTGATAGTTGACTGGAAAGCTCTTACTTTGTCAAATGCTTCAGCCCATTTCCTAATTAGTTTTGCAAAATAGGTTGAATAAATGTGGATGAAAGTATTTTTATAGTTGTATTTATGTACAATTATAACTAGATAATAAATCAAATTTGGTTTAAAGGCCAGATCTTCTGCTATTTACAAAGCGCATGTGTAACAGACCCTTTTCGATCTCCAGCCCAGGGGTTCACAGTACAAATGCCCATTTAAGTTTTAGTCATGCTTCTATGTTAGTTCAATGACAATAATTTTTATATAAAGGAGTCCAAAGCTGACAAGGAAAAACTGTAGTAAAACTCTAGGCTATTTCTTCTTTTTCCACTTCTTGCTTCTCATTTTCAGGTGTCCCAGAGGCTGCTGTTTCATCAACGCTAGGGTATTCATTTGTTGCGTTGCTTGATGGAATTGTGGTCACAGGAACATTTTCTTCATTGGGCACCTGAACATACTCTGCACTGTGTTGTTTCTGAGCCATTTCTCTGCAGGAAGACAGGATAAGGATTGTGATGTCACATTTTTAAATCCCATTTACACTAGAGCCTTTCGAAAGAGTGGGTCTTTGTAGTTCTGTCGTCTAAACAGTAACCACCTTGTTATTACGATTCTGTTCCAAGAAGAGCACCTGAAAAGGCTACAGCATCACTGCTGCTAAGACAGAAAGAGCTGACAGAGTGTTAGATAACAAGACTGATCTACATCACTGGTTTAAGCGACCCCATTAGAATAAAATGAGTTTTACAATGTTTAAATGCTAGACCAGAAGAGCAGAACGTGAAATGAGAGTGCTGGCAAACACTAAGGAAGGGTGGCAAAACACACTGTTTGGGGTGAGCTTTCTGAGGAGTTCCATGCAGATCTGGTGTCCCATTCAAGTGCATTAAAAATGAAGTGTAGACAGAAAAGAGCTATGGAAAGGCTGAAAGCTCAAAAAATATTTTTAGTAAGTTACAAATTTCATTCATCTTATCAAAACAATAATAAGCCAACTCCTGGTATTTAAGCAGTTTCACATGTAAAATAATATCAGATGCTAGTGGATTAATTCAATGTAAGATTTATTAGAATCTGAGCACAAAAATGGATGTTAATGCTACATCAATTGAAAGCAGACATCAGGTGCATGAGTGATTGGCCACTGGTCTGGATTATCACAACTGTATCAGGAAGTCTTAAACTGGTGCTACAGGGAAGTGTCCAGATGACATATTTTTTTCTGGCGTTGGGTGCATGAATCCATTTAGCATTTAACATCATGGGGCTAGATACAATCTGGACGTTAGAAAGAATTTTTTTACTGAAAGATTGGTCAGGGATTGGAACAGGCTGCCCAGGGAGGTGGTGGAGTCAACATCCCTGGAGGTGTTTAAAAAATGGGTAGATGAGTTTCTTAGGGACATGGTTTAGTAGGGAGACGGGCACGGTTGGACTTGGTGATCTCAGAGGTCTCTTCCAATCTTATGATTCTATGATAAAGGATGTGAGATTACCGCTGTTCTGAAGATTTGGCAATTTAAGGGAAAAATGAGCAATGAAACCACAGAGGAAACAACTTTTCCAGAGCAGGATAAAAAATGGATCTTCTGGGCTCCATTCTGTTGCCTAAACCTTGTGTCTCCTGCCATTTGAGATGCTTTTGAGTATCCCAAACATGTGTCCTGTAATTTCAAATATCACTGAACTGAGTCTCTGTTTATATCCAGTAATGGGCAATCCCAACAATAAATTTGCTGAGGCTACCCTTACCTGCTCTTCCTTTCTTTACTTCTTCCACTTGCCATTAGCAGTCACTATTAACTTTTAAATACTAAAAACTGGTTTTCCAACTTTCCACTTTTAGTTTGCATTTTCTAAAAACCATTTAGTTTACTATTTTAGATACTGCTAAGTGATAGCTGCCTGTAAACATGGGGAAGGGGGTAATGACAACTTCTGTTACAAGAGGGTCAGCTTAAAAGTCACAAAAGCAAATATTCTCACTCTGGAAGATTCCTCAAAACCATTATTTAGCCTTCAAAAAATGCTTACAGTAATTACATTTAACTTTCATTCTGGATTAGCAGCAGAACTTTACAGAAATAATTGTCTTAAAATGAAGCAAATAGGAGCTCTTACTGCATCTCATTATTTGATGACTTCTTATTCTTTGCCTTCTTGGTTAAGACCCAGACGATGATGCAAATGATAGCAGCTGCCAGAATGGCTCCAATTAATGCTCCAGCAACAATACCACCATCTGAATCTGGAAAGAAGAAAAGATTACTTGTCTTTTTAAAAAGTATTATTAAGGCAAAACCCAATGGAAATTGAGTGGAGGCCTTTAGCAGACAGAAGGCATTGGATTCCAAGAACTAAAAGACTGACTGGCTGCTTATTTCCAGGAGGGAGGCCAGTGATTCTCTAGGAAAGGGGGAACTGTACTTTTATGACGTTTGCCGCCTCCTTTCTTGTTGGTCAGCTCTCTACCCCAAGACAGTCTATGTCTAAGGGAAACAGTACGCTATTAACACTGGCAATAGCTGAATGACTTTGCTCTTCATTCCTTCCAAACAAATCCAGAAGTCCAGGTTTCCTTTATCTCTGTCTTTCAGCTGATATGTAAAATATATGCGCTGATCATTTGTGAAGCCCCTACACCATCAATTTCCACTTCAGAACAACTTCTGGCTCTGATCTGTGATATTCATTTTATAGACCACTGAGTAATTGAGGGATCACTTCAGGGACACCTCTTGTGGCTGGTTGTTCAAGATATACTTGGCTCTTGTGAAGTGTTACTGGTTGCACGAGAAATCTGCATACAGATGGGGTTGACCACTGCTTGAGGGCAGTCAGGATAAGGTGTTTTTCCATAACTGCAGTATTTTTAGCTAGTGGTCACATCTACAGTGTCCCGGTCCTTGGACTACCACGTTTCAATGATGGCTGTAAATTCTGGGGCAGGGGGGACCTCAATGGGACTATTGACCGGAAGGAACTGCTGTAAACTCAGTGTCTATTGATTCTCAGTCAAGGCTCTGCAGTCAGAGCCAGGTTCAGCTCCTGCTCCAGGGAAGAAAGGAGGCCATAGATGTTCAAGGAGTTGTCTAGGTCAGTGTAAATTCTGGGCATGCCTGTATGAAAACTCCAGAGATCTCCGAAGCCCATTCTGTTCTTACTTGAAAAAAATCCATGCTTTAAAGATGTTACAGCTTTTTTCTGCACACTGTGCACGTCATACATCAAGTGTGTGATTGCTTTCATGTATTAAACTTACGTTTTGCAGTGAGGTCCAGCTCACAGGTGCTGTTCCCCAGGACGTTGCTGGCTATGCACCGGTAATACCCAGTTTCAAAGGTGGTGAGATTGCCAATGTAAAGAATGCCAGTGTTTGAATCTGTGACAAAAGAGAGCAGGTACGGGTTACCCTTTGTATACTGTGTAGGGGCAAACAGTTTCCTTTAGTTGGTAATACTGAAAGCTTTTAAGAGATTAGAAACAGAGTTCTTTTCATTCTTTTGGGGGTTTTTTTGATGTTCTTTAAATAAAATACATTTGCCTTCCCTGAAAATTACTACAATGGATTCTATAGGAGTGTGTTAGAACATGAGAATCATAGAATCATATAGTGACCTGAGTTGGAAGGGACTCACAAGGATCATCGAGTCCAACTTCTGTTCCTGCACAGGACAATCCCAACACTCACACCACATGTCTGAGGGCATTGTCCAAATGCTTCTGGAATATTGTCAGGCTTAGTGCTGTGACTGCGTCCCTGGGGAGCTGTTCCAGTGCTCCACCACCCGCTGGGTGAAGTAGACCTCTACCCTGCAAATCAGTCTGTCTGTCTGAGAGTCTCAGCACCTGAATGATAAATTGACTTATTCCAAGTGTAAGTTCACTCAAAATTCTGAGGGAAGTGAGATGTAAAGGCATAAATATTTCTCCCATTTTAACAACATAAAGTAATGGCATAGACAAGGCTATACCACATAGTTTTTATTAAAACAAATAGAAAGGAGATCTTGTGTTTGTCACAGCTGTCAGTCAATTCGAGTAAGTAAAAATACGATTTTGTGACATTGACTGTCAGAGAGGAGGATGGATTTTAACTACCCTATGTGATATACAATGTTGGATGTGGCCAGTACTATGGAATTCCAGATCTCGATCACGGTATGGAGTTACGTACTAAATTGTTCAGTCACAGGCTTGAGGGTATTCTCATCTACTTTGTACCAGTGGTAGGTAGGGTGAGGGAATCCTTGGTCACATTTGCATAAGAGGTAGATTAGATGGCCTTTTTCAGGTGTTCCTTCTATTTTGCAGAACGGTGTTGATGGTTTCACTGTAGAATGACAATGAAGAGAACAGACACATTGTGAATACATTCCCAGGGCTGCAAGCACCCTCCTTGGGTTATATTGTAAGTAAAGAATTGAACCACATTTACAAAGTTCCATCCAAGAGCAGAGCCTTGGGTTTGGCCCTGATCGAAGGCTCTCCCATAAAGTTCTGAGTAATATTAAATATATGTACATGACCTGGGATACAGTTTTATAATCTTTTCTTCCATTTGCATACTAAAAATTATTATCAGAATGTTGAGATGAAGACTATCAACTACTTTAATTGTAATTAACCAATCATTATTCATCATACACCATTCTGCCACATTGCATCATTTTCTTTAGTGACGCAGCAGGAGCTTTTCCTCATAAAGGGGAGAGTCAAGGACCGGTACTTCAGGATGTTGCAGTTGTGGAGGAAATAAATTAACTACAGTTAAATATATCTGTGTTCCTAGCATTTCCTCACATTGCCCACAGGAGACAATTCTGTCTTCGCTTATGCCTGTTATTTTTCATCTCCTATCTACAGATACACTGTTGTGGTTCTTCAGAGTACCCTCAGCCACGAACACAGCCTGATTTTGTGTCCATAAATGAACAACTTTTCTTGGTTTTCATATGAAAAGTACAATCTTTCACTCTACTACTCCAGGATTTACTGTTTGTTTAGGGAATTTTAGATGAGAATTAACAGTAGTATTTTGATTTTTCAGGGGTTGAGTTTACATATGTCTTTTTCTTATCCCTAGCAGAAGGGAAAATGATGTTGGAATCCCATTCTTATGTGACTTTGATTTGTCAGTCTGACCAGATATGAATTCTCAATATAAAAGCAGTGATTAGATGGGCTTAGTACAAACTTTTATCTTATTAGGAAGAAAAATATCTCATTCCACTGTTTTTCATACTTTCTGTCCTGCCTCTTTGTGGTTGATCTACTGCTTTCCTCCATCCAAAATAGACTTTATGCTATTTCCGTTCACCACATACTAAGTTTCTGGAGTTTTGGGGAATGGGGGTGAGACAGAACCCTTGGACTGTACTCGTAGGAGCCTCTGCCTAGATTTAAGCAAGTCACCATTACCGACATTAGGTAAAATTAGTAAAGTTTTGGTCTTTTGTAGGGCTGATTTATCCTAAAAGTAAATGGCTTCAGAGAGAAGTCGTCACTCCTAGCTAAAAGGGCTTTTTATTTTAATCAAAGCTAATATCACTTTGGTTTTGAACATGAAAAAATGTCATGAGATCAGCTAATACCAGCAACCAGCTTGCCTGCTTGCATCAGACAGCTTTTTGAGAGCACAAAGTGAATGTGAAGGCTGCTCCTGGAAGAATGAGATGGGACTTAGGTCAAGCAAGGGTGGCTGTGGAGCGGTGCCAGGTCTGCTTAGGCTGGAAGCTAGAGGGCACCCCAGGCTGTGCCTGCCTCCAAAGCTCCTGGAAAAGCCTTTGCTTTGGTGCGTCAGCGAGCCCTTTCTCTGCGTCATGAGCCTCGTTTGTCACAGTTCTCTTAATCCCCCTGGTTCTGAGTATTTTGAGCCCGGAATTCAGTGTTTCATAATAAAGGAAGAAAGCTACAATACAGCAACAGAGAGGAAAGGCACTTACCCAGCACGTTGACAATCACTGATTTTTGACTCTGTCCAGCATCACCCTGTGGGCTGAAAACTTCACAGGTGTAGGAACCAGTGTCTGAGGGCTGCATGTTGGAGATTGTTATTGACGCATTCCCTAGGCTTGTTGCAGCTGTTATCCTGTTCTTAAACTCTCCATAGGAGTAAGACTGGCCTCCTGAATAATAATAGATCTGTGATAAAGAATCAATTGTTAGTTTAATAACAACAAATATTCCTTCCACTTTGTTTGGTACTTATAGCTGGAATATAGTTTTATATATATATATATAAAAATATATAGGAATATAGTAATTTCTGACTAAGCCAAGCAAAGCCACTCCCTTTTTTGCCCCCTCACCCAAGAAAGCAGAGATGAAAACATAGTACATTTGAATGTATATTTTTAGTGGTTCTTAAAAGATGAGCTTTTCAGAAATGGGATTTTTTATTTTTGTAAATGGACAGTAGCTAGTTCTTTGTGGATGCTCCACTCATAGACTGATGTGTTTGTGACAACAAAGGTGAAACCATTGTCAGGTCGTATAACAATTCAGTGAAAAAATGGTCTCACACAATGAACAGTGGTACTAATTGAAGTACTAATAATTTGTGATATTATTAATGAGCTACTCAGTAGATGATTGTGACAAGAATGGATCTGTCATTGCAAAAAGCAGATGACTGCAGAGCTTTCAAAAGACAGAAGCAAACAGAGAACTGAAATGAATCCACAAGTCATCAGCTTGAGCAAACAAAGCGCATGATCTGTTGGCAGTAAATTTGGAAGCAATAAAAATGCAGTACAAGAACACCAGCAGAATTGTCACAGATGCAATTAGAGCACCCATGCTCTTCTCTTTGTTTGTATTATCAGGGTCAGAGTCAGTGTCATGGACTACCTTGGGTTTTTTGAGTTTATGCCAGAGGTGGAAGTCAAGAATACTGTTGGCCTTAGGGCTTGGAGATCAAGAAGTTCTGCTTTTACTAAACAGTAAAAAGAGTTCTGCAGAATTATAGACATAGTCGGTGTTTCTAAGGAATGCAACATTTCCTCCCAAATAAAAATTTACTGCTTAATGTCGACTAATTTCACTGACTTTGGTAGCATCAGTTATACTTAATGGCACTGCGAGAGTAGATTTGGCCTTATAAGCTTGTAAGCCCAAACCTGTTGTCTGTTGACTGACAGGAGAAGTAGAATTTTGTTCATTGTGGAGCCTGGTTAGTTGTCTGAGACTTGGCCTTGAGTCTGTTCAGGACTGCAGTATCTCACCTGCTCTGGGGTAAATATAATTCTCAAGGAGTACACACTCTCTTCCCAGTCTAGCTCTGCTGGGAACCCAAAATCTGAAAGAACAAAGCTTATGCAGAAAACTATGGAACATTAATTATTTTTCTCAGATGTTAAAGACAATGTTGTGAAAAAGTGATAGTATTTGGGATAGGCAGTGTGGTCCCTAGTGTCTGCCTGCACAAACTCCATTGCCTAAGCAAAGGGAACAGTTCCAACATGCTCAGTCGTTTTTTTAAACAGGTGAGAGAGAACCATATAGAACTACAGGTTGACACCCAAATTAATCTAACATTGTTCCTACTGACAGTATTGCAGAATCAACAGTGTAAATGTATGATATTTATTGAAGTTGGACTGACAGCATGTTGGTTTAATGTGAATAGCTGGAAAATACTTGTAGGAAAAAGCTCCTTGGATTCCTGTGAGAAGCCATTCATACTTGGACTCTATCAAAATTTCCTTTTGGTCAAAGTTCCCTGCCTTTAAGAACGCTACACATCCCCAGGCAAGAAGTATAATTTGGTTTACTTTGCAGATCAACAGATTGCATTTTGAATTAAGAATATTTATTCTTAATTCTATTTATCCATCCTGATACGGTGTTGACTGAAGTCTTTAAGCAATGTTATCTGAAAGCCTTTATTAGCTCAAGGCAAGCTACACCCCAAAACTGCCAAAGCATAGCTGGTTTATGAAAAGATAAGGCTTTAAAATGAAGGTCAGAACTCAGACCGCGCAGCGCTAGCAGCTCCGGTGCTGCAGCTTGGCCCCATCTCAACTGCAATTTTGCCTACTTTCCAGCCATACCTTATCTTTCCCTCCCCCAGGATTACAAACAACAGGTACAATTGATGCAGGGCTCTGAATACCAAAGCTACGCTATTGCGTTGCCATTGTGTGGAAAACTGGTGTTGCAGTGAGGAATTGTAAGAGCTCCAGGTTAGCAGAGCAGCAAACTAGGTTAGAAAATCTGCTGGGCAGCTGGATAGACTCTCCAGTTTCCATTGTTTGCATGTAATGCCATCAGGTTTAAATTGATTTTTATCTTTGCAGATGTGGAGAGATGGGCCCCTGTTTCAAAAAGAGTCTGGATGCACTTCCTCATGCTCCCCATTGAAGGACAGTATTCAAAATATGGACTTTGGTTTAAGGAAATCTCTCATCAAAAAAATGGATCTACCTGTGTTTCCAAAACCACACTGGCCACACTTGTCTCATTCTGCATTTATTCAAGTATGAGCAACAAGAGAGTGCAATATACTGTTAATTGCAAGAGTACAAAGTTATAAGAACTGTGATGTCTGACTTCAGGCTCCTCTTACTCTGATGTTCCTGTATAGATCTCAGCAGTTATGGGGTGGATAATACTAATATGAAATGAAGTTGTGCAATGACTTAAATGAAGTAATGCATGCCAGCAGCACCAGAGGAGAGGCAGGCCCATTATAGCCTACTAAAAAGCCTGATTACTGAAAAAAAAAGGAGTTAAATTCTGCTGTCATTAGTCTGAGTCTGTCTCAGAGTAATGTGGGATTTATGTGAGAGTGAACAGTAGCAGAAGTTGCCTGCTGAGTGCAAGCTCACGTATAGCATGTGTTCCTGGGAAACAGGACTGGCACTACCACGAGTCTTAAATGCAGCCAGGGCGTGCTATAAACATTATAGAGGAACAAGTGCTCCTGGGTATATTTGATCTGCAGTCAGGGTGAATTATGTCTGTAAGCCCTCATGCAAGACCCTGAAAATTAATCCCCTGTGTTCTCTCTTCCTGTCTGAATGCATGCAGAAAAAATATTAAATCTGAGGTAGGTGTCAACACAGCAGAGAATATTTATTCTCTTCATGGATTTAAAGAGAATCTTTCTTGATTGTTTTTTTCAGCTATGAAGATAAAGGCAGTGAAACGTCTTAAGGAAACACATGTAGTTTCTCTGCAGGCTCCTGTCTGTTCTCTGTTCTTCTGCTCCTGCGTGATGCTTATCTCACCAGCTCTGGAGTTCATTGCCTGAAGGAAGGGGGTAAACACCAAAAGGCTGAGTAATGTTGTGATTAATTACTGAGTGCACATCTTGTCCCAGAGGTGTGATTGGGTTGTGTACACAGGAAATTTCGTTTAGGAGGAACATGTTTCAGTTAATTGACTGTGAATTCATAGCCCATTTTAAATAATACACTCAAAATGGGTATATTAAACCCTTGTTCAAAGTTGTTTTATGGTGCCCTTGTAAAGCTCATATCTGTGCCTTTCAAAAAAGCTGAAATGAAAATCTTTGCAAAAATGTTTCTGTTCTGTTTCAAAAGTAAAAAACTTTTTTTGTTGTTGAAGATATAGAAGACTCCCTATTTTTGGGCAACTGACAGCTAATGTTCCCTCCTACAGACATGCATCTCATTGACATTTCTTTCCATTTTACCTAAAATGTCTGTATGGGAAAACTTTAAATTTAGTCAATGGTAGATTTTTCCCGGAAGCTTTTTTAATTTGATGTGATAAGTATATTTAAAGTGCAACATCTTGAGTGTTAAAAAAATATGAAAGAAATCTGCTGTGTTCACTTGAAAAAAATAAGCTTTTTATATCCTCAAGCAAATAATGAGCAGCTCTAGTGAAGTCAATGATTTATTAGCGTATAAACAATATTGAGGATTCAGTAATGGGCACTGCTTCTCATTACCAGGTAGTTTAATCATACAGGTTTTTATATAATGGTGCCTTTTCACATTTCATGGAAGCAGCTGCCTGGGATGACTAATAAAATAACTGACAGAAAAAAGAGTGGAGATTATCAGTCTTAAAAATGTTGTCCTTAGTAACTCCTCAATCTGAAAAAACAGTTTCTACAAAACAGCCAAATTGCCCAGAAAACATCTCCCTGACCTTAGAAAGGATTGCAGTCTTGTGGTTATTCAACCTGTGGGCCAAGCAGTGCCTAAAGCCGCTAATGCCAGCAGCCATCATTCTCTCTTTTCTAGGACAGTGGTGTAGTTACTCTGCATTTCCACAGTCACAGTTTCTGCTGCAACCAAGAAAAGGATTTGGGCTCACAGACTTTCAGGGCAGTCAGGTCAATTATTCGTGTACCTGTTTGGGAGAGCTGAATTACAAACAGAACAGGGAACTGGGAATGATTGTACTCATTTGGAAGAGAATCTTGGTAATTTCAATGGACTCCAGATGCTGGAGACAAGATTATTTTTGTCTCCAGTTCTCAAAGATCCGGTACATGAAATCACATGTCCTTTTCTTCTCCTGTAGCCTTACCTGTGGGAAGGCTTCTCCTTTTCTGGTGTGATGGTGAGGAAAATATTTGCCTGAAGAGGAAGCAGTTGGCAAAGCTAAGGCTGAGTAGAGGATTTGCAAAGGCTGCCAGATGTCTGGCAGAGAGTGAGAAACCCACCTACAGGTTTTGTTTCTACAACTTGTATAAAAAGATCTTCTGGAGGGGGTGGAGGGGGTGCGTGAAAAAGCAGGCAGTAAATTAGAAGAAACATGCCTCCATCTGCTTCCTTTCTTCTTGGGGCAGGATAAATACATACTAGAATTTGCATAATTACGTGGTTTTCAGATGTCTTTGGATGGATCATTTGTAAAGTTCGGATTAATATTCCTCCTGCCACCCCCCTCTCCTGGTGTCATTGTGTCACATTACTGTACATGCCTAGTACGTCTGGATATCAAAATTGTAAGATGGGTTGTACTTGAAGATATGTTGCAAAATGTCCCACTTAGTCGCCACAGTAGTCCTAATTGACTAGGGGGCAGTTTCAGGACAGGACTTGTTCTCCAGTACCTGTCTTCCTTCTTCCAGCCTTCTCACTTCCCCCTCACCAGAAGATGCAAAGCTATAGCATCCTGTTCAATGCCGTTTCTCTAGGCTGGTGTATTCAGCATCTGATTCACACTCTTTGCCTGGAGAGCTGTAAAGCTCAGGCATTCAGACAGCCCCATCATTTTTCTGTTCGACATTTTCTCAAGCTATTAGATAAAGAACTGTTAAAGTCTCATTTTCACTGATAAGGAGGATTTTAACAGCTTCACTGGTTTGATATCATGATCTCTTTTTAAATTCTGAGTACAGACAGAATTTATAAAATAACAAGGGAAAAAAAGTGTGCATCACTCCCTTAATCATCTTACCATCTAATTAGAGAACAAATGCAGCACACTCAGAGTGTCAATTAAAGCCCAAGGCTCAGATTCTGAGCTTGGCTAGATAAGGAAGCAAATGCTTACATGTGCGTTGGTTTCTTTGACGTGTTTCCTGTGCCTGAATCTGGCACCAAATTCCCTTTTGCATCCACAGCTGCTTTTCACACATCTTACCTGAAACCCTCCTCTGTCAGGCTGTAGGGATATCATTTCCTGCATTACTGGGTTTTTTGCATGGGTAACTGAGGACATTAATAATGACTAGAAGTTACTTGTCACAATTGTGCATTGGTAGCAGAAGGGAGGGATGGATGACAGAAGCCTTTAGAGCATTAATCATTCAGCAGCTTTAACTGGTGCAAAATGCTCTTGAGGAGCAGGTCTTTCATGTTCTCACAGTATTATTCTTGTGGCTAAACTATTAGTGACTGATTTCTGCAGTCCATCAAGCACATGTTTTCTCAGTACTTTTGGTGTAACTGCTCTGCAGTAATTATTATTATTAGACCTCTGTTTACATTGTGTTGTACCCTGTACTTCGTGGTGAGACAGGAATCCCACTGCAGTGAGAGTTTGGAATGGATTATGGCCGGGACATTGAGGTGACAGCTGGGAGGAAACCAGTTCAGCAGTCAGTTTAGTGTTCCACTGTATCCATCATATCTCAAAATGTTGTTATATTCTAGAAAGAAGTTCCAGGATGAGGTCATTTTGCTATGTAAACATGCAGCCCCCAAATCTGGGCTATCCAGACTTGTTCACATTCAGCCCAGAGGCTCCAGGTGTGTGGGCATGCCCTTCAGATACCCTTTGGGTAAAATATTCCTGAGGGTACTAGTTCAGCCACCTAGAATAGCTGTGGGAAAAAAAACAACAGCTACATCCAAAATAATTTTGATAGAGGAAAATGCAATAAAAAATAGGGTAAGTTAAAAATTCTGAGTGATATATCCAATCTTATCTCAGTCATGTGCTGGTTTTGAGATTTTAATCCAGAACATCATTACAGGTCTCACAGAAACATCAATATAGAAGAAATAGAAGCTATTTACCTCTTTTTTTCCCTTAAGATTGTGGGTACTTTTTTCTTACCTTGTATCTCCAGCTACATCTTCCCCGTGCATCTGTCACATGCACCATCTTTTGACAATGACTGACTGACTTTTCATCCATACTCAGAATACCATGACACGGGGAACTCTGTATTTGAGTAAAAATGTGCTGATCTGAGAGTTAAATGAGACTTTAAATGTTCCCCCAAAATCAAAGAGCCTGTTCTCTACACAGCTCCCCATCAGTACCATCAGTGCTGTTAAGTGCAAGAGTGTTGCATGTTCAGCAGGTTTTGCAGAAGATGCCTCAAGCCCTTCTCAAAAGTGAGATGTGATACAATCTTATTTCTAAGCTTTACCTAAAATAAAGCAAACTAAGACTGAAGTCTAATGTTTGCTCCAAAGACACCAGTTACAACCCAATCATTTTCTCCTTGTTTCCACTTCCCTTTGTGTTCTCGCTATTGGCTGCTTCAGCGTACCAAGCTTGTTTTATCTTCTCTCTGCAGACTGTCACCCCAGTGCCAGAGATGACTGCAGGCAGTCCACAGCAATCCCACTGACATCCAGGGAGGCAGTTGCGGTGAGTGGCCTGGGCTGGAGGCTCAGGGTATGGCCTTGGGGAGGTTCAGGACTTGTAGTTAACTTTGCAAGGCTATAGCCTCGCCTGTGCAGAGTCAACAGCAAGCTTTAACCTTTTGAACATTTACTTAGGTGCTTCCCACTGAGGCCAGCCGAGTGACTCAGAGCATGAAAGGAAGCATGGATGTAGCTCTTAGCAGGAGCTGAGGCTTCACCTTATGAACCAGGTCAGGCAGTGGTGTGCTGTTACCCTGAGTGAGCTGAATGAGTAGTGTTTGCCTTAGTTTGTATACAGGTAAAATAAAGATAGTTCAGTATTGGAAAGTTCTCAAGATCCTTGGCTGGCAGTTATTATTTAAAAATTAAAGTTATTATTAAAAAATGTGTTGCTAGGGGGTAAATGGCAAGAAGAAAAAGTTAAAAATATGTGTGACATCCTATTTTCCATGGATTGATATTTACATTACTTAGTTTAAATGAGGGGAATTACTTCCACTGGAGAAACTTCTCAGGAAAAGGGCAGAGTGAGGCTGCAATTAGTAACAAGATGTGTATTTGCATGCTATATATAGCCACGCTGTCTTCAAAACAGCACTGTGAACACCTGCGATTCTGCTGTTTGCTGCCTCCCTTTTTATCACACTGTCTGTGAGCAGCCTGCTTGTGGTATTTCACCCTCTCTGGTGTAACTGCCGTGACTCTTAACTGTCGAGCACCTGCGCCAGTGTTGGGTGAGGTGGGCAACACAGAACAAGATGTGAGAACTCCAGAACAAACAGTGAAAGATACCAGCCAGCTTCCCAGAGCCATTGCTGGGAGGCAAATCTGCATTGGGTCTGCAAAGTAATGCCCAGCACTGCCTCACCTTGAAGCAAAGTAAAATCTGCTGCTGAGTACTCTGGGGTGTTGAATTAAAATTGGCCACAGTCCTGATCCTGATCTTATTGATTTCACGCTGGACAGGACTGTACCTGAGCTGATGTAGCTCAAACCACTGCAAAATCTGGAATGTAAGTGCCAGGGTAAAACTATGGCATTCTTATTAAAAAGGCTGCCTATGGCCTCAGTGCTTATTATGTGTTATGTCTTGAAATCAAGTAATTTAAAGCTTACATTTATTAATGCTTCAAGCCAAAAACATCTTAAGGACATAAATTTGCCTTAATTAATTCTAATGTTCTACAGTTTGCTCTATTGTTTGCTACCACTGGAGACATAAGGGATCATATTCCATATTAAGTAAATAAACATTATTTATGGCAATCAAGATTTTTCCTCCCCATAGTTGTTATGGAGAACATCCACCGTTGCTTAATCTTACTATTAATTTATTTATTACTGACATTTTAGAAGAATCTAAATAGCTCATAAAATTAAATTATTTTATCCCACTTAAAATGCAAGCTGCTGTTTTGGTATTCAGTAAGGTATGGTCCCAATCTGTTCAGTTCCATTGGTTTTGTCATCTTAACAGCCCATTAAATACATTTTTTACTTGCATTTTAGTATTCTTTAATCTAAACAATGAAAGTCAAAGCTGGCAATCTCCTCCCTTGGCGTGCATGTGTTTCCTACTTGGAACAAAATGTGAAACTTAATTTCAGCAATGTGCCAAGCAACCAGGGCAAAGTCAGGGTTGCAGAGAGATTAAATTTTGTTTGAAGTTGTAGGAGGAAAACACGCGTGTTTTCAGGCACTCAGTCCTTCCTGGGGCTTAGAAAAGTCACCAGCCTGAAATAGAAATAGCAACCTTGTATTGCTGTGGGTTCAGAGAGCGGCTGAAAATCCAATTTCATGTTCAGCTGTGTTGTGTAATTTCTTGAACTATTCTCCCTAAGCAGTCACAGTCTGTTCTTCCCAGTGTTTGCATTAAAATGATTAATTTTATTGTGAATAGGTTCAAAATGGTAAGGGATCCTCATGTTATGGTAAGAAGATAGAGAGTCAATGAATACAGAACTGAATGGGCTGCTAAAAGCATTTTAAGAAGAGCAGTGCCCCAGTCCTGCAGCTCTTCACTCAGATGCCCCCTCCAGGTACATCAGCAGGCTCAGAGGAGCCAAGGGTATCCTCCTGGCCTTGCTGAGTGTGCCAGCCAGGGATAACTGGCATGGCTGCAAAGGGGAATTTTACCTCCTTGTTCAAGGAGAGCAGGATTAGTCGCCAACCCATGGTCTTTCCAAATTGAACCGACTTCATTTAATGAAAATGCAAATCTTCCATTACAAATACATGCGTGTTACAGTGTGAAAGTGAATTTAGTTTCAGGTAGGGAGAAATCCAGATGCAGTTTTTCCCAGTAGTGTTTGTTGCAGCCCTTACAGGCATGACTTTTCCATTTCCTGCAGTGGGAGCTGCAGAAGCTGGATGTGACTGCTGGAGGGATTGATTCATAAGGTTTCCCTGACATTTGGTAGCCTCACATCAGTTCTTGTTGAGCATACTCTGAGTATTTTATGATTATAATCCTCAGGGGGTATTTTCTCTTTGGTCACAGTTTACAAATGGTTTTCCCCTCCTGGATCTCTTGAAACTGTCTGATTCTCCCTCTAAAATACTTGCAACTGCTGTCTGCTGTTTCCTCTTGGTTGTGACCAGCAAATGTCTTGCATTTATTGTCTTGTAACATGGAAAATGACACAAGTGAAACAGAGAGACTCTAACCAAATATGGGGAAGATGTGCTTGATCCTATCCAACTGCTGTACTTCCCACCTGAACAAGCAATTAAAATTTATGATGCAACGTAGTGGATACAATGTATTGTACAACAAACATCTTACTTAGAAAACCTGCAGCTACCACCATTTCCTGAATAATTCTTAATTTAATAAAATAGTTTTGACTAGAAAAAAGCAAGTGATGAGTAACAATTCTTCATACAATTAGTCAGGCTAGGTGTTGGTCTGGCATTCAGCTACAGTCAGAATTTGGGATGGGCCCAGTGTACTTAGTGTTGACACAATCTTTATCTGTGGCTATTGAGGTACTGCAGGAGGGTGAGCAGTTCTGTCCTACATTAGATGGCTGTTTCTTACATACTGGCTATTGCTGTTCAATGCCAAATATATATTCTGCAAACTACAGAGAGTCTGATTCTGCTATAATTTATAAACCAAATAGAAGCATTCACTATTAGCAATGGCAAACTTCCTAACATAATATTATTAGGAAATTGGTGAACATGACAGGAATATCAGCAGCATGGGCTGTGACACTCTTCTAAGCCTAATCTCTTGACATCAGCTCTCAGGTGTAACACCATGCAGGAGGGCTGAACTTTTAGAAAAAAAATGTTAGCAGCAGGATAAAAACAATGGAACGGAAAAGGGATTGATTTCCCAACAGGCACAAGTACGACATCAGGGCATGGAAAAAAAATCACAGTCATTTTCAAGGAAGCAATAACACTTCTAATCAGCATTTCTTCTCATAAAGGAAGGTGTTGCTGATCGCTCAGCACCCGTCGGGAGTGAGCTGAAGGGAACTCATACCCTGCATGTTATACGGGGAATGAGATCCATGGCTTCATTTCCACACCAAAAAATAAGATTCTTGGGTAGCTCTTGAAGTCTGGGTGGTAGTGTGAGTACATCTGGGAAGTGCAACATCCCATCCCTGACTCCTTCCAGGCAGACCAGGCTGCTCTGCAAGTCTTTACAGCCACGTGAGAGGCTCAGGCCAGCTGTTCAGTACTTGGTGTCCTTCGCAGTTCTGGTGCTGGCTCCGTTCTGATATTCCAGCCTACCTCGGGTCTCCTTGTACCCCTAAGGGGAGTTACTGTTCAGCTCTGCTGCCTCTGGTTTCTCAGGAAGGGCAGAGAGCATTTGCCTTTGATCTGTAATAGTTCTGCTACCACAAAGACATGAAACACCAGTGTGAGTTTGCTGTGACCGTTTCCTGCTATGACAAATTTCTAGAGATTCCTGCCAAAATACTCACTGCTCACTTTGCACTGATACCTTTTGTAGGGCACTGCTCCTCCTACCAAGCCACTCAATAGCCACAATAGTGGCTGAGTCAAGGAGCTCTTGTTTGACCCTTCAAGGGGGACACATTGTCATAGGCAAGGGCATCTCACCAGGAAAGCAGCCTTCACAATACCAGGAAATACTTGCCAGACAAGAGAAAAGGGAGCTGATCCAGGGGCTGGAGCGCTTGTGTCATTTTGGAACACCTGGTCTTTGCTCTGCTTCATGCTTCCTGTGTTATTTGAAGCAAGTGTGTTCATCTGAATCCCTTTTGTACCTTCTCATAAGTTTTTAAGGGAGTTCAGGCATGCCAGTAGGAGCCTAGATAACTTTGACCATCTTACCCTAAATGTCGTTGTCTTTAGATTGGGAACACCATCATCACCTGTAGTGAGGATAACACTATCAAATGTAACAAGATTCTGTGAGGACTGAAGGATATCTTAAATATAACTTTATATTAATAATAAATAAATATCTTACGGTATGCAGTTGGCTCTCTTTGGCACTGTAAAAGCTCCACTGAATAAAGAAATTTTCCAGTGGTGCAGAACTTGTGTATGTACAGAGGAGGGTTGCGTTTCTGCCTGTAGTGACATTCACTGTCTTCTCAGGGACGGTCACCACAACACCGCTGACGTGGCCTGTGGGCAACAGGAGGAGAGATCAGCTGGGGTCAACCCTGAGGAGTACACGGGAGTGCCTCCCTCCCTGTATTAACAAAGAAACCCCTATGATACATCTCCTTTTCAGTGTCATTTCCCTTGGGCTTTGTGTGGAAATTTTAGTGATAACAATCTGGGAGTGGTTAAAAGCTAACAAGCAAAGAAATCCCCCAGAATACCTGCGCCCTTACAACAAATAACATTCTGAAAAAGCAGAATTCCTAAAAACATACTTGTTCTTGCAGAGACTTGTCTTCTCACTAAAAGCCTGTGGCTAATCCAAACCTTTCTTCTACACTGGCAGTGCTGTCCTGCACCTTGCACTCTCACACGCAGCTGTCTCTAGCCTTCTTTTACACCCTTCTTGCCCTTTTTTTTTCAGTTATTCCTTTAGATGACTGATCGTCTTTACTGAGGATCACCATTTCCTACAGAGTTGCCTCTTGTGAGCACTGTTGCATTCCCCCAAGCTGGAGCCCAGCAGCCTTTCTCTGCTTTTCTTTTGCTCATTACTTTGCCTTTGGTTAGATTTCTTAGGGCTTACATGCAAAAGCTGTTCTTTTCCAATGATTTTACATTGCAAACCTCACACTAAGCTTTTTGGAACTGGTTTTTTTATGTGGGTTGTGAGAAATTCTGTAATGACTTGATAAACCGTTTCTGTTGTGCTTAAAGCAGAAAGGGAGCAAACATATCTTGTGAGCCCTTTCCCATATATTCCCATCAGTCTTGGCTACACTGCCATGTTAATGAAAGGAATTGAGCACCATCTTACAGTATTTATCTCTTTCTGTCCTCCGTATAAGTTACAAGCAATGGGGACATATGGCAACACAGTTAGAGCTGTCAGAAAAATAAGTCTGGAAGTCAGGATTTTGCTAGATCACCAAGTCCTGCTTTAAAGGTCCTGTCTGAGGTTCTAAAGGATAATACATTTCTATTGAATGTGATGGGAAATACAAGTCTCTCAGCGCTTTCTAAATAATAATAATAATAATAATTATTATTATTATTTATTATTATTATTATTATTATTTTCACACATGCTTATTGTACATATGAATGATAGAGGTAAAGCATATAAAATGTTCTTCTCAATGAAATATATGTGCATCTTATGTTCAAGTGCTGCTTTTGAGAGTTCAAGCAGAAGCCCCAGTAATATCAAAAGAGTATTTTGCTCAAATTATGAGCCCTATGAAAGAAAATAGTATTTAAAAGAGAAATATAATCTATTTTGACATTTTTAACCATGTAAATATTGCAGATTTATCAGTTGCTACAACACGCAAACCTCTCTGAAGCCTGAACTCTTCATTTTCTTTGTTTGATGGCTTCAATAGTAAAAGCTTACTGTAAGGAAGAAGGGAATAATCTCCTTCCCATCTTGGTGGTGGCTAGGATGAGAACTTGCGGGTTTAAACTACAGCACGATTTACATTATGTGTGTAGACAGTCTCACAGGAATGGCTGGAGACTGACCTAAATGTGTCAAACCTGCCTTGGGGAAAGAGGGGATCCCAGCGCTGGCTGCAAGTCCTGCTTGTCCTGTGCATTCAGCGTCGCTTAATCCTCACTGAGCTCTAATATAAAAGCTGTGTAATATTATTTTAGATATCTCAGTTCACTGTTCTCAGCTTTAAGAATTGGAGTTGGCCAGACAATGATAGTTTCTTGCCACAATAATACATCCAGGTTTACATGTATTTATTTTCTGTTCTTTGCTGGATTAAAGCTATAGTCTTTCAACACCATGTCATTCTACTGAAAACATCCATTTCCCAGTCATCTGCTTCACAGATTTCCATTATCATTCTCTGGTTTTGGAGTCAGGAGTGCCACAGAGCCTCACTGTTATAAGCTTTTCCAGAATAAATTAATTTAGCAGAAATGACTCCACAAAGCATTTCAGTTTCCATGAAGCGGTATATTTTGAAGAAATACATTCAATTGAAATGAGCTTTGCTTTAGTAAAAATATAAAGCCCAAACCTACCAAACACCCATTGTCCAGTGAGACTATTTAAAACCATCACCAGCTGTAAGGTGGAGCTTTTGACTGGAAATGGAGCGAACTGGCCCCGCAGAACCTGTTCCTTCATCACGGACGTTAACGGGAGTTTTGCTTTGCATTAGTTCACTGTTTACAGTTTCGAACTCATAATTCCATTTCATACATACAGGCCTTCTGGTTTAAATGAAAAAAAGAGTGTGGTGAGAGGTAACTCAGTGGAAAAGCCTAGTCTGAACAGGACCATAACTTGTTAAAAATAGTTGATCCGTGTCTTTTACTCATCAATATTATGATAAGACCATCTCCTTGCTCCAGAGAAAGCCAGAGCTGTTAATTTGGGGTCACCCACTTTCACTGAAGTCCCATGCAGTTTTTAACACTCATGAAGTAAATCCAAGTTTGCTGATCTTTTCCTCACCACTACAGAACACCCCAGTCAGTGGCACCCATCAGTATGGCCCCACTGCTAGTCTTAAATCCAGAACTTTAAAATTAGAGGGCATTATTCTGAAAAGCATACTATCACTGCATTACTTCTAATTTCAAAGGCAAAACATCTATGGGGTTCATCTGTGTGTGAGAGAGGTAACATTGAAACACCAGGAGCAACTATTTAAAATATTTCTCTGGCATCCAAACGAGATAATTCCATCTTGAAAAAAAAATGTGGAAACTAACTTCCACTAGCTTTAGTGGATGCAGAGGCTGTTCATCTCCATGGCACATTAGACTTAAAATATCTGCTTCTGTTTATATTAAAAATAAAGCTTTGCACAATGTAATGTTCTTGAAACATGAATAATAAATAATCTTTAATACAGCATATAATTCCTAGATTCCATAACGTATTACATCTTCACTTTACTTCTGGGAAATCCAAAGGATTATTCGCATGCTCAAAGTTAAGCATCCCCCAACAATTTTTGGTGGGAGTGGGACGAAGGCAGCATTTCCCAGGGCTATTATCAAGGGGAGCCAAAAGCCAAATATGAGAAAACCTAACCTTGAAACGCTTGAAAGACTCTAATGCTCTATGTGAGAGCTGTTTGCCTCTTCCCAGCTCTAAAGCAAAGCATTAATTTACCAAAGCTAATGTTCTGTTCTTGAGCAAGAAACCCTTACCAGTCAGTGGCTAGCTTGCTGATTTCTACAGAATAGCATTGCATTATAGCCAGGATTTTCTTTCTATCCTGAAATTAATCTTGAATATTCTCTAAGTTTGCTAGTCAGGTTCACCTGCTCCCTTATTTCAACAAGTTCCTTTATACCAATGCTATTCCAATCAGTTTATTGTTCTTACCTATAAGGATGGCCAGAACTGGAAAGGTCTTCAGCATCATTGCAAACACTGTCTTGGTGTTGGAAGAGAAAGAGACCATATGCTGCTTCTGACTTCGACTTCAACTAGAACTCAACTGTTCTTTTTACAGTGAGTTTTTGTGTTCCTTATCTGCTGTGTATCAACACGTCAATGAGCTTTGTCATTCCCCTTCTTTATCACGTGTGCCTTTCTCCGACTAGTGGTGTGACTGTTCAGTTGAAACCATTTTGTGGGGTTTGAGCAACTGAGGGTTTTGTTAATAATAAACCTTTGAATCAGAGAAGTCCAGATTCTCCCTCTTTTACGAGGGCCCAGCAGTATTTGCCTACATAAGTACTTCCACAGAGTACAAGAAATGTATTTGTGAAACTATTTAATGGTCAATGTGGTTACCAGTGTTGGAGTCAGTCCTAATATGAATAAGGGCTAATCTTTATTTCCTGTTAATTCTGTAATTTCTTTTAAAAATGGGCATATCGAGATAAAACATATCTTTAAAACATATTTCTCATATAGTTTTATACAGAATGATTACATGGGACTCATGTTTGCCTTGAAATTTCTGTATTGAACTCATCAATAAGTTAACACACTAAAAGAAGTCTGTTTCATCGTGTTTTAATCTATTATGTTGGATGCTACTAATACAAAGTGTATTATTAAAGAGAAAATGTTGTTTAAAAGTTAAATATAATTTATTTTGACATTGTTAATGATGTAAATATTGCAGATTCATCAGTTGCTACAATATACAACAGAGTCTGAACTCTTTGGGATCTCTTTTCCTTGTTTGATGGCTTAAATAGTAAAAGCCCACTGTAAGGAAGAAGAGAATAATCTCCCTTCCATGTGGATGATGGCTAGGATGAGAATTTGCAGGTTTAAACTACAGCAAAATTGAAATATAAAAGGTGAATATATTTTTATTTAAATGATAATACCTGCTTTATATAGTGAAAAAGCAGTGAGTGAACATTAGGACTTGAAGAACTAATTACAATAACTTCCAGTGTATTACTTTCTCCTTAGTGAATCCAAAACACTGTCTCTAAGTCTCTGAAGCTCATTAGGAACTGAAGGTGCTCAGTGTCCTGCAGGAGCCAGCTTTGCTTTCTTTTTTCCACATCATTTTACTGGGGCTAATTCAAAGCCTGAAGCTGTGATGGGAGCAGCTGGTTCTGTGTAGACAGCCATGTGTGAATGAGTCACTGAAGACAAAACAGAGGGCAGCATTGCCTTTTAGATGCGTGCCTGTACCTAGGACCAAGGCAGTAAAAAGGGTCAGTGACTTTTTTCCCACACTTGGTGCAAACATGGGACTTGATCACGCCTGATGATCCCGTCTTTCTAGTGGCAGGCAACGGCAGCCATCCTTTCCCTGGCAGGGGCCATGCTGCAGCTGGGGAAAACCTTTTGGCAGGAGGGGCTCAGCATCTGGCCATGTGTGGTTGGAGGGCAGAGGTGTGCCCAGGCTCTCCCTCATCTCTAATGGGATGTGGTGATAAATTCTTCAGCACAGTAGTAGTGAATTACTCGTGGCACCAGTTACTGTTGGGATCAGATTTGTGGATTTAAGTGAATTTTACTCTGCCAGGTATTTCTCTGCATGGCAGATGTCTGAATAATCTCTGGGCAGATGTCAGGGTTTGATTATATTCTACATGAGCCATATCCAAAAGTTTTAAGAAAGGTGTCTTTATCTTTGTTCTGGCTGTCACCACTTCACGCAGCATCCCCACAGTATGGTCAGTGCTTGCTCTTTGGTGATGGAGAGGTCAAGACTTCGAATGGTTAAATGACTTATCCAAGGGTGCACGGGTGACCAACAGTCCAAAAGGAATATGTACTTTGAAAGGCTGAAAATCATATTCAGGTTTCTTTCAAAACTTGAAAAGCATTTAGACTCATCTTCACTGAAGAAGCATGGAGTGATCACAAATGCACACAGGAATTTCTCAAGGGCTTTCCGCAGGTCAGCCTAAAACAAGAGCTGCTGCTGTTTTCCAGTAATTTATCTATGGATGAACACAAATGATCTGGACATGAGCACAGTCTACAGACCCATTTCAGTGATCACCTGTGGCAGCTCCGTGATACCAAGCAGGAGTCTTAGTAGCTCACAGAACATTGATCCTTTGCACAAGGCAGCAATTTTCAAGAAGATAAAAAAACATTGCTACCCTGCACTGCAGCTCAGCCCACACCTGCAAGATCCTGTCTCTTTACGACAGTATCAGCGTGTCCTCTAATTCCCTCCCATTTATCAACACCAAAGTCCTCCCTCTAGCACTTAAGGTACCCTCAGTTAATATATATTTTCTCCCTGTTATATTAACTTTTTGTGAATTAAGTCTCTGAAAGATGACAGAACAACATTCCTAGAGGGTGAAATGCTCAGTCTGGCCAGAGAACAGGAGCCAATAACACCACTTCTGCAGTAATATGCATTTGTTTAAGCTTGGGACACAGGCCTGAGATTACCAATTACGGAGTGGGTATATCTCGTAGCAAATGATTACGACAATCATCAATCCTGTTTTACAGAGGATACTGAACACCAGTAGTGTTAACTTTTGACTATTACAAGCCTGGGGTTTGTTTCACACTGTCAAACCAGAAGTGCATACCCTAACTAATCTTCCAAGCCGTGCAGGTTTATTCTCCTGTGAAGGTAATAGACGGTATCTGTCAGCTGCTGGTTTTGCTTCTAGCTCATTGCTACTGGAACAGCCTGTTCCAATGTCACTGTAGCAAAAGAACAGAACACAGAAAATAAAATCTGTTTTGGTGATGGTTAAGTTATAGTGGGACGACAAAAAAGCTCTCACACCACCACCAGTCCTTTCCTAAGAGGAGAGAAGAGCCCAGAGTGCAGTAACAGCAGCAGTAACTTTGCCATGGGTGGAGCAAAGACTCTTATCTGGAGATAAAATGGAAGTAGCCAGTACCAGGAACTGTATGTTAACAGACTTTGTGACTCAAATCTGTGTACACTGAAATGTATTCAGAAATGTTCCCTTCCAAGCAACTCCCTTGTGTTCACTCTATAAATAGAAGTGTCAGTCATTAAAAAAATGAAGCCCTGAGGCACACCCAGAGCACGGCAGCATTGCCCAGCCAAGTACTGCTGTGATATTTAGGGGTTGCTTCTGTTGGTCTCAAGACTAATTAAACAACTATCTATAGAATTCCATGTTTAACTTGACAAAGCTCAGCAACACTTCAACTGCTTTGTCTTACTGAGATATGCTAAATATATGATTGTTTAAAGACACCAAACCCAGCATAACATAATTTACATAGCTCTCTAGTTCAGTATCACATCTGATTGCTGGGGATGAAGAGATAAGTGTAATTAAAGATTCAAACAAATACAGTAAAAGAGCTGCTTTAAGCCTCTAAATCCATCATTAAGTTGACTTTCAAATGCACTTTACAGTTTGCTTGCTTATTGCCCAGCGTCATTTGTTGTCTAAAAATTATTTATAAGCTTTTGCTGGAGTGTTTGCTGCCTAAAAGTTAATCCATGAACTCACTGTTATTTTCAAGCTCACAGAGAGTGAAAGTCTGTAAAGGTACTGATAATATAAACTCTTCTGAGGAGAGCACCATGTCTTGTCACCTGAAAAAGCCTTGGTCAGAAATATACTTAATCCTCTGTATCCAGTTCCCAGAACAGGCAGAATATTATCAAAAAGCACAGTACCATTTCCTTACAAAGGTGCTGAACTAGTCTTTTTTATATTTTCTGTTTTTTCACTCCAGAAAGAAGTATTTTTTTCCTTTTAACCATTCAAAGGGCAGGGTGCCCTTGGAGCAAAGTCTTTATCCAACAAGCTTTCATCTTTTGGGGGCAGGACTGCAATGAAACACCAGAGCAGTGATTGCCAGGAGATTAGAGGGCTGCATGGCCAGGCACCAGCACTTTGGCTGGGTTTGGTGGGCTTATACCTGGTCTTTCTATCTTCCTGCTGCTAGCCAGTGTTCTCTAAGTGAGATTCCTGGGCATGGCAGAGCAGCACGGACGCACCTGTCACACCTGGCTGTAGTGCTTTCGCAGGGCTATGTTCTGAGGATGGCAAAAAAGCTGTTGGGTGAGTGTTGTGGGTGTATCCTCTGTGGTTTTAGCAGCTCTAAGTATGCCTCCTTTCTATCCTGCTTGCCAGTTAGCAACTTTATCCCCAGAGATAAACTTTGAGTTATCATTAGTAGTGTGTGTTGGATTATGCTGAATTCCACCTAGATCGCCCACATTCCATGTGATTGGAATAGCTCCTATTTTGACAAGAGATCTGTCAAGGCACATGCTGGCAATTCAATAGGTGAGTCTGTGCTGGGGTTGGGAGCCCAGGGTGCAGCTTGTTGGTGCTTAGACATTTCACATTGCTCAAAAATGTGGCAGGCAGTTAATTCAGTGGGATTTTTAGAAGTGTGTACAATGCTAGACCTCTGCCGTCTCATCTGGCCTCTTTGACAGACACTGAAGAGGTATGAAATTTTCTTGTCCTATATCAGCTGTGGGAAGCAAGACATTGCAATAGAGCTCCAACACCTGTACCCACAGCAGTGTTTATTTAGCCATCAAAGTCTCATGTGAAATCGGTGTGTAAGTGAGCACCTGGATAAATGTATGGATCTGTCTCAGGCCTTTTCGGTTGATGGTAACACTGCCCCTGTCCTCCTTGCCTTCTATCCTCAGAAAAGCGTAAAACAGTAAAGTGGCTGTTAGTGATGCTGCCCCAGAACTCCTGGGAATGCCAGTGTAGTGTCCAGATGATTTGGGACTGGGCTGCCTTGGATTGTGCTGGATTAGGATGATGGGAGTGCTGGAGAGAGTTTTGTTGCAGAAGCAGACAGATGGTTTTGCAGCAGTTGTGGTGTCAGTGTAAATGGTAAGTTTTATACCCTCATTTGGTCGGTGAGCTGTGTACCACGACTGCCCTAGATGATGCAGAATAAAGAATGACTTTCTAACAAGAAGTGCCACCGTCAAATAATCCATTTATGTGCTGTGGCTCAGGTGTCAAAACCAAAGCAAGCTGCATGACAAATTACAGTAAAACAGTTCTGTCTTTGTAGAATTGCTGTTCCCTTGAATTTGCTTTGGCTGCATAACCTTTTCACTACATATGATTAACTCTCATTGTTATATCTTTTTTTCCCCTTGTTCTTTTTCATGTAGTTTCAAAATTGAAGCTAATAAAGCAAAACAAAATGAAAAATTCACAGCAGGGATCTGGGGATTAAACTGTCTGCCAACCTTATTAGTGGGATAGGTCTTTTTTCTAATCATCGTTTGCATTTTCATAGGTTAACAATTTCTGAAACTGCTAGATGATATTGTTCCTAGAGTTTGGCAGCATTTGTTGTACTTGTCAAAAATGAAAAATGCTTTCAGCTGAAGAGTGCATATAACTGTATAATTTACATGGTGCCTGCTTGTTTTAACAGGTATGATAATGTAATTTTAGGATTCCTGTGCTGAATTATAATCTGGCATAAAATTCATGCAATTCCACTGAATTCTAAGGTTTCTGCCTGCTTCTGCTTTCTCTGAAATGGAGCGCTTAAGTGGGTAGGTGTTACAACGATGCTAGTGTTTGGTGCTTTTCAAACACACCAATTTGTGTTGTCAAATGAATACAAGGCAATCTCATTCTTTATTGCAAAAAACAGCTAGTTTTCACAGTATCACAGTATCATAAGGTTGGAAAAGACCTTTGAGATCATCAAGTCCAACCAATGACCCAACACCTACACCTACACCTACTCGTCAACTACACCATGGCACTAAGTGCCTCATCCAGTCTCTCCTTAAACACCTCCAGGGACAGTGACTCCACCACCTCCCCGGGCAGCGCATTCCAGTGACCAATCACCCTTTCAGTGAAGGACTTCTTCCTAATGTCAAGCCTAAACCTCCCCTGGCAAAGCTTGAGACCATGTCCTCTTGTTTTGTCGCTGGTCGCCTGAGAGAAGAGACCAACCCCTGCCTGACTACATCCTCCTTTTAGGTAGCTGTAGAGAGCAATAAATAAGGTCTCCCCTGAGCCTCTTCTTCTTCAGGCTAAACAACCCCAGCTCCCTCAGTCGCTCCTCACAGGGCTTGTGCTGCAGCCCCTTCACCATCCTCGTCGCTCTCCTCTGGACACACTCCAGAATCTCGACATCCTTCTTAAACTGAGGGGCCCAGAACTGGACACAGCACTCAAGGTGCAGCCTGACCAGTGCCGAGTATAAGGGAACGATAACTTCTCCAGTCCTGCTGGCCACACTATTCCTGATGCAGGCCAAGATACCATTGGCCTTCTTGGCTACTTGGGCACACTGCTGGCTCATGTTGAGTTTCCTGTCCACCAGCACTCCCAAGTCCCTTTCCACCTGACTGCTCTCCAGCCACTCTGTCCCCAGCCTGCAGCTCTGCATGGGGTTGTCGTGTCCAAAGTGTAGAACCCGGCATTTGGACTTGCTAAACCTCATGCTGTTGGAATCAGCCCATCTCTCCAGCCTGTCAAGGTCCCTCTGTAGAGCCCTCCTACCCTCTAGCAGATCGACACTTCCTCCCAGCTTGGTGTCATCTGCGAACTTGCTGATGAAGCACTCGATCCCCTCATCCAGATCATCAATAAAGATATTAAACAGGACCAGGCCCAGCACCGATCCCTGGGGGACGCCACTAGTGACCGGCTGCCAACTGCATGAGACACCATTCACTACCACTCTTTGGGCTCGGCCATCCAACCAATTCCTAACCCAGCACAGAACATTCCCATCCAAGCCACGGGCTGCCAGCTTCTCCAGTAGTCTACTATGGGAGACAGCGTCAAAGGCCTGGCTGAAGTCCAGGAACACTACATCCACAGCCTTCCTCTCATCCACCAGGCGAGTTACATGGTCGTAAAAGGAGATCAGGCTGGTCAGGCAGGACCTGCCCCTCCTAAATCCAGGCTGGCTGGGCCTGATCTCTTGCTCATTCTGCAGGTGCCACATGATTACACCCAGGATTATGCGCTCCATGATTTTACCTGGAACTGAGGTCAGACTGACAGGTCTGTAGTTATCTGGATCATCCCTACGGCCCTTCTTGTGGATGGGTGTCACACTGGGCAACTTTCAGTCATCCGGGACCTCTCCAGTGAGCCAGGACTGTTGATAAATGATAGAAAGCGGCTTGGCAAGCTCATCTGCCAGCTCTCTCATCACCCTAGGGTGGATAACATCTGGCCCCATAGACTTATGAGGATCCAAGTGGCTCAGCAGGTCTCTAACTTCTTCCTTCTGGATGTCGGGGGGGCTATATTGCACCCTGACCCCCATCCACCACTTCAGAAGACCAACTGTCCAGGGAACAATCTGCCTTACTGTTGAAAACTAAGATGAAGAAGGCATTAGGCACCTCAGACTTTTCCTCATCTTTAGTTACTATCTTTCCCTCAATGTCCAATAAGGATTGAAGATTGTTGCTGCCCTTCTTTCTGCCATTAATATATTTGAAAAAGCACTTCTTATTGTCCTTAACACAAGTGGCCAATTTGAGCTCCAGCTGGGCTTTTGCCTCCCTAATTTTCTT
The DNA here is from genome assembly GCA_033558235.1 of Neomorphus geoffroyi. Taxonomy (NCBI): domain Eukaryota; kingdom Metazoa; phylum Chordata; class Aves; order Cuculiformes; family Neomorphidae; genus Neomorphus; species Neomorphus geoffroyi. The sequence goes on along the minus strand of JAUMJM010000045.1, from coordinate 7,394,093 downwards.
CCTACACGACAATATTTTTGAACACAATCTGACTTACCTGCCCTTCTTTCCAAAGGCAATACACCCTCTTTTTCTCACTTAGCTCCTTCAGAAGCTCCTTACTCATCCAGGCCGGCTGTCTGCCCCTGTGGCTCGTCTTAGAGCACATCGGGACAGCCTGCTCCTGTGCCTTCAAGATTTCATTGAAGTACGTCCAGCCTTCCTGGACCCCCTTGCTTTGAAGAACTGTTTCCCAGGGTACTCTCCTTACTAGTTCCTTATATAATCTGAAATCAGCACGCCGAAAATCCAGTGTGGTCGTCCTGTTTTTGCTCTTCCTTGTTTCATTGTTAATGGAAAACTCGATTACTCAATTATCTCATGGTCGCCGCAGCCCAGACAGCCTCCGACTACAACATTACCCACCAGCCCTTCTCTATTTGTAAACAGGAGGTCAAGGAGAGCCTCACCCCTGGTAGGCTCGCTCTCCAGCTGTGACAAAAAGCAGTCCTCGATACACTCCAAGAACCTTCTGGGCTGCCTCCTCTCAGCTGTGTTAAGTTCCCAGCAGATATCTGGGAGATTAAAGTCTCCTAGAAGAACAAGGGCACACAATCTTGAGGCAACTTCCAGCTGCTTAAACAACAAAAGATCTACATCTTCCTCCTGGTCAGGCGGTCTGTAACATACTCCAACCAGGAAGTCAGTCTTGCTTGCCCCTCTTACTCTTACTCATAGACACTCAATGTGGTCATCTCCAATCTTGACTTCTACGGCATCAAGAGTTTCCTTAGTGTACAGGGCCATCCCTCCACCCCTTCTCTCACACCTGTCTCTCCTGAAGAGTTTGTAGCCTTCCATGGCAGCACTCCAGATATGAGAGTTGTTCCACCACGTTTCCGTGATAGCAGCTATATCATAGTTCTCTTGCCGGGCCAGGACTTCCAGCTCCTCTTGTTTGTTCCCCATACTGTGTGCGTTAGTGTACATGCACTTCAGCTGGGCTACTGGCTTCACCCTTGATAATGACTCACTCTCTGCAGTCGCTTCAGTGGTGAGTCTGGTTACATCCCCCTCCCCCTTTGGAGCTAGTTTAAAGCCCTCTCAATGAGCCCTGCCAACTCCTGGGCTAGAATCCCTCTGCCCTTTTTACTTAGGTGGGACCCATCTGGGTCTAGCAGGCCAGGTGCAGTAAAGGTTTCCCCATGATCAAAGAAACCGAAATTCCTGTGTCGACACCAGCCCTTGAGCCATTTGTTGAGAGCATGGAATCTCTTGTTCTTTGTAGTATACCTTTCTGACACTGGAGGGACTGAGCACAACACCATCTGCGCTCCTGCCCCATCCATTAGTCGGCCTAGCTCCCTAAACTCCTTTTTAATTACTCTGGTGCCCCTCTTATTGAGTTCTTCACTGCCAGCCTGAACAACGAACAGTGGATAATAATCTGAGGGCTGAATTAGATCTGGGACTCTCTTAGCGATATCCGGGACCTGGGCTTGAGGAAGGCAGTTGACTTCCCTGTGGGATGAGTCTGGCCTACATATAGGACCTTCTGTTCCTTTTAGAAGGGAGTCGCCTATTACAACTACCCTCCTTTTCTCTTTAGTGTTTGAAGTTCTGATCTGCCTGACAGACGGAGCAATATCAAGAGGTTTCCCAGATGAACAGTCTTCATCGCTATTGTCTACCTGAGCCTCAAATTCCAGGAGACCAAACATATTTTGTAAGGGCAACTGGAAGGGTGGCATCTTGAAGGGAGTTGGAGGACGGGAGGGAAATCTCTTGCCCCCATGACAGCAGACCTGCTCCCATTCCTCCTCAACAACTAAGTCCCTCCCCTCATCCTGGTGGTGAGGAATATACTGTTCCTCTGTCTCCTGGGGTGTATTACTGGGGAAAGAGAGGGTTCGACTCCACCAGTCTATCTCCCTTTCGCTATCTCATATGCTTCTCAGTGTTCAGTTCTCACTGTTTCAAGGAAATGCTTGGACATGGGGATCTCAGCTGCTTCCTGCTCTAAGTAGAGAGGAATTGCTAAAATCTCTTTGCTTTTGGCGTGCTTCAATTTAGGAAAGAGACTAAAGCAGCCTCTTGTGTCTGAGTGTTGCTTTGCCTGCCTGAGTATCACGTGGGTGCTAATCCTGTTAATTTAACTTCACATAACTGGCACCCAGAGGGACCTGAAGTCTCCGAGAGAAGCTGTTCCCTGTCCAGGCTCTGCAACTTGGCTGCCCTCTGAAGGAGCCTACATTCAGTGAGGCTGCGTGGCCTTTTTCTTGAGAAGGTGGAATAATAGTTGTATATGCCATTAATTATTATTTAATAGTTGTATAGCTAATTTTCCCTCAGCTGCCCTTCTCCAGGCAAGTGTGCCATGGGGTTCCCAGTGGCAACTGGAGCCTGGCTCTGCCTGCCAGCAGCCAGTTTCTGAACTGCTGCTATGGCAGCAGCTCCTCAAGTTGGGATGTGAAGGAGTGTTTTCCTTGGGAGACTCCAGATTCCTCGAAGCTGGGCTGTGCTTTGGAAATGCTGTGGCATGTTAAGGTGAACAAACTAATGAGAGCTGAACTAAGAGTGACTGCTTGCTTACTGCCTGGTTTTGATGAGAATTTTCCTTTTGTTTGCCATGAGTTCTGTACTGGGAGAATGTTAATTGTTTAGTTGGTTTTAATTCTCAGAAAGAATGATATGATGCTTCCTATCCTGCTTTGTTAATAATCTCATTAGAGTTGTCTTAATTCTTCTAATTACACTGAGTACGATGGTGCAATGATTTAATGTGAAGTTGTTGATGTGAAGGATCAGCTATTCTGAATAGAAAACAGTGTGGAAGACCAGCTGAGATAAACCTAAGTGCAGGCAACCACAGTTATTCACCAGCTGATAGGGACTCAGATCCTGCAGGCTGGCAGCTTTGTTACACACCATGTATCAGCAGATGGAATTCTTTGGAAGCACTTGCTATCCTTTGGTGGTCAAGTAGGCAGCGAGTTTGCAAACTGGAGGTAAGTAATGGAAAATGAAGCTGTCAGCAGCCCATACATCACGGGAGCAGCTGGGAAAGCGATCACTCAGATGACTTTATCTGAAAAACACATGAATCTTAATAGTGTGTAGGGTGTAACCTTTGAAGAACAACAGTTTAATCCAGTTGTACATGGCAATTTGATTCAAATGAGCCAACAAAAGCAGTGGGGCAGCCTGGCCTGGCACAGTTACATCCCTGTCATGCCTTCTCTTGTGGCAGCAGGCTTACACAGCTGTGCAAACATGTCCCATTCTGGAGAAACCTCCGACCTGTGGCTGGTGGCTGTGGCAGTACCTTGCCACACAGTCCGTCTCCCTCGGGGGAGAAGCATGCTTAGTTCATGCTGCCTACAGCCAGGCTGGGCTTCTCCTCCCCGGTGCGGCTTCAGAGCACTTGACTTGCTGCAACAATCTTGATTTATAAACTACCCTGTAATTCCCAGAATCTAAGAGGGCAAAAAGTAAAAAGCTCCAAGCTTGCACAGATGTCCCCAGAGAATCAAATTGCTTTGTAAAATTATCAGAAGTGCAATAAGGCTCTTTTTGCTCTTTTCCTCCCCAAACACTTAGCTTTGCTGCTGTGCCAGGGATGATGTAAAGCTCTTACAGAGTGGCCTTTTCTATAATGTTCAATAAGTAAAGTGACATGTTCTTGGAGTCTGTATGAAATGCTGAAAAGCTTCCAATTCTATAAGCAGGCAGCCCCCAGAATGAAATAAAGTCTTAAAATCCAGTTCAGGGACTTATTTATTGGAACCACTGATGTGACTGGTATTGAATTAGCATTAGCTTTTCTTTCTACCTCTTTTCATTCTGCAGGTTAATATAGTTCGTATAGTCAGCAAGACTGTTCCGCTCAACATCCGTCATGGTCTCTGTCTTTGCATCTCTAGAAAAAAGTGTTTCCTGTTCACTGTGATTTTGGGAGTCAGGTCACACCCCCATTGACAACTGACTTGCATCAGATGAATTAGAGTAGTTGTACATTGCTAACAGTAATTACATTTAATTAAAGTGCCTTCCTGGGACAGCAAGACCCTGACCTTAGAAATGATCATTTGCAGCCTTGATTTTAGTCCCATGGTGTCAGGGAGAATGCTGTGGCACTGAAGTCAGCTACGTGCTGTGGAAGCAGGGCTGAGGTCTGGGGGAGAGGAGGGCACCCCTGAGCACATGTACTGCAGCTGCTCTTTAGCCTCTGCGCTTCATCATGATAAGACTTTGTATAGAACTGTCAAATTTATAATGAATCCTGAAAAAAATTATGATTTCCCCATAATCCCTACCTCTGGATGTGGTGGTGAATAATGACATGAAAAGTCAGTTTGGATTTGCTCTTTCTTTAATGAAAAGCTGTTTCTATCCTTTTAGCTGCATGGAAAAATCTTAAAATAGTTCCAAATATACCCTAAAAGAACAAAATCCAGAAAGCAAATCCATTACATATATAACTTTTTTTTTTTAAGAAGTATGGCCCTACCAAAGCACAGAACTACCGTGAGTGTGTCATCAATATGGCTTTTGAACTACTGACAGCTGCTTGCAGTTTTGACTTTAAAGCCAACCAGGATATCGCCTCTTCCTGAATTTCTGCTTCAACTTTGCGTTAATGCTATGAGCACCCTGATCCAGTGGAAGTTGTCCCTGCACTTGGCAGATGCTTGGAACTGGACAGGCTTTAAGGTCCCTTCCAACCTCAGCCATTCTATGATTCTATGGTTCTGATAACAATAATAAAAATAGTAATATAGTTGAAAATTATTTGATAATTTCTAGAAAGAAATGTATGTGATCTCTCTTGCAGTTCAAATGCCATTCATAGGCTACTTGCATTTTTGCAAACATTTGCTTTTTTAGAACACAAACTGAACAAAGGGATAAACCTTAGCAGTGTGGGAGCTCATTACAAGGGCTGGCTCTTGATAATTAAAAAGGACTTGTGTAATTATGATTGAGCACAAATCCATGAGTAATTTTTTTATATGCCTTAAATGTGTCATCCCAGCTTTTCTCATATCTCCAGATATGAGTCTGGACCTTGCTCCATAACTGGGAGAAGACCCCAGACCCTACTATGGCTTAAGTCGTGGGTGGCTCTGTGCACTTTGCCATCCCACTCGTGTCACTGGTAGCTGGGATAAGTGTTGCCTATGAAAACTGCTGGCTTTGCTGAAAGCAATTAGTAACATCTTTCTCATGACCTGAGCCCACATGATTTGTAAGACTCAGAAAGTTCTCTGTAGCATAAGCCAATTTCTCTTTTAAAATTTTTATTAAATTTAAAAAAGAAATCTTATAATGCCAGGACTGCTGAGGAAGATAGTATCAAATATGCTTCTTAGTTCTCACTGCCAACCCATACAGCTTTATTACAGTAGAAAGGACACAGAACCTCAGTTTTTGATTAAAACAGCTCAGCTTTTCATCAGTAAAAATCGAGGTCCACAGTGCCAAACAAAATAAGGCTGGGTTCTTAGCTGGTTTGAACTGGATGAGCTCCATGTAGCTTCGGTTGACCTGCTCTGAATTTCACTTGCTGGATTTTGGCTCTTACATGGCTTTCTTTCTCTAACCAAGTAAGAAATGGAGCAGGCTTACAAGGGATGTGTCTAAAGAGACACGCTGCTATTTTGCACCTGTCCTGGATTCCCAGGTCCTGCAGATGCAAGCAGGATCCTGCTCATACACAGATTTCTGTTTTATTTTTTCTCCTTTGGAGTCTGCATTTATATTTATGCATTGCTGGTGTAGCATTCACACTAATGGACATGGGATTTTTATCTGTTTCTCTATTCTGGTGTGCTGCAAACTAAAATTTTAACACCCGGTAAACAAATCTGAGAGACAGTTTGTTCTCAGTATAATATTTTTGAGACAAGACAGTGGGAAGTAAATGGCATCTACAAGCACATGTTCTCCCTTGGTGCTCCCAGTTACTTTAGCACTGCAGTTACATAGCCGGGGAGGGAATTTACAGAGTCTCATTGGGGTAGCAAAAATTTGAATGAAAACTCCCAATGAAATAATTGCTGGTAATTTTGTCATGCTTCCACATTTAGGTTCCTCTAACACTGAGGTAAATCACAAAGAAATGCTAACAGCATTGATCACACTGCTATGTATTTTTCAGCTATCTTGGCAGCCTTTTGAAAGTCACAGTTAAAAATACTGAAAACACTCCAGGCTGAATGGGATTTGAGTTAATGAAAAGGATAGCATAGAGAGAAAAAGACTGAGAGCAATGAGGTGTGTTACGGCATTTCTTACTGAGGTCCCAATGCAGGTGAGATAATAAAAGGACTGTTCATCTCAGTTAAAGGTGCACCTGATCTAAAGAGTCACCCAAAGTTGTGTTTAGGGTTGAAGGGATGACTTTTCTCCCTTACTGCAACAGTAATGACTGAACATTTGCCTCTTCAACCATGGCACTAAGGAAGAAGTGTCCTCAGAGGCAGATCCCTGGCAGAGCAGTAACCCCTAAGGGTTATTGCAGCAGCACTGGTGTCTTGTGGCAAGCCCAAGGCTGTCTTAAAACCTACTGAGGGCTTAAACAGCCCCAAGTCCTCTCTTCTCTCCACTTTCCCCTCTGGGCTGGGTGCTCCAGGGCAGTGGGGAGCACTAGACCAGACCCACAGAACCAGGAACACTGCTCCAGCTCAAGGATGTCCCGTCTTCTTTCCCAGAGTCAGAGCTTTATGTGCTTGGGCAGGATCATCCTTAATATAAATCATCAGGGCTGCTCATGGGCCCCAAGTGCCAGCTGCTCATGAGCCCTAAGTGCCAGCTGATCACAAGAGATGCTAAGTGAGGGCAGGCAGAAATCAGCATCTCCCAGACTCAGAGCATCTCCCAGTATTTTAAGCTTAATAGCCCAAATCTTAGACTTAAATCAGCTCATTTTGGGATACAGAGCATAAAAGCTTAACAAGAGATCAGCAAGTAAATTCACTTTCCCAGCTCTGCCTGCTCTTTTAGTGTATCACGTGGCTTCTGCCAGTTGTTCTCATGAGGGCATTAAAAGACTGAAAGTTGAGAAAAGCATAGGAGTAGCTGGCTGCAGTAATAAAATGCATTTCTTCACTGATTTTACTGGCTGTTGTAAAGTTGTCACCATGTGACCGTATTTACTCACTTCCAAGTCATTTTTCTCTATCACTGAACAAGACTGGCCAGAAATAAGACCTTTACTAAGCTGTTGTTTCTTCCTCCGCTTAATGCAGATGCATTGACTCTCCAGCACACAGAAATTCAAACTCATGATGATCATAGAATTATTTGGATTGGAAGGGACCTTTAAGATCATCCAGTTCCAACTCCCTGCCATGGTCAGGGACACCTCCCACTGGATCAGGTTGCTCAAGGCCTCAGCCAACCTGGCCTTGAACACTTTCAGGGATGTGACATCCACCATTTCCCTGGACAACCTGTGCCAGTGCCTCACCACCCTCATCATGAGGAATTTCTTCCTAATGTCTAATCTAGATCTTACCCCTTCCAATTTAAAGCCATTCCTCCTTGTCCTATCTCTCCATATCCCTGTAAACAGTCCCTCCCAGCTTTCCTGTAGCCCCTTTCAGCACTGGAAGCTGCTCTAAGGTCTCCCTGGAGCCTTCTCTTCTCCAGGCTGAACAACCCCCTACTCTCTCAGCCTGTCCTCATACAAGGAGGTGCTCCAGCATTTTGATCATTTCTATGGTCTCCTCTGGACCTGTTCCAATAGATCCACAGCCTTCTTATGTTGGGGATTCCAGAACTGGACATAGGACTCCAGGTGGGGTCTCACAACAGCAGAGTAGAGGGGGAGAATCCCCTCCCTCGACGTTAGTGTTTGGATGCTCTGTACGCCTGCTGCTGCTGACGTTTGCTGCGTGCTGTGCACTTGTGGGGCTGTAGGGCTGTTATTTTACATTTGTTATTGGGCGTAGGCTGATCAAACCCAGCCCCACCTTGAGGGCAGGGTCATGGAATCATAGAATATCCCGAGCTGGAAGGGACCCACAGGATCATTGAGCCCAACTCCTGTCCCTGCAGAGGACAAACCCCAACACTCACATCGTGGGGCTGAGGGCATCGGCCAAATGCTTCTGGAATATTGTCAGACTGACTGCTTCCCTGGGGAGCTGTTCCAGTGCTCCACCACCCTCTAGAGGAAGAACCTCTTCCTAATATCCAACCTAGCCCTCCCCTGGCACATCTTCCTGCCGTTTGCTCGGGTCCTGTCGTTGGTCACCCGAGAGAAGAGATCAACGCCTGCTCCTCCTTCTCCCGTTGTGAGGAAGCTGCAGACTGCTATGAGGTCTCCCCTCAGTCACCTCCAGGCTGAACAGACTTTAGCCGTTCCTCACACAATTTCCCCTCTGGACCCTTACCCAGCATTGTGGCCCCCTCTGGGCACTCTCCAGTAGTTTTATGTCCTTTTTATACTGGGGTGCCCAAACTGCATCCAGTGCTCGAGGCGGGGCCGCCCCAGAGCGGGACCATGTCCTCCCTCGCCCGGCTGGCGACGCCGCGCTGGTTGCCCCCCAGGACACGTTTGCCCTCTTGGCTGCCAGGGCACCGCTGGCTCACGTTCAGCTGCCACCAAGCAACACCCCCACGTCCCTTTCCGCAGGACCGCTCGCCTGCTTCTCGCTCCCCGAGCTGCGTGGACACCCAGGGCTGCCGTGTCCCGGGGGCTGAACCCGCCCCTGAGGGGGACATGGCCCCGCCTACCGGAGGACAGAGTCCCTCCCCCTCGTCAGTTTGGCCCCGCCGCCGAGGGCAGGTAAGGCTGCCGGGATCCTGGGTGCCGGCCCCGTCCCGGCGTGCGGTGGGGGCGGGAGATGAGCGCGAGCTAGAGGGGGGGCCGCGCGTGCCGGTGCCAGTGCGCTCCCGCCGCCCAAGAGAGGAGGTGCGGGCTCCGTCCCGTCCCGGGCAGCGGCGGTAGCGCTGGGGACGCGGGCGCAGGTGCGGGGAGCCCTGTGCGGGCAGCCCCACGGGATCCCGGGGCCGGGGGCTCGCGTTTCGCCCGGTGCCGCTCCCGGGCTCGGTTGGGGCGTCGCGATCGTCACCGTGCGCCGGTGAGCGGGGCTGGGCACGGGGTGCGTTAGTGAACATGGGTGAGAGGCGGTGCCTGTTGCCAGAGGAGAGAGCGCAGACCAAGGGTGCAGAGAAAATCCGGCGTGAAAAGCACCCGAAAAACGAGGAGCAGCAAGGGCTGCTGGTGCTCTGACCGTACTTTTTGTTATTCACAGAATCCTAGAATGGTTTGGGTTGGAAGGACCTTAAAGCCCATCCAGTTCCAACCCTCTCCTTGAGCAGGGAAACCTCCCACTACATCAGGGTGCTCAGAGCCCCATCCAACCTGGCCTGGAACACCTCCAGGGATGGGGCAGCCACAGCCAAGGCCTCACCACCCTCAGCGTGAAGAATTTCTTCCTAATGTCTGATCTAAATCTCCCCCTTCCAGTGTAGAGCCGTTCCCCCTTGTCCTGTCACTCCCTGCTCTTGTAAATGTCCCTCCCCAGCTTTCCTATAGCCCCTTCAGGTATTGCGGAGTCACTTGTGCAAACCTGGAAGGTAATGTGCCACTCCCCTGTGATTTCTTCTGCTGTTTTGTCTCTATTTCCATTCCCCCCCTCCTGGTTTTATTTACTTCCTTGTTCACGCTCCATTGTCAATAGTTGGCGTGGCAACAAGAGCAGTGTTTATTAATTTCTGCTCTGTTTGCAGCCAGCTCTCCACTGTGATCGATGCTGTTGTGTAAGCTATGCCAACCTGTGGCTACTGCTGTCTGGTTTATTGTATCTTTCTTGGATTTCTTTGGGAGTGAATAATTTTTAAATAAAACAGTTTGCAATGGAGCCTATTGTCCCCAGGGACGTTATAGACCGTCCTGTGTCCCCTGTGGCTCTGCCCACAGAGATGGTCAGGACATGGAGATACACTGCTCTGCTGTGAAACCTCTGAGAGGGTGCCAGCAGGTGAGGATCAGTTGGTTACACGGGCTGAACCCATCTCCCTTACCCTCCTCCTCTCTCTCCATCCCTGTTGCACTTTTGGCAGAATGTCTGAGAAGCTCCACGTGGGGACCCAAGTTTCTGCTCTCCTGCACAATTCTGTGGTTGAAGAGCAATCTTGTTTTTCCCTCCTGAACTCATGAATCGTGTCCCCTTAATGGGCCTTCACTGGGAAAGCAGCAGCCCTCGCCTCAAGTGTGGCACAAAGTGGACAAAATGTTCATTGTATGGCAGGCTTGCTTTGATTGCATTTAAGTCAATATTGTTAGCTACACTTCAGAGGTGTAGTGAGGGAGAAAGAATAATAGATGTTTGCAACAAAGTAGAAAGTGCAAGGTTGTCTGGGATGGGGGTCAACAAGCAGCAAAATTTCATTAAGAAATAAGAGCCTATTAGTAACTCAAATTGAAATCAAATTGCCTTTTTGCAAGCTAAACCTAATGGAGGAGAGGAAACGGGTGGGATGGGGATGGGGATGGTGGTTTAGGGAAGCTCACCCACAGAGGATGCCGTATGCTGCCAGCACCTGCTCTGGGTGTCTGCTGGAATAAGCTTCAGCCAGTTCAGCCCAGGCCGTTGCTGTCTCGCAGATGTGCAGCTCGCTGGGCTGAACATAGCACTTCAAAGCAGAGCAGTCACTAGTGTGTAGTGTCACTAGGCAGGCATCTCCCTCGCTGCAGTGCAACATGTGTTTCATGCAGCGGTGTTGTCATACGGTTATACCTGGGTAGAATTATAATTGTCACTGTGTGTATAAAAACTCCAAATCTTATTCAGTTTGAGCACCTAGAAATAAAACCACATTGTTCAACAATACAGGTGATCATGTTATTCTTATCCAAAACGTCTGTCTTCCACAACCTCCCTATAAGATCTGCTAAGTATTTATGGAGCTGCACAGATGGAAGAAGCACCTTATCTGCACGAGAATGTGGTACCAGATGATCATCCAAAACTGATTTTATTTTTAGTGATTTAATTAAATGGGTGCAATCTGTGTTAGGATTTCTCACTTGAGTTTAGGTAAACTTTATCTTGAGCCAAGCTAAATGGCAGTCTATGTCCACATGTGGATCGGTGCTAGTTTAAGCACATCTATTTATATCCATGCCTGTGGTTAACCTACTGTAACTGTCTCCCACAGACAAAACCTAGTATGAGAACTGTGCCTTTGTGATGTAATTAGTGTGGCATCTGATTTATTTAAGTAATTTATTTCCTTGTGAATTCAGACTGGCCATCTCTGGTAGTATCAGCCTCCTATCAGTCTGTGGGTGTTGTACATCACCTTTCACTGGGCAGACTTAAATACAACATCTTTCACCTATCTCTGAGCACTGCAGGTGGTGGAAGTGGGTGCTTTTTTTTCTTATTGTAGGTAAGAAGTGCTGCCAGAAATACCTCCTGTGCCACCCAAGTCATCCAGCTCTTAAAGCACATACATGGCTCCCGTAAGTGAATTTGTGACCAAGTCTGTGTTTCCATTGGAAAGCTGCATTATTCCTGGAAGAAAAGTGGACAGTTTATTAAAAAATATTCCCATGTATGAACTTGTTTTCTCATGGAAGAAGCTCTGTGACAGAAAGTGAAGTCTTAGCTTCACTAATGGGGTTACCTTTCCTGGAGCTGCCTTTCACTGTGGCAAAGTAAACCAGCTTTATTTAAAATTGTAGCACAGTCCATTTCTGTGCTTATTTTTCTCCCCTTCATAATGTAGGGGCTGACCCCAGACCCTAGATGTAGCCCCTCTGTGTTTTGGCATCACAAACTGGAAATTGCAGATAAGATGACTGCTTACAATGCTGTTTCCAAAACTTTCCTTTTCCCGGCTGCTGGAGGGAATGACACTTTGCAGTCATACCTCATTTTAAGCAATGATACGATGCACCCTGCTGTTTTGCAGTTACCTTCATTCCATTTTTTGAGTTATTTCAGAACCATCCAGGTGTGTTTGTGGCTTAAAAATCATTGCTGACCCAGAAGGAAGAACTCGATATGTTAAGTTTCCTAAACAAACAGCACTGCTTTATTGTGGGTTTTAGCACCATGCTCTGCCTTGTGCCATGGAGCTCAGCAGGCAAAGGAGTAGAAAGGAATTGTGCCCCATGTATTTTTGACTTAAGCACCATATTATAAAACCAGGGGGGTTGGGCTTATTCTTTTGGTTTTTTCAACCAAATGGCTTCTGATTCTGAGGGCTCCTAACCTGCTCCACGTGGCCGGGCAGGATGCAAGCCAAGTATCAGTAGGGCATAATGAGCAGGGTCAGGAAAGCAATTTATGACATGTCACTACTGGAGGCAAACATGGAGAAATTATGTTTGGAAGGAACCAAAGTTGAGGGCAGCAAATATTTTTCATGGTCAAAAATAAAAGCCAGGAGTTTTCATAGGTGGTTGCTTTTTTCTTCATCTTCCAGTCGTGCAGTTACTTTGTTTGAACTCAACTAAAAACTTACCTTCCATCTCCCTTTTTCATATAGAACATATCCAGGTTCTGAGGATGAGTGAATGACAAAGGGGGACAAGGAGATGATTACTCTGAATACATAACCTTCACCTGCAGTGCTCTATCTTTAAGCTGCTAATTTCTCACTCTTGGCTACCATATATTTACTTCTTGTTGCCTTTTTAATTAGAACAGCTGACAAGGTGCTTTTAGGAGTAACTTTCATGCCACGTGGCATCTAATAACACTGTTAGCAGGACAGCTGGGCTCTTTAAATCTTGATATAATGTGACCTTTCTTCCTTGGCTAAGAGGGAAGCCTGGCATCAGGATATTTCTCTGATGGGAAAGTCAGTGCACCAGAAATGCATCACTGCTTGCTCTAAACTGGCTCTCAGCTAAGCTGTGGGGATGAAGGCTTGTTGCAAGCTAATAAACAGGGAATTGCAAATTCTTTTAAAACTTGGTTTTCCTGAGGATGTAAGCTCAGATTTAGCACAGACCTCAGTGCAAGGCTCTTCCCCCACTGCAAAGCCAAGTGCATTCCATGGTGGTGTGGGAGCCCTTCCCTATTGCCTCCAAAAAAAAATTCCCTTCACTGCGCTGGACGGAGGCAGAATGGGTCTGGCTGGTTGACAGATGTAGCAAGGTCTCTGAAATATTGCCATCCTGTCTTGTAGCTGGGACATGGCTGTCCTTGTTCAATGGGTTGCTAGAGAATTTCTCCGTGTCCCAGGTGGCTGTGCTTGTTTATTTGTGTTCTGGCAATCTGCAGAATTACAATGAACTACATCCTGCAAGATCTGCAAATAGTCCCCACCTATGAAATAAACAGTCTCAAATATTTAAACTAAAGCGTTGGATTATCAGATTATTACCAGTAAAAGACCTTACTGGCCTTAAGGAGTCTGAGTCACACTTTTCTGATGTTTTTTTTTTTTGATGGTGCTGGCTCTAGGAAATAATAGTTAGGACTGAGACGCTCAGTCTTTTGTTTACTCTAGGTGGTAACCACAGGATGGTCCATTTAATTAAAAATGGATAAAAGGAAGTAAATTGTGTGTGATGCAAATTCCACCCATGCAGTTTCTTGCTAGAAGGAGATGGGTAGAGTTCAGCATGGATAATTACTCACGAGACAGTCATATTGCATTGGGCAGAAATGCCTGAGGAAGAAAAATCCTTATGCATCATTTTGTACAAAAAGAACCTGAAGCCTTATCAAAATCATCTGTAATATTGTGGGTCTTATACCTTTTTTGGAAGCAGTGGTATTTCTGAGGCTGAATGCAAATAAGCAGAATTCACCCAATGCTAATGTGGTCAGTGGAGCATTTCCTCAATTACACATTCCCCATATTGCACTGAATATGGGGGTTTACTTGATTTTTTGACTTAGCAATGTATTGTTGTTCTAAAATATCTTCTGCTGGCTGCTCTCAAGGGGAAGGGCTGGAGATCTTATTTCTCTGATAAATTCCTGCAATTCTATGTGCCTAAGAGCATCTCAGGGCCATTCTTGATCAGTGGATGCTCTTCACTAGAGCTGCCTGGGGGGTGGAGGAGGAAAAGGATTTTAATAAAACAGATGAGATTTGCCATCGCTGTGGACATTGGAAAGGGTAATGTGAGACAATGACTGAAATGGAGAACAACCACCCCAGGCTGGGCTTACAATGAATTGAGCAGTATTTTCTGTTCTGGGATGATTATCGGGGTGAAGAACCATGGCTAGGGTCAGAGCTACTGTCTTCCAGCCTGCCCGTCGGGGCTGCCAAAGCTGCCTGCGGTGGTGCTTGTGTCCAAGGTGGGAATGGCATGCCATGTACAGCCCTCACTGAACGGAGGAAAATCTTTGTAAACTCTGTGATTTAGTTAGGCTTGAGTAATTTTAGCATTTGGAGACTAAAACGACCTGGTACTGCCAGAATTTGGCCTTGACATTCCCTGTGTGGTGGTAACAGATGCATTTGTACATGGACTGCTCTGGGAGACCACAATTGCCTGCTTTGTTTGAACTTTATCAGCGGTCTCTCATCTGAAGGCCGTTTCTATATGACTTAGTTACTTAGGAGTTTTTTTGGGTAGGAACAGTAGAGGTCTACTCTCTCCTATACTGAAAGGCAAGTTTTGTATATTTATTTCATGACAGTGTGAGGGGAGATGTGAGCACAAATGAAGTTAGTGGTATGACTGTGGCCGCAGGCAGAATATACCTGAGTAGGGATGTCTGCTTTTCAGCCATGTGACTTTTCACTAGGACAGCCCTCAGCAGCCTTAGGAGCACTGGAATTTCAGCATGAAGCTTGCGCACTGACTGCACTTGCTGTTATCCAGCACATTGGTACTTTAAGAGCAATGATTATAGGCTTGTGCAGTACCATTCCTACCTATATTTTTACACCTTGAGGGCTTGTCTGTCTGTAACAAGGAGCACTTGCATCAGTGAAGCTGCCACAGGTGTAAGGGAGACTCACACGTCGGGCTCCCTTCTGCCATGGCAGCCCCTCAGGCTCGTGGTTTCTCAGCCCATGACTGCCATTCCTCTCGGTGACTGCAGCCGGTGCAGGCTGCAACCAGCGGCTCCTGCACTGGGTAGAAACTGGGATTGCACCACTCCCTTTCTGGCTGCAGCCATAACACTGCACTCAGGGCAGGGAGGCACCATCCAGCCCCTGTGGACAGGAGGGTTTATGCTGGTTTTCAGCCCATCCCTCCCAAAGAGAAAGACCGTCCTATAGATGGCTTTTTATTTCTTCTCTGCTGGTAAAGGAGGTCAATCAAATGCCATAATATTATGCCTGTGGAGTATTAGAATAGCTGTCAATGTTTTGCTTGTAAAATAGTGATGACAATACTTCTGCACATTTTGTGTTGCTGGCAGCAAAAGAAATAAGATGGGAGGAAGAGTGGGACTGGATCCTCCAGTAGGAGACAGGGAGAGGCACATGGACTCTGTACAGGTACAGCAGTTTCAGTGCTAAGTCTGGTACTGTTAACTACAGCAGATACTGGGAACTGCAGTATGACTGTGGGTGCCAGGACCACATCCATCACTCCTAATACAATGCCACTCTTGGTTTTGACCTGCCCTACAAGAGCTCTCTTGACTAATAAGGGTATTGGGAAATGTCCACACATTGTTAAGCAAAAGGAGGTTATTTCCTTCCATTGTGAAAGTATATGTGATAAAGATGTATGGACAGAGGAAAGCAGCCTTTCCAGCTTGCTGCTATTTTCATCGGGCTATGAATAACCTGGTGAAATCAGTATTGTCTGTTCCGGGTTTTGTTATGTTTTGGGTAGAGATGTTTTCATATCTTTGTTACATGGACCTATGTGCAGCTCCAGGTCTCAAAGGGTGAGGTGAGTCTGGATGGTTCTGCAATGACCTAGGTGATGAAATTAGGGCATTAAGTACTGTCATCATCCATGGGTCTTGACTACCAAACCGTCAGGTTAAAGTTCCTACATTCATCCTCTTCCTATGCATGCAAAGCAGTGTCTAGTCAATGAAATCTGCTTGGCCCGTGGTGTTATTAATTTGTGCACATCCCAGCACTGAGGAAGACGTAGCACTGGGAAGGAAAGGTGAACGCTGAGAAATCAGAACCAAGACTAGTGTGCCCTGCAGATAATCTGTAAATGATTCTTGTCCGTAGGCAGATGACAGCAAGAGCACTGAGCTGGTACTGTGCACCTGAGCAGTTTGTCCTCGAGTTAGCTATGAAGAGCATTAATGTAGCTCTATTTTGAGTTGGAGCTGAGTTAAAACTCCCAGAAATAAAATAAAAATGCAGCACAAAGAGGGTGGCAGCCCCTTCAGCGCCTGCCTTTCCCAAAGCAGCTATGTTTCATGCCTGCTAGGCTAAGCGAGCATTTAATTTTCACCCAATAAAACTATTTCAAAGATATTTACTTTTAATAAATAAACAACACCCTTTTCTACTGTAATAAAAAGAAAAAACTTGAAGAAAGAGAATATATTAATTCTGTATATTAATTCTGGGCCTGTAACTTAACTTCTTTCATAAATATAATAGCTTACTGCTAGACAAACTCTACATGGGATTAGTCAAACTATTTATTTTGGAAAATGCTCTAGAACTACACCTTCTCAAGCTTTTCCTTGAGGGTGCAGCTGCATTCCCATGACCTGTGTGGCCAGCAGGCTCCAAGTGAGAGGAGGCAGGACTGTCGGCACAGGTAATTCTGTTGAGTTTGATCACCCGTGAGGGGACACGCTGCAAAGCACCAAGGAACGAGGAAACGAGCATTGTCCAGGCTGCAGGCTGTCCACACATGCTCTCCTCCATGTGCCCCAGTGCAGGTGTGCTCCCTGCAAGAGGATATTGTGCTCTGCTGAAGAAAGGTTGGTGTATATTTGCTCCTTCACTTTTAGCGGTTGGATTTTGGGTTGGTGCTACAGGAATGGCTGTCACACCACTACTTGATGCTTTGCTGAAGGGCAAAAGGGGCAGTTTTGTACAGGTAACAAAATTCCAAGTCTCAGCTGGTGTAAATGGGAGGCTCCCTGGATCCACACTCAGCACCTGGCCTTTCCCTGGCTGGCAGGGAAAACATGTGGGACTCGTGTTCTCCCTGAGTGACACTGCTCTTTATCAGTGCACTGTCCAAGCAGCTGACAAAGGAAAGGTTTATTCCTTTTATTAGTATTCCTCTTAGCTTTTCTGCAGATGATGAGAGCTTTCCTCTCTCCAAGGGGTTGGCAGAGCTGTTAGTTGTTCCCCGTTTGAAGGTTGTCTCCCTCCTGGCTGCGGAGCTGCAACCAGGCACAGCTTGCATTGCCTCTCCTGGCACTGCAAAACCAGTCTCATAGGTGAAGATACCAGGAGTTGCAGCTGTTGGGAAGAACCTTTTTGTACCTAAACCCTGCTAAGCAATTCTGTAGTAAGCTGGATGGAGGCAGAGAAGGGTGTGAGGAATGATCAGTGCTTCCTGAGTAACACCTGGAATAAGCAAACAAGAGTTCCTTCCTCTTGAAGAGAAACCACGGCGGTGACAAAGGTCTGAAAAATGAGCAACAGGGAGTAGGTGAGTGCAGCATAATCCTTGATGGGTTTTGTAATAAAACGCCTGGGGATATCAAATGAAGCAAGCAAGTGTTGGATCAAAACAAAACAAGGATGGATACTCCTGTGTTTAAAGTGTAGTGAGGCTGCAGGACTGTGGAGCTTTGATGATACTGTGAATGCTTAAAATTGATGTGAGATCAGAAAGTAACTACAAAAATCTGTGGGATGCAGAGATATTGCTGCTGCTTTGGGGAGTCCCTGCCCTGTGCCTGGCGGGAAGCTGGAGCACAGGACGGCTTGCTGTACTCTCTTGTTATATGCTGTTGGCCCATGCTAAAGATAAACTAGTGCATTACAGGGACCTTCAGTCTAGCTGGGAATGGCCCTTCCTGTGTTTTTAAACTGGACACTGAAAATCTGTTGGGAGATAAGAAACACACATCCCAGTGTGCTATTTTAATGGAACAGGCCTCCCTTCTCTGCCTGTGCTTGGGCTCTGGGTTTGACAAGCTGCACAGCAGCGTAACGCACCATCATGGATCTTCTCCAGTGACCGTAGAATTTACTGCTTCTTGGGGAGGCGCCACAAGAAATCAAAAGCTATCACAGTAAGAAATGCAGCCAGTTATGCCACGTGATAGGTCGTGCTTCTGCTTGTCTCCACACCTAGGATTTGTCCACACAGCCGGGCATGCGAGTTGATCTCTCTGTGATATTCTCTTCCCTGGAAAAGCACTTAGAAGGAAGAAAATATTTTGTATGTCCAGTGTGCTGCTCCTCTGCTCGGATTTATAGTCTTTCCTGTAGCCATGATAACCCCTTTTGTCCATCTGCATTGTTGTAACGTGTGTCAGGATCCAGCACTGAGACACTGTGTGTAAAGCACCTGAGAGCAGCCTGAGTTTGCTCTGCATGGTTGGCATCTGTCTTTAAGCAAATGCTGTTAATCCAGACACAAAGGATTCACTCGTTCACAACTCTGTTTTGCTCCAGTTGCCGGAGGACAGTCCTGACCTAGGAGGGCTACAGTAGGGATGGATGCAACTTGGTTTTTTGCTTGTCACGATTTGTCCAAGACCGGTTCCCAGCAGTGGGCTAATAACCAGTCTAGGGTAGAATCTGTCCCAGTGCTGACCGATGGCTTGCATCACTGCCCTACAAATCTGCAAGGCTTTTGTGTTTCCCTTCCCTAAGGTGTGCAGAGATGGAGAGGCGAGGGCTGGGTAGGACACAGAGAAAGTTTGTCTGAGACCCACGGGGTCCTGGATTTCTTATGGATCTGTTGATTTTGGTGTTTGTACAGAGACCATCCTTGTGGTCTGTAAAGTGTTTATTAACAAGGCTTTGAGAAGGGAGAGGATTAATTTAACAAAGCAAATCAAAGCGATATGACGCTGCTTAAGGCATGTAAGCGTGAGCTCTAGGATTAAACAGTGTGGGGGAGCAGGTGATGGTTAGGCACAGCGCAGTGTGCCTGCAACATAACACATTGTACATGTCAGTTGATTTTAATCCTTAATCTGTTACACTTGCAGACCCAAGTAAACAAATAACCCACTCTCCCTTATCGCTGTGCACCTGAGTAGTTAACGGTGGGGTTCTCCTGTTTCAATCGAGGCACAGCAGCACAGTGCTCCCATCAGAGGCTGTGGAACCTCAAGTCGCAGCAGGGACAGCCCCATGGTGCGTGCGGAGATCATTTCCCAGCCTTATTTACTGCTGCAGGCCTGGGTCAACAGCTTTGCGGCTCCTGAGACCGCCAGCAAAACCTCCAGGTGGAGCAGTCTCCTGGACCAGCTCGCTTTCCCACAGCCACTGCACTAAGTGGTTTGATTTTTAACTATTTTAAACAAAAGAAGGAGTTGGCTGTTTGGTTTCTGTTAACTTTGTCCTTCTAATGTAACTAGTCTACTAAGATAAAACATTCTTGGGGGGGAAAAAAGCCATTTACAAAGAAATAGCCTTTATTCTTTTTCTATTTGACTGCCATACTAATGAATAAATATGAGTCTCTGCTGAAAGTGTTCTCTGAAGTACTTTCAGCCCACATGTCGTGGGTTTGTTAAAAAAAAATAAAAGTTCAAGAGATGCAAATACTGTGAAAAATCTGTCCTGATACATTTTTAAAAATAAAACCTGTCCCAGAAATTTGTGTAAATATCTTTGTAGAAGTAGGTTGTACCTGAGAGCCAGAGGGGATAGATGGTTCTAACCAAGCATGGAAGAGCCATGCCAGGAGTAGATGGTGGGAGCCAAGCATGGAAGAGCCACGTCATGCTGGATGAAATAGGTTTAAACAGTAAAGATTAATCAGGGTCTTTTCTTACTGTTTGTTTGTCTGTTTCGAGTGGTATTGATGGTGTAAAGGCTATCATTGCAGTGTGTAAAGCACAGCCATACTTGCCTCAAACAAATATGAAATGTTTCCTTCCCTCCAAATATTCTTTTCAAACAATTACAGATTTTTATGACAAAGTCCATTGTTTTTATGAGCCTTTTTACGTGGTTCTGTGGTATTTCTTTGTAAGCATTAAAGTCAGATGCCTATTCTTTCTTCTAACATGTTGTTACACTTTTATGAAAAAGGCTAACATTTGGGAATGTATGATACCTAAAATACTGTAAATGTGTGAAATGATGTCAAATGAGCAAACTTCAGCTGAAATACTTGTGCTCAACTTCGGATATGCCGGTTGAAGGAAGAGGTGCACCATGTGGAGACAGTCTAAAGAGAAGTGACAAAAATGATGGCAACGCTAGCTCTGAGGAACCAGAAGGAGCTGGTTAACATGGAGGCTGAAGTATGAAGTCCTGCGAGGATGGCTGCAAAGGGGGCACCCCCAGGCACATAGGACGCGCTGACATCTATGAGGGAGATCTGGGGTAGGCAATAGTAAGAAGTTGATTGCTGCCAGTCAACTAAGCACTGAAATAGGTGACCTGGGTTGGCTGCAGCTATCATCCTTAAAGAGGTGGATTTAGATGGAGATAGGAAGGAGTGGTACAGACCTTGAGTTCAGGGAATGGGTCTGATGACCTTCTGATTATGTTTGCTGTGAAAGCTGGGATTTACTCATTTTTAATGATCTGACTCTCAAGGCTGTGGCTTTGGGAAGAAAAAGCCAACTACAGTGAAACCCACAGTCACCCAACAGTCTTGGCAACAGTGGAAAAATCCCACCTAGTGAGCTAGAAACTGCCCACATGGACACGAGAACTTCTGCACCCTCGGAGATGTGCCTTATGGCCTTCAAGTTGACCAGGAGGGAGGAATAAAGTAGCAAAGCAGCAATGATTTACTCTTTCCCCACATCCTGCAGCCTCTGGCCATTTTTGGTGTCTGTTGAAACACTAAGTGATCTGCACCCATCGTGTTTCAGTAACAAATATCAGCGCAGCATAAAGCAAAGTGCATATTAGAAAATGAGCAGCCTGTGGTATTTTATAGTGTAAAATGCAGCAATAACATTTGCAGGTTGCTGTTCTCTCGTTTTCCGATTGCTTTACAAAGGCTGGTTGCTTATCCTCAGTCTCATTTAAGGCAGGGAGAAGTGAGGAAAAGAAGAATGGAAGTAAAAAGCAAGCAAGCAATTTGGTAATTTAGATGCATGTTTTGCTTGTAGCACGCAGAGTCAACTGTTTACCTGTTAGTAGGAAAGCAGCTAAAATAAAATACTGTCTCGGTTAGGTTAATTCCGCATGAGGAGCCCGTAGGACGAGGAGGAAAGTAGGGCAGCTTGTTTTGGAACTTGCGCTGAAGAACAAATACAAACCCCCAATGTACACATTCGGTTACCATATGTCGCGCTTATCATAAAAGGCATCTCGGTGTTATTTCTTCACAGGGATGCTTGAACTCCACGGAGACAGACTTCCCTGCTGAAGGAGGTGCATGCCAGAGGTGCTGGGGTTGCTGTTGGTGAGACCAGCTTTTATGGCTGTTGAGGCAACTAAGGCAGGCGGCAAGCTCTCTCCTTCCCATGCTCGCCTGTTTGATTGACGTTGGCTTCCCAGTTGCTGCGACTGTGCCTGAAGGGAAACCAAGGAGCATAATTTTGTGGAGAGAATTTTCCTGGCAGGGGAAGGCATGCAGCACAGAGAAACGTGCCAGCGAAGAGCCTGCAAGTGCAAGTCCAGGTTTTAACACATCTTCCACCCAAGCCTTGCTTCTGTGAAGTCCTTTATCTCCAGCCCTGTCTTGCTCAGCGCACCAGGGTGGGCTGCACAGGGGCTGCCCATGGCACTGCAGCGGTCTGGGAAGGATTAGTTCCTGGTGTGGCATTGCTTCAGCTGTCTGAAAAACTGAAGAAGACTGCAGGGAGGATGTTGGACTTGAGCTTCCTGACTGAGGAGGAGTATGAGAAGCTGATGAAGGTTCTGCAGAGAGATGCAGAGCTCAAGAAGAAGGATGGTGATCGCATCAGGTTAGTGAGCGTGCAATAACAGCATGATGCGACCTTCCCTAGGGGGGACTTTTTTACTTCTTTTGGAGAGGAGTATGTGTGCATGTGTGAGTGTGTGTGTGTGCATGTGCAACAAGGAGAGCTGCAGGCTGCAGCAGTGCTGTCCCTTTTTGCTCAGATCCTGACAAATCTTTTTATTGCACCTCCTGCTTTCTCAGCCATCCTGCTGTCACTGCTGTCGTCTCTGCAAGACTGCAGAGCTGAACTCTCCTTTTGAGTTAATCAGCAGCTTTTAGAGACGCCAAGGGAGGGAAATGATTCCTTTCCTGCTCTGGGAAGGAAAATGCTGATTTCTTGGTATCTGAGGTCTGAGCGGGAGAGTAGCTGCTTCCTGGCTTTCCTCATTTGGAAGCACGGAAATCCCACAGAGTGTTTGAAAATGAGACTTCACACCCCCACCTCTGCTTTTTGTTCCTCTGGTTCTCTTTGAGATGTGTGTGTGTGCAGCATCCATCGTGCAGGCAGAGGGGGGCAGTGGGAGGCTACATGTTGTGTGAAAGGTTTGCAGGGAGCTGTTTCAGAGCCCAGAATTGCTCTCAGTTCAGCTCACTTGCCACTGGCCATCGTGGAGCTGTGTCTGGTTGATCAAGATTGCTTGTTGCTGCTGTCACTATTTAAATGCCAGCCATTAGACCATCTGGGTTGACAGTAATGCGCCAGGCTCGGGAAGCTGGCACCAAACTCTCCACAGCAAGAAACAAGTAGTTCAGAGTGTGGGTGGCGCTGTGCCAGTTTGTCCCTGCTAAGGATATGAGTCTTTGACTTGCTGTTGAGCCAAAATAGAGTGAGCCCAATGCAGGAGGGATACTCAGGCTTGGAGGGGGAGAGGGTACCTCTGCAGCAGGCTCTGGGGAGCGTACGTGCCCTGGCCTCTGCTTAGGGTTGAGAGCTAGGGAAACTGAGAGTGGATGGTGGTACACAAGGAGATTGGGTCTGAGGTGTGTGTGTCTGCATGCTCTCTTATCTCCCGTGAATTGGAACAAGGTCTCAAAAAGGTTTGCTCTTTTTTTCTTTTTCTAAAATGCAGTAAAAATTCTGCTCTGCAATGGAGAAAAATGTGCTTGAGTTATTTCAGTTTTATCTCAGTTCTCTTTGGAAGCTGTTGCACAGAAGGCTCCCATTTGGGAGCAAAGTAAGTTACATCCTCACTAGGATGGTGCCAAGTGCCCCTTGCGGTCAGTAGGGCTGTGTGCAGTAAGACCTTTGGTGCAAGTGTGGACGTGTTTGGCTCCAGCACAACTTGCCTGCTGAGGGAAATTAAGTCAGTGGCATTACATGGATCTGGCGTCAACAAGATTAAAATATATTGCTACATCTCCTCTGGCCCAGCACCTCGAGACCCTCATGGCACAGATGCAGCCCTGATCTAGACGGGAGGTGTGCAGCTCCCTGGCTCTCAGTTGTGCTGGGCCACCAGCACTGCCTGTGGAGGCTTGAGCCAGGTTATCACATACCTTCTCCCTTCTAGCCGTTAGGCAGCTAGAGGATCCACAGTTATCTGGGGGTTTGCTCCTTCTTCATGCTGAGAATTGGACTGAGTTGGATTTTCCTCTGGTTTCTCAGGTTTCACAGGGACCCTGAACTGTGGTGAGCTGTGGGAGGCAGTGCCTGCTGAACCGCAGTGAATTCAGCAAGCTGTAGTGCAAAAACAAAATAAGTGGAGGAGGGTTAAAAGTAGAGAGCACTAATCGGTTTAAGTGCCAAAACCCAGCTCTGGGTGTGCCTGAGCGAGTTACAGTAGGAAAAGCTGTGCTCGGGAAGGAGGGCTGACTGAGTGCCAAAATCGGCATGGCAGGAGAAGCAGGGAGAGGAGCGGTGCCTGGGGAAAATGCTGCAGGGACAAGTTGCTCCCATAACTAACAAGATTTATTTCCATCATTCACATCATATTTGATCCAAAAGGTTTTGCTGCTCATAAAGAGATTAATAGACAAATAAAATGGAGAAGTGCAACACCTGCAAACAGCCCCCATCCCTTCTCAAACCCGCAGGGCTGCAAAGCAAATGGACAAAACTCCTTGCCAGGTGACTCTGATTTGCATTTGTAAAATTTAGAAAGGTGAAGTCCTGTGTTTACAAGTGCTGTTTCCATTTCAGATAGTAAATAAGTTAACTTTTGGTTTAATGCTGGTTTGGCCCATGTGATTGAATAGAATAATCACTGGATCCTTCGTAGTATCAGACAGGTGAACCGCACGGATAATTGTTACGAAGGCAGCTCAAGGGAAGTTGAAACCTTGGAGATCTTTCTGATGTGTAATGTTCTCATTGACTTTCAGGCGGATACAAGACTCCATCAAGGATGAAAAGAAGAAGAAGTTTGTGACAGGTGAATGGTTTTTGGAAGTGAAGGCAAAACGGTTTCAGGAAGACTTAGAGGGGCCGGATCTACTTCGAGCATCGATTAGAAGGAAAAAGGGCAAACTAGAAAGTAAGTATGGGAGTGTACATCTTACGCAAACAAAGCGGTGGACCGAAAAAAGTAGTCAAGTATGGGGATCTCCCTGTACTGGAAGCCTATTGTGGACTAGCCTTTGTGTTCTGATAAGGGGGTTCACAGCTAAGAAGAAATACCTGATTATCAAAACAAGGGCCAAAGAAAGAGGCAGAAGACCAAGGCAAAGCTGTTTACTAGCTACGTGCAGTAAATGCCTTTTCTCCACTTCAGCTTCTTTCTTCCAGAATGTCTGTTTGTCAGACACTGGTATAATTTCCCGTCACAGAAGCTACAAAGAAGAGGTTGGTGTAGGGTAATTTCTGGCATCGAACTGATATGTGTGGGTCAAACACCATGCGCTTCCTAGAGTGGTGTGACAAAATCAGCCAGCAGCCAGCTGTTATGGCCCTCCAGGGTGGTGATGGGGTTTGTCACTTCTCTACAAAGGGACAGGGCATCTCTCTTCTCCTGGCAAGTATTTGCCCTCTGTGAGAGGCGAATGATAGTCCATGCCTAGTTTTTTACATGGGAATATTGCCAAGGTACAGTGTGGTTTTCAAAGTAAAAAGGGCTTTGGGACCACATCTGAATGGTAGCCAGGCTGCTGTGCCATAGCAAGGGAAAGTCTAGGACCATGTGCTAATTCCAAGCTGTTGTTTGACACGCAAGTGAACTCTCGTGGAGTGCAAAAGATCAGATCAGATTTGTCATCTCAGGGCACAGAATAGAAGAGATCAGCCCCATGTGAAACAAGCAGGACTGTTCTGTGAGTCCCAACGTAACCAGCCTGGAGCTGGCACTTCATGCTGAACATTTGTGCAAAGCAGAACTGGGGATGATTCACATCCAGTCCTCAGCATGAAGACAGGTCAACCAACTCCACAGCAGGACTGTGGGGCTGCAGCCCTGTCTCACACACCCTTCTTGATTATTTGTTGGGGTGGGTAAGCACAGGTACTCAGATGTGGCTCTGCTGCTCTGGGGAAGCCATAGCCCTGATAGACTGCTCTAAGCAAAGTCTGACACGGTCCCCAATATATGGACCTCGTAGCTGGGCTCTGTTCTTTTGCAATAAAGTCTTCTCATAGATAGAGGGTTATCTTCCATTTGTCCAAAACTCGGACATCATCTCCACCAGTTCAGGTTTCTTTCCTGGGTCCAGCTGCCCATTCCTGCTGTGGGGTAGCAGCAACATAGATCACTGCTTTGTTTGATGGGACTCACTGGCCAGGATATCTCTGCAACATTAGTTGCCTGGGCTTAATATGCCCCTCTTAGCCCCACATTACTTAAACATATTTTCAAAGCTAAATGCTGGCACTAACCAAGAGCCTCATTTTCTTTTTGCTTTTACTTATCCCTGAGAGCTCTTGTAGCATAGCATAGATTCATTGGAGTCCCTGATGGAGAACTGTTCAATCCTATTTCATATGAAGTTGCTTTTATCCTTGGTATTAAGGATTCATGATGTCATTAAATTTACTATTTTATCATCCCTCCAGAATGCTAAAACATATAAAACCTTTTCCAGCTTGGCAGAGTTGCTTAGCCATTTCTACAGAGTATGGTCTTTGCTATTTGGGGGATGTGCATTTGTGCTCGCACCCTCTTTGCATGAAGAGACAGATGCTCCTGCAGCCCCTCTGCTGGGGCCCAGGTCAGATGAATGCTCTGTCATCTGCAGCTCCACTCGTAGCCTGCAACAAACTGGATTCATCTGCCTTTTGCCCTGCCCTGCCATTGGCACCCTTAGCTTGCAGCCCATTTCAGGAAAGCAAATTTGAAGTATTGTTGGTTTTAGATTTAACTTTTACTGCTGATGTGCATGTATGAGATGAGGTCTCAGATTGTCTCCTAAAATAATCTCCTTATGAATATAGTAGTAATATGCAAGTTATATCTTTGCATGTGCATTACTTGACTAATGCAGTTCTAAGAAGGAAGAAGTAAATGTTACTAAATTACTGTAGTAATTATATTTAGATTTAGCCCTCTATTTTTCAACCTTTTTCCTTCTCCTTCTTTTTGTGTTCTCATGGGTATAACATGACTTTGTTCCTTCCTCTTCCTTTTCCCACTGCTATTTTACAGCAGTGATTTAGGATCAAGATTCTGAAGCCGGTATTTTCACCATACTGTTGCCTGTTGCATGCTTAGCCCCTGCAGTGATTACTGTCTGCATTGCCTCCCCTCACACGTGAGGTGAGGGCAGCAGTTCCCTCATCGGCTCATCAGCAAAAGTATTGCACCGGTGAGGGCAGTGCTTGGCCCACTGGGGAACAAGGATGAGGCCCTTTACAAACAGTTCGGCCATGCAGCTCACGTTTAGTCTGCAGTAGATTAGATAAGGGCTTTTGTTTGCCATCTTGACACCTTTTTCCTTCTCCTGGAAACATCGGAGTCATTCACCTTCTGTTGGCTTGCAAGGTGATGGAGGGGTGCTGTTCATTTAGCCAAATTAGTTGGACTCGATGATCTCAAAGGTCTTTTCCAACCTTATGATACTGTGTGTGTGTGAAATCAGTGTAAAGATGTTCATGACTCCAGGGCTGTTAATCCTGAGTTAAGTCTTTGATGATTGTGTTAGGCAGCAAAATGAGAAAATTCATGCATGGAAAAGCCCCGCTGAGATAATTGCTGGCATTCCCTTTGCATGGTAAATGGGCTGAGGAGGGGTGAAAATTTGTGGCTCCACAGGAAGATGCCCAGTGACCTTTTCTGGAGGGGTTGCATGGATCCCTAAGGGTCTATACACAGTTGGTATTGGTTATAAGAAAAAACACTAGTGACTGGCAGTAATAGAAATCTATAAAATAGATACCCTGTATTTAAACTACGGTGTGCAGGGCAGCACAGATGGATGAATTTGGTGCTAACTTCTCCTTGAGCTTGTGTGCGATGGATGAGATCTAAAAATCATCTAAGAGACTCATTTTATCCACCCACCAAGGCAAGTCAGCCCCGATGGCGCAGTGCTTTCCCCAAGCAGTGTCTGTGTTTTAGAGTGATATGAAATGAGGAAAGCAGATAAAGTGTTAGAGCAGGAGTGCCACGGTACATATATATTTTAATATATGTATGGATAAGTTCAACTGGTCAGGCCACTACTAATTTTTGTTGGAATTTGCTACTCATTTTGTCTCATCCTAAAGTTAGCAAAGGCATTTTGCTTGTCTTGATGGATTATAATGTACTAATAATCTATTTGTTTGTGGTTAACTAGGCCAGGTATAGCTGTGTCAGTGGCTGAGGGCAGTGACTTGGATGGGAGGAAGCAAACACCTCCCGCTGCTGCTGCCAGCCGGGAGAGGGGAGCTCTGCCTGAGGGGCAGGTGTCAGTGAAGAGCTAATACGATGCGATGCCTTTGGAAATGAGGCAGGTAGAGGGAAAACGTGGGAGCTCTGTGTTCAATTCCTCTACTCGCAGAGCAGCTACCTCCTGGCATTGCCCTTTGTTGGATCTGGGGCAGAAGAGGAGGATATGGCTCACTGTACAAATAAACGCTCCTCAGTGTGCCTTCCCATGCCTGCACATGACGTGACCTGCAGGTGCCACCAGCCATGCCAGAGCTTGTCTCTCCCAAAACAATGTTCAGCAATGCTTTTTGCACATCAATATTTACATGGACAAAACAGTCCCTCTTTCAGAAACATGTTTTCTAAAACCTGCTCGTTTTTACACAGCCAGTCTCCTGTCTTCCAGTGAGAGCGACTCCTCAACTTCCCACCTCTGCAGAAACCAGGGCGTCACCCAGCTGCCATCTCCTGTGTGTGCCAGATGTGGTCTCAATGCAGACAGCCCAGAGCAGCGCCCACTGTGGTCCCCTGCACCACAGGGCCAGGTGCTGGGCAGGGAGGGAGAGTTGGGACTGCAGCATTTTCCTCCTCAGGGATGCACAGGCAAGGGAGAATGAAGCTCCATCTCGGGATATCGCTGTCATCTGCAGCCTGACTGTGCTGATGCTGGGTTGCACCACACGGGCAGCACTAGCGTGACATTGATATCACACCCGGTCCATAGGACTGATCTGCTCTTGAGCTTAGTGGAGTTTTCTACCCAGATAACAAGCAAAGCTGTATTATTGAATGTCACTTCTGAGTCCTTTGAGCCTCTGCTGCTATTGTATTGTGTAATGAAATATGTTGTGGAGAGACTTGGCAGTTTTTGTAGCCAGTAGATTTACTCTTTAAAATAGACCTACCTGCATGTGTATAAATATGTGCAGATCTTGTTGACCAGACTAAGCTTAGTTTTTCATCACTGTTTGGGAGTTTAATCCTTTGGGGTTTGCAGTAGCAGGAAAGCCTGTTTGCCAGCGAAAGGTTTAATGCAACTTATAACCTGGCAGGCTCTTCTAAAGGTTGCCATCTTCTATTGTTTTTTGTTTAGGGTCCTTGGGAGCTCAGAAGACACAGCTGAGCCTTGTGCCAGTAAAAATAGCAGGGCCCTCCTCATTAACTGTATTGGCCTCCTCCTTTGTTTGCCAAGATCCGATGACTTTGAGTCAAAACAGGAAAGGGCTGAATTTAAGTCCTGGAATGGATTAACCTTATTGACAGCAGCGGTGGTGTCCTCTGAAGGTTTCCAGTGATGTGACAGCTCCTGGCGTGAGTCAGGCGTTAGGCAGCTCGCTTGGGCCTCTCAGACCTGTGGGGTCTGGAGTGCCTTTGCTGTGTGGGGATTGCGGCAACTCTGCAGAGTCCCTCATCAACCATCCTGCTAAATCCAAAGGGTATGTCTATGGGACTCATTTAACAAGCTTTTTCTCTCCCCAAATAAAACACACCAACTGTTACAAGTTTAAATAAATGTCATTTCTCAATTGTCTCTTGTTATATTGCAGGTGAGGCCAATGAGCACGTCCAGATGGGCCTGGAAAGCAAAGCTGCCCCGAGTCCTGCCTTCCTCGAGCACACTGCTGGCACAGGAGAGGAGAGGTAACTGCTGCTGCTTGTGCAATGCTCTGGCTGCTGCTCTTACTTCTAATGAAAACTGAATGCTCCCCATTAAATCCTGGTCTTTAACTGAGTTTCCAGGACTGTGTAAGTAATAGGTTATATAGGATATTTTTTAAATCCTTTTCCAGGAATTGTCAGAATATCAATCCTCCCCAGGTAACTAAGTGCTAATGTGCTGATGCCAGAAAGGTCTTTTCCTGCATGATTTGATAAGGGGTCACTAAAATGGAAGTGCTCTCTAATGTCAGGATATTCTGGTTAGTTTTTCAAAGTAATTACAGCTTGATTTGTTTAATTTTTGCCATGGAGCAACAGTAACAAAATGAACTGTTTGAGGAAACCGCTCATTTCCTGCTAGTGCCAACCTCTGTGTCCAGTGCTCAGCACTCTCCATCAAGGTTTGGTAGGATTTCACATTTTGCTGACTGAGCAGGAACACCCACTGAAAGCACTCCAACAAGAAAATCAGTGACCTCACTCAGTATTCGTGGACTGGAGAAGCCTTTAATATACTCACATATTCATTTATTGTTGCTCCCACCTCATTTGCATGTTTTTGTCAGCAGATGAGGAATCAGTCTTCACACATG
This sequence comes from Neomorphus geoffroyi, assembly GCA_033558235.1. Taxonomy (NCBI): domain Eukaryota; kingdom Metazoa; phylum Chordata; class Aves; order Cuculiformes; family Neomorphidae; genus Neomorphus; species Neomorphus geoffroyi. The sequence goes on along the minus strand of JAUMJM010000045.1, from coordinate 7,364,154 downwards.
GCAATTACTTCAGCTAAATACTAAATATGGCCCTTGACAACACTTCCAGACCTGTTGCAGCTGATCATTGGCTGTTGGTTAATAAAGAACCCATAGGCAACAAGCCAAAGATGCTCCTGCTTTACCAGTCCAGCAATGGTCCTATTGCTTTTTTGGGGGGTGGATTAAATCCTGAAAATCTCTCTTTGCTATTCTAATCCAACCCTGAGCACAAAGCATTGTCATCTAAAATCTTACCAGCTTGACTGCTGTTCTCCATCCAGACAGCAGCCACCACTAGAGACTCCCAAAGATGGTGGAAACAGTCAGGCAAACTGCTTGTGATACGTATTTCTAGTTAGTAATAAACGTATATTCCAAGCATGAAGATTTATATCTTGTACTATAGTTTTGCCCTAACAATTGTTGTCATAATTGTTCCTGTAGTTTCTAAATCCTCCATCGGTTTGTTTATGCCTTTGGCCTGAACTGGAAGGCATGGCCTGTTCTTTCTTGGGCCATAGCATGGAAACACATCTCCCTCCTCAATGGCTCTTGGGCTCTTCTGCCACTAATGCTTCCTGTGTTTTTCCCTGTTTTTCTCCCAGAATTGGAACATCTCAATAAAACCTTGAAGTTGACACCACTGTTTTTATTGAGCAAGTTCTTCACTTACTGCAGTGGGAGACTCGTCCTTACTCCAAGTTCAGGCCATTTAACCTGTTCCCCAGTCCTTCCAGGCAGTAACTGAGAAAAATAAAGGCACCGGATTTGGGTAATCTGACTGGGAGAGCAGATAAAAGCGGCAAAGTACCTGAGCAGAACTGAAGGGAAATGATGTTGAAGACTACGTGATCACCCTACCAGGCACTTCACCACCACTGATCTCCTTGCTCAAGTGTTTTTCTTCTCCCACAGGTCCAGCACATTTGCTGTTGATACCACAGAGGAGCCTAAAATCTGGCCAAAAGCAAAGCCAAGATTTCCTGTCCCACTGTCTGCATCGCACAAGGTATAAGCACAGTGTCTGCACTTTGTTTTGTTATTCCTTGGACCTTTACACAGTCTGTACCTGCTGGCAGGGGCTCCACAGACTGCCTGCTATGGTGTCTATGGTCAAATAAAAGTAATTTTTCCAGTCTTGCCAATTTATATACACTGATAGGGTTTGTTTTCCATTCAGAGATCCAGTATACATGATGTCTCTTCCTCAGAGAGTGACACTGGAACAAGTCCATTTGTGGCTGCATCAAACAGCTTGCATGTTTCTAGCAAAGGTAAGGGGTTTCTTCAGTGAGCCGCTGGCGTTTTTGTTATTCAGTGTTAAACACCAAGAGATAAGATGTTATTTTGTGTATACAAATGAATAACAAAGAGTGTTTCTTACCTGGGCATCTAAGAATGAGCTGCCAACATTTGTATGAATTGTGGCCAAGGCAGCAGGGACCAAGAAAAAAAAAATCCAGTGATTAAAACTTCTACTGGCTCTCAGTACATTTTAAACCGAGTACTCGGCTTACAACTCCTTAACCCAGAGATTCAAGTTACCTTCTCTTTCCTACTTTGAATGTATAGTGTGCTTTTGGCACATAGCAAATAGCCAACAGGAAAGTTGGCAAACTGAAAGGAAAGCTGAAGACAAGTACCCAGCTTACAGCAACAATTTAGAGGATTTTTTCCCCATGTCTTCTTGCAGAGAGAAGGGCTGGGGTTTTCAGGGCTTTCTTCAAGTGGAAGAAAGCTTGATAGAGTCTTAAAATGGGGAGGAATCAGGACATATTGGTGCTTTCTCGAAACTCCCTCTGGCTTCTGTTTGAGAAGCTGAAATCCAGAACTTCCAGGGAAATACAATGTGATGTGGTGGGACAGGCTGTGAGCATTTTTTGTCGTTGTAGGTCATGGAGTATCTTCATTGCCCACCAAGCTTTCAGAAGATGCTCTGCCTCAGCCCAGCAGTGCAGCTGGAGGAGAAGCTCTTGATGGGGCCACAATGGGGGCAAAAACTCCACCCGAAGAAATTTATGCTCCCAGCAAAATACCAGTTAAGAGGAAAACAAGCAGAACTTTTTCCAGATCTGTGCAGTCTGTGAGTCACGCGAGGCCAGCAGAGAACAGTCTCACAAAGAGAGAGCTGCTGGCAAGCCCCAAACCATGGACCACAGAGGGGGAAAGCACCCAGATTGTGAAGCAAGGCATGAACTATACAATCTCATCAATGAGTAACAAAGAGGAAGATGTTGGCCTTGATCGTGAACGCTTCCAGAACTTGAAGAACTTCTGGGAGAAGGGAGCAGACTCTGCAGCCATGGGAAATGTGCCAGATGACCCGAGCTGGGTGGAGGCAGATGGAAGGCAGTTCAAGCTGTGCCGCTCGTTCTCTGTGCAGTCTGGAGAAGACCAGAACAGTGAAGGAAAACCTGGTGTCTTCAGCAAAGCAAGAACCCCCTACAAAAGGACAATAACCTTGTCTTCTAGTGAGGAAGAACCAAGCTACGTAGCCCCTGCAAGGAAGGGTTCAGTTTCCCTTGTTCCTAGATCAATGTATGCCAAGAGCAAAGGTGGCCTGGGTACAAGAAATAACTTGCTGAGTGAAAGCAATGGGAAGCTGCTGGTGCCAGAGGAAGAGAAAGTGGCACAGCGCAGCTCCAAGAAATCCAGATTGCCTGTGCGAGCGCCTTCCGTCAAAATCGAGTCGCCTACCAAAGAAGTGTCTGGCAGCATGTTTGAGCCAGGGACGCCTACAGATGAGTTTATCATGGCAGAAGAACGCAAGCACACCACGAATTCCCTGGCAAGCAGCATACAGATACTGATTGAGCCTGTGCTTACAGATGGTGAAAATGATGATGAGAAAAAAGAAAGATCTGATTTGGGCACTCACAACAATATGGAAATAAATGGAGAGATACCCAAGGAAAAAATGTCTGAGTCTTCAGACAAGCCAACACTCGGCGAACCAACCGGAGAGAGAAAAGCTGGTCAGGGAATGGACTCAGCTGTTTACTCAGGTACTGAGGGCTATAACTGCACCCGGTGAAATCCCAGTGGTCATCCCTAAGCCTGTTTTCTTCCCTAGCCCTTCTGCATTTTGCATGTTTTCTTCATTTGCCTGTTTATCTTGTATTGCGATTTGTGCAGAGTTAGCATGTGTGGAATGTGTTTAGCAAACAGCTCTGGGAAGAAACTGTGTCATGTGGTGGAAGTGTAAAAGTGGAGCAGTGCTGTGTTCCCTTGCCCTCCTCCCCTCTACCAGTCCTCATGCCTTACCTGCAAGCACCTCAGCTTGGAACAGCCCTGCTTTTCTTTAGCGCTGCCTCCAGCAGGTCACAGTAACTTACGTTTTTTCACTCTCTGGGAAGACTGTACTTTCTTCAAATGCGGGGCTGGAGGAATTCTTTCTGGTGGTAGAGATGTCTGACACACATAGAAGAAATAAAATGTTTGTAATGAATACTTTGGCTGTTAGGCTGCCTTGATATAGCTGCTGGCTGTTAGTGCTTAAATGATGGTTTTCAGTCTTTTGAGAATGCATAAGTGAATTTGGGTATTAAACTGCAACATAACTGGGCTGAACAAGGAGTCTGATCTTTATGGGTTCTGATACCACGTTCTCATCATGATGGTGTCAATAATATGACCACTTCATTGACATCTTCCTCTGGGTTTGATGGGCTCTTGTAGCAACTGTTACTGTGTGCAAAAGTTATTTTTAATTGCAATTTATTTTACACGTGGGCTCTGATTGCCCACAGCTCTGCTCTCCACCAAGCAAAGACCTAGGAAGAGAGAGCTTCTTATCTCCTTTTTCCAAGTTTCCTGTCCTCGTGTGTACATGGATAAGATCTATTTGAGAGGATTTTTCCATAGACTCGTCTGATTTTGATTTTTAACTGTGTCATTTCTTGGCTTGTTTCCTACCTTATGGTAGGATTTCTGTTGAAATCCTGAGTTGCACTTCAGGTAAACATAAATATTGCCTTCTGTACCAGATGATTCTTATATATTTGAGGTTATTTTGCCTTATTATTGCATTCATTTCAGGATGATACTAGTAGATGGCTGTTTTGCACTGGAAACTCTTTGCAAGTGCTGGTCAGTTTTAAAGACTGAATTAATTCAGTGTTTATGATTCCCATAATAGTGTGAATAGTTATTCTCAGGGTGAGACATTAAAGCACAGGGATGATTTGAAAGCAGTCCTGTGTAATGTAACTGCAATGTGCCCTAAACAGAGCGAACAAGCCGGGAGAGACGCACACACTTGTTGACACATTGCCCATTTGTGTTTATTTATTTACAATGTTGATTTGGCTTTTCCTGTATTCCAGAGGAAGATGGGGATCGTTCTCCTGCTGCTCAGGCATTGGCCCGAGCAAATAGTATTAATCTTGCGAAGAGCATGGTGAACATTTACACAACCACAGAGAGTGAGTAACATCTTTCTTTCTCCTTTTTTGGTTTGAATTCCCTGAAGGTAATATATTACACCAAGTTCTGCATCCCTGCTGCTTCCATGCATGTACCACCAGGAAAGGAAAATGACATATTGTTTCATCATCAAATTAGAGAGCTTATAGTGCCTAAAATTAAATTCAGAGCCAGGAAATTGCAGCCAGATTTATGATGTGTTACTCAGTGTCTTCAGTGAAAGCCACATGGGCTTCAAAGAATTGGCAAGCAGCTTGTACCCATCTCTCCTCTTCCCCCGCTGAGTACTGAGGGAGCTGTGCCACAGCTGGTGCCGTGGATTAATCAGAGGTGCCAGACCTCCTGTCCAGTGTATGAGTGTGCTGTAGATTCCTGTCACACGCTGGCTGGGCTTGTGCCCTCTGGGCTCACCCAAAGCAGACTGTTTGCTGGACTGATCTCCCCAGCTACCAGCTGGGATATGCTTCATGGTGACAGTTCCTCCCTGAGAAACCAAGAGAAGCTAAGGAGAAGGCAACCAAGAAAGCAGTAGCAAAGCTGAAGAATCCTGTGGCCAAGAAAGCTGTCTGTGCCACCAGGAAGCACCAGAAAGCTGCAGCTGAGGAAAGGGGCCTGAAGGAAAGCAGCAGCAGCAGCCTCTGTAGCCACAAAACCCACTAACAGTCCCCAAAAGGTGAAAACAGGCAAGGCAAACCCAAGGGGACAGCTAAGAGGTTGTCTAAAAGCACAGTGGTGAGGCCAGGCCTGCCGGGAAGGTGAGAGGTGGGAGGGCTGGGAAGGCAATGCCTGAGGAAGGATAAAGCCACGTAGAGGACAGTGCAAGAGAGAGAGACTCAACCCTGGTTATGGAAGGGAGGAGAGGCCCCATGGAGGCTATCTTAAAGGCAGCCTGCGGGTGGGATGCGCTGCATCACCCTGTGACTGTGCCTGCTCCATCTGGTAGCCTCATGCCAAGTGCATGTCCCATCGTATGGTGAAGCAAGATAAGCCACATGGCACGGTGGCACAAAGCTCCTGGTCCCACATGTGTTGCCGTTCAGCGACGTGGTCTTCACACTGACGACCAAGATTTTCCCCTCCCTTATTAAAGCATGCTTAGAGCCACTGGCTTCATCCTTAGACACCCTCCACTACATAGATAGACTTACTTGTTTGTAGTATGTCTATGAACAGGGCTAGATTTAATGTTTGGAAAAAAAAAATAGTATCGGATGGTAAATAATATGAAAGGAAAATCATACAAAAGGAAAATGCTGGAGAAGCTGTTAGGTGTTTTGAGCACTGAAGAATGTGTCATCATGGCCAACATGCTAAACAATATGTGCATACATGTTTATGCACATCTTCTAAAAGCAAGTTCTTCTGGGACAGAGATAGTTATCTTCAGGGAGTTATTGATATAAGATAAAGATGGAATAAATAGGTTTTATTTAGACATTTAAGCAGTCCAGTAACCATCTTTCTAAGTTGTTATGAAGCTCTGACATTTTTCTATTAGGTATCAGGCTATTGTCCACCTCTTTGTCTAGCAAAGCATGACAGGTGTATAAAATGGTGAAATTGTAGGTATAAATATTTTACAGCTCTTTTGTATAGGGCAGTGTGCTACAAGATGAGAATGTGGGCACGTTTGGTTTCTTTGACAAGGAGGCAAATCTGTATGTTTTTAGTCTTAATTAAATCTACACAAAGAAAATGGTGCAAACAAGATACAGGGCTAATAAGTGAATTAAATTAGCCACTAGAGGGAGTTTGCACACTCCCGCATATTGAAAGAAAACACATTGAAAATAGCTTTAAGGGGTTGGCTAGCAGTTTTTGTCTTGAGGATGGTCAACTTCAATGGCAGATGACAGAGACGAGGCAAGTAGGTGGTACTCTGATGCCTTCCACAAGCTTTTCCTTCTTCCTTGTGCCCTTAAACAAAAATGTGACTTTCTTATATGTTCCTGACTCTGGCAAGGTATCTCAGTGCCTTTTTTTGTTTGTACCTACAGCATACAATAAACCTCATTTGATACCCCATCAGTTTCTTGAACCTGAAAGAGTCAAGGAGCTGAGCAGATCCTCTCCTCTCCTGTTGTCTGAGGTAGGCTAGATGCCAGAAATGGCTGGAATAATGCTCACAGCATCCCCTGAACATCAGTTGGTTTCATCAGGCTGTTTCTCCTGAATGCTGGCAGTATTTGCTTTAGAGCATGCTTTGGTTATGTCATGAATAAATGAGAAAAACCTTAAGAAAAAAGCCGTCAGTAACCTAGACTAACCTTTCTATGTTTGAGGAGTTTTAGTGTTTCCCTCTGTCTCAAACCACACCATTCTGTGCCCTTCCCAAGAGCCCAGGAGGTTGCATGCAGCTCTGTTTGGAGGCAGTTAATGATGACGTTTGCTGCCGGTCAGCAGGAATGCCTCTGGGGAGACTCCCTGCACTCTTCTCCGCTCTTCTAACCTGATCGCTGTTTAATGGGACTCTGCTGAGCTATTGGTTTCTCTCTGTATTGTTCCATAGTGCTCGTACAGCAGAGCTTAAAGATGCTTGTTATTTTCTGAGCAGACTGAATCAGACACGGCTTCGGAAATCAGCTTCCAGTTTAACAAGCACAAAAAGACACCTAGCATTGGCAGCCACTCCTCTGACATGGCATCCGTCTCCTCGGTAGGTATTTACGCGGACATCTCGCTAGACAGGGTTTCTCAGTCGGATGCAGTGACATTGCACTTATGCTGATAGTGATGATGTGGCCTCCGGAGTATCCTGTTGGTTTCTGCATGGTGCTTTATTAAAAAAATGGTGATGGTTAATTACTTACTTGCCTTAAAGAAGGTCTCCAGGTACCATCTCAAATTAGAGACCCACTGGGTTAGACAAATTCACAGCAGGCGATAGCCCCCACTCAGAAGTGCGGATGCTCTGAAGCCTGGCAGCCTGCAGGAGGGAGGGGGCCCTTTTACTTGGTGGCACACAGTTACTAAGTGATGGATTTGTGGTCTAGCTCTGAGAGAGCTGGAACTGCAGATGGGTGCCCTCTGCGAGCTCATCCTTCACCTTATCAGCAAATTCCAGGGAACTTGAGTTGGACAATAAAAGCATGATTTAGAGCTTCAGCTTCTAAGGAAAGCTGAAAAAAGCCTAGTGTGTTTAGTTGAGCATTTTTAAAAGATTCCTTAGAAACAGGGATTTTTTGGGAGGGGGCTGCTTTAAAGGGCTTGGATTTGCAATATCCCTCTTATAGGTATTTCCAAGGTATGTATGTGAGATTTAAAGAACATGTGAAGAAAAACTGGTAGGGAAAGCTCATAAGTGTAGATAAATAAGTTAAAATAACCCTTGAACTTTGGGGCATATGGGTCCTTCTCTAAGTATGGAGAGTCTGGGAGCCATAAATGAGCCTTTAGTGTCCAAGTCACACAAGTGTTCTTGAAAATCTTGCTCGGATTTCTCTTCTGGAATGAGTATCCTGATGGGATGTAAAGGCAGCTCCAAGGACCGAGAGGTTTAGCAGGTTCTTGTAGGCTGTAATAGAATGATGTTCAGAACTGAAAGAAGCAAGGGAAGACAGAAAAGAACTGGGATAACTACTAGGGAAGTTTTTTGTTAAATGTTCATGACTGTACTAGAGAAAGGAAGGAGACTTCTGTGCCCCCCTCCATCCCTGTAATATTTGACACCATTTCCCAAAGTTTTGGGATTTAGGTGTGAAAAATCCTCTGCACTTATTGAGCATTCGGGAGAACAGTGCTTTTAAGTCCTGGTCTAGGGTTGCACATCCTTGTGAGACCCTCATGCGGGTTCCCCAGCCCTGGTTTGTGTGAGTGCAGCTGCAGGTATGTGTCATTTCTGTGTCAAAGACACAAGACTACACAAGGACAAAACCTGCAGATTAATTCTCTGGAAACACACTTTTTAGACTATCATCGCTTTTGTCCGGAAACCAAGTCAGGAGAGTGCCTATTTCATTGGCGCTGACCTTGCTCTTCCTCCTGGCAGGTGAGTGGCAGTGTGCTCAGTGTCTACAGCGGCGATTTTGGGAGTGTGGATGCACAAGGTACTGTGGAGTTTGCTCTAGACTATGATGAGAAGAACCGGGAGTTCCAGGTTCATGTGTCCCAGTGCAAGGACTTGGCTGTTGTGGATGAGAAGAAAGGCAGATCTGACCCGTGAGTGACACTTTGGTGCCTTCTGACTTTTATATTGCTGAATTTTGTTTTCAGGAAGATTTATTTCTTACATATTCTCTTATTAAATGTCATGGTCTTTTCCTTTCTTCAGACTTCTAGTACATGCTTACTGCTGGGACTTCCCTAGCTCATGGTTCTGGAGCCATTGGCATCAGTAAATATGTTGCCACAGACGTAAATTTGAACAGAGAAAGCTTTGATTGCCACAAAGACAGTTCCTGTTATTACTAGAATATGTTCTTTCTGCACCCATGTGAACCTTGTTCTCCCCACAGTGATACATTTTGGTAGTAACTCTGGTGATGTAGCTGCATCTCTATGTAAAAAGAAAGTCTGTAAAGTGCTGTTGGGGGCACAGTGTACAGAGGTTAGTGATCTCTAGTTTGAAAGATGCTGAAAACAAGCTTAGATTTGAACCCTGAGACTTAAAGATGTTCTACCTCTTTCCTCCTCTCTAATTTCATTCTGACTTAGAGTGCACAGAGCTGCTTTAGTTATGGGCATTTTAGAAAATGGATCTATGGCCTTGCTGACTTCCCTTACTGCCTAGAGAGCTGCCTGTTCTGAATGCTGGGGCATTTGCTCATCTCCAGTGAGATTTATAACTTCTCATGCAAACCAAGTTAATATCCAGTCAGGGCTCTTAATTGGTTTTGCCTTCAAAGAGTCCAAACTAGGTCTTTTGTTACCATGTCACTTTTCACCTGCGTTGCCCAATTAGATTTTGGCAATACAGAACAATATCCAGCTGGAGTTTATTGTCTTTTACAGGTATGTTAAAACTTACCTGCTCCCAGACAAAGCTAGAATGGGTAAGAGGAAAACCTCAGTGAAGAAGAGGACAGTGAATCCCATTTACAACGAGGTGTTACGGGTAAGAACAAATAAAGTGTTCAGAAAACCTGAGTGGTTGTACCAGGTCAGGTCTGGGAAGATCCTGCACTCTTAGCACCTGCCTCCCACCAACATTGCACTGCTCTTCCCTTGGGCTTGTGAGAGCAGAGATGTTAAAGGTTTCTCTGCACCCATTTGTGTGGCACCCAAGATTTCCGTGTCAAAACTGCAGTGGTCTTTGGATGATGTAGGGACTTCAGCCTGTGTTGTCTTCAGCAGAGCCAAAGGGTGTTCTTCTTGCCCTCCCTGATACACAATCGCGAAGCGTGAGACTAGAAAGAAAGCTCTTTGTTATGGGATCTTACTCATCGAAGCCTGGAGGATTGTTTAACAATGCCTGGGCATGTGTTAATAATTCTTGAAAGAATATTGGTTTTGCCCTGTGTTGAATGGAGCGCTAGGTTTCCCTGTGCTCAGCAGAAAGGCTTTGTTAGGATAATAGTATTGCTGCAGGACAAAAAAAGAGATGTTCAGAGTGAGGCCAGTCCGTTAGTGCATGTGTAGGGTGGGCTTGAATGTCTCAGTCAGGGCTTATTCAAGCTTTTGGGTAGTTAATTTCAGATTATGAAAGAAACAGAAGAAAAACGTGAACAACCTGGCTTTTCTTTCTTTCTCTAGTATAAAATAGAGAAAATGGTATTGCTGATCCAAAAATTAAATCTCTCTGTTTGGCACAATGACCCACTGGGACGCAACAGTTTCTTGGGAGAGATTGAAATAGACTTGGCCAGCTGGGACTGGAGCAACAAGAAACTGAACTGGTACCCACTGAAGTCCCGAGTAAGTGCATCTCAACTGCAGCCTCGCTTCCTAGCCCAACCCTGAAGCCTTCAGGGGTGGCAGCAATCCTTCCAGTCTCCTCTGAGGTCTTCGGGTGGTGTGGTGGAGCAGAACAGCCTGAATTGTACCTAGGGAAGCACAGTAAAACACCCACAAGCCCTGGACACGTTAGCAAGGTATTCAGTGCTCTGAACTCAGACCTTCTCAGGTCTTATTTGGTGACTGATGTGTGGGGACACTTTCATAAATGTGATCTGACAATAATCAACAGAAATTCTGACATGACTTTGCCTCTCTCTGTCTACTCATATAAGGACCATCCCTTACAAACAGACAGCAGAGTACTAGGTGATGCAGTTGAATCTGTCTCAAGAGGTAAATACTGAGTTACCCATTTTTTGTAAAGCCTGTAAAGCTTCCTGCAATATTCTGAGTTCAGAGGTCTGATTTGAGGTCCTTTTTAAGAAAATAAAGGACATTTGTCTTTCAGAACTAGGATGCTTAATTATGTCCATCTGACAATGCCTGGAAGGGCAACCTTGCTCGGAATCCTCAGGCTTTTGTTTATGAGAGACTGAGTTTGACAGCAAAGCCACAAAGAAAGGAGCTGCCCTGAGAACAGGCTGCCCCAGCCATGCAAAATCAGAGGTTGTTGGTTTATGCCCCTCCACTGAACTCAAAAGCTGTTTGCCTTGCTATGTTTACACAACTCGTTTAGTCAGTCATAACTCTTTCTGTTTCAGAGCCTTTCTGCTGTTAACGGTGTGAATCATCGAGGAGTGATGAATTTGTCTATTAAGTACATCCCTCCAGGAAGCCTAGGTAAAACGTGTTTCATGCATTAAGAAATATTGCCTGTATGCAGGTATACAACTTGCAATGCCTCATCTGTGTAAGGGTTGCTTAAGGAGTAACCTCATTAGGGCAACATCTCAGAGATCAGCACAACCAGCAGCGCTTGACAGCACTATCTGCAGCCCACATCTGATTTTCACATCTGGATGGTGAGGCACTGGCGAATGTTGCCCAGAGAAGTCATGGATGCCCCATCCATGGAGGTGTTCAAGGCCAGGCTGGATGAAGTTTGAGCAACCTCATCCAGTGGGAGATGTTCCTGCCCATGGCAGGGTGGAATGAACCTGAATGACCTTTAAGTTCCCTTCCAACCGGAACCATTCTATGATTCTGTGATTTGTTGGGAAAGTGTTGGGAAGAGAGGAAGGTTCAACAACCTCAAACTCATAAGTTGTTACAAGAACTGTGGGCACTGTAGGATGCTCTGATGTGGTAGCAGCAACACGCAGCCCTTCTTACTGTGGGGCAGGCGCAAGGTTGGGTTTGCCCAGCAGTTCCTTCTCCTTTGCCGTTCCAGTGCAGCATCAGCGTAGCGTCTGGAACCCTCTGCAGCTGCAGGTGTGATGGAGCTGATAGCTGTGCTGAGGCAGCAAGGCAGAGGGGTGCAGAGCTCACGAGGGAGTGAGGATGCAGAGAAGTCTTGTTGCTGCACCTTCAGGACCCTGGAGAGGAAAGCTGTCATTTTGGTAGCTATTGTAATGACTGGCACGACATTTTTTCTCTTCTAAATGGCAGGTCCCAAGAATCCTCCCTCTGGCGAAGTTCACATTTGGGTCAAAGATGTCAAGGACCTGCTGCAGTTGCGTCCTTCTGGAGTTGATTCCTTTGTGAAATGGTAAGTGCATGAACATAGTCTCAGCTTTGATTCTGGGTCTGTGCCTCCACAGGCTCTCCTAGCTGTGCCTCCGTACTGTAAAGCCTTCGTGTTGCTCTGGGCTCTGTAGGAGGGAAATGCCCATGTTATTCACTTGTGGCCAAATTAGGAGAATTCTTGCTGTGATAAAGCTCTTGGTCAATCACTGTGACTTGGTGATTTGCCTCAATAACATCTGAGTGAAAGCAATATATGGTCCCTGCACCCCATCCCACTGTGTTCACATGAAGTTGTGAATTTTGCCTTGATACAGGCTTGCATGCAAACTTTGGGAATTTGTTAGGGAATCACCAGAACTGACATACAGCCAGTTGGATCCTGCTTTGACCTTTTCCAGAATTTAGGATGTGTCTGTTTTCCTTAGCCTGCAACTTCAGTTCTCCAATTATTTAGGAAAAGATGTTGCCAATATTCCAGAAAATAAAAATATCTTAAGGGGATTTAAGAGTTTTTCAGCACTTTGAAGTGCTCACCATGTTTTCTGTATATTTCAAATCTTTATAGAGTTCTCCTGCAGAAAGGTTTGCTACTCAACAAGCCTGACAGACCTCTAGGCATCGAAGAGATGAAAATTTATGAAAATAGAAATAGGTGGAAGTAGTGTCCATTTTTTAATGTAAAATGTCAGTTTGCAAAAAAAAATTGCCAAAAGCAGCAAATTTTAAGCAAGAACCCTCCTTTTGGAAAGTGTTTGCTTTTAAAATAGATTTTCTTGGCAAAAATAGTTTCATTGGGGAATTATAAACACTTCCTATTGCATCTACAGAGCTTTCTTATCTTGAGATCCAATTCCTCCTTTCTTCAGAACTGAGGCTTGTTTAGACTGAGGAACTTTGTAGGAACAATTCAAATCTCAGGTGATATTCTGTACTACATGCTGTATTTTTCTCCTCTCAAAGCTATGTGCTTCCAGACACCAGTAAGAAGAGTTACCAAAAGACCCGAGTCATAAAAAGAGACACAAACCCTGTTTTCAATCACACTATTGTATATGATGGCTTTCATACAGAGGATCTAAAGGATGCTTGTGTTGAACTGACTGTGTGGGATCACGAAAAACTTACCAACCATTTCCTTGGAGGAATCCGGCTGGGCCTCGGGACAGGTAAGTGATTTCCTTTACATTAAATGAATGCTGTTACTGTATTGCTGAGCCACAAGATGTAATGAGAAGCTGCAGAGCATTTTCCTGTTTGGTAGAAACCAGGGGTGGGCAGTTTCAATAACTGGTGAGAGTCTTGCACTGTGTCTGGGATGGAGGGGGCCCTGGTACCATGACAGCAATTCTCTATTCCCGTGTTTTCTTCTAACATCAACTCTGAGGTCTGACAACTAGAGAGACTCCTTTGGTCCATCAGACTGCTTTACAAATCAACATTCTATTGCTGCTCCTCCCAGGGAAGGGTGCTCAGAGATGAACTTGGATGCCATGTGGGACAGCACCACCTGGTGACTTTGTCCACATCAGCTCCTCCCGTGAAATGCTTTAGTAGCAGGAATAACTGGTATTTGGAAAATGGGGCGCTACACTAGTTGATCTGGTAGGTAATCAGCACTGAGAGTACATCAGCTGGGATTAAATCGCAAATTGGAAGAATGGAGTTGTCTGGGGTTTTGTTTTGTTTTTATTTAGATGATGTAAGGCTGAGAAACCTCAGCAGAGGTTGCCATTTGCTCCCCTGAGAGAAATTCATTGTCTCTGGGAGTTGATGGCATGAAGTTCCAGTTCAGAGGACTTAGACCTGTGCTTATCTGGAAAGGGTTTCACTTCAATGGGGTTATTCATCCTTGATGTTAGGAAAATTCCAGTATTTGTAAGCCAGAGTTCTAAAGACCAAATGGGACCATCTCCCATTGTCCAGCTGTCCATCGTGGAGACTTTTCCCTCTCTAAATATCTTATTCTATCTTTCAGTGTACTCCATATCTAGGCTTGAATAGATAGTGTGTTCATTTTTGTGTTTTTGTAAGTGGAATATCTGAAATTTTCTAACTTATTTATTATTAAGCAAGAGGGCTCTCTGAGAGATAAAAAGCAAACAGAAGATTTCAGAATGTTGCAGTAAAGGATTACTGTTCCTTGAGGGTACTGGGAAAAGACTCATAGCAGTTGGGAGGTCTGCCTTGCAGGTACAGCTATGTTTATTAGATTTGGTTGCGTGTTCTCTGTTTTCAGTCTCTAACATGTCACCAAAGGGGCTGTGAACTACCCAGTACAAAGGAGCAACAAAAATAAGCTCATAAGTAAGGTGTAAAACTATCAACTCTGAGAAAATATGTGATCCACATTTAGACCTTTACCTCATCAACAAGTAGTTGGCATGTGAAAACTTGGTTGAATAATCAATGCACACACTTCTCTGCTATCATATGTTTGAGTCCCATGTAAATAAAGTGTAGAGCAGGAGAATTTTGACAAATACCCCCACTCTGTCCTCAAGAAAATCTTGTAAGGGGAAACCCAAGCCTTTTAGAAGTCCTTTACCATTCCAAAAAATGCAGAAAGGCCTGGAGCTCAATATTATTTTCCTTAGCAGGTTATGTTTAGGGTTCTTGCATTGTGTGGCTTTTACATTGACTTCATTCTGAGCTCTGGTGTACAATGGAGGTCAGTAGCAGAATAGGAGGTGGCTTAGGGTGCAACTTGCTTAGGGGAAGTCAGCACATTTTTAAGTTAAGATACTGCCTGCAACAGTTACATCCCATTGGGTGGTTTTGCATGAAGTAGAAACTCTGTGGAGCTCCCAGCACTGCAGTTTTCTTAATCTTTACAGGTTTGAGCTATGGCATCTCTGTGGACTGGATGGACTCCACGCAAGAGGAGGTAGCCTTTTGGCAGGAGATGATGTCGGCTGCCAATGAATGGATTGAGGGATTGCTGCCACTGCGCTCGCTGGCAGGGAGGAAAAAACTGAAATAACCTATGATTCGTGCCATAGAAAGGTTGGATGTGTTCATTAGAATTGGGAAACTTCCTGCACCGAGGTGAGAGAGACCACCCACGGAGCTGGCATATGTCACGTTAATAAGGCAATTGATGGACAGCACTTTGGAGATGTTAAATGTTAAGTACTAATGCCCTGACAGAGGACATGGAAGATGCCAAACTGATGCTATACTTGATTTTGACCAAGAAGAAACTTCATTTGCCTTTTTATTTAATCATTTATATTCAGTATCTTTGAATTCCATTAAGCTCTGGGAACACTGTCAGAAGGAAGAGGAGATACAGATATTTTTATTTTTTTACTGTTTCTTGTGTAATTTTTTTCTGTGCAGAGATGTAGTTGTACTAAAGCAGCAGCATGGTGTTATTCATATTCCCCTGCAAGTGGTACGCTTTGTACTTGATGTAGAATTGCTCCGTGTCACCAGCAGCACAGTCTGAGAATGGGAGCTTTGCATTTGTCGCTGGTGATAACACATCTCTAACGTGAGGAAAATTGAGATCCAGGGTGAATCTAAAGAAAGAGAGAAGTATTTGAAGCAGAAAATGAGGCAACATGAGGAGGATAACAATGAGGAATTCAATATATTAATTTCTTTCTGCTTTAATATGAAAGGGAGAAGTGATGGTCGTGCAGCTAGTGGGACAGTGCAACCAAAGGCCCTTCTCCCAGCTTTCCCACAGGCTTCCTCAGTGACCTCAGGCAAGTTTCTCTATGAAAGGACAGTTTTGGTGCAATATGAACTGAAGTGTTTGCCCAAGTGTAAAACATGTTACATTGCTAATGGGCCTAATTGCCTTGTGTACAAAACATTTCAATATGAAATCAGGACGTAGGAAACAGTCTTGTGTCAGCCTGGCACAATGGGTTGGGAAAGAAAGGTCAAATCCACACTGGGACACAGGAGACTTTGGGACCTGGTGTGAGAGGTAAGTAGGGAGAAAACAAATGTGAAAGGTAGGTGCAGAGCTATGGTTGCTTGGGGTGATCTCCTGGCTCTGCATCCCCTGCTGTCCCTCTGGTCTTCCTTTCCCCAGATGCCTGCCAGTGAGTTGTCTGTGACTGGAATTTCCTTTTTGCCAATAGCTTGCAAGAACTTTGCATCTGGCAC
The DNA here is from genome assembly GCA_033558235.1 of Neomorphus geoffroyi. Taxonomy (NCBI): domain Eukaryota; kingdom Metazoa; phylum Chordata; class Aves; order Cuculiformes; family Neomorphidae; genus Neomorphus; species Neomorphus geoffroyi. The sequence continues at coordinate 7,348,107 of JAUMJM010000045.1, read as the reverse complement.
TGACTGTGGCAGAGTGGCATTGTGAATACGTTTTGAAATGCAGCTTTGTACTTTCTAGTTTGGATGTACATACTGTGATTAAATAGAATGTTTTCCTTTAGTCATCAACTGGTTTCCTTGTACCTATTTTTAGCATGACCTGAGTAACGAAAGAGCAAGCAAAAGAGGTGTTAAATATTGTCATGCCATATTCGTCTTTAATGTATTGATTTTATTTAACTCAAGCTCAGTGTAAATTTTCAGCTTAGCAAAGATGGCTGTAAATAAGTGAATGGAAAAATATACACTTCAAATAAGACTTTTCATGAAATTAAGACATTTGGGAGATAATCAGTGGCTTTCATGGGAAAAATAAAGAAAGAAGATGGATTTGCAATTGGAAAAAGATGAAACACTTGAAAATGTACCAGTCATAGTACCAGAAGCACTAAGGGAGAGTCCATAGAGCAGCAGAATTAAATAACAACTCTCTAGTGAAGGACTTAATGTATACAGCATCAGGTAGTGTGTATGGGCTCCAGCCTGGCATGTTTTGTTCACCAGAGCTTGGTCATGTATTGCCCTTGTGGGATAAAATAACAATATTGAGTCTAGGATGAGAGTTTTAAAATTATCTTTACATTTTTAGGTGCTGACCATGTGAATATGCATATGTATAAATTACCGACTATGAGTAGCCCTGCTCATCAGAGCAGTGGCTTCTCACAGTGAAGTTGCCCACAGGACTGCTGCCTTCCCAGCATTTCCCTATCCCACAGGGTGCGCCCAGGGTGGACAATTTCTCCTGTGGCTGAAGTGTGGTTGGCGATGCCAGGGGCTTCAGCTCGGGCAGGTCCAGGTCTCTTTCTGGAGGGTTCAGCTGACTCCTCTCCATCATGAAAACGGAGTGATCTTGCCTCCTCCTCCTCATGTGCAGTATTAGCACCACATGGTTGTGGTGATATTGCCAAAACTACAGTTTGCATCAGTGGAGCTGGAAATGGTTGTGTTGGTGTTTCAGGGAATTCACATAATTTTCATTAGTGGTGCTGATAAGGGGGTAAAAGGGGGATCTGTGAGCCAGCTTCATCCCAGCACAGTTGCTTTTATGAACTTGGCCTGTGGCTTTGTGAACGGACTATTTTTGCATTCAGATTCCATTGAGGATTTTTGTTAATCTTTGGGTGCCTTGTTTATTTAAATTAACGTAAGAAGCTTTCTTTGGCATTTAATAGTTTATCAGAGTAAAAGATTACACTGCCAAACCACACGCACATTTGTAACACAGCTGTATCTGAGGTAGTAAAATTTGCTACACCGTATCCGAAAGCATTTTATCAGAGAAAGAATCCAGGCACTTTCATTCTCTGTGTCATATGGAGGAGTGGAGCTTGTGAGTTTAAGGTTAGAGGCCTCTTTGTATGTGGCTTATGATGTTGACACTTGTTGTCTGTGAATGGGATGCATAAGAGAAATTGGGACCCACAGGCATGGGCTGATGATAACATGAGTTGGGTTATAGCTGGCAAAAAGGAGAAAAGCAGATGGAAATCTTTCTGACAGTATTTGCTAGTTCATTGTAGAGTGGGTTAAGCAAAGCTCCCGAAGAAGGTAAGACTTCATGTGTATTGTTAATGTGGTTTATGTCTCCCATTTCCCTGAATACGAGCATGCAAGTGCCAGTGGGAGCTGACTGCAGGGGCTGAGCTCTCACTGGATACAGAAGTGACCCCAGGGAATGAGCAGGCCTGTGAAATGCTGGGTTACAGCCTGGGACCGTTAGGCATTCCCCTCAACATAAACTACAAACCTTGGTCTCGATAGATGGGCTGGTTGGACATGATGATCTTAGAGGTCTTTTCCAACCTTAATGATCCAATGATTCTATGAATGTTCTGCGTGTAAGAGTGAATGTGCTTCCTTTCAGTTTATGCCTTATTTATATGACTTTCTCTTGGGAATCTTGCAAGCAAAAATATAAGGAGACAAAGCAAGAGTCTAGTAAGTATTTCTGCCCCGTCATGCAAATATATTGTGTGACGTATGTCCATTCAAAACTGTTCATATTACAAGTATCAGAAACGATTGAAAATAGTTAAGAAAATAGTTACTAACCTAAGCTAACTAAGGAAGAGAAAGAAAGAACTGATGAATCTTGAACAACATCCAGTGACTGAGTGTCTCAGAGGAGATGGAAAATAAGTGATTGAATTAATTATCTATTACTAAATATTTGCTCAGCCTTATCCTTTCGCTGAGACAGGAAAAAAAATTGAAGTATTGTGAAGATTTGGAGAGAAAATTACGCTGGCTAAATGAACCCGTGTAATAACGTGATCTATTGAAATAAGAAAAGCTGGATTTTTGCAGGCTTTTTAAATTAAGTAAAAAAAATGTAACAGATTGGTGTATCAAAAACTGAATAGATAAACACACTCCAGTTCCTGATAAGTAAGAATGAGCATCTTCAGCACTAGGATTGACTGATTGGTTTGTACTTTAATATCTTTCATGGCTAAATCCTTTTTCTTTCCAACTGCCTTCTTTCCACCCCTCAGATGTCTTGGTTGTCTGCTATTACTGTTAAAATGCATGCCCAGGAGGAAATGTCCCTCTGTGCACTGTCGTGAAAGTCGTCAGAAGACATTGGGAAGCTCCTTGTAAAGGACCCTGCAAAGGCATGTTTGCAAAGACGCTGTAAGGTAGGTGTTATTGGAGCTGTGCTTCTCTGAGCAGCATCGCTACTGCGCAAGATCCTACTGACCTGTGGAAAGCTCTTTAAACAGAAGTTCCTTCCCAGGGCGTCAGCCAGGAACAGCCACTGTTTTCCAAGAGCTGCACTTTTTGGGAGGTTCCTTGTACTGGTGGCTCTGCCATGACTAGCTCTACCAGGAAGTGGAAAGGAACAAGTCTCTGCGGCCAGCTCTCTGTGACAGACATTCTCCATGGAACAACCCTCTATGGAACAGCTCTACACGTGTGACTCTCCACAAGGATAACTCGAGTACTGTGTTCAGTTTTGGGCCCCTCACTACAAGGACACTGAGGGGCTGGAGCGCGTCCAGAGAAGGGCAACGAGGCTGGTGAGGGGGCTGGAGAATAAGTCCTATGAGGAGAGACTGAGGGTATTAGGATTTTTTAGCTTGGAGAAGAGGAGGCTGAGGGGAGACCTCATCAGTGTCTACAACTGCCTGAAAGGACAGGGTGGGTGCTGGGCTCCTCTCACAAGTGACAAGCGACAGGACAAGAGGAAATGGCCACAAGTTGTGCCAGGGGAAGTTTAGGCTGGACGTTAGAAAGAATTTCTTTACTGAAAGAGTGGTCAGGGATTGGCACAGGCTGCCCAGCCAGGGAGGTGGTGGAGTCACCATCCCTGGACGTGTTTAAAAAACGGGTAGATGAGTTTCTTAGGGCCAGGGTTTAGCAGGGAGACAGGCACGGCTGGACTTGGTGATCTGAGAGGTCTCTTCCAACCTTATGATTCTATGATTCTGTGAGGAGAGTTGGGGTTAGGGTTATGGCTACAGTTATGATTTGGGGCTCCCTGTGTAGAATTGGCCTTGTATTGTTGTCCCTCCAAGAGTTGTCCCACAGAGAGGTGGCCATGGAGAGTTGTTCTACATCTCCCAGTGAGGGGCAGGATGAAGTTCGTGGGGCCACAAGGAGGACTCAGTGTGTTTTGGAACTGCAGACCAGCATGTCGTAAGCAGGAGGTGGCTGGTTTGTAGCAACGAGGTTTGAACGAGTGCAGGCAACTCTGGGATGGCCATTCCCACTTCTGGGGTACCTGCCAGCTTCTGCACACATTGGTTGTTTGGAGAGTGCTGGGTCAGCTCACAACAGCACAAACCCCGAGAATCTGCCTTCAGGAGACGTTAATGTTAATGGCTTGTATGAGATCTCTTTCCTCTGAGAGGGATGGGCATGGTGTAGAGCAGCCCTAAGGAGTTCAGCATCCCTAGACCAAGCTCCATTTGCTTTTGCCTTAATTTCCCGTTCACTCAGCTGAAATGCGTTATGTCAGATAGTAAAATCTGAATGAAGTTGAGTGAAGATGTTAGCAGGCAGCAGCATCTTAGGAGGAGTGGAAAAACACAAATGGCAGCAGAATGTGAGCTTGCCAGGTGTGCTGATCATGCCAGGTTCACACTGGAGGGCTCTGGTTAGTGTTGCTACTGGAGAAGGGCTGCTGGTGGTGCAGTCATTTCCCTGCAAGCAATATGAAATAGGTGCTCACGTAAGCAGGCGTATTTGCTTTTCAAAACACTGTAAAATCATATTATGGCTGGACTGGCCTCTGGGCTGTGGCAATCCAGCCTCTATTGTAAAGCCAAATCAACTAAACCAGCCCTAAAACCAGATGGTTTTAGGAGGAAAGGAAGGAGTTCTGAGTATGAAGGCATTTCTACTGCTCAATTTTCATCCTTTTTCCAGGACTACAGTCAGGGTTAAGCGAATTACCTGGCATCTAGTGTTTTACAAAATGGAAAATATACACCACCACAGAGCCACAGCCCTACCCCCTGCAGCACTTTAAAGATCCCCACAATTAGTCCTAAGTAGGCATTGCAGCTTCTGATAAAAAGCCATGTGTTTAGTAGCACTGAATAGAGCCAATGCAAGTATGTGTTGCCTTTTCACTCTACAGATCTGCCTGTGCTGCTGCTAAACTTGAGACAATACCAGTAGGAACAGAAATCAGATTTCATGCATCTAACAACCCGTAATGCCATCCTGCTAGTTATTAACAATCTAAAGTAGCTCTCGAGCTGTAAGCAAGCAGTTGGAGATCTGGGCTCAGAGGGGAAGCCAGGGAGCTGTTTCCTGACTATGTAAGTGGCTCAGACACCCTCTCTGTAGGAAGAAAAAAATCACAATAACCTCTTTTCCGTTCCTCCTCTCTCGCACTCACCATTACTAATTTATCCTGATTCTAATGGCTTCTATTTTCTCTAGGCAGATCCTGTTCCCTTCCTGGGAAGACTTGAACAGCTACAAGGACATAATATTCCCACTGGAGGATCTGTTCTTGGATTCAAGCAGACTTAGGCAGATATAATGACATCTTGATGGGAGCCTCCTCCTCCCCCCTTTTTAAATGAGCCAACCCATAACCAATTTAATGTGATCGTAATCTGAAATAAGACACCAGGAGCTGCATCTGGAGTATGGCATCCCATGGTAACAAGTTGACGTTTAATTTACTGTCACAGGGAAACATTTTGCAAATAAGTTATGTCTCTTCAGAATCCCAGCTGACCTATCCATGTGTGCAAGCCGTTGGGGCTGGAGGCTGTCATGTGGGTGCTGTGTGGCATCAGAGAGTGGCCCTGCCACTTGCAGGGATAAGCTTATCCTCTGTGCACATCCACCCATGTGGATCACAATGTGTAATCTTCCCTGATGATTCAGGTTGCAAAGCAAATGCTAACACTGCCCTGGAACACTGTTATTGATTCAAAAGGCCTCTCTGATCGGTTCTGAAGTTTCTCTGCATTTGTCTTTCCCCCACATTCCCCCTTGGCATGGATCCTGGCTGGCTTTGTGGTGTTATTTAGCAATCTGGGAGGAAGCAGAGCCTCCTGCTCTGGAGATGGGGCAATTCAAGCTGTCTGAGGTTGGGCAGCTGCTCTCTGCTGGGCCCCTCATTCCTCTACAGCCAAAGGAGAGAGAAGTGGTGGTGGAGGATGGTTCATTCCATCAAGCTGAGTGGAATAAATTACTCTCGAGATGTCCCTGCCTCTCTCTATTGGCTGCAGTGGAGTCTGGGCACCTAGTGTAGGAAACACTAGGTAATTTAGGTAATGTGTTCCTGTATTAATGGGGGAACATTAATGGGACAGCCAGCACCAGTCAGCTGTGACTATATTTATCAAGCTTGTGTCTGCACTACTTCTTTTGATTTGATCCCAGTGTGAGACTGAAGGACCAGTTGTACCTCTGTAGGATGCCACCCCTGGAACCTCAACCAGCATGCTTGGTTCTGCCTTCATGTGCAGTAATCTTGCTACTAGAAGCATTTTGCCGTCAGGTTGGTTTTTGGGGAGGAAGGTTAGAGAAATTTCCTGAGGACAGAGGCTGCCGGTCTGCCACACAAGTCCATCACTACAAAAGGCACCTGAGTCCAGCCAAAAGCCAAACTGGAACAGAAGCTTCACCATGGGCCTCCTGGCATTCAGCCTTGCTTGTGCTTCCCTACTGCTGTTGGAGGCTCTAAGGCTGTCACCTCGTCACAAAGTCCTAAATTACTCTCTCAGTGCCTGCTGTCAGCTGGGCTGTCAGTTCCTGAGCACTGCATGGTGTCCTTGGCTTTATGCTTGTCTGCACCACCCTGACTAACTGTGGGCATCACATAAATAATAAACATTAATTCGCCTAATACCTTCCCTCTGTCCTGGGTTTTACAGTGGCACACATCAGCTAGCAGGTTATGGGTGCAATCAGTCCTTGTCAACAGCGTAATCTGTCTCTGTGTCAAATCTCCTGGATGTGCCCAATTTAATGGAGATGTTTTTTGGAACTAGCTAATAAATTGTTTGCTCCATGTGGTTAGCCAGCCCTGTCCTCATCGCTCCCATCACCCTGGTGTATGGCCTGTAACTGTTTTCAGTCAGGGGTCTCTGGCCTGTTTGGCAGCATGCACTCACAGTTCATCTCCACGGAGAGGAGCTGCTCCATTGCGAAGAAGGGCTGGGATATTAAACCTGCAAGGGCTGGAGATGTTGGCCTGTGGGTTTGGGTGCTCTGGTTCACCAGTGTGACAAGATTGCTGCACCTTCCCAAGCTGGGGTGCAGGCATGGGCTGTCTCCGGCAGCTCCTGTGCAGCCTGCCCTGCAGCGAGGGATTGTGTCTGATCGATTGTTTTTTGTATCCTTGGAAACTGAAAGGGCATTAAAATTGCATGGTGAGTGCAGTGCTGATGCACTCTCCTCCTCGTAGTTCTGCCATGGGCTTGGAGACGGCTTCAGCCTCCAGCTGAAGGTGTAAAGGGCACTGGCTGGGTTTAGAGAAACTGAGTTACAACTTACTGGCAGAATATTTAGAGGGAGAGACCTCTGTGGATTGTGATGCTGGTGTCCAAGGGTGTCTCTGACTCCTAGCCATCCCTGGCCATGGCTCAGTTCCTTCTCTGTTTGTGGTGCAGCCACAACCAGCCTGGGCCTCCCAGCAGAGAGCTCCTGCCCAAGAGGAGCTGCCTGCCTTGAAACTATCCTGCCCCACCACAGAGACTGCTCTGGCTGGTGCTGGGCTCTTAACGCAAGGTTGCATGGCAGCAGTTCCTGCTGTTTGGAGCACACATGGCACTCACCTCCCACAAGCCTGAAACGGGTTGGAACTGGGCTTGCAGAAGCTCTTCCTGAGTATCTGATTAGGGCTTCATCATCTACACTACAAGGAAGTTAATATAATTGCTCTGGGGCAGAGACTACAGGCAGCACAGGGAAACAAGGGAGTTCTCCGGCCCTTGCTCTGTTTTGCCTTAGCTTTCCTGCTTTAAAATGAATTTACTAAATAAGAAATACCCATGCTGGTGATGACATGGCTGTTTTTCACCTTCTGCAGGAGCTGCACGCACAGGTGTGCATTGGTGGTTCTTGGGAAGGGCTTTAACCCATGCCTGGCTGGTGGGTTGGACCCTGCTTTTGGAGTTCCACTGGTGCTGCCAGCAGTGGCCAGAGCATGAGCCCTGTGCACCAGCATGGATTCAGCCATGCCCTCACCAGTGCTGAGGTCGTTCTCAGGCAGCTCTGCCTCAGTGCCAGCAGCTGCAAGGAGAAATCAGCTCCTCCAGAATCACCCCCAGACCCACAGAAGGAGCGCTGAAGGGTTTCGCCTAGTCGGGAGCTGCCAACAACCCATGGAGGCTGCTCTGAGCACTGGCATCAGTGCGTACGCTCCCGCGGCTTCTCATCAGCATCCGCCGTCCTGTCCCCAGCCAACAAACCTGCTTCTACATCAAATCTAGGTTACTCTCTCTCTCTTTCAGACACCAGATTTTCCATTTTCTAAACCAGTATCAGAACAAAGGCTCTCCCAGGATCTCATTCTCTCCTGCCTTCTCAGTTGCTGCTAATTAATATCGTGGCTGTCTAGTCATGCAGCGGGTGTTCATCTGTATGCATGTGTTCAGAGAAGATGAAAATAATATCTGCATCATGGGATCCTGTGGGTTTATTTGCCAGGGAAAACAGGTCCTTGATGCTCCAGGAATTCCTCCAGCTACAACAGCATCTGCTGGACACCCTTGGTGCTCTCCTTTGCTCCTCACCGCCCTGCAAGGCAGGGTGCTCCATCTGCTCCCTCGTCATAGCTATGCCACTGCCAGGAAATGTCCACTGATACCTCTGCCTCGAGTTACCTCCTGGAGATGCCACTGACAGCTGACTTACTTGCAGGGTGTGTTACTCAAGCCTTGTGCCTGCCTGAGCACAGGCAAATCCATGTAAGAAAGGGAGTGGGGCAGCTGTGTGTGTGAGCGTATGGAGAGGAGAGAAGAACAGTTAAGAAAAACCACAATTTGTTGTGGGCTTGCACTAATGGGCATCAAATACTCAGCAATCACATGGTAAAGTGCAATGGATCCCCACAAAGCATCGCCAGCAATGAGTCACTGTTTAATGTACTGCTAACTTGGATTTATAGGTTTAATATTTTTCTGTTGCACTGTTGTTGTTGCTGTGCAGATTGCTTCATCAGTTTTCTTTCCTGTCCTCAGTTACTTTAAAATTGGATATTTTGGGGCTGTTATTTTTTTATAAATTTATTTCAAAGGATATTGAAAAAAATCGTTTGCTGTTTATTCCTCAAGACTTGAAATGGTCTCTCTAATGTCCTAGGCCAATTTGCAACCTGGCCAACCATCTCATACCTATATAAATGCCCTTTTCTTGAAGATCTAATGAATCTAACAGCCACTGTGAACATGTTTCTTTCAAGTGGTCATGCAGAAGAGTTCTTCATTAAACCACCTTTACTTAAAAAAACCCAAGACTTTTGTAAATTTTAAAAAAGGAAAAGCATCAATAGCCTTTTTTTTTGATGTTTGACTTAATATACACATTTTTAGGCATCTTTTTAAATAATACACATGCTCAGTTTTGCTTCCAGAGCTCAAAACTCTGGCAAGCACTGAACAGGCAGGCACTCAGGCTGAGCTGTATCCCATGGTGCCATGTGAGCATGGCTGTGTGTTGCTGTGATGGTGCGCAGCGTGACCCATTTGGGACATCCCAATCAAAACTGGGAGGGACGATCCATGGTATCCATGTATACACTGCACGACATCTGATGCTACTTGGGTTTCTGAACACTGTGCTTCACCCTGTGGAACCAAGAACCTGCTCAAGTGGAGCAAAAGAAAATGGGTTTGGGAAGATTTGTGGTATTTAATTTGCTGGGTATTTAATGTCTAGAACTATTCATTTTTGAGACTGTACACGCATATATACACAGACTATATATATGCACACACGTATACATGTGTGTGTGCATGTGGATATGGTGGATTTCATAACTTTGTTAGTAAACTATCTTACTATTACCCTTGTCCCTTTCCAAACAAAGCTCACGCGTGACCCAGTGCCCAGGGTGGCGGAGCAGAGGCTCTGCCAAAGTGCCTGGAACACTTGGGCTCCCTGCATTAGATGTCAATGGGAATGAAGTGCCCAACACAGCGATGAGGAGCCTGAATCTCTGTGGAAATTAGACCCAGGTTCAAAGCACAGAAAGGTGTTGCATGGCCTGTTTGACCCTCCGTACCCAGGGGAAGAGCTGAGAAAGGTCAGCCTGGGCCTGAGCTCCCTTAGATTTGGGGTTCACCTGGCTCCCCAGCTGCTCCTTGGCCCTGGGCTCAGCTCGGCTTCCCTTGGCCCTATGTCTCCCTCAGCCCTTGCAGCCCGCTTCAGTCCCTGGCTCCCCTTGGTCCTGGAGCTCCCCCAGCCCTCCTGTCCCTCCTCTGCACTCTGCCTCCCCGCAGCCCCATGTCCCCTCCCAACCCCCTGTGTCCCCCTCTGCCCCATGTCCTCACCAGCCCCGTGTCCCCCCTACAAGCCCCCATGTTCCCTCAGCCTCCCGTCACCCCTCAAGTCCCCTGTCACCCCACCAGCCCCGTATCCCACCCACAGCCCCCACGTTCCCCCTTAGCCCCGTGTTCCCCCTCAGTCCCCTGTCCCCTCTCAGTCCCCTGTGTCCCTCTCAGCCCCCTGTTCCCCCTCAGCCCCGTGTCCCCCTCAAACCCCGAGCTCCCCTCGGTCCTGAAGCCCTCAGCCCCCAGCGCCCCGGTCATCCCTTTTTCCCCCATCAGCCCCGTGTCCCTCCCGGCTCCTCTCAGTCCCGCATCCCCTCATTCCCGGAGGTACCTCAGCCCCCGCTGCCCCGCCCGACCCCGCCCCGCGCGGCTCCCGCAGCGGTCGCGTTGCGGGGCCGGCGGCTCCTCCCGGCAGTGCGGTAGCGCGGCCGCCATTGCATCACGGCGCGCTCAGCACCGCCTCCTCCGTCCCGCAGCCTCCGTCCCGCAGCGCGGCCCCGGCCCCTGTTCCATCCCACATTCTCCATCCCGCAGCCCGGCTCCTCCGGCCGCGCGTCCATCCTACAGCCCGGCCCCAGCTGCAGCTGCGGCCCCGGCTCCGCCCGCGCCTCCTGCATCCCGCAGCCCTGCTCCAGCACCGCCTCCATCCCGCAGCCCGGTCCAGCTCCACCCCGCAGCCTCCATCCTACAGCCCGGCCCCGGCCACGGCTCCGACTCCGGCTCCAGCTCCATCCCGCTGCCTCCTCCCCGCAATCGGGCCCCGGCTCCGGCTGCGGCCGCGTCTCCTCCATCCCTCTGCTTGGCTTCTCCGGCCGCGCCTCCACCTCGCAGCCTCCACCCCGCAGCCCAGCACCGGCTCTAGCTGCGGCACCGGCTGCGGCAGCGCCTGCATCCCGCAGCCTCCACCCCGCAGCCCGGTTTCACTCTGCAGCCCGGCACAGGCACACTCAGCGGCTCCAGCAGCGCCTCCAACCCCCAGCGCGGCTCCACCCCGCAGCTTCTACCCCGCGGCCAGGCTCCACCACCGGCCCCAGCGCCGGCAGGGGCGCTGCAGCCGCGGGGGGGCCGCGCGCGGGGCGGGCTCCGCGGCAGCGCCCAGGGCCGGGATGCGGTGAGGGCGCCGCGGGGGCCCGGGCGGGCGGGCATGGGCGGGCGCTGAGGCGGCAGCATGGAGGCCATCTGGCTGTACCAGTTCCGCCTCATCGTCATCGGCGACTCCACCGTGGGCAAGTCCTGCCTCATCCGCCGCTTCACCGAGGGCCGCTTCGCGCAGATCTCCGACCCCACGGTGGGCGTGGATTTCTTCTCCCGGCTGGTGGAGATCGAGCCGGGCAAGAGGATCAAGCTGCAGATCTGGGACACGGCCGGGCAGGAGCGGTTCCGGTGAGACCGGGGGGCCAGGACCCGCGTGGGCGAGCGATGGGGCGGGGGGGGACAAAGGGGGGCGAACTGCGCCCCGTGCTTCCCAACCCCCGTTTGGCAGCGCTAAGCCTGGGGCTTTGTGTGCCCAAAACGGGTGCGGGCGGGGCGTGGGGGGAGTGCAGGGTGTGTGGGAGGTGTGGGGTGTCCAGGGTGCTTGGGGTGTGCAGAGCGTGCAGGATATGTGGGATGCGCAGGGTGCTTGGGATGTGGGGGGTGTGCAGGATGTGGGGGGGTGTACAGGGTGTGTGGGGTGTACAGGGGGTGTGGGGTGCTTGAGGTGTGCAGGATGATGTGTGGGAGGTGTCCCTGCCCGTGGCAAGGGAGTTGGAACGGGATGATTTTTAAGGTTCTTTCCAACCCAAACCGGTCTATGATTCTGTGGAGCGGTAGAGGAGAGACTGGGCTGCTGGGGAGCAGAACAGAGCCCCAGGGCAGCGCTGGGCCTTGGGGATGTTTACCACGAGCGAGGAGCAGTCGAGCATTAGAGGAGGCAGCTCGGCGGGGAAGGCGCCTGCTCCCTCTTGGTGCAAAGAGGCAGTAACCAGGATGTTTCATAGCTGAACGCGCGTGTAGGCTGCTGAACGCCATGGAATACGTGGTTTGGTTCCCTGCAGCGGCAGCAGAGATGGGCTGTGTGTAGGATGTAGACAGGCCAGGATGAACCCTTGGTTGTGGCTGTGCGGGGATGGCAGGAGCCTGCTGAGCGTGCCAGGCTAAGCACTGCATGGACACAAACAATTTCAGATTAAGCAATAGTAACAAAGGGCTTGAGGAAAAATAAAGGTGGTATGTGGGACTGTGCCAAGAGTTTCCCGCAGAACTGTGTGGTAAAAAGAGCACGCTTGGCCCCGTCAAAACAGGGGGCTGGTGTTGTCATGGGACATGCTGCTCAGACAGTGCTCCTGTGGAAGGGGTGGGAGCGTATGCTCAGCTCCCTGCCTCCTGTTTGTGTACATTTTTCATACATCTTTAACCCTTACCTACTCTTTCATCCTGCTTCCTCTGGGAGCACTTTCCTTGCTCCCCATCTTTGCGCAGCTTCACACAGCTTCTACTTCTGTGCTGTAATGACTTGCCTGAGCAATGTTTTGGTTTCATTCGACAGATGAAACCGCCTCTACCCCACCCCTCTGCCCACCCTCCTTGGCATATGTGGTACTGCCATCTGCCCCAGGTTGTGCAGGAGTGGATCCTTATCCACTGACAGGTTTTTCCTCTGCTACCTTGCAGCCTTTCAGGGCAAGGAGATGATGCTTTATTCTGCTGAGAGAGGAGGTGCTTTAGCTTGCAGTTGCATCAGATTCCAGCTTTGGATCTCAGATCTGTAGAAAACACGCCTGGGTGCTGTCACCTGCTTCTGCCTTTGCTGTGAAGAGCAAGAGCTGCTGGAAGACTTCCATGTCCTTTCTTTTACACATTAGGAAGTTTGGGGCCCTGGAGGCTGCTTACTCTTAGTGCAGGCGGTTGACCCAACCGGGCACTCGGGTTGTAAGCATGATGAGCAGGCGACCTTCAGTGCAAGGGCAGGCTGTGCTGCTGTGATGGGCAGCAGTGTTCCTAGGCAGGAAGAGTGTGAGGGGCAGGAACTGAGTGACATAAAAAAACACATCATGCAACTTTGAAATGCCCTTGCCAAAACACAGACTTATATTCCCAAGGTGAAAAGCTAGAGGGAACTGAGCAAACCCAGGTGCTTTTATAGTATACTCTGAAATACTTAAAAATCAGGCAAAAAGTCCGTTTTGTGTTTAGCCCTTTCAAATCACCATCAGCCCCCTGACAAATTGTGCCCTGTAAAAACAGCAGCTCTTGGGCTTCTCTTGCAAGCCACTTTTCTTGGCAAAAGGCAAGATGTAGCTGTTACTGGAGTAAGCTGAAGCCTCTCAGACTTGTGGGCAAGAAGCATGATGGTGCAGATGCTCTCCACAACCCTTAAACTTTTCTTTCATAGCACAGGGAATCTCAGAAGAAGGGAATTTGTAAGGATGAACTCCGCTTTTTCACAGAGTTCTCTTGTTTGAGTGTTTCCACCTCCTTGACATTTTTCTGGTCTGCAGCTGTGCTACCTTTCTGCTCTTCCTGACCCCCACTGTGAGCTCTTTCACTCTCCATAAATTAGAAGCAATTTCCGTGCAGTCAAGGCTTAAATTACAGCTAAGCATGTGCCATTCTGTTTTGCCCGATCAAGCCCTAAATCACGCTGCCTGGGGCAAGCGTTGAGGCTGCTTTGGAGATATAGACAAGCAGAGTCTGATTCTTTCTGGATCCAGCAGGTTTTGCCCATCTCTGGTTGCTCAGATACTGTGATTTCCTTGTCTGGAACATGGTGTTGTGTAACACTAACAAAAGCAAAAGCATGTGCAGCCCTCACTCCCTGGAACCGTGCACCACGACCTACAGAAGAGCTGTTTTCTTCCAGCCAGCAGCTCTCCCTTGAACAAATGGCCTTGGGCCCTGGGTACCGGAGTCCCCACCGTGGGTACAGAGCAAGGAGAGAGTCCCAGGCAGAGGCAACACCTTCGTATTAAAACTTGGCCCAAACAGCTGCAAATCCACATACTGCTTTGCATGAGCGTGTGAGGAGGGAAGGTAGGAGTCTTGGAAGGGAGCTGGGGAGTTGCGTACAGTGTGAAGGCAACATCGTTTGTTTCCTGCAGGTCAGTAAGGAAAACGGTCTGCGGAAAAGGCTTTAAGGAAAGGCACTGAGACCTTCACCTAGTTTTACCTCAAAGCAGCGTTCAGCTTAGATCCTGTCATGTCTTTCAGAAGTACCTGAGGCATTGTTGATGTTGGCAGGCGGAGCCAGGGCTGATGCGCTGCACACAAGGGAGACGCAGAAATGCTTGTGACAGCGTGGGGGTGAATGCAAAGCGCCAATATCTGTTTGCAGCTGGCTGGAGAGCAAAAGGCAGCTCTAATTCCCTCAGTGCCCAAAGTGCAGAGCTACTGCTGTCCCTCAGCCAGACAACTGGGAGATGAGAAATTATCCAAATGCAGCCAACTGTCTTTTTTTCCCTTCTTCTGGCTTTCTTCAGTTTTGACTGTGGATTTTCACCCATCGCTGCATGTCTGTTGGGAAAGCAATCCTTGAAAACTCCAGTTTATCCTTTCTTAGGGCAGTTTCGCTAGAGAAACACATTACGGGACCAGATAACCCCTCACAACATTCTTGAATATTTAAAACTGAACTTGTCCCAAAGTAAAAATGCAGCAGTGCTTACATCTTCCCGGCGAGGAAAGTTCAGGCCTCAGTGTAAATTCCTCCAGGGACTGAAATTGGTTATTGCTTCTGGATTTAGGACGAATTCATGACTTTGCAGAAACACCACAGTTTTACAGCTTCTTGGTTTTCCCATCTGTAGTAGTCATTGACCGTGGCTGTGCTCAGACTTGTGGTCTCAACTTCTCTGTGTCGCCCTGTGTTACCTGATTTCTCGTGCTGCTTCTGATGGCATTGAAGTCAGGAATGTTATGGAAGATGCATTCCATTTCTCAGTCCGTGGTTTGGGAGTCTTTTTAGTTACTGTTGTCAGTATTTGGAGGAGCAAGACCGACAGTAATGCAAATTCCCCGAGGAAGCTGTTGTACCATTTTGCTGTTGCTCAGGAGGTCAGACCGGCTGCTCCCGTTAGTATGTGAGCTGTAGCAGTGCGTGCCATCCTTTTGACCAGTTCCATAATGGGAGAAAGCACTGGGGGTGGTGGATGTCCATGTGCCAAGGCCCTAGTTGCATGCAAAGGAGCTTACAACCCTCTGACCTGCCTTCAGACTCTGTAGACATCTTTTATGTGTCTGTCAGAGAGTGGGTGTTCCCTTTCAGATAAATCCTTTAATTTGTTACAGTGTATTGTGATTTAACCCCAGGGCAACTAAGTGCTCACTCCCCACCCTCAGCGGGATGAAGAAGAGAACTAAAAACAGCTCTCCTGGGTTGAGATAAAGACAGTTTAATAGGACAGCAAAGGAAGATAGAACAATAATGATGACGGTGAAAGAATATACAAAGCATGTGATGCGCAATGCAATTGCTCATCAGCTGCTGACTGATGCCCAGCCCATTCTCAAGCAACAGTCCCACCCCTGGCCAATTTTCCCCAGCTTTGTATGCTGAGCACACATCATAGGGCAAGGAATATCCATTGGGACAGTCACAGTCAGCTGTCCTGGCTGTGTCCCCTCCCAGCCTCTTGTGAACCCCCAGCCTTCTTTGCTGCTGGGGCGAGAATCTGATAAGTCTTTGACTTAGTGTAAGCATTGCTTAGCAACAAGTAAAACATCACTGTGTTGTCAAAATTATTCTCATACTAAACCCAAAACACAGCACCTTACCAGTAGCTAGGAAAAAAAATTAACTCTATCCCAGCTGAAATCAGGACATGGTGCTTCTAAACCAATGGGTTAGACAAGGTGTTCAGAGAACTTACATGGCGGTGGACAGGGCTCTTGAGGTCAAGAGCAAAGGGTAGAAAGAAATCTGTGACAGAAACCAGAGACCAGAGATGGTGGTAGGGATTTTGAACGGAGCTGAAATAAATTAGTGGGCCAGTTAGTTACCCCGGGATGAAGTCCTTAAGCCAAGATTAGTTGTCTTTTTGGATGATGAGCTCTACTGAGCACAAGCAAAAAGCAATAGGACTTTGCCTGAGTGGCCTTCTCCGCAGGGCTGACAGAGTGGGGATGGTGCTGCTCTCTTAAATAAAGAGTAGGTATGCTTGGCTTAAGAAAAAATATCAGAAGAAACAAACAAACAAACCCTCTCTTGAAAATTGCTCTGCCCATCTTCCTAAACAGCTGTAACTTACACTTTTGTTGTGGCTGATTCGTTTCCAGGTCCATCACCAGAGCCTACTACAGGAACTCAGTTGGCGGACTGCTCCTCTTTGACATTACAAACCGCAGGTCGTTCCAGAATGTCCATGAGTGGCTAGAAGAGACCAAGGTTCACGTCCAGCCATACCAGATCGTCTTTGTTTTGGTAGGTCACAAGTGTGACCTTGACACACAGCGGCAAGTCACCAGGCACGAGGCTGAGAAACTGGCCGCTGCATATGGTATGAAGTACATTGAGACCTCGGCTCGGGATGCCATTAACGTGGAGAAGGCCTTCACTGACCTGACTAGAGATATATACGAGCTTGTTAAAAGGGGGGACATTTCAATCCAGGAGGGATGGGAAGGGGTAAAGAGTGGGTTTGTCCCAAATGTAGTGCACTCTTCAGAAGAAGTGGTGAAATCAGATAGGCGATGCTTGTGCTGAGCTCTTCTAGTGAGGCAAATGGTGATGAACTCTACTAACCAAACATACTTTACTAAGTGAACTCAGTGTGACAGAAGGGAGAGCAAACGCTCACGTTGTGAACAGCCTCTCCCGCGTTGTTTTGGATACCAGAACAGACCCCGGAAAGAAATGTTCTGTTCCAAATCACCTTTCAGAACTGGGGGCTACAAACCTAACGGAGAGTGAGTGAGGGTGCATGTAGATGTTGTAAGGAGACAGGAAGCAGGAATGAGGGGCTGCCGGAGACAGGAGGGAGTATACAGAGAGCTGAATGGGCTGGCACATGCCAGGGTACTGTACATGTCCTCTTTTAAGTAAATCCATAGCTCCATGCTGGGTGTTGAAGCCACAGTGTGGATATTTCAGTAGCACGACAAATGAGCAGGCAGAGAGAAAGAAAGTGGGCATCTTTGTTCGTGTCAGCTGTTTGTTATCAGGAAGGTGTAAAGGCAGCTCAGATACCATTGTCTCATAAGGCCAACTCCACAGGAAAAGTTTACTGACATGGTATGCACTGTTCTGAATTTTCTTTCTTACATTCTTGAACCTAGTTCAATAGCAAAGAATATTCTGTGGCATTTAAAGCAGAAAACAGTAGTTATTTATTTGTCTGGTAATTAAAATTTAAATGATTACCCCCCCAATAGTGCTTTTCTTGCTGTGCTGAACTGGGATTCAAAGTGGCAGCTTCTGCTCCGGTTGTAATTATTCAATGCGTTTTTACGCATTTACTGCCTAGGTGAGTACCTCTAAAGTGCCCTGAGTTCAATGCTTGCCAATAGAATTAAGTGATCAAGAGCATAAAGGGGGAACCATGTCCTCATACATTATATCTCAAGGCCGAGGTGTTGCAGCCAGATGGGACACACCAGCACCTCTGTCTTGCCAACAGCGCCGTGCTGGCCTTCTGGGTGTCTTACCAGCCAGGTGACCAGGAGAAATGGAAAGGAGAGGGTGGTGGAAAAACCCAACTCAACAAAATAAAAAACTTGAAAAGCTTAACTCAGGTGCATCAGACATCCTAAAAGGTGAGATTTGCTTTTAAAGAAATTAAATAGCATGGAAAGCAACAGTTTCCATCAGTACTTTCTGCTGTTGAAGTGTCATTTTCTTTCTTGGCATCTCTGGAAGAAGCAGCGAGCGCTGGAAAGGAGGAGCACACAACAGAAGGGGTGGAGCAGGGCAAAGGGAAAGCCACAAGGCAAGCTCAAGAGTAGCATTTGTTTTCCTCCATGCTTAATTAGATAAAAGAGGATCCATCTCAGGTTGGCCATTATGGGATGGCAGCCACGTTTCCAAAGCTATGTGTAATGGGTCTTTTCTGGGAATGCCATTCACTGCTTGAGCTTTGCTTCCTCCAGGTTTCAAACTTCAGCTTTTGAGGTGCAGCAGGTGCTCCTGTACCAAACTAGGGAAGTTTGATCTAGTAAAAACAACCATCCAAACAAAACCACAATGACCCTTTTTTCCTTTGGTTTCCAGTCTTTATACACCAAACTGTTAATGGGCAGGAGGGAGGGACTAGGTAAAAAAAACGCAGGCAGCAACTGGTGCTTAATTTTAGGCCTCTAAGTAGAAAAGAATGAATACTTGTTGCAGCTTTTTCAGCTACCCTATCTGTGAAAGTGTGGGTCTTGATGGCTGCTGAGTTCCAACTGTTTCTCCCTTTGAACTCACTCACAGTTTGTAGCACATGGGCAGGACTGTTTGAAATAAAAAATAACCCTGTGGTTTCCGTGCTAAAAAAAAACAACCCAGCAACCAAAACCCCAAACATGGACATTTTTATCGTCAATGTTGTAGGAACAGTTTTAGTTCCTGGGCTCTGCGGGGGAGCAGCAGCACTGCACCAGCTAGGAGGGCACTGGTAGCAAATAAGGAGGAATGGAGGGGTGGCAGTGGTCGGGCATCTGCTAGTGCACTTGTCACTGCCAACTCCAGAGCGCTCTGGCATAGATATAAACCTACCATACCCTTGCGCTAGAGCACAGTGATCCAGGCAGATTCAGTGGCTGTTGAGTGCCCTGAAGATCTGTGAAACAAATATCCCTATACAAAGTTTCTTTCTAGGTAAGCAAAGCTGGAGCGATGAGTGCAGGGAGTGCCACAGGAGCTTGGCTGCCATGGGCTCTCCATGGGCTGAAACCAGTGGAGCGCGTAAGGCTTGCTTGGGCCAGGTCTGTTCGTCGTGTTTTTACAAAGTCAAGGACAAACAAGTACAAAAGGGTCAGGTTCTTCATTCCTAGTGTGGGAAATCCAGCCAGTGACTGCTTTGGTTTGTCAGGGTCCGGCTGCCTTGTGGTGTGCCTTGAGTTGTCTGGATGACGGTGGCAGCTGTCCTCAGGGGCAGAGCTGGAGCACTGCCCTAACGGCAGCTGGATCAGACAGTGGCTTAGCAATAGTAAAATTCTGTAACTCTCTGTGCGGGAACCTGGCCAGCAGGAGAAAGACCACTTTTCACCAGACAACCAATATTTTATTTAATGAGCATTGGACATTCCATGTTACTCCTCCCAGAAATTCCAGCAAGCCTAACTAAGTGTGTGCATTCAGGCCTTCAGAATAGATCTTCAATTTAAAAATATAAGTCTTGTAATTCTAAAGAGGAACAGTACAGAAGAAAATGTCTTAACTACTTAGAGGTAATAAATGGTTATATTAAATGATAGAGAAATCATTATATACATCTTTTTCTAATTCCTTGCATTTTCTAGACAGCTTATTAAACTATAGGCAATGTAGATTCAGCTGTACAAAATTTGGAATGTTTTTTCTAAGATGAAGAACTTACAGGATACGCTAAGAATTCTTTTCTAACAACTGGTTTTAATGCTTTGACTCCTAGTGCAAGAGGGATTTAGAGATGACAGAAGGTGATACCTTTCACAGAACAAAGGTCAGGAGCTTTTACTCTAGGACAAAAAGAAAAAAAAAAAAAAAGAAAAAGCTAACTTTCTGTGGTCTCTCCCACATGTTAGAAACAATCTGCATGTTAGACTGAACTGCTCAGAATCTCTAGAATAAAGGCATACTATACACTTTCCTCGCTTTCTGTTATGCACTGTAACGAACTGTGAAAATAATGCTGTATTTAGCTGTCTGTACGTGACTGGAAATATGCTTGTATTTAGCAGAACAGTTCCTATGTGATAATGTGAAATTCAAAACTTGTAAAGAAACTCTGGTGGCTTTTATTTTTCCCTTCCCTCCCCCAATTCTTTATTAGTAAGCAACCTGGTACGTGTACCACCTCTATAGCCCAGCCATAATGGTGAGCCTGACCTGGGCTGGCTCAACAATAAGCAGGCTCTGCAACAGTACCTGCGCTACAGCATTCTCTGCACACCCTCTGCTCAGGTCCTCAAACCAACTGCCTCACTGCGAAGGAACAGTGCGACTGTAGACACTGCCCATTCCTCAACAGAACAGACCAACAGAACAAGCCCAAACCCTCCAAAGCCAAATCCCCAGCCAGCCCTGGCCGCAGCCCCTCCAGGCAGCCTTGATCAGCAGCAGGCTGGGCCAGCAGCACAGCAGCTACAACAGCTGCTGCAAACTGACCTGTGCTTCTCAGTCACTAAGACTGAATGGCAAAGGACAGAGCCAAACCAGCCAAGGGTCAGTCACAGGGAAGCTCCAGTTCTATGAGTTTTTAATTTACTTTGTATCAAGCAATCACCCCCCCAAAACCAGAGTTATGATGGCCGCAGCCATCCCCCATCCCCTGAAGCCAGATACCTTTGGAACATACTGCGCTGTTCCAGCTGGAATGCTGTCACCCGCCCCGGTACCCAGCATTAGGTCACTGGCCGTCGCACACAGTCCTCATTTTGCTCATGCTGAAATGCTAACTCGTCACTTCATTGTGCACAACAAAGGCAGGCGATTGCTGCCTTCGGACCCGCCAGAGGGAGGGGAGAGGGACTTTAGCCTGTTGGGATCTCATTAGTCCAGACTGAAGAGGAAACTGCAGGAGAAATCGGGCCGTGTGTGCAGCTGCCTTTCCCATCAGTGCTGATGATCTTAGAGAAGGAAGCAGCCTGAGCAACCCAATGCTCAGCCTAGAGTAGCAGTGGGCAAATACCCATTCATCAAACAAGCCATGAGGTCCTAACGTTTCTCTACTACAGCCAGAGACACTGGAATAAACAATACCCTCCTGCAGGCAGGGTGTGCATGAGCCAGGCCCAGGGACTTGTGACCATTCGGAGGGTTTGCCTGTTTTATCCCCATCCCTGCAGCCCTTATCCTTTCGCAGCCACAGTGCTGTCTCATCAGTTGCTATGTTCACAAACCCAGATGCACTGGCCCACACTTCCCACTTCATTCTGGCCAGTGTTCAGCAGCCACCACCTTTCATCTGCTGCTTCAACTGAATTTTTTCACCCTCCTGCCCCCAGTCAAGGGAGAGAAACATTAGAAAAGACCTTGCACCAGATTCCTGACTTTCTCCCACAAAGAAAGATGCACAAAACCAGGTGCAGTTTGCCACAACTGTTTAGTTTAACTATTTTAATATCATGAAATAAAAGTACAAAAAATTTACAGGTATTTTGTTTCTTACATGAAGGTCAAACAGTTAACATTTGCATTTGTTTTGCAGCAAAACCTGTATTCTCAGTCACAGAATGTGAATATTTTAGCCACTGACATCACCACTGAGCATTTCATTTGAGAAAGAAATTGCAGAGGTAAAAGGCAACAATCTTGCAAGGCTTCGTAAGAACCAAACCAAAGGTTCCAAGTGTTAACCCTGGGAGCCATGCGTCAGTAATCCGTCCTCAGCTAATACAGGTTTCCCCATCCGGGAGACTGAGCGCGTTAAGACATTTGAACTGGACATCTTCTCTAGGGGATCGTAAACAGGGGGGTCTTGTTTACTGGCTGTCAGCATTTCGGCGTCCTTGTTCCACGCATTTGCAAAAATAAGCACTGTGTGCACATGTATGAAAGAACGGGGTGAGATCATCTACAGCCGTGACATAGCTTGTGCTGTTTATTCCCTTTACCACTTCTCTCTGAAGACAAGTCACAAACTGTTGTTATCTAAAGTGCTGAGAGTTCAGTAACAGGCAGCTGACTAACCACTCACTGTTAAGAACGAGTGTATCCAAAGCGGATATCCAGGAATGCTTGCAGATCGATGCTGCCAATTAACTGGCTGAAACAAAATCCAAGACTTCATTGTATTTCCTGTCTCCCAGATCATTACAGTTGCCATGTCTTTCCAGCCCAAGGTGACTCCATCAGCTGTACACAGAGATGAAGAAGCAAACCCCTGCATTACCTTACCCTGCTAAAACATCAGACTTCATTTCACACACGCCCCTCAACTTTTCAGACAAGCTTTCAGATAGAAATTTGTGTATGGTCTGATCAAAATACTATGTCCTCTGCTGGACTGTGTGGTGCCTTTTCAATGAATTCATTTCATGAAGCATGCATGAAACCAAATTTTGAGTTTACAAATAAATAAAATGGTGCTCACCATTAGTTTTTATATATTTTACCATTTACTGAAATGCTTAAAGTAACTCAGTCCCTTAAGAATGAACTCGGGGGTGTTTAAATAAAAAATATTTGGAAATTGAAACCACATTTGAACTTGGCAAAACTATGCTTTGTTTTTGGAAGGGTCTTGCTTGTTTCTTCTCTTTACATCCCAATTATAAACTCTAGCCATATCTGAGGGTATGGAATTAAGGAAATAGCTCGCATATTCAGAAAGGAAATACAGAAAGAAAGAAGGAAAGAAAAAGAAAAAAGGGGAAAAGCAGGTTACACAAGTTGCCCACACTTTGCGTACTGGTAACAGTCAGTATAGAAACCATTTAATGACAGAGCTGACTTGGTGAAAAGCCTCAGCACAGAGGAACTAACTGGCAACTAACTGCAGCATTTATATCAGGTATTTATAAACCTCCAAAAAGACATTACAGAGAAACACACTTTTAGTTTTACTTACAGCTACTCTGCTCTGATTCCAGTCAGCTCACTCATGTAACAGCTGTATTTGCCTGTTTTCAGGCACCCATAACTTCCTGCAGCACTCAGATACCTTAAGTATCACTCTCAATGAACAAGTAGTTGTGCCTTCATTTACTAAATCTAATGCTTCTGTTGATGGCTACTACCCTCATCATTAAAACAGGTTTAAGCAGAAAGTTTAACTCCCTCCGCCCCTGGAGGTGGTTCATGATAATATAAAGAAATGATACTGCTATGCTATGCCTCGTGTTGCTTGGGGAATATTGCAGTGGCAGCTGAACTGGGTGAGATTAGCACTCGCCCTAAGAATAACATTCATACGGTCTAGAGAGGAAGGGAGAGTCGATGTTCTTTGAAATGGCCTCCTGGACATGAATCCACAGCCCCGACACTCGCTCCCAGCTCACTCTGAGTCCAGCTCGGCAGCCACCCTAGCAAGTTTCAAGGACCTAATCACAAACACAAGCTTTGCTGGATCTAACCCACTGCCCCTCAGCTCAGCACTGGAAACACAATATCCAAAGTCACTGCGAGAACAGGGTAAGCCCTCTAGGGGTTAACTGCAGCCAGTCCAAGATACAAATGTGTCAGGAGACGGGACATTACCTGTACCTATCTTTCACACATACCTCTTCCTTGGCAAATAATGAAAAAAAGGATACTGACTTCTGTAGTGGTGAACTGATCTCTAAGAAAATCCAGGTCTTCCTCTAGAAGATCAAGGTTTCTTGTGGCTGTTGACAAATTCTTCTCTAACAGAGCCTGAGCTTCATCGATATCATATTCAAGCATCACATTGGCCTGAAAAAGAAAGTGATAAAAGCTTTTACTCTTGCACTGTAAATAAGCCGCAGCAAGCTCATTTCAGACTGCTGCTTACAACTTATCCCATTAATAAAAGG
Organism: Neomorphus geoffroyi; assembly: GCA_033558235.1. NCBI lineage: Eukaryota > Metazoa > Chordata > Aves > Cuculiformes > Neomorphidae > Neomorphus > Neomorphus geoffroyi. Next base: position 7,324,510 of record JAUMJM010000045.1, on the reverse strand, counting down.
CCATCCTGACAGGCCAAGACAACAAAGTTTAGGATAAGCAATGCCAGAACCCACTTGAGGCCTCCCCCACTTCAGGAACTGAGTAATAAATCCCTCTAGTGACTTAAATACTGTTCCTATAGCTAAGCAACAAGGGATTTCTCTCCCTGTGGATTGTGTTCGGCCTTTCAGTATCAGTATCTCGTCTTCACCAGATGTGAGAGAGACTTCTCGTATCTTAGCAGCACCTCAAGTGCTGCACAACTCCAGAAACAGTTTTGTTGCACTCAAGATTAACCTCAGCATGTCCATGTGGAATGCTGACAAACTGTCTCATGGAACTGGCCACTGACAAGAAGTATTACAGGTATTTAAAGATACAACATGTATTGAACTCCATGGTGGCTTTTAGTCTAGAAACCTTTACTTCAGTAAGGAGCTACCAAAGGAAGAGGTAAAAGAGCAGGATCAAGTGACCGACGTACCAATGAAGCTTTGGGCCATTCGAGAGGTGTGCACCGAGCAGAGCCACATACTGCTGACTAGACAGGATCCCAGGGAATGCTACAGAGTTGCAAGAGTGGGATAAACCTTTCTTGTTCTACAATAGCTAGAAGACATCATTTCCCCAACAACAGTAATAGGCACAGCCCAACATGCAGACTGCAAGCAACAAGGAGGGTAAAGGCAGAAGGCCGAGAACACCTAAACACAATAAACTGCTTGTGGCATTTCATTAGAGCTTTTCTGTATGAACCACCAATAGGATGAACCTTCTCTGATACTCTGCTATGGAATAAACCTGGAATGCTCCAGAAAGTCAATCTTTGTGAACTCTGAAGACAGTCTCCTGGAAGCAACAAGTATCAGACAAATCTTCTCTTTTAATGATAGAAAAGAAGTGGGAAAGACTTGGAGTAGCTGCCCAATCCATCCAGATGCTGCATGTGTCAAGTTTTCTGTCCTAACCAAGTGAGTTTGTTTGGCAGCCAACACAGGAATTTGGGAACATGAAGGATTCAGAAGTTCCTAAACAGTAGCAGGTTATCTCCACACATAAGGAAGCCTCTGAATATGAAATGTCCCAACCTGATATTACTTAAATACTTAGAAATCTGTGTTTAGAGCTCTGATCCCATTAATCTTTAGCACAAATTCTACCTGCAAGTAACAGAAATCCCATCTTTCCCTAAAAACATGAATGGAAAGGAAAAGCAAGATGCTAACTTCAAATAACAGAGAATATGGGAAGCTAGTTGTCAAACTAAGTTATTTTGCCGGGCACATTCAAATCCCAGGCAATGCTGGATGGTAACTGGAACCATGAAGGGACAGAACCTATAAGGAAAACATTCATAAATATGCTTTTTGGAAAGAAAAATACATCAAAATTACAATTTTCTGAAGTATTATTATTCAGGCACTAAATAAAATTGAACATGGAACCTCCACTAATGCGTTGAAATTGTCTCATTAGGTTTGCCCTGCCTTTCATCACTGGCAGGGCACAGCTCCACTGTGCACACACCAACAGATTATGCCCTTGGCCACAGCTGAGGCAGCAACAAACACTGTCTTTCAAAAGCCTTTGTAAGTTATTTAAACAGTTTCAGAGAAAGGCCTGTTTTACTTACCCCCAACCACAAACAAACTTTATCTGTAGGAGGAACTGAAGCTTTGCAGTAGAGATTATCTGCCAATAAAAATCTGGTTTCCATTGGATTTGTGGAGTCCTTAAGGCAAATGATAAAACTTAGAATTGCTATTTGCACTGGAAACATGCCAAAGACATAAAACTTGGAGTAAAGAGCACACTTTTCTGCTTTTTCTCATTGATACACTATTAACTCTGGTGGAAGTCTACATAATTTTACTTCATTATTCAAGTTAGAACTCTAAGAATAAAACATTTTTTAAATATACATTTAAAAACAATACAGAACTCTCCACGAAAGAACAGAGATGAAGTCAAAGCTTGGCTGCAATCGATACACTATTAAAAGTGAAGCTTGTATTAAAAACATTAACTTTTTTTGAACTAGCTTTCAGAAAGTACTACATACCTTTAAAAAACAATTCTGTTATTTATAAAGGCATATTAAGTGTGCTCTTCAAAACATTTCTTGCAATGTGTTCTGTTAGGGTGGAAAGGTAGTTAGCTTTTCTCATACTCATTAGATATTCAAAATAGTTTACCTTTTTCTTCTGCATGTGTTTTAAAATTTCTAATGTCTGTTTAATTTCAGGAATCTGACTTTTTAGCCTGTGAATTAACAACAGTCATAATTTATTATTTTACAGAGACACAAAGTTTCCTAAACAAGTGATCAATTTGATCATACAACCCAACCTCTATTTAAAAACCTGACACTTGCAACCACTTTCCAGGCTTACCAATACACATTTGAAAGATACAGCATGTAAAGGTACCTCAGCTACAGCTGCACCCACCTCCTACCATACTGAGGCTCACTGGTTTTCTGAAGCAGAGCAACACACACAGCTCAGACTGCAACAAACACCTATTAACAGGAACAGATACCTGTTCGCTAAAATTGTGCCCTTTTTGTATCTTTGATCTCCCCAGAGGAGAGGGAAACCTCAGCAGAAATACAGAAATACATTTCTTCTGGAGTCTACAAACTATTCTAACAAACAGTTTAGAGCTACAAGACTGGGCACTGTTAAAAGAAAAGTTCTCTTCCCTCAGTCCTTGGCAGCCCTGGAAGCAGCCTAGCGGACACTGGGATCCAGCGGGCTCAGAGAGTGGTGACGGCCAAAGCAGGCCTCTGGGTGGAAATTATGAAGGACACCTGTCTGTGAAAGAACTTTAATCTACATAAAATATTACCTGAAGCTTTGATATTAGCTTTTAAAAATCTCTTCTTGCCCACCTTCAGTCAAGTCTGAAGCCACTGAAGAGAAGTGAGGTTACTAAACCAAAAGTTACAGGCTTAAGACAACTGTCAATTGTCAAAAAACTATTCTTGTTTACACTAGGCTGACAAAATTAAAAGAGACCACAGGCATACTTTATGGCATTAAAGGCTAAGGACCAACTCAGCAACACTATATATTCCTTTGCATGTAATTCTCAGAAAGAAAAAAAGCTGGCCTTTCCTGAAAGTTCTGCAAATATTAGCTCTAACATCAACTTTTTGCTTCTTGAAATATTTTTAAAAAATTGAAGACTTATTTAAAAAAATAGAACTGTGCTAAACATTTCCCAATTCTTCCAAGAATTATGACTTACCTCCTTTTCTTTTGAGCAAGATTAAGTTCCAAAAATTTATACTTCTGATACTGCTCATCCAACTTCTTTAGAACTACATCTGCTGTCTCATTTCCAGGTTGTTTCATAAAAGAATCTACATCTTCCTTTAAGGGGAGAAAGAAACTCTCAGTGTTAGAAGAATTTTACAGAAATCCTAGGCACAGTCACGCTATCACCCTACTGCAGTTAAGTCTGGAGGGGCTTCTATGTGTAAACAAACATTTTTTTCTGGAGTGAAGTACAAAATCATTTTGTTTCCTTTCTTGGTCACATTTTCCCTTCCCCCCCTTTTTTTTTTGTATGGAGGTACAGAATAGGTGCAAGGATTATTCCATCACCATATTTGCTACTACCTTGCTAGTGGTGCTTTCAGTGCTGGCCAATGGCCAACTGATACCCAATGGGCATGGATATCCTCAGCCCACAGCTAAACTCTACTATCCTATCCGTAAAGCAGGGATAATGCTTCGCCCTGCCTAAGCAGATTACGAACTGTTTAGGATAAGACTGACGAAGGAAAAGAATCATGGCCTGATCAAGCGTGTTGTGGCAGAGAAAGAGGCAAAGCGGGGAAAACTGTGGTATCTGCTCAGGCAGGCTTTATGGCAGTAACCAGCTTGTCTTCCAAAGCTCCTTCTATAGTCAGCAATAAGCCACGGAAAGCTCTGGAGAACAACTGGAGCCAGTCCTACCATCAACTGGAAAAGCAGCCAGAGGAGACAGGCCTGAGCAAGCAAGGATGCTGACCTCTGCAAGTGCCTCCTACAGGCTCCCAGTGAGCAGTTCACCTGCCTGGGAGCAGTGTTCTCAGCCTTGTGAAAGCCACCTCAGGCCACAGATCAACCACGCATTTCTGACCTTGACAGCATTTACCTTTGAACAGTTCAAGATGATCTCGCTCATCCACTGCGGTAATTGTGTCCTGGTTTGTCGAGACAGCTCTGTAAGATCTGCTGGAAGCCTCCACAGGCCTCTTCAGCTTCTCCTTTTTAACCAGGTGTTTCTGTTCCAGTAGTTTTGTATCAGAAAAAGACTATAAAACCTTACTAAAGGAATATCAGAAGTATCTGGTTACTATTATGACTCCTAAACTCTCTTGCTTGAAGAAACTTACTTCAGAATTACAGAACCTGGCAAGAGATCCCCCACCTTCTTTATCCATAAGGAAATCTGCAGAAGATGAACTCTGCAAGACTCTAGCAGGCAGCATGACCCAGGTGGTGCAGCAGAACTCAAGAGGCTGCATTTCAGACTAACTGCCCGAGGAACGCCTTCAGCTACCTCAGCAACAATAGAACGGGAAGCACTCCTGCCTCCTGATGGAGCCTGCAGAGAAGCTTTAACTGAGAAAAACACAAGGATTAGATGCAGGCAAGTCTTGTAGAAGTGAGGCCCAAGGATGTTCTGAAATGAAACTCCCTTTTGTGGAAGCTGTTCTGCTCAGGTAAATCACCCAAGACAGAAAGAAAAAGCAGGAGGGCAACAACTTGCCCCCCACACTGCTCAGCACCCCACCTCTGCTGCACCCATTGTCTGTTTGTAAGACAGGCAAGAAACATCTTCATGCAAGTACTCTTAGATGATAATCGAGGGTCTCTTCTGCAGAGATGCCTGTATTTGAATAGAGCACCTCCTAGAACTGAGAATTGGGAAACTTCAGTGGGTTTTAGATCCAGACACAGGGTTATGAAGAACTCAACAGAAGCACAGAACTAAGTCACAACCCTCAGAACTCTACCAGGTCATGTGGCACAGCACGTGAGATATGTCAAACATGAGTATCAGAAGGGAACAACATGGAACCAGAGACAAACTGCATTGATAGCTACCAGCATGAATAGGAGTGATGAGACACACACTCTCAAAGTGTTTGCTGAGGCTGGTCGTACCCCGTATCTTTTCAGAGTGGCCACCTCCACTGTAGAGTCAGCACAGACCACAAGTTCTTCACTGTGACACTCATGGAGGTCTCTTAGGGCAGCTGAAGCCATGGCCCTTTCTTTTTCTTTGTGTCTACATTAGTGTCCCATAAGCGGGTGGGAGGAAGTCAGCCACAGGCAGCAATTGTTTTACATTCAGTAGGAGTTGCAAGATCCCAATAACTGATAAATAACCTTGAAGAAAAAGTAGGATCTGGCTACTGTGAAAGCAAGCAGACTGCACCCATTTGTTCTGGACCTAAGCCCTAGCAAGACACACATGGGTGATACTGGCACTACGCCTGAAATACTAAAATGCAAGAGTCACCAAATTATTTCTGTAAAGGCAATCACATCTGATCAGCACAAACAGCTCTGGTAAAGCTATTAAGGCATATCCGAGCAATACAGCCTTTTAAAGTCCAAGAAAATCTCAATAATAAAGCAACTCAGTAAACAAAGCATTCAGGGCAGACAGCCAACATTTCAAGATGACACTAGCCAGGTATGGCAAATCTGATCAATGATTATTGATCAAATGAAATGAAGCAGCAATCAAGAGCTGGCTCACAGCAGAAAGTGAACAGGTAGTTTTGACATTTGTCACTAAGTCAATGGGGCTTTCTTTTCAACCAGCAACAGAATTATTAAATGCTTGGCAAATCACTTTTTAAAGTCAGATGAACAAGTTTACTCTGTTTTCCGAAAGACACACATCTGTCGATTTTCTTTTCAAGAAGTCAGGAAATCAAGCTGGACTCTGTGAGCGCTTCTGAAGAGCAATTCTGCTCAACACTGAAAACTACAAGAGGAAGATGCAGGGAAAGGTGCTGGGAGTATGGCAGAGCATTCTCTGAGCTGAAACTGCAGTGGTGAGGCTGTGCTCCAGGCAGGAGGAACTGCCGTAAGGAACCACAGCTTAGGATGTGTGACAGGAGGGTTCATTCGGAACACGCTCTTCGTTGGTGTGTGAGCTGCCCATCAAAAAGACATGGCGATGCTTTACACAGAGATGGCACTTCACCATGAAGTTCACTTAACACTGCCAGGACAGAACCCAAAGGAAGTGACTCACCCACAGAACCTCCTGAGTTAGAAGGGACATGGAAGGACCATCGAGTCCAACTCCTGTCCCTTGTACAGGAAAAGCCAAACATTCACACCGTGGGGCTGAGGGTGTTGGCCAAATGCTTCTGGAACATTGTCAGGCTGTGGCTGCTTCCCTTTTCCAGTGCTTCCCCACACTCTAAGGGAAGAACCTTTTTCTAATATCCAACCTAACCCTCCCCTGGCATCTTCCTGCCATTCCCTCGGGTTATTGCACCGGTCACCAGTGAGAAGAGCTCAGCACCTGCTCCTCCTCCGCCCCGTGTGAGGAAGCTGTAAATGCCTCTGAGATCCCCCCTCAGTCTCCTCCAGACGGAATAGACCCAGGGCCTTCAGCCTCTCCTCATATGATTTCTTCTCCAGACCCTTCCCCAGCTTCGTGGCCTCCTCTGGGCACTCTCCAATAGTTTAAGATCCCTTTTATCCTGCGGCGCTCAAACTGTACCCAGTGCTCGAGGCGGGGCCGCCCCAGCGCAGGACCATCCCCTCCCCTCCCCTCCCCTCCCCGCTGGCGATGCCGCGCTGGATGCACCCTCGGACCCGGTTGCGGGGGGTGAGGGCGCCGCAGCCCCCGCTCTGTCCTGCTCGGCCCCGCCAGGCCCCGCCGCAAATGCCGCCTCACAGGGTTCAGAGCGCAGCCCGCCACCCCCCTTCGCCGGGGCGCGGAGCCGCTCGGCCGGCGGAGCTACCGCTCACCACGAAGACGGCCTCCGGGATGCCGAGAGGGCCGCGCTTCTCGCCCGTCGCCGCCGCGCCGCACCCCACCTCGCTGCCGCTGGCCGCCGCCATCTTGGGGAAACGAGGCTGCGCGCGCGGCCCGCACCGCGCGTCATCGCGGCAGCGCCGGGCGCCGCTCGCCCATTTGCTGCCGCCGCCCGAGGGACGCGGTCGCGCGGCCACCCCAAGCACCGCCCATTGGCCGGCTGCGACGGGGAGGCGGCGACCCGGAAGCACCGCCCAGTGGTGGGCTGGGGCGGGGCGCGGGGCCGGGAGCGCGGGAAGGGGGGAGGCAAGGGCGTTGCTGTTTCCAACCCTACGGGAACGCCAGATGTTTAACGTGTGCTGGCCAAGGGCGATGGCCCGGGAGGAGGCGGCGAGCGGCCGCACTCACGCCCCAGCGCCCTGCACAGGGAAACCAAACGCTGCTTCCCAAAGGAAAAGCGGCTCAAAGGAAAATCTGCAGCTGGTGAAGCGAAACGTGGAACCTGCATCCCGCAAAGCATCGCAGCCTGCTGTAGCTCTTGGAACAATCCACACAACACCAAAAAACAATCCCACACACAATCCTTGCACGGGCCAAAGTTTATTTTTTTTTTCCAAAACTTGTTTCCTCAAATAAGTGGATATGAGCAGTTTTTAAAAAACAAACAGTTTGTGTATTAACAAATTGTGTATTTCCACGAGTAAAATATCAACACAGCCAGTCTTGTGCTTCGGCTTCTTTTTAAAAAAATTATTAATTCATAGAACATAAAACCCTCAAAAGTTTTTTTCCAGTTTGCGGTAGTATATTTCCCACATTCTTTATTCTTATAAAATGAAGGAGCGCACATAAAGGAAGAGCTGTACAAGAATACATCTGAAAAAAAGCCCAAGCAACCTAAATTATAGTAGCTCCTTTTAAATAAATACCCAATAAAAGGCACAAACCTGTTCTGGAGGAAAAACATAACATACAAACCAAGACCTATTAAATAAATAATATTAAGTGTGGGTTGGGGTGAGGGAAATCTGTTCCAGCACCTATTTTCTCATTGCTCCAAGATTAAATTCCAGCCAAAGATTTGGTAAAGAATTCAACTTAATTACAAGGATACACATTTGAGATATACTGAAAGATTGGTTGTTACAATTCCTGCTGTAACTGTACCAGTTACTACAATCTCTTTAAATAAATGATCGTGAGAATCCGCGTAAAGTAGTGATGCAGCGATCGACGACAAGTGATATACAACTCCGGAGTAACAGCGCCAGGGTTTCTATACCCCTGGGTACCAGTAATGTATAAATGATAACATGAACGGTTTCCATTGCTCAAAAATATAATCTTTTAAATGGAAATAAATGACTGATACACAGTGCCTTTAGATGTTGTCCTTATAATACAAACTACTCAAAACAAAGTTTTCCTTTTTATGTACAAATTCAGCACCGATCCACAGCGCCTGCTATTCTAATGGTAGCCCCACCCTCCCTGCCACACACCAAAAAACCCAGAGGGAGATATACCCTGTACTCAACCCTGTAGTCAGAAGGTTTTTTGTTGCTGAGGTTTTTTTGTGTGTGTGTTTTTTTAAACAGAAGTCCATTTGTTATTTTTACCTACAAGTATTCCGCCACTATGTGCACAGAACCAAGATTTCTCTAGTACATGTGCCCCAAATTAAGAAAAATTCAATGCAATAGCTTCTTGAAGGTAAAATTGGACTGTATCTAGGGAATGTTAGAAAACCCGTTACTGAAAAAGAGGTGCACTTTCCAGTCCAACAGGCCTAACACAATCGACCTCTCCAAATTGCCCCAGAAGTTCTTTTACTGTATACCCAAAGAAAGACAACCTCCCTGCAGCAGCATGAATCCCAACAGTTCGGCCTGAATGACTCACTAAAGTACAATAACACAAAGCGCACAGCATACTTCGTCTTCCTCCTTGTTCAGACAAACATGGAGTGACACCTTAGTTATCTGCTTTCTGAAATTCTATTCAGAACAGGATTCTGATCAACTGAAGTGGAAGGAAATAAAAGGCAAAATCAAATTTATATACATCTCTTCAGCAATTTTCTCATCACAATTATCATTCGCAACTCCCGTGGGCCACTGCCCTCAAGAACAACCTTTGCCTTCAAAGAGTTTTTTTGGAGAACAAGTTCTGAGCCCTACAAGCCTTGCCAGCATTTTAAGTCCTTGGTTTTTACTTCTAACGTTATTTAAACCGCAGTATTCTGTCATCTTATGGGGTCCAATATGTGCACAAAGAGGCTGGCAAAAAGCAGTCCTGTGCGCTTTTGTGCAGAGAAAAGTGTGTAAAGCAATCTTTTCTTCGTAGATAAACCTGAAAGCTGTGTTTTAACATATCAAACATTCTGAACAAGACTAAAAAGAAGGTAACTTTTAAAGTTTTTAGTATGTACTTTGTGGCTGTTTCTCCTTTTTTAATACTAAATAAATTGGTATCAGACAGCTTTGCTACAAGAAAGCATACCAAAAAAACATTAAAAAATCCAGAGCAGATCAGCAGTAGTGCAAACTACAACTAGTACTAAATCCATTTCTGAGCAAAGTACATTCCAAATACTCAGAATGCTCTGCAATAAAGTTATAACAAATATATACTGTTTGCCAGGCATTTATTTGCATATTTTATTAAAATAACTCATTATTATTTAACACAACTCTGCAGGAGAAAGAGACCTAACAGCTTACAGTGCTAGGAACTACCTGCTTCTAGCGCTCTCAGCTCTGTCATTAATGCCCAGATATCTACTACTGCATGTAGTGGTCTAATTTGAACTCAAGACTTTTCAATGCTAAATAACTCAATGGCATTCACTATTTCTTAAATCAACAGCCCCGCAACACAATGACCCATCCTGGCATCTGTTCCCTCCCCATGTGAAGATAACTACAGGCACTGAAGAACTCATTGGCTTAAAACTGTACAATTGTTCAACCCAATAAAGGTGGATTAAAGCTTGAAGCCTTCTGTATTTCAAGCTTAAATTGCTTTATACTGATCCAAATTCTTTTAAAATCAATACATGTTTCAAAATTTTGAGTTTTGAATTCCTGCAAGGCATCATTTCCCAGGAAGTTAGTCATTACAGATTCCAAGGGCTGTTTTTTTTATTGTTTCTTTTGAGTTGTTTCACTTGGAAAAAATATTTACATAGGGTTAAGATACATTACTTTTGCACTCTTTGGAGTTAAGGGTTTAGAAAAAGAGAAGGCTTGTTCCTACTATGAGGGAAGTGCTATGTTTTAGAAGTTCTCTACAGGACAGTTTGACAAGATTCGCAGGCCTACTTTCATTTATAGTGAGAGTCAGAGATATTTCTGCAATTACAGACTCCTCAAAAGTCTATGCTGGAAGGGTATTTATTATAACAATAGAAAACTATTCATTCCTTGAAAACTCAGCTTTAATATTAATCATTAGATGTCATTTACAGGAGAGCTCTTCATTGTATTCTGCCACAAAACTTTCAGAAGAAGTGTTGCTCCCCGTTCCACCTACTTGTTATAATTTTTTTCTTTTTTAATGCTATCACTTTTTATCAGACATTGAAAAATACAAGATAAGGCATTTTCATAGCCGATTTCAGTTTTGGAGGAAGATTGTTAACTACAAAAGATGTGCCAGAAGTCTGACCCATCATGAACAGCATACTTGATAAATTAGTTGATTTAAAAGATTTGATTTAAAAGTTTTTTCTCTCAAAAAGTCTGGATTTCTCAAAATCGCATTTTTACCTTGAAATTACTACAGAAGAAAAATTATTGCAGTATTAAAGAAAAGATTATCTAAAAGTTTGCACATATTTACACATTTAAAAATAATTACTTATACATGGTTTACAACTAGATTCTTATTTCAGAAAAGCAGCACAAGCTACTCTCTACAGCTGGATAATTTCAACATAGTTACAGTATCACAAGGCTGGAAAAGACCTTTGAGATCATCAAGTCCGGCCTATGACCGAACACCAACACCTACTCGTCATCTAAACCATGGCACTAAGTGCCACATCCAATCTCCCTTTAAACACCTCCAGGGACGGTGACTCCACCACCTCCCCAGGCAGTGCATTCCAATGGCCAATCACTCTTTCAGTGAAGAATCTTTTCCTAATATCGAGCCTAAACTTCCCCTGACAGAGTTTGAGACCCTGTCCTCTTGTTCTGTCACCAGTCGCCTGAGAGAAGAGACCAACCCATGCCTGACTACAACCTCCTTTTAGGTAGCTGTAGAGAGCAGTAAGGTCTCCCCTGAGCCTCTTCTTCAGGCTAAACAACCCCAGCTCCCTCAGTTGCTCCTCACAGGGCTTGTGCTCCAGCACCTTCACCATCCTCGTCGCTCTCCTCTGGATGCACTCCAGCACCTCGACATCCTTCTTAAACTGAGGGGCCCAGAACTGGACACAGCACTCAAGGTGCAGCTTAACCAGTGCCGAGTATAAGGAGATGATAATTTCCCTAGTCCTGCAGGCCAGGACGCCTTCTTTGCCACTTGGGCACACTGCTGGCTCATGTTGAGTTTCCTGTCCACCAGCACTCCCAAGTCCCTTTCCGCCTGACGGCTCTCCAGCCACTCTGTCCCCAGCCTGTAGCTCTGCATGGGACTGTTGTGTCCAAAGTGTAGAACCCGGCATTTGGACTTGTTAAACCTCATGCTGTTGGAATCAGCCCATCTCTCCAGCCTGTCAAGGTTCCTCTGTAGGGCCCTCCTACCTTCTAGCAGATCGACACTTCCTCCCAGCTTGGTGTCATCTGTGAACTTGCTGATGAAGCACTCAATACCCTCATCCAGATCATCAATAAAGATATTAAACAGGACCAGGCCCAACACCGATCCCTGGGGAACACCACTAGTGACCGGCCGCCAACTGCATGAGACACCATTCACTACCACTCTTTGGGCTCGGCCATCCAACCAATTCCTAACCCAGCACAGAACATTCCCATCCAAGCCACGGGCTGCCAGCTTCTCCAGTAAGCTACTATGGGAGACAGCGTCAAAGGCCTGGCTGAAGTCCAGGAACACCACATCCACAGCCTTCCTCTCATCCACCAGGCGAGTTACATGGTCGTAAAAGGAGATCAGGCTGGTCAGGCAGGACCTGCCCCTCCTAAATCCATGCTGGCTGGGCCTGATCTCTTGCTCATTCTGCAGGTGCCGCATGATTACACCCAGGATTATGCGCTCCATGATTTTACCTGGAACTGAGGTCAGACTGACAGGTCTGTAATTACCTGGATTGTCCCTATGGCCCTTCTTGTGGATGGGTGTCACAGTGGCCAACTTCCTGTCATTCGGGACCTCTCCAGTGAGCCAGGACTGTTGATAAATGATGGAAAGCGGCTTGGCAAGCTCATCTGCCAGCTCTCTCATCACCCTAGGGTGGATCCCATCTGGCCCCACAGACTTATGAGGATCCAAGTGGCTCAGCAGGTCTCTAACTTCTTCCTCCTGGATTACAGGGGGGTATATTGCACCCTGACCCCCATCCACCACTTCAGAAGACCAACTGTCCAGGGAACAATCTGCCTTAGTGTTGAAAACGGAGGTAAAGAAGGCATTAAGTGCCTCAGCCTTTTCCTCATCTTTAGTTACTATCTTTCCCTCAATGTCCAATAAGGACTGAAGATTGTTGCTGCCCTTCTTTCTGCCATTAATATATTTGTAAAAGCACTTCTTATTGTCCTTAACACAAGTGGCCAATTTGAGCTCCAGCTGGGCTTTTGCCTCCCTAATTTCCTTCCTACACAACTTAATAATATCTTTGAACATAACCTGACTTACCTGCCCTTCTTTCCAAAGGCAATACACCTTCTTTTTCTCACTTAGCTCCTTCAGAAGCTCCTTACTCATCCAGGCCGGCTGTCTGCCCCTGCAGCTTGTCTTAGAGCACATCGGGACAGCCTGCTCCTGTGCCTTCAAGATTTCATTGAAGTACGTCCAGCCTTCCTGGACCCCCTTGCTTTGAAGAACTGTTTCCCAGGGTACTCTCCTTACTAGTTCCTTAAATAATCTGAAATCAGCCCGCTGAAAATCCAGTGTGGATGTCCTGTTTATGCCCTTCCTTGTTTCACTGTTTATGGAGAACTCAATTATCTCATGGTCGCTGCAGCCCAGACAGCCTCTGACCACAACAACACCAACCAGCCCTTCTCTATTTGTAAACAGGAGGTCAAGGAGAGCCTCACCCTTGGTAGGCTCACTCACCAGCTGCAACAAAAAGCAATCCTCAATACATTAAGAACTTTCTGGACTGCCTCCTCTCGGCTGTGTTAAGTTCCCAGTACGTATCTGGGAGATTACAGTTGCCAGTCCACAAATGTCTGCACTACTGCAAGGTTTGCTTCTTTTGACCTAATGGACTTTTTTTTAAAAAAAATCGGAACTCTTGCCTCTTTTGCAGTTAGCAACAAGATTTTCGAATTGCTCCAATCTGCTGCTGTTGGGGATACCTACATTCCTTACTCTAATGCTAGTTCTTCTTTGAACTATGAAAGATACTCTCTTAGAGAAGATAACTCGACGAAGTGCAGCTCTGATCACCTGCTGGAGGCTGCACACGCTTTTCAGCAACACACTTGTTTTCCCTACTCCATCACAGACTCTCAGCCCATATTGGAGCCTGGCTCTTTCAATCAGCCATGTAACACTGACATACCAATGGAGCAATTTATTGTATTTACTATATATATATATGTAATATGTATATATCTTTTTGATTCACAGCATTTCGAACTCACATTATAAAGTTTGCAAATTACTATAAGCTATTCTAATGTGAAAAAGCTGTCTGTCTGATTTCACACAATATTGGCCTTATGATAATGCAAGCATTGCACTGCTCTATCAGAATATTTATTAGAGCACATGAAAATTTTATTGCTCAACTTCTTTTATGTTGTGTCTTGGTTAAAACAGCCACAGAATTTATGGAGAAAATAAATAGCGTTGACATCCTCAGTTAACTTCCCAAGGTAATCCACTGATGAATAAGGTTGTAGAGCAATCATGTAACACCTCTTCTCAGCTTTGAAGATGATAATTCAGTTTGCACCTTCTGAGTCAACCTCAGTAAAATACAGTTCTCCGCTGAGCAGTTCCAAAAAACCAAAAATCGCTGAACAAACATGACTTACACTGCAGTGACTGTTATAAACAAGAATCTCTAAAGCATTGCAATTCAAAATAATATCGTATTGTACAGGGAAGAAACAGTTGCCCTGTTCAGGAACACATCATGGAAAGACTGAAATTCAGCCTTTTCTTTTTTTAGCAGTATTTGGTTGTTCTCACATCTTGCTGCTTTGGCGGCTCTACATAAACTGTATCTGTGAAGCAGAGATTATATATTAATGCCATTTGCATAATGCATAGTTTCTCACTGTTTTAGAACTGGATTCTATTTAACTGCCTTGTTACTTGCAAGTTAAGACTACATGTTTTGGCACTTTAAAAATACCTAAAGAACACTAAACCAATCATCTTTGGACGATAAAATACAGTTTCTTCAATTTCAGTGATCTCTGGTGCATGCTTTTTTCACTTCCTCACTATCTGATCCTTCAACAAGCTTTCAACACTGCTGTAATCAGTACAACTAAACCAAGTATCCAGCTAATGTCACTGGAAGTCTAAATTAGTGGCCCTTCATAAAACATTTGGTTGCTTTTACCAAGACTAAAATTTTAATGTCATCTCAATACTAAAGATAAGAGCTCACCTGAGTTTCAGAAACAGGTGCAAAAGGATTTGTTGGCCTTAGACCAGGCTGCGTATACATCATTGACTGGGGTGCCATCAAAGGAGCAGCTCCAATCTGAGGAGGTACCTGTTAAAAGAAGAAACCCCCACAGGACAGGTATAGAACATTCCAAATTTTCATGTTGTATGTACAGTAGAAAGTAAGCATACACATGCACACACGTAGCAAAGATAAAGCTTTTAAAAAACTTGCTGCATATAATTTAGAATAATCCCTTCCAACGTGCAGCATGAAAATGCTACCAGACTTCAGACAGTACCGACCTTATGAAACAATACATTTAAGTTGGACGATGATTTGAGCATAATAATTCCTGCCACGAAACCCACTGGAGGCAACAATTACGTTTTTCAGGAATACAAGACATTTCTTACCATTCCATATACAGGCACTTGAGGTGTGGTCAATGGGTATGCGATAGGAGCAGGTACCTTCAATCAAGGAAAGTTTAATGTATTTTAGATAAGCTCATGTATACTAGTAATACATATAAAACTATGAAAAATACATTTTTTTTCATTATTTAAAATAACCAACATATTTACAAGAAATTGACTTACATATCCAGGATAGTGTACTCCATTCTGGCACAGCAAAAGGATTAAGGACAGAAAATTATTTAAGAGGTATTAGAACTGGAAATTCTAACCAAGGGATGGATTCAAGTCCGCTACCATAACTGTCCGTAACTATGCTCAATTCATCTATTAAAACAACGTACGTGGGCTCAAAAAAGTGCAAGGACAGTAAAACCAGTAACTATATCTGTTAACTCGGATAGGCTCCCTGCCTAGAAAGCTGTCACTAGTGAGACTTACCACAAAAATAGAAATCTAGTCAGGTTTGACTATACTGCTTGCACAAACATTTGTGTGAGAAGCCTTTAGAAGGCATGTCATGCATATTCCTTCTTTCTCCCATGAAATGTGAGGAAAGCATAGAAAAAACCAAAGAAGCCAGTGACCAAAGAAACAAACAGCAATAGATGTGTAGTCCACTAAATGTTGGTCACATACTGATTTTTGATGCCTGCAATATATCACAATATGAAAAAAAAAAAAAAAATAAAAAAAATGAAGAGCATCAGTAATTAAGCTGGTAATAACTTGTATCAGGTTATGTTCACAGGCACAGTGATGCATGCATTTCATACTGCCGTGACTTGTTAAGTAGTGCGACTTATTTTAAAAATGGAGTGCTAGTTAAAACACTTGACTATGAAATAGTATGCAGACTACTTAAGAACTGGAGGGTTAGTACTCTGAATGCCACGGAACAAGCCAGGACAGTTAGGTCTTTGCAATACCAGGGCACTGGTTTTAAAGATGCTCATAGCTGAGCTAGTTCTTTGCACGATTAATGATTGGAACTCCAAGCAAAAGAGTGCACAAAGCCCTTGAATGCTTAGACAAGAAAGTATTAAGCACATGAAACAAATGCACACAACCCAAATCCCATCATAAATGTGTGCTAAGGTGCCCTCTACCTTTCAAAAACGAAAATGCATCAGCACTCTAACAACATGTTCTAAAGTACCAAGAGAGAATAAAAAGATTTTACCATTTCAGTAGTCTCATATAAAATTGCTATATAACTAAGACATGCTCTTATCTGAATTCCGAGTTTTGTTTCTGAGTCCAATATTGGATTTAATATTCTATTCAACTTTGATAATTTTGAATGAGCACACTAACATAAGATGAAGAAAATAAGCGTTATAGGCAAAGCTATTCTTGCTGTAAAATCAAGTCAGACTGCAGTCTAAAATACATAGCAAATGTGGCAGTTACCCTAGTTGTACAAATAACCAAGACGAACATTGTACTACGCTCTGAGGCAACTATATTTCAGAAGTGATTTGTATTTGAAAGAATATATATGAATAAGATACTTTAAAAAAATCTCTTTTAAAAACCTAGGAAAAAGTTGCCTACAAATATCCCTCCAACAAATGAAAATTATTAATTTAAAAAATATTATATTTCCACTTAGTATTTTATACTGTGTTAAAACTACGAATTTGCTGTTGAGCATTATCAAAAGCCCCAAGTGTTGTTTGGCCTGATAATTAAGATGCCATGCAGGCGTTGCAGCAGTGTTTCATGTGATAGAACTGAAACAAGAGTGAAAACTGGGAAGAACCACGGTTTTGCCCCTGACACACATTCTTAAAGGTGCATGTATGCGTGTGCATATGCATGTGGAAGGGTAAGGGGGCGGGAACATATCAAATTTTCTGGTTTGTGGGGGTCTTTGTTTCAATTCAAAAAGAACTTATGAACTGAGATAGGTCTCAAGTAAAAGGCTGATGAAGTCTTTAACGGATAAGTTTTACAGTGACAGGAAACAATGCATACTAAAATCTCTACCTCACTCAGTGTCAGAAGTGATTCTACAAGCATTCCCCCTGCTGCCACTAGTCTTGTCCCAAACAGTCTTTGCTATTCTTTTAAAAGTTAATTCAAGCAACGAAGTAGCATTTGCTAGAATGAAGCTCAATTTCAATAGTACAGAAATTACCATATGAGGAATAGTGGGTAAGGGAGTAGGGTTCCACGTGGTCGATGTGCTTGTTTTTGCTTGCCAGTTTGTTCCACCAGTAAGTTTTTTCTCCGTAGGCTGGGTCCACTGCATATCTGATCTAAAACAAAACTGTGATATTAGTTTTCTTTCACAGAGACTCAACAGCTAGAGTCACAACAACATAAAGGAAAACTAAAATATGCCTTAATACATGTACACAGCTGAAATTTATGAGTGGAAGAAACACTCAGGATTTCAGTTAACTACTGTTCCAGTAAGTTTCAAGCCTGAGGATTCCGTTTTGTGTTGAAAGTAAATTATCACTACTGTACTGTACAGCATAACAATTAACCGAAGTCTTATGTAACTGCAAGATCTTTTATGGTGCTTCATAAAAATGCGTAAATAGGAATACAGCAATCGCAAAACTAAAGTGAATTACTTCAAAAGTTAAGGTTGACTGTTATGGTGACTGACCACAAACTCTCTGCTTCAATGCTGTTCTTTGTACCAGATTACTTTCAAGAGTTGAGACTCATGCCATGTTAGCGCTGGTAAACTGTACCAGAGACTACCAAATAGTCCTGTGAGAATACTGTACTCATTTATGCACTTACTTTTTGGACGGAGTTCCTCCAAAGCCAAGACCTGGGGGTGAAAGAGAAACAGACAAAAATCAACAATTGTTTTGTTTCCAGTAACAAATGGGAAAGTTACATTTTAAAGCTTCACCACTCACTTCCCACTAGATTAGCCAGAGAAGAATCAAGGTCATTTGCCAAAATTTTTCCGCTCTGCTGGCTGGCTGAAGTGGCTCTTTGACTTTGTGGTGGTACTGTGGGTTGCAATACTTCATCTAGAAAGTTAAAAGCTAAACAAAGAACATAAAAACAACTTCACAAAGCAGTTACATTTCACTTAATAAAAGACATCTATAAACATGAGAGGTATTTTCTTTGTAGAACACCAAGTAGTTTATACATGGAGGCTCAACATGCTGGAAGCATTGAAACCTTAGAAGCATAGTGTAACTTCTTATTTTTTTATGCAACCTTATTGTAGCTATCAATCTAGCAGAATCTTTTAATTTTAGTTCATCAGCAACCGATGATATTTTTAAATTTTTAAATTAAATTTAAATTTAATGACACTCCCCTAAAACCAAAGAAAGAAGGTTGTTAAAAATAGTTTTGAAGGTTTCTTGTAACACAATATAGCAGCAATTTCATGATACTCCTAGTATCCTGAACATAAGTAAGAGTTCCTTTGCTATATGTTCATGAATGCTTTGAATGTATAGCAAAATAGCACCAGCGAAGAGAAAGGTCATAACTCAGCTCTTCTTCAAACAACACTTACACACAACTGGTTTTGCATTTTTATAAGTACAATGTCTCTCAATGAAGTTACAGGGAACTTGTTATCACATATCAAGAGCAAACGCTGAAGTCATAAGCACTGAAACCAGATTAACATAAACTTACCCATTAAGAAATATCCAGTGTGCCACATTCAAAGTTCATTTCCCCAAAAAGAGAGGAAACAATTATTACACAGATGAGTCAAGGCTAATTTTAAAGTAAATAACAGTCAACCAGTTCAATTGTAGTTACCTTATCAGCTCTATAATTGGTTTGCAAATGTATTAAGTTATTAAATTTTGAACTACAATAACAATTATGCTAAGCTGTTAAGCAGCTGTTGCCTGTAGGGTGTAAATTAGCCATAAGTTTTTACCACTTGCAGTCTTGTACTCTGATGTCGTAGATTTTCCTCCAAAAACAGCATCAAAATCCACACTAATTGTTGAAGAGGTGGTACTTGGAGGAGCTGAATGAAGAGGAAAACCTGAAAAAAAAAAAATCAAAAAAAAAAAATCAGTGTAATCAAATACACCTATAGAGTAACAGCACTCATTACAGTGAAACCAGAAAATTAAAAAAAAAAAAAAAAAAAATCAAATTACCATCAACAGTCAGAGGATGATATACAGAGGCATATGTAGGTTTATGACCACTAAAGTCATCTTTGTAAAAAGAGAGACAAGAAAATAAGATCAGTTTAAAAGAGAAAAAGGAAGAAGAGCCCCCCCAAATAAGTCTGCAGTTCAAAATTTTAAAAAATTAGAAAATTATTTTTTTATTTAACAAATTTTAAAAGCTCAGGTAACTCCTGCATTCCCCACTGCAAAAGAGAAAGAAGGCTGCAGTTTGAAAGAAATCAGCAAAAATTTCAGCAACATTGCAAGTCTTAGGATGTCTAGGTTGGGGAAGCTCAATGAGTTATTTTGTAGAAATAAAACTTAAAGGTAACATTTCGTTTACTACATCTGAACTTAATGCACCATTTTCACTTGGTTAATAAAAAGTGAAGATTGGTGTAAACTACAAAAAGATTACGCTGCCCATTTTATTAGCATTATCTCCAGTTGCAAATAAATTACATAGGTTGGTTTCTCTGGATTTTTTACCACTAAACAGTTCCACCGTTTGTTTGGAGGAAAAAGCAGAATTGATGAAAGGGGTGGTAGATTTTACAGCTTCTTCAACTGGCTTCATGTCAAAGATGTCCAGATGAGGTGGAGAACCAACACAACCATTTGAAGACGAGAAAGGACCTTTCAGATGCAGAAGTGAAGGAAAGAATAGAGTACAAATAACGGAAAAGAAAAACAGACTGAAATGACTGAACATGAGAATCTCTAGACAAAGTCAAACTGTAAATATTCCACCTAGTGATCAGCCCATTAAAGATACAAATTCTTAGTTTCAAATAAAAATCTTAACAGCTCTCTTTATTTAGGGAAAATAACTCTTAGAATTGTCACTGGGTGGGAGGGGGAGAATGACAAGATCTATCAATGAAAGAGGTTAGACACTACATTTTTGCCTTCAAGAATCTAACTTTAAATAGCACTTAACAGTATCAATTCCACCTATTAAAATACCAACACTTACAATGGTGTTAACATTGCCTTATTTCAGCATTTAAGACATTTTTTTGACATCTATTCTGATTTTCTTTGGAGAGAGGGGTTAGGGTACAGAGAACGCTATGCCCAAGAATCTGCGAACAACAGCTTTGTTAGAAGAACTCTGAAGACACCAACACTTTTTAAATGAAAAGTATATTAAATATCACTTAATGGAATGCAAATACTAGTCTAGTATCTTTTCAGTTATTACGGCTTAGATTATATTTCATAGCATTTTTAAACTTTGATTTTTAGTTGCATTTCTTCCACCTGTCCCCTTTATTGAGTAGCTCCTTCATTCCATCTACTGCACATTGACACTACCGCTATGTGTTAAAAACCAAAATTTTCCATACCAGTTTGTCAGAGCTTTCCGATAACTTATTTTACATTCTATCAAGGATAGAAATGTTTGGATGTCAAGTAATCAATTGTATTTACATCTTCAACCTTACGTATTAGTCCGTATTTTGTTTCTGTATTCTAAGAACCAACCCATCACTGAGATCATCAAATCATCGTATCAGCTCACCTCCCCAAGGACTATTTGCTGATGTTGATATCGCAGGAGTACTCTGCACAGTTGGAACAAATGCAGGCTGAAGATCAAAGAGATCACTAGAAAGGTTGGGCATGCTGAATGAGAAACAGAGAGATAGAGAAACATGAAGATATGTAATAGGCATTGCAGTCTTGTGTTATATGAACACTCACACCAATCTCACTTTCTCTTGTTCAGTAGTAGCTCAACAATAATAGTGATACAAAACAAAACCAGTAATTAAGCACTCCTTATTAACTGATAGAAAAATTCCTGTGAATGCATCAGGAAAGCACCAGTAAAAGGCTATTATTGAAAAGAAGCCAAAATGACTAGGTCAGTGTGTTGCGGTTTGATTGTGGAGCTACAGGCCAATGCAGCTGGAAAGTAAAGTATCTCTCACCTGTTTGTTGTGGGTGCTGGTACTGCAAAAAGGTCAACAGCTACAGTGGTATTCACACTTTTTCCTGATAAGGTGCTTGGGGATCCTGATGTGGAAGTGGAATTTGAAACTACAGAAATCTCTCTTAATCGCTGCTCCTGAAAGATCAGATAGACAGTTTGCATTTTACTTTTATTAATTTATTAACCCTTCGTTCTTGGAGACCTTTTCAACAAGAAATTTTAATCTTAAACTAGCAAAATAAAAATCCAGTTTACATTGTTAATTTTAGGGTTTACATCCCTCATTATTTCTAGATAAACCTGTGCTGTATAAACGCAGTGGTAAATGTTTTACATTGCTTACAATTGTCAAGTAAAATGTCAACTGAGCTTCCAAGCTTCCCTACCCCTCAAACAAAAATCTTTATCAACCAATTTAATTATTCCATTATAGCAGCTACAAGTCCTGTTATAGTAGAGGTCAGACAGTGAAGAGAGGAGACATCTGATGCAACTCCTGAAAACAAAATAAAACCAACCCCATCCAAAAAAACCTCCAAAACCCCAATCCTGATTGTCACCTATATCTATCTAGTTAAAAAAAAAATAACAAAAATCTCAGCATACAAACTTGTAACAGACACAGTACCTTAAGTGCCTGCAGTCTAGCTTGTTCCTCCTCCAATGCCTGCTGCTTTTCTTTCTCGTCCATCCTGCTAAATGACATTCCTGTGTTGGCAAGTGTCGAAACAGCACTGGATAGGGCACTAGCTCTAAAACCAGTAAGAATTAAAAGAAGTTAATGAAGAAATAGTCATATATACGTGACTTATAGTTTAATCATCAAGTGCCTTATCTAGTTGTGTGTCATTCCCACTCCAGTCTTTTCTTCCCTGACTCTCTAATATGGAAAAGCAGACACCCCAATAATGAGGAAGTTTAGTGAAAAAGTGGCATGAGTACACAGGATTACTCCCTGGAGCTTCAGCAGTTAGGCAATGTAAAGCACCGAATGTACCAGCTGTCTTTTTCAACTTCATATAGTCTAGGCTGGAATTCTATTCCAATTCAATTGGCAGAGGCACAGAAAGCTTGTCTGTACACGTTATACATACAACAGCAAACAAAGCACAGAAGTGACACCCTACACAGTATATTTTTAGCAGAATACCGTGGTAGTGAATCCTCAGATATTTGGGGAAAAAAAAAATCTGAGAAGCAAGACAGCAACTCAGGAATGTAGCTTACACTGATGCATTTATCAATATTTACCAAGTTTCTAGGACAGAATGCCTATGCCAGAGATCTCTAGCTCTTCAGTCAGTACTGTTCATATATATTGATATAGTACTTGACAGAGTAACACGATTCCTGGCAGCACAAAGCATCTCAGCTAGCTTGGCTGTTCTAAGAAGTGACTGAAGAACTTCTATAAGCAGGATAAGATAAATTCATGGTCCAAGAGGCAGATAATTCACAATAAAGACAAAAACCATCCTATTTTGGGTAAAAAGAGCCTCAAACCCCAAATAATTGAGAAATCTTATAAGCCAAAGGACTTTAAAATAGTAAAAGCTAAACTGAACATACAAGGTCTCAGCACAGTGGCTTATTACAGCACAATAAGTCGTCTGTCACAGACACAAACAATGTATCTAGATTTCAAACATGACTAAGCTGGCAAACTACTATTCACTAGATGCTTCGTTTATAATTCTAGGAAGATATATTTGGAAGTGAGTAAAAGTGAAGGATAACACCAAATGACTGCATCCTGAAAATTCTTAGTATGCAGATGACAAATCCTTAGTATCCTTGTAATTCACTGGGTGCTCACCTGCTGGCAGCAGAGACTTCTTTTGTTTTCTTTCCCTCCACAGAAGCCAAGTGCTGTTCCAGTGCTTCAAGCAAGCTGCTTGGTGCCTAAAGTATATATATAAATCACTGCTTTTAAACAACACATTACTGTTCAATAAATAGATAAGTTTCCTTATCCACTAACAAAAACCAAAACCCCACACATCAACAAATGTACCTTTGGGTTTTGCTGCCATCTGGCTCACCCGAATTCTATCTACCCAGCTGTGGTTCTTAAAAAGGAGCTGCACCACAGAGAAATGAAATAAGGATTCCCCCCCAGAGTAGGTCTGCTTCTGTGTACATAAGTTGCACTCTTGTTTCTGGCAACAGTATTTGCTATGTTAAGATTGATCCAATCACCACCACTGATTAAGCACTACACCCTTAAGCTCACAGTAGTACCAAAATGAAGCCTCTGCATTTTTGACCCACTTTCCACCCACAAAAAAAGCCAATCACTTCCCATTCAAATATTTACTGTCAAAGGCTTGCATTAGAAACCCTCGACTACAACAGAACATTAGGTTTGATTAAAAAAGCAATCAAACCCAACCTGATCCCAACAACAGTGTTGCAGGACAAGTAACTATTCTACACATTACTAAACAATAAACCAGCTCAATTATTCTAAAGCATCTGGCAGCCTAAAATATTAAAAATAAGCAACATCACTTCAAATAAAGTTGTTTTCCAGTGGATTCCTCTGCCAAGAAAAGAATTACTCATGAGAAGTTCCTAAACATTAAGCTGTTTTTTAAAGCAATGAAGAAGATTCCAAAAACCAAGCTTCTCGCCACTTAAATCCAGCAGGAAGTCAGACACTTCAGCTAAGACTTGAGAGACCTAGATGTGTTTTAGCTGACCAATGCTCATAAGCTTATGAAGACTTGAGAGCACAGCTGTGTCATTATTCAGTACTTTAGACAAGACTTCAACTGATAAATAACAGAAAAGTTTAAAATATACAGACTGAGGCACACCAGATCTGCTCTGGTTCCTTCAGAAAACAAGAAAAATGTGTCAATCATCACCTGCCTCCTCTCTGCCATATGTTTGTATCCTCTACAGAAATATTTCTTCCATAAAAATTAAATCTGAAGTCATCTTGATTATACAAAGTAAGATTTACCCTATTTTTCTTATAAAAACAACCTTTAACAAGCGAAATTATTACGCTGGGACTTTCAGAAGAGTTTGCTGCCTTGCTATTCTTGCCACATTGCTCTCTTGGCCTTTAACTACATAGTCCATATTCCATAAAACAAGTGAAATAAATCCTACTAGAGGTTCAGATAAAGAGAATAGACCTTTAAAGTTCTAATCCATTTGCCAGCTGAGTCCTCCTCATCTGGCAGAGTTTCAGAGACATTAAGCCTCCCCTACCACTTGCCAACTTTCAGTAGGCAGAACAGATGACAGACATTGTTTGAAAGAAAAACAAGCTTGCCCTTGCTAGCCCTTCTGTACCAAAAGCTAAACCTAAGTATTTCCTAGAAAGAGGAAAAGTATTAATCACACTAGGCTTTGGCAAGTTCCCCTGTGAAATACTGAGCACAATCCTAGCTTCCCACATTCAATGAAGGTCAATTCAAGCTAGAAGAGGTGCAAAGAAAAGCAATTAGAATAATCCTATAAAACTGCTTGGCTTAAAGTAAGGTCGAGTTGATACTTCTGTCTATAAATAGAGCTAGGTGAGCTAAGATAGTGTAGGTACCTCAACAGGAGGTCATGAATAAATGCAGAGTTCAAACTAGACAGCTAAACCCCAAGGGAGAATATTCTGAAATTCCTTTCTGTAAAGGTATCAGGGACAAAAAAACCACAAACCAAAAAAAGCCATATTTCTACCTTTCAGGAGGAACAATAGTCTGTCAACCACACTGCATGACACAGCTAGATAGATAATCCTAATTGCAGGAGACTATACACTTAATTCCAGAAAGTTTGTCCCAGTCACTTCCTCCCCCCCCCCCCCCCCCCACTCAAGGCCACCTGAAACTTATCTGTATGGAAAAGAATACTCTATACTTACTGTTTCTAAAACCCTCTGAACAACCTCCTCAGCACAAAACCTAAAACCAACAAACCAGTAACTTCTCTGAACAACCTCATTGCTGCAGACATCCAAGAAAACATCAGAGATGAAATTCTGAGTGACTAGATCTTGGTCTTTTTCTGTTATACAAGATGCCTGGGATAACAGAGACATTATGACTTGAAAAAGGCTCTACTTTATGACCTGGCCTCCCCTCCCCATCCAACAGACTAACATATAGAGAAAAGTGACCAAGCTGCACTCGTGAAATACAGTAACAGTTATCAACAGAAATCAAGCACCTTCATAGCGAAACAGGGCACCTACAAAGGAAAATATTTTCTCTGTAGGAACTGGCAAAAGTGGCAGTAGTGTGAACATTAGAATCAAGGAAGGAAAACGGTTATACAGTAGCAGTAATAATAAACCTCTAAAGAGATAAAACCATTGTTGTCAGGAACAGCTTCAGGAAACTGAACTGCACATATCCCAGAACAGAACGTACACCAGAAATGTAAACAAAGTATTTGGAAAAGAATTAAATATTGCAGACCAGAACAGAAACAAAAGACATGATTTTGCCAGAACTTATTTCAGTAAGACAAGCACGCTGAAAATTAATTTTTTGTGAAAGTCTAGTATTAAGAAATTTTAGCAAATTCTTTTAATGTGGCATTAAATTGACGTGCAATTATTTGACTCTTATTAAATCCCATGAAAATTGCTATGGAAGCAGAACGCTTAACAGGGATAAGGAAATTGCCAAAATACACAGGATACTGATATCTACCACCATAGTTCAGAGTTGTCTTTCATGTCTAAGCGCACTTAAAACAAAACAGCCGAGCTATTAGAAAAAAATGTCATGAGAACAGTAAATAGTGTTTGCTCACTGAAAATTTCAGATATAAAAAGCAACAAAACAAAGTTAAATCCCCTATTCTCAGTAAATCAAAAAAGCCCTGCTTTGTAGAGCCTTATAATAACCCAATTAATTGGACAAGTGCACACAAACCCACTGAAGTATAACTTCAGACTGGAGTATAACTTCATTAGCATAATACAGTACTGCAGTACTAATTAAAAGAGTAAGATGCTAAGATCAAATACCAATAGAAAACATCAAACTACTGTTTTCACTCTTACCCTGCTGGTTACAGCTCTATTTCTTTCCTACCTCAAAGGCACAGAAGTTATTAAATGGGTTAAATTAATTGATAGGAGCAAGTATTAGATTGGTACTTTGAAACATGTATGATTTCAGGTGGAAATCACATTGTAGGCAGTAGTGAACACCGCTGACAACAGAAGTTTGTAGTTTTATTTAA
The DNA here is from genome assembly GCA_033558235.1 of Neomorphus geoffroyi. Classification (NCBI taxonomy): domain Eukaryota; kingdom Metazoa; phylum Chordata; class Aves; order Cuculiformes; family Neomorphidae; genus Neomorphus; species Neomorphus geoffroyi. Next base: position 7,298,085 of record JAUMJM010000045.1, on the reverse strand, counting down.
AAGACACTTGATAAAGTTTAGACAAATCTTCACAGCAGTTATTTTTTACCTAATGAACTTATGAAATTTGATTTCATGAAGGCAGATTAGATGTGACCATTCCAAGTTTACGCATTAGATTTTACCTGTTTCACACTGACTCCACATAAATAGCTTCAGTACTCTAGACCGCCAAGGCACTCCAGTTCATTGCTCAAGTCTCCTAACAGATGGCCATTTATTCCAGAGGAAGATGTGTCTGCCCATGGCAGGGGAGCTAGAACTGGATGATCTTTAAGGTACCTTCCAATGCAAACCATTCTACACACTCAGGTGACCCTGACCTACAGAAAGAATACCAAATACCTCTGTCCTGTTGGGCTGGACTTAGGTTAGTAATACGATGTCCCTATGAACTGAAGGAATTTGCAAAAAATAACTTTGTGCGCTTCTGTGGACTACCAGCATTTTCTGTTCACCAGGTCAAACCACCTTTCACATCTCTTTTCTGCCCCTAAATTTATCCTGACTAGAAGGTGTTGCCCTGCATTCCACCTTATAGACTAAATGTTCCAGCACACCACCTGTATTGTGCATGTCCTTCATAATACTGAGTAATATTAAAGCCAGTGCTAATACAGAAACATCAAGTCTATCGAGACCATAGGGAAAAGAAAAAATCCTTGACTGAACAAGCTAACTGCCACCTTCAAGCGTGTTGGAAGATGTTAGAGTGAAATGGAAGGTTTTCCTCAAAGCATGGCAAGATGCTTACACACTAGTGAATCTTCTGTGATAAAACCTAGAAGATCTTGAAAAACATTACTTGTGGGTTTTATTGCTTTAAAAATATCAAAAAAGCCTTTTTAAAAGCTGCAAATGTACTGAGTACATTTAATGCATGGAAGCAGCACCACATGTATTTACCATGTATAAAAACACAAGAGAATCTCAAGACACAACCTTTAAAAACACAAATAAAATAATTAGGTTTATCAATATGATATGTACACTGACCTGAGTAAGATCCGGAATGTCACCCTGATCAATTCCAACTTGCTGGGTTTACAAAACACAGAAATAAAAAAGAAAGTACATTACTACATGCAGCAGCTAAGAAAATAACCAGTGATGTCTGAATGTTACATAGAAACTAGCATATTCAAAAGGGTTATTCATAACTTTCTGAACTGGTAAAAGTTTCACTAGGAACACATCTCGGAAATCACAAGTGCATTAAATTGTATCTTAAAGCAAACTCAGCTTTCATCCAAGCCTAACTTTTTCATGTATAGAAACATCCATACGGCTTACTGGAACTACTTTTTCATTTTGGGCAGTTCCAGTAAATGGAGAGTACTGTAAATAAACAGCAACATTCATTTTGGACCAGTCATGAAATTTATAATACTTCAGAAAGTTTACTATGTTGCCTGACTTATAAAACAGATACTCAGGAAACTCACTTCCTGTTAATGAGTGTACACAATCTTTAAAACACCTCATCTGTAAAATACTTCTTGTATAATAAAGTTAAGCAAACATTAATCTGTTTGTGAAGCTGTTATTATGAACACAGACTACTGTACCACTACAGACAGTTAAATGACATCCTTTCCATAGATGTAGATTCATTTACCTCTGCTACTTTGAGGAATTCTGACAATTTGGTCATTCTGGCTAGAAATTTTTTGTAAATATCCAAGCCTTCTTTGCACTGGTTCTTCTTCATATCAAAGTATCTTTCTGAGGATGCAAATGAAACTCTTGTAAGATAACACCCTCCCCAGTAAAAGCTGACACAGTATTAAATAAGTTGATTTGAGACAAGCGTCAGAGAGAGAACAGATAGGAGTAACTCAAAGCTATTTAGAGTTTTAAAGTCTACACAAATACCTGACATCATTTATAACAAGTCACTCAATAGAAAAACATTGATTTTTCTATTTCAGTATGTTAGACTATAATAAAAGGCTTTAAGCATGGATGTCAATTGCTGCAATTGGTAAATTCGGTATTTTGCCGAGTATTTTCAAGAAGGTAGTGTATTAACTGGCAATAAGGCAAATTATCATTTGAAAATATGCCTGGTATGTATTCACATGTTTAGACACTATAACAATATCTTTTGATGTTTGTAAACGGGCTTAATATGCAAAAGACATCAGAATGGCTACTGAAGTTGGACATATACTGCCCTACCAAAATAGCATCAATCACATCCTTCACTTTTTATGGTACTGCTCTTATATAGGTATTTCATTGAGTAAAAGCTAATGGATTAACATAGAACAAATTGATCAGATGCTTTCATTCAGACATTTGCTTGAATAGTCATTACAAGGCTTGTTAAGAGTTCAACACTCTTAAACAAAAACCCCTACATGTGATCTGTCAGGCTCACGTAGATTCAGGTACCAGGTAAAGGTGGTCAAGCAATAAAGAAAGTAAGGGAAACCAGAAGTCAGTCATACTGTGACTATGCTGAATACTCAAAATGCCAGCTCTCTCTCTAATACTTCTACAGTCCAATTCCAAAGGTTATCCACTGCATATTTATGGTATCTTTGTTTTAGTCCCACCAGGCACCCTCTCATCTCAATTTCTGTTTCAAGATGTATTCTTCTAGGTAGGAGTTCATGTTTAAGCCTATGCTAGCTGCCACTGAAACTAAGAAAGGCTTAATTTAGCGGTAACAGAGTAGACACAATTTATTAGGAAACCGAAGTCAGAAATTGTCTACATTCTTTTGTTCTCTTGGTATCTTTTGCAAAAGTTCAAAAGCTAAAAAAATTCTCACATACCTAAAAGATTAATAATCCCTTCATTGTATGCTGCAAAAAGTCTAATGGAATCTTTAAAGAGGAGCATAAAGGCAGCATTTATAACACCATTTGTTAGTTCATTTGGATTTGCCTGTGTAGAAAGCAATGAGAAAGTAAATTAGTATTTAATAAAATAATGAAACTCTCACTTCAAACTCAGAGAGTGTTACCTAACACCAAGCTTTAAGTACTCACATCAAAATCCAGGAGAGAATCAAGCTGGTTCTGTATGATGGGAAGGGTTTTCAGCAGTTTTTCAGCATTCATGGTTCTCATCACTCCATCTATCCTACAGAATAGAAGACACATGTTTACAAGTTACCAAGCAAACACAGTATATTATGCCATTTCAACAATGCCATATTGCTTCAAAGTGCCACAATGAACATCAATTTGATAATAATCTCAAGAACAAGTGGTACTTCCCTCCTCCCGCAGTATGAAAGACCAAACAAAAGAACCAGTAACAGTCTTACCCTCTTTTCATTTTGGTGAAGTCAACTGCTACAAGTCTATATGAAAGTGCTTTTTCATTCAAGTATCTGCTATATCGTCTAATGAAGGTAGACATATCATAGCCTAAAAGTTAAGCGTGTTTAAGTTACACATTTCGAACAGGTAGAGCCTCAAAGTTCTTTTCATGAACTATTCTCCTATTAGTTCATTTTACACAAAAAGCCCTTCACAGTCACTTTCCAGTCTATCTGAATTCACTATCTTTCACTTTGAGATATGTTACAGTTTCTTCCCAACTTACTAAGATTAGGAAAGCATTCATTGCAATTATGAGAATAAACACCTAAACACTTTAAAATACTAGGCAAGAATCAAGCATAAATGTTATGCAAGAACAAAGCAGCTTTTAAGATGTTTCTGAAATCAGACTAAAAATGTATTCCTAGCAACATGCTAAAAGACTATGGTAACTTAGCTGCAATCCTCAAAACCCACATAAAACTCCAAAAATGTTTTCTACAAATGGCGAATAATTGAAAGACTTCAGAGATTTGAAGGAGTTCTCACTATTTACATAGCACATCCTAGTTACCATTCCACACACCTTAACATTTACTCCTTTACTCCCAACATTTACATTTTAGAGACACTAAAATGCAACGGTAAAATTAGGTCACTGTGCTAATATTAATCAGGTTTAATCTAGTCAGTGTTAAGAGCTTGCTTTTTAAAATTTACAGCTGTGCATGCACATGACACATTACAGACAAGTTTCTAGCACTCAGCTAGGTAACTCAGAATCTCACTTCTGTCTACATTCTTGGTTTTTTGGTGTCTGATGCAATATAATCAAAATACCCTTTCATTTAAATATCATTTATCTCCTAAAGTGCACTGACAGAGGCACTGTCACCGAGCAAAAAAGCAGTAGAGTTATTCCATTCAGTGAAGGATCCTTACCCTGCATGGCACTTTTGTCCAGGTAGTTATTTAAGTTGAACAAAGTGTTTCGTGACGCAAGATACTGGATAAAGCGCTGTAGGTGAAGAAAAAGTTGAGAATATCATTGTTGTGAGAGTGAAAACATTTAGGCATGGTACAAGAAAACTACACTTACCTTGTAACTGTCTCTAGTAACCTCTTATGAACAACATAAATTAGTTAAAAGGGAAACAAATAAAGAAAAGCTTGAAACTACTGATTATCAAGGCCTCCAAAATCCAAAACTCTATTTGGCAAAAATTTAAATTTAAACTAAATAAAAAGACATCACTGCCTGTGAATAAAAGACTAATAATCCCAGAGGAAACTGCTTAGGTTAACTTGTTTTAAAACAGACAAGCTAGAAACACAAAACAAAAATACCACTCGCATTATCCAGGCTCCCAAGGTTTGTGTAGCTCTACTGCTGCTGTAGAAGTGGAAGACAGGCTTAGTTACAAAGTTTAAAAGTAAGTAGTAACAATAAGGGTTCTGGAACTGGTGAGCAGCAGCTTTGGTTATAATTTTATATACATGTATATAATGCAGTGATCTGACAAAACAACATTTAAGTTCTAACAAACAATAGCAAGTTCCATAAACAGTGTGAGAGTATAAGACAAACATCCAGATAGCAGAGGAGTTTTAAAAGTTTCTCTGCAACTGTTCCACGCATCTGCTAGGATTAGAGACTTCTTGACTTTCTTGCTTCTTTGTGTTTCAGTCCATAAGAGAGGATTACGATTGGCTTAAGGGACTTGTTACATCTTTGATCGGAATCCCTCTGCTGCCACAGCATGCAGGGCTTGTTCCTTCACGCTTCCTGGTGGGAATCCTCCTGTCTGCCAGGTTCAGACTACCATGCTCCACAAAACTAGCTTTTTTTCAGTCAGGCTCAGGACAGCATCTGCTCTATGGGAATTGAAATGAGGACTTCACAGCAAAAAGGAAATGCTTCTCTCAACTACTGTTTAAATTGAAAGCAATACTTTCACATTCCAAGGGGCCCAAATGATTCCCCAACTTGTCAAGTTCAGCATCAGTAACTTTGTATGTCTTCTCAGCCTACAGCTGAGTTCACGTAAGTCTACAACATCCAGCCTGCCTACCAATAGCACTGTTTTAACTTATTGTTCTGCTTCCCATTCAGCTTATCCAGTCTTTGTACATCTTAGTACTGCACTTGGAGACATAGAAGAAAAACAGCTGGAACATGATCAGTGATATTCAAAAGCTGTCTATACATTTCAAAATTAGCTGCTCTTCTGAATCTCATTTTAAAAGTGCCAAGGCTAACTCTCACTCTCCAGATGTTACAGGTCTCGCACTGCACAATGCACATGTGAAAGGGGTTTTAACCTGTTTCAACCAAAACTTAATCACAAGAAACAGGAAGTCATGTGGAACAAGAAACCGCAAGACAGTGATTGCTCAGACAACAGACTTTCTGCTCTATTTACTTAAAATAAAAAATTCAGGTGTTTGACTTCTAACTGTTTAAGAAAAAGGCCTCTTAAAGTATTAGGAAACATTCATGTTCCACCTGAAATTACAGAACTAGTGTTCCAATTGCATTATCTCAGCAGGTATAAAGAAACTCTTTCAAGTTTCAAAGGCATCCATTCAAAGCTGAGGAGCAGTTTTGGTACAAACATAAACATTAAACTCTTCTGCCACTACAAAATACTGCATGGACAAACAAAATACTGACTGGTAGCCCACAACTCTAAGTTTTGACTCTTCTTTTTCCTATGGTTCAGTTGTCTGCTTTTTTTTTTTTACTTTCAAGTTTCAGTGTGTATTGAAAGAACAGAGAATAAAATATACAAAAAGTGATCTACAGCATTCAGTTTAGTGTTACACTTGGAATAAGTAGAGAATTCCAAGCGCTGAATTTTAATTCTTATTATTGTCTAATTTCAGTCTATTGTATGCTGAAACTACAATTTAAGCACATAAAATGACTTGGGGAAGTGCTAACAAAGAGCAGACTACATTTTACAGGTCAATTCAATTAAATTCTCAGAGGTTTGGAGAGAGGATGACAACACTAAGTTTTCAGAGCAGCTGGAAGCAGTATGTTTCAAAATCATCGCTTCAGTATTACCAGTAGTCAACTGTCATTAGAATGACTACGCACAAGGGCAGGACTATACTGTCACCAGACCAAAACAAAGTTTAGTTTTTAACAGAAGTATCTGTGTAAAAGAGGTTATGTTCCTGATGCCATGTTATTGTCTGGGGAGCTTTTCATAAACAGTGGTGAAATAATTTAAGTGAACTAAAAGCTACAGAAACCTGTTTTGGAGGAACATTAACGGCAACAACATAGGAAGATTTAGCCCATTAGGTGATGATCTGAAAGATCAAATACTTCAGTCTCCTTATTCACCCCCCCCCCTTTAGTAAGCATCCTTATCTGTTAATAGGTTGGCCGCACACTTACAGAGTGGTAACATGACTTTTGCTGTACTCTACTGAGAAGCACCAGCCTTATGAAGTAAAGCTCAAAGTTCTTCAAGTCTTTATTCTAGAAAGGTCACTCACTGCCTCACAGCCCAACACAGATCCCTGGAAGTAAACTGCAAACACTGATATATTTCGGTATTGGAACAATACAGGAATATTTTCTTCTCTAGAGAACTACTTCACAGCTACCAGCAGAAGAAAAACAAAGACTTCCGAAAAACTGAAGTATATATCTAATGCTTCATAGATTGAGACAATTTTTTTAAAACACTTATGGAGGTTTTAACAGAACTAATCATGTCTTACCTCATTTCCATACATCATGAGGTGATGTGTTGTAATTAGAGCTTTGAACACTACAACCCAGCTACTGTTTGCAGTTCTCTCAAAGAGCATGTCTGCCAACTGTGGAATATTCACATTCATTTCATTTGTGCACTGTATTAGATCTAAATTAAAGGAAAAAAAAAAAAACACCAAAGCATTACAATGAGTTATATATTCAAAGAGGACCATCATGTCATTTTGTGTTTTTACACAGGGAATTCATACTGGAAGCATTAACTTCAGTTCTTTGTTTAAGAAATAACTGAGCTACTTTACATTCCTTGCTCAAATTAACTACATTTTACTGAAAGACTCCAAGTATGAACTTCAAAGGCATTTTAATAATTTTATGAACCCCCAATACCTCAACATACCCTGCTCCAGTAGAAATTCTATGGCCAAACTATTGTTTGAAAGCCAGTTGTAAACCTTCTGGATGCTCAATGCCTGAAGCCACCCATTAACCACAAAAAAATGAAAAAAAGAGAAACAAGGTTCAGCTGAGACATCTATATGTTAGGAGTTCAAAAGGCAGCATGTACACTGTAACTCCAACCTAAGCCTGAGTACTGACACATGACAAATGAGGTGCTACAAACCTGCAATAAGCCTCTTTTCTCTAGGAATTATGAGCAAGAATTTGCATCTACACACCTTTCCACTTAGCTAAAATAACCTAATCATGAATCAAGGTACATCAAGGCAGGTCTCAGGCTTTTGTACAAAAAAATTGCTCTTTGTGTCCAAGACTGATTATAAACTCAACAGTAGAACATTAACTTGGGAGGTCAGAGATGCAAGCTTCAAGTCTCTGCCCGAGTAATGGTGCAGAGCCAGAACAGGCTCCAGCAGATACATGGGAAAAAAGCCTGCCTGAGAATGCTATTGAAAGCTCTTGCTCAGAAGACAGCAAAGAACTGAATCCAGGACTACTCTAAATCCCTCAAGTCATGCACATTAGACGTTTATTCTCTGAGCTAAATTCGGTTCAGGCATGATCAAAGTACACCTTAAGGACTGGGCAAGGCCAGTAAAACAAACATCTAAGTTTGAAAAGCTTCCTTTGTGGCCTCTTATTTAAGCCAAGCCTGTAGGCAGCCAGTTCGCTGCAGAGCAGCACTGCTGTCAGTGTGGTTTGTCTGCACACACTCAAAGGGCTTGGGAAGCTGGGCAGCAACCGGACAGTGAAGTGTGAGCACCACCAGAACAGTCACCCTATTTGTCTTATTATCAGTGTGTAGAGGGCTGACTATCAGAAGGAATGTAAACACTAATTTAGAGATCACACATTGATAGTTTAGGACAAAATACTTAATAGAAATATTGTACTTAAAATTTGTATCTGTACTAGTGCACAGAATATACTACAGATTATCTTTTAAAGATCTGTTTATTAAGAATATACAGTCTTTTGATTAAGGATCACTGAATAGATTAATTTAATAATCACAGTAATCTTAAAGAGGTTTTGATAGTATCTTGTTGAGGTATAAAGCTATAAAATGCACATTTATTAATTTCATTCTGATGTCAAAGGCTCCCAAATATGTACAAAACTTCCACACTGGGATGAAAACCTTCATCCTTATTAGCAACACACAAAAACACTGAAATAACTGCACAAAAAGACAACCCCTGAAAAGAAGTTTTAAGCAAGCAATACATCAAAAGCTTATTGTGGAGTAGTATATAAATATTGAAATATTTTAATATGTGCATATTCTCAAAATAACCAAGTCATTTGATAAGATGCTGCTCACCATTCATGGCTGTATCATCAACCAGATGTTGTGTCAAACTAAGAAGTACTTTAAAATTTCTACAAGTCCAAACGGTCTACACACAATATAAAATGAAATAAGCCCCAATTCCAGAATTTATACACAGCAAAAATTTGAATTTTAATTCAATAGTCTCATCTACTGAATGAGAACTTTGTTATGACACTTCTAAGTAGTTCTCTCAAAATATATTAAGGCAAATAAGCATTCTTAAATCCAACCAATTTATAAATAAGCATAATAAAGACACTGCTGTTGTATTTTGCTCAGTATTTTTCACTTAACTGAAGTATCTGTAACCAGCACAGAAATATTACAGAACTGTCAAAACTCCTGTTCTCAGTTTATAAAAAAAAAAAAATCAGAAAACCCAACCAACAAAACAGCCACAAACTTTATACAGTGCAATAGGATAAAATTACTACTACGAAGCAGTTAAGGAAATCCCATTGATCTGCTGAGGTCAAAGACCACACAGATAGCCTATCAAAAGTATTATTTCTGCACAAAGTCCTTTTCCTTCACATGATCACCAAGCAAGTCAAATATTTCACTTAAATTTTCAATATTAAAAGTGCTTATTAAACAACAGGGAGGGAAACAGGGAGGGAAGATCCAAGTTAAAATCAAAGACTTTCTGCTGTTAAGTCAAAGTAGCCAAGTTAATTTCATTCACATTTTGCCAGCATTCTCCACAGAAACTTCGATCCTGTCACCTTCCCTCAAGGTAAGGTCTACAAGCAGACATTCCAGTAGACCCTAAGATGATGCTGAACACCTGTGAAATTCTTCCCATATAATTATGTCTAAGAATGATAACAAGTGTGTTCTTATAGTGCTGCTCCAGCACAATGTGTCAGAAATCCTACCTTTAGCAACTATATCAAATGCTGTAACTGACCACCTCTCCTTAAGTCACACATCCATTAAAAACGGTTTGGTTTATCATCCCATTAGAAAGTTTTACTACCATAAAAATCCATCAGGACGTCTACCTTCAGAAACTTTCTGCTTTGGTACACAAGACTCAAAGAATTCTTCTGTCAAGCAACAGTATCAGTGGAAACTGATAGACCTCTGGCATATTTGAAAAGTTTGTAGGCTATTGTTTTATTCCACAAGTATGGTTCCATGTGATTGAAAAGTGCAGTTGCAGTAACTCTAGTAAGATTTTCCAGAATGTGCTGCTTGCTTCATTAAGATGTAAGCTTGACTACTTTTTAAAGGCAACCAAAAGGAAGTAACTCACATAGTTAGGGCTACTCTGAGTCTAATTCAAGCTGTGCTTGAGGTTAGAGCACCTGATTGAGCTGCAATTGCCGTGCGCTTCAGACACGTGCTGAAGACAACACACACAGGCTCCACTGAAGATAATTTTTATTGAGGGCGTTTAGCACAATAGCAGGCTTTGGTTTCAAGACTTCCTTGAAGGCACAAACACATAAGCCACAGCTACCAATACTGAAGAACACAAGCTTAGGTAAACAAAACATCTCTAACTAACAATGAAGTGGTAGTGGTGGTGGAAATATCAGTGCATTTTTTAGGCCCAAACTGGACTTTTAGTCCTAAGGGTGTATTGCAAAATCTTAAGTTTAAAAATGCTCTTCAAGTATTTTGTTATTATTTTACAACTAGTAATAATAAAGCTAGCACCACATCTGAATTCCATCAATTGAGATACGTAACAAAAAAGCAAGCGTCATTTCTCTAATGATTCTTCCAAGTCTGCAATACGAATATCTACATAGAAACAACTATATGGATATGTTACAGCTGGCAGCAAAGGTGGAAAAAGGAAAACATGCACCTGAGAGACCAACAGCTGGACAGCTGTAACATGGATGTTGGCAGCAAAAACTGGAATGAAATGTGTAGGGTAAGTGATGCTCATTTTCTTATCGCACTACTTATATAAACACTTTACAACTCAAAGCATTCTGCCAGTTACCCAGAGGAATCATTTTAACTGCAAGTGAAACTGTGGTGCTATTTCTAGAATGGAATGCAGAAACAAGTTAACATCACAGACACTAAAAAAAAAGGAAAGGGGGGGGGAAATCCAACAGCTTTAAACCAGAAGAGTACCACAGGGGAGGTTCAAGCAGCCTGGAAGAGCTGTGTAAATCTTACTGCCTAGTCAAGTACTGAGGATTTCTCTTTCACAGCTCATCTGAAATACTGACACATCATCTATGAAATCAGACAGCTCTTCAGACAACAGCATGCCTAAATCCAGATATTAAAATATACATATACATATACACATATATAACTTTTTTTAAAAAATTCTCAGCCAGCAACCATCAAAACCAGTCCTCATTTTCCTGATTCAGGAATATCTCTCCCAAGAGAGCTGCAAATACATAAGTTAAAGACAAACCTTAACAGTTTAATATTTGCATTTCCATCTTGTCACAGGACTGAAACTGCTCTAAGACAGACATAACAATTAAGACCCTGGCAGTCTTGAAAAAAAAATTACATTTTTGTTTTTGGAAGTTGCACTCTAAACTATAGATAACAAAACTATAAAACAGCACAGCCTCACAAACTTTCTTAATGCAGCCTGAGGAATGCAACATTCCTGCTGGAAGACTTGATCAAAAAGACACCACCTGACTGATACAAATATTTTTAGCCCATGTGATCTTATAGTGCAGATTTGATCACAATCTTTAAGTGTCATTTATAATAGCTAAATCTGAACTTAGAGTTATCTTATCAGAAGCAAAGCAATTCAGCTATTCTGTTCCACTCCTCACCAAACAAAAATACATGATGGCCCAAAAAGTTTTTTAAAAAGCTTTAAGCAATTTCTAGATAAAAGCTACATTTATAGATTACAAAAACAACTATTTTTTTGTTCAAGTCAAATTTCCTCAATTACTGTATCGAAAATCTTCACAGATTACTAAAGAGCTTCAAACTGAAGACAGCCACCTTAGTGCCTGTGAAAGAGTACAAGAGCGTTTCTTCATACCATATCACAACTCACTCATCTTTGCAAGGACCACACTGCATGCCTGCTCACACATGAGCTCCAGCTGCCAAAAGAACAGGCCGATACAAAACCAATTCAAGACTGTTATAATGTGTTGTTATTCATAAAACTTTGTGACAATTTGGTAAAGACTAGAAATTTCTCCACGAAAAAAAGGCTCAAAAGCCTAATTCTGCTACATAATACAATTTTACAGCACTTGAATTATCACTTCTTACAAGATTTCCAAATCTTGTATATGTACAGGAGTTTTAAGTTTTGATAAGTAACATTAACTACTCTCCTTTCCTCTGTGCTTTATAAGTAGGCTGTATGTACACACACATTAAACAAGAGTTGGGTTTGCCCTTATTAATGTGTTCATTTAAAAGTTCAAGATGTAATTAATGTAGGGGTTTGGTTTTTTTTTAAATTTTGGTCTACACACAAGTATACTCTATGAGTTGCAAACTTGGCTACAATCTTAATTTATTCTTTTTTTTTTAAATTGTGGCTTTTCAATAGTCAGCCAAAAAGAGAGATGTCACCAAAAGCAGCATCCAGTCCCACTCCACTGGAATGCACACCCAGGAGGCTGAGGAGAAGAGAAAGAACCCACACTGGCAACAAAGACCTTCAGGTGCTCCCCTAAAGGAAATGATCAGCCTCAGTATGGCATTTTGTGTTATCCTAAAACATTACAAAATACTACAGAAATAGATCTGCTGATTTATTTAGGACACCGTGACCTACTTTAAGAGGAAAACCCTCCATGTATTCCCACTGACATTGTGTAGGGGGTTTTTGTGTGTATGTGTGTGTGGGTTTTGTTCTTCAAGAGAAAATATGACTATACTACTCAACAGTCAGGAGCCAGACAAAATCGAAGGCTCTTAAATACTAATTCACACACTGCATGCATAACATCTTCCCGTACATATCCATATTGTATTATTATAGGTTTTCTTGCTGAGGAAATTTGGCAATAGAGATTTCAAGAATTAATCTGAATAGACTGCACAAACTGATATTCCTCCACAATCCCGGATACAGCTACAGCAACTCTCAAAAACACTTTCTTCGTGAAACCTTTTCTTAAGCAGAAATCACAATACCAGATGGTGTAGCATTTTTAATGTCAGATGCATGTAATGACCAAGGTACAACTAGCAGTGTTGGATTAAGTCCAAGCTATGTTTTCCTTCATAATTTACTTAAATTGGAAAGTACTTACACTGCATCTCTGAAAATACATTGTGTGATTTTTCCAGAGATTACAGTACTAGTGTCTTATCTGCTTGTATTTAATATAGGTAAGTTTTGAGTAGAAGCAACAAAATAAGAAGTGCCACATAAAGGTCTGCAGGTGTTTGCAAAGCAGTGCCTGGGTATACTCAAAGAAGATGTTCTTGGGGATTTTTTTTTTAAACCTCTTACAGTGATATTTGTACTACAATAATTCACAGATTTTTCTTCCTCACCAAAGCACTCCTTTATTTCAGCTACCAAGTCAGAACAAAAAGCTTTTAAGCTTTTTGTCTTAGACCAAAGTCTGAGAAAGTGAAATACACCGAAACACAGAAGGGGACCTCTGGAAACCTGGCAGCTCTCAACAGGTTTGCATGAAGAGACATTAAAAGGAATTTGATAGTCAAAGGGAAATCTCAGTTTATGCTGTTCTCCAATTAAGAGTTTTTTCTGTGTTTCCATTTTCTTATTTTGTGAGGGTAACTTCGAGTATATGACATTAAGGATATTTTTAAAAAATATACTACATATTTTAAGCATTGGAAGCTTTCAAACTACTGAGTAAACTGACACCACTTTCTGGCTTCCTGTTATGTTGCCATTTCTGGGCTCAAGGGTTAACACTAAGTCTGTTCTGCCTGTAGCAGAACACCACAAGACAAGATAAAATAAGGTAACTTTAAAAAGGTACCTTTAAAAAAGAAATCGTTGATTACTCAGTTTACTCAGTTTTAAGGCTTTTAACAGGATTATTGCAACAGGAGTTGCAATAATCATAATGCAGCCAGATTCCACTAATTCAGATCAGTAACAAATGAGATATATATTTGGTTGGTTTTAAACTATTTGATCCACATCAAAAGCTCTCATATAAGAAGCCTGTATTAGAGGAGTGCCACAGCATCAGAGAGCTCCTCTCAAACAACGTAACTGATGCTGCTTTCCAAAACTGGAACCGTACAGTCCTCTCAGGACCATCAACGAGGAGTCCTGCAAAACTACTAGTTTGCTCCCTTGACTTTGAAGAAACCAGCATAAAGCTTCAGGTCTTCTTTCTGCTTCCCAATGGAAACTCACGCTTACTTCAATTTAACAGACAGTGAATGGGTGCACTGCTCACCATAAAAGGTATGAAGCACTTTTGAGCAGTAAAATGGTAGCTTTGATTGCCATCCAGTTACTAAAACCTGAAGCAAAGCAACACCACTGATACTTCTGAAGGTATAAAGGGTAGGTTTCTGCATCTTTTAGTATACAGAAAGGAATTTTAACATATTAAAGTATATCAATGCCAACACACTCCCATTCTGGAGAGATGCACTGGTTCACCTTCATCCTTCCTTTTACCTCACTTCAAGTCTCTTCACCTCTTTCAAAACCCTTAAGACAGAAAGCTACGATATTTTGGGAAATGTTAGAAATATTCAAATGCCTGCGCTCCACCAGATGCACAGAAGGACGATTAAGAACCTACCTTCTTGCTCACACCACTTAACCCACCTTTTCCCCGGAGTCGACTAATAAGCCCTGCTGTATCCAGAGCACAACTGCCAAGCAGCTTTCACCGGGAAGAGTTCACCAGGCTGGAATATTTGTGTTTCTCAGTCGCAGTGTTACAAAGCTCACCCACTTCACGCGTAAAAGAAGTTCTGAAGAGCAAACCAAGCAGGTTCACCCGGCTTTAAGCTACGCCGCTGCCCCGCGCGAGCTGGCGCGATGGATTCGCCCCTTCTTCGCCTCCCCTTGACCGCAGCCAGGGCCACCCTGGGCGGGGGGGGTCTCGCAGCGCCCACCTCGGAGGAGCTTCTCGGGCTCCCACCCCAAAAGCTCTCTCGGTGCCCAGCTCGGGGAAGAAGGGGGGTGGTCAGCGCTCATCTCGGGGCTCTCGGTGCACATCCCGGGAGGAAGACGACACGGACGGGGGACGACTCAGTGCCCACCTGGGGATTCTCTCGGTGCCCACCCCCTGGGGACTCAGCGCCTGTCTAGGGGGCTCTCGGCGCCCACCCCCTGGGGGCTCAGAGTCTGTCTAGGGGGCTCAGCGTCTATCTAGGGGGCTCCCGGCACCCACCCCCTGGGGACTCAGCGCCCATCTAGGGTCTCTCGATGCCCACCCCGGGGTGCTCCTCGGCGTCCTGCCCAGCCCCGCCGCGGAGTCGCACTCACAGTCCAGGTGCTTCTTCTTGGGGCCCATCACCTCGTGGGTGGTCGCCTTGCAGACAGCCTTGGCGACAGCCGAACCGGTGACGCTGTGCTGCGCCGCCGCGATGCGGTCCGTGAGTGACTGCCCCGACATCATCGCTCCCGCCGCGGCCGGGGGCGAGCGCGGCCTCCCCGGGGCAAGGGCGCCCGCAGCCCCCTCCTTCTGTGGGCAAGCGGGGAGTCCTCGCCGGGCTCCGGCTCACTAGTGGCGACGTCGATGTGAAGGCAGGGGGGAGGGAACACTCCCTGCGGCAAGCGCTGGACCTCCCGGCACCGCTTCCCCTCGCCCAGCCCCGCTCTGCCAGCGGCGCCCCGGCTTTCTCTTTCACATTTACACTCCCAGACAAAATGGCGGCCGCGGCGGCGTCAGGTGACCTCGCGCCCGCCCCGTGCGCGCGCTATCCCGCCCCGTGCGCGCCGTCCCCACATGGGGCCTAGGGGTGCGCGCCCCGCGGGCTTGTGACCCGCGCCCCTTCCGTTCACCCGCGGCGTCAGCAGAGCGTGTGGCGGGCGGGGGGGGGGGGTGTCTCCGTGACACCCCTCCCCCCACTACTTCTTTGTTCTTTGGCTGGATTTAACAGGGAAAAGATATTGAGGGGCTGGAGCGTGTCTGGAGAAAGGTGATGGAGCTGGGGAAGGGGCCGCAGCTGAGGGGTTGTGGGAGCAGCTGAGGGAATGGGGCTGTTTAAGCGGGAGAAAAGGAGGTTGAGGGAAGACCTCATCGCTCTCTGCAACTGCCTGAAAGGAGGGTGTAGTGAATGATAGGATCATAGAATTGCTTGGTTGGAAAAGGCCTTTGAGATCGTCATGACTGGGTGCTGGTCTTCTCTCCCAAGTAACAAGTGATAGGACTTGGAGATGGCATCAGGTTGTGCCAGGGATGGTTTAGGCCAGATGTTAGGAAAAATGTCTTCACTGAAAGGGTCATCAAGCACTGGAACAGATGCTCAGGGAACAGGTTGAGTCCCCATCCCTGGAGATACTTAAAAGACGGGTAGATGTGCTTAGGGATATGGTTTAGTGGTGGACTTGGCAGTGTTGGGTTTACCATTGGACTTGAATGATCTTAAAGGTCTTTACTAACCTAAATGATTCCGTGTGATTCTATGTCGGTAGTCGTTGGTTTTTGCTGCAGTGAGAGAGGATCTGCCTGAGGAGCAGCACAGCTCTGCACTGTTGGAGTGGTGGAGGAGATGATCCAACAGGGCTGGCAATCAGTAGGCTTTGGTGGGGCAAGTTTTTGGTGGGTAAGAATCATAGAATGTCCTGAGTTGGAAGAGGCCCACAAGGATCATCGAGTCCAACTCCTGTCCCTGCACAGGACACCCCAACACTCACACCGTGGGGCTGAGAGCATTGTTCAAATACTTATGGAATATTGTCAGGCTGTGACTGCTTCCCTGGGGACCCTGTTCCAGTGCTCCACCACCCTGTAGAGCAAGAACCTTTTCCTAATATCCAACCTAGCCCTCCCCTGGCACATCTTCCTGCCATTTGCTCGGGTCCTGTCGTTGGTCACCCAAGAGAAGAGATCAACGCCTGCTCCTCCTCCTCCCATTGTGAGGAAGCTGCAGACTGCTATGAGGTCTCCCCCCAATCTCCTCCAGGCTGAACAGACCAAGTGACTTTAGCCGCTCCTCATATGGCTTCCCCTATAAATCCTTCACCAACTTTGTGGCTCTCCTCAGCTCAACATAATCCAGCAACATGCGCTTGCAGCCTAGAAAGCAAACTGCATCCTGGGCTGCATCCAAAGCAGTGAGACTCAGCAGGTCGAGTGAGGTGATTCTCCCCCTCTGCTCTTGTGAGAGCTCATCTGGCATCCTGCATTCAGTTCTGGAGTCTTGAGTACAGGAAGGACATGGATCTGTTGGAACAAGTACAGAGGAGGCCACAAAGATGATCTGAGGGCTGGAGCAGCTCCCATACAAGAATAGGCTGAGAGAGTTGGGCTTGTTTAGCCTGGAGAGGAGAAGGCTCCAGGGAGACCTTGTAGCAGCCTTCCAGTACTTAAAGCCTACAGGAAAGCTGAGGAGGGACTCTTTTATCAGGGAATGCATGGATAGGGTGAGGGGAGAACGATTTTAAGATGAAAGAAGGGAGATTTAGATTAGATAGTATGAAGAAGTATTTTCCTGTGAGGGTGGTGAGGCACTGGCACAGGTTGCCCAGAGAAAACGTGGCTGCCTCATCCCTAGAGGTGTTCAAGGCCAGGTTGGATGGGGCTTTGAGCAACCTGATCCAGTGGAAGGTGTCCCTGCCTATGGCAGGGGGGTTGGAACTGAATGATCTTCAGTGTCCGTTCCAACTTAAACCATATGATTCTATGATTCCTGTGGAGCCTTGTGCAGCAACACCAGCATCTGCAGGTTTGCACAGGAGCAGATGGACCTCACAGTATTGCTGCACACTCTAAGGAAACTCCCATTTTTTTAGGTTGCAGAGAAAGAATGAAAGTTCTTTGGCAAATTTTTCTCTTGCAGACTTTATTTGCCAGAAGCAACATCCATAAAAAAAAAAAAAAAAGAGCCTGACCTCCCTTGCTGAGCATATTCTGTGTTCTGCCTACAAAGCCGAACTCTTCTTGGGCTGTGCCTGAAGCCTGGGTTGTGTGCCTGCTCCTCTGTAAGGCTGCTGAAGAGCTTCTCGAGAAACTTCTCTGGAGGGGAAAGGGTTGTGTCTGGGGCCTGAAAATCTGTTAAACTGCGGTGGTGGTGGCTGCCTGGCATTTACCTCGTTTGGGGGAGATGAGTCTTGTATGTTTAAAATTAAACCAAACACTAGGCGGGACAGCAGCCGGGTGAGGAGTCCAACCAAAAATAGGGGGAGGAATAGTAGTTCACTGTATTTATGTGTTCACTTGTTTGGTGTTTTCCAGAGAGCAAACAGGAGGGCACGTGCAGCCTTTGCCAGATGGGACAGTGGTTTCTGTAACACAGACACTGGCCCATTGCAGCTGGACCATTACCAGGAGAATGTTTCAAACCACCAGCAATTACATGTTGATGGTACCACACTGGCAGGGTTAAACAAACAGCTTAGAAATGATGGGTCTGCAACTCCCCCGGTCCTCCTCGCCTGGCTGTCTTCATACCAGCTTATTACATGGCTAAAAATACAGAAGAGGTTTTGTAGTGGGTTGACCTTGGCTGGACACCAGGTGCCCACCAGCGCCTCTCCATCACCCTCCTCCTCAGCAGGACAGGAGGGGAGAAAATAAGATGAAAAAGGACGCATGGGTCAAGATAAAGGCACTTGAATAAAGCAGAAGGCCGCATATGGAATCAAAAGGAAACAAGATTATTCTCTACTTCCCATCAGCATGGGATGACCAGCCACCTCCCAAGAAGCAGGGCTTCAGTATGCTCTGGAAGACAAATGTCACAGTAACAAAAAGCCCCCAGCCTCCTCCTGTCTCTTAGCTTTTTTCCTGAGCAGACGTATGACATGGTCCCTTTGGTCAGTCTGGGTCAGCTATCCTGGGTGTGTTCCCTCCCAAGATCTTGCCCACCCCTGCCCTCCTGGTGTGTGGGGAATGGTGGAGAAAGAGCCTTGATGCTGTGGAGCACTGCTCTGCAGTGGCCAAAACTCTAGTGTGTTACCAACACCTTTCTAGCCACCAATACACTGTGAGGGCTGCTATGGGGAAAATTAACTCCATCCTAGCCAGAATCAATACAGCAGGGAAAAATATGCAGCATCACTACTCAATCAGAACACTCAGTTTTCCCATGCCTTTTCATGGAAGAGTATTTTTCAACTTCTGCATTTATTATGCCTTAACGTAGGTGTGAACGCTCATACAAATAGAAGATATACCAATAATTACTTTACATTGCAACTTTGAAGTAAAAACACAAAAAGTAGGAAGAGTAATAAGGAGGCAGTTGCGTGTGTTAAAAAACCCCCTCTAGCAGCTTCTGGCAGTCGACTCTTATTTCATGGTGCTCAATAAAGCTTTATTGCTTACATTATCCCTAAAGTGAGATGTTCCATAAATATGTGTATTAGACTGCCAAACACCCAACTAACCGTCTGTTATTGCATTACACGTATAAAAGCAGTAAAACAGGAAACATTTGCATCCACAGTACTGTATATTTCTCCAACTCAATTTCGACAGCATTCTCTGCCTGTGCATTGTTTCCATGTTCTTCAGTAGCACAGCTTTTAAGCATGTGAGCATCTACATGATGTAATTTGAGTGATGTTTTCTACCCAAGCAGTGCTGTCCTACCACAATGCAGCAGCCAAGATGAGTTTACCTTTGTACTGTCGGTTGGTCTTCTTCCATTGTTGTAGCCACTCACACAGGGCATCAATCACCACCCAGGAGTCAGTACAGAGAGAGAGTACTGGCCACTTTTCTCGTTTAGCAATCTCTAGGGCTAGTTGGATGGCTTTCACTTCTGCAAAATGATTTGACGCAACTTCTGCTTCAATGGCTTCAACAACTTGCTGTGTAGGACTCTACACAGCAGCTTCCCACTTCCGATGGTTTCCTGCAACACGACAGGAACCGTCAGCAAACAAAGTGTCATGCCTTTAATTTTCTGATAACTCATTATATGGTGATACCTCTTGGGTGTGAGACACCTCAGGCAATGCTCCAAAATCTCTGCCTTCTGGCCAGTCCACGATCTGTTCCAGGATTCCTGGGTGGCTGGGTTACCCAGTGGAACTTGTTCCCAAGCAAAGCAAACTAAAGAGATAAGCAATGCAGCCAACAAACTTGGTGTCCTACACAGAAGGTTGCCCCTTAATAACTAGTGTAGCTAGAGCATGCTTAATACAAAACTGCTGTTGTCTTAGCCCCCATGTTGGGCACCAAAAAGGATGGCGGGTTGACCTTGGCTGGACACCATGTGCCCACCAAGCTTATCACTCCCCATCCTCGGAAGAATCAGAAGGCCATAAAATAAGGTGAAAAAGAAATTGTGGGTCAAAATAAAGCCAATTTAATAAAGCAAAAGCAAAGGCCATGCATGGAAGAAAAGTAAAAGATTACTCTCTGCTTCCCATCAGAAGGCGATGTCCAGCCACTTGCCAGGAAGTAGAGCTTCAGAACGTGTAGCGGTTGCTGTGGAAAACAAATGTAATAATGAATCCCCCATCCCCAGCCTTTCTCTTAGCTTTATTGCTGAGCAGACATCATCTGGCATGGAATATCCCTTTGGTCACTTTGGGTCAGCTGTCCTGGTTATGTTCCCTCCTAAGATCTTGCCCACTCGCAGCCTCCTGGCCTTTGGGAATGAGGGCTGGGCGAATGTTGGACACGCAGCCTTGAGCTGTGGAGCACTGTTCAGCAGTGGCCAAAACCCTGGTGTGTTACCAACACCTTTATAGCTACCAGCACAGCACTGTGAGGGCTGCTAATTAACTCCATCTCAGCCAGATCCAATACCAGGTTAAACAGAACAGCAAAGGTGAGCAAGGACAGCTTCAGCTCTCCAGCCGAGCTGCCTGTCTGTTGATACATGATGGCACTGTACAAATATTAGCGGTCCTGTGATCTGGGGTGGGTAATGTTGTGAGTGAAGGATTTCTACAATCCTAAGGGCATAAATGCATTAAAACATGGTCACTGCTATTAAAATATTGAACATTTCCTGTGCTGGAAAAAGTTACAAACTCTTTAGCCTGACTGGCAGCAGGCAATTTCCGGCTGCCTAATTTTTTTGTCTTAAGACTGGTAGTTTCTGGGAAAAAAATGATCTTGGATTTTCAAAGCCTGGGGAAATATCAAAACAGTAAGAAAGGAAGAGATGGAAAGATTAAATACGCCTTATAAATGTCTACATCTCTTAGGGCTTGTCTAAACAGGGAAGTTATTTTGCAATAAGTGAGGGTGTGAGCTGAAGCACAGCAGCTATTCTGCACTACCTCCACGCCCAGCAGGGACTCTCTTATTTTATTCTGTTTCAGAAAGCCTAAATTTCACATAAAAGTGCCTGAGTTGAGTTTTTTTGCCATTGCTGTGGCTCTGTCTTTACTCAATGTGCTAGTCAGGCCCAAAATTAAGATCCAATGTCCTTCTTCAGTCAGTGCATTGACTTGTTCCAGGTTCAAGCTGGCCTGTGCACAGAGTGGATGCCCTTTCAGCACTGATATCTGCCCAGGCTAACCCAACAAACTGAGCGCAGTCTATAAAGCCTGAAAGCCAATGGATAGGAAGCACAGTTCAGGCTGTCTCAGTGGAGCACTCTATGGATGTGTCTTCTTTTGGTTTCATTCATTAATCGAAGAGAGTCTGCCTGTGTAGTTCCTATTCCAGACAACAAATTATGCTAGGATGGGATACTCAAAAGAATGATTCCAAATCATAAACCATACCATTGGGGCATTTGCCATGGTTTTAGAAGCATAGGAAGCTGTATTTTGGGAAGGACTGCGGGAGGTCATGTGGTACAGCTGGACCTCAAAGTGGGGCTAGCCTCAAGGGTGGGTCAGGTTGCTCAGGTCCCTGTTCAGAACAGCACTACACATCTCCAAGGAAGGAGATTCCCTAGACTCTCTGAGTAACTCCATGTTCACATCCATTGTCATTCTGGTATTGTTCACATTTTTCAAAACTTAGGCAGATATGAGACTATTGAGACATCTGAACTTTTATGAATCTGCTAGTGAAGGAAAAAGAATTTTTGTTGATATAGAGAGGAGGAAATCAGTGACAAGCCAATCTGGGACATCATCTATCTACCTTAAGAGACACTTCTACATTTCTGATGCATTGCAGAACTTTATGTTGGTAGTAAGAGAGTGTGCCTGGGTGAAACTCTACATCTTTTGAATCAGGCAAGGACAAAGAAGTAGAAGCTACCACCCCCTAGGGCGGAGTGGCAAAGGTGCATTCATCATCCTAAATTAAAGATGTATTTACGGAGGGTTGTGCCATGACACCACGAAAGATGCACAATTAGCTTCGCAAATTGTTTTATAGAAATTTAATTGTGAGGTATGTAAATAGCTCCTAGGGAGTGATAGAGTGATACCTGAGCCACCTCCCCCTCAGCTCCCCAAGGCCAAATGCGTTGTTGGTCTGAAGGAGACAAGAAAGCGTTGATGTTTTTAGGGCTGAAGTTTCTCCTTCACCTCACCCCTGCAGCACAGCAGAGTGAGCCAAAGCTTCATGTGTTTCTACAGGAGCCTTCCAAGGCAGTCTACTAGTAACTGCCTCTGATTACTAGTAGTAACTACTTACTACTGCTGGAACCACAGGCAGACTACAGCTAGAATGTCAACACATTTTACACGAGGTAGCCGGCAGATCTTGTGTTCACACTTTGGGTTTCTCTTTGTAGTACTCCATGACTGTCTCTCTCTCTCTCTCCATCCCTTTCATGTGAAAGCAGTACATTATACAAAGTAGTTTAGGTTGCTTCATGTGCAAGTCTTGGTCTTAGCTACGCTTCTGTGCCTATGGACTTTGGTTCGTATTTGTGAGAATGAAAAACTGGAAATGTTACATACAATTTATATCTCATTTGTCTTGCTGCCCTGTGTTTACTGTAGGGTGGGTGATGATGGCTTCAGAAAGGAGACAGAAAACATTCCAGGCATAGAGGCACATAAATAGAGGTGGTGGTGGTTGAGGAAATGCGATGTTTCTGGGCTTCAGCTATGACTAAATGTCATGATTTAACCACAGCTGGCAACTGGGCACTATCCAGACGTTCACTCACTGCTCCGTGGCGGGATGGGGGAGAGATTTGAAAGCGTGAAAGTGAGAGAACTCATGGGCTGAGATGAAAGCAGTTTAATAAGTAAAGCAAAAGCAGTGCATGCAAGCAAAGCAAAACAAGGAATTCCTTCACTGCTTCCCATTGCAGGCAGATGTTCGGTCATCTCCATCTCCAGGGTTTCACCATGCATAACAGTGACTTGGGAAGACAAACACCATCACTCTGAACGTCCCACCCTTCCTCCTTGTTCCCCCAGCTTTATATACTGAGCATGATGTCTTATAGTGTGGAATATCCCTTCGGTCACTTGGGGTTGGCTGTCCCAGCTGTGTCCCCTCCTAGCCCCTTGTACACCCCCAGCCTCCTCGCTGGTGGTGTGAGGAGGCCTTAGTTCAGTGTGAGCGCTGCTCGGTGATATGGAGAACAGCCCTGTGCTATCCTGCTGTTTCAAACACAAATCCAAAATGTAGCCCTGTAGCAGCTACTGTGAAGGAAATTAACTCTATCCCAGCCAAACTGAGCACGGAATGACACAGATGGTTTTCCAGGGAAATTAGTGTTTTAGTAATGAGTGAATGTGCTTCAGGCTGGCTGCACCTACAGCCCTGGGAATGCAAACAATTTAGCAGCAGGTTTGTCAATAAATACCATCTGCTCAACAGCACTGAATCCAAAATATTGCAGAACCTACCTTACTGGTGGCTATTGTTTTGCTAGATAGAGTTGAGACAAGAATCATTATTATATATTCTTTTTAGTAGATACATGATTGTTATCTAAAAATTATAAAACTCTAAATTTAATCAGACTTGTTCAATCCCAGCTTAAACCTGGGAGAATTAAACTGTTGCACCTAGCATTTTTCTGATGGACAGTAAGGTGTCTCCGCAGAAGGGCAAGCTGTAAGTGAAACTGTTTCTCGCACAGTTGAGGACACTGAAGTGCCTGAGAAATGCCTTGTTTCCACGGCTGCCCGCAAGGGAAGGAAACGCAAAGCTGCAAGCAGCCACAGTGCCAGCAAAGCCAAGTTTCCTGGGTACTGCAATGGGAGTTCGAGGCTGATTCCCTGCCCTGGTGCTCCAGTCCCCGGAAAGAGGTGAACCCCTGCCCCAGCCTTTCTCCCTGTGGTGGCACTGGAAGTCTTTTCTGCTTGGCTCCCAGTTTTCTGTGAGTTTTGCTAATGCAGAGTGTGTTGGGGATCTTTACTGCTGTCAGAAGTGGTTGAAACTGGTTACTGGTTGCAATGGTTTCTGGAGAGAAATGAGCCATAAGCATCATCTAAAAAGCCTACAAAGAGAATGAGTTTCAATGCTAATTCTTACCTCAGCAGAGGCATGAGAGGAAAAAAAAAACCGCACAGTGTTGCCCAGCTTGAATGTATGGGTACCATATTCTGCCAGTCTCATTAAAAATATCTTTGTTTTCTTCTGTCTGAGAGTTGTAAAATGTGGATAAGAAGTACAGCTCCAGGACTGAGACTCCCTACAGCTAAATTCATCCAAACCTTGCACAACTTGCAAAGTACAAGAGCATCAGATCATAAGTCTGTCATTGGAGACTGCCTGGCTGAACCTCACTGTGTCCGAGTGGGTTTTCAGTGTGGGATCAGCAAGAATTCCAGGAAGAGACAGGGCTGTTTATTCTTTAAAATAATAATTACATAGAAAAATGCAGTGTGAAAATAATGAAACAAGGACAAAAGTGAAGTTGCTAAGGAAGATGAGTGTTGAGGAGTGGAGCCGGCGTCTTAGTTTGTGTGTGGAATGATAGAAGTGATGTACAGAGAGGAATCGTGAAAGAGATGAGGGAAGGAGAAAAGTGTGCTGGGGGAGTAAGCCATAAACGATCCATTTTTTGATGGAGCTTGTTTATTTTTATGTGAATCTGAAACACTTACTTTCATGTTTCATTGACATCAGTACAGTTTCTGAAATGTACAGAGTGGCAAACAAAAGTGGTCTGAAAATGGCAAGAGAAAAATCAGTTGGAGGAAATTTACTCTTAAAAAAAAATTATCTACAGCTGCTTACCCATGTATTGTGCTTAACACACCAAATGGACCACTTGTTTCTCCGAGAAGTTTTATGACTCATATTATGCATCATAAGTAACAAGCAAGAAATAAAAAAGGCTGCAGTAAAAATATTTCATGAGCTTTATCTGCACTTTCTTACTACATTGTCTTCATGTACTGTAATATCTGGTATGGTTTCTGGAAAAAGGAGGTGGGGATTTCTGCTTCCAGAAATCAGGCCAATGCTTAGAAAGCTAAAACATTCATCCTCTGAAAAGCTTGGCACCAGAAGACACTGTATGGCTGGAGAAGCGGTTCTGAGAGGCGTTTGCAGTTCTTCCAGAATGGTTACTGTGCCTCCCTGGTCTGCTCTTGCATCTGGGAACAGCACTAGCTCCCATAGGAGATTCAGCTCTGCGCAGGAGTGTGCTGCAGGGGTCTGTGAGGGCTGTAAACCCTGCTAAAGTATTCCTGTAGTGATCCCAGATAAAACCCTTTCCTCCAGGACCATCAGGAGACCCTGAGTTGCCATAAGGTTTGCTTCAAGGCTGGTTCTGGAGCCCACAAAACCAGATACGACCCTTGGGGTCTTTAAGCCCCTTTTCCAAGTGTCCTGCGGATGTGAGATTTGCGCTCAGCAGTGTATGACTGGGAGAAGTCACACGGTTTTCTCATCTCCTGTCACATGAGGGTAAGTCATGCTTCCTCTGCCCTTTCCCTCCAATCAACTTCTGTTGAGGAGCGATGGTCTGGGGCAGGGCTCGGCCAGGAACTCTCTGCCTCCCAGCCATCACCAGCTTCCGCCTCTCAAACTGCTGGTGAAGTTGGAACCTTTAAATTTCTGACTTTATATAGAGAAGGGAGAAAAGAAAGAGGAAAAGAAAGAAAGGGAAGGAAAAAACAATCTGGAGTTATGCCACAGTTGCAAAAGTGCTGAGAGGCAGAAAGGCAGGAACCCTGCAGCTCCTGCTGTGAGCAGCTGGCTGCCATTCCTGCCCTTAGACTAAACGTATTCCCTGCAGGTGTATCCCTGTCAATAATGACATATTTGAGAAGATTTCTGTATTTTTGCTGAAGTACTTTCCTGTTAAAGATTTTCTATTTGGTGAAGCAGTTGTTCTGATTCCTACTGCTGGGCATTTAACCGAGGTTCATCAAAGACCCCTGTCTCTGACTCTTCTGCTTGGTGTTACAATTAAGTATTTTTTTAAAAGAGAGAACAAAATAAATACTACACTAGGCCACAAATGGTGTAATAAATTACTTTAACCTGTTCTGATTTGGTCTGTTACTTTATGAGTGGGTTAAGGGGAATGTTTTTGAAAAGCAGGAGCTGAGTGAGGAATCTCATGCATTTTGAGGATCCAAAGTTTAGGCTTGGAAAATTAGTCTTGGTTTAAGGAGCAAGGGGCAGAGCTCTCTTTTGGCTTTGGAACTCCTGGCCACCTACAGCGAGCTGGACAATGCTGGTTTATAGAAGTCCAGTTTTCAGAGCAGAGCAATCTGCGTTGCCCCTCAGAGCAGGAGATAGAGGCAGAAATGCAATTTGTGCTGTAAACCAGCCTGTAGATTTTTATTTTGGCAAGTGATGTCGGCATTTTGGGTACCTGTTTGCTTTCCGATTGTGCTTAGAGGTAAGATTTGTAGCTTGGAGGATGCTTCGTCAGGACCAGGAGAGCTGTTCAGAGCGCTAACACTGATCATTTTAACCACAGACTTTAACCCTGGAGAAGCAAGAAAGCTAAAATCGTTGGCCTAATAAAATTATACAAATTGTGGACTAAAGAGGATCCTCAGTATTTTTGTTATTGCAAAGGAAGAGGAGCATACCTGGTTTTGGGAAGAAGGATTTGCGGTGGGGGTGCTGATTGGGCTGTGCCGTGGCAACAGAGGAAGGAGGCAGCACCACAGGTTCCAAAAATATATAACACTGCCAATAAAAACGTCTTGTATTGAAATGAACTTAAAGCAGTCCTGGAAATCACAGCCCAGTGTGCATCAGTTTTGTTCCATATGGTACAATGGGAATGGGAACAAAAAATGACAATAAACATGGAACATTTGGCCAAGCATGAATAGGGGCAAAGCGGCAGAAGTCTATAAAGGAAAATCTTCCATCTCAAAACATACAAAATTCCTTGAGAGTGTCATTGAAACAGAAGATAAAGGCAAACCAGCACATACCTTTTGTCTAGACTTGCAAAAGAAAGGAAAAAGAGTAAGGAAAAAATGTGGACAAATGAGCTAGGGCACTCGTGAAGTGCCCTCGAGGCATCTTGCTGTGTTTCTAGGTGCTCACACACCTCTGAGAAGCTGATTCTGCACAGGAAGTAGATGCAGACAGCAGAGTTACAAGTGTTTTGAAACCAGGATGGTTATTTACATCGCCTGTCGTTGTTGATGGAATGAGCACTAAGTCAATGCCATTGAAACACAGTGAATTCAAAGTCATCTAGGAGATGGATTTTTTATACAAGACTAATATTTTTATATAAGCTAAAATGAACCAAATCAAGATACTGGCAACACTAAGAATGTAACCCAAACCAGGATGTTCACAAAGGTAGCTGACAACACCAAGGGACAGATGAGAGCTGGTCCAGTGAGGGAAGGAGCCTGAGCCAGTGCTGCAGTGGATGCTGTGGGATGGGACGGGATGGGACAGGACGGGATGGGATGGGATGGGATGGGATGGCTCCCTGCCTTTCCTTCTTGTCCTTACATTTTTTTTTTAATAGGAAAATGCTAGATCTAACAGGCCGTCCCATGAGCCACGGAACTAATAAATAAACCAATAAAGTACTTTCTATGGCTTTGTGCCCGGGGACTGACAGACTGAGTTGTCTGAGGCTGCAGCACAACTCTGTTGCTTATAAGACATCAGAGAAGCCACACATTGCCAATGTCCTCACCACCAGAAAAGTTTTAATGGGAGTTCACACATCATTTAACACCAGTGAATCCACATGAGAAAGAAATCTTAACTCAAGAGTGGCTTTCTGTTGTCTAATAAGGCATGGACTCCCATTAAGGTTTTTCCCAGAGTTTAATTTGTTCTATTACTTGTCTCTCTTTGCTCAGCCTGATTACCTGTTCTCACAAAATTTGCAAGACCTTGATATTTTCCAGCCATTCACTCCTTGATAAAATTGTAAGGTGGGCAAGAGGGTTTGAGAATTACCAGGGAAGGGATGGACAGAGTGTGACCTTATAGGAAAATAAGTTGAAAACCAGATCCCTTTTGCACCACAGGGCCAGGAGAAGCTGCTGTGTGGATGGCAGAACCACATACAGTATTTTTAGAAAGCATGTTCCTTTCTGGGCTCATGCCTTCTTTTTTATACAAGCTGTCATCATCCCAGAGGTCATAACTGGTGTACAAATTATCAGCAGTAAAATGACTGGTTTCACTAACTAGCATCACTATGGACGTGGTGTTTTGCTATCCAGCCTGGGGGGAAGGAAATGGCAGAGAACCTGCACAAACCACTCTGGGTTTTTTTGGGGGGGTTCCTTTTGCCGGGAGCAGAGATTGCCTGGGAGGTGTGGCCACACACATCGGGGGTATTGCCTCCTGTCTGTGTGCTGGAGATGAGATGAAGTCACTGGGAAGTGTGTGCTGTCAGCCTTGGGCGTAGCGCCCGGCTGGGCGATAACATGTCAGGCTCAAGAAGCTGCGTCCTGCTTTTGTTTGCACTGGGGAAAAGCCAAGGAGAGCAACAACAAATTAATTAAGCAGCTGATGACGGCAAGGCTTCAGAGTCAACTCAGGGGAAAGGGAAGCTGGTTACTCTGTTGGAAGGTGTTTTTAAGGTATTGCAGAGCTATGCTTCCTCCATTACATCTGTTCTTTTCTACCAGGAGGTAGCATTTTAGGGCAGAGGTACACTGGGCGCAGGGCAGTGCCTGCAGTCCGTAGGCAGCTGGCACAAGGTTGTTCTGGCTGCTGAAAGCCCCGTGAGTGATTTTTGCACACATTTCTGAAGTGTGAAACACGCACACATTAACAACACGAACCCATGTGCACTTCTTGCTCTCAGCAAATGTGGTTTTATTTTACCTTTCATTGTGATAAGTTAAAACTAAAGCTTCCACTAGCTGTTCATGATGTTACTACTTTACCTCTTAACTATGGCAAGTTGTGGGTTGGCTCTTCCATTACAATCGGTAGCTTTGGCTCCTGTGTTATTCTGAAGTATTAAAGTTGTGCAGGCTGAAGGAGTGTGCGGGCGATGTCAGAGACATTTCTGTGCTGACGATCCACTTGCTGTTTTCTCGAGCTACGCCATCATGCCTGTTAAACGCTATCACCTCTTACTGTGCATCTGACCATCCCTGTGCCTTTAAATGTCACACCACAACTGCCTTCCTGTTTCTGCCAGAGCTCCCCTTCTGTCTATAAAATTAATCAGTGAAAATGGAAAGGGAACAGTACTGCATTCCCACTTCTGATAGCGTTTTTATCCACTGAATGCAATGTGATTTAATATGCAATATTCTTATTGATGGATGAAGTTTCTGTTCCTCACATGGCGGTGGGGTCGGTATTACAGGACAATGCACACATAGGGACTGAAGGGAACTGGGTCTGCGGTGCTGTGCAAGATGGGGGTCTGCATCTGCAGGCCAGCAGAGGATACGCCAGAGAAGGTGATGGAAAACTCCATCTGATTTGGCCCAAATGACAGAGTCTTGTAGTCCCTAAGTCCCCTCATTTACCCTCTGGAAAACCACAGCATCCCCACGGGGGGGGGAAGGGACAAAACCCCAGTGGAGAGCAGGCAGCGCAGGCAAGCTTGTGAAGGAAATGTCATCACCTGCTCTTCTGGGGTGGTGGCTGAGAAGATCACGGGGCTGTGGGGGTGCTGCAGAGGCTGGCAGGGGTGGGTGCTTATCGCAGGCACCATCGGTTGTGTTGTCCTTCACAGTGATGCCACCTGCCATTGGACCAGGGTGGGTTGAGGGCTGGCACCTAACAGGCTGGGAGCAGGGGACAACGGACCAACCTCAGCGCAAGATTAGCTGCAACGGGCACTGTGTTCCCAGGGCGATGAGTATCGCTGTGTGAGGCTCCTGGAAGCACCACCCATGGGTGTCTGGGGAGCAGTCCAAAGGCTACAAAGGTCCATGTGCCACAGAGTGAAAACATGGACAGTTGGCTGCCTGCTTCAAGAGTTAAAAAGTGGTAAAAATAACAAGATTAGGGACTGCAAAGCCTCTTGCATGCAAAACTAAGAGCAAGGGGAAGCAGAGTCCTGGAGTGAATGGCCATGGTGCAGCTCAGAGCCCCTCCGCGTTAAAGCTGCTGGGTGTTGGCAAGTTCCCACCACCTGCCTGGTGCACACCAGTGCAGAGCAGCCCTGTGCCTGGGCCCAGCCAGATACCGCTGACTGCGTTATCTCCCTGGAACAAGGAGCCTAGGGCACAGAGGTCTTTACTGAGGCCACCCTGTGTTTCCATCTCTTTCAACACCCACACCTCTGCTCTGCTGCATGCCTGAATGCTCGGACAGCAACACCTGCACTGCTTGTGGTGAGGAGCTGCAGGGCGGGTGCCACTGCTCCATCCCAGCGCAAAAGTGACCACTATGTTGGTATCCACTTCTGACAAACCAAAACCAATGACCAACATTGCAATAAATCCCATAGGCAACATGTGAGTGAGTATGAATGAAGCCTGGCCATTGTCTTCTACTGTTAGGGAACAGGACCAGAATCATTATAGGTCGCCCAACTACCAACTTCTGTACCCATAGCTCATCTTAATCTTCCAAAGAAGACAGTGGTACAGGTCTAATAAAGGATATGTAGAGAATGGGTTCAGTTCTGCTCTTGGTGACCCACCTGTAGCACCCAGGATTTCAGCAGTACTTGTTGTGGCTGGAAGCAGGAGGCTGCATTGTCAGCTTTATCTTAACAAACCAATAAACCCTAATGCCAAGAGCCACAGTATGGGCTCAGATCTGCAAAATATTGAGAACACGAGAGAGCATGTTTCCATCAGCAATAAAATAAAAATTCCAAAATAGAGCTGTTTTCTGTTTCCCTTCTCTACTGCTGAAAACAGAAGTCACCATGGCCAAGTGTGTTTTGCAGCATCCCTGTCACAGCATACGCTACTGGTGGTAGTCACATCTGCCACAGGGCAGCCCTGCATGGGAAGAGGTGACCAGGAAAACAAACATTTTCCTATCCTTTTCCCCAGTCTGCCCATTCTGTCAGCACAGAGCTGCCAGCGCACGCATGGTCTCCCAGGTTTTGGTGTGCACAGGCACAGCAGAATGCGCAGCAAGGTGCAAACCAAAACAGAAACCCACAGGAATGGTGTGGTGCAGGTCTAGGCCAGTGCACACACACCTCTGTGAGACACAGACATCTCGTGCTTCCCAAGAACATATTTGTATGTATGTTCTTAAGCTATATATACACACTATGCAGATATAAATAGTTTCTATACAGATATAGGAAGTTTTTATACAGATATGGGGGGGTTGTTTTTAAATTCCAGTACATGCTATTTCATTGGCAACTCCTTGGGGCTGGGAGTCTTTTTCAGGTGGGTTGTTAAGTGAAAACCAAGCACGTGGGGAAGGCATCTGGCAGCACAAGGCAGGAGGGCAGGAGGAGGTGAGCCCTGCTTGCCAGCCTTCCTTGAGCTCTGTCCTACTTGTTTAGCCTGATGTTACAGAAGAACAACCCACATGAGAAATTCTGGATTACTTTGGTAAATCCAAAATCTGGGTTATTTGTTGTCGGTAGAAGCAGGCCTGGACATTGTGGACCTTGGCAGTGGTTGCTGCAGGGGCTGTGAATGGGAAACCATGGGCAGTGAGTTCTACGATCAATCTAGCATCTGCGAAATCAGTACTTGGACAGATTTCATTACCAATATGTTGATAAAAAATACCCTTTTGTGACAAGAAATCCAGGCTTTTACTTGAGGGCCTAAGTTCTGGATTTCCCCTCTGCTTTGCTGCCCAGTTGCTGCTGGGCTCATTTCCCTTTGCTGCAGGCACATGTGAAAGTGAGCAGAAAGAGAACAGGAGGAATACAGCTGAACTTGATCCATATTCAGTACTATTCCTGACAGAACATGGTCTGTGGCAACAGCCTGTTGTTTACTTTTCTAAAAAATGCCCTCTTCAGCACTGAGGTGTAACATCTATTTGGAGACTTCCATGAAAATGACTCCAAAGAGCAGCTAGAGATTGACCACTTCCCCTTGAACGGTTTCACAAGTTGAGATGGAAGATGAGCCTTTAAGGAAGCAGTGGTTCCTCTGCCTTGACAGCAGCAGAGATTGATTTCAAGGTTCACTGTGGCCCCCAAATCTTTCCACTGTCTTTCCCATCTGGCTTTACATTGTGGTATTTCCTGAGGCTGGTTATCAAAAAGAAAAAGCAATCACAGAAAAACGTAGATCCCATGACAACTGGAAAACTTTATGGGAGCCATTGGCTAGCATTGAGCACCTTCTTTTACCAAAGTATTGGGGTCATGCAGGGCCATGCAGGATGTGAACAGCAGGTGAGAGGCTTTAAACCTTTTGAAGGACAGCTATTTGCATGCTTTCCAAGTCAAAATAAAAGGTAATGCTTTGGGAGGTGGCAACTGCATTCCCCTGACTTCCCCACCCACTCAGCTACAGATGTCTTTAAACACCTTGTGTGCTCCTAAGGCTCCTGCCAGTCTCCTACAAAGATGAGACTGAATGCGCTGGAGGCTCCTGGGTGATAATTTCCCCGTGGAAGCAGCAGCTAGGTATTGGGCACAGTGGGGTAGGGCTTGTTTTTGCCCAGCACCACCTCACCCTCTGCCTAGTAACTTTTCTTTCTGGGTTTCTCCCTGCTTGCGCTGACCTTGGCTCTTTGTATTGCAATGGCTGGTGTGGAGGGGAAGCGAGCACCACCCTGGGAAGTGGCCAGATCGCGGTTTGACAAACAGGTTTCTCAATCCTAGGTTGGAGTTACTGATCCCATCTCACGTCAGCTGCTGCTTTGCAGCACTAGGAAGCATTTGCGTCAATGTTTTCCAGGCAGAGGACTCATTTTGGCTGTAGTGCAAGTGTCAGAGTTCTCAGGGAAATCTGATTTTTAAGTCTTTTCTGATCATTGTATGGGGGATATTGAGAAAGCAAGCCCCCGACTGCTGCTAAGATACAGTATTTGTAGGCAAGACTTCCAGCTGAGTGTGATTTTTTCTGCCTCCTCCTGGGCTGCAGGTTTCCCTCCTCCAGGTACAAGGCTGAGACTGTCCCCTGGGTGCTTCGGAAGGGAGAGGGTGCAAGCAGCTGGGTACGTTTCCTTCTTGATGCATGCAGAAAACAGGAGCTTCTAAAGGCCTTCAAGCTGAAGGTGACATCTTACAGAGTTATCAAACAAAGCCAGTGCCCCCGTACTGAGAGCTGGTGGGCACACAAAGCTATGCCGATGGCCAGGTGTTAGCTCTGTGCCATCGCATGGCTGGACCTGCCGAGCCTTTCCCTGGCAGAAGGACCTCACGGGTTTCCTTATGCCACAGAGCTCCTTGAACCTGCCACTTCCCTGGGAAGCAGGATCAAACCCATGTAGGAATAATAGCTCCAATAAACACAAGATGCAATTCAGAGCCGTTTCGTCTTTCTGCTTGTAAGACTCTTTGGATGTGGTATTGGCAGGGCTGGAACACACCAGCTTTTCTGCCTGTAAAGATTATTTTCCTTATCTGTCTTGCAGGGGGCTTTGGAACCTGCTGGCATGAGTCAGGGACTGTAAAGAGCCCCTGAGGGTGAGCCTGACTGCACCAGCCTCCTCCAGAGCAGCACAAATCAGAGAGCTAGAGTGATGCAAAGAGCTAACGAGGGATGCTTTGTTGCCTTACCTGGCACAGTTTACTCACTGCTGTAGAATAATGCAATACAGATATACTCTTCCGAATAAGAACATTAGTTTCTAGAAAAGAAAATGGCCTGTAAAACTGAGGTTTGGGGTTGTTCACATAGTTAAACTTTTCTGTGCAGTGTCTCATCTACAGGATTGAAACAAACCCCATGGGTACAGCTGCTCTTCTCACATCCTCCCAATACAGACCAGCACTCCACATGCTCCTCCCTCTACTATTTCAATGAACTGCACTCAGCAGAGTTAGCAAGAGCTCATTAGGAGGGTTATTATTATGTTACCAATGGAAAAAGTGGTGCTTTCTCTCAGATGTCTCCGTTTTTGCAGCCGCAAGTTTATGGGCTGCCAAAATTGATGGAATAACATCAAGACATCTCTTTCTCCCAACATGATCAAGAGAAACTGAATGTAAATCACAACATTCAGGTGCTTTTTGAACCAGTCCAGCTGCAGCTTGTGGAGAGGGTAACGGTGTGGTTACCAGTGAGAGGAGCACAGGGAAATGGACAGGTCTGCAATAGGAATAAAGCTATTTCATGAACCTTTAACATCAACAGTCATTTAACATCATTTACCAGTCAGAGCTGTTCAGAGGAAAGCAATGTCTGAGGAGGTGTATGGATGCTAAAATATGTGTTTGTACGAGGAAAAAAATTACTGGCATTCCTGGAGGTATTCAGAATTTTCATTTTGTGCAGAAGTCAGATTCTGAATGTGCTGATTGTGGAAATCCATCTTTATTTTGTCTCCCTGTCATTTCTACTTTGCATGTGATGCAGGTTTGCTCTTGAGCTGTCTCTGCTGCATCACCCAGCTCTGCCTGGGATGAGCCAGAGCCCCCCCACCCCATCCTTCTCTGCGTGTGCACATTCCTTGTGCTGATCAGGCAGAACAGGACGGATTTCCTCTGGTGGCATTTCCTGATGATTTCTCACTAACTGTGGAGGAAGTCAAGCCAAGAAATGATGAATCTTCCATTTTTTACTAAAAAACGCCCTTAGTTTTGAACTGTAAACAGTCTCCCTGCTACCCGCCTCGTCTTCATGGATAGAATATACACCAAAAGGCATGTACATTTTATACTGGGAAACCCTTACTCTTTTTGGGGGAGCTTCATTTGCTGATGTCAGCATGCTGGGCTTGCTCAGTGCTTCGAAATTAGCAGTTCATGGTCTGAAAGAACGTTCTGTAAGATGTCAATGATGGAGGACTGCCTGCTCCTGTGGCCAAGGGCAAATATCTCAGCCTCTGCCAGTCTGTGGTTTTGGGACCCCAGTTTGCCTGATGCAGTGCTGTGGGGTTTGGCGGGGGGGTCAGCCTGCTTGGCAGGAGAAGCAGCAGTGGGAGAAGGTAGGAGAGGGTCAGTCTGTCCCTGCAGCCCTTCTGGGGCTGCCTGCAGCAGGGCACAGCCGTGACAGGATAACACAGCTCCCGGTCCAGCATGTCCTACAGCACTGCAGTTTTGCAGGGGAACAGCTCAGCAGCTCTGAATCCCTGATGGCTGAAGGGGGTCTTGGCTGGGAGCCCCAGTGGTGGAGGCACCCAAACCCCACTAGGACTCCTGTTTGAAACCTAGGCTCCCTTTGCCTAGCAATCCTGGCTGCTCCCCCAAAGCTGTGTTAATACAAAACAGAGAGACCAAAGAGTTACCTAGACCTTAGAGATTTTATGAATTCCTTTATTGCTCAATCCTCCATCTCCCTCTGTAGAGGAATTGTCTCAGGTTGTACAAAAGGTCACACTGAAAGATTGTCCTGAACTTTGATCTGGAAACCTAAAGGCAAAAGCTATGTTTGCCTTCTGGCATCTCGTCCAGCACTGGCAGACACCTGCTAGTGCTGCCTTCATTTGATATTTTGCCTTTTCCATCATCTCGTAACTCTACAAAGTGCTCTGTGCCTTCCCAGAGAAAGCTGAGGTGCTTGCAGAGCAGCGTCCTCCTGGGGTGGGCAGGAGGACTGCTGCTTTCATGTGGATGATCTGTGTTTTTCCTTGTGAGGAAAAACACAGAGCAGCACAGCAGTTCTTCCTCATTGCTTGGTGCTGTTGATGTGGGGAAGGAAGCTGAGAAATAACAGCAGCACTAGCAAAAACCCAAGTGTCTCCGGTTAATGGCATAGTCAGAGGCACTTCCAAGTAGCTGAGCTCTGAACGTTTTTGAGTGAAGAAGCAAACCAAGATTGCAACAACAACCAACACAAACACATGCAAGGAAACCACCCCTGAATTGTGTTAAGTTTTGAAGCCCTTGATGAGAGCCACCAGCAGAGCGAGAGCTTTTCAGGCTCTTACACAGTGATGAAGTTGCCAACACCAAGATGCCTGAGCTGTCAAAACCGGGCATGTTGGGGCTGTGTAACAATGAGCCTATGCTAAAATTGGATGTGAAAGGAAAAGCAAATATCAAAGTAGAACAAAACAGGATGATGAATGAAAGGCTGGGTTGCTCCCTGCTCGCTCCTGCATTACAAAAGGGCCCAGGATCAGCTCCCCAGGTGGGAGGGTGCTAAGCCTCTGCCAGCGTCCTTTGTTTTTAAGTGCTGGGTATGGAGTTGCTGACATCCAGTGTGCTCCTATAAATATGTATAACCAGTAGGGCAATGTCCCTCTGCACTCTCTGCCCTAAACAACAGGAAGAGGAGCTTTAGATGCTGTTTGACAGGGAAGTGCAGAGCTTAAAACCTGTCAAAACACAGCGTGCAGTCTGCATTAGTTGCTCGCAAAAGGGCAGGATTAAGATTCTGCAGACCCAGGTGTCATCTCTGCTGCTACCGCCAGCCGTGAGGGAGTCACTGGCCCTCAAAGCACACATGAAATATCAGAAATAAAGTGCAGATTCCTTGCAAAAACTCTTGGAGTTCCGCTGGAAAGAAATGAGGTTTCACCACTGTGGCCCAAGACCTGCGTCCTTGCATTCAATCATTCCCCAGCATGGGCACGATTACACAGGAATGCCCATTTTTAAGGCAATGCTCTATTGAGCAGCTCAGGCTGAAAAAGACCAAAGCAACTGCACTCTTAACCAAAAGAGTTAAGGAGGCAGAAAGCACCAGTGCAACAGGGACTTCCTGCCTTTTTGGAGAGGTTTGTGTTTCATATACTGTGAAGATGACTTGGGTTTGGTAACTGGCTGGCTGCTCTGCAGCTTTTTGCTTCAGGACAGTGTTTTACATGGTTTGAAATTGGAGGTGTGATTAGAGAAGTGCTTACTCAGTCATACTTTTTGCTATTAGGCTTTCCCTATTATTATTATTATTTTTTTTTATTGTTG
The DNA here is from genome assembly GCA_033558235.1 of Neomorphus geoffroyi. Lineage (NCBI taxonomy): Eukaryota > Metazoa > Chordata > Aves > Cuculiformes > Neomorphidae > Neomorphus > Neomorphus geoffroyi. Next base: position 7,260,989 of record JAUMJM010000045.1, on the reverse strand, counting down.
TTGTTGTTGTTGTTGTTATTGTTATTATTATTACTACTATTACTATTACTACTATTATTTATTCACCAAAGTACTTTGCATAGAGGAGAGAGAAGTCTGAGAGCTTCCTGAATTTTGTGCAGCCTTTTACTGCTTTGTTCCAGTTCCCTTCACTCGCAGAACCCCATTTCTTGATCACAAGCTTAGAGGGTGCTGGCTCCCACGGTCCTGGCTGTCCCTGCCTGCAGGGATGCTCTGGCTGCTGGGACCCTCTGTGGCAGCCCCCTCTGCTGCTCCGGGAGGTACCCCACGGAGGGGCCATGCCGGGCCACTGTGGCAGGGGTGGTGGTGGCTTTGGCACAGTTTGCTTCCTGCCGAGGGTCTGGGAGCTGGTGCAGGAGGAGGTCACTTCTGCGGGGAGTGCTCACTGCCGAGAGGGCCATTCCTATCTCTGCTGGAGAGAGGACACGGAAGCAGCCGGCGAACCTGCAGTCAGGCCTTATCTGACCTTTTATTTACCCGACCTGCCCTCCCTATAAGACCAAACACAAAATGTCACGCAGTTCCCTCATATCAAGCCCACAGGCGTAGGCTTATCTAAATCACACGTGTCTGTGCTTCTCGAGTCCCACAGCCAGCTTCCCGTCAGTGGCTCCCCAAGCACAAGTCCCTCGATTCACCACAGTGGGTATCCTGCCAGGGTTACAACACACACGGATCCAAAGGGGACGCTTGCCTGAAGTAATAAACTCTTTCCCAAAGCACCTTGCTTGCTGGCACCTAAGGCTTGCTCTGCTCTGCTCCCATGGACTGCCTCGTTTTGTCTTCAGAACCTCGAGATGTGCATGCAGAAAGGATCCCACGTCCCCAGCTCCCTGCACATGGAAATCACATCAACAGCAACTCCGCTCCTCAGCACAGAGCAATTAAGTGATCAGGTTAAGTAAAAACTGGGCTTTGTATCCAAGCCCAGAGCATACGCTGAAGAAATTTGTGCTTGTGGCCTATGTCTTTGGTCAGCAAGGGTGACCCCTTCCTGCTCCTGGGCTACAGGCAGGAGCTGGGGGGCTGCAACTCGCCCAGGCCCCAGACGGATGCAGCCACGAGCCCAGGTCACAACTTCGTTGTTCTTTGTTTCTCAAATCACCTGAAAATAGTCTTCCTGATACATGGGTGTATGGTGACCAGTGATGGGACTTGAGGGAATGGCAGGAAGATGTGTCAGGGAGGGTTAGGTTGGACATTAGGAAAAGGTTCTTCTCCCAGGGGATGGTGGAGCACTGGAACAGCTCCCCAGGGAAGCAGTCACAGTCTGACAATATTCCAGAAGCATCTGGCCAATGCTCTCAGCCCCACGGTGTGAGTGTTGGGGTTTGTCCTCTGCAGGGACAGGAGATGGACTCGATAGGCCTTGTAGCTCCCTTCCAGCTCAGGACATTCTGATTCTATGAAATTTGTTTGTGAGTTTGTTTGAGTTTGCATCCAAATAATTTATAAGAACAAGTCCCAGCATAATAAGAGATTTAAAAAATGGAAAAAGCACTCAGTGAAGAATGTGGAAGTTTTCCCCATAAGCACCTTTACTTATCAAAATAATTAAAGATCACAGCTAAATTTTATATTAATTTATTAGAAAAAAGATACAGTTTAATGTGCAAATATATACAACAAACATTACAACGATACAAGAGGAAGGCGAGCCCCTTCCCTCTATCAATGATTTACTCCTTCACAACAGAGATGACTGTTTAATGCTTCCCCACAGATTTACACATAAAAAAAATGTATAATGCTTCACTCGCACAAGACAAAAGTTTATTTTTATTTGAACAAAAAATATTCTGGCTTTGACATGGCAAAAGTCTGCTATTTTGGTGGCTTTTTTTTCTGTATTTTAAACCTGAGCAAGTTCTGCGGAACAAGGGAATAAAGGAAAGGCATTGCCCTGTGCTTCATTCTCATCACAGCATCTGATGGTCTTAGAATTACTAAACCACTGAATCACTTCAAGTGAATGCAACTCCAAAACCTACACCTATGATGTAAATAGTGACATAGAAGAGAGTGGGTGCTACGGTTGGCAAAAGCGAGCTGGTTGAGAACACCTGGCTCAAATTAAAGGGCTGTTGACATTTCTCAGGTAAAAATGTTCTTATCGGCCAGTAAGGAATTTAATGCTGCTTCCTATAATAAAGGAATTATAAAGAGAAAATACAGTTTAGTCCAAATAGCAGATGAGTCTTGGAGCCTGCTACACCTTGCTCAAATGGGTGATGACTGAAAGGCTGCAGAATAAGACCATACTAAACCCAAACTGAGTAAGGACCTTGGGAATGTGTGTAACCCCCACTAAGTGCTGAAATCCTGCTGGCTCCAGGAAAGAAGTTCAGATCAGATTGATTTCTTTATGATTCTTTAGGCTATATTTCAAGCAGGTGCTTAGTGCAGGCTGTTTTTGTGCTCTGTGGGCACAATTTCAGTAAAAGAGGTCCATCTCATTTCTGATCGCCTCCCTCCCATGCCTGAGGGCTGGCACTCGGATTCACTCACTGGCCTCACCAACAGCAGGAGGAATCCAGTTGATCGCCCTAACAGAAACCACAGGAGTGAAACCATTTAGCTTGTTTGTTTTCCATGTTGTTCTGCAACCAGGCTTCATCGGGCAACTCCACAGAGTGACATTTCCAATTAAGCAGAAACTATTCTGCTGGTTCAGCGCTCCTTTCCATTTTAAATGAGGAATCCCAGCACTGCTGCAGAAGGCACTACAAGTCTTGAGCCGGGCAGGGCCAAATCCCCCCGGAGACAATAGTTTGCTAAGGGAACTGGCCGCCTCATGCTCATTTAGGTGCAGAGCCTCTCTCTGCATCAGCTCTTGTAATACTTTTTAAAGAAACACATACAAGTAACAACATAAGAGACTGACCGCAAAAATCAGACACTACCAGGGGTGTGCCCGGCTGAGCCCAGAGCTGGTGCCAAGCCAGGGCTCTCGCCTGGGCTACATTTTCAGAGATGATTTTGTCAAAAGCTGACTCAGTTTTCAGGTGCTTTCACAGGCTTTCTTTCCTCTTTGACGAAGGGATCACTATTTAGTAACAGACTTAATTAACCAGTGACTCCTTTGAGCTCGGTGACATTCCTCCTCTCCCACCAGTAGGACCTGTGGGTGCTGGCCCCGGGCTGCCGCAGTTGGCACAGCAGCCGTGTGCCACAGTGGGGTCTACTGAGGCTCTGTTCACACTAAGATCCTCAAAGACAGGGTGGCCACAGCGGATCTGGCCTTTGCCATCCTCCCACCATCCTCCTCCTCTTTACCCTATTTGGAATATTGTGGAATTTGGCTAAAACAAACCAACCAAAAAAAAAAGGCCTTGGGAAAGGACTGCTCTGCTTTTAAACCTGATTTTTGTATTTTTTTTAATGGCTCCCATTTTGTGTGTTGTGGTTTCATGTCACAGACACTGGAGCAGTAGGTAAAAACAGCCCTTAAATGAAAAATCTGAATAAACCCCCGAACTTAGCTTTTTATTGTAAAAGTGAAAGTTTGAAATCAGCCAGCAGCATTTGATCAAGATAAGACAGCCTTGGGGGCAAACAGGGGACACGAGGAAGTTGAAAGGGGGCCATTCTGATCAAGAAGAGGCCTCGCCAAGCTATATGTTTATGTCCTTCTAGGGGAATAAATACCAAAAGAGCTCTTTCTTCTAAACTTCTGAATGATCCGTTAGCCAGGTTGGTCAAAGTTTAAATATTTTTACAATAAAGTAGAATAACAAGCAAGTCAGTTGTCTCCAATAACTGGGGTTTTTTTCCACTTCAGAAGATTTTCTGACAGCATGAAAACAAACACTTCAGTCAAACATGAACTAATTTGTGCGCTATTGCAATCCCATTGGAGGCTGCCATGCCATCACTCTGCAATTTGGGATCTGCAGTAGCGTGGTACCCGCCCTTTGTGGATGTCTTCTGCCCCTACTAATACACATCCTACCTGCTCTTTTAACTCTTTCACCACTGCAGCATATACCAAAGGCTGTCAGTGACATGTATTATTTGTACACTTTGAAAGGCAATTCTTATGAGCAGGAAGGCAAATGTCTCTGCAAGTGTGGCCCCTCCTTGATTGCCTCTTTCTAACAGCTCTGGGGAGGTGCAGCTCTCCACCGCCTCTCCCCAAACCCACTTCCCCTGTAGCAATACCACACCCAGGGCACCGGTGCTTGGAGCTCTCCTAAGTCAGTTCTAGGACAAAACAACTAAATTTCACACTAGGCAGACAAGATGTATATGGAAAAGTCTGAATTACTTTCAAAACTTTTAAGAACATTAACTTTCATTTTAGAGCTTGGGGGGGGAGGGGGAAGTGGGGGGAGAAGAGTAGGAGGAAACAGCAGGCCAGCTCTCTGCAATATAAACCCATTTTCCAAGCAGCTCTAATCCAGGACACTGCATGCCCACAGGCCTGGGTTGCCCCAGAGTCAATAAAGGTGCTGGTGAACCTTGTTGTTCTCACAGGGTGAGCTAATAAGAGCATGGTCACCATGGATCCCCAGCTTTGTATTTGCTCTGAAGAAGCAGTGAGACTTGCAAGCACCTTCAGCTCTCTTGAGGTAGGAGAAAAATGATGTTTCTGTTAGCTATGCTGCCTCTCCCAGGAGGATGTGCAACTCGGCCACGTCTTTCAGCCTCCTAGAGTGCCCAAATGGCTAAAGCAGAATGGGCGCATGGATGACGGTAAGTAGGAGCCTCGAAATGCCAGTGGTTTCTGCAATGACATTTCTACAACTTCTGTTTGGTAAATCAGCATATTTGGGATGCCAGATTACAGTAATACAACACAGTGGCAACAGGCACGTGAAGGGAGACCAGTGACTTGGCACTGTCAAAGAGGAAACCTTTTGTAAGGGTCCTGGCTGTCTGTCCTTGCTGGCAGGATCGGACCTCTTACGGCCAGTGGGACTTACCTGCAAAGCCAGCAAGATCAAACCCAGTGCGGGTCACTCAGCGGCACTGCGTCCTTCCATGATTCAAGTGGCTGTGTGCCACCTTAAAATAAAGATTCCAGCCAAGCTTTTAAAGTTAAATATGTTATAAACTATACACATATGTGATCCTGAGATAGTGCCTGTAACAAGTCCCAAGGTAGATAAGCTTCCTGAACGCAGAGGTCCTCACGCTGTGCAGGCGCATTGTTTTATTTTGGCAGGCCTACTGGCCTCCCTCTCTTGTTTTTGGGGGGTGGGTCTAGCAAAACAATCAGTTTGATGACTGCCACCAGCAATTCCAATGGCATTTCGTCTGCAGATCAGATGAAAGCATTCTTGATCCTTTGCCAGTTCTCCCAAGACTTGTAGAAACAGGCTCACAGCTTCCCTTTCTATTTTTTGGCCAGCCAAGAGCTGTGTGCCTGCAGCCTCCTGCTAGAGGAGCAGCTGTGCTGTGCTGAAGACACTCCTCAAAATAGGGGAGAAAACATCAGCAGGAATCAGACAGAAAGGCGGCAAGTGTGAGCCGCAATCGAGAGAAGAATGTTAAAATGATGACCATCGTCCAGAGGGTCAAAGACCGTGCGTTCCAGTCCCATTGGTACATAGTCCTGTCTTGAGTGTCTGACAGCATCAGCTCAGAGTCAGACCTCTTAAACCCAGGGGAAAAATATTTTCCAAAATTCTCTTTCCTTAAGCACTATATATTCAAAAAGTTCTGTTTATTGTTTCAGTATTTTAGCCCTTAGTTGATTAGTCACCGATACCTGTCAGATGCCCGTTGCCATAAAAGAGCTCCGAGCACCTGCATTATTTGTAGGAATATAAAAAAATAGCTTTAGCAACTGGGAATTATGCAACAGAGGGAGACAGCAGGACTAACTAGATTAATGCAACATGTAGTGGATTTGTTAACACGAAGTGTACGACGCGTTGCAGAATCATGCCAGAAAATGGTACCATATAGCTTACTGGTAAGGGCAGTAAAAAAGGTAATGCATTACTTCAATCAGCAGTGAACCAGTCACTCATTCAACATACTATTTCCAGCTGAAATCAAAGGTTTCCATTAAAAATACCATTTCTCTACAGACCATAAGCATCTTACAGCTCTCTTTGCCTTTGAACTCTACTGTGATAGCTGCTTCATTAACATTGTGGTTCCAGTGCAAAAAAATATCCTCCGAATCCCAATCTTCTTCCTTTAGACTTTTGATTGTCTCTCATCTGTCCATTCCTGCTTAGTGTTCTGTAAAGCTTGAGTCTTCTGTTCATCTACCTGGACATAGTCCACTCTCTGCTCTTCAGAGAGAAAAGGTTTCTGTGTGAGACAGAGAATTAAAAAACAATGTATTAATTTTAGGGTTGAAAAGGGATGCTAGTGAAACTTGGCTTAATTTTCTGTTTTCTTTTTCCCTTGTTCCTTGATTGCTTCACTTCACCTTGAAGCTCACAGTGACATCAGCTGACAAAAGCATTGCTTTACAGCCTGCTTTATCTATAATTATCTATCTGTCACCCTGTCACTCAGCCGAGCGCAGGTAGCGAGGGAAACGTGCTGTTCTGGCTATTTCCATGCAGATAATCATTCTCTTCTTATTCAAGTGATCCTGCTGCAGGGATAACCTAACTGCATTTTAACTATGAAGAGGGTTGAAATAAGAAAGCTTTGGAGTTTTGAGTCTTTTGCTTTCAGGAGTATTAGCTGAGGGGGAAAACGGAATACAGGACATGAAATGGCCCAAACCACCAACAGTTCATAGCTTTGCAATGATACCTACCCACCACCCGGGCAGGTGATAAGCTCTTTGGAACAAGGAATGTATTTCCTCAGCATTGCTAAGGTAATTGAAATGCTTTTGGTGATGCAAGAATAAAGATGTATATTTTGCCATGTTGCAAGAGACAGTACAGTTTTACCCCGTGAATTTATCATGGACTGTAAACTTGTTACTGCAAAGAGATTTGGGGGAAAACTAGCAGAAAAGGTTTTGTGGAGACTTGATGAAAATGAAATAGCATGCAGAGATCCTGCAAACACCAACAAGCTTTCCCACAAGCCCTCACGGCTGCACATCCCACTCTAATGCCCTCTGCAGAGCTTTGTTAATGGGATGCCTATGAGTCACACTAAGGACATTTTGTCATCACCTTAATACTGCTTTTATTATATTAATCTTGAGCCTGCCTCAAATGCAGTCAGCTGGAAACACGGCTGGCTTCACCATGACACTTAGGGCACCTAGAGTGTGACTCTTGGTCTTGTTTCCCTCCCAGCAGACAAAAAAATAGGGGGCTGTGGGGTTTTTCAGATGATTCATACCTTCTGTACAGGGGATGGGGAAGCAGAATTAAAATCCAATGCTAAGTAATCAAGGTTAGATTTCCTTGTCCATGGAAAAGCACCACTGTATGGTGATGTTGCCTGTCTGTGTTCCTGTCAGGAAAGAAGAGAAACTTTTAATGCTCTTAAAACATGATTCTAAAGGGAAGCAGGACTACAACTGTGAGGTGAGTGACTCGTCTAGCAGAACGCAAGTGAGGAGAGTCAGCACCCACATAATTTTCTATGCCAAGGGTGCAACTGGTGACTAACTGCAGGGTAACACTGGCTGTGCCATCCTGCAACTAAAGAAACTGTGGGAGCCTTTTCCTCCTGGGAATTAGAGCAAAAGAAGCAAATCAGGCTGATTTTCGTTCAATGTTACCAGGAAGGACTTGTGCCCAGCTTCTCAATCCAAGCTCTCAGAAGGCTCAGATTTGCAGGAGTGCCTGCTTAACCATCATCTATGAATTTGAAGAAATGGCAATAAATCTGCTCAAATCTAGCAATTGAAAAATCAATCTCAGGAAAATCACAGATGACCACAAATGTACGGAAGGTTTTATTTGACTAGAAAAAAAATCAAATGAGGAGTAGCTACACTGGAACTGCCTTCCTGTGCAGAATTTGATAGGATAGTGTTGCAGATTAAAATTTGAGAGCATGGTACATGGAAATCGTGGTCAGTTTTGCAATATGTTTCTATAGTCATTGCCATTGGGCTTTGGCAGTGGAGCCAAATCTGTGGACATTGGCTCAGATCAAGGGATTTGAGATCCATTTTCAAATCCAAAGGAAAATCCAAAGAAAAACAAGATTCTGTTTTTTTGCAAGATATGGCTAAAGAGTGAATGAGGAAAAGGAAGCCACAAAGCCAGATGTTCTTTCATGGGATGGGAAGTGGGGTTAGTGCCACCAGCCAAAGCAGAAGCAATAAGAGACTTTAATGGGAGTTCTGTTTCTGCACAATATTTGGTGTGTTTCTTTAGGAAGTGCACTAACGGCTTTCTGTCATTTCCTAGGAGATTTTGCAGGGCAAACTTTTAAAAGGTGAAAAGATTTAATTTTCCTTTGCCTTAATGAGTTCTCATGTAAATATGGCTGATCCCTGTGATCTCTTGGAACTGCTTAGCAACATTCGTGGGCAAACAGCTGAGTTCTGCAGAGAAGAAGAAGGGCTTCCCTTATCTCTCCATAAATCGGTCCCAGTGTCTTTGGTTTAAAACCGTTTCATCATTTTTTTAGAAAACAGAAGGCAAAGGACAAACCTCCTCAACATTTTTTCTTAGAAAACAAACTTCTGCATTCTCCATCAATGTGACAGAGCCGAATAAAGCAAAGGATGGCTGTGTGAAAATGAAGATTACCATATGAATGTAACTTTCTTCCTCTTCTCCGGAAACTGAATTGGCAAATATTCTTGCTGAATTAATACCGTCTCTTTCTGGTGAGATAAAGCTCATTCGATTGCTATGAAGAAAAACACAGGAGAGGTTAAGGAAGCATCTTACAGATGCTCTGAAATGAAGCCAAAGCCTGACACAGCCCATATGGTGAATAAACTCACACTAACGCTGCAGCCTTTACAGAGAGGATGTCCAAAACCACTCCTTAGTTCTCGAAAAAGTGTGCTGTATTGCCATGAGTGTTTTAGTTGATTTTTTTCCTGCAATTTATGAGAGTTTGCCATTTCTGGTATGACAGAAGGCATAAAACACTGGAGCAATTCTCCAACAAGGGGCACAGAGACAGAAAGTACTCCTCTGAGTAATACCGTGCCAGTGGGGCACTTACTTAGTTGTGTGGGTATTCACATTTTGGAGATTGATGTGAATTAATCAGCTACTGGAGCTGCATGCAGAGAAACTTGCCTGGCTTTGAACACAGTGTAAACACACGCTATTTGTGCTATGGAGATGGCTGCAACTGAGTTCTTGTACAAGGAAACCTCTTCCACTGTCAGAGGTATATTGTGAGTAAATTATTGCAGGCTAGCACAATGGGGTTAGTTATTAGAAAACTGGATGGTCACTTTGTGCAGCATGAACTAATTCCTTTTGTTTTATTAATTCCAGGCATACTTCTTTTTAGTTTTGTTAATGTAAAACAAGCAAACTCCCTCCGAGCTTGTTATCCTTCAGGACTCTGCACTGCGTCAGCACTAATTAACCACAGTGCTCTGGCAGGGAAGCTTAGGAGGCAGGCTACTGCATTTCCCTGACAGGCAGCAGATGTCAGGCAGCACCAAAGGGCTTCACCAGATTTGGACTGTACAGCTGAGAGAGCAGTTTGCACTCAAGAAACTGCCCATCTCATGTCCCTTTTGCCCTCCAAATGACTACCTGAGACAGAGTAGTGGCAATGCCCTGTCTGGCACTCATGCTGGTGAAAGAGCACATTTTACAGAGTGCATGGAATATGCAGAGGATGTTGGTGGAAATTCCTTGCTTTTACACAAAAACTTCAGCGCAGCTGGCTCTCCTGTCAGCCTTTCCCCACAGCAGCAAGATCCCCCCAGCCAATAGGCTGCAGTGCTCCTCTGCTCATGAGATCCCTGAAGACGAGTCTTTCACTGCCCCTGGAGCAGAACAGTATCTGTTCATTCCACCTGGGCTTTGGGACCAAAAGCATTTGTTTTACCCCTCAACTAATTTCCAGTGACAAAAGCTCACACCAACAGATCAAGTCTGAATTGCTGTGTGGCAGTGGAGCAGTCTACACCCAGGCTACAAGTCAGGCAGATCTTTATCTTATCTGGTTCTCCTGGGGTATATTAATGTTCAAGAACAAAAATGGCTCCATCACTTTGAAAAAAAAATAAAATTAAGGCACGTGAAGCTTTTAGCCATTGCTGCAGCTACAACAGAGTGCAGAACAGCTCCAGTCTTCAAAAGGAACCTTCAGAACAGACTGAGCATTGCTGCATGATGCTGAACACACTGGAGCTGCCTGTCACGAAAAGGAACCTTGCTTTTTAGAGACAGCAAAGAAGTCTGGAGGATGCTGGAAGGAGCCCTGGGGAATTCTTGTTTGCGGACTTTGCCAGAAAACTGTTTCTTGTGGGACGTGATAAGTTATTTTTAACTCCATTCCACAATGTTAATACTTAAAAAATTGGAACAGCAGGTTTCTGGTTGACTTACTAAGGCACAGTCCACATCCTGGTCACGGCAGCATGCTCTCGGATTGTGGAGAGGTTCCTCAAGTCCAGAGGAGGTGGCCGTGCTGTAAGTAAATACAAAAGGAGTTACATTTCCAATAGCAGAGCAAATGAAAAGTACAGACTGTTTAGAAAAATGCAGTTTTATATTAACAGCAAGGATAAACATTTAATAGAACACAACTGATATAATGAAAACAGAAATCAGTAACAAACAACAACTTCAGTCAGCACTGGAAAGCCAAGTCCCTCATTTGCCCTAAAATAACAGAACAAATACAACGGGCATAAGGAGAGCAAATGCCTCGTGTGTTTGCCTCAAATCTGCTCTGCATATGCTGCCTTCAAGAGGAGAGGCCAGTTCAGCCTTCATGTCAAAACAGATTTTGGGCTCTCTCCTAAACAAAAAGGTCCCACAGGTGGCAATGCAAATCATTCCTCTCACGACTCCCATTTTCCACTCCATTCTCAAAACCCTCTAAGAAAGGGCCTGAGCTCTGCAGCCCAAAGAGCTTTAATGTAGGCTGGGTTTATACAACTTCTCCACTGCAAACCTGAGTTTTGTCTCCAATATATTCTCTGGAAGTGCAACCCAGGTTTTGGAGATGCCATGAAAAGGAGGAGTGGAAAACTACCATAGGTAAAATCATCTACAAGAAATTCCTAATTAAATCAAGACGGCTGCACCTACCCAACAGAGGATTAACCAACAGCCCACCCATCGAGTTTGAGTATTTGAGTGTTTGGATATCCTGTTCCTGGAAGGTCAGGGAACTGACGAGACAGCAGTACACACATTTCAGAGCTGCAGGATTAGTCTGCTGTCTCTCCAAGGCTATGTCCACTTGGTTATTTGCACTCAGAGCAGACCTGAAGCCATGCACCACGCTAATGTGAACACCTGATCTTCAACTGCAAACGCAGGCATAGATGTTCTTCCTCTGCTTACAAAGGACCCTGCAGATGCACCCTTTGTTGCAGTACTTGCCTCTTACACAGAAATTCAATCCCACTTCTACAGTGGGAAGCACGCTAAAATGTGCTAAAATGTCCCACTACCCGGACTTCCTGGGTGCCACCTGCACTTCAGGTCTGGGCTTACATTTCCTACGAGGCTTGAGGTCTCGGTTCACCGGAGGGGGCTCCAGGTCTGAGGGAAGCTCAGGCAATGGGCTGGTGAGTTTTTCAGTGCTGACAACAGGGAAGGTAAAAGTGGCCGAGCCAGGACTCATGGGGATGTAGCCATCGGGTGAACAGTCGGAGCCGGGTGCAGAGGGAGAGGTGCTGGGGCGCATGGGCACGTAGCTGTCCTCCGTGCTGTCCGAAGCAGTTGAGTAGAGCGGGGAGAACCGACAGGGCTTCAGAAGTAAAGGAAGAAAAGAAAGAGAAATGGGTCAATAAATGAATAGCTAACCCCCTGCAAGCTGAGAGGTGCTGTGAGTTGGTAGCAGATCTGTGCTGAGCCCCAGGCCAGGAGAGCCCTGACGTGACCTGAGAGGCACAAGCTGGAAAGATACCAGACAAATGCATGAGTTCAGATGCACGCTCCAGCTTTGGAGAAGTCTACTTCTGAGCTTTGCAAGTCACTGCTGGAAACTAGGACCAAATTTATTGGTCATTTAAGTAGGTCAAATCCTCCAACTTCAGTGAGGCTGCACTTGCCTCTCCCAGCAGTAATTCTGGCCTATACAAGGAAAGAGGCTCCTTCATACAAAAAAACATCTGAAAGGAGAACATCTGATGAACTAGATTTTTGCAAGTGTGGAAGCTGAGAGAGCAGACACACAAACCTACAAGTTTCTTGTGAAAACACTAGAAATTCATTTAATGCAGCTTGGTGCTGGTTGAGTGGTGAGAGGAATAATTACAAATCTTGCAAGTTTTCAAAGGGGAGAAAAATATGAGTTGCCCATCACCAGAACTAACATAACAAACAGCAAAAGACCTCCCACGCAGAAGATGGTATCCAAAGCCAGGCAGAAGACTGGCTGTGTGATGGTGCTACTCATAACCATGTCTGTCAAAGGCTGAGTCAGGAAGCTCTGGACTCACAGAGCCCTGAATCACAGGTGCTTTGAGTAGAGACCTTCCTATGCCCTGAAGGGATATATCCCTCAGGATCACGAAGAAAGGCTTCTTTAGACCCTTTTTTTCAAGACATAAGCAGTTTTCTCAGGAGCTCTTGGTCAACAGCTTAATTCTCAAGACTACGGATATCCTTTTTCTCAACAGACCTGGCTTCATCTGCTATAAAAGGAGGGTGCTCAGCTTTGCGGCCTCCCCTTCCCTCCTCTCTCAAAGGCTGCCTGGAGCTGAGAAGCAGCAGTGTACAAAAGTTGCTCAGCAGTACAGAAGTTGCTCAGTCACGTGCTTCTTCCTTTTTTTTTTTATTCTTGGGCTGAACACAAGACAGGAATGATTGAATATCAGGATATGAAATGATTCACTTTCTGAAGTTTGTCATGTGCCAGTGCTTTAAATTTAAGAAAGCAGAGTACTTACCAAATTCAAGCTAAGCCTCTTATCCCGACTTCTTAAGGAACTGCCTTCCATGTCTGCTGCAAGGAAAAAAAGTGATTAAAAATGTGATAAGGCAGTGCAACCTTATGGAGATAATTCTGGAGTAAAGCATATGGCTCTAAAATAATTAGAGCTTTATAAAGATTCCATAACTCCTAGTATTTATCCTAAATGAGGAAATCTAATGACATTTAAGACTAGAACCAACTTGGTAGCATTTCAAGAATGATTACATCTATTTTAAGTATGATGAAACCAAGGAACACATTCATGTATAATCCAGCTGTAATTTATGCTTCCTATAACACAGGCAGCTGGGGAGAAAGGCTGGTGTGGAGAGCAAGCAACCAAGCAAAAATTTAAACACAGCTTCTGCTTTACTCCCGCTTTGTTTCCCCATCTGCTGAACAGGGGAAATAATAGACTGTAGGGAATATTAATTTGTTATTGTCTGTAAAGTTATTTAGGAGCCTTACATGTAAGTTGCCAGGGAAGCACATATTATTGTACACAGGGTGCATGGGGGAACCTAATGGTAGGAACTTGGTAGGAAACTAGGACCAAACTTATTGGTCATTTAAGTAGGTTAAATGATATGACTTCTTTGTGACCCAGAAATATTGATGTGGTAGAAGTGGCTCAAGCTGAGCGACAACAAATAGACAGAGAAAACATCACCAGTCACAGTGTCCCCTTGTGCAGGCTGGCCTTTGTCTCGGTGTAGGTCAACTTTATTTTTGAAGCAGAAGGCAAAACCCCTGAAATTTTGCATTCAGTGCACAGAAGGTCAGCAGTGGGAGATGCTTACAACTCCCACCCTTTTCTGGAAAATTATTTTCTGTGCAGAACATAACTTTTCTGCAGGAATGCTTCATACTCCTGTGACCATATTTAATCCAGTCCCTGCTTTTGTGGTGGAGGTGTCAGCATTGCACTGCAACTGGTCTTTGTGGTGGTAAAGCATAAAAGGCAAAAGTGCTAAACAAGAACAAAGCAATACTGTTGGTGTGGATATGCATTCAGATAGATACAGTGGCGCTCCTGGGACAGCTACAGCTATTATTTAGGCAGAGACATTCAGGCACAACGCTCCAGCAGATGCCAGGATACAGGTGCCTTACAGCTCGCTCCCCTTCACAGCACTGCAACCAGCATACCCTGCCTTTGCACTGGGTTAATTACATCTGTTCAGCTTTTACAAGTTGCCAAGGGCAAAAAATGAAGTAAATAACTCGAGTGGGCTCATTCTGGAAACTGGTGTGGGACAGCTGCTCTCTCCCTGTTTCTTTTTCCAGTCTTTCTTACTAAACACATTTTAATTCAGAGTTTAACCTTTCAAATAGTTTCAGCTGCACTTAGGGTAAGAAAAAGTAGCAGCACTTATTAATTCATTGCTGCCCCCTGTCAGGCAGAGATAACCTTGCAGCACGGTAGCAGAACATGACATTTGGCCACTTAATCCTCTTAAAAACATTTTGGTGTAGATTGAGTTGGAGGAGCATGAGCTGTCTCCGGTGCACTGGCAGCGTTAGAGCAGCACATGTGCAGAAGCAAGAGCAGCACCTTTCAGGGAGCAACCAAATGTGACTGATAATTAAGAATACCAATTCCACTGATGGGTGTTCCTCCAGAAACCTTCCAAGAATTGTTTGTACACTGATAAACACGCTGGACAGAGCTCTCCTTGCTTCAGCTTCTGGGCTTTAAGAGTAAGATCTAACAGCCCCAAACACAGGTTGGTCACTGAACTATGGGAGTTTAAAGGTTGCTTAAAAAACTACATTTCCTTCCACATAAAAAATGAGGCTTCACTGCAAAATACTTGATGATTTCCAGCCAGGTATTCCAGCTGCTGCTCTACAGCTCCACAAAATAAAACTCTCATACTGTGTACATTGCTGTTTGACACCTTGATGTTCTGGGGTTTTGACTGTTATTTTTGTTTGCGATGATGCAGTTTCGCAGCTGAGCCTTTCTCTACAGCAAGTTTTAAGGCTACCCTCACCGAGGTGCAAGGACAGAGCGGGATTTACTCAAGGACACACAGAGTCCCTGGTTCAACCAGGATTACATCCCAACCCCAGCGTCTGCCTGGCTTCCTGTTCTTTACTCTAAGCTGCGAAAACACTTGATGTTACGGCGGGGACTGGATGTAGCAAAGCAGCACAGCTATAAAGGTACTTCCCATGTGCAAGCCCACCTGCACAAACTGAGGGTTTGGCATTGCCTGATTCAGTGCCTGGCTTTTCATTTTTGTTTTTCTACCTCTTTCGTTTTTTGGAGACGGAGGGGGCATGGAAAACTAGCAAGTCATGAGACATCTTGATGAAATCACCACCGAATTGCTGGCAATATATACACACGGAGGGGCTTTTACAGAGCGGGAGCTGAGTGTCACAGACAAGTCTGAATCCTGCTTGCTAATTGATTTGAAACAAGCATTTCAGGCTGTTTTGAGTGGTGTATGATTTCACAGGGGGAGGCACAATTGGAGGTGGGCTTGTGGGCAGCCTCATCCCTCACTCTGGTCCTGCTTTGCTTGCTCTCAGAAATACACTCACCTTTCCAGTTCCTCACGTTGTCTAAGCTGGACAAGGAGATCCTCCTGGGCACCAGAGCAACCTGAGTCCGACAGATCCCTGCATGCCCATTCTGGAGGGCCCCACTGCCCACCTCGTCCCCTCTTCTGTCTGAGAAGTAGGTTGGCTTGGGCGGCCGTGGTGGGGGCGTGTTGGACAGGATGTCCAGTTGGGTTACACCATAGGGCAGTGCGTTTTGGCTCTTGTCAACCTGAAAGGTTGGTGTCAGCGGTGCCCCAAGCCGTGGAGAAGAGGAGGAAAAGTCACTGGGTGGCCCACTGATGTCTATGTTCCTGGACACAGTGGTGGGATTTGCCAACGGGGTCCCATCCTGGTGCGCAGTGCCAGCACTGGATGGCTGTACAAGGTACAAGGAGGACTGGGACTGCAATGAGTCGACAAAAACATCATCTGATGATGTCTGCTCCAGAGATCTGTCTGAATTCGACCAGCTGTCACACCTGCACAGAGACAGAGGTTAGGAACCACGATTTACTTTTCTCCTGGCTGCAACTGAGCAAGCACACAGCAAAAACCACCCAAAACCACCCCACAGTTTGGGACAAAATCTCTCCCTTCCCTATGGCTGTGGAAGGTCCCCTCTGAGCTGGGCTATGGCATAGGGCACTTTGTGGTGCACCTTGGGCAGCAGCAAGCAGAAAGAGCATCTGGAGGGAGACTGTGTATGAGGTCCCCAAGCCATCCACCCTGGAAAGGAACAGGACCAACATATGACACAACTGCTAATCTGCACTATGAAAAGTCCCCCCCGTAAACTGGATTAGGCTGATGGTCCCCTGTTGTGCTCAGGAGCCTACTTTGAGTGGCAGGGCTCAAGGACCAGTTTGCTCCAGTTTTCTAGGGCATCACTGGGCAGAGAGAGAGTGGCTCCAGCCCAACGCATCGGGCAGCCCCCAGACATACCTGTTGTGGCTGAGCTTGCCTGACTCGCAGTTGGAGAGGAAGAGGTAGTCGGGGAGGAAGACCGACTCTGACTCGCTGGGGGTCTCCTCTGCAGCAGACGCATCAGCAGCAGCATGGTCAACTGAGAAGGAGGGATCGGCAATGCGGGAGGCATGGGTGGAGGCAGCAGGCGATGGCTGTGGGGATGAGGTTGTGTGCGACAGGCTTTCCACTGAATCTGCAATGGGAATGGATGGCCCCAGCTGAGGGATGGCTCCGACTGACCTGGCCCACTGCCTCTTGTGGCCATTGCCACCTTGCTTTTGCATCAGGGATGTTTTAACCCAGAATAGCAATAGGTCAAGGCAAAAACTAGGGAGAGGGGAGCCCGATTTTGCAATTGGGCAAGCCAGCTGCAAAATCAAGGGGCTGCAGACCTCCCCCTGTCCCTGGGGTCCCGCACTCCTGCAGGGCTGTAGCATCCCTCCTGCAGACAATAACAAAGACAACCTCTGCTGAGCAAAGCTCTGAGGCAAAGCAGTCTATTTCAGCAAGTATTTTTTAGGACCTTATAGTTAATAATTACTATAGTCAATTATTACTATCAAACACTCCAAATTAATGGCAAAAGGGATTGATTTCTTCCTGTTTTCTAGATCTCAATGGACAAACCCGAACTTTGTGGCTTATGGAGTAGCTGGATTTGTTGCACCTCTGAACTTGTCCACAAGTCCAGAGTTCAAGCTCCTTATGCCTCTGTAGGCTGGGCATCAAAGCCAGGAGAGCTGTGGTGTAGCTGTTACTGCCCAGATAGAGGCTTGTTGGCTCTGCTGAGAAAAGCAACCAAAGTGACACCTTCTCTGCTCTCTCCTTCTCTAGGCCCCCTCTCCCCCTTCTCCAGTCCCACCCCAGCACGGAGAGGGGTGGAGCTGGAGACAGAAGCAGGTTTGGAATGCAGGTAGCAGGGCTGGCTCAGGCTGCACAGAGTTGGCCACCCGCTCAGCTCCACGTTCATCTCTGACCACCAAGGCCACTCTTCACTGGCAGCACACAACCAAGGCACTTTACCCATCTGACCCAAGCATTGCCAGGCAGAAGAAACGTCTGGCTCCCATCCTCCTGCTCTACCATAGAGCTGGGCAAGATGGATGAAGGAGTGATGGCTGAGTTACAGAGTTTAGACTAAGCACAAACTCTGGCCCAGTTTTTGGGGCATTTTAACTTAAAAATCAAGTCCTTAGACCAAGTCAGAGACCTCCCACCAGAGGCAAGGCTTAGAGCGGGAAGAGCCTGGGATGTCTTTGCAGAGCAGCTCCCCAAAGGCATCTGCTCCTGGCAGCAAGGTCAGACAGCAGCACCAGGAGCACAAGCCCTCAATTAGAAAATACAGTTTTTCTAATAAAGCTTCAGTTGGCTGTGTGGCATTTCCCTCACCAGGGCTGCGTTGGGGACCAGACAGTGCTCACTGGGCACCCCAGCTGTCTCAGATGCGTGCAGGGCTTGGCAGCGGGTACCCATCTCTCTGGCTTGAAGCATAAGCACCGCCTGACTCAAAGCTGAAAAACTTTTCTTTGAAAGAAAAAAATAACACAGCAAAAACAAACACAAGAAACCAGCTACTGCTGATAAAACCAAATCAAGCATAAACATGCCTTCAAAAATGTAGCAAGGCAGCAGATTTCTCTAACACTGATAGCCAGAATTTGCTGGAAATGCTGGTAACCAGCCCTTGACCATCTGCATGCATGCTATGGGCCAGATCCTGCACTGTGAGGTGGGGTCCTGGGATCATCTGGCAGGTTCTGTCTCATACTCAGCTCAAGGCCTTTGCACTGTACTGTGTTGCTGTAGTCACTTCTCAACCCTGGGAGGTGCTAGGTATACGTGCAAGAAGGCCAGGAGGGATGGAGAGGGCCGCCAAGACTTGGGTGGTTAGACAGCAACATCACTGAACAGAAACAAAACCCTCCAGTGATCCAGACTTCCACACCAGCCACAGCAGGCTTCACCCTGTCCTCTTTCTGATCTCAGTCAAAAGAACCGCAAAACAATTGATCTTTTTTCTCTGTTACCCCACAGTTCATTCGTTTAGGCTGGGGAGGGAGCCACCTCTTTCCTTCCCATCCACCGGCACTGACTCACTGCTGCTTCCCCGTTACCTCTGGAGGTCTGGTGCAGTGACGGACCCCAGGTCAGCCAAGCACATAAGCATGTGCTTAAATTCAAGCTTAGGCTAAGCATTTGCTTAATTTTGAGCAGGTGCTTAAAGCAGTGGGATTTCAGCAGTGAGCATCTGGAAGGAACGGCTTTTATGGGGTTTCCCATTTGCAAAGCAAAGCTGCAGCCTTCCCATCTGAAAAATAACTTTTCTCTTGTTCTTTGTACTGGCTTAGATAGTAACTCCACTTTCAAACCCTGGACTCTGAGAGCTGTTCTTGCAAGCTGAGGATGATCAAATATGCACTGGGCTAACTCCATAGGGATCTCAGAAAAGTATGTTCACATCACCATCTGACCACACATTTTGTTTTGGGGTTTTTTTACTATTATTTTTTTAAAAAACCAAACAACTAAAACTCACCACAATGTCCAAGAAAGAGAAATTAATGACATTCTGGATTATTAACAGAGAACAAACAAGCCTGAACTCCATCTGGTACTTGTAGGGCTTAGCATGGATTATCCCATCAGGAAAGACTGTGAGCTGCAGAACACATGGCAACCATTGCAAGCAGGAGGGAGGGATGGGGACAGCGCAGACCTGCCCTTTTCTAACCTTCAGGGGCTCAGGGACCTGCAGCCAGCTCCTAACACAGTAGCCCTGTCCCTGCCAGCTCTGCTGGTAAGTGAATCAACATGCATTAAAGTTGTACCGCAGCAGCAGCTGGGTAGAATAAATTATGCATGGCCATTTCCAACAGCAGGAAGGCAGAGAATAGGTTTGGTGCATGCCCTCCCCTTTGCCTGGGGCAGCAGGCAGCTTTGGCTGCCAAAATAACTGCTCGGGTGGGTACCAACCCAAAACCCCTCTGCCCTGCATTGGCAGGGAAAGCCACCGCAGAGGATGCTCCCTGTCAATGCAGGACCATTGCTTGGAGACTCAGAGGGCTTCTCCCTCCTGCTACAGACCCCAGCCCACTCCCCAAAATTTGTTACGGTGCAACAGCAGTGCAGGGACACAGTGAATAGAGGGTCCTGCTCACAGCAGCCCCCCACCAAGCTGCATGGCTATACCAAGGAGGTGGAAATGCCACCCACTGCTCCTGGCCAGGGGCCAGAGGCTGACATAAAGAGCAGCCTTGAGTCCATGCAGCCAAGAAGGGATTTCCTCCTGCTGAGAGGGGAGTGAGAAGTGAATAGCTCCAGTGCCTGTCCTCCAGCAAGGGCTAGGAGAGCTGTCACAACTCCCTTATCTGCTGTGAAAGGACCAGGTGCTGCCACAAGCAAACCTGCCAGGATGCTGCTTGCCCTGCTTTGTATGGGAACAGAGTGGGGACATAAAGTGAAGATGCTCAGGAGAAAGCGTCACTGCAAGGAGAGCACAGTCCCTCCAACTAGCCCCTCAGTGTGCTCTTGGCTCCCCTTGCTTCCAGACTCCTGCCCTGGCTGAGGGAGATGCTCCCCAGTGTGGCTGCAGCAAGATCCTGGGGAATTAAACCACCCCTGCGCCATAGCAGGGTCTGTGGGCACTGGCAAAAAATAAAAAAGAAAGACATTGAAGGAGGCAAAGAAACCATCAGAGGAGCAGGCAGAAAGGGAGAAGGCCCAGCAATGGGCAAGGACAACAGAGCATTCAGAGGGGACGGAGAGGTAGAAGAGTAGAAATAATCTCATCTAACTGCCAGCAACCAAGATGAACCCAAGGGTAACCTGTCACTTAAGGTGACCCTGCCAACAAACTGGTCCATGCATTCTGCAGGGAGGGCACCAGTGAGGGGCCCTCCCTAGGGACATCAGACTCCACTGTGATACTTGGTGCTATGGGAGAGATTAGAGCAAGAGGGGAGCGATGGAGATCAACAGGACCTTATAGTAAGGGCTGCAACTGCATGGAACAAGGTATTTACATGGATGTGGAACCTGGAGCCTGTGGAAGAAGTGAAGAGGGAGCTGCCTGCCAAAGCATGGCCTGGGGGAGCATTCAATGCACAGCTACAATCTTTAAAAGTAAAAATTGCTACTGCAAATGTCTGAACAACTTTCACAGCAGTTTCTCCAATGAAAAGCTGCTATATTGCACTGTGTCAATTAATCGTGGTTTCAGCTTGCATATGTGATAAAGTGTGCCCATAATGTCCCATAGCCACCTCATTTCATCTCCTTCCCTGCCCAGCCACATGGCCCAAGACTCTTCTCAATCCCATGTGTGGCCAGGGGTCCTGTGGGATTGGGGAATGACTGCTCCATTGGGAACCTTCAAAAATTTGAAGAGCAAGATTTTACACAAAAGTGGTAGGAAAACAGGGAGGGAGGCCTCTTCCTCTCTCCTCCAGCTGACTCCCCTGGAGGTGCCAGCTCCCCCATTATTTTAAGCACAGCCAGCAGCACGGTTTTCTGTGGCAGTCGAATGCCACAGCACAATGGCTGCTGCGGCAAGTCCTTCCCAACAGCCACCCTCCCAGGTGCTTCCTGACATGTGCCCAGAGCTCGCACTTCGCCTCCATCTCTCAGCCATCCCCTCTTGTTGACTAAAAAGCTGTCCTCATGGGGCCAGCCATGGTTTTGCCAACTTCAACCTGTGTCTGGCTGCTTATACATCAGACTGGAGGCTGCTGATGACTGGGAACTGGCTGTTCATCCAGCTTCTTTGTTACTGGAAGGGACTAACTGGGAGCAATGGTACAGCATTTACAGCTGAGTCACTTTGTAAACTTGTGGCTGCACTTTCTGTGCATTAAGTGGAGAAAGAGCAGATATGGGTTTAGCCTTAAAGTCACAGCAAATTTTCAGAGATGTAAGGATTAAGAGTGATTGATTTCACAATATCATGTTGGCTTTGAGGTCTATTTTAATACACAGAGCAGCTTATTAAAGTTTCCTGCAATTGATGTGCCTTTTTTTGATGATTCACTTCAGACTATTTTTTAATACAGTAGCATTCAAGTTAAAAACACATATGGCATTTAATAGAGCTTTTATCTTCTTATGTTAATTTTTAAGGATAATTTGTTTAAACGTACAGGCTCTTGGGGGATTTAGGTACTTCCAAAAAGCTGAAGCAATTGGTAGCTGTTTGAAATGTGATGTGCAACCTGTAGAACTGTGCAGATTTAAATCAGCACACCTGAATACGCCCCAGACCAGGATAAACAGAAGACCTAACAAGCTATCTGCCATTAGAGATATGACAAGCACACTTCTGAAAGCTTAGCTTACACAATCTGATGAGGGCTGTAAGTTCAGGTGCCAGACTTCATATTGAACCAAGACAATGCTCTGCACTGTTCAACTTCTTGGGGGATAATAGCCACTTTGAATGGAGTGGAAAGTTGAGATGTCAGCTTTCCGAACTGCCATTTCTTGTCTGCAAGTGACTACATTGGCTGGGAGAGAAATGCCACTGTGTTATACTCTAAGTACTGCCCATGTGTAAGTCTTACAAGCAATGCTGTGCTGTACCAGCATAACAGAACAGGCATCTCCTAGCACAAATGCAGCTACCCTGGGGACAGCCGCAGCCCTAGTTCCCCTGCCACAGATCACAGCTCCCTGTGTGCGTCCTCACACTGTCAGTAGAAGTCTGCAGGCACATTTGAGAGGCAAAAAAAATGTTTTTCTTTTTCTTCCTGTTTTGTGTGGAAAGTCTTACCTTCACTTCAGAGCAATTGGTAAAATTATATCTAAAATAATACACCAGAAGTAGCAATGCAAGAGCAACATCTCAGTGTCAACAAGGGCGGATAAGTAGGAAGAGGGTTACTGAATAACCCTAACTACATCCAAGCTCCAAAGGGCTACTGACTCCAATCCCTCAATGCTACCAGCTCTCGTTTGCAAGCTGCATTTGTGGGCTGTTTGTATTGACACAAAAATATGTCAGCTTGGTTTCCTGGTGGTCTCTAAAGCAAATGGGAAAAGAGCAGGCATCACATTTGTAACAGGATCACTGCAGTGCTCCTTCCACTCCCACTTCCCCTCAGAATAAACTACTGAAGAGAAAATTAAAGGTGGCCAGGAAGCAGGATAGATTAAAATAAAACACCTCACCATAGCTTTTTGTTTCTTTTCAAGTTACAAGGTTATGGTATATCTGTGTGGCTGTTGCAGCCACCAGTAGCAGTCTGAGTGTGTCAGCACAGGGATCATGACAGGATAATCTGCACTATGGTACTGCCAGGCATATTATTGCCCTAGGGATGAGTCCCTCCATAATCACCTTTTTCTGCTCTTGCACTGCCTTTTATCACAGCAAAGGACTTCATTCTGACTCACTTCCTATGAAGCTCTCAAATTGCTGCTGTATCTGCCCCTTAGAAATGTCAAGGGAAAGACAGATTGCTGTTATCTGAGCCCGATTGTCTCATTTGAAAGGTAAGTTAATGACGATACAGGTCCTGACTTTAGTTACTGGCTACATCCATCTTGGAGTGGTTAATTCTTGGAAGCTTTCCAAAGGAATGCACCCTACTGAGTATATACAGGTATAGGTGCTGGCAAAACAGGCTGACTTCATACTTCACTGGCAGGACCATCTCTTCAGTCTAGACACACGCTTTAACAACTCTCCTATCCTCTGCCTTTTCTTTATATTTTTTCTCATTAATAGACTAAGACAGCTCAGTATTTTTGTCATTGATTTATGTATATGCACATACACCCAAAACTGTGCACATTCCACATCCAGCAAAGCCTGAGAAAATATGAATTTTGCTGGACACTCTCCTGAAACAGGTGTCTTACATCAAGCCAAACTAAATAAATATGGGACATGTAACGAAATAAATGGCCCCAGAAGATAACAGTCAGCTTTTCACATAAACAGTACCTTTTCTTATTAAGGACCTGCTGTTTACTCTTACTGGAATTGCTTCATCAAAGTGAGACCAGGTGGATAGCTGTTATTTCTACCCAGCAATAGTAAGATCCCTGATGACTTTCCAATTAGGATTTAGCAGCATCTCAGTGCTATAGGAAACAAAGTCCCACACCACCTGCCCAGCCCAACCAGCCAGTAAGCTCCCTGTTGCCTCTCACCCTGGATGCTGCTGTGGAGAAGCCCAGACCCTGGTCATCCTTCCAGCCCCCAAGATGAGCAAGAGCATGATCCTACCTGTGCCATCTTCTAGATGCCCAAAGTTACAGATCTGGCTGATGTTGTGCACCCAGATCTGCATCTCCTCCTCAGTCTTGGCTACCAAGTAAAAGGTGCGGTAAGTGGTTCTCACAATAAAGACAAAGTTGTTCTGAAATTCCTTCTTGATGAAGTTGGGCCCTGAATGCTTCAGTACTTCGCACTCGTTGAGGTCGATGATCCGAATGGGTTTTTTGGCATGGTTGTTCCTGTAGTACTCCAGCACATCTGGGTTCCCGCTCATGCGGCCTCTGCGCAGCACGAACCAGCGCTTCCGCCATGCCTGCAAATGGCACAAAGAGGGCCCTTTTAGTGCCAACCACATAATATATCAATTAGCCCATACACGGTTATTTTTTTTGGGGGGGGAGGGTTGTTTTGATAAGCTGGCCAAATTGTGACTTCGATTTGTAGTGCTTGCTATCAGCTTGCATTTGTGGTAGGTAAAAAAGCAGAGGGTTGTCCCTGTGGAGGTCAAGAGGGGCAAGACTTCTTGCCCTCAGTCTGACAGCATGGTGTAGTCAAAACCATCTGAAACTTCACCATCTCATATATAGAACAGAGTTTACTTTGTGAAATGAAAACATTTAGGACTGCATCCTGTGCTGCAGTACATGAGGTAATATCTGGCAATGAACACCTTTTGCCCAGCAAAGCCAAGGGCTCCACGTGACCCTTACAGCTTCCCTCCTATGGTTTTCAGCACTAATAAAAAGGTGTTAATGAGCTGCCAGTTACTTCTGAAAGCCCTAAACAAACCTTAAGGGAGATGTAGTGTTACAAAGTTAAACAGAAAACTTTCAAACTTTACAGAAGGACATCTATTCATACAGGCACTGCTTCAAGTGACCTGCAACCCAACCCAAACCTGGTAAGCACTGATGCCTTTTAGATGCTCGTAACTAAAGATACGGGTCCCACATAGGCTTAAACGAAGTCCTGGCAGGATTAAGATACATCATTTTATAAAGCTATAATGCAATTTTCTAGGTCCAAAATAATATATTTTCCCTTTTTCCCTGCAGCTGGTTTTGTTCATCAACAGTATGAGCTTCTCTGTGTTGATTACAGCTGTCACCAACACACACTGAGTGCCAGAAGAAATCCATCCTGAGCTCTGTTACACAGCTTCCCCCTTACCAAACTCCACGTAAACTCTGTTGGATAAAGTTGTGCCCAAACCAGCAAGGCCCAGGGGCCTGCCAGGGAGCCGCTGAAGCTGAGGCTGCAGCTGCCCAGCTCTGATAGAAGCCGGGGAAATGTGCAGGGGCTCAGGCACTGCCCAAGTGCCTGACCCTATGGCCCCTGTCTGCTTTAGTTGTCTTCATAAGGGTTGAAGGTTCATTAAAGAAGCATCTGAAGAACCATCACCACAACCTCCCTACCTGAATGCTATTCAAGTGCTCTTTGCAAAATGACTTGTCATGACTATGTAAATCTGAGTGATGGCTTGTGTTCTAGTTAAAAACCATGCTCATGTTGCAAAGAGTGGATCTGCCAACCCCTCGGCCTTAAGGCAAAATAACTGAGTTCAGGATGCTTTCACTAAGATATACAGTTTAGGATCAATACAGGCACTACAGACTTTTCTGACTGAGTTCCCATGGGCATGATCATAGTTAAAACGATCAACAAAAATAGCAACAATCATTTGTCAAGAAAAATCTTTTCCTCTACTCAAGAGACCTTTTTGCAGTGCTGCAAGCTTTTCAGTTTGACCATTATTCATCCAAAGATTTAAGCAGAAGTAAGCCTATTCAGCCTGACAATACTGTAAACTGGTTTGAAAGCAAAGGATTCTTCAAAAAGCATATATAGAGAATGAAGTATAATAGAGGGAGTTCCTCCAAGGCTGAACAAGCACATATTGGCCTGTGTAAAGGAGGGGGTTTCAGAGAGGAGGGTCACATCAGGCATAAATAGTAAACAGAGGAGAGGCGCAAAGTGTATGGCACAAAGAAAATTAAGTCTTGCCCTCATCACCTGTTGAGGGCTGAAAGTGATTTGGTCACTGTTCAAAGCAGCTAGAGATAACAGATTACTGAGATATTTCAGACAAATCTAATTTCATGGGAGACATAAAAAAAAGAACACAACCACCCCCAGCCCCCAAAGAAAACAGAAACAAATGAAAAATGCTTAATGGAGAGAACATTTTCCTGACTAGCAAGCTTCAACGGTGGAACACAGCTCAGCAGGTACCTCATATGTATAACCACAGAAAGAGCCCACGTCTCTGCCGATGGGAATCCAAGCGCTATCCAGGCGTAACGCACACCCCGTAGTCACCACAGACAGGTCACACCCACCAATACACCTGCACATGAGCAAGCCGAGGGTGGAGGTGTGGGGATGGGATGGGGGAGCGGCTAGGGGGGCCCTGCCTAGCTGTCACCCTGTCACCCTGCAGCTGTGGGGAGGTGGGAGCTCAGCCCCGAGGCCGGGGCCAGCTCCCGGCTGCCTGCCCAAGGGCCGGTAGCACACCTTTAGGCAGGATGGCCGAATACCTGTTCCCGTTTCTTTAGCATTTTAATGAGTCTAAAATGGTCTGTAGTTTCAGCACAACCTGGGCAGCCAGCGAGAGGAAAGAGAAAACTGCAGCTGTGCTTGGAGAAGCTCACGGTCCCCCTGCTCAGAGACAAAGGCCGGCTTCAGCGTGCTGCGAGTGGCTGTGCCTCTGCTGGCTCTGGTTTTGTACAAGCTGAGAAGCCGCCCAATAACCTGATTCGCTGCAGATACACAATTTGATCCGACTTATCATCTGGCTGGCACTGTGAGACTGGAGACAGAGAGGTGCCCAGTCAGCGCAGCTTGTGAAAGGAAAGGAGAGCAAGGCCGAGCCTGTGTGAGGAAGCACTGGCTACCACAGCTGAGCAGCCATCAAAACAGGGCTGAAGGGAAATAATGCCAGATAGCTGCCCAAACCTGCACTGCCCGTGGGAAGGGTGGGCCTTCCCTCTCTGTCTCCCACATGGCGGCCCCCACTGCCTTCCGCAGACCTGCAGTGGGGCCGCGCAGTTGGCCAGCCCCCACCCGGCTCCGAACAGATGGGGCTAACACAGGAGCTGTAGGAAACGTGCAGGAAGCTGGGGGTGGAGAAGGACAGAGAAGCCACCCTTTGGAGATACCACAAGCTCAGACAAGCTAACAGCCCTTGGATGCTGCCGTTCTTTGCTTTAAATATTCATGTACTCTGAAACCAAGGGTGGTATCTCGCTGTGAGCTGAAGGGACCAAAGGAAATAGCCCTGCGTGTGCTGTCGATCGACCACTGGACCTGGAGCTGAGGGGAGGGACAGCCACTGAGGGATGGCAGCCTTTAAATAGGTGCGTCCTGAGTCAGCACTCCCAGGCTGAGATCTTCAAAGACGTTTAGAATCATAGAAACAGAATCACTAGGTTGGAAGAGACCTCTGAGATCATCGAGTCCAACCGTGCCTGTCTCCCTACTAAACCCTGTCCCTAAGAAACTCATCCACCCGTTTTTTAAACACCTCCAAGGATGGCGACTCCACCACCTCCCTGGGCAGCTATGCCAATCCCTGACCACTCTTTCAGTAAAGAAATTCTTCCTAATGTCCAGTCTAAACCTCTCCCGGCACAACTTGTGGCCATTTCCTCTCGTCCCATCACTTGTCACTTGTGAGAAGAGCCCAGCACCCACCCTGTCACAACCTCCTTTCAGGCAGTTGTGAACAGTGATGAGGTCTCCCCTCAGCCTCCTCTTCTCCAACCTAATCATTAAAAAAAAAAATTTAAGCTCTTAAACCCCCTTGAAATCAGTACAGGTGGCACAGCACGGTGATGGTGCAGCCTGGTCCATGGGCAGTCTGCTGGTACCACCTGGTCAGTTTGCCTGTTGCCCCATGCCAGGGCTGCTCCTTGTCTGTCACCAAAGGGAGCTGTCTCGTGGAGCAAAACCAGTGGAAAACGGAGAGTGTTGCCAGCCCAGTGTCCCAACACCCAGCCTTGCCTGGGCACAGGCAGGCCAGCACCAGAAACAGGCAGGAGGGTAGGAGGGAATGGGACCCACTTCCCTGGGTGCTTTTGCTGTTCACACCAGCTTCATTGTACCACCAAACTGCACCCCCCCACACAATGCACTTGCACCCCACCTCCCTGGGCTCCATTTTTTCCCCTCCACTCTCCAAGAGGAAAGAGGCATTGGCTACCTACATAGCTACCTGTGTGGGTGGGGTTGAATAACCTTCTTGTGCACCTCTTCTCCCATTTGACATATCCAGTCCCATCACTGTCTCCCCCTAATGTCCGTTCTCTAACTTTCACCCATATGTACCTTCACTCACAAAATGTTGTACTCCAAAGCTTTTTTTCTTATCCTAACATGCTGTGTAAAATGCATCAGGTTTTTGAGACATTCCCAGCTTGCCTGCAAATGCACACAAGCAGGTTTGCCATTGCCAGTACAGAGGACTTGCTCTGCTCCGTGGCACAGGCAAAGCAGGGGCTTTGGCACACCTTTCAGCATGAGGCTTTTATCTCCAACAGTCAAATATCCTCTCCTCATTTTCCTGGCATTTGCCTGCAATGCACTTCATGTCTCCTTTCTCCAGGGAGTGGGATGCAGCACACTGGAGTTGCTGGGAGCCCAGCTGTGGCCGGCCCTTGGCTGGACAAGGCGGCAGCAGCAGCGTTTAGCTCACAGAGACGCAGGCAGCACATGTACTATGCAGTTCACTCTGCCGGAGCAGGGGCTAGGGTGCCTCAGCTCCGAGCTGCAGGTGCAGAGGGTGCCTGGCACCTCCCTGCCCCATGGCAGCTCTTCTCCAGTGCCCACCCAACCCCCACGGCAGAGCATGGTAGGGTTTTACATAATTGTATGGTCTCGGTAGTGTTCTTTTTGCCATTTACTTATCCCAAGGGTGCCTTCTCCTGTTACAGTTCTTCGCAACATCCACAGATTTCTCTCTTTGCAGCATGACCTTTGCCCACAGCACAGGGCATGGTGCAGGGCAGAGCATGCCTTCTTCCCCTTCCCCATCACTCACCTAATCCAGAAGCTGTGCCTGAGCTGGCATCACAACACGGACCCCTTTCTGGGGAAGGAAGAGTATGCTGTGCCAGCACTCCGTGGTACAGCAAGGAGCTCTGCTTCCTGCTTCCCTCCAGTCCTCCTTGTGCTGCTGCAACACCTTCCTCCTTGAAAGGCACGGTCACTATTACCACTTTCCTGTGCCCAGAGGAGCAGTGCTGTGTTTGCTGTGCAGTGCCAGGACCAGGCCAGGCCAGAGAGCTCCTTTGCGCCTCTGCAGCAGCTTGAGGCTAGTGGGGGCATCCGTGGAGTCAGCAGGGCCAGAGCAGCAGGGCTGTGGTGAGGAGGGATTTATTTCAGCTGATGAGAGCCAACGATATCTGACAATATTTAGTCTAGAGCTACACACGCTGCCAAATTTACAAGAGAATTTGGATCAATTTAAGGGTGAAAGATTGGCCTCCCATGTTGAGATGAAGTAACCTATATACTTAAATAGGAAATTATTCCTGGGATGCAGCCTAGGCTCCTCACTTACACTATGGAAAAGATCTGCGCATCCAGAAGAAATATTACATTTATTTGGGGCCTCTTGAAATATGTTCCTTCTTGATGAAGGAATGATACGATAACGATACGTTTACATGTCCTCCAAAGCTTTTTTGGCATTAGAGAGAAGGCTTTATCAGAAAAACACAACTACAATCAGACAAGAGCCAACATAAATCGAGAACAATTTTCATCTGCCCTTTGTAAGTGCAATAGTTCCGTGCCAAAAGGAAGAAAGAATTTGCAGCAGTGTTGGTTGGATGCCAGCATGTTGCTCTGTGCAACACAGGCTATCAGTGTTTTCTTCTTGCTCCTTAATTTTTCACTTTGGGAATTCCAGAGCCACTTCTGAAGGAAAAAGGAATAACTCTGTTTCAATTTCAGCAGGGTTTCTAAGAAAGCGATCGCTACTTCCACAATCTGACGTCTCTGCTTCTGCTGAATAAGTGGCATGAGGTTTAAAAAGGGTTGCTATTACATGCTAATGTTTGCTCTGCCGTGGCAATGTCAGATAAAACAGGCCACTAGCAAACCTATTATGTGCTGAAAAAACAGCAAGATGGTAAATAAGGCCAGAAGGGGAGCTGAGTGTGTGGGAAAAGTTTAGCCAAGGATTTTCATCGCTTACCTTCTGTCTGAGGACCATGTTTCCATTTGTATGTACAAAATATCCAGCGTCTGAGGTCTAAATAATTAATGAGAGCATATACAAACTAAATGAGGTAAATTGGTCTGACAAAAATTTGTTCTGTGGGATTTTGATTTTTTTTCTGGTTTTAGTAACAAAACATGGAAAAAACAGCAAACCTGAAATTCTTTACCAGCTAAATTAATGCTTATGACTCCCCCATGAGGATAATCTTCATTTTACAGAATGCAGCAGAGGGGACGGCAAGGGGAAGCAGAACGAGCAGCAGATGTGTACTGATTCCTCACCCACCTGCTGGCTTTGCAGCCCTGCTTCTGAGCAAAGGACACTTGCTACATCCCAAAACCTGCTTGGGGATGGGGGGTGGTTCTGACACTGAAAGAAGAGTTCAAGAGCTCAGTGATGGGGAGGATTGTGAAAGGTCTGAACATTTGGGATTGCTCTCATCCTGCAAACTCCCTTAGAAAGAGAAAGCAGCAAATCCCACAAGAGAAGAGTCTGATGCAGCTTCCCTCCTGCAGCTGGTTGAGGGCTGGCAGTGCCTGTGTGCACAGTGCTGCTCACTGTGGTTCAGCTGCCTTGAGCCCCAAGGACGCCCAAGAGAACTAGCAGAACTGCAGGATAATAGTCCCACAGGACTGGCAGCACTTGAGACATAAGTTTTCAAAGCTTGTCTTTTTTTTTTAAAGAACAATTTTGAAACATATTTTTTGGGAGGAAAAAAACAGGTGGAACTTTATAGCATTTCCTATAAATGACTTAAAAGAGGAAGTTAAAATTCATACATAGACAGGTTTGTAAGCAGCTGATGTCTAAGCCTATTAAGACCATGTAAGTTAAGAGAGTTTCCCCTGCCTACACAGAGTGGGAGGTTTTGGAACTGCAGAGTATGACCCCTGCAAGAGGGACCTTTGCTTCGGGAAAGGAGTCATGCCCAGCCCCCAGAAAGCATCCTCATGTTCAAAGAACTGAGGACATTGCTGAGATCTTCGTGCCACCCTTTCAAGAAAAAAGGCCCAGCCCCATGCAGCTTGTGCTCCTCAGACTGTGAGACCCTTGCCTTTCTACTCTGTAGCCTGCATTGCTTGGAAATAGTGCTTGATTGACTCACAGAAATCTGAGATGAAAAAGACCTCTTAAACCACTCAGCCCGTTCCCCAGCTGGAGTTATGGTTTCACTATTTCAGTTGTGGCTGTTGGTCTGCAGCTCTCATCAGCTCTGCATAATAAATCTCTACCTAACGAGGTTGCCTGCCTGTCCCTTCCACTGTGCCCCTGCGCAGTGCTCTGGGAGCAGCTGAGCTCATTGTCCATCACCTGCTGGTTTAATGCTTCTCTTGGATTTTGTCCTCTTTGCTGTCTGATTTCCCTTATTTTCTATTCAGATCTCACTTCTGCAGCAGTGAGAGGCTGAAACTCATGGTTTATAGCTGAGAAAGAAAAAAAATCAATAAATATTCAATTTCTTAGAGGAATACTCTTCCCTTAGGGCTTTCCCCTGCCTCCACGGGCATGTAATTCTATTTAACCTAGAGAATAGAAGGAGAAATTTTCTGCAATAGTTTTTCTCCCTTTTGATTTGGTGTCTGACAGCTAAGGTGCATTCCCATGGATGCTGGAAAGCTCCCCATTCCCTTGCCTGTTCATGCTCACGACAGCTCAGTTTTCTCAAGGTTAGGGTCCAATTATGGTGGGAAAAAGCTCTGTGCTAATCAGTGTTCACATACAAAATACCATTTAACAGGTCTGGCTCATCCTGTGCAAAGTACCATCATACAATGAGTTCAGGGCAGTCTGCAGTCTAACACTGTATTTCCATCTGCTAAGCTACGAGTCATTTATTGAGTCACTTGTCTTTCTGTCTGTTGTAGTTTCAGTATGACTCTAATCTTGTTTCAAGGCAGCCCGCATGAGTCTTCCTCAGAGGAGATGCAATGGGTTCACAGTGGAAGGTGGAAGGGGAAATACCTTCTACCTTTCATGGTGAGACTGATACATTCATTGACTAAAAATGCTAACCAAAAAATTTCCTGCTCTGTAAGTGCAATGAAAGCTTTGTAATAAAGCATCTAAGATGACGTCCTGTAGAAGCAGAGAGATTTCCTTTGTTTCTGTTTCTCACAAAAAAAGAAACCCGTGCTTTGTGAAGAATAAGTGACACGCACTGAAAAAAAAGGACAAAAAGTCCCAGAGTCATAGGTTGCCTGCTAACCTACACACACTCCCATTGCTTGGTCCACATCCTAATCCATAATATTTATGGTGCTTTACATATACAAACATCTGCAACGGCATGAGTCACCGCTATTTAATAAGCAGGCAGATTCTTTGTAAAGCTAATGGGTTCATTTGGGCATTGAAGGTCAAAGTCATAGTGACCCAAAAACTTGGTAGTTCTCAAAAACCTTATGGAAGATATGAAAACAAGTTCTGAAAGTAAAACTAATAACAACACATCTGCATTTGCGGGAGGAAGATGCTTGGATGAAGATATTTCATGCATGTCCCCCATCCTTTAGTAAGAGCAGTAAAGAAATAAGAACTGTGCTTCTTACAAACATTTTGATTGGAGGTTTCCTCTGAGCACACTGGCAATGTGACAGAGCACCCCCTTGCTCCTCATGCAAGTTGGAATTGCTCAGTGAGATGGTGCTGGCTAAAGGGAAGCAGCACTGATGTGTTCTCCTCACTTCCACATGGCTCCTGGCAGGTGGGTCTCCAGGGGCTCTCCGGCAGAGAAGAAAGGCTGGACCATGCCACCCAGATGGGTCCCTGAGATTTGCAGGGGAAGATGCTCATGGGGCATCCCATCCCACAAGATCTTGCTATGTGGAAGAATTCACTGGCTTTGATTCCAGCTACCACAAACCCTACCACACCAGAAAAACACTGTGGCTCCACGTTGCCTCGGAGGACTGAAATGGGTCAAATGGCTTTGCTGCCTGCTGGCCTGCCCTGCCCTGGGACATGCAGGACTGGACTGTCTTCACCACAGAGCTCATTGCTTCCCAGCGTCCTGCAGCTACAGAAATGCCTCTGGGCCGATAAAGCCTTACCTGTGAAATCCACAGCAACAAAACACTGAAGAAGAGATGGCAGGATGACAGTTCTGTTTCAGTGGATTCATTTAACAGTGAAATCCTGACACAGGCATGAATAAGCTTCCCTCCACACTTCTCTATTCTTCCCCCTGTTTTGACAGCAGTGGTGCTGAAAGCTTGGGGCTTTCCTTGTTAACAGCTGCCCTGCAAATATGTGCAGGCCCCTTTGAGCTCATTTATAGAAAGCATAAGGATCAGTCATTAAAAAATTACAGCTAACTGCCACCGCAGGGCAGAAATCCTGCTGTGCCCTGGCGGGCGGGCTGCACCTCCCAGAGAGGGGCTTGTGGCCGAGTGGGG
The DNA here is from genome assembly GCA_033558235.1 of Neomorphus geoffroyi. Classification (NCBI taxonomy): domain Eukaryota; kingdom Metazoa; phylum Chordata; class Aves; order Cuculiformes; family Neomorphidae; genus Neomorphus; species Neomorphus geoffroyi. Next base: position 7,227,655 of record JAUMJM010000045.1, on the reverse strand, counting down.
TTTGTCAGGAGCATCAAGTGACCAGTGCCAGCCAGCAATCTCAACAGCATCTGCAGGGTGCCAGTAAAAGGACACAGTTTGGTATTAACATATAAATAAAGTAACTCCCCCACTGTGCTTGGCTGTGTTTCGTGGGGACTAACAAAACAGAAAAGACAGCCTCACATGTTTTCAGGAAGCAACTGAAATTTCTGTGACTCGGCATCATTATAAAGCAGCGCCCAAAGGGAGAACTGGTGAAAAACCACGCTAAGGAAAAGAAAGCCAGCTGTGGTGTGAGGTCCACACAAGCTTGGGAAGCCTCCAGGTGGGGCAGAGCCCAGGCAGCCACAGCGCTCTTAGGACAGCCTTGGTTCCAGGATGGCCACCCGTGCCTGGGCTGCCAGCGCTTCCAGTGGGCCACCAGCTCTCATCAAAATGAACCTGCAATGGGTGAGCAAAAGCCCCAGGTAGAGGGAGGCTGATTTTGGCCAGCTGGCCTCACTCCTGCTTGGGGCAGACAGATGGACCCCATCATGCCTCGATCCCTGTGTGCTGCCATCAGGCGGCCGTGATGCCAAGTGGAGGGTATCAAACTGCGGGGGCAGTCAGGAATGGACTCACATCCTCAGCATCCTCACACTCTCCTTTCTGTTTCATTTTGTCTATTTTTTTCACTTTCAACGGGGATGTAAAGTAGGTCGCAGCTCTGAGTAGAGGTCCCAGCAGCAGAAGACAGCACTGAAGCAATTAAAGCCTTTCAATGATCTCCTCCCACCCACAGTCCTTCTCTCCTCTGGCACATCTTTTCCTTCTTGAGGGCAGGCACATTAATTCCTTTAAGCTGCCCCCCAAATGACACCTCCTGACTGCTGCTACGTTTTTGCAGGCATTTAAGTTCCCTGACAGTGATGACTTACAGGCAGGACTCTTTACACGAGGATGTTTACAGCCTTACTGGCTAGCCAAGAGTTTTAGTTCCATATTCCCTTACAGCATGTTTATGGGCAGTATCTAAAATGACATTATTATTATCATCTTGAATGCAGCTTAAATTTCTGGAGTGCTTTTTTCACCCTTAAATCCTAAAGCACTTAATGACTGGTACATGCTTATCACATGCCGCATATATTGTGATTCGTTCACCTGTCACAGGGATACACCTGCCTCTGAAGTTAAGCGGTGCTCCTGATAATCAGGGTGCTAATCCGTACGCCCACAGGTAAGCAGTCACATCTATGTGTTGGCTTTGACCAATCCGTGGTGCAAGTTTCCCATCTGAAATCCTTGTTTACCTGTTTAAAGTGGCAGAGGTCGATGGACAGAGAACTGCTGATCTGGGTTAGTGCCACTACTCTGGTCCATTAGGAAATAAAATTCTGATTTCTCAGGATGAAGGATTGGGCTTTTTAAAGAAATGAGTTGAAACTCATGAAAAGAGAAACTAACACACTGACACAGGTCTTCCTGGATTTAACAACAAAGGTTTGTATTCTGTTAGTGGGAAAAGTGCCACTGAAACCTCCCACCACACAATAGGGATTCTCAACTGTTACAGGAAGACTCTTGTGCAAAACAGCTTGGAAACCCTGAACTAAGATCTCTCTAACTCATTCACAATAAATTTTTTAATACCAACATAGTAATAAGATATAATCTTGAATAGAGGTGAATTTCAATTTCTTTGAACAGATTTAATCCAAATGTTGTGCCTAATCTTAAGGGATTTTTAAAAAGTTCTGCATGGATCCTTGAGATCTTAATAAAAAATAGACCGATGCTAGGTTGTTTAAGAAACTACAGTGCTGAAATACAAATGCTGGGTATAATTGTCTGCTGGATGACTGAAGCTAGCTAAGTCACAGGAGTTTTCAGTCATTTTTGGAAGCAAGTATAGGAAAATCTATATACCAAAGGGACTGAAGTTTGGACAAATTTTGAGCATATTTGCTAAACTAATAGCTTTTATGGAAGGACTCCAAACCTGCTTCATTAAGGAAAGAAATAGAGTTGGGGCTAATCCCCTTTCTTGTAACTTGCAAGCACAATGTAAATACAGATGTGCAAAGACCAGAAAGGGCTGCAGGTTTCTCAAGCCTGGAGATTATGCCCTGCCTTGGGCTATCAGGAGTCCCTCTCCCTCTATTTTACTTGGAACTGGCAGTTTTCTCAGTATTGTCTACACAAACAGAACAAATTTTGCTGTTTCACCTTGTCAACTGAACATGTGGTGTGAGGTCAGCAACAGTCACACAGCCTATCTATAACTGTCTGTGCTCACATGATGCGACAGCTCCGAAAAGAGGGAACATAAACAGGAAACTGGGCAAAGTGACTCTTTTAGTAGGGGACCACATTACCACCTTTTTTTTTTAAATTGAAAATAAACCCTTCAACAACACGCTGTCGGACTTAGTGAAGCAAACCAGAGTAGCCAGCAGGATCAGAATAAAAGCCGCAAATGTTTACGCTGTAACACTTTTGCCTGATCATAACAATGTGGTTCAATGTAGGACAATGAACCCATGTTCAGGGCTTTGCTCGGGTATCTCCCAGCTTGATGCACCCAGTAGGCAAAAAAAAATATCCTTCACATCCACTTTGGGCCAAATCTGGACTGTCTTTTTTTTACATCCTTATTGAATTCACAGCTATGTACTGCAAAGGCTTTGACCTTTGCACTTCATTTCACTCCTAAAATTGCCTGGAGAAAGGAAGTGTGCAGGAGGCAACCAGAAATGCAGGGAGGAGACGCATATGTGTGGGAGAACTTGTCTTAGAGAGCAGGTCGCGCTTGTTGAAAATAAGAACCAACCTTTTTAGATGTACAAAGATGGAAAGAAAAATAAAAATAGGTCCAATATCATAATAGCAACTGTCTAGTATCCAGATGGGCTCTGGATTTATGCATGTGGAGGGGGGCACTGATTTCACAGTGTGCTTTTAGCTGTCCAGACTCTGAAAATCTCTGCTGGGATCTACATATTGGCTTGAAATCAGTCCCACGGGAAACACCCGGCCTTTGTGGTGACATTTAAACTTCACTGATGCAAATGGCAAAGCTCCCACTTGCTCTGAGAGGTCCAGGTCCTCCTCTTGACAGGAAGCTCTGAGAAATGCAGAGATTCCCAAAAATGGAACACAATATAAAGGAATTCTCTGAATAAAGAAAAATCTGCCTCTGGACTGATGAGGAGCCTTTCTGTCAACCACATCAGAAGACAAACTCTCCCTTCATGGGTCTACCCTAGTTCTTGTGGGTTACACACAGGCTGCCCTCAAGATTGTATTTTTTTCCAGCCAGGGAGCAGACATCTACTGATGTCTCCAGGGATGCTAAAAGACCCTGTCTGGGGGTAAGGCAGGCTGTCAGAACACCAACAGCAAGCAAATGAATTATGATGAAATAGGCTGGAATTTGGAAAGGTCTGTATTTGTCACAGAAACCTGATGGAATAAATTGGGTCTCCCCAGTCACCAGCTGGAAACAGTGAGATTCAGATGCTCAGCCAAAGCCAGTCATCACTGGCCAGACTCCCTCACTGAATATTTACAGAAAACAAACCAGATTATAAAGTAAGAGTTATTTGCCAGATCTATTTAGTAAATATCATAATTGCATTAAAGAGTACACAAAGAGTGGGGGTAAGAATCAAACCAAAACACATTGTGAAATGCTTTGGATGAGGTCTGTTCCTGCATTGCATACATGTACATATGAATGCATATTACATACTGGAGGGTATATTAGGTGGTCCATGCTAGCTCTCGAGGGGGTTGTGCTGAACCTCAACAACACTGAGGGAGGCTGAAAGTGCTCAATAGCTGGTTTTACACCCATTTGCTCATTTCAAAGTACAATATTGGAAAACTAGCTACGCTAAGGAATTTAAAAATCTATTTTGATTGCAGTTCTGCTGTGTTCTGCTGTTTTCTCATCAACTAAATTGTGTTGCTTTACCCTTAAGTATACTGCTAGGCAGTGTTACATTTCCAGAACTGGGTTTTCTTCTTTAAAAGCTGTCTTAAATTAATTTCTGCTTTACACTTCGCAGGAAGCTGAGATGGTTTTTTAAACATTTTTAGAATGATTTTTTTTTCATTCCCCTTAGTCTGCGGAAAAGCGGTCATCAGTCTTACGGTTCATAAAACACAGCATCCATTGCCTGCCATTTTTTATTTTAAAATACATAAATGTTAGGAAAAATATAAACAATGCTCCTCGTGCCAGTTTTTCTTTTGTTTGTTTAAGAATTCTCTTCGAGTTGTCAGAATTTTTTTGTGGCTGTTGTGCCCTGCATCTCATCTAAGAAAACAAAGTTTTCAAGGATAAGGGTTTGAAGAAACAACAACCCGCAAGCTTCGCTTTCTTTCATGTTTTAGGTGCATTTCACGAAGTCAGCTGGTTAAACTCAGCTCGAGTGGCCAAACATTCATTGTGTAAACTTCCCATGCTTAGGAGATAACTGCACATTTCTCGGCTCCGCTGTGGGAAGGCAATGCTGCCTGTGAAATTCTGCAGACCTGCACTTTTTTTATCAGTGTATTGTTTCATGCTCTGCCTACTTCACACCAGCCCGTGGAGTGCAACACTGACTGAGCTGAGAACGAGCACCAGGGTGCAAACCCTGTGGCTTCTGTCACCGGCTCAGGACGATGCACCCAGGTCCTGAGCTGTCTCGCTCATCCTCAGTCCTCTCTCTTTTCACCCTGAGACTGGTCCTTCCAAGTGCGGGTCACATATAGGTTAAATTTTTCAGTCTCCTGTTACTGCTGTAACTTTTGTCTCAACGTGAAGGCATCTGTGTGCCCTGGGCTGACATACCCTGTACAGCACTGTTACAGAACACTCAGCATTGCCAATAAAGTACTAAAAGCATATTTAATGTTTGTCTGAATTTGCATGGCTTTTCAAACTTCCCTTGCTGAACCAAACGATGAAATCACAACACGTTCAGAAATATTAAATCATTTCCTCAACATCTGAATATAACGGGCTGCAAAAGGAAAACAATTACATTTGGCACATTGCACGCTTTATCCTTAACACTCCGAATTCTGATATCCCTTCGTATTTACGGACTTGCACTCTGATCACAGCAGCATTAAAACCAACTATTTATTTATTTATAACTCTATATTTTTATACATATATTTATAACTATATATATATTTATAACCTGATTTATTTCCTAGGAAATGCACCAGACTTGCCAAATACGAGCTTTGCTTGGAGAGCTTGGATTTCAGGTGGCTGCTGCAGTGTACAACCCAGGCAGCAAGTTCAGGATGCCCCAAACCAGCTTTCTACCTGCTGGCCTGTGGGTAGCAGATCGATGTCACTCAGGAATGTGCCTAGCTTAGTACTGGTAGTGTCCTGCAGTCTCCACGGTGCAGAAAGCCCAAATTCAGTGCAGCACTAAAATGATGGAGTGTGATGCACTGCCTTGCCCCGCCGGGCTGCGCATCCGCCTCTGCCTCCCTGCTGCCCATTCCGACCCTGTACCAGCATGAGTGCCTGAACTTCCCCACTGTGGCCATGGGGAAAGGCCATGGTCCTCCCTGTGCTGTGAAGGGCCAGGTCCCATGTGTGCAAAATCCTGGGAGGGCTGCTGGGTGCCAGGGATGGAGAAAAAAAGAGGAAAAAAAGTGCTCATTTCTGCAGCACTCTGCAGATTTCAAATCCAGAGCAGTTCACTGCCGTGAGGTGACTGATGGCATGATGACACTTCTGTGATATCAGTGTCAAAGCAGACCCAAGTGGTGTGGCTTGCCCCCAAACAGCCCAGGCTGGAGGGAGCTGGCACACTCGCGTACTGCCCGGCTCCTCAGGCATGGCCAAAATGTGCTGGTTCCTCTGTGAAGCTGCAGCTGGCAAAAGGATGGGCTGGCTTTCCTGAGCAGGTGCCTTCTCTTTGGGGTTACATTCGGCCAGTTGTCAGAATTTTGTAATGCAGATTTTTTGCGAGTACAGCAGGAGTAAAACTCTCTGCCAAACTCCACAAATAGTGGAACAGTTTGGGAGTAAAAGCAGACTTCAGAAATGAAAGTTCAGCTTGATCTATTGGGAACAACGTACAATTAACATGCTCAGCAATATCTTAAATATGAGCAATGTGGGAGAAGGGTAATAGCTCCCTTTCTATCATTTTTCAACCCGTCAGAACACTAATCTGTGAAGCACCAAAAGCCAGATTCTCAGTAAATGTAAACTGGCAAATGCGGCTGAAGGCAGGGGTGCTGCGCAGCCTATCTGGATTTTAATCTGTCTTAAACTGTAAAACTATCAGAAGAGTATGTGCTTGTGGGATGGTGAAACAGGATCAATGTTAATGTTACAAAAGTGAGGATAATGAGCCAGCTGGGTTTTTCCACAGTAATTTTCAAAACTACAGCATTTATTTCTGCTTTTCTGCAACTTCTTCTCTATCTCTTCTCCTCCCTTCCCCTATCCCCTATTTTTTTGTTGGTTTTGCAGTCTGAGCTACACCCAGCAAATGAGGTCACCGAGGAGCAGTAAGGATGTGGATGCAGTCTGTGACTGCCCCATGTTCTCTGGGTGTTCTGCCGGCTGCCTCCCTGCCACACGCCCCGGACAGGGCGGGAGCACCAAGGCTCCCTGGAGGCAGCACAGGAATGGACCCAGGTGGAGGAGGAGAAGGCATCGAGACTGGACTGATGCCATGTGGGGATGTCCCACTGCTTCTGCTGTTGGCACTGAATGGACCGGTATCAGAGAAGCACATGGCACTGGTACTCCCCAGAGGTAAACAGGATGCTGCTGCCGGGAGAGGTGCCTTTCCACACCCTCCTGGTGTCTGCAACTAAAGAAATGTGCGATGCTTCAGACCCAGGCTGCTGCACCCCACAAGCATGAGGCTGGCAGGTCCTGTCACACCACCCAGCTGCCCTCTCCTATGTCAACGCTGCAAGAAAAAAGGGAATATGGAGAGTTCCATTAGCTCCTTGGCCATCCCCTTTCCTCACTGTCACCCTGCCACACCCGAGCACCTGTGAGTGATGATGCCTTCACAGCCCCTGCGCCTTGGGCAGGCCCTCATAGCCAGTCATGGCATGTCGGTGCCACCAGCTGTGCAACAGCCACCCACATGTCTTCTGCCCTAGTGTAAATACCCATATGTTTGCTTCCCCTGTGCCCCAAAACAAGCAGGAAGCATCTGGGGCACCTGAAGCACATCTGGCTGTAGCCCTGGTGAGGCTGCAAGGCTCCCCAGGACAATCCAATCCCAAACAGCAGCAAGGCCACACACTGTGTCGGAACGAAGGGCGCCTATTGACCTTAGTGATGACCACAAAGTCTGCATTCTGCTTTCCTCTGACGGGAAGAACTTGCTATTTGGTCTTGAAACCATACCTCACCCAGCCCAAACTTCATAAATCTTCAAAACCGAAAGTGTGCAGTGCTCGGCACAGCTTCCAGTCCCTGCCTGTGCTTCAGAGGGAAGCGAATGTGAGCCTGGCTGATGCTAATGCTAACATGACGCTGTCAACTTGAACTGCAAAACAGGAGCTGAACTGAAATTCAGGCTGGCTTGGAGTTCCTCTGCTGATTTTTGAAATCACACAACCACATTTTCAGTTTTTAAGTGGGTTTCATTGCTTCTAGTCCCATGGGAGAGATCCACAAGGATGGATACACCAACAGCAGAAATGCCAAGACAACCATATACACTGTGATCTGCTCAAACCTCAAGGTAGACACATAAACCCTCCAAATTCTCCACAGACATAGCCATTTCCTGAACAGCTAAATGTGCAAGCAGAGTTAAGCCACAGGACTCTCCTGCCTGTGTCAAGGGCACTGCACTCCCTTCCCAGCCAAGACTGAATCCTCCTCCTCCTCCCACCAGGGATGACCCCACCGCAGAATGGTGAAATAACTGAAGGTTTGTGCCCAACAAGTCACTTTTGGCTTGCTTCAAAGCCACCAGATCTTTGACATTCAGTGGCTAAGAAACCACTGCTCAGAGCATTTTCTTAGAGGGTGTGGAGACAGATTTACAACAGGGAAACCTTATGAAATCCTAGGCTCTGGATTGAACCCATGGTGTCCAGTCTAACGGAGGAAAACAAGTAAGACTTTCCCTGTTCCTGCCCTCACTTGAAATGTGATGGTTGGGAGCCATGCAGATTAGTTCAGCCCTTTTTATAAAGAATACAATATCCTGGAGGAGAGTAAGCTGTCTGGCACCCGTGGGGAGAAGACCTTCCAAGTTTTCTGCAAGTGACTAAAATGCATTCCCAGGCCAGCAAGGTACCAGTGTGCCACACTAGCAAGGAAAGCACAGCTCACAGCCCTGCGTGCACCAATGCAGTGGTTTTAAGTGCTGTTCTCTGTAGCTCTGCATATGCACATGGGAGCTATAGGTCACTGCAGGTCTCTTTTTTCAACAGGTCTCAAGTCCTCTTCTATTTTAGCAGGCAATATTTTGCCCCGTGGTTCTGTCATTTAGACTGCTACCTGGTTAATTTAGAAGCAAGAGCATGTGGGCATCACAGGGCTATTGGTGCGATGGGAGAAGGGATGAAGGCTGTGTTTGAATAGGGGTCATGAATTTCAAGAGCATTTATGTCCTAGGAGCAAGCAAAAGTAGAACAATAGTAAGTGTTTTCAAAGGAAGAGTTAAAGTGGGATCTACAAAGGGAGAGCAGGGGAGCTCCAAACAGGCAAGAAAATTGGAAGGGCAGGATTGGGAGGAGCAGGAAAGCTGAAAGAAGAAGGACAAATACAAAAAACGAACTGTAGATCTCATGCAGAGAAAGGACTGAGCTCTTCAGCTCAGTGGGAAGAATCTCAGGAGGGGAGCGGCTCCATCTCCAGTGGTGCACATCATCACAACCTGCAGAGTGCTGATAGCAAACCTCTGCCCTAGGATGAGCGAGGTAGGGCTGGCACGGCAAGGCCTGGCGGTCCTCCCAGCTCCTCAGGCAAGGGTTTCTCAAAATCACACCCAAGTTTTTACTATGGGTGGAGTAGCCCCACTGCACTCTGAATCATCAGGCTGTGGGCTGGCCATTGTATGCATTGTTATGAGGTATCTTCTTTGCTAAAGCCAAACAGAAAAGCCAGCAAAGCAACAGGAGGGAAGAGGCCATTACTGAAATCCTATGAGAACAGTGAGGAATGATGAAAAACTATGCCTCATGTTCCTGCTTTGATTGCACCGCAGCAGCAAAGTGTCCAAAGCAATGTGTGGTGGGCATGGCCAGGCCTGGGCAGCTCGGAGCGCTGGCTCTGGGGCACCTGGCTGCTGCTAAAGAATTGCAGAGAGCCCTAGAAACCTCCTGTTTTGCTGGTGCACTGCAAGCACAGGGCAAAAGCTAATCAGTTGTGCTAATTAAGCTGCCTATTGCTGGGAGAGGATGGGGATGTGGCTGGATGCCAATAGTAATATGGTAGGCGGGATCAGAGGACTCTGCTGACTCCCAGAGAATGTCTGCTGTGGTAACCTGGTAGTTACACTTTCTTTCTTCCCTCTCCTGGGGTCGCTTGTGGAATGACATAGCCTGTGACGCCCTTTTGGAGCCACATGCACCTCCACCTTCCCCTGGAGCTGTGTGGGCAGGAGCCACCAGGCCTGCCAGGAGCCATGGTGGGATGCAGTGACTGGGCTGGCTCTCCCCTCCGCTCAGCCCCGCAGAAGAGCTGCAATGGCTGGGGCTGCTATTGCTGGCAGAGCTACAGACTGGTGTTTTTTGACCTTTTACTCTTCCAGAGATAGAAATGGGATTTGTCTGAGGCTTGGAATAACTTCCTGCGATTGTGCTGGAGAGGGCTAGTCTGGCTTGCTAGATAGCTGTGTCTGCCGAGCTGGCTTAGGAATGGAGAAAGCCTCTGCTCTGTGACTAAGCTGAAGACAGATTTAAAAGATACCAAAGACACCACATGTGCCTTAGAGAAAAATAAACTGATAGCACTGTACATTGTCTCCAGTAGAACAACTGGGCCTGGGCTGCTTCTGGGTTTCTGCATGAGCCATTACAGCAGAGCCACTAAACAACGCCTAGAGCAAACGGTGCCTGTATATTGATGGGTATTCCTCAGACGCTAACTTATAAATCCTCTCCAGATCAGTGGAGTACACGTGTCTGCACGTGTGGCAAAGTAGGTAATGGTCTAAAAATTGATTCTTTGGGATTATGGGAGCAAGTAATAGTTGTGCAAGCTTCTCCTTCCTCCTCCAGCTTTCCTCTGTCTCCAAATGCAGCCAGCACAGTCAGGGATGCTGGGCAGAAGCTGGGGCTGAGGTGAGGGAGGACTTCTCTGCTTTCACTGCATCTGTAACAGTCTTCTGCATCTTCTTCATTACATCTTTAACTGACCTTTAGCAGCTTTTAAAAGTGACATTGCCAAGTTGGATGTTTTCAGCACAACTGTTTGGCTGTAGAGGAGGAGAAGCTTCATTGCCTTTGCTAGGCTGAAGGCTCTGGCACTGGCTGTGGTGGACGGACACCTGGAGAAAGGCACTGGATCACTCTATTCCTGACCAGGAAAGAAACTAATAGCTACAGCCTGACAAATTCGTGCATCCCTGCGAATCCAAAAAAGGGCTAGATGAAGACATGGTATTGCAGTACTCCTCAGTGACCTTCATCCATGACCCTGTGCACTAGACAAAAATATTAAATCCAGAAAAGATGGGGTTTGATCCCAGGAGTTTACAATCACAACCAGTGAGTGCACTGGAATTCGTAATGGCAGTTACAAGAACTCCAGTTTCTTCCAGGTAAACAAGTGCCAGCCTTTCACAGCCAGGCCATGATAAAGCTTTTATGTAACTCTTCAGCACTCAGGCTGACATTACTGTCCTTTCACACACCAGCTCTGACACATGGAGCCACTGCTGGTAAAGGCAAGGTAGCACCTAACCCTCACAGTGTCTTGTTCAGCAGAGCTGCTGGGAGTTCCCAGAGAATTAAGGAAAAATGCTCTTCGAACAAAGGCTTTTCAAAGCAAGCTTTTAGTTGTTTCTTGTATTTTATTCATCAGTAGTCAAAATCACTATGTACAAGTCATGTGTGCCAGTGTTTTCCTGTGTGACTCATCCACAGACTGGCTGCTTCTGACTATCCTTTCCTACGATGTGGAGTAGGAATGATCTTGGCCTTTTACTGACATTCCTTTGAGCAACTGAACACCTGGTGGGCAGGATCCTTGGCTGAAAAGGGTAATTTTGTACCTTCTGGCCACCGAACTCCAAGCAGTGCCAGCTGGGGATGCCCTGGCACTGGGGAATACTCAGGCCGTATCCAGGCAAGTCCAGCTATAAGCCCTGTCTCCTCCTGCAGATATTTCCTGCCAGCGTCAGCGCTCCCTGCTTAGACAGGGCTGGCAGCACGGCTGTCCCCACCTCTGCAGTCGGTGGCTGTATTTCTGCTGTTTCTGAGCATGACTCTTTCATAGTAGGTAAGAAAAGGAAAAAGCAAAAGCAGAGCTGTCCCAAAGCCAAGTCACATTTTTGTTGCAAGTAAGCACAAACACACGATTTCAACCTACTTAACATTTCTACCCACAGACCCCATTCACAGGTTTTCAGCTTCAAGGGAATTCAAGTGTGTTAATATGTATCAGCATATGTGATTTGTAATCTAATTGTATATTATGGTAAGAATGCTAACCTTATGCCTTTGAGCTGCAGTGCACAGCAATTCTCTTAAAAAGCAGAAGTGGTACTAGACTATGCAAGTTTATCAGTTTGTATTAAAGTTCTGACTCCTGCGTGTATTTCACTTACTGCTTTCTAAATAGGTAGCATCAAAGAAACCAGAATTTTGTATTTGCATACGTTTTTGAAAAAAGCCCTCCCCAAACCCACTATCAAAACAAGGTGAAAAATTTAACATAGAAAAATCCACCTAGCTTATTTCTCAGTAATTTCACAAATTAATTAGTTTTAAATTATTTTTTAAAGTTTTAAAATTCTTTTTGCCTTTTTACTGAGTTTCAATTCCGTTCAAATGCAAATTGGTTTAAATCACATAAAATAATCCCTGCTGGGGGAAAGAAAGCTTTCCACAGTGTTACCTCTTTAATACTAACATTATAACATAAAGACTATGAGTAATTGTATATTAAGCCACACAAATGCCTAGATATTTATAGACTGAGATAGAGTATCCATGTTAGCAAAAATAATTGCCACATTTATTCTAAAAACTCCATTCAGTGGTAAATCATTACACAGCAATTTATGAAAGTGTATCTCAAGAATGTAAATGAAAAAGTACCCGTGGAAAAAAATGAGGTTAAGAAACTATCATTTAATTCAGATATTTCTACCTTTTCATTTAAATTATGATAAAAATCGATAATATCACTGCTGTACACGCACGCGATAATGCTCTATATAGGAAAACTTTCTTAAGGTGATCGGACTAGTTTGGGAAAGTATCTTGAGGAGAGCTGATGAAAATAAAAATAAAACTACTAGTACTCCCATACTGAAAAAACCCTGTAGACTGTGATCAATGGTGTTGCATGCAATGCTCAATCACACACATCAAAACCACAGAGATGGACCAACACAGCATGGGGCATCTCTTCACCCACAGTTTAAAAGGAATCCAAGGGCTGAGTAACTGATCTTTTTCAGCACATCTTAATCCCAGCAATTCAACCCAAAAGTTCTGCTTGCTGTTCAGTAAAAAGCCACCACACATCTTCACAAGGACCATGAGAATAATGCATGTTAACAGATTCTTCTGGGCTTCTCATACGTGTGGGTTTTCCTCCTGCTCTCACTGTTAGCAGACTCTGAGCTAGTGACCATGGTCACAATTCAGACACATCTAGAATTTTATGTAAGGACAAGTATTCAAACACACCTGATATCACTTTATCCTTAAAAAGACCACATCAGAGTATATATGTAATAATTCACTTTGATGAGCAAGTGTAAAGTAGGCCAGCGCTGAAGGTGTCTATCTAGGCATAAAATCACTCAGTGTGTAGGTGTGAGAGCGGCCTTACCATACCAACAGCAACAAGTCCCCCAAATAAACACCAAAAAGGAGTGCAAACCACTGCAGTTCAGGTCCCCGTAGACCATTTCTCGACTATACCAGAAAAATAAAGCCCTAGAAGAGAATGCCTGTTGCTTAGACTTGCTTCAAACTTCATCTCTTTTTCTGCATGGTTCCTCTCCTCATCATGAAGCATCCCAGGATTTGTTTATTTTTCCATCCAAAGCTCCTGGGCTTCTGACACAAACGCAGAAAGGCATCCTGCACCATGACATTGTGCTGTCCTTCCGCAGTGAGATACTCTCTCAAGGCAACAGACAAATTTCATGTCAGCAAAAATGGTAGATTATCCTGAGTTTCTATGCGCATTCCCATGAAGTCCCTGGAAGTCTTCGCAAAAAGTGGTCTGCAGGTTGACTACAGAGCTGAGAGCCCTCTGACAGCATCTTCCAATACTTAACAATGATTTGCTTTTGGTTTTTGACCTAGCTCCAGGCTTGCCCACAGGGCAGGAAGCGGTGTCGCTGTAATGCCAGAGGCCCTGGGTCTCTATCTTCACATTGCAAACGAAACGCAACACAATCGGCGCAGTCTCCAGGGCAGTGATCGTGTCAGGGGCTGTAAGCAGAAGTGTGAAGTTCACAGTCACAGGCTTTGCTAACTGAATCCCACAAAAAGTGATGTGAGATAAGGGCTGCTTGAGCACAGAGCAAACGAACAAACACCCTAGAGCACTTAGTCCTGAGACTTCTGCAGGGTCAGGGCAACTAGAAAAAACCCCTATCTCACAAGTCCAAAAGCATTAGTGCACTATTTAACCTCCCAAATTCAGCCAGCCAGAAGCCCTTCTTCTGCAGGCTGTTTTCTGAGGGTACCAAACAAAGCCATATCATTTATAAACAAATAATTTGCCCTTCCAGAAGGTACTTGGGCACGTGCTTCATAGTAAGCTCAGGAACCTCATTCAAACTACAATTCCTTAAAGAATTGAGCCTGCATTTTTTTGGGCTACAGTCCAAGTTTTCCCTGCCATTTTCACTGGCCAAAGTCTGAGCAGTGCCTGGCAAGATGAAGTGAGAATCCTGACTCCAGCTAAGTGATATTTTCCTATTTAACTATCTTCTCACTTCAGAGACAGTGCTGGCTTTCTTTCTGAAAAATGCTGTTTCACAGCACGTATTTCAAATGTACCCATTGTGAACAGCAGGAAACTGAGAGGACACTTCCTCTTCTAATGCAAAAGCCATGCACCACGGAGAGGCAAGTAAGCACCATACATGAACGTGTGCATGAGTGGGTGTTGAACACTGGATGCCCACTAATTTTGATTTGCAAGTGGGTCATGCAAAATCAGCAGGCACGATTAACCTCTTCCTGTCCAGGAGCTGCCTGGGAAAATACGTCCCCTGGGTTCAGCAGCAAAAGGGAGGCAGGGTTTTCTTCTGCAAGCTTTGCAATGATCCCTTAAGTATTTCTTTGGAAGTGATTGAGCCACCATCTCTGGACGTGTTTAAAAGAAATGCAGATGTTGTGCTTAGTGATGCGGTTTAGTGGTGCAGTTGGCTTGCTAGGTTAGGGGCTGGACTCAATGATCTTACAGATCTTTTCCAATCTAAATGATTCCATGATTTTATGATACAGAGATTTTGGAGGACGGGAACTCGGACTGTTTAAACAGAAGACCTGTTTGTGACTTTGAGTAAGGAACTTTTAATTGTAATGAGTGTGTAAGGCTTTGACACAATGAGTGTGTAAGGCTGCACAGAGGAAGGGCTTTCTCTATCGCTGTATTCAGAGCAATCTCTCTTTTGTCTCAAAGGCCACTGTGGCTATGACTCACACACAGCCATCAGACTATTAACACTTTTATTCCAACTAGATATTTCTGGCTTTCGGCAGCCAAAATACCTAAATGCCCAGAGTGCTTCCAGTGTAACTATAGAAATTACAATAACAAACAACAGCAGTTCAACCCAAGGGTCAGCTGAAGCCAAACTCTGAATCACACACTTATTTTTTACCTATAGTTATGAAAAGGAATTTAAGCCTGGATAACAAGGCAGTACATTTCCCAGCAACCTAGAAGATGCTCAGCCAGACAAGCGCAGCACAGATGCTGTTAGACGCTCACCTCTTCCACGGGAGTTGCTAGCTGAGGAGTGGGCTCTGCACAGCTCCCTTGAATAACAGGCAGCCCCCAACCAGAATACCCTCAGACATGCTTTGTAAAATCACTTCAGGCTAATGGGCTGTATGAATGTTGTGAACTTAATCTTTCTTCTTCTCTGTATTCATATTCCATATATTTCAGAGAGATCTTTATAGGGTTTCTCACTCTTGTTTTCTTAAGTTATAAGAAAGATTTTGTTCAAGCTCTAACGCTTTACACTTTTGGTCTTCCTATGCCGGCAGCAGTGGATAGTTCACTATCAGCTCTGTCAATAATTAGAAACTTCAAGTTGGAAGGGGTAGTCTCTTCTAGAAGAAGTCAGAATGCAGTCAAATTACCTTGTGTCTCAAAAACTTTACCTTTTATGCCTAAGCAAAACACACTTGCTTATGCAAGACACTGCACAGTGTTCCTGCTTCAGCAAAATGGGTTTCCTCAACTCTAAAAAAAGCAACATTTACCATATATTTTAATTTTTATGGTCTTATAAAGAAAGGCAGCTCAGTAACCAAACACTTCCCGAGTACATAAACCAAAGACTGAAGTGTAATATGAGAAATCAGATTCATTACAAATGAAGAACAAAGTAGTCTGAATGTTAGAAAGCTTAACTCTTAATCATGTAAATATCCAACCTGATCTCTGGACACTTGTAAAAGTGCAAAGAATGCCTATTTACTCTGAATATAGTGGATGATGTGTACTTTAAACAAAGAGAACTGTCATAGGTCCTGCAGTTGTGTTTCTGTTTTAGTTATTATCTACAAAACCAATTTTGCTAAATTAGAAGTATGTATCATCAGTAAATAAAATAGATTGGAATACAGTTGAGCAAGACCCTTATGACTCACTAATAAACCATGAAAGAAAAACACCAGTCTGGAAGTATCAAACTTTCCAGCAGAGCAAGGACCAAGAAAATGTCCAACAGGAGCAGCAAAGCTAACTTGGTGAGAGCTCACAGTCTGTTACAGCCACGTGCCTCATCTTAGCTGAAAATGACCTAAGCTAAATTAAATCCAAAAGCTCAATGTTGACAAAAATAAATACAGTAAAGAGGAAAGGGAAAAATATAATCAAGTTATTGTTTTCTTCTGGCTTTCATTAAAACATACCAATGCAAAATACTGCCTACAGACTTCAAGCCAGAGCTGCACAGAGGAGAGAAATTCTGTCCTGTGAAGGCTGTGATAATTCTTGCACATGATACCCTGAAAGGCTGCCCTGAATATGAAAAGAGATTTTCTTTTAAGGTGTTGCTCTTGCTGTCCGAGTGTTGCACATGGCAACAGTGCAGAGGACAACGTGTACTAAGGACATCTAAAACTACAGACATTGTCAAGGGAATTTGGGGATGGACATCACATCTGAAACGTTTACAGCTTTCTACTGTGGATTAACGGACGTTTTGAATAACAAATCTTTCGCATTCTGTAGGGAGAGATACAGTTCATCCTCGTGCCATTCCCCAGGTCCCTGCTGATTTCCAGGGCAGGGATACCGCAGGAGATCCCTTCAATCAGAAAACCAAAGTCGTAAAATCCCTTCCTCTGATCCCTCCTTCCCCAACAACACTGAATACTTTTGAGTAAAAATGGAGCCGCAGTCACAGGCACTGACAGCTACAAAAGAGACATCTGAAAGCAGTGGTTGTACACAGAAAGCAGTAACTGCTTTCCTTTTTTTAGACTTCACGGCTTATTTGTTTAAACCACAAAGAGGCATTTGCATGCTACCCATTTCTGGTCAGATACGAAAAAATAAAGTAGAAATAAATGCAGAGCAAGTAACACCTCCTGCTAACTTTCAAGGTTAATTTTAAATCCTGAAACACTTTAGTAAAGGTCCATCACTCGAATTTACATCTTTAAAGAGGTAAAGAATATGATCAAACATGACTTTTCAAAGAAATGGAAAGAAACAACAGAACCCCAACTATTATCTTTTCCTATTTTAAACTTCATCCCACACTTGACACAAATTTAGATCTGAATGCGGAATTACTCCTACTGTTCTCCTTCGCTTATGACTCTTCCTTACCACATTTTTCAGAGAAGCAGGTTGTACATGTGACTCGTTAGGATGCAGTGTAAAAAGTAACATGTGTGCTCCAGCCAGTAATCCAACCAGGCCGGCGCTGATGTGGTTATTACAATGTTAAATCTTACAGCTAGATTCAAATGAAGTCAACTGGGAGGTAAAATGCCCTCTGGTCAGGGCAAAGATTTGTTACAAAGGCACACATTGCTAAATCAGCCAGAAATAACTGGATTCTAAAATATAACTTTACGGACGCTTTTCAGCCATGGAATAAGTGTGGCTGCAGCACCGATGCGGGCTGGGCACAGGACATGGACATGGTGCTGATGTTTTTAGGAGGCTTTTAAAAAACAGACTGAGAGAGATGGTAAAAGGCAAGCATTCACAGGAACTTGTGAGGATATTTAATGATTGATCAAATCCTTCTGCACATAGAAAAGCCTTTCCTAAGGAAAAAATACGTATTTTTTAAGATTTCACAAAGCCCAGGAAGAATCATAATGATGATACTATCTTGATGTTTGTGTTAGAAGTCATTGCAAAATACCAGGGAGCTCTTTCCCAGGGCTATGCCAAGGGAAGTGCCTCTTCTGTTCCCGAAGATTCTGATTTAAAGGGAAGACCAAAGACGGAGAAAACAGCATCACATTGGAAGATGATAAATGGCATTCTGACCTTAGTGAAACTAAAGGAAATATTCCTTTTCTGATTTCAGCAGGTTACGAGCACAATCAGTCACATACAAAACCCACATGAATGCACATGACAAAAATAAGCAATATAGCGCCACGTCTCAAACTATGGAAGTGTGCTGAAAACCAGTCCTTGCAGAGAGCTGATGGATTGACTGTAAGATGTGGGGGGAAACTGAAAAAACTTCCAAAGAAGCCAAGGGAGATTTTTGCAACATAACTCTTTGCCCAGTAAACTGTATTGTGTTGGGGAAATATTAAGGATTGCTACAGACAGAAAAGCCTCAGCTGCTTTCTGGTTTTGCACTCAACACTGCCTGAGATTTGTGGTTTCTGATGGTCTTGGTCTATATCAGGTACAACTCCAAGGGTTTTACTCTGGTTTTGATCCTTCCTGTAGCAGTTCCATAGCCATTTTTGTGTGCAATCAAAGCAGAACTTGGACAGATGGAACTTGAGGTGAAACGTGAAGCATTACTATCATCAAGAGGCAGCTCCAAAAGTTACAGTATTTTCTCAGCTGTATTCCAGGAGATTTTTTTAAAAAAAGCATTCTTACTGATTTTTATGGCATTCCAATGTGCTTCATGTTCTAGATGAAACAGTCCTCGTGCCATTATTTGATGTTCATATCAACAAAACACTGGGTGCTACTGATTTTGATCCACTCTGTAAGCATGGTTTCTCAGCCTCTTTGAAGTACCGATTAACCTTTTATTTTGGGATCAAACCAACATCAAAAACCTGACATGGGAAACAAAATGGATTTAGACACTTAAATAACATACAATCTTAGAAATGTTACAGTCTAGCCTGGGAGCAGCAGGATATTTGCACCTGTTTTACTCAATACTTCTGCATATTTCTGTCCCGCTTTTAAGGACAGAAAATTGGATTATTTTTTCACTTTTGAAAAAAGAGCTTGAAATGTCTTCCAATAATGTATTAAGGCAGCGTAATCAAGCACAGAATCTGACCAGCATCTTAGCAGAGGCTTGATTTCCAGCTCTGTGGTTTTCACCTCGCAGAGTATTTACTGTTTGCTTGCCAGTAATTACCACAACTATCTCCTGCTTTAAATTCTACTACAGAAGAAGGTTTCCAGTTTGTTTCTTTAAACTTGAAGGAGACTTCATTTTAAAACTGACTTGAATGGAGAACTTCCACGAATCAGATGATAAAACCATTTGCATGTTTGTTCTTCTTGCTTGTTCACCAAGTTAGGCGTTATTTGGTTCTGTCTAAAATGCCCTCGGCCAACAATTCTTTCTTGTCTATGAAGTTTTTGTTGTTGCTGTTTAATACACCCTGTGCCCAAAGGGACAAATGCTTGGAAGCGTTTACATTTTTCACTCGTTTCTTGGAAATCATGACCCATAGATAAAAAGAATACTTCTGCAACAATAAGAGCTTCTGGTCTTACTGATTGTATGAATTAACTTTTTTAAACCCATCGCATATGTTCATTTTTTATTCTGTGACTTCCCTCTTACTTCACAAAGATTGAGAATTACAGTGCTTACTAATATTATTGCACTGTTATTGTCATGAAGTTACAATATCCTTAATTTACACAATGATTTATTGAAAAAAAATGAACAGAGTTTTAAACCTATCTAGGAAATTGGGGATATTTGGATACTCATCTTTCAATAAATCCAGTCGAAGACTATCCTGCTGGTATTTTAAATATGTCGTAGGATATCTTTGTCCATCTCTTTGAATGTTAATTTTCCTTCTGTAACCTGAGTCTCCTCTCCATTATAATTTATTTCAATTCTTAATACAATCCAATTGCCTTGAAAGGCAGCTGTATTAGGAGTTTGCATTTGTTTAGTTCAAGACTTCTTCTCCATGGCTGATTCTGTGTTCATTCTTATTTGACAGCTAAAAAGGGAACTCAAGATTTTCTTGACTGCAAAATCAGGTGCAAAACCAGACCCATAATGCACAACTGAATTTGAAGACGCATGAAGCACTAAAATAATCCCATGCCCCTTCCCCATACCAATTCTTACATCCAATGCAATTTCTTTTTATTTTTGCAGAGCCAGAGCTACAGTATTCTTTGTTTAATTATTTTTCAGGATATTTTCACTTTTGTTCTTTTGATGTAAAGTATTAATGTCTTTAGAAACTGGCTGTTGCTATACATACTTTCTAATTCACATTTAAATAAAAACCCATGGCATATACCTATGATTAATTTTGGTTCACAAATTGCTTCAGCTCTGTGTTAGAAACACCATTTTGCCATGGTGTTACATGTTAAATGTCACATGCTCTGTGTTAGAAACACTTTCTGGGAGGAGTAGCTCTGCCCCCCTACACCTCCAGGACCGCAGCCCTATCCACAAGCACAATGAGCCCGCTCTACAATCTAGTTTGCAAGGTGTGATTAAAGAAGCTGCAGTTCAAGGGACAGAAACAGCAATGAGAGATCATAGAATAACGGAATTATAGAATGGGTTGCGTTGGAAGGGACCTTAGAGATCATCCAGTTCCAACCCTCCCAACAGATCTTTCTGTTTGTTTGGCATTTCCTAAACCTGTGGCTTCTCTGCTTCTCTGTGGGCTAGCACGGGCTGCAGCCACCCAAGGAGGCTAGGGTGGATGGATGCTGAGGGTTAGCCAGGAAAACCACCAGAAGGAAGAATGTGGGAGAGGTGGGACTGGCTGGATGTAGTCAAAAGCAACAAAGCCAAAGGCCTCTAAAGAGACCTTCAAGTCTTGGGCTGCACCGAGCATAAGACTTTTTGTGTATGCATGTTTCTTGCATTCCCACACCACAATGATGTCCTGCTCCAGAGTTTCATGTGTCAGACACAGCTGAGTGCAGATCCGTGACTCATTCGGTGGCCGTGCGTCGTCTTTGTGCAGAGAAAAAAGTAGCAGGACTGCGTCTGCAGCCAGGGCAATGTGCATGTGGAAGTCAAGTTCCCCAACCACAGCCAGGCACCATTTCCACAAAGGATTACTGTGAGTGACTTTTGATACCTGAGAATCTTCTCCACAGTGCTCTGCTTCCGATTTGGCCCTTGATTAATTAATGGCTTGACACTGTGAAACTAGGAATTTTCCCAACAGCACCATATTCAGGAAGGAGCAACTGAAACAACTAAATGCACTATGCATGCACAGTTGGACTCTTTCTTATTTCTCTGAACTAACAACATTTTCATAAAAAAAAGAGCAAATCCAGAAATAATAGTAAGCCAAATGTATAACATAGTCAGAAGTAGGTTTCAAAAGAAGAGGGGTAAAAGCTACCAAAGTCTTGTGTAGTTACATAGCTGGATAGCTCAGCTCTTCCTTCCACGCAGCTGAGATGCCCCCAGCTTTATGAGAATTACACCCCTGACCTTAGGAGCTGAGCATTAGAGGAGTCTCCTTCTGACATAAAAGGGCTTTGGTTAGAAGTTCATTCAGTCAACACATTTTTAGTAAGTGGATTACCAACAGGCACTGGATGTGCCCCCCTTCCCCACTGCCTGTTGCTGACTCCCTGCCCTGGGACTCTGCTATTTGCTGACTAATGAGAGAGCCTGTAGCGCGTTCCCAGAACAGACCCCGTCCGCAGCTCAGTGTTTGTACCGGGAAGAGAAGAGGCAACACCCTGCACTAGCAGAGTGACAACTGGCCGTTTCAGCCAACGCTTTTCAAATGAATTGCTATGCTACAATTATGAGTGCTACAGGCAGAAAGGGCATCTGGAATGGCAGAGCCCTCGCCAGAAGTGGCCAGTGCTTCCTCCAAGATCTTCATACAAAAGATCAAGGTTTGTTCCAGCACTTGAGCACTTCTCTTTGCTGCTCTGGAGGCTCCTCCAGCACCTTTACCGCAAGCACATCAGGCCACCCTTCCTATGCGAGAACAGTCCCTGGGCAAGTCCGGCGGCAGCGGGCTGAGTCCATGGGCTGCATTAACACCTTGGTGTCGACTGACA
The DNA here is from genome assembly GCA_033558235.1 of Neomorphus geoffroyi. Taxonomy (NCBI): domain Eukaryota; kingdom Metazoa; phylum Chordata; class Aves; order Cuculiformes; family Neomorphidae; genus Neomorphus; species Neomorphus geoffroyi. The sequence goes on along the minus strand of JAUMJM010000045.1, from coordinate 7,205,844 downwards.
CCACATCCAAGGAGCAATGGTGGCAAACAAGGGGTTTTTTCCTCTTTATGTCTCTTCCTAGCAAAAATCAACTTACCCAAACAAATAAAGCTAATTTTAGTTTCCTTGGAGCTGACTTCCCTGCTCAGCCAATTCTCTGACTATAGGTAGTGTGCAATTTTCCAGATGGCCACTAATGTTCAAGCATGGAAAAAATATAGTTTGGTTATTGCATTCTGACTACTCCATTGCACAAGTATGTTATGAAAGAAAAAGTTATGTAAAAATCATAGTGGATTTCACTATTTCCTATTTAACTGCTATACTGTAAGCTGGTACAAAGCCCAAAAAATTAATTTGTGTAGAAAAACTGTGAGTCAGCATGACAGCTTTTAACATCCTTCTGCTTCTTTACAATAAGACAAATGATGATGTTTAAATTTTCCTTTAATAACATAAAATCTTCCACTTTGACTCACAGCCCTTACGCTGAGAGACATATCGGGGTTTTATTTTACAAACAGTGAATACAGACCTGGATTTTTCTGTTGTCATTTGGCAGCTGTATGTACAGAATTTAATTATGGAGGATCAGAAATTCTCCTTGCTAAACACCATTTAAAGGTCCAACAGTGAAATACCCTCAGCCATGTATCCTACCCACCACCTGGCCCAAAGAATCTTCACTGGGGGCTCACAGAGTTGCTGTCATCCCAATGACTGGCCAACCCACAATGGAAACGACAGTCTGCCCTTAGATGAGCTCAGCGCATTTGGCAGTCTTAGTGCCGGCTCCAGGGGACCGTAACAAAAATAGGAGGGATTAAGGAAACTCTTTGCTTGCAATTCAAGTAAATATACTAAGGCTGAAGGAGACACAAACCCTGAACTATGCTCTTAAAACTGCAAGATGATAAAAGGAATCTGACAGGATAGCGTGTGGGAAAGTAGGGATTACCACTGCTTGTGTCACTGCGGCTTGAATCGAAGGGCTTGTCTGCAGTTTTACTAGCATAGCTGAGCTGCCATATAGCTGCTGGAAGGAGTATGCCATGAGAACACTGAGACTGGAAAAAAAGAACATTGTTCCCAGTTTAGTTTATATCGCTTCAGAAGCAGTTTAAGAGAAAGGAAAAAGATGTCACTTATCCCCAAAACATCTGAGAAGATGTTTATTAGCATAATTATAGTGATTTGAATTCATGCATCATTATACATCTATGTAATTTTCCTGTAGCTTGCACTGGAAATGGAACTTCTTGAAACGGTAGTAGGCATTTCATCAATGTTACACATAAACTTGTTCATGAGTCAGATTTCTGCTGTATCACAAACCATGGATTATTGGAATTTCCCATATGACTATATTGCTCTGGATTAACAGAGGTTTGTTAGAAAACCACTGGAAAAAAACAACAAGGTCCTAACATCGTTATGCTGAGAGGCAGCACAATGTGACTGTGAGGTGACAAAGATGCTTTTTCCAGGATCCAGCTATAAGCACATTATGTAGGTGATTTGCAAACGGAGCCCCAAAGTCTCACAAACAGTAAGCAGCAAAACAGACCCTTGGGTAAAGACAGATGCAAACTATACAGAAAAGAAAGAATGGATTTTTAGAGATTTTCTGAAGTTTTCCCTTAAAATTCCCAAAGAGCTGCAGTTGTCAGGGAAGGTGGAATTCACACAGGATGCACATGAAATTTCTCTGACCACTGAACTTCACTGCTGGATGAACTGGAATTGTAGGAAATAAACCCAAAACACGCCAGTGAGGCTGTTCCATGGCCTGAAGTAGGATATTTTCCACCACTAGAGATGAGCCTGCTCAGCTGGAGCCCAAGGCAGACGGAGAAGCGAGCAGTGTAACAACAGTGTCAGCGTGATGACCTGCACTTCTGGGGTGGCTCCTGCTCTGTTTGGAGAGGAAAGGCAAAGCAGGGGGGTGGAAATCACTCTAATGCAGAACTGCACTATGAAATACTGTTGTGGAAAGCTCGGTGTGCAGGCTAACAAAGTGCCCTGATGGGGTAAGGAACATGGCATCTGATGTTACCCCATGCCGCACACAGGGCAGGGCTAGGGTTCTGCATGGAGCCTCGCTGTTACTCTCCTGTTCTCACACATACCCTGGTGCCCAGCAACTCAACTGCTGGGCCATCTGCTGAGCTGCCAGCTTCCTCGAATTAGGGCTGCGACTCTTCATTCCTACGTGCATCCTTTCAAATTTTACACCCTCCCCATTCGAAAACTTTCTCCTCCTGCTTAATCCATTACATCATCCATTCTCACCAGCTGGGACTGACTGCTACGATAGTAGGTGTTTACAGCCTTCACACTGTCTCTCACCTTTCAGATTAATAACCTCACCTTGGGGGAAAACATCGTATGCACTTGCCTCACACCCCATGTGTTGCCCCATCAAACAGGATCATCATTTCGAAGATGGTACGGGAATTCCCCAGCCAGCGGCCAGCAGCCAGCACCTGCCTTCACAGTATGTATTTCTAGGTCCTCAGCATGCTGCTGGCTGAGTCATGCATTTCTTATGCCAGGCAAAGCAAAAATGGCTGTACCATGCATTGATTTTATCTCTCAAATAGAAAGTGAGATTTTTACTCTTTTTAAGAAGTCACCCATTTCTCTGCAACTCTGCTTTTAGTTTTCACCATCATTTTATCTGGCTGCAATCTCTTTGAGCAGAAAGTTTTGTGTGAAAGACGTTACACAAAATAAAGTGAAAACGTGCATTTTAACATATTCTTATCCATAAATTGTCTTCAGTTTCCAATTACAAGCTATAATGGTAAATGCTGCAGTTCCCATACCACATACCACCTTTTCCCAGTTGCATTGGAGCTACCAGGGGCTCTGATAATGGCAGATCTGGGGACATGCGCTCCTATCTGCTTTTCTCTCCCCATTCCCTTGTTGCTGAGAACCATGGCTCTGTGCTTCATCTGCATCCAGCCAATGATACGAAAAAATAAAGTGAAAAGCCTGAAGCTCAGCTCTGATATTCAAGTTGAGTGTTTAATGAAGACGAGATATCACCAGACATAGGGTATTGTTGTTGTAGTAAGGAATATGTATGGGAAACAGCTCAGATTGTTTAAATGTTCCCCCTAAATACAAATGCATTAGAATTTGAGACTGCATTTTTTTGGCTTATGGTTTTTCCTTAAGGTCTTGTATTGCTAGAGAACATGAGGTGCCATTTCTATTTCAGGATATTTTTTTCTGATAAGTCTAAGTATTTTATATCTGAAATCTTTTCCGAGAGGACAAAGAGGTATTCCAAGCAGATATGTGCAAACTGATAAATGCAAATGAAAGCTTCAGATCTAACCTTCCAGTTTGGCTGCGGACCTGCCCAATTCCAGCAGATTATTAGGACCAATGTTTACTTGGCCTTTCTATACATCACGGGTGCATGTTATTTTGGAACGGGAAAGTTTCCTGTCTATTGGTTGCACTCAGTTGTGCTGTATCACCATACCTACTTGCTGCTGTTGCTGTGTAAAGGTCAAATGCATTTTCTTGTCAGTCTCAGCAAAGAATCATGAAGATCCTGCCCAAAACTGGCACAGTAAACTAGATCTGGAGTGATTCTGCCTGACCATGTTTCCATTCAGAGCAGGTACACTGAGAGCAGTAACCCTAGGTGCAAGCCAGAAGTGACCAGGTGTGCTGCAACAAAATGATCCTAGGCCTTGTGATCATTAATAGTACAAGGTCTTATATCTGAATGCTTACCTCTGCTCCCTGTCTTTTATTTCTCCACATAGATGGCACATTAAACTGTTGCTTTCTTAAAAAAACCTCTGAACTAAAATCTACAACGATATGCTCATATAGAGATCCCAGTTCCATTTCCAAATCCAGTAAACCCGATATGAAAGAGTCAAACTGAAACCTGCCTGTGGGTGCACAACAAATCCTGAGCATGAGAATTAGGGCTGCTGCTGCTCAAATCTTCCCATAGCTCAGGTTGCTAAACTATATGCAAATCATTTGCTTGGAAATGTTCCTGAGACATAGCACTGGGGTACCTCTCCATCGCTGTATTCTGGAAAGGACTGCACCGCTACTGCTTCGTGCAAGCCTGCTCTGCCTCTTCACCTCCCGAGTTTGTGTTGCCTGTCCTCAAATGGCAGGTTTCACCAAAGCATCTCTGAACCCACGACAAGGTAAGTGCCACGGTGAGGGGAGTCCTTAGGGATTTAAAGCAGCAGTGTAAAGACATTTAATCTTCACCTAGGTAACCACATCTTACGTGAAACCTGGCCATGTTTGCCATCTTCTACCTCAACATTATTTCATTTGGTTTTAACAATCAAGCTGTTTGCCCCAACAAGAAGCACAGGCAGATGTTGTTGCAGCCCACTTGGAACGCTCTAATGGGTAAACAGCTTTGATTTACCAGTCAACAAACCAAGGTTACTTCTAAAGTTTATAAGATCATTTCAAGCACAAAGGAGCTGGAAATAGAATGAAAGACAAATAGGTCCTTTAGGAGGATAACATAACAGAACTGCAGAGGGTATAATTCACCCTCCTTTCCATTTAGCAGTGCTGCTGCTGCTGGTTAAAGCTGGGCAATTTGCTGAGCGTGGGCAACAAAGCCCTAGAAAGGACAGGCTGTAGGCTGCACTTCTCTGGCTGGAGATTTCTGTGTAGAAAATGCCTGGTAAAACCTTAGTCACTCTGAAGACAGATAAATCATAATAATTGCTCTTCAGGTTCTGAAATAAATGCAGTCTCTGGCAAGGGTAAAGGATTTGACAGAGCCTAAATGAGGATCTGAACTCCACAGGGGACAAGAAGGTCTCTAACACCCTCTCCTTCAGCCTGAAGGCTGAATAGTGGTTGTATTAAAAAACGAGAACTGTCTCCCACTGCAGCAGCAGCAATCTCCTAATGGAAGTAAATAAACAACTCTGATGGATACTAAACTTCTTGTTCCCTTTCTGACAGAGAACCTCAGATATTCTGCAAACATGTCTCAAGGTCTAAGGCACTAGAGGTTGGCTTGTGGCTGAAAATTAGGAAAGCTTCTCATTAAGTGAGCTATTTGGATACATTAAGAAGTACCCCTAGCCACTCAAATTCCACTCCTCCATTCAAGGAGTGCTAACAAATAAAAAGAACATTTAAAAATCCCTGCAATTTAGGAACAAGAGTAACTGTACTTGGTATCATTGGCTCTTGTTGTAACTCCTAATTTAATCCTCCTCTAAAAGTTTTATGGTAAATGTGGCATTTTCTGGAATGCCTCAGTTCCGAAGGTCTCTGGATAGGGGGCACATTTACATTGTTTCTTTGTAGGAAAGTAACAGATTTGTGGAACTACAAAAACACCACAGAGAAATCTCTAATGGCATTGCATGAACTCAACTGGTTTAAGTTACGGCTGTGGGCTTCTTCCCTTATTCACAAACAAATTACGCGCCTCATATTGTGTCACAATAATTTGTTTATAAGTAAATATATATATTTAAGAAGAGCTTCTAGAAGAATTAAGAATGTGCTAAATTAACTCACACATGAGCACTCTGGGTGTGTTTGTGCCCCACCTCCTGCCAGCAGGAAGGTCTGACAGCTCGCAGCTGCTCTGCTGCAGGCCCAGGGCTGCCACTCATGCGAGAGCAGCGGGGCCAAGGGCACGGCAGGACTGGAGCAGCGGGGCGCAGTGCCCGTCTGCAGTGGCACCCACAAGGGGCTGGGAGGGGACTGAGGAGCTCTGTGGTGGGGGAAACACAGCCCGGAGGAACATCCATCATCTGAGATAACATTTTGGAAATAAAGTTGGAGGTCGCTGTCTGCAAGTAATGACGATGCAGCGATTGTTCCTAGGATAAGGGCTGCTTCTGCTCCCACTGGCACGGATGGAGGGAGGACTGGCCTCTAGTTTTCATGTTAACGGCTTGCAGTTCCCACCATTTACTGAATCCGTCGCTGGAGCTTAAACGAGAGACCGTCGTGGTAAAGTCTGTACAAGAGGAGCATGCACAGGCAGCAGAGGAAGGATAAAAATGACCCTGCGGTAGAACAAGGCACTCTCACACATGCTCACAAGCCAGGTTTACAATATGTTTAGGCAGTTAAAGGTGCAAGCAGGTACCTAGGGCTACTTGCACAAGAGCCTAAGCACGCTTTTGTATATCTGGTCCTTGGTAACCTGCCAGACTGTCCCCCAAATGACAATGGACTCAGATTTCCTGTTTCTGGGTTCACAAGAGCACATTTTCTCGAAGCTTGTTCCCTCTGTCGTATTTTCCCTTCTGGGCACACCTTGGCAGAGTGAATTTCCAACAGTTCCCCATTCCCTTTGACACCTCAAAGTAGCTATTCAATTCACAAGCGCATGAGGGGCCATGGTTTTTCCAGTTTCCCTTGCAAACATGCTCTTCCAAAGAAAAAAACCCAAAATACTTAATGGAGCTCCAAAAGTGTCAGTTTTAGTACATTCACATGTCCAGAAATTCTGCTGTAATTTCCTTCTAAATAGTCTGGGGTTAATGAGACTTAAGAGAATGATAGGAAGGAAAGAAATAGTTCTATATTCTCTTTTTTTCTCAACATGTCCCAAATGTCACCTCTGACCTGGCTTTCTATTTCTGGCATGGACTAAACTCCCTCTATTTATTTAGCAGCCTACACACCATTACAGTAACATAGCAACAGTGCTTTCAGTTGTGAATTTGAAAAAAAGAAAAGGAAAAAAAAGAACATATTTTTCGTAAGAAAACTGTTAAAGCATTGCAGTCTAGTAACACTTCAATAAATGCTTCTACTTTTCCCTACAAGCCCGTATTATTACGTTTCCAGTCTGCAAGCTCAAAACAGAGGAATGCACAGTGTCACCGTCACGAAGCCTATTTTTCCAATGTCAATCACTGTCCCCTAACCTTTCTCTTTGTCTTAATGATGTTTCAGCTTGAATATTTCTCAGGCTCAGCACGGACGAAAGCAGGAGTTTGGGGTGGATACTGAAATAATGATGGGATTTATCTGGTGCTTCCCCTCACTTTTCAAAAGCGGTTCATCGTTACTTTATAATCCATAGCTCAACGGTGACATGACGCTCAGAGTCATCTGTCAAAAAGGAACACTGTAAAATGCACAATGCAAAGTTGGAATAATAGTCCCCTTTTCAGCTGACAGTCCAAATCCCTCTGTTTTAGAGGAAAAGTTAGCCAGTGAAGATCTGTAAAAACAGCCACGGAATATGCAATGAAAACATTTTGCAAATCCTTTTTCAGTGAGAGCAATGTCCCTAAGTATCTCAAAAAAGCAACTCCCTTAAGTGGTTCTTATTTTTAAATCTAAGGCCTCAGTGAGCACTCAATCGTTTTCTTAGGATGGGTTCAAAACATTGAACTTATTAAAAATAAAACTTCTAAAGCTTGCAAAGCTTCCACTATAAATATTAGTAAACAATATAGATGTAGTAATTGGAATAGCAGTGAGCACTTCATGAAGCAGTGTACAACTTCTCATGAAACTGTTTCTTCACTGCTACTGCAAGCTCAGCTGGCATCTCTTCAAATGCTTTTTCTCATCTCATAGCGATTTTATCAGCACACAGTCACCTCCAAATGTCAGTGGCTTTTCTGGGGAATTGGTACCAGATCTTGGAAGCACAGCTTTACAGCAGGCGTGCACAGTCATCCCTCCCAGCGTTTATAAACTCAGTACTTCTGTAAACTCAGTGTGTTTTACTGTACAGTTTGTAAAGTCTGGAAGGAAAACATAGTTCATGCTTTTTCCGAACTATTGGCTTCTCCTTGGCATGACCAGTTCATGTCAGCTTGGAAAAATGGCTCCACAACTGTAAAATCCTTGAACTTCTACAAACAGTTTGCAAGTCTGGCATGTAAACCCAGATTGTTCACAAACTATTCACTCTGCTGAGATTACAACAGTTGCAGATTTAGAAAGGGTCCCGTTATGGCCATTATTCTGTCCGACAGAATTATGAATACATAACCCACAGTCTCCGAGACTTGGGAGTCAGAGGATGAATAATGTTTGCCACTAACAGGGCTCAAAGAAACGGTTGGCTGTTAAAAGCATTGTCAAAAATGAGTCAAAAACTTTCAGGTTACAATCTAAGCTCCATTTAAATTAATACCTTCATTTAAGTAATTTTAAAATCATACTAATACTGACATTTTTCTGTCTTTCTGTAATATGCTCGATGGGAATGGATATTGAATAACTGAAACACACTGTTCAAGGCTTTTGTGGAAAGCTACAAAGCAGTTTTGACTGCAGGGGTCAGGTGGGGTTTCTAGCATCAGAAGGGAGGGGAATAACAAAATCTCTAAGAACAGTTGTCTCATTCTAACAATTACAAAGCCACAAATGTATTAGCCTCAGAAAGGGAGAATTTTTCTACCATGAAGACTAGACATCAATTTTGTTTTATTTTTAACAAATACCAAGTTGCAGCAGATTTTAGAACTGAGTTCTGCATGGCTGTATGTTTGGTTTTGTGGTTGGTTTTTTTTTCAGATGCAACACAAACTGAAACAAGTCAAGGATACTGTAAAACAGAAAAAAAAAAAAGTTGTATTGCATTTTATTCAACAGTTAAATGAAAGAGGAGAAAATCTATTTTATCTGGCTGGATATAATGCTTTGACATGCAAATTTCATTTCAAAGATGCCAGTTTTTCCTTGTCTTATCACATTACTAATTCATTTCCATATCAAATGAAAAGGACAAGAAAGCAAATAAAATGACTGTTTCTCTACAGAGTAACATTATAGGAATAAACTTGTCCATTTCCCTAAAAACCTATCAAATGGCAGAATACACATTCATAGCATTTCAATGCATCATTGCTAGAAGCAATGTGTTTATCCATCCATATTATAGTTTTCATGCTACAACAAAGAGTTCAGCAAAGTACTACTTGTAATGCTTTGTCCTCTAAGACATGTTCGATTGTATCACTAGTTTAACAACCACACAAGTTATTATTTCTTTCTCTATTTCAAACTAGCATATTTTTTTTAAGTCTCTACTTTTGAATGCAGAGACCTGATAACTCACAGGTTTCTGTTTTGAGTATAAACCAATATCTGGACATTCCTGTGCACTGAAAACATGTAGTCAAAGATTAAACTGGGGCTTTGGGGCTAGTATGGCTCCACCCAAATAAATAGTCCAAGGGAAACTATTCTGCTTCACATTCTGATACGCAGGTTGCCAAGAACAGCAGTGTTTTTTAGAAATTATTTTTTTCTTAGAAGTCAGCCTATCTCATTAAACATTGCACTTAAACTACCAAAACATGGTTAGCATGGAAGAAAATCGTCTAGAATAAACATCGCACTTAACCTACCAAAACAAGGTTAAATGGTAGAAAACGGTCAGGTTTGCTCTTAGCTAACTACAAATGTTTAACTCCTCCCTAAAACAAATTTTCTGCTGTTATGTTACCAGTGAGATCAATTTGTTCAGGATTTCACAGAGAGCATCTGTATGAGTCTTTGTTTTCTCAGAATTGAGTTCTTCCTTAATATACAAACCAGACAGAATATACACTGAATTCTAAAATTAAGTAACAGGAGGAAAAACACATGAACAAAGCTTACCACTAGAACCAGCTAAAAGGCTCTGTCAACATTCTCCATCACACAGGACTCCTATTCTTACCTGGCCTATAAAGCAGAGTTACAAAACCTGCACAAGTTTGTCAAGTCAACTCAATTATTTCAATGACAGTCTGGGATGCTGATTTCAACAGGGTATGAAAGGTGGCCGTAACTCTCTACTCAGAGAGTACAGAGCCCAAGAGGTGAGGCTTCGTAGGAAGCATTTGGAAATAAAAAGGCTTATGGACAAAAACTAAGTCCAAATTTCTCTTTGATGGTTATTTTTCAGAAACTTCCCCCAGGCCCCAAACCAGCAGAAGTAGTACTTGACCTCACATGGCACTTGGGGATTTCTTTTAGGCAAGGGTGGCATTGTCCTCTGCTGACACCAGCCCAATACTAGGTCAGAGAGCAGCCACTCTGCATCCCACTCACCCTTAGCAGTGCTGTGGGACTCCTGTTCCTATTACTTCAGCAAACTCTTCCATAATTCTACTTTACTTTTTCTTTTTAGTTGTCAGTTAACTTCCTGTTTGTTCTCCTGTCAACCATCAGAACTTCAGCTAAAAATGGAGAAGTTGTCTAGATTCTCTTACCTTGTAAAACCCTAGCAGTGGGGTGACGTGGCTGAGTTCTGGCAGATTCCCCCCAACAATGAACGACAACTGTCTGCAGCCCCATGCTGCTGAGCCCTTCTGATGGCACTTCCTACAGTCGCACAGAGACAGCAGGAGTGGATACTGCTTTACTAGCTTTTTGCATCTGGTACCCTAACTTACACCTCTATTTGTCTTCTCAGACCAGACACTCCGAGAAGTATGGTAAGAGGTGCAAGGCTAAATCTTCTAACATGGGGTCCATTTTTGGACTCTTGTTCTAGAGATGCTGATAAGAAATTTTGATTTTCAATAATGTCTGAAGAATCCAGTCACTCAAGTAAAGTGGGAAACTTGTCTTTTTTTTGGGCAAGTGGTCTTCCCTCATTAATCTGTATAGTACTGAAGATTAAAAATAGCTCTTCAGCTGGGGTACAGCTGTGCAGCATTGGCTTAAATGGAGCTGCACTGACTCACAACAAGCAAGCATCTGTACATAGCCCTTTACTATTGCAAACCACGTAACTGAACACCAACAGTAAGTAAATACTGGCGTGGCATTTGCGGGAGTCGGCGGGCAGACTCACTACCGCTGCTGCTTTTCACCAGTGTGACAAACTAGAGGACAGCAATCTTAGGACAGGTTGAAATTAGGTGCCATCTCCTGCCCCTTATCAGCACACGAATGTGTCTTGTCAATGGCACTGGTCTCTTATCTCATTAGACATCCTCTGTGCCTTCTTCCATGTCTTTTTTCCTCTCACAGTGACTTTTTGCACTGGCTGTAGTAATTGCTTTGTTTTCTAGGCCATGAAACCATTCTCCCTCCTCTCCAATAAACAGAAAAAAAAGATCACCAATCAGTGAGTGGATTTATTTCCATATGAAAAGTATCAAAAGCTGGCTGTTCAAGGCTGACATTACAGAATTGGGATAGGTGAACATCACCACCCTGAGCCTTCTTAATTTTTTTAATAAGCATTTTTCCCTTGTGGATCTGAATGTCTAGTCTAAATCCCAGGTTGGATGTATTCAGCGCTAATCTAAGGCACTGAGAAATCCATCAAACCTGAAGAAGATTCTCCCATGATCCACTAATACCAATACCAAGAATCTCTGTTGGGGCCAGGTTTTCCTCCCCTGTGGCTGAGTGTCAAGCTGTGCCCGAAACTTAGCATTTTTGGTCTAAAGCATGATGGACTTCACCTCCACCACTACCACTTCCCAGCTTTTGGTAGCAGCTCCTTCCTCTCTCCCCACGCCCCCAGAGCTTCGAGGGTTCCCCTGCAACCCTCAGTTCCCCACAACCCTGCCTGGTGAGAAAAGCTGGAACCAAGTGGGGAAATGACAGCAGCACAGCTTTCAGGTCACACTTCAGGGACAAAGAACTGCAACACAAACCAAATGCTCTCCCAGGAGACCTCTTGCAGAACTGCCTCTTTAGATAGTCTGACGTACTGGATTCATGGTTCAAGTATCAGATAGAGCAAAAAGCATTGTACATGCTATTAAACCACTATTAGAGTATTTGCCTGCTGAAGTGAAGCTCTCCGTGCTTTCTAATGAATTCTGTGCATTTAGCGTTAAGCTCTCTGTTTTTACAGCAAGTTACACTTGGGTAATTAATCTTATGTTCGTTTCCTGCACATGTAAGAGAGCAGCCTTTGTTAGGGAATGATAAGACACTTCTAAGAATAGTGCTACTAAGAGCATCAGCTTTGTAAGACATTACAGGAAAAATATAGACTCTTAACACCTGCTTTTTGCTTTTCTAAGTTTGGAAAATAACGTTCTGCTTACCAAGAGCCAAATTCTGACTTGTTTATGTGTAAAAAATCCAGTTGCTTTTACCAGAGAACAAGCAAAAATGAAGGAATACTTTGGTCTTTAGGCTGCAGTCTCACAAAGATGTATTTGTTTAATTTTATAAACACTGTAAATATTCCCAGTGACTCCAGCGGGACTATCTGCAGTTCCCAGTCTCTCAACCTGAATTCATCACTTTGTGCGGTCTCTTAACTACAGATTCCACTGAAATTAATGGAATTTTCCTATTGATTGTAATAGATTGAGGATTAAGAATTTATTTGTGTGTAAAACAAGAGACCCTCAGGCTGGAATTTACAAAGGCCGGATGCTGAGCTCAGGAAAACGTAAACTGGGAGACAACCCCGGGAGGGCAACTGAGCCACTCCGGTGTAGTAGAGGTCCCAATGGGCAGCAGACCAAGCCCGCATTTGAAGCTCCCTGGAAGCTTCAGCTCAGACCCTGGGTTTTGCCAGCTGAACACAAAGGGTGGTGTAAAGCTTGGGGATTTATGTATGTTGTCAGTTCAGAAGCAGAGCCAACACCATTCTCCTGTAAGCGGTTGACACTTGACACCTACTGAAGTCAGTTTAAACAGTCATTGTTTTAAAGCTTGTGTTGTTTTTAAGCAGTCACTGTGGCTCAGCCCGAGTCATCTACCACTCCAGCACAAGATGCACAAACTATCATGCTAGTGAAACTACATAAAAGTGGGGAAAAAATAGTTTACAGCGGGTAAGAGCCAATTTCAATTTGGTTTGTAGCATCTGCTGTGTAACCAATCATATGAGAATGAACATTAATCTTCGCTGTACTTGCAGAAGATTTCTTTCTGCTTTATTAGGGACAAAGTAGTAGTTTATCCTCCTAACCAGAAAACAAAGCCTAATCCGCAGAGATCTGGCTAATCTAGGGGCTGATGTTTGAAGAATAACATAGACCCATTTCCCTAGGTTTTGTAGTGCAACATCTGAGCAGAGCAGGCTGCAACTCGTCTAGTGAGCTGATCAGAGCCCCTGTTGTGACTATTATCTTGACTGTATAATGAGGGCTTTCAAATCCCAGCTTTATCACATTCTGTTTTCTCTACTTTGCCCTTTTATGAATATTGAGTCATCAAAAATAGCTCAACTGACAGAGTTACTAATGATACCAGCTGGGTGAATCAGTGGCTCTTACATTGTCTAGTGCCTGCTATACAGTGCTATTAGTACACTCGTTACAAAACACAACAAAAATTAGATATCCATATTTTATTTGCAGCTCCCTTGAGACGCATCATAGTGATTATTTTAGAATTGGAAAATGCTAACTGAACAAAGCAGATATTCGGCCATTTCAATGCAATACTGTGATCTAAAGGAAGAAACTGGCTTAGAGTAAGCTAAAAGTAAATTTTAACGTCAGCAAATGATCCTTTCTCCTACTTTTCAGCGCAAAGAAAAAAATACACTACCAAATGATATCCACTACATTCATCGCGAGACAGTTATTCCTCATATTACTAGAAACAGCTAACATCAGCAGTCCCGAGAAAAAATGCTGATAAACAGAAGTGAATACGACAAATGATGTAAGCTGTGTGCATGGCTCGGGAGTGCGAGAGCCGCAGAAGGTGGCAGCCCTCTAGTCCGGCTCAGGGCTCGGCGGTGAGTTAGTTAGGTTAGGAGTGCATGACTCCCGTCGTATTACTGGTTACAAAAGTGCAACCGCAGTGACAACGTGCCTGATGGAGAACCATCACAAATGAGCATGCAAAACGGCCCATGATGGGCTTACATTTTTAATGGTGTCCCAAGCAATTTTTTGAGGGTCATTTCTTTCTACCCGGAGTGCCTTCCTCGCAGCCCTGCAAGGATACAGTTCCCGACGTTTGCAACACACACCCCCTTTTTTCCCCACCCCAGAAAACAAGGCAGGCAGATGGAGAACGAAACAAGGGGCCCCCTTCACACAGAATGCAGTCGCAGCTCTCCATGCGTGCAGCCTCGCTGCTTCTCACCAGCCCCCTTCACCTTTCAGCTCTCAGGAACTTTACAGCCAGGCATCTTTCAGCACCTCAGACAAAAAGTAAAGCTCTCTCCTAGCAGCTGCATCTGGCATATTAATTTGATGAACAAAACCATCGCAGATGCTGCCTTTAGCAAGTGTCATAGAAATTACAGAGCATCTGAACAAAGCAGAGCCTCAGAATTTAAAGTCTTAGGGGTTTTTTTTCATGTTCTTGCCCTTCCCTAGAAAAGTGACAGCTAAAATTCTGTTACAACAATTCTGTTAGTTACGGCAACATTAACTGAAACCGAAATGTGGTTTTTAACCTAAGATATGTTGCATAACGCCTGAAGTATTACAAACTCACGACCCGGGAAAGGTTAATTCCAAAAAGCACAAGAATATCTGTGAAAACTAAAATACCCCCAAAAGCGCACGGACTTCTAAACCTTTTTGTTTTGGTCCAAGGCGAGACACTCCAAAGGGAGAGCGAGCACCCGAGCACATGCCGAGACCCGCTCAGCCAGAACCATCACCAGCACTTACGTATCTCTTGAGTTTCTTCTCGGGGGGCGATTTAATGAGCCATCCGGTGCACACCACGTCCCCCGAGCTCATGGTCCCCCCCGGCGCGGGGATCCAGGCTGCGGGCTGCGGGCTGTTCCCGGGAGCGAGCAGCTTCCTCCAGCCGCGCTCCGCTGCTCCAGCCCGAGGAGGAAGTCATGACATTGATCAGTGACACGGCCAGCCCTGCCTCCGCCGCCAACACAATGCAACACACCGAGCACGTGATGGGCGGCCGCGGCTCGGCGACACCGCCACCGGCGTTCCCCGCACCCCGGGGATGCTCACAGCCCATGCCTGGGGATACGCACAGACCCTGCCCCAAGGATGCTGGCACACCCTGCCTGGGGATGCTCGCACACCCTGCCCCAAGGATGCTCGCACTCCCTGATCCAAAGATGCTCACAGCCCATGCCCGGGGATGCGCACAGACTCTGCCCCAAGGATGCTCGCACACCCTGTCTGGGGATGCTCGCACTCCCTGCCCCAAGGATGCTCACAGCCCCTGCCCGGGGATGCTCGCACACCCTGCCTGGGGATGCTCGCACATCCTGCCCCAAGGATGCTCGCACACCCTGCCCCAAGGATGCTCACAGCCCCTGCCCGGGCAGCGAGCACCAAGGCTGCGCCCCAGGAGCTGCCAGCTGAGCGGTGACAGCACTGTCCGAGCGCGGTGACCCGGGCGGGAGAAGGGATGCAGCCTGGATGGAGGCTTGCTAGCCCGCACCTCTGCTCTGCCTGCCCACACTGAAATGTCCACCACAGCTTCCACTGTCTGCCTGGGCCACTGCTTCCAAACTTCACTTTGTGGATTTAAAGGGTTTTTTGGTGGCATTTGGTCCCCTGTATGAATTTACTACGAATAAACTCGATTTTTCTGGTACATCATCGCAGATTTTTTTAGGAACGGACTTTTTCAGAAGGGACTTCAGGGAGACAGGTTGCTATTCCACTGTCACAACTAAAAAAATATTACTGCCGAGTGCATAACATAGCTGATATCCTTGAGTTGGTGCCTCTTGCCAGGATGGGAAACTCCTGGATTTTCAAGGACATGGCAGCTTGTGTTTATTTTCAAGAAGCTGCTTATAACCTTGACTCAGATTTAAAGTGGACACAGTGATTCCCCACTGGGTTTTATGAGTCTGTGATTTCTGAGGAGCCTCATGTGCCTCTGCCTGGGCACAGCCGGCGCAGTGGAGCCAGATCCCACCAGGAGTGGTGACCGGCACCAGGCCTAGGGGAGAGCGCCACGTTTTCATAGAAATGTTCACAGCTGTGCTGGAGCTCTCCAGCAGGACAGGTTGACTGAGGCTTGTGGTGTCACTGCTGTGATCTGACAGACTAGAAACCACCCTTGTGGTTTTCAAGATTTTAAGCAAAAATGTCATAGCAATACGTATTTATTGTATTTAATATAACATGTACTATAAATGGTGTATATTATATAAATATGTGCCTTATGTACATAACTGTATAAATCTGAATAAGCTCATAGCCTCCCTGTTGCTAGTGTTTTACATTATCACTGGTCTTAAAAGAATCTTACTATAAATGAAAAATGTCATGAATAAAATATAAACCATTTATTTCAAATGTGCTCTGACTCCTCTAGATAGGTTTGTGTTTGAGAATAAGTGACTTTCATGCAGCCTTACAATATTATTTAATTCCCAACCTGACATTCTACTATCACCTTCACTCAGCTCTAGGTATCCTTTATCCACAGTGATATTTTAACAACTTCACATGTTTAATAGTAGGTTTGTGAACAAGACTTCGTAACACTTCTCCTTGGAGAGACACATCCAGCCATGGGACTTACTTGGGGAAGGAAAGTCACACTTTCCTTCCACATGTGACTTGCGTGTCACTCTGACAGATAAGATAGCCTTAAAACTGAAAGCCTTAAAACATTAGTTTGCCACAATAAAATGAATTGTGATGTCTTTCATGTGTTATCCCTGCAGTGTCATAACAATAACCATTTTTTACTGGATCATTCTTCAGACAGATGGGTTCCCCTGTCAGGTTCCTCCAACAAGGCAGCAGAGGAGACGGGGAGGGGACAGGACAGCGTGGTGAGGAACCTGCACTGCCAAACAGATCTAAACACCGAACACTAAACCACAGCCTGAAGGAGAGCTTTGGCTCCATCTTTCCTTGCCCTCAGTGCTAGTGCTGCTTAAATCACCAGCAGTCCACCTCTCTTCAGCCACTTGTCCCTGCCTTCTGCCACCTCCTCCGTTACACAGGCACGGTGTATTTGGGGACACACAGGATGAGTTGAATCAGAAATATGACTGGAAAAGAATGAGTCAAAAAAAGGGAGATTATTTTCCAGCTGGATCAGGACTAGTTTCCTGATCTGATAAATGCTGTGGCCTGCTACACGCTTGTCCTTGACCAGCGGAGGGGGTGATGCGGGGGCAGTAATAAGAAATCAGCAGTTACTTAAATTGGCACTTCTGCCCAAAAAACGCCTGCTGAGTGGTAGCCATGGTGACAGGGAGGGGTGCATCGATTATGTTCCCTGCTAGATGTGTCGCTCCTCTGTCCGACTGCTCCTGTCCTCACTGCTGGAACAGCTCAGTTGCCTGTGAAGCACCTGCCGAACTACTTGCACGCTGTGGTTCAGTGTATTCAGAATAAATAAAATCTGTGCCAGTTTACTTACGGTGCCAGTAGCCTCAGGGGAAATACAGGAAGCCAGAAATCATAATTAAGCAGAGCATGTGGGGGTTAACATGTTTGTTATGAAAGCTGCTCTGCCTTCTTGGTATTTGTGCTCTAAACATTAAAAGAGCAAATGAAGTTATTTTTTTACCCTAATGATTTTCATTGTGATGATAATGTGTCACTCATGTATGCATTTGACAATAGCAGGCTTAAAAGTGAATGGTATCTAGCCCCGATGGAAGAAGTGGGATTTCAGTTTTGTCCTGCTCCATGCACATATTTTTGAACCACTTCTAAATTATAAAATTCTTTACTTAAATCCTTTATCATGATGGTGAGTCACAGGGTCTTTGTTTTAAAAATCTTGGACTTAAAGATATATATAGAAAGTGAGCTAATGTTGGAAACAAAATGGAAAGTAAAGAGAAAGAAGAGCAAACAAAAACTGATTTTGGTTGAACATTTCTGCAAAACCCTTGGGGTGTTCTATTTTAGTTCTACCTTTTGCATTTATCCATCAGCATTCAGTTTCGGACTTCAAGTATGTTTTGAATGTATATGCTGAAATCACTGGCAAAAGCCAGTTAAAAAAGTTTAAAAATAAAAATTATTTTCTTAATATTATTACAAAGCTGAAAAGTTTGAAAGTGTAGAATTACATATTTTTGTTGAGGTTTATTTGTCTTGCATTTTAGGTGTTTATCTTATACATATCACATAGTTACCTTGAAAGAGATCAGGTTTTGCTTGGTAACAATAACATCGGGCAGTGGTACCTGCCTCTCCAAATTTGTTGTAAGCAGAGTTACAGGAATGTTCTCAAAGGTGACTGACCACTGAAGAAACCCAACCCAAAATTACTTATGTTAGAATAAAATTATCTTTCTTTCTATATGAGATTGAAGCCAGTCTTAGCAGTCTTCAAATCACAAGAGACATTTTTTTTCTTGATGTGACACTTCCTAGAATAAAGTTATAAGCTGACAAGCCTTCATGGATGTGAACTATAGCATGATTCCAGAGAAAGTGAAGAAAAATAAAATCTAAAATGTAAAACTGAAATCCCAGAAAGTAAAATCATTCTTTATTCTACGCAAATTGTGCAGATCACTCAGGTTCTGATATGTCTCAATCAAATTTCAAGAATCTGTCTTTACTTGGATCATGTCAGAGTGTTTGTCCTCACCAGACTGACCTCAGATGTGCCACTAGCAAAGATCAGAGTAAGCATCATCAGTTTGACCCTGAATGTGTGTGCAACGCACATCAGCCAGGTACCTAAGAGGAATTCTCTACTTGTCATTAAAGTACTGGTTTACTCGTTTTCTAACTTAGGCTACTGATATTTTGGAGAAAAACAACATTTGACTACTAATAAAATAGAAGATAATGAATTGGCTAATTGCATTTGATGGGAAATTTCTTCATGACCCTACAGGCAACGGATTTAAAGCATTAAGTGTGCTATATAAGCTTGCCTGTTTTTATGTTGCAGAGCAACTGGTGGTGTTGTTATTAATACTGAGAGCAGGGAAAGTCCTTGCTCCCCTGTGGACAGAATAATAATCATGGATGGAGAAGATGGGAAGAATCAGGAGGATTTAATTCATTCACATATTTACAGGTATCAAATCAGGAAGAGAAATCAGTCATCCAGACTGACATTCCTACAAGCATATATTTTTCCCAGAATGTAGGCCCACACTTAATTTACAAAACCCCGCAGGCATTGTGAAGGCTGAGGTGCATGGGAGGGACGGTATAGCCCTGGGAGAATAGCCCTTTTCTCTCATCTGGTGCCTGATGGCTGTTTACACAGGGAGCTCGCACCACACTTACTCAGCAAAATGCTAACATGCCTCTGCAGCATTCCCACAGCAAGCAGAAAAGCCCAGTGCCACAAAAAGACATGACACAGTAATACACGTTCCAGCTGTTCCTGACAGCTACCACTCTGCTCCCCCCTGTGACAAATATTTCACTCTTTTTCCATGCACAGGGACAAACCCAGCAAAGCACAGGGGGCAATTCAGCCCCTTCTCTTCCCTTCAGTAGGCTGTCCTCACCACTCAAATCAGGTCTAACAGAGCGATGCACATACATCGTCTCAGTGAGATGGTTTGTTCTTGTTGTTTAAGTGATTAACTACAAAAATTGGGGCCTGACCACTGGCACAGAGCGATGTCAACCCTGTCCACACTACACCGCTTCACTGACAAATCTATTCTGTGTGCACTGGGCTGCAGACTCCGTTGCCCCATGGCAGTGGCACCCATGGCCAGATACCTGCTTTCAAAGCAGGAGCTATTGTGAAACAAAAAAAAGACAACAGGCAGTTGAACGTTGCTGTGGTTTTGCTCCAGGAAGTATATGAACGATGCGAGCTGCATGTGGGTACGGCTTTTATTGTTGTGGACAGGGCAGAATCTAATTTTACCAAAAGCCCTCATGACACATCGGGAGAGCTCTGTCAATCTGTTTCAGAAAACAGACCCACACCCTCTGGCACTGATCTCCTCTGGCAAAAAGCAGCAGACATCCAGCATCTCAGAGGGCAGTTTCCTGTTCAGGAAAGTACGATGGAAGCGCTGGTGTTCTGCTCAATAGCATATTTATTTGCAAATGTACCGCTGCCTTTTTCTAAAGTGGGGGTGGTAACAGACAGATGCTCACTCTGGTACAAACCTCTGGCCCGGCACTTTTACCAGAAGATAGGTTTCTCTCTTCTGTCATCTGCACTTTAAAAATTGCACTTTTGCTACTTTTCAGCTTCTGTTTGCAGACTAGAAAACAATCTTATGATGTCTATATAGCCCGTCAAGCAAGTTGTGGCTGTTAATCTGCATGTGCATCAGCATCAACTCTTTCCTGAGGATTTCCTTGTGGGGTAATTTTATCAATAGCCCCTCAAGATCAGCAAATAATTGTTGCAGCTGAAGGAGGAGATACAGAAGTAGAGAAGATGACTTTTTATAGAACCAAAATATCTTTTCTAACTGTCTTAACTACTTTTAGAATTTAAAAACAATTTTCTTCCTTTTTTATATATAACAATGTTGAATACTACTCAGCCCATGTGTGAGAAGGTCTTTTAGTTAAGTTTACATGGCAATTTGGAGGAATTTACTTGTGCACAGCTAATGGATTCTGGTGGTACAACACAGTCAAATCTGTAATAACCAGAAATCCAAAATAATCTATTTGACATCAGTATTATGACATGCCTCTTCCAGATCAGAAATAGTAAATTATTATTAAATTTTAACTTTAATCTCCTGAAAACAAGGATTTGCTGAAACCAGTTTACTCTAAACTATTCAGAGCAGCCTGAAGTTTGGATGTGGCGCTTAAAGAAGGGTCTCTGGAAAGTCTGGAGAAACAGACAGAAAAAGAGGTCTGTAGTTTTATGTTTAAGTGAAAAAAAATCTACCGGCCATTTTCAGACTCACAGATGTGGAAGACTTGTCATGAAGCGCAAGATTCTGTAAAATATTCTGAGACCCGAGGACACTCCAGAGTGATGAGAAAATGAAGACAGGAAAATTAACATGGGACACTGCCTGCGTCTGTTCTCTATGTTGCCCAAAAATGTGTTACTGAGAGTTGCAGGAACCCTACCTCTCACGTTGCAATTTATGAGATATCTTCATGCAGATGGCAAAACTGGGTGAAACAGATACCTCCCCCTTCCAGGTTATCAAAGGAAAAACGAAACAGTACTTTATTTATAAATCACAACTGAATAGAGGTATAAAGCCAAACAGACCAGATTTCTGAACTATGTGTGTAAAAGGTTGTCCTGTGTGAAGAATGTAAACTCAGGAAAGGGAGAATTGTTTTGATGGCAGCTGTGTGCTTGAGACTGTTACAAAAAAGGAAGAATCATTACAGGATGAGGAAGAAAGAAGGCCCAGGCAATCAGGGAAGCAAAACAGCTAAAAAATGGCGGAGTGAGGGGAAAGGCAAAAACAGATTCTATGTGGAGTAGGATAAACTAAAATCAGCTACTCCAGTTTAACAGATCCTTCAGCAGAAATGGATAGCACTCTGGAAAATATAACAGGTTCAGCCTAGTTTCCCCCAGTGAGTGCATGTTGGCAAGTAAAATGGACAAAAAGGACAGGATTAGAAGTATTTTCACAGCAGGATAAAGCCTGTTGCAACTGATGTCATGGCTTTTGGCTTACGCAATGCATCTGCCATGTTGCAAGGCTAATGGAGGCAGCACTTTCCAGCATCCTTCTGCACATTTCCTGTATTTAAAGGAAATCCTGGTGCATGTTAAAACTTTGAACAAGAACTGTTATATTTACAAATAGTCTATGATCAGCTTAGGGATACCGTGTGAAATCAAACACACGGAAAAAAGTTTTTGCTTAAGAAAGGGATTATTTACTTCAGACAGAGAATTTGTGAAGAAAGAATTTCAACCATCATTGAAGAGAGTTAAAGGCTATACTGCACTGGCAGATATTTGAAGCTTTTTAAGATGCTGTCTCTGTTATGGGCAGGTTGTTTACGGATTTTCAGTATTGAAAAAGATTAGGGGAGAAAAGGACAACATTGTAGGGAGCAGCAAAGTATGCTTCAGTTTTTTTTCAGTTAGACAACCCTCTTTTGACAGATTTGGCTTTGATCTAATATCCCTCTTAAAATGTGTTTCACTTGCACTAGTCTCTTCTGGTCAAGCCTCTCTTGACACAGGACTCCAAGTTTCAGCAAAGTTGTAGCCTAATACATCAGGAATTAATGTATGACCTCCAAAGAAATCCTTGGTGTCACTGGTAAATACGCACAACATCATTGTTTGTAGGTGGGCAAAATCTGGAGTTCAGGACAGAATAAACAATTGAAATGTTGTTTATTAAAGTCTGGCTTATAGTAGCTTAAACTGATACAAATTAGCGTGGCTGCAATCCCACCCTCCATCTTGCCATCTATCTGTTTCCCTGCTGTATTGGCACCGGCCCTTGGATGTGTGGGCAGCTGAGTTTTGCTGTGCTGATCTGAGTAGAAATTAGTAACTGCCTTTGTTGTGCTCGATTTTTGCTTTTTAGAACCTTGAACTAACCTATGCTTACCTGCAGAAACACCAGTAACAGTGTCAGGAACACAAACATGGTGTGAGGGAAGGAGCCACAATGTCTGATTTCAAAGTTGCAAAGGGCCAAAGGTATCCCTATAGGTAATTAAGGTATCATTGCAATATGTTCCTGATGAAGCTCAGTAAATTAACACATTCTAATGCGACCACATAAACCTGGCTGAACACATCCACAAAGACATGACAGTCTTCTCACCTTCATAATTTACCAAACTGTGAGAGTTCCTGGCTCTCTCACTGAGAAAATGAACACACAGCAAAAGAAGTGGACATCAAGTGAAAAAACGTTTAGCAAAAAAACTGTGTGCTTGGGAAGTACAGCCATATTAGAAGACTTTGCAGTATCACAGTAAAGCTTTGGCTGCTAAAACCTGGAATTGAAAATGCAATATTACATATAAGATGGGAAAAAACAATGAGTATGTGCATAGCTATCAGCTCTTTGAACCAAATACAAAGGATGCGTTAACTATTTTGTTATAGTTTTCAGTGTTGAATGTTGAAGTCTTGTATTTGCAAACCCTATTGGCAACTCCAGACTGTCAAGTAAAATGAAAACTTGATATAGAAAACTGATGCACGATTATGAAGTCTGCATCACAAAAGAAAAAAAATTCCCCTTTCTATAAGAACACTTAATGTCAAGCCTATTCGAGTACATCACCTGGATATGCCTCTGCCTGTAACCAAGGCAGAACTGGGTAATCACTTGTTTGTAGCCATGAACTACATCGTACAGGGGCTGGACTGCTCTTACCTGCCCCGCTGCCACAAGGCTCTGCAGCAATGGACATCCTCAAAAATGACATCTTCAGTAAAACCTGGGTTACATATAAGTGGCACAGAAACCAAAAACCCATTTTGGAAAGCAAAGTTCTAGATTGTAAGCTCTGGAGGAGAAGGCTGAGGTTTCTTTGATTTTGCTGGCAGCCTGAGCGCACTAACAAGCTTCAATAATCTTGGCCAGCCTCAGCTGGGGCCTTCACTCATGCTCCCTGTACATAGACTCAGGAACCCCATTTGGGCTCAGCCCTGCATCCTCAGTCCCTACACGAGCTGTGTTATAGAAGGACTGGTCTCCAGCTCAGCTTGATGTTGGACCTGTCTGCTGACTGCGCCTGCTCCCGGTGGCCCTCACCAGATGTGATTCTGATCCATGGATTGGCTTGACCTTGGATCTGCTTTGTTACCAGAAACTCACCTGATGATCTGGACAGTCGGAGTCTGGCTACCATTTCTAGACCTGTCCTCCTTGCTCAGGTGCTGTGGAGCTGGACACGAGCTGGTGAGGCTCCTGCCCTGTTGGCCATGCCACTGTTCTTGGCTCACCACCCTTCAGGGAGCAGCTGGCCCTTGCTGTGTCATGGGAGTCAGCTCCGACAGGCCCTGAATGACCAGGTCTGAGCTTAAAGGGCGCTCCTGGCCCTCATAGGCAGGGAGGATGGCCAGGGTCTATAAGTGCTCCTGGGCCCTGAATGCTTGGTCCTTCAGCCCTGTCACCAGTGTCCTTTTAACCAAGGCAACTGTGAAACTGAACTGAGATGAAAAGAGAAGTATTTAATATAAGCAATATTTAAACAGCAACAGTTGATATAAGTGTTTTAAGCAAGCCTATAACACTGCAGCCAGGGTAACGTGTGGTTACTGCACTGTGATTGCTCACACCTGGGCTAGACTAACACAGGGACAGAGATAAAGCTGGCAGCTATGCAAGTCAACTCACAAACACCTTGGAGACAGCACTTTTGTTGCTCCCAAATCCTGTTTGTTTCTGAGCTATAAAGCTATTTATTGCTTACAGATAACGCGTTGTGGTTTAAGCTCTTTGCTAGGACATTTAAGCTAGAAATGCTAGTGTAGTACATGCGGGTTTTGGACTGTGACATTTGATGGGGAGCCCCCTGAATGTGCATGAAGGAGTGAACAGAGCCCAAATCAGGGCATACAACCTACCCAACGACATTCCTGACCAGACACTTTCGGTGTTCTAAGGGAAGGTACTGGAGCTACACGGTAAAGGTAAAAGATGGACTACAGATCTGATACATTTTTTTCCTGGTTCTTGATCAGCCCAGGCTGAGCAGCACTGAGAGCCCCCGGCCTGGAGCACGTAGCTCGGTGTCGCCACCTGGTGGCATCTGCCCACCGCACTGTCCGTCCTAAAACCGATTGTCACATCGGGGAAGACACAAACCACAACCGTATTTACGGGATCTTTTACGATTTAAGCTGCCCTCATCTATAGAATTAAGCTTTTACTGCTAACACGGTGCATTGATATGGCTTGACTACAAACGCACGCACTGAGTTACTTGGTTTGTGCAACTATCAGGAGGCCGAGCACTCCTACTCCCTAAGGTGGTCAGAAAATCTTTGAAGGGCTCCTCTTTATTTGATTTTTTCAGCAGGTGTATATATAGCCCTATTGGATTCCTTTGTATTTAGTAGCCACAGTTGCCGCTTTTGGGTTGTCATCTGAGTGACACAAGTTGTTAATGCTTGTGGCTTTGTATGAATTTGGCAGACTCTCAGTGTACTGAGTTTACCCGTTCTTGTGATCTTAACAGGTCTACTGGTCTCTACAACTTAGTTCTTGGGAGGTTTTCACACACTGTCTCTCATCATGTACTATTGCTTCCTTCAGCCTGCTTTTGGGTTACATTTCTCCATCCACACCTATAGGTAGGTACCTACAGAACTCATCCACCAAACTCACGTGAAAGGGGTTTTTATAACAATTTAGCCTATAACTTAATTCCACAGAATGCTGGAGTTCATTTAAAGTTACCCAAACCTAATGTATCTGTGCTAGAGAAATTAAGACCACTACAATTAGTCCTCTGATTGGGAAAGGTTCAGTAGCCACGGTCCCAGATTTCAAAAATCTTATGGTCTTACCCGGATAGTACATGGAAATGTCCCTGTTTCCAGGTATCACCAACTCTTATAATATTTCAGCAGTGACTTAAACGTAAAAGATTGCAAGAGTGAGCCTAAGTATATGCGATTTCTCTTTCTGACAAGAAATCATAATTGTCATCATACAGTATGTCAAGTGCTGTCTTTCTGAGTTGGACAGAGGAGGCCTCCTTAACTGCTCTGAAACCTTAGCTTGTGCATTCAGCCCCAGGGACTGTGTCTGGAAGACTGTAAAATAAGGAGTAATAAACCCAGAATACAAAGAGCTAATAACTAAATCTACAACTTTAACATGACAGTCAGCCCCCTGCCTCCCTACCGCAGAAAAAAACTCCCCAAATTCTTCGCAATTTTGCAAATATAATAGAAGAGCACACACAAATAATATATAAAGTAAGTACAGAAAAGGACTTCATTACTTTTTAAATAATTAATTAGATTATCACATGATAAAACTGTTGTATGACTGATTTTTTTCAGTCAATGTGTGTGGATCCACAGGAGTACACAACATAGTCTAAGAGAAGGAACTAAGAACATCTATGCAAAGTGCCAAATGCAAATGTTAAGCAAACAAGCAAAAAATATCCAAATGGGATCTTTCATGAAAGCAGCAGCTTGATTGTTTTGTACAGCATGTAATGTTCCTGTGAATTTCAAGGGAAAAGCAAGCTGTGACAAACACTTGAGAGTGTTTTTCATAAACAGAAACTACAAGCATTTGAAACTGCAGTAGGAAAGTCAAATATTAGAAGTGGTTAGTGAGCTATTTTCAGTAAAGGTTAAGAACAAACACTTTATAGACTGGAATTTTCCCACCTTAGGGACTTTTTGTGCAGCTAACAGTAAGCTTCATTTTCTTGATAGCCCTGCTTGGAAAAGCTATTTGGAGTATTCTTTCAAAACCAGTCATGTCATTCTTCTCAACTGTGCTATGGAAAATGTACTTCCCAAAGCTTTTAAAAATAAATCCTGCGTAAGGGCTACTGCAGACACTGTGGGCCTTGCTGTGTCACATATGACGCAACAGATGCAGAATGCAATAGGGTGCTAAATAATTTGGAAAAGCACTGTTACTGTTTTACAGCTGTTTCACAACATGGAAAAGAGGAATTTAGAGCTTCAATCTTCTGTGTTGGACCATAATTTAGTTACTGAATTTCAGAGTAATCAGGCAGCCATGGAAACAGTTCAGATATAGTTACTCTTCACAAATTGGCACCTTATCAGAGTCAATGTACAGATGGAAAAGAGGCCTCAGAGGTTTTTCTAAGTGCAGTGTGTGTGAGCTGCAATAACCCATTTGCTCAGTTTAGTCGTTGAATTTATGCAAAAAATCTCACTCACAGCTATAGAGCTTTTTACTACAAGCTTTTTAGCTACAAAGCTAGGGTTCCATCTATTACTCTGGACAAAATGCTCACAATCTTGCCTTTATAAGTAATCACCAGACAAAATGGCTGATTTGGAGCTCTCAGTTTTTTAGGTCTGCCATCTCAAGGATTGTTGTGGAATCCTTTAGCACGGGCAAAGTTACAACTCAGCAAATGAGAATCTGAACATCTTGCGTGGACAGCCAGAAATGTGTGCAGTGCATTGACAATAACTAAATGGAGTAGCTTCATCAGTGCGATTTTCAATATGAAATACACAAACACTGCTGAGTTTGAAATCATTTAATTAAAAAATAAGATTTTCCCATATGCTCCTCTAGTTTTTGGAGCTCCACGGGTGCCTCTTAGCCCTGCAAATGTTAAGGGATGATTTTGTCTCTCAAATATGGCCTAGGGCATTTAGGAAAACACACTTGCTATTTGCAACAGGGCTTGGAACCAGGGGAGTTGAACTGGAAGTAGGAATATTTCTGCCCTAAACCACTGTGTTTTACTGTCTGGATACTGCCACCCCTTTACCTTTTGCCAGCTCTCCATGTCAGCACCTGTGCTTCTTCCATAATGGGCCTGGAATCCATGTGCCAGTGCCAGGGCCGCAGGGACTCCTGCTTGGCAGGACATCAGGTGGAGAGCACATTCCACTGTTCACGAGAAGCACAGGGTCGCTGCCCTCCAGCCATCACAAAGGCCACAGGCCACACCTGAAGGACCTCAGCAGGACTTGAGAGACCTCAGCAACGGCTGCAGCACCTCAGGCCATTCTGAAATGCAGTAGATGCCTGTGATACCAAAAATGCCAGCAAATAAAATCTCTAAGACTCGTTTTGGAGTTTTAGAAAGCAGCATCCTTTCTTTCAGTGCTGAATGCATGAGGGAATGATTTCCATCAATCATGTGTAACGAGACAAGAGCTGGGGACAGAATGCATTTCCCACTTACATGGATGTGTATAGATTTTCCCAGAAATGTTATGCGTATTCTATTACTTTCCAAGGACTAATTTTAATGTTATTATGAACTTCACAATAGCCCAATCTCAGGTAACTGGAGCTTTGGAACCAGCTCTCTATCTCACCTTGCAGTTTAGATAGAGAAAGACTGCAAACAGAGGTGATTACAGAAGACACATCTGTTCAGCACAGATCACACTGAACACAAGATGTAATTCCTCTCTGAGCAGTGTCTGGAACACACTATTTGAAAAAACATGCTAAAAAGAAAACACCCTATCAGAGGGACATTCTATCTAACTTCCAGAAAATAGTTACTTAGATGAAATTTTAACTTAAATCAAAATATTTCACTTTTTGTAACAGTAACTACTTCTTGTATAACCTGGGAAGCACTGAGGCAGCCCATGACATCCCAACACCGCCCTGGGGCACGAGCAGAGCGATCGCTTATGGGCGAGGCATCCCTGCCTGTTTTCTCCTGTGGGAGCTGTGGGGCCACTCGAGGGGACGGGAGGCAGGGAATCTTGTGCAACGCGCAGGGGTACTAAAAGCCTCATACCCCTTCCCGCCATCGCCCCCCCCCAGGCGCACCAGCCACCCCACGCGCCCTATCTCGCGGGAGTCTCGCGAAGTCTCACGAGACGCGAGCACTGCGGTGGGCGGGGCGGGATGGGGCGGGGCCTGCGCAGCGCTCAGGACGGTGGACCCGCTCCCCCGCTCAAGCCCCCGCCTCCCAGCCCAAACACCGCACCCCACTCAGGCCCCGCCCCCTCCTCCTCCGTCCCGCTCAGGCCCCGCCCTCCCCCAGTCAGGCCTCGCCCCCCACTCAGGCCCCGCCCCCCGCTCCGCGGCCGCGCGCAACATGGAGGTAGGCGCCGCGCCCGCCGACAGTGAGCGGCCCTGCACCTCTGCCTCTGCGCAGGAGCCCGACGCCGAGGAGGTACCTCGCCAGGGCGGGCGGGGAGGGCTCCGGGGACGAGCAAGCCTGGCCCCCCGCCCCCGCGCTGGGGCAGCTGCTCCGTCGCGGCCCTGCAGGCCGGGCCCCTCGCCCCCCGGGCGCTCCCCCTGGCCCCGCGCTGTCCTTCGGCGTCGCCGTGGCAGCCGCCTCCGTCCCCTCCGGTGCTGCTTCTCGGCTCCGCCCCGCATCGCGCTGTTGTTCCTCTCCCGCTGTCCCGGGGCGGGATGGTGGCAGCGGGCGGGGGGCTCCCGTGTTGCAGGATGAACTCCCTTGCCCTGCTGGATGCAGCGGTGATGCAGGATAGCCGCCCCTTCTCCCCGATGGATGCAGCGGTGATGCAGAATAACACCTCCCTCACCGCCCCTGACCTGCTGAACGCAGACTTCATACAGGATGACACCCTTCCCTGCCCTGCTGGATGCAGCCGTGATGCAAGAAAACCCCCCGTTTTCCCCACTGGATGCAGCGGTGGTAGAGAATAGCCCCCCTCTGCCCCGCTGGATGTAGCAGTGGTGCGGAATAACCCTGCCTTTGCCCCGCTGGATACAGCGTGCATGCGGGATAACCCTCCCTCTGTCCCGCTGAATGTAGCAGTGGTGCGGGATAACCCTGCCTTTGCCCCGCTGGATACAGCCTGCATGCGAGATAACCCTCCCTCTGTCCCGCTGAATGTAGCAGTGGTGCGGGATAACCCTGCCTTTGCCCCGCTGGATACAGCCTGCATGCGAGATAACCCTCCCTCTGTCCCGCTGAATGTAGCAGTGGTGCGGGATAACCCTGCCTTTGCCGCGCTGGATACAGCCTGCATGCGAGATAACCCCTCCCTCTGCCCCACTGGATGCAAACGTGATGCAGGATAGCCCCCACCCTGGTGGATGCAGCTATGATGTAGGATAACCCCTCCGAAAGAGACCTTGTGGCTGCCAGCCTCCTCCAGTTAGTGTTTTTGAGGAAAAAAAAATAGAGGCTAAGATATAAGGAATGTAAGAAGTGGCGTATCCAGGTATCCTTGGAAACTGGACGAGATTTAACCTGAAGAATGAATCTCATAAAAACTTAATGATTGTGTGTTGTATTTTTATGATCTTGGCAAAAAAATACAGAAGTACTGATATTAGTGCAATCAGAATTTTAATTCCAAGAAAGGAAAGTCAGTTTTTTCCTGAAGAAAACATTTGGTAATTTTATTTCATTACTTAGTTAGTACTTGTGTACTAACAGCTGTGAGATACAGTACAGTGTAATACTGAGTGTTACCTGATTGTTCTGGGGGAAAAAGTATTGGATAGAGCTTATTCTGCAAAGTTTTATGCATCTCAACTGCTAAAAAGTTTGTGCGAAATGTTTAGGGAATGCCTGCCTGGAGAAATCATTTGATAGCAGTGAATGGTTTTGAATATTACTGGTGTGCTACTGTGCCATGCTAATCAACGTGTTTCTTAAAGGGGGAGGAAAAAAAAGGAAGGTTTTGTTCAGGCTGTGCAATTGGACTTCATGTTGAGGCCCAGGTCTGTTGCATAGCTGCACAGTTAGCTACATGGCATAAAATACAACTGGTTGTGCTCTGTTCCCCCTCACTATTTCACTTCACTGTAGATAGTCTTTTTACAGTAGTACCAAACCAGTGTCTTGTCTTAATGGCTAATTTGGAATGTATTTCCACATTGTGTATGTAAGTTAAACACAAGAGGGGTCCTTCGAATTATTCTTGATGCATCTGTTTCAAGTTCTTGACAGCACAGGTTATGAGAGTAAAGTCATTTAAAGCAGCAGCAGTCTCTTATTGTCAGTTGTTTATTTAGGAGATCATGTTACCTACCCGATTTAGGACTAACAGTTTTACTTACTAGATAGAAATCTCTCCCTCAGCCCGAAGTTAGTAGATTTGTTTAGGCTAGTTAAGAGATTTCAGTGGGAAGTAGTTTGGATCCTTGGAGTGCTCAGCGCCTGCTGTTTTTGAACCTGCTGTATGGTCATATTTGTTGTCAGGTGTTTAAATGACGTGAGGTTTCAGGGGGCTCTTATGTAGGGTTTAATCATTAATGGAACTTTCCTAGCGTAGAGGCAGATTGTTACTAGCTGGTTCCCTGAATTAAAAATGAAAGTACTACTTTTGGTGGTTAATTAATTGTTTGCACCGAGGCTTCTGTTGATTCTCCTATTCTCTGTTATGTCAGCGCTCTAAGTGATGAAGATGCATTCAGTCAAGTTAGTGGGGTGAGACTCTCACAGACTCGATGAGACATTTTGTGGTTCTGTGTTGTATTTGGTACTTGATCCAGTTAGCAGTATGACAGAATTGTTCTTATTCATACCAAAACTGAGTAATTGACCAGGTCAGGGTTTTATAACTCAGAACATTATGCAGAAGCAAGCTTGAGTGTGGTGCTCATCCTCACTACCCATCTAGCTCTGCCAGCACAGAATAGTGTTAAAGGTAAAAAGGTGAAAAAGTACCATGATTATCTTGTAGTGTGGAGGTTTGATCAGTTTTTTATTTTTGCTTTAGTAAATAAAAAAGCTGATATTTATCAAGTGTTTAAAATTTGAATTCCAGAAAAATGATCCCCCATTTCAACTCAAACTTCCTCCAAAGGCGGCCAGACCTGAGAAAGAAGTTGACCCAGAATATGAAGAGAAGATGGTGAGTGCTTTCACGACAAAACATACTACAGTTTTGTATGACATTTTTTTATTTGCTTGAGCTACATCAACACAGTTACAAGGAATTACTGGAGGATGGATGTGTCAGAGAAGGAAAGCAAACCAAGGTTTGTTTAACTGTCTAATGCTGTGTGGTGTTCCTCACAGTGGCTAACAGTAGGTATTTAGTGAAGAATATGAGAACAGAGGATGCAGGTAGTTCAGTACTGTCCTGCTCTTCCACGTATTTTTGTCTGCATGATTTCTGGAGTAGGAGGCTGTGGTTTATAAACTCAGTAGTTGTCAGTGGATTTTTATGTTCCTGAACAGCCCTCACCCCAAACAGATGTGTCTGCTTGCTTTTTCCCTCTCACGTAGGTTTAGTTACGTACACTTTCCTGTATTAAGGAGTTTCCATTCAATCGCATTTTATTTTTAGAACTCTGTTTTGATTTTGAGTCTGTCTCTGCTGGTTTTATTTGATGACCCCTTGAGTCCTGTCAGAGGTGTCCTTAAGCTACTTCTTAAATGAGAGAAATACTGAAGCTGCCAGTTTCTTACTGTATAAAAACATAAAGGTTTTAAATGTTGATATGCCACATACTATATATGCCATAACAATGCAAAAGAGGATATGTCCATGACACAAGTGAAGGGAGCTTGTGGGGCTGGGCAAACGAGAGAGGAGGGTAACTTCTGTATTACAAAGAGACAGAGACCAGGAGGGTGTTACAAGGCTTATTCTTGAATGGCAAACATAGCAAGTTCTTGGTTTAAGCTTGGATCTGTATCTTGCTGCATTTTTCTTAAAAACTTTGATGAATGCCTTAAATGCCTTCAATGAATGCTTAGTAATTACAGTAGAGTCTGAAAGGACTGGATATCATGAAAGCCAGGAAAAAGTGTTGCTGTTAGCCATAGAAAAAAATGATACCTACTTCTATGAATGCTTAAGAGAAGACACACAAATAAATCTGTTTGTTGGAATGATTTGAGTAAATAACTAAATTTGATTTCACAGTAATACATGGTGATTTTGCATCTTTCCTAAATGGGAATGGTATTTCAATTGTTCTAAGAGGCAAAGGGAATAGGTCTCAAAATCTACCTTTTGTCTGTTATGCAGCTGTGAGCTCAGCCTTCACTATTCATAAAGGTATGCTGCTTACACCCAGCCAGTGATTTGGGAGGCAAAAAAGGATAATGTGGCATTCAATATAGAACATTACGAGTTATAATTAACTTGCTAGACCCACCTTTTATTACTAGTTTAATAGAAATTCTCCAAATGGATTTGTTCTTGTACTGTATGAGCCTAAACACATCTTTACTCCCTGTTTTAGATTTTTTTTTCCTATTTTTTATTTCCTATTGATATTTTCAGTTTATATGGCTGTCAGGTTATTTACACAGATGGTTCAATAATAAATGCAAGGCAAAAATAATAGTTTTTTCCAGGAGAGCTTTGTAGGATGTTTATTTGCTGGCAAGTGGTGCTCAGTTAAAAGAAATGCATTGCCCTCGTGTGGCAAGATCATGCATTGCTTTGGTTTGGGTTACTGCTGTCAGAGCACTTTTACTTGCCTGCATGACCTGCAGAAAAGCTTTCTATTGTTTTTATGTTCCTTAGCAAGGTTATAATATGGAACTAAAATTTCACTTTTGTAGTTTATATCAAGATATATAAATGAGATCACATGAAAATTGCCTTCAGTGATACAGTGTTACATGCTGCTTAGAAATGGCATAGAGAAACTGAGTGTTTGCATTTTATCATGTTTTTCTTACTAATTATGTAATGTGTTATCTTTTAGAGAAGGACATGTGTTTGGCTTTATGTAGTGAAGTGCATATGCCTTATTGATATGGCAAAACTGAAATTATTTAAATCAGAAATCTGGCAGCAAAATTCACAAACTTCAGTGAAAGCAGTATTGAGCTGGTGCACCCATTTCTTTAGTCATGCTTCTAAAAGTCGAGCTACCACATTGTTGTCTTGGATCAAACCCTGATAGCCTTGAAGCTAATGGAAGTTTTGCTGCAAACAAGCAAAGTGAAGATTTCATCCCTTACTATAAGTCAGAACCTTAGCTTTTTCTTTATCATTGGTAGACAGTGCTTTAAAACATCTCTTCACAGTTGCTGGTGCACCATGCAGGCTTAAGCAATCTATACAAGCAAACTGTTTTTACCTTTGATTACTAATTGGAGTTTTGAATGGGAATAAGTTTGTCAAGTCTTGCTATGTCTTCCAGGTTGCTGTGGTATTCATGAAGAATCATTTAACTAATACATATTACAACTGGATGCTTTAAAGCAATTCATGCTTAGCTGTAAGGTGAAGCAGTTCAAGAGCTAATTCATAATGCTTGTACCACTCAGAGTTGGCTAACTCATAAGGTGTTCTCATGAGTGTCTGAATTCTATTTATAATAAAAATACATTTTTATGAAGAAAATTATTAATTTTTCTTTTCTTTTAATTCTCTCCCCACTTTCGAAACTAGAAAACAGATCGAGCAAAAAGATTTGAATTCCTCCTGAAGCAGACAGAACTTTTTGCACATTTTATTCAGCCTGCAGCACAAAAATCGCCAACATCTCCGTTGAAAGTCAAGCTAGGACGGCCACGGATGAAGAAAGATGAAAAACAGAGTTTGATTTCAGCTGGAGAGTATGTTTTATTTCTGACTTCTTATGCTTTCAATCAAATTATGCATTTTAACGGATCCATTTAGTTAGTAGCATAGAGATTGTGCTTTAAGTAAGTACAGAACTTTTACTCTTAATGGTATTTCATACTTTCTTTAAAAGCTGTTTGATGTATGCATGCTAATCCATCAACGTTAGTATCACCTTGGATCAGAAATGCGCTTTTAAAGTAAATTCCCTGATTTTTGCCACTTACCATGGTTTAGTCCATATTGTGAAGTGATTTTGGAGTACGTGAATGGAATTTCTGTTGCGTAACACTGAGCTAGAAGATGCACTCCAGAAGTGCACCTGATGTGCTGCAGCTGCTAGTGGACATGTCAGTGGGACCAGAGGGAAGCTAGGCCAAGTTGAAAGAAGGCAATGTGCGTGCAGCATGGATATTTGATCTTCAGCACCAACTGGCTTGCTCCACCAGTCCGTCTGTGTTAGTAATGCAGGCATAGCCTGCATGTAGTGCTTCTGAGGGGTCTTGTAATAGCAAGCAACTAGCTTTTGGAGCACTCACAAAATGACAATTTATTTTTTATAAATATTTTAGTTTTTTTTTAATTGAATGTAGGATTCTTCTGAATGATGTAGTTATCAAGTAATTGATTCTAAGGCCACTCCTAATGTGTCTTGCATTTCTATGTTGCTCATTAAAAAATACCTTAAGAGAACTCATCATGCTTGTTGTCAGGATATCGTTATGGCTCTGGAGGAGAGGGCTTCCTATCAGCCCTTCTAATTAAGGCTGGAACAAACCATAAGCAATAACTTTTATTAACAAGATACGATTTTTGTCAAGGTACTAAGACACACGTATTGTAGGTCAATGTTTATTTCTGTTAAAATTTGTCTCGATTTTTATAATGTTTTGAAATTATTTCCTATAAACACGAATCTTGGATTCTTTCTTTAGTTATCGTCACAGACGCACAGAACAAGAAGAAGATGAAGAGCTGTTGTCAGAGAGTCGAAAAACATCTAATGTTTGTATTCGATTTGAGGAGTCTCCTTCGTGTACGTGTTGTATTGACAGTTTGTGATTGTTTTGCTGTATCTAAAATTGAGCAGATGGCAATTAAAATTTTCTGCTTAGAATTAGTATTTTTCTACTTAGAGGAATCTTACATTTACAGATGTGAAAGGAGGAACACTAAGAGATTATCAGGTTAGAGGTTTGAACTGGATGATCTCATTGTATGAAAATGGTGTTAATGGCATTCTGGCAGATGAAATGGTAAGCAGAAATATTTTGATTTTTTTTGTGGTAATTACTGAGCAAAATTCAGCATTAAATTGTCTATATTTAATGTATATGCAGTAGCATGCATCATTCTGCAAGAGATTTTTCCCAACTAGAATTGTAATGCAATGAAAGAAATTGTATTGCAAACATTTGCTGTGTAGGTTGTTTTAAACAATTTAAATGGCAATATTATATAACAGAAAAATTGTTGGTATTGTTATTGTTATTATTTCTGTATGGTA
Organism: Neomorphus geoffroyi; assembly: GCA_033558235.1. Lineage (NCBI taxonomy): Eukaryota > Metazoa > Chordata > Aves > Cuculiformes > Neomorphidae > Neomorphus > Neomorphus geoffroyi. Next base: position 7,170,461 of record JAUMJM010000045.1, on the reverse strand, counting down.
TTTCATTTCAGCAGGTTTATTTCCCCCTCCTTCTTTGTCAATGCAGGGACTTGGTAAGACTCTGCAAACAATAGCATTATTAGGCTATCTGAAGCATTACCGAAACATTCCTGGGCCACACATGGTCCTGGTTCCAAAATCAACTTTACACAATTGGATGAATGAATTCAAACGCTGGGTTCCATCATTACGTGCTGTTTGCCTTATTGGAGATAAAGATGCCAGAGTAAGTGCTCTGTATTTCAAAGATATATGCACTGTTTGTCAAAAACTAGCATTTATAATGTTTGTACCACAGTGTGTTTATTGCTAATTCCGTGGAATTCAGAAATTAAGATGATATTGAAGGGAAGTGTGCACCTTCACTTCCCTTGCTTTCCAGATCTTGTGCCTGTGTTGTTATCAGTTCTCATTTCCTCATTTTCTACTTAGTCTCTCTGTTCTGTGGTGGCTAAAGCACCTCTGAGCTTACGTTGGCATTTGTAAGTCAACGCGTGGTATTGGACAGAATGCTCCTTTATTAGGTAGCTCTGCAAGGCCAAGGACTAGAACAGTTGTGTCATTCCCACTGCCTGGAGTGATCTGTGTACCGCTGAGTCAACGCTTGAAGACCTGCACGTGTGGCTCTTCCATTGTGTGATATTCTTTCATGTGAAAAGATTTGTGTGCCTGGATACATATCCCTTACGAAGTAGAGATAGGACAGAGGAGGGAGATCTTTAGGAAAGAGAGGTGATGTGAGTGGACCATGTGAGTTGTTTTGAAACACCTTTTTATAGATTGGATCTTTGGACGAGTTAGTTTAGAGGTTTTTTTTTTTTATCGGTAGTATCTAAATTACAGAAAAATATGCTGAAGAGTAAATATTTGATTTTGAATAGGAGAAACTTTGTATTTTGCTTAACCCCAGCTGGTGATGGGTCTCTGCCTAAAGTATGAAGGATTGAAGGCTTCTGTTACTGTAACTTCCAGTTACTGAGAAGGTGTTTGTCTTCTTTTGTGTGTCCGCTTAGCGCATCAGTGAAGTTGACAGAGATAGATTTCACTGAATTCCATATAAATATTTCATATCTATAAATGTTTATTAACTTTATTGTTCTGATTTAGGCTGCCTTTATCCGTGATGTTATGATGCCTGGTGAGTGGGATGTTTGTGTTACATCATATGAAATGGTAATTAAAGAGAAATCGGTCTTCAAAAAATTTAATTGGAGGTACCTGGTAATTGATGAAGCCCACAGAATAAAGAATGAAAAATCTAAGGTAAGCTTAAAATTATTTGGTACTTTGAAGATAGTTTTACACAAAAGTTTCCATCTGATTTTAGCTGATTAATTGTTAGATGTGGTGTTTTTTAAAATATAAGCTGTAAGCTATTGGGTGGTAAATATACATTTCATGGGTAGCTCTCTGTCTTTAGATTGTCTTTGGTTTCAGAAAATGTTGAAAATTCATTATGCTTAAATGCATGTGTTGATAACTATTTGTTATATTTCTAGCTGTCAGAGATTGTACGTGAGTTCAAGACAACAAATCGATTGCTGCTTACAGGAACTCCTTTACAGAATAACCTTCATGAGCTGTGGGCGTTACTCAATTTTCTTTTACCTGATGTCTTCAATTCTGCAGATGTAAGTTGACGTTTGGAAGTACAGTCTTGTCCTTGTGACTTTGTTTCTCAGGCTGCTTTCTGCAGAAGAGAAGAATGACCAGTCTAGTGAGAGATGTGGGATGCGGGAGTCCTGAATTCAGTAGAAACTGTGGCTTACCTATCTGTATACTACATTTTTTGCTGTACCTAGTTAAAAGAGTGTACTCAGGCCAGTAATAGCAGAGGTAATATTTAAATAGTTCAAGAATTATGTGAAGTGAAACAAAATGTGAGAAAGCAATGCAGAATGAATAATTGGAAGCATCCAAATAGGTACAAGTCTTTTAATTTAGAATTTGAGCAATTTTTCTACTCTTACTGTTAATATTTCCCTGTACTTTGTATTACTTGCCTCCATTGCATCTGCTCTGTTGTCCATCTCATTTACTGAATGATTTGGTTTCTTTTTCTTTTACCTCTTGCCCCATCATTACACAATCCCTAAGGGGATGAACTTTGACACTGCAATGATTAGTATGGAAAACCATTGTAAATTAAGCAGAATAATAGGATTTTGTCTGCTCATGACTTGAATGTTAGAACATGCTGGGGACCTGGCACAGGATCACAGACTGATTTTTCTTTCATTCATAGAAGTCATTTGTCTCAAGATTTATGCCACTCTTCAGCTGGAGTGAAAGAGAGTCAATATGTGTCTTTTAAAGCTACAGATGATAAACTGTTCATACCAATTGTGCTATTTCTTGCCACAGGATTTTGACTCATGGTTTGACACTAAAAATTGTCTCGGCGATCAGAAACTTGTAGAAAGACTTCATGCAGTAAGTAATTAAAGCTGTAATCACGTCATTATTAGCATATTCTTTGTACAAAAGAAAACCAGACTACTTCACCCTTCATTTCAAAGTTGAGATAAACTTGGAGGTGTATTTACAGAAATGCCCAGCAGAAAGTTCATGAATTAAATGTTGGAACTTACTAGTACAAATGCTGCTTTTTGTAACATTACTGTTTGAAGCAGTCAAAATCTATATATAAAATATGAAAATGAAGAATTTTAAGATCTTTTTGAAACCATTTATAATCGTGAATAGTATACTGATAGGCACATCATGCCAGTCTGACTAAATGCATGTATTTATCTTTGTTTTACTGTGCATGAGATAGAAGGAAGTACAATATATACATTGCTTATCTTTGAATTGTTGATGTATGTTGTATATACTGCTAGTAGAAATAACACAGAGCTTATGTTAAAAAGGGTAAAAAGGGTAAAAACTGGGATGAATATGGCAACCTTTGTGTAGCATTACATGTTTATGTGTGAACTTAGGCTACTAGTGGGCAACTTTGTTTTGCAGATTTTTGCAGAATTTTTCTGAAGGAGTCACCGTGACAGCAATAAATATTTATAAGTTCTGAATAAAGATCAGATAATTGAATCTGTTGATTTTGTATTTGAGGCAATTGATGTTGTAAATTTATCTGGAAAATCTCTTAATTTGTGTAGGTTTTGAAGCCATTTTTGTTACGTCGCATAAAAGGTGAAGTAGAAAAGAGTTTGCCTCCAAAGAAGGAAGTAAAAATTTATCTTGGGCTCAGCAAAATGCAGAGGGAATGGTGAGTTATTTACATTGAAGTAAGATTCTTTTCTGAAAAAGAACAGTACGGCTCTTTGCACTGATTTTTTTTTTTGTGGTTGCATATTAAGACGGTCAAATGGAGAAGCAAATTTATAGGTGTCTTTGGGGCTTTTTTTAAAGGTGCACAAGTTAAAAGAGCTCATGAAGGGTAATGAAAAGGTTTGGCAGATAGAAAGCAGAAACTGCTTTTCCTTCCTTGATTTTTTTTGAAAGCATATATGCCTACCAACTTTGATGCAAACATTTCTGCATTAGTAAAGTTTGAGTTGAAATAAAAGTAAAACCCAAGGAGCCACGTATGCAGAAGATATGTGAGAAAAAGCCAGGTCAGTGTAGCAGCTTCAGTCAAATAAATTGTGTCTTTAATCCACTTCATAATCCTGAAAAGGAAGTCTGAGATAGCCCAGTAAATGACAGAACATTGTCACTCACAGACAAATTGCCTTCCATGTTTAGGTATGGATTTATAAATCCTTGTTATTGATCAGATGTTTTCTCCCAAGTTTCATGATACTTTAGCTCGTTATTATTTAAACAGAGCAAGCTCCCACATTGAGAAATAATAAATTGTGATATTGCAGGGTTTCATTCGTGTTTTAAATATCAAATAAAAACTAAGATTGGTCAAAATTGCCTGTTAAACTTCAGGTACACAAGGATCCTGATGAAAGATATTGATATCCTGAATTCAGCTGGGAAAATGGATAAGATGCGTCTGCTGAATATTCTGATGCAGCTGCGGAAATGCTGTAACCACCCTTACCTGTTTGATGGTGCTGAGCCTGGCCCTCCTTACACCACTGACACACATCTCATCACTAACAGTGGTAAAATGTTAGTTCTGGATAAACTGCTAGCAAAACTCAGAGAGCAAGGTAAGTACCATTTGTGAATAGTAGTGATCTGAATGCTCGTCATAAGTAAAACTACCTTTCAAAAACTGCATAAGTTCACTGGAAGGAAAGACAAGAAAGAATGCATTTGTTCATTTTGGAGAGGTAATTTTTTCTATACATCTTAGGGCATGGAGGGAAGGAAGTCTTATAGGAATGATGAGGCAGATTAATAATAGGGACAAGTAGAAGGAAAGGAAGAGCAGAGCCTCTCTTCTTCTGTCTTTAAGAAAAATTTCTGATGAGAGGATTAGTTTGTCTGTGCACATCAGTCATCAGCTACTTACCTCACTGTAGTTTTAAGCGTTCTGTTTCTTCAGCTGTGTATTTCTTCTGTGTAAATTATCAAGTAACCTATCTTGAAGAGAAGAGAAACCAATACCAAGAAAGTTACTTCAGAAGAAAGACTTGAGTAAGTTTACTTTAAGTTAGGCACAGTACAGAATATGTCACATGAGTTCTTCCTCATGCTTTACAGTAGACTCTGTGGTAAGATTAACGTAGAGATGTAAAACCAACAACGTTCTGTGCTCTGTCAGGTTCCAGAGTTCTACTTTTCAGTCAGATGACTCGCTTACTGGATATTTTGGAAGATTATTGTATGTGGCGTGGATATGAGTACTGCCGGCTTGATGGACAGACACCACATGAAGAAAGAGAGGTGAGAAGTTGTACATAAACAAGATATTTTTCTTTTACGTGTTGATTACTAAGAAGTTGTTATATTTACATATAGAAGTATCTCCATCATTGTTAAAACTAAAGCAAAAGTGCTGCAGTTAAAGATTGCTAAGGGCGTATGTTTTTCCTAATGGAAGCCCACAGGAAAGTAGGTTTCATTTGTTCCTCAGCTAAACGAAGAATTTAATATTTTGTGGACTCAAAATGGATTTTACTACCTGTGCAAACCTACAGTTTCTTACTTGTATTAAAAAAATTGGTTTTAGTATGACAATTCTGTAAATTTCAAAGAAATGTTATTGAAAAGCCACCAATATATTGCAAGGTTGTTTGAAAACTCTGATACTTCAATGACAGTTTTTTCTTTTAGGAAGCAATAGACACTTTTAATGCGCCCAACAGCAGGAAATTCATTTTCATGCTGAGTACCAGAGCTGGAGGTCTTGGAATTAATTTGGCAACTGCTGATGTGGTTATTCTCTATGATTCAGATTGGAACCCTCAAGTAGATCTGCAAGCAATGGTAAGTTAACTCCCAGCTCCCTAATACACATTTGTATAAGTTTTTGTTATTCTATTTCGCAGAAGTGTTTCCAGAACTTGCATTTTTGTTGTTTTTCTTTATTTTTTGTATTTAATACCAAGAAACTAAGGAATTGAATAAAAAGGGCATTAACAAGTTGTCGAAGAAACTGTGGATTTTCTCTGTAAATACATCTTAATTATTTTCATAATTGAATAAGGTTACTTCTGTCCAAATACTCTGTCAGTAATATTTATCCATAGAATTATTCTTAATTTTGTCTTTCCAGAAGAGAACAGTATATGGGTAATAGAAGGCTGTTTCCAAAATCACATGAGGTTTCTTGCATGACTGGGGGGGGGATTTGTTTTTTTTTGTTTTGTTTTTTTAATGCCCTTAAACACATTAAATATTTGCTGTGAATAACTCCTTCCGATATGCATGCTGACTGCCAATAGTAGACAGATTTCCTGGAAACTGAGGAGTGTGAATTGTGAGCTTTAGTAGGATTTTCAGGAAGAAATTAATGCGATGCAGGAGATTAAAAGATTTAATGACTCATGTTTAAGGGACAGTCAGAAAATCCTGGCACCAGCAGCTCAAAGGCCAGTTGTTGAGCTTTTTTTACTTAAGAGGGCAAACCAATATTTTTATTCATATTTTCCAGAGAAAATAAGCACAAGTTTTGTTACAAATAAGTGTAGTATGTTAGTCTTATGACCTCATTTGCTTTGTATTGTACTTGTACTATGTGAGCTGCTTTAATGTAGCTCACTTGGGACAACTGCAGTATTGAAACTGTGGCTACTTGGACTTTGCCCATGGAAGAATTATGCTCAAGTCGGGGTTACTGAAGTTTCAATACCAATGACAAGTGAGAGAATTAGCTCAAAAGCACTGCAGACGTGTATGTATATAGTGGTGTATCTCTGCTTCCCTACTGCAGCCTAGACAGCCGTTCAGTTATCTTCATTTACAATGAGATAAATTCATCTATTACTATAGAATGACCCAAACTTAAAAGATATAATAGCCAGATATAGGTAAAGATAAGTATACTGGTTTTACATTTTTCTATACTATTGAATAAACAAGGAACCAAGAACTATATGCTAGTTTCAGTCTGCTGCTTCTGCTGTATAGCAAGCTAAATGTCTATTGCTTGTGAGTTTTTGTTGCTGAACACTGATTGATTTATGTTTGTTAGGATCGTGCGCATCGTATTGGTCAAAAGAAACCAGTACGGGTGTTTCGACTAATCACTGATAATACTGTTGAAGAGAGGATTGTAGAAAGAGCTGAAATAAAACTGAGACTGGATTCTATAGTTATACAACAAGGTATCAACTGCTATGTATGTTTGTCTGCAACAGAATTGTTCAGTACCTTAAAGTATGAGTTAAATAACTGTACAGCTGTGCAGTATGAGAAAAAGCAGGCCTTGTGTATAATAGCAGTGCACTAAATCAGCCTAAGAAACTCTAATGTGTAAGTTATTCACTTGTTCAGCTGAAATTTTTGAAAAAAAATTATTTTCCTAAATAACCTGGAAATAGACTTGTACCAACACTCTAAATGAGGAAAGCAAACTACAGCTGAAGAGGTGTTACTTGTCTTTTTGTGATATGTTAACAAGGAAAAAAAGATAAGTTGCATGACAGATAAAAATAATTAATTACGTAGATGTGCTTTATGTGTCAGTGTTTGGAAGCTCTTGGAAGAATAGTTTGTCAAAAACTAAAGTTCTCAAGTGAAGTTTTGAAGGTTGGTTGTATTTGCAAAAGGGTGGGCTACTGAAAGGGTGATGGTCAGAGTTTTGTAAGTCTGTGAAGGGATGAGATGGGATAAGTTAAATTTTGGGATAAATTATAATTTTGGGGAAAATATTCGGAGATTTGGATTGAAATCAGTGCAGTGTTAAAATTCCTAAGTTCTTCTTAATGGTTATTACAGAATACTTTGTAATTTTTTATCTTGAAATAGGATTTTGATCTTAAACGTTCAGCTAACTTTGAAAGAATAAGATCTTAAACGTAAAATTTGGATTATCTGAATGTGAAACAATCTTTGTTATGGCTTGATCCAAAGCAGTTATGTTTTTATTTTCCCTCAAGTTCCCGATTTCTGTTTCTTTTCAGCTGAATTGAAATGTAATTTCTTCTGTATGGTTCTATTGTTTTTCCTTTCTTGGTTTGCCAGTGAACTGAAAAACAGTCCAGTGTTTGCGTGGTCCTACTAGAACTTTTGTATTTTAGCTTTCAATATGTTTTTTCTAATTTTAGGAAGGCTCATAGACCAACAGTCTAACAAACTGGCAAAAGATGAAATGCTGCAGATGATCCGGCATGGAGCCACGCATGTGTTTGCTTCCAAAGATAGCGAGCTGACAGAAGAAGATATAACCACTATTTTAGAAAGAGGAGAAAAGAAGGTTAGTGAACAGTTTTGTACAGAATTTAAAATGTGTCAAACATTAAATATATATGCACAAAATACAAATTAAATCTGCTTATGTAAATCTATTTTATGCCCAATTATTTCTTTACTGTTCGTAAATATTTTAAGGGTTATGAAAGTTTTGAAGGACTAGAATCAGAGTTATAATTATTTTCGAGGTTCAGACTGTGTGCGCCACATCTTAAGTGCTGCTTATTTTGTGGGCCTTTAGAAAGATGTAAATTTTATGCCCACAATTCTAGTAGACACAAAACCTTTATGGAACTATTTTAGGGAGTAGCTCTGTGGAAGAATGAACTACTGTTTCAGTCCCAAAGAACTGGGTGTAAATTTCATTTACACTTGAAAGTTAAATCGTACAGTTGTAGGACTGCATCCCAACATAATAAATTTATTTTAATGGAAAGTCTGGGAATTGGATTGTTCAAAAGTGAAAAGAAGTATGGGCATCTCACATTTTTCTTGTAAGGAAAGTAAAAGTTTAAAGCAGAAAAAGACATTGAGAATATTTTAACAATGGTGAAAGCTGGATTTGGATTTTTCTTTGTTTGTTTGTTTGTTTTTTTCAGAAAAGATAAAACAATTTAAGCTTAAAAGTATCTTCCTGTATTTTTAGACAGCTGAAATGAATGAACGATTGCAGAAAATGGGGGAGAGCTCCTTACGGAATTTCACTATGGACACAGAGATGAGCTTATACAACTTTGAAGGTGAAGATTATAGAGAAAAACAAAAGGTAATTTTTCTTGAAGTCTTTAAGACCTTAGAGATGCAAGCATAAAGGCCATACTAAAAATGTTATGGCTATAAAGGCTTTTGTAGACAAGTCAGAAGCTACTGAAAAATTAATTTAGCTCTGCAGAAGCATCAATATTCTTAATTTTTGTTAACTTATCTTTCAGCTCCACTGTTTCTCTTCACAGTAAAATCTGATAATATTGCACAAATTTTATCCTTTCTGCAGCAGAAATACTATGTTGCATCCTACTGTACCGCTGCAGTCAGTGTTGTTTTACTGTCATGTAACCAAGAAGAAAAAACAGATCTGGTAATGATTTTTGTATATGGAACCTGGACTTAAGTCTTTATTGCAGTGGAGGTTTTAGTCTCAAGGATTAATGTGAACTGTATGTACGATTTCCCTAATTATAGAAGGATCATCCAACTGAAAAGCTATTAGTGAGGGTCCCATAATATTACCTCTGCATTTCTGTTTTATGTGGGACATATAGTCAAGATATCCTTAAGGTCTTATCTGTAATCAAATACGTGAACTCTTATTTGTTAACTAGTGAAATCCCTTCTAAGCCAGGTTTCTTATCAATTTTGGAGAAACATTTATAAAAATAGTGTTTAATGAGAATAAAGTGGGGATATGTGTATATACATAAGATTCTTTTTTCGTCTTGATAGTTTCGTTACAAGAAACGAGCTAAATACAGTACAGTCTTGAAGTTAAGATTAATTCACTGATAATAGATTTTTTTGCCAATGTTGTGGCCTCTGTAGAGGTCATTCATTGTGATATTTAGAAGAGAAGTGGTTTATTCATATCACAAGGTGTTATGGAATTCAGAGCCCAGGTCCCCAGTTCTTCCATTGTATTTTGATAGATGGACTCACTTGAGTGTCCAAAGTAAGTAGAATATTGTAAAGGAATCTGTCCATGCCACTACACTGCCTTACTTCTGTGTCACCTTTTATGTGTTTAAATATGTGTTATGATCAGCAATAATTTCTAGTTTATTTGAGCTCTGTTGTGGTATCCAATTGTTGAGCCCAACCATTAGACTTGCCCTGCAAAAATACGTTCTTCCACATTAGTCATTATTTTTGCCAATTTAGGAAAGCATACAGTTACTTTAATATCTTTCCCTTCTGTTCTGCATGTAGCTGAGCATGATGGAATGGATAGAGCCTCCAAAACGAGAGCGCAAAGCTAATTATGCAGTTGATGCTTATTTCAGAGAAGCTCTACGTGTTAGCGAACCGAAAATCCCAAAGGTGAGGACCTGGCAAGTATGGAAGGGTTTTTGTGGTGTTCTTTTGCTCAGTGCTTCATGCTGCATCCCCTGCTCACACTCTATACTGGCAAGAAAATGAATGTATTTACAAAGTGATTGGTTGCCACTGCTGCTGCATGGTGGCAGTTTAGTTGCACAGACATCAGCCTTATTTATTGTTAATAGCCTGTCTATTTTTTAAGGCTCCACGACCTCCAAAACAACCAAATATTCAGGATTTCCAGTTTTTCCCACCGCGGTTATTTGAACTTCTGGAAAAAGAAATTCTGTATTATCGTAAGACTATAGGATATAAGGTAATGCCCTTTTTTTCTCTTCAAATTAGTAAAATGTATTCTTCTTTGCAGATTACTGCAACCTTGACAATAGCTAAATGAAGTAAACGAGACTGCGACTAAAAACCATATCATTCTGGTCAAATTTTTTGTCAAGTGCTTCTCATTGTGAAGAAAATGGCTTAAACCCCGTATTCCTCTGTTTCTGTTCCTCAGTGGAACATCAGAAGTAATTTACAGATTCCTTCCTTCGTTAAAAATGCCATATCTGTGTAACTTTGTGTTTTGTGGTGGATTCCTAACAATAAAATAAAGACAGTTCTGATGCTTCATGTACTTTTCAAAACCAAAACTGTGATGTTGTCAAAGGTGAGAAAATTAATTTTGGGGCTTCCAGGATGCTTTTTTTTCTGTTATAGCTTTTGTATATCTTGTGCAGAAGGTAACTTGAGATAATATTGAAGCTGACTTCATGTTGATATGATGGTAAGCAAAGTGACATCAATTTTCCTTGCATTTTGCTGGGATATAAAATGTTTAAAGGTGTGGAGAAGGCTGAATGTATTACTACTACGAAAAGAAAACCAGTCAACAGACTTATCTTTTATTTTCCCCACTATGCCTTAGCTGAATTTCTCCTTCTTCCCTGCTGACATTACTAGAGAAGCAGTGAGCAGAGAATCTGTTTTGATGTTGATTTTCATTACTTGTACGAGTGTTGGCTGAGTAAAACAAATGGATCCCCTACTTCCAGACATGTAACTTGTTTTAAAAAGCCCGATGTTTCATGGCAGGTTGCAGGAAGAAGGAATCACTTATAAAATGTGTTAGAGAACATAAACTTGTCATTCAAAGCAATGAGTAGGAAATTGATGTTGCAAAAGAGTGGAATTAATATTAGCAAAATATACTTTAAGAAAAAACAATAGGTGTTGTGGAAGGTGTTTTAGCTTGAAGCAATAAGAATTTTATGTGGATGGCAGGACAGAATTAAAGGAACTATAAATAGCTTAGGGAAAGAAGTTATTTGATTAATACTCCAACAAATAAGGATGAGAGAATTGCTAGTGTTGACCGCATGCGCATAGAGAGGTGTATTTCAGTCCTGTTTATGAAATCTGGTGGATTGGATAGGTCGAACATGAATACTTGTTGACTGTTTATTGGTGGTGAAAGTGATAAACGTGATTTTGTTCTCCACTGAAATGGAAGTATAGCTTTCTATCTGAAGAGTTTATTATTAAAAATGCAGACTGCTGTAAACAATACCAGAAGGTATCAAATAGGTAGAGACCAAGCTTTGTGTCAGTCTTATCTAAAACCACCAAACCCAAGAAAATTTCTTAGCCAGATGTTAAAATCAGCTCTTAACTTCCTTTGCCTTTTGCTGCAGAATATATAAAGTCTACAAAATCAGTACTGGTTAGTGGTTTCTGACGTGTTTACTTCTATGTGGTATGGAATTGCAATACACAGTTTAAAGATCACAGCTATTACATCGGTGTCAGTGTGGAGAGGGACAGATGAAATGTTGCTAGGCCTTATTTACATGATGTTCCTTGCTTCAGCGTTGTGCATAGCTTTATAGTAAACCTCACAGAACCTAGAAAACATTCTAGACCGCTGAGTGCAAGAGAGCAGATCCTTTGCTCATGAAAAGTGGTACTGAAATCTGTGAACTGTGACAGCTTACAGTAGTTATTTAAAAAAATGTTTTTATTGTGGTTTGGTTTCTTCAGGGTAGCCCAGATGTGAGGTGGTGGGTTTTTTTGTTCTTTGGGTTTGGGTTGCATATGCTGATGAACTGTAAACCAAGGCTGATAAAAAATCATACGGTCTCTTTACATGCTGCAGCTCATTGATACCCTGATTTCAGGTTCCCAGGAATCCTGACCTCCCAAATGCAGCTCAGGTACAAAAAGAAGAACAAAAGAAGATAGATGAGTCTATGCCTCTGAATACTGAGGAAAGTGAAGAGAAAGAAAAGCTTCTAACACAGGTAAAATAAAAATATCTGAAGTATTTAATCATAAATATTTTTGCTAGTAAGGAATATAAATACAAATAATAACGGATATGCACAGGAAAGCTATGCTGATGTTATAGAAAGACAAAAGCACACAATATGTAATGATTTTGCTTGGTTTTGCGTTGAGGGACTTTTCCTATCCTTGAACAGGTTTATATCTTAGTCACCTACTATTTCCTTGAATGTCTGCAGTGTTCCCAAGGCAAGGACTTGTATAGTAGGTGTGCTACCCAGCAATACATGCAGAAATCCCATCAGTGGCTTTCTTGGGTGTGTATCTACCATGCATGTTTTGTCAAAAAGGGTTTGAATCAGAGGGTGAACCTATATCAATGTATATGGTGTTTACACAGATGGATAAGACATTGTATCACATCCATTAATTTTGTTCCTGTTGGGTTCTTAAGCACGTTCCTTTTGTACTGGGATCACACCCCTGGCTAGACTGTTACCTCGCTGAGTAGGCTTATGAGAAGCTGATTGTTAAGGGGAAGGGTGTGTCTCAAAAAACAACAGGATTCTTTGATTGAGAAAAATTTCTGTAAAGTAATTGAGTGTAGCGTCCCTTGAAGAAATTTGCAAGGTCACAATTTGACTATTAATTTCACCTCTTCATAGCAGAGGAAATATTTGAGCTGGTGCTGATACGCATGTCAATACTGCTGTTAATGATTAAAAAGAAATATTTGAATTGTGGATGGTAGGCTTCTTGTGAAGATGCGATCTAATTGTGGAGTGAGCTTATTCAGCTGGAGAACTGACAGAGTTCCTTGTAGATGTATTTCTGTGATGAAAGAAACTCGATGCACTACAAATTGCTGTTCTGGCATGTGATTTTCTTTGTTTATTCTTGATGTTTTTTCCTTTCCCTGTATTTAAACTGTAATGTGTCCTTCTTGGATGATGTTTTTGTGCCTTGCATCTCACTTAGCTGCTGTTTAGTTTTGGAATAATTTCTTTGGTGCAAAACAGATTTTCTGTTTGACAAGGCTATAGTGTTTCCATTTGATTGCATCTTTTTTGGACTGAGGTTGTTTCTTGACATACTTATGCTTTCATCCAGCTGTTTGTCTGGTTGAAGGTTTGTGAATGTCCGAAGTAGGAGCTCTTGCTTTAGATGGTTGCACTACTTGAAGAACTTGTGATGACGCTTGGGTTGGTGCATCCTATACTCCTAAGACTTGTTTTGCTTGTATTTGCTGAAGGGTGACTTAAATTACAGTGATCTGCCACTGAGCTAGTTTCTTTGGAGAAATACCTCACAAAGTTTAAAGACAGAAGAGTAAAAAACTCTTACTAATGCATGTGGAGTCAGGCACAAAAATAACTCTTTAGACTTTTAATGATTCAGTAATAAACCCTGGACAACACAAGTTTATGGAAATCCTGAGAGACCATTAACCACGGTAATTATGTGACATTGCAAAGGCATTGCTAGTTGGAACAATGATACATACACAAGGCAAGTTTTGCAAAATGTTTCTCTTCGTAATGTTTTCTTGTGTTTTCTTGATTTCTTGGTGTTTACAGGGTTTTACAAACTGGAATAAAAGAGATTTTAACCAGTTTATTAAAGCTAATGAGAAATATGGTCGGGATGATATAGACAATATTGCCCGTGAAGTGGAGGGAAAATCACCTGAGGAGGTCATTGAGTATTCAGGTTTGTGATATTTTGAAATTTATTTCTTAATCATGTGCTATCACCATCATTTTTGCTATGTTCTTCTAAAGTTGCAAGGTATAGAATTAGGACTTATGTAAGAATAATTTTTTTTTAAAAAAGTACATGGTGGTTCTTTTCAGATAACTTAATTATATTAAAGTTCAATTTGCAGCATATAAATATGCCTTCAGCTACCTTTATCTCTCCTTAGTCAAAACTTAGAACTTGGTGTAGTTAATTTATGTTGAGAACATGGTCTTGTGGAATCACGAAGTTGCCTTATAGTGACAACGTGATTATGCTGTGAGTATGTATGCAATTTTAGCTACTACACTGTATGCTTATCTTTTGTATTTACACAGTGCTTTTTAGTCTGTACAGAATTCTTCCTATTCCATTCTTGGATTTCATTTTACCAAACTCCTTCACAAAATTTAACTTTGCGGTGTTCTTCCTATAGCTTGAAACAGAAAAGCTCCACAAGAATTCCCTTCCTAGCGTTGGATTTATTTTGGTGTCACTAAAAGATACCACTGGAGAAGCCACAAATTACTAGTTTTTATCATGGAGAGACTTACATAGTCTGACTTTAGAGATAGCCAGTGAAATCTCAAATAGGAATGTTTCACTGCTGGGCTAGCAGCTCTGAGCTGTTTCACCGTTGTTAGGAAAAGCTATTCTTGAAAGTAATTCTTTTCAAAGTTTTACATGACTACCATTAATTATGTTGAATGTAGGCTTTGTTAGAGTTGTTACTAAACCTTTGCTTATAGTTAACTTTTAAAGACATTGAATAAAGGGTTTATACAAGTTTATTTCTTGGCTAGTGTAGTAAAAGGGGGAGAGTATTAACAAATCTTTAAGATTTAATGGAATCACAAACTGCACTTCTTTTTTGCTGAAGTGCCTCAACTGAGTTAAGGAGTAAGAATAGAGGAAAAGATTATTTTGCAAATTATGTTTTGCATTTTTAGCTGTTTTCTGGGAACGTTGTAATGAACTACAGGACATTGAGAGGATTATGGCTCAGATTGAACGAGGAGAAGCAAGAATTCAACGGAGGATCAGTATCAAGAAAGCCCTCGATGCCAAAGTAAGCATTGCAGGTTTTTTCTCAAATTCCAAATTCTTTCATAAAAGGAATAGTTGGGGATGGGAGTTCTATCTTTTTATATACTGTATGTAGTATACCATGTATCAGTTGCCAACACTAATATATAATAAGTTCTTGGTGTAATATCAGATGTTTAATAGTCCTTACTTTTGTTTTGCATTCAGATTGCAAGGTATAAAGCACCTTTTCATCAGTTGCGTATTCAGTATGGAACAAATAAAGGGAAAAATTACACAGAAGAGGAAGACAGATTTTTGATATGCATGTTACACAAGATGGGTTTTGACAAAGAAAATGTGTACGAAGAACTAAGGCAGTGTGTGCGCAATGCTCCTCAGTTCAGATTTGACTGGTTTATCAAATCCAGAACTGCAATGGTGGGTATCAGTTACGTGGACTAAGTCATTACTTGAGGTATCTTGTTCCTTTTTTAAGCACCATCACATGAAATTTGAATTTATATCAGAGTATATAGTCTAGGAAACAAGTACTGAAAAAACAACCTTATTTTTTATTCTCGTTTCTAGCTTTTAATAGAGTAACATCTTCCCTTAGTACAGTGAACAACACAATACAGGTGAGACAAAAAGATTAGAAAACTTGCCTAGCTGAAGTCCTATGGTACCCAAAGAGATTAATGCAGAGGTAGACTATCCTTACAAATACCCTTGTAACTGTTACTGCAAACTATAAGTTTTACCAAACAATATCTTCTAAAATATGACTACTTTTCAGAGTTACTGGACAGTACTAAAGACTGAAAACATCTGAATTATATACTGGAAGGAAAGAGCAGCTCTTCTGGTATTGATGCTTGATTTGTAAAAGCATGAGGGAATGTAGTGATTCATGTAAAAGTTAATCATTGAACCAATTGGTTTAAAATGTACTTTGTAGTTGTGAATAAGGATTATCACATGTAGGTGCCCATGTATTTTTAGCTACACTTTTCTGAAGACTTTGTTCATTTCTAGAGAATGTGACACAAGTTCAATAGCAGGTAGACCAGTACTCTGAATTTTAGGTATATTTTTCTTTTCCTTCATCTGAAGAGCAAAGTCATTCTTTTTTAATTTAGTTATTTAGTGGGATGTGATAACACTAACAGAAGCTTTGGTGTTTGCAGATAATAAGCTATGTAGGTCCCAGTCTCAGAATATGGGATTCTCTTAATGATAAAAAGCTGTTAGCTCTGCCCTGGAATTTTTTCCAAAGATCTTCCCTGATTCAGTTCCTTTTTCTTATGAATAATATTTGTATGTGTACCTTATGTAAGAAACACACACATGCATTTTTATGTGAATGTATTTATATGGGAAAAAATGTACTTCCAGATTTTTTTATAATACAGGAAATAACTTCATCTTTCTTACTTGTGATGGGTGAGTGCAGATCATTGTCTTGTCTGTTGGTATACAAAACCATAGTGGTCATGGCTGATACAAGAGTGGAGCACGCTGGCCCTTGCACAGCTATCATAGCTTCTTCCCTATTTTCTTGTAAGCAAATTTCTAATTAAATGCTATGCTACAATCATGTAACTTAAATGTCAACTCATATACAAATCTGAATTTTTTTAGTAGTTTAGTCTTGTAATTGCAGAACCACTGTGCATTATTGTTTACTGTTTTCATTTCCTGGCCTCGGGAGTTGTTTATGTAATGTTCTTTCAGGGTTCTGGGTACTGTGCTAAGAATAAATAAAGCGTAAGGTAAAATATTTAAAATGTGTATTTGAACAGGTGGGAATATTTGCTTTTCCCAGTATTACTTATAGTTATGCAATATAATTTCTACTTGATATTTCAGCAATTAAAGTGTTTTTGTGGATAGTGCAGCAATTATCCCTTAATTAAAAAGAATTACAAGCTTTACTTGCTAAAATGTCTGAAGAAATACTGGATTTCAAAATTATGGCCATAAAGACAGAAACTTCTAATATTTAGTCTACTGTGAAATTTCTTTTAAGTCATCTATGGAGACAGGAATCCATTTAAGTAAATCAGAAATAGGTACTAAAAATTAAAAATGTAGCTCAACATTCATTATTAGTTGATGTATAGTTAAGTCAAGGGTAGAGTTAAATATTAAGGATCTGCAAGATGATGTAAATTTATGTTCAGTATAATTTTCTTTTTAGATTAATTCGAATATGTTCTGAGCTGTCTAATGCACTAGGCACTAGGAATACAGTGAATTTTTTGGTTTATGCTTTCTCTTAAAATTCTATCCATTAGTAGTAATATTAATATTTTCAATTTTTATGCTATTACAAAATTGAAAAATAATAGCATGAAAATACAAAGCTAAAGTAATCTTTCACTATAAGCATGCGTTTAATTTTCTTAAATGTTTTAAATTGCCGTGAAGTGTGTGGTTTAGTAGTTTATAACTACCACTCGCTGATACATGTATTAAAATATCCTGACATTTGTGGAAGTACTAATTTCTATGGGCCATTTTGCACTTGGTAATTTTAACAAAGAAGTGTTCTAGAAAGTTACCAGGACCAGGAATAGTGAACCAAATATAAATACAAATCTTTATAAAGAGATAAACAGTAAGTTCAGTGAAAGTGGAAAAAACTTCTTAGAATACTGAAATTCACATGTGATCTGAAAATTACTCTCTATTACATTCAAACTGTTATGAAATGAGATAGAAAGGGCAGCATAATACTGAAAAGGACTACCAGGCTCTGCAAGAACTTTGTATTCTAACCACTAGATGTCTCTTGAATTCCACATAAATAGCTAATTTATTTTCCATCTTCTTTTTTCTGTTTCTTCTCCTTCTGAAGATTTCTCTTCAGAAAGGAAAAATTCTGCTTCATTGTTTACTCTAAATGTAAGTTTTCAAAGAGATCGAGAGTGCCTAAAATTGTAATTTTTTTTTAACTAGGCACAGAGTTTTAAATTTTTAAGTTTAGCAGGAAGAATGCAAAATATCATGGCAATCGAATCGTGTGTTTGTTTTCCGAAGTTATAAAATATGCATATTCTCTTTTACCTCTCTGCGAACCCTACCCAGCGAAAGACACATGGCTCCTTTGTAAAGAGAAGAACATACGGGCCTGTTGTCAGAGCTTAGGGCTGCTCTCACTCCCAAGTCAGCATCTCTGCCTTCAGTCATGCAGAAGGTGATGGTTCGGTGCTCCCATCTTATTTATTGCAATACTAGTCTTTATGGCTGTGAAGGGGTGAGCAAAGTACATCTTACCTCTTTCCATCCTAAAGAGAAAAGTATCAAGCCATACTGAATAAAATCTTGTCTCTAAGGGTGCAAGGCATTTTAAACTTTTTAAGTGTATTTTTATGGTAATAAAATGGAATGGGTCAGTCCTTATGGAAATTTCAGTAGCTCAATGCAGGATTTATCATGCAGCTCCTTTCCAGTGGTAGGTGTAGTAGGCGTAGAAGAAACCTGTGTGCAGATCACATCTTGCTGTCAACTGTTCCTGTGATTCTCCAGAGAAAATTATTTTTGGGTCCATCCTCCTGTTGTTCTGGAACAGTAGTCAGTCTGGAAAGTCTGACTCTAAACCTGTATGCTTTAGCAAATGTATATATTCATGCAAGCACTTTCCCCAGGGAAGAGGAGGATTTTTCCTGGTGCCTTAGGCGAATGGATCAAGGTTATTTCTTAGTGCTTTCTGATTAATTGCTTGTCTTGAGTTTAACACAAATGAGTTTCTCATATACTAGAGAAAATCTAGCTGATTGTTATTATGGAGCAACTTGAGTCAGTCTTTACCTGCAGCTCCTAAGTCTTTGAGTGCAAGCTACACAAATTTAAATGATGTAGAATGCTTCTGACATTGACAATCTTCCTACTTCTGTCCTTTTACTTTTTATCATCTCTATTCATTTGTAGAGTGTAGGGGTTTGGGACAGAGGCTCTCTGTGGTTCTATGATTGGGGATGCAATGTGTGTTGGGATGGCTTGCACTCAAGTTTTCTCAGGCTTGTTGCCTTTTTTTTCTAAAAACTGTTGTGTGGGTGGACTATGAGAGTTTTTATTGGTTGAAGTGAGAGTATCTTAGCTCCAGCAGGACTGAGGTCATATTCCAGAGCACAAGCATGGTGCCCTAATTTGAGATTGAACCTGTACTGGGAGAGTGTAGGGTTACTTTTACGAGGCTGTGGTAGAAGCGACTCACTATAATAATACTCTGCAGAACTACATGCATGAGACTGGAATGGTTCCAACAAAGAGTTGTAAAGAAAAATGTCCTGAAGAGTTTTTTTCCTTTGTAGGAAAATAAATTCATGTGGTTGCAGAACTCTCAGCATCCGTTCTGAATTACCCAACTCTCATCCAAGGCTATGGAGCCCCCTTCATAGAGGAACATGTGGAAATTACAGACCTTAAGGAGTGTGGTTAAACGTGGGCATATTAACGTCTCAAAGATAAATCGTGTGCTTGACTGTTTCAGAACGTTGAGGATCGAGAAAGTGTGCAGGCTGCATCGTTTTCAGTCCTGTAACATGATGGCTAAGGATTTGTGCTACTGGGTAATTCTAGGGTAGCTTGTGGTTCAAAAATGGCTTCCATTCAATTTAATAGACGTAAGGCATATTTTTCCAGCATTTTTTCCTCTGAAGAAAGCTTCTTGCTTTGAGTTGGAAAGAAAAGGCCATGGAATCACTGTTGTCAGTTTACACAGGACATAATGAATAACAATAACAAAACCAAATCCAATTATGTATTTGGTAAGAGATCTTTTTTGAGATATGGCATACAAGAAACTATCCAAGTGAAATGAGTTCTGTTAACCAAGCCAACTGTTAACTGCAATGCAGATACTTTTAGAGTTTTATTGGAAAGATTTTGTATATATAGGTGACCTTATGGCATTTAATCCTGATCACTTTCAGAGCCTGGAAGTCTTGATGCTAAAAGTATTTAAAACGAGCTGCCTTTTGGTGCTGTTTGACTTGAAAATACAACACTGAGTTCATGATCTAAGGCTGAATCAATTTTTGCCAGTCTGGAGCTCTGCACTGTCTTATCATAAAAAAATTAGGCTGTGTGCCACAGAAAAGTATTGCTTAGAGATAACTTTGGTTCCTTTTCTCTCTGCTTTAAAGATACACTTGAAGACCTCTTTTCATAAAATCTGGCATAGTATTCTGGCAGGCTGTAATTTGCTTCATCTAAGCAAGATGAAAGATCAGTTGGTTTGGAAGATACAGACAATCCTTAAAACTCCATGTCAGGAAATTGAATATTTACCTTAGTGCAACTTTCTTTATGAACAGATACATTTACTAAAGGCAGATGAACAATAACGAAGCGAGTCTTATTAGTACATGAATATTGAGCGTTTTTGGAAAACAGTTATTTCAATAATTTTGAACATATTTATGTAAATGAGAGAATTTGTGTAATTTATTTAGAGAATTTGATGTTTTCTGTTTCCGTAGGAGTTTCAGAGACGCTGCAATACTCTCATATCATTAATAGAAAAAGAAAATATGGAAATTGAGGAAAAAGAAAGAGCTGAAAAGAAGAAAAGAGGAGCAAAAGTTACAGCAGTATGTTTAACAGCACTTTCTTTACTTATAGTGGGGCAGAATTCACTTATTTTGTTAGCCTCTGATTGTTTTAGTATAAACCACTAGTTGAGAGATTAAACTAAAGTATTTGTCTATTTGCAGCTCTCCTAGATTTTGTATGGTTATTCCCAATTCATAGTGTTTTGTGGCTTTCTTTTTTGAGAGGTTTTTCTTGTTTAAGTAGTAGAGAGAGAGTCTTTTTCTGAAAAAGTAGCACAGCCCTTTTTGTACCTACGTATCTATATCGTGTGTTTGCTTTAATTTTAACTCAGATTGTTATTCCTCCCCTAAACAGTAGTTCCTGGTAGAAGAAATAATAAAAAAATCTTCTTTAATTTTGAAGAATTGTCACCTTTAGAACAGAACTGTCTGTAAGTCAAGGTCCTGATGTTTTCACACAATTCATGGTATGCATGGTACCTGAGCTGCTGAGACTATGTAATAATTTCAAGAAGGCAAAAAGTGCAGCAGAATTAAGTACCTAAATCTGGTCTTTTTATTTGCCCTTCCATCACATCTTACAAAGCAAAATTGAAATATATAATGCATTAGGGTCACTTTTTGAATAGTGTCATGTACTTCTAATTTTTGGTTTTTTTGGAACAATGCCATTATTTTGTTGAATTTATAAAATAATTTCTTTTCCTTTTCTAGTCACAGAAGAGAAAAGCAGATTTGGCTGCTGAGAACTCTGGAAAAAAGGATGCTAAGAAAGTAAAGTCGTGAACATGAAAACTGAATGCTAAATATAAAACTGCCACTTTCTTCTCTCCATCTACAAGTATTAATTGCCAACTTGTTTCTGTTCATGGTAGTCTCTCCCAAATCCCATGGTTTAATTTTGCAAATTTTGTATACTTTACAATGTCTTTCTTTACTGAAAATATGTAGCTTTATATCTTATGCATTCCAGTATTTTTGTGTACTGTATTTTGTGAGTTTCATGTCTTCAGCAAAATTAACTCAGTCCTTGTTTTATTGAAGCTTGTGCTGAGGTTTTAGCTTTTCTATGTTTTATATGCTGCTGCTTTGAAAGGAAATCTAGATTCTATAGCTGTATTATTGTTGTTTCATATTTTAAATTTATATGGCTATTGGAAAATAAACTGACTTAATTATTTGAAGAGAAATATACTTCACCTTTGTTTTTCCTACCCCCTCTCCCTTTCTTGCATAGCTACATTTAGTGTGAATGTTAAGTTTTGTATAATTGTGCCTTCATCATTGATCAGATTTGTTTTCACAGGAGTACTTAGACAGGATCAGGAGCATGACAGAACAAACAATCTAATTAGACTGACATCCTTGTTTGTTGTCAGCATTAAATTGACATTTTCCCTGAAACCTTTGGAAGGAAAGCCAGCAAATACATATACTTTATTTTTCTTCTTTATGACTGGTTTCTGCTAGGCTTCATACCTGTTTAAACATAGGGAGAGATGTCTTTCCGAATGACCTCTAGATGAAAACTTTTCTATGCCTAATAAACTGAAGTAGCCAACTAAGAACTTCTTTAAGTACCAAACAAAATAATTCATCTTCTGGTCGGTAAGCTGCTTAGCTATGCCTTGTGCTAAAAAACCTTTGTTGCTCTGATTATCTCTGCTAACTTTCTGCTTTTACCTTTGATTCGACATGTCAGTCAGAAGCAATGGGGATATGAAGTGCTCCTTTTTAGTATTTCTGTTTTAATGAAGGGATGAAACCGTTGGATATATGATTTTTTTGACTTTGCAAGAATGGCCTTTATTAAGCAGGTTCATGGTTTCTGCTCACCTTGGAGTCTCTGCCTTTCCCAGATCAGTGGAACAGTGACTGTGACATCTGATGTTTTACTTTTAATCTTCTGTCTCTGATCTGGTGTTTAGTATGGACCTTGCTACAGCAAGACATGCCCTCATAATGTCAAGTCTAGATTAATTCAGTGTGCTTTACATGGCGCTTCCCTTGAAGACTACTTGTAAATTTCTTCTAGTGCAGTTTGCTTCCTTCTGTGGTTTGAGGTGTTTTAAGATGAAAAAAACTCTTTAAACTCTTTGTACTTGATGCTTTGCATTGGCTACCTTCTTCTGTGTTTGTCAAATTCAAGACTTTATAAAAAGTTCTTGAGTCTTGACAGAGTTCTGCGCATTCTTTTATGTCATTTCAAATGTATTGGAATGTCTTTGAAGTTTTTTCAGATTAATCTCTAAGCTCGATAAGCAATTTCCAGCCTTTCTTGATAGTCTGTGTTTAAGGTTTGGGGCAAAATGGGTGTGATGGCTTGGTTGAGCATTTTGAGAAATTAATGATTTGATTTTGTATTTTGGAATGGAGCTTTTGTTTGGGGACCAAATTAGTAATTATTTCACTGGGCTTTTATTTGTAATACTTTTGGTGTAGTCAAGGGTATTCATCTGTTGAGATCCATCTACTGAGTTGAGAGCTAAATCTAATAATGATGGGGCACAGCTTTCAGAAAGGTTAGTGATGGTTGTCAATGCATGTTTTTAAATAAGTATGCAACCCAGATGGGATAGGTCTGCTTAGAAAGGGAGGATGTCTGCTCCAATACCAAAAATATTATGTGAATATTTGACATCGTGCTTTATCCTTGGGAGAAGGACATCCAGTGTGATTATGGGCTGGAAAAAGGCTGTGCAGCTATGTACATATATAATCACAAATCCCTGGAGCATTGCTATTAATAGAGAGAGGAAGATGCCTTATTTACATTTTGCTTTTTGGCTCCTGTGTCAGTCAGTAAGTTTATGACCTGAAATTATAAAAATAGGTAAAAGAGGAGAGAAATAAAGGCTGGAAGAGCCAACTTGAATTTTCATTGAATTACTTGGTTAGATCTAGACTTTATTCCATTGCTCCTCTTTATCATTGGGTGGATATTTTAATGTTTTAAGTCTTGAAATAAGTGTATTCTAGTTTTGTTTATTGTAGATTAGCTTTATTTGACTTGCGTGTTTTTGTGTATCCAGTTTCTCTGTGTTGCAAAGTGTATGGAGAGTCTTAAAATGGTAATATTTCAACTTGTTCTTTTATGCAGATTTCTTGGTTTGAGTTAATGTTTGCTTTCCTTTTCCTTCAGTGGCATGATATACTAGCTATATAGCAAAAGATAATGCAATTGTTCCTTCAGATATTATCTTCCTGATCAGACAGCTTCTCTGAAGAGTGATAGATGCTCCCAGGAACTCTGTTGCCTCTTACAGTCTGTAGTTCCTAGTTAAACTGAGTGTGCTGTTCAACAACAGTCCTTGAGAGCACTTGTACACTATAGACTGGTTCCTCAGCATATTGAGTCTTCCCATCCATCATGTCCCACAGTGATAACTAAAGAAAATTGCTAACAGCTGCTGGTCAGGATTAAAGTAAAATGGATCTTTCTTTTCCTTTTTTTTTGTCCTTCTAGTTGCAGATACACACGGAGCATGTGCGTAGCAGTATCTAAATGATATGTTGCTGCGACTCAAAATTAGACGGACTAAAGTAAAGGCATCTTCCTACTTTTAACTATTATTTTCTAGAATGAGGAATACTCCTTGTCGGAAATTTGTAAGCACTGAATGTAATGTGATACAAAACTTCTGGGCCTTTAGGCCATTTGATAATTGCCAAAAAAAATGTATGATATAAAAATTTGAAAATAATTTATTGTTTCCTTTTGAGCAGACAATTACAATTTAATTATGCTAGGATTAGACTTGAAGAAAAAACATAGCCATCTAGAACCTCTTGTACCTCAGGCAGTGCATGTAACATCCTGGGAGAGGTTACAACAGTTGGGTGGTTCTTGTTTTCCCATGCTTAACACTTTCAGGTAATCAGTAGTTTTAGTTTTGGGTTATGTTAGTGATGAAAATAAAAGGGTCACAGAGCTGACTATCTTCATTAAATTTAATTTCAATTTATTATAATGACACAGAGAAAGAATGAAGCTTTCTTCCTACTGGTGATATTAGACTGTCTTTATGTTTGCACAAGTAGCATTATGATATGAAAATGTTAAGTAACTATTTTTTTTGTATACTAGCATTGCTTGTTTGCTTTAGTGCTAATGCTGGTCATGGTTTTGAAAAAAATCCAACTTTTACTCTGTATACAGAAATTAATCAGAATGTTTCTAAATGCCTGATGCAAGTAATTTCTGTTACACAACTCCTGCAGCTCCAGCTGTGCACTGCTGCAATACAGGTGCGCTCTGTGCATGCCTCTTCCCCAGGTTCAGTGGAGGGGTTAAGTACTTTCAGTGATCGCAAATTCATGCCAAAGCTAAAAAATGTGGGCCTTACAGGATGAAAAAACATATGGAATTTTGCATTCAGCAGCAGTTTATGTGAATGTGAAATGACACGGTTGGTGCAGACACTGGCACTTGTGATATTGGGAGGAATTGATTGCTGACTGTAGTTCTGATCTGGTTAAGACAGCTTGGCAGTTGTTCCATTTTACTTAAGTTTATCTAGTCTGTGTTCTTAGCTTCAAGCATGTATGTAAGTGCTTTGGTGGGTCACAGTTATACTGTTTGATATGTTCTTTTTCTGAAAGAGTTAAAGTTGAACTTGGTTTGCATATTTTGAAATGTAATGTACTCTTTAATTGCATTTGCATGATATCCATCCTTTCATAAGAGCCTTAATAGGAGTGATATTTGCTGCCTCAAAGGTGTGTCTACATTGTGTTGTTGAAAGATAACTTCTCAACTTTTTCAAATTGAGATTAGTTTCGTAAGTTGTATATATATATATGAAAATAAAAATTCATACGAACCTGATGTCTTCTGGTAATTATACTTCTGATACAGATGCACCGGGATACTGTTAAAATAGTTCGATTTGGTTTTGTTGCTCTTGTACCTCTCATAACCTTCAGGTTATGGTAGCTGAACGTAAGGGGGGGTGGTTGTGGCTGTTCCACATCTGCTTTCAAGCTTCCTAATTTCCTGTAATCTATAAAATAAAATACTAGTAATGTCTGTATTTTTGTGACAGCCTTGCCTATGTTGTCTCTTAGTATGGTATGACACAGTGTATGTTGATCCTGCATTAAAGTCTATGACTGCTTTTCTGTTATACTGTACCTCTGGTGTGTTACTAAAATAAAACAGTTCAGAGCCTAAGTCTAGGAGGCACAGAATGGCAGGAACGAGGAATTTTGTCATTGCAGCTGTTGATCACTAGTAGACATGCTCAATATTCTGCTTGGAGAGGTGCATCCCCTTAAGAAAAGCTCAGTTTTCTACTTGTTTCTCAGGACAGGCCCTTAGAGAAAAAGGAGAGGCGGTGAGGACCTCTGGCACACCAGCTTATCCTAGTGTTGGCTGCTAGAAATTTTGTCTGCTTTACAGTGACTTTTGATAGACTTCACTCTTCTTCACATGCCTGCTGTGCCGCTGTGTGCTGAACTCTTCTTAGGAGGCTGGAAAACGGAGAAGAGACAAGAAGTTGCAAATTATTACTGACACTTGCTTTAAATATTGGTTGGTATTTGGATGGAAGGGTGGTTGAGTCCCTCTAAGGAGCAGGAAAACGACCAGGTATTTGTGATGTGCTTCATCAAAACGCAGCTCCTGGTTGAAAGGAAGCCTTTGCTTCTAGGCCTTATTTCAAATCCTGCTGGGTCAGTTGCCATAATGGATATTTTCATGAAGAGGCTCTTTGGAAACCTGTCCAAATTAACAGATTGGGTGTCTTGGCTCAATTCCCAGTTATTGTGCAAACGCTGCTCTCGCAGCAGGCGCCTCTTCTGACATTTGAAACGCGGAGGGAAAAGGCTGAATCTTGGAAACAATTGCCCACATCAGGCTGGGGTGAGGACTGGGCTGGGAAACTCTGTAATTAACTGGAGATTGATAGCTAAATCTATCTATTTTTATTGGCAGTAAACTGAAATGTAAAGTAAAGCCACTGTGATTTGCTGCCTAGTGAGTGGAGATAGCACCGAAGGCACCGGAGCCACGGGATAGAGGCAGTGTTAGGCTTTTCTTCTCTGCGTTCCCTGTTTGCAGCACGCTTGTGCTTCTGCCCGTTCAGACCCTGGGTGTCTGTGGTGCATCTGAAAGGAGGGAATCTGAGGATGGAGCTGCTTCCTCCGCATGCTGGAGAGGTCGGTGGTGTCGCAATGCTGAGGTGCTCTCTGCACTTGCTTAGACTTTTGTCTCCACGGGGCTGTAGTCCAACTGTGTCCTCAGAGTCTGGCAGTCCTGCAGTACCTGCAGAGTTCTTTGCTGGCTTACTGGATAGTTTCTACGTGAAAGGTGATTTGAGTAGGTCTTCCTTTCTGAAAATTGCATTACGTTCGATTTAAAAGGCTTCAACCAACATTTACTGAGTTCTTGGCTCATGTGACACTGTGCGATACTTGAGCAGCTCTGAGTTGGTTCTGCAAGAACTGTGCTGACTCTACTTGTGTGCATTCAGCTGCTGCTGGAGGCAGGCCCGTTGCTCCACAGAAAGTAGCATCACATAGTGCCACACGATTTTGCATCAGTGACTTACTATTAAAATGATGCTGCTTGAATTTTAAATAATAAATACTGCCCTTTCAAAACAAAATGTTTCAGGATTACTTTATAGCTTCTGTAGGTACGTATCTCCGAAATAATTTGACTTATTTATATTATGAAGTGATTTTAAGAACACTCTGAAAGTCACCTTTCTATGGTTCACATTGCTTGAATGCACATGTGGAAGAGGTACAAGAAATTTATTTTGCTTAAACATCAGTCCTGGAGGCTCAACAATTTCTTTCCATATTCAAAAAGAAATTTAATTTTAGCTTTTTGTGATGCTCATTGATAATTAACTGCTCTGTGTGCTGCATCTTACCGTTCTGCAGGCCTGAAGATCTTCGATTGGAAACAAAAGGAAAATCAATTTCAACAAATTCAGTTGTTGCCTCCTAACTAGGTTATGGTACTCAATATAAATTAATGTTTTGAATTTATGTCATCGATCAATAGGTGCAATTATTGATTTGGGATGTATGAGGTAAAAAGTGAATAGATAAGTTTTTGTCTTTTGTTTTTATAACATGAAAACATGTCAAAGTTTATTGAGCTGCAGATTTCTTTGTAGTGAGCCTGAGGCAGAATCAGAAATATTAGCATAATGTAAGTCTATTTATTTCTTGGATGCTGATAGGATTTTTTTAAAAATGCTGACTGATAGGCATCCCATTTTAGAAGTTTTAGAAGCCTGGGGCATAAGGATTTGCTGTCTGATCACAAGTCCTGATGGTCCTCTGGTCTTCTGTGGGACTGGTTGAAATTTGAGTATTGTACATAGGCTGGCATCACTCTTTTCTGCCCAAAGGGCTTAGTGCAGTGTGAATGTAAATGTCTTAAATGATCACAAAGTCTTCATCAGTGGAGGAAACTAAAAGTGATATGGAGTTAATAATTCCTATTAGGACACCTCAGAAATTAGTCCTATGTGTTTCCTGGATTGGAATTAAACCACTGCACTTGTAAGTTATTCCAGAGTGTTGTTTTTGGCAGAGGGAAGGTGCCTGCAGCCTGAGATCAGCAGCATTGCAGCTTGTCTACATACATAATTTATCTTTATTTAAAGATCTTTGAGACCTTCATTTGAGGGTTGCTGTAGAAATTATTGTTCCCGTTGGGAATTAACTATAGTAATAAAAGTTAAGAAAATACATTTTTACTACTTTCATTGATTTGGGCCACTGCTTTAAAAACAGGGGGGAAAAAAACCCAAGGAGAAGTGTTGATTAAGGACATGGTACCCTTGATCAAATCGAGGCAGAGCCCAGCTGACAGGCAACCTATTAAAATAAAAGACAAAATAAGTTAGTCTGTTTTTTCAGACGGGGATCACATTGCTGTTGGGAGATCAGAGGAGTCACATCAATCACAGCAGCGGTAACTGCAGGTTGCATGTAGCGGGGCCTGTGCAGACTTTGGCTTATGTCTCTATAGGTAGAAATAGATACAGATATCTTGTCAGAGTCAGTGGTATCAGAAGAAAAAGTGTCTGTGAATTGATCTGTAAAAGCTTCATAGATGTTTTACCTGTTGAAGCAAAGCTGGAGCAATCTCTAAGGTTTACTGTATTTTCCAAATGGAAAAATGATGGCAATGTCCTCTTCAGTTTACTAGTCACCTAGTAGTCATCAAAAGAAAAAGACCACACAACTTTTCTTATGCTTTTTTCCCTCTGCAGTTCGACTGCAGCAGATCTGTGACATTTATCTATCTGTTCACTCAGAGCCATTTGATGTTCTTTCTAAAGGGACTGTTGGCCTTCTTTAGAAGGCTTTCCATACTTACAGAATCAGAGGATCATTAAGATTGGAAAAGGCCTCTACGATCATCAAGTCCAACTGGCTGCCCAGGCCCCTTGTGCCCACTAAACCATATGCTGAAGTGCCACGTCTACCTGTTTTGGTTTTTTTTAACACCTCCAGGGTTGGTGACTCTACCACTTCCCTGGACAGCCTGTTCCGGTGCTTGACAACCATTTTTGGTGAAGAAATATTTCCCAATATCCAGTCTAAATCTCCCCTGGCACAACTTGAGGCTGTTTCCTCCTGTCATATCACTAGTCACTTGGGAGAAGAGGCCATCACCCAGCTCAATGCAATTTCCATTGTGGGAGCTGCAGAGAGCAATGAGGTCTCTCCTCAGACTCCTCCAGGCTAAACAGTCCCATGTCCCTCAGCTGCTCCTCGTAAGATTTTCTTAATTTCTGTCACTATGCTGTTTTGTGTCTGAGACTGTGTTTTGCTCCTGTGCAGTGTCTCCTGCCCTTGGCCAGGATCTGGACTTGTTACTTGACCTTATTTCAGAAAGTCCCCCAAACTAAACAACTCTTTGGTATTGCAAGCACTGCTCTTTTATGGACATGTTCTGCCTGTCATATGTATTTGTTAAAGATAGAATTTTGTGCTCTGGATACCACTTGTACATTTTTTTTGCCATCAAAAGCAGAAATGTTGATAAAATTAAACTGAGTTTGTCAAGAGGTTTCACAGGTGTTCCCAGGATGCCTTTGTTTTGCATATTCATATAACTCAGACTGTGCAGAGCAGCTAATGTTAATGCCTGTGTAGCTGTTTGATATGTGTGTTTTGCAGAATCTCTTCTGCCAACCCATAGAAACCAAATTATTGTAGCCCACAGCTCAAAGCTATGGGCTTCTAATTTCAAAGAACAGCTGCTTCTGTTCCGAGTTATGGGGCAGTCATTTCTGGTTGAATTCTCCGTGCTACCGAAAAAGCAGGTATCGCCTCTGCTGCTCGGTGGTGGTAGCTGGCAATCATTTTTTCTTGATTTCATCAGAATGAAATAAAAGTCAATGTTTTGGAATTAACGTGATTTTTAAAACCCAAGGCTCCCCGGGGAGGACCTTGGCTGCTTGGCAGATCTTTATTATTCTGCTGCTGTGGGTGGTGGTTGCATGCAGTCTCCTGCTGCTGGTGCTACACTTAAATAATTTGAGAGTATTGAGCAGAACTCCACAGTGAAGCCAAGATTTAATTTTGCTTTTAAATATGATGACACAGTCCAGCCTGCTTTGGCTATGCTCACTGCTGATGGACTTGTACTCAGGTTCCCTGAAAGTGTGGATACAAATACCAACATTGGATTGGGTTTTCTGTTTCTTCCGAGTTCCTTTGATCCAATTCAGCAGAATTTCTCTGGTGGTGGCTGTAGGGATCTGTCTAGATCTTCTTTCTAGACTGATGTAGAACTGATAGTTGCCTTTCCAAATGCTGAGGTCTCATGGGTAAAACCACATAGGAACCGCCAAGAATATCTGTGTTCATGTGCGATAGACTTGTGCAACCACAGCAGTGGCAAGAAACTCTTAACTGGAATTGGTGTAACTGCAAGTTGTTGGAGTGCTTGTAAGGCCCTGGTTGTGCCTGCAGGATTTGCGCCATCTTTGTGTCCAGGCAAGGCTGGAGAGCAATGCAGATCTTCACATAGCAATGCAGGGCTGAGAATTGGGACACTGCCACACGTCTAGCTCTCCACTGTGACGGCAACAAGTGCCTTCCTCTGCAGAACCTGTGCTTCTCTGCACTGCTAAGGTCTGTTTATGCTGTGTATTTCCTTTAGGGTTAGGATAGGTTATCTCAGTGTTACAGTTGTGCTGAGCGAAGTGGGCTATGATCTCAGCTAGGGTCTCTAGGTGCTACTGTAATATTAATAAGAGCCTTGTAATAAGATTGTGTTTACAGTTCTTTCCAATTCCTGTCTGTTCTGAGTAGTATAAAAATCAGCAATTGATTTGCTTCCTATTGAATAAATGACATGCCAGTGGAATGACTAATGAATAGGAAATCACGAGTGTCACTGGCACACAAATGGGAATCATTGCTCCCTTAATTTTTTTTCTACTTAGGTTTAGCTTTCCATTGGGAATTGCAGTTTCACTAATTTAACAAGACTGCCCCATAAATAACTCATCATTTTTTATAAATGTCGGTTAAAGAAATCTGTATTGAAGTACTGAGAAATGACAGTTGTAGAAGAAACACCGCTGCAAATAATGGGAAAATTGCAGGTGTATTTTATACCTCTTCTGAAAATCAAAAGGTCTCATAAATACAGTCTGTAAAAATGTCTGTGGAAGAGTTAACATAACTGTACAAGCAATAAGCTTGACCTTTCAGTGTAATTTATTTTAGATTTACTCAATCCTTTTTTATTAAAACTAGCACATCTGAAGCAGAATTAAATCCTATTATACCGGCTCTGTGATTGTATCAATTTTTCTCTGCCATGGTACACTTTATTAAAAATTACTTTGTTTCATATTGGCTAACACAATCAGGGGAGTAAATGAGGTTTTGTGGTCTTCAGTAAAGAAAGAAGCATGTGGTTTCTGTCCTTGAT
Source organism: Neomorphus geoffroyi (assembly GCA_033558235.1). Lineage (NCBI taxonomy): Eukaryota > Metazoa > Chordata > Aves > Cuculiformes > Neomorphidae > Neomorphus > Neomorphus geoffroyi. The sequence goes on along the minus strand of JAUMJM010000045.1, from coordinate 7,139,129 downwards.
AGCGGTGTATATTACCAGGAGGCACAGCTGAGTTTCAGCCTGACAAAAAACAGTTCAGGTATTTCTACTGTGGTGGTAAGACCCAGATCTCCATCCTGTCCCGGTGTCTGCACTGGTCCACAGTCTGTGTTACACAGAGGCAACTGCATAAATTGTTTTTACCTTCTCATTAGTAAAAATATTCCTATGAACTAGATACCAAATCCTTAGAGAAGCTATTTATATCAGATGGGGAGCCTTGAAATGAAAAATTTACTTCTCAGTTCCATATGCAGATTCACCAGACATCTCAACCTCACAAAACCAAAGGTGTGCTTACAGGCTAGAGTTGCACAGAGCGTATTATGCATCGGTGACTCAGCTTGAGGTCATTCCCATAGGCTGGAACTTAAGCCTATTCCTGGACTTAAAATCTGACCAAACTAACTTTTCACTAGTTACGCAGGGGTTTAAAGCAGTGCATACGTCTGTAAAGTCTTAGGTTCTGTAGTGTCCCTGTTAATATGAGTCTGGGCTTGATGAGAAGAGTTGGACTTCGTCTGTCAACACTGATACGTGCGCCAGCATCAGTGCCCCAGGACCACTGGCAGTGCCAGCTGTGCACTGATACAGAACCGACTGTGCTGTGGTGAAGCTTTGCCTGCTCTGAACATCCCCAGCACAGGCATTTTCCTGATCCACTGAGCTTGATTTGGTGTGCTATCAAGACTTCTGGACTCTTCTCACTATCACTTTGTGGTAGTAAAAGAATTATTCTGAACAAAGAAATTGTAAGGCAGTGCAGCTCTTCTGTGCCTGGAACGTACGCGCAGTTAATGAAGAGGGAAAGAGCCCGGGTGTGTCAGGCTTTAAAGGAAGTCACTTAAAGCTAAGCACTGGTCTGAGGAACTGGGCATAATGCAGGGCACAGACGTGGCTTAAGATCATCTCTAGCCCGGTTTTCTATGGGCCCTCGTGTGGTGCTCTGCCTGTTTGGAGGTCTAGAAATACAGAGCTGGCAGTCTGGTGCCCTTGTTAGCACTGCAGATACGTACAGGAGGGATCAGTAGTGCTGTTTACAGTCGGAGCAGGTTTGCAGTTCTGTTTTGTGCCTATCCTGAGCACACCACCTCTCAGTCATGACCAGCGTTCTTACTCCTTTTGATTGCCAAAGAAATCAAGCTTTTCCGTGTTCATATCCTTTCAAATGGGAAATGGGTGGCTGGACAAGGAATACAGAGTTTGGTAGCACTGCACTGAGCCGCCTTCTGGCAGCCCAGAAGCTCTCCAAGGGCACTTGCTCTCCTTCTGGCTCTTTACTCAGGATAAGCTGATGATATTTATGTATATTTGGACTTTCTTCATCTTTTTCCATTGTTTTACTGCCTTGTCTTTGTTTGTGCCTACTGTGTAGTCCTGTGTTCCAATGCGAAATCACCACTTACTGCCCGTGGAGCCTTCTGTTCAGTGTTTCTTTTCCTTGAACTGTCTTGGATGCACCTTTGTTCTGAACACAGATGTGTGATCACAGGTATCACCTGTCTTTGTTTCATCCCTCTCTTGTCATTTAGAGGAGCCTGTTCTTCAATGCTGATTGTTGGTGTTTGCTCTAGAACCCAGTAGTTATTGAAATGCCAGTGTATTTTGTGCCCCCTGTGGATTTTACTTGGTTGCTTTTCCCCTCTATTTCTTGCTGTGCAGAGTTAGGCTTGATTGAAAGAAGGGGATGTAGATGGAACCAAGTATTTTTCCAGGCTGAAATCCTGTCCAGTGCTTTTTAACTGACCAAGATCTACAGCCCTTTGGAGTATTTACTGCTTCTGTTTAATGGGCTGCTTACAATTTCAGTGCCAGCCTCGGTAGGCTTGCTGAGCATATTTCCATGCCTATGACATGTTTACAACGAATAATAAGAACTGACACATTTTGCATGTACAGGTTAATGCCCCCAAATCAGGTGCTATAAATTGTTATGGGTGGGTAGCTGGGGCAGGAACCTTTTCCTGGTCTGCTCTTTGCTTTATATAGCACTTAGCAAGATCTGGCAAACATGTGAGTTCATTTTTTGCTTCCCCTATTCATTGCAGGCAAACTGCAGTATTACCGTTCTCTCCCCCTCTTTCATTGTGTGCATAGATTGGGGGAAGAGGCATGGCTGGAGCTATCCTGAAAGGATGCACTTTGTAGGAGAAAATGATCACAATAGCCTTGGAGCAGCTCTTGGTTCTTTGAGGATCACTTTGGTATCCACCACTTGTGCTTAGGAGGCCCCAAAGCTGGGAGCTTGCAGCAGCCTCTCTGCCTTCCCTCTCCAGTGTCTTCCCTTCCCCGCAGAGCACTGTATTCAGCACAGCTGTTCTAGGTGTCCACCCACAGTGCTTTTAGTAGTGCTGTGATTTTTCCTAAGGTACTCAGAGCAGCTGTTGTGAGAGCAGTGTGTTCTCCCGAAGACCGTGTCTCAAGTTCTGTCCTTAAAAACAGTTTTCCAATTTGGAAAATCTCAAGTAGCCTTTTGCCTTTAAGATACAGTAAGTGTGTTATTTCACGGGAGTAAAAGTAACTTATTATGCATATCAGGTACAGAACGAGGCCTCTGGGCAGTGTTATTGGCAGCGTGGGACTACATAAAGGAGAAATGGCTTATTGCTTATTTCCATCTGCCTACAGCTGACCTTTCCAGGTGCAATGTGTTTCGTCTGGTGCATCTGGAAATGCTCCAGAACTGCAGTCTCCTAGGCTTTGGGACTGTCCATAATTCTTTAGAGAAACCCAAATATCTGCAAATAGGAAAAAAAGGAGAAACTTTTAGCGGGGAATAGCCTATTCACCATTGAATCAGATCTGTTTCTAACAGGTGCTGTTGGGTTATAAGTGCTGCCTCAAACATTCATTAAGAACAAATTTAATTCTGGTGACAAGTAATGAGCTGATAAGCTCTGATGCCGTGAAATCCTCTGTTTTGTTACTGAACAACTGTATTACAGCCAGCTCAAGAACAGACTTTCCTTCATGGAAAGAAGACCCTGGAAGCGTGAGGGTTTGCTGCCCACTGTGCTTGCCCAGTCCTTGGCCTCATCGCTAAGGCACTCAGTAGTGTTACTTAGAGTGAAGGCACAACCACAAAACTCATTTCACATGGACCATTTAACAACCATTAGACATTAAAAATTTTCAATCCCTACCCCCAGACGGAATTCGAACCAGTGACCTGGAGGTGAAATGTGCTGCTGCAATCCTCTGGAGCCTGCAGAGTGTTTGCGTTCATCCTGAAGAGCACTTCTATATCAAAAAGCAAATTAATCTGTCACTGAGACTAATCCTGTTTGTCTCAGAAGTAAACACAATTTTTGGATCTAGAGGGACTATTTGTGGCTATTTTTACATTCTGCATTTCAAATGTCAATAAAAAAATTTTTGCATCTATTTGGTCATGGTTTTCTGTAGGAAAAGTCAAGCGGGTACTTCTGACCTAGATGACTTCTATGTGAGTAAAAAAGTGGACAACAGTCATTTCCTCTGATAAAGTAGGAGCCTTTCTCTTCCAACAAGCAGATTTGTGTTTTTTTCCTAATTTAAAGGTGGAATGGGCAGGAAACATTTATGTCCATAAATGTCACTTGCCCCTTTACACTTCTGAAGTTTCTGGTAGATATGGCAGCATGTGGACCCAACTCTAATCCTGATGACTGTGGGCTTTGCCTTTCTTTCAGAAACTATCCTTTCAGGCCAGGGAAGAGTTGGACAATTAGAGAGGCAGCTGCAAAACTTTATTATGCCAAAGGCCTGGCAGTTTCATAGAATCATCTGGTTGGAAAAGACCTCTGAGATCATCGAGTCCATCCGTACCTGTCCACTAACTAAACCATGTCCCCCAGAAACACATCTACCCATTATTTAAACACCTCCAGGGATAGTGACTCCACCACCTCCCTGGGCAGCTGTGCCAATCCCTGACCACCCTTTCAGTGAAGAATTTTTTCCTAATGTCCAGTCTAAACCTCCCCTGGTGCAACTTGCGGCCATTTCCTCTCATCTTGTCACTTGTGAGAAGAGCCCAGCACCTACCCCACCGCACCCTCCTTTCAGACAGTTGTGGACAGTGATGGGGTCTCCCCTCAGCCTCCTCTTCTCCAGGCTAAACAACCCCAGTTCCCTCAGCTGTTCCTCGTAGGACTTGTTCTCCAGTTTTTTTGAACTGTTGGAACTCCTTTATGTTAAATACAGACACATTGGTTTATTACATCAGTAGATTTGGTCTTATATTGGTAAGATGCCAGGAATGATCTTCTTGGTCACCTTGTTTGGTACAGGGTCTGTGGTTGAGGAACCTGACCTTGTGAACACAGCCCGGTTTCATTGCATGTTTCCAAGTGGAATATTAGACAGTGGCTCACCGCTAAGGGGCCCATCTTCTGATACCTCTGGGAAATATAGGATGGAGAAGCTGTTTGTCTTCTTGTAGTTTATATCAAATGCCAGAGATGATGTACAAAAAAATGCTTAGTTAAATAAATACTCAGGCGTTGATGCTCTGCCAAGGGAATTACCTGTACGCAAAAGGACAATTTAAGTTGAGAGCATCTACAGGGATAATCAATGCCAGATCTACTGTAACCATTGATTTAGGCATAATTAGTTTGGATGAAGACAAAAATCTGTCATAAAAAAAAATAAACCGAAGCACAGCAACTAGTTCAACAGGCAGAAGCCTCCATCAAATGTGTTTGAGGAAGGTGTTTTGATTCTCCTTGCAGTGATTATGTGACTTGATGCATTGGCTCTTGCTGGTTTGCCCTGCAGTTGGGCACAGACACCGTGCTATCAGAAAACCAGCCTGACTCTTCCAAGACAGCATTAACCAGCTTGTCTGTCGTGTTATATTTGGAGAGCTCTGCGCTGGAACAACCTCTCTGACCTGTTACTATGTTTGGGATTTCTTCTGTTTCCTTTACAACTCACTATAAGACTGGCTTTGATTTTTGGATCTGTTACCACTCCTCATTCTGAGCTTCGTAGCTGGCTCAGAACTAACCTCAGTCTCTTGGTACTGCCCTTTTATTGGTACCTAGTTTGAAACTCTTTCCCCTTACCCAATGGACTAGGCTTTCTTTGAACTCCATTCCCCACTTGCCCTGCAGCTTGTTTGTCATCTGTAAAGTGGAGCCTAATGTAGTCCGGTGGCCCTCTGATTTCCTGGAGAGAGTGTGGGGCAGGTCTGTGTTCACAGGTGATGACTGTTACAGACTCAGCTATGGTGGAATCCCAGACTTTATTCTTATGCCATAGCAGCTTAAGTGTTTAGTTACAGAGATTTCCAGTTCATAACTTCTGTGTTAGCCACAGTGCTGGCTGTCCCACTAGCATTTTGCTTGTCTGTTGAGCATCCAGGGTAGGCACCCACTGTACCTGTCTCTATAGGAAGCTGAGCAACCTTACAGCTGGTAAATCAGCACCTACTCTTTTGTTTTGCCAGGTGGGACTGGGTGATTAAACCACAATAGCTGAAGTGCAGATGTGTTGGCAGTGGACAGATACCCTTTGTTTATCAGCTCTGATGCAGTGAGGAGGGGGCAGCCTTCCCATGTACCTCCTCTCTGAAATATGGCTGTGGTGAATTGACGCCACTTACAGTGTCATGTCATTCTCATCCACCTCCTCATGGATGCTGCTGCAAGCCGTGAGCAGCCTGGGAAGCAAAGTAAAGGAGTAACACCTATGTGAAATTTGTGCGTGTGATGTGTTTGCATGGGTGGAAGGAACTAACAATATGCTGGAAAACAGAGTAGGACAAAAAGGAATCTGAGAAGCACAGGGAAGAAAGGGTGAAAAACAAATCTGTTCCATGGTGAGTGTGAGCTTTCAGTTCTAAACATCTTCACTCTGCTTGGGGCTGTGTTTTTACCTCAATTTACCAACATTTTCTGACACTGTGTTGCTGACTCTACACTTGAAAGCAAACTTACTGAGCTGAATGGCCCACCACCTTTTGCTGAGCTGTATAAGCTCTTCCTGGTTGAAGACATGCCCTGTGCTCTGTTTTTTCTTGCTTCAGGGGACAGGCGCATTACGTGCCAGTTGACTGACTGGGAAGGTTCAGGAGACCTACTCTAGGGGCAGCTCCAGCGTGCAAGCAGTGACAAAGCAGTGGGATGTACTGTGTGGGTGATCTGCACTTTCACCGTTCGCCTATAAATGACTCAGAATTCTGAGTAACAGTGTGTTGAAAAAAACGTCCTTGAATACACTGGCAGGATGACTTTCTGCTGGAGTCCTCTGGGAATGGCACAGTGGGCTGCCAAAGTCAACATAGGCACTGTGGAAGATGGTGAATGGGGATGGAAAGAGGCCAGGGGCGTGAGAGCATTATCCCACTGGACAGCCTTACCTCTCCGGGTTATTTCTTCACATAGTAGAAGGTCACCAATTGATTTCTGGTGGATCAGCAAAACTGCTTCCAGGCTGCATAAATTTCATGTGGCCTTTTATTCTTTTGTGTGGCTACTTCTTCCAAGGGACACCTCTTTATTGCTGGAGAGTACCAGGGAGACCACACTGCTCCAAGGAAAGGGGAGGAAGAGTGCATGCACAGATAATCTGCCTGGGATTTAGATAGCAAGAGACCAGAGAAGGCTGTTTAGAGTCTACCTTAGTAAATGAATTTAGTCTCTATAACTCTTGATCAGGAGCTGGTTCCTCAGACACCAAGTGTCAACGTAATTCACTGATACCAGGATGGATTTATGCTGATAGAGGAGCTGGCTCATATATATTTCCTTTTTAATTTCCATTTTGCTGTTTTCCATTTCTGGGAAATGAATTAAGCAGAACTAAGGCCACTTAGGGAAAGTGTCTGTGTGACGCTGGAGGAAAATCCAGCTGGACAAATCTGCTAGTTCAAATTCATAGCTGTGCAGAAATTGAATTGTGTCTTTCATATGTCTTTGTTTAAACAAAGCTGTAGGGGTCGGCTGGAGGAGTGGGGCAGAAGGAAGCTGGCCTTGTCCTATCTGGCATCCTCTTTGTACTGTGCATGTGGCTGCAGCCAGGCACTGGATGGTAGTGCTGGATTTATTGGGAAATCTTCTGTCCCTGAGTGAAAAGGAAATAAGGGACTATTGCTATCCTCACACATGGACTGAGGTTTTCTAAATCAGTATGAAAAGACCAGTCACGACTGTGAGGGGAACAGACAACACATGAGTGTGAATTTGCCTCCCAGGGCCTGGAAGGCATTTTGATTCCTATCAAGACTGAAGTGGTCTGGGGAAGGCTGTGCACCGCTCCGCCTTTGCTTATGTTTTGCAGCTGGGACCATATTCCTATAAAGCCATTAATTCTGGGGAGAACAAATAGTTAAAGACTTAAAAAGCAAAGATTCTAGGAAATACAAATAATGTGGTTTATAAGACAGTATAAATTGACTAAGAAGAAGAAAATAGCATGTTGAAAACAGATTAGTAAGGAGCGTGGCCATGGATGCCTGGATAGCTTTACCAACTAGTCAATTAGAGCCAATTATCATCCTTAAACTCCTAGCACAGTGTTTGGTATGCGTGCAGTGTGTCCAATTTAGCTTGCACTGTTTCATAGGTTTACAGTTTTCTCTCTGTCTCTGAAATGATCTAGCTGGAGTCACCAGGAAAGTGCCAAGCATTAAGTATATAACAATTGTAATTCTTTTGACTGAAACCTGATTTGATTCAGTTGAAAATGACTTTAGTGTATTGGATTTACGGTTCATTTAACAAGTGCTGTAGATGTCAATACATTAGTGTAAACCTGATGCAGGTAGTAATTTGGTTTCTAATGAGGTTCCCCAGCAGTATCCAACTATGAAAAATGGGACATTCTTCAGTGGAGCACAAAGTGCACCTGCTTGATCACAGATGTTGTCTGAGTCCCTGCCACTTAACGTCCTGGGAACGGTACGGTGTTACGTCTTGCAAAGGGCATTAAAAATGCCTCAAAATGAAAAAAAAAATTAGAACCACAAGTTGAGAAGAATAAAAGATTGGTCTTTAGAAATTTTGTTTTAATTACAGGTTTAAATTACGACTTTATCTCCTATAGTCTTAATAGTGCAGTTGCAAATGCAAAAATTCAGCCAGATTTAGTGGAACTGCAACAGCTGAGATCAGAAGAAAGCTTTCATTTTTACAGGACTGTGTGATTGGACCTTCTCCTTACCTCCACATTGTCTTCGAAATGTTTCCCTGAATAGTCCTTCTGGTGAAGGCTCAGTTTAGTTTTATAGCATGGGATACAACAGGAACAGGAGCAGTGCAGAGAGTCCAGAGAAGACAGTGATATCCCCTCGTCCCTTGACCCACCTCTCCCCTATCTGAACGTAAGACATGTTCCAGGAAAGGAACTGTGGAAGATGTACACTGGGGGAGATGTGGCACTGGGTGGAGAACAATATGCTATAGAGGACAAAGTATGGGCATTTGCTTCACCTTGACAGGGTAAGATGTGGTTTTGAAGAGACAGGTACCCATAATATGCTTGTTTTCTTAGGCTTTAACTCTGGCCATAGGGTGGCTGTGGCTGTGGGGTCACTGCTCAGGCACCAACACTTGGCTTTTCTGCTGTGCCAGGGAGTTCACAGAGATGTGGGTCTCCATGCAGGTGCACTTCCAAGTCATTGTCTCCTTCTCGAGAAATACACGTTGCCAAATGTGTGTTGGATACACAGTAGCTCTTGGTGGCCTTTTCTCTGTGGGAAAGGCCTTTCTGAGCTGGCCGGCAGCCCCCAGGGCCTCTGCCTTTCAGAGCAGCTTTTGTGCTCACAAACTGTTTTTAAATTTTTATATCCTGCAGCCAAGCAGGTAGCTTTTGTTTCAGCGTTAGGCGGATTTCCACAGGTCGAGACGTTACTGATCAATATGAGGGTATATGAGAGCCTGACCCCAGCAGACTGTGTTGGTGTGATTAAGGGTACAGAAGGTATGTTCAATCCTACGTAAAGCAGCCTTGCACTGTCTCTCGATTCACTTCACGTCTCAGCTGGAAATACAACTCCTTTCCCTCCTCTACTACTTAATTTCCTCCCTTTGCTGTTATTTAGCAGCCAACTGCTACGTGCCGCGGTAGATAATGGAAGAAGGTGTTCAGAATGAAATGGCGTGGCATTTTATGCCCTTTTGTAAACTATATAAAATAAAGATGAACTTCTCTGCTTGTTCCAGACAAGGCACACCTTGCTGCGGGGCGTTGGCTCTTGTATTTTCCACTGGATCGTGGCTGACTCCAGGTGGCAGTGAGCTGGGAACACCACTCCCAGCCTCCATGCAGAGATCAGTGTCTGTGGGGCTGCTTGCTCACAGTCACCCTTCCGAAGTTTCTCTTCGGGGTTTATCATCTCCAGAAGAAGGACAAAGAGAGTAAACTGAATTCACTTACGCACAGAGGTGACTCTGAGCTAACGTGAGTGCTCAATACTGCAGTCTCTGCAAAGACACAGCAGTCTGCAAGAGCACCTCTAGGTGGGAGCCCTTAAGAAAATTATTCCAATGTAGCTTTTAAACCAAATGATCAAATTCTGAGTAGACTTGTTTCTTCAGAATTTAAGTGTCTAAAATTTTGGCAAGCTTAGTTTTTCCCTTGGAAATTAATGAACCTCAGTTGAATTAAGAGTACTTTAATTCTGAGTTAGTGTCCACACAAGGACTTTATGCAGTTTAACCAAACTTTTCAACTTGTGTGTTCAGATCTGGTGAGCTTCCTTAGGAGTGCTCCGACGTAGGCAGGTCCCCAGTTTGTTGTTCCTCTTCTCCATCGCGCCACTGAGGGTGGTAGACAATAACTGCACCAAGCTTCTCTGCTGTAAACTGTCACTTGAGCTCAACCTTTAGGTTTCCAGGGGAGACTAAGATGCTGGACAATATGTTTGAAGCAATTACTAAATCTTAAATATAGAATACACAGAAGCACAGAACTGTGTTAAATACTAAGTTTAACATATCACAAGTATTTAACACATTTAACTACTATGAAATAGCATCTGGATTTATAGATCACCCAAGTCAGCTGAAGCCAACAGTCTGGTTTCACTCTGGTGTCTCAGCTGAGAAACTACGCTATCCAATCTACTTCCAAACAAATAAATTCAAAGCTCCTGCAAAAGTTACTGGGAGACAACCATCTTTGTAGGGACGGGGATGCACCATATAATAATTCCCATGCAAATTTCTGTTCCTATGCTTAATGCTGTTAACAGCTACTAGTGACAATTGATGTCAGAATATGATTCATCTCAGTTAAGAAAGAAGCTCTGCCTGTGCCCACATTAATTTGGGATTTATTGTTCTAGCTGGTGGAAAGGACTGTAAAGTGCTAGAGAGGACTTCTCGCTCTGTTGTCTTTGTCTTGAGGCAGGGGAAAATATGGGCCAGGTTCTTATCTGCAGTCTGTTGGTCATCTCTTGGGCATGTTACGGTAGAAAACTAAAATTCATCTGTTGCTGGGAAGGCATGTGCTAGTGAGTTTTACAAATTCTTAAGTATTTGCTTTTGAATAACTTCTGTTCTTCTGTTCCTCACGTGTTTTGTTGCCTTTCCCTCAAAACGTGGCTTAGACTTCTGGGTCTTTAATCTTGATTTTTTTTTTTTTTCCGGTCTTTGGAAATGACAGGCAAATTTGACTTGATTGCTTTTACTATGGCACCCTGATGCAGTTCAAATAGAACTTGAGCAGTTCTGGGCACTCCCTTTTCTCCAAGAACAAAGTCTTCCCAGAATTCACTGGCAAGCTGTGTATGTTAGTTTTATTATGTTATTTTGTTTATTCATGTTTAATGAATCCAGATGTAGTTAACAGTATGGGCACACCTAAATAAGAAAAACCCTAAAATAAGAAAAACTGTCCCGTTGTATGTTCAAAAGGAAGGATTAACATCTTAGCACCTTTCTCAGCTCACCACCCCCGTCTGAGGAAGAAAGAGCCACAACCCTCCAGCAGGAGACTACTCTACCTGTCTGAGTAATGGTTTCCTTCAGGATTTGCAGCCAACAGCACATTTCTACCATCACTGTGTGGTACTGGTGTGGCCCCTGGATAACAGTAACCCATACATAACGTTCTGTAGCAGCCAGGACCTCTGCCTTTGGTGATTTTGTGTCCTCATACCTTTTTTCTAGGTCTGAGCGTGCAGTGCTGTGAAGATATGACAGAGCAGAAGTAGCACTGTGATTATCCTCCCCTGGTCCAATATCAAGAGGGAGGTCAAATCAGTCACAGAATTACAGTACATAAATTCAGGTGAAATTATTTTTCTTGTCTTCATCTTTCTGCTTTCATAATTCCTGTTTTATAGGCTTTTAGGAAGCTACAAATGAGTTGAATTTTTTGCTCCATCTGCTTTAATGACAGTGTGAGTCTGACACAACCTCAGATTTCCAAGCACTCGAAATTTGGAATAAAGAGCATTGTTGTTCATATCTGAGAGCTGGCAATACTGCTTCTTTCCTCCTGGTCCCTTTTATCATGGAGCTTGACAGAAATATTTTGTTTGTTATTTAAAAAAATGTATTTGTTAAAAGTTAATATTTTTTTCTTGTAAAGGCTCACCCATCCTGGTATTACATTAGCAATTCTACTTTGTTCTTCTGTGAAGCAAGTTTCAGTTTACAGGTACATCTGCTTTCCATTCCATGGCATAAAGAAAATCATCAGGAAAATCTTAAAACCTACTTAATGAAGCCTTTTAAATGCTCATCCTGCACTTTGAGTGAAGTGCAATTTATATTTCATAAAAGTAGAAGCTGAGCTACAAGCTGTAAGTAATTATCATATAATTAAATGTCTACTATGAAAGAAATGAAAACTCGGGCTTCTTGGGAGGCTTCCGCGGCTGCTTTATGCAATCACAAATTAAATTACATTTCTTTACCTTATGAATGTTCTGGCAGTACATTAGCCCAGTTTGAAGATGCACCTCTGAGACTGCTAAGCTGCTTTAAAAGGGGAAAGAAGTTGATCAAACCAGTAAATTCTACTGGCCACGAAGAACATCACGTAAATAGCTGTGATGATATGTTCTGTAAATCACAGTATCACAGTATCATAAGGCTGGAAAAGACCTTTGAGATCATTGAGTCCAACCCATGACCCAATACTTACACCTACTCCTACTCGTCAACTACACCATGGCACTAAGTGCCTCATCCAATCTCTCCTTAAACACCTCCAGGGACGGTGACTCCACCACCTCCCCAGGCAGTGCATTCCAATGGCCAACCACCCTCTCAGTAAAGAACTTCTTCCTGATGTCGAGCCTAAACTTCCCCTGGGACTATGTTTCTCTTGTCTGGAAACATTTGCCACTAATCATGAAGAAAGCAACTCTCGTGAGCAATAGCTGTGTGAAATGCTGTGGTGTTAGATGGATGCACGTCTTCCAGCAGACATGGTCTGTCTTTGCAGGAGAAAAAACGTAATGTTAATTTTTTGCAAGTAGGGTTGGGGGATGTTGGACATCAGGAAATCTGGACAGAGATCCAGATTTCTGACTCTTCATGCATTTAGGCTTTCTGCATATTTAGCTGGGAATCCCCTTCTACTATTCAAGGAGATCAGTGAATTCACAGGTGGTGCATCTGCTAGAGCTCGCAGGGAGGAACTCCAGCTCTGGATGTGAACACTTCCTTTCATTTCACATGGGACCAACTCTACTTTTGTTAATTATTCAAATGGCATTCAATAAAGAGTATTTCATGGCAAGAAAGGAGCTGAAGTTGTAGCATATCAACGTATGCACTTTGTATTCTTGCTACTCATATTGGCATTTTAGGGCTGGAGGGTTGTACCTGCTTCAGTTTTAACTGAATATGGGAAAATCTGAATTATTTAAAGACAGGAAACTCTGACTTGGAGCTGCTCTAATTTAAGGAGCTGCTGCAATAACAGTCTGTTATGGCTTTATGCAAATGATGAATGAAATATTTTCATGTGCTGATGGAATTAAAGAGCAGTTTCTGTATGACTTAGCTTAAAGAACAGGAGGAGTGAATGTTTCATCATATTTTTGCAGTGCATTGAGCTTGCATGAAACTTTTTCCTCAAAAAAGGACAGTTTTAGTTATGGCCCTCTGAGAAGCTCTGATATTGTGCTGCTAAAGGGGCTTCTCTTAGGTCAAGTGTTTCTAGACTGCAAAAGCATCCTTTTTATCTCCTCAAATGAAGATAAAACTCCTCGTGCCTCCAGCATATGGTACAGTGATAGTTAGAAATCTCAACTGACAACTGTATACAGTGGGGTGATGACAATGGAATGGTATCTGTTATCCGTCCCCTTGACGTGCCATAATTGGTGTTGACTTTTCTTTTCCCTCTCACTTTTTTCATAAGGTTAACTACTTAACCTTGACTTCAGGCTGTATTTTTTTTTTCTCATTACGTTTCTCCATTATACGTTATTCGGTTTGGTTACAGTCACTAGACTTTAACTGCTCTGACATATTAATTTTTAAGGGCATAAATGACTTCATTAAAATAATGTCCTTCACGTAAGTGTACTTGGCACCATAATTGGAAGTGGACAAAAGGAAATATGAAGCATCAGCTCCTCTACATTAATAATATATTATGGGAACCGAAACCAGAACAATATGTATTTAAAATGCTTCTTAGTTAACTTTTAGAAATTCAGTCTGTTGCCTACATCCTCGAATCGGTTATGTTCAATGATTTTTACAACTGTCGGGATTTTCTTTTGCAATCTACTTCTAATCAAAGCTTTGTTTTATGTTTGGAGTCTTTCATCATTTATATGCAACACTGGTTTCTTAGCATCCTTGCTTATTCTGCGTTATTTCTTTGTAATAAATAGCTGTTTGTTATGAATCTGAAACAAAGAGGACCGCTGTCTATTGGATGCGGATGTGAATGTTTACTGGAAGTATTTAGAGTAAGTGGCTGGGAACCACAGCTGCTCTCCTCTTCGCACTTCTGGACTCCTTTCTTCTCTTTCTCTAGCACAGAGCAAGCCACGTTAAATATATTCTGCTGAGAGGTGGGTGTAGTCTCTGCTGGTGCATTGTGCTAAGAGGAGTGGGGACGGCAGGTAGCTACTGCAAATCAAACGCTATTCTTCCTGTAATGGTCCCCTTGCCAAGAAGTGTATTGTAAATACTAATGCACCTTATAGCCAACCTTTGAAGTAGGATAATGGGCTAAGACGTGCAGTAGTTACAGTGACTTGAAACTTCAGTCTAGTTCTCTAAAGTTTTTATTTCTGGTTTCCGTTCTGCTAGACCTTTTTCTCCCCACTGTGCTGTCTGTGAGTGCTTCCAGAGCCGTGATGTCACTTTGCCTCTGACTGGAGGGGGATCACGTAAAGCTGCCTTGCAGACTCCCTGCTCACCCGAGACTGCTGTGGCGCCTTGGCAGCTTGTTTTGAGGTGACCTGAATTGAACAAGTTATTTCAGATGTGTACTAGTGCAACTGGAAGCTTTTAGCTGAGTGATAATTTCTGCTCACACTTCTCCAGGGCTGTCCTTAGCTCTTGGAAGGGCTTTTAGCTTTCTTTTTTAATGAGCAAGTTTGTGTAGGTAAAATGCTTAGATACAGTAACTGGTCCAATGGGCCTGTGGTCATACGTGGGCTGGAGAGCACGTCCTAAAGCCCAGCATTACCGAACAGCAGTTTTCCCCTGTGCTGGAAGCTGAGCAGGGCCTGAGCTGAAATTACAACCTATTTACCTTGTCTCCCCCAGAGCCTCACAGTGCGTTCGATGAACATTGAACATAACCGGCTGCTTTGTGGTGATGAGGCTGCGGCCACTTCCTTCATTTCTTCAAGAGCAGCGCTGTAAAATGAGGTATATAAATGCTGGGCTGCTGCAGATTAAAAACATTTCCTAAAAAATAAAGTTAAAATTGAAGCTGACCCGAGTTAAAAAGCAATTCTCTGAGAATGTAAAGGCATAAAGGGAAGTGCCTGAACATGATTTTAAGTGGTCCTGGTGAATGCAGAAGATAGGTGGTGGGAATAAAAGGACGCACGCGTCAGTAGGGCGCTGCAGATTGAGAGAGCCCTGGAGTCACATGCTAGGAGCAAATTTCAATTAAATGAGCATACTTCATGTAACTATTGAATTCTGTCTGGATAAATGGATTTTAGAAGAATATATGTATTTTTTGAAACCATGAAGTCACTTGATAAGGTAGTAATAAATCTATCAGAATTTCTACTTTGACCAAAGCTGAGCTGTAATGCGGGATTCATTTCAATACCTAAAGCCATTTTGGGGTGGGAAGAGACTTTCCCAGCTTTGGAATTAGATTTCACTGTAATGGGTATTATGATCCTGACCCCATATCTTTGCCTTTGAGGAACAGCAGTATTTAAAATCCACTGTAATGCGATAAACCTGAGCTCTGGCTACATGTGTGCTGTGCTGCTATAATGCAGCGCTGATGGTGGCCGTTGTTAAGGTATGGAACATGTGTGAGGTAAACACAGGGCTTTCTTCGGGAGTAATTAATAATTTAATCTCTCTGAAGTAGAGGTTGCACTTCATTTATACCAACTATTCTTTGATTTTTCTCTTCAGCCCATTTTAACTGGCATGTCTCTCTCCCATCTTCACCCACGCAGGTTGCCTTTATAATAAGCTCTTTCAGCAAAGACCGGCTTTATTTCTTTCAGATTGCACTAAGCTTTTATTTCTTGTAAAAAATAATTGTGACTTACTGTAAAAGACCTTCTCTGACTGAACACGCCACCTTTAAGAAAATGGCATGATGAAGAGCTGCAGTCCCTGCTGCGGCTGGTACAAAGTGGTTCCTGCTTTGCTATAACTGTCGTTCCCAGGCCAGGCTGTGAAGATTTGGGCTAATGTGTGAGTACGTCTGTGTATGTGAGCAAAGCTGCAGAGAATCACAGCGAACTAATTTGCTGTTTGCTTCTGCTCACTGCTTTCAAGTCTGCCACAAAGCCTTGGACCTGGCTGACACTAGAAGATCCTTGCCTGCTCCCTGCTGTGTGCTGACCTGTTGCAATACACCAATCTAATGTCTTTGTTCTGGGCAAAGTCTCTCTGGTGGCATAGCTTGTTTAGATCTGCCTCAAATCAAGATAAACCAAATCAACAAAGTACTTGGGGATATCTTAACTGAGTCTAAAACGGGTCTTTCACTACTATAATCAGTATTTGCCATAAGCAGCAGTATTCACAAAGCCTTGCTTTCTGTGAGTTTGTGTTTTGTACTTGAATTTCCCCTGTGTAGATGGGAATTTGAAGGCTGTTTTGTGCAGTTTTTATATCTCTAACGCCTCTCCTGTATGGATTTTCTGGTCTCTGAGAGGCATGGATACCTCCTTTCTCTTGAAGAAGCTACCAGAGTTTCTTCACAGCCACCTGGTTTCAAGCCCTTTGTGTTACTTCAGTGAAACCGGACAACGCAGCGCAAAATTATGAGCGGAGGATGAGCAGGAAGATGTACAGATTGATTAAATGGAACTATTTTTTCAGAATAATCATGTGATTATAAAATAATCATAAAGAAATCTCATTTCCAAGTACTGAAAAAACGTATCTAGAAAGGACATCACTTCCTCCCTTCTGCATGCTCTCTTTAATAGGAGCAGTTGTAGACAATGGATCACTGGTTTTAGGTAGTCATTTTTCTGCATTCCCACTGCTGCTTGTCAGTGGAGGATGGGGTTTATGAAAGTCTAATTACAAATACAATCTTGATTTTTTACCTTTTCAACATCTTGCTGCAGGAGAGGCACGCTGGCTGGTGGACAATCGCTCCAAAATTGCACCCATGGCCTTTGGTTCTCTGTTGTTCCAGGTGCAAAACTGGGGTGAAGTTTGACAAGTTTACAGCTGACAAAGGTTTGTAAGAGTCAAGGGCCAAAAGCAGAGAATAACATCAAGCAGACTGCCTGGCAGTCTACCGCTGTGCCTTCTGATGTGAGCGGGTGGTCAAATTCAGAGTTGTGTGGGTTGTTTCCATTAGTAGAATTTAATGAAAGGACTCATTTATTTTTGATGCACTTTTTTATTTAAAAAGAATGCATAAAGTTCCATTTTATTAAGCATGGCAGGAGCTAACAGTGGGAGACAGACATTTTCTCTCTCAACTTTGCATTTTTTAAGTCCTTTTTAGCAAATCCAAAAAAGCCTTTAAGTAGGTGTTGGTGTTCCTCCAGGATGCATTCCGGTTTCCTTCTGCTTGCTCCCCGCTACCCTGCTTCTCTTTCTTGGGCTCACAAGTTGTTATAAAGCAGTAGCTAACAAAAATCTCTCCAACTACAGAGGCTTTGTGTGTGATTTTCATTTCTCTCTGGAGTGTTACTGTTGTTTCAGAAGCTTAAACCTGTACATAATAATTTCTAAAGAATGACCCAGCACCCCAGAGTTAATAAACCTTCTTTGTAACAGAATAAACTCCCTAATACATGCCCCAAATGTGTTTTAATTCATTTATTTTCAAACTAATATAATGCTGAAGATTATTTAACTATTTTTTTTTCAGTATTTTCTGTAATGTTTACTCATTAGTAACCAAGAGATCCATTTTCAGTACTAAGTGCTGCTGGCGTTGAAAGGGGTGAGTGATGTTTTGCTGGTGGCATGTTGCCGTGTCCTTTAGCTGAGCTTTTGCTGCAGCAGCACGGCAAAAAGAGGTCTCCTGGAGGGTTTGTGGATCCCCTGGACTTTGTCTTCGGAGCTGGTCATGTTTATGCCTGGGGGAAAGGAGTGTCTGGATGCATCTCGTATAGACAAGAGGCTGTGATGAATCTTTGACTGAATAACATGGCTAAGGTGTGACAGGGATCGCTCAGCGCAGTCCTCAGCGTGGTGACCCCTCTCAGCCTTTCCACAGACTGGTGTGAGGCTGTCGGTGCACATGTGGGGAAGCTCTTTTTTCATAGATAATCCACTATTTAGGAGCAGTGGAGCCTCATTTCAGCTGTGGTGAATCAGAAAGTGCCAGAGAGCCATAAGGCTGGGCGATGAACTGCTTTTTCCCAAAGAGTTGGTGGGTGATTGCAGCCTGGTGCTTTGAGCTGGGCACTGTGAAGCAGGACATGGACATGGACAGGGATGACAGCCTTGGTGCTGAGGTGTCTCAGAGACCTCTGGTTAGTCAGATTCCTTCTTGGTGCCTGATTAAATTGAGGTTTCAGCACAGTTTTACCTGATGGATAAACAGGATTAGAAAATATTAGAAATGCAGCAACACTCGTGGACTATTTCAGGCTACGAGCAAACAAAGGTGTGAGAGCTGTAAGCTATATAATCATGGATTACAGGTGTTGTAGACTTCAGAACTGAGATTTCTAGAAGTGATACTAGAACATTCCCCATTCCCAGGCCCTTTATCCTAAGTGTGCTTTTAGTCACTCCTAGCATAGGAGTGAACAGTTTTCCAGAAATTCTCTAGTTCAGGCCTCAGACATGGAAAGATGAAGGAAGAAAAAGGGATGGGAGCTTGCAAAGTAAACAGGAGATGCCACATAAATCATCAGGAGGGGAAGGAGAAGAAAGTGGAGATTTGCCTGAGTACAGTGTCTGGGATAACTGTGATCGTTAGAGGTGAAATGCAAGGAGAGGTTGGGTTCATGTCATCTTTCCTGATGGTCAGTTCATCCAGAGGGATGGCCACCAGCGGGGGCTGCTGCCTGTGCTGTCGCTGAGCTCTGCAGGCATGTCAGCCCCATGGAACTCACTGCCACCTCCAATGGCATCTACCAAGAGAGTGAGCAGAGGTCTGTGCCCGATGCCCCTTGCCCTGCCTGGGTCACAGCGGGAGACCATGCTGGACACTTTGACCAGAATCTTGTGAACCCAGGCATGTGAGGTACACACAGGCTTAGGAGTGCAGCCTCAACTGGGTATCAATGAAGCTGAATTTTGAGGCAACCTGTGACAGTAATTCAGTGTAACTCTAGGGATTCAAGGTAGGGCGATGTGTCCTTACTTTATTTTTATCCTGTAACATGCGAACAGTTTAACAGTTCTAGCGGTTTCCGATTTCAGAGCAACTGGCAAGTGTTTTCAATGTATGTTTTCAAATATTTTCTTCCCCAAACTTAATTTGAGCTAACAATTCTTGAAGCACTCCAAACTAAATTGGCGGTGGCAAGGTCAGGTTTGCTTTAAAGTGTTGCCTTCCCCACTCCTGGCAGCTGGAACAGTTGTGTTTTTGTTTTACAATTAATATTTTGATGAAAACTTGTAAGGTATTGTAGGAATAAATATTTAATATCTTCCCTCCATGTTTCTTTATTGCTGAGCTCGGTGATAAGTTAGTAATTCAGACTGAAATGCAGATAAAACAGTAATGTGAACAGTTTAAATCTGCATTTTTCCAAAGCTCCTGTGGTCAGGATGACTACGTTCTAGCAAAAACATCGCTGCTTAAAATTGTTTACCTCTACACTTCAGCTGAATGCTGCTGTACATGATAAATGAGGCAAATAAAGGTGCCTTTTGGGTCCCAATAACTGCACAAGAAACCTAATCATTCTCACTAACATAAAATAATTTAACAAATGGAACAGTGCCATAGCAGCCTAATAAGAAATTTCTGAATACTGCTCCACATATGGCCAAGGCCTCTTCAGGCGTAATTCAAGCTTTTTTTTTTCTTCCCTGTTTATAGTAGGTTTGTTTCATGTTTAATGTGGAATAAAACTTTGCATGCAGCATCTCACATTTTGCTTTTTCAGAGTTTATTTAATTTTTGATCTGGACAAGAAACATCATTCCTTAGCTTTCTCCCATGTTAACTGCTACCACTTCACTTTATGGGCAAAAACCAGTTCCTCAGGAGAAGGCAGGCTGCTGACATTAGTTTCAGATCTGCATCTCTTTAGAGACACAACTAAAGCCAAATAAACAACTAAAGTCACTTAAGCCAAATAGAACCATGCCTTTAAAGGCAGATGTTAAAGCCTTTGTCCTACTCTCTCCTCCTCCTTCTCATCTTCCTCCTTTCCTTCCTTCATTGGCTTCCCCAGAAGAAAGCAATTTCTGAGCAGATGGAGATATTACTATTTAATAAGAGTAATCTCTGCACAACACTGATGGGCTTTTGCTAGCCAAGGCAATTTCATTTGGCTTTGTATTTTTAAATGCTGTTATTCTTAACAGCATTACCATTTGAGGAAAAAGAAGTTAATCCACTGCTTTGTTAGCATAATCAGGGTTATCTGTGGTGGAAATGCACTTGCGAGACTTTGGTCTGAGACAATTTGTCTGGAGTTTAACTACCCCTACTGCTTGTTTAAGCAGGATAAAAATCTTGGATTTCTATCTAGAGTACACACTGGCAGAGAGCACCAAACAGAGATTTAATAAAATTTCAAATTCCTCTCCAAAGCACAGTTTAGTCGCAGGTTCTATATATTTATCTGAAGAGTCAACTTGTGCCCTAATCCTACACTTTGATCCACTTTCTAAACCTTTCTGTCTTGTCTTGTGGATGCCAAGGTACCTCACGTAGCAATGCAAATAAAAATAGAGCTGAGGGGCAATGCAACTTTATTAGAGCCTTGGGATCCTGAAGAGATGTTTATCCAAAAGTCTGCTGGTTAAACAAACAGAAGAACCATCTGTGAGAGTGTGTCTCAATTCCAGCTGTTTGAATCCAACCATTACTTGAAATCTATGGATACTACAATCTCCTTGGGCTCGTTAAGTCTTAATTGGAAAAGAGGCTGGATGTTGCTGGTGCGTTTTGCACTGTCTTCTCCAGAAAGCTCCTGGCAGCCCTGGAGATGTGCTGCTCCCGGCGGAAGGGTGGCAGTTGGATACTCTGTCACCTCGCACCACTCCGACTTGCCGCAAGCGTACGTACAGTCACAGCTGCAACTGCTGGGTTCAGCTTCCTGGCTACCAGTGCGTTTAAAATCACTTTTATGCCTTAAAAAACTGAGAGCTGCGTTTCATTAACACATCATAGTGGAAGCACAGATGGTGCATTTGAAAAACAAACCAGGAAACACTTTAAAATAAATGAGGATCTGTTATTCTCTCCTTTGGTGCCTATTGTAACCAAATGTTAATGGGTTTGGGCAGAGGCTGTGGACAGGCTAAATATTTCTGTCTTTGTGTGGTGGGAGCAAATGAAGACCAATTGGGAATTTACCCAACTATATGTGCCCAACCTAATACTTCCAGCTTTGCAGAGGAGGAGTCTGGGCTTTCCTGAGGAGCAGCTCTGCCAGCAGGGCAGAGTCAGGGCAGTGGCTGCAAATCCTGACTGTGAGCAACACCGGCAACTGACCATTCTGCTGAAAAATGATGTCTGGGAGTCCCTGGGTAGTTAGGCATTACAGAAATATTTCAAGAAGGCCAAATCAAGAGTTTCCTCTCATTAGGAGGCTCCACAGTTCAAAATGGAGCTGATGGTTATGGGTTTTGCCAATATTTTTCTGTCAAAGCCAAGACTGTTTATGGGAAAATGGTTAGTTTCAGTGAATTTCCCATTTTGAAAAGGTTTATAAGAATGTGTTTTCTGTTCAAAGTGCATTTATAACTTGACATTTAAGTTTTAAAAAAAAATCTTCAGATTTATCTGAAAACAAAATGGCCAAAGCCACTCTTCAGGTAGTTTGAAAACCATTGAAGTAAATATTTTTTCAATAGGTCTGTTCCTTTTTTTCTGTAGATTTTTTTCCTTCAGTAGCATGTTTTTTAGACTTTGGACTTCTCATCTAATTGATGAGTATTGATTTTTATTTACTTTTTAATTCTCAAAGTTTCCTTTGGAATGTCAGAGCATTTTCTTTGGGTGCTCTGCTCTCAGCCTGGCAGGGTCCAAACAGCAGCATGCCCTGGCCTCCCTTTAAGTGACGGATGCAGGACACCACTGCCAGTGTCTGTTTTGGAGTCAGGACACTGTGGATGAGGGGGACAGCGCTGAAATCTTGCCAAGTCACTCTTACCTTAGCTATAGCTTCAGGATAGGTGCACTTCTGTGAAGTGTTCACAGGGAAGCTTTCCTGAACTGAAAAAAATATCTATTTAGTGAGATCCTGTTGCAACAACCTCACAGAAAGCCTCATGTTGTTTAGCTGGGCAGTTTAGAGGGGTATCTTTGTGAAATTTTGGGTTTGTATTTTTTTGCAACTCTCAGATAAAATGCTGCTTGGCAGTAGCACGAGCCTAAGTCTGGCTCTGTGTGCAGTTGTAGTCGTGTGGCTCCAAATGAGATTGCTGCTCATTCCTGTCTGTGCAAATAAGCCTGGGTCAAGGCTAGCAGTTCACTCTCCAAATGCAGCTGGGTGAGTGGAATCCAGGATGAGCTTTGTGCCCTTCAACACTAAGGGAACAAGGCTGAGCTCCGAGTTGAGGTGTCTGTGGAAAGGAGAAGGTGGGGAGCTTGGTTTGGGTGGTGGTCCAAGAGCTGTTAGCGGTAACTGTATGAAAACATGCCTTCCTCACTAGAGTCAACATCTGATTATCCTAAAAATGGTGGGAGCTTGCCTGTTAACAAGAAATAGTTTTCTGATATTCACTTTTGTTGCTGTACTGTTTTTCCTGCCCTTCTATACAGAATCTTGACTTAAGGGTATTTGCTTTCCGTAAGGATCTCTTGCTGTTCATCTGTGCATCTTCTTCCTGCCTTTGGTGTTCTCCTTTCCCCAAGAAGTCCCATATAACCTGGTAAAGTTAAACTGATGGGATCTTCCGCGGACTGTAAGCAGTTTCTTTTACTCCTATTAGTTTGTTTGGAAAGTTGAAAATCTGGAGTAATCAAAAATAATTATTGGTGTCAAAACTATTATGAATTATTAAAAGAAGTACAGCAATGGGAGCTACAGATAATTCTTCATTCTGAATACAAGCACGTCTTGTGTTATTCCCGCAGTAATTACCTAAAAATACCTAATACTTAATTACTACCAAGGTGTCAATCTTCATAACATTTTATTAGAAAATTCTAATGGATGGAGCAGCTGCTTCCACAAGCAAATCTGTGGCTGAACCTGACATTCTGCTCTAAATATTATTCCACCTTGATCAAAATTATTTCTCTACATGTATCTTGTTACAGCTGTAGCAGATTGGGAAGGGAGGCTTCTCCAGCTGCAGTGGGAATTGCTCTGCTCACTCATGACTTCCAACTTTATACTGCTAGAGCAAGCATGTTTGCAATCAGTTTAGAATGAGGCAGAAGTTGGAATGGTTGGTTCATGACCCTGGTCTTGGCTTCTTGCTATTTCAGCCATACAAATTCCTGGTTGAGAATTCAAAGGTTCTTCTTCTGGGAATTGTCAGCTGTATGAGACTGTTGGTGTGAGGGGACGATATTCACCTCCCTCTGATGCAGAGACAATCTTAGTGAAAGGGAAATGGACAGGGAAAAGGCTGTTCCGCTCTCCTGGGCAGGAGGATGGAAGTTAGACGTGTGTAATGTCCTTTAGTTACAAATGCAGACCCCTTGTTTGTGCGTTATTGTTGGTGTTGATTGCCGAAAGCGCACCTGGCATTTTGAACAGACAGCTCACAAGTTCAGCCTATGTACAGGCCAGCTGAAATAGTGAGTAAAGTAGGACAGAATCCAAAATCTAAAATCAATCTCTCATTTTGTTCAGAAAATGCTTAAAAAGCCCCAAATTAATAAATATACCAAGGGAAGCAACTTGAAAGCAATCTTCTCTAATAGCGAGCTCTATCTTAACTTGATTAATATTGAATTCTATAAAGCTGTGACTTCAAATCCTGTTGTGTTTCTGCGTTGCTGTTTGCGTTGCTTTGCTTTTCTGTCTTTTGAAAAATTTGCTGGATCAGGTATTCCTAAGAACTCCAGGAATGTCCCTTCTTCATTGCAGCAGCAGGAGCTTCATGGCTTTGAAGCACAAGGGTTTGAGTTTCATCCTCCTACTTCTGCAATTTCTTTGGAGACAAAGCCTGTATTACAATTTACTTCTATAGACCTTGCACTGTCTTACTTAGTGTCACATGAGTGACTGAGCCAGTTAATGTTCTTTATCCTCCTCTGAGCTGTCCTTCAAACATCCCTACACCTTGAGCAAGTTAGGGTTGGATGCAGGTTTTGCTGTACGGCCTGGCTTTCTCCCTGTATTTGAATTTGGGACAGCAACAGCCTTAGCACAGCCAGAGTGGTCTGCTTTGCCAATGGTGCAAATCAGTAACAAATTGAAAACAACCTAATGAGAATGCCTGTTCTTATTTCTGGTATTTTTCCATCAATTCTGAGATTAAATAATCACAAGGTTTATATTTTGAAAATCTGTATTTTAAATTTAACACTATGGATGCTTACCTGTAGTCTTAGTAAATCTCCAGAGCTGCTAAACTGTAAAATGCAGATGTTGCATTGTAGTTAGCAGATACTAATTCAACCAAATGTTCTTCTGAAAAATACATTTCAAATCTTGTTGTAGCAGATGCCTTGCACAAACAGGTTCTGTGTGATGGCAGCAAGCTGAGTGGATTTTTGTGATTTTTTCTGTGTTAGCTAGCCTTTGTGTTTGCAGACTATAACTGAGCCAGCACAGCAGTACCTCCTTGGAGGGAAGCTGAGGTTTTTTGTTAAATATGTCTATAAAGTTCAAACTGTCTCACCCTGGAAAGAACCTGATATCACACAGTAGTAAACAGTCAGCATTAATTCAGCGTTAGCGGGTGAGCATTAGTAGTCCCACTGCCTTTCATGAGATGAGTGGTATCAGTCATACGTGCAAATACTCAGGGTATGGGTATATGTGGAAAGAATCAGCTCTCAGGCATTTATCTCCATCTGTTTATGAGAAATGACATATTTCTGTGGATTACCTTTGATAAAGGAGACAAAGGTTATGACTCTATGACTGTAAAGTGAGCACAATGCACAGATTGGTATCAGACTGTGCACTTGCGGTGGGTATGTTAAAAATAACTTTGCTTTTGTGATGAATTCTGTCCTGAGGAACCCAGACCTTTGGGCTTGTATCCTGACCAAACCCCATAACTAGGAGCTAGCAAGCATTCACAAGAACGGCTGCTTATTAGTGAGCTTCTGGCTCCTTCGTGAGAGCAGGAAGTGTAGGGAGTGTGGAAGGTGGTGGTGGCTGTCCTACCCCCTTGAGTCACGTCCTGCAGCTTCATTTTAGGGGTTGCCCTGGGACAGACCACCCCTTGGGTCCCCACCAGGACTGCCTCCTCAGGAGGATCTGGCTGTTCTCGGAGTTTGTGAGGGGTCACTTGCCCACTTGCCAACAATGAGGTCTTGATTACCCGTTTTGACAGCTCATTGTCAATAGTTGCTAATATTTATTTTCTGGCAGTTTCCTCCTCAAGCCTCATCGTGGCTCTGACAGCAGCAACCCCCTCAGTAACTGTCAGGCAACTGAGGCCACGCTCTCAGTGCTGCCTGGTACCACCCAGCTTCGCTGTGCCCCTTTTAGCTGCACTGAGATGCTAAATTCTTTGTCCTTTGTAGTTTTTATGAATACCTATTGCTATGGTATAAATGAAAACAAGAATAATCATCAGCGTTGAGGTCCATGAAATTAGGAACCCAAAAGCAGGAGTGCAGCTAAAATTCTCTTTGGTTATTTGACCACTAAGTTGTGGGGTTTTTCCTCCCTTGGATGGCTTTGGCTAAATTAGGCTCTTAGACTGGTGTCAGAATTACATCTATGAACTTCTCTGGTATTTCTCAGCAATTCAGTTGTTAAAAGACTGTGACTGCTCTTGAGAGCAGTCCAAGCAGGACCAAAAATATCTCACCAGAAAAGGGTCCTTCTTAGTCTGTAAAAAATGATTAAAAATGGAGATATGCCTTTGAAAATTGGTTCCTGTTCTAATGGATAAATCTGCAACTGAATTACCTCTTAGCACCCTGATCTGCATGAAAAAGCTTTCTCTCTTCTTTTTTTTTCTTTTTTTAATTTGGAAAATATTAAAATAAGGAAGAAAAAGAATTCAAAGCAAAGAGATACAAACAGAGAAGCTTAGAGCTTAGTTACAGCTTCCTAAAAGTTAAATAAAGAAAATGTATTGTGATGTCTCATTGGCTTGTATCTTATCTTGCAAAGGGTAGCTACCACGAGCAGGGTAGTTTATTCTGCAGAAGATACAGTTTATTCTCTCTATTATCCTGAATAATGAATATTCTTCTGAAGAGAATGCAAATGTTTTTTCTTATTTCCTGTCTCTAAAATTGGGACAGAGAGTTTGTTTAAAAGGTAACAAAAGGATTAAAATGGGATGGAAAGCCTGCAATTATCTGTGATAAACAATGCATTATGTTTTGGTTTGAGGCTGCGAGGCTGTCACTGAAATGTTCCTCATCTCATGTAATATTTTGTGCTACTGTATTGCTTTTCAATTATACAGCTCAAAGGAAAGTTTCCACTGACAAAAGCAGTGAAAGCACATTGCTTTTAGTATTGGTTTTCATTTTTTTTTCTTCCTTTTATAGGTCTCAAGTGTCTCTTCAAATATAAGTCCAAATGACAGGAGTCCAGGAGTTTGAAAGTTATTAGAGAGATATGGATATATGCAGCTAATGAAATACGCTCGCTTACAATATATCAAGACATGCAGGAAAACTCAGCAATTTCAATATTTAATATAAGCTGGAGTTAAAGTATTATTTTTTTTTTGCAAATGCAGCATATGTTAATCTATTGCTGAGCATTCGTCTAGCAGATTCAATTTCCACTCATAATTTTTCATTTATTAGTTTCTCTTTCACATAAACACAGCTGCAAATTCTGATCTACGCTGTTGAGATCTGACACGGTGCAGTATATGGGGAACCCAAGTGATTTATTGTGGAGAGCCAGGGTGCAGATTGAGGGGGCTGCAGAACAATCTCAGAATATATATGAGTTCTGATTTAAATTCATCTTTGCAAAGTTTTTACCCCAAACTTTCCACTAGTTGCTCATATTGAAAGCAGTCCAATAAATGTTGGATAAAGGGACAGTTTGAGCCATGCTGTAGTTCAGGAATAGCCAGCAGTTTCCGCTATGTTTGACCCCAAATATCTATGTTATATAAATTCATTTGCAATGCTGATATATTGATGAGGCTCATACGAATCTGGTAACAATCCAGCGACTGCTCTTCTCTGGCTGGCGGCAGCATACCTCTTAATTTGAGGTTTTCTGAGCCTGGGGATTTGTAATCAAGAAGTTTATAATTTTGAAGGCACAATGAGAAACAAATCTATGTTTTTTTTAAAAATGTAATACTGAGTCTACCACCTGACAGCTTGTTTTGGAGTAGTAGTTCTTGTAAAATTGTTTTCAAAAAACAACACAAAAAAGCCAAACAACAAAACAAGGCTCTCCATCATCTCCAGTGGTTTCCTTGCTGTAACATAAGTCTGGAAATCATTATGTATTTTATTTAAAATTTCATACTAGGCTACCTTCTGCAGGTACAACAGCTGATTTGCAAGTGGCTACTGCAAGCTGAGTAAGAAAGGCTTTTGGAGTTTAAGACAAAACAGACCTGAAGTTATTGAATATCTTTCCTTTGACTTGAGCGTACTGCAGTTCGACCCCCTGCGAATGGCCGTGCCTGTGCTATCAAGAATGTGCTGCATGGAATAAAAATATCTGCTGTAGGTGTGAGGGAAACGAGTTCAGCCTTATCTGCTTAGTTTTTTACTCACCTCCCTACAGAGCACCTGTGCTTACTTCTCCTCTTCCCAGTGATTCCACTCTTTTGTCTGAAAGGTGGTAAGACACACAGACTCATTTCATGGATTGCGCTGTGACTTGACCCCTCCTCTTCCTGCCATGGAAATATTTTTCCTATTGCTGGTAAGTGCACTTTCTTTCCCAGGTCTTGCTTGACACGTGAGCCATATCCTTTGTCTGGCCACTGCGAGGTAGGGAACAAGGGCAATGGCCTTCCAGCCAGCACTTAGCTGACCTGCTCCCTCCTCTTCCCATTTTGTGCACTGCTTGGCTAAGGAAGGTCTCGGGAGAGAGATGATACAGTTTAATAGAAGAGCTGATAAAACTGGAAAGAGGACTTGTGTCCTGATAAGCTTCTCTTTTCTTTATTTTTAATCTCTGTTGGTTGGTTTAATGAAATCCAGTTCTTATCTACAGTCTTTTTCTTGATTGCATCTTTTGGCTATCATGGCCAAATGCTGCAGTGGCAGTATTTTTTTAAAACAATGGACAATTATTAGAGTATGGTATATTTTTTACCTGCCTATTGCAAAACCTCTCTCACTTGTGACCTCTCTTTTTAGAAAACTATCCACACTTAGCACTTGGCTAATGAGATGTCCCAGCCCTGTGCTACTTTCACACCATGCAGTGATGCTGAGGGAAGGATTGCATCTCAAGTAAAGAAATAATGCTAGGATGTGCAATACTTGCCTGTATCCTCTGGAGCCTGGCCTTTGAGATGCAGGCAGTGATGTTCCACAGAGCAGAAGGAGAGTTTGTGGATGCTACTGAGTGGCAGCTACTCAGATGTGCAGCCCTGGCAGGACCCCCATGATGAGGGGGTTCCTCACGCAGCGCTGTGCTAAGCCCTGGGGTCCATTCCCGCATGACACACAGGCTGTGCAGGTTGAAAAGGCTGTTCTGGTGAGAGATCTGCTTTGGCTTGTTGATTGTCTGGAAGATGTATCTGACTCAGGATGTTCCTGAGCTGCAAATTGTGGGAGGCTGGGCGTATTCGGGAAAAGCATTGTTTGATGTCTGCCTTGCTCTTGTGTATTCTTTCCTGGGTATTTGCTGCTGACAATTATTAGAACCAGGACAGTGGGTTAGCAAAATCTTTGGGCTGATTCAATACTTCACTTCTGTGATCATAAATAATTGGCATGCTAAACACTGCTGTTAATTGCACTGGAACTCACAATGATTAATTCTAATTACTATTCATTATTTCTGTAGCATGAACATTATTTCTGTGCTAGAAACAATATCTGGTAGGTATTAAGCATTAAGATATGGTTCTAGTTAGAGATATCTACTGATGTTTGTCTGTGGGTGTTTAACCTATGTTGACCTGTATTGGGATGTTGGCCTGTCCAACACGATGCAAATGTGGTCTGGTTTTCAACTCCTTGTAAATCTTTGTATTTTCTAACTTGTGGATCTTCACTGGTTTAATCCCAATTTGAATCTGACCTCTGGGTTCTGGGTGGCTGCTCATAGCACTGTTATTACCAAGGCTGCTAACACGTCACCTTTGCTTTGGACTAAGAAGTAGGGATTCCCCCTCGTCATAGAGATGCCTGGTAGCAGAAGGAGGCTCCTACCTGTTGCCTCAGTAGATCACAGGTGTGTGTTTGGATGAATGGACTGACCATGCTTTATTCTTTGTCATTTCTCATGCAATCGTTTGCTTGGGAAACGTGGGTATCAACCTCAAAATGAGAATTCCGCATTGGAAATGTTTGGTAAATTCTACCTATTACAGTTACACTTAGGTCACTTGTTTTATGAATAAGAGTGCTTGAAAGATGAGTCTGAGGGTTTTGAACAAGCAATGGCAGGGCTAGTATGGCTATATCACCTGCATTACAGTAAACGTGGGGTAAATTGCTAGTTCAATGCTTTAAATTTCCGTTTACTCCAGGATCAGCACGTGCACGATTACTCCTGCAGAGAAGCTGATAGGCTTTGCTGTAGCTAACAATAACTTATTTGTGTACCTATTTTTGATTATTTTTACTTTTAAAAATAATTTTAATGAGTCTTCGACAGCCCACGTAGGGGCTTCTGACTTATTCTGAAGATGAGGATGAGTTGGAGCTGGAAGTTTCCTGGGGTACTGCAGGTGGTTTCTGGGGCAGTGCCTGTCTTTAGCTGCTTGCTCACACATTGAGGATGGTGCTTTGCAGCAGATTAAACAGAAGAGGGAGTTGATCAGGCAGATACAACTTTCAGGCAGCTTATTTCAGCTGATTATTTTAAGACCCTTAACAGGCAATCCATAACCAAAATTTTAGTCCTCACAGAGATGTTTTATTTCTCTCTTTACTTCCTCCGGCAACCTTGTCTGAATTAATACATAGCTGAATAGCTACTGAGCGTGGCCATGTAGACACTGCTTACAATAATATACTTGGCCTTTGGGTAGACCTGCAGCAATTTTTAAACCTCAGTTTGGTAATGGGGTAGTGATACACATAGTTACAACTCTTCACTTACACAGAACATCTGATTTAAGCAGAATTAAAAGGGTGGATGGGGTAAGGAATGTTTTCCAATCCAGACTCGCTGAACAGACAATTAGCAAGATCATTAAACTGCCTCATTATTACCATGATAATTACAGGATTAACACACTTCACTTGAATATCTCTAATTTGTTTTGTAATGTAAGTGAGATAAGATGATTCCATTATATTTGAGACGGCTGGACAGCTAGCATCAGAAATCAGGGTTTCTTGGTTGTTAAAGAATAACCAAGGTGAGCTGCCAACCCCTGGGGAATGCCATAGGCAGTCTTGAAGTTTTGGATTAGAAAACCAGAATTAGTCTGCTTGGTGCTGTTTCGGGTCTGGGAGGAGATTTCAGAGGAGATCCCTGTGAGCAAATCACTGCACCAAGGGAAAGCACCGTCCCGTGCAGCATGATTTGGTAGCTCCAGTGACAAAGCTGAGGAAACATCTGGCCAGGAGTAACTTAGAGAAGCTTGAAGTAAAGTCACTTAAAGCACCAGAAAATTAGTAGCTACAGGTCCTCCAGTGCAGGAGCAGGCACCTTCTCCTGTGACCCACCTGCTGGAGCTGCTTGCTGCGGGGTGGTGGAGAGCCTGGAAAGGCCTGTTGGAAATGCTGGAGCCATACATACCCTGTGGAGGGACAGGGGCTGCAGGGCTAGCACCTTTGGAGACTGCTGGATGTGCTCATTAGGTAAACAAGAGCTATTTCCACCTTTCCTTACACCTGCAGCAAAAAATAAAGGGAGATTGACAACAAAACTTCCCTTTTATGCTCTGTGCAATAGCTGGAGTCTGTTTATAGAGTGCAGCGGGATGCACAGTAGTGTGTCAGGATGAGTTTGGGCATCCTAGTGAGGGAAGAAGGATGTTCTACCCAGAGCTAGAAGCATCTGCTAGCAATGCTAGCGCTGGCGTGTCAGTATTCTCATTGAAGAGCTCACTGGTGTTCCGTCAGAAACATGCTGCAGGCTGGTGCGGGGGTGTTCCCAGCAGCCGCGCAGTCAGGCGTTTGCAGCTGGTGCGGTGTGTGCTGCAGGCCATCACACTGTTGCATTCGGCCGATATGGAAGAGACTGTGGGGCCAGACACGCATAATTTCAAACCACAAGGAGGTTAATGTGGGAGTCTGGCATAAAAATCTCTAAGATAGGAGGTGTGCCATTACCTGGGAGGTGGCAAACCTTTTCAGAGCCTGGTATTTCTTATGCTGCCCAGGAGAGATGAGCTGGGGAACTAATGCAGGAAGGTATGTTTAGGAGTGGGTTTTGCATCACCATAACCACACTGGTATCCACTGGGAACCTCATTTTTAAGAGAGAGAAGAAGGCTCGAGGTTCACAAGAGTATCCGAGTATAAAAGCTTGACACAGTGTGTGGGTGTTCTGCCACTGAGGTTTAAAGGGAAACTTTCATGTTTTGTGTGTTTGTTAATTGACCTGTCAGAAGGGAAAAAGGGAAATAGACAATCTGTGTACCTGGCTAGCAGGAGTCACCTAATGCTTTGATAGACTGGCTGTTCAGAGTAACTGCTGTGGCTCTGTGTAGTGTAGAAAAGTACTGTCCTTGAGGCCAGCCTAGTAGGAAGTTGCTTGAGAACCCCCTTGGATACCAAAATAGGCTGAGGAACAGCTAGGTGTGTATCCATATACAACGAAACAGAATCATACATATCAAATAGGTATAAAAAAGCTACATATGCTAATATGTGATGTGTATGTGAGCTCCAAAGATCATTTACTCAAGAGATGAAGTAGTAGGTGCCAAGTTTGATCAAGATATCAAAGGTTCTCTAGGACCTGTCAAGTGTGCCTCCTCCATGTTATTTTCAAAATTTTAACATGAAAAGACAAGGCAGAAATGGGTCTGACATTATTAACGATGACAAGATCCTTCCCCAGCATCCTTGCTTATTTTCCCTTAATGAGCTTTGGTGGGACAGATTCTCTGATGAGGTGCTGTCAGTGCTGCAGCTCGTTGGGATGCCGAGATGTGATGCTGGTCCCTGCCTGTTCAATATACCCACAGGCTCGTTAGTGGTGGGACAGAACTCGGGCAGCTGTTTGCCGGTGGCATGGAAACCCAGGTGCAAGTTCCAGTTTGTCAGCAAACAAACAGAACACAAGTGCATCGGCTGTCAGAATGGAAGGAAATTGAGGCCTATTAATGGGAGTTCAAACAGTCTGGCAGAATTGGAAATGTTGGGAGAAAGAATGCAGGGAAGCAGATGAAAATTAAAATAGTTTCTCTTTAAATTAAACTATTTGCAATGAAAATTGCATGGCAGGACAATAATCCTATCGGGATGTAACCCTGATTTTATCTGGGCAAAACGAAGCCCTGTGAAGGCTGGTGTTCTGTGCTGTGTGCTTATTTCTGTGTTGCAGTTCTTGCACACTTTAGCTGTATGCTGTATGCTGGATTGCAGCAAGAGGAGGTTGGCAAACTCCCACAAGAGTCTGTATCAAAACATAGCACAACGCGTACGGCTCATTACAGGCTGAGTGTGACAGAAAAAGCCTGGTATGGTCTCAGCTTGACTAGAAAAAATACTGTTATCAGCTGAGGATGTGAAGGCTGGTTTATTGCATCCATAGGATAAAAAGGAGACAGGTCAGAAAGGGAGGGGTGTTTCTCAGGGCGTTTTTGTAGGATCATTGCTCACTGGGAAGTATCTCTTGCAAAAACATTATTCCTCTCACTAGGCAGCTGAGGTTGTGACTGCACCTTCCTGGCAGTCTCCCTCTCCGATGCTGCTTGGTTTGACTGCAGGCTGTACTAACTGTAACGCTGTCACTATAGCTCAGACTTGACAACAGTGACAGCAACTAATGTGTGTCATTTGACTGGGAGAAGGGGCATCTCACTTGGTTATTTTAGACAAGGCAGGGCTAGAAGTTGAGTATCTTGTTGGTGCAGTGGAGTTCTTTTGTCTTGAGAGCACCATGTCAGAACGAAGTTACACTGCATTTATTGAGCACTGAATAAAACATTTTTCCCTCCTCTTCCCCTGTGTTTCCCAGGAACAAATGCAAAGCTATCAAAATCAGTAATTAGTAGTGAGAGAGACTGGTAGCAAAGCCCTGCTTTTTCCCTTCCTGATTATTCTGACATAGTTTTAGTTATGTATTCACTATTTTCTAAATCATTATGCGGCTTTGACAGTACTGCCAAATGAAGGAGGAGGCAAAGCCCTACTGCATCAACTTCTATCTTCTATTGTGTGTTGTAACTTTGGTGTTTCTCTGTCTTATTGTTCCCTTTGTGCTTACAGCTAAGTATTCCTGCCTTATTATTTAGCTGGAGCTGCAATTGCAAAGTTTATCTGCAAGTGGAACAAAGCAGTCAATCACACCCATTTGTTTCTGCACAGCTGCTAGATCTTTTACCTCTATAGTTTATAAATCCAGAGCTTGACTTGAAGACCCATTTTCTTCTCTTGCTATTATTTATTGCAGTGATTTATTGTCTGGTATTCATTTATATCTAGTTTCATACAAGAGTTCTGTTATTTTTAGCCTAGTTAGAGGAGAATTGTTGGGTGCACGGGTTCAGTTTTTTGAAGAGATGCCTGCTGATTTTGGTGGAAGCTGGATGAGGCTGGTGATGCCTGAGACTGTGACTAAATTTTTACAGTCTTTTGTGCAGGAGAAGCATATTTGCACAAAAATGTGGCTAAAATTAATCTGCGTTGCATGCGCCTGTGAAACAGAAAAGTGGTAAATGTACAGAGCTGCTTCTTCCTCTAAAGAGCAAAGCAACAGGTTTTCTTCAGGAAGAGTAAAATTGGTTTGCACAAAATATTGTGAACCAAGAGTCCAGGAGTCAGGGGATGCTGTGGCCACATTCTGGAAAGGAAAGGCAAACCTTTTCTGTCCTGCTTTGCTCCCCTGTTTCATTTCCTGAACCCAAAAAGAGAATAAATATGTCCAAACTGAAAGGGGAAAAAAAAAAATCCCTGTAAAATGTAATCAGGTATAGAACCAAAGCAGTTCTGGAAAACTGGGAGAGGATAGAAGGAATTTCACACATTTCCATGTAAATTTTTAACTTGATGAACTGACCTTGAGTATTTCACTCTATCTGAAGAGCATTTCCGTAAGATGACCTGGTGCTGCATGATTTGAATACCTGAAATCTCCACTCTTCCGTGGGCTGAGCCCCTGTAAGGCTGCTGTGCAAACCTGTGGATGCTGTGTGTCTGTCTGTGTGTCTGGATTTCTTCCCACCCCGCTAGCCACACAGAGCATTCTGTGCTGCTTTGCACGACCTTTTTGATGCACTTGGAGAAGCACCTTCTCTTCCTTATTTAGATCCCTTATATGATCCAGTGGAACACAGCCTTCCTAGGGAGAGGAATTCCCATTGTATGCAAGCAGTCACCCAGAGTACAAAGGCAGCCCTTGGCCTACCTAAAACTGCTGTAACTGGGAAAGCAGCTCACTAATTATCTGAAGAAAGGGGCTGATAACTGCTCATCTCGACCAAGAACATCAGGGAAAGAATCCCAGCTGGGGCAGCCTGTGTGATTTTTATGAACCCTGTAGTTGTGCCAAGGGCAAACTTGCATTTTCAGGATGTTTGATGGCTGTTTACTGCTGTGGAGATACCAAGAGTTGGACCTGGGCTTCTCCGGAAGTGCAGGACCTCGGGAGGAGGAGAAAAGGGCTAACACCACTTGGCCAGCTGTGGGCCCTGTGTGGGCACCCATCTCTGCCAGCTGCCGTGCTACAGAACCAGTGGGCTCTGAGCCTGGACATGGGGGCAGTGGGGCTGAGACCTGGCTCTGCTTGTCCCCAGAGACAGCGGCCATCCCACCCATGTTTATACAGAATAACCCCCCCAAAGAGCAGAGGTTCTATCTTTCTCATAATGAATTTTGATTTTTGTTATTGTTGTTTTTTGGGTTTGATTTTTTTCTTTATTTTTGCCCAAATCTTGAATATGGGAAATCCTCTGCAAAGTGTCTTGCTTTTATTTCGGATTGGTAATGCAAGTGAACTGTGCAGTAACAGATTACTACAAACAACATTTTTTCTTTAGCCCGTGAGCTCTGGCTTTTTTCGCGTTTAATATTTGAGCAGCAGATGGAGCAAAGGACCAGATAAATACTTACTAGATCAGTGGGCTTAAAGGAGGTGGAAGGAAAGGAGAGAAAGAGGAAAGTAAAACTGCTGCTGCGAGGTCTTCTGTAGTGAAGGGAACAATAAAAACAAGAACTGAGGGACAGGAGGATGAGGAGTGCTCAGTCCCCCCTTCCTTCTTTCCCCGTGTTTGTAAGCTGAGCAGGATGTGATACAGTGTGGGATATCCCTTGGGTCAGCTGGGGTTGGCTGTCTCGGCTGTGTCCCCTCCCAGCTCCTTGTGTACCCCCAGCCTCCTCGCTGGTGGGGTGAGGCTCTGTGTTAGCACTACTCTGCAGTAAAGAAAACAGCCCTGGATTACCAGCACTGTTTCCAGCACAAATCCAAAATGTAGCCCCATAGCAGCTACTGTGGAGAAAACTAACTTTATCCCAGCCAAAACCAGAACATATATTAACAAAAAAATTTAAATAAATCCATTGCATACTTCCAGACCACTGCAAAGCCATATGTTTTACAATTATGGCTCATATCACACTTACTGAATTATAAAATATTATTTATTGCAATAAGTACCTAGGTGTTTCTGTTGTAGATCTGGTTGAAATTCTGTTTCAACCCATTTATATTCCTATTAAATTTGGCTGAAAGGTGTCACATTTTCTTCTTTGCTTGGGTTCAGTGCTGACAATTATACCAACGCATTGAAGCAGCTATTCCGTCTGCAGTCAGACACCCGTGATGACATTCCCTGCTAGTTAACAAATTTAAAATGCTAAAATCCCTGATTTTCTTTTGCCTGATGCCTGTGCTTTAGAGGTGTATATTGCTATCTCCTACCTGAAGACTGCATGATAGTTGCATTTGATAATTCTCCTAATGCATTGAAAAGGTAGATAAGTAATCCTCTCCTTAATATTGCAGATGTAGAACCAGATGAAAAAGATAGACATTAACAGAAATGTGGATATGGAGGGTCCTTGCAGATCCTGTCTTCTCAGAAAGCTTGTGTGTCACATCTACGTATGTGCCAAGTCCTTGTCTTCAGGGCCTGATAAATTGATTAAAAGGCCAACCCAACCCGTGCTGCAGATATCTCCTAATGCTCATCTTTCATATGTGACACTTTTTTCTTAAATCTTAAGCAGAATTGTAAGACATTTAAGCAGCCCTTAACCTTTTCATGGCTGTTCTAATCATGTCATGGCTCCCATTTATGGATTTGATTTGATCCAGCCATCAAGTGACCAAGTTAATTATTAAAAGCGGAAGAGTTCTCAACATTCATTCTTTTGTCAGATCTTCTGCTTCGACACTGACTTAATGAATTTTTTAATGTGGCCATTTTGCTTGTTGAGTGTCATCAAGTGCTATTAGACCAGTTAATAAAATTCTGTAAATTTAGCTCTTTTCTTTTTTCCTTAGTTCTAGCTTCTTTACAAATAATTTATTAGTTGATGAGATTATTTGTAGAAATCTGTTTATGGCTGTGAGTTGATGAGCAGAGTATTTCCTTACAGTATTCAGAACATGTTAGTACCGGTACTGCAATCCTGCTAGCGCACCACTAGACTACTCTGCCTGGTATCGTGGCATTTGCTTCTTCAGCAAGATTGGCATTGGAAAGAAAAAAGAAAAGGATTTTTTTAAGAAAAAAGGTGACTTTTTAATGAGATTGCGCTGTGAAGCTTATGAAGCAACTTCTCATCCATGACAGCTGTCTATCAGTGTAGCTATAATGGTTGCGTTTATGTTGTACCCCTCTTTGATCTGCTCTAGCCACTCATCGTGCCTCACCACGTGGTGTAGATTGTATGGTACCCAGCATGAGTACTCTTGCTGTCATGGTGCCCTGGCACCACAACACCCTTGTCCTGATGGAGTAGCTGCATCTCTGAGTGTTTGTGTCTGCCTGCAGTTTCCTACTTAGCGATAATAGGTGCTGATGAGCTGCACAGGCTCTGATCTGTGCATAATATTGCCTTGTTTTCATTCAAATGTGTCTGAAGAACAACTATTCCCCAGACATCTATACGCATACAAATCTGCTCGTGGAAATGTTTGCAGGTTGCAAATAAAACAGGGAGATAAGACGGTCAGACCGAACAGTCTGAATTCAAATGAACACGAAGAGAGAGTCTATTTTGGGGTCTTGCCCTCTGTCTGGTAATGTTTCCATTGCTTTCTGTGGGAAGGGTTGGACTTTAAAAGAAGCTGTCCAGCTGGTGATAAGCTGTAGCGCAATGTGTGACCTGCTCAGGAGAGGAACCTTGTCTTTGAAGAAATCCTGCTTAAGAAGCGTTCTTTTATATTTTTTTCCCAGCAGAGACCTTGGTGTCCCACTCAGGCTGGCCAACAGGGGCAGATCGTCAGAAGATATAGAAACCTAAAGGATGAGGCAGGAACTTTGTGCATTTGAAGCCAGTAAGAGTTGATTTCCGGTTCCTATCTTTTGCCACTAAATTCCTGTTGCAAATTTGCCCATGGGTTGTAAGTTTGGACCTGCACCTGCCACAAGAAGAAAACCTATTCCCACCCACACACTGCTTTGAAAAGGAAAGAGCCCTGAAGAGTAAATATGACACAGCTGAAGGACAGCAATTTCTCAGACTTTCTGGTGGGCAGATTTCATTAACTTTCCAAAGTACATCACGGATACTTCTATCTGAAGCTACCAACCATATTAAGAGAATTCTTGCGTGAGTCAAAAGATATCCCGTGTAGCCATTGTGTCGTAGGGAATGTGGGCAAATACTCGATAAATGAGGGCTGGCATTTTATTCCTATTCTAGGCCAGCTGGACGTTTCATGCACCTCCAGCCTGACAGATATTTTGGGGTAAAAATACCTTGAAAAGGAAAGGGGGGTGCTGTTCCTGTTCCTTTCTGTAATTCCCCTGCTCAAGCCATGCTGGGACTGGCTTTCTGTCAGCATGGGCTGATTAAGCTTCTTGGAAGTTCAGGAGTTCCCTTGGTTATTCAGACAAGGACACTGGAGAGAGAGAGAAATCTGCCTAAGGATGCCCTCGTAGGCATTTATATGAATATGTCACTGCGTGCACTGGGTTGATTGCTTCAGATGTCTTGATGCTGTAATACAAATGTGCAGCATTCAATTCTATTGCTTAGCACATCTTCTTTAAAGACTCAGATTTAATTTCCCAGTGTCACAAGGGCCATAAATGATATGGAATGTGTCAGAAATAATTAAGGGAAATGATGGTGAACACTAATAGCTCAGAAGTAGACATTATTTGTAAATAACTTTTGGCTGAGTTCAGGAATATCTCAATCAGCAATGAGAGTTGGTTATAAGTGGATGATCCGTCATTTAGTTTTCTTAGCAGTGCTTGCTGTTCCCTTGTCTTTCGTGTTGTGTGGAATCAATAGCAATTTCACAGGATCTTTTTGAAAGAACAGGAGGAATCTCCAGAAATTTTATCTTCCAAAACTATTTACTGCACTTTCCCAGCTAATAATTGCCAAAACTGAGCTTGTGGCCCAAACATTACAGAATATTGAGTTTCATAGGATCATAGAATCATGAAGTTGGAAGAGACCTCTGAGATCATTGAGTCCAACCATACCTGTCCCCTTACTAAACCATATCCCTAAGGAACTCATCTACCCATCTTTTAAACACCTCCAGAGATGGTGACTCCACCACCTCCCTGGGCAGCTGTCCCAGTGCCTGACCATTCTTTCAGTGAAGAAATTCTTCCTAATGTCCAGTCTGAACCTCCCCTGGTGCAACTTGCGGCCATTTCCTCTCATCCTATCACTGTCGCTTGTGAGAAGAGCCCAGCACCCACCCCATTACAACCTCCTTTCAGGCAGTTGTAAACAGTGATGAGGTCTCCTCTCAGCCTCCTTTTCTCCAGGCTAAACAACATGTTTTGTTTGTACTCAGGCAAAGCCACTTTCCTATTTACCTAAATGACAATGTTTTCCTGGTTTTGTGCAGAGTTGACTCTGAAGCGTTACATGCAGCCCTGGTGGGACGAGAAAGTGCTACTGTTGCAGCCTCAGCAGGGTTTGCTCTGCTCCCCTATTCTGTGCTGGCCTCGGACGTGAACACTGCAATTGGTTTGAAGGTGTGCTGGAGGGTCAGCACGGTCGGTGTGAGGCTGCGGGGTACTGGCTCTCATCCTCGCTTTGGCACAATGG
This sequence comes from Neomorphus geoffroyi, assembly GCA_033558235.1. Classification (NCBI taxonomy): domain Eukaryota; kingdom Metazoa; phylum Chordata; class Aves; order Cuculiformes; family Neomorphidae; genus Neomorphus; species Neomorphus geoffroyi. The sequence continues at coordinate 7,099,781 of JAUMJM010000045.1, read as the reverse complement.
GCCTTGCAACTTCAGCTCAGGCTGCTTATGGTGATTTGAATTTCATGCTGCTTTTACTGTAGAGCTGAAGCGTACAGTTTGTAGCACAGGTGTCAGGGATGCCAGACAAATAAAGCCAACCCTAATCCCTAGTTTAGTGTTTTGGTAAATCCAGCTCCCCAAGCGCTTGCCCTGCTGCAGGCACAAGGAGGGCACTGTCTGCTTGCAAAAGCCTCAGCTGGTGCTTGAGGCTCCTGAAATCACTTTCCAGCGCTGCCGCTGACACCCATGGTGAAGACTGGCAAGTCGTTTGCTGCTGGTGCTTTCCAATCACAATCCCTACCTTTCTAAATGTACTTCTAAATAAAAATAGCATTAGCTATGTTTTCAGTGTCAGAAAAGGTGTTTGTGTGGCTTGTGCTTGCTGTCAGTGCGGTGCAAGCACAGTCATCTCATCACTTCCCAGCCATAGGCACTGCGCTTTGCCGTGGCAATAGAATAGGTTCCTTATAAGAACAGGGTGCTACTGGGTTTTTGCAAGGCTTGGGTAGGCAGTCTCTCTTCCCATCTTTCCATTTTGGGGTTCACCTTTCTTCCCCTATCTCATTCTGGGACTCGCAGAAATCCTGCTTTGCATTCCTCTATGTCCAACCCTTCGTCTCGAGCAGAAAAAGTCCACTTCCCTATTTCCCTCTTGTCTTTCCAGCCTGCTAGGGAAGGGACCACAGCTTCAAAAGAACGGGGAGAAGGAACACAAGTGATGTAGGGCTGGCAAGAACAACAACAGAAAGAAAAGCGGACAAAGAAAAGTGGTCTCAGACCCTAGTGAGAAGGGGCCCGAGGGCTGGGGTAGGGTGTAGTGGCTCTAGACAGGGCAGAGCTGTCCTCTGTGCCAACCCTGCCTCTCTCCCTCTTTTCACAGAGCAGTAGGTTGCACAGATTTAGAATAGTCCATCTCAGTCTCTTCTGATAAATGCAAAGCAAGCAGGCTGTCCTTTCCTACAGGCAGCATCCTGGCAGCTGCCTCCTACACCTGTGCCCTGCAGAAGCTCTGTGCACATCAGCCGTTCTGCTGTAAAATCCTAATGGAGACACGACGTAGCTGGTCTTCACTGGGAGAGGTCAGTGCTGCATTTGCCTCCCTGCAGCTTTCCTCATGATGATATGACAGTGCTGGGTCTCCACGAGAGTGGACTTGTAATGCGTTAACGCAGTGCAGGGGTTTGGCAGTGAAGGTAGGGCCCCCGTTGGCGCACAGACCCGCAGCTCTCAGTGACTCTGCAGAGAGCACACAGTGCAAGACAGAGCATCTGCTGCTGCCTAGGAAATAGCTCTGTGTGATGGGAAGTCTTTTATCACTGGGAAAAAATAAAAACTGTAGAAACTACAGATGACACTAAGGAAACTCGAGGCGGTACGGTGGAGCGATTAAAGCAAAACAGAACGGTGGTGTTAGGACTACGCAGTCTTAGTCTTTGTAGGTATTCGCATTCCAAAGTCATACACTGGGTTTTATTCTGCCTTGATTTAGAGCAGGTATTAGTGCAAAAACTGCCCAAACTATGTGACTCACTTATTACAGAGGCTGGAAAGCATATAGGGCATAAGAAGAGCAGCACAGATAATCGTGGTTAATGTTGACAGGTCGCCTTATTCACTTGCCTGAACTCAAGACAAAGTGGATCTTTTCAGATATTTTGTGTGTGATATTGTGATTAGAGACACACTGATGTAGCTGGGGTATAAGAATGTTTTCAGCTGGACATTTCTACACCTGAGAGCTATGCTCAGCAGGTTAATGGCTTTCTAATTGTGGTTGTCTGCACAGAACTTCCTGAGGATCTGAAGAGCTACTTTTATTTTTAGCATTGGTCATTGAATAATAGGACAGACGTGCCGAACAATAAAGCTAAACACGAAAAGTAGAGTTTGTGGAATAATTAAGAAAATCACCTAAAATTGGTAAAACTTTCCCTATAGCCTCTTTACTGAAATTAATTGTTTTTCGTTGAAATATAAAGATTCAGGAAATGCAAACCAGCAGGTAGCGAAAGAGTCCCGCAGAGGGAGGGCTCACTGACTTTGTTCTTTTATAAGAGTGTGGGAGACTTGGCACAAGCCAGTCCTGGATTAGGTAGAAGATAAAAAAGGAGGTTATCAGCATGATTAGGTTCTTTTTCATATTAGTTTGCTGAAAATCATACATTCAGAAATCCCTGGAAATTCTTCACCATGGAAATAAAAAAGAGATTTCTCTCACTTGGAGGAATAGGATGCAACTTTTTTGCCTGCCATTTTCTTGCTCAGCTTTCTTGGCAGTTACAGGCTCTCTTATTCACCTGTTCACATCTTATCTCTCCATTCATTCTTGAGGTTTTTTGCCATGACCAATGTGATGGCATAACTCAATGGTAGACGTGGTGAGTTCTTGCTGATAGGAGAGTCTCTCTAAGGGGAGTCCGCAGGGACTGGAAGTCAGAGGGACCCAGATTTTATTCAGTGTTCCTCTCAAAATAGAGAGCCTGACCTCAGGATTTAAATAAGTAACCAGAAATCTGGTCTCAGTTTTCTTTCCCATGTTGTAGAGCTTTGGGGAGTGATCCAAAACCTCTCTTATGAGTTTCCACTGTGTATTTGGTATGAAAGGGATAAGTCATGGAATACTGGTAGGAGATTGGGACTGAGAAGTTCTGCTTTATTTCATGGTTCAGAATATTTCTGTTGAATAGTTGAAATGTCTTAAAACTAGGACTTTTAAGAAGTGGACATTTAAACTCGATGTTAAGGTGATAAAAGGTATTGAAATGTCTTGGATTCGTTGTTTTTTTGGTAGAGTGGCTATGAATCATTTAAACACTAAGCTTCTTGATTTGATGGATTTTTCTGATGTATCACAGAGGGCTTTTAAACAAGGGCATAGTAATGCTAGGAACAAACTAATTTTCCATGGTCTCTTGTTCAAGTTTCTCCGAGCTGCTGAAAGGTGCTGTATTTACACTTGCCCAAATACACATTCAGCAGGGAGAGGGAAATGAAAAGGATTTATTGTATAGTAGTTTATCAAAGGTCAAGTATATAAAACAAATTCCTTTTTATTTCAAGTAGAGAGAAATAATCTGGGTAGTAGTCTGATCTTTCCTGTACCAAAAGACATTTTTTCTTCATGTAAAAGAAATAAAAATGTCAACTGAAGGCAGATGAAGAGTTTTTTCTGGAAAAAACCTCGTACATCAGCCGAGTATCTAAACAAGCTTGATTGTTAACTTTGTAGAGCTTTTCTTTAATATAATCTTATTTACTTCTATCTTGTTCTGCAGACCAGGGAAAAGAATAAAGTGTGCTGCTCCTGTGTTAATGCTCCAGTGAAACATTTCGTTGACACATGCTGTTGCACTGCATTTTCATTCCCTCTTGATAACTCAGAACAGGAGTCAATACCCTCCTTTGGAAAACAAAATTAAACATTAACATTAAACATAGGAAGGGCCACTGGCTAATTGTAAAACTGATTTCCCAGACTTGTTTTCACCATGTTGGTCTGTGTGTCCTGGGACCACCTAATGAATTGCTTGTGTTTTGGGGTCCGCCACGTGCTGCATGCAGAGTGCAGTCTGCTGTGCTGGCTTATCGAAAAGCTGATACTCATCATGGCTTGAGATCTTAAATGTGTGAAAGTGCAAACTCTTGGCACTTGCACGCAAATGTTGCCAGTCTGGGATAATAATAGAATTTCTTTTTAAAGGCATTACTAATCTAATGAGAGTATTGCTGGTAACAATGTGTGCTCAAGCTAGGAGGAGTTCAATGTTTTAAAGAGAAAAATAGTCACATATACCCAAGTAAGGTTATTCAGCCCAAAGTGTGGCATTGTAGCATCATGTTATTACACTGGGACATAGACAAAGGCAACAGAACTTCTAATTCTCCAACAAATCCATTATGATAATGAAAGGTTTATTTGACATTTATTCATGTACATGTTACTGATAAGCACAGCCCATGAGTATGTTACCCATCACATGTATGTGACGTTTCCTTCATTCCCCGTGCTCTAATACAAGTGTGAGTTCCTACAGGAAGCTGATGACTGCATCCACCAGCTCTGCAATCCTTCATCAGCATGAAGAACACTCAGATATATATGTATGTTGGTTTATTTTAATTCAGCCCTTAAGACTGTGCAGATAAGCAAAAATATTAAGAACACAAACATATCCAACCACTCAGCCTGACATTCCCTCTCTTATGGTAGGGAAAAACTTGGGATTTTGTGGGAATGTAAAACTCCCATGGCAGAAAGTCTCTTAAAAATATAAAAGGCACGTGTTTGGATTCAAGAAGTCTCCTTCCCGTATGAGATTGTTGCTTGGTTTTTGGTCTGGGTGAAGTCTTTAAATTTATTCCATTGCTTTCACCTTTTTTTGCTCGTATAGATTTCTTTTCCCATTATATGTGTGACGTTCAGTGCCATCATGGTGAAAACCTCAGAAGACAGTTGTCCAAGGAAATGAGGGAGCTTAAATGTAATAACAGTCCTCAGGACTTTTCACAAGTGATAGTTTTAGGGGAAGAAGTGCATGTTGGTTATTGAAGTCATCCTGACTTTCTGTTCCCTGATTATTTTTCCTTCTCAGTTTACATGTATTACAGCTGCTTAGTGTGTGGCTTGACTCAGTCTTCTAGCTCAAAAAGCAATTACTCCTCTCATTTTGTTTGGGATCTCACTGCTGCTGGCAGGGAATGAAGTTTAGACTGGTTTTGTTGAATGACTTGGAGGCCAGCTCTTCCGTTGAAGTCTCCTTGCTAGTACTGGACCGTCGGAATTAGTGGTTAGGGACGGTGTCTCGTGGCTGATGCTGAGCTGAGGTGCCTCACCTGTGTTGGATGCCTGCCCTGAATTGCCGGGTGGGAGAAGGCAGCTGCTTGCAGGTAGACACTAGCCTGTGCATCTTCACAGTAACAGCTTTTAAAATGGTCTCTGGAAAGTGAAAATGTGTTTTGCAGCTTGGTGTTTGCCGCAGGAAATGTGGGTGAATAGCTCTTCACATGTGAAGTTTGAATGCTGACTTGATCCACTGCAGGGGAATATGCAGAAGCCCAGCATGGGTGGACTGACAGCTCTTTATTCCAGGAGCTAAAATATGAATCTCGAATATTTGTCAGATGTTTTGCTCCATTCTTGGTGAAGACATACAGTTTAATCAATAAAAATGAATAATTTAAATTCAATATCTTCCTGTCACTATCAATAATACTTTTGTGAGTGATGTATTACTATTGTAATTCAATTTGTCAGACACCACCAGTTTTACATGACAGTTTGTTGAAATTTTAAACTTAATTTACTCTGGGCCGTTGACTCGAGCTGTTTGAATTACATTGATGTTTTATCTTAAAAACATTGATTTTCCTTAAAGTATCTTTTCTGCCTTTGTGTTTATTGCAGCAATATCCAGTGAGAGGAAGACTTTAGTGGGAAGGCATGGGCAGAGCTGGAGTCTCATGTCCCACCACCCAAGCTGTTTTTGGTAAAGCAAGTGGAATTTGATAAATCCCCAGGAGATGACTGTGCTCACCAGGCTGCCGTGAGCATGCTGGTTCTCTGCCTGCCTGTGCGTCCCTTCGTGTGGCTCGTGCTTGCCTCTGGACTCATGTCCAGACTGCTCAGGGAGCTCTCCTGGGTCACAGCCTCAGGTTGTGTGGAGCACAGTAAACTGGCCTGGCCCAACAGAAGCCCCACGGCGCAGGATGCATTTACATCTGCCAGCCCTGGCAATTTTATGGCTACAGAAATTATGTGCCGCCCTAAGAGACAAAGACACAGTTCATCTCTTAGGCATATGATTGCTTTATTGCTTTGTTAATTCACAGGCATAATTACTTCACACAGAGCTGTTTGGACCTATGGCTTTCTCCCATTTCTTCTCTCTCCATTTGCAGTATTTTATCTTTTTCTGGTAGCTGGCTTTCAGCCGCTGCTCTCCTCTCCCCTCCACCTTTGCTGTTCATCTGTTATTGGATTTGAGAAGACTACGCTTGCTCAGTAAATCAGGTTCATTGTATATGGATCCCTCGTATTTTACAGAGCTGCTTGGATGCAAGCAGACCACCATGTGTATAAAAAAATAAAATGGGTGAACACCAGAAGATGAAAGAGCTCTCAACTTGTGTTCAGGCATTTGGGGAAAACAGATTCTGTTTAAAGCCATTATGAATAATAACATATTTCACCGAAATAGCCACCTTTTGAGAGCTAAACTTAACTTCCTGAAACATTTGGTTAAAATGATTGATGTTTTTGTCCACTGCATAGAAAAGAATAATGAAACGATTATAGTAATCCTGATAAGAAGGTGGGAGGGGCGGCAAATATGGTAGTCAGCCGCTAGCTCCTCCTAAGAAAGGAAAAGGCACAGTGTGACTGACAAGGGCGTCTTTTGAGGATTTGCAGCATGCGGTAGCTCCTGTCGACTTCCTTCCCCCACTTTGTTCTGGAGCCATAATGCAATCTGAGTAATTGCATCCTGGAAAAAGAAAGTAGAGAATAGCAATTTGATGGCTGCAGTGATGCTCTGGGGCAGGCACTTTGATAGCAACATGCTTTGTAGCTTTGCGTGGGAATGGGCACGCTGGGAGAAATTCAGCCCCTGCTGAGGGCCAGCACAAGGTCTGCACACCACTTACATTGCTCTAGGCTAATTTTTTCCTGCACGTAGGTGGTTCTTGTTCCCTCTGTGTTGGGGTAAATTTCCTCGGCTGTGTTCTTGCAAAAAGAACATTCTCCCTGGGAAGCTGAACGCTTCAGCTCTATGCTAGAAAAATTTTTGTGTATTAGTTTTACACAAGGAAAAATGACTGGACCGAGCCCCATAGATCTTATTTCACCATAAACATAACTTCATTGTTTGTCTTGATGTTTAGGGATTAAAGGCCAGCAAAAGCAGTGGAAGATGAGTGAAATAAACATAGGCCTGTGCTTTTCATATTTCATCCCTACTTATTATTTATGTCCGTTGTTCCTGGTGCCAGGGCAAGCTGGAGTGTTATTCATGTACCAGAATCCCAGTGGACAAGAAGATGGTGATTGCCCAAAAGAAGACACAGTCCAGGGCAGGAAATCACTGATGGATACAGCCCTAACAGTCCAGGGGAAACACAGGGTGCTATCAGACAGTAGGAGTGAGTTGTTTGTTGTGAGGCTCTTTGTTGTCATTGAGGAATGAAAAAAGGGACTAGGATGAGTGAACAGAGCTCTGAGATGGTTTTACAGATGATCCCTTTGGAGGCTGAGTCAGCATGGGGGAAAAGTGTTTGCACAGGTACCAGGTGGCCCATGGCAAAGAGTGGAAAGAGGTGGGAGGCCAGAACCAGCCACTTCTGCAAAATGAATAGCAATGGGTTAGAAAAATGCTCTCTGTACCAGTCTCCAAAATGAATTTGAGCAGAGCATGGAGGCTGGAGAAAAGGTGTTGCATTGGTTGTCTCTCTCCAATGATAGTTCTTGCTTGTGTCTGACTCAGGAGTGACATCTCCGGGGACTCTGGTGATTGGTGCCATCCCTATGAGTGAAGCACCGAGGAGAAGGAGCAGAGGCTATCTCACGCCGGGTTGCATGTGACACTGCAGAAAGGGATGGGCTGCACGCCTGCAGAACTTCCAGCCCAACCTAGAGCGCTGACGGTCAGGGAACTGCTACTGAGAGCAGGAAAATTTTCCATGTTGGCAACTGCCCATTTGGTTTCTGGATTGATTACCAGGGGCAACACTGGCACCCAGCCTTCTGCCTGAGAACTCACCAGCTACATTTTCTCCTCTTTGCTGATACCACAGTCATTTTCACCGCATCCCACTGTTGCTACACAAAGAGTGGATTATGAGTTCAAGTGCACAGAAAAAAACCAGCAACAGCAGGAGTGGATGAACTTTTTGAAGGAGGAGGGTGATATTTTTCATGCAAATGTTGTTAGTAATGAAGAGTGAGGAGAAAGGAAAAACAGAACATACATCATGAAGAGGCAAAATTGTTTAAAAATAGGACATTTTTCATAGACTGCCGGGAGGTGTTGGCTGCTCTTTAAAAGTGGCTTGGTGATGTACTGGGAGTCACTTGCTGAGTGCACGCATAAGATTGAGCAATATTGTTGTCTAACCTAGGATATCTAATTACTGCATTGCAGTTTCTGAGGAGGATACAGAACTGCTGGTAGGTGACCAACGTGAAAAGCGATGGAATAATAAAATCTACTATGTGTATAATGAAAGCCTGAATTTAATTTCAGTGCATCAGCTGCAGTAGCTGCTTTACTCTGAAACAGGATGAAAACTGTTCACTCTCTGTACTAAGAGTATATTAACAAAAGGATGACTAGAGGCTTGGCTTGCCCTATAAGTCAGGGATAATCACGAGTATTTCACTATTGTCTTGTCAGGTTTTATAGAAACAAATTAATTTTCTTGCTTGTTGTTTCAGCACTAATGAAAGATTGTGGTCTGGAAGATTTTGGGAGATTGAGATTTTCTGTTTGCAAGGCACAGTGGAAGTATGAGGTCTGGCATCACTCAGGCCCTTGAACAATACTTGTACAGTAGCATTAAGGTCTGCACTGGTGCACCCTGGATTGGAGGTGGGACTGAAAAATGAAAAATCAAGTTGCTAATAAGCAGGTTAAATAGTACTGTTCTGTGTTCTACAAAAACTTAATTACTTGAAGGTGTCAAGGTGGGCTTTTGTAGAGTGGACTCTAAGTGTATTCTTATTTCACTAACAGGTACCAGTGGAATTAGGGATCTACCCAAGCAAGAAAATTTTTTAAAGACTTATGAAGAGCCTGCTGCACATTTACATATGTAAAAAAACTTTATTTGTCTGGCCCTGGTGGAAAAAGTTGGGCTTCAGGATAGGAGTACTTGAAGAAACACTACAGAGGCTGCTTTGGATGCACTTCTAATCAGAATTTTTTCTGATGTGATTAGTGAATTTGAAATGTAAATACTATACCAGTTTTAATTACTTTGCAATTTAATATGGGCAGGATTTATTGCTGTGTTTTGTGAGCTGTGATTTATTTGGTTTACTGCAGCATGCCTAATAGAAGATCTCATGGTAAAGTGCAAGAAAGAGTACACGTTGCTATAGTAATTACATGCCCCGATCTCTAAATCTCCCTGTCTTATTCATTAACATCTAAGGTTTCTCCTACAGGTCTTACTGGGACATACATGAAAGGCACTGAGTCAAAGTCATTGCAAAATTAAAGCTCTGAAGCCCCAAGGCATTCTCATCTCTACAGAGTTCTGATAAAGTGCCAGAAATGCCGGCATCTGGGAGATTTCTTGCTGAGGGCTCACTAGGATTTGGAATAGGCCTTTCAAGCACCTCTTCAGATCAACAAACCTCTCTGGCAAATGTTGCATCTCAGAAGAGTCTTCACAGCACTTTAGTTTCTGCCTGAGGAGAACAAGATTTGGCCCTTACACACGAGTGCAGCCAGGCCCCACGTGAACAGCAGTTTTAATGTCCAAAGCGGCTTCATGTCAAGCTCTGTAGCCGGCGTTAGGATTCTGCATTGTTCTGTACACCGTGACGGAGTGCCACGAGGGCAGTAATATCATAGCTGTAATATTATAGCAGCAAAGCTGGATGCTGCCTGTCAGGCATTTCCTGCCAGCAGCTGAGGGCCACCCTCTATTGCCGAGCCCCCGGGGTCTCATCGAGCTGTCTGTCTCCCATCCTCTCTGCTTTCACTCCCTGAATCACAGTAGCTGCGTTCAGACTGGAGTGATGGGAGCTCTGAACTGTTATTAGGGTTTCCATAGGAGCGAGTAGCTATATGTTAGGTGGGAAGCAGCTTATTGACCCTCTGCACTCTGTGAGACTTCATAATCATGGGCTGTGATTACCTGTTTATGGGAACAGCTGTTAAGCCTGTATTAATCTTGCTTTTCAATAACACTGTGAGAATCCTAGTATAAAATAAGGATGAGGATATTTTAAAGACCCTTTTGGTGGACCATTTGAATTCTGCAAGGATCAGGCACCAAAGGATCTGATTTTATTGATCTTGAGATCAAAAAGGAAAAGACTTGCTATCTTGGAGTTATGAGCAAATCCTCCTGAATTCATGAACTGGAGCCCTGTGGTTCAAATGGCTGATTTTAGGTTCTTCCTGTAGAAATGAGAACTATTCCAGAAAATGTTTATCCAAGTGATGTCTGAATACATTAATAAGTGCTCAAACTCCATGTGTTAATAGGCAGCGTGTTTTCTTCTAGTTCTTTAGGATAAGAATACAGACAAATTCCCCCTTTTCTCTCTCCCCTTTCCCTCAAGTACTTTCTGAACGCAAGGAATTCTCCTCCCAGCAAATGATATCTTTCAAAAAGACAAAGCAGTAAATGTGTGGTGCACTAATCGGTGCTGTGCTTCATCGAAGGAGTATCCACGGAGTAAACAGGATTCAAGCTCTTCCTGGAGAACCAGGACCAGCAATGGGTGTTTTATGTTGTTCTGGCTGTTCTTTAAAACTTTCAATGCTACGAGCAGAAAAAAACATGACCCATAATTATTTCCATGAGTAGGCACCATTTTTCACTCTTCAAATTATCTTTTTTCAAGGCTATTTTTCGCTGGCCCATGATTTTGCCTCATTTTCTTTGTTTGCATTTTTCTTTCTCCACTTAGAAAACACAAGAGAGCGCCACTGCTGTGTTACCCACCTCGTGCAGTGTGAGCCACGATGCTTACCAGCTACCTGCACAGATGCTTCTCTGGTGTAGCCATGCCAACGGCATTAGAAAACCATGTGGGAGAGGAAGGACGAGGAGCCTTACTGACTGGTAGCAATGCAACCTAAAATATGCTTCTGTTAAGTTACCTCTAGGGCTGTCTTGGTGTGCCCATCCCCAACTGACAGGAGGTCCCAGGCATTACGTTGCCAAGGCATGGGTTGTCAAAAAGGCCTGGATACGGGCACATGAACTCTATTTCATAACTCCCTTTTTAATGCAGAACTGAAAACAAACCAAAGGCCCAAATTTCATTTTATTTTCATTTCTTTCATTGTGCACAGGATGCACAGAAGAGAGTCCTTCACCATTATGAAGGGTCTCCTGTGCTGAAATGAATGCTTTTCAAGTGCGTTAGCTTTGCTTGAGCAATTGTGGAGTAAGAATAAATACACCGATCTAGCTTTCTCCCCCAACTTGTATGAGCAATGCTTTGCAGAGGAGATAAGGCAGAAAGCCTTTAAGAGCCACATAAACCTAAAACTGGCCTCTGCTTTATTGTGCTCCTTGTACTTTTATGTAGCCAATTTAAAAAATTTTACAACCTTTGTATTTGAAGTGATACAGTAAAAAAGTGCGTTTTGGGGAATCCAGATGGAAGTTTATTTGCCAGGCTGCAAAGGCCAAAGAGAATTAGTAATTAGATGCACCATCATTTTCCCCCCTTACTGGAATTTTTACAGGATATTAAACCAAAATTCAATGTGCGAGACAGTGATGCAAGGAAAAGCTTTCTCTGACACTTTTCCTTAACTCCCATTGTGCCCCTCTCTTTATTTGGAAGGAACAATGCCAACTGATAATGAACTACTTTCTATTCAAGGCTGCAAGTCAAATATTCGTTTCTCATTAATAATTCAATGTGACAAATTTATTACCTTGAAGGTGCTGTGAGGCAATTAGACAATGGGAAATTGTGTCGTCCTTTCAGCCCACTTAATTGGCTTTCAAGTGTGACATTCATCAAAACCTTGACTTTTCATGTAAACTTTCCATTATGCAAGGCATGGTTCTGACACTGGAACTATGAACATTTGGCAAAATTCACCTGGGGCGTAAGTTAACTTTTTTTTTTTAATAACAAAGAGAGCAGGAAAGAGAGTGTGAGAGAGTCTCCAAGAAGCTTAATTAAAATCAGTGGAGAAATTATCATCACTTGGTACTTTTCAGGTGATAAAATGGCCTGTGGTTACAATGTAATTTTGGAGTTATGGCTGTTTGCTCACTCTCAAGGAGCATTACAAAATTGTCAGTAAAATGAATATCTTTATCCTGTTCTTTCCAATTTTTTTTTTTATGTATTGTTTGGGATGGAATAGAATGAATTGGTTTTAAAGATCATCTTTTGTACTCCAGGTATTTTAAAGCACTTCACAAAGTAATGATATGTTATTAAACAGTGATAGAAAAGAGATTACCTTTCTAATAAGGACCCCTGGGCAAAGAAATCATTTGAACGCTGGATTTCATATTCTTGGACTTCTTTTCCAAAGTGACTGACTTCAGTGTTGACCTTTAAAAGACTGCCATATGAGCTCTTGATTCTGAGGAGTGCCTTTGACTATAGTAATTTATTTTGTAGCTGCTGCATGTATGTTTTCAATTGCTGACATTCACCCTGAGCTTTTTGTTATTTGTGTGGCTTTCTTTTGTATCCTGTAACTTATTTGTATATGGCTGCAATCTTTCAAGGACACCCTTAAAAATGAAATTGTTAGTTTGAAAGGTCTGATTTGTCCTTGTAGACTTAAACACAATTGAAAATAGCTCAAGTAGCTTTAAGGATGTGCAAGGTTCAACATTTTTTTGATTCCTTTACTTGATGATAATGAATTTGGTTTATTGAAAACACTTGCCTCTAGCATCTTCTCCTGCCTACACTGTGCTTTTGAAAATAAGTTGAAAAACTTTCATTTGTCATCTTGTATATTCTTCCCCGCTAGTGTATGCTCACCCTTTCACATTCTGTGCTTTCTCTCCTGAAAATGCTAAGATACTACAAGGTACTTGTCCATTTCTTGCATTCACTCTCCTAGAATTCGCGTAAGTGACGTGGTGTAATGTTGTGGCAAACAGTGGAAACAAGGGGGGTGCATTAAAATAAGTTTATGCATGACACACAGCCAGATTTATGAACACAGGCATTACACACGCTGGGGTCATCTGTTGGCCTGGTAAGTTCATTGCCTTTACTGAGATTTATTGATTTATACAAAACCGGTGCTCGGTCCAGTTTTGTATGATACGTTCCATGCTATGAAGTTTCATCCTTCAATGTTAGATTCAAGAAATACTTCATATATGGGTATAGCTGTAGTGAGTGAGTTTGATTATGGGTGAACTTAGAGCACATCAGGTCCATCAGCCACATGATAACAAAATCACACGTGCTGTGAAAAGATTGTGGCTCAACGGCTGATCAACCAGATCTGGCCAGAGAGGACAAGTGGGTTAGCGGAGAGAGAACTGGACTCACAAACAGAGGCTGTGTCACGTTGCTATTGCCCTGGGCTTTGCCTTGTTGAATCCAGTGGTCATTCTCACCTTCCAGATTTCCATCAGCAAATTTTGTTGCATATTTGTTGTTTGGCATGTTAAAGTAGAGAACACAGTTGCATATGTGTGTTTGCTCACTGGCCTGCAAAGTGTTAACACCTGGATGAAGAACCGGTTAAACAAAGTTCCATTTTATCTTAAGACAGTGGCAAACTCTGTCTCAGACAAAGCAAAGATGGAAAGGTACTGAGAACATCTGTGAGGTTTTACCCAACATCCAAGAGCATGAATGAGCCTCTACTCATGCCAAATGTGATATCCTGTTTTATGAACACATTCCCTGGAGAAATTAAGGCTGCTGAGATGTCCTGTTTACAACCTTGGTATTGCAATTATTTGCTATGAACAAAGTTTCGTTAAAATGAGGTGCATTTCCTTTTATAAATTTACAGACCATGTAAGATTTTCAGGCTTCACATTCTTTCTGCATGTAAACTTTCCGAAGGAGGTATAACCTGGTATTGTTCATCCTTCTTGCTCTTTACAGAGACCTCACCACATGTGCGGGGTTTTTCGACAGCATCAAAAATTCTGGAAATAAGCAATCATAGAATACATGTGTGCTTGCCAGGCATACATAACATTATTCATACAAGGAAAATTATCGCTGTCAGGGACATCTGGATAGAATGGCGATAATAGGAGTTGATAAATGAAAGACATAAGACTTGTTTATTTTTTGGGGCATTTTTCTTTTTGGGTTGCAATTAGGTGATGACTAGAAAAGATTGTGTTTTGTTAAAATGATGGTTTGATTAAAAAAATACAACGGCCTGAAACAAGCAAAGTGGTCCATAAGGACTTTGGATGTAGCTTGACATTTAAGACATATGTTATTCTATTTGAAAATCTAATTTAGGCTCCAGTCCAGAACAGTTAAGCGTATCTTCAGCTTTCAGTACTTCGCTGGTGATATCGAATATTTGATGGATCAGAACCTTACTGAGATAATGGCCTAATTTAATTTATATTCTAAGAGAATGCAAAAATATTTTTTAGCATATGGAGCGAGTACACTTGTGTATCTGGCAGGTGTATAGAAACATGTGAATTACTGGACCCCTGAGTACCTGCTGATGTTATATTCCACTGGAGCGAAAACAAGGTAGTACATCCCCAAGAGAAAAGCTGAGTATTTACTACCAGCTTTGCACAGCCTTTTATTATTTTGTATGTAGTTATTTTTTTTTCCTTAGTGATGTCAGTGAAAATCTGGAGTAACTGCATCATCTGTAATGAAAGTGCTACCTGTCCAGAGACTTTAAACAATCACCGTAACAGAGAAGATGATAAAAATACTGATGCATTCAGTGGTAACTGCCCCAGCGCAGCACGGCTGGTAGATTACTAAGCAGGGTTTTGCTGTTTGGAAGGTGGATGGAGACAGTAACATTGAAAACATGAAAGCAACTTTCTGACCTGGCAAAACTGAAGTTATTTAAAGTGCTGTTTCAAAAGTTAGCATGTGCTTACTTAAAAGTGCGTACCAGAAACTACTCGATAATGCAAGTACTTTGGCAAGCTGATTGAAGAGAGCAGTTGCTTGAAGTGCATGTTTACATGTTCTGCAGAAATGCTGTGGGGTTTGGTGACTCTGATACCCCGTGCCTGCTTGTGAACCTTGACAATCAACCTTACGTCTCTAACATCGCAAGTAGGTTCCACCTAAATACCTGTTGGCTTAACGGTTGGCTGGATCTAAGCATGTTTGATTTCCTTACCAACCAATGATTTCTGCTATATACTTTAGGTAGCGCTGCCAAGGAGGACTTCCAGTATCTAATATTAAAATAATATTGTCTTAATAATACCTCGTTTTCCCATGGTGCTTTTCACCTGCAGACCTAAAAGCATTCCTTCATTAGGCAGGTGTTATTTACCTTGCTTTGTTTAGCACTCAGCCTCAGAGAGGTAAGACAGCATCTGTTATTGACTCTAGATGTTACGAGCTTACCATGTTAGTTAATATTTATGCCTTTGATAAGGTCTTGTGTTGCTTTGGATACAGGCTTGAGGCATCTCTGCACTGGATTGGACAGGAGCTGTATCTTTAACTTGGTTGTGTTTCCCCAGGACCGAAAATCCTTTACCCATAGTGATGTAAAAAGCCTCTACCAGCAACAGGATCTTTGTTTCCCACAGTCTCAGACTGTCCTTTCCTATATTTGTCAGGGCTTTTCTGTTTATTCTTATTGCTTAGCAAACCTATTATGGAGTCAATGAAAAGGCATTCAGGTGGTCAGAACGTTTGTGCATAAAAAATAAATATAACTCAGTTTTTAAATAGTATGAAATTTGGCCTGATAGAGAATGAAAATGACAAGAAAAATATTTATAATAATTCTTGTACTTGTAACTGCTTATTTTTCTTTTGTTAAAAAATGTTACTAAACACTCATTTTCTAAAGCTTTGCTTGCATTAAACCATCATTAACATGTCAAAATCAATCTTCTTTCTTTTTTTCCTTTCAAGTCAATCAAATTGTTCCATTGTCAACAAGAGAAGGGGGAAAAATGAAGGTCAACATTGCATCAGTCTTTCTAAAAAGCTCTGTGTTGTAAATTATTTAGGTTCTCAAATCAATCCATTTTTTCTTTTCGGTGCTTGGACAATAAAAGCAAGATTTACTGCAGCAAGTGAATAATAAAAAAAGAATTAACAGAAAACAAACAAAAACCTGCTCACTTGGCAACCTTCTGCGTTAATCAAAACCTGAAGACTAGACTGAAAGATCAATATTTGGCTTCAAGATGACACATAGCAAAGCTTCTATTAAAAAAAAAAATCTGAATAAAAAAGAACATAGGCTGCGTTAATCGAAAAGAGGCAAATACAAAAATCCATATAGTCTTTTGGTTATCTGTGATAAAATGGTCCCATTGGAGCTTGACAAATTACAGTATTTTTATGCACATATCAAAGTTCAACTTGATTGTCTCATATGGGGGAAAAGACCATCTGTCTGTATTCTAGAAATAATCTGCATAATTGACTTTCAAACAAGCCTCAAAGAAACAGGCATTTATCACCTTAATTGTGACAGGCAGAATGGGTGTCCCTGCTATTTTATCAAGATAATAGTAATAGCACTGTGGATACCTGATATCTTGTCTCACCCTAAATTTTTTTCAGTTTGTGTGGTTGGGAACTGGATCCTTTGAGTTACAGCTACTTTGACAAATTACACAGGAGGCAGAATCACCTGGGACAAAAACAGTGAGCCACTGCCAGAGGTTGCGCTTGCTGTGTGGGACTTACTATAGTGCCTTGCTGGGATGCGGTGAGAGTTGCACAGACTAATGCGGGCAACTGGAGAGTGAGAAGCTCCAACACGAACTGCAGATGCAGAATGTGCGTGTTAATTCCCCTGATTAAGGAATCTGTTCAGGAAACTTCTGAAATTGCTGTTGAGTAAGTGAAGTGGTGTGGTCATTCCTTGGGACGCGGGGTTCAGCGGGCGTGCAGGACAAGTGAGGTGAACAGTGCTGCACTCTGCAAGCATCGTTACTCCCCAGTGGCCACCATGGGCTTGCGTCTTCTCCCTGTTAGGCAGAAGTCATGTGCCTGTTCAGAATTCAACAGGAAGGACTTCCAAAAAGTTCAGTGTCACAAGAAAAATACGCAAGGCGCCCAATTTCTAATCGAAACTGAAGCGTGCTTAGGTGGGATTCTGCAGTGTGGGGTGTGACTGAGAAGAAAAATCATGGATTAAACTAACAAAAATTACATTATGCCTCACAAACAAAGTAAGATTTTAACTCTTTGCGATAACTTGTTGCAGATGTTTAACTTTTCTTGGTAGTGAAATGAGTTTAGGTAAAACTATACAGGCCCTCTCATTTTAAGTTATATTCCAATGATTTAAAAATGAAATAAGTGGTCTTTCCTTGAAATAGGTATGAATTCACAAGCACTTATACAAATTTAGTTAAGACTTATTTGCTGTTGCTTTCACATTTTGGTAACTCGAGATTTACGTGTATATTTTGAACTGCTATATTTTATTGTCGCTTCGGATTTTCATTTTAAGAGTAGATTACTGTCTTTATAATCTGGAGTTTTACACATTGCACAGTCTGGAAAGTTTTCTTTGTTATTCTTGTTATTCTACTCTACTCTAATTTCTCCCCTTGTTTTTCCAAAACACGTGGGCAAAGCCAAATTCAGTGCTGCTTCATGCCAACAGTGAGCTTTGGCCTCCTGGTGAGTCTTATTGAGACCTTTCTGTGGCTGGAAAAATTCACTTTATGAACCAGCAGCCAATGTAACTCTAGAATTAGAAACGAGTGGGTTGAGAGCAACTGAAAATACTTAAAATTGACCCTGGTACCCAAAACCATGAGAGTATAGTGAGCTGTTTGTACAACTCTCTCCTGTACGAGTGTCTAAGCGTCTCACTCTATAAAATTTGGTAATAACAACCCCTTTATGACTTACACCTGGTTATAACATAAAGGACTGATTAGGTCTTGAATCTCACAAGGAGAGCAGACAGCATTTAAAATATATAGCGTAACAATATATTTTCACAAGATATGACAACACATTCTCGTGTAAAGTCATGCTGGCAAACATGGCTGGGACCCAAGGAAGTAAATAAGGGCGCTCTGGCCATGGCTGCGCATGTCACATCCACGAGGCCACGTGTCTCCTCTTTGGGGCCAGGGGTGAATTACAAGAAGGAATAGTAACTCTTCCCACTATGCTTGATTTTTATTTACTCTTTTGGTCGCCAGTTGAAGGATTGCAAGGAAAGTAGCCCACTCCCCCCGCCCTACAATCCATTTGGCAAGTTTATGTTAATGTGGCCTGGTATTTACAAGAGGGACACAAACAACTGACAGTTTTATGTTGCTAATAAACAAGCTTTTTTGTAAGCAAAATGTTCTTGCATTATATTCAGAAATCCAATTCAGAGAAATACACTTGCATGTAGAAAATGGCAGAGGTGTTGTGTAAATCTGAGCTATAATACCAGATACGTACACACTCACTACATTAAAGGAATTACTGAGAGAGAAAAAATCAGCACACAGAAGCACTGGTGGAGGTAATATTTCCAGTAGTGTGGGCTAGTTACTGCAGGCTACTGGGGAGAGGATCATAATGAGGTGGGCAAAAGTATGATGATATCCTAGAAATCAGAAGAGCTGAAAGCTGGTGTTCTCTGTATCAGTAAGTTTAGTCTGAGGGGGTTTTTCCCCTACACTAAGTGCTGAGTTTGATTGTGTACATCACATTTATTTGGAAAGATTTAATGTTTTGATTATTTTTTAGGTATTACATTTCTGCAAATATAAATAATTTCTTTGTGCATTGTGTTTTAATACTAAGGTGGTAAGAAAAATTGGTGCATGGGACAAGTTCTTTTGCTGGTGTAAATCTGTAGAATGAGATGTTAAGGGAACCATGCTGATTTGCAGCATCTCTCCAGGAATCTGTGTTACATCTGTGGCTGCCCAGCTCCAGGGGAAGACCAAAATTCACTCTGGCTCCTAGAGCTGTGGACTCAAGTGAACACTGATATGGTAGCTGCCCTAGATATTTGTCTTTCCTATTTGCTTGCCAAGTGTACATGCACATTTTGGGCTGATGGTCCAACTTTTAGGAGTCGTACATACTACTCATTAGGTGAAAACATCCACATTTCATTAACTGTGGAAGTGAGCGTTATTGCATATTCTTCATAGATCTGCTTGTATTCTTGCCCTTAGCATTCAAAAAGGCTGATAAAATAACTGGAGGCAAATTCCTTCTTTGGTGTTGATTCATTCAGCTCTAGCAAAGCCAATGAAAGAGAGAATACTAAAAATACTTCATAAAAAAAATGGGCAAAAAAAGGTTTTGATTTGACATGAGAACATAATATTGGGTCTTTCCATGCAGCTGCTTTGTGGATGTTTCTATGAACTATTGTGTTTGATTAAGTGCTGTCATCATACCTGTATCCCTTCTCTTTGACACAAAAGAAAAACCTTTAACTGCCATTTCTACACTGTTAATTTTATTTTCTAGTTTGCTCAGTCTTGTAAATTTAATGATTAGAATATCTTATTTCACCTAAAATGTACTGTCAGGGATTGCAGTTAGAAAAATGCAGGGAAATGTGGATGCATAGCACAAGGGGAACGTTTTAGGGTGTAATTTTTGGTTTTATGTATTTATGCATGTGTGTGCACCTTCATAGTGTGTAGATGTATGTCATACAGATCTAGAAAGATATGCTGTGTTTGTAATTCCACCAAACCTTCCCCCTAGCATTCAAGTCCCTTGTTTCTTACAGTAAAATAACACTTCTTTACATCTTGCCATGCTTTGGGGCACCAGAAATGAGTTTTTGTTTGTTTGGAAGGTGATCAGATATTTCCCATGACAGATGGAGATTCTGGCTTTTTGCTTCTATTTTTAACATAATTTATTTGCTTGTTTGTTTTTTGAAGAGTTGGATTTATCTGCTTGCAACGCAAGCAGGCGTGAGTACTGACTTCATTGTGTCTGGCTCTGGTGAAGCCTTACCTGATAGCTGAGCAATTGAAGGCCTCTGCCTACACTTTTCCATTTTAACACATGAAACTTGTAGAGGTCTCCAGCCCCCCAGATCCACCCCTGCCATCCGGTCCCTCTGTGTCAAAGAGGCTCTCTGCCCTGCTGTTATACACTTGAGCACAAGGGTTCTTTCGGAGGTGCACCAGGCACAGGGGGGTCCGTCCCACTGGACCAGTGATGAGGAGCAGCCTCGAGATTTATTTAGAAACTCCCAGCGTAAGCCCGGTGGCTTGTTGGCTCTCATGGCCAAGGACAGCGGAAACAGCTCTGGTTCCAAGGTACGAGCCAGCCACTACCCTGATAAAACCCAGGCAGGATTTGACACCTTTTGTAGCAATAACTGCTGTGGTTTATAAAATAACCTGTGTTGGTTTAACGATAGGGGATCATCTGAGACTTGCCTTACCTTTGATACTCTGTCTCATTCCACATGAGCTCCTCTGAAATACATACCGTGCTCCCAATGAATGACATCTGAGGATTCTTTTGTTTTATGTGGCTTTTTTTTTGTTTTGTGTTTGCTTGGTAGAGTTAGAGATATTCCTGTTTGTATCTTCAGCTGTGTTAGCGAAGGACCCCATCTGAACCCAGGCTGCTGTTTGCTCTGTAATAATGAAAAAAATTAAATTAGCCTTTCACTTCATGGCCAAAAACTTTGAAACATGTTTTTTGTTGTGACATTTTTCCTTACTGCAAAAACTTAAAAGTTATTGTCCATTGATTCTCCTAGTTCAGATTGTTTTTCAGGGAAGTGATCTGTCAGACTTCTATTTGTTTTTAGAGCACCATGTACACCTCAAGTCTAGTTTAAATAATGCTAATAATAAATAGAAATATGCCATTTGACCACATGACTTTTCTTTATTACTATTGCTACCTAAAGGGCTGCATATCCATTTTGAACATTGAGCATATGGGAAATGATGGGGTTTTTTTTCTCCCATTGTTTTGTGGTTTAATGTTGTTTTTGTTTTGCAATAAATCTGTAGAGCCCCTGTAGGCTTTTTTTTTTTTTGATTGCTTTAAAATTATTTCCAAGTATGTAGTCATTCGTCACAGAATAATGTTAGCCTAATTTGTAAATGTGGGTGCCTGAGGAGTCCCATTTCTGCATATGGGTGGAAAAGTGAGACTGAGGCAGAAATACCTACTTCAGTGCCACCTGAGTGTTCAAATGGGAACAGAATCTCATAATTTATGTACTTGTATTTGGAAGACAACTTGCATGGGGCTAAATCTGTCCTAACTCTTGTTTGGCAACACTGTTGTAATGGATGGCATGCTGAACAATATAGGTCAAGACAACGTTTTATTTTCTTTATATGATATGACTGTTATATAAGGGCCTGGGTCCATAGCTTCACACTGTTGTTTCAGATTTCCATTGGGTTTTCTAGGCCATTTTAATCTGTTCAGTGGGTGTCACTGCATTAATGATGCAGTACTTTGCTTCTGTCTCTCTTGATTTTGCTTTACCTTCCCAACGCCGCTGGAGTTCTCTCCTTTGCTTTTCAGCAAATGTATGTCCTCAGCTGGCCTCAAAATTATAGTGTATGAAGGTAGGACACATCCTCGTTCTCCTCTGTAGTGAATCACACAATGATATTTGTGGTTAAGATTCAGTGAGGCATACAAACAACATGTAACATGCAACTGCAGTGCTAAGTGCTACTTGTCTTTTTGGAAAGGCTATTTTAATGCTCATTTTGTCACTTTGCCCTAATCTGACCAAATGCTGAGTGGTTGTTGAAGCTTCCATGTCTCTCATTGATATTAATGAGAGATTGTGGCACACAGTGTAGTGAAAAACTGGTTTATAATACCCAGAGACGCTGTAAACCCACTACGATGACATTAGAACAAAAACATGTGTGGTAACTAAGAACAAAAGTCTCTATTAAGCACCTCATTGTCTTCAGAGATATTTCCAAAGCACATGAAATGCAGAAAATATAATTTCTTTCAACCCAACAGTTCAGCTTCATTAAAGCAATCTTTTTTCAGCAGTGTTTAGAATCAAGTTGATCCTGCTGGAGTCCCTAATGACAGGCAGTCTATTCCACTTTATTTTCATCTGCTATAGAGTCTTCACTTGGTCTCTGTGCAGTTCACCCGCTGACACTATGGTAATTTAATACTGAGTCCAGAATATGCTACTGAGACGTGCAGGACACAGGTTAGAGAGAGTGTGTTTACTTGATTTCACGAGTCAAATTATATGATAGGATCGTAAAACTAGAAATACTAGCAGTATTTGAATTCAGTGTTGGATTCCTGCTCTCATTTTTCCCAGGACAAAAAAACTCTGTCTTTGAGAATAGGATTAAAATGTCTCTGTGGCCTCAGTAGTGTTTCTTACGTGTATGTTGATGCATGGCTCTCGAAACCTGCACACTGCAAGGTTGCCTTTTCTGTTGGTGGAAGTTGTCTTGTTGCCATCAAGCCAGTTTCTCTTCCTGGCTGTTTACTTTTCATGCCAGTCTTACAAGTCCTGTTAGCACCGTTGTTCATTGCTTGCAACCAAATAAACCATATTAGCTTCTATCTGCCTATTACAGGAGTTATTTTCTTTCCCTTGTTTCCCTAACTTTGCTGGCAGATGCCACTCTGGTTTGGATGGCTGTCCTAGTGTCCTAGACGCTGGACACTTTTGATCTCTAAAACTTTTCAGTTCTGTAGTAATTCTGCAATTTAAATGGCAGGCAATGGGAGTTCAGAGCCCTGTTATTTCAAGTTTATATGCAGTAGTACATGCTTTTAATGTTTGAAAGGCTGTAGGATCTTGGATGTAAAATGAACAAAATAATTCACAGTGCTTGGCTGGAGGTGTTCACAAAGTGTCAAAGCCACCTTACAAATCCATGCCAAACTGCAGGAAGCATGCTTTCAAAGCATGCTTGGAGAACGTGTGTAGGTTCTTCCTTAATCTGCATTTTCAAAAACCAAATTATTTCCCAGTTTCTTTGCTGTGACAGGTCAATTGTGTTGCATTCTTATACTTCAGTAACATAAAACAAAGCAATGTGACTCTGGGAACAACTTGTAATGCTTCAGCATTGTGAGGTGCCAGCGTGGATATTTAGAGATCGGCAAGTCCTGACAAGCACTGTTATTGCCCCAGCAGTTATAAAAGGCTACACTTCATGCTTATAAACCAAGATTTTATAAACTATTGCAGAAACCAGAACTTGGGTTTAATTATTAAGTTGTGAGTGCGGTGTATTGAAGTCCATGAATTTGGATGAGGTCAGGCACTGCATTCTTTTCAGAAATTTTTCCCTAGGATGTTTTACCTGCCACAGTGAGTGTTGAACATTGGAATCTATGGGATCAAATTTTATGTTACTTCTGTTTTTCCTTTACAATATTAGTTAGGTAATTAAAAATGCAATAAACCCAGAATGCAGGTCTCGATATAGAACAGTAATGGCTACTTGCTAGCTGGCCTCGTAAGAAGTACTTAGAGTTTAGTATTATATTTTCAAATGCAGTAAGGCGTTCCCTCTATTGACTAAATAACAAGTGGCGTAATAGAAAGCTGTGAAAGAGTCACCTGTAGAAGTAGGGGAGAGCCACAGGGCAAATTTCTTGGACAGTTATACTCTGGCAATAAATGCAGATGGAGCTAGTTATGGTGTTGGTCAAATTTCCACAGTGCTGCTCTTCTCCCAAGCTCAGAATCTCAAAAGTGCAGCTGGGTTTCTCAGTGGTTTGTGTCTCTGCCCTGACACCAGCTAGGGCTGAGCGTCGAATTACAGCCCTGCATACATCTTTAGTCACAGTACTCACCCAAACCGCTGCTGTTCTCAGTCGGAGCTTTTCACTGAGTACAGACCCCAGACTGCGTTAGACGGCTGACGTTACTGTGGGAAGGCAGCAGGGAGTGAGCTGATACCCCGAAGCTTTTGCTGCAGGTCGCCGGTGCATCCTCTCTCATGTATAAGTGATAGTTCATTTGATGGACTGCCATCGGCTGCGTTCATCGCAAATTTTATATTATGGGACAAACCGTGACTAAATTTAGGCAGCGGTTACAGAGAGAGTCTACCCTGCCTCTTCCTTGCATAATAGCCCTGAGCTGCCCGTGCTCTGTTTCACCTTGCTGTGCTGGAGGGAAATATGTTGTTGTACCAGTTCTGCCCACGGATCCTTTTCCCAAGACGACAAGTATAGAAAATTTGTGCATTGCTAACTCAACTCCAGCTGAAGCCATTGAGAACTAAAATGGCTCCGGCAATGCTGAAGGTCACCCTAATTACTAGTTCACATTCCTTCAGCAAAAATTGAACCTAAGTTGGAGGTGAAACTGGTGGATGTCTAGGTAAATACCCCTCCCAATTGCAGGTGAAGATGTATGATGACCTTTTGAAAATGTAAAGTAGTATGAGCAGTGTCCTGCAGTTGACTTTATGCTGTCATGTCTGGTATGTTCTGCTTGGTCATTATTGCTATTGACTGTTTATATTCTGCAAATAAAATGTAGATGTTGCAGCCTTATGAACTGGCATTAGACCATTTTTTCCTTCAGTTCTCTGCAAGTCTGAATGACATAGGTAAGAGAAATCAACATTTCCTCAGTGAAAATTACATTTGATCTGACTCCTTATACTTCCTGTAACCAATGATACAAAGTTTATAAAGAAAACTTTCAGAATGGAGATAATTGGAGAACAGGGGATTTTTTGGTCCAGCTGACAAGCAATTTGTGGAAAGGATAAATTATTACATGATGTTTAGAAGGCATACACACAGATTAAACATTTCAAAGAGTTCTCTTGTTTAAACAGTTTATTAAATTGTTGACGACTCGGGAAGTTTTGCATATTATTATTTAAAAAAAAACAAACCCAGAAACCTGTAGGCGTGCAGTGTATTTAATGATGAGTTAAAACTTTAAATCACTTACTGCATGCAACTGCTATAATATGGCTTGGAATTATGTGAACATATTTGTTTTGTCCTAGATTGAAACTTGGATAAAATTGTTAAACACATTATGTTAGCTACATACCATAAATTTTGCACACATTGGGCAAGTGGTGTATTTTCCTTTGTCTGTTCCCATCAGTTAAGTAAATATGATCCTAGTTAGCTGAGGAGAATTACTCAATTCATGAGCCTATTTGCATGACACATGGGATAGGAGAGCTGTATTTTGTGGAACACCAAAAGCATTTGATCTCGAAAAAGTCTTGCCTATGGGTTTTGAATATAGATGTATTTAAAAAAAAAAATCAACCCAGGACTGGATTAATTCTAGGGGCCTCAGCGTCTGAATCTGCAGAAGATACCAAAAAGCTGAGTGGAGAAATTATGTGCCCTGAATTCATGTAAGTACGCAGGTATATGTGGAGTTCTCATGGCAGTCAAGTATGGGTCAGCATATGCTTCAATTTAAACACACGTTTCAATGTCTGCTGAAAGGGAGTGCCTGAAGCCAAGGGAATGCTTAAGTACAGGCTTAGCATTGGCTGTGCAGCCGCCCAGCACCACAAGGACCTTGCTCTGCCAGGACAGCTACAAAGAACGCCAAGGATGACTCTTGACAAATACATTCAAGTTCATTTTGTGAAGCACTCGGGAAGTGGAAAAGGTCCTAACATAGCAAATACTTAGTTGGTCAAAGGTGGTTTTACCAACTAGAGTAGAAATAATGTCAACTCACAATGGAATGCATCTTATTTTCATTTACATAATTGTTAAATTGATTTCTTAATTTCAAGTAGATTATTTTGCAATCATAGAATCATAGAATCGCTGGGTTGGAAGAGACCTCTCAGATCACTGAGTCCAACCGTGCCTGTCTCCCTACTAAACCCTGTCCCTAAGGAACCCATCCACTCATTTTTAAAACACCTCCAGGGATGGCGACTCCACCACCACCCTGGGCAGCTGTTCCAATCCCTGACCACTCTTTCCTAATGTCCAGTCTAAACCTCCCCTGGCACAACTTGCGGCCATTTCCTCTCATCCTATAACTATCCTATCGTCGCTTGTGAGAAGAGACCAGCACCCACCCCAATCATTAAAGTAAGCTACCTGGCACTCTCCTGCTGTCACTCTACCCCCACATAAGAGGTATGTGCACACCAAATGTAGGCTGAATGGCAATGAAGGCTATTTTAGAACCTTGGTATTAATATTTCAAATGTTTTTGTTTCGTTGTCTGGCTTAATATTTTATTATCAGATTTCTACTCATTATGCATATGGCCCTATTCCCTATGTGGATTGATGAAGTTATGTTGCAGTAAATTGAAAAAGAGAACTATACATACAGGATGATTTATTGTTAATGTGAAATTCAGTATAAACCTGCAAATGCACTAGCAGAAATCCCTAGCTATTTCAAAATTCATATTATGAGACAGACAATCAGATGCCCAACAAACAGAACATCTTGTACTCTATTAATCCTGCAGTGACAGATCCCTTGCATGCATTTAGCTTTCCAAATAATACAAACATATGTCACCATTTTGTTTTTATTGATTTTGGACTTTCAAAGTACAGCTACAGCACAAGGCATTATGAAGACATTTATTGCAGAGTTTGCTTTGATTTGTTGTAGTCAATTGAAATTGTGTCAAAGTAAAGTCTTTAATATTAAATATGATGAATTCCCTTAGGTCTTAATCCTGCAGCATCATCCAGCTCAAGGTGACTCCTGCCACTGGAGCACAAGAGCACTGCGTTGGGAGGGGCTTCCCAGATCACTGTCCGGTAGCCCGCCAGTATAGGAAATTATAATTCTGTTCATGTCATATGAAATATTCTCATTCATAAATATATTAAACTCAGGCTGCTTCATTTTCTGCCGTTTCCATTATCTGAAGACTGTTCCAGAACCTTTTTCTCTGATACTTCCTCCCCCTCTCAAGTTTTTGTCTTTAATCAGTTTTTGGTTAATATTTCCCAATAATTTTGGAGGCAAAGTAGCTTTTAGCTTCAAGACATTTTCTTTGATGTCATATTTAAGGACTATAAACATTGCCCTTCTCCGCCTTCAGTCTTGGGAGAATTTTGGATAGTTGCATCAGTACATTCAAGCCCCTGCTGGAGCTGACTGGCTGATGCACACTAGCTCTCTATTAGTCATTTCCGTAGTCACCCCCCACATCTTTCTCTTCCTCAGTGCTCTCCAGAGTTTCCACTTCACGACAAAATCCTTGTAGTTTTTAAATGCTTGATGTTCAGCTTTGATCTGGTAGTTCTTGTGTGATACTCCATTCCTCCTTTGTGTATTGATCAGGTCTCCTAACCTGATATCATCAGCTAATGATTTTTCATTAGCACACTCTTACTGGGAGCTTGACTCATGAATAAATATATTAAATAAGGAAAACCACTCAAATCTATTCTTGAAAAATAATTCTACTCCTCTTCACCTTAACGGTCTTATCCTCTTTTCCTTACATTAGTTTCTCACTCTTAATTAATATTTTCCATCAGCATCAAGTTGACACAAGTACAAACCGCATTCTCCTCTACTAGCAGAATGCCCTGCTCCCTAGGGGGAAGACAGAATTTGTATTCCTCTTTTTTTGAGATTTATGTGGGAGATGGCTTTATCTGCATTGTCTGCTGAGATGGAGGGCTGCTACTCTTAATTCTGCTGTATGTCATGGGATGAGGGAACTTTTTTCAGGAGGCAATTATTTGAGGAACTATTTTCAAAACATAATTTGTTGCTTCAGTTTTCAGCTTGTCATTAAGCTTGGCAAGTGGAACCAGATAAATCAGTTTTGGGTAGGTTCCCAGTGGTCTCATGTACCAACCCAACTGTTTGGTCACGAACGTCAAAGCAGAATATTGTAATCTTTAAAAATGTTCTTTTTTAGCTTAGAAGAATGTTTAACGTAAAACTGTTCATGTAAATCTATGTTATTGGGACTAGAAATACTGGTGATTTTTTTAGGCTAGAGTAATCGTACTGCTTTGAAGCTGCGGGATGGATGCAAGTTTGGGGGCATTTCTTCAAATCCTATTGTGCAAAGTCATGGTAATGCAGCAGCAGCAACTTGTGGGGCTGCTTGTGTGGAAGAGCTATATGGAGCTGTCCCTGCAGACTTGCCAGTTGGTCCACAGACAATAAAGGAAGCTTTTCCATGATGGAAGCATTCCGCTGCCTAGCTTTGATTTTTAGGTAGTCTGTAGTGCTGATAGGGAGTAGCAAGGGAACAAAGTAATTGGAGATGCTGGCAAGAGAAAAATAGACAATAGAATGAGTTCAAATGGCATTTTATCCGCAAAAATTAATGGAGTTTATCCCTTTAACTCACAAACCCCAGCTCGTGCCAAGCTAAATGTCACTGTAGCTTGTATTAGTGAATAAGGAAGTATAAAATGTGGGTTTCTACTTTTAGAAATCACTCTGAGAGCTATGTTAATAACAGAATCATTTATCTATTGACCTGGGCTGTGGCAATATTCATTAAAGTTTATTTGTGTCCTCTCAGTGACCACAGTGAGAGCAAGCCTCTGCTGCTGCCCGTAAACATGTATTTAAGTGGGGTGAGGTGAGAGTGACAGCAGCTTTTTGATGCTGATGGCATTCTCCTTGCCCTGGCAGCCTGGTGGCAGATTTCAATGGGAATGCGCTCCGAGCGAGGAATGCACCACTGAACCCTTCACTTCTGGCTAACAAAAGCCACTCTGATCCATGCGGTGCCAACACAGTTATGTATAACTGAACTGCTCGTTGCCTTTTAGCTAGGCTGAACCCAAGCCCTCTTTGGGAAGGTGAGGGAGGCAGAGCACCGCTCCCTATGCCTGTGCTGAGGAAAAAGACAGCAGGGCATCTGGAGCTTCAGGCCCGCCATGGTTTTGCAGATGTGCTCTTGCTCCAAACACTGGCAGAGAGCTGCTCGTGGAGGGGAGCTGGCTGCCCTCCTCCTGAGGCAGTGGGTGATTCCTGTCATTTCCCTGTGTTTCTCTGCAGCTCCTTTGTCACCTTTCCCAGCACCACACTGCAGAGCTGTGCCCCTGGAGAAAGGCCTTGTGAACACCCAGCAGGTCAGCTTGTCCCCTCTTCTCTCTGCAGCTTTGGGCAGGATGCGTGCCCTGTGACACACAGCAATTCATTGTGAAGCATGGAGTGACAGGGGATGCCGTTTGTCCTGCTGCTCTCACTGCTTTGCTTTCATGGAGGACAGGAGTGGGAAGCAGAGACCTGTTCTAGCAGCTGGTCTGCTTTCATGTCTGCTCGTGTCCATGGATGTGAGCCTGTGCACGTCTGTTTTTGGAAACCTTTTTTCCAGGCTGTCCCTAATTCCTGACACATGTGAACTGATGAATTTCAGCATGTTCAGAGTTGGATTCCTGCACGCATTGACAGAGGTGAAGGTCACCTGAGCTGTCCTGATGGGCACAAACCTGTTAACTGAGATAAAAGCGTTACTTTCCCCCCCCCATGCCCCAGGCTGTCTAGAGGCACTTCCAAGTGATGTGCTCAAGTGGTATTCTGGTGATTGTGTGCTGGTTTGGGGATTTTCCTGGGATCCTGAAGGGAGATGGTTCCTATTGGAGAACCTTCATTCCCCTTCCCACATTCTCTCCCATACCTTTTATAGTTAATCAAGTCTTGATGAGATAAAATACCCATCTGTTGCTGCATACACTAATTCCAACTTCATCCATCTGAAAACGAGAGACCCTTTTGGAGAGCACACAGTGGCTTTTCCAAGAACTCTCCATGCTTCTATCAAATCACTGAGCAAAAGACAGAAAAAAATTGAAAAAAAAAATCAGTTATTTCTTAAAAAGCAAATTTCCAGGTCAGTTGGAAAAATACACGATATTTGTAATTCCTAATCTCTTCTTCCATCTTTTTTCAGAAATGCATGAGGGAGATTACTGAAAGAAGCATTCCTCAATTTTATTCTAGCTGCTTAGGTTAGTCACTGTGTGAACTTTTTTGCAACAGATTTCAAGGTGGAGGGAAGTGACTGGAAAAGCATTGTTATTCACCTAGGACAACTGATTTCTTCTATCTCAGTTTGTTGGTTTGCCACTTAATCTAGTCGTGCCCCTTTCTTCCACAGCTCCAAAGGAAAAAAGAACAACCTCCCCCCACCCAACACTCTGCAATATGGAAGATATTTAGAAAATCGTTCTGTCAGTCATCATTCACTTTGACAGAATAATAAAGATGTTGTTATTATTTTCCAATTACAAATTACCTTCCTGACCAAAACAATGTCTGCAAGTTAATCCACTTTTTTTGCACTGAGATCCTACAGTATAACTATTAATGGAAGGTCTTTCTGGCTTGTCCTGTTGGGATGCCGAGACTGTCATAATTTGAAGACAGTTTTGAAAGATCTCAGTAAGAAGATGGATTTATTATTTTGGTTATAGGAAACAACATCAAAGTAGAAATCAAAGACATGCCAATAGAAAGTAAACCGAAAATAGGAACGAAAATTTGTGATGGATCACTTGAAAAGGCCAACATTATTTTCACCTCCCCAGCTGGAGGGGTGACCTGTAAGATGCTCAGCAGGTATAAAACATCCAGGTTGATTCAGTGTGAGTGTCAAAAATATTTCTGCTGTCTAAAGTGTCAGCAATCAGAGAAAATCAGCTAGCAGTTCAAGACTGGATTATATATAAAGAGGATAGTAGTGGCTTTTTAAAAAATCCATCTTCTAATTTATTAACAGTGGTGAGAGCAGTAAAGGGAGTGAATCTATTCAAGTACAGTCAGAGGAATATCAATCAAATTACGTAACCAGACAGGCAAAGGCTTTTGTGGGGTGTCAGATAACAGCAGTTGTAACACAGCAGACAAGTAAACACAGCGTTTTGCAGGATACATGTTATGGAGTAGTGGGTTGGCTTTGTCTGGCTGCCAGGTGCCCACCTGGCTCGCTCACTTCCCGTCCTCAACAGGACAAAGAGGGAGGAAATAAGATGGTGAAGGCAGGGAGAAATTGCTTACACATTACTCTTATGGGCAAAATAGACTTGAATTGGGGCAAATTAATTTATTGCCAATTAAAAATAGATTTGGATGGTGAGAAGAGCAGATGAAAACTACAGCAGCTTCCTTCCACCTTATGCTTCTTCGAGGCTTGACTTCACTCCTCTCTTTCCCCGGCCCCAGGCAGAACAGGGGGCTGTGATCAGTCTGTAAGGGTTCCTCCCTGCTGCCCCTTCCTCCTCGTGCGTTCCTCTGCTCCAGCGTGGGCACTCCACGGCTTCAGCTCCTGTCAGGATAACCAGCTCCCCCACGCTTTTCCCCTCACCCCTCGTTTTGCCCTTTGCTAAGCACACCTTACCTGAGGTGTTGCCAGCCCGGCTGAGGGGCTCAGCCATGTCCTGTGGTGGTGCCACTGGAACCCACTGGAACTGGCAAGTCTGGCCCAGGACAGCCCCTCAGCTCTCCCCAGAGGGGTCCCTGCGCATGGACACCAAGTACACCCTGATCTGCTTGGATAATCAAGTATAACAGTGGTGCCAAGCTCAGTGTGCTGTACCCAGGCGGTACCTCACAGGTTCTTCCCTACAGCTTCCCGTTTCCAAGCACCTTGCCCTGTAATCATCATCAGTTTGGCCAGAGCCTGTGTTTACCTGTTCTGTGTGTGTTCAGCTCCACAGATACACAAGTACATGTAAGATGTTGCTTAAAATCTGACTGCATCTCCTTTTCAGAGAACGGGGGTGAAAACATCATGTCTGTAGTAGTGGTAGGATTCATTGCACCCATCTTTACCTGTTAAATACCCAGATGAAGCCCGTGGTCTCTCTGGATTCCATTGGAGAGGGACAGTCCCTGCTGGTGCTGTCTGATCCTTTTCAGATGTCTGCATTAAGACAAAATGAATGCCATCCCCAGTTACTTAACTGCTGCAAAGTCAGTCTATGATGGACTGATTGCTGCTTTTACTAATGAAAAGCAGTTGAGATATTGTGTTTTTTGGGGGGGAAGTGCTGTGTATCAACACTGCTGAATTTCTTACCTCTTATGCAGAAATACATAATTATCAAAATTTATTAAAAGAGTATTTCCCTACAAATCAAAATATCACTACTGATTTTAGTGATGCTTAGAAGAAAATACTAAGGAAAAAAGGGGAGAAAACTTGACACAAAAAAGGTTAATTTTAAATACTCTGAAAAAGAAACAACTTTTAAAAGCCAGATTTTGTGAAAACTCAACCTTAGCTACATGAATTATGATGTGAGTACCAGTCTGGTGCTCATTTTGGTTCCCTTTTGCATGGGCATCTGATGCTTAGAGGATGGTTAGATGGGTAAGGTGGAGGGTAGCAGAAAACCACTGGAGGCTTTTGGTGAGATCCCAGCAGGGCAGCCTCCCCTGACTTTGCAGCTTTCCTTCTCTTCGATGGCCACATTCTGTATAGTTATATAGGAAAAGAAATCTTATAGCCCTAATTTGTTCCATCTGAACCGGGGAGGTATGAGAAGCACAGGTGAGCCTTGCTTGGTGTGTTATATTCATCACCTTGAAAGTGATAGAATTAGAACAGAAGAACGAGGTAGAAATTTAAAAAAAACCCTAACTTTGGACATCTGTAAAGGAACAAAATGCAACAGTGGCTTAGATGCATCAGGAATGTGTTTTAGAGGAACTGTTTGGTTATGGAGCCACGTGGCTCATCACTTAAGTCAGGAAGCTGAAGCACGAGGAAGCCCCTT
Source organism: Neomorphus geoffroyi (assembly GCA_033558235.1). Lineage (NCBI taxonomy): Eukaryota > Metazoa > Chordata > Aves > Cuculiformes > Neomorphidae > Neomorphus > Neomorphus geoffroyi. The sequence continues at coordinate 7,067,252 of JAUMJM010000045.1, read as the reverse complement.
GTAACAATCAGCACAGGAATATCTGCGCAAAATACACGTGCGGGGCTCTTTTCCTCTAGATCTTCTTATCACTGGTGGCATGAACCAGTTTTTTTTTAGCTATGCTAATCTTTTAAAGATGCTTAATTTGTTCATGCCCATGTCATGACAACAGGTACTGTCATAGTTTAACCCCAGCCGGCAACTAAGCACCACCCAGCAAATTGCTGGCTGCCCTGTGGTGGCACAGGGGAGAGAACTGGAAAAGTGAAAGTGAGAAAACTCCTGGGGTGAGATAAAGACAATCTACTAGGTGAAGCAAAATCTATGCGCAGAAGCACAGCAAAATAAAGAATTCATTCACTACTTCCTGTTGTCAGGCAGGTGTTCAGTCACCCCGTGGAAAGCAGGGCTCCACTGTGTGTAACGGTGACTTGGGAAGCAAAATGCCATCACTCCAAATGTCCTTCTCTCCCTCCTTCTTCCCCCAGCTTTATACGCTTAGCATGATGTCACAAGGTATGCCATATCCCTTGGGTCAGCTGTCTAAGCACTGCTCAGCAGTAACAAAATCATCCCTGTGTTATCAACACTGTGTTCAGCAAAATTCCAAACCATAGTCCCATACCAACCACCACAGCAACCCTGCCCTAGCCAAAACCAGCACAGGTACTAACCTGTGCGCTTGCTAGGCTTGCACTAGGTGTCCAAGTGTTCGCACGAACACAATTCAAAGCCTTGAGCGCGCTTCTGCCCATGAACAACTCTTAATATTAAAGCATGTCCATTGCTTTCAATGGGAGTGGAATAATTAATTTCTACCATGTGAGAGTTGGTACTTTCTTTTTTATTCCTTGAATCTAAATTGCCTCTACTTGAAAGATGCAAGTGTGTTTCCTCTGACATGTGTAGGAGGACACTGGAAGATTGCCTGTTGTGGCATTTATATTTCCACTTTGACGTTGCAAGCTTTCAGAGTATTTACGGATGGCATTCTAATCCCCTGGGGAAGTGGCGAAATATTCAGATTTACAATTTTAAACCACCACTCATCCAAATTTTGGCAGTCAGTCAAACAGAAATTTGTCATAGTTTATAATGCTTGTTAACGAGGAACATCAAAAATTAATGCTCATTAGGGTGCTCATTAATATGCATAGTAGTCTCAGTTTTGGTTTAATTAAGTGAAGCACCACTTCATAGTGGTATTGTGTCACTGCAGTAAAGAAAAGTTCAAAGCCTCGCTGCAGTACCAGGATGGAGCAATGCTCCCTTTGGACGGCATTACCCCATGTTTTGTTGTGGGGCGTTGCTCATCTGCGGCTCTCTGCTTCCTGACAGCTAACAAGAGCAGCTGTTGTAGAGCTACCGTTGATATTTGTTATTCGATGTTGTTGTTACTTGCATTCCTCAGAGTTTTCTGGACACAGTGTATGGTGCAGAAGTAGTTACTAGATGGATTTTAAGGTATATGCCTGCCCTTACATAACTTTGATAAAAATGATCTCTCGGGAGGCCACAGGGGTTTCTGTTCCTTACAAAGGTCTTACAGGTTCCTGAAATCCATAACACGGGTTTAAATCAGCATTGTCAAAAGTATAGTTGTGAATATTGATCTGACTGGCACATGTAAAGAGATATGCGCTGAGCAGCTGCCCGTAGACCTACGTGATGGCTACCTTCTTGAGCTTGGCTGCCTATATCAGGTTGAAACAGCCTGTCTGAAGTCCACAGGGTTCTTGCTCAGTTCTGCTGCCCAACTGGAGTGGGGTCAACACATCTAAATGCAGTTCAGAGCATGGCAGGATTTCTGCTTCCTTGGAGTATTAATTAATTAAACAACTGCTATTAATGCCTTACTGCTCAGGCCATGGGAAATTCAAGAGTAATTAAAAAAAAAGAGAAAATGCCCACCTGGGTATCTAACTTGTTAAGAAGGTTTAGCACTCAGCACACTGGCCAAGAGTTTCCTGGCTCAATACCCTCTTCTTTACCTGCCTACCCGCCCATCTGCCCTTTCCTGCCATGGAAGCACCTGGCTAGGAAATGGCCATGGCTCTCCTAGGTCAGTCCCAGAGCAGGGTACCCGGCTGCAGCAGGAGAAGGGAGGGCTGAGAGGAGTCAGGGTGCGAGCTGGCAAGGTGAGAGGAACAGATAAAATTGATACTGAGGCATAACTGAGACTGATGTTTGTGCTAAAAGTGGATGAGGAGATCACTGTTAATGGGGCAAGGGTGGGGCAGAGCTCTGGGGTCGCAGAGAGGGGCTGATCAGACCAGAGTTCAGAGCAAGTTCCGCATTCCGATAAGAAACATTTAGTTTGGTGACAACTACTGGGTAGGAAGCAGGCTCTGATTTTTCTTTTTGCCTTATTCAGGTTTATTCTCTTACATTCCTTAATATGAATTTAACAAAAATGGAGCACAACATGGGAAAAATCAATAACAAACTCACAGCCCTCCACTCCCTTAGTCTGCATACGTGCCAGAACCTCGATCTCTTCTTTTCACATGTTTAAGCCTTGGCAAGGCAGATCAGGGATGTCTGTGTGAACAGGGCACCAGTTCATACTGAATGCTTTGGGCATCATCTGTTGATACAGTTCTTACTGGTATTAATGGGATTCAAAAGAGGTGTGTATCCAAATCTGACTTCATGGGTCTTCAATGGTTTCAGTTGTTGCTGTAGCTTTTAATTGCAAGAACCTTTTTTTTTTGCCTTGAGCTGCTGAGTGTAGAAGGTTTAATGCAAGATGATGAAATTGGTACTGCCCTCTTAGTTTTGCCCCTTAGGGGACGGAGTCTTTACAGCCTGATGCACCAGGAAGTCTGGAGTGAGTGTGAAACGCCACCTTGCTCCACCAGAGAGAGAATATTTCCTGGTTTTGCACACAGTTTGCTTGTTAGAGAACAGACAGGACTCCAAGGAATTGCTACTGGTATCCAAGGGACTACGTCTAACGTCTGCTCACACTGAGTTAGATCAGGAAGAAGAGAGCTTTCCAAACCCTACAGGGTCCCAAGGCCACATTGCTGGGGAATGAGTAGGATGTGATGGTGGGTATTCAGGTGGACTGGATTCAACCCCCAGCTTCCGTTTGGGGACTCAAGTTCTTGAGTGTCACTGGTGGCTGAAGGGCCGCACGCAGACAGAGACAGGTCACTTGAGCACCAGAGCATAAAGTTATAGCATGCAACTCTGTTCTGCTAAACAGGGGGAGAGGGAACCCAAACAAACTGGATGTGTCTCAAGTCCAAGTGCCAGCGGTCAGTTGGTGATCATGAGTGACGACAGACCTAATTGCTTTCCCATGACACCCTGACTTTTTCTTGGACATTGCTCTGTTGCCTTTGTAATTTGATTCAGAGGCAAAAGGTACTTTTCATGCCAGCTCACTTTAGGTGATAAACAGGCTGAGCGAGGAGCAGAGACTGTCTCTGCATTTTCAGAGCACATCAGCACAAAGTTATTTAGCACAGGGGATTGCGTGATTTTGATTCACTGAGAGAGCTCATGAGGTTCTCAGGCCCTGATTCCACTGCTGCAGTGTACTGGCACATTTTTAATAGTCAGGACTGTAATAAAACAACATGCATGCAGGTGCACTAACTAATTCAGGCTTTGACATCAGGACATTGTTCTTTATTCATCCAGGTACTTTCACTTCTAAGTTCTTTGAGTTTCAGGAAGGTATTAAATGACACTCGCATTAAAGATCCTGGTGGAAATTACATGCTTCTGAAGAAGCTATGGATACGCTGCCTGAAAAATACAGCTTAAAATGGCCCTGCAGCCCCAGGGGAGCAAAAGGTAGAATTCAATCTTTCAAACAGAGGTGATCAAATACTCCCTACTACCTGACCAACTGCAAAGCCAACACACTGCACTGCTTGAATGAAAATGTTACAGAGGATAGATTGCAACTCCAACATAGAGTGCACACATCCTATGAAGTTTTGGAATGCGCGTGATCGGTAGAATTCAGTGCTTTTTTTTTTTTTTTACTATCCTTTAAACTAAAATTAGTTGATTTCAAAGGAAGAGCATGGTGGGACTGGGGGAGGAATGATGGCCAGAATGTTTCCAAGCAGGACTAGTATTCTTACAAAAAGGCTAAGTAGCTATGAGGTGGATAAAAAGTCAGTATCTTTTGCATGCACCGACCTTAATGAGCACGGCCTTTCTACACGGGGATCCTTTCAGCACGATACAACCACCTTCTGTCTGTTAGCAAGCGGTAAAGTGTGAATCTGCTTGGAAAATGCTGCAGTTCTGTTCCTCGAAAATTTGGTCACTTTACTAGAAGAGGCACAGAACAAGCATCTCTTGACATTCTTTATGCATTTTTTCCCATTTTTCCATTTCAAAGTGACTAATGAGGAAAGAGGGATGCAAAGAACTCTATGTAGGACTGTAGAACAAATCTTGCCCTCGTCTCACTACACTGCCTGAGAGGTGCGTGGCTGTTCCCCTCTGCTGGGTCTCCAGGTTCCCAGTTCAGCAGGTTTGTGCCCCACTGACCAGCTCTCTGATAGGGCATCCCAAAGGAGAAGAGAGGATAGCAGCCCTGCAGCTGATGTTTCCAGACAATCACCAGGACGATCCTTAGGAAGGTAGTGTTATTAGCAGTGTAAGATTCAGCCCCTTGCAGCAGGTGTGGTGCATACACGCACCCCTCGAGCTGTGCCACAGGGCTCAGGGCACGGAGACTCACATTAACATGAAGAAATTGTGACAGCTAAGAAGTATCACGGTATCATAAGGTTGGAAAAGGCCTTTGAGATCATCGAGTCCAACCTAAGCATTGGAAACCTGGAAAATTTTGCAGTTTTCTGAAAAGACTCCTATCCTCAAACTGATATGACCTTAGTGGTACAGAGTTGAGTAAATAACTGTACTTCCTGACCAGTTTTTACAGATTCATGCAATCTAGGCAGGTCAGAAAAGCAGTAAAAGGGCATCCCCTTTCAGGAACTACGGGTACTGGGCACAGACATAAGGAATCGCATGTCAACAGGTTGACACAATTTATGCAGGTAGTTGTGATCTAGAAATTTGCAGCTTGCTGAAGAAACTGAAAGAGCTGGTTTGCATGACTTTCACAACTCTCCGGTTCAGATGGAAGATGTGTGGCCATTACCACCTCATCCCAATCCACCCCTGTGGAAAAGGTGTTAAGAGCAGATATTTGAGTTCTTTGTTTTTCTGCTGATATAAGGAAAGTTATTAGGTTTTTCTCCCAGTGAAGGCATATGCGGCAGCTTTGCATGCGAACAGCAATTACAGGCAGGATAAAGGACTTCAGTTTGGTATTGATTTTAAGTCAGGCTATTTTCTCCAGCTGAGTACTTGTAGGATTTCCTGAATACAATAATATATAAGGAATGGCATCAACTCTTGACATCTGATGCTGTCAGAATTCCCTTTCAGCCCTTTTTTCATTAAATGTGATCCCTCTAACAGGGTTTTTCTTCCACTGAGAAAGCAAAGGCACAGTTGTAAAGAGTATGGAGGTGGCAAAAGAAAGGAGACTTACATTTTCGTGAAGCCATACCTCCTGCTTGCAGTATCAAATTGAAGAAGTCTGGCTTTTTGAAGTCCTGAACCATGAAAATAATTCTTAAAATACTCCTGAATACTGGTCTGTATCTATATCTGCATCTTTCCCTGTTTGTTTTTGCATCTTTTTAAAATACTGGTTTATGATAGTCCTTTCTCTGCCTTCAGGGATCTTTGCTCAGTTGAGATTGTCAAAATATTTCCTACAGGTTTTCTGTCTCCATTTGCATTAGCACTTTTGGATGAGTGTCACCTGGACTTGGTGCCCTGTCAATTGGAAGGATCTCTGACCTTTTAATAACCATTTTGAACTGTTGGCTGTGCTGGAGATATGCTGAACCGGGGAGTCAGTTGATACTTTACATCCACCTGCCACTTTTATTTAGGGAAGCAGGTATTGATACAGCCCCTGAGAAATTTGGGGAAAGGAAATACTTCTGATGAAGTTAACAGACAATTTTATGTCAGTACTGATGTATACAGATGTAGCTGAAAGAGGAGATGTGTGGATTAATTAATTAGAAAATGGTTGCTGCTTGTGACTACCCAAGAGTATCCCTATGTGCTCAGCATATAGAAATATCAATTCAGAGGAGCCATGTTACCTTATTAGTAAACTAACACTTTTAGCACTAAAATTCCATCACTGGAGAAACCTGTCTGAAGAGATCAGCAAGTTGAATGACACAATGCAACATCTCTCCTAAGAATGAGCAGCAGAGACAGATAAGCAATTTATTCTCCGCTCGGCACCTGCAGGCTGATGGGTTGCTGCCCAGTTTCTAAAGCCATTGCTGTTAAAAAGCCAACACTTGCCAACAATTATTATATAATGCCCTCTAAACTACTCCATGCCTTTCTCTTTCCACGTGTCTGCCTACATTAGCACGTGGATGCAATCCTTTCCTACTGATGTGTTGCCTGAAGTGCAGCCGCATTTTGTCTGTTTTCTAAGTGTTGATGGAGTGTGCCAGGTGGTGATTACCATTTTTAAGACACAACCTTAATAATAGAGAGAACTGTTTTGTAATGTTTAGCAAATGCTGACTTTACAACTCTTTGTCTGTATAAAGCATTATATTTTTGATCCGTCTCACCCCTGACATTCCATAACTGTTCCCTAGTGAGGGTAAGGACATTTCTAAAAATACCAAATTGAGATAAGGGCCACGGGGTTTCAGTGTTGACCTGTTAACATGTGTTTATTTTTTTTAAGAAAGAGGAAAATAGAAAGAATTTTGTAAAAATTCCTCTTCACCAGTGTTCTACCTTGAGACACTTAGCTTAAGTTAGCTAACCTGTGTTACCACACTTGGCTAACACAGATGCATCAAGAACAGCCAAAAAAAGCTGTCAGGTGACATCTGATCATTCAAAATTGCAAACCACCCATCCTGTTAGAGTCTTTCAATGGTTTTAATTGCATGGAGAATGAGGTGGAGGTCCTCACACAAATTCCACCCTGACTTCAGATACCTCCTTTACACTCAGACAGCCCTTTCTGCTGTGAAGCTTGGGTGAAACTAATGAGCAACGCACGGGGAAGTGGATGGGCTGGGCTGATTCTCACAGGGATTTCAGTGTAAGTGCTTTTATGCATCTGTGTGATCTTTGTGATAATATCAAATGTGAAGAATCGTTAGATTCATTTTGTCTTACCTTACAGGGAAGCTCATCCTTTGTCTTTTCCTTTGTCTCCCCTTTCCCATGAGAGTGTTAAGCTTTGCCTTGTAGTTTGGCTGAGAGCCTCTTTCCTCTGAGGTTTTCTTGGTCCCTTTTGCTAAGGAAAGAGAGGTGTCACAACGTGAGATTAATAAGAGCCATTATCACTTGTCATACTTTGAGATGCACTAAAAGGTTTATTCTCAATATTAGGAAAAAAATTCTTCACTGAAAGAGTGATTGGTCACTGGAATGCGCTTCCTGGGGAGGCGGTGGAGTCACCGTCCCTGGAGGTGTTTAAAGGGAGATTGGATGTGGCACTTAGTGCCATGGTTTAGATGACGAGTAGGTGTTGGTGTTTGGTCATAGGCTGGACTGGAAGATCTCAAAGGTCTTTTCCAGCCTTGTGATACTGTAAAACACAGGTTTCTTGGAGTTGAGGGCTGTCCCTGGGCAGTCACTCAGGAGAAGGGCTGTTCATCTGCATAATCTGCCTGAGATACACCATCTTAAAAAGCATCTTGGGCTCTTGGTGCAAAGAACACATGTTGGTGGCTCTTGTGTGCTTTTCTTGTTGAATTACTCAGGTGAAAAGGGATTGGAGGAAGTGCACAAGAACATAAGAGCCCAGCAAGGAGCTTTTTCTTCATTGCAAGCTGTTTTAAAATGTATTTTCAAGCCTCTGTACGTCTAAGTTTTATGTGACGTTAATATGGCTTGCGGTTGATGTAGAAGGTGGATCTATCATCCCCAGCAGAGGATAATGGTCACTATCTGGAGAGCTATGTGATGCTGTGAGGTTCTGTTTTTAATTTGTACAACCATACTGATTTGTCTAGGAATTGTGAGTGAATGGGAGAGGGGCACAGGCTATTTCTGTGCTACTTTCCAGCAGGCTGGCATCCTTGCTTTTGCAAGCTTTTGCCTTGCTTTCTCTAACTTTACTGTTGAGAGGGTAGATACTAAGGCAGATTTTTGCCTCCAGTGGAGCAGCTGGTTCAGGAGTCAGGCAGAAATCACAGATCAGATATTCCTTTCCAGTTTTTTTTTCCAGAGTTTCTCCTTACACTTGAACAGGGTTTATTCCACATGGTTCCCTTGACTTCAGAAAGGTTATTCCTGGCTGATGCCAGCGTACTCCAGCAAAGAGCCTGCTTCACGTTCTATATGTGGTGCAGGAGTGGTGGATGGTGTGTTGGTATTATGGAGTTATTTATAGTTGGAATTTGACGTTAGCCTCAGGGTTGTTGTGGTTCTGCTTTACAAAGCTAATAGAGCACGTTATCCTACGGCAGCTCTGCATAAAGGGATAGGGAAAATACTATGGAGCAGATGAACAAAAGGAGCTTTTATCGCTGAATTAAATTCAGAACAGTAATTGAGATTTTTAAGGCACGCAGGAGGTTTACCTTTCATTCATTTTGATCGAACATGTGTATTTAAATCCCTTTGAGTAGCTCAGCCTCATTTCTGCAACCCATGTGCTCCTGCAGCTCCCACTGACTTGAAAGAAAGATCATCTGTGCAAGAAGATGGGGTTGGCTCCAGGGTAGTCTCAAAGAAACTGTGAAACTATACCGTACAGCACAGAAAATATTTTAAATTACAGTAAATAATGGATGATTTTTGTGATGGATGGCCATCTAGGCATAGACAAAAGGAAGCTTAGTGTATTTTTTGAACAAAAAGAAAGTGTGTTTTCCTTCTTCTTCTTCCTGCCCTCCTGCTCCCATTTCATGGTGTTCAGTTTCTAAAGAGAAGAAATATTTTTAAAGCAATGTTCTTACTGTCATAAATTAATAATTTACGCCAAGTCTTCCACAGGATTCAGTATTGCTCATGTATTTTACCAAGATTTTAAGATACCTTTATTCAGACTATAAATATGTATTATTTTTTGTCTCAGGGAGTGTGTTTTGATTTGCAACTTTTATTGATTATTGGCATTGGAAGAAAAATCTCAAAAGGATTCCACACTGTTTGGCCTGGGCAACCTCTAGTTTTGGAGAACTAGTTGTAATATTCATAACTGAAAGGGAACATCATCCATATTAAAACCCAGCTGAAGCATGTGTGTCTAATTAAACAGCAAAGTGAGCTTTGACATGTGACTGCAGCTGAAGCTGTGTCTTAGAGAGACTTATACTCTGAATTTATCTTTATTAAGGCCTTGTCCAAGTGATAAATATATGCTGCCTGCTTGGTATCTGCCACTTGGAAATAAATCACTTTAGGATTGATTTGCTAGCAACTTTCTTCACTCTGTGTCCCGCCGCCCAGAAGGACACACTGGAGTTCTTTACAGAAGCACACAAATAAGTTGAGCTGCTGAGAGAATAAAGCTAACAACAGTGTGACAGAGCACCACAGAGTCACTGGCACACATGTCATCATGGCTGTCATGATTTAAAACCTGCAGAAGTGCACAGGTTGCTAGAATTTTGCACAGGGCTACGGGCAACCTTGCCTCAAGCTTGTTCTGCTTGAGCGTAGAGCTGGATGGTGGATGTGTATAGCTCCACTTCCTCTCATCCCTTTTCCTAAATTATAAAACAGCATATGCAGAGGAGCCCAGTTTTGCAGTCTCAGTTATGACAGACCACTGTGCTACGAACCACGTGAGTCGGCAGCCTGGATTGCTTGCGAATTTTGAGGCAGCTCAAACAAAAGGTTTTGCACTATGAAGTTATTTGAGACAGAGACTGCTTTTGTGAAAGGATGAAGTAAACCCCCAAATATTAATGCTTCCAAACGTTAGGAGCTATACCATTTGCTCCTGAACTCAGATTGTTTTTATTGCTGTGGCTCCTCTGCTCGTTACACAGAAAGATGCAGCTGTAGTGTGAGTAACTTGGTGGGGGAAATGGCTAATGCAGCAGTGCTGGGCAGCAGGAGAGAGAAGCCCTTTCTTGGCCAGTCTGACACAGATCCTTCCTATCTGGAAATAACAGCCAGTGCCTTGAGACCTAAAGCAGCTTCTGTAGGGCTCACAGTTTCTCCTACCTACACCTATGAGAATTTTACTTTTACTTTTATTTTGAGAGGGAGCAGCATAACCCTATTGCTGAGTTAGTATAAATATAGTGCAGGTGCTTTGAAAGAAAAGAAGGACCCGTTGCTGTAGTTCTAACTCTTACTGGCATTGACATAAGTGGGCCTTAAATGTGTGCTTAAAATTAATGCATGTTGAAGTGTTCAGTGGAACTGGGATGGTACAAGTCATCTGTTTAATCTTGGGTAGTTGAGTAGCTTTTTGGCTGACTCTGGGTCTGAAGAGGGTTTTAGGGAAGTGATTCTGAAAGCTGATGGAATTTAATAGATTTTGAGGTCGCTTTCGAGTTTTTGAACTGTATACTACCAGTTAATAGAAAAATATCTTGCTCTACAACATAGTTTAAAAAAAACTATTATGGTTTATAAAACTCCTTGGAGGTTTCCCATAATGGTATTTAAACTGGTATATCCTGTAGTTCTTGATGGGCCTGTGCTACAGCCTGACTTTCACATTAGTTCCTGCCCTGTGTTAGTGACATTGTATTTTGGAGAAGTGAGAATTACACTAAAGTGCATCAATTTTCTATTATATACAAACAGAACTTCAGAAATTGCCTCTTTAACCTGAAAAGCCCCTGGAGCCTCATCTTGGAGTAAATCAAATAAAATGCTTTTGCATTTTGGTCTTCTACTTGGTACACAGAGCTGATACAAAAATAGTCTGTTTTTGAGGGCAGCTATGTTGTTTAACTGTGCAATAACTGAAGCTGAAAATTTTGTTTTGTTCAAATTGTGCAGGTACTTTGAGTGAGATGTAGCTAAAAGAGTCTGTGTTGTACACGTTAGCTTCCGTTCTGAGTTAGTCATGGCAGTTGACTTCTGGGTCTAGGAAGTTCCACCTATGTTACTTCGAAAGGAACAATTTCTGCCCAAGTTTCCCATTAACCCAAAAGCTGCAGAAGAAAAACCATAAAGGTTGCAAAATTTTTTTTATAGTCACTTTTGGGATGTGAGGAAAACCATTTAAAGAATATTTTTCAGAAAAAAGCTTTTGCAGCCTATGTAATAACTTGTGATTTGCATCTCTTTGGTTTAAATATATGAAGAAATTTCTGGCTATAGGAGGCTGATTAATAGAACTGTAATTTTAAAACTGTAATTTTAAGAGCTTTATCAAATTAACAGTACATGAGCAACAGTATGAGAGGTGAACGTGAGACTGAACCAATCTTTTGTGTTGTGTGGCTCCCATTTCTCCGCTGAGGTGTTGACTAGCACATATCAGTAGCTGTGCAGATGGTTCCTCTTGGTGGGAGCAGAACGTTTCTGCTCAGTGCAGCCAGTGAAAACCAATCGATTTGACCAAGAATGAAGTAAGTAGAATTATTATTTTTACTTTTCTTTTGCTACATGTTTGCTTAAGAGCAATATTGATATTGAGATGGTATTTCCAGATTGTGGTTGAATCTAGAGTTACAACAAATGAACAGTGATGGGCAATTGTCTCCAGTGTCTTTATGGGAAAGCGTATGTGTTTCAGATTTCGTTAAGTATTGGTTCCTGTAAGAGATGCCTCCCTTAAAGACAGTAGCAAAATCAATAATAATGATCGTTACAGTGGATTGTGGGTGTTCAAGTCTTCTCCTTACTTTCCCCTCTCCCCATTTTCCTTTGTTTGTTTACGTGTGCCGGAGGCTTCCTTGCAGCCAGGCCACTGCCTCTAGGGAGAGGCCTGCCGTGTTTCCAGTTTGGCAGGGTTTTCTGTCAGATTGTTCCTCCAGTCTTTATTGCTGCACACCAACTCCATGGCTGTTTTCTAGGAGCTGCCTTTCTCTGAAAGGCCATTTGCAAAGAACAGCTGACGTTTCATGCAAAGATCTCGAAGCAATTCTGCCAAGTGGCTGTTTTACCCAAGAATCTGATGGCTTTTTCCCAGTTAATTCTCTTTTAACTGCTCTTAATTACTCAGAAGAGGCTGAGGAAAAAGGAGAATGGGGAGTGGAAAATTCTGTTTGGAGGGGAAAAAAAAGAAAAGAGAAAAAAACACCCATTCAATTTGTCTCACTCAGGGTTTTCAATCTCCTGAGGACAAAGCTTCTGATCCTCTGTCAGCACAGCAGCTGGGGTTCCATGGCAGGGCATGTTCCATGTCCGGTCTGCGCTGGGGGCTGTGGAGGGCACCGTGGCACAGACGCCACTACGGGCAAAGCTCTCCATCAGCTTCCCTGCTGCACTAACAAACAGTGCCTATTAATTAGGCTATTATTACTAATTACTTGCTACAAGCAGGTAATTCTTCTGCAAACTGGCAGGGGAGAAGTGGCTGCTGGTCTTGCTTAGTGCAAAAGCAATGTGGATCAGAGGTGGCCACGATGGCCACGGAACTGGCCAACCCCGACAGGGCTTTCTGTGGTCCGTGCGCTGAGAGGAGTCTGTTGCTCTTCAGGGCCTCACACCCTTACCCCAAAAGAACAAGTCTCTGGAGCAGAAATGGCTCCCAAATATTCTTCTGGTATCTCAGAAACTCGTGGCTTACAGCAGTCTGAGGTTTTCCAAGGGTGCGGCTTTGTGAGCTGCTCAGGCTCTTGCCCAAATGGTCCCAGCCCTCCTTCCACTGCTGGCCATTTCCAACCCCAATAAATTAACTTTATTGGAACTTGTTCAGTTTTCAGCTGAAACAATGATCTCAATGGGCCACGTATGACACAGCGAGGGAGATGGGGCATTGGGTGCTGGGATAGAAAGAAATAAAACGGGGTCCATTCCTGTTGGCTGCAGCAGAGTCTTAGCCTAAGAAACCAAATCCCACACGCTTCAAAGCAGCTACTGTCAGCTTGGGACTGCTCTGCTCACTCCTTGGCTGATTCCAACATATCTCTTATATTGAGGCATTTTTCTGACTGCTTTGTTCTGTCTGAATTGATGATAATTAGGTATCAGCATATATATTGTGCCATACTGTGTGGCTTGGGTAATTCCTGTATGGATTTAATTAATTAAGCCAAGTGCAAATGTGTAAATTCTGTATTTGTAAAAGTAAAGTGCTGGATTCCATTTTCAGAAAGGTTTTATTCTCTGAAACTGTTAATATACTTCCACTGCTATCGCACTTTAAATGAACTCATGAGTTCAGAACAGTGACAGAGAATAAATTATCATACAACTGGTAGGAGTGAGATAAATAAAAGGATATACATAAAAAATAAATGGATTTTGTCCCTGTGCGTGCAGAAGAACCAGTCCTTGATGATGAAAGGCTATTAACTAACTTAGTGTAATTAACTCTTTTAGTGGCTGATTCAGAAAGAGGGGTTTGCAGTTCTTCCTTTGAAGTTGTGTCACAAGCATGTGCAGAGTGCAATAACAACTCTTCTGACTGAGAAACTACTTAAGAGATATACAGAGGAAGAAAGGGGTGAAATATGGGACAGAAGGGTCATTTCAATCTTTTAATTTTTATGTCTTATTTTTTCCCTTCAAAAAAAGAAACCTACAATCAGATGAAAGAAACTGACAGTGAAACAGAGAATCTGAAACTGAATTTGAGACTGTAAGCATCATCTTGCAATAATCTGTAGCCCAGTGGGAAGGTCCCTCTGAGTGTGTCATCCTAGGGTCAGTCAGGAAACATCCACTAACAGGAGCACATTTCATCCTCAATTGAGGGTAGAAGGCAGCAGAAGAAAAGGACAAGACTAGCTCATGATTCTCAGCTGTGCGATTCATGGGGTGCACGGTTTGTGAATTCTGCCTATTGAAGTCAAAGGAGGGATGTTAGAAACTCTGTGAGGCGGTGTCATGGTGTGTCACACAGCTCCTGTCCTTTCTTCCTCCATCCTGTTGGTCCCCAGTGAAGACTACAAGGAGAGACAGGTCATAGAATCATGGAATGGTTTGGATTGGAAGGGACCTTAAGGATCATCCAGTTCCAACCCCCTTCCACGGGCAGGGACACCTCTTGCTAGACAGGAGGTGCTACAGCAGCTTTACACCGGGTCCTTTCCCCAGGCAGATTTCTGCTCTTTTTTTTTCTCCTCTGGAAGTACAAATTAGCAAAAACAAGGGAAAGAACTCCCCATCTTCCTTCAGTGGCTGGGTGCATCTGCACCCAGTGATAACAAGATTTTCAATTCAAGACAACAGCTGGTTTTACTGATGAATCAACACTGATTTTCACTTAAGAAAATGAGGGATGTGGGACAACAGTCTTTTTCTGTATGCCTGTTATTTATCTGTGACAAAAGCTGCCAAACATACAGGCTGTGTGAACAGCTTGTGACACAGGGATGGTGTTTCAGAGATAAATAAGTGTCTACAAGCTCCATGAGCAGAGGAGGAGCAAACAAGTCAGTGCCCCAACATGGGAAAACTCTTCTGCTGGGCCCACTCCTGGCCAGCTGGCTCAGGTGGCACCCAGACAGGTTGGGAGCAGCCAACCCACTTAACCCCACACTTGAGGCATTCCTGCCACATCAGCTGCTGATTTCTGCTGCCTCCCTGGACCTGGGAGCAGCAGTTATAGGGCTGCACCTACCCAGCTGCAACGGAAACCCATAACAACGAGCAAACTGTTAAAAAGAAATAAATATCAATGTCAGCCCAATGATCTTGTGATGCTGGCTGGGACACAGCCATGAGTGGGAAAACCCTTTCCAGCAGCCTTGCAGACTTAACTTGAGCTTCCTCTGAAATTGTACCTTAAAATACATCGGTCTTGCAGTTAAGAAGATGCGTTGAGGCAATGAGGTTTTGTTCTTGATCCTTTTTTTGAGGATCCACAAGTTTTATTCTGTGGCAAAGATGGTGTAGGAGGTTCCTTTCCTCTGCAGGTCACCCATTGCCGTCTCTGTGTTGCTGCTTACTGCTTCCTTTTTGCATGTAAAGAGAATGGAGCTGTGATTCAAGCTGAAATGAGCATCTTCTAAATGCTGCTGGCTTTGGGTTTGTTTTTTTTTTTATCCTGAATGATTTCTGTGCCCCAGTTTCAGCAGAGTACCCCAAGTCAAGAAGGAAGATCTGCAGGGACCTGACCCTCCACTCCCAAAGGAGGGCAAGCCCTGCTCCCCCTCTGCTACTTGTCCTTGTCCCTCTCTGCTCTCAGCTGAACACAACACTCCGCGAGGAACTCCTGCCAATCTCTGGGCGGGCAGTGGTAGTCAGTGGGCAAAAGAGCCGTGCACGGTTTTGAAGATGCCTGTGCTGCTACTGGCTTTCTGCTGTGCTCTGGCAGACTTGGGTGTCTTGCATCATTGGGCTTTTGCTTTTTTGTTAAGATATGTATCCCCAGGGAATATGTCTGTACTGGTGGGGGTTTGGTAAGGAGATGTGAATTTGTCTTACCTGAGGAAGAGGGAGGCCAAACCTTCTTCTCACCTGGCAAACAGGGTGCCGATACAGGCTATTTAAGCTGTGGTGCAATGCAGATGAAGATCTAAGTTTTGAGCTGCAGAAAAAGAGGAGGAAGAACAGTCTTCCAAGAAAGACCTGAAGTTACTATGTTATTTTGCTTTTTTCAGTAAAAAAACAAAAAGGATCTAGCCCCAGAAATTTATGTGCTGCTTTTTTTAAAATTCACAAAATGTAGGTGTGTATCAATTAGTAAAGTTTAATAAATGGATACTCAGAGTATGACCACGCATACTACCATACAGCCCCAGAGAAATGAAAAGCGTTATTGTTACTAGTCAGCATCATTCTTGGTTTAGGCTCCAAGCTTGACATTGTGCTGAGATTTTCCTACTGGACAAAGCACTGATCTGATCTTTCCTTCTACTGGCTTCCCTGCACTAGGAACTGCTCTGCAGGAAAAAGATAGACTCTGGATTTGATGGGATAAATTGAGATTTAAATTTAGCTTGAGAGCTATTTCATGTATACAAAGCAGCTCCTTGTAGTTAATTTCCAGGTTAACGTTTCTTGAATATACATTTCTTGGATTTCTTTTCATTCTACATCTTAAACTCCTTAAGAGCAAATGATTTATTTCACTAATGTTTACTCCTATTGCTTTTCTTTCCAATGCTCTCAAAAAAAATTTATGCAGAAGGACACAAAATCCATACATAGGAAAGAAAATGCTGGACTTTGCCTATGAGGTGACGTTATTGTCTGTAAATGTGAATAATCCTTTTTTCTTTCTTATAGAGGTCTGATCTTTCTTCTTCCATCTAATATAAAACAGTCTGTCCCATAAATGCACAGTGAAGTGTAATTTCACATCAAATCTTTATCTCGTGGTCAGGTAATGTGATGTTCATCTAAAGGATAAGAGAGCTTGACAAGCTTCAGCTCACCAAAATGGTAATATTCATCACTGCCTGAATCTAATTTGAGCTTCCTTTCTAGTTCAGCTTCCAGGGGAGGAGGCCTGAGAGACTGAATATGTGGAGGACAGGCTGTCAAGGGGTGTTATAGAAAGAACTGGAGAAAGAGAACTGCCCTATGAGAGATAGGGCATTTTTAGTCTATTTCTCCAGTTTGTTACAAGAAAATCAGATGAACCTTGTGGCTTGATAAAAAGTACTGAAGTAACTTGACTCTTCTGACTCTTAGGTTGTTTGAGGTATTTTTCATTTGTTCTGGGGTTTTGTTTCTTTGTGGAATTTTGAGTTGAAAAGCCCTTGCCAATGTGTGTGTATTGTATTTTCTGTCGCCCTTTGGAGAACCACAGTGGGTTTGTTAATCAGTTGTTTCTTCTATGCCAGCAGGTTCATTATTATGCCTGTTACACTGTTTCTGCTTGATTTTTCTAATAGATAGATCAAACACTTTTTTTCATTTTCACTCTGAAAATTTGTATGAATCGATCTTATTGATCTTCTTACACTTTGACAAACTTTAATTAATTCTCCTAACACAAAATTGCATGTAAAAGGAGGAAAGCTCAGTAGTAGTTTTGTTTATATCACTCTGGGTCAAGGATACTTAAATGTTGCCAAGACCTTAGCAATCATTTATATGTCATTTGTTGAAAGGACATATCTATTCAGATTGTGGATATCATTTCCTGTGGCCTTCAGATACAGTAAGTTTCCATTTTCTGTTTAGGTCAAGACTTGACAATGTGTTCTGACAATCGTAGTCTGAGAACAATGTGCTTCTTATTAAAGATGAAACTAGATTGTGGTCTTCAGCAGGGTTCTGCTCATGATGCTTTGTAAAGGTAATGGGCTGAATCTTCTGTGCATTGGCAGAAGTTTGTTTGCCTCAGTGGAGCTACATCACTGGCTGGGGATCTGATGTTTACCCTATGCCTCATTTAGGAATGCATTAAAAAAAAAAAACCACAACCCAAACCCAAAAACCCAAAACAAACCTCAAAAAAAATAGGAAAAAAATAGAGAGAAAAAATACTCAGTAGGCAGCACGCTTGAAAGCTGCTTCATTGGGCATCTGTGCTGTGCAGGTGCGAAACCTATGGCGAGTGTGTTTTCTTAGAACACTGTACATTCAGTACACATGGAGATGTTCACTCACTAATTCTTGCAGAGGGAAAGGCAAAATTTGACTCATTGCTTATCATTCCTTAAAATACATGGAGCCTTGTGAGCAAAGCCCTGTCTATAAATTAAACAATAATAGTAATTTATGTGGAGCATGGCTGTCAGGCTGTGACTGAAGGATCCTGCCTGATGTACTCCCAGCACATGAACCTTTGATTCTTGCCAGTCAGATTAAGAGCAGCATTTAAAACTGTCGCATAGCGGGATTGCCACAAAGGTTTATAATAATGATTAGGAAGCACATAATTAAAGCCACTCCCAAACTGGAAAAACATTCTCAGCAGACTTCAGAAACTCTAAAATGCTTGTTTATTCAATAATTATGGAGCATAATTATGGTAATGAGGTTAGCTCAGATTTACATATTAGCAGTGCATTTTAATGATCTGATTATACAAAAGTGCGATACAATAGATTAAATTTTATATGGAAAATTTGTTGCCAAACTGTAATCATAAGACAATCTCCCCCCCCAATATATTTGTAAAAGTTGAGGGAATTACCATGTAATAAATCCCATGGTTGTGATGAAATAACTAGAGCAGAAAAAAATTCAAACCACTGTATGAAGAGAAATCCCCAGCTGCAGGACTACTGCTGAGTGGCATTAAAGAATATAGGGGCTTTTTTTCTTCAAACTATTCTTTAAAAATATCACCAAATGGGCTACAGAGTCCTTGGAGACAATTTTGTGAAGAACAGTCGCTGCCTTTGTTTCTGAACAGTGAAGTTAGCAAGTCTAGATAAAGGAAATGACCCTCCTGTTTTCTCACCTGGCTCTCATCTTTTCTTTCATCTGCCTCATCATTTCTTCCTTTCATCCAGTTTTTGCTTCTCTTACTTTCATTCAGTGGTGTTCTTTCAAAAAGCCCTGCTATGTCTTCTACCAACAACATTTATATTTCTATGGTTGGAATAATTGTATTTCCTTCATGGATGGCTTTTTTCTGCTTTCTTGGGCTCTGTAAAGCTTTCACATTTTATTTTAAAGGAACAATTTACTTCCTTTAATCTTTGCTTTGGTAATACAATATTGTCTTTGACTCATTAAATGTCCTCCTTTTGTTGTTTTAAGAGGTTAGTAATTTATTTTGTGCAGCATTGCAGCAAATTGGATGATCCTTAAGTCAGGGAAATCAAAGCAAGGCTGCCTGTGATGCACTAACCGGCAAAGGTTGATAACATGCTGAAATATTCTGTTTGCATTTGAGGGGCTTGATTGTTGTGGGTTTCTTTTGCAGTAAATAATTACGAAATTGGATGGAATAGTATGAATAATAGTGAAATTAATATGTGGGAATTAAAGAATCCTGAGGGTGATGGAGCTGAGACAGTGACATTCTCTCTCCACAAGGCAGAAGGAGGCATGCTGGTTTTGTCATCAAGATTCAGTCTATGCACCATTTTTTCTGCTGGAAATACCCTCTGCTCTAGCCCAACACTCTGGGTTCAAGGACTACCCAACCACAGGAGCTCCTGCGGTGAATAGAAACTGCTAAGTGGACAGGGATGAGATGATCTGGCACTGTAAGAAGAACTGTCTTTGGGAATAATAACATTGGTTTACTGTCAGTCCCAGTAGCACCCTGGGACTCTCAGCTCTCCCCAGAGCTTGTCACAGCAGCCATTAGAAACTTGTATTTGCATTGTAAAACCACAAGTGCCAATCTGAACTATCACACCCAAACCTATTTGCTCTCAAGTGCCTGAGTCTGAAAACTTGAATCTTTATAACAAAGTACATTTCTGCATTTTACTTATGAAAAAGAACATCTTTGTAACATCCAGATTATAGCGGGTTGACTCGTGGGATGAAGACGGAGAACCAGCAAACACCTTGGAAGAAGGGGAAGCTGAGGCTTTTTTCCCAGGTTTGGGTTAATCTTATTTTCAAGCATCCACATTGTCAGTACTCATTCTTTTCTCTTACTTGATCCCACACAATTCTAAGCACACAACCTAAACCCAAGTTTTATGCACATCTTTAAAATTTAGTGAAAACGTAGATCCCCCAGAGGTTGTATTTCCAAGCTCATCAGTGTCCAAACTCGTATTGCATTAATTTTCAGGTAGCTTTCTAGGCTGCACGGACGATATCATTATTCTTTAAGACACCAGCCTTTGAAATTCTAGTCTGACGCCTGTAGTCAAGAAAACCTAGGCTGTAGTATTTCCTGTAAGATTTTTGTCGTCTCTTTTTGTTTGTTTACATTTTCTTGCAGCGTGGGTCATTTCAGCCTTGTGTATCAGCACACAAGGGATGGACTTCACTGGATCTTGTGTTTTCTTTTTCCCAGAGAGAGAGTTACATGCTTGCTCGCTCTTTTTTTGCGTACAGGTGTTCTGGAGCAAACCTAATCACACTGCTCACTGGGATTGTTTGCCCTTGATCTAGGGTTTGCTTGCTGTTTGCTGTGTACCAAGGAAGAAGACTGAATTTTGCTGTTTACACTGTTCTCTGACTATGCTAGACAAGGGCATCTCTTAAATGCAAGGCACGGTATTTTGATTGGCATATTTTTGCAGGAGACTCTATTAAACAAAGAAGTATCTGCTTTAACTCTTAGCAGCAGAACTTGTGAGAGCTAAACCAGCCCTGCTCCAAATGCCCATTATCTTTCATAGGTTATAACATTTTGTTCACATGACAATAGCCCCACAGGTTTCCACACTAACATCTCCTCCTTTCCTCAGTATTGTTAATATTAAAGAATCGACTAACTTTAGATTTAGCATTGGATGTTATCCTTGACAAAACCGGAGGAGAAATATTATTGGCATTTAAGGTTTTTTTCCTATTGAAATCAGTAGGAGATGAGTCACAAAAGTGCAGAGATGGAAAAGAGCCAGTGTCTGTGAAGAGTGAGTTCTTTCTCTTCCTTCTCTGGAGCTCCTTGCAGGAACATCTCTGGTGGTTGTCCTGGAAGCAGTTTCATTGTCATGCATGCAATACAGCTTTCCCTTTTAAGAAAAGAAGATACCTTCTTTTATCTCTCTAATTAAAGCTTAGACTTCAAAATGTTATGTATTGTCTGTCGCTCCAGTCATCTTCTAAAAGAAGAAGAATTACCCTTTCTTTAGGGGAAAAAGATCTCAGTGCCATCTGTATTTCATGGATTTTGAAGTCACCACATGAGTATTGTGAATTGCATAAATCCAATGGATGATCAGTGCTTCAACACAGAAACACGTCACCCAGGACATTATTGCCTGAGGCTTGAAATAGAGAAGCTGCAGGTCCCTGCCAGACACACTACAGACATACTGATGTATCTCTGCAATGTGTTTTTACTGCCCAAATACTAGCCTGATAAGTTCATGTAAAAGTCAAGCAATAAAAATATCTCCACACCAGACTGAGAATAATTGTATTCTTTCTTTTCAAAGTCAAATAGAAATGATCCTGCTCATTTAAAAATATCCCTGCTGTGTTGTCCTAGCCAATTTCTCTTACTCTATAACTCTTAACTGTGCTTATTGTTCTGGTCCATATTTGCCATTTTGAGGGCAGTGAGGGAGGAGGAGAGTTTTCTCATTTTTTTTTTGCCTATGTGCCCTGCCTGGGAACACTCTGTTACGTGTTTTTCGTGAGCCAGCTTGCCTCAGATCTTTCCTTTCAAGCAGTCTTTGTTGAACTCTGTCTTTCAGATCGCTCTTCCTGGGGAGGATATGGTTAGAAGCGGTACGATAGGAATTCTGTCCATGAAAAGTAATTGAGCTTTGAGATCTTTATTCTGCACGTGAACCTCTGAGCTGATGTGAATCCAGTGTTAGGTCTGCTGCCTTTGTGTGAGGCCGGTTAACTGTAATTGGCAGTGAAACATTTTTGTAATCTTTATGGTAGGAAAGGTGCTAGACAAGCAATAAATTACACCATGTTCTGCTTTATGAAACACAGGAAAATCTTAGTGAAAATAAAACAACTCTCTAAATCCAGCTCCTCTATAACCAAGGCATGTGATTTCTTGCATGGTGACTGGTGAACCTCCTAAGCCTCTCAGCTTGTTCTTGGGGGGAATGGTCTCACAATAACTCAAATATATATGACAACTCTATACATACACCGGTGTGGATACATATTTAAAATGTACAAATATTACTTGCAAACTTACTTACAAATGCTACCCTTTCCCCCTCAGATTGTAGGTACTGTTTAAAAGGCATTCTAGGGAAGAGAAGATTTCTTGAGGTGAACACTGGCTCCAGGGGCTCTGCAGCCATAAGAAGAACAAAATGGGGCCATTTCTCCGACTGGAACCTCTGCTCACAGGGAACTGTGCCTCCCCATCACACCTGGGCTTTGGCCCCAGTTGAGCTGCTGTAGTGGGGGCTGCCCTCACCTTCCTGACTATTTATCTTCTTGTAAGCCCCAAATAAATGTTTCTTTCTTTCAATTTGCATAACAGACCCCAGTTTACTCAAAAGAATAGTAAACATAGTCTGTAGTGATGGCTCCTGTACAACTGTGGGGATCAGTGACATGGAATGTGGTTGGCTCCGCTGGGTCAGAAATGTGTATTGCTTTTCCCAGCGTGGTCAGTCCTTGCCTGGTGGTGCCACTTGTGGCAGTCTGACCATAGAACGCACACTTGATTTAGAAATGAAATTGCAGGTTTATGTGAATTCATTGTACAAAATAAATGCAGAAATGCAGTCATGTCTGAAGTTAGCAAGTGGGGACTCGGGGGGGCTCTCTAGGGACAGGGGTATCAAATGCCTGCTGCCTCTGTTTCAGGACTGCTGTGCCAATCCTGGTGTGGACAGAGGCATGGAGTTCCATTTCCACCCAGAGGCAGGGAGACAGGAGGGTCTCATGGATGTGCAATGTTGAAAATCAGGGCCATGCAGTTTGCTGGGCTTAAAGGAATAATAGTGACAAATTCAACAAGGACATATGTATAGGAATTTTCTGTTGATTTTCATTACTCGATACACACATCTCAAAGGACCAGTAAAGAGGGAAGATTTCAGCCTGCCTGCATCAGATATTGCTTCAGTTGTTGGTTATAAATAATTTTTTTCCAGATTTCTGCTAGTTCCATTTCAGGTGTGCATTTTCTCTGTCCCCTGTGCCTGGGGATGTTCCAAGCCACCCTGTCCCTTCCCTCCCAGGAGCGCACCCGGGGACTGTCTTGGAGTCAATGATTGACCTGGCCAGGCTACCTCACTTTGAAGATTATTTTTCTCCCTCTCTTTGCTAGATTGCCTTTCCTCAGGTTTAGTGAATGTGAGCTAAGAAACAGGATCTGTCTGGGAAGGTGAGGGACTGGGGATTCTGTGAGTATACAGCTTTGACTCATCTCATGTCAAAACCCTAAGTGTATCGTCGCAGCTTTGGTGCCTTCAGCTCCTCGTGCCAGCAGTGGTGAGGACCGGCTCCAGTAGGTTGATCCTACCAGGGAGGAAAGAAACTGGAAAATTCCTTGCTGAAAACGAATAAAATTCGAATAAAATCCTGAGGTCTCACGCAGTGGAGATGTAATGCTGCCATCAGTAGGCTCTCACGCTGCAGACCGCTATCTCTTTGTTTCGGTGAGGGACTGCTGAGGTGCAGGAGAGAAATAAGCTGCCAAAGGCCTCCTCAAGTCTTGCAGCAGTTCTGGGGAGGCAATCTGGACCCAGCCCCCCATTTCCACTGTAACGTTGAAACCATTTCACATTCAAATCCTGTTTTTCTCTCCCTTGCAGCAGGAAAGGTACAGGGTGGTAAACAACAACAGAGTGGGAATAAATGAGCTTGTCATGCTAAGTGTCTTCCTAGAGGGGTGCTGTGCTGCTTCTTTTTTCTTTATAAAAAACAGCTGGCCCACAGTGGCTGTAGAATCTAAACCTCTGATAAAAGCAGGAGTCGAGTCCTGCATTCCTGACAGAGCATCTTGCGCTGCCTCGTTGCCTGCTGGTGATTGAGAGCACCTGTGGCTGTGCAGCAAACAGCACCCGGGCTGCTCCTTGAGATCTTTTCCATCAGCAGCTTTTGCTACGCAGGCAGGAGGTGTCTTTTCAATCAGTGCCTCAGAGCCTGCTTTCCCTCCTCTCCTGTCGGCTCAGGTACAGCATAGGCAGAGTAACGCCACCAGCTCAGCCCGAAGGCCGGGTAGGGCCAGCTGCTGTGGGTGGTAATGGAGTGATCTCTGTGGCAGGAGCTCAGAGAAAGGAATTTTAATCCTGGTTAACTCACTGTTTGTTTTTTTTCCTTCTGCACAAGATATCTGTGAAGAGTGAGGCAACAGCAGCAAGTGATTGTGTGGAGGATGAAATAATAAAAGCTACTGCCCATTGAGAAAAGAATTTTTGTTTGCTGAGTGAGTAGTTTGTGGCTTTTGAACACTGTTAGAGTAATAATAGGTAATTTAAGTAATAGTTGTATTACATCTTGAAGCAAACAGTCATTAAAAATAATTAGTCTTATAATTTATATACTCCTGCACAGAGAGATTTAAACACTGTAAAACAGAAATAATTTTAACCAGCAGGATACTCTATATCTAAGCCAACCTTTTTCTGTGCTAATATTCAATTTGTTGAATTCCAGGAATTCATGGGTACTTATGACTGATGCTCTTTTAATATCTTGGCACTTTCTCCACAGCCTCCCATGAAACAAGTAAAATTCTCTCCACCTTCTTTTGCAGACAAAGAATTGAGACTGGAGCCCAAATAAGGATAGCTGCTTAGTGAGGATTTAGATGTCCCATTCAAAATCATGATCCTGAAAATCTATTTAGTTGTCACCTAATGCTGAAGGTGGTTAAAGTCTTATAGTTGACTCATGTCTTTCTTTTAATTTTGTTTTCCAGCACCGAGAGTTCTGCTTTGGCTCAGAGTGTCTCTGCCTTGACGGAGCTGAGATGGTGTGATCTCATCTTACTTCTGAGTGAAAAAAGAACCTCTAAGGTAGGTGTTCTCCTGTCTGTGACTTCTCACGCACTTTTGGTTCACGCCAAGTACACACTGAATGAAAACTTTCTGTTGCAAAATTCATGCTGGCCTGGGCAGTGCACAGGCAATGTGGAAAAAAGGGCGGGATTCAGAGTCCCACACCAAGACCTTAAGACATGAGGTTTCAGAACCTGATTTTAGCTACAAATTCATTTGCGGCAGCGCCTGTAAGGGACCTATCTGGAGTCAAAAGCAAAGTCTTTAGAATTATAATGAGCTTCCTGGGTCACTAATGAGGTGAATCAAACTATAGATCCATTTGTTTTCTACTTCTACCTTGTGGCGCTTTTCTTCTCATGAATTCTGGCTTTGAAAGTCTTGCTAGAACCCCAAAGGTGGGGTTTGAAGGGTTTTAAGAGGCATTAAATTTTTTTTAAGTCTCGCTCTTAAAAACCAGTAGTGGTTTCTTATGTGTAATAATCTCTTCCACAAAATGGCACAAATGAAGACTTTATTCTTGCAGTTCCTACAGGCCCTAATCTGCATGGCATTGCCAGGGGAACCCCAAACATCATCAGTGTTAGGCACTGTATGCCCAGCGCTGCTGGCTGTCCCTTGCTGTGTCACGTCGTTAAGAGCAGCCTCTTTTCCTTTTCGTTTTGCTTCTGCTCTGTGAAGGAAAAGTGTGAGGCGGTTTGCTTCTCAGGACCCAACAGGATCTCAGGTGTGCGTGTCTTGCCCAGCAGCCCTTCTTGCTGTGGCACCAGGTCTCTGCAGGGTGCCCAGCTTTTGGAATTGGAGACCTTATAGAGAAAAACCTGCAACACTTCTTCCCATCAGGTGAGACGCTGCTGGTTGCACGTGTGGATGTCTCTTACTGCACTTGTCTGTCTGATGATTTTAGAGCATTTTCCAGCTGCCTGAAGTGAAAGTTTAGTTAGACATTTCTTCAGCTGTTGCACATACAATTTAAGAAGCTAAAAAATGCAAATTTCTGCCAGTAAAGTCTTCTGCTAGATAGAGTATGTACTTTGACATGTTTTGCTTCCTCAAATATGAACCTGACAATATGTACAATTCTAGTATATCTCCACAGAAAAGTTGGTAATACACATTGCAAAGGGAATGTGTAGAAGGTAACTGCAAAGCATTCAGTTCTGCTGTCTCCCATCTTTCAGCTCTGTTCTCTCATAGCTTTGGTATTTTCACTTCTGGTCTGACGTCTACCCAAGAAAATAATTTGAACTCTTGACTTGTTTATCTGTGTGAAACTTGCAAGATCAAGATATGGCTCTAAATGGCTCTGCAGGAATACAAGAGAAAACAGTTTTCTGTCTTTGTGAGCATCTTCTTGCCTCTGTTGTTTCTGCACTGAGACAGCAAGAACAGTGTCACAAGCGGAGCCGCGTGCCGGTGCTTTGCAGGATAGATTTTGGAGGAGAGGACAGCTCACAGGTGTAATCTCGAGCTTTGCTCATCAAAGTTTGCGCAGGGAGAGCTGATTGCTCCTCTCTGTAAGCAAGGGGGGCACAGCAGTTTCCTTTCCTGTGGCCTTTCCTGGAATTAGTTGGAAGTGGGTGGTTTGACACTTTCAAATGAAAAAATAATTGAAAGCAGGGCAGGGCAGGACTCTTAAAAGCTTTTCAGTCTTTATGCTCTTCCTTGTCACAAATATTTGGGTGAGGTAAAGGATATGCCTTGTGTGAGGTATGGGTAAAGAAAAAAAATGGGCCTTGAGCAGGTTTCTTTAGACTCAGGTAACTTCTCAATTTCATTCTCTGTAGGATTTTGCAAGTTCAAATCCTTTCCAGTCACGACAAAATGCAAGCTCTGTGCCATTTCAGGTGTTTGTCTTCAAATTCAGATAGCAGTAATTCCACAGTTCTGGGGGACTTCAGTGAGGAGGCTTAATGTCTTATTTGCACAAAGAAATATGCTGTGGGGAGAAACAGGCAGCCACAGATACACATGTGCACCTTCTATTTGTTGAAGGCAATATTAATGCAAAACCTCCTGTTGACATGGAAGAAAATTCTCTTATTGAGTAGTTAAAGTAATGGGTAATGAGAGCAATAAGATGACCTTTTGGGATATGGACCTAAGTTCACTTCATGTTGTAACTCACTGGACTTTCAGCACGTTGTATTAAGCCCTTCACCAAAGAGGAATATCCTGTTATTACTTTTTTGCTGATATTTGGCCATATGACAACATATATTGTGCTGTCTTTTTCTAAATCTGATGCAATAATATCCATGTTTGCACAAAATTATTCACTTATTGGTGAAAATGTTGGTTTCTGTTCTTAATGCGTGTATGTATTTTTAAGCTTTTTCTTACTCCCCACTCCCTTGGGTCTGGTATTGTTTGCTCCATTTGTATGCTACTGAAATACATGGTTTTTTTTCTCTGATCTGAAAATGTGCAAGAAGCAGTGAAGGAGATTTGCTGCAAAAGCTGTGCAAATATTCAAATAAATCAGCCAACTTCCTTAGCAAATATACTCTTGGTACTACGCACTTCTTTCTCCTGAAAGATAATGACTGAAATGTAAAAAAGACTCCTTTCATGGCATTTTAAAAGATTTTTCAGAGAAAGAGCCTACTGGTGTTGAAATGTGATGCAACAGTTATTTGAGAATACAGCCTTAAGAAAGGGCATATTCTGGCACTGCAACATGTTTGAGATAAGAATGAAGCCCCACGTCTTTAGCAAACAGAGCCTGTGCTTAGTTTGAAGAAATGCCATGTGCATCTTTACGAAACCACTAATTACACACCATTAGAAAATAAGGATGGGACTACTAATCAGCTGCCACTCTGTATTCTACAGTGTGTCATGTTTGCAACTCCTGGAATTATTCTTTCAGCTATTTTCGCTGTTTTTCATTAACAAGATTGTCTACTCTTCCAGTTTGTTTACTTGAATAAAAAATAGTTTTGACTTTCATTTTACTTCATGAAGCTCCTGGGGAAAACATTTTGTTTTGCAGTGATTTGAGTATTCACAATTAAATTGAGACTTAAATGTTGCTGTATTTTTGCTAACGCTGCAGACTGAGTGCCTCTTCTCCAGGGCAGAACTTGTCTGGAGTCTCATGAGCAGAACCATAAAGGGAAACGGTCTCAATGAACGGCTTATCCTTTGTTACCTTCACAGACCAAATTAAATCTGTAAAGCTAATTCCCCCCTGAAATAAAGTAGTTTGGGTGAAAAAGACCTAAGAGAATGGCACAGTCCCCTTGGTTACAGATTATTTAACAACAGGGGTGGTTTGTTTCTAATTTGTAAAAGATTTTGTCTGCTGCTTTTTTTTTTTTTTTTTCCTTACTTAATGTTCTCTTCTAAATACTTCTTCTTTTCTTCCCTTATAAATATTTAGTTGTCTGGTCTCAAGGGGCGGCGCGGTTTAAAGGATAAACTGCTGGAGAGGAGGGGTGAGACACTAGGCTGCCGTTTGGATCTGTGTAATAGTCACACAGTAGGCTTTTTTGGTTCAGCTTCCCAGTCACTAGGTTGTAGAGAATTATGTTTTCCCATCTTTCTCTTTTGGGGTCCACAAATAGAGAATACTTTCTTCACATTGTGTTTTATAGTTTTCATATAAAATGGGTAGTAGCTGGCAGCTCTGGTTTATCCTGGTTTGTTTGTGTGTTTCAGAAGTAGAAGAGATTTACTAGAAAAATTACTGTAATTTTAACAGGACTCTAAGTCTTTTGTGATCAAGGGTGGCAGTGCTTGAACTGAACAGTCTTATGAACAATAATGATCTTTTATTGCACAATTTTCTGGAGCGCTCAGCTCTACCCGTGTGATGGAGTTAACATTTCTTTTCCTCTGCCTGCTACCATCTTAGCTTTTATGAATGACAGACGTATTTGGAAAAGGGGTATCTCACAAAGCATGAAAGCACTGCTCATCACAACAAAGTTGCTGCTCTCTTCATATGCTTTTGTCACACAACAATGCAGTATGTGACCCCAGGGAATTAACTAGATGTTTCTGCTGTTTTACTTTTTGTTATTGGGTATAAAAATAAATCCATTATGGAGAATTCATGCTTTTACCACAAATTTTGGTGCTCTGTGGTTGCTACAGCTTTTGATTTAGTTCAGTGACGATCAGACGAGTACTTGTAAAGACTGGAATAGGTAAGGGAGGTACAGCGTTAGTCCAGGCAGTTGTGTTTATTTGTGAGCACTACCAATATTACCAGTGCCTGAATAAATGTCATCAGATGCTGTACAGTTATTGAAAGACATCACCTTAAGCATGTTGAGCTTTGGAACCTGTGTGTTATTTTACTCAAATGTGACTCTGATTGGAAAGATCTGCTTGGAAATATGGAAAGGAACTGGAGGAAGGGGCCAGTCATCTTGCAAATACAATTGAAAATTGCATTCCCAGTTACCATCTCATTTTTTGACTCTTTCAATCTGTAGTCCTGTTCTTGCTGAGTAGATGAACAAGAGTATTAATTGAATTGTTCAGCTTTCTTTTCCATTGCTGTAGGCATATGGAAGGGCTGCTCAGACACCCACCAGCCTTGTTGCTCCTATTGTCCCTGTCCCTCCAGTCCTGCCTCGCACTCTGGATTTGGAGGCACTTTGTACGAGTGCTGGTAACGGACTCACCCCTCTACCTGCCTGGTGTGATTCCTACGTGACATTCTGACTGCAACTTGTCTGACCACCCTGAGGATTAGCTGACCTGAGCAGAAATTAAAGGGCAGCTAATTCCTTATTTTCAACTTGTTAGAGAGCACAATTACACTAACTATCTCTGCTCATTTGGAGGAGCAGGATGGGTAACAGAAATGCCATGCAGAGATTGTTATGCAGGAGAATAAAGTGGCAGAAGGCCAAGCAAGCTTGCCACAATTAATCTCTTTAGGGAAGATGCCAGCCTGAATGCTCATGTACTATCTTCTGTTTGCTGATTCATGGCTGGAATAAGTATCAGCTTTTTTTTTCTGCCTTTTTTTTTCTACTTTTTTTTTTTCTACTTTTTTTTTCCTTCTGGTTGAAGGTAATAATGAGAAAGAAATGAAGCTGGCACTATTGAGAAAATAAAATGAAGCTAGATTGAATCAACAATAGAGAATCCGACACGTGTTAGTCCTGACGTTTGCAAGATAAACTATTTGGCTCTGATTTCCAGTTGTTCCTTTTCCTGCTTGGAATATGCAAATAGGTAAAGTCTATCCATAATTTATTTTTGGAGATTGACTGCATATCTGTGCATTAGCATGTAAAACTACGTGCTTAAGACCAGGAGTTGGTTACTTGCTATGCAGCGGAGTGTGGCACCACACAGGCTTGTGCTGGTGAGTAGAGTTGTACCCAGAATCTCATGAAAATGAAATTAAGTATGGTTCATTTGGGATGAAGAGGGTCGTTCATTTTAATGATTCACTTGTGGATTTTAAAAAAAAAAAATCATGTTTACTCATGAAGAAAGAAGACAGATGGCTTCGCCAAAACTGTGGGCAGAGGAAGCCACTGACTACAGTGGAATGCAGACATAATGTGGCCTCCATCACTCCAAGGGGAGGAAATGGAGAACAAGAAGATCCAGCCAACTCTTTAAGAGGAT
This sequence comes from Neomorphus geoffroyi, assembly GCA_033558235.1. Taxonomy (NCBI): domain Eukaryota; kingdom Metazoa; phylum Chordata; class Aves; order Cuculiformes; family Neomorphidae; genus Neomorphus; species Neomorphus geoffroyi. The sequence continues at coordinate 7,037,082 of JAUMJM010000045.1, read as the reverse complement.
TTTTCACCCTTATTCCGTCTTCTCTAAGTTGTAAAGTTAAGAATAATAAAAGTCCTATTTCCTCCCTTCACAAGGTAAATTAGCAAGGTAGAGTCTCTTGGCTTCTCATGATCTGCAGAGGGATGTGAACCTGCCCTGTCCTGCCCCCTCTGCTTCCTCCCTCCATACTGGGCCTCAAATGACACGGCAATGGCTGTTTAGTACAGTTATTACTGATACATTGCCAGTCAGTTCTGAGACGGTTTCAGTCAGTGTAACAGATTTCAGCTGATACATCCAACAAGGCCTGCCTAGAAAAGCTAGCACCGAAGTAACATATTCTTTTCTCTCCCCTAAGAATTGCTTCCACTTATGGATAATCTTTGCAGAACAGGAAGCTTTTAAATCTCCAGATAGTTGTTAATAGATGCAAATTTGTGACCGTCATATGCAGTGAACTAATAAGCTCGGCTGATCAGGAAACACGACAAGTGTGACACTTTATCAGGCAGTAAAAGCTGATTAGTTTGTGCATGTTTAGCTGTCCATATGCCTTGTTATTGTAAAGGTTTTAGATAGTAGTGATAATTGGAATGGATGTGGCTTCATTTCCTTCAGCATAGAAAAGGGAGGGAGGAAAGAAAAGAAAAAAAGGAAGTGAATGCAAAGCATTAATTCTTCACCCTTGGAGCGAAACAGATTGAGGAAAGTAATCCTGGAGGATTCGGAGTACCTGGATTTCTGTCTGCTCTGTAAGTCGAGCGACAGAGGAGTTTCAGCACGGTGCAGTTTGGTGTGGATCTAGGAGGAAAAAAGAGAGCAGCTGGGGTTACCGCAGAAGGTCCTGCGCAGGTCAGCTGTGCTAGACGAATGCGTCGAGTGAGTGTGATAGCAGCATAAGCCATCAGGAGGGGAAATTAAACATGAATGGCATTGATGTTATATCTGGGTAAATACTTACAGGGCAGAAATAAGTCATTTTATAGCAAACATTGCCAATTCACGTAGCTTATCAGTATGCCTGAAATGGAGTCCTTTCCATTTTCCATCCTGTGCTGTAAAATACCACTCAAGTACAATCGAGGTTGTGGTGTCCTCTTCCATCCTGGGCTGATTGAGGCTGTTGCTTTTTTTGTGGTTTTTATCCTGTCCTGTGGTGCAAGGATCTTTGAGAACAAGACAGTAAATAAGATCGTCTCAACCCATTAAATGATATTTTTGGTCCCATAAGGTTTTAGCAGTAAAAAAGACTCAAGAAGTTCTGAAAATCCAGTTAAGGCCTTGGAGAATGATGCTCAGGTGTAGCAGAACTGGGGTACTTGGTGGTTCACAAAACAGTTCTGAGAGAATCTCCCAGCAGCAGCTGCAGTTACTAGGGAGAGTGAAAAGCAGCCCCATGGTTCAGATAATTGTTCAGGTCAGGAAATCTCAGATGAGGCTCTGAAGACTATTGAAAACTTGTAACCCATAATAACTTAAAGCAAACATCTTGTCTAGTGCCTTTGTTATATTTCCATTTTTTGCCTAGTCTGTCACAGATCAGTATGATCTTGTGGCAGATGGTGTTGCTGAGGGAAATGAACTCTCACAGAGGCTTCAACCAGCAGTCTATGCATAAAGTTGGAGGATGTGGTTTGCCTTGAGCAGACCCACTAATATCAGTACAAGAAGCTGAAGAAAGGTGCTTTGCTTTGATTCAGGCAACAGCCCTTGCATTTAATGTGTGGAGAATTTTTAATTTTGGTGTCTGTTTTTAGAGGCTTTAGCTTGGAACTACTGAATTTAGCTCCAGATGTAGAATGGAAATTACAGCTCAATCGAGAGAGAGAAGCTGGTCTTGTCTTGTGAGCCTCGAGACAGCCACAGGAGGGTGTGGGAGGAATCTGGATTCCAATATGAATTAGTCCACTCTGCCTCCAGATACATGGAGCAGAAAGTAATTTTATGCTTAGTGAATTTTGCCATGAAATTTTTCTTGCTGTACAGGTAGGATCCTGGTTTGCTCTATGAAAATTCACAAAGTCCTTGCTTAAGACCGTGTCCCGAGTGACAGTTGTGGTGCCTCCAAACGAGTTCTGTAACTATGGGACATTCTTAAAAGAGTTTCTCTTTCTGAAATCACCTTTATCTGATTTGGTGGGCTCTTTCTCTGATTCTCTGTTGCACTGAAGTCAACAATACATTCACCACAGAGTACAACCTGCACGTATGTGCTCTTCAGACAACTTTCACTTGTAATAATAGACATGGTTATAACATGAGAACCGCCTTTTTGCTTCTGAGGCAAACTGAGAAGTGTCGCGTCATGGATGATGAGGCTGACTCAGTGGTGCAAACAGCAAATGCTCTCCATCACAACTCGGCCCTACAGTGAACGGGGACAAACTGTTTATTCAGTAGTGCTTTTACTTTTGTTCAAAACTGAGGATTACCCAGGGAGCTACACCAAGGGCCTGGGGCTTTGCCCTGATCATCCATTTTTTACCTTGCCTGTATTCCTGGATCTTCCTTCTGCAGCTTTGACTGTGTGTCTGTGGTGGTGCAGGAGAGCTGGCCAACACCTGTTCAGAGGAATAAATTCATGGGCCTGTTTCTCACAACAGAAGTAGGTTTTAATCCAGTGTTTGAAATGTGGTGGACTCACAGGTCTAGCTGTTCACTGCATGTCCAGCAGAAAGGGAGCAGGAACAGCTATCACCATCCAACTGCATCTTTTGTCTTTCTGCCTCTCATTGTGAGTCTTCATCACTTCTCAGTAATTCTGAGGAAACACTGTCAGCAAGGACATCTGAAAGCCACTTAGTTTGTTGAAGGGCTCTGGTTTTTGTGGATCTGATTACTTGTTCAATACGTACCATGCTAAATCAAATGACTTGATTGTAGAGATACCAGATGGAAAAAAAATGTATATGATACCAGCGAAGATGGAATTTGAGTAGTATTCAGATATGTGCTCAGTGTTGGGTTGAAAACATGCTGCTGCTGTTTGCAAACATTACTACACCTTTTGTATCTAAGTCCTATTTCAGTGGAAAGTAGCTTTCTGGTTATTTCCATTTTATCTCTGTAATGTTAAGATTGTTTTGTTGAAACAAATGAGAATTTTTCAGTTTAGATTTTGACAAAAATGCTGAAGTCTTTGAGAGAAAATTGGGGGGGGTGGGGGAAGATAAAGGTTTTTATGGAAAGTTTTGGAGTTCTGCAGCTTAAGGCCAGTATGGGTCATTTAGTGTTTTACTCAGTGACTTCTGCTGAGACCTTCACAGAACCCAAAAGCAATGATAGTATCTCAGTTAGTATTTACTAAACGTTATAAAGTGCTGTTTGGGAATCTGTCTTATTTGTGCTGTTAATCTCTAAATCATCCATACTGCACGTTATAGCATATTGAATTATGCTCTGGTAATCAAAGCTGAATAGGAGCTTAAATTTCGGGAAGAAAACCACACAAATTCAGACACCTGGAACAATGTCAGGTGTCTTAGTGGTCAGAGAATGTTGTGTTGCGTGGATTTGATGCAATTTTCATGCATAGTACAGGATTGGGTAGATGGCCTCTCTGGGAAAGTTTTCCAAGTTAAGTGCTTCATGGTTGTGCTTTCGTTTCTGCTTTATTTTTACCTTTGGTTAGGTGTGGATTTTCTCTGCATCTGTGAGCTGCCATTATACAGTCCATAGGTTTCTGTACTGCCTGTGAAATGTAGTGATTTGTCTGAGATAGTTCAAGTCTTCAAGCATGTAACCTTTTCAAACTGCACAGGTCCTCACATTTTCAAAAACCTTCAGACTGTTTAAAATATGGATTTCTTTACAACTTTGCATTGGTTTCAAAAGGAGTAGGTAGATTTTCTTCTGCGTTTTGTCACCGAGTTCTTCCCTTGTTGCTAGGCATAATCTCCATTTTGGATTGCAGACTGTAAGAAAGCACAGCTTTTCCTCCTAGGTCAGACCTGATGTATCTGGGTTGCCATGCAGAGAAGGAAATAGTGCTTTTTTGCATCACCGCCCACAACCCGTGGATCTGTGGCGATAGCGTGTGCAAGTCTAATCTAGAGTCATAGGTGGGCTTGGACAGGGAGAACTGGGCTGTAATGAGAAAGACAAATATTTCTGCCTTCTGGAGCTTCATTTTTTCTCTTTGTGTTACTCAGCTAACAGATTAGCAACACACAGCTGTACCCCCTGCTGAGACTATGTGCTTCCCAGTATCTTATTTGTTTATGAAGTTTTTGGCACAACATAGAATACTCTAAAGAGGAAGCAAAAAGAGAAATTGTGTTCGGAGTAAGAAAAAAAAATACCGATAGTGATGAACACAAGGTGAATTATGGGAATGAATTGGTCACAAAGACTGATGTTGTATAAAGAAAGAAGTGAAAATAGAAACCATAAAGATAGAAAGGAGTCATGAAATGAAGTACTTAAAAATAATCAAGGTAGTGCAGTGCAACAGTGGCTTATGACAAAAAGCTTTCTTTTTTAGATGACTAAGATGAATTTGGCTCTGGTATGAAAAGTGACTGAGAATTGTGTGGTAGCTTAAATGAATTGCATTGGGGATTTTCTGCTCTTATGTGTAGTGACTTGTACTGTATTGTGTAGTAAATTTTGGGGGTTACTAAAAGAAGGAAAATTAAGAGTTAATATGCAATTGGGAGGGAACACAATGTTGACTTCACCTAGACTTGCTAGGAATGGGTCTGCAAAGTTTAGCTAGAGGAGCTTTCAATGCTGTTTCATGTTTTAGCTTTCTATGAAATTAAAGGAAGCCTTCAGCTTATTCCATGCCAATTCTGTCTTCAAACTAGAATCAGTCCCCCAGGGACTTAAAAGGTCTCTTAGGGTTGGAAGTGTCTGGTAGTAGCATAAATGGGGGCACCCTAGCAGTCTCCTGCCCCTGCAAAAATGTGTGGGTTATGTGCTAATCTAAGACTGTTGCTAATAATTTATCTCATTTTTTCTGAAAGGTCCTCCCGTTCAGGGCAGTGTTAGGGAATGGAGGACTGTAGTCAGTCTCCCTGTGGAGTCTCTGAAATCCATTAGCTGCAGAAAATGTGACAATTTCAGAGGTCTCCAGTGCAAGCATAGAAACATCCACTGACAAAATAAAGTAAGTCCCACAGCCCACTCAAGACTTGCAGGCTGCAATGAGTGCCAAGCAATAGCTTTCATGTATGTGTTTCTCATTTGAACCTGATTTTCCAAAATGTCCCTTGTTTCAGCCAAAAAATTTCCTTTTCTCTAAATTGTCCTTGACTCAATGGTGACATTTTCAAATCAGATAAAATACAAATCTAAAGGAGGGCATTTATGGATTTCTAAATATTTAACCTCCCTTTCAGATTTTGTGTTCTCAGTTTAGGTCATTTGTCGCTGATCATTTATTTTATCCTTATTCTGTATCATAAAGTTCAAGGCGTGTGTGGGGAAAAGAGGGAGTCCCAGAATGGCATTGAATGGTGCATTTATTACAGACCATCACTGCAGTTGTTTAAGTCATTGTATTTTAGGGAGCAATGATCAGGCACTTTTATCACCCTCTTTCCTTATACATAAATGTACCCTGCAGGGATGCCGTCTGTCACATGCTATTGGATTGTGTGTAAAGATTCCCTCTGACTGCCTTTCTCGGGGAGCTGTACCGGTTGCCCTTGGGTCTCTCAGAGGAGCTCAAGAAGCTGGTTATGATCTCTGAAGCAGTAAATGGGTTGGCACTGTCTGCCCGCGCGATAGTCCCGCTGCTGGTGGTCAGCGGAGGCTGCTTGAGCCAAGAGCCAATTGTCATAAAAGGAAAATGCCGGTTGCTAGGTCTGTCTCCGTGATTCCGGAATGCACGCTCTCTCCTCTGGGCTGAAATTACCAGATTTAACAAAAGATCTCTTTGGATGTGGGATGTGTTTTCCAAGTAGTAAAGGATGGAGAAGGAAGGTCTGTAAGGGTCTGCTGGAGACCTGCTGAAGTGGTTATTTCAGCGCTGCTGAATGATGCCAGATTGCCCCAAGCTTTCCGGTGTTTTTGTTATGTCAGCAGTCTATCATTGCTATTCTCATCTGTCAGTGCCTCCCCACCGGAGGCCACGGCATGAGCTTGCAGGAACGCTACTTGCCCCTAAGAATAATCTTCCTGGCATTGTGAAACACGAGAATGGGCAGTGAAGTGACCCCAAGAAGGTGCCCTGTGTCTCTCATTACCAGCCACTTCAAAACAGGGCCATTTGCCACCCACAAAACAGAGAAGACAGAAAAATGAGCTGAGTGGAGGGTGGGGGTGCAGCAGAAGCTGCCACAGGAATTCAGAGTGTGCACTGTGCATAGGTGGGGGGTACCTGTGTGCCCCTGGCCCCGTGGTACCGTCCCTGCCTCTTGCACTGCTGTCACTGCAGGGTGACGTGGCTTCCCCTTGTCTTGAGTGGGCTGAGGTCTGAGGGGAAAAAAGGGAAATGGATAGGTAGTGTCAGCCACCCGATCCGCTGGTGGCAGCAGCGGAGCGCAGAGGGGAAGCTACGGTTTTGGAAGAGAACACTCTGCAGAGTTTCTAGCCAGCCTCTTTGTCTCCACAAAAGAGCTGGAAGGGAAAGTTTGCTGCTGTTCAGAAGTTTTCCTCTGAGAATCTCCAAGTGTTTAATGAGAGCGGGCACTGCAAATATTGTCCCACTCTTCTCCTTGGGGGAAATGCAAACCCTGCAAGTGTTAAAATTGCTTGTTCAAGGTCAATACGGAGTATAAATCTGGAATCCCAGTTCCTCAATTATTGCTACTTCTCTGGGAATTTGCTACATGCACTAAACACTCACTTTTATGAGTCCATCATGGTAATGGAATAGATGCTCAATGGGAAGAAAATAATTAGCATTTGCAGACCATCATGTCACTCTGATTTATACATGAGAATCTGACTGCAAAAATGTGTAAAAATGTGTAACCTTTTATCAAATGACACTGTGTGATTTATAATTAGATAATAGATGTTGTCTCCTCAGGGTACTGACAACCTGAGATGATTTTCACCAGATTATTGTGAGATCAATACAAGCTGAATAATTAAAATTCAATACTGCTATGTGTCTATCAATAACATTGTAGGAATGATGTACGACAGATTTAATTGAATTTGTCAGACACCACGGCTACATGCATAGATCTTGGGGATATTTTTAGAGTTTTGTATTTCATTTCCTTATTATACTTGCTTTGTACCTTTTAACATTCATGGTTATGTCCAAGCAATGAGACTGCTTGCTCAGGGAGCACTGTAAACAGTGACCTCGAGTTTATGCTGAACTTTTAGTCTAAATGTTAAGCCTCTTAATGGAGACTTCCAGTAATTAATTCTTAGTAAATGTTAAATTACAAAACAGTGCCAAAGTGGAGGAAAGTGGGGAGAAAAAGTATTTTGAGTCTTTTTCTTAGTGGCTGAGTTGTTAACTCTTTCATTACTAGCTGGACAGTTTTTGTTTCCTTCATCTACACCAAAATAAATGTTGTAAATTTTGAGTATTTGAATATCAGCATCCAGTTATTGCTTTCTGAAGAGCTGGCTGTTACCAGGATGAAATAACAATGCACCTTTTCATGTTATAAAATACCCCAGAGAATGAGAAAATTAACGTTTCCACAAATTACTCATCATTTCCTAGGATCAAGACATGTCTGTCTTGTTGCTTACATTGGACTGATAAACCGTGCTGTGCTGTGAATTCTAACACCAGGTTTTAAATAATTAGCAGCGTGATGGCACAGAGCATCTGCTGCCACAAAGAAGCGAACTCCCTATCGCTAAGGTTCATGCACTGCTCAGTGTGTGACATTGTGGTTAAGATTTATTTAAAGAATTGATGGTTATATTTCACTGTGGAAAAAGGGAAAGAAAAATAAGCTTAGGTGCCCCTGAGTGTTAATAATTTTCCCACTGCTTATTGTCAGTTGCAGTTTTAGATTTCATCATTGATCTTGTTAATATTCATGCTGTTAATTAATCTATTTCTATTCACCTGTTCTGCCTGGTTTCGTACATGTGAATGAGATTTGTTTCTTGCTGCACCCTACCAGCGACGTGTGCTTACGCTCTGTGCTCGTCTGGCACAGCGTTACCATGCCAAGCTTTCAGACACAGTCTGCTCTGCATAATCAAGCATATATTTTCCTATTTCTTGTTAAACTTTTGGTTTTTTTTCAGACTTAATTTTCTGCATTGACATCCTTTTAGTTACAGTTGCATCAATCTTTCTCCTGCCAACTCAAGGATTGAAGATTTAATTTACAAAATTAAAATTGATGTTTTCACGAAATACTAAATGTTGAGACTTTAAGGAAATGCTGTAGCTCCCAAGTAGCGAAGTCTCTCAAGGATGAGAAGCAGTGGCAAGCGATTCTGTGAAACAGTTTGGAGTTTGTCCACAAGGAGATGGATTGAAGATATAAGATTCAGGTCTAAATGCTCCTTCTTTTGCAGCTGCTCTATACAAGATTTCATTCCTCCAGACTTTTAGTGGAAAACAAAAGCCAACCCAAGCACCCTGAAAGATATAGGAAGAAAACTGTAATTTTCAATCAACTGTGATTGATGAATAATTCTATTTACTTACAGACTTCTTGATGATCTATATGACAATGATATCATCTTGTGGGCTGGAGACTTAACTTCAGCTTGTGTGCTTGTGCTGTGCCCATCTTTTGCTACTTCTCCTTCATTACCTTTAGCTGTGATTCTCAGATTGAAACTTCTGCCCTGGAAGATAACGTGAATTCGATTATATGAGTTCAGTGAGGTCAAGGTTTTACAGTCTCTGCCTTTGGTCATTTTTGGGACACGTTGTGAACCAGGGCAGCTAAGAACTCGTGGGATTTTTTTTGTTTTTTCGAACACAGCTGGACTCAGAATTCATTTTATCCAGAAACTTCCTAGGACAGGTATGCTGAAGCAAGGACTTTTGAGCCACGCTTCTAATTTTTCTGCTTGTCTTAATCTTCTCTTGTCTTCAGAGATGAGACAGTGATGCTGAAGAATTATCATGGAATCTATTTATGACACAGCTTAGTAGGAGCCTTTGGGAGTTGGTTTGTATTTTCACACGTGACACATCCTTGTGGGGACCCCTCTCGAATGTAGCTTCATTCATGGTAGAGCAAACCATGTCCTATTCCTGCCCCCCACAGCTGGCTGCCACCACCTGTGTCAGAGTTGGAGTGGCCACAAACACATCTAACACTCTGCGAATAACAACCCTCTCTCCAGTCTCTCTCCCCAAAGTAGTCAGCACTTATTTCACCCTGAGCAGAGGCCTTTCATCCTTACAAAAGTATGGCTTTTATCTTTTCTGGTCTGTTTATCTTGCAAATACTCCACACCAAACAGGATGATCCTGTCTGGCTATATAAGCCCAGCTTTACACTGAACATCTCTTCTTCATTTAAACACTGGGCTGTTAAGGATCTTGGTCACCATGTCCATGTCTAATCCCCTGCTATTACAAGTGGATACCTTATAGTTTCTTCCTTAAGCTGAACAAATCCATTTTTAAAAAGGAAAAAATATAAATGTTTGCATCGTTACTGCTCCCAAGCTTCTGTGTTGATTCAGAACCTTTTATTAACTTTTAACGTGGATGCTTTTGCTTCTCAGTCTTTAGCGGCTACAGTTTTGCTTTTGGTCTGATATCTGTACCAAGGGTATACTACTGGAGAATTTTTCTGTCCTTAATCAGGTAAACAAGAAAAAAATCCTTAATTTTGCTTTTATAATCACCCTTCAATGTTAAATCCCCCTTTTTCCTTGTTAAACTTAGCTACCCAAAATTGTAGACAGGTCTCTTCAAGTTCTTGCATTCACTTGTTTGTCTCAGAGCTGGAAATATTATAGCATTTCTGATCCATGAAAGGTTTTTGTTGCATTGATGGTTTACAGTCAGGTTTTTTGTTTACTAACTTGTTTCTAGTTGATGAGCAAATTGCTTCAGGTAATGTCAGTCAAAAGGGGACACTTCCTGTTTTAATGAAGCAATCAAGAAGTAAATGACAGAAGAGAGAGGCAAGGTTGGATCACAGAATGGAAAGAGTAATTTTAAATGGTTTTAAGGCCATTTATGAGAAGCAAATGGATGCTTATTATTCTGTAACCTGGAGGAAGAAATGAGCTTTAGAACACAGCAGTAAACATGGGTAGAGAGAGACAAAATGTTAATATATCTGATGTGATGATATAAAAAGTGAGTTTGTAAGAGAAGAAGAACCATAAGTGACATTCAGTGGTCAGAAGTAAAAAACGAACCTGAAGACAACCTTTGAATCACATTACAGCCGTTTGACCTAGGGTCAGTGCTTGCCGTGTGTGATATTGCCAAGGAAAGTGAAAAGGTCCTGCAGAGCCCTGAGATGAAAAGAAGCACCAGCCAAAGTAGAACCCCTTTTTTTTTTTAAAATAAGTTTTTTTTTAAATTACATGAATATACCGAAAATCTTATTAATTTGGTTTATTAAAGTTGTATCTTAGGTATCAGAAAGGAGAAATTTAAAGATGCTATTTTCTCTCTAGGCTGAACTTGATTATCACAATTTTAGTGAAGTACAAGTTCTGCTGTGAAAGAACTGAAACAGGACTGGCTGGAAGTCAGTAAAACAAATCAAGGCTATCTCAAAATAATAGTTCAGTGATAATATCACGAGGAATCACTGCTACATATACAGCTGTATTCCAAATTATTTTCTATCGGTGGCTTCACTTCTTATTCAAAGTCTTTTCTTGTGCGTGCTGAGATTTAAGGCCTTAAAGGGATTCTTACAAGACCAGTGTTTAGTTAAAGTCTCTCTCTGTTAACTTTAACTTTGCTCAGGGTCAGGCAGTTTGTGTGTAAATATTTAAACAAAACAAACAGAGGGAGGGAAGAAAGGAAGACGGAAGTTTAGTAATGTATCAAAATGATCTCTTAGCATTCGTAGGTTCTTCATCTGTCCTTGGAGCTCTGCTGAATAATCTATGAGAGCTCGTCTGGTGCAGTAGTTTCGTATCAGTCCACACTGCATCAGTGAAACTATCTGTACAGTCAAAATATTCTCAATTCATGACTGATCAGAAAGGTTTCTGAAGGCCCAGCCCTCGGATAAAGTGACCCAGAAGGTATCCTCTCACTTGCAGGATTATAAATCTTAATGTACAGAAGTTTAAATACCTGTTCCATCGTAAAGAATGTAGATAAACAATGACCTAATGAGATTGCATTTAAACACTGCCACATCTTGTTTTGAACTAAAACCAAGTTACGTAGTCAGCTGTTCATTTTTGTTTTCTCCTGTTCCCCGTTCTTAGGTCTGATATGGTCTCACTAGGACTGACCAATGCCACCCTGTGCTATGTACTGCACTTGCATGTTAATTCCTTCCTTGTTCTTAGAAGAAAACCCAGCAAAGAAGCCTGAGTAGCAGAACAGGACCGATTTCTCCCACACTTCACATTTCTATTAGGACACTTAGCTTAGTGAACTAGTAAATTATGTGGTATTTATACCGGTATAATGGGAACAACAGAAAAAGTCACCTGTTCATCCCTTTTAGATGAGGATTAGCCGTCATAAAACATATTCAAGTGCCTACTTCTGAGCTTTTCATCATATGAATAACTCTGAAGCTTAATACTATAGGGTACCAGTCACTAGACACTTGGTATTGTGTGAAATGTAAGTGAAAATATTGCCATAATGTGTGTGAACAAAGCTGCTCTCACGAAGCCTGTCAGATGTCAGAGGTGCTCTCTTAAATGTTATATGAAAGATCAAAAGGAACAGAACAAGTTGGGACCAATCAGTTATGTGAAATGGTAATAAACTCAGAACCCTGAAGTCAAGCCTCAGCCTTGAAGGCATTCAGATATGGGCTTTTCACAATTGTTTTTTTACAGCAGCGCTTGAAATGTAAAACATGACAACAATAAAGTGTTTCATTTGGCTACGTAGGGTTAAAGTTGTTCAGATTTAAACAGGAAAGGAAGGATTAAAAGGAGGGGAAAATGGTTGATTTGTACTTCCAGGGCTTACAACACAGAGTGTGAGGGACCATGTGGTCTCTTGTCTCTTTGATATTGCATTTAATGCTTCTACCATGCTAATATCCCTAATCTTTATTTTAATTGTTTTTAAATGTTCTTGTGTATAGAAGAGAGAAAATATTCAGTACACACAGGACTGAAAAAAGCCTGTCTGCCATGTGCAGATGGAAGCTTTATGGCAGGCGGCCTGGCAAACCCATGGGGTGACTTGTGTGCCAAAACTCTCTTGTGTAGACAGGGTGTTGGAGCCCATTTCCTTTTATCGTATGTACAGTCAATGCTTTTAATTTTGCAGTTCAATATATCTTAATTTTCATCCTTCTTATACTCGATTCTGGGCTGTATGTTTCAATATAAAGTAGATTTTCAATTCAGTGACAAATTTCCTCTTTATAATATTATTGCTGGAGACTGACATTTAAATGCAATCTTGGTTCATAAAAGGTACAATACAGGAGGGGAATGATTTAAAAATTTTGCCATAAGTCCTTGAGGATGCAAGGTTGAATACTGTTTGCAGAAGTCAATAAGGTTGTTGTATGCAGGCTTTGTGTGTGCGAGCACAGGGGGCTGAAACAAATCAATTTCCATTGACTTGTCTAGCAAAGGAGCCATTATTTAGAACTGAATAGCCATTGCTCCTATAATATAATGTAAAAACTTACTGTAGGTTTACTGAGAAGCAGGTTATGATGAAATTATTTGTTTAAAAGCAAAGCGAAGATGCCTTCTGAATATAAATTTCAGATATATTGATTAAAACTTGATGATGAATGAACTTTGTTTATTTTCTAAAGCTATTATCAAAAGTACTATCAATCTGACATTGACAATAGAGTTTATTGGTAAAAGGAGTTTGCTGGCAGTTATTCAAATAGAAAAAGCAATTGCAATCCTAGGGAAAGTGACACTATTTAAAGAAATGCAGCAGTAATGCCTAAAGTACCAGCTCCTTTACCTTTTTAAGAGTAGCAGGACCCATAAATTCAGTTCATCAACAGATCCCCTTATATGAGTGCCTGCCCTGAGCTCTGTGCTTTACATTTGCTCTCCTGCTTGGTATATTACCAGTAAATTGTTGAAATTCTCTGTAGTAGTAACATTTAAGGCCGAATCACTGACGTTTTTATGCTTCCCTTTGTGCATGGTTTATGTTAACGGAGGATGACGTTTGAGGTCTGGAAAAGATTTATGCAGTAAAATTGGCTGATCACATCTTTTCTGCATTCTCTGTGCCTCTATGAGCATCTTTTCCCAACCCATTCTACAGCTCAGGGGTGTAAGAAGTAACTCAATGGAGGCCACTTAAAGGAACTCTTGTGAAAGGAGTAACTATCAGCAAAACCAGTTTCTGTGCAGCAAATCATTCTAAAAGGAAAAAAAAGAATTTTAAAAAAAATCCACAAAGTCTGTGAAAATTAGCCTTTGCAACAAGAAAACTTAGTCAAAAGGTGTGAGTACCACTTTAAGAAGCACATTGTAAATACAATGTGAATGAATGCAAGGGCACAGTGACCTCCCTGTGTGCTTCATTTCTGCTCATTATTCGCTCTTCTTTAGAAGGAAAAAAAACCCCCAAACACAACACAAATTCTAAACGATACTGGTTTTGCACTGAAGTTATGCTTTTATATGGATTCTGCTGTTCGGTGGCACAGAGCAGGCCCGGCTTCAGCACAGTGAGATTTCCCCGTAGCATTTGTACAAAAATACTATTCCATCCATTTTCATTTACTCCCAAAATGAACGTGCAGTAAAAGGAATTGCCTTGGACATGTGTCTGTTTGTGGCTGGAGCACCGCATGTGCCATCACATCTGCGACATTCTGCTATGAATGGTTATTGACGGGAATCCCATTTGTGACTTACGGCTCTGCTGCTGCACCGCAGTGACATCAACAAGTTCTCATCTGGGTCTAAGCTCCTTTTCATCTGAGATTTTTTTTATCATTTACTGGAAAAAGTGAACAAACGTAACAAACCAATCCCCAAACCAACGAATGAATGAATGTGAACTGAAAGCAGGGGTAGCCATGAATGGCATTCACAATCAGCTGCTGGGGTTTTTTCAAGAGTAAAACATTTTACAGATAGAGAAAAGCTCTTGAGTTTTCATTTTATAAAGCAAAACTGTTCTTCAGTGAGCGACTGCCTTTAACTGCAGGTAGGTCATGACCTGACTATGGCAAATACGGCAAAGGAAATGCAAACCTAGAACCTGCTTCTTTCTTGAGTGAAACTGAGCTCATTTGGAACAGAGTCCCACCCCCAGTCTCGGTTGTTGTAGGTGAAAGGAACTGGCATAAATTATTGCAAGTAAGAATTCAGTCCTTACGAATCAATATGTGTTTTAATTTGTTGCTCTCTGACAAAGCAACAGAGGAGAGGGATAAGATATGAACTGTCATTAGTGATGGGTCCGTTTGGTTAAGTAAGTGGAACTGATCCTTTAACTTGTAATGTTTTCTGTCTTATGATTTTGGGGTTTATTCTCTGAGAGGAACTGAATCGTTTGACAAAGTGAAAGCAAGGCGATGTACCTGTAACCACGTTTTACTGTGAGCAAAAGGCTGCATACTGTGTATGCTGTGGTTTCTGAGGAGGAGGAAGCAAGTACGCGAAGCCTGGGTATTTTGAAGGCTGCTCTGGATATCTTTTGTTAAGCTCTGGGTGAAGTTGTAGCTTGTGGTCCACAAGTTGATTTCCTCCTTGCTCTTTCGTAGCCCAGGGTTGCAGTTTGAATGTCCCAGTTCTGGCAGAATCCTACAATATGATAAAACTCAGCGGTTTACGTTGCTTTCTGAATTATCAGCATGAATCCACTAGTATAGGAGAGTGCATGAATTCGAGGAGTAAATGTCTAAGCTTTCTTTACTATTTGGATAAATCCTCTGTGGTTACAAGGATCCAGAGTAACTCTGGTATTGGCAACTCCCCCAGCTTTGTACCATCACAGCTAAGAGCTGATCAAGCCGGCTTACTCAGAGTTGTACTTGATTAACATGTTCTTTTGACATTCTGTGTATGCAGCATGTGTTTTAAATTTTAACAATACACAGACCTTATGCTGCTTGTTTGTCAGCATTCTCCTTAAGAATTCTCTGTGCGGAAGAAAAATTGAGTGAAACGCATTGCAAATCAAACAATGCCATTTGTAAGCATCTACTTCAGAAGTTAATTATTATTTATACACCGGAGCCTCTGTAACAGCCTCAAAAGCTATAGCGAGGAAAGCAGGTGAACTCCTCACTGATGAGAGACCATATAACCCTGCAGTCAAAACAGTGTTGGTGGAAATGAGCTACAAATATTCTTATCTCTCAGGTTGCAATCAGTACACTGAATCGATGCTTGGAAGGTCTATCTTGGGCCTGATTTTGTTCTAATTTAAAGTAGTTTTGCTCTTCATTTTTAGATATTCTCTTTGGCAATGCCGCTAAATTACTGTGATAATCGGCTGTCTCTCTTCCCCTGTCAGCTCCTGCCTGCTGTTTCTTTGCTCCAGCACTAGTTGCTTGCCTGGTACCTTGAACTAAAGTGTGGAACAAAAATGAATCTTGGAGGGGAAGAAAATAAAAAGGGAGTTGTGGTCTGTTAGTTCCGCTTCCTGAACTCTGCGGGATCAGAGAGGGTACAGGAGAGGGGACAGGGATACCTGGCTAACAGGTCGGGAAGAGCAGGAATAGGGCATGGAATTAGATCTTTTTGCAGTTGGGTATTACATTTGTCTAACTTTACGTTTGAAGTCTCCCCTTTTCAAGAATTATGGTTTGGTTTTTTTAGTAAGGAACTCCTTAGAAGCTGGTTAAAATAAGTCTTCAAACTCTTTTGCCACTTTATGAACACAAATATATGATAGGATATTTAATTACCTAATACATAAATACCCTTGCTCAGTGCATACATAGGAAGGAACACAAGAACTGCCCAGGAGAAACCGTACTGCAGTTGGAAAACTCATATCTGAAAATGTTTAGGGTAGGGATGAGATATGGAAGTGAAAGACACTGATTAATGTAGAAAATTTACAGGAATGGGGAGGGCAAGAGTTATCTGTGTTCTTTGAATTAATGAGGCACGTGCTTTTAAGCTGGGTGTGCCAGTTTCAAATACTAGTAGATTAATGAGATAGTTTTCAGTTTTCTCACTAATTTAGAGTTTGAAAGGACTACCTTGTTCACAGATCCGGATCTGCAAGGTCAGGCTTGGCTCAAACTCTGCTAAGCTAGCATGCCCTGTCTGAGAAGGGCGTGTTTCCACCTTTAAGGGCATCTCTCCAGTCCTGCCTTTGCTAGCTTGCTCTGGCTCTGTGTTATGTGTAAATGCAGGACACAGCCTAAGAGCACGGTGTCTGCCACGGGCTCTGATGCCTTGGTCAGTGCATTGGCTCTTGTCAACAGGAAAGAGAACTAAGTGAGAGTGCAGAGTGCCCTCCTGAATTTCTGTACAGGAACTCGGTGCCGTGCCCTAGTCACCATGCACATCAAACTCCAAAACCCAAAGAGGAACAATTCTGCCTTTACCTGGGCCAAAGATGAATGCGGCAGCATGACCAGTCACAACAAAAAGAAGAGTAAAAGATTTTCTATTCTTCTCTTCATGACTTTTTCCATATATCAGCTCATGTGTGTCGTCTGTGGACAAAGACAAATTTTCCTTTCTGATGTGTCAATTATCAGTGTATAAGGGAAGGCAATAGAACAGGAGTTTCAGTGCTTAAGGATGCCAAAAAGTTCCTGGATTGCAATGGGAATCAAGTAGCCTCTGCAGGAGTTGATGAAAAAGGAAAGGGGACCATCCAGCTGTGGCCCAGAGGAAGCATAACAGGCTTTTTTTTCCTGGATCACATAATCAGACCTACGTTAGCTGATCATTGAAGCTATATCACAGTAACTTTCTATGGTTATTTAATATGAAACCCAGGACATCATAGAGAGTGCAGAACCCATTAAGAGCAACATTTGAAAAACTGAACGTGGTACTGTACAGCCTTTGAAATTGCTTTTTGCAAGTTATGTCTCACTAATCAAATAGAACCTGTGAGGGAATAAAAAGAACCAAGCAGGGTGTGACAGATACTTATCTTAAGAAGAAAATGGGCATATTGGGTGTTATTGTTTTCTACTATAGTAATAATCAGAATACCCTTACAAGTGATTTTTTCGGTGCCCTGTGTTCAAATGGGAAATCTACAGTTTACCATTTTAAGACATTCCACACTCCCCCCTCTGCCTCCCCCAAGTTAACCTCAGGTGCAACTGCCTCCTTATCTTTTATCTACTGGCTGTTAGATTGTGGTATATGTTTATGGATTTATGTTTTGTGGGGACGACACTTTACTTTATGCGCGCTGAGGGACACAAGGCTGCATTGTGGCTCTGGACCAGAAATGTACAGGGGTTTGTGTGAAGGTGTCAGTAGCTTTTGTGACAGTTCTGGGTGCAGACACAGCATTCAACCAACAGGCTGGCAATTTTCTGCTTTCTCCTAGTGCTGGAGAATTTTCCAGAGAGATTTGCAAGAAGGTGATGTGGTGGGCTAAGGTGTAGTTGTGGTGTTGAGCAGCCAGGAGGCAGATTGCATCTTTCTCTAGCGATGACTTCTGCAGCGAAGGCACAGCATGGGGTCCGGTCTCATCTAGTTCTTAAAGCTGCTGAACAAGGAGTGCTGTAATGCTGAGGCTGCCATGCAGACTTCAGCTGCAATCTTTTGTAGGAATAAGTAATCTAGCCTGTGAAATCATTACCCAGTCCCCAGATGCCTACAAGGCAAGCTGGAGCAGGCAGGCAGGCAGGTAGCCATGACCACTGTAAGTCACGCAGATCCTGAAGTCTGCCTGCCCAGAGAGGACCGTGCAGAGCATAATTACAACCTTTACTGAGTCTGTAGTAGGAAATCTAATCCAGTTTAGTGATCTTATGGTCACAGTTTCTCTTCATCCAGAACATACTATACCTCAAAAATGAGCAGGGTGATGCTGGAAACATGCCCCATATGACTAAGATGAAAAGCTCTTCAACAGAAAGGCAACCTTAGCCCCCTATATAATACATATACGCACACACACGCACATATATATATCTGA
Organism: Neomorphus geoffroyi; assembly: GCA_033558235.1. Taxonomy (NCBI): domain Eukaryota; kingdom Metazoa; phylum Chordata; class Aves; order Cuculiformes; family Neomorphidae; genus Neomorphus; species Neomorphus geoffroyi. The sequence goes on along the minus strand of JAUMJM010000045.1, from coordinate 7,018,982 downwards.
AAGTCTAAACAAAACTTTATAGATGACATATTGGCAAAACACTGCCAGAATAAATTTTTTTTATGTGGGTATAAAAATATGCTCACTGGGTGTAAATTTTATACGCATCTCAAAATCTAAACTTGACAAATTGATGGTTTTGGAAGGCATATGTATAGTTGGGTTTTTTTAAGGTGATAAAAAATTCAAGAGATGTAGGCTCAGATAAAAATAAATGCGATCATATAATGTATTTGATTTAATTTATGAACCACTACCTGTCCTCCTCCTTTAACCGGCTACTCAAGACATGTTAAAATGCTCTGATGCTATGAGAGTGTAAGCTTATCGCCTGAGAATGCTAATGCTTAACATTAAGTGTTGTCCTTGGTTATAAGTGTAGATGGCTCTTTTGTACCACTGTTTACCTGTGCTTGCTGTTATTCGCTATTCTTTTGCTTCTTTCTCAGCTTTGATGCTGTCCAGATACAGTCTCTTTACCTTGACAGTTCCTATTAGCAGCTGCTGTTGTGCATCTATGGTAGGATTGTAAAGAGAGCCTTCATACAGCCTTTCCCTGATTTTTCCACTCCTTTTTGCATAGCGCTTGGCTTTCTTTCACTTAAAGCTTTGATTCTGTAAGAAACACACCAGAGTACTTATCTTCATTAATGCCTAGTGGTCTTTCTACACATTTCATTACACTTGTGTGACTGAGGTAAAACATATCTACCCGATTAAGCTTTCTATTTTGGACTGTCCTAGGAGAGGTTTCAATGAGAGCCTAAAGCTCCTGAAGAGAAATGATACGGGCTTTGTTGGTCTGCTTAAGTTCATAAACTTTCAACTTTCATATGTCAAAAATACATGAAATCTGCATTCCCCGTGCAGTGCCCCAGGCATATTGGCAGGCTCACCAGGCAGTGCATCAGCCTCTTGTCTTCCCTGACGCACCAGAGCTCCACTGCAGGAGGAGTGGAGCCAGGGCTTCTTTTATGCCACCAGCTGAAGTAGTAGTACTGGGTTAAATAACAGTCACAGTAAGCAAAATACTCTTGGATCCTGATAAGGTCCTGTGACCAATGTCAGCATCTCTGTTATGGTCTATAAAGCATCCTGGAAATTGTTATCAAGTGCTTGCTTCTGGCTGTAAACACCTCTTTTCTTATCCGGCAGTGAAAATTCAGTAGAGGACGCTGCACTAATCGAAGAGTGTACTTCAACGCCAGAGCTCCAGATGCAGTATTATGTGGATTCACAATATTTGTAGCATTTCATAGTAAGTAATAACATCTCTTTTACACCCTTGTGCTCTGACTTCTTGCTGCTTCACCACTTTAAGTCTTCCACATCAAAAATGTTAGTGATCATGTTGCCTGTAAAAGTGTATCCGTTCCAGGAAATAATTATGCTTGTTTGGATGGGAGACAACAGGTGGCTGAGCAAACTTCAGACTGGTAGCTGCACACCTCCAGACCGACAAGGCTTAGCTTAGACCTAGGGGGGACAGAAAAACATCAGACTGTGCCTTGAACAGCGCAGGAGGTTTGAAAAATGCAATTGTGTTTGCGGAAAGCTCCCAGAATATACAGCCTGCGTGGCTGCAAGACGATCTCACTATTGAAAAGACTGGCAGTGAGAAACTGCAAACAGGGTGAACACATCATTTATACCCTCCAGCTAGTACATATCTTGGGACAGATGTTTGATGGAAAACATTTGCTGGAAAGAAGCTGAAATAAACAAACATTATTCATTCAAAAGGCAATGATGAGTATTATGAAGCCGGTGAAGGGAGCCAGGGTCGGTAAAAGTTAATTTGGAAAACTTATCTTTGCCAAAACAAAACAATTAGAGTATCTAGAGAAAGCATGGCTGTGTTGGAACAAGGAAATATTCTTGGCAGATACATGATTATATTCTGCGTGCTTCTATTATAAGCAAACGCAGAATCTTGTTCTTCACCTAATGTGATGTTGAATTATTGAATCTTCTTAGTTAAATTGCTTATAAAGGCTCTGTAAAGTCTAAAAAGTGATTGGATATAGTTTAATTTTGCATAGAGTCTGTTTTGAGCACTTTAGTTGTTTATGTCTCAAGTGTGACTTTTTAAAAACATATTTATGATCCCCATCTTAAGCCATTGGTGTAAGTGGGAATCGTGTAACTGCTTTAAGGGTATTAGATCAGGCCTTATATATTTCTCTTCAAGATGTATCTGTAGACTTTGTTAATAAATTACTTTGCACTTGGGTAATCTAAACACTGCAAACTCAATATAGTTTTGGGAGAGGGAGGTGAATTCGGTTCTGCTTCATGTACAAATGAAACCATGAGTTAAGTACTAATTCTTTATTATTGATTACTCAATGCTTGTTGGTAGTGATTTTTGTGAAATAGGGTAGAAATACCACTTCATTTTCAGTTCCCAGGTTACATTTATAGTTGATAGATAAAGCAAAAGTGAAACAACCGCAACAAAACAGAATTGCAAACTGAACACCTCTTATGTAGAAATCGAAGAAAGGATTCTTCCGATACCAGCTCATGAAATGTAACAGTATTTTAAGAAAGGGACTGAGTTAGTTATAGTGAGTTTGAAGAACCCAGATTTGAGGCAGGAATGTGTTCCTGTTATCATATTTGTTTCTGAAACGAAATATTAAATGCCTAATTCTTTCACGTGCATCAACATAATCTCTAAAGATGTTCTTGCAGATTGGCATCTGTTATTTTCCATGTGTGTAACTGGCTTACTGGAGCACTTGGCTAATTTTGTGATATCATTTGCAGTCACAGGCTACGTATATTAGCAGTTTCTTGTTGTTGTTTTACATTTGGCTTTGTGTATTCTGGACTGTGAACTGATCTGGGTAATGCCTCGGGATATGAAAATCTTAGAATAATAACAAAGCTCATTACGGGCCAGAAAGACAATGCATGTGAGAAAAGATTGTGCCTTTTCTCTCTGTTTTTTTTTTTTCCGAGATCACATTTTTTGAGAGACAAAGGGAGGGGAAAAAAGAATACGATTAGGCTGAAATAGCAAGGTCAATAAGTCACTAATGACAGGTTAGATCAACACATGCTAAATTTAGAGTTTTAATGGAAGTGGAAAAGAACCAGCAGAAACATTTTTATTTTATCTGGGTCTGTAAAATTAAAGAAGTGTTGGAAACCATAGAAGAAACCCTGCTTTTAGGCATCTGCTGAGAGGAGTATTGAAATTCTGAATGCTGGAGTGTTTAATGGGAAATTTAATCTTAAGGCGATAGGCTAGGGTAGAGCCCATTATAACACAGAGGTGGTGAAGAGCGGGGAAGGAGGCACGCGGAATGTGAATGACATGACCAGTGTGTTCCTTAGATACGTGATGTATTGTAGGCTGTTAAAAAAGGAGGAGGAGACAGATCTCAAGAGTGGAGGAAACGAGTGCTGCTTTCAAGACTTCACAATAAGTTATTTTTGGCATCAGGCTGCAGAAAGCAAAATTTTCTGAAAGGTAAAACTTTGAGCTTGGCTGAGGAAACTGATCAAACGGGGTGGACACATATTTAAAACTGGGATATGGAAATTATTAGTCAGAAGGGCAAGAATGTGTTTTCCCTCCTCTTGACCCTGCACCGCAGAAGAAAGCTCCCAGTAATGTGCAGAGGTGGCTTGTCTACAGTACGTCCAAGAGAGCAGGATTTCAAAAGACTGCTTGCTTGGGCTTAAAGTGCATTTTTCTTTGTGCATTGAGTTCAAAGCAAGCCTGAAATTGCAAGGAGAATTAAAAGCCATTGTGGTTTCACCTCATTTTTACACAGAGCCCGTTGAGGTTTGAGTGATTTAATCCTAAAGCTGTAAATCTGGGTAAGTTCACCCAGAACTTAGTAAAAGGTTATTTGAAAGAATTGCAAAGATGTCAGAGAACTTTGGCTGAGCTTGTTACTTGCAAGTAATGGAACAGGAGGTCAGGGGACTTTTCCAGGATTTTCAAAGTTGCTGGGAAATTTTCTCATAACTCTGCTTCTATTAAGCCTGTGGCCAACTGCGTCGTAGGTTCCTGCATGAGGTTAAAATACTTGTGCTGAATTTATAGTACGGGACGTTCATGAATCTCGTTATCTAGAAGTGCCCTTGATTTCAAAGAGGAGAATAAAAACAAGGTAAAAAATGCTAAGCACAGAGGTGTTCTTATAATGGTGGTTTTAAACTGAAAAGAGGAGGAGAGAGTGAGGAGAGTGAAGGGAGTATTTGCACACAAAGTAGTGAAGTAAGAGTTTACCAGGAGTCAGTATCCTTGGTTCCTTGGTGAGAAGGGGATCTCTCTTTCTGCGATGACTGCCCATATAGTGGCAATTGCTTGTTTCCCAGTTTATATCATGCAATCTGTGAAAGGTTTCTGAATGGCTGCATTGTGGTGCTCGTGCTTAGCTCATACTCTGATTAAGTGAATTTTTTCTCATGCTCCATGGTAGCCATGACAATTCCTACATTTTCCTCTAGCAAAAAAGAAACTGTTCAATGAATAAATCCCTCTTGAAATTCTATGCATTTCCCTCTAATAAGCTCCTCCTCTCTTTCCCCTCCTTCCTAGCCCTTTTCAGGCTTCAAATCACCAGCAAGCCCTGTATTGTGCTGTTCGGTTTGGGAACCTGCTGTTCCATGTCTCCCACCCGCTCCTTGAGAAATGCTGGGAGCATGAGCCCAAGCAAGTATGAAGTGTCATTCCCTGCCTCTGTGCCACGGGACTCGATGTTGCCTCTATTAACTACTTGCTCACTTACGGTTAGGGAGTGTTTCAAAGTCAAAATACCTGTTTCCTTACAGGTAGGTGCTTGGATGTACCGGGACCATGTGGGGAAATGCTTGCACAAAACTGACACGTCAAAATCGCTTACTGTTTCTGAAAATCTTGGTCAAAGCTGTCCTTGAATATAGGCATGGAGCTGAGGACAGCGGTGTGTTTCTTGAGGATAATTTTTGCCTTTAATGACTAAAATAGCTGTTCCATAAATAGTCATAAATTTTGGATCATTATCTTTTAATCAAGCTACTGTGCTACACCTCTAGAAAATTACCGCCTACTGAAACAGAGATACAGAAATATCTTGAGTGTCTTATTAAGCATTTTCAACTTAAAAAAAACCCTTTTAAAAGATTGAGATTTTGCTCCCAATCGTGCTGATATCAATCTTGGATAACAATGCTGATGTCAATACAGTCACATAGCTTGCCACTGGTGTAAATGGTGTCAAAATCTGGCTTTATATCCAAGACTTTCTACCTTAAAAGCCAAATAATTGTTTCAAAATCATTTATAACTCTTCCGAATTCTGCTTTCTGAAGAAAATCTTTCATTACCTTTTAAAATCTATGGGACCATTTTAGAGTAACGGCAAGGGCCTTTCCTTTACGCTCATAATCAGTATCGATTATAATTTGAGATGAAGAGTCCTCAGGTAGAATAACATTACTGCCTGATTTAATAAGGTAATTGCTATCTTTATTCATAAATATTGTGTTTTATTGCCTTCTGTTAGTGTGGTACATGTGGGATTCATAATTTATTTCAATTACACCAGCCATCAGAGAAGCCAGTGAAATGTGATATTAGCGATGTTGCTTTTACCGTAGCACCATAGATTTTCTGGAAATGGACAGGCTCATCTTCTATGTGACAAGAGCCCTTTTCCTGTCTTTAAAAAGCACCTGGTATATGTGCCGAGCAGGTCTAAATAGTTAAAGAAAATTAATCTAGATGGCTTAGGACATGTTCAACTGGAGTACCAGGAATTTGAGCTAAAAGGAAGAAGGGAGGGGTGAAGGAGGGAGACAGAAATGGGGAACTGAAAGAGAGTAGACAGGACAGAAGAAAGGTGAGGCTCAGAGGTGATGAAAAGAAGGAAGGCTAAGAAAGAGAGCGGGTGTGAAGTGCTACAGAAGCAGTAGAAGAACTGCAAAGGCGTTCCCTATCTCAAAACACTTTTGGCTGGACAAAAGGACTGGTAGGCAATAGTGAACAGAAGAGAAATTGGTTTTCCTCTGATTCCTAAATTTGTGGGCTCACTGAAAATTTCACCTAATCTACAATTCTCAAGAAATGCAACACTCTGAAACTTTGTGCTGCTTTACTTCACACCCTCATTTTGCCACCCATAGTCTGAGTCACACTCTCCCTCTCACCAAACCTCAGAGCTCCTGAAGCTTGTGCTGAATAATAATGGACTTGTTGGTACCTTTCAGGTCTGTGATGGGGTCCTATGGATTACGGACCTAGATTTTGCTGGGACACAGACTAAAGCCCTTTTCTTTGACTTGGGCTTGTGGCAGGATCAGAAGTGGCGGTTATAGATCTGTGATTCATTAGCAGTGGCTGTGGGAAGGACTTGTAGAACCTCTAGTAACTTTTTGTGATGCTATAACAGATAACACTGCCAAAAAGATGTTTTGCAGGGAAAGTGTGAGGCATTTCTTGTCATCATACAGCTTTCACGAAGCCTAAAGCAATGCCCACTATCTTTTATTATTTATAAAAGAGATTTGTTTTTTATCATGCTGGAAAAGACCGCTTTTTTTACTCTGTGAAGTTCAGGCAGGTCAGGAGAGAATATTGGAAATTGAACTTTTCAACCTGGTGGCCCCTGCTGCCATGGTAGGCAGCAGTCTGACAGGAACACAAGTTCAGCAATACAGAGTAATAATGAAAAATGTAGCTTTGCAACTTCTCTCTGTCAATAACAAAGCTCATCTTTTTGTGCCAGCAAGACATTGCATGCAGGACACATTTCAAATTCAGTTAATCTCAAAATAATTCAAAAATCAAAGAGCTTATTCAACCATCAAGACATACCAGATTGACTCACTGTGTATTCATGGAGGGGATAGGAGAGAGAAAAGAATTCGATATCAGAATCAGTAAAAGCAGCACTAGTTTTTTGTTTGGTCTAAATTGTTTTTAGACCACATGAGCACGCTATGAATACTAAAAGAGATACCAAAAAGAATATTTTATGATTGTGTTGTTTGCATTACTCATCGAGGAATAAAATTCCCCAAGGTGGCAGTTGTACATATGTGCACATGCTCTTTCTGCCTCACTGCAAGAATGTGCTTATTTTTGACATTTTTTCAGGGCTGCGTATGCATCTGCTGTCAGCGCACACCTGACACCCAAACCCACTGTCAAAGAGCAAGTGCACACACAGCTGGTGGGCTAAGATTTTGCTGCGGTATTGGTATTTGTTTACCCAGTTTCGATGTTTGGCATTTTGAGTGTTGCATGGAGAATAATTTGGACATTTTTAGAAATTGAATTGCTGCTGTCAAATTAATATGTATTTCTGACAAGGCACCTGCTAGAGATAGACAGTGCCTATAGCAGGTGAAGGTATATGAATGGCAGTTTCTTGTTAAGTAGAAGAATGTGTTTACCTGTAAAACATGAGGATGCAGGACTGCACCTCAGATTAACAGTGTGGTCAGCCAGTGCTGCTCTGTGCCGCTCAGAAGGGAGCAAGGGAGGTCACCACGTCGTTCAGGTCACTGAGGTTTGGACCAAGAACTATGGTAATTGGGAAGCTGGTAAAACAGAGGAGCGTGTCCATGAAGATGAGCACAGGGAATATCTGGGAGCCCAAGGGTTACTCTTGGTTGTGCTACTTGTTTAATGCTCGGCTTAGGCTGAGCTGTTGTAGGTTGTATGAAACAAAGACTCCCCTCACTGCTACACCTAACACTTCTGAGCAAGAACAGATTATATGGCAATAACTTCCTTTCATCTCTTAGGCTTTAAATTTATGTTATTCGCATTTTATCTTTTATAGGGATCTTAGAAGTTTTCCAGACACTGAGCACTGAATTGTTGCAGACACACAACCTAGTTCCACTGTTCTCTTGCATGAAGTGTGAAGGACTTTTATTCTTGAAACTTGTAGACAGCTGAATAAACTAATTTCTTTCACCTGTTAGTCACCCAGGCTTTGTTTCTCTTTGCACAGCAGACCGTAATCCAATATAAGTCAATTACAAACCCCTCTTTTTATTGTCAGTCAAACAGTGAAGATGGTAACAGTCACGAAACGCTCACCTCTATTCAATAGGGAAGTGTGCCAGCATGGAGGTAAAAGGCATGATGTGACATGAGATGACTTTCATTTCCATGGAGACTTCACCAGGGTGATGCTTGCAGAACTGGGATCGTATGATAAGCGTTTAACCAGCTAACAGCCAAATAATGAAACCCTCCCCCCAAACCTCATGTGATTTCTGTGTAACCTGGAAAGATGATTCATTTTTTCTTCACATATTCCATGCCATAATTCATTACTGAATGATGTGTCTGCTGTAGAATAAAAATTTTAAGATTCTGCTTGGAGCAGGAGCTCTTGGGTCATGTGGCTGTTTGAATTATGTATTTCACTGTCTTGCAACCCACTCAGTAGTGTGTGTGTGTAAGTCTGGGAATGCCACTTAATTGTACTTGTAAAGAGGATTAGTGTTTTAAGAAGAGGTAGATGGGGGAGTCCACTTCTTTACCTTGTCTGTGGCAGTGACCAAATATCAAAAGTTACAGGGAAAATATGTTTTTTCTCTCCCTGTCTCCAGCAGCCAGATATTTTCACTAGTTTGCAGATATGTGGTAACTGTTCAGGGTGTATAACACTCCTTACACATCCCCGTATCATCTGTTTCCACTACTCGTGAGATCTTTAGTTCCCCTCCAAATTGAAGTCATCAATGGCATGTCAGGGCACAGGGAGCCTGGATGTAGGGCTGTTAAGCCAGCTTGCTGTGTATAATTGTCCCGTAACTCTGGCTTCTCATGCATTTTGGCAATATTTATTCAGTGTACTCACCTGAAAGACCTTTTCTTACCTTATAATATATATAAAATTTCATCAGACTTTTGTTGTCTACCCAGGCAGCTCTGCTGCAGATTTCTCAACTCATTGTCAGTCCGTGGAGCTGTGATAAATTGGGTCACACCCATGAGGGAGAACAAAAGATAAAAGCAGATTACAAGAGCATATTTGCTGTTGAACTCTTGCTTTAGTTGTTCCTTGTTGACATGAGTGCAACTATATGTTCTTCATGTTAACATCAATTATTTATCTTCCTTTGGCAGCACGCCACTCTTCCACCTGCTTTCAAGTGACTGATGTGGTGAAGTAATGAGAGCTGGCACACCGTGCGCCAGCCAGAGGGGCATGGCTTGAACAATGTATGCTCTAGCTCTTACACATAACTTGTTTTCAGCAACATAGATGTGGTCACTTCTTTCCTTCCTTGTTCACAAAGGGTCTGGCCCAACAGAGCTGGTTTGTTGTCCACCATACACGGGCTGCATGTGATGGGGAGAAGATTAATTAAGCAAGGGCTGATGTCTGTACTAGCCCCATTTTCTCACTTTTCACTCTCTGAAAAGGGCACATCAGCAAAGCAGGGGTAGGCTGGCTTCTACACTGCTTGCTTACACAGTAACAAGAGCTCCAGGAAGTATTGTCAGGTCCCTGCCTGCTAATAAAATAAAAGCCAGTAAAACTCTTAACAGCCTTTTGTGCTGTATGTGGCCATTGATTATGAAGGATTAGAGTTGTTGCTATTGACAAGCTGAATCAAATTAAAAACTGCTGCTGACTGTTCCAACTCTGGTGAGTGAAGAGGACAAAGGCTGGTGCTTGTCTTGCCTTCCAAAAGTAACATGAAGGAATAACCTCCAAGATCAGGACAAAGCATTAATGAAATGGAAAACAGCTTAAGGTTCATTCTCCAGTGATCAGCTCTGCAAAGCTGCATCTTTCTTTTCTCCTTTAGGCCCAAAGTTATAGACTTTTTCTCTTTGCTATTGTCAACTACGATTGCTTGCAATCAACCCTTTTAGCTGTCTAGCTGGAACCATTTATTTTTAATGTAAAAGACATAGGCAATTTACAGCAAATAGTAATGGAAATGTATTACAAATGTTAGAGGTTTTGAGCAGGCAATATGTTATAAAAGTTTATGTACCCATTTTACACGTGTACAGCTCTTCAGTTGTAATGAAAAGGACTAGTTAACATTATTTCTTACATCTTCATTCTCATTAGTGCTTTTCCCACATCCCAGCGCACTCTAGTTCATCAACTGTTGCATTAGAAATACACAGAGACTTGCACAACATAAGGAGATATCCATAGGTTCTGTAAAGCCTTCTGATTATGAAAGGTTACTAATTACCTCGTGGAAAAGAATGTTGCTGTGCTAGCTTACAAAAGTGTCAGGAAAGGGATGATTCTTACTAAAGCCTTGAGTATCTAAGCATTTTAATTTGTGTTATCCATGAAGGATGAAACCTCTATCTGTATTAGTAAAAATACATCAAAAATGTCTGGATTTTAAGGTTGTTAATCTGCTTTGGAATTTACAGCTATTACTCTTTTTCTGAAACAACATATGGTTTTGTGCCAAATTCCCAATTAGTGTAAGGAGCAAAGCAGGTATTACATTAGCTGTGGAAATCCAGATGTGCTTACAACAGAGCATGCTTTCTCCTGAAAGAAGGCTTTGCTCAGATTTGTTGCTATAGGTTCTGCTAAAAATTTAAAGTTAGGAACAAAATCCGTTATCCACTCCTTGCTGTTGAGTGTGATGGAAATCCCTTCCCTTCTGTAACAATGTGTAATTTGGAGTGCACAGGTGCATGTGATTCTTCTTTATTGGCTGCATGGAAAGGGCAGACTGGAAGGATCCACTAACGTTGCTCTTCAAACACAATCTCCTTTGAGATAGTTTGGAAGTTTAGATATTTGACTAAAATCATGTACAGATCTGAAAAGTATGGATTTATTAGATCACTTATTGTGTTATCATATCTTTGTTTCTCATATTTTCATAAAAAATACCTTCTGTTCCTTGTTCCAAGCAGGCCTGGGTGTATGACCTAGGCAGCTCTAGTTCTGATGTCCCAGCCATGCTGAGCTGCATTTGACCTTTCTGAACCAAAGTTTAGGCTGAGTAGAAGCACAATGCGGAAACAAGTGGGTGGAAAAACTGATAATGGAGGACGTCCAGAGCAGATGCATTTTCTCTGACAGGTGTTTCTCAGTTTCCTTCTGCTCATTTCCTTGCAGACATGTGCAGGAGTTGGTTGTTGTGGTATAAAGACATTCCCTGAAGAAGAAAATTTCTTAGTATGGCTGAACTATTTAAATAAAATCACTCATTATAAATATATTTAGGTATCTAAACATGTTTACCTTCTTCCTTGAGCAGGGGTCTATAACTGGAGCTATGTTGGCTAATCTCAAAGCCTAGAATGTGAGTTCTTGAACGCTATTCCTTACAACGGACATGAGTGCTTAGGAGAAATAATTTCTGATACTTCTGGACGAGTTAGCAGCTGTGGCCCACTGGCTTCCAATGAGATTTGTGTACAGGATGTTCAGATTGATATGTCTGAAAATTCTGATCTTAGAGCTATTAGCAAGAAGACACATGGCAGGTTTTGTATACAGCTAACCTGAATTTGCATCTCTTGATCTTTCCAAAAGAATGATGATTTAAATGCTGTTAGCACTGATGGCAATTACAATGCTAAAAAACTTTTATTTAAACAAAAAAAAAGAAAGAAGAAATTTCTTTCTTATTCTAAATAACTCTTCTGAGGTAGAACCTGCTTGTTTTTCATTACTGCTGTTAGGAGGAAATTTAAAAGGAAAAAAAAAACCCAAAATGAAGGGTAGCAGAATTCCTTCAGAAATGGGGAATAGGAAGTGAGGCAGAGGCTTTCCATTTATGAAGGCAAGAAACAGCAATGAATGTCTGTGAATCTTTTTGCTTGTACATACCATGCTAACATATATAAATCCCACTGTAGGTGATTTTCTAGGTAAAACTGACTGAGTTTGTAAGTGATAACTTAATTGATCAAAATCACCTTTTAATTCACCAATTCATCATAATCAAATGCTTTGCCTTCCAAAATCATTCACCAAATGAGTGAGAAAATTAATTCTCTGTGTTTCTTTGATCGTAAATCGTTTGCGATAAACCATTTTCTCTGAAAACAAGATTTATACATTTTGGGTTAGTAGATAGATCCCACAATATTTTGTTCCCGCTCTTACAGCGGATCCACTTATAGGGTCCTGCTTCCTTATGTCAGTGTTTGTCCTGATTTTACCCGAATTTGCTGGGATATCGAGGCTAAGGAAAAAAGTTCACAGAAGTCTGCTGTATCTTTTAGCTAACTTAACTTAGCAGTTAAGCATGAAATGTCTCCAATGTGACAGACAGTTAAATGATAAAATACCTTTCTAGTAACTACTGAAGATAGGAAATATTATGTGAGAGGGGCAGGAAGTGTTTCAAAGGGCACTTGATAATAAAAGGTCTTCGAGTGTTGCTTGTAAGTGATTTATTGATTTATTCAGTGTAGCATGTGAGACTGTACTGATTTATACAGTGCATATACAAGAGCTGTGTCATTACAAACTGCAAACCAATCTTTAAAATTAGTTACTGTCCAATAGGTTTTGGAAAGATATACCTGTCCTGCTGCCACCCAGCCCAGAGCACGATGATTAGTTGAAGATGAAAGTTGATCTGAGCAGATCAAGGCTCAATATTAGGTCAAGCATTTTTAACATAGATTTATGAACCAGGATTCCGGTTCATTTTGTGTTCTCTTGGGAAAGAAAAAAGTACTCCAACATTTTAATTTTCAATATCTTAATTTTCAATGTCTAGAACTTTTGTTCACTTTTCTAATGGCATTTTCCTTTCTGCTTTCTCTAGTCTATCCAAACTCCCCTTTTCTTTTTGCATCTACTCTGGGGTTGCCAGTACACTATAAGCTATATATCTTAATAGTGATTTCTGCAGATCCCAGGCATGGGTATTAGTCTATTTCAAGATGCGTAATCCTCCTTTTGGTTCTTGTTGTCTCACGTTCATTCCTAAATGATAACCAAGATCAGCATTACTATAGATACATCTAGTTTTCTAATGATAAAATTCCATCTGAATGGCACGATGTACACATAATAAACATGTAAGCATCTACCACTTGCAAAGGATGGGAAACCGAAGCCTCTGAAGAATTGATTCTGCAAGGCATAAAGACCTTCAACTCTAGAAGAAAGTCTGTTACCCTGGAAATGGTTGCTAGGGCAAAGAAGTGCCTTTTGACACAGATTTCTCATCTTTAAAAGCAAAAATCTCATGACATAAAATGAAATCTTGTGGCTTATGTGTTTCTTAAAAGAAGCCCAAGACCTGTGCTGTTTCATATTTCTCCAATATGAAAGCTTTTACTTGTCAATACTTGATGATCTGAAAATCCTTTGAGCCCTTTGCACTCACCAAGGAAATTACAAGAGCCTGGACTGCACTGGTAAACACATGGCACTCTCGGATGTACCGACTGTGATCTGTGCAACCAGCGCAGAGCTGGAGCCCAGCTTCCAAATGAGACTTTTCATCGAACAGCAGCACAGCCAAGTGCAAGGAAAAGACAGCAGTTTTGCCCATTCCTGTTTGCATTCGCACAGTGCCCAGAAGCTTGGCCTCAGGCTGTGAAGGATAGCAGTGTGCTGTGCCCTGCACTGACATTGAACAGGCAATGTGGTGGTGTATGATGGGACGAAAGTGGTTACTAAAGACGGGGGAACACAAAGAAACAGTGTGGTGACAGTAGATGGCATTCTAGGTCTCACGACACAACTGTCCAAGGCTGGTCATTCCCTAGCTGTAGTAGCAAAGAAATCTTTGTGGAGAGAGTTGAGGGACTGTAATAAATAACTTCGAAGACGTTCAAAGAGAGTTTCTTCCTAGCATGAAGGATGCTGTGGCATAGAGGATGAATCTGCTTCGTATCGTTGTAGCAAGTGGATGCTGAAGGCAGAAGTCACTGGTTGAAGAGAAGCAGTAGTCAGTTTCACAGTGCAGAATGAGAGATGACAAGGCAAGACAGGCAAGGAAGAGCTTAGAAAATGAATATGCTTTTTCTTTGGTACAACAGAAAAGAAGGTGCCAAAGGAGGACTGATGTGGTCAAAGTGTCAGGATCGGAAAATAATCTTTTCCAAAGTGTTGCAAATGGATGTGAGCAGTGCAAGAATTGCATTTGCCAAACCTGGAAAAAAGTTGTTTTAATAAAGACAAAAGGCATCGGGAACCCACAGAGAGCTTTTCCAGTGGAATCTGATAAGAAAAGCTGTATCTGAATTTGTTACATAGAGAGCATCTGCAGGATTTACATATATGTTGGATTTGTGGACAGAGGGAAGGATATGAGTTAAAGGTTATCCCAGGTTATGGATTGCAGCAAGTGGCTCTGTACTGCCAGCAGTGACTGAGGAAAAGAATGAGGAAAAGATTTGTGAAGTCTTGCCATGCTAAGCTTAAACTAATGACTAGATATCTCTGAGGAGATTTTAATTCAGGCAGGGTATGTTGGAGCAGAGAGATACTTTTGTGAGTTGCTAGGATAAAAATATAAATTGAATTTATGTTTTCAAATCAGCTCTGGGCTGCTAAAGTTGATGGTTCCTCTCCCATAGGAGAAGGAGGGGAAGGTGTGTAGGATGTATAAGTGGAAAAATTGAGCTGGAAAACATGCCACAGTCCACATCATTCATGACAGGTGACCAGATATGAGGTGATTTAGTGGGGCTCACATAACATGGGGAATGATGGCCATGGAGCAGCTATGGAGCCCTCCACGTTTTTGCAGTTGTAAAGGGTAGTTAGTTGGTCTGTTGCTGCCTTAGTGACTATAGGTGCTCATTGTAGAAGCAATTCCAAGTCTTGTTTTATCTTTGGGGAAAGGAGAAAGCTCATGTTTCAGTGTATTTTTTCTCACTCTATCAATTTTTCATCTGCCTGTTGAATATAATTGCTGAGCCCAGTGTGTATGTTATTTCCTCTTTGCCTTTGTATATATAATTTTAATTTGTGCCATAAACTCAGACTGTTATCCTTTCTTTGTTTTTCAGCATATTAATGAGAAACAGGAGGGCGGAGGAGACCAGGATATTTTAGCTGTAGTGGTTTCAATTTAGCATTCTGAATGCACTTCATTAGCTGAAGCTGTTTAACAAAGTGTGGGGTTTTTTGTTTTTTAATACAGTCTGAATTCTGGAAGGGCATGCTATACGCCCACTAGGTAAAATACATGCTGTTCTTCTGTGCTGCTGGTTTCTGTGCTGAAAATTTCCTATTATCTCCCCTGGAATAATGCTCCTAGGTTGTATGAGATGGATGCAAGCCCACATTGGTGCAGCAGCTGATCACTGCTGTGACATTCAGCAGGGAGTGCGGGATAAATTTTCAGAGCAGGTACCAGGGTGGAGCGTAGGAGGTACAGCATTCCCCGAGGCCATTCCCAGCTCAAGGGAAGGGGCTGCTGTATGGCAGGTGCTAAGTGTAGTAAACCAGCTCTGACTGCTTGCAGTGACGTGGGCAGATGAGGAGAAGAGAAGGGCAGGGCTGGCGGGACACTTGTGACACAAGTTTGTATTTTCATCCCAGGTGACCTCAGTGAGATGTTTTATGGGTTGACGGGCTACCTGAATGGCACTGAGCCTAGGCTTTCTGAACTGTCAGAATCACAAACGTCAGAAAACCAGATTATAGTCTTTGTTATCTTTTGATGACTCTGGTCCCACTTAATTCTTTGCTCTCCTTGGAGTCTTAAAATGTACTGTTAAACTACATAAAGTTGGGGTCACCGTTGATTATGGACTATCTTTTGATAACTGTTTTAGTGGCCTCACAAAACTTTGTTCTCTGGGATAGTCGAAAGATATGGCCAGTGCCATTGCAGGAGAATGTCATGCTATTAATTTCTTTCTCTATTATGTGCCAACTGGGCCACTGGAATGTAGGGCTTCTTAAACTTTTCATGTTAGAGTTCAGCTGCAATCCTGCTCCCAGCATTCAAACTTGTAAAGACTATTTGTATTGTCACCTTAAGCATCATCTGACTCTGATTGTGTTATCTTAAACATCTTCTCGAGTGCTGGGGCTCCTGCTGGGCTGAGGGTGCTGCTGCAGAGGGGAGGGGGAGGTGCAGCAGCAGCTGCTGCCCTGGCACATCTGACTGCACATGCAGACCCAGAGCGTTCAGGCAGAGGTTATTCTGGCAGGGTCTGTTGAACTGCCAGTGACCCTGGAGCCCCCAGACCCAATTCCAGAACCTTCCCCAAGAAGCTTCTGTGCATGAGCTGGTTTGAGAACTTTAAGAGCAAGACCAGCCCTCATAGGCCAATGAGGCATGAACTTGCCTTATAAATAGAAGCCCACCAAAAAGGCAGGTGCATGCATCCAACACCACATGGGACCTGGCTGAGGATGCTGCAGAAGAACTGCAGGACCCTGTGCTCTTGAAGACCATGTTTTCCAGCGGCCCATGCAGTGATGACTATTCTTCTTTCTCTTTCCCCGCCACTCTTTTATTTTCCTCTCTCTCTCACCAGATCTCTTTTCCGTGGCACTCTGGTGTATTTGCTCAAATCCGACTTGTGTTGTAGTTTTGTCCAGCGGCCCTGAGGGTATCAGATTGGGATCTGCTTTTGCAACTTTGGGAAGCTACAGCTTGGAGTGTACCTCAAACAACGGCAGCAGAATTTCGGAAAAAAACCCTTCCATATTAGAGTTGCTGGAACTTTTATTGTGTCAGGAGAAAATATGTGTAAAGCTGACCACCTCTGAGTTACTTGCTGCTTGCGTGATGTTTTTGTCATACACGGACTGCAGTGTGACCAGTGTGTTTGCTCTTGTTGTACATAACTTTCAGGTTTAAGATATGTGAAAAATAACGTCCCTAACACAAATTTGCAAAGAAGTAATTGTTTTCACTTGTGCAGCTTCTAGTACTAAGGAATGACCAATTCATTTGGGATTTATATGCTGATTAGTAATAATGCTAAAATCGATAGGCTTCCAGCTGTTTGCTCCCTATGGAAGCAACACATACAGTCTCAAAATCTATTATTGCAATCACTAAGAATCAAACCTTGCCGTGTAGGGAAAAGTCCACACATCAGTATTTTTTCTGACCAGCTTCTATTTGAAAATATTCTAATGTGTTCAGAGCTGTTATGAAGCTTAGTTATGTATTTCCGTTTTCTCTGCATGAATTCAATAAACAGGTAAGAAAAAAATCCTAATTTAAAGTATAATTTATGATAAATTTTTGGCACTGCTAAGTTTGATCACAGAAAAATTTAAATATTGGAGCTTTATTTCATACTTACGATGTCTGCTGTGGCAAAGAAGTTTAACTGCAGGACTTCCTTCTGAAAATGCAAATTGGATTTTTCAACAGGATGTTCATGAGTAAAAGATGTTGCTGCACAGTGAGACTTTTTTTTTTTAAGTAGTTCTGCTTAATGAAATGTATAAGAATGTTCTATTGTTCTGTCAAAATAGAAATGATGTGCTTACTCTATTTCCTGCTGTGATCAACCAATCTGGTAATTTAAATCTAAATGTGCCATAATCTGGAACACCAGGAGAATTAGGAAAAATCAGAAGGATATCACCCACATTTACATTTAATAGATGGCCTTTTGAGGTCATTTTCAGCTTAGTGCTGTCCTTCCTTGCTGAAAACAAAAACAAATTTCCTGGAAATAATATGAAAACAGCAAAAGTGCATCAATTAAGCCACAAGATTCAACAGGGCATATTTTAATGGGCCATTAAGCCTGGGTTGTATGGTGAAGTACCACGGTAAAGGGCGGATTACTTAAAGTACCAACAAAATACATTAATGATTAAACATGCCATGTAAACAAATGGTCATATTACAACTAAGTGGCCTGATTGCACAATCATATTTAGTGGTGTATTAAAGGAGGAGGTTTACAAACAGCAAATTAAGAATTGGGTCCAGCCCATTAAAATAAGCCTAAAGTTATTTTAAAACCCTGAACTATACAATACATACAGTTTTCCCAGTAATATCCCTCCACGATTGAGGGAAGAAATGTGTGGATTGAATAATTTTCAAAATCAGTGATTTGATTAAGTGGCTGGCAATATGGCTTTCTCGGCACATTTGTATCTGAAAAGGCAAGTCCTGTTCTGAAGCACCTGGACTTAAAGAGTAAGAGGAGCTCTAAGACTCCTGTGTCACTTCAAGTGACTGTGAAGGACAATTTCCATGGACCTGCTCCCCACACTGGGTAACTCCCTGCAACTTATTTTCAGTCAGCTCCTGGATGGAATGTATTGTCCATCAAGCCGGCTTATTTTGGAAGTTTCACAAATCTCAGAATATTTTGGAAATGCCAGTTCTAGGTGCCCCAGAGTGGCTCTTGGTGTAGTGGTGTTACTGGGCAAGGCTGAAAGTAGTCTCACAGCTCTTTTCAAATGTGAAACTGTGCCACTGACTTGCAGCATACATAAAAATAGTTTTTCTTGGTGTAACGCAAAGACAGAGCAGTCCTGTATCAGTTAAGCTTCAGGACTCAAGGAGTTAGGCTAAAAAAGCTAAGGTGCTCTTGCAGAGGACAGGTTGCTTTAGTGCTTTAAAAATATATTGTTGGTTCACTTACATGTGACAAATGAAGAAAGATTCCAAACCTACATGTTCCTCAGCGTGGGGATCAGGTGCATTCTGGTACCACACCAGTGTTTCCCTGATACAGGAACAGGGTGTAGGCAGTGTTAATGAAGGGGGCCACAACCTTGTTGACTTACAGGAAAACCTTACCTTCTCCATGTACGTGGATATTTCCAAATATCTTTGTGGCTGTTTTCTCTCATCAGAAACCTAAATGCCTTCTTTGATCTGAATAAAAGCTCAAATCAGTAAGGTCCTTGCGCACATTCAGACCTTATTCAGTGAGAAATATTACTAAAGCACCCACGAGGACTTCCGACAGAAATCCAGATATCAACCACAGTGAGTCTGGGTCAAGCTTGAAGCACTTGAACACAACGTAAATGTGTATTGCAGCAGCTCTGGTGAGTTATACTTTGTGTTGCTACAGTTAGATTGCGCATTTGACTTTTTGTGCTGATATTGAGTGCGTTCTCAGTTGAGACTTTTCCCAATAAAACAGGAACGGAAGAGATGTCTGGAAAAATGCAGCACCAGAGAAAGTATTGCTTCCTTCTCAGTTCACATCAAGCCCAAGAGCAGTAGTTTATGAGAAGCAAATAATCCCTGTTTTCAGGAGAGTCTAAATTGAAATTTTTCAAGGGATTGATTTAATTTATCTTTTACTGACACTATTTGAAGGTTTTGAAAAATGACTTGCAGGTGCAGAGGTTGGAAGCAAAATTTCTGCCCCAGCTGGTGAGTAAGCTCAGGTGCAAGTGACTAAGACTAAACCTAAATTCTAGAATGTGTAATTGAGTGAACAGTGGTTTCTGATTACTTCTTCTTATGAAAGGACTTGCAAGAAACTTTTTCATTTTATTAGGCTGCATCAATTCACAGCAAATGGATTGCAGGGATATTTAACATTGCAGCAATTTCCTGTATAACACCATCCCTTACACACTGGGAATCAACAGCATATAATGGGCATTATACCCATGTTTCCCAAGAAACCATTTTCATTCTATAGTTGGTCCATCATTTATATGAATCAAGATGGTAAAAAAAGAGAAAATAAAAAAAACCCCACATTGAAAACAGTGTGGGCTGTGTGTAATTTCTTCTTGATGGCTTTTAATGTATTACTGATCTTAACATATGGCAAATCGTGCAGGTTCTTTCTTTTTAGCAGTGCTGCCTCTGGTAAGGCACTTTTACCCTGTCTTTAAACAGTGTGTGTTCTTAAGCCTACACCTACTGAACATCTATAATAGAGAGGTATAAAGAGAGCTATTTAATGTGTGGTGCTTACTGTGCGTGCTTCAGCTCCTCTGGAGCAGGAAGAGATTTGTGACGCTGTGGCTTGTAAAAACAAACAGTAGAAAAACTTTATTTTAAAAACAATGGACCCCACCAAGAATAATTGAAGGTGCTGGTGCCTGGACTGTACGGATGCGTTGCTGGTAAATGTTGGTGCTGGTAACTGGGAGGGCCTTTCTTTCAGTCACCTTTAAAAAGTAAGATCCTAATGAAAAGCAATATTCAGTTCCAGCTTCCTTTTACAAAACTAGAAACTACTCAGAACCTTTTTATTAAAGCATAACTCCCTTCTCAACCGGTTTGTGCTAAGAAGTCCTTCTGTTTTTCTACAGAATTATGCCATTTCTTCTTGGCGCTTCTCTTTCCCCTGAAACCCTGCATTTACAGCCTTCCTCCTAAGTACTTGGCATCTCCAGGCCTCTCTGCCAGTCGTTTTTTAGCTCTTCTTTCCCTTTTAGAGAGCTGTGTTCCTATTCCTTATGCTTTTTGCTTTCTCTTCTCACTTAAATCAGTAGCAAAACTCGCAATAACTCCTCTAAGAGCCCGGCTGACCCTGCCCTGCTGCCTAGGACACTGCTCTCCCCCCCTTTAAAGGACTGTGAGCTTGCTGCAGACTTTCCTGCTCTGAGCAGCCTCTTTGACCTTCTAACATGTGTTAAAGGTTGCATATAACATATAAAATAAAATCTCACCTGCGAAGTAAGCCCAATCATTATTATCTAACTCTGGTGCTCTGCAGGGTCAGGAAGAGGCAGCTGTTACTGTCAGGGCATGCGGGTGATACTGGAGTGTTCTCAGATACCTCTACAAAATAGTGGGAAAATAAACACTTCAGGCAACAGCAGAGCTTCTCTTTTAAAAGAGAGAAATATTCCTGTACTGGATAAAAGTGCAGCACCGCAGTGAAAGTATTATCCAGCTTTTAGAAATAACTTGTTTTGACGTAATCACTGAATGCTGTGAGACTGCTGAATTGCTGCTTGGGCTTTCTGGGGTGGAGAACTGCTCTGCTGGCAACCTCGCTGATGGCTCAGGCTTGAGTGTTCTTCAACAACGTTTACTCCTTTAACCTCCTTTTTAAGCAATTGAAGTTTGATAACCATCTTGGCTACTAGACTTACTAGTTTTTTAGAAAGCTGTTTTCTTAGCTCATGAGGAAACAACTGAACCGGTGAAACATAAAGTGTTCTTCAGGAGGGGCAGGGAGGAATCGAAACCAGAGTAGCTCGAAGCTGAAACTGGTTTATGTGTTCGTGTTCAAGTGGTGATAACTTTGTCAGATCCAAGTGTCTACAAAGTCTTCTTACTGTTCTGACCTGCGAAATGCCACCCAGCCTGTGCCTCTAATTCAGCATCTGCCTACATTCCTCTTTTCTGAAACTGGTAAAACCTGCTTCAATCAGGAAATGGGCCAGAATAGATGGACTGTGCATTTTTCTTAACTGCCCTGAGAATGAACCCATTCCCACTGTTCATCGTTCTCCTTCCACAGGACATATAGACCTCTGCTGCTCTGGATCCAGGGCTGGATACAGTACACTACTAACAGTGCTTCTGTCCCCCCCCGCATGCTACCAGGCACATGATAAGCAACAGCCGAGCATCTCAGTCGTAAAGCAATGGTAGAAGGCCCTGAAGAACACAATTCTACACCCACCACCACCATCAATTAATCCAACAAAATTTCTGCTTCTAACATATGTAAACATTCCTCTTCAAAAATAGCTTTTAGGCAGGCCATTCAACTTAAAATTTATTCAAAGAATTCAGTAATTATTTTTTTTAACATTAATAATGCTAGGAATACAGGAGGTGGTGATCTGCGTATCATCTTGTCATCTCAAATATGAAGCTTGTACCTGTATTGTTAGAAGTTTTGGGAAACTACAGAAGTTATAATAGGTTTTTTTTTTTTTTTCCTTCTCATCTGGTTTCCTGAGCCAGATAAGCCTGTGAGGCTTTTTGAATCTCATACAGCTACTGGTGTTATAAGTACTTCTTAATTGGATATTTTGGAGAGGCTATAATGGCCCAGTGATTTCCTAGATTTGCAGGCCAGAAGGCATCACTGTGATCATCTACTTTGACCTCCTCCAGAGATGTAGAAATCATTGGGTAAAATCCCATTTAATAGATTAAACAGTAAGTGTAAAATTAAAAAGATAATAAAATTTAATATTTCTTTTTGGTGCTGGTCCAGGACTTAAGGTAGTGAGGTAGTGAGTGCAGGTGTACCTGATTTCCATGTTTTCTCCCTATATTCTGTTGCAGAAAAGAAACCTTCTCTCTTATCATTTAGCAAGTGTTGGGGTTTTTTTCCCTTGAATGCTTCTACTTTAATACGGAAATGTAATTCTGTTGGTGGATGTTAGGCTATCCATGTAACAGCTGCAACAGCTTTGGTATATCATCTCTGTCATGGCCTTGCTTATAGCCTGAGGTCTCAAATATACGTGACACATCACTTAGCGAAGATGATGGAGAGGATGTGTGATGTCCTCAGGAGTAGATGTGGTGCCTGTATTTTATTTTACAGATTGTGTAAAACTGAATGCACCCCTGAATCCCCTACTGGAGCACCAGGACCACTTAGGCATCCTGCACATTACCAAAACCGAAAGCAATCCTGGAGACATTTTGTCATGTGCCATAGGACAGAACACTCTCATTCTTTTCAGATACTCTTTACTCTGGAAAGGGTCAGATTTCATCACTTTTTTCCATTATCTTTGCCTTTGTTTTCTTTTAGCAGTGCTAAGGGTTATGCACAGCACCTCCTGTGCAACTGTGAGGCTGGTTACTTTAAAGGAAATGCCAACAATTCTGTATTACAGTAGGAGCACTAATTAGGTAAAAGTAACACTCAGACTGACATAGCCTGAATTCCAGTAAAGATGAAGACAATATAAGGCAACTTAAAGGATAGTACTTGCCTTTCCTGCAACTGATTGTGCGTTTACTGTTCCTTCCAACTTAACACAGGTGATTTACAGTCAGGAATGCACACACATGCACACGTGTGAGTGTGTACAAGAATCCAATGTAATCCAGCATGGAGATTCTTCAGGAAAAATCTTACACTGGGGTTTGTGTATTCCAAATGAACTTGGAGAAATAAGAATCCCGATGTTATTACTCTGTGGATTCAAACAAAGTCTAGAAACATGTGTCTAGAAACATGTGTCTACCTTATTTTCAGTGTTGTAGCTGCCAGAGGGTCCAATCAGAAAGGTAAAGACTCCATGTTTCTGTGCCGGTTCTGTTGCATCCCATGTGAAATTTCCAACAGCACTGGCAGGCACAGATAACCCTGCATTGCTGCTGCTGCTGGTGGAGAAGAAGGTGGGAGTTCCTTCACAGCAACCCTTTTTGTCAGCCAGAAATATTGTTGGTCATGTTCTGTTTCTCTACAGAGGAGCAGAAGTCCTTAGGGCACAGAAAATTTCCCTGGTGTGTAAAAAGCACACTGTGTAATTCATTACTTAAATGAAGGCTGGTTTGTGCTTAATTGATTGGCAAAACTAAAGCGAAATATATCTAAATTGATTTAGTTCCATAACCACCCTACTGAAACCCAGAGATGTCTTGCTAAGTAAGAAAGACGGTTTGTGTATTTCCAGTCTGGAAAACTTGGTGTATGTAGTGCAAGAGGAAAAAGAAGAGAAAAAAATAACAGGACAGTGACTGTGGACAAATAGTTCAACAGCAAAATGCCTTGTCAGGTGGATAAAAGGGAATTTGATTTTGCCCTGGCTGATGGAGTAGTAGATGACTTGGTGTAGTAGGTGTTTGTGCTGCACTGGCTTCTCCCCAGGTGGCCACTTCTGAAGTACTCATGGGCTTCATGAGTTGCTTGAAGTTGTCTGATTTATTAAGTTTCCTTCTGTAACACCAATATTGTGGAAATATCTACCCAGAGATGCAAAGCGTTCTGGAGTTGCAAGAGGGGCTCACTTGAATAATCAATTGGGTAATGCAAAAAGTGTTATGAATTAACATGCTGGAAGAGTAAACAAGATTAGCACTAAGTGCTTTCAGGGAATGCGTAAAAATTAGTCAGAGGCTAATTGCAAAGGAGTGGGTGGCAAGCCCATAAATTAGAAGGGGTGAGTGTGGAAAATTGAGAGGTCAAGTAGTAAGATGGTCAGATAACACAAGCAGTAAAGGAAACAAGAGGTCAGGAAAGATTGTGAGTATTTGCTTAGTTACAAACCTCACAAAAGCACACAGTAGTGATTAAACGGTGGGTTCAGTGAAGAGCATCTCATAAGAAAGAGTATAAAAGTAGATAAAATGGCATATAGGAATGAAGATTTAAGAATAAAAGATTAGAGTGAGTAATCAAGAGAGATCAAAAAGGCAAGAAGTTGAAAAAAATATCTGAAGTCAAGAATTAATATCTAATGTAATATTTAAGGAAAAATAGGGGAGAAAGTTAGAGTGGAATTTACTTGCGAATGAGTGAAAAAAGCAAAAGAAATCATGGGAGAAAAATTAGTACCCTCACATGGAAACTAAAGGAAAGAAAAAAATTTTGCTTTTTACAGGGGCTGAAAGGTCCAGCAAGCAGAAAGGGTAACGAAGCTGCTTTCATAGTCCTTAAACAGTTTGAAAGAGCTTTATGGAAGTCACTGTTCCTAAGATGCAAACTGCAAGGCTTAATTCAAAGATGTTTTTGAGAAACAGCCAGAGCATCATTTCTTATGCATTTTTTATCTCCAGCCTTGAGCATAAGTCACTACTATTGTAATTTTTGTAGCCACCATTGTACTAGAAAACACAAAAACAGCAAGCCACAAAATGACGGGAAGTCTGAAGTATATGCTGCGCTGTGTAGTGCTTTTTATCCTGTGGTATCTAACTACCTTTCTGACAATAATTAGTTCAGCAACATCATGTCTTCTGGAAAAAGAAGATGGAAGCTAAGGAACAAGAAGACCAAAGATGCTGCAGGTATTAGCTACAGTGTAGACACTTGTAAGGAAAGCTTTGATTTTGTAGTGTCATGAGAGGTTTATAGGTCTGGTTTTTGAAGATTTAAAAATGCAACCACCTCTCTCTTCCAAATGAAGGTCATGGCCGCTTACGGTTTCTCAGTACATTTGTGAAGTAGATCCTAAAT
Organism: Neomorphus geoffroyi; assembly: GCA_033558235.1. NCBI lineage: Eukaryota > Metazoa > Chordata > Aves > Cuculiformes > Neomorphidae > Neomorphus > Neomorphus geoffroyi. The sequence continues at coordinate 6,994,042 of JAUMJM010000045.1, read as the reverse complement.
GTCCGAGGTGCAGAATCCCAAATACCATGAAAATTAGAGTGGGAGAAATTAGGTCTTACGAGTCTACAACAGCTAAAACAGAGATGTGTCAGGGGTTCACAGGGATCTTGCTTCTGTCTTCTGATGACTTTGGGTCACATCTCCAAGTCCTGCGTATGACCTTGTTCATTATGAGAGAAGCAGGGTTATTTTATGGTTTGCATCTCTGAGAAAGTATGGAAAAGCCCTTCTGAGCTAACTCAGAACAAAAATAGTCTAGAAGTAGCAGAATTGCTATTCTATCCTCTGAATCACCAGGAATCTCACTTACTATTTGCCCTACCTTTTAATTTTCTCCCTCCTCTTCTGCCCTTCTCCCCTGTGCTTTGGAGTGTTCAGCCTGAATCCAAACAAAAGCTAAGACTGATGTGCAAATACATGGTTCTCTGCTGACTTTGAGCCATAGGTAGCAAACAGATTAACCTGAACAGCTACAAGTTTTCACAGTGTACATTATGTAAGCACACAGGAACTATTGTTGACTGCGCCAGTACCAAAGCCTATTGAGTAACTGCTACATGGACCATAATAAAACTATTGTTAATTAGGATGGAAAAATATTTGTGTGTTCAGACAGGAAGCTACATTTTTTATTTTTTACTCAATTTATTGCTGAGGCACAGTAGATAATTTGTAAATCACCTTTGCGTTTTGAGAGAGAAAAGAATCTAACGTTCTTGCATTATTTCAGGCTAAAGGATACATCTTATTGTCTTCTCAATTTCTACTGCAAGAAATTGTTACTAATATATGTGAGCTGTTCCACGTAGAAATCACTGATTTCATAACCTCTATAATGCAGGAGAGCTGCTTTTCAATATTAGGTCAAGTTGCTGTCATCTAATCTCGTGTTTTCCTTTCTTCCAGTTTCTATGCTAGAAATTGTAAAAGGAAGTGCTCTTATAAAAGATACGTTTATTGAAGGAAGATTAGTTTTGTGTCATTATTGACAACACTAGGGATATGAAACGTGTTTTCTAAACCCATTGGTTAGAGCTGCCCCTTTCTTTATGGTTACAGGTATAACACACAAAATATATACAAAAATATTCTACTTTATTCAATATGAAATAGATAACGTATATTTAATCTTGAACTTCTAACAGTCATTCTCTGGCACAGTAAACTATGTATGGTTTCAGCTCTGAGCTTACTTTTCTTTATATTGCTAAAACACTGGTTTGTGAATTAAATAAGTACTAGCACAAAATACAATATTGGGGTGATAAAGGATTATTTATACTCAAAGTGGATAAACTTCAATACTCCCCTGTAAGGTACATACAAGACTTTTTGTTCACGTACCATGTATATAAGAGAGCTTCCAAATTAATTCCCTTGCCCTCTGTGTCCTCAAAGGGTGCCAAAGGAGCAATTATTTTAGAAGGAGCTGAAGCTACCTTTTAAACGCAGACTTTGAGACTCAAGATCTTGCTTTACTCTTCTGCTTGTATTTCTCTTGCTTCCCTCTGTCCTCTCTCCAAAGAGGTGATGCTGGAAGTACTCATTATCTCAAATGAACAAAATTCGTTAATTACTGTGCGAGCACTAAGGAACGTTGGAGCTGCAAAGGCATTCTCTTCAATAAGGATGTGGTGCAAAAGCATGGATATCAATGTATATTCTTTAAGCTTATAGCACAGTATTAATTTTCCTTTGCATTTGAGAGAAGTCCTTAGCTGGAATAAACCTGCAAAATCGATCTGTGATGAGACCAAGAGATCCTCTGTCAGTGGCCTCTGTGTGATCTGCAGGTCTGGCTACCACTAATTGCTGCTGAACAGCCACTGGCAATTTATGCTGGGCTTTTTTGACAAGAATTTTAGCGGCACAGTTTATGTGTTGAGTTACAGTGCTGACATGTGACAGATACTCTGAATGGTCTTGTTACAACATCTTTATGCAATACAGGTCATTAAGCCTCACTTGTTGTATCTTTCTATTTTAGCCTCCAAGTGTTGCCTCTGGATAGAGGGGTCAGAAACAGCCGTGGAGGCAACAATGGTAACTTTACTTTATGCTCAGAGCTTAAATTCAGGCTCAGAGCCTGAATTAAGTGTGTAGTTACAGCTAAGCTTATTTTAAGACAAACTATTTAAGTAGTTTGGAGTCAGGATAATCATGTTCCACAGAGATGTTTATTCTTAAAGGCCTGGACGTGCTACTCTGGAAGCCTACCCTGCTACTCTAGGGAAGCATGGAAAGGAGGAGCGATATTGCAGTTACAGTTTTTTTCTGCTTTGTGAATTTTACACAGTAAAAAGAGTGGGAATTGATAATTTTGGCGCCTCATACTCTCCTTTTTAATATTGATAGGAAACCTACACTAATATGGCAATTAAATAAGCAGTTTTTTGCACCTCTTCCTTAGAGCCCGAGCTTTAATAATGAAAAGAAAATTCAAAGAAACTGTGCATGAGCTCAGCTCTCTTTGCAGATTTTATTTCTTTTCTGAAGTCTACCTGCAGATGATTTGCCTGCCTTATATTCACAGTGGAGTCTAATAAGCTGCACTTGCTCCAGTGACTTGTCAGTAATTCTCTTGCAGGCTGTGCTCTCCACATTCCTGCTAACTATAAGAGCGCTGGCCCTTTGTCTTTCTCTTTTCCTCTCTTTTTTGCCACATCTATTCTTCCCACCCTCCACATGCGCTTCGTTGCATTAATTTATATCATTCCAGCTGCTTTAGAAATGTGTATCCTTCCAAACCATATTCTTCAACAGATTTTTAATTAAATTCTTTGTTAAATAACAACACTAGATAATTGGAATAGGCAATGGAGGCAGCTTAATGGAAGGTGGCTGAAGTTTAATTCTGTGTTTTATTCCTTCACTGTATTTCAGTTACAGCAGTAATTTTACAAATCAATGCTTGGTGGTGTGAGCCAAGTTCTCCTTTCCATCAGCAACTGGCCAGTATTACTTCTGTGGTTTAGTTGCAAGCTTCTTGTTTCGGCTGTGCATTACATGGCTTTGAAAAGCCAGCTCAAATAATAAGCCTAGATAATCAAAGCAATACTAATAGAGGCCTGATTCACTGTTGCAGGGATCCAGCACAGAAAGCAATGGCTGAGGTCTGACACACCTCTGCTAAGCCGTGGTCACTTCAGGCACGTTATCTTCAGCCGCAGTGAACCGGCTGAGCCTTCTGTCCTCTGGGCATTTTTGCTCCTCCTGTTTTCAGTTCAGACGTGGCTTTCTTTGTACCATGCATTCAGATGAGCGTGATGGAGTCCTAGAGCTGATGGAACAAGGGGAAGGAAAGTGCTGTAATATTGTATTGCATTTTGGGGAGGAAACTGTTTATCTTATTCTCCGAGATATTAGTGCTGGAATAGAAAATCACAGTATTGATACAGTTCCCTATGCACCTGACAGCTGTAGCAAGGCGTGTGCCGGAGAATGTGCTGCTTGTGACACTGACGGTGTCTCTGACAACTAGAATTTACTTTTTTTAAATGAGAAGAGAGCACTCAGCTTTTTGTTCCTATCGTAGGTAGATTCACAGTATCACAGTATCATAAGGTTGGAAAAGACCTTTGAGATCATCGAGTCCAACCTATGACCCAACACCTACGCTTACTCCTACTCCTACTTGTCAACTACACCATGGCACTAAGTGCCTCATCCAAATTTTCTTTGAACACCTCCAGGGATGGTGACTCGACTACCTCCCTAGGCAGCGCATTCCAATGAACAATTACCCTCTCAGTGAAGAATTTCTTCCTAATGTCAAGCCTAAACCTCCCCTGGCGAAGCTTGAGACCATGTCCTCTCTTTCTGTCACTGGTCACCTGAAAGAAGAGTCCAACTCCTGTCTCACCACAACCTCCCTTTAGGCAGTTGTAGAGAGCAATAAGGTCTCCCCTGAGCCTCCTCTTCTCCAGGCTGAACAATTCCAGCTCCTTCAGTCGCTCCTCATAGGGCTTGTGCTCCAGCCCCTTCACCATCCTCGTTGCTCTCCTCTGGACACACTCCAGCATCTCAACATCCTTCTTAACCTGAGGGGCCCAGAATTGGACACAACACTCAAGGTGCAGCCTGACCAGTGCCGAGTAGAAGGGGATGATGACCTCTCTAGTCCTGCTGGCCACACTGTTCCTGATGCAGGCCAGGATACCATTGGCCTTCTTGGCCACTTGGGCACACTGCTGGCTTATGTTGAGTTTCCTGTCCACCAGCACTCCCAAGTCCCTTTCCACCTGACTGCTCTCCAGTCACTCTGTCCCCAGCCTGTAGCTCTGCATGGGGTTGTTGTGTCCAAAGTGTAGAACCCGGCATTTGGACTTGTTAAACCTCATGCTGTTGGAATCAGCCCATCTCTCCAGCCTGTCAAGGTTCCTCTGTAGGGCCCTCCTACCTTCTAGCAGATCGACACTTCCTCCCAGCTTGGTGTCATCTGCGAACTTGCTGATGAAGGACTTGATCCCCTCATCCAGATCATCAATAAAGATATTAAAAAGTACCAGGCCAACACCGATCCCTGGGGGACGCCACTAGTGACCGGCTGCCAGCTGGATGGGACACCATTCACTACCACTCTTTGGGCTCGGCCATCCAACCAATTCCTAACCCAGCACAGAACATTCCCATCCAAGCCACAGGCTGCCAGCTTCTCCAGTAGTCTACTATGGGAGACAGCGTCAAAGGCCTGGCTGAAGTACAGGTACACCACAGCCACAGCCTTCCTCTCATCCACCAGGCGAGTCACACAGTCGTAAAAAGAAATCAGGTTGGTCAGGCAGGACCTGCCTCTCCTAAAACCATGCTGACTGGGCCTGATTTCTCCCTCATTCCTCAGGTGCCGCATGATCGCACCCAGGATTATCCGTTCCATAATTTTGCCTGGAACTGAGGTCAGACTGACAGGTCTGTAATTACCTGGATTGTCCCTACGGCCCTTCTTGTGGATGGGCGTCATATTGGCCAACTTCCAGTCTTCTGGGACCTCTCCAGTGAGCCAGGACTGCTGATAAATGATGGAAAGCGGCTTAGCAAGCTCGTCCGCCAGCTCTCTCATCACCCTAGGATGGATGCCCTTAGTTCCATAGCTGTCCAAGCCCTTAGTTCCATATCTGTTTTACATTCCTTTCGCCATGCCCTCCCTTAGTCACCTTTTTCATGAGGTAAACAATCTTAGTCTTTTCCATTTCCAATTATGAGAGATTTCTGCTGTTCTCTCTAGAGCTTTCCTGGAGGTGTTTGTAAGAACCGTGGTGGGCAGCTGCAGGGTGTGAAGGAAGGACGTTGTTCTGATGAGTAACCGATGCTTTGTTAGTGGTGGGGTTTTTTTGTTTGAAAGTACACAGTGAGCATTTAGGGTGTAGTTACATCTTTGCAGTAGGATCCTTCTGTTAGAATTACTTATGTGGGCAATGGATTTTAAAAATTATTCCCTAATAGAAGCATTTTCAATACAGAAAATGGATTTGTCTGTGTATTTGAGATATGTGTACAATACCGTTTGTGTATATGCAGATGCATTCACTAAAGTTGTACATTAAAAGTATGACTCTCAATTGCAAGGTCAAGAATTGAAGAAGTGGAAAATCTAAATTTATAGTTCTTTGTGCAATCTTAATTTTATGCATGCTGGATTTTTTTTTTTCCAACACTTATCTTCTAACACTGAGCTCTTATCTTGCTCAAAGCCTTGCGCTTGGAAAAGTAGTACAGATCATGGAATTTGAAAAACATCATAATCCTGAAAGGGCAGAATAAAGGCTGCATGGAAGCATAAAAGTTTGCCGTTTCCTAAGCTTAAGTGTGTGATTTGCAATCTAAGCAATTTAATGCCTTTTATTGTATGTCATTTGCTATTTGTTTTGGTAAAGGCAAAGAGAAAACCAGTTTTGTTATAAGTAATGGCCAAAGCTGTTACACGGCACATCGCCAGGCGCTGAGAGCCTGCCCTTCAGCCCTGCCACGTCACCTGAGGCAGCAGCTGGTAGCGTTAGCATGGCTGGCTGCTACCAGGCTCTGAAAATGTGGAAGAAAAGTAAGAGTGCAGCTGAGGTTTCTCATTTTTTTGTGAGAAGGGTTGTTTCCTCCCTCTGGGATGCTGCTGGAGACAAGGGAAGAAGCAGCGAGGACATGCAGTGCTGCTGGGTGTTTGCACTTGGCTCAGCTGCTGTTGCCAAGGTTTGCTGGGTAGGATGTTCAGCTGGCATCTGCTGGCATGTTCACTGTGCTGCACAAAGGAAAGCAACGAGAAAATAGTGGAGTTCTGAGAAATCTAGAAGGGAAAATCCTGACCGTCCTAAATTCTTTCTTAACACTGTATCTGTATTTTATTGACATACATTGTGCAAATATGGGATAATAAGTGAGATGATATTGACTTTATATTTAGATATTGTTGATATTTTTATTTCTCTCATAAAAGGGTACACTACCACTGTTTCTTTCATATAGCAACATTTGTTTGATAGAATTAAGAAATGAGTTTCCCAGTACTCGAAGTATTTGTATTTCCTTACATTCACAGACAAACCACCACTTTTTGAATAATATGTTATTCAGGCTCCCATCATGTCATGATAATTGTTATTAATGGAATATGTGTTATTCTTCCTGGTAGACCTGCCAAGCAAAGAATAAAAGTCTAAGGAAGCACAATTAATAACTCTGTTGCAATGCATCATATAGATAAGCCTGTAATTGCAAGGTCAGATGGGCATACGTAGATAGATGGTGAGCTGGTTATGTTGTAATGAAAGCACAGACCTCTTACATATGGTTATGAATAATATTTCTCATAAAGACACTAGATTGATTGCCTACAAAGACATCTTCTGAACCAGAAATGATCAACAATCATGGTAATGGAATATTCAAGATAAATTTGTGAATCTATATTAGAAGTAAATTTCAAGACCTTATAACTTGCCACTCAGTCATTACTTATTCCAGCAATGAGATAAGTGAAAAATGCGGGTAAAAGAATGTTCCATCTTTTTTTTCTGTTAGCTTATTTACCAAAATCTTTATAACTGATGTGCCTTTTCTTTAGCTTAGATCTATCAAAAGAAAGCTTCAAGTCACTGACAAAAGGGGAAGTTGAAAAACAGTGTGAATTTCTCTGAGCAAATCTGTATATAATTATATTCTTCTATTATAAGAGACACAGAGATTAGATTTGTTGTTTTCCTAGTGAATAAGTGTCTCAGGATTTTAAAGCTGAAGATCAAACTTCCATCACCTGTTTACAGACAGATGTGTATTAATAAAAACAGTTTCTGAAATAATTTCAATATAAGCCACTGAAGCACTTCATAGCAGTCTAAAAATAATAATATCAAGCTTTCTAGATCAATATCGACCCTAATCACAGACTGGCAATAACTAACATCTTTCTTGTGTTATTCAAGATATTTATCAAACTCTGTTAAATATGCCCTTTGAGGCTTTTCAGGAGAAAATATGATCAACTCTTGAGAGAAAGGAAGTTGGAACTTCAGAAAGAATCAATTTTTCATTTTTTCATGCATCTGCTTGTGTCATTTTAAACTTCAGTTTGTTTTCAGTTTCTGTTCTAGTCCTTTTTTATGCTTTGAAATTCAGACTGGAGTTTGGATGTTTTTGTTAAAACACTTTGCAGTATTTGGTACGTATGGATTCTGTGCAGTGCGTTTCACTGATTAAATGCAGAATACTCTTCAGGATGAAAAGATGGTCTACAACCACCTCTCCTGTAATTATAGCAGTCTGAACGTGCAGGAATTCATGTCACACTCACAGACACCTGAGCTCAGCGCAGTGCAGGTATTTCCAGCTGTTGCTTGCAATGCCCCTGGTTCCTGGGTACGGATCAGCGATGCTTTCCTTGGCGTGTGAAGCGCTTTGCCGAGCATGCCCTCATTCACACAAGTGAGCGTAACAACTTACCAGCAAACTCTCATTTCAAGAGGGCAAATGTAAACCTGGTGATGAACAACATTTCAACGAGTTGAGTTCTGGGTTGATAAATGGACGCTTGCACTTGACGCTTCATTCTAGCAGTTTGAAATAGAAATTGCAGTATTCCTACATGGGAAGTAGCAAACAACAGGTAGGCTGAAAAAAATCACAAGAAACAATAATCACATAATGCCAAATTACTGGAAGGCGTGACATTTACAAATGGAAGAGAGAACTAAATTTTATTTATACAGATTTGACTGTAAATAAGCAGTCTTCAGATCTACTTGCGGGATAGCATACTTGTTTAAGTTGTGTTCCGTTAGTTGTGGTTTCCCTGGACGCTCGTCTCGTTTTTAGTAAGTATCAAAAGCACCTGGACAATTTCTATGAACAATAGGTACATCTAGAGGTGAGTAACTAGTGCTAATGTGTATAAGGATCAGTATTGAACCATGTTTGCAATTGAATTGAGCTTTCAAAGTACCACGGATTGGGGCAAATTGTTCCTTACTTATTGGAGACTTATCGTCTCTTTTACTTCTGGGAAGAGATGTAGGATATGGAATGTGGGACATAATATCTGATCTGTCTGAAATGCCTTTCTGTTCTCAGTAGTGCAGCTCATATTCATTTACCTGGCTGTTGTTTTTTATATTGTCTTCTTATCTGAATATAAAACTTTTTCCATCCTGACCAAAGCCACTTTCCCTACTCTGTCAATACACCCATCTTTGCTTTTGGCACAGTTTTGTATGACTCCTGGCCTGTGGGAAGGAGTTACGAGCTTGAGGTAAGGTGGGAAGGACACTCCTTTCCTTCCAAGTTGAAATTACCCTATGATGTGTTTGTACTGTGTCACGGTACCTTTCACACCATTGTGAGGTATTATCTGGTGTCCCACAGCATTCTGTGGACATGGCAAATCGACTTCTTTTCACAGATTATGTGCTAGCAGCTTCAGTGTGGTTTAGGTAATCTAAGCCATCTCCAAATGTGTTTTAAGTACCAAGGAAGCATAAACATTCATCGACCACAGCTCAGCTGTTGGCATTCCTGGTGGTTCTATCCTAGAGTGCTGGTAGTGTGGGGAATTCTGCAGTATTTCAGCATACGGTGCTCAAATACACAGTGCTCCACAGGGAGCACAAGCAGCTGCCTGTCACTGAAACTCTTCCTGCCCTTCCTCCTTTCATAGCAAAGATATCAGGGCTGTCCTGTTATGTCTTGGCCCTCAGCGAAGCCTCCCTTCTTTCTGCAACTAGGAAGCATGGAGGATCAGGCCCACCTACTGCTGCACTCAGCTCCCCTTCGGTTTGAATTACGCCCCAGTAAGCTGACAGTTTGTCTTAATTGTCACCACCACTCCACTGACCCACGTTAGGCTTGGCTCTGCTGTTCAGTAGTTTTCTTCTATTCCTTGCAATTCGACACATTTCAACATATTCTTCCCCTCCCCCCTTTTATTTTTAATCTTGGGCAACTAATATAATTGAAAGCTTATGCAGAAAACACAAAACAAGGATAGCAAAATCCATCTCTGAAATTTCTGTAATCCTAGCAGTACAAATACAGTATTAATACAGGCTCTTTTATTAGGAAACATTGGTACTTCGTTGGTGACAGCATAGCTTGCCTTTATTCATTTACCCTCCCCATGTATGAATACAGCTGAGATTTTTCTTGACTTCGAATCTAGCTAAGAAACCATAATCTTGCCCAGACAATAAGGTTTTTACCATGTAGATGCTATTATTGTATTGCTCTTAAAACTTTTAACAAACTGGGTGCCAGGAATTTGGCCTAAGGATGCAACACTCCCTATGCAATAATGTGAACTATTAAGCAAATGGCACAGAGTAATGTTCTTTCGTTGAGCAAAAATACTCTCATTTAGGTAAAATTTCAGCCTGCTGTTGGCTGTTACAAGCCAGAATGGCAAAGAGAAATAAAATGTAAAGGCAATATGAGTTTGAATCAAATTATGATGAGTCAGATGGTGCCATTACCCAGATATCCCTATAGGAAAGCATTAGTAAAATTTGCCATAATGCTATGGTGAAATATAATTCTCTGGTGGGGAGGACACTAAGATCCTAAAATCAATGTTTAACTCTTTCAAAAACTGAAAAATATCAAAGGTGGATACTTAAGCACAAAAAACTCACCCCTGAAATGAGGGCACATGTGCTCCCCTGGGAGCTATGGACAGAACTGACCATATTTCTGCAGTGAATCAGTTGCACTGGAACTGATAGCATTGGGCCTGGACACAATACATGCAGTTTTATTGTACGAGTGACGAAGAGAAACAAAACCCTACCTAAATGGTAGGGTGAAACCAGTTATGCCATTGAGCTCCTACTGATGCAAATAACCCCATGAGAAGCAATCAGATTTCTTTCGCGAGTGTCCTGAAAAGTGAGGAGTTTGAATTCTGAAACATAAGCACAAGTAATGCTTTGTACTGCAGGAATATGTAGAGTTAAATCAGTTAACTCCTTCAGGTATTCCAAAGTAGGATATGTTTTCTCTGGGAGTTTTGCTTGAGTTTGTTGTTGTTTTACATTGTTTAAAAAAATTTAGGCACGCACGCATTCTACATCTGTGTGTATACTTAGAGCAGGAACGTTTGGCTGAATTAGATGAATTTTCAGAATGAATGAAATTCTGTAGATTTATGCAAGGGCAAATATATCCCAGTGCAGTCCTACAGGCATTTGCATGTCACTTTGCAGGCAGGACAAGAAGCACTGAAATCTGAAGCACTGGTCACCAGGCAAATATTTGAGAGGTTTGACTTCTGAGTTGCATAGCTGCTCCTTGAGCCATCAGTCTCCTTTGAGCCTCTGTTCTTGCATTTGCCATCTGTCTTCTCTAAACACAGCCTAAACTCCCTGGGGCAAATGACATTTTTCTCTTCTGTTTGCACAGTACCTTGCACAATGAGATCTCATTCCTAGCTAAATAAGAAGTATAATTTTTTTTAAAGGAGGCCTAAGTTGGATGTGATAAAGGCATTGACTTTGCACAAGTCACAAACCTTACTCGGGGTAACTACTTCTTAAGCTATTTCTTTTCCTTTGTTGATGTTTGATTTCATCGTTGTGTATTTTTGCATCACTTCGTTTCTCAGGGGAATTGTTAAGAAATGCTTTCCCTCCCATCTTATAGTTACTCATCACTTGCTAGCAAATTGTCTGGGAGCTTCTGCAACTCTTTACATTGTCTATTGAACTTTATTGAAAAAGGAGAGGAAAGATGTATAGAGACAGGTAGTATTTTCTACAGAAAATAGTGAGCCCCATAAAATAAACCAGAAGACCACCTATCTATAGAAAACATACCCTTTAGTTCTTACAACCCTGCCAGCTTCTGCCAGCTCATTGTTGTTTTGAGGAAGACTGTTCAGAGATTTGTAGAGATCGAAGCATTGTTTTCTTCACGTTATTTCTTGCCTCTATCCTCAGGTGGTTTACAGGCTGCGGATGGTTCACCTGGACTGTGTCCTCTTGGGAGGATTTTGTTTGCCTTGCCTCTGTTTGTTTGTTCCTTTTGTTTGTAACAGGCCAAATGGTCTTTCCTGATTTGGTGTTGCTTGAGGAGCCACCTCACATGGTACAGAAAAAAAGCAGTCTATTAAGTTGGTTTTATTTATTAACAAGATACACCTGAGCATTTCAGAACAGCTGGGTGAGAGGTCTTACAGTTGGCCCTGACACTGTTAGTTCTTCTCAGCCTGTCTCAGGCTCCGTGGGTCTTCCTTCCTTCCTCCCAGCACGACCTGGTTGTTGAGTATCCTGAACCTCTGGGATATGACAAAATGTTATTGACTGTGTTTCAGGAAGGAGGAGGCTAAAAAGAATGTGAAAACATACACAAGAGGGATATGTTCTGGTTTCTTTCCAGAAACAGAAGACTCTCTCTCTGCTCCACTGCACACCTTTCACACATGAGTGATTCCCATGAGCTTAATGTCTGCCTTTTGGTTTGAAACATCCCATCAAGTAGGCCAGGCTTCCTACGCTTCTGCCAGAGGAGAGATAGGTTTTCCATTAATCTGCAGTATCTGACGTGGTAATAGGACTCAGAGGATTTGCCTGTTTCCCACATTCCAGACAGGTGCTTTTGGAAATGCTTCTTTTCTGTTGACTTTACCAAAGTATCACTTTTAAGAGCTATGCGAAGGAATTTGAAAATGTGTTGCGGAGTTATGTTCCCAAATGCAGATGCCCTTATCTGTGTGGGTGACTTAGAAAACCCTGTTCTAGGTTCTGAGGTCACCTTGAAAGCAGAAAGTCAAATTCTATCCTTAATCTTTATCTATTTTGATATTCTGTTTGAGCTGTGCAACTATTACGGCTGGATCACTTGTATGTGTGCCCGGTCAAGAATTTCTGCCAAGTGGTTAAGGAAAAACTCTAATTTCAGGGTGAAAGTTGTAGAAAAAGCACCTGACTGAGGCTTACTGTTCTATGAGATGACAGGGGAACTGGGGGAGAACATCCAAGGAGAATTTTTTTCTGTCTTTAGGCACCTTAATCCACATCTTGATTCACCTTGAAGATACACAGGGGTGTGTGAGCAACCCTCTATCTAACTAAGCCCGAGTGTCCTCTCAACCACAATAATTATTGCTATCTGTGCAAAAAAAATGCTTATTAGGAGGGTTAATAGCAACAGAATGGTGGAGACCAGCTTTGAAATACAGCCTGCGTTAATAAAAGTATGGGCATTTGCTGGTGTCAAGCTAAATGCCTCTTGTTTTTTATGGAATGCTTATTCTGAAACACAAGGAAAGTAATTTCCTATTGTAATTTTTTTTCAGAGTATCTATCAAATTAGGTTGTTGAATATTTGCAGAGCAATAACTCAGGATTGACTGGTGGAAATCTTATAATCCAGAACGTGACCCAGCACAATATCATCCTAATTTCCTCTGTGAGGATTAATTCTGCTGTTTTCTTCCTCCATGACAGTGAATTGAGCATGTGGCAGATAGTGCACAGTAAACGCATCTTGATCTCCCCTAATCTTTGCAAACACTTCCAAGTGACCTTTTTGTTGAATGTCCTTTAAAAGCTTCTAGGATATTATCAAAAATAGCCAAAGAAATTACTGACAAAGCAAGCAGGACTCCATTTCTTCTCAAGCTTTGCTCTACAGCTCACATCTTTGCTGCAGAAATTTTTGTCTTCTTCACTGACTCAGCTTGTTTTACTTTTCTCTGGATTAATCAACTGTTTGTTTATTTTTAATTAAACTCAAGTTGAATGAATGATAAAGGAAGAATTCCTGAATATGTAACAAAGCAGCCTTTCTGCTGTCTTGTACATTGGAGTGCCTACACACCAGTGTGACCTGAGTGTAAACCACTGTGGCATAGGGTTTCATGCCTTATGCTCCAGGTAAAGGCCCATCAGGTACGGCCAGGGAGGACTGAGGGTGATAGAAATGGCAGTGGCGAAATGGCTGGATCAGCAACTCTAACATTAGCTTCAAGCACGAGCAACGGTATTGCTTCTCCTGCCTCCCTTCCAGAGGGCACTGTTTCTGCTATGGACACTTTATTGGCCTTTTCACCTGTGTAAATGGACTTTATTTTTGACTGACTAGACACAATTTTCATTTCTGGTCAGGTGGGACATTTCCCAGAGTTCCCCAGATGCTTTCAGCCTGTCAAACACGTTGGGTCTCTCTGGTGCACATGTGAGGTCCTCACAGCATCTGTGTGTGCAACAATAACGTTTCTGTCAAGAAAATACTTCATCAAGTTTTTAAGCACCTGTGATTCTGCCTAATAAAGTCTCCATAGCACATAGCTTTTACACGAAAATTAATGATGCTTTAAGGCAGCATGGTCCAGGCTCTGTCTGAAACAGCCGCCATCAATTTCCCATTGTGCTGTCGGTTTGTATGTTTGACAATACATCCATTTGTTTCCTTGGTCTCATCCATCACTTGCTCGTGATGCTTTCCAACAGTTGCTGTCTTCCTACCAGCCTCTAATTTCACCTCCTTAAATTCATCACGTGGGTTGTATTTATCTTGATTGAGAATTTATCACAATTACTCCTGGAACTGAGAACAAGTTTTTAAAAAAGTCGCTTTCATGTGCTGTAGCTTATAGGAGAACTATCAGCTCTGTTGGCAAGGAAAGGAAACCTAGAGAAAATGAGACTTTGTCACAGGTCCTATAATTCAGTTCCTCAAAAAAAATCTGTCAAAATGCTGTTTGATAGTTGTTACCCTGGAAAAAGTCTGGTCTGCTCAGCTGGGGCCATGCTGTCACCTCGTGGCTCCTGCTTTACTCGTGCTTGCATGAATCTAGTACTCATCTAGCCAATCTCTCATCATGACAGCTGAACGCCACTGTCATTGATCTTGTATAACCCTCTTTCAATATATGTAGTTTGAGATATTGTAAGTAAAAATTACAGGAAGTAACTCCTTGTCTGCAGGCAACAGATGGGGCAGGGGCTGAGTGATCTGCCTCTTGCACCAGCCTGTCTTTGCCCACCTGCTGGTTTGGCACATCAATGTGCGAGAAATATATCTGGGTTATTTTACACTTCATTAGTCATGTGGTTCTCCCAAAGGGATGCAGAGCAGGGCTGAGCCTTTGTGATGATGATAATGGTTTGGACATCTCTACGTTGGTCACTACCAGCATTTGCTGAAGACGTTTCTCAGTGAGCAAATCAGTATTGGGGTATAGAAGCAAAAAAATGATGAGATCTGAAAGAATAGACAGGAAAGGATTTGTACGTCTGTCACCTCCATCCGTCGGCTCATGGCAGACCTGCAGGACATGCTGAGCTCAGTGTGGTCGGCCCACTCCTCCCTGGTCTGGGGATGCTCTTCCCCATCTCTTGGGGGCTCTGACCATGTCTTCTGCCCAGTTTTCTCTGCATCCTTGGCCCACACCGCCAACCGTACTCAGGCTCCTGGAGACCTTACCTTCAATCCCAAATAATTCTTCTCAACTACTTCCTATGTCTAGAAAGACCATAATATAATTGCAGATAACTCCCATCCCTGCCCTAACAAATTACCACGACTTGTTGGAAAGGTATTTGTTCTCAGTGGAAAAATGAGCTGAAACCACAAAGGATTAAAATTTATTTGTATTACAGCAATGCTGAGAAGCTGCATCAGGGACTCTTTGCAGTAAATGCCGTGTTACCAGATAATCACAGCCCCAAATTGTTTGCACCTAAGCTAAAAACCCAAAGCCTCAATGACCTTGTAATGTTTGTTCTGTGGGTAAGAAACTTGAAGCACAAGGAGATAAAAGGATTTACAGAAGTTTCCATGAGTAGCCTGTGCCAGAAGCAAGGCTTGTCCGAGATCCTCCAGATTTATTTCCTACCTTACTGGAGCAGTTTCTTCCCCTTACTTTTCATAAGCAGTTTATAAAATGTAGTCTTTGCTTTGGTTTTCTTGATGAGATTTTTGCAGTTTTCAAGATACTTGCTGTTCTGGATCTTGTCTGGGCAAGCAGGATAACCTACTGGGGATTTTTCAAAGGGTTTCAAATGAGTTTTGTCTCTGTCAAAAGTGAAGTCTGATTCTTCATGGTTAAAATACACAGAAAGGTCTGTTCCTTGTTAGGTCACTATACAATGACTTGTATTATGTAAATGTGTAGAGCACTTTTCTGAAATGGTAGTTTAAACAGGCACTGCTTTACTATGTCCTATCTAAAGTCTGCCCTTTGTCCTAATCAAGTTCCAGGAATCTGCAAGGAGGTTTCCCTGACTTTGGCTTTTCTTTCTTTTCTAACTCTCTCTCTTTCTTTTTTTTGTTCGTGAGAGAAAGGAGGACACATCTTTCACATTTTTCTTGGTCACTTCAAATCCCATCAATATCTTTCTGCCAAGCAGGGGCTTGAGGTGGTCCAGAACAATTTTCTATTCATCTTCCTTTCCTGTCCGAGCAGTTATTGACCTTCTTTCAATCCTTCTCTTTGATGATACTTAACCTTGTCCCTTGCATGTTTCTCTGTCTGATTTCTGGTTTTTTAATAGGCACTTAGTTCTACAGTTTCTCAAGTCTGAGTTTGGCACTTCATTGGTGTAGCTTTCATCTTCTTTCTGATTGCAGACAGTAATAACTTCGCATTTTGAAAGCAGAAATATTCTGTGATTTTACTGTGCCAAACTTCCATGCTTTACAGTATTGCCAGCATTCCCAAATCTTCATTTATAGAAGTAGTTCCATTTTTCTCAAGCCTCCTCCTTTTCCTGCATTCTGCAATAGGACTCTTGTTGTGGCGATCTTCCTCACAACCTTAAATAGAATTGAAGTTTAATGAAATTACTATACCCTGTCAATAAAGTGGCTTCCAAAAGAGGAAGGTTAACAAAATCCTACTTACATGAATCGGGATCCCCTATGTTTCCTTAGTATTTTGCATATTCTCTTACCCACATCAACTACTTTTCAGTAGTGCAGGGTTGATGAGATACATTCAGTTCTGAGTTTCCCCAGGGAGTTCTTATCAGTTAAGAAGTGAGCCATAAGCATGATAAGTTCGTGTCTGTTGAAGTCAGTTGAGTAAAATGGGGCATTTGTCTGCAGATGAGTGAGGAAGCTGCTAGGCATCATCTGTTTAAGACTCAAGGGAGCCGCAAAGGGAGAAGACACTGCCAGGGAGAGGTGCACCTGGGTACCTGCTGCCATTGCATCTCTGTGATGACTTCTAGCTCAGTATCACTTGCAGTGACGCATCTCTTAAATAGCGTTCAGAGATTTCCAAATTTCATTCTACATTACTTAACAGCAAACCCATTTCTGGACCCCTCACCTTATTTTCACTGACTTTTAAAGTTATGTTCCTTTTTTTTCTAAATCTCATTTCTTGATATAGTGGCAACCTTTCTTTTAATTCCATTGCTTCCCATAAAGCTCAAGAGTGCAAAGAGAGACTTCAGGCTAAGGCAGAAACACTACCATTTTCTTTGACTTCATCTATAGATCTGGCTCCTTTAATGAAGACTAACTTAGTGGGCTTCCTGCAGAGCTACTTTGTTAGATGCTTCCAAACTACAAAAGGCTCGTTACCATGCAAAGTGAAAATCACTCTTGTATGCAGAGGTAGAGTGTATTGCTCTTTATGTGCTGCAGAGGCCCAGCAGTCCTAGGGTAATTTGCACTCATCAGGGAAAATCTTATATTTGCTGTGATGATATGCTCAGGAGTTAAAAGATTCCTTGGTAGGTCACTTTTAACTACCTTGCTTATTTATGTGGCAGAAGGATAATAGCAGATTGATGTTTTATAGGAAGCAGTTGGGGTGAAGGGCGCAGTCCAAACAACTGTTGATGAATATTTTGTACATTTGGTTTATCTTTTTATATCTACATGCTACACTTTGATTATAAAAGAAGCTGTCAACCCTGACACTCATCGAAGCACCCATACTATACTTTTTTCTTGTTTTCTGAAAATATTTTTTAAAGCAAGGCATGCCAGAAAGTCAGAGTGAACTTCTAATGTAACTAAGGCTCCTTTCTACCCATAGGTAAATGGGTGATTTTATCTCTCCTGTTGGTAAGAGTGGGCTTAACTCTATAAAAACAGGTCACCTGCTCCCTTACTAAGTGTTCTTTTTAAAAATAGCAGCTATATTGCAAGTTTGAATGAATGTGCACTATAGCATCACCTGAGATGCCTATACCTCCATTCCTCAGGAGGCAATCCTCAGGGATTTTAATAATGCAGATCTTTTATGAAAACTTAATGAGGCTGACTATCAAGAGTGAAGAAATACATTTGTTTACTCACTGAAACAATTTTCACAAATCAATTCATGAAGGTGCTTTCCTGTCCCTTTATAATGGTTTAGCTTCCAAGTATGTATCAAGATAGGTAGAATGGAGGGAACTCTGTCGGGAAACTCACCTGGTAAATAGGCTTCTTCCAAGTTTTCTAGACATGTGCCATGCTTATAAATATTGTGGCATTAAAGTAACAGAAAAACTCTGGGGTTTGCACAACACAAGAGCAGAAATCGATGTGTGTTAGAAGTCACACAACTAAAGAAAATCTTGTTCTTAATAGTTGACTAAAGTTCCATTTCCCTTTATTTGACTAAACTTCTGCCTTCGTTAAAAGCTTGAACCCCCATGACCTGATTTATAAACGGATCCTTCCCTCAGCTGTACCTGTTTGAGGCCCAGGACAGACTTCCCAAAGCTCCCAGCTTAGGCCCAGGACAGACTTCCCAAAGCTCCCAGCTTTTTGGGGCACAAGTATTAGATCATAGTTGATATGGCAGTTTTAAAGCCAATTGAAATGCCATATGCCAGATGAGATTGTAACCTCTTTGGCTCAAGCATTTAGTCTGACATAAGTCTCTTTTGATTGGTTTCCAAAGTATTGTCAATGGCCCTCAACGAAGGAACTGGCTGAAGCACACAGCAAGTGTCTTGGCACAGAAAAGGTCTTGTCACAGTCTCTAGTCATACTCTTGGAGACAAAATTATTCATAGTGTTTCAACAGTTGAGTTTTGCCATGTGAAACATGTTTTAATGCTTAAAGCCAAATACTTTGGTTTTCCAGCGGACAAAGGTCTGACTAAGCCAAATCAAGTGCTAGATACAGGGCCGTGCAATGTGTCTCTGTGCTGGCTCAAGTGATCAGGACGCAGTCACCATCTGAAAATAACCCCACGTGATAAGGTATTCCTCCTGGGTTGCAAGATGCACTGATTCTTCAGCGTTTTCAAAGGCTTTCTGGCATTCCCAGGAGACCAGTGTCACTCTGACCTAATTTACATTGTCAGGGTAGGTCTTTGCCTGAGGAGTCTGATTGCCAATGAATGCAGATGGCAAAACCATGACAGAAGTCTAAATATTTTCCCAAATATACATAAATTCCACGCTGCCTGTCTGTGGAGGGAACTCTTCTCATGTAAATCTCTCAACAAGTACAACTAATTACTGTCACACTCTCTTCTTTGGGGATAAGAGATTGACTTTCAAAAGAAGGGAACTACAGAACATTCAAGAGAGAGTTTTGAGATTTTAAAGGTTTGGACTTTTTGGCTGGTAACAGATCTTAGAATTGCTGAGTGAGTTAGAGGGTGGCAATCTGTGTGGGGAAATTGGCTGCGATGTAAACACACTGTTAACATATCCCCGTGGGAGAGACGCAGAGCTTCTCTTTTGCAGGAGATTTGTAGAACATTACTCTAACTTAGTTTAGGAAAACAATTCAGGGAGCAGATATCCCACGAGGATGGTGAGACACTGAGTAATACTTGCAGACTCAGATAGTTGTCATTTCAGTTATTTTTTAGGCACAGCTGCATAATCCCATCAAATGCAATTGGAATAGTGCAGGTCAGACTACCAAGGTAAAAAAGCATCTGCTTTTAGAAGTTTAGATTCAGCTCCAGTCACTGCTGTTGTGTGTTTCTCTGAAATGAAGTTGGTTTAAAGCCTTTAAAAAAAAAATCAAAAGCATTAATGATGCTGATAATGTGTTTTTTTCCCCAGAAAATCAATACAAGAAAGAGTTTCCTTGAAATGTTTGGTTTTCATAGGAGGTATCTATGGAGTTCTTCATCTCAGCAAATAGCACCATGCATACTGGGAATGTAGAAAACGTAGGCTCTCTCGTCATCTTTCTTTTTTAAGAATTAATAAATATCACCATTTAGGACTTTTCATTTTGTGCCATCAATGTTTAAAACTCAGCAGATTGAATTTCACAGCAGGTTTGGTGTAAGCCTTTAATCTTAATAACGATCCCTTGATCTACCATAGTCCGTCCAGCTTGGAAGTTGTTGGAGGTCCCTTCTTGGAGTTTTCCAGCTGTTTCTGTTTAGTTCATGTATATTTATTTACATGGCTTTTTAACCCCATTTGATAACAGAAAAATCCAATGCAATTTAGCTACTATTGTTGATCGTTCTCCAGAGAACTAAGTACAGCAGGGGAAAAGCAACATATGGCACCATTTTCTTTACTGATCGTTTATTATGTACTGTTGTGACCTCATCAGTGCCTTTGGCTCTACTGCTATAGGTTAAAGAAGAAGGCTTGTGTGTTTTTCCCCTTAAGCTTTCAAGCAAAAGCAAATGTGACTTGACATTAATTTGTGTGTACAACATACCACACTGAAAAGAGCATAATTTTTGTCTGGGAAAATTAAACCGACTTTTTAGTACTGTATTTCTAATTAGAGTTGAAATTTTTGTTTTTGTCAAGTTGGGAATCATCTTTCTGCCTCGTTGTTACATTTGTGATAAGAGCTCACATCATCATCGTGACAAATCCCCCTGAATTCAGCTAACAACCTTTTAGCTTCGTACTGTTTGCCTCTAACACCGTACCAGGATCCTGTGTAATTTCTAAGGTTGCAACCCTTATTAGAATAGTTCTACTACTCTAATATAGAATGGAATGTTATAGAATAGAGGAAGGTGAATAAATACAGCTTAAAATTTCTGTGTCAAATTGCAATCAAAATGGCTCTACAGCTGTCAGCAGAGGAGGGTGGAATGTGAGCTTCAATGGATAATTCGAAGAAAAGAACAATTAAAAAAATATGAATTCTAATAATTTACACCAAAAAGCCAAGGGAAACAAGGGGAAATTTCAGAGAAGAAGGTGCGGAGGATACAAGGCAAATACTTCTCTCAGTTACAGCAGAGTGGCTTTGTTGTCTCCCCAGTCCATCAGTGCCACGCTAGTGAGTTGCCAGTGGTAATTTGTCCCATGAAGATTAATGACCTGGGGAGAACAGAAGAAATTAATTGGGTTTGATTTTTCAGACTGCCTAATTTAACTTATTCCTGTGCAGAATTTTGAAAGCACTAGACCAGCACTTGCAAATGCAGTGTCATGGGCATTTGAGGTAATTAGTGACTGTATATATGAAATTTTTAAAATGCACTGATATGATAAACACATTAATTTCTGTGCTATTGATCACAAAAGCATTATGTAGACAAAAGGTCAAAGCCCTGTTATGTGATCACATCCTGAGTTGTTCCAGGAAAAACCTGTTAGCTGTAAAGCAACATTAACTCTGGTGGCAGGAAAAGAACAAAATACGGAATTATCTCCTTGTGTTCAATGGCCTGGAGAGGGGGCGGCTTGTGCGGCTGTTGGCCCTGGCTTCTACCTTTCCCACCTGCAGTTACAGTGCAATTTCTAATTGAATTATTTGGAACCAATTACATTTCAGATAAAGAATATGTTACATAACTGATCCCTACACTATTTTTCATGCACTGACATATAAGCACTGATGTATATACACACATGCTTACTCTTATTTAATGAGAAAGACTTTTTTTCTGTCTTTTCTTTTTTTCTGGCATACCCTGAAAATAAAACCCCTATTGTTGGCATAAAATGAATCACCAAAAAACCCCAAAGAATACCTGTGAAATCTGTAGAGAGAAAAAGATTCGTAATTATTCGATACTCAACTTGATATTCTGTGAGCTGCTGACCTTTCTTGCATTATTAAAGACGCTTTGACTAATATTCCACAGTGTCTCTGGCAGATGTTGACGGTAATATACTCTGGAGAATCTTCCAATCTTCCATAGACAAAAATTGCTAGCAGCACTAGGATAGGGGAGCTTCAAAAGCTCGAGTTTGAAATATGTCACTGGAATTATATTTTCTGCGTACTAAGGTGTAAACACAGGGAGTTATTTAATTGAGGAGTAAAAGAAAGTACTATGAAAAGACCCCCAGAGTGTACAGACTGTTAAGGAAGTAACACTAAAAAAACTCCCATACTATGCTAATTATTTCAGTGGTGTTAGCCACATGTTCAGTACCCTTAGAAAAATAACCAGAACTGGATAAAATGAAAATATTAAGTTCTATTTCTTGTGACTGAGAACATGGCATTGCATGTGACAATTTAGCATTTTGTGGATACCTGGAATACAAAAAAATCAAAAAAAAAAGTCCAAACTGAAGAGAAGATATTGAGGCTTGGATTTGATTGTATTCAAATCTTAGAAGCTGTCTTCTTGATATGTATGACAGAAATAGTTTATTTGTGATTTTTCTGCAAATTGAAAAATAAATAACAGAAAATGAATTCATCCAAAAAACTCCGTTTTGTAGTTGCTGATACAATTTGGAAGCCTCTTTTGGTGAGCAGATTTAGAGATGAGATATTGAATTCCATGAAGCCTCTGAGATTTGAGCTTGAGATTCTTTGTCCTTAAAAGCTCTGTTACAGGGAAAGTCACCGTACGGGCAGTCGCAGTGCTGCTGTCACCCCATTTCCAATCTGACAGAAGAGGCCGATGTTAAACTAAGTCTGTTGAAACAGAGAATAAACATGGTCAATAGCTCTATCTGACGTATTTAAAGAGTTGTTTTAAAAGCCTGACTACAGTTATGATCTAGAGAATCTAAACATATAGGTAGGTCCCAAAGGTAACGAATAACCTCTTTAAAGACACTGGAAAAGTGCAGAGACAATCTGTTGGGACTTGAAAAAGCATCAAGAACTGCAACGTGAGTCCTGCAATAAGGTGTGTGTAGCAGAGGGATTAAAGCTATGCTGCTGAGTCCTGGGAATGAAAGGCTCTGCAGGTGAGCAGCTTAACGGGACATTAATTGGATAGTGGTGACCGTTAATGGGAAATGCAGAGAGTATAGGTTAGGGCTTTTGTTGCTAAAGGAACAGCGTGAATGCTGTTGCCCGGCTCTATAATAAAGATCGGTTGAACTTTACGGTTCCCTTTTGCAGATGCAGTCACCGGTTCCTTTTATAAAGAAAAGTGTGAGTGTGGGTGGGTAAGTGGTCTGTTAGTATTCCACCCCAAAGCATGCAAACGAGCACTAAAAACTTGATAGCATATTTTATCAATTTAAATCTTGGATAATTAATAATAAATTTGGTTAACTCTAGGAAAGTGATGAATCTGTTCCGTAACACATTTACAAAACATTTTAGGCTGTTTATCTGAGATTATTACAGTGCCGTGGTGCTGTGTTTGCTTGTGGAATACAAAGCACTATAGCACGAGGGACATTGTAATGCTCTATTTATACCTTGGCAGATCCTGCTGCAAGACTCCATTGTTGTTTGCAGCAATAGCCCTGCCTAACTTAGCAGGTCCACTCTCCAGATGTCAGAGCCCTGTAACTGATCACAGACATATGCACAAAAATTAGCAATAAAGCAATGTGAAGGCTGTAGTTCGATACTGTAACAGTGACTATAGCTGAGATTTAATCCTCTGCTGTGCTGGGCTTATTGTCTCTGCTGTGCCAGAGCATCCAAACGTGCGTGTAGCTTCAAGCCTGTCATCAGTCTTAAAGAAGCCAATGCAAAACTCGAGCCTTAAATACCTGGGACAGTGAACATTAAGCACTGAGAAGGAAAAAATAGATTGACAATAGGATTCTTTTTTTCTAATTTATTCAGCCGTCTTGTTTACCCTCGATACTCTTCTGTAGATACTGTCCCTCTTCTGTACATCATTCGGGGCACAAAGGTGTTTGTCTTCATTGTGCTGAGCAAAGTATAAAAAAGAAAGAAGAATCCTTGCTCTGAAGTACTTAAGCTTAAAAAAACCCCCAAACTATCAGATCACCTCTGTTGGCTGAACTGGCTGCAAGCATCACACACGGGCCTTGCAACCTTATCCTTCCTTCTTACTTTGGGGACTTTTTAAAATTTCCCACCATGATCTCTGCCATAGGAGCAGAGGAGCACAGCCTCTTTTTACTTCTCTTCCCCCATTTCCATACCACAGCACTCTGCTTTCTAGACTTTGACATGTCATTGCTTCTTCCGCTCCATAGAGGCCCATGCAAAGGATGTCCCTTTTTTGGAGATGACCATTTGAAGCATCCAGAGTCCAAGTTTGACAAGATAGGCAAAGACGAGGTGGGACTGTTGTTGTGCTGGTTATACCAAGCACTGCTCTGATGCACAGGGCGTTACCAACTTGCTTGTAGCTGTGGCTCCACGTGCAAAGGCATTTATAGGGACACAGAGAGCTTGGGGTTTTCTTTTTTGTTTGTTTGCTTGTTTTCCCGAGTTTTCTGTAAAGTTGAATCAATTCTTCTCTGCTATGATTACAGCACTCGCAGAAGTATGGGGTTTTTGCCAGGTGCTGGATGTAAAGTCTCTACATGACATTTAAGCAGAGAAATGCGGTAGAAGTGAGCATGAGACCTCACAAGTTTTGCAATGCTAATGGACCAGTTGTGTGACAGGTGAAAAGCAGATGGACTATCTGTTTTGTTCCTTTACTTAATCTCCTTCCAGAGCTCTCCTGAAACATCTGAAGGAAAAAAGGAGAAAATCAAAGTCAAGCCAGTTTTAATTGTTCCTTAGCAAAGATCATAAAACTCAGTGAGTTTCTAGGTTAGGCTACTGTGATATGCACCTGAGTAGAAATTTAAATTGAAGCTGATGAGAACAGGCTTGGTTTTATTCCCTGGCTAGGAGAAAACATAATCTATGTAAGACAAGGAATGACTTTCCACTTAAATTCAAGGGGTTTTGTGTTGACCCCATAATTCATAACTGACTGAACCTATTAAGAGTGTTTTTAAACAAACCAACCAAAAAAGACTTTACAGCTAAAGTCCAATATTAGCTATATTAATCTGAATTTCAGCCAATGAAAATGACAAGCAGAAAGAAGTAGTGGGAACGAAAGCTACATTTCTCACTGTTATAGCAAGCAGATATTTTGGAGGAGAGTGTAACTGAGCCAGAGAGACTCATCGTGAAAGAACAGGCACCGAGTGTTTCTGTCAATTGGAATGATAGTGTTTTCTAAAGGTAGCTCTTAGTTATTTGGTAATTTTTCAGACTAGCTGACAAGGACTGCCAGAATGCATTGTTAAAAGCCTGCATGATTATAGATGCTAAAATGCTTTGGTCAGATCATTGTTCTCATAATTAAACATGCATGATGGTAATCGATGAGTAATGATAATGTGTAAAAGTCAATAGAAGGACTACTATTAGGGCTTTTTAATTTGCTGTTTGTATATTTGTAAGTGTGTGTTGTGGGACTTCCTATTAAGGAGAATGTGTCTTATTTTTAAGCCGTTTTACTGGATTTGTTAATTTGATGTTAATTACAGTTGGCAGAAATGATAAAAGCAGAATTGTGTTGTTAGATGATTGATTAGTTTATTAGCTCAAAGATAGACTTGTATTTCTGTTTTCAATTTAATGGGAATCTAGGGACGATATTTCTCCCCCAACTTACCAATTTTCATGTTACTTGTTAGCCTCTGATGACATGAAAACCTTGAAGTCTAAATATTTTTCAGACTGGTGTTCTCAGTGTTTATTCCTCTGCTCCGCTCCAACGTGCGTACTTTCATTTCTTTTTAAGCCTATCTCAGAAATGCTTGATTCCTAACGGCTTTGGATGAGAACAGAAACTCTTCTTTGAGTCTACACAATTTGATGATGCCATATTCATTTGAAAAGGCTTTTTGGAACATGGACAATGTTGCTTTTGGTGTGCGTGCAACCCAGCGTTACTGAAGTCAATGAGAAATGTGCCGTAAAACTTCCGTGGACGTGGGAGGGAGTTTTGCATCCCTACTCCCAGGTGCAGTACACAAATTTGTAACTTCTTTTGGGCAGTCAGTGAACCTTGTAGACCCACTCTCAAAGAAGAACCCCAATGTATGTATGCTGGAAAGCACTGCGGGTTTGCAAATTTTTAGTACAGATGCTTATTTGAAACTAAGTTTTGTGCAATTTCACTGGAAATTTCAGGCATATAAATAAGTAGCTAAAGTGTGCAATTCAGTTTATACACTTGTGTGTTACAGTGCGGAGAAATTAGTGTAAAGTATTTAGTATTGTTGATTTTCTTGGTAAGTTTTTGCTAGTGAAGTTGTTACTGAGTAATAAACACAATTAAACTGGCAATGTGTGTGATATTCCAGCTGTGACTGAAAGTCATTGGGTTCTACTGCTTCTTATCTCCTAGCATGTAAGAAAAAACCTATGTAGTTGGGGTTTTTTAAATATATAAAGACTGAAATAAATAAACCCAGATGGAACAGAACGAGAAAATCACTGTGGATAAAATATGTTGTGAATGTGACGGGGAGGCTAGGCTGTGCACTCAGTAGCTGCTTATTTGAAAACAGTTTCATATGGGTTAGCGATCTTTCAAACCAGGAAAATAGGAACATAATTTTGTAAAATGGCCATCAGTCAGATACTGAAAGTGAAAGGGTCAAATTGCAGCTCCTCCTCCTCTATAATTTGAGAGCTAGAGCATGTGAAACTTTAGAATATGGCTTTTCTGTCTTGTAACATTGATTTTGAGTGTGAGATGCAAACAGCACATCAATCAACTCGCGTCAGGAACAGTGAAAAATCTTACAAGGACAGTTTTCCTCCTTGGAGGATAAGCTGCGTTAGAGGCTGAGTTTTGAAACCAAAACTAGAATGGTGAATTTTGGCGTTCTGATTTGCTGTTCCTGTTTGGATGTCCCAAGACAAGCACACTTGAATAGACTTAGGCAAGTTGCAAGAATCTCTCCCTTCTCTTTCATTGGAGTTTCGTACGAATTAATTATTTAGGTGACTGTGTATAGTGGACTACCTATGCTAATTTCCATGACACCTTGTTGACTTTACTTACTGGGGACGTGACCTGATGTTTTCATAGCACTTTGCAAGTATAAAATTTGATGGATGTGCAAATAATTATTGAAATTTTGATTATGATCTCCAGATAGTGCACCGTTACTGAGATTTTCTTTTAACAGGATATTTTAAGGAAAAAAGATTTATTTGGGCAGGGGTGAAGAGAATGTGAATCCATGGGGTGCCGGTAGGATGATTCAGAAGTAAAACACAGAGCAGAAGTCAAAGGAGATTTCTTGCCGCAAACTGCTTGGATTGGGCGCTGCAGACGGTTGGTGTTTCACGGTTCAATGACTGCAAAAGTCTGCTTTTCAAAACCAGCACCTTGCGGGAAATCTACAAGCCCTGAGTTGTCTTGTAGCCAAGATAGTTTCATAACTTCCAAAAACTGGGAATCTGAAAGCCAGAACAGGTCAAATGAAAAATCTGGGACTCTCGTTATGTTTCTGTGTCCCATACATGAGAGAGGTGGTTTGTAGGAACAGTGACACTGACAGAATGACACAAATTTCAGTCAGCAGCCTCTGGTATCAGGAGGAGCTCTGGAAACAGTGTTTCTGGAGCAGGAGAATTTCTATTGTTTCTTGTAAGGAAGAAAAAGGCCAATTTACCCTGAATATGAACTAAGCATATTCTACAGAGTCAAAATTTCAGGTCATTTGGAATTCTAAGTTTTGCCCAGGTCTAATTTACATGTTAGATCTTTTGCCTACAATAAAAGCTGCTTTTCAGAGCACTATGAAAAAGATACAGTTCTTCTAAAATTTTTTTAGTATTCTTGGATGAGAGATTCTCAGTAACAGGAAGGCAGAAGAAATACTTTTTCTTGCTTTCTTCCAGAATATTTGCCTCTCCCCTCTTGTTCAGGTCAAATAAAGGAATATTCCCTTTTTATTTATTTTTTTTTTGTGATGTAGCCCTTTTCTTATTTTTCCCCTTTAATTCTACAGCAAATGTTGATAGGGTTTGGATTTTTTTTTTTTTTCCATTTTTAAAGCAAGTGCCATATACATTTTCATTTTGCCAATGTTGAAATTAAATGTTTAACTCTTTTGACAAACTTTCTTTTGTTGTCAAAATATTTAAGCAAATTTAATCACAGCTTATCCCTAGTAGCAAAATGGCTATTGGAGATTCACTCTGCTCCTGATCTGCAGCGGAGTGGACTTTCTCTGCAATGTTTCTAGAGTATTTATGTGGTACCGGGTGCTCAGGAACATTATGCTGAGCTACCACACCTTCAGATTTAACCCTGAAACCTGTCCCAAGCATCTTGCATTGCTTCAATGGAAAATGAAACTATCATGTACTGTGTGGAGAAAGAGAAGAAAATCTGCTGGAGCAGGTAGTCGATATTTTAAAGGATGTTATAGATATTGTTAGCTAAAGTTCTTGAGAGCCAGTATTGAAACAAATGTCCTTTGCTCACAAGAATGAAAACCAAGGGATCAGTCAAGAAAAAAGTTAGACTACAACAGTAAAATGAAAAATGGGATCAAAGGGGATAGTGGAAGTCTTGAAGTATTGAGTGGATTTTGTAATGGATTTACAAAAAAATATACTAACAACGTACAGACTGTCACCCGCCAATTTACACATCATCATACACCACTTCAAAGTCTGTGAGGCAGTGAGTTTATGTAAACTAAGCAGACTTAAAACAACAATGTCTGGGATCAACACTTTTATGAGACCATGCCAAATACTGTGTTAAGTGAAGTAGCAATATTTTTTGGATATGTGCCTCTTCCATGCATGTGTCATCTAGAAATTGCCTGTCTGGAAAACAATAAATGCAAAGGGAACAGTATGACTGGGATAAAATAAATCGGGAACAGAGTAGACCACCTCTTTACATGGAATTACACACGTCTCCACATGATGAGCTGACGAAAATCCAAGAAGTGGCAGCAGTTGTAGGAAAGTGGGAGAGGAGGAGGAGGAGAGTGAGAGAGAAAAGCTTTCTGGGGCTTAATAAAAAACAGTAGAAGGAAAAAAACCCAAAACCAAAGCCTAAAAGATACGGGAGATGTGTTTGATAAGAAGGGCAGCACTGTGGAAAAAAATCACACAAGATGGGCACTTGCTTAAACCCTTGAATTATGTAAATGTCCTACAGTGAGCAAGTAACTTTGGACTGGTTAAAATGTTTGGTGATAACAGATCTGGCAGAACGGAAAAACGGCTGCCAAGAGCAAAATACAAGTCTTAATTTTGCCATACAAACTGATAGGATTGTACTGGCACAAGGTGAATGAAATTGTGTTGGACAAATATAGCATAGCTGTCTGCGGGAACTCATGAGCCACTCTAGGGAGAGGCGAGTTAGACCAGGCCAGTAAGGGAAAACTTTCTTGTGCTAATTCTCAGCATCAGCGCTTACATGGACAACTCAAAAGAGCAATATTGCAAAGGAGCTAGAGGTCCCGGGCTGCATCTCCTCACAGGCTGTTCGAGCAACACAGAAAGAGGGTCGGCACTGCCATCACCTGCCGGACATTAGAGCACAGCAAAGGGTTTCTGTCTGGAGCTGAAGGGATGTCTTAACATGTGACAAGCTGAAGCTAAAGCTAGTACTAACATTTAATACAAACAGCTATATAAACCAGTTTAAAAAGCACAGCCAGCCTTGCTACTGCACAGACATGCCAGTTTTTGTCTGTGCAGCTTGCTTTTGCATTCTCACCGGTACGGAGAACTGTTAAAGTGAGAAATGCAGAAATAAGATACATGACAAATACTGGAGAAGACTGACTGCTACCAGCTCTGCCTGAGGGAGATTTCCACGGGGCTTGCCAGGGAGAGGTCTGCCTCCAGCTGCTTGGATTTTCAAATTTATGTCTTGCCTGCAACGAGGCACAAAGTAACTAGGGCACATGAAGCAGTGGGACAGCGTTCCCGGGGAAGAATATATCAAAGCGGATGCATCTGTGCTGTCATTTTGTAATGGTTCCTGTGTCAGCGTGTGGTCCTGCCTGTCTGTACCTTTCATGTGCGACTTTACTGCATAGCACGCATCTCCAGCAGCAAACGGTCTGCTCTCCAAATGAGACCATGCTACAGGTCAAAGAGTCATGGCAGGCCGGTTCATTTCCACCTACCCCTTTCAACTCCCTCTACTTCCAGGTATCCTGCGTGTCTGAAGCCCTCATAAACATAAAACCGCAAACCATTCTGTATTCACTGTGATCATCCCAGCTGCCAGTTGTGATGAGTTAGTGCTGGTCTCTACATCTCATTCCAAACCTTCTTGGCTCACAACACTGAGATGTCCCCAGCATCCATCCAGATAATTTTTTCCTAATCTACAGGCAGAAGTTACTCTTTGGTGTTCTCCAGTCATAGTACTCCTGCACTGCAGGTGCTAGGGTGGTAAGTTGTTCATGAGACAGGTGACCGAGAGTGCTGTTTGTGGTAGGTGCACGCTGCAGTGTGGATGCAAAGACTCGCAGGGTAGAAGTCAGGTCAATGAGTCTTCACGTTACAGGAATTTGGACAATACACAGTAGACAGTATTTCAGAGGGTGGTGAATATGAATTATGAACATTTCAGAGAATTATGAGTGTTCCAGCAATAGCAGGCTCAGGCCATGGGTTTGATTTACAGCATGAAACAGTGTTATAGTGTAGATGCAGCCCAATGATTTTTGACTGCCTTTTGTAAGCTGTATCAAAGGATACCAAAAGGAAAACCAGAAGCTATAAAGCAAGGGTGTCAAACTCACAGCCTGCGGTCTGAATCCAGCCCTGCACTTTGTTTTATCCAGCCCAGCACCTTGTTTCTACCTGGTGACAGCAGCACTGAGCTCCTTGCCCCTATGTTCCTGCCAGCGCTGGTCACATATGCAGTGTGTGTGACACACTTTACACTGCAAGAGCAGGAGAATGGCAGGAGCTGTGAGTTTGGCACCCTCGCTATAGAGAATGGGGTAGATAAAGCAGTTCATTAGAACGAAATAGGAAGAATAGTTTAGGATTAGTTTTCTTTTTTTGTTTAGATGGTTATTATTATTGTGCTAGTAAACTGAAAAGGGAAGGAAGCTGGTGCATAGTGCTGTTCTCCCTTTAGAGTGCTGACTAAAAGTAAGGAAGTGCTGGAAATTAATCTTTAAGAGTCTGGCAGGTTTTGGCAGTGAAATACCAGTTTATATAGAACTGGGTTGATATCCTGCACTGTTAAATTTACAGAATGCATCTTTCTGGAGATTTCTTATATGTGCATTTCTGTTCTGGCTTCTGGCTAGAAGAGATTCTATTTAGCAAGCATGAAAATGAATGCAAAGTTCACTTCTCCCAAACTGTGCGCAGAAAAGCTATACACTCATTCTCTGAGAGGTTTACTCAGAGTTTTATCTGCTAAATAATTTGTATTAATTGTGCATTCAGCTCTGGAGTCAGCAAACCAGGAGCCCAACCCCTTATTTTTATGTACAACCAGGAACAGAGAAGTAGAAAATGGTCTTAATAGAAGGGAAAAAATAAAGAGATTGCCACTGTGAGAAAATGCTGCAGGAGCTGAAATGGCTGTGTCATTGAAGATAGCATTGATCTAACCCTTTTTATTTTTTTTTCTAAAGCACTAACTGAAAGTGAGTTGCAAAAGAAAATCAATTCTGAGAATCATTAGGGTTGGAAGGAACCTCTCCTGGGTCGCACTCTCCATCACTCCTATGATTGTTCCTAAACCAGCTCTAACAACTGGGTATCTACTCATATTTTTTATGATGGCTTTACTTTTTTCTTTAGCTGGTCGCAACAATAATGTTTAAACAAACATTCTTTAAAAAACAAATATTGCAAAGCAAGCCATTGGGTACATTTTAGCTGACAGATAATCTTCAAGGTTCGTTTCCTTTTAAAAAGTTACAGTATTCAGATGTCAATGTGTATTCGTCTTTGCATGTGTCAGTAAAATTAGAAATATTACTGTCTCTTCTTTGTTGTGAGTGGGTCTCTATTACGCTCTTCTACAGATTTTTCTGTTCTGATTTTTAAATGAATGTCTAAATGTCCAGTGTTCTTGAAAGAGTTAGATTACACAGCAGTTGTTTGTGGTTCTTGTCAAGGACAGGAAAACCTTGCTTTGAGTAGAAATGCAAGCTAATACAACAAATAGGTACTAACACAGAGGAGATAGTTCCAGGAATGTGTCACTCCTCGTGTTTTGTGGGAGATACAGTTTAAATCTCATAGAAGATGCAGGTTAATAGTTGTAGCATACTGTCACTCTGATCTCCCGGGCTGCTCGGTGTTTTCTGCTGTGCATCTCTAACCTCTTTTCTCACCTTAACTGCATTTTGTTTTGTCTTGGGAAAAGTAGTTGGCAAATCATCTTAAAATGCCTCTCTGGTACACAATGAGGAGATACTTTATTTGAAACCTTGGATAAGGGAAATCTACCTATCTAGCTTTTGTCTTGCTTCTGTTGTATGCCTTTCTTCTAACACCATGTAATGTTGTGATAGTATAACTTTAGAGTAGTGTAACTTCTACTGCATCTTTCCGAAGTAAGACCTCTTCTGAACACAGAGGAGATAGATTGTCATGTCGACACATGAGCTATGACTCTTAATTGATTGATATCACACCAGCCAAAGTGCTT
This sequence comes from Neomorphus geoffroyi, assembly GCA_033558235.1. Taxonomy (NCBI): domain Eukaryota; kingdom Metazoa; phylum Chordata; class Aves; order Cuculiformes; family Neomorphidae; genus Neomorphus; species Neomorphus geoffroyi. Next base: position 6,961,871 of record JAUMJM010000045.1, on the reverse strand, counting down.
TGCCAAGAAGTCAGACTAGTTTCTTCCTTTTTTTCCTCTTCTCCCCCTGCAGTGTCCCTTTTCCGTTATTATTTTTTGTAACACAGGTGATCCTATACAATTGAAAATGATACCTTAATGGCCAAGGTGTAAAAGCAGTTCAGAAAACTTCTCTTCACTAATTCATAATCCAGGGTATCTGACTCCAAGACTTTCTTTAGGGCTGCCATGTGTGTCTCAATATAATGAGTTGCAGGAGATGGTGTTCACATGTTTGTGGGTTTCCTACATGGAGGAAGTGCCTATTAAGTTTCCTAACAACATTTTGTTTGACTGTTCCTGTCCACTGGTGCAGGAATCATGTCCTTTTAAGTGGTCTTGTGGGGGCAGCAAGTCAGTCATTTCCACTCCTTTTCCCATCTTGGACTTCACTATTTTAGAGGAACGGAAGGGCAAACCTGGAGAGGACTTTGTGGGTTACAGGCTGAGCACTGCTCACTGCAGTACAGGTTCATCCCTTTGCTTCTCACAAGTTACTTCCAGAGATAAAACATGAAATAATTCAGTAATAACCTAATGCTTTGCCCTAATCTTGCATCTCACGCTTTTATGATTTAGGAAAGAGGCAGTTAAATTATAATATCAAGAAAGCTGCAGCATAAAGCTTTACTTTAGTTGCATAATTTTGCAACAGCAATTACCTCAGCTACAAATTTAATTTAAAAACTCTTTGAAAGCACAGTATGTGTTATCACAGAATATACTTGAAATCAATGAAGGATGATTTCATTCTGAGTCTGAAGATACTATTTAATAGCCAGGAAGGAAACCTGCACACAGGCACACACTTTTACTTATTAATAAATTCTGCTGTAGTAATTACAAATCTTGACTTCCACAAATTCATTTACTTTTGGCAAGATATGAATTATAAACAACTTAATGCAGTTGCATTCATGTACCTAGCTGGAAAATAGATGGAAACTCTTGAAAATAATCCTAATCTTGATGCTATTAAGAAAGATGCAGAGAACATGCTCTGATAAACATCACAGTGTCTGCCTACCATTATCTTATATTTTGCTTCATGATTCATGGTATCCTAGCAACCATATAGGCCTGATGACCTCTAATGGCTCTAAAAATCATGTACTTGGAACCTCTCACTTAAGGCCTGGTGCTCAAGTAATGACACTCTTTTCTTAGATGGCAGATCTCAAGCCAAATAAACACACAGGAACTGGACCAGCTTTCTTTGTCTGGGTATTCATATTTTGCATGGTTATTTAGACTGAACAGGGCTCTGTAATCCAGGCTTAATCAGTATAGATTTTGGATATACATACATACCTTAATTAACTATATGGATTCAAAAGAATGTCAAAAGAGCTCTGGTTTATTGACTGATAGAGAGTGGTGTTTGTGCGTCGCTTGCAGGGATGAAAAGGGCAGTCTCTTATCAGACCGAGGGAAAATTTACAGATTTATTGGCAATGCATGAGAATCTGGGCTTCACCAGGCTGGCTGTGGAGCTGTTAACTGCTTGATCGCTACCAACAAGTTCTGGGACGGTCCGATTGAAACTGTTGAACATTAAGAGATAATGTATTGACTGTATTTGTACCCCTGTGCCATCAAGAGCACAGGCTAGAAATGAACGGTGCAGCGGCTGGTGAGAGGCAAGGTGGCACTGTTAGTCAACGTGTTTGAAATTTCTGTCAGTGACCCACTTCTTCTTAAAACAGCAGAAATTACAGTTAGATAGGAGTAGTTCCTTTTTCCTTCTGCATTTTTGGTATTTGCAGTGCTAAGTACCATTGTGCGAATTAAGTTACAGCTAAACCATAAACGTGAAGTCTTTCGGCTTTGAACTTAAGATAGAGGATCTCTCCTCCAGGGAGCAGTGATAAGGGCTCAGGCAGTGAGGACGAGGCTTGTGGCTGCCCAGCTATGTGACAGCCACAGCAACCAGGCACTGTGTGCTTGTCACACGACAGAAGCGAGCACGAGGAGTCCAAGAGCCAGGTAGCATGAAACTACCCATTTCATGGCTGGAAGGAAAACTGGTGACAGTCGGAGCACTGAACACTTGGATGCTAAAAGTGGGATTTCTAGCTTGTGGTATATCTATTACTGGCAGTTTGCTCAAGATATTTTTAGTAAACTGTGGCCCACTACATTGTTCTCAGAAGAGAGGAGGACTGGTTGATGGGGTGGGAATGCTGCTGAGCTGAATCCCAATTGCCACTTTCAGGAGAAGGTGGAGCTGGAGACACGCACACGTGTGTGCAGGCTGTCAGTGCTACGCTGCAGCTGCCAGGGAGCTCCCCCCACCTCTGTTAAATGCTTCAGCTGCTAGGAAAGTTACAGCCAAAATCCACAAGTCTGAGAAAAAGAGCCTGTTGTGGTTTGGAGTAGTTTCCTGTTCGCATGGTAGATGTTATCCTGATAAAACCTGCAGAATTAGAGGTATTGTAGAGCTTTAGAAGAGAGAATTGAATTCAATGATGTTTACTAACTGCTACTGGCATAATTCTATCAGATGCTGAGCAGACCACATTTTCACTAAAGAATGCGAGCAATCAATGTATATTAATGTATGCGCTCCACGCATTCTGCGCTGAAGCATTTGACCAGCCACTTTAAAGGGCCATGCAATTACAGGGGAAAAAACTTTCCAGAACTTGCCAATAGCACAGGCTTTCAGGTTAAGGAAGGAAGAAAAGCCCAGCAGTTTTTTAAAAATATTCTGTATGGAAGCTCCTATCCTCCATGTAACACCAATGCCGTGTCTGTGTGTAGGAAACCACTTTAACTTTGCACTTTAAAATGCTTTAGCCTCTTCTTGTAAGGTGTATGGCAACGGTGTGCGTATAGGAAAAGTTACAAGAGTAGCACACAGAAAAGCACAGCCTGCTGCCCAGCACACAGACAAGCAGATATTCCCTGAGGGGGCACGGGGTGTGCCTGTCCTTGCCTTTAAGCCTTGTGAGTGCTAACACTTTGCCGATATGATTAGCAAAATGCTGACCAAGAACTCGCATAGTTCCAAATTAAAGGGACACCTGCCACGATCCTGTTAGTAAAATTTGACATATGTCTGTGTTGTTTTCCAGTACATGGGCAAATGATTGCATTACTGCAGGAAAAGGTAGGGTGTGGATTTGTGAGAACTCATAGCAGCTGTTTGCGGGCAGGCTTTTACTTCACCGTGAGTGCAACGCAAATGAAGAGCGGAACGATTGCTCTAGGAGAGATACATCATTTGTGTCACGTTTACCTTAGGGTGGGCTGGAGTAAACAGCATGCACCTGGAGGTGGTGTGTAGGTCGCTGTCATCTGTTCATGCCAGAACTTATTCTGCAGCATGTCTGGAAGCCATAATTCCGTAAGAATTATTGAACTCAAAATTCTGTCAATGTATGATATGAAATAAATCGCTACAGGCTTTGTTTGAGCTCATTCCTCTCTCCAGATGATTCCCAGTATCTCAGTTGTTTTTATCCCTTCCAGAACGTACCAGCACATTCATAATGGATGGTCCCCCATTCTGCCTTGAGTAGGAACACACAAGGCCTCTCAAGAAAGAAATCATTTGGAGTTTGAACCTAAGGCCAAAACTGGCTTTGATACAAACTATGGGAAGAAGGATCTGTGGATGCTGATCCCAGTTAACGTAGCGTTTGATTTTCCCCTGGCCAGTGGCTGTGCCTCTTGTTTACATCCCGGTCCATGTGGAGCAGAACTGAATGATTTTTGCATTTGGATTTTTATTTATTGAGAAATTCCTTAAAGGCAGATTTTTGTATAAAACATTTGAAAATTTCCCCCCTCATTTTGATCAGCCCCACTACAGTCTTTACACTCCTACAGCCCTGTAAATGGATTCTCAGCCTTGATAGAGTGTCTAAGATTTTATATGTGGTTTACAAAATCCCCCCAAAAAATGCTTGGAATGGGTCCCTGTCAGACTTTGACTCAGCCCTTCATGACTGAACTTCCAGAGTTTGTACAGTTTGGAGATACCTCTTACTGTTTTATTTTCAACAACTCTAGTGATGAAACCATCTTTGTTCTGTCCTGACAGCCGGAGAATGTTTCAGATTGCATGTGAAAGAAGGCTAATTTTCCATGTGATTCCTGAAATGTTTGAGCTGTTGCACAATTATGATATAAAGTTTGCAGACTGTGATACAAGGTGCCTTTTAAATAAACCAGAAATCAGGCATGCTGTCAAAATTTCATCAGCAGTTCCTCCTGTGTAATGTACTTTCCAAGAGACAAGTGAAAAAACGTCAAAGCCAAATAAAAAATACTTAGTTACAACAGTTATTTGAGATCCAATTTAGCCTTTCTTGTAAGTTTCCCTTCCTGTAAACCACTCTTCTCATGTTTTCTTCCAGTAAATTAGATGTGCATAATTCAGTTTATTAGAGAACTGATCCCTTTCGGAAAAAAAATATACTTCTGAATGCTAGGGGAGGAAAAAACCAGTTTTACCAATTTCATAATACTTTGGCTCACATTCCTAGCTTTCCCAGCTTTCCCTCTGTCTGCAGGAGGACCTGCTGAGTTGCACTGATAGGATTGCAGGTCACATCAGATTAAAAGCCTCCATGCATTCATTTTTCTGTACACTAGATGCAAATCCCAGATTTAAAAGCTCCAGATCCCCTATTTTTCATTTTTAACCAAGTAATTTTGGGTGATTTTCCTCTCTCTTAGACTGGTATGTATTGGGAGTAACTTTCTTCAAGCAACTAGTATTATGTTGGTAATTATTATGCTGGCAAGAGGAGACAGAGAGCAGAAATTGAGTTATATGATATGTTACATTTTAAAATGATACATTTGTCTGGTAAGGGGTGACTGCAATGCAGATTAAAGTCTCAACAGAAATATTTCTCATAAAAAAATAAGTGTTTCTGCAACAAATCTTCTGTTGGTCTAAGTAGATGAAGCACTCCTGATTTCAACAGCCCCCTGAGGCGCTGACCAGAGGTTTTTATTTCTAATCCATTTTGGGCTTTGTGACCTTGCTTGACTTGTTTACCTGTTACACGTATTTTTTGCAGACTGGAGATTTTACAGACAGTGTGAGGCCAAGCTTAGGCGAGCCAGCAAATGTGCTGCGAATGAGTGACTTTACCTAAGGGGAAATGAAAGAAGCCCACCGCACCCGGTTGTTGTGTGATATGGTCCAATGCCGTTTCCCCTGGGGTTAAGCACAGCCAAAGCCGCGTAACCCTGGAAATCTAATGTATTCGTAGGGAACTCTAAGCGTTACACCAGAGTTCAGCATGAACGGCCTGCTGAAAGCTGCGAGGGATCAGGAAGAATGAGGAGAGGAATTAAAGATTCGGTTATGTATTCTAAGCTGCTTTAGGCATCTGACAGTATTTTTGTTGGTATCAAAATATTTATAGTATAGAAGATTAATATTTGCACCACTGAGCTCTTTAATTTCATTTACCTCAGGAACAGGGATTTTGGCATAAAGGAGAACCAAATATGTAGCTGTGGGTGTGCAGCTTCACACAAACAGTGTTAACACTTTCAAGTCCCAGAGAACTGAGGTTTCACAGAGATAATAGTATTTTATTTATTTATTTGTTTAAAATACATAGTGATGTTGTAGGAATTGTGAGTACTGTAAGTACCATCTTGCCATTTGGAGGGGAACTTGAGGTGCAGCGGGGGCACCTTGTTGGCTGAAGCATGTGAAAATACCGGGGTAGAGAGGCCCAAAGAGGCGTGAAGCGCTGGCAACGGGAGGCCTGGCAGTAGGAATGGCTCTGCAGGAGGTCCGAAAGCCTCACGATCCCCTCGATCTGGCAGAGCTGGCCTCATAACCCTCCGCTTTAGAAAGAGTTTTCCACTATGACCCTTCAAAACAGAGAAACAAGACTCCGAATTTTCCTGGTTAGATCTTCTGAAGGACACTGGTGTTTGGTGAGGTTCCCAGCAGCTGCTGCTGCTGATACGGTCACTTAGGTTGGAAAAGACCTTTAAGATCATCCAGTCCAACTCTTAATCTCGCACTGCCAACTCCACCATAAAAACCATGTCCCTGAGCACCACATCCACACAACTTTTAAATACCTTCAGGGACGGGGACTCAACCGCTTCCCCGGGCAGCCTGCTCTGATGCTTGACAAACCTTTAGGTGGAGGATTTTTTTCTGCGTTGTCTAAACCTCCCCTGGCACAACTTGAGGCCACTTCCTCTTGTCCTGTCACTTGTTACTTGGGAGAAGAGACCAACAGCCACTTCGCTACAACCTCCTTTCAGTGATAAGGTCTCCTCTCAGCCCCCTTCCGTTTGCTGCTGCTCCTTGCTGTCTGCTGGAGCTATTTTAGAAAGGAGGCTTTTCTGATTAAATCAGGTGCTGCAAGCTCAGGATCACATCGTGTAAGCTTTGCCTTAGGGAGATTAGTGGTGGTGGAGTCTCTAATGAAAAAAATAAGAGAAACAACAACAGAAACGAGGAAAATGAAGTTTTTCACAAAACACGTCTTTTATTTGTGCCGCTGCTGGGCCAGACGTATGCTTTTATTTTGGCTGTTTGTTTTTGAGTTGAAGTCACAGCTCTGTACAAGGGATTTCTGGGAAGATATTCTAATTAAAACTGGTTTTGATTTATGGAATTCAAGACACTGGGAGGCAGCTGTCCTTGGTGATTAAAATACTAGCTGAATGATGACACAAATTAGTTTGAGAGATCCGTTAGTGAGCCTTTTCCAGGATATGGTATTTTCTACATTTTTTATAGCTGTTTGGGTTTTTTGCTGCATTTCTTTTTTCTCCAGCTTTGCAAATTACATCGCCTGAATATCTCATCCTTAGCAAAAAATAAGATTGACTATTGCAAGTGATTCAATAAGTTACCTGGCAGTTGCCTACAGTTCTTATTTTTCTTTCTTTTTCCAGAAAAAACTAATATCATCCATGAATTTTCTGCTGATTGTGTGTGATTCTGTAGCAATTAATTTCTTTATAGGTAGAAAGAAGCAATATAATAAGAAGTGCTAGAATGGGGTTAATTTTTGTCATGTTAAAAATGTTTTCACGCATTACATGCATATTTTGAGTTTTTCTCAGGCTTCTTCTAGTCCATTATAATTGAAAATTCAGGTTGCAGCCTTGATGTCCATAGCCTTGATGTCCGTAGCCTGTCTGGGTGGGACTCTATTCCTGACTCGCCCTCTCTAACCTGTGACTTCCATATTTCTCTTTATTTTTTAGCACTGTTAATTTTTAAGGTACCATTTCCTCTTGAGTATAGCTTCAAAAATATGCAGAGTTCATTTCCCATCTGATACGTTACTTCCTTCCACCCTTCACATCTCTTATTTGCTTGGAGAGCCTCAGTTTTGCCCTTTGTATTTTGTGGGGTTTCTGAACAGCACCTCACAATTAATTACTCAGTGTTCAGGCAGCTTAATGTCACATACATATCCTTAAGATGCAATACCACACGTGTTCTACAAGTCAGTATAGACTAAAGCTGGAGTTCAGCAATAAAATTCAGTATTGTCTTAAAGATCAAAATCTAAATTGAAAAACTAAACAATTGTTTAGCACAAAGACAAAAGAGATTTTATTTGCCGTGATTAATCACTTATGGAAAATTTCATTTGTCTCTGGTGTGTTCACTTTTATCAACAGCAGATCAGTAGATAATATTTATACAAAGTGCCTTTAAGATCCATGTTTTTGAAAATGTTAGATTTTTTACTCGTACATGTGAATTTTTTTGACTGTGAAGTTGTCATTGGATTGCTGCTCTATTAAAATTTCTGTACAGAATTTGAAAACTCCTGTGATTAAAGAAAACTTAGTCGTTCCATGAATTACAGATACTTTGTGTGCTAAGGGCTACTTTTTGTTGTAAATGCTTCCTTTACTATAGTCACTTCCTTTTGCAGGTAAGTTGCTTTGTGAAGATTCTGCTCTTTCCCCTTCGTTCCAGCCTCTTGCTGCAGGTGCTAACCCTGTTTGTATTGTTGCAAGATTTTGCAAGACCGTTCAAATGATCTGGATTAAAAAAAAAAACCAAACCAAAACCCAGCCCAACAAAACCTCTAACAGTTTTCATTTTTATGTTATTCTTATAGGTTTTTTGCTGGTGTGTGATTCTCACGTCACTGTGGGATGCTGACTGTTTTCATACTTGTCATTAATACAAACGTGGCTGAAAACAAGGCTAGCCTCTTAATTTTTGCTGGCTTCTCCTCCCTTTCTGTTCTCCCAGGGAAAGATCACATTAACAGTAGAGTCAGTAAACTTCACGTTCCGCTTTAATGTCTTACGGCATGTGAAATTTCCTGAATTTCACGTGCATTCTTCAGCAGAATTCTTCAGCCAGAACCAACAGGGAGAACTGTGTTTGGAGTCATCTGAAATAAACATATTTAGTTACGCCAAACAAGGGCTTTTGAGAAAATACATAATACATACACCTGCATACAAAGGTGTGAAATTGGAAATTTACTGAACTAGTATTAGAGTCAAAAACCCCTGTGAAGGATCCTCAAAAAATACATCTGCTATCCACTTGGCTGGAGAGAATCAGTGTCAGATAGGGAGCTGACAAAACAGCTGAGTACAAGAAAGGTTTTTAATCTCAATTAAATTCCTCAACTAGATTGCTTCTTCATTTGTACATCATAAGTAGACTCAGCTACACACCCCTTTCATTACTCTTGGTTTATTTAGGAATTCCCAAGGAATGGCAAATATATTGTTGTATTTTTATTTTGGATGAAATTTGGATGAAATTAATTGAGGAGGCTAGAAATATCTGGAAACCCTATTTTTTCATGATTTGGAAAGTTTTCTGTTACATATTGCTAGTCTAGCATAAACAACATACATTAGATAAGCTACAGCTACAATGCTAGGAGAAATCTCTTTCCATCTCACTCATCAGGTTTTGTTTATGGTACTTCATCCCTTCCTGCATTTTTACTCAGACCCGTCTTTCTTGCATCTTAGCAACTGGGACAAATTTGGGAGCATCCTACAGCAGCTTCCTCTCAACATAGATCTATATTCCTGCCCTGGGATCAGATTCAGTGAGAACAAAAACCAGAAATTGCTGCATGTAAGTGTGACAAATACATAGTCTAATTGCATCTATTTCCTCACAGTGGTGGGCTTCATCCCAGAAAACTTCCTTTTACTTGTCTTAGTGGAACAAGACAGTTGGAGACAGCAATTAACAGTAGATGATAAATGAAATTGTGTCTACCACTTGGGACAGAACGTTTCCTGAAAAATGATCTTTTCCTTCAGGGAGATTTTCAATATTGTATCACATGGGTAGGTTTGAAATACGTTTGGCGATGATCTTCACTTGGCTTGTCATTGCAGGAGGTGTCCCGGATGGGTGAAGATGGCATTGGTGCTCTCTGCTCTTCTGCTTAAAGGGGAGGACTTGCTAATTAACTCTTTTTTAATTTAATAGGATTTTGCAAGAACAGTCAGAAACTGGCTTAAATGTGACCTTAATTTTAGCAGTGGCTGTTACTGCTGTGACCCTGATGTCTTATGGATCTATTACGGTCTGCAAGACCAACAAAATGCTTGAAAGTTCAGCTAAGGATGTGTGGACATGGCTGACTCAAGCGCTTTGGCAAACGTGGGGACACTTTTATTTTTCACTTTTATTTGCAGGAACTTCTCCCTTGATTTTTACTCTCACTGGATGTATATTGTTAAATATGATGTGATGTAAACCACACAGCATTTAATTTCCCATCCACTTAGTCCTCAAACAGTGGTATTCTTTAGTGCTGTTACTATGCAAATGGTTACCGAGTGAATAACTACTTTCATGAACAGTCACAGGGAGAAATTGCATTAGCTTCATATGCTAATAGATTGTAGGTCTTATTAGTAGTGCTTATTAATTGGTTTGGTGTCTTAATTAAATTGGTGTGCCAGTGAGTGGAAAAATAAATCCTTGTTAGGCCAGTGGAGTCCTTATTATTTGTCCCAGTATTTCTCATCTTCAGAAAACTTTAGAACACAGTGGCTAAGGCTCCAGTACTGGTGAGAGATTCCGCAGGTACCGTAGCAGATGCTTTACAGAGGGAAATAAAGAAGCAAAAATGGAGTTTGGTTTCAAATTTGGGTGATAACTGACTCTCAGTCTTGTATATAAATAACATGTTTCAGTCATATTTGATAACAAGGCCCTACTTGCTGCTTCAAAATCCTTGTGTTTCCTGGTACATGCAGATGAAATACGATGAGCACGTTTGAACCGTGCATCACTGGAAGAAGCTTGTGGGTTGTCAGTGTTAGCTGTAAGTGTGCTGTGATGGTTGGTTATTTCCACACAATGTTACATTCCTGTGAAAATATTAAAATTATTTCCTGCCAATAGTAACTTTTCAAGAATAAAAACTTCTATGTATGTATCTGATAATAGATATCCCCCTTGTCAGCTAAGATGTCCCTTATGTCTGGAGTTATCTGCATCTCGGATAAGTTGGGTTTGACATGTAATTATATATATTTTTTTCTTTCTCTCTTCCTCTCCTTTACAAAAATTGCAAAATGGGCAATTTTGCTGCAATGTAAGCCAAAAGCATAATTCATGTCGCACACATACAATTTGATTTCAAAAGATTATCTCTGAAACTGGCAAAACATCAGTGAGCCAGGCTTCACTGAGATGCAAAAGCCATACAGCTATCTGGGGCATTTGTCAACACCCGCATTTTCATGCAAGTTTTTGTTTTGTTTTAGGTTTCTGTTGTTGTTTTTACATTTTTAATGAAAAAAATAGTATTTATCTCTTAATTTTCATCTTAGCGTTGACATTTCTGTATTTTGCTGCTCCTGGTGCATAGCTCCCCCTGGTATCAGTGGAATGTGTGCAGATGGAAGGGACACTCTCCAAGGCACCCCATGAACGAAAGGAGAAGAATCTTCTCCCTCCTCTCCTTTGCGGTAGCTCAGAGGTTCCCTCTCCACTGCCTCATCTGAGGGATCTCATAGCCTGAGTCTGGACTGGACTGTTGTAGAATATATCACGGCTTTAGGAAGCTGTTTGATGCTTCAGTGAGGATGAGTTTTCAGTCTGTGTCCTGTAGAATGATGGTAGAGCAGCAAGAATCTCCTCTGTGTTTCTAACCGATATTTTATTGTAAAAGCAATGTGTTCAAAAGTGAAGTAAAGACAGAAAGTGAAGTAAAAAAGGGTGTGTCATCTGGGGAAAACATCTCTTAACCTTGGTAACAGGGTATATGGGATCATTTAATAGCTGTACTGCTGCACCCCAAAACTTTCATACCAGTGAGAGAGGAAGACAGAATATAATAGACTGACTATAAAGGGAATACCCTTTCCTATCGGGACTGTATAAATGTAGGGTACTCTCTGTGCTGAAAGGTTGCAGTCTCACTAAGGTTGTTTGTAAACTATTTATTCCTACGTGAGCGTACAGCTCCAAACGTGAAGAGGCTGAACTACTAGCAAAAGGGATGTACAGACTGGACAATTTCTTACAGTCCACACTTGATTCCTGATTGAAATGAGGTGGAGGGATCCTAACGGATGTGAAGTTCTCAGTCTCTTTCTCTCTCTGCAATTTGCTTCATATTGGAGTCTGAAAGAAATCTTGTTTGTCAGTTTTTGAATCTACGGCTTGCAGCTGTAGCAAAACATTTGGATAGAAACCCTATTTTCTAAAATCTACTTAGGGTAAAATGGCCTTTTTTATTGTTTACTTCCTGCATTTGAAAAAACTTTTGTTAGAGCCCAGCTTCTGCACCTGCGCTCCTCCAGAAAACTGTCTCTTCAAATTCTCTAGACTGATTTGTCATTTTCTTACTTGCCAGAACCAGTTGTATCTCTTATTGCATTACATCGCTGACATAACGTAATGCCTTGTGACGGATGCAGCTGCACATCACTGTGGCTGAGAAACCAGCAGAGAAACAGAGGCCCAGGTCTAGGGAAGGCTTGATATCTCCTGTGCACTGGTTTTACTCCCAGGACTTTAGGTCTAGTTGGCAGTTGTGTTGTTTTGTTTGGGGTTTTTTTTCCAAGTGTGAAGGAAGGTCAAAGTCCGGGGAAGGATGAATGATAGGAATCTTTCTATTTTCTTCTGTCTGTGCACGTATCTACATCATCTCTCAGCTTCCCACTGTGGAGGGTTGAACAGAAGGTCTCCTTGAAATCTGCTTTGCGTGTTGACCAGAAGTGGTCTTAAGAATTCTTTCACAGTCTCTATTGGCCATTACTATCCTGATTTAGTACAGTCAAAGATATCCTACTAGTCCTGTCAGATCAGAGATTTAGACAGAAAAGTTATTCTGGATAAAAGGGATTCCGTGTCATCCAAAATTCTTTTACTTCACATTTTTGGGGCTTGTGCTTAAAAAAATGAAAGATGAAGGGATAGTTCTGCTTTATGACCTGATCTGATGCTGCTGGATGATAGAAGGGTACGCTTTTGTCTGAGGGGTACAGTTTCATGTAGGGTTGTCGTACTAAGCATGGTGTTCTTGAAGCTAAACCAAAATAAGCGTGGTTCAATGGAAAAACATCCTTTGCAAAAATATTGGTGTCCTTTTAAGTACTTAAGTTAGTCAGTGGGTAGCAATGATAAACTCTCGTGTGAGATGGAAATAGAAACCTATAGCTCAATGCTATGACCACCAGTTAGCAGCCCTGGGACTTAGGGTTGGGCTTTTTAAAAAATTCTTTCCTTTAGGGGATCAACTAGAAAATTTTACTGAAGTAAATAAGCTGTTGTATTTTAGGATGAAATCTTGTCAAAATGCTCTTGAAGAACTCCATGGCAGTTGCATCACTGCATTCCACACCCGACTGCTGTGCGGGTGGTGTGGTGCTACAGGGTGTCTTGCAGCCTCTTTGCCTGCTGTTGGAGCACGCTCCTGGCCAAGCAGTGAAAACCAGAACAAAGCAAATGATGAATAAGAAGAGCTGGGGATGGTCTGTGTGGCGCAGTGTTCATAGCCCCCGGCGCGCGCTGTGCCAGCCCGGAGCCTGAGCCAGTGCTCTGGTCAGCATGGCACCACGCTGGAGCTGTGCAGCCTGGCTGGGAGCTGGCACAGGACTGTGCATCCTGCTGTGACAACACTATTGTGAAGCTTTGGATCAGAGCAAGCTTGTGTCCAGCTGAGTTAAGGGAGGAGCACAGCTTGCTCACATCCTGCTGCGCCAAGGTGGGGAGAGCAGAGCCATTTGTAGAGTCCTGGAACACCTTGGCAAAAAGTGCAGCTTGCACTCAGCTAGACTTGTGAAAAAGCTTATTGTTTATCTAGAGTAAACAAATCCCCTTAAAAACTGGCACGTTCAGACAACGTTGGAAGAAGATCCTAAATAAGTGCAGGGGTCACTATTCACCTTTGTTTTCCAACTGTTTTTTTTAACAACACTTTATCCTTTTGTAACTGTACGTGTGCATGGTACAGCGTTGTCCAAACAGCTCAGAGCTCCTCCCCATCCTTTCTGGCCCTACAACTACCTTTGCATTTCAGCTTCTTTTCCCTCCAACTTTGTGCCTGTCTCTCTTCTTCATCACATGATTCATAAAGAAACTTTAATAGCTTGACACACCAGTGCTGACTTAGCTTTTGTTCTTTCTCATCCTTGTTTGAATAGGGAACACCCCAGAAGGATAATTGTTCTTATGTTTCCATTTCTTACATTGTTGTCTTTTCCTAATTTATTTCCTTCATGTTGCTGCAGTGGTACTTCTTGCTGGCTCCTAGCTTAGAAAATGATCTGTAATTGCTTTGATTTCAGAGCACATAAAGGATACCAGCGTGCTCAGACATCTTCCCCCTGCCTGATTCACTCCAGACATACACAGGTATTTACCTTCCAAGGGAGTTTATTAAGCTTGCAAAAGCTTGGAGAGAGCCTTCCAGAACTCAGTTTGGCATGGCTAACAGAAAGCTCAGGCAGACTTACCGGGGTAGGCAAAGCTGAGCAACATTTCACACTTGGATTTTAATACATTGTGTACCACAACGCACAGTTCTCTTATAGCTGAAAATCTTTTTAAGGTTTGATGAGAGCTGAAGTAGCTTCCTGTTTTTCTTGGAGTCTCAAGTTTGTATCAGAGAGACAGAGAGAGAACTGAGTACAAAATGCTTATTTGTATACTTTTGCCTGATGGATAAGTCTAAGCGAGTTCTACAAAGTCATTATAAATAGGTATTTACTTGGACTTTCACATCCTAGATGCATTTCTTTTGCATTTGATTTTCCTGAGTTGTTAAGTGGCGCTGACACTGTGTGAGAGAGAGAAGAATGTTTTTGCAAACTGTTTTATAATGACTTGGTGAAAATGCTGCTCATCAGATAGGTGGTCAATCTCACACCTTCCCTCTTCTCTCCTAGCAGGGTCTAATCACTGTAAAAAATAAATTAATGTACTGAGTTCAGGAACACTAACTCAATAAATGCATTAAAGTCAGAGCAAATGGCAGTCTTGCCTACCCTGCTGATATAAGTGATTATTCTATTTACGCTTAAATATACTGTGCTGTTACTGCTGCCAGAGAACCTATTATAGCCTACCTCTCACTTCTTCAAAAACTATAAACATCTTTACCTGTCAGCATCCTGCTTTTGTCTTAGTTTTCCAAAACATGCAAGTGGCAACTTATGTGCTGTAGTAATCAAGACTGAGACTTCTCCAAGATCAAAATCTGGAACCCTAAGATGGAGCCAAAAGAGACTTTACCACAATGTTGAGTACCAGGACAAGATGGCGCTCTATAGCTTTCAACCTTTCTCTTCTTAATAACCACCTCATTTTTGTATTTCAGTGCTGCTGGGGTACCTGTTAGTCTGTATTCACCCGTGAGCTGGATTGCAGTAATGCGCAGAGGCAAGGGAATAGCTGTCACTTCTGATGTGGGAGACAACTGCACCTAAGCCACTCTTGTAGGGTGAATTTTAGAAAGGTGTTAAAAGACACTATTAGGTTTTGGTTTTTACAATGAGAACCAGAAAGAACACAGTTTGTCCCCATATTTAAATAAACCTACTTTTATTTACATGTGTACCTGTGAGGCACAAATCGAGTCTGCATGCACATACCCCAGGATGGAATAAAACAGCCTTTCTCACCCTTTCATATGAAGCCAACAGATAAAATATTGGCTTCATCATACCTGGAAGGGCAGAAAGAGCCATCCTATTTCCTGAAGACAACAGAACAAATGAATTTTTAGGAAAATAGGCTCATCTAGCAACCTTCTCTGTCTTGCTGCAGATGTGGCTGGATGAGCAGAGGGCATCAGTTCGTTACGTGAGTACAGAGAAGACCTCTGGAGACTTGGACTGTGATGAAGACCAAGAAACTGCTGAAGTTTGTTACAGAAGTCTCTGGGCTGTGCTGTCATTACTCTCTTGGACCTTTGTAAGCAGCGTTTAGCTGGATGTTAAGCACGGCTGGGGCTGAAGATAAATGTGTACCTATTTTTCATCTGGCCTTTTAGAGTTCTGCTAAGCAGAAAAGTTGCTTGTCTTATTTACCAACACAGCACACGTGTCTGCCTTTAGCAAGCAGCCTTCGTGGTGGTGGGTAACACCTGCAGGGTAAATATCTACAGTGAATCACTGCAATTATCTCCACAGGTACAAGAGCTAATGGCACTTGGGAGGATCTGGAGTTTCCAAGCAAACAGAATCAGGGTTATTGACATTTTTTTTCCGTAGACCTTGGACCATGAAAGTAGAGACGGTATGTGATGAAAACCTGGGGAGCTGGGGAGCACCAGAAGGGGTCGGTGGGGAGTACGGATCCCAATTCTACACCATGCCTTCAACATCATTGTAGCAGAGACAAATAACTAGAGCTTGACTTCTGTGAAAAACAGATAAGGGAGGAAAGAGAGCAGCAAAAGGCATGCTGTCAGTACGTGTTAGTGGTCTGTGGTGTGTTTATGCCTAATGGGAGCCTTGCTCCTTATGTAATCCCCTTTGGCCCTCATGGGGAGTGGCAGCTTCACTGCTATGTGAATAAAAGGCACTTTGCGCTTGTATCTGGGCTCAGGTGAATGGCTTCGTTGTGGCATCTGTTTAATTTTGTTTTGGCTCACGTATTTCACCGTTCAGACTGTTGAACTGTCTAAAAATTTACCTTGCAGGAATACTTTCAAGCACTTGCTGTGTACAGCTGTGTCTGAAACAAAGTTTAATTTAAATTTCCAAGTCTAATCATAAAAGTTGACGGCACGCCTTCAGGGCTGAGAGTGGTTATTCAGAAAGCTGAGTAGTTCACAAGGTTATGTGCAAAGCAGGACTAACAAGATGCTGAGAAATAACAGTCTCATATGGGATCAGTTTCAGGTTGTAGAGAGTATAGCACAGAGATTTAATGCAGTTTAGATGTACTTGAAAATCACCACTGCTTTTTTTATTTTTTTCAGGCAGTATTTTCCTGACCTTGAAAATACCTTATGGGTGGTTCTCAAATAAATATCTGAACATCACTGTAATCAGATAAAATGCATGTGGATGTTCCATTTTTCATTATTTTCGACTTATCTTTACCCTTATTTGAAGTCTTATATGATTTCAATGATAGGCATATAGGCTAGCATTAGCACAGCAGATTTTTAAAAGAGATTAGAGGAGAATTGGTTTGCCTTCTGCAGAGTATTTTGCTTTAGATTTCCTCCTCTTCTTCTTTTTTTTAAGCTATCTTTTTATCAAGTGTGAATACTAACAATGTTGATACGGGGTGACAGTTTGACCAAACATCCATAGCAACAGTAACTGTTTTCCTTGTGATAACAGCTAAGCTAAAGGTTATGCGTATTGCTGCATCTCTCAATCTATTTGCTCCAGATCACAGTGCCAGACAAAAGTAAGATTACAGAAAGCTACAGCTAAAATATGCATTTGTTTAGAGGAAACATGAGCTACACAACTGGTTAAAGGATAAATGTGGATAATTTTTCTCTTCTAACGCATGATCTCAAAAGAAATATTATTAAATCTATGTGAAATAATATTTTGTTGCACAAATATTTAATTTTAAAACTTATTAAATAATATTACCTAATCATGCTCCCTAAAGAAAAGAAATAAAAATAAAAGCCCAGAGGCGGTTTTCAGGAAAGCATTTGTTTATTTTCTCTTTTCAGGAACAGTGTTGGACCTGTACAGTTGACCTAGACAATATTTAGTATTGACCTCGAGTCTTCAATGTGTATCCCTAAAGCTCAGATGCCTTGAAGGACACAAACAAATAAAAGTCTTTGGACTGTTGGAGCTCCTCATTTTTCCCAACATAGAATTGAATGCAAGTGTGATATTTCCAAAAGCAGTATTTGGACCAAGCTGGAGCTATTATAACTTTCACAATAGTGCCTCACACCTGATAATCTATGGCATTTTCATATTTTCTCCTCTCTGTTTATTAGCATAATTATATTCAGAATTATTCACATTTTTCATAAATAAGAAGATAATCTTATCTCCCAGACAGTAAGGTCTGCGTGTGTGAGTGATCCCCGCTCTCGCAGTTGCCACAGCAGCAGCTGTGGACCTTTTAATAACTAAGGCTTCTCAAAGCAACAAATAAGATATGGGGATGATAAATCACTAAAGCAGGTTGGATTTTAGGCTGGAGAGACAGGTTGCACTGGGTTTCTCCAGTGTTGCATCAAACTCAATGTCTTATATTTGAAGTCGGGATAAGCTTCCTGTTGGAGGAATTAATATTTTAGTGTCTTAGTCCTTGTTCTGGAAAACTTTCATTTTTCTTATTAGGCTTGCTTAGGTTTTTAGGTCACCAGACTGAGTCTTTGCAGTTTTGATGAAAGAAGGAAAGCAGCCTCTGGTGACTTCTGAGATGTGTGGGTATGGGGAAAAATAGAATATGGCATAACTCTGCCTTGTGGCATACAGAGGAAATGACTGGTGTGGAATATTATGGCAACAAGTCAATTTTTTTTCCTAGAAACCCATTTACTAGAAAAAAAAAAAAAAAAAGTAATGCAATAGTGATCCTGGAAATTTTTACTCCCTTGTGACTCTGAGGGTGGTTTTCAGTTTCTAATTAATACTGTTAGACATGTGGGTTTAATTATTTTTAACTTTTTTTTTTCAGTAGAAAAGCAAAATACACGGACCCATTAAAGGACCCTCACTTGTTTTAATTTAGGGCTGTTATTCCATTTAATAGCATGACAGTTATGTCAAAATCAAAAGAACTGTGCCACTCGTACTCCCAGAATGATTAGCTATTTTTTTGCCTTGTACAGTAAAATTGCCTTTCTCATTTAAAGGGCCAGTTGTATTCCCTTTTCAAAGTGTTCTCCACATCTGTGTGATGGTAGGAGGGCAAGCTACATTCGTTAACACCCAGTATTTAAAGCATTTAGTACTCGTTCCATGTTTCTGCATGAATTTTCATCAGTATTTCCGTGACGGAAAGCAATGGCATTGTGTACCTGCAGGTAAACTGTGGGGGTGGACGTTCTGGGCATTGAGCAGGATTCATTCTTGCAACAGGAAAATGCAAATTCTGATTTGTACAGACTCAACTCAGTCACAGCTGAGTTTGGGTGACTTCTTACGGCCTAAAATAGCAAATGGTTTCCGTCCAGACAGAAAAAAAGTCTGTCTCTATGTCTTAGTTTCTTCTTTTTTTCTCTTTTAATTTTGAATAACAAAGAACCACTTCCAACATTTCATAACTCTCTGTAATTACAGTAGTGATTATGAGAATGATAGATATCTAATTAAAATCTGTGAAAAATACAGTCAGCGAGAAACGAGAATTAGTTCCTCAAATTGCAATTTTCTCCTTAGTTTAAGCACATTTCAGAGCTACTTTTTGACAATGCGGCATATTCCCTTTCCCATCACAATGGCTCACCTCACTAGGTCATGTCTAATTTTAACAGGCATCTGAAAGAACAGGGGAGAATTTTGGTTTGAGATGAAGGAAAGTATTTTTTTTGTTAGCCTTTTTTTTGCCTTAATAATAGTGGCGTTAAGTGTCTTTCATTGGTCTCAACTGATTTCAAACAATGAAACAACAAACAGCCAGAGGTTACCAAATTTTTGGATACCCTTGTATTTGTTTCTTGAAAATTGTGTAGAGGGAAATTGATGCATCCTTAACTGTCTCTGTTTAGGGCTTTGGTTTTATTGTCCTCTCCCCACGTAACTAATGTGCACCAGTGCTGAACACGAGTGTGGTCAGAGCCCAACTGCATGAGGCTCCCCTTGAGTGACTGACAATTTTGGTACCTGTTACAGACGGCTTCACGCCGACAGAGCCACCCTGGGTTCTAATATTCAAATCTATTATTTCTCGGCGGTGGGGTGGCCCTGGTACCTCTTTCAGTCGCTGGTCAGAGCAGCATATTGTTTCCAGCATCAACGACGTGCTGATTTCCTTCTGCTGGAGACACCGAGCATTTTAAACTCCAAGCGTCCCAAAAGGCTGAACATCTGCTAGGCTTGGTGCCCACTGCTGTGCCAGGCAGCTGTCGCTGGGGCTGTGCTGGGGGGGTGAGGCCGAGGCAGCGGAGCCCTTTGGCTGTGTGCTGGCAGGACTGAAGTGCTTGCAGGCACTCCAGCCCCCACAAGGAAAAGGATGAAACCACAGTTCTGTCCTGCTCTGAAATATTTCATTCCTGGCAGGCAAATGTATCATTTCCTGGACTCATCAGCTCTTTAGTTCTCGGCACAAAGCCTTTTCTGTTCTTATTTGGGGTTTGGGATTGGTGGAAAATCCTATTTAAAAGAAAAAAACTCAGTTATGCAGTAATATAATCACAAGAAATGACACAAACAATACCACCATCAATATCCTGCTGCCATATCCAATATGGCAAACATCTGATCCTGGTACTTCAGAGGCTGCAGACAGAGTTCTCGGGAGATTTTCTCTTCCAGCTCCTGTGGTGATCACCTGTCACCCAGCGCCGATAGGATTACTGGCCCCTCCTGAGAGCCTCCAGGTGTTGCTGAGCGGAACATCAACTGTCACCTCTGCCTTTCCCATGGGTGGCCGTGCCCTGCTCTGTGACTGCCACATGCTGATTATACCTTGTGTGAAGAAATACTTCCTTACTCCTTTTTATTTTTCTGCTGTAACTATAGCCTGCTTTTATAATGCAAAGAGAAGGGTCTCCTTTAAACACTAGAACCCATCTAGCTTTTATTCTTTTAAGGGCAGGGTAACCAGGTTTTGGTAGCCTTTTCTTAAGTGGAAATTTCACTGCTGACATAACCCATTTTACTTCCTTTTTCAATTATTGTGTTACTTGTCTTTGAAACTCGCTAAGTGGCTATTATGTACAGGTAGAATGGAGCAGAACAAAAGGATGTTTGTTATGTATGAGCACTGGCATCAAATGGTGAGCCTTTGAACAATCCTTTGGACTCCTGTTTACAGTCCAAATCCATTTGCTTTTTGAAGATGTATTTATTTTTATTCCTGTAATGAAACTGCTGTCTTCCTGGGAAACATTTTACTTATCATTTGTGGCATCCACTTTCATGTCTTCCCATTATTTGAAAGCCATTTCACACCGTGATAGAGACATCACTTTTTAGCCTCATATTTCACTTAAAGTGTGAAAAAAAAAGCTGCTTTAACTTTTTTTTTTTTTTTTCTCCCCTCCATAATTTTTATTTCTTATGGGGAGAGAAAGAATGAGCACACGTTTAAGCTTTCCAGTCACTGTATGAAGAACACCGTACGGTCGTTTGATTGTTCATAAAGAGAGAACAGCACTTGAGGCCTGAAGCCCTATACTTATCCTCCATCTAATCACAGCAATAACTGGAACTCGGCAAGAGGGAGTGAAACACAGGTTATTTCATAGATATCAGCCTAAGCATAGAGGGCAATTATGGCACTGTATGTGAAAGCTCAAATACACGAAAAAGTGCAAGTGACTTCTGGCATTATTCTGTTTGGGAAAATGTCAGTACTTCTCCTTGGATAAACAGGCAGAAATAAGGCTTCTTGCTGGATTTCTTGGAGGTTACAAGTGGAGCTGGAAGCAGTGTGGGGGTGAGGGTGGGCTGGCTGTGATTTCTGAGCTTTCTCCTGCCCAGGATGTCTACTGGCGACAGCTGAAGCTGCCCAAATTTCAGAGTATTTTGTTAAAATTATGCCAAATGTTGCTGGCAGTTTCAAGATAGGCTTGTAATATAGCTTATATTAACAAGTTCCACTTCTAATGTGTAGTTCAGAAAATATCTGACTCGACACCTTAGTTGGGATTTGTTAATATTCTCTTTTTTCTCTTTCCTACCTAGTTTCCAGCTTTAACTGTGAACACAAATCCAAACGTGTTTTTCTTTGAAGAAGCTGAGTATGGCTGTCATTTGTCTCTACTGATCCAAAGGCATTTTAAATTCTAGGCATTAGGTTTTATCATGACCATAACTCCTTGGTTAAAAGAAGGGTAACATGAATTCCATGGCCATGATTCGGGTGTTACACCATGTTCGCATTTTTAACGCTTTGATATCACTTGCCCTTCGATGATCTTGTTCATGGTTTGTACACGTGCAGGTGGAATCCATCGGGATGTAGAGTCAGGATTCTATCTCTGTGCACATCTTTAAAGCCGCTTTTCTCTTTCCACTATTGTCAACATTCTTCAATTTTACCAAACCATTCTGAACAATAAGAGAATTTTACCACTGGAAAATTGTTATTACTTCTAACTATTCCCTTATTCTAAAATGTTTTCAAATTATAATAAGGGTTGGGAAGTACGGT
This sequence comes from Neomorphus geoffroyi, assembly GCA_033558235.1. Classification (NCBI taxonomy): domain Eukaryota; kingdom Metazoa; phylum Chordata; class Aves; order Cuculiformes; family Neomorphidae; genus Neomorphus; species Neomorphus geoffroyi. Next base: position 6,940,135 of record JAUMJM010000045.1, on the reverse strand, counting down.
AACATTGCAAAAACCCATCCAGAGCATAATTATGTTATAGTGATCAGAAGTCCATAATAATTGGAGGACAGATTATTAACTTTGAGTATGTTATATTACCTTCACCTGTCTTACATTTAAATCAGAATTCCAATAGATACATCATCAACAGTAAGGACATAAATATAAGCACTGAAACCCCCTAGGTTTTAGTTGTAATTTTTATAACCTGTGGATCACATACCTTAGAATCCCCTGCTCCTCTCTGAGCTGAGCAATATTGGAGGTTGTATGAGTGGGCTGGTAATCAAATATTTTCCTGATTGCTCCGTTTAAACTGGACGCAGGCTCTGATGAGTCTCTCAAACTTAAGCAATGGCCCTCCATGAACACCCACAACCTGAGTGAGTCCAGGAGCTCTGATGCTCCTGGGGCACAACCCGAGTGGGGTGTACAGGGCTTTCGTAGAAACTCACATGTAGCAAAATTTTGAAGGGTAGTTGGTTTTGGTGTTAATATTCCTTAAGGTTCCATCAAAGCTTCCCATAAGCAAGGGGCCCTGGGCCAGTGGATATCTAACTCTGCAAGGCAGAGGGTGCATTTTATGATGTACATACAGCACATTGGAAGTGGAAGTGCTTGATTCTTCCAGCAGCGCAGCCATAATTATAAAAAATATGGGAAAGTTTCGCCTAACTAACCAGATAAAACATAGTTATGTAATAGTTAACTTTTTGTAGAGCTCAGCATCAATTTCTGGAAGCTTTTAAAGGAGACTTGACATTTCTAATTAGGAAATTTTACATACAGGCAAGTGAATTTACCCCCAGCTGGGAAAACATGGCTTAGCAAGAGTTTTACATCCGCCCTCATTGATCTGCAGATTATCGCACATTTGAGACTGTGGAGCCACTGGGGTTTGCAAAGATGAGAAACAAATGTGGGAAAGTGCATATAATTTCTTTCACTTCAGGGTTAGATATCAAAAACCTGATAAGTTAGAAATTAAGAGGTAAGTTTATTTTCTTTCTCTTTCATGTGTTATTGTTGCAGAGGTCAAAGTAATCCACAAAAGCCAATAAGTCATTGGCAGTGCCAAGCAGCTGTCATCTTGGTCAAATTCTCAAAGTAACACATTGGAAATTAGTCTTAAGATAGCAAATACTTATAGATTTTTTTTTTTTTTATAAACTGTCCTACCAGTTAAACAGTTGAGGAGCGAAATCTCTGAACCTGAGCTCACTTAGACAGAGATGCATCCTGTGTCTGAAGCTGCTATATCTGACTCTTAAAAGAATCCCTCAGGCTTTTTGCATTTTTAGCTATATAGTTGATATTTTTAAGCCCATTTGGTCTCTAGATGGAAATGGCTACAAAAGTGCAAAATACCAGTGAGTTGGAGGTTATGCTAGTTGAAAATGCTGTATTGATGTAAGGTGGCCGTACATCCGTGCAGGAAATCAGCCTCAAAGTCAGATGTAGCAGAGCTCACTAAGTAGAGCTTTTACTGATTTCTTTTCATATGGAAGTGCTGTACAGCTCATTTCACTTTTGTGTTCAGATGGATTTTATTGTGAAGACATAGAACTGCGATATGCTGCACACTTCTACGAATATGGTTTAAATGAAATAAAAATGAAATAGTGGGTTTTTTTTCTGTATGTTTCCTACATTTGGAATTATTCTAATGAAGCAGAAGTTTATTTCTGTGTTGGCAGAAAAACAGATAAGCAAACAAACCATGAAATGTACCCTGTGAGATATTATGAAAATACAGATGTGCATATTGCTTATTGCAGTTATATGACTTATATTCATCCTTGGGAAGGTGTATATATCACTGTTATGTGATAAAGAATGGAAAAATAGATGATCAAAATAAATATAGGAGTACACACTATGTACAGCTAAAAACTGTCACAATGAAACGGGTTTAAAGAAGTTCCAGCTGATCCATGACAAGGCCATTCATTTTATTGACTTGGATATTAATAAGAAATGATGGAAATGTTTCAGTATCATTGAGTCTGCTTCTCTTTTAGTGCAGGGCATAGTCTCCTGGGAGAAGGTATCTCAGGTATTGTACTGATACTGCCCTTGATCTTAGCTGAAGGACTGAGTATTATCAAAGAAAATAGAAGTATGGTTCAGGCTTCTTTTATAACTGTGTGGGTGTCCAAAAATACTGCCAGAAGTTATAGTCTTGGGCTTATTCAGTCAGAAAAGGGTGTAAAACAAAATGCCAGATATTAGATTAGATGTGCTACTTAGAAAGAATATAAGTAGATCAGAGGGTCTGTATAAAAAAGCAGCTCACCATGCAATCTACTCTTGCCACCTACTTGGTTTACAAGCAAATTGTAGAAGAAGCCTATATATTTGGCTGTATACTTTTCAGAGCTCTTTGCTATATAGCTATCAGAGGTACTTGGACATCATTGTGTGCTTGAAGCTTGTATAGTTTATTTAAGGAATAACCCAGAAAGCCAGAAAAAGAGCTGTGTGTATGGTTTGTTTTATTTTTTAATCTCTGATTCATTTGGGGTGTAAACACTCAAAACCTGTAAATCCCTTAGGTTAAGATAACATGAAGGCCTTAACCTATCGTTCTAGCTGGAATTAATGAAGTGTGAAAGCTACATTTCAAAATACAGAAAGTTAGGGAAGTCTTTAAGAAAAAATAGACATTTCACTTTCTTTGCCTAAACCACCTTTCATTTTCTGTTTTTGCTGTCTGCCTCCCCCCCTTTTTTTTATTTCCGCCTTTATTTTTATAACTGTGAAGTTACAACTAGGCAAGAAAGCCCTACAACCTGTCTTTCACTTCCAGTGTTAAGTGTTTGTTGTTTCACTGAGTAGTCAGGTACATATCCAAACATTTTGGTCGCTTGCTGCCATAACGGCTTTGACAAGAGAGTCACTGGTGCAGAGTCCATTTGTTTCAGAGGAATACATTGAATGGGCTTTAAGACAAATATTAGCAAAATATGACAGACTGACCTTTTTCCCTTGGGTATTTTTAAGAATGGCTGTTTTTCCATGCACTGAGGAGACTGTGTGTTCTCTCTCTCTCTCTCTCTCTATATATATATATATATACACACACGGTGCATGTCTTAGTATTGCTGAACTTGGAAGGTTTTTGTTATGAATGATCTTTAAGGTGAGAGGTTCTATAACTTGCAATTTGAAAAGATTTAAATGCTGATGGTGGCCCGTTTCCCTTCTTAGTGAAGACATAAAAAGGTCACTTTTCCTTTGTCATTTCATCGTGTTGTTGCTGACTAGTGTTAATCATTTAATTAAAAGGTCAGATCACTCATCCTCTTCTTCTTATACCGACTGTGACTTTATTTTCTTTGCAAATGAACTGATTTAATATTATTTAATAATACTTCGTTTAAATAATAATCCTCAGAAGAAGCGGTAATATTCTTTGAAGGCGTGCGAGCTTTGAAGGTTAGAATAAATTGAAAATAGCTGGATATTTTAGAACTATTTTCTCCATTAAATATTGTTAAAATCATAGGAAGTTTTTAATGAGAGCATCTGGGGGCTTGCTCCTCATGTCTTTTGCTGATTAGTTTGCAGGACTCCTGGGAAGCAGGAGTTAAAGTGCTACTAATCACTAAAGCAGCAAACCCCACACTCATTTCATTAATGTCTGGGGATTTACTTTACTCCCACGAACTAGAACACAGGGTGGCCGCTGGGACTAGAAACAGTTTTAGCCCCAAGCAGCACAGGCTAACTCTGTCGCTCTTGGCGTCCACTGAACTTGATGTAAATTGCCTTTACTCAGCTCTCCGCGCTGCAAAACACCCCTGGTAACCTCCCGAGACTCCTGCTGAGAGGCCCCACAGATTCTGGGCTTCTTTTCCTTCAAACTTTGCCGTATGATCTGTAAGTAAAGCAGTGGTGTGGTGTGCTGTTCCCCAGCTCCTCCCTGCAGGACATGGGCGTTGCTGTGAGGGGAGTTTTCCGCTTTAGTCACTTTCTGAGCAGCCTTACTTTCAGCTCCCAGCCATGACATTCCAGCTGGTTTAAATTTTTAATGGAAAATATCTTCCACTCATTCATACCTCTGAAAAGCAGTGAGACAGAGTAATATTTTACAGTGTAGCGTTAATATAACATTTGGGTCAAGGTGACTCTGAACCACGTGGCACTATGGAAGCTTGGATTGAGTGAATTTTGCAGATGAAAGTGCAATGGCAGTCTGAGCTGTGATTTAGCCTCGTGTTCAATCTGCCTTCTGTTCTGAAAAAACTTCAACAATTGACAGTAATGCTTAACTCTTGGATGCTTTCCAAATAAAATAAATGATTAGGTCCATAATTTTAGCTAAGAAATCTAATCAAGACGCTTCATAAATTGAGAACATCCTTTACAATGTAGAGATGTTTATTTTATGCGTGGATGGCTACATTCTGGGGTACGGTTTTTAAGTCCGAAAACTAGTATCAGGAAACCAGACATGTTCCCCAGTCTGCCTTTATAGCACTGGTGCTTCTCAAGCCATACCCACACTGCAAATAGTTTTAACCCAAGATGCTGACCTCTATCCAGGCAGCTTGTAGAATGTGTGCAAGTACTAAGAGTAAAGTACTAAGTACTTTATATGTAAAATTATGGCACCATTTTTAATCAATAATGCCGTATTTAAAGAAAGCAGCATCAAGCTGAGGAACAAGCTGCCATGTGGGTTATTTTAATACTAGGTTATATTGAACTTTACAAGAATCCCCCAAAGTAACACCGTCTGGGGTTAGCTGGAAGAGCTGATGTGATTAAGTGCAGGGCTGCGATTAGCTGGACTTTGACAAGATAAATTTGATTGTGTCAGAGTGGGGTTTCTAGAGGAATTGCCTGTGTCTCTGAACAGAACCACAACCTCACATGTCAGGGAACATGGGATTTCCAGGCTGTGAATCTTAAAGAATTAATTTTAATTGGCAAAAATTGAGAACTGGGAAATGCAGAGTACGATCACACAGAACCAGAGTTAGTGCATTAGTTTGCTTTTCAATAGCAGCCTCTAATTTTGATCCTATGAACCAGCTCCATGTTATTTTTCAGTCGTTTTACAAGCACACCTCAGTGCAGAGCAGCTGAGAAATGCCAGACAATCTGAGCTATCAAGGGCTGAACACAGAGATGAACTGGTTATTAGTCAACTGCTAACCAAGCATCTCGTGGCAAGGAAGGTCAAGGGTAAGCTTGCTATTTACTGAACATTCAGCTAATTATTAATTTCACTACACGCAGGAATACCATGTCCTTTATGCATTGCAAAAAAATCTCTCAGTTCTGATGTTAGAGTTCAGTAAATACTCAATAACTGCAAAATTATATCGTATTAGGTGCTCCTTTATTTTAATTTAGCATAATTTTACACATGGCTTGTGTCATAAACTATAATTTCTTTTTCTGTTGCAAGAGGAAAGATACTAATTATATTTCTTTTCTTTAAATACTAGAGTGAAAGGAGAGCTAGACTTGGGACCTGTGTTTCTGCATCTATTTTTTTCTATACCTATTTTCATAAATGATGGATTTGTATTATACCTATAGCCTGAGATGGTTGCCTTGAATTGCATTTATCAGTGATGAAGTGGAAGTGTTGTTTGGGGAAAATAGAAACTTCTTCCTCATCTGCCTCTGTATTTAGAGATTTAGAGCAGTACTACGTTTCTACTGGTTCTCATTCTGTTAGCATTACTCAAACCGTAGGTCGACAGACTTTGTTCTTTCTTTTCCATAATCAAGAGTGGTTGTTAAGAAACTTAATTTGTGACACAGAAACTTTGAACACATTCATTATAACAACCAGATGACTCCAGAATCTGCCAGGACAAGATAAGTTAAATTCTCAGTTACGCGGCAGTACAGCTGAATTGTACAGATAGAGGTGTAAGCCTACGCATTCAAGCCTGACATAGAAAAATACTTCTTTCTAGAGTATTGAACTTACGGAAAGCAATCCATAAAGAACAATCATCATGCAGCCTTTTACTGGTAGTGCCTTTGAATAATAACCTAGGACTGCCGTATTCAGTAACTTCAGCATTTCATCATTTCAAAAAAACCTCATTTTTCTGTTACTCTAATTTTTCAAGTTTACCTTCTCATTCATTCTGTTCCAAAGGGTTTGTTTGTCAATGTTAAAGGGAAGAGAGTGATATTTGCTATTTTTCCATGCTTACGGTAAGTCCGCAGCAAGCCCTCTGATTCACCTCTGAGAATTGCTTGGAATTCTAGCTACTTTTCACTTATCTCAGAGAAAATCCTGCTGGAAATGTACAATTTCTATAGAGAAACTTGTCTCTCTTGTCATTTAATGTTAAGTCTGTGTCATTACTCTGACCTCTCCAGCAGCACCCAGGGCAGTGCAGGGGCTGCAGGGTTTATCCAGGTGTGTACGGCATTTTCTGTTGCCCTTCCGCGATGCTGCTTCTTGCAGTTCCTCTTGTGAATGCTACCACCCTTTGTGCACGTCTGCAGGCCTCTCTGAGAAAGGTCACTTTGCTTGTGATTTCTCATCATTAGCTTCTCTCTTCTGAAGGGGCTGCCTTCTCATTTTTCTTCCTTTGGTGAAGCGGTCGCTTTTTGCCGGCCACTGGGCCCTGTTTTCATACTTATTACTGCTTTTTGCTTATTAAAATTCAGGTTCCAGAGAAAAGTTCTGTATTAAAATGAAGGGAAATTTAAAAAATAAGCTGGTAATGAGAGCAATTAATCAGAGCAGTCTGCAGCCCTGACAGTGCGACTGAGTTTGCTGGTGTGAGAGGGACAGAGTGAGAGGGCTGATAAGGAATGAGAAACATGAATTATTAGGGGCCCTGATGTGGCAACCTTTTGCGTGAGGCACAGAAGAAAGCTGTTAGGAGACACTCCCACTCCTTTCAGTCACATAAAAGGGGCTGTCCTGTGGGAATCCTGACTCACTCATGAATACAGCAATTACTCCCTGCTGCAGCACAGGGCAGTTTTAGTGACCCTGCAAGTGTCTCAGTTTCCGTGCAAAGCAAGCTTATTTCCACATTCTAAGTGGCTTTGTTGTTGGTTGCACGATCACTGGGCTGGTCCCTACAGCACGACAGGTCTTACTGCTCCTGCATTGTCACTAGCCCTGAACCTTGAGTTAGAGTGATGAGAACCAGATGCGCTGGTTTGAGCCCTTTGTTTTTCCAATGCATATCCAGGTTTTGCAAACAGCCAGAGCCAGACTCTGAGCACACTGAGTTTTACATTCTTCATTAGTTTCAGCATCTTTTGAAAGCAGAGTAGTTTTGGTGTGGGTTATTTATTTTTTTTTTACCCCTTCCTGAATATATCCATTGGTTTTTCAGTATGCCTTCATATTAAATGACCTGATTATCTAAGTAAGTTCCCAAATAGTTCAGATGTGCTCTCTTTGTGTACCCAAATAAAAGAAAAAATTACTGCAGCCCCACAGTATGCTATGGTATTTTAGTCAAGCATCTGCAACATATGCTCTCTTTTGAGAGCACCGTGCTGGTCCCATCCACCGAACAAAATGCTATGTCAGACATTCCCAAAGCAAATTTTTAAAATGCTGTCTCTCTGAGTTCTCCTCCAAACTGTAAGGCAGAGCCAAATCTGTCAGGTCAGGCTCTCCTCTCTGTGAATTAGTAGCAGCCAAGATTAATTAGCACCCAAAGCGTTTCCAGCTGTACCACTTGTGCAATGCTGCGGCTGTGATGCGTGTAGTCACCACTCCCCAGGTCTGTGATTCATTGCTCTGTCAGTGGTTTGAGATACAGTGTATGAAAATGCCATATAAATGCAAATATAAATACAAACAGTGAATTCCCCCTGTTGGCTAGTGATAAGATGCTCATCCAGATGACACACTGTGATCTAAAAGTGGAAAGTAATATTTGGAAGGAGGAGGAAATTCAATGATTATTCTTAAACTCTGTTTTCTTTTTCTTAAGTAAGCTTTAACTGAAAGAGAAAAAGGCAGCTTTGGCCTCCTCCTTGGCTACCTTTGTGGCACACCAAGATGATATCTTTCTGATTAATTAAATTAGAATGAGGATAAACTTTGAAATGGTTTTGGGAAATGGTGTGATTTGCTGTGCACGGGAGTGTGCGTTCCCAGGGACTGAACCGAATGAGGTCTTGTCGTGGTCTGAATTTTTATGGGTTTCAGCTCTGTAACTAGGATGGGAGGACGTTTCTTTCGCGTTATTCCCAGAGCACCTGCACTGTCTGGCAATGTAGCAGATATGTCCTGCCCAAAGGACCTGGGAGAACTTAAGCTGCACTTGCCTGGCCAACCAAAAGCGGAAGGAGGCTGCCTCTTCTGGGGTATGTGTCAAGAGAAGGATGCGCCTGTCATGGTATGGCAGATACTTTAATTTGAATTACTTGCTCTTATCTTTAAGTGCATGTGCTTAATGGAAAAATAATTCTTCTTGTCTGAGAAGAGTTTTGTCCTGAAGGTACCCATGTAAGTGGTTCAATCCCATTTATGTCCCTAATATTATAGGGATCAGTGGCAAAGGCTTTTTTAATTTTCTGTGTTAGTGTACTGGTGCTGCTGTGTGTACACGGTTCTCATCCAAATACAGAGATCAGCCTTCCACGCAGGTAATGCCAAAGGGAAGTTTGCAGTGTGAGGCTGATGTATTTTCTTTTGTCCTGATGTTTTGCCACTGCAGACAAGCAGGCAGAAATGTGGAGTTTTTCACCTTGATGCAGGAAGATTTTATTCACTGAATTTTGTGTGGACTTGGGAACTGGAGATCTGAAGGGAGTCAGCATATCTTGCTAGAGCTCCAGAAGTAGGAGGACTCTGACTGATCACAGCTACTTAGAGCTCTGGGTTTCCTGACTAGTTTAATAATCATCACAAGTCTCCACCAGTAGTTTCATACCACAGTTTTTCCTTGCAGTGCTCGGCAGGCATGAAGTATAGGCTGCCATATTTCATTCATGATTGCAGGAGCCAATTCTCTAAATGTATATAATCACTACTATCTTTTTAAATAGTAACTCATTTGTACATATTTAGCACCTATCTTACACTGTGTGCATTAATAAGAGTGTGTAATCCAAAGATGTTGGAAAGACAGCAAACTCAGTGAAGGACTCTTGCTAATTTCCTCATTTTGTGGCAAAGTTTCTTTTTCATGACTTTTAAGAAGAGAAATTGGAAAAACTGGGAAACTTTTCTGGTTGAGCTGGATCCATGGAGCATCAGAGGGCTTCGCTCATCATTACTAACTCTTCTCTGAAAATAATATTAGGCTTGTTGTGTCTGTTGTAAAAAGCTGTTAATGAAGGGAAACTGGAAAAAGAGTGGTGTTGAGTGATGAATGGTGGTGTGGAGAGAAAGGGCTTCATGGGAAAATGTGAAGAGATGACAGCAGGGAGAGAAGGGACTAGTAGAGGAAAGACAAGAGACTGAGTAAATAGAAAGATGTAGAGTCACTTGGTAGGTAGGAAATAGGCTGGTTAAAGGTTAAGAAGATGACAAGAACAAGGAGTTAGTCTCTGCTGAATGCTGTCAAAGCAGCAGGAGGTGCTTTTATAGTTAATGTTTTGAATATATCATTGTAAGAAAAATAGGTCCGTAGTTGATACAAACAGTAACAGGGACTTTTGCATGGATCTTGGCATCAACAGTGTGCCTAGTATACTTTATTTTGTGTGGTAGAAACCCATTCAGACGATGTGAAAAATTGAGTATATATTCATTGTTATCTGGTTCATGGCATGTAGACTGACAGTATATGTTGCCATTTCTGAAGTGATTCCCTTTCTTCCTGGTTTAATTGAGCTGTTCCCTCATTCTGAATGTTTTCCAAAGTCAAATTTAACCTAGGACAAAAACAATGCTCCATCATCACTACGTGCCCTGCATTTTATGTTAGATAATTTCTCTTGCTGGGTAGCTCTTCTGTTTTGTTCCCCCAGCAATTTGATGGCAGATCTGCCATGTCCAAATCTTTGACTTCACACTTAGTATATGTGCCAAATACTCATTATCTGCTTCTCCTGCTCTTCCTCTCTTGCTCCTTTTTCTTTTTCTCTCTCTTTGAGAAAACAAGTTTGAGTTGGTGTTTGTGACTAGACTACATGAACCCTGAAGCTCAAGGGTGTTTGTCTCCTCAGTAACCCAACAGGGGGGGGAAATTTTAAATGCAATTATCTTCAGGTGTATTATAGTATAATATTTGCGTGCTCTCTTTATAAAACAGGCTTTAAGGCCTTTTTCATAACAGCTTTGCCTCTCTCTCCGTTTGCCCTACAGCTTATTCATATTGATGTTTTCTTCTTGGAGTTTCCAGCTTCATTACATAGACTATTGTTAATACTAAAATGTGATACTGTAAGATTACACGTAGAGACACCAGAGACAGTGAAAGCATGGTGATTGCAGCAATTGACTTCATAATAAGTTAGAGTATTTATTACATGTGTAATCTGATTATAAAGAGAGATTGGAGAACTGGAACTGGACAGCAAAATCTCAGTGCTGAATCAGTTCGTAGCTAAGACTACCAGTATGAGAAACGTAAGGTCCAGTTTTGGGTTCGCTAGGTTTAGGTTGTTACAAATTCACCATTTTTAAAATGAACCCTGATTTACCATTGCATGTATTGAAAAAAGACTGTGGCTGCAGAGTGTATGTGAATGGCAAAGAGATGTTCAGAATATGAAATAGCCCTCCCTTAGCTGAATAAACATTTGTTGTATTGCACTTTTGGACTGAGATAAATAACATTGTAGCTGGCATATCTTGTGCCCTGAGAAATGTTATCTGGATTAAAAACTCTGACACGTTTGGTGACACTGAGAGTATTCAGAACTGAAAAGTTTGAAAATGAGGAGAACTGCTAGCACTAACTGGAATCAAGACTAATACGCTTTGCTGGATGTGCCCTCTGATCCATTGTACATTGTCATCAACTGAGTATTGTCATTGAGATTTCCTCTCTGAAGGGGGTAAGCTACAATAGGTTGTGACTAGTTGACCCGACGCTAAGTTAATATTCAGCAGTGTACATAAAAGATGGGATTTTTAACAGCATTTAATTCTGGTTTAGCTTTGCTGCCAGTGAAACAGCCTCCTTTAGAAGGCATATAGGTACTTTGGCTCCTGCTATAACCCTTAGAACTCATTAACAGCGCTGGGATGCCAGACTGAGGGGAGGATTCCTCTCCCTTTATCTTCGTTAAACTCCCAACGTGAGAGCAATTTATTGTGCCCTTGGACAGGATAGCAGAGATTTGAAGCCATATGTCACCATGAATCCTTGCTTACTCAAAATTCCTGTTCAAACTTGAGAGATTTCCTTGAGTAAAAATACAGCAGGATCATGTCTGTTATCTCTAGTACAAAAAATATAGGAAGATGCAGGCTTGAACTTTGTTTTTGACAGGTTGAATGTCTGTGTTTTATCTTTAAAAGAAACTTTATTATTGTATTATGAAAAAAATTCTTCAAGCTTAGTGAGGCTGCAAATCAAATGTATACTATAGAGTGTTAATGAGGAAAGAAATCTTGCAACTCAGTTGGAGGGAGAAAAAGAAGTTTATTTTATTAACTTGGTATTTACTGTAAGGCTAAGGAAAAATCAAATAGAAAAGCTATAGACCGTATACAAAGATTTTGCTGTATTTACCTATTGATCAAGTAGGTTAGCAATCACAAAGACCTTGAGAAAACAAATGAGAAAATACTAGAAAGAAATCTGAAAATGACCTCTAGGGACAGGTCTGTTCAACCCTGGTGAATGGCAAAGAAGTTCCTCAAGACTTCAGTCATCTTCATTCAACAGACCTCCTCTGACCTGCTTGTGCTCAGTCGCTGAGAGATCCTGCAACGCAGGATGTGACAGTCAGATACTGCTTAAAATTCCCAGGACATGGAATTAGGACGAGTCCTTTTGAGCAAGAGACAGGCATGTTTTGTGTTGTGGTTAGCTAGCGTTGAGCGAGCTGTGTGAGTCTTGCCTCTCATCTCATTGCAAACCTGGCCCAGATTCATAAACTTGCTTATATTTGACCTTACGTGACAGGAATAAGAACACATCAATACATTTGGGGGATGAATCAAAGTAGCCAGAGTTGAGCAGGACTAAAATTACTCCTAGGAAAATTGCTTCAGCAGTGTGTACCTGCAGAGCGTGAGACTCCTTCCTTGCAGAAAGGAAAACTACCCATAAAACAAATTTTGACAAAACTTGAACAGTGCTCACCTTGCAAGTGAACTCAGCTACGCTTTGTCTTCATTCCCTCTTTCTCAGGTGTAACTCAAGCAGGTTTCTGAATGAGGGTTTTTCTCAAACCTTTCTCTAGCTCTCCTCCTGGCCCTTAGGAGCCACTCGAGTCCCTTCCCTGTAGTTTGAGAAATGCTGTATTAGGACAGCCTGCAGTGCAGCATTCGTGCACCACAGTAAGGTGTGATACAAGCTCAAGAGCAGGCAGGAGCCCAGCGTGGCGCAGAGCTGCACACCACGCTGCTCTGGCGAGCCTCGTAACGCTGCTGAAGGTGATTCGGGAATCACCATGTGGCAACCTCAGAAACGAAGACAGGTCTTTCAAAGCTGGAAGACTTCAGTCATTTGTATATGGAAGTGCAGACTGCACAGACCAAAGTAACTGTTTATCAGTCTGTGTACTGGAGCCCAAGCTGCTTATTCTTTAGTAATTTGAATCGGACGAGAATAAAATGGATTTTTGCAAAATAAATACAAATGAAGAGAAAAATGCTGATTAGTTCAGGCAAGGTGTATATGAAGAATGAATGTCTTCTCTTCCTTTAATGATCAAATTGTCTCCTCCTCTCTTCTGTCTCACTGTTTTCCTTTTTTTCCCCTGCTTGCCAAAGCATCTGATCCAATACTGTTATCGGGGTCTCACTCTGCTACACGTGCAGCTTCCAGCTCCTGTTTTCCCTTGTAAGAGTGGCCTCAGCTTTCTGTGTGCTGAACTGTAACAAGCTCCTGTTCAGCAGGTGAAGAGCATGCAGAGACCTTGGTTGTGGCGCAGACTCTTGCCGGGTTGGTGAACATGGATGTGCACCAGTAGAGCATGGATTGGGCCAAACAGGAACCTGGAAGCTGCACCTGTGTTCCAGGCCCACCAATCAGTAAGCAATTATCTGACTCCTGAGGATCTGGGTTCAAAATAAGAGTTGTATGCATCAATGAAGGAAGACTGGCTGGCTGCAGTGTAGCACGCAGACGGCTGCGGTGAAGAAGCCACCTGCCAAGACTGGCTGCGCTGACTAAAGGCTGCCTCCTTCTTCAGCAGCAAGATCAGAGACTCAGGTACGAGAGAGAAAGAGGCAGCTATCCAGAATTGGGTGTAATGCTCAGCGAGAGTTCAGTGAGAGGCAGGACTGCCCTGGGGATAATGTGTGTTTTGAGGGAAATGTGATTTGGAAGAACCTACCTTGATATTTTAATGAATCTATTTTCAGTATATTTTAAAATCTACTCTCAGCTGCTTTTGACTGGGAAACTGAAGGTTCAGTTCTGGACCAGTAAAACACTATCTACATTCTCAAGTTAGGAGAAGGAAATTGTTGCAGAAAAGAAAACTTATTAAAATCTCTGCAGCAACAGTGATTTTGATCTACTGAGCACTCGAGTAACAGGATATGAGGCAAGAGTATGCTTTGAAGTCTCTGGACTGAGCAAGGACCCACAAATAGGAAAGAACAGTCACGAGATAGTGATGCATAATTCCAGGACATGGAAGAAAATAGTTTTAGTAGTAAACTACTGCTGTCACTAAGGGTGCCAACATTGAGATATAGGAGCTATTTCAAAGCGCAAGTAGACTTCTCAAGGGCAGAAGTTGATCAAGAGAGATGAATGTTAAGGAAATGTTATTTGTGAAGGAAATAATCTAATTTAAGAAACTATTGTTTTCATCTTCATTGAGGTGTATTTAGAGCATTTTGAGATGACAGTAGAACACAAGAAAATACAAAAGAAACGGTTTCAAAGGACAAAGATGACACTGAACTGTATTGGGAAATAAGGCAGATGTGTCAAGATGTGCAAAGTATGACTTTTCAGAAGCTCTTTGTCCTTTCATGTCAATAGCTATGGAAAAGATGGAGAATGCCTGAGACAATGACTGCAGCCTAAAGCAGTGAATCAGGAAAAGCTGAGACAGTGCATGAAGGTTTTTCTGCTGGAAATGACAGTACAGAAAGAAAAGGATTTCTTTACAGAGTGACAAAACCCACTGTGTTGCTCTTTTTAGGCTCCTTTCTTATGTAAGTTCTTGCTGTGTTGGAGGGGAAATGGAATACTTGAATATTTGTGTGAAAGAGCAAGATGGAGAAATGTTGTGACAGGCTACCTATAGAGGGCTTGATGTACTTTCTCTAGTGATGATTTTTTTCACTAAATGGGGTGAGCTGAGTGATTTCTCCTTCCCTTTCCATAGATATTGCTATATAACCTCCTGGCACAAAGGTAATTTTTCTCCAAGTTTGTGTAATGCTCCTGAACAGCACCGGTGGATGTTCCCAGGAAATACTCCAAAATCCGTATGAATTTTAAATCCCCTTCTTGTCCTGAGCACTCTACTTTGTGATTTGCAGCGTGTCAGCTCAGCGCGGTGGGGAAACCCTAGGGGCTGTGCTTTACAAGTGGCTTTGCTCTCTGCATCCAGGCAAAACTCGCTTGTTCCTGTCAAACGTTTTAGGATTTTTGTGACAGAGGCTACAACTGGCTCTGGTGGAAGTCGTGGTAGAAGTGGATGGGCAACTGCTTGTCCCTTGTTTGTTAAATAGAAAGACAATAGATCCTCTGAAACCAGTCAAGGTGACTTCTTTTGAAAGTCTTATTAAAAAATTGGGTGAAAATCTTTGTGACCCGGTAGAGAGTCAGGATCAAAAAGAGCATTGTATTTTGTGCTCTAAATATGAAAGCTGTAGAAAAGAAAAATCTAGAGATGACCTCAGGACAGGAAAATATACTCCAGGAGGACAGTCTACAGGATACTCAGCCAGGCTGAATTTGCATAAGCAGACTGTAGGAAGAGAGAGCCAGACTTAAATATGTACAAGGTTACTTGTCATAATAAATTAATTTTCTCCAGTATCAGATGGATACAAGAGGCAAGCAGCACAGCCCAGCGTGACAATTCTGAAACAGAAAGGGAGCGTTTTCCAGACAAAATCAGTGTAGCTTATGTCCACAGCTGGTTGAAAACCATAGTCATTGATATCAATAACCAAGTTATGTCAGAGACGTATATTAAGTGAACTCTGGTTGTTGGTGTAGTTCACTTCTATATTTTCATAAAAGTCTTGGCTGCTGGAATTGAGTTTATTTTATAAATTTTGTAGGTTGCAACAACTAGAAGGGACTGCAGAGGCTTTGCAGAAAAAGATCAGAATTCTTGGTAAATTTCGGAACGATTTGGAAATTAATAAAGTCAAGTCTTTAAATACTCATGTCAAAGTACATTATGGATGGATGGATATGTCCAGAAGTGCAATGTTTAAATGCGAAATAACTATTTAGGCATTATTAGTTGACCAAGCCTACAGGTTCTCCATCACAAACTAATTCTGAGGTGACATTGCTTTATGAAAGGTAACACTGAGGGGAATCCAGGAGCTGTGTTTAAGACAGAGAACTTGTTCATTCCATCTTCTGTGGTGCTGTGAGGGCCTTGTTACAATTTGCTAAGAAAACAGAGCTCAACCAAGGAGTCCAGATGAGAACAACAAGAGGCTTTCTTTATAATTGCTTTTTTCTTGCTTGCAAAATGTTAAATACTAGAAGAACTAGTGTAGTTTAGTTTAGGAAAGAGGAAACTGAAGTTTTATAGCATCTTTGAAATGTTCCACAAAGAGAAAAATACTCCTTATGCTCACTGGGCTGTGAAAAGGTTTAATAGATTCCAAGTTTACGTGTATGCTTACATTATATCTCAGAAGACTTTTCCAACAGTAAGTGCGGTTAAGTACTATGTCTGCCTAGAAAAGTTAATTGATGGACTTTAAGGACAGATTAGATAAATACCTGTTAAAAGTAGTTTACGTATAGTTCACCCTGCTTTGAGGTGAACCAAGTAACTTCTGTGTTCCTTGCCAAACAGAACTTTTTTTAAGAGATCAGGAGAAAACCAGTCTCTTCCGATGAAGGCTTGTAATTAGGAGAGCCCAAAGAGATCTAAGGCATGTTCTGCTCTACAGCTTTGTCACCTTGTTTGCATGGCTGGAGACAACTGCTTCAATGAAACATGCTCATGTCAGCATGCTTGTGACACATACTGGAGTGGAAGAATAGAACAGGGAATTAAGAGAGAGGCTTAAAAACTAATACGAAGTGACGGCAGGGTCCCTTCCGCAGGCGAGTGAATACTGCAGAATCAAAATTAAGTAAGCCAACAACATGTGTGCATGCATAGCTAAGGGCCATAGGCTGGTGTTTGAGGAAGTGGGGGGAGAAATGAGGTGCCTAACTCTCAAACCAATGTGTGGGAGGAACTTTCATAAAACCTGTCAACAAATAATAGGATTTGAAATTGTGTAGCTGTATCTTGAGCAGTGCTTTGAAAGCCCCTTCTGTAGTCTCTGATGGAGAAACTTACAGCAAGCGTGTGGCTTGCATGCATTAAAGTTGGAGTGATTAAATATGGGCTCCCACAGTCCTCCTCTCTGGGGAGAGGGTCTTGGGTAATTTGCAATACTTTTAGAAGTACCTAGATAAGAAATCAAAGAGAAAATCCAGTCTTTGAGGGCTGTACAAGGACTCCTATGTCTGAAGTTAATTATTATCTGAACTTATGGATCTGTGCATATTTCTTTTCTCTTGTTCACACTATTTATTAAAATACCTGTAGACACTGTACACCGTACAGAATTCCCCCCTGGAGTGATGGAATTAGGTAATATCATGCTCTTGGGTAAATAAATGTTCTTGCTAAATGAGGCTCTTTCTTCCAGGAAGGCAAGATGTCCCTTCTGCAGCCTTGTCCCCTGAACCTGTACCAGGGCTGCTGTGCAAGAGACTAGCAGGAAGGATAAAGCGTGTTTAATCTTCATCCCCAAACTTTGTTTTTTGTGGATTTATGTTTTCTACATTGTTTACAGAGGCTGGACCATGTATTTTGAGTCATCCTTCAGTCATAATTTTTACCTTTATACACTCCTAACACTCATCTCGCTGTCTCAAGCCTCCTCTATTCAGTCAACAGCAGAGTTACTCTATGTTACAGAAAGGGAGAAAAAGATTTTCCAAGCCTGGCTGGGATGCTACAGTTACTGAATCATCCTGAGGCAGCTCCTTTCATTCCTATAAATATATAGAGAGCAGTTGGATGTGTAAAATAGCTGGATGAAGCTGATCCTCTGGTCACACAAAAAGAAGATGCTGTAGAGAAGCAGGGAGGAGTTCTAAAAATTAGACACCAAAAACTTGACTCTGTTGAAACCTGTGGAAATTGTCATTGACCTTGATAGGGTCATGCTTTCAGAATAATCCTTAAGGTTTGGCACAAATTAGTGAGGATGTATTAACTTCACTGGCGCCGTGATGGTGTACAGCAGAACATAGTTTTATAAATTTGGGGATTCATGAAATGAAGTGTTTCAATATGTGGGTTGTTAAGTTGTTAACTGAAATAGACTGCGAGTACAATCTGTAAAGCTAATCTAAAGTAATAAAGCTAATGTGCTCTTAGAGCAACCTGAGGATTTGAAGTCAATGCAGTTCCTGAACGATGAACATAATTTTGATAGATATAAAATAGTTTATAAAAGCTCACTGCAGCCCATTGTAGAGGAGGACTTTTTTAGTGGAAATGAAATCTTTGCTGTGGCATGAACTTTGGGTTGATCAAGCTTCAATGTTTTCACCAGTACAACTTACTGTTATTACTACAGTTTATTATTTTTATAGCACCAGTGATGTTCTTGGTAATTTGAAGGTAGGTATTAATACCAAAGCTGTACTCCAAAGAAAGTGTAATACACACCTTTTTTTAGATTAAAGAACATCATATTCGTTGTGTAGCATACAACATCCTGAGCAGGTACACGCTCTAGTAATGAACTTAGATCCTGCATGGATACAAAAGGGTGCAAATCATTACTGTTTCCTCTACTGTATTTTTTAGACTTCCTAGTATGTATTTGCCTAACTGTTTTACTGTGCTGGCTCCTGTACATCACACAGGACCTTCTTTTTCCTTGAGCAAAGGTAACTGAATCAGTGGCATGACTGTGATTGGCTTGTCTGCACTGGCAAACAGGCCACTGGAAGCCTTGCATCGTACCCTTGTGCTGGACTCTTGACAACATTGCCAGTGGTTACCAAGCAGACGCTCCAGGAAAGGTGGCAGGCACACACATTAGCATGTTTAGCTTTATATTACTGCGCTGTCCTAAGTGCTGTGAGGACATAGCCCAGGGGCTGTCCTCAGCTCTGCGACTGCTGCAAGACCTGTGGCCTCCTGTGGTCCTTCGGGGACTTTAGTTTGGGGAAAGGAGGAAAAACGATGGGTTTACATGTTAACTCACACTGTGCAAAGTTGGCTGAAGTCTTGCTATTGCAAAGGAACTTCAGTAAAAGTTATTCAGTCAACATATGTAGTGACAACACCTTTTGTCTTGTTTGCAGAAAAAAATCAGCTCAAGTACTGGGCGCTTTCCAGTGGCAATGCAGATACAGGGCACAGAGACATCCGTGCTGTTTGAGAGGGGCATCACAAAGGTTTAATGTACAGAAACAGCAATTTGTATATTCCCCCTCTGCTGGGAAACCCAAGCAAGATCTGATTCTGATAATGGCATCTCCTAGCAATCGGGCTCAGCTTATCTGCTCTTTCCATGTCCAGCCCGTGCAGCCCCCTGCAAGCTGAGGATAATGGCTTTGTCATCGTGTCTACCACTGTGCACAGGGACATAGGAGCTGGAGCCTCAGAAAATTAAAAGGCTGATAAACCATTAGTAAACCTTTACATCACTAAACTATATTTTCTCCGTCATTGCCCTTTTCAAGTCAGACAAAGTTGCTGAGTGAAATAGGCTTTGGAAACAAAACCTGGGTGCGCATTGTTGCAAGCGCAAGGCAAGCCCTGTCGCTGTCCCCTCCTCTGTTGCTGTGGCAGGTGAAAATTGTTTCTGAGGGTGACTTGAATTGTCATGTCGAACCAGCTCCTTTTTTCTTGCGTTGGTTTTCATTGGCCTCTTTCTATTCCACTTAGATTTTGTTTTAATTTTGTTTTACTTGCTGACTGTCTGAAATCTGCATCTGTTTATCAGGACACCTAAAATGAACGCAAGCAAATTAATGGGTTGGTTTGCAGCAAAGGATGGAATATGATGCTTAGACAGACATCTCCTCAGGTCTTTTTTTTTTGACTAGCTGTGAAAGCTCCTGCATCTTTTTCCCTTACATGACAGGGATGCTGAATTACCCTATAAATTGAACTGAGCCCATTTCTGTAAAGTCTGTGACAAAAGTTTAGGCTTCTAAACCAATTCAGTCAGCCTGCATTCACATCTGCGTGTTTTTTCTCTCTGTGTATTCTGTTAGCAGTCCTTTGGGAGAGAATGCTTGCTCTGATACCTAATTTGAAAAGAAAATTTTAGAGTGACACATAAAGTGAATTTTGCATTTAAAATTGTAAAGTGCTAGAAACTTAAATTAATTTCTGAGGGTTTTCTTTGTCAAAACAGGAAATTACCATGCAAGCAATAGATGATCCTGCTGCTCTTCGTGGGTAAAGATTTTGCTTTCATAAGGAGCTCAATAAGCGCTATTTACCAAGTAAACACAGAACAAGTAGTTAACGTGGAAATTTTAATATTTGAACAAGAAGAAAGATATTTGACGAATTATTCACAGTCTAGGCAAGAGGGATTTGGTTTATTTTTTTATCAATGTGATATTTTAGTTTGACCACCTTTATAACAAAGAAGAGGGGACTTAGATTAGTTAATTCTTAATTGAAGCCAAGTAGAGCTTTTGGAAAGATGTCGTGTCCTGCTTTAAAAATGAGCATGATGGAGGGCCCAGCATAAAATTGGACAAAGGACTGCAGTGGCTGGTTGTCAACTTTGTTAGATTTGTGCCTTATATTTAACCTGAGCATCTCTGGCTTTGGAGTTATGCTGTTGAATCTCATTTTATAATTATTTGTTACATTAAAGAACCTATTATTAGTAGTTTTTCTTTCTTTTGGGTATTCCAGTTATTTCACTCTGTGTTTTGCTGTCCCTTTAATTTCCCAATTGGAGCAGATGCCAGCATGACTCACTTTCTGATAAATTATTTCTATATTCATTGGTAAAGCTATTGTATTAGAAAATAATCTCTATAATAATTTGTAATTGCTTAATACATTGTACTTTCTTGTATTTAAAGCTTAAGAAATAAAGACATTAGAACTCACAAACAAAAATCCAATAACACAAGGAAAAGACAGCATAAAGGAACAAATTTAGTCTAAAGTGAGTAATTTTGATGAAAACTTTTAAAATAAGTAATCACCTGAACAGCATTGAAACAAAGAAGAAAGAACATAGCATGAAATGCACCTGGTGTGGCAAACATGATTCTGGAACAAGACACCAGCTTTCAGAAGTCTCACGCTTTTGCTTTATTTTCCCCCCAAAAGAGCCTTCCTTGGTTATGGTTTTCTCTCTTAACTATTTCTTCACGAATCCAGTGGTCCCTCAGGACAGCAGAAGGTTTGCTCTGTGGCACTGGCCCAGCAGGGGCTCTGTAACGCCCTGGCACCTCCTTGCAGCCACCCAGCACACTCCAAGCAGGAGCTGGAGGACTCTCTCAGCTGCTTAGAGTGTAAAAGCCCTAACTTAGTATCTGAGTCAGAGATCTAAAGACAGAGGGTGAATGCCACATTGAGTGGCCAGATGGTACTTTCTACACCTGTAGCCAATTGCTGAGCTCTATTAGCTTTCCAAGTTGATTTATTAGGTGATTTTTGTAATGCCAAATTGTCATTACAATGAATCCAAGTCTTTAGTTTTTATTTTGGGTAGACTTTGACAACTCCACCCTGTCTCCCAACAAACTGTATATTAGTTTATTTTAAAAAAAATTACAATCTCTTTTCAATAATTTCAGTTTTTTGTAGGCCACCACATCCCACACCTTTTCCATTAATTTGGAACTTGTTAGTGGAAGAAAAAACCATCACTGTTTCTTATTTCTGCACAAGAGTGCAGTGTGAAAGCCACACATGGTGAGTTATATTCTAATGTTCTGATTTTTTTTTCCACTGGTAAGTTTAATCAATCTTTTTTTGTAAGTCGCGTGTGAGCTAAAATATGATTTTTGTCTCTCTTGAATTGCAATATTCTGACATAGATCTCCAACAACACAGTGAAGACATATTTTCCTTAGGTGATTCCCATTTTCTTCCCTTAGATGGTGCTAATAAGGTACAAAAAGCACGGACAGACTGCAGTGTTTTAGAAAGAACATGAAGTGCAATGAAAGCTTGTTTGGATTCTATGAGCAATTTCTTTCCTTCTCTCTGCACTACAGTTCTGCCTTATTTGCTCTTATTCAAGCTCCAGAATGACACTATATAAAAATATCAGATTTGGTAAACAATTATGTCTGATGATTATATGTTCATTTTGGAAAAATAAAGGAGCCAACGTTGCCTGTATCTGAGCTGCAAAATGAACAGACTGTCCATCAGCTTTGTACTCTCACAGGGAAGCCTTACCACTAGTATCTGAACTCTGGGAAAAAGAACTCATTTTAGTGGTATCCAGTGTTACTCACCATTAATTAGGGGCTCCTGCAAACAACTTCTTTTTTGTTGTTGTTTTTTTCCTGTACCAGGTATCCCTGTGCACAGAAGCATAAAGAAATTTGTTCAGTAGAAAATAAGGGAAAAGAATCTCTAGTAATTTTCCCTCTTGGTGCAAGTGTCAAGGACGTGCAGACCACCTTGGGTGACCATATTTATGTTTTTTCCCTGAATGTAATCCTAAGTATCAAGTAGTGAAAGAGCTTATTCTATGAAATTTCAGTGTGGCTTAGGGTGAAGCCCTGTAATGAAATTTTGCCACCTGAGGATTTTATCCTTTCTCAGGGGAATTTAAAATACAAGCCTTACGTCTTCCTGTTTTGCATGTCCAATGCAAAGGTTAAGGCTTTCTGAAGTGCATTCATGCCCCAGGGACAGGCGGCAGCAGCACCTGTAAGACAAGCGGCAGTTCACCAGAGGCGGCTCAGCCTGTCCATGCATTTGACAGCAGAATTATCCTTTCTTTCTCTTCCCCTACACCTTCACCCCTCCTGTTTCACCATTTCTTTGCTCTCACAGGCAATGAGTTTTCAGCCTGCCCGGTCGGCTGGGATCTCTTCTCAGCGCGTAATTGATTGTGACTTCTCTTCATCGCAAAGAAAGAGACCCGGCGCCTGGGAGGACAGGCATGCCGTGGGTCCAGATCACAGCACCCTTGAAGCTGAGTGCCCAGAGGAAACATGAACACTGTCAACCCTGTTACTCCTGGGGATTCTGCCAGGGTGTAATTAGCAGCTTGCTCTCAGGAACAGTATAATTAACTAAGTTCATCTAAAATACAAGGGTGAGAGACACTTCATAGTTTAGCAGATCTACTTAGTTTGATTTAAACCCTCTAGCTTAGCCCAGTAGTGCATCTGTTTCTTTCTTGACCCTTCACTCATATTCATTACTGATTTTTCCTGAAGGACATCAAGGCAACTACCACATGCCACTTTATTTTATCCTTTCCAGAGGAACCTGGAATGAAGGTTTAGGACACTATGAAATCAAGGAATGTTCACTCCAATCAAAAAGTGCCTTAGAGATAAAAGTTTAAAGTGCGGTCCTGATTAGAGTGCCTTTTCGATCGCTAATGTATGGTGAGTCCCACATTTCTATAGCCCATCTACCTCACACGGCTCAATTTGACAGGTCAAAGTACACTTATATTGGTGTCTTGAAGTTTAGCCGTCTTGTTCACGGATGAATCCATTGTCTGTCTTCGCCTTTTTCAACTGAAGAAACAATTTACAGTGCTTGTAGCAACCAGACCCAAAATCTAAACATCAAAGCTCTACTTTAGCCTTCCATTACCTAATCTTAGCTTTTAGGTGAAATCAGTGACATGGATGGTTTTATAGAAAAATGTAAAATTAAATTGTTCTCTGGTGAAGGTTGTGACATTCAAGCTTTGTGAAGATTCATTTTTGCTGCTTTCCCGGCTCGAGCCTCTAACTACAGCAAAAGGCTTTGTGTATAATAATTACACACAGAGGTCTATTAAAAGAATTTTACTAGTTTCCAAAGCCAAGACCATGTTCTTTTTTTTTAAAAAAAAGAGAGAATCAGGGTGTTTGTGCAACTTTGTGTCGCTGATGATGAGATTTTAATTAAATAAGCACATTCTATTTTGACGCTGAGCCTCAGCCTCCTTCAGTGCACACGATGGACAGGGATCAGTTAATGAACAGATGCTCAGTTTTGCTTTTCCTCAGTGTGTGGCATTGGGCCCTATTTGTCAGGTTTCCCACGCTGATGTCTGCTGAAAATTTCTAATTTTCTCTTGAGTTATTATGTGGCACTTGTCATTGCGTTGGGGTAAATCCCAGTTACATGTCCAGCAAGTGAACTCCCGGGATCCTCATGCAGTTCATTGGGCCGCAGCATGTTCTACTCAGAAACGGTTGGATTGATACCTAATTCCCAATGTTGCCGTTTATTTGGCAACTGTTCCCTCAAAAACTTTATTTTTTTTTCCAGAAATTGCATTGAATTCTTCTCTTTTTGTTCTTTATGTTATTACAATTTGATGTTCTTTGTGTCATAAAGCATATTAGCATTTTCTCAAGTTCTCGTTTACCAGAATAGCCTATCTGCTGCAGAGTTGTCTGGGTTTAAATTTTGCCTTTAGGTCATAATTTGGGTGATGAAGATGTAATTTAACTGAAATGGTTATTGTTGTTCACTGTAAATACTCTTAAGTTGCTGCTTCCACATTCGTTCAGCCATTCAGAGAAGATGAGTTTTGCTCAGTGTTGTATTTCATGGTTGTGTTTTGATCGAAGACTCAGGGGAAAAATTTCCTCTGGGAACTGACATCCTGGTCAAGGGAATGTCAACTGACATCCTGTTTCCAGGGCGTATTTCCTATTGTTACACAGGATGGCTGGCACTTTTATGATGGTACTTGGCATTTATAAATGGGATCAGCTTTCTGATGTTGCCAGATGCATCCCATTCCAAGTTTCAGTGTTTTGTTTGGCAAAACACTGAGTGAATAGTGCAGACGGATCAGGCAGGAAGGCTTTAGTGAGGAATCAATAGCAAGATCAGTGACATTTCCAGCATTTGGGTGCTTCACTTGCAGACTTGATTTTTAATGTAGAGTTCTTCATGAAACTCATGCTCTTGCAGAGTTCCTTGGCAGGTACTCTCCACATTAAAGGAGAACACACAAAAGTAGGATCAACAGAGTGGAGTGGTTAAACCAAGAAGGTTCAGATCAGACAAAAACTTGTCATAGGTTCAAGATCTGTACCATAGCTTGTGCAAGGGAAACTGGGAACCTGGGTACTCTTGAAAAATAGTTTCCTTGGAACTGTTTGAATTTCTAATAGTGTTAATGTAGAGACTATGTGTAAAAAAATGAAAGCATTTTCACTTGCTTACTTCACAAGATTTAACAGCATTGTTGTTAAATTATGCAAGAAGGTAATCCTCTTGTCAAGCTGTTGTAATAACCAGTCAAGAAGAGCTATTTCTGCAAAGACTCATTAGTGTATTTCTAAGTGCTCAGAACTATTACCAAATTCTGCTTTCTACATACATATTCTTAGCATTTGAAACAATAGCTGCCACTCTTAAAAGACTGTTGTATGATATCTGCCAGTGTAGATTTTTAAACAATACTTAGAGGCAGTGGTTTGAGAGTGACTGGAATGTTGGAACGGAAGGACAGGCCAGGGAGACGAGGAGCACCACCCTCTATGTCTAAGACCAGCTGGAATGCATGGAGCCCCACCTGGGGATGGATGAAGAGCCAACTGAGAGTCTGTGGGTCAAGATTAAAGGGAAGGCTACAGGTTACAGCAGGGGTCTGCTACAGGCCACCACACCAGAAAAAATTAGTGCATGAGGCCCACTATAGACAGATAGGGCCGGCCTTGCGTTTGCAAGCCCTGATCTTAACAAAAAATTTCAACTACTCCAATATCTGTTGGAGGGACAACACGGCAGGGCATAAGCGATCCAGGAAGTTCCAGGAATGCGCTGATGATTTCCTGCTCCAAGTGATAGGTGAGCCAATGAGAAGAGGTGTTATGCTGAACCTTGTTCTCATCAGCAAGGAGGGACAGGCGGGTAATGTGAAGCTCAAGGGCGACTTTGGCTGCAGTGACCTTGAATACTGTGAGTAAGACATTGATGTGCTGGAGCACGTGCAAGAACAGCAATGAAGCTGGTGAAGGGTCTGGAGCGCAACTGTTATGAGGAGCAGCTGAGGAAACTTGGATTGTTCAGTCTGGAGAAAAGGAGGCTGAGAGGAGACCTTATTGCTCTTTACAACTACCACAAAGGAGGTTGTAAAGAGGTGGGATGTTGGTCTCTTCTCATATGTAACGAGTGATAGGACAAGAGGAAATGGCCTCAAGTTGCACCAGGGGAGATTTAGACTGGATACTAGGAAATATTACTTTGCTGGAAAGGTTGTCCAGCATTACAACAGGCTATCCAGGTAAACAGTTGAGTCACCATCCCTGGAGGTATTAAAAAACGTGGTGCTTGTGGACATGGACTAGTAGTGGAATTGGCAGTGTTATGTTTAAGGTTGAACTCGGTGACCTTAAAGGTCTTTTCCTATCTAAACTCTGTGATTGTGTGTAAAAGGGTAGATTTAGATTAGATATAAGGAAGAAATTCTTCATGCTGAGAGTGATGAAGGCCTGGCACAGGTTGCCCAGGGAAGTTGTGGCTGCCCCATCCCTGGGAATATTCAAGGCCAGGCTGGATGCAGCTTTGAGTCCCCTGATCCAGTGGGAGGTGTCCCTGCCCACGGCAGGGGGGTTGGACGAGGGGATCTTTAAAGTCCCTTCCCACCCAAACCATTCCATGATTCTATGATTTTATGAACACAGTTATGAACACATTTACGAACAAAAATGATATTGTTCATTGTGATTTGTAGGTCTATACTAATTATGATTTGTTACTTCTTGGACCCCTACCATGCCTGAAACAGTAATTTTGGCAGAAGTGTTTTATCCTTTGATAATTGTCACTTAGCTACTCTGTTTAGAGAACACTGTTTGTATTAGGATTCATTATTCTCCTTTTTAAAACAGTTGTCCAATAAGACTTCAGAAACAATGATGTACGCCCTTGGTGACTAGTCTTTCTACATCAATAATGAATAGCAAATAGTCATAGCTACCGGTGGTTTGCAACTAACAGGTTGAAAATTACCCATTGAAACTAATTGGGGAATATTTATGAACAATAAATAAATACATAGTCATCAAGGTTGGTTCACAAATACTTGCCAACCCAAAAAGAGGTGAAGTCTGTGAAGAATATAGTTCTGTGTAATTTGTTGTACTGTCATTACCTGCAAATATACCTTGAAACATGTAATTGGAGTAGACTATAAGTATTCTGCATTTAGCATTATTATCTGCACTTCTGCTGGGTTGGTAAAGAGTGAAATTCTGTGCCAGCATAATGTAGGCTGGACCATTCAGGGCTGCAAAATGGAACCTGACCTTCTTTAATGCAACAAGCTGGGAAGAATCAGGTTTTCTCATACTTTTGAATGCTAAAATATAAAGATAAGGTCAGTCCCTAATTAAGTGGGACCTGGTATGAATATCAATAATTCTGTTTGCACATAGAGTAGTGTGAGCTGCTGGGGCGAAACAGGCACACAAAAGTGGGTTTGTGACTTAGCTGCACCCCCAGCTTGAGTTGGTCCCAAGGTGGTTCAGCTCCTTTGAAGGCAGAGCAGCTTCATACATAATTTAATTCTGCCCGAGTGGGCCATTTGGAAAACAGCAACAAAACTCCTTCCTCAAACATGTCTGTTGACCCTTTCTGTGCTGGTTTTATCCGCTTTGTGAGTGACAGCTGTCTTCAACCAGCTAGTTATGTTGTCATCAATATTTGAACCTGTCAGAAAAATGCAAGTAGTACAGTGCCAAAAATGGATGTCTGCTGACTGATTTACGGTGTCAGGCAAGCGGCAGATTCTTCTTGAGTCCCTGTAAAAGTGCCAGACCAAATGCATGAAGTAGCACTCTCATTCCGGGTTTTCTCCAGTAAAACAGGTCTAAAAAAAATAAAAAAAAATCTATACTTTCATGCTTTTCAGTCGATTCACAAAGTGTATTCAGACTCGGGAGACTAACAAGCTTGTCCCATAGAAAGAATATACTCAGAAAAAGTAAACTACGTCCACAGCTATGGAAATCCTGGCTGCCCTCTCTAACAGGAAAGGGCTAGCAGGAGGGGAAGGTGCTGAAAGGGTAGATTTTGTCTCTGCACTCTTGTGTTCCTGGATTTCCTCTTGAAACTTGTAGAGATTTCTGACGTGAATCAATTGATTCTCCTTAATATTCTTTGGAAACCGGTGCAGCAATCCTCACAGCAGTTTCAGAAGGGTAAAGCACCTGAATCAGAGATCACTGCTTCAGGGAGCAACGTTAGCTGGTGATCCAGAGACCACAACTCAGTCTCTCATTTCTGTTGCACCAGATAGGAAAGAGAAATTGTCCCATGCCACAAAGTGCTGCTGCCAAATGGCAGTGCATGCCCCCGATTTGCTGTAGTCCCTCTCTCATGCAAACGTACCACTGATAATATCACATATCCAGGCACTGAGAGAAAAATGTCTCAACTGGTGGAATATCTCAATAGACACAGTCCAATAGCATCTACTATTACACCTCAATTTTAAAGGTTTTGGGACCCCTGGAATTTCTGGCCATAAAGATTACATAGGAGGCAATAGTGATTTTTCCTTTATTCAGAAAATTGGAAAGAAATACTGGGAAACTAGGTGAAAAACATATCTGCTGTGGTGTAAGCTTTATAGCAGAAAATATCAAAATAGGAAGAGACTGTAGGTCAAGCAGCATCTTCAGCAGAGATGGGTAAAGCTCTGAGATTTAGTAACGTGTTGTTCAGCATTTCTGACAAGCAATAGCTGTTGAAAAGGCTCATCCCTGGGTGGTGAGCAATCAGTGAGATGTTCTTAGATACAAATGGCTAAAAGTCTCATTTAAAACCAACCTTGCTTTCATTTGGGTGAGTAAGAGCAGCAGGTTTATGGTTTTTCTGTAGCTGACAGACTTCATTTTGTTGCTTGAGAAAAGTTTTACAAATACCTTTTTGTTGGCTAAAGTGTAAATGTGAATTACCAAAGATGAAGTAGTGATGTAAAGAGGCCGTCAGCTGGACAGAGCAGCTACCCCTTTCGATGAGCGCACAGGACAGGGTCAAAAAGCCAGATTTTTAATTTGATGCTTTCCCAGGGATAAAAATATCTTCCCTGCTAATGGGAGGGGTGCGGGGGGTGGAATGCACAGCAAGTGGAAGCGACCACAGGGGTCCCTGAAAGTAGCTGTATAATGATTATTTGACAAGGTTTCCTGGATGCTAACAATCCCATTAAAGATAAGTTGGCAAAAACATTAGGATCCTGAACTGACTGGAAATGAAACAAGGGAAATGAGGAGGGATTAAAGTAAAGCTCAGAAATAAAGAACAACCACTGAGTATGTCCACAGTGGGAGTCTTTCAGCCTGATGGGAAGCTCTTGGTAATTAGCCAGATTCAACTCCTTTCTTACATTTTAAAATGCTTCTCCCACCCCAACCCTTGCCCTTCTTGTATTTTATAAAGCATGAATACTTGGAGATCACAGTCTATACCAGGACTTCTAGCTTTAGGCATTGTATATACATATTACTAGAGACAATTCTTGCCCAAAGAACTCTAAATCTGTGTTTACTGGGCAGAGAAGGGAAATAGTAGTGTCGCAGGTTTACAGCTGAAGCACAGAGCGCTGAAGAGGTGGTTTCAGAGATGTTAATTTTCTATTTGGACTGTCATGGCAGTTGGGCTTTTCAAAAAATCCTGACTCCTCTAGAGTCATTTAGAGGACAGAGGGGTATGCAAAGATGTGGGGCACTGTCACTGTCTCCCATGCACTGCCCTACCCTTACCATTTGCAGCCCTTGGCTCACTCCGTGTGAACCAGTCCTGCTCCCAAAAAGCTGGTCTGTGCACAACTGTGTACATGTGTGGTGCTGGGAGATGACAATAGTGTCTTCCCTCGTGATCTAATATTTTATAAATACCCTCCAGTGGTTCTCTTTTACGTGTATGGACAAGTGTGCGATGTACACAGCTACCTCTTGCTCTAATTGAGAGAAAAAGCAAGAACAACTTTTATGGTGAGTGCAACAAAAATAATTGGAGATGGGGATTGTTATATAATACAAATGCAGCTACATGTTAAAAATAAACCACTTTCACTTACATAACAACCATTATTGAAAGATCTGGGAGCAGTTTTAGGCTTCCCAACAGTGTCTGCCAGGGGGCTGTGCCAGGGGGCTGTGCCACGGGAGAGCAGCCAGACGCTGTGAGTGAACTCCATGCTAAGGACCTGCAGCATGGCACCCAGTCCAGTGTCCCACGGCCAACCACAGCTCTCACTGGAGCTTCTCTTCCCATGATGGACCAGTCTGTGCTTCTGAATGTGCTGGTAAAGCTTTGAAATCTCTGTCGCGCGGAGGAGAGATTTGATTCCTTCTGAAAATTGTCATGAGAAGGAACACTTTTTGTATTAGCAGAGAAAAAGATTTACTTTATCAAGGGAAACCCTTGTGACATACTGAAGGGCAACAGTGTCTAGCCTTAAGTTAGTTGATAAGTCAAAGCTAACATACATAATTTTTCTTTAGTAAGAAAAATTTAGATTTTGAATGCACCCGTTACAAATAATTCACATCAAGTGACACAACTTCAGCCTCAAGGTAAAAGGAAACATATTCTGGCCTCCTGCCTCTGCTTGTTTTCTCTCTAGCTCCAAATCTTTTCTGCTATTTCTGGAACACTGAATCTTGTGGAATATTTACATAAGTTTAATTGGAATTGATTTTAAAAAAAATTTTAATCTTGTAATGTTGATAATATTTTAAAATTAGACCTTGTGATATTATCTTCAGCCTTCTAAGGAGCCTTTATATGTCTACTTTTCAATTTCCTATTGTAAATATTCTCCAGAAGAAGTCATTGAAAGAAAAAAACTGTGCAAAACAGACCAGCTGTTTTGCCAATCTGTATGACAAGGCTCTGAGCAAGCTTTGACAAGGCCCTGGTAAAAGTTGGCTTGCTTTGAGAGAGGTTGCACGAGATAACCTCCACAGGTCTGTTCCACCATAAATTATTCTATGATCAACTGTAATTTTGTTCCCAAAAACCACAGTCCTGAAATATTGCAGTTTTTTATACAAAATTTATGACTCATGGAAAAAAAGGCTTTTCATCTTAACCATCGTCGCGTTTCCCGCATGACTAACTGCAAAAGAAAAATTGTCAGTTGCGTCTGATTTGTTACTTCGTTCTATATCAAAGAGTTGTTTTGTAGTAAAGCAGACGGGGTTCTTTAATGAAAGAGCAGTAGAGCGGTTTAGGGGGTGTTAGTGCAGCCTGAGAGACAGTTCAAATGGTCACACTCGCTGGGCAGACGACCACTGCTGCAGGCGGGCTCAGTGGCTGCACCGTGTGACACAGATGGGATGTGCCTCCAGGCAGGGGCTGCAGCCCTCTGCTTCCTAAGTCATGCCTTCTTCAGCAGGTGGCTTTTGTTGGCCTCTCTCAGCTGCTGAGCTCCCGTGTCCCCGGTGTGAGTCTCGCTCGTGTAGAACCCACCCAAGATCTTTGCACATGCTGGGTTTGCAAAGCTGGGGTGGGAGCTGACACCGCGCTGTGGAGTTTTGCTGTCAGGAGAAATACTTGGTACTTTCTTTAATTTGTGTCAGTGGCGGTGAATCAGACCATGGGCCTGGCTTTAAAAACAAAACATCTTTGGGGAAGAAGTAGAAGGAAAGGTGTTTCGGTTTTGCTCTCTGATGTGCTTGAAAGCACGGCAGTGGAGGTAGGCACTGCGGCACCACTGCAGGGTGGTGTGACACAGCCAGCAGCTGGAAATGGGGACAGAAGCAGACAGCGATGGCTTTCATTGCTGTTGGCACCAAGCTATGGGATCAGACTAACCTCCTAGATTAAACTCAAAGTCTTGCTAAGAATGATCTTAAAAAAATGCAGACAATATTAATGAGCCATCATGTCCTGCCAACTCTCGTATTAAGCCCTAAAATAAATGCTACCCAAGTAATGCTGCCTCTCTTTGGAAAATGAAATGAAAGACTAGAGTTCACAGTGTCAAGAAGAAACAGAATAAAATAGATACATCTTAGTTATGCTTGTCAGTCCAGCAAAAGTGCTGAGGAGGAATGGGGATTCATACCCATTTCATCATGAGGTGTTAAATTAGTGAATAACAGCAAGAGAAGCAGGTAGATACAGGGTCAAAGTCAGCTCTAAGCTTTTGCTGTGTAACCCCAGTGAAGTGCAGTGGAATCGAACAGAACGATTGTGAAAATTGATATTTGGTGTCCAGATGCCCCTTGGCTAACAGATGTTTTCCATAGCCATTTTCCCATTAGAGAAGTAAATAAAAAAAGTAATGAAAGGGAGCAATATGGCTTCTTAGAAAGAGTATTGCACTAAGAATCAGAATAGCAAATTCTGGTTCTTATTCTGTCTCTAATTTCCTGTGTCACCTTGGGACTCCCTGTGCCATTTCTCTATACCTGATTTCTGAACTTGAAGATGGATAATTATTCACTGTTCTCAGACCATTGTGCTGGGCTGGGTTTAATAAGCAAATTCCTTTATAGACCAACCTTGCCTCGTTTTTGAGCCCTTTCCATGTGTGTAAAAACAAATTCCCTGTTTTTATAAATCTGCCTTAATAAAAGCAAAGCTTTCTTCTAATGGAAGTCACATTAGTTAGTGATTCATTTCACAGCAGCATTTGAGTTGTCGTGCTCATGTGGTCATGATCCTCGTGCTGCTTACGGATGTTGGTATTCAGTAGGGCAGGTGAGTGGGGAACAGTGATTCCTCCAGTCAAATAACAGAGTTTCTCTCAGATCAGGAGTAGGAGAAGGCAAAACACTTGTTTGTGTCTCAAGTTATGTAACCATTAAATCTCTCTTCTCATCTGTCTTGCCCTACTCCCTCCAGAAATCTGTTATTGAAAGGAAGGAAAAAGGAAAATATTTCTAAATGGGCAAATTGAGAAATTCACAGTGTTGCAAATAGTCTGTGAGCAGGATAGAGTTGCCTAGGGCTCTTTTATGAGTCTCACATGGGGCTGTAAATCAATTTAGAATCGTAAAAGTAAGGCATAAACCAGAAAACTGTGTGTGTGTCAGCTGTGTTCTGTACAAACAGCTGATATTGTATATAGTGTTTATTGCAAATCCTGTTGTGACCCATTTTCTAATGTAACTTGGTTAATTTTTCTTATGACACAAAAAAAAGTTCCAGTGTTTGTTGCTACATATCAAGTCCCAGTTCTTTGTTGTTTCGAACA
This sequence comes from Neomorphus geoffroyi, assembly GCA_033558235.1. NCBI lineage: Eukaryota > Metazoa > Chordata > Aves > Cuculiformes > Neomorphidae > Neomorphus > Neomorphus geoffroyi. The sequence goes on along the minus strand of JAUMJM010000045.1, from coordinate 6,907,491 downwards.
TCGAGTGCATTACTGGGTACCTCCAAACAGAGCTACTTTTAATCAAAACCAATTAAAAACCAGGACCATTTTTTTTTCCTTAATAAGGCCCAAGTAATTTAAAGAACTCCCGCTCTTTCTCCTGTACAAATGACCGCAAAGCAGTGAGGCTTATGCCTTTCTTTTTCCAATATACCAGACTATACACTAAAAAACATTTTTCCAAGGCAATGTTAGGTAAACACAGGACTTCTGACCATTCCCTCTGGGGGAGGATCTGGGTTGCTGCCTGTTGGAGAGTTTAAACATCCGAATAGACCTGTGTCTTCTTTTCTTTTTCCTATTTTCTTCTTCAATCAGAAAACCTGGGGCAATTTTCTGTTTAATCTAAAAGGATAAACTTAGACCAAAATATTATTTATATGAGTATTTTCTAGTAAGAAGATAACTATAGAGTGATCTTCCCTGAATCAGGTCTGAAGAACAACATCCCTGAGCACAGTGTAAGCACGGATCTGGTTGCCCAGTTTCCTCTTGGTTTCCTCTCTCAGAGCTGTTCAGGGTATGTGTATAATGGGAAATTTCACATACCCTAGAGATACAGTATATAACCAGGCTTTGGGGCCAGCCTAGGTCCACAGTAATTAAGGGAATTCTGTGGAGCAGCAGTGCAGAAACAGCAGAATTTGGGACTGTGACATTCTTTGTTGCACTTTGAAGAGTTTTAAGATATTTTGATGCAATAGGTATACGTCTCATCCACAGAGCCCAAACTAAGGAAACTCTAAAAGAGGAGAATTCATTGATGTCACAAGGTAGTTTTTATATTTTTTTACTCGATGTGGATTTTGAACAAATCAGGAATAACAAGATACAATCAAACTGATATCTTGTCTGTAATAGTACACCCTACTCAAGGTGTTCTGCTTCACAGGACTGGGGAGGGGGAACAAAATCTCAGTCTGTGCATCATGGAACAATCAACAATGGCCTCTCCGACTGGAACAGGCAGAAGCTGTCCCCATAATGAAGAGAGTGTAACCTAGCCCTGATGTGCCAGGGTTCAAGAGGGTCTAAGTTGCCTTTCATAGACAGGGAATGACCTGTTACAGCAATGGATGTTTGTGAAAGAAGGGAATTTGCAGCTTGCCCATCACCGTGACCAACTTCTACTTGTGTTTACCACAGATTTGTGAGTGCAGGCATAGTTACCTGCATGAATCATACTCTGCCCTGAAAGTTTCATTTAATGGGCTTTGAAGCAAAATATTTCAAACAGTTCTATGTGTTTCCATCTAGGCAAAAGTTGGAGCACACTTCTTCCCCGCGAAGAGAGAGCTTTTTCTTTTCCAGCTGTCAGAACGCAAGGGTCATTTGAGTATTCTTGTCAAGTTTTCCAGATGTTTGTTTCAAATTGATGGGTTTGAACAGGAGCAATTTGTTATACTGGCACTGCCTCCCTCCAACTGCAAAAAGAGTCAGCCCTTTATTATCTTTTTCCCTGAAGAAGCTGTTCTTAAGATAGAACGAATGAATTGGGAGATTTTAGGTCTGAACCAAAGGTCAAACCTGACTGATAGCTGCAAAAGGGAATGGGGATGTGTAGACTTTTGCCTGGGTGGTAGATATTTCTTGCATGCATATGTGTGGAGATAAGGCTAGACAGAGTATTTGGCACTTTGACTGAAGTATATTTCTTTCTCTGTTTTGCAAATATTTTTTTCACAATTGGACAGAAGCTTTAGTATCAAAGTGTAAGAATACAGTGATGTATAAAAGTGTTTATTCAAGTTTTCTATTATTTTTGGTAACAATTTGCAACAATCCTGGCTTGTACAATGCAAGCTGTAAATCTGTTTTCCACATATGCTTTCATTCAGCATCCTATGGTACTACTCCCTAGTAAGCACATATTCAGAGTTTAAGTATGCGACTCCTGGAGAAGGGAGGCAAATGGTGTGCCAGGCACTGCTGGGGGGGAATGACCACGGTGGTTCAGCGGGAGGTAAAAGCTGGTGGGAAGTGATGTTACCTACTGAAATGCTTCTTTCACGTTGATCTCACTTGGTCAAAGGGACTTTCACATAGACAGAAAAATTAGCCCCATTAGTATAGAAACCTGAGTACAGATATAAAAAAATATATAGTCACATCAGAGCTACTGCTTAGATCTGAAGGAAAATAAACTTAAAAAAGAAAGTAGATCTAATTTGAAAGACTCGTGCCAGGTATGTGATCTGTGTGTGGACCAAACCTTAAGTCTCATATAAGTAATGCATTAACTAGCTGAGAAGGAACCTGCAAACTCCTGCTGGGAAACCTGGTGTCACATTTGTTGGGTGATCATACAGATAATTAGAGCACTATGTGAATGTTTCAGGCTATTATCAGGTCAGCTCCACTGCAAGAAGGTTCTTTGCAGCTGAGGGTAAAAGTGAATGTTGTATATGGCATTTCCATCCTGCTTCACCTTTGTTTGACCAGAGATTTATGACTAACGTCAAGTACGTTCAAGTGGAAAGAATTTTGCAGGCACAACACTAGGATAAAATCTTGGAAATGAATCTTATGCTTGTATTCCAAAAATCGTTACAGGTCATATCACTTAAGGAGGAGTCAGAGCCTCTGCCACTCAAAGGAGTGACAAATTCGATTTCATCTGTATCTTCATAGTAAGGCTCATGCTTGCTGGCTCCCAGAATTAAATGTGATTTTGATCTGCTCCCGGCATTTTCCATGAAAGGCAGTATATCTGGGTGTTTACAAATAAATATAGATGAAGTAGGTTGTCCAGAAGTTTTGAATTCCATGAATCAGCTCCTCAGAGATCCTGGAAAACCATAATATGGAGAAAGTACATCAGCTTGTAAGGCTTTTGGTTTCTCTTTTGTGAAGCCTCCTATTGTCACTGTTATTAATATACTGCGAAATGCACTAGGATAGGCTGTGCCAAGACCTGCAGTAAAACAGGAATGTAGCCATTGAAAAGCAACCATAGGGTAGATCTCCACATGCGTGCAAAGAGGAATCCAAAGTTTCCAGCTTCACTGGGAAGCAACTTCAGCTTTTTTTTTTTTGCTTTTTACTCAGTTTTTATACTTAATTCCAAAATCTGACTCGATGCCTGTGGTAACCTTTCTGCTACTTGTGGTAACATTAGATGAGACATTATTTGCATCTGTTAATCAGAAAAAGGTGTGTGAAGGTTAAATTGACGCCAAGATTAGCTGGACTGTTTTTTCAGTCTAGATTTTCAATCAAGCATCTCAAATTACCCATACGGAATTTAAACAAGGAGCAAGCAAACACAACTCATAAACCAGTTTGGAAAGGACTGCATATCTATTCCTGCTTCTTGCATGTAGGAATTTTTCTGCTCCGGTGTCACCTTAACACTAAACATGTGCCCATACTGTTAATTACATTTACTTGGTAGTCTGATCTTTAGGTAACTAAATTTCAAGTTGCACTCGAAACAAGAGATAAGTGACCTATCAGGGTTGGAAATGACTGTGAATGTAAAAGGGTTGCTTTTCCAAACAGTCATGACTGAAAGGAATTAACCTAGCTACGAGGAATGTGACAGTCCTCTAATTCCGGTGCTTGTAATGAGCTGCCTCTGTGATAGCTACTCAATTGGACAGATACACTAAAAAAATGAAAGTAACTTTCCTCAGGCCCTGATGACTCAGTTAAAAATGGTCCTACTAAGAAGATTGTAAAAGTGGCCTGGGAAGTGATAACATTAGCTCTTCTGGGCTATTGCACAGCCTCATTTATCCTTTAATGATTCTTGTGCTTTCCAAACCTGTGTGCAATTAATATTACTTAACAGATATGGGAGTGTTCATTGGACATTTGTTCTGCAAATAAAATATTTTTAGTAGCTGTGATATAAAACTTTAAGCAAATGAGTTTCCCCGATAATACACTCTTCATTGAAGTAGATTTTCTAAAAAGTACACATTAAATTTTTGACTGCAGACATCACCTTTAATGTATGCTTCGGTGGCTGCTGGGGGCTGAAAAAAAATCATTACTAATTGATATGCCTTGATGGCCTGAGAGCTTTCAGAGTTGGATGAGCCCAAGAGAAATGCTGAGAGGTAGATATTTGATTCTAATTACGCCTGAGTAGGTACAAGCAAAAAGTAGAACCATCATGACAGCTATATCATTGTCAAATTGCTATACCTCAGTTTTCTACTAATTTGACATTATTACAAAACATTGCTTCAATGAACCCATGAAAGGCAAAGTTAGATAAAGGATAGAAGCATAGAAACAGAAGTCTGGGCTGATATCTGTATTTCCCAAGACACTCAACAGAGAGAAAAGGGGTCTGGGATTTATAAACGATCTGCTAATTAGCGCACAGTATCATTTTATTCCATCCCATGTCCTGAATATCTAATAAGTTTTTAAGAATACAGATGTTATGAAATTTTCATTTAAATCCGATGACGCAGTACGTGAGCAGTGGGTCTGTTTGTTCCCCATCCCTTCTGCAGTTGTCGGCTAATGCTGCACTTGACACATCTTGCACAGAATGTGACAGAATGTGAACCATTACGATATTTCTGGTTATTTTTTCAAATGTGAACCACTTGAAATGATTTATTCACCTTTAAAAACTTGTTTTCTACAGCATAAGCCAGATCCCCAGTTTTCTCAGTGATCTACTCAGTTTCTAACACAGTTATAAAAGGCACATTTTCCTTAAGAGATGGGAACAGTCGAGGCATTTTCAATGGGACCTGAGTTTTTATTGGGGGTCTGTTTTAGCATCACGGTTCAGGACCTATGTTTTTTATCTTCTCTTCTCCCTTTAGTAACATCTTTGATGAAACTTAAGGGACTAAGGTACCATAGCTAGTGAATATATGCCACTGTGTGTGTGAGCAAAGCAGAAGGATCAATATGTAACCTTCTTTTCAACATACTGTTCATTATTCAAAGAATGTATTTATATTTTATTCAGTAGCAAATGTGCTTTTCTTTATGAATTTCTTTTGATGATTTGGAGACTTATACAGAGCTAATACTTCCTTTTTACACCATGAAACTGCTGGATCCTGGAAAGGTCCTTTGCAGGCAGCATAAATGCTTGACATTCAGTCACATGCCTTCTTGTACAGGAACAGTGTTTGCGGCCAAGACAAGGATTAAGAAAACTTGGAGAGGAATATACAAAAATTTAGAGAGGGATTTAGAGAGGGTAAAAAAGTCCAAACATATTTTCTTAATTAGTTCTTTTACGTGTGGGACAAGGCAAGGCCAACAAGTGGCCTGAGGTAAAGAGAGACAGAAATGAATGTTCAGTGCGGGATCCTGAGCTCTCTGGAGGATTACATGACCTCAGGGCAAGAAAAATATGGATTATTTTTGTCTGGATCTGGTAATGCTCATACTGCCTATGTCCAGAGGGTTATGTAACTATCTAAACCCAGATTAATCGCGTTTAGAAATCCTCACCAAAAAAAAAATGTCTATTTTGCTCCTACTGATAAGAACAGAGATTTTATCTTATGAAATGTATAGTTGAGGGACACAATCAGTTAGTTTCATAGATGTGAATTTGATTTTGTGTGCATGCATAAGAAAACTCAGAGGACCAAACTCCTTGTGGATTTAGGAAGTCACACCATGAGAAATTGTGAAATTACCTGAAATTGGCCTCAAAACTGAAGACGTGGCAGTTGGTGCAGGAGTCACGATTTCCTCAACCCATTGAGGAAAAGGAGATTTTTGAAATTTTAGCAAGTTTCCCCACTGTCATGTCTTGGGTGTGTATAGATTGCAAAAGAAGGAAGCCGCCACTAAAAGTGACTTTATAGATGTTGCAGTGAAATTGTGAACCTTAAAAGAGGAAAGGTCTGAGCAGATAAAGATTGTTGGTGGATTTGGTACTTGTGTGCTTAGGGAGCAAAAAAGTCCTGAGGGGGTGTGTGGGCTGATGCTCTCCTGTTATCTGATCGTGGGGGGAAATCTTCATTTACAAAGCAGTTATCACACATTGAGCATCTGCAATTGTTGACCTTAAGTGTCTACAAGGAATTCAAACTTGTTTACATAACAGTTTAATTCAGTGTTAGCTCTGAAATTTCAGAGCACTCGTTTTTGCAAGAAATTTTATATGTTCCAGTTAAATTCCATATCACGTGTGATGAAAAGTATACTTGTGTTAAATTAACAATACAAACGGTGATCAATGTCAAATGTGTGGTTCTTTGCAGAGGGAGATAAAACAAGAATAAGACTGGGCAACATTATCCATAGGGTCGTGTATTATATTAACAGATCTCTTGGCAAGGATGATTTGAAATAAATTATGCAAAAAGATGTGTGCTAATAGAGGTGATTTAAAGCACAGAGAAGACCCTGCCTAAGGGGATGGAGAAGGGGCCTTTGAGACATCATGCAGGGTGCACAGCTGGTGCTGATATCCATGGGGCTGTGTAGAAGAGGCCACAAGATTGTTCTTTGAAACAAGGATATGCCACATTGGCTCACAGCGGAGATTCTCTCTTTGCTCTGACCTTGGTATTGTCCCAGATAAGCAAGAAAACCAAGGCAAAAGATGGTGGTAACTGCACAGTCAGCAATAAGTTTTGTTCTTTCAAATTGTGCTGATTCCTGAGGTGAAGATCGTGGTGTGCAAAGGGTGAAAGGGAAGGACATGCAAAGATGCAGAAACACCAGATGGGGTAATGACAGATGCCTGTTTCATACTCACCTCTCTCCTTGCTTCCCAGTCCCCTCTTTTTGCTTCATTCCTTATCTACTGTCCTTCAGCAATCCCCCTTCCCCAGCTCCATGGTATTCCATAGCTGTCCCTCCTCTCTACTCTCTGCTCTGAACTGCTCACAAGTATAATTTTCTTCTGAGGAAAGAAATGAGTGGAGACAGGCTTCTCAGCTGGGATAGACCTGCAAAGCTGGTTTTACATTTATTTAATACTATTTACACCTGGGCAGGTGTAGATATAGACAAAAATTACATGGATGCAGAAAATCAGGGTCACCGCATTTTGTTTAATACACTTTGCAGTGATTTTTAATGTTTTGGTGCGAATTTACTGGTATCTTGTCTGCTTTCTGGCATTTATTGACTTGCTTGTGTTCACTAAATCCAATTTACAGCTCTTCACATGGCCAGAACACAGCAGTAAATCTAGTGCATTAAATCAGTGAGCTGGATTCTGTTCTTTATTAAACCAACAAATCTGGATTAATTCCGGTCTTTGAAAACGTTTCTATTAAACAAAAGACCAGTTAGCCCAGTGTCTAGAAAATATCTTTTGATTGCTTTTATAAATACTGTAAGCTTTTATCTCCCAAAGCCCAGGTAGAATATCTTTGCAAAATATGTATATTTTCCCACCTCTTTTTTTTTGTTTCCTTAAGATGGGTATTCGTATGAACTGTTCTTGCCAAATTCTTTCCGTGACTGTTCTGGAAATTTTCATAATGGCCTAGGTCTATTAGAAAGTGATGAAAAGCTCCATTCTCATAGCACCACAGGGATATGTGGCCATTATTCTGTTTTTCAGATGACATATGTGTTGGGGTTTTTCCCCCAGTACAATCTAGTTGGAGGTAATATCATTAAGGAGAAAAAAAAAAGAAGACACTTGATAAAGAGTTGTGGATAGAAGTTGTGACTGATGGTGTGGGTGGAGGTGTTGGAAATGCTATTTTTTTTTTTCCTGGGATACTGGTTTGACAGAGAAGGTGTCAAGGTTTGATAACTGGAAACCGTGAATGCGAATTTCAGCCTATCTTTTGGTTGGCTCTAACATTCTTAGTGTCACCTCAGATTCTTTTATTTCTTTGTTCATTCTGGTGTTCAGATACATTGCCAACACTTTGCATTACAGGCTCTCTCATGAGAGTGTCAATTTTTCTAAGATAGCCACAGAGTGTGTAACATACTGACTTTCCTCGTTAAGTTAAATACCCACTGCCAAATTATTTTTTTTTAAATGAGGCTATTTTTCAGTTGCAGTTTATTTTTGTAATGTAGGGAAAAACAAAACCTGTTTTTTACGCCTTGGAAAGTGCTTTGTATTTGTCAAATGTTGCTCTGCCACATATTTGCTCTGTCAAATGTTATGTGTGTATATCTACTCCGTTTACAGCAAACTTCTAAATCACTTCTTCAATGTTCAACCTATGTTGATCTTACTTCCCAAAATATTTACTAAGTGAAACATACTGTTTATAGAGAGTAGCTCCTAAACGTGGATTCAATTTATTTCTGGGCAATTTGGGGTTTTGTTGCCTTCAGGAGAGTATAAAGCTCCCAGAGCCTGGATATGAATCAGCTGTCCTAAAGTCACTGTCAATATCAGTAGGGTGAGCTGAAGAGGAGTTACTGAAAGGTGTATTTGTGTGATCTTTACTAACAAGCCATACATAGAAAACCCTGTTTAGAAACCATTACTATATTACAGAGCTTGCCTTGACAGTACTGCCAATTTCCTAAGGCAGTCAGGAAAACCTTTCACAGAAATGTCTTGCAGACCATCTTGAGCAGCCTGCCAGCCCCTAACCTAACGTACTGGCCATGACTGTGTTGTATGCCAGGGAGGAAAAAGATAAGCAGAACACGTGGGAAAAGGTTTTTTTGGTGTCTTAAGAATCTATCTTAAATTTCACCATTTGATTTCTTGGTTTTAGTCTTGTGTTACTTGATTATCCAGAAAATTAAATCCCTTATGATGTGAAAGGGACTTGTGTGTTTCGATATTGACTAATACAGACTCAATGATCTCAAAGGACTTTTCCTTGATGACTATGATGATTCTATGATTCTAATATTAGGTAGTTTACCTCTCCACATGTGTGAGGAGCAATGGAGTAATACTGCATTAGTCTCACAGGGTACATGTAAAATGTAGACGTGTAATTGGGTAATACACAAACTTTTTCCAAGACAACAATAAAACTCAAATATGACAACAAATTAAACTCCCTTGGCAAGGCTATTTCCTTTCATAGAAGAACAGCTTTCTAAACTGAGAGTTATTCCTAATAAAAGAATTGTGTTCAGTATAGGAATTGTGTTACTACACCAAATAATGTCAATACGAGAAGCAGAAGCTGCCAAAGAGATTAGCTTCTTGGCAGAAGCCCATTAGATACTGCCTTCAGAGATCATCTGACGTCTGTGGCTCAGTCTTCTTGCTGCCTAACGTGCAAATAAACTACTGACTGAGTGCAGAACTGTGGGTAAGCTACTCATCTGCAGCGGGACCTGAAACGTCTCTCTCCCTTAAAATTGAGGTAACAGTGCTATGGAACGAAACATGCTTTGAGCTATGTTGATAAAAAGAACTCTTACAGTGAATTTTTAAGGTTAATGACACAACATGTTGAATGTCTACCATAGCATGGATTCTACTGATATTACATTTTCCATAGCAACTGGTGATTAAATTCTACATAAAGATGTTTGTCTTTGAATATTGCAAAGACATGGAAAAAGTCACAATGTCGTTACCCAGTGTCTTGCTTGAATGCATATATTCTGGACATGCCTGCAGAGTGCCCGCTAATTAGGCTAGAAAATGTTAAATTGATTATGATCATTAGAGGTGAAAATGCCTCCTTCTGTCAGCTTCAGAAAAGATTAACTTCTTTTGAACAAATTTATTAAAGTTCTGCGCAATTTCTTGTGCTATTTACTTAATTATACATCACAATTAGGTAATTACATGTCATAACAATGTGATTATGTGTATTTGCTCAAAATGTACAATTAGATGCAATTACATACTAAGAAAATGAAAAAATTTTGGGGCTAAGTTAGATAATTCACAAAATTTGAAGCCCTTTAGCACTGGAACGTTCACTCTAGCTTGCCAAAGAGGGAGCATGGAGATATTGGTGGCTCTGATTCAAGGTGCTCCTCACTGATGGGAATTAATATGAAAATGTCTTGGCAAAAAACCCTCCCACAACATATTTATAAAGATATTCTGGAGGCTGTGATTTGATTGTTTCATTATCTATGTGTGAAATTTTAGGTACAATTTGAACAAGTCTCATCTTGCCTGTGAAGAAGAAAATATCACACGTTAGTAACATCATGCAGAGGCAAGTCTGCAGAAACCAGGTGACATTTTTAAACAATCTTAGAGTCTTATTTTTTATGTCCTCTAACAGCCCCAAGGCAAGAGGAACCATGTTTCCCATGGTTCCGTGCGATCCCAAGGAACAGAATTGTGTTTTGTTCTTTTCTCTGCTGAATCCTGGGGTTCTCCTGCAGACACTTTCCTTCAGCTACCGGACATTTGAGAAAGACATCCAATATTATGCAGTTTGGCTATTCAGTAACTGTGCTGATAAATCACACAGCTCAAACTTGTTGTGTTCCCTAAGTCCCACTCAGTTTTCTTCCTGCATTTTTCTCCCTTTGTGACAGCAGCTCTGAGGACAGAGCTATGGGATTAATAAAATGGTATTCGCATTGCTTTGCACCACCCTGCAGCTCTCCTTGCCACTCTCTTTTTGCCAATATGCTCTAACCCTGTAACAGAAGGACCCACTGTACCAGCTGGATGGTAGCTAGTTAATCCCTGCTTGTCCTGCGAAGGTATAATCTGTTTAGCAAAATGTAGGGACACTTCGTATTTTAAACACAGTGTGTGGCCTTAATAATAGAAGAAGTTGAGGAAGACCTCTTGGGCTTTTTAAATGCACTTTAGCTGTAATTTTGCTTTATTTGAGAATTATACATATAATGAAGCCCACAGGTTGTGTTTTTTTCTTTCAAGTTGATAGGCTTTCTACCTGAAAATATTCTTCTTCCACTTTGCCTAATGTAAACAGGTTTCTCTTATCCTTGGGAAACTATTCCCTCCTTGTCATCTCCTCTCTGTCGTGATATTTTTCCCTTCCTTGTACACCACTATTGTTTTAGTAGAGTGTTACATTGCTTTCTCCTTTTTCTCCCTAGGGAAATACCTCTTTTCTCCTGGGCAAGAGCTGATTTTTATGTGGTTATTTCTGTTTCCAGACAAAACAGGCAGGATACCAGTCCTTGGAACAGAAAACTAATTCTAAATAATCCCATCAACACCCTACGTCAAAACCACTTATTGTTTTTAGGTAGAGTTTAAAACCAGCACACAATCCCACTGTTATCAATACGGTTGGTTTATTATTATGAAAAGAGAAGTGTAAAAACTATTCTGTAAAAAAAAAATCTGTATTCATTTAATTATTTTCTAGATTTGTTTTGACTATGATTGGCCAGCGCTAGCAGCTTTGTAGTTAAATAATGTATTCCACAAACACATTCTCATTTTGTGTTTTCTAAAAAACTGAAACCGCTTTGCAAATCTTTTTCAAACTACACTGTACACAGAATAAAGGATTGAACCCCACATCAGGAAAATTTGCTGCTATCTTGCCTTCATAACTAGGAAGCTCAGCTACATATTCTTCTTTTGGTTCCCATGGTGAGCACATCAGTGTTTGTATCAAGCAGATGATCAACAGTTTTGAGCTGATGGATGTTCAAAACTTCCACAGTTCAAAGCCTACCCAACCTTGCTAGATATGTCACAGCAGAAAACATGCACGCAAAGTAACAGGCATTAAAGAGGTTTTTCTAGCCAATTTTGGTTGGTTTGCAGCAAGAAGAGTCTTAGAAATACACTGGGACATGCCGGGCATGTTGTGGTAACAAAGAATACATTATATTAATATTGTGGTGTCCGCAGAAAAAGAATTCCAACTGTTGTAACTGTGCAGCTAGATTAAGGAAGCGCCTGAGAACAGCCCTGATGATAAAATACTGGATGAATGAGGGGCGTGCCTGAGTTCCTAAAACGCCTAAAAATTTTCTAAAAAAGATTCCTCATTTCACTGAAGTGGAGATGCTGGGAGATGTCTGAATATGGCATTTAACACAAAGTGAGTTTGCACAATCTGAGCATGTGGTGCTGTTAGTAACTCAGACTTGTATATATGCTTAGAATATGGATAAAGGAGTTAACTCTCTGGTAACTGCATGATAGAATATGGTTGCCAATAGGAAAATGCATGATTTAATCCAGAAGGAACTAGTTCAGTGTTCATAGAAGAGTGAACTTCTAGCTGCTGAAACAATTTGAGGCTCTCTGAGGAACAATATAATGCACTTGCTGATGCTCAGTGTAATGTTAAATATACCTCTGACACTTCCCAAAATAAAGAAACTTGCATGGAAATGTGCTGCTAGGTCACGGGGTCTGGACCTCCCCTGATGTGGGAGGCAGGCTTTGAGGTTGCCAGGTGTGGCCAGTTGTCAGGCTTGGGGGATTTTGGTGCAGTCCCTGTAATGCCAGTGTGCTATTGGGACAGAGGCGCCCCTGGGAAGGTGAAGATCCTCATGGAAGCAGTTTACGATAGGCAAACCGCACATAGCTACCATATATTATTCCTGGTGAGGGAATAGAGCATTTCTAGCTTCAGGGATAATCCTTTTACCCTTTGCCTTATGGTTTTATAAGTATTCTATCCCTTGCCATGCACTCTCTGAGCAACTGTTTTCCCCTGTTTATTTTCCAGCTCCCTTTGTTGCTAACGTAGACTTACAAACAATGTTTTTATTGTTATAAGCACAGACAAAATAAGCTCTTTAGGAGAACATTGTCACGATGCTCTTGCCTTGCTCTTCCAGAACAAGACACAGGCTAAGCGTGTTTCCAGCAACGAGGGGAAAAGGAAGCTATTCATAGCAAGCGTATCTCCATTTCAGAAGGAGTGGAAGGTGAAACAATTCATGATTTCTTTTCCTCTTCAGTGTTCTTCAAAGAGCTGGAAGACTGTGATTTCTTGAACCTTTAAATTTGAGACAAAGAAATCTTGTCTACAGCATGTTTAAAGATACCTTTTCATCTCTCACAATTATTATTATTATTTTTTAAGATCTATTCCTGTCTTTAGATCTGAGAAACTAACTCTTATCTGTGAGAGGTATATTCTTGTCTCAGCAAATGTGTCACACTACCTGCCAATTCTCTGTTCTAGGGCAAAAAGATGAGGATGTTTTTTAAGCATGGCCTCTGGTTTGTAATGTTTTGGATTTTGGGTGCTCTATTTGAGATATTTCAGATTTTATTTTTACAGAAGTCACAGTAGCCCCAAATCCCAAGAACCTAGATGGAGTATTAGATATTCACCATCTGTGAAAAGTCAGGAAACAAAATCAGGAATCACTGAGATTTTTGACCTTCTGACTCCCTAATATGTACTGAAGAGGAAAATAAAGGGTTAAAAAATTCTTCTTAAAAAAAAGTTAGATTTAGTGATTCCAGATAATATGCAATGATTTATATGAAGTAGATACTCATTCGTCACTTTCACATTACAGAAATACGAACAGTGGAAATCACAGTGAAACTTATTCTAGTGTTGCCTTGCAGTAACATTCAGGATTATATTTATTTCATCTTGTAAATGGCTGCATTCTGCACTTCTTCAGATGACACAGGTGTAATATGCAATGAAAAACAGACAGGATTGTTGTGTTATTGTACAACACTGGTTGATTATTTTATTTTCTGAGAGGTTATAATGTACTTAGAAATAATCTATGCACAACTACTGTAAGTCAATCAAAAATGTCTTGCTAAGTCCTTAGACAACAAGATTTGGGCATCTTTAAATCTAAATCAAAGGTTAATCCATACTTAGTTATTTGAGAGAGCTAAAACACAATAATTCGTTTTCTTTATGGATTAAACATGGTGAGCATAGTAGCCAATAGGTTGCTGAAATTCGGTTTTTATTTTCCACAAGGACCAGTGTGTGAGGTGTTGGATGTTTTCAGCAGATTCTGGTTTGTGATATAAATGTTTAATGTGGCTCATTAGCACAAAGCCCAGCATTAAGAATGGTGGGGGAAACAATGCATTTACAAGGGAATATTAAACATATACTTCATGTCATACGCTTCTTCCATTTTCCCAGTAACAAATGTGTGTGTGTTTAACACTCTATAGGCTGTCTATAGGTGGCAGCAACTCCAATGCTTTTATAGGCTGCAATTAAACCTGGAAAGTTGTACAAGGAAAGTTTAGCAGTTTCTGCATGCTCTGATGTCACTGCACACCCTTGGAGAGATGTATAGCAAAGAGGTGGGAAAGATGTGTGAAAATGGAGTTATCTTTCAAATACTGGAAGGCTTTTACATCCTGAGCCAAAAGGTAACGGCTTATCTTTGATGATTTTTGATTAACCTTGGTTGGTAGGAACATTTAAGTGTCTATTTATAACTTATGTTCCCAGTTGTGTTTGAAAAATGGTAAATGGTAAAATTTTACTATAATAGTGTCACGTAAGTGCTTTTCAAATCTTGATTTTGATGTACTTGCATATTTGTGAAGCAAATGTTCTGTGTTGACTTAAGTTTGGACCACGAGCTACGTAACCAAAAAGCGAAGATTAATGATCACCCAGGAGCATGGAAAGCCTGCTACAATGTGGCTTTCAAAGGTGGCTGCTGCTGGGAGGCAAGTGAGCGTGCGTAACGGTAAAACATAATAGGAAATGCGGCACAGATTCTTTTGAAGTTTTTTTTGAAACATACGTGTGTACAGTGATGAAAGTTGAAAGGAACTTCGGGGGATTCTAGCTGCTGTCCGAAGAATTGAATTTAAGCATCTGGACTCTGCTGTGCTTGGCACTGAACAAATGGAAGCGTTTTCAGGCTTAGCAGTTTTGTGCTCAGATGTCAGTGACCCAGTTCTGGCTGCTCCAGTCCTTTGAGTTTGCTCCTGCAAACCTCCTGCTCCACTCCCAGGGTGGTGGTTTCTTTGCTCTTGATGAGCTTTGCGCTGCTCCTGGAGGGAATATTGCCAGCTTTAGGAAGCCAGCCTGGCTGGCTGCGTAGTCAATGCAGAGCAAAACTATGGCTGTTTGCATAAGCTAACTTGGTCTTAACAGGTCTAAAACCTATTAACTCACTCCCCTTCCAGCCTCCCAGCTTCTTCCCAAGAAGTACTGAGGTGCTTTCATGCACCTTTGTGTAAATGGAACAAGTCGCTCCAAGTTCTGTACAGCTTTCAACTAAAAACAGGATGGCATGGACATATGAAGATCTATCTTGATGCTACAATAGCCCTAATCGTACCACTGGCCTCCCCCAAAATGAAATCTCCTCTCTTTGATCCCCTAGGCTTTTGAGAATTGACTTTTTTTTCTGATTGTTTATTTTTAATTGTACATCATCTGGCAGGTATTTTCTCATCTGCCCGTTCAAAGTGGTAACTGCCTTCTCCGCATGAAGGATATATAAGACAGTGAAGAGCAGCTCGCTGCTAGCATGTAAATAACCAAAGGCTACATGAGAAAGCAGGAGCTTGTTGCCTTCATTGCTGGCTGGGAGCACTTGGCTGCTAACTAATACCTGTTTTACTTGTATTCTCCAAGAAGGCAACATGGAAGTTACTCTGGTGCATATCATGAATGACGTGAGAGAAGGAGATGTCCTGTATAAATTTATTTTAAAATTCCCTGCAGTTGCTTAAATTTGCTAGGAAAGCAGATGGATAATGATAGCCCTGGGGACTTATTTCCTGATTTTTCAATGAGATTTTTTTTGACGGAAAGAGTTTAATATAGCATAGAAAATGCCATTTAATTACAACTTGTTGTTAGTACCCAATGAGATGAACCTAGGCTCTTAAATTAGCCAGCTACAGTAGGTGCCTAAAGCTGATGGTGTGAATTTCCAATGGAAAGGGCTGTTATGCACTTAACATATAGCAAGGGCAGGGCAAAGCAAAAGCTTGAGAGAAAAGCATCTGCTCCGAGTGCTCCTGCATGGTCAGAGGGTGCCTGACTGGTAGGAGAAGCGGCGAAGCCCCATTGCCTCCTCTTTCTTGCACGGCTAAGGAGGAGAAAAGTACTTGCTGCCTGTCTTGGACTACCTCTTCCTCTGGACCCTATCAGCAGCATCGTGAAAAGCACATGGCAGTGGGAAGGAAATGCCATCCCTCTGTGGCGCAGTGGGCAGAGGCAGGCAGCAAGCCATGGCTTGCAGAAACCCCACTGAACCCTCCTGACCAAGCAGAAACCCTGATGCTGCCCTGGGGGCTATAGCAGATTGCCCCCAAACTTTTGCTGCCCTCCAGGGGTGCAGAGCAAGGCAACAACAGTTTTGTTTGAAGCTCCCACTACCAAACTCCCATTAAACCATCTAGATGGTGGGGATAAGAATGCCCAGTCCTCCAAATTGCCGAATTACAGGACAGGACAGACACTAGACCTGAAAAATCACCCCCGTTATCAGTGTGAAAGGAGCTTCATGATGGGAGTTGAGCTGAGAGATGGCAGGAAGAAAAACAGGGACTGCCCCAGGAGCTGCTGGCCCTGACAGGATTCCTTGGAAATGGAAATTGTGTGGGTGGGTTGGAACAAAACCATAGGCGAGACCTAAAAGGACTGAATGTCCTAGAATATTTGCAACACAATAATAACTGTGCTCTGTAGGGAGTGAAGGATTAAAATGACTTATGTTGCCAGCTAGGAAGCCACAGCTACGTGGAATCAGGCTTTTCTCAGAGGTGGGTGAAGAGCTCTCACTTATTGTGACCACTAAGGTAATTCTGCCAGTGGAATCTGCAGATGGTTTTAATGACATGTGGGCATAGTGAGCCAATAATTTTGCAAGACTTATGCTGAGCCAGAGCATGACTGATGTCCGGCCTGGTGGGTGAATTTACACACCAATCTGCTAATCTTTCACCAGGTCCATCCAGAAATTCTTACGGATTTGCACCTTACTGTTGGTGAGTTGTCCCCAGGAACCAAGTCATTCTGGGTTTTCTTCCCTTTTGTCAGGGAGGTATATTGAATAATAGCACAAACCCAGGATTTCTGTTGCTGTCTTGCCTGTTTGAGGCTGGGATTCCCAAAATCAGGCTGTCAGAGCTCCTTTTAGACCTGCACATATCTATTTTCTTTCTTGTCACCAAGAGCAGGTTGTTTTGCAATGAGATTTGGACATTCCTGACTAACGTGCAGCTTCCAGAGGGCGATGAGCAACAATGGCGCACAGCATTTCTCCCAGGTCTGCTCTAACCTGGATTAAATTGGAATTAGCAGGGATTTAACCTTTGTCTCAGTCACTATGACTTTCCTATACCCACATCTTGAAACTGCCAGAGAAATGAAACAGAAACAGCTGCCAAGAAAGCACCGACTGATAATTTTGAAGCTCTATCCTAAGTTATTTATTTTTGTTTCACGACTTTAGTAAAATAGGTTTTGCTTTGCAAGCCTGATGACCTTGAAGAGAGCTCTCTTTCTCTGAAGAAAGCTTGTCCAGCAGATTGCCACCTTTCTCTCCTGTTTTTAAGCTTTCAGCTCTGCTACTTAAAATACAGTAATAGTGAGATAGGATCCCAATTGCACAGGTCTGAAAGACCACACTCTAAGAAAGCTGCAAGGTTTGCTAAGCCACATACTGCACTAACATATATTTCAGAAATAGTATTTCTCTGCGTGCCTGTGATTTTATACACACACTGCCCTTCCAGACCCTCACAATTGTGTATATATATGTTTAAGATGGTCCTTAAAATCTGTTTCATTAAGAGTAACGATGAGAACTTTGTCACTACAAAAAGAAGTCAACATTAGAATTTGATGCAGGGTCTTGTGGTCCAAATAGAATTTAATAGTGAGGTGAGTTTATTTATTGTTATATTACTAAGACTTAATACTTTACATACATTGGAATTGCCTCCATTCGGATTAGTGTGAAACTCATATTCAGCTGGATACATCAGACACTGGAAATGCAAGGGACAAATTCCCCACTCAGGTACTGCTTGAGGAAGAAAAAGAGGTAAATGTAGAAAAGGATGCCAGCAGTGTTTGCTGCTCCACAGATGGCCATCTTCAGACCAATAACCCGGTATTTTACCATAAATTGTTATTGTCATTTCATTGCATTTATAAATAAAATATAGAATATACCCCAGAGTGCTTATAAAAGAGGGCGACATGCAAAACAAGTTAGGGGGAATGGATACCTAGGGATGATAATACTGCACTGAAGTTATGGTGATATAACACTGTGATAGTTCAATAGAATTTATGTGAAAGTGGGACCTTTTCTTTCCCTGTCCAGCTGGCTAAAGCTGAAGAGATAAATGTCTGTCAATATGATGAGCTCTGGAATACACTGGGAATGTGCATGGCTTCCCCTTTACACTGCACACCTGTACACAGACATACAATGGATTATTTGTTTTAAATGCTCCAGTTTAGCTCTAAATGAGCAGGAATAAGTGGGGGCTGACATACAGAGAAAATGCAGGATTTGGGGTGTATGTGTGTGTGTGCTTTCTCCTACTTTCATCCCAGAGCACTACTTTGGGCTAACAAATCATTGTAAATATAACTTGTCAGCCAGCCAGGCCTCATAGCTCTTTCCTTTGGATGTACTCACCTACTGAAATTTTTCTGTTTGAATGGACCATGGTCACTTGACTTAAACCACAGCAGCTGCTGCTGTCGCCTCCCCTGTTTTGGAGCAGGAGCTGTGTAAGTGTGAAAAATCAGTCCTTTCCAGCCTCTGGCTGCTGCCTGCCAACACCAGCCTCTCTCCCTGGCTTTTTCTCTGTCTTGTTCCCCGTGGTGGCAGAAGTCTTGGGTTTCAGAGCCTGAACCTCTCTTCTGCTGCAGGAGAGGGAGATGGAGCAAGTGACTTCTTTACAGTTTTTGCCCCAGTGCTTGGTGCCAGTGGGTCGTGTCCATTCCTGAGTGTGAAGAATTTCCCTGGCTCTCCACCTGCTTCCCCAGGTGTGAGTTGGTGTGGCACTGTCAAACCTTTAACTTTGTTTTGCTCACCTGTTTGCATTTATATCTAGTTATTTGTCAATTGCTCGTATTTCTTAGGTTACATAGAATATGAACAATTTTGGAGAGAATGACAGGTTGATTTGTTTGTTTGTTTGTTTTAAGGTTTCTCCTTTCTTCTTTCTGAGTCAAGCTATAAAAGTTTATATCAGAATTCTCAGCCTTTAGAAAATGCATAGATTATTAGCACTCTTTATTCTTACAAACAACCATCACTGTACCTCAGTGAAGCAAGAGGCATTTTTCTCTGGAGAAGAATAGTTGCCAGTTGTGTTTCTGAAGGTATTAAAGCACAGCTGGGTATGGGACACAGCCTAGCAGTGTGAAAACAAGGGGTCTTCCTGACTGTGCATGAAAACCATCCATTCACCAGAATGGCAGCTTGTTTGCCATGTAAAACACACTTGCTGATGCTCATAGAAAATATTTCCCCAGGGCTTATTAATGGGACATCTACACTTGGTGACACAGTCCAATTTTCATTCATTTGCTTACCTGCTTCTGGAAATGCAAACTAGAAATGTCAGTTTTCCCTCTAGGGTTGTCTCTCTCAGTCCTCCTCCAGGGCACGCCTTTCTGATTCAATGGTTAGGTCAATTAATGTTCATATCTCCACTAATTGCCTTGCTCCAAGAGTTACAAGAAAAATCAAACAGGACATAGCAACAATTATTCTGGGAGCCCTGTGTGACCAGGACAATTTGGAGTATCACAACTGATTCAGTTTCCTACTAAGTCTTTCTGTTTATGAATCCCTCAGAATGAACATCTTTTCTCAGAAGGAGGGTGATTTCAGCTACCATACCTTGCATTACATTGGCGTGACATATTCATAAACATCTAACCCAGAGAAATCACATTCACTGGTGGGGCAGTCAGCCCCAGGTAACGATAAAGAAGAATTTAAATGCCAGAATGGGCAAAATGGGAAGCACAGAAAAAGTGGCACTGACGAATTCTGCTGCCATCCTCATTATTAGCTATATTAAGACTGCAATCATTAAAATACTGGGCTTCTCCTTCCAATTAGCTCAGAGTGCACTGGGCCTCGTTAGTGCCCACGTCCAATAGATAATTGAGCTGGTTTTTTGCACCCAATCACACAACGTGGAAAAACCAAAGAAGAGTTATTAAGGCCGGATGAGTGCTCAGCATGTGAGATTTTTATTTTTATAGAGAGGAATAATAGCTTCACTTTTATTTTCCAGTTCAATGCTCAGGGGGAATGTATAGATATACAGAACGAACATCAACAAAATAGTGCAGGGAGCGGAAAGCCCTGGCTATGGGTAATAACCTGTCTTTTTTTTTTTTTTAAATGGTGAAATATCAGTAGAGTCTAGTGAAAACTGGCTTTCTGATAATGCCCAGTTATGAGATGATAACACCTATTGGTGAGCAGTAGCCAAAAGCCTAGGACAGCTTCTCTACAGTCCAAGTGATTTATCTGAGATGTCGATGTTGTCTGAGACAAATAAGCTGATTATCCTGGGATAAAATATGAAAGAATGGAATTGGTTTTGGTTTTTTTTTTAAAGTTATAGTGTGGGCCTGAAGTAAAGAAACTAGGTAGAAAAAAAAAAATCAAGTTTTTTCTTCCCCATAAGATCAGGCAATCTTGACTTGCAGTGCTGTAAAGCAAGGAGTTGTCATCTACAAGGCAAAGGTTTACAACGATCTGACTGAAAACAAATCTGCTTGGAGACAAACAGAGAGGCAAAAGAAAATAGAGGAGATAAACATTTTCAGACTCTCCTATTAAAAACTTCTTTCTTAAAATACAGTGAATTCTGTGGGGACTTCCGGAATCTTACACTATTTGTAATCTCACCTTTAAATTGCCCACTGGAAGATTTTTAGTAAATTTATAAAACTGTTTCCCTCTCTCTTGTACCCCCCCGCCATCCCTCAGGTGCACAACCCACTCTTTTCTATTCCTCTAAGTACCCAGACCTATTTCCCAACTCCTGTTGCAAAGAGGTAAATGTACAAACAATGGAAGGTTATTTATCATGACTGTCATAACTGGACTCGATTGGGAAAAGGAGATATCTGCAGCGAATTACAAACCTTCAAATGTAAGCTGCTGACACTGTTTTGCTGGACATGTCTAATAACCTGCAGCCAGTCTCCATGAGTTCCAAATGCCAAGATCATTAGCACAAAGGCAAGTGTTTGTGAATTTCAATTCATTTAATTAAAACCATCACCGTCGTTTTGTTAATATTAAAATGCACGAAGGCAGATTGCCTCAGATGGTCATTCTGAAGGGAGGACATTTTTTAAAAGTTAGAAATAAACTTCATCAATCTGATTGTTCATTATTAAGATAAAGATATTTCTACAGTAAAATAGTTATCAGCGCAGGAAGTTAAGAATTGTTGTTCTGCCTCAGCATCTCTTATTCTCATAACGGCATTTCAGTGATAATGTTCTCATGGGCTCTGCTTTACGTTTTCACCCATGGGCGAGGGAACCCTGAAGTGCGCTGGGAGCAAACGGCCCAGTCTGTCGAAGGGATCTTTGGAACCCAATTTGTGTGGCAATCCAAATGTTGTGCTCCTGATGATCCCGACAGAAGTAAACAGCTGAAACTCATCTTGAGAGTCAGGAAATGAAAAAGATTCTAGAAGAGTCGGCTGTCCTAAATTTTGGGTTAGCGTGGGAACCATCCCCTTCCTTCCCACTATTGGCGATGCTCCAGATTGCAGGATTTTTGGTGCCCTGGACACCCCATGCAGAGACCAGGATACACTGTATGATTATTTATTTGCAGATGGAGGTTAAACAAGGATCTTTTTACACCCTTTTGTGGTTTTGATTATTTTTTTTAAGTTATGTTGCTTCTTTTTATTTTAAAGTAGAAAATATATTTATATTCTATATTTGAAAATTCTGGATGAAATTGTGCAAATAGCTCTTCAGACTTGACAAAAGACCTACAGGGTAGTGCAGTAAAGCTTAGTATTAGCAAATTACCACAAATTGTGCTAAGAGCATCGTAACTTCAACTAACGTAAAAATAAGTGAAGGATTTCTGAAAAGCAGTACATCCATTTAATGTTTATCTGGAAAACTAAATGTACCGAATATATAAGGAAACAAAAACAGAGAACAATTTCTAGAATTCTCTCATTCTTTTTCCTTGACATGACTTTATTATGCATTACAAATAGGAAAAGTCTTTGTATTCCAAAGTGAAGTCAGTTTTAAAAAATACAAGTGAATAAAATAAATATTAGTGTAGTGCAAATGCCTACTGAATTATCTTTTTATCCTACCTTTTTCTTTAAGGCTTTGACATAAGTTTCTGTTTAATAAAACTCTGAAGCTCAGGTAGTAAGTTCATACTGGGTCCAGTGATAGCCTGTTTACTAGTAAAAAAGGGAAAATTAATCTGCTGAGCAATGTAGATCTAGAGGTGTTCACAGATATTTGTCAAGGCTTAAATTATTATAAACAGGACCAGAATCTTCCTCCTCACTTTCACATACAAGTGCAACAAAAGTCCAGCCAGGATTCCTTACTGATATCTCCCTTACGTCTTAAAAGTTTCTGATTTGTGTGTTCAAAAGACAAAAAAAGAAGGGAACATTTTGATGTAATGATTTTATGGTCACATATCCACACATTCACTAAGGCAACAGTCTGCACAGTTTCACAGTATCATAAGGTTGGAAAAGACTTCTGAGATCATCGAGTCCAACCTATGACCCAACACCTACACCTACTCCTACTCGTCAATTACACCATGGCACTAAGTGCCTCATCCAATCTCTCCTTAAACACCTCCAGGGACGGTGACTCCACCACCTCCCCGGGCAGCGCGTTCCAATGGCCAACCACCCTCTCAATAAAGAACTTCTTCCTAATGTTGAGCCTAAACCTCCCCTGGCGAAGCTTGTGTAAGCACATAGTATTTTGTTTCAATCACCTTGGGAAAGAAGGAAATCCAAATAATCAAACCAAAGTTTAAGGGGCTCTGAATCTGTCCCATGGGGCTCAGAGAAGCCTGTGCTTACTTTTTATTGTTCCTAAGTAAAGAATTAATACATACTCTTTAAATTTAAGAACTAGTCAGTTCATTACACACATGCATTGACAGTGTAAACTTCTAATTTGAGTTAGAAGAGGTACTTGAAGTGTAATAGGAACTCATTAGTAGCGTTAAAAGAAAATAAATGAAAGATAGACAAAGGTTTTGGATTTATCGGTTGTGAAGCTAAGAAAGGAGTTGTTCCACAAAATGTACTGAGAGCTGGTTGAAACAGGAGTTGGTAACGCACAGTACTGAACTTAAAATTCAGTTTCTCTTGTATCTTTGCAGGGAAATAAAAAACTTCATCTCTGCTTATCAGAATGGGGCCTCAGGCAGCAGGGAAAGGTCACTTCTGCCTGAGAAAAGGAAGATATTTTCCACTCTGTAGTGAGGCCCACGTTGGAGCTGCAGTACAGAAGTCTTCTCAAGCCTTTTCATTGGCCTCAGTGTATTTGGGAGAAGACCCTGCACTGGCTGCTGGGTGCCCCGACGCAGGCATGGAGAATTCCAAAAGTAGAAATACCTTAGCAGATGTTTTGTCGGGTGATAACCCTCCAACTTTTTTATACCATGCAGTACATGTACATGTTTTATTAGCAATTCAAACAGGAACTGGCTCTTCCATTAGAGGCACGTGCTGGCATGTAAGAGAACAGAATATGTATTTTCTAAGTAATGAATGTGCAGCATTTCTTGAAGGAGGTGTTTCGGTACTGTTATGCGTGCATCTGAATGGGTCTGACATTCTAGAATTTTAGTCTTTAGAGAAATTTATTACTGTTATAGGCAAAATAAATCTAAATATCTTAGATATTTATCTCTGCACTCAAAACTGAGAGGCTAGCTATGGACTATCTCCATACTGAAACATTTAATATTCACTTCTAATGCTCAAAACAAGCATTTACTTCAGCACTGTTAAGTTTCTTCTTTTTAAACCATGATGCATCCTTCAGTAGGAGGATCAGGCCCTACTGGCTTGTTATCAACCATGAATTTAGCACAATGTTGAAGCATATGTGATAAATTAATTTCATCTTTGTCTTCTAAAGGGGTCTCATACTGCATCCTTTGTACACTGAACAGTTTCACTGAAAACCATGTCACAAGTGAGGTAGAATACACAGTAAATCAGGTATTTGGATTAAAAGACAAATCTTTTCCTTGTATTTTTAATACTATTTAACTGTGGGCATGAGGCAAAGGGATGCTGATAATTACAAATTTGAAGGTTTTCTATTTTGAAAAGGCAATTCTACCAGACCGGCTGGTAGAAAAATATTCATCAATCAATTAGGACTGTCCCAGGAATTTATTAAGTTTTACATAAGCTGTTATTTCTGCCTAATTATATTATGAATAAACAGCTGCAATAAACAGTGAGATTCAATCTTCTGAATAAGCACATAACTACATTCTTCACTATTTTCTGGTCTTTGACAGCTTAGTGGTTAAACTAGATGAACATGGAGTATAGGATATGAAAATGGATTAGAAATAAATTTATAATGTAGCACATTTTCTCCACTTCCTTCTAAAACACTTAGTGAAAAGCAATCACTTCTAAAAACCTCTGTCCATGTATTAGTTAATCAATATAAATGCTCAGCCTGCTCCAAGATACTTTAACACCTGTCAAAGCTAACTCACCAGTCATTGTTAAGATTTTACATGGAATCAAAAACCACAACTAAAAACCTTTTCCCATCTCCAGGGTATTAACTCTAGGGGGAAAAAAAAAAAAAAAAAAAGAGAGAATGATTCTGGTTACTAGAAATGAGAGGGGGTGGGGGGGATGATCCAATCCTCAGATGATCCAATTATTATTAGAAAAACTATGTAAAAAAAATAGAGCTGGGAGAGTGAGGAATTTAATCATGATTATCTCCCTCTTGTGAGGCGGTGTGAAAATCTGTCAAACCCACCTTTGCTTGGTTACCCTGGAGGTGTGAGGGGGAAGGAGAAGTAAATATAAAATGATGTATAGGAGCGGCACTGTGATAGAGCACAGCAAGGGAACTGATTTCCTCTCACACTGGGAAAAAGGGTCCTTTTCAAGACTTGTGATATTATTAATGATCTATGAAACCCTAGTAAAAAACTTGGGTCCATGTGTTGCTATTACTGCTCCTTGGTAGAGCAGAGTATAGCTGGATTAGCTGTGGGGTTAACAAGATCCCTGACTTGTATACACTGTTCCTCTCTCCTGTTGTGTATCAGGCTTAATATCTCTTCTCTGTAATTGTCTCTTTATAATGTCCATCATATATTACCTCCTTAAAATATCTATCTTTAATATTTCCTCTCTATCAAAATAAATTTATTAGTTGTTGAGTTTAATATCTCCTTTCATTCAAATCACATTAGGCTTGAACATGATAAACCAGCGTAAGGAATATTTTCTTAAGGTTTTAAAACACAGCCATCCAAAATCTGTACAACTCTGTGGTTAAAACTGGAAATCAGATGTACCATTGCTGATATTTCCCCTTCGGAAACTGAAGTAGGGGGGTAAGGGAGTACTGCCTTGACAGTGTCAATCTGATTTAACATACTGTGTTAGTTTAATATGCTAATTAATGAATTGTGTATGAATATATTAATTTGTACATATGAATTTTTATCTTGAATTATTACTGCTAAGGAAACCGAGGCTTGTGCTCTGACTGCAGGGTCAGATAGGTACAAGCATCCTCAGACACCACTGAAAACCCTCCTTGGGCTCTCCAGGGATGCAGGTTGCCCCGTCCTTCTAGTGGCGCGTCCTGGGAGACCACTGCTCCTATCTTGGCGTCTTCTGTGAAGAGGAGACTTGCCTACAGCAAATAAAAGGGATGCTGTGTTTATCCTGTGTTTCCTTCATAAACGAGAACAAGAGGCAAACCGTTTATGAGGCTGTTCCTCACCATGGATTCAGCCGTTTGCCCCATGGCAGTGCCTGTGCTGGCGGGCAGAGCTGGGCTGAGTGACACAAGGACACAGCTGCTACACAGCCCATGCCCCAACCACATCCATCTCGTTTCACTGGGTGGCACAGGGTTACTTATTCAACTCCATCAGCATCTGAAATAGTTAATTGCCCCTATTCCTGACCCTGCCTCCTGAGACCAGGAGCAGGCAGGTTTCACGCTGAACTGCCAGGGCTATAGCAGCACTGCCCTTGGCTTGCCCTGCTGAATGCGACACTTCTGCGCCTGGGGGGAATATTGTCGGATGTTGTGAACGGAATGGGTAAATGAGAAATACCTGTGTCTGCCTACTCCTTGAGAAGTTATGAATCCAGGGGAGTGTGGACTATGAAAGCCATTAATATTCTGAAAACCCTTACCCAGGCAGCATACTTATTTTTGGCTGTATGCCAGACAGGTGATGGAGCGCTCTGAGGACTGAGATCCCGATAATGAGTCCTTCATCACCTGTGAGGTGCTAATCCTAATCCTTTAGAAGGTTATTTTAATTATTATTATTATATCTCTATCTCTATATGCATGTGTGAATATGTATGTCTGTATCTGTCTGTACAATTTTTTCTCACCAGCAGACAACTCCGGCAAGAAGAGCACTAGGCCAGCCCGCTAGCTGAATCCAGGTAGCTTGCCACGCTAGATGTGCAGCATCTCTTCTCATGAATGGGTCTGTACCAATGCTTAGAGGTTTTGTTCAAGCCATGGAAAATATTATGGATCATTTGTTTTGGTTTTACTAATAGATTATGTGGTGATGAAAAATGCCATATTGCCAGGACTGAAAACTGATGTGTCTCGTCTTCTCTCAAGCTATGCACAAGAAACACAGACTGCAACCCTGCAGGCATTTTTTGGCAGAGCCAAAGATTTCCTTATGGTCCCCAAAGGGAATTATTGTGGAGATTTTTTTTCCCATTGGGCCAGCAGTAGATTACATGGGCTCAAAGCTGTGGAAACCACAAGAGTTTTTTTCCACTGCACAGCACGGACATAAAAGTTTCTCTGACGTTCTCATCAGGGCCTCAGGTCCTCTTCCTCAGCTGGTGAATCTGACATCAAAACCTATAGCCACAGAACAAAGAAACCCTATGATATCACAGTAAACCTTTCCTAATGTGGAATAACAATTTTCAGAGAGACAAAGAACAAAACAGCATGTATCATCATACTGCTGAATCAATCAGTTGTAAAATGTGTCCTATACATAATTCTCCAGTACCGGTGAAGAAGTTGCCCTTTTCCTTTTAGGATATTTACCTGACTGCTCCATGCTGCTCTGTAGTGAAAGGCACTTGCTGCTTTGATGAAAAGCTGAGAATACTGAATTAGAGTCTGCATTAGTTAAGTAGGTAAAAAAAAAGCCCTGAAAATGTACAGACTGCCAACACAGGAGGTGCCTGCTCATCCTTTCCTTAGATAAAATACACTCATATAGATCTTCATCCTCCACAAAATGACAGGATAGCCCCGCTTGCCAGCATTAGACTGTAATCATTTCCTCCAACTGTGCTGTGGCATTCACACAGGCTCCTTCAATTGCAGTAACATGGAAGCTGTCTCCATATGCAACTGTCCTCAAAGTGACATTTTTCCTATCTAGGCAAATGGATTTAGTAGTTTCCTTAAACATGTTTTCAAAATTATATAACTATTTTAGTGATTTTTTTTGCCACAGAAAGAAAAAACAGACCATGAATGCCAACCGGACTGAGACTGTTGAAGCCTGACAAAACTAACTGAGACTGATACTCCCTTTAGGTCCTTCAGATCCCGGGGTGGGACAAAACTCAGGTGACTCGGGTCTGGTAACACCTGCATGATTTCTCCCTGTTAGTCACTTCTGGGCTCTGCCAGGCCACGACCAATGTTGTGGCTGGAGGATCTCCTGAGCTGGGAGCAGGGCTGCTCCCTTGGGGCTTGTGCACTGACTGCCCATCCCCACAGCTGTGCAGCAGCATTTAGATACCTCCTTTGGTGGTGCCTGGTTCTGTTGAGGGAGATGGCTTCCTCCAGTGTCCTCAGTCTATAACCTGCTGAAAATAGCCGAGAGTAAATATTAACAGTCCTTGTGGCTCTTGAAGTGTGAATGCCTGACTCTTACAATATCATTGGAGCAATCTGTTGACTCTTGCCTTCTCAATTTGCCTTTGAACAGGGCAACCTCTTAGTATGGTTAGCTGTGCACTTCTAGCTTTGGGTGCTTCGAGCTGCCATGGAGTTGTCTCAGTTTAAATGAAAACTAAGATCCGTATCTGAAATCAAGAGATTTTAATCAGGAAAAAATATATAGAAAAAGATAACAGTTCTTAACTACAAATATATATATATAAGCAAAACCAGAACAGGACACACAACAACACCGTAACTAAACAAAAACCTTAATGAATTAAGTTCTATCCCTCTCCTTTCTGTGCAGTTGTATTTACGGACAGCAGGACACCAGGTCGCCCTCTCCTCGTCCTTTTGCCCAGAAGCGTTGGCAGGGGACATGTAGAGGTGAGGGGAGGTGCAGGGTCAGCCCCCAGGGATTCTGCAGCAAATCCAGGCAGTGATGCTCTCTCTCTCAGGACAGCACAGGGTGTGTGGAGTTGGGGCCGGGTCAAAGGAGCTCCCTCCCAGGTGCCTCCCCCAGCCCAACAGAGCGATGCCTCCCACTCACCGCAGCCACCCAGCAGAAAAGTGGTGCCAACTGGAAGCAACATCTCACCCCCTTCCCCTCTGCCCAGGCACCAAACTGGAACCCAGAGCTACCAACCACCCCCTGCCACCCGTCCTGGCTCTTCAGCTCCCAAACCCCCCTGTGTTGGCAAGGGAGAGGAAAATTCCCAGAAAGATTTTGAAACTATAACAGGAGGTTAAAAAAAAAAAAAAAGCTTGGTAAGAAGGCATAGAGGGAGCTCACACAGCACACAGAAAGTGTTCGTTTTGTGAGAGGTGGCACACAGCCACTCTGGGCCTATGGGAAATGAGCACGCTCTAACAAGTCCACAAAGCATCCAGTGTTTAATGGGAGTGTGAGGGCAATGGAGAAATGTACATTATGATTTTCCTTCAAGAACCAACTTTGCTGACACTGAGCAGGCCTTGTCTCTCCTTCTCCTTCTAGAGCCCATCCAGTTATATGCTCTAACGGAGAGGAACGGCTCAGGGAAAGCCAAACGCCTAAGGTGGGCCAAACTTTCCCTGATAAAGATGATTAAAAAAATCTGAGGAGTAAACTGGTGACACAAACTCACTCCTCTTTGTATGGTAATAACAGAAAGAGTATTAAATAGAAAAAGCTTTGCTAAAATAGAAAAATACTTTGGAGCTCCTGGCCGCTAACTAATCAGAATAGATGCTTTAGTACAAGCTGGTGCTGTTGCAGGTTTTCTGCTGCTAACCTGCTGCTCTGTTTATTGTTAAAAAGGCTTCATGTTGCCATGACTTTTATATTGAGATCTGAGAGCAGACTGCACTAAAGCTCTGCCAGCTAATGAAACTCTTTTGAGGAGGTGACCTAGACTTGGAAGTTACTTTGATATCAAATATTCGTTTGAAAGTATGCTGAACTTGCTGTATGGAGAACTTCTGGTTATGAGCAGATTTTGCATATTTGGATATTATCAACCATAAATTCAATATTGAACATTTAATCTAATTATCTTAGTTTCTTACATGTATAATGATCTTTGGGACATTCTGTAATGAAGGAACCATTAACAAACATTCCCATGAGTGTTGCATTAGAACAGGCCATTTTGGAGGCAGTTTAAGCAGGTGTAGAAAGCTCAAAATAAATAAACAGATATGTTAGCAAATAAATAAAATGTAGGCTATTCCATGTATTTCTGTTTCCAGTTCTCAGGGAAAGGCTTTATAATTGAGCTACCTATCACTATTAGAGATGCAATTACCTGTAATTGCTACCTTTAAAAGCAAGCCTTTGTTTAGAAAACAATATACGAATGAATTGTATCTAGGTGCACAAGTTGTGAATTGGCTTTAGTTTCACAATCTCAACCATCATATGAAAAATATTTTTATGTCTTCAAGGTGGAGAGGCCAGACCGTGCTCTCCATTACACCAGGGTGAATCAGCAGCAGTCCACCAACATCCTTTAAGTTATTTTGGATTTCCATAGATGCAATTTTGACAGAATTTGTCATAGAACACATTATAGAGAGTAACAAGTATTTTTTATAGTAAACAAATAAAAAGTGTAGCTCATAATCAATTTAGAGACTAAAATATTCAAAGCTCTTCCAAGGATTACTCTGGATTTACATTGCATTTTTGCGGAGAGGAATCAGATCCTTCTTT
Source organism: Neomorphus geoffroyi (assembly GCA_033558235.1). Lineage (NCBI taxonomy): Eukaryota > Metazoa > Chordata > Aves > Cuculiformes > Neomorphidae > Neomorphus > Neomorphus geoffroyi. Next base: position 6,877,341 of record JAUMJM010000045.1, on the reverse strand, counting down.
ATTGGCACAAAACCTCCTTTTCCTAGTGATGCTTAGGGTTACCGTGTTATATACCTCACCTGTGAAGTCAAGGGGAAAGTCTCCATCCATGATAATCAGCTTAATATCACCCCTGTCACTGACAATAATGCACTCTGAGTTTTCAGCTTTATGGAGTCCATGCATTATTCTACATTAATACTGCTGTGTCACAATAAAAGTTTTGCAATAAATTGCAACTTTATAAAAATACATTTGAGAATAACAGTAAATAGCAGAAAAATATATGGAAACACAAGTCAGCAGATTTTTTATGTAGATGAAGAGACTACTTGTACTCTTGTACACGGATAGAACGTATATCATTATATTTCCCAGCCAGAAAAAAAAATGTACAGATGAAGCCTGCATTGTAAAAGCTTTTATTACTTTTGTAAAAGTTACAAACAGCTAAAAATAGGACTTGATAATGAAATTGCTGACAGGCCTTAACTATAGCACAGGAATGTGATGCTATAATACAATTGTGCCAAGCTACATTACGTTGCTGCAGTGATTAATTCACTGCTGGTTCTGCTGAAGCTGTGTTCTGCAGAAACATCCGTAGGTCTAGTTAATCCCTCTCTGAGAGCGTGAGAGGGGACATAAACTGAGTAAGCACTGAGCAGAATTCCAGTACCGTGCAGGGCCCCTTTTGTAACACAGGATCACTGCACTACTTAGTAATATAAACAGGAATGGAAGTTGTTAGGAGGTTTGCATGTATTAATTGCAGACTGAAGGAGAATGGCTCATTTCTACAGCTCCAGACCTGCTCCAACCGAACAGCTAGGGATTTTCATTCTAAAAGGTAATCCTGAGCCAACACAGCTAGCTCTAAACGCTCTCTTATTTACCTCTGTTGATGGGCTACCAACTCTAGTAAAAGCACATAGCTATGAAATGATTTTCTGGAACAAAAGCCCATTAGATCAGACCAGAGATGGCTTTCTGCAATAAAGCCCAAACTACTTTCCAACAGCCCCAGAGAGCAGAGTCCAAAGATGGCTCAGCCCTGCCCCCTGCCCACCCAGCCTGTTTAAAGAAAATATTTTGGCAGCCAAGGGTTTCTCTTGCAGTCTGTAAGCTGGCAGTTGGGCAAGATGGTTGTTGGAGGTCACTTCCAACTGAAATATTCCCTTCCCTTCCCTTCCCTTCCCTTCCCTTCCCTCCCCTTCCCTTCCCTCCCCTCCCCTCCCCTCCCCTCCCCTCCTCTCCCCTCCCCTCCTCTCCCCTCCCCTCCCCTCCTCTCCTCTCCTCTCCTCTCCTCTCCTCTCCTCTCCTCTCCTCTCCTCTCCTCTCCTCTCCTCTCCTCTCCTCTCCTCTCCTCTCCTCTCCTCTCCTCTCCTCTCCTCTCCTCTCCTCTCCTCTCCTCTCCTCTCCTCTCCTCTCCTCTCCCATTCCCATACAGCGTTACCTGTTAAAAATAGTGTATTTACACATCTATGATCAAATGAGTTTAAAGAAAATTGTTCCTGGTGCTATTAAAATGTAATCCATCAGGAAATATCTTTCACCATTATTACAATTCTTCTCAATAGGTCTGTTAACTGTTCTAATGTACATTCCTTATGTGTCTTGTTTCACCATGGTATTAGGTATATACTTAGATATATCTTCATTTTTGAAAAAATTGAGTTCTTGAACTTGATTCATCTTCAGGGCACAACCCAATTTCTAAATATTTTTTAAAAAAAGACTTTGCTATCAAACGTAGCAATAAGGCTTTGCTCTTTGTGTGATCTAGCATCATTAGCAAAAATCTAAAGGAGCTGAATCTTTTTAACACCATTCTAAGTGTGAGTAGAATAGCTATGATGCAATTATCTTAATTAAAGCTAATTAACACATATTTATGCAAGGTAAAAAGGCCAGGACAAAGGGAGAATACAATTGAGACACAAGGAGCAGAAGTTCAGATCCTCTTAGCTTATGTAAACTCCTACAAGCTATTGGAGTCATGCAGATTACTGCCAACTGAGGCTTAGCTTTCTATCAACTATAGAAGGACCTAGAGTGTTTGTTTCCCTGTTCATTAATATTTGTGTAAGGAGTTTCCTACCCTTTCATCAATTAATAATTATTTGTGTAAGAATGAGATAGTTTTTGTTTCATGTTCTGCTATTCTAGAAAGTTGTATTCACAGAATTAAAATGGAAATAATGTCATATTACAGGCTGACCAACTCAAAAGAACAGGTAATTAGTAAAATTGGAAGTCTGAAACTAATGTATTGACATAAAGGGATTTACCAGTGCCCTTATCAGGCAGTTACAATTATAAATATATATATGTCGTGCCTAGGATCATCTCTCTGTAATTGAGAAGCAGAAAAGTGCATTAGATTATGTAAAAGTAGGTGGATGAAACTAAAGTGTATATGAATGTATGGTGATAACATTTTCTTGGTGTTGGCAAATGAAAGTATATTTGATTTTAAGCTTCTCAAAGTGGAGGAATTTCAAGACTGCCTAATTTTTAAAGGGTTTTGCACACATGCACAGGCACGCACACTTTTTTTTTGGCAGGATCTCCTAAGATGTCTCCATATTCCATCTGGCGGGGTTCAAGCCGTGATCCTTTCCTTTTTTTTTTCTTGTGAAGTGGTATTGTGTTTTTTTAGCTCAAAATTTGAAAAGAAACCCTGTAGAAATGATGCCAACACAGCCGCTGTCCTGCCAGCTTTTTGCAACTTTCCTTTAACCCTGAAATGCTCACCACGCGAGGTGGGTATGCATCAAGATGCTCCCTTGAAACTCTAGGAAGTCTGTTAACTATTTTGTTCCTTAATAAAATTATTTGCTATAGCTGAGTGTGGTTATAATAAAGCAGCACCGTACAGCAAGAATTTGTCTAAGCTGCATTTGCAGCAAATACTTTGAAAATACACTGAGCATGTGAACGAGCATGAATGCGACTGAGAAGACAGGTTTGTAGAACTGTACAGCCTTTAAGGAAAATATCTGACATCACGTGCCACCCTGCCCAGTGCAAATGCAAAGAGCGTGCCTTTGGACCTGAACTATGAACCTTGTATTTTTCTGACAAAACCAGTTTATTAGGCTGCAATGCAGGGAAGTAAAAGCTTCTGTGGAATCAGAAGCTAGCTATTCTAATAGCGTTTCTTTTATGCAGTGAGACAGTTATACCACAGTTGTGGGTCATCCCACAAATTTAGCAGTCTCCTAGGAGCTAATTGGGTGACTCCCCAAGACTAAAGCCAACACTGATGATTTTTAAATGCATCTTGAAAAAACATCAGCCAAACTAGGGTTATTTATTAGGCCAGTTTATACTGTCAATTTTCCAATTTTGGGTGAGCCTGACTTGGAAATTTCAGATTGGCAACAGGTGAAACCCAGCAACCAACCAACCCATGAAACAAACAAAAAAAAAGGAAAAAAGCCATAATTGTGGATTCTTAAGCCTTAAGTAAAACTGTCTTTTTGAAAGAACCGGGATTATGGTTTGATTGAACATAGTGGGGAGAAGGAAAGGCAGAGGCACGTAAGTGAAAAAGTAGAGCGGAGAGACTCTGAAGTGAAGTAATGGCTGCTCTTTTGTGTGAGCTGGGAAATGCATTTTAATATGATTCTGTAGGAAAAAAACAGAATGAGCCCCAACATTATTATATGCAAATAAACTGTAATAAAAGTTTCACAAATAAACATTTCCCCATTTTTTTCTACGTAAATAAATATATTTAGATGAAGCACTTGGGCACTGATTTCACATTCCATGCATAGTTATTGAAATTATCAGAATAAAAAGACCCATGCAATTGGACAAGAATAATATTAATGTACTGAAATATTCACCTTCTTTCATATATAAAAGTATTTAAGAAAGTAATAGAAATCTGCAGAATCTCTCTTGGACCATTGCAGAAATTAATTCACACATACATCTCAGTATAAATCTCATGCAGCTTTCTATCGCAGGAGCTCACTATGTGAACCAAATTAGTCTTTGCTGGCACTGAACACTTAATTACTGAAACAAAGGTGCTACAGTTTGATCCTTGGATTATCATGGGTTTGCCATGGGGAACTTAAGTTACTAGATGTGACTCTGGCTGGTCGACTTTTAACACACTTTCTCAATTAAGATGTGCATGCCCCTAAATTAAATAGCAATTCATAGTTACTGCAAATTGATTTCTACCTAGGCTGTGGTTAGAGCTGCCAAATGAAATGTCAGAGGAATGTCTTCTTAAGTTAGAATATTATACTGATTTTCTTAAAAAATTGCCCTAGCATCTGTAAACATTTGGTAAATAAGATTCAGACCTTTATCCAATCTTTTTTTTACAAAATATGGAAAAACCTCAGTGATTTAGCAATCTCTGAATTTTATTGTACTGCCTTTTTTGAGTATTTAGGATCAGTTAATATGATTTGTACAGCAGACCAGAGGGTGATTCAAATTTTAATATATTGCAGTCAAGTGGTGTCAAGGCATTATTTCTGTCTGTGGAAAGGTACTGGTTCTCTGATTGTCTGATTATGGCAAAAAGGAAAAATTGTATCCTCAAGATGCATCACAAAAAGATATAAACTGCATATAAATATGTCAGTTTATTATGACATCGCAGGCACTAGCAGGCTTTACCAGATGCCTGTGTGTTGCAGGTACCTGCAAGCCTTAGTGATTCCAGATCAGCTGCTTAGCAATAACGCAGAAAGATCCGATGGCCTCTGAGTTCAGCACCTGGGCTGATTTGTAAATCCCTGGCTTCTCAGAAAGGAACTAAAGAGGATGTTACGCTTAAATTTCAGGATATTAGGGTCCAGTTCTTCACTTGGCCACAGGTTTTCTTCATTGTGCCCTGGTCCCTTGTATGCCAGGCACGTGCTCGTGTCCCACACCTTTTCCCCTCCCCTCTCCGAAGGGAGCCTGTCTGGATGCAAATCCCTCTAAAGCAGTTTCATCTCTTGAGTCTGTACCGCATAATGAGCAACGGAGCTCCAGTCTCTGCTGAGCTGTTCAGGCAATACAAGTAACGCTATTAGTATTTACTAATCATAATAACCAAAGCTTAAGACCAAGAGCAGAGCAGCAAAAGCCTCAGCTCTTTTGAATGCAGCTAGTCTTCACCTTTATCCCCATCGTGTTTTATGAAGAGCCTCCCAGCTGGCTCCCAGCATGGTGCATACAGTCTATTAAGCTGTTTTACAAGAGTGAGTGGCACGTTCACGAAGGCGATTAAGCAAGGTACAAGTATCAGGAAAGGCAGGATTTTGAGGTGTGCTTCATTAGCACTCATGCAACACAGCTGAAAGTGCAAGTGGGTGCTTTGAATTAAGCTGTAGAAAAGGGAATTATGAAAGGACATTCCTCAAAGTGAATCTGGAGATTATAAAATAGACTAGTTGCTAAGTATATAAACGTGTTAATGACCACTATTCCACCTTATTAAAGACATATAAATCAATTTAAGCAACGTAAAGAGTAATACAGTCTAGATTTTCCTTGCATTGTAATGTAAGTTGATTTTTGATATTCTTTATGCAGTAAAGGTCAAACTTAGATGACTTAGGAATGGAGTTTCTGTACATCTGTAAATAGTATATATAATGAAACTTTTGAAGTTTTACTGATTCATGACTGATCTTTTAAATAAAAGACAAATGGCTTAATAACAGCTTTGTTAATAACTTTTAAGGCTGAAATCTAGCTCTGATTCCAAGACTTCTGCTAGATAAATGCAAATGTAATATCTCCAGACATTCCCATTTGACATGATGCATAGACAAGAGTTTGGAATCAGCATTATAGTTTTGATAATCATTTGTATAGAATATTTTGGATCATTTCTTCTTAAATTTCATATACTGACTATTGGTATTTACATCATTGAAACAAAAAATTCAAGGTAACAGAACTTGCTATGTTGGTATAGATCATTTATTCATGAAGTTCAGTAGCCATCTGCAGCAGTGAGCAATAACTGAGAAGGAAGCAATCATCTTTCATAATTACATCTAACCAAGTGTACATCAGTGCATGCTATTTGTTATAAAATTCTCTGTTTATTATCACAAATAAACTCAAGGGTCAAACTCTACAGTAAAGACATAAGTAAAGTAGATTTGAAGCTTAGGTTACTTGGAGCTGCAAACTCTCAGTGCAAGCATTAAATTCTGGACTATAAAAATATCTGATCCACTTGCTAAGTGACTCAGCATGATGCCGGCTGCCCATATACACAGTACTGAACAAAGCAACTCAGAAAAATGAGAGAAAAATATGATGAGCAAAGATGATATGTCTGATAATAATACTAGTGAATTTTGTTATTATGATTATAAAATAAAAATCTTTGTGCAAAAAAATTACTGCACCTTAGCAAGATATTTTAGAGAAAATAAATATATATAATGTGATTGTTAAGGTAATGGAGAGAGAACAGGTATTTTATGTCAAATGATCTGTTTTAGCTTCTTGATTAGTTAGATTTTACAAGACAGAAACTGAAATTAAGAGTTGACTACTATTATTATACATGAAATTGAGGAACATGAATCTGTGCAGGCATATTCTGATTATACAAGAGGGCCAGCATTCAGGCACTAGCGCATAGGCGGGTAATGTCACATTTTCCAAACATCCTGTCAAGTCCTTCTGGAGTTATTGCTATTGTAGAGGTGGAATATGTAAAGGATGAGATCAGAGCTGTGAGGGCAGTGCCTTAACTTTTTGCTGTGTCCCTAAAGCCAGTGCAGCCGCAGGTGAGGGAATGTCAAAATGCAATAGGGTCTTCCAGCTATATTTTGATCCCAGCACACTGCAGAGGACAACCTCAGCCTAAGTCAGGCTGGTGAATGCAAATAATACTACTCAGATAGTATCTCCTCCTCTCCATGACCTCAGGCACAGAGACAGCATGGAGCTCAGACCACTCCTAACTGCAGTGGATGCAACTGGAAAGGAATGTTGCAGTGGAAGGGAATTAAAGTTCTAATTTCATATTAGTAAGCACAAGTAATTAAATACCCAGTAGATTTTGACACTGCCTGAGGGTGTTCTGTCCAGTTTAACCCCCATAATAGAGAATGGTGCATAGATTTAAATAAAAAAAAATTAAATGTCTGGGTCTGAAATTTCTAAAAGGCCAGTATCCATAATCTTTGAATATTTAACCTCTCTAAATTTCTAGAAAATGTAATAGTGCTTACACTATGTTACTATGTGACTGCAAAGCCCCAAAACCTCAGCAATAGTACATAAGAATTATTGTAACTGACAGCTGGAGAGCTGAGCTGCTTTTAACAAGGCGTTTTTCTTCTGTGGTGTTGGACAAAATATGATCATCTTGGAGATGGCAATTCTGACTTTGCAGAGGAGAGCTAACCTGCTGCAAAGGAGCAGTATGATTTCTCCTGACACCTTGTGCTGCTCTGTGACTTCTACAAGGAGTTCTCTGAGCCGCTGCTCGTAGAGGGATGGTACAGGATATCTATATAAACATGTGATAGCACATTGCTGTGACAAAGTCCAGATACCCCAGATACTAAAACCTGTGGCACCTCCGGGTCCCAAAGCTGTGTGTCCATGTGTGTTGTAAAGTCATTCTGCTTCACCTGCCAAGGTCAGGGGAGGTAAAACGCAGTTCTGTGCTGGCTGACCCGGGGAGGAATGCACTGGCTGCTACCTGCTGTGCTGTGCCAGTGGAAAATGGAGTTAAACACTGCAGTTAATTCGAGCGATGCTCACTTTCACTTCCTTCTAGTGGTGACTTTCAGGCAAAATCCAGTCTCTTTGCCCGATATCCTAAAGGTCTTTGGGAAAAACGTAGTGCCTTAGTACTGTTTTTCTCTCTGATGGCTTTGATAGCCGATTAAGGCTCCTTATTTTAATTCACTTAGTGGCTTCCTGGCTCCAGGTCTGCCTCTCAGTCTCTTCATCCAAAAGAAGTCAGATGGAAGAAATTTCTTCCAGGGCTAACTTGAAAAACATTCAGTTCTTTTAAACTGTTGCCTTCAACATGGCTGCATATTCCTTATCATATTTTGCTGTCTTCAGACTCGGTTGCCTCCCTTGAAAGTGAGCAACAGATCCAAGCAGATGTTTTCTTATCAAGAATTCATACCAGACCTATTTATTTTAAATTAGCATATCTCATTAGCTGTCTCAAGGACACTGGCTGAATTAATCTTTTAATGAGTATCTCAGAAATCTAGCTTTGCAAAAGCGAAATGTAACTGCAAATAGCTGTACTTTAACTCTCTTGCTTCCAGCACAGGGTTTGATAGACAAGCAGTTGAGGATAGGGCTTTTCCAGCCAGTCTTTGTGAAAAGCCACGATACTCTTCTACCTGGGATTTCACGGTCAGGATACCCCAGCCTGCCTTGGTCCATATGCAGATGTAGGGCTGCTCGGAGAGCAGAGACACCAGCGTGGAGGACTGGCCATGTGCCCACCAGCACAAATGCAAAACAATTTCTCCCTCCCTGTAACCAGATGGGACAGGCGCTGTTCCACTGCTTGTTCTCTCACCAAGGATTTAGGAGTGTCCTGCAGCAGGAAAGAAATGCAATGAAGAGCAGTGGTGCCTCCATCGCTGTCTGCTGCATAGCCTAGTGATATATGTATTTTTTGTGGTTCTCTCATTGTGTTTTACCCCTAAATAGCTGCACTAAAATTATTTTGGTACAATATTTAATAATTCAAAAAGAAACCTCAGGCTGATGTGATATTTCAATTGGGTATAATCCAAAAATTCACCTGTGTTTGTTTTGACGTATTAGTGAAGCCAGAATGCCTCTGTGGCTTCATGGGTTGCATTTTTTTTTGTGCTTAAGAAAAGGCCTTAGAAAGTGTATAAGATGTAGTCTATACATCACCCACAGAAAGGCATTCAGGTATAGTGATTATTAAAGGGAATATAATTACACTAGAAATGCTGAAATGCTACACTGGTCATGAAGTCTGCACAAATGGGTTCTTCCAGAGGAACAGGCACATAAAGATATTCTTTTAGGGTGAGTTTGTGTGTGACGCTGTAGCAATCAGCTGATCTGCTGTACCTGCTCAGGCACAGGCTGTTGCGTGAGATACGAGATACTGGGTTAATGCAGGACACCTGTGGGCATGGCCTGAGAGTAACCCAAAACCCACTGGAACTTCTACTTCCATGAGGGTATTTCTGTCCTAAATGTGGGTAAGCAAGATCTTGAGAGACTCCAGCTTCTTGACTGCCAGTAGGAGGTCGGCAGAGGCAACACTGAGAGCGTAACGTGCATCCAGATGGGCCTCAGTACAATGCACTCTTGAAAAGCATATCAAGGGAGGTATGGCTGGAAAATAGGACGGAATAAAGGGATTACGGCGAATGAGTGAATATTTAGAAAAGAAGAAAGACTCAAGAGCAAGGATGTTACAAATAAAAAGAGATTTCAACTTCAAAGAAATCCACAAAAATAAAATATGTAGGAAACCAACCTGGAGATTCTGTTCACACCTGGGATGATTGATTTGTGAGACATTTCCAGCACCTCAGCTGTAGTTATCCGTTCCAATGGCTCATTTGAATTTCATAGAATTTATTTTGAATCCAAGCAGTGTATCACCACATAACTGTGTTGCTGAAATTGTATTTCAAGGTGTCTGGGCCTTCAGTTCTGTGGGGGTCAGTGTGGCTCAATCCATTCGGTGCAGCCTCACAGTGCATGACGATGTAGTTAAGGGCGTGCCAGCACTTTCATTACAAACTCCATTTTCAAGGGTTCAAACTTGTTGACTTATTTAACAATACACTATAGCAAAAAGCAGTACTGGGGAAAATCAATATTATAATTAAAAAGTAAGTAAAAATTACCCTGTGCTAATGAAAGTAACGACAGCTGTGCTTTCTGGAAGAAAATGAATAGTGCCGAAACAACAGGCAAAACATATACTGACTCAAACATATTCATATTTATACATAGCACACCTAAATTTAACAAGGTTGAAACAGATGGAGGTGATACATAAAAACATTAATGTTTCTGAAGTCAGGATATTCACAACAGCCAAAGAAATAAGCTCAGAGGTCTCTCCGTGCTTCACACTGCTCTAAATGCTAATGGAAATTGTACGTATGTGCTTGGAGAAGAACTCGGAGCCTCTAAAGGAATTGTATTATCTGCTTAAATACATACTTTTGGTTTTTTTCCTCAAGTGAGAGCTGTTTAGGTCTGCCATTAGATAAAAACAAAATACCTTAAGATAGGGTGTTATTACACAGAATACATTGCTGTGTTTATGCCATAATCCCATTAGGATTCCAAGAACCTAACCCCTAGAGATTTCAAGAGAACAAAATTACAGAGCTACAAGCATTTGCATGAGTAACACTGTTTTGGTGGGCAAAATAAAACTGGTATTAAATAGCTTTGAGTCCTATTATTAAAAAAGTAAATAAACACTTGATACTCATAAATAAATATGGTCCTCAAGTTGCTAATCTTGCAGCAGGGCAAGGTGTATAGCAGCGTAAACCGCCAAGGGAGTACTAGTCTCAGGTCGAACTAGCAGCATGCCTTGTGTTTTCATTCATTAATTATGTGATACATGAATTATGATGCAATTATATGCTATTTTTGTTGTTACTGTGTTGTTTTCTTTATTCCAGTTAGAAGGGGCACAAGCTGAAAATATAAGCCCTTTCAGGGACCCCCATCTAAAATATTCTGAAAGTAAAGGTTTTAAGCCTGGCCTAGAATCGTGTATTTTGTGGTCCTTCAGCCACTGCTATCCCTTGAAAAGTCTCATTGCATGATTGTAACCGCAGCTTTGCTATGCAAGGTGAACTCCAGCTCTTTATTAAATATATCACTTCAGCGGGTGTCGCAGCAATGCACATGAGAGCACATTTTGACTTATTTTCTTTGCCTCTGCACTAGCAGTGTACATAAATCTAGACTTAAATCTCTTGAAAGGTGTGTGTGTTGTTTCAAGTCTTGCACAAATAAAGGCAGGTGAATTTCCATTCAGTCTGAAAAACCTTTTCGCCAAATGACTGCTTAATCATCTCTTCCATGCCAGATGGAAGACGCTAGAGTTTGGCTCATGGGTTTCAAGCTGCTAGACCTGGACCATTGCACAGGGTCTTTTATGGTACTTAGTTGGGAAAAGATGGGATTTTACATGTCAACAGCCCACACAGAATATATGTAGAGAAGTCCTAAATACAGCTCACTTTGGAGATGCAGAATGCAGCAAGAGCTGATGTTCCCTAATTCAGTGTTTATTCCTCTAAAACGGGATCTGTCATTATCACTGGAGAGAATTACAAGTCACCAAATTATAAACACTGCTTTTTTAATCATGGAACTTTTGCAATAGTTTTTAATTTAATATTTTGAATTCAATCCATATTCCAGCAAGGACAACAAAACCAACTTTTTTTTTTCCTTAAGTTCCACTTTTACCTGCTCACAATATGTTGCACATTAGCTGGCTGCATGATGCACATAAATATTATTTTCTTCTTTTGACAAATTATTTGGGATGAAAAAAGGTATTTACAAAATGTTTCTTTAAACAGAACATAGCATTTTTTCTCTTTACCTGGAGTTATTTAGTCAAAGTTCATATTTAAACAGAATTGTATTTAATCCTACAAAAGTGAAGAAGAGAAAGACGCAAATCAGTCCTAACAAAGGACAGTTTTAAAGTGGAAGAAATATCCACCTGCCACCAATTAAGTCTATATTTTTTAAAAAGAAAGTGATGGTTGATTATACTAATTTTACCCTTGTGGTAATTGTTACTAATCTTCAGCATATTGTATGTATCTTGCTGTTATGAATCCCATATCTCCTTCTGCCATAAATATTTCATAAAATATTCAAAGCCAGTCCACAGCCAAGTAATAACAAATGTCAAATGACACATTAGGAAGATTCATAGCTATTTTAAGTATGAATTTTATATAAAAGCCTAACTCATTTATTGTGGTCAGTGTTAAGGACTGATTTTAGCCAAGAAATGCTCAGCAATTAGTATCAGCACCTTTACTGCCAGTTTGTTATTAAAGTAGAATTAATAGAGATTACTCAGAGTACTCGATTGAAGATGATGCACGTTGATGGTCTATGCAGTTGTGTGTGTGAGCCTAATTGCCAAAAGCCTCATTCAGGACAGCTGTAGTAAGCTGAAAGCAGCAGGCATCTTGTTATGCTTTAAATTAGGGTAACCTCCGCGGAGGAGCTGGTTGTTTCTCTCATGGTGCCTTTGCATAACCAGTGCAAGAATCTGCCCTGGCTGCAGGGGATGGTGCAGCTCAAGCGGTGACAGACACAGCACCTTTGGTGTGTTGTGGACACAGGCAGCAACGGTACGGAGCTGGACCGGTCTGTTGTGTAGAGTGAGCTTCTCCAGACCCAGTCAGAGAGTGTCACAGTCCACTCGGTGGACTTGTGATGATTTGTTTACTTTGATTAAGGCAACCAAGATGCCAAGGGGTTATAATTCAATCAAAGAGAAACTTTATTATTTTTGCCCGTAAAGCGGCACGTGATAGACAAAGTGGAGGAAAAGGGAGGAAAAAAGGAGGAAAGACAATTATAGCTACCACCATGGGTCCAAAGGCCCTATAGTCCTAGGCTCCGAATAGCATCCTGCCGGTCCTCAGTCATGAGTCGTTGTCACAACAGGCGTGATCTGTGATCCAAAGGTGGGGAGATCTCACCGGGGTTCAGTTAGGAACCATCTTTTACGCTCAGCAACAGCACCTCACACCTCCTCTCTCCCATGGATTGTGGCCAATCTCTGCCTTTGTTTCGCAATCCAGACTGGACTGCCCAGGCCCCGAAAGTTCTCACTTCGCTTGCCAGAACTTGTCTGTGCCTGCACCACCTCATGTTCGGGGGTCTATCTATTAATAACAATATATATATAATAACTATATATCATATAACTATATATTATATTTATATATAATAACTATATATTAATCTATTAATAACTATAAAAATGAAACTATGGTGTCACTTAGAAACCTCAAACACTCCCTTGATTTCACTTGGGCTGGGATTTATGCCATGATACATTCAAGAAAAGGGGTGAGATGAGCAGGATGTTAGGAGCCAGGATGACTTCTGGTACTGAAGAAGGTTGTGGCACATGAGCTCTGCTCATCAACCTGAGGGTGAGCCAGGAGGTCACAATTCCCCACTACCTACCTATTTCTGCAGTTGCAGTTACCACCTTCCTTGCAGACTTGGCAGAAGTGAACGTGGACCAGCTCATACAAGGCTATATTAATTCAAATTGCCATCAATTATAGGGTGGAGTCAGGTGAACAGACAAGGGCAGTAACCTCTTAGATTTCCCCATCGCGAGTCAGCAGAGCTCGTCTAATAAACTCCCTCTGTCAACGTGGACAAATTAACTTGGCTCTCTGGACTAAAGGAGCTGGTATAACTCAACACAGTTGCCCCAGAGACGGCAACATCCTTTGTTTTCACCTGCACAGGAGATAGCCCCAACATTTCACTGCCCTCTGGAGACAATTCACTATTGATGTAAATAACTCTGGAGACTGGATAACTGAATGAATATTAAGAATTTAACTTATATTATCAGGAAATTGTGATAAAATTGAATAGAGGAAAGGGATTTATTTGAAATGCAAGAGAAAGTAATGAACTGCACATGGCACCAGTCAAACTTGGTGAATGCTTTCTGCTTTAGGCATCCATTTTAAGGATGTAGAATAATGTTTAAACCAAATGTGAGAATGGCTCAGAGACTTTTGTTGACCTGGAACAGATGCACATTCATTTTTACAAATACATTTCTATTTGTAAATGTAACAAAATATTCTGGCCTGTACTTTTGTGTAATTGTTTTTCCAAATGTTTACTGTGCTCTGAGTGTGAAACAGTTATGATCACAGCAAAATTCAAATAAGTGGTTTGCCTCTGTGGGTTTTTCATTTGGAAACCAGCAAACTTTCCAAGGACTTCTCCAGCCTTTTGCTTTCTGGCTGACTGAGTGGCTCTTTAGGCGGATTCACGAGTGCCCAGATGTACACACTTAAATTATTCTGAAAGACAGTGATAGGCTGAGAATAGCGGTTTGAGTGACTGACACTTTTACAGCTAAGGGCCATCTGAGGAGCTGATTTATATGAAGTGTAAATGTTGTAGTGTTACAGCCTTGTTGCCCTATAATTGCAAATAGAGCTCTCCTGTTTTATGTTGCCTGTTAACTACATGTTACTCCTAGCTATGCTGCTATTAGATACGCAAGGACCAGCCTGATCTGGCAGCAGTAGCCATCTCCATTTTTGGAATTTGTTCATTTAGATGTTGTAATTTTTGCTCACATGAGATATACCACTTTGTGTAGGGGTTCCTACAAGTATTCCAACTAGTTATGTTCAATACATTAAAAATGTTATTGCTTCTATGTCATATAAATTGCTAATTAGGCTTCTCAATGCAAGTGCTTTGGAGTGGCATCTGGCATATCAAATATCCTTCTTGTGGATACGAGTGCTCCGAGTGCACACAGCCCTTGGGCTTTGGGTGCAAAGCAGGGAGCTCAGGAAGCCTTGGTGGGATCCTATGGGGCTGCGCTGCCTGCTGTGGTTGGAGCGATCCCTGCTTTCATGAACAGATTGGCCTCAAATATGTACACACATCTCTTGAAATTGAATGGGGACTGTGTTCGTTCATCCAGCTGACTCCTAGGAAAAAATCAAGATTCATTTACTTATCAGCCTTCTAGTTTGTATAGGAAATGTTCACAGTTGTTAAACATGAGAGGAAAATGGGCAGTATGCTTGCAGTTGAGGGGGTCCAACGCTTTTCACTTCAAAGTTCTGTTTCAGTCTCTGATAACTTTGATGGATATAAATCATTCTGGTTGACATTCTCTTGGCTGAATATTTGCTGCACTTGCATATTCCTATTTTAGGAGTATTTAATAAAATATTTCAGCCATCACCGCAGATGAATTCGGGAGCTACTTCAACTTGGTCTGTGTTAAATAAGCCAATCTCTGTAAAATGTCTTGTTGTGTACTTTGGAGGAGAGATAGGAATCTGTCTGCTAAATGTCACCTCTATCAAAAGTGTGATTTTGTGTTCTCTCGGAAACATGGCTAGATTTGGTTTTTGAAAAAAAAAACCAAACTCAGTCCACATAATACTTGATAGGTGGGTGGCTTTAGCTGATCCTACATTACTTTGTGATCCGACTAGGGAAATGACCTTCCTGAAACAATAAATGATAAACTAAGCATGCTTAAATATATGTCCCAAGAGGGGTGAGCTAACCTGTCAATGTCTAATATTTCTTAGTGCCTCAGTTCTTGTCTTTGAACACTTCTAATGTTATTAGCCTTCCTTTTAGTACAGTACAATACCTGAGTGACAGAGCCAGTTTGTTTGTTTGCTAAGCTTTCTGCATAGAATTTGAGTAGAAATAATAACCAGCAATCACTTTTTCCTACCTCCTCTGATAACGGATTGCAACTGTACAAGGCTTGAGGCAGAGGAGAGGAGGCAACCTTGCAGCTCTGTGAAATCTGAGCAACTTCTTGTAGAGCAAATCTACTCTGTGTCTAGAATGACTTTGCTGGGGGTGTCATAGGATGGCAGGACTTTTCCAGTGAGTGTACGTTATTTGCTAAGAAAAAAGTTATTTGAAAATTTCTTGGGTAAATACAATGTGCTTTACATTTCTGTGATAAATAGTAGTTTGTTTTAACTATGACATCCAACAGGTTTTTATAAGTAACAGAGTTCAGCTTGGCTGGTAGAGCATGTAGATAGACTTGAAATACCTCAGCGATGTTTCAAAGCAGCAAAGTGCTCTGATCTGGGATTTCTTTCTCCCTCCCTTCTTTTCCCAACCCCAACAAAACCTTCAAATTTTTCTTTTTACAGAAATAATTTCAATTTTCTGGCTATTTCTGGTACTTGCCTCTCAGGTCTCATTCTCTGCCCCTGACAGGGTGATTTTCCTGATTTTCCTGTTGCCTTTGATTCACCTATTGTTGCAGCTTCATGCAAGGCAAGTGACATTCAATAGATAGAATTCTGGGAGGCATGAATTTCAAGCAGTTTTTCTTGTGTTATGTGCCTGAGGTTGCATTGCACAGGCAAGTGTGCAGTATAAAGATATTTCTCTAGTTGTCTTTTCTTCATGTAGGTAGATTTTTACTCCATGACATCTCCAGATTGACAGGATGTGAATCATGTTTGGTTTTTTGGTGGTTTTTTTTAACATGAAAGGCAAATGAAGAGTTTGGTCCAAGACAACTCCTTGAAGAACTTAATTGTCTTAGCTTTTTCATGTTCGCTTTTTCTTGTTTGCTTTTTCTCTTCCCTTTCTGCTGCTCTGCAGTATGATGGGAATATACACGAGGTTGCTTTGAGGGCTGGGCTGTGTGAGCAGCAGAGTGGCCATTGTCTGAGTGAACAAATGCTTTGATGATCTTGCAGAGTGTTCTGTCTCTGGAAACAGTCGAAAGGTACTAATTTAATAACCAGAGACGTTACGTTGAGAGACTGTGGACATCACTCCCCAAAGTGCTAAGGATACCACAGGAATTAGCATGTGCTCAGCATCTCAAAATCCATCACTTCTTTTGGACAGTGTGATAAACGGCACAAACTTTTTTATAGTCAGTAGTTGTGGCTTTTTTACTTAATTATGGGTTAAAAACAATTAGTCATTTCAATCGACTGCTTAATTTAAACACTAGGCTGATTTCCAGTTTAAAGCACTGTTCAAAATCCATTTTATAATTAATTGTTTGGATGCTTCTGGGTAAAGGATAATATGGAGAGGTGCAGCAGGTTTCTTCTAGGGATTAATGTTATCGCTGGTAAATGTCAGGCATACAGATGATATTACAACCTACTTGCTTTCTTCAGACATGTATGCTATTGATTGTTTCATCGATGACTCGCTTCTAGCCGAGTTTCATTATACTGCACAGCAGAGGGTTGCTTGTGTTTCATTGGGTATGTTTGACCTGTGGTTGCCCCATGATAAATAGCAGGGAAGTGATTTAAAAACAAAAATCAGGAACTCGTGGAATTAAAAATCATAATTTACTTTTGCCACTCTTCAGCATAGTCTAGTTAATATGTATATGATACTGTGGTGTGGCCTTGTCAACCCACATTGGGTGAAAGACTTAATTTTTTTATTTGCTTTTAATAACTAAAGGAATTTGAAAAAAGCAGATAACATCAGAAACCACTACTAATAGGGTGTTGAGCCTGTTCTCTCTGTTCACCTTGCCCTGCCACTAGCCTGGTACAAAACGTTATCCATTGTCGGTTCTTGTGTGCCCTGTGTACTGGGCAGCCCTTGCTACAACTGTGTGTGCGCTGGAATCAGCTGCCTTAGCTTGGTACAAAACAAGTACGATCTTGTGGATACACTGTACACTCCTTCTCAGTACAGCCTCCTGATGCAGAACTGGGATACGATGGAAAAGCTTTTATTACTTGTCGGCGATGTCTGACAGTCATGTAATGTTGAGAAGTGCAGATCTGCTTGTAAATGAAACTAAGTAAAGAAAATTGACTTGAACTTAATCATTTAAACTTCTACCCTTACATTTTCTTCTGTACACCACTGATAATTCCTACAGCAAGACAAGTAAATCAGCAGTCTTTCTTTCATTTCAATAAGTTAAAAATTTTATCAGTCTGATGGTATTTTGAGTGATGCTGCATTATCTGACTTTTTATTGGAGTGGTGTTACTATGTCAGCAGAGTAGTTTTTAGATAATTTCTCTTTGCAGCAATCCAGCCTCTCGTCATGAAGTGACATTATAGACCACTGAACAAGAAATTCATCAATATAAGTACGTACCATTTTCTGAAAAGATAGTACCTACTCTTACCTTGAGAACTTTTAATCATTCATCTCCCACATTCAAACTTGCTATCACTTAATTAATCTTCCCAGTTTCACTGAAACCTCAATGGTTCCTGAGTAAATGCTGAAATAAGGGCGGCTTTGATGTTTCAAAGCTGTAATAGAAGAAGGCAGGCGATGCTACTGACTTCAGAACATATTTGAGAGGTCTCTCTCACACAGCCGGGGCTGCAGCATTATGCAGCTGTCCCAAGGGGCTACTGCTCTACCACAATAGGACAGGCTGGCACTGTTGTAACAGTGCTACTCTGAGGGGAAAATGGGAGCAGCAATAGTTTAATTATCCCCTTGAGTCACAATTTAGAGGAATAGCTATAATATTAATGGAGACAGCAGTAGGCAGAGGCTTGATGCCTCCTCCTTTCCTTTATTGTTTGAATTTGTACCGGAGCACCAGAATAACAGCATTTCCTGCATGCATTGCTTTACCTTTTATTTGTTTTCATATTTGTAGCTTTATTTGTGATTATAGGGGTGTTTTTTCAATGTGTTCTCATGTAGCAAAGATATAAAAAGGGTGACAGGTTGTAATGAAATCCCATTGCATTTAATGCATTCACTTAAATCAGCCGTGCTTTGCACAGTGTTGCTACCATCAGACACCATTGGCAGTGTTCAAGAGGGGCACGTGGTCGCAGAGATGGGCATCAGCCCACGGTCTCATGGCTGTGGCACTGTGGGGACTCTGCTGGTGAGCTTGTGCCAAGGGAGAGTTCAACACTGGACCGTGCCATCCTCTGTCAAAGGGGGCTGGATCTTTCAAACCCTCTCCAACTGAATAATACAGTTCTCTTTCTGCTGGAAGGGAGCAGCACACAGGACACAGGCTGTCACCGTTCTGGGATAAACATAGAATCATAGAATCACCCAAGCTGGAAGGGACCCAAAAGGATCATTGAGTCCAACTCCTATCCCTACACAGGACACTCCCAACACTCATACCGGGAGACTGAGGGCATTGTCCGAATGCTTCTTGAATCCTGGTAGACTCAGTGCCGTGGGTGCTTCCCTGGGGAGCTGTTCCAGTGCTCCACCACCCACTGGGTGAAGAACCTCTTGCTAATATCCAATCTAACCCTCCCGTGGCACATCTTCCTGCCATTCCCTCTAGTCCTACCATAGGTCACAAGAGAGGAGATCAGCACCTCTTTCACCTCCTTCCCTTGTGAGAAGGCAGCAAACAGCAATGAGCTCCTCTCTCAGTCTCCTCTTTTTCATCCTGGACTCTAGCAGGTATATTACCTTCAGCTCATTAATTCTCATCGTGTTGAGCAGGTTCTGCATTTGAATATTATTGCCACATTTGTTACCTTTACTTCACTTTAACATAACCGTTAGGCAGTTTCCCCAGCTTACCTGACACAATGCATAAAGTGCTTTTTATTTTACATTTTTTCCTTTTGTTGTAATAGTGATTATACTTAAGAATTACTGCTTAACAAACAATAATGACTTCTTTGGAAGCAAGTTAGAGTATAGACACTGTTTAGATGGCAACTAACAATGGCTTGTTTAGCCAGCGATAGTGAAACCGTTGGTGATTCCCAAAGGATTATTTCTCCACTTGTTAGTGCAATGCTAACTCTTCTAATGTCATGTATAGTAACACTCATGCCGAACTAAAAATTGTCTGAGATGAATCCTTATGTTTTTTCTGCCTTTGGATTGCACATGCTGAAATACCAATTGTCTGAGATAAATATTTTTTTTCCTTTTCTCTTGGATTGTATACTGGAGCACAAATCTCTTCTGATGTGTCTTCTCCTGCAAGGGGGGAAAAGTGATTTTGCTAATTCCATCCTGCCTCAGAGGACAGCTTATAGAATCAGGTCTTCAAAGCAGTATGAAGAGCTGTCAGCTGTGTAAGGTTGAACTCCTTACACTCATCCTGTTATATCTGCCCCTTGTTCCCATCTGGAATTGTACAGCCTGAGAACTGTAGAAATATACTGTTGCAATGACCAGTTGCACACAAGTTATTAAAATAAGTCACCAATTTAGGTGGTTTTGAAGTTCACTCTTCTCAGTCTCCTAGGACCTTGGCTTTTAATCTATAATGCGAAGCGCCCCAACTGGTTTCAGTTTTGTTGTATTATTTTTCTTTGGTTACTTTGTTCCCACAACTGGGCAATTAATATGTCCTTGGAGAATGCTGTGGTTGTTTTATGTGACCCATTGTGGGCTGCCTTTGTAATCTGTCTTACCTTCAGTAGAAAAATGCCTAATCACTAAGTATAGGTAATATATAAATCATTATATGAAATCAATGAGAGCAGCTAATAAAACCGATGAGCTTATTAAAGTATCGAAGATGAAGAGAGGCTCCATGCTGTGTTGCAGGGATATTAACAGTAGGTGGGTTCTAAACAGGGAATTTACATTTTCTCTCAGTCCTTTGACTAGAAGGCACCTGAAGGATCTGGATTTGGCTTCTGACAGGTCTCCAATGTGAAATATCCTTTATTCTGTTTTAAAAGCAGCTACACACATTGAGTCATTACAACTTACTATGTGCAGCAGAGCTTCAGCACAGCAGAAACCTCCAGAAGATGTGCACAGACTATCTTGAACTCTGACAGATGACAAAATTGACCTTGTAAAGTAGTTTGAAGAGCCCATCTCCTATCTACATCTTTTGCAGTATTCAAGATGTGCTCATTTCATATCTTTTGAGTTTCCAGTCATGTGGGTAACAAACGTGTCAAATGAGAGTGTTCTGGCTGGGAAAAAAAAAGGTTTGGTTCCATGTGCCATGAAAAGGCTGTAGTGCTTTTTAGCTGGTGCTCATCTCAACAGAGAATTTTGTGAGTTGGTGCATTCACATGCATATAACATGGTGGAAACCAAAGAGAACGAGAGCACACAAAAAAGGGCAGGGTAGGTTATTATCAAACTAATACTACGACGAGAAAATGTTGCAGCTAAGCACTGAAAAACAGGAAAAAGTGCCCTTTGCCTTTCAGCTTTCTCAGTTGCCCCACACTACTCTTCGAGCTCGGGGATAGCCGCTGATGTCCATATGGGAGCTCCTCTGCAATATATTCTTCTTGGTGCTAGCATGTGTGCTCTCTTTAGACAGGAGGGAAGGAAGAGGCTGTGTTTTGTTTTCTTTTTAAAAGACTTTATGGAACATTCTCTGTTCTGGTGGGGAGGGATGCTTTTAACCCAGAGAAAGTGCCTCATGCATGTGTGGTTTTTTTCTCAGGTGCACTAACAACTTCTAATGAATTCAGTGTGACTGCTTGTGTGATGGAGTTTTAATGTGACTTCAGTGGTTTGAAGTATAAAAGACTTGAGCTGCACTTTATTAGTTTGCCTTGCTCAGCACAGCACAGTGATGAGGAGGAATAATTACTGGATGTGCTGTCTCATGTGAATTCTACTTCAGAGTTTCTTTAACAACTGCCAGGGGAAAAAGTTTCAAATACTACAGCTGATTTCATGGGTGTAGATCAAACCAGGAAGATTCAACATGTGAAGCCAGAGCCTGAACTGGGGGAGCTGCAGGAAACAATTATTGGCTGAGCCTCCATTTAGAACCAGACCTCAGAGGAGGATATGAGGACTATGGATGGACTGGACATCTGTTATGACCTTGCTTCACAGGTTTTTCATCTGCTGCCTATGGTGTTATGCGTGTGTGTCAGTGAAAGAGGGGCTAAGAAGACTGTCTGCTGGTCCCTGTTGTGGGGTAGCATGCTGGAATTAGTTTTACTTTGCTTAGCATCAAAGAGCTGAAGTGTAGGGCTGCAGTAGCGGTGCTCATGAGAAATACTTGCGGCAGTTGATTGATGAGTACATTTAATAAATGAAAGGATAAGGAAATAAAATGAATATGTATAATACAGTAGCCTATTTTGAGAGAACTTAAAGCAAGCTCTGGTTTCTGACTTCTGCAGTACAGATTAACATCCCAGCAGAATGTGCCCTGGTTTGTGTGGTCTTTAACTGTGAATTATCAATTCAATGTGTGTCTGCCTCCTACAACAAACCTTACTTTATGTTGCATTTTCCTAAAAATTAAGTGACTATCATGTCCTCCGTAAACATTGGGCCCTCTGCATGTGTTTCCCAACTTTTCCCAGTAACCTGGTGTGAAAGTTGGTGAGATGCAGATCAACCAGACTGGTAGGTACTGATGAGGTTATGAGGAAGATGAATCCAATGAATAGTCTTGGTTCTTGGCAGAGTATGTAAGCCTGGAGATGGTGTCCTGGCACAGTACTGGGGCTCTGCCTGCTCTTACTTTTTGGGGACAATTTTGAACAGTCTGGGACACGAAATCCCCATTGTGCCTACTACCCTTCTGTACATCTGTTGTGCATGGGTTCAAGGCATCTTCTTTCTAGTGCTGTTTCCCCCACCAGACAGTGCTTTAGTGCTTTCGAAAAGATATCATTTAACCTTCTGTCAGTTTGTCTTTGTTAGAGAGCTGTAAATCCTGTACTCTCCTTGGGGTTCTCTTGATACATTTCACGTTCTCTTGCTTTAAGCCAAATGGTGCTCTGGTCTACCAGTGAAACATCAAAACGTTGCTTAAGTCAATAGTGTTATGCTTGTTTTCTTTCTTATGCATATCTGGAATTCCCTACAGGCAAAAGAGAAGAGGAGATGCTGTGCCCTGTGGTTCACAGCTGAATAAAAGCTGCTGCTTTAGAGCTGCAGTGGTTCATCTCCAAAATACAGTAAATCTGAAGGACAGAAAAGAATAGGTGGATAAATACATGTTTTAAGCATCTCTCACGTCATTTCTACCTTTGTCTTCAAATGTCACCTTCCCTTTTGACCTCAGATGATGGTTATTCTGTTCCTTAACAAGACAGAGTAAAAAGTCTTCCTTTATCTTGAACACAGCTCATGAACACCCCACAGAATATACTTTCTTTAAAGTACTGAATCAGGGCCACCTAAAGTAAGTTATTTAAACATGACCATTTGAGCTCCTTTAATGAACTGTCCTCTTTCAGACCTTATAGGTACTGTATTAAAGAGCTGCAGTGCATCACTGAGTAACTGTCAATATTTCTATGACTTTTAGAATCTATGGGAAAATATGGGGGCATAACTTGAGCTGATTTGCAGAGGGGAATCTCTGCTGTTATACACTAGTATAAAGTAGCACTCTTCTACCAGTATAGAAGCTCCCAAAATCTCACCAGACTAAGTTCTAAGTTTAAAAGAGAATATTAGGTAATAGCCTGGTCTGCAGAAAAGGTATCAGTGTGACTTTGTCAGCAAAGTTCGTAAGACCTTCTTGGAGGTGCTGCTGGTTGTTTAGCTATTCCCAGACAGCAATGACAGTGCTCATGGGGTTGACTGTCCCTGTTGCTGTGGCAGGTCAGCTGGAGCCACTAGGACTGAGAAACCTTATAAATACTCTAGTATCTACTTAGGATGTTCAAATAAATATATTTCCTTTTAGCTAATAGGTAGCTGCCTACCTTTAAACCCTACTCTCTCAAGCCTCCCCACTTTGCAAAACAAAACAAAACCCAAACCAAACCAAACTAAAAAACCCCCAGACAAACAACCCGCCCCCCCAAACCTTACCAAATAAAAAAAAAGCCAAAATGTCACCCCTGAAGCAGTATTTGAAAAAGTTCAGTTCTTCATGAAGTAGAAAAGATTAAGATATTTCACCAAAAAAAAATTACTTTGGTTTTTGTGAGTTTCTTAGGTCTTGGCGAGCTGAGGTGACAGTATTTCCAATATCAAACTTTTTTGTGTGTTGTAGGATGGGTTTTTAACCTGTAATGTTGAGGTGGAATGCACAAACCTTTTCTCAGCTCGAGCACCAAAGAAAGCTGTGTGCATACTACCTACAATAATTCTCTAACGTGAAGGATATGTGAAAGACTGGTAAAGAATCCCATAGCAGTAGCACAGGCGTTACAGGGAAAACAAGCCTGTCGTTACTAACCAGCTAGAAGGAATTGCTCTGAAAGCAAATCCAGCGCAGCCCCTGGGCAGGCAAGCTGCTAGTGGTGGGAAAGATTTTTAAGAAACAAGCAAACAAACAAAACCCCTAAAGTGGTTACGCGTAGATAGTCCTTGCATTCTGCCAGGTTGTGGTGAATCTGCTGTACCTGTCACGTGGGAAGCCAAACACTGTCATTCAGTGAAGTACCTCTGCTCTGAAATAAGTAAACAAAACCTGATTTCATAGCTTCTTTTTCTCCATTTTATTCCAAGTCAGATTTTTTCATCTATATATTTTTGCAGCCTGTAAGAAATTAAAAAAGTTGTTAATGTAGTTTAGAAACATCAAATGTTCTGTCTCCTTTCTTTTTCCAAAGGGATCTCCTTGAGATGTTATTTATCCCTTAGAGAAGATGAGGTTCTCTATTCATTACATATTTGATATTACAAGGGAAAGTTGATGCTGACTAAGTAATAGACCTCTTGAAGAACACAAATAACAGGTGGAATGTTGTGTAATTAGTGTACAGCCAGAAATGTAGCACAGAAGTGACCAGCTCTACTTGCATACAAGTTTAATGATGTCTTTTACACCCTGAACAATAGCCATAAGTAACTGTTGTCCTTTTTTCCAATGGACTCTATAGCTGACAGAGTTTTACTATTATAGCCCTTATACTGAAGGGCAATCAATATCTGAAGAGAAAGTGCTGAGTATATTCTGTTAAGGTTGTCCCGGGCTTTGATCAAAGAAGATCCCTAATTATTAGGAAAGACTAGCACTAAAATTAAGGTTTATTATTTATAATTAAGGTTTTAATTTTCCTTGTCTTAATAGGTAAAATAGATGGGTTTTCTCCCCTCCAACACAGGACTCTGAATTTCCTGTAATTATTTAACAGTGGGAACTGCTCTCCAGCAATAGATCAGGAAATATTCGGGGACACCTAGTTAGTCCCTAAGCAATGGGTAGTTTGTGAGAAGGAAATAATATGCTGATTTGCAGTCATAATTGAGGAAAATTGCTCGAGAGGATTCTGACAGTACAGAAAATAGGCCAATTAGTTACCTAGCTCTGATCCTCCTATGATTCATGATTGCTTCCATTTAATTTTGCTATCACTTACGAAGCAAGGTTAAGAATAGATTAGCTTCTTTTAGCCTCCTCTCAGCTTACTCCTGCCTGGATTTTGGGGAGGCAGGTGGATAGGGCAATGTGGGATTGTTGTGGGTTTTTTCTTGATTTTTTTGTGTTTTTTTTTTTCCCCTCCATGATTGTATGACTTGCCTAAAAATCAAAATTTCTCAGTGTTGCACTTAACACTCATTCATCACAGAGATATACATGGTGATTAAAACCTTCACACGCAAACATTTATTTTTCTTTTTTCATAGTTAAAATATACCCTACCGGTAAGTTAATAACACTTTCATGCTGTTACCTTACCACACTCGACAATAATCAGTACTAAATAAAAAGGACTTCAAACAAAAAAATCACAGCTCAGTAAATCAGCCAAGGGGAGGATTGACAGCTCACCCTTGAGCACTACCAGCCACGATGAAAATGTGCAAACTTAAAATGCCAGTGAAGCCCCCCAATCGGCAGCTCGAGGACATTCGTCCCTCTGAAATCCAGGTCTGTTCCTCCCCAGCGTCTCTCTCCCATTGTCTTTTCAGTAAAAGGATTTCATCTGCACCAACCTATTTTCAAAATCCTGAGAACAGCCCCAAGCAGGGCTAATGCTGCCCTTTGCTGCACGTTTTCGACAAAGGTATAACCCTATAGCTGCTTGTTGATTATCAGCTGCTTCCAGCTGTCTCTGAGCTTTACCTCTGCTTTCTACTGCAGGGATTTTTTTTTTTATCCCTATGGGAGAAGAGGGCAGAGTAAAGATAGGCCAGATGCTTTCTGGTTTCTTTTTCCTTTGTACGTGTGGAGGGCCTGGCTGAACGGTGACCTGACCCAAGCACCTGTGTCTGTGCTGGCACCATTAGCAGTGCTGGCCCGAAACTGAAATCCTTCTCAACTCTGCCTGGCATCCCATAGGTGCCATGTTAGTTAGGTATTACCCATATCCATAGCTAGATCTGTAACTGGGGTCTATCTTAGATGTCAGCTCTTCCAAAACTGTATATCATTTATTGCTTGATATGTTGTCATTCTTGAGCACACAACAGCTGGAATTGTTCCCATCTCATTTATTTCATGGGGTTTTTTTATCAAAATTAGACATCTCCTAAGAATAATAGTGAATCATTCCAACTATGTCCATTAGACAAAACACTACTGTCTAAGTAATGGTTTCATTACAGGAACCAAACATATCAGTTTGGTTATCCTAGCCAAGTTATCCTATCTCTTTTTGCTTTTCATGTCTGCATTGCAAAGTGAATATACTAATGTGAAGCAGCACGTTCCTCCCTGTGAACACTGACCAAGCAGATAAATGGAAGGGATGATTACATGTTATATTCAATAAGTATGTGTTTGATGCGTGTATAACTTTCAAGGAAAAATCACCTAAACAAATAAAAAACCAAAGGAACTATCTTATAAAGCACAATGTTTGTTTTTCTTCCCCCATAAATACAGCTCATGCCTCCTTCTCGCAGGGAGTCAGGCTCACTAGAGCTGTTTGCCACTGCACAGGATAGACAGGAGACTGCTAAATTGGCAGAACCCTGTATTTTATAGCCTCGGCCAATAAAATGCATTGCTCGTTCTGTGTAGCAACACAAATCACTTGCATGTGCAGGCAGTTGTTCTGAAATTTCAAGAGCACTCGAGCTGTATTGTGCTAGGATACAGAAAGAGGAGCACGTGCATATTTTTCTGTAGGCAAAAAAAAAAGATGGCACTTAAGAATAAGTGTGCACGTTTTAGCTACTAACGTCAGATAGCTGTGTTTGTGTGAAGCTACTGTCATGCGCAGAAAAGCTCTCAATTCAGACTGAGCCAGACTTTCCACAAATATGTCTCAAACGCCCTTTTCCCAGGAACTCGGAGAAGTGGTGTCCCCACTTCACAGGGAACATAGGCTGGGAACAGGAAGGTGCAAATAAACGTATGTGTGCACATAGCAAAAGCAGGAATAAAAAAAATACTAGTTGGAGCTTTGTATAGTTGAAAACACATTTTGATTTAACAATTTAAGGGGTTTTTTTGTAACAAGTACCAGTGCTGCTTATAGCTCATGCGATTTTCATTGACTTATTCTATACATCGTGTAATAAAAGTTAAGGAGTAGAACAAAAACAACTTGCAGTTTGGAGCAAGTTAATGGTATTTCATTAACAAACTGTAAATAGTAACAGCATAAGCTAGATGTGCAACTGCTTTCACAGGCCATAAATGCTTAATGTTTATTACCAATAAAAGTCAAAGGAGCATTTAGTAAAGCAGTTTACCAAACAAACATTAAATACTTTAATGCATTAGAATCAGTGGACAGAATCGGGTTATTTAATTAACAACGACTAATCCGTTGGGGCTTTATTCACCACAAATGATCTGCGGCTTCACGCATTGAAAAAGCTCATGAAAGCTGTGTAGTGGTGGAAGAACAACTTGGAGGTGCCAGATGAATAATAGAAAGCCCTAGTGGGTGAAGAGTTCCCATTTGTTGTTTCCACACTGATACACCTTGGCCTTTGCATGTGCAGGTCTAGATTTCATGTCTTTCTAATAGTGTAAGTGTTCTGGATAAATCACTGTAAAAGTCTTTTAGAAACTAATTATCTCAATCTGAATTATGTTCTCAGTCATAATGTTCTCAAGCATGGCAGTTAGCCCATATTTCCAAAAATCCATGCAAAAAATGACTAATGAGAATGATATCATATTTAAGATGTAAAACTAAGTAGTAGAACCTTACCAATTAGAAACAGTGACATAAAATGGACGTTTGGGATGAAACTGTGATGCTCTCAAAGTTGACAGTCTCTTTGAATTTATTGACCTTGTATTTTAGTTGCAGCAAATGTAAGAAACCGTAGAAAACAATTATCTTTGTTCACTGACACTATGGGACAGAAATGTTGCTGTCTGAGACTTCTGCATACCCCAAGTGGTAAGAAATTAGGGAATTTAATCAGAGCTCCTCAACAGAAACATTTCCAAAGATGATCTACATGCAGGATCTCAAACACCTTTTCTGATGCATTCTTCCCCCAAAATGCCTTGTTCTCATCATAATGGAAACTGTGTCTGGCTCACACTGGGCATCCAGCTTGCAGACAACTGATGTTAGATCAGATAAATCCCACTAGATTCGTGAGGAATGTTCCAGCCTGAAAACCCTAGCGGTATCTGCTCAGTGTTTCTTGAGGAGGTAGCCTCATTCAAATATTTTAAGATTTTGCAGGATTGGAAGCCAGGTCAATTTAACAACCTGGATTATCCATGTGTGTTGCATCAAAATGAACTATGGAACAATGGAACTATGGAACGATTTCAATAGAAGATAGGACTGGTTGTATGTGCTGAAGTTTTACAGGTGAAAGAAGTTAGGACTGTGACATTAATGAAATGAGTCAGTCTAAAGATCAGGATACGTTTCGTTCAGTATGAACTTCATAACTTCATAGTCTGGAGTCTTATTTCAGAACCTTCCCTTTGATAGCAGTTTATGATCATAATAATCATGTGGCTAATGTTCTGTAATTCAATTACTGCACTGTTGTGAACATTAACAATTATGTAGCAGATCTGAAACACAGTGGGACAAACTGGCAGTATTCATATTTAGGTTAGTTTTGGGCCATTGTGTAATTGCTACAGATAAGTTACTGTTTAAGCCAGAGCAACATAAGGAATTAATTACAACGATTATGTGACTAATGCTGCCTCTTGTAATGAATAAAACATATAAACCCGAAATTATGACAAGGTTACAGAAGACCTAGACTAAGAAGCATGTGCTGTTTCTTGAAAAGAATATCAGTTTTTGGAAACTCTAGATTTATGTTGCTTTCTCTGATGGATATTTGCTTTTGCTCAAAATTGTTATGAAAACCTCTTTTTAAAATATTTTATTTTTTTTATTTTCATTTTTTTTAGTTCTATCATAATATATGTTTTCCACCCAAAATAACAATTATTTAATTCACACCATGGCTTTTGTTAATGCTAAATTATAGCACTAGTTCACTAATGTAATCTAGTTTATGACATCAGATCCTTCTTTGGTCACTGACCATCACTTTTGGCTCTCAATGAAAATGGCAATCACTTGAGGTAGGTTGCCCACTGCTTTGTGCATTGTGCTGTGATATATTGTTGGCTTTGATCAACAAGTTACCACCTTCAGAAATTCCCATTTTTTTCTTCGTATCTCACTCAATGTCAGAGTAAATTGCATGATTGATGTTCTAGTCTGTTTACTGAGGAACCCATGCATTCCCTTTTAAAAATCAATATTTAAGAATAAAATGTTAATTTATTTTGTCAATGTAAGTAAAAATATTGTTTAATGTTTCAGCTAAGAATTAACTTTTTGAAGATTAACTGAAAGGTAAAATTGATGTAACTGATGGGAGGCTTTGCTGGCTCAGCATTCCTCATACTGGCTGTCTTGATGTAAGAAGCAGGACAAAAGTGAAACTATTAACTTCTGCTGAGCAGTGTACAAAAAAGTCATATGTTCCAAAAACATGGTTGGCGAGTTACTGCAGAGACTACGAGAAGCAGCTGTTTCACTTGGTTCTCCAACTGGCAGTGATTCAAGTCTTGGAATTGTAGTTTCCTCTTTGTATAAGGAAGAGGCAAAAAGATGCTTGATTAGCTTTAATGCAAAGGGAAAAGAATGAAATGGCAATTAAAGTTCAAACTGCAGTGTGCCTGAAAAGACTACGATTTTAATCTAATCTGTATTTGAACACATGTTACATCAGTCCTCTGATATGATTGGAAGTACCTCAGGACAACTATAGGTCTTGATAGGCCTGGCTGACTTCGTTTGACCAGACACCTTCATTCCAGGTATTGTATTTCTGGTGGAATTTCCTGGCTGAAAATACATATTCCTTAGGAGTTGACATAAACTTAGGGTGACAAGTAATGTTTCATTGGAGCAGTTGGTTTTACTAATGACTTTCTCATGTTTGTTCTGCACTTGGACTTGTACTGAGCACCACTGGGAGAGTTCTGATAACAGCATGTGAGCTTCCATCAACGTAAATGGCTTTTGAGAAGGATTCATTTCTTGTGCTGCATTTTTTTTTTTTAATACAAAATTGAATCCATCTAATGATAAAATGTTGCTATGACCTCATTTTACAGAAGAGTATGATTTTGTTAGGGCTCATTATAATGGTATTTATATTTTAATTCTTGTCTGAATTATGTAAATGGAAAGCATTTTCTTCTAAGCGGTTCCCAGTCACAAGACCAGTCCCAAGTGAATAAAGGGCATTTAAGTGGAAATTATAAGTGCTGAAGACACCAGCTCATGTACAAGTAGCAATACTACTCTTATGCATAAATGTCCTCAGGTTCTTATATTCCCTTTACTGTGTTGTTCTCACTTGTAGTTTTGGTAAAATCATCCCTCCTCCAGTCTCATTTGGAAAATGCTAACTTCTGTTCAAGAGTACTTTGCAGTCAGACCAGAGCTCATTGCTGTATTGAAAGAAACATAGCTACTCCTTGGATCAAGGTCTGAATTCTGGGTTTTGTTGTTAGGTTGTCTTACACATTTAATTTTTTCACACAAGCCAATGTTTATTATTTTTAGACTGTAGAAACCGTTAGCAGTCAAAATGCAGCCAAAATAAATCAGATTCTCCTAATGCCACCCAGTGTGTATGTGCATGCGGGTTTATGTATACAGAAATAAATTAGTATATGGAGATAAATAAGAAACAAAGTCCATATTTTTCTGTGGCAATATCATTCAAGATTCAGGGAAGCTGCACACCATGAGCGCATCATCAGATCTTCATGTCTGACATACGTTGCAGCAATATGGTCATTGCACCTCTGTCTCCTGTCTGAGTCTGAACACACAGTTTTCTTGTTCTGCCTGACAGGTACTTCAAAGTCCTCTGGTTCTGTGAGTAATTGCGTCAACTAGTTGGATTTTAGTTTTGACCTTCAGTTCTGTTGTGCCATGCAATAATTAGTGCTTGCAGTGACTCACCAGAAAGGTTCCTGGATGCAAGACAACATTTTGAGGAAATACTTGTCTTAAACAATGGTTGAGCTACAAGACACCAACCTGTCTTGTATCTATCCATGTTCCCCGTGGAAATGTTTGTGCATTGTGGGTACAAACCTTTAGAGATAATCAAGTATCCATGTTTTCTCCAGGCTTCTTGTTGTACATAGTGGTTCATCATTCTCTGAGAGTTCATGTGATGGATTTTGGGAGAAACCTGAGAGTTTTATAATGTCCTCCAACTTTGCCTTTTGTGAATTTAAGTGTATAGAAGTATTGTAAAGATGGTTCACATATACACTTATATGACTAAGCATAATAACTATAGATCAGCACATTCATACAGAACACTAACTACAACAGTGCAACAACTTCATAGCCTGAGTCAATCTGTGATAAAGTTGAAAAGAGAATATTTATTGAACAAAGACTGTCAAGGTCTATGGTGAGAATCTGGCCAACTTCTTATGAGCTTCTTTAAAGTACAGGTTTTAATCCTGTATGTGCATGTAACTGCCTCAAGACTTCATCTCTGGCTCATCAGGTGAGAAGCTGGGCCGTAGAGGTTCTTGAACATCTTCCAAGATGAGACAACTTGCCTTCTTCCTTTACCTTTTTTCTAAGTATATTCTTAAAAAAAATTGAATGAAAAAGCATTTATTGTGCACAATTCCCCTTAAGATCATTGTGATGATGACTGCACGTTCTTCTTCCACACTGAACACAAGGCAGTGACATTAGGTGATCCAGCACATGCACCTTCTGCCACAACACTCTAGTTTTCATGGTGATAAGAAGAATGCCCCTTGTTGAAGCAACTCACTTTGCCTACATCGTTACAGGTAACACAACTGAAGAAATGTAACCTCTGACTACTATTTTAAGGCTATAATGTGGTCTTTCACTAAATTGAGTCAATATTAACTGTGATCAGAAAATAATATTTTGTTGAAAGCTGAGTTCAGGTCTTGCTTAATATTCTACTTATGTCATCACAGACATCTTTATTTGAGATCTTTTTTGCTGATAAATTTTAGATGGTCTTTGCTCAAGTGCTCAAGCTTTGTTTGATTTACATGCTAAATCTCAGATCAGCACATGAAACTCCTTATTTAGAAATCACTAGATGTGTGCAAAATTGATGTGCCAAACTTGAGAAAGAGTATTCAGACTCTGAAATCTCAACCCTGTTGTTATAACTTGCAAAGTGTAGTTAAATACTTATCTTTGTCAACAAGCAAAAATAATCAAAGTTTGACAGGCAATCAGGATTATATTGTTAAAAGCTTATCCTGTGTGCTAGGAAGAATCACTTTACTATTCTCTTTGTTAGGACTCCTGTGATTAAAAGTTGGATGCACACACGTTGTTCCATCAGCAATGTATGCAGCGCTTTCTGAGCAACAGATTAAAGAATCTCTGCATTTTAAATACTGTTTTTTCTTGACAATGTGAATCACGTAATCCCCTTTTATCCATTTTAATAAGCTGTGCTTTATGCTGATCTAGTGACTGAATATTTGATAAAGATTACAAAACTGTGTTACATTTATGTTAAATCACCGACATTGCACTTTGAATCAGACTTCAATAAAGTATACAGTATATTTATTTCCTTTCCTTGGCCATTTTCAAAAGCACTGATCTCTCACCTGAGACTGTTGTACCATAGCTTCCAATTATAATATGACTTGTAATGATTGCACCTATTATGACTGCTTCCCTGGCTAAGGGCTCCAAATACTTGGCTCCTTAGCTGTGATGGCAGGACAAGAGATTATTTGCACACAGACCGATTGCTGTTGGCAGTAGGATTGTCTTTTGCAGGTAGCTCTAAGGACAAGCCACCGAATAATTTGCAGAGCAGAATGAATGCATTCTCCTCTCCATCTTTTTAGTCCAAGTGCCTTCAGCTTTCAAAAACCTGTCTGCAAGTTTCCTAATCTTGATGCTTTGAAGAAAGTGATAGCTTCGCTTTTCATTACTTTAGTGATGAATGCAGACAGATGTTCAGAGGGTGTGGAGACAGCGTTACCTGGCATTCTGGGGTTGGATCCAGAAACCTCTTTTGCAGAAAAGTGAATTAGGTAAAACTGGAGCTGTGCAGACTCCTCCTTCAGTATTATTGAACGTCTGCCATGCTTTGCTTGTGGCTATAATCTATTATTGAAATTATCAGCAAACATGGAACAGGTTTGATTTGGTTATTCCTTACAGCCTTACTCCCCTCTGCCTTTCCATCAGTGCCTGGAGGGGGCTGGTTGGGTACCGGCTGCTGCAGGGACTCTGCAGGTGAGGAGAACATTAAATACTGATCTATTGCTCAACGAATCCGACTAGAAAACAGCTTTGAAAAGGAGCTGTATCAGCATCGCTCTCAGCTGTCCCAGAGGTGTTCTCTTCTTGGGTTTTGCTGCCTCTAAAGCAGTGGTGTGTACACAGACCCTGACATTTTGTCCCCACCGCTGCCACAATCTTCCTTGTGTTCTACGCACTGAAACGAGAAGTGTAGCTCTGGGCTGAATCCCGCCAAGGCTCCAATGAAAATGTGTTCTTCTCTATCATAAGGAATACACTTGTCAGGTATAAAGTGGTATCATTTCTGTATTTTCTTAGTGCTTTTCCTTTCAGACTAGTGAGTAAAACAGGATGCTGTTATGTGTATAACAAGTAAACATCTCCATGATAGGCTGGGATTTGTAGGATTCTACATGTGCTGTTGTTTGACCATTCTATCTCTAGATGATTTTGCAAATATTAAGAGGGGATTTCCAGTCTCAGATAATCTCAAGAGACCAGATGTTAGTGCGGCAAGAGAGCTAAAGACCATCAGGTTTACAGTGTCATGCAAGTGCCTGGTGGAAATTTGCCCAGAGCTGCTGCATTTCCAGCCTTAGCATGGGGGCACAGCAGGGGTGGATGGCAGAAGTGATCTGTGCTGATCCCCCCTGTGAGCTTTTGTTAGTGGTGCAAGTCATGCGATGTGCAGCTCTGACTCGCACCCTGGGGCAGGTGTTTCGGGATTGGGGAGCATTCCAGGAGCTCCTTCTCATACTGTGCCCAAATCCTTTTCTCCATAACAAATGCTTTGTATCTATATCCTGATATTTAAGGGCTTCTGACAGGACTTTCAATTATAGAGCTATGCCAATATATATTACCCTACAGTCTCGCTAGAAAATCTCATTACAGCCACCTGGGATGAAGTCAGATGAGAGATTAGAGTTACAGGAGCCTTGTTGCCGTTGCCAGCTGCTTTGCTTATTTCTGTTCCTCAGAGTGCTCTCTATGGGCTCAGATTACTCTAAAGTTCAGTTTTATCAGTTTGTTCCCCTTTTTTTTGTGAATGATTTGCATTGCTGCGCTTTAAGTGGAGAATTAAAAGTGAAGCTCCAAGAATAGACAAATGCCTTCCTAGTGAATCTGCTCACTGCGGAGGGAATTTGCACATAGAGAACCTAAATAAGCCACTGTTTTCAGTGGCAGCAATCCCAGTACTCCAGAATCTCTTCTTGGAATAAAAGAATGCTATAATGACATCCTTCATGGAGACAAATGATAAATAGAATAGGTATAAAAAATGTGTCAACAATACTTTTAACATCAAATAACCACAAGTCTGCATAAATAAAACATGAAAAAGACGGCCTAGATTTGTATTCTCTTACTTGCGTAGGTAGCTTCTGCTCCAGTACACGGGCCAGTTACAGTTGGCAAAGAAATGCAAGTAATTGACATGTGTGAGTAAAGGATGTGGTATGAGAGTCTGAGTCCATTTAAATCATGTATATATTTCACAAATGACTGCACGGAACCAGTGTTTATAGTGAAGACCTAAGTAAGCTGTAACAGATAGTGAATGAATCGGCCACATAACCCTTGCCAGTCAGTCAAAAATGATTATTAGGTCTTTTTAATTTGTATGTGTTTGCTTAGTAAGACTGAGCACTTGATTCTATTAAAGAGATATAGCTGTTAAAGGAATATAGGACCCAAAGGATATGTATTAAAAGATGTTTCCAGCGTAATGTAGTAAGCAAAAATCACTGCATTCAAAGCAGCACTGTTTCAGGCCCTAATGTCTCTTGGGAAACTGCCAGTTGCTTTTCACCTTGGTGTTTATATGCTATGATACTACAAGTTCTTAGGGCCTAAATCAGTATGAAAAACTTTCCAGAGAGCTCTGGAAGCTGAATTGCATCCACATGCTGTCTTGGTGTGGGGGGAAGTCTTTAGGCTTTGCATAACGCTCAGGCAAAGTATCAGGGTGAACCTTTAATGGGAAAACCTAAGCAGGTTCATCAAGTCCTTCTGATGCTGGTTAGCAAGTACTTGATGGGTGATTGTCATGTTAATAGAAAAAGGACAACGAAACTCCAAGCTGTCCTTGTAATGATTGGATGAGCTATTGTAATGAGATGGAGAGCTATTCCTTCCAAACCAACTATCCCTGCTTAGGAGTGTGTGCTGTGAACTGTGTTTCCCAGCTTTGGACACTGTAAACTCACGGAATTAAGTCTTCTGATCTGGACTTCTCTTCTTCTACAGGCATAACCCCTGTTGGGCTTTGGATTAGCTCTCTATTAATGACAACTTTCCAGGTTTCATAATGGGCAACTGGCCCGGAATTCTGGACCGTAAGAGTACAGCCTTGTTATCCATTAGAAATCTAATATATGTAATTTTATGTGTTGCTTGGCTGATACCAGCAATATTTTCTTTAGAGTATGTGTGGTTCAATTTAAGATTACTAATGAAGCTTGTCTCACACAAAAGGTGGCATTGTTAACTTTTGAAAGCACTCCTGAGTACTTCGAAGTTTTTATTATAAATGATACCATGCATATAGCACACCTGATTGTATTGTATAACTAACCAGCACTGTCAGCACTCATCTGCAGTGCCTTCAACCACTACCAGATTCAAGCCATTGAAAATCTGCTTTGAGAATCTTAAAAGATCTGAATTTGGCTTAAAAATAATAAGACTTTGTTTTAATATTACATTCTTCTCTCTTTTTTTAAATATATATAATATATATATAATATATATTATATATATATTATATATATACATATATATATAATATATATTATAATATATAGCTGCATATGTGTGGTTGGGGTGAATGCACGTGAATGAGTAAAGGTTAAATGTATGAATGTGACTATAGAGAAATAGTCCGAGTAGGTGCGCATCTTGACTACACAGTAGAGAATAGAAGAACATCAGTTCTACAATTAATGAAGCAATAATCTTGTGAAGGACATCCTAATTTCACTGATTCTCTCTATGAATAGTGCTTTGCTTTCTTTTCTGCTACAAGAATTATCTGAAGTCTTGCTGAATTTTACTGGCAATGTCACTGAGGTTGGGTTTTGCGGTTTGTTTTTTGTTTTTGTTTTTGGTTTTTTTTCTCCTGGAATGACTAATAAAAGATATCCTTGGAGTTCCTGTGAGAACAAACAAAAAAACCCAACTAAACAAAATGTGGCTGTTACTGCCTGGGAAGTAATTTTACGATGGATAAAAGGTCAGAGTAGCTTTTTGTCAGTGGATTTTCCTACTGGGAATATTTATCACCTATAAAGTGCTGCATCTGCGACCTTTGAGTATTTTATCAATAACACAAAACTGAATAATTCTACCATTTTTGAAAAACCGCTCATCTATATTTAAACAGTATGGAGGAGAAAATCTTTGTGCAGAGAGCTTTGGAGGCAAGTTGCATACTGTAAATACTGTTTCTTATGGTCACTAATAAATGCATTTGGTTGAAGAGGCGGTGTATATAATCATGTTTTATGCAGAAGTAATTAATTTGATTGTATCCAGGTTTATGTTCACTTTCTTATGAATATTTGTCAGTTATTAACACAAGTGATCATAATACTCCACAGCTTGTGATGGGGTGCAGGGTACAATTGCACAGTCGGTGCTGTAACACAAATATGAGCGTGGTTTGGCTCGGAACAGGTTCTGCCTGAATTCAGCATCACCATGAGTTGCCTCGGAACCCGAGTCCTCCCTCTGACTCTAGAAAAGTGAAGGAGGCTTAATCCAGACTGGAGTCAGCTCCTGAGAGTTAAGCTCTTATTTAATTCTTATTCGATTCTAAGACTGCTTCGATTGCTATGTATTTTTGAAGTGGATAATTTCCATAGAAGTGTGTGTGATTGCTTTAGTTGGGTTTTTGTTCTTAATTCGGTGCAGTTGATTGAGCTGATGGATATATTTGCCATGTTCTGTGTTCTCCCCTAGAGCATCAAGGTATTTGAATTTGGATGGAAAGCCTGACTGTTTTCGAACATACTATGAAATAACTGCTTTGCACTCCAGAACTTAATTTTCACAAAGATAATCTACTGAGATTCTGTAGGAGTCCGCAGGAGATCTAGCATATTTTAAGGGCATTAAACCTGATTAAATTTAAGCAGATTGAACAATCTACAGGGTTACTTGAAATTTATTTTGGAGGAAAATAACTTGATCCTTACTACAGTATTTTGAAAGTCAAAACATTATTTGTATAGAGGGAGGAGTACACTGGAATAATAATTAAAAGACTGCTTGTATCATTAATAATCTGATTTAGTAGAAATGAACCATCAACTAGTTTCTAATTCTAAGATTAATTGCACTGGGTTAGCTATTATAATTAGCAGGCATTGAATAAACCTGCAAGAATGACTTGCTTTCGGAAACTTTTATCAGAGGCAAGGCTGAGGTAGCATCCCGGTCTCATTACGGTGTAAATAGCCACAGCCATTGTACTCCAAGCAGCCGACCAGTGACACTCAGCTGCTCTTCGGTTATCACAGAAATTGTCATGAATGTAAGAGAAGCCCATTTTTCTTAATGAGATAATGTAGTCTACACTACACACTGTGGTTTTTAATGGTGAGTCAGGTAGGTGTGATAAGCATAAATTAATGGAGCAAGTTTGAGAATGTCATTTACACTAATGCATCCACAGAGACTCGACTATGACTAAAGACAATGCACCATCTCACCTTTTTTGCAGTTTCTTAATAGTTTGAAATGTTGGGTTCCACTCCCCACCCCGGGGTTGTTATTTATTTTGATATTTGGGCTATCGAAGTTTAACATGTTATGCCATAGCTTGTGAGTTAGGGTCAGGAAGAGCAGCTGTCGTGCAGAGGGATGACGGCACAGTCAAAGATGCTTTCTCAAATACAGGAATGTACGAAGCTCAATGTGAATGATATTTTTAGAGGAATGTCAATATATCTAGAAGTATTTTGTAATGTTTTCTGTAATGGTACATGCCCAGAGCTTCTACATTTGACATGGAATTTTGAGCTTTCTTTCTCTGTGCAATAAATACCCAGACACATACTTCACCTACAGATTGGTGTAAGTAAGGGGACAGATGAGATTATTGCTTAAAATATCTACCTTTTTGGTGTACAACGTTGTGCTGAGAAAAATAGCCCTGTATTTTCTTGTGTCAGGAAACAGACCTCGGCCTCAGGTGTGTTTTGTAGTGCTGTGAGGTGCCAGAGGGTGGTGGCCCTGCAGCAGGGCTCTCCAGGAACTGCCTGGCAAGGCAACAGCACAGGGGAAAGAGATTTTGTTGTAGAAGCTGAAGGAAGAGGTATCATGTGGACACTGAAGCTCAGAACTTAGTGAGGGCTGTAGAGAGTTTCATAGAGACAAAACTGAGTTCAGGAGATGGGTAAAGGCTCATTTGCTAACAAAAAGCATTTCTGGATGACATCTAGCTCTGTGACAGTTTTAGTTTCTCTGAAATGCTTCTGTGGATGGTGGAGGTGGGCTCTTCACATCCAGTTGTGTGAACTTTGAAGAAATATTAAATGAATACAAGGAGGTGGCTTTGATAGTCCCGCTGAGTGGCACAGCTCGCTCTCTTGCTCTCAGGAAAACATTAGGTTTAAAGAACATTTGGTTCTTCAGCCTGGGCTGCAGGTGTGAACACATGTAAGTAAAGAT
This sequence comes from Neomorphus geoffroyi, assembly GCA_033558235.1. Taxonomy (NCBI): domain Eukaryota; kingdom Metazoa; phylum Chordata; class Aves; order Cuculiformes; family Neomorphidae; genus Neomorphus; species Neomorphus geoffroyi. The sequence goes on along the minus strand of JAUMJM010000045.1, from coordinate 6,838,374 downwards.
GTGACTAGAGAGAGTTTTTCCTTGCTCTGTAGCAAAATGGGATACAACTTTTTTTTTCAGAACTCTTATAAAGAGATTTTTAAATATTCTGGTGGAAGTCTAGGTTTAGGTTAAAGTTATCTAGTGATTACAGCAGTGGAAGAATGAATGCAGTCTGTAACTTTTCACAGAACAGATATCTCAAAATAATGTAAAACTTGTAGATGTTATTCTGCTCAGGTGATATGACTTCTTTTTCCTCTCTATTTTACACGTCCTATTATACTTGATATTAAGTTATTTTCATCTCTCACATGCTTCTAAAAGCAGCGCGATGAGTGCTTCAGACAGGAAGTTAATGAACACGAATTTCCTGCCACGCACTGGGCATTTGTGGAGAATTATAATATTTGATAGGCATTATTAATTTAGGGTGCCAAAATTACATCAAAGTGGGTCATTGTTAAAGACTGAATTCAGCTCAACCTGGAGTCTGAGATGAAGTGATGACCAGCTGCAAATTTGATCACAATGTATGTTTTCAACTGGTAAAATCTTAACATAAAAAGCTCTCTAGAAAAACAGCATGAGCAAAGTTCAATAAAAAGGTAATTTTGGGAAATGATGATTGCTTCTTGACATGCAGCTATAATTTCTTTATTTTGAGCTAGAAGAAAAATTGAATATTCTAAAGCACATATTCCCTCAAAAATATAATGTCTGTTTCATAAGAAACGGAGCAGTTTTGAAAACAGAGTACTGAGGATTATTTAAATCTAGCCAAATTTGATGACAACTAAAAGCTTCTATAAGCTTTTCTTTCAACTATTTTTTATGTGCTACCTAAGAAAAATCTAGAAAAAATACTATCAGAACAGTATTTTAATACCTTCAACAAAAGGCATTAAACATCCTGCAAGAGTTCATATTTAGTAAAGATACAGGAATAAGTAAATAAAGTATATTGGAATACATGTAAAAGTGTATTGTATGTGCAAGAGCTCCCCCGAATATAACAACAGCTTATGAAGGGAGTACACCAACCTGCTGGATTCAGAACTAGAAATTAAAGCCTAGGATGTGCAAATCCTGCTGTGTTGACTGCTTAATGGTGAATTCTAAATCATACTGGTCAGTAACTCCTGCCAAATTACTCATAAATCATGAAAAGGGATTCTGTTACCATTCCTGTGCAACCGAACAGATCCGCCAGACTTTTAGATATTTGCTTTTCCTTATAGGTGAGAATATAAAGAAAAAGGCCCTTTCAGAATATCCGCTAGAAGTAAAAAATAAAAGTCCCTAACCTTCCAGCAATTCTGTTTCTATATTCCCCTAACAATTTTGTGATTAGGTTTTAATTGTTAAATGCTTCCAGAAAATGAATTTCAAGATTATCTGAAGGAGTGACATTCTCCTGGCAATATCCGTAAGAGCATTACTCCTCTTGGTGAAGCATCTCTATGTGTGTATTTAAGCAACCTAATATCCTAATAAATTTATATAGAAGTATCCAAGCAACCCACATCCATTGCATGTGTTTTCTATTTGAATTTTGTCTTAAATTAGTTTTAAGGTCTTTATGAAAGGAACTATCAGCTCCCCTGATATTGCAGCTCCTGAAGTCAGAGTTCCATTTCTGGGGGGGCAGAAGTATCACTGTGAAATGAGGATCACTGTTGTGCCAAACATGCTTGCACAGTTGCTAATTTGGGAACATACACACTGTTGTATGGTTTGTGGATAATGACACTTAATGTATCTTAAATTCTTTAAGATTGTTACTAGATTGTTGTAACTAGATTTTTCAAAATAATTTTGTGGTTAATTTAAAACAGCATAATTCAGGCAAGTTCAAGGGTGATCTAGACATCAATATTCACCAAATTCAGATATGAAATGTACAGCTAGTCTGTAAAAGTCAGTGAATCTGATTAATCTCTTCCCACTCTCATCAAATTGACTCTACTATATAAAATTATCAGTAACCCCATGACTTCTGGAATTTTAGGTGGATGTTATATAGGAATTGTTGTGCCAGCAGCTTGCCTGGAATAGTTGAAGAAAAGGAAATAATGAAATAAAATAGCTGTAGTCACACAGGCAGGTGCTTTTCATGGCTTTCTCATGACAGGGGAGAGTACAAAGAGAAAACTGAGCAATTCGAGACAACATGTTGGAAATTGAAAGTTAAGGAGTGACCCAACCAAACTTGTTTAATGATTTTTGATGCAACAGGAGTGACCCTACCAAATCTGTTTAATGATTTTTTGATGCAACCTATTGTTTGATCTCGTTTGTCAGTGTTGCAAAACGCGCTTTGAAGCATCTTGAGATTCTTGTCATCGCGGAGCAGCATCTCTACTGCAACATCTTTCAAGAAAGAAATCACAGAAGTAATTAAGAACATGAGTTGGCTATTGCTAGCCAAACAGAAGATTGTCAAGGAAACCATGGGAATGTAAACTTTTAAAAAATAATTTCAGAATTCCAAGGCTTTGTGAAGAGCCTCGTCCACTTGGCTGCTTTTGGTGGCAGACTTATACTGGTAGTGATCACACACTTCGCTCCTGCATTGGGTGGCTTTGTATTACATGTCTCTCAGAGCCTGTGTGTCAATCAGTCCTGAGAACTCAGAACAAATACGTACTGCTCTCACACTGCTAAATCTGCAGAGGCCAGAAGTGCCCCAGTTTTTCTTCTTATCTTCTGACCAGCAACAGTAATCATGCTGCATGCAACAGTTGTTTTCCTGGAATGTGGTACAATATCCTACCCTTTTCCTAAGCTCATGTTATTTTGTTAAGAATAATCAGTAAGGACTACTATTCTATTCTCACCTGCATATGTTTCAAGCCATTAAAAGGATTTTGAGTGCCTGTAGCAGAATAGATCACTCTGCTCAGTGTGTGTCTGCATCTGCATATGTATGTACGTGATGTCTGCATGCACAAGTATTTGTGCAGTTTGGTGTTACCAGGATAGATTTCTGGGTGCAAATCATTCTGTATCAGAGTCTGCTGATTATTTGCCCATGTTTCTGGAATCAAACACAGAAGAGCTTAGCTTGACTTGCTGAAAAAGCCTGGTTTGGCATCTCTAGTCTGTCTTTCAAAATATTAATGATGTGATACAGGAACAATTTAATCATTAGTGGCTGCTGTCTGTTGGATAAATGAGATCTGTTCCCCACCATGAGTATCTTCAGAGACTTCCTCTTTCTTTACCCCTTATCACTGCTCTCATGACATGGGACTAAATCTTTTGTTTCATGAAATGGTCCTTTTTGTTGTTGTTGTTTTGGGGTTTTTTTCCAGCTATCCTGACTTATTTTTCCTCATACGCTCACAGCACTGGACTTAGTTCAGATGAAGCAATGCCTGAAGTTGTACAGAATGAACCCAAGTCTTAGAGCTAGCTCTTTGTTTCCACCCAGGTCTAGAAGGAAAAAGAAGTGGAACTATTTAGATGGAACAACAGTTGCTGCTGTATATATGTGGAGTTCTTTGTATTTGCAGACCCAAGAAGTCTGTGTAGGTTGGCAATTTTTTAGATAAAATGATTTACATTGCATCCAACTGCAGTGTCAACTGTTTTGAATGTATATTGGATTGTAGAGTTGTTTACTTGAAAACTCTGGAAACATCCTAGCTACAAGGAGATACTTAAATTCCCTCCCCTCCTCTCCCCAGGGATTATTTAGTGTTTAGTGGCTCACAAGCTTAATAGAATCTTCCTTACCATAAATTTTAATAGGGTGGTACTGTAAAATATCGAAATGCCAATATATATTTTCTAAATATTTAACAAGATTCTCTTGCTCAATTATTTAGATCACATCCAGAGTTCCCTAGAAACAAATTTAAAGTTTTGCACAGATTTAAACAAAGCACACTGTAAAGTAAACTGTACAAACATCTTTGTGTACTGACACCACCGAATGCAGAAAAAATTTCAGTCAAACTTCCAAATTAAAACTCTAGGAATTTTTCAAGCGTTAAATCAGATAAAAGTACTAGAAATTACAAAGAGGAACCAGAAATGTTTTATTAATACTTTGGCTTTTCTTTACCAGTAACGTTTTACTTGTTTTCTTTTCTTTCTTCTGTCAAACATTGTTCTGTATCTGTTTTCTTTTCTTTTGTAGTTTTGTTGACAGCTCTTAAAATTAAAAAAGGAAACTTTAATCTGGACCCGTGTATACCGGGAATTTTAGGTCACAGAATTTAATCTCAGAATATTTTACTCTTTGGAAATTATTTCTTTGTGTGGGAGCAAACCTATGACATCTCTATAGCAGAAAAAGGAGTAAAACAAGGCTGGAAGGAGAAAGCAGGCAGATGTTTAGGTCTTCTCTGCAGGCATGTAAGAAGAGTGCAGGCAGCGTGAGGAGTATGAAAAATGTAGCTTTTTCTCCTGCTAGACCACTAACGTGTCCGTAGGAGCTCTGAAATTGCTTCCTGCCGCTGTGTGACTGCTGCCTGCTGGCCCTGAGCATCCCAAACTGATGTTTCAACCAGCACGGCGAGTTCCTGGGACGCGAGCACTGTGTTCTTGTTTGGCCAGCTCTGTGCTGCTTTGCTGCTCTGCAGCTCCCATGGAGGAGAGCTTCACTTAGGGCCATCTGGTTGATGAATCTGGGTCTGTGCTCATTTTCGCCGATTTTACCTGATGTGTTAAACAGCTAGTGGGATGTAATCCCAAAATGATTCTGTAAGCCTCGGTTTTCTCCAAAACCGCTGTTAATTACTGACAGTTTGGAGGTTGTAACTTCTGTCTTTCCCCAAAGCAGTAAAATCTACCAAAGCCTGTTGCAAACCCTGTGAGTTTTGCATTAAATAGATTGATTGACTGCCCTTACTTATTCGATAATAAGCAATGAGGGCTGGGCTTATCATGTGATAATGTGACCCTGTGGGGTTACATGATTCATTAAATAGATGAGTCCCTTGATTTCCAGAATCAAGATAACTGGAAACCCCTCCCTGTGCTCCCCACTTTGGGGTTTTGTTGCAACAAAATGTCCCTGGCTTTGATTCTGTGGGTCTTTCTCCCCAAGTTATAGCATACTCACGTGTAGAGATAGCATAATTTATACATAAGTGTGCTCACATGCCTCCTTTTTTTCAACACAGTAGGAACATGGAGGAGTTCAGTTTGCATCCTATTTATGTTAGATTTTGAGTTGTAATTTTGCCTGAAGTCATAGTACAGTAAGTTCTTCTCACCAAAGACATCACAAGAGTGTTGAGTCAGATTTTAAAATAGCAAGCAACAAAATCCTGTTTAAATTTTTCTTATTTGTGGTTGGATGCTCTTTCCTTACAGTCCCAGTCATTCTGCTTTATTTGCAATGTTAGAATGATATACCTTCAAAAAAGCAGAATTCCTTCCAAAGTGTGTTTATTTTGAGGTACTGCAGAAGTCTAAAATGTGTCCATTTGGCTCTTTTGATCTCCAAACCACTCTTGGCATTGGAAGGATTCAACAGTGCCTTCTGCACCATCTCTCCACTTGACCAGCCAGAATGCTTCTCTGCTCCTCTGATACAATTCACTAATGAAATGGTAAATTCAACTTAATAGGAAAGAGTAATCCAGGACCTTAAAAACACATTGTACTTTATTTTTTTAGTATTTTAAAGAGAGGTTTTTTGCCCTAGATTTGTTCGGTATTAATAAAATGATTCTTGAGGTTTACTTATTTGTTATGTGGATTCTTATTTATTCTCCTGTTTTATATTTAAAAGAAAAATTAAAACAAATCACTGAGCACCTGTCAGCAAACATTTTAACTTGTTACAAGTAAATTTTCTACCTGTAGAAACCTGTCCCTTGCAAAAATGTTGGGAAGATACATATTGAATGCCAGCAAGTTTGGGCTCTCTTCAGCACTGGATGTGAACTGCAGTGGGGGAAATTCCTTCCTGTCCTCCATTCAAAGCAAATATTGTCCAGAGCAGCCACTTATTTCTTCTCACTGCCAAAGAAAGCCATAAGCAGAGAACGTCCTTGCACAATTTGCTCCCAGTGACCAGGGCAAGTTACGATGCGGGTCTAAAGGTCATGACACGAAAACAGATTTTGAGATGGAAAAACCCAAATATTCTTGCCACCATTATTCTTTCTTCTGCCCTCTAAGGTGGACCCAAATAAAGCCCAGACCCTTACTATTTTTACTTTCTTCCATGCACACCATTGTGGCTCTCGAGAGCAGAGTTTAATGGCAATCGTTATAGCCCTTGTCAAATCTCATAAATTTAAAACAATAGGAGCAGAATTACCATGGGAATACATGTCTGGCAAGGGGCAATTTTATATCCTAGCTAGAAGGAGAAACCAGGATGTTTAAAAATATAAAACAATTTCTACCAGTTATTTTTCACTTTAAGTCAGTAAGGCAGTTTGTAAAGCCCATCAAATGCCTGAAGTAGCTCTAATGAGTTTTAACCTGGCTTTTTTTTGCACAAAAAGCTTTGGAGACTTCCTGTGCTCACTGAAAATGTGTTATTTACTGATGCACAGATTGTTTCAAAACCACTCTATAAAATCCCTATGGACACACACACTCTAATATTCATGCGATAGCATTTGAATCTTCCTAGAAATGCAGGTTTTGGCTCAAGTTTTTTCTTCCTACTATATCCAAGAGGTGAGTTAACCTATAAAGGCATCGATATGAGGCTACCATCCTGAAGGTATAATTTTTTCTTAGTGGTCCACGCTTTTCCAACGTCCTCTTAGAATTTAGAGGAGAGGGAATTGATTTGTTCTCCTTGATCAGGTATTCAAGAAAGAGAGATGGACTCAAACACAATGTCACACGTTTAAAATACTGACAGACTGATTTAGTACTTGCTGACAAGTTGGGTACACACTATAATCTTCTTTCAAGATGCAGTCTAGAATGGTGCTGTTGAAATAGTGTTCAGAAATTCACTCCTCCAGCAGTCGTAGTGACAAACTTCAGCATTGAACTAGCATACAGTATGACAGGTTTCTTTTTAGAGAACTGACTGTGGCAGGTATCACCATAAGCTGTGTCCACATCCTTTTTCGTTTCATAGGTAATTTTTACTTGGTTTTACATAGCATTGGTAAATAACCATGATGAATGCTGAATGTAAGGTAGAAACATCTCCAACACAGGTTGAAAAGGCTATTGCCTGTACCCAGGAGCCTGGTTTAAATTAGTAAAGCCAACTTTCCTCCTGCTGGAGGCCAACACTCTCCACAAGTTACATACGTGCAGCAATGGGTTGTCTGGGAATAGATAAAACCAGCCTAGAAGGAAGGTGAATCCTGATTAGGCATGGATACAGATGCTAGAAGAACACTTGTGTTTGACTACTGTCAAAGTGTTTATTAATAGGTATGGGTTGTACTGTACTTTCTGGGTGAATTTTTTTCCCCAAAGTGGAGCGGATCTTCCTCTAGATGAAGGGAAATTGTGGATGTACGCTTGGGTCAAGTCAAGGCATGGACTTAGGTAGTGATGGAAAGAACAAAGAGAATTTATTTAAAACAGATGTTTTTATTTCCCCTAGATAGATACCTTAAACACTTGTAGATTATAATCATTCAAATTGATACCTGATGAGATGATTCCTCTTTTTGACAAGCATTAGGAACTTTGCCTTATTTGTGTTTTCCTACTGCAACCCTGATAAAGACCACTTCTAGATTGCAAAGTGCTTGTAACCAGCTCATATCTCAAGTATGACACACTAGTTCACTTTGGTTTTAAGCCACACTGTCTTTCAGTGTGCCAGCATTATTTACATAGCTTTAGTGGTAGGTTAAAGTTCCAGCATGAACTCCTTCCTGCATTTGGGCTCTGTAGCCGTTTGTCTCTATGTCTGCCTCTACTAAACTAAACTAAACTATATCGATCCAAATTTTAGTAGTGTCTGAATAGCACAGTGGCAAATTGAGCCCCCCATATGCATACTTACTTGGTTGCTGTACATATACGAGAAGGTCTTGCACAGCCTTAAAAGCTTCTCTCCTCTCCAACCTCTTGCAAATCTTTTTTGGGTGCATCTAACCATGACTTTTCTCTTTTACTTAATACAGAGGCAGGCTATGCAAAGGGATGTGGAAATACCCACATGCACTTGATGAACGTAGGTCAGCTCAGGCTGGACCCTCGGTGATATGTACGCTTTCTTGTTTTGTTTTCAGTGTGCTCACATAGGTGTTACTGTCCAGAATGGGAAAGGTTGCCATGCAGGAAAAAATAAAATGTGCAGCTGTTTCTGCAACATTGGCTGTGTCATGTAATTCCTAAGCAGGAATTAGACACACTTCCTCAGCAGGTGTTGCTCTGAGTGTGCACAGGGCAGACTCGCCCCTGTATAACCAGGCTGGGATGTTGTTCCCTGTGAGACCCGGACTTTTGCCTTGTTGGGACTCACTGTCTACATGCAGGAGCAGTGGGGGAACCACTCAGACCCAGCCTACTGTAGTGTTAACTGATTCATCTTAGGTGCTATAAATTTGTGCCTTGGCAGGGTGATTTAGTCCTGCACTTACTGGGACTCTTCTCCGTAGCTCCAGCTGTCACAAATTCGCTCTCAAGATCATCTGCTTACTCCTCAGTGTTATGACAGAGAATGGGGAGAAATTCCAGCGTAAGCTGGAATCAGTGATCAGAAATCAATATATCTATGTTGCATTAAGAATTGAATACAACTTAAAGTAACGCATAGGACAAATGCCTAGAGACTTGTGTGTGGTGCAGCTTGTTGCTGGGCTGGCTCATGCACAGGCTTCAGTGGTGTAAAGGAGCCTGTTTGCTCAGAGCCCTTACACAACCGCCTTGTCTACTGATTGACACAAACACTAGGACACCCCTTGGTGCCTGGGGACATGGTGAAGCCACCTCCTGGTAACTGCTGCTTTGGCTCCCACGGAGGATATGGCATTTACCTGCTGCTCAGTGGGCCTAAGGTGGTTTAATTTTGTAATTATTATAATTTGGGGCCTTAATTCTATAATCCTTTATTAATATGAAGCACTTAATAAAATTCAGTTGTTTGAACTTCATAAATTCTAACATATAAAGCACCAATTAGAACAAGTACCTTAATGGTTCTTTAGCTGGGAAAAAAAAGGTAACTCTCTGATCTACTTTTCTGTTTTTAATACTTATATTGTTGATAAATTTTCTTTTTTACTTACAAATTATTCATGTTAAATATTTATCACTAAAACATTATGATTCTGATTTTTTTTTTAGAGAGAGGGAGATATTTTTTTTCCAGTCAGCAACAGAAGGGAGTTATATGGTGTTTATTCAAGGAAGTATAGAAAGTAAAGAGAAAGAAAAATCAAGACTATAACAGCCAGTAAGAAAGACAACTGTGAGATTAACCAATAAAAATTTAACTCTTGCATATAAGTGCATGCATCTCTTGGGTCAAATCCAATGCACTCTTTGCCCTTGATATCAAAAGGACTAGCTCTAGCTATTAAAAATAGAGTAATTATTATAATTATAATTTATTATTTCCAGAAGCTCCACCAATTCTGTATGTCTTTGGGCAAGTTTGGTATTTGAGACATCTGGAAGACTAATAAGCAACCTGGGTTTTCATTGGTGGCCAGTCTGAGTTTTTCAGCCCGTACAAACTATATCTAAGGACTCCTGTTCAATCGTTGCTCTGCTCTGTTGCTGTTTACCTCTGACTACTTGTAATATTATAAATTTATTCTGGATGTGAGTGCAAGTTGCAAGACAAGATATTGATTCAGAATACCTGGTAATAGAACAATAATTGCTTTGCTTTAAAATTAAGTGACCATACTCATTTTAGAATCTATAGTATTTCATCATTTCTCGTAGTATCTCATGATATGAAAATAGAAGAGACTCCACACCTAATTACCCTCACAGAAACAATACTTCATATTGTATTTCACAAACAAATGGTAGTCAGAAAAAATCTTCTTACTTACTAGAAGTGCATCTGATTAGAACAAGTGTTCCCTATCTTGGGGTGGGGACGAGGGGACACAGGGGAAAGCAAAATAAGATATATCTTTTGAATTCCTTATAGATACTTATATATATTAACAGAAACTAATTTTACTTTGGTTCCTGTAAGTGTGCTTTGGGTTTATGCTAAGCTAATAGAATAACTTGGAATCAGATGGGCTGAGACCAATAGGATAAGGTTCAACAAGGCCAAGTGCCGGGTCCTGCACTTGGAGCAAAACAACCCCGTGCAGCCATAGAGACTTGGGGAAGAGTGGCTGGAGAGCTGCCTGGCAGAGAAGGACCTGGGGGTGTTGGGTGAAGCAGCGTGGCCAGCAGGAGCAGGGAGGTGATTGTGCCCCTGTGCTCAGCACTGGTGAGGCCGCACCTTGAGTGCTGGGTTCAGTTTTGGGCCCCTCACTCCAAGAAGGACATTGAGGGGGCTGGAGCGCGTCCAGGGAAGGGCAACGAGGCTGGGGAGGGGGCTGGAGAACAAGTCCTATGAGGAGCAGCTGAGGGAGTTGCGGTTGTTTAGCTTAGAGAAGAGGAGGCTGAGGGGAGACCTCATCCCTGTCTACAACTGCCTGAAAGGAGGCTGTGACGGGGTGGGTGCTGGGCTCTTCTCACAAGTGACAAGTGATGGGATGAGAGGAAATGGCCGCAAGTTGCGCCAGGGGAGGTTTAGACTGGACATTAGGAAGGATTTCTTTACTGAAAGAGTGGTCAGGGATTGGCACAGCTGCCCAGGGAGGTGGGTGAGTTGCCGTCCCTGGAGGTGTTTAAAAGACAGGTAGATGAGTTTCTCAGGGACGTGTTTTAGTAGTGGACAAGGACAGCTGGACTCGATGATCGAAAAGGTCTTTTCCAAACAGGTGATTCTATGATCCCCTGTAGATTTTTATGAATACGAATGCAATACAAAAGCAATAGTCTTCAGTAAATAATAAGATTTTCTCTCCATTACTCTATTTAACAAGCAGGGAAAAAAGAATAAACACTGCTTCCACTACTGACTTACTGTGTTATGTGGGAAATGGGATTGGATGAATTTTTCTGCTTTCAAAGATTAAATTCCCTGTGGCACATATACTGCATATTTTTTTAAATTGTGAATGAATTTGCATTTTTAAAACGTGTGTTTATGAATATCTTTGTGATAATAATTACTATTTACAAAGTTTTAATCAAGAAAGTGAAATTTTAAATGAGGAATACTGAAGGGAAAAAATTTTGGTCATTATGGCCACAACTTATTCTTCTACAGTCTGCCAGTTCATTTTTTTACCCTCTTCCTTATTTTTCTCCATTTGTCTGGTTTCTCACTTCTTACCAGGGGCATGAGAAAACAAGCATGAAGCTACTGTTTTACTTGGTAAACAAGGTCTCGTTTGAGAAAGGGTCAGAAGAAGGATTTGCTGAAGGATTTTTGCTTTCAAAAAGATTAACTTAGTGTTTCATAAATTTGGAGGAACACAGGAACCTGATGTGACTGCTAGACACAACACGAGCATGTACTGAGTAAGGAATCACCACCTATAACGTAGCAGTTCTCGATAAATTTGATCAGAATCCTACCGGTTTCTTCAGAACCTCTAAACAAGAAAACGCACATCTGATGGCCATATAGAGCTTTGGAAAAACCTAATAATTGGGCTTGTCATTCAAACCAAGAAACAATAACTCAGCAGCTTTGTGTTTTTCTTCTCCAGTTCCTCAGTAGAGCTGAGGGGGACTTTACAAAAGCTGCCCTGAGTCAACTGTGCACAGGGAAAATCTCATTAGATTTTTACACCGTGAAAGATCTGCACTTTCTACACTACAACCATTTCTTTTTCAGGCCCTCCAGAATTTTTATCAATTAAACACTGCAGTTTTGACAGTTATTCATATAAGGTTACATTAAATTTTTTTGGTGGTGCAGAAAACATATATGTAAAGTCAATGTAAAGGGATTTTTGTCTACCTGAGAATCAGTCCCAGTGTTATTACATGACACTTCCTTGATCTGATGCACATTTTTCAGTTCTGCAGACATGGGACCTGAGATTTCTTGAAGTGATGGTAAGAGACACAAGAGAAGTTTGGCTTTTTGTATGCCTAGGTAGGAATAAAGATGTCTTTGTCTTAATCCTCCTCTCCCCCTCCTGGCACACAATATTTACTAATGCTTGCTAATTTAGCATAAAGTAAAATATTGTTGTGGTCGAGAATTTAGTGTGTCGTTTCGCTGAGAAAAATATGCTACTACTCATGGGGGGAGGGGGGGGGGGAAGAGAGAAAAATAGATTTAAGTTGGCTAATTCCAGATGGGTTGCTTGGATAGAAAGTGTAAAAAAAACTCTATAAAAGACAGATGAAGTCGAATTTCTGTTCTTGTCTTTTTACACAAAGGTAAATGTGATAATCCTCATCTCTGCTTGTCTTGTAAGTTGTTAAAACTCATTCAAGTATCACTGTTGCTGAAACATCTCCATCATCCCAATTAAGACAGCCTGCGCAAACTGTCATTAGGCGGACCAAAGCATAGCATCTACTCACACTACTCACTACAGTTCTGTTATATAGCTCGAGTCATTTAGCTGTCAATTAACTTGGAGTAAAACACTGGAGAAAGGCAAGCCTTTTATGGCTGTGATGAAGTAAGGTGCTCTAATGCTGGGCTAGTACGTTATCACAGGATTTTGGCTAAACAGAAGTAACCAAAGAAGAGCAGAACTTCTGTGCCGTTCATTTTTTTATGCCATACTTGTCTTGATAGTTGTTGAATAGCCTTTTATAGTTCATCGAGCAACATTAACAACAAAATAGTGCAATTTCTTATGGTCAGAGCAGTGTGTGGCATGTTTTTCTTTCTTTATACAGGTTCTTACTTCTCAGCTTCTAGAAAAAGTAGGTATAAGTGTATATTTTAATCCGAGCTGAAAGAAAGGGTGAGTTTTGATTCACTTTTATGCAAATGAGAACTTATTTCAAGGTTATGGACTGGCCCCAGTAGCGTTTTAATTTCAAACATAATTTAGAACTAGAGGTGGTCAAGAATTTCCTTCCGCAATGATTATGTAATGGGAAATTAACATTCTTAGATTTTTATTTATTTTTTTTTTTACTAAAATTGAAATATTTCACCTGCTTCACTGAGGTAAAGCATTTTGGGTTTTGTCAATTATGTATCATTTGCATCCCCCGGATGCTGGGGAAATATAAAGTGGGAATTAAAATTGAAAGGAGTATTTTATTCTTTTTTCTTCTTCAGTGGACCAGCATCTTAACACAAACTTTTAGAACTATGTCCATTGGCTTTCTGAGGCATAGGCTCTTTTCTGAACTGCACAGAGTGTTATGGGACTGCAGCAGAATGAATGCAGGAGTTTCCCCAAACCCAAATGCCCTCTGGCACTGAAGATTGTCAGTGGCTAAATGGTGCTTTGGAGGGAAATGAACAATTTCAGAATTTCCAAACTTAAATTTGTCCAGTAACCCTGCAGAAAATGTTGATTGCTTCAGTTTTTATTCCTGATCTAAGAAATAAATATTGAAATATTAGCTTTTTTTGTTAGAAACTGGGAAGTTGGGATTTTGCATAGCTCTCAAGGAGAGGAATAAGTCACATCATAACCACCCACCATGAGAGGGGTCATTACTTGTAGCTGGTGTCTTCCGTCCACTTTACAGGCTATGCCATTTGTTTGCAGAAAAGAATTACTTGAAAAACTCAGCAGCATTATTGCTCTCATGTTTTCTCTTCCTCGTATTCTGCATTTCTTGGTGGGAGCATCCCTAAGTTTCCTGCCTTCCTTTTTTCCCTGGTTGCTGTGATAGTGGAAAGCCCCAGGCAAAACATTGTTAACAGCAAGAACATTTTTAAGGGCGCTTCAGGAGGAAGAAGTACCTAACATGGCACATCTGTATGTTCTACCCTCCTCAGAATTTTGTTGTTCGTCCTGCTTCTTCTGGCACAGTTTCTCTCTTGGCAGCCTTCCTCTGCAAGGTAACACCATCTTTCAGCTCCTCTTGTCCTGAGGCAACGGGGGGCCCTGTCAGCACTAGTGGAATCAAGCATTTATGGAGAAAGAGAGAAACCCTCTGACAACAGAAAGAAGATCTAGAGGGAGAAATTGTTTGAGATAGTGGTGGAGAGAGGAGGAGGAGCATGAGGAGGAAAAGATAACGGCAGAAGAAGAGACAGGATCAAAAGGGAGGGGAGATGAAAAGCAAGAGCAGAACTGTGGGGAAGAGAACAAGGGAAATACTGCAGCAGCACCACCAAATAGCTTAGAGACTAAAAAATGTTAGGACTGTTGCTCTGTTCAGAAATCAGCTTTTCTTTAGCTGTGTGTAGAACAGCATGTGCAAACTTAGTTTTAGTGTCTACATAGTGGCAAAGAAACCACCTTATCTGTTGTTTTACTGCAAAGTGTCAAGGTTGACAGTAAGGCTGCCCTATACAATGGCAGGTGTTTTATTTCTTTTGGGGAGGAAAAAACCCTATATTCTCCTTTGCTAGGTCTGCACTTGCATTCTGAGGCTACTCTACAGCTTGCAGAAATAATGTAGAGCCAGATGTCTAAACTATGTCACACATGACCTGTAGTCGATTCCTGCCCGCTCGCATTTGCTCAAGAAAAGATAAATATTCCTTTGAAAGGAACAGGCAGATTGGGTTTCTGCCTTTTTGTAATACCTTTAAGATTAAGATGATAAGTGATATTTTATTTTTCGTTTTTCAAGGTGCCATTTAACTTTCCCAAGCAGCTGATTACACATTAGGAATGGGAATATAGGAGGGTGATTTTTGTCTTATCTCTGTGATTTATTGTTGAACTCCCAAACTGCTGGATTCAGCCACCTGAAACCTTCACTCATCTCACCAGCACTAAAGAGAAAAGTGCTTCTGTTTTTGATTTATTCTAGAAATACATATTTTTTATTATGAAGAGCAAATTTACCATAGTGGCTTTAAGATCCCTAAGGAGAAGCTTTTCCAGCCTGATTCACATATTGATAATGTAATCCAATATATTTTCCCTTATGTCTTTGAAGTGCAGGTATCAAATGCTCAACTTAAAAAAATCTGTCTGAAATTTATATGTCACTCTGTGATGGAGTTGATTTGTGTAAGGTGCTGACACGTGCCTGCAGACCTCCCTGTCTATATTGGGTGGAAAACAGCACCTTGGTATTAGCAATGCTGAAACAGAGTGCCTCCACTACAATACTCAGTTTGCTAAATGTTTCATTCTTTTTTTGAGCAGCATTTGTTTTATATCTGCTTCCTTAAGGTGACTGGTACGGCACTGTGATTCATCACAACATGACATGACAAGAAAAACACCTCAGAGATACAATATTGTTATCAGACAAAGATGGGCCTTTTTGACATTAAGAACATTTAGGGACCTGGTCTATAGATGTACATGTGTGTAGCTCCTGTTGGGACTAAATGTCATTTCTGTTTGGATAAGAAGTGAAGAATGTAAGAGCTTTAAATTGTCAGTGAAAAACCATGACAAGATTTAAAAGAGTTTAGTGACTGAAATAACTTCCCTCAAATCCATGGGTACCACCAGCCTCAGTGAGGAGCTCAGCTATGCCCTGCAGTGGGGCAGTGCCCCGACTCTCCTCACAGGGGCCCCTGCACGGCGCTAACAACAGACACGGACACCCAATCCTTCGCCCCTAGGTAAAGCAGCGTATCTTCACGTTTGCAACCCCACTTAATTTCTGGAGTGCGTGCTCAACATAATTCCTGGCCACCTCTCTGCAGGCTGTGTGGCTTCTTGGCATTCAGACCTTCCTGTCCCTTCACTGTCCCTGTCTACCACCTTCAGCAGTGCCTCGTATGGAAGTCCCAGGTAGAGCTGAGAAGTTGAGTTTACAAGACAAAGCCAGAAGCAGAGAGGTACCTGGTGGGACTCAAGTGAGGGCTGGAGGAAGGAGGGACTTGCCTGGGACTTGGGGAGCACCCTGAAGCTGTGGCACCACAGGGCATCCTTGCAGGCCAGGGTACGGCTGCACAGTCAGCAGTCCCACCCTCTGTTGCACTTTATGGAAAGTCATTTGGTTTCTGGAAAACCAGAGGTTTTCAGCAGCATTAATTTGCTTTGCTTACACTGGAGTTACTAGAAAGAAGGGGTGAGAAACTGGCAGGCATTAAAAATATTCCAGGAAAGACAGCATGTTTCTAACACAGCATTTAAGAATCTGAGAAGCTTAAAAGCATGATAATAGCACCTCTGTCCCTGAAGCTGCCATTTTGCAGGCCTTTTGGAGATACAGGATGGTTTTAACCCCGGCTACTGCTGTAAGTTTGCAATCATCTTTTCCCTGAATGTTCTCTAAATACATGCTTACATTTTGCTCACTTGGGGCGTGTTTGAAAGCCCACTAAGTTACTGGCAATGTTGATCTTTCTTATATCAAGCATTTTCATTAAATCCTCTATAAACACTCCCTCTAGTAAGCATGTTTTCAAGAATATATTAGGGAAACAGACAAAAAAAAAGGATTCGGATATGTCTGTGAAGAAATTCTTTCTTTCCTCTAGTGGCCGGGAAGAGCAAGATTGGCTGGGGAGGTGTGAGACAGCAATCCCACTGCTGCTGGTGAACGAAGCTCAGTATAAAGCACCAGGGACTATTATTAAAATAAATCAACTAAAAGCCTATATAAGGAATAAAAACATTTCTGAAAGTTAACGCAAAGCAGGATTCATTTTAGTAATGCCGAGATTTAAAATATTTGGATTTTTTTTTCTCTGTTGTATCCCAGCGTTTTCAGGCTGCCATGCTTGTGCCATTTTAAGGGGATAATGACAAAGCGTGAGCTCCAGGCACTGACACGGTCTTTGCTCCAGTAAATGCCAGGTGAATTTCCCCCAGTGGCCTGTTACTAGCCCTGCCCGATGGCCTGACAAGGGAGCTGGTTAGAAAACACTCCCTGTAAGGCAGATCTGCTAACATTGCCTGCAAAGATGAGTTGTCTCCCAGTGCCATCCAAGAGCAAAGTTTTTATCTCCATTCCTACAGAGTGAAGCAGCACCCAGTAAAGTGCTGCTGCAGCACTTGCTCCTGCTGGTGTCTCCAGGCCTCTACTGCTGGAGGAGGCAGCACTCCTATGCCCCTCTCCTGCTGCGTCACCCGCTCGCACCATGGCGAGTCATTGCCATGGAAGAGGAAAGTCAGCGTGTGCTTTCAGGCTGTTTTCTGGGTGGCAGATACTGTGATGAGCTGAGCTTCCCTCCCTGCACTTTTTCTACACACTGAGTACCTGCCTGAATGCTCAGTGCACCTCAATACTCTCTCCCTTCCTTATATCCATTTCTACTCTTTGCTGGACCTTTTAGAGGCATCTTGGCTTTAACAGTCCCTCTCCTGAAGCAGAGGTGCTCTGGGTGGGCGTGCCATGAATTAATGGGGCAAAAAGCACGGAGCAGTTAGAGATGTTTCAGCAATGGCCACTGGGAGAGTCACCACTTCTCAACAGCTACCATGTACTAGTACCAGGGATACCACCAGTGTTTTCCCTTGCACAGGGATGAATCCTGACACCTCACATGCAACCCCATCCCTGGACTTAGAACAGGCAGTGAGTGCAGGGTGCTAACACCTGGTAATGACTAACTTGGAAATGACGCATGGAAGCCAAATGTTGTTCTTGGTCCGTACAGCCAGTCACGGACATTACAAAGACAGGAGTTAGAGGAAGAAAAGGTTAATAAGCCTAATTTGTCTTTAAAGAACAGCAGTCTTCAGAATTAACTTTTAAAATGAGGTCATGGCCCACTGGATGGTTTCTAAATGTTGCTGCCTCACAATAAATGTGCAAATAGTACAATAACCACACTATGAGATACCCGTTTCACATTTAGTCTGTTTGGATTTAGCACTTCAATACAAAATAACATTAATCATGGTGTCAGAGCTGGAGTATCTTGTGTCTCTAAACGTATTAGAGAAGGAAGGTTTCCATGGCAGCCAAGTCTGTCATGTAAATTTTCTTTTGGGACAGAGCACTTCCATCCTCTGCAGTGGCTTTTGGCTACCCTAAGTTCTTTTTCAAACTGCAAAATATTCTGTGATCAAAAGGCCCACAAGAACACAGTGCTGTTTCCCTTATGTTTTTGCTTGGCATGAACTAGGACCCAGTCCCAGCTCCAGAAAGGCAGACAAATCAAATGAGCTTTCCAATAATTTCAAGATGCTCTGGGATTCTATTGCTGAACAGATTGAACGAGTGCAGTGCAGAAATTATTGCAGAGGGTAGGTCCTGAATACAGCACTATGCAGGGAGTACTCTGCAAAGCTGAACCTACTATGCTAGAACTGCTGAACAATTGCCTTTTTTCTAAATTTTGTGTCTCATTTTATGAGTAAAAGTTTCTTTCCAGCATTGACTGAGAGAGGAAAAGAGAGGTTGAGGAAGAAGATAAGTGTGTGCCAAAGGTGTGCTGTTTGACTTTACTCTGGTTTCAATAAGAGCACAAAGTAGGAAACCAAACTCCTGTTTGGCTGTTTTGGCTGAAAGCCTGCCTTCAGCTGTACTACCCGTGTGCCACCTCTGCTCACCTGTCCAGTGGAACCCAACTTTACACTATGCGTGCAGTGAATCCAGGCTGCTCCCACCACGTGTGTAAATCAGTGCTCTTTACAGCAGGGACAGCAGATTCGGTGCCACGTCTGTCGTCCTTGTAACACTGTGTTAGAGCTCTTTCTGGTTAGGTGACAGCAGCCCCTGTCCCTGTAGCCCTTCCATTCAAATCAGACTGACAAAACATTAAGGAAGCTGTGCTTTGGAGGTTGATGTTTTGCTTACCGAAATTATCTTCTAAATTAAAGTAGTTTGAGATCTTGCCAATGTGAAAACTATTATCAGACAAAAAGCTACTATTTTGTATCAAAACCACTCTCTTGTTGTCCTGGAGAAATACACAAAACATTCTATCTTGAGCTTTCTTGTGTGAAAATCAGGAAAAAAACAAACAATGTTGTGTTTCATGTAGCTTCAATCCCACCTCCTGGGCCAGCTGGCAACCCAGGAATTTGCAGATTGTAGTTGCTTCTTTGTCTTCCAATTACTCATTTTAAGATTTTAAAACATAATCCCAGGCCATTCAATTAACATCGCTTCACGGTGCACACACTCTGCCATCCATCTGCTCAAGTTGTCTGTAACTGACACCGTCTTGTATTTGGTGTTCATAACTATCAAACATACCTCCAACATAATCCACCTTCTGTTCCCACCTAGAAAACAGATTTTGTCATTTTTTATTCTAACACCTGTGCAGCTATCAATGTTCTTCCATGGGAGATTTGTCATTGGTGAATGTACATGTTTGCAACTGAGGTTACTTTAATACAGTAACAGAAAAAGCAAGCGATCGTATTTTTTAAGGCCAGAAAGGATTATTGTCTGCTCTGGACTCTTTTGTAACAAAAACTATAAAATCTCTCTGCTGTAGTTCCTGATACTGATTTAATAAGAATACTGAACCAAAGTCTGTCTTTTAAAAAAAAAAAAAAACAAATAAGTTTCTACTTAATGTTTAACTGTTAGTAAATCTACATAATTATCCTGTGTATTAGTTACTCTCACTGATAAAGATTTACACCTTATTTCTCACTATGAAAACGCTGGACTTAGACTACAAACATTTTGTTTATTTAGAATTAAACCTTTCCATCCACCTGCTGGCTTTTGCAGGCTTTTTTGCAACCTGAGCTTGTTGCATATAAAACTTCTCTTTTGATAAATAAATAGATTTACTCCCTCTTTTTTTTTTACCATAAAGCACATTTCTAGCCCTTGATTATCCTTAGAGCTATAAAACCTAGACAGCTGATCACACGGTTTCCTAAAATGTGGCTACAGAAACATGACAGTGTACTTGTTATTGTGTGCCAGCAGTTGTGAATGTAAAATAATATTGCCTCCCTAGTCTGACCTAATCTCAAGAGGAAACACAAGTGATCATGCCCTGTACATCTCTGCACTGCACTATAGATTTATAACCTTTTACTCTGTTCCTGGCAGTAGCTCCTTTCCCAGGAGGAAGCCTCTTCCCCCCAGAAGGTACGATGGATCTCCCTGCACTGTAGCTTTCCTGCCCTTCTCTAGGCTTGTTGTAGCTCTACTACTTTGTTCCTGGTTATCATGATGTGAGGCACCTTGTGAACTTTTCAGGTAGGCAGCTAAAAGAAAAATCCCAAGAAAGCACAAACAGCACAGTTATTGTTTTCACAAAGCTTAATTAAGTGATGGAACTCATTGCTAACAGATATTGTCAACAGTGAAAGCTTGATGAGTTTAAGAAGCGAATTAGACAAAACTTGTTTTATGCGAGTTAGCCTTGTGAAAATATTTTTCTGTTTAATGAATCATTCAGGTTCCTTCAAGATTCTACATTTTTAGTACTGCTAGAAGTGCCAGTGTGTAAGATACAGCATTCTTCCTACAGTTACCTATTTAATTTTGCTCAGAAGCATAGTCCTATATCTCACACGTACACAAAGTATATTTTTTATGTCGCTGTCCTTCCTGGAAACAATATATAGAATTGTCTTGGACTTACAACAGCATGTACACAATGAACAGAGGTGTCATCTAATTCCTCCTTGCTCCATATTTCAACTACTCCCTTTATTTTTGTCCCTTGGGCAGTACACAGGGACTGACTTGGATAGCAGTGGTTTTGCTCTCAGCACTTCTGTCCATCTTTAGGATCATCGGTTATGAAGTAGGCTCCTGCTATACATGTAAAGCAAAGCTACTTTGAAGTAATTATGCACTAGGAATTAGAATTACAGTGCAAAACACTTCAAATGAGGTTGTGAATTCAAACAAGCAGAAGCTGGGAGATAAAGGACTAGATTGGATTTTTGTGTGGATATGCTACACTCCAGCCCTAATTTCATTATTACATGCTACTTTTGTACATATGGAAGATTTGCATGAGACTCATAAAATTTTTGTATTGTTTATAGTTGGCATCTGCAAAAGGATAAAAAGGCAAAGCAAGGCAAGGAAAAGCAGGCTGGGGGGGGAAGAGCGAGCTATAAATTGACATTAGATAAAAATTTTAGACTGTTTATTTGCAGAGGGCTTCAGCTATATCTGCTGCTGATCCTGGTGCTATGGCAGTTCATGGGGAGTTCATGGGGAGCTGATGCCTTCAGTCTCCATCCTCTGCAGCTGTGAGACGCAGTGCCCAGCAGTGCCTCGTTCTTGCACTTTCAGCCTTGAGCTTGGCAGGGATGTGGCCAGTGCTGACACAAAAACGTGAGAGGTGTTCTTGACTATGGATGTTTGCCACGCTAATGGACCTTCTGGGCGTTCAACCAAAACCTAAATTATCTAATCATCTTTTTCTGTCTCACATTTATACGTGCAGGTTTTAATATAGCTGCCATCTATTTACTATGTCTTATATAACCGAAGTCAGCCAATAGCACAGGGAGCTCCATATTGCTCCTGTGCTCACTCTAAGCCATGCTGCTGTACTTAGGCTGTGTATAGTGTTGTCTGAAAGCATTCCCATTTTTCAATGCCTCAAAACCACAGGGTCCAGGTCTGCAAACCTTAAGCCACATGAGCGATCCCTTGTCCACTGAAATCAATGGAATCCCTCGTGTGAATACGGATTATGCTAGTTAATAAAGGGTTTTCAGATCGGGGCCCTAACCCTTTTTTAATTAACCTTCTAAAAAAGAATTTACACAGGAAAACTCTGGCTCAGTGGTGAGCGGTCAATAAACCATGCCTTTGTAATTCCTTCCTTCCTTTATGGGCCCTTTGTGTGAGGCTTAAGTGAAATGGATCTCGCTGTCTATTTCCCTTCCTTACTTCCCTCCTGCCCAAGCTAATAGCTTTATAAATGTCATAGTTTCTCTCTGTTGTTCCTTTTTTGGGTATATTTGCTCTTGTCTCATTCAATGATTGTTAGCTTAAATTTTCTTTTTTACATTAGGGAAAAAAAGTAGACAAAATAGAATGAAATGTCAGAGAGAGATATCCCATCTTAACCTATGGGAATCAAAATACTAATTTCTGTATTAAGCATCCAGTAAGTCAGTTTGTTTCCTATATTTCAGTATTGCAGACTATCTGTCCTAAATATAAAGTTCTAGGATTTGGAGGATTATCTTTAAAATAATCTCTTGTGATTTTTCATCTTCAGGTCCACCTGAATGCCTTAAAATGTTGCAGTTGTTGCTTGTCATTACAGATTAACTGTGGTGGCCCAGAAGCAAGATCAGCAAATGACAGAAAATAGAGTAATACTAAGAAGTGCTTGTTTAGCTGAAGTGTTTTCTGGTAATATGCAGTCTGGAGAATCAAAAGCAGTAGGAAATAGTGGAGATAGAGGAAATGAAGGTATCCACTGCTTTCCGCAGACAAGTGCAAATTTTGCTGTGATCTGCAGGGACGAAGTAAGGGATTTCTAACCATCACAAACCGTACAACATCCATTTCTCAGTGCTGGAATGAAGCTGAAGGATAGGTGAAATGTTCTGCCTTTATGTTAGTTAACAGAAGTATTCTGTTTCTGTTTTCCAATTAGGCATTAACAAGTTTTTGATTTATGAGAGTATTTACAGTTAGCTATAAATTCTAAGCACTTCATACGCTTCCTGCTTTGTTTCTGTGTAGGGACCTGGCTGGGACTGTATCCCCTGATGTGTTGGTCCTTCTACTTTCTAACTAGATAACTGAGGTAACTACAGCGTTTCCTGGTGAATGTAGACACTTCACTTAATTTGGGGTAAACACAGGCAAGTCAGGTTGCAGCATAATTTATAAGAAGAAAATTTCCATTCACAGAACTCTTTGCAGCTATGTGGGTGGGACAGAAGAGCTGAACATGTTAACGTAAGACAGTACCAGGATAAATCATTCATTAATAATTATTCTGCTGTTGGTCCAAGCCTTGGCATTTTAGTCTTCATAAAGGTGTTGAACGGGCTCGTAAGTGGCTTGGTTGGTGCACTGAGAAGCAATGTCAGTGTGACTTGGACACTTCTTTAATCCTGAAGAATAAAAGGGTTGTCAATTTATGCTCATATTGGCCGCAGTCCAGTTCTTCCTGAAGAATATTTTGCACTGCACTTGTTTCTTTCGTCTCATCCTTCTCCAAACACATTCTCTCTCTTCTTGTCTCTGTTTAATCATTCATAGTCTGTTCTAAAGAATTGCTGTGATTCTGTGAAGATCTACATCCATAATGACAAAGTCCTGTTTTCCTCTCTTTTTTTCACCATGGTTGTTAGGAATAGAGATTTCTTCTTAAATATACGCAGTCACAAGCACGGAGACACAGCGGATAGCTTCTGGAATTTCAGCTTTGGAGAAAACTATCTTTGGAGAGATGTTCAGAGGAGTATCTATCCCTCCTTTCTAAAATTTTTTAGGAAATCCAATGTTTTTCCTCTTCCTTGGACACATTAGGCAAAGACCATATTTTACAGTATTTTACAGCTTTGAACTACTTTTAGGAGAACCTTGGCTTTGTTACCTTTCTGGGTGCCACCTATTCATGGTTGAAAAAAGCCCAATTCCACAGCTGCCATCTTTGCAAATTCGCTAAGGTTGTTCACAACTCTGTGTTTCTGGTAACAGTCTGCAAGCACGGGTTTATTAAGGTTGAAACAAAGGAATTTTTTCAATTTTAGCTCCTCCCAAGACAGAGAGATAGGATAGTGTTGTTTGCACTCACAGCTGCTGTACATATAAGTTTATTCTCAACTTGTGACTTTGTGGCACTGACTACTGGCATTGCCCTCCTGTCTTTATGCATCCTTGAAACCTGGCACGGGGCTGCGGTAGATGCCCTCTGTTAAGAGAATGGTGCTACATTGTTTGAGTCTCTCCTTACTATTACGGAATACGAGCTGAGGTGGGGGAGATACTATTGTGAAGCTTAATATAAATAAATGTTTTCTCTGTATTTCTGACTGGTCTTGTCATGATAATTCCTGGTTGCCGCATTCGTCTCTCCTCTAAGGCTCCTTTACCAGACCTTCAGCAAGACACTTCATTTCTGTTGAGATAAGCAGCCGCTTAATCTCAAAATTTCCCCCTTCCTCTAACTTGCTTTTCCTTCTACTAGTTTGTTCCATCATACTCACAATTCCCTTGTTAAGGCTCTCTGTGTTTTCTAGACTTTATCTCTTGGTCTCAGAAAGGAATCAGTAATCCTTCTGACAACTAGAGCCATTTAGCCTTTCACCCTAACTTTTTCTCAGATAAATTTTTGCAGCCTAAAAATCTCCTGGTATGATGTCACATGTGGCTCTTAAAGTCATTGTTTGCCTTGAATAACTTGTTGTCTTAAGTAGACTCAAATACCCTGTCTATTGTATATGGTACTCGTTTGTTCACCCAGTCAATCCCATGTTTTAGACCCAGATATACCACTATTAAAAAAAATAAAATTATTTACTAGGAAGGACTCTTCCATGTAATCAGAGAACCTTTCAACTCCACATAATAACAGTTCCGTAAAACTGCAACTTATCTGATTCCCTCAAGAGATGCTTTTAATGGGCAGCAGTTTCTCATTTTTCTAAGTATTCTTATGTGTTGGTTTTCAAAACAAGCTGAGCATTAAAATTCTTTGAAGGCAGCAGTCATGAAGATTCTTTGAAGGCAGCAGTGTTGGATTTATTTAATTAAAATATCTATTAAATTTTGACATAAAAGATCTAAATTTAAAGCTCTTATTATGACTGTTTTGATAATAAAACTTTTGAACAATGTTTATTGAAGCGATATAAAAGTGTTATTTCTAAGCAAGCTGAATCAGCAAGACATATTTCAGCAAATTTTCTATTAATATTTTTAGACAGTCTGAAAGAAACCATTATAGATGACTTCCACATATGGAAAGAAAATTTTCATAAATATATATTTTTTTCTTGGTAATTTATTTATTGATAAAGTGGTAAGGACTTTTTCTAGCCTTATTTCAAGATCATTTGCTGTGTTTCCAGTGCAGTTCGGAAAGGCCGATTCTTTTAAGTAGGCATTTCCCATTGCTGATCTGTTGCACCTATTTGAACCTTTAGTAACCAGCTTTCAGTTGGCTTTGCTGAATGCAGTCTGTAAGTTTTCTGAGGATACGTGCTTGGTGTCTTGGAGTACTCTTGTGCATAACCCTGTGGTTTTTTACAGATATAAGAAGACTGAATTTGATTTGTAATTGTTGATTTGTTCTTTCAAGCCCAGTTAGACCATTAATTTTGTACTCCTTCAAACAATTTACACATTTCTAACAGTTTTACTTCCTTGGTTAGAAGAAAAACACTAGAGCATCTATGTGTGTCTTGTCATTCTATATTGATCTGAAATTACTCAAACCAGGTTTGGGAATCCAATTGTGTGATTTCTTTTTAATGTGGAGAGATGAAAGGCCTCAAATCTGTGTGAGAGCCTTATTCAAGAGTACAGCAGTACAGAGGGTTTACAAAGAGCCTGGGGCTTGCACCATGAAAATGACAAACATGGTGCAAGGATAGAGAGAAATTCGCAGGACCCAGAGAAAGCATGGCTGTTTGATAGCTCAGTAGAAAACTGGTCTATGTCAGGATATTGGAACAAGGCATTGTAACAAATGATATCTGTGATGAGAAAAAGGTGACACTTACAGAGTGTAATGAGGGCTAAAGCCTATAACGTGGTGTATAGCTTAACAGCTGGTGTTAAATCAGCAGACAAAACATTTGCTGAGATTGTAGGAAGTCTACAAAATTACCTTTCTGGTATCTGCTGAATGTATCTGGGTTTATGAAGATAATCAAAAGAGAAAATGAGACATTTCTTGAATTTGTCAGTTCAGGAGAAGTTTAAATGATGTGTTAAGAAGCTAGATAGTGTATTATATGCAAAAATGAGACAGTCTGAAAATGGTTATTGACTGGAATAATTGATCCAAAGCAATACATGGGATAGAGGCATCTATCCCTCCTTTCAGTGGAGGACACTGAAACTCTGTGGGCAACCTGTGTAACCCCTAAATAGTGTGCTAAGCAGAAAGTTCAAACCAGACAGGTGAAGCAGTGTGTCTCGCCTCTGTCTTACCATGCAATTGGGTGCTGATCTGAAATAACTAAAAGAAATTGGGGGTACACAGAGGAAATATGTGGGTTACTTCCGAACATATTACCCCTTACGAAGGCAATGTAAAATGCATTCAGGGCTGTGATGCTGCAGAGGTCAAGATCTGCTGACATCCATAGTGGTCTATTGTAAAAGCACTGGTACCTGTACAGCAACTAAAGTTATCTACAGTAACCAAAACGTTACTGGGTTGCGTTAGAAGTGGAGGGAGTAGAGTCTGAAATGCATTTTTAACAGTATTCCCAGACACCAGAGAAGCAGGAGCAGTCAGACTCGATGCTCGAAATGCGCAGACAACAATTGGCATCTTCTAAGCGTTCTTGCAATGAAGATAATGTGTAAGTGTACAAACTGTTCTTCCCTAGCCTGCTATGAAGGGACAACGTAATTTACTACATAAAAGACCATGGCTGGGAATGTGATTTAGATAGATTGGTAGAGCTTAACGCTTCTCCAGGCTTCCAGTGCTGTTGGGGGAAGTCGTATGTGACGTAGTGGAAATTAGCTGGACATTTCCACATATTTTCCCACAGTTTTAAGGACAATATTAGGATCTTAAATATCTGTTGTTTAAGAGGATCAGTCATACAGGTTGCTGGGCTCCTTCAGTACTTAGGAAAGCAAAAGACAAAGACGGAACATTCATCCTTGATAGAAATTATACCATGACAACAAGGGTGGAGCACTACAACAAGTTTCCACTAGCAATGGTAGTTCCTACTTGCAATTTAGTAACTTTTAACTGAAGCAGTGAATGAACTCGCTCCATTAGGTGATGGTAAGCTCCCAAGTCTACCTAGAGAAATAAGTCTATAAAATCGGAGATGGAAGTTGATAGCAGGGAATACCTCTTCAAAGACAGTTGTAATATCACCAGCTAATCCTGTCAATGGCCTCAGTACTTATATTTTTAGCACGGAACAATAAAATGGATGTTTTATGATATTGCTAGCACACAGTGTTATGTGTTAGTGCTATGGAGCACCTTAAATAGTACTGATAAGAAATTGTCAAGAATTTGAAATGAATAAGGAAAATATGATTTTTATTTTTTAAAAAACCATTCAGCAGTGTTATGGCTGGTAGAGTTTTACCTGAGCCTTGTGATTTATCTTCAAAAACCTTAACCTTCAAATGTTCCCCATGTGTACCCCTCTTTGCAGATAGCCAGTTATTTCTGTAGATTTTTTGCCTACGGCAGTACCAACATTCAATCTGCAGAATGAACTGTTACAGAATGAATAGAAACACATTGATTCACCTGGCATTTTGGGACTTTTCATGAGTAATAGTGCTCATATTGTGTGAGAGAGTTCTTACACACCTTTTTCTCTAAAGCTACCTTAAGATGCTTCCGTAAGTGGAACAGGAGCAGTAATTTCACATCTGATGGAAGATAGGAGTGAAAGGTCCATTGCCTTTGCCTTTAAATTCCTTACCTTGGTAAAATGGAACTGTGTGGAAATTGAGAAAGGATCTCTGAGCTATTCTTGGCAGTTAAAACTTTTCACCAGTGTCATATAGGTAATGATTTATGCTGGCTGAAGATCATCAGCTTCTAGTTTCAGCTTTAATCCCACAAAAAGGAGTTCCAGTCATAACTGCTACAAAGCTTTCAAGATGGGAAGATAGGTCACAGTAATATTGATTTCAAAACTATCAACCGCCTTATGAATGCAGATTGGCAAACTTCCATTGAAGAATCACCTCTAGGACTACTGAAATGGAGTCAGAAGCGGTCCGTAAGAATCTGCACGGCACAAAGTAAAGCTCTCAACAAATGCATTGAAATTCAAAAGTAACTGATCTGAAGGCTAAAATTTATACTGCATAAAGTGGGCAAGCTTACATCTGCATACTATTGCATGAGCACCATAACATGTCTTCCTTCTTACAAATTTGTGTCTTACACTTCTTTCCTCTCATCTTTGAAAAAATTTTGATCTCCTCTATGACTTTTACAACTTCATCCTTCCTATAGTATTTCCAGTCACGTTCTACATCCCCTAATTTCCATCAGATTATATTCTGCTCCTGTATCGCAGTGAAGGCAAGAAGTAGCTTGTGTTTCAGCTCCAAACCAAGTGTACTCAAACCCATAGCTGCTGTGCAGCTGTTCCTCCTCACAGGCCAAGAACAACACATAATGCGATGCACCCTGCGCTGTGGGGTCCCTTGCTTTGAAGTGGCTCCTGTAGCCTTGATGATGGCTCAGCTGTGTGTGGTTTGTTTGTTTTGTTGGTGTGTGTTTGGTTATAGGGGCTTCTGTTGTTGAGGGGGTTTTTTAAGAATTTGAAATGTTTAAGCTCTTTACTTACACGGCAAATTTGGTTGAATTTGGGCAGTGAATCCAAAAGCTGTTGGAGGATCAAACCAGTTAAAACAGGCATGTTTAACCTCAGTCATGGCATTCTGCTAAGTATCTGAGTACTTACAGGATAAGCCTGGTAAAATCTGATTGCTCCCCTTAGTCTTTCCTCTTAGTCATTACCTAGAAACCAGGCTTAAGATTGCTCCATTTTTAATTTTATTTTATTAAAAAGACCTGTTAGGTCTCTGTTACAACCATTAAGGAGTGATTTTTAAAAGTCCCTGTTGTTTCCAAATTCCAGGTCCAGAAAACTCTTATGTATTGAAGTTGGATGTAAAATACTAGAAGCCCAGGTTAAGTCTGTGTGTCTCTCCTGTCTCAGCCATCAGGGACTCCTACAGAAATAGAATATAGAGTATAGTTTTCTTAAGGATTTTAAAAAATGCAGCTCATGCCCAAATATTTTCATTTTCACCTGGGTTTTGCTAACAGTGAGCTTTTTTAAGACTATACTGGGCCATTTATCAGTTATGTACATATCTATATTTCTGGGATCTAGTGCTTTTACTTCATTAGATATTCACTAATGCCCAGGATACAGCAGTGCTGGGACTGGAAAGAGTAATATTTCTGAAGCAAGGAGATCCTGGATGACTCGCAGAAACGTAAAAAGCAGAATGTGATACTCACCTTGAGGCCCCTAATTGTTTTTTGAAATAAGTAGGATACAAAATGTCACAGCAGCTCCTTACTACCCAGGCACAGTGCATTACTGCAGAGATTTATTCATACCTTCAAGAAAGGAGTGATTCATGCTGTAACCATGGGCAAAGATAATTTACAAAAAAATATCAGGTTTCTACGGGGCAGCTGGAATACAGAATAGACTGTTGCAAATCAGATCTTGGCTATAGCACTGAAGAGCTGCGTCTTGAAGTCTCTCAAGGTTGTTTTTTTAAAGCCTTGTATATAGAGGGATACTGGAGAGAAACAGTAATTAGGTGGCTCCATGAGTATAAAAAAGAAGTAGTGAGATACAGCAGATATAATTTAGGGAAACTTGGGGTGATAATGTCACAGCTTTATCCTTTGTCTTGTTAAGCACAAGTGGTATTGAATGTGACATAGAAAAGTAGGATGTTTACTTCGACGTTCTGCAGGAGGGATGCTTATTGAAAATACGGAGCATACAATACAGCCAGATGGTGATGTGTGCTGTGTGCAGTGAGTTTTATCATTCTGGTTTTACTTGAAGGAACTCTCTTGGAGATATTTTCTACAGAATAAGAAAGTGTCACTAGGACAAATACCTTTGAAAATTCCAGAGTGTTTTTTAATGTCTGCTTGCCACACCCAGAGACGTCATCGCCTACCAGACTGCTTGTGTATTGCCCTACGTGTCAACTCTGATTTTGATAGTTAAAGTTGAAGGAATAGTTAGCACTCAGTTTCTCAGGGTGTTCACCTTGCATAGCAGGAGAGCCCATTAATGAGCACAGAGCAGCTGCTTGGACACCTATGGAGTGTCCAGGGTTGCTCTGGCAGCATGTAGAAGGGCACAGCAGCAACATGGGGACAACTTTCCAGCCTGTTGTGAAGTAAGCATCCACAGTGCTGATTATTTCCCTGCACTTCACACGTTCTTGAGAAACGCTGATGTAGGATAATTGCGCCATGATCCTTATATGGCAAATGATTAAAGATTATTATATGGCAAATGATTACACATTATTATATTATATTATACATTATCTCCGCATGTAAGTAAAATGCATAATTAGGCTCTACATATTCCAAAGCAGAAAGCACAGATATAGGGAAGTCCTAATATTGGGTAGAGGACAAAGACGCCGCCAATATGCACAGTAGTGCAACTGGCACCACATCCATGAAGTAGATGTAATTGGAGAAGTGGTCGCCGGATAATTCAGATGCTCAGAAATTCTGAACTGTTCATGGAAAAAAAGTATTTCTTAGATCAGATTGTCCAGCAATTTCTGCTGTTATCTTTGCAGTAAAATCTGCTCAGAACCCATATTTTGAGGTACAAATGTTATGCAAAAAGGTGCAACTTAGAATCTAAGGGAAAACTTTAAACAAGGCATCAATCAGAGTCAGATGATGATCTTGGAATGTGACAAAGCCATGAAGATCCTTTGTTTCCTCATGTACCATCAATAGAAGTGTTTATAATCTGGAATATTTGAAGTAAATTTTTCCCTTAATTTTTTTACCACCTTTTCTTAAATCTTAATTTTTTAAGTGACTGACCTTTTGGAGTGAATGATCAGGTGAGAATGTCAAGCAAACATTCTAATCAATCTGAAGATATCCTGAAGCAGGACTGTTAACAACTTTCTTATTCTTGTACCCATGTAGTGTCCACATCCTCATCAGGTTAACCCTGTTCTAATGCCCTCCAGAAAGGCTGCCAAAATACTTAAGTTGTGTAAGAACGCCTTTATTATAAATTTACCATGATTCACTGAAAAACTAGTTTCTCTTTACTTCTTGAATAACACTGTTATGTATTTATGTTTTAATATAGCTTTAATATGAGGTAGGTCCACAAGATGGCCCTTCTGTCTTGCCCAGTTGTAGGTGAACTAACAGACCGACACAGTAGCTATTGATCTCTTCTGTCCTGAAATCCTATATATGGAAACAGAAGGTGATCCGTGTGCTTCATTAACATTTGTTTCTTCTCCATGATAATGCACTGTTTGTGTCTTGCTCAAAATTAGACATAGATTAATGCAATCTTGACAGGAAAATCACCAAGGAAGAAAACTGCTGCACTAGATAAACTTTATAGGTCACATTACTCCAGTTTCACAGTCTGAAATGACTGTTTGTGTAATAAGGCATGGCAGGGATTGTGATTATCATAAAATAATCAAAACCCTGGAGTATTTTAAAGGTACAAATCATAACTACCAGGGTTTGACTTGCCAGAAATAATAGTATTTGTTAACATCCAGCACCAAAAAGTTTCAGATATCCTTATTTCAGCCTAATTAGTAAGTACATACATGATTATATATTTTTATATATACGTATCTCTGGATCTCCATACGCAAAGGAACTCGCAGGCACAGAAAAATGTATGGTTTTTTACTGAAAGAAAAGCACCAAGAAATTAGAACTGGAGAAAGGCAAAGCACTTCTGTGCTGGAGAGCTAAGATTTTCATTTTGCTTTTAGTATAGGAAGACTTGCTATTCCATTTCTGATACAGGTTAGAGATATCTTGCACTGAAGTCAGATTCGTTAGCGCTGATTCTGAGGGGTCTCTGGACACACCACAGGCGTGGGATTAGAGCACATGTGTGGGGTTAGAGTAACAGCCTAACTCGAGTTAGATAATTTCTCAGCAGTGTGCATCTATTGATTCAAAATAAACATCTGAATATCTCTGAGAATTTCCACGCAGCTGTTGATGGCAGGATCTGATGTTTTTTCCTCTTGATGCATTCCCTGTACTTATTTCAGAGTCTCAGCAGAGCAGATGGCGCTGCGTGTTGTATAGGTGGATTTGTCTGTGCACAACACTAAACTGAACCAGAAGCTTTGCTTTTTGGGTTCTGTGATTTTTGTCAGGCTGAGTCAGGCGCATACCTTTTGTTTTCTTCAGCACTGATCTTTAAGTGCTTTCTCAGTTTAACATGAATTTCAGGAGGTGTAGGATGATTCGATATATTTCATCTCCACGTTCTTCATGACTGCTGCCTTAAACGTGTGAAGGTCAGTGCAAAAATGCAAGACTGCTTTCATCAGACAGAGCAGGAAACAGGTGTGTCTTCAGACTGGTGGATCCTTGGAATATAGCACCAAGGCACTGGAACTCTCTTTAGCATGTTATAAGAAATAATTTTCTTACAGCAAAAATCTGCAGAAATTTGGAATGCACTTGGCAACACTTAAAAATTCCCCAGAAAAGGATGTTCTCCTAGAAGAATTTAGTCACTGTACAGAACGAATCAATAGGGCTCTTCAGTGATTGTCCAAGACAAGATTTAAATAATGTATTTCTTACCAGACACAATTCCTCAGTTCCTATAGATTATTTTTTCCCTCTTTGAAATAATTATTTGGAAATATTTTCCTTAGTATCATTTTTGTCAGAGCCTGTAACAAACACACCCCTTTGCAAACATTAAGCTCAGCCACAAAACTTCATTCTGAATTCAAACTTTTAGAGTCTTCAGGAAAGACTGGAATTGTGTTTGCAATCTAACAAAAGCACGGATTTCTGCAGCTCATTGCACTCGGTTTCACTGACATGAACCTGAATTCAGTGGATGTGCACCTAGTGGAAATCAGCATGAGCTACAAATATTATAACAAAGGTCATCTGCATATACGGGCCCGAGTATTTGGAGCTCTTGTGGATGGAATGCCATAGGTTTGAACACGTCCAGTTCTCATAGCTAGAACGCACAGGCAAACTGGGGAGATGCTGTTATTTAGCATGTGTTAGCTTCTGTGCATAAGCTTCTGCCTTTTGCAGTGAGTCACAGCGCGCACTGTGTTTTGGAGCAAGCTGCAGAGGTGTCATAACTTGTCATTAAGACAAATGACTGTTCATGGAAGAAAGGTCACACCTGTGGAGAAGAGGTCCTTCAAGGCAACTTGCATATCACTTCAGTAGATGATTCTCAGGTTTTCACATGTACCAAGATTAGAAATGCCTAAGATGTTAAACTTCTGACACTTTTTGTTAGCTGATAGATGCATAGTTAAGTGCGTGAAGACAAATGCACAAAACATATTTCTTCCTGAAATTATTCTGATGACTCTTCAAGCTACAGATCTTCACAAGTTTTGTAATAAAAATAAGCTGTCATCCTCGAGTATTTCACTTTCTCATCATGTTTTCACATGAGTCATCAGATATTTATTTATTTATTAGCATTACTGCCTACCAAACAGCTGCAGAACACTTATAATGGCCTTGAAATATGTGCTACCTCAGGGCATTTAAGAACAGTTAACTCCTGAAAGTATACTTTCTCTATCTTTTTCTTTCAGCTGTTCATATACTTATTGCTTAGTGAACTTAACAGTGTGACCTAGTGTAGAATTAATTATCATCCGCAGTACAATTATTTAGGTACTGCTAGTGGTTTTCTTGGCAATTTGTAAACAAATGCAAACATAGAAGATGCGAACAATTTAGCAAGGCAAGTTAAACTTAGTGCCAGCAAAAGCAACTTGATTCACATTGGTAGGTTACAAATTAATTGTATCTGATTTGTACCAAACACAGAATTAATCTATAGAACTCATTGCCGCAAAATAGTAAGCTCTTAATGGAGTTCATTGACCAGATATTTATACAGCAATTGCATGTCTACAGGCGTGATAGACGGTGTGTGCTCAGAGTTCTGACTATTACTAATCCACTCGGAGCCTGAAAATTAAAAAGAAATCTTCCCCAGAAAGTCAGTTATTCCATAATCAGGAGCTCCTGAATCTCCAGCGGTTGTGTCTGGTTGCTCTGGGAGATACAGTGTCCCAGCTGACACAATACAGGTGGTGTAAAGTTAAAACCAGTCTTATCAGTGATTTAACGACAACCTAGCCATTCATCAGAGTTCAGTTAATTGTTTGTCCTGGAGAGCTCTGAAGTCTGACCAAGGGCTTATGAAAGCTGTCGTGCTGGGTGGGTTTGCATCTGGAAGCAGGTGAGAGATGGTGAGCAATAGTTTACGAAATGTCTTGGTGTCATATAGAGAAATACTTTTAATTTGTTTTATTATGTGCTGTGGCAGTCTTTCCTCACCCGGCTGCCTGCTCTATCCACGTGATTCTGCCATTCCTCCCCAGAACTGCTGAATGTTGTGGCTGATATCAGACTAATCTAGCAGATGTGCAGCAGCCCACAGACCACACTGCTCTGGCAACAGGAAAATCAGGAGTAACAAATCCCTCAGATCAACATGCGTACTGAAGGAAGGCTGAAGCTGTAACTTCCCTGGACACGGGGGAAGCTGGGCTTTCTGAGTCCTAATGCACATGGAAAGACATATTATTCAGGAAGGTGCAGACCTTCAATCTTCATCTTTGCCATCAAAATCAGAAATTTTGGTGACTTTTATCAGTTGAACCTGGCTTATACGATACTCTGTGGCATGTTTTGCTGAGTTACTTTCAGGAACGCAAAATTGTTCTAGAATCTACAGTGCTTTTTTTTAAACTAATGGGGCTGCATTGAAAGAAATCTGAAATGAAAATGAACTTATAAGCAATATGAAATACCTGTCTTTGGAAGGTGAGTTGATGGAAGGTGAACCAATGTTTGTACAAGGATGAATGAATATATGTAAATAAACAGAAGACCTTCAGTTTGTGCCATGTAGCTTCTGCAGATTTAGAACGAAAGGGTAATTTAGCAAATACATAGTTAGTTGAATAATCATATTTAATAAGTAATGCACTCCAATAAGATGCATTGTTGTAATAGTGCATAATAAGGAATAGTAAATGGTAAGGATGGTTCTACTATCATTTAACATTCATTCTTTTGCGATCAGAGCCGCTTTCTCCATAAGAAGCAAGAAAATTCTGTCTTAAACCGGCAGTGGAGGAGTGTGTTGAATTGCCAGGGAGACTGACACGTGATTTCTGTGGCAGTAACCATGTTAAGCCACTGATGTGAAGAACACTTTAAAGGACCTTGTCCTTTTGCTGTTTGCAGTCTGAGTTAAATGGTTAAAACCAGGACTTTCAGCATTCAGATACCTGGGCTGGCTAGGCTGGCTTTTGAAAGCTGGTGCTTCTATGGTCTAAATCTGCAAACCAAGATATCCGGGGTTTCTGACCCTGATTTTTCTTTCATGGAAACTTTATTCTCTTGTAATTACAGTAGTTTCTCCAAAGTTATTGTTATGATATTGAGCTACAAACATCCTTAAAGGGGTGTTTTATATCAAGTACGTGTTAGGAGTCCTGATCATAGTATCACAGTATCGTAAGGTTGGAAAACACCTTTGAGATCATCGAATCCAACCTGTGACCCAATGATGGGTCATAGGTCCAACCTATGATGGAGGGGAAAATGCTCTTTGTCTTTTCTAAATCAGTATTTCTTCCCCCAAGATTCAATCTCAGCTCTCTGAGTTAACTAAGTTTCTGTTCTCTTTATAACTGCCTTGTTCTTTAACATAACGTCTCGCCCCAACATGCAAAATTGTTGCTTCTGTACATTTAATGCTCAGGTGAAGATGGTGACATTGCAATTGCAAATTAATATCCTCTTTGCCATCAGATGGTAGAACGCAAAGCAGGGACGTGAGACACCCAAGGTGATGTGTAAACGGGTCAACACATTTTTCAGGCACCTTTGCCAGGAATCGTGAAGTGTGCGGAACATCTATTTAAATTTTTATATTTGGCTGCATCTCATTCAATTAGTCTATCAAATTCCTCATTAGACTTCTTGGGCATTTAGAACTACATAATTAAAATACCATTACACTTGGTGGAGGGGAAAAAATCATTTAAAGTGCTCTATATCATTAAAATAGTCCCATCAAGGAGTGATATTGCATTACTATTCACTACTATTAAACCATGTTGGCAGTGGAAAGAATAAAAAGAATTCATTTTACAATGCCAGCTTCAGGAATGAACTAGGACTTCAACTTTATATTGATTGCTTTGGCTTCTGGTTTCTATGTGATTGCTGTGTGCATACAGGAAGATTTGATTGAGGAGAGACATTTCAGAAAGGCTCCAACTGTTCAATAGCTACCCATACATTCTTAAATCACTGATTTCAGCACCGATTCTGGTACTCTGCTTTTAATGAGGTGATTATCGCTTACAAGAACGATAATGAATGGTAGTTTTATAAATAGTACCTTTTATTTCCTATCAGTGATTGCAGAATATGGTATGTAATAAAAAAATAAATAAATAACCCAAACAAACCCCAAACACAAACAAACAGAAACCTAGCGGCCTCTCGATGCAACAGGGAAACGGTTGACTGACCGGCGATTTAAATAAAGCAACTTGAGATTTTTTTTAACAGCACCATTGCCTTCCCACCAGAAATCTGCTATGCTGTTGGCATGGTTGATAGCTAATCTCCTGTTTTGTTTTTGCATTTTAATACAAGGGATGAGAATACAAAGCCCATGGCACTCATGGCAATGACAGGTTAAAGGAGTTTTTGAGCAGGATGGAGAGGTGTATATCCCTAACTGGCTCAGCTGCAAGCCATGTTTGGCACAAATCCTGATCAAAAGCAGTGTGACTTATTCATACATAAGAAACAGGATACAGCACATTTGAAAAATACCGATTTTCATCTTTTCATAGAGAATAACCTCTAGCAAAATTCAATTTGCTCTTCCCTTCACTTTTTACTGCCTTTTAAAAATAGTTTTATCCTTAGGATTTTCAGTAATTGGTTCTTTTGCACTTACAGCTAATTATATATATTTGATTAATGTATTCTATTCTGGAATCATTTGCTTAGAATATCTGATTGTGATTTAATTTCCAGGTTATTGTCCTTCTTGGCAACCTAAGGAATTGGCTTCCAGATAGTGATGTTAATAGGTTTTGGTGGCAAGCATTACGGTCCAAGATAAATCACTGCATTGTAGTTAGTAAGCTTTATGTTGTCAAACCATGTCAAATATTACCTCTTAATTAAAATGAAAAATGAAATCAGATAAATTTGGTGTTCATGAAAACCTCTGGTAAGAGCCAAGTTGAGAGCTAAAGCTCTTAAAAGGCCTGGAAATGAACATGTGCGCTGCTCAGGGGGAGGAGATGCAGAATTTGGGAGTGAAGTTGAGCCTAGGAAGAAGAGAGGGGTGGGAGGAAGATGTCTTGAGATTTGATTTCTATTTCTCATTATCCTGCTTTGTTGTTAATTGACAATGAATGAAATTAATTTCCCCAGGCCAAGTCTGTTTTCTAGTGATGGTGATTGGTGACTGATCTCTCCCTGTCCCTAATCTTGACCCACGAGCTTTTTGTTGTATTTTCTCTCCCCTGTCCAGTCGAGGAGGAGGAGTAATAGAACGGTGTGGTGAGCACCCAGCCCCCAGCCAAGGCTACCTCACCAAACACATATGTTGAATGGTTTTGCTTATTTCAGGTCACTTCCTATTTTGCAATATTTTCCTTTGTTTTACTTTTAGAAGGGCCCTTCACAGCCCAAAAGCTGTTGATTTCTAAGTTATTTTTTCTTTGTTTGAATCAATTAAGTGATTTTAACATTTGGGCTGCTGCTGCTGCAAAAAAGTGTAATTTCGTAAAGACTACATGAAAAAACCAAAAGTACCAACAGTTTTAAACCACACCAGATGTTTCTTTATGGTAGCTGCATAGCACTGCATCTTTATTTTCTAAAGTGATTTGAATTAGATTAGGTATCGATACCTAGAGATCAAATGGTGACTCTTATCATTTTAAGAGAAACCTGTCTTTGAATCTAAATCTCTCAATACCGAAACCAAGCAAAAAGAGTATTTATATTTGTCTTGTACAAGATAAGGCAGTAAAAAAAAACAGAAAGGGAAGGGGATTAAATAACTGACTTTAATTTGACACTAAAATATGTGAGAATGTGGTGCCTAAATGCTGATGTCTTTTTTTTTTTTTTTTGTGGTGTGCGTTGTTAGGATTAGACTGTCCTTGAGTTCCTAAACACAGAGAAGCAGCAAAACATGACAAGAAGGCTCAGGTAATTGAGAAGGTAATTCAAATACCACTACTGTCTGAAGAAAACCTAGTTTTGTTTTAATGAGATTTCCAGAAGTTTGAACTTGTTCCTTTGTTTACACGTTCTTGCCTCTTTACTTCAAGAGTTCAGCCAACAGCACTTGAAACGCTGCTGGCAATCCTGTCTTCTTATTTTCCTCACTGAGTTTTATTCTGAGAAAACCTTTTTCCAGGAGATTCAGACACCGGTAACTTGGCTACTATTAAATGGCACCACGTGTGCCAGCAGACCACCTTCTGACTATACTTCTGAAAGTTCTGCGAGATGCTGCTTGCAGGTTTCAAGGACACTTGTGGCCTTTCCAGATGATAAATCTATCCCATTCCATCCTCAACTTGCCATGGTGTTATCCGTGTGGGTGGTAGTTCGCTAATGGTCATAGCATATTTATTTTTGCTTGGCTCATTTTGCCCTCTGTATAAGATTTAGCAAAATACTTCCTTCAGAAGTGTGGTTGGCTTCTATAAGTGACATCAAAATGCCCCACACTGAGCTAAAATGTGAGTTTCTACAGAGAGGATTTTTTGGGGGTAAAAGAACCCTCTGTACTTCAGAATAATGAGAATTCTTGTTACTGCTTTCTAAATATGAAATCTTACTTCTAAATGACCTAAGGCGCAATGTATACTTCACAGTATCATATTTTAAATATAATTTCTCTACTTCCAGACATGGTTATTTGATATTTTAGGTTAATTAATGTGGCTCTGCTGTGTGATTAAAGAATACAAGGAAACAAATTCCAAATAATAAAAAGACCAGCCAGAGAAATTAATTGAAACTGCTGGGGGTTACATTTGCCTTTGCATCAACTTTCCTTTAAAACTCTCCTTCGTATAAATCTAATGAACCGGAACAACCTAAACCTTCATGAACAGCTAACCAAATACATTATGTTTTTTCTAATGGTGCTGAGAAGTCACAGCTCCAGTTGCAATTAATGGAAGCTGTGGCAGCTCAGCACTCTTGGAAATTATTTTTTGAGGAAGAGGCAGGATCTGGCTATGATACAGTACAAAAGCCTCTGAGAATAGAGCTGGCTGATACTGTTTTTTCAGTCAGAAAAGAACTTTCCAAAGCTGTAAATTTTAATTAACAATCTCTTGAAAGCCCTGATGAAACCTAGTATTTCTCCCTTCTGGGACTGCAGAAAATAAACATTAATAATGACCTCAGTATGAAAAGTTTGACATTATTTAGCTTCTCCTAATCGTAAATTAACTTCTCCTGTATTTGGCAAACCACAAGAATGTACCAAAACTGCATTTTTATACAGACACACACACATATGTTTCTGTAAGCATATATACATAAAAACATGTATA
The DNA here is from genome assembly GCA_033558235.1 of Neomorphus geoffroyi. Taxonomy (NCBI): domain Eukaryota; kingdom Metazoa; phylum Chordata; class Aves; order Cuculiformes; family Neomorphidae; genus Neomorphus; species Neomorphus geoffroyi. Next base: position 6,798,924 of record JAUMJM010000045.1, on the reverse strand, counting down.
TTTATACATATACGCACTAAATGTATGTGAACATATAATTTGTGCATAAAATCTTCCTATGCTGGCAAGGCTTCCACTGCTATTTTTTAAATAATGTTTCCTTTGTATATGGGATAAACATTCTAGCTATCTTCATGAGGAAAATATTAATTTTGGGTGAACAACTAGCAACATTAAACGGATCAGTAAATACAAGACAGCAGTCTTATTTTGTCTGGGTTTTCTTCATCTTGTTTTATAATTGAATAGGCTCTATAGATAATTAGGTTCCTTTATGAATTTTATTAGGTTTTAAAATCAATTGATGGGTTTCGTGTGAGGCATCCAGAAATCTGAAGCTCTCAAGCTTCCTTTACTTTTCATATTTGCTAATACAGCTGATTTTAAATTGGTGGCTGCACGTAATGTGAGGGAAGCACTTCCATTCCTGTCACTTCTTGTCTGCAGGCTTCTCGCAGTCAGCTGCTGAATGGCATGAGAGGGAGGCGATGAGCTGAGCGTGTGGTTGTACTCCAACCTGAGAGGTGTAACCAGGCTGTCCCTATGTGCTGGGATTGCCCTGCTGCCCTATTGCTTCTCAGAGGGTAAGGATAGCGGCCATGAATTACAACAACCTTTGAGAATTTTTAGTGACTTTAGGGAAGCGTAACAAGGAGTAATATTACACTCTGTATTTCCATACCCTCAAACACACAATTCATATTTTCAAATACTTTTGGTGTTGGTCAGCCTTACCATGAAAGTAACAATATTTGCCTATTAACAGGGAAAAGTTGCAGAAAGTTCTCTTAAGCAGAGCACAGCCTCTAGGAGGAAGGCAGGTGACAGTTCTGGGTCTCAGGGTGGAGATACAGGCTAAGCCAAGGTTTAAGTATTTAGGAAAATGCAAACAGCTGTGCTCCTCTGCTTGCTTGGACAACTTATTGACAAGAGAAAGCGTACCCAAGGTCTCTCAACAGGATTCTTAGAAATGAAACTCAGTACAAATTGTCTTGGAGCAAGTGAAACATCTGACCTTTCCTTTAAAGCTATAGGAGTACGGCAAAGACATGTTTGGTTCAGTTGGTCTGTGTGGCACTTGAACGTTCAACACAGAGGAATGTATCACCTTGGGGTAAAGGATGTGCGTGTTTTGCATCAGGATTGTGGCTGTTTTGGCTAGCAAGGAGAAGCCCCAGAGCAGATGCACAGCTGTCCCATACACTGGGTAGGATGGTACCCACGTGTGATGATACCCAGTTGTTGTCACCCTTGCAACAGCACCTGTTTCATCACCCATAGCATGAACCATATGCAACCCTATCACACCGGCTACACGTGAAGCAGAATTTTTCTTGCAATCTCTTTTCTGCTTCTGGGTTTGTCAAGGGCAAGAAGACGAGCAGAGAGAGAGATGCTTACTCACGGTCACCTGGTACTTGCCTTTCTCCAGCACAGCAGCCTGCACACCACTAACTTGTCCCCTCTGCTCCTTCTCTGGACTTAGGAGGTCAAAAGTGACAAATTTCTTCTTCTAGTCCTCTGCCTGGCCAGAGTTGGAGCTGACTTTTCCAGTTTGTTGATCACATTGGTACGTGGATCTTGAGAATACAGAGGGTTTTGCAGCACTTCTAATGACCATTAGCCATGGGCTTCTCTAGCATAGTCCAAAACGTTCAACATAGCTCTCAAAATACGCTCTTCGTAATTTGGTATAAAGCAAACCTATTAGTACAAACCCAGGTGTGGTGAAGGGTATGTAAGAATCATCTGGGCTTTATAGGTCAATTTTGTGCATCTCCACCTAATGGTATTGATCTTTCATATTTTAAGTTATTTTCCTACTGTCTTCTTTCTCTCCAACATTTTTCTAACTCGTTCGCCTGTAGCGCATCTTTGCTATTCAGCGGGCATTGGAGGAGATATATGTTGTACAGGAACTCAAGCTTAACACACAGTTTAAGTTCTATCAAAACTTTTGGCATTGAGCTTGTAAAGATGTCCTGAACTGAAAGGGCGCTGGTCCTTCTGTCCTGGGTCACGCTTCAGTTTCACCCTCAAACCTCCCTCAGTCTTGTCCTTGCCAGGGAGCAGCAAATGTGGGGGCTGCCCATGTCTGGGTGGCAGGACCGTGTGCTGCCAACGAGGTAGCAACAACACCAGACATCTTGGGCTGAGCCAAAACAGGACCCTGAGAAGGACTGGATGAGTGTGTTAGGTGGAGCTGGTCAAGGCTATTATGCCCTGGGGCTGTGATGGCTCATTTGACAGAATTTTTGGATTTTCAGATGCTTGAATTTTAGGAGACCAAATATTAAGAACAGCTTAAAATCTGTATTTTAAAGATTAGGAGAGTTACCTTCTTTCTGATTAAAAAAAAAAAAAGCTAACCATCAAACAAACCAGCCCCTCTCTGTTCAGCACAAGAGCACAGCGAATTCCAGCCCTGCACTGCTAAAAGCACACATTATTGCAAAATGACCTGTGCTTTATCTCTAATCTAGCAGATGTCATGGCCTTTGGGATTTGTGGAAATCTTCAGCTGTGAAATATGCAGTATTAGATTCTGTAGGATTTACAGCCCCATTTGTTCTCAAAGAGGAAAAAATGTTTCGGACCAGAAAATTTAAATGCCATCTATTAAGCTATTATTTATTTATAAACTTCTGAAGGGGGCTTATCCAAACTATGACTTATTTTTGGTCTTTTTAAATCATAAAAATGTACTAATGTGAAGTATGAATGGGATGAGTGGACAGGTATGTGTGTGCACAGATTTCAGCATCCAATGCACCCTCAAGGGCAGATCCTTCACCCAAGATGAGAGGCTCCTCTGTAGTTGCCACAGTCATGGCACTTAATAGTTCAAATTAATGGTTAGCCCTAGGCACGTTATCTTGTTCTGGATAGGGCAATTTCCCGAGACTTTTTACACCACTGAGCAATCCTGTTGGTTTGTGGATCAATGTCTGAGTTTAGATGTCAATTTTCTCACAACTTAAAATGAAGTTATCAGAGTAGGTGGTTTGAGTCCGAACCTTCTACAATGCATACTTAACTTTATATGGAAAATAACTTGGTTTTTATGGTGCATCAGTAACATTTGCAATGATAGCACTCTTTACACATGAATATTTATTTGGAAACAGATTTTGCTAAACTTCATTTCATACAGAAATACAGGCTTTGTAGAGTTAACATGAAGCTTTACAAGCTTTTCTGTAATTAGCTCAGTGATAACTGAGCAGTTAAAACTGAAAATACAAAATATTTTAATGCGTATTCACATGGGATACTGTTCATACCAGTCTGGTCATTAAAATCTGGTTCTATCAGTATCTAAAATTGGAGAACAACGCATTTGTTATCATTTATGAAGCCTCAGCAGCACTAAGTGCTTCCTGTGGAGCTCCAGCTATTCCTGTGGAGTCTCTGCTCTGCTCCCTCACAGCTGCTGCTCCCTTATAGTTTGTCTGTAATAGAACTAGAGGAAAAAACATGTTCATCTCTAAATTTTACAACCAAAGTATAGAGCTGGTTGCATGGCTGTCCTTTGGGAAGAATGCATTAAGAATTTCTAGGAGCTGTATCTCTTGCAATTTGATTTTCTCATATTTCTGCACATCTCTCACAGACTGGCTGTTCATTTGAGGTGTGCTTCAGAGCTGCCCTTCATTGCCTCTCTGCACTCTGAGTGTTAAAAGGCTTATCGGGATATCTCCAAAATTTCTGTGGTTTCGTCAATTCTGTTTGCAAAAACCCATCAAATTCCGTGCCTTCAGTGTCAGCAGTGCAAACCAACCTTCACCGAATATTCAGCGTTCCCCTGCGAAATTACCTTTGTATAGCACTTTTCACTAGATCTGCATAATTCCATTTCACTATTTAGTACTTATTCTCCTTCCCTCTTGTTATTTTTTATTCTGTTTAATAAACTGTGCTAGTATCACTTTCAGCCTTTTTTCTGCTTAAACATTCACAGGAGAGAAAATGATTTGTAGAACTATATAGTACCTATAATGTGGCTGTGAACAACCCCCAAAAGGTAAGCGCTTTCAGAAATCAGTACGAAGAATACATGTAGAAAACCAATGACTTCTAATTTTAAAGTGCACTTAAAATTACAATTGTAGTGTATTTTCCGACCCTGGATCTTCTTTGCCTACCCCATCCCTGGAAAATATGTAACTTTGTAGCTACTTTTTTCTCATTGTAATAGTATTAAAAAAACCCCAACCTTCTTGCATGTCCTCTAAGAACTGTGTCAGAGATCCTGGTAACATTTATTGAAGTTTTCAGGGTAATTGAGCTTTGATGGAGCATAGACATAGAAATAAGCTGGACAACTGCCAGGAGCCATTTCTTAAGTGCAAAGAGGCACTTTCAGTTTGGGAAGTAATACACTCAGAACGCATATAGTATAGCAAAAGCTGACAGGATAAATCCTGGTTATAGGTCAACAGCATTATCTTCACATGGGGTTAAAATTGGGATTTTGTATAAAGCACTTCTAAATTACTTTCACAGAAATTAAAGAATGAAACATTGACTAGTTTCTTTATTACTCCAGAATATGAGCTTATTATAGAGTCCTGTAGCTATAAATGTAGCGCTGGTTTTGGTTTCTTACTTTGATGTGGCCTATGTTATCTGATATTTATTTTATTTTTATAACTTTTCCCGCACCTTCCAACAAAGGAGGGCTGACCTGTTAAGGTACAAGTCTGGAATTGAAGGGAAAAAGTGCTATTACCATTTAACTACCTCTCAGGCATGTAACAATGGAGTTGGAAGCCCAGATAGTAACGCTGAACTCTGCTAGCCACATCATTCACAGCTGGCCATAGATTGTCGCCGCTTTATTGCAGAAATGTGGTACGAATGCACCAACTAACACGGGGCCAGCAGTGAGGATGCTGTGGACTCACCCACTTTGGCATCAGTAAACGATCAAGAGAAACGGTTGCATTCCTGGGCATTTACTCCCTGCAGTTAGGAAGTGAGAGGCCTTTGGCCACAGGGACCACAGCCTGAGCTCAGATCTGACCACTGTTCAGATTTTGCAAGGGATTTCCCATTTTCCTGTTTTCCACCTTAGAAAGATTACAAACATCAGTAGCGGGATCTGTTTCTTCATCTCAACAGGACTGTTTTGCTTGATTTTAAACTGCTCGGAATTCCACAAGCTACAAAAAATTAAGGGGGAAGTGCAGCTGGCAGGAGATAGGAAATGATGTAGGCATGTGGTTCCAGGCAGTGAAACAACTGACAATGGGTTTCAGGCTCCGGTGTTGGTGGCACAGCTCCGAGCCAGCCCTGCCCCTGTTGGACAGGCAGCACTGGACTTTGCAGGGTGTGCAAGGACTTGAGGATGATCAAGATCTTCTTCCTATGCCCCTGTAAAAGCTCAAAAGTCGTTCTGGATGGCTTAGATGGCCAGAAGATAAGGCTGGAGGATGATCTCGCGCTGACGTGTGTCACAGCTTGTGCTGTTTTTAGGATCAAGGCCCAGCACAAATGCTGCAGTGGTTTCTTACACAGGGCAGTCTCTGCTGGCTGCTCGGGGCTGGGTTAAGGCTCCTTTGTGCCACTTAGGTGGTGTGAAAGGGATGAATCTTAGAATGAGCACCGCTCTTAATAACACTGATTATTCTCACCAGGCACATTCTCCCCCTGTTCCTGGCACATACACACAAATCCAGCTCTTGTGATTCTTGGTGTGTAATAGCTGGTGGATAATATTCTGGTTTGCTAATGCCTTTTACTGTCTAAATCTGGGTCAGGGGAAACTGGCAGGAACGAACTACTTTCAATAGTTTGAATTAGTAGAGCTGCTCATCCCACTGTCACTTGGTAAATCTTTTTCCTTTTCACTTCATGTCTCTTTACCCCTCTGGAGAAACAGGACATTTATGATAAAAACCACTGCACTTCTGATAATGGTCGGTGTAAGCAGAGATCAATTAAGTTTCATTCTGATGCACAAGAATTGCAAGAAGAGTTAATGCTCTTGATTAATAGTGAGCAGCAACTCGGGTGTACAAAACCAGATTTATTCTGCAATCCTGTATTTGCCTGCCTGTGCTTCCAAACAAACCTGTCACATTTTTTCCCCTGTTGCTTTGCTCACGTAAGAGGAGCTCTTTGTAAACATCTGCAAGCACGCTGCTTCAGAGCTCCTTTTGAGGTCTCCTGCACTAGAAAGGCTGCAAAAACTTGACAAAGAGACAGTGGCTAATTTAGTACCAGTATTGCCTCCCCTGCTGAGAAGTATGTTCTCAGAGGTTTTGGTGCTCCCTTTGTTTTTTCTGTCTCTACCCTTCGTTGTCTATTGTGTGACCTCTCTAGAGGAAAGCAGCTATCTTTTTTGTTGCTGGTACTGGTTTATTTGACAGCAGGGACAGCCAACTTCCGATCCCATGGCTGTAGCTCTACACATTATTCAAGCGCAAATAAATAAGTTCATACAGTGTATATTCAAGAAGGAAGGATGCAGCTCTCATAAAGCATTCTCAGTCTCTCTTAGACACACAGAGACATTTTCTGCACAGCTGTTGTCAGATGGGGAAGGAAATAAGCACTTAGATGAACAAATCTAATGAAATTCCATTACTTAAATAGCCTAATTTTTTTCTTACAATTTTGTTGAATAGATATAATTTTTAGAGTCTAATGGGAATGTTATGTCTGAAGTACATATAGTTCATCAAAGTGAATCCAAATGGAATATACTTTGTAATGTGTTTACTGCATAATAATATAGAGATTTTGTCTTTTGTGTGTGTTGATACGGAAAAGAGGGAGATTTGTTGCAATCTCGGTAATTGCCGCATATCTAGCATGAAAGGACAAAAAATTCTAGGTCTACTTGCTAAGCATACCTGGCCTCCACACTAATTTCCTTTAATCGTAGGTACTTTCTTTTGCATGATATGCTATTGCTTAGTCTTTTATGCATGCAATTTCAGGCTGCAGAAGAAAGGTTTACTTTGAGACTGCCTCTCAGTTTAGAGTTATGCAGCATTTCTCTATGCAACTTACATAAAAATCAGGCAGATTTCAAAATCAGTGCGTGCCTTCTCTAAATTCTCTCCCTACGCATGAATTTCATGTATTCCGAAGAGTTGGGTGAGCAAAATCACCGCAATAATACGACAGAAAAACTTCACAGTGATAGTGTAATAATTTCTTGTGCGCAAGGCCTGTGGCATGGCATGCCAGGTTGAGAACACAGGTCAGTTTACTTTGCATTAGTTCATAAACCTTCATTTAGCATCAATGTACGGTATCTTACAGTGTAACAACGACGTGGCTATTGGGGAAATGGAGACAGCATTTGCATACTAACAGTAATGAAGGGAAAACACCATTTCATTGGAAGCAGAATTAGGAGCAGAAAGATAAAGTGTAAATTAAATTATTAGAATCATTAAATCCAAGCCATTTTGGATTTCTTTTCATTGGCAGGCACTGCTAGTCTGCTTTTATGCAGCAGGGAGAAATACACTTCTGCTGTGTAGCTTGTTATGTTTTCCCCCAGCTCCTGAGAGGTGCCTCCGGGGCATTTCACGAAACTCGGCTGGGATTCTGAGGTAGGAGCTATTGCTTACTATGTGGGAAAATCACAAAATAGACTGTGGTAGCCAGAGGCAGAGGAGAGGATGAAAGGTGTCTGACCGAATGCAAGACGTTGTCATTCATGATATAGAGCAAAAGAGCTGGAGTGAGTTTTATGGTCCTATGTCTTCTGCTGGGCCAGCCGATTTGTCTAGTTTTACCTTTTTATCTCTTTAGGGTTTGTTTTGATGAAGAGAAAATATCATCCCTCTTAATTTGGGAGGAGGTTAAGCAGGTTGTATAGCTTTGTGTTGTGGCTGAACACATACTTCCTTTATCTTCCTTTCTATGCAGTTGTTGGGGATTTTTTTACATCAAAGTATCTATGTTTACTGTTTCGGTACTTTCTGCAAACATCTTCATTTGCTAGAGGGTTATAGAAAGCAAACATAAAAGCCCACCAAAAGACTCAGTAAATTCAGTGTTCTGTTTGAATGAAAGTTTACATACTTTTTAAAACTGGTATTTACTATCTTCTAATTCTTTGGGGACAGTGACTGTTGAAACTATATATATGCATTCAACATTAATTAAATGTTTTGGTATACATTATAAATGTACTGACTGCAATAAGAAATAGGATTGAATGTGTTGTCTGGGGAAAGTAAGAGCCTAGGTCCTTATTCCAGTGCTGTCCTGCCACCTTGACCTCAGAATACCAAACAGACTCATTAACAGTGTCATTGGTTAAGAAAGGCCCAGCAAATGTGAGGACTGGAGTGCAATGGGTCAGGTGCTGCTTACACTCAGAAATGAAGGGTAAGGGGAAAAGTCTTGTACCTAGAGGTCCTGCTATTGCAAGGAGGTACAGACCGAGCCCATTACTGTTGGAGACCTTTCCTCACAGGTCGTAGCTTTAGGTCTACGCACATATTGTTGTGCTCTAAATATTGTTGTGCTCCAAATGTAGTTGCTCCTGTATCTACACAGGGGGAAGAATGAACATTAAAAAGGGTTTTTTATGCCCTGTATTGTGATGTGTACTTTTTCAGTTATGATATAGAAGTGTATGATGAACTGTTTCTTTTTGTGCACAAAGGAGTACAGTTTGGGGTCTTTGCACTTTTTGATAAGAGGTTGCCATTGTGTAACAAAATGGAAAACTGGAGTTCAGCTGTAACTAAATTTGATCTGCTTCTGAGTTCCTATTTAAGGTATGTGATGTCTCTGATTGTGAAATATTGCGAGTTGTCTATCCAACCTGCGCAGCATTCAGTGGAGTTGGAATACATTGCTAGTCAACACATTTGCTATTTTGCTGTTATTTGGCCAGAATTATTAGCTCATGTGATCTCTTCTCTGAATTATTCTCCACCTATTGGGCCATGTGTAATCTTAATACTGTTTCAAAACAAACACAATGAAAAAAACCCTAAACTACCTTAGTTACGTTCGTTTTCTGAAGGAGTGCTTGGTGTCTGCTATGTCAGTCTTACTCCTGTTGAATCATCTCATGTGAATCTCCTCTGCAGATAATAATTATTTACCCGTGAGAGTTTGTTTTCATTTTGTTCTGAAATGAAAACAAGGAGCAGAGGAGCTGATTTGGATTATATTGATTAAAATTTATTTTTCTTCAATAAAGTCAGATGGAATTTTCTCATGATATTAATTCTATGATGCTACTGAGGGCTTCATGTACGATGGCCACAAGAGAAAACGCATTACAAAAAGATACAATGTTAAATCCTATGCTTAAACAAACTTCTCCATTCCACCAATTCCTAAACTCATGAAGACAATATCTTTTGAGTGTGTGAGTTACCATATTTCTACAGGAGAAAGAATTGGTTAAATCCCTAAATATCTTTTTGTATCTTTTTCCGAAAGGGGAAGATACAAGCACCCCTCATTTAGAGTGCGTAGGAAATACTTAGTTTACAAAATTTAGTCTAGAATTTGCAAAGTTTCTCTGAAAAGTTTTGCATTACTTAGATCTTATTTCTGCATTTCTAGGTTCAAATTAGCAACCAAGGTGAAAAGACAAGAGATAAAGAGGGAAATTTTAAATTGACCAGTAGTATAAGAATAAAATACTTGGGATGCCAGGGATATTGAATTAAGTGTTGAGTATAATTTAATTTCACTTTCTTCTATTAATGTTTTATGATCTACTTTGACATTACTGAACGTAGAGAAGGTACGTGGATATTTTTGACTGAGTTCTACAATATCTGAGTTATAAATTCTTATCTCTTTAAAGGTCATTGAGTCAGGGTATTCACACAAGGGCACCCTAATATTACATGGGGAGGAACCTGAAATAGGCACTCAGAATAAAAATAAGTGATGTTGTTTCAAACACTAAGTTAACATATGGATCCTCCTGCCACCAGGATGCAATTTTGGCATGGAGCACCAAAAGTGAATTTCCCTTTAACCTGAACATTTAACTTTTTCTGGCTAAGTCACTGTCTTCTAACCTGGAGTTTTCAGTTTAATGCCCATGTAAAATAATACTTTTGACAAAATGTTCACACGGGAAATGACGTATGAAAAACATGCAGAAAGATGCACTTTGCCTTTTAGAAAGAATAAAAAAAAAATAATCAAGATTTCAGGGCTAATCCTAGAGTCTTAGATCAAAAATGTAATCAATTTTATAAATACTAATTCTGATGCACTTATTAAAAATGAAATAAAAGTGGAGTTAATTAAAATAAAAAAAAGGAGCCTAATGCTTTAGGAAAGCACTGTAGAGCCACTGGTGGTACAATTGCTGGAAAAGTAATAATGCCTCATGATTAGATACTAGTTTTCTCCAGCTGTGCAGTTTCCACTACACTGTTAGGAGTAGATGCTTTGTTTCCTCTAGGGTGATACAACTTGATTTAAAAAGGAAGTCATAAACTATAACATATGATACCGAGAAATAAGGTTATTAAAGGAATTAGCAGACAGTAAGCTGTGGAAGGCTGTCAGGGTCTATAAAATTAGAGTGGAAATGGTATTTGTTGACATTTGTTTTATTTTCAATGGCTGAGGACTGGAAACCCAAATAGAGGTGAAGTTTCAGGATTCTGGTAACTCGTAAGGAAGCGTGAGTGCTTCTCTGAAGACATATTGTTGAGAAAAATGCAGAAGGGATGAGAAGACTATGTGAAGGGTGTTTCTGAAATGTGTTAGCAGCCCGCAAGCAATTAAAAATGAAATTTTAGAAACATTGCCTATTAATCACCTGACAAAAGTTAGCTTTGTGACCATTTTGCAATGATTCTGGTACTTCACTGCTGCTGTTACTGTCTTCAAAAGAGTCTGCTAATATCTCTTGGCTGTACTTTGGCTGAGCAGATGCACAAGAGGAAAGCTGGCATGGTTGTCTGTGTGCTTCATAGGTTACAGATATTCTATCATCTCTTCTCATCGCTGATTTATACAGACAGCAATAAAACACTTGCAGAATTCATTTTTTCAGTGGGCTTTGGGGGGGGGGGTATATTGGGAAGATACTTCAATTTGCAGGATGCAAACTGGTATAAAAATAAGTAATTTAAGACAACCAACAAACAGCCTCTGAAAACTCTGTGCTGCTGAAACATTTGAAAATATTCTTCTTCTTCACCCCTTTTTGCCTTGGGAATCAAGGGATGGATTGTGCCTCATTGGTCCCAGAGCAGCATTGAACAGTTTTAGATCTGCTTCAAATTTTGCCCAGCTGTTCCTGGCTTGAAGAGAGAGTCTCTAACGCAACATTTCTGGTGTTCTGGCCACATGTGTGCCTTCGTGCCCAGAGCCCCGCAGATGCAGACACAGAATGGCAAACTGATTGGCCTCTGCAATCCCTTCGTGTTATAATAGATGTAACTGCACCGTTGCATATGTGGGGATGTTGTTATTTTTATTTCAGCAAAAATACTGCTGTTATCCAAATTGTTTATTTTAGGTTTGGAGAATAAATATGTGTCTGAAAAGACTTTTTTCAAAAAAAAAAGTGGTTTAATAAGCAGTGTGTTTCCCCTCTGGGGACACATGAAGGGATTAATGTGCTGTATTACACATCTCTGCATAAATCTCTCTGGGAAGTCAAAATTGATTCACTACAATTGTGATTATGTCCTGAAATTTCACTGAAAAATACTGTAGTTTCTAATCTTGCTGTCCACATTCACCATTCTAAAAGACTGAAATAGGATCATATCATCTCATTGGGACCAATTTTCTTCTGTCATATTTAAGCACTACAGAGGTTTTAACGATTTAATAGCTATATTTCACTGCTTAACAAGAGAAACACCATAATATTTCTCACCCTGTTATGAGTGTCCCTCTCCTGGTGCTCTATTATTAAATATAGATTAGCTCTGCTCAGAAGAAAAAAAAGTACTATCCTGTTCTGATGTTTTAGATTTTTCTTATTGTCCTCCCAAATAGTTAGCTGAGCTTCCTCTCCTATTCTAATCCACAGTATGATCAATCCTATTTTGAATATTTAAATGCTAAACCACACTGTTTAAATAACTTTTTGAGGAAAGAAGCTTGTACTCTGTGCAAAGTTTTCTACCCATCTCCCAGTGGCTTGCGTCCAAAAGTTATCGGAGTTGGGCACCTCGAAAATATGTATCCAGAGGAGGAAACTGGATCATTCTCCTGGAACGGAATTTGAGAAAACACTAATTCTAACAGTTGGACTGAATTACATTGGTTACAGTGAATAATAATTTCATTTTAATGATGTTCTTTATGTAGAACAGAAAATCAGAGCTAATCATATGGAGCACTTTTTTTGGCCTTCAGCCTTTTTACACTTAAGCTCTGTCAGGTAATGAACAGGAACATTCTTTTCAAATATAGATGGTATTTAATGGAGATACATAATAATTTGCCTATTGAAAAAGCAAACTCAGTATGAGAGACAAAAAGCAGCATTTTTCTCATCCTTTTTCGATTCATGAATTGCAATCACTTTAATCTTTAGGCTGGTCATGTGCCAATTGCTAAGCAGACGTTGCAAGTGAGCCTTTGAAAGCTTGCTGCCTCTTTTTTTGGGAGCAAGAGAGAACTTTGTCAAGAAAAGTTATTGGCTTGAAATAGAAATTTTCTCAAACTTATCTTGGTGGGACAGAATGTTGTGACCTTGTTGAAAACATCTCATCCTTCTGAGCAAGCGAGGAGTGAGATCAGCTTCACGTCCTGGCCTCTCTTCCAGTTTTGTGTTTATAATGACTTGTCAAACTTTTCTGGTTATCATGCATCTAAATTATTGTCAAAACAGTTTGTCACTGTGGAACGCTGATATCACCATTCTTCAATAAGACTTCTGAAAGTTGTATGCCAAGAGGAACAGAGCCTTTTTTTACCTGTGACACCTGCCAACAGAAAAAAGGAAAGAAGCACCAGGATATTTAAAGCCCACGTATCGGGTTTTGGCAGGCAATGATTAACGTCTGGCTATGTAAGACAGTAACACTATCGTTGCCACGAATGATATACCATCCTTTTATTTCAGAACTAAACTTTTGATTTAAACTTTTATGAATTTTTTTTCCATTATTTTCATTTTGAATATATGCTTTTTTCCCTGTTTTCTAGGAAGACATAAAAAGCTTTTTGAAAAAACTTTGTGTTTCTGTTGACCTATACGTTTGTGTAGCTTTCAGCTTTAGATAGTCTGGGTGAGCAGTTGACCTTTGTGCTTCAAAGGAATGGGGCTCCTTCCTCTTGCTTTCCTCCCCCCTCCAAAAAAACCCTACTTACATTTTATTTCAATGGGAATTGAATGCCATAAATCTATCAGTCAGCTTCAACATTGCAAGCCAAAGTATAAAGACTTAATTAATGGTTTGAAAACTGAATAGTGCACAGTGCCTTTTGTCCATCTTGGAAAGTGTGAGAGTGACAGGTATATTGTATTTTCTATTTCCATATCTGTACTTCTCAATAGATTGTGACTGCCAGCTGTTTCCCAATAGCCTTTTCAGGAACAGGAGGACTTTTACTCTACTGTCCATAAAAATATGCCTCTGCTGCTGCCACTAAACTTTATGTAAGTCATAAAATGTCTTTTGGCTCCAACTTGAAACACAAGGAGAATGTTTGCACAATGAACATCAGACATTGTCAATGTTAATGTGTAATGTCTGTTGGCAGAGTTGTCTGTAAAGATTTTTTAGCCAGCCAAATGCTACTTCTATTTCACTCAGAACTCACGTCTGTCATGGGATAGGAAGAATAACAGGTTGTATTAAAATTGGCTACAGGCGGTTTCATTTTTTTCCTGTTGCTAGCCTTTTGAGTAACTCCTGGCAGCAATTGGATATAAAACATGTTATTTTCAAGCCTTTTTTATCTGACTGTGGATAGTGGAGTGCCGTGCTGAAAATATTACAGCAATTAAAAAAAAAAATTGTGTGCACATGTAGCCACACACATATATATGTTCGATATAGATATCTTAATGGAGATCTTCAAAGTGATATGATAGATCTTTAACAAAAATGCATAAAGGAATGGTCAAGTATTGCAGTTAATTTCACTCGTTACTGACTTATATTATTAATATCCATGGTGACAATATTTGAATCCATTTGGATTATACTTGGAATAGAGATCTCAAGCTGCATAATTGATAGTGTGCTAAAAATGTTCTTTTGATAGATATCAAAGCTACACATTGCAAAAAAAGAAGAAATTAATCATTTTTTTCTTTTGTCATCTTTTATCTTGTCAGTTTGTAAGGCTTCAGTACTTACGATTGTGAATAATACAGATGTATTATTGCACACCTATGTGTGCACACATCTGCGTATAATTCCAATATATGAATGGTATGAATATTTTATCTAAATAAATCTTTCAGATTTTTAATACAGAATTATAAACAAGGCCTGTAATCTGTGGCAGCGATTCATGTGTGTGGGTTTTTGATTTGATTTAACAAGAAATTTCAAGAATTTTTGTGAGAATTTTCAGTTAAGACATTCAAATGAAAGGGGAGGTCTCTGTGTGGATGCCCAGGTATAAAGTTGGTCATTTTTCTATATGACACTGTGGAGCAAGCTACTGGAAAGAGATATTTTTGAATAGGGTTTTCTGAATCTAAACTATATCCAAATGCTTTTTCCAGGCTTGAATAATATTTGCATAATACGTGGAAGTAATAGACTGGAAGAAATTTACTAGTGGAATTGATGAAGAATTGGTCTTGGGACCAATCAAAAATATTTTTTCTGGAATGATCCTTGCATTAATGTTGTGCTGATGAAGACTGCTGCACAAAAAGATAAGAGGCATTGTCAGGACAAAGAAGCATTAGAATATCGTATTCAAAATAGAGGTCCATAAGAACAGTAAGAATAAAACTAAATAAAATTTACCAGTGTGAAAAGCAGATCTATGTTATAAGAAATGCTAACACAAACTTGTGCAAGGTGAGAGCTCATCCAGTGGGAAGGCTTTAGGTATACAAGTTGATAATAAGATGACTATGGTGGCCTGAGTAATAGAGCCATAAAAAGCAAATGCAGTCTTTCAAAGCACTGCAAATTATTTCCAATAGAGAGGAAAATATGCTAATATTGTAACTGCATAAAGTGTTTTTCACCTGTCTGTTGGAATACCATGCACAATCCTCGTCACTTGTGCTCAATATAAAAACAAAACCAAGGAAACAAAACCAAGGAAACAAAACCCCGACCTGATATCAAGCTTGAAGAAGAGAAAGGCTGCCAGGCACATTGGGTTTTCAAAGCCTTCCTCACAAGAACAACATTAAGGTGCGCTCCCTTAAATCAGAATCATAGAAACACCTGAGTTGGAGGAGGCCAACGAGGATCATCAAGTCCAACTTCTGTCCCTGCACAAGACACCCCAACACTCACACCGTGGGGCTGAGAGCATTGTTCAAATACTTATGGAATATTGTCAGGCTTGGTGTTGTGACTGCTTCCCTGGGGAGCTGTTCCAGTGCTCCACCACCCGCTGGGTGAAGAACTTCTCCCTAATGTCCAACCTAGCCCTCCCCTGGCACATCTTCCTGCCGTTTGCTTGGGTCCTGTCGTTGGTCACCACCTGCTCCTCCTTCTTCCCTTGTGAGAAAACAGTAAAAATGGCTATGAGGTCTCCCCTCATTCTCCTCCTCGCCAGGCTGAACAGACAAGTGACTTTAGCCGTTCCTCACACGATTTCCCCTCTGGACCCTTACCCAGCATTGTGGCCCCCTCTGGGCACTCTCCAGTAGTTTTATGTCCTTTTTATACTGGGGTGCCCAAACTGCATCCAGTGCTCGAGGCGGGGCCGCCCCAGAGCGGGACCATGTCCTCCCTCGCCCGGCTGGCGACGCCGCGCTGGTTGCCCCCCAGGACAAGGTTGCCCTCTTGGCTGCCAGGGCACTGCTGGCACATTCAGCTGCCACCAAGCAACACCCCCACGTCCCTTTCCGCAGGGCTGCTCTCTGTATATCCAGGCCTGCTGTGTCCCAGGTGCAAAACCTGGCACTTGTCCTTGTTAAACTTCAGGCAGATGGCGATTGCCCAGCTCTCCAATTTGTCCAGATCCCTCTGCAGGGCCTCTTTGCCTTCAAGAGTGTCAAAGCTCCCCCCAGTTTCATGTCACTGGCAAGTTTGCTTAGTAAACCCTCTAGTCTTGCAGTCATGAAAAGCTGAGATCCTTCCATAAATATGCCAGGGAGATCAGTACCATGTAGGGAGACAAAGTAGTTCAAGAAAATTTGAATATGAGCCAAAGAAACCAAGGCTATAAAATTACTCTGAACATACTGGGAGTTCAGGCAAGGTTTCTGTTCAGGCCTGGGCTGGAAGAAAGGTAGTGGAGTGGCCCCAGTGCTTCTTGATTTATTTTTTTGTTGTTGTCCTCGTATAAGCTTGTTCTCACTGTGAAGAATTCTGATTTTTATTTTTTCTGATGTCCTATAAATGCTTAGAAATCTCTTCTATCTTGCTGCTTTTCCATATGCTTTTCACCATTGCTGTACTTGAACAGCTCAGGATCATGAAAGAACATATTCTTCTGTTCTCACGAGACTCCTTGGCTGAGTATTTGTTCATATTTCACAATTGAGGGACTGAAGTGGAGGATAGATTTAATAGTTTATCTATATTTTTCCTCAGAGAGTCAGGAATTCAAATGAGATACTAGAATCCTTACTTGGTGGCCTGCCCCTATCCTTTAGACATAATTCTATATGGCGCATTGATAGTGATTCATGCAAGGTGTTGAGTGGTTTTACGTTTATTTTCCTTATTAAATGAGTTTATACATACTAAAAACCTACTGCAAGTAGTCAGTAACATCATCTGCCTATGGATGGAAATAGGGTGATATTGACTAAACCTTGCCTTTAACTCAGGGGGAAGAAGCAACACCCCCCCCCCCGCAAACCAACCCAAAATGCAGGAAAGAATCATGTTCTGAACATACTGAATAATAAAGTTAATTTGCATAAATAATCAGCACTGCAAACCCATATAAGCATTCAGCTACCACACTGTTCAGAAGGGAAAAATTGGGCCCAAAAGCTTTGATCTATCTGGAGCTCCTCCTCTGCAGTCAAGAAACGAGCAAATGTTTTTAGTGCTTTGCAACTGAGAACTGAATCACCGATTCTAAGCACAACAGAAAACTATAGGCAGCTGACACCGGCATTCATTTCTGTACTTTTACACCTGGGCAAGCAATGAGATTTTTCGCACAATCACGTACGGTCTTATTTTGTGTGCATGCATGGGTGTGTGCGTGAGCAGCCAATACAGACAGAGAGACCAGAGCCAAAACCCCAGACTCAGGCACTTTGAGATCTGGAGTGTTCAAAATCCAAACCAGGGCTTTACAGCTTGAGTCTTTCTCTAATATGTATCCAGACTTATGATAAATGTAGTACTTTAGAGCTAACTCTTGTTCATAAAGTAGCCACTGTTCACTCGCGACTAGAGTGTAGAAAGATCACACATTTATTTTTGCACCTGTAGACGTTTAAGCCTGCCTGCGTTTTCCGGGCCTTTATTTAATTATTTATGCCTTTGCTTGTTTGATAGATGTCAGCAGATAAATGTTTCCTAACTGGGGATGTCTCATTAGTTTATCCTTTTCATATCATTTGTCATACAACAACAAATAATAGGGAATTTTTACTTATTTGTATGACTGTATTGTTTTCACTTGAAGCTGCTTCTGTGTTTTCACAGGTGAGGTGATCTATAAATATAACCTCACACATAAATACTATCCTCAAAGAAAAGGCATATATTCTATAACCAGAGCCCTGTCGTCTTGTCATTACAAGCCCGCTGTTTTCAAAGAAGCAAGCTTGTTCTGTGATATAGAAGGTGGAGACTGGGAAGCTGGATCTGCTAAGCCTTGCCTAATGCAAACTGCTTTAGTATGCACATCACATCATGCCAGCTATACTGCAGGGAGCAGGCAGTTATCGCACAAGCGTGCATCCTCAGAGCCAGGATAAACACTCCGTTACTCTCCCTCTAAACTGCTCTTCTGGGAGGGAGAGAAAATAAATAGGGAGCGAGAAAGGCATTTGAAGTAACCTTTTTAAGAAGGAGGCAGCAGCCAATAGAACCTTTCTTTCTTTTTCTTTTTTTTTTTTTTTACCTTTTTTTTTTCCCCTCACTTCTTACTAGAGAAATTCGTGTTACCTCAGCAATTAAGGAGAAGAGCCAGCATCTAGGGTTCCAGACTGTGAGGGGGAGTAGCAACTTGTACCAGGTAGGAAGCCGTTTCAACATCCTCTTTAATTCATGCAGCTCAGTTACTACTTGCTATATGACTACGTGGTGGCTGACTTCTGGAGACCTTGTGTCTGCGAGCCACCATTCCCCGAGCGAAAGAGACCTTGGGGAGCTTTAATTGCCAATGACCTTCAGGGTATTTCTTGGAAAGAGGCTGGTACTTAGTGCTGTAAAGTAAAGCAATCTATACTTTCGACTGCTTAGAGGTGTGCATTTAGCATCAGGATGCAGCTGGGTGAAACTGCAGCTGTTATCCCTCTTCAAAACCATGTCACAAATGAGTAAAAATTAGCCATTTCATAGTAACTGAAGCAGCTGCTCTGCATTTTTAGCAACACGGCTGTATTGCTTTCCAAAACTTATTACCATAAATTGTTTGTGTGCTGGAAAGTAAGCAGATAGGCTTCAGTGTATTGAAAGTTATTTTGACAGTTATCTACTATATTTTCATAGTTGCTTATGCATATTTTATCAAGACTTTTTTAAACTTTCCTGAGGCAGCCATGTCTTACGTAGCAGATTATTATTCCTGGTAATAAATAATTAGTGTAATAATTGTAGTGAGCTGGCTGCAGTATTTGCTTTAGAGTGTTGCCTACTGAGAACGTGTGGGAGCGCAGGCACCTCTTGCAGTGTTTGAGAGCTGGGGTGGGGTAGAGCCCTAGGTCACATAAGCTCATGTTATTTGCCTTAGTGCTATGGAAGGGCAGAGGGGAAAAGGAGGAGGAAATGAGGGGAAACCTGTAATTGGGCTTGTGTTGTGCAGTGTTTTCTTTCTAGTATTTCTGTTCCTTCACACGAATGAGTGTTAGATGACATCTGTTCAACCTTTTTGCATTTTGACAGTAATGTGACTTAATAAGTCTACTAAAAGCAAGAGTAGCACTGCATGCAGGGAAGAACTAAGTGCAGAGTTTAGGAGTCAGTCCTGCAAGGGTCACCACGATGTCTCTGAGACTCTAAAAGTATCATTGCCTGATCAATTTAAGTTGCTGTCTTCTGAGTGGTAAGGGAGTTTGAGGCAAAGTTTTGCAAGGTTTAACCTTCTCTTCTGTAAATCAGATCAGTGACAGTGAATTCTTAAGGGTAAAAATATATGTGTATTTTTAAAGTGTACGCTGTGGTGCGAGCAAGTATATAATTTCTAAAGATTTAGTTGCTTGCAAGAAAACCTGACAGCAGTGTTCAAAGCAGAGCTTAAGCACCATTGCTGCAATAAAAAAATAAATACCGATAATAGTAGAGCTCTCAGATGACTGAACCCCCACAACCTCTTCTTGTATGTAATTACTTGATGCAGAAATAGCTCCATATATTTTGTTTAAAGGTATCTTGTGACTCTTATCTGTAGGAAAAAACATTGAGGATGTCTAAATCCACAGTCTTTTTCTGATGAGCATAATGAAAAAAACAGTTCTTAGAAAATGAAAATTATATCTGATACTAATAAAACCTAAGGAGATAAAAAAGAAAGGGGTTAGAAAATTACAGCTGTGAAACAGAGGTGAGATCTAGTTAGCGACCAGGGTTGGTTAGAGGACCTGGCAGCAGGTGAGAAGAGTTTTACCCTCTGTTTCTTTTGTTCTGAGAAATTCAATGCTTCAGAGAAGACACACTTAGAAAATACCAATTCAATTAGCAACTAAGATAGGAAGAAAACTGGAATGGAAAAGTGATGTCCTGACTCCTTTTATTTCTCTTGATATATGAAATATGTGATGAAGAAAATGATACCCGTGCCCTTCTGGTTTTTAACAGGTATACAGTTGATGTAAAACTGAAGTGAATTATTACCTTGAAGAGAAAAAGGGAATAGTAAGGGCAGTAAGTGGAACACTTTACTGCATTTCACTAGAAATTTCTAAAATCAAGGTTTCAGAGAAGTTTAAGGCAAATCACAGCTGGCTGGTGAGGTATTTTTCCTACATTGGTGTTTGGATATTGTTTATTCTTAAATCTCCAGTCCAAATGTTTAACCTAGGAACATGTAAAATCCTCAGACATTCTAAACAAAAAATACGTATCGGCTCAGGTGTTAAATTTTGGCTTTCACTTAAGGTTTTATTATTCATTAATTCACTGTCACACTTTGTAGGTCTCTGAGAGAAAGGAATCATCAGAAACAGTACATTGGGGATATATATGTTTCTTAGTTTGCTGTTGCTTGCAGGTCACTACATTTCTATGCGTGTGTACTCATATACAAGTACAGGTGTTGTGAGCTGCCTAGTTGGAAACGTATTGCAGATCTGAGTTTTTCCACGTTATCCTCTTTCAGACTAGTGGTGCTTTATGTAGATTTGCTTTTTTTTGTGACTCTAGTTCACCTTGTAGCTTATGAATTTGACTTAATATTTTTTTTACCTGTTGCTCACCCTACTAAAATCCTGCTGAACAAACACTGTTTTCTTCATGACTGAAAATCATTCTTTGTTTATAAAAAGAGGTTGCAGAAATCCATTTATGCTTCATCCCTACCCTGGAAGAGACTACTTTTACTGCAGGTAGCTTAGTGGGGTTTGTGGGATGGTCCTGTCCCATTGGGGAATCCTGCTACCTTTAACAGGACCCCTCAGGAGCTCAAGAGTCATTTCCAGTAAATCTATGATGTCTAAATATTTGAAAGTGTAGATGGGACTTACTGTCCCATAAATGTTATGAGTTCTCAGCAGAAATGGTGCAATTGCTTATGCTGAGGTTTTTTAAACAGAAATATAGAGTAACCCGAGTAATTACTAGCTGACATCCCTGTTTGCATTCTGCAATGTGTGGGTACCCCCTTAGGCTGGTGGCTTTAACCAAGGCTCCCTATCTCTTTATCAGTTCCCAAACCTGCTCAGCAATGCTCTTTTGAGCATCCAGGAGGTGGAGAACTGGGACTCCTCGTGCCATTGGAAAGAAAGATGAGGAAACCTCATATTTGTTGTAAGGTTCTATCTGTTGACGTATTCAAAAAAAAAGTGCAAGTACAAGTAATTGATAGGTTTTTGTGCTTTTTGAGACTTTACTGCATCAAGAAGTTAGTCTGACTGGAGAGAATGTTGTTAGTATAAGGATTATCAAAATGCAAAGTATGAAATTCTGAGTGTAGATATAATTCTGTATTATTATGGGTCCCCAGAGTGGTCATTATCTTTTGATGTAGCTTTAGTTAATTTTAATAAGCTCCTTGGTTTTTGGAAGCAAAACACTAAACACACGGTCTCAGTAACGTATGATGACTCTGCAAATTTATACATGAGGATTTCCAGACAACCTCACAGCGTGCTTTTGAGGGGAAGGGCTGCACAATGGTGCTGAACAGACACGTCCACACTCAGGCAGGGATTCTTTCTACTGTGAGCATGAACGAGTGTGAGACTAGATTTTCCTTTTTCCACTGTCAAGTTATTCGATAATGTTTTCCCAAATTAAGACAATCGGTGACTTCTGTACTTGGATTTCTATGTGTGCAAGGGATTAGAATTAATGGTTGAACTCAGGGGATCAGGATTAATGGTAAGGCTGACTAACACTAACACCACCAACACTGGACTTCACTGCCAACTTTAAGAAAACATTAAGTTACTTAACAGCACACAACTTTGAGATTTATTTAGGCATTAATTCCCAAGAAACCCATCATTATTAGCAATTAGCTGCTGGTTTGTTGGTTCCTGGACCATTAATGTTTTAACAAACTGACTCTTAATTTCTGACTCAGTAATTTCTGAGATGGGTATTTGCTCTGATTGTGTGTTTTGTGTGATATAACTTCTTTATCTACACTTTTTTACCAGCTACAGACTTGTAATTTTTTCCTTCTTAGTAGCTTTGATGTTATGTGTAAAGGCTGCGACGCTGGAGCTGGATTGTAAAAGCTATAAGCCTATACTTTAGACAAAATGTGGGGATTTTGTTGTGTTTTTTCTCCTTTAGTGCTGCTTTTTTGAGACATCTTGCAATACTATCATTCAATTTTATTTTTTTTTTTTAAAAAAAGGACTTCTCTGGCTATTTTTTTTTTTCTAAATGAAATTCTAACTTTAGACAGAAACACATCCCTGACCTGATTCAACCAGTCCTGGTAACAGTGTTTAGTACAAGGAAATTCTTCTTCTTAGGATAAGCAGAATTGGAAAAAAAAATCTTGGGATGTTTTGGCCTTCTCATTATCCTCATCCTTGTTTAGTTCAAAATTGAAAGCAAAACTGAATGATGGGAGACCCAGAAATAAACTGGAAGCTGAACAGCTACTATTTTAATAAGTTTATTCAAAGTTCTAGGTTTATTTGATGTTGTATTTCTATTTCATTGTATTTATTTTCAGTGGCCAGAAAAAAAGAGAAATAAACAAGCCAGATAACACTTTTCTTAAAGTATGACAGCTGTTTTATCTTTCTGGGCTTTGTTTTTTTGATCCAGAAACCGTCAATATCTCAGTCTGCAAGTGGGCATGTGTTAACTTTTTGTTAACGGAATTGAGGTGGGCAGCTCTACGAAGGCTGATTAGAACCATCACAAAATCTGCCATGCTACAATGAAATGAAGGGAGATGGATTTAGGTCAGTATCTAATGAGCCACATATACAGTGTTGGCAGGAAAAAAAAACCCAACCAAACCCTCAAAAGTTAAATACATAGTCTGAGTAAGTCAGAATTAAAAAGAAAAACGCAGACAGTGGCTTACATGAGTCTTTAGTCTGAATCTCACCTAGTACAGAAAATGATACTATTTTTCCAAATAAAAAGGAAATACCACATGAGTACTTGTATCACCTGGAGTTTTAAACCCTCTGAAAACACAAAACTTGTTAGCTTTTAGTATGTGTTTTATGGAAACATTAATCACCCTTGGTACAGTTGACAAGCTGTTGTTTTTATATTTATTTTAAGCAAGCGGGCAGTGTCAAGGTTGATGGCTTTTTCCAGGGCTGGTAAAATTTGTCAGGATTAAGCTTCCTTATTGGAGAGCTGCAAGGGAGGCGGAGAGATGGGAGAGCAATTTTTATTATATTATAGTGCATTAGTTTGGTACAATAAATGTCATTCTGAAGTACCTCTTTGGATAAACCAACTTATCACTGAAAGTACAGGGGGTGGGAAGAAGGAGGATTATTCTGTTCAGCATCCTACCTAGCGAGATGTACAGCAATTTGAAGTCACCAGTAAAGAAGCAAAAGTAAGTCACTGAAATTCTGAGAAAGGAATGATTTCTGTGAAGTGGCCTTGCTTTTGAGTGTATTTTCCTTCTTTACTTGTTCGTCTACTTCAGTGTCAATCACACTGATGCAGATCTCTCAGAGAAGATAAACATCATTAAAGAGAAGCAGTAAAGGTAAAAAACCCATGTTCTTACAGTAAACATCTTCATTTTGTGATTTTCTTTCTTAAAATGACAGCTATTTAAATGAAATAAGTTTTCCTACTATAAAATATATCCATCAAGCTATTGGCATTAGTGTTTTGCTGAACGTGAGGCATGCCTCGGTGTTCTGACTGACTGGTACCTTTATTTACAGTTGCCTACAAAACACCTGCCAGATTTAACATCAAATCACCGCATAACATAAAGAGATCTTTCAGTCTACAGAAATGAATGACAGGTTTCTGTTTTCTTTTGTGAAGAAAAAAGAATACTACTATAAGATACTAAAATATAAAAACAACTTGCATAGGACAAAACTAGTTTTGCTTTATTAATACTGTAGAGCTTCTGGAAAGCAGAGAGAATAGGCGCTACTCAGCATGTATAGGTAAGGATATCAGAACCCAACTTTCAAATGAATTGTGACCTTTAAGTATTCAAATATTTGAAATTATTTGATATTTGGTATATCAGTATCAAATTACCATCTAAAATCAACATTTTTCATAAGTGAGCATATATCAGGCAGAATGACAGAGGAATTACGTGTGGCACTCACATGAAACCCAAGCAGTTGTGTGATTTTATTACAACAGGAGCCAAAGGTCAGCTTCTTGGAGCTGAATTATTGGGTGTGCTGGAGTTCTAACACAGTATTCACCATTGCGTGCCTCTGTAGCTATATAGAAGAACAGCTGCACTTGCATCTGTTAATCAGGAAAACTGCAAAACAGAGGAAAAAATTAAAAAATATAGAAAAACGTGTGCCTACCTTTAAGTCTATTTACATTTTCAGAATCTGTGTTCACATTGCAGTCTTTGGAGCTGATGTACTTGGAACTTGTTACGACACTGGAACAGGTTTTCTGTTAGACTTAGGTAAATTCTCCAAGAGGCTCTTGGAAGAGCTCCAGTTCTCCCACTTTGTTATCAATTAATTACTTGATAATCGTGAAGGTTGCATAATTATTTTGAAATGTTTTGAAGCTACATTTACATTTTGAGCAGCAACACAGTATATGAGAATAGAGTCCAGTAAATGCCATGTGTTGAGGAACTACATATTCTGCAGCATTTTACAAAAAACCCGTGTTAAGAATTGGCATATATGGTCTGCATGGTGTGTACTCTGCGTCTGGGCAAGTGTGTTCACTAAGTGAACCTACATTGCTGTTTACAGGGAAGATCTGCACAGATGTGTCCTCTGTCCTCCTAAAATGATGTGGACAGAATGAGTATGGAAAGGGACACCTAAGTCCAGGGTAAAAGATTGTGTGTCATCCATGTGCGTTTTTAGAGGAAGAAGGATGTTGCGAGGCACAAGAGAGAAGAAGAAATTGTTCTCATGGGGTGCTGTTCTTTTGCCATGCAGCACGTTAACGATACCTTCTTCTGTGTTCGTTATTTTTGCACTGCGTAACACCAGAATGATTAACACGTTCCTGCAGGATAGAAATGGACTTCTGAATTTCAAAACTTTGTTTCTGGCTGCTTAAATAAACCCAGGGCAAAAAGCGACAAGTAGTTTCTGTGCTTTTATCTCCCAGCTAAGGAGTAAAAGGACCCTTTTACCACTATTCATTCTTGCGTTCGTTACTGCTGGTTGTGTGGTTAATGTTTCTGAAGTACTGATGTGTCATTTTTCCAAATGTTTCCAGGCTGTCCTGTAAAATACTATCAAAACAGTTATTCTCAAGATAGGTCATCATTCAAGTCTTTTAGCCAGAAAACTCAAAAGCAAGAGGAACAGAACTCTAAAGAACAGATTTATTTGTAACACACATAGTTCACTATCAGAGATAGTCCAGGATTTCACTTCATTTTCATGGATTTAGCACTGGTTTGTTCATCACTCAAATTTACATTTCAGTTTTTCTACGTCCTGGAGCTAGGATAACCATGCGTTTTTCTCTAAGCTTAGTTAAGAGGAGGTTTCAAGAGCCATACGTTGCTTAAGCTTAGACGTCTTTAGAGGTATACAGTGTTCATTAGGGTAACTTTTTAATGATAAATGAAGAAGCTACTCTGTATTTGATAAACGTGTTGCAGTCAAATCATATCTGGCTACATCTCCAAGCAAGAGTTCATGCTACGCGTTGTGCATGGCTACATCACGTCAGCTCCACAGTTTATAATTGTGCTTCTGCAAAGTT
This sequence comes from Neomorphus geoffroyi, assembly GCA_033558235.1. Taxonomy (NCBI): domain Eukaryota; kingdom Metazoa; phylum Chordata; class Aves; order Cuculiformes; family Neomorphidae; genus Neomorphus; species Neomorphus geoffroyi. Next base: position 6,773,131 of record JAUMJM010000045.1, on the reverse strand, counting down.
TTAAGTACGATTAATGTGATTTAGACAGTGCTGTGTACGGAGATCGTCGGAAATGTGAAAAGTATGTGAAACATGTGATAGTCTGGGTAAGTGACAAGCCCAGATGACTGTGAAATCTCTGGTAGTTTTTCAGAGAGAAAGACCAACATGTTCTTGAATATTTCTTCAAGTACTTCAAAAGCAATAGTGATATCTATTACTGTAATCTGCTGGAGACAAACTGGGATTACACCAAGAATAATGTAGTGGGGTCACGTGTTGGTCCCTCAAGAATTGCTCCTGGTACATCTTGTTTATAAATTTCAGTAATTCCCTTGAAAAGCAATTTTTCTGAAGCCCACAAAGTCTGTGGGCCCTGTCAAATGGGGAGTTTAGAATACCGTACAGGAAGAATAAAATGACCTTGAGGACTACAGTAATAGTAGCTAAATGAAATTCAATAGGACAAAGTGCAAGATCATGCACAAAAACAATACATTTCTGTTATAAGCTAGGAGCTTGTTAATGGGAAATGACAGAGGAGGAGAAAGTTACAGGATGACTGCAAGCCACCAATGCAACACATCAATGAAAAGGGCAAATACACTCTTAGGCTGTACTGGAATTTGCATTAACAAAGAAAATAACAAATACTTCAACTAGGATATGCAGAAACAATAATTTAGGATATTTTTAATAGTTCTCTTTGCTGACTTTTAATTAAGGTTAACTCAAAATAGAACAGTTGAAAAGAAAGGTAACTAGGATGTTCAGAAGAATGGGAAATCTTTCGTTAAGAGGAGAAACTAAGACTTTTTGTTTAGTCCAACCAGATAAATTTATCAATAGATGAGCATTAAGTTAAAAGATGATATAAATATATCTCCATAAAAATGGAAATATCACTGGCTCTCAGAAGTGTGATATTTTGGAGCTGATTTTAATGGTGGTCAAAAGAATCTTACCCAGCTTTTGAGCTGGGCAAATCCTTTTTTTTAAAAGGCATAAACCTAACCTGCCTGCCAGTGGTTGAAGGGAGCTAGCCACAAGGGTGATCATTTACAGTTCTAAGCATTTAAAAGGAAAGACCAATATTGAAATCACCTCTGTAACTCAGATACTACTCAGTACATGTGTGGTTCAGTCTCAGTTTACTTGGACTGTAATGAAGATGGGAGAAATCAGCATAAGTTGTAAGCTGCTGGAACAGTGTTGTCAGACTGGAAAGAGCTGCAGTGTTGTAATTACATTGACAATACAGCTTATGCTCACTGACATATTCTCTTTTTATTCTGTCTGTAAGGGACATATCCTGCTAATATATTCCTGGATATTCATTCAGCTAAAATATTTGGTGCCAATCTGTTTTCATCTGATTTTCCCAAATCTCATGTCTTAGTGGGTCCCATGTTAATCACAGATAGAGCAAAGTCAGACTTGAACTCTTACCATGTAAATAGTTCTTCACTTGAGAATTTACCTTAATGTGTTAATAGACTCCCATAAAATTACCATCTCTCCCGTCCTGCTGATCTGAATTTTTAGCTTTGTAGATGTTGGAGTTTTTTTCCTTATAATGAATTTCTTGCTGCTCTTGCTGTTTGCCACTTCCCCTTTGCTGAGCTGAATTGGTACCTTGGAAAGCAGCATCTCTTCCCTGCTGTATGAAATCAGTGGGCATGAAACAGGAGGAACTGCTTTGTCTGAACAGTCCTTTCAGTATAGCAGCAGAGAGCTGGTTGGGAAGAAAAGTGCACAAGTGAAAACTGTGGGTGACAAATGCAAAGGAGAATCTGGGTTGAAGACAGAAAAATCACGAAACCAAAAAGGTTGGCAAGGCAAAACAAGGAAAGAGGGAGGAAATGTTAGTAAAAGATAGAGCGACACAAGCATGGCAGGTCACCCTTTTAAACATTCATTTAGGCTGAAAACATTTACTATAGAGTAAAGCCATAAAATTTTAATTTCTACTGCAAAGTTTGTAGTCGATCTAAACATTATATAGTCAGAACTGTACTCTAGCTGCTCCTGAGAAGTAGCCCATGCTGTAACCACACTGAAGGAAGCTTCAAATCACACACTCATATATTTAAGGCTATTTTTAAACCAAGCCTGAAGATCTTTCAGCCTCAAGCCCGGTCTCTCCAGGCTGTTTTGCCACCTCAGGTGTTTGACCTTATTGTAGCCAGTGTTGATTTTTCCCACAATTACTCCACATCCACAGGTGTTCTGGCTTGGAAGTAACCATCTCTGTCAGGTTAGCAGGACCTTTCCACAACTGGTGGACTGTTTCTTACAGGGTGGTGTATTCCTGGAGTGAGAAGAGGTGCACAGGAGTGCTGACAGATTAGTGAGCCTCAACCCCCAAATTTTCTGACTTCACTCAGCTCTTGTGTTATACTGTAATATTATGGCATTCTTTCCCGAGGTTTCACTTTGGGCTCTGCATCAATGTAAGCTCAGTAACCTTAGGAGAACCTCTTTTGTTCTTTCACTTGTAGAATACTTGTGGCAGAGAGCATCTCTCTGATCCCCCTGCCTGTATATATCCAGGAGATCGCAGTAGAAATCTATCCTTTTATTCTACAATGCCTGAGGGTACTGGAGTAGCTCTGAGGACAGATAATAACTGAAGTTCCTCAAATACTGTCAAATGGTAATTGAGGGCTTAAACTGTGGTTTTATTGTCACACAGCAGTATTGCTGGGGGGGGAAATACTTAAGTTAGAACCCCCAAGCCTATGTTCAGAACTTTTCCCCCCTCCCATTCCCCCATTTAAGTTTTCACTGGATTATATTTTCTTCAACTTCAGTATCAAGACTTGTTTATCTTCAGTTTTGATGCTGAATTATTGATTGTACCTGGTTAATGCACAGCATTTAAGCAGGAAACAGTGTGGAGCAAAGACATTATTTTTACAGTGTGTGATTGAAGGTGATCATGTAGTAACTTTTTATAAGAAATAATCTTATTCCAGAATGATGGTTCCACTTTGCTTTTTAAAATTTGTTGACTGCAGACATGTTCCTCTGCAAATGGGAGACAGAGCAGCAATAATTTTCTATGCATACTTGTTAAGCCACTCAGTTCTAGTAGTAAGAAGACAATTCCTGCTTTAGTGGAAAGTAAGCTTGTTCATTGTCCTCAGAAAATAGATATAATGTGTCTCTACAGCAGAATCAAAGGCTGATGCAAAAAATGAAAAGAACCCCTAAAACTCCCAAGTGTGTACACAAAATGTAATTATTGCCAAGATAGACTTGATTTTGTTGACAGGTTCAACACTTAAGAAGAAGTAGCAACCAAGGGGAGCCTTGGGTTTTTGGGGAAATATTCTAAGATAATAATTTAAAACTCTAAAATCCAGTATTCCTCCTAGAAGCTTGAAAATTCTACTTTTTTACAGCATAATGTAGAGAATAGCTATATCAGAGAAAAACTAAGCACTGTAACAGATTGATTAGGGGATATATACTTCTAGAATGTTCACTCTTAGAAAAATGCATTATTATAGAAGACTGAAGGAATAGAAATGACTCTTCAGATCTGTCACCTCATCTCACACTATTCAAAATCTCTGCCTGTGCCTCATAAAGAGTTTCAGTTCTTCTCTATTAAGAATCTATAGCTTGAATTACACAGCTGACAAACTTTCATATAAATTTATCTCACAGACTATTGCTTGAATTGATTTAGGATAAAGTGTCTTACTTCAGAGAGACAAGGGTTTAACCTCTGCTTTTTTGAAGTAATTGTTTTTGATGCGGGTGTGAAGAACATACAGTTGTGTTAAAATGTGACGGTGTTATGAGTCACAGCGATGGTGAACATAGTAAAACCCTAAGTCCAAAGACAAGGTTCAGCACCATTGTTGAAGGCATCCCAAGGTGTAGCGCTGGGCCAGAGTGACTTTACATTATCTTCAGAGATAGGTTTACTGGTGCCAGGATAGACTCCTTTTGGAAGACATTGGTCACAGTCACAGATTAACTACTGGAAAAGATCTGTGCTGGGTTCACTCTGTGAGCTGCTGGTGCCAAGCAATCATGCTACGGAACTGCAGGCAAAGAGATAAAGCAGGACATTACTAGAATTGCAGCCAAATGCCAAAATACCTTATAATTACTTTTAATCTTTTCAGAGGCATTAAAAATACATTCGGTAGAGCCATTCTTGCATTTTTTCTCAGGGTAAGTGAACTTGTTAATGGGAGCACAATGCAAAATTGAGATGAACGCAGAAAAAGAGAGAACAAATGTCATGACACCAAACAAGGTGTTTCTTGGGTTTTTCAGAGAGAACTTTCCTTGACCCCCTTGCACATAATTTATTACTGAAAGTATCTAACAACTGAAAAGTGAACTCTGTTCAGTGACACTGAACATCAGGTTTTTTATTTGTAACTTGGAGTGCTGCTTTTACTGCTGTATCAGACCTGGGGTTGCTAGAAGAGCAAGTTGTAGCCCCAGAGTTTAAGGGTATGTACGACAGTTTCTCTTGTACTCTCAGGAAAAGGGGAAGAGGGGTAAGACCCGTTGTAGAAACTGCTATTGTACTGTTTGCTGCTGAATCACTTTGTTTACTCTTCTCCTTTGCTGCAGTGTTACTGTTATGCTAGTGTTTGTGGCATCTGCTCCTGTCACAGTGACTCATTTAGCTTGGAGATAAAAAGAAGCACAGTTGTGTGTTGGTAGTGGCAGGGAGGAGAGCAGTGATTCTCAGCTTTATTTCTCTTTGTTTCTCATTGGGCCCTTTTCCTCATCTGTTAAACCTAGTAAGCATTCTCCATATGCCTTTGGTACTTTCACAAATGTTTCTGTGTGGTTTTTTCTACAGTAAACTCTTTCCATCTTTTCTTCCTGCTTCTGGTGTCAACGGTCTGTTTAGATTTTAAGCTACTCAAAAAGAGCCATTTCTTTGTGTGTACTTTCATGCGTCATCCAGTAAGATGCAACCCTGCAGTTAATTGGAGGCTCTGAATAATCTTGCCACATAAAAAGATTAATTACTGATAATAGTCTTTTTGGTTTTTTTATTTTGTTTTGTTTTTTACATGACATTTTCTATTTGAGGAAAATCACAGCAAAGAACGTAGTACTTATCAATATTCGCTTTTCTTGACATGCCTGTGTGAATTCCTAAAATGCGTAGAGAAGAGATATACCGGTAGATAGAGGTGTAACTTTAGTATCTCTGTAGCTGACATTTTAACAATTCCTCAGGTTTTGTGCTAGTTGTAAAATCTCATCATTCATGCTATTGGGAATATTTTTAGGCTATTCTGTCTAGGGAAGTCGAGCTCTATGTGAGTGAAAAAGACAAAACCAGGAACGCTTCCTTCCTAAAGCATACTCTGCAAAGATGTGTTGTATGTAAAGACTGTGTCAGGAACACTGTGTGAATAATTGACTGGTAAGTGAATAATTGACTGGTCTTTCTAGCAATATCTTAATATTTTATAATATCGAGTTTGGCGTCAGGAACTGTCCTTTAACTGGCTGGTCTTTATCTTAGTGATCTGTAAACTTAGTTCTGGTGTGAAACACCGGCACAATTCATTTTTGCTAATGATTGCGATTTTTGTCAGTACTTGATATAAAGTATGACTTAATCTCTCTAGTCTTATTATTTTGCCACCATTGACTTTTTTTAAAAAAACTTTAACAGAAAAGTGCCTTTCTTTTATTTTTGAGGCCTTATCTGTTGGTTGAAGTGCTATTTCTTGATACCTAGATCTTCAGTGGCTGCACTTCCAGCAATTATAATTATGTTAGGGATGGAAATAACAAAAACCCCATGGTTTTTGCCCCACTTGGCAAATGCCAAGTTTTGTCAGTAATTTTATGTAATAAAAGTCACTCATTCCACAGTTAGCAGCCACTAGCTTCAAACACGTTAGCGCTAGACACCTTTCAGAGATGAGAAGATGTACTTTCCCTGAGAATTGCTCTATGAAGTGTTTAAGATAAATGTGAATCTGTCTTCCTGTCCCTTTTCGTGACAGCAGCAATAGGAAAGCGCCAATCAGTCGGTTAATGAATCCGTGTGATAACTTCATGACTCTTCATTTTCTCTCACTCTGTCTGTGCTTTTGGCAGTTCTAGAGATGTTAATCTCTCAACATTTGCACAGAAGAGGTCTGTGTTTGAGAGAGGTCTTTACACACTCTACCTACAAAAGACCAGTGTGTCAAAAGGCACCACCGTTGATCTGATCTGCGCCTGATTAATTCCGGTGATTCCACTTGCCTGTCCCAGGGAGCTGTCACCCTCGCCTTCCTGAATCTACCAGTCAGATGTCACTTCGGGTGTGATAACAGCTCCATCATGCCTGTCTCTGCTGAGCTGTTCTTTATGCATTCTCTGTGCCAGTCACGGTTCAGAGCCAGGGTCTGACTTGGTCTCTTGGACGGTTGGGCTTTCGCTGTTGTCTGTGTGAGGCGTGGGATGGTGAGGCACTGAGGCTGAACCCCTGAGCCTGGGCAACATAAACACCCTTACTTCCAGTTCTCTGCTTTTGCCTTTGTTTGGTTTCCAGTTTCAGATGTTCTTTTTAAGATGACACTGATTTTATACAAACCACTCTTCAGCCGTATTTTAGGATTCAGAAAGTCTAATTTGGTGCAAGAGCTTCTATCTTGCCCCTTTGTGGCAGTACATTCACACTGAAAAGCCTTTCTGTTAGACAACAGGCACAGGTTTTATATTTGCATACAGTGTGAAATGATCCTTAGATCACAGAGTTAAGGGATTTTCTTTTTTAATAAACGTCTCTCTCCAAGACTGGTCTTTATTTGTGGATTGGCTGACAGTTCCTTGCAAGATTTTTGTCTGAAAAATCCACTGATACTTAACTAAGTCAATCTTCATTGAGACCGTGATTTACGATAGTTGAGGGGGAAAAAAGACTGGACACTGGTAGCAGTAGTGAACTATTTTCTCATACCCACATATATTTTAGTTGTTCATTTCTTCACCATTTTATCCTCATGTATATAAAACCCCATAGACTCAGTAATGCTGGAATAGGTATAAAAAGGGCAAAGATCAAAATTATGAAGCAATGGGAGATGTAGGACTTCTCTGGAAAATTATGAGTAACAAGGTAAGTTGAGAACAATCCCACTCTTTTATATACTACAAAAACTGCTTGCAGGATGGTGGCATTTGCTAATGAAAACATCAAGCAACAGAATTTAAAGAAACAGAAAAAAGTCCTTTACTAACATTCAAAAACTCTGATTTTCTGTGCTATTTAACTGTAAGATACAAAAGTTTGTATGTCTTTAGGTCATCAAAGGACTACATAAAACCCCAAATCTGCTGAAGTCTATCAGCCCAAAGGTGTAATCTCTGTCTTAATTTAATCATGAAGCTAAAACCTAGAAAGATATCAGGGAGTTATCACCAAACATTTTCAATTCTTTGAAACTTTTATCACTTTTTGGCAAGACTTCCTGATATTGCATTGCTTAGGAAATACTGTTAATGTTTTGATATAAAAAAGGACAATTTTACTGTCTTGAAATTAAACACATGAAAATAATCCTGATTTTTCTATCTTTATAAAAATGAATAGTTTTGGATATAAATATATAAATTGAGCAACAGCATTAGGGAGAAAATAAGTACTGAAGTTGCTCAGCCACTCTTTCGCAATTGTTGGTTTGTTTGAAATATATTTTTAATCTGTTCATAATTGTTTATACTCCTTGATTTTCATAATAATTGCTGTGTTATTACAGTAAGTCAAACCCACCCACAGTGCATAGATACAATCAATGCATACTCTGTAGAGCAAATAATAAAGTAAAAATTAAAGTTTCTAATGATCTTGCTGATATTTTCAATTTTTACATAGGTAAATTATTATAATTTTTAATTTCTGAATTAATTTGAATTAACAGCATGGGTAGTGCTTCAGACTTATAATGCTTTTCGCATAAAACCAGAGCAAAACCAATCATTCTTTTCTTACTTGATATTGCCACCAATCTTATGGGAAGAAATTGTTTCTGCGCTATGAGGATTTTTTTATTATTATTATTTTTTCCCTAGGCTATTTCTTAAATGCAAAGTGTGTCACTGTATTATGTCCCAGCGCATATTTCAATGATCAGGGTGTGATGGTTATAACACTGTTGATCTTATTGTAGTGCTGTGAAATGAGTAAGTAAGGGCTGACAACTGGCAGTGAAATCAATAGGTGCTCTTTGAAGGCACTGCTCATTATCGCTGGACACAATAGACCAGAACTCACTGTTTGTGGCAGGAGACTATTTCAAATGCTGCCAAGGTCAAAGCCAATACACTACCTAGCCTTTTAGCTTCCTTGTATGGGTGAGAAAACCCAACACAGTGCAATCACTCTCACGTATGGCAGATCAGTTCAAATTTTCAAATGAGCCAACACCTGCAGGCGCGTGGGGAGCGCTTTTAAGAGCCAGTCCACTCCCAGCGTTCTCTTGACTGATCTCTGTGGAGGTGGAGGTTGTGCTAGCAAGGCTGAGACACTTCTTCCCTTTCTTTGCTGTGTTTTGGAGGCTGGGCACGTTGACCTTTTCACAGTTCAGCTCTCTCCTCTAAGTAGGTAATCTCAAACCTGTGTGACTTGATGGGCCCTCCTTCGACCCTTGCCTGCCCCTCTTCTCTGGAGAAGGCCAGAGACGTTAGACGTGAGCAGACTCCTGCGGGCAGGACAAAGCAAGGCCCAACAAGGTTAACAGCTGAAGAGCGAGGCCTCTGCGATGGAAAGGGAGAATAGTTGTGTGAAACCCTTAGAGTATTAAATAAATGCAGGAGGCCGTTTCGGTCTGGTCCTGGTATGTGGTTGTGCATAGCAATAAGATGGACTCTGCCCTGTTTGCTGTGGCCGGCTAAGGAGGGGCTGGTGCAAAGTACACAAAATACACAAAATGCACAGCTTGATGAAATGTTAAATGCTTCATTAGTTAATGTCTTAGTAGGACTTTGGAAGCACGCTACAGAGCCACTACGTTTAAAATAGGATAATTTTAGAGTGACGTTTAAGCAGCTTTGAGAAAGAAAGTGTAATTTTACTTGAAGATGCATTGTAGTTTTTATCGTTTGGACAATAAACAGGGCATTGGCTGCAACAACAGTAAAAGCCTAGAACAGTTAAAATTATGCCAGGTTAAACTTCTGCCAGCAAATCGAGTAACCCAATGTACAAACCCAAAGTACTACGTCAAATAATAAATAAAATAGAACAAGCCAGCTTACAATCACAAGGAGATTATGTTCTTAATGCCATAAGAATGGATAAATGCACTATTTTCTGCACTTGTACTCTTAGATATGTGCATGAAAATATACTTTAAGCAGTCCGTACATTAAAAATCCATAATACTTTATTAATAATATAAATACTAATTTAAAATTCAATATGAACTGCTAAACACGATAATGCAAAGGCACAACACACACTGTGGTCTAGCTTCTGACAGTGGTCTTTACGAGTTTTTGTTATCTATGAACTATTCGCAAGATGGTTGAAACGTGACTGAATGCAGGAAGGTATTTTCATTTTGTATAGCTCAATGTTCCTGAAAATGCTTTATCTTGGAGCAAAACGTTAAGAATATCATGAAACACTTCATGTGCTAGAGATACATGGGTCACCTAATTGTTTTTCCTTTACAATAATGCTCTGCTCTTTGTCAAGGGATTAATTTTTCAGGCACTAGGGAGCAATAGTTCTTCACTCTTCTGTTATCCATATTTTCTGCTCTTTCTGATTCTCTTTGTACTTTGTACCAAAGAACAAGTGGAACCAATCCTGGGGTACTCCGGTACTCCACAGCTGATGCTTCATTTACGGCAAATGTCCCAGACATAGTGGCCATATCTTCTTTGTTGTCATCATTGTTATTTCAGAGTCATCATAGTTGTTCTTAAAAAGAATAATAAAAGTTTTCTCAGAATGGTAAAAGAGAAGGTAAAACAACTAGATGATGCGAGTCATTGCTCTGTATTTTTCAGCCAGGTGTTTAATGCTTTTTATTCCTGACAACACTGTGAAAATCTAGCAGATGTTATTAAAGGCAGCCTTGTTCCTTTCAGCCTTCCGTACCAACAACTTTAAGTTATTTAAATGATATGTGCCTAGAGTATATATGTGTAATTGTGACTGTAGTGATGTGGTGGAAAAATGACCACTGAAAAGTAATAATCTCACATTTTTTTTTTGCAAGGGAAATATGCTGAATGTGCTCTTCTTAATTGAACTGAAAGCTGACTGAAGCATAGCAATGGCTTTTTGGATAAAAATATTGCCAATTTTGATTCCTGCAGGATTGTTTGTTATGAGCTGGGTCTGTGATCCTGTTATGGCTTCAAAATCTTTCAGGGAATTTTTCTCTCCCTTGCCAACACAGGGGGTTTTAGGACCCAGAACGGGTGCAGGGGGTAGTTTGATTACTTAGAGTTGCAGCTTGATGTTTGGGCAGAGGTGAGGTTGGATGGGAGGGAGAGTTTTCTTCCAGTTGATGCCACTTCTGCTCCATGGCTGCTGTGAGCAGGAACTCCTTTGACAGCTGGTACCCTACACCACCACCCCCGTGCAACACAACACTGAGTCCTGCTGTCCATAAATACAACTGCACCCAAAGGAGCAGGGATAGAAGTTAATTCTTTAAGGTTTTTGTTTATAGTGTTGTTGAGTGTCCTGTTCTGGTTTTGGTTATATACATACATATATTTGTAGTTAAGAACTGCTATCCTTCTCTATACATTTTTTCCTGATTAAAATCTCTTAATTTCAGATATGCATCTTAGGTTTCCTTTAAACTGAGATGGATCCTCATTAGGTTAAGCTTTAGAATAGTTTGATAAAGCTGTGGTGAAAATTTTTATTTGAGACTTTTCCTGCCTCTGCCTTAAGAATTTTAGAAGCACCCTAGAATACCTCCTTCAAACACATTAGATTTCAGAATTTATCTAATGGGTCTGACTCAAGACTGCTTCATCTCTGCATTATCCCAGGTGCCCTCCCTGCTTCTGTCCTTTTCTCCTTTGCCCGCAGTGCTGGGCCATCGGCTTAGGGATGATTTAGGTAACTTCCTCTGAGAATTCTACGCACTGAAATGAAACAATTTTCAATGTTGCCTAGTTTATCTTATAAGTACAAATTTTCCTGCACACTTAGTTGCCCCTCTGAACATTAAATAACATGCAGTCAGGCGGCTTGTCAGGCTGTATCGTTACTGTATTTGTAACACCCTTTGTAAAGTGAGCACTGTGCCATTGCATAGCTGCTCAAGGAAACAGTTAATAGGGTCATTGCCTCATTTATCTGGAAGAGAGAGTAAAATTGATGGGTAGGGCATTGACCTCTTATGGAGGTTAAAAAATAAGTTGAAAAATCTGCCCGTTAAAGATGTGCTATACTACTAGGTAATCCACAGCAACGGATAACGGATTTGTAATTACATTGAAATATTTCACTAGAAGGGCTATATTCCTTTAAACTGTTTTCCAGTTGTCTATGCAACATGCATCTTGACAAAATAGTCAGTCTAGAGTACTGTATGGACAACTTGACGTATTACCTTCAAACTCTCACTACTTTTGGTACATTTATGCTGGCAGTGTACAATTTTGTTTCTAGATTCTCATGCCAAACAGCAGATCTCTCTGATTCACGGCTGTCAGAAATGCACATTACAAACTGCTTCAAGAAGTTGTATTTGGAAGTGTGACTTGACAGTGTGTTGGCTATTTTTAAGAACTATATTGGTTTATACATAGTGGAAGTGATTAGGAATACTTTTGCTTTTTCTTGTCTCTTTGCTTCCACATCTTTTTCTCCTTCCAAAGTTTTGTCAGGGGTTGTCGCTCAATCATATCTTCAGTGCTTTCACTTCGTCATTCTCCTTATTCGGTGCTGTAACCTCCAACTTGTGCATATTTTTCTCAGGCGTTTTTCCCAGTTTAGATACAGAATTGCAGATGGAAAGATAGTTGTACAGAATATTAGCTTATACTAGTATTTGCCAGCTATAATTGCACACATGAATTATGGGTTTCAAATGCAAAAATAACTGTGAAGAAATTGTAGATGAAGTGGGTATACTTCACTTTAACTCTTAATACGGCTCATTTTACACTTCCTATTTTCATTTAAAATAAAAACCCCTGAATTTGTTTATTCACCTGCACACTTGTCTACTCAAACTTATTGTCATTGCTATGCTTGTAACACTAAATCTCTTCTGATTATGTTAGTGCAATGGATTTTTGAGAACATCTATTTAAAAATATCCTCATGGTTTTAAAAAGTAACAAGAAATTAATTGAATTGGTATTTTGAAATTAACTGGGATTTTACCTACTTATTTTCCTGATTCAGGAATATAGTTCTTTGAGATGAACTAACCTGATAGGTATCCGTCCTTGCTGAAATTAGATCTAGCTTGCCAGGACTCAGTCTCTCAAAGAGCTGAGACACTCCTTACAGGTTAACTGATTTATTAATTCCTAGTCAATTAGACTAGTTCAGAGTCAATTTAAACCGCCAGTCATTTGGCTTACTGAGGTTAATAGACCATAGGGGAGGTCCCAGTTCAGCATGTCATAAGCTCTGTGGACTGCACTTCCGTTCTTCTCCTGGGATGTTTTCTTTTTGTTTGCCAAATGACTTTACCACCCAACTAATCATGATTCATCTGAAAATACTACCTTACATGTTATTTAATGAATGCTTTAGTTTTAATGTGATCCAAAGTAACTTAAGTAAATCTATAATTACTTCTGAGTTGTATTAAAAACTCATGACCTCGACGACCTATACTCTTAATTCTTGTTGCCGAGAGACGTGATGTTTTCCTAATAACTACTGACAGCAAATCACATTTAGATTCTAGATCACTGTCAAGTGAGGACATGGATTCCAAAAAGGTCATTTGCTCTTGTGTAAAGGTGTGGTAGTTGGGAGAATTTTTGCACAAAATTTCCTGGTATTTAAGAAATTCAGGGAAAATCTATCACACATTTGAGAAATACCTGTTAGAGTAACCTATATTCAGATACAGCTCCAAAGTGTACTTCTCATTGTAACTTGTACTGCTGGACCAATTCAGTTTTGTAGACTGATTATATTTTCAAAAAGCTTTTTAGAGACAACAGTTGCCAGAACTGTTCTACAGCTGAAATGTTATGGAAGTAAAAGAAGCAGGAAAGTAAGCGAGACCATGGAGGCATGCTGTAGATCTGCACTTAAACCATGTGTCTTCCTGCGTTGCCACTGGGTCTTTTAATTATTCTATTTTAATGTGAGAGTTTAAATTAAAAATCTGTTAGAAAGCATTGTGCTGTATTTATATCAAAGCTTCAAAGTCTGCCTCGTTATCAAGGCTTACTTCTGATATTTTTTTATCCTCTTTTATCTTCTTTCTTTGAAACAAAGGTATTTTGAAGTATAAACCAGGTAAAGTATCTTTTCTAACAAATTCATGAAAAGGAAGCTGAGACAGGAGATCTATAAGGTAGATAAAATGCAGAAGAGTAGCATTTGAAGGGATTAAATTAAAAATGATAATGGAATTGTGCCAAATTATAGGGAAACAAAAAAATTATTTTGCTTGGTTTACATATCAGAAATTAACGTCAGGTACAATATTTAAAAATATGTTTTTAACAATTATACAAATTATGTTGAAATTACAAGTCATTCCTTCAAGACTTTTGAACATAGACCAGACCCATACGCTCAGGCCTGATAAAGACCTGTAGAGACACAAAACTTCCCTTTCTGCTTCATATAAGTAAAGAGTTCTGGACTTACAGAGCATCTTTCATTGAATAACTATTTAAAGAGGTGGAAGTGCAGTTATTTTTAAGTGTACAGAGATCCTACAACTCTGTTGTGTACCAAGTGAGGAGTAGCTCTGAGCTTGTTTCACAACTGATGTTCCTTCAATATGATGACTCATACACTTCACTCAGTTATTCCCAGCTCCACCTTTGGTTTACCTTGCTTTTTAGGAAAAAGAGATTGTTTTATACTTTATTCTGACATTTTTACTATCTGCTTTCTATTTAATTTGAGGATAGAAGAAAGCACCTGCAACGGAACTCACTAACAACTCTGACTCATTCATAAATTTGGAATAGACAATTCGTTGTATAACTATATGATAATCAGTGGAGTATCTGAAAGAAAATACATTTGAGGCAGTATTCCACTAAAATACTAATTTTTTAGAAGCCACTTATTCCTTGAGGCTTGTGAAATCAAGGAGATAGGTAGAGCTAGGACAGAGAGATGTGTGTTTCTGGTACAAAGGGAAGAGTGTAATGAGAATTATTGCTTTAGCAGAAAAAACCCACTGCTAATTACAAGAGATTTACAAACATGGTACCACTTTAACATTCACCGATGAGTTAGCACTTTGCTTCAGGAACGTGTTTGAGGGCAGCGAGGGTTTGTGGGTGGATAGGACACCCCATAAGTGCTATTAGGTTCAGCCACGGACTTTGAGGAGTCCAGCAGCTGACTGTAAAATGAGCACTAACCTTAATAAGTTGGTAACATCATAAACGTTAAGCTGCGAGGAAGATTACTGTAACCGGTGCCGTCTTTGAAGCAGGGTAATTGCCACTTCAGGTCCATCAGGACGTAAATGAACACAAACTCACTGGTACCGCATGTAGGAGTGTTCTCAATTAACTTCATTCCCCCTGGTCATTTTAACGGCTCGAATTGAATGTCAACGCTGGTCCCTGGAACGTTAATGGCACGGGGGGGGGGTGGAGGGGGTGTGAAAAGGAAGTGCAAGGCCACCACTCTGTTTAGAGCTGGGTGTAGCCGATGTTTTTCTCCCTTCTCTGCGAATGCCTCAGCTTAGAGAGAAATGTTTCCTTAAGGGCAGGTGCTTAAGCTTTGACACCTCTGCAGGTAATTGGAACCTGCTTGTTGAGGTGGTTGTGCTCCTGGTTTACAGTGCAGATGGATTTTTACAAAAGCATCAGAGGGAGACGCTACTTTCATGACTGGAATTGATTTTATACATTGATATACATAAATTGATATACATAAACAGGCAGATGGAATGGGAACAGGCAGAACTGTGTCCTTACCTGATTTTCACTTTGAACTGTATTGTGCGGGAGAGAGACTAAGAATGCAACTCTGAAAGCTATTAAAACATCTTGTTACCTTCTGGACAATAATTCAGGAATTAAATGTGTCTTTAAAATAACCCAATGACATATTGACAGAAAGTTTTCAGGAAAATATCCTATTCTAAGATCCAGCCAGCATGGATCACACATAAACTAGCGAACCCGCTATTCAGAGCTGTGCTGATGTCTTTAATTACACCATCAATTATGCTAATTTTAATGCATACTTGAGAATGTGATAAAAATAAACCAAAGGAGATTATTCGTTAGCTGCAGTTTCATGGCTGAAATTGAGTTGAACACTTAAAATAAGTCTGGATGAAACACTACATAATGTGCCACAGGGAACAATTCTACATGGGCAGCAAGTAGAGCAGGGTAGGAACTAATAATTCTTCCTTCTTAGTTCTATTTTATGACTCCTTGACAAGAAAAACTAGCTCAGATTAGTCTTTTTTTCCTTCTTCCTCTCTCCCACAGGGGCTGTGAGCTCTTAGCTGGAGCCAGGACAAAACTGAACACTTTTTAAAGAAGAATGTCATTGCAGTAAGAAAGCTCTTTGGTTTTTGGATTTCACAAATTTATATACTCAGTGTTGACTGAGTGATTTTAGTGATATCAGCAGAACACATTGAGATCCATCTCTTGTGTTGAGTCTGTCTGTTATCAAAATCTGCTTGTCCAGATCTAGTTTACTAATACTGTAAATCGCCCCTGTATTTTTATAGTTGCATTTCTTCCAAATTGCTTTTGGAATACTTATTCCATTTATCAATGGACACATCACTGAAATCAGAAGGTTTCCTTAGGTGCGTGTTGAAGACAGCTGGATTTGTCTGACTTGCAAACATAGAAACTGAAATTTCACATAATGCCCTGCAAAAGGGAAAAACTTCAATAGTAATAATTTTCCCTTTCAGGGAAAATACTTCTATCATTTGGATCTCAGTGAGCAGCTCACAGTCTTAACCCAGACCCTGAATCTGGGTTGATGCTCACTGTAATATCTACAGTTTACCTTCCATGAACTCAAAAATCCATTCTTCTGTAGTACATCTATACAATGGAATCTATTAAAGCCTGCAGTGTCCTAGAGCCATTTGCAATTTTCATAGTAGTCCTCCCCAATGTTTTTTTTATAATGACCTTATATAGGATACTTCATAACTAAGAGAGCTCTAATATCCTTTTTTAGAAATAAATTATCTACTATTTAGTTTTCTTGAGGTCTAAAAGAAGTACCAGGTTTTAAGTGGCAAAGACACTAAGCAAACAAACAGGAACTGTTTAATTCTGGAGAAAAGCTCCTCTTTATGTTTAAAAAGTTTTGATTTAATAAAATTCTTTTTATTAAGATACTGTGAAAGGCAGCGTAAAATATATGCTGTGAATAAGAGTACTGGGGATTTTCAGGAGACTGTAGAGCAGAACAGTACTTGGTTGTGTTATGCTCTGCAGAAGCCTTAGAATAAAGTACTTTACCTCATTTCTGGGATCTTTGTCACTCGCCAGAAAAAGAGCCCCATAGACAAGCAAGACAGTGACTGAGGGGGGCAACCTTTTAATCAAAGCTTGCAAATAAGTGACATCTGCTAAAATCCTAAAGTTTCACCCTGTTGTTTTCCTTATTCCCCCACCCCAAAAAGCCACCAAAGTAAACAAACTCTGAATTAAAGAGTATTTCTCAAATATTTGAGTATATATAAGGCTCCTGGTAGTCAACAGAGCAATGGCAATGGATGCTAAACATAAAAAATGGGAGTGTGTGCTGCAGATTGTGAGTGGAGGGGTGAGGAACCTGAAAGATGCAGACGTCTGAACAGGAAGAAGCAGGTGCTCCTGGACAAGGGCAATCTTCTAAGACAATTGTTTATAATGGTATATGAGAGTGGAAAATTCGTTTTTATTTTTGCAACCGTAATATCTTTGCTTTATTTTTTGAAAGTCATTACCCCATGATGACTCTCCAGTAAATAAACAAAATTATAAAAGCCATCCAAACCCTTGACTATAACTTCTGATTCATAACTTTGCTAGAATTTCCAGCAATTACCCTCTTCCTATTTTCAAAACTGTCATAAAGGAAATTACTGTGGCAAATATTGACTTACTTTTAACATCCCTGCATTAACACATTCTTATCTTTAAGCTTTTGGAGAGTTTTTCTCGTTGAAGAGAAAAATCATTGGATCAGAGAGAAGATGATAGCTTGGAAACAAATCCCTTTCTGCCTGTGACTGCTCTAGAGGCAGAGCTAATAGGAGGTGCTAATATCAGGCTTTGTTTGTCCTGCTGTGCAAAATAAAGTTGTTCTGTTTTGCATGTGGCTGTAAATGCTACCTGGTGGATATACACAAAGTACAGTCATTATTTCAAGATTATAAGGAACTGCTGAATCTTTTTCTAATCAAAAACAAATACAAACCCACAGAATGAATCAGGACTTTTCAACTTACTTGAATTTTAGTTCGGCTCATCCACTGATACTTAAGAACTTTTTTGAACCATTGTTTGGACTTGGTGACAGAGTCAAGTTGTTCTTAAAATTAAGTTTATGTGTAACTTATTCTTTGGTTGAAAAGAGGAGATGGTGGCTTGTTGCAATTCTCTGAGAGAGGAATTTGCTTCTAGACCTGAGTGTGAGGTTCCTGCATGGAGCTATTAGCAATAACGTTGTGTGCTGTGGGGTGATGCACGTGATACGGTGTCACATCCATCCTGAAAAAGACAATGAAGTGTTTTGGTTTGAATATATTTGAAAGATTAGTTCTTTCTTTCTCACTTAATGTATAACAAGTCAGTGTGTTTTGACAAGAAGCTTAAAAGCCAGTGGAAATAAACATGACATTAAAAAGTCTATTTTTCTCTCATACACACACAGAGTGATATAAATGATAATGAAAATGTCAGTTTTGGAAAGGTTACAGAATGATAGCTCAAAAGACACTTAGCAGCTTGCTGAGCTCCCGACTACAATACTAATTGGTGACAGTGTGCAAGTGGCCTTCAGAGAGGAGAAATGAATGTGTCCTCAGCAAGACACAGACAGTTACCAGGCTACCCAAAACTGCAGGATCCACTGAAATAATGTTTGTTTTCTGCTAGTTTTTTTTTTTCTTTTTTCCCTTTACTCCTTCCTGTTCCTCTTGTTTTATTTATTTGTAAAGAATGAGCTCCTACACGAGCTGTGTCCAGCACCAGTGCCTACACGTATTTCTCTGAGACACAGCAGCATGCTAGTTGCTTAATTATCTTATTACTGAAAAAACCCTGATCTAATATTGAGTTTCAAACATGCCTATTTTACCTAGAAAGTATTGCTTTCTAGGAGAAATACAAATCTGAGACATTCATTTTATCAAACCAAGCTAGTGGCAAATAGACCAAAAAAGGTTTTTTTACCTGAAGTATTATCAGGTTTTATATACTTGCATAGTTTTTGTACTAATAAATTCCGTTGTTTTCCCTGATGTGAGACCCTTCTTGCTCTCCACTATGAAACTGCAGTTCCTGTGTTAGCTTGTCTTCCTTGAGCACCAGGTCCTAAGAATGAGGGGTAGTGAACTTCAGAGCAATCATTGCTTCTTTAGTTCAGGATTCTATGTTGTGGTTTAAATGCAAACCTCATTCACAGCGGCAGAGGCAGTTGGTCCAATGTCCTATTTCCTTATTTATAGCCTTTAAAAATATATAGAATAGTGAACTGAAAATAAAATAACAATTTTTATATGAGTTGATACTTGTAATCCTCATGGCTGAAGAATGGGAGTTATCTTAAAAGCACAAGATCAAACCCTGCACCATAAGAATGGGATTCAATTGAACTAATCAGTTGTTCTAGCCCTGCGTTGCACTGACAGAAAGCAGAGAAAGCTCAGAGAGGCTGTTTAAAAAGCAACATTCAGACTTCATAAAGTTGTAATTTTATAGTTGTAAGAAGTTTTTCAGAATGTAAATAAAACTGTGCAAAATATGCATCCTTGCATTTTCCGTTGGAAACTATTTTGAGTCCTTATGACCAACCTGTACAGTTTGCTCTATATATCTATACAATGATCTATAGAATTTTGCTAGGCCAAATTGTTCTTAATTAGATTGAGGAAATCCCCTTACCATGGATATGCCCGAGTTGTGATGACTATAAGCCAGCACGGGGCGTACCTGCATAAGGATACATCTCTTCCCTCTGCTGTTACTGTCTGTTCAGTCAGATCTGTCACTCATCAAAAGATGCTGTGTGAAAGGGTGGCTGTCGCACATCAGTTCAATGATATGAACAGGTTCAAAATGAGAGGAAAGAAATAGGCAGATACTGGGGCTATTTCTGAGCTTGAAACCATCCTGTATTTTTTACCCCATGTTTAAAACTGCAAAATTATGAGGCTGTGTCCTCCTGCTCATATGGCCTTAGGACATGGCAGGAGGAGTAGGAGCAGCAGCATAAAGTGTATTGTGGAATCATAGAATGTCCTGAGTTGGAAGGGACCCACAGGATCATTGAGCCCAACTCCTGTCCCTGCAGAGGACAAACCCCAACACTCACATCATGGGGCTGAGGGCATCGGCCAAATGCTTCTGGAATATTGTCAGACTGACTGCTTCCCTGGGAGCTGTTCCAGTGCTCCACCACCCTCTAGATGAAGAACCTCTTTCTAATATCCAACCTAGCCCTCCCCTGGCACATCTTCCTGCCGTTTGCTCGGGTCCTGTCGTTGGTCACCCGAGAGAAGAGATCAACGCCTGCTCCTCCTCCTCCCATTGTGAGGAAGCTGCAGACTGCTATGAGGTCTCCCCTCAGTCACCTCCAGGCTGAACAGACCAAGTGACTTTAGTTGTTCCTCATATGGCTTCCCCTCTAAATCCTTCATGAATTTCACGACCCTCCTCTGGACACTCTCCAGTATATCAAGTGTTCATGAAAGTCGATTATCCTGTTATTTTTGTTTGAAAAACTCCAGAGATTCAGTCCAGAAAACTAGAGCAGAAGTGTTTAGCCTAGCAGCTGCCAAGATGTTTCTTTTTCTGTCATTTGTTTTTGTAGAGTTCATTTTTTCCTTTAAGTGTTTTTATGCCCTAAACTAGATCTTCAGGGTCAGTTTTAAATAGGTGAATAGATTTTTTTGTCAGTAATTCAACATTTGCAAGGATTCTTTCAATAACAAGGTATGCTTGCTAGTGCTCTTAGTAGGGAGAAGATGTCAGGAAGGAAATGCTTTTACATTTTCGTAATTATCATGGTTCACGTTTTTAAATGACAGCATTTTACAGCCAAGTCATATGATGTATACATACAAAAGACCCTCTCCAACTGATGTGGAGGTTTTTATTCACAATCTGTTTTCTGAGACTTGGGTTCCTTTCTAGGGTTGGTTTTTTTATTTTTTTCAGTCGTGAGTATTAATGTTTTACTAAAAATATGGTTCTCGTTATTGTAGATAGCACTTAGAACTGGAATAAAAACGCAAGCTGTCTTGAAATCTAGTAAGAATATGAAATTGAAATGTGAAATATCTTTACTTAAATTAAACCCTGCAAAAATTCCACAAAGCAGCATAAGCTGGTGTGGTGGTGTTGATTGGTTGTATTGCTACTGCTCTTTCATATTATAAGAGGTTAACAAAGATAACAGTTATCATATCATATCCCATACTGGAAATTGGTATTATGCTTCTAATGTTGACAATCTTTTTACACTGGAGTCATTTCAAATCTTGTAACTGATCAAAACCACGCAGGGCCTCGTGCCCTCCTTCTTAAATAGACAATATACTGTTATCTGCAGTGTAGTTTTAGTTTGAACATGTTATTTACCAAAAGCCAGGTAGTGAAGTTATTAAAAATATAAAAATGGAATTCTTATCCTCAAGTAAATTTAGGTCTGAATCACTACTCCAAAAGTTCCTGACTGTGGATTAAAAATAGCTTTGGATCCAGTTGTGATGTTCATGTTTTTAAACAGAGGAAATTCCTACTGCTTTCAGTGGAACATTCTTTTGACCTAAGAGTGAAATTGCAGTACTAAAGTGTTTTCAAGCCAGATGAAGATATTGACTGAAAATCTCAGAACACTAGCAAATTTTGGTTTTTGAAAAGATCTGAAAATAAACAGTGAAGTTTCTAATCATGAGTCTTCAAGATTTCATTTTAAAAATGAAATTTAAACTCTGCAAATCAAATAAAAACCCCCATAAAGGGGGGCTACCAGTGAAAATCCTGTGCTATATGTGCCGCTGGCAGTGCAGCCCAGCCAGGATCACTTGCTATACTTTTTTCCCTGTGGCTCTATCTGGAGCACTACCCTCATTTAACCACTTCTGGCTCAAGCTTGGAATTTTTTTCTCCAGTTCCTCCTTTCTCAACGTGTCCAGAGACCTTTAGATCAAGCAGGAACATAAATGAATGTCTAGGTGTCACAGCATCAGATAAAATGAGAGCATGTAAATCAGGATAATTTATGGAGGACAGAAGAAAGCAATTCTCAAAAAAAGTGATAGTAACGTAGGATCCTTTATTTCGTTACAATACATAATCTGCATATACCTACATTTATATCGTGTTGTGTATCATTCTTGGGCTTGACTCCTAAACTCTGTTCTCTCCTAATCAGTGTTGTAGATCTTCTTTTAAGCTGATTTGGGCTGGCTTTCATTATGTTCTTCATATTCAGGCTGGCATTCTTTGATTAGGCTAAAGCTAAAAGTGAAACTGTACTGTATTGACTATAAGCCATGACAAAAAAAGAAAATATATACTGTTAATATTTTCTTCTTACAGAACTCATAAAAGTACACAGTTAAGAGTAAAAAAAAGCAGCAAACAAGCTTGGCTTACCTGTTGATCAACCTAACAAGCTGTGTTCACTCACATGAGAGTCCCAGAAGAAATAACCAGAACTGATTGTAATCACTTGGCAGAAAAAAAGGTCTCGTCATATAATCGGAATATAATAAACTGAGGTGAGAAAACTGGGGGTGCTGCTTTTAATAAAAAACAAAGTATCTTCATGGACAACTGCAAAGCGGAAAAAAAAACCAAGAGAAAACATACAAGCATTATTTTAAAGGCGCTCCTCTGGAGACAACTGGTTAGCAGGTAAACAAAGTGAAAAACATTAAGTGCTCACAAACGTCAGACAGTAACTTGAGGATTCTTAAAACTGATAATTCTAGTTTGCTTGTAAGATTTCTAAGATCCAAATGCTGGCAGGAACGTGAAGTTAAGTTGTGAGTTCAGATCCTGAATAGGTTTAGGAATGGTGAGGATAGCAAGTGGAACTTTTGCAAACATTGATGTGTGGGTTTTGGTTTTGATCCCGTGAACCATCATAATCCAATCCAGTTTTCAGAATATCAGCTGACTACTTCAGCTTTAATTTCATGAGACAACAATTACAGTGTCTAAATCTGTTATCCACATTAATGATGGAGGAAAATTCTTTCCTTAGTCAAAGTTTAAAGACTTTTTCTCTTGGAGGTCTATCAATTTAATAGGAGGAATTGTTAAGTTAGTCACTGATGCAGGATTACCAAGTTTCCCTATTAAATTGTTTTTTCCTAATGAAATCTGATGCATTCATCAAGAAATTAAGGTGACTGCTAGACTTGCTTTATAAACTAATTGAAAATAACTGGTTAAAGTGTTAGAAAATACAGACCATTATGTAAGATGAATGTATTCCAATTCCGATGTATTGAGAAAAGCCTGAAAACATAGAAATCAGAAGTTGTGTGAGGTTCTGCTGAACCACAAATTCAAGAGCTTTACTAGTGATTTATAAAATTTTACACATCAGCATTCTGCTTTCTTGTTAGCTATCTGTTTAATGAAAGTCTGGATAATCCTACTTTTTTCTAAATTACTTGGTAAGCATAAAGTACTTCATAAAATACTTTATAAAATGGTATTTTTGAATAATCTGAAATACATTTATTTTATCATTAGAAGAATCATATTTGAGTTTTGTTGTTCTCGGTTTTATTTTGAAAATAGTTCTTTTATAAATAACTCACTCCTCCTGTTCCACATACCTTCTTTTTAAACTTTCTGATCCGACATAGTCTTAATGGATTGATTAGATAGTGAGAGCAAGAGCGATTTGACAGACAGCTATTATGCCAGCGTGTGTTGCCTTTCTAAACCTTACTTTAAACCAAGACCCATCTCCACCTGTGATCCCTAAAGGATATATCCTGATCATCTGCCGTGAACTATGTTCATTAATGAAAGATTATGGTCTGCAGCGATGTGTTATTTTTATGCTTCTCTGTTGTCCACTGAAGATAACGGTCTTCATAATTTTATTTCCCCCTAACCTTGATTAAATATTAGATAACAAAGCCAATGGTGTTTCAAAATTTCAAATACAAAACCTCCTAATGTCTTCAGTCCTGCAATTTTCAGTTTATTATAAAGTCTATCTAAGTTATTGACATAGAGGCGCTTCTAACAGATACAGGATATTGTAATTTACTGAAGGTTTGCCCATAAAAATACTTCACAAAGGAGTCAAAACTAACACAAACTAAACTTCAATGATTCAATATCTGCTGCACAGCTCTGCAAAAATAATCCTTAATATGACTCTTGGAAGTATTTTTTCTTTTTCTGTTAGACGGAGTTATTCACCATAAGAACATCATGTTCTGTAGTTTATTCTTCTTTGGAGACATTCCAAATGGGAAAGCATGTCAGAACCAGAGTGAGTGCTCTACCAAGAACCTAAATTAGTTTTCTCCTTGATATGAAATATTTGGCTTAGAAAGTATGAGCTTTTCGTAAGGTAGCAGATTCTGAAGGCCAGAAATATGGAAGAAATGTTGCAACAATATTTCATAAAGATTAAACATAGACAGCCCTGATAATAGCAGGAATGCCAGGCTGGTGATGGCATTAAACAAAATAATGTAGCAACTCAGACTTGATTAAATAAATAACTCAACAGTGGCATCATAAGCAAGCTTATAATTTTGACCTTATAGAAGCCTGCTGTTTTTATGACATTAATTTACCATCTAAATTAATAATATAGGTGTGCTATACAGAAACAATAAAAGATGTTTGACTTTATATTGTAAATCACTTCGTCTGAGACATATAAACTAATGATAGTAAATGTTGAACTGATCAGAAATCATGGCTATTGGTAGAGGTGTGTGATTAATGAGGTCTCACAAGTATGTATTTTCAGTCCTTTATGATTTGACATTTTAGTATTTGTAGCCTGGAATAAAACATAGAGTCATCTCTGCTTCTATTTACATATCATGGACAAATCAGAGAAATAGTAAATGAGAAAAGAAGGGATGATACTAATACCAGTCAAATGATGGTAATGGACTCTTTGGTTTCATAATTTCTTGTAACTATTTCCTTTCAGTACATACATACTGTTGTCTAAAGATTCTGCCTTAAATTACACAAAGAAACCTCTTGGCAAAGATTGCCTGTATAGCACGCGTTAAGGAAAATACCAACCACTACAGAAGCATGTTGTAAAAGTTCAGTGGTTTGGGTGTGTGTGTGTTTTTCTGGCATTTAACTTTCCTAGATTCTTTAATATCTTTTTTATCTAATACCATGAAATAATATTTTCTAATATTTTCCCAGACTTCTGCAGAGACACTATGTGAAAATACTGCTTACGTTCCCTGTAGAACAGTTGTATTCTCATTTCGAAGTTTTATTCTTCATTTGAGAAAGCTATGACTGAAAGGAACTCATCTGCTGCATCATGTAATATAAGAAAGATGAGACCTGGCCATGTGGGAAGAAAAACTCTCTTTTTGATAAATATAACAATTTGGCCTGGATTAGTCTACTGCATTGAAGTACTTGTGTACTTCGTGCAGAGTTTTTAATCAGTGCATGCCTGAAAACACTCTCTTCATTAGCTTTGTGTTCTTTGCAGTTGAAATAGCAACTGCTCTTGAAATAGTTGAAATAGCAGTTGTCATCTGCTATGGGACCAACCAAGTAACCACTGTGTCTTACTAAAACTTTAGAAGCATTTTCCCAACCTGCATATCCTGCTTAGGAAATCACTTGCACACACAGAATCTGGAGTGTGTCATTTGGATATCTTCATCAATCAGTCTTTTGTTGCTGCTAAACATTGTTCAGCACTCCAGTGGTGTTTGGTACTGAGCCATCAAATATTCCAATTAGTTAAAAAAAATAGGCGTTGCTGAGGTAGATCATTGCTTTTGTTTGAGCTCCCTTTTCTCTGCTCAGGAAAATGACCTCACTTATATCTTGCAGTTATCTAACTTTTCCAGATTTAAAAGTCCTGTTATAATATTGAGGGGGTGCGGTGAGAAAAACCTTAGGCCAGACAGAATAAAATACATTTCATAGAATGGAAAAAGTAAGCTCCTTATCTTTGCCTTGGTGGAACAGCAAAGAGGAATCTTCTTTCTTTTTTTTTTCTTCTCACTGCATATACAATACATGCTTTCAATTCAGTCAAGAATCTAGATATTTTCCCCATTTTTCTCTTTCTCTGTTGACTACATGTTCTTTTTGCTTTTATTGGCAACACTATAAATGTATGAAGTGAAAGGATTTTCTAGGTCAACTCACAGCCTCCTATTATTTCAGACAGCAGCATCATATATCTTTCCTTCTAAAATTAGTTAGGTGTCTTTCCCTTGCTCACCTCTCCTTTGGAGGGCTACTTCAAACTCTTGAATATGGGACTTAGAAACCACCTTCTCTTTCCCTAGATAATATTTTTTTGTACTCATATGTCTTTCTGCCAAAATTGTCCTTTAGCTTAAATACCTCTTCTTTTGTTCTGGTCTTTACTTCCGATAGGAGTGCTCTAGGAGAGCTGTCCATCCTATCTCCACTCAATTTCATAAGTTAAAATAGGCTTTCTAAGTATTCTCGGACAGGCATTTCCAGTCCTGATCCATCTTTGTCGTTCTCCTCTAACTATAGTAATTTGTGCCCATTTTTGCCTAGACAAATACAATTTTTCCAGTTTTACATGCTACCCAGTTATCAATGTACTACAACTGTTAACTGTCCCTTTGGATAGCTATAGCATTTCTATGGTACTTCTAAAAATCTAAGGTTAATCTATTATTTAGAGGATATTGTTACATATATCTAGACATTCCCCCTAACCTAAATATGCTTCCTCCACACTGCGAATGCCCATCTTCTAACAGCTCCCTCGTATTTTCACCTTGACCACTAACTATGGTGCCATCTTTGTCTTATTTTCTATATGACCAGTTCTGTATGCATGTTAAAATAAATGTTCTTTTTCAGATAGTATTTTTTCCCCACGGTAGTTCATTCTTCATCTTAATCTTTAATTGATCTTCAGTGTGAGTGGATCAAAAGCATTGATTATTTTACATTCTCTATTTAGTCATAATTAGCAGTGCCCTCATGAACTCCTGTACTTTCTGTTATGATGTGTTGAATTTTGTCAGTAAAATAATAGACCGGAATAACAAGGAATACAGACAGCTGAAATAGGTGTGTGGGAAGGGCATTGTCACCCTATCAGTTCAAGAGGTGAGCTCCACTGCTGGCCATCACCCTTCCAGAGGCTTAGCTATGGCATCCACCCAGCAGAAAGCCATGTCCTCTGCACTTGCCAGGCAACCCAGGCAGAGCTCCCATGAAAACACGCAGCTCCCCAGTCTCAGGCTGCAAGCGTGCCAGAGCCTTTCTCTGGTAGGGATGGCAGTGGGGAGAACAGCTGAGTGAGATGTGAAGATGGGGGAGATCTGCTCAGCTTGGCAACAGAGCTACCAGAGCAAGTAGAAAGGTTAAGGAGTCAAAGAGTTTGAGAAGATCAGATTGGCAGGTGGAACCATGCCTTCCCTGAGACAGAAACAGGAATATCAGGGAAAAAAAAAAAGATCAAGGGGATCCTGCATCCTCCCTCAGCCAGGCTGGAGGCAGCAGCTTAAAGGAAAGGAGTGCATGGCAGCAAGACCACACTCAGGGCAGGCAAACCATTTCTTGCCCGTGTCTGCCACGTGCCGCTGTAAAACTGGTATGAGGCTGTGGATGTGGAAGGCCACTCAGTGGATGATGGTCCACCTAAAACAGAGATGTTGCCAGGTTCAAGAAAGGCCCACTCCCGCAACACGACCACCTCCATGAGGAAGAAAAGATGGGTTATAGCTGTAGGTGGCTCCCTTCTAAGTGGAACAGAGGATCTCTCCTCTTAGGAAGGTCTGCTGCCTTCCAGGAACGTGAGTGAAGGCCATCCCTAGGAAACTTCCTATCCTGGTATGGTACTCGCAGTATTACCCATTACTGTTCTTCCACATAGATGGTGATGGAGTTGCAACAGGCAGTCCAAGGGCAAGATTTCAGGGCCTTTAGATCATTGATGAGGGCATTTGGAGCATAGGCTATTTTTTCCTTTCTCCTTTTTTTGTTCTGATCTTTTTTTGGTGGTAACAAACAGGAGGAGTTGGAAGCGAACGTGCTGCTAGAAAGCTGCAACTTGGTTGCTATTACTGAAACTTGATGGGGTGAATCCCATGACTGGAATCACAGAATCATAGAATGGTTTTGGCTGAAAGGGACCTTAAGATCATGAAGTTTCAACCTCCCTGCCATGAGCAGGAACACCTTCCATGAGACCAGGTTGCTCAAAGCCCCTTTCAGCCTGGCCTTGAACACCTGCAGAGATGGAGCTTACACAGATTATCTGTGCAACCTGTTCCTCATCACCCTCACAGTAAAAAAAATTCTTCCTGATATGTAATCTAAATCTACCCTCTTTCATTTTAAAGCTGTTAACTCTTGTCCTGTCACAACACGCTTTTGTGAAACATCCCTCATATTGCTGGGTTACATTTTGCTTCTCATCAACCAGCTCTTCCCCCCACCAAGTCCTTCTCCTCAGGGCTGCTGTCAATCCATTCTCTGCTCAGGCTATATTTGTGCTTGGTGTTGCCTCAACCCAGGTGCAGGAGCTTGCACTTGGCTTTGCTGGACTTCATGAGATTAGCACAGGCTCACCTCTCAAGCCTGTCAAGGTGGCTCTGGATGGCAACCCTTCTCTCCAGTGGCTATTGATGGCTGTTCAGAAGAGACAGGTGAGGAAGGAGGGGTAGAGGTTTGTCCTTTACATCAAGTAATGGATAGGCTGTGAAGAGCTGCCTCTGAAGAACAGCTGCCAACAGGTTGAAAGTTTATCGGCAAGAATTAGAGACTGAGGCAACAAAGGGAACCTTGTGGTTGTCTACTACAGGCTGCCTGGTCGAGGGAAGCCTATTGGTGAAGCCTTTTCACTACAGCTACAGGAATCGTTGTGCTTGTGGGTGTTTATCCTGCTGGGGAATTTCAATGACCCCAACAACTGCTGGAGAAGTAGCATGGTGAACTGTACGCAATCCAGGAGGCTCCTGGAATGTGTGGAGAAAAACATCTTAAGCCGGGTAATAGACAGCCCTACCAGAGGAGGTGCGGTACGGGACCTAATGGTTACCAACGCAAGTGAGCTAACCAGTGATGTCACCATTGGAAGCAATCTGGGCTGTGTGATCATGCACTGATGGAGTTCGCAGTCCCGAGGAATACAGGACAGGCAAAGCTGAAGTCAGCACCCTGAATTTTAGGAAAGCAAAATTCCAGCTGTTCAACGGAGCCCCCTGGGAAATTCCACTTAGGGACAAGGGAACTTGGTATAAAATCCCAGACTCAGAAGGACTCTGAAAAACAGTTTTCTCATCTTCTCCCAACTCACATACCTAATTTTTTGCACAATACTTAAAATCATACTTAAGGTGAAGGCAAAGTAGCTCCCAACATGCACATTTTGCAATAGAAGGCAATGATTTCTTGAGTTTAACATGTTTAGTTAAAGTGCATGACAACAGTCAGCCCACATTGTGAAATTGCCACGTTGTTTTCAGGAGATGACTGACCAGGTGATGAATGAAATGGCATTTACACTTGGATTATGCTGGAAGCTGCAATGGACACTTGTGCAGCATTTGACAGTCTTAATATAAAAAGAAAACAACCCACAAAATCCAATGGTTAAATAATTAACCTTATCAATGTGTTGTCAAAGTCAGGTTTCAGGAAACATGGCTGATGCTGTGGGACGATGTGCATGTAGACATTTCTTCTGGGGTTACTCAGTCAGTATAGTCTGTTGGGTGATTTTCCCATGGTAAATTTAGCATATTGCATAATTATGCTTTTGGCAGAAGGAAATATATTTGATTATTCTTGATATTTTCATCCAATCATCACCACAGAATTTCTGAGTTTCTTTTTTTGCTTGGGTTTTTGGTTTTCTAGACACTTTTTGAGCTGTGTTGGTACATCCTCCTAATTCCACCTGGTTTCTTACAAGCTGTAGTATAAAGACTGAAATGCCATTCTTCTACTTTTTGATATATTACAAAGGCTGAAATATTTCTGCAATCAATATATGCATTTTTATTCTTCAGAGCTACTCTTCCTTTTACACAAGATTCATGTTTTTGTAGGCCAAAAATTTTTAAGGCTGTGAAATGTTTACTGGAAATTATGGGTCATCATTAGTGTTTTATTTTTTTTCTCCACCTTCTGGTATTTCTTGTTTTCTTTTTTCTCTTTCCTTCTGAACTGTGTGTGTATATTTGCATGCAATGTGTATGAAAAACTCCTAAAATACTGAGTTATATTAAATATGATCATCTGGTTATCCAAATACAGAATTTCAAAGAGATCTAAGAGCCCAGCAGTTCTGTTCATAGCTTGATGCACACTTTCTCTCCTGTCTCATACAAGCCAATTAAGTTCTCTGGCATCTATCTGCAAGATGAGGCAAAAACACTTTATGACATGAGAAAACTAAGAAAATAAGTTATTACTGACAAAATTTGAGAGAACCTAGATGTCTGTAACTTTACATTAACGGGTGTAGCACAGAGTGAAACGTATTGTTGGTATTTCCTGAGTCGTATAATTTGCCAAGTTATATGACTCTAATTTTTATCTGCTTATAATTTTCAAAGGCTTTAACTCTTTACTCTGAGCTTTTTTTTTTCGTATTTCATCTCTACTTTTTTATGAAGGGATTTTCTGTTTTCTACATGGTTTAGGTTTTTGTTTTGTTTTTTGTTGTGTTTGTTGGTTTGTGGGTTTTTTAATGGAGTGGGGAAGAGTATGGAGTTGGGTAATGATAGAATCATAGAATCATCCAGTTGGAAAAGACCTCGCAGATCATCGAGTCCAACTGTACCTGTCTCCCTACTAAACCATGTCCCTAAGGAACTCATCTACCCACCTTTTACACACCTCCACAGATGGTGACTCAGCTACCATCAAGAAGCAAGATCCAAAAATTAAACTATATTAAAAGAACGTAATCAAAGATGCAGGTTTAAGGAGTCAGAAATTAGGGAATTAAAGAATACTGGTTGTTGGTACAACTGTAATGTTCAATTTGATGTGTACACTTGGTTGTATTCTTTACTTTCAAGATGGTCTGCATACTTGCCCATAGCAGTGTGATGGAGCTACTGAGACATCCCGAGCCCTAAGGTAGAGCTTGAAGAGCTTTCTTTGAAGTGAATATGTCAAAATACACTGGAAGGCTCTTGGTCTTTGAAGCTGTATTATACCAGAACTTAAAACAAACTGCTTAGTGGTAGGTTTTTAAAGAGAAAAAAATCCTCAGATCTTCTGGACAGAACAGACCAAGTAAAGAGACTTTAAAATAGAACTCGCTTGCCCATTGCAGTATCTCTTACAGGCACGTTATTTCAAAGAAGTTGGAAGGACTTTGTACAATTCTTGCTCATCAAACTGTATGATAACCTAACACTGGCAGGTCTTCTGTGGCTCAGGAAAGATGAGAATCTTTAAACGCCCTAAAATAGCTTGTGTGTATCACATCTTTACATTTGTACATATTTAATATCAAATTTTGCTAGGAACAGGAGTGACTGCTTGGGTCAAGTAGGTGGAAATCTCCTTTTGAAGACATAAAGCATCCATTTGTAGCAACACAGAGCCACTAGGTATCAACTTCACAGTTTCTGCATAATGTATATATTATGCAAAAGTGGCTACAGGCAAGTCTGATTATTTTTAGAAGGAATTCCATCTATTGACAAGAATCAAACATAACGCTGACAAAGCAGTTTCTTTTTTAAAAGTGTGTTAAAGATATTCTGCAATTGGGAAGATTAGAATGAGTCATCAAGGAGATAGATAAGCAGTTAGACAATGGAACTGGAGTAGGTGCTGAATTTATTTGTGTCATGATACACAGTTCAGTATGTGAATTTAACATTGTCTTCACATATGGCGGGGCGGTGTTCTGGTAGATATTGAGGTGATTCTAAACATGAATTATTCTCTCCCCAAAGTGTTCACACTTGCACTGTTGAATAATTTTAGTGAATAAACCACCACAGTGTAGTTGTATATGTATTTTTGGAGAATAATCAGCTGAAGGGTTTCTTTCAGGATTACTTTCCAATATGAAAAAAAATCTTTACACTCAAAGAAGCGGTTAGATGTGAAACCATTTTTTGGCGCGTAACCTTCAGTTTTTATTAAAGGCTCTTTTTTTGCTGCGTTTACAAGCTAAACCAGCTGTGAAAGGTGCAAGCATATAGTTTGTATTCAGCAAAGATCTGTCATTTTGTGCTTACTGCAAGGCAAATGGCTCTGCCAGTTGGGGCTACAATTTATCAAGCTGGCAGAGTGACAATTTTCATTGGTCTTGAAAATTTATCATAGATAGTCATTTTTGAAGGGTTGACTCTTTTGTTTAAGCAGACTTTTTACATTTAGACTTATCAAAATGGCAATTATTAATGTCATTAACCCACGAGGCAAAGATCAGGTTTGTTCCTGGAACCTTGAGTATGTCTTCTTGACAAAGAGATTTATCTGCTTCAGTGGCTTCCAGGGTTTGTGGGTTTAAAGATGTAATATAACCAAACGCTGTTTCTCTAAAGAACAATGAAAGTCATTTTCATCCCAGCAGTTTTAGCAGGTTTGCAGGGTAAAGGAGGGAGAAAAAGGTAAAATATTAAATATTAATAGTTAAAATTATTTTTATGTTCTTTCTTCTGACTTTCTTTTTTGTCCTTAGAGGCTCAGAGACTGACTTGAGAGGCTTAGTAACATCTCTAAAACCACAATTCATCAATAAGGCTCTTTCTTTCACGTCGTATTATAGACAATAATTCCTCAGTACCAGCAATGAGTGGATTTAGACACAGCTCTGGGAAGTGTTAAGTGGCTCCTTGGAAGGAGAAAGCATGGTGTGTCCTGCAGGCTCAGGACCATAGTGAGGCTTTGCTGGTGGAGCAGACTGTCTATAATCCGGTGTCAAAAGTAGAATTGTCCGATGTCATGCAATTTGTTAAAAGTACTACTTTTCTCTATACATACCTGCATTTATGTTTTCCCATATCAGGTGTAAAAGCTCTGTCTACGTGAGTCAGTGTGACTTTCCTCAGTAAAAATGAAGTATGCACATGTACATATCCACCACTATTAGAAAGAAAAGTTGAGTAGAGGTGTCCTAACTCAGAGCAGAAACTATCCCATCTACCCAATTTACTTAAAATTCTGTGTTCCCTTTGCTTTATGAGAAGACTATGTTTTAAATTAATATAGAGTCAATACTGACTCCTATAATACTTATTCACTGAAGCAGGTGGGATATTTCCTTGTGGGAGAGTTACACATGTCGGCAAGCAAGAAGCTTTCCCAGAGCCAATAGGCCCAGAGATTCCAGCTATCTTTCTGCTGCTGCCTCAGAACTGTGGGGAAGAATTAATTTCCCAAATAATTGTTTCAACAACGTCGTCCTTCCCTGAGAGCACAGCCACCCTTCCCACCTGCAGTGTGGGCACATCTTGAGGCCCCCAGTATTAGGCACCTGCTAGGAAGTGGCTGCACGTTGCTGCCGTGGGGCTGGATTTTCTCTGAACACTGGGAAGGCAGCTCCGCAGCAGACTAAAATTCCCCCAAGTAGTTTACCAAGGACGTGACTCTAGGAAGTGAAATAAAATGGCCTTTGAGGAGCTCCATGCTGCAATGGTTATTTTACGTACCTGAGTCTGAAAGCTTGATAATTCTTCAGTGTGTGACAGCTGTATTGCGGGTTTCTTCCCCATTGTGAGTTTACAGTCTGAACTGATACATCTAGAAAGTAGTTAAGAACAAATGGGACGACTTTTGTGTCCTGTGAATTGGCTTTATTTCCGTTTGCTTAGATGAATATTTGCTGTTCTGTCCTTCTGCAGGCAGTGTGTCTGAGGTGATGGAGGGAGGAGAGGAAAGGAGCACTTACTGAACTTCTCTGTTATTCACAGTAGTGGTCTTTTCATAATGGGGCAAGCATACTTGATTTTTCAGAAACTTGTCATACTAAGAAAGCACAGAGGTTTTAAAAATAGCTGGTTTATTAACACGGTTTCCCCCCAGTAACAATATAATCCCTGTAAATAAAAATTTGTGCTTTCAGAATCTTACATATAAGCAAATTAATCGTGAGTTTAAAGCACATACATATTCACCATAAATTAGGTTTTTTACATTCCGTGCATCAAGTATTTAATCCCTTTAAAAGAAATGCTCATAGTCCCTCAATCCGTGAAGACATCCACAAGTCAGCAAACAGGAAATCGGAGAATATAAATATGCAAGGAACAAAGCTGAATTTTGCCTTGTGGGATCTGTGAACACAATTATTATTTGAACCAGCTACCAGATCTCTCTGGGCCTCCTAATGCTGCACCCTCACTCCTCAGTCAAACAGAAACTGGACTCTCCTATGGCACTAATGACTTATCTTGGTTTACTTGGGTGTATTTTCCATGCTTATCTCTTTCACTTTTCTGTAAATTATGCGCTGCTTTCTGACATAAAAGTTGTTTGGACACAGTAGTGTACCAACAACGCTCTATTCAAGACAACACACTAACAGTGAATTACAGTGCCATCTTTCCATCTTTCACCAACATATTTCTTAATTTTAGTGTTGATGAATAGTTTAAACAGCTTTTCTGGTCCTTGGTATCTACTGTGCCTTTTCTGTCCCAGTCCTCTTTTTCTCTCAGAGGACCATATTTGGAATGCCTGCTGTATTTTTTCTCCTTTTTTCCATTGCTGTATGTTACCTGCACAGTCAGTGAGCTCCACACCAGTTTATGGGTCTCACAATTCATACGAATAAAGCTAACAGAGTTCTACCTTTAAATGTCAGATCATAAAGCAAAACACTGGTAATTAATAGAGCTGAGGCCTGCAAGAAAAGGGAGTTTGTAACACCCAAAGGGAATTAATTTATCAGATATGTCTAACCTTGCATTTCTGAGAATGTCATCTGAGAATAATGCTCATCTAAACTCAAATTTGGACAAAAGTTAACAATCAATCGAATTAAGTGGCCCAGATTCAAAGA
The DNA here is from genome assembly GCA_033558235.1 of Neomorphus geoffroyi. Lineage (NCBI taxonomy): Eukaryota > Metazoa > Chordata > Aves > Cuculiformes > Neomorphidae > Neomorphus > Neomorphus geoffroyi. Next base: position 6,738,609 of record JAUMJM010000045.1, on the reverse strand, counting down.
GAAAATCTTATCCTTAGCCAGTTATATGAAAGTGCTGCCGTTGATTGTCTCAGAAAAGCTTTCAACATTTGTTATGGTAAGGACTTTTTCTGACGTCCTGTGTTGTAGTTGGCCCCTTTCTCTACAATCTACTGAATTAAAGCACCAAAAAGTGAAGAGTTCAGAATAGTTTTGTATTCAGCATCACTTTCTATGGTTGAGGTGTGTCTTTATTGAAAGCTGACACGAACACCACAGTTTAGACCTCATGGACTCAGAAGAAAACAAGGTTCTGTGTGATCTTTCAGTCGTAACAATGTGATTAATATAGAAGTAAGTCCTGAAGCAATGGGTGAGAGTCCACCCTGTTTACTGCTTTGCGATTTAGAGCTAAATAGTAGCTACTTTCTTTCTTGTATCTTTTCTAGGGTTAATGGTAGGAGCTGTGATACTAACCTCTTCAGTGTGCTCTGGTTGTTTTTTGTGTGTTAGTTTTTTTAAAAAGCTCTTTCTTCACATTAATTTTGATTATGGAGTCTCATATAGCTATAAAGTCTAATATTTACAAGTAATGCTTTTTCATACACAGGATAGTAAATGTCAGATTGACTTAAAGGGTTGTTCTTTACTAAATTTCCTTTGGGCTCCCTTTTGAGTGAGATAGATATGATTTGTTTCAAATGGTATTAGATCTTCATAAATCATATTCCACGTTTTTCCCTTGTCAAAAGCAACATGCTCCTGCTTGTCAAAGGGAAATTCCCACTTTCGTGTTAGACTTTGCCCTTGAGAGAGCGAGAGAACACTTCTAACAAGAAAGAAGTGCAGTTATGGCTGCAATACGCAGTGCAGGGATGAACACTGGGAGTTTTAGGATAGACTTACCTTTTGTGTGACCGGTATTTACTTTTCTCTAAATCTTCACCATGAGAATATTTGCTAATACCTTTGATTTATCAAGGAATCCCTCCAGGTAATTCTGTCTGGTTAGCTAGTCGTCCTTGAATGCACACTGCCATACATTGTCCCTAAACCATCTGCGGTTCTTGATTTGAAAACCAAATTATCATCTTTTCTTTCAATCTAAAGAAAGTCTGTAGTTTATTTCACCCCCCAGAAACACATGACATCACACTGTGCTTTCTGAGTGGTTGAATGTATTCATTGCGTACAGCAAGTACTCATCAGAAGTGATGCTATGATGTATATTAGGTGCTGGAGGACGAGACATCAGCATAGTTTTCCTCCTTTTGATGTTCTAGGTAAAAGAAGGCACCATATAAATAACTTCAAGGGTTGGTTTCCAAGGATCTTTTCACAGTCCTTGTTGTGGGAGTGGCTGGAACGTAATTCCAGTATGTGAAAAGAAGGTGGTGCTCAAGAGAGTCTCAGTCGGTATGGGGAGAATTGTAAATTTGGAGAAAACGTCAGGGGATGACTGGGTTATACAAATAAGAAGGATGGAGCTTTGTATCACACATTGATTTACAGGCATTATATTTTAACTGTAGGCTGATCATCTCAGTAAATTTTGCAGGGAAATAGATGGAAATTAGTAGATCAATTATTTATGAATAAAAAGCATATAACTTTATTCTTTAAAATGTGAACCTTGCTTATAGTTTTCCCCTTGAAATTGCAAAGAATAACGTGTTGAACCAAGTGGAAAAGATTACTCTTTTTTTTATTATTATTTTTCCCTCCATAGATGATTCTTCAGTAGTTATGAATTGGAAAAATCATAAGGACATTAGTAACTAAGTAGTTGAGTTAAATGATGTTATATAAACTGCAAGGTTCACTGAGGAACTGATTTTCAGTCTTGCAGAACTGCAATGAATAACTTTACATGTAACATTTTTAACAAGCGGGAGAGTTTTAAGTATGGTTTTTTCATTGAAGTTTAAGGGCACACGGTTTTAATGAACACAACAATTAACTCTGAAAGTCTATAATGATTTCTGTTTTTAAAATAGGTACCAAAGGTCAACAAATGAAATACCAATTTCAGAAATTAAAATGAAGATGCTGTATAGACTTATTCAGCACTCATTAAATTTAGGATAATTCCTCTGTGGTCTTTGGAGAGTGTTCAGGATGATCGCTATTTCTCAAATGACCATTTTGATTAACAAAGAAATAAAACTAAGTTCAATATTTAGACATTTATTGTAAAGGGATTTCAGCTACTAATGTCTGTGACTGGGCTAAAAAAAAAAAGAGGGATTTAAAAAGATTTTCTGATGTTTTTTCTGACCTAGTTGATATCCTTATGGGCTAGATATAAAACAGAATTTACCTGAAAAGTAGAGACCAGAATTATAAACCTTAACAGCACCATTTAGTTGCTATTCAACATGCTACCTGTTTTTTTTTTTTTTGCTTAAAATCTCCCCATGTAGAGCTGTCTCTGGGCAAATGATCTGAATTATGTAAATACTATTTGCTGACTACCTTTAATACTAACAGCAAGCTTTTAAAAGCAAAGTGTCAGTCTTTTCAGCTCTTCAAAAGAGCGGGTATGGTGTGAATACCACTTTTCAACTGTTGCAGCTATCACTGAGCAGAGAGAAGTGTCCTAATGCAGATTTTAATAAAACCACTAAAAGGATAAATTTAAGATGTATTCCTGTCTTCAGTAACGTGACTTCTTGTAAGAGGAAGCTCTGATCTCTGGAGTTTATTCTCCATTTGTAAGGGTCTCTTCTTTATTGTGTGTTGCATGGGATGCCTGTGCACCTAACAGGGATAGAGGCTCATCCTACAGGGTGAGAAATCCGAAGCTGTGGTGTCTCAGTACTAAGACTCTTTTGTTAGGTCTGGCTCTAGAAGCCAACCGTAACTAAAATTATTAAATGTGTTAGACTTGGTAAGCTTTTTAAAGAAAGATGTATAGATATTTCTGTTCAGATTTAATCAACTGACCTCTTAGGTTCCATCATGAAGGGTCTGAAAAGCTGAGTCTGCTTTGTAACGTATTATACCAATTTTGCTTGTTAACAGAGATATCTTTATTTAACTTTTCTCATTGACTAGTCACATTTACCATGAAAAATCTTGATCATTATCTAGCAGGCGAGTCCCAAAGTCAAATAAATAGCATGGTTCAATTTTGCTTGTAGCTGCATTCACTTAGAATTGAATATACTTGAACACAAATGTTTGATCTGAAAAGCAGCACAGTCCTTTGTTTAGAACCCAAAGTGAACAGAGAAAAAATAACAGCCAGTCACCTAATGGTCTTCTTAGCTCTGGTGGAGAAAGAAGGGCTGTGATTATATCCCCACTTACGGCGAATTGTAGTAATAAATCCTGCTTGATTGCTGTGACATCAGTCTAATAGTTGGCAAGTTTTGTGTGACCGTCACAACAGATGTATTTCCTTCAGTTAGTTATAAAAATGAGACAATACAGATCAGTCCAGGAGGAATTTTTTTGTATGGAATGAGGACAAGCCTGCTTGTGGGAATAATAGAAAACGCTTTCAAAACTGGAATAATAAATGCCAAGAAGGTGATAGAGTAGTTCCTTTATTTTTATCAATAAGTAAAAGCTAATGACAAGATGAAATTTTGTATATTTGAGACAGGCATGGGTTTTTCTTTCCTTTCTCCAGACCTCTCCATTGTATATGTTCTTAACTCTCTACTACTGCCATCAGGTGCAAAATCCCACAGTGTATTGCACAGAAATACTTTAATATTTCTTTAAACAATTAGGATTTTGTTCTTGAGGCATTTGAGATTTGTTTCATGGAACAGAGCAGTAGTATACTACTCAGGTTGACTCCAAGTATTGCCTGGCAGTAGCAACTTAACAAACCTTCTTTTTCAGTCAAAACATAAAGACACGCTATGCTATCGGATCAATAATATATATTTTTAATATGTTGCGGTTTGTGTTGCATTGGCTCCCATTTACCTGATTCACATGAAAACATAGTTTATGACAGGGTGAAAACAGGTTTAGCAAACTGAACTGTTCCTGTTAAGTGCACTTTGTGTTCTTCTTTTCCCTTAGTCTTGTGCCTGGATATGCTTTACCTTGAGAGTATCAGTACTGTTGCATGATTATATTAAAAATATGCTTTCTGTTCACGCATCGGAGCCATAACAGGACTCCTCTACTGAGTTTTTTGGGGATAACTTCCCCAGTTCACCTATGATGCTATTAAATCTCGATACCCCCCACTTCTTGGTGGTAACTACCTCCCTAAAAAAGATTGAAAAACAAATTGTGCACCTCTCATGACATTTATAGACTCAATATTCTCGTGCAAAATTGCCTATATCAGCACTTCATGCTAGTATACCAGGCTGTGACTTGGATTGCTGAGTTGTGGGTAGGCATTCTGTCCAGCAATCCCGCGTAGATTTCATGGGGGCTGCTGTTTAAACTCTCAGAATTACCAGTTACAGGAACTATCAGCAGAGTAAATAGTCACTACAAGAAGGGCGTTGAGGGGCTGGAGTGTGTGCAGAGCAGGGCAACGAGGCTGGTGAGGGGCTGGAGAAAATGCCTTACAAGGAGCGACTGAGGGAATTAGAGTTGTTTAGCCTGGAAAAAAGAAGGCTGAGAGGAGACCTCATCACTGTCTACAACTGCCTGAAAGGAGGTTGCGCTGAGGTAGTTCTCGGTCTCTTCTCCCAAGTACCAAATGATAGAACAAGAGGAAATGGCCTCAAGTTGCGCCAGGGGAGGTTAAGATTAGATATTAGGGAAAACTTAATTCACCAAAAGGGTTGTCAGGCACTGGAACGGCTGCCCAGGGAGGTGACTGCGTCACCATCCTTGGAGGTGTTTGAAAGATGGGCAGGCGAGGTGCTCAGATATGTTTTGGTAGTGGACAGGTATGGTTGGACTCAAACATCTCTAAGGTCTTTTCCAACCAAATGATTCTATGATTCTGTGAATACCATTTGATATGACCAGTTGGTATTAGGAAAAATTATTTAATTTTTAGTATGGCTATAAAAAAGCAGGAAATAAATGAAAATGAAGTAGAAATTTATCAGATTCAAGTTACAAGATTTTTTTTTTTTTTTGGAGAAAGTGGCTATTTTTTTACTGCAATGCAAAAAAATGGAAATTATTTGTTATAAATATTTGTTATTAATTATTCAGTGAGGTTTCCTCATTAAAATTCATGGACCCAAAGCTTGCTTTCAGTAAAATAAGTCATTACATGCTCTGCTGTTTTCTTGGAAGAAAAATCATACTTGGTGGCTCACAGTTCTGTTCTAACCACGTATTGACATGTCATGAGGTAATGCTGAATCAGTCAGGAATTTGAGGTGGTTGTACGTTTTCCTTATCATATACTCCCCTAGAAGACCAAAATTGTTTTAGACTTAAGAGCATTTTATCAGAGATGATACAAAATTATCAGCTCAGAATGTTTAGGGAACATGAGCTGTTCTCCTCATGACGGCTGCGGCTTTCCAGGAAAGTCCTTCATTCTGGGTTTGAGTTCTGTGATGTTGGTGACTTTCTGAGTTGTGGCAAATTCTGCTTCATCCCCTCTGGTATTTTATTGACTCTTAGAGCTTAAATGCTACTTGTGGGCTTCCTGTGACTGTCTCCTTTCATTTTCTAAGTGGAAGACCACTCAGGATCTCACTCAGGACAGTCTCTTTGTCTTTCTGGGGAAGAGCATGGATAAAGAGATGAGACATACAAATTGAGAGCACGCAAAATCAGTTAGAGCACATGCTTTTAAATCTAAGATAATTTCATGCTTAGTGTTTCACCAATAAAATTGATGCTTTCTTTATCCTACTTGGAGTTAAAAATGAAAATTTCAGATAGAAGTGATATCAGCTAGTCAGAAAGTATGTGATATTTTGATACTTCTCAGCATGCCAAGTTTCAGAAAGGATCTTTGGATAGATCAAATTATCCCTCCTTTCTCAAAGAGGTTTGGAAAAAATTAGAATTACTCCCCGTCAGATCTTTTTCCAGAGTTGCTCCCTGGTCTTTCTGTCTTCCTTACAAATTTTTATGTCTTTCAAGGTATTCACCTCATTTGGTCTCCCCTAAGATATTGAATATTTCCCTCTCAATTTGATGTGAGGATGTATCTAAATCACTAGCTATTGCAAGCTTGCCAACTCTAATTTAATTTTTGTTCTGTTTAATTTATTAATTCCCGGGATGAAATCCATAACACAAAGAACTAGCAGGACTTCAGTTAAGTAATAGAGAACCAGAAGTGAAAGAAAAACAGTATGAGCTATTCTTTTATTGTGACAAGACAAATCATTTCATCTATTTTCTAACATAAAGACAAGAAAGGAAAAGGAGAGTCTAACAAATAACACAAAGAGGAGAAAGAGCAGAACGGAGTGAAAATTTTCCAAATGTCAGGGGAAATTAAATAAGGAACTTTAATGGAAGCAGTACCCATTTTGCTCTGTAGAGCCTTCTCAAAGCTGTCATATTGGGAAAAATGGAAAAGCTCAGAAATGCATTTTAAATCTGTTTGTGTTAAAGTTTGGATTTCATAGACCTGTTGGCAGCAGGTGTCTTCTTTCCTTAGTATTCATTATTCAAGTAGCCTCACAGTGCATTTCAGTCTATAAATGAAGAGGGATACAAGCCCTTCTCTGCTGCATTAAATAGATGAGATATATTACTGCCTTGGAGCTCATAATGCCATAGCTGTAGCTTGAAAGTTATTTGCCTGCAATAGCTGATGGACATACCAGTTGCAAATAAGTTTTATTTTGATGAATATACAGATGAAGAGAGTTCTTCCATATGTCTTCATTTTTTACTGGATTGTAATGTAATTTCTTATATTATTCTGAAATGGCAGGTCTCTTCTTCAAAACTCAAACAAATCAGTCAAATAGAAATATGTTTCATTTTCTCTCAAAGTCATTTTCAACTTAAAGTAATGTGTACGAGCCTAATCCTTTTAGTTACTGAGAGATTCAGATTGCACTAGACTGAATCTTGAGGTCCTTAATCTTTGTTCAAGTCAGGTCCCACGGACTTCAGCGCAAAACCTGCATGAGCCAAGCCTGAGGTAAAACTGAACCCCCGTTCCTGCTTCACTGAAAGCAGTACAAAGTTTCTGTCATTCATCTCAGCGGGAGCTGAAGCAGGACTAAATTGTAACCTTATAATTTTACCCATTAACATCAATGGGATTGGAAGGTACGGCAACTTGTGATATCAGTTATTAAAAACAGAGCCCAAACCAGCATAAGTCATTTCTCAGTGTGAAGTGCTGCATTTTAAAGAGGCAGACTCCTCCTGGACCTGAGCTGCTGTAACTCACATGCTGAGAGATCACTACGTGACTAAGGCTGGCTCAAAAGATTAAAGGTGGAAAGATTAAATTCCTAAACCATTACCACAGAAGTTTTATATATATACTCATGCCTCCATCTCATAACAACCTGATAATGAATACTAATAAGGGGAAAAAAGCAGATTGCAGATATTTTAAATATATTCAGTTCTTGGCCATTTCTGTTGCCTTTGAGCAAGGGGACACAGAACAACTTCCTGAACCCTGAACTTTGCCTGGTTAGGTTTATATAAACTTCTCCATTAGAAATATTGAGAGCTGGGCTGGGTGCTATTTAGCCTTTTCTCCTACTAATTTGCATGCAAGTTTGGTGACATAAGGAACAAAGTTTTTGTATGAACCCATACACGTCAGTAAGAATAATAGAGTAAAAGAGAGCCAGAACAAACTGTGCCATGAGAATAGGCATAAGAGGTTATTGTGCTCTTTCGTGATGAGTTTATGCCTAAGATTGTACTGGATATTTTTATCTGGCTCTGTGTTCCTGCTTGCCTACATGAGCAGTTGTGAGGTTTCATGTTGAGTCAGGTTGGTTCATTGAGCGATATGGACCCTGGCCCTACTAAAAATGGGATTGATTTCCATCCACTTCTCATTCATAGACTTTCTCCTCTCATTGGTCAAACATACTGTTGAGCAAGAGGTGTCAGCGACATGGTGCGTCGGTCCACTCTTTTCCTGTTACTTGAAAATGAACGAACTTAGACACAGCTTCCAATCATCTGTTGAATCTTCATTCTTATTTCCCTACAAAAAACATGGCAGAACACATCGTGATTTAACTCTCCCCAAACACAGGCTTCTGAATAGACATTTAATTTCCTATTACCTGTCAATGGCTGAATTTGTACAATGTTTGTATATCCCTGGGGACGCTGCATGAAAGTGCAGAGCAACTGTGCATTGCATTCGTGCTCACTATGGACCCAGTGACTGACTCCCTGCATATGGACGTGACGTTATCGTATAGAGGTACCCAAACTTGTTATTGGTTCGTTCATTCAGAACTATAAGTCCAGATCCTCAGATCTGCTGGATGTCCATGACACAGCTGAGTAGTTACAGTCTTAGTTGGTTCTGAACTGCCTAGTTTCAAATTGGGGTTCCAGGGCACATCCAGAGAGAAATTCCAATAATGAACAGGTGAAAATTCAGGGAACCCTTGAACATGTGGTAATATTGCTTTCCGATATACCACTCTTTGTCCTGTAGGTTTATTCTCATGAGCAAAATTGCCTTTATTGTGAGATGTGAGTCTTTAAACGGGGGAGTTTTCTATGAGAGTATGCAGTTGTGATTAATGATTTCTAGGGGATCTTCTGTGGTTATTCTAAAGAGATCTATTAGGAAAGGGTTAGATTTGCCTATCATTTCTGTGTAAAATAGGAATTGTGAAGTGCTAGAAGATTCCTTATAGTGCCTGGAACAGAAATATACATATTGGAAGAGGTAATGAAATAATAATAATAAATAGTAATAATGAAGATTGTAGTTAAGTAATCCTTTTTAATCCCAGAAAATTTTGAGGCTTTATTTTGAGAAAACTGAAACTGTTCCATTTCAAGTCACTTCAAATAGCTCTCTCTGAGCTTGCTAGGCCATGCTGCTTTTGGACCCTGAAACTGCTGAATATTGCTGCTGGTAGACTCTTGTAGAACCGAATATATCAAAGCGCTTGAACTGCTAAGTGAGATTTCCAGACATGAGGCTCTTGCTTCTGAGCCACCTTGGAGTCTGGTTTTATCACATTTTCTTTACATGGTATGATTGTATTTTTTCAACCAGAGTAATTAATATTTTTTTCCCCCACTCAGGATGAGTTATATGATTTCCCTGAATTAGAATTGGAAGTGACACTGCCATCTCACAAGTTCACTTTTTTCAGTTATAAATGTGAAGTGAGGGATTGTAAAGTAGGTGGCATTATTCTTTGTGTAGTATTAAGATTTGAGTGGAAAGAATTGCAAGGCTATTCAGTAAGGTGATAGAGTGCATTTTATAATAAAATTCTGCTTATAATAGCTTTCATGAATATCCTTCGTAAACATTAATGACTTTTTAAATGCATCTTCCAAACAGATATATTATGAATATTTTGGTCTACTTTTTAATTACCAAAACCACAGTTATAAGTGATGTTTTTGCTGTTTATCAAATGGCAAGTTTTCAACCTTGTTATAAAAAACACAAGCAATTGTTGTCAAATCACATGATTCAGTTAGCAGTAGTTACATTCAGAACTGTTACATTCCCTATTTGTGTATGGTGCTCAGCCTTGAGGCAAATATTGAACAGAAATACGTGGGTTCTGATGATGACTTTTTATGGTTCAAAAAACAGTGTCAGAGTTATCTATAAGGACATGACTCTACTGCAGCATGAGTGTTGCGCTAGAGTACAAGTGACATCTTTGATTCTACAGATCTTTTGCATCTCAAAAAAAAGAGGCCAAGGGTGGAACTGCTAAGGGTGCTAATTTATTCATGGTGATGAAAGGGAAATTAAAGCATAAACAGATATGAATGTGACATTCCCTTGCAGAGGCATTTTGGATGGCTTACGGGAATTTATGGAACCCTGTGTATTTTCTGTTTGTGTGGCTTTTTTTTAAATGAACCTTTTATCTTAGGGCTTGTTTTGTGTTGGAATACAGCCTTTCTAGCAGCCTTTAAAAATATGAGGTTTTACTATTTACAGACAGTTTCTTTAAATGGAAGATTTAAAGCAATGAAGTAAACTGCTAAACCTCGTTCATAACACTGTGAAGAAAAAATAATTAGGTGTTGGTTAGAAGACAGAAAAAGATTAATTAGTTTGTGAAGTCATGATTTTGGAGAACAAATTGCCATGGAGAGTGGGTTTGCAACCACCCAGTTCAGGTAGGCATGCCTGTGAAACCTACTAAATAAATGTGTCACTTTAGGTATCTCAAAACATGCAGAGAACTCAATGACCCGTAGTCAGCACAGATATCATCTGTCTGCTGTGAAGTGATTCTGCTTTCAAAGGGGCAACACAAGCCTAGTTAACAGCTTATGTTTGCATCAGAATTGTGTAAGGGCATGTGCAGAAGGGGGGGAAATTTGTTGGAGCTCATGGCTGGTGTATCACAGATTTTTGCAATGAATCTCTTGATTAGGACCACGAGTTTCTACTGTTCACAGTATCACAGTATCACAGTATCATAAGGTTGGAAAAGACCTTTGAGATCATCGAGTCCAACCTATGACACAACACCTACTCCTACTCCTACTTGTCGACTACACCATGGCACGAAAAACCTCATCCAATCTCTCCTTAAACACCTCCAGGGACGGTGACTCCACCACCTCCCTGGGCAGCACATTCCAATGGCCAATCACCCTCTCAGTAAAGAACTTCTTCCTAATGTCAAGCCTAAACTTGCCCTGTCATATCAAAGCAAACAGAAACAGTACTTATCCTTCACCAGAAAAATGAGAAAGTGTGTGATACGACTTATTTCAGACTGAATGAATACTAAAAATGAAGTTAGAATTTTATACAAGACCTTTAATGCAATATTGTTTATCAGCAATAAAATAAACATTAACTGAAGGACTTCAGGAGTAAAGAATGACTCTAAGAGGCAGAATTTTAGCTAGGCCATGCTATACTTACTACATAAGCTAATGCTATGATACAGCTAATTCAGGGCACAGGCTTAGCTGGGTTTGTTGAACTCTATGTGGTTGTAATTTGTTTAGTTGGCTTGCTCCCCTTGTGACTCATTTGAAAACTTAGTTCCTTAGCTTGGCCTTTATTTAAAAGAAAAATCATATTAATTTTTTTTTAAAAAAAGTTTTTCACAAATACCTTATTTTTTGAGAGATTGAAGGATATATTTCCTTCTACTTCTAAATGTAGAGCTCAATTTAATTTTTAGAAATGATAATGATTTTGTCTGTGTGTCAGGTTTCTTCCCAATTATCAGTTCAGATACTGATGTCCCTTGGTGAACACGCTGTAATGTCAGGAGCAGGAAGAGGCAAAGACGGTAACAAAGGCAACCTGAAACAAGGGGTTCCTTTGATAGGACAAGCTAAATACCTGAAACAAAAATCTAACATCTCTTCTCTTTATTTTTAACAAGTCCCTTGATAAATAATGAGGAAGCTTAAGAATGAAATCTCCAAATGTCAGCTTGTCTGGTATAGCATGCTGAACACTTCATCACTTTTGAAAATAAAATAGTCCCTGCAGGGTAAGGAAAAGGAAGATCTCCATCAGCAGTGGTTTGACTGCTGAGAAGTAAAGAGCTAACCCAAACCAAGATAGCTCTACACTATACGGTGCGTTTGCTAATTTAACCCTCTCATGGGTGTGTGTGGTAATTATCTGCAGCGAAGGAGGGATAATCCCTAATAACTGAGCCTTTAACTATAGGCTTCTTTTCAGATATGGAGATTCTTCACTTTCTTCTTAATAAAGGTTGCTATAGTGCACTCTGTTTAGATGGAGACACTGTCAGACTGGACTAGTGAAAAAGGCTGCGGTAATAGAAGTGTTAAAGACACTGAAATATTTCATCGGTGGTTCCCGTGATGAAGAATCACACATGGCGAGATCAGATTCTTTAAGAACGATCACAAAAAAGTTTTTCAAAGAGATAAATAAACCCAAAGAAAAAAGCAACAAAAATTATAGAATCATAGAATCACAGAACGGTTTGGGTTGGAGGGGACCTTAAAGATCATCCAGTTCCAACCCCACTGCCATGGGCAGGGACCCCTCCCACCAGACCAGGAGGGACCTCGTCCAACCTGGCCAATAGGGCCAATAGGCCAACAATAGAATCCAATTTTTCATACTGTAGGCAGATCAGTCTTTTGACTAGTATTTGTCACAAAGCAATATAAAGGTCCTTCCCGGCCCTTCGCTCAGATTCCTGCACTACTGCAGCACTCAGACGCTGGGGTGGCCCAGCTCGAGCCTGACTACAAAACAGACGCTTTTTTTGTCATTCAGCACTTCCACAGCCCAAACTGAAACAGGGCTAATTCAACTTGGTATGTATTTATTCATGTAGATGCAGTCAAAAGCCTGTTTTCAAAATGTATTTAGTCCTTTGAGTCCCTTAACTGTAAATAGGGATAATTTCTTGAAGTATAAACGTCCCCGTTGCTGATTAGACTTGCACGCCTAAGTCCCATGAAGTGTTTGGTCCTAGTGTCTGTAAATTTAGCAATACTACTATATATTTTAGCAGAAGAAATAATAAAACCAAGTTTGCAGACATATTTTTATGCTAAGCTTCCCTCCACACACACTACTAGGGGTTTATAGAAATTGTCTTCATAATAATATACCTTTGTGTCCTAAAGGAATTAATTCAAGGGATGAGAATTTAGACCAGCATCCAGACAATTTGTCCTTTTGGGATTTCTGATGGTTGCACGTGTAAGAAATCTGGATGAGACAATCACACTAATAGTAAATGGACTCTGTATTTGGTAAGAGCAGTCAGAAGGTAATGACTTTCTTTGAGGTGTCCGGCTTGAAGGACTCTTTGATACTTAGCGTGCCATGTAATTTATTAGGGTGATAAAGCTGATGTTAGTAATTGGCTAAGTTCTGTTTGAAGTTCTATACTGGTTTAAGGTATCAGCAGTTAAACAGTTAAAATGGATGTGCTGCTTTCCTTTTTCACTGTATGTGACCTTACATACAAAAAGATTAGCCTGGGTATGTCTGAAATTTTTTTCCAATAACACAAGTGACTGGATGTATTCTACTGTTCTGTACAACATCACGCCCTGTGCTGACTGTTCTCTTTGCTACAGTAAGGATTAATAATCCAAAATGCTGTATACTTTTAGTATATTGAAGTTGACTTAATGCCAGTCTTCACATTAGGATCATTTTTATTTCCAATAGGGAAATTGACCCCAATCTAGTAAACACTTAAATATGTGATTGAATGCATTTGTGGGTTTTCCAGCTGGCCTTAGTGGGGCTGCTTATATTTTATAGCTCTCTAAGCGTATCTTTGCAGGCTGAATTAATGTAAGCTACCTCTGTTGTGCAGAGTCTTCAGTGATTTCATACTCTGTGTATGTGTGTGCATGTTTAAACTGTCTCCAGTCACCTTGAGTTTCATTTAGTGAATCTTCTGTGAGAAACACACATCATTAAAACTCCATGAAATCAAGATACAGGCATATAGGTATGCTAATATAATATGTGTTGGTTTACCCTGAATAATTTTGTTTAGCCTCACTGTCATTAGTCAAGCACAGCTGATATTTCAGGCTAGATGTGAAAATGAGCATCTCTGCCATTTATATTGGAAAATAAAGAGCATGGGAGGGCGGAAAGATGTGCTTAAGCATTTGTTTTGTTAGTGATAAAAAAAAAGATAGAATGCTTCAATGGTTTCCTGCTCCTTGGAGATCTTCCCATGCATGAGGTTTCTCAGGTGGTTTTGAGGCAACCGTTGCGATGGGTAAACACTTAACAAAGACTGCAGCAACTTGTGATAGTGTCTGTCTAATCTAGTCCTGCAGGGGTAAGTAGCCACGCAGCTAGGGCACACAGAGAGAGAAGAGTGCAATTAGGGCCTCATGCTTGAAAACCAGCTTGGAAATAGGAAGCAGTGGATGCACTGAAGTAGAAAGATCTGTCTATACATGAAGAAGTACTCAGCACTTGCATTCAATGCAGCAGTTTAATGGCCCACATTCCCTTATGGCTAAAGCACAGTGTATTGCCTGAAAATACGGAGCACCTTTGGTTTGGCCTGGAAGCTCCTGAGGCGTGTTGTGCGTGCACTCACGGCACACCCAGTCTGAGCAATGTAGTCTTTGAGCCCCTTTGAAGATGATCTGTCATCTGGGAGAAACACATGGGGGAGCCTGACGTTCCAGTTCCTGTTGTCAGGATGGTTAATGACTTCTACCTCAAGAGGACAGACCACAACATGGGGTGGCCTCTTCCTGCCTGTTCTTGAGGAAATTTTTCTGTTCATTCCCTTTTTGGCACTACGAGTCTGGTATTTTTGTTTCAGTGTTACAGCCTTAATAAGAGCTGTAACTAAACAGTGTGTGGCTTCCTGCCACCCCGGAAAATCTCACAGTGTAGTGATTAGGGTATTCTTGGGATGGTAAGAGATAAGCATTTGAATCCCCTTAGGTGATAAGGAAGAATCTGAATTAAGGTGTCTCAATTCTTTAGTGAATACTCCAGGTAGGCTATGATAGAAAAAATACCGTCACTATAATTTGTTGCAATCTCTAGGTAGGAGTCTAAATTCTGAGATGGATGAGCGCGTGTGCCTTAACGTGGCTCAAGGGTACTCTGTTCGCAGCACACAGGATTTTCCATGTACCGCCCTGAGGATATAACCCAGGAGGATATAATTTTGGTCTTTGGATTCTAATCCTGGGATCAATAAACTAACATCCAGAGATTACATCTATTGTACTGGAAGCTATGGCTTTTTTCTTCTTTCTTATTTTTTGGCACTAGCGTTTTTCAATAGTTAGTGAAAGAGCCTTGTAGTAGACAGGTGGGAATCATTGGACTTTCCAAAAGAAATATTAGGTAATGCATTTATAAACTCATTAGAGCGACGAAATTTGAAATCGGGAGAACATGCATTATGGAAGAGCTCTGTTGCTAGAAAAGATGTGATTTTTTTGAGGCAAAGCAGAGGCTGTAAGTAAGGGAAGATTCTTAGAGTAAACTGAAAGCTGTGGGGATGATTATTGTCTCACTGGGGCTTCATGAAGATGACAATTACAGGAAGACATCTGTTAAAAGCACACACCGCAGACCCTTGCGAGCAAGGAACAGAAGTTTCTGTGCTAGGAGGGTAAGGGCAATACTGACAAAAATAAATAGGAAGACAGATGTGCCTGGGAGAACACTGTGAGAAATTATTTTTTTATCTCTTAGTTCTTATTTGATTTGTTCTAGAAATTCTGGTAAAATCTAACTATGTAAAACAGGCAAGTAAGGTCAGTTCATAGGAAGCTTGAGGTCAACTCCCATTCCCCCCGAAAGAAACAAGATGTAGTCCAGGATAAAGCTGTCAAAGATGCAGGTCAGGTCAGATTTGCTTGTTCAAATGTGAGTTTGCAAGTAAGGAAGGGTGGAATATGATTTCCAATCCAGACTGTGGGGAGGGAAAAGGACCACAAATGAGTACTGGAACCAGATGTAAAGGATATGCATGAGTCACTACACAAAGAAAACTGAGGGTGGGATACAGGTGCTTATTCTTAAGTCTTTAGTAGGCCCAGCTGACATCCAGGTCTTTCTCCAGAACGGCACAGATAACCAGCTAATCTGGCATCGGCTGCTTTTAGCGTGTGCAGGTGAACTTTGCATCTGGCTCCTGTTATCTCTGTGTGTGGCCAAGCAGCAGCCAGAACTTATCCCATATTTTTGTCAATGCTCATCCATACATAGAGTTATAATAATTTTTCTTGCTCCTCCCAATGACTGCAGCAAACAGACTGGGAAACAAAGTTTCTGCTGTGCACCATCGTAAGGTGGTTTCCATAGCCCTGTATTTGCATTTCATTTTTTGGAATTTTATCTAGAGAATTCTTTTGCAGAATTGCATTTGCCTTCTTTTGAAACTGTATCTGATCTGTAATATAAAGTAGTAAATAAGTATTCTCAAAAGAGAAAGAAAAATAGCAAAGAAGCTCCAGAGATTAGACTAAATTAAGTCACATTTTTATCATTTGCGCTGCCTTCTTCCAACCATCTTCTTAGTATTTTATATCTTGTATCTTTAGTTTCATCATGTTAGTTTTGTTGTTGTTTTTAATAGAAAGCCAGAATGGAGACAGTAGCTATACTGGTTTTTGTTGGTTTAACCTTGTAAAGATGTTTAATTACTTTATATGATAAATATATGACGAGTAAGAACTTCAATCATATTATATTATTTTTCCTGCTTTTCTTACAGAATAGTGTCATGAACTATTCCAGGCCGACATTATCAGCTCTTATTCTGGAGTCACTGGTGTCTAAAACACAAAACTCTTCAACCATTTCAGAGGCTTACTACAGTGTGATTATTGCTAAGTGAAAATTAACCTAAAAGAGCCCCATAAATATTGAAAGAATTTATACATCCAGACTGTAGTGTCTTAATCTGAATGTTAAGGCAAATATAGCATATTGGAATCTGGAGGGTTTTGCTTGGAAATGAGCTATTTTGGACCTTATGGTACACAAACTGTAAATTAATGAAACATTTTGAAAAGTTTCATTGAAGAGAGACTAGCAGGAAAAAAAATAGTAGCAAGGACAATATTTTTAAGTTTGGATCCATAAAGTATGGCAGCAAGAGATTAAAAGTGTCTGAAAATATAGAACCATAGAATGGTTTGGGTTGGAAGGGACCTTAAACATAATCTAGTTCCAACCCCCTGCCATGAAGTAGTGCACAGATTGTCTAATTGTCATATTTTAGATCAATAAAAAGCCAGTATGTTGGGTAGAAAGAGATGAAGCAATCCTGACAGCTGAGTTCAGGAGCCATCCTACAGCACACTCTCTGTGGCCAAGGGAAGCTGTTCTTCACCTTGCCAGAAAGGGACATTGGCTGGTTTTAGTCCACAGAGCCCGTTCCTCCTGAGGCTGGGTTTGTAATAACTTTCCCAGATTACTACAGTGAGTACTTGGTGAACTCCTGATTATATGGCAGTCATGCTTTGGAAACTGGGAGGAAGAGATCTGCCTGTGTTATAGCGTGCAAGGATTCAAATGGATTTGATAGACCACATTGTGAGAGACAATCATCACTGAAACGTGAGCTGCTTTATTGGTCTTCAGTCTAATGTCTTTCTCTGTGTATTTTGCTCATTTTGCAGAAGGGTTTTAGGTTAGTGTGTTTCATCTGCCTGACTGCACTCTGTGCCCTTGAACACATAATTATCTTTTCATTGTTTGACTCTTTAAGAGGAGGTTTTTTCCCCACAAAAGTAGAATCTAAAGTTTTGGTACATTGTCTTCTATACAACCGCTTAAAAATGTTCATGAGGCTTCATATCATTATTATTTTGCAATTTTGTAACCTATTTGGAGCATCCTTATGTTTCTCCCCTTGCTTTTGTAGTAAAGCCAGCAGAGGTGTGTGAGCACTGGAAGTTTGCAAGCTTCTGCAGGATATTTAAAGCGAAATTATGAAATTACTGTTCTCTAACGTACTGGATTTATTGGCTCTTCCTTTTCACTTGGGAGGCAGGTGGAGAAGGTTTTCTTTCAAGGCAGAATTTCTCAGGTGAGCTCAATGGCCTCTCTGTCACTTTACATTCTGTGTAAATCTTTAAATATCGTTGTACATACAGTGCTTCAACAAAAAACCCTGTTATTTCTTGCATTACTCACAGTGTCCCATCTGTTTAGTTTGCCCTCTGAGTCTTCTGGCTTCGACTTTAAAAGGGAGAGAAGATGGATACTTCAATGGAAATTTTTAAATCCCAGGAGACTGAAAACATTTTATTTGATTTGCGTTCCTAAATAACTTCTGTAGGGATTACGCACTGACCGTGGAGACCTCACAGCTTCCACATTATGCCAGTCAACTCAACATTTACTTTCCCTCTGTCTCTTCCAACAACATAACTATTTCCTGTCCTATTCCATTTCGCTAACAAGGTATTGTTCTTTAATTAGTTCAACTTTGATTTAACGCTTTCCAGGTGTCAGTTCTTCTATTCCTTTGTAACACCTGCTTACCAAAAACTTAGAGATATTTAACCACGATTTTCTTATCAAGTAACCACTACAGCAGGACATAATTGTTCTCTTAGACCTCAGTAAGAACATTGCTATTCTTGGAGGGCTGCATTTTACAGCCATAGTCTTGTTAGAGAGGAATAGGTGCTACTGCATTTTTTTTAATGAGGAAATGACATTTCAGGATGCTTAGTTTAATTCCCTGTTGGCTTGGTAGCACTGGAGTGATCCACTCTTTACTTGCCATCAGCAAATCCATGAAGCTGCTAATTAAGAGAAGATTTACAGGTAGGGGTAACATCTTTAATTAGACTAAATATACTTGGAAAAAAACAGATAAGCTCTCAGGCACGTAAGTAGTTCTTTAGGTCTGAAACAGAAGCAGGAAACTTCAAAGCAAAATTCAACTTGGAAGCAACTGCTCTGACTTAATTAAAGAATGACCTACAAAATACTTTTGAAAGATAAGTCTGGAAACTCAGATTTGTAACTTACTAAATACCAAAAACTATAGACTCACTGAAGACACTGTTTTCTGGCCTCTTATAACATACAAGTCCTGTTCCACCCCAGCACCCATTAATGTCACGGTGTTCCATAAGTTATAAATTACATGTAGCTCTTTCCCCTGGAAGGCAACCACCTCTCACCTCTGCTCCTTACTGAGTCTCTTTGACTCCCAGGTATGTCTTCCTCTTCTCCTGGATAGTCTAATGGATATCTAATGAAATCGCAAGAAATCGTTCTTAATGTCTTAATAACAGTTCACTTGAGATTTGTCACCTCTTGCTGTAGATCTGAAAAGGGGCTTGTGTGCCACACATTTTTTCTGCGTTTTCTGAACCTGGCAGTCTGATAAAAAAGTATCAACTCAATCTAAAAATCTAGTTTTGATTGTTTTTCTGGATCATATATCTATAATGACCTTCCATCCTTACTCCCTCCTTCCTGCAAAACCAGATTAAGGAAATATAAAGTTAATATTTTTAGGGATTTTTACCTTATTTTGTGCTCCTTCTTTCTTTGTTTGGTAACTTCAGTGGTGCTCAATCATAAGCATTACCGTAAATATTCCTGCATATTAGTGTGATATGAACAACTACTGGATTAAACAGCTTTTTCACTTCTTCCTGAAATAGAGTGTGATGAATCAAAGCACATTTCAAGGGTAAAATAGAGGTTTCAGTTTTATGATATTACTGCATAAATCTATATACCTGTAAATGACAGGCTCGATATGTTGAGTTCTTATTTGTGATATTCAGTTTCTTTCTATCATGAAATGGTGGAAAAAGAGAGGTATAATCATATTCATTATGACGAGACATCTGACAGTCTTGTGCTTTCAGACAAGTAGCTTTCAAAATCCTGAGAAATTCTCTCTTAATTCTTCTCATAACTGTTCTGATATGGGGTGCAGAGCTCCTGATTTGTGTATCTGAGCATAGCCAAAGCCCATACTGCAGAAACGGATATAGCAGAAGAAACCCCGTCCCATTATTGCCTAACAAGGAAGAGCACACTGATTTGAAATTACCCGAATCAAATCAAAGTCTTATTTCTAATAGTAATGTGATGTGAGGATGCGCGTTACGCTATGAACATGAAATTTCTCCAGATTAAAGAAACAAGAAGCCAAGCCTTTGTACGAGCTGTAAAGGAGTACAAGGCATTTTTTAAAAACATTTTTTACAATACCTGAACACATGCACTTAAAGAAAGTAAAACAATTTTCCTAAGCTGTTTACCATCAGCAGCTGGAAAACAATACTGTGAGTTGAGAGTGTGATCTTTCCACAGTATTATTAACCAGCTTTCAAAGAACAGACCCATTAACCTATTTAGAATACGACTCTAATACATTCATCCCAAGTGCAGCTGGTTCCATTTTTCAGTATCAGTCACGTAAACGATCCAATAGCTACACTGATTGTGAATAAAGTTTACCATCAAATCTTGAGGTATTATGTATCAGACTACAACCTATTTTTGTAAAAGAACCTGATGTTTTCTCAGATTACTTAGTTCTGGCTCATGACTCCTCTATCAAAATCGTTGTTCCATAGTCTAAGTGAATCAACTAAATTTAATGCCATTTTGGGAAACATGTATTTGGACTAGTACAACTAGCAGTCAGCTGAAGTGATAAGGCACTCTTTTTAACCACTAACTTTTGGTCCTTTGGTAAGAATAGGAAAAATTATATTACTAAGGGAAAAAATATATTACCAAATACTTGAAACATAATGTGTATCTTCAAGTCCTTATTGTTTCAGGCAGATTAGAAATTAAAATAAGATTAGAAAATAATTATATATAAAATTTCAGATTAATTTCTTTTGATCTACAGCATGCTATAAAATAGAAAGAAAGTATAATAGTGTGCTTATACGAATGTATTCTACTCTGAAAGTGCAATCTTACATGTCTACCATAAAGCAACTTTTTTAACCAAAATTTTCTGTAATTATTTGTACAATGACAACATGTGAAGTTCATCAGCAGTCACACCAAAAGTCAGGAAAGTTGAAATAAATAATGAAATAAAATAATAAAACTGGCTGATATTTAAAACCTCTGATACAACATACATGAAGTCCAGCAGTCTGGCCTGTCTCTCATCTCCTCCCAGGATCCCTGAATGGTATTTTCTGACACAATATTCTTACTGAGGTAAAAAAATTCTATTAATAATGAATGTCTCCTTACTTTCAAAAACCTAGAGGAATATTTCTCTGTAATTCTTTGTCAAAAGTAATAACTGTCTTGGAATCAGAAGCAGAGAAGAAAATAGCTTGTGGTGCTGGGAACGTTTTGATGTTTGCTCGATTCTCTAATCGTGATTCAGTGCCTAAGGTCCACCAGAAAAATGCATTCTTTGACCGACTTCTAAAGGGGGAAAATCAATTGGTTTAAGGTTTTTATGAAATTCATTTGCTTAGCCAAAGCCTAAAGACAATGATAATTCAAACATAGCTGTTTAGCTTCTGGGGATTTTTTAAAGAATTCTTTTTCCTAGGATTATTGCCAGGTACAGAAAATACAAAGCAGAGTGCTTTTTGTATGCCAGTAATAAGGTGTAGCCTTTAAAGCCTTTAAAAGACAGTATAAATAATTTCTAAAATACCACTTTAAAGCTAATATATTGGTACTGAGACAAGGGTATCATTGAAATAAGTGCTCAGTATTCTATACTTGGGGTTTTTTAAGAAGTTAGGGTGTCAGTTTGGGGCTGCTGACTAGATACTGGATGAGCTATATTCTTTTTTTCCCTACGCGAAGATTTCCTGACCCAAAGTTTCTGTGAAGATGAGCAGCTGCGGTGAGCTGTTCTTTAATTCATGTTTCTTTTCTATAAAATCACCAAGATAAATATCTCAAAGGTTTGGGAGGCTTAACTTTTAATTTCTTTAGAACAGAATGAACCAATGGATATTCTTAGGGAAATTCAGTCCAAAATCTTTTATTTTTATGCATTTTTGCATATACTAGGTATGGCATGTTAGTAAAATTCAGCCTCCCGATTTCTGTGATGTTTTGCATTTCAATTTGCATATATCATCTAAATATGCATTAACATATCACGGAGGCTGGAGGTTTCTCGGGTGCATGAGAAACTGGCATACAAGCATTACTGGCAGGGTGCTCGGATTTGTCCAGTGATACAGCTTTCAGAAACACACATCTGGTCCTTCCACCAGTGTTGTCCTCCTGTTAATAGCAGGCCATGTGAATGATTCCCCAGCATGCTTCTAAGTGGTTATTTCAGCTGCACTGATTTCTCTACATGTGCTCATCAGCATTTTGTTGGCATCCTTTCTTTCCATACACTGGCTTTGCTAACTTGTGGGATGAAAAGTCTAAGGGAATGCTGGCTGCAGTGGCAGCACTGCCTCTTGAAGCAGTGTCGTGCTGCCCTGCATCACGCTGATCACACGAGTGCTTGGTAGTTAACAGGAAATATGTGACAAGGGCGGTCAGTGTTTTGCTGGAGAGCATTTAATAACATGTTTTGTCTATTATTTATGCAGTTTGTAAGATACTTTTTTTGGTCCTGCTATGAAAGAATATAAGGGTTTTTCATTTTTACCACTGCTTCCCCCCAAATAGGGCTTTTAAGTCACACTGTATGTATATCGTTCTTTGGCTGGCCAATTTTTTATATTTGACTGAGCCTTGGAAGTATCAAAGGTAAGTTCTGAATACAGGTGTCTTGAGAAGAAAGACCCTATTAATACCCTTACTTATTGGCCCTAAAGTTAATTAGTTTCCTTTTATTAAACGACAGAAACTTCACATGGAAATTTGGAAGCCAGGTTTCATTAGTTCTACTGTTCGGGCATCTACTGGTTTACCTCTGGTAACAAGGAAAGGAGCCTCCTTCAGGACTGGAAAATTATTGCTCAATAATTTGCAGGAATTTAACAGGCAGGAAGTTATTTGACCTAATGATGGCAAAGGAATAAGGTTTCTTTGTCTCTATATCAGAGTACTTGTTATGTTTAAAGTAATTCAAATTCAGTCAGTAGAAATTGGTAGGCTGGTCATCATATTGGTTTGAGTACTTTTATATCAGTAGGCTAAGTAAATAATTGGAGGACAGGAATAATCGAGAGCCCAAAGGAAATCTAAGGAAATCTAAGTCTAGAGGTCAGAGGTAAATTTTTTGTGCCATTTAATATTAATGGGAAATCTATTTCAGCAAATTTAATCTAAAGGTCAGTCACATCAGAGAGTTAAATAGAAAACCAGTCCAGATTTAGCCCTGCCTATCCTAAATTATAAAAGATGTCATTGATTTAGTACATGATCTAGAACGTTTCGAATTCCACAAACAAACCTGTCCTTTATTTGAATAACACCTATTTAGGATGAAGATTGAAAAATATCTCTCTAGTAAATAATGTCCAATGTAGCAACTAAATCTGGGTTTTGCTTCCTTCTCTCGCAGTGTATCTTCTCTAGCCTGAAAGTCTTCCTTTAGAGCCCCAGTTTCTCTTGTCAGTCGCCGTAATGTCAGCCTCAAGGTTTTCAGGTTACCCCTATATTAGATGCTTTTGGAGGCTTATAAATAAATCTTAGATAATGCAGAACAAATCTTGCTCAATCTTTTCCATTTATAAGGAGGGATTAAATTTTAGGTTCTTTATTAATTAAATATATTTTTTTCAGAAGATTATGGTTAAGTATTTGGCAGCACACAATGTGTTTGATCCTATTCCAGCCCAGCCTAGGTTGTTTACTGGGCAAAAGGGGTATGAAATGCTTCCATAACCATGAGAATATGTTAAATTTGCTTAGGCCAGATACAAATTATCACATAAGATAGAAAATGTCTTGTGAAGAACCCAAAGCGAACTGATAAAGTTGAAATCAAGAAGAAATGGAGTTTATTCAATGATACTTGAATTCTTTTTGAACCTCAAGATGTAAAAAAACACTGGTGGATTTAGGTTGAAACATAATCCAAATATTAATTCAAAGGACTTGCTACAGCACCCGTTGAAACCCTTTATTGGCCATTCTATGACTTCTTACTGAAGAGACACTGTCATACCAAATAAAACACAGCTGGTACTTTCTGAGCGATGAGGATAATTCAGCAAACAGGGATATTATCCTGTGGGGCTTTGTACAGCACCTGGCACACCGAGCTCTCCGAAAAAATCAGACAGGCATATTAAGCCTGGAGATTGTGTTTGTGTGATGGGAGGTCTGGGGGGGTTCTTTTTGTTTGTTTGTTTGGGGGTTTTTTGTTTGTTTGTTTTTTTCTTGGACGCAATGTTGGGGGGAGGGGATTTGGGTTTTTTTTGCAGTGTTTTTCAATTTTAGTCCTTTTAGAATCACATAGGGTATTTGCTTTTTCTGATCTCATAATCCTATCATCTATTTGCAAATATAGCACAAGTTATTATATCATCAAATGGTGCTTGAATATTTATTAAATTAGTGTATTTAAAACATAATTGAATTAAATAATTTTTTTTCAATAGCATAGTCAACATTTTTGGTCTCTAAAAGGTTCATCTTGCATCCCCAGCCATGTACATTATTCATAGCTCATGGAATGCACAACCAGGGACAATGGTGATGCCAGTTGCCCTGAGATGAAACTGTGGTTCTGTTGAAATCAGTAGAAAGTAAGAATATATGTATAATTTCATCTGATGTGCTGCAAGAGATTGATTTTGAAGAAAATGTTGGGTTAAAGCAAATATTTTGAGTTTCTTTGTTTCTTTAGGCAGGGGGTTGTGCATGTTTTACTCATTCTCAAACTTGCATAAGTGAGGAAATTCAAACTCATGTTGTTTGGTACTGTGAAGAGGTTATGACTTTCCTAAGCTTTCTCACATTTCATTGCATTTACAGCTTCTCAAATCTTCTGCATGTCTGTTGTTATAGAAGGCACCTGGATTGTCATTATCACTTTGCGTCTGGCTCTATTGATGTCAGGAAAACTGGGACTTGTATTTTTCACAGGTGTGCATCACAGATATCACTGATGAAAATTATAGTGTAGGCAGGGCTTGAGTCTGAAATATTCAAAACAAGAGTGCGAATGGAATCACATTGGGTAGAAGATTCTGTATCTTATTTTTAACACTTCAGATCTTCACAGTTTTGATTATCTTTATTGGAAACCTCCTGTTAATGGGCAGTTTAGTGAGGCTGGGTGCAGTTGTCTACTTCTGATCTTGCACTAACTTCAACCATGTTGCTTAGCAGTAAGTGTTTTGAGGGTACAAAAAATTTCTACTATTACTATTTTGCTCAAGAATTGCCTTTTTTTAAATATCCCAGTAAAGGAGTGGTGGTGAGTAAAGGTGAGAGTGATAGGTGTCTATCCTGGGCTGGTAGATATGTGGAGTTAATAGTGAGATACAAACATTAACTTGTGTGAAATTTTATTAGGCAATCTAGATTTCATCCAGTTAGTAGCATACATATATATTAATAAAGGAGCCAATTATCTGTTGAGATTTCCATCCTAGAGAATAGAGGTTGCTTTGGTGATTGATTTCTCCTGAATCTGTATGGGAATTAAAAATAACAAAAGATTTGTTATTTACAATAATAAAGGCTAAGTTTCATAAACCTTTTATAAGAAATTGAAACACTGGATCTGCTTCTAAAATATTCTATTTAAATACCTTTCCACAAGTGGTTTAACACGTTATTCAGTCTAAATTACATAATAACATTTACTATTTTATGAAGGAAAGCTAGATGCTGGCATTCACAAAGACAGAGGGATGAAGAAAAACTGTTCTTTTTCATAGACCTGTCAGATCTGTGTATTCAGCAGGAGAACTGCACGTCTGACTGTGCTCGTATTACCTTGCCATTGTACTTACACCTCATGAACTTATAGGGCAGTTCTGCAACCTCCCCCTTTCACAGCAGCCTCCACTTTGGATGTGGCTGGTAAACCTCATCTGTGCTCCAGGTGGACCTTTAAAAGAATAGTCTGTTAACTACTGCCTCAACTCTTCTTCTCTTCCCGTCTCTCTGGTAATTTCCCATCATTTATGCCTATGTGCACCTTCCCCTCTCACACGACCCCACTTCGTGGGGAGCCGAGAACTATATTCTGAGGATTTTTTCATGCCTAACATCATTCGTTATAACTGAGCAAATCAAACTTTGATATATCTTCCCATCTAGGAGAAAAACCAGGCTTGCAAATGGTAGAACTGGCAAGATGCACGGTTCCCGAAAGGGCGTCACTGATTGGCCTGTTCACGTTGATAATGTTTATACTGGGACACTGGTGCTTCTCTGTATTTGTGTGTGTGTAGAGTTTTTATTTATATCAGAGAAATTTCCTATTGGATATTATTTCAGAGATATTTTTGAACTAAAATAATAAGATTCATGATTTTCAGGGCTCTAACCCCTGTCTAAATCAAACGCATTTAGAAGTCCAGTGCTTGAATCTTTCTTCAATTTGTTTCACACCTGCTCTCTGAGCACACACACTTGTGCGTATCCTCCCCAGTGCTGTGGCACAGCCTCTCGGCCTCTGAATTCCCCACCTGGGAAAGAAACCCTCCTGAGCCTTTGCTCCGTCTTGCCTTCCCAAGCTTTTTGTTCCATGTGAAGGGGAGTACAAATGTCTGTTGGACACGATCTGCTGTCAAGTGTTCCGGTAAGGAAACAACGAGAAAAGATTTTCCATCAAGTTTCATATTCATTACTGGTGACTACAAGAAGCTAAAAGAGTTTCAAATTAATTTGGGGTTTGGAGCAATGTTATAAGTGTTCCTTTAACCCTATTTATTATTTTGCAAGAGTACTCCTGAAGATGTAATCTTGCTGAAATGGAAAGTTTATTCAACAAAAGTTTTCACAGCCCCTTCAGTGATTCAGAGGCAAAAGGTTGTGTAAGAACTGTGGTAAAGTTTGGTGTCCAGAGAAATAGAATGAGGTTTCTACTATTAAACTAGAGAGAGCAGTCATGAAATGGAAGGGTGGGAACTTGCATCACCAACAGACATTTGAAAGGATTAGCTTTAGAATCTGAGATGCTTTAATCTGTCTAGATATTTTGGAGCAGCCACTGTCTATGCTGGAGTTAAATTAGAATTGCTTTTTTTTTACTTCCAAGAAATTATGGATTTATTGAAATTAGTGTTCCTTGTATCCACATTGAGACAGGATTTTATCCTTTATGTTTAAACAAAATTATATTTAAATTGTCTAGTGCCTTTAGTTATACATTCTGTTGCACTACTGACAGTTATAATTGATCTATGGGTAGTTTCCTAGATCAAATGTTCTGTGAAATGCCATTTTATGCAGAGATGGTTGAAGTAGGTCAAATTGCCTCACTTAGTCTTGTTTTCTTCATGTATTTCAGCGAGTAGTACATATTGACAGACTTAATTGCCATTGCTTCAAAAGCTAGAGACTACTTATTTTGCCAAAGATTTTCCGCATAAACCTGACATTAACAGTGTGTATTTTAATTAAGTTGCAGATAGCTTTTTAGTAGGCTATTTGCTGAAAATGACAAGAAGAAAACAATAATGGTTTAGCTGACAGAAACAGGATCTGTGAAAAGAATGAAGTGTTTACTACTGTGTTTTATTTAACACAAATAATAAACAGTGAAGAGCATTTCAGACTTTGATAATAGCAAAGCGTCAGTGAACGTGTGGATTAAATCTTCCAAAAACAGAACTTACAACCTTGGTTCTTAGTTCTTTTTGGTGGCCAAAGGCAATGAGTGGCAGATCCCAGATCTGCCCTGGTAGAGATTTCTTTGTATGCATGAAGTGGGACTTCAGAGAACTGACTGAATGGCAGAGCTCAGAGTGCTGCAAATGGTGGCGTAAAGTCTAATTTGGAAGCCTGTGGCAGCTCTGCAGGCATCAAGCTAAACCTGAGCCAGCAATGTGCCCTCATGGCCAAGAAGGCCAACAGTGTCCTGGGCTGCATGGAGAAGAGTGTGGCCAGCAGGGCAAGGGAGATTGTCCTCGCCCTCTACTCTGCCCTAGGGAAGCCGCATCTGGAGAACTGTGCCCAGTTCTGGGCTTTCCAACTCAGGAAAGATGAGGAACTACAGGAGAGAGTCCATCAGAGGGCCATAAAGATGAATAGGGGATTTGAGCATCTCTTGTGAAGAAAGCCTGAGGGACCTGAAGTCTGTTTAGGCCAGAGAAGAGAAGACTGAGAGGGGATCTTGTCAACGTTTAGCAATACCTAAAGAGTGGGAGTCAAGAGGATGGGCTCAAAGTCTTTTCAGTCGTGCCCAGCAATGCGACACTGGGGCAATGGGCACAAGCTGGAGCTCAGGAAGTTCCACCTGAACATGAGGAAAAACTTCTTTCCTGTGAGGCTGGTGGAGCGTAGGAACAGGCTGCCCAGAGAGGTTGTGGAGTCTCTTTCTCTGGAGATATTGAAACTGTTCTTGTGCAGCCGGCTGTAGGCCACCCTGCTTCAGCAGGGTAATTAGACTCGATGTGATTCAGAGGTCCCTTCCAACCCCTACCTTCATGGTTCTGTGATTCTTAATATACGGCTAGTGATTTTCCTGTCTTCTTGTGAAAAGGCATAGTCATAATAGACTTGAGGTAATCATTGATTTCATTTCCTAATAATGTCTAGTTCTAGTTACAATAAGCAATGTTGGTACTTGCCAGTGCACAGCTGGGATACTACTCTATCTGCTTCAAAAGGATGGCTGGGCTGATTGCATTGTGATTTTTGCTTTCTCTACAGTAAAACTCACAAGGTTTGTAATACTGTAGCTCTCTGCTCTCGTTGTGACAGACTGTATTTGTGGGGTTTGGCTTTCCATGGAAGTTTGAAGTTGATTATCTGTAGGGAGAATGTTATAAGGAGAGATACAAACCTTCCTGATCAAAAAATTCATTGCAAGATTGCCAGTTCGCAGTTCATCTCTCCAGGGACGGGCAGCAGTTAAAGTAGGCTTAATGTGAAGGTTTAATGAATGCTTCCAGAAGTAATCACTCTCTGCTTTAGGTAGATAGAGTAAAAGATATACCTATGTTCCTTTGCTACTTTGTGCTATCCTTCATGCTTTGGATCAGTGTCCTGCCAATGTTTAAAGCTCCCTTACTGAAGTGTTTCTCCTTCAA
This sequence comes from Neomorphus geoffroyi, assembly GCA_033558235.1. Lineage (NCBI taxonomy): Eukaryota > Metazoa > Chordata > Aves > Cuculiformes > Neomorphidae > Neomorphus > Neomorphus geoffroyi. The sequence goes on along the minus strand of JAUMJM010000045.1, from coordinate 6,709,992 downwards.
ATCATGGCCTACTCAGTCTAATAAGAGTCCTTGAGGTTAATTAGCCTCAGATGAAAAGTCAACAGAAAAACAAAAGTAAAATCCTCTGCATTTAGAAATAATTTCATTTGTATTTTTAAACTCCTTTTTAACCCACTTTAGGATTTGGACCTCACAAAACGTGTAATGCTGTGAGAGCCCACCCATAGTCTTCCTTATTTGAGATGATTACAACGTTTTTCCTTTTCCTTTTCCTTTTCCTTTTCCTTTTCCTTTTCCTTTTCCTTTTCCTTTTCCTTTTCCTTTTCCTTTTCCTTTCCCTTTCCCTTTCCCTTTCCCTTTCCCTTTCCCTTTCCCTTTCCCTTTCCCTTTTCCTCTTTCCCCTTTCCCCTTTTTTTTTAAATTTATGAGTGTGCAAATATGTGCAAATGTTTGAAGAACTTCTGTGTGTTCATTAAGCTTCTTTCTTTCATTAGGGATTACATATGTAATCATATATATTATGGAAGTTAAAAAAAAGCATAATAAGTCAAAGACATAAATTAGAGAAATCCCCTATTTTTTCCCTTTGGTGGAGATACTGACACGGTGAATTAACACTGGCAATTTTTCCATACCCTAGTGAAATTGATAATGCATTATAGTGGGAAGAAAGCTACTTTCAAAGACCCTAGTATGGAAGTTCTAAATAGTAAAATGGAGAAGATAAACTTCTAAAATTTTTGTAAGAATTGATCATAAAGGGTAATTTGTTTCCATCAAAAGATAATATTAACCATCCTTCAAGGCTGAGTGGATATAATTGCCCATCATATAAATCTCCTAACAAATAGTGCCCTTAGGCAGGGTGACACTAATAATTGTTCAATTACAGACTTTTAGCTTTTTCAAACGGCCACAGTCATTATTATGTACCTTGTTAATAGAAACAAAGCCATAGTTTAAACGCATAGGAAAAACATTATTCTTTTGAAGATGAGTTCATCTTTACATTTAATGTCTTTTCTAATTACCTGTAATATTTTTAATAATCATGCCTGAATTCCCTTTAATAATAATAATTGCTCTCTAATCTGATTGTTTACTGAAAAAGGGATTTAATAGTCAAACATTCAAGTTTCGAATATGTTGGAAATATATTTACCTTTTTAAAAAAATATGTTCATTTTATATAACTTCAGTGTATTTTAAATGTTTCTACCAGATCAAATGTATTCTCCGAGCCTCTGTAATCAGCAAATAGTTGAGGCTTAGAATATTGAGCTTCTTGACTTCAAGACTTGATTAAAAGCACCCAAAATAGGCTAAAAATGGTGGTCTGATAACTCCCTCAGGTTAGGAAAATTCTTGGAAGAAACAGCCAATTGTTGATGGTGGAATGGAAAATTACAGCTATTATTTAAAATGTTGTTTTTCTTCTAGTAGACCATAAAGATGTGAGGGGGGAGAAAGGCAGAACTCTCTTATTCTGACAGGTTGCAGACTGGGTGGCTGCTCCTGTGGGAGTCATAGTCTGGATTTAGGAGAACACCTTCTTTGCAACATCAGTATACATTAGAAATAAAATAACCATTTGGGGTCATACTAGCTACTGAGGCTGTGCTTGCTTTTATTTCTTAATAAACTGATCTAGAAGTCTTAGGAAAGAGCATGGCCACAAAGCAGGTTGGCTGGCATTAGTAGCACAGGACCTCATTCCCACTTTCAGATCCCAGCAGCCGTATAGGCAGGTTAAGAGCTCAGAATAAGCCTGCTCTTGGCTGAAAATGCAGCACTGGGACCTGTGTATAACATCAGAGCTTGCTTAAAAAGATTTGGGATCTACTTTGAAACAGGGTGATATTTCTGTGTAATGTGCAAAGCTTTTCAAAATCAATACAGCCATCTCAACTTCATCTAACTTTCAAATTTTTGCATTTTTGACACATTTTCAAAATTATCTCCTAACTCTTTTGTAATAATTCGCATTGATTGCATGCATTTGATCAGAGTCAAAGCAATAAAATGCAGACTTCAGTGCTGCTACAGTCAGCATATATAACAATTATAGCTTCACCTTGTATTTTTGCCTTTAAGACACATTTTACTTTTGAAATTAGAATTTTTCTGAGCTTTGGAACACCTTAAAATTAAAATTAGGACTGAGGTGTTCCACGCTAGCAAAATTATCTGAGATACTAAAAAATGGTGTTTATTTCACACCACCTTGCAAAATCACATGTACAATTCTACTTACCTGTTTTAATTTTGAATGTAGGACGCCGTTCCAATTTTCCCATATGTAAGATATATAGACAGAAGGCAGTTTTTGGGTTTACACTCTGGACATATTTTAACACCAGTTATTTGTCTATGTTGTTTGATAAGAATAAAGGTCAACTGGGTATCTCTTCCAGAGCCTTTGAGTGTGGTTATGTTCCTGCAGAGCTCAAGGATTAAGACTATGGCGAGCCTTTCTACAGGAACTCATGACAATGAGGAGAGGATGTTTGCCTGTAGCTGTTCCTAGGCTCTTACTTGTCCATGTCATTATCCCAGCTCTGCCTGGAAATTTTGGTTCATGAGTGCCTTTCAGTGACAACAAAAGCATTCGTATAGTTTGTTAAAAGTCTAAGAGTACTCTTAAGGTTCTTACATTCCCTGTCTCAAATTTCTTGTTGGTACTACATTAGGTTTAGTTGACCTGTTTACAAAATTTGAGCCTAAAACTTACCTAATTCTATTTTCTCTCAAGCCCAATCGATATTTACAACATTTTTATATAATTACCTGATTAGAAATAGATTTTAGAAAGGGGTTCAATTAACCTTTCCATGTTTTTATCTCTGTGTTACATCTTCAGGAAGGTCAATAATCATGAATACATGCAGAGTGTGGCTATTCCATGGCAGAACTCAGATGTTGGCATCCTTTTTGTTTGCAGATCCTAGCGGGGGTCGTACTCATGATAGAGTAGCTGAAATTTGGTCCTGTGCTTGGTAAAATCTTCAGTGAACTGAAACCGCCTGGTTATTTGAATGCTTTGTCTTTGACACAGAATTTGTTATGAGAAATTTGTACATCTGTGTGCATCTGCTGTGTCTGAGAATCACTACAACACTGCTCTCACGTTCCTCAGGAGATCTGAGCCTCGATGCCCACACAGAAAATGTTACCACTACAAAAGACATGTTGTCCTTTCATGCCACCTGATCCTCTTTGTCAATCACTTGTTCCCTGAGGATGTTTTTGTACATTGTAGTGTTGGAACTGACTTCATAGTATCTTCCCCTATAAAGCATTTTTTACATTACAGGAATAACCACACCGTGTGAGTTTTTAAGGCTGAAGGAGGTATAAAATAGGAGCTGTTCTGACGTTATTAGGATACTGGAGTAATTATGCAGTTATGTTTTTAAAGCTGGGAGTTCGTTAGTAATTGTGGAGAAAGGAACAGCAGTGAAATGTTGGGCACTTACTCTGCAATCAACACAGATTAAAAAGAACAAAAGAAGGTAAATGCAGCTGTACTCTTGGAGCTGTTGACTTGAAAAAACAATGGGAAGCATTAGTAGTTAACAGCCACTTGAAGAGTTGTAGAGAATATTAAAAGAAACCAGACAACTGAGAAAGGTTTTGGATGGCATTGGAAAGCGGTATCGTATGGCTGTTCCTTTAGCTAAAATTCAGTCTACTAATGTGCCTGCAAACATCGCAGTTTTGTATTTGCTGGAACTGAAGCTTTAGCCCTTGTCTCGAAATTGCCTCTTCATACGGTTATTATTTCCATTTTAAACATCTCAATTAATAGACAGTAATGAGGGTCAGCATTTGAAAATATGCATTCTGCAATTGTCATGTTTAAGTCATGTATTAAGTATCAATATTCAAAATCACTTAAAAACATGATTATTACATCCTGCTACAAACTTCCCTGTTGTTTTCAGGACTTGCCCGAAGGCAACCTTGCAGGACATGCTAAATAAGTTGTTATAATAGAAAACATGGGTTTTGGTTTTTTTTGAGAAAGACTTCAGAGAAACACTGCTGGGTCTTCACATCCAAGTTCTGTGGTAGAGGTGTATTATTAATATCACCAGACCTTGGAGAACAGAGGCGGCCTGACCCTCATTGCCTTGAATGTGATAGGGACTTAAAACAGTCCTGTCCTTCACAGGTAGAACACCAGGGGTTAATGTTGGTTGCAATAACTGTATCTGCGATGGAACTGGAGTGTCATCATCATTTTTTTCTCTTTTCTACTCCTTCAATCTTTGTTAATCCCTCTGTGAGAGGATGATGCTGTGCTATCCCTAAGGAAGCTTTGTGAGTCACTTTAGACTTGATATCTCACAGTAGCTTGTTCAGGCAAGAAGTAACTTGCAGCCTCCGTGCCGGATATTCTCCAAAGCCTGCTGTTTTAAGGAATGAATTCATGCCTCTTCCCAGTTTTTTAGAAGCAACGGAAGGCAAGTCCAAGCTGAGAGCTTGAAAAAGGTGAAACTGACAGACATCCCACAGTAAATACGATCATTCGATGTAGTGTGAAAATGATTTATTCGGTGTTTTGCTATTGCCTTATGTGACTCTTTTTTATTTTTTTAATTTTTTTATTGTCTTTTTTAATTTTTTTTATTTTTTTATTGTCTACCCCTTGTGGAAAAGCTTATATCTACACAGATGTCACTTTCTTTCCACCCTTCCTAGAACTCATTCTGTTTCATTGTTGATTTCAGGACTGCAGAGGAAACCAGGTTTGCTTCACACTACTCCTTGTTGTCTTGAGTGATGTGCAAGTGAGGGAACGAGAGTCTGCCATCAGAATGGCCAGGGCAACACGTGCACCTTTGGGGCTTGTATAAAGCTGTGTTCCACATGGCAGATTTCCACGCACACCATATACTTTTTAAAGCCAAAGTGCAGAGTATGAGTACAGATAAAGAACTGGATTTTAAAATAGTAGGAACGGAGTACTTGACAATGGACTCATTTGGTGTGGTTGAGAGCAGAGGGTATTGTGTTCTTGTAGGAGTCGCTTGTTAGCCCTGTTTCTAACCTACATAAATGGCTCAGGCAGTGGAATCCAAATATGAAGCCTTGGATCTGCCAATTATTCCAAGTTTGAGGGAGTAATGAATACAAAGTTTACTAAAGATGAGATGTAGAACTGTGACTTGCTTTTTAATTAGGCTTATGAGGTTTCAAAATACTACCATTGGTTAATGAGAAGTATCATACTCTGTGAAAATAATAAACAGCTACTCCACGAATGGCAAAGGAATTCTGAAAGGAGTTTACGGGATAGGGAAAAGTTTTTCCTTGCGTACTGGGAGTTCACTCTTGTTTTTAAAACACTTGACATAATTCAGTACTTTAACAAATGCTGAGTTACATTTTCAAAAGTCATCTAGGTCCATAATCATCAGCATTTAAATCTTTCTGAGAGTCACTTAAGTACCTAGAGACTTTTCAGCACACAGCAGTGGAGTGCTGCTCGGAGGTACCCCAGACAGGAGTATGGGAACAGTGCTTTGCTAAACCCAGTACACTCTGCCGAGAAATACTGTGCTGTCCTGGCTATGGTGTACATTTACCATAGCCCTCTATTTAGGGTTAGCTTGGCTACCTACCCAGACTTGTGCTCTGATGTTAAGGCATATTTTAATGTAAATTGAAGTGGCATTTGATCTGAAATCCAAAGGTATTTTTTAGTAGATTACCTTTAAAAGAGCTGGGCAAAATAGTGAAGATATGACCATCTCAAAAATAAGCAAATGAAAGCATGCACAAAAAATACATAAGGCTGACTCCAACCAAGCTGAATTCCTTCTGCTATGCTGTGCGCTGCTGAAGGATAATGCTTCTTTTGCTGAGAGCTGGAGAAGCCCTTTCTGCCTTCTTCATAGTCAACTCACCTTCTTCATGCCTTTCTTGAGTTTATAAATTCCTGTCCTGTGTATTTTCTGGGAAAAAAATTGAATTTAAGACAGTAAAAAATAATTAATGATGAATATCCTCGTTCCTGCCTGAATTATTTGTATTCTTACCTAAATAGGAGTAGCTGTTTGAAGACCAGCTAGCGACAATATTCTTGATTAGCCAAATGGTAAGAGCACATGATAATGTGTAAGTCCTAGCCGCTGCTTTGAGTATACTCTTTGCAGAACTGAACTATTGAACTTCTTCTGTGTAATGACTTTAGAGAGATAATTTTATGTATGAACTGAATTACAGAAAGCGTGTGAACATTTGAAATATCTTTTTTTCCCCTGTGTTGACTAAATATTTACTCCCTATTGACTGCAATGCCAATGCCCAAGTTAGTTAAATATTTCATGATCATGATGAAAACTTGAAGAGGCACCTGAAAAAAAGGTAAATTTGTCATAATGCTTAATATTTTCGCAGTAAAAACAATCAATGTATAACTTCATACTCTGTAGGTTGAGTCAAACACATATTCAAGCAAAGCAGCTTCTTAAGCCAGTCCTTTGGCTTTTGATGAATAAGATTAAAATGGATTTCATTTGGAGAAAAGACCTTTCAAACCATCTCCGTTGAAAGTATAGTTTCATTCCTTAATATCTTCCAGTTACATCCTCAGTTATCTGATAATATATACTTAGGAAACCTTATTCTGTTAGCATTACATTTAATTTATATGGATATTAATAGCAGCATAAAGCCATATGCATCATTATAAGAACTTCATCTTGGAAGCAACTTTAAAACCCTAGCTTTAACACTGAGTGACTCCTCAAATGTCTTATCAGAACATTTGAAGTTCAAATATCCTCATTACCTCAGATATAAACACTTCAAGCTAGCAAATTAATGCTCTACACTATTAATTACTTTAAATGGGCCATTAAAAAACACATGCTATCATTTGCTAAAAGTTGAACGATTCCAAATTTATAAATACTTGTGTCTGTGGTAGAAATGATAGGGCTTTTTGTCTAGACCTATCAAGATTTAAACTCACACATGCATACACCACAAAAGGAAATATTAGTTCTAAATCCTATAAAAATATCAATATGGGGAGCTGGCTGAAGAGCTCAGTTTTTTTCTGAATCACATGAAGTTCTCAAGGTTAAGAAAGCTGATATATGGTAGAATAATTGGAATGTTCTTAGCCTCAAGATGTGCAAAATCTCTTTACTATGATGTTAAGATTAAGGTTAGGGAAGTGTTAAAGATTAGGATTGGAAACTACAGAGTAACAGAAGATACATTTGTATCTGGTTCTTACAGAATTTACTATGAAAGAGAAGGTGTAGGTGGCAATGAAAGTCTTAGGTTGAGGGTGAGTAATAAACAGAACAAGGGACTGATGGTTGAGAAAGCAATGTTCAAGCGGCTAAGTTTATTTGTGGATTTCAGAAGATTTACAAACATGGAAGCATGCATTAAGTTGAAATCCTCAACCCGTGCTTCTCAAATCACCTTTAATTCTCCATAGAAGCCCATTCCAGTGCATACGTGTCTGCTTGAAGCTAAGTGTGAACTGGATGGCCCACGTCACGCCAGCATTCTAGTTTTGACAGCTTTTTGAGATACGGCAATAAACAATTCTCCTCCATGGTGAATTCAAGCTTATTTCAAACTGTAGCCATAAGCATTGTTCAGCCTTCTGCAGAACAGCAATAACGTATTTTTTACCACTGTCACACAGTCCATGTTAGACCTGCAGCCCTGCAAGACCAAGTAATAAATCAAGATCTGCTGTTTCTTTCCTGAGCTCTAGATCAGAGCCTGTTCCTAAGAATGCCTTGTGGAATCCTTTGAAAAGGAAGATTAGACAATCCCTGTTCTGGCCTACATTTTAGGAGAGAAATAAGATGAAGTCTAGTGATGGTACTGATGGAAAACCTATGGTTCAGGGTTGGGTGAAGATCCCCAAGGTTAAATAAAATTCTTCAGATTAATTTTAGGAATAATGATTTTGTGCCAACTAAGCTTAAAACTGATTACTTTAGAGATTAATAGACCCTTGTCGCCTGGTAACGTGGGGGAAAGGCTTGTTTTATATTTGCAGTGACAATAAGCTTTCCAATGGAAAAGGTGAAGGACTGGGGGGTAATGGTGACAGACCCTGGGGCTAAGATCAGAACTCGTGCTGACATTATTAGTTATTCTTGACTAGCTTTGGTGACTAAAAGGCATCTCTTGGGTTAGGGCTTGAGTTAAATGGCAAAAGTTTTATCATTCCATTCTGCAAGGTGCGCAAGCTTGGAATAACGGATGCCTTGTGGCGTGAACCCATTACTTGTGAATCTAAGGTGAGGATCTGGAGTAAAGAACCTGGTGTCCTGAGGCCTCCGGTATGAATTTAATGCTATTGTCAAGGACTTGATCGCTCAACCGGGAAGTTTTGCAGATGGAGGGTGGAGCTGGTGCTGTTAGCTTGTCATTTGCACTTATTCTTTTGTAGGGTGCCTTGAGCTGAAGTAGGTGTTCGGCTAGTGTGACGGCTGTGAGGTATTGTAGACATTGAATGTATTTTGATAAAAAAAATCCAAAATTCTGGTTTAGGATTCTAGGAGAGTTGCTGGAGTGAAATTCCAGCAGGGAAGACTTATCATTAGTTTTACAGTAGGCTAGGGTTAGATTTAGAGTAAATATCAGGTAATCTCATGGCTCAGAAGAGCTTTTTGGCTTTCAGTGAGGGAGAATATTGTTAACAGTGAAGGGTTACGGTAAATACTGGTTAAGTGTGGATTTCTGGGCTTGCTTAGGGGTGAGGATTTTAGGGTCGAAGATGAAAGCTTATTGTTAAGTTATACAAGTCTTATTCAGTTAAGAAAAAGGGTAAGTGACTTTGATTTAGATCAATTATGAGTTCCTGGTTTCATTTAGGACACACCAGCTCTTGGGTTAAAGTTTAAGACTCCAGGGACCAGAAAACCAAGTATAGTGTTATGTGCCTGCAAGATGCAGTAAACTGGGATGAAGAGAAGTGATATGAGGCAAAGATTGTGTTCAGATAAAATGGCCATCTCCTTAGCTGACAGGAAAGTCACCAAAACTTGGATTTCTATAAGTATAAAAATTTAAAGGTGTAAACTGAAACTGAGATTCATGTTAGGATCTGTAATAGTCATATTCTTTCTCAACCAGCCACAGAAATAGCTGATAAAATGAATTGCCATCTATAAAAAGCATCACTGACTTATAAATTATCACTGTAACAGATGATTCCAGTGTAGTAACATTAACTAGGAAACTCGTAGTGTTGACAGAAAACTGGAAATAGATAATAGAAGGAGGGAAGTTTCCAGTTTATCTGGTGAACTGGCAGACTCGGGTCCTTACAACTTCACATTGAAAGTTATGATAAACTGAACTGCTGAACTGATTTTTCACCTCTCTTTTTTGTCCTGTTTTTAAGGAAAAATGTTCTTTATGTATCCATTGCAGGTCTCACAAATAAGATGCGAACTGGCTGAACTGTTCATGGGGGAGGAGGGAAAGAAAGGAAAATGTTGCAGTGGTTGAATCAAGTTTTATTGTGTTATTCTAAATGTGAAAAGATAAATCACTTTTTAGTGACCTGCCAGCCTTTCTTCAATATTTCTAACTAGTCAAACTAAGATGTTTTTAACAACATCTGCTCGGCTTTTGCTTAGCAATGGTAATGAAAGAGGTAAACAAATTATTATTATTTTTAAAGATTGTATCCCAACGTAACTACTCTGTGTGATAATTTGGCACCCTTCAGCTTTGGAACTAAAAAATCTTTCTACCAAAGTTAATTGTGTAGAATTTGGTATTCTGAACTTTGCATATTAATATCCTGTTCCACAGTTTTCTTGCAGATATTGCTTCAGGAAATTATACCTCTCACTCATAATGTTAAAGAGATATTTCAGAGTTAGCCAGAACATTTCGTAGGAGAACCCCACTGCAGAATCATTCTAGTTTTGCTGTGAAGTAGGTAATTTCAAAACGTATGTTAGCAAAATAAATATTGGTAATTTTAATAAATATGTAAGCAGTTGTGTAAATGCATATTTTTTAATAAATGTCTTCAACGAGATTTTGTACTCCAATTCGGGTTTATTCATTTTTACATATATATTATTAAATTAAGATTTTACCTAATACCCAACCAGCATAACCGAAAGAATACAGTACGATAAAGAAAATGTTGGTGTTTCTGTTGTCCTAATACAAAGCTTCCTGGAGTAACTATGCAGTTCTTCCTTACAGGGGTCTGTAAAAATAACAGTAATAATAGTAATATAAGCCTGGTTGTATTCTTTAGCGGAGTATTTAATCATGAGCTTACACCTCAGCTGAAGACTGTGGTGAATCCTATACCTGCTTAGTGGCATGTGTTTAAAGGATATTTTAAATCAGAGCCTTTATGTATTCCTCTGTTGAAAGTCCATCTGCAGTAACTACATGGTAATGCAAGAGGCTGACAATCAAATACTAAATAGTGGAAGATTTTCCTCAGAGTTATAAAGCTCAGCATTCCTAAAAAATCAGGCAGTGATTTAGGAGCTGAATGTTAGTGTAGTCTGTAGGTCAAGTTAGAAGTGCAGCAAGAATAAATAACACCAGCAAGAATATACAAGAAAGCACGAGCAGTGTGTAATTGGCTAATAACTGCCGGCATATTCAGCTGTGAATCATACTCAGCTGACTGTAAAAAATTTCAAACAGATGTAAAGTAATTTTAAAAATTCTAGAGAAGTAGCATTAATCCCCAAACTGTGCAGTGAGGATTCCCATATGACTACTTTGCATACAGCTCATCAAGTGAAAGCCGTATCTTCTCATAAAATGATAGTTTGTTCAGCCTCATATGTGATTTTTCTTTCAGCTGTGTCCAACAAGCTATTACTAAATACATTTAACTTGTAATGATTTGTGCAAGGGAGTGGGAATGATTTTCCAATCAGTTGTAGAAAAAATTTTTGAAAACTAGAGCATTTTGAAATGAGAAAAGATTTTTTATTCAGCCCTTGATAGAGCCATCGCTGTCAGCAGCTGTTATGTGAGCGCACTGCCTACACTATTCTACTGAAAGCAACACCCAGAGATTTTCCATATTAAACAAAAGCAGCTTCTTTTGCTTGTTTATTATAAATGACGAGAGGAGAATCTTGGGACATATTTGAATTTAGAATTTAAAAATGCTTATTTTCATCTGAGAATTTTTTGCATTTTTTTTAATAGCAACATCTTTTTGTTTTTACTATGCCTTTGATAGATGAGGAAATTGAGGCACATGGAAGTTGAATACTGTCTATGAGGTCACACAGCGCTAAGTACAAGAGGTACAAACAGCCTGGTAGTTTGTTTGCAGCAAATACTGAGTGATAATTTCTCTCATGCAATGACACGTACTGTCTTAAAAATGATGGTGTTCCTATTTCTCAGCTCCATTTGTTGTTTGATCTTGGCTATATATACCCTTTACAAGTAGCTTTTCAAAAAATAAAAGGAAAGGTCCCATCCTTTAACGTCTCGTCTTTAATAACTGAAGACTTTAAATTATTCATTTCTGATATGTTGTGACTGAGAGAATGAAGTACTAAGCTGGAGTTCAGGATGCTGGGCTCTCTTTCTTGCTCACATATAGATCTCCAGAGTAGCCTTTGGCAAGCATCTTCCTCATTTTAGATTTCACATTTTCAATCTAATCTCTTTTTTTTTCTTTTTTTTTTAAAAAAATATACAACTTTTTAAATCTTTTTCCCTCTTGCTTTCTCTTGTTTTCTCGCTGCCCACTGGAGGAGCAGGGATTTGTAATTGTACAAATAATTCTGTAATACAAGTCACTGAAGGAATGTGCAGGATTTCATGCTTTCAGGATAAACAAAAGCTCACAAGAAACACTTGTTATGCTTATGAGATCAATGACACTGAACCATTTGCTTTTGATAGCTGTTCACTCTTTTGATTTGGATTTTCATTTTTTCTCACAGGTTTTGCATGTCTAGGTTGCCACAAAAGCAGTAATATTTTCTATCCCCCTTTCTTTCTGTTTCTGAAGTGATTTATTGAACCAATAGACCTTAATCTGTCAGATAATGACTAAGCCATAAAGAAATTTGCCATGCATTGTGCTAGTTTTTTTTTTTTTTATTGCAACTTGTTCAGCTTGCCAGGAGTTTTTGTTCATTTCTGTAAATCACAATTGGATGACCTGTAGCTTTAATTACTGCAGCTTCTTATATTTTGGACAGAAGCAGTAATAACTGGAAAAGATAAAGCAGAACAAAGATGCAAGAACTTATACTCAAAGTAACACCACTAAGGCATCACTCAACAGTTACGTTCAGTATATTGACCAGCATTGAATATAGTGCACTCATTGTTTCCATCTACTGTTTAGAGTTCTTTTCCAACAAATGCTAATGAAAAACAAATAAGAAGAATGAAACACTTGACCAGCAAGGAACATTCATAATGTCTTTCCTGAGAGGAGGGCATAGTTTGTAAAAGGTACTCCCAAAAGATAAGAATGACCTCTTGTCACCTTACAAGCAAGGCTAGCTAGGAAACTAATTTCTCTGCAGTTGTGCCAACCTTGTTCTGCTGCTCATCATTAACCCCCTGCCGGTTATTCAGTAGAAGAGGCTCAGGTGTGAACCCCACAGCCCGTTTCACTCAAAGTGATTACCAATCAGCCACTCTTCACGTGCCTATGCAAATTTAGGTCGTTGAGAAAGTCTTTTGAGAACAGCCAAGCTAGCAGAGCAAAACAGGAATGAGAAGTAAGGCTGTGCTGGAGAGTACAGTATCTCCTGCTTCATGAAGGGAAGGCTGATGAACAAGCTCTCCTTTTCCACAAAACAGTAGGTGTAATTTACTGTAAAATGAAGTTCTAATAGTAAAATCCGATGTATTGCAATTAACTAGAAATTCTACTTTCTGATTTACCTGTACTTAAATTATTTTCTTTCTTTAAGGTTTTGCTAAAAGGTGTTTCTGGGCTGAATAATTAGTGTTATAATATTTGAACTCATTAGAACCTTGATGAGTAGCTCATTATCTAGGAAAAAAGCCTAGTCATAATGAAGTTTTGGGTCATAGAGTTGAAAGGAAGAATGAGGAGCAAATTGTGGAATAGCTTTTGTTTTCTTCAGCTGATTTGTCTGTGTGTATCTGTAGTGGTGGGTCCATGTTTGAGAAGTGTTTAGGTTCACCTTTTGGTAAAATAAAGTTAACAAACGCAGCCTACAGCTTAGTAGAAAAGAGATTGTCAGCCCCTCATCCCCCCAAAAAAAGGTTAAAAAATGAATTGAGTCACTTGAGTAAAAAAGGATGTAGAGCATACTGATATTGCAACAGTTAGGAAAAAAGACCTTCATAAGTCATGCTTTTGACAAGTTAGGTATGGATTTTTAACATAGAGAAGGAAATGTAGTGGTCCCCTCTTCAGGTCAAATGCTATTCACTTAATTGTTAGCCAGGGTAGGAGTAGAATAACTTTTAGGAACCTCTGTTTGTAATGTGTGTTCAGGACTGCCTTGCTTATCACTGTGAGGGTCAGAACATGTACTAGTGCTGCAAAACTTGCATTGCAACACAGCTGAAGAATCTGCTAAAAATACTTTTCAACAGTGCAAGCTGGTGTTGAGAAATGGTGTGTTCACAGTAACCAGTGTCAGTTGTCTCCTTGTCCCTGCAATCTCATCTAAATTGGTTTAACTGAAAGGAACTGGTTATAGTTTAATCTACTTAAACATACAACGAGTTTTACACTGCCAGATTTTTAGACTTGAGGAGCTTTTACAGTATCACAATATCATAAGGTTGGAAAAGACCTTTGAGATCATCGAGTCCAACCTATGACACAACACCTACACCTACTCCTACCTGTCAACTACACCATGGCACTAAGAGCCTCATCCAATCTCTCTTTAAAACACCTCCAGGGATGGTGACTCCAACACCTTCCCGGGCAGCGCATTCCAGTGACCAATCACCCTCTCAGTAAAGAACTTCTTCCTAATGTCAATCCTAAACCTCCCCTGGCGAAGCTTGAGACCATGTCCTCTTGTTCTGTCACTGGTCACCTGAGAGAAGAGACCAACCCCTGCCTCACTACAACCTCCCTTTAGGCAGTTGTAGAGTGCAATAAGGTCTCCCCTGAGCCTCCTCTTCTCCAGGCTAAACAACCTCAGCTCCCTCAGTTGCTCCTCAAAGGGCTTGTGCTCCAGCCCCTTCACCATCTTCGTTGCTGTCCTCTGGACGCACTCCAGCATCTCAACATCCTTCTTAACCTGAGGGGCCCAGAACTGGACACAGTACTCAAGGTGCGGCCTGACCAGTGCCGAGTAGAAGGGGATGATGACCTCTCTAGTCCTGCTGGCCACACTGTTCCTGATGCAGGCCAAGATACCATTGGCCTTCTTTGCCACTTGAGCGCACTGCTGGCTCATGTTGAGTTTCCTGTCCACCAGCACTCCCAAGTCCCTTTCCACCTGACTGCTCTCCAGTCACTCTGTCCCCAGCCTGCAGCTCTGCATGGGGTTGTTGTGTCCAAAGTGTAGGACCCTGCATTTGGACTTGTTAAACCTCATGCTGTTGGAATCAGCCCATCTCTCCAGCCTGTCAAGGTCCCTCTGTAGGGCCCTCCTACCCTCTAGCAGATTGACACTTCCTCCCAGCTTGGTGTCATCTGCGAACTTGCTGATGAAGGACTCGATCCCCTCATCCAGATCATCAATGAAGATATTAAACAGGACCAGGCCCAACACCGATCCCTGGGGAACACCACTAGTGACCGGCCGCCAGCTGGATGGGACACCATTCACTACCACTCTTTGGGCTCGGCCATCCAACCAATTCCTAACCCAGCACAGAACATTCCCATCCAAGCCACAGGCTGCCAGCTTCTCCAGTAGTCTACTATGGGAGACAGCGTCAAAGGCCTGGCTGAAGTCCAGGTACAACACATCCACAGCCTTCCTCTCATCCACCAGGCGAGTTACATGGTCGTAAAAGGAGATCAGGCTGGTCAGGCAGGACCTGCGCCTCCTAAATTCATGCTGGCTGGGCCTGATCTCTCACTCATTCTGCAGGTGCCACATGATTACACCCAGGATTATGCGCTCCATGATTTTACCTGGAACTGAGGTCAGACTGACAGGTCTGTAGTTATCTGGATCATCCCCCACAGACTTATGAGGATCCAAGTGGCTCAGCAGGTCTCTAACTTCTTCCTCCTGGATTACAGGGGGGTATATTGCACCCTGACCCCCATCCACCACTTCAGAAGACCAACTGTCCAGGGAACAATCTGCCTTACTGTTGAAAACTGAGGTGAAGAAGGCATTAGGCACCTCAGACTTTTCCTCATCTTTAGTTACTATCTTTCCCTCAATGTCCAATAAGGATTGAAGATTGTTGCTGCCCTTCTTTCTGCCATTAATATATTTGAAAAAGCACTTCTTATTGTCCTTAACACAAGTGGCCAATCTGAGCTCCAGCTGGGTTTTTGCCTCCCTAATTTCCTTCCTACACAACTTAATAATATCTTTGAACATAACCTGACTTACCTGCCCTTCTTTCCAAAGGCAATACACCTTCTTTTTCTCACTTAGCTCCTTCAGAAGCTCCTTACTCATCCAGGCCGGCTGTCTGCCCCTGCAGCTTGTCTTAGAGCACATCGGGACAGCCTGCTCCTGTGCCTTCAAGATTTCATTGAAGTACGTCCAGCCTTCCTGGACCCCCTTGCTTTGAAGAACTATTTCCCAGGTTACTCTCCTGACTAGTTCCTTAAATAATCTGAAATCAGCCCGCTGAAAATCCAGTGTGGATGTCCTGTTTATGCCCTTCCTTGTTTCACTGTTTATGGAGAACTCAATTATCTCATGGTCGCTGCAGCCCAGACAGCCTCTGACCACAACATCACCAACCAGCCCTTCTCTATTTGTAAACAGGAGGTCAAGGAGAGCCTCACCCCTGGCAGGCTCGCTCTCCAGCTGTGACAAAAAGCAGTCCTCAATACACTCCAAGAACCTTCTGGACTGCCTCCTCTCAGCTGTGTTAAGTTCCCAGCAGATATCTGGGAGATTAAAGTCTCCTAGAAGAACAAGGGCACACAATCTTGAGGCAACTTCCAGCTGCTTAAACAACAAAAGATCTACATCTTCCTCCTGGTCAGGCGGTCTGTAACATACTCCAACCAGGATGTCAGTCTTGCTTGCCCCTCTTACTCTTACTCATAGACACTCAATGTGGTCATCTCCAATCTTGACTTCTACGGCATCAAGAGTTTCCTTAGTGTACAGGGCCACCCCTTCTCTCACACCTGTCTTTCCTGAAGAGTTTGTAGCCTTCCATGGCAGCACTCCAGTTATGAGAGTTGTTCCACCACGTTTCCGTGATAGCAACTATATCATAGTTCTCTTGCCAGGCCAGGACTTCCAGCTCCTCTTGTTTGTTCCCCATACTGCGTTTCCTGGATTCTGTTGTAATCTGGATAAAATTTATCAATCTTTAAGGGTCTGTCAGTCGGCAATGAACTCAGTGCTGCTCCATTCATAATGTCTGCACCACCAAGGGTTTGTAATAGAACAGAACCACCTATGCCAACCTTCCAGTGCCTGGAAACCAAGTCAATTCCACCTCTTGCATGTCTTTTTTTTTTTTTTTTTTTTTGTGGGTCAGAAATGTTAGCATGTCTCCGAATAACTCTAAGAAAGGCAAGCAGGACATTCACAGTGAATGCCCTCAGGCGTTTGTGCTTTTTTGTTTTGCTTTTAATGTTTAACTCCTAGATTGTAATCTGGCTCCTGCAATTTTATCCATGAAACTAGGTACAGATAAAAGTGACAGCTCTTAGCCATACAAATACATGATGCACTGCTGCAATCAGGTGATTAGGACTTAAACAAAGTAATTGTGCTTACAATTAATTGCCTTCTTGATTGATCATAGTCACCACTGAGAAGAAATTGTTAATACATTTTCAGTGTGGTGTCAGCCTACTTATAGAACTCCAGACTTCAATCAAAGACAGCAGTAAGAGTAAATAAGTGGTCTGATAACTAAGAAGGAGAATAAGCAAGAAAACAAGTTTGGTTTTTTTTTCATTTTCTGCAGGCTTTTCGATAGTAAAGGATAATACATGCTGTAATTTTAGTGGAAACTAGTTGTATTTAAAAGGAAAATTTGAATAAACATTGTCAAACTTTTCATATGAAATGTCAACCTGATCTTTGCATACTTTTCTTGCACGGTTCAGTGGAGTATGAAAAGACATATTGCACCTTTTCTTGTAGGAAGTTTGTCTTCCTTATGTGGTTTGTATTCATCCTTAACCATCGCCAAGGATCTCACAGGAATATTGTGGCTGGGTGTAGACAGATGTGCTGTACGTCTCAAGCTAGTTTTCAATTTTCAAGCCATACTGAATTTGCAGCCATCCTGTGCAGCTTATCATACATTCATCCCATCAACACGCAAAGCTATTTTCTAGTGCTAACAGGCTGGATTTAGTATTGCACTGGACTCATCAGTTACATGTAAAAATCCTATCTACGTGGCTTTTGCCAAAAAACAGGAAAAAAAATACTTCTATGGCTGTTCTGCCATCAGTTACCCTAAACACTCCAAGCACTTGAAAGTGACAATGTTTTGACTATGTTTATGTAATACATTTTTTTCATGCATTCTTCATTGCATGTATGTGGTTGTTGTTTTACTGTACTCTGAGAGCTTCCTCGTAGTGTTCTAATATCACAGTGCCTAACCAGCTCGGGTAGTACTCCTGAAATTTGTGAAGACAGCAGGCTTCTGTCCTCTTTGTGGTTTTATATGCTGCTCTAAAACAAATTAACACACGGGTGCTGGTCATTAACCTTTTCTCTGCTAGGTAGAAGAAAACCAAAGACTTGTTGAGTGATGTAAACCTGGTAAGAGGCTGAAGAATGGGCAGGTCTGTCAAACTTTCTGGAACAAAAGTGAGCTTCTGGATCAGGAATACCTCTGTATTGCAGTCTTGTGAAAGACAAAGCAAGTGGGAAGGGTCATTGAGCTGATCCACTCTTGAGGCAGAGTGGATGACATAGTTTATTTACGTGCATATAGCTCTCAGGTGGCTGAGCAGGCGACAAGCTAGCTTTGCTCAGGGTTCAAATTTTGGCTGCTTTGTATGTTTATGAGTCATCAGGTAATGTGCTAGGATTTTTAAGATTCCCAGCAACTGGAGGGCATGTTTCAGTGTTAATTCTTTAAATGAATTAAGTAGTCTTATGCTTTTTGATCAAAACCAGATCAATAAATATTTTCAAGTTGGAGGGTTAAGCTGTCCATGTAGGTGTAGTCAATAGTAGGTGTGTCTTCAGTATTTCTTTGTTTCTTTGTCCATATAACATTATACTCTTGCATATAGTAAGCTGTTGCTTTTGTTCCCATTTCACTGTTTTACTTAGAATAATATTCTGTGGTCCATTTGATGCATAATTTCTTTACATAGACACTAAATTATCTTTTTTCTAGTTTGTAGCTTAACATTTCCTCCCTGTTTTGATATTGTTAGAATCTCTATTTTCATCCTATTAGAAAATATATTATATTCTCTGTTCCAGCATATTGATATAATCTGATTGCATCCAAAACTTGGAATATTTTCCACAGTATTGAAACTGTGGAGTCATGGGAATTGTAAAAGTCTTCAACAACTTCTATAACATTTTTAATGATGGTTACTAATTGCTAAAGCACTCCATTTGATAAACATGCTTTGTTTCTATTGGTGGGAAATACAAACATGCACAAATGATGAACAACATTTAAAAAAAAAAATAGCACGTGGGGTCAATAGTTATTTCTGCCCTATACATTGAAATGAGTATAGCTTGTGTATTCTGTAATTGCAAAACATGAAAACATGCCGTACAAATAATTTATATTTCAGATTAACAATGCACTCTCTATTCCATTGCACCTTGTTTGCAAATAGTATTATATAAATAACACTTAAATATATAAATACTGTATTAGTATTCACGTTTTTCTCCCTATGGCAGGCTTCTTTCTTATGAAAGTATTGAAGTTCTGTTGGTACTCTGACTGCAGAGCATGCCTACACCTAAATTCCAGTGGATTTTCTATATCTTTCATAAAACCAATGTTAGCGTATTTATGAAGAGGGTTGGAAGATTTTTATCTGTATGTATGCACGCCCTCCTCCCTTTCCCCCACCTTCACCTCTCCGATAATTTTAGCTGCTTAGAATCACATTCTCATAACTTTTCAATCTCTTGTGGTGCGAAAGCTTAGTAGATGATGGATAACTGCCCTCATCCCTAATACATGGACAATATAAGAAAGATATGAAACTGTTGGAAATGGTCCACAGGAGGCTATGAAGATGATCAAAGTGCTGGAGCACCTCTGCTCTGAGGACAGGCGGGGAGAGTTGGGCTTGTTCACCCTGGAGAAGAGAAGGCTCTGGGGGGACCTCATAGCGGCCTTCCAGATCCTGAAAAGGGGGCCCACAAGAAAGCTGGGGAGGTGGTTTTTTACAAGTACAAGTAGGGATGGCTTTAAACTGGAAGGGTGAAGATTTAGACATTAGGAAGAAATTCTTCACAATGAGGACTGTGAGGCCCTGGCCCGGGTTGCCCAGGGAAGCTGTGGCTGCCCCATCCCTGGAGGTGTTCCAGGCCAGGTTGGATGGGGCTTGCAGCCCCCTGATCCAGTGGGAGGTCCCTGCCCATGGCAGGGGGGGGTTGGAGCTGGATGGGCTTTGAAGTTCCTTCCAACTGAAACCATTCTATGATTCTATGTCTAGTTAACATTGTTTTATGAGAATATTTTCCCAGGAACATAGCTTGCTGGAATAATAAATAATTTCAGGAATAAATGGAATGTGTAGTGTCTGAAAGCTAAACTGTGCTCTAACATTTTAGGAAATGTAGTATAAATATCTTTATTTTGTCATCCTTTTGTAGGGAAGAATAATTTATTTTGATTTATCTTCCTGAATAGGTGGAGAGTGCCTGCAGTTAAGCTTGGGGAAGTAGTTGGAGCTTGGCTGAAGAGCAGCTGAGCTGGTAGCCTCAAGGAAGACTTTTGTAGCTCAGTGGACCAGCATTGATTATGCAGTCATCTGAAGCTGACTTTGAGTTTTTGCTGCATTCTCCTACAGCCTGTAGAGCAGAAGCCTGTATCTTTCTACATCTCTATTTTAATGTGCCTTTCTTAAGGCTTAAAAATTCTCATAGCTGTGAGGATATTTTTATTCTATTGAAGTACTGCATTTATTTTATTGGACACCTGTTGTGCAATACCACTGAATCTGCATTGGCAGGTTCCAAGTATTTTACTCTGGCATGGGGAGAAGTATTATTAGCAGAACCAAAGTAAAAAATCCATGAAAAATACTGTGTAATGGAATGAAATATCCTGCAGGATATACGGATATATCCACTCCAAACAAATCTGGAAAGTGACATTGAAGGACCTCAATACCTTCTTTGGCTCTTAGCAAGCAGCCAACAAAACCAGCTCCTTGGGAGATGGCAGCCTGAGCAAAATGGTAGCAGTAGGTCAAGAGGGGGGTGGGGATTTGGAATAACCAGTAGACAAATAATTGCATTGGAAAGCAGTAGCAGAAGGGAATGATTTCTGTTGTAGTGAAAGCAGTGACCTTGAAGGAAACCCTCATCTGTGTACCCAACAAGGCTCATAGCTGCCTGAAGGACTGTGAAGTCTGGCAGAGGTAACAGACAGTGCTGATCTAGACCTGTAGTAAAGCTTTTTTGTTTTTTTTGTTCAGATGAGAAAGTTGGAAATTATGATAGCAAAATGATAAATCAATGTCAAATTTAGGCCCTGATGTTTCTTAAACTCGAATGATGTTTTGATAATGGAGTCTGCTGTTTTAGTCTTGAATGCAATCTAAGATGCGTTAGTAGAGTACAAAGAAAAAGGAGGGAAGACCTTCATTGAAGGATAGGTGATTTTTTTTAAGGAACAGAACTCAAATACAGTCAGAAAGAAACCACACCTTTATACTTGATAATGAGGCCTTTTTTTAAAAAAAAAAAACAATTTTCTGGCAAGTATGTTTTACTTTAATATGGCTATTAAATTCTAAATGCTTTTCACAATCAACTAATTGTTGAATATTCAGAAAACATTTACCCTAGATCTAAATTACATGTTTACTCAGGCACAGAAAGACGTGATTCATCAACGTTTCATGGACACATAGACATTTCTGTTGTTTTAAAAGATCTTTGGAACAAGCAGAGGAGTCTCTTCTGCCAACAAGTAATTAGATCATATTAGACTGGATCTTTTCATGTAGATTTTGTTGGAAAAATCTTCATTTAAAGACAGCATGCCTGGCTGAGTTCTCTTGTTCTATAAAGCCTATGCATTACAATAGAGGGCCCAAATACAGTTCCACAGAGAAACCTCCTGGAGTCCAGAGAGTTACATTCACCCAGCACTGCAGTGGCTGCAGCAAGGGTCATCTGCAAAGCCTTTGTGTGCAGTTCAGCATCAAAGCATACAGCACACTTGGCCAAAGATAGATAACTGGATGCTCATTTCATAGAACCATAGAATGGTTCGGGTTGGAAGGGACCTGAAAGCCCATGCAGTTCCAACCTCCCACTGGATCAGGGGGCTCAAGGGCCCATTTGGCCTGGCCTCCAACACTTCCAGGGAGAGGGCACCCACAGCTTCCCTGGCCAGCTGTGCCAGGGCCTCCCCACCCTCAGTGTGAAGAATTTCTTCCTAATGTCTAATCTAAATCTTCCCCCTTCCAATTTAAAGCTGTTCTCCCTCATCCTATCACTGCTTGCCTTTGTAAAGTCCCTCCCAGCTTTCCTGGAGTCCCTTCAGGTACTGGAATGCCTCGATGAGTTCTTCCCAGAGCCTTCTCCAGGGTGAACAAGCCCAACTCTCCCCGCCTGTCCTCAGAGCAGAGGTGCTCCAGCCCTTTGATCATGTTCGTAGCCTCCTGTGGACCCATTCCAACAGTTCCATATCCTCCTTACATTGTCCATGTATCAGGGATGAGGGGAGTTATCCATAAGAGGTGTTATATGTAACACAGCTTTTACTAAGGCAAGTAACAGTAAATATTTGGCTTCTGTGGCCATATGCCAAAATTGCTTGATGAACAGAACACAGGAAAGGTTTATAATTACTAAAAAATGAAGATAAACTGGAGAAAAGCGTGTGTGTATAATGTCAGTGGAAACTTTGGCCTGAGCAGCTGTACGGTGTTTGATTTTCATTGATGTCTGTGGCAAATTTCAGATTCTTAATGTCATTTAACTATAGAGAGTTGATTGAGTTTTCATATAGTTTTGCATTTATATGATGTCTTTCATCAGATTGTGATTTTCTCTCTGAAAATAAAACCCGGCTTGTGCCTCGCGGATCCATACATGACATAAATGTATTTCATGCAGATATACAGAGTTGTATTGCTGCCACAGTCATAATTTGTTTTTATGAAGCATATGACCACCCTCCTGAGCTTGGGACAACCAGTAAGTAGTGCCAGGCACTGGTAAGTGCTCATCTCTGTTGGCACATTCCCTGGGAACAGTTTTGGCCTGCACCAAGGAGCGTTGCGCAGGAGTGTGGTTCAGGGGATTGGGTGGGGTCTGTTCCCAACTGGAAGAGTGGGAAAGGCCATCTACGTTGAAGAAGTGGCAGGATTTTGCAGGGCTGTTGTTGGCATGGAGGATGAAAGGAATGCAAGGGCAAGGGGGGAGGTAGTGAGGAGCAGAATGGGATTTAAATGGTCCTGTAATGAAATCCATTTTCCACAGCCAGGATGGGATCAGCTGAGTGTTTCAGTCCATGAAGAATGTGGATCAAATCTGCAAAAACTATCAAAAGAGTGATGTAGAAAGCCTCAATTTCTCATGCTCCTATTTCAGGGCAAGAACCAATTTATTTTTCATCCCTTTTGTACGTAAGGGAGAATTTCCAATATATAGATTTTTTTAAAAAAAGAAAATATAGCCAACTAGGTCAATTAAAAATACTGCATATAGATTTTCCGAGTAATTTCTATATTGCTGAACCCCAAGAAGAGCTCTTTACAGATGTATGTAACAATGTCCCTTCCCTGCTGACCTTTTGAGTTGTGGAAGATGTTAAAAAACTGTCACCTCTTTTCTGCTGCTGTGCCTAAATGTTATTTTGTCTTTCTTTGAAGCCAGAACTGGACGTAATTGAATGTCATCCAGTGCTTAATAATATGAATATTGTCATTTGTCATCCCAGTCATCTCTGTCACTTTGTCATTTCATTTTGTGTTATATTGGCTCACAGTGATGCTACCTTTCTGTCCTTCATCCTACATGTAGATTCATGAATTATATACGTTGACACACCTGAAGTATAGTGCCAAAAGGAAAAGATCCATGTCTGAAAATTGCATTCACTCTGTGTACACCTTTTACAAGTGGTGCATGCTTTTTAGGGAAGAAGTGTATCTATTTTATCTTAGACTATGGAGTATGTTGTATTTCTGTTTACCTTTATGTTCCGTAAGAGAATAAAAGCTACGCAACATCTCTTGAAGACAGAAAGCTTTTTCTTGTTCATGCTATTTAATTGGGTTATTTTGGTATAGTCAGGAAAATAGGGTCTTTCTGAAACAATTTATAATTTTTACTTCTATCTTCAAAAAGCTAAAGGACAATACTAACAACCAAAATAATGGCACACTCCAATTTTTTAATTTTTACCTTCTAATTCATAAAAGTAAATTAGGTTCATAAAACCCAGAGATGTTATTCTACAGCTGAAATATACTGGAATATCTCTTTGGACAATAGAGAAGATGACTCATGAGAGAATAAAACATCACTGAGGAAAGAAGTATTAACACAAAAAAAAGGCTATCTAACATTGCTGAGTTCCCATAGAATTTGCCATACCAGCAGGCATAGTTTTTTGGGATGGAGACATCCTGATGTTGGTTGAAATTGTTGATTATTTTTTTTTTAATCAGAGCTCATACCAGGCAAAACTTCTATTGTTTTGAGTACTTGCCAGCTGAGTATAGATTTAGAAAGGACAAACAGCAGTATAGTATAGAGATTTTTATGCTGCTTGCACAATAACACCTGGCTCTGTACAGAGTACATTTATGCCTCGTGTTGTCATGGGCTCCTGCAGTGGGAATTGGCTGTGCTTACACCTAGAGCAAAGGAGCCAAGTCAGTCTGCTTGGTCTGTTCTCCAGCTTGCTCAGACATTCCAAAGAGAACCAAACCTAAGAACATATGTTGTAGGGAAATCAAATTGCAAAGGTTGTAATTGAAGAGAAGCTGTTAGTTTATTAATTAGATAGAGTACTGCAAGAGCTTTCCAGGGAATACCTTCTCACTTAAGGAGTTTCAGAAAGCTGATTTGTGTCCACAGAATGACCCCATTGCCTAGCTGGAACCGTTATGTTCTAATGTAAAGGTACAAACCCCACATCTATTGACGGGTCACCGAACAACACGCCACTGAAATTCAGACAGAGCCAGTGTGGAGTACACAAGCTCAGAAAAATACAACAAAACTCAAAGCACTATGGCAACGTAGTTTTCCCAAGTAATGGGAAATCCAGAATAGCTGTTCTGTAAAAAGTAGTATTAAAATTACAGATACAAACCTGAAAACTCTACTCACCTGTGCACGGATGGAAAACTGTATAAATTTTATGCATGCATTAATGTTTTCAGATCATATGGGAGTTATGCGTTTTGGTTTTCGGAGGTTTTTCATCATGATCATCACTTGTGTGTTTTGTGAATGTCTGTCTTGGGGAATAAAGGCTTGAAGAAAAGCTGATGGCAAGGGAATCTTCTGGAATGTTAATTTTCATTTTCTTCCCAGAACTGCCTTATAATATGCAGTAATCCATATTCATTCTGCTGAGGAAAATTATCTGCTTTTTCTTTCCCTTTTCCCCCCTCCTCTTTTTGCCAGATGAAGAAATTACTAGAATGCTTTCCTAATTTCTGTCACACAGGAAGGAACAGCCTTTCTGCCGTTGTTCAGCAAACATTCTTGATTTAGCTTCTTCAAAACCCTTTTCCTATAACTTAATTAAAATTCAACCTTATTGCTAAATCACCTTAATTTTATTGCTGTACTTCTGTAGTTTGCTACTTTGTTTACTAAATAATGCAATAAAGCAGTGGAATTTCACTACAGTATTCAATAAATAGTCGGGTAAAGTGTAAAATGCAGCAATAAAAATAATCAATAGAAAAATAATTAAATTATTATAGCTAGCATACGCATCTAACTGTAAATTTCATTTGACTTTAAAATTAAGTATCTGAATAGT
Source organism: Neomorphus geoffroyi (assembly GCA_033558235.1). Lineage (NCBI taxonomy): Eukaryota > Metazoa > Chordata > Aves > Cuculiformes > Neomorphidae > Neomorphus > Neomorphus geoffroyi. The sequence continues at coordinate 6,684,738 of JAUMJM010000045.1, read as the reverse complement.
TTGACAAAGGTTTTAGGTAGTGTAAATTCACAGGTTTGACTTGTAGGTATGCATATAAATCTAGAGAAAAAGGAAAATAAGAGGTTTCAAAAACAATGTAAGCCACCCAGGGAGGTGGTGGAGTTGCCATCCCTGGAGGGGTTTAAACGATGGGTGGATGGGTTCCTTAGGGACATGGTTTAGCAGGGAGACAGGCACGGTTGGACTCGATGATCTCAGAGGTCTCTTCCAACCTTAGGATTCTATGATCTGTTTATTCCTCATGGGAAAAACATCCTTCTTCAGTGGTGTCTGCTTTCTTTGGTAATTTAGGATGGGTTTTTCTTGGTGGTGTTTTAAGTCTAACTCTGGGCAGCCAGGGAAATACACAGTGTGAAATTTCTCTTCATAAAACAGTATTTTTAAGAAATCAATTGGCATTTATAAAAATCACATCAAGCATTGTCAACGTCCAAGCTGCATCAGGGCTTTGATCAGAGTTGGCAGCGTAACAGCCAAGGGCTAATCCATGAAACCTGAACAGAGGAGGCGATTCCAGAGTGTTCAGCCAGGCACAAACTTTGAAGAATTCTACTTTTTAGGCATTATTTCACTGATTTCTCCTGAAAAAAATACTCATGTTGCAGGCCTATTGCAATGTATCATACAAATCAGTCCATGATTACTTACACATCTATAAAAAATATAGACTTTTTTTGCCTGCAGTATTCGTGCAAGTATTTGTAGAAATGTAGTGTGCCTTCAGTGGTGCATGATTTCTGGTTGTTTTAAGTTATCTGTCTTCAACCTGACTGCCAGATTCTTTGGAAGGCTGAGAGAGTTGGGCTTGTTCCACCTGGAGAAGAGAAGTCTCTCTGGAGACCTTAGAGCAGCCTCCCAGTACTTGAAGGTGGCCGACAAGAAAGCGGAGAAATGCTATAAAACTATGCAAGTTTCTCTGTAAATACCTAAAACAGAAGACTTGAGAATTTCCCTTCTTAAACAAACAAAAAATCATTACACCATCTAGAGAAACTGGAGATTTACAGCTAAAACTGTATTACGTGTGTTGAATCACAAGTAATTCTGTCACTCACGTGTAGGATGGGAGAACACAGCCAGATTGCACAGAATGCTACTTTAGTTACTTCATGAAGGTATTTTTTTCACCTTAGTTGTTCAGTTAATCTCTTCAAGACTGTGTTTGTAAAAATAATATTCTAGTTCTGGAGAGGTTTTTATACTATGTTCAAGTACTTGGCAATTTATTTTTGACTATTTCTTTTTTGTTTTTTCTTTTTCTCTACTTTCTAGTGGTGTCTTTTTGTGATGGTTTGGACGGTTCTTCTCCCAGGATTGTCTCTTGCTATAATCTGATGTTTTCACTGAGCCAGATCTCATTGATGGGCGACCTCATGGACTCAAATAGCTATTTGAAAACTTAGAATATATGTGTACTTTAAAAAAATTGCTGCAATGTTGGGGTTTTTTTTCCTTCTGTTTTCTTTTCTATCATTTCATGGTCCTTTCTATAGCGAGTAAATGCTTATTTTATGACAATGATGTATTTTTAATGTGAGATCAGGTGCTACCAGCTTGGCAGACCTCCTGCTTTTTCTATGAACTCTGTGTTTTCATATGTTGTACTCCATTTAAACAGAAGTAGATACATGTAAGTGTTTATTTTGTCAGCTTTCTCAACCAGGTTATCAGGCAGCCTGTAATGATTATAAAAAAGAGCACAAAATCCTGAAGTACTCATAGTTAAATGTGCTTCAGTTGACTTTTGTTTCAGAAAGCAGGCATAACCACCTGTATTAGGTGAGCTCAGTATGCATGAATACTTTTACCGAGGAAAAGAAACTTAGAAAGCTGCAGAGCTTTAAAATTAACTCTCTTTTGGGCAGGGAAGCAAACTCATTGCTGAAATGCATTAGACAACTTTCCTTCCTTCCTTCCCTCTGGGAGATGTGTCAAAGATAAGAAATGGTAATTTAGAAATCCCGGCTGTATTAAACTTGGTTGTTTTAACTTTCAGAGAAGCATAAGGAGAGGAAGTATTGCTTATTCTTATTTATATGAATTTCATATTCTTACTTTGTATATATAAAAAAAATCTGACTGTGATTTTGGCTAAGACTTTAATTCAGGTTGGCCTAAGCATAAGTTCTGTATTATTCAAGAGAGACGATGCTTAAATAAAAAACTTGGCAGTACTGTTGTGTATATAAAAAGTCAATATCATTTGGATAATATTACTGTTTTAATGCGACAAACTATCAGCATTTTTAAATTATTTAAAATTCACTGGAAAACACTTTAATAGAATTAAATTTGAATAGGCATCTCTCTTGTCTAGTATTAAAACTGAAACAAGTGAAATTTTAAATATTAAGAAACAAAATGTTAATTCTCCTGTGTCACAACTGGCCAGCACAAGTAAAAAGTCATGAGTACTTGAAGGTAACTGTGTAGTACTGATGCTGAAGGACATGAAACAAGCTGGCAGAGTTGTGAATATTAGTTATGTATAAATCGGTGGACCAAGTTCTGTTTTCTTGCATCCATCTGCTCAGAAGGAGGCGGTATATATGGTCCCACCAGGCCTTATTTCAGATCTGCACTTGGCAGACTGTGTCAGCAGCAAGGATGGTTTTGTGGTTGTTGTCAGCAGTTGCATTACAATGAGTGCAGCTCTGAGATTTGATTTTGGGAGGCTATAAGTGAACAGCAAGATAATATAATATGTTTAAAAGTGAAGAGTTTTAGAAGAGGATAATAAGCTTGCCAAATTTGGTAAATGCTAAATGAAACTTGTGGAGCAGGATGATAACACAGTATTTTAATCAGTGCCTTTCAAAAGCAGGTGTGTGACTCTATCTGCATAAGGATCACGTGGTAGCAGAAAACTAAGGTGGAATTAAGAAATATACTGACTAAACTGGACTTCATTTTGAGTAATCTTGATGTTTTGGAAGGACTGAACACCTTTCCTGGCAACTCTAAGTCCACATTGGTGATGATGATATTGTGGTCTCCAGGATTTTTTTAAAGGGAAAGATATTTTCTCACAGCTATTTCCAGGTTTACTGTGAAGATGTTCTTTGAAGGTGAAAGATGTTATGAGAGCGTCTTTTCTTCTCAAGTCATCATGTGTGTCGTTATACTTTGAAGTATCTGGAGATGCTAAGAGGGCTGGTGAGAGAAATCACCACATTGGGACTTAGTGCCCTAGTTAACTTAGCAGTTTTATTACACAATGGTTACAGTTACCTTTACGCACGTGAGAAAATACTGATCTGCACTATATGGGACGTCTCAGTCATGCAGCTGGAAAATATGGGCCCCTTTCCTCATATCCAGTTCTCCCTTCTCGTTTAATCGAGCTATTAACATTTTGGAAACCATTCGTGCCTGACAAGGCTTGCACTTTGAGTTGCAAATAGTATCCTGTACATCTGAATGAAAGTAGCATTTCTTTCATGAAAACTTTCCTAAAAAAACCTTCTTATGGATTTGCACACGGAGATCTGAAAGCTATTTTCACATGCAGAGGAGATAGAAATCTCTCCAGATTTGCTCTCTGGTGATAGCGGGGATTAAATTCATCCATACTGCTGCAGAGAACGTGCCCAGTTCTGTGCAGTGGTGTTTCCTTATATTTACAGCATTTAGCTCCTTATTCAATAACTTGTTGAACTTTAATCTATAAACAGAACTTTTATTGCTTGAATTTGATGAGGCAAAGGTTTTCTGACTAACTCCCTTTTGAACCTAGTAAGAGATATGTTGGGGCTTATTAAGCTTAAAATCTCATACCCCCAGTAATACCTTGTCCTAAAACATCCATCTTTTAAAAAACGGAATATGTACTAGCTCAAGAATCAATGGCTTGCATAACTCTGTTATTAAAATTCAGCCCTTCTACAGGAGGTTAAATGTCTAGGAAATCTGAGCAATGCTGTGAATTTTGGGTTATTTAGAAGCCATTTTATGAGGAACAGCTTCTTCACCTCAGTGGTAGGGTCTTAGCTCAAGGGAACACTCCAGTTTAAGCGAAACAAGACATTTTATAAGAAATGAACTGTTCTATTAAGCTGTGTGTGTGTTTTCGAGATTATCAGAATATAAGAATATTCAATACCCCAGTCTTTTAGGTGCCTGCAGCACATAGTGAGGATGCAGGTGGCATAGTAATCTTCCCTTGCTCTTCCTTGGGCTCTAAGTTGTCATCTCTTGGGAAGTATTCTGAGTAAAATTTGTTTTTTCATAGCTCGAACCCTTCCTTTTTCTTGCCGTTTCCAAACCCAAAACCTACTTAGTGGAACCTTTCCATTTCAAGCATTTTGGTCAAGAATTTTTGCTGTATATGATCAATATAGAGGAAGATAGAGTAAAATGCTGGATGTGCGTATTCTTACGATTCCAAGTGAAACAAAAGTTGTCAAATCACAGATTACTTAAGATTATAAATATAGCTTCAGAAGTACAAATAAGGGTGAAGGATTTCCCATGTTATTTTATCTTACAAGGTCGAAAGCCTATTTTGATTTTGCAAAATTGAAATTCCTTAGAGGAAAAGTTAGAGTTTTTATCTGTGAATGTATTTGCAACTCTAATTTAATATGTTATTTTACTTTCTCTGAGATGTAATTTGCTCAAACAGAGAAAGAAATCCTTTCCATTAAATGAGTGAAATAATGAAAAAGTCTTGAAACTTGAACATGAACCTAGTATTTAAAATGGCGAGAAACCTGAAAGCAACAATCTCATTTTACAGAGAAACAATTAGTTTGTGTTCTGTGAACAATGTTTTTTCTCCTAATCCAAGCTGATTAAATCACTAAGGATTTGTGTGTTATACGTATGTAAGGGATACAAGTGAGGGGAAAAATTGTCAGACAGAAAGTAAGAAAACTTGCTGGATTCTACAGCTGTCTTCTAAGTCACTATTCTCCAGAGCTCACCTAAGGAAAAAGAAAAAAATATTTGCACTGGGGAGCAAGGAGGTAAATGTTTTCTGCTTTGTCACTCCTCAGAATAAAACTTCATTTTTTTCTCCACACAACTATTCCTTATCTGAAGTGACCTTTTCTTCATTCATTATTTCTACTTTCATAAATCAAATGTAAAGCAAGTAGTTGGAAAATTGAGAAGTGAAAGACTATGAGACTGATTGCGGCTGGCAAATACTAACTGTAAATCTGTTCTTTCTGCACTTGAGAGGATTTTTAATGTTTTGGCAAATTTGGCAAGGTCAAAGAAAATTTAACACGATTTTTAAAAGTCCAGTTTCAATATTTCAGGCCCTGAACAACAGCAAACATCTCTATTTTATTTTTTAAATGCATGAAGCTATAGTTAACGTTTTAAACATGCATCGTCAGTAATCAGTCTTAAAACCTGCGCTTTTAAAATATAATGTATTGAAATAAAATACTTATTCTGTTTAAAAGACATTATTTTTCACTATTTAGTTCTTGAAAGCAATTTTTTAATTGGTTCATTTAACGCTATTGGTTGCTAGGTTATTTCTTTGCAGTGATATCTAACATTTGTATGAAGTACAAGCTATCCTCTGTACTTGGTTAATATTTGTTTTGTAGTGCATTTAAACCTAAGTAAGACCCTGTTGCCTGTGGAAATATTACTGCATTAAATAACTGGGCACTTGTAATAATGCAGGCAAGTCTAAATACGTGTTTAGGACAAACTGGTGTCATAACACCTGAAGGGGAAGTCAGGAAATTGGAGTGAAGTGTCACTACGTCCCATGTTTGAGACCTCCTTGTACTTCCAGCCAGATTTTGGAGGTCATACATGAAGAAGATTGGAACAGAGACGTGCTGCCAGCCAAAATGGGTGGCTAGGTTCTTTCCACCAAGAAAAGGCCTTAGGAGTACTAAAACATGACATAATGCAGCCAGAATATCAGAGGATCATGCAAGCATAATATTAATTCATAGCTAATTATCAAGTTGACGTAAGAAGAGGATAAAAGCCAACACCTTTTGGATGTTTTTCCACTTCCTGTGGATTGAAGCAATTAGTGAAAGTGTTTCTATTGGCAAATGGTTTCCATCATTATTTCCCACGTGTATCCTCACAATTGTTCAAGTTATTTCAATGACACATAAAAATAAATCTTTCTTATTTGGAGAGGAGTGTCCTGCTGATAGCAGTATGAGCAATAGCATTTTTCATAAAAGCTAGAAGTTTTTTATATCCTGATATGTTGATAAAATATTCAAGACTATTTTGGGCCCTGCGGGACAACGATAAAGGCTTCTACTTTAACAAAGGCAATAAAGACCCTTTAGAAATCCTCGAGTTTCTGTAATGAAATAGAGCAGTGATCTGTTCAACTAGGTATGTTGTTTCTGATGTGGAGCACCAAAATAGTCTGTCAAATAATCTGGATATAAACCAAACAGCATAAATTCATCAGCAGAATGCCTATCCATATGCTGAAAAATGTGAATTTGTTCCTAGCATTTTAATTATTTATTTTTATTTCTGAAATCACCTCATGATAGAATGGTTGCTGTATTTTAAATCAAACCCTCTGTTAATTAACATGCACTCTTAGTGTCAGAAATTCAGCTCAGTTAGACTGTTTCTGTTGCCTTACAAACTGTAAATATGGTAGCGCACATTCCCTGCCATTTTAAGTTTAGTCCTAAAAAAACCCAACTGTTTTATCCTATGGTTTGTTCTGATCCAAGGCAGTCAAATTGTGTGTAGATTTTGCCTTAAATCTTACAAATACTTTTTTAATGGGACGCTGGGATGTACCTTCTTGTTCGATAAACTCACTCTTAAGGCTGATTTTCTTTTAGTAATTTTTGTAGATGTAAGAGAAGCTCAGCTTTCTTTTAGAGAGTGATGTTAGTTTTTCCTCCCCATTTAAGCACTGTGTAGTAAAAGGTGTAAATATGTGGTTTGGGAGGTTACACGTGTGTCTGTTAGGATAATGTCTTAACTGGGATGAGTAGTTTATGTAGTGCAGGGGATTCCTCAGAGCCTGGCCAGGTGACACCAATGTTTCTGGTATTTTACCCTCCCTCTTGGTTCTAGATATTCTTACTTGCACCTATAAGTAAAAACGGAGAAGATGTCCTATTGAAAGGTTCAATGCTTACATTGCACTTTCATCCATATACAAAGAAGTTGTTTTGTGTGTGGAAAAATACATATTTTGCCATGTAAAGTATTTTATAAAGGCAAACAGAGCATCGATTAGACTGTGCATGGTTATTAAATAATAAGTGTTCCTAGATCCCTAAATGGACAGGCTTCTGTAAAACTACAATTTCTTACAACCTAGAAAAATATTTAAAACCCATTTTGTTCCTTTTAGTTGAATGTAGAATTGTCAATATGCAAAGTCTGTTGTTAAACGTATTTGTTTTTGAACAGGAAAGCTGTGTTACTGTTGATAGTCAAATTTTAAAAACTGGAATAGAATGCTACATTTGGATTACGTGACTGGCTGACTGATTACTGACAATGCTTGTTCAAAGAAGAAAAAAGTAGTTTTAACACATGAATATGCACAGTTTCTTATCTTAAATATTACCGATTTTGTAGCTGTTTATTCACATGACTAATACAGTGAAGTCAGGAAAGGTTTCAGCATTCTGTTTTTTATGATTTTTCACTGTTACAGAAATGATTTGTGTTTTACAATTATATGAAGCAAATAAAGTAGATCCTGCAGCACAGTATTATTTCTCTTTGGTTTCTGTCACTTCCATCCAACTTAATGACCCATTGTCTGAGGTGCTGATACGTGATGCACATTTGTATTTGTGTGTAAGTGTGTACATAAATATTATTTGGTGATATTTCTGGAAGTAGCTCCTGGAGTCTGGGAACTGTTGTTTTGTGCCAGCAGTATTGGAAGGGCAAGCCAGTACTTGTGCCCTTTGGGAGAACTGACACAACTCCAAAATAAAAGATGTCAGAAGCCAGGCAGTTGTAAATACGAAAATATATGTGATGCATAAACCTTATAGTACACAATTTGCTCTGAATTTTCTTACTTCCATGTAATTTTTGGATGGGGAGTGGGGCAGTCTTATACAATCTTAGAGTAGTTTCTACATTATTAGCCATTTTCTGTGTTAATTAGGCGTATGGATTATATTAAATATTGTCTATTTTCTGTCTGTTCCCAAGCCATTTGTATTTCAATGATTTTATGTTCTATCATGCTAATAATATGGATTTTTCAACTCTGTGAAGTTCATGCAATAGACCTTTAACTTCTAGAAAATTATCAACAATCTTCAGGCAAACAATTAGTCACAATCAAACTTCAACAGGTCTCAAGACTTGCTTCAGCTTTGAATAAATAGTTGAAAAATGATATCTGCATGTGACTCTTCTCTGAAGAATCCAAATCTAAGTTTTTAATAAACATCTACTTTATCTTTCCTTGGAACTTTCAAATTTAAAGCAATTGTTTCTTTTAGTATTTTGAGTATCTGGTTTGATGCAGCCTATACACAGAACAAGCATAGACACTAAAGTGTTGGATACAGTGAAATACTGTCTTCTCTCAAAGCCTAGTCCAACTCTTAGCTGTCTTATTCATCAGGGGCAACAATCCTAGCCCAAACAGGATGGTTTTGGAAAGTTAAATGTAGTGGAAATACTTTAATTTCCACTGCTGAACCTCTGACAGTACTTACCTCTTAAGGGAATAGTTTCTGCATGAAACAAATATCTTCTGATGGAAATATCTCTGGTTTGTTTTTTTCCAGATTTTATTGAGCAACTTAGCTCAGAAAAAAAAAAAGACAAGAGAAAAAAGTCTAAGTATAGAAAGTGTCTGGATAACCCTAGCATTTTATGTAAATATAAACATTTTCTTGGAAACAATTCAAGATCTATCTGAATGATCGCATATGTATTCAGCCCATATCATATGCTGGATCACTGTTACATGTTTTGTGTCTGCAATACTCTAAGTTTGTAATAACTTCATTGATTAGTTCCTGAAATAGAGCAGGTTCTTCTATTATATGTCATTACTGATCAGATTATACAGCTGGACTTTTGATATTCCTTTCTTAATTTATCACTTTGGAGTTATGCTGGTGTCAAGACGCATCATTATTGCAGTATGATATCGCAATGACATCTTTTATTACGTTTGTTTGTGATAGCATTTCAGGAGTAAAATTTTTTTACACTTGCTCTGAAATGTTCCTTTTAACACTGAACTGACCACTCTTAATGGTGTAATGTTACATTTTGATGTATATGAGATCTTCTCAATGACAAATAGAGTTTGCAGAAGTTAGGTTTTAAGTGCACAAGATAGACTCTCAAGTGAGTTTTTGCTGATGCTCTCAATGGTTTTCTAACTTGGCTGTTCATGAGTGTTGAAATGAAATCTAGATAAGTACCCCCAGTACAAGAGAAGAATAATGCATTCAAAATACAAAGGTTTTTACTGAATGTGTTAATCATCTCTATATACCTTTTGATTATGCTTATCATCTCTAATAAATAACATTCCTATATTTATATATATTTAATTTTGGAGCTGATGCAATATTTAGCACACAATTATGATCTGCTCTTCTTGCCAGTTTCTCGTGTTTTGAAGTCTCTCACTGATTGCTTCTCATTTTTTCATTACTTATGGCCCCTTCAGACAGGCAGGCTCCGAGCTAATTAACAAAGCTTTGTTCAGGAATGCTTGTTTCCTCCGAAAACTCTGCAGGAAGGAAACTCGTGAACAATAGTACACAATCTGCAGTTTCAGAGGCTATAATGTTAACAGTAATGTGCTCAATGTTTAAACTAAAATCCACCACTTTAGAAATTATTAATTCATGCTCAGTGATGGGGAAGCTTATAGTCCAAATGGTATCTGATCAGAACGATACACTGCTGCGGCTTTAGGAGACTCCAAATCTGGCATGCAAGAATGGTATCGGTGTCTAAACCACCTTTAGAAATTCTTCTGAAATTTTATGGTTAGGCCACAAACTGGACTATTTTTCAGTCATCATTTGCCAGCTCCAAGCCTTTTTTGCTTTTTCTTGTCCAGCATCTTTAATTCTGAGTGTGGCTGATGGCTGTTTAAACAAATTGTGCCTCATAGAAATGAAAAGTTGTGCTCTGTCTTTAGTCAAGGTTGGAAGTGGCAATACAAAGATCCCCCCCGTGGGTAAGGTGAGGCATGGATCTGAGTATGGCAAGAGGAGAGATGGCAGAGCAACAAAATCGAGGACCTCTGAGATGCAAGAAACTCTGTGACATGAATAGCCACTGGTCACGACTGGGTGCGTCTGATTAAGGGCATTGATTTGGAGGCAAGGAGAGGCATTTGTCTCCCTTTTCCCTCTGTCACGCTCACAGCATCATCTTTTTGCTGTTTGGGGCACTGTAGTCCTAGTTCAGTTAGATCACCTCTGCTTAGGAGCACCTTCCATCGTTGGGGATGGTTTTCAACACCACGGTCCTTTATTGTGTGTGTTCCAGGATTTGTGCTACTGCACTAGTATAGAACTTCTTCTTTCTGGATAATTTTTCAAGTTTTTATATTAAATGGTCAAATAAACGGCTTTAACTAGTGCTGCTCATCCGCAGAGGGAAGCATTGACAACACCACTGAAGGTGCGCAACATCTTCCTGGAAGATATTTCTTAGCAGATCTTCTAGTAAGTCAGGGCATTTCCCCTGGGTTAGCTCATGCTATTACCATGCAAGGGAATGCATGAAATGTAACATAAATCTAGTCAAAGTCATTCTGAACATAAGTCATTCTTAATGACTAGATAAAGATTTGTGTGTGTAAATTAAATCTTCCTTGGAGTTACCCAAGGGAGGGTTTGGGAAGGGAGTCTAGCATATTACCTGCTATACTCTAGATGAAGAATAAGTGTTCCTCCTGCTTCAAAGACAACCAGAATATTGATTAAGAGCGGGCTTCTAAAAAGATGTATGTTAATTCTTTTGAAGTGAATGTTTATTCAAGGAGGTTTCTGCAGAGATTGCCCATAAATTTGATGTTGCTTTAAGTGATGGGTAGAATACACATTTCCTTGAAAGGAAGTGTAGCATATTGGTTCCATTAAAATATGAGTGTATATTTTGTTAGCTTGTCATGTAATAGCTTAAACATCTCACGACTAGGCAATGCAGTGTGCTTTAGACTTGGAAATACATCCTAACATTGATTAAAATTTGGGCATATGAGGGTTTTGATTAAAATCAACATATGGAATGATGGTTACTAAATGCAGATAAAAACTAGTACAAAGAATTAATAAGGGACACTGATAATAGAATGGCCATCGCTTAATATTTTATGTAGATTCATAAAACATCTTTCAAATTTTGAATCAAGAGCTGGTAAAAAAATTCAATAGTAATGAGCTCATTTGTATGTAAATGAATGTCATTCTATTCTAGACTACCCATGCTTTATGATATCCTGCTAGATATCACTACGTATGGTCATGAAAATAGGCCTTTTTTGGAAACTCTTCAAAAAAATCAATTTAAATGCAAAGTCTTTGCCGAGCTTTTAAGTTTGCAAAAGTCATTCATAAGGTTTTATCAGTTTGAAAGTTCTGTATACTTGTATTTAAAATAATAATCCAATGTATTATCAGGAGTGAATATCATTCAAATTAGGAGCTCTAGGACAATTCTGATAATACCAGAAGGAAATTTGTTTGCATGTTACAGCTCGCTTGGAAGAACTGGTCAAAGGGGGTACACCTGTGTGCCCAGAGACATGAAGTAAATACGCAAAACAATCCACATTGTGTGGATGCCTTCATAGCATCAGACGCAATATTCACTAAAGCTCCTTATTTTCTGTAAGTTTTGACGGTAGAAAGAGAGAATTTAGAATGAAACCTTGCCATAGTGAGTTTTCCATGGTGTGTATGGTGCAGAAGCAAGCCATGTGCCTTGTGTACAATGAACAGCTTGAGTTTTGAATACAGCATTCTCAATGAACATCTCGGAGTAAGCCAAAGACTGAGATGGAATTGGGGAATACGAAGAACTGAGATGTAGCTTTCTTAAACAGAGAGAGGATGTTCACTTAGTTATCTTCCTTATCTACAATGCGCTTGGCATTACAGTACCTCATGGGGGCTCGATGGTGCAAGAACTGCAAGAATAAGGCGCAAAGCTGCAAGTGTTCAATAAGATTTTCCATCTACTTGACACTGCAGCTCTCACAAAAAGCAGAATGTCTTGTATTTGAGTAGCAGTTTCTGACATCTTTGAGAATGGTTGGTCGTGGTATGCTCATATTTGGACAGCATTTGTGAGTACTTACCGAAAGAGAATTGTGGAATCTAAAAGACAAATCAGACAGCCAAACCCCCAGAAATCTTCCAGAAAATAGAAATGAATCAAGCGTTGAGTGTGTAGTTTAAATCTTTATAGTAAATATAAGCTAATAATCTCTGTTAGCTTTTTTTCATTTTTAAAGGATGGTCATAATGATGGACCATTTCTACCTTTGCATGGAAAGCTGATGAATCCTCAAGCTTTGAGTTAAAAAAATAATTTAAGGAAAAAGAAAAAAGTACTGGATGTTTTTAGATAATATACTGCTATATACAATAAATATTTTGAAATATTTGATGCAGTTTTGACCTTAATGAAGTTTTAATCCAGTTAAACCTAAAAGAAAGGATCAACTTTTAATCAAGAACATAAATTCACCCATACTCACTAAATTATTTCCCCATTTCTTGCTTTTAACAATATGAGTTTAATCGTTGTTGAATTAGGGACTAAGTGGAGATTCGAAGCAGGCATTAACATGAAAACCAGAAAGAAATGTTTTGATTGATAGCTCAGAAAGAAATGCCAAGGATAAATATAAATACTGTTGATTACAATTGATGTGGGCAAGTGGCAATCAGTTGCTAATCTAAACAAACAAGACTCCAGCAGATATTTCAACTCTTCACCTTTCCTCTTGTCTTTGAGTTGCCTTTCCCAATCCAATTTACAAACAAATTTTCTATTTGTAATGTTGCTAGCACATTCCTTACCCTGTGGGACAGCTAATGAAAAATAACTTTTCTTAATAAAAAAAAAAAAAAAACAAAGGGATGAAAAGAGTGGTTATGATTTAATGGGAGAATTATCCTCGTTGTCAACTTTAAAGAAGACTAGGATACTGTACTTTTTTCTGAAAGCTAAATTACCCTGGCTTATTTTTTATACTCCACTCCTATAATATTACTGTACTGTATTTATAACATCTGCATGCAGAAATTGGGTGAATTGTGATGGTGTTATAGGGTGGTAGGAAACACAAAGAAAGGCACTTTTAGTTTCTGTTCATTATTTATCTTGCCAAGGAAAGGTTTTGTTGAGATAGTATTTTGCATTCATTATCTGGGTGAAGCAAGTTCTCCAACAGTAGTTTCCGATGGGCAGGTTGCACGTGAACACTGCTGATGAAGGTGATGTAGACTGGCTGAAGTGAAGCCTGGATGCCTGCATGAAATGGTGGGACTGTCCATTTTATATCAGATCATACATTTACATGGATCAGTTGTGAGCTGGTTTGATCATTGTGCAGCCTCCTTATTAAGGTGATTAGGTATTAAATATTAAGTGTGTTTGAAAATACATGTCTTTTTTCAGTTCTTTCTTGGTTTCCTTGAGGATTGCTTAGACTACTCCATGTATAGTAATAAAAAAATCTGAAACATATCATACTTGGTTTGTGACATCTTTTTGTCAAAGTGCAAGTTACAGAAATGATTTAAGATGGTTATTATTACCATTAGTTCTTATCTGTGTTTTTTTTACATTGTAAAACAAGAAAAGAAGAAACTTTCCTCGAGGTAAGACCATGAGTGTGGAAAGCAAGTATAAAAGTTGAAAATAAACTGTAGCAAATTTTAGGCAACTACTGAAAAAATCTGAAATTGCCTGTGTTAAATGTAAGTATTTGCATATTGAATTCAAGAATTATGTTAATCCAGCTTGGGACAAGAAATAATACCACGTGAGCCAAATCTCCAATTAGAGTGAACTCTCTTACTATGAACTTTCAGTGGTTAAACTAAAACTTTCTTGTAATTAAGTCATTAGCTCTGAAGTAAGATGAGGTATGAATATGCTCAAGAAAATCAGAAGCAGCTCATGAGTTGGTTGCTTATGGAAAGAGGCAAAAATTGGAAAAAAAATATTATGCATAGTTATTGATGAGTGCAAATAGAGTATTTTGTTGGTTTCTGGCTTGTTATTTTATTTCCTGAAAGATACATGAAACTGAGGTGATAGGAGGCAAAGCAACTATGAAAAGTTTCCAAGCTGACTGCAAAAGGCCACACCTCACCCTGTTTGTGTATTTTTTTACTGAGTCTGGAGTTTAGCAAGTTTTAGTAAAAAGAAACATCTGACAATTTCAGACTGTGGTAAAGAATTAACAACAAAACCTTGTTTGTTGCATACATTACAAATTGGGAAGTCTCTGGAGGCTCCTTTGTCAAGGCTAGTTGATAGTTCGTGCAGTTTGTTAAAAGGCTTTTAGAGTCGTCATGGTCGATTGGATCAGTGTGGGTCTTGCGAATGTGCAGTGAGTCAACATTACTTCTCTTATGAAATTTTAATATCAAAAAATTAAAAGCACAAGTGCTGTAATCAGTTGGTAAAACAAAATATTTGAGTCTCTGACCCTGTGCTGCCAAGTGAGGATCAACAAATGCACTATTGCTCTCTTTTTGTCTCTCCATTAGATCAGTCTATTCAGAACTGTTCCTCTCCAGAGCTTTGTGTCAGCCGTGTGTTTCTCCACTCCAGACAAACATAACATGCAATCCTACTGCTTTCTACTGACAAGCAATGTGTTTTGTGTGAAAACCAGTGGGGCAGCAGTCAGCTGCATGGTTGTAATTGGACAACTTACTGGTAACTCCACTGGTTTGCTGTCCTGAAAGTTGTTTTTATTGAGTTTATTCTCAGGGCTCTGTTTCCTGTCATGTTTTTCAGGTAATTTTATATCTTTCAGTTTTATTATAAGAAGTGAATGAATAGAATTTAGGGAGACATGTGCTTATTCTAAAGAAATTTGGTTTCAGAGTTTCCTGAAAAGTTACATATTAAATATGGGCCTGGAGTCAGGCTCTTTCTCATGGACTTGTCCTTTAGCAGACCAAGTTCCATGAATTTCTGTTTTCTACCGGTTCTTTTCCTAAGCTTCTCACATTTGCCTGTTCTGTTACCCCAACCCTCATGGATTTACAATCCCTTCTTTGCAGCCTAGCGCATTCTCCTTTTCTTTCCCCAATTTATCTTGATCTCTGTCAATTTTCCATCAAATTGGAGAGCGTTTTAAACTTGATTCTATCTGTTGAACATTTGTTTGCACCAGGGTAACATCTTAGGGTTTGGCACTATGTTTACAAGCTCAGAATCTTCTAAAGTTGAAAATGACAACATAAATCAAAACTGAAGTGTCTAAAATATCCCGTCTTTGCACAATGCTGAAATGACATAAAAGGCTTAAAGATTATGCATTTCTTTACTTAGTGTACAGAAAGATTACAAAGCAAAGGTCAAGACCATCTCAGGACTATAACAAAAATTTTGTGCCTTGTTTTAAAACAGAGAAGGGCAACAGGTTTAAAATGTAAACAGTTCATAAACTGCATTGTTTGCATGCAGAATACCATCAATTAGCTAAAACACAAAGTTAATTTAGAAATATAATTAGGTATCTTCAAAATAGAATTAGGCATATGGACATAGGTGAAAAAAAAGCAGCATAAAAAGTTAAGTAAATTTCCCCTGCCTGGGAGGAATTATTAGGAAACTTCAAAATATGAAATATTTTTTTTAAAAATGACGACTACTATGACAGTGTATACAAGTAACAGTGGCACATAACCTTTTTAGCCTCAGAAAAGGAAATGACTGTATTCCTGAAAGTCACCTGCAACGGAGGCTTTTCATGTTGTAACTAAAAAATAATGAGCAGATCCACTTCAGCAGGAATGATGTTTGGAGTTTATAAATAACACAAATTTGTTCCAAACCATGTAAAAAAAAAAAAAAAATCCCCCCCAAAACCACCACACCAAACCCAAACCAAACTCAACTCTTGACAAACATTTTTTGGGAAGAAAACACAAACACAAAGGCAGAATGGATCTGCTTTTGTATTTTTTTTTCTTACCAGTAGCAGCAAGAAGAATGCAACACTTGTTGGTAGCGTTGCTCAGATTGACTGTACAAGCAGACAAAAGTTGTTTTCATGGAAAACAAGGACCTAAATCCCCTTTACTTTAGTTGTAGAAGACTGGGATTTGTACTTAAAGGAAACATGTTGTGGTTTCCATTTTAGAATAAACTGTTGCAACAGTTAAACCCCTCTGGGCTGTGACCTCATTAGGGTTTGCCCATATCTGTGCTTTGGGGGTTTTTTTGAGGTTCCCAGGCACACGTTCACTGGTGTTGAGGGTGGGTGTTGTAGTGACACAAGCCCTCAGATTTCCAAGGATCCAGCAGAAACACTGATCCATTTTTGAGGAAGTGTGACTTCCACTAATCTATTAGCATCTGTTCCAGAGGAGAGGAATGCTGTCAGCAGCCAAAAGAAAGAAAACTGCTGATTGAAGGTGTCTCTCCAAACTGAGGCAGCTTGAGTTGGTTTTGTTTATTTTTTTCCTTTTCAATTGTGTGTATCTTTCCAAAATGGAGCATTTCCTGGTACAATAAGGTAAGAGTTAGTAACACAAGCAGGTGCACTGCCATAAGAGGGCACCTCATACGTGGAGATCCTCATTGCATTCACTGTGACATGGCACAAACATTGAAAAACGTCCAGTCACATCCTAAGTAGATGCCAAATATTCACCCGTGTGCTCTTCATAAAGTTTAAGCCTAACAATAAGGCAACTGGTAACACTTCATTTTCAGTTGTCGATCCTTTGAAAATAACTTCTTAAAGGTTTAATAACATAGTTGAAAGATGAATACGAAATAAGTGTTCACTAAAGTGGCATCCTTGGATTTTTAGAGAGGCAAATATTTGTATTTGCAAGAAATAATAATCTAACTATGATTCTCAACAGGGTGTCATAACATTTCCGGCTAGAACAGTTTGGAGTACATCGTTTCAGGCTATTTATTCAAGAAGTGAGAATAGATGAAATTCTCCAATGGGATTGAAAAAGTTGTATAATGATACCAGAAGATATTAACTTAGCAGTTGGAAATAACACTTATGTACCACTGGAAGTTAAGTTCTCATGGGTTTAATATTTTCTATAGCTTCATAAATTTGATAGATACATAATCTCTTTATTAAGTCAGAAATTCTATTTGTTTTTGGAAGATATCAACAATTCTGCCCTGCAATAAATGAGTTCCCTGTGGTAAACAAATTTGCATATAGGAGATATTGTACTCTACAGGTAAATGTTCAAATATTAAGTCGTGGTATAAAAAGAAACAAATACTACTTCAGAAGATATACAGATGCCTATATTAATATTAATCATATGTATTAATTGTCTGGGTCCTGCAGAATTCAGTTCTTGGTAGAGGTGTTTTCTGTGTTGAAAAACTCCAGTCTTTCATAGAGGAGTTTGGCTCTCATCCTGCAAGAATCTAGCGCACTCTGCTTTGTGCCTGCAGTGAGTGCTAAATGGAAATTTGTGGGAGTCTACGTCGGGGCATGGGAATCTGTGAGCCAACCAAAACCACCGTCCTTCTTGATTTCTTGCATTTTCAAGCTCTAGTTTAGAGGAAAATCTTACTCGATGTCTCTTCTCTGGGTTTGCTTCAGTGGAACTATGTTATAAGAAATAAAAAGCAGACGTGGTATTATAATAATCCCCATTGCTGGTTACATAGATATTTCTGTTTCTCTGTATTTCATCTAAGATGTAGGCAGGTTTCCCCCCAAGGAGGTGCTGCAGAAAAACAGCTTATAGAACTATGTATTGGAAAACTCATCTGGTGAAGGAAAGACTTCTGTAGAGGTGATTGCTTGTAAGAAATGAGAAATTGAGTAAGGATCAAGAGATAATAAAGGACAGACGCTTGGGAGTGTAGTTGGAGAAGCAGAGAGTAAAGACAGCAGAGTACTTGAGAGAGGAAGGAGTGTGGGGTTCAGGAGAGACCTTAAGGGAAAGCTACAGGTGTAATGCTTTTGGACTTGGTAAAAAGAGCCTTAGAAGAGCTTTCTCATAACTGCCAAAATTATTATTTTTCTCACAAGTTTTCTTATGCAGCCTTGTTACAGAGTCTCACCTCAAAAGTAAACTGCCTTTCCACTGCCTTTTGTGTTGCACATGAAGCAATTTTAACATGTATGAAATTAGTAACTATTTAAAAGAGCTTGGAATTTGTGCATCAGTATACTCACAGAGTGTTACGGGTTCATTAAAACATGGTTAATTTGAGATACTGATTCATGTGGAGAGCGTTCTATAGTTTGGACAAACCAGATACAAAATAGAACTTGTTTTGCCTTCAGTAAGTTCAGAATCATTGCATAGCCCAAGTCACGGCTGTGATGTCTGCAGTGTCTGTGGGAGTATTGAGTAGCTGTGGGTTTTCTGATAATTCCTAGTGCCTGAGGTGAATGCAGGTAGTCTGGAACTTACGAGTTTTTTCAAGGCTACTCTTAAGAGAAACCAAGATGTTGCTTGGAAACATTTTCTGTCTGCAGCAAATAAGATTCTTGTCACGTTGTTAAACGTTAAGCAGATGTTTAGCGAGGAGAAATGATCAGAAATAATATACTTCAATGATGCTGTGTATGACACTTCCCTTCATCCAGATGATTACATTCAAAGCTTTCCTTATATTTTACATTTGATCAAGAGGAACATTTCGTATCACATGTAAATATTTTTTCCTGTGTCTTCTGTGAGGAAAAACTGAAACATCACAGATTTGGATTATTCCAAATTAAATACTGTGCTGTTTGTAGTGACACCAAGCAAACAAACAAACAAACAAGAACAGTCTGGGATGGAATTTTAGTGAATTGCCAGTTTTGTAATGAAACCTACAGGCATTAAGAGTTAGCAGATCACGCCAGCCCTGATACAACTGGATTCCACGTTTTGAAATATTCTTGATTTGCAGGCTGGCAAATGCATAATCTGTAACCTAGCAAACCTCGTGACAGCAGTTGGTCTTCATTTTCAGAATTCCAGTGCTCTCAGTTTCTGACAATAGAATGGAATAGCTTTTCAGTCTGACCATACTCTGTCATGCTGAAGCCTCACTATATCCCAGTAGGTCCTTGAACACAGAGGGCACCGGAATGCACCGCTGGACGCTATATGCTAATTAACATCTGCTTTTGCCTATGGTTCATCTTTTTCCCCCCAAACTATGTGCCTCGTTACCTGGCCTTACATAGATTAGAAGTCTTTTTGCTGATGAATTTCACTTACACCAGAATACAAATGGAAATGCTAACAAGGAAAAAAACTAATTTGAAAAATGCATTTTTATGGCCTTCATCTAGTAAATTGAAACTGAGCATAGTGTTTAGTCATGGCTCATAAAGACAAAGTCTGACTGGAGAGCTGTTTATCTTCAGCAAATACAGCAGGCATACACAAAATCTAAAACAGCTACCCAAGCTTGAAGTGAGAAAAGGCTCTTCTACAGCTTCAAAACATTGGGCACATTTTCAGATTCCTAAAAATCCTGAGCACAGCAGTAAGTGGCTTTTTAATAGAATTTTATTTTTAAAATTCAAATAGCATTCAAGGTTGTCCTGATCTTTTGAATTCAAGTAACAAAGCTCCCATCCAACTCAAGTAAATTCAGTACCAGACTATAATTGGTATTTAGTCAAATTCCATGATATGGAAATATTATGCAGCTGCTGTTAGTTTCACTGCAAACTGTTTTAATAACTTTTTGGTGGTGTTACATTAAGATACACATCCTATTTAATAACATAGATCTTAATTGAGTGCAGGCCATCCAGGAAATTAAACTTTGTTCCTTAAGGTTATTTTGCATCAGGAAATACAACAAAAAGTTTTGAGGGAGGGATAAACTTCACGAGGGACTGGCTTGTGCAGCATCCAGTAAAATAAAGGGCTGCATAGAAGAATAATTACCTACATGAGTGAACAAAAAGCCCATCTGTGTCACTTAGCTAGATTAGATCTTACCAAAGATTACCCAAATGAAAACAATTATCTCTATTGTACATTCATAATCTTTAAGTGCAGTGTTTTTATTATTTCTGTTTCAAGTGCATTGACCTCAGTTGTGAATTTCTCCCCATATTTTATGATATTTATGTCCCATCATGAAAACAAATATAAGGAAAAGAATTAAACATTGGCATCTAGACTGATTGCATAATATATTTAAGCCGTGTTTTTTGAAATGTGCAGCACCACATGTTGCCATATCACAGCAGTCAGGTATCCTATAAATCACAACAAAAATATTGTAATATTTTTTCTTGGTGGAGCAGAGAATTTTGCGTGCAAGAAGTGTTGCAATATGTTTCAGGTAGGACAAGTGGCTGCTCAAGTGTTATTTTAGGAGTATGCCAAGTCTTAGCTCGACTGAGAGCTGTTTGATCTCTGAGTTTTGTATTCGTTTAATCCAGATTCTGAAGAGGAAAAGCATTAGTCACAGACTCATAGAATGGTTTGGGTTGGAAAGGACCTTCTTTACAGGTCATCCAGTCCAACTCCCCTGCCATTGGCAGGAACACCTCCCATTGGATCAGGTTGATCAAAACCTCATCTAAGCTGGCCTTGAACACCTCAAGGGATGCGACAGCTGTGACTTCCCTGGGCAACCTGTGCCTCACCACCCTCACAGGAAAAAATGTCTTCCTGATATCTAGTCTGAGTCTCCCCTCTTTCAGCTTAAAATCATTACCCCTCATCCTGTCCCGACATTTCCTGATAAAGAGCCACTCCCCTTCTTTCCTGTAGCCTCCTCTAAGTACTGGAAGGCTTCTGTAAAGTTTCCTTGGAGCCTTGTCTTCTTCAGTCTGAACAACCTCAGCTCTCAGCTTTTTCTCATAGGGGAGGTGCTCCAGTTCTCTGATCATTTTTGTGTCCTCCTCTGGACTTCCTTTAACAGATCCACGTCCTAGCTGTGCTGAGGGCCCCAAAACTGAATGCAGGACTCCAGGTGGGGTCTCACAAGAGCACAGTAGAGGGGTAGAATCCCATTCCTCAGTCTGCTGGTCACACTGCTTTGGATGCAGCACAGGATAGGGTTGATTTTCTGGGCTGCAAGCACTCCTATCAAGAATACAAGGTTTCAAAAAAAGCTTTATTTGAAATTTGTTACTTTTTATTGGGATCAAATTTCATTGCTTTTGTTTCTTATAAACTACTGTATTCTGACTTCTTGCTGGCAACATCCCTTCTTTTCTGAGACATAATTCTTGGTTACTTTCATGTGGGAGGCCTTTTCACGATGTTAAAGTGATATAACAAAGCTATTTTGCTCTTTTGGAATTTGAGGAAACTCTTCCATTGAAGTGACTTGGCACCCTGAAGTGCCTAATACTTAATTAATATGGTAATGTTTCATTGAAGCCTTAGTTACATATTAATGAACGAATAGAGCTATAGCTAGGTGAGTTAGCTTCATGAAACAGAAGGTGCATTTCCTAGAAAATCACCACATGTTAAAACATTTATTATAAGAAATCCACATTATTCATGAACTTAAATTTTTTTAAAATACAATTAAAAGTCAATCACAACAATGGTGAATTTTCTGCAAGAAACCCTACTTTATCAGGGCCTTTGTTTAGATAATGGTGATTTAATGCTTGCTTTCCTAACCTTGCGTTCTTGGCTATTGCTGCTAACTCCCAGGATAACGTTTATATCAGATGCTCTAAGGCATCTCTAACAGTGATAGGCAAGAGTCCTCCCCATTGTGATAAAACCAGGGCAGAGATGGGGGCAACAGAATATACATTTCATATTTCCTTTGCAATGTTTTGGCAGATGCACTTTCAGGAATGACTGGGGCAACCTCACTTCAAAATAATTGCCAGCTTGGGGTCCCATCCCAGTGAGGCTTGTTAGGTCATTGCAATGCGACTGTGCAGCATTGGGATGGGAAGGAAAGCCACCTGGTGCTACTTTCAAATATACGTGGTTTCTGCTGGAAAAAATATCCATTGGACTAGGATGAAACTTCATAGGTTTTAAAGGTAGCAAATGCTTGGAAATCTCTAAATTTGAGCCACGTCTTCCTTAGAATAGCCTTACCTTGACTTTTTCCAGCATTCCTCATCCTTCTAAAATAACCATCTGGCTTGCAGAAACTAATGCCTGTATAGTTCAGATCTCTATGTTTATCTCCCTGGAAAGGTGATGGACAAGGCAGAATATAATTTAGCTTTGGAAAAGATTGGTAATAGAAATTGATAACGTACCCCGTCTTGTCTCTTGTTCACAGTCACTGAAAATAGGAGGCTTTGCAAGTTATAGGCCATATCTAACTTGTAATGACAGTTGGGGTGATAATTGGACACAATTCTTTAATAGTCTCTCTGTTTCATTGTTAGGCATCGGATCTGGAAATACTTGTGCTGCAGTCAGTAATGAGAACTTGGGGTTGGGGGCGGAGAATGAAGACAGGAAAGCAGTAACAGATTTTTTTTGTGGCTTTAAATGAAAGCCAGTACGTTATCACAAGATGAGCACTAATGAAGCCAACAACAATGCCTGGGTTTGGGGTTTTTTTCCTTCTGTTTTGAAAGATGTAAATGGTTTTCTTTACTGTTGTGAGCCTCAGTTCATCATACTTTCAGAAGCCCATGTAGTAATAAATGTAACATAGTACCATGAAAATAGTTTGTCCCTAAGGTGAAACTGGGCTGTGTGATGCAAACTGATAAAGTAGATTTATTATTAAGTATTTTAGGCACTATATGCTGCAAATTGGTGACGGGTTAGATAACAAAATGCCTAAATGTGCTGAATGTGTAAATTCCATTGATATTTAAACTCGGTGCTTGTAAACCTCTTATTTGGTACGAACAAGTGTATCTTCTGAAGCACTAGTGCTCGCTCTGCTAGAGGCATAGAATCTTAAGTACTAGCAGTGCCATGAAAATGTTTTTAGTCATTAGTTGCTAAAGACCTTTTCAATGCTTGGTGAAATTCGTGGCCTTGGGCCCTTCGTACAATCACATTTAAGTAGGCACCGCACTGATGAATCATCTAACTAGCAGCTAGATAATAACTAAGTGCTAAACATCAGCATCAGATTTTCACTTTGAGTAAATCATCTGGGTACTCACGCTGCCAGACTTTAAGCTGCAGCGTACGATTACTAAAAGGAAAAACTTTGGAATCAATGGACATAGAGACCAATTGCGCTGTAAGGGCTGCTAAGGGAATTAGTTTCTTTTCTTTCATGCAGCTGTAGAAAATTCTGCATGAGAATAATCCATATTTCACATATTTCACTTTTACACTAGTAAGGGTTCAGACAGAACTATCATCCACCTTAATAGTTTGAACATGCCGTAGTTAAAAAGTAAGCCACTTAAACCATGTCCTATTTCATATATCAAAATTACTATGTACGATCTTACTATTGGGGTTACATAGTAACTGATTTATTGCATTTTTAAACAACTACATAGAAGAATTTAGGCCCAGCTGTTTTGTTTGGGGCAAATGTGTCTTTCTTTCTTTTTAATGTGGATAGGAAATAACAGGAAAGGATTTAGCTAATTTTTCAGAATTTGTGTGGATTAAGGGTTCAAGTCTGTTTGTATTGTGTATATACTGGATTATTACAGTTGTATTTCTAAATAAAGGGAAGAAATGGAAAGGGATAAAAGAAACTGGCTGGCAAAACGTTTGTATTTGATAAAATTTTTAAAAATCCATATTTTGTATGTTGTAGGAAAAGCAATGAATTTTTTTAACTGAAATTCCTTGAGACAGAAATAATACTTTCTATTGTTATTGAGCTATTTTTCATGAGGAATATTACCTTCTATTGGTCTCTTACATTAATTTCTATTTTTAAAGGAGGATGAATTAAAATATGCATAGAGATAATGGTAGAGTCCATTTCTGGAGTGAGTAAGCAGCTTATAGGAGGGTAGGAGATACTTGCGTCTTCCTTTGGCTGCAGTAACAAGTCTGTCTGATTTGTTCCTGAACCGCACCATTGTAACGACTTTCCCAGTATTCTGCTGCTGTAACTTCCCCCTTATGCGTAGGTGTATTTTGGAGAGAAGAAAGGAAAAGGGAGGGAATGACTTTATTTGGGTTCACTGGGAGTGACTTTTCTTCTGCTGCAAATGATCCATTACCCTAATTCTGTAGCTACAGAAAGCAGACATGAGCTCCTTTGCCATTTCACAGTCACCTCTAATATCAGTAGGTTTTGTGTAGCTATTTACATAGGACTATAGAGGACAGGAGTACGGTTGTAAGGGTGACACTCGGAGAAGTAGCATCCTGTGTAGATGGCTCATATAATGAGAAATGACAGCTGACCACAGGGATGAAAGGAGAAGGCCTAAACAGAGCAGGAGGGAAAAAAATGGATAGAATTGGGTACATCTACAGATCACTGAACAATCACTGAGGAAAGAAGGAAACTGCTGTGAGTTCACCCCTCGGTCATGTAATGCTCTGACTATATATATATATGTATATATCTATACACACACACACATATATATTCATACCACTCCACACCCCCTGTTCATAAAATTAAGACTCTTTGACAGGTGTTGTCTTGCTTGCATTAAAATCACATGCTCAACAGGTTAAGGCTATCAATTTGGTTGTCATTTTTGTCACAGTGTAAATATAGTCAGAAGACATCTACGCTGTTATGTCGGCAGTTGAAAGGGTTTTTATGTCTGCCCTCTACTCCCTGTTTTGCTGGTAGTATTTCTACTTTCATTTGCCTTCTCACTATCCAGTGGAATTCATGGTTGGAAGCAACACCTGTGGCCACTCTGTGCTCGACAGCTGCAAGACTCGGATGCCAGGCTCTGGACTGTATTTTTTCTGTTGGTGTCAGCTGTGTTAGAAGGTAGCTTCCAGGCAGACAGCTCAGCTGTGTTGGTGTTCACTCCTTGTAGCTGGGCATCAAGGTGTCATTGGGGTGGTTGGCTTTTCACAATTTCATTTATAGTGCATACATCAGTGGCAAGGAATTTTCTTTCTGGTATGTATCCTTCTACGGAATAAGTTTTGCTCTACTGTTCAACACATTTAAAGCCCTGTTTATATCATCCTGTGCTCTGGATTGATATCTTCTCTTGTGCTTTGCATGCAGTCAAGAACACCCTAGGTCCATAGCAAACTAGGGATGCTCATAGAAACCTCCCATCAGATCATCTTACGTGACTGCTGTTGGAAGTGTTCGAAATCTAATTCAGAGTGGAAACAGAGTACCTGGAATAACACACGGCTAGCTCAGCTGGAACACCACCAGAGGGGAGACTATGAATCACAGTCTTATGTCTTCCCTCTGTTTCTCCAAGAATTGCTGTAGGTTTATGTTTGGCAATGTGCGTATGTGTGCTTTGATATAGCAGCCTCTGTGTGAAAGCGAGATTCCTTAGGGCAAAGGATTAGGGTGCCATGAGGTGAACTAAAGAACTCCATTTGTTTCACCTTGCCTTACCTTGGAGATAACACCATGTCTTGATTAGAGATTAGTTTCTCAAGGGAAAGCTTCTTCCTTCCTTAAGAACTTATTCCAAACTATCACTGGCTGTTGAACAAAAGTAAACTGTGAGTTTGTTCAGGGTCATGGAAGACATGAGTCTTTTGCTTTCTTCTTTGTTCTTTTTCAGCTTTGCTGTTTCTTTTAAAATTCCGGAGAAGTATTTTGAAAATGTGTCTAACATAGGTTGATTCCTGAAAGACGCTAGATAAGATGATGTAGCAAATGAATTATTGACTTCATGACCTTATCACTGTCTAATGTGTTGGTACATGGCACTATTTTGTATAGCCTGTAACTGTTCTGGACAGGAAAAATTTCTTGAAAGTAGCAAGGATTATGGTGTCCTAGAAATAGAGCTTCATAGAGTGTCACTGAAACTAGATATTCAAACAGACTTAAAAACTCTGTTTCGCCAAGGTTGGTTGTAAAATTGAAAAGTAGAATTTGAATTAGAAATTAGAATTAAAATTTGATCAATTAAAATTAGAAATATCACTAATTTCTTCCCTACCACGACTCCAGCGAGCAATGTCCTGTAATTCAATGTCTATTTAGTAGAATATAAGTTGGAGAAGTGGCAAATGCAGTTTTTTGCATGATATAAAAAGCCATTTGTAATAAATCTTATTTCCACCAGTGGGTTTATGTTCTGCATGCTCTTCAGCTCTCTAATGCTAAAGTTTGCATACAGAGTTCCCAGTTTCAATATTCGCATAATTTCCTTATGAATAAAATTAATTTACACATAGTCTCTTGTACAGAGCTTTGGGCTTCAGAAGAACTTTTTGTAGAGAATGGATACAGAAATTAATTTGACTCACGCAATTTTCTGAAGCGACATCATGGAAAGTATAGTCTCTTTTCTGCTGTAAGCAAAACGTGTTGGGGGAGAGATGACCTTCAGAGATAAGGCTGAAATGAACCAAAAAAGCATTCATTTCTTATTCTTCTTATTTCACATTGAGGGCTGATTTTTATCAGAACACTTGGTTGCAATTAGAAATGGAGTTTAAGGGCAGGGATGGACCTTCAAATGTGCCTGTGTGACTCTAGACTTCACCTGGCCAATTATTTTATTTCTTGTTGTCTTACACTGCTCTTTGAGGTGAAAGCTCAGAGTGATCAAGGTACTTAAAACACCTTTGTGTAGTCTGGAATAGATGTTTCAATATGTGTAAGTGTGAAAATGTTTTTTTTAAAATGTGACTGCTTTAATATAAATAAATCTCTTTTTAAAGGAGTTTTGTGCATATGTAAAACCATATTATACTCTATTTCTGCAGCAAATTCAAAAGATTTTTTTTATCTATTGCTTATACATGGTCAAGTCCCTACTGAAACACAAAACTGGCTTAAAGACCTGTAGCACTGTCATCCGTATCCAGGGCAAAAACCTTGTCAGTTGTTTTGCTGTAAACAGAGCAAAGATCTATTCAACCCAAGCAGCCATCTCCCCCTCCCTGCGAATCGCGCTGCCATATGAGCTTATGGGTTTACTGGCAGGCATATCTGCCCCTGCAGCTGGGCCATTAGCTAAAACTAATTCAGCATTGAGCACTTGGCAGAGAGCGTGCTGCAGGATTGGTTTACCAAGGATCAATACGTTGGCTTTGAAAGTCATGCATTTCTCGGTGTGCATGTGTGTTTGCTGCACGTGTGACTTTGTCTTCCTCTAGCCCCTGCAAAGCATGATTTCCTCTACCCTCCTGCGTGGCTGCTGCATTGTTTTGGTAGGTCACGATGTTCTGAACTGGTGGGGCAACTGAAATGAAAAAAAGACTCTGTTTCGCCAGAATTACATGGGATGAAATTCCTGCTGCTCATAATGGATTTAATTGATAGGAATTAATTTACCTGGCAATGCTGCACTCTGTTTGCCATGCACTGGGTAGTGTCAAACCCAGAGGTGTTTTGCTGGGTCTTATTACACACACACAAAAAAAGGTAGTAGAAGGCAAAGACAGATCTGTAATCAATGTATAATAATATGTGATATTTGGGTTCTTATGTCAGGTGCTACCTATAAAGAGGCTACTGTTCCTCTGAACCCTCCCAACCGTGGTCTTGCATTTAGTATAGCCATTTGATTTTGTGTGATTTCTTTTGTTCCAGAAGCATGATGCTTGTTAATTCTTATGATCAGGTGAGTGTCAGCCCGTACAAGATGTTTGGTAACTCCAGTTTCTAGTGATGCCGGTCAAAAGGTGCCTCGTGTTATTTCAGCAGAGAGGCAAAGATGGAAGATGAAGAGCCACTGATTCATCTTGTTTCTCAAGATGTGCCTGTGTCAATTCGAGTGCTTTATATTGGAAATAGCAGTGAGGCAGCTCACACACATCTGGCATTTGGCTGGGATAATTCTGTAACTGACCAGAAGAAAACCCGAAAGCAGTAGCAGGAAGTTAAAAGGATAAACGGTCCTTATGTGCTTGTTACTACTCATAAGCTTTCTGCCTTAGTTTTGTGGGGGATTTTATCAAGTGTTCTGCTTTGAAAGAAACTGGTGTTTTGGGGTTTTTTTCTGCTCTGCACCATATGAAAGTCTCACTGTTCTAGCTGCTTTCCAGGTTTTGATTTATTTTGAGTGCCTATTTTTTTGAGGATTAGGGAGGATGCATCCGTTGCAAGTAATATTTGGCTTCTGTTGTATTGGCATTGCTGAAGATAGCTTAAATCTCATCTGTGAGAGAGATGAAAGATCAAGGCTTTTTAAGGTCTCTTGCTGCGGGCTTTCCCAGCCCCAGCTCTGCAGCCTGGGCACACACTCATATCGTAATCCCCTGCCAGTCAGTGAGGGAAAGAAACACCTTTGATGATCCTGAGCCAGTGCCACAACAATCAGATTGCCATGAGAAAAGTTCTTCGAAATTTTTTAGTGACTGTTGTGTTAATAATGGTAAAATATTTAATCATAGAACAGTAAGAAGACATCTTTAGGGTCCAACAAATTTTTATGGTTTTCTAGACTTGTTCAAATGTTAAAATGCTTTGTTTCACCTGCTGTGTTCACATAAACAGAAGTATTAAAGAAGAAAGCATTCTTCTAGAAGTGTCAAAGGCGTGACAGTGCAGGTTTTCAAACAAGAACTTCTTCCTTACTTGTGAAACTCTAGGTTCCATCCTGCAGTTCTACTTCTTCCTTGTAAAGATGCGCTCAGCGCAGCGCAGACATCTGCACAGCTGTCTGTAGGGATACCTCACTACTGTTATTTTAGTTCCTAACATAATAAAAGATTTCCAATCAATTTTTTGTTTTCAAAGGGAGCACCGAAACAGGTTCCTTTAAATTCATTTCCTATGGGTATTAAATTTTTGTGATTTTTCTTTTTTCCTCTTCTCCTTGCCCCCAACTCCATCTCATATTTCACAGACGAGGGGACAGTGTGATGGTGTGTCACACCCAGTCACATTGGCAGTCATTACTGACACAGCTTAATGCAGCCTGACTGATGTAATCAGACATGATGTCTCTCACAGTACTGTGTCACCCTGAGAAATCGAGAGACGCAGGTTTCAGAATAACACAGTTAAGGGTTGTTTTAGAAAATGAATAATAACCCAGGGCATTGTGTCTAGAGATATTCACCCAAAACAATTCAGTTCTTCTGGACAGAACAAGACCAATGTGCTAAATTCATTTACTTAGGGCAGATACTGATTTTTTTTTTTTAGCCCACTTGAACGAACCTCACTTATAAAAGAGTTAACACAACTTTCTGCAATAGAAATCTCTCTTTCTGTTGCTCATCTAAAGCACCATTTTGAACATTTCAAATAGTTATTTTGATTGCCTCCCTTTTTGGGAGAGCCAGCTTGTGACCTCCTGAGTGCCCTTGGTTTCAAGGAGCTGATCTGAGATCTCATATTTGGATATCAAAAGCTGAGACTGTCCAAGCAAGTAGAGACAAGACAGTATGTTTTAAATGCATAGAAATCTGGAAGGTATTGTGTAGCATAAATGTTGTGATTTCTCATATTGGGTGTGTTCATTGGTGGCATTTATGAATATATTTTACTATTCTCATTGCTTAGCTGCTGCAGTCGAAACAGCTCGGTTGCAAACGAAGCTGGGATTCGTACTTCATGTGCAGTGAGCGCAGGGATAATTTTTCTTATCATTAGAGGCAGAGTCTAGATTTTAAGTGCTCAGCTGCACCTGATTATTTCCCAAATTTATTTAAATTTAATGATCCAAAGTTCAGCCTTGGCTTTCCTTACCATATGAAATCTGACATGCATTGAAGTTGGTACCAAGCTTCCCATTTACTTTGGCAGGGCAAGGTCGGAGCTATGGAGTGTGCTTTAGGTACTGACTGAACGTGAATTTGCTTGGGGAAAATTGTCCAGCTTGGTAATGTCCAGAATTGGATGACATACTGCTCGAAGAGTCTCTGAAAGATTTTCAACCTGTGAAAATCTGCCTCATTTTTACAATCTAAGCAAGTGAGAATTGAAAATTCCTTTGAAATGGAAAAAATACTGATGAGGATCAATGAAAAAAGCAGTTAGCTATACGGGGGGAAAAAAACAACCAAACAGAAAACCTCTGCTGTGCAGACTGACTGTGTGTCTGACTGGTTTTATTGTTTTAAGTGTGCTTAGATGCATGTTAGTATCTACAATGCCAAGTACAAGATGTAAGCAGCCTGGTGATAAAAAACACACAGTGAATTAGTAAGAGCAGTACATGAACAGATCTCGTTTAATGGATTTATCATCTCATCATTTATGATCTTTTTCCAAGCTCATTAAGAAAGAATCCAGCAAAGTGCAAATGTCTGAAATAATTTTAATGGGCATTGACTAAGCTTAACAGAGATTGTTTTAATTGCTTTGAAGTAGAGCTAAGCTATAACATTATGTGTCTCCTTGTTTTGGAGGAAAGAAGTTGTAGCTTCATACTGTGGCCCTAAGTCCTGATTTGGGATTCATCCATATGACTAAAATAAGAGTAATAAGTATTAATTTGGTTCTGGACTCATAAATTCTGTCAGAGACATCATCAATCTTACAGGCAAAGCCATAATTATAATAGACCTTTAAATTAATGGGCTGGACATAAATGTAACTACCAAAACTGTTTTAAAAATACAGAACTTAATCTGCACTTTTGTCTCCATCTCACGGATGTATCTTTTCACATCTGCTCTTAAAACTGCATTTGTAACTCAATACATTTTTCACCTAATAGTGAAAATGAATGCAAATAGTTTGTGCTTTTTTAAAAAATAGAAAATATACAGGAAAGCAAGTGTACCTCTGAATGTCTGTCAATAGCATTTTAAAGATCACGTTACAACTTTGCTCTCTCTGAAGTTAGATCCATTTCACCTTCCTCAGCTTAATTTGCATTCAACATTATTTTACTATTTGGGAAGCACTGGCTGAGAAAACACTAGCACAGTTTAATCCTTCTGCAGGGGACTGTCCCATTCATAATAGTGGTAATTTGAAACTGAGGGTGCCAAAGCTGATGGCTGCTGGGTCTCAAGGGTACTGACTTGCTTCACGTGTGCCTAAAGCAGGGCCAGCTTTCAGCCTGGGCTTGAGGAGTAGGGGGTTCTGCAAAAGGTTCTTTGTCTTCAACGGTGCTTGAATTCTTTAAACTTCCAGCTGGACAGCAGTGGCATTATTAAAGAAGTACTCTGAGAAGTAAACTGAACTCCTGAAATAAAATTTCTATTCAGAGGATGGTGTTGCCTAACATCAGTAGTGAAAAACAGGGCCATTACAAAGAGCGATTTGCAAATAAGAGACCAGAGATGGCATTCGTATCAAGTGACACTAACCTATAGTATCATAGAATCAGAAGGTTGGAAGAGACCTCTGAGATCATCGAGTCTGTCATAGTGAGTAGCAACCAGCCAGACAGAGTTTATTAATCTCATAGCTGTGTCTCCTAAATTAGGGGAACATAGGAGTTGCTAGTCTGGCTACCCATCACCCACTGGAAATCGACCTGGAAGCCAGCTTAGTGTTCTGCTTTGTGCCAGCCAGGTAACAAGGAGAGGCTGCAGTAAGGATCACAATCATGCAAACATGTGAATAATTGCTGACAGAAGGTAAAGCACTTGTGCTTAAAACAAGCCACAGTTAGAGCACACAATGCTGTACCAGGGTAGCTGTCTGCTCAGCACCGCCCAGAGTCTTCTTGATGCTCATCTATCTCATCCAAGGCAACAGTTTCTAATCTCTTTGGTTCTTAGTTAAACTCTGGCACCCCAATCCACTACAGGTGGTTGTTCACAGTCTTGACCATGACAGTCTAGATATACCTGCAGAAAAGCAAATGAGCTGGGCTCTTCATCTGGCATCATATTCTAGTTATTAAATAATCTTCAGTGTTCAGTCACGTGGCAGGCGAAAAAGGCATGCTTTTTTCTGATTGATTACACAAGGGTACCAGCTGAAATGCTTAACATGCTTTGTAATTTTTAGGTGAAAATTAATTAGCATGAATAGACAAGGCACCCCATGGTGTCACTGTTTAGTCAGTTTTCTATGGAGAATCACACTTTAATAGGAAAAACAATCTTTTTTTTGGTGTTCTCAATACGCACTAAAACCAAATGAATTAAAATTAGTAATTGATTTGTCACCTTATTGTAAGTTTTACTTCAGCAAGGAGGTGATTTTTTCTGTACAATACATCCCAGTGCCATTAGTGAAGGAAAAGAGGTGGGAGGAGGACAGGAGCAAAACCTAAGCACACAAAAAAAATCAAACAAATGTTATTACTATTTTCCAGTGCAGGTACTGCTAACTCCTGCTCAGAAAAAAACAGTTTCTGAACCTGTTCATCCATGCTTTTGATGATGGTATAAATTTGTAAATACTGAAGAAATCTGTCTCTGCAACATAATTAGAATCACCTGGATAGGGGTGAGAGCTGTCACACCGGCGTTTTAAATGCTCACACTCTGATACTGCGTGAAAACGCAATCGGTTATAAACAACATTTTGAGTCTCTAAGTTACTGTGATAAGTGACCTAAAGGAAAGAAAAATACCGACAGCTAAGAAAAATTAGTAAGTGCAAGTCTTTGATAAATACTGTGACTAGAACAGATAGAGCAACGAAGCCTGCTCACATGATAAAACTACTAAGATGTGGTTGATCAGAAATTAAAAAAAAAATTCAGTGTGGATAATCTTAAATGTGATTGGAGTTAAAATATCTTATATCTGAAATTCTAGGAGATCTTATTACCCGGCTTTACTATTGAGATTTATGCAAGAGTTCACCTTCAAGAAGACAGACCCACAGACGTTCATGCCATCGTAATAGCTGGCTGTGCGTTTAGCAGTGTGTTAACAACAGCATGTGGGAGCACACATGCTGGAATATTGTGCTTTGGGTTATTTGGCATGTGCTTCAGATGAGCATTTGGAAGAGATACGATCTGTGATTTGGGGAAAGACTGAGAGAAAGAATATCTGTGATTTTATTCATTGTTGCTTCATTCAGACTCCTCCTTAATTTCTGGAGTAAGAAAACTAGTATTGGTACCTAGAACCAAGCCTCCCACCTACACATACGTCCAAAATTTTAATTCTGCTGAGAACAGTCTTTTTTATTTTCCCTTTTCTACAGAAAGGGCCAAAGTGGACCTCTTGCATGTACACCCAGCTAGATCAGAGTTGTTGGAGTTTTATCTTAAGCATGTTTCTGAAGGGGTTTTGCATTGGGTTTTTTGTTAATCTGTAATGTTCTAAGAGTAAAAAAAGACATTACTGTAATTAGTTTGTTTATATATTTTTATATAGAGAAATCAATTTTTATCAGAGCAGGCTTCTTTGACCATTGTCTTATGTTTAGAGGCTCAGCCCTCTCTCTTCTGCCCAGTCAGTTCTGATCTATTTGTCATTTTGGAAGTTTTATGAAGTGTGACAGAAAGGCTGAATCTGTTGTATCACTTCTGTTAAGGGTCAGAAGCAAATAAAACCACCACACAGGAACATGCACCTCATGGATAGGTGATGTGATATATGATACAATATATTTGCTTTTCTTTCTTCATTCTTGGATAAATCCACAGCACTTTGCTATTGCTTCAAGAGGTTGCACAGCTTTTCTTCCATCATATTCACTGCAACTATGATCATGGGCTGTTCCATCTGCAAGGGTATTTTCAGGTATATTTATCTTTAAGCATATGTGTAGTCTTTTCACTCAGATTGCCTTCACATCAAGATGAATAAACAGAGTTGTGAAACCTCTCCACAATGCCAAAAACGGCATTTCAGGCTGATTACTCCATAAACAAATGTTTGAGACTGTGTACAAATACCTTGTTCAGTGATCTAATTAATAAACAACTAGTTAAATTATCCAGAGGAAAATAGATGATTCTATTTTTTCTTCTTTTTTTTAAAAAAATTACAATGTTCTATTTTAAATAGTGAATTTGCTCAGTTTTTCTTGAAAATAATTTAACTCTTCTCATTCCAAAAAATCACACCTTAGATCTTGAGTATTTACCTCAAGTCGTGTGTCTGTAATCTTAAAAATGTATTTTCTTTCTATGGAGGAAACTCTACAGTAGTTACTTGGTGTCATCAATCTGAAAAAAGTCTGTTCTAAAAGAAAAAAAAGTATTTTTTGGTGCAAATCACATTATTGATTTCATGGTAGAAC
This sequence comes from Neomorphus geoffroyi, assembly GCA_033558235.1. Lineage (NCBI taxonomy): Eukaryota > Metazoa > Chordata > Aves > Cuculiformes > Neomorphidae > Neomorphus > Neomorphus geoffroyi. Next base: position 6,650,439 of record JAUMJM010000045.1, on the reverse strand, counting down.
TACAATTTTGGTTTTTCTTTATTGTTTTCAAGGGCAAGTGTTTGTTTGATAAACAATTTCTGAAAACATCCAACTTCCTGTTAGTAAAAATGCTTCATAGAATTACTGCCAAAGAGGCAGGTGAGAGGTGCCAGCTTTGCTTTGCTTACTTTTCTCACTAATAAGTATTTTTGTGTGCCCAGCAGCACAGAACATTGAGACCGTGTTTTCCTCGGGGCCATGAGTTTTCAAGCACAAATAGGGGAGAGAAAACATTCTAAGAAACAAAAAATGCCTTGCTTATGCCTCCCTAAATTTTAAGGGGGACTCCAGGAATTTCCTAATACCTGAAACAGCTTTTATTCTTCTCTTTGCTTTTACTTGACTATGAAGCTGATGATGTCCTTCTAAATGTTCTACCTGGGAACAGACATGCACTTGTCCTTATTTCATGTGTTTGTCCAGTTATTGACTGGGATGAAGAGGAGACAGGGAGGCAAAAAGAATTGATTGGTAATACTTGATGCTTTTCTTATAGGTGGAGGAGGAACAATTTCAAATTAAAGTAGATCTTATTTTGCAGAAAGCAGATATCTGCTTGTATAATTTCAAATTTGTATTAGACAATATTTTATCATTTAGAAGTGTCATGTTGCTCCACTGAATAATGCAACGTGGGCTGACCTACTTTAATGTTGAGACACTGATTCACCTGTCAACATTTTTGAGCAAAAGGAAATATTTGCTCTTGTCTTCAAATGGAGGAACAAAACAAAAGATGTTAGCAGGCATGAGTAAGCCTCAGGGGACCGAGATGTTTTTTTAATGTATATTGTAACCTCCTAATTTCATCAAGACTACTCTTTATCTAAAGATCACGGAATCATAGAATTACCTGAGTTGGAAGGATCATCGAGTCCAACTCCTATCCCTGCACAGGACACTCCCAACACTCATACCGGGAGACTGAGGGCATTGTCCGAATGCTTCTTGAATCCTGGTAGACTCAGTGCCGTGACTGCTTCCCTGGGGAGCCGTTCCACCCACTGGGTGAAGAACCTCTTGCTAATATCCAATCTAACCCTCTCCTGGCACATCTTCCTGCCATTCCCTCTAGTCCTACCATAGGTCACAAGAGAGGAGATCAGCACCTCTTTCACCTCCTTCCCTTGTGAGAAGGCAGCAAACAGCAATGAGTTTCCCTTTCAGTCTCCTCCAGGCTGAACAAACCAAGTGACTTCAGCCTCTACTCAATACAACTTCCCTTGTAGACCCCTCGTGAGCCTTGTGACCTCCTTTGGACACTCTCCAGTAATTTTATGTCCTTTTTATCCTGTGGTGCCCAAAGCTGCACGCAGTGCTCGAGGTGGGGTCACAGCAGTGCAGAGCAGAGCGGGACAATCCCCTCCCTCGACCAGCTAGTCAACGGTAGACCAGAAAGCTTTGACCTAGAACATAAAAATTAGTTACCCGATTTGGCTATGTCACATTAGTTGTTAATTCCTAATGGCTGTATTGCATGAGTACATTTCATACATTGTACTGTAGAGATTAAATATTTGGTGCACATGTATTCCGAAACTTGTGCCTGTAATCAGCAATAAAGGAACAAACAGTTCAGCTACTGAGCTAAAGGGCAAACCTTTAGTCTATAAAAGAAGACAACATGTCCAACCATTTGTTATGTAGGTGTCATTTTAGAGCACTCAATTTCTGTATTGAAAGAGCTCCCCAAATTTTTATTAGCCATCTGTTTATAGTAGGTGTGTACTTGTTTGGGGTTTTTTTCTATTTAACTGCAATTATTACTCTGGCAGCAAGAACAAGTTGAAAGCCTGGCTTGTCTCCTGAAAGATCTGCTTTCATTACATATGGTTCTCTCCATCAAAATATAGACCAGTTGCTCAAGCCACCTTAAGGGGAGAGCACTTGGCGTGCTGCTCCAGAAATTAGGCATGCAGGCACATTAACAGTCGCAGTAATTGCGTACATTAGTTGCTGGCTGGAGCACCAACTCTGTATATAAATTTTTAAATTATTGTACTGACTACAAGTTGTTGTTAGTGAGCACCCGCTGCCACCTCCTTTTATGGAAAATGAAATATTCCTTGTAGGTAACTATTTATGTTTGCTTTTTGCTTGGGATTTAAAATAATCAGTGACAAATATTTTCATGTTTACTGTTCTGAACGCATGCCATATGCGTAAGCTGACCTTTCAATGAACAATGTAATTGGTCCTGCTTGAAAAACATGTAATAGCATGGATTACGCATAGCTTTTATACAGCAAAGGAAAAGTGAAGGAGAGGAATCCACTTGGTTCTTGAGGAGCAGGTTCAGCTCTTGACACAAAGCTGTTCTAAGAAATGCTGTGTTTCTGTTGATCACAACACTTGGTAAAATCACATCTGGTTTCTGATATGCACGTTAGAATTTATCCCCCCCCCCCCTTTTTTTTTTTTGTTGCTGTGGTTGTCATCTTTTCTGAGACCCATATTGCTCGTATATTGCCTTTGACTTTGTTGTCTTTAAGTCTCGGTAAGGAAAGAAGAGGCTGTCCTGCCAAAGCTACTCTTGCAGCCTATTGATATTCAGTTCTCTCCAGTTTTATCCCACCTTAATGAATGCCGGTCTTCTCAAGGCTGATAATAAGTACTTTAGTCCTCCATTTCTTCATGTTTGTGTAGAGTTTCTTTTGCTTTTTAGATAATAAAGAAAACAAAAGAATGGAAGAAGGAAATTCAGAAGCAATTGCTGAAAAAGTTCCTCTTCTGTTTCAGGCCCAGATATTTTTAGATGATACTCAAGAAAGCCTGTGAGATTTTTCTGTCACTCATCTCAGCTGCTCACCACCAAGTTAATTATTACCCAGACGACATTCTGTGTAGCTAAAATAATTGCCATCTCTATTCCTCTCCCTTTCTCTTTCTTTTTCACTAACATTGAGAACACTTTTGTTTCAACATCTTTCAGACACTTAAGTTGTGGTATCAAGCATGTATCTGTCAGAATTAATGAGCAAGTTTACCCACAAGTGTGTAATTTCCACTATGTACGAAATAAGCGGGATGGGCATACAGCATAATCCATATTGGGCATGTGCATAATCCATAGTACCTGTGGGCTGCTGCAGGTATTTTGATGTATGGCACAGTCTCCTTAATAAGATCATTGTGGGAGCATTTTGCATGTGGTAGGTGCGTAATATGCAGATGATATTTGTAGCTGACAGCACCCATCACGCTGATTCATGCAACATTTGTGCTGTAAATTTTCTTTAAACAACAGACTCATCTTCAGTATCTCTTACATATCTAAATATTCTGCACATTTCACCTGTATTCAAGCAGTGCTGTTGCCTAGTTTGTTTTACTCTTTGGAAGTAATATTTTAATGCTAATTTCTTGGGGTTTGTACAGTCATATTGAAGAGAATATATTAGTTCCCTTAAAAATGAGGGCTTTGGTTGGAGAATGCAGTTGCCAAAGATGAGACATCAGCAGTCTTGTTGATATGAACTTGCAGATCTTATTCCCATTTTATAGTTTAGATTGAGCTTGGGCTGGGCAAATGTCCTGAACGGCTGCTCTTGTGTTCACAATAGCAGTGTGGGCTCACTGGCTGCACACTCACATAGCATAAGCAGAGATGGAACCTGATGTTAAGAGGCCGTGGTACTTAAACGGAGACAAGACTTTGGTATCACATACCATGAGTTGTGGCAATTTCATTCCTAAATTTCTCGTCCTGCAACGTATGCTTTGGAGAGAGCAGCTATATGAGAGTAGCCATGAGTAGTTTCCTGTACTCACAGCCTTTGGTCACCACCTTCAGCTGTGGCACAGGGACTATTTTGAATGGCTTCAGTTTCTTCCAGAGGAAAATCAAATAAATTGGCTCAAGGTGATCATTTACGCTATCAGATGGACTGAAGGCACCCAGCATTTTAATACTCACTTAAGAGAAACTCTGAGTGCAGAGTCTGAGTGTCTGGCTTCCGTTGCATCAGTGCTCAGAAAGAGCTTTTGAGAAATAGAGATCAAGAGGACCTGGGCAGTTGTGGTGTGGATGGATGGGACGTTAGAGGTCAGTCTTGGTCCTGTTTCAGTTTTAATATTGTATGACTGCTTCTTTAACATACTGCAAGCCAGATCCTGAGTTAGGATGTTCAGTTCAGGTGCACCGTTCCTAACACTGCTATTGGCAGTCCAGCTCAGACAGCCTGACATGTAAACCATGGTTTGAATAAAACAAGTGGAGTGCTTCAATCTGTGGGTGGTGAACTGAAAACAACTTGCAGAATTCTGTTTTTCCACCTAAAGTTTGGTGGGTTTTGAAAATCAATATTTGAAAGAAGTTGTAACTCAAGAAGCATTTGGTGTATCTCATTATTATTGTTCTTGTTCTTTATTATTATTATTATTATTAATTATTAATTTTGTCCTTGAGCTTGATGGGCCTAATATCACTCTTAGCTTGCACTAGCTTAAAGTTAAATAATATCTTCTCCACAGTATCATTGCGAGGTTTCAGTTCTTGCATTGATCATCTCTGTGGTTTGCTTTTATCTCTTTTATACAAGTTGATTTGAACTGAACCATGACTTAAGCCTGAAGAAAAGATAAATCAATTTGGTTTTGCTGTGGAACAAAAATATTGTGGTCAGCTTTTGGTATCTATCACACAATCAGAGGAACAGTGAAGCATAGTAATAGAGATTTGCTTTGTAGTGTATTTGCATATCTATTCTACAAGGACCTGCAAAAGTTGTTTCATTGGGTTTTCAGGGGAATTTAAGCCAGGCCCACCAACGTCGTAACTTTCAAGCAAATATGAGAACAGTGGGATTTTGCTCACTGCTCTCTGCCATGGCTGTTTCCTCCAAAAACAGTGAAAGATTTTGGGGTTTATTTTTTGGCCCTGCCTGTCAACCCAGTAGAGTTGATAAAAGATTGATTTGTGGTGCAAAGGCACACCTGAGGTTTAAATGTTACTCTTGTTGATTTAGGAGATTTGCACACAGGGAAAAATAGATGTGAGGCTAATTATTCATTGGCAATAATTCCACTTGAATGAGTCTGAGAGTTGTTTTAAATACAGCGCATTTTAAGCCTAATAATATATTGCAATAGAATTCCTAAATTTCTGTTAGAAAGATGTTTCTTTTGGTTTCTTCTCTTAGGAGTCCTTTCTCAGAAATGAAGGTCTAGGTTTAATTATTTCTTTAATAGTCTACCCCACTTTCACTGCTTTTTTGTGTCTGAATGAAATATAACTTAGTAATAAAACTGATTAAGTGGAAAACAGCAGTTTTTGTAATCAAGAAGGAGCATAAAAATTATTTGGGTCTAAAATACTGATTAGATTTTAAAGGCAAAATCTAACTAATGAGATGCCAATTTGATGAGTGATATTTGGATGCAATTTTAATGAAGAGAAGCCCTTTTTTTGAGCTAAAGGAATGTTAGGTTAATAGTGTTAATAGTAAGTTGTTTTCAGGATTTTGTTTACCTTGGAGAGTACATTAGTTACAGTGATGGCACCACCATATTCCCTAGACTGGTTTTACCTTTTCCAGCAATTAAATTGTGACCCTAGAAAGCTGCGCAATAAAACACTAACTTGAGAGAGGCTGGGATTTTGCCCCGAAGCTTCATATTAATATGCGATATGTTTTGGGGCAATATATAAAAAATGAAGTTAATATGATGAAGAAAGGACTTTGAGAGCTATTAAAGAGATACCTGGAGACAGAAAAAGTGAATTTCCTTTCCTGACATAGCACACAAAAGTTAAAGTATCATCCTAAATTGGAGGGTATTTTCTATCTTTCTTCTTAAGTTTAGTATTTATATTTTTGTGTACTTTATCAAACGTGTACGATTGAACAGTCAGGTTAGCCTGAAATGTACTGTGGAGGGAATTCACTGGGGGATGGCCGTTACCTGACTGCCTGGATACCAACTAACTTTTGCCTCCTAAATGTTGTCTTCGCAAGGAGGCGCAAGTCATTGGTCCAGCAGAAAGCTACGTTTTCTTCAAAATCTAATGTGAGACTCTTCTTATTTATCTTCCTTATGTACTGTAACTGAAAAGCTGCTGCTGTAACAGAATATTGAAGAGGTACCCAGAGCTGCCTACGGCTTACAATTAGTGTCTAAAGCCTAGTAATGCCCAGCTTGGGTCACGTCTAGTGGCAGCTCAGGAGGTCTCCCACCTGAGATAACTGGTGCACTTTTCTGTGTTCATCGCCTATGAATGGACATTTTCAGAAGAGCAGACAGTAATCTCTATATAATTTTCACTTTGATTCTTTTGATCTGTTTTGTTTGTAGGAACAGTTTTAATTGCTAGTTCTTCCTAAATAATAAAGTGGAAATATGCTTGAGTAATGCTAAATGGGATTTTTGTGAGCATGTACCTCTGTTTAAGTTTTCATTTGTTACATGAATTAAATTTCTACATTATTTCCTTTATGCCATAGTATTTGTGAGGCTGCAGAGCATCCAAACCTTGAACTGGCTTTTTATCTGATAAAATAAAATTATGAAGCCAGTTTTATCAGATCTGTGCTGTACAGCAAACTTTGCTCCTAGGACAGGACCTTATTTATCATAATTTTGCAGTCCCACATACAGTCAGGAACAAAATATTTAATTGACCCCACCGCTAAGGTGGTGTTATGACAGATAGCTCCTGAGACTTTTTCAGACCTTTAAGAAGCCGTAAATACAAAGAAGATGATGACTCGACTCCAGAGTCAAAATGAACCCTCTTTTAAAAAACTGAAATGTAATATACGGCATTTTTCATTCAAGTAGGACAGTAATCCTGTTGCATTGTGTCAGCAAACATGGCTCGGTAGTCATCCTGCAACTCAGTTGCCACAGCAACCGGGCCCCTACTTGCAGCAAAGGAAGCAAAACATATGGTAGAAATATTGTGCTACTCCAAGAAACATCAAGATTTCCAGAACAATAAATCTTCAAATTCAGTTTTCCTCCCTCAGAAACGTTAATCAAACTGCACAGGCAGTAAAACTGTACTTGATCTTCTGCTTTCCTAAGAGGTATTTTACATTCTGACTGAGGTGTAGTGGTGAAACTGAGGTGTGTAATTATATCTAAGAAAAACTACATAAGTACACCTGTGGTTCTACAGTGTTGTGTTTAGTGTAAGATTCCACTTTAATCAGTGGCAATTTGTACTTGGGATCCATACTTAGCAAATATAGAAAATATATTGTTATAGTTTCCTATTTTCAAGCACAGCTCTTTTTTGATGCAAGATAACAAGGCAGTGTTGGTCAACTTTTTTGCGGTGGAGATAAGCTATGTTTGGCTTGTTTCCTACCATGTGACCTGTGACAATGTTTCCTATTAGGAAACAAAATAGGTTCCTCTTCCCACAAGAACAAGTGTTTAAAATTTTATTTTGAATGGCTTCTTGAAAGTTCATATCAAAACTATTATCCCTTTATTGATTTTTATGGAAAAATAATGGCTAACTCAGCAGTGATTAGTTTAATTCCTTCCATTTCCATGGTGTTTTGAAACTCCTAATAGTCCAATTAGCTTAAAACTGACTATAGTGTAACAAAGAATACACCGCTTCTGAACAAGGTGAGATCTTGTAATTTTTAAACCTGATGAAAAATTCAAGATTATTTTTATAAAAGTGAACTGTCTCAGACTTGATTTGAGAAGAACTATGGTAAAAATTTGATAAGAACTGGGAAATAGGTAAAGAGTAGCTGAGAGAGAACTATCTGGTTATGTGATTAAATGAAAATGTGGAATAGATAGAGTACTGAAAGGTCAATTGTAAAGAGAAATTGCTAACTCCACTAGAAGCTTTATATCTTATAGTTTGTTGCTTGGGTTAAAATGATGCGTATTCTATATACGTCTAAGCTGACCTCTAGGAAATTGCACAGGAAATAGACCGGAGTGGAAACCTTAATTGGGGGTAGGGTGGTACTTAAATGGAAGTATTTGGAGGTTTGAAACAGAAAATACTACAAATAATCTCTAATGCATCTCTTCAGACTTGTGGAGTTTGACCTAAGAATTTGTTAATTTGACCATTTCTTTTGCATTGTTTTTAAATTGAATTCCATTTTCTATTTCAAGCTAAAATTAAGAAGCGTTTTTTGGAACTAATTTAAGAAGATATTGTGAAAGTACTTTAGAGAAGCCTTGCATTTATAAAGTCATCAGTTTTTCTTAAAGAGGGTAGAAAAGAATACCCTGGAAACTGCTTGACCTGTCAGCTTCACCTCTGGGCCTGGGAAGACTATGGAACGGATCCCCCAGATCTCTACTAAAGCACAAGGAGGACAGGGTGGTAATTCCAGGCAGCCAGTATGGCTTCTCCAAAGGCAAATCTTGCCTGATAACCAAATGGTCTTCTGTGATGGAGTAATATGGGTGGAGTTCATGTGGGTCTATGCAAGTGCATCCAGGAAGAAGCAATCTATATCAGGCAGTCACAAGAAATGTTATTTCTGTGAACGAAATTTAATTTTTGTTGGATGGCAAGAAGAATAATTTGGCAAAACAAGCAGACCACATTTTTGTATTTGTGGGACTGACTGAAATTACAGAGAGGAAAAGCCAGTCCATGCACTCATATTCCAGATGTTACCAGCAGGGTAACATGCTACAACTTGACATCTTAGTGAAACTTCATATTTTCTGCTTGAAATCAGTGTCAGCTTTAAAACAGTAATTCTTTGCAATGTTTTGCAGCTGCTCTGAATATATTCACTTTCCCAGCATGAAAAATAGAATATTCTAGTGCATGTGAAAAAAAACCCAATCAAAAATCATACAATGGAGCAAATGTAAACAAAGCTTAGCTTTTTGGGTGTTCTTTTCTTTCTGCCAAGAAGGGAATTGCAAAGTAACTGAATTCATAATTCCTGGACAAGCTGTATATGTTAATAACTACCTGTATTCATTTTTCAATATCCTGTAGCCTGGTATGTGTTGCATAAATATATTCATGCTACAGAATATCTTTCCAGGCAATTTCTTGGTCTTCAAAATTTGTATGAACTGATGTTTCTTAAGCCCTAGTCCAAATTCATGGACATAGCCCATGTTATGAGATAGTAGAGGAGGGACTTTGATGTTGCGGCTCCACTGGTGTAAATCACGTGAAGTTATACAAGGTTTAGCCTAGTAGAACATAGAACAGATGTTTTTCTATTCAATCAGAAGCAGAAGTTACTGCAGAATCTGGAGGGTCACAAATATCATCATAATGCTATTTAACGTTGAATTGATTGTTTTAGAACAATGATTTGTATTTACCTCACTGCTTTGAACATATTTGCTCTAGGTTGGAGCTTTATTGCAAATTCAACCTAGTTTCTCAGAGCTGAATAAAAATGTCTTAATTTGTCACCTTCTTTCCAGCAGCATAGCTCTGTCACACTCTTCGGCTGAGCTTGCAGGAGATGGAGAGGCTTCTATGAGTCTTCAGAAAGGGAAGAAGTTTGCGACTAATAATTAGGTGAGTTTGAAAGAAGCAACTGCATCAACATTTTGCTATGAATACCTTTGCCGGGGGTATGGTATTGGAATAAATTCTGGGAAAATAGTTGGTAATAACTAATAAAAATCCTCAGTAAATTATTAGAGGTAAGCTTTTCATCAATATTTTATTTCTTGTAGGCTGATTTGTATAGATCTTACATTTTGAAAAGTTACTTCTGAATAATATTTAATATGTAGATTATGAGTAGGCATATAGCTCATTATAAACAAAGACTATCTGCTCAAACTTTTTTGTGACCAAGTTAGATTGGTCTTGTAGGACAAGAAGTAAGTTTCTTTATAATGAAGGAATCTCTGTTCTTTCAGAACCAAGTTTATAACAGAAGTAAAATTATTAACTGAAGATTCACTTTCCAGGTATACTTACACATGTATATATATTTTACCATCACCAATGCTATAGAATTTCTCTTAAATGACTTCTTAACTAGAAGTGTATTGAAAATTAAGCAATGTGATGAGAGTGAAATTGAAATTCAGATTCAGAACTGTAACCGAACATTCATAGAAGCATTTCTTTCTTACTCTGGAATTCTGTTCAAGATTCATTGCTGATTAAGTATACAAATATGGATTTTATTCTACGTTTCAAATATTGTTTTCTAAAGAGTAAAGATACAATAAAAGGATTGATTTTTGACCCAATGTTAGTCAGTTCTACAGTTGACATTTCTTCCAGCCATTCTAGTAACAGCACACGCACTTCTAGGCATTGCCCATCACAACTTGGGAGAGAATTCTTCACATTAAATGTTCTTCTGTCCTTTCTGTTTGTCCCCCCCTGCAATCTGTTTTGGACTGGGACAGCCCTCTGTCATGAGAATCGTAGTTTGGTGAATGAACTGCTGCTTCTATTGTACAAGAAAAAGAATCATACTAAAGACATATACATTCCGGTACCTGAAAAGCTAAGTTCTTAATTCTCTGCGCTCTTTGTTTCAAGTGTGTTTAGAAGGGTGGATTTCTGAGGAAAGATATTAAAAAGCCTCTCATTCACTGGCCAAACTTTAGTGCCTAAAGTCCTACACAATTTTGTAGAACTAAAGTGAAGTTAAGCTCCCTTACCTCTTCCCATTCAAATCAAAGCTGTACCGTACCTATGGTTTGTATTAGATGCTGCTTTTTCATGTGTCGGCATCCAACAAGTGGAGCATCAGCATCATAAAGAAAAATACCTTGTCATTTCTTCAGAGCCAATTCTAGATAACAGCATTTGTATAACTACTACTCTTAATTTTCTGTGTCGTGTTCATCATTACTGTTGGCAAATATTAGCTATTTTTTATTACTTTATTCCTATATTCCTTGTTTTCACTTCACAACTTTATGAGTTTTCAATGTGAAATTCATTTTCTTAACCTTGTTGCCAAAGGTATCACTAAAAGTGGAGGCTCTGAGAAAGATCAGCCTTATACTGCTGATGTAGATAGTGTGTCTTGTAGCAATATTTGTAGCAGACGTATCGGGAAGTTTGTGACTCTCCAAATAAATTGGTTCACGGTAGCAGGAAGACAGAGAAGTGTGTATGTACATCAGTTTTGGAGAACTAAGCACAGATTTTGCAAGATGTACCAGAGTAAAGCAGTTGCTTAGGTGCTGTCTACATAGCGCACAAATTTTATTCTGTTGTCTTGACAAGCATCAGTTTTACTGTTGTTTTTCTGTCCTCCTTTCCTTGCTGGATTTCCACTTCTTGTTGAGTTACATGCTAGCACGGTAAGCTCTGTCAGGCAAAGATTGATTTTATTTAAGGAAAAGATTGTGTGTTTGCATAGAACATGTGCCAGCAGGAGAGCTAAATTTTTAAGAGGCATAAAGATCACCCAGTTGTTGCCGTAAAGTTCAAGGGTGAGGATAAATACAGGACCTGGAGCACAGCTTGGTAGAAAAGAAGGTAAGACTTGAAATAACAGAAGATGGCATTGAACACTGCGGTGATAAATATGACAGCTACTACATCCTAAAGCTGCAAAAACTTATAAAATCAGTATGATTCAATGCGGAAGTATATGTACTGTGATAGGTTTATCAAGCCATATTTTTATGTGCAATGCTGTTTAAGTAGTCTGCTGATCCTTTGCAGTAAAGCCAGTAGACATAAAGACGTTGGACTCTGTTCTGTAAAACTGTCCCTATATTGAGTAACCTAGGCTCGCGCATCCTGTCCCATTAACTTCCACAGAAATGGTACCTAGACTTTTACTTTATGAGCATATTGGAAATGCTACAGACAAGCAGGATTAATCACAGTGGTGTTTTGCTGCGATCAATAGAAGACCTCTGTGACAATAAGCTCGGAAATGGTTTTCCAGAACAGCTTATACATCTAAAGAGTAAAATACATCCCTACCTGTGGCAGTGCTACCAATAGAGGATTTAATTCAACTCCTCTTTTCCCTGTAGAGAGCAGAATGTTGCAGTCCTCTGATCTGACCCTCTGTTGTTTACTTCCTCATTAGAGTCCCATGATTACGCTGCCCTTTGATATAATGCACACAATATACGGTTATAAATTTCCATGGCAGGCACTGTCTCTGGTTTATTTAGTGAATAGCATGACTGAGATCTCAGTTCTGGGTAAGCCCTTTGGCTGTAGCCCTTTCGTGTGTTTATTATAAGCTGTGAGTGCTAAAGTAAAAATGTTTATAAAAGAGTCAGAAGCCTCCTGAGTTGGGCAAATAGATAATTCCATTAATATATTTTAAATCTCTTAAGAGAACTCAAGTCAGCTATTTTAGTGTGGCATTAGAGTGTATATTAGACCTAATAATTACATTTGAAGGTGGACATACACAAACTATATATCTTTGTGTGTATGCATACACATATTTTGATATCAGGAAAAAACTCTCAGATTTGCAGAATATCAACTTCTACTTCATGTCTCTCTGAGAAATATCTGGTTTATCAACAGAGGTAATTTTAAGAGTAATTTTATACCACAGCATTCGAGAGACTGGAAACTTTGGGAAACTGCATAATAATAATTATTTCTATAGTTAAACAACAGAGATTTTTTTAAAAAAGATTCTATTTTTCTGATAAACAACTGCATGTGGAACTTTACTTACGAAATAAAATTTTCTCTCTATTTCCAAATTGTTTCCAACATTCTACTGCATTGTGTATTCCTAATTAACTCTATGAACTGTGATTATTTTTGTTCAAATTCAAGTCGTAAAGGTCAAATGTAATTGTAGTGGTGACTTTGCTCCCTGAAGAGGTGTTTGTAACACAGAAATAACCCTTTTCTGAAAAAATAGAGACTGTTTACCTCGTAGAGAAAACCGATTGACTAACAGGTGCCTTAAACAAAAAGTCCTTCATGCTCTTTCACATTTTCAGCAAGTGCTTTAGTTATTAGGAAGAAAATAACAAGATTAAGACCGTGTCAAATTGTTATAACAAGGACTGGAAAACAGGCCTTAAAAGCAAAATTTTATTCATACCTCTCCCAAATTTCTTATTTCTTCCGTGGAAAACGTTATTAACCAAATGCCTGGATTATGAAAACAAGATAAACTCCCGCATCATTGCCTTAGTTTAGAGTACATTTAGTTAGTTTACTTAGGCAAAATTATTCATGAATTTTGCAGAAAAAATAAGTTATTCAGCAGGTATGGTAATAATCACTAGAATGTATATTTATCAACCATTTTTATTCTGCAAGCATTTGAAATATCTCCATCTTCCTAACAACAAAAAATATACTTCAGGTGGTAAGTGGTAACCAATGATCTGCAGCCATTGTATGTGAAAGTCTGGACCGACACATCTAAACATCTTAGACATCTCCACTATGATTCATTTCTCTATGACAGTCATACACGGTGCCACGGGCAATTGACTTTAGATATGCTTATCTGACAAAACTGGATTGGGATCTGAACCCTGGGCATTATTTGTGCAACATAATATCAAACTGAGATAAGCCCCCCACGTATCACTCGTTCAGTTGTATTTTATATATCTGATGTTGCTGGCTTCTGTTGTGTCAATGTGTAACTAAAAATGAATTTGATCTTCCTGACCAACATAGTTGTCATATTCTCCCAAAACTCCCGATTAAGCCAGAAAATGGAGAACTTACGCTTAGTTTACACGAAATATTTATTTTATACTATACTATCACTTAAACCTTAAATAAATTACTCTATGCATTCTAGAACTGAATCTTGGTGGAGTTACTTTAACTGTGTTCTGTAATAATGCTGCCACCGAGCTGTTCTAGCACTCCTTCACTGTTCACATATGGAGGGAAGTAGGACTTTGATATAAAGTAAATGAAGTCTGTAACTTGTACTAAATAAGCAAAATTACTTTATTCCATGTATAGAGAGGAAGACATTATAGATATCACTATGAAAAATGACTACTCAGTGATTTCATACAGCATATGTAGGCATAGATAAGAGATACTGTTTCTTTAACACTTCATCATGTTATGACAACTTAATTTCCTACTGAGTATGAATAATTTTACTGTGAAATAATTTATCACCAATATTAATTCAGATGTTGGATGGTCTCTCAAATCAGCTGGCTGTATTACTTAAATCTCACAGATTTTTCTTTCGTTTGCTAAAGTACTGTCATTAATATCATATTCTTTTTCAATAAGTGCCATGTTGCTTTGAAAAGTAAAATAGTTCACAGTCCAAATGAGTGAGTCTTTGTTTTTAATTTGACTAGGAAAATTTTCAAAAGACAATACTTCTCTCAGTTATCTCTGTGTAATCAAGATGCACCCCCCTCTTGAAATACAGTATTGAGACATTAAAAAAAATAGAAACTTGTATTTCACGTATCATTATGGCTGAATCACAATATAATATTTATTTTGGCCCTATATCTCCTTAAGAAGAACTGTGAAGATTAATTTTATTTTGTGTGTGTGAATAATGTAAAAATAATAGCTCTAGAAAAACCTATGACAAAACTAATTATTACATCTTCAGCTCACAATTTTAATTTAGTAAATATCAGAGCACACAAGAAGATTGGGAGTATCTACCTGTTAAAATGCTAATGCCTGTGTTTGTTCAAGTACAAAGTTTCATCCATAAATAAATGAGGGCAGGGTTAATACCAGTAAAGGAACCGTAGTTCTTTCCCTTCTAATCCTTTACCTGCAGTCAGTTTTTAGTCTCAAATATCAGGGGAAACCACAAACTGACGTCAGTGAGGCCAATGGAACAACAGAAGGGCAGAGTATACTTACGAATCCATTGTCATGAGGTTTTGCATATAACAATTCAAGTCCTGTTAGCAATGCAATGAAGCCTTCTTACTCTGCAAAACACTCTCAGTCTGTTTGGAAATCTTCTCTAACATGAAATTAATATGTTAATATGAGAGTAGCATAAATGTTCTTCTTTACCCGCCTTTGTAAGCTCTACACAGTTATCGTGGTGCCATACGTATTCCTAACCTGTTGATCATCTGAATGCATTACAGTTTTGGCTACATTTTGAGCTCACAGGAGGAGGAATGTTAATGGAGGAATGTTGGGCCTCCTTCAAGCGACTGTTCACTTTGATCTTTGCAATGAATCATCACAGCTCAGAGATGATCAGTGGCCAAGGCTCAGAGAGATGTAACTGATCTATGCACAGTCTGCATGTTAATGGGCCTCACATGTCAGGAGCACCCAAGAGTTTCCTTTTAGGCTGTTTACAAAGTTAAGGAAATGCTATGGCATCTTCCTTTATTCTTGTTTGTGCTTACCTCCCAAAGTTAACTTTTTGCTATTATTTTGGACTTCCTGGCCTTACAACATCAGAATTTATTTGCCTATTATTCCACTCTTCCTTCGAGCTTGTTGTATTGGTGTGCATTGGGTAGCCAAGGGCGTTTCGGCGTTAAGCATTTTAAATTCAACTCACTTCTCATTATCTATTCCACTACTTTTATGTCGTCTCTAACACGACTTTGACGCAAACTCTGTGATGTTTTTGTTCAGGACTTGGTATACTAGTTGTTGTTTTTGCTGTCATAAAATCAGTGGAGCTGAAGTTAGAAATGTTACTACAAACAATAGAACAGCCACTGCCTGGAGCCTAAAACAAAGAATCTGAAAGTTCAACGATATGTTGAACAGAATGAGTTATAATTCATAGTCTGATGGGGAGGTTTTTTCCTATTATGAGCTATGCAGGAATTTTTTGGCCCCTTTAAAAACTGTCGTTAAGCCAGAGAGGAAAAACATTATCAGCCCTTTTTAGCAACCATGACATTTAAATGCCACATTGAATTTTTCGGAGGGTATGGAGAAATTTTTTTAATCTTGCAATGGGAGGTGGGGAGAAATAACTCTCAAGATTTACTGAGTTTCACCCAGTCCTCAAAATTTTCAACTTCAGTTGTTATATTTGAATTCTCAGGACCACAGTGGCTTATGCTATGAAGATGTCTTAGTTTATCAGCATACAGATGGATGACCAATTTTTTTTTCAGTATTTCTTTTTATCATGGCAATAAACGCTTTCAGTAATGACAACATACTCCATAAAATACAGTTTGAAAGATCATCAGATTCTCAACATTAGGAAAAATACCTGCAACAGTTGAGTTCAATTATGCGTTCAAAGCAGAACTCCTAAAACCAAAATACAGTTGCCAGAGTTTTTAAGGCTGTATGCAGAACGTGTAACTCAATCGATCCTCAAGATCAAATACACCTTTATTTTGTAAGACTGAAGCTTTTGTTTCCAATACCTAGAATTGGAAAACAGTTAAATGTTTTAATTACAGTTCATGAGTTAAGGAGGGGAAAAAAGAAAGGTGGGTTTTTTGAACAGGAACTTCAAACTAACCAGAAATTATTTTTAAAGATTCTTGAATTCATTATAGTTAATAGCATGGGTGAATTGATATGCAGCTTTCTTTTCACCCCTCATATTTTTAAAAAAAATGTTTTAGACTTTTATAACATATTTCTTGCAGTTCAGACTAGCTGTAAGACTGAAGGATCAATCATTTTGAGTGAAGGAAAAAAACCTTTTAATTATAATGTATGGAATAAAATTCCTGTTCTAAGTCACTGAAGTTTTCCTGTACATCCTGGGAGACTGCATTGCTCAATGTACAGAACACTGAAGCAGCATATGAGATTGATTTTATGTACAGTTTGCTCTGCCATTTGTTCTTCTCATCTGCAGAACAGATTATTTAATCTACCTTTATTTATAAAGGACTTTTGAGCCTGCTGATTGTCATGAAATTATTAATATGCATATTATTATTTGCTTCTCATTTTAAATTCTTTCCGCCACCGAAATGAAAATCTATCCTCTAAGATGAACGTGTTTTTTTCTATCGATGCCTTTTAAAAAGAAAAGCTAAGGAGAATTGCTGAAGATAAGACAGACTGCCTGGTTAATATTGCACACACAGATACTGAGATAGGACTTCGAAATTGGTGCCCTTGGGATTCTGGCACCGCAGTGCTTTACGAACATGGCAATGGTTCTGGCGCATGGCATCCTGCCTGCAGAGCCCAGAAAAACATTCATTACAAGTTAGACTAAATCCCTATCTGTGTCAGTATCCCAGCTCAAGCATGGGCTAAAAACGAGCGCGTAGAAGTGGAGACCTTGTGGTTAAGTCCAATGAATGCTCTCCTGGCTACCGAGGAATAGTTTTTTCTTTTAAATAGCCTGTCAGACTTTTTAACAAATATTCCCTAAAGTTTTGTGTGTACATGTGTGGTTTTTGTGCGCGCAACATCTTGTGTCAGGGAGTTCCACTGTTCATCTTTGCTTTACATGACGACGTGCCTGCCTGTTTTCTAATCCTGAACCTTCATCTACCAATTTGTATTTGAGGCTTCCTTGTTATTGTAGTGGAAGAAACATCTGATTGGTTTTTCTTTCACCTCCTCCATGCCTGTCTTCATATTTATCTGGCTTTTGGCTGATCCTTTTCTAGACTGGGCATCCCAGCCTGTCAGTATCTTCCTTCTCTGCAAGTTATTTGGTGACCTTTCATAATTTTTGTCAACTTGGGTTTTTTTAAATTCTACTCTATGCTTTTTCTCAGATGAAAGGACCAGGATATCACAGAAGAAAATGTGATGTGGGCACAACGCTGACTTCACCCAATATCATTACATTTTCTATGGTTTACCTCTGTTTAACAATAATGTTTAAGCTACTGAACTGATATGTTTGTAAGGCTATCGTTTTGGGAGTAGCTGACTCAGAATCAAACACTCAATGCATAAAGCGAGAGCTGCGTTTTGGCCAAGTTCATTACTTTACATTTATCTAGTTTAAAAGTCATCTGCCATTTTAATCTCAATCACTCAGTGCCACAGGGTCTTTCTGTACCTCTTTTTTTCAGTCAACTTCTGTTTTTCTTCCCCTGAAAAACTTATCATCAGTAGCAAACTTAATCTCCTCTCCGTTCTCTTTTCCTCATCATTCCTGAATGTGTTGAGCAGCTGAGGCCCCAGCAAAGATTCCTGTGGGATTCCACTGGTGCCTTCCCTTCACTGAGAAAATTGACCATTTATTGCAGCTCTGTGTTTCCATTCTTCTAGATAGTTATCCCTGTGAGGACCTTCTCTCTTATCTTATGTCAGCTTAATTTAGGACCTTTTGGTGACCGGACCTAGTCGAATACTTCATGGAAATTGGAGCTGGCTGTGGTAGCCACTGCTCCCCTGGTCTCACTCAGATTGTTTTCAGTGATTTTTGTAAGAAAATTCTAGTGTGCTGTGGAGTGAGACTGGTTAAAAAGTAAAGAAAAAGGCACCATGTTGATTCTGGTTTGAAGTATAGTCAGTGCTTTATAAAGAGATCAGACCAACAGTCTATTTAACAGCAAGTTTGTTTAGTTTGTCTTGAAAAAATTTATTTACAGTGCTATGTGTGTTAGATTTATTTATTTATTCAGTATGTACCTTCTCAGGGTAGACTGTATACAGGAATTGCTTGGAATAATGAGAAATGGTAGATAAGAGTGTTTTCTGAATGTAACCACGTTTGACTCTTGCAACACTTAAGTATTGATGATGCCATCTTGGTATTTGGTAGAATCATGTCACACTGTTTGGAAAATGGAGCAAAATATGCTTTCTGGGTCGTAGCACGTAACCTCAAACTGCTTTTAACCACATTCTGAATTAAAAATTGACCTGTTCTGTTTGCAGTACAGATGACAACCTCATGCTTTGAAAACGGGTGGATTAAGAACGGTGTGGCATGTAATAAATAGCAGTTTACCCAACAAATGCACCACTTCAATGTATGAAAAAATGTGTTTAAAATTATTTAAAAATGTTCTTAAGATAAAATTGTGGTTTGTACAGTGACATAATTTGCCACTAATTATTTGATAATTTCTGAATTAGTAGGAGCTGTTGCACTTTTCTTTCTGGTGTTGAAAAATACCTGTCACAACAAAGTCTAATCTCCTGAAACTCTATGTGTGTTACTATGCTTTGCAGTAACATGGATACTTACTGATAAAAGCACTCAAAGCCTGATATTTTGAAAAAAATAAGTGCAGTTTGCTGCTGCATATTTGCGGGCAATAATCTGTGTTGGTAATTTGATAATACTTAATTAGAAGCAAATACAGCAATGTCTATGTGTACTGTGGTTGTGTAGCTCTTATAATAGGGATAAGGCAGATCAGTGAATATCATTACATCCTGAAAAAGGAATGTTTGGATACTATATGGAATTTACGGTGTTGCTCAGGGCTCTTTCTACTTTCTTTTAACACTGATTTATTGAATCAAATCTAATACCACTTTTTAGCTTTGGTCATGATAATTTTATATTACAGTACCTCAAACTTTCAAATGTACCTTGAATAATAATTAAATCAAGTCTGTACTATTTTCCAATCTAAACATGTCTGTCATATGCATTGAGAATTTAGGAAAAGTAAGTCCTAAAATATTTTTTTATTATGTAGATAAACAAAAATGCTCCTAAAAGGCTATATGAAATTATTCCTTTATCCTCATTAAAATTTCATCGTTAAAGATACTTAAAATCCTAGTAAACAATAAATTATGATGTACTGTAAAGAGATTTCTACTTCAATTACATTTGTATGTAGTCTCCATAAAGGTTTGGTAATAGGAGAAACAGCCTCAAATTCAAAAGAAATTAAATATTTTATATGCAAATATAGGTGCAAATTTTATCGTTACATTTTAATGAACTGCTTTTATCTATTTCTAATTATCCTTACCACTATAGAAAAACCC
This sequence comes from Neomorphus geoffroyi, assembly GCA_033558235.1. Classification (NCBI taxonomy): domain Eukaryota; kingdom Metazoa; phylum Chordata; class Aves; order Cuculiformes; family Neomorphidae; genus Neomorphus; species Neomorphus geoffroyi. Next base: position 6,630,671 of record JAUMJM010000045.1, on the reverse strand, counting down.
AACTCTGAAGACTTGTCAAGGGGCAGCACAGGAAAAAAATAGCGATTTAGGAAACTTGACCTCTTGGTCCTTTTTCTGATGGATAAAAGGTCTTAAATGTGGGAACTATGGTTTTTACAGGAGCAATAAACTATGACATTTAAGTCATGCTTGTTGTACACATTGATCTCTACTTGGGTAATCGGAAAAAGTTTCCAAGTGCAATTACTGAACGAAAGATACTGAACTGTAACTTATTACTAGATTGGCAGGCTTGAAACCACCCACTTACTGAATTGATCTTAATTTATCTATAGATTGATTTTTCCATACTGACTTTGCTGTTTTGATGTATTCAAAACTTGTACTACTTTTATTGTTAGTAATGCTAAGTCTGAAAAAGGAGCGATAAATCTTTTGAGTTAGGATGGTCTTTAAAGGTATGACATTATGAGTGTGTAAAGATGGTCATTGCTGAGAACCAACTGTGGCAGCAGTGTATGTGTACAAAAGTGTCACATTAGGAATTCTCTTGAAAGCATTGTTTTTGTTTGGCTCTCTCTAAACTAGCTGCAATTCGTGCTGCCAGGCATCACTGGAGTTCAGTACGTGCCAATTACCTGAGCCTTCTCACAACGTTCGCAAGGTGAATTGTCACCCACCTCCTTCTGGTTATGAATTTCCTCCTTCAGAGTTGAGGCATATCTAATCAGGTTTGGACTGTGATGTGGAAGTGTCCTCTGCTGGACAGGATGTCTCTGAATGTCTGTAAAGCACTAACAGTGGCATAGCAAGAGTTCTAATGAGTATAAATAATAGACCAATCCAATGTCTGACTGTTTGGATGGGGTTTATATTTTTTTTTTTTGAGTTCCTGAATATAACTAGATTTAAGCCTCGCGATTAATTGTTGGCCTTTATATTTATAGACACTCATTTTTCAATGGTCTGACCAATGTGTTCCAACTTGGGGCAGTTAAGTGTGTGCTTGAAGAGTTTAGATGCTGCTAGGGTGGGGGAGGCAATGATTTAAAGTTTGTGAAGGTGGTAGATAAGCTGAATGTGGTGGAAGTTTACCAGGTCCCTTAGCACAAGATACAGGAGGTAGGGAGCTTCTAGAATTTGCTACAACTGAAGATTGTGAATGCAGACAGTGGCTGCAGGTCCAAGACGGGCTTGGACAAGTTCGCAGACCCCAGGGTTATAAAAGCATGCTCAAAGCCCTGACAGGGGGTACCCCCTAACATCGCTGGTACTACAGTTGTGGGTTCTGGGGAGTTATAAGGGTAGTGGACCTCGGAAAACAGCCAGGCTTCTGTGCTGCCTGTAAATAGTGTCACTCATTGACGATATCGGAGACAGAATAGTAGGCCAGACAGATAACTGGTCTGACCCAGGCATATTTGTTGTTGTTGTCGTCATCGTCATCATGGCAGCACAAACTGCTTTGTAATTTAGAGTCTTATCAAGCAGGTAACATTTTAAAGATTCTGCTTTCTCTTTATTTTACTTACCCCAAACCTGATTTTTGGAAGCCTAATAAACCAGAACAGTTAAAAAAATAAAATACTTTTGCCAAGCATATCATGCTGAATTCTGAGTAACTCCATTTGTGTCAGTAATGCTGCTCAGATGTACATTTGTGTAAATGCAAAGCAGAATTTAAAGAATGGGAGAAATTAATTGTAAGAGTGATAGTCACTACAAGAGAAAACAGACAGATTCTTTGAGTATAGGTATTTTTAGTCTTCAAATTCACAAATCTGTCTTATTGCCAAGACAACGTATTTAAAGCACACGAACGTCCAGTCTCTCTCCGTACCGGATAAAGTATGTTGCATATGTACAGCAAAAGAATCACCTACAGTGGTACTTTGAATCTTGACTAATTCAGGCACTTCTGCTCTCTTATTTCAAGGAGTTAGTATTTTTATTATTATTTTTAATATTTTTTTTTTTGCCAATCCCCGTGACATGAAGGGTTAGTAAAACTTTTGTATGTGGAAAGATTTACTGGTATTGTAAAGAGTTAATGCATGTATTTGTACGAGACAGGTGTTATGGTAGCTATGAACATATAATAGATTCTTGAATATTAAGGGAAATGTTTCTCGTCTGGCCCTAGAAGTGACATAGGGATGAGTCTGGCTGTCCTGACACCACAAATCAACCATGTTATGTTAATTGGCTTTTTTTGACACTGTTGCATTACTTTATATTTCTTGGAACTGTTACAAACTGAACAAAAGAGAATTATCCAGTATGGCCTGACACAGATTATATGAATGCACTATTTTGGATGTGTTTCTTTTCTAGTTGATTATTATTGTATTACATTATTTGCTGTACCAAACATGAAAATAAGCCTTTGGGTATTTTACAGCATTCTAATAATAGAACCTGTTATGGCAATATTTGAACATTGCTTTAGAAGCTCAAAGTAATTCCACAACCCCAGTGCATTTTTTCTTTACATGTCGTTATGATATAAACTTTGTATTCCCAAACTCGAAATGGATATATCCATAAAATAGCAAGCTAATTAAACTTGTCTATCACTGTTCTTGGGACGAGTATGGATCCATAGCTGTTTTCATTTTGCATTCCAAATTCAGATGTTGGGCTGAATATTTGTTTAGTGCAAGTTAGTACAGTTTTAATTGGAGTAGTATAATACTACTTAGCCACTTAAGTACCTGTCATGTAGGAGGTCCCCTTTGGACATGGCTGCAGAGACCAGTTCTCCATTGTGCATCCATAAAATTCTGGAAAATAAGTAACTGAGGGCAAGAAGAGTGAATTAGACCAGCAGGCATTAAAGACCTTGCAATAATAAACCCATCTATAACCAGTTATTTTCTTTCATAAGAGCACTTGTAGAAACAGTATTTTCTAAAATATAAGTTACTTATTTCCTCATGTAGGAGATATTAATTTTTAATAAATTTATTATCAAAAATGCTTTGAAATGATACCTCTTGGCAATCTACATTAAAGACTTTGTGTACTTGTTGATGATGCAGTGAATAGCCATCAAATGCAGAATGATCTGTTAGAAAGCTGAGAAATTTGATATTTCTTGCAAGACCTTGCAAGACTAGACATGAATGAATGTTATTTTATAAAAATAAATTAAGTTTAAATCGGAAGAATATTTGTTAACTGTAGAAAGGAAATGGACCATATGAATCATTCTTGCACCTTGTGAATCATTCTCATGAATCTACACAATTATACTTTGAGGTCTTTTCACTTTAACCACTTCTATCAATGGACCAGATATTTAAGTCATAAAAAAGAATGCTGATCTTTCACAAAAAAACAATGGTATTATTTGTTTAAATCTGAAGGACAATAATTTAAAATTTATATTCGATTCAAGCCTACACTGCATATTGAAGATGTTATTTGTGAGGGAGATAAAGAAGGAAGAGACGTGTAGGTGCTATGAATCATTCTTTAGTCTTCTACTGAATATTTAGGAGTTGACCAATTCTTTGTTGTCTCTAGAACTATTTTATTTTCCCTTCCTAATTAATCTTCTTGGTTTTGAATTCTCTGTTTCTTCAACAGTAGAGAATAATGCCAATGAGTCCGTTAAGGAGCTTTCTCTTCTTAGCTGATGGAGTGTGTGTGTTTTTTTAATAGTGGAAAGGATCAAAGAAATTGGATTTGAGGCGTTTAATTAAGTCTGTTCACAGACAAATGGTCTTGATGAGTGACAGGCTGGCGTGATGCAGTCCGCCAGGAAAAACAGCAATTAGAATGAACCTGTGTACTCCACATCACGATCTTTTCAAGTTCAAGCCACAGAACTAATTTAGAAAAGAACTAACATGATGTTGACAGAGAATCAATAATGAAAGCCACTATAGGATATTTCACTAATGCAAAGTTTCTTTAACCCCACCCCATGATTGAACATTTGTTCACAATTTATGTAGTTTTAGTTCTCATGTGGTAGTGTTTTATAAATTTTCATTTGTATTGGATTTTTTCTTTTTGCCCTTTCATACAAATATTGAAAACAAAATTAAAGATTTAAAATTATGAATTTAAGAACCCTGTTCAGTGCGATCAGTCAATTTTATATATACTAAATATATTAAAGAAATTGGAGTCCCATTGGAGTTGATGACAAATACTTTCTCTGACTTCATAGTGCAAGGCAGATTAACTTAAATATTCATGTGTAGAACTAGGACAAAGTCTTGCAGTTGAATATCTACCGAGAGGAATTAATCCACTTTGCATCTGCCTAGTAAGTCCTGCTGTTACGTTAGGTATCATTTTTATTTTGTGAAGGCATGATAATAAGTACTTGTGTTCTGATTTTGTGGAAATTGGAAAGGATTTTGGAAGGCCCGCAGGAACCCCATCCAGTCAGACTCTAATCGAACACTTGATATGTTTTTTCCTGTAGACCCTTAAAGTCAGTACTTTTGGCTGTATGTCTGCATTTTCATTGGTGGAGTGAGTACAGACTGATATTCATAGCACGTATATATTTATTTAGTAAATAAGTAAAACGACACTCATTAATTTATAACAAAAATATTGAATATTAAAACCAGATATATTGCAGTAAGGTAGCCCATGTCTAGCTTTATTTCTTTATGGACTGCTGCCTACTTACTAAGCAGTTTCACTTTTTGTTTATTTCCTTAGCACACATTTTCTGTTTATATATGCTTAATAAAGTAAAGTTGATGTTAGACTGAAATTCAGCATGCATATATAAAAATCCCCCTCCTGCTCTCCACTCCCTACCCACTACTCTGCCACCTGTCTTCCCTTTTCTCCCCTTCTCAAAATATCTCAGATCCTCTGTAGATGGCTGTTCCCCAAAACTGGGTAACCAAGAAGTTTAAAACACAGCAACAGCATTTTTTGCTTTTGTGACCCAACCTTGTCTTGCAGAGGAATCCAAAGGCGGCAGACCATCACACTTAAGAGACATCTCTTAAAAAATCTGCAGCCAGATTCCATTCTTCAGGCTGAGCAGCTACACACCCTATGCCTGTGCGTGGTACAAATGCAATACGTGTGTTGTAGGGAAATTTTAATGACCATTATTTCTTGGTACAATTAGGACTTTCTTTTCCTTTCCCTCTTTTCTAGTGCAATATCTATAGTGATATTGATTTCAGAAACTCTTCAGTTTTGTATTCTGTTGGGGAAAGGAGTGTCCTAATGGTTGAGATGTGCCAAAAATCTTCCAGTATAAAAATGTATCACAGTATCACAGTATCACAGTACCATAAGGTTGGAAAAAACCTCTGAGATCATCGAGTCCAACCTATGACCCAACACCTACACCTACTCCTACTCGTCAACTACACCATGGCACTAAGTGCCTCATACAATCTCTCCTTAAACACCTCCAGGGACGGTGACTCCACCACCTCCCTGGGCAGCGCATTCCAATAGCCAATCACCCTCTCAGTAAAGAACTTCTTCCTAATGTCAAGCCTAAACCTCCCCTAATGTCAAGCCTAAACCTCCCCTAATGTCAAGCCTAAACCTGTCTCAAGATGTGGGTAATTGGATATGGAGAAACACACCCTTTTTCTTTCTTTACATGTGACCTTTACTGAGGAAAAAAAACAGCTAGTTAAATACCAGTCACCTTGTTAAAAAATGAATGTGCAAGAAAAACAGAAGACCAAAATATGTATTTCTTTTATTGACGGTAGTGTTTAGTGGGGAACCTGAAGGATTTTGATTCTCAGCAGGAGACAACAGAATGCAGAAGAGGAAGCAGTGGAGCTTTTCTTCAAACCTTGAGAAAGCCTTTGGGTTTATCTCAGGGCATCCTCTGCTAGGTTTTACTGAGTTATTAGAATTAACTTACTATGGAAAAAAGGGTAACCATTACTCTTGCTTTAAAAGAGGGCAAATCTTTGAATTTGGGAGTCAAATTCAGAACTACTTGAAAGGAAAAAGTGAAAATTCCTTTCCTCAGTGGAGCACCGTGCCATCAGCGAAGAACTTCAAAGACTATGGTTTTTGCTCATGCTCTATGGGACAGTGTATCATTAAGCTCAGTGTATCGTTAGGTTCTTTCTACCCTCAATGTGCCCCTTCTTGGCTCATGGCTCCTAAGATGTCATTTCAAAGCAGTTTCTTGCTAGCTGGAACTCGAGAGCAGCACACGCCGGGTTCTGTGCACTGGGACATATTGAGTTCATTCTCATTAAGTGTTTGCTAAATCTCTATGATACCAAAACAAGTTTCTTGGAATTAATGTGCAGCAGTTATTTCAATTAAACATTTGCTAAAGGCTTTTAATGTCCTTATCGGTAAAATTCAGTGTAAGCCTTAGATTAATTTGTTCAGGATTGTGTAGCACTTTGGAAAGACAAACTACTAAATAAGAAAGAAATGTTATTATTTGACTGTCTCCTGGATTCTGCAGTGCCATGATTGCCTTCTACTAATATTTCTCTTCTGTGCTGGAAATGCTTAAAACTTAACTCACATAACAGCTGAAATACTGATGAATATCAGTTATGCACAGAATTATTTGCATAACTTTATCAGATAAATGTAATTCTGTGTATTATGGCTCATAGGTAGTTCTTAACAAACGCTAGTGTATTTAAAGCTTGACAAAGGCAGATGGAAAAATCCCAAATATCGATGTCCCAGGTAAATACAGAAATAGACTCTGATGTCTAACGATTCATTGCACTCAGACTTATAACTTTTAAAAATATCTCAGGCTTAAAATTTAAGTATGACTTCAGAGCAAAAGGGGAAGAATTGCTTCCAGTTTTTTTGTTTCAATGTGTGATGCTCCTGCGCTTGGGGATTTCAGCCACAGAAGAGGAGCAAGGGAACTCTTTCTCCAGATATAGCATGAGCATGTAACCTCTATTTACTATTTAAGACCCTAATTACATTGTCATTTAATCACATATTTAAATAATACTGATCACAATAGCCCTTAAAGAAATGTTTGCATTTTATTGTAATTATATACACTTTCCTAAATACACAACAGTGCAGAAGAAAACTGAGGCTTATGCTGGTGAAGGGATTCAGCCAAGGCTGCAGAGCTAGGATTCAGCCCCCGGTGCCTGTCCCAGTCAGACCTATGCATTAGTTGCTGAGCTACACTACTTTTGGCATTTTGACTTTAAACTCAGCAGAGACTACACATAGCTCACAGGAAAACTATTTGGCTGGGAAATCATAAGTCCAAAGAGTAGAAATGTGACATTCTTTAGAAATATGCCCAAGAATAACCTTTTTCTACATTTTTCTCTCAAGAAATACACCTTCAGAGGTGTTTTCATTCCGCGGACCTTTCTCAAAAAAGAACAAAAGATGATTTTGGCATGAGGTGTTTCTCATCTTTTCTTGATTACCTAAGCCACGTTGTTGTATTCACTTCTATCAATGAATCTTAAAACAAAGTCTCTTGCATCTAGAACAATATTTTTAGACTGGTTTTGGTCCACATTTTTACATTCCTGGGTTTCAAACTTCCATGATTTTTTTCCTCCTAATTTCTGATACAATTTCTATAATTTCTAGATAAATAAAAAATCCAGTGTACAGGTCACTGTTAAATCAGCTCATTAGCAGTTTCACCAGTTCTTTTCTTTCTTTTTATTTCCTTTTCTTTCCTTTTCTTTTTTAAGTGTCACTTTCTATCACTGTTGCCAGCTGTGTCCTATTTCCACAGCTTTGTCTACTAGCACGAAACAGCTTGGAATGGTGCGGTAGATTTTAGGAGATTAAAGATTGCACTGTAATACACTAGACTTAATCCTAATGCCAGTAAACTCTTTATATGCTATCCTCCCCTCCGGATTACACAGATTTATGTAACCATATTTTTTCACATCTAAAGGAGCTTAAAGGAATAGACATGGATTGTTTTGGGTGTTGAATAAAAGCAGTAAGCCCAGATAAAGTATTTTTGTTCCTCAGATAATAAACCAGAATGTAGCGTTTTCAAATTGAGTGGTCATAGGAGACACAGCTGAATGGGGTAAAGGGGGCAGAAGAAAGCAAGCGCAGTTATTCCTGAAAAATAATAGGTTCACTTGTGAATGTGGTTAGCCTGGAGTGAATTACCTGCTTTTTTTGCCTTTTTAGTTTAAATGGCATAAGTATAATGAAGAATAGTGTCAAATTTGCTGTTTAAAATACATTCTTTTACTGAAAGTTAGCCTAAACAGATATCTGATGGGTTTTTCTTCACCCATCCTGCCTTTTTTGCTTTTTAAATGTGAAATTTATTCCTCAGGGTGGAGCTGAGCATCTGAACGTTAGTACCTTAGCTTCCAATCTCAGCAACTGAATTATAACTTTGAGTTTCTATATGGCTGCACTCACCCATATCATGGTTCAATTTTGATTTCATTTTTTCATGTCAAGAGAATGCAGCACAGCAGGCCTTGCTCTGAGATCCCAAAATGACATAAGAAAGGAGCAATACATAAATATACCACAATATACATGTCTCTGGTGTAAAAAGAAAAATAAAATTTAAACCCCAAAATGTCATGTTTTCAACTTAATCATGATGCTTCTAGCAGTGTTGACTGTTTCAAACATTGATCTCAGTCCCAGAAATTTGTGCTGAACAACTTTTGACGTAGCTGAGAGACCTGAGTTGCTCCTTCAGTTGTTTTGGCCAGGATTCAGAAAAAATCAAGCTTAAAAGAAATCAAAACAATGAATTCATTCTCCCTTTTCTAAGCCTTGGCTAAATTCTGACATTTATAGTGGATTTCATTTATTTTGGAAAACATTTTCTTCAATAATCTTAGCTTCAACAGAGAGCTAGATACTAAGACATGTTGACTGTTAGATTGTTTTGTATTCCTATACTAAACATAGCAGCATTATTAATAGCAACATCTTTTACAGAACAAACTATAAACTCTCTTGTGGGGAAGTCTGTTAGTAATAGCATCTTTGCAATAGAGATGAAGACTCCACTGATGATATAAGCTGGTTCATCAGCTTCTATAAATCAGCAGAGTTTATTTACTGGAGTAAATGTAACAGTTTTCATAGGCTGTAAATTAATCCCAGGAAGTTAAGAATGAAGAAGGCACGGAAAATCTGAAGTATTCTTACACACATAAATTCATATAATGTGTATATTTCCACAAAGACTACAAGAACTAGCAGAATGACTCTTCCAAAAGATTTCTCTAATAGTTGGCTGATCTTACTGAAACAACAATAAACTGTCTGGTCAACTTAGTGGGAACAAATTTGTTTCTCTGACATAAAATGAGGAATATGGAAAGGATGCAGCGAGCAAATACTTTTTTAGCTAAATGGAGGCAGAAACTGTGTAAGAAAGTAATGAGTAAGAAGACTTCAGTGGGCTACAAAAAAGAAATTTGGAAAAGGTATTGGAGAAAGGAATTTATAAGAGGAGAACATGTTGTACTATAAACACCTTTAGATGCTACATCTCTGTTCTCGCTGTTCCAGCTTGGAGCTGACTCTTAAGAACAGGAAACAGCCTAATTGGGACCACAAGAGTGTGTGACCATTAGAGATCTCTTTGTATTTCATCTTCATAAAACATAGCTTGTACTTCCACACCAAAAGGTACGTTCTGATCCGTATTATACTGTAGTTAGGTAGAAACGAGCAAGAGAATGGAAATCAATTGCTGATTTCTGCCTGTGGAGGTAGGGAAGTCTCAATCACTGGAGGCAAAGCCATTTTAATCATCTAGCAAATGTGAAAATAAGAGGAAATCTATTACTAAAAAAATAAACAATTTTAGGGGAAAGAGATTCTGATATTTACTCTGGTCTTAAACTTCAGTTATACTGAAGTATTATGTATTCATATATTCATGTTGTAGTAGTGTCCTTTATAGTCTATACTAACAACTAGAAAAAACAACTTTCTTTTAGGTATAAAAGTCACTTTTTTTCTAACAGTGTTTAATGTCAGGTGAATTTTGTTACCTAAAATTTCCCTTTCCTAGTTTTTGGCATTAAATTTTAAATGATGTGAATGTGAACTAGCTTATGTTTGCCTATCAGTTTCTCAAATCATATTACGTGGAAAACATAGTAGGGAATTGTAATCAAAGCTGTTTTACAGCCGGCAGTGCATCAGGAGCTGCCGTATGTTTTTATGTCTTGTTACTGGGGAAGCTCTTTAATGTTACCAGACCCATGAATATTCTGAACACTGATGTTCTCTCAATGCAGATATTTAGCTTAAGCTTTTAGAATGTTAGCGAGTATAACAGTGTGTGTGAATGCTGATTTGCTGTCTTCAGTCCTCTTTGCTGGAAGGGTAGTGTAGCAGTGCCTATCTCTTACTTAGTTTGATTGCTTCTGTCTTCAGGGTGAGTGGAAGACTTTACCTTTTGTTTACCTGTATCATTTTGATGACTCACCTCTTCTCTAGGTTTTGACGCTATCTTGTCTGCAGAATAATAATTGGTTTGGGTTGTTTGGTTTTTTTCTGTGAAGAAAGGGAAAAGCACCGGGATCAGATGTTATCTCAGGAGGTTACGAGCCTTTTTATTGGACTGAAGAACCATTCAAATGGATCCAGGCCTTTTAGGATGACATTTTTCACTACCTGAATATCTACTGAGATTTTTTTTAAAAAAAAATAATTTAAAAATGTAATTTTAACATTAACTGACTTTAAGAGGAATGAAAGAATAACGAAGAAACCCCACTGCCTGAATTCGCACTTGAAACCTCCAAAATCAAGGCAATCAGCTGTAAGACAAGAAAATATTTGGAAAAAATTGTTGATTTACTATGGTAGATGGAAACATTTAAAAAAATAGTATCCAGCCCTCGTTATTTTTAAAAGAAGTAGAGAGACAGGAGAATATGTGATTTCACTGCACTTCCTGAATTGCTTCAGCAAAGTGCTTATTCAGTGGGCAGAATCACAGGGAAGAAGAAAGGCTGAGAGAAAAGCCTCTAGTGTACAAAGCAAAGTCTATTTATAACTGGTACCACAACAATGGCTTTCATATAGAGGAAAAGATAGGAAATGCTGAAGTGTCTATTGCAACAAATGGTCATTTCAAAAAGTGGAATTTCATCACATGTTTAGTGCTGCATAGAGCCTTTAATAGCTATTCTGTAACTAAATGCAAAGAGATATATTAGGTGCAACACTTAGCATTTTATCAGCCACAAAAGAAAAAAATAAAAGCATATTATACATTACAAAATGAGTAAAAAGATGTTTCCATCTTAGGTGATGCCTGACAATTCCAAATATTTGAGTACAAGTGTTCTGTTTTTCTCCTTTATTTTTTTGTTAAAAAATATACTGAATGCTACTTTGGATTCCATTAAATGTGTTTGGTATCGTAGGATATATCTAGTTAAAGAACTATATTTACAGTAAAGAAAAATATGTCATTTTAAAAGTGTATTGGTGCTCTCAGGGGTTCCTTTTTAGGCTGTGTAAACCAGTGTACTCTGCAGGGACCAGGACGCATTTTCAGGCTAGGCTGACCACTGTTACTTGTGACATGAAGCAGGGAAGAAAATTAAGTGATTCAATAGAGAATATCAGAAATGAAAAGAAGTCTTTGTTTTCTATGAACTGTCACCAGTCTGGTCTTCAAATTTTCAAATCATGAGCACATATGAATTTGCTTCTGATCTCATTAATGTCAATGATATGGGGTTTTTTTCAGTTTGTTTGTTTTTTCCTTTTTTTCCATAATCCTACTTCTGCATCAGCCCTTATGTCCTGGGGGGATGCTCTTGAGTCACCCACTCACACTGCAAATGAGATCATAAAGGGTATCAACGCTGCGCTTAAATGTGAGTTTGATGGGTTTGCTCAAGAGTGGTTGGCAGCTTGTTGTGTCTGCTGATGCCTGGGGTTTGGGGTTTTGTGTTCCTGTTCCTTGTCAGGGAGTAACAGAACACAAGCAGAGAGAACACTGCAACCAGGAGAGAACCGGAAGAAGTAAAGCTGTTTTCTGGGGGACTTTAGTTAGCTGAAGCATGGTCAGACCTTGGCAATGTGATGGCCTGAAGACTTTCAGGTGCTGAAAAACCCTTCAGGGTTTCTTAGACATATTGTGGCTTGGTTATAGGCTAATTCCACACTGGCTGTATATTCCACACCAACAAGAACATTTTCATCTATTCAAAAGTACCGCAGAGAAAATGCACCAAGCAATGATTCACTCTCTTATGCTTTAGTTATCTGAAATGTGAATGATATCTCCCTAAGTAGTAGATGGAGGGCTTCCTCTAAATTTTAAACATACAATTCAGAGGAAGCTTCATTAAATGGTTGTGCAACAGCATAGTTCAGTTATCTGTGTCACCATAACATCTCAGGATAGGAAAGTTCTCATTTCTTTATTTAATTGGAAATGCACATAAAAGAGATTGCCACTGAAGCATTATCCATCTGCTTATATTACTCTTTAAGGGATATTGTAAATCGCTCTTCATGTACCATAAGATTTTAGCATCTTGCATCCAATTGGCTACATAGAAAGCATTATAGTTCTAAAAATATTTTTAACGTAGCTTATTTTTTAATATATTGGTCTTCTAAGCTTCCATATTTTTTGGTGTTCCTCTTTTGTTCATTTTGTTGGTTTGGTTTTTTTAATTTGGAAAGTGCGCTCAAACAGAAACGTATAGACATGTAGAATGTCACTCTAGATTGATTTCACCATCATATCTAGGTCAGACAATTTAAATCAGCAAGTTCCTTAACCTCCCTCTCTGTGCTGAATTCTTACTGTGTCCACGATATGCAAACCAGTTTAAGCTCTCGGGCTCTTTTTTACGCATACCCCATTACCACTTAGTAACTTCTGGGATGAAACATGTGGAATGTTCTCCAGAAAGATTTAAACCCATTTATTCAGGAAACAGATCTTCACTGGGAATAGTGCTAGACTGTGGGACAAATTCTGCAAAGCCCTGGGTGTCATTACAGAACTTCCACTCCAGGTGCAAGACATGGTTCTGCAATCTTGCTTTTTCTTAATGCAAACTCAGTATCCAATGTGTGCAAATTATTTCCAGTGTAGAAATAAAAAAACAATCCAAATATATTGTCTTGTGGGCAATAAAGATGTGATTAATTTTGCCTGTTGTAATTGTGGACAACGTTCAGAATCCCCAGTTGGGTCCATTTTTAACATACATCAGATGCAATAAGTGCACTTACAATTTGCTCTCAAATTGCAGCAATTTGTTAAAAATAAAAATAAAAAATTACTGTTTCTTTATCCTTCTTGGCAAACATAGGGACCCAACACTGAGCAGCCAACAACATGAAAGTATTAAGGAAAAGTTAATACTTCTGAATGCCTTTGAGTCTTTGTTTTAAAAAAATAAAATTCTAAGGCTTTTGGGCAGTATTGGAAACAGTACAATTAAACCATTATTTTATAACAAAAGTCACTGCAACAGCTCAGATGTAATAAATCTAACAGTGTGAGTTTGCCAAGTCTTTTTACTGTATTGATGAATCTTCTATAAACTTAGATTAATTTAACTGCATGACTGTATTTAGCTGGGAGGTAACGGTCTTACCTGCTTTAGCACAGAGACATTTAATTTCTTTCCCCCAAATGAAATGTTGGAAAATGAAAGATAAACCTTATACATTATGGACCGTATGTGATAATTCCCACCCCAGCATCCATTTGCCAGTAAAGATCTAGCCTTTCTGCTCTTGAATTATGTCCTCAAAATAGCTTGAGGGATGAGGTTTATGTTAACCCAAAATGCTGAAATTGTCAGACAGAGCCTGTTGAAATGATTGTCATAAAATGAGCTTCAGTGATCTTATGATGGATCTTATGATCCATCTTAATCAATTGCCTAGTCTCGTGTATAAAATTGTCTTTTTCAATAATACATGTGGATAATACAGATACAACATTATTCTCACCAGATACTGCATAATTAACCATGCTCATTTATCTTCTCACACACATGCAAATCATTAGTAACAACAGCAAAACCCAACTGAGGGCAAGTTTAGAAAAGAAAATGGAGATATTGGCAAGAAAGCCCTTAAAGAACTAGTTCAACTACTTCAATATACATATACAATTAAAAAGAAAAGCTTTTTGTATATACAATATAATTTTTGTAGATATCCGTAAATATGGTGTCATATTTGCGGAAGTTGAAAATTTGTATCCTAACTAAAGGATAGTTGTTTGATCCCTTAACACCTTTAAACGTCTGACAGGTGGGGATGTTTTGTTGTTTGGTTTTGCTACTTTTCTGAAAAAAAGTAATTTGTCATCCATTCAAATCAACAGTCCTAAGAGATGTGCTGGGAGCTAACTGACTTAGAAATTCATTTATTACAGATGTGCGCTCTTTGTAATTAGATTGGCAGATGTTATTAACAGGCTTTGGGGTGTCGATATTCTAATGTCTCATGAGATCACAAGACAGTTCCATCTGCTTCTGGGTTCCAAAATGAGTAGCAATGTTTACTTCTAAATTCATTATCCTCCTTGATAAAAATTCTTGATGATCCTAGTATTGTTTGAATGTTAGTGGTATTTTTTATTAATGAACTATACCTGTAGAGCATAATGTGTAACTTACAAAGTGTTTTGGCAGAGCAATTTTTATGTGATCGCAGTTTGTGTGTTTCACATGCGCAGCAAGTCAAAATCTGTTGCAAAATATTGCTGTGCAGGATTAAAATATCTTGCACATAAGATGATTACTTTTCTTAGTACAACTAAGAGAAATGAATGGAACAGTTCTTTTTTTATAGGCAACGATAATAGTCCACCAAATATCTCTGTTTTCATTCTGAAAAGATTCAGCCCAAACAGTTGTTCCAGTCTTGAATACTTTAAAGCTTCCCCAAAATTGTTAAAAATAATTGTGGTTTTATTACTTTTAAACGCTGGAAGAGTTTGTTGTAAGCATAATATAGAGAATTCATAAAAACCTATACTATTAGTAGTTTAACTAGAGCAACTGCTTCTAGAATTAGGCACGTATTCCAGCAGTAAGAAGGTGATTGTGGTTTACTTACTTTGTTCTTAAGCATCTCTAGTGTATTTTCCTGAGGTTTCAGTAAAATAAATAATTGAATAATACATATTTTTTTGAAATAATAAATTTTTTTGAAAAAAAAAAATAAATAAAAAAATTTCAATAAAATATATAAATTGGCTGCAAGTACATAGAGTCTAACTAGTTAATGAGAAGTGTTTCACAGAGATATGCAGAAATTTCTAGGTGTTTACTTTCCCTGCCAAGTTTTCTGGACCCTGTCTGCCTTTATTCAGTTCAGGATATTAAACATGATTTTCAAAGGTGATTCAAGAGAAATTGTTTGGCACTTGCACTTTTCCTTCAACACTTGACAAGTTTAGACCTGCTTAGACTTATTCTCGCTTGCTGATGCAGGACATTGATTTGTGCGGATCACTTCTGAATTAACAGAAACATAAGAAGCCTGGGCTGGTGTTTGTTTATGTGCCAGAACATTCTTATTTAGGAAGAACAACAACTTCATTTTATACTAATATTGTATATTTCTACTCCAAATAAAGCACTTCCTTCCAGCATCTTGGCACCTGAATTGTACTAGCGCGGTTGCCTTAGATTAAGACTGCTTGACATCTGACATTATATTCACTGATGTGTAACTTTCCACCTCCATACACATTACCTCTGCATTTGTCCCTGTGTTTAATCAGAATGAATCAATCAGAAGTATTTTTTTCTGATGCATAAGTCACCGTAGCCATGACTTTAACAGGTTCTGTAGAGGTCACAGTGAAGAGTGGAGGTTTGTCTGTAATAAGCCTTGCTTGAGTTATTATTATAGCTATCTTAGAATGCTGTAATAAATGAGAGTGTGTGGATGTGAAATAGCATATTTCAGTGCACTTTCATTTTGTTTCCTAACCTTTGGAGCAAATATTTCCTCATCCAAAGTAAGTTTTGTGTACCTTTTATCACATTCAGAATAAGAAAAGTTTACCTTGCTTCAGCTCAAAGAGTAAAAAGAATATTTCAGGGTGTCAGTCAACCTAAAATTCACGTAAGAAATCTCTCCGGTGGTAATACTCGCCACTCACACTGTTACCCTGCTTTACTGAAGACCATTCAGACCTTTCTGAATTAGGTTATGCTCTTTGAAAAATGTGAATCTATTTGGATTGATGGTAGGTTTATGTGTACATTATCGTTGCGTGTGTACTCCAATGGGGTATCTGTCTTTAACCTCGCAGAAATTTGACAGTGTGTCTCATAAGCATACAAATTGAGCAAGTTTCTTTTGCAGACTAATCAAGTTCCCACTGACAACCTAAGGTATCTTTCTACTTTAACTGTGATAACGTATTAATCCTCCTTGTCAGGTCATGGCTAATGGATAGGATTATTAACAATTTTTATATATTATTATCCAGCCTCTGATAATCTAAGGGAAATAGAAAATACATTTTTAGTGGTGGAATCTGTGATGCACTTTCATTAAACAATTAGAAGAAAGTGGAGAGTACATGCAATGCACTAAAATGCACCGTCAGCTGCTAAACTAATAAGATTTTTATGATCTGTATAATAGCCTAGCTATTATTCTTATAAGTTTTGGACTGAATGTATGATATTTCTGTTAAAAGAGGTACTAATATCTGGTAATTTTATTCAGTGCTATGCTCTTAAATACATGTCTGAGCTTGCTTTATAAAAATAACTTGGAATATGAGAGCAGTGAATGCTTAGAGACCGCCACCTGACCCATGGCCTGTTAGGACTGCAGGAGTGTGTGTGAAGAGTAAGCCTGTAGGAGTTCTCCAGTTTGACCTGTACGTTATTCTGTATGACTGTGATTTCACTAAGGCCTTGAAACTGCACTTGTCTGCCTGTGGCCTTACCTCTAAATTAGCGCTTAAATTCTTATTTAAAAGTTGTAAGGGTGGGTTTTTGTTTGCTTGGTTGGTTGAAGTTTCCTGTTTTGCCAGTTGAAGCTTCAGAGCTTAAGTGCGGGACTGCATTTATTACCGTTATAGTTTCAAAATCTTTCAGGGAATTTTCCTCTCCCTTGCCAACACAGGGGGGTTGGGGAGCTGAGGAGCCAGGACGGGTGGCAGGGGATGGTTGGTAGCTCTGGGTTCAAGTTTGGTGCCTGAGCAGAGGGGAAGAGGATGAGATGTTGCTTCCAGTTGGCACCACTTTTCTGCTGGGTGGCTGCGGTGAGCGGGAGGCACCGCTCTGTTGGGCTGGGAGAGGCACCTGGGAGGGAGCTCCTTTGACCCGGCCCCAACTCCACACACCCTGTGCTGTCCTGAGAGAGAGAGCATCACTGCCTGGATTTGCTGCAGAATCCCTGGGGGCCGATGAGCATCATCTGAGCCAGCCTTGCCACACGTGCAGTGCAGTGGGGTTTCTACATAAAGCCTTTTAGCACTCCAGTACATGGAAGGTTTTTGAATGTTTGTGGTTTAGCAGGGAGAAAGGCACAGCTGGACTCAATGATCTCAGAGGTCATTTCTAACCTTATGATTCTATGGTTTAAAAAAATAATTTGCCTCCTTATTGAGCTTATTTTCTCTACTGTACTTAAGGTGAATGAAACTCAAGGCAGACGAGCCAAAAGAAAATTTTCAGTGACTACTGATGGGGGAAAAATAATTCAGGGAGGATAGGCTGGGCATAGGCAAAAGTTGCTGTTATTTCTGGCCACGAGTAAGGTGTTAGAGAGCTGAATGCTACATGCATAGCTACTGATATTAGACCAGTTGGCTCCGAATACGGACGGTAATCTGGAAATCATAGAATCCAAGCATGCAGGAGCAGGGCTGTCCAGGTAGATCAGGTTGCTCAGAGCCCCATCCAACTGCCAGCCGTTTCCAGGGACTGGAATGTATCGCATGTTTTTGACTCCCTATAAATATAATACTTGAACTTTTCAAACTATATATATTCCTTTAGTTTTTACTAATGGAATTACTTTAACATGGGTTACTGGACTAGGCACGTGTTAGTGAGTTAAGACAATATATTTACAACTTTTTTGCTAACCTGGTTTTCCATAATTAATTTGGTCACCATGTCTGAAAGAGTTGGGGTCTGTTGTTCTTTGTTATAGTTTTAAGGAACAGATTTTTTGATTTTCTATTTGTTTTAATTTATTTTCTAGATATTAGATTCAAAGTTAATAGGAACTGGTATTTTTTTGCTAGTGAACAGGCCACTACACAAAAACTTTAATGTGTCAAGCAGTTACAGCTGATCCACTTCCTTAAGCAGTGGTTGGATTGAATTATTTTACATTTAAGGGTTCTTGGTTCAACTGCAGTTGACAATCACATTTTTTCTCTAGCACAACCTTTAGTAATTTCCTAGACTTTAGGAGAATAGCTGTGGAACAGTAGACAGTTGAGGGGCCCCAGTCTCTGCAGGGCCTTGCTGTCCATACATCTTCCAAAGTGTTTTGGTGCTTGGAAGATGCTGATCTGCAGCACTGAGATTCAATGCTTCTATGAGCAATTGAAAACAAAACCAGGTCTCTAAATAACCCTGAGGTGCAACCCACCATTTTCAGTGAAGACACAAGGTCTTGAAATCAGAGGCCAAAATTATTTCTAACAGTGTTCATGCATAAATCCTGGTACACGTTAAAGTATCCGCCATGAAATTGCATAGCAGTCCAAGTCTTCTCTCTGTATTACAGTATTGGCTGAACGGCTGACTGTTGCTAAAAACAATTGTCGTCTTCGAAAAGGATAGACGAAAGGATACAATTAACTTAAAAATGGAATTCTGGGAATATTTCCTCTTTTTATTTTTAATAAGAATAGGGAATATTACTTCCTGGGAAGTAAAAATAATTTTCAATACTAGTTCTGAGAGGTTGCCTGGCCTTATGGATAATATTTCTATAAACGAACTAATATATTAAAAATTATAAAGGCAGAACAAATAGATTATATTTTTATGGCCAAACTATTAGAGTATTGCAGATATAAAATTATCTGTAATTTGAGAGGTAGGCAGTAGGTTGTAATTTAGGTGAGAATATTGGAATTAAAATTATGATTTCAATGAATTTGTTTAATTGTGAGGAATGAAGAAATGCAGTTTTTCATACTGCTAGCTTCAAGAGAGAAAACTGGTTATGCAGCTTCAAATGAATTTGATGTATGTGGAGATGATGCACATGTATCAATTACTATGCACAGCGTATACTGTATTTCTTTCTCTCTGTAAAAACAGTAATTACATACTGCTATTAAAAATCTCCTATGAAGGAATGATTGGATATCTTTTTTCTTTGCACCCTGATGGCTATATATTGTAATTATTGAAATTACTTTAAAGAAGTGTAAATAGAAAAAAAAATTAAATCCAGTCTTTCTAGTTTGAAGCTTCAGATAATATGAATGAAATTGATGTCATTTAATCATAAAAATACTGCATCTGAAATATGGACACAATTAGATCCACCTATTTAGCCAAAATCAGAATCATGAAATGTAATTCATCGTAAAATGCCTTCACTTCCATTTGCACCTTTTGAAACCGTTCATTTAGGGATGTGAGGAAAACTGAAAACCAGAACTCAGAACCCTATAGCTTTCTTATTGCTATGAAGAGATAGAATTATGTTAGTTATAACTTTATTTTTCTAAACTATTGTAAATGACAATGTCTTTCTGATATTTAAACAATATACCTACTGTTTAAAGAGTGGTTGCTAACAAAGTATTTTCAGAGCGGTGTTTCACTTTCTGTTAAAAGGCAATAATACTTAATAACTATCCTCATAATTGGCTGTGTTTGTCATTCATATTGACAAAATAGTAGATTAAATATCCCATTTTTTGATAGACAGCTTAGGTTTTTAAGCTGTTTGAAGAAGTCCAGTTGAGCAGAACTGGATTTCCGAAGTTCTAAAGTGCTAGTTCTTGGTAGCGTATAATGTAAGGATTTTAATATTTTTTTGATATGAAAGTGTTAATATCAAAGGGTCCCCTGGTTAAAGGCAAAGAAAATAGGTTTCTCTAACACAAAATAGAATGGGCAATTAACAAGCAAATTCACAATTTCACAGGTAGAGGATATCTAAATACATTCAGATTTTAAGAAAAAGAAAGTCTACATTAAGTTTTAATCAAATTTCACAGCTGCTGAAATATATTCATGCCACTTTTGATTGACAAGTCTAACATAAATAACCCAATCTATAAAGAAAATTGTTACATTTAAGGTCAGACCTGTCATTTTCATCTACCTGTGTTCAAAATGCATAGCCCTGAAAGGCTGTGGTTATTTCCAAAAGATTCTATGCATTTCCTTTATCAACTTCATTTTTATCTACTATCTATACCAATGCTTCTCCAGAGGGCTAAAATGAGTCTGATGAATGCTATTACTTTTTTTCAGAATGCAGCTATAATTCCTTACCTTCTATTTGTATGTTATTTTCTTGTCTTCAGGTATTTAGAGAGTCATTCAACTTGCTTTGTGTATCAACTGAATTTCAACTAAGTAGAAATGTCCCTAAAACCCCATCAATTGTGTGGAAAGTTTTTCTGTTTTTATGTAGTGTTTTTTGGTTGAATTCAGTATTGCTTTCAGTAAGCTTTATTGGTGAGTTGGCTTTCATGGAAGACACAAGGAAACCAGAAGAAAACATGGCCTTAATATCAGCTGAGACAAAATGCTTGGTAAAACAGTTGGAAAATCTTGACTCTATTTAACAGTCAGCAACTTATTGAGTTTAAATAGCTAAAATATTTATCTCAGAATTACTAGGAGGAAATTAAAAAAACTACTGGACTACTACAGGTGATATCTAGGATTCAGCGGTTAAAAACACTGACTATTCTCTAGATATCTAGAAACACTTTTTAAGCATGGACTGCTGTAAAGAAGGAAGAAGTTTTGAAAAATACTTTTGAAAATAAGGGACAATAAGAAGATGGTGGAAGGGCATGATATGAGGAAAGGATACATGATAGAGGATTGTGGGAAGATGTGAATGCACTAACTGCAGTGAAATTCCATCATTGTCCCAGAGTGGGACATGTAGTCAGGATGAGAAATGGCAGACCCTCTAATTCTGACTTGGAAAGCTCTGCCTTCTGACTTCTGCCTCACAAGTGACAAAAACCATGGCATAATAATAACTAACTTAGATCTCTTAACGTCAATTAATAACTGTTTGCTAGTAACAACAATTATTTTTGAAAAGGCTAAATTTGCCTAGAATTATTGTATTTCTTAAATTAAAGGACAGGAAAAGCAACTTATTACTATTTGAATTTTCAAACTGTCATTTTTTTCATAAAATTAGTGTCTAGGTACCATTATTATTACACCTGTTCTGTTGCATGGTAAATTGGAAGCTCTGTGTCCTGTCCCATGAATGGTTCATTCCCTAATAACCTGGCATAACAGTATTTGTTGAGCTACTGCTGTTGGATCCTGGTGTTTCTTTAATATTCATATGGGACATTGTCAACAGTGTCTGAAGAACTGGATAGAAAGGTTGAATCTGATAAACCATAACTGAAACAGGAGAATAAGGAATTCCGCGCAAGTCAACTTTGAATGTACAATTGATCAGTGTCCAGAGTCAGATGTCAAGAAAATAAAGCACTTGTGAAATGAAGGAAGAAATAGCCGGTTGGATGCTGGAAAATGTTTAACAGGGTTAAATTAAGTATTTTAATTTGTAAAGATTTCGTTATAAAGCTACTATTATGTCAAGAGGCACTGGAATACCAGGGAAATTTCTGTAGTAGCTTTACATGTTTTCCTAACTTCATATTTATGATAATTATGTGAACAACTTGTGTAATATAACCAAAACATTAGGTATGATGGAGGTCATTAATTATTGAAGTTTAGTGCCTGTGTAAGCATGTTTACTATAAAAGCTGTCTGATTGTACAAAACTCATTCTAGTGGATCAAACCTTGGGCTTGAAGAAGTATCATCCAAGTATGCTAAAGAGGCTTCCGGCAGTAAGAAATAATGCTTTTCATCAAGTTGAGCTCTATATGTTTGTGTTTCTTGTTGTTTTGGTGTTTGTTTGTTTTGTTTTGTCCCACATATCAACACCTAACCGAGGCGTGAGCTATCTTAAAAATCTTTGATTGTCCTTATTGCGATGCGTACAGCCAGACACAGGAAGCTACTGAAGTGGATGCCTCTTTGGGTTGCGTTACAAAATCAAGTCTTCTGTTTTATAGAACCTTATTTGATGCATACCGGCAAAGGCCAACAGTCAACAGTAAAATGTGATTTTTCCTCTATTTTTAAATCTTGTTATATTTCCAAATCAGTTAATGTTGGTCTTGAGGCATTTACATTGCCTGGTCAGCGGTTCTCCTAGAAAATAAGAGCACAGGAAATAAGTGTTAGTACAGTTTTCAGTATGCCTTCCTTAATTGTATGACCTCCCCCTGATTCCTTTAAAAGTGGCATATAGAACTTTCTTACAAATTTTTTTACTGTGTTTGGGTTTTAGAACAAATATTATCGTACTGAGTGCGCCAAATATACATTCAATAGGAATTTTAATTTCGTACAATAGCAGCTTGCTGTAGCAAACCTTCAGAGCATGGCTCAAAAGTACCAAGTCAAAGGAATATATAATTTGGTTGAAAAATTAGGCAAAATGCTCTTGCCTTAGTCTCTATGTGAACCATGAAGGTGAACAAGGGTCTTCTAATTTGTATTTTGTGCTTAGAATTTGGTGAATACACTACTTACTTGTCAAAACTCCAAGCCTCCGTATAGTTCAAATAACAAACAAGGAATAAAAGGAGTATTACAATGGTCTTTTTTTTACACGTTACTACCTTTTTTTGAGAAGGGGGAAAAAAACCCTAAAAATTAAGTAGGATCATATTAGTAAGTTTGTAGACATGAAAGACTGACAGCTTGTGGTGATTCTTTGTCCGAAAGGATTTATCTTATTTCAGGTGTCTGTGAGAAGATTGAAACAAATCTGCCACCATGCTGCTCTTGGCAGGCCCTTTGCTTTGCTTAGCTGGCCACTGGAAAGGTTGTGGTTATGTAATTCATGTTGTCCACTCAAGGTCAAGCAGCATCAGATAGTCTTCTTGTTCACTTGACCTCTCTTTTGACCTCATGAAAGGTTACCTTTTATAAATTAAATATTGTGCTAGGGGTGGGGGGGAATCTTTAAAAATACCTTTAGTGATTGTAATAGTTACCAGACTCAAATATAAGTGAATTTTACCTGCACTGTATGATGGCAGATGGATTTGTTTATTACCACCTGTTCCATCTGAGTCAGCAGCTGTATTTGTAAAATAATAATACAATATTTAGTAAATGGCCAGATTTGGTTGGTTTCAAGGTATTTGGGCTGAAAAATCCCTTCCTTCTGAAAACTGTAATGATGATTTTTGTAGATTTCATTATTTAGTTGTTGTATGAAGCTACTTTACTCCTTCAAAACAAGGAGACATGTAATCTTACAACTTAGCTCTAACTTAAAGCAATTAAAACAATCTCTGTTAAGCTTAGTCAATGCCCATTAAAATTATTTCAGACATTTGCACTTTGCTGGATTCTTTCTTAATGAGCTTGGGAAAAGATCACGAATGATGAGATGATAAATCCATTAAACGAGATCTGTTCATGTACTGCTCTTACTAATTCACTGGGTGTTTTTTATCTCCAGGCTACTTACATCTTTCTCAGTAAATACCTTTTAATTTTCAGAACTACTTTGTGTAAGTAAGTAATATACACAGTCATGGAAATGTAAAATTAAACAATGTAAGGATTGTATTAATTTAAAGGTCTTTCCTTTTTTTTTAAGTTAGAAGACAACACAGTCGATTATTAAAAGTTTCATTAATATTCAGTGAGTTCTTAGCTATCGCTGTAACACTGTTTGTATATTGAACCAGGACAAAAGTTGGTTTTCTTAATTTAAACCTTGTGCAAAGAAGTCCTAACTGACTTCATTAGAAAGATTAACTGATCAGAATAGAAAGATGTTAGAAAACTAAGAGATTCTATAAGGCCTGTAGGAAACTGAAATTAATATTAAATTTAATAAACTGATTCTATGATAAAATATTAGCTTATGTGAATATGAGCTCATTAAATGCTGTGTTCTTATTACTATGAGAATTTTAAATACAAAGAGCTAAGTTTTTGCTTTTAATTGGAAATGTTTTCAGAACTTTGTATAACGCTTAAATCCCTGAAGGAATTATCTTGTAGAATTTGTTAGATATATTTTTTTAAAAGACATACTGTGCTACAGTATATAACTCAGTTTAGAAAGGGAATGTAGTATTGTGAGTGTCCATAAGGCAAACACATCTCTTGCGCCTGTTGTCTAAGCTGAGGCATTCTAGTCTGTTTAATTGGTTTCTTTTTTGGAAGCACCTCTACATCAATCATCAGCATTATTTACTTTTTTATTATTATTTGTAATTTTGCTGAGTTGGGGAAATCAGAGATGCATGCAGCATTCAAGATGCAGGCTCATCACATATTTGCAAGGTAGCATAATAGCATTTTTTTTGTCTCTTCAATACAATTTTTCACTCCTAGTAAAGCAAATTGAAGTCCCTGAAAAGACAGAGAGGGAGGTGATAACATCATGAAATCCATGTATCGCACGTTGCAAATTGCAAAGCCTGGTAAATATTTTCACAGTTTCTGTCCTCAGAAAAATGTTGAATGGTGACTTAATGGAAAAGAAGGATCCTCTTGATGCTGTCTGGCATGTTGTTAGAACATGCCAGATGCTGAGAGCCGCAGAACTAAAGCACAGGATTCAGAGGCGCACCAAAGGCTGGAGTGGTCTTGTGGTTTCTAGGCTTATGACTTGGGAAGATGGTTTTGTCTGACTAATGAGATCTAACATGGACAAAAGTACAAATGGTCAGAGGACTTTACTTGGTGGTTAGAAAATGTTGTGAAGTGCCCAGAGATCCTACTGTAAGTGAACCAGCCACTCTGTCAGCAGCACCAAGGAATACTAGAAATTCCCAATTCTACGGAGACTGAAAAATGAAGCTTTTTTTTAAAGCATTTCATATGTTTATATTCATTTATGATGAGAGATTCAGTTTGTTCTGTGGCTGCAATGGCTTTTGGGAGAGAAGAATGGGGTTGCATAAACAAAACAAAACCAGTGTCTCTTACTGAAATAAAATGTTTTCTCTCTGTTGCCTTAGCTTTGCAAGATGACAAAATGTTTTTGCTAAAATATCCATTCCATATTTAAAAACACTGGATTAATAAGCAGTAGAATCCTAGGGACTAATGAATGCTATTTTAAAAAATTCAACAAAAATGGATGCTTCTCCTGGAAAGAAAATAATTTTGCAATCTCTAAGAGTTGTCTATATTTATTCTCCGTGTATATCCAAGAATAGTGGTGATCTGGATAGTCTAAACTATCCTGAGAAATTATTCAAAAAAAATCAGAAAATTACGGCAATACTAGGGAGGATTTGCTCTAGTTATTTGGGTGACATAAATATACATTCTATGAGTCAGAAAAATAAAAACTAGGAGGAGAAATGGAATTTCATTAACAGTAACTCACCTTCTGTGGATTTACAGAAACTGGACTGTATCAATGAATAAGTACATACAATTGTACTTTTACTCCTGGTACTTTGATAATATAAAGAAAGATTTTTCTAAATCTTACTTTAGCTTCCTCTTGAGAATTTGCTCACAGTGATAACCAGGTCACTCAGACACAGATGCATGGCAATATATAATCAAAACTTCAATTACAGAAGACCTTTAATGTCAGGCTTTTTGCTTTCACTTGCCTGGAGAAAGGAATTCTGAAACTCTATTGGTTTCCACTCCTAGAAACTAGTTGTGTTTCAAACTGCCAGAGCAGTTGAGGTGAGGAAATAACCTGTTGCAGAGATCTGAGTAGTTAGTGCAAGACTTCTGTGTTCTGGATGTAGCTGGGTGGTGGCTGCTCTGGGAGGTCCATGGTCCAACATGCAGGGAGCAGACAGGAGAACAGACGGCTCCTGAATGCTCAGTCTTTCGTGTAAATGTGGTCGTTGGGATGGGTTTGCCAAACAGAGAATGGCTTTGGAAGCATGTGAATTCTTTATCCAGCCCCTTCTCTTTTTCAGAAGAGTGGCAGGATTGAAACTTTGGGCATATTAGAGCTGCAGATTACCAAAGAGCTAAAAGATCTGGGAATTTTAAAATCCTAAAGATGCTGATCCCTCTTGGCTCTTGTTTTAAAGGCTGAACAAATGGAGCACCTGCTAGTGCTTGTGCCTTTTGCCAGAACAGTAGAGACAACGTCTGTGCCCATCCAGAGCTAAAAATCTCGCTGCAGAGAATACAGCTCTTGAAGCCAGCCAGCAAAGCAGAATTCACGCATAATATAAACTCATCTCTCAAAGATATAAAATAAGGGTTCTTAGAGAAGAAATTGAGATCTAAATGCGCCATCTAAAAGCAACAGATAACACAATTCTTCAGCTCAGCTGAGCGGTCGAGAGCAGCAGAGACAAAAGCTCTTTTGTAACTGCATTCGATAAACGCAGACGAGAGAGAGCTTAGGGTGAATCTCCATGAATACCGCTGGATAAAACATTGTTAAGCTCATTGTTCTGGCATATAAACACACCTACTCCTACTCCTCAACTACACCATGGCACTAAGTGCCTCATCCAGTCTCTCCTTAAACACTTCCAGGGACGGTGACTCCACCACCTCCCCGGGCAGCGCATTCCAATGAACAATCACCCTCTCAGTAAAGAACTTCTTCCTAATGTCGAGCCTAAACCTCCCCTGGTGAAGCTTGAGACCATAATATTTAAACAAATGAAAATAACTTTTTTTTCTTACTGTGAGGGGTGTTTGACACTGGCACAGGCTGCCCAGAGAGGCTGAGTCACTGTCACTGGTGATATTCAAAACTGACAGCATGCAGTCTTGCTTAACCTGCTTTAGCTGACTAGAAGGAATAGATGCTCTCCAGAAGTTTCTGCAGACCTCAAATGTTCTGCGATTCTTGGATAATGTGGTCCCTTGGACAGAAGTTGAATTTATATAAATTCAGACCATAAGTAAATTTTTATGGGACAGCGATTAATTGTCCAGTATTTGCCAAAGGTCTTCATAAATTCAACAGCTGGGAAGATCTCATACCAACAACTAAATGTTTTCCCAGAAAGTAAGCTTTAGTTCAAACACAGATAGTCAATATTTTTTTAATGCAAGTCAAAAATCTTTCAAGGTTTTTCAGCTGGGCAGGGTTGAATGTTGTCACCTTAAGATTAAGAATATAGTAACTTCTTAGAATGAATTATTTTCTTGCTGCACTGTTTGAAATTTAATTTTTAAATTATATAAATATTTTTATCTACAATTATACAGTCTGTCCCTGCAAGGATGACACTGAAAAACATTAATCTGGTTAATGAAACTTTAATCTATATTTTAGTACATTTGCATGTACTGAAATGTTTCTTAGATAATGGTCTTAAAGCTAGCAGTAGATAAGATTGTAAAATCTGAAGAAAATGCTGTGTTGTGAGCTTCTAGATTAAGACCAGCATTTTATTTCAAATAATCAAAGCAAAATTTTTTTACTAGGAGGTTCTAACTCTCTGGGACACCTCTAGCAAGTTCTTTGAAAGTCATCATCTTACCAAGGAGAAACTTTTAGATTGTGATCATCTTTTTATTTGGTAATTATTAAACAATATTTGACAAATGTAATTGTTGAATTGAGGAATACTTCACAGGTACATGGAGGGGAGGGTTGGGGTGTGTAATCTAATTGTATTTCAATATTTATTTCTAATTTCTGTTTCTAAAATAAAACAGACAATTTAGAAAACACATGATTCCCTGTTTTTTTTCTGGAGAGGTTTTGTTCTTTTTTTTTTCCCTTTTGTTGTTATTTATATTCTGGGGTTTTTTGTTGGTGTTTGGGGTGTGTCTTTACTTTCTGGGTTTCTTTTATTTTGTTTTCTGGAAATTTTTATGTTTGTTTAGCTTTGTTTTGTTTTGTTTTAACTGAGAACAAAGCAGTTGCTTCTCTGACCTTATCCCAGTGAAACTCTCTTCAAAGTGTTTTAAGACTGCAGGGACTTAATTCTCTCTAGAAGATAATTAATGTGCTCTTCTTCAGCAAATTCTCTTTACTTTTTTACTCTTTTTCTCCTAATTCAGCTGCATATCTGCCAGTTTTCCATTATCCAAACACACAGAACTTTGTGGTCAACAGTCTCTTCCAATTTCTTTACCAGACAAGTGTAGTTTTCTTGATTCGAGATGAATTTTTTAGGTCTGGAGTTTGAGTGCAATTTTAGGTGACCGTTTCCCCAGTGACTGTCAAATTTATCCAATTCATTTTGTTCCCTGCTTTAGTTTCTACAACATCTCTGTTAAGCTGTGTTTTCTTTTTAACAATTCAGCTGCCTTCTGCCATTCTCCCAGAGAGTTTGCAAGAGGGTGGAAAGCTGGCAAACTGCCTTCCCTAAGCTCTTATGTCGGATTGCAGCATCCTTCTTGTTCACAGTGGGTAGTTCAGGTCCAGAGGAAGACAGGGCACTACAAGAGATTGCAGTAGATTCAAGGATAGTGCTTCAAATTCTACACCAATAGTAAGGGGCACAACACAGCAATACAACACCTTCTGTAAGGTTGACTCTAGCATGCATAGACCTTGTCATCAAGAAGTAACCTCCACCGTCTTACTTATAAAAAGGAAAATATTGGTGACTGAAAGGATAATTTTTCTTTACCTGAATGTGTTTGTGTCTTCATCTTTGTTAGCCTCAAAGCTGAGCAGTGTTGTTAATCCATAATGTGGTTGGAATGAAATATTTTGTCTTTATAGTTTAATTTCAGAGATGTTCATTGCTGCCTTTCCCATGCTGATGTTTATCTGTGTATGTTGAGCATGATTAAAGAAACACCAGAAACGTAGCAGAAATATGGGAACCTACGAGTGAGATCAGATGGACTCTGACTTCTCACACATACTGGCCTCTTGCTTTGCAATGTCAGGTGTCAGTGTCACCAAGGAACTCTCATTCCTTCCCTGTAGTAAATGGAAAAAGTAGTTTCCCAAATCCAGGAATGCAGGAAACGCCCTTTTCTACTTGATAGTTAACCTGCAGTTACACATGTAGTACTGATGCTTTAAAACTTGAATTGCTCATCCCTATTTTTGAAATATTGCTGTTCTGTTTTCAAATTTGTCTAAACATTAACTTCAAGAATATAGCTAGGCATCCAAACAAGTGTTTTGACTGTGTTGTTAACTATGTGCTTTTTAATTCATGCATGGAAAAATGTAATTTACTACTCCATAGCTCTCAGCTGTCCTGGAACTAGAAGAGCCTGTATTGGCTTCTGACTGTTGAAACCAATATTGTCTTGTTTTCCTGACCTCCTTAGACATAAAAAAGATTGACATGGCAGAGTAATAGAAAGTGTATTGCATTAGGGTTTAGTATTAAAGATAAACAACACAAATGAAACTGAAAGCATATGGCATTCCTTGCCTTCTATGCCAGCTGATGAGCAATACATTTTGTGTTATGATCCACTTTGGAGGCTTTAAACCATTAAAACCTTGCTGCTTTGTTTTCCATGCTTGAAAGTTGCCAGTTAAACCAACTGGAGTAGCCTAATTTAGCTGATTGTGTGACTGATGTGTCAGAGCTCTGGCTCTGAATTTTCAAGGCTGGAAGTGAAAAATTGGACCAAATGAACTGAATATCGCACATTGTATATCATAGCAGTGCCTTAAAGATGGAACACTGAAGACGGAACTGAAACATTATTCATGAAAAACATATAAAGGAAATAAAGAAAAACAATTAATAATTCTTATATTCAGGTAATACCTTCAAGACCTCACAAAAATTAACATTTCTTTATTGTTACCCAATGGAACTATTCAATATATTGTAGAATTTGTTATGAAAATTTAGTCAAACTGTTAACTTCAGTATGCATCAAACAAGATAATTTCAGATAGCTCTACCCCTCCAATAACTGCTTCAACACCTGTGCTAAGATTGAGTGTCATCCTTTTCCTTGGTTGAAATAAAAGTTTTGAAATATTCACAGTGGTTGTACTTGAATGGATTTATTTGCTCGATACAATGATGTGGAGTAGGTAAACTACAGCAGAAAGAAATATCACCCTAAGATCTTTATGAGAGAATTATTACATATTCTTTCTTGAAACTTTTCTATTTCATACTATCTAGATAGTATGATCTTTTATTTTTGTGTCTACCCTCTGGCATATGGTGGCTACCATGTGGCACAATGATAATCAGAAAAGACTGATCTAGAATTTGCCAAAATTAAAATAATTTTTTCTGTGATTTAATGTGTTTGGAGAGAAAGGTGTATGGCATGCATTCACCATTTGTTTGTATTACATTACTTTAAAACTTTAAAATACAGTCACCCAAAAATTAAATTTTAAGGATTCTGGTATGGATTCTGTTTTTTAATGAAATATTTGTTAGTCACAGACTCTTAAAGGTCAAAGAAATATTAGCTCAAACCACACCTTTCTTTTGATTTAATTTCTTGGAAATAATTTATCACTGTAGTTATAAAATAAAATCAATAATATCCACGTTCTCTGGGGCATCGTTTATCTATTTCCATTTATGTCTTTCCTATTCTGTATCATCCTTTTTCTTCCAGAGATAGAGATCTATTTAGGCAGATCTGGCACGGTGCGAGACAGTTTGTTCATGTTAATGGGAGACTTGAAAGAGAAGGAAAGGCGATACCTCTTTGCATATCTTCTTTCAACTTTCCTGTGATTAAACATGTTACGTCAGTGAGTGATGGCCCGATTGAGGACGCAGCTCTTTGCTGCTGTGCAATCACTGTAGTAACGTCTACACGTAGGATGGTGGCCTCGACAAAGCAACGTGACTCTTAGGGAAAGTTTCATAGTCGTGGAAGGTTCTGCAGAGGCTAGAGAGATGAAAAAGGAATCAACAGGACTTCTGGGAGCCAGGATGGGTGTGAGTGTGATGGGTGCTGAAAGAGCATTTATCTGGATCTCTTCTTCTTCCTAATGTACTTACATCGGTCCATTGTTTATCTGATCTCATCAAGAGTCTGGTTCCTCTTTTGGGGACTCTTCATGTTACTTAGAAGCACGATGTCCTGATTTAAGACTGAGCCTAAACCAGTCCCTCACAGTGCCAGCTGCCATGCTCTGTTACAAGCGTGGGATTTTTCGCTTCATGCTAACCTTGATGAGATGCTCCTCTGCACCTCAACTGTACTGCAGTAACATCACAAGAGCAGAGACTGAGCGTTCAGTTGTTTTATTCTTTTTCAAGCTAATTAGACCAAAACATTTAAGTATATTGATATTTATCATACTTATGACAATGCCAAAACTGTTTTACTATCTCTTATTTCTGCTCAGTCACTTAGCTAATTAGGTTATGGTTTTCTGCTTCCAAATTCATTAAAGTTAGCTACGTAGAAAAATAGAAGTGTTTTTTATGCCGGATGTCTTATACCCAAAATAATTTAGTAAGCAGCAGCATATCGGTCATGGCTCACATGTGTTGTTCAGGAGCTGATAAGTGATATGATTTTTGGATATCCAATTTTCTGATCATTGAAAATCATATTGAATTGGTGGAAAGTTTCATCCCTGGCATCCCTGGAATACTGTAGCTGCAACAGAAAAATGAAAACAGTTACAAAGAGTGCTGAAGTAGAAAAAATGTTGTTCACCAATACAAACTTTTTGTCTCACTCAGCATCTTTCTGAATAAATCTTATGTATAAAGTTAAGTAGCAGAATAAATCGGTACATTAATGTTCAGTTTGCATGTCTATCTAAATTCAATCTCTTAATAAAACTCAGTTATTGATTATTACATTTCTATTTTGCCTCAAGGCTCTTCTACACAATTATGGCAAAGAAACAAAACATAAAAGAATTTTCATGTGAAGAGTTATTAAAAAAATGAAAACAGAACATAAAGTTGGGTTACATTTATGTTATCCAGCTTTAAATCTAACAGAAAGCTTTAGCAAGTAGAAAGTTTTATGAAAGTTAAACTGTTTAGACAGCTACACTGAAAGTATAAAAATGTAAAACTGTGTACTAAAAGTAATAGATAGTAAAAGCTAATGTATGTTTGGCTTATGAGACTGCTAAGTTCAGGATATCTAAACACTCTTAAAAGTTAGAGTTGAAAATTCTGGTTGAAGTGCTTTGCCTTTCATTCCAAACAACCACAAACTTGAAAAAGACTTAGCTTTGGATTAGGCTCTGGTTTCTACTGTTCAAGTCTTTGAATGTTCAGTTAAGAACTACTTTAATATTTTGGTTATGGTACTTCATAAGCAAGAGTAGTTATCTAATGGAGATTTTTATTAATCACAAGGCATTTTTTCTAGACACATATTTTATATCACAGTATCACAGTATCATAAGGTTGGAAAAGACCTCTGAGATCATCGAGTCCAACCTATGACCCAACACCTACACCTACTCCTACTTGTCAATGACACCATGGCACTAAGTGCCTCATCCAATCTCTCCTTAAACACCTCCAGGGACAGTGACTCCACCACCTCCCCGGGCAGCGCATTCCAATGGCCAATCACCCTCTCAGTAAAGAACTTCTTCCTAATGTGAAGCCTAAACCTCCCCTGTTTGTGTGTGTGTATACATATATATATATATAAATATTCAGCAGTACTTTCTTGTAACAGTACCTTTTAAACGAGGATTGTGTCAATTTCTGGGCAATTGGCTCCCGCACACAAAAGATTCATGGTCTCTAGAATCTTAGGCAGGGAACTTCAGTCTCCTTTGTTGTCACCAATTAGCAAGCAACAATAAAGGGACTATATGATGCTGTAGGACTCATTTTGGTGGTGGTGCAGTGCTAGTCTTAAATATTTAAGCACCTTTTCATTTCTGAGAAGAGGCTACCATGGTGAAAGCATCACGATAGATTTTGTTTTGCTTCTGTCTAACGTGGCTTTATACTATATGATCTGCAATGAGAAGCATGATGAGACTTTAATACAAGTCAATACAGCAAAGAAGTAACTGAGTTACAAAGCCTTGTGGCAAAGTAGTGAATACATTTCATGTTACAGTGAGATGCCTCATTATTTATTTGACCTTTCAAAATTCTAGTTATTTAAAATTTAATGTAAACTGTAAGAGATTTATTCATATATGGAAAACGTAATGAGCTCTAGTAATAATTATAAAACTCAAGGAGACTCTCAAAGTGTAGAATATACCTCTTAAACCCTGATGACCTTTAAAGTTTGAAGAAACATCCTAAGTGAACACATTAAAATTATTGTTGTGAGGAACTGAAGGGAGTGATAGCTGAAATGTATTTGATATTAATGTGTGCATTCAAATTTGGAAAAAAATAACATTGTGAAAATGTTTCTAAAGTTCCTTGCATTAAACTTTTAAGGGGTTTTTTTGTGGTTTTTAGTGTAATGGACTACTCAGGAAAAGGTCCAAACTCATCTGCTGTAGGACTTTGAGGCTGTTAGAACAACATTTGCTTTTTCAGTCAGCTATTCCTTATGTCCTCCTCTGGAAAGGCAGTGTTCTGTCTCCATGGTGAAGTTGTCTTTAAGGTTTAATGTAGGCCATGGCACATGTTATTTTAAATGGTGAAAAAGATAAAAATTCCCACTGAAGTTTTTTGGGCAATTCTACTAATGCCATGTATCAGAGTATCACAGTATTGTTAAGTTTGGAAAAGACCTTTGAGATCATCGAGTCCAACCTATGACACAACACCTACACCTACTCCTACTTGTCAACTACACCATGGCACTAAGTGCCTCATCCAATCTCTCTTTGAACACCTCCAGGGATGGTGAATCAATCACCTCCCTAGGCAGCGCATTCCAATGAACAATTACCCTCTCAGTGAAGAATTTCTTCCTAATGTCAATCCTAAACCTGCCCTGGCGAAGCTTGAGACCGTGTGCTCTAGTTCTGTCACTGGTTGCCTGAGAGAAGAGTCCAACTCCTGCCTCACCACAACCTCCCTTTAGGTAGTTGTAGAGAGCAATAAGGTCTCCCCTGAGCCTCCTCTTCTCCAGGCTAAACAACCCCAGCTCCCTCAGTTGCTCCTCACAGGCCTTGTGCTCCAGCCCCTTCACCATCCTTGTCGCCCTGCTCTGGACACACTCCAGCATCTTGACATCCTTCTTAACCTGAGGGGCCCAGAATTGGACACAGCACTCAAGGTGCAGCCTGACCAGTGCCGAGTAGAAGGGGATGATGAACTCTCCAGTCCTGCTGGCCACACTGTTCCTGATGCAGGCCAGGATACCATTGGCCTTCTTTGCCACTTGAGCGCACTGCTGGCTCATGTTGAGTTTCCTGTCCACCAGCACTCCCAAGTCCCTTTCCACCTGACTGCTCTCCAGCCACTCTGTCCCCAGCCTGTAGCTCTGCATGGGGTTGTTGTGTCCGAAGTGTAGGACCCGGCATTTGGACTTGTTAAACCTCATGCTGTTGGAATCAGCCCATCTCTCCAGCCTGTCAAGGTTCCTCAGTAGGGCCCTCCTACCCTCTAGCAGATCGACACTTCCTCCCAGCTTGGTGTGTGAGTAGCCTAATTTCTAAATTAGATCAACATTAAATCCCACTGTAAACCTTAGTCCTCTGTTATAATTTACTCTTTGAAATATGAATGGGCTTGTGTATTGGCTTTTTTTCATCCATTCAAAAGACTTGTGTGATTTTTCTGCACCAGGTAAAAGAATGTTTTCCAGCACTAAGAAAAAGTTTTCCTCAATTTCCTCTGAAAATTAGAGTATGGACAGATTTAGGAACTTACAACGCGTGTCACACCTGTTTCTTTTTGGGTCTGGGAAGTAACTTTATGAACTGGGGTAGATTATCTCTGAAAGCACAACCTTTTAAAGCTTGCTTTCAGTTGCCTGCTGGCTGACTGGTCAGCAGGATGGGAAAGTCTCCATATGCCTTGCCTATATCTGGTTCAATGTTTGGTCAGCCAGTAGGTTCAAATAATTATTACATTTGCCCCATAAAAATGTATCATAGGATTGAGCTGTCTCTCTTTTTCTCTTAGCAAGTCACATTCACTTTTCTGAACCATTGCAAAAAGATCTATACTCTGAACTGTGTCTTTGTACTCCAAACTGCATATGGAATTACTGTAGTATGTAGGTCCTCCCTTGTCTGTAATGAGCATGGTTTAAACCCACTGTTAGAAGAATTCTGACCTTCAGGCTTTGTTGGGTGAAATCTCATTCTTTTCTTCATAGTGTACAATTCTTGTCATGTCTTATCATTTTGTAAATTATTGCTGTTACTAAAAATCTCAAACATCTGTTGTTTCTTTTCTTACTTTTACAATGTGAACCCTATGTAAATATATAATAGGAGAGAATATTTGAGCCTCAAACATCACAGCCAAAGCAGATGAAGAGGGAGGCAGCTGTTCCAGATTACTTACCTGTTCAGCATCACTGTTAACCAGCTTGTTCTCTAGTTTGCTAAAGCTGGAATGCTGCATTCCTTCGTGCTGAGACTGGCCTGGAGAAACTGAGGGCAGAGGGGTGTGAGCCAGGATGTGCTGCACTCATGTACCCACAGAAGCCAGGTGGCCTTCAGGAGAGTGACCCTATAAGCTTTACAGCTGCTGGTTTGGGTTTTGGCGGGTTAGAAGGGAGGCAGCTCTCGCAGGGACTGTCCTTACCATCGCACGTCTTCTGCCAGCTGGCAGGACCAGACAGGCACTGCCCATGTGTCTGCTTTGTGAGCTGCGTGGGGTCTGCCTGCAGCTCTGCGCCTGGACACGCAGGACTGGGCTGTGCTAGATTAGGTGATTAGTGTAGGAAGAGCCTTCAAAACTCCAGGAAATTTTCATGCAACAGAATTGTTTTAACAGATGCAAAGAAACTGTGTTGCAGAGAGTCTTACTGGTTCACTGAAAGGGTGGTCAGGCAGTGGCACAGCTGCCCAGGGAGGTGGTGAAGTCACCATCCCTGGAGGTGTTTAAAAAACGGGTTGATGAGTTTCTTAGGGACATGGTTTAGTAGAGAGACAGGTATGGTTGGACTCGGTGATCTCAGAGGTCTCTTCCAACCTGATGATTCTATGATTCTAAGATCCATTTGGCTTCAGGTGTACACTCTTCGAAGTAATCCTTAGAGAGACTGCTAAAACTGAGCAGCTGATTTAGTAAAATTTTAAGTAAATAAGAACAGCTTTTGAGATGTAACTGTTCTACGAGTATTTAACCCTAAGGAAGCACAAGAATATGCTTCCTCTGGTATATGGCTTTAACATTTTAGCTTACATTTCTAAGGCACTGATGATTTTAAGGAAACCACTGTGTCCTCTGGGAAGCCTGATCAAAACATGTTTGTAACAGTTTCCATTTTAGATGATGTAGCTAATTTAGCTTGTTTTTTCATTATGGGAATAAACCACCATGGAAACCATGGCTTACTCTCATTCTGCTTTTGTGTCCTTTCATCCAGTAGTCTCTGTCCCTATTTCTTGTATTTCAAAAGGAAATATCTTCATTATCCCTATATTGTTCTACCCAAGTTTCGTCTTACAGGGGATAACAGATATCTGTGTTGTGGGTTTTCTCTACTACTTTCATAAGGAAAAATACTGTAATCAGAGCAGTATTAGCCCTTTTCTTTTCCATCAGTAAAATTTTACTGAGTAGCAAACTAATAATAGCTATTAAATTCCTGTCAAGAAAGCATGACTTGATATTGGTTACATTGTATTGCTTACGAAGCCCAATTTACATCTAATATTCACCAAAGTCCATTAACAGAGAAATTTGTTTTGAGTTTCTTTGTGAGCCTGCAAAGAGATATATAATAAAGACCTCATTACAATTTAATATTTTGTCATTTCTGTTTTCTAAAATGAACAGAGGGGGGTTTTGTAGCGTTTTGGTTTTGGATGATCTTGTTTTATTGTCCATACCCAATTCTTCACAAGATGGAATGGCTGAAAACTGGTCTGGAGTTTGGGATATTTGGGGATTTTCAGCTAAATCTGCTCCTCTGTCTGGGTCTTCTGCTGGTCTCATGATTACTAGTGCTGGCTGAAAGGAAGGCAGGATGAACCTACAGTCCGGGTAGGCAGGAGGCAAGAACACTTCAACTCATCTTAGCGCTCCAATGACAGTTCAGGAAGCTTACGGAATAAAAAGCCTGTAACAAAGAGAGGAAGAGAAGTGAGGATGAAGGAAGGACTGAGAGACCCCAAAGTTTAGGTGTATTTAGATTTCTGTAGAGCTGCACCCTGAATCTCACCCTGGGACTGGACTACTCAATATTGAGAAATTGGAAAAAGCTGTGTCAGCTTGATTTAGTCTAAATGCACAAGTGTTTTCAGTCGTAAATTTTAGCTTTGTATGTTTTCCAGAGGGTAGATCTTAACATTTTCAAAAACTAGAGTTGAAATACCTCTCTTGACTAAATTTAGGAGAGGAGAACCTCGTTGTGGTGTGAACTTTTACTCTTCTGTAAAATGCACGTGGGGGAAGATAGGTTACAATGCAAGTAAATTGACGATAGTGAAAATTCAGTTTACTAGAAGATTTTACAATTACAATACTGTATGGTGTGCGTGATGGACCTTTCTTTGCTGTGCTCAGCTCTGTTGAAGACCCGTGGGGAGGACACACAGAAAGGAAAACACAATATTCCTCCAATCTGTGTTCTTCTCTGACCTGGATCTGGATTTTTGTTTCTTCTCCAAAGAACTCTTTATTTAAATGAAAATGTAAGACAAATATGACTGTGTATAGAAGCAAAAGATAGTCATTAAAGAGGGGAAAAAAGTCTGCTCCAGGTAGTTTAAAATAATTGGAAAGATAGGTTTGTTTAGGAAATATTCCTGTAACAATTTTACATCTAATAACTGTAAAATCCATCATTAGCTGCAATAAAAGCTCTGGGAACGGTTTCAAAATGAATGATGAATGAAATGAGAATTCAAAAATTAATAATATTTTGTCAAGAAATGTTAAAAAATGTTTTATATGTAATGATTAGTTTTACCTTAATTACATCTAAATATAAGTAGCTCAAATTACTGTGTATTTGAGTAGAAAATAATTGCATTCTAAATTTCATTGAAGAGATCTGGCAAACAAAATGGTAATTAAAAGCAGTTTTCATATAAACAAAAAGCATCAAAGCCTATGCACTATTGGATTTTTTATTCCTGGAGTTGAAAGCAAGCCTGGGCAGAGTAACGATTGAGATTTAGCCTAGATTAGCTGAAATGGGACTGAAAATTAAAAATGTATGTAACAGAACTTCAGTACAAAACTCAGATAGAAATCACAATGTCACTGTCAAGGTGAATTCCTCGGGGCACAATATAGACTGAGCAGCTGTATTGTTTTGCTATGGCTTGAATTATTTTCCAACAAATTAAATAATTTTACTTCAGTAATGTCTGTATAATGCAGTCTTTTAGTTCTCTGTTTTACTGGATTTTTATTTTATTCTCATTTTCTCTCTTACCTTTCCCTGAATTTTTTATTCTTTCAGTCTGTTTTCCTTGTAATTTCTTCTTTTTATTTCTTTCAGAGGCAAACCCATCATTAACGGTGCCATTGTGTCTGTACAGAAAGATAGTAAATAGCAGTCCTTATAGAAGATTCAATGTTCCTATATAATTCTCAACACTCTCTTTCAAACACCTAAGAGCTTTGCACCTATAATGGAGATCAAAACCTGAGTTCTGATTATCTTTTTAATTTATTTTGTTTCACAGTCTTTCCATTTGTGCCATAGAGATGCCTCATAGCTTTACGTGAGGTTCAGAGGTTACAATGAGTTACCTTGATGCTCAGAGGGCTGGGGCACCTCTGCTCTGAGGACAGGCTGGGAGAGCTGGGGTTGTTCACCCTGGAGAAGAGAAGGCTCTGGGCAGACCTCATAGCAGTCTTCCAGTTCCTGAAGGGGCTCCAGGAAAGCTGGGGAGAGGCTTTGTACAAGGGCAGGTAGTGACAGGATGTGGGGGAACGGCTTGAACTGGAAGGGTAAGATTTAGGTTAGTCATTAGGGAGAAATTCTTCACACTGACAGTGGGGAGGCCCTGGCCCAGGTTGCCCAGGGAAGCTGTGGCTGCCCCATCCCTGGAGGTGTTCAAGGCCAGGTCAGATAGGGCTCTGAACAGCCAGAACTGGTGAGAGGTGTCCCTGTCCATGGCAGGGGGGCTGGAACTACATTTTCTTTAAGGTCCCTTCCGACCCAAACCATTCTATGATTCTGTGGTTTATACCTGTGCGTATGTGCTTGTATATGCAGTTCCTGTAACAACAGAGTCACTGTCTTGAGGAGTTCCTGATCTATGGAAATGACTAAAAAGGCATATTATTACTCTCATATTATAAATGGGAAACTGATACCAAAAACCCTCTTGTAGAAGGTTGTGTCAGAGCTAGGAACACAAGCCCAGTTCTTCTGATTCCCATTCTAAACCAACACACTCAGAAGTAGCCTTCTTTCAGGCTAACGACTTCCAAACACCTTTTCGAAAGTTCTTGTCCCTTATTTCCAGAATTCAGCATTCAGACTTTCATTTGAGCTGCCCCTAATGACCTTTTTAAGCCACTGCGTGCAGGGCAAGTGGCAGTTCACTTAGGAAGGTAGTAAATAGGTTTATTACGTTGAATAAATTAAGCAAAGACAAAATGTACAGCTGGACCTATCCTTTTCTCACTGGGGATCTCTTTTTCTCTCTCTCACCTCCAGCAGAAACGTGGCAGGGCCATATCAAATAATTTGAGAGCTGAAGAACACACGAGTGAAAATTCCTGTATATCACACTGTGGTAAGTTCAACTTTTTACTCATTGTTTTTACCATTTGGAAATGAAAAGGCATAGTGAATACACGTGATGAAACTAATATTTTTCTTTGGAATTAATGATATAGAAATCTTTTACACCTATGTTCAACTATAAAGGCTGCTCTTTTTAATGCTGCACGTCTGAATTCTTTGCATGTGCTGGATCCAGTTTCTTTGGAACAGTGAAGGGTTTTGTTCTTGCTTAGGCTGATGACTCTTATTGATTCGATGTCCTCTGGAAATCTCTTTAGAGAAAAATGGTCTCCTTACAAAGGTAGATTAACTGTTTGACCTTTAAGCACCACATGAAAATCAACTCTCTTTTAAATGCAAAAATGTCACCTGGTAATAAAAGGGACTTCTTAATGTGTTTGGGAGGAAGCTGAAGTTTTTCTTAGGATTGTTAGTAGAGGTTCACTCGATATTCCGCAGCTTGCCTTGCGGCAGATTGTTTCATTATCCAGCAGTATCGTTAATCTTTTTTATTATCACCTTAAAAATAAACAAACAATGTTTTTGTTGTGTTTGACACAAGTAGTGCATTTTAATTTTGTAGGCTTGTATTATTGACTTAGAAAACCGCTGTGATGTTTCAGCTTGAAATACTGACTTACAAATATGAAAATACTCTTCAGGTGTGTGGAATGGCATCTGTTGTGCATATTAAAGTGTATGATTTTTATCTCTTCCATGTGGAGCTTATAGTTAAATAGGAAAGTTGATATTAATTAATTTGAGAAATAATTACTTGTCATTCATTCTATGCTGTTCTCTGGGCCACACTGAAAGAAGGTCTCTTTAAGGAACCAAAGGCACAATCCTGAGTCATATAGTGGTGTTAATTTCAGTGATAATAATTGAAAATTCTGTTGGTTGGATAATCTACCTCTGTGTTTTATTTCTTTATTTTGTGAATTCTCAAAATTTTTTTACTCCTTATTTGTGTCTAGCAGTTAAAGATGATAATGGTAATGAAGATGATCCATTAACTCAGGCTTATTAATGGGGTTTAGATTTTTTTTTTAATTTTAGATTGTGGAAATATGGACAGGTGAGAATTTATTGGCATTTATTTTTGATAGCGTGATTTAAAATTATATGCTTATGAAGGGAATACGTAAGAACTCTTCTGATGATGCCTTCATCAAACCTGTGGCCACTGGAATAAAGATATGTGTCATTGTTCAGCGTTCAAAGCCAAAGAAGCCTTAAAGTCCTGGAATAAAACCACAAACCAGCCCAAAACCCAACACACGAATCTATGTGCTACAGACATAGACATAACTGGTCAGACCTTCGGACTTTGCAAAGTGTAACAGTCATGTAATGGAAAGGAGTTAGAGTGCAAACTTTATTTAGGAAGTTTTTAGGGGAAATCCAGATAGATGTATCTGTTACTCCTTGGCTCAGGTTTTCAGTTGTACTGTGCGCTCTCTTTTTCTGTTGGTGTACTTCATATACAATAAACTGGCATGTGCTAGTAGGAAAGAGTGATTTAAAATACACATGCGAACCCCTTAGTAAACAGAGTTATTCAAACAAAAAGTAAAGCAAAAATTTGTAATGACTGTAAATTAATTTAGAGAATTGCAACATTATTTTTGTTTCACAAATGTGGCCTAGATTCATTAATCACTAGCACGTTGATGAAATCTGTGCTACTGTAAATTATTGTAACATGAAGGCTACTTATTTAGCAGTTATTTCATAGCAGATAAGTGATTTTTTTCTCCTTTTTGCCTGAAAATGAAATATTCACGGAACAATAGGTACGTGCAATAAACGTGTTTATTTTAAACTGGCTTTTTTAAAGCCTCTTTCTATTTTTAGCTCTACCCAATTATGATTACTAAAGAAAAGAGGTTCTGGAGACGAGATTTTTGCAAGAGCTCAGGGCAAAAGCGTTATATTTTCTTGCTCTTCCTTGGATTTCATCCAAAGCCAATTCTGTTTAATCTGCCTGCTGCTGCTCTGGAAGTGACATCTGTTCAAATTTACACTCTTTATCATGGCTGACATGTTGTTTGTGTGTCTGTTTACCCCAAGCCCTTGTTCCAACTGCCTCTTGCAGATAATTTATGGTTTTTTTCCTTCAGTCTATCACAGGTTGCTAGGCAGTGAATTGCTGCATATGGAGCTCTGCTATTATTTTTTATTTCTTTTCCTCAGCTTTGCAATTATGTTTTGAAGAACAAATGAGAAGTCTAGAAGCAACATGTGTATCAAGAAATATACTGAAGGAGGGCAGATGAGAAGTTGCAGGGTGTGGGGAATGTGGCTCATAGGAAATATATATATGTATGTGATAACCTGATAAGGAAAGTATGGGCTCTGATATCTACACATCTCTCTTGTAAAATAAGTATTCCTTGTAAATTTAGCTACAAAACTAGTCTTAGGCCAAACAACTACATCAAGACCATGTTTTTCTGTTATGGTGTTTGTATTCCTTTATGTATAGATAAAATATTTTATACTGTAAGTATTCAAGAATAATTAATTTGATCTTAAAAGCTATAAGATTGTTTTTGAATCAGTGTAATTAAAATATTCAGTCTAGATACTTGAACATTCCTTAAAGTTTTGGCTGAAGAGTTGCATTTTCATGTTTTCCCCAAAGATTTGCAATCATGACATTACTGTTTAAAGTAAAAATCAAATATATGATTTTCATTTGGTCACCCCAGGAGTGAGATTTAAGACAAATGAGACTTTTGCAAGGGAGATGATAAGAATGGTAATCCTATATGTATGAGAGAACAAGAATCTCTGCAGAACAACTCAATTTAACACAACATTACTAGCTAGCATACATACTGAAAAATAACCTTGAGAAAATATTAAATTTCATAGATGTCAAGTAAGTTTCTGGAAAGAGGAGTGAAGTAGAAGTGAGCATCATTGCTCCCTGCCTCTACAGGTTCACAAAGGCAACCTTTTTATATTCACTATATTTACTTAAGTGCTGAATCGTACAAAAATATTTTAAAAACTGATGTAGTTTTGAAATATCAGAGAATAATTAATACATTTTCAAGAATTTGGAGCTCATATACACATTGAAAATATCTAGAAAAATTCAAATATATTTCTTTATTGATCTTTGTGCTATAGAAAAAAATCACATAAACTTTTTCCACATCCTTAATTAGTAAACTCTCCAACTCATTTATTCTTTCCTATCTTTTATTCTGATTTCTTTAACTATGTGTGCATACACAGGGCAACTAGAAGTTGAAAGAGTATTGAATATTTTGCATGGATGATGGATGAAAACTATTTAGTTGTAAATAATTTTTAAAAAGAAAAATGTGCTATCCTTGCTGAAGAGAAATCGTCCAAAAACCCTGCTTTCTATCACCTTGTCCTACTGTCCTAGAGTTTCAGTGAAGCCAGTCTAAATGTGAAAATGGGGTCTGAATAATTCCTGAAACTTGGGTTATAGACACAGTAGCTCTTAGAGGAACGCTATTAGGACAGTGAAGCAGAGAAACAGCAGT
Source organism: Neomorphus geoffroyi (assembly GCA_033558235.1). Taxonomy (NCBI): domain Eukaryota; kingdom Metazoa; phylum Chordata; class Aves; order Cuculiformes; family Neomorphidae; genus Neomorphus; species Neomorphus geoffroyi. Next base: position 6,587,335 of record JAUMJM010000045.1, on the reverse strand, counting down.
GCAGAGACCGTCGTTACCGCAGGCACCGTGCGTGCTCAGGCTGTGCATAGGCACAAACTGCCCGCACACACATTGACTTGCTCTTTTTAACACGCGTCTGTATTGATCCTACCCTTGCTTCTCTGACATGTGCCTGCTGGCTGACTTGCTAACAAATATGAGCTGACACACCTTTGAGTCAACTATCCCCAGCTTCGTGATCTGGCTGTACATTACGCCTTGCTCCTACTGGATGACAAAAGACTAGTTGAAAGAGACAGTGAAAATATAATATATAGGTAGAAATTGTATTCTTGTCATCATGTTCTCTTCCTTTCCAGTGCTATTGCTCTTCCTTCTGCATACTTAGAACAGTGTTCACACGATACATGTGCCTCTGTCACACAGGAAACAATTTTCTTTCCTAATCAGTCAACAGATTCCAACTTTGGTTTAGGATTTGCACAGAAGTTCTGTTGCTTGACGTGGTTGGATTCTTGCCTTTGTGTCTGTGTAGTAGCTGCTGTCTATGGGTGTAAAATGAGAACATCTTTCAAGATATGTTGATGAAAATAGCTATCAGCGTTAATTTCCGTAACTGCTCTTTGTGGTAATAAGCTCTTCTTACTTAGATCTCTTGCCAAGACAGTTCCTACTTTCGTCAGGCTGGCATCTTCCAAAATTCTTAAGAAACTGCAAGAAGGACATGGCTATAACACCAAGGTGTTTCTTAATGTTCTCTAAAACTCTTCTGTTGGACTTGCGCTAACGATTTCTAGGAACAGAACTGTGTTTTCATAGTCATCTTAGAATATTTTATACATAACACGCACACCTAAACTCAAGCATACGCTACCAAATACTGAATGTCACGTCCTATATATCAGAAAGGCATCAGGTGACTTTGAAAACTGCTAGTCAAACTGTAAAAAAAGAGCGATAAAATTCTGTTTGGTTTTGGTCTATTATTTTTGCATCAATATAAGGGATTTTTTCATTTATTGTTATTGCAAGTCCATTACATTTTTGCTAGTGGTAATATGTCATTCCACCTCAGTATCATTTGAGATAAGATCAGTATTTCCTTTTTTTAATTTTTTCATCTGTCCACACATTGTACATCTTTTTCGTATGCTCACGATCATGACAGTTCAGTTGTCTCCACGTGCCATTCCTTGCAAGGTTCACCAAATATGTGTTACCTGACACTGAGATATTTGAGTCTTGATGTTTCTTTTACCGTATATATTCTGTTATGTCTGTTGAGTGCTAAGCATATGATAGAAGTAAAATCCTTACAAGAGCTCTATACCAGAGCAAATGAATTGTTGGTGTTTACACAGTCTGACTATTTGATGAGTTTTACTCTGTGAAAATTTACCCTTTCGTAAGTGGGATTTGAAGAACATTAAGAAAGCAGAGGTTGTGTTTCTCCCCAGTTTTTCTATTTACATTTGCAAAGCACGAAAATTTCAAAATAATACAATATCTGACTTGAAAATATCCAGCATTGCTTTGTGCTGTTTTAGTAGAAAGCAGCCTATAAGATGCAGCCAATCTTGCTGTTTGACTGCTGTTGGTATTTAGCTGTGGCTTGGATCATATTCACAGGCATTCCATTCACCTGGGTAGCTGGAGAGGCAGATACATTCACGCTAGCAATTCAAACAGTGCTGGTATTTGGGATCCCAGTACTTAGGGAGATACCTGTTATTAGACTTCTCTGTGGGAATGTAATCATAGCACAACGGCTCTGTCTCATTTCAGCAGCTAGATGGATTGTAAGCAGAGGAGGCTTTTTGGGTTGGTTTGGTTCAGGTTGGCTGTAGCATTTTATAATAGACTAAATATAAAAGTTTCTATTCAGAAAGACTCCTTCAGGTCAACACAAGTAACATGCAACTAACCATCAACAAATCAATCAAACTGAAATGGAAACATTGAGAGGCACACTCCCTTCTGGTAGCACGTGTATCAATTTTTTCTGCTAAAATTACTTTACTCTTTATCTAACAACTTATCTAGAAACAATATTGAATGTCCAGTTTTATAAAATAAGTGTGGGCGTTTTAGCATAGCTCAGTTAGAGAAACATAGCCATTTATTTTCTCTGCTACTTCAAAAACCTGCTGCCTGAACACTTAACGAAGTCCTACTTTATCAATATATAGATTTAATCGATTTTCAGTTTCGTACGGCAAAGCTTTGTACTGTCTGAAAAGTTAAATTCCTTGATTATTCTTCTTACTGGTTTTATTATTTTTCTGAAATGGTGTGCAGCACAGGAAGACAGCACAAGAAAGTGGGTGCATTATAAGGCAGAAATAAAGTTGACTGAAAAATATATATGCAATCACATTGATTGCTGCACTCGTTTTTGCCCCTCCCTCTGCGGTGTGTTGTCCCTTATGTGACACAAAGACTATATTAGTCTTTATTAGAGTCATTTGCCTTTTAAGGTGACTTAGAGTAGACTGAATATATATATATCATTGTACATTGTGGGATGGGTAGGTTTTTAGCCTATGTAATTGCAGCATATTCATATTAGTGTTTCACTCTCACTAATTAAGAGGAAATTCTTCCTATCAGATCATCCAGATGAGCTGCTTGTGGGTTACAAACAGGAACTGACATCTTCGATTTTGGGTTTGCAGTGCAGAAAAATAATTTATCTTGATTGTTACATGTTATTTGGGAGACAATTGTGGAACATGCTGCTGTTAGCACAGATATGGGATCGCAAGCTGCTTGTAGGGAAATGTTCTACATTTGCTAAGCGACTCTTCCCCCCCTCCCCCGATTATCAATATGGGAGAACTGTTCCTCTGTGTTGTTAAGTAATAATCTTCTCAGTCTGAAAAAACACCCCACCAACTAAAGAGTAAATTTACCACCAGTGGACGAGTAGAATAGGTACTTTTTACATAGTCACTTGTTTCAAATTATTGTTTACTTCTCTTGTTTTATGGCAATGTCGGAGGTGCCACTCTTTTCATCTCTGTGGAGAGGGGTAATTAACCATCGTTCCTTACTTAGGAAAATGTGGCTTTATTATTCTGTCTTGCAATGTTTGATTTCCATGACATTAAAAAGTAAGCTGTTGGCATAAAAGGGATGCAAATATCTCACATAGAATCAGCTGTGCTCCTGTTACCAGCACTCCAGAAACAGCAAGAGGTTCCCCTTGGCCTGAAGCAACCCCCTGCCGTCGTGCTTTCCAAGGCTCCACTGAGCAGCCAGAGGGGGACAGGCTCAGTTAAACAACAATGGCAAACGCTCTGAGGGAAAATCATAAAACTACTCCTTAAGCTTTAAGAGGAACTCAGGGCTTACCTTTACTGTGGTGCCATTGTTTGGTGATGCGGCTCCGTGTATCCCAGTGTGTGATGTCAGGGTAACGCTGAGTTTATCAACACGAGGCTCAACTCTGTGTTATCAATCAAGCTGAACGGCCCTCTGCCACCTGGGCTTTGGGCTCTTTCTCTTTTGAACCTCTTCAAGCCGACACAGACTGGCATGGCAACTCGTTTAGTGTTTGCTTTAACGAGCCTTTTCAGGGCTTTTTTTTTTTTTTGTTCCATAATCATCAATTTTATTTACCTTTGGTGTTATTAATGCCTCAGAATATTATTATTGGCTCAGAATATTACTTCTGAAGTATCATGAGAGTGAACAAAATCAGTGTGTTATGAGCCATCGGTTTGTTCATATCTAAGTTTGCTTTCACGTTTCCTTGTTTGCAGTTTCCTGATTAAGCAAAGTCATGTATTACTGTTAATGACCTGTGGTGGGACCAATGCCACTTGTATCAAAGTGGCTGGAAACTACTCTCCTCTGTATATTATATGTGTGTGCATACACATATGTAAGCATCAACGTTTATAGTGTTCTCATATGAGTTTGTGAAGAAATCTTTCCTCTCACTTCCCTCCTCCCTGCTGAATATTATCTGAAGAAACATGTTGTTTCTTAGATATATATTGATGTGGAACAAGCAAAACCTAATTGCACCTGATGGCTCTGAGTTGAATAAATGTATTCAGAACTGTTGTAATTTCTTTTTTCTTCTGAACTATGCCATCTTTTGTGGCGTGGTCACTAACATTACATATGACACCCTCAGATTCCACAAATAGAAATATATTCTCTAGTACTTTAGTCATAGAGGTCCACACTTGATTCTTTATTTTTGCAAGACAGCAAGTTGCACGTAGAAGTGTTGTGAGGATAGAGTTCGGTCCAAGCACTGGAACCTATGAAAACGGAGATTGATTCAGACTAGTTTTTTAGTCATTAATCAGTATTTTGAAACCTACTCCCTGAAAGTTAACCTTTTTCATTTAAGTAGAAAGTGAAATTTAAAAATTGATGATCTCACTATGCTGAATAACCTTTTTTTTTTTCCTCATTATAATGAGACTAATTTATTCACATTTTTTTTATATTAGGACCTTCTGATGGAAGCTCAAAATATGAGGAATGGCATTTGTAGCATTTCTAGAAGAAATGGATTCATCGCTGTGTTATGTCACACACCCTAACTGTAGCATATTTTCAGTGACCACATGATGTGAATTATCTCAGTATGGCACTATTAGTTTCCACTCTTTCTTTATAGTTTCCACTGTTCCATTTTTTGTGGTATGTTTAGCTTTTCAAGACTAAAGGTAGTCTTTTTCATCTTCCTGTCATATCTGCCTAAGCAGAGGGGAAATTGGAGCAGACATCTTTAATAACTTAACATACAGCAAGGAAGCTAAGCACAGGCAGAATATAAAAAAACAACCTAAAATTTGGCACCTTAAGTGCCTGGAGCTTGAAAATGACTGTGGTGTTATAACCTAATAGTATCTTTTTGCAGTCACGTTTTGGGCTAAAAATAAGGGAGGAAAGACAACTCAGGATTTGTGATGGACTATATTGCTCTCTGGAAGGTAGTCTGTTACCTATTAATTAGAATGAAGCCTACAAAGAAGTGAAAGTAGGTTTAAATGATCATTTCTTGGGTTATGTAGCATTTAGTTCATAGTAGTTTAGATCAGTAATCAAAATATATTTTTTTTTCTCTTATTAAAATGTTCCCTGTACCCTTTCTTAAACTGCAATAATGAATGTTTAAAGAAAAGAAAAAAGAGAGACTTGCCTAAGTAAATACTGGTATTTACATCAGGCAGCTATGTAATAATTGATAGTGTCGGTTAACAGCTGCTCGACAACTTTTTATTTTATTGTCTTTGTATGGAAATGTTATGATCAGGTCATCCAAGCTTGTTGCCCAAGTAAAGCAGTCAAGAATTAGGGCAGCCGCTGCAAGATGACCTAGGCTTACACCTAGAGCTGATTGTCCTGTACCAAAGTTGAGCTGTACAGAGCCAGAAAAAGTAGTTTCAACTACAGCTGAACATACAAAAAAAGAGAGAAAAAAAAAAAGCCAACACCCAAATGCTGCAGAGGTACTGAAAATATTTACAGATTCGTGTTAAATTTGTAAACTGTTTCAATCTAAAGGGGAGGGAAAAGAATACAAAATATAAAAAAGTATTTAATTTTTCCTTTAAAAATGAAACAGTTTATTTTGGAAAGGCATGTGATATGAATTCTGAGCACTGTTTTTCTGTAGAAATAATTTTAGCACAAAATTTTATCAAGCATTTCTGATCTCACAGAATGCAAGCTGGGAAAATTTTCACTTGTGCATTTGAAAACAGCCAGCTTAGGGTTCTTTTCCAGCTGATTATATACTTTTCAAAATATTCCTGCAATAGATTTTGCAGTGAACTATCACACTATCCAGTTAATTACAGATTTGTTCACCCAAATGAATACTCAGGTTCCCACCTGTAGCACTGACCACCACCAGGAAAGTCAAGGTTAAGTAGACAGTTTCTAAGGCTCATGTATTGAATTAAGTATTTGAGAGAAAACACCTTCTTCACACAAGTAGACTCTGCTTAAGTCAAAAAATTCCTGGCAGATATTAGGATGTAAAATTCTGTGTAATAGGAACTAGTTTTGTAATAGGAGAATCAATTCTTTAAAATACTGGGTCTGTCCTGTATCACAGAATACACCATTATCAAGGTTCTTCTAACTTCAGCTGAGCCTAATAAAAACACTTCATAGAAATTATTTTACTTCTGAATTACTTACTGCAAACGAAAGCTACCAACTCCTCCTTCATAGTTTAATTTATATTTTTATTTATATCGAAAATTGACACATTTCTGGAAAATATATTTTGTTTCTGTCCCCTGAAACGTTACAGTTAGAATCCCAAATAGTTCAGTAGAGGATGAAATAAATATAATTTACTTTGTTTTGATGGTTTTACTATTACATCATTTGCAGTTAAAAATTTAATTAAGGAAGACTTCTGGGCATAAATTATGTATTTTTTTCAGCTTGTGTATTTTTGGAAAAACATTATTTCTGAATATATATGAACTATCACTTTGCTTGACTCTATCAAGTACATAAATAATGGAAATAAGCAAGAATATTAATTCTAAACATCATATATCATAATTTTAAAAGTTACATCCATACTATATCACTAAATATGAGAACACAAATAAGGAAAGTGCATGGTTTATATATGCAATTATTCAGAAAATTCAGCATCTAAAAGGGAAGTTGCCAGAGGATGTAAACACCTTGCTGCAGTAGGAGTAGTGTGTTAATCCCGTGGCAGCAAGAGAGGAGAAGGTTACATGCCCGGTGTCTGGCTGGAGCTGAGCAAAGACTACGCCTGTTGGTGACACTGTTAGATCTGGTCTTTAAAAGAGCCATTTCCTCTAGGAAGGTAGCATTAAAAACTTTTGAACCAACTGAAAATAGACTTGTACATCTTGATTCCTACATCTGTAGAGCTGAGGTTTGTCCTCTCAGTCCTATTTACTTTCAAAAGTGACTGGTTATTAAACATTAACAGACCTGGTTAGTAACTGCCATTTTACTTCTGGTAAACTCTATGTAAGTCACCATAGATAACAACGCTGAGTATCCCCATAGTGGGAGATTTGTCAGGCACTTAATATTAGCCAGCTTTGTAAGAATGAGTGTTTAATTGCTATCATTTTGCATAATAACTTGTTGTGCTCCTTTCATATCTGCCTCTTCTGTCCCTTGCTTGTTTTGAAAAAACTTCAATGATGAAATACTTAAAGCAGAAATTTTTGTTTTGGTGTTCAAAGCCTCTCAATCCAGTCTTTGTAAGGAAAGAGTAAGCTCCCTAAGCAACTGTAAAAAAAGATACAATTATGTCCTGTAAGTCAAGAAGGCAATCTTAAATGCCCACGTCAACCTTTACTACACAGGTATTTCCTCAGTTGCATCACCAAGACTAAGTTCCATTTAGACCAGATTCAAAATGTGAAAAGTATGCCAGAAATATTTACTGGAACTCATATTGTGTTAGAAAAAGCAGCAAAGCTGTCTGCTGTTAAGGATTTGTTTATGATCAACTTTATTGTCTACTTAATGATAGTAACGTTCAAAGGAAATTAATTATTAAAGATACGAATTTCATCTGCACGTAGAGGTGAATGAAGATGAAGAACAGAAATATTATGTGAAAGGGCTGGGAATGAACTAGGAAAAAAAGTAAAAAACAGACTGAAAAATAGTTACTGATGTTAGTAAATTTAAAGATGTTATTTCATTTAATATCAAACTGAATGACTTTGTTAAACTTGAACTGTTTTAAAATATACACTTTAATATTGACATTAGAAGATGAACTAAAACTCTGTGATTAAAAAGAACTTTAGTCCTTTTATTTAACTTTGAAAGTTGAAAAATTCAAAAGCTTTAACTATAGATTTTGGGACTTCATAGGTTAATGAAGTTTAATAGAGATAATTTTCATTCTTGCATATTAGAGGTATGTAAAGCTAATCTGACTTGAACCATTTCTTATGAATTCACGTAACTTCTTAATTGTTCCGAGTAGTTTATCAAATGATGGGAGGATACAGATGTAGTTTTAGATATGATAAGTTTAGGCGACTTGTACAATCTCCTTGACTTTTGGGTGTCTGCCCAGGGCCTGAACTGAAATTCATGGAAACTGTGTTGCCTGTTTCCATCATCCTAAGCAGAAGTTTAAGTCCTGAGAGTATTACTAATTGTAAGTTAATTTCAATTTTGGTTGATTAATTTCGTTTTTCAGTACATTCTTTTTCCCTTTCTTTTTCTTTGCAAATGTATTTTTAACTTGCAGTCTTATTGACCACATTAAACTGTATTCGTAGTATACGCAGTTAATACCTCACAATTTCCTCAATAAATCAATCAGACAATCTAAGCCACTTACTTTGTATTACGTGGTCATTTGCTTTAGTTTGAAAAACTGATTTCATTAACTGGAAGCCATTCTTTCATGTTCTCTATGGCTACATAGCACAAAATGAAACCAGTGCACAGGACAGATAAACTCATCAGCCTTTACAGTGCAAAGGAGGTGAGTGAGAATTTAGATATTTTAGAATTCCATAATGCAGCTGCTGTCAAACTGCAAGGATATCTGAAAAAGCAGTTGCATGTTAGTGACTATATATTTCCATAACTAGTCCAGGACAGATTTCAAGGGTCTGAGCAAAACCTACAACCCTGTGACTTCCAGAGTTGTGACTGCATTAAATTGCTGTGTCACAGCCTGGAGTTTGCTGAGTTGTGACTATGGAATTCCTGAGTCACATCTTTGGATGTTGCCATGTGAGAATGGCTGAGAGTGATTTTCAGGTACTTTGTTTCTAAACATGAAGACAGATTCTGTGATGTTTAGTAAATCCTCCCTTTTCAGTTACCAAGAAAGCAGCCAGTTCCAAACAGAGAAGCCCCTTCACTGTGCCTTTCTTAAAATTATTGGTTTTATATCACATTAAACTCAAAAATCAGGTAAAAAATTTAAAACGTTGAGGAAAAAAGTGAATAATGGGAAATGCCGAAAGGCTCAAATCTTTCCAGTGGTAATTTTGTGCTTTGCTTTATTCTTCAGCTGCTCTGTTGTCTCCCAAAGGCTCATGCTCCACAGATATGCCTGGGAAGTGTTTGATTTACCACGTAACTCATACAGTCTCTGGATACCATGGCATTGCGGTCACCTGTCTCTTGTGTCTTGTCCCTCAGGCTTTGCAAATTCATTTTGTCTGATCTCACTAGACACAAGTTGTACAGGATATAAGCAAAGCTAACTGCATACTAATCCACTTCTGTTTGATCTCTTTTAAAACTGCAGCTCGGTTCATCACACCCAACAGCGTCACAGTTTCTGCCCCAGTAAGATTAATTTTTTATTTGGCTTTCAAAAGTGTTCTCCAGCCACACTGCAGATAAACAGAGAATTATTTGATATCCAACTTAAAGCTAATGCTTTTACATAAGCATTGTATTTCTGTCAATAAGTCTTTACCATTGTTACTAATGACAGCAGTATCATAAATGAAAGACCTTTTTCAGTTATGTCTGATTGCTTATACAGCAACTAAGGAGAGGGAAATGTTTGGAAAGAACTCTGTAAAGTCACAAAATCTGGCAGAATGAGTCAAGGGCAGATGTAGTGTTTGAAACTTCTTTTAATTCTGTTTTTAACTGACTATATGTAAATGTGAAAGTGTCTTATTAAAGAAAAACACAGTAAGATGGTAGCAAAAAAGCAGCAGAATCCAGAATCACTTATTCCTCCTGTCGTTTCTTATGTTCTCGTCTTCCTTTGTCTGTCTTGTCACGATGAGTACAGAAACAAGCGTCCTAATTAAACCTGAAACTGTGTGAAGTTTCCAGGAATGCATTTCCACACAATCTCAATCTGTATTGTTAGAATTCTCTTCGCTAATGTAATAATATTTTTCTCAGATAAAGGTTATTTTCTTTTTAGAAGTATCTTATTGTGACTAATACGTGTTAAAAGTTGTATGTAATGTTGTACTTCCTAAACCATTAAGGCCTCCACTGTGCCAGGAGTGCTTAGAAATTTCAGGTCATTTTTCTGTCCTGTGGCTTATGGAGAAGGGAAAGAGTGTAGTTTGGGCCAGTAAATACAAAATGGCACATATCTTCAACGTTGCAGCTTATTTTGCATCCTGCAAACAGAAAACAACACAATAAAAGATTTTACTTTTTAATGCAATGACTTGAAATAATCGGAAAGGAGTCTTTACCCTTGGAAAGTTTCATTTTCTCAATTAAAATCCAACCCCATCAAAAAATTTTCTAGCACAAATCTTTGGAGATATTACTGCAAATTTTACTGAGATTGATAGGTAAACTTGGTGAAAGGCACGTGGTAGAAATCATAGTGCTGAGGAGAGACTCAAAGTGGGAAGAAATCACATTATAATGTAGCAAAATACACAAGGAATAGTACTTCAGTATTTTGTGGGAACTTTCAGTTTCTGAACATCTGATTTCTCAATTCTGTCTTTATGGAGAACTACAGGTACTTGTGCAAATTTGACTTTTTAGACACATTTCTATAAAGTGCTTTTTGAATGTCTTTTTAGAGGATCAAGTAATTACAGGTTCTTTCTGCCTAATGATGGAGGGTAAATGGCATCAGTAATGAAATATTAGCCAAAGGGGACCAAACAAGTTTCTTGCAGATCATCTTATTAGCTTGTTACCCGAATATGTTCATCAGAGTGAAACTGCAGCATGTGACTAGCTGTAGTGACAAACATCTGTTATCTTAGCTGCAAAAAGGCTTCTGGGAGTGGGTAAAGACAAATAGTTCTTATTTAATCAGGTTAAATGTAGCCTGAGAGACATTTTTTGTCATCTGCGATCTTGTCCCAGTCTGCTATTACGCCTTAAAAATTACTTATGGTGTTAAGTTTCTCTTTAAAGTTGCATGATCTTTTAGTAAAAGAATGATTTCCACCTGCTTGGCAATGATTACAAATGGGGTAGCTGCTCGTCCCCAAACAAAACCAACCAGCTAAACTTACCTGGACTCCAGAAAAAACACCCAGGTGACTGAGAAATCCTAGCTGAAAAACCAAAGTAACAGTACTTCTAGAGGAGAATATAATGGGTAAAACTTAGCTACAGATTTAAAACTGTTCATAAATGATGATGATAAAAAGGAGGCAAATGGATTGAACACCCATTTTCCATGTTTCCAGATAATCTGCTCTTTCCAATTATGAATAAAAAGATGAGTTCAACTACTTGAATATGTTTCAAATAGCCATCTACAGTGGCAACGTAAGGTAATTGTGCCAATTGAACAGAATTAATGTGTTCTGCCAAAATAAAATAAATTCTCAAAATTCCTAATGAGATTTTGTTACTAATTGCTATGATCTCTGGTGCCCCTATTGCCAGTGAAGCTTTAGGACTGCTTCAGATTTGTGACTCCTACGTTTTGTCAATTTTGTACACACATCAGTTGTAGTTAAAAAAGTTGTAGATGGATATTCCTGCCTTTGGGAGAGCCTTCCAAAGTCTAATGTACTGTAATAGACGCCAGATCTGTGCAAGAAATCCCTGGAACTACTGGTCATAAAAATGAAAACAAAACAAAACAAAAAAAAGGTATTTCTGTAAGAAAGGACTCAGGGGAAGATTCTTTCTGGATTCTCTCCGTTGCTAATACCTGGCATGACTTCAGTTCTTCAGCCTTGGGACAAGCACTGTGCACAGCACTCTGACTCAAAGTCAGAAGGTTAAAGATGTCCCTGCTCATTGCAGAGGGGTTGGACCAGATGACCTCTAAAAGTCCCTTCCAACCCAAATTATTCTATGATTCTGCAATTCATAATCATTCTTAAACTTTTGTGAATATACTTTTTCAGTGATACTGTAGTTCTTTCTGTCAGCAGGAACAGATTTTACACTGATTAAATAGTTGTGAGGGATTTGTAGGAATAAAAAACACCCCAGCCAAAAAAACCCCCAAACCCAAGCTAATCAATCTACTTCAGACTTTGAATACAACGCGTCATTATCAATACAAAAGGAAAACTCTTTTCCCCTCCACTTTCAAGTCCTGAGATACTTAGAATCATGAATTCTGAGATGAATACTGCAGTGAATGCAGTTTACAAAATGTTGATTTAGTTTTGAATCCCATTTCTTTATAACAGGTATATTGGGACTGGTTTTGTAGAGAGGAAAGAGGAAAACTGTTGGCACAAAATCCTAACTGACTTCACATACTTTTTTTCACCCTGCATAATCCAATGATAAAGTTAGTTTTTCTGTAAATGTATTCAGGAGTGACATTTTTTTTACAATAAGCAGTCTGTGTTTGTTTACTTGGTACTTAATGCATTTCAGAAGTTTTATGAGGAGATTAAAGACTACAGTACTTTTAGTGTTTGTAACTAAAGTCCAGTGAAAAATCCATACGTGAGCAGAATGTTAGTGTTTCTGTCAGTTTTGAATATCTTCATTTTAGTCCAGCTGCCCATACCAAATAAGATAACTTTTACCTTTAAAGTAATTGAAAAACTAAAGAAATTATCTTTAAAATATACTCTAAAGAGTTAGACAAAAAGTTTTTAAAAAGCAGTTTCAGTTCTCCTCGCTGGAGGTTTCATACACTGAACTGAGATGACTAATTTGACGCTGCTTGCGTTGTTCCATGGATCAGCGTTAGTAAAATTACTGTCCTTGTTTTGCAAATTTATAAGCCGGATCTTAGAGGATCTGAAGTTAAAACATTACAGTAAAATGTTTTTTAGCGCCTGTGTGTTTCTAAAATTAGGAGCTTCAAACATTCCCAGAATCGGTGGGATGCATATTCTGAAAGCTTATGCTGACTAAGCTTTCCAACATCTCATAGCTAATTAATGGCATGGGCTTGGTTTTGGACTCCTTTATTCAGAGAAGTGCTTTCCCAGTGCTGTTTCCAGATGCAGTTGGCTTGTTTCAACTTAACATTTTTGAAAGCCAGTTCTTCCTCCGCTGTCCTCAATTTGAATTGATGCTGATTCAGATCTGCTCCCAGCAGTGACCACTGCTTCCTCTCCAACTGGTAGCATCCTTCCCGAGACGGCCATGCTTAGCCACGACTCTTCTTGCCCTGGGCTGCCTCTTTTAACTCGCTTGTTTGTCTTTGGTTCTGGTTTGGGTTTGTTTTATTTTTTTCTTTTTAAGAGAGTGTAGGGGGCTGGTTAGAAGGCCCAGGAGATGAACCTTGAAGCAAGGAAGCTGTTAAGCTGAAGCGTTGTTCTCAGAAAGGGAACAAAACCACTCAGCAACTCAGAGCCAGCTCGCTCTGTTTCTCTCCTTGTGAATAATGCATCATTCCATCAAGAACGTTGCTCCTGCTCAGCTCATATTGAGTGGTAACACTGTATTACCTACGACTGGAGAGATGTCCAAGGAACACAGAAAAGCAGGAGAAACATTTTTTGATCTTTCCATGTACAGTCAGAAGTCTGTAGCTCTACGGAATATTTGATCTGATGCAGCACCACAATGATGTCTTTGAGAATAAGTCTTGCTATTCCTAACCTAGGAGATAAATAAAAGCAAGCTCTTTCTTTTGATGAACGTATGCTTATAAATAAACTGTAGGGTTATCATCTACTACTGATTACGTTAGTTATACGTATTGACCTTGTCCTAATGTAAAGAATCAAGTTATTTAGATGCCTTTTGAATTTATTTTAGTATTTAGTCGTGTAACTACCTATCATGAAATATTCCAGTAGGCAGAGACATTATTTAAAATAAGTAGGTGATGTGTATCATAGAGCACGCGGGAATCCTGTTTGTTTAGTCCAAGCTGGAGATTATGCTGCAGCTCCTTCCTGGACACTCAGGTTTCTCTTTCTTCTGGACACTGAGTGGAAGACAAAAAGCACCGAAAAGCAATCTCAATATTCATTCCACATGTGGGGTTAAAGATGACTCTGAAGCAAAACCACACATGCTTGGAAATGCTTCCAAGTTTCCCACTGTAGATGTAGTTTAAAAAACAAACAAATAAATGAACGTTAAGGAGTCAACCAAAAATGGCAATAAAGTAATATGTTCTCAAAGTTAGGGTAGTAGATTTGGGAAGACTACTTGTATTTGGGGTGTATGCGATGTAGAATAATTTGAACTATATGTAATCATGATAGGATTGTCACAAAGCAAGCTACTTATAAAAATTAAGAAGTCAAAAAGGATGATTTTAAGCTCATTGAAATTCAATTAGACCACTTGTCAGCAGAAAAATTTCAACTTGAGATCCTTGAGAAGTTTTTCTTGAAATTCTGTGTTATATATCCACCAATCTTTATTAGTCAGCTGATGTATTAATTAACCATGGCAACCCAACTGGATATTGCAACATTTTCAAACAGAGTAAAAAAGTCCAGGTTTAGTATCAGTAAAATTCTGAGTATTAATGTTAAAGGAAAGTGATATTTTGTTGTTAGACAGAGGTTTAATTGTTATCCCACTTCTACCAGGTTTGCACCAGAAGCAGTGATTTATGGGCAACTAATTTTCCCAGTCTGCAAACTGTATTGACCTAACATAGAATTTATCAAGTACCTTAGTACTTTATAAATACATAAAATGTGATATTATCTTTAGAAATCTTTTTTCTATACTAATTTTCCATTTTCTATAGTGTAAAATATTACTAAATTTGTAGCCAAATATTAAAAGCCTCTTGTTACATCTGGACACTGTTCAGGAACAAACCTGAATCAAGCATCGTAGTTTCACTCTGCCTGCATTTCCAAATCTGTCTTTCAGTTTGTAGCGTGACTTTCAGAACTGGTACTCTATGTGATCATCACTAATGGTTCTGAACCATTCTGCATAGGCAGCTTCTTGACTGAATGGATCAACTTTCATCTTCTGGTATTTCTTATGTGCATTAAATCTCATTGACTAACACTACGCTTCATCTTACACTGTCTTTTCTTAATGGTAGACCCTTGTGTGCCTGTGAGACACACACACACACATTGCTTTTTTGTGTGATCTAGCGCTGTCAGTCACCCTCCAGCTTGAATCCCAGTGTAATAGGAGAATGTTCACTGAAGTAACACAAGAAATGGACATCTCGTGTTTTACCCTTCCCAGCATAACACATTGCATCAAGTTGAGATAACTTTGTAGCTAACAGTTATCTAGAAATCAGTTTAGGGTCATGCACCTACTAAACATAGGTTGATCATAAAAAATGCCTATATTAATTTGAGATTATCCTTTTGTAAGCACTTATACCACCTTCAAGAAAAAGTTGCAATAATATGAATTAAGGTTTAAGATTTTCAGAATGAAAATCATCAAGGTATCACAATGATGCCAAATAATTGTAAAGCAAAAGTTAAAGGACCAAAAGACCTTTTGAAGTTTGGCAAAATTAGCAATGGTAAGGGAATTTTACAAATTAAATATGTATATGTACTGGAAAGAAATATCCAATCAGGTTATGTAACGCTGATCACTTCTTCTCCCCCACCTTCCCTTGACTAAATATTGACCAGAATCTTCACAAACCTTTTGTTTTAAAGCAGGAACTGATACCACTGTCCCTGGGGCAATCCTGTGGGAGAAGTAGCAAGCTAACTATGTGTGAAAGGTGGTACTTATTGTCCACTGAAAAAGTTGCTAAAGGAAAGACTTCAGGATTAATTTAGATACTTTGTCTTTTACATACCAAACCCCAAAGTTGTTGGGTCTTTGTTATTTCAGTGTTTGATCCCCAGAGGAAAATATGATTAAAATGTTTTGGGCTTATGACAGCTATGATATCACCTCAGTCTATTTCTTTAAAAAGAAAAATTAAATCAGTATTTATTTTCCAGCATTGTGATCATAGAAATAATACACTGTTGCTAACTATTTCCCTCATTCTAACAAGCTTGGGTTAATTCAAATGTCTTTGTTTTAGAAAAAGATTTTCCTTTTATGTATTCACATTGACTTGTCAATTAAATGCTAGTTTTGCTAATGCAAAAAATGAAATCCATGTTTTAGGTGGCTTTTAGGCAGATATGTCATGAAAAAATAAGTAAGCTATTCTTTCCAACTAAATAGAAATTGAAAAAAATTGAAATAACTATGTTTCAAAAATTGACACTCTATCTGGGCTTAGATTCTTCCTGGTCCCTCAAAAGATATACAAGACTTCACAGTTTTTCACTCTTATGGCTGTATAGATGCCAGTTTCCTTCAAATGTTTGCTCGCAACCAACTCTATAGTTTGTGTGTCAATTAAACAGCTGGGGGCTGGTGCAGAAAGAAACAGAGAAACCCCACAAAATTTATAGGAAAGAAGTTGAAATGAGCAGATATTTTAGTGTTTTTATCCTGATGCAACAAGCATGTTTCTAAAAGATAATTCAGGGAGAAAGGAATAAGGTTGCTAGAGCTCTATTGATAGATGCTCCAGTGCCCGTAGTTATCTTCTTCCTCATAATCCCTCAAAGGAAACTCACCCTTATAGCAACTATTGGCTCATGTATTATTCTGTGTAGTTTAAAGACTGTTCATCTATCCTCCACATCCAAATTCAGCGTGCAGTCTCTCTCTTCTAAAGTGTCTGGCGTACTCTAAACCTGTTTACAGCGCATCTGACATTTTGAACTGCAGAATGTGACGAGATGGCAGTGCCTCTGATTAGAAGATCAGTTCATCTGCTCCTATTAGGAAAGGACAAGACAATGTACGAAATAGATTTTAAATAGATCACACCATAATCTATGCACGTTTCACATATTTTAAGAAGAAAGTGTATATAGTATGCAGCTTTAGTTCATTTTGTGGTTTTAGTTTTGTGTTCATTTTGTTTCTAAAATATACAATAGGCACTGAAACACATAAATTCCTTTCCATTGCCATAATTTAGCATTTGTAAGCATAAAAACCAAAGCATTGCTTAAAAGGTTAATGCAATGCCACATTTTCAGAAGTGCACTGCCTTCGGTCGGTTCTGAGAGCTCAGCTTTACGTTTAAGCGCTTGGGTAGTGGCAATTACAACACCACTTGCTAAATTGTCAAGAGTTCAGTATATGCTGCTCAAACTATTTTGAAAATCTGGGGAACACAGTCTAAGTAATCAACTAAATTGCTACTGAATTTATCTCAGACTTTGTGAAAATCATTGGGGTTTTTTGCCAACCTCAGTATGTATGAAACATGAAATGAAAATTATGTTCAAAGGAGGTGGTGTGTTTTAAATGAAAGCAAGAAATTCAAATATTTTTGTAATACAATTTGCAATTGTCATGTACACTGGACATGATATATCCAGTCTCTGTTTTTTTTCATAGGACTTCAGAGACATTGAGGAGCATTTCAAGTCTTTCACCTCACATCCAGAAAATGCCTGTAGTAAATGTTTAATATGCTAGTGCATAATGCTGCCACAATAAAAATGTTCAAGTGCCATTAAGGATCTGGCTAAAATCCATTGTACAGGGAAGTTTCAAGCTAGACTGGCCCATATTAACTGTTTCAGGCCAATACTGTATCTACCTGACTACAATTTACTTGTGTTGTTTTAACCTTCATAAACAGCTCCTGCTAAACAGAAGGCGGTGGGCACTACTCGCAGTCCAGCGATGATTTTGTGTGCAGTTGTGACTGCACATACAGCCTTGGATGTCTAACAAACACCAAATCTATTAGTGTTTGAATTATTGAATAACTCAATCTATTGTATGGCCTTTTGTCATCACATCTTGATTATTGCACCTTCATTTTCTCTGCTTGATAAATACAATTATTCCCCTCCCCTATCTATTCAGAGTGATGTCTCCAATTTTTCTGTCATCGTTTTAGCTAAGTAACTGGAAACGTTGGGGGACCTAGGTTTCTGGAACTGAGTTCTTTTTATTTTGATTTTATTTTGTTCCAATTTTCTTTCTTTTTAAAGTGTGGAAGTGTGTGTATATGTCTGAACTGTGCTGCTTTGTTGGTTTCACAGGCACCACATTTTTTAAAAAATAGTTTTCAGGAGCAGGTCTCCGAGATAATTAGATAAAATTTGTCTTTGGTTACAGGCAAAGAATATATAAGAATAGAATAAGAATAAGGATATAGGCAGTCCTGCTTTGGTTGAGGTGAAAGTAAACTGAGCTCAGTATATTTTGGAGAAAGAAGTGCCTGGACCAACAGAAGTGCATTGTCTGAACAAAACCAAATCAACTTTGATAAGAAAATTCCCAGTGATAAGGCCATTCTATGTGTAGGTGGCTTTGATTATTAGATTCTAACTTATATGACAATGGATGAATGTCTTTGGTTCCAAATCTTACCATGCTCTATCTAATGTTTCTCTCTCAGGAAGGGTAAATTGTCTCTCAGCTCTCAACTCTCATTAGATACGGTTAAGGCTGCTTTTGTCACCTGCTAAACCTAAGTAATTTCCTTTTTTTTTTTTTTCTGCCTGTTGCTACTTACATTGCCAAAAAAAAATATAAATTCCACTAAGTATCCGTTAGGTGAATTCTTTATGCACTTTGACATACTACCTCAACATTTTTGCCTCATTACTTGTAAACTTATGATAGTGGATAAATTTCTTATTCACTGAGGTTATTTCCAGCTCCTGTGATCCACTGTTTCCTTTTCCTCTGTGTTTGTGTTTACTTCACCAGCAAGTAGCACAGTGAAGTCCCAGGCTATGACTAAGACTGGAATGCACAATTACAGCATTAATTCTGATTAATTAATTAATGTTTGCGAAACCAGAACCGTTAGCTTCTGAAGTACAGAGGTACCGACATAGATCTGCGTGCTAGTTGTAGTATTTAACTCTGTATAGCAGGGGGCAAAGTGACTCAGAAGAAAAAGAAACTAATCAAAAGATGTAGGTTTTGGCCATAAAAAGTAAATTTCCTATAATGACATATTGTCCTTAATTAATAAACTATCATCACTATACAATCCTTAATTAAGCATAAAACTTGAAGCTAAAGTACAGTCTCCAAAAATCAAAAAATTGACTTACTTTGGGTTCTCTGTGGCTGCAAAGATTCAGTATGTCCTGAAAGAATAATTTCTTTTGAAGTTATGATCGAAGCTAATGAATAGACTAGACTATTTCAGTTGGAAGGGAACTACAATGGTCACCTAGTGTAGCTGCCTGACCGCTTCAGACCAAAAGTTAAAGTATTGTATTAAGAGCATTGTTCAAATGTCCCTTAAACAGTGACAGGCCTGGGGCAATGACCACCTCTCTGCTCCCTGTCCCAGTGTTCAACCACCATCTCAGTAAAGAAATGCCTCCTAAAGTCCAGCCTAAAAACCAAAAAGGATTACAAAGTCACTTTCAATTTAGATGCAAGTTCTGAGCTGCCAAACTTGTAATTGTTTATGCTGCAAAACAAAGGGAAGTTTTTGTTTAGCATCAATGTGGAGCTAGATTTCTGAAGAACTTTTATAAATTCCTTCTCTCCCGTGTCTCCTAGTGAACTGTGTGTATTTGTGCAATTTGGGTGTTAGACCACTTGTTTCTCCACATTTTCACGTACAGTATATGTAATAAACCAAATTAGAGTTGGCTTTTGATTGACACCTGTAGAGAGCCTGTAGAGAGCTAAAGGAGTTGAAAAAGGTTCTACAGAGAGCTTACTCATTCTTTCTCCAAATATTTGGACCACATGGACCCAAATCTGCTTTTGGAAGATACAAATTACTCCCCATATAGTTCCAGAATTACTTGGTTCCTACGAAGAATAAAAGAATGCCTCTTGGGGAAAAAAACAGGGAGGCAGGCTCTCACCCAGCCACTGCCTTCCCCCATTAAGATCTTTATTGCAGAAGATGCTTCAAGGACGAAGCAAGCAGTCACTGAGCCTCACAGGTACCATCATTGTCTTGTTTTCTCTGGTTTGGGGGCTTCATTGTTCAGTGACTGGACAATACGTGTAAAACAAGGCTTTAAAGCAAATAAAGTAGGGCCTGAGAAGTAATCCTTCAGTTTACTTTCCTGGGACAGGAAAGAGGTAAAAAAACTAGCATCCTATTCATCTATTTATGTCTATTAGTTTAATTTCCTGAACATAAATGAAATAGGCTTCTCAGTTTCCACAGTGATCAAGAGGAGAGTCACGTTTGTAAGGCTTATCTGTGACACTTTGTTTTCTCATCTGTGACGGTAATAGCCTGGTTAAACTCTTAACTTGCTCGATGCCACTGAAGCCTTATGACAGGAAACACATTTTCAGAAAAGTGCACGTTTGAGCAACATTAATAGATTTGAAGACAACTTATTTTTCAAGCACCGAAGACAGCTCAGCAATTATCTTGTTGAAAACCAAAGTCTGATAACAATTAAACAGAACACCAGATGTACAAAATGACATTCTACTCTGAAAGTCAGAGTCAGATTTAGATACTTTCCATGAGGAAACCGTACAACAATTGTGAAGAATGTACATTTAGAGGTACAAAATTCTTGAATGACTTGTGCCATGTGGTGGGTCAAATTATAAAATGCAGAGTTACTGAACACCAGCGCACAATCTATTAACACTACAATCAAGAGGCTTTCCAAGTGTGTTTCAGCAACTGTTCAAAGCTATAAATTCCACACACAGTGAAGTGTTCATCGAAAGGAGAATGGAACAGCCTTTAAGACGCAATCACTTTCGGTTCTTTAGTGTTCACAATATAATCTCATATCATTGCTTTATTTAAATAGCTGCACATTTTGTCTCTGCGAACCTCAGTAGCATTTACATGGCACCACCAGACTTCTAACTAAGTAAACAGATTGCATTGAATGCTGACTAATTTGCAAGCCAGAAACCAGCCTCCCTCTTCCCCTTGTCCCCAAACCTTAAAGGCAAACTACAGTTTGTGAGAAATGAAGTATCTGTAGCTGCATAACAAGCAGTGCACCTGCTAAAATGAGGTTACGTGTTTGGATCAGGCTTAGGGAGGGAACAAGTCATGCATCGCCATTAGATTATTATTGAGGGAGAGGTACTTTTCTGCCTGTTTTGCTGCTGCAGAGAGAAAATAATTTCTGTTCTGGCAGAAGGAGCATGATACCGTATTGTAGTCTGCCAATATTGCCAGGTTGTGAGGTCAAGTCAAAATGAAGGCAGTAAGGTAGTCTTACTTAAAACTGAGAACTTGAAAGGTCAAGACTTCAGAAGAAACCAGAATTCTTTTGCACTACTTACATACCACATTTTTTAGAAGATTTTCAGCATAAACAGGGGGATTAGCATGTCATAGCAGTATTATTTGCAAGGCTTTAGGTGTAAAAAGATACAGGTGTGTTCGCAATCCTTCAGGAGATGAGGCTTTGAGGGGGGAAGAGAGGAGGAAATATGCCATGAATACTCAGTATGACTCTGATTTGGCAACCTAAATCCTGGGACAAAACAACTGGGTATATTAATATATACAGCCGTCTTCAAAATTCTATTGCTCTTGGATTTATTTCTGTTACAATGCACCCCTCTATTTTAGGTACCACTCTGCTTTCGTCTGTCTAATTTTCCTTGAACCACTTTCCTTTGAACTTATTTAAAATACTCCTGGCATCACTCTTACTGTGATTGACCTGTGCAATGAACTTGCAAAACAGTGCAGTAAATTGTTGCATGAGAGCTCAACATTTGTTCCCACACGTGTCAGCTGCTGGTGGTGGGGTTTGGTTTGGTTTGGTTTTTTTCCCCCTAGGGGAGAGCAGACAAGAAACATTCGAATAGGGTTTTATTCTGGTATGGTTGTATACGGAAAGATATGCTTTTCCTTTGTAGTCCCTTTCAAATAACCAAGAAGAATTTCTTTAGTCCTGGTTTTCACCTCTGGAATTACTTCATAAAAATTAGGCAAGAAAATATTTAATAGAAATAGCAAACAAGTCCCACTGAACAACATGGCCTGGAAGATTTCTGAGAGTCCAAGTCTATTTGCAGTTGCTCATTTCATAACGAACTGGTAAACACTGATAATTCATCCTAATAGCAGAATTGTAAAATAGCTGTAACAACTTTATAATTTGCTACTTTTCAGCCATAAGTAAATAAAATACTTTTATTCCATGAAATATCCTTATCTGAGGAAGTACAGAGAACTAATCCTCTCTTTGATCTCTGACAGATGCCACTACCAGAAGAAAATCTGAAGTGAGATGTACATGAAAGAAAATCTATCTTGGGAAATATGTTGTAACTAGCACAAACAAGTGTGCCAGGTGCCAAAGTTCATTGTACACACAGGAGAAATTAAATTAGTGTTAAGAAGTAGACATAAGGAAGGCAGTGTTAGCAGCCTGAACATGGATGACCCTTTCCACAAATTACCGAAAACAATGCTTTTTTTAAAAAAAAATAATCAGGAAACAGAGGAGACTTTCAGTAAGTGAAGGACTCACACATTCACACTTACCTCCAGAAAGGAGTGTAACGAAACATTATTTTCCTCTTCAGATCATCAGCTAAAGGTTACTCTCATTATTTTTAATAGCCAGCCCCAATATCGTTATCTCTCTATGAAACATATCGTAAGATCTGGGGAAGCTGATTACAGGGTTTAATAAGTATATGAAAAATATATATAATATGGGAGTGAAACCATAAGCAAGGTAAAAGGAGATATTTGTCAAAGGAAATGTGAGCAAGAACTCTTTTTCATATATTCTACTTCCCTGTTGAAAATGCACTCTAATTTTACCAAGATCTTCAAGTAAGCGACCATTAAACAGGAATTTGAGTAGTTATTCAAAACATGCTGAGAGTACTCTTGCCTAAATAGACGCACCAAAATAGAGCATGAAATACAGCAGCCCACATCAGTTCTCATTCTTTTTAATTATGACATGTATTTTTTTTGGCCATTAAAATAAGTCAGATCTGATAGGAATTAAGATGATTACCAGCAATCTGAGACAGCTGAAAGGCTAAAAAAAAAAGCTGTGCTAAAAATTAAGAGCCTCAAGAAGAGTGACCAACCAGTACGTGCTGCAATTATCAATTAGAAAGTAATTTGGGCTTTAAGTAATTTTAAAGTGCAGCATTTCTCAGCTGCAAATCTCTGCTGGCTCCTAGGAAAAGAAAATGCTACAGAAAGTAAAGCAATGGTGACACAAGCATCTAGAGAAAGCTCAGCACCCTCAACAAGACACTTTAATTGTTTAGCAGATTTCAACTTTGAGATATCTTTTGATACAAAAGCTTAGGTCACTCACGATAAGGACAGAGATTCTGGGAAACATTTCTCATCATGGTATAGTTAGGCATTATTACTAGAAAAACTTCTATGAATGTTAAATTCATTTATAAGAAAAAAAACCCAAACACACCACCACCACCTCCCCTCCAAAAAAAAATTACCCCACAACAATATTAAACAACCTCCACCCCCAAAACAACAAGCAAGTAAATGACAAAAGATAACCTCATTCTCCAAGATGATCTTATTCTGGACTATGAAATAATGATATTAATAAAAAAATTATTTTTACTTAGGCAAGCAGTTCACTCACACTATGAGTGTGGTTCCTCTCAGGGGAAAAAAAAAGCCAGGCCAAAAACCCCTCAGAATGCTTCTCAGTACATTTTTTATAAATAACAACATGGCAGAAATGCCTTATTTTCCTGAATGAAAGAACAGATTAATACAGGATTGGGAGGGTTGGTTTTACTCATAGCCCTCTTTTACACAGCACCAAATCCAAAATTCTCTCTAGAATTTTCATGGAACTAATTTTTCAAAGTTCTTTCAGATTTTTTCTGGCTTACTGTGGTGTGTCTGCTGTAAGCTCTCACATTCGGAGTCTCTTCCGCTTGCTCATCTAGGCAATCTCCTCTCTGATCTTTCTCAACAGGCGCACCTTCACTCCCCATGGTCAAGTATCCCTGAGCTCGCAAGTAAAGCCAACATCAATTTATAAATGCAGCATAGCTGCCATTTGCATGTTTTCATAAAAAAGCAGTAATTACACTAAATTTAGTGGCATTTCGTCAACATCATACCACCAGAAATGAAATACAATCTTTTTGAATTTTAAGTCCACAGAAGATTCATGTGAGGCTTGGAGAACCGTATATTAGCAGAGTTATGAAGCACAGGCCAATTCAGCATTTATTGTTATGTTTAATGTAACACACTATGAATTCCAGCAGATATTATACAGCCTTAAATGTGTAACCCAATCTAAATTATAGCACAATTTCATATATTTCTTAATTATTTTTGAAATGTGTGCATTATTTTACATTTTGAGGCTCTGATATTTTCTAACTTTGCTCAGCCCATGTATTAGTGCTCTCCCAGGAACAGCTTGGTTTTTTAGCTGTTTATCTAATATTTTGTTTCCAAATATGATTAAATGAATGACCATATCGAGACAGACCACGTCACCTAGTCTAGTGTCTCAAATCCAGCAGCAGCTAATAACTTAGGTCTGTGAAAGATGATAAGAACAATGTAAATACATAATGACTCTTTCTGGGTGTCATCTCCCAGGGTCCAGTGCAGAACCTCCTAAGCCAGAGGTGCTATCATTATGCTAGTGTAACTACAAGTGTCAGAATCTAGCCCAACGCTAAGTTCTGTAGTATTTTATTAAAGAAGTATTTTATTAAAAATCTTTGGAGATTTTCAAGGTAAGTATTTTTATTTTTCTTAATCTTAAAGTGTAAAACTATGATGCAGTCCTGCTTCCATGAATGTGTGTATAAACTCCCTCATCTCCACTGGTATACATGCAACTCTCCTATCCCCATTTAGAAAATGAACAACAAAACCCCCAAACTATGAAATGAAACAAAAATCAATGAAACGAAAAGCCATTGTCACCACCCCCAGCATGTAGAAAGGCTGTTCAGCTCTCTGTTGTGGAGAGCTGTCTTTGTCAAACCAGCTATTTTTTACTTAGCTGCTCATAGGAAATATTTAACAGTTAAAGGATGACTTCATGCTTTCTAAGATGCATTGTAGAATCGACACTATCCCACTTGGTTCCATGTGATACCCATAATCAATACTCATAGCCACAGGAGTGTTGTCAGGACCCCATATTTTATTTTTTTTCAGCTGATACCGTGTCTCTTCAGAATTTGTGTGCTTCAAGTCATCAACTCTTCATAGATTGTCACCTTCTCAACTATTATTGCTCAATTCTACCTTTCAATGTTGCAAATTCTCTTTCACTGCTGCTTTTTTCTCAAGCATTTGTAGATAATGTCCCATCTTGAATACATGGGTGAAGGATAGGGTAGTAGCAGTTTATTTTAATGCTATTATATTAACAACACTTCAATGAGATTAAGGGGCTGTCAGAAAGTCATCTGGAAAGGTTTTAGTCAGTGATTGCATCCAGAGGTAGTTGTGATTTAACACCTACTGGAAATCTTTCTTTGACATGTCTTTGAATGTTCAGTTTAGTGAAGAAAAGAACTAAAGCAAACTCATTTTTGACTTATTAGAAATTTAAAGGTTGATGCCTTGCTATCATTATTGTCAGCTCAGTTTATTGCATTGTTTTGAGCAGGAGGTAGTTCTGATTAACAAAGCGGTATTGAGAATCATTCCAGAGCAAACTGAAATCAGTGAAACCCATAGGATGCTTCCCAGTAGATTATGAAATTGGCCATACAAACACTGAAAAGGCTCAAGTGAATTTGCAGTTGTTGGCAGTAACATGGTTGCTTAAGGTCATCACAGCAGAAAGGCAGGATGAGTGCCCAGCACTGATCTAGAAAGATTTGGAAAAGAGCAAAATTTGATGTTAAAGGTAGGAAATAATTTTTCAGAAATCTGAAGCCATGATAAAGACAGAAAATCAAAAGCTGACCAGTTCAATAAGAAAGTACAGGCAGGCCAAAAGGTGTTTAAACCTGGTCAGTGTTTAGGTCCCGTATTGGGTATGAAAGAAGTACTTACAATAGATAAGGTGATAGCATGAAAATCTAGAATACTTCTACCAAGTGTTTCTATAAGCTCAGTTCAGAGCAGACACGCATGAGCTCAAGTTGTTATGTACTTTGGCACTGTTTGAACCTCTTCAGTAATGGCAGTGCCTATATTCATATTGAAGACTTGTTACCTGCTAGTATAACTCATAAAAATAGGATTTAATTTCATCTTTAATAAAATTCCATCTTTTCTCTCCTTTTTTTTCTTTTTCTTTTCTTCCAAAGGAAAGACAAAGAAGCTCAAATGTTTTACCTAGAGGTTTTTTCCCTTCCAGAACAATAGAATGAAAGACATTAGCAGCCAAGAGAATCTGACAATCCTGGAACTTTCTGAAATGAGGTTTTGCATATCTCGCTTGGCAGCTGGCAGCAGAACGTGACAAATGAGAATTCTCACTCCAAGCTGCTGGCTGCCAGTCACAAGTTATCTTATTCCTTGCAGTGAGAGCAGACCACAGAAAGACAGGCAAGAGAATAGGCCAGACATACAAGAAAAAGAATGGGAAAAAAAATTAAATAAAATAATAACAAAAAACTCCACCTCAAAACCCAATCAGATGAAGAGTGCAGTTGTACTCTCAATGCTTTATTTAGCATTAGAATCCTTTTATCACGTTACCGTAGGCTCTAATGAAGGTTATACAAAATTAAAAACATGGTCCTTGCTATGGGAACATTTTAATTTATCCTTCAGTTCATTTAAAGTGTGTCAATTTCATTGTTGTTTTAGAGGAACGCGTGACTAACCGAAGCTGCTTACGGTAATGCAGGGCCTACAGCCAGGCCCAAGTGGCACCCGTCAGCCCTTCTAGCCCCGATATTACTGACTTCAGCACATATCCTGGCCAAGCAAACACTTCTTAAAAAGCAAACCATGAATTAAGCTCCTCTACCCCTCAAATAAGGAATCTGAGTGAAGAACATCTCTAACATTCTGTGCTCAACACGTCACCTACGCTTCTACTCCAATCTTCTCTGCATTGTAACTTACTCGCTGTTGAGCTGATCTTTTTTTCTCTCCAAGAGCTTTTTCTTTTCCAGTCCTTTAACCATTCACAGATCATGGATTTGCTCTTAGAATTTAAGCATTCACTCCACTGCGCTTTCTCCCTGCAAAATCCTGCTCTCCCCATCTCAAACTTGTCACCAAGGGAGAGGCCAAATGATACGGCAGCATTTTCTAAAGGTCGTTTCCTTAGCGGAAAACATTGAAATGACAATGGAAACAGAGGGAGCTGCTTTCCAAGCAGTCCGGAGAGTTAGATTGAACATGACTTTTTGGATCTCCCTCCAGTACCTTAACACAGCACATTTTTCCATGGGGCCTTCATTTCCTCTGGCAGAACGGTACCAACAGCACATCGGCTGCTGAGGCCAATTTTGATTTGCTGCAGCTTTGAAGCAATTGGGGTTAATGCTCAAAAGGAGGAGAGGCAAAAGGGAGCAGAGCTTTCGCAGCCTTTCCTTGGTGCTTGCGTTCCTCTCCACCTCCCTCTCAGCTGAGGCAGTGTCAGTCTGACTCCAGGTATCTTGATTCACCTATGTTTAATATTTTTAAGCTAGATGTTTTTATGGTTGGTTCCACCGGAGTTTGAAGAAGCAATAGACAAAGAAACTGCGAGGACCACCGCCTATTGCTGAAAATAGGTGATTTTAAGTTATTAATTTGTATTATATTATAAAAGTTTGTATTTGTTAACCCTTCAGGTTTTAGGGCAGATACTATTTATTCAAAATCCTTAAGACTAAAGTCCTGAAAATTATAGGTGGCTTGTTAAAAAAATAAATCAAAGGAAAGAAGTACTAAAGCTTTCTATAATCGTTTGTGCAAAAGTAATGAAAGCTGGGAGCAGGATATCATAAACACATGATTTCTTAGGCTTTTTTGTTTTCTTATTTGGATTTGCTTAAAGTTTAGAAAGACTTAAAAAAGGTTACTTGGTATTGCTTTTTCCTTTATAATGAAGCCTAACATTACAGTCTTGCTTTACAAAGCTGCCTTCTACCTCATTAAGATACCTGCAAAGTCAAGTGGTAGAAAACTACCCCTGAACTCAACCCATCTCTCTAGACTCAGCACAATTTCGTCAGCCAGCACATCACTGTTGCCCATTATTCTCCTGCTGCTCTGCCCAGCACTGAAGGCACATACTCCCAGTGCTCTGGGAAAGCATTCCTGAGAACCCACACTGAAGGATCTGAACTATTTAACAGTATCAATTACTGCAATAAATAAAAGTAAGGGATTCAAGTGTTCAAGTATTCCCATACAGAGAGGGCTGAGAAGTCCTGATTGCTTGTTTCACTTCTGTAATCAGACCTATCTTAAATCAAAATATCTATGTTTTCTTCCCCACTTCAGGACTTTACTCAACATTATTGTATCTTTCCCATAACAAAATGAATTCAGTTCTGTTCTGGTGTACGCAACCTTTCCTTATGACCCTGGTCATATTTGTGTGATGAATAATCAGAATCAAGAGAATAAACATTTCAGATTAGCACTTCCCTCACATAAAACTAAGTTTGCAAAAAGGTCTTGGGGGGGGGGGGAATAATAAAAAGACATCATAGTGGTTTTGATTAAAGTGAATATTCTTTGAGATTTACAGTCACCGAGTCTCACATATGGAAATTATAGTTGGTCTTTATCTGCTTTCAGAAGACTGGTACAAATATTAAAAAGTAATGAAGTAACAAGATTGTTTGTTAATGCCACATAAAAGTGCTAATTATACTTCATTTCCTGCCTACAGCTAAACCCAAGAGACATTGCTTAAGAAATTGTTAAATAAGTTACTTGACTTGAAATGTGAATAGATCTGCAGTGCTTGATGAATTTACATGTAAGGAATTGTGTGGCACATAATGCTTTTGAAAATGTGGCAAACAAAGGAGTGCTATGAAGAAACTTGTTTAGTTCAGAGAAAGTATACTATTAACATATTTGTTTTTCCAACCTTACGATACTGTGATACTATGTGTGTGAAAAGGAAAGGGCTTCATTCTTAATTGCTTTCCTCACAATTTCAGTATGCAGCATAGTATGATACTGCAGTTGTATGTTAATTTTTATACTAGGATTTTAGGTTTTTAACACCAGAATGATGGTATTTTTTTTCGTCTACAAAGAATACTTGAAATATACCCTTCTATGGCACACTGGCAATGAATATTTCTGAAGTGTTTTACTTTGCATCTCCACTGATGTCTGTATCTTGTGTCTTAGGGACAGGTGCAACATGAAAGAGTTTGCAGAAATGTCATGGTGATAATTGAAGCTTTGGGGGGAGGAGGGGAAATGGATTCACATTTTTTCATTTTTTCTACTATAAATCTACTTTTTTTCTCCTTTCTAGGATAAAATATGAACTTCAAAAATGCTGTTGCACTTGGTCCTTATCTTAAACACATATATACAATTGAACACAATGTATGCAATTGAAAAAATAATGCTAATAGACCTTACATCTAAAATTATTTAAAAGAAAATTAATATTGCCTTTTCTCAAAGATACGACATTTTATATAAATGCTAAATGTTGTCTGCAGAGTATTTTCTAATTCATTTAAATGATTGTTATGGTGAGGAGGAAATTGGAATACAATTTGTTGTTAGGGATATCATGGAATATCTCGTCTTCGATGTGATTTTGTTTTAAAATATTCTCTTGACCAAACACAGGAGGAAAATCTCTATAGTACTGAGGGGGGAAAGCAATAGAAAGAACAGGAGCATGCTGAAATATAGGACAGGTTGGGTTCATGCCTTTCTGATTCTGAAACGCTAAGTTGAAGAAGCTCCAGGAAAACTTCACCACACATTTCACCCCTTCCCTTTTGACGAGTGAGCTCTCTTTGGAGAGTGGAAACAACCCTGTGGATCCTGGATGTCGTGGAAGAACCGGAGAATAAAGACACTTGAAACCTCCCATAGTTCACACTTTATGAGTGGGCAGGAAAAGTGTAATATCTCTGGACAGATATGGTGGTGTTACAGTTTGTTGGGTTTGGGTTAAATACTTTGTTATCAGGCTGGTTTGTCAGGTATGGTTGTTGTTTAGATTGCTTTACCTCTAGCTTGTTACTGAGTTATTCAGGAATAATTGCAGTGAGCTGGATTGGAGAGTGGAAAATTCTGCATAAATTCTTGAGCCAGTACTTACTGAAAACTCCCTCTGAGGGGCACTGGTTGAGAAAGCACAGTGCCAGGCACAGAAAGGCACGCGGGCAGGGGCACCAGTGCCTTGAGATAGATGATCAATTCTTTTGCATCTGGCAAAGCCGAGTACAGTGCAAGTGTATCACGAAGACAGCTCAGATGAAGTAAGATGCTAGTGCCAATATGAAACTACTAAAAGACTTCCACAGTACTCTGCATAAGAGTACTTTTTAAAGCGTTATGTGGGAATGCTATCATTTATTAATGAAGAAAACAAATTTAGTACAGAAACCTTTGCAAACACAAGATGAGTTTCTGTTGAGACTGTCGAGACAGCAATATACAGTTCATGCACTGGTCCATGTAATGGGAAAGGAAGGAATGAAACTAGTAAGAGGGAAGCATTTTTATCCTGTAATTTATCTAAATATATTGTGTTCTACTGATAATCTTTAAAGAATACCTACTATATAAATATATTTGACTTTAAAAAATAATTTACGCTGAGAGTTAGCCATTATACTGCACAAGTGACCTATTACAAATAGAACTTTCTTTTTAAAGGACTAATCAACACTCAGCTGTGACATTATACATTGTCCTCTGCACGTTTCTAAAGGTATGAGTTCCTGATTACCTATTGAGTGACTATAAAAACTCAAAATATATGGCCTTTTTTACATAGAGGAGGTGATAATGCTTACTACGGGAAGAACAATAAAATACATTTATTCGCTGTTTGATGAAGACTGATAAACAGATATATCCATCCAATCTTCACCTCTGCAAACTGTTAAACAGTACAATGGCTGAGAACGTGAAAAAGGGAAACTGTAAGCTCTCAAATAATCGAAAAAAGAGGGAAAATTTGCATAAGTCTTTTTTCCTAAAGTCGTCAGTGTATGTTATGGCAAAGTGTTTGAAGCAGTAAGTACATTCTTCATGGGCCTCTTGCTCTAACAAACCTAATTTCAGTGATAATATTCAACGTTTCTTTTCTATGACTACATAGTAACCCCCAAATTTAATAGAAATCAAATAACAGGAATCTGTGAGTTTACAGAATTCATTTACTTCATTTGTTTATTTATATTTTCCATACAAGAATACTGTGTTGAGAATATTGTGCTGAGAAACAGAACATTTCTGGGAGTTTTAGTATAACCAAATTTTTATAAAATTTTTACTAGTTTAGGGAATTATTGAGCTGTAGAATTTTTATCTACTACAGCCAATAGCACAAGCAAATACAGCATGACACACTTTAAGCTAAGCAAAGGCACATAAAGGATATGGCTTTATTACCACTTTATCATTTGTTTAACTTTTAAAGAAATTTAAAAGAATCCTGCTTTGAAATTGTGACTGCAGTCATAAAACGGAATGGCGCTATGAAGGAATTTTTTGTTTTTCCACTATACTCCTGTATTTTTTCATTTGCTATTAGCATCATTCTCTTTGTTATAATAAGACTCTCTTTATATTGTACTCAAGAGTCTAGTATTGTGCAGTAAACACTGTCTAAGAAACCATCTGAGAATACCTGCTGAACATGAAATAATTGCTTATAAGCCACTCTGACTTGCCTACTCGAAATCTTTATTGTGGAATTGTAGCATTTTATTCAATTTTTCTTACGATGTCTTACAAACAGCACTTCTCAGTGGCACTTCCAGTATAATTATTACGTGACAATACAATGATTACAGTTTTTCCTCAAATTGAACCTATAACCTGGACATAAACTGATAGGCATTAAATGTGACAAATAGACTATATAATGAGCTCATTCACCTTTGACTTTTTCTAAAGAGCAAATCTCAGTCTCAAAACGTAATGTAAGTAGTATATTTATGTTAGTTGTGTTCCAGAGATAATCTTTGCTAGGAGAGTGAGATATAATTTCTATACCTAGCATAGTTTGGAAAGGATTATAAACTTTGATTAGATTTATAGATCTAGATTTTAACCTTTTCAATATTGTGCTTTTTGATTGGTTGCCCGATCTACGCCTTCTTCCCAGGTTACTGATGCTGTTAATGGGAAAGAATAGGAATAGCTAATGAATCAAAGTACAGGACACTGAAAAGGTCAAAGTAGTACACTTTACTATTATCTTCCGCAGAATATATGAGGCATTAAAATTCTGATGCTGCGGTCTTGTGACAAAGAATATAATGAGAACTATAAATAATAAACAGCACAACATGAATCTCTTCTTGTGATAATGATTGTAACAATCATAAGAGGGAGAGAATCCTTAACCCATTCTCACTGTACTAATAAGACCTCTCCTTGGATGTGTGTGTTGGCAGCATCTGCAATTGTGAGAATGAAAAAGGAATTTTAAAGTATAGCTTCATCCAGCAAAGAAGTTGGAGAGTCAAATGTATCAGCTTTCATGGACACTCTTCTACAACATAACATTTTTTACGTGAAAGGCATCTGTGGATAAATGTGAAGAGATAATTGTTAATAACTTGAAAAAAATAAGATTGTGAGAACATTCATAGGCCCGAAATAAAGTCATTGCCAACTCTTCCTAAAACTGCCTATTGACCCAGTTAGTTAGAAAGATATTATTAACACATTGCCCGTGTCTGGCTTCGGTTCCACAACTATAAGTAGTACAGAAAATATTTTTGATGCTTATAATGATTCCCAACACCTTGATTCTGAGGTATGAAGACACAAGAGGTGTATAGCACTCTGGGGCTAAGTTTCCTTGCAGCTAGGAGCTGGGACCCAGTTTGCTGAATGTATCAGTTCAAGCCACTGTCATTTTTAGGAATAATTTCCAGCTTCACAGTGTACACAGTACAACAGGAAGTTCATCTACAATATCCAGACACCCTCTCAAAAGTTCTTTTTGCTATCTGTGATGTTGGTATAGCTGAAAAGCAACAGCTTGTTAAAGAAAAAATTATTCATCTTGGGGAATCTTCTGTTCCTTCTGTCAGGAACTGAAGATAAATTGTCAAAACTTCAGTTCACCGTATTTTAACCACTGATTTGCCTACTAGTTCTACCAAGAAAGACTGCTTGTTTTCATCAAGCTGTTACCACGACTGAGTCGAGATTAACATTCAAGTTTTACAGTTGGTATAAAATGTTGAGGTTTTGGATATTTTGGTGAATTATATACATGACACCAAGACATAATAATATCAGACCAAAAAGGAATTCCTTCAGGTGGAAGTAAATCCAGGAGGCACTAACAAAATATTTCCTTTTCATCTAACTGCCAAAAGGATCAAAAATAACTCTGTATATTTAAATACTGTCTCATTGGTGGTATCATGGTAGTGGTGCCATAGCATTTGAAGGTCAAAAATTAGAAGTCTTTCTTCTTTTAAAATTCTGAGCAGTCTACAGGTTCAGGATCAAGCGATGCAAACCAGCTTTATACCACTAGTACCTTCTTCACATCTCCAGTTGCCTTTCAGACATATCTGAGACCATGCTTACTTACCCTTCTGTAAAAGGACTATAAATTTACTTCCTTTTCTCATGGGCTTGTTAGAGAATCAAAACCACCTGCTTCTTCCTAATGGCTCCATTTAACATTAGAAAGGGTAGCTAAGATCACTTGATGTTCTCTTCCTGGATCTTTGAAATAATTCTTAATTATTTAAGGTTTTCATTTTCCCTATTACGAGCTCCCTCGCGTTCTGTGCTCTGATGTCTTTTACCTCTCCCTCCAGCAAGCAGCCTCGCAGCAAGTTGAACTCCTTTCCCCATCTCGGTCCCTTAGCAACTTGAATCCAGCCACACGGGTGGGGTGGGACTGTGGTTACTTTGTTGTGGGAAAGGAATTAAGTAGAACATGAGTAGTTTGATGTAATTTCTAAACGCCGAATAAGGGGAAGAAAGATGGAGAATTAAATACCTGTCTGAGTGCTGGATGGGCAGCAGAAATAGAGGACCTGCGAGAAAAGCAGGCTATTGAGTATATAATGGTTATCCATAGCCTATCAACTGAAAAACTTCAGAGATTAGTCCTGTGTTGTTGAACTATTTTGAGGTTTGTGTTGAAATTCAACTGGTGATCCTACATGAGCATGTTTACTTTCTAAGAGTGAAGCACTAAAAAGTTTTCATTATTGCCAAAACCATACATTTTTCTTGCAATGATCTTATGTAGAACAGAGAAAGTGTCATTTCAATTTTTTGTGGTTTACTTTGTATGTAATGCAGGTCCCAAAATGCTTTTAATAAAAACCCTCTAAAATATCATGCTTCTTGCAAACTGAAGTCTGGAAAAATGAAAGATCTGCTAACAGATGTGACTTAATGCTGTAAGTAATGCTGCTTTGGGCCAGCACACATGCTTCACTTTGTAAGTGTTGCTAAGAAACGATGAGACTGGAAAGACTGGAATTTGCTAATTAGTAAATAATAAAGACTTTTAAAAAGTTGAAACATCCATGCTAGAGTTGCATTGGGATTGTGATTGGGTAAAAGACCGCTGTCAGTCAGCAGCTATCCTGTGTTCACACGAATCCCTCCTGTAATTGGGCCAAGAAGGTCAAAGAAGAAAAAGACTGTGTTCTGCTATACTGAGCTGAGTCAAGGGTAAGAAGTTTCTAGCTAAATCAATAGCAACTGCTTCAGCACTAGCTGCAGGCATCCCTTTAAATGCTAATTGTATTTTTTAGCTGCTTCTTTTCTGTCCTCATTATGACACATAGGGTTTGTTTGGAACTGGAGGAAAATGGACTGGGGAACAGCAGCATGTATAGATTTAGGGAGAACATTTTGTACCTACCCTACTATATTTGGCATATTCATTGTGTAAGGTAGATGTAAAAGCTTACAAAGAAGGGTTATTATTATTAGCACTTAGCAGGTGGAGAAACTTTAAAAAGAAAGAGAAAAGTGACATTTAGTACCTTAAATGAATACAGGTCATGTTACAAAACAGAATATTGACTGTTTGACTAGCATGAAATGCCTGGATAGAATTTCAGTTCAAAATAATTCAAACAGAGTTGTATTACTACAAAAATTAGTTAAAGACAAAATATTGACTGGGATTCATCTGTCCACTGCTCACTGCATCAAGTATAAAGCAATCTTGCCAAGACATGTTTTTCCTTCTAAAGATTTGCGACCACATTTCTTGAGCTTAATATTTTCAAATCTCAACAAGCAAATAGTTTTTTAATTTTCTTTTTAGATATCAAGCCCTGTATGACTGACTGCTGTTTTCTTTGTCGGAGCACTTAAGAAAATAGCAACACACATCAGATAAGAACTCTGATTTCCTTCCATTTGGTGGCTTCAATACAGAGCAACCTGCAATGTCCTACCGTACAGACAAGAGGATAGAAGCGTTTGCCTCTTTTTTTCTGTAACATAACACTCCCCTTTTTGTGGCTGCAAATTGTAATCAACCTCTCACTTTTCAAGGGCTGGCTTAGATTTTTAGTTTAAAAGAAGAAAACAACTGAAAGTGTTCAGATGATTAGTTAAATGAGCCAGGAAGCATGCTGGCTGTTTTCTGTTCCTTTAGAGAACATTTATTTGGTCAACTAAGTGATTTTAATACATTTAAGAATTTCAGTAATAATTTTCTCTTAGATGGTAAAATAAACAGCTTGCAAGATGAAGCCTAATATACTGCCTATAATTCAAGATGCAAGAAAATATGCCGATGAGGCCCAAAATTAAAATAATGATACAAATCCACCAAGAAGAAGTCTAAATTCTTTGTTAACTTACACAATGTCATTGTGTTGCTGTCACTTTTGTTTGGTAAAACTGCTTTTTAATCACGACTGAAAAAAGGTTGATTTCTTTTTTTGTGAAGGATGATACGACATGTCATGCTGCCCCTCAGTGTGTGTTTATCTTGTCTTTTGATATCAAACCGATTTCTTTGTATTAGTTTTGAAGGAAATGCATTTATAAGACATGCTTTTAGCTGCACAGTGCAGGAATGTTTCCTTGGTGCTGAAGTGCCAGTGTAGGTCCAATGTCAGTTGAAGGCAGATGGTTTGCCTTGAAAATGTTTGCTATTTATATAGAAATATATTTATATAGAAATATTTTTCTTAGTTGGTGCATTTTGTTTATTTATGTAAAGAAACAAAGCATTTGGTGCAAGCCAGCTTGTAAAATTTAAACTGCTATGAGACATAAACAAGAGACAAGAAGCAGTTTATAGATGATTTCCTCGAGTGGTCCAAATTTTGAAATAGTTTTTGAAGATGGTAAATATGCACATGCAAAACCCAGTATTTGCATCACCATTTAGAAACTGATTAATTATATGCCTGGCTGCCAACTGAAAAGCATGAAATCTCTCTCTAACTGCAGAACTTTTTCTATGTGTAGCTGGAACTAAATGTTGCAGATACTTGCAATTTGCAAATTGCCAGGGTTACTTGAACTAGGGAGACCATTGCCTCCCTGTATTAGCAGCACTGTGTAAATTCATGTTAATGAGTTAAAAAAGTAGTGACAGATTTAATTGTTTTTCACCTTGCTACAGTCAGCTTCAGCCCATTTTCTAAGTGTTTTCTAATTTGGAGGGATTGAGATTCATCAGATCTTATTTAAAGAAATTAGATAAGAATTAGTGTTTAGACTGTGGCTTCAAGCCCTTTGATGAGGGACATTGTGTTCTTCTGAAGGAACAATAATTTACCCTTATAATTCATAAATGCCTTTTCCCAGTCAGTGCTCTGCACTTTAGTACATTATTCAAAGTTAATAAATAAATTACAGTGTAATAGAAACATAAATATCATCTTGCTTTTAATACTAAAACCAATTAAAGGAAATAAATGAAGTGTAAGAAGGATTCCAATGAGCTGAAATCTATACTTTAATAACCATATCAGCAAAGAGGTCTGCTTCCTGCAGATGAGATTGTTGTTTCACTGAAAATACGGGCAAAATTGTCAGGAAGAGGGTCTTCATCCCTTGGAAAGAGAAAAGTTCAGAAGCGCTTATTCAAAATTTATTTATTGCTCAGTGAAATAGATCTCAGAAAGAGTGGAAAAGGCATCATGTCCCAGCAGATGCCTCAGTAGACTGAGATACAGAAAAGGTGAATTCCCCTTACCTTTCCCATTTCCATTTTTGTTGACTTTCTGAGCATTGGAGTTCAGCAGTGAGAATCCTTCAGCTGGTGCCATCTAAATGCAAGTGGATCTAGAACTGGATATTTAGAAAAAGCCTCACAATTAGGAGCTCGAGACTGAATGTATTTTTTCTGCATTTCACTCACTCCATGAATCTTTCCGGACACGTATACATACATATATGGGTGTGTGCGTGTTTGTACAAATACACGTGCTAGTCTGATCATCTAGCCTGGGTACACATTGACTGGAATTTAAATCAAGCGCTTCTCATATCGTCAGTGATGATACGCAAATATTTTTTTTCCTCAGTTATAGATATTTTTTTTCCCCTGTGCAGTTTGCAAATGCTGCCATTGGCTGTCAAAAAATCCAGATGCTAATAAACAGTATCCAAAGACAAATGACGATTCAGCATGGCTCAGATTTCTCGTTTGCTTCTTGCTGAAACTGGATTGGTCACAATTTGTGCTGGGATCTCAGTGTAATATGTCAGAAGTGTTCTAAAGTTGTGAAAGGAAATTGTTTTTGCCCTTTCAGACACATCTTTGTTTTTTCATTCGCTCTCTTATCCGATGGTGTGATTTGACTGTAGCGGAGATGCTTGAGATTGAGGCACTACAA
Source organism: Neomorphus geoffroyi (assembly GCA_033558235.1). Taxonomy (NCBI): domain Eukaryota; kingdom Metazoa; phylum Chordata; class Aves; order Cuculiformes; family Neomorphidae; genus Neomorphus; species Neomorphus geoffroyi. The sequence goes on along the minus strand of JAUMJM010000045.1, from coordinate 6,549,637 downwards.
CTTAAAAATATGAAGGTATCTAGTGGGTTCAATTCATGTAACAGATGTATTTGAACATATTGAGAAGGAAAGAGTACCTGACATTTAGTGGCATGACAGCTATAAAATAATACTTAAGACCATGGTTTTTCCTACATGTGTTAAATCAACCCCGGGTTCTGCATCAATTATGTACAACAATTACCACAAGAGATCATGAATCAAATTAAAAAATGCCAAGGATTTAAGACCAGAGTAGACCTCAATCTATCAGGTTGTGGTTAAGCCATCTCCCAGAGATGACATGGGTGTTTTGAACCATCTGAGCCAAGTGCCAAAAATCTCAGGTGCGTGATTTGGTTTTCTTCTTCACTGAATCACATCTGCATATGAGTCCAATGTATGTACAGCAAGAAATCAGCGTATCTGTTACAAATTAGTTGAAGACCTGCTCCTTTTTTAAAAAAAATTATTTTTTCTTCACAAAATATCTATTAAGCAATCTGTAGGAAACAACAGGAGAAAATGTAGAGTTCTAATTATGTAAATGTAAAATAGTTATCAGGAAAGAAAAAGAAAAATTATGTTGGGTAGCTTTGTTGAAACTCCTTTGAAATATTTACCGGTGCCATCAAATTAAATTTTGTCTTACATTTAGTGTAAAGATTGCAATATTTAAAAACCCCAAAAACTTTATGCAACAAAAACTAGTTGTATTTGTTTAGTCTAGCTAAAATGTTGATATGTGTTTTGGCTTATTTGCAGGAAAGTTTAGAAGTGCCAAATTGATTATTACTTATTATTCTTTGAATATACACACAGCTTGTCCAGGCAGCGGGCTAGATTTTAACTTGTAAAATCTTTCAAAGTCAAACAAAAATATTCTGGAGTGCTTGGATAATTTTCTTTGGTAAAAACTAATAATTTTTGATCATAAAACCATGAAGGGTTGTTCGTAAATATTGTTCAGATTTAATACAATAATTTAATGGAATCTAAAATTGACATGACATCCTGAAAGCAACTACCCACGTAACATAGATCATGAAGTATTAGAACTGTGGTGATTTTTCTACTAAAATAAGTGTTTAATTATTTTAAAAGGGGGTTCTAATTTTTTAATAGCAATTCAATGGCATGAAAAGTTATTAATATTTTGACTTTGCCTGTCAAGCTATGATTTCAGATCTGCTTACGTCAGACTTCCCAAGAAAGCACTAAGGACTGAGTTGCTAAGGACAGAGGTCTTTGATGGATCTCTGGAAGGGTGGGCTCTTTTAGCTCTTGAACACCTTTGAACATGCTCTTCTGGACTCATGGTCTTTTAATTTTCTACTCCAAGTCTGTTTTTTCTCTTTGTTTGTTTGTTTGTTTTCCAAAGAGACTCCAGGCAGAGAAACTCAGGCACAGACCAGAGCAGTTCAGACCAAGAAGCAGTTTCTGTGGTCAGTTTCGACAAACATAATCTACATAGGATTTGATTTCTTTACTCAAAACCACCTTCCAAGGCTACCTCCAAAGGGTTCTTGCCCTCCCACATCCAGCCACCCATTCACATCGTGTCCCAAACAGCGTATACTCTCATGAGATCCTTAGACAGGATGCCATGAATCAACCCTCTTGGACGCCTATTTGGGCCGATATCTCAGGGGCAGTGACCCAAATGAAAGACCAAGTGGAAAATGAACCTGTTTGCACGCAGTCTTTCTGTTTGTGGATACTTGGACCATACACATAGCTTTGTTGCCAGAGTACCCATAAGAGTATCCATAAGAAAAGGAAGAGTTTGCTGCCGTATTTCTTACTTTTCATGCCCTTGTCAACAAGAACAAGTTGCGAGAGTTTTTGTGACAAAGTGGGAAAGAAGATAGATGGTCAAGCTGAAATTTTGCCACTGATCCAACTGAAAAGTCTGTTTGAGTTGCAGGAATGATGGTATGAAGACAGCTGTAGAAGTAAGAATGAAAATGTTATTTCTATGGATATTTAGTAAATATAAATACTGTGTATTGACCTTAATGTTTGATAAACTTTTGTTTTTAATGAGGTTTTAAATATATTTAAAAATTTTTTTAAAAATTATTTATTTAATCCCAGTCCATCTACTGTGTGTAAGCCAAACTCTCAGCCTCAGTTACGCTCCTATCTTTCCTCAGGATGGACATATTTGCGTAAGAAGAGCTACAAAATTAACCAAAGTGATGTTGTGACTCATGAAGCCGATTCCATCACCACCTTTTTCTTGGCTAGTCCAAATTTGCTGTTCAAATATTTAGGTGATTTGGAAATAAAGAAAAAGAACATCTTCTATCAAAAAATAGCTTTTTATAACTGCAGTTTTAAATACCTAGAAGAAAAAAAGCCCTGACAATAATTTTATGAATCTCATTGTAAGCAAGATTTTTCTTATATTATCATTGGATTGGGGAAATTGTGAACCATATTTACAATGTATTACACTTAGTATAAGCCTTCACAGAAACTTTTAGAATGAAAGAGAATTCTGAGATCTGAGAATTGTTAGGATTTGTTACTCTAGAAGACCTTCTGGAATTTTAGGGTTAAAGTTGAGTAAAATTTAGATCCAGAAAATTGATTTGAAAATCATCTTTCTACCTTCTTCACTTACACATCTACAGGTAACCACAACAGCAGAAGAAAGGGTTGGTATCTTTGCAGTGGTGCATACAGACCAATAAATGCAAGAGACAGGGAAGGAAACAGGTAGGTAAGGTGGCCTGATTTGCTGAGAGCATCACCCGGGCTACACTGTTTTCTCTTAGTTTTACTCTTTCAGAGAGACTTTTCAAAATAAGAAAGCAGCCTGTTATTTTAGCTGTTCATCAAAGCCAGCTTATTTGGCAAGAAGCTGCACGATGTGGTGCGACTGCGCACAAAGAACAGGTGTAGAGGCAGCTCCAGGTGGTCTGAAGAGAACCACCAGATAGGAAAGGATCTGTTAGAGATTTAATTTTGCTCCGACTTACATCAGTCAAGGGTTCATTAACCTCTCGTAGACAGAGTGTTTTCTTTAGTTGTATTTGTTATTACCCTCTGAATATCAACAAATAATATTTTTGCTGTCTCCCTAGTTTAAACAGCATCTGATACTAGATAATTCCAAAGATCTTAGATTTCACAGAATGCATGTATTTGCCAATTTAAGCTGTTTAGAAACACACCACACTTAATATTACTACATGCTGTTCATATTTTCCCTTCAGATATATAATGAATTTCATAACATATACTTTTATATCTGAGTCTCATAATTGTGTTTTTATGGTTATATTTGTAAGCTTAGAGTCCAATATCCAGGTCTAAAATACTTTGGGGAAGTAAATGAAAGTAAAATAAATTTTCATTTAATTACGTTATGTTTAAAGATAATTCAATTTTTTTAAAAAAAATATACATCATCACAAGAGAAAATCAAGCAGACTGGCCTCATTATTGAATAAAATTAGGTTTTCACAACCAGTAATTCTTTGCAAGATACATTCATATTAACTTTTTGTAAATGTTTCTGTTACAGGCATGCTTTCAAAAGGAAATTTTATCATACAATCACCTTAGAATTAACCTTCCTCCTATTGTGTATGCTACAAGACAAAGTTCATTCCAATGCCTGCAGTTCCTGTACAAAATCCTCATTCATTTTTCTAGGAACAAGTATGATTTTTAGATTCCAGAGATACGTTTGCATAATTATTTTAAGTTTATTGATGACTGGAGAATTACAGTTTCTCTCGAGAGTTTAATATGTACCAAAATGAGACAGTCTGAGAGTGATAACCAGATCGAAGTAAACTACTTGGACTTTCAATAATCCCCATTACCTAAAAACCTCACCAGATATAGACAAGGACCAGGAGAAAGGTTGCCAGAGAGTTAGGATCATCTTTTCTACTGCTTTCTTAAAGCAACCTGCACGCAGGTGTGCTATGGCAAGGCATTATTTTTCAGAATCTGGGGAGAATGTGGTTGTGTCCCTTTATAACCAGTGTACTTATTGTTCAGCTACAGGAACTCACTTGACAGCAGTGTGAGTTTAGGATGTTGGTCGAGGGCATCAAATGGTTGCTTTTGTGAATGTGAAGTGATTGTAAATCCTAATGTAAAGTATGCCTTCATTAAGTAATACTATTGCTATAATGCTTTATTTCATGTATTACAGAGCAGACTTCTTTCAGAAATTTATCTAATTAAGTTTCCAACACTCTACAGAAACACAAGGAATTTCTTTAGAAATAAGAGTTAAGCCTGGCAAGCGCAGCAACAGCTGGGTAGTCCCTCTTTAATATTTGTTATGAATATGCCGAAAGTGTAGGGCAAGTCATGAGAGAGTTCAATTTAGAGATTGTTCTTTTGGAAGGGATGGAAAAGTTGCAAGGTAATGAGAATAAAAGCCAAGATAAAACATTTTTCTGTCTTTAAATGAAAGTGCAGAGAGAGAACAGTTAAAATTTATAAAATGTATTAGTACTTTTCTTAATCAGAACAATGAGGCTGAAGGTGGAAGTGTATATTTTCAGAAATGTTCAGGCATTCTCTAATAAATAAAGTTAATGCTACCGTTAGTGGCACCTCTCAGCAAAAGTTGTATTTCTTATCCCCCTGTAGATAAGCACTCTTCTGGGAGATGGATATTGCTGCAGTCATATTGCGCTTTCATTTAATGAGATGTGGGTTCAATTTGTTAGACTTTTATGATAATGAAGCTTATAATTTACTGACAAACTGGCTTGCTTTCAAAACATTCTCTTATTGCCATGACATTTTTTATTTTCATCAGAAACACTGATGTGCAATTTAGGTGTTGATGTGTACCCTCATAGATGGGCAGAAAACCATTAAAACCACGTGAAAATATAACGCAAAAGTGAGAAAAGTGTAGCACTGGGATGAAATATAAGGCCTACTTACCTGTGCTGTTAAAAGCTAGATAGAAATTAGTAAACCCTGTTGCTCCTCACAGGTGAAAGTGTCACCAGTAGAATATTATTAATTATGTTGATTATCTTCCTTATAACGTGCCATAGCTTAGGCTTTTGCACTTTTTATGGCAAAAATTGTTTAAATTCTCCCCATGAGAGGCTTCCTAAGAGTGTTAGTCTTGAATTATGATATTAACTACAAGATGAGCAAGGGGTGAATTCATATCAGCTAAAAGTTTAAAATATTATCCACAATGTCTTTGTTGAGTCCTTGAAAATTAATTCAGAACTGGACACAGAGATATACTTCTTCAGCTTCTGGTATTTTGCTTTTTTTAAATTTTGCTGGGTTTAGACTTTGCTTTTAAAGATGATTTCTAAAATTTAACCAGGTGCTAGGCAGCTTCTGCAAAACAACTCAATTTACTGAATCAAATCTGTGGTTGGAACAAGATCTGCACCTTTACCTATTGCTTTTCGCTACTGTAATTCCAGTGTTATGTAGTTGGGGCTTGCATTCCAATGCTCAGTAAGAGCCCTGGCACATTTTCTGATATCTTTTAAGTATCCTTTTCCTACAAGACCTTAACCTTATAACAGAACTATTGGGAAACAAACTACGACGACTAAAAGGAAGAGTACATTCTGATTTTGTATTAGGAAAATCATTCCAAATCCATGCTGTACATGAAATAAGCTAAGTCTAAGGTTTTCTAATGTTGATCTAGTCCTACGAATAAAGAAGGTGAAAACAGGGCAAACACCCCGGGTTTTCCCAGAATTTGTGAGAGAGAAGTCTGATGAAAACCTCCTGATGACAGGAGAAAGGCTTTTGTATTCTAAGGCTGGGTCTTTAGACCATCTCTAAACTTTCTGCTTTCTTGCTTCTGATAATGTCAGACTGTATCCCCTACCAGGTAATCCAAGTAATTGACTTTCCTGTGGAAATACTGTCTCTATGTTGCTGTTTTCTACAGAGTGCTCTCTGCTTTTAATATATTATTTTGCAGTAATAAGAGGGATCGTAGTAAAGGAAAGAGTAAATATTGACATTTAGAGTTTTCTGAGTTCAAAGTAAGGTAGTGAGATTAACACCATAATTATTTGCAGGGGATTGAATGTGTCATTTAATTAAAATAATATAAAGCTGCCCATGGAAATGAACTTGTTTGCACAGATTTGTCCAAGTAAAACTGATTTCTGGGTTTTAATTTATGCACGAACCATTTTATTCCCCTTCTTAACAAGATAAATTGTTCATTTTCTTTTTAATGTATCTTACTAATTTTAAATGGCTAAAGAGCTGGTGATTTTGTTTAGTAAACTTTTCATGAGGGAGGGAATTTGCTAATGTGACATGGTGGTAAAAGCTTGAAATTGCTCTAAATGTTTGTGATACCAGACTGCGGTGTCTAATTATTTCTTTAATTATGATGTTTCTAATTATATTCCACATTTTTATACGTACCAAAAAGGATCAAATAATAAAAAAGAAACTTTCTTTAATTAAAATCGCAATTTAATTTCTGTTATTAAAATGATATTAGCATTTCTAGAGAGATACATTATATTCAGCTGCCCAAAGCAGTGGTCAGAAAATCTGCATCTTAATTGATGTCTTTTCAAATGCATGTTAAATATATACATAACAAATACTGTGTCAAGATCATAGATTAGTAATCCCTGGGGGCATTTAGGATACGCTTGGTATGTTTATTTTCTGTAAGGGGCACAGCATTTTAATCAGCAATTTAAAAGTATAAACACAGATGAACAATGAAAGGCCTCCTATATGGGTGAAAATAATTCCGAACAGTCATTTTCTTTTAGTTGACTGTATAACTAATTGATATTTTTTTAATTATAGCACCTTGGAGGCTTTACAGTACTGCTGCTTTCAAGCAAGGGAAATCTCAAAGGGAAGACTTCATATTTCTTTGTGTCAAGATGATATAACTTTGCCTCAGGCACAGCCACAGGCTGAAACCACTTTGAATGGATAAAAAACGAGACAGATGGGCATCTATAAACTCATTATCATTACAAGTTTGAGAATAGTTCTTTATTAGAGATTGATGTAAAATATACATGAAAATGCAGTGGTGTGGTACCAGAGGATTTTAAATATAGGTCTGTGAAATAAGGAAAAATGATATTTGAAGAGTTCCTGTCTATATTATAGAGTTAGTAGTTTTGTAAACAACATATCTGGGCATTGGGGGTGGGGGGAAATCCACAAACACTGTTTTTGTTTCAAAATCAAGGCTGAATTTGATTCATCCATTCAAATATGGTCTATTGTGTTATGGTTTATATTATATAAATCAGTATTTTCAGTATATAATGTTTGATGACACATTTAACATTTCAGGTACTTTGTTAAAATTAACTTACGAACTCAGACATCCAATGTTCTTGAAATAATACAACTGAAATAAAAGAAACCCCACAGGAAAGAAACTCTGAAAATTTAAAAGGTCTACTTGCTTTTAGTTTGTAGTTATTTGTATTATGATACCTAGGATTCCCATGGGTGACTGAGGCCATATTGTACCAGACGTTGTTTAAAAAAGTGTCACTACCTGAAAGAGCTACTATACGTATCAGGTGTATTTGACTTCAGCAACATTTCTTTTTCTTCTTTCTGCTGTTGTTTTAAATGTTTATTTTTAACTTAGGCCATTTCAGTAAAGTTAGGGGGCAGTGAACTTCAACTCAGAAGTGAGGGTAAGTGGCCAGAATGGAACGGAGTGGGAGCTGAATTTATGCCATAAACTGGCAGAGCTGGTTTAACTACGCCCAAAATGTAAGTAGGGATAAGTGGCCTGAAAAGGTAACGTGATTACGCCTGTCTCTGCTGTACAGAAGGTTGTACTAGTAATGAATCTAGAAATAGGGTTGTTAACTCCCACATACTAGACTGGTGGACAAAGTGAACTAGAAAGAGGGTGAAAAACAGTCTTCGTCCTCCCACAGTTCATACTTTTGATACAGTATGAAGATTTTTTACTTGTTTGTGTGCTGTGTGCCCCAAATTGTATGAAAAGTACTCTGTTATTCTTGCTTCTGCTCCTGCTCCAGCAGCTGAGAAAACAGAAAAAGCGGTTTGGGGGGTGGAAGAGAGAGGATAACTGCTTCTTTAATAGAAGACTGTACAAAATCCAGAACTCCCAAAGGTATCTGGGTGAACGTGAATTCAGCTCCCTAATGCCAACACATGAACAGCAGAACATGAAGCGTAATTTTCCTCATCAGATTCAACAAGATCCTCTGCTATTAAATGTATGAACAGGATAACACGCGTCGGTACTGCCGTAGTGATGCACTGCGAGCCCGCACTGGGAGGTGTGAGGGTGCACAGACCTTTCTGCCACTGTTTTCACGTCTGAGTTACAGCCTGACCTATAGCAAAATGAAGCAATACTTGCACTACTTCCAATACAGAAGTACAACTGTAGTTTGTGGAAGTACCATTCTGCATACCCTATTAGGAAAAAAAAGACAGTGTCTGAGCAACTCATTCGAGTTTGATTCGCTCTTATTTTCCACACAGAGGTGGCTCTGCTTATGCAGCTTTGATAATTCCCCACAGGGTTAAATGATATGATTCTTATAAAGGTTTAAGTGGTTTTGTCAGTGAAGGTAATTTATCCATCAGTGTATTATTTCTTAGAATGCCTGTTCTTCCTGCGAATCAAGAGTACTCAGCATACGATCAGGGAGTATTTTTCTTCAGGCACAGATTAAGAGTCATTTAGAGCACAGTATCTACTGATATTTTCCCCAAATGGTTCAATGTCACCTTTACACATTGTTGTTAAAGCACACATTCATACCTCTGGGTTCCCAGATTTCTCAGCGACCCTGGAAATTCAAGTTACAAAAAATTAGTAAAAGAATACACCTGTGTATACGTCCGTGTCCTTTGTACTGACTTGCTATTAACGTTTTAGCATCTCTCTCATTATTGCAATGTTGATGGTTGTTGTCAAACTTGTTTACTTTAACATCTTTGCTTCTCTCTAGGTTAGAAGACTGTACAGCTGCACAGGTCTTCTCTTGCTCCAAGAGCTGCTGTGGCAAACACAGCTGGTTGACAGGCATGTCAGTGGAAGAGGAGTTAAACAAAAGTCATGGAACTTCTCTTTAGGGAATATGCATGTTGCCTGCAAAAGCAGACTGAGAAAAAGAAGGAATGAATCTGTATCTGTTTAGCTACGAGGCAGTCAGTCTTTTGTGTGATTTATGACATACTTACTTTAAAAGAATGCATCCTCTGCTCAGGGAAGTATTTGAGGATGGGAAAATCTGGCTACGCAGTCAGGGTTTCCATGTCTCTCCCCTCTCCCATCACCCAACGACAGCTGATTTTGAAACTTGAGAGGGAAAATAATCTTTTTTCTAAGACAATTTTGAAAGGTTGTCTAAGAGGGAAGTTTAATATTCATTTTTTGCATGTGAATAGGGGGCTTGAAATGCTCAGTTTAAGCAGCTACTTCTGAAAGCATATCCTGTAATACCCATAATACTTCGGGGAAGGGCAGAAGCCCAATTATTCTTTAAAATGACAGAAATAGATCTCTCCTGGAGTGCTTATTCTCCGTTATCTACAATTTAGGCAAAAGTTAGATTGTCAGCAAGATAAATGTGTTACATTGATTCAAATAGTGCTCAAAATGATTGAGCTAGTTTACTGCAGACTTGTAAATTACGTATAGATGTTGGAAAACTCATTCAACACAATTGCCCCTTTTGAGTGAGACTAACAAATTTTGACAAGCTTCTTAAATTTCCTTTGATAAAGCACTCTATTACAAATGTCTGATTACTGGATCTGAGGAGTAATCAGTTATCTATTACTGATCACCTGCCCATACAAGTCCTCGATGATAGATTAATCTGAGTTTTCTATACTGGCATAAGAGTAACTTGCACTCTCAGTTTTCTGCCTGAGCTTCCTGGCTGCTCTATCATATTTAGGTAGGCTGGCTGTACTCAGAAACTGGAAAAAATGCTAGAACCAAATTCTGTTTGCAGTCTGAAAAGGAATGGGATAATTTTGCGAGTTGGCATACTTTAAAGATTTAACAGCTTTGCAGCTGGTTTTGTTTTGAAGCAAATTTTAAGGATTATGGTTTGGTATCGCTGGGGTTTTACAAGGACCGCACACTAGAGGGAAGTAGCATCCAAGACAGAATATATCACTAACTTTTGGGGATCTTCCTGCCAGTAAGGCAAGTGAACTTTGGATTTTCACAGTTGCAAAATGGAAGGAAAGTACATGTTCTAACAACGTATTCAGTGTTTTGTTTAGATGTCAATATGTATGTGATGAATTTTAAATGGAATTATGAATACTATATACTTTACCCACTTATTTGAATTTTCAGATGGTGATTAATGAATGTAAGGTCACTCTAGAGTAATTGTAGTGACTCTAGAAGGGAAAGGGAGCCAGGTAGCTGTCCATTTATTAGCACCTACAAAAAAATACTTTCCTTAGTCTTTGGTGGTTTCATGTGTAAGTTTGGTCATTTGGAAGCCAAAGGATTTTGCCTAAAAATTTGGACCTCTCGGAATCAGGACCAAGACACATTTGCCATGTGTCTCCAGGGCTCTCGTGTTTTGAGGGCAAAGGTGAAAGGATACCGTGGCTCTGGTGTCTCATTTGCCAAGTGCACTGTTTCATCCACCCTAAGCAGCTCAGCTTTTGTTGTTGGCTCTCATGCTTAGGTCGCGGGCTGGTGTGATGAGTTAAGGAACTGATCCAGCTTGAAAAAAAGTTTCCGGTTCTCTGCTGGAATAGCTCCTGCATTCACTTCCTCCCTTGGTCCCACAGGAAAGATGTGCCAGCAGGGTGTGAGACAGCACCAGGGCAGCGATGGGCACTGAGGGGCAGAAGAGTTTAAGCCTGCAGGTGCGCTACAGAGGTAAAACCAGCCTGGAGGCAGACCACAGGGCAGCAGCTCTCCCAGCAGAGTGACAGGAGACACAAGTGGGTGGCTGGGAGAGGCAGAGAGGGCACTGGGGGACAGAGAGGACTTTGTCGGCACAGAGCCCACAGACAGTGGGAATCAGGGACTTGCAGGTTGAGGAATACTGTACGAGCAATGAAGGAGAGCAGAATCCAGCGCTCCGAGGAGACAACAGACAGTCGAAAACATAAATAAGGTCAGAGCACTGCCCTCTTGATAAGAACGGTTAATCTGTACGTTTCTGCTCTGAAAGCTTCATGCGATTTACCTGAGATAAAAGACTTGAAGTGCAGCAGCTGAGGAGGATATGCTTGGAGAATTCACAAAGAGGCCACAGAAACTATTCGTTTGAACCATGACAGGGCCTTTTCATCATTTTCATTCTTGCCATAAGACACACTGGGGTAGTACACACACTTATGAAGCTAATTAGGGTAAGCCTAGCCAGGCAGACTTAGATTACCCAGTGAAAACAAATTTTCTGAAGGATCAAAATATTAAGAGATTTCGAAATGCCAGTGAGTTATGATGCTTGTCAGTTTTCAATATCAAGTAATGATAAAACCAAGTGGCTGTAACAAATTATTTTGTGTCCAGTTGAATAGATAATGATGACTATTCATCCCAAATGGGCTGCTGTTTAAAGTTTACTTGCTACAGTGGTGAACTGAAGTTGTATCAACTAAGATGCCAAGCTGTATTTTGATTATGTTGTGTGATAATTCACCTCTGTAGTAATTTCCATTTTTACAAAAATGAAATTATTTGAAAATTATGAATTCAAATTTTCCAGGATGAAAACCCTAATTCAGTATGAGTGGACTTTTTGAAAATACTGGTTTTATTGGAGAGCTGTTTTAATTCTAATGAAAGGTTCTTTCAAAGGACAGGTAAGGGTTAAGTCATATGATACTGGGAAAGCAGTAAGAAGTTCTTTTTTTAAAATTTGAGTAGATAGGATTAATTTTGGAGTTCTTTAGAAACATCAGACTGGGTTTAGTTATTCCTTGAAAGTGCAGGATATTATGCTGGACTGTGTGCAAATAGAAAGGTGGTCCCACCCAATTTTGGTGACTCTGGCCTCTTTGAAAGGGGAAGAACATAATCTCAATTCCTCCCTAAAAACTGTAAAACGCTTTTATAGAAGTCATTGTTAGACTGAGTTATCTTTGAACCTGGCAAAAGAAGCTTGACGAGCCTGGAGTTTTTGGGGGTTTTAGATGTTGTTTTTCCTTTCTTTTTTTTTTTTCTTAGTCTGCTGCTTTTTGCTACAATGGAAAGTAGTTGGCAACACATGAATGTCTGGAATCTTGTAGATAAAGATGATAGCATTATTGTTGTGTACATCTCAGCCACAGCTCCTTTAAGAAAGAGGCACTCTCCAAGTCATTGAAGAAGAAGGAATTCGAAATGATGTGTTTCCGGTGAAAGTCTTTTCTCTTGGAGAGTAATTTCAAACATCAGGTAGTAGGGTTATTAGACTTCTTTCTGCAATCGCATTTTTCTCTTTATTATACTACAGTGAAAACAAAGTGATATTGTTCTTTTCTTCAGGAAAAAAAAAGCAAAACAAGAGAAAAAGAATGTATTCCTGCACCATAGCAAGTAAACTGTGGAAACATAAAAGACACTGAAAGTTTGTATCTTCTTGTTTTTGAGATTGCTTGAGAGGAGTGGGGTTTTTTACATTATTTTTTTCAATGGATCAAAACAGCAGCAGCAAACTCCTTTCAGCCCTATTGATTTAAATTTGGTAGCTAAGGGAAACAATCAGAAGCAGTAAGTAGATTTTGTTCTTTTGTTTGTTTTTAATGAGTAAGGTTACTTGATACACATGCTTATAGTTTTTGGCATGTGTAATTTACAATTATAGTTCAACTCTTCACAGTTTGGCATCTTTCAGTTTTCTAGTTTCAGACCTCTGCCTCCAAGTGTTACACTATGTACCTATTTGCAGAAGGATCAGAGTATATGTTAAGACAGTTTTTAGACAGCCCAGATAGACACTAGGATAAACATACATATGTAGGCCTAAACAGATATGCAAAATCAGAAGCAGCAAAACCTCCTTGTTTTGCCTTCTGAGGCTGGCAAGTCCATAAGTCTGAGGAGTCAGACATTCTGGCTCCTCTCTGGAGCCATTTCTGATACAGAACGTGTTTATTGGAGGAGAGGCTAAACAACATGATGTTTAAAAATGTATAAAACCCTAATTTGCTTGGGAAAGCTAATCATTAACAGACATGAATTGCTGTACTAAATGTGGTCCATCTTTCTCAGGATTTGCCTTTAAATAGTGGCTTGCGATACTTTGGAAACCGCAAAGCAGATACACATAGAATAATGTTTTCGTATCCTCCTTCCCCGAGGCCAGATTTTAAACTGCTCTGCTTAGATATCATCTTAACCCTAGAGAATGAGGTTAAATTTTCTTTTTGGTTTTCTTTTCTATTATTGTAATTCAGGATAGCCTCGCTCTACATGTGTACACATCCAGTCCCAGCTGAGACCTATATGCACACTTTTACATCTAAAACACTGGTGGGCAGAGAGCTTCATAACCTACCTGTGCACAGTGAAAGCATTTATCCAGTGATTCTAATTCCACCATATTTCATTTTCATTAGGTTTCCTTTTACTCTCGCTTTATGATGTGTGTGGAATGGTACCGTCAGATCTATCTTCTCTGGCATTTTGGTTTTGAGAATGCCCTTTTTATGTCCTTTGGTATTTGTCTCTTTTCCAAGATAACCTATCTAAGCCTCTCTTTGTGTGAGAGCTTCTCGATGTTTCTATTATTATTTTTATTTTCTTCTTTTGGACGACGTGCAGCATCCCAGGGCAATCTGAATTAGAATGTGTTGCACACCATTTTCCACCCATGCCTAATGCATCTTAATGTCATGACAGAGTGAACAAAGGCTCTCACTGAGCTCCCTGTGTTACAACAGTCAGGTCCAAACCTAGGAGTGCAAATAGTATAAATTCTTTCCTTTCCTTTGCACTTCTTCATCCATTGCCTACTCACTAAGTGTAGCAAAATTGTCCCAGAATTCTTCACAGTTCTCTCTGAGCTAGGTATGTTATTGGCAAATACTTCTGCCTCACCGTTCATCTCAACTGCCATTAATAAATACATTAAACAATAGATTGAATATGAAACCTTGGGACAATTTTAGGGGTCAATACATTTTACTTGTCACAAATGATTAGCTTGTGAAACTACGATGCTTTTGGATCGTTAATCCTTTTTAATGTTTGCCTTGTTACTGTACTTTATTGACAACGACATTTCTGGTTGCTAAGCACATATTTTATTAAATACAGAGAGAAAACTTGAGAAGAACTACTAGCTAATCCTTTTTTTCGTTAAATCCGTTTTTACTTGGAGCAATATTATTAGTTTCAACATGACAAAATAAATCGGTTTTTACATGCTGAAGCAAGAGTGAAAATTTCACTCAAACATGACAAACATTCAAAATGAAACATATTTCATGACTGCACATTAGCACTGTTGCTCCCCTTTCCATATAAAATACTACTGATGGTATTAGGTAACTCTAGCTCCGGTGCAAGCTCTGAGCTTAAGTTTATCCTTCACTCTATTTGGAAGGCTAAGCTGAAATATGAGCCCGGAGGACCCTGATCATCGCTGTTGGAATCTAATGAGCTCTAGCTAGGTTATGGGTCTCTTAAATTAGCAAACAGCCCCACAGCCTAGCAATGCCACTTGTTTTTAAAGATTAATTCTGTTGAATCCTGAATTCCCCTGAAACTGGCACCTATATGCACCCCTCATTGCTGACAGACGGAAACTGAAGGCTCTGGCTCTGTAAAAGCACCAAGTCAAAGACCTGTTTGCATACGAACTGTCTTAACATCTTATGATCGCTATGAACCATTTGTGGCTTGCTTTCACTTTAAAATTAAACTCCAGCCCTTGGAAGGCAGGAGGGATGGCAGGTGAGGCCTCATATGTAATGAAGAAAATCCTGCATTTCCTTTCTGAACAAAAGGATAAATCTCCTCCCTGACAGTTTCCCCGGACATCCCCTCAGTAGGGACCCATTGCTTTGCCTTTCTCCGGTAAAGTTACCCAGCTTATCCTGCTAGACTATTACTTGCATAGACAAGGGTGCCTGTTTTCCTCAACTCGCTGTTTCAAGTGTAAATTCCTGACAGGCACAGCCGGAGAGTGGGTAGGCAAAAGGAAGTACCAGATGAGAAGGGCTCATGGGGCACTGATAGAGGTGCCACTAAGAGCAAAGTTATATGAGGGAACCTTATCTACCTCTTCTCCTAAGGCAGTGAAAATAAGTAAACCTTCATTCTAATTGGAATGCAGCAGATTAGCGTTTCTGGATTATCTTTTCTATAATCAAGAGAAGACGTGACCTAACAAGGTAATGAAGAAATGTTTTTAAGTCTCTTGATGGACTTCACAGTCTCTTTCACAAAGAATAAACAGGCTTAAAACTCCTGATCCCTGGCGTGTGGAGCAAATCTTACAGTCATCTCCTAATCCTTTGTTTTACTAACCAGGCTGCTTCTGATTCTGAAGCCTGGCTGGCACTGAAGGGCTCCACCGGCCAGGTAGGTCTGAGATGTTTTATTATGGGCTCTCAGGACAGATGTGTCACAGCTAAGGTTTCATGGCTTTGCCGTCCTTTTGATTTGTACTGAAATGCAAAATACACTTGAAGAGAAACCCTTGTTAACAGTCTCCTTGTCATCTGTTATATCTTTAGCAAATCAAGTTAAAGAGGAAAGCATTTAGAAATGTGGTGACTTCACTTAACTGTTCCTTAATGACTGTCTCAGAGATAGCAGTGTCTGAACTCCTAATGTATAATCAGTATAAGTTTCCCAATAGTTGTTTTCCTCTCAGAAGGAGAGAAGATGATTATATGTATTTATTTTTCTATCACATTTCATACTGAAAACTAATCTTAAAATTACTACATAGATTACAGATATCCTTTAGACGTTATCAGGTATCAATTTCTAACTCATTTTAATTAGGCTTTAATACTCACCCACCTTTCCTTCTTATTGATCATATATCGTGAAAATACTGGTTTCTGAGATACCTTTCTGGTATTTGTCTTTTACCTTTTGGGGATGATAAAGTTGAATTTTTACACCTGGCAGATGCTCATTCTGTTTCCTTTTTTATTGCCAGTGAGTATTCGACACCTGCATAGTTTCATTCTCATTAATAAGATAATGATGCATTCTGTTGTGGTTCTCCGACCCCTCAACAAACATTTTTTTGAACTGGATCATCAACTGCAGTGAGCTCATTCCTAAATGAAAATTATTTTCCAGGTGTTGAAATTCACTATCTCACTACAGTGAAAGAAACAAAGAGGTAGTTGGATTACATTTAAATGTAAAACCCAATAAAGAGGTAGTTGGATTACATTTAAATGTAAAACCCAATAAACTGTGGTGTAATTAGACAATTCCATCCCTATCACTGGGAATTGTAGGAATTTAAGTGTAACCAACACAAAACTAGGGCAAGAAATTAATACATTAGAAGTGAAAGTCAAACAAAAGGGATGTTGAATTATGTCTAGCCTAAGATAAAGGAAAACAACAAAGATTCCAGTGGTGTCAGAAGGATACTGCTTCTCCAAGGTGTCTTATTTGAAATCTTTCATGCCAAAAAATAATACATCTAGGACTACTTCTAGAACAGAGAAGGTCATTCTGATCTTGCAGAACAAAACAGAGTCAATGTGTCTAGTCACAACTATTCTACGTACTTAACAGCAAATTTATTGCTGTTTCTCCCGTTGTGAAATGTGAATGATTAGGCTTTTGTAAGTAAGTAAGTCAGAAAGTTTGCAAATTGGATGAAAAATGTTAGGGCTTTTAACAGATACAGCCATTTTAGAGATTACGAAGTGTCCAGATTATGTTTTCTTATGCTTGATCAACTACGCCAGCAAGTGCCTAAAATTATGTGTTAAAGATTTAATATGCACTAAAAAAATAGGAGTAAAAAATGGTCCTAGTTCAGCTGTCCCCAGTTTCTAGCAAAGTCTATGTGAATTGAAGACATAGCACCTTTCAGAAACTCTTGGTATGAAGTAGACTCAGATCCAAAGAGTTGTAATAATAAAAATGACACGGCTACCTACAGCCTGAGGGTGCTTATAAGCAGTAAGTAACATTAATGCCAATACCCCCTTAGGCAGGTGAAAATGGAATTGTAACTGGTGTGATGAGAGTTCTGTATTGCTAATAAATTCATGTCAAGGCTCTCTGAGTATCTGATGCAATTTATATGTATATTTTTATTTATTAGTGTCTTCAGATCTTCCTTATAAGTGGAGGAAAATTGTAACAAGAGTTTGTAGAAAGAGAGCAAAGAAGGGCGAATCTTGAACACAGTAGACAGAAATTTATCTCTCAGTAACAGTTTTATGCCAGTGAATTTCTTTTTATGGACTACATATATGACATTCAGTTTTAGATGAGCTGTGTGAACTGCACAGATACACTTGGATGGCAGTGTTGGATCTTGGACCAGATGGAATCCTACATTGTTTCTTTGTGCTCCACATTCCTGTTTCAATAATACTAGAGTTATTGGGCTATTTTAATGACAGAGTTGTAATGAAGCTTTGCTTCAATTTCTCCTTCTCTCTTCCTTCTCCTTTTCTCTCATTCACATTTTGAATCTGCTTGGTAAACTGAATCTGCAGAAGCGAAGGCAAGTCAATTCAATGTGTCTGATGAGTGCAGACAGCTCAGCGGTAGCACTAGGACATCTTTACATTCTGCACTTGTGAAGTGTCAGGATCGAGATCAGTAAAACGGGGGGTTTTGACTCTCTCTTATGTTCTCTTTCGCAGTATGATATGTGAAACTGCAGGGTCTGATTTTAAATTCTCCAAGGCAAGAGAAATTATGAAAAAATGGAGAGTAGGTACTTGTGAATTTTGCACCTCTGCACATTGAGGCCCATACAGATGAGTTTACTATGATATCTGTGGAATCATACTTTTGGACTGATTTTAATAAACACAGCTCTAGGAAATCAATACAGCTATCACTATCTTTATCAGCTGCATGTCTGTTTCATAAACCAAGCGATATTAGACTCAGGAATATAGGGCAGCTGTGGGTACATGTTGAATTATACACATATATGCATTAGTGCACAGAACTAGCAGAGCACCTGCAGTGAGTGCATTGCATCCTGTTTATCAGGGAAAGTACTTTTTGACTTTACCTCGTTTTTCAAGGAAAAGCCATATTTAAAATTCTGTGACAGCCTCTCCTGAAATCTGTGCTAACAGAACCGTCTAACTGTTGAGATGGGTTTCTAGAACCTCATCTCCTCCTAAGCAGGTGCTGCAGGAATTCCCAAACCTGGGTGTTGCAAAACAGGCTGGACAGTAACTCATACAATGCTCTCGCAATGCAGCGTGGCCATCTGGGAGGGTCCTAAGAGTTCTGCTGTGTCTGAGTGCTGACTCTGGCTTGTATTTTTACTTCATCTCAGTACACAGGGCTACCGTTTCTTCTGCTTTGGGTGCACAGTTAAAGCCTTCCCTTCCCTCCCATTGTGAAATTGTAACTCAGGAGAGCAGAGGTAATTTGAGAGAACAGTTGACATGTTATTTGAATGCCTACACTATGACTCTTTTAATGTCTACACCATGACATTCTCAACACGTATTCATCATTTACTGATTTGTAACTGTTTGCAGAAATGTCTTTGCCATGCAGTTATGCAAGGGATCTCCAGCCATACCCAGGAAGGCTGCTGGCACCAGCGAGTGTTCAGTGTCTTCTGCTTTCATAGAGGGAGAAAGTGCCTCACCCTTACCAGTAGCAGGAAGCCATTATTGCTGTGTTACAGCAGTTGGTGAGACATGAACCCTTACAAAATTAGTTGTAACTCACAGAAGGAAAGAGAATTCGGGAAACTATTCAGAGTATTAATTTGAGGCCAATCCTCTCACAATTGCGGAAAGAGAGCAAAAGCTAATGAAGTGTGACTATGTCAAAAAGATGTAAAAGGAAGAAATGGTCAATTCACTTGAACACAGTACATATCCAAATAATAAATATTCTAGGCTGATATGTTCAAATGTTACACAGCTATAAGAAAATTTTGTTTCTGGGTGCTTGCAGAGGTGTATGCACTTCAATGGTAAGATGAAATCTGGAAGCAAATTCTTTTGAAATCACACATCCCCTCAAAATCTCTAGAACGTATCGGTTATGAAGATCTCACTTTTAACATTGCAAAGCTGACAATGAATGGGCCCCTTAACATGTACTGAATTTTGGCACGTTAACACCAAACACACCAGTTGTACTTTATGAGCCCCTTGTAGGCCAGGAATGTGTAAAACCAGGCAGTATTCAATTTAAACAGAAACCTCTGCTACTCTAAAAGATGGCTTGGTTTTTTTAGAAGAGCAGAAGTTCTTGGCTTTCTATTTTTTAATAGGCAGGATATTTTGATTTACATTACAAAGGTTAAAATTGTGTAAAGTAGGTGCTTTTTGAACCACCTGAAGTACTTTGTTATGAATATATTTTACATGAACATAAAACAAATACTCCGTTGACTAGGAAACCTGTTTGCTCATTCTAGTCCAGTGTGAATCTGGTACCACATGGGAATTCTTCATTTCAATTAATTATCATGCTTGAGAACCTTTTGTAACTCAGCACAGAGAAGCATTCCCGTATCTTCAATAAGAGGAAATTATCAGGTGCCCAGAAGCTCACAAATATTTTGCTAAATGTTGGAATTTTTACTGAGGTAGGATTTTATACAACTGCGCAAGAGGACTACTATAATTAATTAGATTGCCACTAGTTTATGCCTCTAAGTGTGGTCTTTGGGTAGTGTAATGCTTAGGTAAACTTTAACTCTCATGATGCACTTACTACTCTGTGTAATGAATAGAAACACCATCTTGAGATACTTGATGAGATTTTTGTCCTTACCTCTTTGACCTTTATTCTGCTGTTTCAGTCCACTTTTAAATATCATGCTGAAGAACGCAACACTTAAGTAAGCTGTTTGTGCTGCGTGAAGAGGGTTTGAAGCTGCAAGAAGTCGTTTTGTCAGTATGAACAGTCATGGATATCAGGCTATGTCTATAATGCCATTATCAGCTTTGACTGCACACTTAGGCAGTTAAAAAATGTGAATAGATAAATAACTTACCAAAAAAATATTTTTCACATTATTTACTTTTCATCCCACAACGAAATACTATCAACTCAACCGTTCTATATGAGGTTATGACATTTCTTATTCTGTGCTGCTTTAACTTTTTCAGATACTTTTATTCTTAGCTTTGTGACTTTTACCATGCAACATATATTCCTCAACACACATTCCTCTGTATTTCTAAAAGTTAGACTGATTTGTCAAACATCAAACTGATGTTCAGCATATTCAAATAGCTGGTTAGTAGTATGCAGTTTGGGCAGTTTCCCATTTACCTGGGAGTCTATCTCCATAGAAAACTCGACATCCCTAAAACTGGGGATAAGTGTAATGCAAAAGAAAGGAGTGAATTGAATGTGTCAGCTCAGCTTCTGAGTAATCTTCGAAGAAATCCCTGCTTCTTTTTATTTCTGAAAAATTAGTTGAAGATCTTTAAATGTCTTAGATTTTAAGTGCATTTGAGAAATTTAACTTGAATTATGTTAACGTGTACTATTTGAATATGTAACATAAATCAGTGAAAATCCATACTATATAGTCAAATCGATAAAGCACAGAAGTTTGTGGAAAGGAGAAGGACAATGAAGAACAGTGATAAAATAGCCTCTGATTAGTGATTTTGGTGCTAACCAACAAATTGACTGGAACATTTCATGTAAAGACAAAATCAGGGATCTGTGATTTTCATTCTGCTTAGCATGCATAGTCTAAGATCTGTTGCACATTCTCTTACTCATTCTTCCATCTATTCATCTTTTTGTGTCTTACTACTTGACAGAGTTCTCTATTTATAAAATAGTACTCCTACTAATTCTTCACCAGATGGAATAAGAATATGGGAATAACTGTATGGAATAAAAATATGGAAATGACTGTTAGAGTGTCACATGTCCTGTGGAAAATGAAAGAGTGGTACTTGTGGGAATGTTGCTTGCTTGTGATGAAGAAGGAAGAGACGGACTGGTTTAAGCAAACCCTCATGGATCGCATACCACCTTACTGCCGTGCTCTAAACTGTGTGATCATTACAGAATGATTAATGTGTGGTGTACTTTTAAGAAACATACTTTCTGACCTGGGTTTTAGAACTCACAGTCACACAGCAGACGAGTTCACGTGCAACTTATGTGTACGCTTGCCTAGGTATGCAGGGTATGCCTCTAAGTTACGGCATAAAGCAGTTCCCTTCTCTTTGCTTATGGATTCTGCATGCATAATGCAACCCGTTCTTGAAAATGTGTCGAACAACACTACATGCCTCGTGCCTCAGGATAGAGAAAACGAAGAGGCTACTGCTGTAATGTGTTTGAAAATAAATCAAATTATTTATAAGGAAGATGGAGGACAAATTATTTTCTCCAGGTTTTTACCATAAATCATTCTGCTGAAACTACTTTGCTCACACACCTTGAATTCAGCTTCGTGTACTGGCACAATTTCTTTTGTCTTTCTACTCAGCTGCTCTGTAGCACTTTCTGAATTTTGTTCAGATGAACCATTTTCAAGTAGTGTTTTGAGAGAGATCATAATCTACCAGAAGGGGAAATAAAGGCAGCTGGCTAGACTCTTCTTCAAATAACCATGGCCAAGAAAGTCATTAAAGCAAATTAAAAAGCAAACATGGTTTTCTTACTTCTTTACTAAATGCCACAGTTATTTATCTCTGAAAATGGACAAACATAATCTCAGGCCAGCTGTCATATTGAAGAGGAATGGACAAGTTACAATTTGAATGCTAATCAAATTCTTATTTATCAGTCTCAGCTGTGCTGGTTTGGTAAGCATATGCCAACAAATTTAACAAACTTCTCTTCTTCCAAAGAGCAAAGTCTATGTTTACTTGTTTTCACCATTAGTGCACGCTGTTAATGAGAGATAAAAAAATAAAATACAATAAAATTAAAAGATTTGGCTTCCTGAGGGTACATTTTGTGACACAACATTGACAGCATGCTGAACAGGAAAGATTTGATGGTAAAACTACTCCATGGTAGAGAGAGTTGCAATTGTTTGACCTCCACCTTAGGTACCTGATGACAGGAAAAGGATGATCCCAAGGATGAGTAAGGCAGAAGTTTAATAAACTCCTTCAAGAGAAAAATGCTTTGAAATCAGGATTTTTTTTTTTATTACTTTCTGTAGTTTTACTACAAATACCATCTGAAGATCTGAAACTGCTGGTCAGTTATCTGATATTATGTCTAGTACTCTATCTCGAGAATTCCTTGTCTATCTTGTTTTCTGGTGGAGTTCCTGTAAAACACTGTCTTTTACTTTTACTGTGCTTTAATACAGTTTGTTACCTATGGGACACCACTGACTTTCTTCAGGTTAAAAGTCATTGTGATGTGTCCTTTGGGAGCACGGTGTGTCTTGCAACATGTAAGTTTGTTAATTAAACCTGGGAAAATAAAAGGGGAGGGAGCAGTGGAACGGTGAGGGTATGGTCAAGGCTGTCTTTAGCTTTTGTGATGTGATAGCGCTGCCCGTTTCCCAGTCCTGCTGTTCAGGTAAGAATGGGTTGCTTAGGGCTGTACATATCCAAAGCCTTAATGATGGCTGAAGAAATCGGAGCACAGGGGCGGCTGCTGTAATTTGTCAGCTGTCCGTGACAGGAATCAGACCCACGTTCCCCATCTCTGCTGTTGTGTTGCAGTTAGATTGGGGCAGTCCAAGGCTTGAGCTGTAGCTTTCTCCTGCATAAAGCTACACGGTGTTCAGACACTGGAACCCTGGTGACACAAGGTGCTGTTCGTACTGCATAATAAACAAAAAATAACAGCATCTCATGTCTTAATTGCTTTGTATCCTCTGAAGACAATTTTCTTTCTGACAACAACGTCTGCATGATGGCAGTCCTGTGTCTTCTGTGCACCTTGCTCACCGCCCTTTAGAAAATATTGTCATGGCTCAGGGTGTAACTGATGTTAGCGCTGAGCACTTTTAAGTTCCCCCTCTGCTGTTGTTGTAGATGACTTCTTTCTAAAAAACTTACTTGCTTTTAGTAAATATGTTAAATGTCTTTTCTAATGATCATTTTGCTGTGTCAGATCTTGTCGAGGATCTTTATCTTTGCCTTTCAAGAAATAACTTTCCCTTCAAACTTAGAAGCCTGGATTTTAAGTGGTGATTTCAGGATATGGGATGTGTATAAGCAGCATTAAGAACTGTACAGCAGTGCTTGTCCTACTGGGCTGGCTTCAGGGAATTTATGGGTCGCAAATGCTATATATTTAGGTGAAAAGAAAGCATTGATTTTGTGCCATAGTTGACGTTTGCCTTACTTTTGGAGCTTTACCCTAACCCAAGTTGGATGAGTGAAGGAATGTAGTGCCTATAGTTCTAGTGGGAATTAATGTTTCAAAGTTTAGAAGTTCAGTTTCTTACGCAATATCCCCGTTGACTTACAAGGTAGAGATCAGAATGATTTACAATCACTATTGGACTTGAGAATGATTCCCAGAAGTCAAAGCCCAGTAGTACTTCAATAAGCCACTGTAATAAGATATTTTATTATTATGGCTTTAAATGTCCTGCGGTGTACGGTAATTCAGATATAAAATAATTAAAGGCAATTAAAGACCATTATAGCAAGGATTACTTTGTGCTAATGACAGACTGTTTTACTCAAGGAAGAATACCTTCTAAAGTCATTCAGGGAACATGATACCTAGTCAAGGTGGAAAAACAAGAACATCTCTGAGATTTGAGCGGAAAGAAGCCAAAAAAGATGAGGACTTCTTCCTTCATCATGGTCTCCTTTTCATTAATCCCCAAATTATAATATATCTTGTAATTACTTAGATATTTGATTCATCAAAAAGAAGTATTTATAATGTACAGCTTTCTTATTGAAAGTGTATTCCTCAACATATAAGAAGTAAAGAAACAATTTTTTTTTGTTTTGATACTATTTCGGATCGCATAATGCTAATTGTAGTACTCTGTCAGCAAAACTTCTTAATAGAAAAGGTCTTTTATTTACTTTTAAGTACAACTGTGTATCTAAGATACTCCTTGTTAGGCTGTTGTCCTACTGAGATCCGCAGCTCTTGTCTCTCACAACAGGTTTCTCTGCAAGAAACCACCCATCAAGTTCTCCAAATTAGAGATTTTATCTTTTATAGATAAACATAAAAATGAAGGGTCTTGCAAATATCCAACAGGAGAGTTGTACAAATGTTAGTGCATCCAACTATATTAATTTATCATCGTTGAAAAGAATTAAGTTTTAACAATCTGAATGCAAATAACATTGCCAAAACCTCACCGTATAGCGATGCCAGAGGAAAATAAGACTTTCATAACACAGTCATTGGAAACTAAGTTGAAAATACTGTTAGTCCCTGAAGAATGCAATTGTTAACACAGTTTTTCTGTGAGGCATAAAGACAAGCATATAATTTAAATATTACTCTGTGAAAATAAGCTTTTTTTTTCTGTGTTTTCTTTCTGGCAGGCTTAAAGTGATTTTTCTCTGAGAAGTTTTTCAAACAAAAATAATAATAGCTAATCCCTGCAAATGGGCAGTAATTTCAAATTTTAGCAATAGTTGTGAAGAGAATCTCTGTATGGATTTCTCTCTGGAATCTTTTTGTGATCTCAAAACTAAGAACTGTAATTGCAAACACTACATGTAGTAAGAATGGCTAACTCCTGCAGAATTAAATCCTTTCTCTAGCTGTATTTTATAAGCTACAAGGCCATGACACAGAGCGGCAAATCCATAAACTTCCAGAAACTATGTAGAGTTCAGCAATATGGAGCAACCGGTGCAAATAATGTTACAAAATATTGAAGTAACAAAATATTGAAGTAACAAAACTGCATTAAAAATTTCCAAGGCCTCTTAGTGATGCTCTAAGTTTTGGGCACTACTGCAGAAGGTGTATGTGCTACAAAGTCCTGTACATCCTCTAATTTGTTCAAGATTTAACAGTATCTCCTGGAAGGAACAACATAGCCAATGTTTAAAGGATCTAAACATAATAAAACTTACACTGAGTTAAAAGAATCAGTTTTTTCTGCTTGTATAGATGAAGGAAAAGTGAAGCGTTATCTTATTGCGTTAGAAGGCAATACATGTAAACCATTTAAATTGCCACTATGTCAGCTGCAAAATCTCTGTCCTTATATCGTAATGCAAGTATTCAATTCCTGCAGTAATTCTTCAGGCAATCACTGTTCTCAGAAAATTCTTCCCTTATTTTGTAAAAAGTCATGAGTCTGGAAGTTGATTTTTTTTTCCCTTTAGGTGAAGAAATGGGCACAGGAAGCAAATACTTGATTCATTGTCAGTCCCAGAAAGAGAACATGTGCTTATCAGTATAATCACAGTTAAGGGGAAGCAACAGCAGCTGAAGGAATCTCTTTTTATCAGGTAAATTTTATATCTTCAACTAGAAATTGACTTGCCTACTCTTGCTTATATGCAAAATATTTTTTTTCTTTGCTCCTTATTGATTCAGTAATAAAAGGAAAAGAAGACATTTTTTATTATAACCAAAACATTCTGCTGCTGTATTTATTTAGGTAATTTGATACCTATTTTTATTATTTTTTTTGTACACTAAGTTGTTTTACAATGCTAAAAAATGGCTAAATAAGCTTTGAAAAACCTATTCTTAAATTGATAACTGCAGGGTCTCTAGTGAAACTCTCCAAGTTCTTCTGGCTTACACTTGATTTGCTTTAATAAGGGTTATGGGGAAAGAAAAACTATTGAAACTCCATTTTAAAATGCCTGGCAACAGACAGGTGGAAAAGACTTAGAATTACTATTTTTCATTACTGAGGGCCCCTTAGGACTGCTCTGGAAAGAATCCTGTCTACCTCAGATAAGAGTCTCCCAGCAGTTTAATGTGCCAATCAGTTGCGCTCAGCAGCCCGGAATCATCATATTGCAGCTATTGAATAGTTCCAGACCATATGCTCAGAAGGATGGGAAATGTGATACGTGTCACACTTCCAAAGAATGATGATGAAGAGCATTAATATGCTGATGAAGAAGGAAAAAAAAAGAGAGAGAAATCTTGAGGAGGCAAACCCACCTGTGTTACAGAGCCTGACAGATACGCTGTACTAATTCTTCCATTTCATACATAATTATAAGTCTGAGTCGCCGTGAGGTTTACATCACACTGAATTTACTTGCTCTCTTCCTCTCTTCTCCTCTGCTGTTAGGTTCTCTCTTCTGATTTTTAAGAGAGGAAAGAGTTAAATCAGACTCCAAATATCTGCAAAAGCAGCAACGAACTTTTATCTAGCTGGTAGCCTGGAAACTATGTGGATGCATTTGGGGTCTAATTGCTTTACAACAACAACTGAGTGTTGGACAACACAAGGCTGCTTTCATATTAAATAACACAATAGCAGCTTGAAGGAGAAATGCTGGTGAAGGTTCTGAGAAAATGGGAAAGCAAGAAGAAAACGCATTTTCATATATGTTTTATCCTTCCTAAAGCAAACGCAGTGATGTCACCAGGTAGCACCCACTGTGGTAGTGGATGGGTGAAAGAAAAGTGGGTCACAAGGAACTCATCTTCTAGCCAGCTTTTTTCAGGTGCCTTTCCCAGCGATCTTTAATCCACAAAACTGTAGATCAAATTAAGAGTTGGTATAAGCAGCTGAAATTCTAGCGAATTCTATGCTTACCACGGACAATCTTCACATCCCACCAATAGTTTGTAAATTCTGCTGAGCTATGTATTGGAGGACCAGAAACACAATATAGGAAGAATTTCAAATCCATTGCTTAAACTACCAAACAAAACACCTGGAACTGGTTGTGCAAATGAGCTCCTTTAATCTGTTAAAATGAATGTGCTTTTTGAGGAAACACGGAATCCTGAGTCGCTCAAATAAATAATTTTTAGTTTAAGCTAGCCATACCAACGTCTTAAAGTATATGGATGTATTTAATGATCTTCTCTGAGATCTTTATGGCAATAAATTTCCATAACATTGATGCAAATGCACTGCATTTGCCAGGATTGTGAGGCATAACAGATTGAACAGTGTGCTTTTTTGTAGAGAAATCAAATTCACAGATTCAGACAGCTTTTAAGAACTGCATTGCCTGCATTCTGAATAGAGATCTTAGTTTGGGAGGATGCTCTCGTCTCCCTTTGTCCTTCTAACAAAAGTCACTGATTAACAATGCATTCAATTTTTGTGTGATAAATTATGGAATTTTTCACATTTATTCTTATTAATGTCATCCTTTTGGCTTTCTGATTACTCATGAATATTCCTTGGTACTTTTCTCTATTCCAAACTAAAATTTAATGTTATGTATTATGTTCCATATGAGGTTAAGTTTCAGCCAGGCTCTGGTTGTATAGGGAAGAATGCAGATTATTATTTTTTAAATGTAAAATCTAAGCATGAAGCAATTTCTTACAAAGTACCACCTCCCTCTGACTTGTGATCATTGTGATTTGGTTATGATTCAAAAAAGAGATGCCCAAATGCTGATTTTGGATCAAAAACTCGTACCAAAAGCCTGCAAAAGAATAAGGTTCATGTGTTTATGTTTTGGTTTTCCTTCTCTTCTGAATTGTGCTATTGAAGAGAGACAGTAATGTCCATCCATTCTGCTCTTTAAAATTTATAATACTGCTGTCAGACTTAAGTTAACTTTAGTAATCAACCAGCTACGGTGGATTTATTTTTATGGATTATTATTAACAGAGTAATTGTTCTGCATTACAATAACAGAAGAAAGGCACTGTAACATTCTGCAGTATATACTACCTGTCCAGAAGAGTTCCTTCCTTTCCATCAGTACCACTGAGGAAATACTTTGTTTATCCCACTTCATGTTTTCTTCCTGGCCTCTGGTTTATGATAATATATTTTTAATCTCTATGGTGTGAAAGCTTTTGTAAGTGACTGATACTGAAACTGAACAGTCTTCTGCTTTAGGTGGTTTAGAAAAAAACCATGGAAAAGCAGATTCTTCTGTAACTTCAGCAGTGTTTACTTTCCCACTTGTTTTCTTGATTTCAGTTTTTTAGACTTCAAAAACGAAGTTAACTCTTGCGTTCTGTCTGCTACACTAGCAAATAACTACTTCAAACCAGTGAAAAATACAACCTATCCATTACTAAGTGGTTGTGTCTTCTGCAGATCCAGATGAGGGAGTCGGCTGCCCTTCTTGACTTGTACTTTCCAACAGTCCTTTGTCTCATCAGGTATTTCTCAGAAATGTGAAAGATATAGTTTGAAAAAGTCAGGTATTTCACCACAAAGTATACATCGTTTTTTCTTAATAAAGCTGATACAGCTGGTACGTGTTACTCACTTCGAGCTGAATTTAAGTGTGTAGTTGGCAGAATCTCTTCAGCACCCTGGTGAACCTTCCCTACCGCGTCGTTTTGAGGCTGCAGCGTGCCGCTTTGTGCTTACTTCCACAGAATGAGGTTGTTTTGGTTTTGGCAGACAAAGTGTCAGAATGCCTGGACTTCAATCTGTGTGGCTTAACACGTAGACCTTGCAGCTGCTACTAAATGTTCCTCCTTACCTTGCCATTTGTTTATTTCAACCACACAAAAGTTTGTCTTTAGCTGAAGAAAATACAAGTGTATAAATGCTGTAATTAGTTCTTTAAAACTAAAGAGTACGAAACAGGCTGGTAAAAAGTAGAAACGGTGCAGGTAGTTTGTGTGCGGACAGCTTTTTTCTGCAACAAGGATTAAAGGTGTTAAATTCCAGTTCCAATCAATATAAAAAGTAGTCTGGCTGTTGCTGGACCTGGCAAACTTTTTCATCAGTTTTGGCTTCAATCTGTAGTGAGACATGTTTACCAAAACAATTTCTAAATGCTTCTCTTATCAAAAAGAAATTTTCATTCTTTTGGATAAAAGTTGCCTATCTCCTAAACTGCATTATTTAAAACTGAGAGAGAAAGCTGTTTTCTTTCAGCTCCTTTGAAAACTTCCCAGGAAACTTTCTTTAAACAAAATATATTCTCTTTGATTCAAACGAGCCTGCTTTCTACACTTAACAAAGTATCATTTTAATACTACAGTTTTTAATTCTATTTCCATTATCACATTAACTCTAATCCTACCAGAGCTTCCGATGTGACTGATTATTGGAAACGTGGCTTTCTCTTAAACAAGAAATCTGAACTGTAATGTTTAAATCTGCTGTGTGCTTGTTAAAAGACCAGTTGCTCCAGATATTAGCTACAGAGCCGGGGTGCAGGTACCAGAACAACACACAGCTGCATCCTTGCTGTCCTGTTCATCTGAGCCAGAGCAGTCGCTGTGTTCCGGGGCTGACAATAACACAAGAACCCCGATCCCCTCTACGTTAGAGAAAAGCCTGTTACGTTGACCCTTGGCTCTGCCCTGCCGCACAGAAACGACAGGCGTTAGGCTGCCGATGTAAAGCAGCATCTCGCTGCCTGTATCTCGCTGCCTGTATCTCGCTGCAGTTGTCCGTCTTCCTGACCGCTTTCTTGCACTTTTGACTTTGCTGGGAATGCGACCTGGCAAAACACCAGCCATGCCTTTCTGCCAGTTCCTTCCTCAGTTCTGTTTCCCCAGAGTGAAATGTAAATGTGATTATAAGAGCAGTTATTGATATGTTTTCTTCATTTTGAGATTGGAGCATCTCATTTGGCAGCATTTTAAGTGTGTTTCCTAGCTCAGATGGTAACTTTTTATAGCGGGAAGGAGTTTTGTGTTGGAAGGTGTAATTCCATACCAAACAAATGAAGAAAAGTCAAATTGTGTTCTCATTTCAAGGCAGTTCATTAGTTAACCCGAAAATTGAAAGACTTCAACAGGACATACTAGAAGTTGTTGGGGTTTTTTTTAAAGTTATTCCAGGTCAGCCTAGTTTGAGGTTACTTTATGAGTACAAACCCAAAATTTAACAGAATTAGTGTTTTACACTGTCATGGTTTTTCTTCATAAAAAGAGTAGCAAGTGGAGTCGTTCTTCTATTTATTTAATATTGAGGTAGCACGACTTTTTACTTTTTCTTGCTACATGAACATGAGGGACATTGTAATTAGCACTGTTACCAGAGCATTAATGCTCAGTGATATGGGTTCCTCATTTTAACTTGGGAAGGAGAGCTATCAAGCAGCATTTTCCCTGTGTATTCCACAGGCACAGAATCACCCATTTGACCAGTTAGGTATGCAGGTACGGTATTTTAGGAAAGACTACCCTTTGCTTTTCAGTAATTTTGTGCTTATTCTCTTTTCTTTTGATTACAGAGCCATA
Source organism: Neomorphus geoffroyi (assembly GCA_033558235.1). Lineage (NCBI taxonomy): Eukaryota > Metazoa > Chordata > Aves > Cuculiformes > Neomorphidae > Neomorphus > Neomorphus geoffroyi. The sequence goes on along the minus strand of JAUMJM010000045.1, from coordinate 6,519,291 downwards.
CTGATTTAGATTACATTTAGGAGGAAAACAGGGCTGTGGGGTAGGATCACTACGCTAGGCATCAACAGAGAGCTAAATGTATAGAAGTTTTCTGTAAGATGCAATGAAAAATTGCACTGCTCTGTGACTTCCGTTCACCTCCCATTTCATCTAGCTGTTTACACACATTTTCCCTCCATGAGAAAAGCAAGATGCTTTGTCTCAGAATGAACTGTTCATTCACTTCTTACTTCTCAAGTACCTTGGTTGATGATGGATCATACTGAGTAGGGAGTTACCTGCTGTAGTAAAGAACATCTGGGTCCCATTGTCAGCCTTTCAGGTACTTTTTCAACTATTTGACCAAATGTGAGCTAGGCAGCTGTTTGCAGTGTTTGGCAAAATGGATGTCTGAATGTGCCTCTTTAGGCTCTGCCAAACAGATGTCTTTAATGGTAGTGGGGTATCTTGTGTGTATGGACAGTAGGGGTAGTGCAGACAATGTCAAAGGCAAATTGGTTTTTATGTATTTGGTACTGTATCAATGACATTTTAATGACAGGTTAATTGCATATGGATTGTGAGTTATAGTATGGTCTATACATTCTTTCTTCACTCTGTTCAATGCTACAGCTCTATTTTTGTCATTCTTTCTCAGACAGCTACAATGACTGTGGAGAGTTTTTTGTTTCTTGATAACATTGTACCTATATGTTTGTTATAAAAGTCAAGATGAGTGGCTTATGGCTTGTTCTTGGAACAAAAAGTAGTAAGATATGTCTCCTCAGGCTGAGTTTGAGTTCCTCACTACTGTCCCTCCTGCATAGGTGAGAGATGTCTAACCCTAAAGAAAATCCCATTGTGTAAGACAGGAGAGTCAAACCCTCAGCCCATGGGCTGAATCCTGCCCTCCGCTTTGTTTTATCTCGACCAGCACCAAGCTCATTGCTCCTGCCAGCGTGCCAGTCACAGGTCCAGCGTTACGCGCATTACACTGCAGGAGCATAACAGCAGGAGTCATGAGTTTGAAACTCCTGGCGTAAGAGGAGCAAACTTGTCACTAGGCTTTATCCTGACCCTATGGTCACCAAACGCCCTGAGCCCAAGCCACAGGTACTGACAGTAAGGGTTGGGACTTCAATGTTAGCTGAATATTCTGTGAGAAACTATTTCACATTGAAAACTTTTGTGTGTTTCTCTCAGTCACTGTTAGCGAAGAAGTACAGTGAGATGTTCTGGACCAGCTGGCCTTTAAAAACTGCAACAACAGAAGTTTTATTTTGACCATATCACCAACAGGACACGCGGTATTCAGTTTCATCTTTCCTAGTTGGCTCTATGCTTAAATGTGCCATTTGATGTCACTGGAGTTGTATGCCGACATCAGAAATGGAGCTCAACGTCACATGCAAAATCACCGCCGCAATGCTGGCTGTGTGAGGAGACAAGCGTACACTTATGTAAGGGTGAACTGGGGTTTAGGTTTTTTGTTGGGTTTGGGTTGGGGTTTCTTTTGTCTGACTTATAAAAATACATTTTTTATTTAAACAGAATCAGTGATGATGCAAAAAATTACAATTGCTTTGTTTTATAGAAAAAGATTCCTATTGTCTATACAAGAGACAGCCTCGTCAGACAAATTCAGAGCAAGCTCCAGGTGAAAGGAAGAGCTTTAAATAACATACGTGTGTGTCAGGTTCTGAGAGAGTTAAAAAATGAGGGTCACAATATTTTGTCACAATTCAAAAACTTACAAGAGCCAAGATTATTATCTGTCTTGAAATTATGAAGTACCTTGTTATGTATTTACCCTATAGTGTATTTGTAAATGTTTTTTATATAGCTCTAGTATGCCATGATAAAATAGGATTTCAAAGATAAACTGGTTGCAAATGTTAGTAGTTTGGTTAACTCTAGCCAGATGAAGACTGCTTTTAAGGTAGTGTTACTCTTTTGTTGAAGTTTAAGACAGAGCCCTAGGAAGATTGATGTAGTTAGGAAAATAATAATGTGTATAAAACTATAAAATACAGAGCTTACATTATAAAACAGCATAAAAAATGAAAAGTTATTTTTAAGTCATATTGCACAGGGGTTTCTGAATATAATTCCATTCACTCTTACTGAGACAAAAATATACTGTGTGGCCATATGAGACATTGCTTACAGATACGGTGAATTCTAATAAATCTGACACTTCAGCTTCCAGATAATATTTTGTGTATAGAATCTACTAAATCCATCTTGTTGAACTTGATTGAGGGTCCAGTACCTTGGTAATTTTCTATTCTATGTCCTATTTTTAGTAAATACTCGTTTTTAATATTTAAGTATTAGAATAGAGGAGATAAACACCAAATGTTCAAAAATTGTAGATAATTGAGATAAAAATCAGTAAGAGTGACCAAACTACCATAATTTAGATCCCCCACTGCAACACGAAAAGCTCTTTATTTCAACACAACCCTAACGTTTTTGTTTATTCTCTCTTTGGGGAAGACTACGTATATTTTTTATATATTTATATATTTTTAATATATATTTAGGCTATTTCTATGTGGGCAGCACAATCAGTAATGAGAGTTAAACCACAAAACCTGTGGCTAACTTCAGCATCGAGAAGTTAATTGCTTAGGGCTCTGCACAGGTGAGGCGTAACCTATTGAGTGAAACTGCTGGTACTGAGGAGCCAACACCCACCCCACAAGAGAACTGAGTGCCTGTGAGCTGCTGGAACAAATTCGAAGCATTCCTGTAAGTTCAGATGAGCAAAATTTGTAAATTATTGTAAAGAGTTGAGGCCCTGCACCTGAGCTTGTGCAAAAATGTGTTTCCGTGTGTATTTTGTTGAATATTGTATTTCATTTAAACCTGGAAGGACAGCTATTTTCAGAGCATTTCCCTGTGATGGCTTCGTTAAGAATCACATTAGAGATGTAGAACAGTGGGAAAAAAAGGAGAAGGGGCTTGAGAAGTGATTCAATTCCAGAAGCGAGCAAATATAGTGGAGGACAAGTGTCTTCTTATTGTTTTGGCTGTATTTAAAATTGTTCAGTACAGAAATATATCACTTCATGGTATATTTTCTCAATCTTATCTTTCAAGACAGGGTAATCTGAGTGGTTTAGCATATTTAAGCTTTTAATTGATCCATTTTTAATTTTGAAATTGAAGTTGCTGTTAATCCAGAAGGCAAAACCTTACCATGACCTACCTCTGAGTGAATCAAAACATTACGTGCAAATGACTCAAGGTGCCACTTGTAAGAACTATAGAAGTATTATAATTTGCTGTAACAGACTTGTGTACGGAAATAAAAACTGTAACCTGCCATCTGGTGGAAAAAAATAGAAAAGCTATAACATAAACCTCATAACTAAAGACTACACCTGTTTTCAACTTGCTAGTAATGTAGAGCTAGCACTGCACATTTCTATATAGAGAACATATTACAGTTATATTGTTGACTTCCTTACTGGGTACCCTACAAGAATTTTTTAGCCCTTTTTGCTTCAATGTAAACAAGATAAAATAATTCGTTATCTTGTGCTCGTTTGATTTGATGACCACAAATAACTCACGACAAGGGTAGTAGATTTAGTAGCTGAATGATAGCAAAGTTAAACTCAATATCAAAATATGTAAGCAGGAGAAAAACTTTTTGGTGTGCGTGGAGGGAAATAAAATGTTTCTATTCATTTTCTGTTGTGAAGAGACTTAACGCACTATTTTACCACGTACAGAAACTGTTGTCAGACTGTTAACAGCAACAACAAAACTCCCTTGTCATCTAACTTACTAATTTCCATTGTCCTTACGTATTGTTTTCAATACCTGCTGTTAATATACATGTATTTTAGTCTTTTCCTAAAGAAGCTGAGTTCTCTCCTGTGTTCACCAAAACGTAGTTATGAAATGTTTAAAATCGTCCTGAATACACCTGTAGATAAGATGGGCCAGTCTTTGTACTAAAATAATATGAATGGTCACACCCTACAGCTACCGATTTAAATAGGCAGAAACTCATCTTTAAGAAATACTTATTTTGCTAAACTAACTTCTAGTTTACGTAGTTGCATTCTTAAAATCTGTAGTGACATTTAGCATGGATTTGAGAAATCCCTGTGTCGTATGTACTCTTGTAACGTTTTCACTTCAGAGAAACTGCAGGTGTGAAACAGAGCTTTTGTTTTGAATTTGAACCTTATATCAAATTACCGATTATGGAGGAACACTCTTATTAATGGGAGAAAGGGCTTGAAGACAGAGGAGAAAATATGAGTGGTTTGTACCCAGAATTGTCCTTCAGCTGCACAAAAGGTGAACGTGATTATTCACCACAACTGTGCCCCCAAACCGCTCGCTCCTTAAACAAATTTTTAACATTGGATGGGTCATTGGAAAATGTTGGTGTTATTGCTACGCTCATGTAACGTTTGGGAATGGATTGACTGCAACACAGTCCTGCTAAATCTTAGTATTTTAAAGATTAATGCAATGCTTTTGTCTATTTTATATTTTCATTTTCAATTTGGAAGTTTTAGTGAGTTGGTAAAATAAATTCCACTCTACCACCGATTTTTATAACCTGAGTGCAGCCTTGCCTGTATTCTTCTTTTTCAATGTAAACAAAACTTAAATGTTGTTATAAATCACTGCATTTGTGGGTAAATAGTAAAAATGCATGAAAATAAAAAATACTGTCACGAGTAAACATCATATTACATCATATTACAAGTTTATATTTTCTTCCTTTCTAAAAATAGTTCATACTTCACTTTTACGTTGTCATAAATTCCTTATAATACTTTTACATCGAAACATTGTTCCCAACTGATTTTCAAAGTAATCTTTGTTAGTTCTTAATTTAAATTTTATTTAATTTGAATGACATTTGAGTGTATTTAATTAAAGCAAAATAGATATTTCTAACAATGACAAAAGCACCATACAATATTGCTTGCTAAGTAAAACTTGTGATTCCCCTCCCCCCCATTCTCAGGTGTGGTCTATGTGGTTTTGAGGAGAGTTTGTTTTATCTGGTTTACTTTCTGCAAGTCAGACTTTCAGATAGATTTCTGCAATTTTGTGCCATAGAAAAATACTCCAGGCTCTCTAGGGAAAGCTATTAAAACAAAATATGCTATTAGAAAGGAATGAAGGTGGATATTGTTAATAGTTTCTTAATTTTCTTAATATAATTTGTTACAATGTGCTTTTTATAGTAGATGACAGATTAAATTAAGAAAATTAAAGTAATTGGGTTCACCAGTTCTCCAAATTTGCTTAAATATAAAGCTTGTACCCCTTATGTTGACAGCATGCTCGGAGGAAATAAAGCAAGGTAGATATGATAGGAAAACATAAAAAATTATTGATTAAACCCTCTGGGAACTGTGGTTCTACAGTAATATTCAATCATGTCACCTGTAGTACACTAAATGAGTTCTAAAAGTTTTTAATACTCTACGTTACCAAATAAATCACGGTAAATCACTGACTGCAGCAGTTCCCTTTTAATCTGGAATGTTGCCATAACAAGGGTTATATTCTTCCATTAGAGTTATGCTTTTGAAAATATGGAAGGAAAAAGTTCTGAACTTTGCTTTTAGGAGAAAAATTGCACTTAGAACTGGCAAACTGTCGCGGCTGCCTGGATGCAGTGAGGGTCAAGTGTGCATTTTGATAAGAACAACGTAGCCGCTGGTTTTTAATTGTGACAGGTCCCACAGCGGGGCCAACAGTACCGTGCGCGCTTCAGCTGTTCTCTTTGGGCACTTTTGCTGATAAAGGTTGCAGCTAAAGGCTCAATTCTGCTTTCATGTTAGACAAGTGAAAACAAGCAATAAGGCAGTGAGGTAAACTCTCATGTTTCTATTTGAATTTATAGCTTGGACTACTTTGAGAATAAAAGTCCTTTTGCTACAAACTGAGCAAATATGGACTGAATATCTTTGAGATTAGAAATGTGAATTAGCAGCAATTTTTACACCATTTTCAATGTGCTAGTTACTTCATATTATAAAGTAGTTATAGCAGCAGCATTTAATTAGGGCTTCTCTATAAATGGGATTAATAGCCATGTTGAATTTATGGTGTGTTAACTACCCACGTTAATTTGCTGTGTGAAAACATCTGAAGCTGCTTAGTAATCTCCTATGAGGACTTTCACTTTAGGCACTAGAAGGGTCCACATGGGAATTTAGCAAGAGTATCAAATACACAGTAGATAAACAGTCTACCAAATAGTCCTTAGAAGAAACTTCTCCGTATGAGCTTTCAGCCATCAGAACTTGTGTTTGCTGAGATATTCTGTCCTTTGGGAGAGATGGAAATGCCCAAAGTCTATGTTGATCCAAATATTAGTGTAAAGGTTTCAGTATTTAAGGTGCTGGTGCAGTTCACAGTATCACAGTATCATAAGGTTGGAAAAGACCTTTGAGATCATCGAGTCCAACCTATGACCCAACACCTACACCTACTCCTACTTGTCAACTACACAAGTTCAGTATTAAAAAGTTTGGGATTTTTCCCTTGCCCATTAAATATTGTTCTAAAACAGAGGTGATTCATTTTGGAGATTATAATCTTGCTCTTGTCAGTCTGAACTATTTATGAAACCATTTTCTAATGGTTTAATAAATACATCATTAAGTATCATCAGGAGTCAATTAAATGTTCCAGACCCAGAAATTATGTGAATTCCAAACGTGCTTAGTTCTGATTTCTCTGTAGTAGAACTGAAGCATCTGTGTGCCTTTTGAAGATGGAGGATATAGACTCGGGACCAGCCTTAGTATGGTTTAACTCTTCTTGTACCATAATTCATTATTTCAAATAGCCTAACCAGTCATTGTAACCACTAACAGGCAAACAAACAAAACCCCTAAAGTCAACAAACAAAACCCAGTGACAGGAAACATACCACCAGGTTAATCCAGCAGATTTATATAGACAGACAACTCCTAAGCTTGGAAAATGGTTTGTTTGTATCGCTCACATAATAGATATGAAAGTTTGTCAAACTGGTTCTTCTGCTTCTTCAGCCCAATATAGTCTGTAACACTGATGTAGCAAATTATTAATCTAAATATTTGGCTTGTCCAAAAATCAATACCTTTTACCTGAATGGTAAAGGTATGAAATTTTGCCTTAATTAGTGTGCAAATCTAATATAAAATTGGGAAGCAAACAATAATACTGTTATGGCAGTTAGAAAAGTTAACTGAGAAGATTAAGCATGAAAATAATGCTTGAAATCTAAATTTCATTTCAATTGGTTTCAGTCATTGTGATCGCTTCAGATCACAATTTTAACTGTACTGTGTAGAATTCCTTCCTTGCCATGAGCTCACGTATTTGGGAAGGATTTCATGAAGACTTGTTACTGCACAACATGTTGTCTCTTCTCTTTTCCCCCTTCAGGCCCATTACATTGCCATGGATTTGTTGCATTGCTTCACAGCCTATATCTTTGCAATACAATCCTGTTAAAAATCGTTGCCTTTAAAAATTAAGCAACATTCTATAATGGTTTTGGTTGGTTTTTTTTTTACTAACTCTCATTTTTCTGAGCATGTCTGTTGGTCTTGTGCGTTTAAACACTTAATTCATTTTCTTTTTCGAGATCTAGTGATGATATTCTTTGGAGCTGATGTTTCCACAGGAAAATTCAATTGTTTTTGTAGCATAATATGTAGTGCATAATAACTTTGATAATTAACCCAGTGTTTGGCAGCATATTAGAAGTGATGTTTAAGGATTACAATTTAATTATTTCTTATTGCAGTTTCTTACAAACTTACAGCTGAGTGAAGTTTTCTTCTGTTTTCCTAGAGATCCTGAAGGATCTTAAATATCAGGTCAGTTTTCCATAACTTGGAATATTTCTAGTTTTGCTCACATGATTAATGTGTCATTTGCTATTTAACATTAATAATATGATATGAAATGAATATTTAGTACTGAACACAGGCTAGTCTTGATATCTAATGCTACCTCCGTGCAGAGGTAGGTCTAAGATCTAGGAGCAAAGATGATTAATTATTGCAATGAGAGATGTATTAATTGCCTAAAAGTATTTGGGCTATGAGGGAAGGGAAATTTAGAAGCTGCTATGTTTGAAATTAATATCAGGTACAAAAATGTGGTTGAGGAGCTGGACTTCAGTTGTAAAATGTAAGGAAATGGGGTTGATGTATTTTCTTGTTACACACTACATTCTACAGCTGAAATCAGGGAGAATCTAGAGGCCTATCTAAATAAGGAGTAATATTTCCTTTGAATATAAAATAGTAAGATTTTGGTAAATCAAATAGTTTCGCATTTTCTAAAATGTCTTATGTTTATAATGTACAATAGTAAACGCCCTTAAATAGTAACTGTACCTAATTATTGTGGCCAGACTATTTCTGCTAATGGAAATAAGCTGTTCCAAGTTGTTGCCTTCTCAATTACTCTACTCGATTACTCCTACCCTTAATCTCAAACGTGCTCTATCCCCCTGTTTCGAGAAGCTTAACAAAAATTGTAGTTCAGAAGCACCACAATTTCTGTTTTTGTTCATGGATCTTAAAAGCTTAATTATATAAAATAACTATTGATAGTATCTCAGCACGGAAGAACATTAGTAGGGCTTACTGGAAAGAGCCTTTCCAATATGTTATTAAGGTTCTTGACAGTTGATCCACCTCTTATCTTTAAAAGAAGGTTTTCTGCCAGTCCCTATAAATACAAAACCTCAAAAGGCTATTGATGGTGGCTATGAGGGAGAAGATGCAGAATGTGCTTAAGCCCTGTTGCTTCTCCCGAATTTTGTAATGTGAACTAATTTTAGGAAGAAGTAATCATAGATTGATGTTCATCTCAGTAGTGAATACGGAACTAGGAGGGCAAACATTGGCTGTAACATCTTATAGATCAAGGTTTCAGTTGGATGTGTTTTGCTTTACTCATTTTTCAACGTTAGCTTAGAAGGTGAAACTGCGGAGACCTTAGCTGATGTATAATGTGAATTTGGTATCGCAGTCAGTTGTGATTTCTGGGTATTTATATTGAAATATTTGCATAATAGAGCAAGAGAAAGTTCTGTCCTTCTGCTGAGTTGCCTGCAAGATACACTTAATGGTTAAGCAAACACTTTATTTTTATATCTGTTCATATCTTTCTTCAGATAGTCATTTCCATAGAAGTTTCAAAATGTCAGCTTTCTAGGAGGAAAAGATAACTTTCCATCTTAATGACCCCTGAATCTTTGTAAAATTCCTTTAGAGAAATATTTAGAATATTCTTTATTCACAGAAATTAATGATCTAGCACTCCAACTCTCAATGGTGTTCTTGGGCACAGGAAAGCATTATTGTATTTACTTTCACTTTAGCGTACAATAACTCATTTTTAGCCTCACTGGAACGATCTAAATAGTCCTTATTTCGTTACACAATTACTGCTCTCAACTTGCTGAGGAATATGCAACTGACAGTTATGGATACGTTCAATCTGTGAGAGAATAGCAACTATAATTAAGAAACATATTATAAGAACACCCAGAATAATGTCAGAAATATTACTTGTTTTCTTTCTTTAGCACTTATTCTGTTTGACAATTTGTTTTTTCCTTATCTTTACTTCCAAAAAATATCACTTTCAATTCTTAAAAAAAACCCCAAACAAGCAAACCAAAACTATAAACCCCCTTTTCTCTGTTTTTTTTTTGGGGGGGGAGGGAGGGTTATTAGGGGAGTTTGTGTAGGAGGTAGAGAGGCAAATATGAACATGAAGAAAAAATTATAAAACCATTCAATATGTAAAGAGATTGGAGATATTTAATATTTGAGTGAATAAGAAACAGATTTAATAAATTATAAACAGAGCTAATATGAGTTCAGAAAAAAAAAGCCAAAACATAGAAAATGAGAAGTAGCCAGAAGCTTGAGCTGATGTTTTTATTCAATATTTTTATGGAGTTGTTAAAGAAAAGCATGTGACACATCCTATAATAGCACATGTTCTGATTAGTCATGTGGCTGAATGCTCCTTTTTGTTTTGCTCTGAAATAGATGAGCAGCACTGCAGAACTTTTTTTTTTTACTTTTTCTTCTGTTACTGGGGAAAATTATACAAATAAAGAGAAGCTTGCATTTTTTTCCCCTGGAATCTTAGTTGAAGATCAGTGTGGCTTATGAGATACTGAATTGTTTCAGCAGGTATTTTGCTCCCATCTCTTTGTTCAGGTAATGTTACTGAAAGTTCAGGCTTAGAAATCTTGAGAAACGAGGCTCCGTACGTCCTTATGAGATAGATCTCATTTATTTCTCTCAGGTTACAAACAGGGGAGCTGAAAACAAGCTGGCTTAGGAATATAATTCAGGTGAGCAATTAAGATCTGTAATAGTGTTTCATTAATTGCTTGTGGCCAGAGCATCACACGAGGTTTCAGTTATTTCCCCGATCAGCTGGCAAGGATGGATATTCAGGTGACAAATTGCCCTCACAATTGGGGGAGGGGGAGGAAGTGTTGTTACATTATTATTCCTACAATGTTATCAGAGGAACTTCCATTTACTATTGCCAAATGAAGACATTTCTCATAGCTCGGTAGTAAAATGGGCAAAGGATATTTGAAATGAGCCAGTTATATGCAATTTATTAGTGCAAGTCAGAACTCCCTTTGTTTTTTTTTTCCCCTTTGACATAAACATGCAGCCTATGCAGATTCAAACTTTCTTGCAATTCAAGTAACTTCTACAATGGAAGAATAAGCTTCTTAACAAGATTGAATTTGCTATTGTGCAAGTTACAGGCTGAACAAACAGAGATTGGGCAAGTTTCTGTTCATTCATGTGCCTCCTTTAAAAAAACAAATACCGGTTTAATATAAATGGAAATGAGGGCAACGTTATTGTGAACGTAAATCTTGATCTATTGTAACCTAATAATGAAAGCCACACTGTTCAAAGCCTAGATAAATGAAATAAAGTCATCGGGTAGCTCTGGGTTTTTTTTAATAAGCATACGAATCATCACTTTTAGCCAAGATTTTTATCCTTTTATTTGCTTAATATAAGTTTTGGAAAACATTATTTATGGGAAAGCAGGTTTTTGTATCAAAAGAAAAGCACATCATCCTCTTGAATAAAAGTATAATTGTTTCTGGAAAAAGATAAAAATCATGTGGCAAGATATTCCAAGCTGACTTCATTAAATTTAATATTTATATAACCTTTAAGCAGTCAAGAGACTATGCCTAATGACCGTCAAATAACAGCTTGACCTTTATTGAATGGAAGAATAGTAGCATGCTTACAGGAGTTTCATTTCAACAGCAACTTAGTGCTGAATTTCCTTAGGTTATTAATGTACAGTAAGCACACCGAAATTCATCCTGAGCCTCCAGATGTATTATTTACATTAAATAAGTCCTACAAAACTACAGGATAGTGTTTAAAAAGGTTTTAAAAATTCTATTTGGATGATCTTGCTCCTAATTAAATGTGAAGTGTTATTAATTTAATAAATATTAGAAGGGGTACATATGCAAATTAGCCTTTGCCACATCCAAAATCTTTATGTTAATTAGTAGTTTGGTAGTTTATATGTGTATGCAAAGTCTAAACATACTGTTGGGGAGTTTTTTATGTCTTTTATAAAGTAATTCATCATACTGTCATATCGGTTTGAAATAATTATCAAAGTAAGCTTGAAAGATTAAGATTAAATACTTTCAAAATGCTTAGACTGAGGTGTTTTTCTCAAATATACAGCAGAAGGACAAATAATATTTGAATTTTACTGGGCCTTTTTTAATATAGGTTTGAAAAAATAGTAAAGCAATTACCAGTATGAGGCTTGTTTTAAGATATTATTGCCAGGTCAGGTTTCTAGTATACAGGCAAATATAAAGATTCCTGTAGTTCACTTGATCAAAGTGTAAAGAATGTGGCTGTGAGGTGTAAAAAGGCAAATTCAGAAAGGATTTGTCCGTTTTGTATCTGAGGTGTTTTTTGTTGTGTGTTTTGGGTTTTTTTCTGAAAAACTTACTTTGCACAAATACCTCCGTAATACACGGCTGTAGGGATTTCAGTAGCTTTGTCTCCTCTGTTTCACTGGAAATCTGTGGGAGTTTTATCTGTCATTTAGGATTACTCTTTATTTTAAGGCATAACACAAAGCTGGATCCTCCTCGGAAGAAACACCGTTGCAACAACAGGAACAGCATAATACTTTAATCTGGATGCTGCCCTGTTTGTGGACACCAGCTGGAGTTCTGAAATCTGGCTGGCGTTGTCTAACGCAGTCTACTAGATTAGACTGCACAGCAACAGATATTTAGGGGTTTCTGTTGTGTGGTTTGGATTATTTTTTTTCCTTCTGTAATGCTGAGGGTTTTTTTAAAAGGTATCTTCTGTTCCCTAACTGATTTGGGGAACCAAAGTAAACATCGTTTTTGCTGTTGCGAGACCCAAAAGAAATTTGCCATTTGAACAAAAAATTGAAACCTGGAGTTTGTTGGTTTGGGGATTTGTTTTTTCCTCACTAAGAGGGGAATCAAATCCAGATATCTGCCCCTCCCTTGGCTTTAAAACAAACTATTTTAATTCCAAATGGAAATACCCAAGATCTGATTCTTTTGCTCATTTCAACTTTATGTACTAACCCTGTACTGATCTTGCTGTGTTCAGGGAAATGATGAGTGAATATAAAGTCTTAATTACATTTACGAAATGCAAATACAGAGCCAATGGAGGGCATATGTCTACATGTACTTACGTGCTTTCAGAATGTTTTATAAAACAGGAAAAAAAACCCCAAACCAATATTAAACTCAAACCCAAAACATACAAGTGACTCTGAAAATCCTGTTGAGGTCCACATGCATTTTTAAACACTTAATGACTATGAAAAATCTTGACCTAAAGCCCTAGCTGACAAATTTGTTCGGTCAGAAGGTATCATTACGTTTTTCTTTCAAGTGCCAGGACTACAACTTCTGCTCAACAAATAAGAATAATGAGGGGAAAATATGTGATGAATAAGCTGCACAGCTGAAGTTCCTGAAAGCTGACGTGAATATAGCACACAAATATTGAAAAAGTATGATTTCTTGTTTGTGCAAAGCAGGTTACAGATCACTGTCAGAAACAACTCATGTGCACTTAGCTTCCTTCCCCCTGCCACCTTCTAAAATTCTGTGCATAGCTTAAATATATATCCTGCTGAAGATCAGCACTAAAAATGCTGTAAAATTTGCTTGCTAGTTTGGGGGGGTTTTGTAGTTTAACTTGGGTATTTTTAATTTATAGGGTTTTTAATTCATGACTATATTAATAATCTTAAGTACCCTCAATTAGCCTTTGAAGACTCATCAACAACTGTAATCATGGTCTAAGATTACAATCCCATGTTTCCCTGTGGGAAGATGCAGCTAGAGCTCTTCACACTTCCTCTGTTACATGGCCGGGCCTGAAGAAAGGCTGGTCACATTTTTCTAAAGTAGTCCTTCTCTGATCCTAACTTATCTATTGCCTGCCATGCTCTTCATTTCAGTGATGAAATCTGACTTCTGGAATCCAGGAGTTATATTGAAGAGGAAGATAAAGATGCTTATTAAAATGAACTAGAGGTTAGTTCATTTTAAAGGCCTGAGGAAGGATTATTAAGGAGCTGATTAAGTCAATTAGGCTGCTTAGGGAATCCTTTTTGCTGTGTTGTTGTTAGCCAGGAACCTTAATAGGACAATTAGGATTAATTAAAATCAGCCTGATTGATTAGGATATATAAACCTGCATGAGAGACATAGTTGTGTGGTTGTGTTTGTGTAGTCTGTGAAGGGGAGGCTGTGAATGCTGAGGTTCTTGTTTCTGAAACTTTTATCTATATACAGATCCAAAAGCAGGTTGCTTTAAGGGGACAATTGGTTTTAATAGTGATGTTTTGTGTCAGTGAGATTAAGTTTGCGTGTCCCTAGTGGGATTCACAGGATGTGGGACTGAACAACAAAGCAGCAACTGATGTTTTTCTGCAGATATTTGTGAAACTACACACGTGTGGAAAAATCCTCTGCTTTGTAGAATGGTGTGCTTTTAAACTGACTATGGTCACTTGGGACCAAGCAGCAATGATAGGTGGATGAAAATTGTAAAGTGAGGGAGGAGGGCTCTAAAACTGGGCATTCTGTACTGCCTTTTCTAAGAACGCCTCTCAGTGGACGTAAGCTCCCAAGATAGGTAGCTGAGTGATCAAAAATCAGCTTCCACGTGCATAATGACCATCGGACTGTGCTCATGTCTTCTGGGTGCTTTTAAATGGACGATGTCCCAGAAAATCTGAATAATTCTGCAATGGCTGTTTGAACTGCACCAATAGTACAGTTGATAGATGCAACCACAAGGTCCCGCAGCCCTGGAATTTCAACCATTTCCAATGGAATACAAATGCATGATAGGAAAGCACGTGGTGGAGAATGGCCACGTGGCTTTCCATTCTCTGCTAATGGTGGTAGGGTGTTAAGTCTTTTGCTCTTTCAAGGTACAAGCAAAATCTCTTATTCAAGGCATACTCTGCTTTGCCTGCTTTTCATATGTTGATTCATTTTTGTAACTTCTGGCAAATTTTCTGTTCTGATGTCTGGCTTTGTCTCTTTGAAACAGCTTTTCTCTGAAAGAAACCCATCTCCTGTGGAAAAACTTATCCAAGGAATATGCCTTAAAGCGTCCTCTGTTTTACTGCCAATGAACATAAGTAGCTGCAGAATTTGTTCTGTTTCTTTATCCAAAATTTTCTTGGGCATCTATGTGGGAAAACATAACGAGTCTTCACTAGATATCAGCAAGGCTTTAATCAGAAACAGCATTTCTTTGTTCTAAGCAGCTGGATCCTAGGCAAGCATCGTCAGTCAAAATTTCTTTCTTCAAGTGCTTCAAAGAAGCTGTTATTTATTAATGAGGGAGGTAATGAACTAATCTTTCAAAACAATACTTAGAAGCATCTCTTCACTCACTACACTGCTGAACTAGTGCATGTCTAGGTAAGTGTGCTATCTCAGGCTTTATTATTCCTCTTACTGGAAGGATCCATTTAAAGACCTCTTTTTCTGCCTTATTAAGGAATATCTTACTCGGATGTCAGTCCAGAGCAGAATCAGCTTTTCACATTGCGATTTGAAAATGTTTAGGTTCTTGACTTATATCTCATCCTGGTAGAAAATACCGGAGGAATCTTCATGTTCGATAAATACTATTCAGCAAAATTCAGTGTTTAACTAAATAACATATTATCATGTGGCATGCACTCTCTCAAGTGATCACTACAACCCTGGGATGCCTCTTAAGAGCAGAAACTCTGCAGATTACAGATACTGATATATAAGGAATGAGACAAGCAGAAGATAGTAGTGTCACTGAAAAAAAAATCTTGTACTCTCTTAATCCGGAAAAATATTTGTGTATGTCAGGGGCTAATACTCATTAAGACTATCCTCGATCATCATCTATGATGGCAAAAGTAATCAGCCACAATATTTTATTTTTTAAAAAATTTTAAATTATATTGGAGTAAATCTTAGTAGAATCCTCTCAACTGCAAGATATTAAGAAGATGCTAGATGTCATCTATTGCTTTTTTTCCCCATCTCCTAATATCTCATCTTATTCTGAGAAGCTCCTGTGTATGGTTGTGAAATGCCTCAAAAATTATAAATCACTTCCGGGGATTTTAATTGTGCTTGTCTCCAGGTTGCTCATCAGAGTTACTATCTGGCCATCTTTTCAAATGAGAAATGGCATCTTGGCCTGTATCAGACCCAGCGTGGCCAGCAGGAGCAGGGAGGTGATTGTGCCCCTGTGCTCAGCACTGGTGAGGCCACACCTCGAGGGCTGGGTTCAGTTTTGGGCCCCTCACTACAAGAAGGACGTTGAGGGGCTGGAGCGCGTCCAGGGAAGGGCAACGAGGCTGGGGAGGGGCTGGAGAACAAGAGTTATGAGGAGAGACTGAGGGAATTAGGGTTGTTTAGCCTGGAGAACAGGAGGCTGAGGGGAGACCTCATCACTGTCTACAACTGCCTGAAAGGAGGTTGTGACGGGGTGGGTGCTGGGCTCTTCTCACAAGTGACAGTGATAGGACAAGAGGGAATGGACTCACGTTGCGCCAGGAGAGGTTTAGACTGGACATTAGGAAGAATTTCTTTACTGAAAGAGTGGTCAGGAATTGGCACAGCTGCCCAGGGAGGTGGTGGAGTCACCATCCCTGGAGGTGTTTAAAAAATGGGTAGATGAGTTTCTTAGGGACAGGGTTTAGTAGGGAGACAGGCACAGCTGGACTCAGTGATCTCAGAGGTCTGGTCCAACCCTATGATTCTAGGAGTCTGTATACCATGAAAGGACCGGTAGTAATTTCAGTTGAAAGGTAGCTCTATTGTACAGTTACAGACCAAACCACTGAATTGGGAAAGAGATGAGCACCTCACTTTTCAGAAACATGTTAATCTGACAGACTCCTTTTTCAGTTATTTGAGCAAAGTGGGAACAATTCTCTAGTGAAATATTGTAATAAAGAAATGACTGCAGTGCCATATGGTAACTTTACTGAACTATGTATGTTTCAACTTCTGCATTATTACAGCATACTTTCATAATCCTATATTCATAATTATCCATTGCACCCATTGAAGTCAGACTTTATCTGACTCAAAAACTTTTTTTCAAAACACAAGTTCTTGTATATATATTAGAATTAGACTTATAATGCAAGACCCCAATATTTTGAGAGCAGGGCTACAGTTCTAAATTATAAATCAGATTTTCTGATGGAAAAAGTGAGTAAGTACAAAATATGAATCTTGAATGTTACAGTACTTAGCCATGAAATCATAATTTGAAATTCTCTTTCAGATCTTTACATTTATATTCATTTGGTTTCCTCAAAATGGACATGGCTAATGTATTATTAAAAGTTTCAAAATTGGAGTCCATGTAGTAAGTGTTGATATGTTTTATGGTTCAACAGAAACTGATGCAGCGATGAAATTTGTGGTATTTGCTTGCCCACAGGTAAAACACTCATTTTGATTTGCATATGAGGGCATCAGTAAGATTTATTTGGTAGAACTGGGTAGTTTTCAGCAGGAGAGTAAGCAATGGTGCTTCTTAAAAGCATTATGTAATGTGGCATTATAATCATTCCGGAACCAAATTTACATCCGTAAATAATATACACAATTAACAATGCGAGTTAAGTGTCAAACATTGAGATAGCTGAGCACTCCTTGTGTTTTCCTCATAAACAGAAATTATGCATGGTTTTAGAGGAAAAGCTCAAGAGTTGCAAAAGTTACATCTTGTTCTGTTTCTGCTGTTGACTTTGTGAGCTTACGCCCAATTCATCAATAGCATTTTTGTTTTTTCTTCATCCTTTGAAATTTACTTGGACCAATGTAGGGAAAGGAAAGTGTTGGTTTGTACATCTCAATGGCCCTCTGATATCTCCTGTATTTCCTGACCATGTGAGAAGAACAGTGTTATACTCATTATAAGTATCTTTCAGTGCCATGAATATGTGTAATTTATTTCGCCTGTCTTTATGCAGTTCCACAATATAGCTTTGTGCGGCTTTCTGTAGCTCCAAAATTGTCAGACTCCACATGGATTCTTGATATAGTCAATTGATCTGACCTCCTGATGTTTAAAAATGTTCCTCTTTGCCATGTGCTTCCTGTTATATCTGATGTGATGACCTAATACTAAGTTTATTTGAGAGATATATTGGAGAGTTTCATTGATTATAAAAACTTTTAGATAAAGTGTCCTTTATCTCTCCCAGGGAAAGAACATAATGTTGATATTTGGAACACTTTTTTTGTGTAAAATGTGATCATAGTACAAACTATGTCAAAAAGTTTTGCAGAAGCCTGGGGCTGGCACAAAAAGTACTTAGTCTGATTTTTTTTTTACATCAAATTAGAAATTATCCTTATTAAATGTGGTCCCTAATTGAGGTTTTCCTAGCCCTCAAATTACTGTAGAACATGCTAAATATTTCACAACAGTGACCAGAAGAAGGAAATCAATACCAACATGCTGTCTGCCATGCTTAGCTAGGATTGGCGTTGGAGTGAGCTACGGGGATGAGTTTATCACTTCGGTTACTCTGCATTTCCCGTTTTATCTGTACATTGCAAAAAAATGTGAATAAAAGAGAGAATTAAAAAGCTGGTGAAACGACTTCAGAAGTCAGGAGCTGTATTTTACTGTGGGTCCTCCAATTTCCAGAGCTACTTAAACTTCAAATTGAGACTTGACAGGTTCTTGAACAACTATGAAGACATAATAAGACTGGAGTATTCTTTTGGGCTTGTTTTAGTTCTGGTATAACATACAGTGACCAAGCAATGCACCACATGTTCCAAAAAGATATCCATATCAATTACTTGAGACTGCAAGAAGGCTTTCACAATTATTCATGTAGTTTATTGTCTTAATTTTTAATTTTTAAAAAATAATTTCAGAATCTAATTGATCACAGTCCGAATTTGGAAATCAAGGTAAGTTTTCAGTAGTTAAGTTTGTGGTTTTAAGGCTTTGCCAAAATAATTTCTGCAGATAGTATGAACTGGTGTATGTCTGGCAACACATTTTAACATGAAGTTGCACAAAATTGACTCTGCCTCTGAATAGCTTTTCATTATTTTTTTGTACATCGTACTTTCATTTTTTTCTTTAAGAAAGATGTAAAAAGAATAAATATTAGAATGTGTAATTTTTTTCATGATGTTATTAAAAAGAGAAAAAAACAACTGTTTTTTTCTCCATGATCTCAAGAGATTTTTGTTGCTCAGGAACAGGCTAAGTCTAAGTTCTGCAAAGTGGACTCTCCCCTCCTCCCGACACAGACAGGAAAGCTTTGTCTTTTCACCTGGAGATTCTATTATGCACTTCTTTGCCAAATCTCTTCTCAATAGAGGCAGAATAGATATGCAGCCTATTTTTCACTTATTAACCTCAGGTCATCAGGCTATATCATTTGTGACCTAAGACTTCCAAAAAGGTCATCAAAGATAAAAGGAAAGGACTTAATTCAAGAAAAGAGATTTTTCACTTCAAAGGTAGCAGATTGCCATGATAAAAACCAGAATCTTTTTTATGCTGAAATGAAGATATAGAACATATATTTTTCCCTCAAAGTTGCTGCACAAGTAACAATTTCATAATGGGTTTTTTGTCACCATAGTAGTGTTAATAAATCTAAGAAATGATGCTGTATTTGAATTCAGTGGTGTGTTGTGTAAAGACTTGCCTTCAGAACTGATTGTAAAACATTTGTATGAAGAAGCAATTATTGGTACCTAATTTTTTGACAACAACTAAATCACATACTAGGAAAAATATTCATCTTTAGTTTTAAAAGCTCTTTCATTATCAAAGTTTTCATATATTCTATATCTCAATTTATTATTTGGATGAGAAGTTCCACTGGTAGCTGTGCTAAAACCTTTTTTTCCCCATTCTTTATTATACGTAATCCAATTCATTAAGTGAATAAGTGTATGGAATGGAAATATACTGTTTGTTGTCCAAGACTTAAAAAATAAGCAATCGTATCTGAAAATAGAAAATCTATTGAAAGCATGCTGCTTGCATTACTTGAGATTAGAACTGTTTCTGCAGATATTTTTTACTTCCTGCTTTTGTGACCTAATTAAAATACCACATAGAGATACTGGTTTGTGAAGACAGACTTAAAATATTACCTATGTATAGGAAAAAAAATGTATTTATTTCCTTGCTTCTAAGAGATGCACAGAGGCTAAGATTTTTTTGGTGTAGTACAATAATATTGACATTTTTTTATATAAATTAGAAAACACTGTGGCTGTTGAAGACTGGTTTGCGGTGCAATAATACCATAATTAGTATTATTTGGTGACTCTAATACCATAATTGGTATTATTATTCTTCATTGTCAAGCTAAGTATGTAGTCACTGAAGAACCTTACCTGTGATTGGCATTTTATGCATTTCATGATTTTTGACCAAAATACATGCAAAGAAAGTAGTCTTAAAATTTTGTTTTAAATGAGATATCTACAAATTATTAGGACGCTTTTTCCTGCAATTGAGAATGTGCTTATATTGTAATAGTTTTTTGTAAGAGACACTTTGATAAAAAAAAAATCCGTTTGTGAAAAAAATGCATAATAATTAATGTCAAGTCTGAGTTAGTAAAGGTTGGTGCCTTCAGTCACACAAGGAGGGCTACACTGGAACCCACTGGTGTTCAAGGACAATGAAACCAAAGGACAAATTGAGCTTGCTGTACGAAAGAGCTTGGCACCACATCTTCTAAGGCAAAAAGGAAAACTGACAGCAATAACGACTGTAGCAATTCCCAAAATTAAGGTCAAGAAGTCCATCTTATGCAAACCCAGACATTTACCAGCCTAGAATCTAAAAGCAGTGTACGGTTCTATTTAAATGCAATTCAGTCACGACCCAGCTTGTGGGAGCTCATTTGGAGCCAGATTGTGGGACCGAACCAACGAGGCAACTTATTTACAGCCTACTCGTGGAAGCTAAATCTAGGATTGCTCAGCTCCTACACCAATCAGGGTGTGCATAGGGATGTGGCGTGACCTGTGGCTTATGGTGGCATAAGACTGCTGTCTTCCACATCCCATCATGGGAGATGTTGCTGTTTAACCTCCTGTGAGAGTACTCTGGCATCCATATAGGTGTCTGGTCCTTATTCCCATGCTGAGTGCTGCTTTGCTGTTGACTCGTGGGTGCAGCGGTGTCGTAGCTGGAGTTTGGTTGATGTGCTCACTGGGTCTGGGCAGCCAGGCTTCCCTCACGACCCGGTCTCTTCCAGTTGTTACAGTGGCAATATTGGCGTGGGGCTAAACTTCATAATTGGTGCGTGCTGCCTCTCGTATAACCTGCCCTAATCGCCTGTTGGTTTAGACATCACGTCTTTTTCATTGCCTTGGCATTTCTAATGCTGCTGGTGTGGAGGAGCGATGCTGTGGTCTCATCAGCTTCCGAAGGCTGTGCTTGGGCTTGCTGCCTGCTGCAGAGAAACCCTCTGCTTTGGGCATCTACCTGGGTACGCCCAGGGTGCAACCACCTCTTTGTGCCCCGTTTCAGTCCCTGGATGGGCTCCTGCTGTGTATGCCCAGCTGAGCCTGGCGGAGGAGAAAACTTCCCCCTTCCGTGTTCAGTTAGCCCTGACTCAAAGTGCAGAAGCCAGGACAAAGTGAGCAGCTTTGCTTCCTGTTGGGCAACTGTCTTTACATTTTTTTTTCCAAACAAAATGGGCAACACTTTGTTTACACCCTGTAGGGGTGTAGTGTGTGTCCCACGTGCTGAAAGCTGCTTAAGACTCACTTCTGCATGTAGATTTGGGGACTGAAACCTGGGTCTGAAAATATTTGCCTAGTGGTTGCATTTACATTATAAATACAGCTCTACTCCTGGCTCAGCAAACTTTTTGACTCTTTCACAGTATTTTTAAAGTAGTACTGCAAAATACCTGAGGAAATAGATCATTACAGAATCTAATTCCTCGCACTCAGCACTGAATCAGGACTAAATTTATTTTACATGACAGAAGCAGAGTGAATATCGCAATGTCCTTGGAATCCAGCATGGTTTTAATTGGATTCTGTCTTTTTCTAATGCTACTGTGGAACAGCAATTTAAATCCTTGGGATTGAATTTATGTGACAGGCTGCCATTCTCACTATAGTGGTGTATCATTTTAATTTATTTATTTTGCTTTGATGTTTCATGACAAGTAATAAAGCATCAGGTCCTTAGTTGTGAAGGCCCTGTTGCTATTTTTTTTCTAGAGAGCACTTACATTTCAGAACCCTTTTGCTGACACGCAGCAATGTACAACAATGTTCATTTTAAAAAAGGGGCCAACAGTCCTCAAGCTCAGCAAGAATTCTACTGAGATACAATATAAGATAAGGAAAGCTTCATTTATGTAATAAAAAATAACCCCTAGTAAATGAGGTTTGTAATGCATTATCCCTCTTACCCTTCCACAGAGCCCATAATTATGCAGAATATCTAATGTACTCTAATAATCTGATCTTAGCTTGATAGACTCTTCACTTTATATAAAGACTAAAATGCTATAACCCAGTAGATTAGAAAATAAAGACATTGATTACTTAACTGTAATAAATACATGATGTTCTGAAGGTGAAGAAAAAAGCATGATTTGCAAAGCACGAAAATAAAATGCTAGGAAACAGGTGTGAAGATACTTTGAAAATAGGTTCATACTTTTCATTATAGCGTTATTGTGGTTCCATGTCACAGTCAATTCTATAAGCAATAAAAATGTAGATAGAAATAAATCATTCCTGGGTTAATGAGCATATTATTAATTTTTTTAAAATATAGAAAGACATTTGGAAAAATAGAATTTCTATAAATTAAATTTTAAAAGTTCATTATCTGGGAAGTATGAGATTTTTAAAATATTATGTTTCAGTCCCTCTGTCCTGGGCATTAATTTCCAATGTGTGAGACTCTTGTATGCTTACCAATACTCAGTGAATACACTAACTCTTATGATTATTTAAATTGATTTTACTATTTTATAGGCTAGGATTGAACAAATAGTAAGGAGGCTGATGAAGCACTATACCGTAGATGCCTCTACAAAGTTTTTGTTGGAGACATCCCCGTTTGAATGGCTACATGTGACACAGAGTTTTATGCATATGTTAACCTTGAGAAAGAATGGAACAAACAGAAACAGCGATTGACATTTGGCAATAGGTACACAGATCACAAACAGATGTGTAAAGTCAAGAATCTGATGACAAGGTCTATCTTCCACATCAACGTATGTTGAGTTGACCTTGGCCAGATGCCCACCCAACTGCTTGTTCAGTCCACTCCCTTCAGCAGGAAGGGGGGGGAAACAAAATGAAAGAGCTCAGGGGTTGAGATAAAGGCAGAGAGATCACAAACTAAATACTGTCAAGGAAAAAACAGACTTGAATTGGGACAAATTAATTTCTTGCCAATTAAAAATAGTGGTGAGAAAAATAGATGAAAACTCAAACAGCTTCCTCCCACCCCATGATTCTTCTCAGGCTCAAATTCACTCATTCACTCCCATCCCTCTCCCAGTGCAGGGGTTTGGGAGTCTGTGATCTGTTTCCTCCCTGCTGCTGTTTCCCTGCTCCAGCGTGGACCCTCCACAGCTACAGTTCTTGTCAGGATAACCAACCCCCTGGCTCTTTTTCCCCCACCTCTAGCTGCCCCACGGCATTTTGCCTTTCCTAAATATGCTTTTCCCAAGAAGTACCACCAGCCCTGCTGAGGGGCTCAGCCATGTCCTGCAGTGAGGTTTCAACAGAACAGACTGGACCCGGCTGTCTTTTCAGAGGGGACCCGGCAGCTCCACTGCCAGTGCCTGGCCACAGGCACCCAAAATCTGGCACTGAAGTCAGTCGTAATTTTCATCACAAGTGCTTAACATATGTGCTTAATAACCGAAATAAGTTTTTCTTCATCTGGGACCTCAGAGTTATTTTTTCTAAATATTGGGTATTAGGCTGCAATTGCATCATGTTGGGCAGTACAAAAATGCGCTTTAAGATGCAGCTAAACAAGTATGTGCAGGAACAGATGAATTTTTCACAAATGTTTGATGTTATCTCAGACGCATAATTTAAGTGACAACTGCATGGTAGCTATTTGTGAGATATAAATCGAGTCAGCTTTAGTCTGGATTTTGTAAATACCTTTATTTTAACATAGCTGTCCTCTTCCTAAATGTTTCGCATGTGTGACTGTGTGCATCTATTCTCTTTCTGTTGAAGTGTTTTACTCTGTGCCTTCCTGATACCTGAGAATATCTTGTCATTTTCTTAATCATAAAACTGGCTCTGTAGCCCCTCTAAAAGACTACAAAAATCATGATGTTTGAAATTATTCCTATTTAGGCTTTTTGTTAATTAGAAGTTAAAGAGACAGTGATTGGAAATGTGATTGTATAGAGAAAAACTTGGTGCACCCAAGGAACGACCACTTTCTTCTGCATGGGTGTGGTCTTTGGTTTTCCCATTTTCCTCACACAGCTTAGAAAAAGTATCTTTATTTGTCACCAGTTTCAATTTTGGTTTTGTGCTTGGCTGGGGTTAAGCCTTGCTATTCTTTTTTTTTTTCTATCTGCAGTTACTACACAAGAACAAGACCAAAATATTAATGATAAGAGCTTAAAATTCAGGGGAGAATTTGAACCTCGAAGTGCTCTCGGGTGCGTTGCATGTGTAATAGACATTTTGCTATCCTTCCTCACTACCGGGACTCTGCCTGCTAGAGAAAGCTGTATTGCCTCGTGAGCCGTGTGGGAAGCAGCCCCTTTGAGTCACATTGGGAACAACAATTCGTTGTAAACCCGCAAACCAGCACAGCTGCGTGACAGAGGGCTTCCCATGCAATAGGCCTTTGATTTTGACTTGTAAAAAAAGGTTTCTTTTTAAACAGCTGTTAGAAATTTCTGCCAGGTCCCTTCCTCTAAGCTGTTGATAATTAGGGCCTAACTGTTTCTATTTTTACTCCCTACAAACTAAATTCACATTTGGTCTCAGCACTCCAAATTATTAAACCGTACAATAAAGTCCCTTGCTGTGCCTTTAAATCTGATAAACTGTGAATTTTGAGACCACTGGTGAGTTTGTTCAGACAATTGTCAGTAGATAAACTAGAGCCACTGCAGAGGGTATGATATTTGTCTTCAGCAAACTTCACCCTTCAATAGAATTCAGGCTAGTTGTGAATTACTGTCTTCTCAGGGCCAAGTACAGTCTTTTTTTGAAGCTTCATAATTCATTGTCTTCAAGCTTATGTCGCTTTTAGGAATTAGAGCACATCTATACGTCCTTGCATGGCACTTCTAGTTCATTTTCCTGAAGATAAAGAGCTAGCACAGGGCAATCCACTCTGAAACCTTAGTGGAGATGGTCAAGATACACAGTGGAACTGCTGTGCAGCTCCTAAACAAATTCAATACTTCCAAGTTGAGCTACATAGGTATTTCTGTTCCTTCTGTAAAATAAGGTCTCAAAACCCCTGTGATGGTGTTCCTGCTCAGAGGCAACACAAAACCTGCACTCTTTGTTGAGAACACAAAGGTGAGTTTAGGGTACCGCTTCTCTGTGGACCTACTTACTGTTTGCACCTGCCCACTTAACTACACCCCTAGCAAAGCCCAGGATATCATCAGGAAGAGGTGAAGGAGGGAGTTCTCAAAGTCAGGAAGATTATCTATGTGGTCATGTAAAAACAGGGTTATTGAGACACTTTATACTGATGGGTTCTAGGCTTCATCCCTTTGTCAGAGCTTGTAATGAGATGCTCAAAAAGCGGTTTTCTGACAGTCTTTAATAGTGACTGCATTGAAGAGTTCAAATGGACCAGAATCAGAGGTTTTGTGCCTCTACGTAGTAGGAGAAGTAGCAAGAATTAAGGATGAAGTTCTCATTTATAAGATTTTATTTTCATAATAACTTCTCAATCCAGGGCATAAGTACATAATATGTCTGTGTTGCTGGAGAGCAAAAGGTCCTTAAATGTTTGGGATGAAAGAGATCTGCTTTGAATAAGCAGTAACAAAAGGACAGGTCATGAAATCTGACCAGCTTTCCTCTTTGATGCCTGTTCTCATCCTCTTCACATGGTTATTCCTTCTTACAGTTAGACTGTAATTAACCACAACTTTTGTTAGAAACTTAATATGTATAGGTTACACGCTGTGATGGAAGGCTTTGTTTTCTTTTGGAATCTGAATTATAACTGAATAGTGTAAGTATCCTTAAATGAAATTCCTGTGTTGTCTCCTGCTGTTGTTGAATAGACTAGTTCATGCTGAAGCAATTATTTTGGTAAGCTGTCTCAAGCTGCCTGAGGATATGGTTTGATCATTCAAGCAGCTGAAAGGATTGATCCTAGTCCTTGTGAACAATCCCTCAATCTGTGCTTGTTTATTGCATTTCTTGTCTTCCTGCTAACCACTTAAGGCCTGATCAACTTGGTAAAGATCTATATCTGACAAAGATGAATGCAGTATTTTCTGTGGTCCCATTATCAAAATAACTAAACTGTGTGCTGAAGCAATACACGTTTAACCACGCCAATCGAGAAGCATCGAAAGTCTTTCAAACTCACTTAGAGGGAAACAAACAAAAGAAGAGAAGTGGTTCTTTTTTTGCTCTTTAAAAGTTTTCAAGTAGGTGAAAGCCCGAAGGGAAACCTGACGTTAATATTGAATATATTATCTAAGTAGGAGACTGTTTCTGTGACAGAATAGGATTGTATGTAGTGACACCTTTGGAGCTATAAGCAAACTTTCTTTTCTTCTGTTCTTCCAATGGAAATTATAGGTAAAATGAACCCTGAAAGTGCTTCTGAAAAGGTTAGCCAACTTACTGAATGTCCTTATTGAAGAGAAGTAGACCCACTTGAAACGAGACTGGCCTTGACTCCTCCTGGTCTATAGTTTGAATGAGTGAATGTGTGAAGTATGGAGTATATATAGGTACAGCTGGACTTGATGACCTCAAAGGTCTTTTCCAACCAAATGATTCTATGATTTTGTCTCATCTTTTTAAATGAAGTAGTTTTAATTTCCTTTGAGGAAAATCAGAGGGAATTTCCTGCTTGTTCCTGAGAGCAAACAAAAGACGTCATAGGGGAAGACATGTTTGGAAGGAGCAGATAACCGTTCCCCAGAGTTTTTGAAAGAGTAAATTTTACTCTGGAATTTGTTAATACTGTTGAGGGTTACTTTGGAGGGTTTTTTTGTTTTTGTTTTTCCGTTTTGTGCTTGGAAGATAACAGTTTTCACAGCCCTGAGAAGAACTTTGAGTTTGGCTAAGGCTCATCACCGTTTAACCACCATGACAGACCAGATGTGTTTGCTCTAAGGTAGATAACCGGTGTATTAGGAGAGGGCATGTCTTTTTTTTTTTAATGATGAAGATGAGAGAAAATCTGAATTGAGAAAATTTGAGGTGTGGGAATGTTGTTAGATAACACTCACAGACACTTTTAGCAGATAAGACGGGTATGGCTTTATCACCTTTGATTATTTTATTTTTTTTTTAAGTGGGAGCGGGTTTACCTGAGTTTTAACTCAAGAGTTTAGTTGTAAAAAAGTCTATCCTAGTTATGAAGGCAACTTAAATTAGAATAGTAGTAGTGAAGCAGTAAATTTAAAATAATCTTAAGTGTTATTGATTATAAAGTAGCCTTTCATTCAGAAAATTAGTCACAAGTACACAGAAACATAGGGGTACCAATACTGGAAATTTATAAAATTGTGTAGTAGGCTTTTCCTAATCTAACTGCTAAATTATAAAAAATCTCAATTTTCTCCACTCTCATGTTTTCAATATTATGAAGCAAAATATTGCTTTCAGCCCTAATGTGAAACTAAAGAAAATGACCATTTATAGAATACTGTGGTTGAAACAATTTCAAATGTCTTTAGTGTCAATTGTATTATTTACTTGCTTCTAAATTGTAAGTGGAGGTAAACAGCTGCTGCGTTGACAGTTTGAGATGTTTACTGTAAATTATTGGTGTTTGAAGGCAAATAACATTTAAATCTAAGCAAAATAATATTAAGGTTACATTTGGCAAAGAATAGTGTTCAAAGTAGCATAAACTTTTTGAAAAGCAGGTGCAAATACCTTAGTTTACAAATTCCTACGGATTCAAGAGTGAATAATTTCTTCCTGTAGTATTGCTAGGTAATTATGGGAGAAGAGGGGATGACTTTGGCTCTCTCTGAGTGATGGTACTTTCATAGCTCCTGCTACATTTGGATGTGAAATAGTTTATTTAAGCAATGGTGAAGTTAAGACGTCACACGTACATGCTTGCTTAGTGCAAAGGGGCTGTTTTATTTATACTGCCATTATTACCTTCGTCAGTTCGAGTTGATGGAATCGAGAAGACATTTCGTCCTTGTTCATGATAGCAGTAGAGTTAATGAGGTTACATGGAGCTGAAAGTTGGGGCTTTAGTGTCTATATATTTGAGCAATTTTTCCCTGAAGAAACACCATTTCTCTTTTTTTGTCCTAAGAAACAAAGAGGCTTGAAGAAACCCTATGAGGTCTGTAGGTTCTTTTAGCTAATTATGTAGAAACTTAAGATTTATGCTGCTATTTTCTCAGGAAAGCAGCACAGCCTTGTATGTGTCTCGGTTTTGATAGAATTATTTAATAACAGCAACAGTAAATATTTTATGCTTCACAGACAAATTAGTGTATTGTAACTTGTGGCATACATACTAGCTCTGCATGACCTCTTTGACAGACTTTATACTAATATAAAAAATAAACTGCTTAACAGATGCTTTATTGCTAATCTCAGGGGTTTATTGCTTCTACTCATCTTTATAAGAACATTGATTTTCCAAAAGTATTCTGGAGTATTCTGAAGTATCTTCAGAAATCAGCAGTTATCAGTCTAAAACATCGCACTTCCCGGAAATCTGATCTACAGCCCTATTCCATTTTATTTGTGGAGTCCTTTTTCTTTACTTGAACTATGTGTGTACTTTGGGGAAACTGGAAAATAATTTGTATATATATTAGGCATATTGGGACTAATACTGTACTCTTTATTTAGTTTGTATATTAGTGTTGCAAAGACATTACGAAAGATTACTCTTCTATAATCTTAGTGGATTAGGCCAGTCCATTACTTTAAATAATGCATTTTTACAATTTTAATTTTAAAGCATGGACTTGTTTAATTGTAGTAGACTATTATTAACGTTAAATTACAAAAATTAGTTTTGGCATAATAGGAGTGTATTTCACAATCCATGTGTCAAACTGGTTCAGGCAAAAAAATTTCATTATATTGTAATTGGGGCTGTATCTTTACCTGCAGGAACAGATTTCAAAGTTACACGATAGATCAGAAGGTTATGTTCCACATGAATGTCTGCATATAACAAATATTGACTTTATTTTGTTCTAACAGTGCACGTGTGATCTTGAATGCCTTTGGAACAGGAAACTTAAGGTCATGCTGTCAAGATTGTGAAATCCAAACTTTATTTTGTCTCTTTTTTTCTCTACTAATGTTTCTTCTTATCTGTTGCCAACTCACTTATATCTTGTTCTTCTTTCTTTATCTACTATTTCTAACAAGAAAGTGATATGAGAGTCTTTGTGAATGGAAGCATGAATGGCAATTTTGTGATTCAGTGAGACAGCGGGCTCCAAGAGCTCAGTAGACAGGGACAATGTGGTGTTGGGGCTTTTCTTCTTGTTAACTCGTAGTTTATTCTTGGTAGAAGAATAAAGTTATTACTTTAAATCTATTATACCTTCAGTTACGTAATATATGAAATTTGATATATTGAGGAATATGAACCCCTCTTTTATTTAACTAGACACGGATTTTTGAGGAAAGAACCAGCTCTACTACTGTGTCCTGTTAAGAACCCAGTCAATCTTAGAATAACAGTGGATTTTTTTTCCATTGTCCTCTTTGGCTTCATTCCAGTTTGCCAAAGACGCGCTAAGTAGATCTTGTTGTGATTTATATCCTCTGTTTTAACCCTTGAATGCCAGGCCAGACTTGACAATAGGTAGATTATGTCCTAACAAAGATATTGCTGGAGCAGATACTAGGGATTTTCATGGACACGATAACTAATTAAGGCAGATTTTTTCTGACACCTCAGCAAAAATTCTGAAACAATCCTGACAGAAGTCTTTGTTTCTTTTGTTACAGCTGTATTTTTCAGAAAAGCTGTGGCAGTCAGGGCTCAAATCCTGTGATCCACTCTTGACTCCAATTTGCCTGCAGCTGACTGCCTGTTGCATTCGTTCAGCAGCTGCAGCTAAAATGAAAAATAGCCTGTTTCTGTAACAGAATTATCTTACTAATTTTTAAGTTATTTCTATTACCTCTGCATTTCTTCTTGGGTTTTTGGGGGTTTTGGGAATGTTTTTAAGTAAATGTAAGAAAATGGTAGGTAACTTGGGACTTGAAATACGTGTTCTCCAGAAAATCATGTTTGTTACTGCTTTGCTCAATATTTTTTTCTGGTGTCTACCAGAGCAAAAGTGGCATTATATAACTATAAGTAAGAGAGAGAAAGGAATATGTTATTAGTTCATCGTGGAGTATTGCTGTGAGAGGGCATGCCTATGTGGGCATGTGCTTAAGCATTGTGCCTACCCTACATCTGCAAGATACACCACTAAACCTCTCAGGAGTACAGGCTGTCTGGCTGTACAGGCTTAACCTGTCTAGCACATTTCAAAACAAAAAAGTTATTTTTAAATTCTGCAGATCAGTATGGTTTATTCTGTGTCATAAACCCTCTAGCTTAACTAGAGAGTTACCTTGTGTGAACTTTGTGAAATTTCCTGGTTTGATTCAACATCACAAGGTTAAGATTTTTGAAAGTATCCTTGTCTTACAACCGAGAATTCTTCTCGTTCTTCCCACAAACCCCCTCCATATTGTACACTTGCTTTCCTCACCCTTTCCCTCTTGGTATTTCCTTGCCACTGCCTCAGTGGTGCAGGGAGCAGCGAATGGATCTCCTATTCCTTCCAGTTCAGACACGCTCTCAGGATAATGAAGACTTTATTTTCATAATAGTAATGCATTGTTCCTGTACTTGATGTCATCTGTCTTTGGTTAGAGATTATGGTAAAATACCAGTTCTTTGGGCTTTTTCAGTAGTGTGGAAGGAGATATTTCCATGACTAGAAAGTGGTTGCAAACTGTTGAAGAATAACTTATGAGATGAGAAATGTGTACCTATTGACTTGACAGAAATGCAGGTTTGAGGTTTACATTGGATTAGTTTGGTGATATTCATTTTCTTTATTAGGCATCAAAGATTATCCTTTGATCTATTTTTAACTCCTAAGTAATTTCATCTATGCCTGGAAACAGAAAAGAACCCTATAACACCAGTCCCAAATAATATATACTGAATGCAGGAGAAAAACTCCTTCCAGAACTGTAGCAGACTCTGCAAAAACATGATCATACGTATTAATAACTTGCACGTGCAGCTAGGTGACCTGCAGTGTTTTCCATGTGAAATCTGATTCTAGAGGTTCCTCACAGCACAGTAAAAACTTACAAGATAACTGTTATAAAATAACAGTTCAAAGAGAACTTCTGGATAAATTATGTGAAATTTATAGAATCAATAGAATTTATATCAAAAATATGATCCAGATTTAAAACCCATTTATTTTTACCTTTGAATCTCTGTAGTTGTAAAATCAATACGTATATAGAAATATCCTGTCATAGTTGATGAAAAAAACTGCAAGAATTAAGATTAGTACCAAATAAAACCTGTATTTTAGCTCCATTAGAAATTCATATATTTATGGTATTTACGTTTCATACTACCTGACCAAAGGGGCCTCACAAATGCATAGAATAGGAACTTAGCAGCGACCCACGCAGCGTTAAGTATCTTTTGCAAGCACTTTCTGGCCTTCATGATTATTCATGCATGTTAGAAGTTTTGTTGTTATTCCATTAAACTTAGATGCAAGTAAAGCTTAAAAGCCCCTGTACAAGTGTTTCTTGTTTGGGGAATTTATTCTGTATATCCTGTGGTGACAAGATGTCAGAAGGCCTATGAAAACAAGATACAAACCATTTCAATGTAGGAGCAGCACATTAAACTGTGTCAGCTAAACTCAAACCTGGAAGTAAGAGGGTAACAGTGCAGGAGTGGTTGTGAAAGAAAGCGGTCTCAGACAAATGGTTCCAGAAAAGTTTGCTTAAAACTATGTGTTTTCACCTGGAAATTACTTAGAAATAGGCCTGACTGTGAAATAAACTTCCACCTCAAATTTTAAATGTTGTAGAGTTGAGGGGTTATTTTCCCTTTTTGTTGTTTTTATTCCTTCATTGCAAAATAATTCAAGATGAATGATAAGAAAATTTCCCTAATCTTTCATTTTCTAACCCATAAATATGGCCTTAGCTGAACATCTTTATGATGTTTCCAGCATCCAGAAGTTTTCAGGGATATTTTTAAAGCTGGTTTGCCAAGATACTGAGATGCTGGAGGCCTGATGTTGTTTGAGGTTCTGGCATTCTTGGGTTTTGACAAGTGATGTTGAGTTGTAACTGGGATGGGGAGTGTGTAGGGACGTGGGTATTCCTAGCAGCTACAGAGAGGTAACGCTATGTCACAGAGCTTCTTCCCAGCACGTCAGTTGTGCAGCAAACTGGTGAATGATTTATTGGGACAACATTTCTGCACCTTTGCAATCGGCCACTATGCTTTATTAATGTTTCTGCAGCAGCCTATTGTTAGGTTCATGATCACTGTTTTCTCCCCAAAGGTTTGCGTGCGACCAAATGATGATCTGTTGCCATAGTCATCCACCAGTGCTCCCTTCTCTCACATGAGCAGAGTCTCTTCCTTGCCTTTTCCTTCCATGGCATTCATTTGATGCCTAGGAAAAGGCCAAGCTTTGATGCAGTCCTTTGTGGTGGTTTGAAACACCTCCCTCTCTCCTGCTGTGACATGTTCTTTCTCTCCTGGAACTGCAATTCTGACAGACCCATACACACAGCATGAAAGATTTTCTAAAATGCTGCCTCCTGACCACCAGCCAAGAGTCTGCCAGGATCTGGCTCTGTGGTAGCAGCAGGGGGATTCTTAAAGGCGAAAAAGGCAATTTGGGGGGTTGAAAAATGAGGCCACTTGCTTAGCTGCTTGCCTCACTCTAGCTTCAAGGACAGTGGGACGCATCGAGATTTGTCACCAGCTCCCAAACGTAGAGGTGATGGAATTTGGCCTTGTCTGCAGAGTGGCTTGAAGATAAGGGATGACTCTTTTCCGTTAAGTTTTTGTGTACAGAGATTTTTAGTAGTTTTGCAAATTGATGAAATAGTAGCTAAACTGGTAGTTCTCTCTGAAAAAAAAAAAAAAAACCCACAAAAAAAACCCCCAAAACCCAGCTAAAAATTAACCTACAACTTTTGTGCAAGCTGCGCTTGTGCAAAAGTGTCAGAATGCCACTCTTGGATCACAGTCTACTCGGACAGCTTGGGTTGGAGGGGTCCTGCTATTGCAGGAGGGCTCAGCTGATGCATCCCTCTTGCTTATAAATATTTATTTTTTCTTTTTCTTTTTTTAATCTAGCAAACACTGACATACAACTGGCTGATTTGACACTTTAGACATCTTCAAAAAGAGCTGCCTACTTAAAATAGGTCTTCTACTACTTAAAGATTCACTTTTGCTCATTTTTTGCTAAGGCACTATGTGGCTTATGTAGTTTGCTCTATTACACCCACTCTGTCCACAGAATTTGCTGGTTTTCTCTACTATTTATAAGTAACAATCAATAAAATATTAATAAATGAAATCCTTTGATTCCGTCTACATTGCATATACATGGGTGTTATAAAATCATCCCTTTCCCTTTTTTCCTAGTCTGTCTCGGTGCTGTTTAGCTCATTAGTACTGTAATACATGCAGATGAGGTTTGTCTCCACGGAAAAACAACAATTTCTGAATCAGAAGCCCCATGTTATCTTTGATTTGCTTTTCCTTGAACTACACGAGATGCTGGGGCTTGGGAAATGGGGACTGTGGATCAATACTGTGAACTGGGAAGTGAAAAAGGATGTTTGTTTCATAGGAAAAGTAAAATTATTTCTGCCTAAAAATAATTATAAGGGCTTTTATACTGAACCCTATTAAACGTAAACCTGATCTGCTACGTGCACAACAGAGAAGCTGCATAAAATATGTTTTTTCTTTTAGTACCAGAAAACACTTTATTATATCTGTGACATATCGATAACAATATTTCCCTTATAAATGGGCTAATGTAATTTGTAATTCACACTTGAAGTCTTCTGGCAACATTGTCCAATAACGTTTTTCTTCGTCCATTCTAGCACCAAATTCTGAAACCAGTCTCTCTAACAACATTATGCTACAGGGGCACATAGATATTTCCCTTAAAAATACTACATGATTCATGCACCATGTATTGCTATTTCCCTGCTGCAGTGTCTCAAAGGAAATGTTTTAATCTTATAAAGAAAAACATAAAAAAAATAATCTGTGCACTACTCAATCCCTGTGTCATGGGCCTTTGTCTTGTGTTGATAAGGAACAGCTGGAGGTACAGGTTGACAATGTGTTTTGGGAGGGGGTTACAGTATACAGCAGCCACTGGTATAAATATTCACTGTATAATCGTTAGAGGTAGGTCTAGCTTGTGACCAGCTCACCTGGGAGAGTTACTTAGGTATATATTACTTAGGTCTCATATTTATTCTTTTCTTGATGCCAGCTTGCAGATGTTTATTGTCTGTTACCTGTAGCTCCCTGTGGTCATGAAGAGCTGGGGGTCTTACAAAACTGAGTTGACTGAGGTTGGGGAGAAGGAATGCTAGTGGAAATTTGGTCCTGATATCTTTATCTTAAATATTGGATCACAGTATCACAGTATCATAAGGTTGGAAAAGAGCTTTGAGATCGAGTCCAACCTATGACCCAACACCTACACCTACTCCTACTCGTCAACTACACCATGGCACTAAGTGCCTCATCCAATCTCTCCTTAAACACCTCCAGGGATGGTGACTCCACCACCTCCCCAGGCAGCGCATTCCAATGGCCAATCACCCTCTCAGTAAAGAACTTCTTCCTAATGTCAATCCTAAACCTCCCCTGGCGAAGCTTGAGACCGTGTGCTCTAGTTCTGTCACCGGTCACCTGAGAGAAGAGACCAACCCCTGCCTCACTACAACCTCCCTTTAGGTAGTTGTAGAGTGCAATAAGGTCTCCCCTGAGCCTCCTCTTCTTCAGACTAAACAACCCCATATTTCTTATGCATGTACTTTGATTAGTTTCTCCCATGCTATAGGATTAATATTTGTGGAAGAAGAAAATACTATAGTTTGTTTGAAAAAATGGTTGTTAATAAAGATGTGAAAGTTGAAAGGTATCTGGCTCAAGTTGGGGCACGCTTCCCCATCTCCCCCTACCCCCACAAAGTTATCTGTGACCAATGCCAGCGAATGATGGTTCTGCTGCAGAAAAAGAATGGAAATGCAA
Source organism: Neomorphus geoffroyi (assembly GCA_033558235.1). Classification (NCBI taxonomy): domain Eukaryota; kingdom Metazoa; phylum Chordata; class Aves; order Cuculiformes; family Neomorphidae; genus Neomorphus; species Neomorphus geoffroyi. The sequence continues at coordinate 6,484,201 of JAUMJM010000045.1, read as the reverse complement.
TTTGGCTCATAATCGGCTTGCTGTGCCTTTTTTCATAATGAACTCTCTCTTTAAACGAATGGATGAACAAGCTGGTGGTTAATGAGTTCCTTTATCTGGTACGGATGTAATTAGTTTTTGTAAATGTAAGACTTTGGAGACCTGCAAAACATCTGTATATGATTCATAGTAAAAGACATGAATGCATTAAAATTTGTTGGGAAAGTTTATTCATTTTTATTGAATTTTATGTATTTACATGAGTGATTGTATTAACACTTGTTATACTACAGGGAATAGTTTAGTGACTTCAATGAAATTATACATCATATTTTATTTTCTCTTTGAAACTACCTTTTATGTGTAAAGTAATTCATTTTTTTTTGTTTGCATTCATTCTTTAACCTCAGTTTTACCAATTTTAACTTTGCCACTGTAAAAATCAGGTTCAATCCTGGCTTCCTGGTCAGGTCAAAAATCTATTGTAATATTGACCAACCTACTCCTCCTTACTGTATTTCTGGAGCTGTCATTGAGAAATCTGAAAAATTGATTTAAGAAGATAACTATGTTTAGAAAAAATGAATGCTTTGAAAACTGAGTAGTTGTATGGCTAGATATTGTGATATTGCACTGTAATCATTGGGAAGGTGTCAGCCTTTTCAGACGTGTTTTGCTGAGGTCGAGATCAGAGACAAATCTGCAGGATATGCTGAAGACAAAGTAAAATAGATTTTTGACTTGTAATCAATCTGTTAATTATTTTTCATTTTAACTTAAGTGAATATATGCAATGGTGACAGCCTGCAATTGAAGCAGGCCCACAACAGAAACGTAAGCAAAGTAGAGGGAATATCAGAGTGCCTTGGTGTGAGCCTGAGCAGCTGGTATCATAGAACACTTTGGGTTGGAAGGAACCTTTGTATGTCTTCTATCCAAACACTCTGCAATGAGCTCAAAACCCCTCAAAAATAGATTTTCTTGATAGTTAGGAGGCAAACTGTCAAGATAGCCTTCCAAGTCAAGTCTTCAAAAATTGTAAAATATTCCCTGAAAAAAAGGGAAACCTATATATTCTAGAAAATATAAAATTAACCGCAAAAGATCTGGACATTCAGAAATACTCTGATATGATCATCCTCGTGTTAGTGTCAGGTAATACATTCAAAAAGTAAAAATCTACAGAAAAGACCTTAAAGAAAAGACAGCGTTTCTCCAAATAATTTTACTTTGGCAGTGGAATTCCACGTACAGAAGAATAAAAAGGAGATGGTGCAAGTGCTGTCTGTTGTGTGGTATCCTACAGGAACAGCTACCTGGACATCACTCTCTGCACTGACACCAGCTTTCACTGCATGGGGCTCAGGAGCTTCCCAGGGGACCTTTCCTCCATAGTGTGAAAGAAATTTTATAACCCTGGAAGTTGCATGTGAAAGATAATGAGAGAACACTATTATTTATTCAGGCTAAGGTTCCAATCCAGCCTTATTTATTTTTGAAGTTCCTCAGGCACTGGAGAAAAGCCAACTCTTCTTCCACCTGTAACATCCCATTTCCCCAAAGACACTCCAGCTGAAGCTATATCCTTCCTTCTTACAAAATGAAATGTTTTTTTCAGATGAGACGCAACCTATTTTCTTTGAGTCTTAATTATCCCTCATTCACATAGAAGAAAAAGAAAGTTGTAGTTCTGCAAACAGAAATCTAAATAACTTAAACCTTGGTAAACCCATAAGAATAGATGCTACAAATTCAGATGATGAGGAGAAGGATCGATGCAAGGTTTCTTGTTAGAAGTTCTATTTTTCTTTTTCAACTTTTACTAATTTTCAAGGGTAACTTTAAGGTAATAGTTATTATCAGCTGATAAGAGCAATGTGAGGCAAACAAAAACTGTAATCATATTCCTGGAACCGCAAGCTGAAATTTGAGCAGAAACCCATTGACTGATTAATTCAGAAGAGACACTCAAAGACAAGCTGCCTTCCTATGTGCATGTTATATTTTTATGAGAGCACTGAACATGAAAGCTTTCTAATGCAGCACAGTGTAACAGAGAAATAGGCTTTAAGACAACGAAAGGGGAATATTATAGTACTTATAATGAGCATAGTGCTGAATTCTTTTTTAAAAAACAACAAAACTAAATCACCAAACATCCCACCTCAATTTGTCCAATACTGAACCAAATAATGCTTACTGATAGTTGGGCGCTGCAGCTGGTTGTTTTCAGAATACCTTCTTGGAATTGTCACTTTACTTGAAATATCAAAAAGTTTACTGAAGGTAGATTTTTGATAACTGATTTTATTGTTGTTGATTTTCTTGGCATCTCTTTACCTTACCTTTACCATCTCAATTACCTTGCCTTTACCATCTCAATTACCTTGCCTTTAAGCCCTTTGAAGATTTCAGAGCATGAAGTTTTCTATGCAGAAAACTAGATGCTCATGTGTCCCCAGTCACTTTTCCTTTAGCCGAGGGTAAATGTATGTCCCTGGTTTCTTAAAACGAATGGATTAAACATGGGGTCAGTCCTAGGATGTGTTTCTACAGAAGTTTTTCCAATAGAATAAATGTTTTAGGATGAAATTTTATAACAATGTCTTTATTGAACAGATCTTGTGTATCAAGCGCTGCATTACTAAAATGCATTCAAATAAATGTAACTGTGATTATGACATCCTAGGGAAGTACAGGACTTGGACCACCAAAGTAATATAGTGACATTGTCAGTATTCAGTAAAGTAAGCACACGTTTAATATCAGCTATAGCTCTCTGAAAGTGAATTTACTTGTAAGCATGTATTCAAGTGATTCATTGAATTGAATGCTGCTTGCAGAATACAGTAGTTCTGAAAAATAGAAAATAAAGATTGTTTTATTTTGAGAGGAAAGAAATAATTTTAGCAGACAGCAATCTCTAGTTGCTATCTAGCTGATATGTAAAAAGACTTATTTACATGTTTATTTTTCAAACTTTATGTATTCCAGAAGTGTGAAGGATATCCCTAACAACACATAATATTTTTATTCTTTGTTATTTGGAAGGAAGGAATAGAGCTGCCAAAACTTCCATTGACAAGTACGGAGAGATGCCTGTTTTGCCTGAACCTCTAGCAAGAGAAAGCCAGGAGGAGAATAATTTAGGAGACTGACTGGTCTAATAGAAATATTCTTAGTTTTGGTAGATATGTTCTGGACTTTGGCACTTGCTTGCAACAGAAATTTTTCTTCAATTAGGATTATGCTCTTATATTTTGATAAATAACTGATATTCTCCAAAATGGCACTATCTTGCCATATATTCTGAAGACTACAATGTCATCAGAAAACAATGATAACGGAGGATACATTTTCTACTTGAAGAATTTGGCTAGAGAGTTGTATGTAATCTTTAATAACAGTAACACCAATTTCTTCAACCCTTTCTGTGTAAAATATAAGACACAGGAGAGCTGCTGCAAGTGGCTGTTATATCACAATTAAAGAAATTTCTCACTCTTTTGTGAACTGTATTGGTGCTCTTCCACTAAACTTCTCCTTTAATTCAAATACTATGAGAAATTTTGAAACATTAGGTAACTCCCTGCTATATCTCCTCTGGCTTCCTAGCTTGGACTCGTAAGAATGATGAACGACCTCAGACACAACTTGGCATTAAATGCAATTTGTGTATGCCCGGTGTTACCAGTGCTGATCTTGAGTTTCAAAAGAAAAGCATTGAATAGTCTACGATGTTACTAAACACACTCACTATTAAGTGGCATCTACTTCCTTCTGCTGAAGCACCAATATGTGCAGACAGTGATTTTCTAACGGCTTTTCACTATCTTTCCTTGTTGTGAAAATACTTCTAGGGACATCCAACCTAATCCAACCTCCTTCTCCTTTCAGGTGTGGTAGCCACAGTTCAGAAATGGAAATTGAAATGTTCCTATATGTTGCCCTGTTACTTAAGCTGCATTACCAGGATGGTGATTATACCCTCAAAACCTCACACATTGGACATGCATTCTAAGGTTAAATTTAATTTTCTACTTTGAGTTTTGCTCACACAGTGGGTTTCATTTAGTCTATCTATCATTTCTATCATGGAAAAACAGATCTGTGGTTTTCTAAAGAAGTCAGTAATTGATTCAATCTGATAGCACTGCTAAGAGGTCTGTTTACTTGTGGTTCTGTAGCAGGATTGGTGTCTCAGAGTGGCTATGTAAAAGGCTTTTAACAAAGGACGTACCCAGATTCCAGGCTTCTGTGTGTGCCCATTAATTTTTTTCAGGTGTATTTATCCTGATCTTTTTTACCAATCACAAAGTTCCAGAAGACTGCACTCAAAAGTTTAGCTTTTTTTCTCTCTTAATCACTTCATCACACAAGCATCACTTGAATAAAAGGATGCTGGAATTCTTCAGTGTTTGTTTGTTAGTGGATTAAAGAACAAGTAAATGCATATATTGAGTTTGAGACTGAAGAACCGTACGTGTTTTCTCAGTCACTAATTTATACTGTAAGGGCACTTCAGTGGGGAAGATGTTACTTGAAGTAACATGAAAAAAAAAATGGAATTTTCAGCAGTGCTATTGTCTGGTTAAGATTATTTCCCATTAAACGCTGCTGAAACTGGATACCCATAGACAACATCATGAATCTGGAGTCTACCTTGATGGTTTTTTCACCGGTTTAATTCTTAGCTTGGCTGTTTTGGTACTTTTAGTGTCATTACTAGTTAATCACTACCAATAATATTTTTTAATAATTTTAGTTTCATTAAAGTTTTAAGAGCTACATAAGCCAAGCTCAAAGAGTGTGCAGAAACTTCCTACACCAACCCCAGTCTCTCAAGACCAGTGAGGATTTTTTTCTGCTTAGACTTTTACTGTTTTCACCGATAAAAAACCACTGGTATATTTTCAAGGATTTTTTTTTTGGTAATTCTGAATTGTTGGTCTTGGTTGACATTGGCTTTACACAAATTTAGCCTCTGCTTTTACTTAGAAGTTTTACTGTTTCACATTTGCTTCTTTATGTTTTCACCCAATAACTATATAGGCTTGTTAACAGATTTTAAGGTTAAATAGTCCTATAACCTAGAATTTCTTGCGGTAACTCTTAAATTAGGCATAATGTGGTCCCTGGTTGGTTTTATATGACCTTATATTCTGGAGAGCTATTGAATGCTAGTTTTGGAGACTTCAAGTGACAGAGAATTCAACACATTTGTAGGTGAGTTATTCCAAGGTACAATTATCCACACAGTAAAATTGTGTGCTTTGTTTGTAATCTAAACCGGTTCCTCTTTAGCTTCCATCTACTGGGTATTAGATGTTGGAAATTCACCAATGATTTAACAAAGCTATTCAAGAAAAATGACCTTAAAATTACAGAGAAAGAGGACAAAGATTTTGTGAGAAAAGATGCACCTTTTGGGGGGGATGAATTTTAAAAGATTGAAAATAGTCTGTGGTGAGCAGTTATAAAAGTGAAAAGCATTGCAGCCGCAATGCTGGAGAATATGGGGAGGTAAAATAATTTTCCCTTTCTCTGCTGGTCTAAGTCTATGATTTTAAGGCTAAAATATAATTGGTTAGTGACTGAATAACGAGAAGACAGAATTTTCCTTGCTATGAAAGACATAACTTCCCAATGGTGTGGCTGAAAAAGGCAGCCTCTGGCTGAAAAGTCAGCCAGAAGCCGCGTTTCCCAAACAGAGAGGGAATTTCGATGCCATGTAGTCCCAGTTTTATGTCCCCGATAGGTTTGCTAAACTTTACAGCTGAACTAAATCTAACCCTTGCTGAAATACTCTCTGTGCAGCTTACACTCACAAATGTATTTCAAATGTCCCCAAGACTTCCCTGTAGGAGAAAGAAATGTTACAGAGTATACAAAGTCTTGAACTACTCTCACTTCAAGATTAATGTGGACGAGTTTGATTTATTAACGAAATGTGCCTCACATCAGCTGTTGAACCAATCAACAATCCATTGGGCAAGGGAGAAAATGAACGCTATTAAATCATTTTTTTGTCCTTTTAACTGTCATCTTATCCTTTTCCTACCACAAGTGGCGTTGCGACAATATTTGGTGCATTCAGTCATTCACCGACTGTTGCGTATTTCATTTGTTCTGAAAACTGCTGCTGCTGGGGAAGTAAGCAAAGCAAAACAAAACCATTACCACAGGTCAGACTTCAAGGAATCCAATTTTATCAACAGAAGTCTGGAATTCACAAGCTCTAATCTGATGTTTTGAAGTCCCTAAGGTGAACGGTGAAACAATTCAATAAAAGGGGCTTAAAAATGTAGGTGTTTATAGAATTTGCCTCTAGAACTGCTTTAAAAGTACAATATACCACTGGCCTAACCTGTTAAAAATTGAACAAATTAATTGATTTGGTGAGTGGGGGGTCGTGCAGTTTTATTGTGGAAGATTTAAATTTATTTGGACTGAAACTAAAATAAAACAATGACAATTTAGTACTTCACTAGGGAAAAAGGCAGAAATGTGAGCGTAAGAAGCAATAACTTCAGAATATAACTTGGTTGACTTACAGTTAGCCATGATAAATATATAGTATTTGCTAGTTTATCTTTTGTGTTAAGACAATTCGAAAATATTCACTAAAAATTAATAAATTAATGCAGAGATTTATCAGTGTCTTTACCAACTTGATATGTTATCCAACATATTGCTTTTCTCCCCTAAAAGTCATGTAGAGCATTAATATTTCATGTTTGTATAAAGTATTGAAACAAGATGGAAATTATACACTTACTCCCTAAGAATAATTTCCTAAGCATTAACCTGGCCAGATATGACTAAACACAAGCAAAAGAACTTTTATGACATTAAGATTTGATATAATTCTTTTATGAAAGGTGAGGCACCATTAAAATAAATGTCTTTCTCAATCATTGTAACTGCAATATGGTTCTTAAACTAATGAAGATATTAACTGTGAAAAGATTCTCACTCTACGTACAGTCCTGGAAACATCAAATGCACAAGCTTTTTCTTATTGTAGCTTTCCAAATTCATAGGGTAGAAGCAGCGAGTATGGGGGAAAGAGACAAAATAAATCAATTTTTTCCACAAAATTTAACAATACCTGACTGTAAGTCAAGAACTTGCTGACAAAACATTTCAGTCTAACTTCACAAGTTATTTCTGATACTTCAAACTGCTTTTGGGTAGGGTTTTTTTCCCATGATTTCTTAGTTTTATACAGTTCATAATAGTTTTTAATATTTATAGTAGTTTTTAATAGTTAGGTTTTCCTAAATATATGGGTATTGTACTACATGATTGGTGTATGGATATCGTACTGCTCCCCAAGAAGGAGTATAAGGGAATATCCTGCTTAAAAAAGATAAAGCCCTAGAGTTTCTCTGCTACTGACTTTTATCTTCCCGTTATGTAATCTGAGTTACAGGTAAAGCAGGAGGAAATGCTGCCTATATAACAGTAATTTCTCGTTTTGAGAAGCGATGTTTTCTCATGATTTCTAAGTGAATTTGTTGTGTTTTATCACAAAATGCTTTAAACAACGGTGTGTTTTATGAGAGCTACGTGGAGGGAGCTGCTCTTTGCATTCTCACATTTTAAACTGTCCCTCCTGGCTTTGCCTTTTAAAGACTTTATTTCATTTGGATATAAAAGATAATATCTCAGCATCAATATTGAAGCTCTGTGCTTGGATGCTGGTGTAATTGACTTAAAGTTGTTAAAATTCACAACATCATCAACATGTACCTCGCTTAATCAATTTTTCAGAAGCACAGAATCGACAGTTTAATGAGGAAAGCTTTCCCAGGATCACAGTCCCCTCCTCCTCATTACAAGAGTCAGTCTTACATTAAAGAAATGGTAAATCCTATTTGATTTCCCTTTCAGGAAAGGCTGAGTTACCCCAGGTGTAATCTTTGCTTTTCCTGAATGAGAAGTGCTAAAGTAGTGAGATAATCAATAAGCATTGTTTTTATATTGTTCATCTTGTGTTCATCTTCGGGCACATCAGGTGTTTTCCCCAGTTTTTGCTCCTTTGCTAGTCCAGCCCTCTGCTGACAGAGCCAAGCAGCTCTTCAAGGTCAGGCAGTTCCTTGGGTTCAAACTTTCCTTTGGCTTCTCTCCCATTGTCATTTGAATTAGCCTTAGCTCATCAACATAGCTTTTAAAAAATGCCACTGATATCATGGTTTAACGAACTGAGAAATGAATGTGTTGACCTTATAGTTTTAAAGGGGACCACAGTATGGTTTTGCTGGTGGCCTCATTGATCTCGCTGTGGAATAGCACCCTTAAGTAAATGTATTTTTCCGCGGCTCCACTCCCAGGGTTTAAAGATATCTCTCAATTAGCTGAAGTATTCTACTTTTACAGCTCAAACATCTCGGAGTAGGTTAACTGAGTGGTGTAATTTACTGGACACCTTTTATCAGGTCATTGAACTTCTAAGCTGTGTAAAAGTCAGTGTGTTAGAATCCTGCAATGAAAGATTATTTAAATATTTGTGTTTGAATATCACCCAAATCTGAGAATTTCACAACTCCTCACTTCTGGTTTTCTGGCAAAGCACTACTACACAAGGAGCTTCCCTGGCTGCGGTGGAAAGGATTGTAAGGGAAAGAGGAAATTAAACAAAGAAAAACAAACAAACAAACAAACCCACAAAAAAAACCCCCAGAACAAATCACCACCAAACCAAAAAAAATACCCCAAAACCCCAAACCAACAAACCACAGCCCCCCTCACACCAAACAAATAAGAAATCCCCCACACTCCAGCTCGCTGACAGAGACAACCCAGCCACTTCAGACAAAACCTGGCGTCCTTGTCTCCAGCCCCCGGGCTCAGCTGGTGGACACACATTCTTCTTTCTCAGCTCAGTTAGCAAGCAACCCCCTATCATAACCCCTGTTCCATGAGTCCCTGCTCTGCCTCTGACTGTTTATCAGTTGGAATTTGCCATTCATGGTCATTTTTAGGAGGCTTTTTATTTTTTTCTGATTTGCAGAATCTGATGGGAGGGGACATTGTGGTGCCAGAAGGGAGCATCTGATACATTATCGACATTGTATAAATTTTAACTGAAGACAATGGAGTCTTTTGGTAGATTTTACGTAGAGTGGCTTAGCCACTCCAGTCAGTTTTTTCTTTCAAAAAAAGTTGACATTAATTTCAGCGCAGCCTGCAGGTTCGCTGTGTACACAGCCTTACACGAAGACTGCCCATACAGGGATTAATTGGGTATGCAGTATTTCATGTTTAGAAAAGTATGAAAATGCGTTGCTTAATTCCATTCATTCAAATTAAAGTTCAGTAGGGTGTGTGCGTTCCTGCATAATTGTTTGACTGTGGTGTGCAAACATTTCTTTTGCTTCCTTTCTTTATTCATTATGTGATTTGCATAATAATCCCTTAAATTCTGTGCTGTGAATATTATCTCATTAACATAATTACCTAATTTCTTGTTTTGCGAATTACAATAGATAAGTAGTAATAGTCTCAGCTTATTATCACATTTTCCTCTGTGCTTTGTGATCACTGTAAACAGATTAGAAATGTCTCAGCTTGTTTTTTCTGTTGGGGTTCTTTTTGTCTTCTTTTTTTTTTAAATGGAGGGATTATTCAAATAGCAGAATGATTTTGCCACCCATTTATGCACGTGCAGAACACCCAGGAGATTCCATCTATGGGCTTGCAGCTTCCTTTCAGGCAGTATCCTTTCAGGCAGCCTACCTGCAGCCTTGATCTTTATTAAGGTTTCCTCTTCATCAGAAACTAATTTTACTGTATTTGGACACCACAAGGTGCATTAAACACCATTTTATCCTTTTATCCTTTAATTTCAGGAAATTAAGACCAGATTGTTAAAGGATTTCTGTCCCTGCAGAGATAAGCCTCAGGTATCTATGCCGATACGTGGTGAAAGTGTGCTTATGTAAAAAAAAAGAGTATTAATTGCAGTTACAAGCTCATTTCCTGTAAATATTTAATGCCCAAGTTATTTGTATTGGCACAGATAATCTTCTAGAATCCAGTGAAACCACTTCTGCATAAAGCATGTTTTGTGCATGTGCAGGATATATACAATATATATGGAATATACAATAATATGTAACTGGGTAACAAAATAATAATAGTTTTCAAATATATCTGGAAATATTTTGTCTTAAGAAAAAAGTATTTCAAAGTGTTTGAGAGAGTTTTATATAAAAGACTGATGTTATGCACGACTGTGCAAGGAGCTCCTAGAATGGCTTTGAGAAATCGGAAATATTGCCTTTTCCCAGAAAGTATTAGTCCTAATTAAGCACAATCCTTGGAACCAAAGGTGCAGTCAGATTGAAAAACTCAGAGCAAAGGGAGTGCCAGTGATGATCTCCGGGAAATGAGCTCATTTTTGTGGCAGTGGTGGTGGTGGTGCTAGTCAGCTCCAGAAATTGCTTCTTTCAATGCTTTCTGGTTTTCTGCCTCATTTTGTGTTGTTGGCAATAAAGCTTCAAGAGTTCCATTTGAATTTTTGTCATGTCAGTCCAGCATTCAGGAGCAGCAGCATTCTTGAGCTAAGTATTTTCTATTCTGCAAAACAAAAGTAAAAAGCATGCCCAAGGCAGGGGTTTCACATGTTGAACTCATTGCCGGGAGATGAGTGATGGGAAATGAAGGCATTCCTGAAAGTGCAGAAAATACAGGCCATCATAGATGATCTTGGTACCTATAGACCAGGCAGACTGCTGCTGCCACAGTCCAGGTGGAAGAAAATAGATGATTTTCTGTGCTCAGTGAATTATTCGTCTCTTCAAATATTTCCAGAGAGGATATATGTAACGATAATAGGTTTCATCTTTCTAGATACAGATTCAGATTATCTCCGTATTTCATTTACATGGTTCCATTTAAATCACAAATGTAGTTATGGTTACTTAAGAAGATTCGCTTCTTATTTAAGAGAGAATCACTAAGGAATATGGGAAAAAAACCTAATAGTAGAAGCTGGGACCCGAATACCCGGGTTTTGAGATTGTTGCAAAATATGAGGTAAATTCTTAAATTTATAGAGAGGATTTGTGTATTTTCATCTTAATATTTTCAAAAAGACAGTGTTTTGCAGTCACAGCGCTTCACCACGGAAAGACGAGTTCTATCCATGGAATTCTTTAGAAGACAAATTTTGTGATTTTAAAACGAATTCTGGGAAATAAGCTTTTTGACCTAAATAAGATACTTTGTACGTACTTTGGGGTGACATTGTTATTGCACCAACTTTCCCAAGAGCAAAGAATGTTGTTTCAGGAGCAGTAAAATGCTTTCCTCTTAGAGGAGTGGAAAGAGAGATTATTACTTAATCATTCTGTCTTGGCATGGAAGCTGCCCAAAGTTTCACTGAAAATTCTGGTCATTTCCTCAGATTTTTGCCTCCTGTGACATTGGCACAGCCTAGAGGATATCTATCCATTGCATCCCTTTGAATTTTTAAAATAAAAACAGAGTTAATATTTTATTGCATTTTGAATCCAACTAAACATAAAATGAACCTCTTACCGTTTTGTTTGCACTGTGTCTTTAAAGTAGGCATCCGTAAAAGGACGGAAATAGGACCCCTCTTTTATAACCTCTGCAAAAATCCTTAACTGCAATACTATCCTTAAACACTTTTTTTTCTAATTGTCTGAGTCAGTGAAAATGTACTCATGAAAGAAACAACATTTTTGAGAAAAGCTTTTCATTATAAGTGTGTCCGACAGGAGTATGCATTGCATCTCTAGAGTCTTAACAGGCTGAAATAAATATAAAAAGGAATCTGACTGTAGTTTTCTAAGTGTGTTGCCTCAGATTTGTATAGGTCGTTGTAGTCAAACGCATACAGTGCACGCTTAGAAACAGCGTGTTTCTAATTTCCAGTTAAATTGAAAATGGAACTTCTCTTATTCACATTGATGAAGAAAAAGGGTTGCAGAATGTTGTTCTTGGAGCAGATCTTATGGACATTTCTGCTTGAAAACTGCATTGCTGTTGATAGGGAAGGAGCGATTTGTTGTAACAGCCTGACATGGGGTAGAGGTTTTTTAAGTAATGTCGTTTGAAAGACATGAATACAGAGAAATACTGTCTTCCTCAACATGAATGCAGGTATCACATATTAACATAACTGGTTTTAAGATGAAATCCCAGTGCAGCCTATGTATTACGTAATCAGTTTCTTAACTCTTGGTATTAGGCCCCTTCTAACAGGATGAATTAAAACTAGTCAGAAACCTGGCTCAAAATGAATAATGCATTAACTGCCTCCAACTGTATTCTGAGATTGTGACCAGATTCCTCAACTGTCCTGCACATATAATGCAAGAGAAACTGATTTGTATTTCTGTGGATATGGGTAGAGATTACCTAAGATGTGTCATTTGCCCAGTAAGGATGTTGATCCTGTGAACAGGGGTGAATTTTGGACTATGTAATTGAGAAGTGATTTAGCTTCTTCCACCGAGTTGTACAAAATCAAAGCTCTGATTTGATGACCAGAGGGACAAATATCTGATACAAACATTAACCCCTGTACACTTTCAACAAAAGAGACAATGAAGCAAAACTGATTTACTTCAGCAGCCTGTTAGAAGATGTTTTTTTCTCACTGAACAAACTCAAAGGATTGTATGGAAATATGGACAGTTTGATACACAAAATTGCTTTGTTATCCTCTTTTTTTGCAGGCATGATCTGGCAACAAGATTTTTCTATGGGATCTTTAATTAGGTATTTATCTACAAAGATACAAACCCATTGACTAATATGAATTTAAAAGTTTGAGATCAGCAGTGTGAAATCCAGCCGTTCTTTGAGCTCCAATTAAATTCTTGTCAATAAATATGAAGTCTTTACCTAGAATTTAAGTAAATTCCTTGAAGTTTTATTGTTTCCACCTGTCATTGCTATAAATAGACAGACACTATCTACTGTGTCATTTCAGAGACCATTGTTTTCATAAACTAAGTAGGTAATGGAACCAAAAAAAAATCCCTCAATACTTTTTTACAAGCAAGGGCAACATTAGGCACATAAGATAAATATTATTTTGACCTGTCTTACAAATGAACATAAGTCAATTTAAAGGGTGAAGGGGCAGTCTTTTAAAAATCCGTTTAATGTCAGTACAAAACAGCAATTTCCTTCTGTGGTGTTTTTTTTAAAAAAATAGTTTTCTTCTGTAGTAACTTCCGTTGTTGTTACAGCTCTAAGTTAAAGCTGATTCCAGCTAACTTTCCTAAAGCTTTTAACTCATTTGGAACAGTGGAGCTCAACACCAGTAAAAGCACATTTTCACTCAGAGCAGATACGTTTACTAAGGCCTTAACAGCCTTTTACGGTTATGGATATGCTGTTTTAAACAAATTCATAAAAAATAGAAAGGTGCCTTACGTTCCCAGTGGTATTTCTTTCCTGTATCAAAGATCTAGCAAAACATGCAAGCTTGTACTCAAGGAAGAAATAATACTACAATAGATGGGACATGACCAGCCTTTCACACAAGTCTCTGGCTTTGGTGACAAACTTCAGTGACCAATTAACTCTGTCACCAAGTAAGGGAGAAGAGGCTGTAGGTTGTTGTCAGCCAGAGATTTTTCAAGAGTTTTTATCCTGCCGGTATATTTTAGATACAAGGTCACCCAGAAGGGGTTGATAAACAGCTAAAAATAGAAAAAAAAAGAAGCCCCCGCCAATGCCAGAAGTACCCACTCTTGTGTGTTCAGAATCCATTTGCCTGACTCTTTAGAGGTTAAAAAAAGCATCATAGCTTTCTATGTGTGTTTGAGGTGTACTAAGTGTTCAGTTATTCCAGTATTGTTATTAAGTGACTCTATGCTGTTGAATACTTGAACCTTTGAGACTGCAAAATGATTTCTAGGCACTGATGTTTCCTAAGCGTTGGCCTTGCTGTCACTCTGACATCGAACGGTGGCAGAAAAGGAGCAGCCCTGTCCAATGGGCTGAACGGCTGGAGGGTAGGTTTGGTTTCTCGGGGTAAGAATGAAGAGCCCAGCTGGGATGTAAGCAGGTGGGGGGGAGTGGTGTGCTGGATTAATTACGTTACTTTTTGTTCAGCTCCAGAGTCAAAGAGTTTAATGGAATACAAGTAACTGGCACAAGTAATTGTTTGACTTGTAGGCAAATAGCTGTAAGAATTACTGAATATTCTTAAAACAATTCTAATTGGTAACAAAAACCTAGGATAACTTTCAGTTTTGCTTTTGAAATATCATAGAAGAACTGAAATAGTAAAATAATAATATTTACCAATCTCACTAATATTGTCTATGAAATTCTACATTAAACCAGTTGTGAAATGGAGCTCTATAATTCTGTTTAATTCCTTATCTCTTCATAAAGCAATACAAACTTTAAAACAAATTTTATTTGTCCAAATAAACTCAACTCCAAATTAAAAAAACTGATTTACATTTTGAGAATTCATAAGTATGTTCTATAACTTTGCTTTTCGGTCCTTCTTTCAGTAAGGACATATAAGGCAAATAGTTATGTTAGCACAAAAATGTGTTTGACTATTTGCATTTCAAGACATCTCTTTCTTCTGATTTTCTAAATCTCAGATTTAAACATCTCTGTTTCAAACAGTGCTAAACAAATAGATTTTTTCTTATCTTAAATACTTTAAACTAGGGATTGACCCCAGCTGAAGTCATAGATGTTAACTTTCTTTCAAGCAGAGGATTCAAGCATTTTCAAACATCTCTGAAACAGTTTGGGGTGCATTCATTAGTTTGTTTATTTTGGAAGTAGCATGAAACTATTCTTGTCATTTATGGTGAAACAACCAATATTTGTGGTTTGATTCTGCATTTGTAAGAGACATAAAATAGATGGGGACAAGTAAATAATCAGCGCGTGGGACTGTCTGGAGTCATTTGTGGGAGTTGGACGTTACAGCTGACGTGTCTGCAGTAACATTAAATGTTGTTAAACAAATCATCCTCATTTGCAAACTGTAGCCCGCGTTGCCGTTTCATTAGGCAGTCAGATAAAACAGAGTTTCCGCTTACTCCCAGCTGTAGGGAAAGTGATGGAAAGGAGCAATTCGGCCTTGCAGAAAAAGCAGTGCTAGGAAAGTTGGCTGTGAACACGGTGTACTTTGTGACTGAGGAAGGTGAGAGATCTCTGCATCTCCTGGAGCTGGAGGGCAAAGGAAGGCTACTATTTTGTGTTTAAATCCTCCAGTTTGTTAATGAGTGTTTGTTGGGGCTGGGGAGAGACACAGACAGAAAAAGGGTAACTGCTCTATTTGTTTTGATCACTTTGTTTCTGAACACAGAGCTCAGAGCAATGAAGAAAAGGCACAAAAGATAACTTATTATTAATTCTGGTGAATGTGATGAACAAATAAGTATGTTCGGTGCTGGATAAGTAAGCATTGAGAAAGAGAATGGTGGAGAGGAGGTTTTTTCATAAGTAAAAACACTGATATAAACACTTTCGATATTAAAAAATAGTCTTTATTCAGTAACAAAGAGTGGCCTTCCTTGGATTTAAAGAAGTGTTTTGATAACAGAGCAGCTTTTTAGCATAACAGGATGGTTAATTTGAGGAAATTCAGTCATTGGGAACATAATCTCAATAAGGATTTTATATCACAAGGTTGAGGTCTCTTTTGGCAAGGTATTGAAAAAGGAATTAAATTTCAGTTTCAGCGGTACAATAACAGGACTTGAGCTCAGGTAATTTTCCTCCTTTTGTTTTACTGTGAAAGTGAATTCCAATTGATTTGTCTATCCTCTGAGAAATTGTATGTAACAATGAGTTCATACTGTTATTTTTGTACTTATTTGAGATGGAAAATTGGAACTTGTGTGCCCAACAGAGCCTATGAGCTACTCTGCTTTAAAGATGGAAGTTTTCTATTTTGACAGTTATTATAATCTATAAATAATAAGTGAATAGATCTACTGACCATCTCTCATTCACAAACCAACAGGGCATTCTGATACTAGGAAGTCAAAAAGGAATCAAATATTTTTATGTAGATAACTAATAAAGCGTCTTCACAAAAATCTGAAATGAATGATAACATCTAACTTTTTCCTGCAAATTGAAGCTCCAGGAACTTCTTGAGTATACTTTTTATTTTGAAGACTTTTCAAGCAGTGCAACGTAGTCGAACATATTGGTACTTTATCTTCCAAAGACCTTGTGCTCTAGGAGTGTTCACAAATTAGGAAATCACTGTCTTTATAGCCTCTTTTAAACGGACTTGGTGCAATGCAGAAATGGCCTCATATAAAAACAGCTTCTCTTGACCTTTTAACATAGGAATGCTTGCAGTATTTTAGCTGTATGCCAAAGTTAGTGCCTCGTTGCAAAAAAGAGGTGGTATTGCCACTGATGCCTTGCACACTGGGTCCTGAGGGAGGTGGTTAGGTGCCAGAATATGTTGACCTGCTTGTTCATTGTTTGCCAGTAAAAAACTATGTGACTGTGTAACTGATTTTTGGTACATAAACTTTTCCATTTTTGCTGAGATTGCAAGTCTCTGTTTCTTCCTAGTGATTATCTCACCCCTGGGAGCAGCTGTACCAGTATGAACTACGAGTGTGAGATTTTCCATATGTATTTATTCATGAAGTAGATAGTGTGTTTTAATATCTTTTGGCTTGTAATTATAGCAGAGGGTTTTGTTCCTGCCATTTAAGCTTGGAGGAATTTATCGATTATATTTACTTAGTAAGAGACACCAGGAAAATATTCTTTGAAGATTTAGCCTTTCATAGGGTTTTGTACTTACTAGTTACTCAATCTGCCTATTTTGTGTCACATAAAGAATTGTATGTTTGAACAGACTCTTTCAGGGTGCAAAGCAATGGAGAGAATTTTTTTTTTTTCTCTACTAACCATGGTCTTTTTTTGATTTTTATTTGGCAACTTTGTTTTACCTGCTGTCCTCAAAAGGCATTTTTTGTGACTGGAGTGAAGCTAGAAGTTCTTGAAAAGCCTACATTTATATAACAATGAAGTAGAACAACTGTAGTAAAGGAAAACTTCATTAACTGTGGTGATAGTATAATCAGACAGACTTTTGTAGTATTTTTGCAACAGCCTGAAAGCATACTTCATATATCTGTATAGTAAAATACCAAATATGCTCCCTGAAACCACAGCTCATATCAAAGCGGGTGGTGGTTGCTGGTATTCTAATACCATATTGAGTATCTAGGTCCCCTGATTGGTTTATGGTGCTTGCATTTGGTTTAGTTAAAACATACACCTAGAAGTTTGGGTTCAGTGTTTAGTGGGGGTTTTTGTCTTTTCCACTTCCATGGCTATTTTCTACCTTAATACAGATTATATAAATATTTTCCCTTTAAAAAGTGCGCGCATTTTCAGGAAATTCATATGTATGTCCTGAAGGAGCTACCTTTCTAAAATCTTTTTTGAATGCTTAGGCATCTGATTTACGTCCAAGACAGTGACAAAGAACTGCCTTTGTTTAGATCCATTTCCATCTAAGTATATACAGACCGTAAAATATATGATGGTATTGGTGGCTGTGTAAGAAATTGAAATACAGACTGTGATGGAGTTCTTTGGTCATCTTTGTTCTGTGCGAGAGGAGATGATGCAGGTTTATGTGGTCCTTTTAATAAGCAAAAGTCACTTTGTCTGAGTGGTACCTCCTCTCACCTCATTTAATGATGTAGTTAAGGCTAAAAGCTAATAACCAAGGAGAACAATTTCTTCCTCCAAAGCAGCAAGGTAGGGACTGGCTTTTCCCTCTGTCAGAAATATTGATACCTGTCACATCAAGGTGTGCTATTAGACTTCAACAACTTGAAGAATCTTGAATTCATCAGTTTCTTTGTTGTGGGTCTGTTTTCTTGCCTTCCCAAGAATGATGTTTGGTGATCTTGTAAAACAATTACAAAGCACATTGAATAGAATCTAACAATTCTTGGTGGAAATTAAACTTTTACTTGTGTCTGCCATAACAGAGAAGTTTTCATATAATATTAGAATTTCTTCCTACATTATTAAATTAAACTAGTGTCACTATTGTTTATATCCCACTTTTTACCCTTTGTTCTCATGTTTAATAACTATTATCTTTCTGAGATTTAATTTGCACTAATTTAATTAACATTGGTGCATCTTTGTAGATATTAATTGCAGCATCAATTCTAGCAATCAATATTTCCTGGAAAACAGTCCAACAATAATTACTTTAATTTGAAACAATGCAGTAAGTGGTTCTGCAATTTCTTTACTACTCTATTTGGTGGCAGAATTCTACCTAGCATGCTCATGAGTTCAAATAGTTATTATTTAAATGTGATTCTTCTTTCCATATTAAAGTTAACTATTAAGCATGAATGCATCACATTTTTGGTTATTACAACATAGTTGTAAATCAGTGTACTCTCTTTAAATTGAATTTTTGATACAATTAAATTTAGACATAAGTGATAATATCTACATTTGCTTCACCTCTTTGTTGGTGAACTGCCTAAATTTACCTCTTTTATGCCAAAGAGTGTCATTAAATTAAGGTGTGAATTTTGTTTATTTTACCTTTTATGTCCATTTTACTCAGTGGATTAGGCAGTCATCCTTGTAATTGAATTATAAACATCATCCTGTCTCCAAATGAAGTGTAAGCTGCCGATTACTAAGGCAGCCTAAGGGCTTCTCGATACAATGACTCGCTTGAAATGGTTTGGATATGGATTCCAATTGAGATAAGCAGCCAGTATTTCATATTTGAAGCTTATCTTGAAAGGTCTCGGTCTGGAATACCAAGCTGTTGTCAGGCTTCTTTAAAGATTACTTCTGCCTCTGAAAATACATCTTCAGATCTTGTTGAAAACCATAAATAAATAAAAAGAGAAAAATTAAGGGAGTAAACTCATAAATGTATTTTTTTACCATCTCAGCAGGGTTTGATGACACAGAACTTAGCTTAAATTTATTCCTTGTCATGCCTCCATAAGTATTAAAATTTAGGTTGGGTTATTTGTTATATTCTCAAAAATTTTAGATTATTTCCGCTATGCATAATAGAAGTATTTTTCCTTTCCATTTGAACATTCTACTACACTATAGAAGAAGAAATTGTTATAATTGTGGATTTATATTTCATAAATGTTTAGATAAAAGGGCAACCTGTAGTAAAACACAATAAACAGGTACATATTTCATGAATGTAAGTAGATATGCAAATTAGGGTCACAGCTAAGTATATATTTGTGTAGAGTGTAGTTACAGTATGTCAATACCTTTCCCAATTTATAGACATCTTGGAAGGATTATGTTAAATGCAGTCACACTATTTTCTGAATTCATGTTATATGATTTGTGTTTGCTAATTAGTATCCAAGGAGCTGGCTATCTGACCCTGTTAAGTTACATATATTTATGCATTTTGGAGTAAATAGAAATAGAACTCTCATTTCTTAAGTAGATGTGGTTAACAGATGCTATGCATACAGACAATAGATTAGGGAATGCTGATCTCACATAGTTGATGACCGCATTTGTTTCATGAAGTTTGGGATTGAACTGCTTACAGTATTACTCCTCAGTGTTCGAACAGGCAATGAATAACTTTCTTATGGATTTTTTTCATTAAAGAATATTAAGTTAGTCTGTAAAGTGATTTATTTAATATTCTTAAAATACATTAGTTTAAAATTCTAGAACAGGTATTGTAATCTCTGTACATTTCCGTAGTAGGCACTATAAACAATTATCATGTCACCCTGGAAAGATATCGGCAAAGATAGGTTCAGTGTCCATCATTACAGTGGTCACAGGAGCAAACCCAATGTTTTCATGTGAGAATTAGTGAGTTTGTAATTCAGAGTTTCTATATTGGTGTCTATTACCAGTTCATTATTTCAGAATTATTTTTTAGCGTGGTTCATAGCCTTGGATTCTGAACAGCTGAACTTCTCCCTGGCTTTATGCTCTGTAATATTAAAGTGTGTGTTTCTAGAACCATGGATTTCCCAGATAGCATATTAAACAAATTCAGGATATTTACAGTAATATACATTTATGTAATTTTATATATCTATAAGTTGCTATATAATGATAGCAACTAATTGTTCTGGTTGGTAAATCAATGTATCTGCTGTAGAGAACAAGGCTTAATCCCTTTGGATCTGGTTGGGAGGAATCTTTTCCTCTGGGGTTTCTGTCCTCAGAGAAGGGAGTCGAGGTCCTCGCTCAGGCTGTGTAGCTCACCAAAGCAAGCTGATTCAAAACCAAGTGTTTTTTTGAATCCCAAATAGTGTAGTGTCACAAATTAGTATAATTGGATCTCTAGCAGGATGACTACTCTTACCCTCTCTCTAAAGTATCTCTTACTTTATATGAGCGAAAGAATAAAAACAGGATAAAGCCCGCAGCAAAACAAATTTTTTATCATGTTTGATTTATGTCTGCTTTAAACTGCGTGTATTTTAGAAAGAAACCTGCTTTCTGTCTTCAAAAAGATGAGATTCAACATCCCTCAGCAGCTAATTTTTAGCACTTAGAGGTTCCCTTGGGCTGCTGTCAGCTATAACTTATTGCGTAGGTACTTTCCACTGAACTCATTATAAAGTGATTAGCCTGCAGGAGGATAGCGCGATGTTCCAGCCTGCTCTCATTATATGCAGCTTCGCAGCTGAATTCTGTGTTGTCAAACTTTGTCAAATGGTGAATGTAGGAACAGTCACACAATTTAACAGATAGGTTGTTAATAGGGATGCTGTCATTTCTAAGCTATACCTGTTAGTAAGAACGAGTGTTTCCAAGGCACGGTACTTTGTTTTTCCCACCAAGTTGTCATTTACGGGATTGTATTATACTAAGGACAGTGACAAACCATTCCCCAGGTTATTAATGCTATTTGCTTTTCACCCCTTGTTACTCCACGAGTTTTTTTAAATTAAATAACCTGCTTATTTTGTAAGTAGAATATTTCTGCAGTAATACTTGGCCACAATAGGGGGGATTGCGGAAATATCTCTGGACCAGGAAAGTTTATCTGTGGTCGTGGATGTAGCGCAAGTCACCCGATTGGTTCTGAAGACAGAGAAGTGCAGTAACACCTTCAGTACAGCCCAAACTCTTTCGATGTGGTCACTTCAAGACAAATAGCGTAGGTGTTTGTTGGTTAAGAAGCATCGACATGTCTGGAAATATGGTCTTTAGAAACTGAGTAGCCTTCTCTAGAGAGTGAGTGAGAACCTGGCAAGTGTGTTCGCTTTGGGAACAGAAGCAGGTTTTTGTAACGTAGGCGTTTAGACATGAATTTGAGAAGTCAGCTGTACCTAAGTATCGCCCTCGTATTATGGATATTGTGAAGAGAGCAAAATCACGAGTGCCCTGTCACTCCTGTTTGGGGAAGCTGCTGTTGGGAGAGATGCAAGCAAAAGAAGCAGGAGGGATTAAACCTTCCAGGTGCAGGGAAAAGCCTGTCAGCATCCAAAGTGTATCCTATCAGGGACTGAAAGGGACTTTTGTCCAGACTCATAGAGAAGGTCTTTATTTAGAAAGAGTCTTTGAGTAAAAGGCTTTTGCAGGAGGGTGAAAGAAGGGACTGAGGAGCAGGGGCTGTAGGAATGGCAGCACAGACTGTGTCACATCAGACTTTGGGGTGCGAATGGGGCTTGAAAGAATGCCTTGTGGTAGCATTTCCACTATCAAGGCAGCAAAACCTGCCGGTTTTTGCTTCTGTTTCTTTAGTCTACACCAAGGATTCAAAAAACATAATCAATTAACTTTAGTGCCATACACTTCTCTTTCTTTACTGTGTGTAAGGCAGGTAAGGGCATAAGAACAGCTCTTAAGGGTTTCCAGAGGACTTTCAATCTTAACCTCTTTCAGAAACCCTAGGATTAGCCTTTCTTTTTCTTTCAGGAAAAAGTAGATTTTTCTTCTCTGTATTTTATCATGTGGTCAAAGATAATGCCTTCATGACAGTAAATCAATGAGGCCAGAGTTATTTATTTACCTGAAGAATAAAAGTGCATAGCTTAGGCTTCCGTGACCTGGGGAGCTGTACCCCTCCGTGCTTTCATCATTTATGAATCACTCACCCTTGTTTTATTTGGGTTTTTTTCATATGCCTCACTTTTTCACTGTGTTCACAAGCATTTCATAAACTGCTTTTTTAAGGATTCTAGCAATTTCAATGAACATATTTTTTGAATCATAACTTCAATGTGGCTTAGCACTGTCAAATGTTTTACCATGGGAAGTGCACTAAAATTCCCTCAAAACCATGGCACGTGAACAGACCCTTAACAATCCCTATAGAGATATTTATTTGCTGAGTAGAAGAGGAGCTAAATGTCAGTTCTGGCAGCTTGTAAGGGTTCAGTTAGCCCAGGATTTCCTATAAGACGATGATCTAGAGAGGGCAGATGTTTCAATAAAAATATTAAAAGTAAAACATCCCTTTTGTGCCCCAAAGTCCCTAATTAATTAGAGTGGATTTATTGGAGCTTGGTGGTACTTCTTATCCTACCACCTACCCGCCTAGGGGCCAGCTCAAAGCCAGACACTGAACAAATGGTAGGCGACTGCTCTGGAGCGATTCCAGGTGAAGAGAGCACCACACTCAAGAGCTCAGTGGAGAGGAAGAAAATGTAAAAATTGGAGAGACAGAAAGTAACTGCAACTCTTGCTTTATTAAAAAGAGCTGATACGGACCCATCCTGATAACAATGACTGCTATTTACAGCTACATCCTATGTAATCCAGAAGCAGAGCCAAGTTTGTAAAGATGAGAATGTCAATAATGAGAGGGAGAGAAAAAAAGGACCTTTTTTCTTCTTTTTCCCTTCTTCCTTGTTTCAGATAAATGGTGGTTAACTCACTCACTGCTGTGGTCTACTTATTTACTTATTTTTAACTGGAGGAAGGATGCAATGAAGAAGTAAGAGGTTTGTTTGTATTTTTCCCAGAACTGTCTGAGAAAGATTTTGATGTGAAATTAGCTTTCCTATCTTGACAGCTAACAGTATAGGAATGCACACACATACACATCAAAGGTCATTTGCTGTTGCTGTTCAGTACTTTACTTTTTCTCTAGAAAGCACCCTTAAAAATAGCTGAAATACTGATGTTATTAGTACAGATTGTGTGAAATGCCTAGTGAGTTATTTTGTGAATATATGAAAAGATGATGCATCCTAATGCAGTGCAACAAGACTCAAATTGATATGTCTGGAAACCGAAGGCTTTTATTTTGCTGATTTGGTCAACATCTTGACAGCAAAAGAAATGGTTTCTCAGCTTTATAATAAAGTCCTTGTAGTTCAGCAGAAAGAAGATAGACACTAAAACATTACAGAAAGAGAAGTGGTAGTCATTCAATACATGTCACTAAAGCTTATTCAGTATGAGTGACTGCGGGATCTCTAGTCTGCTCGTGTACCAAGAAATGGTGTTAACAGTCAGCATGACGTGTTTCCAGAATACTCCCCTTAATACAGCTCTTTGTCTTTAGAAGTTGTTATAAGATGTTTTTAGCTTTATCTCTGAAATTATGGCAATTAAGTGTTTATAGAATTTTCTCTTGCATATCTTCTGTCCTTTTCACACAAGCCAGAATTCAGGAACAAAAGGTCTGAAATAGAATTTTTATTTCTTGAAACCTGCATTACTGGTTACCATACAGTAATATTTGCAAACGTGGTTTACTGAAAAACCTAAAACAGTGAAATAAATGTGATATCCCAAATGCTACTGTGGATAATTAATTTTTTTTTTGTGAAAATTGAACCTTAAATCTGACTTATTTGCAGGCTATGAGAAATCTTAATTTTCAGACAAGGCAGTGCTTTCTTTCCGATTAATTGCTTTAGCAGACCCTTCTGACTTTTTAAATTTTGGTTCAAGATCTCTTCAAGCACAAAGAATAATGACTGTTTGAACTATGAAGAGGAAATAAACCTTTGTCTTCCTTCTGTGTATAGATATCTTGATAATTTTTTTTCTAACCAGATGAAGGGGGTTTTTTCCCCCCAATGAAGGTCAAATGATCTCATTTTAATTGGCAAGGCTTGCAGTGTGATCATATCTAGAGAAAGTGACTGCCTTAATGAAATTTAACTAGGTTGGCAGTTTTCATCTCTGAAGTTATATGTCACCTTGTGAGTATGTGTCTAACACAGTTACAAGAGCATGCTTATTCAAGGAAATTTTAATTTACCGATTGTTAGGATTGGAACAGTATGATGGAACAGGATCTTAAGAAATTGTAATATACTGCCATTTAAATTTCTCCCACTCTTTATTTTAAAGTCCAAACTTTATTTTTGCCCACTTGTAATTTCTAACCTGCTGGCTTGCTATATCAGACATCTTCACTCCCATAATGTGCAGTTTAAGAACTAAATTTCTTCCACATCTCACCTTTTTCCTTTGGGTATATTGTACCCTATCAATATTTGTCTGACATCTTCTAATTATATTGGGATCAAATAAAAGCGTTAGGTTGACAGCCACTATTATAAGAAAACGCAAGAGAGTTATAGAGGAAACATTGCCAAAATATTTCAAGCAAATGCAGGTATCTTCCTGCTGTGCCATTCTACCAATCTAGGCCAGAAGGACTGCTTGAGCTCATTCTACGTCTCAGGCTACCTGGAGTGTGGGCAATCTATTGTCTTAGCTCTACCTCATTAGTTATTTATTTCTATTCAGGTAATGCCTAGCAGATGTGTCTTTTTTTATTTTTCCGGACCATTTCTTCAAGCTCTTTAGCACAGAATAATAGTTAAGATATCTGCCAAAATATCACTTTAAGCCTGAACAGTTTTAGCAACTTAACATAAGTCTTCACTTGTTTACATTGCCATAAAGAAAGGAAATGTTAGTAGATCTTAAAATCATAGAATTACCTGGATTGGAAGCAACCTTAACAGTCATTCAGATTCAACCCCCTGCCATGGGCAGGGACACCTCCCACTGGATCAGGGGGCTCAAAGCATCATCCAGCCTGGCCTGGAACACCTCTGGGAAGAGGCAGTCACCACTTCTCTGGGCAACCCGGGCCATGGTCTCGCTATGCTCACAGTAAATGTGAATTTTATAAGACTTTCACCCACTCTTGTCAATGTGGCAGATGATGACAACATCATCCACACCCTTGCTAATGGAAATATCACTGAAAATAATGTTCCCTCCACAAAGAGTCTTCCTTTGGTAACTTTAAAAACAGTCAACAAGATATGGAAAAGCAAAAATGTCTTACAGTGATCTTTAGTCTGTCTTGCCTTCTCTTCTCTTAAACTCTTCTATTGCAGAACTGCTGAAGTCTTTGGCTGAACTAAAGAAATTGGTTTGGACCGAGTACAGGAGTCTTCTATCAGGGCTGTAGTTAGCATCCCTCATGTTTGCAGTGTCCTGCATTGCTGGTGCTCAGGTCATGGCACTAGTTCCTTGGTTTATCCTTCATTTCTGATCTTCTGGGTTTATGAAAAAGTGTCATTTAGAGCAACTCAGTGCAGGAGAAAGAAGGGATATGACGTGTCCTGAAAGATAACAATTTCCTTTTTTTCCTTTTATTGAGTCAGAAATTTTATTTTAAACTGCTGCTGCTTAGCTTTCTAATGCAAAATGATGATAAGGGAAATACAGTTTAGCACTGCCTTTCTTCTACCCATCAATGAAATCATTCTTCAAGGAAGGCTCCTCAGTACAAGCTTTTCTGTTTTCTCATGGAAAAACCTTACCTATTTCAGTAAGTTGTTGGGGCATGTTTATCGCTTGCATTTTTGGATCAACTGCTCACAATGTGGTGTTTCAGGCAAACATTGGCAGCCTTTTACACACATCTGCTTCGTCATGTTTTAAAGCCATATGAAATTTCAAATTTCACATGATTTAGTATAAAATCATGAATGTGTTGTGAAAACGTAAATATGTTTAATCATGCACTTGAGGAAAGCATCTAAGGAAGTTAAATTAATACAAAAAATAAGTCAGCTTTTCTTGTATTGTTTTTTTTTTGAGAAATAATTCACCTCAGTCCTATGAAATAAATCTTAAATTGAATAGTTTATTTATTTACTGTGAAGTTACACTTCTCATGAATATCATTGCTTACATTCACCGAAAACTGTTATTGTATTTACTTAAAGAAGAAAAGCCTTCAGAGTATTAATTGAAGGCTTTGAATCACAAGTTTCCTAATGTCCTGCTCTCCCATTGTCACACACAAATACCATGTTTGTCTCAATGTCAGAAAACGAACTGAAACTTGCTTTACATTTTCTAGCAGTTTAAGGATGAAGAATCACAATTGCAATTTCTCATCTTTAAAAAGGCGGAAATGCATGCAAACACTGCTGTTATGTGATTTATATTGTTTCATTTGCTTTACATACATTGAGGGCACGGGTCTGTCTGGGGAACAGAGGAAGACAGCAGGGACATGAGAGAAGATGCAGTCCCTGCCTTTGCCCCATCTCCTGCTTTGGAGACCTCCACAGGTCCCTCAGGCCTGAGCCTTAAGGCTGGAGCAGATGAGGGCAACCCCAGCAGCCCAAAGCATCTTCCCATCATGTCACGTGTTGGGATAAGGCTCCACCTGGCACTGCTACTCCGCAGCACGCAGTGGGTCTCCAAATGGCTCTTTCTTCCTCTGGGTCTGGCTCAGGTCAATCTAACTTTCTCCAGTCACATGTCCCACACAGGGAGGAGTGAGTAATTCAGATGCTACTTAGGCAGCAAAAAAATTCGTGAGTCCTGACCTAGATAAATCAAGTATTATCCTAATTGGATAGACTTAATTGGTGTTAGGAGGCATTTTTAGAGATAGTTTTCTATTTCTACTGGGAATATTTTCATATTTCTGTTTATAATTTACTCTGCAAATTTGTTTATTAACAATTCTTGGCATTTCTTTCATCTTCCTATGAATTTCTGCATGAGAGCAAGGAAAGTATATCTTTGTTCTCAGGAAAGAAATGTTACTTTGAGTTTTACTTTGAAGCAGTCAATGATATAGCTGAAATGTCATGAATAATTTAAGCAAACATTGATGCAAATGTTACTAGAAATAATCAAGGAACTTTAGAGGTTGTAAATAAAACCAATTTAAAGATTAAAATTGATGCAACTTACAATTCTAATTTTGTATACACACAAAAGTAGGACAAAATACTATTCTGGAACATATGGGAATGGAATAAACACCACCGAGATTCATGTAGATGATTCATTTGTGAGTAAAAGAACCTAAATATCTTACTCTGGCTTGCGTATGTACAGCAGGAGCACCTAATTATAAAAGTCGCTTTGCTTTCATTGTGGTATTTTGAAAGAGCTGTGCGACTTTGTGCCACATCTTATTGGTAGTGTGAGTGTAAATAGTTGCACGATTTGCTTCTCTGTATGTTTCAACACCCTAAACTGTTTGACTTAAATGACCTTGTGATATTTACTTTATAATATCTATAACAATGCTAGAATCTGCACGATGTCTATAGTCCACTGGATTACGCTTAGTTTTAAGTAGATAACGGAGAGATCTCTGCCTGAATAGTATTTTGCAGACGGGCTAAAAGGCATCTCTCTAAAATGTTTTAGAAGGATATAAATAAACTACAGTGGGACCAAGACAGAATTTCAGTCAATTCAATTTACTATCAGTCATTGTGTATCAGTACTGGTAAAATAAATAAATGGAGAGAAAAGAAAGTTAATCCCTATGGGTAGGATTTTTAATAAATAGTAAAGAATAAGTTCATGCACTGCTTTTGGTGCTTTTTTCCAAACATTATGGTGATGATAGGCTTGTGCTATCTGATTCAGATATAGTTGTGCTACTATAGTTTATTTCTCAACAGGAGAGATTATGAAAAAATCTTGAAAGATTTAATTAAAATCTGTTCTCTCACATTTAATACTCCCTAATGCTTTTAATTAATCTGAATATCCTTAATTACTTCTGTAATTTTTACCATGTGTAAATAGCTAATTAAGGTATTAACCGCCATCAAATGTTGTCTAGAATTAAATATATAAATGCTCTGTCGCTGATTAAGAGGATTACGTGAAAAAAAAGTTGAGTTTCAGGTACGAATGATTTCTGAATGCAAATACAGGCAGATTAGCTGTAGAAACAGGGAAGGCAGATGAAGGAGATGGCTGTGGTTTCCTACTGAGCCAGCCAATATAAGACTTCTGTAGCTGTAGTGATGCTTAGAGAAAATCGGAGGTTTTTCTAAACTTCACGAGTTAGTTACAGTCCTTGAGGGACCGCTGTCAATGGAGATTGTTGGAATGCAATATATCCAACCTCCTTTACTGGGCTCAAGGACCAGATGGTAAGGGACATAGTTATGACCTACATCCTCTGAGGAAACTTCCTTTCTCATTTCCAGAGTCATGTCAAAGGAACAGAGAGCTTTCCTTTCTCCTGGAGGTTGCACTAAAGGATAGCCTCATATTTGTACCTGAGCCAAAACTGGATGGTGGCAAATGCAGCATAAGTGTTGAAGGAGAATAATTTGACCTTTTTCTCACGATCAGCTTGGGAAAACCACCAATACAAGTTCTCCATAACGGTGTCCTCTGGCATAGCTGCCTGCTGTAACGAAATAAAAGCCAATAACCTCTTGGCTTAGACCATCTTGGACCACCAGTAAATTCCCACGGGAGTCTCTGTAGTGAGCTCTTTAGCCATTACGACTGTGGAATTGGCTTATACTGAACTAACGCATCCCTACCCTGCGGCACAGAGTTGCCGTAACCAGCAACACACGGGAATCTTTTAGGTGGATAATCAGCTGTTGAGGGCTTTTATGTATTAAAAGTTGAAGTTGATTTTCAAGACCTATACGAAGGGTTTGCTTAAGAAAGCCAAACCAATAACTTCATTTCAGTTTCCAGAAGGATTTGATTAGTCTAGAAATTCAAACTTCAAAGGTTTCTAGAACTTCAGGTCATTTTCTCCAGACCCTTGTGTTACTTGTGATAGCATTCCCACCTTAAACAGCTGTGAGCTAGAGATAATCGAATGAGATGTTTTGATATGTAATATTGATGTTATTTTTTTGGTCTCCTGAAAGGCTTCTGTAGATAAATTAGACAATTAGCTCCTTTTGCAGACCATCTTCCCAATGGTGATTCCAGATCCTATTTCAAAAATGAGGTGGTACAGTCTCTTGAGCTGGTAAAGCCTCAAAATCTTTAATAAAATGGGCAACACTATTTTCTTTAACAGAGTCTCCAATACTGCCAAAAAACATATCTTAAAATATATAGAAAATATCGTCAGGTTATTCTTAATTATTTTAATATTGTCCCAGATATGCCTCCTGCATGGAAGTTCTGAGGGCTCTTTTATATGCTTTTTGCAACTAATTAAAGAGTGGTAGATAAGAGACTGGATTTAGGTACCTTATTTTATTATGGAGAGTTAAGCTGAGAATAGAGAAAGTTCACTTCTTGTTCTGGTACTACTTTGATGTTATCTGAGTGCTGACAACTTGGAAGCATTACTTCAAGTGCAGTCCTTCTGGAAAACCTTCCCCAGGATGTAGGTAATCTGCATGGGTTGATCTACCAACGTTGCTGAGGCATGGCTTTTGGGAATCAAGTAGTTTGCATTTCTGTATTCTGGTTTAGAGTTACTTGGCCCAGCCTCACATCTCGGTTCTATAGGTATGAGATTCAAAGAATAATTTTCCAATGTCTGTCCCAGCTGGTTTTTACCTTGCACTGGCTCTGTGGAGCTCCCACCCATAAAGGCAAGGGAAGAGTGCTGTATGGCTCTCTTCTTCCTGAATACCAAATAGACTATATCAGACTAACCTGCAGCTTATTCCTTCTGGCAGAAAAGCAATATTTCAGCTGAGTTGCATCCAAGTTATGGTGGGGTATTTTAATGTTTGTTGTTTGTGTATTCCCCCCCTCCCAATTTTTTTTCCCCTGCAAATCAGGAGCAGTGGCATTAGAAAGTATCATTTGGCTCATTAAGTATTTTATTGCTGCTTAACCATTAAACATAGTTTATGGCTTTGTAGTTTAATTGATTTGGGCTCAAGGTGCAAACAGGAAATTACTATTTTGATTAGTCTTTTACATAAACCATCTTTTTATGTAAAATTACCTGTCTACTTTGAATATTGAACATTCTGTCCTTAACCATGCTGAATATTCCGCTGGATATTGCATTTGAGTTTTTGAAATTATCCCCTGATATTCTGAAAATCTTGGAGAAGCAGCTCTATTTCCTTTTGTCTTCATTGACATTTTGTCTTAATTAACTGAAATGATAACATCTCCCTAAAGTACAAATAACTGTACTGATGTCACTTTTTGCTTACACTGGTGGCATATTGCAAATCTTTCAGTTTTATTCTGAAATGTGTTTGAAGTTTGTGGAGGTACTTTGTGCAGGGAATCATAGCATTCCCTTTATGTACAATTATGAACTCGTTATTTCTTTAGGGAATTGAACTACCTTTCACATCAAAATAATGACGATACTACGGTGTGGGATCTCTTCCTTTTTCCACCAAATGCAGGGTGTTGATGCTCTGATAGGAATCATTGCATTTGCAAAGCTGCCTGAATAGATGTGATAAGGTTACTTTGGAACAGGTTGTGCCACTATTTTGCATATCAATCACGTAGGTGTAGCTTCTCTGTATTACCTCTAAATTGTTGCTTACAGGAGTTGGAGAGTGCTAAGGGAACAATGCAGAGGACTGTGAGGAAAAGGAAGTTCTGTTGTAGGACAGGTTACGTCTTGGCCTCTGCCACAAAGCTTTTCTGTCACTTAAGGATAAAAAAAGGATTTCAGAGAGTCATGAACTGTCTGTTTTTCATTTTGTTGCTGTCTAACTTAATAATCAGGGTCTGATTTACAGAAATCCTGAGAACTAACACCTTGCGGTGCACTAGGAGCTGTATTTGAAAATATAAAGTGCTGTAAGTGCTGTAAGAGAAAACGCGGTTACGTAAACGGTGAGGTCCTACATTCTCACATTGTGCATCTAAAATGAACAGAATCTGTTTACTTGGGCTTCAACCATAAAATGGGAACAATATAGCTGTTTCTTCTACCCGGGCCTGTTATGAAAATTATCCTAACCCTTGATTAGCAATTCCATACAACCATATAAAAACATTAAAATAAATCAGAAAGTAGTTCTTCCAAACCCCTTCAAAGCAAGGGCTGAGCAGTGTATGCAAGTCAGCCTTTTTTTTTTCTTGCAGAGAACAGTGAAAAGGAGAAATTATAATAAGAAAATACAGCCTGTCTGTAACAGCAACTGGATTGGAGGTCTCCAAAGGCTTTCTGTTTTAATGATTGCTCTTAGAATCCATTGTTTTGTGAAACGTCATCCATCTGGCTTGGAATATAAAGCTGATTCTTGAAATCATTTATCAAACTTGATCAAAATTCCTGCTTTTTTTTTTTCTCCTCAGTGTAGGAAACCACCAGACAATACACTTTTCATTCTCTTTATAGGCATAGGCTTCAAACTTGAATCTGTGTAATTAGATTTAATGAGCAATTACGTGCCTCCTAACTTTGGAAAAGAAACAGTTTCCTAAATCAAGCGACAAATTATTACAAAATACATGTAAAGGGGAAAAATAGAAAGAACTTTAGCACTTAACCTCCCCTCCTATCCGATGCAGCACACGTTGGAGGTGCTCCTTTTCCTCAGCATAGGAAGAGCTTGCCAATAGAAGACCATGTGCCAAATCAGAGCAATGTTTTGCACATATATTGATTTAAACAGATATTATACAAACTGATTTAAAATCACAGTGAGAATAAGAATAGAAACATTGACAAGAAAAAACCCTGATAAGACAGCAGAGAAATGTGTCAGAAGAATGATGTATTCCTAAAATGCTGATGATGTCCAAATTTTCTCATCTTCTTGTCCCATTTTTCTTCTTGCAGTCTACAGAATGCAGTGAGAGTTTTGCATAAATGCTTGCAAATAACCCAGGAAAATTCAGGTCAAATAGGCTGACTGGTAATTTGTAAAACCCGAAGAATGTTTGGCAGCCATAAACATTTAGCTTTTGCTGTTGTCATTTTGAAAATCTCCTTAAACTCTTGCAAAGTTTTACTCCAGAACTGCAGAATTGTTTTCCTGTTTGAGGTTTTTTTAGTTTGTTTGTTTTTTTAAAATGTCTGAGGAATTCGACATCTTTGTAGATAAATAAACTACTGTTCGATTTGAGAGATCTTCTACACCTGTATGTATATTGTTTATTATTGTAAACTTTTTTCTTTGGTTAAGGCAATCATATTTGTGGATGATTTTTTTTATAGGGAAAATTCTTTGAGATATGAAGTTCAGTTTTTGTTATTGACTTGTTTATCTGTGGGTAAAATATTAGTTTTTTTCTTTAAAATGAAATAGTTCAGGCTTTGACTGAGTTTAAGAAGCCTCCTATCTGTCAAGCCCAGGCTCATCTATTGTTAACAGGCAAAAGAAAAGAATGTTTTAATATTTATATTAAAAAAAGAGGGAGGATTGTAAGGAAAAAAACTCTTTAAATCCAAACTCTAACTAACCTCTAGAATAATAGAAACTGTAAAGCTCGCTTCAGGTTTAGAGAAATTCTCACGTTCGTGTATTTGGTCAAGAATGAAGACTAAAGTGCTTAGGTTCTTGCTTAATGGCACATTCTCTATAGATATAAGTCTTTAATGAGGCCAAAACAAAGCTACTCACGATAAATAAGTATATAAATTATATAAAGTATTTCATGCTTGTTAAATGCTTTGGGTGATACAACAGCTGTTTCAGGAGAAACAGCTCAGCTGGTTCTGAACTTGGATTGACACTGAGTACATTCACAACATGCTCCACCGACGTGCCAGGAAATGGCAGTGGGACGTGAGAAACATCTGTCTGGAGGCACCGCTAGGAAAGCTCCCGATTGTATTTCGGTAGCAGCTGAAGCAATGGAACATGTTCAGCTTGTTTTAGTTATCAGCATCTGGAAAGGAGGAAGTCATAGAGAGCAATGTGTAAAATGAGCGGAGGAAATAAGAGACAAATGTCCATTGCTGCAGCCCAGCTACGCTTGCACCTGCAGCCTCCCAGTGATTTCAACACTAAGAAATGAGAGCGAACGTTCGTCTTTTGTACATCCATCTAGGCAAATTTTTGCAAATAATTTCTCTGAGCTCTCCAGCGCATCCTTGGAACTCATGTCCTAGATTCATCGTTTCAGATGTTCTTTGTATCATCTGACATTTCACTTGCATGAGATGAGGATGATTCATAATTTGCTGGGCTGGAGTACGTTAAGTAGAGGTGAGAAATATGGCCTTTTTGTAATAGACTAAAAGCAGCTGTAAAGGATTAAACAACAGTGTCATTGAAAAAGCCACTGTTAAAATCCAGTTGCTCTCTGAGACAGTTGAGAAATATTGTATTTAGAACTACAGTGCTGTAACAAAGTCAAGAGTTTCAAATGGTATACATTAAAAATAATAAAATGCCCCAAAAGCTAGATGTTTGGGTTTTCTTTTTCCTCTGAATTACAAGGAAATCAAATCTTTATCTTACCATGAGCTCTGTATGGAGGGATCTCTCAGCCCTTGTGGAGTAACTTGTTCTCTTTATAGATTCAGCAGTATACAGGTTTTTTTACATAATTCTATAACAGATAGCTATGCAAAGATAAGAAATCTCACTTGTGTTCGTATGTCATTGTAGAATTCAGATATGTATTCTTTAAAGAATTTGTAACATCCACTTGTTTTAGGCTACCTTTTAATCATCTTTTCCTATCTACAGCTCCTTTCTGGTGATGGTACCTGCTCGATGAAACAGTAGGATTATGTGTAATAATCAGATATATAACATCTGGATTTGTACGTGCTACTGCGAGAGAATAAAAAAATTCCAACTGAAGAAACAGCATACTTTAACAAAAGGAGGCTTTTAAAAATAAAAAGGCCTTTGAATCGCAAGTTTTAGCAAATTTATAACAATATTCTCCCAATTACCTCACTATTTTTAAAATAAATATCTTAATTAAGATGTAAAAGATGATTGTCTTATTCTTCTGCAAACTGATAGTTGCAGGTGGTGCAGAGGAAAGAGGCCTTGCTTGCCTTCAGGGAAGTTGTAGCTATGGCGGTGCCACTTGGCATGGGCACCACGGAGCCTGGAAGGCTGCAAGCCACGCAGTGGGATGCGGCACCTTGGTGAACCACCCTGCAAAAGAGCATTGGCTCTTCACTTGGAGGTCATTGCACTGAATTCGTGCTGTTTCGTATGAAAATTCTGGCTGCCTTGGATGAAATGGCAGTATAAAAGTAACTGGAGATACAAGACTTATACAGAAGCAACTACAGTCCTGACTTACACAATAATTATGTACTGTAATAAAGATAGAAATTTTTTTATACCTTTGCCACAGGTATAATCTCTGTGCATTATCACTAAAAATCTAGATTGATTTCCCTCTCCAAAGGGCTTTTTAGCCTGATGTAAAGCTTCAAATGAAAAGTTTGTAGTCTCTGTACTCAGCTCATTTGAAGTTTCAATATCTGAAAATCCAGCAAAGTGAACCAAGCTTTAAACACAGATACATTTTGAATTTTAATAGACTTTATTACAAGCCTTCAAATTAAAAGCTGTCAGGAGAGATAAAAGGTTGGGAATTTGGATTCAAAGGGACTTTGATTAGACATAAAGGTCAGCAATAGTGGCAAAAAGTCGATGCATCTAAATTAAGCGTAAACTTCTGGAAGAGAATATGTTAATCTTTCGTGTAAAGTACTTGTCAGGCTGATCTTGGCTCATATCCACAACAGTTAAACTATTTTCTGTGATGAAATTTTAACAAATGGTAATCCATGTGTAATTTGCCTGTCAAGTGCATGCCATTTGTTTTTACAAATGTTAGATTTTTAACTGCTGGGGTATCGTATTATGCTACATAATGTGCTTCAGATTAAAGACTTTGTTTTAGAATCTTTAGTTCAGATTTTAACTGCGACTGTTTTCCTGGGGAATGTAAAATGTAAATGAGAGAGAAGGAAAAAGAAAATCAAAAACCTGAATGTCACCACTTTTTATAAAACTAAATATAAATGTATAAATTACACTTTAATTGAGCAGCTACTTCAGATGCTTAAAGTTATAGCAACTGTTAATATTTCTGAATGTGAGATTAAGATTCGGCACTGTTACTGAGCAAACTCATTAAAGACATAAAAGGATGACAGGATGAAAAAGGATTTACATTTGTAGAATCTCCTGTAAAATTATGAAAAGTGACAGGCACCATTTTTTGATGCTGAAATCAAGGTTGCATGTCTAAACCACAGTGACACCAGGGCTGGCTTATGCATAGCTAAGAACTAACAGGAAATGAATAGAGTGTAATACAGACCTACTGAATTCAGTCTGACTTTGTAGCTTTGATGTGTAAGAACAGAAGGCATAATTTCAGTCTTTGTTTAGTGTCCTGGACAGATAGCTTCACTAACTTCTAAGTATGGTCAGGATTAAAAATATGATGGATAGCACCACAGCACCTTCTTGACAGCTTTTCTGTTCAAATACAAATTTCTGTCACAGCCCCAGAACGTCTGAAGGAGCATTCAGAGATGAAATATTGTAGCTGCAACAAGCCCAGTGTGAAGCTATTATGTTTTGAAAGCAAAAATAATTGCAAACTGTACATCTCCTGGACACATATGTGTTTTAATAATGCATAGTAATAAAGACACCGGAGTACACTAATGAAATGTTATTGAACATTAAAGTTTGGGGAACCATAAAGTTATGAATCTGTCAAGAAAAATGTCAATGCATCAGTCTAGTTTTAGATTTTTCTACGTGTTTTAGGAAAACAAGACTTTGAGAAAGTTACGGTAGGTCATGATTTATTCAAGCTTTGATAAGGACTCCTTGGGATTTTTTTTAAATGTCCGTCTGTTTCCTTACCAAAAAATATTTCCTTTCACTTAAGGATGTCACTATTACCTCCAAAAATTTGTGGCAAAAGGAACGTTTTTATTGCAGTGTTGTGCAGATGGAATATTGTCCTTATCAGAGTAGCAAAGGAGGTCAAGAACTTCACTGTTTGACAGATGTAATACACAAAATCCCTACCTCCATATTAATTGTGTATAAAATGAAAAAGAAGCTGAATAGTGCAAATGAATGTCTGTATCTAAAGAGTTAATACTTGTAGTTATTTTCTTCTTTGTGCTTAACCATTAACTGAAAGAGAGACAAACTTTATCCTGTTGCAAGCGATTCCCAAGCAAGCACCAGGAGTCCATCTGATGCTGCAAGATGACATAAAACATTACAATGTGAGCCATTGATTTAGCAGAGTAAGAAAGAAAATTGAACTCCGTGAAGTGAGAATAAATTGTCTGACTGCTGAATCTCTGTCATGAGATTTCATCTCTTTCCTGAATGTTGTCCATGAGATATGGTTGAATACGTAATCACTACTGACGCTGTTATGAGAATGGGTACTTTAATTGTCCCCACAAAGGTAAACACAAATGAGGTTTCCATCAATGTTGAATACTCTCTAGTCATGGTTTTGTCAAATTTAAGCTTCAAAGAACTCAAAAGAGGGACCAAAAGTGGTTTAAATGTCTTCAGGCTTAGTTTGACATGTACTTTTTGTTTTCACCCAAGTACCGCAAATTATTCTAAAGATAAAATTATAGACCCTAAATCCCCAATAAACAGGCAATTAACATGTCTCTTCAGCAAAGTCTAGTTCTTATTGAGATTTATTTATGTATTTCTAAATATTGATGTTCAGTCGGCTTTGACTGTGCTCACAGTGATGGGTGCATGTTCCTCAGTCTCCTAAACCAATTCAGGAGACGCTACCTCATTTCACACAACATTGACTGCATCTTTGCTGCGATAAAACACTAGTTTTATTTATTCTTGGCTTGATCTGTCAACCTTATAACATTTATATCAATATTTAGGATCCTCCCTATAAAAGCTAGTGATAGATAAAGCTGCTCAAGAACACTGAAAAACTGAAGTAGTTAAAGAGTTTATTGTAGTCAAAAAGACTGACATTCATAGCTAAAACGGGGGCGGGCGGATGACCAAACGATAGACGGATGTGACAAGCCTCTTTTAATTGTTATTTATTTTTAATAAAATGGGGGTAGAATAACCGGAATTAATGTTTCTTAATAGCCGCCTCTCTGGCTGAGTAGAACCTGAAGCTACCAACATCTGCATGGTAACTAATGTTAGGAGTTAAACTCTGAGAAAGGGCGAAGAAAAGAAAACTTGCCTGTCTCCTTTATTCTCCAGTTCTGTCAGACATTTTTGTGTAGTCTGCTTCTCCTTCACTTTAATTTAATACATTTGTCTGGATTTTTATTCTAAAAAAAATAAAACTAAAAGACATTAAGCCAGACCTCCCTAAAGAGTGGAATTTACTGGGAGGAGGAAACTTGTTCAATGATTAAAAATATGAAATGTAACCAAAGCAAATTTATTTGCTGGTTACAGATAGATAGGAGATGCTATTTGATTCCTAATATTTTGATTTGACTGTGCAGATTTCCAGAGGATTCTTTGGCCATGGAGTTTTCTGCCCGGTAGGTCTTCCCCAGAACCACTCCCATTTCACCTCCACACAAGTAGTCAACACAGTGCAAATTTTAGATCTATCAGATCTTCCATGGCAACCTGCCCAGAGAACTTTCTAGAAGCTACCTAGGTTGAGGAACTATTCAGTTGTTTGTTTAAGCTTCGTTTTTCACTAAAATATCCAACAACACAATTCCCTGCAGTTCAGTTCAATTCAGTTCAGTTTGGTTCTTTCCGTTGGCTCTTCTAGCTCCTGACCATCCTTTTAGCTGGAAGTGGCTGCTCATCATTCTCCATTTTCTCAGGAAGACAAAGTTGTCTTATGTCCATGGAAACATGCATTTTTTCACTGAAGTAGACAGAAGGAATATGTTGTGATGTGGAGTTGTATGGTGGATAATATCTTGCCATTAGTCTCTGAAACTGAAAGGACTTTCAGGCTTGAATGCTTTCCCATAATACCACATTTTACGGAAAATGTGATTCCTCTGATAGGCAGGAAACTGGAAATTAAGATTTTTGTACTTAAAATCAAAGCCCTTAAGCTTCATTTAGCAGAGAGGGCTGCAAGGGAACTATTACCGGTCTTGTGGTAGTGCGTGTCTGTTGTCCTTGTCTGAGCATCCGTCAGGGGCCAAGGTGACAGAATGTCTAAAACAGTGAGTTGGAGAGTATGTTATTTTCAAACCTTTTTTCTTAGGCTTATTTAGAAAAAAACCCCCTCCAGTCTATAGGATAATCTTAGTTTGCATTTAGAAGCCTGCTGTCTCTTATCAAACAGTGAATGACTGACATAATGACTTCTGTTGGTGTTTAAGCACCAGCCTGAGTAACATTCCGCTCTGTAAGATGCTGCAGTTATGGAAAGGGTGCTTTGCTCCCCAAGGCATTTGTATTAAGTGGATGATCTATAGCTTGAGGAAGGATTACTGGGCTCCCAGAGCATCACATTGGTACAAGATTTAGTCTTCTGTACCACCAGCAGAAAAAATCATGCTGGACTCTCACCCAAGCCATGCTGAACAGCATGTTTGATCTCCGGCACCAGTGAAGATATGAATCAATATTAGTTATGCTGTCCCTCTCCCATTGTTTTCCAAGTTATCTGGAAGTAAATGAGCTGCTCGTATTTGACACCGAGACATCTTCTACTCTGTTCTCACAAATACAAGTTTCCTTACTTTATTTCATTTTATGTCATCCCATGCTCTGTGAAGTTAGAAGCAAACTACTTTACAGAAAGGACTCAGATGCATTACAGATACAACATTTCTGAATAAAATATTTATTTTGTAAAGCTTTTGCTTTGTAAACTTTGATGGTATCAGAGCACATAACCTTTGGTACCTTGTTTTCAACTCTAGAAATTGGGTAGAATCGTGTGTTTGGGCTTCCATTGCCTTTTTAGAATGTTTTTGTGCCTAAAAGTAATCTGCAGAATGAGAGTAAAATCCTGTAAGTAAAAAAAATAAAACAAAATCAGCTTCAAACCCCCAGAAGTTCTTTTCTCACTATGATGGATGAATATGTGCACTGACCCATGCAGCTGCTGGCTGAGAGCATAGCCTGCTGAGGTGAGAGCCTGCTCATGTTTTAAAGCAACACAATTTCTAATCATAGCCATGTTGCTAAGGGATCTCTCATATTCCTCTTTCTTATTCTCTGTCAGATTTCAAAGAGCAATGGCAAAAAATGTTGCATTGTGTCTATGTATTGCCTGTTCATGGCAGAGAGTTATGGATGAATTATGAAAGCAAGCAAAACTTTAAACAGAATGTGGCTTCTTTCTTCTGAGATATTCTGTGCATGTGCTTATTAGAAGACACTGGTGGTGTCTAGATATCAGTCCTTCCCTTTAAACCAGCAGGTGTGGTGATTTCACACTATATTAAAGGAAAACAATTCAATGGTGTATTACTGCCTAAAATCACCACCTACTTCGTACCTTGCACCTTGGTGCTCCTAGTTTTTCTCCATACTGGTAGTGTGGCTGATCCAGTGGAAAAATAACTCTGAAACAGCACAACATTTCATTTCGTAAGCCAGCTGACTGAACTCTCAGCCAGACCTCAGTTGAGAAGGAAGAGCAGAATTGCCCCTTTCAGTGCCTGCTCAGCGTTAAACTGTCTTAGATACAGCCTGAAACCACATCTGTACAAATACTAGGGATCCCAAACACCACAATGGCTTTACATTTAAAAAGTCTCTCATATTTTATATTTCATTAGCCATACAGATAAAGTGAGAAAATAAGCAAAATTATCATCTCAATTTGGATAAGCACACGAGTGAAATACGGGAGCCCCAGAAGTAGAGGGGGAGAGCAGCGGAAATTGATACAGTACTGAAGAACGCAAACCAAGGCTGGCATGTGGCTGCCTTCCTGTTCTTTCTAAGAATCTATAAGTTGGGGCATTACTAACTGGATAACATGATGAAAAAGAAGTATTATAATCATGTATGGTGTAAAAGGAGTGTAATTCTCCATCTCATGTTTTTAAGCTACCCTGTTAATAATTTAGTTGAATTTAAGTAGCCTTTTCAGTTGTAGCCCACTAATGATAAGCTAGCTTTCTAATGTTTAACACCTGCTGTGCAAGTGGTACTTTTAACAAAATACATTTGCTGCAGGTTTTTTGACATGGCTTCACACTGAGATAAACACAATTAACATGAGCTATTTAGAATTCTTTTCTTTTGTCCTTGTTTATTAATGGTTTTTTAAGATATATTTTTGTTACTACTTTTAAAGAACGTATAACAAATTTGATGGCACAGTGAGGGTAGTAATTTAAGTGTTTTACTCTTGAGAAATTCCTGGGTTATCTCCTGTTTTTAATAGCATATTCAAATACATAGGCTCAAGGATGACCATATTGGTCCTTTTTTATCACGCTGTACAGTGGAATGTATTATAGCAGCAAATGGAGGATGAGCCAAAGGAGTGCAGGCAGGCTAGCTTACATAATATAAAAATTTCATTAGAAAGTATTTCCAGTGAATCCTATTTCATATGAAAAGTCTTATCTTTTCTATATGTCACTTCAAAATGGCTTTTAGTAAAAAAAGTCTTGCAAAGAATGGTTACTGGGGGGCTGTACTGAATATTCATAATATGTAGTACATCTGAGTGTGCTGAGACCTTTTAGAATAAATACATTCGTTTTGGGTTAAGCTAGTTCAGAATATCATTGCTAATCTTCTTTATGTCTTTCCAGACAGTCTGCGTAAGGTAATTTTTGAATTTAAAAAAAAAAAAATAAAAAATAAAATGGAAAGAGAAGTGCTGACCTCGCTGAGGGCCCACACTGCAATCCCCAGCTCTCATTAAAATCAGTGGAAATAATTCTCTCGTCTTTTGTGGGAACTGGATCCTCTCAGCATGCTTTTGAAGGGGTAAATGCAAGAATATGTCTCAAAAAGACAAATGTCTGTTAGGGACCTCAAGGGTAAAGGTGTTGTGAGGTACAGTTTGTGCTCTGCTTTCCAGGCTGCCACCTCTGCTGACTGACTGAAACATCTCTCCTTACTTCCCTTGCTTTTGCTAGGGGGTTAGTCTGGAAGCACACCCCTCATGGCAGGATCGAAGGAAAACTGCTTCGCGCTTCTTCTTCCTTCTGTGCATCTGGGCAAGTGAGGACTACAGCTGCTTTTTAATGGATGGATTTGAAAGAGGCAATGGGCTGATTTGGTAACAGGCAGATCTTCACCTTAATAAATTAGTATGAACTGTAGCTGTCCAGTATAGTAATTCAAGTAGAGTAAATATTATATATTTGCTTATCATTGTCTTTCTGTCCAGTGAATCCTGCAGCTGTTTGTGGCAATTCTGATAAAAACCTATATTTGGATGCAAGGAAAACGCCAAGTGTGACCAATGACCCAACTGTTGGGTCAGCTGCAGGGGCAGTGCATCACGCTTAGGGCAGGGTAGGTCTCAGTACCAGGCCTATTTCTCTCACTTTTGCTGCTGAGTGAGACTGAGACCCTGGAGAGAGAGAGCTTGTTCCATTCTTGAGAACAAAAAGAGGTGCTCCTTGTGCAGATTGTGTGTCATGACAGCAGAGCTGACAGGACCTCGAAGGCCTGGAAGCTGGAAGGCTGTTA
Organism: Neomorphus geoffroyi; assembly: GCA_033558235.1. Classification (NCBI taxonomy): domain Eukaryota; kingdom Metazoa; phylum Chordata; class Aves; order Cuculiformes; family Neomorphidae; genus Neomorphus; species Neomorphus geoffroyi. The sequence continues at coordinate 6,442,523 of JAUMJM010000045.1, read as the reverse complement.
GGAGAAAGCCCTGCTTACATTAGGGACCGTTGGGAAGGTTGAAACCTGCAGCAGTCACAGCTTTCTGGTCACTTCAGTGCCGATGGCAGCAGCCCAAATCGTGCTGTCCAAAAGAGGCTTTCAGGACACCCTGAGCCTGCACTTAATGCCTGCAAAGCAAGGCAAGTGATGGGTAGCTGGCTTAACTTTGCTTTGGACATTCTCTCTTCTGCCCTTTGCCATAACTCAACTTCTTGGCATTGGTTTTGGACCATCCATACAGGATCCATTGCTCAGGGAATGGGGGAGACAACAGGAGAGTCTGGGAGTATTTCAGTGGTAGAAGCCACTGACAATTGCTGGATTGGAAAAAAGGCCCAAAGGACGTCCTGCCTTCTCTCTATGCATGGACACGATAAAACAGAAATCGATTTCTTTTCAAACACTTTATTTCATTTGTTACACAACAGTTTTTCACAAGAGGGACTCAGTGTGCTGTCTTGGTCTGGGTCATGACTGCAGAGTCCTCGTGGTTGTAAAAATACCTGCATCTAAAGCTAATCCTTTGTTAGAGCCCTGACGTTATTTTGAGGTATCAATGCTTCTATCTGTGCTTTCATCCAACTTTTTGAACGTGAAAAAGACATAGCTACTGGACATTTTCATTACTTGGTTAGCATTAGTGATGATTTTAGAGGATCTATGACAAAGTATAGCACTTGGGGATATTTATCCTAATAGTTTTAAATACATCCTGTACTTCTGCTGTCTTTAATAAGTTGTTGCGATGATGCTAGTAGAACAGTAACTCTTGTCCAGACACCGAGCCTTGCATTGTTTAGAAAACATTCAGATTTCACTAGAAAGATTCTTTTAAAAAAAGGGTTGGTATAATAACAACAACAGAAAAGTTTAAAAATGTATTTAAGTGTTTTGTAATGAACAGAAGTGATTTATTTAAGAGAACTGGCTTTGCTGTAGGTCAGGGTACTGAAATTCTACTTTCATTTGAACTCACATGCCTGGGATGTCTGTTACATTTAAATATTTATGGCTTTGAAGGTTCACCAAGTCTGTAATAAGCACAGAGGAAAATAAATACATTATGCAAAGGGTGATTAGTTTTATCACATAGCCTTCTACAGGGCAGCTGTTTATTTTCAGTGTTCATTTTCTTGGATCAGTCAGGTAGACAGCTGTTCTTTTAGGGCACTTTTGTTAATTTAAATAAGTTCTTTGAATTGCAAATCTACCACCAAATTCACTTCTAAAAATTCAGCCTCTAGCTCATAATTATATCATCAAAAAAATCTTTAGATCACTAATTCAAAAATATCTACGTGTCAGAGAGATTTCAAACAAATGGAAAGCATACACACTGTAAATCACCCAATATATCAATGTCTCTATGAAACCAAATATAAAACGTCCAGGTCTGCTCAGTTTCCCCAATATAAAATATAATGTACATTATGTACATTCCCACAAGGCCTCAGCCAGTTTGAAATACTGTTGTCTTGGACGTGTGACTTCATAAACACCTGTTAATATCAATAGGCCATTGCAGAGATAGAAATATGATAAGCGAGCAGCCTGTAATTTATCTTTTCATTTTTTAAATTGCTTAGGGTTTTTCCCAAGTCCAGAGGACTGGAGGAGAGTTATAGGACAAGGGAAGGAAGGGAGTACTGCGGACTGGGCTAACGCTTATCGTGCCATACAGGAACAGACCCTTTCACATTTGGGAAGTCGCCGGGGACGATCACAGGGCAGAAGCACTGTCTCTCCAGAGTGGTCACCCATAGAGTCCTCGGTTGTGTAATACCCTTATTGAAGTGCGTACGTAACTGCTTGGATGTGCATTTTGTATTCAGACTATTAGACTTTCACTATTAATAATATTTGTGTCCCTTTCGAGTCGTGTGAAAAGATAGATCTCAGCTACCACAGTTTTATGAGGGCATTACTGGAATGCTGCATTTAAATGAATTCTTTGTATTCTAAAATGTTCAGCTGCTGTTATGGAGTAATATTATCATTTCAGTAGATGAATCTTACTCAGTGAATGTAGGCACTTCTACTCAAATTGTCATCAGATATTTATTAGCTGACATACTTTGACCATTTTGGAGCAAACTGTAGTGTACTAACCCTGCAAGTGTAAAATATTATTTCACTGGGAACTAGAATATGGTCCATTACAAATTTGTTACTGAGATAGTTCTGAAATACTTCTACTGGAGTGTCCATTCCCGGCTGAGCCTGTTTTGGAAGGCACAGTTTGGGATGAGGATATAGCTCTTCTCCACTTCTCTTTTGCACAGCTCCCCAGAAAGCTAATCAGAATTACAGTCTCTGTGCTTCATGGCATACAATGGTTGTCCTGTCTCCAGATCAGCAAGATTACCATGATGCAGCATCTATGCAGGCACTTTCCAAAAAATCGCGTGTGGTCAAGGGCAGCCTGCTACAATTAACAGGCAAGAACTGTGGGGCGTATGCTTTTGCTGAATTTTCTTTTTTACCGGTCAGCACTGAAGATGCCATCACACAACTTAGAGGAGACGACTCTTTGATAGGGTGATGCCAGGAGGCAGTATCAGGGTTTGTGTATTTTCTCCTCTCTTCTCCTGTACCTGCATCTGTAGGACTTTCACTTGAGGATTTTCAGTACCCCAAGTGTGAACCACAGAACATTCGCAAACCTTAACTGTTGGAACCTAGAAAATATTTTCTTTGTTTTCAGCTGTTGAGTCAGGAAACGTGTGTGGTTCTTGCTGTTATGGAGTGCAGTACCTTGCTTTCACATTCCAGTGACACAATTTAGCAGAGTGAGAACTTCAGTTTGGGTGGATTTCTTGGTTTAATTGTAACCATGCCATGTATAACACTAAAACCACAAGCAGGAAAGAAGACATAGGCAGTGGTAATGGCCAAATTGTCCCTCGACAGCAGTTTGAGTCACAGCAGGGAATGGGTTTGTTCGATCAGTTTACAAGACTTTATTTCTCATTCGGAGATGTTACTGGTGTATAAAAGCTTTAGTTCTATCGAAATTTTGGAAGTTGGCAAGAAAAACAGTTAGGTCTGAAAAAGCCGAAGAGAAGATTTGATGGGAAAAATAAAGAAGGAATAAGTTTTTAATAGGGGGTTCAATGCGGTTTCATTTCTTAGGTAATTAATAAGCCTTGTGTTTTTATTTGTTAGGACCAGAGAGTTTTGACAAAGTACAAAACAGTTCACTTGGATGCTTCCTGCTAGTAAGATGTGTTATAATACTAGTTGCTTTAATTTTGTAATACTTGACATATCAGAGCAAAGCTAAGTGAAGATATTATGAGTAAGTACAAATGGCATTACACTAAATCAGTAGAATGTGGTACCCACAGTTAATTGTAGGAGTGTGAGTACTATATCTAATTAATTAATATGCTAATTAGCTAATTCAAAGATAAAAGGAGTATTAAAAGAATTCAATAAAGAGCTTGTATTTTTCTCTTTTGCTGTGCAAACACAGCTCCCTGCAATAATTTAATGAGGAAATTTCAAAGGAATAAAACTAACAACAAATGAATTAGAAGCTTAACTAAGTAATTACATGGTATTGCTAAGACCTTTTGGGTAGGGACTAATGTAACTATGTGTTTAGATTGTCATAACAGCAAATAATAAAGAGACTGGGGTAACTAATAAAAAACATTCGTTTGTTGGAAACTAATTTTTTGGAAGCAGCTTAAGCAAAACTTAAATTAAATGGGTGTTTTTGGAAGCCATTTATTTATTGATAGTAATAAGATTGAAAAGATTTCTAAGGTAGAAGTAGGTAAGCACTTTGAAAGAAGAGAGCGCAGCTAGAAAAGGAGTAGCACTTTTTTTTCAGTATGAGAGCTCCATGAAGCAGGCTTTCAACTAACCTTTAATATGTTAGCAGAAAAGAAACTGGTGTTCAAAAACCCAACCCTGTGTTTTTCAGGAAATAAGTATCCTGAATTTGGAGACTACTCTGAAGGCTACAGAAGCTGGGTTTGATCTAGGCTGGAAATTCAATGAAAAATCTTAATAGTGTGGCACTGAGAGAGGAAAGATTCTTAAGTACAATGACAATGTGCCTTCAACTGAGTCTGAAAATCTATTATGCGTTAAAATAGGATGTAGAATATTTCAGAACAATTTAAGGATGGTCTTTCAAGAGAGAGCAGGTGTAAAAGGAGAAGAGTGTAGCACATCAAAAATTTATGGGTTAGAAAAATATCGTCAGAGCTTTAACTGCTTTATTATTGTTAAATTTCTTGTCTGCAAACACCTTTCCTCAGCTGGAGAAAACCAGTATTTGGAGTTTTCATTTCTGTCAGCAGGTTATGCGTATTTATCTTGTCAAAATTATGACACTCTCCACTCTAGAGTATGCAATTTGAACTACTATGTACAGTCTCAGATGACATTCATGCTTGATAAAGACAAAAAGACTATCTCCTAATCACTTTAGTCTGATACTAATGGGCTCATCATTAGTACAAAATCTCTGCTATAGGTAATTTCAGAAGACACAAACATACAAAAGGAAGCATGTGACTAATCACCTGTTTGGGTTTTTATTTATTTGTAGAATCTAAATCTGACAGCTCCTAAATGGAAGCTAGAAGTTGGTTTATAGAAACAGTAAATATCACTCTGAGAATAAATAATATCAAATATTCTATTGTAGAATTTGTTATACAAGGAGCCTGATTTTTTAATATGAAGGTAAAGCATCTGGGACCTTTGATTCAAATCTAAGCCTTAACGCGTAATTACTATTGGGGAGCAGCAGGAGTGATCCATTCATAGTATCTCAGTATTCATAACCTAAGATGCGTTCATATTAAAAGTGAGCATTTAAATAATCTGGACATCACACCTTTCCCCTGAAAGGGAAACAGAGTCTCTGTCTTGGTCTCATCAATTTCATTGAGAACAGTGATGAGTCTCTAAAAGGTGGAATTTTTTTAGAAGAATTTGAATTATTTAGAACGGTGGGTCCCACTGATATTGTGTCTAAAAGCTGGTGCAATTCTGTATTTGGCCATATAGAACCAGGGCAAAACTCTAACTGTGCTAAAGTCAACGTGTAAACGTCCTTTAACTCCAAGTGGATGAGGACTTCACTCTCGCAACTAAGCCTACTCTAACAGAGTATGCAGTTTCATGCATTTTTGATTAGTCTTTTAGTTTATTCATAACACATAGAAAATGTCTAAAATGCAGTATATTTCTGGTCTCTTTTGCTAAGGAATCAAAGTTTATGCCTTATTTCTATTTTCTTATTTCTGCTGGTAACTTTTGCAACTATTTTGAAAGATATTTCAGAGAGAGAGAGGTCTCAAGGAAGGGAAGATGCTGCCAACTCACAGTCCTCAAAGCAGTTCTCAGCAGCCAACGGTTTAGTCTAAGCTTTGAGAAGCTTTTACGGATGCTCCTATCAAGGATGTAGTGTGAATATGCTCTTTATTACGCACCATCTATTGCACGCAGGAGAAAAACATGATTGGTGTTTGCACTCCGAAAATTTTAACTTCAATCCTGAACTCCTTGGATGCCAAAACATCCATGTGGAAGGAAAAATTAGACTCTGAAGCAAACTTCACCAGTGCTGCTGTTGACTTAACAAGATGTTTCATGTGCCAGGTACTGCGGTCTCACGCTTGGGTCAATCTCATTACCTTTATTTTAAAATAAATTGTTGAAGGCAACTACGAATGAGACGAGAGCTTTGTATCTCTGTAGATGCCTAATTTTAGCACTGACAGAAAGGAAATAAAGGGAATTCACAAAAGTGGAGCAGACTCTGAAGCTTAGGAAAGAATATCTTTAATGAAGTACACCCACATAAAAGGCAGCATTACATGAAACATAAAATAGTCTAGGTTACAAATCTCATTAGCTTTGAATAAACTCAGACCTTTGCTACAGAACTGAGTCAGTATGGCCCAGATGTGGCGTTAGATAGAAAACAGCCTGGGGGAGATTATTTCTTCTTTACTAAAGAATCATATTCTACATGGGGTTTTATCTCTCTCCTCCCAGACTTTTTTTTTCTGAATTGTACTTTTTTTTTTTTAACATTCAACGTTATCAATAGCAAGAGGGTACGATTTTAGGCCTTGGCTTACTATTATCACGATTATTAAACTCTAGTTAAACTTTGCAGCATTTTTATGTCTCCCAGAGGGTCTCTCTTCTTCGGAGTTTGTATCTGAATCACCAAGTTTTAAAATACGACTTCTGTATGATTTCCACTATACCTGTGAATGACTGACACGTCTCCAGTGAAAGATCTCTTGTCCCCAGTGGTGGTTAAAGTCAGAGCTGTCTCTTTTTGAATTATTTTATTTCACAAGCTTTTAATCATACCCCAAAGACATGTCAAACTCTCTCATACTATTTCTTTCAAGTATACTTTTACACAAAAACATGCTGTGGAGGAGATGTTTTCATTTCTTCTCTTGTTCCATTCCAAGCACATATTCATCATGATAGGGTAACTATAAGAAATTTAATATCATAGTAAATTGCAATTTGGTGAATTGTGGCCCTCTTTCAAATGCTGCAAATTTTGGTGGTTGTAAAACAGCAGCTAAAGCAGTAAAGAACATGCTGGCCAAGTAATGAGGTTATTCTCTAAATAAATATTGAGTTTGTTAGTCAAACGGAGTTTGTTCCCCTCTCATAAAGTTTCTTTTGTGACATTTCTGTGAATGTGAATTAATTTGAAGACCATTTTGAGATTTGTTTTACTGTATATTTTACCACTTTATGGAATTTTCTCTGCTTGAAGCATCAAGTAGTATATTTACAGTCAAGCTATTAAACAATTCTTATTTTTTCTCAATTATTATTCTCATGGATCCCAACCAGACTGTTTTTGTATCTTATACACAGCATGAAATTTGAATGTCCCAAGGGTTCACATATTTCCAGAAACAGCCTAACAGTTACTTTGTCCTGCTTTTACTGCTCAGGATAAGATATTGTCCCTTTTTGTTTCTGGCAGGCTTTGGTGGAAAACTATAATCATGGCTATTGTTGTTGTTATTTTTATATTTGTTATTTTTATAGCTCTATAGGCAAATAAATACATTTTAAAAATAAGGCAGGGACTTAGCATCTGGGTCTCATTTACAACACCAGGCTCTAAAATTGCCTCCTGTGAAACTTTGGTAATGTCTTTGAATGGCTGTGTAGTATGTGACTGACTTAAATGTTTCTTTGTGCTAAAAGGAGTAGTGCTGCTTGGAGACCTTGCAGTTTGCAAGACATATTTGAAAGGTAGACAGAGAAGCCCGGTAGTTGTGTTCAAAATTATTTATTGATGGAGAAGTATGTGAAGGAGTGATATTTGGACCAAGAATTGTTTTCAGGAAGAAAATGCCTGTTTTCCCCTCAAACTCATTTCTGAATTTCAGGAGAAAAAACACCTTTATAAACCTCTAAAAAATTTTAAAGCTGAATTACCACTGTGAAGAACCAGTTGCTTCCTGTCTTTGATGCATTGGAAACCCACAAGCACGTTGTTATCTGTTAGCTAAGAATTTTGTTCTGAGGCTGACAGTGTGGCTGGTTTCTGCTTTGGTTCCAGCTCTATATAAGCTAAAATTCATTCCCAGTACTCATGCCAGCCTTCGTCTAGAACCTTTGTCATCTGCCTTTGCACCTAATGAGGCTATAAAATCTGTTTGTTCTCTGTTATCTAGCAGGCTGAGGGAAGATGGACACTCCTGGGTGGGGGAAAAGATCTTGATAACATGAGGAAATAGAAATACTGGGGAGCAAGATGCAACACTGGCATGAATTACTGTGCTCAGATTTGCTCAAATTAAAAAGCTATTAACCGAGCCTCCTCAGCTGTGCTCGGTCTGCACTGGCTCTTGCACAGCCCCTTTTGTGGATCTGCGCTGAGAACTCTCTTCTGGTTTCTGGAAGGACATAATGGGGCAGATAGATACAATGCAGAGAGATCTAATCTCATCCTTGCTGGGTTGGTTGGCACAGTCTCTATTCCATCCAAAGAAACTGCCTCTGCTTTCCATCCCAAGCAGCTTTGCAAGCAGACTGCCACGCACATAGCTGTGCCTTGGGTTAATCGGTCCTCGAAAGGCAACGGTAGACTAGATCTTACTATGGAGCAGAGCTTTGCTATTGCTTGCAGTTACGTGGGTCAGGTCATCGGTAGAATTCAGAAAACAAAATGTTATTTAGGGAAAGATTTTAAGGTTTCTCCACCTCTCGTCAGTCTAGAGACTTGAACTTAGGTTTTCCGGTTTTATTCTTGCCTCATTTTGACCAGAAGTTTCTTTTTCTAGAAATGCTTCTGAGGGAATGTTCAGACAAACATTTCAGAAAATTCATTCTCCAGGAAAGAGAGTTTAATCAAAAATATTGCCTTCCATTCTAGTCACAAACATCAGTTTAGTCTTTAAAAGCCCCATAGCATTCTGCAGCCCCCAATTAACAAACAATAAAAAATAAATTCCCTACCCCTCCAAATTATAATTATGAAAGGAGCTTTTGTAAGTATATAAATGGTCTCTCAGCAGTTCCAAATGCCACTTTCTACATGGGCTTTAGATATATTTTCTGCATTAAATAACAGTAATATATGCAATTGAACACACTTATTGATAATTAGTTGCCTACTACAAAATGTCTGTGGAATTCCAGTGGCCTAGTGTGACTGAGGTCATGGTACATAAATGTGATTATAATCCCAAATTAAATTTACATATATTTGCTGTACAATAACAATGAAGCAAGAAAATGAAACAGAGCCTCCTCCTCAGTTATAGCTTTCAGAACCTAGCAAATTTCAGACCCATTGGTCAGATTAGTTATTTGCAGTTATTGCTGGTCCACTAAAATTGTATTAATGCCCTTACTATCTGAAAGAATTTGGCTCTATAGTTTTTTAAAACAAAAAGTGAAATTCTCAGAAAAAAAATAGATGTTTTGTGTTATGCCTGGAATTTTTTGTACTGTATGTCTGAATAAAGATTACTTATGCAAGAATGTAATTTTCAGAAATAAGCAAGTCACTCAAATGCCGAGTTGTTTTATTTCGTTGGTTATTTGGTTGCCGCTTACCCAATACTGCAACATATAACCTCTGACTCTAAAAAATTGTTTTTATGATTTTCTTTTATGGAGGTATTTATGTTTAGAACCTTTGCCAATCTCAAGAGAAATGACATTTCTTGCACTATCTTTTGTCCTGAAGCTTGAATAGTATAGCATTATGTCTCCATTGCAGTTGAGTCATACTGCTAGATAATTGTGGTACTCTGTCAAGCATTCATGGGGCAAAGAGCGTATTGTAGCAGCGTAAAAAAAAGCAATACTAAGAATGTTATGCAGCAATGGGAAGATTTTTAGATTTAATAGAAGAAAACATTTTTTGGACTTGAGCCTTAATTGAGTAAATTCTGACTTATTACTAATAAACACTGTACCAATTCTCTAGACGAGAACTGTTCGTATCCATACGTCTTGGTACCTATGCTTCCCTCACTGAAATCTTGGGGTAATAATTTTATTTTTAACGTGATTTGACTAAGAGACTGTATTCGTGTTGAAATCAAATATGAAGAAATGGTAAAAGCTGTCTAACACAGAATACATGAACTCACTCTGTCTGCTAGTAAAATTAAATTATTAATGGTTTAATTTCTTGTTTTTTCCACAGGATCTGAGGTTCCAATTAAAACTGTGTTTGGGCCATTGCTTTGCCTGCCAGTACTTAATCTTTTCCGAAAGCCTCATCACTTATCTATAGCAAAAGAAGAACGAGGTAAGGAGAGAAAGTAATGAAATGCAGCGTAGCACATCCGTCAAAGGAACAGAAAGTAGCTTTTAAAAAAAATATCCAGGATCAATGACATTAAAAAATTATTTGTTGAGCAGTAAATGTGTTCATGTTAAGCATCTTAATTCTAAGGGATGTGTAACTACCATTGTGTTCTTGCATACACTGAGGGTTTGGTTGTTTGTGTTTAAGAGATTTACTGTTGATGTAGCCACAGGATACAAATGAATGATAGAAACGGGAGCTCTGGAATTGCTAAATGCACCTCTCTGCCACGGAGTGCTTTGGAAGATTGTTTGACGTCTTGATGCTGAACTTACGAATATAATTAACATTTCTGAAGTTATTTAAAATTCAATTTTGGGTCAGTCTAGATTTATGTTCTCCAAATATGCATAATGCAATGGTAGGTACTGTATTAAGAGTTACCTATTTCAGCACTTGGAGCTATGCTGTCCTTTGTTGTTGATAATAGATGTTTCTAAATTACCTGGAACTGCCTTTTGCTATGTCACTTAGGATTAAAATAATATACGATAAGACAGGCATAATTAGGGGTGACAGAGAAGACTAGTACAGAGAGTTAGTCTTGATGGGATAAGGATGTAAGGAAGACAGTTAAAAAAACACGAGCCTTTTTTGAGTCTGAAAAGCATAGCCTGCAGTGGCTACCTCTGTAGTCACTGCTGACAGTCACCAAGACAGAATGTTGGGATGTCAGTTCTTATTTTTCCCGTTTACTCATTTTTTCTGCATTCTCAGATTTCTGCCGAGGGTGAGGTTCAAACTAATGCTAGTTGCTGCAGATTAGCCTTCTGTTTTGCCCAACTAGGGCATCATTTATGCTAAAATCTGGGCGCAGTCTCAGGAAACCATTTTGACTGACATCTGATCTCACAGAATTTGACTGAATAATCCAGTTGTTGAGCAGCTACAGTACGGATCTCATTGTATGGCTCTCTCAGATGGAAAAGATGACTAAACAAAAAATATTTGTATAATTTCATAAAAATTACTTCCTAGCATTGCTTATGGAAGCAAGGTGAGGTGTTTATGCAGAGTTAGTTAACAACAGAGTCCATCTTAAAAAAATATAATTAAACTTTAACTCAACTACTCCTCATAGAATCATAGGGAATCATAGATCTCAGAGGTCTCTTCCAACCTTATGATTCTATCTGGTTGGACGAGACCTCTGAGATCATCGAGTCCAACCGTGTCTCCCTACTAAACCCTGTCCCTAAGAAACTCACCCACCTGTTTTTTAAACACCTCCAGGGATGGTGACTCCACCACCTCCCTGGGCAGCTGTGCCAATCCCTGACCACTCTTTCAGTAAAGAAATTCTTCCTAATGTCCAGTCTAAACCTCCCCTGGCACAACTTGCGGCCATTTCCTCTTGTCCTGTCGCTGTCACTTGTGAGAAGAGCCCAGCACCCACCCTGTCACAACCTCCTTTCAGGCAGTTGTAGACAGTGATGAGGTCTCCCCTCAGCCTCCTCTTCTCTAGGCTAAACACCCCCAGGTCCCTCAGTCTCTCCTCGTAGGACTTGTTCTCCAGCCCCTCCCCAGCCTCGTTGCCCTTCTCTGGATGTGCTCCAGCCCCTCAATGTCCTTCTTGGAGTGAGGGGCCCAAAACTGAACCCAGCACTCGAGGTGCAGCCTCAGCAGTGCTGAGCACAGGGGCACAATCACCTCCCTGCTCCTGCTGGCCGTGCTGTGTCTGATACAGGCCAAGATGCCATTGGCCCTCTTGGCCACCTGGGCCACTGCTGGCTCATGTTCAGCCACTGTCAACCAACACCCCCAGGTCCTTCTCTGCCAGGCAGCTCTCCAGCCACTCCTCCCCAAGCCTGTAACGCTGCATGGGGTTGTTGTGACCCAAGTGGAGGACTCTGCACTTGGCCTTGTTGAACCTCATCCCGTTGGTCTCAGGCCATCAATCCATCCTGTGCAGATCCCTCTGCAGACCCTCCCTTCCTTCAATCAGATCCACACTTGCACCCAGCCTGGTGTCATCCGCAAGCTTACTGAGGGTGCACTCTTAGTAGGATTCAAAAAAAATCACACTTGATTTCTCTGTAGCTCCTCAACTTTCAATGCTTTATAATTGCATTTCAAAGCTATTCTTTCTGTAGATGGATATCTCAGATTTAATGCTTTAAAGTTTCTCTGATATTTTCTGGTTTAAAAAATTAACTTTTCCACTTTCAAAACCTTCCTGCTTCTTCAAAACCCTTAGTGAGGTACATTAATAACTTAAAACACATAAACTTTGAAATTATTAGCTACTTATAAGCATAATTACCTTATCATGATGAGTGTGGATCACATAAAAAAATAATAATCTTACACTGAATTGGTGCCTCAAATGAGTAATGTGCTAACTGTGTATGCAGTTTAATTGGGACCCCTACTGATACTAAAAATGGTCAAAGTTTTGTTGTGGTTTCTAATAAAAACAAAGCTTACGTGAGTCCAATGATATGTATGTATGAATGGAATGTCTGTGTGTCTGTATCCCCCAATAATTTTTAACCTGTTGACTGACATTAGGGATTTTTTTAGTCCAATGACTGACATTAACAGGAAGACAGAGTTCTGAAAGAAAATTATGTTCACATTCTAGTGAAGATACATGGCTTTGCAGAAAAAGAAGGAGTTTTAAAATGCCCTGAGTAAGGGAAGGCCACTTTGTAAGCGTCTCTAAAAGATTCTTCAACATAAAAAGACATAATTAATGTGCCAAGTTTGGAGAGGTGCTTCGGTCAGGACCTTCACCTTTCAAATATAGGAGGATTCAGAAGAAAATCTATGAATACCAGGGAGTTGTCCCAAGGTTCTGCTCAGGAAATCAGACTGTTTCGGGCCTCGTGTGGCTCTGAATGTCTCCCTCTTCCTCATGGTATATACATCCTTTTTCTTTGTGGATATTGATAGCTGATATCAAAATCAGGGTCTCAGTCTTGCAGCAGGAGGAACATTCACTTTCAGGTTATAGCTTTTGTGTCTAAAACCAAAAATCATTATTGTCTGTGTGGTTGGCAGGCATTGTACTTCATGGTTTATTATATTTGCAGTTTCACCTGTAAACAGGGAAAAACATCCATTTTGCTCATGGGACAGCTTGTTGTTCTTATTGAACACTAACAAACCTTATGCTGTGGATGAAATGCATTATTAAGTATGCTAGGCGTGTGATTAGACATTGCTCTCATAATCCGTGTCTTATGTTGCTATTTTATAAATTCTTGCTAGCTTGTACAATGAGGGAAAGGTTCTGTAGTGAAGGTCTTAAGAAGATGCAATATGTGTCAACACATGGCTCGTAGCCGTTGCCAAGCCTCAATAATGTTACAGGCCTTCAAAATGAAATGTGGTTTCCTGGATAATTTGGATAATGCATCTTTAAGGTATTCATATCTCCAAGATGCATTTGGATTTACAAGCTGTGAAAGATAAAGTATACTTTGCAGTTTCTATTTTAGATATTGTACCATTTATAATGCTTGGAGCTTCTCCTCCATACAGTGGATGGTTTGCTCTGAGGACCTTAAACATTCATTTCTACTGATTCTCATATCAGAGATTCTCTATTAATATGCCATAGTGAAACAGGAGGCTGACTGCTGGGAATCTCTAGGCAATCAATGAAAAATACTTTACAACAATACCATCCTTTTCACTTTCATTAAAGGTTGTGAAAGCAATTTACAAACATTAATAACGCATTATGGTGAGCTCCTGAAGCTAGATCTCTCTGAGTGTTCAGTCCTAGAAACTGAGATAAAAATGGGTAACTGCTATGCTATCATAGTGGAAAACAGCAATTCCTTTGCAGGGCTACATTTTTTGTGGACCTTTGTGGACAGTTATAAAGTTTTATTTCAAAAAAAATGCTCATGAGTTGCAGTCTCCCAACTCCGGAGTCTGCTTTTGGAGGCTAATCTTTGATCCTTCTGTCAGGGCTCTGGTCCATCTTGAGCTCGTTAGTAAGTTGATCTAAATTTTGGAAGAATGAAGAACCAAAAGGAAACAAAAACACTAACTGGAAAGGAAATATGGGTTCATTGAATCTCCAGAGAATAAATTCAGCTTTCTAATAGCAGTATTCACCTTGCCTAAGTATGGAGACTTTCTTAGTCAGAATGATTGCTTTCAATGTTCAATCCTTTTTGTACTGTCAAAGAGCTAGAGCCAACAACTGTGAGTTATAGAGAAGGGGGAATAGCCAGCTATTCAAATGTAAAATAGCAAAGCCTTAGCTATGTTTGACAGGTTTTTCTTTTTCTTTTTTTATTTCTTTCCTCCTCCTTCCCCTGTACGTCCAGAAAGTGTTTGTTGAACTCTTATGGTGTTCTGTATATTAATGTGAAAGTTTATTCTATATTTACTACTCCTAGCCAAGATGGCTTAATGTGGGTTAGGTTCTACTGAATTACCCATTGTCAGAAAGTGCCTGGCAAATTATTTGCTTGTGTCTGATTAAAATCTCACCAGAACATCATTTCAAGTTTCACAGATACACACACAGAGTCAGCCTAAGATTCAGAGACAGAAAAGTAAACAATGGTACAATTTATTCCTTATTCTTTTGTGCAGCAAAACCTCCTTTTGATATGAATGGAAATCCATGATGCAAAGGTTATGTTTTTCATGTTGTCTGGTACTGTACGTCACATGTGCATGTACCTTACCAGTTGAATTTTGACCTCATATACTCTTCTTGTTTCTACTTACAACATCAAAACTCTGTTTTTAAAGATAGAACTAAAGCATTTCGTAGAGATAACTTGAACTATGAAGCAGTGAAATGTCATTACTGCTTTAATTGTGTACATAAAATGAAAAACGGAAGTTGCTATAGAATTCCAGCCATACAATTTCTCAGTAGTTCTCCATGGAGACAGTTTCTTGCAATATTCCAGAGTTCTGAAATGTATGCTTATCCAATTCAAATTATCTTAACACCTGATTTTACAAATCACTGATGTATTAACTTAACTTAATCATCTTTCTGAGTTTAGTCTAATAAAAGCACGTATGTGGTAGAGTTGTTTCTTACTACTTCCAACATATTCTATAAACCAGTGAATCAGCAAATCCCGGGAAATATAAAATGAATAATTCAAAAGATCGGTGCTGACCAAAGACCAGAGATACTTACAGTGTTAATATATTTTTGGTTTGTGTCTGTAGGCCATCATTTTCCAGATAAAACATTTTGCAGTGAACAAAGCTGTGTACTGTATGGTATATACAGTAGTATGTGCTTTGACTAGCGTTAGAATTGTGAGACTACATTGTGATATATTTTTCTAGCATAAAAAAGGCAATAAATGATTACATCGATATCTTCTGACTGACACATTTCACTAATACTTCCACAAAAGTGGTCACGTTCTGTTCCTTTTCTCTTTTGACTGGTAATGCTTTCCAGCACAAGAGAGTCTTGTAGCACCGAACAGCAGCTCCCCAGGCACTGCTGGGGCTGAAGGCTTTGCTGCCTTCCTCAGAAGGAAATCAGCACTGAATTTTCCTTCTTGGGCTCTCAATGAACAGCACGGCTAGAAATATCAAGAACTAGAGGAACCCAAGTCATTAGATGCACAAGGGCTCGAAGATGCCTCTTGTCCTGGAGATACCCTCCCATGGGCTTGCAGCAAGATGGTAGTTGCAAGACCTTTCACTCAGACTGCCAAGCATCTTTCTGCACCTGTTTGAGCCTCACTGCGTTCCGGAGTTGGGGAAATGAGACAGGCTCTGTTCCCTGATAGCATGGGATCATGAAAAGACTGCTGTCCAAGGTTAACTTCATTTAAGCCTTTACATAACTGTGCCTTTTAGTGATAATGCGATTTTATTGACAGATAAGAAAAAATTAGTAGTATCAGAATTAATCTTGCAGCAACCTCTACTACAATCTCTTGTTCTCTCTAATCCTGGAAAAATTATTTGCTGATTGTCTTTGCATCTAATTGTCATGTAGCTTTCAGGTGACTTAGTATGCTAAAGTTCTGTCTCTAGAGACCTAGATAAAACTCTGTGTAAACTGACTGATCTCATCCTAATCTCAGGTAGGCATTTTTCCACATCTTAAAACTACAATTGCAGTCATGTCAAAATAATTTATTTTTTTCTAACCTGAACAGGTGCTGCAGGTCAGGACTTATGTAGGTGGGAAAGAATGAAGAGTGGTAAGATAACACTGTCTTGGTGGTAGCACCCTTTGTGGCACACATTAAATCCAGCTGAAAAATAAAAACATAAAAAGGTGTCACATATGGAAAAAACCTGTATGAAAACAAACCGAAACAGCATGTGCAAGCTCTTAATTTAATTACTGCATATTTATTTTGATTTGTATCTGAAACACAGCAGGCAGAAGAGAGAGAAATTACATTGGCTTGAATAAAAATAGATCATTCCAGTGCACAGTATTTTTCATTAAGCTCTCTGTAGGTTTGTAAGCCTAAAGAGCTTGTCCTTGTACTTTCTATTTCTTCATTTAGGGAGATTTTACATTAACATACCAAGATAGTAACACTGGGTTTACAAAATTGTTTTAGCAGGGTGGCATATTCCTTATAGAGTCAAGAAATTTAGGGCCAGTGGTTTGGGGAAATCTAGATTTGTCAGGAGATTACTCTCCCTGACTTCTTCAGAAACGTCCTTGGAGGAATCTCACATCCCCAGTGTCAGGAAGACTCTTTCAACTACCCAGGTAAGGGCCTGCTACAGCCACCCAGCTCTTAGTTTCCATCAGTAGGATGTGTAAAATTTGCAGTTCCAGCACACTGTCCAGAGGGTCTGTGCATACGGACGGGCTGGCCAGATCAGTAGGAATAGAGAATTTCAAACCTGTCTCGGTGCCTTTTACCAGAGTTCAGGCAGCAACATCTGGACACCAGCATGCTGGACTCATCACCACACCTGTGCTCGGTGTTATTCCATCCCCAGGTGAGCCTTAGGCAGGGCACGTCAGCAGTCATTGCTTACTCAGAGCACTTTGACAAAGGGCAGAACTGCTGGGAGTCATCAGCTGTTAGAAAGGGAAGGGAACTTCTAGAAGAAAGGTTACTTGCCCGTGAAAGTTTCTTGAGCACTTGACATATACCTCCACATTTTGCCCGCCGTTTCCTCTGTCGGTGTCTTTAACGCACAATTACACAATCACTCTTCTGGGGTGAGGGGCAGGAACAACTCTAAGTGTTGGTGCAGAAGGGCAAGCATATACCTCCTGTTAGAAAATGCAGTGCGAAGGAATACTTCATAGCAAAGACCATATTCTGGATAAGCGATTATCCTTTTATAGGTACCCGCTGTGCATCAGGTATAACAAGGCTGACAACAGTGCACTGAAGTAGAAGCATTCAAATTTGTGTATAAACAGCTATACTCAGTAATACTGCATGGACATTTAAAAAGCCTTTTGGAAATGGAAATACAGAGAGAGATCAAGGGAAAAGATTGAATTATAATTCAATGATCCCATTTTATAAATTATCTAGTATCTATAACACTTTAAAATAGGATTTATTTTCTTTAATAATTCATGAAAAGTTCACAGTAGGTAATTTATTAATAACACAGTGTCATCAATATGAATTGTGCCCAGTTCCTATTTCTATTCTGTCGAGCCTATTGGTCTGTTTCATTGCAACAACAAGAAGCTCAGTTTTAAACAACAGTGAAAGAAAGCCCATTGCCTCATTTTCAAAATAAAATATGGAAATATCTGTGGGATATAAAGCTTCAGGTTGAGATCAGGAATACATACCGGCGCTTCTATTTAGATGGACGTTAAAGATCACTATGCAGAAAAATACTTAAACTATTCATGCACTTAGATTTGAGTCATGCCACTAAAATCAATGAAATTACTTTTATACTTATTGGTATAATTATCCTATTAAGACACTTACTTAAGTGTTCTGCTGATTCAGAGCCAGAATAGTCAAGCACTCTGCAAAGCCTACCGCACCAGAAATGTACCTCTTGCAGTCTGTTTACCAAATTATTTAATATTCCATCATTGACCTCAACTGTTTCTATAATCTTAATATAAGTTAGCATTTTTTCTACAAGAATTGAGTAGGTACATTTATAACATAACACCTATTAGGGTGGGCCTAATTATTTATTTATCTGCATTCAGATTTTTCTCTTGTTTTCACCAAGTTGCTATACTCTGACACTGTGTCTGAAACAATTTTTTGTAGAGCAATAAATCTCGATGTTTTCAGGAAAAAAGTCTATTGTTACTGGTAAAGAAGCTAGGATTGTAGTTCTTAAGAAAGCAGGTCTGTTCATTCCCCTGAGAAGACCCCGGTCCTGTTTAATATCTTCATTGATGATCTGGATGAGGGGATCGAGTCCTTCATCAGCGAGTTCGCAGATGACACCAAGCTGGGAGGAAGTGTCAATCTGCTAGAGGGTAGGAGGGCCCTACAGAGGGACCTTGACAGGCTGGAGAGATGGGCTGATTCCAACAGCATGAGGTTTAACAAGTCCAAATGCCGGGTTCTACACTTTGGACACAACAACCCCATGCAGAGCTACAGGCTGGGGACAGAGTGGCTGGAGAGCCGTCAGGCGGAAAGGGACTTGGGAGTGCTGGTGGACAGGAAACTCAACATGAGCCAGCAGTGTGCCCAAGTGGCAAAGAAGGCCAATGGTATCTTGGCCTGCATCAGGAACAGTGTGGCCAGCAGGACTACAGAGGTCATCATCCCCTTCTACTCGGCACTGGTCAGGCCGCACCTTGAGTACTGTGTCCAGTTCTGGGCCCCTCAGGTTAAGAAGGATGTTGAGATGCTGGAGTGGGTCCAGAGGAGAGCAACGAGGATGGTGAAGGGGCTGGAGCACAAGCCCTATGAAGAGCGACTGAGGGAGCTGGGGTTGTTTAGCCTGGAGAAAAGGAGGCTCAGGGGAGACCTTATTGTTCTCTACAACTGCCTAAAGGGAGGTTGTGGTGAGGCAGGAGTTGGTCTCTTCTCTCAGGCGACCGGTGACAGAACGAGAGGACACGGTCTCAAGCTTCACCAGGGGAGGTTTAGGCTTGACATTAGGAAGAAATTCTTCACTGAGAGGGTAATTGTTCATTGGAATGCTCTGCCCAGGGAGGTGGTTGAGTCACCATCCCTGGAGGTGTTTAAGGAGAGATTGGATGAGGCACTTAGTGCCATGGTGTAGTCGACAAGTAGGAGTAGGTGTAGATGTTGTGTCATAGGTTGGACTCGATGATCTCAAAGGTCTTTTCCAACCTTATGATACTGTGATACTGTGATACTAGAAACAAATAAGCAGCCTATAAGTTGTTCTGGACATGAAGATTTCATTTAAGCACTTTAATAAGTAAAAAAATTAAAAAGAAATAGAAGCAATGGGATGGATTGATTGAGCCCCTCTCCAGAACTGCACACTGTAGCAGCAGCGTTCAAACACAGATGGGAGATGGGCCAAATCTCAACACTGTTCGCTTTCCATTGATGCTGTAGTGGACAAGCGTAGGGCAATTGGCACAAGAATGTAGACTTGAGAGTTGTGTTTCGATGTTTAGCACTGTCATTTTGATACTGTTGGCAAATCATGGGCTTCCTCTTGCACCTCTAAAGCCGCTCCTCAGACATTAAAGGACCAAACCATGTGTACCAGTGAGGGTGGTGGCTGCAGGTGCTGACTTTCCTTGGAGTTTGGTGACAGAGGAAATGTATTTATTCCTTACTTTCACAGAGGAGTGGTGGATTATGTTTTTGTGCTCAGTCTTACATGGGTAGCTGTAACATCCGGCTGTAGAGGGTCCATCAGTGATGATCAGTCTTTTTTGATAAAACAGTAAAATTACTTTGCAATCAGAACTGATGACTTTTAAAATGTATTTTAAAAAGCTGATTTATGTACCTCCTAAAAGAATATTTTCTCCAAAACTATAATTTCTGAATCAGATCTTACTTGAAATCTTACCTCAAAATTATTTGATGTAAGAAGCTGGAGCCAGAGAGAGGCAGATGTGGAATCTAAGGGTTTTCTTTTTGGATCGCTTTCTTTTTTTTTTTTTTCTTGTCTGAAAATCTTTCTCGAGTTCTGTTTGTTAGTATTTGCTATAAATAACAAGTAGGGTAGTAACAGTCTTTTGCTGTTTCACAGCTGTTTCACCACTTGTGCGGGATTCCCTGTTTGGAGCAGTTCTCAAATTGTACCTTCTACTTTATTCTAAAAGTGTCGTGGGATTATCAGCATTGCTGAGGTGTGTTGGTGTTTTATGATTGTTCTTTAAACCAATACATTTTCTCTTTTAGAAAAACCAAGGTGTTTGTCTAAATAAAAGTAGAAAGCTTTTTATGGAATCATTGTAAATGATTCATTTAGACAGTGATTTGTTTTATTCACTACTGCTTGTGTGTGAACGTCTGCCATTAGACCAAAGCATGCGTTGGATCCCTGTCTTAAAGCTTTGCCTTATTTAATGATAAAAAGGTTTTCCTGTCCTGTGTATTAACTGGATCAACATTACTCGAAGGGAAACTGGGAGTGGGATACATTTCAGTGTTTAGGAGCAAGTAAACACATGGTATTTGATTTATAAAAACGGTACGCTAACTTAACATACAAAAGCAGTGTTTTGTGCTAAATCATCCTGCATCCTCCTTAGTTGCAGTGCATAAAGTAGAAACCATCAAAACAGCAGCATAGTTAATAAAGACGAGATTTCCAGAAACATATAACCATTTAGTAGCTGTTCTGCTATGCATGCACACTGTGAATTGGAGGAGATAAGGGGAGAAATTAATTTAAAATTCTTTCTAGCAAAACTGTTACTGATATTCAGGTATTTGTCTTTTTTTTTCATTCCCATACCAATTCTCAGCCAATGGGCAAAGACATTGTGTACTGCTGCCTTCTTTGTGATTCATTCCTCATAAAACAATCTGTTCTTTTAGTAGTACTTGTTATTAAGCAAGTTTTTTCCCTCCATTATAGTCGTTGGTGGCTCAGTCACTTCAGTACGTATAATCACTAACTCTTTCCTTTACACTAGTAAGTAGATACTCATATGTCTGTCAAAGGGATGCCGGTACATTTAGTGTAATGCTTTGCAATTTCAGTGAGAACACTAATGGTTGAAGTGCGAGTGGGTTTCTTGCTCTTTTTTTAGAGGCAGAAAAAAAAAAATATTGCATGTTCCCCTCATAGAGAAAATGGACAGAAAGTTCCAAACTGAATTTATTTTTGCATCACTAAAATGTTCAAAAATACAAAGGAGAACTCTTGCTGAATCAATCATTTCATAATATATCTGCAGAGACATAGACTTGCGTGTCCTAAGGAGAGTACTGGAAAGGCTAAAGTTTCAATTTTGTACGATAGCGTGTGTGTGTGCAGAGTACAGTGCAAAAATGGCATGGAGGAGGGAGAGGGACAGTGTGTGTAGATAAAACCTTTATTGACATGGAATTGTGTTTTTGTGCCAAAATGGTACCGTTTCTATTTGGAACAAATAGAAAGGCAGAGGAGACACAATACATCACCAATTAAGTATTGATGATAT
Organism: Neomorphus geoffroyi; assembly: GCA_033558235.1. Classification (NCBI taxonomy): domain Eukaryota; kingdom Metazoa; phylum Chordata; class Aves; order Cuculiformes; family Neomorphidae; genus Neomorphus; species Neomorphus geoffroyi. Next base: position 6,421,158 of record JAUMJM010000045.1, on the reverse strand, counting down.
ATTGTAGTGCAAGAAGGTAACTGTTTAGATAATAGGAAAAAAATCGTGATACTCCAAATACTCCAAAAATGAATCAATCTTTTCATGGAAGTGATGTTTGCTCTCTAACACTTGGACACCCTTTTGACAGGCTACTTTAAAGCCAAGACAAAAAAAAAGAGAAAAAGACAATGAAAAGAAAATAAATATACGGCCACACAGCTCCTTTTCAAAATTGGACCTCTCATCATGTTTTCCCTGAGTTTTTCAATTACTTTTTCTTGATTTCCAGTGATGGCTGCACTTTTCCTTTTGAGATTTCACATATTACCTGCTTTTATTTTTCTATCCTTTCTTACCTGAGACTTACAGTTTCCATTCTATAACACAGTTAAATTCTGTCTTTTCTTTATTCTTCTTCTGTCCTTCATCTTCCTTGGTAATTGTTTTGTAGAGATCTGATGAGAAATCTTCCATTCCCACAACTCCAAACATTATTACTTTTTCTCTTTAGGTGGTTCTGCACCATCACTAGATTTTACGGCATCCAATCCTAGCAGTCAAAGCACATTCCAAAGTCCTGATATAATTTGTCTTTATCTCTTATCTTATTTAATCTACTCTGCTTACCCTTTGCATATTTTCCTGAATTAGGTTTCAACCTTTTATCTTTCCCTCTTTTCCCATACTATTCCATATTCCGTATTGGCTGTTTTTTTATCATTTTCTGTTTCTACCCTTTGGAGCATTCTGCCGAGCCGTCTCTAATCCTCCTTACATAGTCATGTACTCCATTATTGTTATCTCTATCCTAACTTGTTGGATAATAAGCTATTTATGAAAGAGATCAACTGTATGTTTCTCAAGCTCATGTACATCTACTGTAGTACTTAAAATATATGTTGTGAGCCTCCTTGGTCACTGAATTTTGTATCCTATGTCTTAAAACAAGACCTTACAAATATTTCAGATTTATTATTAATAACAAAATAGTATAAATAAAATCATATTTTAATTCTCAAATAATTCAGATGTTTTTATTTATCCTGGATATGGAAATGAAGGAAATGTGCTCTAATATCTTCCAATCTGTATCTCCCAGTACAGAGGTAGACCCAGCATAATTAAGAACAAGAATTTGTTCCCTAGCACTTGCTGTGTGTTAGCAACACTGCATTGCATAGCATTTTGGCAAACTTCACGTTAACAATTTATATCTTAGTTTTCTATGGGTGTGACAACTAATTTCTGAATGAACCCCGAGTTCCAAGGCACCAGCTCACTTGCTGAGAATGGCAGGCACTACGTGACCTACGGTCGCTGCACTTCTCTTACCTTGTTGCTTGCATGTTGTGCTCCAAATATGAAGAGAGCAGCTGGGGCTGTCGCCTGCAGAAGGACACGTTACACTGCTATGGAATGGGCTTCTCGTCCCCCCAAACCAGCACGGAACAGTCATTGCTTCTCCACAAGCAAATAATTTTAAGTTATTGCTTACACAGTAACAACTAGTGCTGTTCATAATATTTTGAAAGTGATGATTTAGTGCTATGATAATTCTCGGTAGCGTTATAATATCATTTTGCAATGCTCTGGGGTTGCTCTGTGAGGGCATTATTGGTTCATTGGATCCTATGTCTGCTTTTTTTATATTCCTTTTAGAAAAGAAAGAGAATCAAATGAAGTATTTGGGCATACATTCCACTTTGGTGCAGCATGGGTCTTTATGCTGGTTTACTACCATTTAAAAAATGGCTATTACGTAGAACCTGGTGGATGTTTGTCTGGGAAGGCTTATGAAAGCATTCTGTCCAGCTGGAGGCGTGCTGGCCAGCGGTGGGGCAGCTCACCGCTCATCAGGGCTCGGAAAACTTGAATGAAACCTGCACCGTCCCGTCTGTAAGGGAGGCACATGCCCCGAGTCACCACCTTGTTAATGCGTGATTAGTGTTGATTAGCAGAGTGACGACAGCCCTAATTAAATTCCCAGGGAACCTTAGGAATAAAACTTTGCAGAGGATTTACAGAGCTGAACTAATTAGAAAGGCACTAATGTGGGTTAGGATGATACTACAGGGTCTGGGTACAAATGGTCACTAATGCTGCAGTAGCTCCTGGCTCACCTGTTTTTAATGAAGACATTGCTAAGGAAGAATGAAATTTTCCTCAAGTAGGGATTTCCTCAGTTTGAGGAGAAGAGTGATGAATATCAGCATATGCAACCAACCTTCTGTTGGACCTGGGTGTTATCTGTGCTGCATACTCAGCTGGGTGACACAAAAGGCTTAGGCATCGAGTTACTACTTATTCCAAGGTAGGGTTTTTTTTCTTTAAATGTGATTAAAACTTTTAATAACATTGTGAAAAAAAATAGAACCTATTTTGGGGGTACCTGATATTCTGCATTGTGTAATTTATCTCTCTGCAATTTCTAAAGCTAATGAACTTCTTGAATAATCACACCACATCCCTCACAGCTTTGTTGGCTTCCTGCATATCTGAAACAGGCAGTGATACATTAGATATCTCTTTTACAGAAGAGGTGTGGAGTATTTTAGTAGCCATTGTGCAATTATATTTTGAGTTACACAACTAATGGGATTTACTGGTTTTCTTGTATTTGTTTTATTTTCATTTATGTCTACTTTGGCTTATATAAATCTGAACAATATAGTGGTTTAATTGCCAACAGAACCCAGGCTGAAAGCCAGCTTTTAAGGAGGACTAGTCTAATGCCAAAGTAATGTAGTGTATGAATCTGATGGGAGGAGAGGGAGGATACAGGAAGGAGCATATGGGCTGTGGCTGTAAATTACTGTGTTCTGTATCTCCTTATTGGAACGTCAAGCTTTAATCGTGAAAATCTGAGGAAAGCTGTCTTTTCTGGATCACTGCATTTTTATTGTTACTTTTTTCCACTCAATATTATTCTAACAGTTTGGAGAAAGAATCTGGCAATAATATGCTTTAAATAAAAGTAAGCATAGATGAATTGGGCTGGATAATATTTTTAAGAAAGCAGCAGTAGCCCACAGCTGTAAGTACCATAATCAATTAGATGATTTAAAGTGCAGACTCTCTTCTCCTTTTTTTGTGGCACCGCAGTGGTTGTTCATTGAAGCAAATAGTTCTTGCCTGAGAAGTTTGTTTCTTCATCTGTGATGAAGCCTTTCTAAAATTGCAGAGCAGTTTTATTGTGTAGCGTCCCATTGCAGTTGAACTACTGTATCATACCTGAAGATCACTCCTGTGCCATTTCAAAAATACTTGTCAAAGGTGCTGTCCTCAGAAAGAACAAATTGTCTCTGTGGAGAGCTATTGGAAAAATCAAACTGTGGGACAAGTCAAGAGTAGGTTGAAAGAAAAGAACCTCTTCTGTTTAGAATAACCCAATCTTTTCCAAAGGAATGCATTGTTGCAGTTAGTCCAAATACACCAGTCCTGATAAACTTTATTGTTTCGTGCGGTATGATCAATGTCTGATGGCAGCTATAGATAAGATTTCTGATATTATGTGAAAACAACCATGTGCAAACAGCCATTTTAATTTTGCCTAGGGCTGTTTTAGGCTTCTACTGAGGAAGAAATATAAGCACAATGACTGTGTGATTTGCATCCTTCCCAAATCCATTGCCTTTCTTAAAATACTGAGCTGAATTTAGTGCTCAGTTTAAAAATTCTATTTCAGTAATTGTTTAAAGGCCAACTGGTGAGGCACTACATAAAAGCTATCGTGTTTGTAAAGCAAAAAGCATTTTCTGTAACAGCTTCTTCCTATTTTGTGATGTGGTGGGGGATGGGAAGGCTTTGAAACCTACTCTATGAATCATTCCAAGCATTTCGTGTTACTGAAACGTGAATATTATTTTTAAATGTGTAACTATGCTATTAGAGCCTTCTGTGATTTAGAGAGAGCTTTCAGAATACTAAAAAGTCATTATTTACTTTCTTCCAGTCTATTAGTGCAGAACAATCCTCACACAGGCTCTGCAGTGGCAGGGTTGATTGGTTCTCAGTGGACTTGTCTTGTTAATAGGAGAAAAGAGGCTCTTGCTGATATTTCTGCTCCTGTCTGGAACACGACTTCTCTAGACAGCTAATTGTATTGCATCTGAGCTGCCTCCCTGGTGTGACAAAGTAGGCATCCTCAGACCTTTAAGTTAAATAAATGTCCACTCCTCACATGTGCCAGAGCTTCCAGAGTTTACCAAACAAGACTTGAACAACAGTCGCTAAGAGGTGTCATCTTCCTTTAGTTCGGTCAAACCTCAGTGTTAAGAAGCTGGGAATACCTCTCACCTCGGTGAGTTTAATCAGCTTAGTTGAATCTTATAATTTTTCCCTTCTGCACTCCTTGCCCATGCTCCTGGAGCTAGCAAATATTTACACGATGGGGCATGGATCACTTTGTCTCCTAAAAATACAGGCTGAATGCACTCTTCATCTTGTCATTAATTAAACTTCAGTGATGCTCTTATGTAGGGCTCTTGTAGGATAATTATGGTCTCCAACTTAGTTCTAATAAATGAGAACTTCTTGAAAGCTTTGCTGCAGTAGCTGTAGCTCTGCAGCCAGGAATGAATGAAAAAGAAGTGCTACAGAGGTGGTTCCTCGTGATACTACTGCTAGTGGCTGTTTATTGAACTCTAAATACATGTGTAGCTGCTATCTGTCCTTAGAATTATCTGAAATGGCCAGACAGAACAAGTCAAGCTCTGTAAGATAATACAGGCTCTCGTTAAGTTTTAAATCATTTTTATAAAATGATAAAAAGTATATTTCAGCTGTGTTTATTAAACTGAGATTCATTTTTTAAACGGATTTTTGTTAACTTGACTGCATTTGACAACAGCCACAACAAAAGCCCCGTTCAACGTCTGTCTAAATTACTACAGTTATGAAGTAGCAGTATCAATTAGCTTCTTTTGGGGATGGCTTATAAATATTAACTGATGTGCAGATCATTTCTGAAATTACACAGTGAGAAGGGGGTTGAGGGAGAATTGGTCTTTTATTTTAAAGTACTTGAAAGACTTGGAGACTATTTCAAGTGTGCAGGTTCATTTTACACCAGCTCATCCGTGCCTTTGCATCACATGGGGTAGTCTTGCTCCTTCCCTTTGGACTTTCCAGCTGTCACTCTGCCCATGTCAATTTTGATGACAAATGCAGTTAAGGCAAGTCTAAGGAGTCACCTTCATCCTTTCCTTCACATTTACTTTATAAATGCTTCATGGATAATTCAGAAGAATGTATTATGAATTTCTGTTGGAAACTAGAAAAGTGCACGTAGCTGAGAAAACCAGCACGACCAGTTGTTACAAGGCTCACTCTTGATATTAAGTGTCTGAAATCCTGCTTGAAAAAAGTGGTACATACAGCTGTGGAATCATAGAATCACCTGAGTTGGAAGGGACCCACAAGGATCATCCAGTCCAACCCCTGTCCCTGCACAGGACACCCCAACACTCACGCCATGGGGCTGAGTGCATTGTCCAAATGCTTCTTGAATATCATCAGGCTTGGCCTCACAACTGCTCCCCTGGGGAGCTGTTCCAGTGCTTGCTCACCCTCTGAGTGAAGAACCTTTTCCTGATGTCCAACCTAAACCTTCCCCAGCACATCTTCCTGCCTTTCCCTCCAGCTCTGTCATTGATTCAACACAAAAAAAGACGAGACTGTGTCTGTAACCCTTTTTATTTAACTAATTATGAAAATCAACTACAATCACCTTCAAAACGCCTCTCGTGAATTGACACACATCTGCACACGGCTGCCAACATTCAAAGCAACTGCACAGATCATTTTCTGAAAGACCGTTGAGGATCTCTGTCACTTTTGTTTTCACATCCTCTACCAATAAAAAATGGATTCCTTTGAGCGCCCACTTGATCTTTTGGTTATCTTCAACATATGCTTGAGTCAATAACTGAAAAGTTTCCTCTGGGATTTCTTTAGTTTCACAAGAAACTTGGTGTTAACCTGCTGTTCATTCTTGCACACCAGCATTTTCCAACCAAGGGTAAGAAACTGTCTATATCTGAACATGCATTCACTCGTACTGAGTGAAGCGATGAAGTTGAGCCTTGTCTCGCTGTGACAGGTTAGAACATGTCTTATAAGCATCTTTTTGTCTCTCCCCTCCCACTCTTGGTTCCGGAGCAATAGGCTTCATCTCATTTTTTTGTGTCTGACCTCATACATTCTGCCTCTCTAGGGAGAGATTTCTAGCAGGTACAAGATACCCATTAGGCATCTTTCATGCCACTCTTTAGCGTCCCAATGTCCCACTCAGGTAAAATTTACCTGAAGGGGAAAGAAAGGTTGTTTAAGGCAGGTGCAATTTGAAAGCTGTGGGATAATACTGACACTAAGGTCTTACATGAAGGTTGAAATCCTGTAGCAAGTCTTATCTAACAGTATGCATTTATGTTTGCTTCTTAAGTCTGACAGCCAGGCAAACAGACAGCTTTTGTCATAATTTTCTCTCTCAATCTGTTTGGAACTTCTAATGAGTGGAATAAAATGTGACAATATAATTTCAAGTTTAACTATGGGAGACTTTAAGTTTTGATCTGGATGATAAGTGAGGCATTTTTCAATCCAATTTTTCATGGTTTCTGTGAGAGATATGTGGTTAAAAATTCTTTCAAACAACATAAAATTGGTGGTGGCCATTTATAATATGAACCACTAACAATTGAATAATATCCAGTTTATTTTCTCCAGGGTATAGTATCTAGTTTATGAATGCACTTGTACTTCGTAAATCATTCTCAAGAGCAAAAGGGAGAAAAATGAAAAATCCATTTTCCTTCAGCCTCTTGGGTCTTTACTTAATTTTTAATGAAATAGAGCAGCTACTTCATCAATGGCAACAATAGAGCATTTTCAACACACCTCTTTATGAAAACAAATGGAACAAAATCTTAAACCACCACCACTAAAAATTCCCAATACCCAGCTCAAAACAAATAAAGGAAAGTAACTGCCTTGAGATACTACACAGATTTAAAGCCAGTGAATTTTTGAAGCATTTAAAGATGTGATATTTACTTAAGTTAGCTGAGAGATGATCTTATATAGCATACAGTAAAACACAGACAGTCAATATTAAGCATTTACGTGGTTTTATGTGGCATACTACTTATTTCAGAACACAAATCTATCAATACTACGTATTTTCTGTCAGGTTCTGGCTTACATGACAATGGGAGTGCTGGGATCAGAACAGCTCCTCTTTGCCTGTGATACTTGTCCTTTTGTTGTTAAATATTGACTATAAAGCTGTGTATATGTCGTAGGGCAGTGTCACTCAAAATTCAAATAAGTGAAATCTACAAAGTGAATAGTGCAACGTGTTAATGTTGCATGATATCAGAAAACAGTGTTTCTCCCGTTCATTTAAAAGTGAGCTTTCACGGTTTGAGACACAATAGTGTGATGAGATAATCTAATTTACCCTTCTGTATATCAGACCATTGTATTTTACACATATATCCTTGTATTTTATTTCTGAGATTATTATCCATCTGTTTCTGAAAAAAAAAAAAAAAGCAGTGATGTCAGGAGACTGGTGATGGTATCCTTTGGTATTTTGTTCCGAAGATTAATTATCCTTAAAATATGTTCTTTATTTCCAGGTTCCATTTGTCCTTCCTGAGTTTCTTGCTAGATTATGCTTGGCAGCCAGATTTTACACTCCTTTCAATTTAATTCTTTCTTCTCAGATGGAGACTTAGATGCTTTGGATGGCTCTTAGTCCTTCCCTCCGTAAACGTTTATGGTTTAGCATTTTACTAATGATATCAAATTAATTCTGTTGTTAAATGTGAATGCTAGGAACAGGTTCAGTTGTTTGCGATCCGTCATATCCTACTTCATGTAGTAGAACAAGGAAATTTGTTGTGGCTTTTTTGGCAGAAAATAGGAAATCTTACTCTTCAGTTTTTAGCAGGAAAACTTATCTGTGTCATGTAGTCATCACATTATTATTTTGGTTTTAATGATCTTAGTCTATTGCCAAAAGTAAACAATACCTGTTACTTTCACTAGATCCCTCAGTACTCATAGTAAATCTTCTATAAAGTAGAAGAAGGAAAATTTCTTGTTCTCAGACTAATGGAATGTATTTCTGAGAAATATTTGTACTGCAGCCATTATTAACTTGATTTTTAGTGCGTCATTCAGATTGCAAACATTTAGTACGTTTCTAGTACCTCTCCTTCAGTAAGCAAGCGAGGAATCCAGATCGTCTCAATCACCTTTATGTATTATTGCATTTCAAAGTCTGTTTAAAGAATCAAAATCGTGGCTTGATTTACATTAATGATCAACTTGTAATTCAGTCAAGACTAATGCTTGTCTTTAGCCCCATGCTATCATCTTTAAATATTTCGGCAGATACCTTGCATACTGCCTGCACTGTAATACCTAAAACAAATGTTTTGGAACACAAGTGAGATTACTGTTGTTTCATTGTCCAAGGCACAAATTTAATATTTACTACCATTTTACCACTGATGGCACTAGTACTAGTGCTTGTTCTTTCACTTCTGCTGGTGGTGGTAGAACATATTGCTGATCAGTTATTCTCTCTCCTAACACGCTTTTCCTGCCTCGTTGCAGAGTGTTATTATCATGCCCCTCGTGCTAATTGTGTGCAGAAGTCGCACAGTTTCTACGTTTGTTACATACAACTGTGAAAATAAAAGTATAGGGCGTCAACTTGCAAACAGCATTTGAAAACTTCATGCAGTACTCAGAATTCCATCTTTGTTGTGCACCGCCAGCAAAATGACTTTCTGCACAGCAAGCTTAAACATTCTTTTCACCCATTAGCAGCTGAAATTCTCCTAATAGTGTCTTTTTTTTTTCTCATGGGCTGTGATTAGTTGTTTTGCTGCCTTAGATTGCATTTCTGCTACATTTTTATTGCTCCATGTGCTCATGGCTCATTTCTTGTTTTATTTTTATTCTGTTTGCTTACTGAATAGATTTATTACCTTTGCATGAAATAATTCTTTTGAGATAAGTACTTACTTCCACAGAGGCTTCTTCAGGTTTAAATTGTTTTGCAGCTTTTGTTTTCTGTTATTCGTATACAAAACGTTGCTAGAAATCTGTGGGGCTTCTCAAAAAGAGGTGAAACAACAAGAATTAGAAGAAACTCGCTAAGGGGAAAAAAACAACTTATTTGTTAAGTTCTCACTTTTAGATCTATGTCTTTAAAGGAAACTTTCCTGAATGGCAATTTTCTTCCCAAACCAAAAATCCTAGTGTTGCAGGTGATTCTCGGTATAGCTTTTCAGAGGAGCTCCATCAAAGTGCTCAATATTTTGAGGAGCTCGGGTCATGTATAACCGTCTAGATAAGTACATGGTTAGATTTTCATGGTTAGATTTCAGTGCATTACTGCAAGTTATTCTCATGGTCAGATTTGGTTATGAGCATGTTTCAAATCTCTGCTCTGAAGCTGCTGTAACAGTTTAACAGTGCAAAGTAAACAGCCATTTTGCAGAAGGAAACCAAAACCCCCTCCAAATTCTAAGGAAAAAATCTTGAAGTAGGAATTTAAGTACTTCTTGAGTGTTTCACTGTACGATCTGACCACTTATTGGGCGGTGTTTACATTAGAAGAGTAGCTGTTTAGTAATATTTAAGGGCAATGTCTACAGAGCACTCTAAAATACAGACCAGGCTGCTTTTATGAGTTATCGTAGTTTTTAAGGTTAGTTGTCACAGACTTCTGTATGGTTTGTCTACAAACAGTTAACAACAAACAGACCTGCTGTTGTCTGAAGTACATGTTAACCTCACTATTAACTTTAGGAACAGTCTTAGCATGGTGAAAAACAGATGAGATGTGAACGTATTCCCTAGCAACAATGTAGATATTGAGTTACATGAGCAATTGGATACCAGCCTAGTCACAGATAATACATTTCTCTGTATCGCTGAGCATTAGCTAATTAAAAAGTGTATTTAGCCAGCAGAATTATTTTTATGAATTCACAAATATGCTTTAAGGAAAGACAACAAAAAAGTAATAAAGCTTAATTTACTTACGAGCACTCTACCCTGTCTGCTATATACCTAATAGCAGCATTAAGATTATCCAGCATTATTGGAGCATGCCTTTCCTCAAAATATGTTCAGCTCATTAAAAATAAAATAAAACTAAATTCTCATCTTCCCTACAGGCATGACTACGAGAAACAAATTCAAATGGTGATGAAATAATTGTTTTGTTTAAATTCTAAAGAGCAGTATGTAATGCGAGAGCACTCGGACACGCTTCATTCATTCATTCCTGGATGGAATTAAAGGAGCTTCTTATATTGCTGCATAAAGTAACTGCCACATCCATTCCTGTGGACAAGTGATTCCCGTAGATAATGATGATGGATTAATCTTCTCCAAATGGAAGAGTAGGAATAGAACAGAATGATTTTTCCCTCCTACATTTACCAACATCTCTACAGAGATTTACCAACATCTCAATTCTGCTTGCAAGGATACTTAAAAGGTGTATATGGGAACCTTAAAAGGTAGATGCGGGGTGACTGCAGACTGCAGATCATGTAGACAGCGTTGTGTAAATCATTCCATTTTATTTGATTCTGTTTCAGTTCTCAGTCTTCCAGTTTTCAGAAAAGCAGCGAGATCTGAATGTGAGTCTGCTTAAAATTCTACTTTCAAGTAAAAATAAGATTTTAAAATTGAAAATACAAAAAAAAATCCCTTTTTCTTATAAATTTGTATTCTGATCTTCATAAAATGGCAATTTACCAGTGAAGCTAAGTGAGAAGCAATATTCTTAAGGGTTTCTTTTGAGTTCCCCTCTGTCTAATAACTAGCAATTATCTGCTATGTAGGATGAATTCTTCAGTCCCAGCAGGGCCTGATAGATGTTTGGAATCTTTACTAGAAATCAGGACATGGAGGCTGCCAACCTACTCCTTGAGCATATTGCCTTGAACAGGTGTTTGCTCTCTGTTGCCAGAAAGCCAAGTTATTTGTCCAGGCATACTCCCATGTGCGATGCTGTCAGGAGACAGTCCCAGCCCTCTCCAGCCAGGCAGCTGCTGTTGCTTGTAAGCCATTCTCTCACAAGGATGCCAGGCAAACAATAGCAGTGCTCTGCACCTTTGGCCATTCTGCTTTATTTCTAAGCAGTGGAGCAGCTTTCTCTTCAGGTCTTCTTCCTTAGCCTTTTAAAACAGCACATTTGATGTATGCTGTCATCTGTGACAACATACATCAAATGCAGCTTTCCCTTGAAGCTTAAGACGCTTTAAGTTAATATAGTAAAAAATTAAAAGCTAGTACTGTACTCATTTATGGCCACACTGTGCTACCTATGTACCTTTTCAGCTTCTGCTTAGCTTTAGTCAGTTATCACAGACTTAAGTTTAAGAAAGATGTTGAGATGCTGGAGTGTGTCCAGAGCAGGGCGACGAGGATGGTGAAGGGGCTGGAGCACAAGCCCTATGAAGAGCGACTGAGGGAGCTGGGGTTGTTTAGCCTGGAGAAGAGGAGGCTCAGGGGACACCTTATTGCTCTCTACAACTACCTAAAGGGAGGTTGTGGTGAGGCAGGAGTTGGACTCTTCTCTCAGGTGACCAGTGACAGAATGAGAGGACATGGTCTCAAGCTTCGCCAGGGGAGGTTTAGGCTTGACATTAGGAAGAAATTCTTCACTGAGAGGTTAATTGTTCATTGGAATGAGCTGCCCAGGGAGGTGGTGGAGTCACCATTCCTGGAGGTGTTCAAAGAGAATTTGGATGAGGCACTTAGTGCCATGGTGTAGTTGACAAGTAGGAGTAGGAGTAGGTGTAGGTGTTGTGTCATAGGTTGGACTCAATGATCTCAAAGGTCTTTTCCAACCTTATGATACTGTGATACTGTAAAAACCATCACTGTGCATTGCTGGCTCTGATTTGAACCCATTTACCAAGAAATTTTATTGACAATTCTCCCGCTACAGTTGCTGACTTGCAGACACCCGATTTGTGAAGACAAAAGCCCCTTTGCGTAGCTCTGCCAGCAGAGCTCACTTCTCGCAGTACTGCGCTAGTAGCTTGCATTTTACATAAGTTAGTGAATGAATTCTGTTTTATGTGATGCATTGAGATGTATGACTAGGAAAGGAGAACCAAATAATTTACTGCAAAGAATTTAGCTTTTTATTTTGTTGGAGAGGAGGAGATTTTTTGTAAGGTACTTCTTCTCTTAGAGTACATTTGATGTTCAAGACACAACATTGCTTGAGGGACACCATTTGTGATGATGAGAACATTTGTATTGTATGTTTGAGCTGGAGAGGTGAATATTGATTGGATATATGGAACTATCTCATCATATATGCCTTTGATAAGGTGTTTTTACCTTTAAATTACCTCATGAATGCAGATATTAATTTTCATGTCAGTCTCCAAATTCAACTTGAATTATACAGCTATGTAAGAATTCTTACAGTGTGTACAGTCAGCACCTTGTAACAGATATTAATTTCAAAAATGTATTCAAATACAGTCCCTTGAATTGTCCATGCACCACCAATCAGTGCAGTTTTTGTCCACTAAACATGATTAATAGCAAACTAAAGACTAATTTTTTTCTTAACTTTTCTGCTTAAAAGCTCTTCCTTAAGTCTCTCAAAGTGCATATTGTTTTTTTACTTTAAATTTAATCAACAAACAAACAAAACACCAACCCCAAACTTTCCTGGTTTATAATGATTTATTATCCCTTGAGCTATCCCTTTTCAGGTTTTGAATTATTTAGCGCTTCTTTTATTCAATATGAAATGTTTCTTTAAGAAACAACTTCATCTATGCAGAAATAATTCTTCCAGTTTTTCAATTAATTGAGTCAATAAGTTGCAATATTTCACACAAGAAGAAGCAAGACAGCACTGAACTCTTTTTTTCTACTACACATGAGCTCACTGTGAATTTTTAATCTTTCCTTTCTTCTATGAAGAGAGCAAGATGGTGAGGAGTGCTATAAAACACCAGGGACTGGAAACGCAGCTTTTGGATGTGAGGGAGTGAAAGGTCAGTGTTAGGCAGGCAGTAGTGAGGTGGAGGAAAATTGACAACTTCCATAAGCAAAGCTGCAGCACAAGTGCGTTGAAAGGAAAGGATTTCACCTTTGTCTTTCATTTTCTGTTTGATGGTGTTGAACACTGCGGAACATTTGTTCTGTGGAGGGTGTAGTCAAAAGAATTTGTTGATATAGTCAAAAGAGTTTGTTGGGAGAACAAGGGAAGAAAAGGATACTTTGAGGAATGATTTTTCTTTGCCCAGAGGCTCTATGTTTGAAGTAACAGAACTACATGTAAAATCAAAATTATTACAAACCATACCAATGTAAACAATTTTTCCTCATTGCTTCCCAAAATATCCTCTCTTTTGTACTGTTTTAATTTTAGGCTTACATTTCAGATGTTATTCTCTTTTTCATGCTCTTCATATTTTTCTTTTTATTCATCTTTCTAGCCTTCAACAATGTTTAAATATGTATAAAAGTCTGAATCCTAATAAACAATAACACGGCACCAAAGCCAGAATTGCACGTAGTGAAATGCATGGAGAGGGTTTGCTTGTAGAAATGTCATGGTAGGCTTTCCTTTTTTTTTTTATGTTTTCCTTTGCACTGATCCAGGATACATCTTTTTAAGTGTTCTTAATCGCAGAGGAACAATAACTACATTGTTGAAAACAAATGAAGTCAGCATCTGCTCTAAGTTTTTGAGACTATTATTAACAAATGTTGCTACATTTTAGGAGCCAGTTTAAGAAAACAGTAGTATGTGCCTGCTACCAGCTTAGTGGCGCTCCTGGAACTTACTGTGAGCAAAAGTTCTATTAATTCAAGAATTATGTGCTAATGAATTATCAGAAGAAAAGCCTTTAGGATGGAAAGATCTTCCCATTTACAGTAGATTGTTAAAACAGTGCTATGACTTGTACCAGTCTCCCCAAAAGCTCCCACACACACTCCCTTGTGTCTCTGGTTCTTCTACTCAAGGCAGAGCACAGTTGGTTCTGTGTTTGTGGTTTTGAATAACTCCCAAGATAGAGGTTCCACAGTTTCTCAGGATCTCTGTTCAAGTACCAGGCCACCTTCATTATTTCTTATATTTAGTGAGAATTTGCCGCACTCCAACATGTATCTGTTGCCTCTTGTCATGTCTGTGTGCCTCTCCAGGAAGCATCTGATTCCATCTCCTCCACACCCACCCACTAGGTAGTTGCAGATGCCAACACAGTTTCTCTCTCTCTTCTCCAGGCTGAACAAAGACAGCTTTTGTCCTCTCCCTGTATGCTGTGTGCTCCATCTGACTGGATGGCCCTTTGCAGGACCTCATTCCAGCATGCCTACGTCTTTCTTGTACTGGGAAACCAAATGAGATGTTGAACTTGAAATGCGGTCCCGCAAGTGCAGAAGCTCCCTTCTCTGAGGCGTCTGGCTGCACACTTGCCAGTTCAGCTCAGGATGCAGGTGGCCCTCTTTGGCTTCAAGGGCACGCTGCTGGTTCTGGTTCAAGTTGCCCAGGTTTTACCCTCAGGTCTTTTCTGCGAGGCTGCTTTCTCTCCACCTGGCCCCACCTCTGTATCCTCATGTAGGATTATTCCATCTAAGACACAGAACCTCACATTTTATTTGCTGAACATCTTGAGGGTGACATCAGCCCACCTTCCAGCCTGTTGGCGTACTTGTAAATGTCAGCCCTGCATATTAACCATTTTCTCTCAAATTAGTATTGCCTGCAAAGTTGATGAGTGCACCCTTTCCCATCCTCCGGGTTATTTCACACTTTAAAGGCTCTAAGTGCATAGGAAAACTTAAGAGCACTATTTAAAAGAGGAAGAAGCAGGATCTTAAATATATATATATATATAGATATTTTATTAATGTTTTCATACATTTTTACTTAAACCAGATATCCAAATGTAATGCTATGAGAAGCCAAGTTTCTGTATATATGTTCTGTAAGTAAGTTTCTGTATATATGGATTAATCTCAACCTGGAAGGAGGATTTTAAGGGATCACATGGTTATTGTGCGGTAGTGTTTCAAAAACATTTTCTTTTTCCAGGTAGAATGGGTTGTTACCATATCCAGTTCTTTCAAGGGTGTGTACTTTCCTGCACCGGTACAAATTATATAACTTCTGAAAAGGTCTAGAAATGTCTTTCTTTTTAAAGATCTTTGGAATGTGGCCACAGCTAATGTACGTGGTGACCAGAGAATAGAATTTAAATCCAAGAATTTCTGAGATGACAATGTGATCACTCCTGTGATCCCGTTTTCAGGTCTTAGCTTAGCCAGTGCATATTCATCTAAGAGTCACGCTCCCGAAGTACCCAAACTAGAAAAGAGACTTTTATGAAATGTGTAGTTTTACTGAATTGGTGTCTAAGAGATACATATTATATTTACACTTGAGACAATGATATTTTCCTTTGCTTCCTATTTCTCGCTTTCACTTCGTAGCTTTTAAACGGCCTCCTGTATCCCTAAATTTTTCACTAGTCTCTTCATTCAGATAATCTTTTATTAAGTTCTGCACTCGGAGTGGCATCGTACAAGTGCAAGTTACAATTTCTTACTTGTTTCCACAAATCTTTTTTTTAATGAAATTCTATGGTTTTATTCAACTTTATTTTCATTCAACTCCAAAATTGCTACTACTGAGTTACCCAAGAAAACTGGTGATGAGAATCAGGAAGTAATCTGTTAATTGACCTTGGCTTTATATACACTTCCATCTAGTAAGAGCGATATTTAAATGTGGAGGTAGCTGCCTCTGTCCTTCACACATTGGCCTTTAGTTCTCTTCTCTAATAGCTTTGGTCATTTAATAATGTATTTTACAGCAAGGTCAGGCTAACAGGAGCTTTTATAGGCCAATATTTTACAGGGAACTGGTGAACCAAAAACTGTAATTATGCATGTGAAATAATCCCTTGAATAATTAGTGATGATTAACTGGCTGTTATCATTGAGACAGGTTATAAGAATTTGATATAAGAGGCGGTAGAAACCAACTTGCCAAACTTATGGCAAGTAAATGTTATCTGTTTCATAAAGCTCTCCATTTAAACTGTCTTCTCTCTAGACAATAGGGCAGGTACAGCATTAAATGATTTTTATCAATGATATTGTAATCTAAAAATGACATATTTACAATGAGTCTTGCTAACAGTACCTCCGCTTCGAAAAGTAGAAAGCCCATTGCTAGTGCACAAGATTAAATTATGAATGTTAACAGTGCTTAAAAACTGTAATCTGATTAAATATTTTATGCACAAATGTAATTCTTTTCAAACCAATTTGATACCATGCAATAGAATGGAGTTGCATGACGTTTCTAAGTATCAACCTTGCAACTTCCCAATAGCATTGAGAACATGCAAACATCAACCAAATTCCATATTGTTGAAATCAATAAACTGCCCCAAGAAAGTGCTAACTACAAAAGGAAGAGGAAGAGGAAGAAGCCGGACAGAAAAGAATATTTGTGAAAAGAACAAGTGTATACCGGCTGAAATCATTTCAATTAAGCTCAAAGTACATGTTCCAAAACTCTGTCTCCATTTGAGTCCTTGAGTCCTTGAGTGATATACTGGAGACATATGTGGGGTCTAGGAGAAGGAGGGGTTAAAAGTGCTCTTGAAAAGATAATTGAAATTCTAATGATGTCTGAAAAAATGAATTATCTAAAATAGTTCAAGTTGAAGTTAAGTATATTTTAGGAAAGAAGATTTAATGTGTGAAACAGAATATTTGGACAAATGATGGGGGGATGGAGATCAAATGGAATTACGTTGATTTTCCAGCTTTCTAAACAAAAGCAAAAGGCTAAATTCACAATGACTCACATTTGCAAAGTACTTTCTGGCAGTTGTCATACACTTCTTGTAAATAACAAACATAGGCTCAAACTCTCCCAACGTCTTTCAGAACAAAGGTTCAAAATGATTCTTTTGTTATCCCAAGTGTATTTTGAAAATGTCAGTCTTTAAAGTGTTCTGAGGTCACTCTTAGTCTTTCCTTCTGAAACTCTTTTATACAGGATATTTACATATTCATTAACAAAGGGACTAGAATCCAGTTGTCACATCTTTCAGGGCACTGATCTAATTAACTCTTGTATTCATCCATCTTCTTCCAAGAGCTTTCTTGAACTTTCTCAACCAGACTGAATTTCAAGGGAGGATTTTTCTAGGTTTATAGGCCTCAGACAGCACAACACGTTCCTCTACCAGCTGGCTTCAGCTCATAAGCAATCTACTTTCACAGGGGCTGTTTTCTAAAATAGTACCATAAGGTTGCTACTGATTATTTTGGTAAAATTGCTCTATAAACTGCCTGCCATTTCAGTTTCTACTTATTTTTAAGCATGTTATGTATTCCTAGAATGATAAATATTAAAGAAATTAATTAAGTCTATTTATAATTGCTTATACAATTCCTTAAGAATGCAAATTCACCTGGCACAAAATTAAAAAGAATACATTTAATAAATGCTATGCCTCTAATTTGAGTAAAAGTCAAAATAGTCTGCAACACTCATTCCAGACAATATGTATTATTTTTAGAGTGCAGAATAATTCTTGTTTTGTACAGCTACTGCTGATTAAAAGAAATTCACCTCATGCAATTTAATAAAACTAGCTAATTTAAGACAAGTCAGTGTATTAAAATTTACTATACATGACAACTGTTCCCATTTCGGAATGCACCCTAGCACCTCTATTTGATTAGATTTCTTATTATAAGTTCTGAAAAGGTTAATGAATACCTTAACAAAGCAGCTCAGGTTCTATAATTTGGTATAATAAGCTGATATGGGGATGGACTTCTTTGTTGATGTAACCGTAATGGGAGATCTTTGATGTGTTATGAAAACAACACAGCAAGAAATGTAAAGAAAAATAATGCCTCCCAAGTTCCTGTTTTACAGATATGCTATAGAAATTGTTTCATTTGCTAGCTTGTGTAAACAGCTAACGAACTCTCTGCAGTTGAGTATTCCATATCTGCAAACATGTACCTCAAAGGCAATTACTTTTCACTCCTGTAATGGAGGCAGAAAATTTCTGTTACAAGAACTAAACTATGAAAAAAGGGTCTCGTGAACTCTTCTCTGAAACCCAGTTGTGCTTTGGCTTTTTATTATGGGATTTCAGATTGCGTTCAAAGTGACTCTTTGCCTTTCACACTTGACTTTTGTTTTGCTAGGATAAAAATCAGAATCTGGACATTTTTGCTCAAGCTAAGAATCCATTTTCTGGATCATTCAGGGAACTTGGCTCTCAATTTAGTTTCAATTTGCAGTATTATTCCTTGAATACATATGATGAATTACACAGAGCCTGAATAACACTAATACCTCTGTATGTCTACTGA
The DNA here is from genome assembly GCA_033558235.1 of Neomorphus geoffroyi. Classification (NCBI taxonomy): domain Eukaryota; kingdom Metazoa; phylum Chordata; class Aves; order Cuculiformes; family Neomorphidae; genus Neomorphus; species Neomorphus geoffroyi. The sequence continues at coordinate 6,402,753 of JAUMJM010000045.1, read as the reverse complement.
GATTCTTTAGGTCAAGTCTGACTGGCTGATGTATCCTAGCATTGCATTAGGTCATCTCGTTCCTAACCATGCAGCACCAAACATTTTATTCTTTCATATTTTCTGTTTCATGATCTTTCAACTCTAGTAGACGCTTTTGTTAGTCGTTTCCAATTCTCTAGCCTTGCCGTTCTTGCACTACTGAACTTCGTTCTGTCTGTTACATTGAGTCCTCAAGGATATTTAGTTCTTTTATACGATATCCCAAGCACTAATGAAAGCTTCTGACTTTTTCATCAGCAGATTTGGTAAGAACAGTCTTTATTTTTATTAAAAAGAATTCACTTTAACAGTGAGGATGTTTTACAAGATGGGTCCAAAACTGACCTTGAGGAATAAAATCTTCTTAACATTTTCCTAAACCCAGTTTTTCCTTTTGTCACTCCCTTTTTCCATTCTAGTTGTAATCTTACCTTGATCTGTTGTTTAAGATTTTGCTAATATTTTCCCTTGGGGCATCAAATTAAATATTTTACCGAAATCTAGAGCAATAACAGCTACTGTGTTTTCTCTGTCTCATATGGAAATAGTGTGGATTAGTGATAGAAATGTCTTGTGTGCAGTAAACAGTGAAAGTAACTACTGAGGCAGTTGAGACACATGCAAGGTGAATGGTCTGAAACAAATTATCATATGGAATGATGGAATTTAGGTATGAATGAAGTTTTCGACATTTTATTTCCCATTTAAGTTCCTAGTTTTCGTATCCATATGCCAAAGTGACTATATGTTATCATGCAATGACTAATACAAACTGGAGGGGAGGGAACACGGGCACAAGTATATACATGAATATTTGACAAGAGAACATGCAAATATGAAATGAATTGCCACTATGTGAGCAATGTAAGCAAGTTCTCTTTTACCTTACCTGTGAGGTCTTTCTTTAAGGTAATATTTATTTAATATTGACCCAGAACCTACATTGAAAGAGCCTACAGTATTTTGAAGGTGTTTTACGATTTTGGTAAATCTTTAATTCTTATCCAAAGAACACCAAAAAATTGAAGTTCCAGTCGCTACTCCACATTTATCTAAATCATGTGGCAGTATGAGTGAATATTTTAATAATGACCGTCATATTTGTAGAAGTGACCATATTTATTTATACCTAATCACAGAATGGTTGGAAGAGACCTTTAGATGTCATCTTGTCCAGACCTCTGCTTGGACAGGGCAACCTAGAGCTGATTAACCAGGACCAGGTCCAGATGATTTTTTGAAATATCTCCAAGGAGGGATATTCTATCAATCACCTCCCTGGGCAATGTGTAGTACAAGTAGGTAGTATTAGTGCAAACAGTCTGTTACTGTGTACCTATGTGACTTGCATGCAAATATATAAACCTGCATTCATGAAGACTGCAGCTGAACAAATAATTTTTCAAAGTCAGACTTTACAAGTCTACAGAAGCGTTTTAAAATAACAATTTTCTCTTAAGATATAAAGAATGGTTATTTATCATCATAGTTGCTTATATGTTATCCCAACATTTTTCTGTGTAGTTGAAGAAAGGGAAAATTAAAACTGAACATGTATAGGATCTGTATTTACTTCTGTCATACCCATTTCCTTTGGCTGAGTCAAGCTGTAGGGGCAGAATTTGGCTGAAATATCTTTACATGTCTGCATTTAGTATACCACTCATTTTTACACAGAGAATTTCTCAATTCATTCTACCTGAAGTATCTTCCAAGGGAAATTCGTTATTCATTGCTATTTTCCAGTAGTGTCTATAATATTCCAAGTCTTGTATAGAAAGGAGGGTTTGCCCCAAAGAACTTGTGTCTTGTAAATGAGAACGAAGTATGTCCATCTTAAATTTGAGTGTTAAATACACTATCTAAAATAGTCTTGCACCAGAGTGTGAGATGTACTAAATAAATACAGCTTATTTCTTTAGCATTCTTTTCACTTATAAAAATGGTTTATACATAGTTTGGTTTTATATGAATGTATGCCCATTTCTGTCAGCTGCTTGTCAGCTGGTGTAAATTGTGGTTGTTCCCTACACCAGCAAACCCATGAATGTTTGCATCAGGTTGGAAAGTGCTTGAATAATGTGTTAGTAGCTTGCAGTGACCATGTGAGGAAATTGTGTAAAAATGAAGTTGAATGAGTCAAGAAGATAAATTTGCATTCCTAGTCTGCTGTTCCTTGCTATTACAAGCAAAAATGCAACAAATTCATATCAAGAAGATATATGGAAGGAATATACAATGTGAGAAAAAGAAGCAAGAGGCTGTATCTATCACCTTCCAATCCACCTGGATTTTAATGAAAACTGCTAGGTTATGATGCTGAAGAATTTTAAGAAGCTAAATTCTTGCATTCCCATTCAGTGTTATATTTTTATTTTTAAAAGAGCATAATCTCACAGGCAACTCAGTCTCTTGCAGATTGGTAAAAGAAGCATTTCTCTCAAAACTAGATTTAGCTTTCATTTCTTTTGTGTTTGCCATTTTATTGTTATACACAGCATATATACATTATTTAAGAAACATACTCAGCAACCATCCACTACCTGTTTAAAAAATATTATGTGTTACAAGAAGTAAATTTGAATATGAATAATATACGCTGCCCTTAAATCACCACCAGAAAAAGGCCTTATTATGTCATAGTAGGTAGAAGTGACACATGGAGCAATGAACTAGTTTGCCATACTGATGAGTGCTTTTAACTGAATCAATAATAGAAGTTTTAGCCTATTATGGTTGAAAACATACAAAATTTACTAAAACAGTTGCCAGGAGATAAAAATAAAAATAAACTAAAACTCATTGTCTGCATTGGAGGAAAGATTTTTATTTGGCTAGGCATTTACTTCATCACTTCACTACCTGATAGAGATCCAAGGGGTCAGTCATTTGGTTCATTTTTATGCAGAAGATTAATTGTTTCACAACTTGCCTGTCATCTTCCTAACTAGAGAGCTCAAGTCATTTATTTTAATGTGGGACCATATATTCCTTTTGTTCCCTGTACACTCCCTTTCCGTTTACAAGGAGAATTTGAGTATGGTTTTCTTTTTTCTTTGATGTTTAGCTGATACCTTACTGCAAAATAGAGGTGCTATTTTTTTGCAGTGAGACATATTGAGAGTAATAGCACAGCAGTGGCAAAAATGAAGCTAACTATAATGGAAAGTTAATAGGAGGATACTCTTGCTACTGCCAGGCAAGCTCATGTCAGAAGAATTACAATAACCAGTGTTATTCTTATTATCCAAGGCCTGTTATGATCTTCTGAGTGCAACTGTGCTTTATAAGTAGGGATGGGATGTTGTATTGAAAAATTACTGTAATAGAGGGCTATAGAGTTCAGTGTAATTTTGAATGATTACAGCAATGTTTCTGTACTACTTTTAAAAATGATGGCCCCACACAGGTTTGTGACATCTCAGCATTGTATTTAGAGCAGGAGAGCATACATCAATCTTTCTCAAAAATAGCATGAATAGAATATGGTTTGCTGTTATTTACAGATTCCCAAAGAGTTTAAGGAAGAATGAAAGAAAACTGTAAACTGAGGACAATTCAGTTCAGGACAATGGAGTACTCATGTTCCTCCCATGTTTGTGTATGCACTCTCTGTAGGAAAAAAGTGGACATTTGACCACCTAAATCTAGTTGATAGCTTGCTTTATTCACGGATTCCTCATTTGCTTTTGCTCTCACATCATTCTTTATCTGCTTAATAAATAAATAAGTAGACTTTAAGTACATTCCTTTTCAGGTACTGTAAGTAACCAACTTCAAAGCACTTCATGCTAGATTGGTTCTGTACATAAAAAGGGATCTACTGCATTATAACATTACTTAGTGGACCAGGAATGTGAACCAAAAGCATGGTCTGCATATTTAATCTATTTGAGACTAAAGAAATTTATTTTGGTTGATCCGCCTTAGTAATCCTGTTATCCAACCCCAGATAAAGAAAACTTCACCTGAAATTTCAATGTAATTACATGCTGCTGTAAAAAACATACAAGAGGAAGAAATGAGGGAACTATTTATACTAAAAATAAAATAATTAAGAAGCAAAGATAACTTTTAATAGGAAACCATAGTGCTCAAAAAGAAGTTAAAAAAAGATTGGAGAATGGAAGGTTCACAATCTCGTCTTTCTTACCCTTGAAATTAAAAAAATTATTATTAAAAACCCCTGTCAAAGAAATTTGCCAATTACTATTTCATATTGTTTTCCTCTTTTGTTGGCCCACTGCTGGACAAATTCCTAGTAACTCATCTTTAGATGCCCATCTAAACTCAACTGAACTTCTTCCTCTTTAATACTATGACAGGAAGGTCAGAGATTAAAACAGTAAAAGCACAGCTAGTAAGGTACCAGAACTTAAAATTGTCGAATGTCATGTGATTTAAACTGAATTAATAAGATCTTAGCCAGCTGTAACCCTAAATGATGTCCTTGAAATGATAGTGAGGAAGTAACAGCAAGTAATAGGAGGACATCGATATCTGTGTTCACCTAGTCTGGGATTTTAGTCTTTGGTTTGATAGGGTCACACCATGAACTGGAGTCACTGGAAGAGGTTATTATGAAGGGAATATTGTTAAATGACTCAATACTGCAGGATGCTGCTAATATAAGATAAAACCTATCTTCATATGGAATAAAGAGCTGGACCGAGCTTTTCTTACTCCGTTGTGTCTTTGAGTTTCTAATGATGGTGGGCTTTGAACACAGGCACCTGTTCTTTCAGACTCCTAATAAGTTTTTATTGTTGTTTAACTCTCTATATCAATACTTCTCTCTGCAGTGTGTTGATTTCCAGTGTCCGCAATTCAGGATGGTTACAAACATAGAGAAGTTCAGCAGGTTGAATGAAGAATGATTAAAGAGAAAGATTAAAGAGAAATTGCAATTCATAAAGAAAACATCCAAGAACCTAAGTTTTGAAGTGTTCATCAAACACAAGATGTGGATCAGATTTTTCCCTAAATGTCAGTGTAGTAGAAAGTGCCTAACGGGATATGCCTTCAATCTAGCAGAGAGAGGTCTTATAAATGGGGTGACTGGCCATTGGAATGCGCTGCCCGGGGAGGTGTTGGAGCCACCGTCCTTGGAGGTGTTTAAGGAGAGACTGGATGAGGCTCTTAGTGCCATGGTGTAATTGATGAGTAGGAGTAGGTGTAGGTGTTGGGTCATAGGTTGGACTCTATGATCTCAAAGGTCTTTTCCAACCTTACGATACTGTGATACTATGAAATGGAAGCTGAAGATGGACAATTTTAGGGCAGAGATGTGATAAAATCAAATAGTGATAATGAGTTAGCTGTTGTAAAACTTATCAACAGATATTCCTTACTTTTATTCAGGTTTCTAACTTTTTCTTATAAAAGATGTTCTTTTGAAATGGAAATTTATTATTCGTATCAAGAAATAACTGTAGCTGTTTAGCACAATTTTTTCTTGTCAAGTGAATATTAGCCATTTATACACACCTTCAGAAAGACTGGTTGATTATTTGGTAAAATGCTTGTTTAATTGTTGGTTTTTTAGATTCCAAAGTTAGGAAGGTAGGACCAGCAATTCTTTGGGTATTCACTTTTCTGTTCCTGCAGGCCTTTACTTGTTTTCAGATATTGAGGGTTCCAAGACTTACTTTTTGGAGAAAGGTGCTCTAAAAAGCTTCAGCCGCCAACTTAGATAGTTCTAAATTACTCCATTATTTCTGTATTTTCTGTTTATATTGTCATAAAACTCAGCTGCAAACAAGCTATCTGATCACAACGGTTGTTTTCAAATCCAGTTTAAGAATGCTGTTTTGATGGGTTAGATCACAAAAGAGCTCCTGAAGCAGCCACACTGGAGGCTGGGATCCTGAAATTAGTTCCTCCTCAATAGTCAAATGTACAGTAGTCCTTCCCAGAACAATTTGCTCCTTATACCTCTAAAAATGGTGTTTGACATCACAGTGGATGCTTCTGTGTGTTGTGGATACGCTTTTCCAAGAGATATCGTGGCAAAGATATCTATTTCTAGATGGACACAGTCTTTGCACACAGCTTCTGTTTTGGTTTTTTTTTCCCAGAAGAAAGTCTTATTTACTTTTTTCTTCTTCTGAGCAAATCATCAGAAATAAGTTCCTAGTGTGACATTGCTAATGGTTTGTTCCCTTGTATTTTTATCTAAAGACATTTGATATGATTCTCACTCTTAAACCTTAAGTTAACAATATACCTTTCTGACTGATTCATTTTTTTCTACTTTCCCTTTTCTGATTTTCCTGAGGGATATTTATCCGTGTTTTTAGCTATGATTTATCTCATAGTTATGCTGCCCTTTTGATATGTTTTTGGTTTGCTGGTACTTTCTTCCCCTGTGTAGGCGTTTGCTCAGGCAACATAGAAGCCACCCTGATTGATAACATGAATCATCTAAAGGAAGTCACATAAGGTGCCACTGGGGCTTTTGTTGTTGCTAGAGTTATTTTGTGCTTTAAACCACAATCTTCAGATTTTGGTTATTTTGGGGGCACTGTCCTTGTTTGAAGAGCAAAAGTAACATGGGTAAAAGGGGAACCTTTCCCTTGCTGATGCCAACTGTGCTGTAGTCACCTGTGTATTCACTTCCAGCACCAGCTGTGTTTGAGCATATGAGCTGCAATGCCATTTGGAAAACTTGACTCTTGTAGAATTCAAGAGATCGCTCACTTCATGAACACGGTGGTTTTTTTGGTTGCTTTTGAGTACTGATCTAAAAATCTAAATTCTTTAGCAACCTTGAGTTAGCTATGCTGGTCCCATCCATCAGTACCTCTTAGACTCTCTTTTAAGTAGTAAATATTAGGGGAAGATTCTTAGCTATGGAAGTTATTCACTTTGAGATCTATACTTCTTGGTGTGACATTTTTAGAGTGCAGGCATGCTGTTTTCCTCACACATTGTCCAACTTCAAATGAATTAAAGATACATCAATTCTTACAGGTCTTGTGGCAATCAGCAGCTGTGTGGAAGCGAGAATCTCGGCTCAGACCACCAGTATTCAGCCATAGCTAAAGTGTAGCTACAGCATGAGCTTCCAAGCGGTGGTCTCAAAGGGCAGGTGGTGGGATCTGTTCTCTGAGAACTAAGAATACAAGCATAGGAAATAATACCTAGGAGCTTGTTCCGTGACATCTGTTCTGTCTGTGTACTGTCTGTTCTGTTTACATACTGCTGTGAAAATATTTATTTGTTGTTTTTTTCCTACAAGACATTAATTTGGAAAGAAAGAATAGGAGTTAGTTGGAAGGCTTGAAAGAGTAGTTCTACTCTGACTAAAAAATGTCAGGTCTATAAGGTTCTAAGTATTTTGAAATTAAAGAAAAATTAGAATATTTTCATTTTTGAACTGGATTATGAAAGCTCTGGTCATGAATATTTTTTCCTCTTTCTGTGAAGAATTGTCATGGCTTTACAAAACCCAATCAAGAGAAAAATCAGTCTTCTCATAGAATAAGCTATAAGTAAAGAGGCAAAAATTCAGGAGGTGCCACACAAGTTTAACTGCGTTTTCCAAAGTTCAAGCATATTATTTTTACTATACTACAAGCCACATTATTAAAATACCAGAACACATTCACTCTCAAATTGCTATTAAAATGATCTACTGCATATTGTCCTCCCAAGTTCACAGGTGCATTCTGGTGGTCATATTTCTTTTACAGGCTCATGAGTCTGTCGAGACTGCGAGGGTTCAATAAGCACACTCAATAGATCATCTGAATGCACTGAAAGTCTGTTAAACAATGCTGTGTTTGGATCCATGTGTCTGATATAAACTGCTTCTAGATAACATGAATAGTGAGTCTGTACATACTATTTTTTATTATTTGATATACTAGTAGGGGACACAACTAACACGAGAGTTTTGTCCATAATTGTTTGCATTTCCCCAAAGTAAAGACAGGCATTGCCATATGTATTAGAACTTTATTAATATTGATTTAAAAGCAGTAGGAAGACTATAGACCAGAGATTGAGTTCAAAATAGCAAACTAATTATAGCTTTGTGGAAATGTCAGTTCTGTTTTGTAGTTGAGGTTGGAGGAAGTGGAAGAAATACTGTAATTTTTTTGCATGTTGTAACTGCTTGGTCAGAGGATGAAGTCTTCTAAAAGAATGAATAAGAAAAGGTTATGTCATAGAGAAGATCTTAATTCAGGAGAGAAGTTTGTGTTACTTTGCCAGTTGGTTACATAGAATACTCAGCTTTTTCCTTATTAAAATGAAAAATCATGCCTCAAGGATGAAAAGCTTTGCTGTACTTGAAAGACGGAAATTGGAGGGAGGAGAGAGGTGACAAGGTACTCTTGAAAATATAATTCTAAAAATAAATAAACTGTCAATACAGTGAAGCCAAATGTAATTTATCCCTGTGTGAAAAGATAGCTGAGAGTTAGCTTTAAATCTTGCCCTTAAGTGGGAAGAGATTAGGTAAAAGCAGATGCTTTATGACATGTGTAACATTAAATAAGTCATTAACAGGGACTTTATTTTCAAAATAAAATTGAAATTAGAAAGGGTTCATAAAAATAATACAAGAATGATCTCTCTTACAATAAAAAACCTGTCTTTTTAGTTTTTCTAAAAGTAAAGGTGACATCAAAAAATATCTATAGAAGCATGCATGAGTGAAGATCTTGACATGAGTTCTAAAGCAGTAGATAAAGGCATAACAAGTTGAGCAAGGAAATTATAACACAAGAGCTAAAACATTAATTTTTAATAGGGCCATTAAACATTCCAGCAATATGGAAATGTAGAATGAAAAGACACTATCTGATTTAGCAAGTCCCCTCCCTTGCAATTACAGGTAACCATACAATTCAGTCAATCTCATCTTTGCATATTAAGCTTGAAAATGTGTAAAGGAACATCTTTCTTGGATATTCCTGCACAGTGCAGGCTGGAAACATTTACATGTTGAATATTATAAATCTAAGACTGCTGTGCTACACTAGAGCACGGCATTTGGTAAAATATCCATGAGATCCCATGGTAAAGAAGAAAATAGATCTTTAAGTGGGAATGTGGTGGAGTTGTTGATGCTTGAAGTCATTAAACAAAAAACAGACTTAAAAAAAAAATAAAATACACTTGTAGCACAATTTTTAATCTGGCAAGCTGCCTTGAGTCTTTTACTGACAAGTCCACAGGAAAAAAAAAACCTAAAACAGTAGTAAACACCTTTTTAACAAAAAAATCAAAACAGAAAACATTTCCCTATACATTATTCATGAGACACTTGGAATATTTCCAAGAGTTCTAAATGCCAGTAGCTGGATTGTGTTGTCATTCTCATTATATCATAATCTAAACAGTAGCTAGCATGTGGTTTAATCACGGTTATTTTGACTAGTCACCTTGTAATTATCTTTGCTATATTGACAAATTATGCCATTTTGTCATAAGTACTTCAGATAATTACAGCACTTGTCAGAAATCTTTAAATCAATTTATTTCATGCAAAAGAAAAGGTTTTTTTTAAAAAAATCTATATCAGAATCACATTATATGCTGTCAGTGATGTGGCATTGCATCACTTCTGTCGACAGGTGATAGCGTTACAGATAAAGAATCCTATTTTACCAAAGGATTATGCCTGTCAGGGCCTGGTAGATTTTGTGTCATCCTGAAGCTGATTGCAACATTCTTTGTGCAAGTTTGGGGAGCTGGGGATAAGATTGGATGACAGGGCCATCATAATGAGTTTGCATGTTGCCGTAGTTTAATAGAAATGGACACACAGGTTTTTTTCATTTTAAAATTCTGTATTTGAGATTGTGATTTATGACTTGAATCCTGAACATCATGTCTGTGACAGACACATTACATTTTGTTCTCTTCTGGTTGTTAAACAAGCTTATAGGATGAAGCAAATGTTTGTCACTTCTTGTCATCTCTGTGATGGTAATGTGATGCTTCTTCTCAAACCTGAGATATAGCTGTTTTGTTGCTGTCCATCTGCATCCAGGTTATTCAAAATTTAGAATCCTCTTACTGTTTTGATAGATGGGACATTTAAAACGGGTTTTTTCTGAACCTCAAGACTGAAGGAAATGGCATTTTACTGTTTTTAAATGTCTGTGATCAGATGTATATAACTGAAGCCAAGTTGTTCTGGAAAACTGGGATCGTTCCAAGCCAGAATGGTTCATTGTGTAGAAAACTCATGTATTTTCAGTGGTGTCTTTGGCCAAAGCTCAGACACACAGTGATTTGAGCATGACTGCTTTTTCACTCTGCTGATATCTCACCACACCCGTGAGCTGCTCACCTTCTCAAGATACTTGTTTTTAAATAGCATAGAAAATTCTTCAGGATACACATATCTTTCAGTCACAAGAGTTTTTTGTTTTAAATGAAATGTAAGAAAAGGGGAGACCTTATTGCTCTCTACAACTCCCTGAAAGGAGGCTGTAGTCAGGCAGGGGTTGGTCTCTTCTCTCAGGCGACCGGCGACAGAACCAGAGGACACGGTCTCAAGCTTTGCCAGGGGAGGTTTAGGCTTAACATCAGGAAGAAGTTCTTTACCGAGAGGGTGATTGGTCACTGGAATGCGCTGCCCGGGAAGGTGGTGGAGTCACCGTCCCTGGAGGTTTTTTAAGGAGAGATTGGATGAGGCACTTAGTGCCATGGTGTAGTTGACGAGTAGGAGTAGGTGTAGGTTGGGTCATAGGTTGGACTCAATGATCTCAGAGGTCTTTTCCAACCTTTGATACTGTGATACTGTGAAAATCAACAGGTTTAACTGATCCTGGTTTACAGATGCAGCTGTTCTGAGGCCTTCTCATATGTGAAGGCACCAGCCAGCTTAATCAAGGAGTAAGAGCTATAGAAACTTGAGTACGGTTTTTAATTTGCAAGTATCTATATAATTTGCATTACGTGCTCCAAGACAACTCAAATGGAGAGTAGACATAACGTATGGAAAAATATTTCTCTGTTGCATGGTCTGCAACATACTATCCTACCAGCCTAAAAAATAAGGTTTTCTTTTTGTTCTTCCAAAGCTTATTAAAAAGAATCCACTATGTTCTAACTATAGGTTTTGTTATTTTCAGCAGCTATTGAAAAGCTGTTGAAGTGGTTTTAATAAAAGTAACTTTGTTTCATAAGCTTCCATTCATATTCACAATACTTTGCTAGCCTTATATTATAATATGTTTTGGTATTGTAATGATTACTAATGATAATTTAGGTTTCAGTTGGGAAGTTAGCAGCAAGGGCAGTTGCTCCAGGTAATAGCAAAAAAAAATAAAAAGGAAAAGAAACTGGAGAGCAAATGTGCAGAACCATGTTTTGGTTCTGCTAATTACTACTTCCATTAGCTCCCAAAGACTGCGGTTAATTCTCAGCTTATGAATATGCTGGTGCATGTCTGTACAGGGATGAGTTCTTCCCATCGGTGTTTCTACTCGGTCATGAAGGTTTGAAGTTAATTAGAGGTCCTAAAAAAGCTACAAACCCCTCTCACCAATCAAACAGGAAATCTCAAGTTGTTCCAAGCTCTGAATATGAAACAAAATACTTGTCATGATCACTATTGCTAATTAGGTTTATTCTTCTTAAAAGATTTTTCTCTTTCAAAAATAATAAAATAAGTTATGCAATTATTGAGATGGTATCAAGGATATCAATTATCTAGGTGAGCTATTTTGTGGAAGGATTGTTTCTGAGACATGAAGGGGGGAAAAAAGGTTTATTTTTTTTAAGAGAAAAGGTGTCCGAAAGACCTTTAAGAAATTTCTTGTTAATATCTGAGGATAAGAGCTTGGCCTGTTGCATGAAACACCTATCATTTAATTTAAACTGTTGCAGATATGTTCTGTTCCCTGTTTGGTTTTTTTGAGAACAGCTATTGAATACATGATAATTGAACATGACAAATGATAACTGTAATTGACAGAATTATGATCGAATACCCACAACTCTCTACGTGAATAGTGCATGGTGGCCAATTGCTTGGCATATTATTAGTTTGTTTTCTTCTGTTCTACATTGGGTCTGTATAGCATTTGTTCAGCTACCAAACCAGCTGCAATAGCTTCAAATGTTGTCTCACAAAGCTTCCTGTGTTATGTGTGTATGAAGAGGCATGACGGACCTTACGTAGCTGATGATGAAACAAACAGTTAAATATATTCTGTTCAGAATTGCAGAGACTTAAACCTTCGATATGCAAACTGGGGTTTATTGCATACAAACAGTTATATAACATACATAATTTGACGCTTTTTGTCATATGAAGGAGTGTGCTACCATGCTACTGTAGTAGAGGTATAATTTGTAGACTAACAATGTGTGTTGTATGAAGACATCATTTTCAAACTACTCTATCTTCTTAAATATCTTATGTACTCAGAAGGAAGTATAATTGTGCTGCAGTCTTTTAATGTTTTAAATGGTTGGGTTTGATTGCAGGTGATTTTTTTATTTTTTTGAGTATGGAAAGTTCATAAATTAGGGTGCTGCAATTGTTCAAGTTGTTCGGTTCAGACTGCAATCTCAATTTCCTTCCCAGTGATTCACTCTTATTCTGTTTTGTCCCAAAGCTGCAGTTAGAAAGAACTTCAGCAAAGGCGAGTGCATTTGACTTAAAAGAGAGAGGACGGTAAGAGAGGCCTTGTGGGTTGTACCTGATGTCCATCACTGAACTGGGTCACAGTTAGAATTGCTATACAGTTACCATAATAAAGTTCTGGAGTCTCCTTTCCCAGCCCTTCTTGCACCACAGTGAGTAGCCTCTCACTTTGGTGGACGTGAGACTTCCACATGCTCCCCTTGCTATCAACTACCTGCTCTTCCTCCGGCCGTAAAATACTTAGTTCAGCAATCTTCCACCTCATGTTCCACCAAGCCTTTTCCACCTGGATGACAGCATCTGCCATTTCTTCTTAAACTTAACACTCCTTGCACCCTGGAGGTCCCTGTTCCTCTTTCCAACTCCCAATTTAATACTCCAGCTCTTCCTATTAATTTAGTTATTTGTTCTTCGTGTCTGTGTCAGCCTTTCATACAGCTCCTGCGCTGCTCCTACTCCAGCTCAAGGAGATACTGCCTCTTCCATCGCCTCTCACTCCTTCACCCCGTTTCATACTGTCACCTCCTGTTACCGTATCACTAATGACTGCCATTGCCAAAGGAGACTTCTCCGGTAGCAAATCATGTACTAAAATATGACCTAGTGATGCTTATCAGCCTAGGAAAGCACTGAAATACTATTCATTAAACTATAAGCAACTCTTCTTTTAACAACGATGATGCATGTGGACAGGTTGGAAGTGCTGAGAATTGTATTGTATGGTCTGCTTTGACCTCATTTCCCAAAGAAGGCACAGCTTTGCGTTGCCTGAGAGTAAATGGAAAGATGGGGAATTCCCAAAAGTATAAATGGTGGATTTATAGGGAATAAAAGCCTCAGACCTAAAGCTAAATTTATTACTGTAAATGTCTGATTCAAGTCTGTAAGTCGTTGAAGTTTCTATGAAACCTTGCTTAATGCTTCTTTCTCTGGGAGGAGGAAGGCACTGGGCAGGAGGGAGGAAGCAAGGGATGAAAGGGTTCTAGTGGAAAAGCACAGCTGCGCTTAAGTAAAGTGGAAATCTCTAGTATTTCAGTCTAGGCCTTTTCTGAATAAAACCCGACAACGCGACGTCAGTAAAAAGCACTGCTACAGGATAATGTCATCTGATCCCAGACCCATATTGTCTAAGCGTGCAAAGTGAGATATTTATACTTGAAACTCTTGTCTGGCTCATTTAATTTATAAAATATTAGAATAGTGATTAGAGCGCTGAGAGTAACTAACTTTTCTGTGGACCCTGACACGTCTCATTATAGTGCAATTTTTAATATAATCTTCAGGAAGATTCGTACAAATAAGATATTACATCTTGTAGAGCAAAAAAAAACATAAAAGGGGAAAAATTCTAGTGTCATTCACATTAGAAATGGAATTGGATGCTTGGGTTTTTTATATTAGCAGTTCTAATGCTGCCTTATTTATGGATGGATTTAGAGATCCCTTATGTATGGGTTGTTTTGTATTAACATTCTCTCTGCTGTTTTAGAAAAAAATACTGAGTATTTCACTTGTGGAAGCAGCAGCTAAGCAGGACTGTAGCACTGCCTTCACAGTTCAGTTTGTTCTTTTCTTCTGAATCATTAGTTATTTCTCCATTTTACACAATGGCTTTCTAAAGAAATCTCTAAATAAGGAAAGGGGTACTCAGCTGTGAATGATGAATATCAAGCATCTACACAAAGTGTCATGTATAAACTAGAAAAGCCCTAGGGCATCAAGACATTACTTGTTGATTTTATACTGGTTTAACATGCCTGTTTGTTCTTCCAAGCAAAAAAACTCCCACGTTTGTTACCTTAGCAACATGGTTGTGTTATCTGTAGACATCTGAACCAAATTCTCAAGACACATGGACTGTTGTTCAGGGGAACCTCTATCACTGTAGGAACTTGATTTATAGCATCAGAATATTTTATGGTGATTTTTTATCTACTTTTTTAAGCTGCATCCATCTCTGTTATCTCAGCTTTACGGTTGTCTTTTCAAGATTTAACTCTCCTCAATCATATGCATAAATTGATTGAAGAAATTTACTGGATTACAGATGGCATGATTTAATTAAAAAGATGTATTTTGCAAACATCTATATTTGATACAAAGAAACTATTATGGCTTTGTTTAAGAAAAAGATATGCTATCTTGTCCATCAAAGAGTGAATAATAGACTGAGGAAGTAATTTAAAGAAGTCTCTTGCCAAAGCCAATAAATAGTTTGGGCTGAAAGGTAAAGTACCGTATTGAATTAGAAAATGGCTAAAACAGAAACAAAAAAGTAGAAATAAATGGGCAATTTTCAGCGTGGCAAAAGGTTAATGCTGTTGTCAAGAGACCTAAAGTATACACTAGAAACAGCATTGCATGGTAGGTTTACTACTCCTCTGAACACAGTGAGCTATGAGAGTTTGCAGAAAACAGCTTTCTTTGCAGTGGCTTTTAAGCCTGATAGCTCTCATGGAAATTTTTTGCAAACTTGGTGAGTAAGCTCTATGTGGACACTGAATTATAATTTTGAGGTATTAAACATATATTGCATGGCAGGAAACCAGCTCAGCTAGTCGTACCTGTTACTGGGCTTTGACCGCAATGCCTTGGAAGAAAGGCTTAGGTATCATTAGTGAGGAACTGATGCACATGCCATGGTGCTGTGCTTTTTTAAGTAAATCTAATATATCTGAGTATGTAAGTGATCAAAAACCAATGAAAAAGTATTTTACAGTAACTCTGTTCTTGCAGTATTATAATATTCTTGGTCACAGACTCTTTTAAAAAATATATGTATTTTATATAGAAAGAAAATCACTAGAGGTAGGGGAAACCTTCAAAAGGAGTGAGGCAAGATGGAAATGTTATTTTAAGATTAGATAATTACCTTGCAACATGGTAGAGTTATGTAGAAATTATTGAATAGCAGAGTGAACTATATCATGTATTTCTGTTTTCCACTGAATTTCAAGAGAAATTTAAATGAAATTAAAAAGTAGAAAACTAATGTTTTACGAAATGAAGGTCAACATTAAACTCCAAATCTGGATTCAATGAGAAATCTTGTGTCTCAAGGTTCCAGAGAGAAGTGGCACTGTATGCGAACAATAAAAAAGCAATTACAGTGGGTAAATATTTCTTTAAAGGAGATAAAAGTTTATAGTTTTTAAGTTTAACCCAAACTATCCACTGCCTGAGGTTATAAATAACTTCTTCTCTGTAGGTTATTCTGTCCAGGCAGTTTTCCTTCCAAGCTGGACTGAACCTTCAATCACTGGACACTGTAACAGGCGATACATAGATTTGATGGATCACTGCTCTCATGACAGTAACAATGACTGTTTAACACAGTGATACATCACACAGTGAGTGCAACAGTGGGACGGTGATTAGGACTGAGTGTGCTAACAGTCTTTCATTAAAAATATTGTTGTTTGAACCAAAAAGAAAATTCTTATCGCTGACACCTCCTTCCCACTGATGAATGAAAGTGTAAAGGCATCCTACAATGCAACATGCTAAGCTCTTCAGTTCTGGAGTCTCCTCCGCTTAACAGTGGGCAGGATAACTCCCTTTTCCTCTGAGAGGAACATTTGCTGCAGATAAGAGTTTAAACACGGGCAATTAGAGGGCAACACCCGGTGTATTGTAAACTCTTACTCTCTTAATCCTACTCAAACATCTATGCATTTTATGTCACGATGTGTTGAAAATTGTATCCGTTGCTCGTGTTAACCATAGCATTGATTTTTATGGAGTAAAAGATCATCTGTATGACAAACTTGAAAATACATGCCATATCTATCTAGTAACCACGCATTTTCCTCTGCTGTCTAAAATCAAGTGCAATTTATACGTTACTTAAGTGCAATTAAGTATCCGTTTAACTATGGAGTCTGCAGGAGTCCAGGCAATTGCCAAGAGGGATGATAAACAATCCCACCTTCCGCTGCAATTGACCACAGTTCTAAAGAACAAATTGCAGTTATTTGTTAAAACAGTCACATAGCAATGGTTATTTGCCTACGTGACGCCAGGTTTTTGACTGCAGTAGAATGCGCAAAAAAAAAAAAAAAAAGCATATAAACTTCATACATAGTCTTAAAATTTTCCTCCCTGTGTTTTTGAAGTGTTGTGGGAGATAGGCTGTCCTGGGAAAAGGGGATAGCACATATTTCTCAAAAATGGTATTTATCTATTATGTTTTAGCTTTTCAACAGCAAGAGTTAAATGTAGTGTGCCACTGAAGCCCCGTTACAGCTCCTTTATTTATTTCACATAAATGTGGGATAAATGGAGTGAGTAAACAATCAAACGTTGTTTTTCTTTTACTTGGCATTTCCTATCGCTCTGGAACGTTATAGTAAACATACACTTTTATGCAGCAGTAATGACATAAAAGTTGTGTTTGATTGCCTGTGCCCTTCACAAATCACAAAAACTTATTTCATAGCGCTCCATGCTATCAAAAAATGCAGCCATGCAGCACTGAAAACAAAACAATTTAATGTGAATTGGGGCAGCATGCCTGAAATGTTCACACTAAGAAGCTTGAATGCTGTTATTTGGACCACCTGAACCTGTTGATTAGAAATGAAATTTGAAGAACAAATAAACTTTGAAGGCCACAAAGATTTCTGAATATTGCTTGATAACAACAATGAACCTAAACAATAAAATATGATGTTATTTTCCATCATTTTCTTACCCTAATAGGTGTGCTTTCTTCTTCTGGCAAAATGATCACTGAATGTAATGTAGAGAGCGCCGTCATAGTAGAAGAGTGGCCTTTTATAGCTGTGTGTCTTTTAAGAGAGTCTGCCGAATGGATAGTAAATTTGAGAAATAAATACAGTACTACTCTTGCTTCCAACACCTTTCTCTCTCAGGAAATTTCAAAATGTTTTATCCCCTATAAATATCCACCAGCTCTAAAGGTGTCATTGGTTCTCTTCTATAACACGAGTCATGTCTTGCAGAAACTTTTATACTTTGATTTTAAATGTATAGAAATCAGACTGCCAAATTCAGAAAGTGCAAATATTGTTCATCTGACTTTGTTGTTTCCATAAAAATAAAGCAGTATAACTGTTGATGATTTATAGCATCACATAATTTGCCTCTGACCTGACATGATTCAGTGATTACAAATTAGGAAATCATTACTCATACTACTCAACATTCTTGTTACATTAATGCAATGTAATATTTATTTATATAGGATGACATTAGGCAGTTTTTCACATTTTGCATTTTATGTCACTTGAGAAGACACGCCTGCAGTTGTAGCTGGTCCTGAGGCCAGTCAGCTCTGTCATTTATGCGTGGGATGGTACTGACAACAAAAATTGTGAGTCTTCATGACAGAATTTTGGAAACCATCCCGTTTCCTGTTTTCCTGAGAAATACTATTATGTATATTTAACAAGAACTTGGGAGCCACCATAAGGCAAAGACACCTGGTATGCTTTTCCTTCTGGCTTGGTTCAACAGTAAACAGATAGGATTTGGATCTGCCCAGGTGTCCTGTTACTTGGTACTCAGCTGCCGCATGGACCATGTTGCTTTGGTCAAGCACAGAAATGATGAGGGTGTGCTTCACCTGGATTACACTAACAGCACAGTAAATTGGGAACAATTTTCTTTCCAGGGGAATTTAGAAAAAGTAATTCTTGGCCTCCACTGAAATGTGAGTGTGCGAACGAAGAGAGGTATGGAGTAGCTGATGACATCTTAAGGCAGATGCCTTATATAGAAGGCAGTTACATTTTATGTGCCTTATGTGCTGCTGACAGACAGCTATGATGTCTATAGGCATTTTTAACAGATATTGAATATCTCATTTTTAAAGCGGTTGTGAAGTTTGGAGGGAAAAAACCCTTTTCCATACCTAAAATGATAGAAAGTTCAGTTAAAATCTTCACTGCATGAATTAAGTGTTCTGTGAGATAAAATACATTTTTTGTTGTTTATTACGTATTTTCCATTAGTAGTATGGCAACGTGAAAAATGCATTTGAGGCAAAAGAAATAGCATATCTTGGCACTGTGGCTTAAGTAGATTTCCTATTCATTGAACAGATAAATGAAGCTAGTATAATGTGTTACTGAAAATGTTGTTTCAACTGCTACTCCATTATGCTGTGATATCCTCCGCAGGAAATAGTCCATCTCTGTTGCTCACCATCAGATCCAGTTTCCAGCTGGGATGTTGTACCTGCTACATACATTTAAATGCAGGTCTGGTTTTTTCAGTTGTATTTCTCTTTTATATGTAAAAATATAGTCAAACTATACAACCCAGAAGCAGTCATTTATTTCACAGCTAGTGACAGATAATGGTCCTGTAACACAGCAAAGATTACAAAGACAAAATCGCATGCAAATTATTTAAAATGAGGTTCTGTGTGGGGGTGGCGTTATGTATAAAGAATAAAGTTAAATTTCCTCGTGAGGACTGTATAGATTGGTGTTTTTCTATTGTCCAATAGGAACTGCAGGTGCTGAGTGCAGTGGAACTTTCTCGATTCCTACATATTTTGGTGTTTCTGAGAAAGTTTTATTTCATTAAAAAGGCACAGAAAGGAATGGGGTTTGGATCTTTCAGAATGTCAGCACAGCTCATATTGTAAATTACAATACTGAACAATAAACAGTTCAATAGAAAATTGCTTAATCTCTGCAGGAACAGTAAGAACAGAAGTGCAATATTTCACTTTCATCTAAGTGGTAGATTGGCCAATTTTAGCTGTTTGTGTTTCACAAAACTTGCCAGCTTGAAATTAATTTCAAAAATATTTTCAGTAAAAAGAGTTGTCATGATGGAATCCCGAAGCCTGTGCTTACTGTATTGGATATTGTTGCGCTCACCAGAAGTTTGTAGAGACGATTTTGTTTTTTCCTCGGTTCGACTGGACTTTTGTGGGGTTATCTTAGATGATCTGAGAGCTATGGGAATACTGTTGGTTAAAACCTAGCTTGGACTAGACCTTCAGAATGGATAGAGAACACTTGACTCATGGAAGAGAAGAAGAGCAGAAGGAAGGAAGGAGAAGACAAAGCTCAACAAACCACTCTTTCACCTCCTTAGCATCCATTTCTTTATAGAATTATCTCTGGTGTCATCGTAGCATCTATGGAAAGTGTGTTATTTCCACAGTTCCTTGACTGTAGCTACCACATAATCCGAGGGGGGACTGATTCTGTTCTCATTGTAGAGGTATGGAAGTCCCCATGACTTATCCAAAAGCATCATTCTCCCACCATACCCAAGGTGCATACACATGTTTACAGTTTATTTTTAAGAATAAAGAACTGTGCAATGAGGGTGATTGAACTTCCAGCCCCCAAAGAGGCACTTCGTTACTCTTTTCTTTAAATTCGAATATTTTTTTATAGCACAAAAATGTGAATATTTTTTACTTAGCAAACAAAGTATTTTATCAGCAGGTGTGACTTTTGTACATTTTGAAGTAAGTTAGCCTTGCCTACAGTACCAATGGGCGTCTGACTTGTGGGGGCTCTGCTCTGCTTTGTAGAAAGAGGTATCTGTAATGAGCTGAAAGAGGGTAGGCCTTTTCCTTGTCTAGCATAAAGAGCCTGTTCTTCATTTTCAGCATTCAATCATAGCACAAACAGCTCCTTGGAGGAGACAGTATTCAGTGTAAGGCATATTTTTACTGCGAAATAATTCTTTATTTGTGCCTCATCACTTAGGATTTATTTTTCGTAGCAATAGTCCTCTGTACATTGTGAGGTCCTTTATGAAGCTGTTTAAACAGTAATTTCTCCTCTACAGAACTGGGACAGGAAGGGACTTCGCAGTTGTCACGTAGCAAGTGTGACACTCGTTAAATATCATGACAAGGAGATCCGTTCATATTTCATGTCAGTAACTATTGATAAATGCTTTGGAAATTGTGGCTGCATTATACAGTTTTTCATTAGGGATAAACTATGGAACTTAGCCATGAGTGCAGTGCCTTAAGCCAAGGCTCTGCTTGATCTGGTCAAAAATGTCCAAGCATTTAAACAACCCTAAATTAAAGAAAAATAAATCCATCACCTGTTTGATTATCAGTTACTGTGATAATCTACATTTTTTAACAAATATTCATTTTATTTCATTAGTGGATACTAATAGGTATATTCTGTACTGAAAAGACACTTTTATGTAAAAGCAATTAGGGCAATCAATTTGATTCTCATCGGTCGTGTGTAATTTGCCATGTCCCTTGAAATTCTTTTTTGCTTTCTCAGGGATGCAAAATTCCAGCTGCTTATTTCTACATATGTTTATGTTCTTCACTTATAATAAGCGTTTGATCCTTCTCTTAATCTCTTTGGCTTGTGACAACTGTTCACTAAAACAAGTATTTATAAGTTTGTAGATGGTTCTAAGTGTAACGAAAACAATACACTTCATGGAAGAAATTACTGTTTTATTCTACAATTTCAGTTGCTATGGTGTTTTAATCTGAATAACTTCATTTTGATGAATTAGGACAAAAACCATTTATCTTTGTGATAGTAGTTATAGTTACAATCTGTAATAATGACAAATAAAGCAATTAAAATACCAGTAAGTTTTTAATATATAGCCAAACATACCTATATAGTGCAGGCTTATTATAAATTAAGTCCTGCTTTGGAAGCAATTTTAGTTATGAAATTAGTTATTAATAATATTTACATTTAGATTATGATACATATTCATTCAGAATTTATATTGTTTTACTAGGCTGCAAGCACTTAGGAGAAATATACTTGAGTTTTTACTGCTATGGTAGGTAACACAATATTTGTAACGTGAGCACCAGAAGTAGTATTATATTACAAATGTCAAATTAACATCCAACTTCTTCAGTATACATAGAATAGTTTTACTCTAACTAAATAATTGCCTATCAGTTGAAGATCTGAAATTTAAAAAAACCCCAGGCTTCTGAGGCGCAACAGAACATCGCTTTTCATTCATGATCTTTAATTAGAAGTTGGACAGGAGTTTGAGTTCCTACCTTACCACAGGAGAGCTGTAACTTTCAGCAGGGGGAGGGTTTACTCAAATCATTTATTTCCCTCAAAGTGAAGATCAGGTGTTTGCATTACCCAAGTATGCAATCTGAAAATAATTGCATATATTTGGAGGAAAATATTATTTCAATACTCTTGAAAAGATCTTTGACTTGACTTTGTGCTTGTGACTCATAAGTGACAGGACTGTCATAACACACAAGTGGCTGGGGCTGATCTGTGGACAACGTCCCAGGTCTGGCCACCTTGGGGTCCCCCTGTCCCCAGCAGCAGCTCAAGGCAGGTGTCGGGGGTAAGAAAACCAGCACACCATATACTTTTGAAATATTATAATTTATATATATACATTATGTGTGTGTGTGTATGGTGGGAAGGACGGGACCTTCAACTATAGTAACTAAAGGATGAAGGATTCTAAAAGGATGCATTTTCATGCGCATTGTCTATTTTGCTTTTCAAATATGAAGCTCTGAAATAGAAAGAGATGGTTCATTAGCCCATTTTCCGGCCTCCGGGTCTACATTCTATGAAGCCTTTGGTAACTGTTCTTAACAGAATTCCATTACCTTCGTGTTAAAATCTCTTGACTTTTGATATGGCTTATCTACCACACCAAATGTCTCTTCCATTTATTCTTCTTCTTGAAGATTCTTCAAGTTACGCACATATGTCTGAGTAAACAAGCAGAAGGCTTGATGGATTAGATCTTAAAACATTTTGACTACCTACAGATCAGGCTTGTACTTCTATACCAGGAGTTTTTTCCATTAGTTTTACATGTGCTTAAATAGGACTGTGACAGAGCTGAATTTAAAAGCAAGCCTTTAAGAGCAACAAAGGATGTTTGTATTTAATAAGATGGTCTCAAATGTTTTATACAGTTTTTGAAGTAATCACCTCCTCCTAGCACACCAACATTAGGGTGTCGTCTTTCATCAGCGTCTTTCATCATCCTTATTTCATAAGGAAATATTTTTTTAGAAAATCATAGGGGGAAAAGCATACTTTGGGGTAATTTTAAGGACGTTAAATCTGCAGTGATATACCTTAGCTAAAGTTGTCAGGAGCTTCTCTGTGGCACAGCTTCAACTCTATATGAGTGAAACTGTATTGGGTAAGTGATATAAGTTGTAATAGATAATCCAGTATTCAAATAGATACAAACTTTTTTTTGTAGTGGTTCAACTCATCTCTACTTTTAATTAGTTTTATGATGAAAAACAGAAACTGAAACTGTTACTACAGCAGAAAATCCACTTTTATGCTTGAATGGCCAGCTATAATGATTATGCAAACTGAAATTACGTCCACTTCCTTTTTACTGCACTAACTACAGCACATACACCACTTTGCAGCTACCTCAAGTTCTTTCATTTTCTATTACTTTCTTTTGGGAAAACACAACATTTTTATTCTAGAAATGAGGGTGCTTTTTTTCCCCATGCACTCTTCTGTTTGGAAATATTTTGACATTCTCAGTGATTCCATGGAAATCTTTATTTTTTTCCCTCACTTCACTTACTTCAGTATCATCTCTACTGCAACAATTGGTTAGATAAATGGGGAAAAATGAGTACTTAATTTTGAAAGCACTATAATTTTTCCATTTTATTTTAAAAAAATCTTAGCTTTGTTATGACTTTTGCGTTTAAGTTGTTGACATGATAGAGATATATCTTAAGTGAATGGGAGATGATAATTTTGCTTTTGTTAGAATCTCATAATTCATAAATATGCTAGTGAATTCCTTCCTTGAAAATGCAAAGTACTCTTAGGAAAAAAGTGTGCATTTAAGTCCTTCCGTATGAGAATTCTTTTATGGCAAAACCTCACCCATTTTAAATGAAGAAGAGATTGAGAACGTCTGGGGCTCAGCTTCGGTTGGTACACCTGTATCCTGCACTGGTGTCTTGAAAATGCTTACAGTGAATATAGCCACAAAATGAAGCTGAGCCTGGGGAGAAAAGCACTAGGATGTAGCCAAATTTGGCAAGAAAATTGCTTGGAAGTGAATGTTGATCTCATCTTGTGCCATTACATTGGTGCTGGATGTTTGCAGTAAGCTGATAGGCAGAATCACAGAGAGTGTTCCAGCAAAATAGCTGTCTAGAAAAAGAAGAGATTTATTAGTGTATTCCCTGATAGGACAAAGAGTAATTGTTTTAAAACTATAAGATGGAAGATTTAGATTAGATATAAGGAAGAATGTTTTCTGATGAGGGTCATGAAACACTGGTATATTTTGTCCAGAGAGGTGGTAAATGCTTCATCCCTGGAAACATTCAAGGTCGATTTGGACTGGGCTCTGAGCAACCTGATCTGGTGGAAAATGTCCCTGATTATAACCAAGGGACAACCAGATAACCTTTAAAGGTTCTTCCAACCTAAACTATTCTATGATTCTACTCTATGACTCAAAATAATTTAGTCTATAGAACAGAACTAAACTGAGATGCAAAATTAATTTGGATTTCACTTCTGAGAACAAGATGTGCTTGACAAAGAAATAGCATAGAAAACAAGGAAAGATTTGTACATTCTTTGTTAGTTGAGTTAGATCAAGCTATGAAGTGTTACTTTGCAATCTTGTAGTCACCACCCACCATCAAATGTGAACGAACCCTGTTTCTAAGCCTTCTTCAAAGGTGATAACTTATTACAGAGAAAATCACAGTATCACACTATCGTAAGGTTGGAAAAGACCTTTGAGATCATCGAGTCCAACCTATGACACAACATCTACAGTTACACCTACTCCTACTTGTCAACTACACCATGGCACTAAGAGCCTCATCCAATCTCTCTTTAAACACCTCCAGGGATGGTGACTCGACCACCTCCCTGGGCAGCGCATTCCAGTGACCAATCACCCTCTCAGTAAAGAACTTCTTCCTAATGTCAAGCCTAAACGTTCCCTGGCGAAGCTTGAGACTGTGTCCTCTCATTCTGTCACTGGTCACCTGAGAGAAGAGTCCAACTCCTGCTTCTCCGCAACCTCCCTTTAGGTAGTTGTAGAGAGCAATCAGGTCTCCCCTGAGCCTCCTCTTCTCCAGGCTAAACAACCCCAGCTCCCTCAGTCGCTCCTCACAGGGCTTGTGCTCCAGCCCCTTCACCATCCTCGTCGCTCTCCTCTGGATACACTCCAGCATTTCAACATCCTTCTCAAAGTGAGGGGCCCAGAACTGGACACAGCACTCAAGGTGCGGCCTGACCAGTGCCGAGTAGAAGGGGATGATGACCTCTCTAGTCCTGCTGGCCACACTGTTCCTGATGCAGGCCAAGATACCATTGGCCTTCTTTGCCACTTGGGCACACTGCTGGCTCATGTTGAGTTTCCTGTCCACCAGCACTCCCAAGTCCCTTTCCGCCTGGTTGCTCTCCAGCCACTCTGTCCCCAGCCTGTAGCTCTGCATGGGGTTGTTGTGTCCAAAGTGTAGGACCTGGCATTTGGACTTGTTAAACCTCATGCTGTTGGAATCAGCCCATCTCTGCAGCCTGTCAAGGTCCCTCTGTAGGGCCCTCCTACCTTCTAGCAGATTGACACTTCCTCCCAGCTTGGTGTCATCTGCGAACTTGCTGATGAAGGACTTGATCCCCTCATCCAGATCATCAATAAAGATATTAAACAGGACCTGGCCCAGCACTGAACCCTGTCAGTGTTAATGTCCCCATCATTTTGTACCAGAACTTTGGAGGTACAGTGTTGCCTAAAATCAAAAGATATAAGACTTAAATTACTTTAAGAAGTTTCAAAATAAACCAATTTCAGATTTAGGGTTGTATGTGAACATTTATGTATTATTTGCAAAAACTTGTGTATTTCTGTATTGAGTGTAACTTGTCCTATGGCTCAAAACCTGAACGTAGTAAGTAAATTCTTTATCATTGTAGTGTTTACCTTTCAGAAAGAGGAAGATATTTTCAATGAAATAAGACCCTATCAGAATTTGGCTCTAGTGAGTTTGAACATTTGTACCCTCTTGACATCATAGTACCCTGTACTGGATGTTAGCTTTGGTTTTTTGCATAGAAGTTTGAAACCTCTGGAGGATCGTCAATCTATTTTATTTTAATTTTCTTTTAATATTAGATGTGTTTACACATTCCTAGCAACCCTGACCTCTTCTCAAAGCCCATCTTCCAGCATTTTCCAATTCACCTTAAAACATGGTCTTTGTGATGGGACACTTGGTCAGTATTTAAAAAAATCTGAAATTGAATCTGAGACAAACAACGCAGATTTAAAACATGTGCTTTCGACCAGTCCATAAGAATTCATATAAAATTTTAATGGGAAAATAAAGTTCTCTATTTTCGAAAGAACTCCAGGCAGTTGCTAAGGAATTGATGATCCTAATTCAGGGAATAAGGGCACAGATATTACTGTTGTATGTCTCAAATAGTCTGTCACAAAGATAACACGGCAGCTACTTTTATGACAAATGTTTTTTATTTCTTAAGCTATAGTTCCATTAAACTGATAAATAAAAGCACTTGAATTAGATTTTTCTGACTCTTCTGCCTCAAAAGCATTAAATCTTCATGTTTTAGCCAAAGTATGGGTAGTCTGTTAATGTGCATCTATAATTAAGTCAACCTTGTATTGAGTGCTTAATTGTGTGGGGCTGCTGCTTTGCTTTTAAGCCAAGAGACCCAACAAAGGAGCCAGAGGGACATCCCAACCCTAAATGTGGTGGTGCTGAGTCTACACTGTAATTTTAAGCATATTTTTGCAATGCAGGATTTGTTAGTCACTACACAGTCCTCTGCCAGTGGTGAAAGCACTTCAGACTATTTCCAATATTCTTAAGTTGATTGCTTGAGCAAAAGCTTCCACCAGAATTTATCTTCTTGATTTTTTAAAATGTGATCTCTGTTTAAAGCTGTTTGAATAGCTATACTCAAAACCCCTTGCAAGCAGAGACAAATCTTTAAGCACCAGTCATCTTATGATTTCTCGCTACTCTGATACTTCTTAACAATGCTACATAAATGGCATAAACTCACGGCGAAATTGTCCTGTTAAGGAACTTTCTATCTATCTCCAGCTCATTCTAAAGGAAGAGAAAATATGTTATTTCTTTGTTATCTGACATCCAAAATTACATATAACCCAAATATTATTAAATGCAGAAAGCTGCTTTGTCTATGTAAGGGTCTCTGCCCTTCAATTTAGTCTGTTAGAATTTCCCATTCTAACCAGACCCAAGCATTTGTATGATCAGCAATAGGAATGATACACGACATAGTGGTACTCATAACTTTTTCCTATGGCTGTCTTCATACCAGCTGCTCAAGGACAATGTCTTTCAAATTTCCTTATTCCCAGAAAAGTGTATATATATGTTACATCAAAGATATGCACACGTTATAAATATATAAATATATAAATATTTGGTAGTGAAACTTTTGTCTCTCTCAAGTGCAACTCGTGATTCTCACCATTCCCTTCAATTTAAGTCTTTGAAGTCTCAAGCTGTGCATAAATATGATCTTTTAATTATTTACTTATTTGCCCAACTAGAAAACAGCAGTACCATAAAATTAAAACTCTGAATCTTTTAAAAGTGAAAACACTGAATCTTCAGTCTACAGACTAGCAGATATGTAATAGATAAGTGGAATTTAGGTTAAATGATAACACAGAACAGAAACTATCTGATTTAAACTGAAATTCTGTGTGAATGATACAGGCATCCCCATCGTATCTGATTGCCAAAAAGTAGAGTGCCTGTCAAAACCAAATTACTTGGACCTTAGACTTCTTTATATTGATGCTTTGTGGGTTAACCAAAGATCTGATCTGAAGTGCTTTGAAGTCAATAGAGGCCTTAGCACAGATCCTAGTAAGCTACTTATTAGACTCCAAATACTCACAATCTTTTGAGAATGTATTTCTCTGGATAAACCTAAAGACCAGAGAGTCAAAGACATTGAACAATCGGTTTTCTTGAGACTAGATTGTCAGTAGTTTGATAACATTTAGTCTTCACCAGACAAAGGACACAGACGAGCTGGAGGCTTAAACTCATAGAACCATAGAATCATTTCGGTTGGAAAAGATCATTAGTTCATTTAAGATCATTGAGTTCAGCTGTAAACCTAGCACTGCCATACTCACCACTAAATCATGTCCCTAAGCAGCACATCTACACGTCTTTTAAATACCTCCAGGAAAGATGCCTCTACCACTTCCCTGGGCAGCCTTTTCCAATGCTTCACAACCCTTTCAGGGGAGAAAATTTTCCTAATATCCAATTCCTAATATCCAATATGGCACAACCTGAGGCTGTTTCCTCTTGTCCTATCACTTGTTACCTGGGAGAAGAGACCAGTGCCCATCTTGCTGTAGCCACCTTGCAGGCAGTTGTAGAGAGCGATAAGGTCTCCCCTCAGCCTCCTTTTTTTTAGACTAAAGAGCCCAACTTGTTATCTGCAAACTTACTGAAGGTGCACTTGATCTCGTTGTCCTGATCCTTGATAAAGGTATTAAATAGAACTTGCCCCAACACTGAGCCCTGGGGAACAATGCTTGTGACCAGACATCAAATGGATTTAACTCCATTCACCACAATTCTTCAGGCTCAGTGAACCAGTGAAGAGGACGCCTGTCCAAGCCATCAGCAGCCAGTTTTTCCAGGAGAAAGCTGTGGGAAATCGTGTCAAAGATTTTACTAGTGTCCAGGTACACAACAGCCACAGCCTTCCCCTCATTCACTAAGCGGGTCACCTTGATACAGAACTTAATACAGCAACTCTTTGAAGGTGGTAATAGAGAAGCAGTGCGATGATTTTGAATTTTGATGCATTACCACAATACCATATTATTTGTGAAGACATTTGTATGCCCATTAGAACTTAAGTTTGTGTGAGTTCTGTCTTCTAAATGTTGTCTTAATTGTGTTCGTAGTAGCAACACTGGGCAGATGGTACAGTCTAAATTTCTTCTTAAAGGACATTATGTTGCCTCTTGCAAAGGTATAATGATTTCTAGGCAGCCTGAACTTGTTCAATTCAGTCAGCCTAAAGTAATAGCAGGACAGCATTGAGCTGAGCGTTAGGAAACTTAAACTGCTTTGTCTGCTTTGGAGTTTGCCTTACATCTGGAAAGCCATCAGGTATTGACATATTCCTGCTTGTACTGGATGAAAGCCCCGGTCTGGTTTTATCTCCTATTCTCACTTTCTCTCTCCTCTTCATTTTTTTTCAAAAAAACCCCAAAGCCAGACATCTGGATTTATAATATTGCTGAACCAAGACTGTTTCCTACTCTGTTGCATTGCGGAGGCATCAGCTATGCATTCCTACTGTGCATGGAAAGAGTAACAAATAAAAGATAGTTGGCTGGCTAATGACATTCAGTTAGATTTGGTGTAAACTAACACCATCCTTAACTTACAGCAAGATAACAAACTTCAAGAACTGACATACTCTTTGTTACTAAAATAGTCTGCTAAAGCCTTCGTTTCTATTGTCTGCTAAATGAATAGAAAACTTCACTTTAGATTTAGGGTGGGAAGGGAGTCATTTTAGAGTAGGAAATGGATTTAATTAATATTGGCAAACTCTCTAAGATACCACAGCAAAAGGTGCAAACCATCTTTTATTAAGAGCGTAGTGACAATTTTCTATCTCAAGATAAATTATGCTTGCTCAGCTTCCAGGTTGATCTCTACAACAGCTCCTGATAAACAATTTTTTGAGATTTATTACTTCACATATGTTCAGTAGCCCAAGCAAATGTGGGTTGCAAAGAAATATGAGGGTACCAGAGTTCATTCCATTTGCACATTTATGGCTGTCATTGCCTTTGATCAATTAATCAGAGTAATAAGAACCTGGCAGGGTAGTTTATTGAACAGACTTGAGCTGAAAAGTCAGGAAAGCTGCAAGTCTACTGAAACTTTTTTGATAAAATCAATTAATTTGCAGGGAATTGTTTTGGAATTATATAACACAAACCATTCGGTGACTCTATTATAACGCTCAGACTGCTCTCAGAGACAGTGGACCCATCAGTGGGAATGTTATTTGAAGACAGGATGAGGGGGGACCTCACAAGTGCTAAGGAACTCTAAAGTGAACCTAACAAAGTACAGAATCAAATTGCTTGTCTTACGTTTAAGATATGAACTTGAATTATAGAGTTAATATTTACATTCTCCACTGTTTTCGAATGTACTGTCATCACAAAAACTTCAATATCATAATCAGTGTAACTTGTTACTTCTTTTCTTTTTCATAAATAATTGGCTTAATTTCCCATTAGAACATCCAAGAAAATCTCCCAAACTTTGGTGTTTTGGGATTTTTTTGGAAATGTAAGGGGGGGTTGCCAATCGCCATCAAGAACTATCAGTATGAATAACTTTTATATTTTAGAGAGCTTCAGAGAAGCCAGAGTGTTAACTGGGGTGTTGTGCTGATGTTTGGTGTCAGATTCACAGTGAGATAAATTGTATTTTTTAAATTTCCAAATTTTTTTATCCATCATTTATTACATGCTAGTAATTATTGCTATGCAGGATTATTTTTGACTTGGACCAGGGGAATTTCTGATCAGATGCAGAATTATATCACTAAGGTTATTTGTAACAGAAATGTAAGCAGTGGAAATTTTTGTCTCTGACCTATTACGTTTTTGGTGCTTGAAGGATACTTGTTGAAGGAATTGATATGTTATTCTATTAAAATTAGGCAGGAAGGTAAAGCTTTTCCTGTTAACACTACTACTCCTAATTCAAATTTCTGAAATTGCTTTTTATTGAGGAACATTGGATCATATAGATATATTTTTTATATCATTATATATGTTCTTTAGTCATAAATATTTGATATATATACTTGACTCACCGAAGCTGCTTTCATGTATATCTTCTACTGAACTTGCATAAGAATCAAGCCCAGGAGCATATGATGAAAGGTTAAAGTAATATCTGAATCTGTCATTCATCCTCTCTTAGCTAAAACTTTTCTTGGTTTGAAAGCTACCTTAAAGTGCAATGCAAACAGAAAAAGGTGCTTCTTTATTTTGTCGAAGCAATTTTACACTCGTGGTTGGTGATAAACAGCGTAACATTACTGAAGTTGATTAGGCTCTGTGCTGCTATTTTGCTCAATTTTCAGGGAAACATCAGTTACATTTGCATCTTGTTAAATGAGATAGGAAAGAAGTTCTATGAATTTGTTTCCATGACATCATGGTAGAGTTAGGATTCTTTAAATAGCAAGGCATCCTATTAGACATGCATGATTTTGAAATTAATTATATGCATTTTAATGAGTGGGAAATGCTTTGCTGTCATTGCACTGCTGTTCTGTTACTGGATGTGAGTATAGTCATCTTTTTAATTTCTGCTTTTCATGCCAAATAGTCATGAGTGCTTACAGAGCAGCCACTCCTGTAGGAACTCATACTTGCATTCGTACTGAAAGATGGCCACTATGAACCAACTGGAGCAACGTTGTTTGAGTAAAAGGATAAATCTGTGAAACTTAGTTCCAAGGAGACTGCAAAATAGATTTTAAAAAGTAACTTATTTCTCTCTACTTTTTAGCATATCTTTTTGTCAGGGCAAGGTTTTCTGGTAACTGTTTACCTTGAAGAGCCCAGTTTACATTAAGGAGGTGTTGGGAATAGTATTAAAGATCTAAGTCTAATACATGGGACTGCAATTTCATCACAACTGATGAAAGGTATGGTTAACACCATTCTCCTGGTATTTGAAGAATATAATTTATTTAGTGGATAAAATTAATTCAGTGCAAAGAAAATACTATTTATACACAGTAATTCAGACTGAAAAGCTCTATTTACTCAACTGGAGGACAGTTTTTCATAAAACAGATTAATAATTTATGTTACTTTTTTTTTTCTGCTAGCTGTATATATGCCTTCTAGTATCCCATAATAATTCTCAGACAACTATTTACAGTTTGATACAGTAAGAGATTAAATGCCTCATTGAAGGTCATACAGGAAGACTAACAAAGCCAGGAATTAAACACAGATCTGTAATAATTGTCTAGTTTCATATTTATTTAACACAATTTCGTAGCACTTAAATTACGGCTGTTTGGCTGGGCAGTAGCCAACATCATGTCAGCTTTCCCAGCCTGACAAGATACCTATGTTTTACTGTTACTGTTAACAGCTAATGTTTCTTCAGTGATGACAAGATGCAGTCAGAGCTGAAGACGATCTTAAACTAAACTATCATAAACTCATATGCTTTTTATAATGTCTTGACTCTTTACAAGATCTGATCAAATGTTATTTTATGTAGTTGTAAAAGTTATATTTTTTCATGCATTTTTTCCCAGTGAATTTTTCAATAAATTTTTACTTTCAATAACTTAAGGTGCTTTTCCGTGCAATAACAAGATACATTCTCTGAAGAGTTATGTTTGCCTCCTGCCCTCCTAATTTAAGCCAAAAGTATGAACTGAAGATCTAGAAGGAAGGGAGTAAAAAGAAAAAATCAAATGACCACTTGCTTTTTCTCACATCACAATTATTTTATACTCTAGTAGGAAAATGAAAGAACAGTTCTCTTTTCCCTTTTTAGCATTTCTGAGATCTAGCAGTGGTAACACAGGCATGTTAGATATTCTTTTTATATTTGGGAAGGTGTGTTATTTTAGGTTGTAAAATCTTATTGAGAAAGGATTGAATCCTTTTTACAACTAAACCCAAAACCTAGCAATTCTTTTCCTAGCCATTATGTTTATGTTAGGTATATGAAGCTGGCAGAAAAGAATGGATGACATTTGTGGATATTTTCACATCTGCTCTCATTTCAAAGAAACAAATAATAAGTTCTAGGGCATGCATTTGTCCCTTAGAAATTGGTTGTGAATCCAGCACACCCTTCACAGGGAACACTGTCTGTTCCGGCTGCGTTCCTGCACATAAAAGCCATGTTTGCTGTGGAACCACTACCTCAGTCACAAACAATCCATCAGTTTTACAGATGCTACAAACACCTCCATTCACTACAAAGTTAACGGTATCTCAGTAAATCTCACATCACCGATTCTATTTTCAAATAATTGACTTAGGAACATGTATTACTTGGCCAAATATATGATGTTTGTCACACAAAAAAATAAGACTAACTCTATAGCTCAGGAACCAAGAGTGGGAGAGGAGAGACAAGGACATGGTTATAGGACATGCTCTATGCTGTCACAGTGAGACAAGGCTCAGCTCGATCACTTCACTCAGTAGGCGTGGACGGGTGTTCGAGTATAGACGTTTTCCTACCCTCAGTCAGGAAATTTTAGTGTGCAAGAGTGAACAGCGAGTTAACATCGAGACAACGTGGCAGCCCATGCTTTGTCAGTGCAGCAGTTTTTAGCTAACAACTGCCTCCTCCCAAAGAGCATATCAGTGCTCAAAGGACCCTGATTTTTGCTGTTAGAAGATACGAAAGCAAATTCAGTGGGAGATTCTCAACAGTCTTTCAAAAAACGATTTGTGAAATTGCTTTAAATGTTGGCAGCATCCTATGCATCTGTGTGTTGATTCAGATGGAAACTAATTTGAAGGTGATTGTAGCTGATTTTCTTAATTTGTTAAATAAAAAGAGTTACAGGTATAGTCTTTTGTGTGTGTGTGTCCAGACCATGTACTAGTCAACGCTTACTACTTTAAAGAATTTGCAGTCGTCACTGTACATAGCACAGTAAAAGAAGATTTTGTTTTGAGACACAGTGGTAGAAGAAACTTCTGCATAAAAAAATGTATGGAATTCACAGAACACCTGGAAAGTAGCAAAAAAAGTTACATAAAATCACAGATATTATGTAAGTCTACAGACTTTAAGTAATATTGTTTCATATTTAAAAACAGTGTTCTGAGTACTGGAACCTACAGTAGAGATTCCCCATTAACATGTCCATGTTGAAACAGGAAAGCCATATTTTTATTCAACTAAACCTCTATTTTCATAGCAGCTGTTACCTTTACAGCACGTACAGTTATGAAGCATTATCAGGATCTTTTCCCTTATTCTTTAAGATGATTAGATGAGCATAATCTACCTTGTGTGTGACTTTTGCAAAGCTACCTCATTTATCCAGAGCAAACAAGAAGTGAGATTTGCAAACGCTTTCAGTTCTGTGAAGGGACATTTTAAAGTTTTAAGTGCCCTGTGTAGTTTCTGCTCCAAGGAATATGGAGGCTTCGGCTTTAAGATTTGTTTGCGAGCTGGAAGTGAATTTTGGCAAAAATCCCAGAACTATTCTTATTATAGCTTTCTTAGAAAAAATATGCAAGATATGAGCAGAAGAGCATGAAGCTTTAACTCATGAAGCCAAACACACAGCAAGCAGGAAGGCAGAGCTCAGGTCAAAAGCCTAAGAGGAATGGAAGTCATGGTTGAGATGAAGGGTCCATCAGAAGACTCCGTACTGCTTTTAGGTCCCATGATGAATAAAAAAGAACTCTTATTTGGGGTCATATGGGGTACACATTGTGAAAAGGCTGCATTAAGTTTGGATGTGAACAAATCTGTTTCCCTTTAATGCATCACCCACAATAATGGTAGAAATGTTTGCAACCTAAAGTACTCAGTTCCTTGCAGAATTTAAAAGTGTAATATAGTGGAAACTAAGTATGTCTTAGAGCGATTTCCTGTGCCATGCTTTCAGTCAGAGCTTTTAAAAAGAGTATATGAGACTTTTCTTGAATGCATGTGCAAACTTGGAAGCAGCCCCTACATCAACCTAAGTGAATGTACATTGCACCTTACTTTGGAAATCTGGAAAGGTTTGCAACACAGTTTCTTCACAAGGTATTTATGAGCCCGATGAAGCTATCACTAGCACATATAGGACTGACAATTCTAATTCTGGATCAGACCAGGTGGTGCTCTGAGATGGCAACTAACCTGCAGGTCCAGTGCTTTCTAATCCACACAAACACAAAGCAATTATCTCTAAATCCACCCACGTTACGAGTTTTGCCTACGTTATTCCACATTCCTGAACAGATTCAAATTTAATGCCATTTTCTTAGCACCATAACAACCTTATGGATGACACAGAAAACACCTGGTGTATGGATAAGAAAATATTTTCTTGTCTTCCTATGGAAAGACATTATTAAATCCCAGTATCTTTAATCTGTGAAAAATAATTAAATTGATATGCAAAGAGTTCTTCAAGTTTAAGCTAAATTTTAAGCAATGTAACATTCATGCAATGGTTTACCCCTAGCCTCAAACAGTGATTTAGCCATGAATAAAAAATATTATGGATCTAAAAATACACTTAATCTATATATGACACCAATGAGAAGAAGAAAATAAATATGTCTTGATTTATGTATATTTTCTAGGCCAGGGGAAAGTATGGAATCCATTATTCTTGACTTTAAGTTAATTTTAGTAATGATTAAGAATAAAAAACAAACTCAATATTTCATAAGTCAATAAGCTCAATTTTGTTAAATCAGTGAAATGACAAAGATGTGACAAAAGGAAAAGACGTTTTGACTAACAAAAGCCAGCATTTTTAAACTGAGGTGTCTAGATTGAATTTATTATACTGAAAGATATGAGCTACAGGATTAATCTCAGGTTTTTTGTGTCAGACCTCGTACTTCCCTTAAGTTAGCAGTTGTCTGGGCTCTCCCACTACCTGATCACTATTTGTCTTCTTTATTAGCAAAAAGAAAGCAAAGAATGAAATAGCAGGAAAGCTCTGTCGCAGTCTGTAATGTATTTATTACATTAAATTCCACGTAAAACCTTTCACAGATGAGAATCATTCCTAGGGCAAATACTGTAAGAAATAAGGATTAGATAGGCTAATGGACCTAATCTTAGGCTTCCGTGCTGCCATGTGTCAAACATTTTGAAGAGTTTGATCCAATTGTGAATGGAACAGGGCAGGGTTTTTATCACTGGCTGACACCATGAGGTCAGACATTTTGGCGAATTCATAGCATTTGTACAAGAACAACTTATGTAATCAACTTTCCAGTTTTAGAAAGCAAGGCTGACATCAGAGTTTCAGTCCCGTGCAAGATTTTGGAAGAAAAATTTTAATATAATCCATCTGCCACACAGGCCTGGGCTAATCGAGGTTTTGATTCAAAGTTTTAACCTATATCTGTAGTAAAATTACGATGATGATGAAGAAAACCGTGAAACGATATTGTTAATTTTTTCCTTCTTCTAACTAAAATTCTTCTTAAATCCAGCTTTTAGTCATATACAGCAGTCAAATTAGTCACAGAACAGATATCAATAAATACATCAAATAAGAAATAAGTTGCTCGTACTTATTGGTTTGATCCTTGCTTTCTTTCAACAGGTAACAGGGAGGCAGTTATTTTTGCACTGTAGAAATTAGATTAGGAGAACTATGGAGTGTACTTATTTATGGTCATTTCTACAATTTTTAAAATCACTGAGCAATGCTTTGGAAACCCCTGTGCATAATTCACAGACTCACTGAATTTCCATCTTGAGTTTATTTTCTGTGTACCAGAAGCTGTGAATTTAAAGTCTTTTTTAATAATACTCTTTACAAATTTAATAATAGATATAATAGTTTGCCAAACCTTATATAGGGCATCATATTGCCATGCAAAAGAAATTAGACCATGTATAAAAAATATATTTAATGGAATTTTTGGTCAAATGAAAGCATGTTTTATCTGCCACCTTAATAATGCCTTTTTATGTTGAGGTAAATGTCAAATCTGATTTATATTTTCCTCAAAGTTATTATGTTTAATCCTCCTAGATGCTTCATAATAAGGAAGAGATTGTACTCTAATCGAATATGTAATTCATTTTTCTGACCCTGCTAACAGCTTGTCAAGTTTGAAATCTAAACTTTCTTTTAATTGAGGTAGTTCTGTTTATTTCAATGTTTAGTACTCTCAGTGGTGTAAGGATCTTGTTGTAGAACCTAAAGCATATCTTCCTTCCTCCTTTTGTGTTTTAATTTAAGGTATCGTGTTGATATCCTACCCTTTAACATAGTATTTGTTTCAACAGTTGAAATAAAAGCATTCAAAACCTGGGATCTAATGTTGACAGGGATGCAAACTCTATTGCGCAGTACAGTAACTGTTGTCTCCACAAAAAGCCAATAGCAGAAAGTCAAGGCTGTAAGTGACTGTTTAATTTCTTTCAAGCTTCTGTTAAACTACAGAAAACAAAGTATTCTCCTGCAGCTTCCTGAACTGTGTTCACCAGGTATGTGAAAGAATAACCTCTTCCTTGTAGTTCTGTCTTTATTGTTTCCTTACAATTACTGCTCATGCTGTGAAGGATAAATTTCATTTACCTCATGTAGAAATCCATTTTGTGTATTTGTAAGTAGTTCCATTGATTTAATTGGTGAAAGGGAATCATTAGTAGAGCGTTGGCTTCGTAATAATAATTCCTTAGAGAAACTGTGTTTTAGTGAATTTTGAAGTGCCCAGAGGTTTATTCCATTTCTTGCCTGGAGGCCAGGACCTCAGTTTGTTGATACCTAAATAGCTCAGCAGGTAGAATCCTTGCTATGGTATTGCAAATGATGAGGTGTGAAATAACAGTGTATCTCATTTGCTGATGCTATATGTAAATTGTGAAATGTTAAAAATTAATTTTAGACTTTAATTTTTGCACCAAAAAGATTTTTAGATAATTCAGATTCTTGATTACTTTAAAATGCATCCTATTTACAAATTTCAGCGTACAATAAAAAACTGCATAATAGATAAATTTGGTCTATACAGAAGCAAACATTTCTAGTATTCCTGTCAATGTAATGCTATGTATTTCTTATTTTCATGCTTACCTCCAGACCTGCAGTTTAGAAAAAAAAAAACAGACACAAACCCTGGCAAACCTTTGGAGAAAGAAAAGTAAATTACAAAGATAAAAACCCCTTCCTGGAAATTCACTGCTTTAGGCAATCTCAGCTTTAAGCAATCTCAGGTTTAAGCATCAGGGTTCTTAAGTGAAAGTAATTCTGTAAACATGAGGGAACAGGTAGCCACCAAGGTCCAAGGAGTACAAAATATTTAACACCTTAGGGATTAAAATCCATTACTTAAATTATATTTGGAAGCACTGTGGAAGCCACTGAAAATCTCAGATGGTATTTTCCACTGCTCAACCTTTCTATAAGCTGTTGAGATGCAATAAATAAGGAAAACACAAGACAAATGTAGTGAATAACACAGAGAAAACTATTTAATATCTGTGCTATCTGATGCAGCAGTGTCTCTTGCAAGACTGGAAATACCTTTACATCCATTAAAATAATATCCCCATGTTAAAAACCCCTCTACTGAAGCATGGATAATCCTGCTTTTTGGAACTTTGGGCATGACCCTTTGTTTCTATTTAAAGCACTTTCAATGATTTTGATTGCTTCTAACTTAGAAGTCTAGTATTTAATACAAGTTTCTTGTGATTAGAACTACCTCAAGAAAGACTTCTAGTGGAGGCTTTGCTATAACCTGCTACACCTCCGATGTCAGTCCGTCCCCCTGTGCCTCACGTCTCCCGTCATTCCTTCCAAAATCTATTTTGTTTATTTCTGCTTAGGAAATCATTCAGAGTACCAGCATTTTAAACTAGGATGGGTCAGAGTGTATTCTTATGCTGGAATGGCTTTGTGGCTGCTGACAAGCTGGGGTTTGACCTTTGAAATATTGGCTCCACTAATATGTTTGAGATATCTATGTATTTCCCTTAAGAATCTGCAATTTTCATGAACTTAATAAGGTTCTGTCCATTAATCACTATTTCAAGCTCATGTGGATACGTTGTTCAGAGTTAGGCAGAGAAATACTCTTTGTCTGAATTTTTAGGCTTTGAGTCCTTCACTGTTAGCAAAATTATTTCATGAATGTTCAAATGAAACCAGCTTGTTTTGGTTTGGATCTTCGGGGTTTTTTTGGCAAGGAAGACAGAAAATGATATGACAGAAGATATGATGTTACGCTATCGTTATGATGAGTAAGATTTGATAATTTTTTATTCTTTCTTAATCTCTCGAGACTTACGTTCTGCTCTCCTACCGCGTGGTCCGTTTTCTCTCAGACTGGACAATTGTCTTAGTGATCTGTGGGTGGAGACAGAGCATAAGAAGCAGCTGCGAGTCTCTTTATGTTACACTTGAATGGCTCATACGTATTAAGTAAGCACAGTAAGTATGCTGTGTTCTGCTATATGGGAGATGAATTTAGAAAGAGAAAAAGTGAACTGAATTTAGATGCTTTTCAACAAAATTTGTTCAAAAGAGCTTGTCATGAAAGACAGGTCCATACAGTACAACTAAGAACATTTACTTTTGTAGGTTCCACATGTTCAGGATATGCCGGCCACGATTGCCAGTTATTTACTACAGTTATAACCCACCTCAGTCACTGGAATTCCATTCCCAGTGGCAACTGAATGATGTTTTATAGCAGTTTGTTTGCTATTTTATTTAATATAGTTGCCGTGATTTTGACTGCTGTACAAGCACAAAGAAAGGAAACTCCTATAACCATCCACTTTAATTCGTATTGTGTGATTTCCATCAATGCATAAAGTCGTTTTAATGTGGTGATTACCATTAGAATAACTGGCTGGTGTTAATAATTACAGTACATGGAGTGAGAATTTTTTGGTTTTGTCTTTGGGATTGTACTTGTAGTTCCCTCGGGGGTGCCAGCCGAGAAATTAATTTTGCAGATTTTATTTTTTAAACTACAACTAATACCAAAAGTGTGTTTATGAAACAGTTCTCTTCTGCTCTTTAAGATCCTTCTATCAGTAAATGAAATGTAAGAAAACAGCAAGATCCTGGAGCATGCGCTCCTACTACTCACAAAAGAAATGCTTTTGGTAGTTAGGAAACATGGTATTTATTTCACTCAGACCTGGAATCAGGTAGCCATTCGTGACATACACTGATGCTACCTTATTTACAAAAAAACCCCGAAATTTATCCTCATTTCATCCCTGTTAGAGACAACATGTAGACGGTGTAGATTTACTATAACTTGGTCTAAGTTTTTGTTATGTATCTTAGAAGGTAAGGGTATATGAAAGAACAAGGGCTGGGAAAGAACACCAAAAGAGACCATGAATTTCTGTTATAACAAGTGCTATGTTTTAAATCAACACCCTTAATTTCAGATATTTTAACATACAAACAAGTGCAAAATCCTTACAGAAAGTCCTGGGACCGTCATTAGAAATTATATCCTTAACTGGTATAAGAAAAAATGTACCAAATGCTTTCTGTTTCTTATTGTCAGGAATATAATAGGTAAGAAAGGAAAATGGAACTACTTTCAGAATGTATAAATCCAGCTATTAGGCAAACAAGGACTCTATCTTTCTCTTTAAATGTTTAGAGGTTATAAATCAAAGAAAGCTTGAAAGACACTTCTCTAATACTTGAAGAAATACGCTAAATGTACTGAAGCCCAAGATATACAACTATTACACATATTTTTAAAAGTCAGTTGCTTATCTGCCTTCTTGCTTTATACTTAAGAAAATAATTTCTTTGGCTATGTGACTTCTTACCTGATTTCTCATCAGAAACAACCATTTTGTAAAATACATGTTCTAGTATTGGCAAACCCTTTATAAAAAATGTCTATATGGGGTCTTATGTTGCTTACTGGCACCATCTGAAATGCAAAGAAAAGTAGTTATTTCAAGATCTATCTTTATTTGTATTCATGGAGATAGCATTCAAAAATCCAAAGCCCCTTGAGGAAATTCAAACAATTTTGACCTGTCCTCAAAATAAGCACATAGCTTTTCTTGATACAATAAAGAAAATCTCATATTCAGTCGAATCAACCTCTTGCATATTAGATTAAAGTCCCATCTCTTCAAAGAAGATCTTTTTTTTTTTTTCTCTCTGTCGTACAATATTGCTGTGTTTGGAAAGCTCCATGGTCTGCAGTCTGTCCAGGGAAGAGAAATAAAGAATAGCCTAGAGAGCTGTTTTGTTGCATATGCATGATATTATCAAGAATTATGAGCAGTTTCCATTTCTCTTTTATGTTCCTTACTATCCCAAATGTTTCAGCCAACTGTATTGTAACTAAACAAGAAGCATTGTTTTCTGATGTTGCATGGCACCCTCAAACTCTGATAGTATTTTTCTTGATCCTGAGTTTAGAAGATTTCATACCATTTTTGTAGCATTTTGAAATGTAACTATTAGACATATCTTTAGAATTCTACAGTGATCTACAACCATCTTCATTCAGACAGGAGCCTTACTTAAAAGAGTTTGCACTTTGCCCACCATTAAGAACTTCAGAGTCTGTCTGAATTTGTGTTTTGTTTTCTCTTGGGAACTTTATATGTCTGTCTATCATCATTATCTCTAAAAGGCGACTTCTGTTATCAAGTGCTCATGCAGCAACACCAGCATATCTATGGATTTTGTTTGGAGGTTCAGGACATTTGAGTATCATTTCCCATAATGTAACCACGTACAAATATCTGTGCCTTGTACTGAAAGTGAATACCGCCCACATGCACTGCTTAAGGTATTTGCCATCCTCAATCACAGCGTGCAAAACACAAGATCTCATGCTATAATTATTATATGCTTGAAAGTATAATCTTAGATTTTGATTTACAATAGATGACTACCAACATTCTTTTTACCACAGTCATATAATTTAAGAAATATTTATTGGCCAGCAAAGTATTTCAAACTTCGTAGCTACTCTATTCCTACATAATTTGGGCTATTTCTATCGTATTTACTGAGGGGAGTTCCATTAATCCTTCAGAAATGTAGCCTCATATACTTGCATATTTTCCTTTTAGTCCCTGCTTTCCACCTTCTCTTCTTGACATTACTGAAATAGATGAATGCCATCCCACATCTTAGCAAACTCCTAGCAAAGCATAAAAACAAAAAATGGAAAAATTCCGTTCCACTGGAAAAAAACAACTCTAGTAAGATAAAGAGGCGTGAGCACAAAGCACATAAACGTGTGAATACATGCCTAGAGAGATGTTTCCTCAGTACCTGATTTAGAGGGCAGGCCAGGGTTCTTGTTCCAACAATATTTTTCTTGTATCCTTATGTTTCTTATATTTAAATCTATTTTATCAGATCACCCTGGAGGCCATGCCTTTAAAGGGATTGGCTACCTGAAATGTGTTACGTATAAATAGCGGTGATTTGCTGTACGTTAGTTCTTGCTACGGTACCTGCGCTTTGAAGAAACATATTAATTACAACACTACTTACAGTGAAATTCAGTGCTTTACGTTACAATATCCTTTAATCCTACATTATCCTCTAGTAAATGTGGCTTGTTTTCTAGCTGTCTTTTAAAGAGCAGATGTCTATTTACATAATGTTAAGATTTAGTTAGAGTTCGAGAAAGGGAAATTACATCTCTGTTTTTCAAAGTGACTAATATATGTGCAAAGGATTAGAAAAAACAATGCAAACCAGCCTATGATTTACACCTTGCTTCTAAACCCATTCTTTGTACTTGAAGCAGTATCATGAATGTAAAACAGCATAGCTAATTTTCAGTGGAGTGCATAAAGGTGTACCTCATCTATAGCAAAATATTCCTCTAGCATCCTTGGGAAGTAGGATCATCTTGTTATGGATTTTATTCTCTTACCAGCCAATTTGTATGCTGTTGAGCTCCCTTCCGTGTGTTAACTCAGAACTGGAGGTGATAACAATATCCAATGTAACCAACATACAGCTACAACTTCAGCCTGAAAAGAGATTTTAGTGACTCGCTATTTCTAAATCCCACACAAAGAACTGTTGTTATTTCCACGTCTTCATGCACAAACTTTGGTGTCATTTCGTTTTTCCTATGTCGGAGTGCAACTGAAGCTGGGTTTTGTCTGTAATTTATTTGTTGTCTGGGTAGTGTCTCATGCCTCTGTAACCTTCAGTTGCATGAGTCAAAAAAAGTTTAGTTTCTGAGCTCCAAAGGTGGGAGGAAAAGGAACACTCAGAAGCACAGGGTGGCAAAGACCACATGCATTGTTTTGCATAAGAAAATCCTGATACTTCTCTCTAGGAAAATTGTCTTCTTTATAAAATTGAACTTGACTTGAGAACCAAAACCCATTTGTGACATTTACCTTGTCGGTCTAGAAATAATTGAAGTCTCTCAATTCCGCTCTGTTTTCTGCCCTTCCAGTTTAATCTGACTTGGCGTTTCACAGTCTCCTTTGCACCAGGTCAGGTTGTCACTATTACAGGTCTAATACTAATCTTCTCTCTATTTAAGCTCAGAATATGAACCTTTGATACAGGTAACTTATTTACTTGGTCCTAAGTTTGTTTTAACACAGAGCACTTCTCCAGCAGGGTGATTTACTCTAGTATTTATGTATAATGTTTGTTGATATTAGGGTCTTCAACTCATTATTTTCCTTCAGCCAGGTTTCTGATGTGCCTATTATGTTAATGCTGTCATTTAAAACCAGGTCTTTCAAATATTAGCTCCTTTTTTTAGATTTCCTGCAGAGATGTAGAAACACGCACACACAACATTAACTTACCGAAACCCTACCTGTACAAAACAAACAAGCACAATTTATTGTCAGAGGATTTTTTTTTTATCATAGTGGTTAAACCTGTGTGGCTTTAGAAGTTAGCAAAAGCCTTTGCAGATGAAATATTTTGTAATTATTTTGGTTTCCTCTTTGTCTCGTCAGTGTAAAGATTTCATGAAGATAGGAATACAAAGGGCGTGCACAGAAGACAATAATATGTCCTCATCTGGCGAACACTTGGTTGCAATGTGACTGTTAAAATCTAGTATGACCTTCAGCGCTGACACTCAACTTCAACATTGTTTTAACTAATCTACCATAATAAAAAGGCAAAATAAAGTGAAAATGACATTGAACTGTACCAGGAAAACAAGAAAAAAATTACATTCAACTGTGTCACAGTTTTGACCTGCTCTAAAGGCAGTGTTGCAACAGCTCTCTTACATGTGCAGCTACAGCTCTCAGTGGCTCAGAAACACCGCAGGTTCACTTCAGGTTTCTCTTTGATTTAACATAAATAAAGAAAAGTCTGACTGAAGATTTTGTTAAAATAGAAATAGTAAACCAGAGAGTCATATGACAGAAGCCAAACGTACGATGTTTTAAATACACGAAGAAAAGAAGAAAAATACTTACCCAGTAGGACAGAACCCTTTCTTCATTATTTCTTTAGGTTGTTCTGATCATATTGAATATTCCTACAACGACTGAGCAACATATCTCATCTGACAGGCCTAGAAAATATTTTATAATTGATTACACTGCTTTTAAATGAGACAAAACCAATTTTTTTTTTTTATTTTGAAGTGGCAACAAAACATGGAAACAATTCTAGGATCAAAAATCATGCTATTCTACCTTGAATATGCAATCAGTCTCATAATAGGAGGGCAATTAAACGTGCACGTGAACACATTCTTTAATATAGAAAGGTTTTATTTTACATGTATTTAGCTTGCTTCTAACATTTAAATTATAATCCAGATGGTTAATTTCCATAGCTTGTTTACTGACTTTTACTTGAAATGCCAGAATTACACAATTATGGTGGATTTTTCCAATGGAAAGACTCGATTAAGTACATTTTAGACATCAGTTATAAAATTTTTTTTCCAAATCTGCACTACTGAACACTTTGTTTTTAAAATCTGCTTTTCATGGACTCTGTTTCTAAAGCATGTTGTCATATAAAAAAAAGCATAACTGCCTAAATAGATTTCATTTTCAGCTCAACTGTGAATTTTGTGCACAGATGATCGTGAATTAGACTTTGAACGTACATAGACCTTTGTTGATGTTGGTAAGACTATGTGTGAATGCAGAGCTGTCCCTAAATATATTTGTTTATTGACTTTTTCCTGCTATATACTATTAGGCA
This sequence comes from Neomorphus geoffroyi, assembly GCA_033558235.1. NCBI lineage: Eukaryota > Metazoa > Chordata > Aves > Cuculiformes > Neomorphidae > Neomorphus > Neomorphus geoffroyi. Next base: position 6,358,206 of record JAUMJM010000045.1, on the reverse strand, counting down.
GAAGTCAATTTATATGCAATTAAAAGAACTATAAATATTTCCATTTTGTCTAATAATTCCACTTAATATTAGAAACCAACTTAAATAATAAAGATTGCACCTGACAATTGTGCACAATTTTCAAGGATGAAAAAAAAGTGATACTGTGCATGGTAACACATCAGAAATCACTGTAAGCTTTTCCCGCTGACAATAGTCATCCTTTCTGATATTCAGAACTTCGAAAGGATCTTAACAGTTTCTGTATTGGACGTGGGTCTCAGTTCAAATAATACAGGAAATTGATGCAGTGTTCTCAAACATGTATTATATAGGTTTATTACATTGTCATTTCCTCGTGCTTCATGGCTAAGAATAGTTTTTACATCTGTTCCTTCTATAGCCATTACCATATATTAAATTTCTCTCTTTGTCTCAGCTGGTATTAACGGAAAGTCATCCTTTGGTTGAAATACTCTGAATGATCTACTGCCACTTACATATATTAGCACGGCAATAGTCATCTTCTAAGTCTTTGGCTTTTGTCTTCCAAATCACATTCCTGAAAACCAGACTGGTTCAGTCTGATTATTTGAGTAGTTTACATTTCAGAGCTTGTTCTGCACGATACCCACTTTGCATATAAAGATCCAGGTTTCTACGCTGCAAAACAAGAAAATATACGAGTTCTACATAATGCTGTCATTTCAGTTCTCCTTTTTTCCAACTTATTTGACACTGTGCATCCTGAAGGGCAAAGTTGTGATTAACTATGCACGTATAGAAGTATACGTACACTTACAAGCATATTTCTATACACAGACACATAGTCTTCATCTCAAGATCCACTCCAAAAATATTGAATTATTATTTAACAGAACACTGCTTCAATTTTAATGAGGTCATCTGTTATATTTCATTACTCTGTCCCTGTAAGTGGAATACGGTACTACTTCATCTTTTTTTATTATTATTTTTTATCATTAACGTTCTTATTTCTATCATCACTGTGGTATATATTAGGTAAAACAATAATGATGCCTTTCTGTCCATGTTCTTCTATCATACTTGTCTCTGTCAAATTTTAAAACCTTCAATAACGCATTTATAAGTGTTTCTATCACGTTTACTCCATCATCTCTGCCCCAGGAATGTAAGCACTTGCAGTTTAAGAGCTTGAGGGAAGAAGCAGTCTGCAGGTAGGGGACTGTTTCCTAGCAGTAGGTATCATTAAATCCTCCCAGGATTGACTCGCCTCAAAACAGTTCCATTTGGGACTCATATCTTTGCTGGTTTCACATGCTTAAGGTGTCCTTAGGTCTCATCACCGTTAGCACCATAAAACACTGAACAGGTTGGGTTAATTCAGAGCAGTTCTGAATTCGCGATCCAGCTGCGGTGTTGCAGGATAAGATCTAAATACCCTGACAAATGTATTCTGGAGGTAATGAAAAGTTTGCAGTTTTGAGAAAAACTATAAAAATACAGATTTGAGCAAAACTTTTCAAAAGCCTCAAATTGACTTAAGAGCTCAAGCATTGCGTGATTTACTTATCTATGTGTCATTAAAACCACACCTGACTGTGGTGCTGAGTAACATTACTTTTAAACTCCATGCATAATTCAAGGGCCTTAGAAAATTTAGCCAAAAGTACTCAAGAGAAGCTAAAATTTCTATAATGTGGTGAAGATTTTATTCTTACAAGTGCAACATTTGATTCCATCACATTTTTCGACTGTAAAAATGTTCTCTTTCATATATATATATAGTAGTCAGATTACAGTATCTGCAACCTACTGACAGTTGCCTCATCTGAACTGCTTCATTTCCATTTGCCGTCTTACCTGACAAGTGTTCTGTCTTAGTAATTATCTCTTCAGTATGCTTTATGGTGAAAAATCAACTTGTTTCATTTTACCTTTTGAAATATATAAGACAGTTTTATATATAACTCAGCCCAGAATCAGTTCAGAAAATGACCCTTCAAGTGTAGCTGCCTCGCGTGGTGAAACTGTTCCTCAGAGGAAAACTTAAATAAGTTGTAATTGTTCATTTCACATTGTAAGCCAGTCTACTGGGATAACTTGAAAATATAAATGCATTTATGCACATGTGTAAATAATTTGGAGTACTGTGCTCTTCACCTCGTAAGCAAGTTCAAGCAAGTTCATGTATAGTAGATTAATCGAGAAATTTTTGAGTGTTGTATTTAAAACACAAGCAATTAAATGTGAATCCAGGTAAACATAAATGGCCTGCAAAGGTAGTCTTTACATTTTATTTTTTTTAGGTTTGTATTCATTTAGATAACAAAAATGCATTTAATCCCACCTATTTCTTATATAAAATAAATTCTATTCAGTTCTATATTTTTCTGTGTTTTCCTATTGAAATTCAGCTCTTCATGCATTTTGACCTTTCCAAGAAAACCTGCTTCATTGTGAATTGTGGGTGCATTAGGAAGGTAAACGCATTCAGTACTTGTTATTCAATGAGTTTGGATTTAGAAAGTCATTGTCAATAGGTTAATCCTTTTGTACAGACAGTCTCTTTGGCTAAGAGGCATCTTAAACAAATAAAGGTTTTACTAAAATGCTAATTTCTCAGTCTTTCTGTCAATTGTCAAAGAACAAATCTCAGAGGAAGTCTTAAAATTGGTTATTTCTGGTTTGCATTCACTTCGTGTCAGCACAGTTTCAAAAAGAACTTTTGCATACAGAAGTCTGGTCACAGACTGTTTGTTACTCTGCTCAAAATCCATTAAAACTTAGGAATTTCTTGGAGTGTATTATGAGGATGAGGGAAAGGATAAGTTTACCTGGTTTCAACAAATAATAATAAATAGCACAAATAGCGAGGATACCAAATTCAGCAGCAGGTTGCCTAAGCACTTGAAAAGAAAAGAAGGTAGCCCCAGTCTGATTAAACATCAAGTGGCTCTTGAACTGCGTGTCACCTTATTCATCAAGTCGATATATCTTAGACAACTGGTTAAAGCGGAAGTAGAAATTAGGGATGCTGAGAATTCAAATAAGACAGCTACTTAACTTGCAAGAATTACGTGGGCGGAAGCTCAGTGATAAATAAGGTGAGGCTGCACATACAACTTTGATTTCATCTGTTATTGCAAGTCCTCTCGTCACTTCACAGCCTTCAGGCCCTATATTTCTGTTTATTTCTACTTCAGAATGGCAAACAACATGAGTGCAGAGGAAAATGTCCATCCACCCAAACAGGCATTAAGAGACCCCTCCTGAAATATAAGAAACCAGAAATTGCTTTAAATTCCTAGGAACAACGATCTGTTGAAACACAACCTGAGGTCATGAGACGGAGGCACAGGAGACCAGAATTACAGTGAAGCTACTCTTCACTGGACCTCTTTATGCGTGCTGTTCTCTATGAGCTACATTGAGATGATGGCCCGTACCTGCTCCCAAATTTCAGTTTCTGTTCAAATTCAGGATGAAGTCCTGACAAGTAGGAGTAGGTATACGTGCTGGGTCATAGGTTGGACTCGATGATCTCAAAGGTCTTTTCCAACCTTATGATACTGTGATACTGTGAAATTCCAGCCCCTTTCCCTCCCCATACACATATTTTACCCCTTTTTCAGAGAGGACATACGTGTTGTCCAGAAAATGAATTATTCAGTGGAATCTTTCAGATTTTCTCACAGAAAAAAATCTTTTTTTTTCATATTGATGTCTTATCTACTCCATAACTTTTCCATTAAACATCCTATTTTAAATCCAGTGTGCGATAAAGTACTTCGACAATTAAACAGAGCTTTCTCCTTAGAAATTTCAGTACTTAAATACTTACAAATTGTTTCTAAATTATGTGTTAATCATAAAATACGTATTTATTGTGAAGTTTATGACTAACAGTGCTGTATTAAGAAACAGCAAATAATAGAATTATATGTATAATCTGGTCAAAAAAATAAAGGGCAGTCCTCAGCTGCTCCAGGAAACTGGGATGAAGTCAGATGACATTTGCTGTGGATGTGATTTATGGCTTTCTCTGGTATCACTTTCATGATTTATGTTTTTTCTGGAGCTGTTCTTTCCAGATTGACATTTACATACCTTTTTGTGAGTATACTTCATATTTGCATGCGCATTTTGCTTTTTATTACATAGTCAGGACTTCATAGAGTGTGGCTGGCTGAATGCTAAATGATTTACTAATTTGCAGGATAATTATATGGATTCAGCTGGAACCAGAATGTGCCTGTTCCGAAGTCAAAGATCTTACCTGTAACTGCTTTGCAGAGTTTGGACCCAATTAGCATGAGAGAGGTCAAGAAGGTGCCAATGCTTCTGGGAATAAAAATATGCTTCATTTTGCTTCTAAAAATATCTTTACATACCAATAGATGGAACTTAAAGATCATATCTGGGCATATTTTGTTTTCCCAAGGAACTTTTTACAGCGTGGCTTGACAGCTGGTTGTGCCAGGGAATACAGTACAAAAGAAAAGAAGCCCCACTTTTGGAAGTGGTTTCTAGGCAGTTCAAATTACCGTGCAAAGTAAGGCTCTTTTGTAAAGTCCTGAAAAGCACTTAGCTTCTTTCAGAATAGAATGCAGGCGATAATTTACTTGTTCTACAACCAGTGGCCTCCTGCTCCACTATTTTGTTATGAATTTATTTAACAGGTTTATCTGGAGATTAATTATTGCAAATCCATCAGTAACTTCCTTCAGCAAAGCTGGGGGCAGTACTGATTATATTCCTCCTGCTCTAGCTGCCTCTCGATCGGTGTATTGGATAATTTTCATATTTTTTTGGATTTCTAAACCATGCAGGAAAATCCTACACAAGAAAACAGGTCAATTCTGAAGCTGACCTGATGAATACTGGCCTTAACTTTTAGTTTTCTTCCTTGGAGAGCAGATGTGGGAAGCATAAACTGGAAGTTATTTCTCACAGAAACTGCTTTCCTCAGGGCAGCATTTGTTAGCAGCCTATAAAACAGCAGGCTATGTTCACAGTGTCCTGGTAAGAACATCAGTAGCCGTAGATACATCAATACTATTAGGTCAGAAATAAGTGCAAACGACTTGAGCACAGCAATAGGCACGGCAAGAACCTGAGGTATGGGAGTACCACCTGAAAGGAATAATACAGCCCCTCAAAGTACTTCTAGAAAATAGATCATAATATATTCCATTCCTTTATTATTTATTTAATTAATTACTTATTTAAAATGTGTACAAGTAAGACAGTATTTTGAAATTTATTTATTTTGTCTTGGTATTGCGTGATTTCCACAAATAACTTCTAAAGAACAAAGATACGGGAGAAAATCAATGGACCGTAGCCTTAAAGTTGTGGATTTCTCAGTGTGATTAGGTAGATAATAATCTGGCGTTTGCTCTGTTTGTATCCTCTATTGACTGGAACAGCACAAGTTCTTGTGCTTGAGTACCACTTTTCTGATCAGGCACTGTATGTTTTCAGATTTAACACACACACAAGCACACTCATCAAAAATTATATTATGTAAAATATCCGTTTAGAGTTTGGACAATATATGTATAAAATATTGCCAGGTTAGAAAATTGCAGAGAAAGGGACAGTACAATTAAACATTAATTCTATTTTGAACGAGTGAAAATCAATGATTAACTGAAGACAAATGAGAATGGGTGAGTGGCGTAATTTTAATAGCATTAAAATAGTGTTTCCAGGGGTAACCTTTACCTTCTTGCAAACACTTCTTTTCATGCTTTTCTTTAATGCCATGATGTGTCATTGACTTCAATGTGGACCCACTTGGCCTTCAAGATGAGGCAATAGGTGGTACTAACATTGCTGCATTTTGAATTTGAAACTACTCGATTTCCTAGGTTTTGTTTCAAGTAGTAATGTTCTTCTTTACATTGCTAAGCAAGAAAAGGACTCAGAAAAAAATTATGATTCACATTAAGATGGAGGTAGCCTGCAAAAATGACTTACAAGCAGACCAAAGAGTTTAGAAATATCCCAAAGGTCAGAGAAATGTTTCCTTTGTGAAAACAACTAAAGGGATGTTTAAAATCTAAACATGTAATAATTAAGGATAATCAGACCAAGACAACTGTCCAGACAACAAAAACTACACTAATGGCCATATTTTATTTTGCTGATTGTTATCAAAGTTGTAACTAAATATTCAACTGAAACAAAGAATCTGGGCTACATCGTGTTTGTGTGGAGAGGTTTTGGTAGTGGGGAAACTCTAGGGGGTGACTTCCAATGAGAAGATGCTAGAAGCTTCCCCTGTGTCTGATAGAGCCAATGCCAACCGACTCCCAGATGGATCCAGCACTGGTCAAGGGGGGGTGGAAATGCTGTGCAAGAGCAGCTGGGAGAGAGGGGTGACTGCAATCCCCATTCCCCCATTGTCTCTCTGCTCAGGGGGAGGAGGTGGAGAAATCAGGAGTAAAGCTGAGCCTGGGAAGAAGAAAGGGGTAAGGTAAGGTGTTATAAGATTTAGATTTTAGTTCTTATTATCCTATTCTGATTCGATTTGCAATAAATTAAACTAGTTTCCCTGAGTCCAATCTGTTTTGCCCATGATGGTAATTGGTGAGGGATCTCTCCCTGTCCTTATCTCGACCCATGAGCCTCTTCATTTTATTTTTCTTTCCCCTGTCCATGTGAGGAGGGGAGTAATACAGCGGCTTTGTGGGCACCTGGTATCCAGCCGAGGTCAATCCACCGCACTGGCATAGTTTTAATGAGATGGTAAATATCTGAGTGTTTTGTTCCAAGCTTTAGGCTTGTAAAAAGTATATTACTCAGTATGCATACTAAGCACCAGCATTTCATAAGAAGCAGAAACTATACTGGAAAAGTACGCTGAGTGCAGTAAATAGAAGCTAGGTCTTCATCTGAGTACAATTCTGTATCTACATGCAACGTTAATAATAACAGGTATTGGTTACCCTTGAAATTTAGTCATTTTGATGGCAAAATCCACAGAAGCAGGTAAATATATTGGCATCCCAACAGCACAGGCTTGTATCCAGCAGTTTAAAGCTAGGTTGGCGTGTATGTGCTAGGTCGGTGTGTATGTGCTAGGTCACAGTTGCAATAGGAGCATTATAGATGCATTTCTTGTTCCTGATGTTTTGGATTTAGCAATAAAGATATCGGGTGTCTACCCACCAGTAAAACAGCACTTGCAACCTCCCTGCTAAATACGATTGTCCCAGAAAAATGCTGCTTCTTCTTATGTGGGTTAGGACAAGGCTGTGTGTAACCAGTGCAGCAATGGCAAGGTGTGGGCAGCCACTGACTTGTCGTGGGGTAAACACTACACTTTGCACCACAGAGAGTTCATGTATGGGGTCCTCTTATCCCAGCTGCTAAATCCAACTGTGATTTGTACCTCAGCTCACCCCATTTAAAGGTCATTCTTATGTTGCAGCAAAAGCTAGAAATTGCATTACCATGTGAAACTCTCCGCACGCATGAATCAGATTTAGCCAACTAAACCAGTTATGAATTGATAGTGAATTAACCAAATATATCAAACAGAAAATAGTGCTCTAAAAATTCTGAAAAACTGCCTGTGTTTTGTTAAGCTCCCATCCCTAACCAAAGTTCTGCTCGCTGCAGGAGTAAGTTTACATAAGGAAGCCATAATCTAATTTATTTTTTTATAATAATGAAAAAGTGAGAACACGAACATCAGCCCAGGCGAACTGTTTCCGTAAGTACTTTAGGTTCTTGGTATGTTGAAGGTTGCTCTCGCTACATCTTCACAGCTCTTCTTATCTAATCTGAGTTGCATATGTCTGCCCATGCTGTTGACAAGTCTCCTAAAAATGCTGGAATCGTACCAAGAACTTAAAATAGTCTCAAGCTAGCAAATGAAAAATTATTCTTTAATGTTAAGCTTTCAAAACTCACTTTCACTGTGTATCTTTTGATCTTCCTCAGGTAGAGACGATATGTCATAAGCAAGGTATATTTGAAGCTGGAATAATTTGACAGGTATTTCTGTTGACCTATGAAAGGACTGATTTAGAAATACTTAAAAAATACAGGAATCAAACTGAGAAATCTTTTAATTTCCATCTTTCTAAGTTATATGGGGATAAAAAAGGTCTTTTAACTTGAAATGGAAGATAAATAGGGTATCAGGAACACTACACAATTTCAACCTGGACCCAGATTATTTTCTAGTTTCAGTCAATTATTTAAAGGTTTTGTCTGTCCAATTTTAGGCCCAATCTTTTCTAGGAGGAACAGAAACTTGTTTCCCATGAACGATTTGTCCTCTCATTGATAAAAAGGAATACTTTCCAGGACAATTGTATTAGTTTCCACTCTATTTAACGACATTATTTATGGAATATATTGTTTGTTGTATTTTGAAGAATAGGAAAAAGACCCAACTTGTGCAGAGGAAGGCAACTGAGCTAAACAGGAATCCCTACAGAGAATTCCAGACTGGAAGAAAGCATTTTTGTGATATTCCCTGGCAGCTGTATTCCTCCATATGACTATCCAATATTTTCTTTAGGAACCGAATGTAACTTTCATGAATCACCTGACAGCAGTACAAAGATGTTTGCTAAGATATAAACCTCTGCCCAACCCATAATTATACACTATGTTTTAAAAATGTCAATTATTTAAATATAAATACTGGGCAATTTTACAATTAAGTCTTTCATTAAAGAAACGGTATGACAACATAATCAGCTCTTCATTTAATGGTTTGAAAAGTCATTAAAGTCTAATTAATATGCTACGGTAGTATTAACAACACTGCTTTCTTTCTGATTCTTTCACTGCTCTTGTCCAATCTTCTTTCTGTTAGTGGTCTCAAATGCTGCCATATGCAGATTCGTGCATACGATAGTATTTTGCATATGCCGTATCAAGCACATGCCATAAATCATATGCCAGCCTTGTCAGAACTATTTAATTCTTGTTGTCAGTGAATGTCAGTGTTCTAAAGGCAGTCTGGGAACACTTGCATTAGTATAACCAAATATCTTCACTATTATGTCTAAAAGTTTTGTCTTAGGATGTGCTGGTTTTCACCTTGCTCTGCCAACTATAAGTACACAGTTTAGCCTTTACTCTCCAAGTACTGAAAAAGCAGAATAGACGGAAGTGGGTGGCGCTTTAGGCGTGTAGTTATGGTTAAGCTAGGAGAGAGTGATTAAAACAGTTGAGAAGAGTTTTAATGATGATCTAAGTCCAGGAGCGGAACTTGACAGATCCTTCCATTTTAGCGATGAATCCAAGTGGCTCAACATATTTGAAACTAAAAAGAAATGGACTCTCTCCTTCAATACCTTGGCAGATGGATATGTTCCTTTTAGATGGACAGATATTTAAAGAAGACCCAAAAAGGACCTCCTGTTCATTCTGAAAGCCGTGGTGTGTAGCCACTTCTCCTATACGTGATGCTTTGTGAGAAGATTGCAATGATTGCAGTCACTAGCAACACACTGTTGAGTATGTGCTCTGATTTTGATGAAATTGATACCACATGACCTGAATGAGAAAAGTGACATTTAATTCAGGTGCATTTGAAAAGATAAATTATTTAACTCCTTACAGTTCTTAGCAGAGAGATGCCCATAACTTGCTAGATGATACTTCAAAAAGCGGCAAAAATATTTCTGTTTTTTTTCCTCATCATCTTTGGTTCTTCAGTATAAATGATCTTTTAAGTATAAAGAAATAAACTGTATTTTATGAAAGTCAATATTTTAGAAAGTGAAATGCTAAACAGCACCATCATAAAGAATTTTCTACTGACTTATGAGAACACAGTATTTAGTTGGCAAGCGGCTAATGCTGTTGAGATTAAATCAATCCTCATTATGGTTGCAAGAAAAAATGATATAATAATAATAAATCTGAAAGTCCATGAGAGACATTTGCTACTTAAATGTTTACTAAATAGAGATCAAAGTATACCCAAAAAAGTGGAGGATAGCTCTGGTGAAAGCTGATATTTCATACAAGTAACTACTGGTCATTAATGTGGCATATATTTTATAGTGTATTTCCCTGGAGAAATGGGGAAAGCAAATGATTTTGAAAGCTTTGTTTTCTGCAGAAACCCTGTTGAATATTCTGACAAAGGATCCATTAATATTTGGTCAGTTGGGAGGGTTTCTGAATTGAAATTTTGTGAGTTGCAGTTCTCTGAGCTTTCTAGGAGCTAATCACTTTGAGAGGGCAAGACAGGGCATCATGAAAAGACTAGATTGTCCATCAGCATTTTCAAAAGTGCTAAGAGGCCTCTAGAGAGATGACATTTAGCTTCTTAAAATGCATTTCATGTGTTATCTCCAATCTGGTGACATACATGCCCCAAGAAAGATTAGCGAGGTTTGCCAGATATGCTGCAAGGTAAAAATACAGTGCCAGAAATTAACCAGGCTCAGAATGATGTCAAGTACAGATCTGCTCTTGAAGGATCCGTCTTAAAATCAGTCAGAGTTAACGTGATGTTCTTAAACTTGTTTCTGATATCTGTGCTGAGAGGCATGTCAGTATTTTGCCCTGCAGCATTTTCAAGGTGATCTGGACAGTTAAAAAGATGCAGCATAAGAGTGGTGCTTAATTATAGGTAAGTGCATGAATGGAGTGTGATATAAAGTAATAGAGTTAATAAAAGGGCGGTGACTGACACAATAATAGTAACGATCCGAGTTTGTGATCCATAACCAGTAGACTTCAGATATGGTTGATAAAGATCCTAAATTAGCTTTCTAATTAATTGTTTGGAAACAAAATATTTTCATTTTACTTTCCTACTGCTTTTGCTTGATTGCCACTCTTTCATTTCAATTCCATGTTTTCACTTTTCTGCTCTATTTCGTCTTTGCAATAATTGCTTCTGCTTCTTTTCCTTTTGCCTCCTTTCTGTAATTTTACGTTGCAGCTGGTCTTCAGCTGGCATAACACCCAGTGTATCGCCTTACAGAACAAATGCCACCGCTTCCTTGTGTTGCCAGTCATTAGGCAGTGTTTTTAACTGGATATCAGCTTCCCAAATTATTCTCGCACCATCTGCTTGTTGAAAATTTTTCATACTTCATGTTTTTTATTTTGTTCAGTTATTCTTTAAGCTGAGACATTCTGCAAAAGTAACACTACTTTTTTGTTACAATATTATCAGAGAGCTGATTTTTTTTCACTACCTGGTAGCTTAATTTCTGAAGTAGCCCACAGCACTGATACTTGGTAATTCCTAGCCTGGCAAAGCAAACTGTATCTACTGTGCCATTTCAGAAGGCAAAAAATCACTTGTTTTTCACGGGTGGACCAATCTTTACTTGCAGTCTTAAAAAGGTACTGTCTGCTTTTTTTCTGTTATTTAATCTGGTTTTTTAACCCAATTGTTACCCTACCTGTAGGTGATGTAGATATATCGGTAGATTTACCTTACTCTATTTCTCATATTGTTAATGGCAATCCTGAGATGGAATAATGAGTCCTAGTTTCACTTTTGCTTTAATTTCATCTGTGTAACAAATCCACCTACACCACACCTTCACCACTTTCTTTCAGTCCCCACAGAGGTTTTGTGAGGAGGAACCCCAGGTGATCCATAGCTCCTGGACTGCTGCTGTTTTCACCACAGAATGCATCCAGACTTGGTCAGAAACAAGCCTGGAGGTGCCACAAATCTCCTGCAACTCCCACGTATTATTTTAAATACCAGGGACACCAGTGATATTGGAGTGATGTTGAGAAGTTGTTGATCAGCTTTCACTAAATAGAGATCCTAATCCTACCAACTTGAAGAATAACAGATTTTTGCTTAATACCAGAACATTGTATTGGTTTCAGTTATTTCTATCTTTGTTATTATTGCTTACTGGCAGTTCAGATAAGATAAATACTTGAAGGGATTGTAAAAAATTTACTACTGGCATAGTAAAATGTAGATGTACAAGCCTACAAGCCTAACTGGTTTTTAGTGGTTTGTAGATTGTTTAGTTCTCTGAATAATGCTATGCCAGCAGTAATTTTTCATTCTCACCGCAGCCTCTCTGTTCTCTCCTCACACATCTAGCTCTATGTTGTGGTTACCACATCGATGTAACTGGTTATCACTGCACTAAGTATAGAAATACTTGGTGGTGTGTAGATGAGGTGGAATAATCAGAAATTAGACTAGTTCTGCCTGGTCTTGGTTGAGTAGTTACTTTGCAATCTAACACTTTCTCCAAACACAGGCGCGTAACTCTTCAAGTTCCTTGTCCAGGTTCCCACACTCAGAATTTATTTTGCACAGATGCTTTCTTGTAACGGTTCATAAACTTTCTAAATTTCTATGAACTTGCTTGTTAGTGAGCTCATGGACACAGAAAGCTTGATATGAAATATCAGAGATAATTCACAAAGATGTTTACCTCATTCTGAATTATCATCGTTGTGGGCATCTTCATTTTCTCCACCTTGTCCTTAGATGCTAAATGTTTATAAATGTTTTCAACCATCAGAATATGTTTCCCCTGTACAAATAAACAAACAAAAGGAACCCTGACATTTTTGGGGATGATGACTTGGCTTCATCAGTTTTTCTGTGTGATTGATAGTTCCCCATCTGATGAAAAAAATAAATATTTGTTCATTTTAAGAAAATGACTTTGTTAAGGATATTTAATACTGAGTCTTCTGATTTTATGACTTTTGGCCCTTCCCTGTAGTGCAAAAAAAGCTTTTCAGGAGAATGTGGCTGTGAATTCATACTCCTGTCCCCCCAGCTGTGCCTGTGCAATGGGAGGGACGTGGGGCAGAGAGAGGGTCGCAGCCCAGCTCCTTCCACCATGACCAGAATAAGCTACACAGCCTCCTGTATCCTGGTTTTGCAGAAAGTTGATGACTTGAAGCTGAATATATAGAAGTTTTATATGTAATCTCACTTTCCTAGGGAAAGATTTTCAGTTCTTATAGTAACAAACATCTACCGATTGCATAAACCTTGTGTGAACCCCGGGTCCAAGTTGCTTTGTTCATCTTTAAAAAATGTGATATAGTGGTGTAGGGCGGTGAGGGAGCTCCTTAGCTACATGTGCAGTCAGAGGTCACTGAATGGGTTAATTGCCTGCACTTATCTTCTAAGGCAAAGATATAATGTTTAGATGAAACCCTTTTATACCATTTAATTCCTCACAAAGGTGCTAGACCTTCTCATTTCCAAATGCACTAGGGCCATGAAGCTTCATGGCCTAACAAAATTAGTGTCGTGTCCAGGAACCGTCTGTTTATTTTTACTTTTGAGAACCGTGAGAACGCAAAATCTGTGTAAATTATAAAATATTATAAGACCAAATGTTATGATGTTTTTTCCTTCCAAAGACATTCTAAACTCTACAAACTCATTCATTGTGTCAAAAGAAAAGTGGAGTGGGTACCAACTGACATTCCTCTTGTTATTCCTGATAAGTTGTTGAATTTGATTTCAGATAGGAGGTTGCTATTACTCCAATCTTCTTTTCTCGAAAGGTATATTCCTGACCTAAATCTAGTTCAGTTACAAGTTAATCTTAGAGAAGGCAGCCCTTTTTATGCTTGAAAAGTGATTTGAAGCAAAAGTGATTCAGTGCTCCTCCCTTTTAAAAGCAGTGGATGTAGAACCAAGATGAGTTTTGAAAGACAGAAATTAGTTGAAATGTTGACCAGTCATTATTGCCTCAGTGTTATTCTCTATGGGCAATATTCTTAACGCACTGAACTGTGGGATAATATACTTTATTATGTTTTCTAACATCAATTACTTGTTAGCTTGCAAGGTATTTTTCCCATAAATCACTCAACATTGTTATGCTAATTCACCTGCAAAGTCAAGGGTTAAATACTAGTGTGCTTCAAATGGAAGTTGGTAAATTAACTTAGCCAACTAAATGGGCTGTGTGCTGGAAAAAGTGAACTTAAAAACTGGGATATCTTTTGTTTTTTCAACCATAGAACATTAGAAAACTAGATATTTAAAGAAGGCTGTTAGATATAGAAGGGGGAGCCCTCAAAGACCTGAATTACTTGTATTTTCACCCTACATTTTCTTTAAATAATAATTTTCATAAAGGTAATGGAAGTTCATAGTTTATTCTCCAGTTTTGGTCTGGTGAGATGTACAAGAAGCATCATATTTAGAGTAGTTTTAGTCTCCTAAACCAGTAATCATCAATGCTGTTCGTACTGGCTCTGTGTGAGTGACAGTATCCTGAAGGCTTTCAATTTACTTTAACTTTTTAATATATTCTAGAAACACTTTTCATTTTTTCAGACTTTTGGCATAACCAGTTTTCTTTGAATTATTATAGAACAAACAGCTAGTGGCAGGTAAATTATTCAGAAGAAATTAAGCGGTACCAGAGAATTTGAAAAGACCTTTTGGCTTTCTTTGTTGTAAATTTGCAAAAGTAATGCAACTGTGGGACTGGGAATGAATACTAATACACTATTTGCTCTCCCGTTGTTTGATGAAACATTTTCTTTGTATCTCTTCCTACGACTTTCTTACCGCCACTCTCATTCCAAAACCTGGATTCTTATAATTTGTATCAAAACAAAAAAAGAAGGAGAGAGAGAAAAAAAGGAGATGGACTATTTTAGTTTATGGGAAGAAGTAAAGTCCAGAACTTGTTTTATTTGGTAATTTTATTTTTCATCTACTGTAGTTGTTCTTTCATTCTGCTAGTGCACTGTAGTGTATACCATAGTCCTTACTTCTTTGTCTAGAAAGGATATTATTAATTATTTTTAGTATTAATTATGCACACAGTTTGCCATACGCCGTACAGAGAATCTCCTAAGAATGCTAGATTTAGGAAAAGAAAGACGCTATGTGGCTGGGACCGGGGGGCATGTGCATACACATTAGGGCAAGTACACACTCCCTCGAGCATATTTTTGGCTTTTCCCTTCAGAAGTGTAGCTAAAAATGTACAGCCCAAGAGACTGCTGGACCCTAAAAGAGAGACGCAAAAAGAGGCAGCCCGAGACCCAAACTTATGGCTTAGGGGATTCAGTCATCTCCTTATTGCTATCTTTTTACAGGCCCGCACAGGCTCTCGTGTACTTCATTGCTTCCTTTCTAGAACTGCTCAATTAACTGCTGTGGCTGGGATATTTGGCTTGTCTAATTTACTAATAAATAGAGCTAATGTGTACTGTTGAATACATTCTTTTATTTTTTAATTATTATTAAATGGGGTAGGAACATAATACAGAAAGAATTAGAAGACTGAATGAAAAGTTGAAGATTACTTCTGGTCCTACACTCCCCACCCCCCTATTAAATGAGTTTTGGTTTCAAAGTTGTAAATTATTTTGCTTGGACCAAACCCATATTTTCAGCAACATCAGTCCCCTTCCTCTTCTTTCACCTGTTCTTGCTACGGCACTAATCTTCTCAAAGCTGCTGATTAACTTTGCACCCCTGTGATTCTCCCCACAGTCTTCCCCAGCAATCCTTGACTTGATGCGGGTCAGACTCTGCTCTTAAAGAATAATTTGGGACAGTCACTTCGGGCTGGAGAAGCTGTAATAAATGCCAGAAACTGAGTGGAGCACAGCCTTGCAGTCTCTTGTGTTGGTTATCTCTCTACCTGAATATGATTTTTGAAGGTAATGAGATCTCCCAATGTGTTGCCCGTGTGACCTGAGCAGTTTTGTTGGGTTGATGCTGCTATGAAACACCAGTTACATCTTTCACAGAGAAAGAGTGTTTCCTGCCTC
This sequence comes from Neomorphus geoffroyi, assembly GCA_033558235.1. Lineage (NCBI taxonomy): Eukaryota > Metazoa > Chordata > Aves > Cuculiformes > Neomorphidae > Neomorphus > Neomorphus geoffroyi. The sequence goes on along the minus strand of JAUMJM010000045.1, from coordinate 6,342,507 downwards.
CTGTTCCAGAGCCCTTTCAATGAGATCACAGTGCCTCCTAGGAGCTGAGAAAGAAACGGAACAGGTATCCAAAGCTTTTAGTTGCAGGCATGGTGAAAGGTATTGAAAGTTATGAACGTGTAAGTGAAGAGAATATGACTTTTATAGAATATAAAAATGTTTGGGGTCGATAAGGTACTGTTTAAGGGCTGGAGTGTTTACATTTGTTGCAGTTTGCTCTGAGCCCTGCTGAAAAAGCAAAGGGAACAGCCAATACCCTCTATGTAATTAGTCTGCAAAGTGCCTTATTACGAAAGTGAGGAGGATTTTTTACCGTGCCGGTCTCATTTGATTGTTTCTAAGCCAAATGGATCTCACAGCTTTTGAGTTAAAATGCAAGAGCTCAAAGGAAATGGCTTCTTATCCTATCATCAGTCCAGGAAGAACAGAATCTTTCCTTGTAGCAGCAAGCAGTTTGAAGAAAAAATTCTTAACCCACAAAATGATATAGAATGTGTCGTTCTCCTGAATGCTCTTTTACAGGGTGATCAAGAGGCTTTCATTTGGTGAATACATTTGCTCACTCAGTTTTGGAGAGTCGCCCTTCATTTATTCTTTCCCTTTGGAAGTACTTTCGAGTGCAAATTACTGCTATCAGAAGCCTTGAACTGAGAGGCTATTATTCTCCATGCTCAGATTAAATTAATTTTGAACAGTTTAATGCAGCATGTCCAAGCTGCAAGTCCAAGTGGTGTCAAATCTATTTCTCTGCTTTTTTAAGCTGCACCTTCAAGGGCAGTATGATTCATGGTGAATGTGTTCTTCTAATGTCTTTTGCTAAGCGTTATTATTTTCTTTCATTTGCAAGTCATGAGGCTAAAATGTTAACCATTTTCTTCCTAAAATTATTTAAAGAATGCACAATTTTATACTAGCCTTATTTTCCAAAAGAAGCTTATGATATTTTCTTGCTATACATGAAATAAAGGAAAAATAGTCATGATGAAAAAAATTAGATTTTTTTAAGAAATAATCTAAGGGGGAAAAAGGAGGCACTATAAGTCCCTGCAACATCATCGTTAGGTTAGAAAGGAAGTATCTCGATCAAGGTCTCTGTAATAAAATTAAGAGGGTTTTAATGGTTGGCTATATAACTCTATTTGGTTTTTTGCCAAGTCACAAAAACAAAGCGTGACATAAATCTATTTATCTTTTCTCTTCAAGCTGAAGTGTTCTACTGTGTCCCCACTGCTTCTTACTGCTAAAGTGTCATTGAAAGGCCATAATGAAGTTTTCCATGTGTTTTTGAACCCTAAATGATCAAAAGAATGGCAATCAGTTTCACACAGCGTAGAAGTGTTGGATTTGTGATGCTGACAGATCCAATGTATTTTCTGGGAAGGGTGCCTGATCACCAAATAAGTTTGCAAATCCAGTTTTTGAAACCCATTCTCTAGCTTAGCAGTTGCAGTTTGTGTCTCCCATTTTGCACTCTTGGATATTATTGTATTTTGATATTTAGGTAGTGCGGTACTTTCTGAAGTATCTGAATACTTTTCCAGTATCACGTTGACATATGGTGTCCCTATTTTTACTGCATTTTGCATGTCAAGTAACTGTTGTTGCTTCCATGATCATATGTATCTTTGAAATTTTTATAAGATTATGATAAAGAATATATTTGCATAGTCCTAAATAGCTACTTGACTGCTGTGTAGAGTGTAGCATATACACAATTAGATTCGGAACATAAGAGAAATCTGACCATCTGACAATCAAAATCACCTGTATCATAAGAGACAAGTCATAGTGATATCTCCTGTAGCGACTGAAAAAAGGGAATACTTAATTCTAACTGAAAAATGTCTCTTTTTTGAAGATTGGCAAGGAGGTGTTTCTCTGAGAAGTCCTATCAAGGCTTTTATGGGCTGGAAGGCAACAGCTTTCACATTGAGCAACTGAGGACTGAAATGTAATAAGGAAAAAAATCTCTTCCGTAAATTACACAATATAAATCACCAAGATCTAGTCCTGTATTTATTGTCTAAGGAATAGTTATTTACCTGATCTGTACCATTAAGGATACTTATTTTAATAGATTACAGCTCCCATGTTACAGTGCTCATGGGGTGTCTATTATTCAGACAAGATGACAGTCCTGTGACTGCGTTTTGTGAGATGGCTGTTGTGCGTTTTCTTCTCAGTAGCTTAGACTATGCAGTTGAAAATCTAGACCGGGAGTTTTCTGTTGTTATCATAAAGTTTCACTTCAGTAAACTATTTTATCCGTGAAATGTTGGGTTAAATTGTACGGTGGATATTTGTTTGTCTATAGCTAGGATATTGGCAGAGCTGTAGAATCCTTCAGGGGCAAGGATAAATCATGCAACAGGTAAGTACCATCATCTTCATCACACCGTTCTGTCATTTTAGCCACTACATATTTTGTTTATATATTAGGATGAATAATAGTTTCAAAATACCACTATCATCCATTACACCAGAAAGTCTGTCACATTCATTTTTTTATTTTTCTTTCACTTCTGTTGCCATGGTGTTTCATTTATCTTAGCCATTTTCTTTTTTTAAGAGAGATTATTACAAGGAATTGAACCAAGAGCACATAAGACAACGTATTTGTTGTTCTATTTGCAGCTCTAAATGCAAAATTGTGTGCCTAGGTAATTAGGTGGTATTGTGGGATATTAATTGCTCAGAAACGGAAAGCCGTAAGGGCACCTTTTGTATTGCAAGTGCAGAGAAGAGTGTTGTGCATCATGCCAGAACCAAGGATTTGCTGGCTGCGATACCATATTGTAGTCAGAGATCTGTTGCTGTTGGGTTAAGGCAGAGCATGGTGAAGAGACAGTACGCCATGCTGGTGAGACAGTGGCTGAGGACAAGACCGAGGTACTAACATCTGGGTAAGGTATTCAATATCCATAAATTTAAAGAAAAAAGAAATGAGGCAACAATACGAAAAATTACATCAGTGCCAATTATGAAGAGATATCAGAGAAGCAACCGAAACTGTAGCATCGATACAGTAAAATAAGATAATGGATAATGAGCATTGGATGCATCCTTATTATATTTACTGTAGGTGAAAGAAAGAAATAGAGGAGATGTTTGCTCAGACACCTCTAAAACAATTTGAAGTACATTATAGTAAATTTTTAGTCTTTGGCCAAGTGACTTTTCAGAGACCTAATTATTAGTAAATAGTATAGGCAAAATTAATAAATGAAAAAATTTAATAGGAAGGCTATATGTGAGTCTACTAAGACTGTAAACCCTTTGTTTGGTTCATTTATGAAATTACTGTAATCTTTTAAATACTCCTGCTTATTTTGTGCAAAATTTACCTGGATCCTTCTGGCCATGCCAACTGAGACACGTTCAAATGCATTTTATTTATGTGGAGCACCAAAACATTCAGTCTGCGGGATATGCTGTAGTAAATTTTTATCAAAGGGGTTGGGGACTGGTTTTGCAGTTGAGTGACGCTGTGCTGCTAATGGTGTCATCAATTCAAAGAGAGAAGACTACTGAGCAGGTTCTGTGTATTATAACGCATCTAATTAATGTTCTCTGTGCACTACTTTCAGTAATATCAGACAGCCTTGATTTTCCCTTCCTGTATTCGGTGCCGCTGTTATTCCCTACCCTCCCGCTGCAGATATTCTCTTTTAAAAACATCCAGGAGTCAAACATTTGTTAGCAAACCCCAGTAGAGTGGTCCTTCTGATCTGTCCAGGATGAGAGGATTTCGTATTCCAGATAAATCCTATCTGCCACTTTTTCTGTAGACTGTCAAGATACAGGAAAGATTAAGCCAAATATCTGTTTCTATCTTTACCCCACTTGTGCTACAAAGGAATTCTGCCTATCTCAAAAAAAGAAATCAGTTTATTCTGTGTTTATGAAGATTAGAGGTTTTTCTTTGGACAGCTGATGTAAAGAAAGTCAAGACTGGGATCTCCCTGAAGTTTGTCGTATGAAAGATGGACTGCCTTTCATTTTTTTTCTCTTAATAGTCAAATAACCTCCAGTGTAGATTGTTCTTATTCCACCAGGATTTTTGAGAGTCCCATTTTAAAATTCTTCTATCCAGCTGGAAACTTTCTGAGCATTTAAAACAGTTTGGGCCTTTTCCGATCATGATTGAGCTGCACTTGTTGCCCTGAAGTCCTTCTCTTCAATAATGGCTCAGTTGCTTCATTTTTCAGGACTTGCCTGAAAGTTCAAAAGCAAATGTGCCCCTAGGCTATGGTGAAGTCAGGTGATGCCACAAACTAGATACTAGAATAAATTTATGGGATGGAAACAGGTTCATATGCGTGCATATCTGTGCAAAAGTGCTTTTGAACACCAGCTACAATGACTGTCTGCATTTTCTTGATATTGTATAATTTCTGTGCTGTTAATATGGTGTGAGCCTGATTTACAGGAGCAATTTCCATAGAGTATTTTTGAGCTCCATGCCATTTTAAAGGGTTTGATCTCTAGGAAGAGCATAAGGAAATCACTAATACGATCAGAAAATCCCTAACAAGATAAACTGAATTCTCCTTCTTCATGTCGCTAGCAGCGTTGAAAATATTGTGGTTGCTGTTCTCATCGACCTGCTCTCATCGCACAGGGGGTATATTTGGCAGCTGCAAAAGCTGTGTGCCAAATCTAGGAGTGCATTTTTCCTGTGTTAGTAACTCAGTCTGGCGCTGACTGTCTGAGAGCTGAGATGCTTGATTATGTAAATCACGTGACTCGTGAGGAATTTAGTCACTGTTGCATGCTCAAGACCACAGTTTTTCACAAAATCCCTCATAATCTCAATTTACAAGGTCATGTGAGAGCAGTTAATCATGGAAAGAGATTGTTTCTGCTGTTAACATCTGAGCATGCAACATGCAGTCGAGTCCTTATAGCCACCGATGCCCTTTTTGTAGTTTACCTAAAGGCTGAGGTTTTGTTCTAGCGTCCACTCGAAACCCACGTTATTTTGGTGCTCTGCTACAAATGCCAAGGAGGCCAAAGAGTGAAAAAGCATAACAAACACAAAACACTGCATTAGGTATCTTAACTAATATTGTGGAGTTGAGGCAGCCTGTGGAAACCATGTTTCAACATAAGTCAGCATGAAATTAATTTCAGAACACGCAAGCACCAGGGGACGGACAATGTGTTCCACTGATCAGAGCTGATCATTTGGATGGAGATTTCTCAGAGAAACACTCCTGGGATCTTCACATCCTGAAGAGATGACTAAAGTAACATATTGATCGTCAGTTACTGGGACAGTCCTTCTGACTCCCAGTTCAGGAGTTACCCTGGGACGCGCTCACACCTGTGCTAGAAATGATCTCTAGGACACGTTTCTGTAGGGATGCACAGATTTGAGGGGCCGATTGCAGACACTGTGTTAAGGTTTCAGAGTGAAACCTCTGACTTGCAGGGACCGCGGCTCTGTAAGGTTACAAGGAAGCAGGGAGGGAGCAGAAATGCCTGAGGATGATGCAGTAGGGGCAAATATAAAAAAGAGGAGCTGAGAGACCTGCTGTTCATCTGCTAGGCATGTGCTAGGCAGAGGGAAGGTGCTTTAGTTAGTACAGCTGCTTACAGAATTACTTGCTTCTTGAGACATGTTCTTTTGAGTAAATCCCATTCTAGTTTTCTCTTTACCTCATTCATGGGATGTCGAATTGTAGAATAAAATCATGCAAACTCAGAAGTAGTAAAAATCTGGGAATTACTTCCCGTGTGAAATGAGCTCACTGATTCACTGCAGTTCTGATCTCTTGATGTTTAAGTGATTACATGACCAAGCAGAAAAAATAAAGATACAGCAAATTATTTTTAAATACACATATTGCATTGTGGTTTTAGGTATCGAGAGAATTATAATTACATGCATGTGTAATACACTTAGAACCACATGCTTACTGCAGGTGGCTGGCTTGGTTCTGGCTTGTTTTTACTGTTTTCTCTCTAGAATATAACTAAAACCTGAAATTTTATGATAGTTGCTAGTTTCTTTCTTTAATTCTGGGAAAAAACCCACACAAATTATATAACTAAAGGCAAGAAGATCATGGCTTCTGAAAATCTAACTCTATCTCTCTTTAGCTGAGGTATGTTCAGGTATCTTCATTAAAATCCTTTTTTTTCACTTTAGCCTTGTTGAATGTGAATGTCCCCAGTCCGTTCTGCTCTATTTGAATTGATGAGCACAGTTCAACAGCGCAGCACCAAGAGAACTGTTTCGTATCACAGATTCCTTCGGGGACAAAGTCGAAGCACAGTTAAATAAATAAAGAACAGTTTGTGAAATAGTCTCTCTCCGTTACTTTACCAATTTCAATAGCTGCCTGGTAATGGGTTTTCAACTGGATTGAATGTCTTGCCCCCATTATCTTGCTAGGCTTGTTGCTCTACAGGAACGGTCCCAATGCAGACTTCAGCGAGAAGTACAAGTACAGTTGGCATAAAGGCTCCAGGTTCCTGCTTCCTATCTCAGAAATTTTGTGTGGGAAACCTGAAATAAACAACCCTTTTGTCCACTGCTCACTGCAGACCAGAAGTCACCAATGGAATGAATGATGGGTTTGTAAGTTTAAAGAAACGCTACGAACTTCAGCAGCTTGATTCAATTCTGTTCTTATGCAGAGCCTTGGAGAATCTTGTCTAATGGTTGAAAGTTCTTCCAGATGGAAAAAATTAATTTGCTGCTTTGTTAAAATTTTCTGGGAGTAAAATCCTCCTGTCAGCCATAATACTGGACTACCTGTACTTCTCAGACAGTTTTGACTTGCTTTTAGATGTCAAGCACTAGAGGGGTATGTGCTGGGAAAGGGGGAGGGAGCTTGTATCCAACTTGTAATTTCCCTTCGTATTTCACACAATTTTTTTCTATGCTAAAAGAGAGAATAGGAAATGGGAGGCAAATTTGAAGGCAGACCTGACTGAACCTGACATTTAGAAAAATGTACCTAGATACTACCGGAATGAACCCAAATTGACTCTTGTCAATTTTTATCAGCTTTGGAATGGAAAGTAAATGAGAAACTTACCCTGCTAACTGTGCTTTTAATATCTTCTATAAAAAGAATCTGAGTCAACTCTGTTCCCTTTTCACAAACTCATTTCAGCTCCCAGTTCTGAATTCCAAGATGAGAATGAAATATGTTGTTTAAGTAAGAAAAAAAAAATCTTCAAAGTCAAAGCAGTGGTTATATAATGAAAACAGAAGCTTAAAGCCAAAAGCCTCCCGTGCATAGAGGTTTATTTTTAAAACATTATGAATTGTTGTCACTCATCAATCAGCATTGAGAGTATATTGAACACCTACAAAAGATCAAAGAACTTCTGTTTTCTGTTAATTCTGCATTTTTACCTTCACTAGTACATCAAATAAATTATTCTTTGGCTTTTTTTTGAATGGGAAATACAGTAATCAGTGCTCTAAAGCTAATCTGATTATGCAGTGTTTTTCAGAGAAGCAGTTCTATCTCTTTTTCACTGAAGATTGGCCAAAAAAATCAATGTTCCTCTCTCATAACTTTAAAATTCAGGAGTATTATCTAATAATCATATTACTGACAAAGCATACTGCACGTCTTTAAAAATATTCAATACAGCAAAATCAAACAAATTGTTTTCTCCTTCTTGAAAGGAGTAAGATGCTGGGGCTGTTAAATTACTGAAGAATTAGTAAAATCCTAATCTTTTTCACGAGCAAATGTTGCAAAAAGCTGCAGGTACAGTAATTTTCTTCTATATTCTTTTGGGGACTTATGCTACGAGTATAAATGATATGAAAATGCAAATTAATTACTAGAGTATTTAAGATCTGCATAACATGCAAGTATTCTTTCGGAGGGAAACTTGCTTTCCTTTCTCATTGCACATCTGGTTTGAATTGTTGTACATAGTTTTGTTTAATATTTATATAAAACACTCTTTAGATTTTGAACTTCATAAAACTTTGCTTATCATGAGAAGTAGGAATTCTGACCTACTTACTTTGTTAAAAAATATTAATATGGTTCAGTAGCATTATTTTATATGTCATAAAATGTGCTTCTGTTTCCCCCAATATATTTCAATGCTTATATTTGTCAAATTTGTGTAAATTAGGGGTTTTCATTATTTAATCAATTCTTTCCTAAATGCATTAATATATTCCAAATGTATTTTTTCAGGGTTTTTTTTCAGTTTTAGAACCAGAAACTTCTTTTTAGGTCAGCATTATTTCTGTTATGTTTGTCTTTCATGTTTCAGGTGCTGATGTGGAAAATACTCAACAAAAGCCTGTTTTATGCAAAACCAGCATAATGTAAAATCATAATGATCCCTCTGGCCAGAAACCCATTGGAATGCTTTGCTCTGGCCACCCTGAAAGAAGAGCTGCTCTTCTCTTCTCCATCCAAAACCGAGCACATCTGCTCTCAGTGAGTGGATGCCCTATTTTGTAGCTGAGGGTTTAATTTCATCACGGAGTTTAACAAAGTACTTCCTGCTCTGAATCAGGTTCCAGCTTTTTCTAGATTCAGATGCTGAAACCATTTTCCTTTTCTACTCCTGGAGTGGTGTATTTTGACAGGGGGAAAACAGTCATCTCTGTTTGCTTATAGAATCATAGAATCACTAGGTTGGAAGAGACCTCTGAGATCACCGAGTCCAACCGTGCCTGTCTCCCTACTAAACCCTGTCCCTAAGGAACCCATACACCCATCTTTTAAACACTTCCAGGGATGATGACTCCACCACCTCCCTGGGCAGCTGTTGCAATCCTTGACCACTCTTTCAGTGAAGAAATTCTTCCTTATCTCCTGTCCTTGGCTGCTAGGGAGGTATCCATTCCAAATAGTCCTGAAGTTTAATTCCATTTTCTTTATTTCATGGTTTTGAAGGTTGTTCCACCTTGAATGGCTAAAATAGCTGCTTGCTATGTGATTCTGATAAAAAGTTACTGATACAGCCTTAGGTTTCACACATGTGATGCGTGATGGTAATTTATCTTATTCCCTATTACCTGTTTAGCATACTGCGGCAGAAGACTGGAAAAGAGTGTTCAGTATCACTGTCTCATGCAAACTGAGCTGACCCAGTATTAAAGGCTCACTGTTGGCCTAAGAGGGGTTAAAGTTTGGAGGAGGGCTGCCAGAAACTTGGCATTTGAAGACTGAAATACTGGCACCCTATTTAGAATCTGAAAAATGAGGGAAATTAAAATATACCAAATATAAATGGAAATAGCAAGAGAAATCGGTGGAGAATACTCATTTTGCATCTGACGCTTTTCACAGCCTGGAGCTGTGCCTCTGGGGTGATCTGCTCATGTGGCGCTTCGCTGAGGGTACTGGTTGGTGGTGCCGAGCCCAAATCTGCCTGTCCCTGCAGGCAGAACCCTCCGTTCCTCTCAGCTCTGCCACTTCCAACATGACAGCGCTCTCTTTACCTTCCACTCTGTGTACTTTAGAAGAAAATGCCTGAGCTGAAACATAGTGCTTTACTTACCCATTGGGAAATAATGAGGAGATCAAGAAAGGTTTAAAGATAACAAAAAGAGCACACTTATCATGGTACTATGTCTAGCCATCACAGGGAGGCGTTGGTACCTATCCTCCTGTCCCTGCTGTCGAGCTTGTCAGGACTGTTTTATCATCTGTGGATACTGTCCTCTATCTTCCCTGAGGGTCAATTGTTTTAGTGCCTTTCACATTCTTTGATCATAGTTTCAGAGTGGGATCTTATCATACTTCAGTCATGTCATACCACAGAAAATGTACTTTAAAATCCTGATGTGTTCTCCTGTCTGTGTGAGTGCTAGCAGTGACATCTATCCGTGTCTGCTTGGGGAGGTTATGCAGGATTTGGATGATAAATATCATTTAGACAGCAGTACCAAAGCCAGCCAAAACACGTATGAAGGGACATTTCGCAGTGCTCGTATATTTCACAGCTGGAATTTCTTTTTCCAACTTCTTTTATTTGTTACGGTTTGGAGTAGTGTATGTTTTATGTTTGCAATAACAAGTAGTTTCTGATATCTGTCCTTCATAAGAATTCCCTTTTGTCCTTGGCTATGGATGCTTTATGCAGGGTATATAGGTATCACCTCAAATAATTGTGAACACAGAAATTGCCAAGTAGAACAGTAGCTCAGCTACTTGGGTATCCTTTTCTTTGGCAGTAGACGGTGCCAGATGCTGCACAAGAAAATAATTTGTTCCAAAACCCCATCTGGGAACAAGCTTATGCCCCGAAGTTCATCGTTTTCACAACATGTGTCCTGTGAAATGTCACATTTCCTTTTTCCACTTATGGTTTTAGAGTTGTGTCAGCTCTGTAAATCATCTTTGCTCATTTGAGTTTCAGGGTTTTCTTAATAGCCTGTGGTTTTCATAGTTTGCACCCTTGATAACCTTGAATACTTTTTGTTAGTTTTTAAAGTGGTTGGTGTCTCAGCAGTGACAGTTTCACACAATAGAGGTCAAGCTTTTACAGTGAATGTTTCTCTTCTGTGCACGTAACACTTAATGTGAAGAAGCTTTTATCTATGCTGACACGCTTCTGTTTTAAGTAGTATGGTGGGCCTAAGACATTTCATGGTGGCAATTCCTGTAGGCATTTACGCTGTTTACTTAGGTAACTACGCTTTTACTTTCCGAGAATTTGCATACTTGCTTTTTGCCAAAACCCCATATGAGTATTTCACACTAAACACAGTTTTAAAAGTTACTTTTGCACTGGTGGAATTATTATGACTTGCTCTTTGTATTTTACTGCGATTCAACAATTGCAAGAGGAATGTAGATCAGAAACAAACCAAGAAAGATGAATCAACCCAACTGAGTTTCACATAGGCTCACCTTGGAGTTTCCCACCTTGAGTGTCCATCTCTTGCCATTGCTAGGGAGGCACCCAGGGGGACCGTCGTCCAAATTAGGATGGATAAATCTGTGCTCAAGTATCCAGTGCTTTGGTCATCAAAATTACTGTACTGTGAAAAAAACAGGAATTCAATGTCCACAGGAGATCTTGCATGACAGATTTCACCAAAGGAAAGTTTGGGAAAATCACAGGCATATGAGAGAATAGTTATCAATTTACATTTGTAGCAAATGCTACCAGAAACTCTCTTAGTATAAGTACAGTACCATAAATAACAGGTGTTTAAAATAAGTGTGCTTACAATTAACATTTGACTGCCTAATAAAAGTCAGTTCCAGTTTGGCATACTGGTTGTGTTTGTGGGGCCAGTTTCTTCTGGAGGCCTAATTTTTTTTAAATCTGTTGAGAAGTTTCAGTGCTTGCCTTAAGAGTTTTTTTTCTCACTAGATTAAAAATTGAGAAATAAACCCAAATATGTAAATATAGTATACCCAAAAGCAAAAAACTAATTTCCAACACAGATGGGTTTCAGGAAGTCCACTGCCAAAGATTTTAAAATTCTTGTGCCAGGGGGCAATTTACTTGCAATAGAAGAAAATGTGTCCAATTACCCTTATGAAATGATGAGGTTTGCTCCCTAATCAACCGTTTGATGGGGTACTTGAAATGAAGATGCAAGCAATGGCTATCTGTTTCTCATGCTCTTGAGAGAGACTGTGTGTTGTTTCCCTACGTCCCCAAAATATGACAAAAATAAGTAAAAAGGATCATAACTTGACAAACAGTATGCTGCAGGTAAAAACTAGCAACATGGTTTTTTCTATCTGTGCTGTACAGTCACTAAAAATTAACCTTTCCAGACAAGGTGACACTATAAGGAGCGTTTCACTCCGTTCCAGAATCTTCTGGATTTGCTGACTGAAGTCAGCCCTGGCCAGTTTAATATCAGACTTCCCTGCAGTCAGGAAATGGTGGTACAGAAGTGTTTACATGGGTAAAGGTGTTCAGTGGGTGTGTGAGTAATATCTGATATGCTCTGGGACTTCCCTTCCCTCAGTGACGTGATTCTCGCTTAGCTTCTCTGTTGCTCATCTGTTTCGCGCTCAGGACATTCCCATGCAGGTAGAGATTCTTTACAAGTTTATTCTGATGAAAGATGAATAAGTGAAGCTGGCCTTCACGCTGTCAGTCTGTGTCTCTCTTAGTTCAACATCCCCGTTGCTACTATGATTTTTAGTGCTTTGATCCTGACATTGAAACTCCGTTTTTTTTAAAGCGTCAGTCCTTCTATCGAAAATCCATAGATATCAAAAGGGAGCACGTAACACAAAAAAGTTTTCATATTGATTTCTTTGTAGAAATCATCAAGTGCCCACACTACAGCTTTGTTCAGACTTAAGGAAAGCACAGAGCAATCGTAGGGTTGGAGAAGAGGTTGTCAAGCTGCCACCAACATTAACAGCCCCAAGGCTGCAGCTGATACACACTTACCTGCCTGTTCTTACTGATGGAATGAAAAACATCACTAAGGGATATCTATGTCCTAAAACCACCTCTGATTTTGAATCCTGTAGGGGCCTGATCAAGCTAATTAGACCTTCTTTAATTTTACCTGTCTATCATGCATTGTCGTTCGGCATTAGTCTCATAGGAATGTTTTGACTGTTAATTAGCAAAACATTGTGGCATCAGAAAGGACTCCACAACAGTGAGGAGAAAAACTTACAGAAAATGGAACAGAACTGAGAGCAGAAAAAAAGAGGACAGAAGAGGAGGGACAGAAATCAAACGTATGAAAGGGCCCAAGGGGAAAGGACAAGTGGAGCCCAGAGGGCAGCGTAATTCTAATAGAAGGTGAATGAGAGGCCAGAAAAGATTCGTCTTTCAAGTAAAGACTTATCTCATTGGGAAGAAATGAAGGAAGAAATGGTGTTATAAAGGTGCCCTGCGTGAGCTAAGATTTCCAGTACATTGTGATTTCAAAAGTTTATTATTATTCTTTGTCAGGTTTCTGCAATAAGGTTACTTTGCCTAATTTTACTATATTGATGTATTTGCATATTCGGTTTGTTCTAAAATAATTGCAGGAAAATAGAATAGGAAACAGACCTAAAAGTACAATATACTTAAAATTTTCCTATTGAATAATGTTTCTTACAGGTAGGTCCCACAAATCAAACATTTATCAGAAATTATCTCTGTATTTGTTTAAACCTAGAATAATTTAGTTTGGAATTTTATTCCCCCTGCTCTGATTTAATTTCATAGAGAAGTTCTCCTACATTTTTTATACTGATCAGTGTTAGAAAAATAAATGTGATGGAAAGATAAAATTAAAATTGCTGATGAGTGTCTGAACTCAGACAGTTATCTGAAACAGGCAATAAAAAGTTGAGAAGGAAATCCTTTATTTTATTAAACTCCCGTAGGATAGACCTGATCCAGAATACGTATTGAAACATTTCAAGTCTACAAAAACACTGCAGAAACCAATGAAAACTGGTTATTTGGTACTTAGCTTAAAGAAGGATTCCTTGTATATTCCTCTGTAGTTCAATTTGTCATTTCATTGAGTCTACTGGCATTATGATTTAAGAGTCTGACAAACACATTAACCTCTTAATAACAATTTCCTCAAATTCCTCTTTCAAACCTCTCTCTTTGATAGGACTAGAACACACAGTAAATCTTGTTTCATTTTCATTTTTCTTCACTCACCGTCTAAACTTGATTCATTTATTTTTGTCTGAACCTAATAGGGCAGCCTGTTGAAAGATGACTGGGGTGGTTATCTAAATAGACAGAAGAAAATTCAAGTTTCACCTGGCTAGGCTCACTAGGCTTGTGTCCAAGTGACAGTCAGAAGGAAAGTTTCCCTTTGATTAATAGAAACAAAGGACTCTCCAGCCAATTTTAAAGACTGAACGTTTGTAGCCTTTAAAAAGGCAAATTACCAATGTCATAAAATATAATTAAATATTGTAAGATCTCAAAAAATCCCCTACTAACTTCAGTGAAAAGCTTTCATTCTATTAAACATCTCCCACCTCTTGATTTGGGTTTTACCAGTGCAAGCTATAACCAATTTATGAAATCATAACCGTAACCCAAACTTGCATACGCGGGGTACATCCTTCATCTTTTCTAAGCACCCAGATGCAATCAGTAAAAGAATTAAACTAGCAAATAAATTTTTCATGGTAGGTTTAAATCAAGACCAGAAATGTTTTGTAAGGCATTCTGTATTCAAATGTCAAAGTAAATTATTACAGTGGCTCCCTTCTTTATAGTCTACCACTTCAGAAAATGTACCACAGATTCCAAAATCAGAAGAACTAGGCAAATGACAGTTGTTTAACAACCAGAATGGGTAGACACCCAAAGGAAGATTTAACGCTTATTTGTTGGTGAGACATTTTTCAGGAAAACTTGAGCTGTGCTGAAAAAAATTTTTCAGACTTCCTGGAATTAATCCCCTCTGTGAGTGCTCCACCTTCCCACACAAAAACTGAACTGCTACAGCTCATGTTTCCGCTGGAATTTAGGGCAGCTAGTGGTAATCTGTTAATGTGCCCTCATCACGGCAAATTATTGTGAAGTTCACGTAGTAGTATATGGTTCAAAAAGGTTTTGCTCCAAGAGAAAGCAGGTGGACTTGCGTAGCTCCCTTTGCTAATAAAATTGTCATTGGCTTGTGAAAGTTTAAAGATCTGTCCTCTCTCACTTGATCTGCAAAAGAACATTGTACTGTCCTATAAGGAATATGTTTCAAGGGGAGTGCAAGAAAGCTTGTTCTTCTTTATAGAGTAACAATTATTTCATGTCCTTAAACATTTCTTTCTTACTGTGGCACCAAATTTGACCTTAATTTGACTCCTAGCGATGACATTATAAAATATGCATTTGATAGCAGGTATTTAGACTACAAACTGCTAAAATTTTAAGAGACTATAGCAGATGGCATCAGATTATTTCCTAAATTTTCATCTGCTAATGTGGAAAGATTTTCATTCAGACCTTTTCTGCATACAGAAATCTGAGTCAGTACAGCAGCTAGCTCATGCAACAATTTTCCATGGATGATGCTGGAAAGGTGCTATACAACTCAATAAGAGGAGCCATTTGAAACACTGGCAGGCAGCCTCCGCGACTGAAATACATGCCTCTCGAGTGTAACGTGTTCAGCATTACGGTAGAGAGAGATTATACGCTACCAAAATTAGAGACAGAAGTGGTGTAACCTATTCACATGGGTAATGTGAGAAATAATTATTTAATGCTCATGAAGAAGACAGAAAATTAAAAGTGCTCTAGTGTGATTGCTATCAAAAATCTTTACAATTTGACTTTGCAATTAGATTATGTTATCACAGTATTCCCCTTTTGCTCAGTATAGGAACATCTAGAGAATATTACAAATCCAGGATTGCAGCAATGGCATTAATTACTTGCAAATGCAATTCAGAAAAACAATACTGGTGATCTCTGGTGATCCTGAAGTGCCTATTTACTAGAGTTAAGGACTGAAAATATTGCATTTTAGAATATTATTTTATATATCAATTACAAATAATGTTAGCATATCTTACATTTCAGACATTTCTAGTTGCCTTGGTGTAGATGGGAATGATCACATTAGGAAATGTTGGCCTCATTTAAAGCAGCATTAAAATACCCTTTGACTTTACCAGACAAAGTTTCATCCTTAGTCACTTGCAAAAAGCTGTAGAGGGAGTAACTGTCACAGAAGAGACAGAATCAGAACTCATGAGTATTCTGCTTAGAAATGTGCAGAATATTTCCGGTGTAATTCAGAATTCTTTAAAACCTTCCAGTTATCAAGCAAAGACCTGAAAGTACATGGATTTTGAAATAAAGGAATGCATGACACCTTAAAAAGTACTCGTGTTTTCAAACAAAAACTTTTTACTTTTATTTTTACCTTCCACAATTTTATTTCTATGCAAAACATGGAAGCCTGGAGTGAAATAAAGATCTTAGTGATTTTCACATTGTTCAAATGTTAGTTGCTGTATGCGATCACAGGGCCATGACTTTTTCTTACTTTAAACGGATTCAGAGCCCTGCACTTGAGTTCATAGTTTTTCTAAGTGATTATTTACCTTAAACTTTACTTTTCTTTATTCCACCACTACCCAGCACAAAACCAGTAAATTCGAGACGTAGCACGTGTGCTTTGTGACACGATCCAGGCACTGAACAGTGGAAGACAAATCTGTAGGATCTGTACACATTGTGTGCTTTGTAGTCCAAATAGGAGTCTGCTGGTTTTCGTTTTTTTCAAGTAATTGAGCTATACAATTGAGTATACAAAGGCAGATAAACACTGGGCTGTTAACATTTCATAAAAGAGGTTCTACTGGCACCCTGAATGGTAAAACACAAATGAAAAGTGTGAATGCAACTTAAGGAACCCAGAGAGGGGGGAGGAAAGGGGAACAAGCATGAATTACTTCTGTATTTTTAGATGATAGTATTCATGGTTATTTTTGCAATACTAAGAGTCTGAAACATTTGGAGTAACTCTATTGACATTTCACTGGTAGTGCCAAGGCCCAGGCACAGCTGCTTGGATTCTGTAACCCACAAACAATGTTATTTCTCTCTCAGAGGTTTCCTGCTCTGCAAAATTGCTGTGCGTATTTCTTCGGGGTGATGTTTGTGTCCATCCAGTTTCCAGTGGCTCCTAACAACTTATTTATCAGAGGTTGCCAGGCAGGATTAGGGCTTGTTAAGACCATGACATGGCCTTCACAGCTTGTTTGTGGCTGCCAACTGCCAGGAAACACCTTGGAGAGCATTAGCTGGCGTGGCAGGGTGGGGAGGTGAAGGGCTGTGATGATTTGTTGGTGGGAGATATTTGCCCTTTCGTGTGTTGACTCCCTGTAATCTCCAGTATTTAGAGAGGTGTTGTGGCTGGGTATGGGACTCATTCATCTAAACACTGTCCACACATATGTAATTACGCTCACAGGAACTTGTACTGTTATATGAATGAAATTAAACATTATAGTAATGATTGTCTAATAACACACAGGTTCCCATGATACTTAGAGTATTAAATTGCAGATGAGAGTTCCTCAGGGAGACACAGTGCCCGGTGCCTACGGGCTGCGCACCCATTTGCTCCTCAGGGAGGAAAAAGCCCTACCCGATGTATTGTATTGCTGTAGCTTGACTTTGCTGTGGGTGCTCCAGAATTACTGTGCAATACTTTCTAGGACCAGCAACGAGTTCGTTTCAGTCAGTCTCCATTCGAAACCTAGTTAGAGAATTATGCACTTCAGTAATGCTTAATGTGTATTGTTAGTGGCTTCTGGTTGTTACAGAGAGGGGGGTTTTCTCAACAGTAGCAATGTTACCAATAACAGCAGTATAAGCCTAACCTTAAATTAAGTAAAAACATGAACACAGGAGAGTATCAACATTTTTGCCTACCAAGCTGAAATAGTCTTTGCTGTACTTTGTTAAACAGACCTTTAACGCCGTATTTCAAATGACCAAATGAGTAGATATTTTTCAAGAAATAGTTTATGATTTTGACCTCTTTGGCTCCTGTGCTATCAGTTTGCTTGAGTAGCTCGTCTACCCACCCTCTAGACTGTGTAACAAGACTTTACTGCTTAAAGAAAACTTAAAACAGCTTAAGAATTGAGAATAAGGTCGGACCTATCAAGAGCATAAGAAAGGCAAAATTTTTACAAGTCCCTGAAACTGGTGGTTGCGTTACGGCATTGCACGTATAATCTGCAATTTCTGTGGTGTGTATACAGTGGCTTTCTTAAATATACTGCAAACAACAATCTAGCACATCTAGGACACTGAATTTTTCTGATGCTTCTTTTCAAGTTTCTTATTGAAGAAGAAAGGATTGAGCATGTATATATAATTAATGCATGAGCAGTCTGATAATAATAGACGAACTTTCTGTTCACCCTTTGTGTATTTACATACATTAAGCATTCACACAAAGAGGCAAAACTAGAGAGAAAATTATTCTTAATATTGTACAGTTTGATTATCTTCTGAGTCACCTTTAAGTATTTTAGCCAAATGCTAAATAGTTATATTTAGCACATAACTTCAATTTGGTTTCTGTTTGCAGTTATCTTTCAGTTTGTTGCTGAGATGATGTAGGATGTAAGGAGATCCTGGGGACAGGAATGCAGTGGGAAAGTTATGCCTTCAAAAGTTGATGATGTATAGAAAAGAAATTTACACTTTAAAATGTTCCTGTTCTCACAATGCATCCGCACTTTATGCAGTTTTTACAGTCTTAAATTCGATCTGCCAAATAATTCAACTCCTTCTGAGCCACTCTAAAAAAATCATGCTCATCTTTAAACAGATGCTGAAGGTTGAAAAATTTGCTATGTGCAACTAAAAAATATCCAACGTGAAATTTTCAAACCTTCACATAAAAAAATGAAAAAGCGTGCATGCATGGTGTGCACATAAGACAACGTGCTCACGTGGGGCTGAGAAAGGTCGGTGCTGAAACAACCTGCAAATGGCAGCTGTCTGTAGAATATGTGACACCATGCTTACGAGGAGAATCGATGAAGTTGTGGACCACAGAGCACTAAAAATACAACTGCGAAGTGCTATGGCCCACTCAGGTGCACTCAGATGGGGGAGGGGGTGTGTACGTATCTACGCACGCTCCCGGGGAAGCAGAAGTGAGCTGTGCTCTGGAAGGCGAGCAGCCACGCCGGCACAAAGCGCCCCAGCGAGACAGGTACCACCAGGCAACTGCGAAGCTGTCCTAATGGCAAAGGGCAACGTGCAGGTCCACGTTGGAGATCCCAAACCTGGAGCAGAACCATCCTACCAGAAAAGCTTCCAGATTGGTTACCTTTGTGTTTGACCTGCAGTAACAGCTATTTAAAATCTCACGGGACGCTAATTCCAGCAATGTTTATGGTTTTCAGCTGCTGAAATCATGTCCATTTCTATGTGCCAAGCTAGCCTGCATTTTTTCTATGAATATCTGGATTGCTGTAGGCATCAGCCGTATTGTTATGTGTTTAGTATACTCTGTAACTAGCAGCAGCACTTACCCACCATAAATGTCTGTGCTTTGATTGCATTATAAATAATCAGTATTTCATTATTATTTTTTACTGCACATTAACACATGAGAAAGTAACTCTCTCCCCCTTTCAGGCAATCGTGGTATTTTAATGTTTCAAGCAAGCACATTAGCCAACATGCCTACAGTATTTATTTAATGATAAAAATACAGGAAAAATGGAATGGCACATAGTCATAATTTGCTAATATTGTATTACAGAGCATTTTGGCTCAAGGATTTTGCTATTCTTGAGTCAAGCAAAGTGTTTACTATTTATTTATTTCTTCATTTGCTTTCTCTGAGACTCTTATTAATTGTTAAATGTTAGGCAGGATGTTTACAACAAGTAACAAAAAGAGGTAAAAAATTGAATTGCATTGGAATACCCCCCAGCAATTTGGCTAATGTAAATTAATCGCTAAGCAATCCTTTAATGGACCAAGAACGAAAATTAAATATTGCTTTGTGAACTGCTTAGTCTTCCAAAGCTTTTGGATAAGGTTTAAAGTGTGTTATTTCACCTCTTCCCTAAGGGAAAAGAAGCAGTTTTCAGATACCCTGAAAGAAAGATAGTCTGGAGAATACCTCTAGACTATTCTGGGAAACACTAAGAGACACTAAAATGAAAAAGAAAAAAAAAGGAAAAAAACAAACCCAAAACATTGTCAGAGGGTTTGAACTGGGGTTTAAGACAATACTTGGAGAGATTTCAGCGCACACAGTAAGATCTGTAACAGTATTAGCATTATTTTTTTAAGTTTTTTTTTAAGCTTCAGATTTGTTCAATTTTTTCCAGTCATTTTACATTTTTGTTTGTTGTATAGATATCCTGACACAAACAGAGCCTTTCCTTCTAAATGACCAACTTGTATTTCCTGTCTGCTTATTTTGTAAGATGTAGGGCGAGGGTGAGGTGCCGCTGTAGGAAAGAAACCTGCATAGACCCAAGAAAACTTTGCAGCAGTTTGTTTCTGTTGGTCAGTTCCTGCCCTGAAATGTTTGATCAAGGATTTATGTGATCAAACTGGCACCAGCCACTTCTTTTTGCAGTCTAGTTCTCTTCATTTAATGTTTATTTTTCGTAAGTATCTGTTCATTGATATTAATTATTTGCATAGTAGAGCCACCAGAACATGTGGGCCTTACTTCGAACTTGCACGTATCCCCACAGCTCTTTGGGCACTTGAGATTGTCTCAAAACTACAAAACTACTTTAGGCTCAACATTAGGAAGAAGTTCTTTACTGAGAGGGTGATTGGCCATTGGAATGCGCTGCCCGTGGAGGTGGTGGAGTCACCGTCCCTGGAGGTGTTTAAGGAGAGACTGGATGAGGCTCTTTGTGCCATGGTGTAATTGATGAGTAGGAGTAGGTGTAGGTGTTGGGTCATAGGTTGGACTCGATGATCTCAGAGGTCTTTTCCAACCTTATGATACTGTGATACTGTGATAATTAGACGCATATTTCCAAAGGGCTCTGGCTTTTCTTGCTCCGTAAGCTGTGTGTGTGTGAAGGTTCATTTCACTTTCCCAAAAGTGGGGATGGCTGGATGAATAAATGTTTGTGAGCAATGTGAATTTCTGGGGTTTATTGAAACATATTCCTGAATACTTTCTTTTCAGCCCTCACGTATACTTTTTGCTGGTTCTGGATATGGAGTGGGTGCTTAAAGTTGGACTTGCCTTAATTAATTAGGATATGAAAGCAGCCCACAAAATACATTATAGACACAATTACAGAACGTCAGAAAAGAAACTTAAGAAGAAAGCAAACAAGCGAGGTCAGTATGAGACCAGTGGGACACAGTTTAGCATCTCCTTCAAAGGCGTCTGCACAGTGTGTGTTGTTCTTCTGTGTAATGACTGAAGGGACTAAAATGCTACCCAGATACGGGAACGCTGCCTGAGCTCTGAAGGAGGGTTAGGATGCATGAATCAGTGACACACAGTAAACGAGAAATGGAGTGAGACTGCCTGGGTTTGATGAGAGCATTAGAGTGAAGTGATAAATTGAGCTGATATTACTGAGGTAGGGAAAGCTTTATATCATGAAAGAATGGGTAGACAAGGAGATAAAACAACACTATGCTTTGTGTCAACAAGAAACGTGAAATGTGTGAGGACGTGCATGGAATTCTAAAAAAGAATGAACGAGTTTTTTCACCAGCACAGTGGTCTTTGCATAGATTCTGTTGTTTGCTGCTTGTTGTAAGATTCAGTATATACTGTCTTTCTTATGCTTTCCTTATATGCTTTTTGTAACGTATGGTGACTTATTGAAATCCCTGTCCTTCAAACATTTAGTGCTTTGTATCACGATAATGTCTGCGGTGGGAATATGGCAATAGTAAGCAATCGGCCTGAGAAGTGAGAGATTCCTGGTCTGAGTCCCTGTGCTTTAATTTAAAAAGCTCAGGCATCTGAGTGTCATTTTTCTTTTATTGAGAGGATCACATTACAATTAAATAACATACCAGTACTGACTGACTCTGTGCCAAGAAATAGTGCTGTAATGGTCGCTGTGCAGTCTGCATTTTTTTATTTTATGATTGATAAGATGCATCGAGATACAGATGTCTCTGGGTACTCATTGCAGGCAATTAGACCTGGGAGTGGTCTCAAGAGATCCTCCAGTTCATTCTGATATCTCAAGATCAATTAAACAAAAATTGTTCCTGAATAATATTTCTCTAAGTTTAAGCTGTGTTTAAAAGAGGAAAAAACCAAAACCCAAACACATGCACAAAAATAATGTTCTGTTTATTATTTTCAAAAATGTAAATCATTAAATATATAATGAGCAGACAAGAAAAATTGGCTGTTATTTTTGGCTTTTTTGATAACAAACTAACCTGAAAATTGTCTTCCCTCTTTTCTTCTTGTCTTCTTTCCCCTGAAGTTTTGGAAGTCAATTTTCAGCTATTGTGTTTCTGTATATATATTCTCCTCTGATGTTCTGATATCCTCCATCCAACTTTAATTCATTACACTAATTATTCTGAAACATTCAGCATTTTGCTTTAAGTAAAATCGTATTACTTTTCAGATTTCATGATATTTCAAAGTTTTTCCTTAGCTGAATTTTCACCTGGGACTTGCTATATAATTTTTTCTTCAAATTTCCATGAAGCTATTTAGATATTGACAAATGTAAATTATAAACTTGAATATAACTTAGTGAAAATCTGAGATGTCCAATGCATGGACAAATCTATGGGCATCCTTGTTCTATGAGCGGATGTGGAAGCACCACCCAAAATCATCATTAAATAGTTTCCTCATAAGAGCTAGTTTTCACGTGTTCGTATCACTGTTTAACTACTTGCACTGAATTTTTATGTGAAAACTGTCTGCATCAGTCAGAATATACTTTTAAATATGCCAGCAAAAATATTATACATGTGCAGAGTGAGACAAGGAGAAAATATATTGGTTTGCTCAACTAAAAGATGATCTGACATCTCATCATTCCATCCTCAAATATTCCTACATGCAGATGGGAGGAAGAGTAGCTGTTATATCCAAGGTATTATTCTTGAATATTTAATACGAAACTCTCAAATTTCAGTCTACTTCAAAGCATTCTGGTAAATTCAGTTTTCTCAAATTTCATTTTTGCAGAAAACTTTGTAGAAGTTTTATTGGCAGTGGGTACGATTCAGCCCTGGAGCCAAACAAGATTTTCCTGCAATGGCAGCTTTTGATTGTGTGGTTTTTGTCAGGAGAAGAGTTATTGCCCGTAAGCAGGAAAACTGTCCTTCCTGTGTCCTCCATAGCCCCTAAGCAGAGGGGATAAAATGTATGAATTTACCTATTCTTCAGCTGGCAGTAAATATATGAAAAGCAGTGTGAAAGTTTTGGATCCTTTTCTCTAACTGATCCACAGAGAATTTTACAGCAGTTGGACCCATATGAAAGGTTCCAACACCTGCCAGGAAGTTTATGGTTTTAAAGAAGATGGTCTGTAATAAGAGAACTTAAGAGGGTTTTGTTTATGAAGAAAAAAATAATTCTAGGTCAAAGCAAAAGGCTGATCTATCCCGGTATCCTGTGACAGGTAACTGCCTACAAGGGATGCTGAGGCAATAACAGAACAAGAGAAAGCAGTGATGCTCATCTACAAAACTGTCCAATTCTCCAGCAGTTTTTGGCCCATCAACTTCTGTAGAAAGAAAACTGCTTAGATCCCCCGTCTCATTTATTTCAGCAGCTGAATAGCATTCAGTGAATCAGATAGGGTGTTGCAGGAAGAAAAAAGGATGTCCTCATGGTTAGTGACCTGGAGAATTGGTTTTCTTCATGCTCCCGACACGCAGTGATGCTATGCTGGTTACTAAACCCGCACTTGATAAGGGGTTTACCTTAGCTCTGTGTGTTCTGACTTGGGACTGTAATAAATACCGGTGCTGAGACCTCACGGCTGCAACTGAAGTAAATTGCTCTGCCTTGGATATATAAAGTAAAATATAACACTAAATCAAATTTTAGATTTCTGGCATTGCATCTGCTGTCTTGAGAATAGGAATAATAATGTGCACTTATCTCATATAGTTGTTATGAATGTGTTGTGAAGGACCTAAATACTGCATTGATGAGTGTCACAGAAAAGCTCTGAAGAAATTAATCATTTAGTCTATGCATTTTGAATAGCAAACAATGAACAAGACATGACATGATACAGTAAACAGTGAGGATAAAAACATATTGAATAAGCGTCACCAAATGATTTATTCACATCTTGTGCACTGATTGAGGGCATTTTTTTCCGTAGAAATACTAATTCAGGCTTTTATCACAAGAAGACTGTGAACGGAACTGCATGTATGAAAACAACTCATCTGAATCATGATATTTCCTAATTTTAGGTGCCTAATTCTGAAACTTTAGTAATTTGTGCAGTTTATTTTTGGAAGAAGAATGCCTTTGCGAAGTCTGGCCTTGTAGAGCATGTAATTATTTTATACACTTTTTATACACCTTTGCATATGCCTATTGTTTACTATTTGAGCTGTTACATTTATCACATATAGAACCAAATCCTAGGGAGCAATTTTATTGGATGATGATAGGGACATGCAAGTCGTTTAAGACTTTACTAGGCAGTATAGCAACTTTGACATCATTACCAGATTTTCTTCTCAGTGACAGAGAAAAAACCCATTAAATTTATAAACAGATGACTTTTGAGCAGGAAGATACAGATTATTCTGTTATGGGTCTATTACAGTCAAGCAATAATAACAGAGGAGAGTATGATGCTCTATCTGTGTGCAGACAAGTGACTTTCTCTTGTGAATCACACCTAGAAAGAGAACTTAACAGCTTACTGGTATCGTCAGTAGAGCAACATTTTATTGAGTGGGTTTGATGGCTTTTTCACACAAGAAGTGTGAATTTCCCAAAGGTCTAGTGATTTGGAAGGCCCTATTTAGATTTATTCTTATCATTATGTTAGACTTAGTCTGCACCGTGCAGTCAGACCTTAGGCAAGACATGAGCTTTCTGTGGGAAAGCCAGGAGGCTGATGAGATTCAGGAGCTTGTTTGCTGAGGTGCTTTACTCGGGTGGACAGGCATCCAGAGCTGCAGTATTTATTTTTGTAATTGAGAAAAAACAAAACAAAACAAAACAAAACAAAACAAAACAAACAAACAAAAAAACCCCAGAAAAAAACACACAACTGAAGTCCAAGAAAAGAAGAAAAGAAATAATTCTACGTTGAAGTCCCCTGAAGGCAGTGGCCGCCGGCCTCCCCTCTGTTTGCACTGCAGTGTGGAACCCTGCTGGGTTTGCACCATTTTGAAGTCAACTTCAGTGAGAAGGAATATAAGGGTAAATATAGGGGTTTCTTTCACAATAGCACAGATATGTTCGGAAAAGAGCATAGAAATTTGGGTCATGTCTAAAGCAAGCACATAAGTTTATTTTCAAACTATGTTAGCTAACAGTTTTTACCAACACAATAAGCAAGAACCTTTTGCGAGTATACGCGGGATGATTTGTGTTCAAAAGCACGCTCAGCTCCTCGGAGTCATAATAATGTTGATAGACTCAAAGAAGCCATTACCAATCCTTCTTAAATGAACAGTAAAGATTAGCAATAAGAAAATAATTTCATCACTGTATTTGAAAGATAGTTTAACTTTTAATAAAGTGGTTCTCCCTATTGTCTTGTTACTGACTTATGCATTCAGCGACATTTTATAAAAATAGGTTATTGAAGCTTCGTTCAAAAGCTAATGAAGTGAACAACAGCTTTATGTTGACCTCATTAGTCTTTGATCCTTGAATAGTCTTGAAAATTACGTGAAACTCAAAAAGCATCCATCTAATTTCCATTAAATCCTTCTGAGCCCTTCCAGGTGAAAGTGCATCATCTCCAAAGTTATCTTTCCAGAGTTCAGACAGTGAACAGATTCGATTATTATAGCCCAAGTAAAGCTGATGCATATTTGTCTCCTTAACAAGTTAATAAGGATTTAAGGTGATTTTTTGATGACCGTGAAAATCACATATTTTTTTATAAAACTTTAGATTGAATCAGAGCAGCTTGAGGCAACATGTGCTGATGCTGACTATTAGTATTGTAAGCAGTCACTCACAGCAGAACCTGCTCCTCCACTGAGCAGCCAGAGTAAGGGATGCAAAGAGGATGATGGTGTACCAGGGGAGTGGTATGCATCCCATATATTATGAGGATGGGCAGTAATCTTAGCTCAATATTGGACACTATGTTCTTGGCCTAAAAAAATGTAATTGCTGTTACATTTCTGCATTAAATGTATGCAGTTAATATGTTGGGCAACCTGTAAAAAATATTATTGGTAAATCTCAATTAGATATCTCAGTGTTTCAGTACTTCACTTACAATCACAGTTATCTGGACTGAGATTCTTATAGGTGTTTAACAGAATGCTGTTGTGAGTTGAGTAGGAAAGTTATTTGGAAAAATTTGAATCTAAGTGGAAACACAACTGTAAACAAAGTTTGTAGATTAATACTGACACACGCCTGCACGCATGCACATAGGTACAGAAACACTTTACAGCAGGCATTAAGCCAGCCTGCTCACTCACATCCCCCATTCTGATCCACGCTGGTCCTGCTACGCAGTTAATGTGTTCTCCTGAGTCAAAGGGGTTCAAGAGCCCAACAGTAATTGCGAATCATTCTCTCCATAATGTGGAGTACTCAGAATAAACATATTTTTCATTTTTGGTGGTAAACATATCACGTGGCTATAGCCAGAAGACCGTCCTCTTTGGATTTTATTGCCAATTAATCTCTCTCCGATAATTAAATACTGCAATGCTGCAGCAACTGAAAAGGCATTCAGTCAGAACCACTGAATTTTATACATTTTGCATTGCATTTATCTCAAAGAAATTCTGAAGTCCTTGGAGCTACTTTATAATTGTAGTAAACCCTTTCTGCTGTCAAGGAACCTCTATACAGTGATTTCAGTGACTGCTGCAGAGAAAGCTGTTGTAGGTTACTGAGTGCTGCAATGGTAGCAAATAATTTGAAGTGATTAAACTACAAAGTGCTTTATTTGCAAAATATTAGTGTGGAAAATATTTTGTTATACAGTAAAATTTCAAGAGTAAAGCTTCACTTCAGCAATTTGTATAATTTTCTTAGGAAGAAATAAAAATGGAGTTCTTAGCTTGTTTGTCATAAATTAGGAAGGCGTGCTGACTATTAAAAATTAAGCGTTTCTATCATCCATCTGAAGCTCTTCCCATCCAGAAAGTATCCACTAGAGCTGCATAACTTAAATATTTAAAAATAAAATTCCTACCTAGCAATTATAAAAATATCATTAGAATATCGGCAAATATATGTCAGTATGCATTGCATGCCACCCACACCACGCTGAGCGGGAAAGCCTTCCCTGCGGACAAATAATTGCCCTGCTAACAAATAAGCGCAGAGTAGAGCTCTTGCTGGCTTTGAAAGAGAACTACTGAAAAAATAAGCTCAGAACTGCTGAATTCTATGAATAGAACACCTTGCTATTGAAAGCTTCTTCGACTAAGTAATTTGTTTGTTTCCTTTACTTTCTTGGCTTTATTTCCTACCAGACACACTTCATTCCCATTCCCATTGGGAAAATACGGGATAACAGAGGAAAGATATTTTTTTTTCTCCTTTCCCTCCTTCTTCAACCATCCTGTAGATTTTTCTTTGTGTGAGAAAGGACAATTTATCAAGATAGACAAAGATTATCTTCACTTTGGTTAATATATGCATAAGTCTAGGCAAGCTCTAAGGATGTCACTTGTGTTACAGTGCCAAAAAGAAAGCAAAATTTGGTCTTAGACGCATTGAGCGAGGGTGACAAAGAAAGGAAATATAAATAGCGTACTATTGAAAAGATTGTTTAAGGTGAGCTGTGCAGTAAGAGCAGGGCGAGTATTGACAAAGCCAGCAGGTTTTCGTAGAACCCTGGGTAGTTTGCAGAACAACTCAGAGTTTGCTTAGCCTGGAGGTGAAAGGCAGATGCAATTCCCTTTTCTGCCAAAGGGTATTCAAGTTTTCAGCTTGAGAAACTGGGACTGTACGCACTAGCTAGGAGGTAAAGTAAGTCCCAAGGCTTGGTCTTTTTACTTTCACATTGTAAATTGTGATTTACATTTGTTTGAAATGCTTATCCTTTTGTTAATAGCCAGGAATATTTCATTTAATGTTGCTATTTTTTTGGTATTTATTTAATTTTGGTGGGAGGAAAAATCATTCTGATTTGGTTCAAATTTGCTCTATTTTTCATAACAACAAGATAACCCTTTATTACCTGACAAATAAATTTTGAGTTAGAGCCTTTTTTTACTACAATCCAGTCTCACAACATAATCATGGTTTTCAGAAATTCTGCCATAAACAGTGCTCCTGCTCAGAATAGGAATAAATACAAGATGTCACTTGTGAATATCACGTTAATGACGCTTGATATGAGACCATATAAACCTTTGAATCCTTTTCCACTGTGCAAATGAACTTTATTTTTACATACTTTTTTGATTTTATATATTACTCCTTTAATTAAAAATACTTAATGTTTTTCAGTGTAAGTAAGGTTTTAAAAATTTCTACAATACATAAAAATCTTCCAAGTCAACATACACACACATAAATTCATAGTAGATTTGAAAGCAACTTTAGTGCCAGATCTTCCGAACACACACTCGAGTGACTTTAGTTACATGAATTTAACTCAGTGTGGTCAGTGTTACACATCAGCGAGATTAGCCTTGATGCCACATTCCTAAGACTGTCCCTAAAGCACTTGGTAAAAGAAGTTTATGTGTGTTAGATATACTGAAAGAGTGAAGCACTATGGACATGCCACTGTGATTATTGATTGGGGAGAATTGTTTATCCAGGCCAATTTTGTCTGACAGCCATGATATTAATTGATAGGTATACATGTGATAAGAGATAGGGAAGCTGTACTGTAACGTAATCTGTTGCTGCCCTATATTTGCCTTAAACAACTCTACTGTAGCTTCCAACTCTGTTAAAGTCTAAAATTTTGCTCTTGGTTGTAACTGTGTAATTCCCTAAATGTTACTAGAGCTGTCTTGCATTAGCAGAGAAGTTTCTCTGTGTCCATATGTGACCACAGGGAAATGAACAACTGCGGCACAAACACGCTTGTGTGTTTCCTCATATGCATTTTGAAATATAAAAAAATGTCAAAAAATAGAAATATTTATTATACAGGCAAAGAAACTGGGAGAGCACTTGGAAAGTAAATGGAAGGAATACAAGGTATGTATGCAATAGCTGTATAGATAAGGAATAAAGAATTAAGAGTTAAATTCTCTCCTGAAAGAATTATACAGGGTAGAGAGGTTAAAGGCTAATCTCACCTCCACTGAAGTTAACGGCACGGCATCCATTAACTTTAATAGTTAGCCTGAAAAGTACTTAACTATAGTAGGATAAAATAATGAAATTATGATTATTAAAGAAGAAAATACAGTGCAGAAGGATATTGACAGTGTAAATACACTGGTATGAAATGAAGGGGGAAAAGAATATAAAGTATTTTCAATTATCATTCCTGTTTTGGAAATAGAAGACAGTAGAAGGGAAGGAAAAAAAAAAGAAGAGTAGAGAGGTTGACGTTTATGCTGAAGGACGATACATGACAGAAGGAGTAAGATTCAACAGTTTCAGGTTGATATCTAGTAGAAAATTTCTTTACAAATACCTGTATAGCAGATATACATTTAAGACCAAGAGGAAATTAGTGCATCCACCACAGGAACAAAATATAAAACTTAATATATAATATACAAATAATAAAATAAAACCAAGATACTAGGAATTTATATCATATATACAAATATATATATATCCACAAATATACATATACACACACAGTTTTGCAGCTTAGATTTGCTTCTGAATTGCAATGTGGTCTTTAGCAAATAACATAACCTCTGCTGGACTTGGATCCCTAACAATATTTATCCATTTCATACATTAAATATTAATGTTGTTCAGTGGTTTGAAGAGAGTGCTAGAAGAATACTTGTTTGTTTTTTGATCATATTCCCAAACCTAGAAGAAAGTTGCACTCTTCAATATTTTTCCTACAGCCAAAGAAAGCGTGCTGCTATTACGTGAAGCAGAAATAAACAGCACTGTTTCATTCAATTAACTGTTCCCTTTTAGTAGTATTTTTAATTCATGTGAGTTAATGCTGATAGAAAATAAAAACATTGAGAATTACTTTGCTCTTTTCTATCCCAAATAAAAATGCCCCTCGAGTGAACTGCTCAGTAAATGCTTCAGTACCTACACCTATTTGGCTATCTTATATCTATTCGAGAGCTTCCACTTGTTACGATTTCTTGAATGTTTTTACACTTCATCTGCTTTCCACTGCAATCCCATTTATGCCAAATCTTTGATTTCAAAGGCAAATAGACTTTGCATTCTATCCCCCTTTCTTGCCCACTGAATCAATTTCTCAATGTACGTATGGATAGATTTTCTTTATCCATAATGAATACACATTTGATTTTATTTTCTTAAAGTGTCTGTGCTTTCACAAATACACCTTTTTGTAAATGAAGGAGTTTTTTTCTTAAATATTTAACTTTTAATTTGCTAAAAATATGTATTGTGAAAGCAGCCTTTCACAAAAGTTGTACAAAGGTTTCTTTTTCCTGTTTCTAAATGTTCTTCCCCAAGAAATATTTGCATTAATACAAGGGGAAAAATGGTGTCTTAATTTTGACAGATGGGCTGCATGAAGCAAACAAAACCCAGTTATTTTAAAAACAGCTAATAACCAAAACAAACATGCAGCATAGGTCAGGAATTCTCAGATGGTTCATTTTTATTTCATAAAAGAGTAGGAAACTGTCAAGGCAAATTCAAAGAGATTTTGAAAATGGAAGGTCTGACTCCACTTTGATTTACATTTTACCAAGCAGAGGCTTGAAATTTGGCAGGAGGAGGGAAATCTTTGTGTCAGAAATAGGTGTTTTGCCGTTTCTATGAAAAGCCATCCATATTCGGCAAAATACCAAGCTTTAGAAAATATTCTGCTCGTGTTTAGAAGAGAATTTTTAGATGTGAATAGGAAATATAGGACTCAGAAGTTTCCCTGTTCACTGCCTGGGCAACTCATGTTGCCTTGAGCTGCCCAGTTCCTGTTGCTCTTGAGCGGTTGGCCGTACCTCACCTCAGAGCTGTTGCTCCCAACTGCAACATGGTGTTGAACCCGTCACGCCTTCCCAAGAGCTGCTCAAAAAGGAAGAGAAAGACAGTTCTTAGGTGTGTTTCATAACATTGGTTTGGTGATTTTTTCTTCTTAGACCACAAATCCACGATGGTGAGAGAATTATGCACCGAGAGTACGTGCTTGTAAGGCAGGGAGGGAAGATAGTTCTTCGTGTGACGCATAGACCATTTATTTTAGTAGGCTGTGCTGACAGAGGGGCTGAAGTCCTTTTAGCTATGAAAATTAAAGAAGACAATCTTGAAGCTTTCTTAGAACTTTCAAGTGATTTCTCTGTGGCAAAGTCAGTATGACCGGAAGTGATGTGATCTTCAACAGGTAATAACGCATTTTTTAAAATATTATCCACACCAGAAGAAAATGTGTCACCTTTATAAAATAGGCAAAGCATCCTCCTTCAGATCACATCTTGAAAAAAAACTTTACAAAACGTGTTATGTGGCTTTCTTTCTAATGCCTTTTTGTTATTCTGTGCTCCAAAAGGCAAAAGAAGTGGTCGGTGTATTAGGGTAGGACTTTGCGACACTGAGTTCAGTGCCCTATCGTGCCGTTGGTGTTCTGTGGGAACCTGAAACAAACTGGTGTTATCTCATCTGTGCTTTGGCTTGCCGTCCATGAAATAGTTAACTCTTAGTTACCTCGAGTACTACTAGGAGATTAAATCTATAGCTATATTCTCACATAAAGGTACCAGACAGGTCCTTGGATAAAAAAAACAGAAGTAATCAACCCTTTCATAATCATATGAAAGATATTCTGCAATAAAACTGACATAATTTTTATAATCAACTTATTTAAGTGCATATTCTAGTTCTGTTATTAAAAGAACATAGATTATATCATGGCAAGAAACAATACCGTAATTATACCAGTGGGCTAAGATTGCTACTCAGACTTTTCAAGAAGTTTTGTAGACATGGAAGGAAAGAACAAGGTTGCTGGTGAATTATCTCAGATACTGATACAAACAAACCAAATGTTTTACAGAAGTAGATACAGCTCCCTCCACTACAACAGAATAGGAAAGGCTTTGCCACAAAAAAATAAATTACCTTTGCTTCCATTTAAAAAACATGAATAAAAAAAGAAAAAATTAAAAATACTGTTTAATTACAAAATAAAAACCTAAATTACTTACATTTCTAATCTATCATCTGCTTGCTGTGAAAATAAATCCTTGAATGTCTGCATCAAAATTGTATGATGTGCCACAGACTTTCCCTCTGATATTTTTTCCCAACCAATTTGAAGGAAAAAAGCAAGAGGAATAGTTCTTTCCTCAAACATGGACTATAATTTGTACTCCTTAAACTCCTACAATGTGGCCAGCTTCTAGTACCTTGTTAATCAAAATACATTTGAGTCATCCAGACAGCTCCTTAATCCTCTAGAACATATTTAATCAGCAGGCAACTTTACTAAGCAGTAGCTGACTAACAAACATTTAAGAAAGCTGGCCAGATTGTTTGCTATGACAAATGGAAAATACACAATATTTTCATCAGGCTCGCATCTCTTTTTCTCTGTAATTAAAAAAAATAAAACATAACAAACCCTGCATTCACCTTTAGTGATGATTTATTATATGTAACAGAGTGGAAATACATAATTTTCTAAATGTTGTCCGATCTTACGAGTGTGTATTTCAAATTTGTTGAGCTCTGCCATTACACCTGTCAAGCAAAGAGATTTTGCCGAGCTGGTTTCAGATTGTCAAGCAAGGAGGGATAGGGAGACAGTAACTTGATGCTGGTTCATGTGTGGTTCAGAGACCTAAACCCAAGATCTTATAAAACCACGTCCATCTGCGCTGAGTTTGTGGTAGTACCTAGGTGGTATTCCAGAGTCTGACTGTAAGCCTCCTTCTTACCACGCTCGCATGTCCTTTCTTTAATACGATACTAAAATTCATAGAAACAAAACAAGATTTTTTTTTTTTCCTTCTTTCAAACCAAAAACCTTTTGTGTGCTTCTGTCTCCCTGTATCAAAGGACAGGGCAAGACGTTATTTCAGTATCCTATGCAGAAACCAACCTTCCTGCTATCTGTCCTCATCAAAGTCATTCTCATAGTGACTCGGGAGTACGTGTCACCGACTTCTCCCAAAGTGCAATGAGCCCATTCATGTGGAACGGATTCCCTCAGCTGCTCGAGTCTCACTCAAATCTAGTAGCTAAAATTGAATCACTT
Source organism: Neomorphus geoffroyi (assembly GCA_033558235.1). NCBI lineage: Eukaryota > Metazoa > Chordata > Aves > Cuculiformes > Neomorphidae > Neomorphus > Neomorphus geoffroyi. The sequence continues at coordinate 6,309,592 of JAUMJM010000045.1, read as the reverse complement.
TTTAGTGTGCTGCTTGCCCTCGTGTACAAAGTACTGCCTGCCAACTTCTGAAATACAGCATTTGTTCCGCTTCCAAGCTAAATTCATGCTGTTGACAGCTGATGGATATGTTTCATGTGTAGAGCTTAATTGGATAAACTGTGGTTTTGATTTTTAGAATGCTTATGAATTTTAGTTAACTGTTAAAACTGGAGGAAAACAGATTAGGTATTCCAGTGACTGTTATTATTGCTACTAAAAATAAGTTTAACATTAATTTCTTTATGGGCTCCTAAGCTGTTTAAAACAGGCTTTCTGATTATATTCAAGGCAGGACAGGGAAATATAGTACAATTCACTATTTTTGTCATTATGTATTCTGAGAAAACAGGTATCTTTGCACCTTCAAAGACTAGAAATCAATAATAATAATAATAATAATTATTATTATTATTATGTCCAGTAATACATCTTACGGACAGGTTATCTCCATTTCCTGATACATTCATTTACTTTTCTTTTCAGTTCTTTTCCTGCCTTTTCCCCAACACTTTTAAGATTCAGCTGGACAGGGTGCTGGGCCATCTTGTCTAGACTGTGCTTTTTTTGTCAAGAAAGGCTGGACAAGATGATCCTGAGGTCCCTTCCCACCTGGTGATCTAGGATTGTACAATCCTACGATTTTGAGAGATTTCTGCTGAGGTTATGTTTTGGATCCGGTCTCTCCACTTTGCCATATTATTGTACATAGAAGGAATATAGAGGGAAATATAAGGCAAGTTTTATTCCTTGGGTTTTCAGGGTGGGGTAGGTGGGGTGTACATATTACTTCCTGGCTGAAACGCTCCTCTTTAGAGCTGCTGGCTGCCAGTAGGCGTAGGCTTAGCCAAAAGCCTTTCACATTCTACTCATCAGCAAAGAAAAAGTAAGAGATAATATTCATCCTCAGGGGCAGTTTATACCCACTGCATATATTTTACTGTGTTTTGGGGAAGGGGAGAGGGTGTTGTGTTCAGAGTTCTGGGTTTGCAGCTCATGCACATGCGCATGCATCTAAAATTGTAAAGTGGCATTCAGCTGCACTGATGTTAAACTCAAAAAATGTGTTTAGAAGTCTGTAATGTGTCATTTGATGCTGATTTTTATACGAGATAATGTGTGTATGCTAATTCTATTGATGTGTGATGGATTTATTGAACTAAAATGCTTCCATACATGAGGATTTTTTCAGTGAAATTATTTTGCTGTCTTGTCAAATAGAGGAAATTTTGTTTGAAATGGGAGATCTTGCCTCTTACTATTTCACATCTATCCAAACAATGTAAGTCCATTATTGCTTGTGCATCCAGCAATCTCTCATTACCACACGATACAGGTAAATCCCAGTCACATATATTACTTTGTATCTGGAGTAGTGTTCTGCATAAGAGACACTTCTGACATCCTGAAGAGATTAGCTGTGCTGAATGACTGCAAATCATCATTAATTAATGAGGAGTGCCTTAGCAAAGTCAGTAGGGGTTCCTTCACATTTATCTATGTTTTTTCTAGGAGAAGAAACTCTTATGTTTTTCCTACCAGAACTATCTTGCTGCCTCTAGTTAGCAGCAGAAAAAGCAGAAGCTCATCCTGATTCCTCGTGACCGAAACAAATTTTAGCTCAAGAAGCCTCATAAAGTTGTGATTTCAGCATTCCGAAATTGGCAATTTTAATTTTGATAAGTGTGTTCTACAAGTGCTTTAATTTGGAGCAGGATAGAGGTAGGAAAGCCAATATCTTTAAGATGTTAGTTTAAGGAGTAAGGTTAGTTGTTATTACAGTCTTTAGCTGAACTTTAATGTCTTGTAGGGAATCTAGAACTCTGGGCTACTTGTTTTTCCCGTGTGAATATGGAAAACTGCCAAAATTAGCAAACATGAAATTCAGGGGATGGGGAGAAGAGGGGACAATGTCCTATCTTTGCATTCTAGAAAATGAAATGCTATAGGAAAAGGTTTCCTTTGAGTTATTTCATTGTCAGATTTAAAAAAATATGAAGTGATTTTACACCAGGAAAAGGTGAACTCTGTTGTAGAACACTAAATGTGAAAACTCTGTGCAAATGAATGAAAATTTTCTTCCTGGTTGAACATACCACTGGCTTTTACTTTAGCCGTTTCTACCTTTGTGATTACTGATGTCAGTTGTTCAGACGTGTATTCGGAAATTGGTTGGAACAGTTTTACATGATTTGTGTTTATGTAAATTATGGAACAGCCAGGACATCACGCAGTCCTACAGCTGTGTGTCAGGCTTTGCTAGGATAGAAGCTAGGCATGACTTCTGAGTGATATTTTTTTACTAGGCGCGCTCAATTACGTTGCGATAAAGCCTTCTTATAACATGAAACAACCTAACAGCTTGTAGTAAAGTGTATTCGTTATGTTCTCTATTCCAGTAAAAATATAGAGAAAAAAAATAATACTAATTGCTTTGTTATTCCATTCCCCAAGAGCCAAGTTGAGTAACTTCATGGTACTATGCAGCAGCACTCTTGTGTTCTTTTACAACCCTGCCATTTCCACTTTCATTTTTCCTTGTTGCCTCTTAGGCTAAATATGAAATTCTTCATAGGGAGGGGACCATTATTGACTACAGTTTCATATGGTAGGAGACTTGAAATATGTTTATCTTCCAATAGTTTCTTAGTACAAAACACAGCCAGCAAATAAAGTGCTGAGAATTCAAGATATTGGTATAATATCCTATAGAGAGAATGATTTTTGGTTTTTTATGATGTGGATTGACTTTTGGAAATTTCTTTAGAAACCTAATATATTCAGCGGCACTTAGAACAAATGTTTTATTTCATTGCTAAAATATATTTGGCTCTCATAACAAACGTATGCATATTTTTCTTTTAGAATTTCACCATTGTAAGGCCTCACACCTGGGCTTGGGTTTCAATAAAAATTCATGGCCAAAATTTCTAATAAATAAGTTCCTCATTGAATGAAGGAAATAAGAAGCTTTTAATCTGCAGTTCACTTTTTCCTATGTATATATAATATATTAAATATCAACAGTTTTCAGATGACAGCTCTTCATTTGTTCTTCTCAAAATAAAGTTAATGGTATTGGCTGTGTCACTAATTAGTTTGAAAAAAATAGTAATAAGAGAAAAAAGTAGAGTTCCTTTTACTTGGTCTCTGACTTGATGAAATTTCTCTGAGTGTAGCAGTAACAGAGCCTGATTGCTTTGTCTTTAGTTTTCCAACAGTATTGCTGCAGGATGTAGGGACAAAAGAAAATGAATGGAAATTGGGGCAACTGAATAGAAAAAAGGATCCAAAATTGTGCTATGAAGGCCATTTTTTCCCTTGATTTTATGGTGGACTTCAGACTTCGTGGGTTTAAAAGTAAAATAAATTCTGTATGGAGATAAGTTTTGCTGAACGGTGTAAAGCGCTTACCACTTAAGATTCAAAATTCAGGTGCAACGTGGTGCCTAGTGTAACACTGATGGGATTATGTCAAAGGACATCTCATGTGTAGTTCAAAATCCATCACTAACAATTTTTGAGTAGAACTCGATGTTAAAATATTGGGAGACTTTCAGCTGTAAATAGTATTGAATTACTCTGGTAATTCGGTTCTGTAGCTGTGTGATACGTTAAAAAAAAAGGCGACTGCAGTCCATTAAGATCATGTAAAGTATTTCCAAAAGAAATACCGAAGGATGAGAGCCACTGAAGGCATTAATCTTATTTAGAATAGTAGGTACAATCTGGTCATCTTTGTTCACGTAAAATGAATTTAAATGAGAACAGATGGAAAGAAGTGCAATTACTAGGATTAAGCGAACAGTGAATCTATCATAGGAGAAGAAATTAAAGTGTGTTATATAACAGGACCTACCTGTTTAGCCTAGTAAAATGAAGACAGAAGTATACAAGCCATTTTTATAAATAAAGCCAAGCGTTAAACACAAGGAAGGAGAAGAGGCTGTTGCTGAATACTTGGATAGGTGCTTAAAAAAACTGGCATGAACGAATGCAAAATGGAAGCACCAGAAGTCCTTTGGCAGTGTTTTTTGATGCAAGGGTACCCTGGCAGCCAGGAGTTTGGGGTTATTTCCCTTATTTCCAGGGAGGAGCCCGGTTCAAGGCTCCATCTAGCCTGGTACAGTCTGTGTAAGCCAGAGGAATGTGTCACACTGGAGAGACTGGCACAAGTTTTAATAACAGTAGTTGTGTTAATAAATGTCCTCTTTATCACGTTCTCTCAGGTCACGGGTGAACTGCTGAGAGTGTTTTAGCGTTTTTCAATGTTTTGTGAAACATTGGTAGAGTAAGAAAATATTAAGCCAAATATTCAAAAAAAGTGCTAGTAAGCAAATATTAAGGCAAATGAAAATTAAGTGAAATATAGAAATCAACGACGTAGATGCTTCATATGCGACAGTGAAAATAAACTGTTGATGTCATCATTATTTTTTAATGTATTTTTGATACAAAAGCCTCCAGAAGACTGAAAACTATGGATTTAGTTACTATTCTTAAAATGACAACAAACATGAAAGGTTGAAAATTAGAGTCCTGCATGTTTAATATTTTCAGTGTGTTAGCAGAGAACACTAGTTCATGGTTGCCAAAAGGATATGTTTAAAATATTACAACTTAAAGGGCATGAGTAAGCAAGGATTTCTGAAAGGTGAATCATGTTCAGCAAATAAGATTACAAGTGAATGGAAGAGGAAAAAATGCAAGATTTAGTATTTCTCCATTTCCATAAAGCTCTTTCATTTTACCAAAGCTTCATGCAACAGATTCTTGTGTAAACTCTCAGAATGTGAAGCGGATGATTAAGACTTTTAATACTGATAAGGAACCAGAATTGCACAGCATGGCAAGTGCATTTTGGGGAACTGTTGAAGAATAGAATCATTGTCCTTTCTTTGTTGGGATTGTTCTCTTTAATATTTTAATTATTGATTCAGTTTAAAACATGTAAGGCAATAAATATTTCAGGTAGTACTAAAGTGAAGAGATTGTTTAAACGGCAGATGGTTGTAGTTGTTTTACAGTATAATTTTTGATAAATTGAGACCAGGGGGTGGAAAATTAAATGCAATAGATCTAAGTGTTAAGTGATGCTCCTGGGTTGGAATATTACACAAGTGTAGTTGCATTAGATATTGAATTAAGTAATAGTCAGGAAGAAATGCTCAAAGCATGCTTATTGACAGATTCAGCATTAAATGCTTACTTCACTGTGCAGCAGTAATAAAGGCTAACATGTCCAAATGGACTTTAATACGAAATTTTATTTTACAAACCAGTTTATACAGAATAACTATTAGGCCAATTTTCCTTTTTTTTGGTCATATAATTTGTAAGTATATAAATATCAGGGAATAAAACAGAACAAAGAAACACACTGGGTGAAGCTGATAAATCTGGTCTAGAGAGGGGGAAATAATTTAATACACAGAGAGGTTAAAATCCCTTGTTTGGAATATAGAACTCGGAGGAAAATCTGCAAATCTGCTTTGAGGACAGAGGGTCTTTGAGAGAGGGCTGAAGTAGTTTTTCTACTCTCTGTTCAATTATATTATGTTACTCGATATTTTAAAATTGACACCTTCCAGGAGTCCTCAAAAGTGAACCTCAAGAAAAAGACGTTGCTGCTATATACAAATCCCCTTAATATACGTGTGGTTAATTTAATGCATGAGTTACCTCACTAAGACTGCTGCAACACCTTGTGTATCTAAAGTTAATAGCATGCATACGTGCTTGCAGGATCAGGCTTCACTGATCAGCTTTATATTTAGATGTAACTAATGACCCCTCTGCAAGCTGGGTAGAATTTTCCCCTGCCTCCTGTGAAATCTTAATATGCCTATTAGGAAGGCAGGAGTGAGTGTTCTGTCACCGCTCTTTTTTTGCACTGTTAAAAACGTAAGCTGTTTTTAAACCAGACTTCTTTCTCATCAAACTATTCCATTTGCCAGCTTTGTACTCCGGGAGATGGATGAATATGGGAAGTTCAGCCACTTGACAAATGGGATGGCTTTGACTGAGGTGCTGGTCCAGCCCCTGGTGCAGGTGGGGAGGTGCTGGTGATCAGTGGGAGGTGTGTGGAGATCAAACAGCCAAAGCTGATCCATGACTTAGTGCTGTGAATGCCAAAGAAGGCTTGCGTTACCCTTTTGAGCTCAAAAGCAGTTGTTTTCTCTTTGTATCCATCTAAAGAGCTGGCAGTGACCCTCTCAAAAGCGGGGGCATACTTTTGGACCCAACAGACAAAGTCTCGTGATTCCAGTCAACTATGCTGACAATTACTTAGAAATTATAATATGAATAATATTTGTTGCTGCCATAGGCACCATTATTTCAATAAATGTACGTATTTCCTTTTAAGCCTTGTTTGGAAATCTTTATCCTTTGTATGTTAGATATTATTCAGTTCTATTCAGAAGGAATGTATGATGAGATAAGATCTTGAGGATAGGATTGTCAAAATAATGAGTGTTTGCATATGTAGCTGACGATAAAAGAGGATGTGGCTGTACTCTATGTGAAAATCCAATCCTTAATAATAACTTCTTTATCTATATGAGATACGAAGGTGTTTTGAGTTGAGCTGTTGGCAGTATCAATGGGAATCCTTTGTAGGTCTTTTCTGTCTTATTTAAGCTGCGTTTAAGACTGCCTGTAATCAAGCAATACTTGTGTCATACTATTGTGTAGGTATGATTTGTTTTTCACTATTTTCTAAGGGATTAGTGATCATTGCAAAATAGCAACAAAAGGATGACATGAACAAAACCTGCTGTCTTACTCATACGTGGCTGAAACACGCTGTTCTCTTTCTTTTCTGCAGTTAGCGATGCGTGTGCTATGGAACGTACTTCTATTTAGATGGCATTAATTTCTACAGTACTTTCAGAACGAATTATTAGGAAAAAATATTTTTTTAAGGATATATTCAGTGGCTGGGGTAAATATTGTAGACATGTAAACTTGTCATTCAGGCTTGATTTTTCAACCATATTTTACTGTCCACTGGTAGAAAAACAAGCAAATGACAGCATGGCGTGGCTTTATTGTACCACTGTTCAGCAATTTTTATATACTGTTTCCTTTTATAATTTGAGACATGATAATGATTTTTGCTATAAATTTTTTCATAAGTATTCTTACTGACGGATGATGCATTTATTTAAGCATCAGTGGACAAATAAAGTTATCCACGGGTGACTAACAACCTTGAATAAATACCATTTCACTCAGCAGCTATGCATAGTACCTTACCAATGCAATTACATGCCAGGACCTATTATCCCAATTAATGGGCTGTTTTATATTCACTGTGCATTATACTTGAAACTCTTCAGAGGCCTGGCCTTCACTTAGCCAGAGGCAAAAAAGAAATGTATAACAAATCACCAAGAAAAGGCTTTCACTTACTTTCCAAGATATGTAGCGTGTAATTATACTTCAAGCATAACTAGGACTGCCTCAGAAATATCCTTTGACTTAAGTTACATTAAAACTATATATTAAACCCATAGTTAAATATAGCTATCTTGTTTTCCAAGCTTATTGTTGCTAACTGTAAAAGCAGATATTTTGCTATCATCTTTCTTGTAATTATTTTGCCAAAGGTTAAGTTTGAGGTTTATTTATGAGATTTATACAGCTTCCCTGCTTCTAAGCATATGAAATAAGAGCAGCAATTAATGGGGTTGTTCTATTTGCTGGATGGGTGAACAAATAAAATAGTCTACTAAGAAGTACGCAGCCCGGTGTTGTGTTGCTACTTTGTGAGATGTCAGCCCTGGGCTATGTTTTACGGGGCTGGAATCTGACCGCTGGAGTTTCACTCTCCTCCCTCTGGTGGCTTCCACAGCTGCACTACCAAAGCTATAAAATAAAACAGAGTTGTATTTCTTCTCCTTATTGTAAGGAGCATTGATTGCTTCTCATTGCAAAGGGGCAGTCTATTACATAGATTTATTGCGTTTTCTTCGTGATAATTACTGGAAGTTATTGAACAAAGCAGGGAGTTATGACCAGTAAGTTCCTGCTATAGCTGAGGAAGCAAATCCACAAATATTTAGTGGAACTAAACAGCTGTAAACAACACATCCTGTTTACAGTGTAGTAGGAATTTACAGCTTACGGTGCATCTGAGGATTTTTGAGAAATTGTGCTCCAAATGCTACAAATTCAGACTTGAAATATGAACTGCAGTAAAAAGTCGTCTTGTGTTGTATCATGTAGGTACCTTTTGTCAAGCAATTTGACAGCAGTTAAAATGACCACTAGCTTCACCATTTCCCTTATTCAAAAATGACATTACTATTTCATGAGCAGCTGGTTAGGGAGCCTCGTGCAATCTGCATGCATACATTAATGTCTGATTGCTCTCTTTACATTTTGAAAAGGAATCTATCAATGGAGAAAATCAATAATGTAAGTGTCCCAATAGATCTGTGGATTCCAGTAAAATACAATCACTGAGTCATCTTTCTGTAATTTCTTTTCACAAATAATTTGTTCATAAATTCGGTGTAGACTGATAAGTGTGCCCCGCCAGCTGTGGGCCACACAGATTTGCCACGCTGGGCTTGGCACAGCTGGACCTCCTGCAGAGTTGATCCTGGAAGCCCTTGGCTTGCCACTCGGAACTCTCATTCCTCCCAGCAGCCTTGCCTTTGCTATGCACGCACGACTACATCACCTCTGCGTAGGTGACACCCTTCCTCCTTGCGGTCCAGTTCACACGGTAGCCAGAGGGTCTCTAAGAAAGAGGAGAGCTGTCACAGCCAGAACAGTCACTGAGTACTCTTCTCAAACTTCTCGGGTGGGTCTGCTTATCCCCGCTATATTCTCCCCAGTTCCCTTCCAGCTAGATGTCACCCTGTCACACCACATGATGTCAGCTGCGGGCGACGAGGAGAGACGGCCCAGGGCTGCCACAGCTGCTCTTGGGTGATTGGCTCATCCAGGAAAAGAGGACGAGCAGGTGACCGCTGCCTGCTGCACACGGCTGTACCCCACCGTATCAGCTGAGTGTCATGGTAAAAGATCAGTGCCAATAAACGCAAAGCGTGTGAATGCCTGGTTTCCTGGTAGCTCTTCCATTCCCTGAAAGAGGGCCTGATCTGGGACGTGGCTTCAGATCCCGATGTCTCTGCTCTCCTCTCCTTTCTGCCTCATGTGCAGAGACAGCAGGGAGAGCAGTGCTGGGGGTAGTCGAGGTGCTTAGGTTTATTCTCAAATTCGAATAACCCTCAGATTCATGCCTGGATGAAAGACTCCACGAATGGAATCACATCTCAAGCTAATATGGTAATCACGTAATTCTTTCATAAACATAAAGCATAACATAAACATACACAAACAAAGTACTTTTACTAGCTTCAAATTCCAAAATTCCTCTTTTTTCACTTGTAACACATAAGAGAGGGTTTGTTAACATGCAGGTCCACCATGGGAAGTGCAAATATATTTACAATGGAACCCAACGGTCCCATTAGAGGAATGCTACAGGTGTACATTTATGTAAAATGGATGATAAAAGCCAAAAAGAGTTAAAATGAGTAGTTACGGCTAGCATTTTATCCCTAAATATATGAACAAACTTGTGCAGTAGAAATAAAAGGCTAGCAAGTATATTAACTCCAATTAAATGTTGATGACTTTGATAAATGCTGCCGTCTCAATAAATATAAGTAATCTTCACATTACTCTTCATTTATTGACACCCTTGTACTATTTTGAAGATGATTCATCTTCCACCAAAGACTTTTATTGCTATAATATTTCACAACTGACTAGCCAATTTTCTTCCATTATCTTAATATTCACAGTTAAAATAAAGAACTAATGTTATCCGTAACAACTATCTATGTCAGATATGAAGACAGTGAGCGGCGGAAAAGAATGATAAAGTAAATTCCTGGCCATCATTCACTGTTTCTTGCTCTAGTTTCAAATATAACACTGGAATGGGTTCAGAAATATTTTTTTTTTCTTCTGACCTATTTTTCTGATTTTCTTCTTGGCCTTTTTCCTTTTCGAAGGGCAAAAGCTGAAGATGGCCTTTGTTGAGTCTAAAAAGCACTTAAATAGATTTTACTCCCTAGGTAGAAGTGTAGGCAATTTAAGCACTTTCATTTCTAGGATTTCATTGGGAGAAAAACATTTTACAAAACCTGCCAAATTATTTTTTTTCCACTTCATTGTGAAGATGAAACAAAGATTTAAGAAGTAATCTATGGCAGCAGTGACAGAATTGCACTAGAACATTAGTTCCTCCGTTTTAGCCACCTGCCAGAGGAGAAGGAAAAAGGAGAGAATAATGTGATGGGCCTTTTGCTTCTGCTGCTGCTTTAAATAGCCCCCTTCTGCTAGGAGAAATGGAAGAAGGAGTCAAGCCTTATGGCTGGTTCCAACATAGCTGTACAGACAAGTGCCCTCGATACGTACCCTGATGTGTGGCTGAAAATAGGCAGGATCATAAATGTCATCACTTCTTCCTGTCTTGCTGCAATTCATTGTTTTCAGAGTTTCTTAGTTAGGATTGTCCAGACAGCAAATATATTTTAATTGTCTGTAAATATTAATTACATACAATAAGAAAATCTCGTATCACTGATGTTGATAATAGTCTAGTAGAAAGAATTCAATAATAACAATACGAATGATAAGATCTAGGGAAGAAAAATTAAAGACCTATAAATAAATACTGATTTATTTTCTCCCTTCCACAGTGTTACCAGTATTATTGATACAGAAAGATTGGCGGTCTCCTGTTCAGAACTTTACTGGAAATTCACATAGCGATGAAGTTCTTTCTAGGCTACTATCACAATGTTGTGATATTGCTCAGCATATAAATAAAAAAGTATTTTATAGCTATCATGTATTATTACATTACAGTTAATATACTTAATAATTCAGAGGATGTTTCTCTATCATGCCTCAGAATAACAGGAAGGTGGCTTATTTTTTCTTGAAATTACATAAAATTACTCAATATGTGGTTGAACACAGCTTTTCTGTAACAAAATGAACTTTGGTGTCATCTCGTTATCACAATAAGACATTTCCAAGAGCATGGTATTGTAAGATAGTCCTTTTATTGGATCATTTGAGGCCAGTGGGGCATGTGTTATCTCATTTTAACACACACCTTGTGGGTTATTTTGTTTAAGTAAATGATGGATATTTCCAGTCCAACAGCTTTTTGTGTACAGAGCAAACTAAAGAAGGTGAATAATGTGACCATGGGAATCTTTTAATTTAACAAAAAATGTTTCTTAATTTGAGATAATCGTAGAAGCTTGGCAGGAATGCTCGCCATATGAGCAAATCTCACCAGCTGCATCATGCTTATACAGGGAAAGTACCATATGTAATGCACTGCTTATACTTAGCTCATTGACTTTTTCTAGCGACTTCTTCTAAATACCTTTTCCAAACTATCTTTTTTATTTTTTATTTTTTATTTTTAATGTCTACGCTCACACAACTTCATTAATATTTGGGCTTGGGATATGGTGGTACATAAGTATATTAGGTTTAGATACACCAAATAAAAGAAACTGTCCTTCCCCGAGAGGACTGCGGTTGTACACGATACCTCTACAGATTTATGTAAAGAAAAGAAAAAAAGTCAGCAGGTGCTACGCTTGTAGGAAGCCAGTCCTACGCCAAGGTTACTGCAAAGACAGGGACTGCAAAGTGGAAGAGCTGGGTCTGCTCCTGGGTTGCTGTGGGACACGAGGGAACAGCTTTACCCGTCCTCACTTGCCCTGATGTAACTCAGCTCTAGAAATCCTCAGAGAACCTTTCATTCCTTCGTTCCTCTTCTGCTTAAGAGTCCCTTCTGTTGCAAAAAAACCACCTTCAGGAGTGACATCCCATTTCCCTTCTTGCAGCTGCATCATCCTTTAACCGTGACAGAGTGGTGGCTTACGCAGAAGACTCTGCTACAGAGCTCGTCCCCCCGCTCCTGGTTCTGATTGTGTCACTTCTCTCTCTGTCCTTCTTTCGGCTTTCCTTCATCAGAGATAAACCTTTATTTTTATGACTCTGCCGTACTTACCCTCTCTGTAACGTTTCGTCAGCTTCTAGGATGCCAACTGCTGCCTCTGACTGGTGAGGGCTACTCAGCCATGTGCTTTATTCCGTGCTCGCTGAACTCAGGGAGGAGCTTTTTCTGCAAACATCTGTTTAGCCACATTGTTATTCTGCCTCAGATCCACTGTGAGCTCTTTTGTGCAGTCCCAAAAAACTTGTCAGCGCTTCAGCTCCCGGTATTCTGAACCCATCGCCTACTATTCTGGCCTCCTTTGTCCCATGACCATCTGCTGTATTTTGCCTAATGTTCAGAGTGCTGGGTCTTAGAGTCTTCCCCTAAGTGGAAATAAAAAAATAATAGTTGTCGCATGCTTCCCATTGGGAATGACTGACTTCTTGTCCTGTTTATGAGGTGTAATCACTAACGGAACTTGTAAATCACATTTTTGCAATGAAAAGCAAGTAGGTACAATAGGATATAGCATACACTTGTGATTACGGTTATAATTCACGTCTTTCCTTGCAACACTTGAAGTATCACTACTTTGTTTTATATTAGTATTCTTTATTATATTCTATCAGACTTTTAAGGTAGAGAAATGTGAGCTACTGTGAAAGGAAATTCAGACTGTGAGTGGAGTCCTCCCTTGTCAATATTTCTTTTAACAGTACTCTGATTTGTGGTAAGTATGAATGACTTTGAAAATGCATTTGAAACTATTCCTTCGATAATATTCCTTCCACTTGGCCATTATATAGTAGTGAATTGCATGGCAGCCTCCACATTACAAGGAAAATAATAAAAAGGAAGACACAGAGACCATAGAAGTAACAAAAGACATCAATGCTTTTTTCTTTTTTTTTATACAGCTGCAGTACTGATCAAAATCTCGTACTGTTAGAGACAAACTTCTACTCACTTCAGATAGAAAATAATAGCAAAAATAGAAGTTACTGCACAGGACAAAATGTATTGCGTAAGGAGTGTTCATCAATTGATAAAGCAGCTGAACCCAGTATTAATAAAGATTGCTATTCATAATTTGAATTTGTATGATTGACCACTTAAATAAATTACTAGTGCTATAGAAAGCTTGTGACTGAACAGGAAAAGCCATTTAGTTCAGGGAGGTCTTGAAGGCCTCATAAAATAACTGTTGATTATAATTATACACTAATCTCTGAAATATTCTCTTGGGAAGTAGACAGATAATGAACAGAAAAAAAAAAAGAGCTTGAACTGATACACTTTACTGATATCAAGAATACACTTTTGCAGCCTATTGCATGCTGTGAGAAGCTCTTCAAAGTTTTTTTTTCTTTACTAACCTCTTATTTCATCTATCTAGCTACTTAGAACATGAAAAATGTGCATTTCCAAAGTCACGTGTATAGACAAGCCAAACTATTTTTAAATTTCCTCAATTGTCATGCTTTCAAAAAGAATCCAGTTTTCCCTGAGTGTTTGGACCCAGCATAAAGAATATAAGAACAGATCTAAATTTTTCCAGCATCAGACGGTCATTGTTACAGTGACGTCCAGTGCAAATTTCCACTGGCAGCGTTACCACCCTCCACCATGAAGAAAATATTCCTGGTCTAACAGTTGCTCTTGGTTTTTACCATGTTACAAATTGGATGATTCGCCATGCTGCTAACATAGGACAAGAACCAGAAAGGCAACCTTGGCTTTGCTCTGGTTCAACAGAGAAGCAGCATTTGCAATTTTGACAAGGAAAATTTGCGGTTGTGTTGAAAATCATGCTGGGAAATGATCACCTAGGAAATAATCTCAGCTATTCCTGCTCTCGGTGTGAGCCGTATTGACACGTCAAAGGCACAATGCCCATGCCTGCGTTACTTTCTTGCTAATTAGAGAGTGTTTCAATAGATATGAGGTTAGAGAACACTGATAGACACCACTGGCTCTGGTGAGCTCTTGGAATATCAGGGTAATATCAGCCACATCTGGGACAGTATAAAAATCTTGTGTGTTTCCTGCAAAATTAAATCCGTATGGAGAACCATGGGCACATTTAAGATATTTCACAGTGTTTCAGGTGTTCTTACCCTACTAGGCTGTAGAATTTCCCATAGTAATAAATACTTAGCCCTTTTCAAGAAATAAAATCTCACCTTCACTCTTTTGTCTGAAGGACTGTGTAACTGCAGCAAAATTCATACCTATGTTGACACTCAAATTATCTTTAGCATCTGCTTTAACAGTTATTGCAATGAAGGCCAATCCAGGAGGGCATCACTGTATCTATCAGTTAGAACAGATTCCATGAGTGTCAGCCCTCTGGTAACTGGCAAGTTCTTTTTTTTGAGGCAAAGGAAACAGTCTGGAGAGCACTTGCCCAGTACTTTTAGGCACAGTGCTTTATATGGGAAATACCACAAATGGTATCTCTTAAAGACAAAAATGAGAAGTCTTAAGTTTGATTAAATTCTCTGTTATTTCCTAATATATTTTACAGAAATCTCTTGCTTTTATAATATTGCAGATTTTAAAAGATCTGTAATCTTATTGGTACTCATTGTATAGATTAGGATATTGTATTTTTCTGGTTTATATTTTTATTGCTCTTACTCAAACAAAACATCCCATAAGAAAAATAATGCTGAGTGAACATTACCCCATGGAGTTATTCTTTTAGCTATATTTAAATTTTTGTATTTTGTACTTCTGGCTGAGAAATATTCATATCTATTAGAAAACATTTTAAGCTTTCCTAAATAGCATGACACTTCTTTACGTCTTGACCTGCGAACACTAAATCATGTGCAAGATACACAGACAACACTCCAGACTCAATACATGTTGAATTTGTTCTTTTGTAGTTTAGTTTCAAGTTTTAGGAAAGGATATAAACATACGTAAAATTAATATCACACGAAAGGATCCTATGGCTAAGTGTCCACTTCTCATAAAAACAAGCATTTTTCTGCCCATAAGAGTCAGTCCTGCAATAGACTGAATACTTCCGTGGGATGCTGAGACTCATCACATGGGACTCCTAAAAACCCTTTTAAGCCATAATGTGAAATCCCAGTGGAATTCAATATCTCCTTGGAGCAACTTCATACTTTGGTGCAGTTTTGACACCACTGACCTCAGGACAGTGACAGTGGGGATGAATCTGGCCACTCTGTCAGATATATTGTGTAATTTCCAGAAGGAATAATGAGATCTGAGACTCCTTGCTTTTATTAGAATATTTTCTAAAATAAGTATTTCTACTGATATGCAAACATTGGGTACATGTTAATATATTGTGAGTCATGAATATCTGTATCTATAGAGAAGCTCTATGAAACTAGGGGACTACCTATCTTATCTCTAGGGAAAGACTATATTAAAATCTGATACTACAGAGTAAACAAGAAGTGTATATCTAAAAAGTTACAAGTATAGGAATGTTTTATTCCTTTTTAGAGGTCAAGAGTGATTGGCCACAAATCAAAAACAGCTAGAAGCAAAGTAAGATTCAGCACCACATGTGTTGCACATGTCCAGATGTTCTTTTCAGTTCATTACTGCCAAACAGCCCAATTTGTCTAAATCATATTAATATATAGCAGTTTGTGGCAGGTGTTAAGAAAAAAAAAAACATGTATTCTGTAAATATGAGAGTATCTATAGAATTAATATTGTTATTTTAAATGACCTTTATAGTTTTAAAAAAGGGTGAGAGAGGAAAAAATAACTTGATGGTAGGCAGTTATTTACAAATGCAAAAACTTTTGCATGCAAGCTTCGTGTTTTCAACTCCAGGTTGTACAAATCAAAGCAGGAGACTGTGGTTATAACGACTCCACTTTTTCAACACTCCCTTTAGCATTAGCATAAATTCTCAGCATGGGTCATTTCTTGATCTTAATAATCATTGCAAACAATTTAAATGGAGTCTGTAGGATGAAGAGTGAGTTTGGCCAGCAGTCTGATAATATTTTGATTCCTTTCCTGGCGTAATTGTTATTATAACAACCATCTTCTGACTGTGTAGTATCAGACTAAGGGCTCCACTGGAAAACCACTAATACCCCACGAGGCCGCAAACGATAACTGCCTGTGCAGAGGCTGCTCGGGCTCATGCAGTTCCTACCCAAAGCTCTACAACAGGAATACCACACACAGTATGAGTTCTCTGGCTTTGTCAAAGCTGTTGACTGGCATATGGTTATTGTTTAGTAGTGGAAGGTAATGGACAAAACACTGCACCAGGACTTGATGGGTTTCTCTGAACTTCAGCTGGAAAATGGGGATACTGATACTTATCTGGCAAAGAACTTTGAGATATGCATATGCAAACCTCCAAATATTGGCTTAGTGGATGGTGTTAACATTGAGTGGGTGGCTGAGTTCCTGATATTGAATTCACAAGCATGTGGCAAATTCCAGTGCAATTTAAGGATATGGTTTTCCTTTTCTTGTGTGCACTTTAAAATTCTGTGTATCACGCGGTATAAGAGTAATACAGAACATAGACAAGGTATGGAGTTAGCTATTTTTAACATTTTGATGAATGTATGAACATATTGTGAGATAATTTTTAAGCAACTTAACATTTTTTGCTAGATAATTCTATGAACTCACCTTATGCTACAAACGGAGATGGATTATGTGTGATGCTTGTGAGAGGTACGAGATTGACACAGGCTCCGACTGTTGGTCCACGTACATCTTGAGTTAGCATGGTGATACTCCTTACAATTGACTTCCTTCCTGATGGCTTTGAGCCAGATGTGCAGTACTGACCTAGGCAGAAGTGCAATTAATATTGAACAAATACAGTCGTTGCACCTTGTCTGAATGTTGATTCAGTCTGTTTCTCTAGAACAAATGATTTTAATTTCTACTGCGTTAGCAACAGCAGACTGTTTGAAAAGTGTTGTTGAGATCAGACAAGCCACCTGGCATGTGATATAGAAGTTTGTTGGGAAAATATACCAAAATTGCAGAGAATTCTTCTAATGGGGACAGGACATCACCTAAGTGCTCTTGCTTTATTTACCTTTATTTTATATTACAGTAGTATTAATTTGCTCTACTATTTAAATCGGAACAATTAACATTCATAGGAAAAAAAGGAATCTTTCTCATTTTCAGCACAATAAGCTTAATGGTAGAGTATAAATGCAATTATACTGAAATCTGTAAAGACTTCCTAGGTAAAAGAGCTTTTCTGTAATGGTCAGATAGCCATCCTATCCCTCCTTTACATACAAGAAATGAAGATACCATATCTAGAGCTGTCCAGCAAATTAAACCTTTGGCAAGCAAGCAGGTGTTCTGCGCTGAGTTCATCGCACTGTATCTCTCTGCCTCACAGCCCTGCACGGGCTGGATAGCTATCGCAGTACAAAGAGCACCTACCATTCACTGTCGGCACGTCTGTAGGAATATTTAATACATTGGTTCAGGAAGAATGTCCAGATATCTGTTGATTTTTACCCTTTTTCATCTGCATTCCAGGTTATTTTCTCTGAATCCTGACTTAGGAAAAATTTTGTATCTGCACCGAGTGAAATACATGAATATCTTTTCTGTTACGCTGTTTTAATGAACAAGTTTTTACAGAAAATAAGAGTATAAGCTGTTTATGATCATCTGTTACTTCTGGGATCAGCTTGGTAAAGGACATTTTATTTTTAGTAATCTAACAATTCCTGTAGTTAAACTTTCAGAAAAACATAGTTATTTTTATAATGCAAATAAAATAGTGAAGTTCTGTGGGTTTTTTGTTAAAATATAGTTGTTTGTTATTCCTTGTTCAAGATATATAGTCTTGTTTTGGTCATGATTGCTCATGCTACCATATGGGGTTTGTTCATAATCTAGTTGAGTTAAAATCTGTTGCCATGTGTTTGACTAGTCATACTAATTTTTTTAAGGCTTGTCTGTTTTTCACAGTTAAATTTAAGCTAAATGTACTGTTTTTCTTTTGATAAAAGATAAATTATGAAGTCAGATGTAATGATAGTACAGTAAAAAAGAGCGAAGTTAGTTACTTTGCAGTATTTATTGCCCCTTTCTAATGAAGTTCTTAAATAACAAGTTCCAAACCCTATTTTTGAAGTAGGAATAATTATTCTTACTGAAAGCCATTGTTAATGCATGCAGCTAATTATAAAGCAGGCAGGGCCAGGTATCCCAGGGCCAGTGACTTTCATACTCTTGTGATAAGCAGCTGATTTCTGATTTCTTGTATGTCCTTCAACCTGGCTGAGCTTTATAGAGAGGCATGCGGAATTATGGAGGTCTTTAAGGTACAGGGAATTTACAGCAATGCAACAGTGAAACCTACTGATGATTCCACACTGTGGAAGAAGAGATACATACTAGGATCATGATGAAACTAATGTCTTTTTTTTCTTCTCTTATGTTTTGGGGAATGTCCTTTTAATATTGTTGTATTTAATAAATCAGTCAATTTAGTAGGTAAAATAAATGGTGCCATTCTTGGGGGATTTTTTTGCTTCCTAGCAGCTACACTAACAACAAATTATAGTAGACATACCAATTTTAGGTGTACGTTGACTTCATCTCCCAAACATTCTGTAACAATGATTCTCAACTTTTAAAATATAGCTTTGTTTACTTGTACTGTCACCCATATATACAAAAGAAGAGCTTTTTTAAAGCAGTCTATTGCTGTTCTGATACATCACTGTTGCTCAACAAATCTGGTAGAGTTGTGCGAGGGTTTTGTGTGGCAGTTAGGCACCCAGTTGGAAGAGTCTGTCTATGTGGGAGTGTTGTAACGCTCGTGTTCATTAGTGTCCTTTGCAATTCAATGAGCTCAGTTAGACTGAAAATAGGTCTGTCAAACAAAACATGAAACTGATGACTGACTGAGAAGCAATTTGAAGGAAGGCAGGAAAAAAGATATAAATTCCTAATAAGCTACCAAGCTGACTATATTATCCGTTGCCTGCCACACAACAGTGTAATATCACAATTCTCTGCTGCTTTCACAGGCCTACGATGAGACAAATTATTTCAAAAAACCAGAATTCTAAGTAGTGAACACAACTTTAAAAATTATATTAATGGACAAGAAGCATAAATATAAACCTTAAAATAAACAACAAACTAAGGACCAGATCTTTTACTTTCAGAACAGGAGTCTTGGGATCTAGCGAACACTGCTTTTGAGAGCAGAGGGTGCTTTGAAGTTTAAATTTATTCAGGTCTTATAGAAATGTGTGTCAAGAGATTGTGCAGATGTTTCTGTATTAAGCAGCACTGCTGTGGATGCTGGTTCTTTCGCATCTTGATGGACCCCAAACCAGCTGGAGAGCCACACCTTCGTGTCAGTACTGTACTATGAAATCTTGACAAATCTCAAAAAAGCCACCTATTCCAACCAAACCCACCTGTTTGTTTTGAGGAGTCAGATTTTTGTGCTGAGAAAATAATTTTCAAGAGACATTGGGGAAATTTGTTTCTAATGAATGTTGGTTTTATTTAGCTGGAGCAATTCAGCCCAAAATTAGGCTTGAGGAAGTCATATCTGTATATAATATTTATTTCTTTATCTACTCATTTGAAAAGTTGTTGTTGTTGCAATATTTTCAGTTAACTTTTTTCTTTTTTATTTCAAATAATCTTTCTATTCTTGACACCTTTGGAAGCACAGGTGACTGCAAGCAGTCTTTAACAATAAGAAACTTCACAAGTTAGTGACTAAACTATCCCTGTCTGCTATTCATTGCAGCTCCACTAAGAAACCTTCTGACGTTTCTGCAACAGACTTGGTATGAAAAGCACTGGAGGGCAATTGACCACTGTGAATTTTTATAGCATGTCACAATTGCAGAAACATCTGTGCACATAAAGCATATTAAAAATTCACTGACAAGACCATAAATCATTGAAACGCTAAACCCTGAAATATCAGTTTTGCAGTCAGTCATTAAACAAAACTCATAATCTATGAAATTACAGTCTAAAAAGCAATATTTCACCTCACGTATATAAATCCAGATACTCACTATTCCTTTTTGTTTGCAAAACACAAAGCTCATCAACAAAGATATTTCTGTCAGGATAAATAAAGTGGCTCTATCCATCATTCCCCTGTCAGAGACAGATACGTTCCTAGTTAAACCTTATTTTCTCATACAGATTGCCAAATCTAAGCGACACGGCTCTGCTTATGAGTCCCAAGCACATCAGTAATAAGTCTGCATGTGAATGGCATGAAAAATATTTCTAACAGGAATGAGTTCAGGAGCTACATTTTTCAGTGATCCTGGCCCTAGTCTGAGCCTGTGCTCGAGACCACGTTCATCCCACTGTTCACATTCTTTCCCTGTCACTGGTGTCCTCTAGCCCACAGGGCAACTCTCCCAGTACGCTTCTGGAGAAAACAAGTACAACCTCTGTTTCAGAAGATATTCAAGTACTCGCAGGCTGGTAGTCTTGTGCCTGGCTTTGCTGAGTATCTCTTCTGCCCTTGAGTCAATGCCATATGAGTGGTCAAAATGGAAAGTCTGGCAGAAGTCTTTCCTGCCACAGGAACACGTTACATCAGGATTCCAGTTTAACTCGGATCACTCTCTAAACAAGGGCAATGTGATTTTAAGGAACCAAGTCTCCCTAATGCCTGTGAGATGGAAGTGAAATACTTCCCCTCTATGTTACATCCAATACCTGGAACGTTGCATTGTTTCTGCTTAAAACAATCTGTGCATATTAACATATCTATGTATTTTCGTGAAGTACAAAATTATCAAACAAAACTCTTTGCTAACCCTTTTTTTTTTAAAATGTGTTGTCTAGTTCAAGCCCAGTTAGCTACCCAGAGGTAATAAGTGATATTCTGACTGTACCACAGAAGCTGAATGTTTGTTAACCAATTTACTTAGTGAAAGACTGTAACTGCATCTTGCATCTCATCTAAAACCTGACAAATGGGGCCATTTTACATAGAAATTAACTACTTGCATGTTTTTACTAGAACTTTACTCTCCATAAAACAGGATTCAGCTTTGGATGGAGTGTCAGAAGGTCATCTTCTGAAAAAGAAACATAGAAGATCGTATCTTAGTAAGTCTTGCAAACTTGCCATCCTGACCTGAAAGTCTCATGTGATTTCACAGTGTAAGTGTGAGTCAGTTTAGTATTTGATTGAAGAGAAACTCGTTTGAAGTCATGTGCAAGATTCATAGCTGTAACATCAGGAAATAAACTTCCAAGGGAGCTGGCTCAGCCTCCACCTATGCCTCTTAAGTATTGCTGCGAGGCCAGGAATAAGCTGTTACTTGGAGGATTTCCTGGATTTCATAAAACTAAGCAATTATTTCTGTTACTGCAAGGATCTTGGGAGAAAAATTGGTTTACATTTAGGCAATCTTTTCCTTTCCTTCACTCTGTTACAGGTCCCCTTTTCCCACTTCAGACAGACAGGCTGCAAAATGTAATTTTACACAAACAGACTAAGGAGAAAAGAAAGCTTCTGTAAGACGTGTGTCTTGCCTCCAAGGCAGAAAGTTTGGGCACTGTAAGAGCTGAGATTCTCAACAAATACAGTCGGCGAGTTTCAGTTCCTCTGAAACTTTTCACTACTAAAGCTGCATTAAGCTAGATATGCTCATCAGATTCCAATATGCACAACTTAGTTTTTCTTGCTGTATCCATCAAATGTAGCATTGTGCTGTCATGGACTCCTGTACTGTTGGATGTATTTCATCTTGCATGGAATAGTACTGAAGGAACTGGGGGGAAAATACTTCACTGCATTTACAAATTCAGCCTTTGAGATGGAATACCTAAGTGCAGATACAGCGTGTCAATGGGAATGAGGAAACTTTACACTGATTAGGAAGTAATCTCACTGTTGCATTCATTGTGTAATTCCTCAAATTGTTCTCTAAGTATTAGGACAACTGATGCTGATAAATATAATACACCAATAAATCAAATAAAGACCAGTGGAGAAGAAAATGCATCTTCCCACATGTTTTCTTCGTAAAATAAAAGGAAAATTATAGTATAAACTTGAAATAAATGAGATTGTACTAATACTTATGTAAGATTCCCTGGAGGAAATTCTATATTTTTCTAGATTTTTTAAAATCCTCATCTTCTTTGGTCATAATCCTGGTTACAAACCTGATCACTGCTGCACACTAATTCTGCATCACAGAGTCTTTGTGCTCTGGTTGTTTAGTTTAACCTCAGATTGAAGATTTACACATAAAATAAATAGTGGAGTATTTCTGAACCCCTTGCATGCTGGCATAGGTTTTAATGTCCTGAATTAATAAGAGAGAGCTGGCTGACATGATGAAACAAGAAAATAAATCACCCTAGTGCATTCAGATTAGCTACATGTTTCCACAAGGCAGAACAAAATTAACAGGTACCTGTCATGAAAGTAAACTGTGTCTTTGTTGATACCTCAAGTAGGTTAAAAATGCAGGAAAAATGAATGTATATGCCATTCATGGAGTGCTTTTCATCTTGAAGGACTTTATAAGCATAAAGTGAAGAGACTCCTAGAAATAGGAGGGCGATCAAAGCTGTTCAAAAGGGTATTCGGGTGATATCGAAGTTCTATTAAACCTTGATAACTGAGTCTACTTATCATTCATCTTAATTATTCTTTGTTGTACAGGTGGTTCTTTTTTTAAAAAAACAGTTTGAACATAGAGACAAAATTCCACAGTTATAGGATAGATCAGTTTCAAAGAGAGCTCAGGTCATTCTGTCCAACTTCCTGCTGAAGCAGGGTCAGATTTAAGGTCCAGCCAAGCAGCTCAGGGCTTTATAACCAGGTCTTAAAAACCTCCAAGGACAAAAACTGCACAAGTTCTTTGGGCCCCTGTTCCATTCGTTGACTGTCAATTCCATGCCCTGAATCTGTCAACTGATCTTACCCTTTCTGCTTTCCAGTGATGGAAAATTCAGACTGAGTGACGTGATGAACCTTGTTGTGCTTTGTTTTGTAAGTAGGTTTATATACTATGCAGAATAAATGCATGAGCTTTCATTAATTAGAGTAATCCACAGAGAACTGGGGAGTTGTTTGTTTAAAAAAAAAAAAAAAAGATAGATAAAAGCTGAAAATCTGCAGCTGAAAATCTGCAGTTGGTTAGAGCTAGAGACAACTGGCTCTGGCAAGGGAAAGGGCTCTCTTCCTTCACTTGCTTTAATGTAGAAGCTGTAGTGACCAAATTACCTGCATTTTAAATCTACATTCTGCGCAGCCTGTGTTGCCCCAGCAGTTTTTCTCAGATAGCAGATTTTCTGCTCTTGCTCATTCTAGGACTTGTTGCTCCTTCAGACTGCAGACACTTCAGTAGTCACAGGTCTCTTTGAAAATGCTCTGAAATACAATCATTGACAATATGGATGTTTTAATTGTCCTCATTAAGTTTCAAGTCTTTGCTGCATTAAGAAAGCCTGGAAAGCTCCAAGGCATTTGTTTCAGACTTGTCAGATTTAAGAAACAGTCTACTAACATTGGGTTCCAAACTGAATGTTTCCTTCATATTAAGAAAAGTCATTTAAATATATTTATACATGCACACACCACACAAATAAAAAGGGTTTCTTGAGTCTCGTTTCACCCCTTTAAGAAGTCTGTGATATCTGTTAAGAGTTGTTTGGAAGCAGAAGTGGGTTTTGGTGTTTGTTCAGTCAAAGCAGCAGCTCTCTACATGCTTCCAGGGCTGGCTGTTGCCTTTCTCACATGTTCCACAAATGCTGCATCTTTGTGGTTCAGGAGCAGATTTGGGGATTCCTATATTTATGGGCATTAAAAAAGTGAACACTGAATTCACCTTAACAGATTTTAGCACGTGACAGACAGGTAACCATATGTGGTTGTGGAGGCTCCCTCCGTTGTCAACAAGTACTTCCAAAAATAGCCTTCCTTTGTGTGCTTCTGCACATGCGAGCGCATGTATCCTAAATCGTGTTTCTGTCATAAAGTCTCTGTGCTGGGCAGTTCCAGGGCATTTTTATTTTCTTTTTATCATTTCCTGACAGCATGATTCTGCTGTCAGTGTACCAGCATGCATTTGCTTTCCTAGGCCAAATTCAAACAGTAAAGACAATTCTGTGTAGCGTATTGTAGTCAAAACGCAAAAATCCCCGTGAACGGTGTACTTGTGTGGTACTTGACTTCACTGACAGTTTGGTATCAATAGCTGTAGACATATTGCAATGGACAAAATCAAATCCATAAGTTGAGCCTATATTGCAGTGTTGTGTCTCCTTGGCTTGCGATTATCATCTGCATAATTTCTGCTAAGCACTGTTTATAAAACTTATGTGATTTATAGGTTATCAAGGTTTAATGAGAAAATGGACAACACTGCAATGAAAACAGTGCTGCGTTGGCAAAGATGGACAAGGTGACCTAAACAGGTCACTTCTAACTTCACTGATCCTATGAATTATATTTTTAAATATAAGCAAACAAATGGAAGCAGTAATTGAAGAAGTTAAGGTAACATTCTTGTTCCATTAACTACTTCTTTATTTTGTTAATCTTTTCAACGGAGCTGAACAGAAAAACATATTTATGATATTTTGAAGTTTAAACTTCAACAGAAGACTGTAGCTAGGCTGGTCCTTTTGGAAGAAGGTAACGGTGCCCTCCTGGACAAGCCAGCGCATTTTGATGTCCTAGCAGGATCAGACATTAGCACTGGAGCCTTTGTTACCATCTAGACAGGTAGACCCACAGTGACTGTAATTTATGTAGATGTTAACTGCAGAACACGTGGCACTCCATGCAGAAAGCTGCCGTTTCTGTCTCCTTCCTTACATGGCAATGCAGCTTGCTCAGCCCAAACGATGGTGTTCAAGCAGCAATGTCTCGCTGGCTTTGCCCTCACTCAGTTTGAGCCCCCCTGCATCCTCCATGGCCCAGACTGTGAGTCCAGCAGTTCTCCTTGCTCTGAAAGTGAAACCTAGAAGCTTCTACTCCTCAACATGAATTCTCCAAGCTCTCCTATCTGGATTTGTCCTTCACATTTTGTGGATGGACTCAATGATCTTAAGGGTCTTTTCCAACCTAAATGATTCTATGATTCTGTGTCTCAAGTGACGAGGAGAAACAAATTCTTAATTTCTCACCAATCTGAAACCATGTTAGATTTTACGTCATGCTGAAATGAGTGACCACCGCTGAACGGCTTGGCAGGCACAGGGGTATTCCCCACCATAGCATGCACACAAAAGCCATGTTTCTGAGAGCTGAGTAATTAATTCATATCTATAACTTACCTATTTACTAGGTGAAAGGTCAACTACTCATATATATCCTAATATACCCCTTGCATGCATGGGCTTAAGAGGGCACTTGGAGCACCGACTGGCCATTTTGTGAGCTTAAAAGAGTAGATATAAAGCTTGAAATTTAAAACAAGTTTCTGTGTTTTAAACAATAGTAATGCAACAGTCCATCGGGTTGACATTGCCCCAGAGGGTCTATGTTCAAAGAAAAATGACAGCAGCAAGTTCAGGCAGCGAATAATCCTATCAGCGGAACATTCAAATTATTTTATAATGAAATATAATTTGCGGCTTACATAGATGCAGCAGGCGCTTCAAGACCTCCAAATTCGCTGCCCCTGAATATATGCAGAATTACAATGACAAAAAGTATTGGCAAATGTTAAAATTTTAATGGCACCCACTGTGCTTATAATCATGTAAAATCTGTAACTACTGAAAAAAGTTCATATGGCTCGGTTCTAGCTGTAATGATTTGTAATATAATCTCTTTCACATTTTAATTATTTGTTTGTGTTTTTAACAAGTATCCTAGTAGAACTCAATAATTATAAAATAGTATTAATATATTCTCATAGTATTTCAGCTGATGCACATGGAGGAACCTACAGAATATTTTTGTTTGGATTTTGCCTTGTTAATAAATACATTTTAGACCATTTTAATTGATTTTCCAAACTATATTACTTTGTAACCCTTTAGGATTGACCTTAGAGATCATGTAAAAAGACCAGGAAAATTTCAGATAGTATTGTGAATATTCACTTGACTTTAACATTGTCTCTTAGGTTTAATGTAAATAATAGGTTTTCCCTGTTTTCAGTAAATATCTGTTCATATGGAAATAAGAATTTGCACATACAGTTGCTACAGTAAAAAAAGGCCTTTTGCAAAATGTATCTAAAGATTACTGCAATTAAACAATATTAAAGAAAATCACACAAATGACCTTACATTTTATAAAGGCCAGATGTTATCAGAAAAGTGAGAGATTGATCCCTCAGAGTTTACAGTTTTTGTATATAATTAGAGAGAACATTAACATAAAAGTTTGGGTTCCCTGTCTATACTCCTGTGATGCTCTGCATTCTGACCTGTAAAAGACATTTGCTTTTTCTTGGGAGTTAGTGACGTCTAAACAGTAAAGATATACTTGTAATACCGCTGGTTTGAGTATCTGGCGAGTATAATACTATTTATAACTGCAGGAAATACTAAAAATATACCCTACACTAGCATAAGCTTAGCCTGTTGTGTGCGTGTGCAAGAAATCTAGTGTTTCTAGGCTTGCTCAGCAAGCACATGTTTAATTTTTAGTGCTGCAATTAAGGCTGAGCACAGGAGTCCAAAATGAGGAGGTGATCCTCTGTTATTTTCTGTTTATTAATTAGCCATGAGCTAAATGTGCTATTTTTAAATGTACTTACCTAAAGAACAATAAAAACCTATTAGTTGCATTAAATGTGTAGATTTAAAAGAACCACATAAAACTACCACATTTAAAATACTTTCAACTGTAATGTTTGAAGTGCTTTCGGCTATAAAAATATTACTTTTAGTAATTTTGGAGTACGTTTGCAAGAATATAATTTTTAGTTTTAAAATTACTTTGAACATTGGGAATGCCACAGGCGATGAAAAGGATTTTAGTAAAGAATTACTAATAATAATTCCACTTCTACTTTAACTATATTTCCTTTTTGGAAAAAAAACCCCACCTCCCATCATCCTTGAGTGCCCTTTAAATCAGGACACCGTTGACACTTTGTTTCCAATTAACAGTAAAAACCTTCTTTGATCCTTTGACTTTTTTATGAGATGAATTTATATTTTCTAGACTAACATGCATGACAACATAATTCTCCACACTCATTAAAATTCAGCTTCTTTGCTTTAATGAGGGAAACGAAGAGGAATGGAATGTCATCTGCTTATCTAAAGCAGCGAGGGTTTTGCTAATATTCACAGACAAAGAAAACCCTACATTTAAATAACATTATAGCTGTGACACATTTGGCCCAAATCAGGTCAATCAAAGTTAAGGCTGACACTCAAAGCTGAATTAGATCTCTGCGTGTGGTTTTCCAGCGTAAAAAGTTGGAAAATCAGTGGCATTCTTTCACATTCTTTTTGAAATAGGATTTGTGAAAAGGGTTCTAGGTTTATTCCTATGAAATAAAGAGCCTCTGCCACCTGCTGATTCCTATGTTTGTGCGCTGTTGTGTTTCCCAGATAGTGGCCAAATCCTAGTGGGATTCTTAGAGGTTAAGAACAGACGTGACACCATTGACTTTATTCCAGCTGGTGGTCTTGACCCTATAAATCGCTATGGTAGATCTCTAAGGAGAAATCACATTTTAGTTCTGTCTTCATTAAAACATCTTTGATATTCCTGTAATCCAAATTGAATAGGTGTTACTGCTACAACTGGATTTAAACAAAACATATACACATCCTGAATTCTTTCTGCAGTGGTATAAAAGTTTGCATTGGCAAATTTGCTTCCAGTTTAAATGTCAGATTAGTTTTATAAAAATTAATGTAAAATTCCCTTTTGAAATATTTGGATTAAATTGAAAGAGTATACAGTCATTCCCCATTTCCTCTTTCACATTATTAAGAGATTTTATAGGACAAGAATATTAACTTTATGTGATATGAGTTTTTAAAACTCCAGCTCAAAAGGCTGGGTATCTAAAAATATCCCTTAGGTATTCCCTAAAATAACTACACAAAGTCTATTTAAATGCTTGTACTAATGCTGCAGTAATATTTTAATAAGAGTTCAAATAACCCATGTTACTTTAGCACTTCTAGAATGGGTTTCTCCTTTGTGATAGGAATGTGGTCCTGTAATTTTTCCATGGCTGTGAGAATTTTTTGGCAGAGAGTATTATGGATCTTTATAAAGAAACAGAGATCTGTACCAGTAATACTTTTTAGTGCAGATGGAACCTCTTAGGTCAGTAGCATTACCGCTAAAATGGAAAATGCTGTACAAAGCTGTCAGAAAAATTCTCCATTAACAGCAAGCTTGAAAACCTGAATACAGACGTGAAACCATTAGTATACAGATGGAGCTAAAAGGAATACACAAAGCTTGCAGTCAGCTAAGGATAAAATAAAATAATATCAAGATGTAGCTGAATAATAAAAAAAAAATATAGAAGTTATGTCACTATAGCCTGTCTGAGATACGGTTAATGTGTTGGACCTGAAATAAGTTACTTAAAAATACATTCTTTGTCGGAACCGTGCATAAAAAAAATAACTTCTTTTTCCTTTGTGGAATATCCTTTTAGCCCACTCTATTTTGTAGCAGTGTTCCTGATTTTGAATGCTCTTCATCTTATGATCTTGATATCATCAAAATCTGAAGGCTACTGGAAAAGAAATATGCAGATTAAGCAGTACTAGTTGAATTATAATTTTTCAAATACTTTGAAAAGTAGCAAAGTCCTTAATTGGTTTTCTCTAATCTTTTCTATACAGCCGACACTTTTAGTATTGTAACATAGGAATCTTATGAACAGTTGTGAATGAATCCTGCACCACCCAAAATAGTTTAATTGAATGGAAACACGTGAGCCATTGAATTGCTCACTGCAGCACAGTGTCTGAAATAACGTGTGCTCTGATGGATGGAGAGATGGCTGGGTGGTACTGGGAGAGAGGCCAAAGCACGCGCCGCGCACACGGTTAAATGTGCGGCAGATGAGGTGAAAGACACCTCACAAAGCAGAAAGCACAAAGCACAAAGAGTGCTTGAGGACACCACCTTGCTGCCATATTAGTGATTCGTCAGTCAGCTTCATGCTACAAGTGGGATGCAGGGAGAGGCGAGAGGTGAGAAAGCACCATGAGAGAGAGCCTGGAGGTGTAGGTGGAATGCTAGAAGTGGAGGGGGAGTTTATTCCACTCTGAGTCCTACACTGCATCTTGTTAGTCATGTGATTTTCATGCCTATCCATAGAGATGCATTTCTCTAAACCAACAAATTAAAAACAAGACAGCAAATGGTCTGTTAGTTGTTCATCTCATACTGGTACGTAGGGTTTGCTTAAGATTGTCTCAGGCTCTAAGATAATCTTCTACTCAGTGCACTGCAAAAATGGGGCCTTAATTTGGGGTGACGCACAGGCCGGCCAGAGGCAAAGCTATGCAAAGATATTTCTGCAAAACAACTATTTAGTATGTTAATGCTTTTTAACCCAGGTTTGCAGTATTATATCTTCCATGCGGATGACAAGTTTAGGTGAGGGGAACAGTATATAACAAATAGATTTTAAAATAGGAGTTATC
Organism: Neomorphus geoffroyi; assembly: GCA_033558235.1. Lineage (NCBI taxonomy): Eukaryota > Metazoa > Chordata > Aves > Cuculiformes > Neomorphidae > Neomorphus > Neomorphus geoffroyi. Next base: position 6,279,975 of record JAUMJM010000045.1, on the reverse strand, counting down.
AAAACGGTGTGATACTGGAACATCCATCCAGTAAGGGCAAAGGAATACAGCTCAGAATTCTCAGATGACAAAAAAGAATAAACTGAGTACAGTAATGGAAAGATATTTACTTCTCAATATTCACTGGTGCCATATCAAGCTAAAAGTCTTTTTTATATTTATAGATTGAAACATACTTCAGATGATATAGTAATCTTCTAAAAGTACATTTTAGTACTGTGAGAAGCTATATTCACAGCACTGGAAGGCAAGTTTTTCTTGAAGAGCAGACATCGTATAGGTTGCAGTGCAGGAGTTTTCTCAATGCTACCATGCCATGACCTTCAAGTGTCATTATTAAAAAAACAAGATTAAGGCTCTTTCTCAAAGCTGCTAATGAAGCCTTCACTTAAAAGTAGTTACTATGCTGCTAATGATGAGGATATCTACATCACCAAGCATTGCCATGATAGAATTGGCTGTTGTCAGTTGGGGTAGTTACAGTGAGAATTATGCATCTTTTGACTGTTGCTGAAGACCATCGATAAGCATTCCTAATTTTAATTGCACAGTACAGTATAAAGTAGTTTATTTATTGCTTGTTTATTCTTCTATCACATAGAACAAAAGAAATGTATATGCAGTCCACTTCAACACTGAGAAGCAGCTTTTATGGACAGGACTGTTGTTACCCGAGCTGGATGCATGCCATGCTAAAGGTAGTAGGAAGGCATTTTGTTTATGCCAGCTGCATGGCTTCAGTTGTGCTTATGTGTGATGTCAGGATGGTGCTGCTTCTCTCTATTTGAAATGTCCTCTGGATAAAACTTTCCATCACAGCTGCCTTACCCAATTGACAGAACATTCTGTCTGAGGGTGTAGATGTGCAGCTCCCAGAGCAGAGATGAATCGCTTCTATCAGCACTAAAACAAAACGAGCCTGTCTCCCACCCATAAACTGAAAGGTGTTCTCATGGTCAGAGATGAGAATCAACAGTGATCAGTTCTTAGGAAGAAGGGGATTCCTTTTTTCAACTGATTTCCTATTCTGGCGTAGTCTAAATACCTAACCCCACGCTATGGAGAGTATCATTCTACATGGAAATGAATTGTAGTAGCTTGTGGATATCTTCTTTAGACAGCTATCAGAGATGACAGTAGGAAATCTTACAATAAGCAGAGCAGCTTCTGTAGAAAGTTAAAGAATAAACCAGAACGTATTTCCAAATGCATAGCTGCCAGTATAAAACTTTCCTCATCTCTTCTGTCTTTTCTTTTTGTATATCATACGAGATAAGAGAAACCCTCTGAAAATATGGAGTAAATGCTACTCAGAGTAGCAGAAAACTTGACAGAGTTGTAGATCTTCAGTGGCAGAGCAACTGCAAAGAGCATGACCAACACAACGCAGCAGTTCTGGAGACAGTGCAAATCAGCAGTATTCTCCAAGAGGAATGCAAGCTGCAAGGCAAACCTTTGCTCAAAAGCTAGAGGGAAACTGATACACGAACGGCATTTTAAAAGTGGCCAGTGTTTTGGTGAGCTATACACTTTATTATGCACCATTACCAACCTAGAAGCATACGCAAGTCCTTACAAATATGTTTGCTTACTCAGCGATGCTGCTTTCTGTGCATATTTCAGTGACAAAAATAATTTTCTTGCTGTGTTTCTCCCAGTCAGAGCAACAAAAACCTAAGAGATTGAACTGGGTTTTATCCTAGATATTGGCTCAGAAATGCAATTGTTGATTCTTGATGACTATTTTCCAATTGCATTTAATTCATAGCTGAAGAGTTATACAAAGGTTGAATTCTAGGCAAAATACAGAAACAGAATGAAAATCCAAGCTATAAGGATGTCTCTGTAATCTCTTTGCAAAACTTAGGCTTCATTTGCAGTTTTGTGGTCTCCTGCTGAAATAAAAACCTTGTAGCTTCTTACATTACTAACAGAGAAATCCAGACCCCATTTAAACTTTTCCATTACAAAATATTCCCTTCTTAATAGTGGTCCTTAAGGGTAGGTTAAATTGTTGATATAATTTTAAAACTGTGATTATGAAAGAATAAATGGTGTCATTTTCTTACTCAACAATCTTTGACTAGATTATGATGTTTTGAGAGCTCGATCTTTGGACCTCAACAACATTAATTTTGGCCCTGATAAACAGGCACTTTTTTTTTGTTTTACAATAAGGAGTGTAATCTGGAATCATTGTGGCAAGATATAAAATGTCACCATGTTATTTAAGGAATCGCATTTTCAGAATATCTGGCTTTCTCACATACAGAAATGAAAACAACTCCTCACAAAGAATAATAATACCAAAGAATTCCTACTATTCCCTTATATGAAGGTTTGAAATTTGGTGGACGTTTAAAGATCAGCATTTCTAAAGTAAGAACAAAACAGACAATACTTTGGGACAGAATAATATAAAAGTAATAAAATTCTTATTTAAAGTCCCTGTTATGCATATGAACATCCTTTTAAATTAAAAACACTGTTTTTTGAACAATGTATGAAGACGTAATGGTCTTATTTTTTCCTTTTAATTCTTTATTCCTAATGTGGTAAAAAGTGTGATAGCTGTCACATTTGCAAGGATCCTGCCTCTTGAGGCCAGTGAAAGCTGGCTTCTAGCTGAAAAGACTCACCCACCAACTCTTCCACCACAGGCCTTTAAGAAAGACAGCTGTCCTTAGATGAATAGTTACCTTGCTGTCCCTTTACAGATCCTGCTTTTAAAATACTTATTCAAAATCTATTTTCTGTTAATTATATTTTGTCCTTTGTGTGTTCTGGTATTGCCTGTGAATGGTCTTATTTCCTGTAATAATTTTACAATAATCTCGTTTGGTAAAATATGGTCCTCCCATTCTTAGATGTAATTTCTTGTAATTCTCATCTCTCAGTTTTTGTGCGTGTGCTAGTGTACAGGTAAAAGGAGCCCAAGAAAATTCTGCTTGAACTTCATCTTTTCTATTATTCTGCTCATTAAACTTTTCTGCATCTTTTTGTAAAATTCTTTCATTAAAAATGCATGTATGTAATCAGCTGATTTTAAATCTGTGCCTGACGTGTTACCGATCTGAAATGAAAATCAAGCGTTTTTGTTTGCATTCTAAAATCTTGAAGTATAGTTATCATGCAAATACATTAATCCTTTATTTAACCTTTTCTTTTCCTTTTCCCAACTTCATCGATTAGTTTTTCCTATATAGAGCAGTTTTGAATGCCTCCCTTAAAGTCGTTGGTGCAGCTTGGGAATAGAATATACTTTCTGGGACTGGAGAACGATAATTCTAACCTCTACCCAACACCCTAGATTTTGAAGTGGTACATTTTCCAATGTAAACAGGGGATTTCATCATATACGTGGAACATTTATTTCTTTGTTATCCTTTCGGTGTAGAAAATAATTCTTTATAGATGAAGCATATGTGTGTTTAATACATTTTATATTACAAATTACAGAATATAAAACAATGGATTGAGATGCTGCTGATTAAAGGCTGTAATACTAATACCACCTCAGAGGAAAAATAGTTTTGAGTTTTCCACTGTGTCCTAAAATGTATTCTGATCTTATACTTGATAAATGTCAGGCCTTGAAGCCGTGCAAAGCTATTATTACTGATTTCTATTAAGTATCTGGAAAGTGTAATGCAAAAGATTCTGTAGGACAGCAGAGAGGAATGGAAGTTTACTAAAACCAGTGTTACTGTAATCCATGGAACATCTGGTTCCAAGTATTGTCCAGCATAAACAACCTGGGCAAACAATTTAAGATGGAGTTTTCAGAGATTTACCTACTCTCTATTGGCCCTTAATTAGTCATCTGTAAACGAGGGTCATCAGTGCTTACTGATGTGTTGCTACCTAATTTGTAGGATCTAGATTAGTGAAATAGTACTGTTTTCTCTCATTCAATCAAGTTATTCCAATGACTTTACAGAATTTGTATGATTACAATTCTTCTAGTGTTTCATGAAAAAGGAATAAGTTACGCTGTGGTAATATATTCAGTGATGGTTTACAACATTATTAAATAAAATGTTGCTTCCATTAAATGAAGTATCAAAAAGAAACAGAAAGCAAGGGCAAAAGAAAAGGGGAAAAGTAAATAAAATTATTCCTCATGGAAAGAGAAAGCTCTTGATGGAAAGAAAATAAATTTTTGATTCATGACAACTTGCTGAATAGGAAACCACACTAGAATAAGATGAATCAGAATACCCTAGGCAAAACAGAAAACATCCAATCTGAAAGTATGTACTCCTTGAAGAAGAAAACTCTACTGAAATCAAGAAGCAAGATAAAGAGCTGTAAGAATCAAAGCACATATTAAGTATGTTAAAATCAACTTACAGAACAGAGATCCTAATTCACAAACAAGTGCGTTTGTCAAAGTGCTCAAGAAATATGGCATATTTTTTAGCGGAAACATTAATACTACAACATATATGGCAGAAAGACAAACATGTGCCCATTCCCCATCAGAATTTCACTTGATTTCCAAATAGAAAAACCTGACTGGGAAATTGACCAGATGTAGAAGCAAACTTCTTTTTTTCTCTCTAGAATTATGACACAGTAAGCCACTGACATACCATAGAGACACCTAGGGTTGTAATCATACACGTAATTCCAATTGTCTTTTACTTCTATTTGCAATCATGTGAAAATGTGGAGCTAACATATAAGCTCTTCAGGACCTTAAAATATATACATTAAGTTATTAATTAAGTACAAAAAAAACCCCTGGTTTTCACTGCCATGTAATTTTTAATATAATTACTTCTGAGCTCACCCTCTGTTGCTAATTCTAAATGAATGTTTTCAAATTACAAAGTGCATATTGCTGTCCATACAACCTGTTGTTATTGTACGCTAATACTGTGTGTTAATGAAGTGTTAAATATCCAGAGCTGCCAACTCCTCGATTCAAGGGAATATAAACACTACGAAATAGATGTGATACATGACTACATTGCAAAAAGTCTGCTGATCTACGCTCGAATGCTTTTTTAATATAAATTAAAAACATCTTTCTAAATTAAGATATCTAAACAATCTAAAAGGCCAGATATTGGGCTTGTGCAATATCTTTGCTTCCATGTCCCTACATTAATTTCTGTTTATTTAGGGCTGAATCCTCCAAAGTGCTGCATGCTACATAGAAAAGGCTCTACACTCTTCCTTTGTACCTTGATAATAATAGTTTTGAACACTTTGTAAGCTCATGTCTTGAATAATCAAACTTATTGATATCAGTAGCTCTATTCAATATTTAAAATTGCAGTTTAGAAATGTACTCATTTTTCATGTGAAGAAAGGAATCTGATGAAAGTCTACAGGGCAGTGATGTGCCTCAGAAATCGCTCTACTGAAATGAATTACTTTTTTGACTGAGTAACTTCAGAAGGCATTCACATCAATATAGTTTATAACATAGAGAAAGGAAAATTGACAAGAATTCTTTGGAAAATACAGACAGAACTTCCTCACCACTTCATAAACACGAAGTACACCTTTTTTTATTTAAAGAGGAGCAAAGGAGTTCATATGTTCCTTGCCATCCAGCCTTTTTTAAAGGAATCAGTCTTGCTGAAAACCACAGAGATGCAAAGGTATTAAATGCAAAAGAAAGGACGTTGTTGAGTTTGGACTATACTGTCACGGAAATGGAGGAGCGTATTAGGACAAGCTCGTCTGCATCCTACTTTTAGGTGTCCTTTCTAGGAGACTGCTTAACTCAGCCCATTTAACAACCTGTTCCTTGCCTTTGCTTTAGAAAACACATTGACATTTGCCTTTCTTATTTCTGGAAGCAGCCACACAAATCCAATAGACTGGGTCCAAGTATGGAAAACAGCAGTGTCATAAAGCTTAATTTCAATAACAAGCTTCAGCAGCTCAGAAAATGCACACTCTTCATTCCTCTTACAATGGAAATAAGTATAATTTAGCCTCTAACAAGGAAAGAGGTAATGAGTTAAAGATTTAGTGCTTGTGTTTATAGGAGGCCTGTGTGAGATTATCAACAGGGGCAAAGTTTTCTTTTTGTTTAATTGTTTTTTTGATGCTTTTTCCAGTCACATTTGAAAGAGAAAATTTAAATTTATTGAAAATAGATTGCTGTTAATTGTTTTTAAAAAGGATAGCATATTCAAAAGAATCTGCCCAGTAAACATTATATACGTATCTTCATACAGCTAAATATCAAAAACTTTCTTTTCTAAATTAAAAAAATTATTTATTACCTTTTTCTCTTCTGTTCTTCCACACAATAACAATACAGACTTTTCTCACTCACAATGTACTTTTCAGTAATGGAGACTAATGTTCTTTCTAAAGGTCAGTGTTGTTCTAACGGATGAAAAAATGAGGTCTGCAATATGGTCTAGTTGCCAAACTGAAGTAGAACCTAATTTGCAGAGACCTAACTTGGTGCTTGTTTCCTAGGTTAGTGACTCCCAGACAGTGACATACCTGGCTTTACTTGTTCTTGCATTATTCCCATATCATCAGTCAGGAAAAAAGCAGTAGGTGTGAGGCAGGTTAGACTTGTTTCCTATTTCCCTTTTGTTAAGATTGATTCCAGCACCATAGTAACTCCTTTGACCCTTGCAGCTTGCATCCCAAACAATTCTGGCCCTCCTGCCTTTTATCTCCAGCAAGGACTGAGAGAATTGGATTCAGGAAGAATGTCAGCAGTGAATCTTGCTCGAAAAAAGGTTGACAGTCATTGCATTTAGTTGCAGGTACTGCAAGACTTGTCAGTTCTACTAGTTTTGAAAATAAATGCATGCCTGTAATTCTTTGTTCTTCACGACCTCTGGAACAGAAGCTCTTTGTGCTTCTGATAGGTTATCTGGTAAAAGGATCTTTATATCTTTATATGAGGTCTTTGAAAAAAATATATTGCCTTGTTGTGACAATTTATGTAAAATAATCAAATAATTGGGAATTGTGGCAGCTATAGTAATGCAAGATCTGTGAAACAGGGAAAAATGCATTTAGCTCCCCAATACAGTCTTCAGCTGTAAACATTTTGTCAGAAGCATACTGTTTGGCTATGTTGTATTGCAAAACAGTTTCAAGGAGTACTGCTGCACTTTTCCATGTATCTTTCAGCTGGGCCTGAATCTCATCATTATTTCTACTCCTGACTCAGTATTTCTACGTTTGTCTGCATCAGAAAGCTTCCCTATACATTTTGACAGACAGGTATGAGCCTCTTTTAAACAGTTACATAGGCTTAAGGTCTCGTCAACCCAAATTCTACTAAATCATCCCAAATTCAAAGCTATTGGAGCTGCTTTACTGTATGTATATTCCACTTGTAGCCCACAAGATGAGTAGCAATAATTCTACGCTACAATACAGGTTCCTATTATTTATGTGTGTGCTTATCAGTTTGCAAACAGCCAAACTGCACATAGTTCACTCATTCATAAACAGACTTTTCAGCCAGTCTTTAGCTTTTATGCCAGTTATTTCAAACTGGTTCTCCTCTTCCTATCCAATATAGAAAAAACATAAAGAAGCTTTAGGTTAAAGGAACATGAGGAAACTCTGTGGTATTTTAGTTCTCATTGCCATGAGAATGATTGTGCTTCTTACCCATTGCTGCATAGTGAAAATTAAACTTAAAGATTTTGCAGTTAGGATGAATAACACAAACATTAAAATTTACCTCAGCTATAGCAAAATTGTAAGTTTAACAAACTGTCCTATATCTCCACACATTATTTAGTCGGGTTTACATACTTAATACATTTTCCCAAAGGCCATTGCAGATTTACATTATATTCCGCTTTGTTACAGTGCTTGCTTGTCCACAAAGTCCTACTGATAAAAATTATATATCAAACAAATGAGATGCATGTCAGAAACCTATAAATAATGAATTAAATGCTACTATACTCATAAATATTACAGAAAAGACCAATAGGTTCCAAAAGAGTCTTACCCTTATAACTTCTTACTTAGACTGCAAGGGCGTGATGCCATTTAGGAAGCTGAATTACACAGATCTGGATTTATAATTAGTCCAGCTATTAACCTTTTCTCCAGTTTCTCCTTTCGGTGATAGACTGCACTATAAATTCCATAAGCGACTACCTTGCAGAAAATATGTTTTTACATAAATGCCCCATGCATATTATATACTCACTTCTAATTTATTTATTTCGGGTTTGGGTCTCTACAGTCTCGTACTGGTGCAGTCTGACCTGTGCGGGATGAATACGAACTAGACCAAAGCAGAACTCTCTGGTCTCTTAAAGCAAACATGCTTTATTTATTTCTGAACGAATATGCATTACCTGGGTTCCATAGGGTTGAGGCAGGTCAGAGCTTAAGTTTTAGAATTGCAAGCCAGGCAGAAATTGCAGATGGATCTAAGGCACTAAATCACTGTGTAACAAAATGAGCAAGTCTTATTAATCCTGACATAATTATTTCCCAATCAAATATGTAGATTTGGTATGCCTTTACTCTGTTTTCTGTTCCTTATTTTGATTGGTATAAAAACAGCGGTGCTCAGCTTTGCAGGAAAAAGTTACGCAGCTGGTTTAGACAAATCTCAGGCACTGACAGGCATGTTTTTATATATATATATATACAGGGATTTCTGCAGGTGAGGAAGACTTCCACATCTAGATGTCTAAGGGATCATTTTTAAAGAAGAAGTTGCATCAGAACCTCCTGCACAGAGCCGGTGACAGCCAGGAAATGGGTGCAAGTTAATGCTGCATTAGCACTGTAAAACTGCAGCATTTCACAAAAGCCTGCCAGAACATCACCCATCCTGGACTGTAAAAGTGGCTGCACGTGTATTTGTAATCTGTCATCCATTCAAAAGCCAAAAAAACAGGAGAGGTTAAATTACCTAACTCTTCACAGAAACTTCTCCTGGAAGAGCCAAGCTCAATGTTGTTATGCTGTAAGAGTTTAAAATATATCTGCAAACAAGTGTCTAAACTCAAAGAGCTTGTTTTAAAGTTATTTTAATCCATTACGCTCTTATTCCATATTGTTAACTTTTAGAACAGCGGGTTTACGTCTATAGGGATTTCAAAAGTCAAAACTGACAGTACATATTTAACTATCATAACCACCCAGCAATTATGTTTAGTTTCTGCATTCTCAGCTAACTAGCCTTGCAATCTAGGAACTTCTGTGCATATTGGGATTTCTGTAGAAGTTAGCATTAATGAAACAGAGTTTTAAATTTCCCCAGGCTCAATCTAGACATTAAGGATATAAATGTAAATTAGCAGAGAAGAAGTAGCAGCCTTGAATACTAACATTTTCATCATAATACTTTTAGTTTAAAAATGTACTATGGAATGGGGGAGCCAAACTGCATTAATAATTATCAGAATATTTCTGTACATGCTATAAGACTGTGAGACTCAGACATCTTCCATCTGCAGATTAATATTGCCTGTCTGATAAATAATAGATATCCAATTCTACTCTGTCTTGAAGACTGCCTTAAAAAAATTCTTTTCTGGTTAAAAAACAGTTATAAAACAAATGTGGCCACAGTATTATTCTTATTTCCTGTTTTGCTGGCATGACAAACATTGCAAATTCATTACTTTTTCCTGACATCCATATAGCCCCCTGATGTATTTATTTTCATTGCAGAGTGTTTTATATGACTGTGAGTGTTTAAACTCTTTGCTTTAGTTGACTGTCTATCCCCATCATCGCTGCCAGTGTGTTCTGATGGTAAGCAAGTGAAAATAAGATGGTGAGAACATTAACCTTGTACATGTACTAATATTAGCTTCAAACTATTGACATGGCTAGTACTAAAGTTCCAATTCCAATTATAAAAACTGAGATTTGTGTATTTGAGGAACTGCTCCATTTAAAACTTTTCACACTGATTAAATGTGCATTATTGTTAAGACCAGTTACATATTTTAACTCTTTACCTACTCAGAAAGGGTGGTCTTTTTCAATATATGCTGATAGCAATGACCTTGACTAGAAGACAGTTATTCACTGGAAGAGAAATAACGACATAAACTCCACTTTTTGAAATTCAAGTGAAGTGCTGAAAAAATTTTTGTACTTTCTGTGGCTATTCAGGACTATGGTCCCCTTGGAAGAATGAGTTGAATAAATTGAATCTGGCTTTGTTTCAAAGTTGCCCAGAATAATTTGTTATAAATATAGTGATTGTGAAGTATTTTTACTTTGTTTTCTTTTGGTGTAATGAAAAATGGGATCGCTCTCAGAACCATAAAACAACTTAAGTCGGAAGGGATATCAAGAACTTTTTGGTCCTACACCCACTTGGAGCCTGATCCTTTCAAGGCTGAATATTCCCGAAGATGGAGAACCCATAACCTCTCCAGGCAGCCTGTTCTAGTGTTCGAGGACTCTACGGTGAAAACATTTCTCCTGATATCTAGTCAGAATTTCTCACGTTCCAAAGAGTGGCTGTTGCTTTTTGTCCTCTCCCATCTTGCTGAACTCGCTCCAGAAAGCTGATGTCTGTCTTGTACTGGGGAGCTCGAAACCGTTATGTCAGATGTGGTCTCAGAAGCGCTGCAGAGAGGCACAGGATGACTTCCCTCTACCTGCCAGACGCCTTCTGGCCTGCTGCTGTCCTTTGCTGCAGAGGCTCTCTGCTAACCCTCATTCAGTTTGTTCCTCAGATGCCTGCTGCTTTCTCTGCCCTCTGCTCTACAGGTTCACAACACTATTGCATTCGCACGCAGGACTTTGTGTTATCCTTTACCGAACTTCGTAAGGTTCTTGTGAGCCCTGCTCTGTGCACAGGACCACTCACTGCAACTTGGCATTGTTGTCAAACTTCTGAGTGTCCACTCTTGCCCATTGTTCAGATTATTAATAAAGACATTAACTGTTCTTCTGACAAGAATATGCAGTAACAAGATAAAGAATCTGACAGGTAACTAGATGGATGAACGGATGAATGCTGTGTGGTCCTATTTTTCCAAAACAAACTGTATGAATTGACAATATTCTAAAAGATGAAAAATCGGCAGCACTTCACAATGGATCTTGAATAAATAAGTATATACAGATTTTCCTGAACATCTGCATGATAAATATGCAAAATCAAAAAAAACCTTTGTGCTTTGAATTGGTGATGTCTTAAGTTAATATATCAAAAAAGTATATTAACCAATTCCACAGTATATTATTGACCTGAATATTTCATGGGAGTCATGATAGATTTTGATAATGAATATAAAACTGAAAGAAAAATGGAGTTCCATTGTAAAAATCTGAAATTTGCTATTTGCTTCAGTGTAAGTAATACTGAGGGATAAAGATATCTCAGACATTTTTCTACAGCGACTTTCAAAATTTTCTATAAATATTCCAGAAATGTGCCCTTTTATTGATTGTGTCCTAAGGCTTGTGGTTCAAGGGGTTTTGTTTTCCTTTGGTTTGGGTTGTTTTGTTGTTGTGGTTGGTTTTTTAATCTCCTAGGCAGTGTATTTTTAGCACAGCATCCTTTTTCATGTCCCTTATGTTCTGGCAGTTTCATCCTCAATTCTGAAGACAGTCCAGTATCTTCCAGGTTTTGAAGTTACTAGTGAATGTTAGCAAGTCAGTCCAGCATGACTCTTGGTTACTTTTGTCATAGGGCAATTAGGATACTAACTTAGGTCATAAATTTTATTGTCGTTTCTTACCAAACTGAAGGTGAACAAGAAAATTCCAGGCATCACAATTGTGAACGAGATGCCTCTTCAAAATCACTTTGTTTAAAAGCATTTGACATCATTTAAAAGACATTTTTTGCAAGCTTGCCTCCTAGGAAGCACTTGGGAGCCTAAGTAAAATTTGAATGTTTATGTTTTAAAGCACTTTTAATGCAAGAAATCTGTGTATAATTATCTCTAATTAGTCATCTCTTCCGCTGAGATTTATACTAAGCATTTCGTTTTTCTCTTCTCTACATTAGCTGTATCCCAGGCTTCTTTAACAACTAGGACTGTCTGACAAGCTTATCTCTGGATGGGATTTCAGACTCATCTGATTCCATTTTACCTGTTGCTTTAGGACATTTCTTAATGAGGCCAGAGTTACTTTCATGTCTAATTAAGCTGAAGAGATTAAGTTATTTAGGTCTTGTTTTCTTGTATTTTCCTAAGGGAAAAGTAAACGCACAAGCAACAGAGATCAGCAAAAATACAAGAAAGAAGAAAAGCAGCAGGAACACAGGGGAGTATTATGTAATGAAAGGGAACGGGAGAAGGGAGAAGCAGGTCGGATAGATGGTCCATCATAAAGTATGCTCACTTCCAACTGCCTCAAAAAATATTGCACTGCACCGTGAGTCAGAGTTTCTCTTTAGCCCAATAATTATGTAACTATTAGAGGAACCTGAAGAGAAGTATGGAAGCAGGGACTTTATGTCTTCATAAACTATATTTAAAAAAAGGTTATTTTCTTCATATGCAACAAATTTCACTGTAGGTTAACCATGAGGTTGATGAAACAGTGGATCTGAAATACTCTATGAAACATGTTTTTGGACTTTCTATGTTCCTTATCTTCTTCGCTCTCAGCTTGCAATGCAATTAGAAGTTTCATTATTATTTTATTTAGGAAAGAAATTATGCCTGCTATTTGGAAGTTTAATCTCTCTTCAAAATACTTTACCTTAGTTCCAATCTAATGGGCAAGCTGGTAGACTCAAACTTCTTTTAGCATGTATTCTTATAAGAAATAAACATTTTCATTGAATATTTTTCAACAATTATTTTTAATAGTCATCTTTCTTAGTAAAAGGTTTCTCAAATCTTCTCATTTAGATGCACTTTTCTGCAGTATCAAATTACTTGCCTCTAAGAGCAAGAAAGCATTTAAACTCATCTTTTTCCATCTTCAACTCTTTTCAATTACCTGAGAGTATACTTATTTATATAATTCACATGTTCATTTCATGTGAGTTTTTTTTTTAAAAAATCTTTCCTAAGAACTGAAAAAATATTGATGCTTTTAAGGCTTTTTACCTTTTCTTTCTTGACCTAGAATTCATTTTTATTGGGGTCTTGCAGAGAAACTGGGAATACAAACGGTCTGTTTGGAGCGTTCTGGAGTTTAAACCAAAACAATGAAGAAAATATTTCTCTACATCATTTGGAAATGGATGTTTTTCAGTTTATCAAAACCAAAACAAGAGTTTAATTTTAAACTTTCTTTTAAAATCTTAATGTATATTATTTCTTGTAATTAATTTAAGGACCACGAAGTATCTGGTACACCAACTACACATCCGCTACCATCACCCAAGTAAGGCTCACTGGGAAAGTGGAGAATCAGTACTGGTGACAGGAGCATTAGCACCACCTTGTGTTCACGCGATAGGAAAGTAACCAACACCCTCTCCGGCCATTAAAATTGCAACAATTTTATATTCTCTCTTGCATGTTAACGAGGGTGCCATAGTTGTGGAAAAGGCGTGTATGTTTTTGGCACCATAAGTTTAGAATAGTCCATCCATCCAGATAGATGGAAATTACACGAATGCAGTTTTGGTCAACATGCCAGGAAGCAGCCGCAGCACAAAACCAGCCTATCGCCAGGTTTTTGGTAGGCACCGGGGAGCAACAAAGTTTAAATGTGAATTTTGAAAGAAGATTTGCAGTTATTTACAGGAACTCTTTCTGAATGTGAGAGATGACACTGTAAAAACTCTGGAAGTCTTTGAAAATTTAAAAAGCAAGCAAAGGAGACAGGCACTGTGCAGCGATGGTAAGCCTAGGAGACAGAGTCATTATCATATGTTTGTATTATTGTATCATAGCCTGTAAACACCGCACAAGGCAGCCTCGCTTTCTTCAGTCTTTTGCATGGTAGAAACTGTTTTCTAAACAAAGGTATCTTTTTCCCTAAGATGACTACCAAAATACATTATTTTTCATTTCTTTTTCAAATATATCAGCTTCTCTTTAGTAATTTTCTTGGTTCTGGGGGTACATTTGCTGTTGGAAAGTCTGGAGTGAAACCTGTTCTTGCCTGAAACTGGAAATACAGGAGTGCAATTTCACGTACAGTTCTCTACATCTATATGTATTTAGCCTAGTTTCATGAAGTTCTGCTCTTCTCAATGAGAGGGAAATAGACGAGCAACTTTCACTGCTTGGACTCTTCTTTTGGTCCAGAAAATAAAAATTTCTGACTGGTGTTCACACCTCACTTTCTCCTTCCTCATCTTTTACAAATTTGAATACTCCCAGACTAAATGAAAGACTGTGACAGTGTGTCACTTTAGTAGAAAGTATCAATTTTCTGTTCAGAAGGAACATAACTAGAAAAATATTTAATGGCATAATATACTCATAACTATAAAAAAAAATTCTGATTCTCCTGTATGTTTCAGTTTCTATAATGGTCTGTGCCTTGTCAAAGTGAATACACATGGGGTACAGCTAGACTTCTGTTGATCTGTTTTGATCATGTTTTACATCCACACGTCATATGAACCTACATCAGACTGGTGTAAGGTATCGTTTTAAAAAATGGCAAAATTCTAAAACTATTGTACACAACTCTGAATGACGGATAGGTCTCAAAGGTTTGTCAAATATAAAAAACTAGATTTAAAAAATAATTTAACCTTTTGGGGTACAAGTGGGATCCCACATTGATGTAAACAATACGAAGTTCTTCAACAGTGTCCTTTTGGAGTTCAACATTTTCTCAAATATCGCTATATTGTTTTTCCCATTATATAAGGGGCAGGGCAATGTTATTAGTGCTACTCAGTCAGTTCTGTCACTTTCTGGCAGCCAGCTGGGATCTCCATGCCCTTCATATTTGGGTAGTTTCCTACCTGTAGTAAGGGACATACTGTAAATATTTCACGTCCTTTTTGAAACAGCTTTCTCTTAGTCTGTTGAAAAGACCAAAACAAACAAGTCAACCCTTATATTTCAAACAAACTAAGTTAGAAACATAGAAACACTGGGATCTGGCTGATTACCTGCCTCTGTGGTTTGGAGGCTGTTAACTGTATGAGGGAACAATTTCCCTAACTGGCACCCCAAACAACTACAACTTCAATTATTTAGGGAAGTGTCTTATCCTCTCTTACAGTTGTCGAAGAAGCAGTCTTGTAAACTAGGAAAAATTCCTAAAATTTCAGTGAAGTTTTTAAGGGCTTCATCTGATTCAAGGAGTAAGAAGCAAAAAGAGAAATTTTCAGCATCATTCTTGGAAGCACAGGCTGACAGAGCTCTGGTTAAGTGGGGTGATATCCTACCCCAGGTGAGTTGAAAAGATCCTACTAAGCAGTGAGACCAACAGCTGCGTCTCAGGTCTCAACAGAGATTGTTGCAATGCAGGCAGTGATCTCTATTCCCACAGGAGGCATGAGAACAATTCAAAACCAGTGCGTCAGCACAACTGTTACCAGTTAAAGAAAAGACAATCACTCAGGAGGCTTTTCTGAACTTGAGCTAGCCAAAACGTGTCAAGCAAGTCCTTGGCATCAGTACTGCATTGACTGCTATTGAAACTGTGCGCCTGAGGTACTATCCTTTGCTACTCACAAAGAAAAGTATTGCAGGGAGCTGCATTACTATAAAAACCTGCATGTGCTTTCATTCAAGAAAATTCCATTTGACAGAGTGTATCTAGCAACACTACCTATTGCTTTCCTCTAAGCCAGGTGAGCATAATTGGTTGAGAAATCTGAGGGCTAGAATATTTTCACTCAATGCACTTCTGGTATTTGGTACATTTAGGGATTTCATGCTTAAGGGCTCTTGTTGCCAGTTACAAAAGTCTTTGCTCTGAGTCTTGGAAAAATCTGCACCTGTTCCTTCAGGTAGGGCACTTCCTCTAAAAGAAACACTCATTATCCAGTGGGTCTTGTTTCAAAATCTGTTTCTAGTTCTGTTGGCTTATGTGTACAATACACCTGACATTTCATACCTTCCTATGTATCTTTCTCATTTGCAATATCTGCGTGGTACTCCATGGTAAACCAGAACCTTTTTGGTTTCACTGCCCCCAACTCACTAGGGAGCATCCCATGGGTATCTGAAACTACCACACGCACCAGATACTCCACTTGGTATCTGGCAACAATTTTCCACTATTGAGTTTATCAACTTTGGCTCACTTATCTCAGCAGCAGCAGGTAAAGGTAGGATTGAATGTCCACCATCCCTGGTTATCTTTTTATGTCTTCCTTTGATAAGGCTGCTATCCTTTTATGACTCCTCAATTTTGATGGCTACAATAGGTAATTCCATAGCATTCCAATCAGAAGCATTAATAATAACACGTGGTCTTTCTTGGCTAATACGAGGTTAATAAGTATTTGACTGTGACACTATCTTAAAACCTGGAACCTAGACTGGTCTGCTGTCTTGGTTTATGTTTCTGTGATTAACATATCAACTTAATTCTAGATCATTTTCTCTTTTCTTTTGTTCTGAACTATTTCCACGTTCAACCCACGCTATCTAATTTTTGTGTTAATGAAAAGCAAATGTTAAAGTCTACCCAGAGACAGAAGAAACCAAAACCACTGTGTCTCCTGGGAAGGAAAATCTACTTTTTAGGCTTAGAATAGTTCATGACTGATCTATTCTGCTGAAGAATTATTTCATCTACCAGAACTAAGTCACAGATATTTGAGACAAACATTTCAGAGTACAGTTCTTGCCTAAAGTAATTGATTTTTAGATTCAGTTGATGGTGAAGTTTGTTTAATGGCTTCAAGATTCGTGAGAAATGGGTTTGGTTTGTTACTTCTGGCCTTCCTGAGAAAGTAATGTATAGCCAGTAGTTCAAGACTTGACTTTCTGCTGCACAGGATGCAGTTAATTCAAGGAAAATAGAATGGACTTCCTAAAAGACCTTGTATTTACCTCAGAATCTTTGCAGCTGTGGTTTCTTTAAGAAGAAGCAGATTTAAATTTCTAGAGTACTCCTGAAGAAAGATTTCATTCTGAAGAACTAGACCAAGTTCTTCATCTGAAATCTGTACAATAGATGGAAATAAATACCTGAGATCTAGAAAGGAAGATATAAAGTCAGTACTCCGTCATACACATAAGTAGCAAATTTTGTGCTAGATTTGAAACCTTATGGTCTCTCTGGTTTCTTCTCCTTCTTTTCATCTTCCCATCCTTTGTTTTTCAATGGCTGGGTTTGGAATCACTAAAACCTTACAATTTTTTTCAGAATCGGGCTGCAGCCTACCTAAACCGGGGAGCCACATCTCATATTTATAGAGATACTAAAATAAATGTTTTGAAAAGGAGTTGTATTTTGGGCCAGTTCCTTCATCATTTTAGCCATTCTGTTTAGTGAGAAATTTTCTATTTTCCTTCACTCCCTACAAACTCATTACATTGACAGGAAATAAGTTTGACTATCAAAGCCCTAAAAATGACAGAAAAGTTATGTATGAGCAGCAGTATATTAGAATCACAGATGGCCTTAGCTAATTTATTCTTTTTTTATTTATGCACTGCAAGACATTATATAGACAAAACTATATTTTCTCTATTTAAGAGCCAATTCTGAAGATGTTTTCTTTTCGTTTCTTCAAGATGTGCTTTTTCCCAAATACTTATGTAAACAGCATGAACTAACTGTCTAAATGAAATATGTCCTGGAGCATGGTACAGAGTAAAAAGAGAAACTTGACTTCAGGTGGTCTACGCAGAAATTGCAAAGAAATAACAGAAATTGTAAATTACATTCCCCCCCCCCCCCCCCCCAAGTGTGTTCCTGTTGCTGAATTCACAGGGTAAGTAATGTAAGTAACCAGAGTGATTTTAAGGAATTGATAGATACACGTATGCATGTAAACTGAAATGAGGATGGAGACAGACTGATGAGCCGTGTCCAGCCTGCGGCGCACCTTTCCCAGTTCCCTGGATTCTTCACCACGATAATTTTAGCAAGAACTGCAGATGCAGATTCAGCTGTTACAATAAAGCAGGTTGTGATCACCTGTGTGCCTTTTACACGTCCTCTTGAGGATACACAGCATATAAATGGTGGAACTACAGAGATCATCACCAGAAGACGAAGTTCCAGGACCAGGGACTGTTAGGGGAGGTGGCCACAGGAGATTCCCCCACCTCAATAAGCTCAGCTCGTGAAAGCAAAGCTGTTGAAGCACCGTCTGTAAATCAACAGCGCTCTCCCAAGCCTTGATTCCACTGTCAGCCTTGCTTCCTTCGCGAAGTAAATTATCAGAAGGAGTTACTCCGCGTTATTCCCAAAGAGAAAGAGCGTTTCCCTCTCCCGCGCAGGTGGCAGCTGCTGCCCAAGGGGTTCGTCCCACCGGGGCAGCTCCTCTCCCTCCGCCGCCTCCCCGGCTGCTTCTCGCTTCGAGGGCTCGGTCTGTGCCACCCTCTGCCCGCCGGGCGGGCTCAGTCTCTGCTCGGTGCCACCCCCACCCATGGGCAGCCCTGCCCGCCGTGAGGGCTCAGTCTTCGCCCTCAGCTCCCTCCCGCCTCGGTGCCACCTCTGCCCGCCGGGAGGGCTCGGTCTCCTCCGCTCTCCCTCCGCTCCCTTCCACCCGGTGCCACCCCCGCCCGCTGCCAGCCGGTCCGCCCTGCCCGCCGGGAGGGCTCAGCGCCAGCCGCTCCCTCCCGCCACGGTGCCACCCGCGGCCGCCCGGCTCCCGCTGCCGCCCCGGTGCGAGGCGGCTGCAGGCGCGGCGGCGGGTACGGCGCCTGCGCGGCTCTCCCGGGCATGCTCATTATCAGCGAAGGAGCAGAAAAGGGGGAAAAAAAAAAAAAAAAAGGAGAGAGGAAAAAAAAAAAAACCCACACCAAAACCCACCCACCCTGCGAGGAGCGGCGCCGCTGACACTGCCGCCGCCGGAGAGCAGCGGCACCGGCGGGGCTGCGCCTGGCTCCGCTCCCTGCCTGCTCGCAGGCTGCCGCGGCGCCAGCGGCTGCGGGTCGGGCAGCGGGAGCCGCGAGGTAGCGGCGATGTGGATTTACGTTCACTGGGGAGCGGGGCGAGGGCACCGCACGTAGAGGCGATGGGAGCAGCCGTCGGCGGGGCTGAGCCGCGGCGCTGCTGAAAGTTCCGCCGGTGGCCGCGCTCGGTAAGTTTGCCGGGGAGACGGGAGCGGCGCAGCGGGCGCCCCAACTTCGCCCGCCGCGGAGGGGGGTACGGCGGGGAGGGGGGTGCCCTGCCCCGCCGGGCGCTCCCGGAGGGGTTCCTGTGGGTGCGTGCGTGCGCCCACGCGTGTGCCGGGGGGTACGGGGGAGCGCGTGCCGGTGCTCCCCGCGGCCGCCGCAGGAGCTCGCGCCGCCGCCCGGCGGAGGTGCCGCGGCCGCGCGCGGGGCTGAGGCACCGGCTGCCCTCGCGCCTATAGGGGTCTCCTTCGCCCGCGGGTGCGGCGCGCCCGGGCTGGGTTGGTGCTGCCGGGGGAGGGCTCTGCTGAGGCGGCGCGGGGCGGCTCTGGCTCGCGCGCGGCTCCCCGCTGGGAAAGGCGGTGCGGGAGCGCCCCGGGCGCTCACCTGGGAAGCCGCGTCCTCGCTGCCCGCAGGGGGTGCGGGTTCTGCCCGCGCTCCCCCGGGCGGGTGGGGGCTGCGGGCTGGCTCTCCTAAGCGCGCATTTCGGGTGTTGGAGGTGGTGATCTCTAGCGCTGGGCAAGGTGTGGGAACGGTCCTTGTGCTGCTCTGCTGCTGCCGCCGCTTCCAACTCAGTGCCCTCCGGCCGCGGCTGCTGGCTGACGCTCTGGGCTCGGCTGGTGGATGCCCAGCCTGCCGCTCGGTGCGGTTGTGGTAGGAGACGGGTCGCCGCTGCCCCGGCGTCAGTTGTGCCGTGTTACCGTGTTAAATATCCACGCATTCACCTTGGCGGATGCGGGGTCTCCGTGCTCCAATTCTCAAACCAGAGGGAAGAACTTCTCCCACCTCCCCTCCGCTCTTTGGCTCAAACCTGCGCTGCCTTCTCGGACTGTATAATGAGTGCCTCGGTGACAGGCTCTCATTGATTGTGTTCGTAGTACACAAAGGCTGTAGATACCCATCTTGATTGCGCTGATGCTTCTCCGATAATTAACGAGTCGGATGCGCTGTGCTGTGGATATCGATACCAGCTGCCCGTGTGGTGGGGCAAGCAGCTCAGACATCTACTCTTATCTACCAGTGGTTTTGCAGCAACAAACCACCACCGCTCCTGGTGTTTGGGCTCTTGATTGCGTGAAGCTCAACGTAGAGCAATTTGGTATTTGAGGTATGGAATTCCTGGTGGTGTAGAGAACATTCTGTGAATCGTAAATAGCAAGATAGGCTGTAGCAGGGAGAGAACCAGCCGTCAGAAGGTGAGACCCAGCCCCGTAGTTTCTTCTTTCTTGACAGTAGTTTGTTTTCAAAGCTTATTTTATGCGTGACTTGTAGTGCTGTGGGCTAATTTCAGGACGCTTTTCCTCATACAAAATATAGGGTTGTTAATAAACCAATTGCTGATTTCCTTACAGATGGCATGTATCGATCATATAAAATCATCAAAATTTGTTCATGTATTTTAATGCAATTAGGTCTGTTAAGGGGTTTGGCTCGTTTCAAGAGCTCAAATCTTTTAACAGCTTGGGGATATGGGAACGTTTGTGAGTGTTGGATTTATTTATTTTTTTTTTTTTGTTATAGCACAGTTTTATTTCAAGCAATGATTAGAATTTTTCTGAATAGCACATTCCTAATAGGTTTTGTTCTATGAATGTCTGATCTTTAAAAAGAAATGTTTCAAATACTTAAGTAAACATCTTTTCTATTGAAAAGTGCCTTCCATTTGCTGATCTTCAAATATTTAAATGACAAGTCTAAATCAAAAAAATAGAAAATTCTTATTAAAAGAAAGTCTTAGGAATGTGGTAGTGCAAATTACTACTCTTAACATTTCAAGTAATCAAATATGGAAGTAAATGAACATATTGTATTGATGGCTTCTGTATAAAAAAGCCATTGAAATGTATTCAGATTTCTGTAAAAGCAGTGTTGTGAGAATAGATGCAACAAAGGAAATCTATTATTACTCATTTCCCTTGACATCATAATTTAAAATTTTCAAACTGAAGAAATGACATGGTTGCTCACACATGTGCCTGTAGTCACGTGTATTCGGAGGTAAGGCAACACTTTTGCTCTGCAGTAATGGCTTAGGAATAGGCAAGCGTATACTTTCTTCTTTTTATTGAGGTAGGAAGTTCTGAGGATTGACAATGATGTTAATTGGAGTAGGCAGGACATTGTCTCAGTGTGATTCATGAGGTCTAAATGGTCTGAATTTAATGTTTAAATGATGTTAATCTGAAAAATGTAAAAAGAATAATCCCACTTAATTTAACATTATCTCAGGGCTTTGATTATGGGAAAACATTCCTTTCCGTTTGGTTAGGAATATTGTATGTTATGGACTGGGAGAACAGTATGCCCTTTCTTTTCTCCAGTCAGAGTGAGTGGTGGTATCTCACAATGACTGTAGTGGGACTAGAATTTAAAATGTTCTAGACACCAAATATTAAATTGCTGATGGCGCTGTGTCTGAATTTTAAGGGGTTTCTGGTTTCTTCTCTGCTACTTGCTTATCTATATTTCTCTGTTGATTATATTTCCTAGTTTCAGCAAAACTTGGTCAGTTATAGGTGTTGAGCATTAAGAAGCGTTAAGTCAATCCGAGTTCAATTGCACTGGCTCCCTCTCGCTAATCTGTAACAGTCTGCCTAGGTGTTACTGTGTAGCCAGACCTTTGACAATATGTTTAGAGCCAAATAAAGCTGAAAATATGCCATGGTCTTGGTGTCTTAAACAGAGTCTCAGAGATCCTAAGAACGGGATATGTTATGAGTGTACTTTGTGACCTATAGAAGTGCATACGTGTACATGAAAACCATGACTATGAGTAGGTTTTCCTAATGAGAACCTGTGTTTTCTTTCAGTAAAATATTGAGCATACCCAAGAACTCATCTCTGTAAACGCTAACTAAATATCCAGGGGACTTGTCTATGCTGAGAAAACAAGTCAGTTTCTTTCCTGCTGTATTTACTGTTTTAACAGAATATTTATGGTTTGAAAAATAAGTAGATACTTAAGCTGCTACTTTGTTTCTTTTATAGTGTTTCTCTACTATGAATTTGAACTCAAGTATATTGAGTATATTATTGAAAATAAGTATTCCTTCTTTGGTTTTGCTCTGTTGGAATGAACTCTTTAATCTGAATTTCTCTGTTTAAAAGAACAAAAATCATATATATATTTGATATTAGTCTCCTTGGCTGAAGCTAATGTCTGAGGCTACTGATGTATTGTTTTCTACTTTCCAGTACAGAATTCTCATTTCTGAGGTTTAGAAAACAAGTAGTGTAAGATTGAAGGGAAAAAATGACTTCTAGTTAAATGTGTTGTCTGTAAGTATATTGAAATTAAAATGACTGTACTGAATTGGGTTTAGCACTGCCTTGTTGCTTTGGAAGCCTTCACTCAGAAGTGATTGTTTTCTGTAGCCTTAATGAGCAATTACTGCACTCTTCCAGTTCAGAGCCTCTTGTAAGTAGACAGTACTGTTTATTCCAAATTATAGATGTATTTTTTTGGTTTGCCTATAGGCTGTTGATATTTTTGGTGTTTTGGTTTGTTTGTTTTCCTGAATGCAGACAGATGTTTGCTAAGGGTTAGGAAGAGTCCGTACATGTATTTTTCAGGGTTTATTTTTGTGGGGTTTTTTGTGAGTTTTTTTTTTTTTTGGAGATGGCATTGGGAGTTTTAGTTATAAGGTTCTGGTTTTACATAGTGTGTGCACGTGTGTCTTAGATGTACATCTCTTTCTAACTATACGGATTTCAATCATAAATAACTGACGACATTTTGACACATTTTAAAGAACTCATATTTCCATTATTGAAATGTTGGAGTTCAGGTCTGATAAGGGTTGTAAGCAAGTAGTCCCTTCTGTAACTCTGTTTCAGGACCATAAGTAGATTTAGAATGTTCTTTTGGATGACATTTTCATGCAGTTGCTCTTGCATTGTTTTCTCCTCTAAGGGATAATCAGTTAGTGCATAATTTTGTTCATATGAAGGTTCATAGAATGCTACCTGGTGTTGTAGAGGAGTGTTTTTGTGTCTAAGCAGCTTTTAAAGAAACACCTACTAGAAGAGAAATCTCTTGGAGCTTAAGTGGTCATTAATGAAATACTGACTGCAGTGTGTGCATGGAGTATATTTGCCCGATCTAACAGAGAGTTTTGTGTTGGGTCATAGTAACTACAGAAACTTAGTGAGAACGGAGTAATTTAGGGGTAAAGATTCCTAGATAGTATATAAGAATGTGACCTCTTTGACACCGCTTTGAGTAGCGTAGCAATAACTTGACCACTCTTTTTAAGGGTACTGCAATTAAATAATACCATTACTTTAATTTTCCTTTATTAAAAGTTTTTGCTAATCTAATAGAAGAACTTCAAGGAGGGGAACTTTGCAAGTTCTACTCATTTCCATGGTAATGGGCGGTAGACTGTTGTACTTGATAAAGAATTCAAACCTAGAAGATGGTCAACTGTGTTTCACTGTATTTCATGTTTCGCCTGATCCTGTAGAAACTGGTTCCAAAAGGTGGTAGCAGCCAGCAGCAGAGTAGCGATTATAATGAGGCTTTCACATACTGGTTGGAGGAGTTAGACTTTTTTGCTTCATTTTTATGGAGTAGGAAAGATTTGTGGTTGTGTTGCTCATCTGAAACAACACAGATACCTGTTTTTGTACAAGTAAGCAAGTAAACTGCTTTTTTTTTTATAACACGGTTTTGTTCTAGAATATGCTTTCTTCTTCAGCTACTCTGATGTGTGATGTAATTTTTCTGATTTAGCTGTAAGGCCCATTTTGTTTCCAAGTTCATTTCTTAGACAAGACATCAGCCAACTACTTGACCAAGGAGGTGTCACTGGAAAAGAAAGGAATGCAGAAGCATTGCTCGTTGCTGGCTTCTTGATGGTGTGGATAAAAGCCTTCCTGCTTGTTCCTATAAGCCATCCTCAGCAGGAATATCTTTTAATCCTCATATACAAGGTTCCTCTTTCAAATTCTGTCATCCACACGTGTACCACTCACCACAGTGCCTTTCCTACCCCTGAAGACCATATTTTTTTCCTATAGACAGGTACTTCTAGTGCCCCTTTATCACCAAATTATTTCTTGCTCTAAACTACTGCTGTGTTTTTCTGACTTCATTCTCTGCCCCACTCATCACTTCTTCCTATTTCTTTTCAGGTTCCTCTTACTCCCGCTTTTGCACAACTCTTTAGCCCTTCCTGTTCACATTTGAGAACCACACTTACGGGTCTCCTTCTTTCATAACTACCTGATGTGCTTTATAAGCCATAAGAACTAAATACCCCTCACCTTCTATATATCCAGACTGTAGATGCATCTATGAGCAGACTTCAATTTCTTTTCATTTTCCTCAGTTCCTTGCCCAGCTCTTTCCTCTGAATTCCCAGTTCATCTAAAATTTTGTCTGCTTTTCTGCAGAGCTCTGTATCATCATGTCAAGCCCTTCTGTTTCATGAAACCCAGAAAACTGAAATCCACGCAGTTCTGCTTTCAGCTGCTTTTTCACACCTTTGGTCTTACCCATCACCAACCTCCCCTTATAGTCTGTCCCAGAGGTAAGCCTTTTTCCACCATCTGTTTCCTCCATGTTTTTATCTAGATCTGAATATGGGAAGGAAATGCCACCCTTATTGTATTTTTTACTAGGAAAGTGCCGCATACCAGGTTCTCCAACATTAGGTTAGGATTGAGTTGAGAACTCTGGTTTTGTGAGCTTGTCTTTATTTCCCTTTCCCTCTTCTTTTTATTAGTACCTTGGCTGCTACAAACAATTCTATCCCACCCCTATGTAATACTAACCATTTTCTTTGATATAGAGCCCATGCTGTGCCCTGAACTAGCATTTAAATGTGTATCTTAATGTATTTTTGTTGTTTAAGTTTGTATTATTAACTGCTTTAAAGTGGCAGAGATCTGGTTGTAGGTGTAGTGACTGGTATTGTTTCTTCTTCTTTTTTCTCCTTGTCATATAGGTAGGCAGTTAGTTACAAAAGAAAAACCGTGTAGTCAGAGTTTGCACCTGGATATCTCCTAGCCTGTGACAAGATGGATTTTACAGCATGTAGGCTAGCTACTTTTATCAGCAAAGATGTCCTGTTCTTTGAACAAAATAGAATTTTAGTCATTGAACTTTTTAGGTTAGTACATGGGAAGTGTCTTGGCTACAACATAGCTGCAAAACTTATTCTGTGTATTGTTGTAAAAGATGTCTCTTGCATTTGTCCAAATGATTTGGTGTCTGCAAATGATGATGTGCCTTATCTGCACCATGCATTTTCATGCCTGTTTGCTAGAATTTGAGAACTAACCTCTATTACAATGTAGTTACAGCTTTGTAACATTTGGGGGTTTATAAACCCATTAGCTGTACTGTGGATTTCCATGAATTCCATACATTTCAATAAATCAGACTCACCATGGAGTAAACGTCTTTAAAGATTAAAAGAGTAAATCTTAGTAGTGAGCAACTATTTTGGTTATTAAAAAATCAGACGATGCAGCACGTACAGATGAGTGTGGGACCTTTACCTTTGCCACTATCTGTTGTTTGAACGATACTGTTTTGAGAATTAATGTTTTGGTGATGCTTATTAAATAAAGCACTGAGAGGAAATGGACCGGTTTCTACTAAGTGTAAATAGGCATTCTTCCACTCATGTGGCGTATGCCACTATATGCCATATTTCCACCTATGTTGAACATGCTACTGACTTCATCAGT
The DNA here is from genome assembly GCA_033558235.1 of Neomorphus geoffroyi. Lineage (NCBI taxonomy): Eukaryota > Metazoa > Chordata > Aves > Cuculiformes > Neomorphidae > Neomorphus > Neomorphus geoffroyi. Next base: position 6,254,167 of record JAUMJM010000045.1, on the reverse strand, counting down.
GAAGTCATACTACGTGGTTCAGCAGTGGATTTCTTTTTGATTTGCTTGCCTAATTAACTGTTTGAGCAGGGAATGAGAGAGAAGGGATAAGATGCCTTTTATCTGAACTTCTGTAAATGTTGATGGACAGCCATAATTTCTATGATGTGCTGTGCAATTTTGTTGTGTAACTGAAGCCTGAAGCTGATTCTTATCTCTGCAGACCTACTGGAGGAAAGAGTTAACATGAACATATTCAACCATAATTTAATTGTGCAACCTTTTAGCATTTCATTAACACTCTTTGTTTAAAGTTACATTGTCTTTAGAAATGTTAGGTTAAATTGGCTGCTTAGATTAAGAGACTTTTAAGTCTATAAAGCAAAATAATCTTACTTATGGTCAGCAGCTTTAGCAATCACCATAAAATATACCAATTGTTTTAATTTCAACAGACTAAGTTCTCAGTTGATATGTAGTCAATAGTAGAGAAGAAATTGCATTTTAATGTCGCTCATATTCGGTTCATAATATTTTTGTAGTTGATTATGAGTTACAAAATTGAATTTTGGAATCACAAGGCATATGTGAGCTGTATTGAACTGCTTGGAGCAATTCATACTAAGCTTCCTAGAGCAGCAGCTACAGACCATGAGAAATTGTTTTATATGTTGATGTTACCATTCCCAAATGCAAACCTGTAATGTACATGAGAGATTACCATAAATTACTGTACTGCTATTTTGAGACTTCATTTAGATAATATATCAACAAGGTCAGTGCTGTTAGTAATTGAGTTATGTTGGGTCTTTTACTTGTGAATTTGCTTTTTTTTAATGGTAAGCATGGAAGCTTCGAGGTGTTTTGGTTTTATGGTTGGTTTTTTTTAATAAAAATAACTAGTAGAAATCAAAAGTCTTATGCATTTAACTCAAGATCAGAGAATTAACTAGGGAAAGATGCCTCTTTATTTTTTTTTTTTGCTTATTTTTGTTTTGTGTGCTTTGTTACTGATGTCTTCTCTTGAATGCAAATATGGTCTTAAAGACTTAGGGGGAAAGACAAGTGGATTTGACATCTGATGTCCAGTGCTATTTCTTCATCTTAGAATTGGGAATAGAACAAACCCAGGAATGACTTAAGTTTATTCCATAAGCAAATTAAGAAGAAATTGGGACTGAGAAACACTGCATTGGGTGAGACCCAGTCCTCCACGAGCTTCTCCAGTGTGAGTCCTTCTCTCGGGCTGCAGTTCTTCATAAATTGCTCCAGTGTAGGTCCCTTCCACAGGCTGCAATCCCTCAGGAACAGATTGTTTCAGTCTGAGTCCCTACAGGGCCACAAGTCCCACCAGCAAACCTCCTCCAGCGTGGGGTCTTCTTTCCATGGGTTCACAGGACCCGTGAGGAGCCTGCTGCAGCGTGGGTTTGCTGGGGTCAGGGGGTTACAGTCTCTTTTGGACACTGCTGTGATGTGGGTCCTCTGTGGGCTGCAGAGGCACAGCCTGCCTCACCCGTATTTTCCCCACAGGCTGCAGGAGAATCTCTGCTTTGATGCCTGGAGAACCTCCTTCTCCTCACTGAGCATCTGCAGGGTTGTTCCTCTCACATCTTCTCACTCCTCTCTCCTTCTGCAAAATATGCAGGTATTTTTCCCCTTCTTAGATATGTTATCCCAGAGGCACTGCCACCATCACTGATTGGCTCAGCCCTCGCTAGTGGGGGGTCCGTCTTGGAGTCAGCTGGCATTGACTCTGTTAGATATGGGGAAAACTCACGGAAGCCAGCCCTGTGGCCCGTCACCGTGGGGTGCATTGGTCACTCATTCCCAGTCTGGCTGACTTCAGCTTCCAATACAGTTAGCGTTGGGATCCTCCTGTCACTCTAGAAATACAGACAGGTTCTGCCTCAGTAGAGCTTGATGTCATTAGGGTACACAGCACTGGTGCTCACTGGAGCCTTGTACTCCTGCAATTCTGACATGCCAGGTCGTTGAATCCACACAGTCCAATAACCCTGGTTGTCCCTTTCCTACCCCTGGCTGGAAGCAGGGCCCCTCTAATCCTGGTCATAGTAGCCCAGCATCAGAGCAACCAGGTGACAATTTGCTTGCCTGGATGGCAGCTGAAATCTTTTTGCGTATCTTGCAGCTCACTCAGGAACAGGGATCAGTGGTTGCCTGTGCCTCCGATTCTTGTCAAGGCCCTGGTTCATCTTCATGCCCTCAACTGATTTTTTTTTTGTTATTTCTTCTTCTCTGTAGAGGTGACTGCTGCTGGCATGGGTTGGTTCTCTGGTCCAGCTGCAGTGCCTGTTGTGGGGACTGGAGTAGCCACAGTGCCTGTAGCTGTGGTTGGAGTAGCTGCGGTGCCTGCTGGTCTGCTTTTCCCCGTTTTCCTCCTGAGGATGCTGCATAATATCGAGCGGTGTTTGGTAGATACTGGCCAGGGCCCAGTGCAATGCAGCAAGTTGTGTGTCTTTGGAGTAGCCACAGCATTTTCCTTTCAAATATCCCTGGGTCTATCAAGGTCCTGTAGTTGTTCAGGAGTGAAGTTCCAGACCATTTGGGGTGAGAAGTTCCCTGGATGCCAGCCCATTTTCTCCCGCTTGCCATGCCATCCATACCTGTCCAGCCTTGGGGCAGAGCTCTGGGTCATATTCTTAAAAAAAATCGCTGTTAACCTAAACAAGACCAGAGATACAGGAGACGCAGCAATAGAACCCAGGGAATTAACGCTTTCCCAACCAGAATCAGGATACCATGCAAACCCATTACGTAATATATGTTTCATTCTTAGTACAAAATGTATTTACTGAGTTTACGTCCACTAGCTGTTACCACATCTAATGTGTGGTAACCCGTGTGTGGTAATCTAATGGAACTGCAGCAAGCTGTATAGCTTATAAATCACCATCACAACAATTACCTTCAAGTAAATGTTTCTAAGCTTCTTGGCAAGTAAATGTTTCTAAGCTTCTTGGCATCTAACTAACTGAAGCCGATCATAGAAAACTTAGGAAATAGATACTTTATAACCCTAAAAATACTTTAAAATTAATTAGTTATTGCTGTGACACTGTTGATCATTATGAAAAAGAAAAAAGAAAAAATGCTTGTGTGTGATACTATTTATTTTTGCTGAGCAGCTGAATTAAGTGAGTTTTGTTTCATCTTTTAAAGTCTCCTTTTTTTAATTTTGAAATATTGCCCTGGAAATAATGAAGAAGTGAAAACAGTTTGTTTTCTTGAGACTAAACAGACTTCAATATAGTTTTGCTTGCTCTCTAAAAGCCCAGTCCTGATCCCACTGATTTGAGTTACAGGATTTTTTTGCCCTTGAAATTAGTGAAAATAGGATAAAGTCAGACTTTAGTTTAGAAAAGATTGGTCTAAGCAATTTTACATATTGTAGTCACTATTCTGTTTAGCTTCTTTACTGTTTTAAAATGATAAATGCATGAAGTACCGTAATACTTTTCAACATTTTATGCAGTTTATGAAAAGGAGATGCAGTGTTGGTCTCTTCTCCCAAATTACAAGTGACAGGACAAGAGGAAATCGCCTCAAGTTGCGCCAGGGGAGGATTAGACTTGATATTAGGAAAAATTCCTTCACCAAAAGTGTTGTCAAACGCTGGAACAGCGTGCCCAGGGAAGTGATGGAGCCACCATCCCTGGAGGGAGTTATAAGTCATGTAGATGTGATGCTTAGGGACCTAGTTTGGTGGTGGGCTGGGCAGTGTTAGATTAGCGGCTGGACTTGATCTGAGGGGTCTTTTCCAATCTGAACAATCTTGTGATTCTGTATTGGTATGGAAAAGTTATGGAAAAGTTATGGTAGGTTATCCATTCCCTCATTCATTGCTAGTGCTACATTTATGTGAATACGATGCTAGTTTGTAATCGACATGACTAAACGGAGGTCCCTCCATTTAGGAGTGCAGGACAAACCCCTCTCATTCTAGCTTCAGTCTAGGTAGTGTAGCAGTCTGTGAACCTGTGGTGACAGGCTGATCAAGCAGCTACCAGCATGTCAACCTCCCTGATAATTCTGCCAGACCAGCGCTCTGTTGTTGAGTGCTTTTACATCTTTGCAGTTTATTAGTGGTGCTCATCAACAGCTCCATCTTCAATTTACCAGGTAGATATTTACTCTGAAAGGTTGAGCTTCTTGTGGAAGCACTGTTAAGTGGCATATTGAAAGTTCATTAAAATGAGTTAGCGGTGTACTTCCTGCTCCAAACTTACCAACGTCCTGTTTTGCTTTTTGTCATTTCTTGGCCAAGGGTACAGCCTAGTAATTTTTGACTGAACTTTTACGTGTGCATGGATTAATTCTGTATTGCAGTTGTTGCATGTTTTAGTAACCATGATGGATTTGTCAGTGATACCTGCCTTCTGCAAAATAAATATCCAACATGTTGCATATTGTTCTGCTTTCCATGAGTGAAACAATTAGCTAAGAAAGAGACATAAACATGCAAAGTGTAAGTTGGTCTCCATGTTCTAAATAAGAGGAAAATTACATTAGATGGTGCTTCCTCTGGAAGGAAAGTATGATTTTGATGTTGCTTAAGTAAAAAGGAGATACTGATTATATTCTTATCTTGGGACTTCAAGTAAGTCTATCCTTGAGAATCTCCCATTTCATTTCATGCTGAGGCAAGAATGCTTAAATTAAGATTTCATTCTTCACTCGTCTTTGTCTATGGTTGAAACTACACAAATATTAAGTCCTTAAAGTCTTCAGTGGTAGGCTTCAAAATCTGTTCATGTGAGGGAAGCAAACGTCTGTCATTGCCCTCTAACTTTAAAAACACTGTATCTTTTGTACTGGTGTTTAAGTGGTTTCTGTTTGTTTGAAGTTAGTTGCTTTTAAGCCCTCATTCATCTTAAATTTTGGTGTAATATAATGTGGAAATCTTGGTGTATAAATTATAGCTGCAGTTAGCAGTATCTAACACAGTAATGTCACTAGTATTTATACTTTATGGGAGATGTAATTTAGATGCTTTTTTGCTTTTTTGAATAGCTTGTAGGTGTTATTTGTTCAGTTAATTCACTATATTAAATGCCATTGGTTTTACCTTAATGTGCCTTTAATAAATTTTAAAACCCGAGCAATAAAAAAAGCACCAGAAATGTAACTTTAGTGGAAATTGAAATATTAATATCAGGAATACAGGGTTAATTGAATGTCAGGAAAAAATACCATTTGGAGGATGAAAACTCCTTTATTTATGATTTCTACTTTGAGAATAATGTCAAGGTGTTTTAAAAGCTGAAATCAGTCTTAAAATGTTGGGGAAAATGCATCCTAAAAATGTAATTTGTAATTTAACTGTTGATGTTACATTTGAACGGAAAATCTAAAAGCATTTTCTTGAATAGCAATTACACAAGGCATAGAAATTAATCTTCATAAAAAGTCCCTAAGGGAAAAAAAGACAGATGACTGTGAAGAGCATTCTGGTATGCAAGGAGATGAGACATTTCTCATCTTCCTGTTGTTGAGTAGTCTCTATTTACTCACATAGTGTATATTTTGATGCCCCTTTTCCTTATTTTCTTGAGCCAAGGCTGTCTGAGTATGCCTGCCCTTTTCCACAGAATGGGCGCATTAGCTGGGTGCTGCTGTTTTCCATCTAGCTGGATTCTGATCGTGTGTCAGTATGTAACCCGTGTTTTCAAAGTTCCTCTATTACAGCTCAAATTAGACTGGAAAAAAAGCTGACTGACACGCTGCCACAACAGTTCACTTATCAATAGCACTAAAGCTTTGTCTGTTCTGTGGCTTGGTCTTGAAGCTTTTATATTGAACTGGACTTGTTTCCATTTTCTCTTGAACCAAAGGGGAATCAGAAATGAAAACTGATGTTTAGATTAATCAGCTGGGAATGAGGATGGGATTTATTTTGGAGAACTGAAATGCTGAAGATTTACGTATTCTCTGTTCTGGATATGGAACTTATTTACACGTTGGATTTCTTGAGTTTGATAGATTTGCTGTCGAATGGAACAGCTTCTGGAGACCCATTACATATTAGCCATGTAACCCTTTGTGCTTTCAGAATTGTAACTGTATCTAGAAATGCCAACTGTGTGGAAATTGAGCAATACTGATAGTCAACTTGTATATATACTCACATGCTGTTATACTAAACTTAGACCATCTGCTCAAACTAATAAAAATAATACAGGTCCAAGAAACTAAAAAAAGTGATATTATATCCTCATTGTCAGAAGATGAATTATAGCATATAGATATCTATGCTGCTAATTAAAAATTTTGTCTTAACTTTTCAGTGCACAGAACTTTTCGCAGACATGTGATTGTATTGTGGTTTGTCGTTACTCATTACTACCATGCCATATTTCAAGCCAATTAGAGTAGGATTCTTTGTTAGTCCTTTCAGTCCCATTCTTAATGAGTAATTGTTGACATTTCAGTAAACATCATCATCTCGGATGATAAATATACTGTCTCTAGTGTTATCAGATGGAGTCGAGTTAAATTCTCATGTTTAAAAGAAATTATTCAAGGGTAAATGGAGGATGATACAGGAGTAATGTGTATTGCCAGCTTCTCTTCAGATGTGCTTTTGATGCAGACCTATTCTTAAAAAAATAAACAAAAGTGTGAGCAAGTGTTTGTAAGCTTTTGTCTCATCATAACAATATGCAAGGTATTTATAGAATCATAAGGTTGGAAGAGACCTCTTGTAGGATGAGCAAATATTGGAGAATAATGACCAAGTAAACAGCTGTCAGTCAGCTGGAGATGTCCAGCACCTTTATTAGAGCTTAAAAATTTTGAAGCATTTCTGCATAACTAATGTGGCATAATATGTTACCATGACAAAGTGATAGCGTTATGAAGTATAAACAATTCTAGTACCATGCGATGGTGGGCTTCACATCAGAACATGAGAAACAGCAGTAAATCTACCCGTGACTCTTCATATTTTGGTAATGTTTTTACCTTATTGATTGGAAATGCAGTGTAAATAAGTCACGCGTTTCAGGTTAACAGATCTTTTTCTTTGCTCATCATCTTGCTGATCAACGGCCCAATTTAGAAATAATAAAATACATCTCTGACATCTGTTTGAAATAGATTGCTTAAATAGTGTGCATTCAGCGTTTTTGTTTTGCTTTGCCTTTTAACAGTGGGGATTACCGCACACCTAAGGGATAAGTGTAGAGCTGTAGATTAAATTACAAATGCAATGCAAGTGCATCAAAATATTCTGCAAGCATAAGCACCATATCAGTTAAAAATATAGTATTAAAAGAATATTAAGGATATGGTTTGTACTCCTAAATAAAGCTATTGGGAGCCCAATCTTTTGTATGAAAGGGCATGGTTATGGTACCAGCATACCTTAGTAGTTGTCTTTCCTTCTGAATAAAACTAAATATTAAATTATTGATTTTTTATTTTTTTTTTAAATTGTATTCTGGGTGTGCTCTTTTCCACATGTGAAAATTAAGACAATACTTATCTGCAGGAGTTTAATATCAAGGCTGCATGCTTAAGACACGTTACCTACTTCTAGAAAATAACCAAAACTGACTTCATCCTCAAAAGAAAAAACCTCAGCCAAGTAGCACTCCTCTCTTGCATGTTATAATACAGTATGAAAAATCTACTCTGGCTGCATCCCCTGAGAGTTCATAAGCTGGTTTGAAAAAACAAGGGAAATTACAGATGAGATTGAATGAACGAGTCAAAATCATTGAGGGTGGCGGAGAACTGAAGCAGGCTGCCCAGAGAGGTTGTGGAGTCATCTTCTCTGGAGATACTCAAATCCTGCCTGGACGCGTTCCTATGCAACCTGCTCAGGGTGGGGTGGGCTGGATGATCTCCACAGGTCCCTCCCAACCCTGACCATTCTGTGATTCTGTGAATGCAATCGAAGGGAAAATGGTCTTAGAAGAGTATGACTCTTTGATATTTATCTGCAGGGAGCTCTGCCTATTTCTTTTAATGTAATAGTGTGATACCACAGAAAAGCTTGAGGGTTCAAGACTTCAGGTTGTGCATTATTTAGGGATCATCTGGGGGGAAAGGTAAGGTGAGAAATAAACTGGAAAGGTAGGAAACCACCTGCATTTGTAGGCCTGTGCAAAACAGTATATGCTCAACATGATGCAGAAGGAAGAGGAAAGGTGAGGTGGTGCAGGAGAGTGTAGCTGCATGACTAGAGCAGCAGAAAGGGTGGGGGGGTTGCTGCATTCTTCCAGATAGGCTGTAGCAGGCGATACATGCTGCCTGTTTCCTGATGTCACTTGATAGAAAAGTGCTTTTGGCAGATCTCAACAATTCCAAATTTGCCTTGACTGATGTAATCAAACACTGAACTTCTTGTTTAAATATTTGTAGTGACATGTACAGGCTCTTCCACTAGCTCTGAGCTTGTGTTACATTACAGTGTGGTCCTCTATAATTAACTTTTTGTATGTTTTCTGTTTGTTTAAAATCTCACAGGAAAATTCATGGCAACGGGGTCAGAAAAAACCTAAACTTGGCAGCTTTTCTAGAACTAGCACTGAATTGTTGATATCCATTGATAAATCAACTGTGAATCTCTCCAGCTTGAAGTTGTGGTTGTCTTTGTTCTCTTCTTTAAATGGTTTCACTTTGTCTTGGTTTTCCACTTGTATTTAAGTGTCATTAATTCTTTTAGTTTTTAAGCAACTTTTTCATTCGGAGCATTGCTAGGAACTTGAGGCCAAAAGGGAAAGTGTAGGGTTTGGGTTTTTTTTCTTTTGTTCACTGGGACATCATTACTGTATCTATACGAGTGTGCGTAAGTATTTTGTAAAAGAAAACTCTTAATAACTTCAGATTTGGGATGTGATCTGGAAAGCGATTCCAGTTTTCCACAAGAAAGGAAAGTAGTTTCCTTGGGATGTAAAGGAAGGGCACTGATGGCTCACCTGTGTGCTCTGTGATTCAGGCTGTCTTCTGTAGAACAAGACTTGAGATTTCCTCAGTCTCCGAATCCTGTTAGAGTGAAAACTATGAAGGTACGTGTGTAAAGTCTGGCTATTGTAAAGACTGAGTGCTTGTATTGTCGTCTTAAACATCGACTGACTCTGCTTGTGTTGTTGTCTTAAACATCTTCTCGAGTGCTGGGGCTCCTGCTGGGCTGAGGGTGCTGCTGCAGAGGGGAGGGGGAGGTGCAGCAGCAGCTGCTGCCCTAGCACACCTGACTGCACATGCAGACCCAGAGCGTTCAGGCAGAGGTTATTCTGGCAGGGTCTGTTGAACTGCCAGTGACCCTGGAGCCCCCAGACCCAATTTCAGAATCACCTTAAGGGAGTTTCTGCACATGCCTCAATTCAAGAACTTTCACAGCAAACCCACCCCTCGTGTGCTAATAGCACATGGGCTTGTCCTATAAATAGACCACCCCATGGAAGCTGCGTGAAAACATGCTGGAGAACTGCAGGACCACGTGCTCCTGAATACCAGGTTCTCCAGAGGCCTTGGGGAGTGGTGACTATTTTTCTCTCCCCACCTCACTACTTATTTTTCTCTCTCACTCTCTCGCTTCTCACTCCATCTCTTTGCCATGGCACGCCGGTGTGTGAAGTGTCCGATTTGTTATTTTGGCTGAGCCCAAAGTAAACACTGTTTTGAGTTTACCCTTGGAGGTTTGTCGGTCTCTGATTTGCTGCGCAGGTGCCAAAAGACCCTCGACTCTCCGTCTCCCAACTGTGCAGGTCTGGGAGGGGGGGGGCAAACGCTGCTGGTGGTGGGAGCGGCACCTTATCAGTATGTTGAACACCTTGCCTGTCCTAACCATGACCACTGACATGGCTGTGAATTCAAAGGGGAAACTGTTTTGATGTATGCAGGGGTTTTGTCTACTTTAAATTAACTGTGACCTGCTCCACAAACTTCATATGAAGAAGCGTGAGGGAGCTGAAGGAAGACAACTTTCTGCATTATTATTTGGAACATGAGATCATCACTAAATGATAGTAGTTCTCAGAAAAAATGTATTACTGGGAATCTTATGAGTGATCAAGTTTGAAATAAATTAGAAGTGGAAATGAGGGACTTTTCAAATAGAGCCACACTCCAGTAAATCTGTTTATCTACTGCAAACTGATACCCACAAACAACATAAATACTCATTTCCTACACTGAGGATGAGTGAGATCAATTCAAGGCTGTCATGCCCAAATTTGCAGACAGCTCGTTGTAATTAAGAGATAAACCTCAAAGTTGTTCTCTTGATTTTTCTCTGATGCCTTGCCCGGGGGGTCAGAAATGTGTTCTTGATGCCTGCTGTCTACAGACACTAAAAGGCTTAAATAGCATTTTGCCTATTAAACAGAAGTTGTTTGTTTGCATTTGCGCAAAATTCCTCTCCAAAGCTGGGTTAGTGTTCCAGCACGAAATGGCTGTGGGATTACCAGACTGTTAATAGATGAGAAGATAACTATATGTACCATGAAGGTGATTATGTTTATAGGAAACTTGTGTCAAAATTGCTTTAGGACGTAATTGTATAGTGTGAAAACCTTTAAAAGGTTATTTCCTTAAACTGTTAACAAAACTTGTCTTCTGTTATGGTTTCAGCTCCTAGGGACAAAATCTTAAGTATGGTATCTGCTTTGTCTGCAAAATAAAACAGGAGCTCTTCTCCTAATTGTTATCCTGGGAGCTGAACATCCTGTTACATTTGAGTAAAAATGCATGGTTCATTACTGATGGGAAAACAGAACTATCTCTACCAGAGGGATTCAAACAGAGCTCTCTGTTAAATAGGACTTATTAAAAATGATGACCATTTAAAGGAATTGCTACTTTAGCCCTCTTAAGTGTTTTGATGCTTTTCCTTACGCTGGATGAGATTTCTATATTAAAAAAGAAAGGCAGAAAAGGACCCTGTTTCAGAAAGATTGTGTTTCTGGGGAAAAGTATAACTAGAACCGAGCAGTAGATGAACTGTATTGGCCTAAGGGATGACAATAACAGAATTAGTAGAAATAAAGATTTGTTGTTTCTTGCTTGCTGAAATAGCTCATCTGTTTTGGGGAATATGTAGATGGTACTCCCTGAAGTGCAATTTGTGTCCAATTTCTGAGCATTCCCAGATTATATCCAAATTCACATTTTACCCCTATTGTAAACCGAGTTAACTGGGAAAATAAACCAGCACTATTTTATCTGCCTCTGCTACTTGGTCTTAGAAGTCTGTGAAAGATGTTGCACTCATCTCTGAAGTTGCATTGCTCTCCAGCGAGCAGGACTATTCTTCACTCTTGGGCGCCTGTTTCTTCTCTCCAGTTCTTCCCTTCCCTCACGTGCACACCAGTGCTGTTTGCGAGGATCCCTAAGTCCTTTTAAATCAATAGGTAGCATTGGCAGATTAAGGTAGGTCTAAATAAAGAGTCATTGGGCAGATTTTTCTTGCAGAACAGGAACAGATTGAGGTTGCTGGACTGTAAAGCATCAAGTGCCTTTTGCATGCTTATATACAGGCAACTGTGCACTGCTCAGGTTTTTATCCTTCTAGGTTTTCAAAGCAATAAACCTTACTTAAGCTATGTGCAGTCCTCATTTTTTTATTACATGGAATCTCTGTTTATAAGCAGAGCAAAAGAAACATAAATGCTCTGCAGAAGTTTTAAGCTCTTGGGGCAACTTGTCAACCTTTCCAAGGAGATTGCAGGTGGAAGGGGAATTATTTTTAGAACCAGAGATCTGCATTGCCAAGTAGGCATCCAGTTCTGCATTTTTAGTTATGATTAAAAAACTAAAGATATCCCTTTTAATTCTTTCTTCTGAGATTTCCTGAAAAACTTTGAACTATTAGGTGAAGTTCTTTTTTACAGGCAAACAGTTCTGCTTTTACATGAGCAAGGGGATAGTGGGATTCAGAAGGGTCAGATGTAGGATTTTCCATACCAGATAAAAAAAAAAAAACATAGGTGATCTAGTACAGCGTAGTGCTTCTGGACTGCAGTTATCTAACAGCAAGACAGAAACTCATAAATAAAAAATGCCGTTTCGACTTAGATACTTTTCAGTTGATGGTCGAGGTGGTGGAAGATCCAGGAGGGCTCAGTTTAGAATACAAGTCCTGTTGTTAATATACATCTGATCTAAAAAAACATGCATTGTTAGAATACAAATAAATGCATTTGGAGAATGTACCTCTAATGAGCATTTATTTGAATGATAAAACTAAGGATGGGTAGCATTAGATAAAGAATATAATTCTCCTAGAGATGAGTTCTTAGTGAATGGTTTTCAAATCATCAATTTGAATTCTTGATACTGCAGACTTGTCTGGAATTTAATCTCACTGAAAAATTAATTAAAATCAGTTCATTCCTACTTTTGCAGTCTTGTATACAAAAGAATTTCAAAGGGTGTCAGATAAAAATTGTTTCCATAGTAAAAGGGTCTAAGCTGTTTGTTGATTGAATGAAAGGAACTTAGCAATGAGTGGTTCTGAATATTGAAAAAAGAGAAGACTTGGAGTTTGATTGCTGCACAACAGCGTCACCTTTTCCCTCAAGTTGCCTAGTGGAACTGGAGCCATCATTTGTAATGGTAAGTTGACTGAGATTTAAAGTCCCTTTTCTGAACAAATATGGAAGGTAAGTCTTGTCTGATTACTTCTTGAGGCAACAAACTTTTAGCCTTTTATTCTCATATGTAAGAATGTCAATATGTTTTTCAGGTTTGGATAGGAGTTATAAATGGGTATTTATAGCCTTCAGTCACGGAGTAGTAACTTGTCTGGGAGGTGTACTAAGGAAATAGTCATTAGTTTCTTCAGGCCTTAGCACCATGTTTGTTAAGTGATGTGCAACATATTGTCTTTTAAAACATATTGTGTAATTTTTTAAGAAAGACACTTTAGATATATGCAAGAGAACTTCTGCTTTCTGTTTTGAGGACCACTGACCCAGATCCCATTATTTTTTTTTCAGCACCTAATATTTTTCATGCTACGCAGAAAATACTTTCGGTTCCTAAAGTTAAATGTATGTTATTGAATATCTACTTCTTCAGCAGAGGGCATATCCAGCAGGAAGTGCTGGTTGTATCCCTGTGCCATCGTCAACAGAATTTGCTTCTGTTTTCTGGCATATTATTTAAACTGTTTATAAAATTCTTAATATAGTGAATTTTAAAAGGATGAACCGCTAATTCCTTTGTTTTGTGCATTGCTGGAATTTGTAGTTCTGAGATTTGCCCAGCTGCCTCTGCCTACCATTTGCAAGAAATACTCCATTTAGTGATTTGTCTCTTCTGGCACTACTGTTAGTATTTGCAAATCTTTTACATGAGATTCCTTTTCATTGCTACTTACTAGAGAGCTGTTTAGCTTTATTAACAGTAATATTTCGTGTTTCCATCTGTGGCAACTTTTCCCTGATCAGCTCAATGTTCTTTATAAATGCCAATGGGTTGTTGGAATGTTGAGAATTTGAATTGCATGCGAGTCATATCGTTACGTGCAAAATTTATGGAAGGGCTAGGGCAACAAAAGGTTAATGAAAATTGGGCATGTATGGGCCTTAAAAATAAACTGGTTTTTACCTTGTTTAAGAGTTTCAGAGAAGTCTATGAAAGGCTTCAAATATAACTCATATAATTTTAGTCACAGGCTAACTCGTTAACAGAAAGGTTTCCCAGTGGAAGACCAGGGAGGTCCGTAAAACACTGCTTTCTCATATGTAAAGGAGTTTGTATTTCATTATTCAAACAGCATATCTATAGGCACTGAATACACTGCTATTAAGTAGTGGAAATTAGTGAACATAAAGTGAAACTGTGTTACTTCGATATACTTAACATGAGTAATATAGCTGGCATTGGTACTGAATCAAGCACAGTATTGCTGTGAAATGACTGATATGTTGCTTTTATAACAACATAACAGCTGAAGTGATTTTTCAGCATCATTTGGAAATGGATAAAGACTTTATTTTCAGTTGTCTTAGTATTGCAGTTTAAAATAAATGTACCACCCAACAATGATGAATGTAACTTGCACTTTCTTTTTGAATCCTCTTGGTATTATTTTTAAGTATTGCTTGTGCTCCGAGTTCCATCATTAAAATGAACTTTTACTTGTTTTATACTTTGCTTTTATTTTGGGCAAACTTCAGTTTTGAGTGTTGAACAGCACAGTTTTTTGGTTACTAGGTATAGTGTGTAAGAATAGTGTCAAATTATATTGGATACTTGAATTCCTAATAGTATATTTTGTATTATATTCAATTATAGTATCACTAAGAATTGTCAATCGTAAATCAGTAAACATTAAAAGAAATCCAGAGATAGTCCAGTTCTGTGCGTCTAACTGAATAGTTTCAGCTTCAAACATTTGAATAATTTTGACCAAATTTAACTCAATAATCTTGGTAATCATGGGACAGAGATGAGGGAGGACTATAAGTGGTAAGTGATGGGCTGATGCACTTGTGAAGCCTCATGTATTTGCGTAAAGTGTGATAAGTGCAGGAGGAATATATGATCGCTAATGTGAACCACCAAGCTCTAAATACAAAAAGTGAATGTTCATGGGAAAAGATGTTATTTTGGGCAGTGTTGCGGTGATGATGTGTTCATTTCCTTTCTTTAAGCCCTGCAGATATTGAGCCATCATAAAAAAAATTAATTTGCAATTAATTCTACTTATTGCTGACTAATAGCAGTATGTGTACTTTCCATTTATAAAGGTGTAAAATCTTTTTAATAATGGAACATTGATGCGAAAAAAAGTGCAGTTTCCTTTTAAGGTGTTTGCACCTGTCAAACTAATAGTTTTACTGATTGTCTTAATTTTTACTGGTTCAGATTTGCAAATTCTTTGTACATGTTTCATCTTCAAAAGACACCGATGTGACACACTGGTGTGTCCTTTTTTTTCCCCTAAGTAGTGCTGTCCTCTGGGCAGCTCAAAGCACATCTTTTGGCTTTGTCTGCATAGGCCATTTTGTCATTTTATCGGTACCTCCTTTTTATGTTTAGGAAAAAAACCTTCTTTCTTTTTTACTTTTTAAAAATTTTTGTTTAACATTATTTGGTGTAATATTGCTATCCAGTTGTTGAAGACATTGTAAATGCATATTATAAACTAAGAACCTTAAATTAATATCTATATAACTTCTGGGTTTTTATCTCTAAGTGTATCTGGATAATTATCAGTTAATGCCTGCAACTAGTTATTTGGCGTATCTACAGCAAATGAGTTAATTCTCATTAATTCCAGGTGAACTGACTGTTTTCATCCTCATCGTGGAAATGTGATGTTTTTCTTGAATAATTATTCCTTCCACTTGTACGTAGTAGTCAGATTTTGCCAAGTTTCTGTGTGTCTTTGAATGTGGTATAGACACATGCACCCTCTTGCTGGCTCAAACTCATAGTGCAGTTCCACGGTAATAAAGTAGTTCAAGAAGTGAGAGTTCTTCAGTGCTCTGGCTTAGGAAGAGTTGGTAATTAGCTAGGCCTATAATAAATGTGTGTAGTCCCAGTCAATCTTCTGTTTCGTTGTGTTTCAAATGAAGTGGAAAGAACTAAAGTGAAAACCTGACCTTCTTTGTCAAATTTTTGTTTACTCCTAGATTATAATGGAAATATGGATATTAAATATGAGCATGTTGCATTCCTACTTGGGTGTGCAATGCTGATCTTGGGCAGGGAAGAGCTCATAAATGTATGTGCTCCACCAGTATCACAAAATTGATGGTTTCTTTTCGAGGCTGGATGCACTTGGAACCCTGCTGTGCTCTCATCTACCCTGCACCTTGAGGAAGGGAAGCTCAGCCTGGAGAGGAGTGCACCATCAGCTCCATAGTTTGTTTTTCTCCCGCCTTGGCTGTATGCGGGATCAATTGGCCAGATGAGAGTCACAGGCTGATGTGACCTGAGAACTGCAGTGCTGGCCACTAGCTAACAGTTAACTGTTAAAGGTTCAGGTTTTTAATGAAAAAAAATCATCAAATTTGACGTTTTGTGGTGTTACACCTCATTTCCTAACGAGACATAGCTTAGTTCCATTCTTCAGAAAATGGCATTATTATAGATTAAAGATGATAAAAATTTTCATAGGAGGGGGGATCAAATCACTGTCTGAAGCCTTGCAGCCATACAGAAGCTTCATCCCCTTTTCTGATAGTTTACTCAGTGCTACAGCTCCGTAAATTTAACCTATTAAGTTGAGGAGCTTCAGAGAAACTATCAAATGCTTTTGGAATGCAGGAGCTCCCCGGCGGCAGAGCTGAAGGCAGGAATACGCAGCTGCCAAGCAGATGATGTGCCAGTTCTGTTATGCCTGCCTTTGTTCTCACTGAACTGTGGGATGGGGCAGGATGCCCTTCTACTGTGGCATTTCTTACAATTACTTCCTCAGAAAAAAACAATCTGGACAGCTGCAATGTCAGGTTTCAACTAATTTACTTTATCCTGACTTTTCTGGGAAGTTGTTGTACTGCCTGTGTAGCCAGTTGCATTTTGTAAGTTGTATAGGGACTGTTTTTTCAGATGTAACCAAATTATATACATTTAAAACAAGAAGCCAGGAAATATTTTTTGAAGAAACTGATCTGTCCATCAGAGGTATTAATTTATTGCATATACATGGATATCTTATTTAAGGCTATTTTAGATTTTGCAATGTCTTGACAGTGCTGTTTAATTTACAAATGTCAGAGTATAAACCTATATGTTAGTCTGTTTGACTTTCTGCTGAGAACTGATGAAAGAAAGACGGTGTCAGACACCGATTCATGATTGTGCTGAATGATTTTTTTGAACATATTTTGTCACCAGCTGCTTCCACAGTTGGTAAGATAAAAGTGATAGAAACTTACTCTTGCCCCATGTTTTTAGGTAGCCCTTCCTACATGTTTGATTTGGATCAGTTTTTCTCTGGAGGATTTTAGAGGCTTAAACTGAACTTGCCATTTTTCTATGGGCACTGCTTAAACAGCTAGGTGGCAATGTTCTTCTTGTTTCTTATCATTATACTGGTTTGTGATTAAGATGTTTATTAATAAAAAGTACTACCTCGTATATTTCATACAGAAAATGAAGTTAATTAAAGTAACTTTTCAGAAACAGTGATCTCATTGAGATTTGAGAAGGAATCTGCCTGTAAAACTCTTTATACTTGTTGCACGAACACTAGCTAAGATACTAAGCTAAGAAAAAGCTAAGACTGACATCATAATAATCTTCCATTCTTTTAAGTTGCTCTGTCATACCTGGATGTAAAATTATTGTTATATTTTAATAGCTGCTGTTTATATAGTAAAATAAGACCTGAAATATTTTCTAGTATAAGTGTGTTTGTTTATTCCAGGTTGGATTTTTGATTGACTCATAGTTGTGAACTTTCAATTAATGTGCCAGTTGGGAGAGGCCAGATAAAAGGATCCATAATTCCTTCTGATTTACTTCTCTGTGTCATTCATTACTGGATTTGTCTGGTTTAAGACTGGTCTAAAATGGCAAATGAAAAATGGAGACATATCTCTATTAGTTTCATCTTCAAGGACACGAAAATGTTGCAGTCTTTACTATATAGTCAAGCTGATCATTGTTAGTATGGAATGTAGAAAACTGTTACATGTTGGATTTGTTCATCTTAACTTCCACAGGAGCATGACTGATTTTTATTAGTGATACAGGAAATACTAAAAATGAAGATAAGAGATGGATTTGACTCCTTTATGTGTATATGCTGCGTGTTAGTGTAAGTTATCGGTTTAAATTTGGTAAAACCAAGAACTGCTGAAGGCAAGGTGCAGCAGTAATTTTTCTGCATTCTTGTAGATGACATCTTTTACCAAAATCTCCGACTCTATAATGAGAGGGTACAATCTAAAGCTGTGTTGGCTTTGAAGGACTGTGGTGTGTAAGGCTTTTGTATGTATTTGCTCCACTGTAAGGTCCTTAGGACTGTGTTTTCCATTTGTATATTTCAAACTTGTTTCTTATGAAGACTATTTCGTGAAAATATGTTCTAAACAAACTTCTGTAGATGAGTTATTTGTCTTTAGGAGAAGAACGTTCCTGTTAATCTTTTTGTAGTGATTGCAAGAGAAAGTGTAAAATCTCTCCTGTCTTTATATTGTAACGATTATGCAGAAAAATAGGGAATTATTCAGAGCAAAATTATTTTTCTGTGTTCTTGGATTAAAGAACTTCTTCCATTTAAAAAAATTATCATGTTTTCTATTGTTGTGTGTCAACTACTTAAACTGATTTGATTATTAAAAAGATGTATGGCTTGTGTTAGAATTTGAAAGTAGTTAAAATTGTTTTGATTTCCAATTTCTAAACTTCTGAATTACCTAAACTATTTCTAAACTAACTGAATTACCGGCTCTTATTACGAGAAGAGATGTTAAACTAGATGCTCAAGTATTGATTGAAACAGAGGGAGAACTCTTTTTGCAGTGAAAGGAAATGAAAAACAGTCCTTATTCTTGCAAAGATACTAACAGGCAGGGTTGCTGGAGCTCTGCAGGCAGCTGTTGCTGCTGCCTACTTGACTCGTCTTGTTAGTAAAGATGAAGAGGAAGACTTGTGTATTAATATTGCATGCAATTAAAAAGTACTGGGTGGGTATGAGCTTGTGCTAGGGGAGCCAAAACATGCATGTGCATTAGGAAGTTGTGTATTGTGAAAACATGTTAGTTTTCTCTTGGACTAAAGAAATCTTAAATACTGCGAAGAGGAAAAAAATCACTTGAGTCTATGCTTCTCAGGAGAGAACAGCACTCGATAAGTAAGCAGCTTCTTTAGAACGATCTAAGGAATTAGGCTGCGATTTGTTAGTTGAATTTAGCATTTCATCTTTGAGCAAGAACAGTGGTTGAGTTTTGGGCCCCTCACTCCAAGAAGGACATTGAGGGACTGGAGCTCGTCCAGGGAAGGGCAACGAGGCTGGGGACAGGGCTGGAGAATAAGGGTTATGAGGAGAGACTGAGGGAATTAGGGTTGTTTAGCCTGGAGAAGAGGAGGCTGAGGGGAGACCTCATCGCTGTCTACAACTGCCTGAAAGGAGGCTGTGACGGGGTGGGTGCTGGGCTCTTCTCACAAGTGACAGTGATAGGACAAGAGGAAATGGCCACAAGTTGTGCCAGGGGAGGTTCAGACTGGGCATTAGGAAGGATTTCTTTACTGAAAGGGTGGTCAGGGATTGGCACAGCTGCCCAGGGAGGTGGTGGAGTCACCATCCCTGGAGGTATTTAAAAAATGGGTAGATGAGTTTCTTAGGGACAGGGTTTAGTAGGGAGACAGGCACAGTTGGACTCGGTGATCTGAGAGATCTCTTCCAACCTTATGATTCTAATTGTGCACATATGTTGAGGAGTGTTTTGATAATTGTAAGAATTCTCAACAAGAGTTTCTGTAATACATTGGCTTACCACCGTTTTGGTGTTCTGCTGTATGAAAGTCCTCATGTAGCACCACACCTAGTGCTAACTGACAGTAAGAGATTACTGCACACCAATAAAGCCGAAAACTTCTTTTCTCAGAATATTTCAAGTGCACTAATTCACAGGAAATCACTGCTTTGAGAAGATTTAGTTTACAGATCCAGTGGCTGAAACAGTCCTAGTTTCAGAGATCATATATTGGTTAAATCAGCCTTCTGAGTGGTTTTTGTTTTGTTTTTTAATCAACAGTTGCTTAGAAGCTGGCAAATTCTTAGAATTAGTAAGATTGAAGTTCCATGTTGTGTAGTTGTGCTTTTTCCTTTACTGTACCTTCAAAGCAGTGGTAAATTACAGTACATTTTAATATTGTTATTTTCAGCATACCATGAAAGAATAATCTTTGAAAATCACTATATTATGCAGCTGAAGATTTAGGTTTTACTTTGATATTCTTGAAACTGTTAGGTAAGTATGTTCTTCCCAGCTGAGAAATTCAAACGGGGAAATGTAAGTGCCTGTTTTCCTTTCTTCTTCCACATATTTGATGAGAACAGTCAGTCCTGTTAAGAAGAAATAGAGATCTGGTTAGCTTATTCTGCTTTTCAGACTGACAGTCAAAGAATTAGAATATCATGGGGGTTTAAATTACCCAGGAACAAGCTATAGTGCAAAGCTTTTTTTCCATTATTACTCCAATAAGCAATGAAGAATCTGTAAGCACAATCCAATGAGAAGATGCAGTGAAGCCCACCTTGTTTCTACCAGTTTCTTAGTAAGAATAAGAGGATGACTGTAGAATTGATGACGTTTGCATTGCTCTATAGTAACAGTGCCATGGAAATATCAAAGGGTTTTTATCAAGAGCCCCAAGGCAAGATTTTTTTATTTTGTCTGGCTAAACTTGTACTCCTGTGACCACAGGGAGAGATTTTGTATGCTCTGTTGTACCAGCATCATTGCTAGAAATACTGGTGAATGGAAAAGTAATTTCTTAGCTGCTTTTTGTAAAATCAGGGAAAGCTGTGAGCAAATGTGCCATCATTATGTCATGACAGAGTAATAACATTTCCAAAAATGTTTGTCTGTCTGATGTTATCAGATCATCCTGCTATAAACAGTGAATGGGCAGAAAATACTTGTGTGGTAGGAGGAGTCGTGGATGTACTCTCTTTGTTGGTTTGTTTGTGGTTTATATAACAAGATTTTACATAAAATATTAAGTACATAAAATGAGGGAATACAAAGAAGTTAGATGAAACTAGATTTTACTTTCTTTTTAAAGGTTTGCACTAAATCCTATCTTGAAGTCTTAAAGTTCAAGCCATTGAATTCCAGTATTCCAAATAAGTTAAATGATAAGAAATAAAATGTAAAGTTACAGCAGCGAGTTTCCTGTGGTTTTGAGGTTGTATGTTACTGTTGAAAAAATATGCTGTGTTTGATTCCTTTCATATTTATATCTACTGGTGGAGGAGGTCGGGGTGGGATATATTTAGATAAATGTGTGCTAAATCAGTGCTGATGGTATTAGTTTGCTGCGTTTGCAGCCAGATGATATTTCAGTAGTAAGTTTCAGAATAGCTTTGAAAATGCTTCAACTGTGTTAAACAGGTAATTATTTTGAAAATATTGGATTCAGCACCTTCTGTAATTCAGTACCAAATGACGGGTTAACCCTTCTA
The DNA here is from genome assembly GCA_033558235.1 of Neomorphus geoffroyi. Taxonomy (NCBI): domain Eukaryota; kingdom Metazoa; phylum Chordata; class Aves; order Cuculiformes; family Neomorphidae; genus Neomorphus; species Neomorphus geoffroyi. Next base: position 6,233,073 of record JAUMJM010000045.1, on the reverse strand, counting down.
CAAAGTACTACGCGGAAGTTCTAGAGAGGAGAATATTAAGATAACAAGTTGTGGGTTTTCAATAGGGAGGGAGTTATTCTGCTTTTTTGCTTTTGACTTTTATTAGGAGAGACACTGGAAAGTGGTAGAACTTACTTTAAAAATCTGTAACATACTTCTTGCGTTGCAACACTCTTTGAGCCTTGCAGTTCACTAAATTTGTAAGCCTTATATTTGGCAATGTATTAGAGTGCATATTCTTCTAAACCATGAATCAGAGCATTGTGTCTGTCTGCTTCAAATGTATATTTTGTCTAATTGTTTCTAGTAGTGTTTAAGTGTAAATAACCTCAGGGTGAGTTTTGGCTTTGAAAATTGTTATTTCTGGAAAGCTTGCAAGATCGGTCTCTGAGGTTTTTAGGGAGGTAATATATTTGATTTATTTATATGTGTTATTACATGTTTCTTGTTGGCTGAATGTTTTTACTTACTATATCTGAGTGCTTATGAAAATGAAGAGCTAATAGCATTAACAAGAATCTGGCGAAGTGTATACATGCCATCTTTACAAGCTTCTGGATTCTCTTCTGTGCATGGTCTTCTGCCCAAGCCAAGTCTCCCTGTTCCAATTGTAAGCTTCTCTTGGAGAACATATTGCTAATCGTCCTGAACTGAGCCAAATTAAATGGTGTATTTTTAATGAGAAAAAGAGTTTGGATTCCTATCCATATGCTTCAACTGATGTCAAATCCTACTTTAAACAGATGCTGACCTCTATATTACCAAGGCATAAGGGCTAATTATGCTTGAACAAATTTCCTGTTTCAGCCACCTATAAGAAACTGGTTGTTTTACATTTCCAAGGGTATATCTGTTTTGTTAGATCAGTGTAACATACCTGTTAAATTTGTCTTGGATGCAACATCCTCAAAATTTCAATACCTTGAATGGATGCTATTGAAAAGAAGATAAAGCCACATGTTCTTAGAAGATTTGCACCTCATTCGTCTTTACTGTGTTATATTTCTGCGGGAGATTAATCTTCAGCTCTTAGCCAGTCATTCCCTACGCACCAGTTACAGTGGTACAATCTGACATTAGTAACTGGGAGAGCTGGTAGCACTAGCTGTTATCTGCAGAAGGCTTTGAAACTACACAGATGGCCATATCCTCTCCTTTGCGCTAAAATGTGTAAATGTAAATCATGCACGGTTAGGATTATTCTTTAGAATGCCTGTAAGTAGCTCTTACGTATAAATCAGTTAAGACCTTGAGGCATTTATGTGGAAAGGATACATGTAAAAGATCCTGAGTGTGTTCTCTCAGCTGTCTTTTTTTATTAATTTTTTTCACTTTTAGTTAAAGTTATTCTGTAGAGCCGTGTCTACCTGTGCGAAGTAGATCATGAAGTAAGTGCAAAAGGCTAAATAGGTGATCATGAATGATCCAGGATGGTGGAGCATCTGGCCTGTAATGAATAGTATTTTATTTCATATAAATTTCTGGTTTAAGCTTTGTGTTAAAGACCAAGTCTGCTTTTCTGAGAGTGCACATATGGCTAAGTCAGAGTTCACAGATAAAGATAGTACAACATTAGGGGTTTAGCTGGCAGTGCTGATAGTAACAGTAATATGGATAAAGCCTGTCATACAGATCCTGTAACACTCCATAATCTGAAAAAACATAGAAATCAAACTTGTAGAACTGAATTAGAGATGTGTGGGTATTAAAATACTCTATTCACTCCCATTTAAACGCAGACCATCTGTTGTTTCCAGATGTACTGCTTCCAACAGCAGTATACTGGGAATGCCACCACAGCATCAACAAATCTTTCTTTTTGTTCTGGTTCTGTAGTGTTGTTCCCAGAAGCTCCAAACCATCTACCATTGGTATTTCTTCTTTGAATGACGGTGCACTGTGACAAAGGATGTAATGTTTTTCTGTGGGTAATCCATGATATGTGTGGCAAAAATACACGTAGTATATAATACTGTGAAGGCTCCAGTGGTATGTTTCGAACTATGTATAGTACAACACCTTAATCTGCCGCTATCTGTAAAGCAATGGGCTGTCACCTCCCACAAGACCACTGCTTACCTCATTAATATCGCTGGAACAAATTATCACTTCACAGCCCAGAAATCTTCTGTAGCAGTTGTGATGATTGATGTAACAAGGCTAAAAAATAATGATGAAATGCATGTTCCAGAAGACAGATTCAAATGGCAGGATCTTCAAAGGCAATTAAATGTGACACAGGAGGAGTCTTCCTGGAATAATGTATTTCCAAATATATGGTAAGATAACTGCAATATTCTATTGTTATTATACTTAAACTGGTTTTGTATGCAGTAGTATCTCTGAAAACTAAGCATGCAGGTATAAAACAAAAAAATTCAATTTCAGTATAATTTAAATATGTGGACAGAAGAAAGTGAATTGAAGTGAAAAATAATATTCAATCTATCTGATTTTCCTCTGAATTACAAACTTTGTTATATGTAAGTACTAAGAATTTATATTACAATAAATCAAGTTGGTGGGTTTGATCATCAATTTTATAGCAACTTGTCTAGAGCTGCTATTATGCTAATATACAGCTGAATTGTTATGAAATAATTAGGTAATTTTGTTGTGTAAAAGTAGTTTATCGGCTTCTGATCAACATGCATTTGTAAGTAGTAAACCTTGTGTACCAAAGGGTTGTGGTATCCCTCCAAATGAGGTCAAAACCTAAGTGCACTTGTGTAAGTAACTTCATGTACGTGAGTTGTCAGATCAGTCTCTGATCATAGCTGTGAGACAGTGCCAGTATTTTTGTCTCCTGTGACTTTTCAGATTTCAGGGGAGCTGCTCATGGAAATGAGAACTGCAGGACGGGACACTTTTCCTTCCTGTTATTGGGCTGTTTTTTTCCAACAAGAAATGTAACTTCTCAACTTTTCTACAGTGTGCCAAATTATCTTTAATATTAGACTCACCTTCCATAGACCACTCAGGTTAAGGCAGGCAGGAGTATATTATTCCGCTGCGATCACTTATTACAGTACTTGGGCTTTTCTTGAAAATCAAGTAGCTCATTGCTGTCCGCGCTTGTAGCAATGCAGTGAGATCCAAGGTGTCTCTGAGCATGTAGTATGTATGTCTTGCATTTGTGCATATCTGGTGGGATAGCCTTTGAATCTAGGACATCTCTACAGTTATACCTTCTAAGAGCTTCTGGGAAGGAAATAACTACATATGCAGAATATTTTATGCAAATATTTTTTTTAAATATTCAAACAGATAATTCTGAATAACTGCTTTAATGAAGGTTTCTCAAATTTCTGTGTGTTTTGTAAAACTGACAAAACTGTCACTCTTCTTTGTAGCAGTGCTAAAAGTATATTAAAAATGTAATTTAAAATAGGTTTTATACTGAGTTTTTCAGGATAATGTGACAGATGCTAGGAAAAATTGAGGAGGGGGAAAGTGCATTCTCTTGCCCTATTTCTAATTAAAATTCAGATTATAAGTTTTATGTTTTTATACTGACCATTTTAGTAGACAAAAGCTGTTTTTCTTGCATAAACCAATGGAGAATTCTGTGTTGTGGTTTCTACATGTATATCAGCTTCTCCCCTAGCATCAGTGGACACATACATATAATTGAATTTTGATTCCCAGAGGTTTGGCATTCTTTCTTTTAAATTCTAATAGAACTGCCTTTTATGAATGGATTAAAAATTTTAAATTTCACACAGAAAAGTTAATGGAAATATTGATGAATTTTTCTCTGTGCCTTGATTTGGGAGAAAGCGGAAGGTACTCAGAAGCAACAGTGTGCTGAAAAAAGAAATTACCTTAAAGTTCTCAAGCTCAATGTTTTGAAAATATTTCAAAGAGGGAGATACTAAACATGGGATACGATGAACTCTAGAGGAAGAGAATGAACATAGTTGGGGTGAAACTTAAAATACCTCTTTTAAGAATGTAGTTTGAAAACATTGTTATAGAAGTGAATAGACATCATCTGTTCAGCAGTGCTAATGTGGCCAGGTTTGTTGTTCATTTTATGCCAGGAGTTCCAACAACTGACCTCTTTGCTTTGCACTTGGATTCTGATACTTACATTCATATGGTGCCAAAAGTTAGACTGGAGTTAGTGCAATTTGATGAAGAAACCCTCCGGCATTTTCAGTAACTTGGGATGCAGTAAAATCTGAAATGGCTACAAAGAATCAGCTGCTGTATCTTACGAACCCTGATTCTACAAAGAAATGTGCAATCATTGAAGCCAGGACCCGTCTGTGCAGGTCTTTGCAATATCAGGGCCAGAGGACACATTTTCAAGTAATTTAAAAGGTTTCTGCCGACTTTGGTGGCCCTTAGGTCACGATGCCATAGAAATAGGAGCAAATAAGTAGTATTTGTGTTTGGAGTCAGTGTGTGCTCACCAAAAGAAAATGGTTATTGTGGCCTTCATTTAAACTATACAAATAATCTGGGTCAGTTCAGAAGGGCTGTCCCCTTCTGTTGTGAAGGAGTTAAAAGTGGAAGGAACATTTGAAGATACCTGACTGAAGGCTTTAGAGTGTCGTATGTTTTTATTTTCTGATGATGGTGAATGTTCAACTAACAATTTTGATGGAATGGTGTGATTGACCCATTCTTGTCGTAACAGTTTCAGGTTTTTTGTCAAGGATTTGGTGGTTTTGTTTATGTTCCTAGTGCTAATCAATAATTTGCTAAACAAGTTGTATATATAAATAGTTTTCTGAACTTGTAACTGGCCAGAAAACTGTAAGAGTGAATTTTCCATATATCCATGGACATTTCTATGCAATTAAAAATAATATTAATAGTTAATCATCTTGCTAAATTTAGATTATTGTAGTTTGGAGAATTCTGGACTTTTTAATTTTGGAAGAACTTAAGCCATCTGTTGCATGGAGGAAGAGGAGAGATTTAGTAATCAAGTACAACAGTAAGAAGGAATTTATCTAGGGAGGCTATTAATTAACAAACTTGGATAAGGTTCAGTTTCTTCTTGCCTTTAAAAGCCAAGTTACTTCTGACAAATTGGTTGGACAATTAGAATTTTTTAAGTCAGTATTGTGTTAGGTGTTCTTTATTTTCACTGCACTCCTAACCTAGAAAAGACTAACTAGATGAAAAATATACTTGTTTTTAAATAATAATTATATTTTTTTCTTTCAGAAAAGAAAGTTTATGTACATGCATGTAGCTATTTAAAGAATTCAGCTCAAGCAATGTAGTCTTCTCATAGTTTGTGACTTGCTTTCTACTGTCCTAATCAAAAGTCTTGTCTTCCAGTGTTCACACATAAAAAAAAAAAAAAAGAAAAAGAGAAAGCAACAGATGTCTTAAAATGCAGACAGATCCTGCTCCTCAGATTTTATGTAGTAATATTATTGGCCTTCGCTTATTTTATTCCTCCTTGGGTAGAAATAACCTATAAAGGTTAAAATATATAGTGCTCATTGCTGTGTGAAATTCCTGCTGAATCCTCCATAGCAGAGGGCCAGTGGGGTCCATATTCTGCAGTCTGTGGTGTCACTGTAAGCGATGGGAGCCTTTATATCCTGTCAGTCACAGATTTTTCAAGTTAGTGCTCGTATGAACAGAAGGATGTTTGTGGCATATAGGAAATAGCAATACAAAAATTCTTGAGCTTGTTTTTCTGAAGACTAACTAATAACATTTTCTTAAAAGTAGGGAATTATTGGTAGAACCGTCATTGTGAAGACTTCTGTGATTTTTCATGACTTAGAGTTTTTAAAGATAACTCTTAGTGACCAGGCATTCCGGTAGTTTCTCAGGAGTCAGTGGTTGGAGGGGTTGCTGAATGACTATTATTTTGCTTAGGAAATAATACTGAAGAAAAGGTCAGAACAAAAGCCATTTATCCTCTGAAAGCCATTGCATGCTTTTAACATTTCATACCATGTTCCATTTCTGAAATCTTTTCCTGCTTGGGCTTTTCATGACTCAGCTCTCTCCTGGATCATCCTTCCTTTGTTATCCTTTCTCCTCTTACCTTTGCTGCTGTGTTTCACTGTGTTCCCTAAATTTTTATCATTGCTGTCTTGCCCACTTCCACTTCTCTTTGTACAACTTTTCTCTTGACAGTTTTGACAGTAAGAGTTCAGCAGTTTTGGGGTTTTTTCCAATCTGCTGTTGCATTCTGCCTGAAAGAATCTGGCAGGGTTCAATAGCTGAGGCTCAGCACTGCAATATGACCCAAACTGCCAAAGCGAGTGTGGTTTTTGTAGTTATATTCTGAGATAAAACCACTCCTCTGACAGAAGAGTTAAATCTCTTAACCTTGTTCTTTCATTCTTGACTACTGTGGCCACTGCCTGTAGTCTTTCCTAAACACATTCCCTTTTAATCTCTGAAAACTGTTATGTAAAAACTAGATTTCTGGCTTGTCATTTCAGCATCTCATCCAGCAAACTTTCTTTGCCTCATTAAATAAAATCTGGTTAACTTCTCTTCTTGGATTTCTGTGGCCCAGTTTCTCTTTTTGTAGCCTAGAAGAGGAAACAACTCATGCTCACATCAGCGTGTACTAAATTCATCTCTATCTAGTAAAGTGTTTAGAAAATCACCTCTGTCCCTATTGTTCAACAAAAAGGTTACCCATAAATGCCTGCCACATTAGTTCATCATCTTCAAATGCCTATCTAGAACTCTGCATTCATCATACCTGCGCAATGTTTAACACCAATCACTTTAGATTGTGCTCTGAGCCAGGCTTTTAACCAGTATTGTCTCCGTATTTGTTCCCTCTTTCTTTCCCGTCTGTTTGCTATATTCATCTGTTCTGTCCTGTCTCGTTGTTGATTTGTAAACTGTTTGATTCAGATCACTTTTACTTTGTGTTTGTGCAGTACCTGCTAGAATAGGAGTCTGCAAAATCTCTTGGAGTAAGTGATAGCTCTAAGGAAAAGCTAATGTTAAGAACTATTAGGCTTTGTATAAGGGGTGTTTCAAGTGAACGTGTGGAGAGACTGTTCCTCCTACTCTTTAACTTCTCCTTTTTGTCCCTTCATTCAGGTTTCATACTTGATACGTTGTTTGGAGATTAGGGACAAGTCAGTCATTTTTTTGAATGGCACAGGAGCCTGGAAACTGGTTTCTAATTTTTACCTGGCAGCAAAACTGAAATGAAACATCGGTCTCCTCAGCAATACTGATTTAGAGGTTTTGAATTAAGCTCTAATTGCTCAGATATTACACACAAATTTACTCAATTTAAAAACATATATAACTGTGTTGGGCTACAGTTTATAATTAAATAATTAGAGGCCAACTTCTGAATATCAGACCGTGGCACCAGGGTTGCTGTCCAAGGTGTTGATTCTGACATCGCATTCTCCAGGCCTGCATTCAGTGTCTTAGCAAAAGTGCCTTGTACATTCTGAGTTATGTTTTATAGTAAATTCTTTCAATTAATGTCTATAACTAGATTAAATGGTAATTGAAATTTGACATATTTCAAAATAGAAAAGTTGCCTTTAATAATTTTATAAGGTAAACCATGAAGGAAACTTTTTGGTACTGGACAGACTGAAAATAAAATGTTTTTACAACCAAAGAGCTCAGATCAGTATTCTCTGCCGTGTTTGAGAGTTACTGCTGTTGACTGCTTCCTTTGCTGAGTGATACAAGTCTAAATAGACCAGCAGACTTGCAATAAAGTTGGAAACCCTAAAAAGGGAAAAGTGACACTATAGTCTTCCTAAAATTCAAATGCTTGCAGATGTGGAACCAAATGTTGGAAACAAAGCAGGCAAGGATTCTTAGTTTTCATTTTGCGTATGTAATGATAAAACAGAGTTAACAGGATGTAGTAACAGGTAACACATGTGTCAAGAGGACAAATATACAGGGAAGACTGATCCACTGAACATAAAGTTTATTACTTTATTATAAAAAGAAGGAATAAGTGCTCACATTTCACTTTAAAAGCATTATTAATTGTGAAAAACTGTATAAAATATAAGTTAATAATCCAGAGAGTAAAGTCTAATGCATTCCAGTCTTAGACAGTGGTGTTTCTTAAGAAGTCAGATCCAAACACTCAGTTTACAGAGAGGTGGATGGTGTTGGTGTGGGGATCTTGATGGCTCTGCCTTATGTTAGCACAGAGAGCAGCACCAGAGGGTCAGTAGAGTGAGACACAGGGCATGTAACGCATGCCTTTCAGCTATGCAAGGCTGCAGCTAGGTCTGGTTTAGTACTGTGGACTGAATGCCTGTTAGTGGTTGGTGTGGATCTTCTGGCTTAATTTTGTGTGAAAGAAGCCCAGTTTGTACACCGTAAGGCCTGTTTGCAGGGCAGAATACAGGAGGAGGGAACTGATTTCAGAAGCCTTTGCTATTGCCAGCTAAACGTAGGTGCACACGATGACCAAGATTGAGTTCTTTGAGGAATTCATGTAATGCACTCGCCTAGGGTGAGGGCTGTTTAGGAGGCTTAGATTCCTCCATCGATACTTGTTGCTCTGCCCTGTACATTATGAGAAATTCTCTTCTGTAGAGTATTTTTTTACATTTTTCTGCCCCAAAATTTGTCAGTTTGTGGTACTTCTGTAACTCTAGGTCCATGCAGATGGGTTTTGATAACTGCCAGTCTTGGTGGAAACTTATTTTTTTCCAATTTTAAAGTGTATTCTAAAAGAAGCAGAAGGTACAAAAAAATAAAAATAAAAAAAAAAACAAAGCAGAGTTTTGCAGGTATTACCATATCTGTCTTACGAAATAAGCAGAAAAGATTGAGCTCTAGGAATATTTTTAAATGGAGGTAGGAGGGAGCAGGAATTTACTTGCTGTGCTTCTAGTATTGAAACTCCGTTTGGGATTGTCATCAGTATATTTGATGTTGAACAAAAAGTACAACTAAAATGGTTGAGAAAGGTCTTAAAACCTACACTTTCTCAAATGCTAAGTATGTCTGTTTCTTGTTATTTGCTTTTTCAAGCTGAACTTTTACATATCCGATAAACTGTACTGAAGAGAGTCTGAAAATAACTTCTGGTTCTTCTCTGTTCCATTTATCTTTGTGCTTAAATGGCGAAAGATAAATGCATTTGTTTAAATTCCTTTTCTCTTCCAGCACCATTGAGCAATTAGGCGCAGCTGATAGCTTTGTCAAGCTTTTCACTGAGAGTTTTGGAGAAGCCTATTTTTAGTCAGGCTACTTTAGGGAGCGAAAGTGATTCTACACATCTGTCAGGTTCTGTGTTGCAGTTTGGAAATATTTGGCATTGACCACACAATAGGCTTTTATCCGTAACTATGAATTCTTGATGCATTTTGGTGCTTAAGACTGATATTTAGCTCTTTGAGTTTTATTTCTGTTGCTTGTTAGGATTGACATTACACACACATTTGTATCTCAGCTGTCTTCTACCATATGGTACTGTGGGGTTTGCTCCTCAACTTGCCAGATTGATGATGAGAAATGGAGGAAATACAATTGTTTGAATGCATTTCAGCTGGGGAGAGAAGGTATATAAGATGTGAAAGTACTCCTGCTGAAAGTCAAAGAAACATCCCCTTTGCACACATCATCTTGTTCTGACTCTTTCATCATCCAATGTGACTTCACAGAGAAGCATTCTGTTACACGTCTAAATCCCAGCAGGATCATTGAGACCTTCTAATCAATGTCACTTATTAAGTACACTTCTTTTAAGGGCTGCTGCCTTTGTAGCAGTGAATTACCATTTTTTGGATCAATTATTTTGAAGTATGCTAAACCCACCAAATATTAACAGAAATACCCCATAACCTTATAGCCAGGGCTCAATTTTTATCTGACTTGCTGTCCTGGAAGATGATGTTGATTTGGATACAAGTATTTTTCTTATGCTTAATCCTTGCTTAGGTTTTTTCAGAGATTAAAATGTTCCTTCTCCCCTTCTCCAGGTTTTAATGATTAATTTAATTAGAAGGGAGTGTTAAACTTCTTCCTTCTACAAGACACTGAAAGTCCTAGATTTTCACTATACTGTTAACAAGATGTTCATCTAAGTTTGAGGGGAGGAAAAGAGCTCTTTGCTGACTGCTAAGGCAGTTGTTTACATTTGATGTGTGAAACACTCCATTTTCTGTAGTGCACATAGTATTTATTCTATTTGTGAATTGCATACACGCAACTACTAATAGTTGTTATTATTATTAATAGTAATAATAAATAACAGGCTCTTATTGAGGCTGATCAGTCACTTCAGGGATTTGAAGTTGCTTGACCCTATGAAAGCCATCTCTGTTGGCACCAGCTAAATTTGTGTTTCCTGTGCTGTGTTTGTGCCTGTAGAGTCTTCCTGGTTCCCGATTATCCTGATGTCCCAGTGTACAGGGCTGCATCCACCCATCTAAACTATATGCAATAGAAAACACATAAAACGCATTCCCTTTACAGCAAAAAAAAAAGATGCTAATAATTAGCACCTTGAAAACAATTTTTTACTTCACATAGCCAGTCTTTTAATCTGTAAAAACCACAGGGAAATGCTTTGAGGATATGAGGTAGAAGGCTTTTAATTTAGTAATCTTATTCCCTGTCAGTTCTTTATTATACAAAATACTCTTCATACTCCGCTCTAGTGAATTTTTGAAAAAAAATTTTACAAGTCACTAGTGAATTTTCTTCTTGATAATAATTTCTAGCAGTGCGTTAGTATATTTCTAAGTACACTAGAATCAGAATTTAAGGATTATTTATTATATTGATATTCCTCTATGGAATTTCCCAGCCTTTTAAAAATTTGGAGATGATACATAGCACCATTGTTACCAAGTTCTGCAGCTGGAAATCCTGCAGTTCAAATTAAAAAGCCAGCTGTTAAGGCTTTCTGCCTGGGACAGGTCCCTCCCATGGATGCCTGGTCTCCTCAAGGAGTGGTAGTTGGGTCTTATAACTGGGTGTATATTTCACAGTATCATAAGGTTGGAGAAGACCTTTGAGATCGAGTCCAATCTATGACCCAACACCTACACCTACTCCTACTTGTCAACTACACCATGGCACTAAGAGCCTCATCCAATCTCTCCTTAAACACCTCCAGGGACGGTGACTCCACCACCTCCCCGGGCAGCGCATTCCAATAGCCAATCACCCTCTCAGTAAAGAACTTCTTCCTAAAGTCAAGCCTAAACCTCCCCTGGCGAAGCTTGAGACCATGTCCTCTGGTTCTGTCGCCGGTCACCTGAGAGAAGAGACCAACCCCTGCCTGACTACAGCCTCTTAGGCAGTTGTAGAGAGCAATAAGGTCTCCCCTCAGCCTCCTCTTCTCTAGGCTAAACAACCCCAGCTCCCTCAGTCGCTCCTCATAGGGCTTGTGCTCCAGCCCCTTCACCATCTTCACCATATTTATCTTACTGCAAATAAAAACGTTCTGTTCTTGTTATACAGAGCATAAACAACATCATTTAGTATGCAGTGTAGACTTTTACTGTACACTGGTTGGTTGTAGAAACACTGAAATAAGTTTTTTTCAGGACTTCCTACTGTTTGTCCCAGTTACTATATTAATACTGATTTTAACATATAATTTATATATTACTTTGCTGTTTTCAAGTATTACTTAAGTGTTTTTTAACCTTAAAAATGGTAGTTAATAACTTTATATAAATTTTGACCAGTACAATTTTTGTAAGTGAATGTTGAAATGTAACTAAAATGTAACAGTAATTCTCAGTCACTAAAGAAAGGCTGCTTTCAGTATATGCTCTAGGCTTCACCAGTGAAATCGGAAAATAATTCAAATTGGATGGGCCTGTAGGGATTCACTTTGGATTCACCAGGACCCTTCACAAAGCTGGTCCCGAGCCAATCTGCCCTGTCAACAGAATTGTCTAATATCAGTGCAGTGTTGCTGCCTGCTAGAAATAATTAGATAATTACAGTACTGTTTCTTCTGCTTCTGGAGGAGGAAAGCTGACATAATTTAACAGGATTTGACTACAAAACTAGTCAGCCCTTTTAAGGAATATGTTTCCATTCTACAGTTTGATTTACATTATTCATATTACTTTTGTCTTCTTTTGTGCTTTTTGTAGAAAAAGATTGGTAGTCTGGAAGTGTCAACTGGGAGGAGAGCTACCAAACCCATGAAAGTCACGTGAAATGAGTTGTATTTGTACTTACATATACACCTATAAATACACATCTGTGTGTAATTATTATTAGGCAAAATCTGACAGGTGCAAGAAGTCTATGATAAGCATACAATTTAGACCTTGTTCTCTAAGAAGACATTGTGAAAACAGTGTGTTATGAACAAATAAAAATACTTTGCAGACCTCCTTTCACCGCCATTAAAAAATGGAAGAAAAATAATTGAGACGGACTATTAATAGCCAGCCTGCCAAGAAACAGGAAGAGTTTCAGCCTTTTTCCTTACAAACTAAGGATGAATAGACAACAGATGGGACCTGAAAGAGGAGAAGCAGAAAAAAAGGATATTTTTTGATCTGTTTAATTATTAATAGTATTTCCAGCTAGCAGGCTGGTAGGCTGGAATTTTCATAAGCATTTGGTGTTAGCTTAGTCGTGGGAGCGGTGTGAAGTCAATACCAAATGGTTTTAAAACACTCCCACACAAGGTCTTTCACACTCTAGTGCTGCAGTAGACGTGCTGCTGAGTGGAGATTGGGGAAAGAGGCGACCTTGCAGGGAAGGACAGACAGAAAGGCTGAGTTACAGCCTTCACCAGCAGCGATTGGTCTCAGGCTTCCCTCGTGTGGGTGGGGGGGGGGGAGCCTGCAGGAGGCAGCCTGCCCTTGGAGGCAAACAGTGGGAGAGCAAGAGTCATTGGAGTACGCAGGAATGCTGGTTAGGAAAGCAGGACAATTAATTCTTGATGAGAGTTGGTAGGACCTGGAAACACGTTGCCTGAAGAAGTGGCTTGATACTGGGGGAATGTCAAAATTTAGCTGAATAAGGCTGTGGGGAACCTTGCCTAATGTCAGTAAGTCCTGCTTTGAGCAAGGTGTTGCACCTCCAGAGGCTCCTTCCAAACAAATATTTTATGCTTTTGTATTATTTAGTTTTCATTGATTTTTAGTTATTTCCTTTATTTATTTATTTTTTGTCCTTAATGTTTGATTTACATAGAGAGAATTGTTCTGGAAATAGTTTGGTCAGTTTTGGACATTTTTTCTGTAGGAAGTTGTTGGATTTTTTTACTTAGTGCCTAGCTAATCAAATGTCCAAGGTCGGTGATTTCTTGAGATTATAAACTAACATTCCAGGCCTTCTCTAGCATTCTTATTTTATAAAATCTAAATGCAGTTAGCAGTTTTCTTTAAAAAATAATAAATACTAAATGTGTCTCAAATAGCCTTTTGAGTCAGAGCATTTCTTGCAAATATCTAAATCCATAAATAACAAAAATATCTAAATCCAAATATCTAAATCCTCTGTCCTAATCACAGTGCAGATGTAAGGAGCCTGACAGCTGTTGCTTTGTACTAGTGCTCTGCTCAAATTGCTGTAAGGAGATTGCTGCCATGGGCAGCCTGTGGCTTTGGCTGACTGGCACACCCAGGCTGTCCCTTAACTCCAGCAGTGCTTGCGCAGGAGTCTGGATCCTGTTTGCTTCGTTCACACGTCACTTAGTGCTGTGTACAGGGAGTTAACCTTACCCCATTTGAGATTCCCTTGATTTAGAAGAATCAGTTTAGCAGTGCCAACACACTTCTATGTCCCAGTGGCGCCTACACTTTGCATTAGAGATACCTTTTATCGCAGGTGTCTGCCCGTTTGTCCACTGACAGTTTAAACGTTGGAACATAACCATTCAGTCAGAGGCTCTTGATCCTTTCCGTATACTGATTAAACAGCACTGCTGGGAATGAAAGCAGGATGGTCTAAATCCCAGTCTCATTGCTTTTTTATCCTTCAGGTCGTATCAGATACTTGTGTTAATTCTGAGCTGTTGGGCTAGAGTTGGAAAGCCCGGTTGCTTTCTAACAGTTGGCCTTAACGGTGAGAAAATTTTATGCTGACTGAGTGCACTGAATTAGTTATGCTTTTAGTAAAATAGCTAACACTGAGCGCACCTTCATCAAAACAAGTTGGAAAATATAACGTAGCTTCTCTTCGTTATTTTAGGGAAAAGGATTGTAGGTATTTTGCATGCCTTAGGAATGTGAGTGTACAAAGATCAGGGCAAGAAATGAACATGGGAAGCAGCATTTATTGATAAGGATGTGCCTCAGCCCGTGTCTCTTCCCCTTCACTGAGGCAGATGACTAAGAATATGAGAATTAGGAATTAGTCATTTTCTGACTAATATAATAACACTATGCAGTCTGAGAATGTCAAAATTTGTTCAAAAACTGAAAAGGAAGGGGAAGTAAATGCAGACAAAGGAAAGAAACAAGCTCAAAGACAACCCCGTTGATGAAGGCTATGATTATAATTTCAAGGAATCCTTTGATAGGTGCATGAATCTTAGTTGGATGTGTCTGAAATGTCAGAAGAGGGTTGAAGGGAAGTTTACAAGGCCAACAGTGTTCATTTGTTATTAAGTGGAATGTATAAATAAAAAATTGATCTACCCTGCCAGGTTTCAGCCTAGTTTACTGATTCTGTTTCTACTCTTAAGGGATAATATATCAGTAGTTTGCTTATTAAACAGCTGAGTGTTTCCAGAGTAATTGAAAAGCCAAGATGAATAATTTTGCAACCAAAGTTCTACCAAGTTCTTCCTTTGCTTCCTGTGCATTTAAGCTTGAGTTATATATTTTTTTTAATGCAGTCAATTACAGTGGAAATTAATGAGCTAGAAGACTCAGTTTTTCTGTCATTATGGTATTTCTGGGAAAATAACCTTCCTAAACAATATGTTGTGTTCTATTTTATCTGGTGCTTTTGACAGTCTGATATGTCTGTGCCTTGCTTACTGTTTGTGCAATAGGCCAGCGGTTTTTCTCCCACCTTTTGGGTGCTTTTCCTGTAACTCAGAAGAGATGAGGTCCTGAAATTTTACCTTACATGCTTATAGATAAATTCAGCGCTAAGCAGGGATGGACTCTGTGGAATTTGTGACATCCGGAAGTTCCTTGTAATGTTAATGTAAGATATTTACATGATTTGTATGTATGTAATTACTTACCCTGTTATCAGCATTCAAGACACCAG
The DNA here is from genome assembly GCA_033558235.1 of Neomorphus geoffroyi. NCBI lineage: Eukaryota > Metazoa > Chordata > Aves > Cuculiformes > Neomorphidae > Neomorphus > Neomorphus geoffroyi. The sequence continues at coordinate 6,217,929 of JAUMJM010000045.1, read as the reverse complement.
GTGGCTTCATTATGAGTTAGATGAAATCTTTCCCCTCCCTCTGCCTATCTCTTCTCCTTCCATCAGGATTTTAGGCATAAAACTGAGACTCTGAACCAAGTTTCTGGGAGGAAAGTGATGGACATCAGTGGCTGAACACTGTCATCAGTTCCTGGTAAATCTTCCTTCCTGCTTATATTACCAGTCAGGTTTTATATTGAAGATGTGCAGATCCCCTGAATGTGACAGGTGCATCTAAACCCCCAAACATTCTTGTTCCCTGTTACCTCTTCTGAGCTTTTCTTCTTGTCAAACTCTTGAAATTACTGCTGATCTCACCACTTCTGGGAAGAAATCACTAAAATGGCTGGTGTTAGCAATAGTCTTCAGTTCTTTTGACTCACACACACATTTTCTCCAACCTTCTTGGTGTTATTTTAAATCTTCAGAAAAACACAGAGAAATCATTTTCTTCACTCTGTCCATGTGTTTCAGGGAGTTAAAATAATCAAAAACAGTGGCACAAGGAGGCAAGCAGGAAATCATGCAGACGTTCTCTGTCCTCATCTTTATAGTGCGGGCAGACTACAAACTCATTGCTTAAAATAAAAAACAAACAAACAACCCCTCAGTCCCAGGATGTAATAGGTTTTTGTCAATGTGTTTGCAATTATAGCAATAATTTCCAGAATCTTTTCTGAGAGAATCAGTGGACAAAACAATCATGATGCTTATGGTGAAAAGGTTAGTAAAATTTTCAAAGGAAATTGTCTTTTGAGCACACATTGAACTTGTGACGTTAACTTTGTGAGCTTTTATACCAGATGCTAGACTTACATGAAATAGCGTGTATTTTATTAGTAATATATGCCTAACTGCTGGAGAAAACTGGAAAAACTGGGAGCAGAGGCAGAAGAAAATATTTTGTTCCTTTCTCACTCATAGTTTTTAATTCATTGTAAAGGCAACTTTGCCTTGGACCTTCACAAATATCTTATTGAACGCTAAAAACATCAAAGTTCTTGCTTGACTGATTTCTATGTTTTCATCTTAGTTTTTGCCTCAAGATTCTTAGCTGGACAGTCTTGTGTTTATTTGGTTTAGTTGTATGAAAACAGGTCACGATTTCCTCCCACTTTGATTCACTTACCTATGATCAGCCTCTGGGATTGTGGGAAAAAAAGCTTGTCTGGTTTGAAGAGTTTTGTTTTATTAGAGTATGCTGCAATTTTTAACCATGTGAGGATTTTTGTGGGGGACAACAGGGAAGTTTACGCAACTTGAGGTTTTTATTCTTATATTTGCTCCTTGAAAGATTTGGAAGGTTCTTTTATCGTTAGCTAATTGTCAAAACCAAATGAATCTTTGCAAGAATACTGGTATGTGTTTAATGAAATAATTGATCTACCGTTTTCAGGCGTGCTACCTTGTTGTTTGTCTTATTTGAAGATTACTTTGTAGTCTTGTTCAAAGACCACCTACTTCTTATCGTACAGTAAATTGAAAAGTTTTTCTCATTTTCATACTGGCACCGTAAAAATGCTTGTAGCTGTTATGAACTGTAAACAACAGTACTAAGATTTCTAGTTACCACTGAGTAAAAGCTCAGTTCAGATAGTGTTTGGTAAGTGGTTTTGATTAAATTGATAAATAAATAGTATATGCCAGGTGTTTCTACCTAATTAGTAATTTATTTTATGGGAAAATGTTCTGTTCTATTTGGAGGACAGAAATCTGCTCAGCACCTGGAACAGTGATAGGATGTGGCCATCATTTGAGTGGTGGATGAATTGGTTTTCTGTGGGTCCTTTGATTTGAATCCCAAAATATCCTTTTTAGTAAATGGTTTCTGTTAAAGATGAGTTTACCTCTGGAACCACAGGCTAGTCCTTAGGCCTCTAGCGAGAACGCATTTGATGAGCACGTGCAAGTAGTGTTTCATCCACACGGTAGCACGTGGGGTGATGCTTCTTTGTTTCTTACCTGGTTGATCTTGTATAGGAACGTTGTCGACCAGTGGCAAAATAAGACTGATAATAACAAATGGGAATCATGTGGTCCCGGCACCTGGAGTGCCTATTTTGGCTGTCCTCCTCTTTCACGCTGTACCCCTCTCAGATGGCCAAGCAGGTGGTGGCTCAAGGAGCAGGGAAGGGTGTTTTCTCTGCCAAGGTGTCTGGGACACCCACAGCAGCTGCCACAGCTTTTTCACTTACCTTTTGTGCCCTGGCTTTTGCTGCATTTCCTTCTAGCATCAGTCTCTCTTGCTCTGACTCGTTCCTTGAGAAATAATTGCACTTGAAGGCCTACTGTGTCAAGCCCCTGTAAAACCTGTTGTGTCAGTAATCTGCTTTAACTCAGTTAAATATTTACTCATTCTTGTGGATATTACACATTTTGTGGCATTGGGAAGCTGAAGGTTTGTAAATAGGACTCAGCACAGCATCTAGTAACATCCTTGGAGTTCAGAATATTGTGTTAGTAATGTGCCAGTTATAGACAAGTAGTAATATTTACTTAGGTTTTGGCTGATCTTGGAAGCTGTAGGAAAGCTTATAAGTGAGGAATTTTAGAAGGAATATTGTACACTCCATATCAGGGGTTTTTTTTGTCCTGCTGCAAAGATAGACAAATTATGATATTCATAGAAGTACTGCAACATATAAAGGGTTTTCCCTTAAAAGGTTTTGATTTGTACAAAAGCAAAGCTATCATTTAGATCTTTCTATCTATAAAATGTCTTTAAAAGCAGAGGACTTCTGTTTTGTTACCCCTACATATGAATTGTGGCAACAGTAATCTAAGCATGCCTGTGCTTTTTTTATTGGTTATTCATTAACTGTCAGGATACTGTCTGATACATTTGCCCACTACATTTTTATTGGTATATTTTATTTCCCTTTTATAATCACAGTTATGAGGAATTCACAGACTGGAAAATCTTGATAATTTTTTGTTTCTTCACTTAACATTTAATACAGCCTTTGCAGTTTGTTAAAATTCAGCAGCGTATTAAAATGCATTATTCCACTGTGTTCCAAGGATCAGTGTCACAAAGATTTAGCAGTTTTCCTCTTCAGGGCTCCCCAGCGTAATCTTACTTTCTTATTAGAAACAAATCTGATATGATATTTTCTTTCCAGCGAGCTTTGTCTTTAAAGGCCTGCAGCGTTGTTATTTATCCCATTACTTTTTTTTTTTTTCCTCATTGTACTAATCTTTCCCCTCCATCCAAGTTGGCTCCCTGTCTTAGCCTAGGGTTCTTTCTGGCAGCATCAAGTGATTGAGTCCTTACGCTTAGCAGTGGAGTTCCAGGCAGCTTGCCAACAATATCCAAACTAATGTTTCTGCATGTCATGGGGTCCGGTCCAGAGGAAATGTAGAACCACAGGTGGGCATGTGGTAGCAAATCTGAAGCATAATTTTGAAATCATCATCATTCTCAAATACATTTTTATCTTTAAGGAATGTTTGTGTTGTTGAACCGCACTGCGTTGGTATTCAAACAGATCGGTCTGATTGCACTGTGAAGTATCTTAGAGCAAGTGGCCACCTCTCAGAATCACTGGTTGGCTGCACGGGGTACATACGCTGTATTACTGAAACAGAGGAAAAATGTCCAGCATTTCTGACCCTCACATGTAGGTGAAAGGAAATTAAATACTAAGTTCTCTCATATATGTCAGGTGCTCTAAGCACCGCGGCTGGAGGCTGGACAATAACAGAATCCACTTGTGTCCATTATCACAGACTGGGAAAAGATGCAGTCTCCATGAATCTGGAGATACTTCCCTTTCCCAGGAAAATCTGGGATACTACTGCTCATTTTCTATTGCTGTTTATACCTGGACCTCTAGATGGCTTTTTCAGATTTATTTCTTTGTTTGTTTTTTTTAAATTCTGTTAGATCACATTGAAGCCAGTCTAAAGGCTCGGCGTGTTCTCTGGCTGCCAAGCTCTGACCGGTTGCAGAGACAGCTCTCAGTCATTGTTCCTGTGTTAATGACACTTTTGATTCTAGACTAAATGTGGATTATGTTTTGGTTCGTGTATGTGCTTGGGTTTTAGTATGCAGTCCTAGTTACGTGTACGGGGCACCTGGTTCTGGACTAAATAGAGTCCCAGAAAAACTGAGGCCAATGGAGGCACTTGTTAAGGTTGATGAATTGGTCCCTTGAACACAGAGGGAATGCAAATCAGAGGCCCACTTGGGATGGTCTGCCTCCCTTTTTACTGCTTGGTCTTACCAAGTTTCAAGGCATCAACAAATTGATTTCTATAAAAGTATCAAAACAATATCTATCTGAACAAAATTAAACCGGTTGCTGTTGCTATAAGGCAGCTGAAAATTCAAGGAACGAAGTAATTCTTACTGTTCTTCTGTCTGTCCCTGCTACTCCTGAATCTGACAATGGATTTTTGAGTAAATGAAGGCTAATCTCTCTCTCTGGGAAAATTTTATGATTGTAGCTTCCCTGCAATTTGCACTCCTTAACATATTTATCCACCAAATACTCTCATTGAAGTAGAGAAGTGCTGTTATCTCAGCCTTACACATTGAAAAGTGATTTGTGCAAGGTCACATGGGCAGTTTATGGCTGAGCAGAGCTGAACAAGGCATTCAAGCCCCAAGCTAGAGGGGTGAATATTGGACAGTTTTTCTTAGAGAGAAGAATTCAAATGAAAACCTGTTTCCAGTTAAACTGAGTAATACTGCATTCATTATAGAAGTAAATATTGTTTCTATGCACAATTTAAACTACAGCTCAGATTATTATATGATGAGCTGTTTCATTTTGGTTTAAAATTGGTGGAAAGTGATAGCAAAATTGAATATTTCTGCAAAAATTTTAGAGTGAACAGCAATCAGCAAAACTGAGTAGAATGTGAAATATTGACAGCTGTCCTGCTCTGTAGGTGGAAACTTAATTATCATATTGACTTTTTCTTATTTCTCCATAAATATTTTGGATCTCTCTTTGAGAATCGTTAGTGCGCCAATAGCTGGGCATTGCAGACAGAGCCTGTGCAATGGTTTATATCTGGGTTACTTATGTGAATATCGTGAAGTATCTGTTGTTCAGTATAGACTGGAATATACAGATATTTATTTTTTTGTTTGGTGTAGGTTTTAGTGTTCTTTAAGTTTGTATCATAGATTTCAGATGCATTTCTGTTGGAATTATTTTGATTTAGGTCACAATTTTTTAGTTGTTTTGGATTTACACAAATAACTTCTTTTTGAAGTATGTTTAATGTTTAGGTTGTTGCTATAGAATACTTGGACTGTGCAGCGAAAGTTATGGTAATGCAGTCTATTTTGCAATGTAAAATTGATTGAATTCACCTCTATTTTTAAAGTGTCAATTTAGTGTTACTGCAGTGTCATTTGTAACACTTTTAGAACTGCTTGATCCAGAGAACATCCTTATGTAAAAATAATTGTGAAATGGCTCGGTTTATCTTCTTAATTTCATCAGGAATCTCAAGGAGTTTTAAAGACCCATTTTTTGTCAGTTGTGAATGTTATCTGAAAAATAAAACTCTTGAAGAGCTTTTGAGATCGTCTTTTTAGAAACCCTTCTTGGGTTTAGCTGACAAACTATGATAGATGAAATGTGATATGTCAACTGGCAACTTTCTTCCCTTTTCTAGGTAGCTCGTGGTTGCCCTTACAAAAATCAGCATTTGGCATTGGCTGCCATCCAGTCATGCTTGAAATACTAGGAAATAGAAAATAACTGCCATGGTGCAGTTGAATTATTCTGATGGCTTGTTTTGAGTTTGCTGAAGAAAGAGATGATGAGTCAGAGATTGCTTTGAGGCTGCAGATTTCAAAAACACTAAAATAAACTCAAGCAAAGACGACTTGAAAATGCACGGGGTCTGTTTTCCTTGCACGATACAGCTGGATTTCTGTGCCCCAGGGGGTGCTTTCAGAGTCCATTTCAGGTGGCATCTAAAAACCACAAGTGATGACTTAAATACACAAAGGTATTTTTTGTTGTGTATAAACAAAGCAGTGTGTATTAAGAGTGAAATTTCTTGCTTTCCAGCCTTATGATTAAAATTGCTGATCTAGTATTTTGCAGTTCAGACTTGACCAAGAGTATGTTGTCAAGAAGACTGACTGTTGTTTACCTGGGTTTGGGATTTGGTTCATTGGTATGTCCCACAAGTTCAGCTACAGCGAGCATCATTCCTTCCAGATCTGTTGTTTTTATAGACAGATCCAAATGCCTCAAGATAGTAAAGTTCCTGATGAATATATTGCATTCAAAGCTAGTTCCTCGTTGAAATTGGGCATTCAGAAAAGCTGTTGCTGGTAGCCTTGTAAAAACAATTTGGATGTCTACCACAAGTAGTCTTTGTTGGGAAGCCCTAGCGGGTAAGCAAGTGCACGTGTCTCTACTCAGGAGATTGAACTCATCAGTGTCAAAGCATTCCAGAACTGTGAGTTTGTTTGTTTTTTGTTCCTCTCATAATTGTGTGCGTTTATGAGCTACTTGCATTATCTTTCTTTACAATTTACTCACTTTTCTATCCTATTTTATTGATTAAGCTGAAGATCAAGTTTCAAATGTTGCATTTTTCTAGTAATACTTTGTGATGCACAGGATATTGATAATATGAAATATAAATTGTATAATAAATATTGATTTTTAGAAAAACACTAGATTAAAATCTTAAGACAGTGAAATAAACTTTATTTAAATTATTTTTTTTTCAATCCCCATTGGTTTTAAAATAGAAGACACAAGAAACTTAGTTCTATCACTCAACTGAAATCAACAGAGTAAAAATAATGGAAATTAACTTTGGTTAAGATTTGCAAATCTAAACCCATTTAATTCTACATCTTGAATTGTAGGAATTATTACACCTATGAACTATGCAGTGATTGTAGACATCCTGCTATTTGCAAGTTTTGGGTTGTGCTGTTAAAATACAAATTCAGGCCATCTCTAGCTTTTTTGAGGTAGTTACTTGCACTAGTTTGGCTTTCCTTGCCTGCAAAGCCTGTGAGAAAACGGGCTGAGTGGGAATTGTCCATTGAGTACTTTTTTAGGTTTTAGCTACAATTGACACTCGTACCATTCAAAAAATAAAACCCACAACCATACAAACCACATTCTGATTTATTACTGTCTCCCTGCACAGTGCATGGAAGAATCTATACGAAGGGGAAGTATTTTTGATATGACAATGCCATTTACTAGTTAGCTCAGACGTTTGTTTTTTGCTCTTTAATTTGCATATCACATTTAGTGCAGCAGCTAGGAATGTGATGTTACAGTTGAATTGCATTGAATCCATTTAATGTGTGTGTTTATTTAATATTTAGTTTCATAGAAATTGAGGTGAGCACATCTGTGATACATGTTTACACACACACACAACCTGTCCTACTGTCTCTTTGTGATGTTTTCCATACAATAGTCTTCAACACGCACTTACCCCATATCGCACTTAAGTTAAAAGTAAGCTTGGGGGGGTTGACAACTGTCAAATGGCACAGTTGAAAACTATTGGGATAAGAATGTTTCAGACCTATTTAAATTTAATACCAGGCTTTAGACAAATGCTTTCATAACAGGAAAAAAATGGATACATGATGGCTTAAATCTCCTTTCTGTAAAATTATATGTTTCTCAAAGGATAGTTGTAATTGAATTATGGAACGCCTTGAGAGTATCCTTGTCGGTGGTTAGAGAAATATGAAGGGAAGCAGAGAGACTCTTTCACAAACCTTAATGTAGAAAAGACACCCTGTAATTCAGCTATATGAAGCCTCCAGCAATCATGTAATTATACTATAAATGCAGTTTGGGAAGGATGAAAAGCAACACTTATTTAAAACATTAAGAAAAATTACTTCATTGTAGGAAGATGCTTCTATTATTCAATGAAGGCTGTTTTTTCTGCCTATCTAACGTGCTTCTTTTGTCACAATGCAGTTGTCTGTTGACATAAATCTTCCAAGGTGCGGGCAGGAGATCCGCTTTTGGGAGTTGTAGTAGAATCCAAACACCAATGGGAGGATGAGGACAGTGCTAAGAGAACTAAACCTTTATTTCTGCCAGAGACAAGAGAGCTGGGTTTTCTATTTGTCTTTGTAAAGTTTGGTACAGCTAGCTAAAGAGAAAACAGGGCAGTTGAGGCTAACTGTCCCCTTGCGTAACAGTGAATTACCAGAGAGGCAAGGAGAATTATTTATGGACATTCCGTGTTAGAATTCTCTCAGACTGTTGCCTGTTCTAGAGCCTTAGTTCAAAATATCTTATTTTCTCAGAAAGAAGTCCAAGAAATATTAACTAGCTAAATGAATACATTTTTAAACCAAGAAATGTATTTGCAAACTGGCTATCAAGGTGATTGTTAAATTAAAATAAAGATGTCAGGAAGTAAATAAGTACACAGTATTTACAATTCATGAAGGAGCAGCATCTACTCTTAAGATCTGGAGATAGTTTAGAATATTTGCAGAGTTCTTAGGGCTGTTTGAACATGCCTGCAGTATCTTAGGTGTGAACTTTCCCAAGAGCAAGTGACTTGATGAGCGTTATGGTGCGTTGCACCTGTCTCTTCCAGAACCCACATCAGCGGTTTCTTTAATAAGCACCTGTATGAATCCTACATTTACAACATCCAGAAGCTGTAAATAGTGGATAAAGTAATGCAGCTGCACCATAGAAATAGGAAAAAATCTCTTTCTGTTTTATTGATGGAACTATAAAAGAGCTTTTCAAAACTCTCCTAGGAGGATTATCGTGCTGCTAAGAACGGAAGACCTGTGTCCCCTCTCCTTTGCCTCACCACGAAGAACTTCTTTCTGTAGTCTTGTGCAATAACAGATTTCTGATTTTATTTCTGGAAGAGATCAAGCTATGGATTTTGAATGGAAGGGTTCTTGTTCGGTTTTCAGTTTAACACGGCATTAGGTGGGGTGTTATTCCTTAATGCATACAGTAATACATGCCTTAGCAAAAGGAGATTGCAAAGATAAAAATATGGACCTAATTTCTAATCTCATAACCTTACAAACAATACTAAAGCTGTCCGAGAGCAGCTGAGCTAGTGATCTGATTTAGCAGCCCTCACGGCTAACCTGGGCAGAGGGAGGTGACCAGAAGAAGCAGACAAGGGATTGGTAATCACGCTGCGGGAAACAGTATCCATGTGGCTGCAGGAGCTGGGACAACTCTGGTTCTCCTAAAGGAATGCTTTTGAGATTTCTCAAACTGAATGTAATGCATTATTGGTTTTGCCATACACAGGCTTCAGAGTTGCATGTTATGTGCAACAAAAGGGCAGCAGTCTTTTGAAGATATGTTTTTAGAGAAAGGAAGAAACCAAGATTTGCGAAAGAACCAAATACCCAGTGACTTTCAGTAATGTACTGACTTCCATGGTCTTCCTCTGTTTTCTCTCTGAAGAATTGTGGTTAAAGGGTAATTAGCAGATCAATGCAACATTGACTTCTGAATCTGTTTTCTGAGGCTTATTTTTGGGGCAGGGATTGGTGACATTTTAGGGAGAAGCCTGAAGTGCATGCTAGCCTTGTACCATGGTGGTAATTGCGGATTGGGGGTACAAACCAAGAGAATATGGCAGCTATCAAAGTGTGGAAATTCACATTGTCTTCCAAACCCTCACGTTCTTTTTCAGATAGAAATCTATATAGAATAGAGCTGGAAGTGTATGGAGTGGACAACAAGAGCATTTCATCCTGGCATGTATGTACTTCGCTACTATGTAACTACTTCATATGTAAATGTGATACAGGCAATGAAGTTGACAATATCGGGAGGATATCAGACATTTTCATGGGATCGTAGAATTGTTTGGTTGGAAAATACCTTTTAGAGGTGAGACTGGAGTGAAGGGCTGGGCGGAGGCCCTGCTACTGAAAGAGAGCTAAATAGCTGAATTGAAACTATCCCATACCAATCGGGATTTGAATCCTGGGAGTGAAGAGGTAGAGAAAAAACTGAAAACCCCAGAGAAAAATGCACTTCTAGATGAAGCAATGTGAAATACGTGCTGCTTTAAAGAGATTTTATTTTTTCAGCGAATAAAGGGTTGATGGGTTTTTTTTACAATAACATCTCTACAGTTTTCATTTGTTGATATATAGTGTTATTTCCAGAGCTTTTCAGATCACACGAAACAAAACTACTTTTTTGTTTGGTTTGCTTTTTGCCACCTGAATCCTCTGTAGGACAGAGATGATGTATGACTGAAGAGTTCTAGAGAACTCCTTGACATTATTTTAAAAAAATGATAAATGGTTTTAGACTGAAACATTTTTTTCCTGCAAACTTGACAGTGACTGCAAAATACACTAAAATTGCTTAGGTTTTGCTGGTTTAGGTTTCTCCCTTCTAATATACGGGCTGTTTTGTTATCTGTCCATAAAATGTTGAGATGCAGACCTGGATTCTACCTACCAAGCGATCTTCTCAGAATTTCGGAGTCACTTACAAGCTAGAATGGGGTTTTTTGTGGCATTTTAGCATCTGTCAAAGACCCATAACATCGAGATGATACCTTTTACATATGTTTATGCAAGATCCCCTCAGTAACTCAAATATTGAGCATAGGTGTTGCATTCTGCTCCCAGAATTGCATCTAGGCCATTGATTTCTGTCTGGCTTGTATCTTAAATACATTATTTATGTGCACTTTAGTCTTATAAATGCTGCAGAGGCTTGCACTGCGCACCTGTACCTGGCATCTGTCTTTGCTTACTGGGGTAGTATAAGAAGGGGAAGATTTCTGGGGTTTGTAACTCTTTTGAAAATACTTCTGGGCTTGAGAGGCTAAGTGAGATTTGATGTTGAGCTAAATGCAGCATCTGGACTTTGCCATTGATCTTACTTCTGAGCTTTTGGTAGCTGACTATCATAATTTCTCTTCCTTTTTAAAGTGGAAGGTGTCCCTGCCCATGTCAGGGGCTTTGAACTGCGTCATCTATAAGTCCCTTCCAACCTAAGCCATTTTATGATTTGATGACACTTCAACAGAAAATTCTTTTTGCTGGATTTTTTCGTGTGGAACTTGGTCAAACTTTTCACTTGCATCTTATTGTAGATTCTGTTCTCTGCAATGTATCTCATAGCTTGAAAACCAGTAAAAAACATAAAACAATGTAATAAAGTACTTTCGCTTTCGGGCAATCACATATGATAAGCTTCCTTGCCAGACTCGGCAACATCCTAGAACCTAGCTATTGCTTCCTTCCCAAATTTTTGGTAAATCCGTGTTTCACAAAAGAAGTCACTTTCTGTGGGATATTCTTCCAGTATAAGGGTAGGAGGAACCCAACTTCATTCTTGAAAATTTTATTTTTAAGCATCTTTGATCTGTAAATAATTCATGCAAAAATGAAAATAATGCTACATTAACATTTTAAGGATATTTCCCTCAATGTCTGAAGTGAAACTAGCACTATTCATAGTAATCTGTTTTCTTTAGTGAATGTAAGTACAAGTCTTAGGGAGCTAAAATGCCATCAGCATTTTATCAGTGTCTGTGAAAATACCATTCGGAAGTTTTTAAACATTTCTGTGAGCTGTTATTGGTTGTATCGATGAGTTTCATTTCTGTAGCTGTTTAAATTGTTTGCATACTTTTTCCTTCCCTTCAAATAACTTTTAATATCTGTGGATTCTGAATTCTTACTTTGTATTTAAAGGGTGTGTTACTCTCGTTCATTGTTTGCACTTGTTGTGGGGAAGCAGTGTTTTCTTTCCTTGGAAGTGCCAACAGTTAGGGAAGCCTGTCTTTTGTATTTGTACGTACGATACCTGAAGTTATTATTTAAGCAGTTAAGGTATCAGTATGTGAAAACTGTTGTTAGCTCTTGGACTAATAAAGCAGACTTTGACAGGAAAGGCAGCAAAGCTGGTTTTGATACAACAGTGACCCTGGAGAAAGAATTTTGAGGCAAACTTATTTTTTTCTGATTAAGTCTGTCGGTAACTGCACATATGGTCAAATGCTATGAGGTGGATAGTAAAGCTAGTGACAACTGGAAAATCCATTTCATATATATGCCTGGTCTAGGATGAAAGCTTTGTACATGTTTTTTCTGTATATATTCACACAGAAATTATATTTTCCAACAGGCTTTTTTCACCCCCTGCTGTTTTCCAGTGTAGCTGTACTTTTCTGAAGTAGTGAGTTTTCAGAAATAAGAGAGTTTACACATCCTTTTATTTCTGTTATTCTTGAATGTTTGTGCTCATTCTGTTTAATCCCAGTGAACCTGTCCTCAATACTTGAGTATGCATATTGCACACCTTATTTTTGACTGTGCAGGTTTGAGCCAAATAAAGATGATGTTTAATATGTTGGAAGGACTGTTTCAGAGAAGAGAAAATTGTAAGCCTGATAACTTAAATATACAAAGAAAGCTTAATATTCTGGATTGGCAAAGAGATTGACAAATTCTAGATTGTGATGAGTTCAGATATGCTTAAAAGAACTTGGAAAGAGTGAAGTGCTTGCTGAAATTACTATTGTAAGGAAAAAATCCTAAATTGTTTTGCAAATGTAATTCACCAGAAACGATTTCTTCTTCTGAAACCACAGCAGACTCCAACCTCATCGTGCTCAGAGTTTCTATGGTAAAATGTTACTGCAGTTGACATAATGATGAAGGGAGCTATTCTGGCCTGTTTTGAAGATGCAGATTTTGAATTCTCAGTAGCAATTAATACAGATCAGCAGTAGCCACAGGCTCTTAAAGGATCAGTGACAGAGAAATGACTTAGAGTTTCCCTTGTGGTAATATACACAGAAAGTAAAAATAAAAAAAAAGGATATGAATCTTAATGAGGGTTTACATTTGTAATAGATCAGAGAATCTTCATGAAAAGGATTAGCAGCAGAACGGGCAATATTTGTCATTGTTGCTGGGAAGTTGACTCTCAGGCATTTTGCTCATCGAAAATGAAACACCCTGTGGAGGTGATTGTAAACAGTGATGTGACTGACACAGCTGAAATTATGACTTAAACCCACAGTTGATCTAAGCGACTTATCGGTCTGAGGGTATAGCGTTGACTGCCCTTAACGGAGGGAGGGAGGGAGGAGGGGGGGTTAAAGCAGTTCATACATAATTCATTGTAGAATAATTAATTTGCTAAGGCATTCAGTGTTTATATATAATGTAGCACAAGGCATGACAGACTTCTAAGCTGAAGCTGACGCTTTCAACATTTTTTTTCTCAAGATCCCAAGAGATATTTCATTGACTTTGTTCTTTGTAGATGTTCTAACAGAGAATAAATGTGTGATACACATTCTAGTTCTTGATTTACAAAAGAGACTGTTCTGAACTATGAAACTGTGATCTGGATGGGAATTTGCCATAGCCTGTTAGAGAGATGTTCTAGTCTTCCATTTCATTTTTCATTTGCCTTTTTTGAGGTCTCTTGTGTACTTTATGGCTCAATGGAAAATTTAACCAGCTTGTTATGATGAATAGTGAACAGTGCAACAGATCAGTAATCCAGAATCCTCACTTGAAAGCAGCAGATAAGACATCCACATAAAGTTCAAAACCTGAAGGAAATTTATTTCCATAATAATTTTCATTGCCCATTCCTGAATCTGTATTACTTTTACTATAAACAGTGTAAGTATATCATTACAGGAGAAGGCTTAGCACTGATTGTATGCCATGTCACTCAGAATTTTTAATGATTCATTTTGTACTTTAATTTTTTAATGCACCTTAATATTTCATTTTGTTTTATTTTCCATTGTCAGAATATGAGAGCGGTAACATTCATTAAATTGTCTATGGTAATAGTAAGCTCTTTATCTTGAGTAAATGCATTTTATTTAGAGCCCAGTTGTATCTATGAATGCATTGCCTGGCATTTGTCAACAGTGAAATTAATCTGAATCTACTAATAGTTTCCCACTCCTTCAATTTTAGTATGAATCTCATAAAAGTATTTTTGTTGCATATGGTCTTGTAAGCATAAACTAGAAAAGATATCCATATGTTGCTTTTAATAATAGTTTTGGGTTATGAGTTTTTGTCTGAACTACGTGGAAGTAATAAATATTTTGAGAAGTATCCAAACGGAAAATGTAAGAGGAAGATGTATTCTAACGTCAGCAGCAAAGATGTAAATCTGAAATGGTTGTGTGTCTCCACTAAAAACAGAATGGACCCATTTCTGGGCTTACATTCAGCATCTGCAGTAACTCAACTGAAAGAGATCGCATAATCAGAGGAAGTGAAGATGAGACTATCATGTCCATTCTCTGGATGAAATGGGTCCAGTTTGTATGATACTTCCTCTTTCAAAAAAAAAAAAATCACTTTAGTTTCTACTGTAGCCTTCCTACACTGAAGACCTAAAAGAGCTTAAAGTAAGAAAACAAATCCAGCATTTTTTCCTCCCTTTGAAATACACAGTTTAGTATTTTAAGTACAGGTGAAAGACTAGTTTTTTCTTTTTATTTCTTTTGGCAAAATAAGCTGATGTGGCAGCTGGAGATGAAATGTATTCACGGTTGTTTAATAAACATCTTTTAAAAAATACAAGAATACTCTCAAGTATTCTGTTATATTATATTCCAAATTGATGGGAGAGGGGAAGGGAGATGGGAATTAGTTTTGCCTTCCTTTTAGCCCCAAAGAACAAAAGCCAAGGTCATGAGCTTAGAAGAGTAACTACTTAGGAAGTTGAGATGTAAAATGAAATTATTTGATCCCTAATTCAGGTGCCAGCTTTTCTGGTGGTGATACTCTTCCTGCATGGTTTTCTGCCATGTCTGAAATTAGACTGTTTTTAAGTGATGCATACCAAATACAGTGTATTGCTAAGTGATGAGACTAAGAGAACTAGAAGCATCACTCCTAAGTAGTTCCCTCTGGGAACAAGAAGTCATGAGGAATGCAGAAAGTACACTGTATTGGCCAAGCATCAATGTGGTTGAAAGTTGCTATCAGTTAGAGGACCGGTGTTTGCATATTCTTCAGTGTTTCATCTTTGCAGAAGTCTGGGTTCAGATTCAGTCTCTAGTTCTGATTTCAGCTAAACATTACAAAATTATGGGGTTTGGGCTGTCTTTATGCGCACGTGAGGTATAGACAATTTTGGCTTCCGTGCCATTTGTTGCTGTTGCTTAATTCTGTATTGTTGTGAATACAAATGGAGAGACAGTATCTTTGTCAGTCCTCTGAGGAGAGGTTTGCAGTGCTGAGATTGCTTTTTGCATCCTTATGCTCTGTATGTGCCTTCAAAAAAGGACTTAAATGACTTCAGTACAGTTCTTTGGATCCTTGCCATCTCTCAGATCCACGACACTAAATGCTGTAGGGAAGTCTAGGAGTATGAGAACAGATGTCTGCTTACTATTCATCACTGGAGAAAGATGTCTGCAGCAGTGTTGTTGAAGCTGATTTCTTTCTTCGTGCCTTGAGCAGAATCTTGACCTTGCTGGGGTTTAGGAGCGTAGCTGGTCATCAGGTTGGTGTAGCACTTGTGCCTTCTGAATAGCAGGTTGCTGGCAGATACTAGTTCGGAACATCCAGAGTACATCGCTACTGGTTTCAGTATTGGTTAGACTAAGGTATGCCTGAAAAACAAGGGAGAGAAGGTTTGCCCCTTCTCCCGTCCCCGCTGAGGCAGTGATGGTTTCAGTCATGAGAAAGAAGTTGATCATCACTCTCCCATCGCCTATGAAGTGCATTGATGGTGTTCAGATGATTCTGTTGGAGTTTTTTAAAGGGGAGAAGATGCATGCTTTTGAGAAGCCTTTTCAAAGTTTTTGTTAGCAGTGGAGCTCAGTTGCGGTTCTCCGCTGTGCAAGGACATGGGTTGAGTGGGGAGGGAATTGAGGTGCTGTGGCTATACCATCCTCTCCAGAAATCATGGCTCAGGAGCAGCCATTTATCCCGACCCTGTGAAACAGAGGCAGGAGTTTCACTGACGCCTGAAAACTTCATCATCTCGGTATCTGTGCTTCAGAGACTCTTTGTGATTAAATTACTGTGAAGAAAATCTGGAGTATCTTTCATGTCTGCGTTCTCTTTCAGCTATCATAAAAGGATTGGATGTTCAGTTTTACTTTTGCTCATCTAATCAAGCGCAGTTGTTAAATAGAACAAAGGTGTCAGGGTTGGGGTAGTGAAAAAAGGAGAATCGTGAACTTTGGGGAGTTGATTTCTTTTTGTGTGCCATCTTGTAGCTCTTTTGCTATATGGAGCAAATAGCAATTGCATTTCCACTCCGGTGGTACCTGTAAGTCAACAGTACCTCTGGGATCTTTCACTGTGAAAGGTGCCATATAAATGTAAGGCAATGATATTATCTTTATTATCAATTAAACTTTTAGTGCTCTGACAATCTGGCATGCAAGGTGATCAAATGAGCTCTAGCTGTGATTGTTTCTAAACACTATATAAAAGCAGTTCTTCCTATACTGTCAAACTGAAAAGGATCAAGAGGGCGACTCGGTTATGTCAGGATAAAATCATTTCAGCGTATTAGAATCTGCACAGAAATATTGTCATTTTCTTTTTTTCTTGCTTTTCTTTTTTTTTTTTTCCCTTCGAGAGATTTGTCTCTGTTTGCAAAATCTGAGCTGGCACATCCTTTATCTCCAGGGAGTTACTAGAGCAGAATTGTTGATGGCATTTTTGTAAGAAATTATACTGGAGTTAGCACTGAAAATACCGTGTGCTGTCACAAGAACTTGAGACTTTGTTTTGTTAGAGTAACTCCATCACCCCCACCCCCAAGGATGTGTTATTTTTGAATGTTTATACTTCACACTTTCATTTATGTTCAAGATATTATAATTAATGTTTTATTTCTGGAGCTGTTCTCTGTGCCTGCCTTTGCACATATGTATGTAAGTGTTACATGTATATTTTTAGGGCTTCTGTGTATTTTATTTGAGTCTTATCCACATCACTATCTTTGTTAGAAGTATTCCAAAAACACACGTTGTCTTGTACACGATTAACACATGTAGCATAAATTAAACTGACTTTCTAGGTAAGTTATCCTTTGTACTTACTTTTAACCAGAGAGAGGTGGTTTTACACACTCAAGTACCACTGCTTTTCTGGTTCAGGGTGGCTGTGCATGAGTGAAGGATGAAGTGAATCCGCATACCATGCAGCGTTTCTTAAGTGTCTAGTAGTGCTTTTGGAAGAAGGAAGATTTCACATTTTTTGTAGTGTAGCCAAGATTTATTTACTTGAATTGTTTTGCCGGTGCTTCCATTTGGGGAATCTCTTTCTTCTACACTTCATACCATGGTAAATTTGAAGACTGTTCTAAATTTTTCTCTTTGTGAAAATAAAGTTGCATTAAAAATGGCTGTGCAAATCAGGATTCTTCCACCCAAGGATATTTTCTAAGACAAATTTTATTGGGGAGTTATAAATTTCTGAACTCTGTAACAAGTTTTCTGTCTGTAAAGATAAGGGCAGACTTTCCATGGAAGTGTTTTGCCCGTCGTCTTCCCACATCAAAATGTGTCTTAGCAACCTGCCGAAATGGAGACTTAGCAGAGCTGATTAGTTCCTGGTTCACTCTGAAAAAATGTAGATTGTTTTTTTTTGGAGTGTCAATTACTGCCATTTTTTTGCTAGAATAACTCTCCTGAGCATCTTCAGGTGAATAGCCAGGAAAGAGCTGACTAGTGAGATGATATTTTGTAAGTCTTCAGCTAAATGGAAGATAAAAAGCAACAGCTAGTAATTGAGACATTGTGTAGGTTTATGGAGCACTTAAAAAACTTCAGATTGTTCTGTAAAGTAATGGCTGGATTGCCATCACCACACGTATGTGATTCTTCCTCTCTGAATATTTTGTATGTAGAAATATTTTTATTTGATCAGTGACACTCACTACTGAATGACATGTAGTTCTTTGTGAATTTCTGCATGGGTACTAGCAATTTTTTTTTATAACTGGATTATGCATAATTCTCCCTCTGCAGGCAAGAAATAAGATAGAGAGCATAGGGTAAATATTTCTAAGCATATGGTGAATTTACTAGGCCTTCATGAACGATAAACCTGTTAAGGTTACCTTAATAAGTAATTACTACACATTTTCTGTAATTACCACTAATAGCTTTCTGGTAAGGCATACCTCGATGGGTTGCTCTGCCTGTACTGTGAGGGTGAGATACATGAGTAGAACACAAATACATCTATGTGAGGAAAATGTGGATGAGTCTTATTCCACGTACTCATTTCTGGCACAGTATTTTGCCTAGGAGGCAGTAAATAAACAAATGGCCAGCCTAAAACTCTATAAATCTGAATGGATTCCACAAGGAACAGGAGGAATTTTGCAGGCTTTCTGACTGGAAAAAATCCTGTGGTTTTGCTGCGACAAATGTATTTTACTGAAGTCTACTACAGTATCAAGGTTATGTGTTTGCCTTCACAAAGTAGTGTGGATTGCAGTCCGAGAGACATCATTTTTCATCATCTGCAAACAGTAAGCATGGCTGACTGATTTACTGTTATTGAAATGCTGCCATCTCAGGGTGTGCATCATGTATATCCATGTTTAAAAAACAAGTGAATAAGAAGAAACGAGAGAGAAGGAGGAAGTATTTTTTAAAATAAACAAAGTATTTCCTACCAGGTGAAAATATAGTTGAGAAGACCATTGATAGTTACTGCCCTTCTGTTTATAAATCTAACCAGCAATATTGCTGCTACTTATACATGTGCCTATGTTGAGTTCCAGTTGCTTAACCTGGAGCTGGTTACATTATGCTGTCAATTAAAACATACATTCAGTTTGTTTATTGAGTTCTCTCAGAATAACAGTTCTATTCCCATATCAGTTTTGTGGCAGTGCAAAGCTAGCGCTTCAGATAAGCAGATCTGGGCTGTGGGCCTACGTATATGTGTGCATTGAGATATATCAGTATTTATGTATGTAAATTTATGAAAGAGTTGTACAGTTTTTAGATGCCTGTCGTGATGGATTTGAACTATCCTCATAACACTCAAAGTATGTTAAATTATGATATCACTTTTAATGTTATCCAAGTAATCTGTATATCTCTCTCATTTATATGCCTCTCTTATCACATTTGAACCTTAGCCAGCATGTGACATTGCTGTTAAACTGAAAATTAATGGGGTATCCAAAGAGACGCAATACAAGAAGCCTCCTTCTCTGGTCAGCTGTAACCATGGTATCTGAAACATTGTCTAACATAACCTCTTTAATGCCTTTTCTTTCCTCTCACCCCTAGAAAAAGCTTTTATCAAAATTTCTACAGCTTTCCTGTTGCACTGACACCCAAATTCATTTCTTATCAGTTGAGAATACACAGCTGGATTTTCCTTTAATACGATAAAAAAGCCTCTGCTGAAAAGGGAGACAAATGTAGTTCAGAAAACAACAAAAGGCTATCTGTGTGTTGAACTGCTATCTCAATGTATAATCCTGTCTCTGTGAAGGTTTAGCTTTTCTCTATAGACCAACAGCACATACAGAAATGCAGGTTTAGTAGCGCTATGCTTTCTATTCTTCTTTGGGGTGATGGAAGTTTAAAAAAGCATATTTGGAAAGTGACGGAACGAGCCCATTGTGCTTTGCGATGGTGAGCTGTTGTGAAGGTGTCTTAGCTTTAACACAGCTCTGGCTTTGCTGACTGTGCCAAATACCATGTAAACAGCAAGGTGTCATCTGCCTCTTGGCTAAAGCGCGCAGTTGAGGCAGGAGAGGCAGATTCTGTTTATGATTACCAGTGGCGGCTTCTCTGGCCTCCAGCAAATCCCATACCTTTTTCTGCCAAGTAGCAGTTTTACAGCCTTAACGGGTACTTCTCCCTGTCCAGCCCCATACCAGTGTTGGATTTGAGACTCAAGACACGCTAAACTGATGACCGTGTTTAAAGTTCTCTGTTCGCAAATCAGACTTTCTCTGCATCATGCTGCAATATAAAACTTGTTTGTGATGACGAATGAGCAAAAGGTTCAACATCCCTAGTATTCCATAAGTGCCTCAGAAGCCACGTGGCCTTACAAGAGGCAAGAGCAACTCTTTAGCCTTGCTGAAAAATCGTTTGGTCCCCATGTAGAAGCCATGGTATGTGCCACCCTGTTGACCGTACACCAATTGCATGTTTTTACCTCCTGACGCAACTAGTGCTGTTTGCAGTCTGTCAGGGAGAATTACTAAAATAACTGAAAATATCACAGTGATCCATACGTATGTTGTATTAAATAGGAACCAGATAGTTTTCACTCGTATGTTGTTGGAAAACGGTGTCAGGTAACATTGAAAACAAAATGAAGCAACGTGTGAGCATGCTGTAGTGATACAGAAATTTTCTGGACATATGCATGTACATAAGCACATACACGTTGTATGTTACACATAACAGTGTTGCCACCTATTGATAGAAACATAGACTTCACATTGATGTTTAGAGTGTGTGTTGTCCACCATAGCTAAAGTCTCCTCCTTCTGGTGCAGCTGACAAAGGAAATGTGTGGAAGAATAACTCTTACAGGCTCTGATGATACCATATGGTGCCGTTCAGAAACCAGCAAAGGATAAACATTATCAAAGAAATCTAAAGCTGCTGATGCTTGTACGTAACTTAGATGTAAGGTCCCATTGTCCATGGCAACTCTTTGATGAACAAAGCAGTGAACGTGTCTGGTCTGCACGTTTCAAGCTTACCTCTGTGGTTTTCATAGGGATGAGATGAACAGGGGAGTAACAAGCTAAGTAAATTGAGGCAATATTTATAAATGTATGACTGCTTAAGCTGTACTTCAAAAATGTGTTCAAGAGTCAAGTTGTTATCTATTAATTGTACTGAGGAGGTGACACTGTTTTATTTAGAAAATAAACAAATATCTATTGGCATTAAATCTGATTCTTATGGTGAAAAATCAATATTATTTCTCTGAGGAAAAAAAAAAGGATGACTAGTTACGTTTCTGTTTGAGAAGACTTGTTCTAAAGTTTCCTGGTTTCACTTGGTATAGAGTTAATTTTCTTCTTAGTAGCTGCTGCATTTTGGCTTTAGAGTGACAAGAACCTTGATAACATATATTGTTTTGGTTGTTGCCAGGTGGTGTTTTCAGCAGGGATAGAATTAATTTTCTTCTTATCAGCTGCTGGTTTTTAGATTTAGTGTGAGAAGAATGTTGATAATACACTATTGGTTTTAGTTGTTGCTGAAGTTTCCCATGTTTTGCTAGCATACAGGTCCAGAGCCAAGACAGCTAACCCAATCTGGCTAACAGAGTATTCCATACCATAACATTATGCTCAGTATAAAAATGGGGATTTGGCTGGGGGACAGATGGCCAATCTGAATTCTGCGCTTGGTGTTCCACTCACTGTGATCTCTGCACTCACTGCTGTCGCTGCTCTGGGCATGCTAATTGTCAGGAAGCGAGCGGTTGTATTTTAAAATAGCCCTTTATTTATTTATCTATTTGTTTATTTATGTATTTATTTTAATTATTTAATTTAATTTAATTTCTTTAATTATTTATTGTTCTATTAAAACTGGCTTTATCTCAATCCACGAGCTTTTCTTTTCATTACTGATTCTCCTCCCCATTCCACAGGGAGGATGGGGAGGGGTGAGAGAGAAACTCCATACTGTTTAGGTTGCTAAATTACAACACAGAAAAAAATGCTTTCATTTTCAGAAAACAAATGAAAATTAATCAGAAGTTGTCCAATACATACTGGGAGCACTTCCATGAAAAATAAATGAGAAAATGTGAGTGCCGAATTATAGCTGGGGAAAAAGAATTGACCAATGAAATATGGTTTGCGCAGCCTTTAAGATACAAATGCACATGTACAGTTGTGTGCCATTCTCTTAAGCAATCAACATTTATTCTAAATTAGGACTCTTTACGGTGTTTGTCAGTATTACCTCTTGGATAAGCCCTCAGATTTTGAAGATGTGCAGTAAAATGTATGATCATGTTTTGTCTTCCCTGACAAACGCGGTTTATTTTCCTCAGTATTACGGTGCTGCAGATGAATCCAGCCGGTGATGTCTGGGTAAGAGTGAGGGTTTTCCCTGAGCTCCTCACATGGGTCAGCTAAAAACCACAAAGCAGATCTGGCCACGTCAAGAGACAAGCTACAGCCAGAGAGATTTTTCTAACACATTCCTATTTCTTTGCAGAAATCTTGTTTTGGCAAAATTGCATTTCCTTGGGGAATCCTTGAGATGACTTCTGCTTATGTACAAACCTACGGTGCCTGTACCACACATGATTTGTGCACACGAGGCACGTCTGATGCACCTGAATAAGCTGCATATGCACAGATTAACTGCCCAGTGGAGGCACAATGAGTCTAATGCTTCCAGGAGCTTCAGACTCTCTGTAAGGAATAAGCACAATATTTTTGCTTGGCATTTTGCAAGCAGAAAAGTGGCAACCCTTATCCTACTGTCCATAAAGATCTCTGCTTGTCAGGGGATGGGTCCTGGGAGAAAATACTGGCCTGAAACAGTTCTTAGATAGTAGCATCATATACCCTTTCTTCTTTCAGCAAAATGCTGCTTTTCCACGACAATTCCTTTCTGACAGTGCTAGACAAATAATGACCATGATACCGATGTGTTAGTAGCCCTGACATTTTTTTCTGTCCCCTCAGGCTCTGTGTTTAAGGGTGGATCTTGTCCCCAAATGTGTCAGGGAAACATCAGCCACGCTTGACTCTTCTTCCTTACCATGAGCTTAGCAGTGCAACAATTGCACAGTTTATAAAAGCACTTAAGAAACAGTGGCAGTCATGTGTTTTCCAATATCCAAACACCAAAATGCACATTCTGGAGCCTTCAGAGATTGTCTGTCTATTTTCTAAAGCTGCATGTTTTTGAGACGTGGTTTATTTCATTCTAAATTAAGCAGTATTATGCATGAATAGTCTGATTAGCTTTTTTCAGTGCCATGAAATTTTAATACTTTCCTGCAGGGGGCTGAGGTAAATCTCAGGGCTGGTAGACAAGAGTTCTTGTCATTCTTTCAGGTGAAGCCCCAGCAAAAATTAACCTCTATTATAGACTGTAAGAGCTGCAATGTGGGACATTGTCACACGTTCTAAACACAGGGTGCAGCAGTATGCAGGCACCTGAGCTATGTATGGGCGCTATACCTTCAGCGTGACTGAGCGTAAATATGATGGGACTTAAAATAATTGAAGTGAAGCAACAGAAAGATCAGAGAAGATGATTGAGAGGTGTAGAAAGCCAAACTGGGAACACGAGGGCAGCACTGGGAAGAAAAGCATTTCTAGGTTTTTGGACAAAGAGCTACTTTAAAGAAATTTAGAGGTGAAAAAGATCTTCCTCATGAATTCAGAGAAGTGCAATTTTGTGTATTCACTGTAAAAGAAATAGGTGCATCGATTTGGAGTACTTAAGTGGCCCCAAAAGTGAATTTCTGTGGCAAATGTCATATATATGAATGACACGGTATTTGTGATGGGAAACTGCAGCTTCTTAGCTGCAAGCTAGGTTAAGTTCCACAGCAGAGTTTTAATTTCTGCTTATAGTTGTGAACGGTTTGTTGTACAGATTTCAACATGTCAAAATCAGCAAGTCTTGAGAACTGTATGGCCTTATCTCTCTCATTTGTCAAGAGTTGATAGGAGACATCTGCATGGCTTGTTCAATCTGTTAACTGCATGTGTTCATCCAAGCTTAACTGACAAGTGAAATGTACCCAATACCAGCATGACCTTTCCTAATAAGTGTCATGGTTTAGCCCTGGCCTAGCCTGATCGGCAGCTAAAATGCCAGCAATTTAAGTTATATCACATGTGCTGTACACTAAGCCACTTCTGATGGAAATGGTATTTTGATATGGCTCTGTACTCTTTAGTCCCATTACTATCACTATAGTTAAAAGTGAAGTGGTGTATTTTCTTGGTACTAATCCTATATTTCATTGGAACGCGCTGCCCGGGGACGTGGTGGAGTCACCGTCCCTGGAGGTGTTTAAAGGAAGATTGGATGAGGCACTTAGTGCCACGGTTTAGATGGTGAGTAGGTGTGGGTGTTGGGTCATCAACTCGATGATCTCAAAGGTCTTTTCCAGCCTTGTGATACTGTGATTTCACAAAAGGTAATCCAAGGAATAGGGAAGAAATATCTGTTGGGTGCTAACATTATTTTTAAATGTGATCTTGACTTTTGGTTTGTGGAAGGAGGAGTGGGGAAACTTTGACACCTGTATGCCCTAGAAATTGTCAAGACTTCTAAACACCTTTTTTGAGAGGTTGATGTTGTTTGTTAGGAATGTCCAGCATTGTAATGTATCATTATCTGTAAAAAGAAGCCTCTAGATATAACAGTGGTTTTAACATTCCTCCTTTTAAGTACACTAATGCAGTGGAAAAAAATAGTATACATGGTAACGTATGAGAATAAACATTTCATCTCCATGCTTTTTTAAAACAAAATGGTTTCAGTGTTAATCCTCAGACCTTTAGCAGGACTATGATCAGAGCTCAGTGTAGGATGGACAACCTGACAGCACAGAACCTCACACTTCTATGAAGTGGGTGGAAGGGGGTTGTGAAACATTCAGGATGGAGAGATGCAGAAGGGAGCATAAAATATTGGAGGAGCAGACTGTCTGTGTAGAAGAGGAGTGGTTCTAACATTTTAGGGGTTAAATTAATTGCTAGTACAAGAAACTGCTGTAAGAGAAAAGGACGTCAATATATTCTTAATTGAAATATTTGTTTAACTATCTTATTTCAAATGACAATGAATTTGAATACCCAAATGTTTGTTATGAGAAAAAGGATTAACATAGCAACAATTGTAGCCCTTGATAGCTTGCTTAAAGATCTTGGTTAAATCTCTTATTAGATTTAGTAAAGATATTTGTTTCCTTTACCAAAATGATAGGTTTAGTGTCTTGCAAGGGAATATTTGATAGAAATGCTTTGTATCATATTATCCATTTGTGGATTAAGCTTGCTGAGCTGCTGGAAAACACTGTGGTAGTCCAGAGTTCACAACCTTAATCTGATTAGGCTGTTTCTGATGATTAACTTGGACCTCTTTATTTATTTATTTTAAATCTGAGAGACCTTAACTTCTTAGGAATCTGTGCATCTCTGCTGAGATCAACCTAATCCTGCTAAAAGAGCTCTGAATTACAAAACCTAAACAGACTCTGGAGTTCAGTGCTTAATGTGACTCAATCAGAAATAATCTTTCATTTGTTAGGGATATAAAGGACTGGATACTGAATTGAAAAAACTAACAGTTGGGAGCACAGTTCTTTATTTCTTCGGTTATGCTTTTGGAATAATATGAACCTGATAAAAAGGACCACGATACAGGCTGTGCAGTACCAATATCCCAATGTTAATGGCCCAGTCAGTGAGAATCCAGCAGCCCTAGATTTCTGTATGTTTTGTCATAATTATTTATGCTTTTTTTCAATTGATCCATGTTTTCTGAGCAGAACACCTCTCATGGGCAGAGTACTTCACTTTTTCCATGATTCTTGAATGTTCCAGATAACTTCTCACAAATGCATTTATTAATGCAGTTTAAAGTTTATGATATAAGAATTAGCAAAAATCTGAACTTAGTCAGCTACACAGATTACTAAATGTGTTTCTTTCTTATCCTGTCAGTACAGGCAATACATACATTCATGCTAAAGGGTTACCTTTTATTATGAACACCAGTATCCCTAGCAGATACATTTTCCATTTCTATGTGTTAATGGAAATGTATTCTCTGTTAAATTTTGGTTGTTTGTTTTGATGTAAAAAGGCATTTGATCATATTAAATATTTATTGAGCATTTCTTATAACCATTTGACTTGGAAAACGATGATCAGACTAGATTAGCAAGTTGAAATTTGGTAGATAAACACATGGTACTCATTAATTTAAGTCTTTAACTTTCAGTAAATATAATAATGTTGATTACATTCCAGATTTCAGCCAAGATACTTATGCTGTAAGAATTAAATTTCCTGTTTTATTTTATTTTAAAACTCATCAGGGAGATAAATTTACTGCATGTTCTGGTGAAATGATTCATTTGGGATCTGCATGCACCGGTATTTGATTGTTATCCAATAGAAATAAGGATTTCTTAACTCACTTTTTGATATTTTGTTTGCCACACGCTGTCACTGAAATATTAACTTATCTTTTACTTTCTTTTGACTGAATAGATAAAGGAAGATTTTTAATTCCAAACTCACCTAACACAGTTTGTTATTTGAATTAGTTTTGGACTGTAATACGGCTTAAGATGGTAAAGCCAAGTTATTGAAGTAGTTCAGCCTCCAAACATCTGTGGCTGTAAAACAGACCCTCTCGAGCGGCTAATAGGACACTTTTTCTCAGTGTTTCTCCCACTGCTTTTGTAATGGCTATCTTAGTTCTCTTATTTGAACTTCAAAGAAGAAATCACAGGATTACATTGCTAAATACATGACGTTTAAGTCTGAACTCATTTATGCCACTGCGTGTCAGTGCAGTTCCCAACAAATTTTAGAGGAATGCGTGCAGAGTTTAGAATACATGCTCCCACTCCAGAAAAAAAGTATTTTTAGCTTTCAAAGTCAATAAAGTGGTGACTATAGCAGCTTCCGCAGTTTCACTGTATTTGCTTAGGCTTCACTTTGAAATATTATTTAAGAGGATAATATTGAGCATGACCTTAATTGTATAACTTGTAAGCTTGAAATCTTAATGAGCTCATTTTTCTAATCGTAAGTTATGAAACTATCAAGTAAGAAAGCATTGACATTCCAACAGTTGTGTTTCTTGCTGTCTGGTTACTGCAGCCACATTTTCATTGTGGTTTGTTCTCTTCAACATACAAACATTGATCTACTGAAATGGAGGATGGTTTATTCGTTTGTTTGTTTGTTTTGCGAAGGTACTTGTGTTACAATGTTTTGGACACCTACTAACTTCCAGGGCACTGTATTTAAGCAAGAAATTTAGGTAGGATTGTGACTTTAAAGAACAAAAGACCTTTGTACTTTAGGAGATTTTACAAGACTCCTGCCACTTGACTTAACAAAAAAAGTTTGACAAGAACAAGAGGGAAATCGTGCTTCATTCTCAGCAGGTTTAAGTACTAAACAAGAAGGTTTCGCAGAAAGTCACGCGGATCGATGGGTTGTTGAGACTTGACTTTTTCAATGTAGAATTGGCTGTTCATTTCAATTAGCAGAAAATTCTTGGGCTACTGAACTAACCCTGAAGATCAATTGAAATGGAAAGGTTTGAGAATAATAAATGTTTTGGGAATTAAAAGCAAAACAACTTACTAAAAGTCTTAATTAAGAGGAAAAAAAATCAAATAGCAGTATCTGTATGTTCTTCTGACACAAGTAGCACACTGGCCATCATGTTATTGGAGATGTTAATACCTTGAAACGGTTCTGGTGAGCCCTGGAGTCCTTGATCCAGTGCTGGATGTGTGCTCATCTTTAAATTTATTTAAATCAATTGAGTGATGTAGTTGTATTCCTAGGCAACAATACCTATTGCATAAAGCTTGGTGTGGCTATAATTTAACCTTTTTTTTCTTTTTTGTATTTTTAAATATTCCATTAACTGCAGAAGAAAAAATCAAATTAAGTTTCTTCTCTCTTAATCTACGGATAGTAATTTTTTTTCCTTTCTCCAGCTATTCAGCTATTTCCAGTAACAAGTTGACTGTCCCCTTTCTTTGTTAAAATGATAGTCTCTGTCATGCTCATTCAATAGATGAGCTGAATTGTTTCCCCTTCCCAGCTGGGATGTCACCCAGGAACCAGATCTTGCTGTTCTCAGAAAACGCTTGTAGAACAGTGCATGCAGCACCAGGGCCACTTCATTTCTCTTGTTTTTCTGGCAGCGTCTTCAGCACATGTAATTCAAAGTCAACTGCTGTAAGAATTCTATGTAGGAGTTGGAATAAGAACTTGATTTATATATATTTTAACTGGGATTAGGTCTCCAATCCTGATTAAAGCTTAGCTGGAAGTCTATTAATAACAGGTTTGGGACTTATTGGAGCTGAAATGAGGAATAGACCCTCTAATGACCATTTTAGTAGCCAATTTTATGTTTATGTTTATAGTTTAGACTGCAGATTTGTGTTCCTTGTAGTTTTATAAGGGTGAGATATAAAAATGTAAGTAGATTCTATATGTGGGAGAAATTTCTGTGTTTTTTCTAGGAAGTAAAAATTTGCATAGATTAAAACTGTTCTACTTGCAGTATTTTTTAAGGCAATATATATATTTATATATATGTCTGTGTTTGTAAAAACTATAAACAAATACCACCATTTGAGAACGAGATATTTAGTAAGTGAACATGTGTCAGAACTTTTGCTCTTGTAGCATATACAGACTTGTGCTTTTAGGAAAAGAGTGTCACTCTGCATCTACAGTATGTTTTGGTGGGCCCAGGTGGTGGTTTGTTGGTTGGTTGGCTTGGGATGTTTTGTTTTGTCCTGGGAAATACACTTTTGTTCCATAATTACGCAGCATACTGCAGGTGGATGTGAACTCTGTTTTTTATTTGCTCTTCTTCAGAGTAATTAGTGTGGGTATTTCTCAGGTTGTTTTTTCATTTATTGGTAATAGATACCTTATCCTTAGTTTGCGGTGAATTCCAAAGGCAGTATCAACTTTCAAAAAATTCACCTTGACAGACTATCACGTTGATGTAGGAGCAATCAATGTGTGCAAACAATTGCTTAGGCATTAGTATTTAGTGCAATACTTTCACTAAAAAGTAGGTTTGTCCTTTTGAAAGTATATACAACCTGTTGTCACATGCAAGTATACCTCGTATGGCAAGTCTGTTTTGGAAAATGATGTTCAAATTCAGTGCATTTTGACTATGCCAGAACTGGAGGTATCCCCCGGTATTTCACAAGCTACCAGTCACTTGAGTATGAAGTGCTTCTGCGTCCATATCTGTATAAAGAGCTTCAACTGCATCCAACGATTCCTTTTATTACAAAACAAGAAATGACTGATTTTCTTTTGAATATTTGGTACTTTCCGTTTGTTTTCAGTGTAATGTAACACTGGTAACTCAGAGTTAAGCTTTAAGAGAAAATTGTTCTTCACAAGATTGATGCAATGTATGTTACTAGTCAGTCTCCTTTGGTGCCTGCAGTCACATTTTACCTCCATGTTAATAACACCTTCAGCGTTAATGCAACAAACAACCTGCTGGTGAAATCGTAGCATTTAGGAAGGTATCCTTAACTGCACAACTTTCCTTTTTAGAGGAGATATGAATATGAGTCATCTTTAATAACAGCTGACAGAAACCTTCTTGTCACATAGCGAATTGCCAAACCTTAGAACTCCTGTACACCTAAGAGCACTGAAATGAATATTAAGAATTCTCTCCAGGTCAACAGTGATGCAAAATGTTTTCTAGGTTAGCTTATTTATGCAGCTACTTGTGATACGAGCAATGTGTATAGGGAATGATTTGCTTGGTGGTCTTTTGTTGTCTCTGAACTTTCTTTATTTTATAACATAATGCTTTGTTGCAGCTGTATGGTGCAATTCTATTTGTCATTCATCATCATATTCACAAATCCTGTGCTGCTGACTTGCTCTCTCGTGCAGATCAGCAGTGACTTTCTTCATTAATGTCACAGCTACTTTTTTCTGCTTCCCCAAGCATTTTTTCCATGTAAACCGAAGTGCAGTTGAGATACCTGTGCTGTGGGAACGTCTCTCTCCTTTCATTACCGATGTACCCATAAAACAAGACAGAGCAGACATGCAGATTGCCTCACAGAATGGAGGTGGAATATGAGGGCTGTTTCAGGGCGTTGTTACTCCACACAAGACCACAGCACAACACAGTGAGTGTGTATGTCGTATTTCTTCCTGACCTTTTACATGATCGTGTCACAGGGCAAAATGCAGCAGCCAGTATCCAGATTTTGCTGGCAGTCTCCTTGCAGCTTTGGGTGTTTTCAGGTATTTAGAAATGTCACAATCCTGAGTATGAAATATAGGATGCGAGTTAACATCCCTCCTCAAATGAAAGCAAGTTTTTTGGAAAAAAAAAATGAAATCACCAGCGATATGAAAAGCAGGTGCCCATCTCATAACTTCAGTGAGAAGGCATTTGATACAAGAGAATATAAAAAAGGATATCCACTGAACCGAATATAATGCAATTCAGCCATAGGTTAAAGAAAGGTCATTTTCTTGCCTTGTTGGCTGGAAAGAGACAGCAGAGCCCTAACGTATAATTGTGTTCTGTGACAGTAAAAGGAGTCTTTTGGTGCTTTGGGAAAGGAAAGTGACATTCTTCTTGCTCATGAAAGAAATGCAGCTTCACATTAAATGTCTCCTACAGTGCTCAATGTAAATAGAATTAACATGAGCAGAATTGTTATCCACACAACATTCCTGAGGAAAAATGATTCACCAAGACAACAGCACATCCTAATATTAAGGGAGGGATAATGATTGTGATTTTTTTTAAATGCAGCTAGTAAAGAGATAGGTGTGTATGTGCATACATATGTATAAAAGCAGCAGACAAAAGCCACATATTTTAGTTTCATCCTTCTCTTTCTACTTGCACTATTTTTCAGCTGAAGAAAGGGAGCTGAGCTAAATGGAGTCACTGCACAATTGCTAAGGAGAATGTATTTGTATTCTTGCCAAGTGCTTTAACAGGGTGGTCATAGTGATAGTAATGTATTAGGTATATAAGGGCTTCCTTGGCTGAGGGCTTTGAGAAGTTATTCCAAAAAGTGAAACGCAGCACGGTTTCATTTCTCCTAACTTATGGTAGTGTTATGCTATGGTGTGGCTGCAGTCATCCTGGTCTCCCTTGGTAGCTGCTGGGGATGCAGAGGCTATTGATGTCTCTCTGAAGGTTCATTCTTCCTTCCAGCACCTAAACAGGCGAGTAGAACCACTGGGTTTCTTAAACACCTCTGCTTAGTTTCTGGTTTAGTAGGAAGAATCAGTGGTAGCAAAATCCCATCTACTTTTGAGCTGAAGTTGGGTACTGCAGAACACCAGTTTTGAAAATATTTGCCTGCTTCAGTCCCTCCTGTAGTGTTCTTGAGAAGACTACTGTTTACAGGGATGCCTAATTAGGAGAAAGGACCGCATCTATACCAGAAGCACTTACACTCAAACAAGACCTGGGCAAACAGGAGCTGGTCAGTAACTCCTCATTGGAATGCTTTTGGGTTTTTTTAATTCCGTCTTCGAGTGTTAAGGAGTCCTACCGAGAAAGGAGTTTTATGTATTAATGGTTTATTAATTACAATGACCACTTGTTTCTAAGAAAAATTTTTGAGTGAGGTGAGGATTTTTGCAAAACGTGCATGTACTTCAGTGCAGTTGCTGAAGTTCTTGGTTTTTTCATACATAATTGAACAAATTCATGTTCAGCATTGAACCTCTGTCTGTATTCATATGGTATTTATCTGAAAGGTTTTCCCTAGTATGGCATTGTACAATAGTATGGAACTATATGACAAGTCCTTTATAAAGCCATGACAAATATGGCTGATCTCCATGTCTGTCTTCTCTCTTCCAACATAAGAGAAAGCATAGATGAAAGGAAAATAATGACCTAAATTAGCTCTACCAACAGGGGTGGGGAGGAAGTCTTAACATTTCAGAGGCTGGTTTTAAAAACAGACAAGGATTCGACTGCAATTTATTTAAATTGTTTAAATGTAAATCAATACCTATCTGTTAGTGTATTTTAGCAGAAGAGATGCTACGTTTTATGAGAAAATTGCTTACAAAGATGTAGGCAAGAGGCTACTTGTAACAAAAATGTAAAAGCTGTCCATGATTTTAATAGGCAGAATATGTAAAAATGTGAATAATGCTTAAACAATAGAGGAAATTATTTCCTGGTCTAAAGTCCAAATCAAAGAAGGCTCTGGCAGAAAAGATCATTATTCCACAAACACACCAGTATTGTACAGTTTTAATCTCTTACACTTCCTTATGTAGGTGAGCCTTTAGTCATAAAGCTAGGGAATATTCCCCTCTTCAGTGCCTGGACAACATGTCCTGTCTTTGTGGAGTGCTAAAGAAAATGGTACAATCAATTTATGCAAAACCATAAGATTGCAGATGGAGAACTTCAATTAATCTCTGCCAAGAAGGCTCCCACAGACTGGTAAAAATGGTTGCGTGCATAATATACTTCCAGTTTGCACTACAGAAGACTCTTGGCACTTGCAGGAGAAATTTCTAGCAAACATACATTACAAAGGATTCTCTATTGAAATGAGAACAAAGGTTTGACTAGAAAGATCTCTGAGGATTCAGATGTACCTTTTCATAGGTGACATGCTGATACAAGCCAGTTCTCGAGAGGTTGCATCAAGGCATAAATCAGCAGTAATTTCAACCCTGCAAGATCATAGCACTATCATGAACAGAAAGAAAATCAATCTGACACCCACTCAAATAATAGCAGTTCTGGGAGTTGCAGTATATAGTACAAGTCCATTGGGAGGGTCCGCTTGTCAGAACAATGGCACTTGAAGACACTGAATACATTGACAGACATCAAAGCAAGAAGAAAAGGAATGGTAAGATCAGTTCTCAAGCATGATGGTGTCAGGCACGCAAATAGCAACCTGAGTGATACTTCAAATGAAGGTGAGGCAGATGTTGGCCTTGTGGTCAGGCAGTAGTCAGGTCTTCTTGCAAAAAGTACTTCAAATGTCTGAAAAGCTTTGTAAGTTTTAACTTAGTAAGTGATGTCAAAGCTGCATAAATTGGCAGTACTTCTTCCTAGAGTTAGAAGAGCAAAAGTTAAGAAAACTAAGTATTCAGGAAAAGACAAAAAAGTTCACTTTCTGTGTGTAATGAATAATGGTGGCGTCATAAAAGCTCTAAAGCACTGCTGTGATAACTTGTTTGAATACCTGTATGCTTGCAGGACATTAAACTATAGATCATATGCTTACTATAAGTGCACTGCACCACTGGAAATAAGCATGTTGCTGAATCAGTGCTGCTTCTAAAAGTCCTAGAGTTGTAATGTAACAAAAATTAATGTCACCAAAAAGGTCATCAATTTAATTATGAACAAGCCACAGCAAAACTGAGGAGCAGAAAAATGCTAGTGAGATTCTGACAATGTTTGAGATAACATGTCCCGTTAGCAATATTCAGCTGGAGGTGATGAGTGGTGTCAGCGTTTCGTTGGAGATTTTTGTTAGGCGGGGTTTGTGATTTTGCAAGTGGAAGAGAAAATTCCTTAAAGCTCCTTGAGACCTACCACAACATCTTGTGGGATCTTTCTTAGAGAGGAGAAGGAAAACATATGAACAATGACAGGAGAAACAAAAATCTACCAGGAAAATTCCCTTTTCGTAACTTTGCTCACTGTGATATCAACTGATCAAATCTTCTGTCTCATCAAGTGTGACAGAGCTTAAACTTGTTCTTATGCTTTGATAGTCTATAAATGCCCTGGTGAATAAGTCTAGTTTGTTCAATGAAGACTTCTTCTTTTATTCTAATTAGAAACAGGAAAAATGAAAATGTAGATCAAATTGTCAGCTGAATGTTTTTGAACGCCATTACCAAGGCATCGCAGTATCAGTGAACTGTTTTTTAACATTCTGTGGTATTGATGTGTTGTAAATCATTCCCATCCTAACCTTATTGTGCTACAAAACTTAAAGTGGTATCGGAAAATAATTAATAATATCTAAATGAAACATGTTATTTTCAATTTTTGTAATCTCTGAGCTACTAAATTGGATTTTAAAAATTACATTGTTGCTAATTAGGTCTTACTGGTTCTTCTTAATTAAGCACACAGTTGGAAAAGAGACATAGCAATAATTATCTCAATTTGATGACTATACAATTTGCATTATCAACAAATAGCCAAAGCACGATTCAGTATTCTTCTCACAGATAACTGAATACTTGCATGTCAATGCATTTTAAAACAACATACCTTCCAAATACAATACTTGCTTACTCCTAGATTAAATGAAGATTCTATTTTTCCTTTCAGCTTATACACATGTACATGTGCGCCTTACTTTTGTGTGATATCGTTAGATAGATGATAGCATATACATAGTGTGTACATATAAAACACTGTGATATTGTTTACCTCTTTAGTTCAGAAGAGCTCCAAGATTAAACTATATTTTCATAGAACTGAGTTATTAAGTGGAGTCTCATAATTTTAGGTTTTTACAATACAAAATTATGCTTTTGACATCAAAATGGTAATCACAATGGTGGAGAGCAACCTGAGCTTCCATTGACAAGCATTTTAACACTTCATCTGGATATATCTAGTACAAAGAAGTGCCTGCTATGTATTGGAAACGTCCTGTACAATGGAACAAGGTTAAGTTATCCCAGGCATATTTGGATATGAGGGGGAACATCCCTTTCCGCAAGTTTCTTCTTTTCTTATAATATCTTTTACTAAGAAAATACAGCTTTGACCATACATGCTCCCTGGAGTGAAAAAACAGCTTCTGAGAGATCCATGTAGGAATATTGTTCCTGTGATCTCAGCCTATGCTCTTATATAGGCCAAACTTCCTTTACCTCTTTTGTCCCTGCCGTACAGTTAGTAATTACATTGCAAAGGCATTTGGTGACATGCCCATGTGTTCTGTACCAAATCTGTAGATGTCAGGCACTTGGCTAGCTTTACGTAAGCCCAGACTTTTTCAGGTTCTGCAGGGTTTCTGGTTGAGGCATTGAGATACTGGGATGTTTTTCACGTTATTTTCATCATTTGGCATTACAAGCTCACAACAGGAGTTACCCTGCAATGTAACCAGGCATTGTGTTTCCTAAAATACAGTTCTTCAGAAAGACTTGGAGTTCAGGAGATACTCTGAACCTATTCAGGAAGTATCACTCTGGATCTTGGATATTTGTCCCCCAACAGCAGAGCTTGATCTTTTGTCCTTGAAGCTCCATTACTTACACTCACTAACATCATATGATGGGTTTCCAGAAGAAAACATTAAGGAGTTGTGTGATTTTTACAGTCAGTGGCAATTCTCCAAGTAAAGTGAAGGGCACATGTTGGCCAGGAATTCTGTATCACAGTTGAGTAGCTGACATAACGTATGTTTTTGAGTTCACTTTCAGTCTTGCCATATGCCACAAAATACTGCAACAACCTGACTTTCTTTACAATTTATTCTGCAGTGTTTTCTTTCTGCAGCTTTGGATAAAATGCACAGCACTTTGAATTGCTTTGTTAACTAGAGTTAAATTGGACTTTGACTAATTTTAAATGAAGACCATCAAATGTGAAGGTGAACCTTATTCCACTTGCCTCTATCACAGTGACAGATATAAATATATGGGCAAGTGTAATCCCTCCATAAGTTAAACCAGCACATCCTCTGGGTAGTATGTTAAACCTATTGTACATCCCTGAAAATTGCATTTAGCATTTACAGATCTCATTTAGAAAGGCGTTTAAAAACTCGTATTCTCACGTTTTCTTTTATCTGTACATCTGTTCTTTAAAAGTAATATGTGGTCCACTTGCAGGAACAACCCAATGTCTCAATATTTCATAGTCTCACTCATACACAGAGAAATACTGGGCATATCATACCTAGTGATCCGTACTTCATTATATCATCTTCAGACATCTTTCAATGTGTCGATGCCTTCTGATCCACAGGAAATGTTCATGTGAATTCTGGATGCTGCTTGTTTTTTTAAAAAAATTCACAGTTTCTTCAGTCATTCTTCTAGAAATTGCTTTCTATCACTCTTTCTTGGTTGTACTATGACTTTTTTCTTTCGAGTGGAAAATATTGTCTACTTCCATCTGGCAGACCTAAGCAGACCTTCTGTATTTCATCATAGTGCTATCTAATTCCATGTATCATCTAGAAGTATGATTTTTTCCTGCTCTTCTGCTGCTCAACTGTTTTAGGTGGTATGATTCTTGCTGCCTGTAACTGTTCTGTAAAACCGAGCACTTTAAGGATGACATAAGGACTTCCTCTGTTTGTAGTACTTAAACAAATATTTCAGGGATATTTTTTGAACATATGTACAAGGTCAGAGTATTTTTTCCATTTTTTTTTTCTTGGGATTGCGTTTCTCAAAGATTTAAAGTGTTTGCTTTGTTTTGCCTTTCATATTTACAGTTTTGTATTTCAGAAAAGACTTGCAGAATAAAGGTACTATTCTTCTTGCCTTCAGCAATCCAGACCTGAAATACCTTCTTAGTAGTTCATTTTCAGAAACCAGTGGTCTGAAAATGTAATAAGCAAATGGTAGCTTTCAGATCAGGCGTATGTTGAAGGAAAATAAACCACCTCAAGAGATAAATGAGCAGCAAATATGAGGCTGGGGTTTGTAGATGGTTGAGCGGTCCTCTGAGAATGAAAAATGGAATTACGGGAGGCTGCCTTCTGAATTCAGATTTTGAATATATGCAAACAAGGACAGTTTCTTGGTTATATTTTTTGCATCAGAACTGTAGTTGTAGTTTGGAATATCTGACTATTGGACATAACGCTTAGTTGAGGCCAAAGATGTTTACAGTTCTTCATGTTTTCACTCTTGGATTTTTCCAGAAGACAGTGTTCGACTACGTGATACTCATTATCATCCTCATCCTGACCTCTCTAAATCAGTCTGGACTGACTGGTAACCAGCTGGGTATGACACTGGTGGTTTCATGGGGTTGACAGCAGGTAATCGGAATGGAAATTTGCTCATTAAATGGACACCCTAGTGGAGACCCCGATAAGAATTTATACAAAGCACTATTAAAGTAACGTGATCTCTGTGGCATTGCTGTATTTGAGTACAGAGCCTCTATGCAGTATAAATGCATACAGTGAGTTTTCTTATAAAATAGCTATTGATTATTATGTGCACTGCAAACAGCCTCATCACAGGCGTTCTTATAAGCCAGAGTTATCTTAACATTATTGAGCTTCAGAGCAAGTAGAATTCTGGTCTAAGCAAAACTTGAAAGTTAGTCAGTTGGTGTAAAAGGGTTTTTATGCAAGTGAAATATGAAAATAGTTTCTAATAACACATACAACATGCATTTAGAAAGTTGCATAAATCATACCTGAAATATAAATCCATATACATATCCATATTACTTTCATAACTTATAAGACGATGTTTTCATCCAATAGAGCTTTCTGACCTTTTTTGAATTTGCAAGTGTTTCATTGTGGATCTGAATGATTATTTGTGTATTCTTCTATAAATCTCACTGTAAACTGTATATGTTTTGAAGTATGGTTGATAATTACTTGGTATTTAGTGCCAGTGTATATTTCATATGTTTATATGTAAAATAAACATATCATATTTAATAATTTTTTTGTTAAATATTTGGTGAAACCTTTCAATGACAAAACAGTGATGGAAAGGTCAGAAAAGTGCTATTCTTTGTGAGGAGGAGAACGTTAAGATACTTACACAAAGGTCACTTACAGGAACTGTAAGCTTTTATAAGACTTTATCATTTTGTTTACAAGGTCAACTTGACATTGATCAGCTGGGTATTTCTTTGAGTTACTTGCTGGCCAATAATTTGAAGAAACCTGTGTAAACATCCAGGCAATATTCTTTATACTCCTGCCCTTTCTTTATATTCCAGCATTTTGTGTTGCTTAGTATGTTGTCTTTTTCCCAACAAAATATGAAATAAGGTGAAAGTATTTGATTGCCAGTGTTTACATTCAAGTTATCATAACATACCATCATTTTTTAAATTTAACTGAATCTCTTGCTGTAGAAAAGCTGGAAGATTTGATCTGTGTTTTATCATGCGTTCCTGATTCATAAAAGCATTTTTTGATGAAGTATTTTTTATGAAGTATTTTTCCAGTTCTTGCAACTGATTTATCACCTGCTTTCATAGGAGGCCAGGTAGTTGTGGGTTTATGAGACATTAACGCCCTAGGCAAAAATAAAAGAAGCACAAGTGTAGTCTATGCGTAAAAGGAAGTCGAAGTTTACAGTGATGTTTGATGCTCCGGTGCTGTATCTCCAGCCCGTATGTGAACCATTAACACTGCTGGTTTAGGTGCCTTTGGTGAAATCCAGTTGAGGTGGAAAGGGGAGAGTTAGCCAGGTGAGCCAATGATTTTCTTCTTTCAGGTGGTAAATGAGAGAAACTCAGCATGTGTCAACCTTGCATCCCTCTGCATGCATCCTTCTTCCACAAAGGGTGTAAAAGTCTTTCTGGTCTTGTAGCACATGCACCAAATACAGCAAGCGTTATTGCCTGGCGCTGAAGTAGCTTGGTGGAAAAGTGTTGTACTGAGAAAAGCTGATCTGTGGCTTTGCACACATGTGCCCAGCGTTTGCATACCTGCAGCTGCAAACACGGCCGTGTGTGGCAACAGCAGGAGACATTCCTCCTTGAGCAGGAGTGTGGGGCTAAGGCTGTTATCCTCATGGTGATCATGGCTTTTAATTGTTCTTGCCCTTACATAATAAGGAATTAAAAACCCCTCAGCTTTTAAGGAGCTTACACATCATCCTTGCACACGAGAAGACAGCACATAGGAAAGTAACACAGTGAAAGTGAAGACCTGGAATATGTAATTTATCTGGTATGAATTGTTTACATTAAATGATTTGTCTCTCTGCTGCCTTGGCTAACATCATGAAATATATTTCTGCTACAACCTGTTCTCACAAGAAGTGAAGGCTTTGCTCATTACGCCTTGTTTTAAAAGAATAGAAATAAATCTTTGTTAAGTATTTGGTTTCTACAGCCCAAGTTTTACAGGTCTCTGTGCATCCTAATAAATGTCTGTTGCTAGGTTAAAAATAAAGCCACTATTGAAACCTCCTGTGAAACAGATGTGCAGCAAGGTTGTCTTTTAGGAGGAACTTATGTGCATTTTTTTTCCATGAGTCAAATTGCGAAACTATACTGCAAAGTTTTCCAGTAACGAGCTAAATATGTCAGGTTAATTGCTTTACACTTCTGAAGGCAGAATGCACCACGTCCATCTGAGGCTGCTTGAACTTGTTGCCTTCGTGGCAAAATGTATTTGTTGCTGCATTTTCTTAGGAGAGACCTTTATTTTCTCCTCGTTTTCTTCTGACTTCTGCAGCATCGTCTAGATATCAGTAAATTATGTAGGCAAATAGCTTTTGAGAAGCAAATAGTGCTTCTTAGTAACTTGTCTACAAAAGCATCTTAACACCAACTTGACATGGTGCGATCGATCCAGAGCGCAAAACCTGGTGTTCATTGCTGAAGCCCCATGACACACTTGTCAGCTGGCCTTGGTCTCTGGCAGCCTGGCAGCTCCGTAGTTTGTCTTTTTAGTTCTCCCTGTATTTGAAGAGTGTTTATTGACTTGGCTACTATCAAGCCTGTTTTATTGAGTAGGAGATGTGAACTGCATTTTTTTTATAAAAAGCTAGAGCTCTTTATCCAGATGCTATTTGTTTCTGAAGAGCTGTTCTGCCTCAGGTTAAACGATTGGATTAGACTCCCTGAGACTTTGGGTTTCAAGAAAAGACTTGTCTTTTAACTTCTTTCTCCAGATAGTGTCCTGAAATGTGGGGACGGGAAGGCGTCACTGCATGCTGTTACTTCTGTGGTAGCTGTCTGTCTCCCTTCCTGCCATCCCTCCAAGAGTTCTGTGTATCTGAACTTCATTTTCTGTTACTATTTTAGAAGCCTTACTCTCCCTTCATGCCACGCACAGTGTTTTCCACTCTTGCTCAGGAAGGAACAGTGACACCCGCCATAAGTTGTTCCTCAAAAATTCAGACAATTTCAGAAGTTAAACTCATCTCTATAAGCCTCTAACAAGAAATGCTTTCTATAGTTTTTTTTTATAGTTACTTTTTATGTGTTTTCACTTTTTTCGTGGTTGCTTTTGGAGGTTTGTATTGCGTGCTCACAGCTGCCAAAGTATGAGGTTCAAAGTCCTTGTTGCAGATGG
Organism: Neomorphus geoffroyi; assembly: GCA_033558235.1. Classification (NCBI taxonomy): domain Eukaryota; kingdom Metazoa; phylum Chordata; class Aves; order Cuculiformes; family Neomorphidae; genus Neomorphus; species Neomorphus geoffroyi. The sequence goes on along the minus strand of JAUMJM010000045.1, from coordinate 6,177,989 downwards.
GAAATGGGCTGATATCAAAGTGGTTGTCACTTAACTTTCCTCTGCATCTGACCTTAAAATCATTGAGAAGGTGTGAGCAATTGCTTTTTAATTAAGCAAAATCTCTTTTAACTTCTATGGTTTTGGGCTTCCAGCAATAATATTTGACTGCCTTTTTTTTTTTTCCCACAGTCTTTTTCTACGTTAATGGCATTTGTTAATCCGAAAAAAAAAAAAAAAACAGCCCAAATTTATTTTACCAGAGCTCCCCGTGTGCGAACACACTGCTGTGAAAGGCATGTTGTACCCCTGTTATTTCATCGCAGAGTTTGCCTTAAAATTAGTGCTGGAATCAGCTTCATGAAGGCGAGATTGCAGACAAGTGCACCAGTTGCACGTGCAGCTGCAACCACTTGGGTTTACTGATACTGAATTTGAACATCATTTTAATGATAAACAAAACTGCAAGCTGCAGTTTGCAGGGGTTCATTGAGCATGGGCATAACCCCCGGCCGGGTTGGCGTGGGTTTAGTCAGGAGATGCAGAAGAAACAGGGGGTTGTAGTGCAGTGTAGAAGGTTCTTCCTGTTGAAAAGTCCACACAGTCTAAAAGAAAAATGTCTGTTTCTGAACCACCGTGTACTTTTGTAGGGTAACCGTGTGGTGTATTGGGTTTTTTTTAACTAAATCTGGTGGTTTTCTAAAGTGTGAAGTCTCTTCTTGATTAAATGTAACTTAATTTACAGCGAAATACTTAAAAAGAGTGAACTTCTTGTTTTCTAGGATTCTATTTTAAAAGATACAAAATGTTATTTTCATGTAAAGATGAACATGTATCCCTTTAGGGAAACGGTAACTGTTCTGTCTTAGCTTTAATACCAAGTGTAATTTTTTGTAACATGTTTTGTGCATAAGGTAGTTATTGCTTGGTCTAATGGGAGAGTGTTTAGGATTTGGCTTTATTTTATTTTTCTTCAAGTTGCTGTTATTTTAATTCTGGTTTTACAATGTAAAATAGTAAAATAAGACATGTTCAGATTCTTTCCTGGATTATAGCGATATTAATGCAATTTAATGGTTTATAGCAATTAAAAATAAAATTGGGCCTTTGTGAGCTAAGTTTATGTACAATATCTGAAATGGATTTTTTTTTTCCCCCCTCCCAGGACTGTTTCCTTAAGGAGTTCCAGTTGCTTGTTTTCATGACTTTGAGCCTATTTAATCAGCGATGGAGCAGATGGACTGCAAGCCCTACCAGCCACTGTCAAAAGTTAAACATGAAGTGGATCTAACTTACACAAGTTCTTCAGATGAAAGTGAAGATGGGGGAAAGCAAAGGCAGTCTTATGACTCAAGAGAAACTCTCAATGAATATAGCCAAGAGCTAAGACTTAACTATAACAGTCATAGCAGAAAAAGAAAAAACATTGACCAGTCCACGCAAGGTAAATTGTCTATTTTCTCTGCTAATCATGGTTATTACTTACTACAAAATATATCAGCAGATGAGTAAACATTTTGTTTTCAAAGGCTTGAAGTGACCATGCACTTTTAAACTAATTTCAAACATACCATAATACTAGAAATTTAGGAACTTTTTTTTTGGAGTGAAATGGATTTTCTAACAGAATGGACTGACGGGTGTTCTGGAAACCATGATGTGATAGCTATAGATAAATATTTCTTTAATAGTGGTTGCTCTTCTTACTACAGCTGACCGATTAATTATTTACTACCTTTACAAACGTTGTGTGCATTTTGGTATAAGATCAGCATTGAGGTTGTAGGATTTCTCTGCACGTGCTTGGAAAGCCTACGAACTAATTCAAATGCTACAGTTTTCTTAGCAATATTTCTAATCATGTAACCGAGTCATTTAAAAACTGACAATTATTAATATATCGTGAGAAAAAAGCCAGCAATTAAACTTCTTTCTCAGCCTTTTGCATGATATGGACAGAAGTCTATGATGAATATTTGAGAGCTTATGATGGTTGAGCTAAGAGTAGGAAAAACTACTGTTTGGTTGGTCGTAAAAGTTAAAGACTGAGACTAAAGAAACCAAAGGAAATGAGCAGAATTTACTGCAGCGTTTCCTCGTAGACTGCTGTGCTTGGAAGCCCACCTGCTGCATTTAGCACACTTCTATAAACAAGTGGCTTACCTATTGCCTTTAACTCTGTCACAAATTAGGGCAGGATGGTGGGGCAGGGAAAATATTTTTTGGAATCACGGTGCGTGTCAGAAGCACTGAGAGTCCTGTCCCCTTAAAGGTGATGACAATAGGGTTCCAGGGGCAGTCAGTCCCTGCTTGTCAAGGAAGTGGTTAAATTGATCCCTTATAGTGTGGCCAGTACTTCTCAGGAAAATTCTGGTGCTTATTAAAAAAAAAAAAAAAAAAAAAAAAAGGAAAAAACAAAATTCACAAAAAAAAAACCCTAACAAAAACTCCCCACAATAACCAAATCCCTCACCACGTGCTCAGAAAAGCCTTCTCCAATTTTCTGAATATTGAAATATAATTTTTTTGCAAGAAAATAAAAAAAAGGCTTTTTGAAAGTGGAAAATTTATCTCGTCCATGATGTGTAAATTAATGCAAAAATTAGAATAGCTGTGTTACATAGATCTTACAGCTTTTTTGGTTTTACTGCAAATATTCTGAATCAAGTTACTTTTGCAATACTGGTCTTGTCTGGAAGTACCTGTAATTTATCGAAGACATAGTATCTAGCTGCCACAGATAGCCTCAATCTACGTACATACATGCCATCCAAATAGTTACAAAGCTGCAATATTGGGAAAGAAAAAGTCATGAATGGAGATTTCAACAACGTATTGTATAGAAAACTTGATATTCATATTTGATTCTTTATAAATGACTTGATCTTGAACATGTTATAACAACTTGGTTAACTAAGATGTGGTTATGTTGTTGTAACTGGAGATGTTGTAAATGTATTTGCAGATCTACTTGAAGCAACGACCTCATTACTGGTAACTGTGACTATGATAATAGCATAACCTTTCAATGACCTTGGCCTCTGAAAAGCTCCCTATTTACAAAGCTTTGCTGCTATTGGATCACTAGCTTGGACACATTAAAAGGGTTGCAATCACTCTATTGTAGGCATAAGAAACCAGCTTGTGTGTCATATGTTAAACTTATTCTTCCAGAACGGTGCCTCTGAAAGCAATCGCATTAATAATTTTGGAGAAATGGTCAAATTAGCTGCAAGAAGTTGCCAGACATGAACTCACCTCACTTATTCAAGACTGGCTTGTTAGGAATCAGATTTATGCTTTTGCAGACCAACAAGTATTTTACACTTACATTGTAAGACAATTTTATTGGAAATATATGCCCCAAGACTATTCCTTTCGAATTAATTTTTATGAGATACTGTATGAATTTGCAGATCTATTTAACAAGCATTGTTATTTTTCTTCTTAGAAGCAGTAGTCTTGTACTTCTTCTTCAAACTGCAGTATGCAGCTTGATGTCCATGTTTGTGGAATATTACTTCAGCCTGTGCAGTAGTTTGTTAATATGTAGGGCAGCACTTGAACACTTACTCACCTCTAGGCACCTTCTTTCTCAAATTGTCTAGGTCAGTATATTATTATTTCATATATACTGCTTGCTTTATTGTGGTTTTGAGAAAAAAAGTGTTTTTAAAAACATACTTGTGTACTGGCTTGTGAGGACAGAGTTGAACTTTGCTTGTTGTACTAGAAATCCGTTTTCTTCTGTGACAAATTCAGTTTGGTATAACTGAGTTAGTAATTAGACTGCTAGGTATATCTATTTTGCTTCCTAGGAATTCATCTCTATATCCTTCTAGTGATTTAAATCGTACAGTTTTCCTCTGCCGTAAATTATACCTAAATGTTTGGCCTGGCAAGAGACACAGATTTGAAATGCGAAACTGATTGTGCCTAAAATTCACACAAGAGCAAAAAGGTTTGTAAAGCTGAGTGTAAAATTTCATACTTCAGCCAGAGTAACCATTTGGTTACAGTTGTAGGGTGTTCTCTCCAAAAGGACACAAGGTTTCACGGTGCAGGGCCTGGGAGCTGGAGGGTTCTTGGTGACTCTTGATAGTTGCTCAGTCAATACCAGAGAAAATCAAGATCAATTTGGGATTCTGAATCTGGCATGAATCCATAAAACTGGAGTTGGAATTTGTTTTAAATCCATGCTTTCCTAAAATTCCTCATCAGAATCTTTAACAAAGTTTTTCTCACGTTTGGCACCTCTTTGCAATGTTAAAGACCAGCTTACCAAACAAACCCCAAAACCCCACGGTGCCCTTTGTCAGAGACAATCGTTCTGCAAGAGCAGCGCCGCACCGTGCCATCAGTTTTATTGCATAAAAAAAATCTACACATTAAAGCTAAAGGGACATCCGTGATTGGATCCCCAGGTAATGACAAATACTCTTCTCTAGCTACGAGCTATGACTGAAATAGTACCTTGTCCTTAATGTGATGAATTAATGGTTAGCACAGTGAGGATAAAATCCATGAATTTAATCCATGAAAGGTGTGAAAATAGATGAGAAAACAGACACATAGTAACAGTCGTGAACGAAGTGATAATGATGGAGGGTGAGATAGCAATCAGATGAGCTCTGATGATGGAATGTGAGAAGAAAATTGTTTCAGAATAAAAGAATTAATAGAAGCTTATGACAGGAAGAAGTGTAGGGGTATCTGTACCGGTCTAGTTGGTTCTGTGAGAAGAATCACCAGTTTATATGTTTATGGAAACTGGAATAATTTATAGTGGCTACTTAAGCGTGGTAGGTTATAAAAATAAACGGGGCAGACATCTGAATTTAGTAAATAGCATCAGAGTAAAAAATGGTTTGTTGCCTAAAATACTGATGTATCAGCAATTTCTGTGAAGTTTTTGTTACAAGCAGTTTGACTATTTAATTGCTACTATCTGTGTTGAGGATTTATTTCTATGAACAATTTCAATTGAAATCTGAGATAATGTAGAATTATTAAGTGTGGTTATTTATGTGTTTGCATATATAGACAATCGGTATAAACCACCACTCTACATGGCAGGAACTCAAAGGGAACATTTTCCAAACGCTCAAATATATCCTACAGAATTTAAAAACACTGCTAGTATTTTGTGAAATGTTTGTTCTGTGAAAGTTTTGTTTGAAAGGCCATGTGACCTTGCAAATTACAAAATCTTTTGTTTCAAAGATGAAAACAATACCCAAATGTAGAATTCCTCTTCAATATTTTTGTACAATTACAATCCCAGAAATCGCATCTCAAGTATTTCTCTTCGGAAACGATTGATTTATTGGTTGGTTTTCACATGCCTTAAAGGTAGGAATATGAAAGAAAATGAACTCCAAACACTAAGTACAGAATTAATTTATTGAATAAGCAATAATTTCTGGATATTATTATTGAAGTCTAGTACAGATGTCCGTCGAGGAGATTCGGTTCCAAGATAAAGTCTGTCTCTGGAGTTATTTGCATCAGATACTTATAGTTATCTGACAATTCCAGATGTAAAAAATAACACCATGAACTCTTCCAAGCAGAGCTGTTTTACTGGCCTGACAACTGGAAGTGAGCACATACAAAACTCTCTCGACAACATCACTGACTCCTGAAGAGTCACTGCTGATTGCATGATGTGTACATCCTAAAATGCATTCTCTTAGTCACTGGAATGTTCAATCTCCTGTTTATCTGAAGATATGTAAATCTGCAACATCTCATCTTGGCAAGAAGATCCTCTGGATTGAATTCCTGGCAGACCAAACATCATATAGCTTGGGGCTATTGGCAAACACAGTAAATTAATTGTTGGAAGAATGGGTAAACACAATGTTTTGTACTTAAAAGAGATGGGGTAAAATTGGCAGAAGCAATCAGAAATGTTGTTCTTACGAGGAAACTCGTTGGTGATAGACCTGACTGTGAGGAGAAGAGTTCTCATAGTTGTACCATACACAGATTGCGCTTGTAGCATGTTTTTGACATATTTACTTGATTAAACTGCTTTCTTCCACAGTTTTCTCTGTTTCCACTGGAGTTACTATGTAAGGAAATATACTTTACAAATACTAGCAGTATAAAAAAACTTTAGGGCTTTTAGGTTAATTATAGATTTGTAGAAAACACTAGTTTAGAGGAATGTATTCCTGATAGGATAAGCATCTGGGATTGAGTCATTGGCCTGATAAAGTTTATTGATTGTTAACCGTATGAGCATATGGTGGTAAATTTCTGGTTAGCCAAACGTATATTTCCTGACAAGATAAATATATTGAACTGCATTATGGGCAAGGCAAACTGGAGATATTCCTAGCAGGAGGATCCAACAACAAATATGTTCTGGTAAATCTGTGTGAAAAATCAGCATTACCAGTATTCCAGGAAACGACAGTTCAGAGTGCTTCACAAAGAATTGATCTTTTATGCTTTTAGCCCAAGATGTAAGGAACACTTTGTTGTAAGACAAGAGCTGAAGATTGGTAACATATTCAGGGTTTGATAGAGGACGTATATAAAATTGTCTTCAAGAGCAATAGGTAAACAGATCCAGCTGAGTTCAAAATCTTCGTTGAATGACCCCCACTGGCTGCTGAAGAGGCCTGGGTCACAAGGTGAGAATGCTGTGCTCATCAGCCTAAGGCAAATGCTGTTTCATCCTTCATTTTTTTAGCTACCGTTGTTGCCGCCCCATTCTCATTTCTGCCCCTCGTTACATTCTAACTCCAGTGAGGATACATAGGCAGTAGAAATGTTCCAGTGCCCAAAAGCACTCTCTCTTCTTGGTATGGAAAAACTACATCTAGGTTTTGTGGTGAAATTGGTGGTCTGTTTTTCTGTGCTTTAAAGTTCAGCAAATTTAAGCTTACCAGGAAGGAAGATTTAAATGCAGGCAACTCTTAACATCGTATTACCAGTCAAAACCAGTTTTGCTTATCATCGAAGACATAAATATAAGGCATGCTGACAAGCAGTGGTAGGAAATTGTCCTGTCAGGAAAATGTCGTGGTGTTTTTGTCATCTGTGAAGCAGCAAAAGCTTTTCATTTCATAGCCATTGTATCCTCTGATTTCAGCATTGTGTAAATCCGTTCAGGGCAGCCGGTCTGGATTTTGTCTGTACCAGGGCCATGCAGAGCTGACTTTGGGCTGTGTACAGCATGTGCTCTTGGTTTCAGTTACTGTATTTGTAAATGATGTGTAAAGATGTGTAAATAAACCAGCCTTTATTAGCTTCTCCACTTAGTCTGTTACATAACAAGTTTGTGGTCTTCTGAGCCTTCCTGGAGGAAACTGGTGCCAACAGAGTGGCTGTGATTTTCATCATTTTAATAGAGATTTGGAGCTTATCTGTGTGAATTTAGGACTCTGTGCTTTCAAACTTCCACAAAGAGCAGTTAATGAAAGGAAAAAATTTATCTGAGGGCATCCCCAAACTCTTGTTCTTACTAAGAAAATAGAGCTCAAGTACCATCAGTGCTAACCTGGTGGTCCATGCAATAGGGTTGAACAGTTCGATATAGCTCTTGCTGTTAATTGCATATTTTGGAGCCCTTGCCAGTAATATTCACATGATAGAAAGCATCAGAATTAAGAATAATATAATGACTGTTTATTGAACTGTAAACAGGACACAGTAAAATGCATTTTTGTGTTTGTGGCTGCAAGGGGGAGATCATTAGTTTTGAAAAGGACAAGTAAAAATGTAAAATGAAAAGAAAAAGTCTCTCTTAAAAGAGCTACTGCTATATAGGCTTTTAGAAATGTGATCATTTCGAACTCTTCTGCTGACTAGTGATTTACTTGTCTTGTTCCCAGTGTTTTCTTTATGATGAGATTTGTGGGTTAAGGAACGATGGGATTTTTTTTAACCTTTAAGCTCCATAATTTGTTTAGAGCTATCTATTGAGATGTTACAGATAGTGATTGTAGCACACTGGAACTGAAATATTTCTGAATTCTGGAAGAGGAAGGTAGAAACAGCTGATTACAAAGGAAACCAATTATTTTTACCAGTTTTTTTCTTGAAATTCTGTAATTTAAGGAAGAAAATACAAAAACAATGGAAGACTCGTGGTGATGTGCTGTTCCTAGATAGGGCTTGTATCAAAGCTGTTGATGTATTTTTTTTGTTTTTAGAATCTTTTTTTCAGTTGTTTGCATGTGGCAGACGTAAATTTTAATCTTTTAGTGTTGCATACAACATTATTTTGCTGATGTTAAAAAATCATCTGAACTTAAGTATTTTTTGTACCCACACACTTCAGAGCAGGGACTTGAAGTATAGTGAAGAAGTAATGTCTGCGTAAAGGCACACAGTATATCCCTTGTACTCTTGAAAGGGACTCCGCTTTCAGTAGAGGGTGATTTAAAGGTCCTTCAGATTTCTGGGCTGTATAATAGTGGAAGGAAGCTGTAGCTAATAAGCTCCATCTCCTGCTGCTGTATGTTACACCATCTGGTCTGAGTGTTTATGAGCTTCACGTTGTCCAAAAAAATTGACATGTGAGGCAGAGTAAAACACTCCACGTTCCTAAAGCTTTAGTGCATTGTCTTCTCTTGTATTCTCTTGCAGAAATAGGGATTCCTGGTGTGCTGTGCTGGGCTTCGTTTGGCTATTGGTGTTCTAATCTCAGTGATATTACTGTCTGCCATAGAAAAACAGTGCAATGAGCAGTTCCCCATGGCTTCCTGGGATGGAGCCTTCTCCGCTATATGGGGCGTATCTGCAAACCCTGAGGAAAGCAAAAGCTGCACTTAGATTCAGCCCCTCTATGGATATTCTTTCTTGATTTGCTAAGTAATTGGAGATGTCTCTCCTTAGAATAACTGAGGTGAGGAAACTGTATGTTTGTGGCTTCATTTAAAATCTCACAGAGGGAATACTTTTCCTTCCTCTCATGAAATCAAAATATACGAGCAAACTGAATGTGCCAAGAGGCTCTCTCCCACAAGGCTGAAGTGGATGCTTCCTTCCCAGATCACAACTGCGTTACAAAAGCTTGTAACCTGCTGTTACCATTCTTGCAGTGCTTCTTCCAATCTTATAATATCTGCCATCATCTCAGTGAAAAAAAAAAAGCCTTATATAATCAAAAATAGTTTTATTCTCATAAGTAATGCCTTTGATTTGAAAAGTGAATATTCAAGAGAGGGGACAAGTGAGAAAAAAAAACTACTGAGAAAGGAAATAAATTAGAGAAGGATCACAGCGTATTTCCAGTCCCCTGCTAACAAAATAAAATAAAAAAAGCATTGTCCAAATGTTACACAAGCTTAACAATGCATTTATCAGAATACAGATACAAACAACAATCCGAATTTCCATTCTTTTCTCTGAATCACTTTTTTCCATGGTGTAAAAATACCAGAAATCATAGAAATAAAAGTGAGAAGGGGAAAGTAACCCAGCCAGTGTGACAGAAATTGAGATACAGGGATCCTTACAGTAACCTGTGCCTTATGCTAATGGACTATCTACAGCAAAGCCTTAAATTTTGGGGTTAATGTGTTTTGGAACTCTGTCAAAGCCTGAAGTTATACCTGCAAAATGTTCTTGCTATATTAGTAGGGCCTCTCCCTATAACATTTAAAAGCGCCCAAGAAGATCTGTACTAAGTTAAAACATGAACAAACATCAAGACAGAGCGATGAAGCACGTACTACAGAACGTGGGAACTGGTGAAGGGTTCTCCACTTGTCCCATGAGCCGTTTGAGTATACGTACTCTTGCTGTGTCTTTTATGTCACTCTTTTTGGAACAAAGAAGACCTATCTTATTTTCTGAAACTAGAAATCTGGTTTGCTTGTCTTCATTTGTAGAGCAGATGCTGAAACACAGTAACATTTCTTTCCAGGGTTTCTCAATTATGTATCTGTCAGAAGATTTTGTACCTCCTGAAATAAAGAACTGTCAAGAAGTAGCTCAGTGAGCCGATGACATTGCTGTGCGTCTGGATAAACAGCAGGGTGCGCGTATCATAACTCATTTAGAGATTGAATTAGGGTTTTTTTTAGAATGAGACTCAAATACTTCTGCACTTAGTTCTGTAGGTATTTATGTGAAATAAATTGTGAATGTGATTTAAAATCCAAGATGATTCTTTCAAAGTTTCAGTTTTATTGGAAGCTGCTCAAAAATCGATTTCCTGTTGCCTGTCACTCATTATGAATGCTTTGCAAGTCGATGAAGTATCTTTAGCTCAGATGGAAAAAAACAGCATGGGAAGAATAAAGTAATGTTTAACACCAGTGGACTGATTCTTTCAGCACCACCACCCCTAAGTACCCGTTCCCTACAACAAGTCAGTGAATACTGAGTAAGGTTGATATAGTCACTTCCAGCTCTAACCTCAGGAAAAGCAGTCTAAGGACTTAGAAAAGTCACATATCGAAATATAAACAGTTGCTGTGAAAATTGTCAACAGATTACAAAGCCAGTAAATTAAAATTATAATATTGGCACGGTGACTAATGAGCCATAAATGTCAATTTTTGTAAAATTTTTGAAAGACTAAGCTTTATTCAATATTAATGTACTAGAATTCATAACTGCTACAGAAACTGCATCATTAGCAACTGGACTTGTCTTAAATATTGTACTCAAACAGGCTATTATAGAAGTCCTAGGTGTTTTTCTGGTAACAGTAGGACATGAAAAGCTAGATTCAGTGTTGCGTCTGACTTTAGTCAATGTAAGGTGCATATCTTCACGCATGATTTTTGGCCTCTCAAGAAAACCCCAATCCTGTGAGCCAGAACTGTTACCGTGCAGTACAGACAACAGAGAGCTGCAGGGGAAGCTGTTGTTAGCTAAAGGGAAGCAACAGCACGTTCTGCTGCCCATGGCCCCTGGAAGTGGGACAAGTCTGTCTTTGAGACTGAAGTGCCAAAAATACTCTTCCTGCATACCTGGGAGTGGAGTAGAATCTGGATGTCCCTGCTGTTAGCACTGTTAGCTGGACCTTCCTGCTGTCAGTACCAGGAAAACAGCCAGACTTTCTTTTTTTCTGAGATTTCATTGTACGTATGGAAATGCAGACTATTAAAGGAAATGCAGAAAACAGAAGTGTGTGCATATGCATGCTAACTTTGGACAAATTTGGGGTTTATCTTTGCAATTGGAGGCAGTTACTAAGAGTTTAAATAGATAAATATTAGAAATATTGTCTAATAGTTGGCTCCAGAGCTGCCTTGTGCTGCCTGGAAAATGTGTTACTAATTTCATCTCACTGTGGTTCCTTTTCTCATTGTGTACTTGGGGACGGATTACAAAATTCAGTTATCTTTGGGTCTCTGGAAGGAAATAAAGAATTCATTAAGAGAAAGGCATGGTGTGAAACAAATCCTTATATTTCAATGGGGAAAGGAAAAAAAAAGAAATTATTTGCCTGTTCTAGGTAAGTCTTCATCCATGGAGCATTTCTTTCATGACCATATTGAACATAACCTATTGTAAAAAAGGGTTGAACATACGGTACCTACCTGCGTTGACAGCACGCCTCCTCCCATTGTGACTGCCTTCACCCAAGTGTGTCTTTGTTCCTTTAAATATAGTTCTTTTCTTGTCCCCTGTATCCAGCTTTTCTGAGTCAGTTTGTTATTCAATAATATTTAGTGAGTTCTAAAGTAAAATGAGTAAAAGAGTATTAAATTTACTGGAGTATCTGTTTGCATGATGTTATTGTGCACAACACAATTCAACATCAGAACAAACTCAACTTATGTCTGACAAAGGATGAAGAGTACCCTTCACCTCACCAGTTAGCACACACAAAACTTTGAGCATTATGCTACTTCTACAGTTAAAGCGAACTCTGAATATAATAACGTAGGCATCTTTATTCAGGAATGCGTTATGGCAAAATGGTATTCTGATGCACTGCTTGATGGTTTTTGTTACTTCCTCAATATTTAACCTTAGCTTGAAGAATTTTCTAAGATATCTTGGAGGTTTTAATGATCTTCTTAAAAATTCATTTCCCAATGATAAAATTTCTCAATAAATTAATGCATTGGTTTTTATGTGTTTATGAGTTTTTAGTCTTGAGAGAAACTATATGACATGCAGTTTTGTATTTTGCTTTGTGTTTTGGATTAAGACTTCCTTTTCTGTATAACTTTTCTGTGAAGATACAGGGGAAAGTTAATTTTCTATTTCTGCTTTTGATGAAAACAACTAACACAGGTCTGTGTTTATTACTAATTCTGTATGCAGTCAGTCCTTTGACTTCACTGGTCATACTACTGTAAGTCAAAAAATAATCTTTCTGTCTTTAACAACAAAAAATATAGTACAAATTACATATTGTGGCATGTGTGAAATACATAACCTTGAATAGTCTTTTGTCAGAAATGTGTGATTAGTGGTTTTGGAAAGGAAATATTTGTAGTGTTTAGTTGTTTGGTTTGGTTTGCATACAGATTCCCAAAGGATTAATCGAGCTGTTGATTCTAGGGATGCAGTTCTTCCTGGTATCAGTGAGAATTATGCTTATAGGTGTGACATCAGTTTAAGCTGATACTGTAATAGTGATTGCTTAATGTTTGAAATTAATTGTTGGCTATTGATCTGTGGAGTGTAGGTGTTCAGCAAGAAGGTTGTTAATAGTTTGCTTTTATTCTATGCTTAGAAAATGAATCTGCTTTCTGATAACTAAAAAAAAAAGAAATAATTACTGAATTATTTGTCCATCTTTGTGTCCCAGCTGCGGGCTCAGACTTCTCAAGATCTCAGTACATTTTTTTAAAGAATTTCTTGGCTCCTCCCCACACTTTTACTACGGTAATGGTACTATCCATTATTAAGGTTTGACTCGCTTTCCAGGGATGACGCAGAGACAGGAGATCGGTGGTGGCTCCGGTCAGCAGGCTGGGTCACGCCAGCCTTCCATAAGACTTGAGAGCAGTCATACAGGTGGTGGAGCGTTGAGTGCACCTTTACTACTGTCCCCATCACCAGACAGGTTTAGTTACTGTCACTCACTTCAGTCCTGCTGATTTGAAGTTAAGGATTGTTATAGCTTCACTCCATGCTGGTTTGGAGCCAGAAGATACAGTTGATATTTCCTTTTCCCTTCATTGTCCTGTGGGGACTTTTCTCTCTGTTTACAAGTCTCCGTTTCCCCATTTAGCTGTTTAACTCAGTTTTGGTCATGAAAGGAAAAGCCCTTCAAAATAGTCCAGTCTGTTTTCTACATTGCTTTTTTAAAAAGCATTTGGGGACTTCTGACACACAAACATTTTCTTTTAGGTTGGTTTTGTTCCCCCCCCACCCCCCCCCCCCGCGAGTCTGAAAATATCTATTTAAAAAAGGAAAAAAAAAAGGGAAAAACTCATCAAGAAAGTTAAACTCTCCTACTTCAGTCCCACTGAGGTGGCCAGTGTGCTTTTGGGTGGGTTGCGAGGTGCTCCCCTCAGCTTGCCAGAGGCTTGTGCCACTAGCAGAGAAATTGTTGGAAACTGAGAGAAATGGCTACCTCTGAAAAATATTTATTACTCTGAGTAAGCAAGATGTTCCGTGACAGGAAAATATTTTGGAATTGTGGAGACAAGGAAGAAGTGGCGTTGGATACCTGCTGTTTACTTCTTGCAGAAATAATAGCAGTAATGTGTTTATTGGAGTAGGGCTGAGCATACCTTCAGGGATATAAAAGCTTATTTAGCTAATTTTCAGCTTTGCATTTAGAAACTAACATAGGGGATAGGTCTGCCCAGCGCAGGCTGCTGCTCCAGTTCATGAATTCCTGACACCCATCTGTGTGTCACATAGCTGCACTAGACCTCAGGACAAAGTGAGCTGGGTCTGCTTTGGCCAACTTCTTCCTAACATTACTCTCGCTCTCCAGTGAAGTATTGAGCTTTGAACTCACCCATGTGGTGAATATGCATTTCACAGATAATTATCATCATCCCTTAACAGCTCCACTCAAATAAACCAAACTTCTCACACCACCAATCATTTCTGTCACTGTTTTGGCAGCGCGAAGCTTATGGTTCATCATGCTTTCATAATGCTCCATCATCTGTGGTGAAATCTGTCGATTTGGGTCAAATGACCATGATGAGGGTTAGAAAACTCTTCCTTTATACAGCGCTTGATGTTTTAATAAAAAGAAAAGAGGCACCTGCCACTCATCTTTTCATGTGCTGCCCTAAGTCCCAAACCTGGATGTGAGGTAACAGCACAGTGGACGTAAACGGGGTGCTTCTGCTCCAATTTAGGTATCTGTTGTGATCAGTTGAGTGTTTAGACATTATATTTCAGTACTCTCAAGTTTTTCTCAAGGACTGTAGTTACTAAAAGAAATCTCACTCCTTAAAATGGCTGTGGTAATGGATTTATCTGGATTGTCAATTGAGTGGAATAATGTTGTTATCAAATACCTGTACTTCAGTTTAATTTTATGATCTTTATAGAAGATTTATATGCATAAAATAGATTTTTTAATGGCTAGTAAGTCCTACTAAAGGAGAAAAAAGGAACATAAAGGCTCTTTTCTTTTGTGTAAATATTATTCTAAAAATGAATACAAATACTAAATAAAAAGTAGCTGCAATAACATCAGTAAGAGATCAGTCAGTGTCTGAGGTGGTTAGAGTTTAGTAGCAGATTCTTTGCAAGTGAGGTATTTATTGACTTGTCTTTCAACACAGTTTTCAGTGTTCATATCATTATTCCGTAAAAATTAGCCTCAAAGCATGCTTAAAAAATCCTCCAGTTATAATTTCAGCATACTAAGCAAGAAGACAACTATTAAACATTAAACAGGAAAATAACGACTTGTGAAATTTTCTAGCCAGTATCTCATATGTTTTTCCGGTGCTGCTCCTCATTCAATGTTTTGTTTTCTCTCCTGGTGTCCATCCAGTCGTTCATTGCTCTTTATACATTCCTCATTTTGAATTCAAATAAACCAAGGAGCTGTGGGAAGGGACCAGTGATGAGGGATGTAAATAATTATCTGAATCTGTGTGTTGCTGACAAGATGGTTAAAAGAAGTGCGTTTTATTAGCCTGCGGTAAATGGTTCTTTGTCCAACGTCCTCGTTCTTCCTTGCTACATGCCAGCTCACTGTTCATCCTTCTTGGGTTTGAGTCATCCTTGGGTTCAAACCTTCTGAGTCCAAGCACTTCCTTCCCTTCTTCCCCCTCCGCTGGGAGCTCTGTTACTGAAAAATGCGTGCTCCTCTTTCAGTGCTCAGTTCTTCACGTCTTTGTTGAAATAGGAATTGGCTGGGTTTT
Organism: Neomorphus geoffroyi; assembly: GCA_033558235.1. Lineage (NCBI taxonomy): Eukaryota > Metazoa > Chordata > Aves > Cuculiformes > Neomorphidae > Neomorphus > Neomorphus geoffroyi. The sequence goes on along the minus strand of JAUMJM010000045.1, from coordinate 6,162,738 downwards.
AAGACTTCTGTCTGATTAGAGTCGAGTCAGAGAGAATCTTGCTATGTTTTGGAGAGAAGTGTTTTAAGCTCCCACAGACAAATGTGGTAGGTGTTTTTCACTCGTAACGACTTCTGGATATGCTTCTTGCATCCTTTGCCAGTTGTCCTGATCAGCTGTGCTGTTTATTTCCCATTTGCTCTGTCACTGCTGTGTCTAATGTGGGACTCAGTACGAGATGATGCAGCTCAGGAAATGGTGAAGCAGCTGGTAGGGAAATGAGACAACACCGAATGGTGGAAAATGTGATAAAAGTAAAACCCGCATGTTGCTTGTACTCTGTGGGGAAACTGTTTCTTGTGAAGGGTCTGAATTCAGCAGGTTTGCATGAAACAAATTTAATGGGGGGAAAAAAAAAGGCAAATACTTATAAGGTCTATTTAAAACCTAAAACTGTATGCTAGAAGAAACCTTTGTACAAAGGGATGTTGAAGTATTTCCTTTTTATTTTTTTAATCTGAAAACAATTCCTTACATACTTGGATATTAGCTTGCATTTTTCCTAATACTCTTCCCTCCCTGTAAAATAGCTTTAAGTCAAGACTGTGAAGTTATGTTTTATTCTTTTTGCTTTACTGGGTTTCTCCTTCCTTAACATGGTGAGTGGCCATGTGGACTGTGCTGTTTGGTATATGAAATAGTTGCTGCTACAGTCCTTCCAGAACAGCTAACGGTACAGCTAAATTGTGCTTTAATAGAATAAAACCAACACAACTGAGACACGTAACATTCCTGTAGTGTTCCAATTCTTAGGTGGCCAGGCTGATTCAGAATCACTCCAGTGCAGGATAGGACCCTCTCCTGTCTCTGTGCGCATGCATTAAAGCACATGAGGCTGATCTAAAACAAAGGTGTGTTTCTTTTTTTTCTGGTTAGCTGTGGCCTTATGCTTGAAGTTATATCTGCACAGGTTCTTTTAGCAGTGTATATAAATGTCTTTGAACGTGGTTGAATACAAAGTTGCTCTCATTTTTTCACGAATTTGGTATTCCCCTGGAGTCTCTGTTTAGAGTACTTTCTTCATTGTAAGTCCCTTTTCTTATCGGACCTTAATTACATTTTAAGTGCCTTCTGTGTTAGTCTCCACCACCTCAATTAGTTCACCTCCAACTGTGCGAATTTTTTAATAAGGAGGCACAAAGTATTTCCAGCAGTACGGAATGTGAGCTCTGCTTATCTGCCTATGGCAAGCTTTCCTTCAGGACATGGAAGAGTTTATAGGGTGACTGTAGGCTAATCTATTAGTGCGATATCTTGCCCTTTTGGTTAGAGTTATTTTATTTGGGTTAAAGTACTTTCAGCAGCAGTGGAGGCTCATAACGTTCACTGTTCCCAAGCATCGTTGATGCAGCAGCTTCACAGAACCAAGAATTATGGTGAGCTCACAGGGTTTCAGTTGCCCACTGCTGCAGAATATAGGTATATTAGCTATGAAGAAGGCTACCAGTGAGCATCTTGTATTCCACAAATAGAATGTCTCAAAGGCAGATGCTGGAAAACTTCAGAATAATTTTTTTATGGGGAATGCTAATACTGTGGGTTATTCCTCGTATGTTTTTCAATCTGTTAAGATCCAAATTATTTTATTTTCTATTTTCCTTTTTCAGGATTTGTCTAACAAAGCCGTTGAGCCAACAGCTTCTAGCTATCTCATGTTAGGTATTCAACCTCCCAACCATCTTTATACGCATTAGCAATACAGATATATTCATTTATTTGATGATGGGGGGGGCATTTGAGTTCAGTTGCAGATGGTCAACAGTATCTGTGATTTACATTAGAAAGAGCAGATCCCTGCCTGCTAATTTTGAAAGGTGAGCAATCGCATTTTAATGCTTACCAGCTAGTGACTTGCTATTTCCCAGATGTCAATTATCTGTCTGGGTCTGTGCGAGAGAGAAAAATGCTATGTGGTTAAGTCACAGGCTGGAGCTTTCAAAGTCAGTGGCTAGAGTAGGTGCTAAAATGAGTATTACATACCTAAATAAGCCACTTAGTATTTGAAAACAATTACAACTCACTCAAAGAAAAGGCAAGGAGATCTAGAGCTACAAAAAATGTAGTTGAGTACTCCTACCCACGTAAAAATATTGGAGTTATTTCTTCATGTGGTGGCTGTGTTCCCAGAGTTTGGATAAATTTTGATGACAGATCATGGGGACTCACAACATTTGCTTAAACTTCATGACAGTGTACAGAGGTGTTTTGATTTCGTGTGCTTTGGAATTCTTCTCATACTTCATTTCCTTTGGTGCAGCACAGGAATAATGGTGGTATCAAATCTTGAGATGGAAAATTTCATAGATACAATATATTATGCTTATGAATTTTATTATGCTGACACAAAAATCTCAGATTTTAATCTTTCCTTGATAGCCATGATGTGCATTTTTTTATTAAAATATGTTTTAAGAATAGTTTATTTAACTTTGATGTAAGATTACCATAGTGTATTTTCTGGGAATACACACTTGGAATGAATCCACCATTTTCAGCTGAGTTACTTTGATGCGTCTTGATGGGATAAAACCAGAAATTACCTTGTTTTGTAGTTGCTGAAACTGAATGCGATAGTCTTTATAATTGCTGTAGTTACTGGTAGAAATATAATGCAGAAGAAATAATATGTGGAAATATTAGAAAAATCTAATAATATTTTTGTATGGAAATTAGTTAAACAGTTGAAAAATAGTTACCATACATGTATGTATCAAAACCAAGATCTGTTACACCACCTGTTTGCATTAAAATTGTTTAATATTACTTACACTGGAGCAGAGCTGACCTTTAAGTTTGAACTGCTTTTATTAAAATCCCTTTGGTAAACTGAACACTTGAAAAAAGAAGGGAGCAGAAGTGGTCAGAATTTTTTGAAGGCAGCTTAATCTCCCATTTCTCGATCAGATGGAACATTTGATGACAAAATCCTCAAGAGGTTTTTTGGGGGGGAAGAGGGGTTATTTGACTGACAAGCTGTATCCCCAGTCAGCTAATCAAATGGAACAGATGTGCCAAGTTGTCTTTCATATGTTCTTACTTATGTCAGATTGGCAGCTGGATGTAATTGGATGTGAGTGGAAGTACTGAAGATGTTGTGCACGTGTGCATGCTCTCTCTTCCTTGTTCCAAGATTAACCTGAAGGGTGTATTTGTTGCTCTGAGTGTTACTTAGTGGTTCAATCCGCAATAACAACTATGTTGTGTTCGTAGGAGATATTACGTTATTAAGATCCACCACATCTAAATTTTTGAAAGTTCCGGGGGAGGGGGGAGGGGAAAGAAAAAAAAGTGCAGATATTTGAATATTTGCACCAATAATATGAAATAGGGCAAAGTCAAATTGCCTAGCTGTCCTAAGCTCCAACAGGGGATATCTTGCAGTTTGAGTTGGTCTTTTTTTTTTTTCATGAAAAAGGTGATTATACACTAAAATGCAGTTAGTGAATTTATGGGGAAAAGGGAATATTTTAATAGTGGGAAATCAATTTGTGGAGTGGACTTTCAAAATCATGGAAGTAAAGCTGGATTTCTCGTTTCATTGTTGAGGCATAACCCAGTGTACCCTAAAAACTCACTGAAGAAGTGAATTTTAAATGCTTCATAGCATTGTGTGTTCCACAATAGGAGCCTTATCAGCAGTTCTTGCTCTGTGGGAGGACTCTGATACTCTGTATTAAGAGCCCTGGCCAACCTGATCTAATTTGGCCCTCCTTTGAGGAGAAGGATGTGCTATTGACTGCCAAAAGTCTTTCCAATTTCAGTAATTTTAAGATCCTACAAACTCTACAGAGAAATACTTCTGTATCTATGTTTATGCATATCTTAATATTCTACACACGTATATGTGTGTGTACATGTATACATATAAAAAAAGCAAGAGAAAGAAGTATAAAATCGGGTATAGTGTTCTGCAGATGTATAGATATCCCACCAAGAAAACAACGGATGACAGTGTTACATTTTCACTCGTTTTAGCTGTGGATGCTTTGGAGAGGTATCTGATGTACCTTCAGGATTGACAGCATTAGTGGTGTGGATCCACAGGGTCTGAAGAGGTTGACTGTTCAGGACATGTGTTCCTGTTTCCTATGACCAGCAGACCCGGTGACACTGGAAACCTGCAGACTCGGATTTGTCAAGTTTTTACCTGAGTAATCAAAAAGGGTCAGGCATTTGTGTTTCCAAAGTAATATGTAATACCGGTTCTGCTTCATTATACTTCCTGACTTCTCAAAAATCACAGCAAATAGTTCACCCTTCAAAGCCACGAGTTTCTGTCAGGATTTACGAAGATACTCCTGCTTCTGCTGTCTTTAGTCTCTCGCTAGCAGCTTTTTCTCTTCTAACGCTTTAGCCATTTTCTGCTCGGGATTTCTGCCATGTTCACAACGAAAAGGAAACAATACACCTGTTAATCCTGTCTGAGGTTTCTTAGTTTGGAGGGGGGAGATAGCTTCCATTGAATCCCTTCTTCCTGCTTCACCTTTTTCCATCTAGGCCCAGCCACATGCTTGCGGATAGTGGAACATGGAGCACCTTCCTTCTCTACGTGCTCTTTGCTGAAATGCCCTGGCTGCTGATAGCTTTCCTAACCCTTTTTCCTGCGGAGATTTGAGAGTGAAGTAAAATCTTGCTTATTCATATCTGCAATTTACTTCTCTGACAGTAATCGCAAGAGGCGAAATACAATGTAGATCTGCCATTCATATACAACCTTCTTAGAAAGCCCCTGAGGTCAAAACAAAAGCAGGCAAACAGAATGCCTTCTGCCCTGCCCTGGAGGTGGCTGTGCCCTGGCTCTGGCCGGCTGCCAAGGGGCACTCGGAGGCCGCAGGGCCCTGCTGCTGGGCCTCCAGCTGGCGGCAAGAGCCTCTTGCCCAGAGGTCCTTGTACCCGAGGAGAGGCTGCTCCTGTGGTGGTGACAGAGGCGACCGGGCTTTGTGCTTGGCAGGCAGGGCGCTGTTCCCCCATTCCTTGTGTAACCACACACGGCGATGCTGCACACTGCCTTACACATCCCCCCTTCCCTTAAAGCATTCTGCCCAGAGGTGCTTGGGCCTCTCTAATACCTGCAAACACTTCCTCATTTTCAGTATTTTTAACAATTTGTCAGTTGGAACGTGAACAAGTGGAACTTTGTCCGTGCAGCGTTGCAGAAGCCTTCCTCTCCCTTGCGTGATTTCGTATCTGAAATAGCTCATTCACTGAACCTTCACTGAAACTGGCACAGTCACACAAACTGCCTTCCTCCGCTCCAGCCTGCGTTCTCTGCTCTCTGCCCTCCAGTCATGTCACTTGAAAGGAAAACAAGTAGTTTTCTTGGTACTCTCTTAAGTGGTTTTAAAATTATATTAGAATTTCATAGGGGTTTTTGTGAAAGTTAAGGTGAGGAACAGAGTTACTTTAGCATCTTTCTTTTTGAGCAGCGTCTATGGTCTTAGTGTCTCAGGCCGTTTGAATTATCCCATCCCAAAGGAGAAGGTTTCTGGTAAATCTCTGTTGATAGCAGCTTTCAAAAGTATTTCCATTATCGTGAAGATATGCGCTTGCCAGATGCTTACTTAGAGATCGTGACGCTGACCTGAAACGTAAGTGCTACCCCCTTTACTTGGCCCACTGGCTTCTTAGAATTCACTTTATTTACAGCACTGTGAATTAAATCAGGACTTCTGGATTTTTAACTCTGTTGCCTTGTAACACTAAGACGATGAAATTTATAAAGATGCCTGTATTGTGTATCTTTTATTTTAAAAAGGCTTTGATGTTCATGTAACTCAAGTCAAAGTTTCAACTGGAATTTTGAGCGAAATAATTTCAATATTTTTAGAAAGAAAAGGTGTGTTTTAAAATATACCAGAATTCAAACTGTTCATATAAATTAATTTCATATTTTTATCTTAAGTTCTATTAGAAAATGATACCTGTCATGAAGCTTCCAAGATTGATGTCTGAATGAAAGCGATTCTGCTTTAAGTGTAACTGCATTCAGAAATTACAACCAGAAAAGCATCTCGGAGTTGAATTCAAGTGTGTGGGGATATAGCAACAATCTGAGAGTAATTTCACTTTCACGAATGTTAGTATACAGCTTACACTTTGTTTAAAATTTCTGTCAATCTTTCTTCTCTTAAGAGCCATGCAGACTTTGAAACAAGTTGGAAACACGACCTTAATGTTGTCTGTTGAGAACTGTAAACTTACTGGCCTCAAGCCAACCGTACCCCACTCTTTCATGCTCTGTGGTTCATCCTGAGGAAGGATATTTGTTCATAGAAGTCTTTCAGAGAAAAGTTAGTTACCTGTTCTAGATTCTTTGCGTCATAGTTTTTCCTTTGTGAAAGTCTTATCTTGTTTTTTTAAAAAAAATATTAAAAGCTGAAGCAAATTACAGGCTAAAGCTGTGGCTAGCTGTAATTTTGAGAATTTAATGACAACAAGAAAGGATCCATTATCTAGTTCTTCTCTGAAACACATGCAAATTACAAATATTGTAACTGAAAAAATGTTTCAGATCCAAGGAACCTTGAGAATTCTTGAAAGAAAATTGTAATTATTTTCTCTTAAAATAGAGGTTTTGGAAACACAAAATCTTTTTTCTTAAAAATTCTTTATTTCCTAACAGGTTTCTGAATAAGGAGAATGAAATTGTAATTGAGTGTATTGTAAGACAAGCTTTTCCAAACTCTATTTGAGCTGTAGCATTAGAAGAACTTCATTTATCCTCACAAACGATACTGAGGTTCTTTCTCATCTGTGATAATTAGATTTTTTTTTTTGCCTCTTGTCTTTAATAGGGTAGAGTTAGTGTGGTCATTATTTGAAATTAAGTGGGTTTCCTTTATCAGAAATTTAGGTTAAATGCTAACTCCTGGCATTTCCTGTGGTTTTATAACTCTGAAATTCATTAAAGGAGAGACAGCCACGAGTACCTGCAATAGAAATTTTTCTTTAGCAGAATCTCGTGAATGGAAGTACTTTACCTCATAAAGCTACACTTTAGGAATAGGAAAGGCTGTAGCCAGCAATACTTGAGATATATTTGAACTTGAAGGATTAAATTCCTAGTTAATCTGAAAATGACAATGTTTCTTCCTAAATTAAACTGACAGTCACTGCATCCACATTGTAGCTCCATGAGCCTTCTCGCTGGCAACTTGCCTAGAGTTACTCTTGAAAACCAAAATCTCTAACATTAAAATTTCCAGGCATCTACAAAAAGAATATCCTGCTTCTGGTGAAAAAGGATGTTTGTCTATTTCCTCATAGGATTAGAGTGATTTCCATACAGAATTAGAGATGTACATTTTGTTATTCGTGTTGATTCTAATAGTAATAAAAATAAAAAAATAATACCTGGCAACTCCAGGAGCATTTTTTAAAATGGGTTCTGCTCCTGTGCTCTTCTTTAAGTTTGAAGTATTAGCCTGAAGAAGAGACTAGAAAGATATTTGCCCTGAGGCATGGGTTGGAACCTCATCCTCTAGTTCCTCTGAGGAAAGACTTGAGGAATAAAGAGTTTCTTTCATTCTCATAAATTTCACAAGCCAAGGAGTTTCCTGAAAGTGCAGCCTCCTTTCCTAATCCCTTAGCTGCTTAATTTGCAAATTTTATGAAACTACTTAGTGTTATAACAGACTCTGATTCCCCTTTTATTCCTCCTTTATTTGTTATTACTGTTATTTCTTCACCGAAGGGATTGTTAGGCACTGGAACAGGCTACCCGGAGATATGATTGAGTCACCATCTCTGGAGGTATCTAAAAGAAAGGTAAATGAAGTGCTCAGGGGTATGGTTTGTTAGTGGACGGATATGGTTGTATTCCATGATCTCAAAGGTCTTTTCCAACCAAACAATTCTATGATTCTGTTTTTAACTTTCTAGCATCTCTAGTGGTAATTGGAAATTACTGTAAGAAAATAAACTACATAGATAAGGGAATACAAGGAAAAATCGAAATACAGTAAAAGAAAATGTGCACAATATGCATTTTATATGTAGGTAAAAACTCAAATGGTAACTTTTATGTGCAATTATTTATGTGTAATAGGTATATAACTTTTTTAATTCAAAAAAATAGACTTGAAAATCTGTTTGGGGCTGTGATAATAGCGCAATTGGTGATAAACATGAGATTTCTAAAGCAAATTAATTGTCAGTGTGATGTGTTTTGGCCAATTATTTCATTTTTGGCATCTTCCTCAGTGATTTTCATATAATAGTTACTGAAGTTTAATGTCTTTGACTATATTGTCGTAGGAAAGACGTGGCATGTTCTTAACATGGAAATAAGTAATATCTTTGACTAAATGAAATGTGAACACATCAAGACATTCACAAAGTTAGCTAACAGGTTGTGTTACACGAATGAATTTATGAAGTAGTTTAAGATCTCTGCATGTTTAATTCTCAAGGCTAGTGTACAGCCCAGTAAATCACGGTCCTTGTGTGAGATACAAGAAATTTTAAGGGCTGTTGAACACATTGAAGTTAGCAGAGTGCTCAATAACCCTCAAAATTTCTCGTTTGGGGGGTGCGTATGCATTGCTTCCAAAAATGAATGTGAACTTCACATTCCTTATTTGATTCACATTTCTTCCTTCATTCTTCCCTCTCTTCCCTCCCATCTCTCTGAGTCTGTTACGCTGTGAGTACCTGGTCTGCCTTTCTTCTGCTTTTGAAACACATGCAATACTCTTGCTGGTTAAACCGTTGGCATGAGTTCCAAGTGTGAAACAACATACACAAATTTGCAGTGTAACACTAGAAAATCCCAAATCCTACAGCAACTCTAGAACTGCATCTTTGGGATGTTTTTTCTCCTGCATTCCCATAATCACACCTCCAGGCACCAGTTTGGTAAACATGACGCTATTCAGGTTAATGCATATTATATCAGTGTGATATATAGTGATAGGACAAGAGGAAATGGCCTCAAGTTGTGCTGTGGGGAAGTTCGAATTGGATATTGGGAATATTTCTTTTCTGAAAGAGTGGTGAAGCATTTGAACAGGCTACTCAGGGAAGGGGTAGAGTCACCATCCCTGGAGGTGTTCAAAAAACATGTAGATATGGCACTTTGGGACGTGGTTTGGAAGGCATTTTGGTGTTGTGTCAATGATTGGTCTTTATGATCTTGGAGGTCTTTTCCAGTCTTTACGGTCTGATAATTCACCTTTCTGGAATTGCTTTCATTATTGTTAAGGATCTTCCCATCAGATCTGCTCCCCAGACTCTGATGTTCACAGTATTCTCAGATAACCTCCAGTGAGTAAAAAAGGATGAAGGTCAGCCCAAAATAAGTACCGTGGATTTAAACTTCCAAGACACTGATGTTTTCTCCTCACCTTAGAGCTAATTAAACTCCTTTGCAGTTTTACTCTGCAGAAACAGAGCAATTTGTACATTTTCATCTGGAAAATTGATTTTGTGTGCGTTTAGATGGGAAGTATATTCAAAGAAAGAACTATCTCATACCAATATTCAAGGATAAAATAAATGGGTGTATCTATGATGTTTAAAGAGACTTTTAAAGTATATACATCAGAATTGCTTAATTACCTGATAGGGTTCATGAAAGGCACACCATAGCAACTTGTCAAAGTGTTCCAGTGTATAAACAGTTTACATTTTATTCTGTGCTCTTCCTCTAGTTGAAAAAATAGGTCGATTAAGTAATTTAAGTAAGTGTTATTTGTCATTCTGTCATTAAAAAAAATAATGTTTTTCTGTGAGTAGGAAAATTTGAAAGGCAGGTTCTTTATGCTCATCTCTGTTTATACACTAGTTTTGTGATTGTCATTTATCTACTTTGTTTAGACAGTCTTCTCTTTATTTTAGATATTTATCTATCGAAATATTTATTTATTTATTCTCCCATTTAGTTTTTTGAATTAACAAAATTCTTGGCAAATGTCATGGAAATTCCAGAAGTCCTGCCGGTCCACGAAGTTTGCAGAAATTCTAAATTGAAGAGTAGGACTTCTGTGGTCTTTGATTTGGGTAATTTTTTTTGCGGGGGGGAGGGCTGTGCAGGGAAGACTAAAGAATTGCAGGGAGAGTAGCTTGCACACAGTTATTCCTGGCCATGCGAAGGAGTGAAATGATCCTGAAGGTGCATTGGGATAAATACTTTTTATATGCACGAAGATCCTAACTGTAAGTTGTTAACTGTACTGATGGCTAAGTTGATGCTGTAGTAAGTAAATACTTGGTGAGCATATCCAGGGTTTTAAGTAGCTCTCTGTGGGTCAACAAAGTTGGAGCCTGCCTGTTCAGCTGCCTAATTCTCCTATCAACACGAGTACCTTAAATAGCAAAGGCACCACTGGCCAGTGAGTTCAAATTTCTTTTTCTTTCTTTCCTTTTCTTGACCATTAGATACTTTGCATTTCTTTATCTATTACTTTTTAAACAATAAATTAATATCAATGAGGATAAAATACTTGTGTTTTGAACAGTTATGTTACAATAGGCTCCACAAGGCTCCAGAGATGAAAATCCTATCTTGATCTCCTATAGAAATTCGTAAATGCAACCTTGTTTTCTCTGTCTACAGCTCCTGCAAAACCTTGAGTTTCATATTAGTGTTCCCTCATTTCTTGTGTGCCTGTGTCTTTCTGGTAAGACTAAATCTATGATAAATCCACATTTGAACTTCATCTCCTTGTGGAAATATGTAATATTTTAGGTAACAAAGTTAGCTATGCAGACTAAAAGCAGACACTTTTGGCATTCTAAGTGCTTTTCAGAAAATGCATCCTATGGGAGTTAAAATACTACAAAGGCTTGTATACTGGAGAAGCAGACTGTTAAGGCAATATATTGTGTTAGACTTCAGTTAAATATGAGTTACAGTATAAAAAAGTCACTTTCTTTTGCTCCACAAAAAAAAAATAGCTAAAATATTGAATACATTAGCTGCTACGTTCTGAATTAACATACAGACTGAAGGGTAAATTCTATGCTCCTTAAACATGTGTAATCTAATTAGCATTTGTGAGATTTATTGGGATGAATTTTTCCCTTGGCATATGCAATTGCAAACAGGGAGAACATGGGCTGCAGGCTGCTAGGGGCAGACATCTGCCTGGAGTGGACAGCCGTGTGGAGAAGAGCCTGCATCTCTGCTCCCTGAGGACCTGACATCGGCTGACATGGTTCATGAAGTCAGAAGAACATTTGTAATTATGGGGAAGTTCCTCAGCTGGTAAAGGGGAAGGACATTCAGAAGATGCTCCTTGAGATCACAAGGTGTAATTTAGTTGAGAGAGACATACGCTAAGAACCTGTGTACAATAAAGAAATAGAAGTTAAAAAATAAGAATAATACTGCTTTTTGAGAGAATTTTTTAAAAAAGATATGGGGCAGTTGTATTGGAAACTATTCCAGCAATGGTGGCCTCAGTCAAAACTGAGACTGTATTAAGGCTGGTAATTATCCTGTTGACTCTCTTATTTCATGAGAAAATAATTAAGTGTGGGTTTTAATATAAATTTTTCTTGATATATTAAAATAAATCGTCCCCTTTTGGAAGTACCTACTCATTACCACTTACGAGAAGCACTAAAAACCTGCCTGTGTCTTTGAACCCAACTGGCCAAATGTATGAGCCTAATGTATTTCCTTGAATTTTATACGGTTTTAGCAGCTAAATCTCAATTTTCTTTGATAACATACTTCCTTAAGTGCCAGTAAATATTTATTCCTCTTTTTTATGTTATCTGCTAAAGCGCAGGTTAACCATCGTAAAGTTTTGATGGGGTGAACACTGGACACCTTTGTGTGCAAGTTAGCTCGTTGCTCATTGGGAGCTACTTGCCAGCAAGATTTGGCATTCGCCTGCCTTTCAGAGCTCGGGCGCAGTGCTCAGAGTGAAGCCCCAGTCTACTTTTTTACAGTAGCTCAGCTCAATTAAGCAGAACTTTAAATGAGATGTTTCACCAGAAAGCATTGACTCATCTCTTTGTTACTGAAAATGTCTAGTGAAGTAGTGGCATCTGCAGCATACATTTAAATGAACAATATAGTCCTTTCAGGATGGAGTAGAATCACCTTGCTGATATGATTGAGTCTGTATTTCATTAAAACTAGGCTCTGGGTTCATAATCTAGGACTGCTATTGGCTTCTTAATTATTGGGTTTTGTGCAAGTCCTTTCTGAATTTGCTAATGAAAAAATAAGAATTGATGTGCTCCGTTTGGAAACAAATTTTGCATAAAGGTGATTTTATACATTTTGTGCTGTCAAAACTATGATGGTCCAGTGTCCAATATCAATACGTACACTGCATGTCACAGATACTGTCTGATTAAACCACGTGGACCTTGCTTGGTGTGCATGTTATGCGTAATTAAAACAATACTTAGAAATAGGGCATCGTGTGAGCAGCACTGTGCTTGGTTACATCCGGTAACTTTCTGTAGGTCTGCCTGTGTTTCTGTGAGATTGCCATGAGTCTGGAAAATCTCAGAAAAACAGGACTTCTCTGAAGACTCAACCTTTTCCATTTATTATCTTAGACAGGGGAAGAAGAGTTTTTTGCAAATGGTCTTTCGGGTTTCAAGGTCTCTCTTGCAAGCATCTGTTCAGGATTCAGAACCAGTAGCATCCAGTCTCAGCTTCCATTTGTGTCCACAAGTACTTTTTTGAACTCTTCTTCCTCTACTGTTCAGCCAAGTCCTAGTTTCAAACCAGCCCTAGAGAGCACGAAGAACACTGCATTGTAAAGGTGGATGAAGTTCAAATGCCGAATAGTTCCTCTGCTGCGGAAACTACACAGCTGCTTCCCAGCATCTTGGCTGTTTTCTCCTAGCTGTCTCCATAAAACCTCCTAAGGAGCCTCAGGGCATTTAAGGATGTGGAGAACAGAAGTAGCGAAGGTGGCATAGAGGCCAGGTGTTCCTGCTGTGAACAAGAGGAAGAGATCAGAGCAGTGATGGGGTGCTCCAGAGGGCCCCCCCACCTCTGTCTTGCTGCTCCAAAAGGAGCAGGAGCAGTGATGGCCGGTGCTGCTGGAATGGGCAAACTAATGCGGTGACATCACCAAGGAGACAGGGTGACCTCCGAGATTTTTGAGCAACCCGATCTAGTGGAAGGTGTCCCTGCCCATGGCGGGGGGGTGGAAATTGATGGGCTTTAAGGTCCCTTCCAGCCCAAACTATTCTCTGCTTCTTGCTTAGGAAAGTGAAGCCATTGCCATTTCCTTCTGTTCGCTGTCCACCCACTCTCTCAAAAAGAGGTTGACATTCCCTGAGATGAAAGCCAAAATGGGTTATCATTACAACTGAGACTTTCAGGGATGTAGTGATGGCAAAAAAAAAATGTATGGATAGATGACTTAAAAATTGACCAACCTTAACACATTCTAGTTTAGCACTTGGGTTTGTAGATTTTGGTCCATACCGTCAAGAAAATACCAAGGCTTTTTGTTATTTCTGAGAGTGTGCTTAAAATAAGAACTGTTCCTCTCACTGGCTGGTAAGTGGATTAGTTTGGCAAATTAAAGCTTTAGCTTGGATGACAGTAGATGAGAGTATTTGTCCTCAGTGTCTGTCGATGACTCTTGTCTCTAATGTTTCTTTTCTAGAAATTGAAAGAATACTGTATGCATGTTTGATATTGTATTTAGTCTCTCAAGATGTCATCCCAGGTCTGATGTTCAATTAGGGACTACAGTTCTGTAATCCTTATTTAATTAGAACCTGTCTTACTCCCTGAGAGTTGCATTTGTAATTGGATTCTCACAAGTGAGAATATGCAGAGGCTACCTCAAAGGGAAGCTGTAATTTGCTGATGTCTGTTACTTACCTGTAGTTCTTCGAGAATGTTTCCTCTGCATATTCACATTATGGGTCCTGTCCACCTTCTGTTTGTCCTCGGATTTCTACTGCCCTGCAGTTGCGGTGTTTAGTAAAAATAATTGAAGTATTGAGCACTGTACAACTCTTTAAAATCTCTGATCAGTTGGAGTCATGAGATTGCACTTGTACAGTCCTAGTAGTCACTGCTCTTCTAGGAAGTTCCTGTAGGTCACCACCTCTGGAGAACCAAAACCCACTGGTGTGAATATGCAAGGACAGCACTCTCAAAGAGCAAGCCAGTGGTGAGTACCCTTTCTTTGTCTTCTGTGCTTAACCGAATATTTCATATGTTATTTTGTAAATTCCATATTTGCAAATTTGCTAAGCTTTCCTTATGTTAAGAAACATATCGAGATTAATTTTAGAACTGTTGCCTTTTTGGCAAAAAGCAAGAAAGTATCTGTATTTGTAAGTACTCACTTCACTTGTAAATTGATGTACTGCTATCAACATACAGGTGTGTACGCATATTTGAGCTATAATATATATTTCTGTCAGATAAAAAAGACGCAACTACAGTGCAGTAATATATATTTTAGAGAGTCGCACTCCTTTAGCTATATCATACTTACAATGGATTAGGTAGCAGAGTGAGCCACTGACCAAAAAAAGTCTTCGAATAGTGTTAACAATGTTAATTCTCAAAACAGATTCTCCAAAACAAAATCAAAGGTTTATTGCTTTTCACTTCTAAATTTTTTTCTGAACTTTTGTTTTTTCCAGACATGGAATTCTGTGAGACTCCCCATATTCTGTGCTCTGGCTATCAAACAGATTTACACGGTGTAGCTGAGCACAGTTACCCGCTAGAGGTGGGCTCAGATGTGGACACTGAAACAGAAGGTGGTGCGTCCCCGGATCATGCCCTGAGGATGTGGATGAGGGGGATGAAATCAGAACACAGCTCCTGTTTGTCAAGCCGGGCAAACTCAGCATTGTCCCTCACGGACACTGACCATGAAAGGAAGTCTGATGGGGAGAATGGTAATAAAGAAATGCATCTAATGTTCTGTATAGAAGTAGTAATTTATTCGAAACTTTCTTCTACTTTTATTTTCTTTTTGTTTGTTTGTTTTCTTTCTTTTTTCGCCCTTCTTTCTTAGGTCTCTGTATTATATGAAAAGTGAGGGGATTGCTTGGTATGTGTATTGCATTTATAGTGCAGATGGAAAATAAGACAAAAAATGAAACTCTTTTTTGTTAAAACATCATTCTCCTAGACACTAATTACTTCCCCACATTCTCCATTTTTATGCCACAGAATATTTATCATTTGAGTTTCATGGCCTATGAATTAGGTTTAAAATCAATCTGTATATGTACATTTATATCACATTTTGTGTAGAATTGATCCTGCACAGGCTGGCTTCTGGGCATGGGTTTAAGACTCTACAGCCAGGTGACATTAGAAAGACAACCTGGAATCCTAAATGCTCTATTCAGCTGTAATTTAACATTACATCTGAGGACAGTAGGACAGATCGAACAGGTCTTTTTCAGATCTCAGTTCTGTATTTCTCTGCATATGGAAGGCAGGCTTCTAGGTTAGTTTTTAGGGGAGCTGGGAGCAAGATTTTTGTCTTATTTAAAAGTATTCATTTTCTTTCAGGAGCTTTTTGCTTATTTGCTTTTCTTATGGTTTAGTGTGTCACAGAAGGGGAAAATGTGTATTTAAGTAACATTGGAAAAAGTAATAAGTTTTTTATCTCTGCATCAAAATTAATGAAAATCTGCTCTAAATGTTTCCTGAAAGAGTATAGTAAGTAAACAATTTTATCATGCTTAGAATCAGCAGGCTTAGCTGTCTTTTTACTCTCTGAGTTGAACAACTGTGTTATTGCAGTTCTAAACGTAGTTATATATTTTTAACTAATTTAAGAGATAGAGGAACCAGTGAAAGTGGCAGATTGACACTTCAGTGTTGACAGGGATACATTTTAGTAGATCTACAGTCATAAGATGAAAGAGTTCAGTCATGAATGTCATTTTTATAGTAACGTGTTTTGAATTTCAAATACAAAACGGGTAATTTAATTATGATTTCTCCTGCATGTTTGTCAGTACCAATGATAATGTCCAGTATAGGTTTAGAGAAGTTTGATTATCTACACAAGTTTTTTGAAAAAAGTTTTATTGCACAGCTCATTTTTCATTAAATATTCTTTTAATGGTCAAGCATTCTATACTGTCAGGTTGTATTTTGTTGCTAGAAACAGTTAATTTTCAGATGCCACCTCATTTGCACAACCATCTATGGATTCCTGCCTTCTGACTTCCTGCTTCTGGCATGTTTTGTGTGGGATCTGTCTTCTATAAAGTGTTGCATAGGGATTTTTTGTTTGGGGTTGGGTTTGGGAGATTTTTGGGGTGTTTTCCTAAGGTATTTGGGTTTATATGGTGACTGAAGAAAGTTAATCTGGTCTGCCTGGAATTGGTTATCCCTTAACTATAAAAATGGTTTAAAGGTAATGCTACCTGAGAAAGGAATGCACATAGTTGTACGATTCAAACTGAGAAATACATGTAGTCATTTATGGTTTAAGGTCCTGGAAAGCCTATGTCTTGAAAACAGTTACGTATTTCAAGTTATGCATTTCAATCTGGAATGCAGTGATGCTGCTGGGTGTTCATGATGTTTTGCCAGCCATACGAGTTGCAGTAAATAAGTCATCGTGCTATAGATGAAAATTATTGTAGGTAATAAAAGGAATACTTTTGTTACTTTCACTGTCCTACACTGCAGAGAGCATGGGTTAAGTGTTGTTAAGATAGGGACGCATAATCATTGTGCTTCACCAACAAAGAATGGATTCTTTCTAAATGTTTTTCTCAGAGAATGATTTTAATCAATTTAAATTCATTTCCTGCATGGTCTAGAATAAAACAGAGTAGTTAATTCTTTTTCATGTGGCTTTAATATTTGGTTCTTTGTAAGCTTTATAAGAAATTTTTAATCAGGGTTTCATGTTTTAGGTACTTGAATAAAAATTTTAAGTGAATAGTTGGGAGAGGAAAGTGAAGGCAAAAGGAAGTTTGAAGAGTGAGAAACTGAGAGCACAAGCTCATTTGAACTCTTCAGCTGTCTCCAGGCAGGGTCAACAGAGCATGTATCAGCGCTTCCTGCGACGTTAAGGCATTATAATAATTACAGTCTTGAAAGTCAATGCAGGCAGATTTGAAGACAATGATGGCTCAACCTATATATGTTTATATGATCCAGTCCTTCATCTGGTAAGTTCATAGTCATGATTCCTGACCCAGAGAGCAGTACGTTCTCCAGCTGAGATGGCACTCAGGAACAAAGCACTTTTTGAATGCAGAAGTTCATAAATCTCAACTTAAATGAAGTAATGGATGGCACATCTTTCTGTTTCTATGCAGTCATTTGTGCCAGAGATCAGTTGCTGGAAGTTCACGAAATGCCTGTTTCCATGATACTGTCTAATTGCTGAAGGCACAGATATTTACAAATTCTGGGTTTCAAAGGGTTGACCAAATGGCGTGTGAACACAGCTATTTGTAACTGGAGTAAAATTAACAAGGAAGATATAGTTGTTGCATTGTTTGAAAAAGCTAATTGCTATTATTGTTTGTACCTTGAAAAGGTCAGTTGATTTTTTTTGTTAGGTTTATTTATTTTTTTTCTCTATGAGCACTGTTCTGCTACAAATGCAGAATAGCTGTTTTTGTGGTGACATTAAGACAACTAAGCACGTGGACTTGGGTGTACCTGCTTTCAGAATATTTTTTTGCTTAATGTTAACCTGAAGCAAATATACTTTTGCAAATTTTATTCTGGTTAGGTATTCTTTGAATTTCTTCTATCGATTCAAAGCTCTAGCAGGAGGTTTCCTAACACAGATACACTTCATGATATATTCTGAGTAATCCAATTTGAGAATTTATTTGAGGATTATTTTCCTTCATAGATGCACCAACTCTGTCATAATCACTGTTTAAACATACTCTGGTTGTTTTGGCAGCATTGAACAGATTGTGTGAAACACCAACATTCCCATTTAAATTAGTGTTGTCAATGTTAATGGCAACTAATAACAGCCTATTAATGCACACACTGCCTTCAGCTTTGCCTGAGGCTAAGCAAAATATATATTAACTGCAAGTAATGAATGACCAGTTTCTTGAGGATCATTGCTTATCTCTAGTATAAATAGCTCTATTTATACATGAACAGTGTTACTCTACAATATGTGAATGTAAATGTCATACACATACACTACAGAATAACAATATCAAAAATAGTTGCTTTATTCCATTGAAGAAGACCGCATTTACCCTCAGTTCACTGAAACAATGGTATCTGTCGTTGCAGCATATCAGGACACTTGAATTCAGTGGGTTAGTCTGCCAGATTACTGAGCTGGCGAATTTATTTCTGTATTTATTTTTCTGCAGTCAAGCTGTGGTCCAGGAAATGGCACAATCCTGATATACCAAAAGGGCAATCTTCAAATATAGATCTAAAACTACATCACGTAGCATGGATCTGCATTCCACACTGGACTACAAAGGGGACTGCAGTCCATTTTGTATCCATATTCTTTTCCACATTAAATGGTTCACGCAGTTCTTAAATTTTGCTTTATAGGATATCTGTGCAGCTGTGAAGCGATGAATTTTACCTCAAGTGCGTTCATGCCGTGCCATAATCCATTTTTGAGCCACATCTGATTTGTTTGCATAACCATCAACTCTTTTTACTTTTAGCTATTACATCTCAGCCGAGTTCTAGTACAGAACTTGAGCCATTTCTACAATAACACAATTTTTAACCTCTTCTAGGTTGTCAGATGGTTTTCAAGTACTCAAAAGGCTGACTTATTTGGCTTACTCCTGGCACATACTTAAATGTCTTTATGGAATTAGTTGCTCTTTGTCTACTAAATAGTGAGAACCAATAGAGAGTACTGGCTCCCCAATGCTATATGAGTCTACTGTGAAATGCACACTCAGTCTTGGAGCCAGATTCGTGTTTAATTCCTTTAGCTGCATTATTTCATAGTTCACAACAACTCCTTTGAGATTTGTAGGCAAGAAATTAGGGTCTTAGTATAGGCTGAAATACCGCTAGACTAGTCACAGAATATAGCTTTAGAGTGCTTGAGATCTGGCATGGGGATTTTTTTAAATAGCAGATTTGTCTTTCTAAAAAGAAAATAAAAGGATAAAAAAAAAGCTATGAAAAAATGTAGTTGTTTTCTTTTTCCTACAGAAATTACTGGGAAACGTCTTTCTTAACATCAGTATACAGTATCAGATTCTATTTCGAATCATAATTTTAATGATATCTATCATTTTAAAAATCAGACTGCGAAGATAGAATAATAATTTTAGCCATACATTAGTAAGAAGTAGTAGAGAAATTAGTAGGTTGCAGGTTAAAACTGAGTTTAATGACATCGAAACAAGTGAGACTAATCTTGTGTAATTTACCTTTGTCTTATATCCTGGGAGCAGTGGTCCATTTAACAGAGCATTTGACTCTCCTTAAATCTCTGAGGGTTTTTTTGCATTGATTGCTGGGCAGATGGGAGGCTTTTGGGCAACTCCCTTCAGATTCTGTATTGCCACAGTATCTGTTACCAGGGTAAAGGTGCTTAGTTAGTAAAAGAAGTACTGTAATTGCTGAGAACAGAGGTTTGTGAATGCTGTAGTTATTCAAACATGGGGAGGATTTAGCTATGGACAAGGTTCTGATTTAATTTGTGGTGTGTGTCAATTGACCTACTGTGAATTCACACCTGTTCAAATTAGACGAGTTCATCTCTTCATAAAAATCTTTTATTTATGAAAAAAAGTGAGAGAATTGGGATTAGTGTTGCTGTTATTTATTATTATTTTGTAAACATCCAGGGATTAAGCTGATCTCTGGCTTTCTAATTTCTTCAGAAAATTGTTACCAACAGCTACATTATAATGACAGTACCTGCTCAGAGAAGAGGTGTGCGTGTGACTGATTCTTTATGCAGGATTGTGTTTGTAGTAACAATTGCTGTCTCTGAAGATTTTCCATTAGCTCCTGTCCTCTCATTTTCTATTTACAACGGTGAATTCAGAAATTGAGTTTTTAATTTGCAAGTAGAGCCGTTCGGTTAAATATGTGTAAGTAGCCTTGAAAAGGTAAAGGTAAACAGCAGTCTTAATCTCCTTCCATCTGTGCCATTTAATATTTTTTCTCTTCATTCTTAGTGTTATTTGCTTTCCCTTTTTATTGTGGCATGGACTGTGTTCATGTTTGTGCACTCCTGTCTTTTGAACGGTTTTAGTCACTGAGTAGATGAAGGCATCATCATAACTTAAATGCAAAGCAAAATGCAGTGCAAAAACGGTGAAATTCCTTCAACTTCTGGAGTTTACTGTACCTTGTCAAATATTTGATATATTTTCAGATATTTGACAAAAAAGGGCCACTCATCTTCCCTTAATGAAAGACTTCTGTTTCTGTTGTGGTTTTTTTCTCTTAGAGTTTAGATGGTATTTGTGTTGGTTGATTCTGCTGGTGTTTCAAAGAAGCCTCTTCAGTTGAAGGAAGGGCATGAATCTCTGCGGTAACGTAGCCGTGCCTTTTGGGGAGCACTGGAGTATGCATTGACTTTCTAACTGCTCCAGTGGTGCTGTTAAGAGCGTAAGACACTTTTGTTGACCGCAGAGTGGTTCCTTTGGAAATGTTACTGTCTCAAAGGAGGCGTGTGTGTCATCTGAATCGCTTTGGACGAGCATGAGACGCTTCTACAAGCACTGGAACTTCACCTCAGTTGTAATACCTTTAAAGTCTTGTGCGTGTGCGCCTGGTAGTTAAGCCGTTTATGAAATTATATAAGGAAATTCAGCTAATGATGAGTCCTTTTTTGTCAGGGTTGTGAGGAAAATTCTGCCCTTTAAAATTACTGTCTTCATTGCTTTTTCTGACTGACAGGGGCATTGCATCTGCAGACCTGCTGTTTTAATCTTTAGTTTTCATATGGTATATTAAAATCAGTACACGATGTTAAACCATCCTCTTGTGTTTCTTTTAAGCATAATAAACACTAATTTAAAGACAAACATCAAACAGTAGTTAATATTTTACATTAAAGATAATTAAACAATATTTAGAACATAGAAGAAATATATTTTATATTCCATAATCCGAACTACCTTTGTCCACAGCCTAGTAAAAAGTATCTGTGCATTCCCACAAGGTTGCATAATATTTTTAGCCCTGCAGTTTTGTTTTCTTTCATGGGTAGCTAAAAGAGAGGAGGGAGGGAAGCTTGTGGAGAAGAGTCAGATCTAATTTTTATCCCAGAAATGAGTAACTTGGCATTAGATCTCAAAAAAAGCCACTTGGCTTTCCTCTCCTGTGCTATGCAGAAAGGATAGTGGATGTGGCTTCAGGAGCCTGTAGCAATATAAAAATTATTGTTCCTTCTTTCTGTTAAATCCTTTTGACTTTTTCAGATGGAAATGAGCATGTAGGAAAAGTATTTCCGCAGATATTTCACAGTGCAAAAGGATGTTGCAGTGCTGCTGCAGATCTCGGGAGCTCAGTTTATCTAGGCTGCCACAAGGGGAAACGATGAGATGGGACAGGCAGTAAAGTGTGTGCCCAGAGTGCTGCAGTGCAGGGGTGTGAGGATTATCTGACTCTTCATTTCAGCAATTTTGGTGAGACTGGGGGAGCGCTGAACAGAACACTTTTTCTGTTGCTACACGTTTACCATGAACTCTACACAAGGACATCTATGAACTAGTGTATTGCTGAAAACAGTTGCATTCTAAACAGCTTGTCTGTCCTGATGTTTTATTTATGTTGTTTTATTTTAAGTTTATAATCTGTTTTATTTCCCGTCTCTTTCGGTTAAAATTTAAAATGTATTAGAAAAACAGAAATCTGCTTTACAGAAACAACCTACAGCTGTATTTTATATGTATCTCCTTTGGAACAAATTATTTAACTTAGTTTAATATTTATTTTTAAATATAAGCAAATCTCACTTATATGTCTTAAAATGTAAATTTTCCCAACAGCTGGTACCTGTTTTGCATCAGATTTTGGGATGTTTTTGCTGAAAGCTGCCAGTTGAACATCGTTAGTAGGAAATAAGACTGACAGGAAAACTTGTGAACTCTTATCATAGAAGATTACAGTTCAGATCAAATTACTCTTCTTTGGATCCTTATTCCCTCAGCCAGTATGATTTTAAATGCAGCGGTATCTAGAGCTGTTTTCCTCTCCCTAGCAAAATGCTTTTCAGCTATGCCAAACTAATTCTGTAAGTGAGATGAAAAGAAGGGATCTAACAAATGAGTACAGGATTGGTAGAAAAGTGGAAAATACTGACAAATTATCCTTTTAGGGTCTAGCAAGGTTTAATCTAAATATCATTGCTTCTTAAAAGAGATCTTTTTGAATTTATTGTCATCCTACGAGGGATGACAAAAGGTTACGCGTTCTTCTTCAGCCTTTTTCTCATTTTTACCCACTTAAGTCACTGTGTATTAAATTACATGAGAAAGTCTTACTGTCCATTTTCAAATCTTTATTATTTCATTTTCTTTTGGGCTTTAGGAGTAAGATGAAGATTAGCATAAATCTGTGTTATTCAGAGTTACAAATATTAGCATATCTTCATCTTACAAATGGTAAGTATTGATAGCAAATAGCTTTGGTCAGGCCATCTAGAAGAAATACAGAAAATGGAGAAAGTGCCTCTTCCCATGGCTGTAACCTTCATAGTCTTCTAAAACATATTAGACAAACATATTAGCCAAACATATTAGACTATCTCGTATTTCTGCAACAGAAAATAGGATAAGAATGGGAAGTTGTATGTGAGTTTACAGTTAGTTTTTACAGAATAATGCAGATTTGAATACGGCTTGTTTCAACTTGCTTTCGTTTGCAGGTCTTACAAAATTAAATTCAGTATTTTAGATATCGATTTGGGTTTTTTTAATCATATCTAGCTCTACATCCTGACTTTATATTTTGTAACATGAGCATAAAAGGAATTGTTTATAATTAGCTCTTCTAGAATATGGGTGTAGGAGCACTGAATAATTCCTGCAGGCTGCTTCCTCTCTGACAGATGTTTTTGAGTAATGTTTTAATTAGATTCACATATTCTGATGACTAATTATATTGCCAGTGTTGGTTTTTGTATCTTGCAATGTCAATTTTATACAGTGCTTGACAACGCTGACTTCCAATTGAACAGTACGTGTCAGCATCTGATTGTAAGTTGTTCGCCATGAGGTCTATTGGCAACGCAGAGGAGCGGCACTTTGGGCAACAGAAACCAAGTGTGGGAAAGCAGCTATTTGCCTTGGGTGTTATACAGAAAAGGAGCTAAGGAAATTCCGTGATCTGGAGTTGCCGTTATACTATGAAACGAAACCGCACCTCCTAAAAGACTTGTGTGTGGGAGGAAGTGTCTGGAAGCGAGGATGACTTAGGATGTCAGGTCAGGGTTGCTTAGCTCTATTGCTAGAAACTCTGCTATGTAGTATTTATTATGTTCCATAACACTCCTCCCTCCCCATGTCATCAGTTTTGTATGTGAGAGGGGTTGTTTATCTTCTCTGACATTGTTGGAAGTGTAATTAAGACAGAATGGTGCACTGGAACTAAAAGAAAAGCATCAGTATATTATTTTAAGTATTTTAAGCATAGGCAAGTTGAGAGAGAAATATTTGTACCTATTAAGTGTTCCCCTATCCCCAAATGTTATGGATGTTAAATAAGTCTGAACGCATGAATATCAATGGATTTGTCTTCCTGTGACTGTGACCTAGCAGACTTTCTCCCTGATTTTCTTTCTCTGAAGATCCCATATAGTTTTATCATTCATTATGCTAATAAATACTGCAGAGTATGACTCCAGTTTGATGCAGCCAGTGTTGTCTTATCATAGCAATAAGTCGTATTTGTGGAACAGTTGAATGTTATTGATAAACTGTTAATTTTCTTTTGGCTTTTGAATCTAGTCATTGTAATGAGCATTACCAAATGTTGCTTTGGGCTTGTTTAGATCAATGTAGTAAGCACGTCACTTGCTTTGAAGCTGAAATGAATTCACATTTGCAAATGAGCACCATATTTCATGGTGATTTATTCCTGTCTTTCCAAAACATTGTTACATTTCTTATCAATCAAGTGCCATGACAAAGGAAGAGCTGAAGGTATATTTACTGTAGGAATGGATGAAGTAATTTCTTTAACGAACCTAATGTTAAAAAAGTGATCATTTCCTGGTGGTATGGTGTGCTCGCCTGTAGGATCTTTACCATATCATTACTCCACTTAGATATAACCCACTGACGGGTTGTTTAATGTTCATAACAGTGTTAAGTGACTCTCTCCTACAATCTCAAGCAATGTCTTTGTGGAAAAACAACAAGCAAAAAGATGTCTTCCTGCCACACACCCACCCAGGTTTCCATACTCACATCTTTCAATTTAGCTTTTGAACTGTAAATGCAATATGATTTACCCTCTCTGCCTACAATTGTTTTTCAGTAAATGTGAAATATAGATTAATACATGCACTTTATATGTACCAAAGCCCCATGGTAAGCGTTGGTTAGACTTTAGTGCCCATCCCATTGCTTTGTCCCACAGCAAATTCAAGTGGCACTTCTGGTTTGAGAACATGATATTTGATTAACTTTTCCCAAACCAGTGCTTTGGAGACTGCAGACTTTCTGGTTTTGTCCAGTCACACTAAGCTCTTTCAGAGCAAGCATTTTAGTGTTCGTTGAAGTGGCAGAATTGTGCATTATGCTTTGAATTTGTTTTGCTGCATAAGTTGGTATAGATGTACCTCCAGTTGCACAGTCGAAGTATTTGATGTCATTTATTTTAATTGAGTCTTATTTGGTTTGAAACTGCCTGAAGTGTTGATGCCGGGATCACATAATAGAGCTGCTTGCTACTTGTGGATTGTCAATGGGGTCTGATGAGTGGTGCAGTGTTTACAGTTCAGCACTAGAGACTTTTCATTTGTTTTCTTTACGGAAAACAATTTATAGATGCTTGCACCTTTTGATTACCACAAAAATCTTGCAAACGGAATGTATCTGTGTAATAGCTACGGTACAGGCTGTCAAGCTCCTTCGTAAGACACTGCTGTATTTTGTGGTTTCTTCTAGCTCGTGATCTACATGAGCCAGGTCTTTACTGATTGCAATGCAGCTGCATTTTGCATGTAGTAGTGGATTGTGTTCTTTGATCCATTGTCAGAAAGAGATGCTGCTTTAGTTTATTCTGCTGATCACAGGGAGGGATGGAATACTTGCTGTAAAGGGATAAAACTCCTGGTGCAAGGAAAATCCCCAAACTTATTTTTATGTACTGGAGAATTTTTCTCAAGAGACTAAAAAGCTTTCCGAAATTTTACATTAATTCTTTTATAAGGAAGATGATAGCGATGAAGTCTCATTTCTAGTCACAGAAATAGTTTTTGAAAGGTCAGGATTGAGGTAGTGAGTGCACATCTAGCTTGTGATGGTGATTGCCTCCCTGGTATAATTATAAAAAGCTTGTTTTAGGCCTGGCCGGTGGTCAGGTCTTGATAAGTAAGGTGATCTGCATTGTCTTTGTAGTAGCTCATTCGTAGTAATTCAGCATAAATGAAAAGCCATGTTTATGAACAGCTTTGCAACCTAGATTTACCTTTTGGGGAACACTGCAATAATACAGCCAACCTATTCAAGTCCTAATGTGCTATCTTGACTCTCAAGATACATTTTTATCTCCATAGCCTTAATGTGATGAAGGATCCATCCTTTTCTGTGTAGCAAGAAAGGAGACAGAAGCTGCTGCTCTGAGGAAGATTGTCCCTGCAGTTGTTAGCATTGTGTGTTTGCTCATACACAGACAGTGCGTTTAGGGTCAGCGGTTCCTGTTCTGCCGGGTCCCTGCTGACTTTTAGTATCTTCTCTGGGCCAGTGGCGTAAGAGATGCTGCAGTCCTGAGAAATCTGCCTAAATTGGTAGGGGGTGGATATGAGAGATAGCACAAGGAAACCCTAGCATCCCACCTCTCCCTTGCCTCAGTTTATCCTCAAACTACCTAAGGAGTTTGTGTCCTATTCAAAAACCCTCAACCCTTCCCTTTCCCAGCTCAGAACCTGGTAAGAACATAGCTGCCGAGTGATTCTCCATTGCTTCAATAAAGGCAGGCCTTCCCCCCCGTTCTGTGTGAGTCTGTGGGCTGGCACGTGCTGGTGTGTATTTGTGAAGGTGAGCACAGTGGCTGCAGTCTGCCAGGGTTTCGCTGCCGAAGGCACTAAAGCCAGAATGTTTTTTCTTTCAGAGTGTCTGTATTCACAGTTCAGAATTGCAGTTCTTCCGCTATAACAAGGGGCGCTGCACAAATGCTTTTTTTGTGATACGCTCAATGTGTCTATGACTATCTTTTATGTCTTTGCCTGTGGGGAAAAATATAATTGAGTCATTCTTCCTCAAGCCTGCACGACTGTGTGTTCAGTCAGTGCAGTGTTCATCTCGACATTCCTGTTGATGGTTGCATTGATTATTTTTATTCTAGCCTATGATTCTCTCCCAATCTAACTTTTTAGTTTTTATTGTTCACTTCCTTTTGAACAGCAAATTTAGCTGTGTTTTGTTGTGTGCAAATTTTGGTGGAAATATAATCTCCTGAATACAGATTTCTCCATAGTAGCTAATAACCTACAGTACTTGAAAGCTTCTTTTTCTTTTTATAACCTATCTTTTCCAATACATTTTCTGATTACTGCGCTACTGTTCAATTTTTATTGCATCATTTTAGAGCGTAATAATTCATTTCTGATCCCTAGTACCTCTCGTCCATGTCTGAAGTAGCCCACATTATTCCAGTCACTCAGTTTTGTTTACATCTTTTCTCTGAAGACAGTCTTGCGTTTTGTCTCAAGATATCTTTCTGGCTGCCATCACCATTTTAGTCTTGTGATATCCAATTTCCTTTTAATACAAAATCAAATAGAAAGCATTTTCTGTACTTTACCAACTGACTGCAGTGGAATTTTTTTGAGCTTTCTTTTATGTATCTTCTAAATTGGTTGGTGGCTAATAATGGCAGAACCCCTAAATCATAAAGATCTGGAAAATAAAAGGGGAAAAAAGAAAGTAGAAAAACTATTTTATACTGAATGCTTTCTGAATAATGCTACAGCTGTATATGCAATAAAATAAACATGTTTATATGCAATTACTTTAGAATTTTAACAGTGCTTATTAATGTTAAATGAAGAGCCATAATAAGCAAACAGTCTAAATCAATTGGGGGTTTGCGTAAATCTTTGTAGGATTATTTGTTCATTGGTTGCTTCTATAATAGAAAGAATTATTATCTGCCTTCTGCTTGGGAAAAGGGGAAAAGGAAAAAAAACAAACCCCATATATCCCTTTCCATTGCAGAAAGCTACACCAAAGCCTGCAGTTTCAGTTAGATTTCTCTCAGGCTCAGTAAGAACTCTTAAAAATCCTCAATCATGGCCAAATTTATGGCAAGAAGCCTCTGTTAAGAGAAATGGCAATGACTTGCCCTTTTCAAATGGTTTCAGATTATTTTCTTCCAAAACTTTAGGTTTTCATGATCATGAAACAAAATACGGTTCCTGGCTGTGAACTTATGTAAATTGATCTGGGCTTAAGACAGCTGGCAGAGCGCAGGTTGTTGGTTCCCACTGGGAAAATTTGCATTAGGAGTCAGAATGTGGAAACAGAAAGAACCTCCAGCCAGCTTGGAAGCAGCAAGGACAGTTCACAAAGTAGAGGTGTTTGGCTGTTACCTTTGCCAGCTCACATCATGTTTTTTATGATAATCTTTAACAGGTTCCCCGTATCACCAAAAAAACCATAGTCTCCTGTTGTTACTGCCCTTTCAGTATGTAATGATGTAATTTGCAGTTTTATATGCTCATGGGAAAAAACAGTAGTCGGGTACTCTTTGGAGTATAGTTGTAGTTCAGGTGTACAGCATAGCTGCCAAAAATACGTGGCGGGAGCTTCCCATCCTGCTGCTTTCTCTTTTATCTGCTGTGATGTTCTGTGGTTGCTTGCCTCTCCTTATGTCCTTTGAGGACATCAGCACATTTCAGTGATGATGTTGATAAAGTCTTTGATAATATTCTGAGCTTGAATCCTAAATGAGTATGCCTGTGCTGATAAAGCTGAAAAACCAAGCTAACTCAAGTCAAGAAGTGGAAACATGAGGTGTTTAATTAGATTTTAAATGTCTGTGTAATAGTCCAGTTAGGACATCCTAATACTCCTATGATACAGAGACAGATCTTTTGAAGTGTGTGTCAGCCTCTTTGTGCACAGCCTTCCTGGGAGTTTGGGGTTGGCTGTGTTGCTTGTTCTGGCAGGTGGCAAATACACACCTGCTCTGTCTCAGTACAGTTGCTACTTGGAGCAGCTTAAACAGTTTGTGTCCTGGCGGCGGTTATGTTCCTCATAAATGTGAGTGGTAGCACTGGAAGCAATCACTGCTTAAATTAAAAGGTAAGCAGGTGAAAAGTGTGGAATTTGCTTATCTCAGTTGATAAATTTGCTCTTGGTTATTAGCTTGACTTGCACAATTGATACATGAAAATTTCAGTTGATTTGAAAAGTGTTTCTAAATTCCTGAGATTAGAGGATTCCTCCTCTTGTTTTCATATATTGAACCATGTGCAAATACAAGAAAAGCAAACATCCCAAAAGGCAGCTGACTGGGCAGTCAAGTGTTTGCTTCTATATTTGGAGGAATTCTTCAACTGGCTTGTGTCAAGCAGTTTCAATTGGTGATTTCAGATCTGAACTCTTCTTTGGGTGCTTTCAGTGTCACCAGCTCAAGAAAAAGACACGTAGTGACAGTTGCCCAGAAATTCTCCGCTACAAGTAGGGCTTTCTTGCAGGTCAACTGCACTTGGCTGGTTTGATCACTTGTAGAAATATTTTCTCTGTATTTGATTTAGAGATAGTCACCTGAAAACAGATAACAAATATTTAAATATATTTGGTTTTTTGATTGGTCATTTTATTTCTTTAAGAATAGCAGAACAAGGAACAACCTTCTACTGATGTAACCTGTGCCTACCAAATTCAGTGGCATTTCATAACTCCACATCTTTGAATGTGACTTTTCTCTTGAATGTAGCTTGTTTCTGCTAATATGAAGGCACCCAGGGGATTAGTTAGAAGTGCTTCAGGCATTCTTCTAGGTCCCCTCAATTGTGTGATAAGCTGATAACTGTGTCTGAAATTTATAGTCATCCTAGAAGAAAATAAAGAAGTAGAAAACTGAGTTTGATTGAGAGGTCGTTTCAGAGGCTAACTGTAGCGGTGAGAAAGCTGTAGTTACTCCCATTCTGGTGGGTGGAATTTAAAGTATTTGAAAATACTCTGGTTTTACTTATAATACCAGATTTCCTTTGCTTTGTAGTTTGTATAGTATTACTTTTAAATGCTTACGTATGTCCAGTATGCAAAATTAAGTTTATCAGTTAATGGAATAGTAAGAAAAATTAAAAAAATAATCCTAATCAGAATAAGACAATGTCATAGAGATACAGGTCACAAGCAAAGTTTTTAGTTAGTTGTGTTAACCTTATTGTTTGGCAGTTTTTTAATCCTCGAAACAGTCCCTCCAGGCAGTGATTTTTATTCTTTATATTACAAGACTGCTTATAGAGTCTCATCAAACCCAAGGCGTATTTTACTTCACATTACAACAGATATGGTTAAAAGATGAGCTAGTCCTCTGAAGAGCCAAAATGGTATGCATATATTGATTATTTTATCTGTTATCTTTCACAGGTTCATTCTGAACCTCATATATTATGCATAAAGGTCTTCGGTTCTGAATTTTGTTATTAACCGTGAAGAACTTCATTACTATCCTTATCTGTTATTAAGATGGTATCGGGTTGGAATTTGCACAATTTTTTAGTTTCTGCATAAGACTGCTTTTATTATGTCAAGAATAGTTGATTTTTTTTGCTTTATTGCTATTGACTATGTTTAGAAACATTAATTACCAAATACAGTTAAATGTAATATTTTGAATTTTTAAATTATAGGTAATATACATGTTCATCCATGTATTAAAATTTAACTGGTTGCCTCTTTAATATCTGAAATGTGGAGGATGGGGAGCATAGCATACCACAGGATTCGTGTTAGGGGCATGAAGATCTTCATGAGAAATTGTAGTGAAAGATGTCAGAAATGTGCTTCTTATCTGATATTTAAGCTGCAGACATTAAAAACATCATTTCTGACACAGGAGTCGATACAGAACACTTCAAAGATCCGCGAGGATACACAGGAAACTGAATGAGATTCAGTGCGGGGGATAGTAACCAAATATAAAATATTTAATAGGAACTACTTTGGAAAGCAGTAATGCTGAAAGAGACCTTAAGGGCCAGTAAATGATATAAATGGAGCCAACAAGTCAAATGCTACTTTGGGCTGGCTGTGTACATGCATCTTGTCAAGGATCTATGAAATATAGCAGATGTCGCTAAGAATTCTCTGACAAGTCAGTTCTGGGCATTTCAACACCAGGGATGTATAAAATTGAAGAGACTCTCAAAGGAGTGCAAAATAGGATTGTGTCTTCAGGACTTGTTATTCAAGGAAAGTTATTTTTAAAAGGTCTAAATCCGTAGAGAGTGTCTGAGTTGTCACTCAGATAACTCTGAAACAAGTACAGGCAGAAAAGTGTTTTCAAGGTACGTAGCATCACAGGTGTTCCACCAAAAACACAGTGGAGAATATACGGCAGAATATGCCTGCTAGCAGATGTGGCAGACGCAGACCCAGCAGTGCTGGCTCCGTAGCTGTAATTGGCAGTCTGAGAAATTTAAATATGAAATCAAAGACAGTTTTAAACCAGTCCCGTTCAGCAACGGAATAATTTGCTGAGGGACAGTAAATCCTTAATGCTTGGAGTCCTTAGAGTCTGAATGTTTTTGAAAACATGGTTCAGTCAAGCTTTTCATTATGGGGGTTAATATGGGGGTCAGTGGTTTTGAAACTGTGGTTCAGATTGTGAAGGAGATCAGACTGGATGTGTGCATTGGCTCGCTCTTCGCTTCATCATCTGTAAAGTTGTTATGTTTTTACTCACTGTTAAATTTTTCGCACATGTCTGTTTAGTCATATGAAACAATAGGTGAGGTGATAGAGGCTTTGTAGCTGCAGTTTTTTTAAAACCAGCCCACACAATCGGGTATGTGCTATAGAGGACATGACGGGCATGTGATTCATTGATTGCAGTTCATCAGCTTATAGTCGAAGGAAATAACCTAATAGATCTTTCCATCTCCAACTCGTGTGATATTGTCTATAATTCCAGCAGCTGCCCTAAACACTTGGCAACTGGCCCGAGCCCAGGAATTAACACTAAGAAATTAATTTTCTATAAGCTAATAAGGACAAAGGCCATTCAGTCTGTTGTTTGTACAGAAAGCTTATTGAATCTGAAGACCAGATGTCTGGGAATGAGCTGGTAGAATCCATTTTTAAAATAATAATGCCAATGCATCAGAGAAGTACTTGCGTAATAATCAGTCATTAAGTAAAGGGGAGTTCAGGTGGCAGGCAAGTCAAGGTATTTATCTGTAGGAACCTGAATACATAAATGTGTATTCAAGCTTTAAGCAAAGAAATGTTCCCTTCACTATCCTGCCGCCGTGCTGTCCTCCCCTGATCAGGTGTTAATCACAGCTTCCTGTTCTCCTGTACAGTTATAAAAGTTTTCCATCCCTTCCAGTGCACTGGCTTTTCTACTTCAGTTGGAGTTTGTAGTCTTCTGATAGGTCCAGGAAGATTAAATTTTTTAGTTCCCAGAACTTTTGATTAAGGACGGACACCGCTAATTTATCCACTTTGCATTTTGAGTGGCTGATCCCCAAAGTCTCTGACAGTGCAGTATGTCCCACCTGCGATTACTTTTCATCTCATCTGTCAGAAACAAGCTTTGCCAAATAGCAGCTTTGGAAAATTTTGAATTAGGGATTTTGTAAATCTCTTGAGCATGTCTGTATATCTTGCCAAACCCTCGATACAGATAATGAAAATCTTCTGTTATCATTTCTGTATTTGCTTCAGAATTTTAGCATTAATCTTATGTAAGGAAAAATATTAAATCCTTTCATATTTAAATTAACTGGCTTAAAGCTAAAGTCTAAGTCAGTAATTTTATAGGGGTTTTTATGAATTGGAAACTTGTTGAACACTATTCTGTAATTTGACCTCCTGATTCAGAAATTTACAGCCTCCCATGCTCTCACTAGACTTTTGTCTCAAGTTAGTTACCTTGTGGCAAGAACACCTTTTTAATAGGGAAGACACAGCAGGAGTGGTTACTAATTAATAGAGCTTGTTTTGCTTTTATGAATGTAGTGATGTAAAAAAGTCCAACTATCTCATGTGTGGCTCACCACTGCATGACACTGAATACTCACCGTGCATGAGGTGTTTCCTCATCTGTCTTTATTTCAGGTACATAAAGGTGTGAAGCACGTCATCTCAGCTATTATGTACTTCTTAACAAAGCGTTGTTATCACAGTAACGTCTTTCCCCTCAAAGTCATGTTTTCTGCAATGACTCTCTGTAGGATGTTTCTTGTAGTTTCTGTGTGGGACTGCTGAGTCTCTTAGCAGTCAATCCTTTGCTTATCCATAACTTAATGTGAAGAGATAGTTCTGCTCATCTAAACCTTATGGATTATTTCTTTAGAAGAGAACTAGTAATGGATTTCTTATCCGTGGGCTGACATGTGGGTAGTTTGATGCCAGTGGAAAAAATTAAATTGTCTTTGAACAAACGTTGTAGATTAGATGTTGTCATTGTTCTTTGAGAGCCAGAGAAATTACTTATATGTGTATATAAAACAGTGTATTAATTTTACTGCAGTAGATCAGTGTTTTTAAATAAGTTTACAAAAGCATTTGGCGTGTGTAACAGGCTACATTCTCTTTTATTATCTATCGCACTTGCGTGTTACTGTTCTTTTGTCACTGCTGCATCTAGTGAGGCACAGGAATGCACTAACGGCGTTTTATTATCTTGCAGTAGAGCGTTACACTACATGACTGGCCTATCAACATTAAGGCATGTGAAACAATGACCCTTGGCCTAGAATTTTTTTAATGAGATCCAGAATTCGAGTTTCATGTCAGTCTGGCTTTGTTTTAAAAGTACACTGAGCAAATATGATTGCACCAAGCTCCAACCAGCAGTGTATTCTGTAAGTTGGTGAGTACTGGGCATCTGAGCAGCTCAATTCGGCTCAGCTCTGATCACAAAGCCCAGTCAAAATTTGTTTTATTTATAAAAGTAACAGTGCTTTTATTTGGCTTCTGTTTCCTTGGGTGAAGACGTTTGTTTGAACTGTTTTTTACCTGAGGAAGGCTTGCATGATTTGACGTACATTAAGTGAGTTGCCAAGAAGGAACAGACATGATCCTATGCTCCTCTGGAAGTTACTTCTAAAAGGCAAGCACTTTGCTAACAGTAGCATGCTTTATTCTGCTACCTCAGTATGAATTAGCTTATAACTGCTAATAATAGATAGTGGCAAAGGCACCCATTATGTGTAAATACACATGACTAATTAATTTAATTATTGCTATCACTTGCATGCTAATTAATCCATATATTTTATGAATGGGAACGTTTCAGCCCTGCTCTATAATCCCATGTATATGGGAGCAGTATTTTCTTCATTGTGCTGTAAAAGCAAATACTGAAATCCGTACCTTACCTTTGTTCTTCACCTAGGCAAAGATCACAGAGAAGCAAACAGATGAATGAAATGAGTATGTATGTGTGTGCGTTATTCTGTAAGTTATTATGCCATGAAATTAAACAAAATATATTCCCAAAGAAATTGGAATAATGATCTTTCATAGTTGTGTATAGTCATGTAAAGGGGAAAAGATCTGGAACAGAAAAACTCATGTTCCTGTATTCATCAGTTATAATAACTATTCACTGGTAAATCAAAAGCTTCAGGCAAAAATAATTTTACGGTGTGTCACTACCTTTCTTTAATCTTTAGAGCAGCACTGAATATTCCTATCTGCCTACAGGTATGTTTTCAGTGTTGTTTACTTTTCCATGAGAACAATACTGCTTTTCTCTATTTATGCTTTTTTTGATACGATGGTGATCATTATTCTAACAATATCAAATCTCTATGTCAGAAGATTTGTAGTGTCAGAATTCAAGGTGTGTATGCATATGCATTATGTCACAGTCACTACTGGCATTTTCTGCTTGTGCCCTCTCCCTCAGGACTCCCCTCACATTGAGTGTGCAGAATAGACTATGCCAGCACGATGACAAGCTATTAATTATTTTAGTTTATTTTAATTGTTCAATGTATAGCCTTAAGCCTTGTTTATTATCAGTATTCAACTCTTGTTCTTACAACATCAATTTTCTGTTGACTATACTAGGGTGCTTATCACTACAATGTTCGAATACTTCACATACATGAATATATTTCTCTTTGCAATAACCCTGGGAAACAATGGGGGTATTACCTCCATTTTATGGGTAGTG
Organism: Neomorphus geoffroyi; assembly: GCA_033558235.1. Lineage (NCBI taxonomy): Eukaryota > Metazoa > Chordata > Aves > Cuculiformes > Neomorphidae > Neomorphus > Neomorphus geoffroyi. The sequence continues at coordinate 6,128,267 of JAUMJM010000045.1, read as the reverse complement.
ATTTCAGGTACATACAAATTAAGTGAAAAATACATGCTACACTTGGGCATCTAATTTGAACTGTTCAACGCCTGATGTTTTTCAGAATGTTTCAAACATTTTGGAGCGATATAGTAAGAAGAATCGCTCTCACTGACTTTAAAGTGCAGCTCTGTAGGTTTATAAAAAGGGAAAATAAGAAGTGAAATTACGTGGCATCAGTTGGTTCTGAGCAGTTTCTAAGATCTGTATTCAATATAAAGATATAAAGATTTACCCTACTTGAGCTGAAGAACTTTTGATAGCAGTAGCAAGCTATCAGCTTCTCTTTGAAACCAACACTGAAAGGAAAAGAAATCCATGTACTGCTGTTGGGTTTCACAAATGTTAACTGACAGCTTCTTTTCTTTTTTTTTAACTCTCTTCCTTGAAGTTGATTTCTTTCCTTGGTCTGGTCTCCGTTGCTTTCTTTCCAAGGCTGAGCTTTGCCCCAGAGGTTTTCTCCTACTTAATTTCTTCTTTCTGGGATTTCCATTCAAATTCTAGTCATCTTACCACAGCAGCCTTCAAGAGATCTGATCTCAGTGTTCCTGCTCAAACCAGCCTCATGTGTTTCCCTCTTCTCTCCTTTTGTGTTTTGGTCTGTTTTAATGATTCAGGCTTGCTTCTTGTTTCAAACTATTTCCTTCATCTGCTTTCTGTCCAAGTGGTCTCATCTTGGCCTCTGTCTTGTGTAGCAGTTAAATCAGCTGTCTGTCTTCTCCATCACGCTTAAGTGCCATCACGCAGAGGTCTTTAGGAGCGGAGGAGGAGGAAACCTCTGGCTCACAAACTCATTCTCTTGCCCTGTCCTTGCTGGATGAGTACATGTAGCAGCGAGAGCAGAGACCTGACTGCTGTAGCCCTGGGCTGAAGTCTTCTCAGCCTCTCTACAATGTTGTGCCAGCACTTTCTGGTCACCCAGAGGCCTCTGAGGATTTGCGTGCATTCGGTTTGGATGCAAGACTGACATAAAGGCTAATGCTATGACAATTTGCAGCTCTCTTGTTCCAGCAGCAGCTAGAGGCCCTGGAGCCTTTTAGAGGAAAAGTCTCCAGCAACATATGTAAAACACTTTGTCCCTAACATCATCCTCAGAGATGTCTGGGTGAATCTGAATAACCCTCCCCGCTTCCCTGAACACCCTGAGGTAGGGACCTGGTAGGAGGGGTTCATTCAAAGTGGTTAACATTTCGGAGAAAACAACCAGATGTCCTAGTGCAGCAAGGAATGTTTGAAAACGATTGGGTGACTAGCTAAGTGATATAGCAGCTTCCGACATCTTTTCCCTGAAAATGCTGCTTTCAAAAATAATCCAGTTTTTGAAGTTCTGTAACATTAGCGATCTGTGCCCTACTCTCCTCCCCTTCCTGCTAATTTATTCTGCAACTCTTTTTCCACCAAAATTTCTAGTATAATCCCTGTTACATGGACCTAATTGGACTCACATTTCTGTTTTGATAAAAAAGATGGATTCGTGTCCTCTAAGTTACCTATACACATGCGTGTGTATTTCCATTCGTGAGTTTAGGCGTATCTCATCATGGAGTCAAAAGACAGGTATCTCTCTCTACCCACCAATTGAGAACTGAATTCTACAAAGCTTTTATACCTTGCCTTGCTGAAAACCTTTGTTCAAAGATACTCAGTTGATGTTCTAAATGAAGTGGGATGAAAGTTGTGAAGAAAGACGCTGTCCTGTTTTTTCATAAGATTTTTTTTCTTCTATGGAAGGCTGTATATTTGATATATCCAATATAAAATGTGATGGTAACAGATGTAAAGTTTTTGTTAAGTTTTCAAAGGGTATTTATTTGTATTTCAATGCATACCTGGAGTTGCCCATTATAGAATTTAGGCTTCTTTATGATCTACTACTTTTGTAAGTTTTTTAGGCTTTCTTAAAATAGCATTGTCATTCCTACATCGCCATATGTATGCAGTTACCATGCTACCTTGGCATTTCACTGGCAAGCTGGCAAGCTTTGCTTTCTTTTGCCATTCTGCTTGCTTCAGCAAAGGAGCTGTGGCTGCTCATGTGTTTACAGACCCCAGATGGTCAGCTCTGGGACGAGTGTCTCCAGGAGCAGCTGGACAGCTGTTGTCCTTCTTAGGATTTACAGGTAGATTTTCCCTCTGGGAGTGGTGCAAGTTTTGCTGTTTGGCATTTTGTCCTGCTTGTCTGATTTGGATTTGAAAGGATATGTTTGCAGGGTGTGTAAATTCTGGAGGTTAAGTCCTTGACGTAGCAGCTTGAAAGAACTGTATTCAGAAGGTGTTTAGGCTTGCTTTGTGAAACATACATTGGCGACTGTAATTTCTGCATGCAGTACATAATAATTTATTGACAGTATTAAAAATATATGTGTGCACACATAGAGATGTCAACTCAGTAAAAAATGTGATGGATAGCTTGAGAGGCTTTTAATTTAAAGGTAAGGTGATGGTTTCAGCTATGTAGTGATTATCACATGCTGTAATTTGAATTTTTAAAAAATAGCCAGTGAAGAGTCGTATTGCAGTGTACTGTATGCGTATCTGTTACTTGAAATATTCCACCAGCCTAAACACATTTACCCAACAGTCACTTTGATTGTATACCAAATAATTCAACTGCTTTGCTGGAGAGTTACACCAAACCCTGCCCAGTATCTCTTTGTTTCTGAATTTGATATTATCCAAAGTTTACTGAAGAGTTCGATTTTATTAATGGGTGTGGATGACACACATAATCTAATGAGGGAGAATGAAGCATTCTTTTGGATTGAAAAATAAAATATTCTAAAGAACCTGTCCTAACGTTCTGGGGGGCAGGGAGGGAAGGAAAAAAATAAAGTCCATTCCTGGTAGAATCAACTTTAGGAGCACTGAGAAGAATGGTATTTTATAAAAGAATGCAGTAGTCTGACTTTTAATTTCTATTGCTAAGACATCTGGACTTACCTGTAGTTCTGTTGTAGCCTGTCTCGCCCTGGTTCCATTTTGAAATTGGGATTCATCCAAATAGGTTTTTCCATCCAGCATCATACTTAAGTTGCAAGAAATGTTATGCACTAATCCATTTGTATGTACATTGATGTCCTTGGAAAAGATGCATTTAATGAATAGAAATGTAATTATTCCCAAGAGTACAAGTATTTTTTTATACTGCTGGCTGTGCTTCCTATAGAAAGTACCATTTTTGCTAATTATTTCTTTAAAGTTAATACTTCCCATTAGCTTGAATTATTTATGAAATAAAGCATATGCTACCACTTAGTGACCAGACAAATGGAGAAAACATCTTTCATCTTCAATTTTATTGGTTGAGTTATGTTCTTGGAAAGTGAAAATCCCACATTCTCAGTGTTATGTGCTTACTAAAAGCTACAAACTCGTACTGTAATGAACAAATGGTTTTGCTTCTGCAGATTTTAGCACACTTCTAAAAGGCCAAGCTAGGGTTCACCTCAAGAATTCCACAGTTACTTAGCACACAGCCATGGTCCCAGTGGGATAATTAGAGACCCATAGCCACTCTTGCTCCTTTGAAGAGCAACGCTATATTCTACTCCTGTTTGGTTTTTTCTCTCCTCCACCTCTATGGTTTGAGAAAGGAAGTAGCTCCTCTTTGTATTTCTGTTCTCTTTGTATTTTCTGTACTTTCTTTGTGCTTCCTTCCTCTCCCGCACACTTTGTTGAGATAAGAAAGGCTCTCCTATTTCACACCTGTGTTTTGTTTACGGTTTTAAACTTCGTTTCCTGATATTTTTCCTCAAGAGGAATGTAGTTTCTGAACATACAAAAGTGAGCTCTGCTGTCTTTTTGTTCCTCTAGAATATGAAACCGGAAATTATCAGCTGTAACACCTTCCACCTGACCTGCTTTGCAGCTTCCTGAGTTAGCATGGTTTTGGTGGCCCTTAAGTTTTTTCAGATTATACTTTTTGTTCTGTTTTCCAGGCTGCTGAAATATGTTATAAAAGATATATTATAAGAAGTATTCAATATACTGTTCTTATGGAGCTCAAGGGTCTTTAGATCACTTTGAGATGTTCCTAGAGGTCACACGCGATGTGTTAGTAACACCAGGGAAGGGCAGATGAGGCTACCACCAAACCTATCTACACCACCCTCATTAGTTTAAGGAGTTTGTGGCAGTTAAAGCAACAGGTCTGGAGGATTAGGGGGTACGGGGTGGGCTCCATAAATAGAAGCAAAATTTCTGCAGTCTTTCTCTACCTGAGGGTTTTTCGCATGCCATTTAAGTACAAGAAACACAGTATTCCAGTCCTGGCATAGACACAGTTCTGTAATATGTTATGATCCACTGGAGCTGGAAATGCTTGGGTTTTTAACTTCCACAGGAGAAAACTGACTGGCTTCCACGTTAATTGGTGAGAAGATATTTGACTTGAGAAAGTCTGATGGTCTTCACTAAGAGCCATACATTTTGATTATAAACCAGATTAAAGTCTTTTAAAGCAATAAAAATTAATCATTGAAAAGCCTAATTTATTAGAAGATTAGTTAGTATCACTTGGATACTAACTTTAAATACTACTGTTCTGTATTTGTAAATAGGAAAAACATCATTTAGAAAATAAGACTGGTTTGTGTTACTAAACTGTCATTTCAAAAATTGTCACCAGACATATAATTGCTTTCACTTACACCACTCTTTCTGTTGTGAGTTCCATTTTGAAATGCAATCCTGTATAGATAAAAGAAAGATAAATTGAATTCACATTTTATGAACAGCTTGATCTTCCTACCCCTTCTATGCTCACCATGCACAAACTACTCTTTAGTTAAGCTATAGTTTAAATGGCTTTGTTATATAAAAGCCATTTTTAAACAATTGTGATGGCACTTTCAATTCTGTTGTTGCAATGGAGCTGAGCAATCATTGTGTTTGTATTACTGGAATATGCTTTTAGATATGTATGAAACGGTAAATAGCTGGGAACTGCCTCAGAATATTAGTTCATACTTGAACATACTTTTAATCTATTTTCATTAATTTTTTTCTTGACAGTTCTTTACTTGGACGTCTCCACTGTTGTGCTATTAGCATTAAAGGAAGAATTAAGGATAGTTGGTGGCAAATTTTGCAGTATCCCACTGAAATCTTTTAAATAATCAAATTGCTTACTTTGTATATATATAATGGCTTGAAGCCATTGACACAGAAGTGTTGTACTGGCCTCAGCTTAGCTTTGGGTGGCTGTGGTTAACCCACAAGCAGCACAGTTGTGTGTCCGTGCCTGCTCTGGGTCCCAAACATACATTTCACTGGCACGTTGGATTGGCTACGTGCTGCGTGGAGGGTTGTGGAGATGTGTCCTGACAATGTGACAGACGAAACAGGGACAATGAACAGTCAAACCGAGATGCACATTAAAGGTGAGAGAGAGAGAGAGAGATGAGGAGTACCCAGAAAGAAACTGTGGTGTAAAGAAGAAGGGGCAGGGGGAAATAGAGAGACTCCTGGGGAAAGAAAAAAAAAAAAGGTGTAAAAGGCGTACATGCAGTCTCTGTCATTGTGGAAAGAGGTTGCTATGAGAAACCAGTGGGAATAGTGTGGAGCTTGTGGAAGCCAGCCTTAAAAAGAACAATGATGATACTGAAATATTGTAGGAAATAACACTTTGAATCCCAGATCCACTCTTTTTTCATTGATGAAACATATAGGAAATATTTTTATTCCACCCAGCATTCACCAGCTGGTGAAGGCAGTCCCACCAAATACCTTACTTAAGACTGAGCTGACACCTGTCTGAACACTCACAAGAATATTCACAATGTAATACATTATTAACTTGGTTCTCACAGGACATCTTTCCAAATGAATGAAAGGTCAGGACATGAGAATATCTTGCTGCATTAGAAAGTACATTACCCGGATTTTGCTGTTCCACAATTCTAGAGTGAAATGGTTACTAGGGGATCTTGGCATTTAAGTGCCCCTAATTAGCCATCTGGGTTCCTAGCAGAAAACCGCAGTTGGCACTAATGGGTGTCCTGGTTGTTGGTGTCAGCTGAAGGCCGGCCCAGAGTGGAGCGTGGAAAGCATTAACCATACGCTCACCGAAGAGGCGGTTGCAGAGTTGTTCAGCCAGAGGTAGAGCTGAGGCGCCAGGGCCGCCAGCCCCATCCTTTCTGAAGCACCGCAGACTCCACAAAGAAGTCTGCAAAACTGATGTTTAAAGACAACATATTAACAGGAGTGATGTCTGCAATGTTTATTCTTTCTTTAAGACATATGACTTAAGCGCTGTCACTGAATTTGACAGAAGATAGAGCCTATTTCAAACTGAAAATACAATGCATTGGTTTGTATTTGGGGAAGGTGGAAAAAATGGCTGATTCATAACATTACCAATTTTGTGCGTTCTGTTACTATTGTAAGAGATTTTTTCCCTGCCTGGCTGTTTGCCCAGAATGACAAGAATACATAGTGAGATGATTAAATAAAAAGAAATCTTCTTATTTTAAAATACTTGTTTATGAAACCATTTCTACACATGGGTCCCGTCTTAGCAGCTCACACTCAAAGCTGCAATTGACTTCAGGGAGTGTTCTGCTGGCAGGAAACACTTACAGGGTAGAGTCTCCTATTTCCTTGTCTATTTGCATAGGGAATGGGGTAGCAGAGGAGAGTCAGGAGAAAAAGTAAAGGAATGTGTAACTTCCCTTTTGTCAGCCTTTATTCCACAGATAGTCCATGGCTCAACAAAATTAAGTTGTTTGGAGTTTTTTTCTTATGTAAACTTTACTTGAAATGGAACCACTAAATACATTAATATCTGCCAGCTGACTGTTATGCTTTTTCTTCAATTATATTTTTTAAACTCCTTGTTGACTACTGTAGGCATGATTAGGAGGCAGATCATATCTGTTTGCAGGTTTCTGAGTGGAAGCACTGGGGAAGTGGTTTGAGGTGGGAGGGGTGCTCTACCTCATGTTACCCTAAAGCTGTTCTTTCGTTGCTTATAAAATGCACTTACACCATAGATCACGCTAACTGCCACAACCCTGCTGTCTCCTTGGTTTTAGCCTAGTGTCCCTGTCACAGTATCACAGTATCACAAGGCTGGAAAAGACCTTTGAGATCATCAAGTCCAGCCTATGACCCAAACCCAACACCTACTCATCATCTAAACCACGGCACTAAGTGCCTCATCCAATCTCCCTTTAAACACCTCCAGGGACGGTGACTCTACCACCTCCCCAGTGGTTATAACTCCTGTCCTCCTCTCAGGAATCAGAGCTGACCGACACAAAAAATATTCAATTCTTTTGCTAGATTAGTTCTCGGTGCAGATCCCTGAACTAGTTTATGATGCAATCACACAGTGGAGCCAGGCCAGGTGAAGTAACCAGAGATGGGAGCGAGTGCAGAATTATGACTTCTCTGAGTTACATTAACTTAAATTGCCAGACGGCTACATCTTCAATATTAAGGTGAGGGAAAGGTATAATAGCTTAAGCTGAGTCACCAACTTCTTTTTCTCACATTAAATTAGTTTACAGCATCCAGCTTGTTTGCAGGTATATTAAATGCCATGTGATAGCTGACCTCATGTTGAAGACCTGCTGATGGATGATGAAAAGTTGGCAGGATTTAAAAAAAAATAGTTGTAGCAACATGCACTGATAAAATCACGTCTGGAAAGCCTACTAGATTTTATTTTCAACAAGTTTTGATTTGCATTTAATTGTTTTGATGAGTATCTCAATATATTTGTAATTAAGCACAGCTAATGGAACTGTAAACACTTGCATCACAGGAAGATTTGACTGTCTCAATAGATTTTCGAAGTATCAAAGGCTACAAGCTCAATTTTGGAACATTAATCTTGACTGCACGTTGCCAATACAGATGATTCTGTTCATGGTAATATATTTCGATTCAAATAGGGTGGCTGAAGCTCATGCAAACCCTTCAGGCTTGACCGTGCTCCTTACTAATAAGCTACAAGCAAGGAAGCTTCTTTTTAACTGTAGCTTACCCTAAAAAAGATTTTTCACACTGCTGTTACCATTTCTCAGATCAGCTGGATCTGAAAAATCAGTCTAGATTCTATTTGGTTTTGAGATGTGTAGAGAGGGAGGATGTAGCCCTAATATGCTTTGTCTTGTCGTGGAAGTTGGTCTTTGCATTTGTAAGTTCAAGGCCTGTTTGTCGTGCTTATTCTCATGTAAGTTTATTTTTCATTACCTACCTTTTTTTTGTCTTATGTTCAATAGTTACTTTTATTGATGCTCTCTTCTTTTCTCCTCCCCATATTCACATTATCGCCGCGTGCTTGGAAATGGCCGCTGGAGGTTGACTGCTTGGTACCAGTTCCCCCTGTATCCCTAAGAGAGTTTCCGGACACTGAGCAGCTGCCGACTGTTGCCTCACTAGTGATTTCAGATATATAAGTATGTTTTACCGAATACTACTTCTCTGATGCTTCATTCCAGATTCAGGGGTTTATTTTTGCAAGTGAAATAAGCTTCCATAAAAGCTCTACTCTTCAGAAATAATCGTGTAGCTTAGAGTATCTGACACATCGATGGATGTTATGCAGCTCCTGTGTCCTGGCTATAGTTTTTGCAATATTTGTCACAGAGAAATTATCTAAGTAGAGAAACCTTTATATTTTCCTCTGAGTGATCAGAGCCATGCAGCTGCGCCTGGCGGACTCTGGAAGAGCTGATATGTAATGTAAACAAGTCTCAGGAAGATGGGGATGATCTCTGTGACTTTTCACTACCATGAGAGAGCCTCAAGATTAACTGGCAGAAGGTCTCTGTTCTACAGAGGTATTTTAAAAGGTCAGCTGGGAAAAATATCTCCCCTTATCTCTGAGAATACATATAAATATCCTGTAAGCTTGTTCCCAGTTAAATTGATGATAAAAGAACAGCAGATTTGGTTGAGTGACTTGGTCCATGTCCTGTCCTTTCAATAATATAATTGTAAAGTAACCATATTCCATTGCAAATTTATTTCTCATCTAGATGGAGACAGAGGTCTTGGTCATCTTATTGAGGGTACTCTTAACAATTCAACCCTACAGCTTTCTATATTTCTGCTTTTTTTTCTTTCAAGGTTCACAAAATCCCACACCGGATGCCTGGCTGAGTAAGGCCTCTGCCTTGCTGATGGCAATCCCGTTGGATGTCACTCAGCAGTTAGGCAAAGTCAGCACAGCTGGAAGTTTAATTTGCATTATTTTCTTCTGCGTGTTTGTGCACAGTGGTCTTTTAAATCCTTAACAATAGACAATATAGGAAAATCTATCCCATTAGGTTTTGCGGTTCCATTAATGTATTTTGAAACCTCATTTCTTTTTGTAGCAACTGATTCAAAAATATGTTGGAATTGACTCCTAAAAAGATCTTAGATTAATATTTTTCTTAACATATCTGCTAAATAAAAATATCTAACAAGTCTGTCACGGCACATGAAGGATGATACAATACAATTTGCTACAGTAGAAGATCGGATTGTAGAAGTCATCTCCTCTCTCCAGCTGTGTTCATAAACCTCTGTTATTCTTCTGGGGTTTTTTCTTCCCTGGAAACTTGTGTATTTGGGATGAGCAGCTTCAGTACTGGAGTCTACTTTGAACAGTAATGTTCAGCAAAAAAATGTGATTCTCATAAGAGAGCCTAGAAATGACTTCCTGAGGCAGTATTACTAGCACTGGTGTGAACTTCCCAAGACTGTATAACCCCACTTATTTCAGCACCCCAAAATTACTGTTAGCTGCGTTATAATCCATTCTTTTATCTAGTCCTGCTTTCTTTAATTTCTTTGTGCTTGTTTTGTTTGGGGTTTTGGTGAGAAGCTGGAATTGAGGAGTCTGTTAAACATTCCCTCTGCAGTCCCCAAAGCACGTGTGGGAGTGAGGGGAGCTAACACGGGTTTTACTGGTGTGACTGTGCTGGGAGCACCGCCAGCTCTTCCCTTACCTCGGCTGAACGTGATGAGAGGGAGATCCATCTCCCATAGAAGCATGGAACCATCTCTGATCTCTGTGTGTCCAGATATGTACATAGGTACCTCAGATACAAGGATTATGCTATGGCAAAGCAAATCTTACCCATAACAAGAAAGTTACCTCGAACCTTATTAATGAACATCATGGAAAAAATGCATATTAAATTCAAGAGTCAGTTTAAAATGTCAGACAAGGATTTTTCATGATATTTACTGATGCAAGCTTTACTTTATGACTGTGAAGTGACAGAAAGGGTAATTAAAGGTAAAGCTGTAAAAACATCGGTGACTATCATATCGTAAGAGGAAAACTGGGGCTTCAAAATGGGAAATCTTAGCCATCAAATCTGACTTACAGCTGATAATGTAACAGGTTTACTGGTATTATTAATTTTTATGTTACAACATATACATTTACCTATTAACTCTTCCCATGTAGGATCTTTTTCCTTATTCCATCAGTCCCTGCAGAGTTGAGCACATGTATTTGATGTTTTCAATTGAGTTGTATTTTCTTTATGATGTTAGAAGATTCTAAAACAAAGAAGGCAAATAACTTTGGGTTTGCTTACAAGTAAGTATCTGCTTTAATTAAGGTGAATGAGAATAATTACCTGCAGTAGTGAAAGGAACTGATATAGTCTATAAAGGATCACTTGGAAAAATAAGTAGAAGTGCTTCAGGACATAAAACAACAGCCAGGAAAGTCTGTTGTTTATGGAGAGGAAGGAGATGAAAAGGATTTTTAACGGAGAGTTTTCCTCTCAGTGAAGAAAAATTGATAGCCTCAAACTATCCCCAGTTAGTCTGAAACTTGGTTCAATATTAAAATTGCAGTTTTCCCATTGTCACGTTTAAGTATAGATAATGACCATTGCCAGCTCTGGTTTCCTTTGGGAAAGAAGCTACATCAGCACTTGTATTTGCGGATCTCTGTTACAAATCAATATTCTAGAAACCATAAGTACAATACACTTTTAGCTTTCAAGAAAACAATTCTTCCAGATCAGTTGTGATTTTAAAATGTGAATACGTATGAGTGCCACAGCTGAAATGGACAAAAAGTCAGAAATTAAGTTCAAATGCTAAATCTGTACCAAATTGTCCCTTTAAATGATTTCTTTCCTATAAAATCAAATATTGTCAGATGTGAGTTACTGTTATTCGTCATACAATATCAGCTTTAGCTGCAATTAATGTCTTTTCATTCTGTTTCACAGTCCTGAATTCATAAATGTATCTATTCCTATTGATTTTTCACATAAAAATCTGTTATTTTTTGTGTCAATTAGACATTATATAAAGTATCGCCTCTCATCTCACATTAAATCTTTTCCCCTTAGAGTTAAAATATAACAGAAACCGCACACCTTTTGGAATGCCTCTTATATTCTGCTGCAGACTTAGATTTTTTTGTGAACTCTCACAAAGTTGGGTTTTTTTTCCTTGGTTGATTTATGGAGCTCTGAGTTTCATAAAGATTACCTTTCATATCTTTTGCTGGTGTTTCTAAATCCTGTTGCTAAAAATCAGAGCAAGATTGAATGGAGGGTTTGTCAACAATTTAATTATCGCATCCGTACCACGTGGATGTATCCAGAGTGCTATTTTCTAGGTGGAGTGTGTGTGCATGTGATTAATAGATATATTTATGCTATATGGGTACAGAGGTTGAAACTAGACTTGGACTGAGAAATAGATTGAGGGATGGGTCTTCTCACAGCATGATAAGTGTTTTACGTTGTTCACTGTCATCAACTAGTGTTTCTGTAGCCGTCTTCTGTCCACATGTTCTAGAACTGACTGCATGTGTCTGTGCATTTATCTCTTACAGTATCATAAACCTTACCTGTAGGCAGTAGCACCTCCTGGTAGTCAGCAGAAAGAGCCAATGAACCATGTTTATTTCTACATTGTGTGCCTTTATTTTGATGCATCACTGTTTGTGATCCTGTTTATTCCTACAGTATGTTTGTAAACCCTGATGAAATTATGTCTTTGTTAAAATGTAACTTTTTACAACAAATCTTTTCTAAATGAAACGTGGAAATTCTTCCTCCGTCCATGGGGTGACCCTTTCTTTTAAACACATCTTCCTTGTTTGTCCTTTGTTAAAGGGCGATAGAAGTGAGTTTGTGTTCATTGTGAAACTTGTTTCTTACAGAATTTGCTTTTATTCTATCTTGTACAATATTAAGCAAAATTATATTTAGTTATTCTGAACATGTTTTAATTGATAAGCTGAGTTGTACTGCATGCAAATATATTTTGTGCTGCATAAATGCTCTCTGCGTGTCAGTAATGGCAGTTTGGTATGGTTTGTTCTTACAAAGCAGTGATATTGAAAGGATTAAGGTTTTCTGCATCATTTTTCTGATAAATACTATATAAGACAATAGTAATTTGAACTATAATCATGTTTAGGGGATTGCTAATTAGAACGCTGAAAAAATTGACAATCGAAGCAATTTTTTTTTAAAAAAGGTAAAATTAGCAACATATAGCTAATTATGTTAATTGTGTTTCTGTTCAAGAGGATATTAAGATTTTGAAACAAAGCAGAACTAAGAATTAAGACTCAACTATTTCCTGAACATACTTACTGCACAAATCCATTTAGAATTATTAGAAAATCTGAATGTAAAGCTGGAAGACACAGAGTTCTCTAGATCCTATCTAGAGATTATATTTTATCTGATCTATAGAAGCTGGGAAGAATCCTTCAGGCTGTGCTGTACTATGAATATTGGTCAGAAGAGGTTGGCATGCGTTGAACCTGGATAAGAGACACATCCATGTTTGGTTGTCTGGCTTTTCTTTGTGTTCAAGATGCTGAAAAGTGTGAGTTCTAAAGTGAATTCCAGAGATGTTGTCGTTAGCAACAATAAATGAGCATTTTCAGGAGCAGTACTTCTATAGCATCAGTAATTTTGTTGAAAAAGCAAGTGTTTAAAAGAGATAAAGTAAATTAGCTTGGGCGGTTTTTTAGAGTAGTTTTTTTGGAAATGGCTCACTGATGACACAGAAGTAATAAGTAGTGGTATTCAGTTTGTCCAAGTCAGCTCTGTAGAAAGAAGGCTCTCTAGTTTAGTTAGGAACCAGTTAAGTTGAAATTTTGAGCATGTTCAATTCCCTATCAGTGAGGTGAGAGAAAAACATTGTCAGCCTCTTTACATCCAGCTGAGGCCAGGTGTTCTGCATTAACCTGTAAAGAGAGCTATTAGTGCCAATTATGATTTGAAAAGAAATATTAAAATCTGCTGGAACACAGTTTGTCACCCATACTATTTTTGTGGGGTTTAGTGCTTTAGCTTCTTTATTTAGGCATCTGTTATCATTTTGTCTTGGTAACTGTAGGGCCTTAAGGTGATGTTTGCATCCAGCGGGTTAGATACGTGGAGAGACAAGACTGTGGATGACAATGAGGAAACAGAAACTCGAGTTAGATTGAATTTAATCACCTTATTTCACTTAACTCTGTGTTTTATTACATATCTAAAGGGTATAAGGTCTATTGCAAACCTCACAGATAACAGGGAAGCTGGAGTCCTCTCTCTTGCAGTGGAATATCTGTACATCGATACAGCAGGTGGGGAATTAGAGATTGCTGTGGGGAGAGTACTTAGCAGAATGGTAAGTCTTCTGATAAGCCAGTTTTAGATTCAAGACAAAACCTTACTAGATTTATACTTTGACAACACACTTTATGCTGAGGATTTTCTGACAGTTTGCAATACCTTGTGCTTATCCCATTTTTAACATGGAATTGTGTTATTTGTGTCACTGGTCGCATGTTTTTCCATGACACTCAAGTGCAAGTCAGTTTCTTTCTTTGCTGGTCATATTGCTCAGATACTTAAATAAAATGCTATTTATAGTGCATGGCTGTGCCATCAAATTTACTTCTATTGTCTGTGCTATTTTAGTATGCTTACATGTGAGCTCAAGGCAAGCTAATACTGATCATATCCTCAGCAGTGTGCTTAAAATTTATGAGAGTCCCTCTATACCTCCACAGAAGCCCGTGCTTCTGCAGTCATCGTGGTGTTCCTCATAGGTCTCCATCCTCTAATAACCTTCTTCCGTTGCCGGAGTGCTCTTCTCTGCCCGACGAAAGCTGGGTTTGGGACATAAGCATGCTATGTGGCATCTTTAGGCATCTGCATTTGCCAAATTATGCACAAACTGATAAAAGAAGTTTTTATCTGGTATCACTTCATGTGAGAAAACCTCTACGCATGGTAATGCAAGCACTGGCACACTGTTTTGATCAGTTAGATGCAGCTTCTGCTCAGCTGTTCAGAAAGCTTCAGAATCTTTGACACTGGGACTCTCTGGGTGCTGTTGATCTCACGTCTCATGTCTCACTTTCCACTTTTGTCAGGAAATTTTGCTACTTCAAGGATCTGCTGGCAAGAACTCGTTTTAAGTATGTGAAATCAAATTATTGGCTTTTCATCTTTCTCTACCCCATGAGGCAAAAGGTGGTGAATTCTAAATAAAACAGAATAAGATATTTGTAGTGTTTATGTATCTCCTAATAGGCATAGTTATCTAACAGCTTTCTTAGGTTCTTCTGTTATTAATGTAATGGAAACTCAGTCAAATAAAATACATTATTTGCATTTCTGACCAGTTTTTTTCCTCTCATGATGATTCTGAGACATAGGTGCTCAAGAAAATCTGAAGTGCCATGAGTACCTTTGCATTTATGTGAAGTGACACTTTGACTTTCAAGGAAAGCTAAGTACATTTAATATCGATATCAGCCTTATATCTGCTTCATAGTGTGATCCCTTACAGAACAGTAATGCAGAAAGTAGTTGAACGGTAAAGTTTGTTTTGTATTAATATTTAATATGATACCAAAAGCACTTAAAGGAGTTAGGGATGTGTTTTCTATTAGAAACGGTTTCTTTGTTGCACTGAGCAATTACTACCTAGTGAAATGAAACTAAGAAGTTTGTTCTAGTATCATTCAGTTTTAAAAATGGTTCTGCTGGGAAAGCTTTTGTTTTAGTTTCTGTTTTTAAGGATGTTTTTTCAGAGTCAATCAAAAAGTAACTTCCTTGATGTTAAACACAAGGGTACAAATTAAGGCTAATAAACTGATATTGAGTGAGTCAGAGCAGTGCTGATAAATGGGAATGCTTTGGGGAGCATTCTGCAGCTCTTAGCTGTGGAAGAACTGTACAACTTTCTAAAGAAAATAATCAAATCAATGAAGCATCAATTATTAATGTTCTGTATTGCCAGAAAATTGGAAGAGCTAAAAGAAAATCAGTATGTTGCTGCAATCCCAGAGAATGATGAGTACACCCAAGGTTCTTCTAAAATGTGGGCCAGTCTGCAAGCAGAGCCTTCCCCAATTTTGCCAGCTCTCCTAGGAGCATTTGGGGAAGCAATGCTGACAGATGATCTGAGGATTTCGGCTTTCTTTTCAAGTGAAATAATGTTCCTCTTGGTCGTGAGGAAGCATGAAATGATTCTCATCGGGAGTAAAGCAACTCGCAGAGAAATGGATAAAAGGGTTTAAGGAAATCTCATAATTTAGAATTTCTCGTGTTTTCTGAGGCTTTTTTCATTATTTCTACACAATTGGATCATAAATATTGCTTGCGTTCCTACGTGATGTTCAGTGCCTGGTTGATAGAGGCCATTGACTTCTTTGGATTTGACTTTACAGCTGGGCAGCAGCTCCAGCCCCCTCCTGGTACAGCAGGGAGCTGCCCCGCTTATTGCTATGCACTGCTGTTGCCAGTAGCTCTTCTTTATGCACAAATCAGTTGCTCAGTGATTGATGGACTTTCCAGGGGTAGAAAAAGTAGGTGTAATGTTTGAAGTAGTCACCTCCATGCTGGTGTCCTCTCCCATATAGTACCTGTGGCTGAGGTGGCCGAACAGTGCCATATATTGAAGTAAGTCACAAAGTAAGTTATTATGAATTACTGCAAGCTGTGCAGCGTCTTCATGTGCCAGTGAAACACTTCTGTTTCTCTATTTCTGCCTGCCACCTCGCCTTGCTTCTAGGAATTTTCTCTTTCAATTCCTAGAGAATTTTCTTTTCCTAAACTTTCAAACTTGCTAAAATATTTTAAACTCAGAAATTGAAATGAACATGTTCATTCATAAGTGAACTCCTCGGAGTTTCCTTGGTGTTCTGCTGTGTAAGTTCTTAGATCTATGTGTTGATGCTCTACAGAACATTACTTTGACCATTAGCAGATAAGTAAGATCTGGATGCTAACTGCAGGCCATACGGTTTGGGTGTGCTCCTCTAGAGTAACACCATCAACATCAATGGAGTAATTCCTTTTGAGTCCAGCTGAGAATCTATTTTTTCACTCCAGTTCTTAACGCAGAGGATGTCTTCCATACAGCTGGAATAGTGTTTCATGCTGGTGCTTAGATCTCTTGATTTTTAAGGAGGTATTTTTTATGTTTTCAATTGTCTTTTAATAAGTTTTGTTGTGTTGCACAGCATAACAGGTGGGATGATGGTGTGAGTGCTTTATATACTAATTTTGTCAGCAATGTAATAATATTTTGCAGCACTGCTTTATGTGTCTAGTGGTGATATTGATTGGCATCCATTAGTTTTAAATATTGATAAGAAATTATTCATTTATTTAATGCATAATTTCTGTCAGCTTGATTTGGCTATGAAAAGAGCTGATCTATTAACTCCAGCCACAATATTTACGGATAAAATCCTTCAGCTTTAAAATTAAAAATAATTAGCTGTTGTCACAGTACTAATTATTGTACATACAGTATCAGCAGGACTATAATCTATCTGTCCAATATGCATTCTACTCAAATTGCATTAATCATAACTTGCTTAAATGTTAGCAAATGACTCTACAAAGTGCTAGCAGTAGCAATTCTTGCAGTCTAGAAATAATGAAGATGTAAATCACTTCTACACATCATTGCCATAATATTCATATGATAAAATATGAAACTGCTGCATCCACTTTTATACTAATTTTTAAGAGCTTTACTCTTTGTGATGGCAGCATGGTATAGTACCTCAGTTTATTTCCAGCAGCGTAGGGCTGTGTCATAGTCAATTGAATTTAGATTTACTCTTTGAAACTAGTCATGAAAGTCAATACTGGTCAAGCATGCTCTAAATTCAAACTAACATTGTAGACTGTGAACATGATGCTTGACATTAGCATAGATGCTGAGTAGAATTTATCCTATGAAATTCTACATGTCGCATGTAGTAGTTGTCAGGTTTTAGTGTGAATATTTTATTTTCACTTAATGCAAATAGTTACGGTTTGCTCACTCCGACAGGGGTATGCAATTTTACATGGCAGTGTGTGGCTTCAGGACTTTATTTTGCGTGTGCTTGTTTATGTTATGCAGTTTGCTTGATTGTTATTCTGCTTTCTTTCGGTTCAAGTCTATATTCCTTTGCATGTTATCAGTACTACCTGCAACATTTTGTGATCAGCTCAAAAGCAAACACTCCTGCAAGCTTTAATGTTGGAAGGGGTAAGCATAGTTTACTGAAGAAACCACCAGCTCGAAGCCTCTATTCATATTTTTTCCTGTGGGAAAGCGCTGTAAAACTATTTTCTTGCCATGCACGTTTCATTTCAGAAGCTTCTAACTGTTGCAGCAGTGATAAACCCGAGCAGCAGCACCAGAAGTTGAGTCATGGTACCCGCGGGGGAAAGGCAGGAAGAATGAAGCTGAACTGGTTTCTTTAACTCCTGAGCTTTATTGTTGTTTTTTTTTTTCAAATGCAATTTATATGTTAAATTACCAATCTAGGCTATAAATTCCCATACAGAATTTAGTAAATATTCAGAAAACAGATACTCTTCCAAGATGAATTAGAGTGGGAATATTTCAGTGAAGTTTTCAAGCTCTTATTGAACTCATTACTGGAATTGAAATTTTTGTAGACTGTAAATTTCAGGGGTTTTTTTTGAGAGTAGCAATACTTAAAAGGCTTCGAGTTTGTCCCCAAGTTTTGTTTATCACAAAGTTATCAACCATTTGATGGCTATCATCATGCCTAAGAATCTCAGGAGAAGGGGACTTAAAAAGTGTTTTTACAAACAAAATGAGTAAAAGTAAGACAGAGTAATAATGAGGAGCTGCATTTGTCAGCTGCTTTCTGAAGTGTGCCATTCTTGTTGCTATGATAATAGAGAAAATTAATACATCCTGTCAGGACCGCATGACAGGAACACTGAAAAGCTGTGAAGTGACTGTACACAGTGGAATAAAGGAAATCCACTTTGATCTACCATTTTTGATGTTTTATAATTGCACTTATTATCAGGTCCTTTACTCTCTTCTTATTTGACACAAGATCCATTATCAGTGACAGCGTGAATGTGAACATGGGCTTCGTTTGAAAAACTACTTAGGATGAGGTAATGGGGAGAAAAGCTTTTTGTTCCGAACTGTTGAGAAAAGGGAAAAAAAATTAAATCATTTACGTTAGTGCTATCAGCAAATACCTTCCCAGAAATGCTCTCCTTCGTATATAATATTGTTTATCTGCTGCATTAGAGTACAGCCTGTTTAATTAGCTCCCTAATGAAATATTGTATAACAAAATGGAACTTTATCATTTGCTTTTATGCCTTTGTTCAGGTACAAACTAGGGCAGGTCACTGTGCCCAGCCTGAACCAGACACCATTTTCTTTCGTGCTGCATTTGAATAGAACCCATTTAATATTATTTTTTTTTTAAAAATGCTATCTATTGAAAATTTTCAAACAAAGAGATAAAGTGCTGTCCTTTTAGATTTGCATGCTGTCTCTTATCTCTTCTGTATGAGATGAGAAGTACTGCTTCACAAAGAGACAGATTGCCACGTATCTTGTCTTTTATTGGGCTATGTAGTAGAATAAGTCTGTCTTTGTAGCATCAGTGGTGTGTGAATACATTCATAATCCACAGAGCCTTTTTCTTACATATGAAGAAAAACTGGTAAACTGGTTATTCATTATTTTAAACAGACTTGAAGTTTCACCCAGAGTTTTACTTACTTCCTACTGCAATCAACAGGAAGCTCCTGTTGACTACGTTTAGCCTGCATTTTGTTTCCCCTGGTTTTGGTAGGTAAAAAATAGATGAGCAGAGTATTTTTGACATTTCCCTATGGGCAAGCATACTGCCCCAGCGAGCCCCCCACGCCTCATCAGGAAAGCTCCTCTCTCACTTAAAACTTCAGCCACAGTCTGTGAAAAAGAAATCCACTGCTGTGCCTTATGCCTCAAAATAAAGTGCTGCTGGTATCTCTGTTGTAGGGCTTTGCAATGTAAAATCCCATTTCTTTGAAAGTGTGCTGAAATCGAAACATTTCAGGAAATGTGCCAATTCCAGTGACGTTTTCCCAAAAAAGAGATCTCTGTGTGGAGGTAAAAATCTTCATCAGAGCAAGAGGTTCACAGAGGAAAGGCAGTTGTCAAGAAACTCACCTGGAAAGTCAAATAATGGCGCAGGAGAGGATTGAAAATTATGCCCTCGTACCTGGTACACAGTCTTCTTTCTCTGTCTCTCTCCTGATCTCTTGGGAGCTACTTCAGTGCATATAAATAATCAACTATTTACTGGAGCAGTGACAGACACCAACATGCTCTGTAGCGCAGTGTTCAGGCGCTCTTCTGTCACTGGCAGAAGTTCAAATCCCTGTGCCGAGTGCATTTTAGGAGTGGCACGTCTCGGGCAGTAGGTATTCAGTATGATGCCTGGGATTCGAGTCCCATCTCTGTGTCAGGCAGAGCAAATAAAGCTGAGCCTTCCATGCTCAGATGAAAACCATAAAGACTGGCTTTCTAGATTTGTGAGAAGGAGGAGTGTTTCTTCTGTTTTGTACCCTGAAATGTTCTCTGCATTGCCCAGTTATGCTTCTGCACGTTGGGTCTTCTGGTGAGCAATACTGTCAAGTCTAGGGAAACTGTCACCCTGCATTCACTATTGCCAAGCTTAATAAGACTTAGCACTTCTATAGTGCATTTTTATGTTCAAAGTGTTATAGGAATATTAAATCAAATTCTGCTCTCAGCTGAACTGTGTCTCCATTGATTGCTCAGTTTTGCTTGACAGTAAGAACTTGGGACAGAAAATAAAGAGCTTCTTTGCACCGGTGGAAGCACCAGGAGAGACTGAGAGAGGAGGAATGTGTTATTATACCCATCAAGAGAGTGCACTTGGCAGTTCCCTTGCATTCACTTGAATTATGTGAAAAGAAAATAAGACAGTGTCTCACTTCATCAGTGCCTCTTCCTTCCTGCCTTTGGGAAGGGAACATCTCAGTGCAGTGTCTGTGCTCCAGTGATAAGAGTTTGCCCCTGGTTTCAGTATACGTAGGGAACCACTTGTGCTCTCTGTATATTCCACAGAGCAGCTGCCTACAGTCCTGCTCTGCCTGGAATTTGTGGTATGCAGAATTTTCTTGTGTTTAATGGACTCTGTGCTGGAAATCTTCCAGGTGATTTTACATATTCAGTGATGACACGAACAATATTATTCATTTTAATAGCAGCCATTCAAGGATTCTCTACTAATATAACCTAGTAGAACAGCTTTGTCTTTGACTGAAGCCTTAGGGGGAGCTTTTATTAGTAGACGTGGAGTTCGCTACTGTTGCTTTGGGTTGGGAGGGGAGAGGGGGACAATAGAGTCATTTTGAAAGCAGCGTAAAGTGTTTAGCTTTTTATAGGTAAAGGATGGTAATTGCAGTGCTGCTTTTAGAGCATGTGAAATGGACCTAATGCTTCACAATGAAGAAGAATGCAAACATACATGGTGCTGTCGTACTTGGAGATCATCTGGAAGGAGATGAATCACAGCCAGTAAATGGATAAACTTCCCAAGCCATTGTATTTTGCATTAATGTCGAACCCTCATCAATACCATAAATACCAGCTACAGTTTTGGTCATTTTGTTCAGTCTCACAAACTAGAAGTTGGTTTTGCATTAGCTGTGCCGTCACACGTAGTGTACAGCGATGTTTCTAATATAAATGATATAGCATTATAATATTTGTGCTATCAAAGTGCAAAGATATTCACATGAGAGGAATTTTAGCTCAGCAGGTGTCCCATGTAATGGGACCAGTTCTTTCTTCACAGTCTCTTTGGGATCAGTGCAGTTGCTTTGCAGCACACAGAGCAAGTATGGATGCTGGCACATGCACTGCAGAACCAGGCTGCTGCCAAGTCCTTCCCTTATCCTCTTTATTTCCTGTCTAATCAACAGAACAGTATTAAAGCTTTGGTGATTGCTACAGGCTGTATACTAGCCTGGGAGTATCTCTGCAGCCATCTGATATTCCCTCCTATATTAGGCAAAATTTTCATCCCAATTTGGACTACGAACTACCGTACAGCTGTCTTAGATTATATAAGTATACTCAGTTCTTCCTTCAGTTGGAACCGATTCATTGACATGTTTACTTGTACATTTTTCAGCCGTGCATTTTTTCTACAATAGAATATGCTTTATTTTCATAGATATGTGGTGGTTGCTTTTTCTTCATTGTAAGATTGTAAAAAAAAACAAACTGGAGGAGGAAATCTTATCTGAATGCCCCCCACCCCGCGCCTTTTTGATGCATGTGATGCATTTCTCTTTCACAGTTTCCACTTTGTAAGTGCATGGAATTCTGAAGAGTTCAATTACAGCTAAATGCTATAACTCAGCTCTAATAATTACTTTTAAAAGGTCATTTTGAAATTGCATAAGATGAAGGTGCCTGCTGATCTTCACCCATTCTGTCCATCCTCTTTAGTAAAAGGTAACTATAGCATGCATTCTTGCCAACTCTTTCCTGCATCTCAAATACATTTGCTTTGTTTGCATTCACCCTGCATATTCCATAATAAAGCCAGGTGTATAAAACACAGCGCAAGTATAGGACAGAGCTATTGGTTCTATCCTGCTTTCCTTGGTTATTCTGTTATCAAGATGATTTTAATGGAGGGTTCTTTGTTACCTGCTAATTGCATCATTCGAGTTGAAGCGCAGGAGTCCCATTTGTATTGTTCACAAAATCTGTTTGAGGGTATTTATAATGTTTGCTAAGAGTCACATCTTCCAAAAGACTGCGAATAAGCGTCGAAATTAGAATTTAAACGTCAGAATGAGGAGGCTGAAGTTACTACTCTGTTCTGGATAATAAATCCCATAGAAATGGTTTAATGGGTTCCTTATATGCGCTGAGTTTTCAATTGCTATTTAAGTGTCAATACCTAGCTCACTCCGAGATCTGCAAATCAAGCGTTTCATCTCTAGTTTTTGCATTATTGGTGGTACGTGACTTAAGGGCAGATTAATTCTTCTTTTTCAACCGTGAGAATGGATTGTCTCAAACTTGTTTCATCAATTGGCTGAGTACTCGTCTTGGTTTCCCCAAATGTCTTCTTGACTAAACCAAGGCTGCCCTGATCACGTAGGAAGAAATTCACCAATGGCTGAAATTGGTTGAGGTTCTCTGGCTGAAGCCAGAAGCACACAGTGAGTGCAATTTTACTCTGTGCTGTTGTATTAAAGTGTGTGAAATAAAATCCTTCAAGATGATAAAAAAATTATCTTTGTAAATAAACTGAGAAAGTATCAGTCTAACTTTCAGTCTTTCCACTGGGATGTGAATTCAGTGGAGATTTTTGTGTATGTATAAAATATAAGTAAATATGTGATACACTTATATACATAAAAATGTTTCCTTTTTATATTTAGACTTTATACTTAGATATGCTTAGGTTTGTGTGTATATTGCCTGCTTATTCTATGTGGATGAATAATGATCTATACAAAATTTTATACATAAAATATTTGCAACTTCCTCATCTCACTGATCATTTGTAGCAACAAGGTCCTAGATTAAATGTATTGTTAAAAAAGAAAAAAACCACCTCAGCGTATTCTTTTTTATCAGTTTTGAATTTCTCTCTGAATAGTTTCATTTAGTGATTTACTCTACTTTTATTGTGAGTGGAAATAATTGCTTACTTATTGAGTTCATGATGTTGTTTCTCTATCTTTTACATCTCGCTTCTCTTTAAACTACACAACCTGTTTAGTGTCTCCTCACGTAGTGGTTTTTCACATCACTAATCTAGTCACCTGTTTGTAAAATCCTTTCTATTTTTACCAAATTGCTCTTTAAAAAAAGTGTCAAGAATGGAACAAAGTATTCCGCTTGATGTGTATGCAATGATTTAACACTATTTGCCTTTGTACTTTCTGTCCAATTTGCTTTATTTTCCATGCTGTTACATTCTTTTACTAAAGCTGTACATGGAAAAGAGGTTTTCATTGAGCTGTTTACAGACATTCAGAGGCCCATTTTCTGAGTACTTGGAGTTAATTTAGACCTCAGCAATCAATTTGAGGTACCTTGCATTTGTCGATGTGAATTTTCATCTGCTGATGAATAGTCCATTCAAGTACCTCTACTGGACCTTCTTATTTCACAAACCAAAATGAGTTTGTGCCAACCTGTATTTTACTGGTTCAGTGGTTCATGCCTTTCTAAATCACAGATACAGTTACTTCATTTCTGGAACAGAATTGTGAAGTATTCAACAGCTCATATTTTGAAGTGACAAATTTTCTGTTTCTAAATATATAAAAAATAGATATGCCCTATCAAAGGTGGACTATTAGCTTCTCTGGTTACATCTAGCAAACCAAGGCAGAATAATGTAATTGAAATCAATGGAGTTAATCCCATATCATGCTGCTGTAACTGAGAAAAGAGCTGGGTCCTAAATTTACCCCTAAATCTTTCAAATAAAGCTATCTGCTGGAGAGTTTGGTCAGAACAGGTTTTAAGCCATCATCCTGGCAATAAAAGGAAAATGAATGATTCTGCAAGGCATATAGCTTTTGGTACGTAAAAATGAAGCAACCTTGAAAATCTATTGACTTTCCAATAGGTTAATATTTTCTAGTAGGTGACTATAGTCTATAAAAGTCAAGCCTGAAAACAGATGAACATAAGTTCTTCTAAGTTGCTATAAATTGCTGAAATTTGCCTGAATACTTACTGAATGCAGAACACAATAAAGTCTGGTGCTTGACCTTTGAGGTCTAAGTTTAATGGGAATCCATAAATGTACCAGCTCAGTTTACAGAGACACCCTATCCCAAATTTTATAGTGCAGATGTGCTTATTAATAAGGCGGTGAAAACCCTTGGTCAGTAATTTTTTCCCTGAACGTTCTAAGTGTCAAAAAGTGTGAAATACCAAGTTCTTTTCAAAATTCAAGAGTGTAACTGCCTACAGAAAGTTACCAGCCGAGTCAGATGGCCAAAGCCATACAGTGTGAAATTCTTCAAGAAGCTCCCTCCTTCTTGAACTCTGAGCAGTATAAGGAGGCACTTGCTGCCTTTGCCATGCTGGCCTTGCGTTCTGGGGCTTTGTTTCTGGCTTTATTTTCATGGATATTTCACACTTTTGAAAGAGTTATCTACTAAAAGCAAGTTTTTGCTCTATTTGAAATTCTCAAATATGTAGGAGTTTGGCATAGGATTCGGAGCTAAACAAAGAATAATAATTGGGTTTCTTTCAAGAATCTGGATTTCTGAGAAATTAGTGGGCTTGTTGTTCTTTGATTATAAGTACTGTAAGTTTCAATTGAGGTACAATTATCTTTATACCTTATTATTATAAAAGCCACTTTACCTAGTCTGGAAAGCAAACAAAAATAGTTAATAATGAGGTCTGAATAATTTTGAGTCAGTTTTAAGAACGATAAACCTCACTGCAGTGAACTCTCAAACTTTACATCCCTTTTTTCTATAGCAAATGTGCAGGGAACTTTTTCCCTTAGCACCAACTCTTGCACTGTTTGACCTCAAAACGTTAATTATATTTTAAATTGAAATGAGTATCTTGATCAATCTTTGAGTCTTTCTTAAGGATCTGCTCATTTTGATATTTTCTTTTGTTTAGATTTCAATTATTTAATTACAGGTCTTGATATGAAACTAATCATGCATGCATCCATACGAAGCTGGCAAACTGACAGGATAAAATCATTAAACAGTCATTACTATAAACTGACGTTGGCCTGTAATTTTTGCAGTTAACGGGGGAGTTGATGCTTGGTGAACAATCCAATTAAAACTGGCAACAAAAGACTTAAAATGTCAGCCAAATTGCTTTTTAATAGTCAACGCAGCCGTCACAAAACATAAACATTAAAGTCCCCATAGTAGCATAAACCTTCATAGTGAAACAATTCTAGAAAATGAATAATAATTACAGTATCCTGAGAATTCTCTTAATAGATGTGCACTCATTAAAATACTTTGTTGGTTAGATTCATATGAAAAAATGTCTCCCTTGATGCTTCTTTATGCGTTTGTTTTGAAGGTTTTATTCGCTATTTTATAGATGTAATTTTAAGTAATATTCAAAAATGCATGTCTTATTTACAAAGAGTTTAAATAACTGTATAGAGATAAACTTTGAATGAAACGCACCTCAGAAATGTGTTTTGAGGTGAAGCGGGGATACGGTCACAAAGAACTTTTATAACCTATTAATGCTGTAAAATGATGTAATCTTTGTTAATTTTGAGTTGCGCTGTATTTCTTTTGCAAGTTGAGCAAGAATAGGAGGAGAAGCTTGTCAAGCCTTACTGCCTGAAGTGATAGCTCTGCATCAGTTTGTGCAGAAGGGATCCCTTTGGTACCTGATAGACGCTCTGCTCAGGTCTTCGAAGGTGTCTAAGAGGGCAGGTCTTTATTAATAAAATTCATAGGGGAGTTTAAATGTACTAAATAGTTCTGAGGAACCAGACCACGGCCCCCTATTTAGTGGAGTGGTAGAAGCGTATTGGCGTTTCAGAAAATCCACATGCTTTCTTGTAAATGCCTAAATAGGCATTAGAGACACTACCTGGAGAAGTATGGGTTTGTGCCCAGGCTGCTGTGTTCATTTTCAGGGGTTACATTAACTGCTCCTGTGTTGTTATTTTAACTTTCCCTTCAGGAGTTTTTCTTTTCTTTAAAAAACCAATCGATTTGTTGTTTACTATCAGTTACACATGTACCGTCGTCTTTCCTCCCAGCAAGCTCAGTACTGTAGGAGAAGTGTCAACATAATGTCAGCAGGCATCATTGGCAGGGATAGATCTTTTTGTAGAACTATTATTTTTATTTGTGGACTAAGGTGGGAGGGACAGGAACTTAACTACCGCTAGGGATGAAAGGCAGAAGTAGTCAATCAGCTAATTCTACACTGAGGTATCTCCTTTAACTAATTTAGTGTAATTCAGATACCATGTAAAATCATTTGGTGAGTAACAAATAGTTTTGTGTTATGCTGACAATTGCATGCAACCTCCTTCTTAAGTAATACCATGTACTTTGAAGGATTGCTGAGAATGAATTGATGCTATCCTACAGGGAGCGTTACCGTACTTCTTGGTTTTTAAAAACAAAAAAGTGTCTCTCATGTTTAAGACAATACTTCTCTGTTTAAATAGAGAGTTAAAAAATAATTTAAATTTATTCTTTATTTTAAAATATGTTTCTTTTCTGAAGCAAAACTTCAGAAGAGCCAGATAAAAGCATTGTATTGGTGTATTGTATTGGTTGGTAGCATACTTCTGTTTAAAGTTTTCTCTCTGATTATCCAAAATAGCTGGCAGAAAATAGAAGCAACAAGCAACTCTGCTACCCCATGCATTCTACAGGGAAAGAAGAACCACTTTTAAATTAGATTTCAGAGAATACAGCAGAAATAATTTCTACAGAGCGAGTACAAGAGGTACAGATTTATAATCAGATGGTGAATTCCGGTTGTACTTTATAGGTTAATATTTGTTCTTCTGCCTCTCTAGTCCTTAGAGCAAGACTACCCAAATGGCCCAGCTCTGCTATGTCCCCCTGGACCATTGCTGTACCTCTTCCCCAGGAAGGCAGGAAAGCGGTTTACGAATAAACTTTTCTGTAGGATACGCGAATCTACTTTAAGAAAACCCAATACCGTGATGAAAAGTAATTTTTTGCTTATTTCCATGTGGTGAACCTGTGTTATGGTCTTCTGTATTCTGCAGCCGAATGTGATGTTGAGCCCTATCTAAGGCTTTATGCAGTACTCTTATAGACACTGTAGTCTATTTAACTGGCTACAGTGTTTACACAAAATATAGATGGAAAGATTTCTGTTAAGCAAAGTATTTAATAGTATTTATTTATAAAACAATACTACATTAGTATTATCTTGATGAATTTGTGATAGATACGCATATGAAGTCACAGTTAACCTCTACATATGTTTACGTATTATGGATAAATTTGACAGCTTTTCCTGCCCCTGCACAAGTTACTATATAACCACAGATAAAGTAATTATGTTATAAATACTCTCGATATTCGTAGAGCAGTCACTAGAAATATATGTGAAAATGTTCATATCAAACAATTCAATATCAAGGTGAAAGCCATAATAAAACATATGGAATACTATTTTATTAAATACAATAGAAATTTTCATTTGCCTGTATAAGCTATAAACATGTTCCTCAGAATATTATCAGTATAGAAATTAGTTTATATTTCTCCTGATGTTCCCTCATTAATATCTTTCTAAAAGGATTTTCTTGAAAATTAAGTAAATGCATGGGAGTAGAGAGAGTGATCCAGAAGATCTTCAAGCTTCTATGTTTGTACATGGTATTGATCATAAAAATGGATCTAGTATTTTCAATTATGCTTTGCAAAATAATGTCAGGAGACATGCTGGATATCTGCATTTGGCATGATAATCTTGAGTACAGACAATGAAGTATCCCAAGTAAAGCCTTCATGTATCCAGGCAGGAGAAACTGGAGCGTGATTCATCCTTGAAGCCAGGAAGTTCAGGCAGCTCCACCTTGAAGTAAACTTGCAGTGCCGAGAGCACTAGCACCAGCTCTATCTGAGTCAAAATACATAGGCAATATGCTTGGGGTCTAGCCCCCAGTAATTCCAGGAATGCACATGAACGTGCTTAGCAGGCCTTCAGTTTGGGTCCCGGAGTAACTGGCAGGTTTAACCATGACTTCAGTGCTTATCATCTTTTTCTATTTCTACATAGCCACAGAATATTTTATATTTACAAAAATACAAATCAACAAACTGATCTCTCTCATAGCTGGGCTTGAAGATGAGCAGCATTCGATGCTGCAGTCAACTGATAGGACCCACGTTGGTGTCTGCAGCCTTGAAAAGGCAAGCACTAAGGTGGGAGAGTCTTCGCTTCCGCCGTCACTGGGCTCTGAACTCAAGTGCTGCAGGGCAGTACGTTATTTGGGTCTGTAAAAAAGGGCATGGCCTCAAGCAGTCTTTTTTCCTGTAAATGTTGTAAAGTAGCGGGAACACAGATGAAGCAGGTAAGAGGCAGGCCAGGAAGGTTATCATGCACTGTAGAGTGGCTGGTGACAAAGCAGCTTAATCTGTCCATATGCACGGTATTTCCACTGAACTACCGCATATTTCCTGATGATTTATAGTCATTAATTCCATTACCCATAGATCCCTTTTAGAAAGCCCTCACAGCTAATGAATTTAATGACATGAAGGCCAAAACTTGAATATATATCACTATGCCAAAAACCATCAATAACTAGGAAAACATTAATTTTTACAGCCGCGGCTGCTCGCAACCTATTTTACCAATCATAAACTGCTCTTTAATCAAAATCTGTTCACCTCTAAGGTCATCAAAATTTGCTGCCAGGCTACTTGTAACTGCCTGGCTTTTGTAAACCTGGATGATAGACTTACCCTGTAAGCTATAATCTCTCCCGCTTTGTTCGGAGTTTTAGAATAGTGATTATACTGCCCCCTGTGAGTTGCCACTGATAGAAGTTACAACTCATGATATTGACTGAACCCACCACTTTTAAGTAATGGCAGGAATTACATGTTCTTCTGAACTATCACCTTTAAGCTGGCGGGGAGCTATAAGTCTCCGCTTCTATCCTTTGAATGCTGTGTGGTGTTAATTGTACCAGCAGCTGCTTGATCTGCTAAACAAACCACTGGGAGCCTGAGCTGGTTATTTAGGTTGTTCCCTCAGTCTCCATCATAATTGGAGTCCTGCTTTTCTTCTCCCTTCACCTTGACCTCTGTCACTCAACCACCAACAGGCCTGTCTTCCGTTGGAGCAGATTGTAGTGATTTAAGGAGTCCTGTCTCAACTGGATAGGTATTGGAGAGTACCTGATGGATGGTACCACCTGATGTGAAGAAGATGGAAGGCAGGGAGTAAGGTAGTTTCATCTAGAATTTGTCGTATTAATTGACATAAATGTGAGCATTTCACATAAACGGAATGTTTTCACGTAAATATTATACAGAGTGGATTGATGTTTAACAGTGATATGAAGTACTCTAGAACAAAGCTATAATTCAGACAGTTAAGCAGAATAAAAGCATCTCAGGAGCTCTAGCTCTTCACTCCCCTTTGGCAATGTTTTATTTTATATGAACATAGATCAGTGTGTTTATGTGAGATGCTTCTGCATGGTAACGTTTAAAACTTGCATCTTATCCGCAGCACATGGTGTTATAACCTGACACTCATTTCTGGTTACAAATTGCAGCACAGAGAGTGGCATCTTAGAGTGCAGTGTTTATGTCCAAAATTATTCTACTCCAACAATCAGACTCCCAAGTTAGAACACTGAGTGATGGACTTAATTAAGGAGGAGTAAGGCTGTTGAGGCTCTAATATAAGTGAGGCAAAGATTGTCAGCAAAGGTGACTGATACAGCTGGAGGAAAAAGTACATAGCTTTGGGCCCACAAGCCTTTCTTTTGGTTTGAGTATATTAACATTTCTATCATCAGGAAAAGCAAAAACACTCCCCCACACACACCTGAAGAAAGAATGTATCAGTCTTATTTCAAGAATTTTACAAAGTAAAATTGACAAGTTAAGTATACGGTACAAAGACAACAAATGCTAGAATCTTTTGAATCTTGAAAGACAGAATATTATTAAATGCATCCTATCAGCAAGGCTGGAAAGGGTGGCCACGTGATAGTTCCCTAGTGATAAATCACTGCCTTTCCTTATCTAATGAGTTCTAACCTCCCTTCTGAAAAATTCTCCCACACCTTCCTGCAGCTTAGTCAAGAAACTGTTTGCAGAGATGCTTCTGATTTATCTTCCAAAACACTATGAGATCTCCAGCATTTTTTTCCACTTTTATCATGTTACTAATGGATGTTTTACCCGAAATAGAACCCAGCAGTGCTACCATCCTGATGTGCAACACTAATGGTAAATTACTGGCAAATACAAGACTCCTGCTAATGAAATACTTATGCTCTTTATTGCTAGAAGTTTTAGGGCATTGATATGTAGTCTCAATATCATATGCAGGTAATAAAGTCCATTTATACTGTTTGATTTGTGAAGGCTTTCTAATAGACTTTAAGTGATCCAGCATTTGTTTGTTAGAAATGGACCAAGAATGTAAATTAAAACAATGGGAATATCCCAGATTTATATTAGTCTACCTAAATAAACCCAAACTCCAGAAGGAATTTCAGTTGAGTTCAGCACTATTCCACAAGAGATTGTGCTAAACAGAATTAAAGCAACATAAAACAGTGTTTTCAACAGAAACCTGCTGGTGGTGCTCCCATTGTTCATTTTCAGTCTGGTGTTCAAAACTGGGTAATTATATTTTTGTAAAGTTTCCTAGAAAGAGGTCCATTATGAGTGTTTACAAAACAATCACTCAAGTCTTTCAGGACAAGTTTTCACTGTTAGTGTAAAAATAGAAAAGGAAGCGCTGCACAGCCGTAAGAAGTCCTTGCTGTCCTTGTAGCTTATGTGCAGAATGATTCTTTTCCTGCACAGTTAGCCCATACAACATTCAATGTAGAAGTTACTTGTGTTATAAAGAGAATTGCTATCATGTACCATTTTTAAATCTGATTAGGCTTAGAAATGCTCAAGGAGAAATAAGTGTGTTGGTATTAGGAAATTATTAGAATTTTTATTTTACCAAATCTCTTTTTGCTAAAATTATACACAAATGGCAAGTTGGAAGCTGTTATTGAGTGTTTTATAATTCAAGAGAACTGAACATATCTGAAGCTGAGAACATAAATTTTGCGGGATCCGTATGAACACATTGGACTGGGTGTTTAAGTATTAGACATCATTTGTTTGACATCATTACATTGTTATAATGTACATCCAGCTGTATTTTATGCTCATTGACACCATTCAAAGTACGTTACATAAGATCTTAATTTTTCTTTGGGAGTGAAGTGCCGTGTTTTCAGCACAGCCTAAATAATGACAAGTAGGATCCATTCTACTCTTGCAGAGGCAGTACCACATGAAGTTACATATGGCTGTTTGAGGGCGCACCTGTACTGATAGGTAAAGTGCCCAGAGCTCCTTGGTGATCCCCTTAACTGGTCCATCCCTCCCTCGATCTGTTCTGAGCCATCCCAACCTGCTCTTACAGGAAAACCAGCTGGCGCAGGGGCGAGCGTAAGGCACTGTGGGCGTGAGTCAGTAGGCTCTGGTGGGAAGCAATATTGGTCTCTGGAGGTCTCTAAATCTCTTTTACTTAGTATATAAACTTCGGGTCCGTATGACCTTTAGCATATAAGCTTTCATTACTTTCTAAACTTTATTTTGCATAAAACCATATGGTTTGTAGAATTCTGTAGAGATATTTGATATTTTATATTCTGAAAGATCTACTGAGTAGTGAGGCTAAGGAAAAAAATATATGCTGCAAAACAGTATTCTAAAGGTAAATTGGTATTAAAGGTACTGGTTAGACACTTTTATATCCTTGTGGTCTGACAAAGTTCATGGAGCAAAGGGATTTGCAAGTAAGGTAGGCCAACTGAGTGTTGAGCTACCTCAGAAGGCAGCAAGTTTAGTACAGGTTATTTAACCACAACTTAAATTTATACATCAGTAGAGCAATTTCATACACAATTTTTTTTCATATTCACCTATTCTCAAAATATGTGACAGCAAAAATAAAAACAATTCAGAGATAGGTAAAAAAATATTAAGGGTCTTAGTAGCAGGCGTACATAGAAAAAGAATAATTTTAAACTTAGAATGGAAGAAAAGGGTTTAAAGACTTGCACAACATCAGTAAATACATTAACCAGCACTCTTTAATGGTAGCACTTACATCTAATTCTTAGTTTGGCTTCTTAGACCCAGAGTATAAATCTCATTGTAAAATTCATTTTTTTTATTCTATGCTTTTTTGTTCTAGTCTTAAGCATTCAGATTCTCTGTCTTACCTGCAATAAGTCTTTTCCAGTTCTTCAGTGCCCGTTTACATAAGCTCAGCACAGTGCTCTGGGCATAATCCTTCTGTTCTGTTAGGTGGTGTCAGACACAGCTACCTGCATTATGCAGATTTACCTGTTCCAAGACTCTGTTTTGGTAAATAGCGTTATGCTCATTCATCTCTACTTGAGAAAAAAATTAGATTGGTTTGTAACTGAGCAGTAGTACACACACAGAGCCTTTAACTAAACTAAACTAAGCTCTCTGAACATATGTTGCTGTTTTGTTCGTTAAATAAAGGATTGCAAGCTAATTCATACTCAGCTGAGACACGTCTAGTTGAGAATAAAAAAATCCAAACATACCAATAAATAATGAATTGTGGAACTGAAAAAATTAAAATATGTAAAAAGCACTACAGGTTAGATGCAAACCTTTTAAGGTTCATTACTTTTTAATAGCTTCTCTCTGATATACTTCAGTTAGTAACGATACAGGCTATTGTAGTCTTGTCAGTAAATGATAAAACAGTTCGATTACCCCTTCTTTCTCTGTGGATCCAGAAAGTCTAGTAAGATATACTTCAAAACTGCGAGGAAAATACTTCAGCTTAGGCCTGGCTTATTTTCAAAAGTAATTTTCAGTCAGGTACTAACTCGTTGATAAAACTGCTTATTTCATTTTTGTCAGTCTATAAAGCAATTTGGGTACATGTTTATGATTACAGAGGCATTTTAGCCTGACTCTTGAGGAAAATGACTTTATGTTAATACTGTTCCTGCCCATTGGTCTGCGTCTCCAATAACGTTTGAGCAGAATGGCAGGACTCAACCAACATGGCAGAGTAAGGGAAGCATCTGAGTTAATTAACTTTCTGAAAAGTAAAGGCCTAGTAAAAAAGTAAGATTTCTGAACTATTGTATCTCCTGAAGAAAAAAGCTGTAGTAGTAGAACTCAGCAGCCAAAGAGGAGCTGTTGAGGTCTGTGCCCTATAACTGTAGAATACCAAGCTCCGTTATGCGACTGCCACAGAGCAGCGTGTGTTCAACATTGATACGAGCCATCCAAAAGAATAAGTCAGAACCAAAGGGGAAGAAACATTCGGGACAGAAGCAGACCTTCTCCCTTCAAATTTCAAAGAAAGGAGAGCAAGTAGAAATCCTTCAACCTAACAAGATTACCAGGAACACTTTTCTTTTCCATCAATACAGCGTTTTCTCTTTTGGAGTGTGTGCGTGGAGTTTTAGAAGTGTCTCAAAATAAAAGACTTAAATTAATATTGTTATTGAAGAATGAAAGCAAAATGCCTAAAATAAAAAAGAGGGGAGCTAGGGGGAGTTCAAGTGAAGTTTGTAGAGTGGATGGGGAGTGTGTGAGTTAAGACAAAGAAGCAGAAAGTTATATAGATCTTTTCAGGAAATATTGCAGCTTCTAAATGTGCTCTGCTGAAATGAGAGAGTTATTTAGAAGCAATGAATTCTCAAGGAAAATAATTCAGACATTTTCTAAACAACACGTTCTGTCTGTAAAAGAAAAAAAAAAAAAAGGTCTAAATGCAAGTACATGTCAGAAAGCCAATAGAGAGGGCCAAGAGCATTTCTTCTGGCTTGGGCGTTCCTCAGCTGAAAATCTGATCTGAAGCACATTATTGTAAATGTAAAGTTTAAGCTAAATCATGTTTTATAGTTAGATTTTTAGATGAATGGAAACTTCTACCATGTCAGTGAACACACTGACAACAAATAACGCTATATTTCTATACATAGACTTTTTGATGTAAAAAAAAAAATTAAAACCCTCAACATCGCCAGCAACGATTAAAAAACTCAAGGGTTGTTATGGCTAGTTTTATGCTGAACTATAGCAACAGGATGAAAATTCCTAGCTAAGCTAATTTCTAAATCACTCTCATACATTTTGAAAACTTATTGGCTTCAGAAAAATTATCTTGTGTAATATCAATTTTTAGGTATTTAAATGATTTTGCATTAAGTTATTTTATGGAGTCTACTGTTTATTCAAAATCCCAAAGAATCGTGAGCGTGCATATTTAGGTATAATACTGCTTTATATCCCAAGCAACATTTTTTTTGTGTTGTAGAATTAAAGTTAATGAAAAGCTTAGTTTCTAACAAAATAAAAATAACTTTGCTAAATTAGAAAGTCTGTAAAAACCAATTAGAAACTCAGGGTGATTCTCATCATAACGAATTTGCATTGCTTCACTGAAGGTTTGATGCAGAAGACTTGTCTTTCGATCATCAAAATACTTCAGAATCTGACGTTAGGTTTTCTATGATGGCAGTGGCTGGATGAAGGGGTGACAAGTGTGATAATTAAAAAGAAATCCCCCAGGAAATCTGATGTGTTAATGTATTGCGATAAATTGTACAGGGAGAAATAAGAGCTGACCAGAAATACTTAATGGTTCACAAAGCAGAATCAGTCTGTTGCATGGAACAAACTAACCTATTTGTCAGATAATTGTGTGCTATTGACAGGATAGGGATAGTACAGATACAAGGGGAAAAAAGGAACTAAAAGATGTGTTGCTATACGGATTTATAGGGTTTTTCCCATTTACCTGGAGAAGCACCCACTTTGGCTGCTTGCGTTTGCTGCATAGCTCTGGATGTTCCTTGTAGAGTCTAACTGCGTGTCCCGGCAAAGATCAGCAATTTTCTAACAAGACAGTGGTACAACCATTAAAATTACTTGTCGTGCAAATTATAGGATGTATAATAAGCCTGCAAATTTTCCGTAGATTGGTGCTACTAAGTAAGGGAATGTCATTCATCAAATACTTGAGGATGCTGGACATCAAATATTATGTCCAAAATTTGGGTAGTTTTCAAGTCTAAAATAGCAGGATACAGGATTTACTGAGATTAATTATTATATGAAAGTGCCTTAGCAGATTATTTCAGAGCTCTGGACTGTTGACTCCAGTGATTTAATTTACTGGGGTCTCCAATTTTCTAATATGCTTAGAAATGCTTTTCTGGTATATGCAAACTATTATTACAGCGTAAACCTTAATGCAACTGTAAGAATGCTGCCTTGATAAAAGATCAATGAAATTAAAAGGATTAAGCGTGGGCCAAATCCGTGACAGCTTTGCTTACCACAGCATAGAAAAGCTTATGTGGAGCACTCAACAACCTTGTTTCTCCAGTTGGGGTAAATTGTGACTGTCACGGAGAAAGAAGTGCTTTTTTTCCACCAGCCACTCCAATAAGGGAAAGGGCACGCTTTCATCTTTCACCTTGAAGACACATCATGTCATAATTTAAAGAAAGCATGTGTTGTAAATGGATGGCATCAACAGTTCTTGCAGGGGATTTTTGCAGGTTCATCAGAGCTCTGCTCCAGCTGGGTTTGTGCAAATTTAACTGGACGTCTGCTAAGGGAAAAAGGGAGAGTGAGGGTGAGTATAGAAATGGGACAAAGCTGCGTTAGACACTGAGGTAAATTAGCTGGAAGAGTTTCAGGTTAACAGCTTCACAGTTCACCAATCTGGCAGCAATTTTTTCTTCTTTGTAAAATATTTGTTATTGTTCTTTTAAGAAGGAATTTCTCGCCTTAATTCTCTGTATCTGTGTTTCTTGCTGTACTGAGAGGCTTTGGAGACTCATGTGGGAAGCAGAGAAAATGAGATTTTATTGCTCCTTCAAAGCAGCGTTACACTGTGTTTGTGTCTTTGTTGGCTTGTGCAGGAGGGTTTGAGCTCACTGGCACAGGCTTAGCTACCTGAAAGCTGTGCAGAAGTGTTAGCATAGGGCAGGACGTGGGAGTTAGAGCATCCCTCTCTGGTGCTCAAAGGCAACACTGTGGGTCCTACAAGGCTTTGGGTACCCACCATGCACATCTTTCACTCCGTCTCCTTCACAGCCTGGGCTGGTGGCTGCAAGCTCCTTGCCAGCTAATCTGGCAGATTTAGCCTTTAGCTGCCACAAAAACCTTTTCTCTGGGTATTCGGATCATCAGTGCTTCAGATTGTCTTGAAGAGGGCCTTTTCCCAGGTCTCCTTTAACAAATGCAGTAACAGACTCATAGAAATGTGTTAACCTTGTTTTATGAAAGATGTTAAGTCGTAGGAATTATTCACTTATTTTCTGTCTTGATTTGAAGTGCAAGACTAATTCTTAAACTGTCTGTTTCTTTCACAGACGTTTTTAAATGAGATTTATACCTCATGAAATCAGTTTGTATCTGCGCTGCAATTCAATGTCAACTTGATTTATTTGTTCTTTACCCTCCTGCCCAAAAAATCCTATGGCAAATTAAGTGAAAGTTACATCTTCTTTTTTTATTCCTTTTCTTCTTTGTTTGTTTGTTTGTTTGTTCTCTTTTTTTGTTGAACTACTGAACTACACTGCTGGAGGGGGTGTGTCTGTGTCTGATATTCTCCATTTCAACAGAGTATTGTATCTTAAATTACCTCATATGTTACAACAACATTTGAAAGGCAACTGGGTTAACAACATGATAAAGCACAGTGCTTTCATATCAATAAATATTATCTCATGCTTATGCTGTCTTGATCTTTTAAAAATAATAATAATGTTCTGTGGGTTTCTTTACCTTTCCTGTGTTGTTTCAGATATGCCAGGGAGCCCACACAACCAGTTCACCTTCAGGCCTCTCCCACCACCACCTCCACCTCCGCACGCATGCACCTGTGCCAGAAAACCACCTCCAACAGCTGATTCTCTCCAGAGGAGATCAATGACCACGCGCAGCCAGCCCAGCCCCGCTGCCCCAACTCCCCCCACCAGTACGCAAGATTCGGTGCATCTCCATAACAGCTGGGTCTTGAACAGCAACATACCACTGGAAACCAGGTACAGACCCGCCTGTTGCACACAGCCTGTCTCAAACATCAAAGAAAAGAAAACGATGGGCAGGAGGCTGATGGTGACTTAAGAGGGTGATGGGGAATGACAAGCTTGTAGTGTGGGACATGCCAGTGCATTTTGATTCGGGGCCATGTCATGTAGGCACGAGGCCTTATTTACTTGATTCATCTTTACCATTAATGCTCACAAAAGCATGTGTTTTGCAAAGTTTTGGAAGACATTGATCTCCTTAAGGTGTGTAGGTTACGTAGGTACTTTGGAGTTGTGTGCAGTCATGGTTTGTGCATGTGTACTTGCTTCAACCTTCCACGTTCTCCCAGGGCCATTTTGTAATCAGCAAATAGAAATCTAGTTTAACCAGAATACTCTGGCACTTCTGGAGTCAGCCGGTGTTCAGACTCCAGCCTTTCCTGTGGGTAAGAAAAGCTAGGAGATAATACTAAAATTAATATTTTCCTCAGTGTGTATTGAAACCCTTTATTGCATGTATACAAAGAATGTAGTCTGATAACCATTTGTTAATGGAGAAGTGGCTGTGGTGTACCTGTACTTCAACCAGGCCTTTGACGCTGTCTCCCATAGTAGACTACTGGAGAAGCTGGCAGCCCGTGACATGGACGGGAATGTACTGTGCTGGGTTAGGAATTGGTTGGATGGCTGAGCCCAAAGAGTGGTAGTGAATGGTGTCTCATGCAGTTGGCGGCCGGTCACTAGTGGTGTTCCCCAGGGATCGGTGTTGGGCCTGGTCCTGTTTAATATCTTTATTGATGATCTGGATGAGGGGATCGAGTCCTTCATCAGCAAGTTCGCAGATGACACCAAGCTGGGAGGAAGTGTCGATCTGCTAGAGGGTAGGAGGGCCCTACAGAGGGACCTTGACAGGCTGGAGAGATGGGCTGACTCCAACAGCATAAGGTTTAACAAGTCCAAATGCAGGGTCCTACACTTTGGACACAACAACCCCATGCAGAGCTCTGGGCTGGGGACAGAGTGGCTGGAGAGCCGTCAGGCGGAAAGAGACTTGGGAGTGCTGGTGGACAGGAAACTCAGCATGAGCCAGCAGTGCGCTCAAGTGGCCGAGAAGGCCAATGGTATCTTGGCCTGCATCAGGAACAGTGTGGCCAGCAGGACTAGAGAGGTCATCATCCCCTTCTACTCGTCACTGGTCAGGCCGCACTTTGAGTGTTGTGTCTAGTTCTGGGCCCCTCAGTTTGAGAAGGATGTTGAGATGCTGGAGTGTGTCCAGAGGAGAGCGACGAGGATGGTGAAGGGGCTGGAGCACAAGCCCTGTGAGGAGCAACTGAGGGAACTGGGGTTGTTTAGCCTGGAGAAGAGGAGGCTCAAGGGAGACCTTATTGTTCTCTACAACTGCCTAAAGGGAGGTTGTAGTGAGGCAGGAGTTGGACTCTTCTCTCAGGCGACCGGTGACAGAACAAGAGGACACGGTCTCAAGCTTCGCCAGGGGAGGTTTAGTCTTGACATTAGGAAGAAGTTCTTCACTGAGAGGGTAATGTTCATTGGAATGCGTTGTCTAGGGAGGTGGTGGAGTCACCGTCCCTGGAGGTGTTTAAGGAAAGATTGGATGAGGCACTTAGTGCCATGGTGTAGTTGACAAGTAGGAGTAGGTGTAGGTGTTGGGTCATAGGTTGGACTTGATGATCTCAAAGGTCTTTTCCAACCTTACAATACTGTATGATACTGTGTGTGTGTGTGATACGGGCCCAAGACTACTCTAATCCAGACACTCTAAGGCATTATGCATGGAAATGTTTTCTTTTTAATACACACACATCCAAGGGCCAATTATCACAATTAATCACTGAAACCTAAATTTTTTTCTTTTATGAGAAGGTTGTTTTTATTTTATGACAGAAGTTAATTTTAGTATCTGTCTTTAAACACTTACCTGCTGCTAATCAGGAGTGTCAACTTTTTTATTTTCTGAAAGGCTATTAAGTTGGGATGAAAGAATAAACTGATTCATTCTGAAATAAAACTTTCCTTGTTTGTCTTAAAGACAAATCGCAAAAAGAATCAAGGAGGATGGAAACTTTTCTCCAGAAGTGAACATAAACAAAATTTTAGTTCATTTTGTCCTTCTAGAGCTAGAAGCTTCTGTTTACACAATCTATATAAAGATAAATCACTGTCACTTCTGGTGTAACAAGCTTATATATCTATACCTTCTGAGGCATATAAAGCTGATCCCTTGACATTCTGTAGTCATTATGTTTTTTCAATTAACAGTTAGGTAAATATCGTTTAGCCTTTCTGCATCCCTGTTCACTATACTCTTGTCACACTTCACTGGGGAGAAAAAATACTTTGCAATTTTAAGTCTTTTTTGAGTTCAGTTTAATTTTACTGGTTTCTTATTAATGTTAAAAATTTGAAATTTCACATGAAGGACAAATACGTAGTTACATCTATAATTATGTAATTGGATATTAACTAAAGGGCTTCAGAAGGGAATTCAGACTGGAAAGCTCTGTGGGCTACACATTAGCTTATTGAAATTAACAAAATCTACCCTTCGGTGGATTTCGTGCACATTCTGCAGCCTCTCAGGAAGCTGGCTGAAAGGCTAAGTAATCTGAACGTAGAATATGTGAGATGGTTTGCCAAGATCTATCTGGAGTTTATGTGCAGAAAAGTGATATAGCAAGGGAACACTGTAGTAAAAAATATTTGTGATCACAGCTTCCCAGAAGTCGATACTACACAACACAGCCTTAATGAAAAAGAAGGGCTTGCAGCTTGTTTTCACTTCCTTTAACAGGGAATGATTCAGCTAGAACTGAACAGGTACTTTGGCCTAATATTTGGATTCTCTTATTTTCCTTCTCCATTAATATTCATCTGCCCATTAAAAATAATCCTACAAAATAAAGGGAAACGTGTCAGTGGCAGCTGTGTTTCTGTGCTAAATCTTGATTAGTACCAAATCTACCTAATATATACATTCCTAACGTGTCTAAGCAGATTTTTTTTTAATTTGGAACATTTGCAATCAAAAAGCAGACTTAGACAGTAATGTATTCCCTACTGTAATAAGTAGGCAAAAATCAGAATGCACATGTTCAGCTTTTCTTCCAACTCTATCTCCTGTTAATCCATAAACAGCTCGTGCATTTACATGGTTTATCTATAGCCATGTAATATTCGAGAACTTTCAGACAGGAAAAGATTTCCTAGAACTGATCATGTGAATCTGTAAATCCTGTTCACTCTAGACAGTCAGAAATGAGGCAAGACTGTGAGTCTGCTCGTAACGATCATGTGTCGTATTTATTTAAAAGAAAATCCCATAGTTTTGAAAAAGTTTGTGATACTCTGATTGCACATATATCCTTATGTAATTAGAATTTGGAAACCTGTATTAAACCGCAAAGGGCTGCCATGCTGAGGTATGTGTTCTGCAAGGGTTTTTGTAGACTAAAACTTTGTTATGTTTTTATAGAAAAGGGCAAATTAAAAATTCTGGTTTTACTTCGTCTGTGGGTGCTACATGCATGGACTAATCTGCAAAACAGTTTTTTCGGGGCCCAGCTGTTTAATGAGGAGTCTGACTTGGAAACGTCAAATTACCTGTTCAAGTTCACACAGGCTTTTGGTGAAGCCAAAAATAGACTCTCGATATATGTCTGGTTCTCTGGCTCTGGCAATTATTCAGATTATAAGCAATCCAAATGAAAATAAGAATTAGGAAAACCTTTAAAACTTCAGAGGACGTGTCATAGAATAATTCTTGATGAATAAATTGGAGAAGAGCTGTACCTGTAGGAGGTGTAACAGCTCAAAAGCACTCACACAGCCCCCAGCGCTGTAATGTGCCTCTAAATGCAAATGCAGGCTCTATCTGTGTGCGTGCACACACAGTTTTGAAAAAAAACATGTTCGTTATTAAAATGACTTATGAACGTGCAGTAATTTCATCATCACACTGGAAAATAATTTGGAAGTGTTGACAGAAAAAGACTTCAAGGATCTCTCACACCACCTAGAAACAGGAAACATTGATTCACTTTTTTAGGATAATGCTATTGGGCTCTTACATAAATTGATTTTTTTTCTTCTCCCTTAGAATAAAGTACTTGCAACCTATTGCCTATTTGCTTCCTTTCCAGTAATATAATTGGTTTTTCAGGTTTCATAGATACTTTGCTCTAATGTTTCAAATCTTAGGATTTTTACAGTGAAATGCATTGTCATAATCTCTGAAGTCCCATCTGAACACAGCGTACAACTTTTTATGGAGAGTATATTAAACCCTGACAATTCAAAGGCGTGTTTCTCTTTTTTTCCATGCCTTGTTAGTTGACTCGGTATTTGTTTCCATATCTTGCTTTGGGGTTTGGTTTCTTCTTTGGCGTTTGCTATTTATTTTCTCACTTCAGTCAAATTCCCAAATAAGAAGAAAAAAATAGAAGTGGGGGTTTTTACCTGACATTACTTCTGATCTGTTCCCTCATGGATAAAGCATTGGACACACTTATTTTGAGTAAAGTTCTGCAGTTAGATTACCCAAGCGTTCAAATTTTTAGGTTTTTTAGTTTTCTGCCTAAATATCAAAACTTACCTAATTTTTGTAGCAAAATGGTTTTTCTAGTCCTGTTTTGTGCTTCAGTATTTTACATATTTGCTATCCCTTCCTTTTTGAAATCAAATCTCTTTCTAGTTCCCCTAACCCATTTAGCAGTGTTGGCGGTAAGGTTAATGCTGTG
Source organism: Neomorphus geoffroyi (assembly GCA_033558235.1). NCBI lineage: Eukaryota > Metazoa > Chordata > Aves > Cuculiformes > Neomorphidae > Neomorphus > Neomorphus geoffroyi. The sequence continues at coordinate 6,086,429 of JAUMJM010000045.1, read as the reverse complement.
CTGAATGGACTGAAATCTCCCTTCAGTGCGCTGGCAATGAGCCAATTACTGTGGAAAAAGACAGCTTAATTTAAGCAATCTTATCACCATGGTAATAGCTCTGCTAAGGGGACAGTGAGGTACCCGACCATGAACCTGAGATTCAATTATCATTAATTTAGATAAAACTTTGAAGTACTAGAATAATGAGAGAAGTGTTTGGGGTTCAAGGCAGATATGATTTTTAGTTACTATTCAGCAATATTTCACAGAACTAACATTTGATTATGGCTCTAAACACTTAAAAACTTGAAGAGTTTTGGAGTTCAAGAAGTTTAATCACCTCATCAGATGGATTGAGTCATTCCTTTCTGTATTATATTGTTGTTTAAGGTGCATATTTAAGGCTATCTGGACTTCTCTTATACTAAAAATATCATGTATGTAATTCTCTTTAGCATAGGGCAGGTCTTGACAACTATCTCTTATCATGAGATTTGTTCTGTACTGTGATTTTCCCTTGTTTTTTTCAGTCAAGCTCATAAATACTTGTGCTCTTCAAAAAGTACATAGATAGCTTTTCAGATCACAAAAACCTGTACATACTCACTTTCTGTTTAAGCTGGAGTAGTTCTAAAAGCAGAAATAATGAAAAGAAAAATGTATATATACATGTATATATACACACATGGTTCAGTGTGAGCTCATGGAATGTTTATTCTTTCACTTTGGTCTCTTCATTTGAGCATCTTGTGAATCCTGCCCCCTGTGCAAAGATACAGAAAGCACTTTGTGCCTTCCTTTTTCCCCGTTCAAGGTTTCTGTAGCAAACAGAAGGACTTTTACAGCTCCCAAGGCACATAGGTGATGGTGATCGTAAACCACCAAGCAGGGAGACAATTACTATTTGAGCAATGAAATTCATTAGGAACTTGTTTGCAAACAGAGCCTACACCTGACTTAAATGACTGGACTTGTGGTTATTCCGAGAAGAAATGCAGGGGAGGGCTTCGTTTGGGATCTTTCCTTCAAATCACGTTGGTTAGTATTTCCTGTGATGACATCTCATGTTTTGTCATTTTCTACCTAATTAAACAATAAATCTAACTTACAGAGAGGCTCACTATATTAAAAACAGACTTATGGCAGGGGTTTTAAATTTCATCCATGTCCCATGTGTTTCCACTGCACAAAAAGAAAAGATCCTATAAACTTCTGAATTGTAGAAGGTAAATTGGAAAATCTAAACGTGATCACAAAAATGTGAACCTCGATTTAATAATGCGAGAATAAAAGCATCTTTTATGGAAATAAAAATAGAAACATTTGTCAGCTACAATGAAGTACAGTTTTTGTGTTAGCAGCAATGGCAACTGATGGCCCGTTTGAATAATTTGGGATTCAGTCAGTAAGGACAATAAGACAATTTAAATTGTTCATTTACTCTACTGTATTTTTCCTTTGGGAAAAACTCTGGTGGCCTTTCCTACAACAGTGGGACAGTGTGTATATGTGCAAGGGGTTTTTTGCAGGCTTGTTGTAGTATCTTGAACAATCATGCTGCAGATACTCTTCCCTCATTGTTTTGAATAATGAAATAGTATATGAAGTTATAAATAAAAGTAAAGATATGTTGTTATTTTATGGCCACTGCAAAGCCAGTGGCCTGGTAGCTTTCTGTGAAACACAACATTTTCATTTACAAAACTGGAAACAGACTGAATATAAATTTTGGAAGAGAAGACTAATTACAGGTTAACACGAACAGTCTAGGCTGACTTGGGAAACAGAGACTGTGTAGCACAAAGGGTCAGAGATGTGCAAAAGATTCAATCTTTTAATTTTTAATAAAAACACATACATATGTGTACCGTTATTGCCCGGAAATGTGTATCCATCCCCTGGATGGCTACTTCTGGGAAATCCAGGAGGACTAGATAGCATCTACATACGTGACACGATATACCTCTTGTCAAGTAAAATTTGTGTTATTTGTCGCAGTCACTGTACAGCTTGGCTTTAGCCAATATGCATGTAAGTGTAGCTTTTTGGATGCAGGCTCCAATGCTAGGAACAAAAGTCAATTAGAATATGCATGGATACCTACAGGAAGAAATTCATGGTGAAGAGAACTGTGCGGCAACTACTTCTATTTTAGTTATCTTATTCCTTTCTTTGTTTTAATCACAGAATATAAGCAATATTACACACTGTGAATATTACATACTATTCTTTATATGAGCTTTTAAAATATCATTTTAAGTACTATGGTTCTCATTTTCCAGATCAAAAATTTAAAATATATTGAGGGAAAAAAAAAATGGAACAAATCACAAGCTCACTTATTCCTTCCTTACCCCACAAATCTTATTTTTACTCAGTTGTTTGACTTGTAGTGCTAAAGTCCTAAACCACTGAACAGCACTTTTGAAAACTACTGGATTGATGTAGCAGTGTCACCCCATATCATCATAATACAGCCCATACTGATCTATGCAAGAGTAATTTAAGTCCACAGTGTGGTAGGTTTTGGTTTATCTTTTTTTCATTAAATAGCCGATGAAATCAGAAGACAATTTTATTTTGGACATCTGTTCAATTTTAGAAGCTGGTCTTGATTGATTTTGGCACTGCCTTATATTTATATAATTATTGTCCCAGATTTCTGCCAGGGAGTTGGAAGTTTAGTCACCTGGTTAACAGGCTTATCTTGCCTACAGCAACAACAGACAAGTGAGTCAGCATCATGTCACTTGTTGTTCTGTACTAAAACAAAAAGTGAAGGATACAGATTATTTTTACATCCTTTCACATCCAGGGTCACAGGGCTAGTTTCTCGAATGCTATATAAAGTAAACATGAGTGAATAAAGGGCAGCAATTCTATGCGAATGATTCAAAAGGCAAGTCCATCTCAAAGAGGAAAATTTAACAAAGCAGTTCTACTCCCAAAGATAAATCTCTAGGGTGTTTCAAATGTATTTCAATTATACAGGTAAAAACAGAATTAGAGAAGAAATTAGGTAAATAATTTTCATGGCTATTTCCCTCTTCTTTCACCCATGAACATTCTTGTTCCTACAGTTCGTGTACACAAAAAGAAAAAACAAGACAAAATCATAGGTGGGATTCTAGATAATTATAAGTCATGTCCTATATTCACATACAGTTTCCCTGGACTGGTTTTCAAGATGAAAGGTATAGCGCATGTATCAGTTGCCATGTAAGTGTCTTGAGTTTATACTATATACTTACCTCAGAATAGCTGTCTTATCTTTATTCTATGTAATTTGCCAAATACCATGTGCAAGTTTTATAAACGGAGGTCCATATTCTGATTATTACCTAAATTCAGAAGTTTCTTTTCCTTTCCCATTTCTTCTGCTTCTTCCCACTGTCACAGGAAATACTAAATGACTTAAAAGTGTCAGGTAATAATGGGCTTGTGGTTGATAATTGCTGATATAGATTGGCAACTGTATCAGTTCCAATTCCCTTTTGGCTATTGTCTTTATATATTTTCTGGTTATGCCAAAAATCAGAATCCTTCTTATGTTTCAACTGTTATTCCTCTTAAAAATTCCCTTTCCAGTCTGTTGACATCTAAAAGAATTACTTCAACTGCCTACTTCAACATTGGTATAGATACTATAGAATTTTGTTGAAAAGAAACTGAAAAAATTAAATAATTGAACTGAAGGCTTCTTAGTTTTCCTGTCACATAACTGTGCAGGAATTTCGAAGACTTTAGGTAGCATGTACAAGTACAAATGTGTTCCTATTTGTTTTACCCAGGAGAAACTCAGACTCATTTTTTGGCCAAGGTATTGTAAGATTTGTGTTTCTACTAACTCACCCGATGGTTTACATTCAAATCTGCTTACATGCTTCAACTTTTCCTCTTACAGAGCTGTAGTTTTTGATGGAAATGGAAGGAAAACCTGTTACGGGTACAAATGCAGGTAGACTTCTAGACCTGCATACTCTGGGCACACAGTAAATGCATAGAAATTAAAGAAGTGATATCAAGCCCTTGACAAAGTTGAGGGACATAAATACAGTACTGGGATATCAAAATATTGTCTTAGAATTTAATTAGGAAGACTGCGTGGACTTAATCTAGTTTCTATAATAGTATTACGATACTGCTACATGAATTCAGTTGGGATGATGCTTCATGTGTACCTTTTGTAGGACTTAAATTATCAATACAGATAAGAAGACGAAAGTACATAACAAAGTGTCCTGATATTGAAGTTTGTAAAGAAGGATACAAATTCCTGTTCTCTAACCTTCTCCTGAGAATTCCTCATTTTTGTGTGAATTGTAGTCTTGGAGTTTTATGCCTTTCCTCTTAAGGCTGAACAAGAGCGCTTAGGTGAGCCCCATGAAGCTGAAAGCAAGCTATTCTGTGATCAGCGGGACTAAGAGATGTAATTCCATGCCTCCTGTCACTTGAACTCCCCAGTCACTCCCTTCCCTCAGCCCTTACCTCTTTACAGGATGTGTCGGTGTAGCAGGTTTAGACCTAGCTGTTGGTCAGGCAATATTTACTCTGCCTCATCACCATGGGCAGTGCTGGGTGGCTGCCCTAGGGGGACTAAGAGAGGACAAAGAGCTGAGTTTAGAAACAGGAGCTCATGGGGGCTTTTGCTGCTTTTGATGAATTTTTTTTGGGGGGGGGGGGGAAGAGAAGGGGGTTGGTTTCCCCATCACACCGTTGATTTTTATGTTCCCTACTTGGAACAAGTGGTCTTATCAATAATTCTTATAAATTCTGTGATTCTCTTATGTTCTGAGTTTAGAAAAATATAAGCCTTAGATTCTCACTTAGATTGAATATTAAAGCACACACCAGACTGCAGTCACATCTAAACTTTTGAACTGCAATTTTTATTATTTTGTTCTTTCGAGGGAGTGCCTGATTTTATAGAATTGATAGCAACAGTTTAGTGTGTTCTAATGTCCCTTGGGAGTAGTGGTGTGCTCAGACAGATGAGAAGTCGTCTGAGTTTATGAGAACATAGTCACAGTCTAGCTTTGGAAATCTGTCTTTGTGCCACCAGTGTTTTTCAAATTCTATAGAAATGTCTTTGGGTGCTCAATATACTCTCCCAGAAATGGAAGGCATAAACAATTGTGATTTTTAACATTTTCTCAACGTTATTTCACTGGTAGCTTGGTTTCAATGTAGCATTGCCTCACAATATCAGTTTTATTACAATTTAGAGCTATGTAAATTCTTCTGTATATGAACTGAGTTATATATTTAAAAGGGTGTGAGCTGAATACAGCTTCTGTGCACTCTTCTGCCAATAAAGAAATCCCCCTGCACAGTAGCATTTCACCATCAGGATATGAAGCCATATTTGTAAATCCCTGTGCAAGAGAATGAGATTATTCCTGCCTATTGATTGCAAGGCTATTAGAGCCTTAATAATAACTTTCAGTTCAGCATTTCCTTCCCTTTACCTCTGATATCTTTGAGCCATGCACCATAAAGGACAATCAATACTGCCAATATCAGACCATTTTGCTGTAATTTCCAAAAAATTTAAATGAAAAATTATCAAATAAGTATCATTTTGTCATTCTGTCTTAAAAATGTAAGGCAGTTAAAGAACTATTGACCAGTTAATACGTATTTTTTAATTTGCGTGTATGTATACTTTATGTATATGCTTATATATAATAACACATTTCTTGTTTCATATGGGGATTCTACTTCCGAGCCCTTGAATAGCAATAGGAGGTTTGCTGTGTCGTTCTTTCCTATCAAAACTCTAAATGACTGTGTATCTCGTTAAATGCCAACTGAAAAGTAAGGCCTCACGTATTTGCAAAAGCCTTCATGTGTAGCAATGAAGCATTGAAGCCAAAATAACCAACTTTATTTTGATAGCCTAGTGTGAGCAAAGCAGCATTATGTAGTCCTGTAGGCAGTTACATTACTTCATTGGAATTTATTATTTTACTATATTTGAATTTAGGATTTTTAGGATTTTTGAACTAAAATAGTTCGGGGTACCATTTCCACGTTCAGAGCATTGTCGTTTATATAGTGTAAACATCTATGGCTGTGAAAGTCCATGGGAAAGAAAACCAGAACACGTTGTCCAATATGACACCCAGATGCTGTGCTTAGATTCAGTTGTCCCTTTTTTGGCTGTGTACTGTTTACTTGGGTAATGTGTATGAAGCAGCAATAACCAGTATTCAACACAAAAATTTCATTTTTGTGATTCATCAAAAGAATCCTGATACGTAGGCACCATCATCTATAATGCAAACTAGCCAGTATTCTCCTTTACCTTCTTTTTTATGTGACTGCCTGAATCAAGGCCCTTGAAAAAGATACAACTGCCCTGGAATACCTTTTTTTTTTTTTTCCTAATCTGGCATTTTGAGAACTGTAACCTTTCTTTTAAAATCTTATAATGGAAATACATAATATCATACTCATGACACTGTTCTAGCAATTACAGTTTGAGGAGCATGTATTTACATGATTCCTAAAGTCAAATGTTACAGTACAATCATGTTTCAAACTCGAGTGTTTGATCTTGTGTGCATCCTGCTGTGAAACCATCAAAGAAATTCTACCAGCATGGATTAATTGATCCATATGCATATTAAAAAACTTGTCTTGTGCCTTGCTAATGATGTTAAGATACACTTGTCATTGAGAAGATTCTGGACCATGTCAACACCGGTCAGTTAGCTTCAGCTGTGGAGAGTGTCTATGGCTTTTGGGCTTGCAGGCATCATAGTGCTACGTGATGCTATTGGCAATGTCCTCCTCCAGCAACTGGGGGCAGCTTGCACCCCTAGCACAAGTAACGTGGTAGTGCTTGCCTGAGGTCCACAGAGCACTTTCACAGTGCTCAGGTGATGGAATAACAGAGAAATGGATTGTATAGAGACCTAACAGCAGTCACAGATGCTCTTACTCAGCTAAGAGCTCATATGAACAGGGCACAGTTCAAAGCACCTGAACTGCAAGTAGGTCATTGCTTCACATCGGTGTCTGGCTCCCAACGCAAAAAGCTGGCAAGCTCGGCAGAGTTAAATGCTATTCTGTAGGAAATGCCTTCCTGAGTCATGGTACTCAGCAGAAAGGCTAAAACCATACTCAGACATTGTGGCTTGAGACTGAGGAACAACAAGATGCTCTAAACTTCCTTCGGTGCATGCTCTGGTGTAAGATTTACATGTGTGCCTGTCAGAGAAGAGTGCACGCGAGAAGCTTGCTCACTTACGTAAAACGAGGGAAAGAAGGTCCAAAGAATGTTGGTGTTTCCGAAACAATATATGATTGGTATGGTCAGCCTTGGAAGTGTCCCAGTTTTTTGCCACAATTTCTAAGCACACCGAGTCTACCAGCGTTCAAGAAGCATTTGGACAATGCCCTCAGTCACACAGTGTGAATGTTAGGAGTGTCCTATGTTGGGATAGAAGTTGAGCTTGATGTTGCTTTTGGGTCCCTTCCAACTCGGGTAATTATATATAGATTCTATGACAGTAAGTTATTGTTTAAAATCAAGTATCCTTTCTCAAACTCTCTTGGAGAGCATGAACATTAGCAGTCCTGAAAACCATCCATCTTCCTCTAGACAATCACTCTATATTTCTGCACCAGAGCCCGTTCTGCAAGGCACATTTCTGTACCTTATTTTTTGCGCTAATGTAGGTCTTTGCTTTTTTTCCCCGAAGGCAATCAGTCCTACAAAATACACTGAAATAGGCCTTCAAATGAATTCCTTCTAAGTATGTTTCAGAATCACTAGAGTAGGCAAAAGCATTTGAAGAAAAACTGCTCACAAAATAGCTCAATTAGGAATACTAATGAAATTGTACTTACCTATACAGTAAATACAGCCCTTCAAAATGGATTATCCTTGCAGATTTTCCACTAAGTAGTCACCTGTCAGTCTTTTTTTCCCCCTCTTTCCCTCTTCCTTTTTATTTTTTTTAATCTTTTTTGTTATTTCCAATATTCTAGGGAGAATCCATAGTAAAAATAAATATTCAGAGTGGTAGTGGCTTCTGCAGAGTTTTGTACTCTTGGTGAGATAAACCCAATTGTGTGTTTGTGAACGGAGTGAGTACTGCTGGCAACAATTCCCATGTCTCAGGCACACCCATATAACAATGCACACAGAGGCTGCTTGTCTCAGAGAACCCCCAGGTACGGTACTGAAAAATAACCTTCCCTCAGCATTACTCTGAATCACTGGGATGATAGTTTACGTTATATTGTTTTACTAAAAAATTGCTGGAAATCTCATGGTTTGGTTGAAAAACTTCCAGTACAGAGGGTATTCCCATATAGTTTTTCCTGCCTTTGATGTTTTCTGTGGATATATGCAGTATTTATCATACGGCGCTTATAGTTCCTTTCGCTCCTTAAATCACAGAGTGGCTTTTACAACATGGTTCTCTGTCTTCTTTTTGTAGGCATTTCCTATTTAAACATGGATCTGGATCTTCAGCTATCTTCAGCGCAGCCAGCCAGAACTATCCTTTAACATCCAATACTGTTTACTCTCCACCTCCTAGGCCTCTTCCTAGAAGTACCTTTTCTAGACCTACCTTCACTTTTAACAAACCTTACAGGTGTTGCAACTGGAAATGCACTGCTTTGAGTGCTACTGCTATTACAGTTACCCTGGCACTGTTGCTAGCCTATGTCATCGGTAAGCCTCTCTTGCTTTTCTATGCTGAATTATTCTTTACCTTCTCTGTTCTGTTGTCTTGCTGGCTTTTACACATTAATACAAATCATGTTTTACTAATAATGTTTGCCATTGAGTGTTTTGTAAATTCTGGTGAGCAAAATGCTAGGTTGGCCAGAGGTTGAATGCAACATGGAATTCTCATTAACTTTCTACTGTGTTAACCTTGTTACTGCCTAATAGAGAACAAAATATTATTCAAGTTGACATGTTTATACTAGCAGAGGACTCCTACTGATTTTAATTGCTGTGATATGTTTCTCAAATTAAACATTTGATTTTCATATTAAGTCTTAAAACATGGTTGCTCCGAAAGAATTATTCAGAAGAGATTGATAAGTCTTAAGGGCTGTGAATGTTTTCTACCTAGACTTCAGCACAGCATTTAACACCATATCCCACAGCATTCTTCTGGAGAAATTGGCTGCTCGTGCCTTGGACGTACTCTTCGCTGGGTAAAAAACTTACTGGATAGTGGGACCCAAAGCATTGTGGTGAATGGAGTTAAATCTACCTGGTTTTCAGTCACAAGTGATGTTCCTCAGGGCTTGGTGTTGGGGCCAATTCTATTTAATATCTTTATCAATGATCTGGGCAATGAGATCGAGTGCTCCCTCAGTAAGTTTGCCGATGACACCAAGTTGGGTGGGAGTGTCCAGCTGCTTGAGGGTAGGAAGGCTCTGCAGGCTGGATCAGTGTGCCGAGGCCAGTTGTATGAGGTTCAACAGAGGCTGAGTGCCAGGTCCTGCACTTGGGACACAACAACCCTGTGCAATGGTACAGGTTTTGTTATTTAAACAAAAGTGGCTTGAAAGCTGCCTGGTAGAAAAGGACCTGGGGATGCTGGTTGACAGCACTTGAACATGAGCCAGCAGTGTGCCCTGATGGCCAAGAACTCAACAGCATCCTGGCTTGTGTCAGTAATGGTGTGGCCAGCAGGAGTAGGGAACGGATTGTGCCCCTGTGCTCAGCAATGGTGAGGCCACACTTTGTGTTCAGATTTGGGCCCCTGACTACAAGAAGGACACTGAGGTGCTGGAGGGTGTGCAGAGAAGGGCCACGAGGCTGGGGAGGGGGCTAGAGAACAAGTCCTGCAGGGAGTGGCTGAAGGAACCGCTGGTGTTTAGTCTGGAGAAAAGGAGGCTGAGGGGAGACCTCATCGCTCTCTACAACTGCCTGAAAGGAGGTTGTAGCGAGCTGAGTGTTGGTCTCTTCTCCTGAGTAGCGAGCGATAGGACAGGAGGAAATGGCCTCATTGCACCAGGGGAGATTAGACTGGCTATTAGGAAAAATTTCTTCTCCAAAAGGGTTTTCAAGCACTGGAACGGCTTCCCCGGGGAAGTGGTGGCCTCACCGTCCCTGGAGATCTTTAAAAGACACGGAGATGTGGTACTTAGGGACATGGTTTATTGGTGAACTTGGCATTGTTAGGTTAAGGGTTGGACTCAATGATCTTAAGGGTCTTTTCCTACCTAAGCAATTCTATGCTTCCATAATTATTAATTGTATTTTGCCTTGCTACCATTATTTCATTTCTTGAGTCTGATTGCAGTTTAAATCTTTCCCTTTTTCCTCTTAATTCTTATATCATTGGCTAGAATGACAGGAAGCTCTAAAAATGTGTAGTGTTATTCACTATGTTTTCTAAGATATATTTTGCTGTCCCTTTATTGAATTTATGTTTCAAAAAATGTTACATAGATTGAAGTGCAGTCACTTAATTTCAAACTCATCTTCATAAGTGCCTAACTTTGAAATTTTGTCATGACAATAGAATAGCAGGATTTATCAGAGTAGCTAGAAACTCCTTCCTTTTTTTTTAAGACAGATATGTTGGAGGTACGCTTGGAGTCAATGTGATTACAATCATACGTGGGAAGGCAAGACTGTCACTATATGACATTTTGGCTGAGCCTTAATTATCACATTGAGGTTTCAGTCTGAATTGAAAACATTATGAAACATTCATTATGTAATACATCTTAGAATGCAGCTGTGGATTCTGTAGACCTAGGGAAATATAATTAATTTTTCTTTGTGTGGTGCACTTTCTCACACACGCTCTTGGTTGTTGATTTAGTTGCAGTCTGAAGGTGGGCAGAACCCAGAGTATCCTCAGCATCCTATAGCTTGAATGGGAATACCTGTGGGTTTGCTGAAAGAGTGACTTATATTTGGTGAAACTTGGACAGATGTACAATTACAGATACCTCCAAATTGATAAGTGGTCACCAGTTTTCTGTATTTTCTGAATAAACGTCTTTACATTGAAAATCATCACAATTTCCATAATTTTTGGTTTGCACTTGGATTTTTGACCCATAGGGACAAAGTTCTGCTTACTGTCAGGAAGATGCTCATTGGGGGATTTTTTTCTAATGCACTCATCTAATACAGATGGGAAAGCAGATTTGATAATTTCTGGTGTATGATTATTTGAAAGCACCTGAGGATCTAGTAAGCTACATTAATTGCAGATTTACATAACAGCTGGTGAGCATATGCCCTCAGTTAGGACTGGCTGTATAATTTTTGCAGCCTCATCTGTTTGCTATATATATATCCCACCCAAACCATTTCCATTTTATCTGGATGAAGCACTGTCTTTTTCATCCCTGCTTAGATTTCAGTCTGCCACTGAAAATTTTTTCACTTTCTAGACTTATACTGCTGTGTGTCATCAGCCTGAGAAGGCTGCAAGTGGTCCCTGTCTCTATGAATTAAAAAGCACTCTATGAATTTCCTGTGGACGTGTCTATGTTTATCTTAACCTGGTAACATAAAGGTGTAATGTGTTTTCTTTAGTTGGGCAGAATAAAGTGAAAATAAGAGGTCTTTATGTTTGATAAATTATTAGTATTTCTAGTTATGTTTTCTACAGCAAAATAAAAATCTCTGAACCAGGAATACAACTTCAGAAGATTTTCCAAGATTTCATCATTTGCTCTTGTTATACCCAGGAATTTTTGTTGTATAAGCTTTCCTGAAGATTCAGGTAGTATTAGTTAGCTTATTCACAATAAATATTCATGCTGCCCATTTCTGGTTGGATAAATATTTAAATAAATTCATGGTCTCTTCTTCTGAGTCAGGTACCTTAGTTCTTTCCTTTTTGTTAGATATGAATAATAGCATATAAACTATTTTCAAAGCTCACTTGCTCTGTAGGATTTCATATTTGCATATCTTTTCATGTCAAAAATTTAAGTGTGTGTGTTTTAAATGAGAGTAGTTGAATATACAAAATCAGACTGTATGTAATAATCTAAAGTTCAAATTCACTCCCCCTCCCAGTATTTTTTTTTTTGCTCACTGCGATTCAGGTCCCTCAGACCTCAATTCAGGCACATTTCCTTCAAATCAGAGGGAGTTACATCTCAGCAATGACTGTAGACTTGGGACCAAATTCCAAAACAAAGCTCATTTTAATTTTAGGATCAAACTTTGCATCAGCTCAGCAGTTGAAGAATAAGAGAGACTTCGTAAGGGCAGAATTATTTTCACCATTGTGTTTTATGGTACATTCTGCATTAACTTCATAGAGCTGTAATTTCAAGCCAAATGAATCTAAATCAAAATTAAGCTTTTTCTTCCTCTTATCTGATAACTTCAATGTGCTTTCTCCAATATCTTGTACTGCTATTAGATGCATGAGCTACGCGCTACATTAAAAACAGGCCCAAATCTCAGCCTCGAGTCAGAACATCTCCATTGTTTTGGAAACCCAAAGCTGATTCCAGATCAAAAATTTTCCAGTGGCTCTTGCATTTGTAATGAACTGGTGTCAGAGTGCTCTAAGCAGTGATTTCTTTTCAATCAAAAGGTAAATTAGCAAAGTGGTTTTCTTATTTGATTTTTCAGTCTTTCCCTATTATCAGCAAGACTCAGTAGAGTCACTTTTCCTTGAGAACACATATTCTCCTGTATTTTGTCTCCTCTGAACCATTAGTCATTTAAAAAAATATATATTTTTCTCCCTGTTTCCATTTTGAGGCTATAATCAATATATTTATTATTTGGTCCTTGCTGAAATAAAATTGACTACCATATGGAAAGAAAGGAAATTATAGGACCCTGTAAATAGTTGTGTAACAGCTCATTTATTGAAAATCTTTAGTCATAATATTTAGTTGATGAAGTAAAACATGCATTTTCATTCAACAACAGTAATTTCTGTGAGTAGATTTTAAAGTCATAGTAGTTACTCCACAAAAACCTCTTTTCATGAAGTGGATGTTTGGTCTCCACCCTGTAACTGTGTTGAATTATTTTCTATTGAATAAAGGCATATACACTTTTATTTTCCTTCTGTACTCTCATATATTTTGAGAACTGTAATAAATTCATGGCAGACGAAGACACAGTTGCTTGAATTTGCCCACAAAGCTGGTGGTAGGGCAGGTGAGCAGTCAGGGAGGCGATGCTGGCACAGGTCATTGGTGTATCAGGGGCTGCACGAGCTTCACCAGCGGCTCCTGAGGGCCTGGAGTGGGCAGAGCGTTCAATTAAGGCAACAAGAAATTGCCAGTGGAGTGAAAGGCTCTTCAGACAGCAATGTGAAATGGGCAAAATCTGCCTGCTAGCGGTCTTTGTGTCTGGAGGGCACGTGAGCTGTGTATGTTTTAAAGATTTATGCAAATGAATGTTCAATTTTAAAAAAAATCTTGAGGGAAAATTTTTGAAATCCAGTTACCTTGAAGTTTTTCTATTTTTGGTTGTAAAGCAGGAGCAGATAAATCCTCGGCTAGGTGTTGATGGATTTTTCTCTGGCATGAGGTGTTTGAAAGGACTGAGCTGGATGCATGTCACCAGTTTGTGCTCAGAGACGGCACCTTGCCAAAAAGCATTGTGGAAAAGAAAACTGAAAATTTTTTAGTACTTTATAAATTGTTTATTTTATCTGATAAGATAAGGACTAGCAGGTGCTGTTCACATACTGATGTCCAAAGGCTATAACACAGATTCCAAATTATCACATGAAAGACAAGAACATACCTGTTTAATTGAGTGCAGTCAATAGTTGAGTCTTCCTGTTCGTGTGTTGATCTGTGTTGCACAAAGAGTATAAAACAGGCTACCATTGTGCAATGGTGTAGTAAGTTTTCTCTTTTTTAAAAATCTCATTGTAATAAAAAACCTAAGAAGCCGCCAGCAATAAAGAAATTTGACCAAAAATTTCAGAGTAAACGATGCAAATACAAGAGACAGAATAAGAGATACGATATTTTTCTGCAATTTTTCAGCACCATGCCATTTTAAATACAATACAATGTTTGCTATGGCTCCTTGTCTTGTCAGTTATTTTTAGCCCATTAGTAAGTAGGATTTTTCTTCCATGATACCGTACCATTTTATCAGCAGCTGATTTGGACTTGCAAATCACTGGTCCTATTGATCAAAGGTGCTGAACTCCTACGGTTCCTATTGATTTCAGCAGGAGATGCAAATGTTCAGTGCCTCTGAAAATTGCATCCCATGTGCTTAGATTTAACCATCCCTGACTACAAAATGACTATTCTATATACAAATGAATTCTCAAGTATGAATATGAAGTTGTCCCTATCCTTCATGATATTATCACTATTTATGAGTCTGCACTGGAGATGGGTGTTGGGTCTTAAATTATATTCATCCAGAGGGTGAGGAAATTAAAACCTCTCTGCTGTCTGCCATTGTGACCTGTAATTTCTCACACTGTGCACAAGGCAGAGTGGTGGTTTCAACACTGGGAAAGGCCAGGCCAAATGTTAAAGATGTATGTATCTCAGTGCATAGATTTATAATATTGGTTGCGTAGCTTTATACAATATAAAATAGAAATCCTTAACTCTGAGAACTAGAAATTATGCAGAGAATGCTGAAGGGAACAATAAGCCAATTTTAGGCTACAGAATTTCATGATAAAGTAAACATTGCTAAATGTTTCAGGTATGTGTAAAAGCCGTGGTGCAGATATGCAATTCTGAAATGCCGAATCGCTTAGAGGGATAGCTCTCACTAGTACTGGTGCATCAGGGTTTCACAGCTGGAAGTCATGGTGCCTGTTTTCTGTGAGCCTGGGTCTTGCTGGTGATCTTGATATTGTTAAAAATCTTGAAGTACACTGAGAAGAAGGCCTGACAACATTTTACTGTTGTCCAAGATTAGGGTTTGTTTTTTTCTATGATTTAGTAATGGAAAATGAAACCAGACTAGTGCTTATATATCCCAGTAGGAGAACTGCTGGAGAGATGGGTGTTTAAGGAAAGATTGGATGAGGCACTTAGTTCCATGGTGTAATTGACAAGTAAGAGTAGGTGTAGGTTGGGTCATAGGTTGGACTCGATGATCTCAGAGGTCTTTTCCAACCTTATGATACTGTGATACTGTAATTTCTATTCTCAGGTGTAAAAATATGTTAGCTATAAAGAGAAGACTGCTTGAGAAAGAGGAGAATACCTGAGCATTAGGATGGCTATAACAAATAAATGAAAAAAACCTTATTTCATGGAAGGCCACACATGACTCAAAATAACTTATTGCTTTAATGTGGATTTTAAAAAAAAAAAAAATCTTAGTACTGAATCAAATATTAACAGTCTCATAGAGCAGAATGACCTAGCATTTTATTTACAAAATGAGCTTGCAAAAGAACACACCTTATGTAGGTCAGGATCAAAACTTTGATTCTGACTCGTATTTTCATGTTGCTTCATCTTTACAGAGCCCAGCTGGACCTGAGGCACTGATGCACCCATAGCTTCATGCCATGGTGAAATCCTGTTTTATAAGCAGAACCTGCTAGCACTTATAGAAAATAAATACTTTTCTGGCACTTCGTCAGAGCAGGTGTAGAAAGAATAGTCAGCTACTGATATATGTTCTGCTACAGCTCTTCTGAAGTCTAGGCTTTAGAGGGGTGATCTACTGAGATTTTGTAAAACAACTGGAAAGAGCAGAGAAAGCTAAACAAAAGCCTTTCATTGAAGTCAGCAATTTGGAGAGACTTCACATTTGCAGGATTTTTTGTCCTCTGAAGTTTGTCTTGCAGGTTGATAAGTACTTACTGCACAGGACTTTTTTGACATCTCTTCACTACTGAGAGTCTCTTTTGCGCTGGAGCCAAGCCCCTTATTCATATTCTGCCAAACGTGTAGCACAGGAGTTGACAAGCTGTGCTTACACAGAAGGTAGATAAGAATAAATTAAATTAGATCATTGGCTTCATAGCAGATGGCAGGTTAATCCAGTTTACAAAATGAGTCCTGAAAAAAATGCTTATATATTTCTGAATATTTACTCAAGTGTGCTATGGAATTGTAGGGACCGAGTCAGTTTATCTGGAAGTGTCAGTTTGTTTTATTTAAATGTTGACTAGAAGAAGCTATTTGGCCATTTACTTCAGACCCCAGCTTTGGTTCCGAACAAAGCCCAACTGGTTTTGCTTATAGCAGTAATGTGAAGCAACAAATAACCTGCCTCTGAATAGAGAAAATCCCTTAGGCAGCATAAAGTCACGCTAGCTTTTCATGTCTTTGTTCCATGAACAAAATTTATGGGAAGGATAGGAGATATAGGCCTTCAATTTATCTTCTTCTGCAAGAGATCTGTTTTATACCTAATAATTATTTTTTACCTAAGAAGTATAATAAATTATTCAAGAAAAGGTTTGTACTATGAGTAGAATCTTCTGTATTTGAGAGAGAGGTCATTTAAAGTTACCCTGACTGCCTCCACTCCGCAGCCTGGCTAGGGCAGGGTGACTGAGGCAGAAGCTGTTTCACCATAATCCTGTGACATCCTCCAGTCTCTTTAGCTCCACTGACTACAGATTCCTCCAAACTTAACATCTGCCGTAACATCCAGGGAAAAAAAACTTTCAGTCCACTTGTGAGTTACCATTTTATCTGAAACATTGAATTAAGCAGGGCTATCTAATAAAATATAAATGAAATATAGCTATGGTGGCATCCATCATATAAGCTCTATCTTCAAAAATTATGTAAAGGATGTCAAATTTTGCCTTCAGATATATTTGCCTGCCTCCAGATCATCTCAGTGAACACAATGTACACCTCTGCTCATGGCAGAATGCAACTCATATATAACACAGAGCAAATAACGTAGTGACGCAAGAGGGAATATACTTGAGGTTCAAACAACCAAGACTATCTTTTCAGATGAGCTTTGCAGTAGGATGGAAGAGTCAAGGAAACGGATATCAAGTTGAAAGTTCAAGAAAGCCAGGTAAAGAAGCGTAGTTGCTACCAGCAGGGAGAATGTCGGCACTCCGTTTTCAGACAAGAGGTTCAGTGAGGCCAAGATGAGGGGATGTTACGGGCTGATGCTCCTGGTAACTCGCCACAGCCCGTATGAATTTTGCAATTGTGAAGCATACTGATGCTGCTAACAAGCTGTTTAACCCCCACTTGCCTGCTGGTCCTTGGGGTTTTCTTGAAACTGTAGCAGCTCACCAATGACCTTACGCACCTTACCAGCAGCTGAGGCATTTTAAGTGCTGCAAAATGCGGGGTATCTGATTGCAGAATTTTTCTGGAATGCTGGGTAGGCAGAGCCAAAGTAGCTTTTGCTTTTCTGTAATACCAACATAGTCATCAAGCCTCAAAGGCTGGCTGTTGTGTTCTGTGGGATCTTTAACTACATCCAACAGTGCATCCTTAGTCGTAAGGGTGGGGGTTGGTACTGTTAGTCAGCAACCAGCCCTCGAAAGTACTGCAGCCAATGTCTTTTTGTGTAAACATCGGCCTGGAAGGCTGGACTTTGAGGAAAGGGCAGAGCCCTTCAACAGATAGTGAATCTCCCTCCTTTTTACCCACCCAGAGTGGTGGTGTCATCTTCTACTTGGTCTTTGGAGTGGGGTCTTATATCTGGTCACTACACCTGGGAAATATAACTGAGAATTTTACAAACGGATTTATGCTGTGGGAAATGACATTGTGACCCATTGTTGAATTCCACGACATTTGCTGTGCCCCTTTGTGTAAAAGAGAAAAAGCAAAAGCTAAAAATCCACAAGGAAAACAAAGGAGTGAGTTACTCAAGGGAAGTTTTTTTGAGATGTTTAATGAAATTCAGTACATGCCTACTTATTGCTGAAGAGATCTGAGAGACAGACAGATGAAAGTTTTATTTAATCTTATTTTGTGAAATATTTGTATATTTAAAACATGATGTACATATGTTGTAGGAAACGCAGGCTTTGTAGGAGTTGTGTATAGCCTAGTTAAAAGGAAAGTATCACAGAAAATTAAAAGGCAAGGTAAGACTGTGTCTGCTAAATAAGTGTTTATTGTGCCCTGTAGTTAACATCTGGAAAGGTATCTCTAAAAATTAATGTCTTCACGGGTGCGTGTGGTCTGATTATTACGAGTGATACCTGGGTCTGAAGGTAATTTCTCAAGAGATATAGCTAATGTAACGGAAATCAGATTGATTTTAAGATTGCAAGGTGATCAAGTCTCTGAGATGACAGAAGACATTCAGTTTAATTCAAGTAGACCTTATTTTTATAGCACTGTGTTTTGTTATTCAAACACTCGATCTTGCATATTGTTTAATGCGAAGCTGGTCTACCTGCATCCCATGTCACCTCCCACGGACTGGAAGTCCGAGGCTGGCAAAGACCATCATCTCTACAATGCAGCTGCTGTTTCTCAGGGAGGAAACTGACTGTCAAACGAACAAACAGTTTTGCTAGCTTGCCAAGCTTTGGCATGAACTATAAAAACAACAGCTCTTTCCCAGCCTGAAGGAAGACACAAGCGAACTATTCGAATTAGTGAGAATGGATGACAAAATGCATGGTGTATGTAATCTGGAAAAGACATACAGTAAGGAAAAAGGAGCATTGCATACTCAGTGCATGCTTTACGACGTACCCTCTGCAGCAAATGCTATCTTTAGGAAATTAATAATACTGACAATGGAGACTAGATTATATTCATGATGCTATAACCACTAAAAGCTTATTGATGTGTTCAGTTATGTTTTGCATCTCGTGTTGATCTGTTTCAAGTGCTTATATAATTTTTTGCATTAGTATAAATGAAATGTGCATTCATTAATTACCAGCTCCACTGAACTTTATTCCTTTTTGTTGTTATTAACTCTTTAAATGTCCATAAGCTCAAGACAGGGGCAAGAGCCGCCTACTCTAGAGATGTCAAAGTATGTTGATTTTTGTTGTACCTTCTGTACTTAGAAGTAATCTGTCTTACATTAATAAGGTCAAAGATCAGAGATTAGATCTTTGTGATCTGACTGCACCATCCTTTTCAAAGTATTAGCGAGGTCCCTTACCAGTTTCAAGTCCATAGAATATCAAACAGTCCAGGCAAGTCGGTGGCTTGAGATCTCACTGCTAACACTGGAGTAAGCTTCTAGTTTCTCTTTAGAGGAGTGGGAATTTCCTGTCCAGCAGTCCAGCAGTGTGTCTCCAGAGCCCAGATCTGGTGGTAAAGCAGTGTTCTGAGAATTCAGTAAATTTGGCTGTCTTCTCCAGAAGCCAGTTCCTGTGCATTCGTGTGGTAGTTTTGACAAGCTCTCGCCAGAAGCCCGTTGAAGGCATGGAATTTTGCTTTATAATTTAACTTTCCCACATGCAAAGGAGGCTTGTGAGCCAATACAGAGAAAATCGATAATAGACTCTAGGTTTCCTGTTTGCATTTAGATTTTTACCTTAAAGTTTTTACAAGTGCAAAAGAAAACAATGTACTTTGTAAATGCAAGACCCATTCTAGATCACACTTACTTCTCCTGAGAGTCTTTGAGGTTCCTACACTATTCAGAAAGAGCAAATATATTGCCTTTTAGGCTCCCACTGCGGACAGATCCTACTCAGTGCAAATTGCTGCATGTGGCTTAAGAGCCTGCTACTGAGTTTTGCTCTTTATGTGACAATTTCAGCTCCTCTCTGGGGAGCATCCTCCATCCCTGTTTTAGTGGGTCATCAGTCCTCCCTGCTGAGTTACTTCAATGCTAAGGCAACCACTTCCTCAGAAGAGTTTGCCCTCCTCAATAAAACCTAGGTAATTGTCTAGAATGACTGCAGTACTGTCATATTATGCTTAAAATAACATCCTCTGTTGTTGTCTTTCTCCTACCATCCTTCAGTGCCTCAGATCAGAAACAACAGAAATGAAAACAGAAAAGCAAATGGCTGTGTAGGCAAAGTGGAGTAGGCAGCTCTCGTATGGTAATAAGGATAATTTATAACTTTGTAAAAGGATTCATTTAACAGTTTTCCCAGTGCATACATAAATAACAACTATATTTCTGTTAATATGTTTTGTAGAATAATTGCATGTATTTTAGATCTAGAGCCAGTTTTTTATCTGCAGTGTAATTCTGGAGTAGAACTATGGAGTCAGTGTTTTTACTAATGTTTAACCTACGTGAAAAGATTTGGAGATGCAGTTTGGGGAGCACAGCTTCACTTAGAACTGGGTTGGAAAGGTAAGAAGTTTTGCTTGGTGGCAGTGGTTTAATCAACAAGAGATGGGCTCTTTGACAGTTGAAAGCTGAGGGACAACATTGATGTAGCATTACAATCTGCCACACAATATTAAATTCATTCAACTGTAATCCTTTAAGTTGCAAGTATTTCCATTAATTGCTGTAGAAATTCATCACCCTGACCTGGCTTAGCTCCAAAAGAAAGTGTGGAAACTAATTAAACATTAAGTTTTAAGGTAAAATAGTAAATTGCTCATTAGACTTCTTGAAATTCTGATTTATTACTAACAGAACGAAGTAATACTTGACTTTGCAGAAACTGGGTCATTGCATTCTTTCTTAGGTGCTGTAGCTTAGACATCAATTAATTGGTCTTCATTTTTTTGCAGCAGTACACTTGTTTGGTTTAACTTGGCAACTGCAGCCTGTTGTTGAAGGGCAGCTGTATGAAAATGGAGTTAGCAAAGGAAACAAAGGAACAGAATCCATGGATACCACTTACTCACCAATCGGTGGAAAAGCTTCTGATAAAATGGAAAAGAAAGGTATGTGTGAATTAGAAGAGAGACTGATTAGAAATATTTAAACATTGCTATGGTTCAGATTCTATATTTGCTACAGTGTGACAGTATTTTGAGTTCGGGTTCTGTCTTCTCTAGTATAGTTTTAAAAGAGGTATGAGAAGCCCATAACCAGATTGTTTGCTTTATTAGAACTAGCACTGAAAATAGCAACCCACCCAAGCCATTAGGAAGGTAATGTTCAGGAAGGTAATGTTCAATAGCAAAATAATTGCCCTTCTTTTGTCATAGAACAGAGATTGGCTTTTGTTTTAAGACAGGGAAAGCGGAACGATATTCACCTTGTTCTCATTTGTGCAAAGGGCTTGATGCTGCCTCACAGAGCAAAGCCAGTCTTGGGCAAAGTGAAACCCTTCCTACTGACAGGTCAGAATATGCAGAAGGGTAGAAATCTTAATGCTTTTAAAGGCATCCAGTTCTTGAAAGCGTAAGCTAAAATACAGCATCCTGTCACATCCTGGCTTAACCAGTCATAGTGAATCAGCCTGCAGGAACCTACTGAGATTTCATAAAATGCCTGAGCCAGTCTGGCAGCTCCCTGCTGCCAGGGGCGCAGTCCTGCTCCGCTCCCACTCTCTCCCTGCACAGCTCCCTGTGTCTCCCGTGCCCACTGCATGATGCATAGTTCCCTATGGCAGAAAAAAATGGCTTCATTAAAAAATGTGTCCGCTGTATAAGTGACTGAACCAGCTCTTTCGAAGGAGCAGAGAGGTACCACGAGCTGGCATAGGGAAGGAGTGCGCTGTGCAGACAGGAATATGAAACAGAGAGCAGGACTCTCTCTGAGATGCACAATTCCTTTCCCTCAAGTCCTGTCATTTAATGTTGTTAGAGCGCCTACTCCAATATTAGTGACGAACTCTGGCCCATGCTTCCCATTGAACACCATGGTGATGCTTTCCGACTGTAAGACGCAGATGGGCCCCCCCTTACTTTTTGTAGTACTGATAAAAAGTGGCTAAAACAGATTAGATCAGAGAAAAGTGAATGGGAGTAGAATATGAACCTTAGTCTTTCCAGTTGCTGAGAGCTCTGCAATGATAGGAGATTTCCAGAGCTTTCAAATTTTAGAGCAGGGATCTGATTTTGTGTATGCCAGGTAAAATCTATGACTGTAAATATGAGACGTGATGGGATATTGTTGTATCAAACCCTCCAAAAGGAAGATTACATCTCACATCAAAGCTCTCACAAATCAATGTGGCACAACTGGGTAGAGATCATATTAGATAAATGAGCAGTAGAAATATATGTAAGGAGACAATTATGTTGTTATGTGTTATTTCACCCCTTAGAATGCATTGGTAGTGAATTGCATTGAATTTATACACTTTTGTGTTTTTGTCCTGGTGCACCATGGAAAAATATCTCAAATAGTCCTTCTCAACTGCATTAGATAATTTTGCCAATATATTACGGATTTAATATAAGCACTTCCAAAGCATTTCGCTCCCAAAGGAGGATGTGAAGGAAAAGCATCAAAACTATCAAAAATCTTAAAAATTTGTTGCTTGAAAACAGATAAAAGAATATGTGAGTCAATAGAGACTCAATGCAGTAGGTAAAAAACCAAATGACGTGCCTTTCCCCAGACAATCCCAATATCTTGCATAGGTACACAGTTCCCTCACAGCACAAGAGTCCGGGGGACTGTGATAGCAGAGCCACTTCACTGAGGGCTTATCCAGCAGTTTCAGAGGTCGGTCGTGAATATAGCTAAACTGTTGTCCCACCTGTGCCCTTTCACCTTTTGGGGGTAGCCGGTAATCCAAAGCATATGCTAACAAGGAGTATACACTTGGAAAAATGCAAGAAAAATTATGTGGACTTAGTACCGGGCATCAGCACATTTATAATCTGGCTGTGATTATTTTTTGCTGGTTCTATTTCTTTCCATCACTTTTAATATATATCAGTAATTTTATTCCCAGTGCTCGTAACAAGTTCTCCCATGTAGATGTGCTGGGAAGGAGGATTTGGAAACAGGCAACACCTTCGGCTACAGCAGGATAGGATACCACAAAAAGTCAATACTTTGCCTGTAAACTGGAAGCCTCTGATGTGATTTCACAGGGATAAATACCTACTGTCAGATATCGTGACCTCCCATTTTCCCAACTCAATGCAGCAGCACAGAATGCTTTTCCAGATTTTGAAAGCATACGTTTTAACTAATCTTTTAATGAAAATCTAGTTTACAAACCAGCAAGTCAGATTTCTTTAAGAAGTCACTTTATAACACACTGACCCACGGCTATGAGTTAACATTTTAATATGTAGCAATGTGATTAAAAGCTCTGACATCCTATTGATGCTGGTATTTACCAGGGGAGTACAAGGAGATTGATTGTTTCAGGATCAGTAATAATCAGAATATGGGTACTTTCTTGTGAAGATAATTGGCACCATGCTGTTCAGAGTTTTACTTTCTTGAAGCCAAGAGAAACCTGTGATTAGGAATCTATCTTCTGTTTTAGACTTGCAAGGAAAGTGTGCTTAGAAAGAATAAGGAAGAATTAATGCCAGTCGGCAAGATGGGGAGCTGTACAAGGAATTGAATCTAGATAATTAAATGATACTTTGTCCTAAGAAAAATGTTGTGCGAGAAAGGTGTTCTTAGAACAAGGGCAGAACTCATATGGCAGCACTGTAATTTGAAAAGCTTATTTTGGACTTTTTCGAGAAAGAGCAAGGAGGATAATCTGTCAACAGATGATGCCTTTATTTTGCAGCCAAATACATGCTTAGTTCAAGCAAGCACAGAAACAGAACTAAATTCTTTTACTATAAAGAAAGGACGGTGGCTCGGTGAATATGAAAACATGCACTTCAGACATGGCTCTTGCAGTAGCCTTTTCATGCGATGTGGCTGTCTGAAAAAATACTGTTTGAACGGTAGAGATGCTGTGACTACATGCTTTCAGTAGGCAGTAGATAACATCTATATTTTTACGTTACTGTTTTGAGCAGCAATGTGCACTTCTTTCCTGTATACTAAGATAAAAGTAAATCTAAATGCATCTGTTTTTTAAAGATCACATAAAATTATTACTAAAGTAAAAGTATTTTGAGATATATATCGTTTTGAGCCTAGCAACACTGATGTGGTATTCAGCATAATTTGATAGCATCACTTGTTTGCAATGCTTTTTATTTTCAACAAAAAAACTGGCCACCTCACTTCAACAAACTAAGAAGCAGTTATTGTATTCTAAAAGACCTTGAACACCAACCAATAATGCCATTTACTTCAAAAATGATACTGTATCCTTGACTTTTTCGTAGTGCTTTACTGTCTTGTAATTGAATCACATTAATTACCATGTGTCAATATCGCCAGAAAGTTCCTTAGTGTTTTACTTAAGCCAGGGTAATTGCTTGCAAAGAATCATTAAGATTTAATATCTCTGGAGTATTGGAAATAGGGGAAAAGGTTTTTAAATTTACATCAGCCAAGTAAGATCTTGTATGAGTTACAGTAGGGAGGGATCCACTGTCGTTGCCAAAAATAGGAAGTTTAATCCTCTTTTCAAAACTCAACATTAAAGGTTTATTCCATGAGGCAAATTGGGCAGAAGTAGTCCTACCTTGAACATTATTAAAGCAGCAATTTGTAAATGTTTTAACTCATGCACTAAGTAACAAGTGTATTTTTAGAGTATTAGATTACAAGTTTTGTGCTCTGAAAAAATAGATGTGCTAAGGTGTTAAAAGTCAACTCCTAGTTCTTGCTGCAGGTTTGGTGACACAAAGCAGCCATAAAGGTGGAAGATCTAGTACCCTGACAATTGCTTCTGCCTTCTGAATTAAATCTCTATTCATTAAGAATGCTAAGTACTTCCTACGTTAGTTAAAGCCTATATAAGAACCCACTGAGGATCTTTGTTATTAATACGTTCAGGAAAAAGCTGGCCCAAGCTTTGCTATTGCTGTTTTCATTTCCAATGGTAAATTTATGAAATTTCACGTACATTATGTTGCATTAGATATTTATATACATTATGGTAAAAGTGGAGGCTCCAGTCAATTTGCTCCTTTTTTATCCTTCACTGTGGTACTGGAATGAAATTAAACATAAATGGATATGGCTGCTGAATTCAATCTTCTCGTGGCTCTTCCTCCAAAGCAGCCTGCTGCCCTGCTTTTTTCTAGTTGAGAAGAAGAGCAGAGATGTGAGTTGAAGTTTTGCAAAACTTACAATGGAATTAGCTGGGATGCTAGCAGGATTGGGTCTGTGATTTGCAGCTTGTCACAGTGCTGATCACAGACGGGCAGTACAATACAGAGATGGTGACACGAGCCAGCAAAGCAAGCCAGCTCCAATTTAGTTTGGCAATCTCTTCTTTGTGCATTCCATTTCCCTTTCTATTTCAGCTCTCTCATACCCACATGTGAAGTTACGTACTGTAGATATCTGCAAATTTATTGTTAGGCATTGTGAATTTATGCCAGTTTTCTCTTTAGATTGCCTGTCCCTATCCTCGTGCCCCTGTTACGCTTTCATGCAGAAGTCCAAGCCAAAACAGATGTTCTTTATTTCTCCAGGACAAGATTATCACTACCATAATAAAATCATTAGGGATGGTGATTAATAGAAATCTGAGCTTGGTCGTGAGCCCCGACCTACAAAGTTTGATGGATTTTCTGTGCTCGCTGATGTCCATTTGTATAGTTTATGCAATGCCCATTCGGCAGTAGTCTGAAATACTGCCAGAGGAAGCTGTCCCGCTGCTTTCTCCCTGTGCATTCTCAGCTGAATGGGTTTTGTTTGCATAGCTGATAGGTAAAGACCATGGTTTTACATAGCAACACTTCTACCTTTTATATTTAGCAAAGTGTTCCAAGATTTCCAGAGCAAAAATTCTCTGTGATGCCTGTGATCATAAATATTGCATGCAAGTTTATTTGTATTTTTCAAATAGTTGAATAAAAAATGCAATGAAACACCTTCTGTTTAGAGGTTATTTTCAGTATATTCCAGTATATCTAAGGCATACCTTGTGACCTATTATCTTCACCTACTCATACGCAACTGATGTGTTTGTTTTTGGAAAATTAGTGTTTCAGAAGGGACGAGCCATAGACACGGGAGAAGTTGAGATTGGAGCCCAGGTTATGCAGACGATCCCCCCAGGTTTATTCTGGCGCTTTCAGATTACCATACATCACCCCATGTACCTGAAATTCAACATTTCACTGGCAAAGGATTCTCTGCTGGGAATTTATGGCAGAAGAAACATTCCACCTACTCACACTCAGGTAATTAGAAATAATACTAATTCTATGGTGCTTACTTTTTCCAACAGCAGTGGATGTGAACATTCAAAATATGCTTTCAGAGCAGGAGAGGGAGGAAGGGACTGGCTGTAACCACAAAAATCAGTCTGTTTATCCCTTTCCTTTACTGAGGTCCATCTATACCCTCCAACCTTGCTTTCTCAGAGGAAGGGACAGTGTGGTCCCAGCGGTTGTGATCGCTATGTTGTGACTGTCCAGAAGGCTGGACAAGTGCACACTGTGCTTCTGTGTAGCTCCAGCATCGTCTTTGCAGGGGCAGTGGGATGAATTACCAGGTCATTTGAAAATGCCTAAGTCTCTTTACTACTACATCAAAACAAACAGATTACATAGTTGCCCAGTCAGTATAAAGAGTATAAATAGGGGAAAAAAACCAACAAAACTGAAGCTGTTTCTGGCTTCTAATATGAAGGCTGGGTTTGAGTGTTTACTGCTAGGGATTTTGGAGGAGAAAACCTAGCTACGCAATAAGAATATGCGATACTGAGAGTCAGAGTCAACTAGGTTTTTTAGGCTTAAAGCATTTGGCACATGAAACTAATTTCTATGGATAACAGGTTTTTCAGCTTTCTTATAGCAGGATCACACTCCACAGAGTGTGAAAAAACGATATATGAAATCTTGGAAAGATTGTGTGGAAGGGACCTCTGAAGATCGTCGAGTCTAACCGCAAAAATCATTTACTAGAGTTTTGATCTTAGAAATAACAACTTTTAGCTGTCGACTTAAATTGAAACTGGGTCTTGAGTTGAAGTTGAACTTCACTGAAAATCAGAATACCTAGAAAACCCAACGAAATATGTATATTTCTTATGGATTCATAGAAAGATTTATATCTCTGATGCTTTAAGGTTAAATGGTCTTAAAGTTGTCAATATCAACTTGTTTAGATATTAAGAACTTCCATGTCAAAAATAGATACTTACTGGCAGTAATAAAATTAAGTATAAATAAAAAGTATATTTAGGGTTTCATATACGATATTAAGGGACAAACATTTAAAAACCTGATCTAGAATAATAGGTTCTTTAATATGCTCGTGGCATTTGAGATGAATCACTCCACTACAGCTTGAGAACTTTGAAATTATGCCCATTAAAGAGATGTAATTTTTGAAGTAAATCTGCTGTATTTAGTGCAGCAAGTCTGAATTTATCCTGCCATAGCAAACAGCAAGTTTTGATGCCAGATTTCTGACCTACACTAATGCTTTTTATATGGAAACTGAAGCTAAATAGACAAGGTTATGCAACTGCTGTCCACATTGGTGAATAATTAGTCAGTCAGGCAATTCCTCTTAAGATTTTAACTCTTTATTCCTGTTTGAATGAGACATGCAGGGTAAAAAAAAATTAAATATTGCTAGGTTAATTTCTGCTCATTATTATTTCAGTTTGATTTTGTAAAACTGATGGATGGAAAACAGCT
This sequence comes from Neomorphus geoffroyi, assembly GCA_033558235.1. Classification (NCBI taxonomy): domain Eukaryota; kingdom Metazoa; phylum Chordata; class Aves; order Cuculiformes; family Neomorphidae; genus Neomorphus; species Neomorphus geoffroyi. The sequence goes on along the minus strand of JAUMJM010000045.1, from coordinate 6,058,955 downwards.
AATTAAACAGGAACCAAAAAACTCAGAGGAACCCCAGCAAGCTCCCAGGAATCTGATCTTAACTTCGCTGCAAGAGACGGGTTTCATTGAGTATATGGATCAAGGAGCTTGGCATATGGCATTCTACAATGATGGAAAGAAAGTGGAGCAAGTGTTTGTGCTAACTACAGCGATTGGTAAGAAAACAAAAACTGTTTTTCTGATTATTACATTAGAAGAAATTATTGACCTTGATTATGGCTTCTGTTAAGTGTTCTCTTAAATGTTTTATTTCAGCTTAGTTTAATTAACCTTCGTGGAGTGGCATCATGTTTATGCCAATATTAGTCAAATAGCAACATTTGTGTTTTAAAGATGGATGTTATCAAATTAATTATGTGCCAAGTTTTCATGTGTATTAAGATTTTTATACCATAGTTTAAATGCTTGAGTAATTTCTGATGTTATCTTGCTCAGAGCAGAAGAGGTTGTGCCTGCCCTCTCTATTTACATGGGTACCATAAATCCTACAAAAACTATCCAGGCTTTAACTTTGTATTTCCAGTATTTCAGTCAGTTAAAAATCTAAAAGGCAGCTTTTGTAGATCTGGTTGTGATTGATGTGTTCTGTCATTTTATAGTGATTCAAATGCACCATTTTGTTTGGAACACGGAAGGCAAATATCGGAAACAGTGTCCTGGTGGCATATCAGATCCCTACTGCCTTTTTAATAGGTATAGGTGGTGTTAGTGAGCAGTACTCTCACGTAGGGTGTCTTTGGATTTAAATTTAGGTAAAGTGTTGTATTTATGACAGTCTCAGTTTGCTGCAAGACTTTACCACTATGCCCTTTAGTGAACCTGTTCTACCATATGTTTAGCAAGATGTCTTTACTAGTAATGGACATGCCATCTGCTCTTTAGAACAATTGGATGCTATTTTTACTTGGTGGTACACACCTTGCAGACCAGGACCGTGTGATTCAAATACTGAGGTTTTGAAAGACTTGCAAGAAAATAATTCAGAAATTGAGATAGAATTGTAATGACTGGTTTTGGTTTAAAAGTTCGTATTTGCTCTGTTCAGAAAAATGAATCTTTTATAAGGAAGAAAAAAAATGTCATTATTCAGTGCTGTGTGAGAAAATCGTATTCAAGCAATTTATGAAGCATCTTCACAGGTGCTCTGTGAAGAGCAAAAAGCCTGGCCAAACTCCAGACTAGATCAGTCCAAATACCTCCCCCCTTGTTTATCTCTGCTGTGTGCTACTGCAGGCTGTGTGAAGCAGTCGTGCCCTCCTCATAAGCGTCTGTCAGGTAGTATTTCAAGTTGCTCAGTGTTAGTTACGTACAAAATTGATTTTGCTGACACTTTAGCTAAAGCTCTGATCAGACTTCCCTGTGAGGGGTGTAATTTGCATGCAAAATCTGACATGCCTCACATACTTCCATAGACTGAATAAAGGCCAGGCCAAACTGGACATTGCATTGAGGGGAAGCAACTTTTCAGACCATTAATTCTTAATTTCAGATCAATATAGGAATCATTTACCATGTGATTCTGGAAAAGTGAGAAGATGTGCAAGTGTACACAGAGTAAGACAAGAGCTGATAATGAGCAGTAATAGGTAAAAATTAGTAAAAAACAGCATATTTGTGAAAAAAAATTACTTCTGAAAACGAGCTGGTTTTTTGACTTTGAAACAGACATCCATGTACAGATTGTGGATATCTGATGAGCAGATATATATCAAATGCCTGTTATTTGGTATAAACTGATAGCCTGAACAGAATGTTTTTAAATGACAGTAATTTTCAAGAGGAATCAATCCTTATCTGTCCAAGTGCCCATAAAAAACTTGCAGGTATTCATATTAGTTGTAGAATGTTTTTATAATCCATCTTTTGACAAGTTACGTTTGAATTTAAAAGTATACCAGATTTTGTAAGATTAAATATTCCAATGGTATGCCCTTCCTTCAGAAAAGTTTTTCCTCCCAGCTCACTTACCATGGACAGATAGTCTTCAAAAGGATCTGAGTTTTCTTCTTTTTATCCCAACAGTTATTATTTTGGGGCGAAAAAGTCATGTTTCCTCGCTTTCTATAGTTAGAGGTACTTCTCCACGTCTGTCAGCGCGTGCCCATAAGACAGTCTCGATCCCCACTGTTGTGTAGCACCTCTCCCATCCTGCCCAGTACCCATATGGGCTGCAGAGCCCCTCGGTCCTAGTACTGGCCTGATGGCGACCCACTTCACGTGGGGGCATCTTAGCCTTGGATTTGCTTCATATTCTTTACAGAAAACCCATATAGATCAGTGAATCCACTGAATTCCTATTGGAAATACAAGTGTAAATTAGAACTAGCTAATCCGTATGAGCCTGTCCCCAGATGTGTGAGGTTAAGTGGTTTACTGTCCAAAGCTGTGTGATGAAACATGGACAAGTTTAAGATCAGAATTGAAAGTGGGGTTTTTTGTTGTTGTTTAAATCTAGTTCATAGTCCTTTATTGCGTTGAGTTTCATTACCATACAAAAGACTGGGGTTTTTTCATCTGATTGCATAAAAGTAGAAATCCTACCCTTCTCTAAGGAATTCAATCCACATGGTTCAAATGAACACCAGAGAAGGCAATTTAATCTATAAACAGGTTTCAAACAAATTACTTCAGCAATAAAAGAAACTGTTTAAGGTGGACATTTTTCAGCAAGTACTCTGATTCTTGCAATGCTTTTAATGGCAGTAAATTTTACATGAACACTTACTTTAAAAGCTTTTTGGTGTAATATAAATGATGCACTTGTTATCTCGAAGCTGTCAAGACAAAATCTAATATTTGTAAGCTGCCTGAACAGGAATTCTGTTTTATGCTCCCTATGAATGAAAATGGGCCTTTTACTGCTTCTGCACCTCCGTGTGTATTGAGATGTGTCCTGCAGAGTGAGGTGAAGATGCCATTCATTACAAATTCAACCAATTTGTATTGTTCTTTGTGCACAACTCTCTGAATAAACAGAAGTCCTGGATGACTGCTCTACTAATTGCAATGGGAATGGAGAATGTATCTCGGGGCACTGCCACTGTTTCCCAGGATTCCTTGGTCCTGATTGTGCAAAAGGTAATCTCATATTAACTGACCCGCAGTGCATGACAGGGCTCGTGATTATGGTGTGTGACTGCTAGGCTTGAAAAGATTCAAAGTGATTAAAGGAGATTAAATTCCTTTTTGCAGCCAGATGGCAGATACAGCACAAATGCACACGTAGAAAGTTGCTTTATGCTGTACTTGTGCTAAGATGTGTCAACCACTTCTCTCTCACAGACTTTCAGAGTTAATAGATTCCTCCATCCCTCTTTGCATCCTCTGTGTGATTTTAAAATATGTTTTTTAATAAGCGTGTTAGCTTAACATAATGTTTTCTGTTATTTAAAAGTGACAAACAGTTTCACTTTGGAGAAAATTACGTATGTAAGTCAAATCCTCCTGTGGTCTTAAATTGAACAGGGTGTAGAAAATAAACCTAAAGCAGCTTAGACACTGTTTTCCAGCACTGGGGGGAAAAAACATACTAAAAAGATTGTACTTGAGCTTATTTCTGTTTCAGCTGTTTCTGAGGACATTATCCATCATCTGCTTCATACAATGTCTGGAAGTTCTCACATTTTTCCAATATTTCCTCAAATTTAGGGTTGACTTTTTTTAAGAGCTTGATTGGCTCAGAAATTGATACTGAATTGTAAAAGTAAGCTTCCACTTCACTGGTTTACGTGCAGATCAGTAATGGCAAAAACTTCAGTAATGTTAAATCTACATAGAAAAAGGAAGAAAATGGCATTATCTTGCTTCAGTTCACAGGGAAGAAATATTAATCTTACAGGAAATCATAAGCTGGCATTTTTGTGCAAGATCGTCTGCAGAGGCCAATCAAGGGGAGGGAATTATTTTTATCTTCCAAGATATGCCATTTCAGGTCAAAATTAAGGTATACTAGTGAAGCAGACTGAAGAGATGAGGACACTGTAATACTGCTGCACTACCTAGTTCAAAGATTTCGGTCTGTCACAACCCTTGAAGCAAATGGAGGACTGGGGGCCTTCAGTGGAATAGCAATTTTACAGAACAATGAATTCAATAAATGTTAATCTATTTAAGTATGTAAATACAGTAAAAAGGTCAATCTACCTTCTTCAGATTCCTGTCCGGTGCTGTGCAGCGGAAATGGAGAATATGAGAAAGGTCACTGCGTGTGTCGGAATGGGTGGAAAGGACCAGAGTGTGATGTTCCAGAAGAACAGTGTATTGATCCAACCTGCTTTGGCCACGGCACTTGTATCATGGGCATCTGCATCTGTGTCCCTGGATACAAAGGAGAGATTTGTGAGGAAGGTTTGTGAAGTTTCTCTTTTGGTTTTAATCTCCAAGCCTGTTTTAAGATAGTTAAGAACTCATGTAGATGTGAGACTCTTACTGTGAAGCAGTACTGTTTTGCTCAAAACCACCTCTGCTGTCTCATGGAAAACAGTGCTGAGATATAAAATTATCAAAAGTAAAGGCATTCAGGTCTCAGTGACAGTCAGTGGAAGATGATCACATAATTTCCAATTTTTATACTAAAATAATAAAATTATTTAACATAGTCTCATGAGGTTTTAATAATTGTAACGTGGACAGGGCTCGTAAATGCTCTTTCAGTCCAGGAGGATTCAGGTGATTTCAGTTCCATCCTTCTATTGAATCTCAATAGCAAGAACAGAACTGGGTGAAAGTTTTTGCCTTTCAGCAAGCAGTGTATTCTCAGTCCTCCAAACGTCTCCAGGAAAGCATCTCAGCAAGCAAGGATTTTAAAAAAAAAAATATATATGGAAGTTGTGAGACCATCTTAATTTGTTTGTCTCCACTTTTCTTCCCTGAAGGTCCGGATAATTTTTTCAGGGAGGGTGGCTGACATCCTTGGTCTTCCTTGCTGCCATTAACTTCAGTCCCTTAGCACACGCTGTCAGCCTGTGCAGACTTTTTCACTTGGCCAAAAGCTAAGGGTAAGACAGTCAGAAGATCATTTAAACAAAATATGATGTGATGGTCCTCCAAATTAATTAGCAGATCATAATCAGCTTTTCCCTTTCTTCCTTGCGTTACATCTCAGATTTTTCCATGAAGAAAGTACCGACAATATAAAGGCAAAAGAGCAGCAAATAGTTTCAGTTTAGCAGAGCTTATTGTGTAATTCTGTTGTCATACGTCATTTTTACTGTGAGCCTGTGTGCAGAGTACTAAACTGGCATCTTTTAAGGCTTGGCTAGTAAATATTGGGAAATCTTGAGGAAAAGTGAGTGTACTTTTGTTGATTGTAGTACCAATGTGTCTGGTTTGCCTGTTAGCATTTCTGAGATAGCTCATCGGCTTTGAGTTTCTTCCCTTGTGCATAGCCTCCGAAAGCAGAACTCTTCTTCCTGCTTGCCCTGATTTGATGATTTTTCACTAGTCCCCTTAGCCTGAAGCTAGTGACAGCATACTTTGTGCTTCCTGCTATATAGATATTAGGTAATTCTTTTGAGTAGCACACAGAGGAGACTCTTTATGTGGCTTGAATTCTCTAGTCAGAAAAATGTCCAGGATGGATTTGATGGATTTGACATACCTGGTGTGGTTTTTAAAGGGAAGATCAAGAGAATGCTTCTGGCGTACTCAGTTGTTGATAGTTTCGGGAACAGACAAAACCAAGAAAACCCAAATGGGAAAAAGCAAGTAATCCACAGATTTACTCACTGAGGCCGTGATGCCGAACAAGCCTGCAGCTGATGAGAAGCTGACTGTTGTTTTCAGTTGCTTTGTTTCTTGCCATAATGTGATCCTGCAAAATGGTTGAAATAAATAATAAATGTGCTTAGACAACTATTGAAACTGAGTGTGAAAGCACTGGATATTTGAAGAGATGTATTTAAATTTTTTAAAAAGGTGCAATTATGAAGAAATAGGGGCGATGAAGCAAACCTGTGCAACCAAGTACAGTGGGTTTTTACTGTAACAGTGTGTGCATGACATGACTGTTCAGTTTATTGTACAACATAACTTGTGCAGGAGTGGAAGTAATTCTGTCAGGAATTCAGATTACATTACTGTATGTAAATATGAGGCTAGTATTATAGCAGTGGTTTTAACGTAGCAGACATAATACCGATGTACAATCCAGGGAGCACCAGTACATGTATTCATGGGAGTCCATTGAATTTGTGCGATCAGATTAACATTACTAAAGTGAGCGATACTTTTGAAACTGTTTGTGGAGTCAGTCAATTAATTTCAAAAGATCAGCAAAATAAAGAGCTGTCTCAGGATGAGAGAAAATTGCCAAGTATTTTTGTCCTACGCTTTGCAAGATATGCATTGTCCAAAAATACTGATTTCTCTCTTTCAGAATTACATTGTGCTGTGCACAAGCTCGAAAGTCTGAAAAGGATACAAAATAAATCTTGAAATAGGATCTGGAATTGGTGGCATGGCAGCTCAAAAGATAAAGCATCGCTTCTTTATTCTTGGGTCACAAGGTCCTATGAACTGGAGGCCGTTAATCTCTATGTCTGAAGCATTTAGTCTTCCCTTGCTGAAGCAGAGAGCATCTCTTCATTTGTGCAGCACAGAATACTGTTTAAGTTTACAGTTTAATTATTAAAACAGTATTTGTTCTGATACTTTAAAAATACATGTTATAACGTTAAAAGTGCCTTTTTAACATGATTCTGGAGCATGATCTGACATGAATCGGCTTTCGGCTAATTGTTTCCCATGTTTGGACCCCACAAATTCCTCTTCAGCTCTGCTGAATTACTGCAGCCTCCAGAGGCAGCCAGCTGTGTTCTGCTTAAGATTTGTCTTGTTAAAGAAATGCTGGGGCTTTATGAAAGAATATGCTGATTATACAGGTCTAACCAGCTGATTTAAATTCTTCTACAGCACTCCTGAACCGTTCACAAGAAATTGTTTAATCCAAATTGAGAACCAATTTAGCTCTTTGTCTGTTTGCAAATTGTTCATCAGTATGTTATGACTTTTATGAATCTGTTCATTATCTGCAATTGCCCAGCACATACTTTTTAGGAGTGTATGAGATTTTTTTACAGCAAGCATTCAGTCAGAGATGCACTACTCAGGGTTAGTGGATAGCCTTTTTTTGCAGCTGTAAAGATAGCTTTCCACAAGAAGATGAAAGAATAAATCTTTCTTTTCCCAGCTATAAATAAAACACAAAGCACAAATACCCAAATGGAAACACGGTGCACAATTGTAGAAGTAATTATGAATTGTTCCAGTTCTTTCCCAGCGCTGCTATTGAAGCACAAACTTCACTGATTTGCACCAATAGATCTACCTTGGGAATCTGCATTTTAAAAATAAGGCAATATCCTTGACAAGCAGAATTATATGATCTCTAAATGCTTTTATCTTCTTTTTGGCTTATACTTTTGCACAGGTGTTAGCGTAGGCTGTTTTCCCTTGTGTTTGTTAACATCATTTCAGTTTGGGTATTGGCACAAAAATCACCAAATAAATCTTGCTTCTCTGATGTTGTATTTCACTAGGAAACCACTGTGGAGGTGCTAATTCTATGCTCTAAATTATACGTTCCCTGCTTTCCAGAGGACTGCTTGGATCCGATGTGCTCTGGCCATGGTGTGTGTGTTCAAGGGGAATGTCACTGCTCCGCGGGCTGGGGCGGTGTGAACTGTGAGACATCGCTTCCTGTGTGTCAAGAGCAGTGCTCGGGGCACGGGACTTTCCTCCTGGACACGGGAGTCTGCAGCTGTGAACCGCAGTGGACGGGATCAGACTGTTCAACAGGTATGCTGGAGCTTTTGTTTTTCAGTAATACCTATGTTTCAGTTTGAGTCATGAAAGAAAACGGTTATTATTACTGTGCTGGTATGAATTTAAATAGCAAGATAGCGATGAACCAGGGCTCTGTGGCACTTAGTGGGCTTGAGAGCAACTGGATTTCTGTTGACAAGGATAGAAAGGCCTTCTCTCTGTGACAAGAATGTTGACTGCTGGGTGGCACGCCAGCGAGATCAGTCGTCCTGCAAGAGTGCAAGTGCCTTCTGGCTTGGATAGGAGTTCAGTGTGACTGGCACGTGATATGCTGAGCACTTCCCAGGCTCATACAGTGAGGGAGTCCACAACTCTGAGAGAGACCGGGGAGCTATTAAAAAAATAATGGTCTCAATGCAGTGACTGATGAGGAAGAAGGGTCTATCAAAAAATCTTTAAACAAAAATGACCATCCATTCTCTCATGCTGGGATAAAAACTCTTTTCTCTCTTAGAGGATCATCAAGGTTTGATCCCACTGAATTTGATTAAGAGTTGAAATGGATTTCCTATATGCTTTGTACATTTACATTTCATTTTCTTGAAATGAATGCACTCTGGACATTTTACTCCGTAATGGAGCATGTCATTACCAATGTATGTGCTACTATTTTTTTTCCCACTATAAAGCTCACAAAACCAGAATCCCAGGTGACAAGTAGCACATCCCAGTACAAAATATATCCAAGTGACAGATTTGCTGAATACTATGGAATACAACCAGTCGTCCAAGTCACCAACTTTTCTTAGAAGTCATCATTCAAAAGAACACTGGAACAGTATAAATTTCCATTCAAGCCTTTAAAGTATATGATTATGATCCTTAAGTTAGAACTTATGAATTGTTCCACTCCATGATAACATTTTGAGCAACAAAATATTGACCTGCTAATAATTTTCAGTGTTTGTTATGAAGACCCTGCATTCATTCTCCAAAATTAATGCATGTAATTTCAGTCTGACACTGTCAGGTATGGTACCTGCTTTGATAAGAATTGACTTTTTATCGGCTTTCAACAAAAGCCCAGTTGCTTGCATTTTTATCATGTGTTTTATTGTGTGTTAAAAATACTCCCTAAAGGTTAGTAATATACTATTACTTCCATTAATGAAGCAAATAATTAGGAAAGGTACCAGCTACATACTAGTTCTTTCTCATAAAATATCCAACCTAATTCTGTTCTAATACAGTGTTATTGGAGCTCAAAAAGATATGTAAATCTCCAGTAGATCTGTTGTGTTAGCTGCATGGGGCAATTAGCTATTAAGTATGGGAATAAAGAGCTAAGAAATAACTGCAGTAAAGAGGCTTTTATCTTCTATGCTAGGATCATAGTTTTCATTGTTGTCTCACCTCCAAAGTGATTTTTGTTAATTTTTAGAAGAAAGGTAGCTTTTTTCCTTACATTCATCAACTGGTAGGGAAATTGCCTCTTTTCATCCCAACTGCCTTCTGAGTTGTCAAAGAATGCTTTTACAACACCAGCAGGCATCTCTCTTGGTAGCTATATACTTCAGATTTCTCCTTTCAAATATATCTTTCTTCATAGGTGTTAAACTAGATTCAAGATTGTTGTGGCAATACAGTGTTAGACTGAAGTATAGACGTTCACTTGAGCTTGAGACTTTCTTCCTAGGATCAGTGATTGCCATGCATGCTGGAAGTAAAGCTTGATTTTTAAGTGCGAGAGGAAAACATCCGATGAATAAGTCAACAAGGTCAGAATAAACAAGCTGTCGCATGCAAATGGGAAAAGTCATGAGGTTCTGTACAATGAAGAGGATGAAAAGGGTAAACCAGAGCCTGCTCGCTTGGAACCAGACAGCAAAGAAGACTTTGCAGTTGATAGACGAGCAGTCTCTCAGCCTGCCTCAAACCCTTGCACTTTCCCACCATCTCAATACCACATCATTGCCAGTACTGTGAAAATCTGCCTTTCTGTATCATCTTGAAGAGTATAGGGTCCTGTCCTGATGATTTCTGCATTCCCCAGAAAATTCTAAATACTTTCAAAATAAAAGGATAATTTTTTAAATTTTATGTTTTCCTAAATAGAAATTAATATATCTTGCTGTACTTTAAAAAGGAGCAATAGCAAAAGTGCCAGAATGCTTTTGAGCACATTATCCCAGGTAACACTGCGGCCCACCTGAAAAGGGGTGATCCGTCTCTAAGATATCTTCCCCTACCTGCCCATCTCTAGTTCTTGAAACAATAAGAAATTCCATTTCACAAGCAGCAGACTGGAAAAAGACAGAAAGCAGTGTGAACACAGAGGAACAGAGATGAAGGGTCACTGTGTGACCTCTGCATATCCTGAAGGATCACCAATGTTTGGAGTCCCAGCCTGAGATCCGGAGCCATTCTTGGATTTTTGAGGCTGGAAGAGACCATGGTGCTCGAGCTATTTGATTTTCTGTAGGAAATACCAAAAAAAAAAAAAAAAGTCATCATCAGTTTCTGTTTGACCCTCATAATTTCTGATTTTTTTTAATTTTGAGAAATTCAACCTTCGCACAAAGACTGAAAAGGAAGGATAGTCTACTATGTCCTTAGGCAAATTGTTTCAACTATGTCTGATCCTCTGTGCTAAAAAGTGCAACTTCTACTTCCAGTTTGAGTAGGTGAAGTTTTACAATTGCGTTTCTTTCTGTGAGGTGAAAGACTGTCAAATTCTTTGTCACATTTATTATATTTTTTGTCCTTAAGTTTTATAAAAAGAACCGATACTTTAAATCTATATGCTTCTCATAACTGTACATGTACACACCTCTCTCTGCACCACCACTCCCTTTCTCTCTCTCTCTCTCTCCCTGTCTCTGTCTCCACATCCAGTAGAAAAATAATGCCAGAAAAAATAATTATATATTTCTTGGTTTTCGAGTCAGCCTTTTGGGAAGTGTGATTGACCACATAAAGTATGTGGTTTTCCTTTCCTATTGCTTTGTAAAAAAAAAAAATTGCATCAAGGGAACACTGAAATTCCAAGCTTAATTATTCAAAGGTCAAAAAAAGACAAAAGAAGATACCTTTACCTTAACTCACTCATCTTTCCTGTCTTTCGTATGAAATAGAATTTCATTCTTCACACTTAAAGAAATACCATTTTTCTAAGGATGTGTGGTCCCATTGTTCAAGAAATTACTTGCTTTTGTATGTACTCATTCTTCTGCCCAATTGCTGTACTGAAGACACTGTATTTTTCTCATCTAGCAGACTGTTCAGATCAGGTTCTACTTGATATTGCATGTTGAGAGTGTTTGGATACAGCACTGAGCTGTGACATGATTGAATTAATTGGTTGGTAAGAAGAGGCTGGTTTAAAAAAGGTGAAATGAGGGAGCACATGCACAAAAACAGAGAGTAACGGAGTGAATTGGATTTATTTCTAGTCTTCCCTCACGTGGGGCATGGTTTCTAAAGGGACTGTCAAAATGAAGAGGCCATAGCTATGATCCACCTAAGTATTCCAAGGTCCATCTTGGAAGCTTCCGTACAGGAATATGAATTCTGGAATTATCCCCCTTTTGGAGTCAGCAGCTAAATGTCTCTGATTGTCCATTGAACTTTTGCAATGCTTTTTCTGAAGAAGCTTTCCTTTTTCTTTAGGCCTTATGTATGTTTTTAAGGAATTCATTTATTCAATAGAATAGAATAACTCACCAAAAAATGTCTGTACTACAAAAGCTGATATAACCAGGGCAGCCCTAGTCTGTGACCAGAGTTCAGGATTACTCTTCTATCCAAAAAGAGCTCCAGTGTTAAAGATGTTTCTTACGCTACGACTGTGGAGAAAAGCTGTGTGGTGCTGAATTAACTACCATATAAACAGTCCAGAGTCCTTCTGACTTACTGCTGTAGTTAAGCTGTCCTGCATGACCCATCATCTTGAGCATCTTTTATGTATGTTGGCAATCGGGGACTTCTGTAACACTGCTACACGGGAGCATACTGTTAACAGCTACGAGCTTCAGAGAGCAGGTGCTTGCTGCCAAAATCATTGGCATCCTCTCCTGATGTGGCCAGCTTCTAGCCAAAAAAGTGGTGATTCTGAAGTGCTTCGCAATCTTATTGTTATCATCAGAGTCCTGAGGCCAGGATCCTTCACCAGTGTAGCGTACACTTACTCACTTCCTTTGCACTGCTTTGATTCCATAAGTATTTCCAAGACCGAAAGAAACAGAGCTACCACACCGTTACAGCTCCACACTGGCCAAACCCGTTTTGGCTAGTTGATGTAATACAGATGCCCAACATAGTCTCTTCTCTAATCTGTGGACTGCCAAAAACTGAGCTCACTGTACCAGATCCAAAGTTCTTGATGACCAGTTGCTATCCCTTGAGGTCCAGGAAATCCTCTTACGGAATTCAAAACAGCTGTCCAGAAATGTTTTCATCACATATGAATTAGTGCTGCTCAATAAAAGCAGCTCGGTATGGTTTGAAAATTTTTCAGATGTTTAATATTGTTAAAATCCTGCACTACTTGTGAGGCATACTTGTAGGACACAACCTATGTTGGTGGGTTTTTCAGCTATGTTAGATCCATCTTTTCAACATTCTTAGCTGGATATGCGATACTGACATATTTGGCCTCTTTCTACACTACAAGATTGAACCTCCATGAAAAGCCTTCTTCTTTTGTTCCCTCAGACTTCAGTTTGCCTGTCCCAACTTGCAACTTATGTGCCTCTTTGTAAAGACTCTTCATATCAGCTAATATTTAACAAAAAGATAATATGCTGCTCCTTCTTTTGCCTAGTTAAGGCAGGATCACCTGAAATTCACTCTCAAAAAATACTGATAGATATTTAGCTATCCCAATCAAAAAGAATGTATTCTTCCTATAGCCAGACATGACATCAGGAGAGAAAACACTTAGGTTTTAGCTGTACCTAAGATTTGTTTTATTGTATAGACAAGTTCAAAATGCTTTAATTGTTCTATGTGATTATACCCGGACACGTGTTTACCATGAGGGAGATGGATTAGCCTGTTCTACCAATTTGTCAACTGGCTTCAATACTGAAGGTCATAAAAAAGCTATGGCTTTCACTGCTTCAAATTTATACCAACGTCAGAAATTTGTAGAGAAGCAGCATCGAGTTATTCCAGCTGAGTTCTTCCAAATACAGTACTTTAGACATAGCTGTTACAATTCCAGTTGAAAGGATTAGTGCTGCAGTCATTATTCAGTTAATGTAATCGAATGTCTCATTCCTGCTAGCTTGAGTGGGCATTGCTTGCTGCCTTTACCTGTGATGTAATCTACGTTGAAATGCACACAGAAATCCAGTGTCAACTTTCGCAGTAACTATTTTTCCATTTGTTTTTATTAGCTGTCCCTTGAACAGTCATCCATCCCACTTTCTGCAGTCTTCACTTTGGGCTGTATGAGGAATGAGACTTGTGTCTGGTTTTGCCTAAAAATAAGGGAGGCACAGGTATTATGACCAAGCGAAGTCAATCTCAGGCAAAGGTCCGTGGATATCTCCAAGGAGAGATGTCATTCCACAATTTTGATTCCCAAAGACAAAAAGAAACAGCAACAACGTTGTTCCTGTTCCACACTAAGACACTGACCCAAACAGTCACACCTACAATACAGTAAATAGATGCTCGTCCAACGTTGTAATGCTGTTGGCTCATGGTGTCAAAAAAACCAATCATGTCACTTTGTGTCTCTAATGGTTAGTATGTGAAAAAATTAATGTTTCTCTGATGTAAACCTATAATAATACTCACTCATGATAATACTCATGATAACCCATGATAACAGAAACATAAGGATTCTGTGTTTGCAATAATTTCTTATTGCTTTGTCCTCACTTTGCTCATTTAGTTTTGGCTTTTCCCTGGTTTAGTCAGCCTTTGGGAAGTTGTACAAAAGTGTCCAAAGACTTTTGACCCTTACCAATTCAGCCGTCTGACACTGCATGGGCTCAAGTGAGGTGTACAAGAGATTTGGATCCGTATCTCATTTAGTCTCCGCCTTCCTCTGAAATATGGGAATAGAGAATAGGAATTTCATACTTTGTTCTAAGTGAGGCTGATAATGACTTATTTTTCATGAAAACTACCTGTGCTGGAAGAGATCATCCTTGGCCTATTTCAGAGTCTCAGCATCATTACAACGTACTGAATCTAGTTATGACTGTATGTGAAAATCCATTATTATTCAGACCTTCAACATATGGCTTAGTTGACCTGTGCACGTGGCAGTGATTTACTGCATACGTGACAAAATAATACAGTGGGATGGAAGACTGATAGTACACTATTTTAATGTCACCGGGACTTCAGTGTAGTCAACTTTCTACTTACTTTCCGTCAATCTTTCTTGCTTTATTTATAGGCTGTCATCCAAAATCCCTTGATTTTCATGAGTCATCTCCGTTTGAGGCATAACAGGGAGTGCGCTTCAGAAAGACAAAAGTCAAAGTTATGAATACTGGCTGATCGTGTCAGGTAGAAGGGAAGCTCTGGCTAATTGAAGGTGCAGCATTAACAAACCAAACAAAAAGTCTCATCTTTTGTTCTCCAATTGAGGCTTAAAACGTGGAGCCTTGAGATTAAGGCAGTGAAATATCAGAGAAGATGGATGGCAGAGTTGTTCAGTGGGGCAGAGTCTTAGCCGGCATAAATTAGTGTAACCACAGTGATGCCACCAGTGCAATCCCAGTGTGTTTCAGGTGAGAATCCAGCCCAGAGTGGCTAATTAATTGCAGCATTGTGCCTAAAATATTATAGACTGAAAAGTAATGAAATCTGTGACAGAGCTGATGCCTCTGACATCCTGTCCTGCATTCATGTCTCTAGACTCTATTCAGACAAAGTAGGCCAGTCTCCATCCTCCTTACTGCAGGACATTTGTCATAATTCCACTGAAGCCATTTATACCACTGAAGCAACCTAATTATGATTGGGAAAAGAATACTGGCAGTTCTTAGTCACAAAAACATTCATCCTAAAACGATTATATGGAGATGGTATATATTTAGCATATCTATTTTTGGTTAAGCTCTCTCTAGCAAGATCGGTGGTAATTTTACAAAGGGTAAAAATGGATCAGCAGCCTCTTCCTGCAGTATCTTGTGAAGCATAAAACCTCTTTAGAACTGAAGTGCTTTGAAAAATGCAAAATGTTGTAATTGTTGTAAATTGATATGTGCAGAGTAGAGTAATTTAAAAATCATTAGAAGTATGCATTTTTTAAAGTGCTTCAAAAAGAAATGAAGACATAATACAGTGTATTAATATAGTTCAAGACATCTCAAATTGCTTTCAAAATTAAACATCAAAAACTGAAACTTGAAAAAATAATTAGGTAAAACCATCTCATTGCAATCAGAGAACTCTTCAGGTTTAGGAAATTGCAAATTATGGGTGTCAGTCATTCTGATTTGCCAAGGACAAGGATATTCACGACAAACAACTCGCAGTAGTGAAAATAGCCCTGAAATTTCCTCAGTGCATGGTGTGATCTGTTATGCATTTTCTGTAGAGTGCTCTGTTCTATGTTGGTACTTATACTCCCTCTTTTAGACAAATCTCAAGAACTTTTTAATTACACTATAACCATCCTTCATTGTTTTGTTCTGAAGAAATGATAGACTTACTTAATTTCGTCTCACTGTCCTCTTACTTTAATTTGTGAGGAGCGTTGACTATTACTGCTCTGCTAATTAGAAGGATGATTGAAGTTTCCCCTGCTGTACATTGTCTGACATTGTACAAAGACTCTTCTTACTACTATATATTTCATTGAAAAGAAAAAAAAACGATGTGTGACTAGTTTGATTTGTATCTCCTGTAGAGTTGCAAGAGTTTGCAAAAAGATATCTGGTGAGCAAG
This sequence comes from Neomorphus geoffroyi, assembly GCA_033558235.1. NCBI lineage: Eukaryota > Metazoa > Chordata > Aves > Cuculiformes > Neomorphidae > Neomorphus > Neomorphus geoffroyi. The sequence goes on along the minus strand of JAUMJM010000045.1, from coordinate 6,043,256 downwards.
ATTTCTATTAAAAACTTAGTAGTTAAAGATAGGAACACTTAATATGTGTTGCTGGAAAATTTAAAACATGGGAAATTTAAGGCAGTGAAGAAGCACTCCAATAAAAATTAATTTTCCTGCATGTTGAAATCAGTCCAGAGGGAACCAGAAATACCTGATGTAATCATGTATTGATTTAAGAAATAGGATAAGTCAAGGGTATGAGATATACAGTGAGGAAACTTGGGATGTTTTTCAACTGATTGCTGCTTATTTTGCAGATATGCCAAAAATAATGGCTCTTTCCTTCTCTTTTTCTTCCTGAAAATTAAGATTCTTAATCTATTGCTGTCTGCACCTCATTCAGCAATTATTGGAAATATCCCTCATTCAAATGTAAATATGATTTACCTAAGTCAGCTTTTGTAAGCCCTGGTCTAATCCATGGAAAGGTATTTCTTATGCCACTGAGTAGAGTCCACAGACCCAATTTTGGGTGCTTCTACCCGAGCAGCTCTTCCCTTATCCAGGAGCAAGATACCTGAATTGCTCTGTTGACAGCAATATGGTCCTGTTTATCCTGCTTTCTGGGTACCTAACAGAGACTTTTCTGTCTGCATGCATGGCATCAGGTCTCTACATGGAGTCGGCTGTGTGCAGGCACTGTCTGCCTCAATGTGTTTTGTGCTAGGCTTGCTCCCGTAGATCTGCTTAGAGAACAGCAGGAGCTTATCATAAAGATTTTATGACCTCAGTTGAGTGATTATCTGGTAGCAAAACCTGGCAAATAAGTGGGTAAAATCCTACTAAAATTGCTACTAAAATGTAGCAATTCAGATGCCAAAGTGGTTCAAGCACCTCCAAATTTAGGCAAGGGTCTAAATTTTGGATTTAGACATTCAGACTTGCAGTTAGGTGCCTGCATCTCTTTTTACATCTCAACCTTATCACTTATGTGGTAGTCAATCTACTGGACAGGGATGAAGAACCTCAGTAAAACAACTGACAGGATAAAGTATGGAAAGGACTTCTATGAATACTTCATATACAAGAAATATCCCATTCTGAATATGAAAGTCTCATACTCCACAAGAATCCTTTATAAAAGAGGTCTCAGTAGAGTAGAGAATTTGTGGGAACGTTCTGCTGGTGTTGCGGATGCTGCAACAGCGGGGAAAAAACAGCCTAGATTGGCAACAGAACAGTGGCGACATGCCAGATCTTCAACTTTTATCCAACAGTTATCCATAACACCAAGATTTTAAAAAAGGATTCTTGTGTTACAATGGAGCTTCCCTTCCTTACAGGTGGAAAAGCACAAGTGGGAAGTTGTGCAAATGTTAGAGGAGGAGTACAAAAAAGCACTAGAATAATTAGAGATTTTGTCTTTCAGTGAATTTCAGAACATCTATTACTCAAAATGTATTGCATAGGTCCCTCAAAAGCACATATTTATAATATTTTTTTTATTGTTATGATTAAGCGTTCTACAAAAATAGCTATTATTTCAATATGCTTATGCAGCAGAGTTTATGCAGTTTAACTTACCTCTGAAAATAGGAAATTACAATTGATAAAAGTCAATTCATGAGAACTTTCATTTCTCCTGCATATTGCATTTCTAATATTTTGATTTTGTAGATTTTTGCAGGGGTAATGTATGTATCTGTTCTTTGCCCTCTTGAAGGACTTTTGCTTAAGTCTTTAGACTCAAGTAATACTTTCTAAATAAAATTAAATTCATAGTAACAGTTGAAGAGCATTTCAATGGTGACAGAGCAAAAACTTGTTTATAGTAGCTGCAGTGTACATTCAGGCATGTCATTCTTCAGCCTAGGAAGCCTTGGCTATTTTATAAACAGATTATTAAAATAGCATCTATGACCTTGTGATCCGAAATCATTTTCTGATGGCCTGCAGAAAGCTGATTATTCCCATGGCACATTTGCATTTTCAGCTCCTACTCTCATCACCCATACACTACAAAAAATGCCTTGAAGAAGGGTGGCCAGCCTGGCAATGCCTCTGACAGCTCTGCAGAGTAAGAAGTGGCGGGCTATCTTTGAGGAGTATGTGACTGGGCAGCATCTCCTGGGGGTAACAGAACTGCCTCAGCGGAGCGGCGTTTGCTTGGGCGAGGAGGGAGAAGTGATGAGTCAGTAGCAGAATGCGGGCAGCGTAGAAGGAAGAGAATGAGCAAAATAACAAAGATCTCTCGTTCTCTTCTTAAGATTGACAAAGCACTATTGTAGTTGTACCATGGGCACTGAGGAGTGTGATAGCAGTGCTCACTTAAAAGCCAGGGTTGTGCGCCCGAGGTGCTGCTTCTCCCTCGTGCAGGAAAAATGCAAGTCATGAGCTGCATCTTTGCTTTAGCAGCAACAAGACAGAACAGCAGCTGCCAGATGCGTGTTGCTATTTCTGTTTGTGCTGCTGACACAGAGGAAGTTATGGTTTATTTACAGGGAACCGCTTCACCTCTCTCACTACTCATCTTCACAAACACAGCAATGAACACAGAAATGTTTGCTCCTTGCCCATGCAAGCACTGTTCATATTCAGTCACCAAGCACTGTGTGACTTTTGCTAATTGAGGCTGCACTCCTTGCTTTTGTGAAAGAGCTTCTCGTGCCCGGCTGTTGAGTTTGGCCAAGAAACTGCTTATTTGTGCTAAAAAGAGAGGAAGCGAGGCCAGCCTCTTCAGCTGATTGTGCTTTGGATTGTGAAACCGAGATGTGTCTTAGAAGCTGGTAGTGACCTTTAATTTCTCATATTAGTCATTACTGTGATACAAATGGTTGGGAGCACTGAGCTTCTAAGGCTTATTTTGGTTGATCCACTGTTTCCGTCAGTCTGTTTAACCTGGCTCTTCCCTAAAAAAAAAATAATTGTAAAAATAGAAGTATGTCCTTTGAAAATTAACCAGTCTTAGCAGGTTGATGCGGGTTCTGCAAGTCACTGTCTCCTTTCCTTTTAAGTGCCAACTCTGTGTCCAATTTGGGCATCAATGGCATCTGTGCCATTTGGGAGCTGCCAGTGCTTTTACACAGGTGAATCTGAGTAGTTGTTTCCTGTAATATGTTGAGAAGTACCACCAGTGCCCACTTTTTGAGTCCTTCAGAGATATGAAAAGAAATATATTTTGATAACTGAAGTCAGCAGGTGCCTCTAAACTACAGAGCAGAGGACCCAGTTGATGTAAGCACTTGCTGGAGCAAATTTTGTGAGTGGACCCATATTCAAAGATCATTCTGTAAGCCAGTGAATTAAAGATGATGCCTAATCCTTGCAAATAGTGCTTAAATGAATCATTACTTTTTTGCTGAATATTACTAATCAAATTTACTAATTAAATAATTGTAGAAAACTTTATGCTGTGAGCAGAGCCCTAATCAGTGCTAATAATAGCACTTTTGTGTGTCATGAAAGATTTAGTACTTTATATAAAGACATATCCTGATCCACTCAGGCTATCTGGTGAACCTTTGCTGAAAATAGGTGTCTCAAAATACTTATTTTCTTTTGACGCTGTGTTAGTTCAGGCTGTACCTGTGAGACAGCTTTATTAAAGGTACCTACTGAGCTATCTGTATGACTTTTTCCTTTTTCTATACAAAGTCATTTGGTTGCTGTCCATGTTTCACATCGTTATCACAGGCCTCAGACCTTTCCTGATTCTCATGGTCTGCCACTTACTCAACAGGTTTCCCATTTTTGCTACCCAACTGGTTTTTCAGCCTGAGGAACTGTGGATTGCATTTTCCCCTCTGTGAGTGAACAGAAAGGCATAGCTTTCATAGCTTTCATGTCACTCATTACTGCTCACAATAGATTGTTATGGACTGCTTTCTAACTAGTCTCCTGATGAAATAAAATATTGAACAAGATAGATGTTGCCCGGCATCTCTTTTTGTGGTTCTCGGTGTATTGTGAAGGATTTCAGAGCTTGTTAGTCAGGAGTATGAATCTCCAGCGACGACTGTAATCTCACTGCTTTACAGTATGTACAGCTTGAAATCAAACAGTGGAGACAGATTATAAAACAGGACCAAATTTGTCAAGGAAACTCCACATTGACTTGGGAAACGGGTATTTAAAAAATGTCCTGGTCAGAATACTGTGCGGTTCTCCTCACCCTTGTGTCAGTCTAATCTTCCTTGCCATGAGGTTACGATTCTGCTCGTTTATTTTAAATAGACCTTGTCCAACCTGCCAACCTGTATCATCTCTAAGAAAGAGACAGGTTCTGCAGCTGAAGTCTCTTGGGTGGCAAGCACAGCATAATTGTATTCTGTTTCACACCGGTACTACGGCTGGGTAAACAGAGATATGCCCCATGGCAAATGGGTAGTCCTTTTCAGTGGTATCAATTTTCAGAGCTTTGGCTGCCTGAAGTGAAATAGCTGTTAGCATGTTTACCATTACCAGTCCAGATTCATCAACCTGTATTGATTAAATTTTTGCACTGTAAAAATACCATTTTGAACCCGAGCAAAATCGATAAAGGGTGAGGGGTTTTTATATATATACAAATTGGATTTGGATCAGGAAGAAAATATCCTTCATCAGATTAAAAATAAAGCTGGAAAAAAAAATCCTGTGATAAAAGACGTAAGAAGGGGGAAAAGTTTTTGTGTCATTTTCCCTGTCTCTGCTGTATTTGCCCTTTGGACCTTTCTGTCTGCCCACTGCTTACTTTTCTACACAAATAAATTTTCAAGCAAATTGAAGCTCCCAGTTCGCAAAAGATACTTTCAAGTAGGTGTGGCATTATCATCACTACAGGTTTTTTTTAAAAAACGCGTTTACATTCATAGATTTTGAGATACACAATAGTGTTAATGGCAGCCTTCCTACTAGAAGTTAGAAGAGCTATTTATGGAGTACTTAATGCATCAGAAATAAGTTCAATGAGATGATGGTAGGATTATTTCCAGAAAGCAATTAAAACCATCACTAGATTGATGATGAAACATTCTGAGTAACAAAGAGCGAGGATATAGCATTTTAGTTCCAGTGGTTTTATTTTATGTGTTGTGGCCTGTGGTAAGGAGATCAGAGCGGAAGTTAGATATCTGTGCGGCAACATGCCAGAAAGGGTTTCTGCAAAACGCTTACAGGAGGAAGGTTTAAAATAAAACAATGTGTAGAGAATGGAGAAATTTTGGAGAGCTTTTGCCATTCATACAAATAGTTGATGGTTGTGCAGTAATCGTGTCTGAATTAATCCCAAATAATAGTCAGGGCTATGTGAAGTTTAGATTACTCCATTTTTTTCCGAAGACGTTGACCATTCCACAGTACTTTTCTGCATCTCTTGGCTCTCTGAGGAGCACCCAACCTCATGAAGTACTTCTTTGCCTCCTGGTAGAACACCTCCTGGGATAATGCAGTTCATAACATGAAGGAGAAGGGTGAATCAATCATTGTTCAGTTAGACTGATTTCAACTCTGCTGTTTTTCAGTTGCCTGTGAGACCTCCAAAAGCTCACTTACTGGAATAGCAAATTTACTTCATAGCAAAACCAGTAGATCTACTGAAGATAAAATAGGAAACAGGGTATCGGCAGGTAATCATGAGGGAAAAGGGGGTGCTTAATGCAAGATGAGTAATAGAAAACATCGAGAAGGTGCAACAAAAGAGTGATAATTAAGGAGTTTAAGGAATGTCCACGTGTTTGAGTAAAGCACAGAAAACTGTAATTAGTTGTAATATCTTACAAGCCTCACTAACATTGTTCAGAGCCAGAAATGAGGGTAAATACAGTTTGGAGTAGGACCTTTCTCCTTGAGATTTTTTTCGAAATCATTCCTCCTCTGTTTAACATAGCTTTATATGCTCGCTACAGTCGCTTGCTTCATAACAGTGTCACCAAGGATAAATATCAATAGCTGAATAAATTTAAGCATTCTAGTCTGATAACAGACTGTAACAGAAAACTGTTTCAGACACAAATGTCTCAAGTTGAGTGAGATGCATCTCGCCTTTTGTGTCTTTTGTTGGGATGGTCTAACAAGTCACACTTTGTGCAAGAGTAGAATCTTCGGAAATGACTGTGGAAATTCTTTTGCAGGTATATGTGAGAATGAAGTCAATGCAATAGTTTTGCAGTGTTCATGTAATTAACATTAAAGTCTCAATTTGAATTCATACAAACAAATGTAACAAACCGCTCAAACTCACAAATTGTTGTGATAGCATGAGATGAGTGTCATTGTCAGGTGTACGTGTGTGATGCACGGAAAGAAGAACGAGAAGTATTGCAGCAAGAGAAATTTAGATTGAGAGAATGTTTATCTGTGAAGGTAGTCCAGTATGGATTACCTAGTCCAATGGTAGGTTCTCTGTTGCTGGGAGCTTTCAAGGGATGCCAGGTATGATTTAATTTGGGACAAGGAAGAATTGATGTTGGTGTGTAATCCTTTGTACTTCTATTTTCTGTTATATAAATCTACATTAAAATAGGTGAACTGGCCTGTGTAAGTAGATAAATGTGTATTATTAGTATTCTGACAGTAGAAGTTTGCAGGTTTTTGCTGAAAAGTTGTCAGTCAGTCAGTGATGATCTATCATATTGATTTTTTTTTGATTGTACCCGATTTCACACAAAGTTCTATGGCATTTTCCCATCAAGTGTTGCTTAGTGGTGTGAAGGACAGGAAGAAGGTGGAGCAGTAATTGCTGGGGAATGCACCTTTGCTGCCTTTTCCACACAGGAACCTGGTTTCTGTTTGGGAAAGGAAACGTGTTCAGAAAACCTGGCAACTTGAAAATTGTTTTGCAGACACTTCCAAGTCCCTTTGATTTCCAGTTTGGACTTGAAGAGCAGGTGTCACTGAATGCTGGCATAGCGTGTGTAAAATACTTCTGTGTTGCCTCTGTGGAAAAACTGTCCCTACTTTGATGGTTTACCAGCATAGCTGTGGTTGGCTAAGAGTGTAGAAAAATTGCACACCTAACTGACATACTGTGATGCTGTTGGAGAGGCCTGAATTAGATTCAGTTATAACATCCAGATTGCCAAAGGAGTTTATTTAAATTGGGAAAATAATATAAGCTGTACCATAAAAATGACATCTCTTCTAGTACAGATACGTAAAACTTGGTGTCTACATTAAACCTCTATCGTGCACTCTCTCAGGTAACCTTCTCCAGTGGAGACAACTTTCTATTAGGTTTTACCAAAAAAAATAGCTCAAGTGCTTTTGAAACTCCAAAAGCTCTAAATTTTTGAACATTTTTGTGGTGTAAAAAATTATGTTAATAAAGTCAGTTGCTGAAAATGAAAGCTAGACCAGAGTTGTCTCCAGGACACAGCAGGAAGATAATTTAAAAAGCTCAGGAACATTGTTGAAATTATCATGCAAGCTTATTAAATGCAATGTATATTTAAATTGAAAAAGCTTTCTTTATTAGGCCCAGATAGGTGATTTTTTTTTGCTGCCTCCAGCAGTTAAGCTTATTGGGTGAAAGTCAGGATAGATTAATTTCAAATCTTTATGGAAAACCACTTATTAAAAAATGGGTAGCAATATTATTAATATGGTGTGTAAGGTTTCAAGTGTCTGTAGAACAAGACATTACTGAATGTGAAGTAAAATGGGAGTGTTTATAGTACTTGACCACTTTTGTTTACATACAATTTTGTATCCTTAGCATGGTTTTCTAAGAGTTACTTCTGAAAGATGCTGAATTAACTATAAAATCTTCCCTTATCATGACAAATTATAAAATATTTAGCTTCAATTTCCTTTTCATATCACATAAGTAGAAACTTATTATAAAGCACATTTGAAAGAACTCATTGTTGACTTAGGTAATTAAAATGAAGAGTGTGGAGTGAATTTTTAATGCTTTTTAGATTAGTTCAGGAGTGATCAACATATTTGTCTGCTTCTCGAGAATACGTACAAATAATACTTCACAGCTGACATTTGCCTTCTTCCAATAAAATTAATGAGCACCCAGAATTAAGGACATGTCAGTAAAAATTCTGAACTCAGCTGAATGTTTTTTAAGTCTTTTATTCATTAATTGGTTTAAGTCTAAGGACTCTGAATTTTAGATCTGATAAGGACGGTGTTTCATGAAAGTCTGTAAGAAACTGCAGGGGTCAGTTGAGACCAGCTGCCGGCAGTTTGCCAGTGCCTTGCTTGCAGTGCGTCCGCACAGTTGAGGGCTTTTTTAAATGAGGAAATTAACTTTCCAGCCCTACGCTTAGAGAACCTTGTTTTGATTGCAAAGTGTACAGGTACGAGAACTGAAACAGGGCCATGAATTACTGTGAATTAAGGTGACTGTTGGTTTCGTGGGAGCTCTGAAAATTCACGCCTACTGAGGATATGGTCTCTTGGCCTCAGACCAGCCTCCAACCCGCGACACTCCACAAGATCTGCCTGGAGCTCAGGCTGGGCAGGCACATATCCCGCTGAACAGAGTCAAAGAGGAGTGGGAGAGAAAAGACAGCTTTTATGTAAGCCTACAAGCCTGAACAGCAACACAGTTGAGGGACTTCACGAATTGTGTGGTGCACTGTGTACTGTGAGGATGATTGGCAATTAAGGTAACCGCATAACTGAGGGCTTGTGATAGAATACCCCGGAGCTGACTGTTCTAATCCAAACTATAACTTCTTGTCACCTGCCTCCCTTCTTACCTTAAATAAGTCGCCTCCCCCTTGCTGATGTCCTTTACGGTCTTGTCTGATAGTAGAGCTTGTGACTTCTCAGCAGGACGGTCCCCGTCCAGATCTGCTTCTCCTCCCTTGCTCTGCTCGTGTTCCTCCTTTGCCCCCTCAGTGGGCTGGTCCAGCTCAGCAAGGTGCCAGGTATTAACCCAAGAAAGTAAAGTGAATAATTATCTGCCAGTTCCATTATCAGAATCAGCTTAGCACAGCTTCAGATTATAAACTCCAGGCAACACCCACAGGGCCAGGAGGTGGATGGAGAGGAGGGGGAGTGGAATAGCTGTTTTGGTCAGAGGTGACATGTTTAGCTGGTTCAGCCACTGCACGTACCCACCGCTCAAAGCCCTTGCCCTGCTGTGCTGGCCCTCATGGATTACCCACAGCATTTTGGGGGTGCTTCTGGTCCTACAGGATCAACTCCTGGGAGAGGAGGAAGATGCTTCATTGAGCAGAACAGTTTTATGATATCTGACTTGCTGTCTGATTTCAATGCTGTCTGAATTTTTACCACATAAGCTGTGTTTGAAGCTATTTACCTATTTCAGTGATTCCCATTGCCTTCGGTCACTGTCCACTCACTCGAATATCTCATTTATTCTAGCCTGCTATGGAAACCCAGTCTCTCAATACAAACACAAATGCTAATGTGGCTCCCTGCTGTGCTAATATTTCTGTACTTGTTTACCTAAGAGAGAGCTAAGGAATTGTTTTGCATTTAAAACCAGGACAACCTGAACTGATGACACTTTTTTTTTAATCTTAGCTGTTTGAATTAGCTATGGATTAAAGCTGCATGTACTACCACAGCATTAATAGGATGACGTTAGGCTTAATTTCCTTTGCTTTACATGAGAAGTCTGGGGACAATCTTTGATTTGCATGGCAGAAGAATACATTATGAAGGTAAATAGCGTTTCTGAAGCCTTGTATTAAATCATCAAAATAGATGTAAGTCTGAAGAATGGCCTCAGTGACCATAAAGTAGAAGTTACCTGAACAGCAGGACAATGTGGCTAACTGGGGAGAGTGTCTGGTCCAAACTACGAAACCGGGTTTCATTATATCTGGTGCTTACAGAACTGGTTTTAATTGGCATAAGAGAAGATTTAGATTAGATATTTGAGGGGAAAATGCATTACTAGAAGGAAAGGCAAGAGCTAGGTAAGATCATTCTGGCTTTCCTTTGCTGAAACAGGTTTGACACATGCTTGTTTTGCAACACTTCTTACTCAGTAATCTGGCTACTGTGCCCTGACTTGCTGGTAGAAATGAAGTGTGGAAACTGAATATTTGGGCACAGGACAGCTAACCCAGCATTTCCTATCACTTAGCCAGCTTGTGTTATCTGTCCAGGATAATGTGGTTGGGTTTAAGGAAGCCAGAGTATTCTAACAGGTGAAAAATAAAGGAAAATTTGTTTGGCTGTGTTATGGTCTTATGTGGGAAAATAAAATTTAAAAAAAAGAGCCTCTTGAGTGAACGCTATGTACTGGCTGGCCTAGGATACTTTTTATGAGATAGGAAATTGTATCTCCATTAAACTGATTGAACTTAAGAGCCTAATTAGTGTTTAAACACTTTATTCTGCATGTGAAACATGAGAAAACAATGGAAAACATTCAAACATTTTAAGATCCATTTAATTTGGGGGTTGTAAAATAGGTATACATGCAAGATCTATGGTAGGGATGTGCCTACATTGCCTTGGGCTCCAGGCTGCTATTTCTTTTGTTTGTTTGGAAGATGAGTTTATCATGACTAGACTGCTGGGTAGACAGACAGTGGTTAGTCAGGCGTGCATGCCATCTATGGGAACGTGTTTAAGGTTTTCCACAGCTCGTTCTGTGGTTTATTTACAGCTAGAGAGGTGGTCAGAGCTGCTGACATGGTTGGAAGCTCTGTATATCACTTTATTTCCCTACTTCAGCTGTTCCAGCCTACATTGCCACTTCTGTGTACTGATGCCTACAATATTCCCAGTTTTGGCATCAGTTGAAATAAGCCAGTCCCACAGCTGCAAAAAAACTCTATAGTAGACACTGAGTCCAGAAGGGTCAAAGAAACTACCTCCTCCCCTTATCCCAGAAGAGCGTAAACTACAGAATATTTCTTAAAATCCTCTTACCTATCTGTGCTATTTACAGTAAAATACCAAAAGCAGTAATTATAATGAGCTAGAGTTAGATCAGCAGAGATCAAAGGCATCCCTCTAGCAGCCTAAGTCCTTGAAGTAACAAGTAATTTATTAGATTTAATTCTCGAAATTAACCCAAGACCTAAACTATAAAGATAGGTTAAAATAATATCAGTGGTCCTCTGCCAGTCTGGCCTAGGAGCAATTCTTTGGCGATCCCAGATCTGGTGGGACCAGTTTACTTCCTGATGATAGCAGCAAGTATTTGTGCAACTTCAGTACTGATGAAAAAACAGACCAAGTCCCCCCTGTAGTCCTCGAAGCAGTCTCTTGAGTTTCCAAGGAACAAGCAAGTAACAAAACAAAAAGGGCAAGCCAAATTATGCAGCAACGGGGAAGAAATCCTTCCCAGCACCTGCAGCCAGGCAGGCAAAGGCATGAAGCGTCACGTGAATACATGGTCAGCAGGCAGCAAGCAAGTCTTTCTAAGGGCTACATCCCAAACTCAGCACATTTTTTCATTTGAATGTAGCAGAGCAGTCTCTTTCCTTGTCTTGTGTACTCTTTTGCAGTAATGTCATCAGATAATTATGTTAGCGGAGTAAAAGTAATTCTGGTTTGTGTACCTGATTTTGACTTCCTTAGAGCAGTGCCTGACAGTTGCTTTTTCTGAATTTTATCTTAGGTTCTTTACCATACCTTTGGCTTCTGAAGGTTATTTTGAGTTTGACCATGCTCTTCCAGTTTGTCAGTTCTTTCAGTTGCACTCTGTGCCATCACCCCAGCTACTAATGAAAACAAGGGCTAGACTCTAACTTGAGACAGAGCCCAGCACGTCTGCGATGTCACTGTGCAGTTCGGTTTATGTGCTGTTTTTTTCTTTGTGTTGAAAGGATTGGAATTGATAAGATTTCAATTTAAACTTTATAAACTTGCTTGGTATGTATAGTGACAGCATTTGTCACTACAAATGCTTTTCAGAATGTTTATATACAATAGTTCCAAGATATAAATTATCATTGTTTAAAATCCGTCAAGGGAAAAGTCTTGCCACAACTAAATATGTAACACTGACATTTGGAATCGGAGCAGACACGATTATTTGGCTTACACTTGTAGTGCTATCAGCTGCTTTCTGGGAGGAAGAAGGAGGAAGCATTTCTGTGGCAGGTTAATTGCAGAATAACAAGCAAATTCTGTCTCTTGACACTAATTATTCTAAATAAATTCAAACTACATAGAGCCCTTTTATAATGAAGGCATTCTTTTCACAAAACAACTTTAGTCTAAGTGGAAGTAGAATAGCAATTGGCATATTGTGATGTATTGAAACAATTCAGGACTTTCATTCCACTTCACAATAAGTGGTTTTCTACAATGCCCAGGTAGAGAAATTGTTCTGAGTGCACTGAAGGAGGTACTCCTGTCTTCCAGAACAGCTTTTTTGTTTTCCTAGCAGTTGACTCATGAAAGTCAGGAAGGGAAAAAAAGTTTTAATCCTTGAAAGTCATTTTAGAACCAGGCAGATCTTCGTGGCTTGTAAGCCATGTAATATTTTATACTGCTGTCAGAGTGGAGTGCTTGCTCTTCTTCTTCCTCACTGTTATCTTTCTGGTGGCTCTTCTTATTGTAAGTGAAGGCTATTTTGTCATCATTGCAAGTGTCTGAATATCTCAGAGGCTTTTGGTTATATTGATTTATTGTGCCACTTTATGTGTTCATTCAGCTCATCTGCAGTATTTGAGTTTATAATAGATTTCAGAACTGAGGCAGTGGGATCTAGGGGTGGTGTGGCATGCTGTTACTAAAGGCCTCAGCTGAAATCAGCCAAAAAATACAGATATTTTTGTGTGTGTCATTGTTTTCCTATTTTAGACCCACTGTCCTACCATATGCAAAGCCATCATTTTTGCTGTCCCCACCCCAAAGACATAAATCATCTTGCAAGTAATTGCTAAAGAAGTAGGCAGCCAAATTGTGTAAGGTCTTTGCTGGGCGATGAAATCCCATATCCAGCTGATGAGTGATATTAGTACGGAAGTGATTAAATACAGTGTTGGTGCAAAGTCTATTTGCCGTATGAAGCTGCCGTTTCACATCATGTATTTTTGTAATCCTGTGCAGAGCTGTGTACCCTGGACTGCGGCAGCCACGGTGTCTGTTCACGAGGGATATGCCAGTGTGAAGAGGGCTGGGTGGGACCGACCTGCGAAGAGCGTACCTGTCACTCTCACTGTGCTGAGCACGGCCAGTGCAAGGATGGGAAGTGTGAGTGCAGCCCTGGATGGGAAGGCGACCACTGCACCATTGGTAAGGGCGGTTTATGCCTCTAGAAATAAAATATATACAATCTTAACCAGTTACACAAAGACCTGCCAGAGCCATCAGGTGGATTCGAGTCATTTTGGAATAAACAGAGACTCAGAATCAGACCAGGTGTCAAAAGGCGCCTCTGCACTGACAGTGCACCCTGCTTGTCCCACAGCAACTCAGTGCAGCTTTTTCTTTAGAGCAAATAACACTAATTAATTATTTTTTTAAAAAAACCACAATTCCCAATGAGGTAAAGCTTTCAGATCTTTTTTAGGAATCATTACTCTACCATACAATTGTAATAATTGTAATTTTAATGAAATACAACAGGTTTTTATAAAATCTAATAGTATTTCTCCCTAAAATGTCCAGAAGCAAGATTATTCCTGAACATTTAATTGTTTATAATAGCAGGGTATCTAATTCTCAGATGTAACCAGCATAGGCTTTCATGCTTGTTTCTTGAAAAAAAGTAGAATGTTTTATCTTTATCTTGATCATTTTAAGATAATTCGTTTACCTGATCTAGAATTTACAAAATCAGATTTGCTACATAAAAAATTAGATTTGTGAAGGAGGAATGACCTGATATGCTAAAGATTGCATAGAGCAAATCCAGAAAAGGACCAAAATAATTAAAAAGATAAATAGAGCTGCTCTTCACATTGAAGGTGCTGGCAGGTATGGCCCAAGCTGTCCTTTGCATGCTTGTCATCAAATGGAGAACTATCACATATGCATTTGATCTCAGTAGCAGGAACAGATCTGACCGCAGGGAGAGGGAAACACGTTAGAGCCAACCAACAGGTGGCAAGCTGTAAGCAAATGGTGTCTGTATTTTCATTTGGGTACAGAAGTTCAATCCATCTCAGTTTTGTTCTTTTCTTTTTTAAGCTCACTACTTAGATGCTGTTCGAGGTAAGTTTTTCATGTCAGCATTGTCAAAGAATAATGAAAAGATACAAAAGCACTGGGAATGGAGTGTTTTGTGTTCTATCTGTTTTGTCTGAGCTTCTGTGCTGCTAAGTTGCCGGAATTGATAAAGTAGTTTTTTATGGAGATACACACACACAGACTAATAGAAAAAAATCTGTTTCTAGCAAATAATGTGCTCAACATTTTTGCATAATTGTAGCGATGTAAGTGTGTTTCGTGTGGCCGTCTGATGTGCTATGTTAGGCAAATCTGTTTTTTGCTCTCGCTTCCCATTCCGAAGTGATGACAGAGCTAGGGACTTGCTCAAAAGACTTTGTATTGATCCCGTCTTCCATGAGAATAAAAATTTTCTTTTTTTTGCCTCATTGCTTGTGCTTGAAGTTTCTTTTGACATAGAACTACACTTTTTTAGAAGCTGTCTATGCTAGATGTGATATAGTTCTCTTTGAATCATTTGATACAAGAGTTAAATTTTATGTTGGTTTGTGTCTGGTGCTGTTCATTTGATTTCCATGCCTTGCCACAGGTCCTGCTTGGTCGTGTCAGCGCAAGTACCTTTCCCGAGTTTGGCAGCAGTCCCTCAGTCCTGGCCATGCTGTGCGGTGCAATGATGCACATTGCCCCTTACAAAAGCACTTCTAGCTGAAACATCAAATTAACCAGTATTCCAGAGAGGCCTGAGTGTTTGTTTTGTATTTATTATGTTATTTCTTCAGAATTAAATAATAATAAAAACACATAGGCGTTCATTTTGTTACATTTATAGTCTTGGAGGATAACCACACACAGCAGCAACATATAATCATGTCTGAGAAATGAATTAACTCACCAGGACAGTGAACTGAAGTGGAAACACTTCCCTGTTATTCAGAACAGCTCTCACATCCTGCCCTCTTCCCCAGATCCCCAGAAGAGGCAAATAATTGGCCTATACGGTATGTCTGGTGGTTGCTAACCTCATGCTATTTTAGAGCAGTAGCTTCCAGAGTTCCAGTGTGAGAAAATTATGCCACCTATCACCAGCTCTTCCCAGCAAGAGGGTCAGACTCTCCAGCCTCCTTCCTTGCAGATGTGATTGATAAACTGTGCCGAGAGTGAGAAGGAGGAGGAGGATGTGACTAGTGTAAAGTTGCCAGGAAATGTGCTGCTTGCTGGGCTGTAAGTCACAACCTTGGAGTCAAGTCGTACAGTTCTCTGACTCCTTAGTTGACTCCTCCAAAGCCCTTCTGGAGCATTTTGGGGCTGCCAAACCTCTGTAGACTGAGACCTCATCTTTCTCCCTCCAAAAAAATGTAATGTTTGCTATCAGGTAAAAGTCTTTCAGTTCCTGTATATCCGTGCTGGCAAAAAGAAAGAAGCCCTCTTAGAAGGGATGCCGTTTGCACTGTTCAGCGTATTGCTGAGCTTTATCCATCATCCTGTTGCTCCACGTGTGACAGGGTGAGGATTTGACAAATGTCTGAGCTGGCACTAAACTATGCAAGCAGATGGACACGAGCGTACGTATCCAAGAGACAATTCCTCCCTCACTCTTGTAGGCAAGAGATCTAGCTGAGACTGTCCAAATTACTATTGATTCAGAGCTTGCAAGTGTATAATCCAGAGGATACTACAGTCATTGTTCCAGTTTTGATCTAGAATCAGAGCCACTAAAGGGCAGGTGTTTGTCATGTTTTAATCAGCTGTAATGTGAAGGAAGTGGAATTGGACATTGGAAGATAATGCTCCCTCATTTGCCTTCTGTGGAAAGAGTTGTAGTGTAAATCAAATTGGCTTTTTCTCAGTCAGCTGAGTATTTATGAACAGAATAAAAAGGTCACCTCTGCTCCCTGCGATGTGTAGGATTGTGTCCACACATGCCAGCTTGTCATTTAAACAATATTTTCCATATATATCTTTGTTATAAACGTTGATTTTGTATATGCCTTTCTTTGTGGTCTACAACTTAGTTTTCAATGAGTAAATAAAGATACACACGGCAGTCCACTAAATATTTTCTTATACGTTTACTTACCTTTTGCCTGTGCACAAAATGTTACAAACTGAAAAATCTTCACTCCTCACTGAGAAATGACTTTTGAGCAAGCAAAGGGAGGGATCAGGATGGGCATTTTTTCCACATTTTGCCAAAAATATAAATGACTTGCAAATGAGCTGTGATCATTTGAAGGCACCAAGTATAATGTTGAAGAATAATTGCAACTGAAAAGACCTCCTTCATGAAGGCTTGTTTTTCGCATTTTCTTTTCTAGATGGCTGTCCAGGTCTCTGTTATGGAAATGGGAGGTGCACTCTCGATCAGAATGGATGGCACTGTGTTTGTCAAGTAGGCTGGAGTGGCTCAGGATGTAATGTTGTCATGGAAATGGTGTGTGGAGATAACCTGGACAATGATGGAGGTATGATACATAATTCGTATCTCTCTGCCTATTTGTCACTTCCTTGATTGTCATTTGAATCTATAGTTTTAGAATATGTTTTCTCTTTTGTTGCAGAACATCAATGTTTGTCTGTTTGCTCAAGAAAATTCTTCCACCGATTTCATCTGAGGGAACAGACCCTTGTGCTAGATGTTATTCAAGGCAAAAATTATGTCTGTGCCGTGCCTATCATCCCAGTACTTGAGTTTTTGCTTAAAAACAAACAAACAAACAACATGTAACAAGTAATTTCTTCTATCGCCTTTCCACTCTACCTCATGTTCAAGATAACTCTGTCATCTATTTCCAAAAAGACAGCAATGAATACCTAAATGGGAAAACCTCTGTGCTTGTCGAAATGCATCCAGAGTTTAGTCTTATGTTAATATTAAATGAATAAATTTGCAAGCATAAAGCTTACACTTAGAGATGTTTTTTTAACTGTGATATCTTTCTTGATATTTCCACTGAGACACAGTGCAGACCTTGCAATTATCTGAACCTACATTTGGATGATTGTTGATTAAGCTAGTGTAGAAAGTATGCAGGAGTAGTTCTTAGAAGTGCCATGAACAGAGCGCTGTGCTAAAGCAATCATTTGCTCTCTTCCCGGGCATTTGTCACTAGGTGCTCCCTACCTCAGACCTTTGTGGTCGTGATTCATTCTAAGGCTGTGTAAGTTTTAGGTTTATTGGGGAAAACATAGCTCTTTCTTAAGTTAGTCTCTCCCTCCTTTCCAGTAGTTCATTCTAGTACACAAGCTAGTGCTTTTTTCTTAGGAAAACCATCCAGACTCTGTTTCAAACTTAACAGTGGGAGAAAATCCACAATGTTCCTTACTGATTGTTCTCAGAGTCAATTATTTTTCCTATTTTAGGAGTACTTTTCTCAACAGTCAAGAAGGACTCTCGCTTTCCTCTCCTTTACTTACTTCTGGACTTTAGAGTGTGTTTGCCCCCGTACTCTGAGCTGTGCAGCTTTCTCATTCAGACTGTCTGCCACAAACACAGCTACATTCTTTTCTTTAGCTTGTGCACCGACATATATTGAAATAGGTGTTATCTTATTGTGTCACAATTACACATCCTCTCCGTGTCTTTGATGAGATCCCATACCCCAACCTAGTGTCAAAACTTAATAAAATGATTGTCTATTTTCTTCTAGGCCATTGATAAATCAAGCTTGATCTAGGGCCAAGAACTGAGATCACTGTGGGACCTCAATAGAAACATTCTGACTCAGTGATGATTCCTCATTTACAGATATATTTTGAGACCTTCTGATTTTGTATCCTGTGGGCTCTAAGACCATGCTGTCCTTTGGCAACGGCTTCCTCATTTCTGAACCCCATTCAAAATCACCTTATTCCTCTCTTATCCTTCCTTTTCTTCCTTATTTCCAGGACCTCTTGACAACCATCTCCCTGCCCACTCTCTCTGTGCTGGTGTGTCTCCCTTTCACACAAGGTCCCACAGCTGGCATCGCTGCCCCCCGCGTGCTTTCCCATCTGTCTGGTGCTCTCCCCTGCTGTCCGAGCCACTGACTCACTCGCCTGCATTCTTAAATCTGTCCACAAAAGCCCTGTTTAGCCTGTAATGTATGTAAAGCATTTTCTAATGCACTCTATGAACTGGCTCTGTATAAACTGCCCTGTATTGTGGTTTTGGATGCTTTATATTCTGCAATAACAGTGAGTTATTGAAAGAGTTGGCAGTTTTAACTCTAAATCTCCTTGAATTTGTCAGTTTAAGGCAGACACTTAACATCATTTTACTGAAGGTTTTTAAAGTCATTTTCTCTTTCCTTTTTAATGGCAACATAACATGGACTAGGACAGCTCTGTTGACATTACAATTAGAGATAAGGGCAGAGAGAAATATTTAATTAATCTGACTACTACAGATGGGCTAAAAGTAATTAAGTTTCCTTCACAATCAATTTTATATAAGAAAAAAAAATTATATTACATATTAAAACCAGTTCTCTTTATATCTGAAGTTCATAGGGCCTGATTTGTCGTAAGCATAAATTAGAAAAATTTCCCGAAAGTACTTTGAGTTGTACCAAAGTTACATTAATACAAGATCAGAAGCTGATTCCTGGTATCTCAGGGTGTGTATGCGTACACTACAGTAAACCAGAAATTAAGTACGAGATGTGACATTACCTGTTAAGTCCTGTTGACTGGAATGTTGTACCTTAGACTATGAGAATATTATGGTGGCATAACGAGTTACCATCCGTCGAGCTACATAACTGGATTAGGTTCATAAAGATGGAAGCTATTGCATATTTGCTGTAGTTTTGGTGAGTTTAGAGCATGTGTTCAGTTGAGTCACAGAAACTCAGCTGACAAGTAGTAACCTCCTAAGCTGTTAGGATGTGATCTCGTTCAGTCAGGGACACACAGTCCAGGCTATCATGCTCTAGGCTTAATTTAGTGCTAATGTATATTCCAAATCCTGGTATTCTCATCTAGCAAAGGTCTCAATCATTCCAGTTGTGCTTAAATCAAACATTTTATCTCAGTCCTTAGGAAGTGTTTTGTGCTTCAAGTTCATTAGGAGGAAGTCACAACCAAAGAGTAAATCTGTAGTAAAGTTGAACAATTATCATTTTGAACAAAGTCTTACTTCAGGAGTTACGCAGAGTGATAATTTTGTGTAGTTTCCAGTTGATCTACTGTACAGTGCTTTCAGAGTCTGAAAACTGGAATTTTTACTGTATCAAAATACATTCAAATACATGGTAGGAAAAAAAAGTGTTAGAAACTGAAGTTGGAAACTAATGTTAAGTTAGATACTAATGTTCCAACTGTACAGATCGAAAAATGTCATTTATTTGGCATGTGGAAGTGTTAGGGTAATTGTTTGATCGCAAGCTTTGGGAAGGAGGAAGTTTGCATTCATTTTTAAGGACTGGTATATTAGCATAAAGGTAAGCCACAAGCATTTTCAGAGGCATCCCAGTTCCACAGATGCTAAAGGACCAAGTTCCCCATCAGTGCAGTTTTCTGTGATGGTAAGGTTAAACACATGCAGAAATGTTTTGCTGAGCAGGGAGAATATTATTTCTTTCAGAGTCCCATTAGTACATGCTGTACTTGTGCCCTGACTGTACCATAACTGCCTTTCCCATTCCATTTCATAACTCTCTGGTAGCTTTTTCCTACTTGCAGACTTAAGGGCATGTTTACCTGTTCAAATATCACTACAAATATCATTGAAAAGGTCTTAGCATTATAACAGATGCACGACAGCATGGTTTGCACTTGCTCTTGCAGAGCGCATCTGCAGTCTGTTAGCGGTGTGATGTCCATTAAATAATGCCAAGAAGTCAAGCAGATGTCCTTTGTGGCGGGGCCTTTCCCTCACCGTGGCTTCCCTCAGCATCGCATTATTCCCCATTTCTTCTTCTTCTTTCATTGCCATGACTGACGTGATTTCATATTCAGTTTATGAGATGACGGTGCAGCTCCTCTGAGCAGGTCATTTTCTCTTGTCCTGCCATTATGCTGGGCTCATTTAGAAGCCTCAGCACCTCTCAGAGATTTCTTGAAAGCTCTGCTGGGTTCTGCAAGGGCGAGTGCCTGTGTCCCGGGTGCAAGGAGGCAGAGCATGCTGCCGCGACACTGTGGCACACAGGGAGCTCAGCACCAGCTCACAGATCAGCCCCCTGCCCTGCCAAGCCACGATTTACTTGCTATTCTGACATATATTTACATTGCGGCTGCACGTGCAGGTCTTTGTCTTAAGGTGAAAGTTGCAGCCTGTCACTCCCATTAATTTCTTTGATACAGATCCCTTTTTCAATTTGCCTCCATATCTTTTCATTGTTTTCTTTTTCATTTGAGAATCAATCTCTGCTGTTTGTTTTTAAGGAAATTACTATTTACTACAGGCTTTGAATTCTCTCCCAAATATCCCTTCAGTCACTTCAGACAGTTATTGTAGCTTTCTTCAAGCTTTTCCAAGCACATGAAAATATATGACTCAGCATAGCCTTGGGTTGATAACCAGTGCTGCTAAAATATTGATGTATTTCTGACCCATCCATTGGCATTTTAATAACCTATCCATCAGAGAGATATTGAGTCCATATATAAGTAATATGCTATTATTGCACAATATAAATAATACTGATGGGAATGGTTTTCATTGTTGCTGAGCAGCGAGGACTCCCCGGGGATACTTAGAGTTTTTGAAAAACATACCCTAATATATTTGTGTTCTCTCGTGTGTCGAAGGCCAAACACCACTGGTTCTCACTGGATAAAACACTGCAACCTTTCCACAGCACTGTCTGCTATGTATTATGGCTAAAAATTTGAGAAGCAGTTTGGATTAATGCATACAAACAAACACGAGAGACTCACGACGGTTACCGCTGCGTAGTCTCTTCTGAAGTTACTCTTCGATTCAGTTTGCTTAGGTTCCTGGCAACCCTAATTGAACTTAACTGAGCCTGTGGTGAAGCGAGTCAGCACAGTCATTGTTTAACTCTTATTTGAAACCTGCAAAAGAAAGCAGGCAAATGTAAGACTCCTGTGGATCTTTTCACAAACTTGAAATCCTTCAAGTGTTGAGGGTCATAGTGTTGAGTTTTTTAGGTCATCCTGCATAAAGATTTCAGAGAACAAAATCTGGTTATTGCAAGGTGAAACTTAGAGGCCATTTTTTACTGTTCAGGTAACTGTTCTGGACACAGTTCCCATAGCTCCATTGCTGGCTTGCACTCACTGAGATCAGGACAGAGGGCTCAGTACAGGATGCTGGGATGAGCGCTTACGCACCCACCTCTGGGTTGCTCTGCAGCAGTGAAAACTAAGGTCACAGGTATTATTTGACTGAGCACAGTCTATTGCTGCGAGATGGGCTCATTTTCATGTGACTGAGCACGTGTCTTTATTAGTTGGTGTGCTTGTGAGCATGTCTGTGTACACGCATGGGCAGGTACCGTATGAGCACCTTCACTACACCTTGTAGCATTCTGGGTTTGGCATTAACCAGAAAACTTCAAACCTATTGTAATTACCATTAAGAGTGTCTTCTCCATGTGTGACAAAAGCTTGAAGGGGTGAGGACTCTGCTCTTCTAATGAACTTTAAATCAGAAGGGTAGCACTTTTAATCATTGTTGCTACCTATTTACATTTTGCTTGCCAGAGCCTAATGACAGTGGATGGTTTATTAAAATGACTAATCCAGTAATGTGGGAGGGAGCATCTGACCAAATTTGTCGTTTTCAAATCCAGTCAATCAAGCTTCTCCGTGCCTTAATAGTAAAGAAGCTGTGACCATTGTCGTGTGCTGCACTGGGAAGCCACTGCTGCCAAAATTAGGACTGCTTTGTTCTTTACTTCCCTTGCTAGTGACCCCAACGAGCACCTCTTTAACGTCCTCGTGGTGTTCCACTACCTACACAATTTGTACTAATTGTGAACATGGATCCATTTTCAGCAACATGAGTTATTGTATGATGTTTCCATATTTGCAGTCATATTAAAAATATTTTAATTGTCTGATTTACTTACTAAAACAAAACTCCTAGTCCATCATTATCCCCCGCATACGAAACAACATATCTGGGAGATGTGAAACCATAATCTCAGACTCATCAAAATCTGAATCACTTTATTATATAAATCTGTAGCACACCTTGAAGGTGCCTGACTGCATTTTATATGAAATAAATTTTAAAATGCTAATAGCAAAGCAAAATTATGTATACCTCTGTAATACATTTTAGTCTGCACCTATGCTGTGATGCACTTTGCGGTAATTGACAGTAAAAACTTCAATATAGGGGTTCCCCTGCTGTATGAATTACAGTTTTTGCTGTTTGTAGTAGTTTGTTCGTGCTCCTGACACTTGCCTCCTGAGAGTTAATAGAAACCCTGCTGTTTTCTTAACATGGTGAGGTTTTTTAATAGTTGGTTCCTGATTTGAAAGCTTAACTAAAAAATGTGACCATTAGTTGAGAATTGACTAATTGATTTGTAGCATTTTCAAGTGACTGAGTTTCATGCTATAGTTTCTAAACAAGATTTATTTGT
This sequence comes from Neomorphus geoffroyi, assembly GCA_033558235.1. Taxonomy (NCBI): domain Eukaryota; kingdom Metazoa; phylum Chordata; class Aves; order Cuculiformes; family Neomorphidae; genus Neomorphus; species Neomorphus geoffroyi. The sequence goes on along the minus strand of JAUMJM010000045.1, from coordinate 6,020,733 downwards.
TTTTCTGAGTTGTTCACCTAGGTTAAAAATCTCATTTCAAATAGGATTAGCTTATTGAAATGCATGCATTTACTAATATAATTTCCATTATCATAAACAGCCTCCATATGTAAGTTGTGATTCTGTACCAGTTCATTTTGCCTGGTTCATTTCAACGAGTACCACGTTGAACTGCAGTTGTTTCTTTTTGAGTTTTACATTTTTTTTTCTTTTTTCATTTAAATTGTCTAAGATAAAAACAAAGTTTACATGAGCCTAAAGTACAACAAAGATTTAATTTTAGCTTGAGAGTTCTCCATTTGCCTCAAAATAGGTGGTTTATTCTTTTACTTAAGTACAAAGTGTGAAAACTATTTTTCAGTTTTTATTGAAGTTGATTTCTTTTCTAAACATTGTTTGATTGTTTGGAAAAAAACTAGAAGTTGCATTATTTAGAAAATTCCAGTTAGTGATTCCTAAATACAGACACCCAGTGGCCTGGGTTAGGTCTGAGCCAAATATGTGGTGTTAGGAGTCCACAGAGGATCTGGTGCTACTGCTGCTCCTGCCTCACTGTCGGTGGAGTGTCTTCTCCAGGCCTGTCTTGTTTCATTCTGCACAGTTGAGAGGGGAGATCAAAGCAAGGTGTCACCAAATCAATGAAGAGATTGCAAAAAAAAGACAAGCCTCTGCTACCAAGGCTGCAGTCTGGTTCTGGTGTATCCAGTGCCTTGTACGTTCGTGGTGGTGTTAGGGCAAATGTCACTCTCACCGTAGGTTATTCAGACATAGCCCTGAGAGCCTGGAGAGGCAAATGAAACCAAGCACAATAATTCAAACCAAAATAACTGCATTAGCAGAACCTGTAAGAGTTTATACCTTTGTCACTTTGCTGCCAAATAAACTGCAAAGAAAAGATGAAAATTGAACCTTACTGGAAGATAGAACCTTTACTTGGTTTCTTTTTGTGTACAGCATGATTGCACGGGTTTTTCTGCCAGGCATGTAAACTGTTGACCAAAGCAAAGAAGAACGAGGACTCTATTAGATAAAGCAAAGTATTTAATTGTTATTTTTATAACTATTTCTTTTCTGTGTAAATCGTCATATTCTAATATTTCTGTGAATTTTCATGTTTACTTCTTACATAAATAAGAGAATCAGGTCAGCTGAGTTCCCACAGCTAATGGCTTGTTGACAAGATAAAAATTAATCAGAATAGCTACTGTGGAATAAATTACTCCAAAATAGCTTCCCCATGGATACTGTTATTCTGAAATAAGTGTGCCTTTTTTCTGATTAGTGCTTATTCTGCCAGACCAATGTTTGTTAAGGTTCCCAGACAGACAGCAGTCAGCTTGTAGGAATTAGTACCTTCCCTAAAGTACTTTGACTCCTTGAACAAAACATGGCACTGCCATAACCGTTTCACCTGCAGGGACCAGACCTGAATGGCTACTCGTAGCCACATCAGAGCCCTCCACAGGGATCTGCCCTAACATAAAGCATAAAGGAAAAGCAAAAGCTTTCAATTTTTTCAATGCCTTTTCGAGTCTAGTAGAGTTCTTTAATATTTGGAGTCTTGTAGAATCTAGTAGCAATTTGATGCTTTTCTGTTCACTTATTAAGAATATGGAAAGTTTCGTTCTTTGGATAAGAAAGAGGAAACACTTTTCCTGAACATGAAGTGGCTACTCTTGAAGTCAATAAACTCAATGTTTCTCTGTGAAGCATTTCTCCCACTGCTGGCAAGTGCCCAGTCTCTCCAGGATTGGGGGAATGTGGAAAGAATTTAAAGCGTGCACTGACCTGTAGCTATGGCTGCTTTGCTGGATGCAAGTGTCTTAGATGAGTGTTGTTAACTATCTACAGTTGCCCTTTGCTCATTATCACAAAAACTAGCCTGCTCTAGCTGATTTCCCAGCTGCAGTAGAATAGATTTGTTAATATTTTTTGCTTAATCAAGCAATCACCTTGCTCAAGGTCAGGCGAGGATTTTCAGATTCCAGGAAAGCCCATTTCTTAATACTTGTTTGTTCTGTAGACTGGCTTTTGCTTCCTTTTCAAAGTGAATATTTTATGCTGTTATTTACTGAGCATTCACACAGTGCAGTGTGCTTTATTCAGAAAAGAGCAGAGTTGTCTGAGGATTGGCCTCGCACCCATTAAAGTAAATAACAAAACAGCAGCAGCTTCCCTGATAACGCAGTTTGCCCTTTGGAGGTACAAGTTCATAGCCACCAAAGCACTGGTATGAACAGAGCATGAAAATTCAAAGCATGAACTGAAAATATCTGGCAGTATGTTGATCCTATAGCATTCCAATTTTAACACAAGGGAAATCCATACAGCTCTATGATGACTCCATATTTATTCAGACGAACCTTGTTAAAAATGCAAAGAGATGTCTTTGTTGAAGGATACAATGCCTTGATTTTCCTTTATGTGCATTAGTGTGCTTGTCAGTCCAAGCAAGTTAGAAACAGCTAAGTCATAAAATAGATGTTTGAGAAGATAGTTGGACATTTTACCGTACCTTATTAAATCTATTTCTAGGTGAGTGTGTAATTTAGGCAGTCTGCACATCTAAGATGCTGATAGAAGCAATTAAATGCCAATGCCCTAATTTTAAGTTTTATTTAGGTACTTGATTTAAACGCACTTCAGTGCTTCACCTGTCATCATAAACTTTGTACATTTAAGTCAAAGAATTTCAACCACAAATGTTGTTGCATATTTGTCCATGAAGAAATGTAGTATTTTGAAAAAAATCCTTTATTTCTCCCAGTTTTCATGTTTTAAAATGGAAGGAGGAAGAATAGGCTTATTTTCAATTTCCAAATTTGTTTTCCTGGTGCAAATATCCATGGAGAAGACTGTATCTGTCAGGTCACTGGGACAGAACCTGCATCAGGGTGTATATTTGTATATCACAAACTACAAAAGGACTGTAGTCATGATTCTGCCCTTTTTAGATCACTCCAGTATTGCAACCAATAAATGAAAAGTAAAAATCCCAACGGACTAATCAGACTGTTGTAGGGCTTAAAATAGAAGTCAGACAGCTATAACAAATACCTTTTTGTAGTGAGGATGCTTGTAAGAGTTAAGTAACATTTCAGACTTCATTATTGTAGGCCAGTTAGCAAATGTATTTTCTTCACAGGTGTGAACAGACAGCAGTGACAATAAAGGACGATTAGCGATATCAGCTGCACAGTGTGCATCGTGTACCAGTTGAACTAACAAGTATTGTGTAATGATTTTATTCTTCTGCCTGTTCTGCAATGAGAACAGTTCTGTTTTCTCATTGTGATGTGGGGGGGTTATGAGGTGACACAGTGCTAACAACTAGAGATGCATATCCCTCCTGGACTTAGCATGGACATTAATGCTTTATTGAATTTGAATGTGAAATAATCAGCACACCTTCCGATTGATTAAATACCCCCTGTGCTTTCCCATAGTAACGACGGTGCTTTATTCTCAATTGCCTGAATTTTGTGTTCTTTCCATTTCAGATGGCTTGACAGACTGTGTAGACCCTGACTGTTGCCAGCAAAGCAATTGTTACGCAAGTCCTCTCTGCCAGGGTTCGCCTGATCCCCTTGACCTTATTCAGCACAGCCAAGCACCTTTCTCTCAGCATCCTCCAAGGCTCTTCTACGATCGAATCAGATTCCTGATCGGGAAGGAAAGCACGCATGTAATCCCAGGAGATGTTTCATTTGAGAGCAGGTGAGTTTTCTTGTAGATGAAACACTTTTCTGAATATTGAGAACTGCAAGGAAGGAAGTTAACTAGGAAAAGATCAGCGATACCTGGATAGCTGAGAATTCTTCACTGATGATCAAAAAATGCTTAAAAGGATAGCAAACATTTACATCCCAGCAGCTGAGAACGTCATTTATCAGATTCTCATTGCTGCCTATCTAGATCACAAAAGTGTCACAACAACAAAGTCTAGCACTATCAACAAAACCTTGCCACTTGTGGAAGGTAAGCTATCTCAGATAATTAGTAGGAGGAAGCTCAGCACGAGGAAGCTCAGCACTTTATGCTGTGGATACATGTGATGGCAGGAAGCAGAAGGACAAGTTGGATCCATATGCACAGAATTCAGTCACCGTTCTGCCCAATAGAATTTGATTGGTATTTGCAGTGTAATAAATTTAACATGTGTCACTTACGTATAATCAAGCTACCTAATTGAACAGTTTTTTGGTTTCACTGCATGTTGATAGACCAGTGTGAAGTTTGCCCCTTTGTGCTGTGTGTCACTCCCAAGCTGTCGTGCAAACAGTGGAGTGATCTCGGAGAGTCTCTGAAATTGGCTTGCCCTTTAAAAGGAAGAGACTGTGCAGTAGGAAAGGGGCACTTAGTTCCTTAGAAAACATAGTAACACATATTTTCTTGAACATTTGAAATACAGAGGCACATAAGGTTTTATGCTGTAGTTCACTTGGGAAGCTATAACTTACGTGCTGACAGAGAGATCCACAAATCATCCACATCACCTAACTATTACCCTGTCAACTAGGCCTATACATTAGATAAACCATGTTCCAGTAATAAGGGCATAAAGGTTTTTTTATTTTCACAGTATAGTACATAGCTCTTAGGTTACAACCTTGACTTCATTCCATAGCTGTGCGCAAATTCAGTGCACTTTCTCTTTTTATCTTATTAATTTTTAATGAAGTAAATATGTAAACAGAGTCTTTATTGATCTGAAATACCTAAACATTTAATCACTATTAATAATGTAACAGGGTGTTATAAATATGTAGAACAATAGAGCATGAAAATGAACTCCGTGAAAAGCACGCACCTGCCAGTCATTCGCTGTAGGAACAGTGCCATTGCACCTGCTACGAGGTCCTTGGTGGGCTGTACGCCGTTTATCTAAAACTCACCACTGAAAGATTTTCTTCATCAAAATGCCTTGCAGTGAGATGTTTTCAGAGGGGAGGTGAGCACTCAAGTTGCCTGTACAGTGTTCTGTGACATTGCAAATGTTAGCAGCCAGATTGCACGTAATCCCATCAACGTGCTTTTGTAGATATAAGGAACTGATCTTTTAAAGCTATCATTGATAGGATTTAACTTGGATTTAAAAGCTTTTTCTGAGTATAGTATTTCATTTCTTTACCCTGATATCTGCCATGCCTTTAAAGAACGAAAAGTAGGGAAGGCTCGAGTATGAGCAGCAGCCCACCCTCCCCGTAGTTTGATGCTTTATGCCAGTAAGGAATATGACTTTTACTTGTGTTGGTGCATTGTTCCCATTGTTCCCATATCATTTCCTCCCACTGTAAAGAAATTTCTAGTTAGTTTGGTGAGAAGATCATTGGGATGCAGATGAGGCTGGCTTATCTTTGGAATCAGGGCAGTGCCTGGAGACTTGCACTGTGCCGTGTCTCCTGGGTTTTGTCAACAGTAATCTGCAATGTGCTGGGCATCCCGAGGAGTTCATTGGTCCACACTTTGCTCGATCCTTGGGTCTTCCAGGCTGTTGAAAAATTGCTCATCCATAAGTCAAATATTATTAAAAACTGCCAGAATTTTCCTCAAGGATGACAGATCTCAGAAGGAGGCAACAACTTGGCTGTTCAGAAATCTTCCTCTGACATTGTCAATCTGATTGTCATCTAGTGTTTGTTCTTCTCCTGGGAATTAAGATTACCGAAAAAAATACAGGAAGACAACTGTTACTACAGTAAAAAAATCAGAAATCTGTGATCCTGCCTATCTAGTACAGACCAAAGAATGCTTAGGGGTTTTTAATCTTCCTGTGACTGTTGCTGAAAAGGTTGTGTCCAGGCAGATGATATTAAGTCATGGCTGCCTGCACTGTCACTTATTTTATAGCATTGGTGCTTCAGCAAGAGTTGTTGGAAGGACTGGATGAAGTGTCGTATATTTTGGAGCACTGGTGCTCAAATTTTGACTTTTTTTTTCCTTCTTTGCAAGAGCTCTGACACCATTAGGAGGATTAAGGAAGAAACATCTATCCAATGTCTTCAGTCTTCTGATTCAAATGACATTGTGCAGTGTTTTACTGCAGCCTAGGTCATTGGAGCTCCAGTGTGGGTGATGTTTACATGAATCTCACTGTAGATAAAGCCAAAGTAAATTTGAATAGATTTGGGAAAGCTATCAAAAAATGTTGAAGATTATCTCTGTCCTTCAGACTGAAAGTGTTTTGTCCCTGCTGTACCCTGGCATTTTCAACATCCTCTGAAATACTAAAATTAGTTGTTCTGACAACTGTTGTGACATCCATCCTTTTGCATTTGCATCTTGAACTTCAACTTAAATCTAATGTTTTAACATTTGGTGTCTGCAATGCAGTTGGGGTGTTGTATTGAGCCAAGGATAAATACTACACCAAAATTAAAGAGCTGAATATTTTCAAAACACATTTTGCTTTTTATTATATCAAAGCTATGTCATCTGTACTGGATTTTTACAAGCCTCCCAACTTAAACTGTGACATGCTGAAAGGCAGATTAGACACATTCTGAATAAATGGAAATGTACTTTCTTACATCAAGACTGGGTTTGACCTACTGCATGTAGCAGGGTGTAACAGATTAAAATGTTTTTATCAACTGCTGTTCTGAGGAAGGTTTTTAGGTTGTTTCTTTGCCGAATATTTTTAATGCATGCTGCTGGCAAGCTATTTGACTCGCTGCAAATTGCCTACAAAAAGGGTCCAGTGTATGGTACTGAATTAATTACCCTTCAAAGGGTGCTTACAGCAACATTGTCAGCAGGAAGAAATGAATGTACCTTACTAGCCTTTAGCTTAATTTCTCTGATTGAAGATTTTAATCAGAAATGTAATACAGTAAATGACAGCTTCTGATAATGTGACACATGCAAATTCACAAGATGCTTGACAGAGTTCCACATCTGAGCCTAATGTCTCAGCCCGAGGTGTTCAGAGAATATTGGCAACGTAACACACAAAACAAAAGCAAAAAATTTGCAGATAAGTAATGGCAGAGCAAGGCAGAATGATGGTGGAATAATAAAATGTTTTACAAGTAGTGAAAGAATGCATCTAGAATTTTAAACGTTTATTTATAATTTAAATTAGAATATGTCAGACAAACTGCCTGATGGCAAAGAGCTGAGACCCACAGAGCTGAGATCCTCAGTTACACGTGGAATGACCCATGAAGCATTGACAGAGAAATCCTACTTGTTTTAGGACACCTGCAACCCATGGGAATCTCTGCTTTCTCTCAAAAAGCCAACTGCTCCCTCTGGAGTTGCAGATTTAGTACAGCTTGCTAGGGAGCTGGAACCATCTTTAATGCATTTGGAAACACTGAAGTGGCTTATCAGGAACATATTCCTTCCCAACTCCTGCAAATTAGAACAGACATTTGCTAAAACAGCTTGGGCAGCCTCAGTCCAAGATTATGCAATCACTGCAAGTTGATGACTGTTGGGGAGGCAGCATGAGATATTATCGCCCGTGATAAAGAAAAGCAGGCCAGTCAAAGTATGCAGGATAAACCTTAGAGGCTGAGAATAGGAGAAGGACCTACAGCACGTTGAGGAAGCTTGATGATCTTTAGAGGTTTCTCTTAAAATTAAGGAAAGCAGTGAGTGGTAGCGAGGTCTGTAGCTGGTCTGGAAAGGTGAGTGTTGAAGCAAGGAAGCGTGAAGTGGCAATTGAGTATGAAGTGACATCACTGGAGACAACACTCTAAAAGCTCTGGTAAGGAAAGGAATTAAGTGAGGTGGTCTGCAAGCAGCAAAGCTGCAGGGAGCCTGCATGCCAGCATGCCTCGGGGCACAGTTATCTGCTTCGTGAGTTGTCAGGGCAGTGGGAAAGGAGGGAGAACCTGCTGCAGACTGGAGGGTTGTTTGTCACCTCCCCGAGCCTTTGAGGTTAGTGCTGGTCATAAAGTAACTGAAAAATGTTTTCATACATGCAGTAAATGCAAAAATTAAAACCAATTCAAATCAAACTCTTAGTATGAGATTTAGTACATGCTGGTAATTCAAGAAGAGACCAGCGAGTAGAAGATTCTTCAACTTAGAGTAGGTAATAAAAAGACAGTAAATAATGAGGACAAATGTAGCAACATAGAGGCAGACTTAGAACATTTAAAGTCTAAAAGCTTGCAAAGACAGTTCAATACTGATAAATGTAGAATAATGAAGTTTATGAGTCTTTATCACATACTGTTAATGTCTGTGGCTTGTAAAATATGACAAATAAAAAAGGAGCAAGAAAGTTGAAAGATACGTCTCTTCATATTATTTATGAATAATGAGAAGTAAAGTGAATGAGTAGAGGAAAGAAAGACTGTGTGTGAAATAATGAAGACTCTGAAGAGTTGTTATTACACAAATCTGTGTGCTTGATAAAATATGAGGACAGAGTAGAGTCAGAAGACAAGTCTGTGTGGAATGAACAAAAGTAGGAGAATAATGTACTGAATAATGATGACTCTTAGGGGTTTCCCTCACACCAATGTGTGTTGTAAATATATGGAGTGTGCTACTAAAGGGATTAGAAAAGGAAAGGCAGGCCTATTGATGTTAGAAATATGAGAAAACAATAGAATCTGGTATTTTCTGCTCTAACAAATCAAAGAGTAATTGAACCTGGCTGTTGAGTAAGTCTTGTGAGTCTGTTGAGACACACAAGAGCTTGACTGCCTTCAGTGGAGCAGCAGGTTTTGCCCACAGAAAGGACCACAATCAATTTAGTTAATGTAGAAAACAAAAAGGGAGTAAATCATACCTGTATTTGGCATACTGGCAGTAATGCAGCCTCTCCCATTCCTCTGGGCTTTATCAGCATCTTTGCTGAAAATCAGCATTTTTTTGTGTCCTGGGAGCGTGGAATTCATGTTAAAACAACTGTGGTGAATGACCTGCAGGCAAAGGGATTAATTTTTACCAGTTACATTTTCTCAGATCATAGACAGCTGGGTTTGATGATGTCATTGTGATAAATTAGGGTCCTGTCCAGTGGCTTTGGAGAATGGGACCTTATGAAACAAGTCAGAAATTTCAGAAATTTATGGTCTCCAGTTTGTGCATATGATTTCATTGGATGATGATCAATTAATCTCTCAAGGGTTGTTTTTTAAATTCATATATAGGCTCCTAAATAACTTTCATCATAGGAGCTGTTGAGTTTTAGGTTACGTACTCACTGTGCAAAGGTAGGATGTGCCTGTTGAGGTCTACCGTGAACTTTCAAATTGAGAGAGAAACATAACCATCTCTAAATTTATGTGTATTGTTTATATTAATTAATGGTGTCTTACCATTATCGAAAGATGCACTGTTTGCTTCATTATGAGAAACCACAGCTCCAGAAAAAATGTTCAATTGTATCATTAGATCCCAAGACCTGGACCCATTCAGCAGGTGGAAATAGGCTAGTGTAGCACACCTGCTAGCACAGGACAAAATACTGAAAGGTGCTTCAGTGGAATGTAACTGTGTAAGCCCTTAGAAACTCCCACTGAGTCCTAATCTGCACCATAAAGGTATTTTGCATCTTATTACTCGTCCTTGATGACTTGTCTCCTTTCCATTTTGGTCTTCAAATACATGATAGGCTAAAGCTGAGAAAAAGAGAGTAATTTCCTCACCATTTCTGTTTCTAGGGTGGAAGTAATGGTCTTAAAAGGCAGCAGTGGAGATTCAAATTAGACAGTAGGAAAAATTTGCCATGAGTAAAGCCCTTATGCAAAAGCATTGGAATGGGTTACTTGGTGAGGTTATGGAGTTAGACAAGCGTCTGTCTGGAGTAATGTAGGTATAGTTGATCTTACCTAAGGCAAAGGAATGGACAAGGTAAAGTCTTGTATTTCCTTTCATCTCTCATTTTCTATGATTCTGTGATCCTGTTAGCCTCCGATTACACCCACTTAGTAATGAGTTCACTTTCCTGTCCACTGTATTCGATGCATTCCGTGTGCTGCCTTATTCCAACCTTTTTACTGGGAGGATTTTTTATGCTGGAAAGTGGGTACAAGACCAGCACATCCCAGAGGGAATTTAAAAGGGCATAACGTGATGGAGGATTGAGAAAAAGGTATGTTACACTTGATTAGGCACTCTCTGAATTTACCTAAATAACTTTCTGAAGTGCAGTGAAGACCGTGCGTCTCACTGCTGCCTTATCATATTAGTTCAGCTTTTTTCTAATAGACAGTGATGCCCTATTCTTAGCAGCAGAGAATGAGGTTTCATTCTCCCCTTTCACAAATCATCACCCCCTAGAGCTGCAGCAAGCTAAATCATGCTATCAGTGAAACCTTTGCAGTGCTGTTCATTGGCAGAACAAATGATATCGTAAAACACAGCCGAAAATGGAAATATATTCTCAACAACAGCGATTCCTGGGAGAATCTGTGTGTCGTCTTCATGAGATAATGGTTTTTCAAATCGATCTTTTGGACTTATTTGGATTTTCCTTCAAAATCAACTGTCACAATGATATCGGAGTAGTTCTGTCTGTGTGGGACAGAGGTATAGCACAGTTTCTGAAATCCCTACTCACCATCCTAATGTGTCTAACGTCTTGGCTTCTGCTGTTTTCATTGCAGGCGGGCATGTGTCATTCGAGGCCAGGTGGTAGCAGTAGACGGGACACCTTTGGTTGGAGTCAATGTCAGTTTTCTGCACCACAATGAGTATGGATACACCATCAGCCGACAGGACGGAAGGTCAGACTCTCATGTGTGATGTTTCACTGGTTTCGGTTTGCATAGTTAGGGCCAAATACCATCTTTTAGACATTAGGAAGAATTTCTTCACTGAAAGAGTGGTCAGGGATTGGAACACCTGCCCAGGGAGGTGGTCGAGTCACCATCCCTGGAGGTGTTTAAAAAATGGGTGGATGAGTTTCTTAGGGACATGGTTTAGTAGGGAGACAGGCATGGTTGGACTCGGTGATCTCAGAAGTGTCTTCTAACCTAGAGATTCTATGATTCTATGATTCTATGATTCTACTCAAATACAAAGTGTTCATAGATGTTCATAATATGAACCAAGGATGGCATCTGGCCCTCTAGCCCTCACTCCTACGAACACCTTTAGTTAGAGCTCTCTGTGGTAAAGGGACCAAAGAAGAAACAGAAGAATAATAAGCCTGACCAGCAGCATGGTGACAGTGGCATTCAAACTCCTGGAGTCAAAATGTGATAGTACTAATGTAACAGTACCCTCTTGACATTTGAATACTTTCACTAGTCAGGTTTTCCAGAGAATTTCCTGTCTTCCCTGGTTTTTTTTTTTCCTGTTGTCAATTGTGACTCTTCCAAGTAGTTTATTCAGGTGTCAATGAAGTTAACTCTTTTAGTTGTTCACCTAATTCACACGAGTAAAAGTGAGGACAGGCTCTTTCCAGAACCAAAATGGTTAAATTGCTGTTCCACAACCAGCCCTGACAAATGCTGACTTCCATCTCTTCCGAAGCCTTATAGGGCTGAGTTCATTTCTTGAAGAGAGATGAAGTTCCTACATATTCTATATTGTGCTCCAGGGTTGGTCATCCATTTGCAATTTGCTCCTGAACTTGAATTAGACTGCTAAGGGCAGTTTAAGACTTCATCTTCCTTGGCTGTGTTGTGAATAGCAAGAAATCAGAAGGCATCTTCCAACCGGGAAAGAGTGTAACCAGTCACTGTTTCCAGAATTATTTTTTTTTGTTTGGCTTTTTCAATTTATAAAAGTACGGAGCATGCATATTTATTTTACTTTAGTTTATTGACTTTCAAATTGCACTACTGAAAGTTAGTAATTACCATTTCCTCTCTACACTAGCCTGGATAAAGTTGTTGCATTAAAATATGCTACCTGTATTTCGCTGTGACTGTAATCGGTGTCATTTGGGAAAAGTGATGAGATATGCATAATTAAGTCTGACTTCTTATCACAGTTTGTTACCATCAAAAGCCTCCATAATAGATGCATTCAATAATACAGGGGGTGAAGTATCTATTTACATATTACCTTATGTTGCCTGACTACGGATGTCAGAAACTCAGAAAATTGAGACTCTATATTGTGCCTTCTGTGTCCCACTGTTTTGCAGCCCAGATATGCCAAAGGTTCTTCACAATAGCTCCCAGAGGATCGCCTGCCTTATGTACAAGAGCTGGTTTCATTCTCAGAGCAATTAATCAGCATCTTTCCCAAAAATTTCATATCCTGCATAGAAGGGTCCCCTGCTTAGTGTACTCAACCATTTCTTCCTGCTACTTTTAGAAGAAGGGAAAAGGATACATTAATAGAGAAGAGGCCTAACAGGCTTGAAGTCCTCTTATTCTGCATGCTATACCTGCATACATTCTGAGTAGCATCCCTTTTCTGGACTAGAAATTGCTTACCATAAAAACCAAAGTAAGTGGGTTCTCACTCTTGTCACAGATGACTCATTAGTATCAATTCTAGTTGATAAACACAGGGGAGACAGGTCAAGTAGTAATAAAGTACTGTTCCTTGCTATTGATGCTCACAGAGAGAAAGCACGGGGAAGTAAAGCTTCTTCATGCACACCAAAGTAGTGCCAGGAAGGCATACTTGAATGATTTCACATGGTGCATTAAGGGCTGTAGTAAGCAACATCACACAACGTTGTTTGTGATGCATTTAAAGTCGCGGTAATATGATGATAAAACAAAAAGAAACAAAGCATTTTGTTTTCTCTTTTCCAGTTTTGACCTTGTGGCTGTGGGAGGCATCTCTGTCACTCTGGTTTTTGACAGATCTCCTTTCATATCTGAAAAAAGGACACTTTGGTTACCTTGGAATAGATTTGTCATCATAGACAAAGTAGTAATGCAAAGAACAGAGTCGGACACGCCATCCTGTGATGTCAGTAGTTTTATTAGCCCAAATCCAATTGTATTCCCTTCACCCTTGACCGCATTTGGAGGCTCCTGTCCGGAAAGAGGAACTGTTATTCCAGAGCTACAGGTAATGCAAAAGACTTTCAAATTAACAATTAGTTTGGTTACAGAGCAAATTCTGGAAAATTTTAGGAGAAGATACCAAATAGTGATCAATTAACTACTGTGCTGTTATTCACTTGTCAGTGTGACACCAGTGCATATCTCTTTAGTACTGTTTCGCAAGATGCTTTTCTCTTTTTTCTTTATTGGCTGATAATATCTTGAGATGCTTCATTTCTTACCTCCAAGTAGAAGAAAGTGGGGACTCCTTATGTAATTTATTATTGAAATTCTGCTTTATTTATAATCACGCACAAAATTGTTCCTGAGTTACAGACCAACAGTACAGCTTCCCCATACATCAGTGTGAGGCATGACCCAAGGTGCTTTAAAGCCTAAGACATTTCATCCATTCGTATCTTTGGGTTCTTTGCAGTGGCATCTCCTGCTGTGTTTCAGCTTATTGGATTTTATTAATTTCTTTTCAAGGTAGAGCTTTTTTAACGTGATCTTTAGGACTTTTTTTATTTAAATGTCTTTTTTCTTGGCATTCTCTTAAGTGTTTCAAAGCAATTTCTCATTAACCTTGTATTTAACTGTTCTTTTATTTGGGCCTTAAACGATTGTGTTTGTCAAACACACAACAAAATACAGCTACACAGGTTTCAGATCATGTCAACCCTCATAATTTTAAATTTGCTGTTCAAGCTATAGGGCCTCTTTTGGCTTCTATTTAAGTTTCACTGAGCAGGTCTGAAAGATATTTTGGAGCCTGCTTATAGACATGAATATTTCCAAGCTTTTCTCTTTTTCTTGTAAAAGTGTTGCTACTGATTAAGGGCCTTTATTCTACATGTAAGATACCTCTAATTAAATTCAATTATGTCTAGACATCTCCATAACTGTAAAAACATTATTATGTTTGAGCCAGTTGATGGCCATAGTGTTGCTTCACAGAACGTACTAAGATGCAAGTAATGAACGTAAATTAAGAATAACTGATGCACACTAGTAGGAAAAAACTGGGTCACATTACTCCATGTGAGGTATTCCTGCATCTTCTTATAACTGAGGTACCCAAAGATGCAGTCTGCTCTGAGAGAAACTGCCTCCAGTCCTGTTTTTTGGCACTGCAGGTCCTTAGAGTGTTAAGTTTCATTGCACAATACTGAGAAATGAACACAAAGTAACCCAGAATAATAGGAGAAAGAGATATATTAGCCAGTATTAATGCATGAATATTTCTTCCTGCTTTTCTATTAAAAAATGAGAAGAGATGTCAGATGTATGACAGAGGGGGCAGCTGGGATGTCAGCAGGAAAGAAGGGGAACACTGCAAATCAGGAACAGTAAAGGGAGCAGGATTTCCCTGGCAACACTACATTTTATATGTCGAAAGGACAAGTGCTGGCAGGCCTCCAGCTGTACTGCAGCAATCCTGTGACAGTGATACTGTTGCAATTTGTAAATAAAATTGTTTTGGAAGTGAAGCAATCTATTGTTAAACAAGAAAAATTGAAAAACTGGGGAATTTAAACAAAACTGTTTGTATTTTTTAAGGGTGACAAATTTAACATTGAGACAGATTGGCTTGTTATTACGGAAATACATTAAAATCATTAACCCTATTAAACACAGCCTAGTTTTCAGTAGGTTTTGAGTGACTGTGCTGGCATCCTCCAAGAAGCTGCTTTCTTCTCTTGCCTGCTCTTCCTCACAGTCTGTCCCAGAAGAGCTCCTTTCTCTCAGGAGATCACAAGAGCTAAATCCCTTTTTGTAGCTCCAAGGCCCACGTCATTCAAAAGGTCAAGGCCAAGTTTCATTTTTTTCCCTCGCAAGCTCAAAGTCTTTGTGGTCCCTCCAGCTGCTGGAGGGCTTATCTTCATCGCAGCCAGGAACTGATGCTACCCCACAGCGGGCACGTCCAAGCCAGCTTTAATCCAAGTGATTCAGACAGCGGCGCTGACAGCAGTGCCGTGGGATGTGAACCCTGTTGCACACCCTGGGCACTCACCTCTCAGCTAGGTGACTGTGACACCCAGGCTGTTTCATCTGCACTGCCATGTGTCCCCAGTTAGCTTGTTAGGTTCCTTAAGCTGTGTCTTCTTATGCCATGCCCCTTCTTGCTGGAGCTCAGCCTTACTGCAAATTATTTTGCACAGAAGATGGTTTAGCAGGAAGGTTTGTTTTCTTTCTTAACTCACCCCAATTTAGACTTATTGTCTCCAAAACAAGATAATATCTTCAAATCATAGTGTAATACGTGAAGCGTGTGCATATTTTTAAAAAGTTTTTAGCTCTATTCCAGTTAAGAACACTCATTAAGTAAACTAAATGATAAAGCCAAGGTAAACCTGTAGAGCTCATGTGTTTGAACATGTCCTCAGAGACAGTATTTGCTCCTCAGCAGATAAGGGGAAAGCATGGGAGGAGGAGGCTTTTCACCAAAATACACAGATCGCCATCCAGTAAGTTGACCAAGCAGTTTCCAGTGTTGGACATTTTGTAATATGTTTGGCTGCTGCATTGCTGGAATAAACGCAGAAGATATCAGTGTTTTAATTGGAATTGTTGTTCACATCATGATTGTGGAATGTAAAATAAGCACCTGCTGTTATTGTTATAATTTTGCGATTTTCTTGGCTTTAAATATAATGATGTGATTTTTTTTTTTTCCAAGGTTGTCCAAGAGGAAATCCCAATTCCTTCAAGTTTTGTGAAGCTGAGTTATATCAGCAGTCGAACTCCAGGGTATAAAACTTTGCTGCGCATTATTTTGACACACACAACCATCCCTTCTGGAATGACCAAAGTCCATCTGATAGTTGCTGTTGAGGGACGTTTGCTTCAGAAATGGTTTCCTGCTGCAGCCAATTTGGTGTACACGTTTGCCTGGAATAAGACAGATATATACGGACAGAAGGTTTCTGGTCTGGCTGAGGCGATGGGTATGTAGAATCACCTTGATGTAAGCAGAACTGCTCACATACGTCAAGCCAGGAAAATATGGCTTATAAATTTTGTTGCTGCACTTACATTCTTTTAAATCAAATGCTTCTTTGCTAGAGTGACTCCTAAGATTTCCTAAGAACATTTATTTTCTTGTTCTTCCAATGTCATCTTTCTAATTTAATCAACTTGAAAATCCCCTTTTCCCTTGGAGAATGGTTATATACTAACGGCATTATATTCAGCTGTCTTTGTTTTTGAACGTTACTTTGAATATGACCTTTGGTGTGTCATTGTTGCTGTCATTTTTTGGCTGTGACATTTAAAGTGTCATTTCCACTTAGGCTTTACAAAATTTTAACTTTTAGGCATCCTTTCTTACTACATTTCCCATCCCCAACAGTTAAAACTTTTTGATTTGCTGTTTAAAGACGTGTATATGAAAACCATGATGTTTCATAGGGTTTATTTACCAAGCAGCACAAGCAGCTACGTGGAGAATAGCTACGCAAGTGCTGTCTGTGCAAATACATTTTATTTAGCCAGCCATTTCTTTCATTAATTTCATGATTTGATTTTTAAAAGCCTGGCTATTTTTTAAATTGAACTTGGGATTATGTGCCTTAATGGACTGATCTTATAGATACCTTCCATTAAGATTATTTACCTTACCAGCAAAACTTGGTATTGTGAATAAGCCATATTCACTTCCTTAGCAGTTTCATTTTGGTTTTTAAGTCATTGGAGCTATAGCAGGCTGTAAAACAAGAATTAACATGGGCTGCACGGAGCACTCCTCGCGAGGAGTATGCCTCATTCCATACATGAAAATGCTGCTCTGAGGAGCAGCCGGAAGCCCCCTTCAGGACCTGCTGTGTTGTCCATACGGGCGGTGTGCCTGCCAATTGACCCGTGCAAAGCCAAAAGGTGCCACCAAGGCTACGCAAGCCTTGCGACTCCCAGAGCATCTCGTGTGTGACTGTGTTACCGTGAGCTCCCAGCCAGGTAGTCTGTGAGGCAGCTGTGTGGGGGTCAATGGGAGAAAGGAGGACTATAGCACTTTCCTAGTAATTTCTGCTTAGAGAATGACGCAGCCATAGCCACTGGTGTCCACACATATTTATGAGACCAAAATATGGAGTTTGATTTACATCATGCAATGCACTTAGAAATGTATCAGAAAATGAGGAGTTTGTTGTGGGGCTGTGGTCCCGCAGTCTGCTTAAACAGCTACAACTGCAGGCTGCTGCCAGAAGGGACGTTTCCACTTTCTCTCCCTACTCCTGGGCCACCACTCACATTGATTTGATCATGAAATGAACCAGATCAGGAACAAATTCAGTTGAAAACTGAAGCAACCACAAAATAAGTGATAAATTTTCAGCTTCATTAGTTTCCTGATCTGCTATGCTAGTGCAGAAACACAAGTGTCCTCATTCCAGCTGTAGCTCACGTTACATTGACCTAAAGCGATCGACACTCCAGCCTTATAGCAAGGCATCCTGAATTGCTGCATCATCCTACCTGCATCCGACCTGCCACATCGGGCGTGCGTCTGTAGAAGGGCAGCCAAGTTTTCCAAGGGGTTGGTTAAGTGCTGGCTCTGACACCAGCGACACTCGTTGTTAGGGGACAGACCTAGCCTTGCCCACTACAGGTACAGATTCCTGCTAGTGCTTTATGGTGACGGAATATATTAAATGGGTTGTGGGATTCACTTACACAACCTTTTGCAAATGCATAATTCAAAAAAAAATCCAATGTGCCCTTTGGGACTCCCTTGGGTGACCAAAAAGGACCAGACGGGTCATGGCACATGTCCTCGGCACGGCTACACATGCCCTGTCACTGCATGGCAACTCTAACATATTTGAGAGGGAACAGTTGAGTGTGCCTGTTCTCTCTGCATCATTGAAGAGTCTTCTGATGCTCATGAAGTCCAGTACATATCTGGACTTTAAAACAATTTAAATCAAATTCACAGTGTCTTATGAAAGGATACTGTAGTTAGATTCCCAAATTAGAAGTAGATGAGTGTAATATGTTTAAATATGAATAAAGCTTATGCAATAGTGCTGGGTAACAACATGTAAATAATTTAATCTCTGCTTAATTTTTTCCCTTTACTTAAAGTTTAGTTTAATTATGCTTCTTGCAAAATAGGAACAAAAATCTTCATATTTTAAGTGCATTTTTAGCATGCTTTGTTAGATTCCAATAAAGCTTTATTTAATTTGACACACTGTAGTAGTCAGGGCCCTTTATATGCATCCATTATATGAATTTTTGTCAAAATAATTTCCTCTGCCAGTATTTTACCAATATTTAATAATGCATTCTGCTCAGTTTTCATTTTAATTAAATTAAATTGCAGCAGGTTGAAATCCTGGAACTCAGGAATATAACCATCTGTCTTTGGTTTTATAAATACTATAAACATCTTCATTCTTCTTCAGTTATTGACAGCTACGATCACATAACCAGTTACAGAAAAGAAGACTTTCTAAGCATATTTACACACACAAGTGGTTGTG
This sequence comes from Neomorphus geoffroyi, assembly GCA_033558235.1. Taxonomy (NCBI): domain Eukaryota; kingdom Metazoa; phylum Chordata; class Aves; order Cuculiformes; family Neomorphidae; genus Neomorphus; species Neomorphus geoffroyi. The sequence continues at coordinate 6,002,330 of JAUMJM010000045.1, read as the reverse complement.
TTTAAATTCATTGGAGAAACGTTTGCTGGTGTTTGTCTAGTCCCCAGGTCCCTGACAAGAGGCTGTTTTCTCAGAGTAACAGCTGATACAATGATAAAGTAGCATTCTTTGTTCTGAATGAAAAAAAAAATCTCGTGGATACTGACACAACTAAACCTTGCTGGTAAAGTCTGGGTTACCTTGTAATTTAACCTAGGAAAAGGAAGGATTTCAGTAGAAATGTCGATAAATATGCTCATGTAACTCTATATGTGCTGTCTTACTCTTGCAAGCACTTGCATCCCTCACAGCAGCAGCAAGTGGTGCGCAAGGACTGACCCTTCTGGGTGGAATATAAACCAGCTCTCAAGCAGAATAATCTTAGGTCTTCACTGCTTATTACTCTCTACTTGTTACTTTGATTGCGTTCATTATATTTGTTGTTCAAAGTAAGAGGCTGAGAAGTAGAAATATTTCAGAAGTTGCAGTAGAGGTTACTGTCCTGTTTAATCGTGTCTTTTATTTCTTACCTCTATTTTGGCAACAGCCCTTAAACTATGATGTGCTGGCACTACTAACAAATTATTGTTCATTCTTCTAAATAGTTGTATGAAAAGAATAGATTTTTGGCACAGATGATTTCAGTAAATCTTTCGAAATCCATTTTACGACTACAAAGAACTGTACTTGCTCGCTATTAGTGTGCAAAAATATAGTCACTAGAGTTCTCCTTCATGCAGTGAGATCTCATCTCAAAAAAGGGCTATAAATTAGTTTGACCAGAAAATAACACCCCGCAATGAGTGTAGAGTGACTGAGATTTTCAATTCACTTCCAAAATTACATTTTGCAAAACCTGTCAGTAAGAAAACACTTATTTTCAGAGTGGCACTGCAGTTGCTTGGTTGACTTTACAATTCTTATGCTTCACCTTAATTGCTTTGCATGCAAAACAACTGATAGGAAATTTTCATGGATGGCACATCAGTACCTCCACTTACATGTTTCAAGACACAGTGTTTCAATATTCCTTTTTGGAGGATAGCCTTCTTTCATAAATATGTGCAAGTATGCATAGAAACACGGTTGCAGACACCCATGAAGTGAGCGTATACCCACAGCTCTCTCACTGATGAGAAGGGAGAAAAAGGCAGCTGTGCACAATAACTATGAGAACGAGAACAAGCGAACTTTGAAAAAAGGGTATTTGGCAGCTCAGAAACTTCAGCTGTAGGCAGGGAATAGGAGGCACTTTACGGTGTTAGCTACAGTCCTGGTAAACGTGTCACTGTGGATCCACTGGCAGATTCTCGGGTGGTGGCAATCGTTATGCCTCCCTTGACCGGGGCATCGGCGCGGTACCTTCCAGCAGCGGGTGAACTGTCCTGTGGGTCTGTGACGGTTCACTGAGCGAGGCTGAGCGCCTTCGTATTACAGGTCTTTACCCTTTCAACTATACGTGTCTGACCCAGGACTGAACTTGTTAAGTGCGCCGATGCGGTAGAGATGCTAACGTGGAGGTGGCAAGTGTGAGGTTGCTTCATAGGACAGATGTGTCCTTTATCTTCTCTCTGCATTAATACGTAGAAAATAGCATGTGGGATACTGAGCGCTGATGTCTCATCCCAGCACAGGGTTGTGGCTGTTCTGGAAGAAGCTCCATGCCCACCGCTGGGCACTCAGCTGAAGGACTTACCCAGAACGTTGTTGATGTTCGTCGTAAGAGCTCCTGTAACAGAAAAATTGGGGTGGCTGTTGGACCCTCAGACTGAAATCTATGATGTTTGCAACATACGATATTTGCAGTGCTTAAGGAGAAGTGATTTTTACAAGACAGTTTAGCTGCACAAAGAGGTGCTTTCTGCTAAAAACCAATGAAGCAGCTGTAAGTGAAGTTGCTGTATGGAACGGCTTTCAGTTTGCCATAAAACATTCATCTTACACAAATGCTCCCTGCTGTAGCTGGTCAAAATATTTTGATTGCATCCAGTAACGGAATTTAGAGGGTATCAAAGCTGTTTATGGTTCAAGTAAAATATACCTAAAGCTGCTACATAGAAGAAGTGAGAAGAAAATATTGAAAATGTCAGAAAACTGTTTCTTTTAATTTTTTTTTTTTTAAATTTTGAATCTTAAGGTATTTTTAAAGATATTTTTATTTTGGAAAGGCTGACCTATCTCAGTATTTCCTAGATGAGATTTGGAGCTTGGTGTCAAAGTAATGTTCTGCCTTCATGAATGGGTTACACTGAAGCCTAAAAAGTTTAACTGAAGGAGATAGATAAATTTAAAAAAAAAAAAAGTTGTGGTATTAAAGAAACCAAAACTAAGTTCTGAATGTTTTTTTTTTCTTTACTGAAGTACTAAATAAAAGTGGGGGGTGTCAGTTTGAGCACCCCTGAAAACCACCATCCTTAGGGAAATTCAAGATTTTCAGCAGATATTTTTGCCAGCTGTAGAGGGGAGCCATGTGATGTGCAATCTTGCTCAGATAAATGTTTAATTCTAGAAATTTTCAACTTGGCAATCCATTTCTACCTAACTGCAATTTTTACGATCAGCGAACAAATTAAAACTAGTTTGGTTTAACGTGAATTTTTTTCTGTCTTAGCCGTTATTCAGGTAATTAGCAGAAATGCAATAAATAATCAAGTCAGGAGTCACTGGAGGAGATTTATACTCTTAAGAAATCCATAAATGATACAATAGAAAATTTTCTGCTTTGAAACAGTATTAACTATAGCTGTAATAAGATACTAATCTCTTAAAACCCTTTTTTAAAAAAATACCATTCAACAATGGCAATCAGGCAGAGGAAAATTAGTGGCATCATTACTTGACAGATGAATATCAAAACCTGGAATGAAAAATTACCCAGCAGCTCGCAGAGGAGAAGTCAGACTGATAGGTCTTTAATTATTTGTTTGCAGTGTCGGTGGGATATGAATATGAAACATGTCCTGATTTTGTTCTGTGGGAGAAGAGAACAGTAATCCTTCAAGGCTTTGAAATGGATGCTTCAAATCTGGGAGGCTGGTCTATAAACAAACACCATGTACTAAATCCACAAAGTGGTAAGTCCTTCCTGTATTAACTGGCCACGCAGAAGAAGAATACAAATTTTAAAGGAATTAATTGTTCAGATTTTAAGCGTTACACTTCCTAATGTGTAATCCTCTTTGCATGTGCATCCTCATTTTTGAGAACTGAACTGTAAATGCCATCTGAAAGGATATTTTTCAAGTTCTGACTCCTAGGTATTAAATATTAAAATCACTCACTGCTGCGATCGCTAACACATTATGGTCATTTGGATAGGAAAAGGGCAAACTAATTTAGGTTCATTCTCACCCTCCTGGTATAGCTGTACCACATTTTAGGTCAATTTACGGTATGTTATATTCTCAGTTAAGTGTTTACACACCTAATTCATCCTATGACTCTCATCGTTTAGCAGCATCACTGCACCAGGGAGAGAAATAGTGCACACAAACAGCCTGGCTGAGTACAAGGCAGCACTTACAGAACCACAGTGCCAGTCTGGCATGCACAACTTTTGTGGCTGCCTGCTCTGTGGAGAAGCACAGTAAGTTACTCTTCAGGGCAAGCAATCCAGAACCTTTTGAACCATTAGAATAAAACTGTGCTTTCGGTGTCATAGCGTTAGCCCTGCATGGAGATTTTTCGAGCATGGAGACTGGAATCTGTTTTCTCATTGCTTTTGTTTTATTCCTGGAGGTTTTTCTTTTCCTGTCTTAACATCTATAATCAGGAACTAGTGAGACTGAATTATTAAAACAATACTTGCAGATAAATTATGGTAACTAGAAAAATATGGGTTTGCCAATAAACAGATACCTCACTGTCCAGAGGAAGAGAAACTTGGGGTCAGATTTCAGCACTTATAGATCAGCAGAGTATTGGATTCAGTAAAGTTCTCTCAATTTGCTCCAGCTGAGAGTCTGTCCACTAAAATCTATTTGCATCTCCAAACTTCTGTTAATGAAGATTCATGCACAGATGTATGGCTGTCAGGTTTTTACAAGTTCTGTTGTTGAATGTGCAGCTACAGTATAAATATTCCAAATATAAAAGGTCAGCTTTAGTTTGTAAATTATCTGGATTTCTGTTTTGATTTAAAATAGTTTGACATTTCAAACAGCGATTCTTTCATACCCCATCCTATTGGTTTGTATAGATTGTCTCTTTTAAATGCCAGCTATTGACATTTAACACAAAGAGAAATCTGACCTCAGTCAGCTCAACCCCCAACTGTGAGCCCCATAGTCTACTCCTTAGTGCCAATTTACCACTTGCACAGTTTAATTTCAGGATTAAATTGCTGGCAGTAACTCCAATTTATATGACTATCTGCTAACTGCAGTGGTTAGTACCATAATTCACCCCATAGGCACTGACGTGTTCTGAGGTTTTGTAAAGTATACAATTATGATCTGAACGGGGCTAAATCATTGCATTCCTGAGCACGGAAACGCGGTAACAAATTGTGTCCTGGCTCTGTCTCAGCTGTGTGGCTGAGAACACCAGAGAGCACTGACCTGTCAGCCACATGAAATCATGCAGGCTGTGGCCACTACCCGAGTCCCAAAACAAGGATGGGGAAGGTACAGCTTCTTATACCTGCTCCTTTCCTTTTCCCACTGCACTGGGTGTGATCAAGGCTGAAGTCTGGGGGAAGCTGTTAACGTCTCTTACAGAGATACAGTCTGGGGAAGGGAGGGCATAAGCAAGTCTGGCTTTAAAACAGTGGGGCTCTTCTGTTTACAGTTTGTGTGTGAGAGCATCTCAGTGAGAGTGATAAAACCCAGCGATATCTCAGGTTCCTCAAGATTACGATAGGCTTTGAACATGCACACCAGGTTCAAATGAAGGAACTAGAAAAGCAGTAAGGAGCAGAAAAACAATAACTGTACCATAGCTAGTGCACACCTAGCAGAGCAGCCTGTAGGCTCTTATTAAAGCAACAAAACCAAATAATGAACTGTGTTAACCAAAAGGATAAAAGTAATGATTGTGCCTCTTGTCTTACCTAGAAACTAGTAAGCTGCTCTTCCATTTCAGATACGTAAAATGTACTTTAAATAAGAACAAGAATATTATTCAAACTTAGAATTAAAAATTTCAAACTTATCTCCATGCCACCGTGAGTGAAATGAAAAGCATGAATAGCCTTCTGAGATTTTTCACTTTCCCCTGTATGTATGAAGACCCACTCTTTTTTAGAAGTATGAAACTTCTAAGCTGTGGAGATGCACATATTGACACGTAGAAACCAGAGCAAGTGAAAACTGTTCTGTTGCCAGTTGTAAGTATCCATTAAAAAGAAGAAAGAAAAACAATGATGTCTGATTCCAGCAGCATAGATGGGAAATAACATTTATTGTTCCAATGTGGCCCTCACTGGAAACTCAAGCTTTTTAAATCTATACGGGTTTGCATCAATATAACTGTCGCGATAACAAAGGATCACATCCTGTTCCTAGCCATACTAAACTGTTCTTTTCCCTCTTTTCCCCCCTTCAGTTTAGAGGTTTCATCACTTCTAATTCATCATATGATTAGAATGTAATGTTTTCTAGCACAAAGGCTTTGGTCAGTTTGGAAGATCTTCACGGCATTTCTCATAATCAAGAAGAGAATACTTACCATAAATACTAGTTCCTGTATAAGAGTCCTTTTAAAGATACCTATATCTCATGAATACAAATGAACATGCTATTAACCGATTTTTTAGAGTATTCTTTGAATTAGATTTTCCTTCTGATGGGCAAGTGTATTGATCCCATTTTTATTTATCTGGGTGAAGGAGGAGTAATTTTACAGGGACTTTACACTTTATGCTAATTTCAGCCCCAGTGCAATACAGCACTGACTAAAATTAAAGCAGCAGCTCAAAAGCCTGAAATTAAGCACATGCTTACATTTATTGACAGCAAAACATATTCTCCAAAGCCCTAATTATTTACTGGCATTTGTATGAGGCAGTTGAAATACTAGCTTCTCATTGTTAATTTCATGCAAAGGGCAGCATCTTCATTTAGTAGTAGTTTTATCCGGTGTGTAAGGGAGGATATTGCCACTGATTTTACTGGCGTATTTCCAAGATGCTTTTTTTAAGCCAACATTTAAACAAATACATGTATTCTGTCCTCTACTGTTCATAAATAATTTCTCAAAAATACAGTCTACTTCAAAATAGCTATGACGACACTCAGTAATTTCCAAAGAGAATTTGGAGTGTCTGAAGAGAGCTTCAGACTTATCTGAAAGCCACAAAAAATAGTTTAACAAAATATGGTAGAGAGAGTACATAAATACTTTTACCATGCTATGGGACGTATCTCAATGTACTTCCTTCAGTAGCTAGAATATGCTTATCCCAATGTGAAAATCCTCCAGAAAGTTATTCCCTTGTGTTTATTCCTTTAATCATGCCACTTGTCTGATGAAGTCCAAGGAAAATAAGAGATTTTGGACTGTGGTCCAAAAATTCTCCATTCAGAAGTAGTCAAAGTCTCACAGTAATGTGTCATTTTAAAGGTACTTCTAAACTGTATTACCACGTTGTTATTTAAAATAAACTCTGCATCTATCAGCTTGATAAAATACCCATTTGTACAGATTCTGGTATCACCAACCTAGTACCTGGGAAGACTTTCAACAATATATTTAGCACTGCAGAGCGGTCCTAAAATACCAATACAATGGAAAGTTGTTTTAAACTTTATAGCAGTAGTTAATATATTCTTGCTGGTAAGAAATTCACCTGTGCCTCAGAATTACTCCTTGATTTAACCTGGCTTTGCTGCACTTGGCACCATTTTTATATGCTATGAAGAACTTGAATTTAAATTTGAATATTGATTTTGTACTGCCACTCAGTGCTCTTTCGTGAAAAATGCATAGTAGTCCTGCTATTAATCTGCTTTAATTAAATATTCAAACTGCCTAAGAAATTCCTCTGCTACCTAATAAAAATTTATGAATAAAATGAATATTAAAGTAGCAATCCCTAAGAAATCAGATAGCACTGCAATTAACAGTCAATTTGTTAGAGCATTAACCAACCATGAGTTCTCATGATGTTGGCTTTTAAAATAGCCACTAACCACTAATCGGTGAAGTGGTGATGGTGAAGCGTGGGACTGAACAGAATTGGAAGAGATTAGTGGAACCCTGTGGCGGTCTTTGAAAGACCCGATGCTTGTTGCTGTTTTGGTAATCTGATTTTCTAGAGGACTGCATGATCCCAAACTGTGGAATAGTCTAAATGCTATATACTTGCCTTTTTTGTCTCTGTTTTCTACCCCCTTTTCCCTTAGGAATTGTACACAAAGGAAATGGTGAAAACATGTTCATTTCCCAGCAGCCGCCAGTCATCTCAACCGTGATGGGCAACGGACACCAGCGAAGTGTCTCTTGCTCCAACTGCAACGGTCTTGCGCTCAACAGCAAACTCTTTGCCCCGGTTGCTCTGGCTTCTGGGCCTGATGGCAGTGTGTATATCGGTGACTTCAATTTTGTCAGACGGATCTTTCCCTCTGGAAACTCAATTGGTATATTAGAATTAAGGTAAAAAAAATAACTAGCTTTCTCTGACTCGTGTTCGTTATCCTCCCAATTAAAACTACAGTGAACCTCTTTTCAGTTCTGACTTGGAGCCGCCGCCACATTTAGTTACCTTGTGAGCGTTAAGTCTCATGGAGTGCCAAGGAAACTCATCAGAAAACTTACATTTACTTTAAAGTCATCAGTTAAAAAGAGAATCCTAAATGGCCTTTAGAACAGGTTTTCTGTAATCAATTTCTACAAAGTGCAGAATTAACAGAGCTAATTTTATTTCCTGTGAGATATTTCAGAATTCTTCTCAAAAAAGGTAAAATATTCACTGCAGTGTGTTTTTGAAGAAAACCTCGTATTTCAATAGCAAATACGTGCAGTGTGTGTCAGATCACAGCATTATGGCTGAAGATAGACTTAGCGTGTTTAATACAATTAAATTGTTCCTTGTCTGTAACAGAAGATATGGCCTGAGTTTAAGCAGGCAAGAGCAAACGTGGCGTTGTAGACCGACATGTCTCAGGCAGGGCCTGTGCCACCGTTAACGGCTCCCCTGGAATTATGATTTCAGCTTCATTCCCTTTCAGGGTCAAACGGGAAGGCGGGAGGGAGTTCAGACACAGGTACACTAAATTTCTCTTACTTAAGACCCATGAATCTCCAACTGGCTCTCATTGCCGGTGATGATGTCATGTGCCGATTGTTCAGAATTAACTTGACAATGTGCAGGCAGTGGAAAAGAAGCAGTTTGAAAGGAAAATAATACCAAGTAACAGGATAAACAATGTTTTATAAGATGGATACAGCTCTGTGAACAGTTAGGCAGAGAATACAGTTTGGTTGATGGCTAATGTTTCTTGTCTTTCTTATTTTTTCAAACCCGAACCTATCTGCCTTACTAGGAATAGAGACACAAGACACAGGTAAGTAAAATACGGTAACACTAATATGTGAACCACGTTTGAGGGAACAGTCTTACAAAAGGCCTTTTAGAAGTCTGGATACAGGGAAATACTCTGAATTTAATAAATACAAATGTTAATCAAATTCACCTTTGTTTATAGTAAAGTAGGTTTGATTTTTACCTTTGAAGGAATGAAGTCTCCCTCTAAAAGTCAGTTTGCTGATTATCAAGTAGACATGGAGAAGGTTAAATCCAGAAGCTGGGAATGCATTTTGTAGTGGTTGTACGCATTTCACATACCATTTGAATTATCATAGATATAGGCAGCTAAGAAAACTGGAGTCTTAGCAACAAAGAAATAATGAAAAAGACTTCAGAGTCACACAAGGGGACTGTGCTTTAACAGTTCTAGGATACTACAAAGTTCAAAATGTGCCACAGTTACAAAGGGGCACAGCAGGCCCCAGAAATGAGGACGCTCTGTCATATTTCAGTCCTTGCTTATCCAGCTAAAACAAAAGCAAGTGGCTTCCCCACCTTCCCGTTAGCATTTTAGCGTTGCAGTGTAGGGATTTCTTTAAAAGAATGGATGTTGCACGTGAGGCTTCTGCAACAGACGGTGTAGGAGTTGGTTGAGGGAGTTGGTCGTAAGAATCCAGCTGCAAAAACTACCTTGAAGGCTAAAAAGAGATAGCAAGGCACTCTCTATCCTCAGAAACAAAATTCCTGGCGTTTCTATCATGAGATAGATAAACAAACCAACAGGACAACCTAAGCTAGTAGGAAGAGGAGAGTGGACTAAACCCATGTTTGCAGGATGAGAGTACTGGTTGGAATTACTTGCTTTAGCCACAAGAATGCTATTAAATACTATAGATTATTTGTTACTCTTTTTATAGATGATGTTACACCTTACATTTTACAGCGAAAATTTAAAAACCAAAAAATAATTCCTAGTTGGTAAGTGGAACGTTATATTTTTTAGTGCAAGCGCACAGTCCTATTAATTACAGTAATAATTGCCTCTGCCAGTATTCCATCCAAATGAAATCTGTGGAAAATTGGAGGAAATCACTTGAAGGTAATGTAGTCTTTGAGGTTATGGCAGTGTGCTCGGCGGTCCCACTCTGTGACATTCTCTTGAGGCTGTAAAGGCCATAGTCAGGGTGGAAATTCCTAGGATTCTCAAAGACACACGTGAAAGCAACACCTAAGAGGTGTTGGAGGCTCTTAACAGTTCAAGCAGGAAAAGACTTCAAAATCCAGTTCCTCAACACATCTTTTAGTCGCCAAAAGAGCAAGGGAAAGGGGTACTTTTTGCCAAGACAAAGAGAATACTGTGTAAAGAGGGATGAGTCTGGAGACCAGGAAACAGAGAAGGTTACTGATCTTATTTTTAACTGTTTAAAAACAACTTATCCCATTTATTTTTCTTGTCATCAAGATGGAAACTAGACCTTGAGATTACAGGGAAAAAATTTCCTACAGGATAGTAATAGCTTGTTCTAGAGAGTTTCATTGTAAATCCTAGTCTACTTTATATAGTTTTTAATAGGCTGGTTTAAATAAACTCAGATTTATATTTGATTGCAAACTTCTGCAAAGGTAGCGATTGTCTGATTTTGTTTCATTTTTTCACTAATACTGTTTAAATTTAAACCTTTTATTATGCAAGGCTTTAAGCACAAACATTAAGAGTTTTCTAACAGCCGGTCTATTAAATGAAATGACAAGGATGACAGAAAATGTGTCTACAAGGAGAGTATGTAATGACCCCAGTTTCTGCATGATGAACAATATGTTTATTCAACATCTAGAATTCTCCTTGCAACTTTTCCCACAGAAGTATTTTATTTAATAGTCATCATTTGGCTGATCAGTCTATTCTAAACTCAATCCAGAGAGCACGCATGATTCTTAATGTTTCCAACAAACAAAGTTTTATAATACTGGTCATATATAATTTGGCATTAATTGCTTTTAGTTCATCCTCTCACCCATCTTTCACCATACCATTGTCTTATCATTCCCTGTGGTTCCTTGGAGTGGATTTCATATCTGTTCCCTGACTGAGGGAATACCTCTCCTTATATTTCCCACTTCTGTCTTTTATAGATGTTTATGAGTAAGGTGAGCTTTATGCCAGTCTAGCTTGTGGCCTAATCCACAGAGATGCCGAGTAGTTTCTATCCTATTTTGGATGGCGAATGAGAGAAATAGGCTCAAGCTCTATCATATTTCTCGTGGTACAACATTAGCCTTATCACTTATAAATGAAAATAAGATTTCAGCTGATCATCTGTTAGAAGTTCCTTAGTAATGTATGAAGTACTCAATAGATTGCTAGAATAAAAGATACTGTTAAGTAATTTTTACATTGTTTTGCAACATTGCTCAGTAAGGTAGAACTGTCTAATAGATGGTTAATAAAGCTTAGTATCTGCCTCAGCCAAGCAAAAACTTCATATTTGAAGAGTCACCATCAACCTGAATTTGAATCGGTAAAATAAGTCAGTATTATCTCAGACATTACATATCTGTCCTGGAGCCTCTAACAGTTCTTCAGCTCTATTTTATCTGGATTCTTCCTTTACTGGTTTGTTGTGGGCATGAAAACCCAGCCCTGCAGAAGGAGCTGTACACCAACTGTTGCTGAACCCACCATAAACGGAACTGACAAAGCTGAGACAAGTAACTCATTTCCTTAATCTTAAGTGTTAGTTAATTGTACCAATGTTAATAAAATGTCTCTAACAAAAAAAAAGAAATTTGACAATCTTTTAACCTGCAGAGCAGATAGGACAGTTCCATGTAGAGCTACAGCGAATGTGGCCAGGTCAGTGTCTTGCCCAATGCCCGCCGGAAATCTCCTCCTCCCACGGGAGCAACATGACAGTGGTAAAAATACTGTCTGAGCCCCAGACACCCTGCCAGGCACTGGCCTCCACTGAGCCTGTCTCCCACCATCTATGTAACCAGCTATGTGATTAAAGGATCTACACCTACCAGAATCTGAGTTTTATTCAGTAACTGGGATTACACTGCAGTCTCACCAGGCTCAAGACCCTGGCTCGGTGTGCCATGTTCTTAAACAGCTTCCTCAAACTGGGAATTAATTTTGCACTCAGAAACAAAAAGTCTTACTGGTTGATAAGATGCAGCCCAGTTCTTCAATCAGAATTTATGATCCTCACCATTTAATTAACATATGTAAATATTTTTTTAATAACATTTTATAATCTCAGTAAGGCACTTCAGTGCATGAATTACGGTGTATTAATTCACGCCTAGTTGCACTGACAGTACTTGGCCTTCTGCCTTGCTCCTGACAATACAGTCGGCATGAATTAAGGCACCATATTTCACACCTTCATTTTTTCTAAGGTTTAGAAACAGATAAAAATAACCAAGAGTGGGTATTCATGTACATGCAGAGCAGTCTGTGATTCACTTTGCTGCAAGTCGTTGATTTGGTTTCAGTGCCAAGTGTACTAGGACTTAGCGGGTATAGAAAAAGGACCTTGCTGTTGATAGTAATAATTAGAACTAAGCTGAAGTCGCTCCAGTTAGCTTTGTACTGGGTGGCTTGGTAGTAATGGACAGACAAACTCCACCAATACCACTTGCTGAAAGAGCTCACTACCTGGCACATAGCTGGCTGGTCAGGCTCTGCTGCTGGTACTGGTCGCTTCCTTCTCAGCAGTGGTGCTTGGATGAGCTGCATTAAAGCTGGTCTCACTTATGCCTCTGGCACCTCCAAATCATTGAACAGATGTCTGCAGAAGTGTTGTGCTGCTGCAAGCACAGTTTGAAAAGAAAAATAATTTAACTTTGATGCTCTTCTCTTCTGTTTCAGTACAAGCCCTGCACATAAATATTACTTGGCCGTTGACCCAGTATCAGAATCCCTTTACTTATCAGATACCAACACCAGAAAAGTCTACAAAGCAAAATCTCTCGTTGAAACAAAGGATCTGGCCAAAAATGTAGATGTGGTTGCAGGAACAGGTGATCAGTGCCTTCCATTTGACCAGAGTCACTGTGGAGATGGTGGAAAGGCATCCGAGGCCTCTCTCAACAGTCCAAGAGGTATGAAAAGAACATATCTGGAGTACTTGGTATTGGCCATCTGTCACTTCCTTCCATTATATAGAAAGTCAGGTGCAACTAGATGTACAAAAATGGGTCTGAGGTAATGATTTAACCAACTGTAAGCAAGCCTAATCATTTCATAAAGCTCACTCATGTTTTTAATACAACCAGTCCTTTACGGAGGAGTAGCATGAGCAGTCCACTCCAGCTTGCATCCTCTGAAATACTCTTTGCTTGTGTGACAGCACTCCTCTTTTATTACCTTTCTATTGCAAGATGGCAGCATTTAATTATTATGCAACCTTCCTGTCGAGAGTGCATCCTGTATTGTCACAGGCAAAATGCTTGTGAAGCCTTGAATAACAACCAGAGGCACAATTAATCCCCTCGCAGTCTGTATTAGAAGAGTGATAAAGCCTATAGATTTGGTGCTTTAAAGCAGCTGAACACCCTCAACTCCCAGTGAATTTCCTGGAAGAAAGGATACTCAAACAGCTCCGGTGGCAGAGCCCTGGGTGGGATTTTTGCATGTTCCCCTGTAGCACACTGCTCCCTCCTAATGACCAGCTCTAAGGAAGAGGTTTGATTATTTTTCATGAGCTAAAAAGGAAAGCTGTATACCAGTAAGAAATTAGAAAGTATATCTGGGCAGAAATGTCTCTAAGACAAGCAAATGATCCTGTTTTAAGGATTAGCAAGAGACACATTGTAATTATAGAGTGACTTTAACATGTCTTTAACAATAAAAGGTAAGTGTGAAATAAGTACAAATGAATGTTAATCTTCAGGCAGCTAATTAATGTAATGAATCAATTCTAAAAATAGTAGAAAACAAGGGGTTTTGGATCCTCTAGCAAGAAAATGATAGATGTTTTATTGCTGGTTACAATTGATTATATCTAATTACAATAAGATTAGTTGTTCTATCTTATTTTCTTATTGGGGAAGTATGTTGGTGAAAATTTGTAATATGCTATTTACTTTAAAAATGCCCGTTCTGGCTTCCTTAACAGAAAGTTCTAGTCATAACGAAATAAAGAGGAACAAAAGTACAATTCATGAATTCTGGGGCAGCCAGCAAACATTAAAAAATTAACTGGTAGCAGACAATGCTCATATATTGGCAAGTTCAAGTAATGGCTCCCAGCTGCATATGATTTCTGCGTTTACTCTAAATTACATCAGTTTGAAATTGTCTGGTTTGTTATGCTCGAGGTTTTGGATTTTAATCTCAAGGAAATATGGACTGCTGCATTCCATTTTTGTACAGGACCTACCAAAATGTAGCATCAACCTGTGATCCCCAGCACAGCATGAGCAATTAGCCGTGCGTTATCACAATGGCCTTGTTTTCCTCTAAACTGTAAGAGGCTGAATAATCTGGGAAAGTATAAATACATGCCTGGTACGCATAGGTGTGCAATTTTTTGAGGAACCTAGAAGTCTCACATACTTAAATACAGTTTTAGAGATTCTTTTGGATCACTTATTTTGCTTGTTATTGGAATAATTGTCAAGTCAAAAAATGTCACATTCCTACTGAAATAACAGATAAAGAGTATACTCAAAAACGTGTTTTTTTCTAGGAGGCAGGAAACACTGTCAAAAATTTTGGTGAGTCCCCAGACTCACCAGCATCTTATCCATGTTTAAAAACTTGCACACAAAGCAATACAATGTCATGTGCTATTTGACCACAGAAATAAATGAATTGCTTCTAACTTCTCACCTCTGAGATTTTTACAGTGCAAAAATAAGTACCTGCTAATGCAGATAGAGGCAGAGTCATTGCCAAGAGTTCATTAAATATAATCACTTGCATTACTCCATGACCAGGCAGGATTAGCATTTATTTTTTAAGCCGATATAGAAAAGTTTTTAGCTTTTTTTTTTTCCTCTCATTTGCTGCCTTGCTTTTGGCTATTCCTTTTTTTCCCTGTTATAAATAAAAAGTAACTTTACCTCTTACTTGGTAGAAAGGTAATATGTGAGAAAGAACCCTGTCTAGTGGCCACCTGACCTTGATTAGTTACAGCTCAAAAGCTGTCTTCTCTCATTTGTGCTCCCAGCTGCTTGTGACTCTGAATGCTTATCCCTATGACTCCATTATCCATTTGCAAAACTGATAAGAAATACCTACTGTATTACACTTATGAAACTTAATCCTGTTCAGTAACATTCTCAGAAGTCGGTTAATAAGTGGAAATTCAAATACTCTTTCTTATTTACTTTTCTGAATGAAAGTTGCTTCAAATGCTATTTTAACTTTTTTTAACTCGTAACGATGCAGGTAGATTTTGGGAGAGTCCTAGATTATATTTAATGATTTAAGTTGTTCATCAACTTTTATTACTCATCTTTATTTGGCAAGACTGCCTTTGCCTAGTGATCAGGAATTAAATACCAGACAGGAAAACATCATGAGGTCACACTAATCAATTATGATTTGATCTGCTTTCCACAACTTTTATTTTGCAGGTAACAAACCCATGTAGCTTTGTTCAGTTTTGTTCCTGCTTCTCAGTGAACTAGAGATGAGCCTTAGTGACCATTAATCTTGCACTATTGTATGTTGAGCTGACTTTGAAAGATGCTTTTAAACATGCATGAGTGATGCAGTTGAAATTTGAACTTCAATATATTATTTTTACTGCAACTTTCTTTAATTCTGTAGATATCTCAGACTAATGAGTCATGTAATAGATGACCAAGTACTTAAGCAGAATGTGAAATGGTACAAGGTTGGGACATAAAATAAGATCTGTGACAAGCTGAACACATTTATTACACAAGCAGATATTGAAAATGAAGAAGTAACTACACAAGATAGTAATCACTGACTGAATTCCAATCACTTGAATTTTGCCAAGTAACAGAATTTAATTTTGGGGTGGGGAATTCAGTTTGGTGGGTCCAGGAATTTTTTGATAAAAAGTATTTATGGCACATCCAGTCACTATCTTTTGAACAATCTGATTAGTATTTATAATAGAGCACTAAAGGATAGTGTCCTGATTTTAACTAGATTAGTCATTGAGTATTGGAGCAGTAAGAAGCACTAACATTAATAAGAAAATCTGGGAGTTGTTCAAAGCCAATACCCGGATCAAAGACATTAAACATTTACCTACCCTGCCCTTCTGAAATCAGTGGGCTTTAGACATGTAAATAGATTTGACTTTCCAAGCTTAATTGACAGAGGCAGTGAGAGTTTAGACAGTCAAGTTACCACATTTTTGCTGAGCTAGTATCTCCCAGTCAAGTGTACCAAGAAAAGTGTCTTAGATCAACATCTGATTTCAATTACCTTGTATTTGTGACTGCCTTCACACAGGACAGCCGTGGTGGAAACATCAACTAAGTAACTTTTGTGAAGCAGTAAGTCCCTCCGATGGTTGAACTCTAAGCATTGGAAGTGATTTGCAGTGTTTGAATGCCCAAGCACTAAATCCAACTATGTAAGCATCCAAGGTCCTGCAGTGCCTGCTTTTTGACTCCTGGGTCCAGACCAGAGTCTAGAACTAGAAGATAGATGCCCATGCTGGCTGTGCAAGCTGTGTACACAGTCAGTGCCTCAAGAAATTAAAAGCTGCATGCTGAGTACAGAGTAGTTGAATGCATTGCAGTGACCTCGCTACAGATGCAGTGACCTCAAAGTAAACACCAGGGAATTGTAGAAGGCTGGAGTAAGTTCTAAATTCCATGCATAAAAATACCTTATACACAGCTGTAGCAAAGAATCTTTTTCACTCAGACCCATGGCCATGAACTAGCAACACAAATGAAACTTAAATTAAAAATCGGTTCTGCAGTGTAGTTTTAGTCATTTTGCTTGACATTACTTTACTAAGGAAATACTGCAACAAAAAATCGTGGTTTTGAAAACGTGTTCACCCCAGTAGCTTGCATCCCAAAATAATCAGTCTTGTTGTTCACCATCTGCAGCAACACTTTCTAAAGTAAATAAAGCTGTAAGAACAACTGCTCAGATTAAAATTTTACATCTGTCAAATGACAGTAGCCCATTTAGTACCTGCTTCTGCTCAGCTAATAGATTCCTGTTACCTTCAGTAGGACGCAAACTAGATTCTTAATATAGGCTTTTGTGAAAACAAGACCACCTTGTTTTAGGTAATGATCAATACAGTGTATTCAGCTATATTTTCTATTCTGTAAATTCCTATGACCTTTTCAATGCTCTCATACAATTCAAACAGAAAGCAGAAAGGGGGGAGATTTTTCATTAGCAATTTATAAAGTAAGAGGCAGACAAACCAAGATGATTTGCAGCCTCAAATCATTGTCATATGTGTATCAGAACCAGCAAAAAATTCATCTCATTCCATTTTTGATTCATTTTTCTCTTCAGTAGTCTTAGCTACCTATGATTTCAAAAGTCTGGGAATCTTGTAGAATGCTGAAGGTAAACTTTTGGGTCAGCGACTTTTCCTAAATTTCATCCAATCTTGAACTGAATGCATGTTATTCCCTTTTCTTGCTAACCATTGTCAGCAGTATGACCCAGTCATCACATCTCATATTGGAAGCAGGACATTTCCGTTCGCCATCAAGCAGTTAAAAATGCTGTTTGCTCCAACTCTGGTCTTGTGCATCCAAACAGAGCGCTCATGCAACTACTGAAGTCACGTTTCAGCTGACAAAGAACTGCTGAATATTTTGCTGCTAGTACTGAGACAGTAATGAAGTAAAGATGACAAAGATCACAAAGCAACAGACTGCAAATCACTTGAATCATATTTTGAGTGGTGTATTATGGTAACCTATAAATAACTAATTGCATAAAATTGCTTTAGTAGTTTCTAGATGGCAGCTTTAATTAAAAGCACCGGAGACATTTAGAAGTTTAGAAATGGATGGCATGTAATTTGCCCTTTTACCAACCATAAAATGATAATTAACCAATTTGATTCACTTCTTCCTATTAAAAGTTTTATAAGAATGGCAAGTTCCTTCTAGATATAGTTTTTCTTCAGCAGAAGGTGGCATTCTCTTTTATCAGTCCTCACCAGTAGTTTTAGATGTTCTCTTGCAAATTCTTCTTAGAAGTTTTCAATGTAAAATGCTCATTTGAGAAGCTTTTAGCTAGACAAAAAGTGTAAAGTAGAATTCCTGGAAGCAGGTGACATATAGCTCTAGCTGCTGTTTATTGATGTGTTTGAAAGGATTTGTTCCCAAAAAGCGTCTCTTAAAATGCAAGTGTGGGCTATGATGGGGGGTGGGGAGGAAAGAATGTATCTTAATGGGCCATTTGCTCTATTTCTTTTAATCCCTATTTTTAGCTCTGTAATCTTAGCTCCGCTAAATAGAAATGCTAACATTTCTAGACTGAAATGTCATAGGTATAATAATAATATGTATTTTGAATTTATACCAATGAGAACTACACACAAAAGTGATCATTTAGCTTTCAAAGTGTTACTTGTATTGTAATCATGTATGTACGGGCACTAAGGCAGATCTGTCAATGGAAACAGCCCTTTAACCAAAATCACTCCTGAGAGTATTTGACAGGAGAGGTTGTAGCCAGCCTCTGTGTTTATCATGGTTTTTCTCAGCCCGCCTACCAAGTATTGCTTTGTGCAGGGAACAGTTGTAAAGAGCAAAACTTTTTCTGCAGAGTCTTCCTAGCGATCATACTTAGTAGCCGTGTGTAACTGCACTAGCAGCAGCTCATTTGTAATGTTAGTTAACAGAATTTAAATGGTACTGATTAAAAGATCTCTAAGTTTTAGAAATATTGTTCCAAGATGTTGGCACATAAATCTACTGGAGATATAGACGTTCATAAGAGCTACTGTTTTATATTCCGGTGTAAAACCTAGTCCTATCTAAGATAGTCCCAGTAATTAAACATGACTAAAAACAGTCCTTCGTTGCAAGCATGTCACTTGGAAAAACTGATTGTGCTGAACCCTGAGTCAAGGGACAGGACAAAAGCCTTGCACAAGGTTATTTCGTCCTTACTCAGACATCAGTGTTTAATGAGGAATCCTATATCCAAGCAAGGTAAATCTGCCATGTGCAATACGTCACATTTATGCCCAAAGACAGCATCGATTGAGCATACAGTTTAGTGCTATCGTTCCTTAAAAAACAGGATTAGACTGAGAGCCTAATGCAAACTACATCTCACTCACTTGTGCAAAGAAAAGATACCTAAAAATGACATTGTTTGCTCACTCATGGAGTGAGCAGTGTTCCTGCTTGCACTCAGTGCAATTCATTGCACTCAGCATGTGCATGTTTCCTCTTATCTCGGTGATTAAAGCACAGTTGAAGTGCTGTGTGATTTGATTCTGCATTACACCGTACGTCAGAAAAGGATTAAAAATAAGCTCTTGGAGTACAGATTATGGGAAGCATCATGCAAGATGTGACAGGATCATTAATGAATCCAACTTTAGTAATGAATAAATTGGGAAAGTTTAGACACAAATCTGTGTTTTGTTTTCCAATGGGTGCCTCATGTAGGGTATTTGTCAACAAGACTTAAATGCATAAGTAATTTTTTCAAAAGGGTAAAGTCATGTTGTTTCAGTAGACAGAGTGAGCACTGGAAGCAGTAGTTTGTTGTTGAACATATATACACTGGTACTTGAAGAAACTGGCTCACTGAGGAGTATCAGGAATTTCTTATCTTTAGTACAAATACTGAAGACTTGGGCTTGTTTATACCATCGCACTGGCATATGTACTTCCCTTGCAGATAGACTGCCTTTCTGCATTGGCTGGAGAGCAAAAGGTACGCTTATGAATATTAAAGGATCTTCGGTTTTCTTATATAGTCCATGTTTGAAATCCATTCAGCAGCACAGCTGAGTAGCTTTATTTCATTGCAGCATAATTTTTGATTTTTATATAATGGATGGTTTGCAGCCAACACAGCCATCTGTTCACAGGGAAATTGCGTAAAACAGAAGATGCACTTGCCCTAGTAATAGATCCTGGCCTTGTGTTATCCATGGCATGGATGCGATCCAGGGCTGCGCTACACAGGTGAGAAGCATAGCTGCTTGCTTACCATGCAGTACCACCCCTCAGCAAAGGCAGACTGAGACACAGCACATGTGCTGTCATTCCCACCCACATTGGGTTTCTCAGTTGAGCCTGTGAACCACACTGGAAAGCAAATCAAATGTAATATTGCTGCACGGTGCAGTACCAATAAGGTTAAAAACATGCCCAACAGTCATAGCTGCACCCCACAACAATAACAAACGGTGGTCATTGTTCCTCACACCTTCCCTGCCACAGCAGTCCTGCATGTCTTTTTCTTCTCAAAAGGAGTCTCGAAGAGACTCTCAAGAAAGAAGTAGGAGTTTGGGACTAAAGAGACTTTTGTCTCCAACTTTCATGCATCCAGGAATGAAAAACAAAACCTAGAAGAATTTCGTAGCAGCTTTTCCATTTATTAATAATCCCTTAGCGCGCTTCAGCTTTTACAGCATAAAGCTGATCAGAGCAGGAGAGAGCCGGGGGGGCGGAAGCAAGAGCTGCAAGAGGTGCCTCAGAGCCAGGTTCCACCTACTCCATGGCCCCAAACTGTGGCAGCAAAATCAAAACGGTTTTCTGAGGAAAAAATGTATCTGTGTAAACTGCAGATCATGACTTGGATCTTTCGGAACTATTGTCATGAAAGCAGAAAGTGCAGTCTTCTCACTGTGGTTTGCTCTGTTGGCTTCTGCCACATGCGTTACCTCAGAGTAACATCTGGAAAAACCCAATCAGATGTATATATTAATCACTTACACAGTCATTAATAATGAGGCTGGATTTCTTTTTGCTTCACACACCTAGACTTTGTTTCTGAAGAGGCAGCCAGCCATCAGCTCCAGACCTGTGGGCAGCCCTAATCCTGGCCTTTTGTGCGCACAGGTCTCTGGGTGGCAAATCACTTCAGCGTGCACGAGGGACAGCCAGAGGTGCCGTCCCTCCACAAAACCCAGAACACACAGGTCACCCACACACATCAAAACAAACCCTTTTGCTTCTCATATGCAGTTTTTACCTCAGCCCACCTTCAAACCTTCAGGATTATGGATTTATAAATGGACTTCTCAGAAGCAGATGACAACCATGAGCTTGCCAGTCACTCTGTAGTTTCTGAAAGCACCGTTACTCTCTAATTAAAAGAGTAAAGATGCTCTGAGGGAGCCAGTACCAAGGAGACACTATCTGTGAGCTCAGCCTGACAAGGAACCAGGCCCTAAGATGCCTGTGCTTCCGTTCACATTTTTATAACCTACCAGATTTCCCTGCAGCTGCCCCATCCAGCCCCGCCAGGTGACATCTATCCTGAAGAATCGGACACCTCAGTGATCAGCTGTTTTACATAACAAAGTGACCTAGCCTAACCCTTGTGCCCTGTGGCACGTCATCAGTCCGTGGGCATTTGTTGTCCTGGATCAAGAAGGTGATGGGATGGTAAATACCCCTCTTCTAATGGCAGCTCACAGCCAGATAAATACACTGGATTGACAATTTAAAGGATTAATTTCAGCTACCGCCACTGTGCTGATAGATACCCTGAAAGCCAGACACAGCGCGAGCACTGAAGTTAACTGCTGTGGCCTTGGGGGATGTTTTGCAATGATACCTTCAGAGCTCTGCAAGGTGCCTAAATGTCACCTGCAGTGAAGACGCACCTGTGGGCAGTGGGGACTCGATGGCAAGGTGCACCAAAGAACCTGTCCCCTTACGAGGCCTTCGCAGGTTCGCTCAGTGCCTCCCTCTCGGCCAAAGTAAGGGGTGGAAACCCTCTGATGCACGAGGTCAGCCTGCTCTGGCAGATGGACAATCGAGCCCTTGCTAATGTCCTGGATGCCACAGAAAAACTGGTGTGGATGTTATTCCTGCTTTCTGTTGGAAGAGAAGCGGTCATGGGCAGTTTGTCTTGGGTCCCTGCCACTGGGTGTTAGCCACTGTAAGAGAAAGCATAGTACAGTCAAATGTGTATGTAACTTAAACTCAATCCTCAGGCATTTCCAGCTGCCAGGTGCAGATTTTCTTAGGGGCCAGGGGAGACTGTCCCCACTTCTCCTAGCCCTGTGGGAGGTGCGTGTTCCCCATCAGAGCTGCCTGGTCCTGCCCCCGAGACTGCTTACTCTGCCTTGCCCCCAGCTGCAACTCTTCCTATATATTTAAAGAAATTAAATTAGGTATATGGAAATCGGACTGGGACATAAGGGAATTCAGTTTGGGCTTTTTTTCTTTTTTAATGGTGTGTGGAATTACTGTGTGAGATCCTAAACTGGCATGCAGACAAGTGTTTTGTAAACTCAGAGTACATGCAGCCTTCGGTTATGCTAAATGCAGGGGACAAAAATCAAGAACCATATAAGCCACTGTCCAAACCATCTGTTCAAGTCCTCTGCTTTTCATTTCTGTGTAGCAGAACATAAATTCATTATTAAAATAGCTTGGCTGTGCACAGCAGCTGCTATAATTGCAAAGTTATGCAACTTTAAATGGGAAATTATGAAGAGGTTTAAAGCAAGAAATTGAGCGGTTTTGGTAAACAGGATTTCACAAACCTAAGAATAAAGTATTTTTCTAGCTATATTTTCAGCATTTTTAGGGGGAAAAAAGGTCTTCCTTACCATTCATGCAATATAGAAAAGTCTAACAAATTAAATGCAGGGAGAATTGGGGAGAAAGTGTTAGACTGGGGCAGACCAGGGCCGGGCATGAGCTGTGGCATGGCTGTACCACACACTGATTGTGGGAGACAGCAAGGTTTCCGTGCCTCTGTTCCCAAGGTGGGTTCATCTTGGAGCCAGCAGGCATTGGCTTTATCAGATATGGGGGAAGCTTCTAGCAGCTGCTCACAGAAGCCATCCCTGTAGCCCTTCACTACCAAGATCTTACCAATCAAACCCGATACACCTCTACATGAGAATTAAGAAAGTGAAAATGAAATTAAAATGAAGAAAAGTCAACTGTAAGATAAGGTTTTAGAAAAGCTAGTCTTCTCCCACTTTGTAATGGACACGAAGCAGAGGTACTGAAGAGCCTAATTCTGTATTTAGAGAATTACATGGCAAACACAACCTCTGGTTTTTGTTCTGGTTTATTCTGTTTCTTCGTTGTTATCTTCTCTCTTTCTCTGTAAATAAAAGACACTCTGATATGTGGGTATGCTCTTTCCATGTACAATTTATACAAGCCTCAAATAAGCAATGTGTAGGAAAAAAAATAGTCATACTTTTTTTAATCAGCAGATTTTCAGAGTGTAAGAGGAGAGGAAACATTTTAAGCTCATACTTTTTAATCTGATAATGTCAGTACTAACACTGTTTTTTACCCTTTCCCTTCATCCAGGTATCACTGTAGATAAGCACGGATTTATTTACTTCGTTGACGGTACCATGATTCGGAAAATTGATGAGAATGGTGTGATCACAACAATAATAGGTTCGAATGGCCTCACATCAACCCAGCCATTGAGCTGTGACTCTGGAATGGACATTACTCAGGTAGACACCTGGTTTTCACGTGTTGTCACTTTTCTACACTTTGTGGAGACGGATAACTTAGTTGCTTGTACAAGGATTGTATATTAGAATATGCAGGTAGATTGGATAATTGTGGGCTGCACAATATGCAGTAGATGTTCCAGTCACATGATTATTTTAAAGCATACTGTATAAATGCAAAACCTCGATCTTTCCTCAGGAGACGGCATATAAAGTATGTAAAGGGTCATATATAAAGAATACATACTGCTGTAGAAAGTTGTTTGCTAGTCTGAGACAGATCTTCTAAGGAGTTTGTCACAAGTTTAGAGTGCTTTCCGTTAGTCCAGCATTCAGACTGCTTTGCTTGAACTACTAAATGTAAAAAATTCTATGTTACAGTAAATAATTACACAACAGTGGTATTGTAGTGAAGCTACTGCATTTCTCAAAGTGCCTTTCAGTTCTTATTTCAAGAGCAGTGTAAAAGAAATTGGACTAAAACACACATCACATCTCTAGTTAATGCTAAAAAAAGATAGAGATAAGCATGAAGAAATATAAATGTTACTCTTGACTTGTCAGTGAGCCACACTTACAGATAGGACAAGAAAAGAATTGGCCTTTGCCAATAAACACTTGAATTAATCAGCTTTAAAATAAGGTAAAAAGCTGTACTTAAAAAAAATCCTGAGGCATTCAAATAACATGCTAAAGTTATGTTATGGCCTGTGTAAGCTAATAGCCAAGATCCAGTTACTTTTGATTTAATTTTCTCCCTGCCCTTTTCTCAGTCCTTCACAATTGGAAAACCACAGTTAAAATACAGTGTGTAACAGTGGTAAGAGCTTGTTCCCCGTTTCTAAGTAGGTGTGGAGTAATAAAAGGTGACCGTGATCTTGTATTTGCATACATGAAGAATGCGGGGTTAATGTTTTGAGTAGTTCTTATCAAATTTCGCAGGGACAAACTATAGAGTCTAATGCTGCTGTCACAGAAGCAATCAGGGATTTTATTATTAGAGTCAAAACACAAAAATGTGTCGTTGTTCCATTTCACCTGTCGCTGCACCCTCAGTATTTGCAAATGCAGGCATAGGAACCTCAGCTTCCCAGTCCCCACTTCTGGGACAGACAGCTCTTTGTATACCCTCTGGTCCCATAGACACATAATTATTCCATGTAAAGCAGAACAGGGTCCATTGGCTTAATTGTGCTAAACCCAGGCTTAAACTAGCCTAGTAACTGTCTTGAGATCATATGGCTTCTGGGCACCTTGGCTTCTGCTCTGGCACCAATCCTTGCAGGAGAGCCAGTCCTGCAGATGAACCCACTACAGCAAAGCAGTGCTCCCCAGCTGGAGGCACCAACTGGCCGCTCCACTGCTATGTACCAGCTGGCAGGAGCGATGCTTCATGGAACTTAAAGCTCCCTGAAGCAAATTTGTTTGCTTCTTGGGTACACACAACTGCCTGGGGCATCAATAACTGGATTAGAGATCTCTGAGGTGCAGGGAATGGAGCCAGGTGCAACGTCTGCTCCCTGCCTTCTCCTTGTGATCTGCATCTCAGGCTGTACACATAACTGCTTTACTGGCCATATAATGTGTGCTGTGTGTTTGTGTTCAAATTTTCTCTCGTTTTGCTCAGTAACAAAATGCCTCACTAAATCTGAAATGGTGAGTTTTAGTGGGTTTCAATTCCTTTTAAAAAATGCAAGGACCCTTTAGCAAATAAGTCACAGCAGAGGGTCTGGCAAATGTGGAAATAAAATTATTTTATTTTTTAAATTGAAACGAAATTTAAAAGATAAACATTTTGGGCTGAAACTAAATATGCCAAAATTTTAAATAGATTTAAATAGTCTTAAAATCCTGGGTTTTAGTAGGCCACCTACTTGCCAGAAACAGGTTTAGTTTACCTTACTCAACAACATAGTACCGATGCCATGGGAAAAGAGCTTCTGCAAAATCATAGATAAGAAAAAGCGTGTCATAGAGCAAATTCTTCTTTGTATTGCTCTCAGGACATCAGCATTCAGCTCATGTAGGGTCTTCTTTTCAGAGAAGCAGAAATAAACTTTTGTTTGCCATGAACAGTCCAGGTGCTTCCATGCCGCAGCCCCTACAGGAAAATATTGCTGCACATTTCTCAAAATTTTGCAAATGCTTCAGCATTCTGGCAAAGCAAGGCGTGTTCTTGCAACATAGATTGAGATGATCTTCAGCTAAGTTGTGAATGCATGCCAGCAAATATTCTAAACAACATAATAAATGAAGGCATCTTAAAGTGTCCTTAAAAAGCGGACAGTCTCATTTTCTGAGGCTGAGTATAGTAGTACTTACTGTATAATTTTCTGTCACTGATAAGTGAAGTCACATTGTTGACAGTTGACAGAGGTTTAAGTGAATCTATTTATTGAAATTTTTCACAAAGTCCATACTTTTGAAGTTTTCCGCATACACAGTAAAACACAGACACAAAATGAATGTCAAGGATGTATGTTCTGAAAAGTAACTGTATCAAATTTGCTCGACAGTCTTCTTTAAAAATTAGTGCTGATAACCAGAAAATTTTATGGAATAATCACATCCTATTGAAGTCAAGCATGTTAATCTGAAATTATATCAGTGAAAATAAGGGAATGATATTTTCACTTATTCAGAAACAGTTGTATATCTTTGCAAGACTGCTGAGTTTATTCCAGAATGGTATAAACATAAATGAAAAATTGATGTGGCCCATCTCCGCTTAAAATGTTTTTTGGCTAAATTACAAATGGCATTTACATCCAGAGAATGTGGGTTGCTCACAAATTGTGTGCTTAGAGGCACTTATGAAATAGGTTAATAAAATCAATTCTCAAAGCTAAATTTGTTCTGACAATAAAATCAACGACTTGCTCAAAATCAATATTTCTTGATTTGCCAAAGTACAAAAATGTACTCTTGAAGTAAACACATAGAATAACTGCCCATTGCAAAACCTACCATAAATGACGTGCTTTCAGTTTAAGGCATTCGCTTTAATAAATGAGTTGATTATGAAAGGGTTTAATCATTTACTCCAATATCAGTTTTAATAGAAACGCTTCTAATTAATCGTTCTGTGTTAGTTACTCACCACCTTCTCATTCTTAAGCATAGAAGTCTGCTTTTATAACAGGGGGAAGGAAGGACAGCTGGGTTCGAAAAGATTATGTGTTGTGGCAAATGAACTACCAAGCCCTGACTAATTACTTCGATCTCAGGCTTCACTGAATGGATGTTAATCTGAATTTAGAAGGGGAAGGGCGCTCGGTTGAGGTGTTTATATGGTGTGCCGCTGTTCTCAGTACTGTTTCGGTGTGTGCAGAACTTGGAGGACTTTTCTTCTCAGCACAGATTATTTTAGTGCTCTTCAATTAGTTAATAAGGAGCAAATGTAAAGAAAATGGCTCTTCAGAGCTAGGTTTATGAATATATATGTGTATATACTCAACAGTCACTATTGGTGCCAGGATTTTAGCAGACATCTACATTAAATCAGTTATTCCAGTGTCTTCTGTTCTGTTAGAGCTGGTCATATTTTTTTAAAATGCTGCCTCTGAAACCCTGAATACTAGAACATGAACAAGAGCTAAATTTTAAAGGCAAAATGTCTTTCAAGAATATCAAAGGGTGGTGTTGGTCTTCATCTATTCTGTGATTCACCTCACAGAGTCACTGAATCACAGAGTGGTGGGGATTGAAGCGACCTCATAAGATCATGCAGTCCAGCTCCTCTGCTAAAGCAGGGTCACCTCGAGCAGGTCGCACAGGAGCGCGTCCAGGCAGGTTTTCAATAAGGAGACTCCACACCCTCCCTGGGCAGCCTGTTCTAGTGTTCTATCAGCCTCACAGTAAAGCCGGTTTTCCTCATGTTCAGGTGGAATTTCCTGTGCTCCAGTTTGTGCCTGGTGCCCCTTGGCCTGTCACCGGGCACCACTGGCCTCATTCTCGTTTGTTCTTTGAAAGCTGTTTTGTTGTAGGTTAATTAAATGAGTAATGAACCCACGTTGAACCTTATACTTCTGCATCTGAGCTGGAGGCCCCGTGTACTAAGCTAGCTGATCTCCCAACTCTACAGTCTGTTGAATATTTCCTTCTGTCAGTTGAAGCCCACCCAAAGAGAACAGAATCACCGGCTACATCTCCTACCTCCCCACAGCCTTTGGATAGGTACTCTAAATCAGGGACGTAAGCTTTGGTCTAAAATGCTCCTGCTGACTTCTCCAATTGCTGCACTGCTGACTGCTCTCTGAGCTTGCACCAGCCATGGGCTTGCGGAGAAGACCACCCCGCATCAGGACCTGTGGCAGCACCTCCTGGCCACAGGCCACAATAGGAGCGCTAAGGAGGAGACTGGGGTGAAGAGGGAAAGAAGGAAAAGAGAGGGGATCACCATCTCACTGCCTGATGAATTTGAGCTTGAGCTTGTCTAGATCAGAGGCATCTCTAGGTTGCTCTTTTTCTCAAATGTGCAAACTCTCATGGTGTTTGCTGAATCCCTAAAGTATAAAGAAATTTTTTAGTCTTGTAATTGGTAACAAATGACAGCACGTTGTGTGGGTATGTCTGTCTGTCAGTGTTCTTTTCCTCACAGTAGATCCATATCTTGGGCCAACTTCAAAGGAATTTGTATAGCAACACCAGCCTTCGCAGCAATTAAATTGCTACACATTCCATAAAAAATATCAACCCAGTTGGAGGAGAGAGACCTAAAGTGCCCTTCCAAAAGGAAATATTGCAGCATGAGCTTTCTTTTATTAAACTCCAGAGGTTCTACTCAGGATCTAATAAATGCTCCATTCACAGGAAAAGCTTCATTTGGTGTTTGGATCTTATTAAACTCCCCAGTCAGTCAGCCATGAGACGGAAGTCCTTAGGAAGCCAGACTTCATTAGATCCAGTGTTCACAGAAGTTATATTGACGTTGTGGGAGGGTTTGTGTGAAAGTAAAAGCACTTCAGTTCAGCTTGAGTGATAACCTTCGCTTCTCTTCTGCCTCCACGGCCATGGTGAAAGCTGAGGAGAGAATTAGCAGGCATTTCTACCATCTTGCAATTGCATGCTGTATCTTTCCTCCCATGAGAAATATGTGGGCAGAATTTCAACCGCTCTGAACCTCAAGTCATTTATCTGTGCAAGTGGTGGCAGTTAGTATTTGGGAACTGTTTAAACCAATCTCAGGCACAGTCCCTGCGAATACAGAGACCAAATATTTGTAAGGCAACAGAAAATGAATCCCAAGAGCTTTTTCTTAGCCTGCAACCATGGCCTTGTTCTCATGCTGATGTCAGTCCCACTAGGCATGAGTCCGTGCCAAAGCAATAGCTCCAGCCTGATTGATGGTGTTAATAACTGTCACTGCTGTGTTCCAAAATGAAAGGTCTGGTTTGAAGACTTTTTCTTGACATTTGCACTTCATCAGCCTTTGTTCAGCAGTTCTCCACATGAGGGAACCATCTATATTGTGTTGCTTCACATAAACTTCAGTGACACTGCAAAATGTTTTGCTTCCTTATAAAAATGTGACAGCGTTACTTCCATAGGCAATTTGCTTGCATAGGTCAAATTAAAAGGCTGATTTCTAGACCAGGGTTTAAAGGTGACTCACATGTGGCAAAAATGCCGTGTCCTAGGCAGCTTAATTTGAGTGATGGAAGAGAGGGAAGAGAGCAGTAAGTAACGCTGTTGATGACCTCCTTGAAATAGTGAAGTGAGAGACAGGATGGTGGAAAGCACGAGTAAAGATGAGAAGAATTGCTAGAAAATAGATCTCAAAAACGCAAACGCTGACATTGCTCCTGCAGTCACAAGTGCTGCAGGCGCTCCCCACCAGCATCTGCACTGGCACAATATGCTTCAGTGGCATTATGGAAACCTTTTGAGCAGAACAAAAAGTTCCCAGGACACAGTGACCTCACTTGAAAGCAATGATGAGGGTCTGCCCATCGGAGCAAGCACAGCCTGAACAGAGCTTTCTCTGGGTGTGTTTGGAGGCAGGCAAGGAAAATGTGGAAGATAAAAATATCTGATGAAGGGATGCGAAGCAGGGGGAGCAAGCAGCCAGCATAAAACCCAAATTGATTCTAGGCTGAAGTGCTTTTAAGCCACATTGAGACTGGGATATCACAAACCAATTGCAGCATTATATGAAGCCAATTAATTAATTAACATTGTAGGTCGGAGGAAGATGCACTGTCCCTTTAGGTGCTTCGCTACACAGTCAATGGTGTATACTGCGTTCTTCTGAAAGTAGAAAACACAAAATGCTTTCTGGTTGGCTTTTTTAACACTAGATACGTAATAATTCTAATTGTGTTAGAGAGCTGCGTGCCATCAAAAAGGAACAAGTTTGTTTTCACTGCTGTAAAATATTGCAAAACTACCCCTGCTTTTGATACACTTTTAGTCATCTACCAGTGTGAGGCTTTCTGGTTGTGTGTAATTCATGTTTCATAAATATTCTAGATCTATGAACTGTGTTTTTCAGTGCTTTGCAGAAACGTGTTTTATGTGTGTTTGTGAAATCGCTAAACAAAAAGCACACAAAGCAGAAACGACAATTTATAGACTCTGATTTTTACTTGTAGTTCTCTCTTTTTTGTTTTTCGAAAATGTCTTTATTTTTTCTAATTTTTGTTGTATGAAGGAGCCCGGGGAAGCTGTTATTTTTTTTACCAGGATAAAGTTGTCTTATTCTCTGGTTACTTTTACTCTGCTGCTTATTTCATGTTCTTTTTTCTCTGGCTTTGCTGGAGTGCCGGAGAGGAGAACTAAATTGGAAGTCATGGCCCAGCAAAATCAGCAACTGGTCTGCTGCTGACTTCAGTGGAACTGGGGCTTCTCACTGGGTGTTTTTCCAGGCATAATTGAAAGGGTAGTGAGTGGTGAGTATGTAGCAAGGTGCAACTGTACCCTAAGAGGATAGATGTGTTTCTGAAAAAGAGACCAGAACAGGTAAAGGACAGAGCCTTTACTGCAGCATTTTCAAACCTTTTCAAAAATAAGTCCCCCTGCCCCCAATTAATTCTTAATCTTGGGAAACCATAAGCCTATACAAAGTAATTCCAGGCATAATAGCATATGCAGGAACAAGCAGTCACTAGTATCCATACTTTGAAGCAAAACCAAGCTTAAAGCCTTTTTAAAAAAGGATCTTCAGGCAGAAGATAAAATAATCTTTTCCCAGGAGTAGAGGAGAGGTTAAGTAGCCTCTCTTTAACAGGAACTGAGAGAAAAGAGGCTCATAGGATTAGGACCTAAGGTGGAAAAAAGTCTGTGAGAGCTCACGAATCAAACTTGTAGGAGTATAATGTGATTTTTAGAATATCAAACAGAAAGCAGGATGGCTTCATCACAACTTATTTATATTCTAACCAAATTATTCTATCTCTGAGTTTGAAATATTAGTCATAGAAGCGAGATAACATGCAATGAAGTCATGCTGCAATTTCTTCCTTAAAGCCCAAATGCTCTTTTTATATTGGTCACCTGCAAAATAGCAATTTATTTCAATTATCTGCCATAAATAATGCATTACTACTGAGTAGAAGGCTATGCAGATTTTTAATCAGCTCTTCCAGTGATTGCATGCTTTTCTTTGATTGTTGAGGCAGGGAGTGCTCAACACTTGACGGTGAAGGAAACTGGCAGACCTGTGCTCATGACTTTTCTCTTACTTTTTGCCTTACAGAGTTATTTTAAATTGTTTTTTAAAATATTTGTTTCTAAAAAGAAACTGCAAGAGGTAAGAAACTTCTGTGAGAATTGGATGGCTGGCAAGAAGGTGGCAGCTCAGCCCTGAGTCTAGGTTCTTTCAGGTTCACCTTCACAACTAACCGAAACCTCCACGCTCACCCAACGCTGCCTGTGCATACCCGACGCCCCCGTACGTATGCACCCTGTGATGCCAACACAGCCACGCTGCCCTGCCACCCTGGGCTTCCTCCAGCTCGCCCACTGTCCTCACCTGGCCGAGGCCCTGGCACACTGCCCAGCTTCCCGAACGCCTGATCCTCTTTTAGTTCTTTGGGAAAGGGGTTCCCACCTGAGAAGCCTGGTTCGTTTTGAGGTTCTCCTCCTAGTCATTCCCAAGCAACCAACTTACCTGCTTGCTTCACTTTTTATTCTTTACGCACAAGTAGCCTTTGATTGTCTTTCTTATTCAAATATGGTTTCTGTATGATGGAGTCTGGCTCATGACTTATTTGTGGCAGAGGCCTCATATCACAGTATCATAAGGTTGGAAAAGACCTCTGAGATCATCAAGTCCAACCTATGACCCAACACCTACACCTACTCCTACTTGTCAACTACACCATGGCACAAAGAGCCTCATCCAATCTCTCCTTAAACACCTGCAGGGACGGTGACTCCACCACCTCCTCGGGCAGCGCATTCCAATGGTCAATCACCCTCTCAGTAAAGAACTTCTTCCTAATGTCGAGCCTATCTGAGAATTACCCTGCTGAAAATGCTTAGCTTAGCTTGGCCAGGCTGGTGGGAGTCTGCAATGAGTTGAGATATACCAATGAATACGTCTGGCTTTTTTCAGCTGTTGAGGAGACGTAGTGGAGGAAATCTATGCATGAAGAATATACCTTTATATACCTGTGTAACTACGTCTATACGCACACATGTTTATGTGGTTTCTACATATACTGCAGAGCTACCATAAGTAATTGAATAGTGCAAGCGGGTCCCTGACATCCTGAAGTGAAAGCCCCAAAAGGGTCTGCTGAGAGTGTAGGTGTTTGATTCTAGTCTGACTATGCAGCGGCAGGCTGAGCAGGCAGTGCCCCTCCTTTTAATCCAGTTGTTCATCCACATCCACTAATAACAGGGCCTGCCTCTGATTTATGAAGTATTTGCTTTGATGGAAGAATCTCCCATATTAGCTGGCTTTTTTTTTAAACTGTGAGGGCTGGTACTGGCTGTGTGTCGCTCTCCTCCTCTCACCAATCAACCTTTCACACACCTATGGGGGACACACACGTAACAGGGTTTGTGTTATGAAGTGAATAACAATAATAATTAAGCTTTATGTGGAGCTGTCTTTACTGCCTCTATTCCAAGCCTTTCATATAGCCCAGGGCATTCTGGTTTGGGCATTTGGAAGTGTTCCATAGAAAGTCCAAATGGGCTTTACAAGTTTGGAGTTTGAGTATGGGCAAGTCTGGGGGCAGCAGTCACCAGAGGAGGTGGTGTCCTTCCTGCAGAGACGTCACACACCGCAAGAGTGTTGCATTCGCCAGGTGAGAGGAAGATTGTCTTGCATCTCAGAGGAGTGAGGACTGGTCTTTTGGCTCCTCATCTGTCTTCACAACTTCACAAGTACAGATTGGGAGAAAGCCACAGAAATAAAGGCAAAAAACCTAACATAAGTGAAAAAAGCAATATAGGCTTTTAATTCTATCGTCAGGTCATTGAAATTTTACATAGCTGCAAACTGCTGGATTTGAAAGCTGTAGGAGAAAGTGTGGGTATGGACGTATGACTAAAAGCATTGCACTGCCATAAACAGTAGAAGAAGGGTCAAAAAAACCAGCACAGTAATACTTATAGCCTGGAAATTGTTCCAGGTGCTAAGGGGAACCTGGAAATCTGCAGATCCTGTCAAAACAACACTGTAATAATAACAGCTTAAAAAGGACAGAACTTCAAAGCATGTCAGCACGAGGGAACTGTGGAGGGTGTTGTTCCCTTGCTGCCTGGGTCTCAATCCCGGTTATAAACGAAGATTGAAAAGGCTTTAGTACCAAGAATTGTTGCTTTGGAGGTACTGGTGATACGTCTTTATTATTATTAGGACTAAGTTTACCCTGTGCTGTGCTTACAAGCTGCAGAACTCAAACAAAAGTAAGCAGTGACAACCAGAGTGTGCAGCGTGGCAGGAGCTGCAGCTTGGGCAATGACAGCTAAGAATGCCTAATTTCCTCTCTTCAAGATACCGTGTTTGCTTCAGCATCTTTTCTCCCCTTGTTTCTGCCAAGGGGAAAACAAATGAAAAGACACTGACTGTGTCAGTGGAGGAAAAAAATGCAAATGTCAAGCCAGAAATTGGTTGTATCCATTTGTATCATGCCATACAGCGGTTGGCTTTATGGCTGTGCTTTATGAAGTTTAGGCCACAGAGAGAGACGCAAACAGAATGATAGAGAGGGTCATTTTATGCAGTGTCTTACTCTGACAATAACACTCACATTTACAAACAAATTAGCTCAAAATGTCTGAAGGACATTCAGCTTTTACAAACTGGGCCTCATCTCCTGCTGATAGATTCCTTTGGGAGGGGTATGGCATGCAAAATGATACACTGCCTTGGAGAATAAATTTGTGAAGTTTAGCAATGTAGGTCACATTGCAGGAAAATCATAAATGTCTGAACATCACTAAGTAGCCATTCAATCAACTGCTCAAAGCAAAATGGGAAACTGAACAGCGTGTGGCTCTCTAGTGAGAACTGAGAAAAGTCATGATATGATGAAAAAGCCCTTAGGTCCTCCATCCATATGTATTTCTTTGTTCTTCTATTTTTCTTGCCAGTTCAGTTATATTTCTGGGTCCATATCGATAGTGACAACAAACCCAACGTGTTTCTTGCTGTTACTGCCGTGAACTAAAATAAATGCTCGTGAAAAGGATGCCAAAAATTTGGGGAATCAGGAGAGGTCAGATGTTTGGAACTTGGTATAAGTAGCCTAGTCACTGTGAAATGATTTTTGTGTGCTCCCATCCGGAAGGATTTATAACTTATGCTATTTGCTTCAGTGTTTCTGGATTTGATTTGAAGGAATAAAGAAGACCTTTTAAAAGGATCTTTCTAGATCTTTGCTGGAGATGTCGAGACCCTTTCTGCAGACATCCAGTGCCTTTGTAGACCTGGGGCCTTTCTAAATCTAGAGCTTTTTTTGAGCCAGGGGCAGGAGGCATCCATAGCTTCTGGAGCATGTCTAGAAACTCACTAGGTCTTTAACTTGGGGTGGTTTGGGTGCCTTTTAGAGCCTGCCTAGCGCTTCAGAGAGCTTCTGCAGCCCTTTCTAGCTCTGCAGGCTTTTCTCGATCCAGCATCTTATAGGCCCTTTCTGAATACAGAACTTCCCAGGGACCCCTTCTAGGATTTCCTGCATGTCCATGTCCCCACTTCTTTTTTTTGGTTGTTGTTTTGCAAGAGGCTTTGTGGAGTTTTCCTGAGCTCTCCTAGGTCTGGAGCCTTGCTATGCCATTCTAGTTCTAGAGGTTAGCTACAAAAATTTTATCGAGCTATCTGATTAGGAATCTGTTGAAAACCTAATTTCAGGTGCGCTTTTGAGATCTTTGTCTAGAGTCTTTTGGGAAGGCAGAAAACTGGGTGCCTCTGCGTTTACATCCAGGTGGTATCTGTCCCAGCCTTAAAATACGTTATTTAGTTGAGTGGAATTTCTTGAATTTTGCTTGAAGAAACACTAGTCTTAAACTTTATTCTTGTAAGCTTTTCTGGCACAGTCTGATAATGCATATCTAAATACACATCACAGCAGTAACCAGTGCCCTTAGCTGACATAAATTTAAAGCTGAGTGCCTGCTTGCAGTCTCAGACTAGAATCAAACACTCTGCAGTGTGTTTCCTTGTGAGTATGTGGTCAATGTAAATACTCACGTAGAAGGATTGCTGCATGGAATGCGGTTCTTTTGTTTGTTCTGCAAATGCAAGTTGCCTGATTTTTTTATTAGCCATTTGAAGTCTAACAGCAGTATGTGTTTGCTTTCAATGCAGCATGACAGCTAGTTAGCTTACATTCATTTCCCTCAGCTGAAATGTCTGTGTAAATACTTGTGAGACATTAGTTGCAGAAAATCATATCACAACAATTAATGCTAATTTCTCTAAAAGTAAAGGCTCAAATTACTTCAATTGCTTTTTCTGCCTAGAATTTTTTATATCCATGTGAAAAAATTATGTGTAATTTAAAGATAAAAATCAAAATTTCATATAGTTGTTTTGCTTTACCTTTCTGCTACAGTTTAGAAAAGAATTAGTTCAGGGTTACAGTGGATTAAAAAAACTATTACTATTGAGTTGTGTATCTGTAGGAATTTGCATAGAAGATGCCCTGCCGTAAACAGTAATTGCATAATATCTATCTTTCCCACCCTTGTTTCTTTTACTTGCAGAAGTTGTGTTTGTGAGTCTAATGGTGTAACTCTTAAGGGAAAGCTTAAATCACAGAAGTGAATTTGCATTTTCTTGTGGAGTTAACGTTGGTTCTGATCCTTGCGGGAATGTGTTTTGCAGCCCTGATCTGGCTGAGGAGGCAGCTGTGGCTCCCGCGTGCCCAACTGGCAACCTCCTGGCAGTGGCTCCTCGTCCTTTGCTTCCTCCAGTCTCACGTCCTGCCCAGCCCTGGGGTCAGGGGAATGCTGCCCAGAGGAGCAGTGCTATTGTTGGAGAGAGTTTCCTGGGCACAAATCTGTAGGAAGTTTTAATTTCAAGAATTAAATTTAAATTTTAGTTTTGAGTTTGACTCTGGCTTCAGGGCAGAGTCAGGGTATTTGGGTGACATTCGCAGCAGCTGGTGTTGCTCAGAGGCAGGGTTTTCGCTTTCTTCAGTTTGGAAAATTTCATTTCTATGTGTCCTCTCAGTTTTCAGGCCAGATGCTTTTATGAACCTAAGTAGTTACTGGAAGCAAAAGACACTGTAAGATACTAGCTCCAGCCTCCACGGTTCTTAAACAGCTTTTAATTACTGTCTCAATGAAAGCTTTTCAAGATCTTCCTCCCACCTTTTCTGCATTGGCAGCACACTGGCTTTCTGTACCTAGAACTTCTGAGCCCAAAATGGAAAGATGAGGCCAAAACCAGTGAGAGATCTATTAAGAATTAGACAACCTTACGTTTGTGCTGCCTCATCTGACAAGTGCGGGACTTGGAAGCACAAGTTAGAAAGCACAGCAAAACAGAAACAGTCCTGTTCTTAAGCTACATTTCCCCCTGATCCCACTCCCTCCTTTTGGCCACACCAATCAACAGCAATGGTATGTTTGGAGGGCATCTATTCCAACTCCAGCACTGGAGACACGTTTGGCTTAGATTCAAATTCATGATCTATTTTGAGATATTTTAATTGAAAAGTCTAAAATTCCTCCTCTCAGAGGTACCAGCCTGCTCAAAATATTTTGTTATCTCCTTCTGGGCATTTAACAAAGTATTTCTTTCATAGCCTGTATAAACCATGGGTACCACATTTAAAGAGACTTAAATGTCTTAGGAATCTGAGTCTCATTGATTTTCATAGTCAATAGGCTTATGTGATTCTGGATAATATTCTCTCTATTATTAAATAAAGATGATGTGAAGCTGTCCCCATAGAAATCAACTTTTCCTATCAATTTAGTAGACCCAAGAATCCTCATGCAGTCTTTGAAGTTGTGAAAAATCCTAAAAAAGAAATTCTGAAACAGGAAGAGAGCTGGAAAGCGCGAGCGTAGCGAATCTGGTGGCAAGGGAAGCGAAGACAAGCAGTGAAAACCGTTGGAGTGGTGCCTTGCCTTCGCATTCCTGTGCTGGGTCCCTCATCCGCTGCAAATAATTGACTGCAAAGGCAGGTTGGCAAGGAGACTACCGGAGCCCTGGTGCTTCAGAACTGGTGGCCTCAGACCTCTGAGCTGCATCTGTAAATGTGCCACAGCTGCTTCCTCAGCCCAGGGCAGAAAACAGCAGTCGTTAGGCTGCCAAATGCATTTATTTGGGTTTTTCACTGGGGAACAATGAATGCAGAGAGAGCAACATTTGTAAAGTTTAGAGCAGGGACTGCTACAGCTGAACTGTATAATTCTGAATTGTATAATAGGCAGCATAAGGAGCATAAGAAACAAAAGCTCCTCCAGCGTGGGAGGAGGTAGTACTCCCACTGCGGGGAAGGGTTCCCCAGTGTCAGACTGCAGGAGCTGAATTGTGACTCTGTGTGCCATTAAAAAAGAAGCTAAGCTGCTGAAAGGCGCTGACAGTTTCAGCGTCAACAAAAGAAAGAGCCCAGAAGTGAGAGCAAACTGACAGAAAATGATGAAAAAATATCTGTGGTTGTCAACTGTGAGAAAATAGATAGAAATATATGTAGTGAGACATCCTGTAGAAAGTTCAGGGAAGCAGAACCGGTCTCCTTCAGCTTTGTAAGCTACACGCTCGCTCCTGAGGCGCTGCCTGTGCCAGGCCTTCCTTGGAGCCATTTCTCTTGCAGAAGGAAGGAAAAAGAGGAGTTTGGATGGGAAGAGAGAAAAACACTGTGTAGAAGGTCATTTTGGTGAGTAAAGAGGTTTGGCCTGGGTACAGCAGCTGAAGTGAGTAGGAGTAAGAAGAGAGGAAAAAAAGGAAGTTGGCAGCGAAAGAGAAATATGGAAGAGGCTATGATCAGGTCTGAAATGCGTATCGTGGAGCTGAGTAAAGGCGAAGGTAGTATAAACAGAGGTGCTTGAAGCTGAGCAGTACAGATAGGAAGTAATCCATCAGTCAGCACTATCAGAAAAAATTGGCATTAATTTCATGCTACTACATGAAATTGAA
This sequence comes from Neomorphus geoffroyi, assembly GCA_033558235.1. Lineage (NCBI taxonomy): Eukaryota > Metazoa > Chordata > Aves > Cuculiformes > Neomorphidae > Neomorphus > Neomorphus geoffroyi. Next base: position 5,964,736 of record JAUMJM010000045.1, on the reverse strand, counting down.
TCAAAATATACAAGCAATGCATGGCAAGAAATCAAAGCAATGATGAAGCCTTTTTAGGGATTTATGCAGCTTCTTTTAATCCATGATAAATGAAACTTATCCCAGTGAAATTTACCCCTGCAACAAAACAGTTAAGCTCTTGAAAACGGCATCTGCAGACGAGGATAAATTTTCCCTGTTTAGTGTTTTTATTTTGATATGAGCAGCAGAATTTGTTTCATCTGATTTGTTTAAAATAGTACCAAAAACACCACAGCCATAAAATGTCATGCAAAATGTGCAGAAAGTTTTAGCCATATGGTCAAAAGCAAAAGTGAAGCAGTGTTCTTCACCAACTAACGCTTCAGTGCGTGTACATGGGCAGGTGTGTGTGTGTGTTGAAGCATATGAGTGCAGCCTCTCCTATCGGTGCTACTTTGCAAAAAACTCACGTTATTTATTTAATTGTAAAGCTTTGCTATGGGAAAAATATTTAAATATTTCAAAACCAGATAAGTCGGTAGGTAGATAGTTATAGAAGATGGTGCATGTATTGCAAGAAAGAAACAAACACAAAAATATTCCATTTCGGTGTGAGAGCTATTTAACCACTTAAATGTAGAGCTCCCAGTGAAAATCCATTTAAACTGAAGCCACCTTAGTGCACTTTGTGTTTTACAGAACTCTTGACGTGAAAAAATATATTAGAAAGCCAGACCAGTAGGTGTTATTTTTGCACTTCTCAAACAAGACATCGATTATTAGATGTAGCTGGAGCCTTTATGTTGACAGTTAAATGCTGAATTCCCAGAAAAGTTGACATATTACTACTTATATGCAAAAGGTCTCATTGCTTAAGGGTTCACTTGTTTTGGCTGTGATTTCCATTGCATATACTTAGTCTCCAGTGAACCAGACCAGAATCATCACCTGAAAATTTCAGTCTATGAAGCGTGTGACTGGTACTGAGCACACCTTGTCTGATTATTTATAATGGATAATCAACAATGCCATTTCTGTACACTGCTCAAAAAAAGACCCCATTAAATATAAGCAAAACCACTTGCAATTGACCCAGTTCAGAGTTATAAGTAAAATACGGATATTTGGGAGAAGACTTTTTACAGGGTAAGTATTGCTTCAAATTAAACTGAATAATAACTGATTTAATATTCTAATCATAACTGAGGTTTTGTCTGGAAAAACTTTTTTAATAGGCACAGTCATATCAGATGAGACTTGAGGTGCTTCTCTCTAATATGTTTATTGGCTCTGAATGAAGCACAACTGATGGTTTGGTCACAGAAACCTGCCAGAGGGCAGCTTGCTTTAAGAGAAAAGAAACTATGGGTGATTTTTCATGCTAACAGTGAACCTGAGTGCAGTTACAATTCAGTTTAAGCTGATTTAGGTGATTAGTTTACAGCCAGCAAACAGTCCTGAAGCTGCTCTCTGTAAGAGCACGTAAACAGTGGCCTTGCTGCTGGGGAAAGGGATGGGGCAGGACTGCAACAGACCCATCTTACACGAGTTTAAAACACCTTGAATTTTTATATTGACAAGAACAGCATAGATTTTTTTTCTAAATCTCTGAAATTCTTGTTCAGATTAGGAATGTTCGGGGGTGGGTTGTGTGTGTTTGATTTTAGTTGGCCTATTTCACCTCCTCCAGTTGCACTAGTGTAAGTGTGCAGTGAGCAGCAGCTGTTTTTTGTGCTGCGGTCTCCAGACAGGTACAAATTAGCTTTAATATTTCACCTCAGATTAAACCATTAATATATCCATGACCACTTTCAAGCCAGAAAGGCAAAGCGGTAGCCATATCCTCCATGAGCTTTGCAGAACAGAGAGCTAGGCCACAGTGTAGTAACCAAAATTGTTCAAATATTCCCAACTAAAATTGTATTTATTTTTACCAAAATGCAGCTAGACTCACAAGTGTGACTGCTATGAAAGCAAATATTCCTGCAGTTAACAGCTGTTAGGTCTAAGCTTTAAGAATGCTGCAAATGAAATGGACAGTTACATAGAAGTTTATTCTATCTCAGTAAACCAAATCAACCTCAAATCAACCGGCGATAAAGTTGTATTGGCCCAAACCAGTCCCTGTTTATCGGCAAGACACCAGGCATACCTGCACAGTGGGAGGAATTCAAATTATTCACTAGGCAAAGGCAGTGTGGCTGCTCCACAAAGCAAACCCAGCTATTAAGACATGGCAGGTGTTACGCAGAGTCATTATGGCAGAAGTAGATAGTTTCAGCCCAAAGTTTTTATCACTAATAATCTGGTTATGGTTAATCAAAGATTATTTTTACAGCAGAGTGATCTGTGAAAGAGGCCATTAAGGTTGAGGGTGTCTGTTTCCCATTAAAAACAATCCATTTACTTTGATAGAGCAATCAAATGTTCTGCATTAAAGGTTTGCAATGCACTGCAAATACGGTTTTTCTCCAGGTTTCCTGAAGATAGACTTGTAGAGATTTTTATGCTAACTGAAGATTTTTATTTGATGTCCCAGTGAACTCACAGTCAAAGCATGAGGTAACAACAGTGTGTAAACCAGCCCTAGCGCAGCAGGTGGAATCCGAGCAGTCTCACACACGCACAGAAATCAGCGCCTTTCTGCTGTTTCATCGCATTTATCATCATTTGGAAGGACTCTGCCACCTGGTTCAGAAGAGATCTTGAACCCAACGACATTAGTCTTAATGCCAGTTATTATGCTGTCTAGTAAAATGGACTGGGCACAAGGAGGAATTCGATTACTCTGTGAGCCTTCATAATTGTGTGGTGCACCCTGTAACCATGCAGGACGAGACACAGTAGCCACAATGCCCTCCCTTTATTAAAACATCAATTATCAAACCAGCAGTGAATGTACTTCTGGAAATGAGATTATTCAGGAAATACTGATGCTTGAGAAAGGGAGATACTTGGCCTCCAGCCTGGTTCCTGACCTGGCCCCAGGCGAGCAGGTGGCTTGCGATGGCCGCACACTCCACCATATGTTATTCCTCAATGTTGAGCATTGTATTAGCATCTGTGATCTCTACATTCATAGATCTTTTAATTAGCACAGTGGAAAAATGAGCAAAACCAGCAACAAAATCTGTAAATGACATAATAGAAGTTTTGGTGACATATAAAGGATGATTGAAATATTTAGTCCAGAAAAATTCCACTCAGATAAAAGCAGCCATCTCTTCACAAGGGGTAACAAGCAAAGCAGCCTGAGACAGACAAAAGTACAGTCTCAGTGTCTCAGTTGTTCTCTGACCTTTCCATAGACAAGCTGTAGTCCAAATCCTCTACTGCCCATTAGGTGGGGAGAGGGACCAGTCTAGTCTGTTGTTGTTTCCCAATTCAGCAATCCTGCACTGCCTACTGAGCTCCCTCCACAGGAGGAATCTGAAGCTCTGGCCAGTCCGTGCTTCAAGCAGCATCCTACATACTGGTTGTCTTCCAGGTTGACGGGTTGCCCCGCCTTTCATTTGGGAGCGTGTTTGATTCCTCCACATCCTGATGCAAGAGGTATCAAAAGCGAGGTCATTCTTCTAGCATTCCTTCCAGCATGGTTTGGAAACCTTGCTTGGCTGGCAGTCTTGCCTTCATGGAAAAAGGCAACAAGCTAACCTTAAATATGAAGAACTTACTCAATCAATTACTGAAAACTGCATTCACAAAGCAAAATCATTTTAAGTAATTACAGCTTGGCTATAGTATCATGTGAAATGTGATATATTGGTGTATTATTATGTTACAAAGAATTAAAGAGCTTATATTTCTCGTGGATTATGTCTTACTAACTTTTCTTGCTTAGTAAATAAATTGTGGAAATGTGTCATACTCTTTAGTATGTCATTTTCCCTTTGTACTAACAGTCAATTAAAGTGTTAGGACATTGACAACCTCTAACTATTTCCCATTCTGCCAGTGTTGACTGCAACCTTGAAACAATAACGTTCAGACCTGGAAAATTTTCTGGCTGATGTTGCATGACATGAAATGTGTGGTTTTATTTGCATGACTGCATAGGTACAACAAAGTTCCCACCTTAATGGACTTGTGCAAATCACTTTAGGGTGCTAAATTACTTTTCAAATCACATTTTGCTCCACAGTGGAGCTGGACCTCAGAAAAGAGTATGTTTGTTGAAACTTCTTCTGCCAAACCCAATTAAAGGATGGAGAAGGAGTGCTGGGTGAATCCACCGAGTGCATTGATGACGTGGTGATCAGAGATGGTTGAATGAAACTGCCTTACTTTCTTAGTCATTCTTCTTTCTTTTTTTTCCCCCACCTTCCCCTTAATATTTTTTTTCCCAGGTGCGGTTAGAGTGGCCAACAGACCTCACAGTGAACCCTCTAGACAATTCGCTGTATGTCCTGGACAACAACATTGTCCTGCAGATCTCTGAGAACAGACGTGTGCGAATTATTGCAGGGCGTCCCATTCACTGCCAGGTGCCAGGCATCGACCACTTCATCGTCAGCAAGGTGGCCATCCATTCCACCCTGGAGTCAGCCAGGGCGATTGCTGTATCTCACAGTGGGATACTCTACATTGCAGAGACAGATGAAAGAAAGATCAACCGTATACAACAGGTCACAACCAATGGTGAGATCTCTATAATCGCTGGAGCTCCATCGGATTGTGACTGCAAGATTGATCCTAATTGTGACTGCTTCTCAGGTAAGGTGGCTGCTAGTTATTTCCTTTCTCATCTCTTGAGATCTCCTGGCATAGATGCAGGTTAGCAAAGTGACAAGGGAAGAGAGAGATATGCAATGATTCAGTTTCTTGGAAAGCCAAAAAACATATGAGCAGAAATTTGTGGATTTCATCCACTGGATGCACGAGGGGAACCTCAGGGTGGACTTAGCTTTCCCTTTTTTGATATAGAGATTACACATCATTCAAAATTATCTCCAGTTGTGCCTTTTCTGTGTCAACCCTGTTTACTCATGTTGAAGATCACAGTATCACAGTCTCACAGTATCACAAGGCTGGAAAAGACCTTTGAGATCATCGAGTCCAGCCTATGACCCAACACCCACACCTACTCATCATCTAAACCATGGCACTAAGTGCCTCATCCAATCTCCCTGTAAATGCCTCCAGGGACGGCCAATCACCCTTTCTTCTTTCAGTGAAGAATTTTTTCCTAATATCGAGCCCAAACCTGCCCTGACAAAGCTTGAGACCATGTCCTCTTGTTCTGTCACCAGTCGCCTGAGAGAAGAGACCAACCCCTGCCTGACTACAACCTCCTTTTAGTTAGTTGTAGAGAGCAATAAGGTCTCCCCTGAGCCTCCTCTTCTCCAGGCTAAACAACCCCAGCTCCCTCAGTCGCTCCTCATAGGGCTTGTGCTCCAGCCCCTTCACCATCCTCATCGCTCTCCTCTGGACACACTCCAACATCTCAACATCCTTCTTAAACTGAGGGGCCCAGAACTGGACACAGCACTCAAGGTGCGGCCTGACCAGTGCTGAGTATAAGGGGATGATGACTTCCCTAGTCCTACTGGCCACACTGTTCCTGATGCAGGCCAGGACACCACTGGCCTTCTTGGTCACTTGAGCACACTGCTGGCTCATGTTGAGTTTCCTGTCCACCAGCACTCCCAAGTCCCTTTCTGCCTGACTGCTCTCCAGTCATGGAGATGGTACCAGATAGTACCTAAATGCTACTGGATCAGGTACCCAAGAAGGGTACCAGGGTGTTTCTCATGCAGTGATAAACACTAGCTTAAACCTTGTCATTGCTTGTGTCACACTGCACCACAAGCAAAATTATGCAAACACATAATATTCAGAATTTTTTCTTTGTGTGTTTTAAACTGAAACAGCCAGTGCCAGGCCGCACTGCAGCACTCGATATTCTCAGCAGCACAGCTCCTCCCCGCTGCATGCACCAAATCAAATTGGGGTGCTTTTTTTTTCCATAAAAACATATTTCGTAATAGGACAAAGGAGGAAAGCATTCCCATAAGCAGAGGTGTTCCGTATGTTGTCATCTTATCATCTCTCAGAACCACTGTGTTCAGCTCCATAATATCATCATAATTCCTAGGAAGCCTCCCATTTGGAGTAAAAGGTTAATTACTGACAAGAAAACATTAAGTATGTCAAGAGTGGAGAGGAAAAATGTAAATCGTCTTCCAGCGAAGGTGGGCTGCTGACCCTGCATTGTAATGATAATCAAAGCTTCACTTGCTTTGCCAAGTGCTGCCAGCTTCTGTTACAGCCATGGCAGACCAGTATTGGAAAGGACCCTGTTCAGGGTTCCTACTGAGGGAAACTGTCCTCAGTGCTGACAAATTAAAAACTGTGGCAAATCTAATGATGGTACCAGTGCTGGGTTGGTAAAAGGCAGGGTCAGAAGACCAGCTAATTCACCCAGCTCTGAGGAAGCATAGGGTGTGCTCAAAATCTCCACCAAATTTGATTTCTCAGTCAGGAGAAGGGGAGCAATGCAAACAGTAATGTGTTTTTCTTTAAGAAAGAGGTGTAATCTACTTTCTTGCTAGTTACAGAAAATCCTGCTCATGTGAAGTCGTTTTGATATGTGTATACAGCCCATGATAATGCAGAAGCCCTTCTTGACTATTATTCTTGTTTTGTTTTCCTACAGTGTTGAGTTTTTAATAAGTATAAATTAATCTTTCTTCAGTGACATTTAAGGTGAATTACTGGGGTTTATTTTCTCTTTTTTTTATTTATAACATGATTCTAATTTAACTATATGCAAACAGGCAAATAGCAGGGAATGAAACTTCAGGTGTCATGGTTTTTTACTTTTACAATTTTACCATTAATGCTTTCCTGAGCAGCAGGGTTTTGGCCTTAGCAAAAATGGTTTAAATTAGATAATTTATATTCTTGTTTGTCTTCACTGAGACTGATTTAGAATTGCACCAACCTTATATAATATGGATTTAATTAGTTGGAAGAAGATACGGCTTTGTTCACCTGTAAATGGTACTGAGGAGAAGCAGCGTGTCAGGCTATGGGGATCAGCTTAAATGTGGGCATTGCAGATTACTAAAATTACTATTTCTCCTCCAGGTGATGGTGGATATGCCAAAGATGCAAAGCTGAAAGCACCTTCTTCTCTAGCAGTCTCTCCTGATGACACACTGTATGTAGCAGACCTTGGCAATGTTCGCATCCGTGCAGTCAGCCGAAACAAGGCTCATCTCAGTGACACGAATATGTATGAGATCGCATCACCAGCGGACCAAGAACTGTATCAGTTCACCATCAACGGCACCCACCTGCACACGCTGAACCTCATAACGAGGGACTACATTTACAATTTCACCTACAGCGGGGAAGGAGATATCGGCACCATAACCAGCAGCAACGGGAATTCGGTTCACATCCGCAGAGACACAAGCGGGCTGCCCCTGTGGGTCGTGGTGCCAGGGGGCCAGGTGTACTGGCTCACAATAAGCAGCAATGGGGTTCTCAAAAGAGTTTATGCCCAAGGCTACAACTTGGCTCTGATGACATATCCTGGAAACACAGGGCTTTTAACAACCAAAAGCGATGAAAATGGATGGACGACAGTGTATGAGTAAGTCCGTGACATTGAATACCTGATGCAAGGAACCCTATTTTAAATGAACATTGATGGTTTTTTTAGACAGCTCTAGTAGTTGTTTAAAAAGACATTCTGCTGCTAACAGTGCAAGAGAAAGGACAAGTAGCGCTGTTGCACAAGCTTTTACAATGAAACACTACCATTTCTTAACTGCCAAATCCTGTCATATGTAAAATCTCCATATGTAGTGCCCATTACGGGTAGCAGAAACTGCCCGAAATTATACTTCATTTGCAGTGAATTGGTTCTTTACATGAAAATATGATTGTGGAACTTTTTGTAACTAAAGAAGTAGAGGCAGTTTGTGACATGAATTGGGAATTTTCAAAATTCCCGAGGAAACCAAAAGGGGAAAATTAGCATAATCATCAGAGAAGGGAGCATTGCAAAGGAAATTGAGAATCCCAGGGACAGGAATATTCAAAGACAGGAGCTGACTTGTCTTTATCAGCAGGGGGAGAAGATGTATAATAACAAAGGTATATGTAATAGCCAAAGACTATGTATAAGGGGAGTAGGAATGGCTTCATAAGCAAGACATTCAGGAGACTTTTGACAACATTTCTAAAGAGGAAGACAAGACAGTTAAAGATGCAGTCAGAACATCCCTATCTGGTCCCAGAGAGAGAACAACCCAAGAGAAAGTTCATTTTTGATTTATAAAGAGGTGTGATGTATCAGAATTTCTCATTATTTTTAATTATTTGTCATTATCCCTGATTGAGGATGTGACAAGTGACGGATGAAAATCATGTTAACATTGAAGTATTAGTTCAGAGTCTTCAAGGAGGATAATAATGCCTGCGTGTGGTGGAACATAGGAATTCATGGTCAAAAACTAAAATAAAAGCCGTCCAGGTGAGATATGAATAGAAAACATATTAAGGAATATTACATTACTGCATAAGTCACCAGGAGAGGTAGTTGAGTTACTATCTTTACAAGTTTTTAGAATTACATTTTCCTAAATTGGAAGCAGGATAAAAGCAGACAAATCTGCTGCCTAGTGCGTAGGATATTTTTATTCAAAGGGATGTTTTTCCATCCTACCCTCTATTATTCTGCCAACGACTAAATTTATATGGTGGATATAAGTATAAACCACTGGAGAGGGCCATTTTGGACAATGTGTGGGAAAACAAAACTGTACAGGGCTTTCCCGGTTCAGTTCTCATTGTCAAACCTCTGTTGGTCCAAATTTAAATGATCTTGCAACAAGACAAAAGTGCAGTGTTGGCCTGATACCGTAATCAGCAGTGTGCTGAGTAGATGTGCTTTCAGGAGGTGCTGCTCACCTTCTGCCGTAAACAGGTCATAGGGCATGATGGTCCTCAGTTATCCTTTTATGAGACACTGTTTTCCAGACAGGTCATGTTCAAACTGAAACCCGATTTCAGTTTGAAAATTAGATTTTTTTGAAAGGCTTACTTACAGGCGAATTGCTTTTGTGTCCTGTATGAATGTAGTATTAAAGAGAATTATCATACGAGCAACTTTCAGATTGCTTGGAATCATCTTCTCTGTTTAAGCTAGATTTGCATTCACATCCAAAAGTTCAACCCATGGCACTGTCAAGCTGAAATAGGGATGAGTTTGTTTAACAACACGTATCACACACCCTTGGGAATATGAGCAAAGATAATGAACTGTTCAGAACATCTACCGATATGTCAGATTCACTCACAGAGGGAAATTATTAAGAGGTAGAAAACCACCTACAAAAGTACTTGTCATCAATCTACTCTAATCTGATGGAATGGAAGTACTGAAAGAGCTCTTGCATAAAATTATAGCTAATGTACAATTTTCAGTCATCTACATTTTTTTAATACTGTATCATTAAAGCTGTAAAAGGGGAGGGGGAGTACTGGGCCTCTATTAAATCAAGGACAAGAAAACACCTGCAAGAAGCAACTCTCTCTGAAAAAATTAATTAGACCTCTTTCCCTTTGAAATGATATAACTCTTAACTGTGCTACGCAGAGAAATGCAAATGATTTGTGAAGTTATATCCCCAAGTGTGCATTTCAAATATTGGTGTGCACTTCCTCATATAAGTACTGAAATCAATGCGATTATTTGCATGATTAAATGGTCACTGACATGATTAACAGTGGCATAACTGGGCCCCAAATTAATGTTAAGAAATATGTCGTGATTCTGCACCTATTAGTATGGGTAGGACATTGCTCTGGAGGAACTGAGTCCTCATGTGCTACTCTTCATCATGTGAAAGGTGGAAGAACCTGTCCTCAGAGGGCTGGGTTTCTTGATGCCATCTAGAATTAAAAAAAAAAAACTTGAGATGGTCACTTTGTGGAATTGTTATTGAGAAAATACTCTGCATGTTCTCCTTAAGTCAGTGGGACCTTCTACATGAATTAAGAGTCCATTGGCACATGCTCTGGTCTCGTAATTCAGTAACACATCTGGCAAGCCATCCGGTAACAATTTATCCCAGTTTAAGCTACACAGGGAAGGTTTTTTTGTGATCATCAGCACCACCAGCAGCAAAATGGGCTGCATAGAGGAGATGGATCCCGAGTCTTGCACTCAAGTGCATTCCAATAAAGTGGCTGTATTTACACCATAAAAATGCATGGTTTGGGGATTTTTCTATGGTATGGTAGAAAATCTAAATAACCTAGCAAGCTGTCATGTCTAGACAGATTTGTGATATCTAAACAGATTGTGATCAAGCAGTAAATGGAATATAATTGCCTAATGTTCATGGAGTTTCCTAATGATGCAAAGTAGGGATCTGAGTCAGTTTTAATCACTGGGTGTGGCACTCAGTCAATTTGCACAGAGCTGGCGTAAGAGTGGAATGCAAATAAGTCGCATGATGTATGTGAGGGCAGTAGGAGGTGAGAGAGAGAGAGATTATGTTGTATTTAACATTTGATTAATTAATTTGTCAAAAACCACAAGGTGTTCGCTAGTTCATTCTCCACTGTTCCATTTGAAAAGAAGAGCTGCTTTGTTTTTCTTTTTTATATTTGAAATTTTTTTCCCAACACTTCTTGTGACATAGACTTTGTGTGACTAATTAGCAGGAAATAAAGATCCTAAGCAAATGATGCCAACACATTAAAGTGAAGGACATAGCCAGATCATCTGCTGATGTGAACTGGAAGAGCTCCATTGGAGGTAGTGGAGCTTTGCCGGTTGATAGACCAGCTGAGAATATGTTTTGTGAATGAGAGGAGACAGTTAATACACCATGAAAACTAAATTATGCTTTCCTACCTGCACAAATAGGCTTCTATTTTATGAACATGAGTTGTTTTTATTCATGCAAATACATCTGCGGTATCAGTGAGGTGTCTTGGTTGAACAAAAATGTCGTAGCATCAATAAGGTTTTTAAGATGGAAGGCATTAATATGAAACAATATCAAGCACCAAGCAATGCTGTGAATTGTTTTCCCTCTGAACCATCAGAAAGAACAAATACATCTTTAGATCTGAGACCTGTTACAAATGCTGCTCCAGAGCTTTTTAATTAATTATTGACTTTTTCATAACATGGCCTGATTCATATGAAATACCTTAAACGAAAAGAGTTTCTTTAGCACTGATGAACTAAAATGTGGTGCTCTAGATTCTGGAGCTGTACTTGTGATGAGAAGTTCCTGCTGATTTGAGTAGGCCCATGGGAAACGTATCACAAGAGTAAAAACCATGTAGGCAACTTAATCGCTGCAGATTTCAATCTAATTTTGTCGCTATTGTTACGCTTTAGGTCCCCTTTTTAAATTCACTATTCCTATTATGTACTTCACGCATCGGCAACAAAAGGCAGGGTTTGAGTGCTGCAGAATCCAAGAATTGGTTTTATTTAAGCTTATGGGTATGAAAACGCCTTAGAGGGGGTGAGTTGTTTGCCTGAATACCGAGTGACCTCCAGCGGCCGCCCTCCTGCATCACATCCCAGCGGGCTCAAGCCCAGCCGTCTGCGCACTGCACTGCAACTTCTGCAGATGATGAATGATGCAGGTAGCTTCTCATCCTATCCCCAGTTGTATTTTATCCGGCACTACCGAAAAAAGAGTCTAAGCAGGAGTTCGAATTAGGGATTGAATGCATTTTGACTGAATAAATGCACCAATTATTACTTTTTTACTTAATGCACTGAGCTGACAATATTTACTTTTTTTCCCTTTTTTTTTTCTGTGCAGGAGTACCTGCGAGACAATAGTGATGGATTTTCATGGCTCTTTAACATCATGTCTTGCAGGTATGACTCAGATGGCCATCTGACCAATGCGACCTTCCCGACCGGAGAAGTCAGCAGTTTTCACAGTGATGTTGAAAAACTGACACGAGTGGAACTTGATACTTCTAACAGAGAGAATGTGATCACAGCCACAAACTTCTCAGCTACCTCTACAATATATACTTTAAAACAAGGTAATGAAAGCATTTGTTGTTTCTTCCCTAATCATTATGTTGCAAACCCTAGATATTATTGCATTCTTAACTGTTTGCCAAAAAAAAAAGACATTACGATTAGTTTGTTCCTTCCTTGCTTCAGTACAAATAGCTAGATACTACTTATAATTCTACTGGGGTGCCAATTAGGATCAAACCACAAATGAATTCTTTTCCTCCTAGAAGAGTCCCATGGATAGATTCTAGTTATTGAAATCTCCAGTGTCTCCAGGCTTTATGTACTACTTTTTACTTCAGCATGTGCAGGACTTAGACTGACCTATAATATACTAAGCTTTGCTGTTCTGACAAATGCTGCCCAGAAGAATGACCTGCTCTGCTGATGTTTTAGCACTGAAATGCCTCGTTTGGCCAATGCTGTGAAACCTTTCTCGTAGTGCGGTGTCCTGGCGACAGTGCTTGTAGGAAGGAGGGAAGTATGACCCTCCTCTGCCCGTGACTGCCTTAGAAGTGAGCTTTTGACTCAACCCCTGTAGACACCACAGTATTTCCCTGGCAATATCATATTTCTTGAAAAGAATTTACTCTCTGTCTGAAGTGCCCCACTGTCCTCCTCCATATTTTGCAGATTCATCATCAAAGTTCTGGGTTTATATAGTTTGATCGATCTGGGTTTTTTCTCCTCGTTGATTTTTCTGTTGTCAGTGCATTGTTCAGGCTTTGAGAGAGCAGGGACTAGGAAACAGCTGTCTGATTTCCTTCCAGGTCTGCTCTAGAAGAGCTTTGTGTCTTTGGGTAAATCACAGAGCTTTTCTTCCTCTCAGCTTTTGATCTATAAGAAAAAAATAGGAAGAACTCATCTCACAAGACAGTCACTCATTCCTCTTCACTGTTGCATTGCAGAAATAGCACTGAATAAGTGGAAATTATTATGTTATGTCATGTCATGTCATATTGTATCATTATATTATATCATATCATATATCATATCATATCATATCATGTCATTGTATCACCTGTTAGACTGTCCAAGTGACCCCATCTGCCCTGCATCGTCTACTGACTATATGATTGTATGTGTGTCCTTACACCTGAAACTCCTCAAAGTTGGTGTGCTACCAAATTCTGTCTCAGGAAAGTACTGGCACAGTATGAGCAGCACCAGAAATGAACAGCTGTAGTTATTATTATACCTATGATATTTATGAATTCATATAATTTGCGTATTTCCATATCCCTGTGAAACTAGCCCCCTGTGAACAACCGGTCAGACACGGTCCCCTTACATCTGGGTCACAAAGTCTCTTTTAACGTAATGCCTATTATCTTCTCTTTCTGAAATACCCGCTCTTTCTGATATACCCAACTATTTTCCACATATTCTGGTCTCAGGAGCTGGAGCAGTTACCTCTGTATGGATCTGTATGAATTCCACTTGGTTTTAAGAGTGAGACTTTCGCTTTTTCTCTTAGCGGTAACCGTTCAGGCTCCTGATCAGTGGCCCCGGCAGCTGAGCCACAGTAACCTGTGCGCGTACCCCAAGCCTGACCAAATGCCAGGCGACGTGGCACAGCTCTGCCTGCAGTGCAAGAATTCTAGTGCCCAGGCAGGAAAAAGGGCTCAACAGCTTTGTGTCCTTTTAGTGGAGACCTGCTCTGGACCCTCTGTGTGTTTCTGGCAGTTTCAGGGAAGGAGAGGAGGCTGTGCTAGATGATCCCAGTTGCCCTCAGCAGCCCTCTGCAGCAGTCCTGAGCCTCCAGAGCTGCTCACTGTGCCACCATTGCTCACCCATTCATTTTTCTGCCAACAACCGCTTCCCACTGCGTCTCTTGCACCAGGCTTCGGGCTCGTGGCTGACTGTCACTGTGCCCCTGCCCCAGACTCCTGCTGCTAATGGGGAAGAGGAGGAGGTTTCAGTATGGTGGTACAGGGAAAAGGGACTGAATGGGAGACTGGCCATCATCTTAGACATTTTGAGAGGAGCTTTCATGCTTGACCTCAGGTACTCATTGCAGTTGTTCGAGCGGTACGCTATTCCATTAACAGAACCCAATGAGCTAAAATCAACAGAATATCAGCGGTCAAAACCCATCCTATGGGTTTGCATTCTTTTAAGCTGAAAGCAAAAACTCTTTATTCCTGCTGCAGGAAACCCTCACAATGGAAATTATCAGACCGAGCTCTTTAAACATGGGAAGGCCTGAACTTTTCTCTGTTCACTGTTTGTTGTTTGATGTTTTTTTGACAGATAACACACAGAATATCTACCGGGTCAGCCCAGACGGGTCGCTGAGAGTCACCTTTGCCAGTGGAATGGAAATCACGCTTAACACGGAGCCTCATATTCTAGCAGGGGTTGTCAGCCCCACTTTAGGGAAGTGCAATATCTCCCTTCCTGGAGAGCATAACTCAAATCTCATTGAATGGAGGCAAAGGAGGGAGCAGACCAAAGGCAATATCTCCACGTTTGAGAGAAGGCTAAGGGTAAGGCTTCCTCTTGTGTCGAGTGCAGTATTCCCTTTGAAAACCATTGAACTAAAATCCTGTTGAAGTGCGCTACTTTGTAAGAAGAGCTGTGGAAAGTTTGTATCAATGGTGGGCCCCAGCCATGAATTTCAAAACCAAACTCCTCCAACAGTCTCAGGGATGTTTGATCTCCGTTTAATTTTGGTTGTGAGACTTTACCTCAATATATAATTACTTTTTTTCTTCCTCTTCTTTTTCAACTAAGAACTTAATTATGGCTTTGGAAGAAGCTGCGAGCAAGGGATGATGCATAGTTACGCTGGCTCAGCAGCAGAGTTGGAGCCACTTTCTGCCTCTCTCAGATCTATTGACCATCTTTCTTCTGGGGGAAATAATGGGTGCCAGCCTGTGCTGGGGGCAGAGGGTCTCGCAGGGCACATCTTGGGTGTCCGGGTGAAAGCATTTCCTGGAGGCTAAAGGGATGTAGAGCCTCCCTGTGTATCCAGACAGGCTGTGTATTCTGTCTACCACACACTCTCAAACCCCCTCACTCCCTCTGGCTGGGTTACACGGTGGCTCCAATAAAGAATTACTTTAACACTGCATCTGTGGTTTATTTTTATCTGTGAAGAGAACTCACAGATTACAATGGCAGATGGTCAACATTCAGCATTTAATTAGGTAGCACTAAGGCTCAAAGAGACTGCTACCTTGCAGAACAGGTTTTTTATGAAATCAGTTCTGTTTTTCACATGAATACCCCTTAAAATGCCTGTACCAGTAGTACAACTGGGAATTTTGGCCTTAAAAATGTAGCATTATTAACAACAACCTTTCTGGATAGGTATTATCTCTGCAGGTACATCTCTTAACTCTGAAAATATAAAGATGGTTGTTACCATCTCTGAATTATCTTTTAGTTATGAGATGCTATACATTTTTTCGAAGTGTATTTTCCGTTTGGCTTTCAATCGCTTTGATCAATCCAAAAGGCAATACTTGAATGATCTGACCAGACTGACCACTGCATGTGCAACACCTGTTTGAAAAGACATCTTTCAGATTTAACAGTCACAGTTATTTATTAGAAACTTACAAGTGGGGAAAAGCTTCATTTAGTTTTTCTCACCCATCTGATTGCCTCCTCTCTAGCATAGTGTGATTCCTCATAGCCCTGTCTAGGGAACCAGCTGCACTTCCTACAAAGGCAAATATGTTATGATGGCAGAATCCAAAGTACGGACTCCATGTCTCACGTTCCCTAATCAATTGATTTTTGTGTGATTTCGTGTCTAAATGACTGTGTGGCACATTTTTCTTTAAGGGCCTTGTGTAATAAAATCTTAAACAGAAATTATGTAGTCAGCCATCTATTCTTCTTACATTGCCTGGACCGAGTTGTTTATGACAGATGTATTTAATATAAGTAGTTCATCCTGCACAGTTTTCCTATTATGCAGTTTATATTTTCTCGTGTTGAAATTGATTGCAGGTTCTTTTAACTCATTTTCACTTGATTCTGCATGATCCTTTATGTTGCCTGCCAAAAAAGGGAGGAAATTCACAAATTGGTCAGGATTAAATGGATTCTGGCTGGAGGCATAGAGTGTTCGTTGGAATACTGCAACACCGAAGCTATTCAGAGCTCAGCTGGTTGACCTGCCTCTGGATCAGTCTGTTGGTGCAGAGAACCACTCGTGTACTGCTCCTTGTCCTCCTTCACCTTTATCCAGTGAGAGGATGAAAGTTGAAATGTTAGAATGACTTTTGATGCGCTACTGTCTTATGTTGTCTGTCCTTCCAGAAGTATCCACTAGCATCACAGCAGCTGACCATTGCCTTGTTGTTTCTGTAGATTGTGTCTTTTTATACCGACCCAAGATCAAGAGGTCTTACAGATTGTCCCTGCCTATGCAGAAGGAGAAGTCAGCTACCTATATTACAATGTTTTCCCCTCCCTCGACTGTATGGAACTCTAGCACCACCTGCCTGAGGGCTGTTAGGGCAAGGCTCAGGGAACCTAGTGGGAAAGCACATTAAGTGAGGATTTGATAGTGGGAAATAGGAGAAATATTGTGTGCCTAGGGCACACCATGTAAATAGACACGAGAAAGGGACAAATGGACTATAGAGGCTGTTACTGCCAATAAGAAGGACTTTAGAGGATAGGTGAAATGTATAGGTCCTGGAGTTTAGCTTTAGCACTGAGAAGTTTGCATAGGATGCTGATGGAGTGGGGAGTCAGTGGAGGTAGGAGGAGCTGGAACAGTGCAGCTGGTAAGGAAGGCAAAGAAGCAGAGGAATTTACCCAGAGACAGCTATCTTTCCTTGGTGATGAAAGGAAATATGCAGGACAGCAGGAGCAAAAATACAATCATATGGAGTCTTTAAAGCAGAATACCAAATAATGAAAAGAATTTAGGGCTTGCTGTTGAGTACTGTGGGGGAAAAAATGTAGCGTTATTAGAAGCCCTTACGCTGCACGAGGTTTTGTTGAGACCTTCTGAAAACTTCTAGTGAGTTATATTCAAAAAGAAAGTTTTTAAACACTTAATATGCCATGACTGCTGTAATAGGAAGTGTGTTATAAAGCTTGCAATGTAGGACAGAAAGAACTATGCTGAACTTTGAAAATGAGTGTAAAGAAAAGCTCAGGGGATCGGACCAGTTCTCAATGGAAATGAACAGACTTGCAGGAGCCCTCAGTTAAAGAAAAAAAACAGCACAATGGAAAAGTTTTCTGAGGAAAAAGGAAGCATAGGAATGAGGTTTAAAGATGTTACATAGAGATCAGTGCTGATACCATCATTGAAGCAAATGGCTTTGAATGCTAAGAGGTATAAATTAGAAGGCAGGTAACTGGGAATGACATAAAGGATGACCTAGTTGAAGAGAAGAAAAGTTTTCTTGCTGTGCCTGGTCCTAACATTTTTAATTCTTAATTGCAATTAACAACCTTCTTGAAAGGCCACTGTTAGCACGTTCTGAATAATGCTGTAAATGTGGTTTTAAGTGAAATTTGTTGTGCATGGTGTGATTCCCTGCTCTAGAAATAGAGCAGAAGTGAGTAAGTCAGCTGAAATGCTGGAACAGACATCTAACTTTATCTCAGTATCTAAATCAATGCGGGAAACAGGAATTAATCACACGTTTCCTTTAAGTGCAAAACTGCCTGCCCTGCTACTTCCTGAAAGTATATAAAACAGTCTTTAGGCATGTATGCGGTTTGTATTAATAATAAATCTCTGTACAATCAGCCATTTAACATCAATCTTAATCTAGCAAGACTTCTTTTTTATCAATCGAACTGCTATTTTAATCGACTTCTAAAACTGAAGCAGAGTCTGTTGTTAAAACCAATGAGCATGATGCATAGTAATATACTGATTAGAATGCAGCCCTGTTCCCTCCTGTCTTTTGCATAACTTAGAGGAACTTGGCATTGGATGAAGTCCAAGTTTTATAACTAAATACCTACAAATTTGAAAATCGAATGCTTGGCCAGTCTTACTTATTTTGCCTTTTTTATATATAACAAAAAAAGGAAGTAGTTTTCTGGCCTCAGTTCAGAAGTCCTGCAGATACAGGCTTTGACAGCAATGTTTATTATTGCATTTAGCAAATGATCTGCCTTTATTTACCAGTCTTACAGCAAGTTCTAATGATAGGACCAAATCCTCTGGCAGTCCGTATCAGTTTACATTGACTCAAATCAAAACACAGATGAGGAAATAATGCATCATCTGATTCACACACTGTAGACAGTTTCAGTTTGAGAATGAAAGTCAAGAGAGCACATTTCTGTAATTATTTACCCTGCAAAATTTCTAGCTATAAAGCTAATGGCAGTAGAGTCAACGAATGTTTAAAAATATATAATAGATATATGTTTTATGCACTACTAACATCATTATTGAAGTCAGCTGAATTTTCTCCTTGTTTTCATCCCCTGAAATTCTGACCTGATATTGCTTTCAGAAACCACTTTTCCCTGGCTCCAGCATCTCACAGGGGCTCCTTACTACATTGCATATTCATTGGAGGAATAGTCTTTAAGAAGCCAATGGGATTTGGAATCAGCTTTTCAGTGAAAACATTGAAATGAGACCTGCTACTCATGTATCATCCTTTTTTGCCATGAGAGGGGTGTTAAATTTAACTTAAATCTAATATGAGAAAGTAAACAAATGAGACATAAAATGTGGAATATAAGGGACATAATTGCACCCACCCAAACCTTACTTTAACTCTGAGCTTTCAAGCACTGCTGTTATCCACTTTGCTGCTAATTCTGCTTGTTTGGTTTCATTCTTATTTGTTCTATCGTCCCTGAAATTTAGATTGCAAGCAATTTGTATTCAAGGCTTTCCTTTCTCCTAGCTGCATTCTGCAATAATAATAGTAGTAACAGCAATAAGAACATTAAATAAGTACATAGACAGTAAATGAATATGAGCCAGGGTACATTCCCTTCTTGCTTGTCAGTTATTTTACAACCAAGAGGGTTTGGTTTTTGAAATTGCAAGAAGTTTGCAAAGAAATATATAATAAATTTAATCCATCAGACTGCATACAAGCAACTATAGTTGAACTGAGCATCACATTTTACTTGTGCTCCTTAACTATCATTAGAGCATAAATTGTAATAGTTATGGCAGTCTACAGGGGTATATAGGTATTTTACAGCTATTGTAAATGAACACTATTAAAGTTAGACATGTGTGTATATAAAACCCCAGGAATGGTAGTTGAAGAAAGAACACCTGCTTCTTCTAGATTTTCAAATTATTTTGTATCTAAAAACAGAAAATTGAGAAAAAAAAAATGTTCTTTCTAATCACCTCCACCATATGATCCCAGCTTGAATTATTAAACAGGTATTCGTAACCATTTACTTTACAGCCATGCCTCCAGGTCTCAGTGAGGAGCAAGCACTGTGCTGTGCACTGTGCTAACACCTGCACTGACATCCTCTCTGCTGTAAGGAGTTTATTAATTGGAATAGATTAATACAAGTGATTAGATAAAATGCAGTAGATTAATGTGAGCGCATTGAGCATTGATCTGAAAAAGGCAAGTCAATGAACAATGTCTTTATGGTTCCTTAAATTACATCTCTGATTTAAATGGAGTTTAATAGTGAATGTCCAGTGACTGAATTATGTAATGAGGTAGATAAAGAAAGCACCGGACAAATACATTTTGTCTTCATCAGTCTGGCTCAGCTTTGAACTCGGTTTCAAATGGAGAATTGGGCTGCCTTCTGCACTTTCCTGTTGGACCATAAGTGTTAGCAGATCGTAGCATAGTCACCCTGTCAATCTGTCGGACACAGTGAGTTTAACAAATGTCGCACGTCCCAAATGTGGTGAGAGCTGCAACACGGAGTACGGCTGGCAGCAGGCACCGCTGCCGCTGTCTTTCATGAGCCCCAGGCTTTGTGAAGAAACATGAGGATGATGGTGAGCAGGGAATTCAGGAGCTGCAAGTGCAGCTCTCCCCTTTCCCAGTATGAGACCTGGCATGGGGTGTCCCAGTCCAGTATCTGACCTGTTAACATTAGTGAAGCTTAAGAGAGAGAATTTGAGACAGGCTGTCTTTGTTGATTTGTGGGCTTAACTACACATCTTTGGCTGGAATCAAAAAAGTCATCCACTGAGAGATGAAAGTTGAGAAGAAAGAA
Organism: Neomorphus geoffroyi; assembly: GCA_033558235.1. NCBI lineage: Eukaryota > Metazoa > Chordata > Aves > Cuculiformes > Neomorphidae > Neomorphus > Neomorphus geoffroyi. Next base: position 5,944,605 of record JAUMJM010000045.1, on the reverse strand, counting down.
GAAGTAGTTAGAAAAAGGTGTGAGCAGAGGTGAGGGTTTATCACATGGAAACAGGAAGCATCCTGTAACGCAACGTATAGTAACATTTTGTTTCTTGGTCCTCCTGTTCATCATCATTTTTCTATTTTCTTGTCTTTAATAAGGCCTAGATTTTCCATCATAGTATTAAACTGTTTCACATTTTGATTAGAGCTGGCATGGGAATGTTTGTATTGTGTGTGATTAAGATGCATTGTTTTCTTACCTTACGGTATCTTTGTGTTCAGGCCCACAACAGAAATCTGCTCTCCATTGATTTTGATCACATAACCAGAACAGGAAAGATTTATGATGATCACCGAAAATTCACTCTTCGCATTATGTATGACCAGATAGGACGTCCAGTTTTATGGTCACCCATCAGCAAGTACAACGAGGTCAATATCACTTATTCACATTCTGGATTAGTCACCTATATCCAAAGAGGAACCTGGACTGAGAAAATGGAGTATGATCCAAGTGGGAACATTATTTCCAGAACATGGGCAGATGGTAAAATATGGAGTTACACATATTTAGAAAAGGTAAATCATTTTAAAAGTAGATTGTTGTACCAAGGCAAAATTCTTTGGGTTGAGATCATATTGTGTACTATGTTATAATGCTACCTCTTGCAAGAGTGTTTAAGACTTGTTAAACAGAAAAATATGTACAGTTATGTAAGCAGGTAAAAACATCTCTGGACATGCTTAGACCTACATGTCACCCGTTCAAACCTGACGTAGCTTAGTTCTGAAGAAAGTTATCAGCACCTCAGATTTATTTAATTGGTAGGTAAAAATAACTTATTGGTCTCAGCCTGAGTTCAAGTGAACAAAGAACACTCTCACTGCTGAAAAACATGTTGCTACTATGTATGACGTAGTCAAAAATGCCACAGTCACTGAAAATGAGTTTTGCTCCCCACAAACAGTGAGTACAAGCTTTGTAAAAAGGGATTGACCCTGTGGGGAGAAAGATTACTTCTATATTTATAAGGGCTATTTTTAGGGGGAAATGTTAGTATGGAATGAGTTATCACTCTGCTTTTATAGTGTCTACGTGCCTAAATTGCTTGAGTATTGTAATTTTCATTTATGTCTATAGGTAATGGGGGAATAAGAGTAAAAGCTAAGGAAGAACAGCATCTCCTTCATCTGCAGAGGCATCTCATTTGGTCTTGTCTCTCAAAACAATCTGTATTTTTAAAGCTTTCAGAACTTAGTGTGAAATTGTATTCAAACAGTGTCCTTTTAACCATACTTTTTAAAATATCAACATCTTGGACTATCCAATATAACCTGAGTTTGCAGAACATTTTCTCTGAACCTGTTAACCACAGGGAAAGGCTAAGAAGGATCAGGTGAGGTAACACAGATAGGGGTATTACACGCAGCAAATTCAATGACTTTGAAGTTATTTATATATTAAAATGTTCCAAATGTGTACTTTTAAGATAAACTTTGCTGTACTTATTTTGAATGCATTTAAGCTTGATCCTCAAAAAACTTAAACCTAACCCAGAGAAGGAAATTATTTAGACTGGAGAATGCATAAAAATGTGATTCCTTCCTTGTCTGCATGCAGTATGGTTCTTGCATGTGTTAACAAGATTGGCAAACCCTAGATGCTTAAGAAGTTTTGTTCAGATAAATTTGTCAAGAATTCTTTTGTCTGTGTGCTTCTGCAAATTGCCAGTAAGCAGACATTTAGACAACTTTCAAATATATGACAAATGTGCCTTTTGGAGGAATCTTTTATTTTTCCTTTGGGCCTAATGGACTGTAATTTTGGAACGATGTGTGCTTCTTATCTTTCCAAACCACTTTGTCTGTTCTTAGTTTATGATGAGCTTATAAATAAAGTCATATAATTTAAAACTGTTATTCTGGAATTCTGCACAGGTGGCCAAATCCTGATCTTAACAGAAGCAAATGGTAAAAGATTACTGGTTCAGGTAGCAGCAGGCTTGGTATCTGTAACTCGTCATTAAAATAATTGAAAGTCATCCCCAGTATGGACATAATCTTCCAGCTATTTAATGTACTTTCATTACTGTTTGTTCCTTTTGCCAAAGAAAGATGAATTCACTGTCAAAATTAGACATTGAGATATCATTTTGTGGCTCCATTAAAGTCAATAACTCATGTTGTTAATTATGTAATGATTGCTAAAGGTTTTTCTGAAACCTCATAAGACACAATGATTCCTTTTATCCATAAACCAATTATGTAGTTCGCTTCCAATTCATAGTTACTTAATTCTGCATTTTTTACCACTTGATGAGTTAATTGTACATCTTCAAAAACTTTTACCCCTTCCAAAATTAGCACAAATAGTTTAGGTTTTAAAAATCACTATGATAGTAGCACAGTAAATAATTTTTACTGACACAATTCAGTTTCTCTTGTTTCCCTCAATTAGTTTATGGTGTCATAAAATCTCCTGAATACCCCAAGCTTGCTTCCAAAACCCTGCCGTTTACCACCAGACAAAACAGATGAGTGGCTGTATGTGTATGTTGGACAGAAATGACATCTAGTGGTGGAGCTCAGCATTTCTGTGTATTCCCAGTAGAGCTCCAAGTAATTGCCAGTGGCTGTTTGTCTCAGGATACCATGCGGCATCAATCATTACGTGGTTGACCAGGCTGTGGTTGCTTTTATAAAATGACAGCTTTTTGGATGTTTTATGAGCTACTCCCTGAAATCCTTTAAAACAATTAGAACCCAATTTGTGCGAAGAGTTGAAAAATCTGTTGTAATATTATTAGGGTGAATTGGGAATTAATGTTTTTTCTCTTTATGGTATCCTCTAATAGGCTAGAGAGGATAACTCACCAACCCTTGTACTGTCTATCTTTTTACTGTCCTGGACAAAAGTGGAAAAGCCACAAAGTGCTGTAAAAATGGCACACAGGGGCTCTAAAGTTATATTAGAGATGTTTCTGATCTTGTTATTCATACTCTGTCAATGGCAGACAGCTTAAAAACAGGCCCGGGAGCAGTATATAGAGAGAGGCGTCACATCAGTGCTAGGAGAGAGTTCAGCCAGTGGTTTACTGCAGACTGGGGACTCTTAACTGAAGGTGAAAACAAAATAAACACTGTGCACGTTAGAAATGCTTGGCAGACCAGCAATAAAGCGATCAGAAAAAGCTCATTGTAATGATCTGTCGTCACCACTTGGCAGAGCGTAACTTGCGAGTGGCATATGTTGGTGCTTTCTGGCTTGTGTACCGGTGACAGATGTCTTTCACCAAGGGCAGGAAGAAAGAAATCTTGGGAGGGCGGGGGACAGGGGTGCAGGGAGGATGGCCAAAGCTTAGCCTATCTTTGGACCTTTGAATAAGCTCTTGGGTTATTTGTCAGCGCGAAGTGGCTCTGGGCCAACGTTACTTAATATGTTGCAGGGCTGAGCTCTTGGTATTTTCTTTCCAGAGGAGATTTTTGAGCTTAGAGCAAAAAAAAGAAGCCCTTTTTTTTCTGATTTCTCTCCCCAGTGCTCTATGAAAAAGCAGTCACACTTCCTCATAAGATTTTGTTTCACATGATGTGTCCACAATGCAGAAGCCGGACAAATTTGCTTGCGTGCCTGGTAGGTTTGAGCTGTGAGCTACGAACTGTGCAGTGTCGGTGCTCCGCTTAAGCTCAGAGTGACAAGGATATGCAGTGCTCTCGTCCAGCCAAGCCACTTACTGGAGGTGGGGGAAGGCTACAAAGTTCCCCCATATATTTTCACTCTGTGTTTTCACTACTCTGGTTTCAACAGTGACTGTCCTCCAGTGAGTCTGTGTCGCTGTGACTTTGCGCATAACAGCTGAAAAGGTTTACAGAACCTAAACTTTAAATTTGCACAGAAAAATGTCTGCCATGCTTGCACATTCATCCGCGAAACCAACCAACCAGATTTCATTGGCCAGCTACAATTAACAGACACAATTGGACTTGATGGTCTCGGAGGTCTTTTCCAACCTTAATGATTCTATGATCTATGATTCAATGAAAACAGGGTAAACATCAAGTACCTGTATAGAAATTATATTATTTGTAAACATTAAAAACCAGAGATAGAAGTAGTCACACCAAGAACCTGCAGACTATTTTCACCCATCTGTAAGTGTGGAGATACTGTGACTCCTGATGCAATGTGCGTTTAATGGAAGATGTACATAAAAGGGGGTAGATCTGATCTAAAGATATGTGCCAATAAAAGCTAAACACCTTGTGCATATTGTTGAGAGTTTCCCTTTCCACCTCCCCTGGACACATCTGCCAATGCAGATGCTCTGCCTGTTTGTGAGGAAGAGGTTCCCTCTGTTTTTGCTTCCTGGGAGGATGACCTAGATACTTCAGAGCAACAACAGCAAGTCAGCATGAGGCTGAAATGCTACTGAGAGCCACATCAGCCTTCCAGTTTGGGGGTCCTTGTCTCCAGACTTATTCTCCTCCTGTTTTGTACCACCTTGCTGGCCAGGTCTCCTGGAGCTGAAAGCCTCACCTGGCATACAGACAGAGCAAACTACAAGAGTGGATGGTTGTTTCAGCATTTCCTTAACCTTCAGGCACTCGTTAGATGTATGATCTTTTGCTTGATCAGCCACTTACGCTGCCCTTCCTGTTTCATTGCAGTCTGTGATGCTCCTGTTGCACAGCCAACGCCGGTACATCTTTGAGTATGACCAGTCCAACTACCTGCTCTCAGTCACCATGCCGAGCATGGTGCGCCATGCCTTGCAGACCATGCTGTCCGTCGGGTACTACCGCAACATCTATACCCCTCCAGACAGCAACGCAGCTTTCATACAGGATGTCACCAGGGATGGACGCCTTCTGCAAACATTATATCCTGGGACAGGACGCAGAGTCCTTTACAAATACACCAAACAGTCCCGACTTTCCGAGATTCTTTATGACACTACTCAAGTCACATTCACCTATGAGGAATCTTCTGGGGTTATTAAAACAATACACTTAATGCACGATGGCTTCATCTGTACCATCAGATACAGGCAAACAGGTTTGTGTAATGTTTTTGGCTCTGATCTTGCACTTATCTGGCATGAAATTCCATTATTTTTATGTCTACAAGTTCTCATATTTCATGTTTCAATAGAAAAATAGGTGTGTATATCTCTGTGTCTGTGTCCACACACATATATATCTGTCCCATTTGAAATATAGTTTTCTTTTTATTGCTTGGTATGGAATAGCTCTTATAACGTTTGGTTTTATTTCACTGTGTGGATATTTGCTAAATACTAAATCAAGTTGTTTTATTGTTTGTATTTTCAAGCTTCCCTGTTTATACCATAATATAACATAAATTCAAAATGACTGTTTATACCAAGAAGGAAATCACCATGTAAAATAAATTTTGTTTAGAAATATCTTGTAAGTAAATAGAAATCATAGTTATGAATAAAATAGCATTCATTTAAACAAATGTTAATAATATATAAATATTTTGCAGAGCAAGCATTAATAAAGTTGTGTGAGAGAATAATCTAACATATTCTTAGTTAATGGTGCCTCCTGAGACAGTCAAGTAGCAATAAGGCTCAAGAGTATATTCAAGTTCACTGACATCATTCATTATTTTTCTTGCTTTTCCCCTTTTCCCTGTTTTTCTTGGACAGGTCCACTTATTGGTCGACAGATCTTCAGGTTTAGTGAAGAAGGGCTTGTAAATGCCAGATTTGACTACAGCTATAACAATTTCCGTGTCACAAGCATGCAGGCCATGATAAACGAGACGCCTCTTCCCATAGATCTGTACCGTTATGTCGATGTCTCTGGCAGGACTGAACAATTTGGGAAATTCAGTGTAATTAATTATGATTTAAACCAAGTTATAACCACCACTGTGATGAAACACACCAAAATTTTTAGTGCCAATGGTCAGGTGATAGAAGTACAATATGAAATTCTCAAGTCTATTGCTTACTGGATGACCATCCAGTATGACAACATGGGACGTATGGTGATCTGTGATATACGCGTGGGTGTAGATGCCAATATAACAAGATATTTTTACGAATATGATGCTGATGGTCAACTTCAGACTGTGTCTGTGAATGATAAAACCCAGTGGCGCTACAGCTATGACCTTAATGGCAACATCAACTTGCTGAGCCACGGAAACAGTGCGCGTCTCACTCCTCTGAGATACGATCTGAGAGATCGCATTACCAGACTTGGAGAAATTCAATATAAAATGGACGAAGATGGTTTTCTCAGGCAAAGAGGCAATGAGATCTTTGAGTACAACTCTAATGGCCTGCTGAACAAAGCATACAACAAAGTGTCTGGCTGGACTGTTCAGTACTGTTATGATGGTCTTGGAAGAAGAGTTGCAAGCAAATCAAGCCTAGGACAACACCTGCAGTTCTTCTATGCTGATCTCTCCAACCCAATAAGAGTCACCCACTTGTACAATCATAGTAGCTCAGAAATAACGTCCCTATATTATGATCTTCAAGGTCATCTCATTGCAATGGAATTAAGCAGTGGAGAAGAATATTATGTTGCTTGTGATAACACTGGAACACCTCTAGCTGTATTTAGTAGTCGGGGCCAAGTCATAAAAGAAATTTTGTACACCCCATATGGAGAGATCTACCAGGACACTAATCCAGATTTCCAGGTTATCATTGGATTTCATGGGGGGCTTTATGATTCTCTTACTAAATTAGTTCATCTGGGTCAGCGGGACTATGATGTCATTGCTGGTCGGTGGACGACACCACATCATCATATATGGAAACATCTGAATGCTGTCCCACAACCATTTAATCTCTACTCATTTGAAAATAATTACCCGGTTGGCAGAATCCAAGATGTTGCTAAGTATACAACAGGTAAAAGTAACATGTTTATCATGAAAATACAACTCGTGATCAAATTCTGGTACAGGTTCAAGACTCCAGAAATCTTTTCTGTACATGCAAAATTACTATGTGTCTTTAATCTTACGTATGTGTTAAGTCATTTTTTTTTAACGATAACGTCATACTGAGATTGTGGTAGGCAAGAAAATAATTAATTTATAGTTGTTCAGTTGCTTTCTAAGTGCTAAAATTAGAGGAAGAATAGAGGCAGGTTAATTTGAATTTTTTCCATTATAAATAAATGATACACTGTTGATTTGAGTATAGCTACACTTTGTAATCAAATAACTTGTTTGCTACAATAAATGCTGTAACCAGTACTGAAAACATAAATTGAAGTGTGTGCCTTAGTTCCTGCTTTCTTTTCTTGTTTTTTAGACATTGGAAGTTGGTTAGAGCTGTTTGGTTTCCAGTTACACAACGTACTACCTGGATTCCCAAAACCAGAGATAGAAGCTTTGGAGACAACATATGAACTTCTACAGCTTCAAACAAAAACCCAGGAGTGGGATCCTGGAAAGGTTAGCGAAAACCCTGTTCAGCAGTTAAATTAAATTAAAGGAATTAAATTAAAGGAATTCTAAATTAAGGAATTTGATCGGAAAATATTGAAGACCAGGGAAACAATGTGACTGTAACGTTCAACATAATAAGCAAGGCACTAAGTCTGACAATGCTAATCACATTATGTACAGGCATCAGAATGGAGGACAGTTTTAAGGAGTGTACAGTGAAGACACTTTGCAGCTGTTAATAGAGAAATCATCTAAATTTGAGGGGTAGGACAGGCAAAAGGATGAAGTGTTTGAAAATTTAAAAAGTTGGAAAAAAACTTTTGGAAATATAAAAACCCCACAGATTTTCATCTATGCTAGCAAAGGTGCTACAAGAGATGCAAAATCACTGGGAGTATAAACAGCTTTACAAGCCTGCACCTATGCATAATTATTGCAGGAAAACAGAAATGTTGCTATGGCTTTGTAGGGGAATCTGTAAAACTCAACTTTGTTCCAGGACTTATTTTCAGTCAAGAAAATCAGGGTGTGGCAATCAATGTACCTGCAACAGGACCAGCTGCCGATACGCTGAGCAGGTGTTCGTGTTTTCCATTTGATCATAGGAGAATCTGTTAACAAAGAAATAGAATTTTGCAAAGATAGAAGAGAAAAGATTCCTTTCCAGTAATGTAGTCAGGAAAAGGAATTATAAGGTGTTGATAGTTTGTGTTAGCAGCAGTTAACACACTTTTCCCCTGCACAAATGACCGCACAAAGTGTAGAGGGCTGGAAGGTCAGAGCTCATTCCAAATGTAGGAGCATGCCCATGTAAAACTGTCACTGAGACAGTTAAAGAAGCTGTTACAAAGGCACAGAAAAAGTGTAGCGATGGGTATAGTGTTAAAAGACAAATAGATAATTGGAGTGAGGGTTTTTTAACCTCAATGGGGAGCAAGATCTATAGATCTAAAGTACTTGCGGTTCCTATAGGCTTCAGCTCTTGAGACCTTCACAGCTTTTCCTGAAAGAACGGACTATAAAAAATGTTACTGCTATTTTACAGAAGGCATAATTAGATGCAGGAGACTAAGTATGGAATCATGGATGAGACTACAGCTTTGAGTTCAGTTTTCCCCATGCCTAAGAGTTGAAGGACCAACTATTAGAATAATAACTCAAAGAGAGGAGGGGGGAAAAAAAGGAATAAATGCAAAAATACAATTTGTGATAAGCACAGTTTGTGTTTGTTTTCTAGAAGGTTAAGAGTTCAAGAGAGTAAGCAATACCTTAGGAGATTAGAAAGCCTGTGCATATACTCAGGCTTTGCATATGTAGATGCACAACGTCTTACGAACAAATTGAAGATCTGTTCCAAGAAATTAAGAGATTAGAAGCGTCTGTGAGGCATTATAATGAACTGCAGGATTCCTCTCTTCCAGACTTTATTGGTATTTTCTTTTCCAGACTATCCTTGGCATTCAGTGTGAACTACAAAAGCAACTCCGAAACTTTATATCCTTGGATCAACTTCCTATGACACCCAGGTATAGTGATGGCAAGTGCTATGAGGGAGTGAAGCAACCGAGGTTTGCAGCTGTTCCTTCAGTATTTGGAAGAGGCATCAAATTCGCTATAAAGGATGGCATAGTGACAGCTGACATTATAGGCGTGGCTAACGAGGACAGTCGGCGCATTGCTGCCATCCTCAACAACGCTCACTATCTGGAGAACCTGCATTTCACCATAGAGGGCCGAGACACGCATTACTTCATCAAGCTGGGGTCTTTGGAAGAAGATTTGGCCCTCATAGGCAACACCGGAGGACGACGCATTTTGGAGAACGGTGTCAACGTCACAGTGTCGCAGATGACTTCTGTGATCAACGGGAGGACTAGACGCTTTGCTGACATCCAGCTCCAGCACGGCGCACTGTGCTTTAATGTTCGCTACGGAACAACGGTGGAAGAAGAAAAGAACCATGTCTTAGAGATAGCCAGGCAGAGAGCTGTGGCTCAGGCCTGGACTAAGGAGCAGAGACGGCTGCAGGATGGGGAAGAAGGTATTAGGGCATGGACGGATGGAGAGAAACAGCAGCTTTTAAGCACTGGGCGGGTACAAGGCTACGATGGATATTTTGTTTTATCTGTGGAGCAGTATCTTGAACTTTCTGACAGTGCCAATAATATTCACTTTATGAGACAGAGTGAAATAGGCAGAAGGTAACAAAGAAAATCTCTGCCTTTGCGTCACCAAAGACTGCCTGTTTTTAAACGTAAAATGGTTTATTGTATTGGTTTTTCTAGATCAGAACTCTGTATATATAAATATAGAGGAAAAAACATATCCAACTGCCTTTAAATGTGACAGAAGATGGTATTTTAATATTGTTCGTTTAACTCTTTGAGAGATGACAGTGACGATTTTTAGTTCTTGTGTGGCAGTATTCAAAAATTTCAGAGGCAGAGTCCTGACAGCTGAGCAGCACGGCCTGCACATGAGGTGCCCAGGGTGACACCACACATCCCTGCGGGGTAGGCAAGAGCATGGCTGGCTCTGCCTTCTTCTTAAAAAAAAACACAACTTCTTTGGTGTTGTTAATTTAATAATTCACCAGTTATTTAAAGGGTTACAGAGCCTGATTGTGCAACCGGTGTTTACTGAGTAGTTTTTATCCCAGTGAGATCTCCCATAAGTTCAAGGGATTCCATACAGAAACCAGACTGTGGGAAACTTCATAGTTGCTCACCAATCCCGCACACGTCATTCCTCACAGCTATGATCTAAGGGATTTTCTAACCTGGGAAACCCAACTTGCATTGGATATGGTACATAAAAGACTGTCCCCTATGGCCTTTAGGTTTGTTCAGCCATAGCCACCTCTCAGCCACTCGGTGATGAACACCACGTTTCATCTACTCTTGCACACAGGGGCCTCTCTCCCAAGGTTTCCCTCGGGCACTGGGTTATGTTGCACACACAGATCTTCCTGGAGGAGGGATTCAGGTTAGCACCACACTGCTGGACTTCTTCAGGTGGCAGGAGTGGCCAAAGAAGGGCTTTGTGAGCCCTGTGGTCGACAGGAGTCTCTCTGCTGACATCCGTGTGCTCCAGACTGGGCTTTAACTCCGTGCTTTGGGGACTGGGAGGGCCCACACGGTGCAGTTACAACGAGCCGTGCAGGATCAGTCCTGTCTATAGTCATTGGGCCAGGAAGGCTTTTCACAGATCATTTGGAAACTGCAGTGTTGTTGGGTTTAGGCATTGCATTCTTTTCATCTCAAATTAATAATCCTGTTGTATTATTCGTTTTTTCAAGTCTGAAGAAGATTGGTGGGTTGGGAATTGATGAATCTAAGTGTGGATAGTAAATATGTTGATAAAGTAGAAAATTTGGGGGGATGACTTCACTTTTCAGCTCAGTATCTAGAGCACATATAAAAACATTATATTGCATGGGCAAAAAATATTATTTATTTCCCAAGGTATCAAGCACTGCTGGCACAGTTATTTCATAGCAGAGTGGGTGATCCTTCTTTCAGCTTGTCATTTTAAAAGACTTGATTTTGGGGAGGGAAGGGGGGGCACGCAGGGAGGGAGGAACGGGCTGATTTCCTTTACTTACTTTCCAAGGGAGCTAGAAGTCTTGTTATAGAGCCTGTGTATCCGTAACAGTGATGTTATTGCACATTTCTTTCAAAACAGACATAGAAAATATATTGAAACAATTTCTGCTCATATTTATGGAAGCCAAAAAAAGTGCTTTCTTTGTCTTTCTTCCTTTCTTTCTGTTTTTCCCTTATGTTTGGGCAAGTGGAGCAGACTGTCCCAAAGTTAGAGATGAGCCTGAACTGACACCTGAGTCCTAACGCCCAGGGGTCTGGACTCGGGTCTCAGCCTCACACCATTAGTGTCTCTTTCCAGACTCCTTCCGCTCCCCCGGGAGCCAGCGCAGCTTTAGGGGTGCAGGATCAGGCTGGGTGAGAGCCTGACCCTTAAAACCACCCTCTACTCCCCAGCCAGGGGGAACTGTGGACCAAAATCTGCACATACACAACTTGATCAGGCTCATCCTTAACTATTGTACAGAACTGGGAGCTGGCAACATCCAGGTTTGACAGCTCTAATTTCCGTAATTTTCCATACAATCACGGAGAGCTTGAATACCTCCACACCAGCCTAAAAATGGACCTTCAAATCCTTGAGCCTCTAATATGCTTTTAATCAATGGAATAATAATTTATGAATTGTATATAGAGAGCGCATTCATAAACGTGATGATGTATTTTATCACTGATCCAAGATGTCAATATTAGAGTCTATTTTACTTATATTTTAAGCAATTATACTTTTTTGCGATTCACTAATGAGGTATCATTTTCAAACTGCTTTAAATATCCATTGAAAACAAATATTTGAAGCTATTAGAATTACCTTGAACTGTGCATTTCTAGTATGTAATACATATTTAGTTAGCTTGTGCCTTTAGTTTCTTAAAGTTATATTTGTATTATATGCAGGAAATGCACTTTGTATTACCTACAGCTGTGTTTTTTAATACTGCCTTGATTACTGTTGTTCTCATATTATGCCAAAAGGTCAAAGAGTGAAATGTATTACAAGTTTGTCGCTGAAAGTAGATTTGGCTTTTTCCCAGTTCCTGGGTGCAGTCTAAGGTACATTTTGAATAATATTTCTTATGAGAATATGGATGCATAAAGAATCACAGGACATTGTGTGGCCCAGTTACAAAAGCAAAAAAAAAAAATGCCTTCATTGTAACAGTTTCACAAATTTAGGAAACTAAATAAAAATGTCATGCTGGGATGACAGTGCTAAAGAAATGAGTTAATACTTGAAAGAGCACTGGAGACTGAAGTCGAAGCTACACGTGGGCCAGCCAGCAATGATTCGTAAAAACTGTAGCAAACAAATAGCTTTGCACCATCTTGTTCATGAACAACCTCAGATGGAGGCAGGGAACATTTCAGTCTCCATTGTTTTTTTTCCCTAGTAGTTAGACCAATTTCTCAGTGTTGTTTTTTTTGTAGTTCTTCCTTTTTTTTAATTTTGCACTATAGCCTAGAGTCCCAAATGAGAAAAGGCAAAAAAATAAAAATAATGGCATGGAAATTTTTACTGTTGTATAGATCAGATAATTTGATGCTAGCATTCTGCACTAAAAGCAAGGTTCTGAAAGTGGAAAAAATAAAATAAAATAAAATAAAATAAAATAAAATAAAATAAAATAAAATAAAATAAAATAAAATAAAATAAAATAAAATAATAAAATAAAATATTGCACACTATCCTGTAGCAAATACCTACCATGAGAAATGCGTTCTATATTTTTTATGATAGCCAAACAAATAGTGTGTACACGTAAAGTTTCCTTTGCTTTCATATTTGTTTAGCAAGTCTAGAACATTTCAAAGGTATAAATATATATATATATAGATATCTATGTAGAACATAGCCAAATAAATATATATGAACTGGTCAATGTGCATCTCGGTATACACATCCTAGCTGTTTGGTTTGAGCTCTTTCCCGTCCTCTCAGTCGTACACTAGCTAGGTAGACGTGGCCTCTCTCTTTGGCCATGAGCACTCCCGAAGCCCTGGGTCCCAGCCCTGCACTCCCCTGCCCACCAGGCTCCCAGTCCAGCAGTGGCCGGGGCCGGGGTTATGGAGCAGCAGCTTTTCCGGGGTGAGCGATGGCGATGGGTGCTGCTGGAAGCCAAGGTACAGTTCTGAAGGGGAAAGCAGTTTAAGGCAGAGGAGCTCCTGTTTTAGCCTAAGCAAAAAGAGATCAGCAGATCCCAGGCAGGGTGTTGGTTCGCTTGGGGGGGACTCGCTGTAATGTAGCTGATCTAGCACGGCGACGCTCGGATCGAGCTGCCACCGACAGCCGTAAGGGTTTCCCTGTCAAATGCTGACTGTTATTTAAACCCATTCTCAATACAGAACATTACCAGGTCAAAAGCATCCTGACTGTCACAGGAATCGCTTCTCCGCAGAAACTGGGAACCGTGGAGTCGGACTCGCTGTGGATTTGTCCAGGCATTTGTCACCTGCCGTTCTTTGTCTAAGGAAATGTGTTTGACAGTTTCCAGTTTTTCCTTAGATCTCGTGGTGGACTTTAGCCTTTTAATAAATGTTAGAATATCAAATTGTGTCCTTGACAGTATTTTACTTGTATGAACCATGATAAAGCATTAAATCTTCATACTCTTCAGGCAGAAGTGTCGATAAACGAGAAAGAGAAGCATAGCATACGATATATGTCAAAGTAACGTTCCTTTTTAGCTTTCTCATCAACAATAAAAATGTTTACAATGTATGCCAAGATCTTCAGTTTCTGTCTAAAACCAGTTGGAGGTTCTGATCTTACAGAAATTGTGTTATAACGGTCTCAGCCTCGTTGCTAGGAAACAATAGATCCCAATTTTTTTATTCCTGCTCTATCTCCTGTGCTGAATAGTGACTGGATACTGTACAGGTTTATGTTATATGGCTGCAGTTAAATGGTCTGATGCATTTTGCTCTGGGTTTCAGACCAGAAGCATGCATTTTCTACAAGAACATCCCAGCAACACGCTGTAAATATTAAAAGTTAATATATTATGTGTCGATATTTGAAAAAGAAAGTACTTTGACTATTTCATTTTTAAAAAATAAAGGTGCAAACTGAGGGTGTGTGATGCTGTGTTTGTTTACACCATGTATTTAGGATATTCTGGTCGTAGCAGTAAAAGGTCTTCCATACAGCTTCAAACTATATTGGTTGATTCAGAAGTTGGGGGGCAGGAGGTTGCTAGCAAGATTTAATTTTACTTCTGATTGACCAAAAACTGCAGGTTTCCCTGCAGGTGAAATTACAGCCAGTTTCTGTGCACAGGTTAATACATTTCATCAGAACAAATATGAGTGAGAAGAAAATTCTGCTAAAAGTCCTCGCACTTCCATGGACTGAGTGGGTGAGGTCAATGGTGGTGGCAGGGGACGAGGAGCAAAGTTTAAGTACCTGCACATTCTGTAGAGCTTCCTCAAATAAATGATGATGAATGACTGAGTATCAAAAATATGTGTGTGAGGAAAAATAAAAAGCCCGGCACATGGAGCAGAGAGGAGGATGCAGCAAACTGGAGGGGCAGAAGGAGTGTTTAAGGCTAAAGGAAAGGCTACATGGTGAAAAAATAGTGGGAGCGGCTGGGCTGGGCAATAACCCCGTGTGAGAGCTGAGGCTGGAATAGTTGCGTTGGGTGTTTCTAGAAGGAAGCAAGGCCAAAGGGGTGCTCTAGTAGAAAAGAGAAGAAAACCGGCCTGGGAGCCTGTATTGATTCAGTGCTACAGGAGGGCTGTCACGGCCACAGCCTGGGAGCAGGGGAAGGCTTAGTGGAGGCAGAAATGGGAGCTGTGGCAGGATTAGTTGCTGCAGAGGAGCAGCACTGCTTTTGCTGGGGAGAAGGCAGAGCAGGGAATGCCGAGTCCCCACAGCAAGCTGCAAAACAGCTGCCAGGGCTATGGCACCCAGGGAAAAGGGGTGCAGGAAGTCTGGGGCACGGGGGACAGGGCAGAGCAACGGCAGCAGTGAGGGGCTGCGTCCCAGGGAGGCTGCAGCCAGGCAGTGGTGGTAGGAAGGAAAAGGCAGGTGATACAGACTTTTACCTGGGAAGTCACGCCCACAACATTTGGCTGCTGCTCTCTGAAAGGATCTGTAGCTCTTCACACCTAAGTCAATGCATGAGATGTATATAATTTCCGTATTACTGTTCCCACAGCCAAACATCAGCTCCTTGTCCCAAAGGTGCCATGAGCTTCTCTCTGTTTCCAACTTGTTTACGCCTGCAGCAATTCCAGACCCCTGGGAACCCAAAAAGAAACAACACAAACAAGCCTCTGTGTTAATAATTTACATCAGAAACTGAAACAACATTCTCAGCTTTGAACAAAAATGGCATCTTCTGGCCTATTTTATGCATTTTTTAGAAGAACAACGCACTTCTGGAGTCAGTCATCATCAAAGTAGTTATCCTCAACTCACTGCCCTTGTGCAGTTCGTGTTTGCACACGCAGTGCTGACAGCCTCAGCGTTTGCTTGGAGTCAATAGGACATTTCTATAGGAAACAGCCCTTGGGCAAAGTGCTTCCTGCTAGATTTATCCCCACCACGGTGCAATCATCTGCCACGGATCATTTCCAAGCACACCCTTTCCTGCTCCCAAGAGAGCCCAGGTCAACCAGGAGTTTAGACCCAGCACAGAAAGCAAAAGAGCTCTTCCAGCAAGCCTGGGGGCACACAGAGTCTCAGCCAGCACTCAGCAAGTCAGATGGCTTTGGGGAAGAATGGTTTGCAGGAGCACGAAGCCAGAGAGCCAACGGCCAGGGACCAGACATGCAGCAAGATGGGAAACCATTAAGGACCGGAGAAGGAGGGAAAGGTTCAACTGGTACAAGTGACAGCAAAGCAGCTGGTGCTGCGGATGTTCTCTGGGCTGGCAGCAGGCAGTTCAGCGCCTCCATGGCTGGTGTTTCCTGAATTATGTAACAATTGGAAAGAAAAAAAAAAAAGGCTTTTAAATGTTTTATTAAAGAGTAAATCATGCTGGATATGCCAGTATACGGCACTGTATAAAGACCCTTGTTTCAACCAGCATGCACATGTAACAAGGAGATGCAGAGCAACACAGGCATACACAGTGTGAAATAAGATGTAACTAGCCAGGGGACAGGGCATTTCACTGCAAATGAAATCTGGTCTTCATTTAGACAGAAACTGAGTAATAAACTGAAATTGTTGCAACTGTGCAACAGTATTGCCCACCAGTCCCTGTTACAATTGGGCCGTTTATTTATTGCATTTATTCCCATTGCCAGGCTACAAGGTACATGTGCTTCACAGAAAATGCTTTATTGTTTGCACTCTCTCTGTCTGCCCCTCTCTCTCTCTCACACACACACACACACACACACACACAGCCACTTATCAGAAATAAACCAAAACAAAACAGATAAAACTTGTAGCCTTATCAAACGCTGCTTGGAGTATGCAACATTCTGGAATCCTGCACCTGCTGCCCATTTAGCTTTGTCACTGTTTGCATCCAGCTTGCCTTTAGTGAGGTGAAAACAAGGCAGGATCCAGGATAACAACAATTAAGGAGTTAAGGGTGGAGGGGAATACGTGCCCCCACGTAGGTATTTCCTGTATGCAGAGACAACCCATGCTGGGACACTCAGAGGGAGGCGGCTGCAGTGCCTCTCACCCCGCCACCAAGCCACAGTTTGGCTGTGTCTGGTGGAATTTTGTCTAGTTGGTTCTCCTGAGTCTTCAGTCTGTTTTTTCTGGAATAAAAAAAGCCTCCTTTACATTTTAGGAAACGTTTCTTTCCTTCCAAGTTGTACAGAAGAAACTGGAAGTATAGGCATGAAATATTTAACTAGAGCAACCCAAAGACTGCTATACAATCTTTAAGAGTTTGGTTTGGTTTTTTTTAAAATACACATGTATACATATATGTATAAATGTATGTTTGTAATCCATTTGCAACCACTGTTAGTCTTGTGCTTTGGAAGGGAGCGTGAGAAAACCACACGATTTTGATAGTCAGGATCAATCATGCAGGTTGAAGGCCACTATCGGCGGCACAAACCTACCAGGCAGACCGGACGCATCCCCCTCGCAGACCGAGCACAGACAGCCTAGGCTGGGATCCCTCCCAGAGCTCGCAGGAGCTCACACAGACCTGCGTGGCAGAAACCTTTCACAGAGGGAGCCCAGACCATGCCTACCAGCTTTTGGCTGCAGTGCAGAGACAGTACTGTCTCCTGAAACAAGAGGACTGTAGGACATCCAGTCTGTTCAAAAGTGTTTCCTACTGTCTGCCAGTTCAGGCAGGACAGTGTGATGACACTTAAACCCCACAGGTAACAGGCATGTTCTCTGCGTTCTCAGGTAGCCAGGTGCTAAGCCTGCACAGCTGAGGAGTCCAGTTTGAACCTCTCCTCCAGGAGCCCAGCAGCAGCGTGGAAACACACACAGCTAAAGAAAAGCTGAGAAACTGCCATGCAGAAGTAATTTATTTTTTTAAAATTGGCTGCAGAGGTGTTTTTTTTCAAGTACAGAGAATATCTAAAAGCAAAGAAGGATGTTGTCCACATCACCAGTTGTTCTCATTTACTCTGCATTGCTTAAGCTTTTGACTGTGCAAACTACGAATTTTGTACATCCAGCTAGAGGGGGCCAGTTCCATCGAGTTACAGGACAGAGAGCCTGATACAGCTGGAGATCGGTTAGTGGGCACACTCATGGTGCCACTCTTGGAATATCTTTAGAAACTGCATGAATGACAGTCACATAGCCCACCCAAGGCGAAGACATCTTAGTGTAAGCAGTTTTCCTGAGGCCAAGAAGGAGGACTTGACCATGATAAATGACGATGCATAAATACCAACCAGAACAAAGCAAAGCAGAATCCAAAGTTAAGTAATGTAAAATTAGTAACTATTTATTAATCCTGAAGTGAAAAATATTTTGTACTTAGGAATTAAAAGAGGGAAAAAAAAAGCCATCACACTATTTAGTAGTTGATATTTTTTTATCCTTTCTCTTCCAGAAAAAAAACCCACCCAAATTCAAAACATTCTGAAACTTAGAACTTACTTATGAATTTTGAGCTAGAAATTCTATGAAATACACATTTCTGCAAATGTTACAAGAAAACTCATGGAGTTATATTGACTATCATACAAATTGTTCTGTTCTAGAGCATGGACTAGAGGAGGATGATATCGTTACGTCACGCTTGAGGAGATGCCTTCATGATGGTTGGAGGTGGAAGTCACGGCCTTCATTTCTCCCTAAGAGAAATAATCACAAAGATATGAAAGGATGAACACTACAAACAGACCAGCAAGTTAGTACCTAGAAGAGCAAGGGTGCTCGGAAGGGCAGGTAGCCGCTGTTGGTGTAGCAATGAGGAATTCATATTCAAATTCCATTTTCTCATGGCATTGACAGACCCCATCCCTAATGAGCACCTGAGCTCCAGCATTCCAATCGCACGGTAGCATTGGGGCATATTTTTGGCAATGCCACCCTGCTGGCTAATTAGGGTCAAAGGTGCAAGCAAACCTAAGACCTCCATCTCTGGTGCAGGGAGGGCCTGCTCAGCCCAGCCGAGGCTCCTTCCCACCCCACAATTACCTGGGGAGCATTTGGCTTTCGCACAGTTGACAACTGGGTGCTGCAGGGGCGTTACGATGCCTTGGTCAGGTTTCTGGAAGGCTGAGATGAGGTTGTGCATTTTCCGAAAGAGCCTCCGGTGGACCCCGGGTGCTGTCTGCAAAGCCAAAGGGCAAGAGGTGAGAGAAGGATGCTGGGTGCAGGCTAAGGGTGCTGACACAGAAGCCTTGTCCTCAGAAGAGCACGCACCTCCCAGAGAAGGAGCCAGGTCTTCACTGGGCCCCCCTGGTGCGCCAACTTAAAAGGAGTCAATGAGCCGTACTATTCTCCTCCTTCCCCCAGGCATTGTGGCCCTGCACTACGAGCAGTTTCCAGCAGTGTGGTGTTATAAGGCTGTAAGAGGGATGATTTCTTAATGAATACAAGTGAAACGCAGAGCTGCATACTTATCAGGCAACTCCCAAGCGGTCTTTCGCTGTTTCTGACCCTGATTTATTGCAGCCAGTGATTTAACCTCCAGCCTGGAGTGTACCAGTAAGATACTTGCAGCCTGGAAATATCAGTAAGACACTCTAGATAGATACCTGGCACTTAGTGGGGAGGGGGAGTCCTTACACCACTAAATTCAGGCACGGACACAGCCTCTTTGCAAGCCTTTCTCTGAGCGTTCAATACTGGCTTATGTGTTAACTGAGTATTCTTGTTCTCTCGCACAAAGGCAGAAGCAAAATGTCACCTATTTATTGAAAGTGGGAGTTTTTCTACCTGTCCGCATTAACATCTTTTCAAACACTGTGAAACGAAACTGTGCCTGTGTTTAATCAAAAATCCAATGTTCCTGTTAAATCCTTCAGGGCATGCTTGTAATAACTCCTTTCCACAGAAGTCATGGGAGGACAAGCATAGGTCCTGCTGTCACAGTCTGACCCGAGGGATGCTGCTCTCTCGCCCCAGCAGACATGGGCTAAATCCTGCCTCCACTGGCACCAGCCAAAGGCTTTTCGCTGGCTGGGATTTTACCAGCACTGTTTTAATTTCCCTGCCTAGTCCTTGGAAGTCAGGTGCAAGTAAAGTTTGCTCAGAGACCAACGAACCACTGGGAAGGAAGCAGACAGGAAAGCAGCGGCTGCAGCTGGAGCCTGTTCTGGCCTTGGAGGCGCATCTTGTGGGGATAAGTTGGATTTAGGCTGCTGTTTCTAACAGCTGAGGCCAATACGGTCTTAGCAACATTTGCTGGGAGGTTTCCATTTGTTTAAAGAAAGGGTTGGCATCGTGTGCTGATAGCCAGCACCTTTCCCTGCAGAGCAGGTACTGAGAGTGCTGAGCCTTCGGGACCTCTACGCTGTGAAACACAGGTAAGGCTTGCCTAAAACACACTGAAGGAAAAAACAAGACCAATAAGTAAGAAGGCAGTGGAGGTCACAGGGGAGGAGTTGTAGCAGGCCTATGTAACACCAGAAAAACTTCTCTGCAGACACTGGGGCCAAAGCAGGCTGCATCCCTGCTCAGGGAACTGTCCTCTGCAGGTGAGGCTCCCTGAGACATTGGCGCTCACTCATCCTGGCACGCCAGGTGCCCCACCAGCCCCCAAACCCCTCCTGCTTTGGCCGTGCAAATCCACAGTGTGTCCCTGATGCCTTACAGGAACGAATGAGGGAGCTCTTCTGGGTACTAAGGCTGACACGGGTAATTATTTACTCTGTAGTAATGTGAGTCGCTTTTACTCCCCGATCTGCTTCTGAGTAACCCAAGGAACCAGTCTTGTCTTCCAGAGCACTGAAACGCCTTCTATTATAGAAATGCCCAAGGGATTCTACCTGTCCAGAAATTATTTAACGTTTGCAATCAGTGTTCATTAATGTGCAAACAGAAAGCTAATTATAAATTAATTCATAGAGTGCATCCAAAGAACAAGACCTTCATAAAAGAAATACAGGTTAACATCCCGATTCTATCAACCTAAACTGTAGTCTTTATTGTAAATTGTGTTATTCTACACCTGAATTATCAACTTCTTATCAGATGGCTGAATATGAATTTTGTATCAAGTTTTGGCTACCCTGTATATATTTTGCACCAATGATGAATTAATCTGGAGAAAAATTAATTTAAAACACTGTAGATGATTGAAAACAATTTCCTTAAATATTCTGATGGTAAAGGTACGTGGGATTGAAGGGAAGTGACTATGCTTGTCAAATATAAAACCACAATTTTTTTGCCATTTAAAATGATGCAAAGTAATGCACTATTGCATTATGCAACAGCTGAAACGTAACAGGGAATTAATTTATGAGTTTGAGACTGTCAGAAGTGGCACCAAGACATCTTAGTGACGGGCACACTCAAGATCGATCATCTGCAATGAAAATCAGATTATGCAGAAACATGAATAATTTGAATATATTTCATTAAATCAATGCAAGCATAAAACAGGCTGTAGAAACTTTCAGTAGAGAAAGAAGTACACACCTCAGCACTCCAGGATCCAGTTTCTGTTTGGGACACTCTGTAAGTATAAACGTAACCCTGATGCCTGTGAAAAAAAAAAAAATCAACAGGTATTTATTACCCATTTCTACTGTCAGGTTTCACGAGTGGTAGTGGGAGTCAGTTCATCTCCTAACCTTTCCTTAAAAATAAATTCATCCAGAAAGGCTCTAGGTAGAGAAAGAAACAGGTCAGAAGCAATGTTCAGCCTACTGGGTTCTTTTTGGGTGAGTGGGGTTTGTCTCACTCAGATCTATTCTATTCAGTTATTCTAGGTTAAGCAATGTTGCTTTCATTCCTGCCTCAGCATTTTTGTTATTTTCCTCAGTGATCTTCTATTACTGAGACACAGCAGACATACATTCCCTGGAAAAAGAGAGGTGTATTATTGGTAGATAACATTGCTGTATTGAGATTGATTTAAATGTAGATGTTACCAGAAGCAATAGCATGAGTGTAATTTATTTGGAGAGGCAGACCCACAAAAATGAGATAAATTGCTCTTTTTCCTTTCCCATACATTCCTAATCCTCAAATACTGATAAAGGACACATAAGCACATGGAATCTTTCTTCTCCTTAAAACTAATTTAAGCCTTTTGAGAATACGGAGTCATACACTAACACTCACACTAACATCCTCGTGTCCAGCATCAGTTTTACTTCTCTTACAAACACAGCACAGTAAATTATATATATATATATAGTAGATTATTATACCAATATCCAAAAATTTAACTCAGAAGCAAAGACAATTGACGGTAGTTCCGTGAGTGCAATATTACTTTAGATGGTATCAGATAAGAAAGATTGTATTTCATGCTACAAAGATTTACATGAATACACAGCAGGACTTTAGGGACCATTCCTTATTTCAGTATCCATTCTTATTCTTAAGAAGCAGAAAAATACTATATTTCTTTCCAATTATATGTAGTATTATAGTAATTACTACAAAATAGCAGAACCCATCAATGACACAGATACCGTATGATTGCAATTACTTACACTTTGTGCCATGGCTCCTGGATAAATTCTTGTTAAAAAGTCATTACAGCAACCTTTGCAAAGCGGTGTCTGATATAATTTACCCAAGCAGGAAGTTGTTAACAGCTGTCACACTGCCACAACCCCATGAAGTGGGAGCAAATATGCCTGTCATGATTTGTGAGCTCTCCCCCACCACCTGACTCCCACTGTGATTAAATACAGAGGTGGAAGACACAGAGCTGCTCCCTCCTATCAGGGCGGCTGCAGGGCCAAACTCCCTGTGCAGCAGCTGAAACACTGCCCTCCTCCTCATACATAGGAATCTGCCTGATGCAGCCCCATGATCCCACCACAACGTCATCCACCTCTTTCTATGACCACGGGAGCATTTTCCCCAGAGGTGTGACTTTCCGCTTGGCACCGGAAGGACATGAAAAACAACAAGCGGTGCTCACCTCTTAGAAACCTAAAGAGGAAAAGAGCCACCGTTACCCCACTTCTCCCCCCAGCAAGCTCAATGGTTGCAAGCCACCAAGGACTTGGACAGGCCCATAAAGAGCCCTTGGGAAGAGGCGTGAGTAACCTGCTGCGGCTGCGGGAAGAAGGAAGGACCTGGAAAGACAACACTGTTGTCCTGTCCATGCCATGGCACCTCAGTCCCTGGTGTTTGAGGCCACAGCTCAAAACTTGGGTGTTTAAAAGCACATCCCTCTAAGCCACTAGATATGTCCATGGTCAGGGAATCCAATGTCTCCCATTAGGGCCCTTAGACCATCTTTTACTATCGTGTCCTTTCTTAAAACCTCTGAGAGCTGTGCCACTATTGTCAGCTTTTCATGAGTAGCTGTTGTTCAGGTTAATCTTTTCTTTTTAGAAATCATGAGGGGCTTTCTTGCATATAAGTGTGTAGCACGTCAGCCAATATACAGTTCATGAAGCTAGGGGTTTACGGGCTGTGCTGTACTGGGAAACACCAGAGAGGTCCTGGTGTGTTTTCCTCTCTCTTTGAAGTGGCTATCTGTCTATGTCTACAGTGATTTTTTTTTTCAAGCCTCAAAGCCAAGAGAATCAATATGTAAAATATCTAAACCTCACTCTCTCACCTCCTATTTTTAATAATGCACTGTGCACATTACCCATGTTTGTTCTTGGTTGTCCCAAAGCATTCCAATTTGTTCAGTCTCTTTAAAAATCTTTTTTGTTTTCACGAGTGGCTCAGCTGTCTGGAAAGCTACCATCTGTTGTGTCTTTCACCATTTTCTCTATCTGAGAGAGTGCACGACTTCAAGTGGCTGAGGGGCTGCGGTGCTACCCTGACTCTGAAATGTCTGATGGCTTTCAGCACCGGGCCAGAAGGGTTTACTAAGCTGGACAAATTGAAAACTAGAGGCCAGATAAAGTAATATTCAGGGCCAAAGCAACGTGAGGTGTAATATAGACACCTATCCTGCATTTTTCAAAAAAAATCCACTATAAAATATTTCAGCTGAGCCCAGAGAAAGCCCAAAGAATAGCTCAGATTAAAACCCACGAGATATACAAAACGGAACAAGAATCTGGGAACCTGGACACTTTGAGCACAGCATGGAAAATCGGAGGAGTATGATATTGCCATCATAGCCTTGCAAGGAAGAAGTGAGAGCTCTGCACTCACCTGGCGCACGTACGTGGTTTTGCTAGAGGAAGAAAGACTGAAAGGCCTGAAGGGGTTCGCTGTGCTTAAGGAAGGAGGACACGTTTTCTTAAGAAGGTGAACAGCAAGGTCTTCCTGTCTAACTATTTTCCACTGGGGTCTTTGTTTCCACAAAATAAATTACGGCTCTTCTGACAAATACTCCTCCAAATGAACATGATCTTATCAAAACTCTTTGTTAAGCAGCAGGAACTTACTTCATTACCACTTCAAATGTGAGAACAAGTTCTCCTTACTGCTACATGGACGCTGTCTCCCATGAGAAAGTTTTTTATGATTTGAACTATCCAACACTGAGATCAGTGTGGACTGAAGGAAGATGAAAGTGTTTTTCTTAAAAATTAAATACGAAAATATTAAAATTTAGATTTTAATGAACATTACCTTCCAAAGTGCAAAATATGGAACACTGAATAAAAGTAAGTGGAAAAGTGCATTTGCTGAAGCTTAGGACTTAGGAGATGAGAAACTGCCAAGCTATCATGAGGGGACAGCCCAGTTTTCTACACTTCACCCAATATAAACAAAAAATACGTTATACCAGCTGGGAACTGCACTAACACTGTCTCTGTTGCAATACCATCACTGGGAAAACTTTGTCCAAGGAAAATGTAGAAGTTATTATTACAGGAAACACTATGTAAAATTGTCCGCTTTGTGGACAAGTGAAAACAGTCCACTTCATATTTTTTGCTTTATACTTAGATAATTCCTCCCAAAGAGCTACAAATGCATCATTCACAGATGACATACTGAGACAGCATCTGTCTGCCTGTCCTCTCAACTCCTCCTTTTCAACTGTGATCAGACCTGTTAAAGCCACATTTATTTTAACAGGTGAATAATTACAATCTTCTGCACCATTGGAACAGCCAGAGGATATTAACCACATGCTGCAGATTAAAATTAAGCATGACATTTCAGCTGCATGGTGTATTTTAAAATCATTTCCAAATGTTTTATATCTCAGTTGGGAAATTTTGTTAAGGTGATTTGTATTCATTTCCGGGTCCACAATGGAACAAATACAAAGGGAGAAAGATAAAGAGACAAGAGAAAACCATGTCAGCAATAGATGACATCAGTTTCTTCCTCTTCGCATCGCTTTCTCTTCTGAGGTCTTCGCACTATATCAATCGTCTCTTCTTACCTGGTATATTTGCATCCTGACCTTACCTCGGAATTTCACTTCCCAATATTGCTTAAGAACCAGAGAGTGGTGTGGCCTTCAAATCTTAGTCCTGAGCCCTACTCACTGCCCATACTCAGTTCCTTATCACTTTGCCACATTTCAGATTTTCACTGAACTGAAATTTTGTTTCTTTGGTGTGTGCCTCGACCTTATTTAGGGATGGAGAATACAGAAGTGCCAGGAGAGCAGACATATTAGGCAAAACAATGCTTTTCCCACATTAACAAAAAAACATCTTCAAATTGTTAGGGGGTTTGCCAGGTTTTTAGATTAAGATGTAAAATTTGTTTGTAGGAAGGCGTATTATCTCTTGCAGTCTCTGAGAGTGGTGGCTGTCTAGGCTGCAAGAGAGGCGCTCTCTAAATGTTGGGAGCAGTTGCAGGCGCACTGTGCCTGAGCTGCCTGTGCCATGGGCACTCAGCTAAGCAGCATCCGCAATTTCAAGCCATGAGCGACGTGTGTGTGTTTCCTGGCCTGGATTAATGCTAAAAAAACAGAAGGTAGTTTAGATCGGTCGTCCTGGAATGGAAGGGTGGGGGACTGGGTGGAGTGGATATGGAAGGAAGGAAAAAGGGGTCCATGTCTGTGTAAGCTGGACGGAAACAGCAATGAAAGTTGAACCCATGTAAGACCAGGAACGGGATATGTGGAGGTGAAGCTTGAGAGGGCTTGAACTGGGAGCAGCACATAATGGTGGAGAGGTGAAAAAGCCAGGAGTAGAAGATGGGTGGTTTGGAAGCAGAAGATGTATGAAACAAGGGAAAAGCCCTCAGCAATGCAAGTCAACTCGGTACAGAAGAGCCCTGGATAGTCTCAAATCCATTCCCGTGCCCCTCACATTAAAAACCCCAAGCTAAAGGGTACTGCGGACTTGAGCCTCCTGCGTCACAATTTCTCTCATGAAAGAGAGTGAACAAACCCTTCATCTCACAAACTGAGCTGAAGCTTAGGAACCACTTAATGCTGTGGAGCTGAGTGCTACTAACGCTCCGGAGATGAGCATTACAGGAGAGCTCACAGGGGACTCAGTACTCCCAGAGGGAATTGTCAGTGTTACACGGCAGATAACACCATGAACATGAGAGGTCAGGTTGCAGCCACTTTTGCCTTATCTATAGATGTTTGATAAAGATTGCAGAGCAGCCCCTGAATGCCTGGTCAGAGGGGTCAACCTCAGGCAGCATCCCAGTGGGCAACCCTGGACTGGGAATGTGAGCGTGGCGCGGGCACCATGCTACAGTGGCTACAGAAGTGGGAAATGGCTACCACAGAGACGAAATTTATGAGGTAAGGAGAATGCACCTCAGCGCCTGGGAGCCTGCACCTCCCACGTGTGCTCATCGAGGTCTCTCCTGCCCAGAGTACTGCTGAGATGCATGGCCTCCCCCGTGAGATAGAAGTGACAGATGCCAAAATGATGAAACAGTCAATTCAGCAGTCCACTTTCTTTTTATTTCTTTTTCCTTTCTTGTTCCTTTTTAACTGTTATATTTCTGCTTGGTTTATTAATCGTGGAAAGGCCAAAAAGTCTTGTTATTTAATGTAGGAGAAAATTCTATTTAAGCTCACAGGTCCTCAATCTGTCTTCGAATATGCATTTTCTGGTTGACAAGCAGCCTGGGTCCTGCCTTCTTTAGGTCTCAGACATACAATCAAGGTACAACAACTTGGCAAATACTACCCATCAGCTAGCTGAAGCTGAAGAAATAATATTCACTTTGAGATGATGTGCAAGATACAAGCTCTATGTCAGCAAGAATGAATAAAATTGTTTAAAAATCAGTGTTTACAACATCTGAAAAGCCCAACAGTTACTGTACCTTAACTCATAGTAGCAGTCTATACACACCCGCTTCAGTTTACTCTTCTGTCACCGATTCCCATACCAATATTTCTCATGGCAAAATTTAACACAATACTGAATTAGTAACTAGTATTAACTTGCCATAATGCTGTAGCACTATAAAGCAAATGCATTATTTTAATTTTCTCTTCTAAAATGTATAGATCTTTGAAAGAACAAGTCAAAACTTGTGAAGCGTCTTTGACTTGATGCACAGATTCCTGTGGGAGATTGTCAGCATCCTCACCACTTAAACACTCCCAAGCATCGGTAGAAAAGCCACTGATTTACCTAAAGTGTGTAGCCTTTCTATGCAGGTTTTATGGTGGTACAGGGTGATGCTGTCAAAAGCAGTGCCTCAAAGAGGAATTTCTTCAGATTTGGAAATAAAATGAGAATTTATTCAAATCTGAGGTGTTAAATAGAAGAAAATTACTTCATGGTGGGCCAGTAACTAAGCTTGATGAATTCTATGTCCTCCAGAATAGTAACTCACAAAGGCAAACACTCATGAAATAAAGTTATCTAGTAAAATCTCTTACATCACTTTAGGCAAAACTCACAAGAACTACAATAGATAAAACCCTGTCAATAACCCTGTAAATGTTACTGTTTCATATTTCTATAAAACATTTCTCATTTTGTTTGGAAGTGACTCGGTGTAGCTCATTGCCAGATTTCCTGTTTCTCTCAGAACAAGGCAGGCACGGTCTGACCATAAAAATCCATGAACCTGAAATCATTGCTGCAACTAAATCCTCAAAACTCGAGCCTAAAAAAACAGGGTAGAGCTAATCTAGCTTCTGTTGTCTAATGATTGTACCCATTCTGTCGTTTACAGATTCGTCAGTGTAGCAGTTACTCACCTTTCAGGCTGTCTACCTTCCTAAAACCTTTCCAAGACAAGCCATTGGACTATCTGGAGGCCATTAGTAAAGTTATTCTCAGCAAAGAGAAGCTCACTCTGATTAGCAGGGAGCTGAAATACTCATCTCATTACAATTCACCATTACGTTGTAGAAGACTTTTTTCAAAGCTGAAAATAGTGCATGATATTTACAACAGCAACCTTGAATTGAGGGGCTGGTCCTCAGAGAGAAGCTTTTGTTCCAAATTACATTTAAAATGATGATGATTATCATGTGCTGTGTTACAATAAATGCAATTATTCTGCCATTTCTATCAAAAATATTACATGGGAAAGAAAAGAAATGCTAAGCTGAAGCTGGCTCGTGATCCTGTATTACACCTTAATGCTGTACAGCTGATACATCTGCCGCATCAGAAAGTTTCGGCACGTTGCCTGAACTTGTGCACTGTGGTTATGGTGACAGAATAAATAGCACACGTAAAATCTGATAGAACTGCAGCCTATCCCTGTTGCCATTACTGTTGCTTCAAGAGCCCTAAACAGCTTTCTATTCCAGCTTTTGATTATTCTCCACAAATTGAATGCAGCACAGTACACGAATGGCTGGCTTCGAACAAATAATCTGCACATGCAGTTTGACAAGTGTGTCATGTTTAGCTTACTTAAAGGTCTGAAACAACTACTAACACTCAAAGTATTTTCACGTATACGGGTTTTAAGACCCAAACCACAAATGCTTTATCTTTGCCAATTCAGGCATGAGCTGTATGTTTCTGTATGTGCACTCATATATCTGTAAAGAAAAGCACTGCTTTTGGCACTCTCATGCATTTTATTTATGCATTTCTCAGGCTCAGTTTAAGAGGCTGCTTCTCAAACGAGCCACCGTTATCATGCCTTGTGTCCCCCATTGACTTCATTAGGAGCCATGCGGAGAGGATTTCTGAGGGTCCTAAAAATGTCAGATGGGTTATTGAGCATAGAGGAAACCAACCAGTAAAGAAAGCTCCCTGGAACAATCAGGTTTTGATACTAAAATCTTGGAGTACTGCACGTAGTATCTAACACGTTTACAGGTGAAACGTACGTTTTCTAAAGCATATGCATTTCTTCTAGCTCAGTTTTCAGGAACAGCAAAAATCTTCTTGCTTTTCAATGCAACTCTAAAAAATTTCCAGGAAAAGATTGTTCTCCTATGTTAACACATTCAAAACATGATGGACAACATTTTTAAAGTACATATTATCAATTCAATAATGGTATTCATACAGTGAAGATCTTGGGAGCAGCTGTGATTAAAAAATTTTGCCAAAATCTGCAGGCAGAACCTTTGTTTGCAAGAGCTCCAGGGGACACTACTGAAAATTAAAACCTTTCTGTGCTTCCAAACATACTTTAATTGCGATCTTAAAATATTTATGAAAGCGGATTCTTTGTGCTTTGCCACAACCACACCAAAACGTTCTCTCTTTGAAGGCCTGCAAGCAAGCCATGTGCACACCGTGAGTTTGGACAGTGGAAAGGAGCATTCAAGGAAGATAAAGCAATACCTCAGGAGAAACAAAGAGGAAGAAAGCAGAGTTTCCTAGTCAAACGCTCCAACAACAGGGGCCTCCTGCCACCGTTACCCACCTCTGTAGGTCAGGTTTTATGCTACTACCTGTCTCTTTTATGCTTGCCCTGTAAAATCAGTGTCAGTCGCAAGGGATTCATGAAGTCTTTGACTCTTCTCCTTTTTAAAGGTCAGGGCTCCAGTTTTTAATTGGAAAATCAAAAGGCGGATGAGCCTGATGGTGAACATTGCTGCCTTTATTATGTGCCTTAGGAGGCTGAAGGACAGGCCAAATACGTGAGGGCTTCTTAAGGAAGCCTGGGTCCAGGGGAGGAGGGGTGGTGGTGGCTACGCAAACTTACGCAGTTTCTTGGAAAAACAAGGCATTGCTTGAGCCTACAGCGAATATATGTTTCATTCAGTTTTTCCAAAGCTCTCACGTACACACATGCTTGCCATCTATTTAATCTCTATGCATCATGTTCAGACCAGAATTTGCGGGGCACAGGGGAGGTGTCCATTGGTTTATTTTGCCAAAGCCAGGCTTAGCATCCTCCACTGAATACATATCCACATCTCTCACGCCTTCCCTACTTGCTTCTCCAATCTCTCCACTAAAGTGCTCTGCTTTAGTAAACTTTCGCCGTTCAAAGTACTTCTCTAGTTTATGGCCCACATTTCTTTTAAACTGTCATTGCTATCTTCAGTCTGAAAAATGCTAGATGCTAAGCCTTGTTCTAAGTACTGTCTTAATATGTTCAATTCATGATAACTGTCTCCAAAGTTATTGTATGATATGTTGTTCACTGTATCTGCTGTTTCTTACATAATGTTCTGAATTGAAATATTAAGAAGTATTAGAACCAAGGCTTAGCTCTAGCATTTTTCAGCTGCCTTTCTCTCTATATCAGATCATATGCATCACAATGTTTTCCATATAATTTTTTATCTAGATTTATAGAAGATGCCATTAAAAATTTCCCTTATAAAAAAATATCGAGGTTCTATATTCTATAAGAAGCCTGTGTAACATCCACCAGTAATATTTTTTGGTTCTACTTCTTTGCTGAGCACATATATTTGAATGCAATGCTATATGAAGACTTGAGTGACCCTTAACTTCCAGAAACAATTAGGTAGTGTTCTATTTCTTACTGAAGTCTCTTTTCATTTCCTTCAAAGACTGCAGTGCTTTATAGCTAGCAATCCTTTCTGCTCTTCTTATTTTCATTTTATACATTTTAATTCATTCATGAAATTTCTTCCGAAGGAGGTAAATTACCACTAATATAGAAAAAAATCCCAACTCATTGTGTGCAGATGAAAGACCTTGTTACATACCTACACCCTGATTTAGACTAATGGTGATCTAATTTTAGGATTTTCTATTTTATTCAACACTGTAACATTCTGCCTGACCCTTTCTCTAATGCCTTAGTGTTTTGCCTGCACTGAATGACTTCTGAGAGTTGAGGAGATATATCACCATTTCCTCTGATGGTTATTTAAAAGAGATTATGCTTTTATTGCCTATTCCCATCACAGGAATCACAGCACTCCTTACCTTTTGCTATGTCTATTCCATTTTCATTTAACTCAAGATGCTTCTTATTTCCCATTTTTCAGCAAGCTGTTAAGATATTTGTTAGCAGTAACACCTATCTTGGTTCACCTTCTGATTTCATGAGAGAAGAAAAAATACGCCTTCTGTCACAAAGATCTTCCCTGAAAAGAAAGTTTTGTATTTATGGATTGCTTATAACCTCCTTGCATGTCTCCATTTATTGGTCTACAACCAGGGAATAATAATGCTTACCCAGGGCTTAATTACCTATTATTGGAAACATATTCAAGACAATTGGGGAAAACTTGCCTTAAAACTCTTCCTCCTCTTCTATTTTTTTTGCCAGGCACCTATGTGCCCTCTCTTAGCTAATTTCTTGCTGGCCTTAAAGTGGTTTTTTATTGTATTCCTTCTCCTACTGAAGTAAAGCCTAAGTGTCTGAATAGCCTTGGTAGACACATCTTTGTTCATCCAGTGCAATGGTGCTTCATTGTACAGCGTTATTTTTCAGAACTTCTGAGAATTCTCCTTTTACTAGAAGTAGGGTAAATAAATTGTCTCATTAAAACAAGGTCCTGTGACTATAAAGTCCCCAGGTCTCTCAGGGCAACCTCTCTGCCCCCTCTCTGACAGATCTTTCCCCTTCCACCCTACTTGATGAAACATTACCACTGAGATCATTACCCACCAGTACTTCATGTACTTGACAGGTAGATTA
This sequence comes from Neomorphus geoffroyi, assembly GCA_033558235.1. Taxonomy (NCBI): domain Eukaryota; kingdom Metazoa; phylum Chordata; class Aves; order Cuculiformes; family Neomorphidae; genus Neomorphus; species Neomorphus geoffroyi. The sequence goes on along the minus strand of JAUMJM010000045.1, from coordinate 5,913,105 downwards.
CTCCAAGCCCCATGGCTCGTGGGACACAGCCTGACCAAGACTGTCCCAAAACAAAGGCACGCTCTGGGTGTCAGTGATTCACGTTATCCTTCCCAGTGACAAAGGGTGCTGGGGACATTGCTAAGCACAAGCAGGAGTGCATTAGAGAAGCAGAGCAGAAAGCAAGAGGATTATCCAGCACACAGAGGCAGCGCACGCCATCCTGAGTTAAGCTACCTGGCTCTTCTGCATGGCACCTCTCTCGTCCTCCCCATGTACTCCCAATCTGCTTTCACTTTTTGTTTTAAGTCCATAGAAAACACGGGCTCTGCAAGACAAAACCTGTCCTTCTTGCTCTGCAAAGGACCTCGTAACCCTCTGTCTTACGTCAAGGTGAAGGAGTCAGAAGTCTCATACACATCTGCGTATGGTAATATTAGGACTTACTTTGTCACTGTTGTGTGGGAACACCCCATACTGTGGATGCCAAGGTTGGAAATCAGCTACCACCTGAGAGCCCTTCCCAACACCCCACTCGCAGCCCCACTGCCCCGCACCCCAGCGAGGTGCTGGCAGCCGCGTGGGGCTGGCCACACTCACAGCACACAGAGGCAGTAGACTCCTGGGATGGTCTCACTGTCCCGGAGCAGGTAGCTGCCATCCATGCCTGCTGCCAGCAGCAGCTTCTCTCCAGCCTCACGGGTGATGCCCCCGTGGTAGACGGGCAGCGCGTCCATGCCGGGGCCGTCTCCCACTGCAGGCAGCTCTCCCTGCACACCTTGCTGCCTCCGACTGCTCCTCAGCCGTGTGCTCCCCTCAGCATCTTTGTCTCGGTGGCAGATGTAAACAGGATGTGTTCACACTTCTGAAGCCTCCGCACAGGGCGAGACGGCACTGAGGGAAGAGTGAGGAACGAGCACACCTTTTGTGTCGTCTTTTTTTCCTTTGCCCCTTTTTGTCTTCCTTTTTTGCAGGCTGTGACATCCTCACAGCATCACAGTTCATGTACAGAGGTGTCATTTCACAGCCCACCCTCGCCCATGCGGCTTCCCACATGGGACGAGATGTGAGGAAGTGCACGACGGCTGCAGGGCCGATGGCCACCCTGCGTCATGGGATGCCAGGACCATGGCACCATTATCAGCGGCTGCCACCAGGTGCTTGTCTCCTCTGGTGTTAACCTAAGGGGGGAAAAACGAGGGCAAAGCAGGACCCCAAAGGTCGTCTGCAAAGCGGAGATTATTTTTTAACCTCTTATTTTTTAAATCCCCAGAAGTAAGAAACTACAGGGAACAAGATGACCTGCCAGATCACTTGCCTCAGGCCACGGGTGCTGAGCCCGGCCCCTGGCTGATTTACCTCATGAGTGGTTATTTTCAGTCTTTGGTGGTGTTTAATCACTGTTAATGACAGAAGTGCTCATTATTTCTTCTGGGAGGCAGACAACAGCCTCAGAGCAGGTAAGGAGACCCCTCACATCCTTTCTGACACCATCGGTGCCACGTGTGATGCATGAGTGGGCAGAAACATGTCTGAAAAAGCCATTTCTCTCACCTGTTGTGGCCACAGACACCTTCTCAGCACGCCTGTTACTTAAGAGCTCCTATATGCACATGCTTGCAGATAAGTCTGTTTGCAAACAAGTTGAAAACGTGCTTTGATACCCCCATAAACATTTCCACCTATGGAAAAACTGAGCATGTTTCCTGGCTCTGACTGGCACCGCACAGCAGTGACGAGGCACTGCTGCCCGTACGACCATGGCCACCAGGTCTGCCTCTGCGGGCTGCAGTGAGCCCAGGGCTGAATTCATCCCTGGTGCGAGGCCACCACACTGAAGAGCTGTGTTCTCACACCTGGGTGTCTGAGTAATAATTCACTAAAACACAGCAATAAGTACAGGTTGTGCGTATGATTGATTCGTTTTAAATTGAGTTTGCTAGCAGAACAGTGCAGAATGAAATCATCTCATCCAGGTGTTCACAGAACACAATGTCCTCGTTGAAGTTAAGGATGGGTGAAAAAATAGCACTCTAGATACACACATTTCAGGAACAAAAATTAAAAATCACTGAAAATATGGGTTGCTCTTCTTAAGTTTCAATCAATCAAAATGTTTTCTCTTGATTGTTTCACAGTGAATGACTTTCAATTCTGACCTTTAGTATAGTTTTTCCTTGAAAATGCTTTAGCTTTCCCCTTTGAGGGATGGGTGTTTCTGACCAGTGAGTCACAGGGTAGCTCCCACGGGACGCACTGCACCAAAGCCACTGACAGCAAAGCTGCAGCTTTCAGCAGCACCATGAGCCTCTTGCCTTGCAGAGACACCTCAGCGAGCAGCTGCCTCCCTGCCTGGCACCTGAGGGGCTGAAAAAGATGCAGAAAACCTCAGCTGAAGGGGGACTGAAAATTTCCACTGCTGTGTTTATGACTTTTCTATATTGTTACACTGGTGTTCATTACCCCATTTACGTGAACCTTGGGACTCAGCTATCCTGCTCGGTTTTTTAAAGCAGTTGTTAAAGTATTTGCACAAAAAGGTAGAGCTGCTGCCTGCTACAAATGTGATTAATGTGGATAGTGACAACATGTAAGAAAAGCACCATCCCCTCATAAAGCTGCTGCCTATTTCTTCTCCTTTTCCAAACTACCTGTACTCTTGGGGATTTCATCTAACTCACCTATTTCTTCACCCATTCTCAATAATAATAGCTGATTTCAGAAAAAAAGCACATGTGTGTAGTTAGCTGGAGAGGAAAAATAATCAGAATCATGCAATTCTGCAGATATCATTGCCCCACTCATCAGATTTCAACTAAAGCTTAGGTAGAACATCATGAAACTTCTGACTATGAGGTGCTCTTTTAATAGTGGAGTCACCACCTGACCAGTCCAGCCTGCATACTAAAGAGCTGTAAACACCCAATTTTGCTTTTGCACATAAGGAACTGACAAAATTCCAGCTATTGAACCCTGAAATGTGGGTTTCCATACAAATCCCCACTGACATGGGGATACACAGCTTTCAAGTAGCAATGGAAATGCAGGACTTTGGAACAAGGGACACTGAGTAAACATTGAAGAACCAAGCAGGATAAACCAAACCACAGGACACAGGTGCTTCCTGGGTTGAGAAGAAGAAATCCATGAAACTGCTAGCACAGCCCTGCTCCACTTCTCCGAGGCTGGGTAAATCCTCCCTTCTACCAAACAAGTCATCTTCACTGCAGCTTTGCACTACTGGCATCCAGACAGGCTCACACCAGCTGTTCCGTGGTTTATCCATTTAGTCTTAGACATCTGGAGTGTTGTTAGCTGTCCTGTTTTGTACTGCTGCATATGAACAGTGGGGCTGAGAAGGCAAATTACAAGATTGAGCAGCAGGCTCAGGGAAGTAGGAGAAACTACACAGAACAATTCTCAAAGGTGTGTTATTCTCGTTTGGACTTAGTCCCCATTGCCTTTCACTGAAAATAGTGATTTCTTTAAGCACCCTGAGCCTGTAAGATGCTGGACAGTTCTCTTGTTTGGTTTGGAGAGTATCCAGCATACTCTGGACACCACAGTCTTGTGCCTTCCCTAAATCAGGCCGGATAGCAGTCCCTGTAGTACTCTATAAAAAATTTATCTAAAAAATACATGAAGGAAAGGAAGCACTTAAAAGTGCTCTGAAATATTTGGTCATGAAAAACAGGCTTAGAATGATAGGCCTGCAAAGACTTCTTGGGTCATCAAGACTACTTCCCTGCTATCTTAGCCAAACACATCATACAATCCCTTTCAGAAAGTCATTATACTCAGTCTTAAAAGTAGCTTGGGGTTTTTGTTGCTGTTTCCTCTCTTCTTATTGGAAAGCAATTGCAGAACATCACTATTCTGTTGTTTGGAAACCTGCTTCCAATTTCCATCCTAAATTTATTCATGACCAATTTATACTCATTTGTTCTTGTGCCAGTGTTGTCCTTTACTTTAAATAGATGTTTTCTCTTCCTGGATCTTATGCCCAGGAAGCATTTATAGCAGCCTCCCTCAGCCTTCATTTTACCTCACTTCTCTCACATTCAAGGCTCCCCTTTCCCATGGTCACTCTAACCGTCTTTTTCGGACGCTTCCCAGAAGTGAAGTGAAACATTTGTGAACAGCACACAATATCCTGGCTGATTCCTGACACATGCTGCATACACTGTTACCAGCATTGCATCACCCTAATGAAAACACCTTCATTGTATGTTCTCTGTCTTTCCCCTCCTTATTCTTTTCTTACCTATGGGCAGGCAGGTGGAGTAGAAACCTGGCTAAATAAGAACCAAATGCATGAAATTGCACTCAAATCCTTCTGAATTTCATCCATTTTATCCTATCCTGGTCCTCAAGGTCATTCATTTCTTCCTAAATGAGAGTTTTATTTGTCTCAGCAGTGACAGTATCTCCCTCCCTTATGCCACTGGTAAATTCCATTAGTACACGCTTGTTTTTTATGAGATCGTCGTTAATAAAAAATGTTAAATAATATCAGGCCCAAGACTGATGCATGGGAAAACTCTGTCTTCCCTCAGTACTAATCTCCTACTAGTACTACTCACTTTCTTATTCACTTCTCAATTTCTGTACTAATCTCCTGTTGTAGGTAATAATTTCCCACATGGCACTGTACCAAATGCTGTACTTAAGTTTAGATAATTAGCCCTAAGCACTTCCTTTGTCTAGAAAAATCAATTATGATGATATTTCAGGAACCGGAACTTGTAGAAGTACCTGAGAAGTGGAGGTAGGGGAGTCAAAATGAAATTACCTTCAGTTTTTTGAACACCTGCAAAGAACTGGGCTGATTTTCATTTTCAGATGAGCTGCTTCATTCATCCCTAGCGATGACATTTTCATACATTGTTGAATTTTATAACAATTCTGAATATTGTAACACTAATGCAAGAGCATCATTAAAATTCTCAGATATTGTTATTTGACTGAAAATAAGAATGACCTTCAGGACCTCTATGAAATTATTGCCACTGCAGAGCTGTCATAGGTAGGCCTTGTATAAAGGGCTATAAAGCAAGATAAAAACTAAAATACTTGTATTGGTAGTTTTGCTGGTACAGCAGTATTATCATAAATGCCATCCCTATAGAAGCTTCAAAATCAGCAGCTATTGCAATGTTCTTGAGAAAATATTTAACTGGCAAAATGCCACATTAAAACACAGCTAACTTTAAATATGATTTTCATTATTTCGTGTCACTTTCATTTTTAGTGTAATCTAACAAAATACTCAGAACAACTGTGTAGAATTGTAGCTGCAGACGGAGACCTACTATTCACATAAGAAAGCAATGCTGAGATTCAGTGAAACATTGGCTGTTCTACAGAGTACCTGCAGAGTACCCATTAGCAAGTTTCCTAATGGAGCTGAAATGAAAGAGGGTGGAAAAAGTAGGATACAATTAGAAAATGTGTAATTAGCTGTAAGGGTCTGAGTATCAATACAGAAGGAGAATTTTTGATTTAAAGTTCATGGATTAGCACATATTTATACAGCCTGTGTTAGTCATTATAGTCTATGTATGTTGCTTGGTGAAAAAAAAAAAAGGAAGATAATGGAAGATTATTATAATAAATAAAGTTTGGATGCAGGTGCAGATTCCAGGTTTACATTCCAGTATACATATGTTGTTCAGATCTCGTTCACTTTGAGAAAGGTCAACATGGAGGAATGGACTGTCACAGACCTGCTCAAATGTTTGGTCAGTTGTGAGGGAAGCTCCAGGCTTTGCTCCCTTCAAACTATACAAATAGCCCAGGGAAAATCTCCTTACCTCAGACTCTGAAGTCCTCAGGTGACACATTAGCTACTGGGACGATTTCTATTCTCAGAACTTGAGAAAAAAAACTTTCTCATCACCTGGAAATCGGATGTTTGGTGCCATCGTTCAGAGTCGATTCTGGGGGAGGACTGAGAATACAAAAGGTTATGGACCTTTATGAATGAAACTCTCTAGACTCATCAACATTTGCCTTCTGAGCACAGGTAGATACACACATACCAGAAATGACGACATTTCGCTGAACTTTAACAATATTATTTCCTCTGTGTGGTCTCACTGCTTACCTGTGCAGTTGTTTTGAATGCTTTGTGAGTGAGATAACACTAAAATTGAAAGCTACATAATATGGTGAAATTCATATTAAAAGTTATCTGTATTTTAATGCGGTTTCTTTTACCGGTTAATATTCGCGATTCTTTCTCCAGAAGCATTGCAACAGCTGGTTATTTTGCAGGTGCATGTGCATTACTAAGCAGAGATGCCATTTGAGATAATGTCAGCATAAGCAAAACTCAGAAGAATCTTGCACTTTTTTATTTTCTGCTATCACTCTTTCAACTCTTTCCCGTAAAATCTGGCAATGTACAGGTAGTCATAAGCATTAGGCACCCAGTTGCTTTGGGGACCAGACCTTGATGTCTTTGTGATTCAACTGAATCACCTTCAAAGTCAACAGGGCTAAATCACTAAATATAAGGACACTCTCAGGGTAGAGTGAGTGTCCATTGGAGTTCTTCCTGGATACATGACCGTGCAAGCAAGTCTGGAGTCGAATATAAGCTTTAGAAACTAGACTTCCACACAAGACTCACAGAGTAGTTAAAGTTGGTTTGCTGGCATCCCATTCGAGTTCCTAACAGATATATATCTAAATTATAACAGCACCATGTGATTAGGTATAAATAAGGGCCTTCGTTCCGGAGGGGAACAAAGTTTGTCAATTCTGAGCCATATGCAATTGCGTGTCTAATCTCTGCCTGCAATTATTTCAAATGCACATCCAGATGATAGCATTTATATTCATTCTAAGATTCATTGAGTTTAAGGCCAGAAGGGATCATTATACCATCTGGCCTGACCTCCTGGATATCACAGGCCATTACATTTCCCCAATTACCTCTATATTGAGCCCTGTAACATGTGTTTGACTGAAGTATAACTATTTTTGACTAAAGCTTAGCTCCCAGAAAGGCATCTAGTCTTGATCTGAAGCCATCGACAGGAGAAAATCCGCTACTTTGTGGGTATATTGTGCCAATGGTTAATCACACATACTATTAAAAATGTAGGTCATGTTTCTAATTTGAATTTGTCTGGCTCCAAATCCCATCCACTGGATCTCATTATACTTTTCAGTTAAGTCAAAAAGCCCTTTGCTACCCATTATTTTTTCCCTGTGTAAGTGTTTATTCTCTGGAGTCGTCATGTCTCAAATATTTTATTTTATTTTTTCTAATAGGTTTCATCGAAGTCTGAAATCTCACAGGAAAAAGTGTTTTCTCCAGCCCTTCTTGTCTGTGCATTTTTATTTTACCTGATATCTATTTCAGCAGTGCCCAGCCCCTTCTCATGGTGTCAACAATGCACACAAGGAGCATAGGGGTCTCCGCTGCCCTGGAAGTGCATCCTGAACTGCTTTCCTGTTACGAACCTCTGGTCTATAACAAAGTCTCTCCTTCCCAGAACACAGCTGCAGGATCAGGCAAACTACACGCGCTGAAGTTTCATAAATACAGAATTCAGTATGTACGCTTGATCCTAATGGAAATAGTTTATTTTATAATCCACGTTTCTTTTATGACTGTGCTCACCTCGTCATCCTACACAGTCAAGTTATGGTGCTGCACAAACTGCTTCACCTGAAACCAAACATTGCTCATGGCAAAGTAAAAGTGCTCTGTGCTGCACTTTCCAGCTTTCAGCTTGAGTTTCTAATATTCTGAGAGGCCAATCCTAAGCCTACCTGTAACAGCACAAAGGCAAACCATACAGATAGATTTTTTTTTTAATTTTTAGGTTTTAGGTGTTTTATTAACCAAGTTTGAAGAACATGTGAGAGTAAATAGTTCAGTACAGCCCTGCATGTATTCTCTTGTTGCACTAAGGGGAAACTTTTCACTTTGTAAATTGCTAAATTTATAAAATTTATGCATAAATCTAATTCATAAATAAAATTCATAAATCTAATTCACAAATTCATAAAATCTATTGTGGTGATGTATTGGTCTCAGTACAGAAAAATACACACACTTCGATTCTCAGTATTTTGTATAGAGAGCACACTGGTGGTCGAGTTCTTTGGGTGTTCCTTTCACATGCTAAGCTGTCAGCAAAATAGATACTATCTCAATAATGCAAAAAGAACATATTCTGGTTATACTGCTTGTTCTTTGACAGTTTTGCCTTAGTATTTTAGGCCCAGTTTGCTTTTCTGACCTACATCACAGACTTCAGCAACAAAAAAAATTACATTTCTATCCTTAAAAAAAACCCAGAACTGAAGGCGTGTGTGTGTATGCACTCACATATGCACGTTCAATTTCTTTTTTAATTCTGACAGATACTGAAAAATGCCCTCATTAAGCTTTACCTTTTCCCATTGGTGAAAGATTGCAATAGCGTTACTTTGCTCCAGCCCAGGAAAGAAAACTTACAGTGGACTCAATGCTAGGCTGTACCATCAGATCATAAGCTGCACTGATACTGAGCTGCTTGTGCTGTTCTGGCTGAACCCAACAGCAGCGCTGTCCTGCTCGTAGCAAAAGCAAGAGCAGGTGAAAGTCCTCTCAGCAGACAACAGGAAGTGTGTGCTTTTGGAGAGCAGCGATCTTTAAGCAAGGACTACCCAGCATTCGACTTCTGGTTAGACCCTTCCCGCACTGCACAGCGCGTGGCACAGATTAGCAGAACCCTGCAGCTCTGGCATCTCCAAGCAGCACAGTGAAGGTCTGTGTGTGGACTAGACACTCATCCTTTTCATTTCACTATTGATTGCAGACTAAATCAAATACAATGAGAGCAAAGAGCAAATGAAATTGAGTCAGCCAAGACAAGAACATTTGTATGCCAAGAGAGGCTCTTTCTCCTCATATCACTGTCATGGCTCTGTGCAGTTAAGGCCATTCCCTAAGGCAGATGTAGTTTTCTCAAAGGTTAGAGGCTAAGCAGATGAAGTTTGGGTGATGCAGGGGATCCACATAACTCTAGGTCACTGCTTTCACTCCATACCAGATGGGTACCCTCTAAGAGCCAGCACTCTCACACAAGTGCTTGCAGAGAACCATTTCCCCCTTGGCTGGCACGCATTGGCAGCCCTGTGGCTGCGAAGCCGTGTCCCAAGCATGGTTGAACCCTCCAAGTCAAGGTCAAGGTAAGCCAAAAGGACAAGATGAGGAAGACCGCATGCGGTGACTTGCTATTCTATTTTAAAATAAATAAAAATGCCTCATGCACCAAGACACAAATTCTGTAAGGCTGAAAGGAAAGCCTTTTTCTTTACCTTTGCCTCTCTTCATGAGTCTCTTGGTCCACGGGTTACGCTCAAGTTGAGTTGGCAATGGCCAGTGGGGAGCAGGAAAAACTTAAGGCACCAAAGATGTCATCATCTCTAGTGTCAAAGGGGAACTTTATTTGGAGCTAAATCTTGCCGCTTAACTTGGCATAACATACCTATGAAAGGGTACTAGCAGGGCTACATGGAATGGTTCCCAAGTCCTGGACAGAGTGCAGGGCCCCTCAGGAGGCTGTTGCCCCTGGGTATGGGCTCCTAAAAATGCAACTTCTTGAATCAAAAACCAACTATACAGTACTTCACTCTGGAGTCTTGTTTTATTTATATGTAGTCATCATGGTTCCCGTGAGGATGGTGCGTGAGCACCCTGATGGTGTTTGGGGACAGCATCCTCATCCTGACCTCCTTGTCTCGGTGAGATCAGGCTCCTCTCTCCCACTCACTTCACGTCTGCAGGCGCCATCCTTTTCTGAGTGAATTGTCCTCTAAAACACAACTGAAAAAAACCCCCTCGCTTCTAGTGGTACAAAGAATATGCGTATGAAGAAATCAGAGTTAGATACATTTTTGCCCAGTGCTCATCACAAATCCCCTTACAACCAAAAATGTTAGCTGTGTCTTAACAATTTGCATTCAGGCTTTCCAACCTGTAGTTCAAAAAATTTAAGCATTGAGCCATTAAGATTTAATTGCTTTTTATTTTCTCTGTGGAAGATTTTACTATGAACTATTCATAAGCACGCTCAGGGCTGTCCAAAAAAAAAGACATTAGGGCTTTGCTTACAGAGGAATGCGCTCAGGAATATTCTCAGGGACGGGGTTGCAGCGACCTGCTCACCAGGGAGATTCCAGCCTACTGGGCAGGAGCAAAGAACTGGCAACGGCAGTGGGACACTCAGGGACCACACTGGTGCCCAGTGAGGAAACAGTGACAGTCCTTTGCTTCTCAGACCTTAACAAGCACATTAATTTTTGCTGCTAAATGCAGGGGTTTGCCTTCAATTTACTGCTCTTGTTTAACAGCTAAAACAGGCAGAAATCTCCTGCCTGAGATTTTTTTCCTATCTCGGAGAGCTCTTCATCAAATATGAGAGGTTTTTACCCCACTGAGATATTGAAGTTCAAATTTTAATGCAATATACAATTCTTATTTTATTTTCATTTAATTACTTTTCACATAAATATTTCATTAAATACTTGCCTTTTTGTGTTTTTAAAACATCTTTGTTGTTCTTTCTGCCCTAAAATGATGGAACTATTGTTCCACCTATCAGTTCTAATAGACAGTAGAATAATTCTGGCATATTTTAGAGCATCATTTTTTTTCATAACTTTTCCAAAATTTCCTCAAAATATGAGAGATGTAAACCTAACTTCTCTAATCTATGATAGCATGCATACACTGTAACTGAAAACAACTGAGAAATTACCAAGTGAAAAAAGGAGAACCAAATAAAAGTACAAGAAATTAGATAATTCTAGATAGTATGTTTCATTTAACAGAAAAAGACGACAGTAACCAAAAAAAAAAGTAGAAAATCAACAACGTATGCTTTGATTGAGCCATGTCCAGGTTACAAGCCAGTGGACGTGTTCCCCATCTTCCAGGCATTTCATTGTCCCCCTTTGAATGAGTCATGTCTTTCTTTTGTAAGAAAGTGTAAATGCCCCCTATTTGACTAAGGTCAAAGCAGAAATAATATAATCACAGGCATGAAACCCCTTCCAGTCCAGTGTCTGTAACGCACTCATCTGCCTTAACCTTCAAGAAGAAAGGACCAGTGCTTAAAAATGTCCTCATGTTCCTAATTAGTCACAAAAAGGTGAAAGTAACTTTTATGGAGAAGAGATTATGTGCTTTCTTTACATGTGTTTTAATGTCACTCTTCACTTCCAATGGCAAAGGTACGTAGGGACAAAATATTTATAGCACCACCATTAAAAAAAGTATCATAATCCATTTGTTCTACACAGTTGGTGCTCTATTAATGAGCTATATTCACTGCTGCCTTGGTTGAGGGAAATCTAATAACATGAAACTAGATCACTAATTTTTGACCTCTTCTCAGTTTCCTTCAAGGGGTAAAGAGCTGTTTTACTGGGATCTTTATAAATTACATTCACTGCAAATTATACAGTAAAACTCATTCAGAAGTTTATTTCTTTATAGAGAAATTGTTAAACTACCTAAGCCTAGAGCAGCATCAGGAACAATGCAATGAGCTTTTACTACTGCAATCCAGATCACCTGTTAGTAGATATCACTATTTCTGCAGAAAATAGCACCCACTAGTATATAATCCATCTTTTTACCACCCAGAGGTAAAATTTGTTTCCTTCATTTCAGCTCATTTTCCCTGTTAGCACAAACTCTACTTTTCCTCTGTCTCCCCCTCTCTGAACATTACCTCCCACACCTTCGCTGTGTTGTCCTCAGCTTCAAAGAAACAGAAAGCTCCAGACAGCTATAAGAAATTAAGTCAGCCCTCCAGTAATAGCTCCTGGTCTACCCGAGGGGCTGGCATTAGTGTGTTTTCTCACTGTATTTAGCTTCCCTGGCACTTCCTTCATGATAGGAAATGTGTCCCCTTCCACTGTGATACACAAAGTCTGACACAAAAAAAAACCCCAAGATTAACCCTATAGCTCAGAAACCAAGAGGAGGAGGGGAGAGACAAGGAGATGGTTATAGAGCATGGTCTATGCTGTCACAGCGAGACAAGGCTCAGCTCAATCACTTCAACTCAGTACAAGTGAATGCATGTTCAAATATAGGCTTTTTCTTACCCTTCGTTGGAAAATGTTGATGTTCAAGGGTGAACAGCAAGTTATCACCAAGTTTCCTGTGAAACTGAAGAAATCCACGACAGAAACTTTTCAGTTATTGACTGAGGCTTGTGGTGAAGATCCCAAAGATCAAGTCAGTGCTCAACAGAACCCATTTTTTGTCAGTAGAAGATGTGAAAGCAGAAACAACAGAGAACCTCTAGAGTCTTTCAGAAAATGACCTGTGGGATTGCTTTGAACACTGACAGCATCATATGTGTCTGTGTGTCAATTCAAAAAGGAACTATTTTGAAAATAACTATAGCTGATTTCCTTTCAATTTGTTAAATAAAAAGAGCTACAGGCATTCTCTTGGGGCTTTTTTTGTGTCAGACCTTGTACTGCAGTCAGGCTGAGCCAGCACAGATGCAGGACAGGGTAAGCAGAGCTGAGGCACTGTTGTTTTCTCTAATCCTACCCATTTATCAAAGCACTTTTAAGGTCCCTGTCCAAGCTCTGTCTAGGCACTACAGGCAATTAAAGGCTGGCTCTATGGAGAACAATTTAATTTTACAAGAGAACAAGCAGAACATCAGTATTTCTAATGGATTAAAACAACCAACCTAGCCCACGCCCCTCACTTTCCTGAATATGTTTTGTCCAGTTAGACAAAGCAGAGAACAAAATTGCATCCAGGTCAATGGATGGAGACTGCTGTATCACTTTGAATCACAGAAGGAATGCACTTAGGGAAAAACTGTTCTTAGAAATGTATGGTTATCAAATAGTTTCATATCCCTCCATGTAAGATGTAATATAAGTCTTATATATACATTTCTAAATAACTTGTGCCTCGTAGACAAATGTCAGTCATCACACAGCACTCATTTCCAGCTTACATTTGTGGAATGCAAGCCTATGACATTTTCAGTTTGCAACAGATACTTCAGAGTCACAAGCTCAGCCTGATTTTACAGCCCGATCTGTAATGATTGCCCAGCAAACTACGTCATTTTATGTGAAGACGACAAAATTTTGTTCACTATCAAATGACTTTATGTCACAGTCAAACCACAACGCTTTATAATCTTATTTAAACTACTTTTTTGTTTCATTTCTTCATCCTCTCCTCAAATAAGAGGTCTTTTGTCCTCTTTTTGTGCAGGTCTTTTCTAAAGATGAAATTATACACAATGCTGCAGCTCAAATACATACAACTCATCTGCTCCGGCTGCTGAGAGACGCTCTGGCTGCAATATCTTCTTGATTGCCTTGGCAGGACACGCAAGAAGAAAAGACCTAAGGTTCCAGATCAATTACCAAAGATTCAATAGCGGCCCAATTATTATCCAAAAACTGGAAAGGTCAATAGCCCCACCCTAAACATGGGGCTTTTTTCTTGAAGCAGCGGTTTGGGACATAATTTGCTGACTATCATAACCACAATGTTATTTAAATTGAGTTCCTTCTCAATGTAATTTACTACCAAAGTTTATTGAGCTTATTTTAACATCATAGAAGGAGATTAAAAATTAAACTATCATTTTAACTATTTTTATAAAGGTTACATTAGTACATTTCATTTCTTTATTGCTTTACTGAATGTCAAGGTGCAGAGCACTCAGCGAAGCCTGACGGTGACTAACAGATATAAAGGTCATGTCGTGTATGTTTGCTTCAAAAGTTCAACCTTTGTTTTCCCTAGAAGATTATTCATACGTTGCTGCGTACAACAAAAATTACTAAAAGAAAAAGTCACCCACACCTAGAGCACCAGAGACACTACAGGAAATTCTGACATGGGGAACCCTGCTGGTCTGCAGGGCTCTTTCACCATTTTAATTTCAGTGGTGGTTTGAACTCACATGCAAAGCCACCCAAATGGAGCGATATGATCATGCAGCGAGGAGCTTCGCTGCCGCTGGCTGAGCGCGTTCCTGTTCCTGTTGCGGCTGAAGCGTGAGGAGTTTGTCAGTGCTCCTTTTGATCTCCAGAGCTCTGGAATCCTTTTGAGGGCCAGAGCAATAATAAATATTAATATGCAAATTAACTACTAACAATAATAAAATACACAACATAATAGGTAAAAACAGCAATAAATTCACACTAAAAAAGAGCGTCTGCCCTATTCTTGCCCCAAGCACCCACACACATCTCTTCTTTGTCATTAGTGTAGCTTAAGATAATAATTTTTACAGGAATTTAATATATGCATCATCAGTTGAAAATATTTTTGTCTGCTTCAAAAGAGAAGATTTGACATAGCAGGGTTTAAATTGAATTAAGAAATTAAGTATTTGGTTAACAAGGCACTTGACTTTTATTACGGATGAGTATATCACTGTTATTACTGCTTTAATCTTCTCAAGGTTTTTTCAGGAGCATCTCTGAAGTCATTAGTACTCGGGGAGGTTTTAAAATTCAGCATGTGAGTAGAAGCAGGACAGGGGGCTCATTTCTGACAGGACAGGGAAGGAAGTGTTACGTGGTGATTCCACAGCCAGCTCGGGTTCCCCTGAAGCAGTGGCAGCACTGAGGCTGTCGAGTTTCCCTCCGGAGGCTCTGCTGTGAGCCGTGCGTGCCAAGCTACTCGTGCTTGCACTGAGGCATTGCGAGGGCTGACATGGGGCTTCAGCTGAAGGAAGAAGTCGTCTGCAATGGCTGTAGAAACAAGTCTTCTGCCAAGAGAAAGATCATAGCCAACGTGGGAAGGGAAACTCCATCCTCCTCCTTTTCTCCACTATTTCTGCTCTCCCTCCCCACTGAGTCCTGCGATTTTGAGCCCTCTGCCCCACCACGGGTAGCTGAGGTATCAGGACTGTCCTGCAGCTCCTACCCCTTTGACACTCACCTGCACAAGGCACAAGGGTGATTGAATGCAGGCAACACTCCTGCAGACCCCGAGAGCAGATGGGGCATCACTGCCAGCCGGCTGCCCTTTGCACGGGGCACTAAGACCCTCAGAGCAACATCATGTGCTTGCAACACCTTGAGAAACTGGAACAATATCCAGCAAGATGCCACCTATGCAGATCTTCCCAAGCCTTGGCTTTAAACAAAACAAAAGCTTTAATGGTAGTGTTCATGCCATGAGAGCTGCACGGGGGTGAGACATGCTGGGGCTCCTGGTAGAGTGAGCTTTTTGGTCACTTCTTCTCTTGCACCATCACCGCAGGTGTAATGGAGAACAGAAACCAAGGGAATTACTTGCAGCTGGCTGAGAACAGAATTCAGCAAGGCATAAAGCCTGGCACTGCAGGGCCAGGCAGCATTTTGGCTGCGCACTGTAACCGTCTGTCCATTTGCCACCATGTGCACTGAGTGGCCCCCAGGAAGCAGCTACCACACCTTACTTTTTACATGGTGCGGTTTACATTAGTTTATTTTTAATTCTGTTGCTGTGAGGTTTGACACAAGTAAAAAGATGATCAACTGAAATAACAAAGTGTTGCACTTCTACACCATGAGGAGGTGAAGAGCTTGGGCCCTGTGAAAACCAGAGTGTCGCAACCTTTCAGCGATTCTGCAGAAGATGGCACAGGACCATCTCTGCATGCATCGAGCCTTGCTTTCAACTAAACCAAAACTTTTCAGCTAAATCAAACTCTTGTCATTTGAAACAGGAGTTTTCTCCACTGAGAGGAAGCCTATTATTCTATATTTCTTATGATGCCATATTTTTGGTCACCTCCTTTCAATACATGGCTTATCTTCCTGTTTTCCCTGCTTCATCTTTTATGTAAGCTTTCTAGGGCCCTGGACATACCTGCACAATATCAGATCCAACGGCCTGGTACTCTTTAATGTTGTTAAAGTTGAGAAGTTTATTCTCAATTTGAAAACCCAAGTACATCAAGATAATTTTTGAGAAGCCTCCCATTTTGAATTTCAAATATATAAAAGTCCTGTCAGGGAAAGTCCACAGGCCTCAGAAATTCACAAGCCGAAAAGCTAGAATTCAGTAGGTGCTTTTTCTCCTGTGCAATTTGTTCTTCATTACAACAATGCAAAACACTAGAAATAAAAATGAAGAATTAAAATTAGACTCTGGTTAGCAAGGGGGATATAACCTAATATCAGCCACTATTATACTTCCGTACGCTGCTTAATGAATCAATGCTGGCAGGAAAAGCGATTGCTGGAGCCTGAGGCACTTAATAGCAGCGTGTAACATAACATGCATTTCCCTTTAGGTGTCACTCTAAAAAGTTATGTACAATTTCTAGTCCTAATGTAATGAGAGTGGAGAGTGATGCTGTCAAGATGAGAAATTTTGACAACACGATGTGAAGCTGCACACAGGCAGCCAGTCCGTTAGGTATCTGGGCAAGCTATCCCAGTGCAGTGCTGGGAGCAGGATGGGCATCCCAAGGCTGCATGTCTGACAGTGAGGGCAGGAGTGTCCTCCCCACCGTGGGCACTGCCAGAGACCCACCGCCACCACCAGCTGAAGAGATGTCAGACAGCTTTGAAAATGAGCATGTGAGCTGCTCGCACAAGACATAACTGAACGTGTGCAAGCATCAGCTGCTCCCATCTGAGCCTACACAGGCTGGAAGGAAAAAGAGAACACACGTTAATAAAATACAATACATCTCCTGGTTAGCAGAGAAGCTGCAGGTGCTGCACGACACAATTAACAGCATCCACTCGAAAAAACCATAATATGTACCACAACTCACATATTTCTCCCAACCTGGCGCTTTCGACTTTCCTTTGGTCTCCACCTGGCAGGTTCTCCCATACAAATTCAAGACCCTGTGGATGCTGTGATCACCTCTGAGATGCCATTGTTCATCCCCATCCGTGGCTGCCTCCTGTATGCCTGGGTGTGCTCTCCAAAGCATCCGCATTGGTATGTGCAGCCTGTAATCAGCAGCAAAATACTTTAGGATTCATTTCAGTGAAGGATGTAAGGCTTCAATTGTATTGTATTGTCTAGTAATTAATACTAAGAAGAGATCCTGCACAGTCTAACAATAGCTATAAAATTGCTTCAGCTACATGGGATGCAGAGAGAATAAATGACATGGTACAACCATCATTATTATTTTTGCTTTTTTTACTTTCTTCTCTGCGAAATCTTGTAGCATCCCTCATGAACTTCTTTCCTTCCAAAATGACTTCTTGGCAGAAAATGGAACTAAATGTCTAAATGGGACACCGCATCATTTCAGAATGAGTCAAGGTCAGCCAGTTCATTTTTTAAGTACACACCGCTAGCTGCTCCCTGCTAGCCAGGGAGAAGCTACCTGCACTGATCAGTCTGCCAGATGCAATTTCTGTGCAAAGAAGGAAAACGATCAGGAGCAAATGGGAGAGCGAAGCACAATAGAAATAGTGAGTGACCTGGTGTTGCAGGTGGATCAGGTTTAAAGACTAATTTCTTACGAGTTGCAGTGAGAGAATATTATTAATATTATGATGGGCAAGGAGCATTGCCCCACCACAAATCTCCTGCACTCTTTCAAATATCAGTTCCACAGCCACTGGTCTGTGTCCTTTGACAATGAGCCAGTTTCTACAATTAATAACGCATCCCTGCCCAATCAACAGAATGATCTGTCCTTGCCCCTAGGTACTAATCATGTGTCAAGGCAATTAATCGCAGCGATGTACTATGTGAGGAAGGTTGCCCTTAATGTAAAATGTGGCAGTTTTTCTGAAGGGCCCAAGGCAATGATCATCTGAATATCCTCCCTTACAGTAACATTACCCTCTATAAACGAGAGAGGAGAACTTAGTCAACACAAGACCTAAAACTAAACCTCCTTCTGGGTTCAAACCCACGAGATCCGGAGCACCCTGCCGCCTCCCACTGAACAGGATCATGTTCTTCAGCAAAGGTTATAACTTTCCACTCAGATTGGATCAGAAGTCTCTGGATGGGTGAATTTAAAAGCTGATTACTGCAATGAATTGTTAAGATTTTTTTTTTTCTAACTGGCATTTTCCTTGCAGAAGCCTGTACCAGGAAAGCCTTGCCATTGATTTTCACAGTTGTGTGATCAGGTGCCCCATTAGACACCACCTCACTGAGCATGTAATTAGGTGCAGATGAGGGGAGCTAGTGGGGAGCCTGAGGACACAGACTCTGGGCATAAAAAGTTTCACTTTGTCTTCTCTTCCTCTTCTTTCACAAAGAGAAAGGGGAAAATCAGATGGGTATACCCGAGGAGGGCAGAGCTATCTCCAGCGATCCTCTCCCTGCTTCAATCTCTCAACATCTGCTTCTGGTACTGCTTTGTACCACACATTGTGGCTGGGGACACTCCTTCTTCAAGTGAGGGTGTCAGTTTTTTCTGGTCGCAATTAGACAAGGAGTACCCACAGCCCCCTTGTCCCTTCTGCCACTGGGGCTACCTGGTTGTTGGCAGGATCCCTCCTTCTGGGTGGGAAGCAGCCCCGGCAACAAGAACCGCGGCAGAGGGCTTGGTGACAGGGGAGCTGCCATATCACCACCGCCTCACCTTGTATTTTGATTTTTCACTTTGACTCATTGCTCCCAGTCATCGTTGTCATCAATAATAAGAGCTGCTGGGGCACATTTTACAAATGCGTGTGCTTAATCATCTTGATATGAGAGGAGCCTCGTAGATAAGAAGGGCTGTTATCTCTATTTCACAGAGACAACAAGAACCCTCCAGGGCTGCTCAAGATGACTGCAGCTGCACAAGGCTCCATCAGCAGCGTGCAGACACACGTTTGTGCAAAACTGCGGGGAGAAAAGCCCTACCAGTGCTGCAAGGGTTAGACTTAACCTTACATGCCTCTCTGGGACCTGCTGGTCACACCAAGCCCTTCCACTACTGCAGACTCAGGATAAGCTTTCCTCACTTTTCATACCTCTCCTTGCCTCAGCCTCACCATCAAAGGACACAGGTGGCCTTCCTGACTCCTTTGGTACGTGGTACTGCAAGCCAGAACCTGCCTGGAAAGTGTTGCTCTCTTCCTCGTCCCACCGTGAAAGGCCACCCGTCCCCTAGTCGTCGGTTTCTTTCACATACAACAAATTGCACTCATAATGGAAGAGCCCAGGCAGAATTCCCCTGAGAGTTTGAAATGACATTTTTCAGGATCCGACAATAAAACACCACTCGTGTTCTGCCTCTCATCTGTTCCCCCTTTCAGTCAAGCTTTCACCCCGTGCATTAGAGAAATGAGTCATCTTTACAAGCTCTCATGCACTCACATTCTCAGTACCTTGTCTTAATCTTCAGGTTTTCACTATTACCTGAAATATATGCTCCTTAATCTCTAATATTACTTTATGGGGAAAAAACACTAAAAAATAAATCACAGATATAATGAGAATTTTCCAAAGACTCCAATACTAAAATGCACTCCTATAATAACACAGGGGAATCTCCATGCTCAGTATTAAAGGGATAATTTTTCAGTGTATCTCTAGTTTCACAGACACACATAGCTCTTCATTTTAACCTGCAAATGACTCCATAGATTAACACAGAGACAAAACTCAATCAAGCATGTCTGTCATTGTGATTATGGCCTGGCTGTAAAGCAATATCACAGAATGGGAGAGGACCATGATATACCTACCATAGCTTAAAAGCCTTCCTCATTGCACCAGATTTACATAACTTTATTCCGTGCTCTAGATTAAAGGTTAAAAAAAATCATATTAGCCTATAGGGATGGGAAATGAGCAAAGCATTGACAGTGAATGTAGTTCATCATTTGAATTAGGTTTCGTACCTGCAGAATTCCTTACTTCCTATTTGATAACAGCTTGCGGCTTGCACAGATCCAGTGATGGTAAGGGACTATTTGTGTAATTTTATCTTCTATCAAATAAAAAAATGAAAGTAAGTTGGAAAGACTGAATTAGAGACCCCAATATTTCATTCTGACTCAGATTCTAGAGTTGAATGAGGAAAATGCAGCCCTTAACTCTCTTGTGAAAATACACCAAGATCCATGCACTTCACCTGGAGATCTTTCAGAATGACTTTATCACGTCTTCAAAAATCCCCCACCGTGGCAGTTCCAAAGCTGTAGCTATCAATGCAGGTTGCCATGTCCAACCATTTTCAAATTCTGACATGCCTTGAATCCTAAATCTGACTTAGAATTTTTTCAAGCATTTTCTGACAGTTTAAGCTAGAAACTTTAACTTTTTAAATAAAACTTCAAATTCTTATTCTTACGAAAACACTAAATGATGTGAGAGCTGACCTATCAGTCATCCTGGTTCTGGCATGAGAATTGATGTTTATTTTGCTGGCAAATGTAGCAGGTGTGTGAAACTCCTGCAAGCGCTGCAGAGCCCATGCAGCTGTAGGAAGCAAAACGCTCCTTTAGCCACAAGAACCTGCCCTAGCTCCTTGCTGCAGAGCTGCTGGGTTTGGGCTGCTTCGGCCCAAGCGGAGCATGAATGGGCGATGCTGCACCATGTTTCAGAAAGAAAAAGAAAACTGGGGCACGAGTCATGGGAGGAGTCTCTCCACACTGGCAAACTGAACATTTTCCTTTGAAAATCCCCAAATAGGCAGCCCTGATTCGGTCAAACCAATGCAGCTGAGGGGACTGTAGAGACTTTTGAAAAGCTGACCACATTTTATAAAGGATGACTTAATCCTGCCATTTTCAGACAGAAAACCACAGCAATTCTTGGCACTGCGCAGCTTGTTTCCATGAAGGCAAGGGAAAAAAACAGGGCCAGGGCTGCCAGCGCTGCCACTCCAGCTCAGGAGTGCTGCTTTTTGTCCCTTATTACGAAAACTCATTTTTGCCCTCTTCAATACAAGATGGAAATTTGACGCTGTTTCATTTTACCTTTTTCCAGATTCTGCAAGGCTGAAGCTGAGCTCCCTTGAATGACTCTGATGCTGAAACATGTACATAAGTACTTTGCTGAATCAGGCCCTCTTAAAGTATAAGGAGGAAGATATTCAAGCTTTCTAATCCAGCAGCACAGCAGGGAAACTGCTTGTCTCTGCGTGATTGTGTAATTGCTTTTCAAAGAGAGAAGTGAGTTTCTCTATCCACGTAGCGCTGATAAACCTCAGAAGTCACTTTGGTCTCCTAGCCTAACTTTTAAGATTATTTGTTATGGATAAAAGGAAAGACACTTCTATTTCCATAGCTGACAAGCTTTGCTTCAGGGCATGCATTTATTTTCCATGCTGTTGATCTCTTCCTCCCTGTATCAGGCTAATTCATCAGATTAATAAAGGACGATTTAGCTTCCTGCAGGGCGTTATTGATCTCTCAGGGAAAGAGGCAGTTGTTTGCTATGCCACCATTCCCCGGAGCAAAGGGGATGATTTTTAAATATTTCTAATGTTTGAAGGCTGCAGCTGGCTCTCAGCAAGGAGTGATGGAGGAAAAAGTGCAGCGGCAGAAGGGAAATGCAACATGTATTGTCCTGATCCCTGTTTCCCTGCCTGTTTCTGTATTCATCAGTGTGTCCAGAGCACACAAAGCCACAATGAGGAAGTGGGAGTGAGCAGCTCA
This sequence comes from Neomorphus geoffroyi, assembly GCA_033558235.1. Classification (NCBI taxonomy): domain Eukaryota; kingdom Metazoa; phylum Chordata; class Aves; order Cuculiformes; family Neomorphidae; genus Neomorphus; species Neomorphus geoffroyi. The sequence continues at coordinate 5,891,547 of JAUMJM010000045.1, read as the reverse complement.
CGCCAGCACCGGGTTTAGAGAGACAAAGGTCATCTGGGCTGAGCTGTCACACACTTAATCCACCAGCACTGGGGATTATTTGAAACATGCAACATAGTTCATAGAAGGGACCCCAGCAATCAGCTCCTGCAACACCCCAGCCAGGTCACTCCTCGCTCCAAGCCCTGCGGTGGCGGATTGTCCCCACCAGCACTTGTTGTGCTGTGCGATGCCTGCCCCCGCTCTCTGGCACAGCCCTCTTTGCTCTGCGTCTCCCCACTTTGGGCTGCCGGCCGCAGGATCTTCTCCTACCTCTGACAACATTTACCAAAACTCTGTTTCTGTGCACATCTTCAGAGCTTTGGGACCTCATCAAGGTTGGGTGCCCGGAGCAAGGCCCAGGGCATCAGCTCTGCCAAGCCCCTGGCACAGCACCCAGCCAGCCCCATGGTGAGCCAGGCACGATGGCAGCTGCACGGCTCCTTCCCTCTGTGCCAGGCAGAAACAGCAACGCACGATGCTCTCCCGCCTCCTCTCAGGGCCTTCCACAGCAGCAGAGGTTTTCCTCAGAGTCCAGAAGTAGACATGTTTCAGAAATATTCACGTGTCATCCAACACAGGAACAACAGCACCTCCTGCCCAGTGCTGCAATTACCCTCTTTATCCCACCAAAATTGTTTCTATACCTTCAGGCTACAGTGCTGGATGAGGAGCTTTAATTCACTGTAATCTCTCAGTCATTTTCTGGCTCCCTGCTTGTCTGGGCAGAAATCCCTGCCCTGCAAACACAGCTTGGCTCCTGGCTTCCAGGATGAAGGGCTTGATGTTTGACCTCACTTAAAAACAAACACTGTTTATTCGTGCCAACTACAAAGCCCAAATGCTCAGCCCCAGTGACTTACTACCTCATTCTTCACCTTTCTTCTGGTTTAATGTTCCATTTTCCCCCCAACACTACTGACAGACATGTTAAATTGTGAAAGAGCATGACCTGAGCCCCACCTGAGGAGTGCAGACAGAAGCTCGCTTGCTCCCCCGTTTGCAGCTGTGTTGTGAGGCTTGTAAACCTTCTGCCTTGAAATCCACTCACTATGTACTGCATTAATTTTATATAATTCTAATTCCCTAATCAATAGCTTTGAAAAATAAAATATCTCTGTAAATTACAACAACATTATTACCTTTAACAATCTAATTTGCAATCTCATTAAAAAGATATCAGGTTCTTTCTGTAAGCCTACAGTGATGGACTAACTCTCCATCCTTCATTAGTCATACCCTTGCACGCACTGTTACATATTTGTCTAGGACTGGTGTCAAGCTGGGCTGTTCCCAGCTGGTTTTCAAATCCTGGCACAGCAGCAGCTTGCTTTCATCGCCGCCCAACCGTGACAACCCAAGCACCACCGAAAATCTGCCTGACCAGTTGAGAGAGCTGCGGGGCCAGTCCTGCTGACCAGCCCCCTGGTGATGCCGATGCAGAGCATGCAGCAGCACCCGGTGCTGTGCCACACGTGCGGGGTCACCGTGGGACTCCCCCTCCCGCCGTGTGACATCACCGGAAACTCTTCCCCAAACATGACGTGTTTATTGAATGTTTCTGCACGCATGGAGTGCCTTTTCTACATTATCAATGGCTTTTCTGCAGAGTTTACCTGGTACCTGACCAAATAAACGGCTTTTCTTCCCAATATGTTCTGAAAATTAGTGAGCTCTGCTTGCACTATTTTCCTTCCCAAATGAAAGGAAAACCTATTTCTCAAATACCGAAGAATTTTGGAGCCAGAATTAGACAAGGAAATGTTTCAAAAGAAGGGATCACGGACCGGTTTCTCCCAGCAGCGAGGGCTTTCCAGCAATCTGTGCACTTAAGCTGTATGATTAAAGACTGGACCCACTCTGTGAAGCTCCCTGTGTCTGACCACTGCCTGCATCCCTGGTTCAGGCACGTTTCTCATCATTGTCCCTTAACCCTGCAGTTTCCAGCCTCACTTAATAAAGCTATGTTTATCTGGCTTTTGGCATGACAGATAAAATAAAGCTATGCCAAATTTCAGACCATAAATCCCAGTAAGTAGGTTGGATGGGCCTAGATTAAAAAGGAAAATAACTGCAGAGAACTTATGTGAGGGGGAAAAATGAAGGGTCTTAAAATTGATTTGCTGACAGGGTAGACATTGATGTCATCCTTCTGTAAGTGGGTTATGATTGTTCTCACAAATGCACAATTATATGCAAATATATCCATCACGTCCTGCTGCTTCCAGTTTTATCTGTCTTTTTCCTAGTCTTTTTTTTTTCCCGTCCCCCAGGAGTCTCCCAGAAGCTGATGAGAAGTGTTTGTCCCATGTACAAAGCCAGGGACAAAGAGAGTGAAAAGGGAAATATCCTGCACTATACCTTGCCTGACAAGTACAAGTTTCCTGATGGTTTATGTCTGTATCATGAGATGCAGGGTTTCATTTCTGCCCTTGAAAAATAGATCAAAGACCATTGCCAGTATACCTTCTCCCTTCACAGTTTTTCACTGGTTTTGAAAAATATGGAGAGTTTATAGTCATGCAGTGTCCCCCCCCTGTGGTGACAACCGTGCTGAACCAGGTGGTTTGGAGCAAGCAGGACTCACCAGGACTGTCAAAAACTCTTCCCCAAACCCAGAGCAATTTGTTGCATGAAAACCAGCAACACTCTCCTACTGAAAGGAAACTGTGAGGTGGGGTTTTTTCCCCAACTCACACCTACATGTTATTTGTAGGGTCCCCAAAACAAGGTTGTGGGCAAGCTGAACCTCATTTCAAAAATCAGGGGGATTGTGTGCAGAGGTCAATCTGACAGTGTGTGGCCAGCGAGGCAGCGGAGAGCCTCGGCGAGGGACTGCGAGCCCTGTGCCAGGCTGCTCTCCCACGCGGAGGGATTTTTGCCCAGTGGGGTGGGTGCGAGGTGGGGGCCGGGGCTGGCCCATGCCTTGCAGGGCGGCTGGAGCTTGGGCTGCCTCCAGGCAATGTGCGAGTGGCTCTGTGGGAAGCAGCTGCTGCTCCTAATTAAATAGCATAGATCCATTCCTGCTCATCAGTCTGACGGCAGTAAGCCCTTCTCCTGCCTCGGGTGCTGGAATTAATGCTGCTGTGAGAGAACATAAATTGCAGCTTGGAAATGGCAGATCAGGTGTACACTTACTGCCATTAAAAGGCTTTAAATTGGTTTAGAATTGAAAGAGAAAAAAAAATCTACCATAAAAGATCCAGATATGGCTGTAAAGGGCTGAATGCAAATGACAGAGTGAAGCTGAAATCAACATGAAGTTGCATTTGTACTTTGCAACGCGCACCCACAACGTTGGCCCTTAGCAAGGGACACAGAGGCTGGCTTTGCTTAGCAGCCATGTTTGAAAACAGCATCAAATTAAGAAACCCGGCTTTGAAATACTGGATGTGTCTTAAACAACTTTAAGCCTGGTTTTGTAGTGTAAGATCAAAGCATTTGCAGCCTTAAGACAGGATCAATCAGCAGAAGTGTTGGACACTCTCCACCCAGAAGGATCTAAGATCTGTGATGTTAGCAATTATTAATACATAAGTAACTTGTTACATGACAGCAAAGTGAATGTACCACATCCATATTTATATATAAATGTACAGAAATATATATATTAGTTCTGAGAGCTGCAATAATATTTAATAAAGGAATGACCAACTGTTCTGAAGAATCTAAAGTTCAGACTACACTGAGAATGTTTTTGTATCAAAGCCACCAAATAGTCATTAGGTAAAAATCTATAAATAATTTTGACTTAAAAGTCAGAACCCAGAAAGCCCATCTTCCAGTGCAGCCTGAGACAGCCAAACATGGGTGTGCCATCCCATCCCAGCTCAGCTCCCTCTTGCTGCTCACGGCGGTGGCTTAGGTGGAAGCAGGGCAAGCATTTATGCCCAGGGGGATCCAGAGCCTGACAGCAAGGGGTATCTCCAAAGATGGGGAGAGAAGAAACCGAATCATCTTTGGTAGGAATAAATAATCAACTCTGGGTGCCTCACACCTGTTATAAACACCAGCTCACCATCTGAGGGGTGACGGACCAGTCCAATCTCCTCAGTCATCCAAAGGAGAGCTGTATCTTTCACTGTGTTTTTACCCAATCTGTCTGGGAGACCAACTTTTTTTTACTATTTTGCATTTTGTGAACCTTTAAACATCTTCCAGCAGAAGAATAGATGAGCTCACAGGGAATACAAACCACATGACCATTGCTTTGCTCCTCTACATATCTTTCATGGAAGGGTGGGAAGACAAGACAGCACGGCGACTTTCAGCAAGAGGATGATGGAAATCTGGAACAAGGTGCTGAAAGCCACTGACTCTTTCTGCTGTCATGGAGAAACAGAAGAAGGGTCTCTTGGCCCCTCAGCATTTTGGGTCAGTGCTGGGGATCCTTTTCATGTGGTGGCTTCTCTCCAGCCTAGCCAAGGACACCCTTCCTTCCCCAGCAGGGCATTAGCAAACACCTAATGCTGCAAGGCACATCCTAGGGAGGATGGGGTTCCTGGCAGAGGCCTTGGGGACCACTGCAGGCATAGCTGTATTTTGATACATCAACAGCAAGCAAAAGAGAATGACCAGGGAAAATCCGTGAGACATCAAGGGAGAGAGACGACAACATTACATCCCAGTTCAGCACCCATTTGCTGGACACTGGCGTAACAGAGACTGAATGTTCTCATACAACGTTTTCTTCTGAAACATTAGCTCCAGACAAAGACCTTTCTCTGTATGAATTATGAAGTATTATTTCATGTTTAATTGCATTGATTTGCATTGAAAGCTTTAAACATCAGCCTAATAATTATCTAAAACCGATTTGTCATCCAGAATACAATAAACCATTATCTAGGTTAGTACTTACAAGGAGTTCATTCTCCTGCATCAGAGGACCTGGAAGAAAATAAAAAGAAACATTTAAAATGCTAGAATGTGCATCCAGGTTGCTGCATTTAGGGGGAAAAACTTTGAGAACGATTGCCAATAAAGATGATGGTAGAAAAAAAACTTCAGAGCCAGCAATGGTGTTTATTTATGGAGAAACATCCAGGGGGTGGCACCCGCTGGCACCAAGCTGCCCTGGCTGGACCCATGGGTCACCCTGCTGCCCTCGCAACCATCGCAGGGCTCCCCCACAGGGCAGCTCAACAGAAGTTGTGTCCCAAAATTTTCCTTTCTGGACCTGGAAACCAGCACTGTGTGCAGTGGGTGCGTGGTGGTGGTTTGTGTCGCTGCTGGTGGCATCGAGATGGGCCACCTTTCTGCCTTCTCACTCCCCCTTCCATCATGCACTGACCAAGATGACATTTCAGCTTACAGAGAGAACATCAGCAAATATTTATAATAAGGAAACTTCACACTGCTCCAACACCTGCTGAGAAGGTCTGACCCCAGAGAAGGTCTGACTATTTAAAACCAACACCAAAAAACTGGCTAGAGGCATGGAAAAACCCGGACAAAGCCATTACAGCCTCAGCTCACTCAGACACCAGGACAAGGAGGCAGCAAGGTGAGACATGTTACAGGGAGAGTTGTTGGGCCAGGGTTACCCAACAGGGCTCCCACCCAGCCCAGCTGTACCAGAGGGGGGACAGGCCATGAGTCCCCACAGCCTGGAGAGGAGGTGGAAACGATGTGTGCCCTGAGCCCCCAGAATCCTTGCAGGAGCGAGAAGGATGAAGCAAAGGAGAGCTGTAACAGGATTTGAATATTTTAAACTCCTTTGACAGCCACCCACTGTAGTACATTTTATCTGTGTGAGATCTTGCAGCAGTCGAGCACTTTATAGCTCCTGTCCCGGGGAGCAGACATTATACAGTGCTTAGCTTGCAGCATCGCGTCCGATTTTACTGCCACTGCAAAACCTCCCCGTCACCACTTTCAGCATAATGGTCTCTATTTTGCAGAGTGATCTTGAAACAAACACAGCGGTTTTTAGGGGCAGGATGAAAGCCTGATGTGAGTCACCGTAGTGTTCTCAGGGGTGTTTCCAGGGCTGTCCTCCTCACCAGGTAAAGCCATGTCACAGGGCTGCCAGCTGGATGGGCAGCCCGCGTCCCGTTGCCCCGGGAGCTGCCAGCTTCACCTGCTGGACACACGGGAGTGCTTGGTCAGGGTATAAGGCACATGCCAAGGGTGACAGCCACTGCCCTGGCAACAGCCATCATCACTCTGCGCTGCAGATCGGAGCTCTCAGTTAGACCTTTGTATTGCACTAAGTCGTTGATGCCTTGGGACTTTGATTTTCTTGAGCTGCTCATCTGCCCCACACAGCCCGGCAGAAGGCACCGCTCCCCTGACAGACAGGGAGCAGGGTTCTGCCGCAAAGTAACCGGGTGGAAGCAGCAGCTCAGGAACATCTTGCACGGGGCTGGAGCTTCTTGCCTTCACCACAACATTCGTTCCAGCCTACAGCTCTTCATATAAAGTATCATCAAATAATTTACAGTAGGTGTCAGCTGCAAGCTAGAGCCAAAGAGAAGGTTTATTTAAGATACCATGTGGATTGTTATACAAGATCCTGATGGATTATTCCTATCTGAGAATTTACAGATGCTGCAGGATCATGGCCAACAATTTGGATTAGTTTAGGTTAAACTCAGACTGGGTTGTTTTTTCTCCCTTAGGAAATCTCAGTCTTAGGTCTACAGATTTTTTTAAAGGCAAGATATAGACAAAAACAACTTTTACGCTTTCCAGCAGGCACCTAAAGTGCTTTTTCCATCAATCACCTTTGATATATGGAGGTAGAAGCGTGAGTTACTTCATTAAGAGCACTCACACATAACTGGGTACATTTACATATTAATCAGACAGCTGAGCTGCTAATCTTTCTATCTTATGTGCATCTGTAACCATTAGTCAGAGCTGGAGTGCTGTTAAATACTCCGGGTACCACCGAGTGCTCTAAAATCAAGAGGAGTGCAGGTGACAAGGAAAGACTCATATTTACAGTGCTCCCATAGAGCCAAACACCGTTAGCTCTGCAACGGTAATATTAATACATATATCTAACTCCGGGAGCATTAATCCAGTGAGAACCCTAAGCGAGGCAAAGCACTCCCACTGCTGAAAGACTTCAGCAGTTCCCAGGGAAAAGGCTGGTTCCAGTTCAGTCTTATCCAGCCTCATCCCTGGTGTCTGACTCGCACAGGACACCCTGCACAATGCACGCCTGGGCACCTTGGCACAAGATCCTGGGAGATGCTGTGCTTTGAGGGTCCCCATGGGCAGCAGGCACTAACGCAGCAGCTGATGGGGATTTCAACCAAATGCACTGCGTGCACGCATAGGCTTAGAACAAATTAAAAAGTGCCGGTTTAGGTCTGTGTTTGTGTCCCCCTTCTCCTTTCTTTCTGAAATACTGTTTCGTGAAACTTGTCCCTGTGTAATGATGGCGAGAGTGTCACTGTACACCGTTGCTCCCCTTCCTGCCTCTTACTATCTTTCTTTCTTTTTTATGTTGGAAAAGCTCCTCAAAAAAAAGAAACCCTCTGCCAGTAGTGTGTCAGCTTCAATGGAACAAACATTTCCCCAGCCTCAAACCAGGAGGTGAGGGACCCATTCACACTGTGCAAAGCAGAAGACAAAGCAGCCCTGGTGGCTGCACCACGCTGCCTTTCCCAGGGCCGCACAAAATGCTGCACAGCCCCATCGGACAGTGAGGAACTAGGGTGGAGTTCTAGTTGTTCTATCAAAAGGAATAAGTGGAGAAGCACCTTCCCCCCACTCCGAGCAGCTCACAGCCTCGCCTAGGGGATCCCTGCTTTTCCCCCCAAGGGCAGCGGCTGCCCAACACCTTCACCCTGTACCTGGTGGGGTGAGAGCGCCTGGCCCCACAATTCTCATCGTCCTGAGTCTTTCACAAAGTTCAGCTGGTTTTCTGGACAAGATTTCACCCCTGGGTAAATCAGTGGCAGCAAAAGGGGCTGAAGCCATATGGAAAGTACAATCCAAAGGACTGAGGATGTGGTGGCTCTACAGTTGAGCTGCTGCTCACTGCGGTGCACCCAGCACCCATCTCGGGCACAGGGCAATAGTTGCTTGTTTTCTCCTTTACCTGTTCACCTCCCAGTCCAGGGTCTGCAAATCCACGTCCTCAGCTCCCTGGCTCCCTCCCTCCACCACCTCACACATAGCACCCAACCTGCACTGCAGGGCACGGGGCTTGGAGCGCTGAATTACATTGTGTCCGTGCTCCAAGAACAGACAGCATCACAAGGTTTACAGCTTGGGTGCGAGCAGCCACCACCACGCCACGGCTGGGCACCAGCAGCGGAGGAACTGCCTGGTGAGCAGGGTGCAGCGGCAGCTGGGGCCCATTGGTTATGCACATTCAGCTGCAGAGTAAAACAAAAAACACAAACGTATCATAATTCTCCTTGTCGAGGAAGTGATCTGTGGTATCATTTCCTCTTTGCAAAACCGTCACAGTTTACATTTCCTGGACTTCAATTAAACAAAGGAAAAATAATGTGGGTGGCTGCAGCGTTAACATAGGCTCTGCAGAGCACTCTGACGTTCCCTGCTTTGGGACTTCAAGTTTTTGTTTGCCAGTTTCTCAGGATTAAACAGACAGAAAGGTTAGCCAGGCCCCAAGGAATCTCATGTGCTTTTGTCATGAGACATCACCAGGGTTATCTGCAGCTCTCGGCACTCGATACGACATCAGGCTGGGTTTGCTACCCATTCACAGGCACAGCAACCCGGCTGCACTGGTGACGCAGTCACTCACCCCTCGGGACCACACTCCCTGCTGCCACCCCAGCACCTGTGTCCAAGCAGCCCTGCCCCTCAGACCACCACCACCAAGCTCTGTGCTGTGCTCCCCACCTCCAACCCGTGCGGGCAGGAGGGTGCTGAGGTGTGTGGGGATGCTTTGGAGACCACGAGCCTCAGCACAGGCCCTGTCACCAGTCTGGGCCCATAAACAAGAGGTGTTGCCAATGGGTTTCATTCTTAAAGGAGAGTCCGGATGCCCCATTACAGCCCTACACAACCCATCCCAGCAGCTGCAGATGTTAAGCATTCCTATTCCTCCCCCCGTGGGAACAGGTGGATTTTGGAAACTGCCTGCAACTCACGTTCCTTGTCTGGAGAGGCTGTGCTCAGCAGCGGATCTTTACAGCCAATGGATCTCTCCTCCATCTTTCACCGCTTTTTATAATGTTTTATTGATTGGTTTTGTCAAACTATTTTATCGATTGGAAGTATTTCCGACCTCTGCAGCCTGGACATAAATATTAAAGAGGAGCTGAGGGAACACAGCCTTTATGATGGAGCCTGAATCAGCCTTGAATCCAGCTGGAAAACCAGCCCTGGCCTTAACTGACCTAAACCAAAAAGTGGGAGAAAGAAAACGGGACACACTAACACCATTGTCCATATTTCTGCCTTCCAGAGAGGCACAAGCACAGCAGCCCTGTTCAAGCTGGCTGAAGTAAAGCCTTGGCCATGACTACCCCTGTGGTGGGGATGCTTGACGTGGAGGGGGGTCACAGCCACAACCGCTGCGGCTGGGGGCCCAGCGGGTGCCTGGGCAGCAGGGCAGTATGAGGCCATAGTCAGAAAAAAAATCAATCAACAAACCCAACGCACTCACCCCTGGGAAGGCCAAGGGGAGTTGCTGTGGCACGTGGCACTCGCCCCGTGTCTGACACACCGTGCCCAGCTGCCCTGCCCATCTACTGTCACTTATGTGTGTGGGATGAGGAGGAGGAGGGAAGGCAGCGAGGAGCCAGCACTGGCACCACATGCCCCTCCCAGCGACACCACCCATGTACCACAGTGCCAAATGCTCCAGGAGACACAAGGAACAACCAGGGGGCTTTTGAAGTATGAGAAGCAAGGGCAGCTCTGCCTCAGGACAGCCGAGCATCTCCCCAGCCAGCAGCCAGGGGTGCTCTCACTTGTGACAGCACTAGGTTAACTTGATGAAGAGGGTCGGAGATTTCAGGGGAGAGGCAATCACAGCCAGGGTAGAGAGGAGAAGGCTGTGAGATGGTGGGATGGGTCACATTGGAGATTCTGTGAAGCCAGCTCTGCCCCAACCCAAAGTGTGATGTGTAGCCCCAGAAACAGTGCAGAGCAGCACAACTCACGGGCCCAAGCTCCTCACCCCCTCACACCGAGAGTTTTTCCACCATCGACTATTTTATCCATGGTCTCCCCACAGCCTTCCCTCCTCATTGCCATTCCTCCTTGCCCTGTTGTTCCCCAAACACAGGCAGAGCAGGGCCACGTGCAGCGTGGGGTGCTGGCAGCTCCCAGCCATGCTGGGGGCATGGATGTGGAAACATGGTGAGGTTGCTGTCCGAAACAGCAGCCTGATATATTATCCTTATCACACATCTCACCCCTGCCATTTCCTGCTCTCACTATGACAAATGGATGCTCTACCCACTACAGTGACTGCCTCGCTACCTCCCCCTCCATCACTTGCCTTCCTTGAACATCCCCATGAGTGCCAATGGTGGCTCCATGCTCGCATAGGCACAAAAGGTCCGTGTTGGCTGCCACCCTGGGATGCAGCCCAGGAAAGCCTCACTTCTCTGGCTCAAAATCAAGAGGGGTGCACTCAGGGTGAGACGCGATGCAGCTCACTTTTGGGTCAGGATCACTTATTCTTCGGACCGTTTTTAAAAATGAGACTTACGGTTTGGTTTTGACTTCTTGCATGTGCTTTTTCTAAGAGCGCATGAAAGAGAAACACCACAATGTATGCAACGGGGCAAAACCTCCAGCCCCTGCAACACCAGACCACTAAAAGATGGTCACATTTATCACTTTAATGCAGGGTAGAATCTCTCTGCTCCTTCCAGAGCAGTGACAGTAGACATTACCCTGACATTACCTGATTAAGCCAGAGAGAAGCATGCGTGATGTAAGGACTCTCATTTCTTACACGAACCTTCAACAAATAAATAGAACAGACCATAAAAAGCACATGACCACCCCACTTTCTCATGCAAGCCCCCAGCTAGAGAGTTTTACCTTTGCTGATGCTTAGGTGTTTGGTTTCAGACAGGTTGTTTCCATTGCTTGAGATGAGCTGGCTGCTGCTTTATGCTAACAGCTTATATCGGTATCTGTATAAAATCCAGGTTCACATGAGCAAGTTACTGGGGGTTTACTATGGGGTAAGATATATGCAGTCAGCCACAGGAAATAACTATCTCTTACTCCTATTTGCTTGTCTTGTGGGAAAATAACATAGCTTGTTTCCACTCAGATCCTACAGTGGGGATTTGGTGGCCTTTTCCACCCCACCCCCCCGCTCAAATCCCTCCTTACCTGCAGGAAGGCAAAGATGAGCCCCCTGCTCTTATTGAGAAAACCCCAATTTCCATTTCATCGGCTTATCCAGCCGCAGGGATCAGTGCCCTCCTCCACCTGCCTACGAGCCCCAGCAGCACTCTGAGGGGAAGGAAAGGGACAGCTCTCACCTGTGGGAGAGAAATGAAGTTATTTTTTAATCATTGTTAAGCACAGTTATTTAATGGCTTCCAAAAGCTCCTAAGCTCTGGTCTTACTGCTGCCCCCCAGTCTTCAAATTACATATGTTAAATTGAATTTGCAGTAGCCACTGCTGGGAAGGGAGGATGAAGTTCATTTTTTCCCTTTTTATCAGGAAAGAACATACAGGCAGAAAATGTAGTGGAAAAGCTGGTTGTCCTCTAGGCAGAGGATTTCAAAGATAAGTTACTTCCCCAACCATACGTTGTATAGATCTGATCTTGCAAGTGGCCCCGTAGGGATGCATCCCGCTCCTATGCAGAGCGGTACCAGTACAGGACAAATCAATGCAATGCTACGGCAAACAAAACTCATCTTAACAAACACGTCTTTTAGCCTTGATTGAGCCTCTTGAAATCAATGGAAATATTTCCTTTGCAACATATGTTTGTATCATGCTGATCCCTGTGGCTTGCAAGGTCCTCTCCTTCGGGCTGCACAAAGCCCCCCAGTATTCAACAGCGCAAAGTTGGGGCAGAGCACCCGATGTCGGGTATTGCCTCCAGGGGTGGTAGCAGAGCCACTTCCTTATTCCACCTATCCCATTTATTTATATATACACTGCAACTGTGGGTGCCTGGGTTGCAGGCTCTTTGCTCAAGGCAAATTCTAGACTGTGGATTTTTATAACCTTTTCTCTGTACTATAAGCTAAGTTGAACTCTACTGCATTACTGCGTCACTTCATTACTTTCGTTTAAATAATTAAAACCTAAACAATGCCCCCAAAAGGAGGCTCCTGTCGCCATCTCTAACTTTTAAACAGGGTCAAAACTTCAGGCCCTGACGCAGAGCGCAGGCAAACCAGGCCTTTCCGAAGGCTCACAACCAGCCCAAATGCACCCAGGATTTCCCCAGCAAGCACGCAGGACGTATCTCTGGTGGGATCTCTGCAGGGTTTCAGCAGAGTAAGAGCTGCTTCGTGACATACAGAAAAATGGGATTTTCACCCTTTCTGGAGCCCAGCTGAAGTGGTTTCTGCTCCCAGGGGCATATGGAGCAGGGATGTTTCCACTCTCAGAAGGGTGCTGGCGGGCAGAGGTGCTGCCAAGCACCACAGCCCCATGGGTTCCTCGCCAGCAGCTGGCTGAAGAGAGCAAGAAGCCCACTACGGTCCTAACAGGATGGATATCTAAAGAAAATAAAACCAAAATAAACCACTGAACAATTGCAAAGCCCTGGGCAGGGTTTCCAGGCTCTGTCTCAGCCTGTTCAAAGCCCTTGTGCAGTTTGGGAGGGGGGCGGCATGGGAAGGTGTGGTGGCTCCCTGGCTAGAAGAGCTCCCCAGCTGAGCATCAGCAGCTCCAGCACTACTTTAGTTTCTTTGTTTTGAAAAAAAGCAACCCCAGCAGCAGCTGTGGGCGTTGGGATCACAGAAGCGGGATAAGTGAGGGATGTGGAGCTCTAGGGCAGGTCAGAATGCTTGCAAACACCTTCAGACAGTGAACAGTTTGGGGAAGGATGGCAGAGCTCATGTGCTGTTCTGGGCAGAGGTCTCAGGGTTGCTGCTGCCCTGCCCAGACTCTTCTTACTCCTCCGTGCAAGCTTTGATGGCAGCTGATGTTGCACCGTGCCTAAAATATTTTAACAGCCCGGCCACCCCAAATGTCTTGGCAGGGAACGCGGGGCTTGCAGCACTGCAGATTTATCACACCTCTATTTCCAGGTCATGCTCTAAATATGCTTTTTCCCTGGGAATAGTCCTCAGCATCGCTGAGGCAAAGCCTCTTCCAGCACTTGACCTCGCCTTTTTTGGAGCTGGCCCTTCTGCTTCCCCTCCTGGATTAAAAGCTGGTTCTCCTCAAACACAGCTGTTGAAGGAGCTGGCGGCAGAAGCCCTTCTCTCCATGCAGCGAGTCCATTCCTGTGCTGTGTGGCCCGTGGCAGTCACCCACTGTGAGCTGAAATGAGGTTTAGGCATGTTTCCAAGGCAGAGGGGCCCCTATCGCAGGTCTCCTTGGGGCAATTTTAGCACCTTTCCCAGTGCCAGCAGAGAAAGGAAGCCCATCTGGGGGGACAACAGGACCATCTCAGCACTACCACCCCCATTGCTTTGGGGTTGCAGCTCTCACGTCCTACATGGGCTCCACTCTCTAATCCCAGACACACTGACACAATCCATCTCCAAGTGTCAAAGGAACAAGACAGGGCACGGCAGGGGAGCGGGCAGCAGGTTTTGTGCCTGCTCCTGCTCCTTGCAAACTAACTCAAGGCAGCTCAGCGGGCAGTGCCCTGTGGCACAGGTTCGGCACAGGTTCACCACAGGCTCAGCCTTGGTGCAGCACAGACACCATCACTGCAAAGAGGTGAACATCTCACCTGGGGATGTTTGTGCGTGTGCTGCTTCCTTCCTTGCCCACTGGCTCGACTTTGCAGCGGGCTGGAGTCGAGAAACCCTCCTGTGCCTCTTCCCTCTGGGCCACAGGATACATGGATTTATCACCAAGTAGCACCGAGTGCAGTGTCAGATTTATGCAGCCTGAACCCTTATTTACTCTTCAATTTTGTCACTGCTCACAGACAAACACAAATCACACTCCTTTGCCAACACATTCTCACCGGCAAGGTTGCCTGTGTTCTGTCCACTGGCATTTAACGCTGGAATGCAGCCATACTAGCAGCGAGATATTAAAAATAAATAAACTGGGAAAAAACTAGGAGCCAGCAGCTCCGATTGAAGATGAACATGTATTTGGATTTTCAAAGAGAGAATGCTTTGACTCAAGCACACGAATGACGGATCACATTGATAAGACTGTTCATCTGCTTTGTATTTGAAGTAGATGATGCACTTTTAAAAACCCATCCCCAGGCAAGTGATGGGTCTTTTTGGAAAACTGGCATAAAAGCACCGGACAGACACGAGTCATGTGCCAAGCGATGAAACACAGTAATCACTCACCAAGTGCCATCTTTCACGTCTGGTGCTTTGAACACCGTTTGAAACAGAAATGCAAATATCTGTTTTTCATTTGTGACCCAGCTCAAACTGTCTCTGATCGCAGAGACACAGCGTGGGCAGTTCACCAGAATAAACATTTAGTTAAGCGTCTGAAACGCTGGAGTATCCCATAGGAACAAGGAAACTTCTTCAAAAAGATTCACCCTTTTTTTCCCTCGCCCTGACAGAGCTGCCAGGAAAGGCCATGGAACCTTTCCGCAGGCTTTTCTCACAAATCAGAGGACAGGGGCTTTCCTCGCCAGCTGGCTGTGCCGTCTGCGAGATGGGGGGAGTGCTCACATCCCAGCCCCGAGGCACGAGAAGCAGGACATATGTCTGCAGTGGGCCACGTGGGACAGACAGACGGAAACCCACAGGACGGAACCCAGAGCGGCAGAGTACAGGTGTCAGGAGGCACACGGCAGGGGCTGATCTGCCCTATCGCACCACCGTGCCCCGGGGACAAAACCCTCCAGCCCTCCCCATCTGGAGCCTCCCTTCCACCAACCTGCAGTCCAGTTCTCAAGAAAAACTCAACCCCCTTATTCCGCCTTCCACAGGGCAGGCTGCAAATGTTGCTGCTCATTTTACTAGGGTTTTTTTTTCTTGTTTCCTTGTACCTGAACGAAGCAGCAGCAGCCTCAGCACAGTGGAGTCAAATCCTTTCCCCGACTGCCAGCACGGGGATGGGGGGGCGGGCTGAGGCCCCCGTATCCTGCAGAACAAGTCCCTGGGTTCCTGCTCAGTGCTCTGCGGCACCAAGGAAAGGTCTCATTAACCTCACTGTGAAACAGCAGGTATTACATTATGTGCCTTATTATACTTAATCCAGAAGGATAAAACCATTCATTTAGACATAAGATGGATTCCTTATCTGCTGTTGTGAAACCAGACAGACAAAATCTAGCATTTGGTGCGTGCCGATCTATGACCCGTGCTGCCTGGAGAAAACATCGCAGCTCCCTATCATCAGCCTCCCGGGACTCCTGTATTCCCATACACACTTGCATTTTAAGCAGATCAATAAAACCTGCCAATTCCACAGTGATAGGGTCTCCTCAGCTCTTAGCAGTTCACACAGCTCATTACAGTTTTCAGGAGTTGGCAGAGGCTGAGGCTGCCTACATCTGCGTGGAAAAGGGGACAAGTGGGAACCAAGAGACACTTCAAGGGGGGCCACGAGCCCCTCCTGCTGCAAGCTGTACCCATGGGAAATCTGCAAGCTCCGGATCCACCCAGGTCTCAGCTACCTGCCCACCTGGTTGTGGGATTTGGGCCATCTGCAATCATCGCACCCGGGCACCTCCACGAAACAGCTGCAATGTGTGCAGGGAGGCTCGAACCAGCCTCGCTCACTTGCAGGAGGGGCCGTGCCCGTGGACCCTGCAGTGTCAGCGAAATGCTCAGGGAAGGGCCGAGCGTACACTTAAGGGATCACACAGTGCTCTGGGGCTGCGAGTCTGAAGTGGAACCAGAGCCTGGGGGTATTGGGCGGACAAGATTTTCTCTCACCTGCTGGGGTTTTACAGCCAGTGAGAGAGAGTCCCTCTCATTCATCTGATACAGATGGGATTTTGTGATGGAAGAGCTTCACAAAGCTGGAAGAGACCAACAATAATGAGCGTTACAGCCCTGCTGTTGGGGAAGCTTTCCCAGCCAAAGCGGGTCATCCTCACACAAGGAGGAGATGCCTTTCCTGTCTCCACCTACCTGAGCAGGGCTCCTGCTGTCTCAGCATCAGTGATTCTGCAGACCTTTTTGCCTTCTGCGTAGTTCTGCGACTTCCTCTTACCTTCCACTTCCGTGACTTCAGATTTTCCACTCAACACCTCAGTTTCCTTCAAAGCCCAGATTTCATAGAGCAGCACCAGCACTTTCCTCCTCAATCACATCTCTCTCCACTTGCTGGCAGGTTCATTTTCCTTAACGGCTTCTCTTCTTGGGATATGCACAAGTCCACCTAATTGCCAGACAATCGGCTTGAATGGTTTTAACAAATTTCCTGGGTTTCCCTCCTCTTGATATTTTTAGGTTTTTAAACTGCATCTCATTTTCTCCCTCTTTGGTTCCCATCCCCTCCTCTTCTCCACTTCCAGGTCCACCCTCCAAAAACCAAGAGACACTGTGACCACGCAGCCCAGCTCACAGCTCATCCCATGATCCCACACTTCAGGTCATGTTGTTTTTTTAAGTGGGTGACCTGTATGGCCACGAGTGCTCCCATCTTCATCTCTAAGTCAAACACAGACCTCCACCATGCTGCAGAAAAACGGTAGAAGATGCCCAAAGGTGTCCAAATTAATAAAGCCAATTGGTGAATCTGCTACTGTCCCTTTTCTCTCACCCCCGTTTATTGTCCACCCATCCCGAGGTGGTGCAGCTCTGGCACATCACTGCCTCTGGGCTAGGTAGGCTTCCAGAAGTTGGGAAGGCATTAGCGGGGCTGCAGCATCCCCTCCTGTCCATGGAGGGCACTTGGTGGCACTGCGTGATGCTGCTTTTGTACAGATGTGCCTCTATGTTGTGAAATGAACCCCGAATTTAGAATGTCTGTGTTCCGCTCGGCCGCGAGGCACTGTACTATTCAGATACACGCACGCACACTTGTTCAAGAGGAAGTTTGATTTTAATTTGCACATAAACTTTGAAAAGCTGTAGAAAGTAGTCTTTTGTGATACACGGAAAGAGATGATTAGGAAATGACAATTTAGATGAGAGGCTCCATGTGGCTTCCATCAACCTTGCAGAGAATCAGAGACTTCACCAATGTTGCAAGATAATATAATGATTCCAGCAAATTTGTCCAACAGCTTAGACACCGCTCTGGCACCAGAGAAGATGTCTCTAAGTCCGACACCTGCTCGGCATTCCCCACTGCTCAGCCTTCTGTCAAGCAGTTACAGTGACAGAGGATCCTGTTTTTGCTAAAATTCCACTTTGGAGTGTATCGAGCAGCCGACATCACCTGCTGAGCAAGAACCCAGCCCTCTCCTTGCACGGATCTCCACACGTTCGCAACCACAGTGCCCATGCAGAAATGTCCTACCTGGTGTCAGACAGGGCAGCACCCGACCCAAGGTCCCACCAAGACAGCCTAAGAAACCATTCTCAGGAGACGTGCAAACCCTCACTCCTCCTCTCCAGCACCTCCATCTCTGCTGCAGAACCCTCCCGTGAGAAACTTCCCCGCTTAACAGATGGCATCTCCTAAAACAAGGCAAGCAGAAGCCTCTCCCTGTGACATAACGCGGTGGTGAAAATTCATCTGTACTGAAAGTTTCCAACACAAGCCCTTCCTAGAGCACTACCACTGTCTCGCACATCCTAACGAAGAGGGTAATAAGGAGCACTTTGATAATCCTCCAGCCACCCTCAGAGCGAGGACCCACAGGCAGAGCCTTCCTCTCTCGGGCACAGCAGAGGCTCTCCTATGCTTGGGTTTCCCCCACCGATGAAGGGGACACCCATTCCCCTGCTGCCGTGGCTCACCAGCCTCTTCTGGTCCATCTCTGGTGAGTTGCCCTCCCCTCTCTGTTGTTCACCAGCCCGGATCCACTTCCTCAGTGCCTGCCCCAGGGAGCACACGGATGCTGAGCCGCCACTGAAGAGATGCTGTAAAACATACATCAGGCCTACACAGCCAGCTACGTGAACCGTAAAAAAGAAGCAAAAAAACCTGATTCATCCAAGGTTTTATGATCATTTCTTGAGAAAGAAGAGGGGTTTGCTCCCACTTCCTCTAGCATTTCTTTTTATCACTGTAACGATGCCTCCCTGATTAGAAGAGCGTGCAGAGTTTTAGCCTGGCTTAAAACAAATCCATCCACAGCACCAAGGAGACTCTGACTACCACAAAGAGGATGGAGACAGAGACACTCATTATTTAGTGGGAAGTGTATCAAATTTGATAGATCTTAAATTCCTTTTTAAATGACACTGACTGGTCCTAATTGGTGCAGGAGCTGGCATTACCTAGGGCCTGACACCAGCTCAGGAACTGAATGCAAAAATCAAACAAATTCCAGTTTTAAATTATTCAACTTTTAAATAAACATGGGAGGGGGACTGTCTTTCACTATGCCAAGAACATGTTTGACCATCAACTATACAAATGTTTAATGAGTCAAGAAACTACAACAACTTCAAGAGAAGAAAGGTAATAAGAAAGTCAAGGACAGCACTTTGGACAGGCTGCCAATTTCATATCCATGGCTGGAAAGAATGAAGTTAACTGCTGTTAATGAAATGATATACATGTATACCTTACAACATCACCTAATATTGTGGCAGTAGCTTTGTGGTTTCTCATGTTACCACTTCACAGTGCCAACAGCCTCAAGGTGCCACTGTCGGGACCAAGGTGATGGATGGACGCTGGTGGTGAGGGAAGGCGCTCCCCCACAACCACCACACTGCAAAGCACTGACCTGACTGCCAAGTCGCGCAACCACGAAGTGGGGGGAACAACAACAAACAGTATTTTCCAGGCTGAAAAAAACTCATAGCCATGACTAATTCAGAAGAGAGACCTAAAGAAAAAGGAAGCTGGATGAAAACAACACGGGAAGCTGGATGAAAACATCATGGGAAGCTGGATGACTGGCTCCTGTGGAACGTCCATCCCAAATTTCTGCTGAATACACTCAGACCTTTGAACTCCTTTTTCTTTCTAGATGGAGGGCCACTGAGAGGTGCTGATGCACATTTTTTTTTCCCTGATGATTCAGAAAGAAGCACATCCCAAACCACAACTAGAGATCACTTCACTGTGCTGAGGACCTCCTGTTTTAAATAAGTATTACCTTGAGAAGGGCCTTTCAGGACAAATGGGGATGAGAAAGTGGTCCCTGTGACGAAAACGGATAAAACAGCTTAAAGTGCATTCAAACCCCACTGATCAATAGTTACGTGAGCTATAAGGACCTGAAAGAAGCCCAAACATTGCCCCAGAAGGCATTATGGTCAGTGCTGAACCCATATTGTGGTTCGAGCCTCTTAAGGGAGCCCTTCTGGTGGCCATGCACCTCTTGAAAACCAGCACAACGATCACGCTACAGGAACAATCACTTTACGCTGCAGACCACAGGCGTCTATCAGGCTACTGGAGGATCTGAGGGGAGATAAAGAGTTTCTTCACATTGTAATGCACCACCACTTTCACTCCTGCACTATTCTGGGTCCTAGAATAAATTTAGCCACATTTACACTGCACTTAATCCTGAACGAAAAGTATTCTCTTCCTCACATTTCTGGCCAAACAAGAGAAAGATGAAGTCTTCTCCACAGGAGCTGAACATCACTTACCTGACCTTTTCTCCAGTGGCAAGTACAGCAGTCTTCACCACAGTGACGCTCCAGCACTTAAAACATATTTTCCATTACACATCTAAACCAGAGCATCTGTAAATCTCATCCTGACAGTACTGAGAAGTACAATTTGTTCTCAAATTTCTCAGCCACTAAAACCATGTAAACATCTCACGTTTTACCTTTCTATTCTGTTGGCTCCTTTATTTCTATTAGAGGCTCCTGCAATTTAATATTTTCCTAACATATTAATATTTTCCTGAGAGAGAGTACTCAGCCCATTTTAATCTAGCAATTCATTCCTTTCAGCTCCAAAAGTACTTTTCATTTTGTTCTTTAGCACAGAGGCGATCCTCCATCCGCTGAAAGGTGAAAGCCTCTGCAGAGGCGAAGGCTGTTGGAGTACATTGCAGAGCTGCTCTTGGGAGAGGAGGGCGTGAAGCACTTCATACCAAAAACAGTGCTCCTGTGTTGGGTCAGACACCTACACACAGCCTTCACAGTGCCCTCTGGCAGATCCCAGGGCTCAAGGGACACGGGGGAAAGATGAAGGCCACACACAGAGCCTGTAAAACGCAGTGGAGAAGCCTCAGCTGTGCTCTCACAATACAAACCCTAAAGCATCCTTTAAGAAGGTTGTTTCCTTCATCACTGCCATTCCGTACAAACAGGCTTGTTAACCAATTTCATCTTCACCCTGAAGTGTCTTATCACAACCTTCTCTCCTCTGAAAAAAGGATCCTTTTGTTGTTACCAGAAAGCAACAAGAACAGCTGTGTTTGTTTGTTCCTGTAGAGATTTACAGTTTGTGAAGATTTGCAGGTACAAAGTGAAGGGAGGGAAGGGAAACCCACCAAACCCCCATAGACCTTATCCCAAGCTGCAGACAGCCAGGAGCCAGGCACAGCAGCAGCTTTCACATCACGGAGCTCAGGTCCACTCCAGCCCCAGTAGACACCCCAGCTGTGGAAATGCAGAGGGACACACCCCACCTCTTACATTCCATTATCCTAAGATCATTTTACCACACTGAGTGTTGCTGTAGGTGTTAGGCAGATGGAAAGCGGGCTGCCTGCCCCGAGTGGGGAGGATGCAGAGTTGGGGAGGCTCCACACATCTCCTGACCAGCACCTCTCATTTCAGTAGAGTAAATCTCCACTGATGCAGAGCCAGTGACTAAACAGGTATACACAGAATATTAATACTCCCTCAAGTAGTGAAATATTAATAGGGTGTACAGTAAAATATATTTGCCTCATAATTCTGGAAATGCCTGCTGAGACAGCTGAATGTGAAAATTGCTCGATCCTGGCTTAAGTCAACTAAAGATGATCTATTTTTTTCAGGGCAGCCTGGCTGGCTGGCAGCCTGAGGCATTACGGTTCTCTGCTCCAACCAGCTCATGCCTGGAGAAGCATGTTGACTGCTGGGCCAGCAGTTCAAGAAGAGCACACAAGGAACTGGGGGAGCCCAGCGGAGGCTCCAAGAGGGTCATGGCAAAAGGCACGCAACCCACTTGTAGAGGGCAAGGGAGCCAGGCTGTGTGGACTCCAAACAGGGACAGGTCCTGAAGCTCAGCACCCAGCACTGGGCGGGGGGGCCAGGCTCCTTCGGGCCAGGGTGAGCAATGCAGACGGGGAAAGAGCCGTAACTGAGGATGCTTGGCTGGGACAGACACAGAACTGAGCCAGGAGGGCAGTGCAGCACCACAACTGGTTACTCCCATCCTTCACAAGAGTTTACAAGCTCAGCTACAAAACGCTGTTCCATCTAAGGCAACTTCAGCATTCATAGGGATGCTAGACTAGATGATCTCTACAGATCCTTTCTGATCAGTATTTCTATGATTCTACAGTCTTATTTAAAATATTCAATAGATTATAACAAACATTTTGTTGCTTTAACATTTTGGATGTTGTAAACAAGTATTTACAGCTTTTCCTCGATCTGGTTGGAGAGTAGGGGCTGTCCTAAACACACACATCAAGCTGTCCGCTGGTATGAAGGTTATCTTCACTCCATAATGCATTAGGTGTCAAGAACTATACCGAAACAGCACTCAAAACCTTGGTTCTCTAAACATGGTATTAAAAAAAAACCCAGCAGAAAACAAAGATTACTAGAAAAGCTCCCTATATTTCAGAAAAACCCACCTGAGTCTCAGCCAGGGATAGCAGACAATAGATGGAAGTAACTGAAAAAACACCCAATGTTTGAACAAATCAAAGAAGGCCAAATTCAATGAATAAGTTACCAGAAATTATCTATCCAGATCTGATTCTCAAAGTGAGGAAAGTCTCGTCCCTGAATGCTATGGTACTGGAATGATAACAGAATACTTGGATTTCACTTCTGCAAAAGCTAAAAGGAATCAGTTTGAAAATATCGTACTGATTAGAGCTGGAAGGTATTAACTTCAGCTTTACTTTGTGTAATTGCTAGCATCATCCTTTGAAAGCAGAATTCTTTGTAATCAGCTGTACCACGAACACCAGTTTACTTACCAATACATATCTGCCTTTAAAGACAAGGCTCAGTTCCCCACATCATCCACCTCAAATTCCTGAAACACACAACCTCCATAGTACTTTAGAATTGCACGGAAAAGGTCTATTGTTACAAGAATCACTGTTCTACACTGGAATAAGTTAGGACTGCTTCTAGTCTTCCAAGTGTTTCAAAAACAGATGTCTCAACTAAAACATCAGCTGTGTAAGCATCCCCACTCCTCTCCCTACAGGGAAAAGAGGCTTCCCTTATGCTGATGCATCAAAATCTGGCTTTTTGTTCTTAGAATACAATGGTCTAATAGCCTTGGCCAAAAACCAAGCTGGTTTATTTCTCCGTACAATTTTTCTGATTAAAAAAAAAACCTGTCTCACTCCCCAGACAGGTGAGACCCGACTGCATATGCTCAACTTAAGCTGACCACACCAATCAATGGAAAACAAACTGGACAGCAAAGATAACTTCTTTGGTGGAGTCAGAAGGTGGCTGATGCAGAGTTACAAGACTGACAAGGCCACTGGTGCTTGGTGACAAGCTAACAAAGGAATAATCATCAATTGCCCCTCCAGAGAGGAGATGAGCACCACATGTCTGACACCATGCAGCAGGGCAGAGCCTGAGGAGGAACCATGCTGTGGCCAAGCTGTCACTCACAGCCCAATATGCTGACCGGTGGTCCCAGTTCCTGTCTATGCTGGTGTAAACTAGATCCGGTGCTGCAATTTGTACTTACATCACTGCATGGTGTGGTCTGCTTCTATGGACCACTCCACACATCATTCATTTCTGATAAATGAACAGGAGATGAACAGCAAATTAGATCTAAAGAAAAAAAAAATCTGACTTTCCTTGCGGGCAGGGATTTAAAGCCAAGTCTAAAAGATGTGTCTTTTGAACTTTAATAGTGGACCAAGTAACCTGAATCTAATAGTGTTAACGAAAGGAACGGCACGTGAAGAGATGATGCTTCTGAACTGTCTTGATTTCACAGAACCTGTGGATCTGTCACAGTCTGTGACAAATCAGCAGCATGCCACAAACATAAACGAGCTATTCTCTTTGGTTAACTTGACACGAACTCCAGGAAAAGAAAGGTAATGCAGACAGCCAAAATCGCGTCCCTGGCAGTCTCTGTTCTACAGGGCGCCACTGCTTTCTGTCAGATCTACAAATCCAACCCAGGTGAGCGAGAGAACTACACAAGTTAAAAGGCGTTCTGAAGTGGAAGATGAAGCGTTGCAAGGTTAAAAAAAGAAAGGAATTGTAATGAAAGCAACTTTAAATAGAACATCTGTTCCTTTTAGCTTCATGGCACTCCAAAGAAGCTGCTTTCACCAAGTACAAGCTATTGATACGAGCAAGAAAAAAAACCCCATTTCCTAAACAAGGAAAAATACTGATAGTCCAAATCTGTAGGCTTCTACAGGCACAGGTATTTACACAATATGCCCTTAAACCATAACAACATCAGTGCCTCAAAAGGATGGAAATGACAAGATAGCATTTTCACTGACAAAGCCACTTCCCTAATCCACACTAGGTTTCACAGAACACTTCAATTCCTGGCTGTAATAGAAGACTTCAGCCCAAAAACCACCCCAAAAAATGTGCTTTTCAAGATGCAAAAGATTATGAGCCAGAAACGGAAATAATGAAAAGACAGGTTTTGTCAGTAAGAACAGTTGTGTAAAAGACAGCTCAGTATTTTAAGATGAAAAATACAAAGAGCAGGCTAAATATAAGGTATGTCACATCTTTAAGAGCTTTTGCACATGATATGAAAAACAAGTGGATGTGGTTTGCTTTTTTACTTTTGGTGGAGTTTCAGCTGTCTAAAAAAAAAAAACAATATAAACCTGTGAAAATAGTCATAAGAGATCTGTACGTACATCACTGTGGTTTAACTGCTATTTAAAAAGCAACGACAAATTGCTTGGCTTCCTGGAATGGCCATATGGTGTGGTAAGTAAGAGGTTTCACGTGGAGCTGTCAATGTAGAGAACTTGGGCTGAAGGCCTCTACCAGACAAATACTCAGGCTGAGCAGCACAAGACCAGAGAGCTGGGATGAAGCCCCGTCACACACATTATAGCTCTGAGGCAACCCAACTACTGACTGCATTAACTATGGCAGTGTTTGTACCAATTCCCAAGGAACCGCTCTCTTACAATGCCTGTTGACAGATGTTACAGGCAATTCTGAGAGAAATGTACACAGGAAAAAAGTTTAAGTTCCGGTCAAATATATTTAATGAGCAGTCCAGACAGTTAAACAAGCATGAGGGCACCACCTGCTGAAATTCTGACAAATCAATCACAGTATTAGTATCCACAGGCAAAAAAAAAAGGGAGGGAAAAAATACTTCCTCAAAAGCACTCTTAAAGAATGGAAAGAAATGGGATGTCAGTCACTTATTCAAGAGAGCATTCTAGCTATGTCCACAGCCTGCCAAACGTGAAACAAACCACCGCTGCTTGCATCAATCTGACCTGTCATTACCCACTTCAACAAACAAGAAACTGTCTTCAGCAAACTACCAAACTAATTAATCCATTTCTAGAGAACTTTGCCATATTACTTGAATGCCTTCATGAAGTAACTACCAACTTCACTTCCCCTTCGTAATTTGAAATGTTCCAGGACCCCTAAGAGGTTCATCATTTTGATTTAGAGTTTACTGTATTTTTTTTTAAACAGCTCTTCCACAAGTGAGAATTCAAGCCGTTATCACAGCTGAACATAAATTTCAATTTTAAAACTGGTAGCTGCAGCTTTTTCTTTGACAAAAATAGTTAATATAGGCAAAATACGATCAGATTTTTTCCTCTTTTCCAATCAAAAAATGCTTGGAAAAGCTTAGCAGAAATTACACAAACAGTTTTGGAAAGCATGATTACATTATGAAGTACTGTACATATCCTCTAGAAGAACAGAAGCTTGCATGCAGGCTTCTGCCAGACACAACATGCTTTGGATTATTTTGAGGAGCACAGTTATAGCTCCTTACCACTGTGCAGCCACTATGGTTTACATCTATAAAATCTGGCAGCAGCTACCCAAAACGCAATGAAAAACCAACTGAATACCAAGTCAGAAGGCTCTCTAATTACAAACAATCTGTAAAAACTTGACGTTTAGCTGTTAAAAATTTTTTAAAAATATGACTATTAAGATTTAATCAAAAAAATACATTCAAGAATGCTTGGCAACATGAAGAAAGGATACAGGACAGAAAGACAACCGAGAATGACATGCACAATTGATATTGAATTGTTATTTTTTTAATATAATTATTCTTATAGAATACTAATGTCCTACATTACCTTGTTTTCCAAGTCTGCGCCACCGCCCATCTTCTACAAAGAGATGATCCCTTTTGGGTGCCAATAAATATCAGAAAGTAAACAATCTAGATAATCCTTAGGATTATGAAAAATAAGGGAAAGGCTTAAACTACAGTCCAGACTCATTAATTGATTAAAGAAAATTAAAGTAGTTAAGTAGAAATAAGTATATTTTTAAAGAACTAATTTGTGTTTTATCAAAAGAATTCTGGAGCACAAATTGAAAATTTTGATAAATACTTCCAAGACTGAACAAGCCCATGACAATCATCAGGCTAAACAAAAAACCCCCACATAGCTATAGGCTAAAATGAAAACATCTCAAAAAACTCAGAAGACTTTTTATGGGTAGAAGTTAACAGTGTTGGTATCCTGAAATCCCATTCTAGGAAAACGGTATGTGTAAAGTGCCAGGAAAACAGAGGAGTAAATTTGAGGGGCAATTATTTAGTTATTCTGAGATTAGAGAACACGGAGTCTTACTGCCTCTAAGAAGCTACAAGAATCAGCATCACAACATCCACAGGAAAAAAAACCAAACAAACAACAGCAATCACTATCTTCTTACATATCGTCTTTGGTTGTTTAATATCAAGAAATACTTGTTACAGAATATGTGAAGACTATTCTTTTGAATTTCATTCTACATCAGGATCTTCTCTGTGGCCTCCTTGGCAAACTAGAGGACAGGCTCGACCTTCTCTGAATTGTTGTTTTCTACATTTTTTATCACATATCTCTTCAAAACTCGAATTTCTTCATTTACAGGCTCCTGTACCAAAATGTATAACTAGAACAGACTTTACATTGTATAGCGAAGGTATTTTGCTTGTGTTATAAACTTAGAACCCACTAAAACCATTTTCCACAAGATACTATTGAACTTACAGCAGGATTCAGAGACAGGAATGAACATCTCTAATAATAATAATAATAATAATAATAATTAAAAAAACCATCCAAAGTTACATTAGCAAGGATTAGGAATATTCTCTCCACGACTTTTAAATGACCCCTTTAAAAAGCGCTGTAACAGAAAGGAGTTTAAGACACACCCAGAGCAGCTCAGTAGTTGAGGAAGGGGGAGTCAGAGGAAAAGATATGTTTAGGGTTCCTCCTCTCAGTTCCTTGCTGTCTTGCCAATTGAGCTTCGAATGTTTATCAGCAGGTTTATAATAAATGTAAGAAATGGAGAGTAGCATACACTTATAGTGGTATTTCGACTATTATACAATATGACCAATGTCTGAACCGAAAGCATTTTGAATAGTGTCAGATACAACTTAACAGGAAAAGGAAACAAACAGAAAGGCTATTGATACACCTTTAGAAAACATAACACAAAATAATTAACCATTGATTTCTTGGCATGTAAAAGTTCTATACAAATTTTAAAAATTTTATTTGCAGGTACTAACCTCTTAAAAAGCTCACTCTGTATTTACACTAATTCTTTTAACAAGTTTATCTCAAATTAAAGCATATTTAAAACAATCATGATTGCATTAACTTTTCTACTTTAAATTATTACCCAATTAGTGCTTTATTCACATTTTAAAAACTTGTACAATTTATTACAAATATAAAACAGTGCAGTTTTCCATACATTATCCCAACTCTCAGACAAACACTTAAAAGACATGGAAAAAGATTTTGATTTCTATAAACATAACATTTGCATTACTCATACCCCTTTCTTCACTGTCCTCCCCTAACCCCGATTTAAAAAGATCAAACATACAACATACTGTAGGTTTATTTTTATTCAAAAAGTTACTGTCTCAAGACATAAATACAAATCAGAAAACAGTACAATTAGGACAATAGAATGTGGAGGACAACAGGTTAAGGTAAATATATAAAACATTTTTAGCTGGTTGAAAACAAAGCTGTAAGAACTGCTTTCACAAAGAAACACTCCTTCAAGAGTAAGAAAAATCAACTTAAGTTTAAAATCATATATACAGTCCTCTCAGCAGTTCTATTAAATGCAGTGGTGTGAAAAACAATATAGGCAGTACTTTTAGACATGAGAGTATTTATTTATGTAAAATGAGTTAGGCAGATCTAGTTTTGAGTTTGTTGTTACCCCATGACTTAGTAAAATAATTATATTTTATCATGATCCTTTAGATAATCTATGGTTTTTGGCTACCACAGCCGAATGTTTAATTTCTGAGTCTAAAAACAGGAAGCCTTTTTGTATTCACCCATTTGGGGAGGTTCTTGTATTGCAAGCATATTAAGGCATGGAATGATTAAAATAATATACCTCAAGAACTGAGAGACAACTGACAAAAAATATACATATGTAATATAAGTTAATATTTCCTTTAAAATGATGTCTAGCTGCCTAAGCCTTGCAAAATGAGCTGATGTCAAAATGGCATAGATCCACTTTCTGTTTTAGACCAAATTTAATTTATTTGTGAATGGACACAAAATGAAGTTTAAAGCTTAGCTTTCAAAGAATATTATGGGTCGTTTATGAATTTCTATTATCCAATCTAATTTACATACAGAGGAAATGTACTGTAACCTGTTAGAAGTATCTTTTAACCTGAAGACTGCTTGCAAAGACAGATAGATAAAACAATATAAAATACAAATTTAAAAATCATTTTTAAAGCATGAATTCTCATGCTCTTCTATTTTTAAACATTGTTAAACTTTCAATATATTTCTGAAACCTCATAATTTTAAGTTGGAATTTAAAAGTAAGAAAAAACTAAACAAACTGCGCAATTATAAAATCAGCACCAATTTATATATATATATAATTTTATTTAAAATTTAGATCCCTATTCCCACACTCTAATAAGCTGTATAATTTTTGTTTAGAATTTTTCTGCAAACATACTACAATAAGCTTCTTTTATTTGGAGACAAAATACAGTGGCACTACTGGAAGGAATTTCACAACATTACATTTTTCTTAAAGGACAAGCAAACTTTCAGGGTTGGTAATGGGCAAGCATGACTGAGACCTGTTACTTCCTGGTAGTTTATAGTTTATGGACCTTTCTGAGAAGGCGAGCATGAAGCTTCCAGAATAAAAGTGTGTTTTAGATTAAAAAGCTGTTAAAATTCTGCTATATGTATGTTTTTCATGATTAATTAATACAAACCTTCTGTTGCTGAAGTTTGCATTTAATTTAAAATACTGACACTCTTCTGGTTCTATCACTGTAAGAAAACCAATTCATCTGTTATTTCAGTTCATGGATGTAAACAGCAATCCAGCAGAGCTCATGATTATTTAGTATAGCCAGCAAATGTATAGAGAGGGGCTCAAATCTGTACCAAACACCTCTCGAACTGTTAAGATTAAAACTCAGAGGGAATACTTCTTATGATCCAGAAATAAACTGATAGCACATAAATAAAATATTCAATTTTTTTCCCAACAAAAAGTGTAGCTTATCCTCAAATTGTTTACTTGTCCTTTATGTTTCCTTTTTTTCCAGGCAAACAAAACTGCCCCTTCAATGCACTTGATCTTGAAAGCATGTCATTCTCCTTAGAGAAAAATCTGTTCAGAATTTCACTGTATCTATCACAATTTTGTATTGAAAAACTTCCTCTTCCACTTAGAAAATGACTTCACCACTGATTTATTTGCTGCTCTGGTATTAAAACATTGACACCCCAAGAACCTAAAAAAAAAGTTAGAAATGGTGTCAATTCGTAGTCTACTACACATTTAACAAAAACAAAGCAATTAGTATATGATTTAAGATTAAGACACTTCAAGATATGTTAAGGCATTATAAGTTTATTTTTCTTCCAAACCAGATTAACCACACTTTTGATTTATGTAATAATATGAAAAGGGCACCTCATTCACTAGGAAGTATTTTTCCCATACTGGAAATTAACTAGATCCACTACAAATGTGATAAAGACTGTGCTTTAATTGTTTTAGGGAATGAACTGCAAAATAGTTTTTAGGTAGTTGCCTCACTCTACTAATTCTTTGACAATGGCATTCTATAGTCCTTAACTTGAAATGGTGTGTGTAGTTTTCAGCAGCTAAGCCTGGGACAAACCACTCTATATGCTGCCTGCTGCCGTGTCTGTGCTCATAACAACAGCCAGGACACAAACTTAATATTTCCTATTACATATATCAACTCTGTCAGGAAGACAGTGAAAAATCAAATAATCAGGTAAAATCAAAATCCTGTCCTTCAGGAGACTCTGTGATTAAGTGAAGAAAAAGCTTTCCTGAAATAAAGAATCTGATCTCACTCCCAGCATGGGAGTAAGCCATATAGTTTTGTATGCCAATGAAAGTAGTTATCACCGCTGAGATACCAAAAAACCCACCCAATCCAGAGATGCAGATCTTGTGACTGTCCTAGCTTTTATAGGACTTCATAAAATCAGAAAGTGCCATGGGAGACTTAATTTTCCTGAACCTTAACACTGCTGTTCACATTTATCTGTTTACAGACCAATTTTTACTGTTCTTGGTATTAAATTCACTTTAGATACATCATACAATACAGCACACTAAGGTAAAACTGCCTCAATAAGTGGACACTTCAGAAAATGAGAAGACAGACTAAAATTCTGATGATAAACCATGTGCATCTGAAAAAATTAAACAGCTTTATTGCGTTGAGGACCTCTGAAATAAATGGGCCTTTGAAATAAATTATATGAATAAAGCAAGTTAACTTTATTCAGAGAAGGTTTTTTGCATTTATGAAATTGGGTTTTATACATTTAAAATACCAACTGATAAATTCAGCTCTGATTTAATATGGATTCATGCTGTCTCCTAAACTCCAGGGCCTCTGCCATCTACGCAGCTGAATTCATTTCAGTGGGTTTATGCTAAGGAGCAGCTGTGTGCTGCAATACAACTGTTTTCTGCACTCCTGCTTTCCAGAATCCCCATCCTTGCTTGTCCTGCCTGGCAGAAAGGTTTGCTAGCTGGTATCCCCGTGACTGCAGACCACCCTGCTCTCTCCGTGCAGAGGTGCAGCCTGTTGCGCTGGCAGACAGAGGCCAGCCACGGCTCCAAAAGCTTGCAGAGCGATGAGGCTGTCGCCGGCTGCCATCCTGCGGTGCTACTCCCACAGTGCAGCTGAGGAGCGCCTGGCAAAGCCTGAGCTCACGTGGGGCAATGAGTGGGAAATACAAGTCACAGGAAAGAAACCTAGCTAACAGTAAACTGATTAAAACTCCTTTTAATTAGGTTTGGAAATTTAAAAGCTGAATGGTTTCTGAACGAAATGCACTGGTGGAAGACCAAATTTTCAGCATTGTTAAAATAAAAAAATTGACTAGTATCTCACAGATCAATCAATTAAAATTCAGGAAGAGGAGGGCAAGAACTATTTTAAAACAGGATATCAGAAAACAGGTGATATACTTTCTTGGTGCTGCTTCAAGAACAGAACACAACAGGTAGATGCACAATCTAATCTGATTCATCACTATTAAAGCAAAGGGCTACTGGTACAAAATATATGGATTTGCATTTGAAACAGTATTTGATTTTTCTCCCACAACAAGAACAGGTTCACGCTGCAACAATACTGTAAAAAAAAAATAAAAATACATAACCGTCTTCCAAATTCCACCAAGCTGTCCAAGATTCCCAGGAAGCCTTGTTGTACTGTCCTCTGCTGGCTTGCTGCAGCTTGTTATTTCCAGTGTAATTTTGTACCAGCTACGCAAGGTCAAAAATGGCTGCATACATTACAAGTGGTTCAAGACAGAAGGAATCCCTCATGCAGATTTTTAAAAGAGAATAGAGACTGCAGATTTATGAAGTCGGAAAAAGGGCAACTGCAAGCAGAAACTACAGACTTCAGATGTTTTGGACCTAAAACTTCATATGGAAAGAAAAAATACCTCTCATCTCTATCAACAGGTATCTGTATTATCTCTATTATCTATTTTCTGCATTATCTTACTTATGCACAAAAGTAAATATGCCAATTTAAAAAAAAAAAAAGTAAAAAATGGTAAAACCGCAAACCATCCAATGCTGGCAATTGGTAACGAGAGAGTCACTCAGCTAAGCTCATCATAACAGGAAGCTTGCCTTTAAATAAGGTGTATGCACAATTATTTTTTTTTTAAAGCTCTTTGCTACCAATCTCTGCAATGGCTTTTTTCATACCATATGTGTTTTTCCTCACAGATTGAAAGGCTTTTGATTTTTACACAGCTATACATGAAGTATTAAGAAGAAAAATCCTATAAACTTGCGAAGAATACCCACTACTTTAAAATTTATGAAGCTGAATTACAGCATAAAATATTACACTGACTGCACCAGTCTGCCAAAATAAGCTAATGAAGACAATCTAAAGACTGCATTCTTTCCATTCAAAATTTGAAGGAAGATAGAGTACTGTAACCTAATTTTACAGTATTTTCCTCTTACGTAAGTTAACCTACCGATTCATCCATGATTGAAGCCGGGTCAAAGAAATCTGGTTTTAGTTCCGTTCTTTCTCTCCTGTTCTTTGATGGTGGCTTTAGAAAGCAAGCAAATAAACATGTTAACTGTAATTTAAAAAAAAAAAAATAGAGTTTTTAAACGGTCATAAATTAAGCTGAACTCCCAAGGGGCAAGAATTTACTGGGATAAATGTTCACATTACAGTTACAGGAAGAGTTCTCGCTTTTTGTATTGCAGTTTGAACAGATGGCATATACATCTAGATAGTAGCACAGCCATTTAAGAATGCAGAGATCAATAAGAATGATTTTTCTGTTCCACCAAAAGGAAAGTTTGATTAAAATATCTTACTTTAAAAGCAGATATACAAATCCAAAATTCACTAAAAAGACAAGCAAATTTCTTACTAGGTCTATGTCCATGGTGTCAAAATCCATGCCTTCATTGAGATCTTCGATCCGCCCTTCTGATGACATCATCACATCTTCAACAATTGGCTCTTCATCATCTTCCATTAGACTCGTGCCACGTCGACTGAAATGAAAAAGCATACTGTTTAGCACTAAATGAAGTTAAGTTTTATCTGGATAGTTAGAAAGCTAATATTCAGTAAGGAACTGCTAACAGACGATACATTAGATAAAAAATAAAGTAATTAAATAAATGCATAACAATTATTAAAGAATGTTGGTATTTAACCAGCTAGAAGATACTAAGAGAGTGAGGGAGAAAATTAACAAAGATCGACTTCTGGAACTTTGTGGTACATCTCTAAATGGGTATTCTGAGATACTGCAGGAATTGATAAGCAGATCAAAACCACACTTGATGCAGACATTTCCATGCAAGTATTTATTCTCAAATAACGAAAGTTTTGTCACAAAGAAAAATTGTTCCTATCTTACGAAAATGCCTTTGCAATAAAGTGGATGACTAAATCAGTTTTCAGACATTCCCACACAGATCTCCATGCTCTTGCAAATTCTACACACATCAGACCTTATGAGAAAAGCAAGGAGTTGTGCTAACTATACTAACTGGTGTCCCTATGTTACATGAAGTATTGATATTAAAGAACTGAAAACAAGTAGGGGAATGATTTAAAGCTCCTAAACATACATGTCCATGGTTTTAGTTTACAACTTCTCTTCTGTAGAAAGAGTCTTCACTAAAGCAAAGCACTTCTAAAACTGGTCTTCCCCTCCTCAAGCTTAACTCACTCGGGAAGGTAATTTCACTAGTGTTTATGTCAAAATGCACGTATCATGAATCACAACTAAGTAAAGGACACTACAGTAAGAATGTATGACCTCTGACGGACAACACTCATTTAAGAAACATTAGACTGTCTTAACCCTTTCTCACAATATGGAGAACTTAACAAGGTTTTTGTATATTTGGGTTAGGAAGTTCTACAAAAACTGGTACTACAGGATTCTTCTCAACATCAGTGTCAGTTTAGGTCAAAGAAAACCTGCATCAACCACAGAAATGCTGAAGACAGCAGTTTCTTTAAAAGGAATACTTTTTTTTGTTTGTTTTAAAAAAGGAGTATAATTCTAAACTTACAATTCAGAAGTCAAAGGAGAAATTTAGCAAACCCTCCCCTCCGCAAACCCCTAAAGGAACATTTCACTCTCACTCACATAGCGTGTTGCAGGTTGCTTCTCAGCTTGACGTAGTTCATCGCTGCCCTCTCCTGCTGTTGTCGCGCGGCTTCTTCCTGTTGCCTTTGAGCCAACATCCACGTTACTTGCGTGCTTAAAAAGACCATTATTCTATTTTAAACACAAACTGGTTTTGTGTATGAACACAAACACAAAGCAGACCTACTCATCTACGTACTTGTAATCAAGTGGAGCTTGGTGGTGTTCGGGCTGCATAGGATAGACACCCATATAACTTTCTTCAGGTCGCAATCTCTTGGGCTCCCTCATTATTGTGGAAGTTAGCTGAGGTGTCTGCATCATGACTGGTGTGTGCATTGTCTGCTCCCTGTTCAGCCACATACTGTCACTACTACTGCTTTCTTCCGCTGGAATAAACACAGCACATCAGTAAATTTTTTGAAGCTAGATTAAAACGGAATGTTTAAACATGACTTAAACACATATGCTCTCTGCTTACTGAAATTCAATTTCTTTACTTTTTGCCACAGTCTTACATGTGCCCCAAAGGCCAGGATTTTATAACTATGGGCTAGAGTATTTAAAATCCTTTTATATCCTGACACCTAATGCAGCGTAGTGCCTTTATTTCCTTTCGTGAATCAGTGTTTTGTTACTCAGATTCTTCAAATGAGCAGTTTTCCTACTAAGATGTATATATGCACAGAAGTTACCCTGTTTTAAAAAAAACACCTTAAAGCATACAAATTCACTCAAGCTAACAACGTGTAGCTTATGTGAATATCTACTCTAGAAAAGTTAAGGATGAGAAAAGTCTCTACCTTCAGGTACTTTCCGTTTCCCTGTTGCTGGCTTTGTCTTCTTATTTCTTACTGTAGATCCTCGACTACTAATTCCACTAATCACTGACATAGTATCATCATCCCCACCAGCTAATAGAGAGTTTCTGTAGGACATAAGAGGAAGCCACACATCTTCTCTTCGTAGAGACATCTGAAAGGTCATAAACTTCTCCAAGTAAATATACCTTTAAACAGAAAAAATAATATAAAGATGCAGAACATCTGTAACAAGATGTTAACATTTCAAGATAAGTGAAATTAACACCCAACACTCCTCATCTCGTTAACAAAAAGGCCTGACAACAGCAAATCCAGAATACGATTTCTGTTCATCCGCCATAAAAGGAGAATAACAAGAATAAATAAAATTTATCTTTTGTGGTTGTACTTGACTGCACTAGTGTGAAGTTATCTTAATGTGCCAAGGATTCCACTTTAGGTCAACACAATACAGCTAACAACTCTGTATTTATTCAGCTGCATGTCTTCCAATTATCATTACAAATATTAAGAACATTAAGAAAATACTTACACTGTTCTTTTGTCTTGTCTGAGAAGTTTGGAGGAGAACTCACTCAGAATATCAAGAAATGCCAAATTTAACGGTGGGTGGCTCTCACCTTGTGGATTAGGCTCCTTAAAAGCAAACTCTATGCCATCCCTAAGAAAAAGTCAAAAATTAAGTCACGTAAAGCACAAAATAAAAAGTTCTAAGATATCAAAACAGAAAAACTTTCCTCAACATCAAAAAAGCAGTGGTTTGGTTTCCACATTCTTGGGGAAAAAAAAAAGTGTGCACTATTCATAAGTTGAATCTGGACTCTTTCTATCATGATGTTTCTACCTTGCATTTCAAGTCTTCTGCATGACCACCACTGACAGTGAAGTGAATCAGGTCTTACTGTTGTGGATAAAACGTTAAAAATACTTTTGCACAATAGCATCAACACCACCTTTTACAGGCTTTTACAACGATGCTGAAGCATTTAGCATTTGGGTTTAATTCAGAAACAAAACTACAGTTATCTCCTCATTTACCAATAGGCTATTTCATCTCTGGTGCTGATGCGTTTTGTAATAACAAACCGATTTTGAAAGACTGAAATGATATTTTAGTGTTACTCAAGAAGTGTTTACAAATAGGGAAGTAATACAAAGCACACAATTACTTGTGTAACATAGCAATAGCTTCTCTTGTTTTCAACTGATCCAGTCCAAATGTTAAAGCAAAACGTCGAGCAAGTTCTTTTATGCCACTGAATGCCGGTGATGATCTGTCAAAATTATAACCATTTTCTTGAATCATTTCATTGAAAAGCTGTATGAAATGAAAAGGGAGATTTTCATTTATTAAAATATTATGCTGAACTTTGGACCAATCAACACAGATCTAAGTTTCATTAAAAAAAATGTTTTACAAGATTTTTCTCTTAAGTCAACAACCCCAAAAGACAAGCATGGAGGTTTAGG
This sequence comes from Neomorphus geoffroyi, assembly GCA_033558235.1. Classification (NCBI taxonomy): domain Eukaryota; kingdom Metazoa; phylum Chordata; class Aves; order Cuculiformes; family Neomorphidae; genus Neomorphus; species Neomorphus geoffroyi. The sequence goes on along the minus strand of JAUMJM010000045.1, from coordinate 5,855,555 downwards.
AAAGCCAAGTTAAGGCTACTCTTGAAGAGTCTGCACTTCAGAGTCAATCCTTCAAATGCATACTGTCCAAGCATGCACCAAACTGTAAATATCTTGGCTAATATATTTCAGCACTTTTTTAAATGAGGTGTTCTAGAGTTGAGAACATGAAAAATTAATAGGATTCTGTGATACGTAAAAAACAGAGAAGAAATAAATGGCATAAATTCTCACCTGTTTTTTACTATTACAGTTCAAACTATTACTTTCCAATTAATTTTTTTTTAATCTTTTCAGAATACAAGTATAGTGAAGAAAATTTAAAAAACGCAAACAGGTCTACAGGGAAATTGCCAAAGATAGCAGACATTTTGCCTGTGAGGATCAGACTTCTAACTATTTATCACTAGTTGGCAAAACTGAACACCGAACTTGACAATCTCTTTCTTCTTTGACTGATCCTTTTCTCAGCCTAGTGAATTTGACCATAATTCTCAACAGTCAATTTTCCTATTATTTTCTAATTTTGACTAGCACACTCAACCTTCACACTCTCATGTAACACAGAAGGAACCAAATCCAGTTACTAGAGCTATGAACATTAACTTTTCATTTATATATGCGCTTTGACCCACGGTTGCATACTCTTATGTTGCTCACTGGCTTTTAAGTTATTCCCTTTATCCACTAGTACTTCTAGTATTTCTTTTTAGTTTCTTTTTTAAGACTTTTCCTGGAAAAAATGCTAATTTTGTGTTTAACTTTACATCTGTTTGTTTGTTTTATAGTACTTGGGTCCCCTCATGTTACTATTCTTATTGCCGTATCAGAGATGTGTGACTGCCTCCCTACTACGTGCATACCTGCACTCACTACATCCACTTCCTCTGTCTGCCCTTTACAATAGAAGGGGCTGCTCATTCATCAGACAGAAAAGACATTATAAGGATAGCATTTACCCAATATCACAAAAATCTGTGAACACTGGTGAAAACTTGGCAAAAACTGTGTAAGAACTTTAGTTGCGTATTTTATGGTGCAGTTCCACCAGCTACTTAAAGTCACATTGCTATCAAATGGGATCACCCTCCCTTGTATTGGCAATATCCATACAGATACACCAGCTTAGGCGCTTAATTAAGGACTCTGTTTAGTTCTCAACTAAGATCTCAGGATCAGTATCTAGATCTATATGCACTATATGGCTCTAGGACCGCTAGTACTGACAAAAAGGGGTGCAGAGAGAGAACAAGTTGGGGGCATTTTTCCTTTCAACAAAAGCCGAGATCTATGTTGGATTACAGTGGTTTGCAAAGATATGGCTTTATTGTTCTGATCCTGTAAATAAGATTCATGCAGATGGTTCATGTGAGCAGATGAATCCGATTCTGACCTCGACTGAATTCATCAGGTCTCCACACAAACAAGCTCATTTACTGGAGAGCATTAAATCATGTTTTAATTTCAAAGATGGGTGAAGCCCCTACCAAACATTAAGAAATACCGAATTACTAAAACTTCCCATTATTTCTCAGAATAGTTTATAAACAAAGCAAAACACACACACACAGAAACACACCACAAAACAAAAACCACAAAGCAAAACAAACAAAACCCCAAACACAAACAAAAAACACATAACCCCACCAAACAGGCTGGATATTTCCTTTGTTTACCTGTTCATGAATAAGTAAACTACAAAATTTATAACATGACTCTGAATACCTGACTCAAACCACTGTTTCAGAGCTGAGAAGGTACCACAGAGTTAATATTCATTTTGTATTTTTCAGCCTTTCGCATAATAAATATCATGCTATGGAAAGTTTAAGTATAGGAAGACTTCTTGCAGTTTTTCCAAATAGCTGCAGAAAATGTGTTTCAATTTAGGTCTATTTATTCCTACCTTCCATAAGAATTTCTTCATTAATACCTCACACTAGCTATTAAACAACAGGACAATACCTATAGTATGGAATTTCATGCATAAAAATATTGTAAAATCATTCTTACCTGCTGCAAGCTAAGAATAAGTGTTTTAGCACACTGGATTTTGTCTATCTGTCTTGTTTTACTCATTGTTTCTTTAATAATATCACCATAGTCATTGTAATACTAGGAGAAATAAAGATAAAAAAGGTTAACTTGTGATTTTAGTAGCGATATCCTAAAACACATCCAAAATTATAAAAAGAATCCTTAAATCAGAAAGAGGAGATCCACTTATTTTCATTCTTGTCATTAGTATTACTTTAGAGGCAGAATGACCTATTTTTCTTCAAGGCCACGACACATTTGTTAGTGATGTGTTCACCCCTTCAGGGTGCAAGATTAGAATCTAATCTTTTTAGTGACTCCTCTAACTCGGGTGCTGAGTTTTCCATTTTCTCTCTAAAAGGAAGCACTTCGGGATAGCTTCATGGCCATAATTTTTCCACTGAGGAGAGCTGCCTTTTCAGTTCTTTCAGTATTTCAGGTTCAATAAAGGCCAAGTACGTTATTTAGAGATTCAAAATATATGTAGGACACTCAAGACAAAAGCAGGTTGCTCAAATTTAAAATCTTCTAAGGTAATCACCAAGGACCAAAGCCTTATCGCGTTCACAAAATGAGAACTCGTATTACTGTACTGCTGTGAATCCCAGGAGTCAAGAAGGATTTTTATATTTAAATAAAATAGAAATGGATATAAAGATTACATTGCTGGGGGGGAGGGGAAGGGGTGTTGCAGGTGGTACGTGGAACCCACAAAACTTTTTTCTCTTCTACAAAGTTTAAGCTGAAATCATTTATTGAGGCTACACACCATGGAGTCAGCATCTGTGAGCAGATTCTCAAAAGGCCTACTAAACTAAAAACTAAATACAAATATACTATCAATTAGGATAAGAAAATAAATCTATTAAAAACAAAGCAGAAGTAATTCACAGGTTTCCTTTCTCCCTCCCTGCTACCCACATGCTGATTTCAAAGTTCCAGTCTCCGTCACTGTTTCCCTACTTATGGAAAAAGAACTTAAGTGCCTAGAAACTACCAACTCTGGAGTTTTCAATTCTTCACATTTTGAATCTGTTACCTTGTAAGGTAAAAAAAAACCAAACCAAAACAAAAAAAACCCAAGCATCCCCACATCTACTGTGTTCTAGTGGTTGTATGAGGTATCACTACTTGGCTTCAGATTTACCTTCATATATTGCTTGAAAATGTCTGCAGCTGTGTTCATTTCCACCACAGTATATACAATGAGTTTACAGAAAGCTGCGAGTAGATTTCTTCTTTTGTGCAATGCTTCAATTTTGCTAGCTTCATCATCCTGTTGTCCATCTAGAGATAGTTCAGAACAGGAAAATGGTCAGGTTAAATACTTCATATTTACATTTAAAGTGCCATGGGCTGATGGTCAGGATTCAGAAAATCAAATCCCAGCTCTGACAGCACTGCACTTCATTGCTCACTCACAAGTCTCTCTTCCTGATACAAAGACATGTGTAATTCTGGCAATTAAACCAAACCTTTACCATGATTATCCTACACGTCCCCAAAACATAAAATGCTTTAATCTGCTGCTGACATTTAAAAGATAAATTTACCTTTATGCCCACACACACCTCTCAATGCCAGAAAAAAAGAAAATAAAAACCACAAAAAAGCATAGGCAAACAAACCTATTAGTTAGAAGGCAAATAATATAAAGGAAATATAAGTTTTCTACAAACCTGCACTATTATTATCATCATCCTGATCAATGAAGACATGATCTAAAATAAAACTGAGTAGTTCGGACTGCAATGAAGAATCAGGAGTGTAAACAAGTGGCTCCAGCATGTCACGCCCTCCTGTCATAATTTGATGACTGAAGATCATCAACACATCACATAGAATTGTGAATGCCTATTAAAAAGAAACCTTAGTAAATACTTGCTTGGAAACTGGATTTTAACAAGAATAACTTATTTCCACTTAACAAAACACTTAGTGACGAAGGGCCGTTTAAGTCCTGGCCAACTGGAAATCACAAGGTGCACAGCTTCTTACAGGAGGTTGCTGTACAAAGGCTGGGTCTCCAAATAAACACACTGCACAGATTAAGTCAACTAAACATTATGAGATTAAAAAATGGGAAGCCTGATGGATACATATTAGGTCATGAGGGAATTCTGCAGACACCACAGTCCCCTCCTTTAAAAAATTTGCTTAAATCACATTTGTGAAACAGCAAACAGCTGAAGACATTCAATTCCTTTATGTCATAAATTATGTCTTGCTTCCAAAAAAGCAACCATCTCTTCATTTTGCTGGCTAACTCACACATCTCACCACCAGGATTAAATATCTGTACTCCACTTCCCTGGAAAGCTCAAATGTATCTACACCTGGACTGACATTCTTCAAACTCACAGACCAAGGCAACACACTGCTTGCTGTTGCAACTCATCTCTTTCCAGTACTTCCATTTTAATGGACAGATCTGTTCTCTAACTCCTAAAAGCAAATGTTACTAATTTCCTGGTCACAGAAATAGTTATGGTCCTCTGAAGTCCCTTGTACTCTTTCATGAGATTAGAGAAGGACAGCAGAAGCATGGCTATTATACTCTACATGACTGAGGCAGTTCTAGTTTCTAGAGCATCTGCTTGAGTCAGAGTTACAAAGCTTTTTAAAGAGACCTCGGAGTTTTGTTAATTTTTGTAACTTGTACTTTCACATCCTACACCTTTTGACACTAGATAGCTCTCCAACACAGAATGTGTCTATTCACTTCCAGGAACATTCTTGTTACAGAAAAAGTTTCACAAGCTGTAGCGACTCAGTAGACCAGATTTTCAACTTCAAGCTCAACCATGTTATTATTAACCTTTAGCAGTAAAAAGCCTCTTGGTTTTCTATTTGTTTAATTAAAAAGCATACCCAGAAGATAATTTGGTCCTTCCCCATACAGAGATCCTTTCTTTCCCCTCCTCACTTGAGCATTCTAAGGGTTGTTAAAGGCATTTACTTAGAATTAATCCTGCTATCAGTAACTTGTGCTCTTCCCCAGAACCTGAAACGCCGGTGAGTGTCCTGGCTAGAGAACTATTTGACCAACAGTCTTGAAGAGATGCAGCCTCTATATATGCAGCCTTTTCACCTCACTCACTTTTCACTCAAGACCAGCTTTTCCCAAGCTGGTGTCTCAATTCTGTTTGAAACAGAAGAAAAGTTAAGAACAGCCCCCACACCTCCATGTCTGCATTTTTCTTTGGAAAAAAACAGGCCTTTTGTCTTTTGCCTGAAATGTCAAAAACTAAACTTAGTGGATTAAATACCTACATATTTTAAGTTTGAAATATCCAACAACTTAGTTCCAGCTAAAACCCTCCCCTACAAAGGGAAACTCTGAAGGACCAACTGGTAAAATGAAAACTGCTAACATGTCTTCTGAGCAGTCTATCATTGCTGAGGCTTCCAAGAACCTGCCAGAACATTCTCCTAACACCTCTAAACAATACTGTTAACAACTGACCCTGGTGTGAGCGTACCTAAGGGTGACCACAAAAAAGAAATACCACTTCCCAACAATGAAATCCTCTAGGTTTCAGTGCATAGCTGTGCATGTATAAACACACACGCACACGTTAAGTACCTATTCTTTTTCCTCCTAATTCAGAGATCTCCAAAATCCTGGGATTCTGAAGAACAGAACACATTCTGTACGCCACATTGTGATGAAGGGAAACGGACAGAGAAGCTGCCTCTGCACATCCTCACAGTTTTACAGCAAGAGGAAGAAAGTTGTATTCTCAAGTCTTGAGTTGACGGCCAAATATATATCACAGTACAAATGTGGGAATGTAAAAGCATTCGAAGACAGAACCAAAAAAATAACGTCACTCGTGAATAGCTGTCCCTAGCTTTTCCACCTCTGAGCCTATGAATCCACAATTGGCCACACAAGTAAGCAAAAGCTTTGAAATTGAACTGTCCCACCTAACTTATGAACCAGAAGACTTCTAACAGTGTGCCTGCTCAGTCATGCTTTAAAGAAACAAACAAAAGCCTCCTTTGAAAAAAAGTATATGCTACCTGAAACTATTAGAATCAAGTTTAAATTGACTCTAAAACCTTATCTAAATTACCTAAAGGATGGCAAGCATACAACTACAGTATGTATTCAGACTTAAAGGGCATTCAGCCTAAACATGCTAGAAACACCATGTTCCCATGCAACTGCTAAAAATATTAGCAAGAGAAACTTTCAACTACTTTATCAGAAGACCAGAATGATATAGAACAGTCACTAACCTGTTCCTTAACAGCAGTGTTTACATTGGTCAGGTAGTGTTGACAGATTTGACAGAACACTCTCATCTGCTTCTTCAGACGTAGAAGATCCTCCTTTAAAGAGAAGGATTTCATGTAATAGTTTTGCTTTTTCAATTTTATAGTCACATTTAGCATACACATTTTCAGAAACCTATTCACCACAGACCTCATATGTAGTTGTAACATTCTAGGTCATTCCCAGCAATATTTGAAATTTGCTATTACAAGTAAAAATAACAAGTTGCAATTTCCTCGATTTTGTCATCCTATGAAGTTATTTATTAAAACAATAGTAACAAAAAAACCCCTGAAAACCAAATGTAAAGGAATCCCAGCTAACATCCTCCCGCCCAGAAAAATGCAACCCAGAGCATCAAACATTTTCTCTTTAAAATATCTGTGTTTTCAACCTCGAGGATAGACTGTAGGTAGCTGTTTCCAACTAAAACAGTACATGGCTATGTGGTATTGCCTTTTTTTTTTTTTCCCCCCAAACTCACTGCTTGGGCATAAAGTAAAAAGTCAGGTCAAAGCTGCAATTTTCTTCCCTTTTTCACTGGAAACCCCCCCCCCCCCAGCTTTATTAAGTATTGCAATGACTTTCAAAAAAGCAGATTATTGAACAAATGAAGTATCAAGCTGGTACAAATACCATCCACATGTGTGGCACAGTTAGTCTCACTCAATAATGTGAAGATACCAGCCCATGTAGAACTGGGGAAGTCACGTTACAAAAGACCAACTGTGTAATCAGCATCAGTTCAGACAAATAAGAAATACCCCTGAGGTAAGTTTAACAACTACACATGCAACCTAAACCAAAATAAGTCTCTCAAAGAAAGCAGGCAACACATTGGTACAATGTGTCATTTAAAGCAGGCAACACAGTGGTACAATGTGTCATTTAATTTCAACAGGGATCACAAAAGCAACAGCTGCTTCTTGACAATGAGTTTTATTACAATATGAACACCTTCACTACATAATATCAATGGTAAATGCTGAGAGAAAAGGTTTTATTATATTACTGTTCATGAAATTACACATGGGCATATCTTCTTCCTTTATACAGAATTATTTGTTTAAATTTTAATAAAACCAGAACTATTTATGTGGCCTTTTATTTTAGCAGCCTGTATTATGAAGCTAACACCTATACAAAGTCAACCTGTTCACAAACAGCACACAGTGAGCAGTTAATTCTGTCACAGAGGAAAAAGAAAAAATAAATCTTTAGGCACAGTACATTTCTGTCACTTCTGGTTTTGTGCTTCAACTTTTTTGCTGTTATGTTCCATTAGCACTGGGCAGAAAGCAAGGGAACTTCTGTACATACCTGGTATATTTGGCCAGCAGTCAAGCAGTTAAATATAATAAAATAGTTGTTGCTTAGAAGTTAAAACCTACGAAAGCTGGAATTTACCAAATTTTATTAAACAGGAGCAGAAAATAGCCTCAAAGGACCACTTTTTTCAAATAAGTTCTTTACATTCCTGCTGAAAGTATTGCAAATTATATTTTGCTGCAAAACAGTTAAACTGATCTTAATTTGTAACCTAACTTTTCACTATTTAGCTCAGCTTTTGCCATCGGCTCAAGATAAAGCTTTTATCACTATTACAAAAAACTCTTCTGACTGCTGTTTTCCCTTTGAAGAACGCTAAGCTAACGAAGACTCCATGTCCTTCACTCATGTAAGTGGTTCTCCACTTCTTAAGTGAGAATCTGGGGTTTCGAAATGTTAAAAGCCATTAAAGCCTAGATGGTAAACTCATCAGCCAGCCAGTGTTGAAGAAGTTCCTATTTACAGGCCTTCAGATTGTAACTACTGAATCAGTAAAGCCACAATTATTCCTTGGACCTACTGAAGTGTTAATATGATAAAAAAAAAAAAATAGAAGAGATAAAACCACCATGATCTCATGAAGGTGCTCTGTTCTAAAAACCGTTAGTGCAAGTTACACAGCATGCCTCTCCATTCCTGTATCTATCAGAAGCCCATACTACCACACTCTAAAATAAGGAAAAAAGACAAATTTTATCATCCTCACATTAATTTTATTGCAATAATGGATCATTAAATATAAGTTACAATTTATTGATGATAAATTATTAACGTAATGAGTTCTCTGTTTTCTCCCTAGTAAATTATGACAGGTGTCTCTAACTTCTTTTTCTTACATTACTTTTAAGTATGGGCAATCCAAGTGTTTAAAAAAAATCTGAAGAATTTAGGTATTTTGACTATGACATAAAGAATGTGTTATCAGTAACTCCGATAACGTGCAATTTCAGCACAAATCTCTGGTGACAGAGCACAAAATGCTCCCTACTTAAAGGACCGAGGAAGGCTTCCACAAAGAGTATGTTTGCTACAGAACTCATCAGAACATTGCAGCATTTATGAACTCTGTTCTAAACTGTCTGGCCTTTCCAAAACTTTCATTACGCAGTTGGTGCAGCAGATCATCTAATCACCCCCTTTAAGCAACACTGCCCAGTAGATATAAGAAACCTTAATCCTTCCTCCAAGATTTTTCAAGAAGTGAAATTAGAAAGTTGACATTTGACAGAGCTCTGCCCTTCAGGACTGCTATACATAGAACCAGGACAGGCCCTCTTCTGATTGCCTGCAAAAGTCTTGAAATTTAATTTCATCTTTTCATGTTTTTAACAATACATTTAAAAGACTGATGAAGAGCAAAGTGATTGCAACATACTGAGCAATAAGAATACTGCAATAGTGTGCAAACACTTATATCTCACTGACTCACCACAGATACTTCACAGTTGGCAAACAAATTCAAACTCACTACTTAAGAGCAGTTAAGACTGACAATATCGTGTTTCGTAATTGTTAGTCTACCCCTCCCTTAGCATTGTATTATGTGTTATGCCACACTAGTAGATACTAGTGTTTATTTACTACAATTACTTTAAAAGTCTGTCAAAGTAAACATAATATTAACATTTAAATTATAAAAATGTAACAATTTAGAGAAATACTAGGTTTAGAACTAAAACCTTCCACTACTAAAACCGAATTCCAAAGAACTTATTAGAAATGCAGATTTAGGCAGATATCAGTATAAAAAAATAACTCTTAGTCTTAATTAATTCCATCACAGATCCCACTTGATGCTGCAGGACTATACAAATGTTTATTTACTCATACAACTGGAACAAGGCATACCTTTGTGGAACTGCTTTCAGTAATTTTTGCTAGCTGCCAAAGGATTACATAATGAGTGCACTGCAGTGCATGAATAACGATCTGAAACCAAAAGGAAAAAATCCATCAGATGACAAAGGGCAACGAAAGACAGCAATTAAAGCTATTTATTGTTGTACCTAAAGAACACATTTTAACTACAGACCTGTTCTGGCATGTCTCCATTTTCAATGCCAGTTTTCAATAACTTGTAGTTGCAGCCAAACAAGTCCCATCTTGATAGGTCATGAGCACTGGAAGCATCAGATATGTAGCAAAGATGTAATTTAAGTAACACTATTTCTGCAATGTGGTGTTAACTACTAAAGGCTTAACTTGTCCAAAAAACCCCCAAAACTAAACCACTCCCCCCCAAAATCAACAAAAAACCCCAATACACACTTCCAAGCAAACACGCTCCCCCCAAAAAACCCATCAAAACCATAAAAAAAAAGCAAAAAACCCCAGATTCCAGTTTTGCACAACTCTCATTCACACTATACAAATATCCTTCCAAGTTACATTAAAAAGTTGAAATACCGCATTAAAACCAATGAAAACACACCACACTCTTCCCCCACAACCCTGACAGATGTTTGTAGAAGCCTCCTTACTTGTGAAACGCAGTGATTCTCTTCAGCGTTGACAAGACTTGATAAGCATCATCCTCATCAGGTTCTTCCCCCTATTCAATAACCACATAGTTGAGATACCCAAAGCAACATATACTAAGCAAACCAAGGAATTCAGGATTAAAAAAGAGAATTGCATCTAAATTATTTATCAATGACACATTTGTTTTTAGAAGAGTTAAAGATTATGAGAGAAGGTAGCAGTTCATGTTTAGAAACAGCAGTGCTGTTTAGACACAGCAGGAGAATGTGGGGGGGAAGGGAGAGAAGGAGGAGGGAGAAGGGGGGGGGGGAAAGATGTCTAGGCTGGCAGAATATAATGTATCGTGTATTTACTTCAATTTTCTCTGAAGAATCCAGCAGAGGCCACTGTCAGACAATAGATACTGGACTAGATGGGCCACAGGTCAGTACCTCAGTCTTTTTAAGCACAGAAGAGTCCTCGAGAAAGGTAAGGGAAATGTTTTGTTCTAATTCTCCCTCAAGTTCTGAAAAACTTGCATTTGGAGAAAGGAGTGAAAAAGGTAAAGTATCCAAGTACAGAGGATAAACTATCTAAGGTAACTGAAACTGCTCACTCCTCCTCAGTGTATCAGGGATACTGCAAGTCCAACATGTTTTATCACTCTGTAGTAGCGCAACCTTATCAAAGCACTGTAGGTTTCAACACTGCTACCAGAGTATTTGCCATTTTCCTTCCAGTCAACCATCTGACATTTCATTTCCTTGCTTTACCTCTTATTCTTTCTTCTACTCACAAAGAGGAAAATAAACAAATTACTAGGTACATTTCTAACACAGTCCACATCTAAGGTTTGTACCGTGGAGTCCTTGTTCAGACCAATAAGCAAGAGTAACAGGAGCAAAGCTGATAAAATAAGCTTGCATCTGAGAAGTGTGGAGAACTTAAGTTGTCAAAAAGACACTTCCCGTGCTCCTGATCACACATGAGGATAAAGAGAAACAAGTTTTGTCTGACTGTCTAAGATCCCACTTAGTGAAGTTCAATATTGTACCAGAAAATTCTCACCCTTTAGATTAGCGCAGTGTGGGAACAAGGTGATTTTTAAGCTATTAGCTGCATCTGCTGGCATTCAGGAAGAGAGGGGGAGTGTTTCCAGAGATTCTGATATTTATCAACAGCAACGTGCAATCACAGGCAAAACTAGCAACACAAGTACAGCTAAGCAGAATCCTAGTGGAATTACAATGCCAGATCTCAAAAACATAAGCTTCAAAATCTAAGGGTGAAAAGTCTATGTAATTTCATAGTTGATCTGAAATTTATCTCAAATTCCCAAAAGACACTTGTCAGAAGGGGATTAAAATTTGACTCGCTCGTATAAAGCACTAGTCTGAGTGTACATAATCACAGCAATGATACTGTTGGTTACTGTAACTGACTTAACAGTTTTGAAAGTCAGAGGTAAATTCCTATTCTTAATTCACTGACTTGTACTGGAAGGCAGAAAAACACACTGGAAATATTCACAGAAGCAGGAAAGTTTGATCTTGTACATTAAAATACCTCTTGTAGGAAGTCTTCAAGAAGTCGATTAAACTTGTCTGCCAATTCATCTATTAACTGACTTCTTGCAATGTCAACCCTGTTAAAGATTGTGAATTCTTCATTACAGAGAGCATGGTATGTTTTTGAACAGGCTTCCAGAACATCTATGTCTGTGTGCTTCTCCACAATATCCCGGATTTGTCGCAGTAAGGCATCCAAATGCTACAAGAAAGATGAAGCATAGAAAAAAAAAGGCTATTTATATATACACACAGACACATGCACACACACATATTTGTAATAAACCTTAAGGAATTTTAGAACAGAAATACAAGTTATTACTATTGTAAATATGATACAGAACACAAAACACTTCTGGGAAGTCAGTGGACCTTCTGAATAAATTAAAAATCTATTCAGGAAAAATTAAGCAGGAGCTTCTCTAAGGCAAAAGAGTCACTGCATTTTAGAAAGATTAAAAAATTTACAGTTGTCTGTATGGTTTTATCTAACACTTGAATTTTCAATGACAATTGCTGAACAATACGGAAGCATTTATCTCCCACTTACACAAACATTTATACACAGTCTTAAAAGCTGTATAATTGAAGATTTAGTTTCACAACAGTTAAGTGTCAGCACTGAGACCAACTTGAGTTGTTCTTATTTGCCTCCTTTCAACTTAAAGTCACTCACTGCTGCACTATGCTGTCAACTAAACTCTTTTTATTACTTTTTCGACCCTAATGATTTCCAGCTACTTGCTTCACAATACAGCAAAGCTGTGCATCTAAGGAGAACAGAGATGTGAGAACAGCTTACACCATTTTCATCACTAGAGCAGGTAAAATAGAGCAGTAACTACATAATTTATCTGGTTGTCTTCCCCTTTTTCATGCCTTTAACATGGTAGTTTATTAGTTTTAGTGATGAGAAAAATTACTGGCTATTTCTACAACCTTTATCTCTCAGGCAGCATACCTAAAACAATGACCATAACCCAACAATAAATGCTCTCACATAAAGTTAATCTAACTGGCAAGATTCTCTCTTAAAATTCACCAGACAGCCCTTATAAAACTCAAACTTTCGTATCTCTAAGAACAGCGGCCAGTCACAGCTCTGAAGTCCAGGTTGTGTTCTCAACATGAGTTACAGTAAGTCTCACACAAAAAACTGCACCTAATGATGATGACTGAAATTCCAGTGACTAAGTGTTAAATTCTGGGGTTTCTATTTGTGTTTAAGCATTTTTCAATGTTACTTTACCTTTTCTAATCGCCCTGTTGTATAAATCTCCAAATCAAAGTACTGTGGCAACTGCAGTAAGTTGGTGACTTTTTCTGCATCTACAGAATACTGTAAAATTGATTAAAAAAAAAATAATGAAAAAGTCTTGGACAACATAAATCATTACAGAACAATCACATATTAAGATGAGTTAAGAAAAAAATGAACATTCGTGAAAGCTGCACAGTTAATCACAAAAACTATACTCATTAACACTACGTAACAGTCCATTAGCAAGAAGTGCAATTAAAACTACCTTTGCTAGCAACTGAGGAAGCGCCACTGCAAAAAGTTCAGTTATTTTTGTCCTGTCATCCAACTGGGTTTTCTTTTCCTTTGCTGTCAGCACCTAAAACATTGGTATCGTAAGGATTTTACAACAAAAACTTCTGGTGCAAACATTCATTATTATTAATGAAATGACAATTAGGTTTCTAATATCACTGTAAAATAACAATGTGTAAAAAAGAAAATAAAGGCCAATTAAAAAAACATTCAGCACTTGAAAAATGTAATTCAAAGTTAAATCTGATACTGTTGAGATTATCTTGAAAACAGAAGTTGACAATCTACGACAAAAGGTTTAACTTCCTTGCAAGAAAATACCACTATCATAATGTTTTACTTGACAATGAAAGAACAAGCCTTTCAGCCTAATTACAATTTTTAAAGATATTCATTTCATGTCAACCTGATTTTCATACAAGTTTTCAATTTGTACCTAAATGGGTTTCTTACCAAAAGCTGCACCAGTTTTGAAAGCAGTTCCCTTCCCTGTTTAACGTCTCTGTATAGAAGGGCTGCCTAAACTCTATGTAATCAAAATCAATTGGTGGACTGACCTCCTTTCAATGAGACTATGAGCTATATTCCCTTCCCCAATTTTGTTCTTTCGAATTGAAAATAGTTTTAACTTTCCCAAACACTGATTTTTGTTCTACTTTCCAACCAATACTTCTTTCAAAATCAATTTTGTATTACCTTTAATAGTAGAAAGAAATACAGCAGTTCAAACAGCATTAAGCATATATCAAAGTCCAGACAAAGTGAAGTAGCCAGGGTAGTCAGATACTGAGAGTCGTGGAGACCAAAGCTTAATTTCTGAATTCAGTCCCTTCAGGAGCAACAACCTACAACTTTTTCCTTCTCACACTGTCCAAACATAACCATTCCCACATCTCTATACATGTAGGTTTTTGCTTCCTACCCTTTTCCCAGTTCCTCTTCCCACAGGAGGATGACATTCAGCTGCTTGACGAATTGTACAAAGCATTATTTCAATCAGTGCGCTTTCCTGTCTATCCGTTAAAGCTGAAATTTAAGAAACAGATGTTAATACACAGCTTGATTTTTCATTTTCCTCAGTATTAGTATCTAAGCATCAAAATATGTGTGGTTTTTGTTGTTTGGTGTGGTTTTATTTAAGAAAAAAAGAAAGGCATTTAGACCAATAGCTCATTTTCAGCAGTTGGGGTAGCACAGGGGATAGGAAAGATAAGCGCCTTATAAAAGAACCCAAGAAAATATTCAAAATCGAAGGAATATCACTGGATGCGTCACAAGACAGGATGAAACAAATACCAAGGTTTATAATAAATTTAGTTCCCCTTCATTATTCAGAGGTTCATCTGCCAGGTCCATTTACAGAATTAGGCCAAGTCTGGTTTTACTACCATTAAAGAAATGCTGCTGCTGGTTTTCTATAGGGTTTTAACACTCAATACACGAACCAGTTTCACAAGCAACTTAAGCTTCTCTAATGCCAGAAGCAGAACCTGAACATACAGAACAATAGGGCAACTGGACACTGCTTGCCTATTCCATCTCTTTTCTCCCCATCATTCTTATGTATCTCACTTCCATACCAGAAGTGATCTCTTTCAACTGGTCTTTATATTTTGCAATTAGTATTAGTGATCTATTACAGTCATGTAAAAATAGAGAATATCTGAGGACTCATAGATGTAAACATCTTATTCTCTTATAAATCAAGACTAACAGAAATTGCATAGCAATATAAAGGAAGATCTCCAAAAATCTCTTACGTTCTTCTCCATTGAGAGGCTCCTCCAACAGAAGACTGTTCATACATTCCCAGTCCTTCAAGAGGTCTGTTGCACAGTCCCACATGCTGTCCACAAGATAAGCAGCATGTTCATGCAACTAAAATGAGAACAGATTAAGTATTTATCAGCAATAAAGTTCATTATAGAATTTGCTATAATACAGGGTATTTTTCTCTCTTGTCTCCTGCCTGTAGCAAATAAAACAAAAAATTTTGCAGAGGCTCTCTGGTTCAACAAAACCCTCTATTCCCCAATTAACTTAAAAAGATGAATCCACACTAAGTGCTACAAAGAGTAGTGCCACAAGATCTGTCAGAACCTGGTGGACAGGAGAGTGTGGGGTGGTGGTTGTGGGTTTCTTTTTGTTTGTTTTGAGGGTTCTTTTCACCTTCCCCCTTGCAAATCTCCTAAATCACAATATATTAGCATGAAAATGACAAAATTTGCCAGAGTAGAGATCACAGCCTGTCTCAACATTGTGTACTAGACAGATCTTTCAAATAAACACAATCACACAAAACAGACTTTTGGCCACCAGGTTGTTCAAATAATGGGAAAACCAGGACAGATTCATGGTTATTAACCCATGAGTGGGGAAAAGCAAACCAGTAACTAAACAAACAAACAAACCACACACCACAAAAAACATGTATATCCCTGAACCTCAACTTACTTCACTTTCCAAAAAGAAAAACACTAATGTTTTCACAAGATTAGCATTTGGACTTTGTCTTCCCCTCCTTTTCAGTATTCCATCATCTTCAGGATCTCTGCGGCTGAAAAGCCTAAAAGAAAAATAATTACTTCAGGATAAGTTTCTTCTTCATTGCCTTTGCCACAGCAAATTCGCATCAAGATATTGCTTTTTACAGACACATACCTCCACATTCTATTTTCAAAGGAAGTAATTTGGGACAAGTATCATTTGAACAATTTTATATATGCTGAGTTGGTATTTCACTGACTGTTTGTAGTGGAACGTATAATTATTACAAAATACTTTACAAACAGCAGTGATAATTGTAGGTGCTTACGATCCTGTGCTCCTCTTCTGCATACTACATTTTCTGAACCTCCCCACATAAGACTTTAAAGCAGAAAGAAATAGTGGAGGGTCTGAAAAGTATTAGATGGTAACTGTATTGTTTCCCTACACAGCTGATACACATGTTGAATCTCTGCTTTTTCTTTCCTTTTTAAAAAAAACATAAAAATGCTTCATGAAATGGTCACACAAGCCAACTCTGGGGGGAGGGAGGCACTATAAATGGGAACGTACAAGTTTTAGGTACCAGACTATGGGAGCATTTTAACATGTTTCACAGAACACAGGAAGGACCGCAAAGACGACAGAAGAATGTTTGTATTATACTCCCTGTAGCTTTTAAAGCGCAGCCTTCAAAATTACTCTCTTATTTTCCATTCAGAAAAACTAGAACAGTTCAAAAAGTACAGCAGTGTTACTTTTTCTGTAAGTTATTTATTAAGGCCACTTCATTATTGAGTTTTTCCTTTCCTTAATTAAAACTAATTAGAATGACAGTATTAATGCACATACTAAAATCTACACGAACAAGAAGTTAACTATCATTTCTCCATCTTACTTTTTATACAGAAATTCCCCTGCGGCAACTGCTACTGGCCGATGAGCTGAATAAACCAGATGGTAGACATTTTCACAGTCTTCTGCAGTCAGAACTTCTTCACTACTCCTAGGGGTAGGGATGGGAAGAATTAAAGAAAAAAGCTGAGTCAAGGAGAGTATGAACTCTAATGAGGGAGATGGAAATGAACGAGAACCTAAACCGTTTCCTTAAATTATCACCCTGAAACTCAAAATAAGATAGCTTAGTTCCAAAGTCCTCCTAAATAAAAATTAGTGTTGAAGCAAGAGCGTTTGCTAGAAGGCTATCCTCAGAAGTTCAACTACTGTGTAATGTTCAATACATCCTATATTTCTTCAGTTCAAATATTCCACTATAGCTTTAAATTAGGGAGATTGAATACTAAGTTTCTAGTCCTTACGCACACTTAACTGTGGTAGATAAGTAACATCACCATTCTAGCCAGATTGCTTTTGAAATTTCAACTTGTTCAAGGGTAAGATCCAAACATTTCTCTAGACTTTGGATTATCTGAATTCGGTCAAGCTGCTGTCCTCACCCATAGGCACAAAAAAGTATTCGTTGTAGATCAGATAAGGAGATATACATGTACTTACTGTAAAACAAGAGTGAGTAATTTTATTGCTTGGACTGCAACATCATATTCTTTGTCAAGAGTCATAGACACAATTCTATCCTAAGAACAAAAGAGAAAAAGTATTTTCAAAGAGGAGAGAAGTGTATTACAACTTTACAAATATTCATACGTACTTAAAAGTATGAAGTTACACTAACCTTGAACCGACTGGTGAAGAGTTCCAATTTGGAATTAAGCTCTTTATTATAGTAAAGCCCTTGCAAAGCAGTTAGGCATTTGAGTCTTACTTCTCCTTGCTAAAATAAAATTAAGAACAGGATTAAAAAAGTCAACTATAGGATACAGATGTGATCTTCAAATCACAAGACAAGCTTATTTTGCAGTCTGAATTCAAAGACAAAGATTAAATCTTGTCAAGATATACTATGAATAATCATGTTACTCACATAAGAACATGTTATTTGTAACAATCCAATGAAGAAATAACCAAACCCAATCCCTGCAATGTCTTACTACAGTTATAATCTCTGTATGTCAAAATACACTTATTTTCTTTCTTGAAAGATGTACTCCTCATGCTCAAGATACTTCTAAGTAGAATTCTACACATGTACTTTTACTTAAGACTAACATCACAGTATTACAAGGCTGGAAAAGACTTTTGAGATCATCAAGTCCAAGCTACGACCCAACACCAATACCTACTCATCATTTAAACTATGGCATTAGGTGCCTCATCCAATCTCCTTTTAAACTCCTCCAGGGACAATGACTCCACCACCTCTCTGGGCCAGCGCATTCCAGTGACCAATCACCCTTTCAGTGAATAATTTTTTCCTAATATTAAGCCTAATCCTCCCGTGACAAAGCTTGAGACCATGTCCTCTTGTTCTGTCACCAGTTGCCTGAGAGAAGAGACCAACCCCTGCCTGACTACAGCCTCCTTTTAGGCAGTTGTAGAGAGCAATCAGGTCTCCCCTGTGCCTCCTCTTCCAGGCTAAACAACCCCAGCTCCCTCGGTTTGTGTCTCATTAGTTATCATCCCTTGTTAGATCAGAATTACCAAGTAGATAGAAACATTCTTCCTGAAGTACCAGATCTACTTTAGCAGAGAACACTTTTTTAAGGTACAGATACAGAAATACTTTGCAAACACCTAGGAAAACTAGGGAGTTGCTTACCACCCCACTGCCAGAGGTTATTGCGTTTTGATACTAAACTCAAGACCATAGCATGAGTGAGCATTCCTCATCCGTTTCACTTCAAATCTGTCAGCCTGAAGTTTCCAGCACAAGAACTGAGAAAATGTGCTAACTCAACAATGAATCAAGGAGTATTTGCAAGCCATGTCTGTTGACCACACTAAGCACCGAATTAATCTCTAGCTGGCAGCTGGTAACAGCTTGAGGCACTCATCAGCACAGAAGGGGACTTTTCCCATGCTTTTTTCAGTTAGCTGAAAATACTAAAAAGTTTATTAGCTTGGCAAAACTGAGAAACTGGTAGTCTATATGACTGGATTATTCCATGTGAAATGCATTAATTTTAAATATTTAAGTATTATAAAGTAATAAGTAAGTCTGTAAGTCTGCACCAGTAATAAACAGTCAAAAAAAACCATTTTCTTACAAATAACAGCTCCTTTAAGATCTATATATACTGTCGAAAACCATTCAAAACATTAAAGTCTATTTTATATGTATGTTGAAATGCCAGCGCAGTGCTTTAAGAAAAGCAGTGACTCATTAAAATAGCTACAAGATCAGAACCCAGTCTGGCAAGATCAACAACTGAAAACAGGGAGTTTTGTTGGTTTTTTTCCCCTCAGCGCAGCTTACCTTATCATGCATAGTCCACCCTACATATTTTAAGTAGCTGTCATTAAGAAAAGCATCACTGTACATCTTCATCCATATTCCAATCTCTTCAATACAGATAGCTCTTATTTCAGCAATTGCATCCCTGTGGAGAGAAGATGGCAACAGGATCAAACAGATGGATAATAAGAAATAGCTTGTCATCAGCTTCCGAAGTCAATCAATGAAGCTAGAAATTACTTACTAAGAGGAACTTACCGGTATCTATGCACAAAAACACCTTTAAATATTGCATTCATCATGTTTTCTATTTCATCCTGATTTTCCTGAAGCTGAAAGAATGAAAAGTACATGAAGAGTGAGTAGCACTTCTACAGTCAGATCAGATGGTGCTGACACTAGACCAACTAAATCAGGTCAACTTTTGCAGGTATGGCCATTAAATCCTTTCCTGAAATATTCATAAACCTGTTTCAAAGTACAATATGCTATTATTCATGGAGTTATGGCATACAAATTATCGTAATTCTGACCACTGTAAAACTTGTCCTTCAATTTAGGTTTCTGCAAGCTTATTCTTAAACTGTTTATAAGAAAACTTGATTTAATTTTCTATTAACTTTTAAAGCCCAACATTCAGCCTAATTAATATACTTATGATGTTTTTATGGAAATTATCAGATACCAAATCGTGTCAATTGCATTACAAGCAGGTTTTTCTGTTGGCTGAAATATTTGTCATCTGAACAGACAAGACACAGATGAAGAACTTTATGTCTACATGAGCAGCATATACTGTTTTGAATACCTCCTTCGTCCTTATCCATTACTTCATTAGAGAGAAAAAAATTGCAATGAACTAAGATATTGCAGGAAAAATTAACTTAAGAATACCGGGATGAAAAATAATGGAGGAGACAAATCTAGTCTCAAGAGAACCAACATAAGAGCAAGGCATGCGATGAGTTGTATAGTGATATCTGCAGTGTTTTAAAACAGTGAAAACTGTATTTGCTTTGGAAGTGCAAGAAAGTCAGTTAAAATATTTGAAAATAATTTAATATAGTCAGCAGATAAGCATATTCCTTTCACACTCTGAACTACAAAGGTAAGACAATTTGAGACACTTCCATGATAACAGTCAAGGACTGAGGAATTTTGACATTTTGGTGCATTAGATTAAAAAAACAAAGACAAAACCCCATCCTTGCCCCTAAAGAAACTACCAGAGATATTACCCAGATTGTGGGGTGGAGGGTACACGGTGCAGGGGTTTGGATACAAAAGCTAAAGGACTTCTCCTACAGAAGATTAGAAAACGAGTAAGAACATACAGTTTCCACAGCATAGAAAGATTTAGGAATTTATGGAAGAAAGTAAAACCTATAAGGAAATGCAGTAAGAAGAAAAAGACTAAGCAGCAGGAGAAAAGGCCTAACAGAGTAAAGTATTTAACATGTTCTGGGTCTAAATTTAAAACTTGCTCACAGTGGCCTGTGAAGTAGAGGAGGGAAAAAATTACGACAAAATAAACCAAAAGACATACACATTATTATTAAAGTAGGACGGGTCCTGCACACACAACTAGCACAACTACAGTCAATGGTGTTTAAGAGATCACACTGCAAGATCTTTTTGAGATGAACAGAGGACAAAGTTGTTAGTTTATCTGAATTGTCAAGAAAGTGAAAACATTAACAGGTAATAACACAAAAGCTGAAGAGCAAAGGTGAGATGTTTCCTTTGTTCATGAGAAGGTTACTTCTATTGTCTAAACCAAACAAACAAACTCCAAACCAAACACTGGTTCCCTTTCAAAAAAAAAGCTCCCATCTGAATGAAATAGGGCTTTCAACAAGACACCTCTGTCAGCAATGAATCAGCAAGTCCTTTTTACACAGAAAAAAAGAAAACACAAGTAGACTGCATTTTCAATTTTGGTAGTGTTTTCTGTAGAATAAAAAACCTCATCTAAAGCTTTTAAATACACTTTCTGCTGAGATCAGTACTGACATCATAAAAGCAATATTTGCCCCAAGATTGTGAGGTTCTTCTCTGGAAGCCAAAACCAGTCAATAAATGGTATTTTTTGTTACATATTGGAGCTCGGTTTAGGAAACTAGTCAGGAAATACAACCAATAAAGAATCTATTAGTGACTGCAGTCTCTCTTGCTAACTTTACTAAGACAGCACTACCTGAAATTTTTTTAAGAGTCTGCATTTATTTCTTTTTACAGAAAACCATATGGTAAGAAGCATCTTTCAAAGTAATAATTTTTTTTCAAACGTTAAACATTACCAACTTGAAGAATGGAACAGAGGGACTAATAACTGCCCTTGCAAAAAAATCAAATTACAGAACAAGATGAATTATTAATTGTCACTCATCAACACTCCTCCCATGCACACCAGTTACAGACGGCTGCACTAACCTCCTTTCTTTTCTGTAGTAAGAGTTCCAGTCGATCATTAGCTCGTTTCCCAATTATTTTATTTCGTTCTGCTTCATACTGCCGTTGTGTATTATCCATGTTAATACTAAGATTTAATGCCACATTCACTAAAGCAGTCATCAGCTTCATGGCTACAAAGAAGTGAGAAGAGTAAGGATTGTTTAAAAGGTTACCTCATCTATGAAAAACGATAAACAAAAATCTTGGTTATGCCCTCCTGTCAACCCTTTCTTATGAAAATATATTCACTGTAAACTTCTTGATACATAAACCTAAGAACCAGCAGCATTTTACAAGGCACGACATCATTACTTATCAACACAACAGACAGAACAATGACAATTTTCTTTCTGATGATTTTTTTTAATGGAAAAATCATTATTGTTGAACTGTGATATATAAAAATGAACATGGAATACTAAAAGAACTCCCATTATCAGAATCTGTTAGTAGACTGATACTACTAAATCATTTAAACTCAAACATACAAGAAGTTTCTTCCTTTGAAAGGAAATGTCTTAGGCAACCAATGTCACTATATTTAATTTAATTAATTAATGAGGGGCAGTTTCTTTAAATATTCCTTTACTTGCCAAAGCAGAGAAAGGCCGTTAGCCAAGCAGAAGCCAATTAACAGACCGAAATGTAAAACATACTTGGGCAGGGGGTTCTGTGTGCAGACAGGGAGGGTGGAGACAAATATGCCCACTCCACAAACCCAGAGGTGATCAACCTATGTGTACTTGCTTTTCTCGTGAATTTTCTTTACATGCTGGCACAAAAGGACTTGCACTGACAGAGCATACACAGAACATGATAAAGCGTGTGTCACTGCAAAGCTGATGAGTAAGGCATAAAGACATGCACATGTATTGAAATATCATCACACACAGTTGATCTCAAGGATATCAAGATGAAAAGAACAAGTCTGAGCTAATCAGAGAAGCTAAAATTACTGCAAGTAACAGTAAGCATTGATACAAGGATTTTGTTAGCTCTCTATCTCTATATAAAACACAATCTTCAAGAATACAAACTGATCTCATTTGAAACGAACGACGACATGAAACGCTACTGATATGAACAAAGATAAACAGACTACTGATATACATTATTGTGAGACAGAAATTAACATGTAACAGGGTAACTTCTGCAACTTTTATTCAGGCACAACTAGAATTTAAAAAATTAGAAAAACTTGTTTTTTAAATACTAAAATTTGTAGTGGTCATACAACAGTCAAAATGATGACACAGCAGAATCAGTATATTCTCCTGAAATAAAAGGTTTAGTCCCCCTCTCCATAGTAAATTCCTTGGGTAGCGCAGTCTCTCAGTGGCAGCTGAATGTATAATACATATTCAAGAGACGATCAGTGAAGTAGAACAGTTGATCAGATAGTCAGAACTAAAGCTATCTGTACATCAGCCGATTCCAGCAAAGCTAACAAGAACTACATCCAGTGTGGCAAAACTCAGTTCCACATATAGTCTAGATTCACCTTGTTGAGACTGAAATTGCTATATTAAGCCTCACATAAGTAGACTGCTGCACAATGCCACCTGAGACCCTTCTTCATTAATCAACTCAGGTTCAGGACCTTCCTTATCCAAGAAGCTTATCCCTTGTCCATATAAGGATATATTGATTTAAAACACTCCACACTTAACTCATAAGGGATTTCTTCATAATTTAACAGATTTGGAAAAAAAAAAAAAAATCACGTAAAAACAACAATTCCTTAAAGCCATCCAGAAATTTAGTGACTATATCCTCGATGAAGCATCCTTTTAAAATTATTTCTAATGCAATTAATGGAAATGCCTCTTTCAATTACATTGTGTCATGGCCTCATTATACAACGCAATTTAAATTTGTGGTAAAAATTACATCCAACCTAAAACATGACGCCTGTTTGACTTAATGCAGAGGATAAACAGGTTCAACTGCATTTGAGGTTAAAAAAGATAACTACAGCCTTATTATGACCAAAGACAAACTTGTAGAATCAACTGAAAAGTTTCCTTCTATTCATTTTTTCTACTAGACTGAAAGCTAACAAAACTTAAGTACTGGACAACTGGTAAAGAATGTTTTAAAATAATACTCATTTTAAGTACTGAAAAACCAATAAAGAAAGCTGTACCAAAACAAACTGCATTAGATGAAAACTGTATCACACAATCAAACACATACTGAATGCCAAATATCAACAAGTTCACACAGAATAATTAATTCTTTCCTGTGTAAGGCAAAACATAACATGGCAACAATACACAGATAAATATCATTCACTGACCTGCCAGTGTGCTAGTGTGCCGAAATGCTCTGACTTGTGAGTCTGATAATCCCGTAAGCAGTGAAATGACAGTATCCATCATATATTCATCATAAATGATGCTATATTGGCACTGCCGGACAAGTACTCCAATGAACTCACAAAAACTGGATTTGAATTTCTTCCACTGGGGACCAGCCATAGTTAATGGATAATCTCCACTATCCTGTTAAAAGAGTAAAAGGGAAACAGGAAACTATTTCAAACATTTTAAAAATTATTTTATTAAATATACATTAAAAAAAAAAAGATGGGTACAACTTTAAAGTCAAAACCTCCAATTGCACAAATAGGCACCAACTTTGCAGCTCGGGCTTGTGACATGCAGAGACATTCTATAAGTCCCATCATAAAAATCACTCAGAACCAAATATACTGAAACTACTACTAATTTCTTGTCCTCGCCTCCAGCCCCAAGAAAATTCATATCCCTAAGCAACGTGCTCCAGGTTATACTCGAAAAAAAAGAACCATCACATGAACCATTAGTTGACATGTTTACGAACACTCAGTTCAGGACCATAAGAACACTTAAAAGGAGATGCTTACTTATCAGACTGAAAATTCCTAAAGTCATACCACAACCTAGTGTAACACGTTGAATATAACAAATCTGTGCCTCTCTTCTGATTTAGGAGCGCTAAAAAAACTGACAATCATTTGTATCGGTGCTTTTCTGATCAGCTTCTTTGAGAGGCTAAACAACATTAGAGGTCAGAAATGAAGAAAGTACCCATGAAAAGTGATTACAAGTCTGAGAGTTGTTCATTAGAACTCTGTTACGAAGAAGCAGTGAGCATAACGGTGATTAAAAAAATGAATAAACTGTCCTAACTGAAGCCTCATACATTTCATACAATATTGCCTTATAGTAATCAAATATATTCATGCATTGAGATAGTTCTAAGGAATGCTAAAATCCTTTTTAAACAAAAATATACTAGATTTTCCCCTCTGGTAAAGTTACCAATTTTTTATTTTATTTTAATTGAGAGGGGATTATTTTTTTATTAGATAAATTTGGGGAAGAGGTTTTCAAGTTACCTTTATGTTTTTTGGAATATAGCGTAAAAGGAATACCACTCAAACATACAAAACAACCCCAAAACCCAACACATCTCATTTACCCCACCTCTCGGTAGAAGAGCAAGAAGTGACAATTTAAAGGAAAAAAGTTACAATCCCTATGAAAGGTAAATTCTTAGACTTCAACTGGAGAATAAGCAAATTCAAATCCCCATGATTTGTAATTAATCAATGCATGGAAATAAATTTAGCAACCATTTTAAAAGTTAAGGAAGACTTAACGGCCTTACAAAGACACCAGGAATGCGGAGGCAGCCCACATAACCCTGCAGTAGGAGTTCCAGTTATTCAAAACTGGAAGTCGATATTGGTTTCTTAAATCATTAATAAAGTTATACAAATGCAGAGCTTTACTCCCTAGTCTTACAAGTTCAGTGAAATAAAGAAGTTCAAGATTTTCATTCACGCAAGTCCTGTCATTTTTGCAGCTGACCATACCCTTGAAAGATAGGTATGATAAAAAATTAATATCAATACATTATCAGCACTTCATTAAGTTACCTCATCAAATTCTTCAGTCATTTTTCGGATTATTTCAGAATTCTGCATATGTCGGAACATCTCTGCTGTAACAACTCCTGTAATTTAGATATTAATTATTAGCACTCTTAATACAAAAAAAGTAGATAGTAAACAACATCTCATGCCACCATCTAAAAATTATCAATTTTCAGCTAATCTACAAATTATATATGTATTTTTTAAGAAGTTACACATTTTTTACTACAGTGTTGGTGTATAACAAGCACTTGGCACCAACACTTTTTCTTCTTTATTTATATGCACTGGTTTTATTATTATTCTTTTTTACAAGCATGTTTGTGTGTGTGTACACACACATCTAGAGTTTATTCATTCAGTCGTATTCAGACGTCAGAGATACTTGTGCCAGACCTCTTCCTCAGCTGAGAGACTACACTGATCTGATGTGACCTTTCAGTACTCCAGATTCTAAATGGTGTAAGACAATTTTGAACAGTTCTTTTGCTACTTATTATCTTCTGCATTGTAATAAACAGTGATTTCACTCAATTTCTATTTGTCTTCGCCTCAAATTGTTAAGAGTGTAAATGGTGATATAAAAAACAAATAGGTCTCCTAAAGTTTACTGCAACTAGACTGCAAAATTCATGACAAGGATTACCTCGAAACGCATTAAAAGATTCTATAGTTTTATCTGGTAACAATAATCAAAAGGTCACTGCTTTGAGAGCATGGATAACCTCTGAGGAATGCTGTTAGCTTTCTGGAGATTTATGCACATTAGAAGCTTATCAGGACAGAGAAACACTTGCACAGAAGAAATAACATCCCGTTCTATGCTATCAAGCGCAGTGACACTGCAGCATAAGTTACTCGTCTTCTCTTCAAAAGAAATGAGAAAAAGAATAGAGGATGCGGAAAGAGGAAAGAAAACCAGAATAGAATAAAACCAGAAAGAATAAAATAAAATATGGAAATACTATCTCAGAGTAGACAAGCCACCATGAAGCTCGCCATAACCTCTTTTAAATCAAGCATCAAAGGCTATGAAACAATCTTAGAAGACTCAATGATAAGTAGAACAAATCCAAACTAAAATTCCAAGACTGAACAAGCTAAGAGAGGTGGTTTTCTGAAATAATAGCAACAGCAGAGGAAGACAAAGTGTTAAGTACCAGTACTGCATTATCTCCAGTGTGAGCACAAAAGGCTTAATCTACATTTTTAAATACGGTATAATATTCCTAAACCTCCTGCTCCCATTTTCAGCTTAACTACAAGAACCTAATAATATAAACTAGCTGCCGGGATGGAGCAGTCCTGCAGCATGTGTGTTATAAAAGCAAAGCATGAGAATCACAATGTACTATTACTTAAATGGATGAGTAAACACTTCAGTATCTTACCTTTGCAGCCAGAACACTGAATAAAGAAGTTAATGAGATCAAGAAGTGCTATATCTCTGTCATGTTTGTATGACTCTATCCAGTCATCCACTACAGACTGAAAAGAAACAAACATAAAGGCACTTTTTAGTTTTCATAAATTGAAGACAGTCAGTGCTATGTAACTGCTTTCCAGCAACTGAATCTTGTTCCTTCCATAAATAACCTGAACTCCATGGATTTTTGATTAATACATAACAAAATGTTTGAATGGTGCTTTACTGCCATAATATGACTTTTGGAGAAAAGAATCCATTTTATTCTAAAAACACATACAAGCAGGAAACCGACATGTCAACATAAAGCACAGGAATACCATGAATCCTACAGTAACTTCTTTTGATGAAGAATGCAAAACTAATTGCTTATTTCACAGAACAGGTTTTCTCTCTTCCCCTCCCCACTTCAAACTAGTGAGCTTTCTCGAAGTATTCAGTTCCAACAGCTACAACTTCCTATACTCTTCAAAAATGTTGCCCCTTTGATGAGCTGTGCTCCACACACATTAGCCATAAATGGGATGAACAGCTGTGCCCTACACTGCACGAACATTTATTACTCTGCATTCACTAAACCAAATAGAAACACGAGCATTTTACTAAAAAACCTTAAAGGGAAGCAAATTAATAGGAAACCTGTGATAATGGTTTCAGGAAAACAGAATTTACATGCAACTGTGTTTAAATAATACACATATATAGTACAAGCTGTGTACTGCAAAGTCAAAAAACATACATCATGCAAATAATTTTTTAACAAAGGCAAGAGATTCACTTCAGTATCAGACTCTGCGTTTTGAGGGTTTAATATAACCTGCCTTAAATCTAGAGTCATTCTAAATAATGAGACATGATGGAACAGTTCAGAACTTCTAACACAAATGAACTACGCAGCATCTCCAATGCTTTCTGTCTGTAGTCTTAGTGATTACTCTCACAGGCAATTAAGCTGTGAGGACAAATGCAGAAAAAAATTCTGAAGAGATACAGCCAAATCCTGCTTCCCTAAATCCAAGACTGTTTATTATATGATACACAACTTGTGCACCCTTTTTGTCTTGCTGAGTAAACTCAAAGTTAATCTTGCAGTCTTCCCAGGAGAAGCAGAATCTACAAACTAGTACTGACTTGACTGATCTGTGGAGAGAGGGGAAATAACCTAGGAAGCATCTCAAGTTGGGCCTATAAAGAAGGACACCGTGCAAGAATAGATAATGCTAGAAGCGGGACAAACATTTAAGCCTTGTTTTCTGATTATATTTTTTAAGAACCTCCAGCAAAAGAGTAGTTTCTTGAAACTCAGCAGATGAACTGTCCGATTTTGCCAGAAAAAGGTATGGAACAGAATTTAAAATAAACTACAATAAAATAAAAATTATTATCAAAACCTTTTGAAGTAAGCAAGTGCTGAGGACCATAGAGAAAACCCTTTGCACTGAGTGCTGCAGTGGAATTTAGAAATAATTTGAGAATTCTTTTCTTCCTTAATTTTGACAAAAACATTGACTAAAATTCACTCTATTACGCAGGTATCAATTCCCCAATTCAACAGAGTAATCAGGCCTGGCAAAAGTCTATTTTGCTCTTGGAAAGTAGAAGATTTTGACTGTATATAATCTAAAACGGTTAAAAATTCACAAGGTTACAACTGCAGATAACTGGCTGAAAATGTAGCACACAGACCACCACTTAGAAAAGTACAGGTTTTCCATCCACTTTGAAACACAGCAGAACATGACAAATGACAGAAGTATCAGAATTTCTCTGTGCAAATACATCAAAGAAGTCTGTTCTTTTAAAAAAGTCTGAACTGAATTTCTGCCAAAGAATTCAGGCTTCAAGGTTTCCAGCTCTAATGCAGGAGCTCGAGGAGTGCACAGCTTCCTGCACGCGTAGCGCAGAAGCTGTAAACTCTAGATTTCCAATCCCAAAGATAGTCTTCCTGCGAGGCTGCTGAGGAGTCACGAGTCAGCAGGAAACCTTCATGGCTGACAGGCTGACACATTAACTCCCTCAGCCACTTGGAGATTCACATTCAAACAAAAGCTTTATGGATGCAACTGATTTATTATTTCTTAAAAATTGCTGTATTTCTTACTAGATGGACACCAGCCCTATTAGTAAATGCAGTGGAGATAGTGCCCAATGCAGAGACTTCTAACGAATTACAATTTCCTGACCCAAATTCCAGCCAATTTGAGGGCTGCAACATACATTAGCCAAGTCAACTCAGGGGAAATTTAAAGACTAGTCATTAAGTTGCAGCAAGTGATTTTACTTTGGATGAGAGAACAGCATCAATTATTTATTTTCAGATAATCTAAGCTCTGAAAACATCTACAAACCACAGATTCTTGATAAGTTCTATGACAACTACAGGCATAAATCACATTCGTATTTGTTCCAGCCACACAAAAAGGACTTAAAGGTCATGTTATCTAAAATAACCTGTCTTAATTTCTTCATTATACATGTGATTGTTCACACCGACGTTTAGAAATGAAACATCATTTTGTTAAAATTTAAACCTTAACAGTGCAAAATCACTTTTAAAAATCTTAATCTGGAACCAAAACCTACAAATTTAAGAAAGAAAATGTATTTTAAGGCTTCATTTTATTAAATCGTATATACAGGAAAATATTGTTATATTTGAACTATATATTCATCCAAGTCACACAGCTATTTCAAGTCTTACCTGCATAGCACTCTTGCCCATTTTAACTACCTCAAACAGCATCATGTTTTCCACACCATTCTGTTGGTGATGTCCATTCATCCGATTTGGACCACCAGGTTTCCCTCCTCCGTTTCCGCTTTTCCCCTTTTCTGCTGGTCCTTTTTTTCCTTTTTTACAGGTCTGCAATCACACACACAGGAAGTTTACACTGGGTACTGCGTGGCAATTTAAACAAAAAACAAAACAAAAAAACCACCAAAAAACACCCCCCAAAAACCCCCAAAAACCTACTGTTCCTAACATGACAACTATACACACAGCCTTTTATTTTTAGGAACGAGACTTAAAATTAAGTGTTGAGAATAACAGCTGACCCTGGCAAATACGAAGACTAATAGGAATTCTACAAGTTCCATTCCCTCCTTTTCTCATTTAAAATCTTCTGGCAAATAAAAACACAATTAGTGACAATGTATGACACAAATATTTTTATCATGTTTAAATTGCAAAACATATTATACAGATTTTATTTAAAACAGCTACATCAATTCCCTTAACCCATCACATTATAAAGTCTCTCCTGCAATTCATTAGTCTTCTGTTTTTTAACTTGAGCACATACTGGCAACTGGGGGTGAGGAAGAGCAGACAGATGTCTTTGTGTTTGATTCCCCAAATTAAGTGTGACTTGCAGAAAGAAAAGAAAAATTAAACAGAAATTAAATGGCTGTCATATAAAACTACGTATCACCATCTCTCAATAACCAGGTACTCCGTACCAGCAGAGGTACATGGGGTGCCCAGTGAGGCAGCCCCAGCCCAGGCCCAGGCCAGCCAACTCACAGCAGCCCACCTGCACTGGGGAAGTGAAGGAGCCATATAAGGCTGTGCCAGACCTGGGGAGGCAGGAGCTGCCCAGGTGGGAGGGCACCTGTCCAGCGAGGGGAGAGAAGGTCTGTTCACTGAATCAGACCTTCTCACTCAGGTAGGGTAACCTACTGGCTGTGACATATTAAAACACCCCTTTTAATTGACTTACTGGTTACTGTTCACTTTTCAAATTACAAGAGCCAGAACTAACGACACCAACCAAAAGAGACTGTATTAGCACCACATTTAAGTATAGGATGGAACACATGCTTGGAGACTAATCAAATCAAAGTTCAGCTTTTCCTCCCACACCTCCCATTATGCCTTCGTAGCACTAAGGAAATATTGTGCAAATACTCAAGATGAAGCATTTCAATGCAAATACAAATATGAAGTCCCTTCACAGAACCCTCGCATTTTCAGAAAATATTCCTAGCTCACTCAGCTTCAAAGTGAGTGCTGAACTCTTCAATTCATAACTGTAGAAGCGTTTCAGTATCCCTATAAACCGAACATACTTTTCCTTTGCCTTGTTTTTGGTTTTTTCCTTCAATGTCCTCAAAGTCTGTATCAGAAGAGAAGTGTGTTTCAGACTCCCTGCAAGGATAAAAAAGACAGATCGTTTACACATTTCAACAGAAGCATTCTTAAATAAAGTCACATTATACTCTTAGCCCAGTAAGTCAACTCTAACAGTGAAGCTGCTTTTCTCTTCTGTCTAAGTCTACTGTCAAGGAACAGATCAGAGCACATCCTCACACTCACATCCTACCCTGCCTCCTCCAAACAATTTATCTGCAAAAAAAGCCACACAGTATGGTTAAAAGACAGCAAGATCAGCAGAAGATAGCAACAGGTCAGGAACCTCACTTTTGGCACGTGACAAACATTACACCATGTCACAAAGCAGAGATAAATATCTGCCACAAATACTCAAACAAAACAAAAGAGAGGAAAAAACCCAACAGCAAAAGAAGAAGCCACCACCTTCCCTAATAATCAAAGTGTCTCAGCAGATCTTCCTGCTATTAGAAGGTAGGTAAGCAGTGAAGAGGTGCATTCATATGTTGAAAGGAACAGAAAAAAGTTTTGGTGAGGCTTCTCCATTCAGAAAGAAAGTCTAGTTCTGTTTAGGCCTATAAGGTGAAAAAATGTTAATACATGAACTTTCTTATTTGTTTAATTTCCTGCATCATTAAAATACGCTGCAGATACACAAATTCCTTATTGTCAACACTGACTGGGGCATGGGGGTGGTGTGTGAAACCACCTGGATTATTAATAGAGCGTACATAAGCTAAGCATTCTCTATTTCTTTACTTCCTGCAGAATACAACTGAAACGATGCTATCAGATTGTGTTTTAGCACAAACACGCATAAGATGAATTCTAGCTGTTATCATGAATTCCTAATACACACCTCCTGATCCGATTAACAACACAATCACAAAGACCATCAGGGGCACAGATGACCTATCCTATGAATTTTTTATAAAGTTCCGTAACAATCCAGAAACTTACAGCCTCTCACTGTTGCAAGTGTCTGACAGGAGCTTTCTGCCCTTTAACATGTATTTTGCTATTTCTCCTTTTGTTGGCTGTCTACTACGACATGGACTAAAAAGTGTCCAACCAGGGACACAAGGGGGAAAGAAAGAAAAAGATGAGAAGTATTTTTTTCAGTATTTCCTAGGTGTTCGTATTTTCACAGAACATAACAGAACACAAATTCCAAACAATTTCCCAAGCAATGAATTGTCCAAATAGAGTAAAAAAATTTAAAAACAGCTGTAAAAACAGTATTTCACATTAAAACATTTTCCAATTTACCTTTACTTCTCATTAAAGGAAATAAACTCACACAATGAACCTCACTGATACAAAACCATCTCTTCTTAGATTTTTACACCAATTTAATAAATTTTGACACTGTCAAAATGGATTCATGCCAATTTCTTGAAAATACGAAGGTGAGGAACTGGATTCTTTTGGTCTCCTTAAAACAATCATTTTTATTTCTCTATCCAATATGTAATCTATACCCAATTTTTTATCTTGAAAATTTAAATATCTGTTCCTTACAAATTATGGGAAGACTAGTGAACTAATGAAATTATGTCAAAACCACCAAGGAACTGATGCCTGAGGGAAGCTAAGTCTTTGGCTTTAACTAAAGTATTTGGCATTAAGCATTTTAAATACTAGGTGACCTGCCCCAGTTATGAAGGGCAAATACCTCAACTGCTTCCCCTCTCTATATAAAGGCTCTTTAATGAGGAAACCTCTTTTGGTATTCCTAATAAAACAGTTCCTTATTCAAACATTTCATTTTGGAAGACAAAATCCTTGGATGTACATCACAAACAAAAAAGCGTCTGTCACAGTGTCATCCTACTAGCAAAGTTTAAAAATGTATTTAAAATAATTAAGCATTTCTAAAATACTTATTTTCATTAATGCTGAATATTCAAGAAAAAATTCAGTCAATGCTTTATCAACACCTCAATAGGAAAAAATTGTAAAACTCTATTCCCTCATTGTGTTTCCTTGTTTCCAAGAGAAATCAACAATATGTGTTAAAACTGAAAAGTCAACACAGTTAAAAACGAAACTAAAAATTCTTAACACACTTACTGAAGGAGAGTAAAATCAGTTGGTATTTCTGGAGCTGCTATCATTTCTTTATCATCTTCTGTAACACCACTGGATTAGAAAGATGTTCAAAAACTGGTCTGAAGTAGTACAAGCTTACTTTTCTTTCTTCCTTTGCAGTGGACAACTTCTATAATAAAATAAATAAATAAAATGCAGCGAAAATTTTTACGTACATGAAGGGGTAAAAAACTTAAACGCAGAATATTCAATCCCACTGTCCTCTGCTTCCAACTAAATTTTTTTCTGTTTAAAGATTTTGTATTTTTGACTTCTCCAGTTATCTCGCTACAAATTACTTCCAATATTAAAAGTTAAGATTTTCTGAATAGGATGAGCAAACTGGAATGGTTTTCATTAACATCTTGCAAGTAATAGCTTATATTTCTAAATCTGTACTAGACTTAAATTTGACCTGTAACGCCATGCACTGCAGAGCCCAAGCTTTCCAACACTAGGATATTTCTGGTTCATCAAATCAAAAACAGATTTGATGTTAAATTTAAAGCACGGTATGTGTACCTTTAAGGACATTATATCTACTGACTCTGACTTATGAAGTTCTGTGACATTTTCCATGAAGATAAGCTCTTACAACAAGTTCTTAAAACCAGCTGTTTCACAACTCCTTTTCTCACAGAACTGATAGACGATGCTTACAACAGTTTTAACATTAAAAGAATTTGACAAGGCTAAGAACATCAAGGAAGATAATACTATCCACTGTTATAAAGAAAAGCATTAGAAAAAACCCATAGTGTTGGATCAAGATTGCTAAATGCTTGCTTTTCAACCTAATTACAATATTGTCACCTATTCATAAGTTCTGTTATTTACCTAATTTTCGTATGTTTAAGGGGGGAAAACTCACTGGGTACTTCAAATGCAATATTTAACTATGAAGGCTGAAGTATTCTGTGCCAACTGTCTGCCCCAGACTAACCTTTACACAGTTGAATTACAAAAGCATGATATTCAGGTGTTTTAAAGATACAGTAGAAAGGACTAAAACCTTCAGAGTTCAAGTCTGCTGACTCTACAGCTTGCTGGAGCGTTCAGGTATTTAAGAGAAAGATTTAATTTCAGCATGCTAAGCACATATTGCTCAATGTCTGGTAGCTGTGCTTCAGAGACTGCCTTGCAACTGAGCGTGTAGATAGAGGCTGGACTTTTTTTTTTCCTGCAAGTGCTTATTCTGAATGCTAGGGGCCACTGCAGCTTCCAGAATTCAGAAAGCTGAGGGAAACCATAAACCCTGAACTTATTATGTTCTCTTCTTCACATTTCACACAATTACATAAAAGCAGAGAACCAGAGTGGAAAGAGAAGTTTAAGATAGGCTGGTGAATCTCAAGACAGTCTACAACTACTAAAGCATGTTCCATCCAGAACACAGAAGATAAAAAGTTTGAAAAACACTGCAGCTGCAGAACGGGAGCAATCTTTGGCACTCCATTTCTCCCTTCTCCAAAACCACATGGGCACATGGCCAGTGTGTCTCCTCCTCTCCTGCTCCATTTACACACTCTCTTTAGCAAGCCACCATTCACAGCCAAGGTAACATCTCCATCCCAGCCATTTATCTTTGTCTGCTTTGCCATTCAGTATCACCTCATTCAATTCCCCAATAAAATGGGCAAAATATACCTCAGTATTTTTTTTCCCTGGATTATCAAGTTAAACTGCTCCAACAGCAGGTAGTCACAGCCAATGCCTGGGAAACACTAGACTGTGTAGCCATGGGAGCGAAGAGTAAAACTCCCATCTTTGGCGGCAAGGAACTATTATATCATGCAGGCTGTATGTAAACCTATGTGCTTGGTTGGTGACATATCAAAATGCACTACATTTTGGATTATGAATAATATATATATAAGATTTGCTCTGATTCTTGTCAACAACTTGAACTTGGAAAAATACCACAGCACACTGTAGTGCCTTCGTCACCAGGCCAGCACCTGCTCAGGAGTCCAGGGTAGGGCGTTAAAAAAAACACAAGAGAAAATATTAAAAGAAATGGAAAAGAAGGAGATCCAGCCACTCAAGTTCTTTTGGAGGCCATGCTTGTGATTCAGTCCTAGCAAAGATGCAAACTTCAAAACTCACACGGTTCAGTTTCAAGTTCAGACTGTCTATAAACACATTATTTGACTCTTTCTACTTTACATTTTTCAATGTAGAGAAGCAGTAAATCTACTAAAGTGACAATCGGGATGCTGACATGCAAATTTCATATTATGACTCATTATTACTACCTATTTACAATACTAAAATTAACTATTCCATAAAAAAAAAGTACTGAGAAATCAGGAAAACTGACCACTTGTTCACCCAATTCACATATTTTAGCTCCCTTTATGAAAAGCAAATCAAATTTTGAAAAAATTAGCAATACAGTTTCTTACAATCAGAAATATTTTAAACAAAAAAAAAATGGTAACAAAACTAAGAAAAAGGATGGGCAACCCATTACAACAGATATTATTTACATCAAACAAGTCAAACAACCCACTTGAGAAAAGTAGCCGGCTGCAGTTCACACCGACTTGAACTTCTTGTACTAACTGTTCATCTTAGTAGAAACCAAAGAACATGAAAGAAAACATGGCATTGTCTGGTCAGAATCATTTCATAAAATGTGAAAAAAATATCAAGTTCTTTCTAGATGTTGCGGCATTAAGCTACTAAGATTTGCATCTCAAGTGAACTGGTGAGTTTCTGGGCAAGGCAGAGATGCAATTCCAAGAACTTTTTCTTGAAGGAAGAAAAAAACTGGCCCTCATGAGTGCAACCATATACTGGGCATGATGGAAAACAGTTAACTACAGATTAATGTCTTGCGAGAATACAGGAGTAAGATTGTAAAAGATCTCCAGTGTCAAGCTCAAACTCCCGCAATGACCAAAAAAAACCCTTGCATTGGGTCCTAGTAAAGATAGTTTTAAAAGATTTACAGGACATGACAGGGACTGCTGAATCTCAACTAGAAGGGCCAACCCAGCCCAGCATGTGCTCTCTGGCAGTGGTCAACAGATGATGCGCAAGGAACAACACAATTGCTTTGATCTTATTAGTGATGTTTTCCCTGTATAATTTCCCAGCATCCAGAAATAATTTGGTGATTTTTTTCAGCTACAGAGGCTGTCCCTATATTTTATTGCTCCTGATCAGTAGTCTTCCATTAATATTTCCAATTACTTTTTGAAATCAATATTCAGCAGTGACATTATTTCACACAAGAACTCCCACAGTCAAACTCCATACTGCCAAGATGCACATTCTTTACTTCGAATTTATCACTTTCCAATTTTATTTGATGTTCTCTTGTTCTGATATGGGAAACGACTGGCACTGGTCATTCCCCATTATCCACCATCTCAGTAAATGCCTTCTGGAAATTCAGGAGGACTGCCAGACATGTCTTCTTCACACACATAGTTGATGACTCATTCAAAGTACCCACGTTGGGGAGTCAATGAGAAAGGAATACAGTCCATAACATCATCCTATCAGCATTTTTAAAACGTGCCAAGTTCACCACAGTGAAGTCTGAAAGAGGAAAGTGAAATTTTTGCAGATGCCATTCCAAAAGTAAAAGTCTGCCATCATCTACTAAATGTGCTCTAATAAGTAGATTATTTTCATAAGTTAAATCTGAGCTAAAAGGCATCATAAAATGCAGCCCTGCTTCAGTTTTATTTTGGGATGCTCACAGAACTTCAACTTTAAATTTTCCCAAGCAGATACTGAAATCTCTCAAGTCCATGAAAACTTTTATCAACTCTGTGAAGTCATAATTAAATTATTAACTATAAAAGGAAAATGTATCCTGCTGAAAGATCACAAGGTGGAGCTCTAGCCTAAAGCTAACTGAAGAAACTCCAAAAGACAGGTCATCCAGAGGTTGACCTAGTTATTTCTATGCAATAAACTTTATAATAGATTGCTAAAATTGCAATAATGTTGTAGTACATTTCCTTTAGATTTATATTTAGACCATGTAAGACTCCAGAAGATTCCTGGGTCTTTTCTGAAATAAATGCATATATGATTGATTCAATGACTCCTCCAAAGACAGAAAGGCATACAGCTGCTCTGGTACAACTCGTCTCAGTATTCAGTTTTCAAAAGCAAGCAGAACTTCAAAATACATTTTAACAGTAGAAATCACGGAACCTTTTATTGTATCTTGCCGTTTAAAATTTTGCTAACAAAACATTATTGAACTAAAAAAACATTGGAACAACATAAGTAGTCCAGAACACTATCATATATAATGCTGCCAACTTTAAGAGGAGTTTCTATTTAAATTGACTGATAAAAGTGAGAGCTAAGAATGAAACACTAAAAAAATTAAAATGTGTCAACACTCAAAACCAGATTTAAATTTTAAAGGGTTATTTTTCCCTAATATATGAATAATTAATTAGGTGTGGTTGTGATTAACTCAAATGCACTGGCCACATGTCAAGATCCGGCAAAAAAGTGACAAAATTCACCAGCACAATTCACACAACGCATATGCAAATCAGCAGCTTCTGAGTGCTACCTGTCCTCTCACCATTTCTATTACATGCATAAACAGGCTAAATAAACGTTAATAAAATTCAGCAAGCAGCTGGTGGCAGAGAAATAAGCATACACGTACACAAAATATGAAGAATCACAAGACCTGTCCCAGCAGAAGCCTGTGTTTCATACACTTGTGTACATGCAGTAACCAGAGTATTACTTAACAAGCTCACAGCAAGGTGGTTTTTTGGCTTTTACTATCTAGAGGTTTTGTAAGGAAACCCAGTAAAGGAGTTATTTTTCTGGGCAAGGCAGAGATGCAAAGTTTAATGATAGTTATGCAGACAGGACACAGATTTCTGGAAATGTAGGATGACTGTTGAGAGAGGTATTGATTTTTCCCTGCAATTCAGTCAATCACCTGTAAAATGAAGGACCTCACCTGCTTAATTCAGAAAACAAGAACTTTTAAAATTGTGATGCCGAAGTGTGTGGCTAAAGTTCATCCCTGAATTATTTATCTACCCATGAGTGAGAGCTACTGATGCTTCAGAAACAATTATGCCGCAGCCACAGTTACAATGCTAGTCAGATAAAATTTAAATAAAGGATCAGAAGTATGTCTGATATTTTCCCTTAACTATTTTGGAAGAGAAAGCAGTTATCAACTACATTATGCCCCCTCACTCCTTTTCTGAGAAACTAGAATATGCCTAAACTTTTATTTTAAAAAATAAGGTTTAAAATACAAAATAAGGCTTGGGTTTTTTTCCCCCCAAATAAGTATGTTTCTTCACATTTCTTTTACATCCATCTTCCTAAGTGGATTTTAAAGTGAGATTTTGAGCAATTGCATGACAAACCGGCCTGAGTGTGTTACTTCTATGTGTCTTATTCTTACTAATATTACACAACCTAATATTTCAGATGCCAATAAGCTTTAAAGCAATTCTGTAATTTGAGTAGAACACAGAAAACATACTTCAAGTAGCATTCTGTATTGTAATAACTGTACTTTAACATGATTTAGTTATACTTGTATCAGCAGTTTTGATCATATTATAACAGCATAATCAAGACTAAACTGAACAATGATGCAATTAATACCTTGAGATGGGTGGTTGTTTTTGCACTGTTTGCTTAACAAATGAGTCTTGTAATTCCTTTACAAGAAGGCCTGAAGTAGACATCATTAATCTACATTATTCAATGCTTACCAGCAGAGACATGGTCTGTATTTGCAATAACAGTCTATGGTGTCAAAGTCACTGAACAGTTAAGACTTCAAAGAACCTACATGACCTAACTTATACAGGGTTTATCTTTTCAGTCTTACTTCACATTTGTTTTTCTCTAAACTTTCAGCTCTTACACCCCCTTCACATCACTTCTGTCCACACACCTCTCCATCTTTCAAAAAAATGAAAGGCAATGTTACAGTGGCTGTGAATTTTATGCTATCACACTACCATTTTTCTTCCCTCTCTTTATTCCCCCCCCCATTCATTTTTTATTATATTTGCTCTTCAGTTCATGCAACAAACCTGCTGATTAAGTGGCAAAGAGCCATCTTAGAACATGCTTTTCCGATGCCGTGGGCTGCTGCTGAAGCAACACTCTCCCTTCCCACAGCCCAAGCATACAGGAAAGTTTCAGCTCCCTCCTAGCACTCAAATTATGAAAACAAAACCATTTTCTCCCTCTACGATTAGTTCCTCACTGGACCAGTCAACTGGATCAACTTCTCATGCAGACTCACAAGTATCGGAGGCAGCTGAACTCTACCCCTTTACAACGCCAATGACCCACACTGCCACTGTCAGCGCATCACCCGCAGGACCAGAATTATCGAACAGAAACAGCAAACTGGGGCCCTCTGAGAACCTACTGCTAATATTCCTCCCCTTCCCTTGGTGGGGCCACAGCCAACCACCTGCTGCTGTGTGGTTCTAGAAGGTCAACGCCAGCAGCAAGGTCCAGATGCTGCACTGGGCTCCCAGTCATGCACTCAGCTACCTGCCAACGGAGAAGGTGGCCCTGCAGAGAAGTACCTATCCAGTGACCAACCCATCACAGGGAGACAAGCATGTTCTACCTAGAAATGCATCATGCGCCTGCCCAGTCTTTGCTGTCTCCTTCTCAAAGCGTTTTTACTCGTTTTGCAAGCACATTCCCTACATTTTCCTTACATAGCAGACTGCACATATACCTACATAATCACCTGCTGCTTACCAGCCTTCAGACAAGACGGCCTGCAAGCAGCTGATGGTGATCACCACAACCTGACAGACTGAGCGCCAGGAAACAGCCAAGCACGTGGAAAACCTAGGTCCCCAGAGGTAATGGAAACAGAAAGTAAAACTTCGTTTTCAAACGTTGTGAAAGTAAAAGCTTAAATGGGCTTTACTTGGAGGTGAGGGGAGGTTTGGAAAAAGTCTAAAACGTAAAGTGAAGGTTGAGACTTGACCCCAAGTTTAGAAACTTGAAAAATGAGTAACATACAAGTACCATTCTAATAACTCTGCCAACCTCAACCTCACCATCAAGTAGCCCCCCTCTCATTTAAAGTATTTCTTTGACTTCTGCTGTTTTTATTAAATAAATACGTGCAATAATTATTATAGAAGGAAAAGAGCTTTCTACAGCGCTTCACAGTCATAGGATTATTCATTAAAGTACCATTAATAACATCAGTACCTTTAATGCAGTAAGTTAAGTACTATTTTGAAATATAAATGTATTGTTATGGTTTGAATCATATGACGTTTTATATTGGTATTTAGCAATCTACGCTGTCCAGTACAATGTGGGTTAAAAACACTGGACATAAGCATTACAAAATACTGAAAAATGTATCAACTGTACAATAACAAACTATTGCCCTAATTAAAGGGAATAATACCTATATAAGTCTCTAGTGATTCTGCCCAACAGTACTCTCGGGCTTTGCTAAAATGCACCTGAAATTCCCATACATCTTTAAAATGGTTTGGGTTTGAATGTTTTCTAAAAAGGCAAAGGTAAGATAACAAAAGTAGAAGTTACACCTCCTTGTGTCCATCGTGTCTTTCCCTGCCAAAGAAGAGATGGCTTCCAGATGTTGCAGTCCGACTGTGTGGAAAATGAGACTCTTAGGAAGAATAAAAGCCAAGTCGGATCACAACCAAGATTTTTTTAAAAAATAGGAAAGAAGGAAAAAAAAAAAAAAAAAAAAGAAAAAAGCCACATATGCCTACTTAGACAAGCCAAAAGAGGAGTGCTAGTTCATTTATAATACAAAGCAAGCACATCTCCCAGCTGCCTAAATGCCCTAATTTTCCAAACTAAACTACAGAATAGATCAATATGTCCCTTTCCAGACTGATTTTTCAAAACTGTAGTGTTCTTTGCACATCTCCTTAAAAAATCTGGCTCTTGAAATAGCTACGGATGAAGATACACATGCACTGTCCACAGAGAGCAGGTAACCAGCTGCACAGAAAAAGCCTAGAACAGGATTAGCATTGCTCAAGTGTGCAGCCAGCAGCAACGAATTACTTCAGTACACACAACAGAAGCAGAGTTTTCCAACCGACAAGGTATCCCATCTGGCAACTTCTATTTTTTGTTCTTCCACTGATCAATGCGAGCCTGCAAGTTGTCTTGCTTGATAGAAGCCTCAGCTTCCCCTTCTATCGGACAGATTTTCCCCTTTGAAAAGCCCATGTCAGTGCGGCTTTGTCCTCCAGAATTTGCTAGGGGATTTCTAAGAACTGCATTGATTTCAAATTCTGGAGAGGGGACTACACTTCACATACTGCAATAGCAGCAGCTGCTACTCTAAGATACAGTCAATATTAGATGACTGAAATAAGGGAAAACCCCATAAAACAAAACTACTGAAGAGTGGAAAGTAAAATCTCTCAAGCACATTTCCCACAGTCCGCACTTATCAGCCCAGGTTGTAGCGCGCTATGGATAGTCCTTCGAAGAGCCCACTGTACTCCTCTGCCCTGTGATCCCAAGTCTTGCAAGAGAAGAGAATAAGAGAACCGGCTTGGTTCTGTGTTTTTTCAGCTGAGATCCAGAGTTTATCAGCTGGAAGCTTCACACTACATTGAAATGGCTGAACTGCTTCCAGATGATAACTAGAGACTAAGTCCAGCACAGAAACAAACAGAAAAGCATAAGTCAAACTGCATTTGTCTTAAAGAGATATTTTAAAATTTATTTTTTTTAAAAAAAAGGGGGTGGAGATGGAGGAGGTGGGACAGGGGTGGCTGACGTGTAAGAACACTTAATGCCCCACATTCCATCCTGCTTTCCTTTCCCTACACCAGTCCAGCTCTTTTTTTGTAAGAGGGCTGAACTACAGAACCGGCATCCCTTTCTTGGGCACCTAAGGGCCACCTGCAGCTCCACAGTGGCCCTGTGACCCAGTGCAGTGTGCTCTTCTGGCACCCCCAGGCCAATGACTATTGGCATTATCAGCCTCATAACAGCAGCATAAACCTACTGATAGTGAAGCATCCAAACCTGCCATTACCTTGGCATTTGCGTAAACAATCAAGAGCAGTCATCCACCCTTCCCTAGCTGAAATCAAAATCTATGCTGTCAGAAAGGAAAAAGAATATTTAAGGAAAAGGGAATAAATATTGTGCTGCATCCAAACCAAGCAGTATCACAGTTAAAACCTAAGCCTGTCATAAGTGGACTATGGCTCTTTCAACAATCAATCTAAATAATCATACTCACAAAATAAAATTCAAGCAACTACTCGTGTATGCAAAAGTTGGCTTCACCTCTAAAACAGAAGACACAAAACCCTTGTTATCTTTCATTTAAAAGTTATCTCTGCAATTCTGCCAACCTCAGAACATCTGTGAACCATACATCCTCAGTCATAACTTGAAGATTTTTAATACCCAACATTTTGTTCTTGTTCTCCCTCGTAACATTTGGGCTAAAATCCCAACTGGTTTGTTCAAAGATTTGCAGCACTGAATACTAATTTCATACGAAACAGCAATTGTGACCTGCATGGCTTTCCCCTAAACAATTTAGAAAACTGAATATATCCACAATGCAGAATGTTAATAATCCATTAATGAATTCATTAGCAAATAAAAAAACACATATCATCACCAGTCTAAAAATCACTCTCTTTTTTCATCCTAAAATAGAGCCCTCTTAAAAGAGTTTTGTGGTAGAAATGACTGGTGCTGAAGCCTCATGTATGAAGACCTGGAGATAGCTGTTGACGTTCATTAAACATCCAGAGGAAACCAGCTGGCTACTTCCACAAGTCCTAAGAACATTGCAAAAATATTGGCATTATTCAAATCAATAAGTTCTTTCAACTCTGTAATTGCTTACTTGTGGCAGGTAACAAATTAGGCCAACTGGGAGAGCTATAACGTACTATGCCCGTTTTACAAAAGCTAACATGAAGAAAAAGTATCAAAACCAGTTTTTTTAGAGACCAAACTAAACATTTTATTAAGTAAGCTGACAAATACTGAGAAACTCTTCATGTGTATAAAGCATTCTGAAGCCAAGCTTAGTGAAACTTGTCCTTCTGAAATTATCTTCCTTTGAAATTCTC
The DNA here is from genome assembly GCA_033558235.1 of Neomorphus geoffroyi. Classification (NCBI taxonomy): domain Eukaryota; kingdom Metazoa; phylum Chordata; class Aves; order Cuculiformes; family Neomorphidae; genus Neomorphus; species Neomorphus geoffroyi. The sequence goes on along the minus strand of JAUMJM010000045.1, from coordinate 5,812,441 downwards.
TCAAATATCATGCATTAGGCACCATAGGGATGCAGAGGCATCCACTCCACAGATACAAAAATATGAAATGTACAGCTTGTTACGTCAATCAAATTAAACATCAGGTTTCTTCATTTAATCTAAAAAGAAAAAAAAACATTAATAAAGCTATACCTTTACATGTTCCTGAGTAAATTCATCGTGTAAGGAGAGAGCCTCCTCCTCTTTCAAGAGACAGTTCAAGCCTACAGCTAAATTTGTATTTTGTTGAAAATTTACTGGTCACACTACCCAAGTATCATAATTTGTAGAACATTTTACATGAGCAATGTTCAATACAGAGAAAGTACTTTTAAATCTACAACTACTACACTTATTAGCCCAGTCACACGGCAGAAGCTGTTGAGATTAGGTAGTTACTTTCATTCTATTTTTCCTGTATTTTCTTCTTGAAAGACAAAAAAAACCCCAAAGGCACAGTAGTGCCAGATGTCTCCTAAATAAGCTACATGTGCTATTATTCCTTCCCCTTCCCCCACTCAGAGGGAGGAGGTCTGGAACAGGGTGTACCCTATAGCATCAGTTTGCTGGATTCAGACCTGCCCCATGCTCTTGGAATCACATGGAACTAGCAGTTTTCTAGGACTCCATCGTACCAGCTGCTCACCAATACCCTCACCTTCAGCAGATGAAACATGTCTCACATGCTAAAGCTGGGATTTTTTTCTTCCTTATAGCTGAGACAAAAATGCCATCTTCGGCACAAGTGAATAATTCAAGCGATTGTTTTCACCCTACCTCAAACACTGAAAGAACCTCCCCTTTAGCCGTCAGTTTAACATTTCCTTTAGTACAAGGCATACCAAACTCATTTTTCTCTGCTGAAAGTCAGACATCAAGTACTAATAAAATGTAAAATAATGTTTCATTGCATGTTGACTGCATTTACAGCAGCTGTATTTTAATTCTTACACCAGTTTAATACTTGTGATTTTGTGTGGCAAATTCAGATAAACTGACTGCTGAACAGCCTGTTCCTAGGACTCTTAATAGGCTGCTGCCCAGGGGGAAAACCCTACTACATTAAATATTATAATTCCAGTGAACAAAAACACCAAACAACAACAAAAAAACCAAAAAACCAAAAGAGAAGATGCCTTTACATTTCACATGCTCTGGTTTACAGTCAAATCTATTAGTGACACCTCATCTTCAATGACAATTAAAGCCAGCAGCCTGACCTGCCAATAGGGAGGCAGTAAAGAGGTGACAAATTTTGTTGACTTTCATTACATGGGTGGTAACCTCCAAGAGGGATGGAAAACTCAACAGCCATAGCAGAAGCAGATTTCAACTATCCAAACTTACAGCTGTCCATCAATGACATGGTAAAAAAGCTTTAGTCACTTACTATAGCTTCAGCTTTTAATATATTACCTGAACTGTTATCATATTCTTGTGGGTTTCAGTTGCTGATCATATCTGACTTAGCAATTAGAAATGACCTCTAATTATTAAAACAAGAATTGCTAGATTGCAAGTGCTGTATCCGCCCTCATGTCTCCCCAAACAATTGCTGTGGTTTCATAATTAACTGCATTCCTACTTTCAGCAGAGGCTTCTCTTCCTCTGGTATCAAACACACAGATATCCCCATCTCCACATACTCACACCAGGAATGGGTAACTCAGCAGGGTAACACAATGTTCTGTTAAGTGTATAGGACATTTTCATTCTTCCTTTAGTTTCTCTGACTTTACACAGTGAATAATAATTCTAGCTATTTTAAATAGCTGGACAGAAGAGGGATTATTTGAAATAGGCAATAATTCTTTCAGATTGTTTTGATTTTTTTACTCTATTTTATGTTGTATAATGATCCAATGCAGAAAGTATATTGACTTATCTCAAAAACACTTATTTAAATTTCTAAAATACAAAACTGAATTCAGTTCAATTCCCCACATTAAGTTATTCAGTTGTCCTTGCTACTTCTTCAAGAATGGTGTTTCTTTGGCTTAATTAGTTAGTCATCAATTACACAGTATTTATTACTCCTCTGTTGAACTCAGCAGACTCCACTTTTATGGCTAACTAGTTTTGTTCTCATAAATTGTTTTCACCAAAAGCTTATGATCAACACTCAAGATTTTAACATCAAATCATAACTTCTAGTGGCAAAAAGAAGTTCTTCACCTAGTAAGATTCTGCAAAATCATCTACTACTTACAGCCAGTTCACAGCTCCTGAAACAAAAGGTCTACTTTAGAAAAAAAAAAAATAAAATCAGTTACATGTAGCTTATCAGCACAAGGCCGGCTCTTCATTATGGAAAAAGGGAAGAGACTAAAAATTAAGTAACTGGATTAGAGTTCCTGTATGTTTAAAATACCTTCATACAAAAAAATAACCAAGTATACTTAAGTACCAACAAGTAACAATTTTTTTTCCCCAAGTCATGATTTTAATGCCCCAGGCACCAATTTCGTAAGAACACTGGATCAGCAATAAGCTGCTGTATTAATCTCTTTACATTTCTAATGGAAACGGCCAACTTTTTTCTGCCTACTCAAAAAGCCACTTAGGTTTAGAAATGTTCTTACAATCAATCAGCAGTATAGGATTCTCATGCTGTTGTACCATTTATCAGGATTACAAGTATAATACGTTGTTTCAAGCAGATTTGCACTCAAAATTTTCTAAAATTTCAATTATATTTGTCTACTGCCATGCCACTGAAAATCAGTATCACCTAACAAACCAGCTACATGTAATGTTTACTTACAATAACATAATGCCTTGACTGAAACATTTACCATCTTTCCTTCACTTTTGTTTGCCCATATACAACCAAGGGTAGCCAGTTTTTGGTTCAGAGTAAGATTAAATTCCTCACCTAACCAATATGAAAAACTTCTCACTATTTTGATCATTATCTATTACAAAGGTGGCAAAATACAAGTTTCTAACAAATCAGTTGACCTGAAAAAATAACTAAAATAGACCTACAGAAACATGCTTATCGGATCTGTCCTGAAAGTTTTTTCCTTCACTCTGTTACAGCGCCATTGGCTGCTGCTTTCATATGAACATCATATTAAGAAGAGTTTATATATTAAGGAAATATTCTATTTGGAGTAAGTCACCTATCCCCTCCACAAGCACGCTAGGGGCAATTAATATGTATACTCAATCCTACCAATTTCATAAACTCTAAAGGTGAGACTAATACTCCATTCAGAGGATGCTTTCTTGGCATCAGACTGCGTTGGCCTTGAAACAAAATAAACCGAATTTTAGCAGAAGTTAGGGAAAGAGGTAATAACATCCAATCCAATTGTTAAACAAGAACATTTTTATCTGAGTGCAAATTAGGTCTGGCAGTTGTTCAGCTTGACCTCCACTTACTATAATCCTGCCCTAGGGTATGAAAATCCTAGATCATTAAATGCTATGAATTTAGTCTTGCAAGCAACCTAAAATGAACCTGCAATCAGAGCCATCATTTTCAACTGCTATTAAGAGCCAAAGAGACAACAGTGATAACAGATCACACCACACCAAGTTGGGCTTCTTTTCTGGTGGTTTGGGTGTTTTTAGAAACAAATCTGCTACCTCTGCCCATGGTACTTTTATTTCAGGGTGGTTTTGAGATTAAGGATAAGTAATTACCATTTAAATTTAGAAGTCAGAAGAAAATTAATCCACTTTTTAAAAAAACAAAACAAAACAAAAAAAACATATATAGTTCAATTGGAAGTTTGGGACATTTTTCTGAGAAAAGATGGGTTAATATAACGCTTCCCACTTCTTCCAGTTAAGGGAAGTGTTTTTAAATGCCAGCTTTCCTACAATTCTCTAGACAATCAACAGCCATTTTAGAAGCTGTTACCAATTCATTACTGTCAAACAGACGCCTGCCAAAAAAAATTAATTACAGAACATAAATTTTATTACTGTGTGAATTAACTCAAGACTTTATATGCTAAGCATAAATACTACTCCAGAACGGCAGAATCTGGCAATACACAGCCCCCTAACAAACCAAGGCTGAAGGAAAAAAACCCCAAAAGATAAGTAAGCACCTCTTGCAGCTGATCACAGCAAGATACACTTGCTAGGCCACAAACTACTAAAATTCCTCTTCTGTAAGTGCTAGCTGAAGGGAAGGAACAAAGGTAAGAACAGCAAAGAAGGAGTCAGACAGCATCACAGAACCTTTAAAAAGGTCAGAAGACCAATGACAGACTGCAGAACAAGCAGTAATTAGCTACTGATGAACTTCAACTTGCACAGTAAGGGAAGGTCTAAGAACATAGCCACAGCATTTGAAGGACTAAAGCATAAAAGTGGCCAAGTCACAACTGTTTCAACTGCAAAAAGAAATGACAAAACACAAACACCATCTGAGGAATTAGAAAAGCTTTAGCAAGAAACAGAGATATATTACCCTATTTATAGAACTCTGCACAGGTCTCCTGGGGAATGAACTCCAATTAAGATCCATGTGTATTAATAAAAATAAGCAAGCATAGCAAGGGTTAAAAATTAGATATCCAGTCTTAGCACTGAATTTACACACAGTAAATCCACATAAACAGTGACAAGCCCTAAAAAAGCCTTTTCACCCTGGTAGTAGTAGTACAGAGGAATAAAATACTCCATAAAAATTGTTGTTCACACATCTTTCTCAAAAATGCATGAAACTCCTAACATCTAGGACCTAGTTAAGAAAATAATTCTTGCATTTTACACTGACTACAAAAATGCCAAACCACAAAGGACATCTCACAAGTTTAGGCCTAACAGAATGTCATCAGGTTTCTCTGCAGCATTGACAAGTAATCTCTTCTTCCCAAGCAAAATAACTGTATTCCATTCTCTATCAGACCATATACAATGATGCTATTAACTGCACGATGATTACAGACAAGAAACATTCTGCAGCAATGAAGGTTTAATCATTCTTTACATTACAGTAATTCTATATTTAATTCTGAGTATATACATTTTAGAACTGTAATCACAGTTAGTCCGCTCAAATCCCCCCCAAAAGTACATATTAGGGAGAAAATTAAAGCTGTTTTGACTCTCAATAGGTGAAAACATTGTATAGTATAAATTTAGAATTTTAATCGTATCCATGTATCTTCACCTGACTTCCAAGAATCTATTTCCTTGAGTTTAAATAGAAGTGGAAAGAATTTTGCAGAGAAAAAGACAACTGTCCAGCATAATTTCCAGAAGCAGATACCAAAGTATTTTCACTTCCTTCAATAGCCCTGAAGAAAGTGAAGTACTCATCAAGTAATTCACTTCACATATGAGGTGACTCCTTGGAGCAACACGAGCAGCAATTTCCAGCTCAAGAGATCTCCAACTATTTGCTGGATTGCGATATTTACATCCCTCAAGCACTAGCATAACGTGCTGCCACTAAATGGTTTCCCTTTACCAAAACATTATTATTCTTCAAAATGGAAGCAAGTATTTGTCGAGGGAGAAAAGACAAAGAAGTGCTCTGGCTGCCTGTTCAAACTAAATCTCTCAGCAATTAACACATCGAGGTTCATGCACTGCGATGACTCCCTGTGCTGAATCTCATTTTCTATGAGCAGCAATGGTTTAAAACATGTCCATCTCCAGCACAGCAGCAGAATGTAAATGAAGTATGACAGCAGGGGCGTACACTGTAACAGACAAAACCAAACAAAGATTTAAGCCGCTGGTTGAAATATCATTTGTTCTCGCGTATCACATAGCCTCTGATGTGCAATATGACATGGTACTTGTTAACATTCTCATCTAGGCAACATGAAGCCAAAACCCAAAAATTCCAGATGTGATTTTTCAGTTTTCTGTAGCACACAACACTAAAAGTGGGAGAAACAATACAAAGCACTTATCTTAAATATCTTTTTAAACAGGCTGACTGATCACTAGAAAAAAAGGAAGAAACCTTTATCTTCCCCAGAAAAATGAAGGAAAAACACTTTGCAGAAGAATTCATGTTGTAAAAATCTATCAATGAGACTAACAATCAGACAGAACTTACAATGGAATGAGGAGTACAGGGGAAAAAAACCCCACAACATGAAAGAAGTCAACAAAACATGCTAGAGAGATCCTTAATAATGAGCAGGATAAAAATCACAGATGAGAAGGAAAACATTAGATAGTGATCAGGTTTAAATATTCAGTACTAATGGCTGGTAATCATATTCTGTAAGCAGCAGGAACAGAGGTGTGATGTTGCAAATGTAATAAATCCCCAAGGAAACAATATGTCTTCAAGATGTTCTCTAGAAACTGCTCATGGCTGATTAAAGCACCATCAATAGCGCTCATCTAGCTCTGCACAGGCAGGTAACTACCACCCTGTGCTTCTGGTCAGAGGGCACAGGCGAAAGACCACATGACTGGTGTTAACCTTAGCAGTTAAAAGCCAACAAAATGAACCAGCAGTACTGCAGCATTCCAGTCCCATCAGTCAAGTTAAAGAAGGGATGCACATGCATTTTGTCATGAGTGAACTTACTATTAAAAACATTTGTTCAGCCACAATTACCAAAACTCCCCTCTTTCACAGGAAATATTGATATTTGAGTATTTTATAATACAGATAAAAACACTCATGAAGAGCAGTAGTTCTTAGGAAAAACTGAAAATATTATCATTTAATATATTAATTTCCAGCCATTTAAAACCAGCCTTTCACAAACTTTTACACATGACAAAGTTTTTGACATTGGATACAGGTTACCTGTTTTGCAAAAAAACCACTTGAAACCAGGAAGAATAATGAACACACACAACCCAAAGAAAACTGCAGAGCTGAAACAAAAAGTATTCATCCTCTTGGTCATCCCCCAGTCATCTTACAGTAGACAATGTTTCTGCTATGTCTGCTCCAGAATGCCTCTGTTTTCATATGTGGGGAGAAACAAACAGGGTGATGCATAGTAACAGATGCTATCTAGTTCTCAAACCCTTCTTGAGTATTAACATACAGACAGCACTCTCACTTGCATCTCTAACGATCGATCTATCCACCCCAGTAGCACAGACTCCCCATGTCCTTCGCGATCCTGTACCGATCCGAAGGAAATCATGAACTATGCATTCTTACAATTTTTTTTAAAAAAATCTCACTTTAACCTGTGATAATTGCTTGGAGCTTCTGCAAGACTTCTACAATTCTTCTCTAATGAACTAAAAATCACACAAGCACACAGAGTACAGGCAGTTAAAGCCCAAATCCAGGCAGTAACTTAGCTTATTTACCCATGGTTGGGAAGAAAAGCTGTCTCACAGTCCTCATGCTACAAGTGAGATCACGTCCACTGAAATCCATTTGCAGAATGTGTATATATTAAAAAAGTATTTGCAAATATGTAACCATTACTTTTCTTTAAAAAAAGACAGCTTTTTAACGACACCAAATTGACTCCTTAAAACAGACCATTAACCTAACAGGTACACTTCAGACAAGGCAAGCTTTGTCCTGCTCCCTGAAAATGTCACAGTGTGCTCAACCAGGGATGTATGACACAAAAAAATTACTTTTTAATATAAGCTGCTAAGTTGCTATGAATACTGTGGAATACAAAAATTTTTCAAGAGGCTACCTATTTGAATCTCACAGGCTTTAGTTGTGAAAAAAAATAAAAAATATTAAGAACCCAAATACATACAATTTTTTTCCCCCCACAACTGGACATCAGTGTAGTTTCCAGACTAAATGCTACTAATAAGAATTAGAGGATTTCTTAGAGGGAATATGAGTTTGAAAATAGATCTTTAAGCTAGGTATATTGTACAAAGAAATGCAGTCAACATATCAAGGTGGTTCTGGCTACTCTAAACAACAGGAATACTACAACACATCCCAGTTTCAAGCTTCCCTCACTAAATATACATAGCCCAAACAGCAAGATGACGCTCACAGGTGCTTTTACAATTCCTCCTCTAGCTTTGCCCAAGTGGAGGAACCCTAACAAACCCCTTAAAATCCATCAACGTGCCTGCTCACCAGTTCACCTGTGGCCTTCAACAAGCATTCTCCTAAGCTTGTATTTTCACAGCACAGTTCACGTAGCACACACTACTGCATGTCCAAATTAGATTAAAAGCAGTACACATTAAAAAATTAGAATATTCTAACAGAATTTTTTTACAAACATTTATTCAAGAGTACAATACTGTAATTCTCATTTCAAAGTAATTATTCATTTCAATTTAAGTTCACTGGTCTGAGGTAGAAACCCTTCCTGAGGCAATGAAAAAATGCTTGGTTTTTATCCTTTCCATCAATACTCCAAGACCAAAATGAATCTACAGCCCAAGAAATGCTTTATAAACTTGAACTTAAGACTAAGTTGATTTTGGGCCTTCATAGTTCTAATAGGCAGGGAAATCTATAGAGACCTAACAATATATTTCTAAAAAGGGTAAGAAAAAAAAAAAGCCTTTGTCATACTGCACAGAAAACTGCATGTATAACCAAGAAATAGTAGCAGAAAAATCAGGGAACATAGTTTATTTCTCCCTTTCCAGCCTTTTTGCCCTAACTGGTATTAAGTGATCAGGTCTACTTCCACAGTTATAAGCAGGTCCCCAAAAACCAGTGTCCCTCCTGGGACTCCTCCAGTGTAGCAGGTTTTTATACAAGTCCTGATGGAGTTTCCTATGCCTTGTCAGGGGCAGTTGTTAATGCAGACCCATTAGCCCACATCTCCATTATTCACAGCTCTCTGGTTTCTACTTGCTACGCTGAAGACCATTTACCTCACAAAAAGAATAAGCAAACATCAACGTAAGAAAAAGTTGATTTTTTTTTTATTAATGCAATTAAATAGGGCAGCACTAACATGTCTTTCAGAGAATTCCAAAAGACAGAGGAGTTAACAGTGTCAAAAGAGAGATACTACTCATAAATCTAAATATGAGGAGGCAGGAATGAGGAAGAAGGAAACAAATGAAAATGCTAAGGATAAAGAATTACTTCAGGAAGGTAACTGCTACCAAATTAGAATAAGATTAATATTCAGCCATTATGAAATGGACAGTATTTACCTACCATGTAATTTAGTCTTTATTAAGTAAAATCAGTAGTACTGACTTGTCTGCAGTATCTTGTGCCTTTATTTTAATTAGACTCTCAACGAAGAGAAGCTTAGTATTCTAGTCGTAATTCACAGTTATGAGAAACTTCAATATAACTTAGGAATTTAATTTTGTACCCCATAAAGCAGTACAGGAACGATAAAGCACACCAACAGGTATATTCACCTAGACTGTCATCACCTGCAGTCCACAAGGAACAAAGCTCAGGGGAAGAATAACCCAGTCTGCTCTAAGTAACTGTATGGTATTTTCAGAATAAGTAACTGTCTTATTCCAAAATTAAGTCAGAGGAAGAACTTAAGTACAGGAAGATCTAATTTACAGGACAGTCAAAACCTGCAGTGTGATACTTAAATCACACTATCTTTCAGGATTCTGCATAAATATCTGCCTCTTGTGCCAACAGGAGACAGAACTGCACTGCAAGAGTCCTTTGACAGCAGTAGCACAATTATTCATACTTGACCTAAGCAGTACCGGATAGCCCATCCATAGAAACTGGACATGGATTAGACTGAGGTACACAATGACATTTCTAGTAATTTTGCACAAACACATAATGCCAGATCTGTCCTGAACAAAAGATGTGTGATTCATCATGAAACCTGTTTGAGAAGTACAGGTAGATTTTACAAACAGGCAGGATAAGTTAGCACATTTCTTAACACATGGCTGTGGCATTTTGGGCTCACTGAAACTTAAGAGCGCAGCCAGGCCCTTTTCACAAAGGATGGGCACCAAAACATGATTGTTTTGTAAATCAAAAAACAATAATCCACTGAAGCAATACTAAAACCAGCATTAAGCATGACAAACAACAGAAGCACCAGTTGAATTTAGTCCTTCCTTTAAATGAAGACCTTAGGGAGGACGGAAGCCAAGAATGGAGAAAAAGAGGCATGAGGGAGAAGAGATGCACAAAGCAGCACAGAGCACATAGGTTCAAATGTAACTATAACTTTAAAGAATACTTAAAAAACAATGGTATTTTAAAAAGGAAACCAACCTTAACATACACCAGGACATAGTATCTCCAAAAGTAAAGATAAACACATTATTTGTCCATTAAAACCAATACAGACTATAACCAAAATAAAATAAAATGTAATCTGAAATACTACAGTATATATACAACAGCAATGCAAAATAGTATTTCCAATCATGTTACCAAATGCCTTCTACAACATTTTCCTTAAAGATCCTCCTTACTGCCTTAAGTTTGCATTTCCTTCAAGGTTGATTTATCACAGTGTAAGCAATACAAAACACGTATTTTCTTACCATTTTTGACCATTCTATTGTTCGACAATTTATATTTCTCTCAAACTAAGCAACTTATTTTCCTCTCCTTTTCACCTGATTCCACATATATCTATACAGAGACACTCCTTAGCATCATCTTCTCAAGACTTGAGGATCTAGTAGCAACAGTGAAGTATATATTTCAAGTAACTTTTTTTGCGTGTCAGTAACTTTTTTGCTTAATGCTTATTATCATAAAATGATATTAACTGATCTGATTTCTTGTATCACTTCCAAATGTGACAACTGCAATAACAAAGCGTTTGCATGATGACCAAAATAGCAGTATTTTTACAGTAACACGCGGCTTACCTTGTGTGATATGTCTAACTGATTAATTCCATTATCTACGTCAGGGGTCTCAAACTCACAGCCCATGGGCCGAATCCAGCCCTCCACCTTGTTTACCCGGTCTGGCACTCTGCTTCTACCCAATGGCAGCACCAAGCTCCTTGCCCCTACACTCCTGCCAGCGTGCCAGTCACACGTCCAGCGTGATGCGCATTACGCTGCAGGAGCATAACAGCAGGAGTCATGAGTTTGACACTCCAGTCTACGTGTCTCAACTGCAGAATTTTCCTCCACTTTATTTGAGGTACAATATATTCTCAGATTACTGGCTCAGAGAACTACTTAAATACAAGTAACAATATGGTAGAGTTCTAGCAGTCTGAGAACACCAATATCCCAGATCTCTAATGATATTCCACAAGCTATGTTCCACTATATTGTGGTGCTCAAGTGCCAAGGTACAACCTGCAACACACTCCCTTCAACTCTGAATGTCATTAAGTCTTTTGTACTGAAACTACCAATTCCTAAACATTAAGTATAAATTTAAAACCATCATGATCTCCAGCAGTGAAAAGCTTTACACTGTTATTATTGAAAACTTAGAATATACAATACCTTATGCACAACATATTTTTAAAACTTAAGCCCTTCCAGTAGTTCCACTTGCTTCTCGATTTCCCAATCTCTGCCTTTCACATGCCTTCTCAAATCACCATTCACCTGTAGACAAGGAAGCTGTTCAATGGAAACAACTCAGCCAAGTACTAGTAGTTGCAAATTTTTTTTGCATTAACTGTATCTATCCTCATTTTTGCTAAATAATGAAAGATTCTAAAACAATAACCATAGTAATTTGATAAGATAAACTAGATGGGCTGCTACTGGTTACAGAACAGTCCCACCACCCCCTTCTCCCTGCATTTACTTCTGGCCATCCCATGGCCAAGGGCATTTGTTACACCCTTTGTTTAGTAACAATCTATTAATTTCTTTTTGAATGGATTAGCTTTCCAACAGCTGAATAAGTTAGGCTGGCTTGAGTCCTGGCGCTGGTCTAAGAAAACACTTCTTTTCCAAATCAGTGAGATACAACAACAGAGATGACTGACAGACAAATTACGTCAAAGAAAAAAAAAAAGAGATGCCCATACTATTTTGGAAGGCTACCACTGCTTTACAAATCACTAAACACCACTCCAAATCTAGCTTAACCTCTCTGGCTATCACGCTATGATTCACACTTAGTACAGCACCGAAACACCAGTACCAAACGTTAACTACCCAGCCACAAAATGTAAAAGCCTGGCCCCAATGTGCTGCTTTTCTGACAAGAACAATTCAAAACTTGCTCTGTTCTGTGGTATCTGAATAAGGGACCTGACAAGCCAGTACTTCATCACCCGTGCCTAAATGCTACATAAAATGGCAAAGAAAGCAGCAGAGATGCAACAGAAGTAGAAAGACCTTGCATACCTGCTGAACAAAGAACCCAGAGCTCATTTTACCAAGTACAGCCAAAAGTGTACTTTAGGATCCATAAACCATTACTACTACAGTGTTTCTTCAGCATATCAGACATGATTACTGTCTGCCACATAAAGCCAGAACTAGTTTTATTCAATTACAGATAGCATTCACCACTGAGCAGTTTAATAATATAAGAGCATGTAATGAGAACTAATTCCAATGATTTTCTTCATTCATCTGTGTAGCTTCTAAAAACCATGCTATTACCAGAAAACAAACAAAACTAACATTTTACTGTGTTCAAACCACACTTTTAGGTAAAATTTTGTCCGATAATCAAATAGAAACGCAGTTTTATTCTGTTTTAACCAAATTCCTAGAACAGTACAAGGCCTGCACATGGGATACTTACACATGCTATTAATTTTTGCACACTACTTCTCTTGGAAAGCCAGCTACCTTTTAGACACTTAGTGAAGGTCAAAATTCCCAGAATCATTTATTTTCTAAATCTACTAAACTTTACAGAAAAAAAACCCTCCCTCCATTAACTGAAACTCAAAATGTCATTTACTAAAACTTGACAGTAAATTAACACCTATCAACCAATTTCAAGTTGTTGAACTGTTTGGCCCAAGACAAAACATAACAAGAGATCAGCCCTTCTTCCAGTTTTTCTCTCAGAAATTTACAGTCAGCTTTTAATGTGTTACAAGCTAAAATTCAAACTTGCCTGCAGACTAATGCAATTTTGTTCTCAAAATTCTGCGAACTATATATTTCCAGAGACAATCTATTACTGTCAGACTGACTGGTTTACATTGATTTAGGAAATTTCTTTCAACTCCATGTTAAAAGTTTAAGCCCAGTGTGTCCTATCCACCACTTCGTTTTCCTTGAAGTTCTCTAAGAGTCACCAATGCAACACAGCGCCACAGAAAAGCATCCAGACCAGACCCAGTGCAGAAAAGACAGCAAGCAGTTCCAGCACAGTACTCTACCTGTAATAAGATGGTCCTCATCTCAGTATTTCTTCCTGAACTGTTTCCAGCATGGTATTTACTGCATAGACCTTTTCTTGCAAGTTTTCCTGTTTAACTCCCTAAGGAAAAGTTAGAATGACAAAATCTTGCAGCTTAAGTCAAAACTGCTGAGGCCTCTCCAATTTGCTGACACACATTTATCAGTTCACAGGTATTACAGTTGCAAACTACCTGAAGAAAAGAATATTTTACAACATCTTCAAAAGAAAAACAAGTAGTAGAAAATCTGGGTAATATAAGCCAAAATGTACAACTATGTAACTTTCTATAAGAACTGCCACCCAAAAGAGGGGTTTTCATTAATTTTAGATCTGTTTGGTTTGAATCCATACGCTGATTTTTCAGACACTGCTGCAACAAAATACTCCCATACAACACATTAGTCATTTGCAGCTGACGAACAGCATAGACAAACCCCAAGATAATAGTAATTTTCAAAGCAGAATACAGAATCCTACTAGAAATGTACACACTACTTTGGGTTTGGTGCTGTGAGAACTTTACTGGAGTCAAAACACTAACAGCTTATTGAATTTGTCATACTCATTACATATAATAAATATCAGTTACTAGAAAACTACTATCTGCAATGCCAGAACATAGACAGGGAAAACATTAATAACTTCTCAGTAACAGGTATACAGTAAGTCAGTAAAACAAAATTAAAACTATGTTTTAAGACGAATGACAGACAGTTCTTGAGAAGCAAGCTTAGAATGAACAAGCATCACTTGTTATGAAAACACTATGGCTCCCCAGACTAGAAAGAAATAAACCTTAACATAGCAGAGACAAAAACTAGCACAGAGAAGCCTGAAGTACGACACGCAAAATGAACGAAATGCTATTCTTTCCAACAGTCAGCATCCTACAATGCACAGACCTCCTGAGGAGTAGTACTATACTCTATTCATAACTTTCTCCTACACCACACTAAGCCAGAATGGTAGAGCGACAAAAATGGTATGTTAATAAGATGATAAAGATTGTTCTTAACTACACTTGTTACAGCATTTTGTTCTTTTGACATCAAAAAAAGTAGGGGTCATAACTGGCTGTTACTGATTTATACTGACAGAAATTGGGCTCAAACGTTAAATAAAGATTAGTTAATATTTGCAGAAGACTTTGAACACACAAAATGCTATGTAAGTAGCAAGTATTAAGTCTTCCCACACACTCATTTTGGCATTTCTCCAAGCAGGGAAGTCCCACAGAAACATTTCAACAACAGTAAGGAGAAACTGAGAGCACTCAGGCAACTGCAGCTATACTCACAACAGTCCTCCAAAAGAGCACCTGCAAAACTGGGGAGAACCAATGCCCACTAGCCGTGCTTGCCACCTTCTAACAAATTCCACACAAAAAAAGTAACTTCCATGCCAACATGGCTTATATAAAAACCTGAATCTCTACAACCCCCTGTATAACCTAAAACAGTCTACGACATGCCAAAAATTCTGTACACGTTGCTTTCTCATTGTCTAATATTTCTGACCAGATCACAGCTTCACAAAGCAAAAGCACAGCCTACGGTGTAGCTGTCAGCTTGATTATTCACATAGAACCTTGCTTTCAACAAATCATAGCTTCTGCCTAAGCAGACCAGTTTCCCTAGATTTAAATTCTAAAATGGTGAGGAACTAAGCACTGAATCACTGATCAATCAACACTAACGCTCTTCGAAAGTCAGCAGCTTCTTGGCAAGATGAGAAAATCAAAACATAAAAAAAAAAAAAAAAAAAAAAAAATCAAGAGGATTCCACATTGTATAAAACACTTTGCAAGTTTTCTTCCAAGACTGGAAGAAAACAAAATGCTCTGCACAGAGCCTAAAGCGTGGCAGAAAGGCAGGCATTGCATTCAGGCATTACTGGGTCTCTTTCTCAGTGTCTCTGAAGGACAAGATCAATATTTTATGGGATTAAAAAAGGGGAATTTTGGTTTAATTACCAGGTACTCCTAGAGGCGAGACTTGTAGCCTCAGCACATCCCCAGAAACTCAGAAGCTTTAAGGGAGACGAGTTTGGAGGCATGGGAAGTACAGTCATTCCACAGAATGTCCCACATTCTGTAGAAAGGCCAAAGACAGATCTCACGTACAGAACTGGCACTGCAGCTTCCACAAACCACGGAAAACTCAAAAGTGCAAAGGCTCATAATAAGATCTAACCACAACAGGCTGGTAAGCATCCAACTGAAGGAGGAGGTTTAGCAGGGTTTTGACAACAGTATCTGATTAACCATGCTAAGGCTGGAAGAAAATCTTGACAGGAGGAAAACTCTTCTATAACCATTCCTACACCTTCTCTTACCCCTCCCGCCTCATTCCAAGTAACACCTGCACAACCTGTAACCAGTGCATAGCTTGAAACCAAGGAAAAACGTACACGATCTTCATGCCTGCATAAATTAATGCAAATCAACAGCAGTCCTGAATTTCCTTGCAGAGCTCTAACAGATCTACGACAGACTAGGGAACCTTTCAGGGGAGAGGAAAAAAAAAAAAACTGAGACCACCACAAAGACTGGAGGATTACTTTCGGAACTGGCATATTGCCTCCATGGTTTTTAAGTGTAAAATCAGGTAGAAAAGTAGCAGACAACAGCAGGAGTAAAGTTTAATTTTCCTGGTCCTACAGTTATGGAAAACACTGCCACTCCTGTTAGACCCGGTAACTGACACAACACTTCAACTACTGAAAGGGGTAGCCTCCCTCAATTCTGTATTCTCAGTGGCCAAAAGCTCCTCTATCATTTTCCGTGCAGCAGCAGCACCCATTTGACTCCACAGAGATTTGATGCACAGAAAACTACTCTTTGCAGTTTAGCTCCTTAGGGCAGTCCACCTGTGGGGCTCAAACGGGCAGAAAGCACAGGCTCAAGGCAAACCGTGTAAGCACGTGGCCAGGACACAGAAACAGGACCATCCCACTAGTGGCGGTAAGCCACTGAACTGGCCTAGCGACGTGGGGAAGGAACCTCTTCAGTAGCTCGAAGGGAACAAGTATTGAAGGAAGAAGACACCTATGAAAGAGGGAAGCAACTTTGCAGGTGGAGTTCTGATAGTGACTTCCAGTTACACAACTGACCAATTCTGTTCTTTCACACCAGGTAAATAACCAGCCTCTCTACCAACTATCCTCACAGTAAAAAACAACTTATGGTTTTCAATGGACTGTCAAGCTTGATTTCTCTCCTCCAGATACTCCCACAAAAGGCTTTAACGGATTAATGCTTAAATTCCTAACTTTATCAACTATTTAAGACAAACATTTGTACCTTCTGCATCTGGCAAGACAATGTAGTCCAAGATCAAGATTTTATATAGAAGTATTTACATATCCTTGATGTACCTGATAATTCAAAAGCCAACATATTCCACAACAGAAAAAACAAGTGAAGGTAATGCAACTGGACAGACACAAAACATACCTGAAATGGTTCTAGTAAGAATCAACATATTCCTACACTTTTCTATTTTCCCATCTTCCTTGGTATACATTCCTTTATCCTGGTAATCCTAGTGCATCTTCCTCTTAATTCCTTATATACTGTCAGATAGTTCTTACTGCAAATGAACTTTAAAATCTTAGTTACTTTCTTAAATCCTGAAGCTACAAAGAACATGGACTCAATCTGGCACCCAGAACTCTCAGAATTTTTCCATACTACTTTTCATTGGAGACAGGGAAAGACTAAGACCATTTGTAGTATTATGCAAGAATGCATAAATCTTCTCTGTAAACAAAACTTCCCTAACTAGTTTTGAATGCAGGGTATGCATTTAACATAGTTTATACCCACTGGCACAAAAAGGAAAAACCTTGAGCATTTAGTTTTACAGAAATTGTTATCGCATTTGGGGGGGGAGTATGAAAAATCCTAATGCCTGACCTAACGTATATGAGGAGAGTGGCTTCCTGTACTTTCCTAAGTTTCTAAAAATGAAAAATGTTTCTTACCTTTTATATCATACTGTTGTATAGAACTTGTGTCTTGCCACCTTAGAAAATTTTTGCTGAGCAGCAACTACTGCTCTGAGGCACAAATATACTCAGAAGAACACAGCTTTATTAACTTTCATAAAATCATTACAACGCTGAATAGAAATTGAGCAGTATAACCAGAAAGACAATGAAATGCAGCAAGAAAAATAAAACCCCTAAAGGCTGTTTTTTCTGATTATTTTCAACTGTCAAGCCACAGGTCTAGTTTACAAAATCTCTTCTATTTCACAGTAGAGTGGTAATACAGCATACACACCTTGCTAAATAAGCAATACTTCTTAATTCATAAACATCTTAAAAATTAAACAAATACCAGTATAAATGCATCGATTCTGAAAATACAGCTTTTCAAAGTAGAATGGAAGTCCACTTAATAAAACACGAGCAGCTTAAACATGGAATACTTTTCCATTATCATTGAAGTACCTGCCTTAATAATCCATTTCTATGTTGGGTAAATCATTACACTAAAGCCAGTTTCACCTATTTTTTTTTTTCCAATTGTTTATTAGGCAAGTAACAACAGACCTATACCACAGTTGCAACAGATACCTGTGCAGCTTTCCTTTCTGGTTACCATAATTTCAAATGAACTGCAGATTTCTAGAAATAATACTTATGAGAAGGAATAAAAATATCACTGCTTAAATACCAAAGCTGCGAGAACAATCATTTTGATTGGTATATGAATGACACTCAAGTGAATAGGTAAATGCTCAGGAAAGGAAGTTTTATTTGCAGGCCCTTGTCTTAGACTTAGGAGTGAAGCTTGAATGTGGACAGCAGAAGGATAAAGATAGTAAACACACCCAGAGGGGAGAGGAAAGCAGGCTTCAAGAAGTCATTTTGTAGCCATTCACCTCTCTCTCCCTTCAATAACTCCCAATAAAAAACTGAATTAGCTCCAAACCAAGTCATTAGCTTCCCAGGCCTCCATCATCAAGGACTACTTTTCCAAACATATACTGGGGGATGGAAGGGTGTGAATCTCTATAGGAATTTCAGATGACTTTAAGACCTGAAATAAAAAAAAAGACCTTCCAATAAGAAGAGCATAACAGGTTGCCAGAGAGATTGTGGAAACGTCATCCTCTGAGGTACGTCAAACTTGATGGACAAATTCCTGAGCAGCCTGGTCTAACTGGACAAGTTGTAAGACAGCGGCTGGACCAAACCTCCAGAGGGTCTCTCCCCCCGATACAATCCAGTCACCTACAACACAAATAATTTTTTCACTGTGGCATCAATTTTAAGAAGCAACTGCCCAACCACAAAGCTAATCTTATGTGGAGTTCAAAGAAATTATTTTGGATACACACCAAACTAGAATCTTCCTGTAAGGATATAGCTCCCACCCCAAAAGAGCATAATAAAATTTTACAAATAGTTACGTTATTACTCTTAAATTATCAATATCACAGTTCTTCCTTTTCAACTATACTTAAATTGTACTCTTTACCCTAAATCAAGATACAATAGTCCATATCAATTTAAATTCCTATTTGTCTGCCACAAACATAGCACTACCATATGTAGACTGCAGCCACTGGTATTCTTGGTTTTAAAGAAGCCCTTATCAAGTTTCCCTTGGAAAAAACAACATAATTAATCAATTGTCTGCTTCCTAGAAGATCAGAATTGAAATGAAAAATATTGCTAGTGGTCAGGATGTACCACTTATTAATCAAATTAAATTAGTTGGACACTATATCCATAAAATATGTCTTATTCCAGGACTCATGCCATAAAATGACCTTCAAATTAAAAATTAGACCTTAAATGCAGACTACACGATTACAAAACTGTGTTCCTAACTTTTACTACTCACACTGTTTTTTGTAGTAACTTCAGCTATCTATATTTTCAATTGCCCATAGTAAGACAATTGAAGCAACATATAAAAAATTTTGGATCTTCAATATTCACATCCTCACGCCATACAAACTCCCCTCATACCGAATATTCCATGCTGGAAGATTACACTCTGGCACATAACATGAGCAATTTATATTATTTTTATATTATCTGCTCACTAACGTTTGATATAGTCGACAGTAAGCAGAGTTGGTCCTTCCTAGGGGACGAACTGGGAATTTTACCTAAAGGAACAACAGGTGATTGCATGAAGGACAGAAAAGCTGTATTTTTATATTTTTTTGCTAACAAAGTAAAAGTCACTGTTTTTTTCTCAAATGAGATGCTGCAAGGAAAAGGCTGTTTCATAAAACTTAGGCTGAAATTCTACTTTAAAAGCCCAATTCAGCCATAACCAAGGACTGCAACATTACCTTCAAATCAGAAACATCCATCTCTTTCTAGGCAGATCACATGTATTAAGCAATGAAAAAACAAGTGCAAGAGGTCCTCTTTGCATGTGATGACACACGCTACATCACAAGTTCCCAGAAAGCATCACACTGACAAGCACGTACAGTAAATGATGCCTGTCACTCAGTGGGAGTGGAGTACAACTGGGGAAGGGAGGTACGTGGGGAAGACTGCAGGTAAGGTCAGTTGGCCTGCAGATCTCCCAAAGCTACCTCCAGAGGTTGAGCAGCATGTCACCAAACCTTGGCAGCAATCCAAAGCCAATTTTGGAATGTAATCACAACTAAACAAAGCATGCATTCTTATGGTTTGTTGTTTCTTTTTTAAGTCATCAGCAGTTTCAGAAATGTTTTGTGATTTCCGATATGTCAATATATTTGATTTCTTTTCATGATTCTGCCAAAAGAAAACCCTGAAATTCAGACTCCAGCTACACTACTTATCAATCTTGACCATCACAGCTATAGGTATTACATGGTAATATGCACCATTTGAAACCTATTTCAAAAATATAAGCAAAAGTCATGGGCTTGCCCTATCAACCCTAAAACAATGGTAACAGATGCAAAAATAGTCTCCCCTCTAGAAGTCGCACAAAAACGCTAACAAAAAACTGCTGTGGAAAACAAATATTCTTCCATTGACTTCTAGTGCCACACATAGTTCCTCACTCTAATCCAATGACTGAGATAAAGGCACAGAAAAATAAAACGCATAAACGTTTGTGTAAGGGCAGGATTAATAAGCCATCAGATTCAGAGCTGTAAGAAAATAAAATATTTATCTACCTAAAAAAAAAAAAACCCAAACCCCAACCAACACACACTCTCCTCTCTAGACATTTGGGTTTGGGTGGCTATCGTGATTAATTTCTCAATCACAAATCACAACCTACCCTCCAATATATTGCCATCTTCTTACATCTACTCACTCTTCTAATTATATGACTTTTCAAAAATAAGTCTGGAGGGGAAAGTTATAGCTAGTTACACAATCAAAAAATGTTCAGCATAGACATCAATAAAGTACATACCTGAACATAAAGTGTGTACTTGGATAAAGCAGTTGTGTGACAGCTAACTTAATTTCCCTCTGAAGTCACAGAAAAAGATAACTGCATACAAATGCAGTCCTATATGCCCTTCATTTCTGACTCAAACTGGGATAAAGAAGTTTAACAACAGACTACGTCTGTGCTCCTTCATGTGATTCTGTACCTAGTAAAGGCTAACAGTGAGCTAGAAACGGCTAGAGTACACTCTGAAATATGCCAGTGGCATAACCTGTTCAATGTAGGACTCTGGTCCAGTCTTAATGATCCTGGCCATCACACTGAGAAGAGAACACAGTTTTCAGGAACAGTGAAACATCTTCTTTGAGACGGAACGCGATAAGACCACAGCCCCTCAAGCTTCCCAACCTGAATAAGTTGGCATTAGCCCTACGTTTGTCTGTGGTGACCTAAAGGAAGGCTGACTTCAGAAGTTTGCCTTACTTCTTACTTACCCATAAAAAACCAAAAGGAAATTCAACTTCACCAGATTTTTATTCACTGCAACATAAGAAAATCTAAACGAAATAAATTCCAATTGAAACAATATACAATTAAAAGTATATTTTTGCTCCAACTCTCAAAACATAAGTTTTCACTGTATCACTCAAATAAATATTGGACCTTGTTAAAAGTCACATCAAATTTCAAAGCTTACCCTTAAACCACAAAGATACACGACTTTTTGAAAACATTGAAAGCAGGTTTTTTCCTAATACAAAAGTCAACTGAAGTCACTGGACTCATCTCCAAACATGAACTCTGCTCACAGAGTGGTGGAACAGTTTAACTGGTTTACTCCAAAAGCAGTCTTCTAGAAGAAAACAATGCTAGTGCAATAGTTTCAGCTGTGCTGATGTAACACTGCAAAGGTTACCAAAAGGCTCCTGCTCCCCAGTACCCTCCCCGCTCCTCCCACATCCACAGGGCCCTCTTGCCCAGCACAAACCCTCCTGGCCCACAGTGCCCTCTGGGGGCGGGGGCAGCCGCTGCGACAGCACAACTAAGGTGAGTAACTCAGCGCACTAGAAATTCCTGCCTGGCAGGAAGGAATCCAGTATCTTAACCAAGATGTTTAATCTGCTTGTAGCCCCATTTTGTTCCACCTCTGTCTGTAGCCAAAAGGACAGAAGGATCAGGAGTCAGAAAGAAGATGAGAGCAGATCAAACTGTGGGACTGCCAGGGATAGTGGCAGAAGAGTTTTGGGACCATAAGGAATTCCCATTTTTACTCACCTTTTGACTGCAAAAGTGGAGGTGATTCAATAGGTTGGATGGCATTGAATCTAAACCAATGCAATAAGCCTATATGTCACCCTTGACGTTTTTGCGATGCATACGGAAAAGAGCTCTTGCCGTTCCTCCATAGATTTATTGTGTATAAGCTTCCTATTTTTCAACCTAAAACTCCCAATTCCCTCCTTATTCCCGTTTCCAAAGAACTAAGTTACCACTTCATTCTCTCCCCTTCTTCATCAATGATCCTCATACAAGGAAGTTGAAGTTTTCAGAATGTGAATGTTTAAGTGATACTGAGAAAGCAAGCAGAGCTTATTTAGGAATATTAAACCAGTATGTTGATGGCTGCTATCAATCACTTCTTTCCATTACAAGACAATTACTGAGGCAGATGAAGCTCTTGGAAATTCTAGCATCTAGCTGACAGAGACACGATCTACTACATATTCCTTTTCCAGTATGTTTTCTTAATTCCTCACACACAAAACAACGGACCACACCAATAAAACCCAAACAGTATCATTTTCCAAACTCACAACATTCTCTTAAGTTTCCCAACTCACTGGAAAAGAAATGGTCACACTGTAGGCAGAGATCACACAGTTCTCATTTGACAAAACACAGCATTCCATTAATAAAACCAAGAACCATTAAGTAACCAGCAGAAATATTTGCTTTTGGGGATTCATTTGGTGAAAATAAGCAAAGTGTATGTTTTACAGAAACCTTAAGCAACCTGTTTATGCCAGCACACAAGCTCCAGAAAACCTCATCTCTCCCATAATATTTGCCTGCAGCAAAACAACTGGGACAGTAACGCCACAAATGAAAACGAAAAATGAGGACTCTCAAATCACTCTAAATTTGAACCATAAGTGACAAAGAGCAATCTAATTAAAAAAAGTTCATAATGCTCTGATGCGCTAACATTATTTCACAATGTGACCAAGTCTAATGCAGTTGCTCCCACCAGCAAGAGCACGCACTTTCAATGGCTTGTGCCTGCAGCTATTTCCTACAGGAGGCTGTAGTAACATGTAATATTCAGCAGACGCTGCCTGCATTACTTTTTTTAAAAATAACTCAGTTGCTGTTGATAAAGTTACACTGAAACAAAATAAAACTAAAGAGAGCATTTAACTGACAATTCTATTTACACTCCTTCCAAGTGAAAATTATTTCATTCCACACAAAGACTTCAACATGGAAAGCTAGAATGTGATATATTCATGGAATCCGAATAAGATTAATGCCCAGCTAATTGAATACTCCTATTTTAAAAATGGAACACTCTTCAAGCAGCACAATGCATTTTTAAACCAAATGTCTTAAGCTATGAACCTACAAATTTTTTGTCATTTCACAGAATGCAGTTTTTTAAAATATATTAAAATATCACAGCATCATTAATTTGAACCAACTTACTCAAACCAATAATTTCAGTTTTTGGTTGCAAAACATCAAGACTCTATGACTAAAAGAAAAAATTTGTACATAAAATTTTACTACTCTACTTAAATACAGGTTTAACTAACTCTTATACTACTTATTGAATTTACTCAGTATTCTCTCCCTGAAACCGTAAATGGACAAAAAAGCTCTAAAAATATAACTCTGGCCCAAGTAAATAACTGAGAAGATACCCAAGCACTAGGAAGTTTCACGGGAAAATTAAAGAGTCTCTCCCATCCCCTAGTTTCACACCTGCTTTGGGGGTTTTTTTGTACAAGCTTAAATTCAAACAAACAACATCCAATCTTAGGCTGAGCACAGTTAACTTCATACAAAAAACAACCACAGAAATTGGGGGATTTCTCTCATGGGTTTCATAACGCCCACCTGCAGCTAACACCATAAGATGCTACTGGTTTTGCTAAGGACCCACACAAGCACTATCAGTTACCAACCCAGACCTATCTGTCAGAGATGAGAATTAATTCCTATTTTTCTCCCTTTAATAACTCTGGAGCCTTCTTAGTCGAATTACTCAGACTGGCAGAGTGGATTCCACCCCATTCAGCTCCCGTGCCACCAGCATGGTAGCTGCCTTCTCATTGTTACCACGGTTAGAAAGGGAAAAAAAAACAGGATCACCCAGAAAAGAACTCGCACCAGACCTGTCGCACTGTGACTGACCACTCCTGAGGATTTATCCGCAAAATTAGGAGTTGGAAATAATAAGCAAGTGATACCAGGAAGCCGCAGAGTGATGTCCGTCAATTGCACAATTCCTCAATCCCTCGTGGTATTTATTTACCTGCACGTGACCAACCAGCCTGCACAGGGGTGTTTCATAAGTCCGGACAGGGCAATACCAGATACATACTCCAGAAATAATAATAAATATATGAATCGACAATGATTTAGGGAAAAGGGGCAAAGTTGTTTCAAATGGCCAAGTATAATAAACGAGAAAAGTCATCGATCACAAATGGAGGCTGAATTGCCAGGAGTTCGCTTGGGAACCCATTGCTGCAGGAAATGCTAGGAACTCCCGTTTCTGGTCATTTAAAACGGGATTGAACAACACTCCCGGACCGCACGAAAACAGCCGTAAGCGGCTTCGAGGGAAGCAATCCAAAAGGCGTTTTCCTCCCCTTCCGTTTCAAGGCAGCCCAACAGAACCGAGCCGACGTGGAAGCGCCCCCCGCGAGGTGACCTTGGCGCCGCCGCCGGCTCTGGGAGCCGCTCCGGGGCCGCGGGCGGAGCGAGGCTGCGCCGGGCCGGGCGGCGGGAGGAAGCGGCCGCCTGGCGCGGGGCGCGGGCCAATGGGCGCGCGGGCGGCGGCGGCCCCGAGCGGGCCCGGCCCGGAGCGAGGCCCGGCGGGGCCGCGCGTGACGCACTTCGGTAACGCGACTCCCGCCACGGCGCGCGCCGCCATGGCGCCGCCCCGGGACCCCACGCGCGCCGCCTCGTGAGGCCGGACACGCCAGGGCGCGGCCCAAGGAGTGAGCGCTGACCCAGCCCGGGGTAGGGGGGTACTGGTACCCGGGCTGCCCAAGGGACCATTAAAAATCCCAAAGCACCCGCAGCGGCACCGGACCAGGCGCTACGGAAACTTTGCGTTAACTCCCAGCCCCGCATCCCGTGGGAAGAGAAGGGCGGCGAGCGCCAGCCGGGCAGAGCGATAAATAAACAAAACGCAGCGGAGGAGAAAGCTGAGCGCCTCCGCTCCTCGCTCTCGGGGTGAGGAAAGCGAAAAATCGGGGTCGGTGGTCCCAGATTTCCACGGGACTGAGGGATCACACCAGGGCACCGGAGAGGAGACGCCTAGGCTGGGAGAAAGGTACACCCCAAATCTGGGGTCGCCCGGCCCCCCCGCACCCGCTGGTCGCTCCCTGTCCCTCCAGGTCCCTCTCCACGGCAACCACTGTGCGGGGTTTTCTTTTTTAACCCATGTAGAGAAAATAAGCGCCCAGAAAAGAGAAACACCAGGAAAGCTCTCGCTTCCTACCTGGGCAGGGTTCAGCTCAGTTCACTGCGTGCCGAGGAGGAGGGGGCAGAGAAGCGCTATCTAAAACAAAAGTGGCGCCAAAACCCCCCAGTAAGGAGGTTTCCTCCTCCTCCTCCTCCTCCTGCCCCCTCCCCCAGCAGGGCCGGCCGGAGCCCGGCGGGGTTCCTGCAACACGCGGTTCCCGGCACCGGGCGGCCCCGCACAAGTTGGCAAAGGGCCCCTTCCTTACAAAAAAACCGGGGCACGGCGCACGGAAACTGCCACAACTCTGTCTCTACGCGGACAGCGGCCGGGGAGCGCGCCCCGAGTCTCCCGGGGGGTTATGCACACTCACCCCGAGCCAGCCAGCGGGGAACGCTCGCCCCAAGTGTCCTGCGGGGAGGGGGGACAAGAGACACGCGTCCCGGGCTTCACGGGGGAGGGGGGAGGGGAAGGACGACCCGGGACACTCGCCCCAAGTCACCCGGGGGAGAAGAGGACACACGGGACACTAGCCCCGAGTGACCCGAGGTGGGGGGCACACGGGACACGCCCCGAGCTACCTGGGGCGGGGGAAGAACACTCGCCCCACAAAGGCTTTCCCCGAGCCGGGCGAAGGCTCCTCCAGCTCCCTCGGCGGAGGCGGTGGGGGAGGCACGGGTCGGTCCCCGCGTTCTCAGCGGGGCGAGCGACCCCGTCCCGGCTGGCCCAGGCGCTCGGGCAGGGGCGGCCGGAGCTACCCCAGCTCGCGAGAGAGACCTCCGGTTCCCGGGCGCCACCCTGCGCAGGGGGGCTCGGCTGCGGCCGGCGGGCAGAGGGGGAGCTGCTGGGGCTCCCTCCCTCCCCGGCCTCCCCCGCGCTCCCCCCGCAGCCGCCCCACCATTTTCTCCCGCGCGGCCCAGCGCCCTCCTCCTCCCCTCGGCAGCCCCGTCTCCTCGTCGCGCACCCGCTGCCCGCACACACACCCCGCGCACACACACAATGCCCGGGTCCTCCATCTTGCCGGCAGCCCCGGCTCGGCACAAGGGGGAGGAGGAAGAGGTTCTCCATTTTAGCTCGCCGAGCGCCGGGCCCGGCTGCCCGCGGCCGCGCTGGCGCCGGGGCTGCGGGGCTGCTCCGCGCTCCCTCCCGCTCCCTCCCTCCGCCCGCGTTGCCCCCTCCCCGCCGCGGGCGCCGGGAGGGGAGGGGAGCTCGGGCCGGAGCGCTGTCGCGGCTCGGCCCCGCCGCCCTCCATCTTGGCTGCCGGAGTCCCCGCGGGCAGCCGGCGCGGGCCCCGCAGGCCCGGGGGGCAGCGAGCCCGGCCCCGGCCCCTCCGCGCGGCCCCGCACCGCCATCCCCCGTCCCCCCGCCAAACTTCCAGAAGCTTCGCCGCCATTTTCTAACTTACCTTGCCCAGCGTCGGCGCAGGCAGCGAGCAGGCCCGGGCCCGCAGCTCCGCTCCCGCGTGCCCGGCGCGGCTGCCGGCGGCGCGCCCGGCCCGTCCCGGCGCCTGTGCCCGCGGCGGGGGTTCGGGCGGGCGCGGGGCGCGGGCAGGTTGTTTAATTTGGCGGCGGCGCGGGGGATTGTTTGGGGTGTTCGCTGCGCGGCGGCGGGCGGGCGGGCGAGCGGAGGCCGCGAGCGCCACCTGCCGGCCGCCCGGCGCCGCCCGCTCTCCTGGGCATGGGGCGACACCTGCCGGCCGAGCCGCGCCGCGCCGCCCCGAGCGGCGTAAACAACGCGCCGCGCATGCGCGGGCGTGCGCGAGCCAGCCGGCCGCGCCCCCGCCTCCGCCCGCCTCGGGACTCCGGGGCGGGGGAGGGAGTCGGGGCCCTGTGTGTGTCTGCTGGTGACCGTCAGTGTTTCTAAATGTGACTCCGTGTTTCTGCTGAACGTGGCTTTCCCGCTACTGTGGCTCGACACCCACCTTGGAAAAGCCGCATTTAGGAGATTGACTGTTTGGCTTAAGTGAGGACTCTCAAATAAGTGATGTTAGAGGAATTCTGTCAGGAGTTCCACAGCAAGATCAAACTTCATAAGATCAAAGTGATACGACGTGAATGAATTTTAATGCTGGCTGTCTCGGTGATTTCTAAAAGTTAGATTAATTCATTCTCCAAATTTGCAGGTGACCCTATGTGTTTTTACTAAACTTGGCTTTTCAGCAGTCATTTAATGGCTCTCCCAGCCGTTTCCACAGTGGGGCTCGGTAAAAAAGTATTCTTCAGGTTTTGGAGATGGCCTAAAACGAGCAGAGCTGGGGCACAGGGCTTGTCCTGCCCTTGCACATGGTGCTAGCGGAGAAACCACTGCTCTGCTCAAGCAGAGTTCAGGTCTCCTAAGTAATACTGAAAATACCAGCAAATAAACTCTTCCAAGACTTTTTTTTGAGTTTTAGAAAGTAGCATCCTTTATTTCAGTGCTGGATGCATGAGGGGATGATTTCTGTGAGTCATGTAACGAGACAAGAGCTGGTACGTAAGATACGTCCCACTTACATGTATATGTATAAGTTTTCCCAGAAATGGTATGCATATTCTATTACTTACCAAAGACTAATTTTTTTTATTATGAACTTCACAACAGCCAAATATCTGCAAATTGGAGCTTTAGGAGACAGCTGTCTGACCTTGCATTTTAGATAGGGGAAAGACTACAGAGGGAGACACATCAGTTCAATACACACCGTACTTAACAAGAGACAGGACGGTATCATTTCCCTTTAAACAGTGTCTGGAAAAACACTATTATAAAAAACAATCCCATGCTATAAGGAAAATATGTTATCAGGGGGACACCCTGTCCAACTCTCTCAAAAAATTACAGTTACTCAGATGAAACTCAACTTTTTGCAACAGTAACTACTTCTTGTGTCATCAGAACAATCCTTGGCAGCTTGCAGTGTGTCTTGGCTGCCTGGTGCTGATCCCTCGTCAGCCCCAGCTGCTGTCACTGCCGTCACTGCATGCTCAAGAGCCAAAGCTGGGCACGAGCAAACCCGCGGTTTGAAGATAAATCTACATGGATGCAGGATGCCTTATCTTGAGAGCTCTGGGCTGGTGTGGCAATGCGGGCAGCAGCAATATTTACTGGCACGGCTGGCTTTTCTTGTGGTTAGGCACGTTCTCCTGCAACATTCCCTGCTTCTGCCCAACACGAAGAGAGCTCCCACTTTAAGTTGGCATTTGCTCCTGGGCTCTGAGTGCAATTCCTTGTTCCTCCCTGCATGAAGATTTACATGAACTCAAAATGATCATCACATATAAGCAGTACAGAACACTTAGAGTAACCAGATATAAAATTTGTGATGCTTTTTTCTTCCTGAACACACAATCCAGTAGTTCCTTCTACATTTTTTCTCTGTATTGTGTAATGCTAAGCACATTACTCATGCTGGATAGTTGCACGTAAGCTTATAGTCAGATCAGTCAGCACAAGAATAGTTTTGTCCTGATAATTAGTCTCTAATCATCCTACTTTTAATTTTGGGCACAGGGTTAGCATAACTAAGCAGGCATTAAGCTGAGTTGCTCTGCTCACTTGTCTAACAAAGGCCGGACTTAAGAGAAGAGTATCCGTCAGTTAGTCTTTTAAAAAACTGAGATGAGGCATTCAGAGCAAATGACACTTATAATGGAAACCATGATCAGATAAGGAGCATTTAAAATAGAAAAACTAGTGTAACATCAGTTGATGTCACCTGGCAATTCTCGATAGAACCTGTCAGTTAGTACATGAGACAGACTTACAAAAATAAATTGTATTCTATAGCTTGAATTCGTGTATCAGAACTTTTTTCCACCTCCTGTCAAGGCTGGGGAAAAAATGAGAAAATGAGGAGAAAGTTTCCCTTTTAAGGAACATTTTAAAATAACATCCTGAATGTCTACTTATAAAACTACGTTCAAGGTTTTAGTTACAGCTACAGATGCTGATCTTTGATGTGAATCTCAACATCTGTCTGGAAATGGTAGAAGAATTGTGAATAAAAGGTAGTATGTTTTTAAAAGAACCCCAACACCAAACTTCAAATGAATTTTAAGCTGGCCCATAGTATAGATGGTTGTTAAATAATACATAGAAATAGATGGAAAGGAGCTGGGTCCATTCATGCCTTCCCCACAAAGGCACCTCCTGACAGCTGCCAGATAGAGAACTTTTACATTAAAATAAACTACATATTTCCAAAAACTAATATTTTGCCTGCACACAGAATTCCAGTAACGTATCCTCCGCTTGAGATACAATAGGGTCACTTGTGTTACAACTCAAGGCCAAAAATTTGTGAACTTACAGCAGCCTGCTGCGAGAACTGGCAGAGGCACGAGCTGAGGCAGCTTCAGAGTCAGCTGTGCGTGAAGTCCATGCATCAGCATGCACATCAGATATCTGGTCTATTTTGAAAATACCATAGTACACTCTTGACCTCATAGCTGAGATTTTTTAGGTAAATGTCTTTCACAGCAGAAAACGTGACATAATTTTTGGAGTGTATTTCTGAAGGAATGAGCGTACAAGTGCTGACAGTACCGTGGCAGAGTTCAGCCCGTTTCTGAAGCTGACTCAGAGCATAGAAGCTCTGACTCGTAACACTTCTGGTTGTCCTAACTCACAGGACAGAATTTGCTTTCTTGAACTTGTGACAACTATCCATGGGAACACCGGAGACCAGGCTCCAGGTTCAGCCGCACGTTACAAACCGTCGGTCACAGAGCCTGCAGCTAAGAGGGGTTTGTACTCTCCAGTTCATTTCCTCCCTCCCAGTTGTTGCATTCAGAACAGCCCCCTGTCTGCTGTGTAAGCAAAACTGTTGCCTCATGAGAGGAGGAGGGAGGGCAATTTATTCTCTAAGAGACTGATTTCATTTTTTTATTCCCCAAACCAGATCATTTCTCAATGCTATTTAGAGTACAATGACGTAAGCAATTTAGTCAGCACAACTGAAGGTGCAATGCGCTCCTATGGAGGCCAGGAATGCATCTGCTCTGCTCCAGTGACACGACGGTAGGAATTTCTTAAACTAGCTGTGTCCTGGGAGGATTCCTAACACAGCACCACACTCGGATCATAAATGAACACCATAAACCAGTTTATGCAGTGTACATCTAGGTAGCAAACACAACACTCTGAAATGGTGGGTAGGAACCTAGGTGGGCAGAAAAGTGGAACAAAGTTCTTAACTGCTGTATTCGTGGTCTTTATAGGGGACAAAACTGGCTCTCTGAAGAGCCTGACTTCTGCCTTTCACCCCATAATTGTGCTTCTGGGACTGAGCCATCCAGTTGGTACAACAGGGAAGACAAGATGAAAGGCAGCTTTTCTGTTAGCACACCACTTCTTTCTGAGCTAACAGTTCCAGAATGGGCTCCTACCATCTGTTCAGGCTCTCTGAATAAATCTAAGAACATCCTAAAGTTTCTATACAATTTTAGTACTCCAGCATCCTTTCCAATACAATGAAAAAAATGTAATAGACAAAAAAAGTTTTATCCAAGTGTGATAAGGAACAGAGATTTTAAATTCTGACCTTCCTAGAGGGGATTTATATCTGATAAAAAAGTTCTGTGGAAAAATGCAGGAGAAAGTATTCTACAGGACTATATTACCTTTCTCGTAACAGCGACTCTTTAAGAGCTTCAAAGTCCACTATTTCTGATACAGAGCCCAATTTACAGAGGATTTAACAAACATTTTACAATAAGGACTTTCACTATGCTCGATCCAAAGAGAGCTCTTGATCAGTCACCCAGTTAAGAAACTGAGCAAGGAGAGGGTAGATACCAATTCTATGTCTGAATTTATGGTCAGAGGTTCATCACTAGAGGAGATCAGAATAAACTCAAACTGCCAGATGGCTGATTCATTCTTCCAGGCAGGAGATTCATGCTCGTGCTGGTTCCTTTTCTTTAAGGACAGCGGAATAGGAACCCCCTCTGTAGTTCCGTTTCCTCTTTTCTATTTGTAAAAAAAAAAAAAACACTCACAATCCTTTACTATTCCTACTGTATTCCTACTGTTTTTCAAAAGTGTTTGCATACAAGAATTGGAAAACAAAACAGAATTTGTATACTGCATTCAGTTTGAAATGAGGTGGTAACTTTGATGGTCTGTATTAAATAAATCACAGCCATATTTTTATCTGTATAGTTGGGTACAGAGGGAAAAGCAGTCTTCCCAATCAGATTTTGTTTCCTAGATTTTTGAAACTGGCTTAGTCACTCAAGGGAATCTGCTCTAAATCCTTCTGGAGATGAGCTATTACATAAGAAACAAAAATAAAGACCAAAAAATGGGTTACTTTCCCATAATTTGCAGGAGAAAGACTGCACACCAGTAGCTTCTTAGGCCTTTTCCTGTTCTGGAAATAGTTTATTCCTTTTTGGATTTACGTAAGTCTCCCTTTATGTGCCCCTATTTCTCACTAGGTCTTTCCAGAACACCTAACTCAAGTCTGAATTTTCTTTGATACAGTAAGTTTCTGCGTACCATGCTCAGACCTTTAAAGGAGCACAGAATCACAGTTTGTCCTGTGTCACTAAAAAGGAAGGAAGTTTTAACTCCCCTTAACTCTGGAAATGAGTAGAAACCCAGAAATTTGCAACAGCCTTTCTGTTAATTGCATTATCCACAGCTTTATTCAGTCAGCTGTGCCTCTGGTTACCCAGAGTCCTGTGTTCTTTCCCATTTGAGATGGGGTGCTCTTGCTATAGGATAAAATTCCCTTAGCTGTGTTTTAAAGTTTCACCACCAAAACATGTAAAAGCCATTCCAGTTATCGGTGGGAAATAAGGAAAAGCCCTTCTCCCTAACTTCAGTCAAGAGGAGTAGCTTTCACTTGAGGCACCACCTCAGCTTACGTATGGGAAAGGGCAAGTTGTTACCATTCAGGCCAGATCTCTTGGATCCAGGACATGATCTGCTCCAGTTTCCAGACATAATGGGGGTTTGGGAGACACGACCAAGACGTGCTTCTGTCCTGTTGCTAAGTCCAGGCTGAGGGATCATGAATCAAGGACAATTTGGTGAGTCAGGCACCACGACAGCATTGGTGACAAAGTCTATGGAAGACGCACAGGAACCAGACAAACATGTTTCATTTTGGGTAAGCTCGATAAGTGGAAGGGCACGGTTAAAGGCAGGAAGGAACAGGTGTACGACAGAGAAAAGGCTGTGGCAAGAAGCAGGTGAGAACTGAAATGAGGTCAAGTGGGTCAAACAGCAGCAGCCAGCACAGAGCAAGGGAAGCAACTTTAGCTAAGCGGCTGCTGAAAAAGAAACAGTGAAGCTACACCATACTCTTGGTGTGCAGGGCAACTCACCTGTCCAGAACATAAGGCTGTTCTCAGCTGGTGGCATTTCCCAGGGCTCCAGCCCTGCCCCCCCCCCCCCCCGAGAGTCTAACATGGAGCCAGGAGGTTGCCTGAAAAGGGGGGGAAGGAGGCTGGCTTATGGTTACAGGAGGTCAGAGTGGAACTGGGACAGAAACGACATTATTCAGCTCAACCTCTGCCCAAGATCACAGAGCAAAACAATTATAGACAATAAAATCAAATACATTCATGTTTAAGCTTTGAAGAAAACCCTCCATCAAATAAATGGGACAGGTCTCTACTGTATTTGCAGGCAAACAGCAGGTTTGGATGATGACAGCAGATTAGTTTATCTTGGTCTTTTCCCCACTACTGAGGCTACAACTTAGAGGTTGACATGGGAGTCTGTGCCATGAGGGGTTGTTACTTATGACAGATAAGGTGAAGGAATCAATTTTCAGATAATAAGCTTGCATGTTTTCTGCGGCTGACCTACCACATTCCCACGTCCTACATGAACTCCTAACATGGTTTTCTCTGGGTTAGATTTCATCATCAACCAACTTCGAGGTTTCTCGGGGCTCAAGGCCTTTCTTGCTGCCTCAACTCTCTGACACAGTGGGATGTGGAAGCAAAGAAAAGCACGATCTTGTCCTTAGTTCTCATTTGGATTTTCTTTAAGCGGCACAGAGCATAACAAGCAGCAAAGAATACAACGGTTTGTGAGATTGTGGTGGGTTACACAGATGTTCAAAACCGTTAAGATAAAAATACTTCTTTTAGACTGTGACTTCCTTTATCACCTTTGTAGAAGTCCTGCAAAGCCTCGGTGCCAGCAGCTGTGACCTAAGTATTTCCCCTCCATGGCAAAGGACACTCCTGGGATGCTCAACACAAGTGCCAAGGACAGCGATTTCCAGCCCCACCTCCCCACTCCTTTCTTCATACCACTGGTTCCAGCAGAGGTGCAGCTTCCAAACTGGAACATGGGTCCAAGAGAAACTTGCAAAGCCAGATTAAGTCTTTACAAAGCAACTTTAACCAAGTTTAAAAAGGGCTAAATTGTGATGCAGAGATAGGAGTTAAATGCACATCACTTCTGTACATTCTTTTTTGCAACACACCAAAGAAGACATTTGAAGCAACGGTTACTTTCCTGGTGGCTTGTCCCCTCCCTACAGGGCCCCTTAACAACCCCAGTGCCATCACACTGGTTGCTGATGCAGGAAAGGGAGGGAAAGTCAATCCCAGTCACAGAAGCCTCACTCTGTTATGCAAGAGTTAAAAGGAGGAGACTACTGTGGCTGGACAGCCAAGCCGCATTTGGAGATTGACTGTTTGGCTTAAGTGAGGACTCTCAAGTAAGTGATGTTAGAGGAATTCTGTCAGGAGTTCCACAGCAAGATCAAACTTCATAAGATCAAAGTGATACGACGTGAATGAATTTTAATGCTGGCTGTCTTGGTGATTTCTAAAAGTTAGATTAATTCATTCTCCAAATTTGCAGGTGACCCTATGTGTTTTTACTAAACTTGGCTTTTCAGCAGTCATTTAATGGCTCTCCCAGCCGTTTCCACAGTGGGGCTCGGTAAAAAAGTATTCTTCAGGTTTTGATAGAAAACTCCATTTTTCAATCCAATACCAAAACCCGCATTCCAACACCTCTCCAATACATTTCCAGCCATTCTAACTCATCAGGCATTTTGCCTCAGCCACTGTCAACAGCTGTCCAGGCTATAAAACTGTAAATTAATAATCGTCCAAAGGCAACCAAGGAGTCTTCACCTAACTTGAGATATTACATACTCACAATTTAGAACCTTTTTTTCATGGATTTTCCTTGGAGTTTTGTTTATCAAAGCCATTTATAACCAAATATACAGTGTCTTCTTTACTGTCCGAGGAGAAGGTAATTTCTTTTGATAAATTCTTCACAGAGCCATATTCTCTGAATTAATGCTCATACATTTACTGCAACGATATCAGCAATGCTTAATAGATTCCTGGTTAAGATAAAATTAAAGATAAAACCTGAATTTCAGCAAAGGTTCTCTATTATCATAGGTAATTTGCCTCCTCACAGAAAGCCACATGGTAATTACAGCACACTAATTGCTGTACAGCAGCATCAGTGCATCTCGATGCAATGTGACATAGTGGCATTTGCAAAGATGGCAAGATATTTTCAACAACTGGAATCGGCACAAAGGCATGGCAAGGTCACAGGGGAGGGAAGATTTTCTTGATCAGATTTCCAAGCTACTAAGTGAAATTTATGCATGCGAAACACAAAAATACAGTAAGAGGGAGAGTATTCCCTCATACTTCAGCTCCATGAGGAGTTAAGTTGATCTCACTAGACTGGCTCTTCCCATAGGAAAATATGGATGAGACAACCGTTACCCTTCACAAAGCAGGTTCAAGAACCAAGGCAAGTCCAGCCTTTCTGCCCAAGACAGACAAGGAAAAGCCTCTGGGCAGCAGTAGAAGTTCTTCCCTAGACAGCCCTTTGGCGTCTCACCTTCTTGCTGACGGAGTCAGTTGTGCACAGAGGGTAGAAAAGAACCCTGAGCATCAACTGGCTGCTGGCACATGTACAGCCACAGAAAAACACCGCAAAAGATAGAGAAATCTCCAGCTCCTCCTTCACTCCGTGAAGAGCCAACCTACCCATCAGGTGGGCCTTACACTTCACACCAGAACTTACGTGCCTGGGAAGCAGTTACTACATACCATGACAGCAAAGCCCCTGCCGTATATAAGTCTAATCCTTGTACGCACCACTCCAGCTTGAGGTTTCACATGAACACTGTGATCAAGTATCTGCAGTAACCCCTCACTCAGTTATAGTTCCATTCTAACAAGCCATCGTATTTATTTTTTGTTAAACTCAATAAAAACAAGCATAAAAGCTGACTTTGGAGATCCATGTCTTAGATTAACAAAAATGCTTTGAAAACTTGGACAAACTATTTGTCCTGTAGCTTCAAGCTGCAGATACAGCCAACAAAAATAAACACTCTGGTCAAAACCAACTAGGCAACATTAAAAGAAGTGTTTAAATATTCTATTTAAAAAGCAAAACAAAACCAAAAAAACAACAAAACCACCACAAACCCCCTATAATAATTGAAAATATTTTTATTGTGCTATAAGCCCTGCACCAAGTCCCTAAAAAAAGCAGTAGGGACAGGTAAGTATCTGTAGGATACCAGCTGCTGCAGCCAGTAGAGTAGTCAGTGTTCTATTCAGGCCCCATGTTTGAAGGCAGTGAGAAAAAGTTGAATGCATAACAAAAAAAAAAAAAAAAAAAAAAATCATCTATGGGTATTCCTTATTTTAGCCTTCTGTGCCTAAGCAAAACAAATGCAGAACACATTATTAAAAACCCTTGTAAAACTCCCATGTATTCAGAGCAGCAAATAGTTCTGCCATCACAAGTAAAATGCAAATTTTCCATAGAAGCTACCTGAAGAAAGTACCAATACATGAATATATTCAATAGCTTTTAATTCTCAGTAATTCTTTTATAAAATCAAGTCCCAAGACACCTTTGTCCTGCTACCAACCTCCTTTTCAAAGCACCTGAGCTTCTACTCAATCTGCATCCCTCATTTCCATCTCCTTAAGCACTCAGTATCCATGTCCATGGAATTTCTTCTTTTTCTTTAAGACACAGAAAATCAATTTGAAAAAAGATCCTCCTAATTCAAGCTGTCAAAATTTGATGACTATGCTAATTATTTTTTCACATCTACTCTGAATAGAACTCTGATTGTAGTTTTTAAAAAACCCTAAACCTCCAGAGCAGTTATTTTGTCATCTCACTAACAGGCATTTAACCCTTTAATGTTTCTAAGCAATCAAAATTTGGATTGCTATTACAGCTGTACCTTTTATAACATGTATCAAAAAGTTACAGTAATAGATACTGCACACCTGTTAAAAGTTAACAAGCTTTATTGTGAAGCCTTTCTGATATCTGCTTGCATATTATTTGTACAATCAATGTGTTTGCTCTCCATTTCAGTTTAGAAGGTACTACTTGTGACCAGCTTCCAGGCTTTTCTCAGACAGTTTACACACTACATTTGTATCCAAAATCATCTCCTTACTAGTGTTTAGTTTTGTAACAGCTTTAAGTAAACTTTGATCAATCTCTTATCCCAGACAGGGCTTTTTTGTGCAACACGCCAAGTTCTGAGGCTGCAAGTTGGATCCAGCTTATCTGGACAGTCCTTCCCACACGACTTTGATCAAGGTTAGGTAACAAACGATCTGCTGAAGTAAGTCAGCATAACATGGTGTGCAACACTAACCAAACAAGCTATTTCAGGCCAGATACACCAGCTCATAAGCACCCCCAACACCCCCCCCCCCCTTTAATTTCCCTTGGAAAGTACAGAAATCCTCATTGCAAGTGAAAACGGGAGCTAGGAACAAGCCTGGCAGGATTGCCAGGTCATATCTGTCCTGAAAAACCCCCATATGTATGAATCATCTAAAGCACTCAACTCTGCACAAAGGCACAAGAAGGCCAAATAAAACCTCTCTGTGCTCAATGCTTTATGAATGTCTAGTCATCATGTATTGCCAAGAAACAAATCCTAATTCATTACAAAAAATAGCAAAAATATTTTAATAATTCAGGAACTTTCATTTACACAGTAGATTTCATTTCTTCTCCCATTAAAATATGTTTGTTATCCTTAAGTAGTAACAGTTAAATCAGTTAAACTAGTTACAAAACATTTATGGGTTTTTTTTTTTGGCATGCAAGAATCGAATACGCTCATCAAGGAACAACTGGGTTGCACTTTATTTTAGATACTCATAACATTACATCAGCACATAATCACAGCACATTTAAAAAAATAGAAAAAGTAGACATTAAATTTTTGTGTACTTGATTTAAAACTTTTATAATGTGAAAAACTATATTCTGTATATTCTAAATATATTAGTGTGTAGGAATCAAAGATAAAATATATACAGAGAACACAGTAGTAGCTCCACAAAGGGAAATCACATAATTAGGGTGATCGTAAACCAACTGTACTTAAATATGAAGCTATTGAATTTTTTTAATTGGAGAATTGAGGATCAGTCCAGTATGAAATAGTTTATTCTGTATTTTAATGTATTCCCACTAGAATAGTTCTAGTTAATTTAAATGCTGAAAATTGACAAGAACAAAAATGAGCCATTTCTAACATTACTTGTAAATTAAAAAAAAAAAAGCATTTTCACGCAGATACAGTTTAATCTTCTCTTATGAAAAAACAGACAAAACATTTCAAAGTACTAGCAGATAAATGAGTTAAAATAGTGCTAAATGGTTTAAAAAAGACAATGAAAAAATTAACAATGAACACCTGTATAGGAGTTTTAATATGAGATCACTTCTTTCAAGAAGCACACAAGGTATGTAAATTCTCCTTCATTCCCACTGAATTATCTTTTAAGGACTGAAATTAACATACATTTTAGGGATTTTTGTGAAAAACTGGTAACTAAAACCAGTTTACTGAAGATAATTTACATATCTAAACCAGAAAAACAATAAATGGGGAGACAGGAGATACGCACCAAACCAGAACTTAAAACGCAGCAGCAGCAAACACAAGGTGAGATCTTTCAGCAGCAGGTTTATGTGCATTCTCTGAATTATGTCACAAGCAAAGTTACAGAAATAAGGTATTATTTTCAATCTTTTTTAGCTTCTCAAAAACGGTATGTGTCTCAGAGATACAATATACATGTACATAATAAATCTAAAATTCCCTTATTTATTTACAAATTTTATATAGGGCTGGACTCTCTATGCAACTGCATTTGCATAAACTTCAGACACATGGAGTCCCACCAAAGTGAAGCAAAGGAATGGTCACATAAATAAAGCTTTGCATGACTTTGGCTTTCAAAAATCAGGTCCATAAGCTGAAAGTTACAGAATATATATATTTGCATTTCAATATTGTTTTCTATATACAAAAAATTAACTTAAGGAAAATAGTTTTTAAAAAGTTAAAAGTAGACTTTGACAGCAGAAAAAGCTGCTGCCATGACTGCATTTTGGAATTCACTGCATTTTTTACATTACATTACACTACATGTATTTAAAGCAGTAAAGCAGGAAACATTTGCATCCACAGTGCTGTGTATTTCACTAATACATAAAAACTTCCTGTCTTTTCATAATATCTGTACGACACAGAGGACATTCATCAAGTGCTCCAGCGCATTCCTTACAGGCAACCAGGTGACCACAGGGAATGAGGACGACTGATATGTCTTTAGCCATACAAATTTTACACAGCTTTTCTTCCTGCAAGCGTCTTAACTTCTCTTCAGTACTGAGATCTAAGAAAAATAAGTACACAAAAAAAAGTTAAGATACTCAGTAGCATTGAATCTTTCTCCCTTTTTTAAAATTTATACACAGGGATAAGGTTTTCTTCATATGATTTAAAGGTCACACCTTTAAAATGAAAATAAATTACAAGAGATAGCAAACCCCATCTCATCTCATTACATCTCCCAAGGCAATGCAAGCAGGGAATTCAGATATCCATATTGCAAGGGCAAGAGCTTGAAATAGCTGCAGAATTTATGATATGCGTATTTCAATCAGGAACCATTCTTTTCAGACTTTCCATTGACAGCAAAATTTGTATAGAAGGCACAAGAAAAGCTCCTTAACTCTGTTTGAGTAATCTGGATTTTTTTTCTTCAGAGTTTCCCCAAGGAAAAGAATAAGGATGTGATTTCCTTCCCTGCTCCCATTTTCAAAATGCCCATACTTCAAAAGCTTAAAAATTTGTAAAATAGAATCAATTTTGCATTGTACATGAGCTCTTCATTATTCCAGTATGCCCCATTTGAAAATGCAAAATTTGAATGCCTTGCCCCGCCACTTGGGGAAAGCTCTGCACAGCCAACCACAAAAATAATGTCCATTTTCATTTTAAGTTCTCTTCCCCCCCGGTATGTCCATTAAAAATCTTACTAAAAATGTGGGTTGCTAAGATCTCTGCCTGTCATGCCAACCAAACGGTCTTTTCCCTATGAATTTACTCATAGCCTTGTCTTAATCTACAAGTCTCCTGAGGGGTTTTTTTGTGTCCAAAAATAATTCTTGAACTTTAAGTTCCAATACTGTATCTTAACCTTAAGCAAGACCTGTATCAGAGGGCAAAACAGATAACAATAAGATCTATTTAATAGACTAAAGAGCGGATATGAAAGTACACACAGAGGTTTTGCAAGTGAATAAGCTCATCTTTCTCAACTGGGATTATATTTGGTTCTTCTTCCTTTGTATTTTCTTTCTGAGCACTTAAGTCTGCTACCAGATCCTCAACAGATGTGTGACTTTCTCCAGACATCTGCAATTTCTTTTCCATCGAGTTCCTAATCTCAGACAAACTGAAACCCATGTCTATGGCATTTTGTACCAAAGGATTCTGTAAGAGATCATCTAAAACAAATTAAAAAAACAAAACACAACAGAACAATTTAGCAAGGATGAGTCTGATCATCGGACAGTATTCACTACAGTACTCCAAGACACCTTGACACCTTTACAGATATCTAGGTCAAAAGACATGTATTTCCAAATTGAGAATTTTGCTAATTGTAAAACCTGCACTGTCAAAACTCCAAAACCTGCAGATCCGAAGTCTTCCATACTAGCTTTCCCAGTCTCACTTCATGTATTTATAATATAAATAATACTAGAATTGCTATTTAAATCAACTACTTCAATTTCTTAAAGACAATGCCTTATAATTAACATGACAAATTCCATAACTGAACGTTTACTGAAATTCATCCAAAATTCCAAGGCACAATAGATGCATAAGTATTTGGTAACATTAAATTAATTTTAATTCAGTTCAGGGAAGAAAAAAAAGTCGCACATATGTTGAGAGATACTAATACATAACTTGAATTTTAAAACTTGAAACACCTAACAACCAGCAAGCATGTAAGCCTGTTCATGAGAACATATAACACTACTTTGGGAAACCATTTTTTAGTCTGTGGGACCTCCCCCTTTTTCTTTCCGTTGTAATTTTTTTTAATACATTTGTTAGCAGTGTGTCTTATTTTCAGTTCTCTTATTACACATAAACAACTAATTTCTTCTTTACTTAACAAGATTGTCCAAAGAGCAAAATTTTTAAACCTCATTTTCATTCCCATAAATGAGCAGTGTGAATTTTCTATAATCTCTTTTGGGTAACTGCTCTTATTAGCAACAATCATCATTCCCTATTATTAAGTTGCTTGACTGTCTTCCTCCTACCCCTTTAACTGTCTTGTCTCTTTATTGCTTGGTATTTGTGAAAAACATTACAGGAATGCATAATACTAGAACACAAAACAAGCTACTTAAGCTTTTTCAGCTTCCCAGTCCTTGCCATTTAACAGACAAACTCTTCCTGCCTCATGAAAAGCAATGATTGTTTCATTTCAGTGTTCTTTAACATTCATTCCACAGCACTACTAATTCAATACTTGATGCATACTTACCAGCTATAAAATTAAGACTGCATCCTATACGTACTTCTTTCATGGTTTACAATCTTTACTTTAGAATATTTATCCAACAACCATGATTAGATTTCTCCTAAGAGAAATAAAATTCATTCCGCAGTTCTTTAGAATCAATGAAGCAATTGAAGTGTATAATCCCACAATCTGTCTGTCATGCTTTATTTAAAAACGTAATAGGGTTAT
This sequence comes from Neomorphus geoffroyi, assembly GCA_033558235.1. Lineage (NCBI taxonomy): Eukaryota > Metazoa > Chordata > Aves > Cuculiformes > Neomorphidae > Neomorphus > Neomorphus geoffroyi. The sequence goes on along the minus strand of JAUMJM010000045.1, from coordinate 5,771,138 downwards.
TTTTAAAATTAACTATTTCCTTTATGTGCAAATACAGGTATTCCAAAATAGGGGGCAGGTTAGTTTGGTTTTTTTTTTTTTTCCTTAACAAATACCTTCAGGAAGTATTGTTCGTTCAGCAGCTTCTGTCTAAAAGTGAAAAATAAGCAGACAAAATTACAATTCTGGAGAAGGCAGATGAAAAACTACACCATTACAAGACAAAAAATAGCTATTTGTTCTCAGTTATCTTACTGACTAAAACAACTAAGTCTGTCCTGAACAACTGCAAAGGGATCAGTGTTTTGTTATGTTTTTCATATTGTTTTAAGTTTTCATTTTAATCCATCTTTGCTTTAATACCATTGACATGATTCTTAGACTATCAAAGATTTCTAAAATAACATCAGTTTTACTTTTTAGTGACTGCACAGCAGTTTCACAATGCTCTACCAACGAGAAGAGAAAAATTATCTACTACACTTTAAGGAATTTATTAATCATAAGCCTCAGGTTCCCAGACTATGAAAAAAATGCCCTTGTTCAGTACCAAATACCCAACATATACTATCCATGATCCATAACGCTGAATTGCAGGACCGAAACATACTTTGGTGTCTCTCCCTTTCTGCCAATGAAAGAAGCAGCAAGAGGACTAAATGATATGCAAATAATTACGACTGTAACTTGTCATATGACAAAAACAAATACATTTAATTAATAAGAAAGACACTTACTGTTGAATCCCTACATCCATCTCTTAAGTGAACATTATTTATAAATTCTAGCCCCTTTTCTTTTCTCACAAACCTGCACCTGTAAATGAAAATAATTAGTTACAATAAAACCGCATAAAGCTTTGATACATTTCCTACATCATACAAGACGTTTGCTTTTGAAATCTCGAGATATTTAGCCGACATCAGTAAGGTCATTTAAACATTTCTAAGAACACATTAACCACTTCAGCATTACTTCTCTTTTTCATCTTTCTGGTGAAACAGAAACCTAAGACTTATTGGCCATGACAGTTGATGTTACAGGTTTACAGAAGTAAAGACTCCAATGAAAAAAACTCTGTATTAAAATGTTGATTCTTTTAATCTTTGGCAACCAAAGAAAAGCAGTCCCTGGTCAGATGGGTGCCTCAGGTGCTTCCTTTCACTATTTTCCAACCAGCCCGAGTCACTGGGCAAAGCTCTTCCCTACCGAAGATTCAGGGAATGCCATGGCTCCTCGACAATAGTTCTCTACCTTCAGCCTCAGTTATTTTACTGTCAGCAGTTGATGGACACAGCCAGCACACTGCGAGACTGATACGCTGCCCCTAAAGCTGATGTGCAAAAACTACATATAAGACAATTAGAGATCTGAGAGGAACCAATCAACTCTGGCATAATTTAAGCAATGTAAGCCCAATTCAAACCCATATAAGGAAATTTGAAATGTAGAAAAAAAAAAAAAATAGTGTCTTAACCATTCACTGCACCAAGCCAAAATCTTGGAACGGCATCTTTTTCAAGTAGCAGAGACTAATAAATTAAAAGCTGCCTGTACCACTATTTAAAAAAGGATCAGCTAATGCATAAATACTACCCTTCTAGCCTCCGTAGAGCCTTTCACCACAGAAGACAAATTTGGCAGCTAACACATAAAAGACATTGATTTTATCACTGTTATACAAGTAACCTGTAAGACATGACTCATATACTATTCTTCCTTTCCTCAAGGAAGATTTTAGACAAAATAGGCAATCTTTCTAAAAACCACTTCTAGGTCTGGAGTCCTCAATCCGGGAAAAATTATCAGAAGAGTATTTTTAATTCAACACCGCTAATAACATCTTCAGGTTTGTTTGCACAATGACACAAGTTTAGTAATTTTATATCCTAATAGAAGTTACAAACTTTTGCATGTATAAAACTTAAAGTATCAATTAGAATGTAATGCTTGGACAATGAGGGGGGGAAAAAGAAAATCAGATAGTCACAGTACTTCACAATTCTGCTAGACTAGAGGTCTACTAAGTGCAGACATAGAAATCTTCTCTTCCCTTTAACAATTCCTACAAACAAGCTGACATAAAAACAACACTGACTTAAAAGTAGAGTTACTTCCAAGATTTCAGGCCAGCCTGGTTGGTTGTACCCTCCACCTCTTGAGATTTAATTCTCTTCCCTCCACACGTCAGAACTGCCTCCTACCTCTCAAAGACAACACTGGGCTATGTCCTCCGTTAAGGCCTCTAATATAACATTAAAGCATACGTTGATGCTTACCCATAGCATAGCAGGACTACAGAAGGTAGAACAGATGGAAAAACAAAAATAAGGACACATGCAAAAAATGCCTTAATATCTTTTTCATGTATTGGAAAGGAAAAATATAAACCATGGAAGGAAACTAATATTCCTTCAGTGCCTACATGACAAAAATGAAGGAGCATGAAGGGCAACTACAAAAAATTAAATTATTTTCATAAATCTAAACAATGTTAAGGTTCTGGAACCTTTAGTAGTATGCTTTATCATTAAAACGTAATATACTATAAATAAGACTCATACATGCAGCAAAAAAACCAGTAAAAAACACCTTACCCAGGAAACCATTTGGCATGTTGATCCCATGGGTCTTCATTTTCCTTCCATTCTTGTAATCCTCCACCACAGTGGAAACACACAACATGATCACCATTACCTGAGGAAAAATAATAGAATAAAGTTACTTCTAGTAGACACAACAATAAGTTTTTCAACTAAAACATTACATTATTAACAAAAAATATTTCTTTTATTCATTAGCAATTGAAACTAAAACCAACTTCATTTTCAAGGATAGAATTTGAAACAAGTGTGCAGGAGAGTCTTGAGCTTAAAAAATACAAAATAAGAATTACATGAAATATTACCGAGTTTTATTTTGTCAAAAAATAATCTATTGTCAAATAGCTCAATCTACTGGTAAACAAGCCCTGAAGTAGTCAACCACAAAGCATTAAGGATGCTTCCATGCTTTTTGGGTCCTCCATTTCACCATTCAGATTAACGGCCTCTATACAGCAGTAGCATAACCAACTGAGGAGAAACTGTGTTCTCTCTGTTCTAGCGCTATGCCTACTATAATCATAATCAAAGGCCACACCAGAAGCTGCTTAGATATTGTGTTTATTGAAATGAGGAGATACTGGCAGATTTTTCCTACAGAGCCATTCCCATTCCCAGGCCACAGAAAACAGCCTTCACAAAAGTCACTTCAACTGCCATTGGGTCTGATAAGTTGGTGCCCATTCACTGCACCTTCACATACAGTATCACAGTATCATAAGATTGGAAAAGACCTTTGAGATCATCCAGTCCAACCTATGACCCAACACCTACACCTACTCCTACTTGTCAACTACACCATGTCACTAAGTGCCTCATCCAATCTCTCCTTAAACACCTCTAGGGACAGTGGCTCCACCACCCCCACAGGCAGCGCATTCCAATGGCCAATCACCCTTTCAGTAAAGAACTTCTTCCTAATGTCAAGCCTGGCTGACAGAAGCTCGGTACTTACAGGAATTCAAGGAATAATCAATAAAAACAGTTCTACTGGGTACAAATATTGCCCATATATCACCCATACAAGAATATATCAAAGGTTTTATTTACAGCCACAAGCAGAACAAATGGAATCAAAATTTAAAAATTCTTCAGAGAGCTACTAAGAGAGAAACCAATTACGATGAGAGCAAGAAATTATCCTGGATAATCCCCTTTTCTTTTTGACCTAATAATAGCAACACTTTGCACTTGTACAGTATCTCCCAGTGAAGAATTTCAAAGAGCTTTAATGTCACTGTGCAATTCCATCAGTTTCAGAAACCAATGCACAAAGACATCATTATCTAAGTCATATGCTACACGTCTAGGAGTAAAAGCTCTTCCAGTACAGTTACTGTCTTCATAAAGCTTTTGCAGCAGGTCATGAAGGTAACAGTCGTTTTGGGCATCCAATGCTATGATAAAGCAAATACATGTTAACAAAATAAAATGGCACATGAGCTGGACTGCCATGTTCAAAGGCTTCTGTACGGGCCACCAGCCCACTCCAGCAGACATCTGGCAGATATCTGAAGGACAGAACTTCATTTTTAAAAAAACACTGATGGCCATAACAGTCATTGTGAAAGATGTATTATGAGGGTTTTAGCAGGCAAGGAAACTATGATGTTTTACCGCTAAAAATAAATTTGTGATCAAGTTCATGCTTCGCTATTAAAAATATTTGATAGAATACATATCATTTTTCCTGAGAAATATGAAAAGCTGTTTACAGAGTAAAGAAATTCTGGATCATCATTTCCTACTAGAATAACAAATGCTTATTTTTTCATAACAAAGACACTTACTCATACAAAATTTCCTTATAAAAGGTATTAGCCATTTTAAGGACTGGCTTACCTATGCTATAGAACCCAGCTTCAGCAAGTCGCTCCTTGTCAATGGGATATATCCAAGTTAAAAATGTTTGTAAACGTCTTCCATATTTTGCCATGGATGGATTCCTTGGATGCTCTGCATTTTTCAGACCACTTCTCCCAAGGTCATCAGGAACAGATTCACTTGGAATGTTTCCAACATCCCGGCCCAGGACAAAAAAGCATTTGGGAAAATGCCTCTTGTGTTCTGACCAAGCTCTGTCACTAGGTTCCCACTTTTTCAATTTTCCACCACAACAAAAACATGCCACTTGATCACCAACACCTGTATAATAGAATCCAGCATTAGCCAATTCCTTTGGTGTCAGCTGGCCATCGAGGGGCCAGCTGTGAAAAGAATTCAACCTTGTCTCTTCGCTGCACATAGCAGGGGTTTTAGGATACCAACTATCTGACATATCCACAACCTGTCTAGTTCTCAAAAGGTAATCTGCCTCCACATCAGATGTGTCATCCAGTGTGCATGGGAGGTCTGAATTGCTGGAGCCATTTTCAGTTCTATGCCGGTAGTTCTGGGCGAAAGGATGTATGTTATTTTCCAGAAAAGCAGATTCAGTAATAAATTTGCAATCTGGCGAAAGCTGTTTGTGTCTCTCAAATGCAGAATCCCCAGGCATCCATCCTTCAATAGTTGTACAGCAACTGAAACACTTCACTTTGTCACCTTCACCAGTATAAACAAAGCCAGCACGTGCTAGTGCTGACATTGAAACTGGACAGTCAAGGGGAAATGCAACAAAAGTTCCCAGTCTGTAGTGTTCCTGTTCCCATTCCTGGTCATGGTCCGTGTCTGGATTGGCACTAGCTTCCGAGTTATCTGGGCCATTACACGTCATCTTTTCATAAGCAGGGCTCTCTCTTCAGAGATCCTAAACAAAGAATAAATATTTTAATTTCACAGACAGAAGAACAGATCACATCTATATGCAAGCCTGGAAACTGGTTAAATTCAACTAGCCATCCTTGATGTATTAAAATAATCCCTCTTCCTCATTCCTCCCATCTCACTCTTGCCTGCCTCCCCCACTACACAGAGGTAAAAATCAGAACGTTAAAAACAAAATAAAAATATCCATAAACAAAGGCAGGAAGATCGTGAAGTTTTACAGGCCAATAAAAATTTACCTGGAAAACACACAGGTTTATTTATTTATAATATTAAAAGCATGTTCTACTTAAACAATATTTAATAAAAGCTCTAGGCAAAACCTTGACAAAAGACCCCCTGAACCTGAAATAAGAAGTTACTGATTTTAAAATACTCATCTAAGCCAGATCACATTTCCAAGATTTTCTGAAGATAATCAGAAATCAAGATTCCAGTTCTGAAACACAACTGTCTTTACTTTTCCCTGTCCTAAGGCCATTAGTACCATGCATGTTACCAATGGTCATCAACTGGTAAAAACCCTTTGGCATTGTGTTTACAACGTAAAAGCAGACATCTGAGTTTTCCTATTAGCAAAATATTTTGTGAAATGGAGACTATGTTTCACTGGGGCATTTTACCAAAGTGCTATGCTCTGCTTTTAAGATCAGCATCCGGGACTACCCAGCACACCTCTTCCACCTTCCCATGCCTTGCCTACACTCTATACGAAAAGTTCCTGCGCTTCTGACACCACCTCAGTTTTTCCTCCCTTCCCTCCCTGAAGGAACATCCTTCTCCTTACCACCTGACCCACACTCCTATTCCTGCCTACACTTTTCCAGGATGCATGCTGACTGCTAGCCCTGCCTCATGTCCTTCCTGTGCCAGAAGGCTGCTAAAAGCACTCAGACAAGCCCGTTCTTTCACACAGATGAAAGGAAGCAATTCAGTTCCCACAGGTCCCATGCAAGCACCACAAACGGACACAGACATTGCCATCATCCCAAGAAGGATGAAGTCAGAGCGCAGTAAAAATTCAACTCTAATCCTGACAAACGCAGTGATATTACTGACTCAAAGACTTGGGTAAAACACAGGCCACTGCTGACAGACATCTCTGACTATGTGATAAATTAAATTATTCTAAGACTGCCTAAATGGACTTCTTAGCACAAAGCGATCATAATTCAGCAATTAGCAAAAAGAAATGCATATAAGAACAGAATATGTATTTATTTGAACAACTGTCTTCCTCCATTTTCTATATGAATCCTGAAACATATTCATTTCCAGTCCTCACCTTTGCAAAGCAGGCCATGAGGCAAACCTTTAGCTTCCTCCATACCTGCATTAATAATGACCATACCTTCTGCAAGGTCAATATAGATGTCAGATGTTACAATTATAATAATTGCTTATTTAATATCAGAGTTACCTTCTACAGGAAGGACAAAATATTTCTTAAAGCTCGGGGTGGGAGGGAGGGGGGGAAATTAAATGACTACACACTGCAGGATCACTGCATCCTTTGCCAAGATGACAAAGATAATTAACCTACACACAGGTTGAGTAAACCTGACATTAGAGACCCAGCATGTTTGCTTCATGTCATCATGGATACGAGACTATTTCTGAGCACCAGCTTTAATTCCTCTGTAAGTCAGTTTGTGACTAATGTAACACTAGAAATTATACTGTGGTCTTCTGGTTTAGCTTAGCAAATTCAAAAATAGCTTCTGAATAAATTACATTGACTGACCTACAAATCTGACCTATATGCTTGTTTTGACTTTGAAGGGCAAAAATAAAAATTCAGTAATTACATGTAGTAACATGAAAGCTGTCATAATACACGTATTTTTAACACCCATATGTATACAAGAAACAACAGTTTAAAAGTTAATGTTCATTTTCTTTAAAAATCTTATTGTTAATCATCTAGAACTGTTTCTGTAAAGATCTGAAGTGACCATATTGCTCTAGCATCATTACTGCTACACTGCATTCATAGAATAATTCGGATTACTCAAATGCCATTAGCAGCATTCTGTCTTTCTCGTCTGCGTACCTAAAAGGCTTTCTGCAAGGCAAACAAAGACTACCTCACATCCTTTAGAGACTCCTTTTCAAAATGTTGAAAATACCAAACAAATGCCTATACTTTCAATGCACAAATAGCAGTATATCTTAATTTCTACTTTGCTTATACAAAAATGAGTTCAGAAACATTGCAAACCCAACTCATTCTATTTAAATTTTATGAACTAAACGTTTTCAGTTTATATTTACTTTAAAAATCAGAATAGAGCTTTTACCTCCCCTTTTGATCTGTTGCATACAGAATAAGTGATGGACTCAGCTATTCTCTCTCATTTGCCCGCCTTGCCCTCAGTGTAATCAGGGCTAACAGCATACCAAGGTTCAAGCCCGACAGCCCTCAAGAATTTACTGGAGATACAAAGATCACCCTTCGTTTGTGCATTTTTGTTCTTTGTGTCACATGTAGTGACCACATACTACAATGATGACTACATGAAGGAAACACTTGAGCAAAGACAAAGATGATCAAAGACTAAATTGAAGTATCAGAAATCAAATTATATTCAATTAACTGAGATGTGCTTTTTCAGTTTTATTATCTCTGATTAGCATTCACAGTTAATTAAAAGCAAACTAACAGAACTACCTAAAATTCAGTATCCGTACCACCCTCAACTGCACTGGAAACAACAGGATAATGCCTTTCAGCCAGATCTAACAGCAGTATCTGAAGCAGAAAAAGAAACCAAACTATTTACTGCACTTGAAGTTCTAACAATTGAGGGGAAAATGTAATTGGAAATAAGCATTAGGATAAATCTAAAAACCCTGTACATAAGGCATTCATTACTCAATGTTGAGATTAGCAGCTTTATTCTTTCAAATAGTTTTTTCTACTTCAATACTTCTTCTGTTAACACAGTGAATAAAAAAAATTATGCCTTCAACACAGTGACAATCAAAGTATTTGCCACGTTTGGATTCTCTGGAGGTAAGCATTCTATTGCTATTCTAACAATCAAAACAGCATAAAAAACCCCCATCAAAAGAGCAGTAAATACTGACAGAAGATCCAATCACTATACATCAGTTCTTCACTATGAAGTAATTGTTTCAAATTATACCAACCAAATTATTTAATCTTGATCTTTTGGAGCAGAAAGATACAACCATCATTCTATAAGCCTCTCAAAACTACATCTAAATACTGAAATGACAGAAGCAGGATAAATCCCTCACAGGTATCCACTGGTTTTAACACCACTCCATTCACATTACAAAGCCCTTGCCTTATGACAGCCCCTCCAACCACAGCTGTTGTGTATTTAAGTACAATTTTATCTAGAAGAAAGAGACATTAGCATATTTATTAAGCATTAAACTCATCATCTGTGTAAGTACTGCTTTTAAATACACCACTACTACTACTTCAAATGAGACATCAAGTTCAATTATTTCTATTTCAAACAACTGCTAAAAGCAACTATTCAAAGGGTAAAATTAAAACTAGCTTAGGAATAGTATTTCTACACAGGTATTTTAACAGTTCATTTACTTTTGTTAGTTGGAATAATGCTTTAGAACAATACCTTGCACCATAACAGCAATCAAAGATTAAATGTAAAAGGAAAATAACTGAAGGTAAATTTTTTAATGGTTTATGGCTTAGAAACATAAATTAGTAAAAGTAGCCAAATGTGTACACAAGACTTTACAATACATACCGGCAGCAAACTTGAGTTCAGGGAGTATACTTTATGTATACAAAAGTGAATTGAGCCTTTATACATAGATTAATTGCATACAAATTAAAAATAGAAGGTCCATAAATGTTAATGTCCATCTTCACTTATAAAACCCAGGAGATTTTTTTAACTACTACTGAAGCATTAGGTCTCTTCTTATATATGCAGCAAGTAAATAAAGCCTATTTTAGCCTGAAAGACTTCCAGAAGCTGAGCCAAGTTCAATCCTATTTTTAAACATCTGAAAGTATTTGTCACAAGACACCTCCCACTTTCAAGCTAAAGTACCAATTTATACGGTCCACTGAGCACGTTTCAGAAGGAAAAATAAAATGCAAAATTCAATAGCAAAAATGTTAACTTATGCAAAATTGTACACTGTGGTTTTGCAAGACAAACATGTTCAGTCTTAAAAATACAGTTACTATTTTATGCAAAAATCATCACATTACCTAGATCTGAAATGCTTCAAAGGAAAAGTAGAGAATCCACTTTTCTCTTTCAAGCATATTTTATTAGACATGATTATTTCCATCCTTAATCCTAAAACAGATTGGCATTATAAAGAGTTATTTTTAATTCTTTCATGTGACAAGCACGAAAGTAACCTCCAAGTCAAAATTCTACTTGTACAGCCTCATGTTGCTGACCAAAGGGTACACGAACACAGGAGCTTCCACTGCTTGACCCGCAGACTATGACAGCAGTGTCAGCGTTTATTGTTGACTGCATTTTGAAATATGATAGTAGTGCACCAAGTAAATATCAAACAGAACATACTGTACCAGCTGACACCCAGATTATGCACGTCACTTCACTGAATTTCATTTTGTGCATGCTCAGCTGCAATTAGATCAAGGAAGGGGCATGCTGCTAGTTGAAAGTGTACTTATGAAGATTAAAACCAAAAGAAACAAAGGATTTATTTAAACAGTGTGTACAAATCTTAACATACTGTTACTAATTAATATTACTAATATATTTTTAACAAGCCTGTTTAAATACATTTTTTTTAACTTTCTTTTATAAAGAGGGTCTGTATCTACTAATAGCATAAATCCATCAGCTCAGCTTCATTTGCCTGTTTTTCAAACAGGTCCTATTTAGCTTCCCATCAGGATTTATCATCACAGGAAGTCAGTCAGGTTATAATAGGATATTAGATCCGCCTAATTCTTTATTCCAGTCACAAGGACATTTACATGCTCTACATCTTAGAAATAAATATGACCAGGCAAATAGAAACATATCATTTTAAGAATGATTTTCATATTGCATTTTTCTTCATGAAGAAGTTAGACAGGTATGGAACAGAGCAATGAACAATGGATCAATGGCAGTGCTCTCAGTAGGTAAGAATGGGATAAATTTGCATCTGCCAAGGGCAGAGGAAAAAAATAAATCCTTTTTGTGAACTTGCAAGATAAATGTCTTAAGAAGAGCTTTAGCTGCATGTATGAGAAGGAAGTAAATACCAACTGCTGGTAGCCTAAGTACATGGTCATAAATCAAACATAAGACTTAATCAGAGCCATTAAAGAATGTATAAATCAGTGTTATCCAAAGTGACCAAGAAGAGGAAGGACTAAAAGTCTGGAGAAAACCATTTTAACTGTACCATACCTTACTAAGTGTTCTTTGCAAAGCAAAGTGTAAAAGAGGTGCTGGAATTTTTATTATGGACACAGGAAAACCCACCTAAAGCAAAGATTTAGTTCTGACAGCTGATGCCACTGAAATTAATTGCCTACAGGTGACAGTACCTAAAAATAAGGGCAGGGGGTGGCAACTCAAACCCAACAAAACACACCAAAACCCCCCAAAACATCACAAAAAATCCTACCCAACCCCAAGCATACTGGGAAAGAGATGGAAAGAGGATAAAGGTAAAAGAGGAAGCAACACTAAAAACACAAGATTTTAAACAACCCCCCACCAAAGCAGATGAAAACTATGAAAAAGGAACAAGCAATCCTGATGGGCTCAAATTTCTCCTGCAGTTACAGTAAAATTAATGTTTCATTCCTCCCATAAGCAGGAATATAATGAAATATTTTTAATGAAAGGCACCGTATTTCTGTAAAACATACTGAAGTCTGTGTATGATTTAGCTATCAATTTCTAGTTACAGAGTCACTTGAATTGTGCCATTTAAGCTTACTGAGCTTCTGTGACTATTTCTTCAGGCAAGTCATGGGGAAATAATAATTTTTGCCTATTTGGCCTTCCATCCCACCAACGCTTTGGAAAATCAGCCTATTATTTTTCCATCCTGTTTCGATATCTCCTTCCAATATTTTAATCTGCTTAATTATTCTGCCGTTCCCCCTCTTATAAAGGGCTTTTTACACAATTTGCTGTGAAAACACATTTCAAATTCAGTACCATATGGAGAGGGGAAAAAATTTTTCATTAATTTTTATAATGCACACTTGGATTGTATGTCTAAAATCTAAGTAATAAAAATTATACAAAATATAGATTTTATGTATGTTTTAACCTTAGAAATTCATTAACTGCTGTATTATTAACAGGAATTTGATTTAGCTTCAAGTTCTTCCTAGAGAAATTGAGACTAAGCTTCCAAAACTTTTCCCTCTAATAGAAACCTGCTTGGAAGTTGTATTTAATACAATTTGAAGCATGCTTCCATCCAGAAAAGCCTACCAATACATTTTGTGGGCTAAGCAAGCTATGCAGTTTCTACCCTCCTAAAATAGAAGTGACAAGCTACTTTTGTCAACTGTGAAGCAGATGAGCTAAATAAAATAAATAAATAGTTTAAATCTGTGATTATGAAGTGCATCACTGTAAAAATGTAATCCCTAAAAGATAAAAGGATGAGTTGCTGCTCTCTCAGTTAAGAAAAAAACTACCCTATCAATGGGGGTATATTAAGTATAACAGCCAATAGTAAAAGATGCCTAGCAAGATCTGCAGTGTCCTGGGATGCATGTCTGTTCCTACCAACTGTTCTCCAGCTTTAACTGTTACATAGTTTTACAAATCATTTAAACTTAGAATTTAAATAAAAGATGGGAAAAGAAGTTGTCTTTCATCAAGGAGACATAATGATATGGAACTTAAGCTACAGCAACACGATTAATAGCACAGCAAAACTGCTTAACCTGCTGGATTCTAAAGAAAGAAGTTGGAAAACCACACCAGTACCAAGAGGCAGTCTCTTCTTGCCTCAGCCAGTGGCGAGGAGGTTCACTTCCACCCATCTAAGACTCCCGATCATATGTGTGCCACTTAGTTCATTATTCACATTCATTTAACTCAGCCTAATGCAGCAGCAGCATCACAATAACTTCTGGTGTCACTAGCACAAATGTTCTGCCATTAAAGGATGAGCTGAATTTGTGTGTGTGTGTATATATATAATATATATATATAATATATATACACACACACACACACACACCCCCCACTCATCTTCTAAATGTGCATGTCTCTCTTGAATTATCCTCTGTATTGCTTTCAGAAAATTGGGATTATTTGGGGATTAATTCTAATATTGTACCAAAGTTGAAATACGAAAGTTGCACCTGTTGAAGGCACTCTGCTTGCCTTTCTATTTAATAAGAAATTCTCTGAAACATAGAAGGGGATGGACAACAAACTGCAAGATAAGTGCAGCTTTATTTTACATTTTCCATTATAGAAGTGACATTCAATTCAAGCTTTGCACCATGCCTTCTTCAGTATTAACCTGCTTTCAACCTTCATGCACAGCTACTTTATTTCATGTAGAGAAATCTTGCTATTTCTGGAGTCTGACTTTCAGTCATGTTCAGAGTATTTTGGATTAGAACTCTCTAAGACAGACCACACGCTATGAAAAAGCAGCAAAGGACTGTATGCTGTTAACTCCCCCCCCAAAAAATGCAAGTGGTACTTACAGTAGTTTTTCCCTAAGAAAGTATCCAATCAGACCAAGTTTAGTAATAGATTAATCAAAGCAGATAGTGGCTTCATCTCTATTTTCCACTGATCTTTAGAAAAAATTTTGAATATTTACATTCCTGTTGACAGAAAAATCAAAGGTCAAAAATTTTCCTTTTCACATAACCTTCAGCACAGTTTACAAAGGCACGACTCCAAAACCATAATTAAAAAAAAAATTAAAATTCCACCATTTGGCCAAGAAATCCAAATTAAAATATATCTAAAGCTGAAAGAGTCTGGGGGGTCAGGGAAATTCTGAGATTCAGATGTTTTATTGAAACTAGCAAGTAACATAATATTGGGGAGACTTCAGAAGATCCAAAGAGGGCAAAACAAAATCCTGAAGTTAAAAACTAGAGGACAACAAAAAGGAGAAAGACTGTAACAGCACAGAGAAAAAGATGCAAGGATCCAGCTTTCTCTTGTCTCTTCTAGGAAACTCTGCACCTGATTATAAAATGGGTTTGCTGAAACTCTTCATTTCCCTGCAGCTGCCTCTCCCACCCTGGGAGGGCAGAAACAGCCACAGAAACACTATCAGAGGTAACCTGAGGCCTGAAATGAAATCCATCTTCATATTTAAAAAAAACCAAAAACAAAAACCAAGAGATGAACACACATTTTCTTACTGTTCTGATAACAAATGCAAGTCTGCCTCGTATCTGTGAGCAAACACCGCCGCCCCCCCCCTCAATCAAGCCACCACCCACATCAGAATTCCTTCACTTTTGCAGCTGTTTACAGAGGGCAAGGTCAGAGAAGGCACCGAGCAATCAATAACTTGTTCCTTTGCCCTTCTTGCCCAATACTGTAGGTGCCAAGTTTTCAAAGAAAGAAGTAGTTGGGTGTTTTTTAAAGAGTCTCAAAGAAAAGTGCAAAGCAATCAAGTAGATAGCAACATGAAGTACTTCGAAAAATGAAAAATATCCAAATAAAAGCTTAATCAAAAAATCCATTACATAAGAATTTGCTTTCTTAGAGAGACTACTTCACCGTTGTCTTCTCTGTTATGTGATTTACTCCATAATAAACAAAGGGAAAATTAAGTTAACGTATATCCTGGTGCACTTTGTTAAGGTATTAGATTTTAAAGAGCATTTGATCAAAAACTGATTATTCCCACCCCCAGCAGTTGGTTGCTTTTCCTTTCAAACTGATCTATCTTATAGTTTCTAATTGTTCATTTAAGAAACAAAATCTTCCCACTTAGCTATATGAAGCACTAAAATCATAAGATTGGAGCAATGAAGGGATAATGAAAGCAGTTCTGCTAAAATAACTAAAAGCAATTTCAAGAATAAATTTATACTTTTCAGCAGATCCAGATTAAAAACAGTTTAAAAAGAAACAAAGTTACCAAGACTAACAATAGCTTCTTACACCCATTCATAGGGCTTCTATGAGGAAGACAGGAGTATCAGAGAGACAGTAGTACAAGAATGGAAAGACACTGTTAAAAGAGAACTATATCAGCATAAATACATAGTCATCATGCAAAAGAGTACTGCTTGAACTGAAGTTTGAATTACAGCTGAAAAAAATATGATCTGAGTGAACTCTTTCCTGCAGAATTCTTAATGACTACTGAATTCTCACCATAGAAAACCTGAACAAAACTGCATTTTTATTAACAAGCAGCAAAAAGGGCATTCTAGAAAGTGATGGGTCTATTAAAAAAAGGGGGGAGGGAGCAAGGGGAGACAAGACAATATTCAAATATGTCGTAAGAGCCAAGGCGACCACAAAAGCACGTACGAGCAGAGCAGTTTTTTCTTTACGTACGGAGAAAACAGAATTAAATTTCCTGTGCCTCCGGGCAGCGGGACAGGGCTGAGGGGACTTGGGAAGTGTGCGGGCTGCTGGCCCCGGGACGCGGGGGGCTGCTCGCCCCGGGGTGGGGCTAGCAGGACTAGGGGGATGTGGGGGCTGCCGGCCCAGGCTGGGGAAGACCCGGGGGCAGTAGGGGCTGCCGGTCCATGCTGGGGGGGGGGGGGGGGGGGGGGGGCTGCCGGCCCCGGAGACGCGGGGGGAGCCGGGACGCGGGGCGGGCCCGGTAGCGGCGGGGGGGAAGGGGCGCGCGCGCGCCCGTTCCTATGGCAACGCCTCACTCCGCCGGCCACCGCCCCGCCCAGGAGAGGCCGAGGACAGCGGCACCCCCGTCGGTCCAGGACCCCCGGCGTGAGGGCGGGGGGCAGCGCGCAAGGACTAAGCCCCCCGCCCCACGACTCCCCCCCCGAGCTGTCCAGGGCACCGGGAGCCGCCAGAGCAGGCAGCAAGGGAGCCCATCCCGCCCACTGTCCCGGGGGCCGCACCCGGCTAACAACTCACCGCGTCCCGCTCCGGCCGCCGGCAGAGCTCAGCGGGCAGAGCACGCCGAGAAAATGGCGGCTCCCAGCAGCCCCTGCGGCCGCTCTCGCTGGCTCGGGGGGGTGCAGCGCCCCCTGGCGGGATGGGCCAGGCTGGCGCGCGGAGGGCGGCACGCAGCGGCAGCGGCCGGGAAGCGCAGGGCGGCGGGCACCGCGGGGTCTCTCGTGCGGCTGCTTCAGCTGCTTCAGCCCCTTCAGCCCCCCTCGGTCTCCTCGGCCCCGCGTCTTGGCCCCCCCCTAGAGTTTCAGTCTCTTGAGCCCCTTCAGCGCTTCCGTCTCTTGAGTCCCCTCGGCCCCCTCCGCGCCTCAGGCCTCTCAGCCCCCTAAGCCCCTCCGTGTCTCCCGTCCCCTCCGCGCCCCTACTCCCGCCGCGGCTCCCAGCTGGGTCGGAGACTCTTTCTCCTCCCTCACCATCTCGAACAGCTCCCTAACTTCATGCTATCTTCTCCAGGAGCTTTCTGCTCTGGAGCCCACTCATCCCAGCCCTCTCCTTGCTCTTACCTTTCCTCCCCGCAATTTTAGCTTGTTATCCCGTCCACCTGCCAAACCCACGGAGAGCGGAGCTCCCAGCCCCGCGGCCCCTGCGTGTCCATCTCTGCCAGCTCTTGGTGCTGCCGCCGGCCAAGATCGATACTAATAAAGTCCCAGTTCTGACCCTAATAAAGTGCGGTTCTCAAGAACCACCTTGGCCAAAAGATTACACGACAGTGCAGTTACTTATTCTGAAATTTATAGACTCCTCCTAACCGAGTGCACAGGGGAACTGCAAAATCACCTGCCAGACGCAGATCTCCCAGCACCCACGGCCAACCCAAGGTGCCCACCCGTGACACCGCTTCTTAATCCCTGATCATAAATCATAGGGATATCAAAGCAGAGCAGGTAGCGCTACTTATTAACAAGTTTGCCAGAGACTGGCACATCCTGTTCTCACCAGCTATTGTAACTTTCACCTCTTTGCACTGGAATTTTCCAAATCAGACAGAAGCCCCAGGCTATTTTCTTTGGTGGTTGTACCACAAATCCCCTAATAATTTTCAAACCTAAGATGGTTGTTGTGCAACACTAAAATATTCCATTAACCTTTCTCTCTTTATTAGAAACTCAGTTGCCCTCACAACCTGACAAATTTTAAGGTAGCCAAGATAGCTGCCTCTATGTAGAGTACCTGCTTCCTGTTATCTTCAAGAAACGTCAGCTACTCAGAGTAACATTCTCAGACTTTGTGGGTTTTCCCATTGTGCCTACAATCAGTAGCTATCTACATTTTTAAAATCATACATCTCCAAAGACTTGTGGCATACAGTTTGGGATGATTTCAGGAGAAGCAGTCTAATTATACAATATGCCAGAATATTTGCAGATCCCAAGGCTTGGAAAGAAAGCCCTTTTGGATAAGGATTGTTTCTCACTTTATGTCGTTCAGTACCTACTCTCCCCAAATTTGAATCAAAGTTTCAAGTTACTGTAAGTAAATATAGTAACTTCCATTACCGTAAGTAATGTAATAGTAACAATCTTCCTTTTGTCAATTAGAAAGAAATCATAATGAATATTCAGTAATCAACAATGATACTCAGTAACTTAGGATGCAATTCCACATAACTACTTTTTCTTCATTCAAAAAAAGAATGAATGACCCAAATCCAAAAATGTAACAATTACTGATGCAGCCTGATGGTGATGCTAAGCCTATAAGAAAAAAAAATTTCCCTGAAGTAACGGAAAAATTATTCAAAAGGTCTGAGACTTCAGAATTATATTGAGACTAATGAAAAAAAATCAGAAAAGATAATACTACAGATAGGTTCTTGTTAACATTACACTTTTTTTTGCAAAAATAAAAAACTCCCCGTATTTTACAGTGGCTCTTAATTGTATCCTTAGCCTTGTTTCCATACTTCTAGCATTGAGTGAGTTTACTATGGCCCTCACTCCTTCATGAGAATAAACAGCTTGTCCAGTCCCTCACTAGTAATGTGTGGGCCAGTTTCTCAGGGGTTTGACATTTCTCTCAATTTGAAATCTTCAAGGTATCTGTATAAAGTAAAAACAAGAAATGCAGTAATTTCTGAACAAGAAAACTGTACCTAAAATTCAGACTGGTTTTCAGGGAAATACTACAAAACTACTATTTAAGTATGTCAGGTATGTTCTTTAATGTGAACAGAGATGGCTTTAAGAAAAGCACTATGGAAACAAATCACTTTAGACACACAAGGGACTGCAAATTGAAAATACACCTCTCAAATAAATAGTCTATATCTCTCTGCCTCTTTGTAATGTATGCACATACCATTTTTCTCTTTTCATTTGTAGTCTCCATTTCCTTAATAGAAAAGAAAATCGAATGTAAAAGGCTTGAGCATTACAGGCAATATTTGTGTGAATCGGACAGAATTTGGTTGTGTAAAACTGCCAAGATGATAACTGTATACGTTTCACTGCCTTAGAAGTAGCTCTGTTGCAGTAGTGAAAATCACATCAATCTAAACTAATTTCACATCAGTTCAAAGCAAGATCTCTTATTTGAAGGATCTTTAGCACAGTATGACACAGTAAGAGGTTTGTACCTTAACAGTGCAATGTGAACATTTAATCTTACAATCCTTGTCAAACTGCATTATTAATACATTCATTAGCAATGATTTTCACAAAGGCTATTGCTCTGTTGAGGTTTTGATACTTTTCCAAACTAAACAGTTTGGTTTTAGAGATCACAAGATGTTTTTACAGTGACCCACTTACAGGTTTTGATGTCTAAATTGAAAACTTTGATAAAACAAACCCAAAAAGCTCTAGCACCAATACCTACCAATATTGAAAGATAAGAAAACATAACAGAAATGAAAAACATCAGCAATAAGGACAGTAATGCTCATAAAGTGTTTCTTTTTAAGCAAGCTAATTCTTTGTTTTCTGTTGAGTCTAACCAACTTCAAGTTCAGTTTGAATAAAGTTCTCAATCAGTCAGTGGAATTGCAAGCCGAAGAGTCCTATTGTACAGTCCTACCATAAAGCCAACACAGTGCCTCTGGTGACCCAATAGCATTAAAATTAATTGTATTACTTCAAAGTACTTTTGATTGCAGATAGAATTGTATAATGGTAGTACTTGAGCTACGGAGAGTAATTAAACTTCAAAGAGAATTTCAAGCAATATCTTTGTCAACACAAAGTGGACTTAGACAAATGTTTGTATTCTCTGTATTCCTTCTTTCATTTGAAATGAAATGAACAAAATCATTACTAAAATCTGTTGAGTAAGCTGTATTAAAACAAACAAAAAATTTAGTTTATTGATTCATATAGACGTAGCCTCACTGAGCTTTGCTTTCTGTGTGGAAGTGTAGCCACTATATTATGCATCTTTATTGAAGACAGAGCAATTCTATACTCTGAGTATCTTTGTCTTAGCCTTGTATTTTATTCTCAGATAAACTGAAAAAAACCCCCTGAAATTTTACTGAGATGATAAGAACCTTTAGTGAGATGAAGAAATGGCTCTCTCAATCTGATTTTTATGCTTCATTAAATTATACTCAGTGGATATGGAAAATCATCCTACTGTGTAGAACTGTACGTATGCCTGTGAATAACGTGGTTTCTATAGTGCTGTGTCCCTTGCATAATGTATCATATTGTATTTTTTTCATCTCATGTAATTTATGCCATGAATAAGTAACAAAACAAGCCAGTTAGCTTTAAAAGTAGATGCTATATAGCTCAAATGGTGATAGTTTACACACTGTTCTCCCAAGCCCAGTACTGCACAGCTCACTGCAATCATATTCATATCTTCCACTCTGGAAAGTAACCTACCTTATATATATTAATACATAGGATTGATATAAATTGCTGTTCTTCATTAAAAAATGTCATTTAAAAAAGTAAGCACAAGTCAACTCAGGAATGATGTGTCTGGGAATGGTTGGTTTTGGCTGCAGCTCATTTGAAAAGACACATTTGCTTGATGAAGGGGCAATACTTGGAGGCACAAAGGGTAGCTTCCAACCAGTCCATAAGTCTGGGTAAGGGAAGTCCAAAAGGTGGATTTGGAGGGATTGTCTGCTAAGTTACAGAGATTTCAATATCCTTCTGCTTAGGGTTTTGTGGGGTTTGTTTCAGGGTGTATTTTTTTGGTGAAACATGAACATTTTGTAGATTGGACAATTTTCAGATTGGACAGTTTCCAAATGTTTCAAATTTTTTCATGCAAAGATGATCTTTTAACATCTTTCCAGAGGAGGAATTAGTAACATTTTTTGAGATTAACAATGTACCTTCTATGAAAACATCTAGAACAATTACATAAAAAATTTCTCTTTAAATTACTATTCCAAATACTTAAATATATGTTTTGGACTAATGTGGAGAACTTTAAATTATAGAAACCTTCATGAAATTCAACAAGGACAAATGAACTCCTGCATCTGGAAAGGAATAACATCTTGCAATGATAACCACTGGGGACCACCTGCCTGGGGAGCAGCTCTGTAGGAAAGGACCCAGGAATCTTGGTAGATGTGAATCACCAGTGCGCACTGGTAGCAAAGGTGGCCAGTACCATGGTGGACGGTATGAACAGGAGCACAGGACCTCCTGATCAAGAGGAGTTGTTGTTCCCCTTCACCTAGCACTCATTAGACCGCATCTAGGATACTGTACCTGGTTCTAGGGACCCCAGTGCAAGAAAAACCATAATTAGCTGGAGCTGGTGAGCACTCCTGGACCACCAGGATGGTCAGAGTGGCCAAGGAGAGAGGGAGGACTTGTTTAGCCTAGAGAAGATACAACTTTGGGGAACCCAACAGTAACCTTGCTGTGCTTATAAGAGGGCAATCACGAAGATGGAGGCAGGCCTTTCATGGTGATGTGTGGTGGAAGGGCAAGGGGCAATGTGCATAAATGGAAACAAGAGGTTCTGAGAGAGGTAAGCAAAAGCTTTCAATCATGAGGATGGTCGAGCAATCCCCATCCTTGGAAGGCTTCATTATGAGACTGGATAACGGCCCAGGAGACTTGATCTGACCTCGTGGCTGGCCCTGCAAGAGGTTGGATTAGATTGCCTCCTGAGATCCTTTCCAACTTGAATTACTCTATGAGTCTATGATTCAAAACCATTACAAGTCATATAAAAATGAAAAATCAGATCATACCAAACTTTCTTTACAGAATTGTGTTAAAAATTTCAATCAGTTCCAAGCTGTTTGGGTCAGATAAATATAAACTGTACTTGGCAAACAGTTCTTTGACACAAATTGTTTAATCAATAATGGGTCATGAGTCACAGAGGTTCATATGGGAAACTGTGTTGAGATATTCCCTAAGAAATTAATGTCATTTCTTATTTCCAGCTCATCTCATTGACTCATTAATTGGTCCATTACTATCAGGTTAATGAACAGTGAAAAATGCTAGGCAATCCAGAGCTGGAATTTAGAGGCACAGCAGAGAAAGAAAATCAAATGCAGAAAAATAACAAAACAGTGCCTTAACTAGAAACATTTTCTCATGGATATGACAATAGAGATTTGAATAAGTAACAGATGCCTGAAAGCTGTGTTTTTCCTTTGAGTTACATCCACTGTTCTTGCTGCCATTGGAAAAAGAGATAACAGTCAATTGATTGGAATAGGAGAGCCTTGCATTTGTATGCTGGTCCACAGAAAATCAAATCTGATGCTATCTTCTGAAAGAGTACGACACCCATTCCCTTTTTCCATCGCATTTCCAATTACAGGACATTCTTAATTTTCTATCATTGCAAGAAAGTGATAAACATAATTCTCATTAAATTTTAGAGAAGGTAGTGGAAAAGTCTGAAGGGAAGTTAATCAGGGAAGTTTCCTATAACTCCCAAATCCATTGCTGATCAGACAACGCAATAAAATATCTTCTCATTAAAATTAAATGCATCAAATAATGGTGGCAGTAGTGAATCCATTAATACATGCCCTGTGGGAAACTTAGCATTTAAGCATGTAAAAACCCAATTTTCTTTACATGTTTTGGTATGCTGCTAGCTGAAACAACTTCGAAGTTCATTTGCACATGCTGTCAAATCAGGGACAAACAGTGTGTTTACTTTTTTAACATCTCACTGAGCAGGCGAGCAAAGATAAATGCAAAATTAAGAGGAAAATTGTAAATATGCAACTAGTGATTTATTTTAATTCTGTTTGAACTCATTAATGCAAGAAATAATTATTCAGGGCTGAGACTCTGGACTTAGCAAGTATGTGGCATATGACCACATACTTGGTTTTCCATCCATAATTCCTTTGTACTGGAATATTAGTGCTGGCACACAGCTACAAGTCAGTGATATCATAAGTAGAAAAATGCGAAGTTCAAGGCAATGTTTCCGTATTCCCTGCATGCTTCCACATGTTATCTTGATGGGAGAAAAGAGGCAGAGTGGAGTGAAAAGGAATGCTATGGTTAAGAAACATGTTCCTTTTAACTGATCAGTTTGGTCATTTATTTTCCTCTCATCCCATTGATGATGTCTGAGAATTATTATATTTGAGGGAAACCCAAGATGATGATCCAAAACTTAGCTGGGCAAACATTTCTGTAATTCTTAAATGCTTTGTATTGCTGCTTAAGTAAAACGTTAAAAAAGATATTCACATGTAAAAGACAGTTGTATTTAACCAAGTATATTCTGACTTTAGGTTCACTTAGAATCCAAGTACCAGAAGGAGAAGCAGCAGCAGAGCAGAGAATAATGGACAATGTGCAACCACACTGCTCTCCATGTTGGGATCAAGAATGAGGAACCAGGACTGACAGCTTCAGAAATAGCTTCTGTGACTCTTTACAGCCTGCAATCTCCAAGTTTAGGTGAGGGTTCAGGTTAGGTTTTTTCTTACTTGATTATCACTAGCCACACAGTTTCATTTTAACACACCTGGTAACTGGGTGACGCAAACCAAAATGAGGGTGTGGACCATGTTGATAAGAGTTTGACTGATTGAATTTTGGTTTTACCTTCAAACCTTCATATTTTCTCAATGCACTAATGCTCTTACTTCTCACAACAAACTAGCATGAGGTACCTAGGGTGTTCAAACTTCTTTTCTCACATGTGCCATGGGGTAAGTGCCTGTGAACTTCAATAATTGCCAATATTCATCTTTGGCAAGCTGCAGTTACTGTCCACCTATTGGTAAATAGCGACTGCTGTTTGCAAATTTTGGTTCCCTATATGCTTCCTCCACCACCAGCACCCAGCCAACCCTCTACAGAGGCTGCAGTTGTCTTGGTGCTTCTCTGGACACATCCCAGAGAAGAGGGGCAGGAGCATAAACTGTAAGCATATGCTGTAGAGCATCTTGGACACCAGCATGGGCTGCTGGACTCTCCTTGCTGCTGTACAGCTGCTGCTGAGGAGCTGCTACGTCAGACCCTTCATATGCGTGACTGCAGGATAATTATGGGCTGAAGTTAGCAAAGGCATTTTGTCAGCATAGCGCAGCTAAGTCAAATACCATTTTCTCCGGGATGTATGCAATCTAAGAGCTGCAATGATACAGGCCCATCATGAAGAATATCCAGCTATTAGACAAATGAGTGAGTGATAAGCTGTGAGTTCAGGAATACCTGCTTTACAAGTTGTACTCTGCCTTTCTGCATTAGTGGATTCAGGTAATGCTGCAAGACTCTAAACTGCATTGCCAGTGACAATATCACTGCTCAGCTTACAAAACATGCAAAATTCCTAGTTTTTTCTATATTTTCACACTTTACAGACTATTATATTGAGATTCCAATGACTGACCTTGGTATGGCACTTGCTAGGAAGGTGTATGTACTGGAAGACAAAATATTTTTTAATACATTGATTACTTTTTCATTGTGCCTTCATTCTTCAGAGCAGGCAAAGAGGAATCATCCATGCAATAGTTCCAGCACAGGTTGGGAGCTGGGCTCCTTAGAACAGCTTATCTTCATCCTTCAGACAAATACCAGCAGTAACTGAGTTGCAGATTTGCACTTCTGCACTAACATTTTGCCATTTGGTGAGACTGTAATGAAAGGAATAGTTCTCTTTTTTCCTGTATTTATAGATTCCTCCATGGCTTAAAATCAGGGGGCTTGGGGGGTCTTTTTGTCTTTCCTTGTTCACGCTCATCACAAAAAAAAAATGAACACTCTTTAGGGCTATGCACTCTTATCAGAAGGAAATACAACTTGAAGTAGAATTAAATATATTGTCAAGCAAATAACTGGTCTATTGCTTACCAAAAGCAGTTCCAATTGCATTGCTCCAGGCATTGCTCCCAGCACCGGTTTTAACAAAGTCCCTTCTTCACAGGGATTGTGTGGAGGAGCTTAATTAGTCTTTCTGCCTCCCATTCTTCACCAGCAGGTGCATGAACATACACAGAACCAACAGATTAAGATGAATGTAACTGTTCCAACACCTTGATCAAAACACTTCCAGCCCAACAGGGTTTGGAAATGGAACCTAAATTGATGGTTGGCCCTTGTCTGTGTTAGAAAGTGGGTAAGAAATGCAAACAACAAACAAATCTTACGGAACAGCTCTGCTTCTGCAAGATGAAAACAAGCAAACCCTTCCCAGTTTGTTTTTCCACATCCCCCGGCCTTAACTAAATCTGGTACATTTTATAGCTCAGCGTGATGAAGTGACACTGATTTTAGCTATGAAGAAAACCCAAAGCTGTAAGATCTGTTTGGCAATCACTATCTGAGAATGTTTCTCCTTTTCGCTGTCTAGCTGAATAGAAACAGCTGGTACAAGATAATCTTTAGGATTCTTATTTGCCTAACCAGCATTTACAAATGGAAATCATCTGGAAAATATTGAAGCATGCGTTCTTTGTATCCTTTTTCTTCTGTGTGAGAATTTAGGAAATGTCCCCAGATAAAAGAACAAGAAATACCATCAAACAATGACCTATTAGGAAAAAAAAAGCACTCAGAGCAATTAATTCTTACATGGACATGATATAAAAGCCAAATAATAAGGGACATTTTATTTCCAGTAGTCATTCTTACAAATGTCTATGCAAGAAAAGTAAAGCACTCAGTTATTTACCCCTCAGAGTAGATAATAAAGTTATGTCTTGTCGCATGAATTCACAGAGTTAATACAGAAGAAATGAGCTGTTGGATGTTTCATTCCTTCTTGCTTTCGTACACTTCCAGCTCTCCTAATCAGTGCCTGTAGTATTTATTTAGAAAGCCAAGAATAAATACATTTTTGTAAGTTGAAATTAGCACTATTTTTTTTCTAACTATGTATTTGCTGGATAATATACTACACCCTTGAAAACCTTGTATTTGCCATTAAGCTAATAGCTTCCTACTGCTATACAGCTGTTACCATAGTGCCAAAGGTAGGCATTTTCTTTAATATAGTAAGGACAAAACATTCAGATTGCTTCTTTATTTAGGCAGGAAGCACAGCAAGTGACTTAAGAGTGCAGTGTGACATACCATGCCTTTGCAGTCATCATCATTTTTCCTTCTTTTCAAAAGTTTATTTTCTCCCAATGTTTAGAAAGGTAAATGTCAACATTTAGAAGGAAACAAAAAGCCAGGCTAGATTTTAACAAGAGTCTCTGATTCATTTGTAGGAATCTTAGGATGCCCATGACACATTTTCTAGCACATGAAAGCTTCATTAAAATATAAAGAAGAAACTATAAACGCTGTTTTATAGAACTAAAATATAGATATTGCTTTTTATCCTAGGAACCCCTCACAATACAGGTAACACCAGGTAGTACTAAGCAAGAAAGGTGTCCACCACATAAGCAAGGATAAGACAAAATAATGATTTTATAGCCTAGGAATGAAGTCTAATCTGTGTTAATAATATATTAATCTGAAGAGGAACTGGTACATACGTGTTTTCAAAATATTTAGCTTTGGCTGTATCAATTTATTAAAATGTGTGAGTATATCTGTTTCAGAAGTTATATATGCTGCAACTTTGATAAATAGAGCATATTTTATATAAATCCTATCACAAAATGCTCTCTATAGTGCTATAGAAATATTGTGGAATCAGACTCTTCCCACAGTGGACATGGGCTGCAGCAAGGAAAATTCCAGTTTGGCTCAAGGAAAGAATACTTTGGTGCTCAAAAAGTGGGAAAGTGAAATCACCTCCTTGAAAGTATTGACAGTTCTGTGAGATAATGCACTGGGCAACCTGACTGAACTTTATAGACCTTGCTTCAAGCAGGGCTTTGGAGCACAGGACCACCAGAAGTCCCTTCCAACCTAAAAGTATTCTATGAATATGAAAGCCATAAAAAATGTAAAGGGCTGATATGAATATATATATTTGTTTATATAATAGCTCATTGGAAGTGTCTAATAGGCAAGTTCTCTGTGAAAGAATTCCTAAAATACATTTTAGACAAGTGCTAAACAACTTCATTTAGGTCCTTTATAAGAGGTACATCTGGGTTTTCCCCCTCATATCAATCTTAAACTGTGTCAGTAAAGTTAATGGAATAACAGCAAGCAAACTGAGTCTAGAACAAATGTATCTGTAAAACTTGAGCATATTTCATTTGTAGTTATAATTTTTACATGCTTTTCCTTCCTCTTGTGTTATGCTGTGGCTCTAAATGTGAAGTTGGAAATATAGAGTCCTTCATTTGATGATAATTTTTGAGAAAAGACTGCATGTCACATAGAATTATGAGAAAACTATTCTACTACATATGCTTATTTAGTAGTCTTAATTATTTTTATACCCCCCCCCAAAATAATTAGGTACAAAGAATGGCAATGTGTTGAAAAGTGTAAATAATTCTGAGGTACAAATCAATACATTTACTTATAAAAAAGTAATATGCATGGGCTTCAAGGCCCCTTCCAACCCAAACCATTCCACAATCCCACGATTCCCTGCCACACACGCACCCCCAACACGGCCCAGCCCTCTCGGCGTGTTTCCATATTTGTAAAAATTCTCGCTTCCAGAAAGGCAAACAGCCCTGTGGGGTGAGCAGCCAGGTGGGGGCTTTAACGGCGGGAGCCCGCGGGGCTGCCAGGAGGCCGTGCCAGGATCCAGCCGGCATTCTTGGCGGGCTGCTGGGTGGTGCCGCGGGGCCGGAGCGCGAACGCCACGGAAGGCGGGGCGAGGGAGGGGGGCGAGAGAACGCTGGGCCGGGAGCGGGGGAGGCGGGGCCAGGGGCTGTTGGGCAGGGGCAATGGAGTGTTGGGCAGGGGAGGCGGGGCAATGGAAAGCTGGGCGGGGGTAACGGTGCGCGCCGGCGCCAGGGCCCGGCGCATTCGTTCCCGTCGTGCCTCACGGCCGTTGCGCTCCCTCTGACCCGGGGCCCCTCAGCACCGGCGCCACACGGGGAAGATGGCCGCGCTGCTCCCTGTCGAGTGGATAAAGAACTGGGAGAAAGGGGGCAAGAGCGAGTTGTGAGTGCGGGGTCGCGGCAGGGGCGGCCGGTGGGGGTCTGGGCCTCGCTGGCTGGGGGCGTGGGGGGGGTGCGCCGAGAGGTGGGAGGGGGCGGGTAGGGCGTCGCTCGGGCCGCGTCCTTGCTGCTGGGGCCTCGGGACGCAGAGCTGGGGCCCAGGGGGACGCGATGGCCCAGGCCGACTCCCAGTCCGACCCCGCCGCCGCTAACGGCCTCGCCGAGCAAGTTTCGGTCAGGCCTGGCGCTGCCGCCCCGCTCGTGCCGCTGCCGCCCCGCTCGTGCCGCTGGGCCGGGTTCGTTGGGCAGCGGGCTCCTCTTTAGCCGCCGCCAGTCATGCGGGGCCCGAGCTGTTCTTACTTCGCTGGCACCGCGGTGTCAACCCCTCTGGCAGAGCTCTCGGCCCCTCTCCCACTTGTGCCGAGGGGCCTAGTGCTGTGTCCCATAGTTCTGGCAGGGTAGGATCGGTTCGTCATTCCTGCTCGTCCTACGGGTTAACCGTTGTGTGCCGAGGGGTCTGGGTACAGCTTCCCAAATCCATCCTGGTGTCCTCGGAGCTTTCCCTGTCAGGGCCTCCTGCGTATCCGTTTTAAGCAATCATAACGTGGCAGGCTCGCTGTGCTCTGTTTCAGGGGGCTGTTCACCCGTTTGTCAGTTTTCTGTTACTGTGTTGGCTTGGACGAGGGTGTCCTGTGTGCTAACTGTTTTGAGGGTTTTTTTAAATGCCCTTGTTTTAATTCTTCCATGCACTTTTGTTTTTTTTCTTGTGATTAAAGATCTGTGCAGTTTCAAATGTGGGGGCCACTTTGAGAAGTACTTCTTGATATTCACTGTTTTTTTTATATTTGGTTTTGTTCATCTGTTTAAAAACAGATGCAGTTGTAGTAATGATCCTACCCGTGCATGAAGAAAAAGGTACTGAAGCAGGGAATAGAGAACATAAAGGCTATCTGTATAAAATACCACTTCACCCAGATCCTCTGTTTTGTAGTGAAGGAGCCCTCCTTGGCTTTGAATTGTGCTGAAACAGTTAACAAGTTAGCATGCAGGTTCAACATGTTTTGATGTGAATGATGCAAGGACAAAGAAAAATCCCTCATGTTGTTTAAGTGAGAAAGTGGTGTAGCTTTTTTCTGAGTTGATTAACTGTAGTAATATTGACAATTTTATTCTTATGAATGCGCAAGTGTTTTAATTCATGATGCACTCAGTTGGGACTAGATGTCCTAATCTCCAGCCTGTAGCTTCTGGAGGGGAGGGCTTCTTCTGCATCCTCATTCAGCAAGGTGCTCTCTGGTGTTTGTCTGACCTCCTGGTAAGCCGCTTCAACTTGCGCAGTTGACAGAGGCTTGTTTTTTGACCAATTTTCTGCCAGGTTTGACAGTTCAACTGATTTAACTGACGTGAGGGCTAGAATCGTGTGGCCAGGAAGGCAGGAAGTTATCAATGAACGTGTCCATTTCTGCCGCAACAAGCCATTAAATCATTTGCTCAGCTGTACTGCTGGACTGCACCTTCAGAAAAGGTCATCCTCCTTTGGAGATGGAGCACCTGTACAAAAGAATATAAGCACAATTATTAATTTACATCCAAAGAGTAATACAAACATTTCTTTCTACTACCAAAATTTTTCCATGTCAAGTTTCACAAAAAGAAAATTTTACTTTTATCCGATTTAATAATTTAGGAAGTTTTAATTATAAAGTGAGATGCTTTACAGACTGATCTTAAATAGGTTTGCTCCATTTATTAAATGGATTTCTGTCTTAAAAGAATATGAAGTTGTAGCACTATTTTGGTATCGCTGGAAGAGAATTGGAAGAGGTTAAAATTCTATTTTATATTAAGATGTACTTATGTGAACTCGTCAGTCCAAGCAGCCAGGTTGTTGCTCATGTAACCTGGCTGATGATATCACCTAAGGACATAGGGGTCAAAGTGTGTATCTCTGTAGATAATTTTTGGAATCAGTTGTTTCACTTTCCTGTTGTTTGTATACAGAGCTTACAAATGAATGCTTATAGAGTAACTTATTAATGGAGGAGTAGTAATTAACACTTAGGAAAATCTGATTTAAAACAAACTGATACACTCCTTGGGGCCAGCTGGGAAAAAAAATTCTGTTCTTTAAAAAAAGTGGACTTAACCATTCATGAAAAATAAGGTTAAATATGTATTCCCCTATTATGCCATCTCAGTTCTGGCAATTCAGTAGCATTTTGAACATCTTAGCTATACCATTGCTTTTTGCTGAGCTTGCATATTTCTGCTGATTACTTTCCATATGGAATTTCCTGTTTTCCACTTGTCTTTAAAGGGTGCATATACCTTATATTTGCTAATTATAGTCCTTTGGTTGCTGGAACAGCTGTTTAGTTCTGCTAGAGAGGTAATAATCTGCATAGGATACAAATAGAATGAGCAATGGATTGCTACAGAATCCTTTTTTACTGTTTAATTTTCATTCTGACGCTCATTAATAATTGTACATACCTGCCTTATTTGAGAAGATGCTGAAAAATCACTCCCAGAGGAACCTGTAGTCTTGCCATCTTAAGTAGAAATAGATGTAGCTCTGGTTTTCAGTCTGTGTGTATGAAAACTTCTGATGAAAAATAAAGGAAACTTTTGACTGAAAATTTGCAAGTGTGAAGAAGGTTCTTAACATATTAATTGCTGTTGGTTATATTATAGGCAAATCACCACCGTTTTTTAAGACAATGTTGCTTTTAAATGTGAAAGTTCTTTTGAAGTCTCAGGTTGGGGTTACAGTAGTCGTAGAGAAGGAAAATGTGTGTAGCATGGAAACATGTCCATTTCTAAGCTGTCAGTGTAGTGGAAAAGCCTATAAAAGTATTTATTTTGTAACACACAGCTTATTTCATGGAGCAGTGTGTACAGTACTCTTTACATACGGCTAATTTGATTGGGGAAGCCTCAGCAGTGACTAATGACAAGGTAAAGTGTCATGTCTTTGCATCCTATAGTGGATTCCCTTAGTGTCTAGAACTGTTCTGCCTTACAGTTGATAAAATATTGAATCAGGAAATAATGCATAAGCTTTAATGTTAAAAATATTTTACAGACCAGAGTTTGATAACAATCCTATGAGAAGCATTTCTTCACTGGTTAACAGCATTAGGTTAATGCTAGCATTTCCTTGCCTCTTTTCACTTACCAAATTTGCCTAATGTTCTCACTTTTCTGTATGTAAGCATGTGTAATGTTAGGAAGGAAATATTTTCATGTATATGATGTTTGAGATCTATTGGGGTTCTTGTATTTCTTTGGTGTGTAACTTCTGTGAATTACTGTTCATGAAATTTAAGTAGTCAACCATTTAAACTGCCCATGTTTACAGGTATTTTAGCCAGAAAAACAAAAAAGGCCCCAAAACACTTGTGTGCATATGCTAATCTCTTTTTATGTGTTTTCTTTTTTTATATATTTCTTTTATTTCAGTGTGCAACTATGTCGCACTCTCAGTGAAAACAAAAGCCATGAAAATATGGTTTTCAGAGGTAAGTCACCTGGTTTTGGTTGTCTAAATAAAAAAACCCAACAACCTAGAAACAGTTGATCATGATACTTCTGCATGTATCTGCTTGGAGCATTCCGTTACGGTGACTGAGATAGCAGAAAAGAAAAAAACAAAACCATATCAATGTAAATTAAAAGTAATATTAAGTAACAAGAATTTATTGTTCAGGAATACTTATTTTGCTTTGTTTAAGTTTTTGAAGAAAGGCCCCCAGGTGTTCTCTGCTCTAGACAGTTTGATTTCTATATGCTGTTTTCTTTTTGTTTTTACTGTCAGAATCTAAAAGGTCCAGTGGGAGTGACTAGAGAGATACTCCAGTGGTTTTATTGGAATAATTAATAGATGGTAGAAATAGTTGAAGTTTTTCTTGTGATGGAAAAAACCCTGAAAATATGGATTATCTAGAGTGCAGTACAGAGATGCCAGCTGCTGAGAATTTGTTTGAGTCCATGTGACCTGGATTCACAGTTCTGAAAACTGCACTGGTGCTTGTATTTCTGCCATTTAGTTCCAGAATGACTTTTATTGAAGTCTGATATGCCACAAGCTTATGGAGACAATTCTCCAATGTGGGCAGCCACTTGCAGGGGCATCTGAGGCTGTGCTTATGGCTGGCTTGTGTTCATCGTAATTTGTTAAATTGGGTAGCGCACAAAACTGTCTTCTTGAATTGGCCTTCAAAGTAGTAGAGTTGTTTTACTTTGAATTGATGTCTGAACCAGTCCTGCTATATTCAGCAATTAGTGTTTGCCTGCAGTGCAATAGGTAAAATTTACCTGTCCATTTAAAAAATAAATAAATCTGCTTTTAATTCAGCTACAGTGGTCTGCAGCCACCAAGTTATTGAGTACTTGCTTAAAGTCATCAAGATCTGTAACTCATACCCATTGCAAATGTTGTTTATTGATCAAACCACATGGTACAAGTGCAAAATGGAAGCATGGGGGGTTATTTTTCATATACTAAAAATTATAGCAACTTTGTGGTGTATTACCTAAGAACAATTCCTTCAAAGTTTACCATAGCTGGTTTTGCAACCAATATGTTTAACACTACAAGGTTTTCCTCAAATGTAGTACCTCTGTTTATTTTTTTCAGCTTGGTATAAGTTTTTATAAAACAGCATTCTTCAGTTACAGGAGACTTCTCTTAAAAAAAATAAAAGAAATCCTTTTTAAGCGTTTTTCTCCAGTTAAATTTTACTTTCTCCTAGAGAAATATTATTTTGAAAGCATATCTGAGGTGAGATATAGTTAAGAAATTAATGGAATGTCTTTTTTGTGTTATATTTTATATACGCATATATATAAAAAATTATATTTATGTAAATTATAGTTAAAGGTGTCTTTGTTAAACCAACTGCCAAGACTTAAGTTGTTATATGCAGGAGTGTAGTTTTTGATTCCATCTTACTGTTATTCCATAAACTCTTCAGGGAAAATAGATCACCTTTTATTCTCTGCTTGTGTGAAATCTTAGATATTGATGCTCAGATTTAATCTATCAGCAGTAATAAAGTAATCCCTCTCAAGAGAAAACATATCCTCTATTTGCAGAGTGTCTGAAGTTTACAGCATTATTGTAAAAATTACTTTAAAAGTTCGACCAAGGATAACCTAACATATTCCATAATCGTCTGTTTTCTTTCAACAGATATCCAGCAAGCTTTGTATGAACTTGCATACCATGTTGTCAGAGGAAGCTTAAAGCATGATCAAGCTTCTAATGTTCTTGGTGATGTCATAGTAAGTATATTTTAGTAATAATTGCACAGTTACGAAATTTTTGGTTTGTTATACAAGTCTAAATGAAAACCAAGCAGGATAATATTCAACAGACGTCTTCTTTCATGTTTAGACGTAGTCTTATCAAGTCCATCATTTGTGTTTACTTGAAATAAATATAGTCTGTTAGGGTTTTGTTTTTCCCCGGTGCTTTTTGTGGTGAGGAATAGATAAATTCATTTTAGCATAAATTAAAAACTAAACAATTTTTTAAGAATATTTGAAGACTGAAGTTTTTAATAAATGCTAAGAATAGATTTTACTTGCTGATGCAGCACGTCTGTAATGCCACCTACTGGCTTTTATAATTTACATCTTTCTTACTGTAACAATGTGTGTGTCTGCCATTTCACTATAGAGGTATCTAAGTCTTTAAAAATAATGCATTAGGCTTATTTTGTGTTTGAAAAAGTTTTTTCTCAAAATTCTTCAAGTAAATAAAAACAGTGTTTTTCTTTAAACTATGGTTACCAGATATTAATTTTCCAACAAAAAAAATAAAAATCTGAAGGAAATACATTTTAAAACATCTTCTGAAAAGGAGTTCTTATTGTTTGCAACTTCTTAGATTGCTGCTTAGGCATGTATAGAATGTAAAGGAAAAGTACACTGTGCAGTAGTCTGTGCTAGGATAAGCCCTTTTAGGTTTTGACTTCTGCATTGAGTTTGTGAGAAGCCAAGGCTGAGGTGCAAGTTACTGTTGGGGTAGCATGTGATAATGTTTGATCTTTGGTTGCTCTAGGAAATTGTGATTATTTTTTTTTTTTTTTTTTTTTTTTTTGGTGCCTGAGGAAGTACAGTTTACTGTGTAGGCTGGTGCTGCTCCTTAGACAGGTAGTCCAGTCCATTGTCCTAGAGAAATGGAGGCAATTAGAGGGGTTTGTCCCCTCTAATTAGAGGGGTTTGTCCCCGGCATTAGGTACTTTTTAAAATTACATTAAAATGTTATGTTTTTTCATTACATATCAATAATTAGTACAGCACTTATGTTATTCAATAATCGGACCTCTTCATTATTAATCAATCTGAATTAATTACCAGTATAATTAGTAATAACAATTTGTTATTGACTAGTCTGAACTTAACTTTATGACGAAGTGTTATAGAATAAGAATTTTAAGTGTAAATACCGGAATTTCTGTGTTCACTAAATGTGATCTATTTCCTTTTTAGGAATTTCGGGAAGACATGCCTTCCATCCTAGCTGATGTATTCTGCGTATTAGGTAAGTTGGGTTCCTTTGCGCTTTGCAGCAGATATGGAGAAATATATGCTTTGTCCATTTGCTTGTTAGCTTCTTCAGGAGATGTCGTTAAATCTGTAAAGCATGACTTATCTTTAAAACATACACATTGATTCTTCCTCAGTGTATCTGAATCTGTTATAGTTTCCAGAAATTTGCGCATTAAAGGCAGTGGAAACTGATCTACCAAGAACAGTTAGAGGAGCTAGCTTCTAAGAATGCTGGATGTTAGCTAATGAAATCAGTGACTTGGTGTTATTGTTATAAGTATTTTAAGTAAAAGTTGACTTACTGGTAGGTAGATCCTTTGTACTCAGAATGTGTTCTATAGAATATTTTTATCTGTACAGTTGCCATTAGTGAAATGTAGCTTGTACAAATTGTCCAGAAATCTAAAGGCAAATGGCATCACTTGCCAAGTTATGATCTGTCAGTCAAGCAGGCTTTAAGATGTGTACTTATTGCTCCGTTAATAACTTCAAGATTTTTATGTTGTAATGTTGACCCCAAGCTCTTTCTCATGTTTTTAACATTTTAATTTTTTTTTTCTCCTTCTCTTCAAATTAGTACATAGCCAAATGCTGTGCCTCCACTAGTAGCAGAGAAACAGTATGTCTAAGGACCTACATTTCAAACTCTGGGACAAAGAAGGCCCAGCTCCTCACTTCCTTATGCTGCACTTAACTATTTTAGCCAGATGAGCTTCCTTGGCCATTGTTTTATGGCCTGTCTTGCCATAGGAGTGAATTAATGAATTTTGTTTGGTAGTTGACAATACAAGAAAGAGAGGATATACAGAATCCTAGCTAGTAAAACACTGCAGACCAGGCAGTAAATGGTACCTACTCTGAAGACACGGGAAAAGGGACTAGAACATTACATTAAGGCTAGGAACACACAGTTCTTTCTTCTCAGTGATCCATGTTGCTGCTCTGTTGTGCTTGTTACTGTTTCTTAATACTTGCCATAAACCTTAGAAAGAAGGGCAAGAAAAAATACTATGGCATTCCTCTGGTTATATATCACCTTTGCATGAGATTTGTGCATGTGTCAGAATAGTCATCAAAATATTATGTGGACCTCAAGGTGGATGAGTACGTGGAAAAGGGCAAGAAGCTAACATGTTAACACTGTGCAAAGCAGGGTTTTTTATCACTAGCATTTATCAGAATTGTTATAAAGAAGAAACTTTAAATTCCCCAGGTAATTATTTATTTTTTTCCTTTTTTTTTTTCCTCATCCTTTTTACACTAGATATTGAAACAAGTTGTTTAGAAGAAAAAAGTAAGAGGGATCATTTTACTCAGCTGGTATTGGCCTGTTTGGTAAGTTGCACTTAAAGCCTTTTAGTTGAAGTGTAAGCTAATAGGAGACTTTTGAAGCTTACTTCTTTTTTCTTTTCTTTATGTTTAAAGAAAAGACTATTAGAATGTTTTAACATTCCGAAATAATTTAAAAATGCATCTTCAAAGCATTATGGTAGAGTAATATAGTATAGTTGTCCCTTGAATTCTTTAGAGTTTTGAGGGAACTTAAGTTTTTCCCTCTGTCAGTTTAACAGAAATTTTGCTTTTGAAGTATGTTTTGAGTTGGACTTCTCCCTTATGCAATCTCCTCTGTGTTTAGAAGTGGCATTCCTAACCACATGGAATAAGCTTGAAATGTAGGCAAATTGAGCTTAAGAAGACAAGCATTTCTCTCAGAATATGGGAGGGAATGGGTTTAAGCTTTGTAAATAGACAGTTATTTGTAATAGTATCCCTAAATGCTATGTGGCGTGTACTTTGTAACTAGCAATTAGGTTCTAGGGCTGGTTTCTTCAAGGTGCTCTTGTGTGTAAAATCTACTACTGTAAAATCTGATTTTTGGTTAAATAGTTTCTCAGTTTTCATCACTTCTGTGTTTGAAGCAGAATGCATTTAATATCATGGTATCGTTATATTTGAACTTTTTTTTCTGTG
This sequence comes from Neomorphus geoffroyi, assembly GCA_033558235.1. Classification (NCBI taxonomy): domain Eukaryota; kingdom Metazoa; phylum Chordata; class Aves; order Cuculiformes; family Neomorphidae; genus Neomorphus; species Neomorphus geoffroyi. Next base: position 5,735,754 of record JAUMJM010000045.1, on the reverse strand, counting down.
GTCAGAATACCTGTGTAGCATAAAGTAATAATCGGATGGTTTCTAGGTCTTTGAGAAATTTGTATGTTTTTTTTGATGTTTTTTAGTATCTTGTATCAGACACTGTCCTAAAGGAGCGTTTAGATCCAGAGACACTGGAGTCATTAGGACTTATCAAGCAGTCTCAACAGTTCAATCAGAAATCTGTTAAAATAAAGACAAAACTATTGTAAGTTTTGGGGCAACAATGGTTTGGGGAGTGAGTGGGGAGGGGCAGTGGTACTTAGTCTATTAACAATGTTTTCTAACCATGTGTAATGCTTTTTAAATAAAACACTCAATTTTCTGAAGGAAATGTTTTGTTGTGCTTTAACTTGTCATTGACAAAAGAACCTCATTAGCCCTCTTATGTTTTCCAACTCTTGAGAAATGTAAAATCTCTTTTAATATTACCTATTGCTGTGGCTTTTGCTACAGTGATTCCATATTGCAGATTAAATACTTGATATTTAATTTTATTTGTGAATGTACAAAGTATAGGAAAGTTATTGCTGTTGCATCAGTTAAGCATAGGCATTTGTCTTCATAAATAAGCAAATGTATTCATGTTAATTTTGTCAACACAGAACATGTTTTTGTGGTGTACTTCTTTTTTTTTGTATCCAGTGTTTCATTCTCAGTTTCAAAGAACACTACTTGAAACTAGAATAGGTCCTTAAACATGGGCCGTTATAGGGCTTTTCTCCAGCATAGTGTGTAAGAACAAGCTTTACTGTGAAGTATAAGCATAATCTTGCTTTTAAATGGTCTGCATTTGAAATAAGAGCTGGATTTGTTTGGAGGATGCTCCTTAGCTTGCAGGTATTCATTGTACTATTCTGTATTTTTTGCAAAAACCCAAGTAAATTCCAAGTTCTTTAAAAATGTGTTCAAAATGAGCATTTTATATAATGAATTTAATATTGATAAGAGCATAAATATGCTTCTCTGTGGACATGTTACACAATGGTGTTTAATTTCTGTTTCTTTACAGTTACAAGCAACAGAAGTTTAATTTGTTAAGAGAAGAGAATGAAGGTTATGCAAAGCTTATTGCAGAACTGGGGCAAGACTTATCTGGAAATATCACTAGTGATTTAATCCTTGAAAATATCAAATCTTTAATAGGTAAGGAATTTGAAGTAATATGAGCACTGGTTTTCCTACACAGTCTATGACTTTCAGAGAGTTACTTTAGACTTCTGTTTGAGGTAATCTGTGGATCAATTAATTTGTCATGCAGCAGTGTAGAGTGATAGCAACATGTATTGGTAGATCACCTTGGAGAGGATTATGATATCTGGAGTTCCTGTTTCTGAGGCAAAGTTAATTTTGGGAATGTTGTGTAGTTAAACTGTATTTCCATACTGAATTTGTGACAAGCCTCAAATATGCATGCTGTGATTTTGATTCATTTCAGCAGTATTTTTTGAGGATGCGCTTGTCATCTCTTAGCAGTCAGATTGGAGCATAACAAATTAATGCGTTTTGCTATTTTAAGGTATTTGGTTCAATGCATGAATATTCTTTTAGTCTTAAAGAAGTTGAACAAATGATTGGTTATGAAGAGAAATGAGTAGTAGTAAATGTTTTTGCTTTATCTAGTTCTGTTTCTGATTTGTCTGCATTACCAAGTTGAGTGTTGGTTACTGAATGTCACAGTCAAAGTGCATAAAACATTAGGAATAGGAAATATCTGTAATTCCCCATGTCTTATGCCTTCTTTTTGAGAGAAGAGAAAAAAAAAAAAAAAAAAAAGGTGTTTGTACCGTGTATTGATGCTCTTTCACGTGGTGCCAGTGCAGTGATGGTCAAACGCCTACTATTTTATAAAAGATAATTTTTCACTTAGAATTTTGCCTGAGACTGACAAATCCCTGTTAAAGTAACTTCTTTTGGAAGAGAGCTAGAGAATAGGACAGTTTTGCTACTTATTAATGTAAAAAATACACATTCAGTTTGAGGAATTTTATAACAAAACATTTTTGTGTTATGGAATTTTAGGAATTGCAAATAGACTTCCTATAAATTGTCATTTATTTTGAAGTACTGACTTGCAGTAGGTTGTGGTGTAGTGGAAATGGCTTTTAGGAAGGGAAGACTGATGCAATTATTTATCTGCATAGTGGGTATGCCTGGATATAGCTTCTTATGATATAGTGAAATAGTCTAGATGGGGATTTTTTTGATAAAGTAATACTTCTGTCTCAACCATGTCTGCTGGAGTTCTGGTGGAAAAGCTTATGTAGTAAATACAGGTATGATAACGTCAGCTTACCTGATCTATATATCCTTGCTCTTGTTCCCCTCAAAATAAACAAACTCCTCTCCCAAATGCCAGCACTAATACTGAACTGACAGGTCAGTACAACCAGGTGTATGAGGGTCTAGGTCAAACCAGAAAAGTTTTTTGGCTGTAAAATAATTTTCAGCTGACAGATCTATGTGACTACATGTCATGTGTGCTCGTACAAGAGAGGAAGCAGTGCATGCATTTTCTAGCACTGTGGTATTAGTGAGGTTGGGGTTCTCCTTACTGAATGTTGACCTTAAGATGGTAATTTCCAGTTTTTCTATAATCTGAATTGGAAGTCCTGTTTAGTGTCTTTGTCTAGTTCAGTATTCAACATGTCAAAATAATCGGTACTGTATTTACAGATGATCCAGACTATTTTTCTGTAGATAAATTCAGGCTCAATTTCAACTGAAAATAATTAATTTTCAAAACGAATACATTTATAGTTTAGTAACAGAATGAAGATGACGTAGAGCAATGTTAAGCTTTTTCTACTCCGTTTTTCTCCACTAGGATGTTTTAACCTTGATCCTAACAGAGTTTTGGATATAATCCTAGAAGTCTATGAGTGCAGGCCTGAATTTGATGACTTCTTCGTACCACTGATAGAGTCTTACATGTACATGTGTGAACCCCAAACTCTATGCCATATCCTTGGGTTCAAATTCAAATTTTATCAGGTAATGTATTTCCATTCTTAATTTTTGGTTTTGGTGGTTGGTTGCGCTCACTGTTGAACTGCAGTCAGTGTATTTTTTTTATTTTTTTGCTGTGTTTTTTTTGTATAAACTAATTTCTAAGTTGTATAATTTCTGTATTGAAAGCAATGATTTCATTATTTGAGTGGAAGCCTAATATGTTTTAGAGGAGAATACTTTGAATTTTCAAAGACAGCTGAAAACAATCTTTATACCTTCGATTTAAACTTGCATAGTTTTATAAGGACTGGCATTAATGAAGAGGTTGTACCTTATAAACAAAAGAACTTGTCACCATGAGTGAGAGCATGTTTACATGGGAGTCATGGTAGGTAGTTCTTTTTAAATGTGCAATTAGGAATTGCATACAAGTGCCATAAGGTGTGAAGATTGAATGTGTTTGTTTCTAAAAATTCTGAATGTTTATCACAGTTAAGTCTAGTGCCTTTATAACATAACAAAGAGAACTATGGGTCAATGTTTCATCTGAACTGAGTAGTTTCTTTTCAGTTTCATGACCTTCTGCATTGGTTGCTTTTTTCTTAAAATTTCAGTTTTGTCTTTTTTAGGATCCAAGTGGTGAGACGCCTTCCTCTTTGTACAGAGTTGCTGCCGTCCTTTTGCAACATAATCTCATTGATTTGGAAGACCTTTATGTTCATGTAAGTGACTCCGCTTGGTCAAATGACAAAACTAAGAAAATTTTAAAAAGAAAGCTAGATATTTTACCATATTCTTAAAGTTTCAGATTCAGGACAATACTGTGATATCTGTATATGTACATATTTAATGTCTATTAAAATTTCCAGCACTTTCTAATTGTGCATATTCAAATACACACACACTGAAATATGAATGCTGATACCCTTTCTTTGAATTATCTGTGTAGCATCCTCCAGATTGTTTACCTCCTGCCTGAATAGGAGATAGGAGGTAAATGTCTGCTTTCAGTGCCCAAGTAACCTTCCTTAAGAGCTAGACCCTTTGAGTGTTTCACTTCACAATACCCATTTTGGAAAAAAGGGGTAGGACAGTCATCTCCTAATATGGTTTTAGTTTAATAGGATGTTTTTAAAAAAAAAACCAAAGCCAAAACCAGACAGCCCTCTTATATATTCCTGAGTAGACCTCTCATTCCATTTACAAGACTCTGAACTATCTGTTAGGTTGAAAGAGGAAAATGTACGTGCTTGTTCATTTTTAATCAGACCTAGCCTCTCCAGTCTGACAGTCTTGTCAACCAAACAACATATCGATTTGACAGATGGTAAACAGAATGTCACAGTTATCAAAATAACTTTACATTATACATGAATTTTTAATTGCAGAATATCTATAGGTATTTTAAGACTCTTAACTTTTCCACTGAAATGAAAGAACTGAGGTCTAGTTACAGCTGTGGAAATTTTGGAGTGTAGTCCTGACATTTAGTTTGCATTGCAGTTAATAGCATTAGTCACAATATGACTCGTCAGTCACTGTCTCTGGCTTCATAGGAGTTCTTTGGCTAAAAATGTGTCTGGTGGAGCAAAAGTAGGAGTGTATGTCTTGAGTAATTGGTATGGAGGGAAGGAATGTGTGATAATAATGCTAGTTTGTTAAGGAATGTTTATAAGCTTGCAAAAAAAATGCTCAGACTCGCAATTACAATTACTTGTGCAATCTCAACTCAGACCCGCATAGGTATGGGCAAGTTGCCTGATGACATAACAGAATGGTCCCTGCATTCATTTGTACTGTTCACTATCTAATTCTCAGTCTTGTTTTTATTTCCTTTCCTCCCAGAATATCTCTGCTGGTCTCTTTGTCTGTCTTTGCATGTTTGGGATGGCATTTTTTTCTAATTTCAGCTGAAGCTTAATTTAACTTACTATGGGAGTTTCAAGAAAAAAATTAGCATGTGTTGAGTCTTAAGTAGTATATATTTTGCAGCTCTTATACAACAGCAGCTGTCAGGATTATTATTCATATCAGGAAAGTTCTCCCTGCCCCTACTCTCCCTTCCCCTTACAAGCCTGTTTCTGTTTTCTATTTGTTTATGTATACACCCAGCCATATGTAGTATGTATTGCATTGTGAAGATATGATTTACCCCTTGAAATGCCACACTAGGTATTTCTTGGTGAACCTTAGTAGGTTACCTGTGTTTTCAAATGAGAGAAGTGTAGCTCTTTGAACTTTTTACCTTTCCAAATGGGATTCTTTCTTCCCCAAGTTTCTATGAAATTGAGGAACTATACTCTCTTCTCTGAAGAAGGTGGTACTTAGTCTGTCCTTTCTCCTCCCAGACTGACAGGAGAAAAACAGTAAAAATGTTTCCTTCTTAAAAAAAAAACAGAGAAGATTAACATATCAACGAGGTCATGACTTACAGTGTGTTTTGATTATTTATTTGCAATTGAAGTTTGATTTTTAGGGAATAAATTTAAGTTTGGCTTTGTCAGAAAAAAGAGGTTTTCTTCTGTCTCACAACTTGACCTTTTTATTTTTGAGTGGTTAAATTCCTCATCTGGATGGTTCTCAAGTACAGGACCATGCTGAGGTTTTATCATACTAGGTATCTCTTAATGTAAGATGTTTTTGAAGGAACAGATGTTAGATATCTTTAACCCACATTGCTGATAAAAAGGAAGTTTGGTAAGCTTTAAATGGTATTCCTTTAAAAGAAGATGCACTTGAAATGTGTGTCTAAGTTTCCTGGTTTTCCCTGGTGATGAATTTTTTCCCCCCACTTTAGATGAGCAAGTGAAAATCTATTTATTATTTTGGGTATTCACTTTGTTTTAAGGCACTAAATTTTGTAAATGTTGTCATTGAATATGTGCATGATTGTCGCCATATAGCTACAGCTGAATGGTAAATTGAAGAGGGGAAGGGGAGCTTATACAACTAATGATGGTGAGGAAGTAGAACAATATTATTTCTCATGAATCTCTGATTTTGGCATAGTCTGTTAATAGTGTGTTTCCTTGTTGGGATGGTGGTAGCAAGGAAAGGAATCTTTCATGGAGTAAGTTTATCTGATCAGTACAAAGGAAAGACAAAATTCTGCTTTGAGCTTGATTGATCAAAAGTAGCAGCGGGTCACTTTGATGTTCATGGATAATGCTTCTTCTGGCTTTTTAGCTTCTTCCAGGGGATAATGCCATCATTGAGGAACACAAGCGAGAGATAGTGGAAGCTAAGCAAATTGTCAGAAAACTTACAATGGTCGTCTTATCCTCTGAAAAGACTGAAGAAAAGGAGAAAGAAAAAGAAAAAGAGGAAGAGAAAACCGAAAAGGTGTGTTTGAACAGATTACTTTCCAATAAAATTATTTAAAATTATTTTAAACTAAACGTAATTGTTATGAAACGATTTTAAGTTTATTTGAAGCAGACAGGTACATACTACTTAAAGCTTTTGTCCTCTTTTAAATCCACTAAGTTCTTATTTTGTGTATTTTTGCTTTATTTTATGTTTTTTTATTACACAGTAGAAATACTAGGTTTTTTTCTCTGGCTGTGGATTACAGCTATTTGCTGCTTTGGAGTAAATATTAAGAAGGCTTTATGAATATACTCCTTTGTTGTTTTCTATCTTGCAGCCTCCTGATAATCAAAAGCTTGGTTTATTGGAAGCTTTATTGAAAATTGGTGATTGGCAGCATGCACAAAGTATTATGGATCAGATGCCTCCATTTTATGCTACTTCACACAAGCCTATTGCAATTGCCCTTTGCCAGCTTGTACATGTGACAATTGAACCTCTGTACCGCAGGTAAGGAGAAGAGTAGAATTCTGTTGCTGCACAGTGGAAAATAACTGTTTATGTATAAGTGTGAATTCACAAATAAGCCTAAGTATTGATACATTCCTAGAACTTTCACTTATGCCTCATGTGAAATGCTCTGCATCTTATTTTCCAGAGTTGGTGTACCTAAAGGAGCTAAAGGATCACCAATTTCTCCTTTGCCAAACAAGAGAGCACCAAAACAAGCAGACAGCTTTGAGGACTTGAGAAAGGAAGTGTTCAACATGCTTTGTTACCTTGGTCCTCATCTCTCCCATGATCCCATTTTATTTGCAAAAGTGGTGCGCCTTGGAAAAGCATTTATGAAAGAGGTTGGTATGATGGAACAGCTTGTCAAAACTTGAAAAACGATTCCTCTGTCAAAAAATGCTCTAGTCTTACTTGTGTATATATTCAAATACTGAAACATAAAAAATTTTCTTTTGCTAAGGACTAATTTGGAAGATCTGATTTTAGTTCTATTTTGTTATGCGTATTGATCTTGAAAATTACCACATTTATGAAAATTTAAGGCACTTTAGGTTTATAGCCAGGAATATTTAGTGGTAAGGTATTTTCTCATTATGATGTTCATCTTTTAAAACTTTATCTGTGTATGGATGTTCATTTAAAAAAAAAAAAAGGGTATATGATACTAATCTTTTTCAACTTCTTAAAATAGCAGCTCAGAGAAACTTTAGACTCAGTTTTTGAAAAATTTTTCATTATTAGTAAACAAACAAAAAAACCTCCACAATTGTAAAAATGGCTATTTTTGTTACTTAGCTCTTTTTTTAACTTGCAACTGAAAATTGGAGTGTTTTGTTGATGTAAGTGATACTAAGGGGAGATTTCAGTTCTATAACTTTTAAGAAAAAAGTATTGATTTCATCTACAAGTAACAAATATCAGAATGTTCAAAATTCACGTACCATCTGAGGGGATGCTTTCATGTTCAGTTGTACTTGATGATGCAGAGCTAAGAACACAAAGTTCTTGAGATTTCAGGTCGCTTTGTTTAACTTAACAGATTTTGGCAAGAGAGTTTGCTCATCAGGTTCCAAGACATGATGATGGGGTAACAGAATACACTAAATTTGGGTTCCAAGTAGTCTTTGTAATAAAACCATGCTGACTTAAATCATTTCCATCTTACCTCCTGCAAACATACAGAAGTATCCTGTTCTCAACATGTTCTCATCCAGAATAAGATCTGCTAATGGCTAATACTCTGGATCTATAGCACACTTATTTCTTGTTGGCCTGAGATAAGATTGACATTTGAGTTATGAGCTATGCAATGACTTTGCAGTTAGTTTGGAAATTATAATTTTGATGGAATAATTCATTTTACTGCCGTCAGTGGGCTATTAGGACTACTTTGTAATTAACTTGAAGTACTGAAGGTTTGCAAGAAAGCCTTTGTTTCTGTGCATATGTACAGTAGAATGGACGTTTCTTGGTTATAGAAATCTCTTGTGCAGTTTTACTATAAATATATGAATATAATAGTTTAATGTGTTTCTGACAAGAATAAGCAACATTTTAGCTGTTTGCTCTAGGTTGGAACTATGAAGAAATTCATCAGTGACAGAATGGTTAAGGTAACAGGGAAAGTTGTTTTAATGCACTGTTGCCATCAGCATGTTCTAGTCATGAAACTACATTTAACACACTGTAGAAATATTTATAACTGGAGGTGATTTGACTGTAAGTTAACCCATATACTAGTTTAAAATTAGACTACTAACAATGCACTGCAGCTTTCATGCTCAAGTGTACCTTTAAAATAATTGTGCACTTACTGATGTGATAGCTTAATATGCTTTTCATGGTGAGTGGAACAAGAGGAGAGAGAAAAGAAACTTGGTGAAGAACACAAGCTTAAGAGGGGAGTATTGTGAGAGAAAGATAGGGAGAAGAGTCTTTGGCTGTTGATAATTCGGTTGGAAGTCCTGGGGGTTTTTTAGGTAGAAGGTGAATGCTTAGGACATCTTTTTCCCTGCTCTCCAGTAAGAAATCCAGTATTTCAAATATAATAAGTTTGCTTTATATTATAGTTATTAACTCCTTTTGAACAAAAGTGTACGAAGTCGTTCTCTATATAACCAATGTGCTTCATCTGGGCTTTGAATTCCTGCTCAAAAATATTGCAGTGTTGACATACCTGGAAAACTAAACATCTACTAGCCATGTGGCTCTTGAATTTTATGCTTTTGCTGAGGTAGCCTTGTTCTGAAACTAACTTATGATACAATTGCTACAATTAATGTGATTGTCTTTGTTACAGTTTCAGTCTGATGGAAGCAAACAAGAAGATAAAGAGAAAATGGTAAGTTTATTTTGGAGGAAGGTGATTTTTATGTGATATTGTCATTGAGACCAAATGTTTAATAACCTTCCAACTCTTCTTTCTCTGTAGAGTTTTGTGCTTTAAAAAATACATGTTGGTGGTTTTTTTTTTTTGTAATAGTATTTTGAAAGTTTTCAGATTTATTGAATGATGAAAATTGGTCACAATGAAACCCAAATGTCTAGTTGAGATGTATTTTGTACAAACAAATGGTGTGGTGTTTTGTGTGTGGGTTGGTGGGTTTTTTTTGTTTTTTGTTTTTTTGTTTTTTTTTTTAAAATCAGCAAGCAAGTTTTTTCAATATGAAATTTGTGCAGTTTTTCATTATTATTTTCTTTATTAATTATTTTCGTTTGTCACTAGTGAGGATTTCCTGACTTCCTAAATGATTGCAGAGAACATTAATCTCTTTGGGTTTAGGGTTTTTTTTTTTTTTTTTTTTTTCTTGATTTGGCTCCTATGATTTTTCGAACATAGCTCAGTGGGAGTTTAAGGAAGAGCAAGGATAGAATACTGAGAACACAGAAACTGGTACTGTGCCTTGAACATGCATAACACCTTCAACTTTTAATGTGGAATTGTGAAAATGGAAGTAGTGGCAAGGAATACACCTTAGTACATTGAAAGCAGTTGCCAAAATCTTGTGTTTTCCTTGTTGCACTTAGCAAGTCAACAGTATATCCATTTTTTCAGTTATTTGTGATTTGAAAATCTGAGTGCAACTTGCTGAAGACTTTTATCAGGTTTGCTGTCAAGTCTTACATGGGCAAATAAAATATTGGCAGTATATATGGTCCATAAGTTAAGGTCATAAAATTTATGATGGGAGATATTTAAGTCCTTGTTAGATTTGTTTATTTTTAGTTTAGTTTAGGAAGCCTTACTCTTGTGGAAAAATTGTATTTTGAGTCTACTAAAATATGCAGTGTGTGCACATCTGCCTAGCATTGCGTCTAATGTACTTACTTGATGGTTACCTTGAGTTTTTGTTTTTGTCTCAGGAGATACTGTTCAGCTGTTTGTTGAGTATTACCGATCAAGTCTTACTTCCATCTCTTTCTCTGATGGACTGCAATGCGTGCATGTCTGAAGAGTTATGGGGAATGTTCAAAACTTTTCCATACCAGTATCGGTGAGCAGAATAATTTGTTTCCGTTCTTTGGAAGTGTTGTTTTGCATTGTCAGTGCTAAACATAATTTTTCTTTATGATCTTTCAAGGTACCGTCTGTATGGACAATGGAAGAACGATACATACAATAGTCACCCACTTCTAGTGAAAGTTAAAGCACAAACCATAGACAGAGCCAAATATATAATGAAGTAAGTTGTCTAAATTCATAAGTAGTTATCAGCTGTGATACAATGTATTGCATGTCACCAACTAAAAAAAAAACCAACTTGAAAAATACATTCCCTTTGTAATGACTCAGTAATTACACTGATAATTTTTGTTCATGAAGTGTTTAATGTATCATGATTAAAAACTGTCAAATAAGTAGGGATACGGACAAATTTGTTGCAAAGAAGGATATTTAATCAATGAAAAATGTCCCATGAAATTATTTAAAGCCTTTTCTATGGGTACACTGTTTTTTGATAAATTGCTTTGCTTATGGAAATGTCAGAGTTCAACATATTTTCTCTAGGTATGGAGACTCTTTAAAAAGAGAGGTTTGAAAGTGGGACAGTAAATTGAATTGAGTGGAATGATTCATTCTCAAGTGGACTCAAAACTATTTCAGATTTACCTCACATTTAACATCTGATATCATTGTCAGATTTGGCTTCTCTGTTGTTACCAAATGCAGATGCTATGGCTTGTAATGTGAATAAGGAATTTTCTATATAGGCAAGACAGAATAATTGTTCCTGGGTAAAAGACTTTGGACTTGCAGCTGTGAAAGCTAGAAACGATTATTTTGATTCTCCTGTCACTTGCCACATAGCTATCACAGACGACAGATCCCTTCTATACAGTGGATTTCAATTGTACAGATGGACCACAGTGCTGTCATTTGTTGATATTGCTAAGTGCAAGATTTACTTCTGTGTGTCTACTTCAGGTTTCATGTTAAGCTCGGTAGGAAATCTTCAAGGAATGCTGTGCAAGTGTAGAACAATGAAATGAGTATTGTTTTTCAATGAACAGAATGCAACAAATGCAAAATGACTGATCTGTGGCTAAATGAAACTTGCAGGAGAGATTAGTGTCACATGTTACTTTTGTGGTACAGGTCTCGCTGACAGCTTCCAAATGCAAAGCACTCAAAGTTGAAACTAGAATACGGTCCACAGTAGTAGAGGGACAACTGGTTTGTTTGTATTGGCTGCTTGTTATAGAATAATACATTTCAGGTTCCCAGAGGAATAACATCTCTATGCTTAGATTTCTTAAACTAATGTGCTAGCAAGAACTTAATCTCTGACTAATAAAGATGTTTCTTCACTGGAACTAACCTGTTGCTTTAGTGTTTGTTTAGTTTGTATGTTGCAATAAAATGTTTTCTTTTACAGGCGTTTAACTAAGGAAAATGTGAAACCCTCTGGAAGACAAATTGGGAAGCTCAGCCACAGCAATCCTACAATTTTGTTTGATTATGTATGTAGTTACATGCAATTGAACACCATTTATTCCTAAAAATAGATATTAAAGTATAGGAAGGGACCTACTGTCTTAGTGAGAGGGCAATTCTAACTTCATTATTTCTTACTTTTGGTGCAAATTTTAAAGTATGGTTATTTGCTTGTAGTGCACAGGTCTCAGTTATTAAATATGACAGTAGCTCTTGAATAACCATAGCTGCACAGAAAATTACATCCACTTATAAGAATTAAGTATTTAATTTGAGACAGCTGAGGTGGGTCTTGGAGGTACAGGGATGGGCTGATTGGGTCATGCAGAACACAATTCAAGTTAGGTTGCTCTGGGCAGTTGCATCTTCACCACATCACATATACATCAAGTTCATTTAGAAGAAAACAAAGCTTTGAAGTCTGACATACTCGTACAAAGTCTTTTATTACTGCATATAGTAACAGAAACTCTTACTGCTAAGGTTTAAGATTCTTAAGAAATCTTAGGAGAAAAGCTCAGGGAAATGTTTTCACGGTTTTCTGATAATTGAGAAGAAGAAGATTTGTTTTTACTAACTAGAGATGTGTTTCACTGAATCTCATTAATTTATCTAGTACCTTAATTTATCTAGTACATTAATTTATCTAGTACCTTAGAGATCTATTTTGAAAGTGGTTTAGGACTTTCTGAAAAATTAATTTCAAAGGATGTTTTGTTTAGATTTTGATGGCATTGTCTTCAGGTGTTTGATTTATCATGTGAAAAATAAGGAATGCTGGTCTTGTTCAGCTGAATATCTTTTGTAACTTTCAGATTTTATCACAAATTCAAAAATATGATAACTTAATAACTCCAGTGGTTGATTCACTGAAATACCTCACTTCGCTGAATTATGATGTCTTGGCATGTATCCTTTTCTGTAAATCAGTAAATCTAGTTACTCATAAAATTACAGTTGTAGCCAGATTAAAATTGTTGTCTGTGTATAAATGTCTTCTAATGTTGTCTGGTTTTGTTACTTTTTGCACACTCAGTGGGTTACAGAACCTTCTTCTATTTATTCTTTCAACAGTATGAAAATGATACTTTATTTTTAAGGGTTTTTTTACTACTTTCACTCTGTTCTTGAAGGCATAGTGGCCCTGTAAATAGTGGAGTAAATACTGTTTTTTGAGTTTCTTCCATTATTTTTTTTAAATCCATAGCTGTTTTAGTGGTTCCTTTTCTTGTAATTGCATATCACGTTGATAAATCACAAATATGCATCTGGGAGAACAGGTCTGTTAAACTTTATTTTACAAATTGAGGAAAAGTATTCTCTTTAACCTCACTGAAGACTGTATAATTGAAGCTCTGGCCAACCCTGAGAAGGAGAGAATGAAGCATGATGACACCACAATCTCAAGCTGGCTGCAGAGTTAGTATTCTTGTTTTATTTATTACATTAATGTTTAAAGTACTTCGTGCTCCTTATGACTTACCATACTATTGATCATTATGATCAATATTGCACTTGAATCTACCAGCTAATTTTTTAAACTAAATGATGAGCTGGCAAGCTTAATCAAAAGGAATATATTTTTTCTTTGTATTACAAAAATACAGATGTTGCTAAAATTCCACATGTACTTTGCTAATGCTTATTTAATGATTCGTATCTCGTGAGGTGCAGTCATAGCTGTTTCTCTTTGCTGTAGGCCTGGCTAGTTTTTGTGGTGCAGTTTTCCGAAAATACCCAATTGAACTTGCTGGTCTACTTCAATATGTCGCCAACCAACTGAAAGCTGGGAAAAGGTAAGTTTTACACAACTGGTCTTTATATACTCAATTTTTATGATGTATTATTTGGGTGTTTACTGATTTATGGGTGTTTGATGTAGTAGTTTACTCTAGCAGAGGTAAAACTACATTCATAATACCAGGAAGATTAAGAAATTTAAATAGTAGAAAGAATAATATCCTCTTCAGCACATTATTTTTCCTCTAAATATATAGCTATGACATACTGGTTTTGAAGTACTGATTTCTCATCTGTAACTTACTTTAATACAGTTTTTCTAACAACTAACCAGACAGGGTAAAAACCTTGCTGGTCAGCAATATTGTGATAAAAATGATTGTATGTTATTTAAAAAATAAGTGTCCATGTTATAAAAGAGCATGACTGTTACATTTTTAGGATTCTTTTTCCTCATAATGTCTTTTCTGCAGGGATGGCTCTTAACATTTTCTGTTATATTAAATACCTTGTTCAGTTTATTTAATGGTGGTTAAATTGCTTCTTGGTATATTATTGTTAATAACTCAAACCCCCCTAAATTAAGCAAGGTTTGCAACTTGAGTCTTCAGTTTCCTTTTGTCCTTCAGTTTTCATCATTTGGTATTATTGTTTCATTTACTTATTTAATTTTAATGTGTTACTCTTATGACATAGGTGAGTAAAAGCTTTTTCCTATTATGAATCCCCATATGCTTACTGAAAGACTGCTTACCCATGGACATAATGCAGCACATTACATGAGGATATCTATGTTGAGAAATCTAGTGTTTTCCATTCCCTGCAATGTAGACGTTCAGTCTTATGTGCTCCCATATCCCTAATTTGTTTTGTATTCTGATGATGGTACAATCACATTGAGCTTCAGAGGAAGGGTAAGTAATGTTTCTTGTCTTTCCCCAGAATTAAGTATTAAGACTTGAAGTATTTTGGAAAAAAAAGTTATTTTTAATACTCATTTTAGTGTTTGGGACCATAGAAATGAAATGGATATACCACTACAACCAATTCCATGGGAGTGGAGTATTGGAGTATTTGAATTGGACTGTATGCTAGTATTGTGTAGTTCCTAGACAAAAAACATACCTATGATTGGAACAGCAAACAAAAACATAAACAATATAAGTAATTTAAATATAAAACTTTATTTTGGAGAGCATGGATCAATACTTTTTATAAGTAGGTTGCACAAATTTCAGAAGTTGCTGGAAAATATTGCTGATTTGAGCGAGCATGGTGCAATCGATTATACTTGTGAGAAATCATTGCCCTTACAGAATTCAGAGCAGGAAGTAAAGCCTGGTCCCTGGACGGGATAGTTATTGGAGTGTTTCATAGGTTCTGTGCGTTAAGTAAAAAAAAAAAAAGTTTTCCCTGTTGCAAATAGCCTTCCAGACTGATTTTGCCATTTAATTTCTGAGGCTGTGTACTATTCTAGACATTTTTAATATCATTTGAAATATTCCTTGTTCGTGAAATAACTGCATAGGTACAGTATGAACCATGTAAAACAAAAGGGAGCAATAAACTTTGGGTAATTTGTTGATACTTTAAAGTTAATAGCAAAACACTTGCTATTATTTTCAGAAACAATGAAATTGTTCTGAAGGGGTTCTCAAATCCCAGCTGTTGAATGCCTGCATTGCTTTCAAGTACTAACTTTTCGTTGCAGTGAAGATATATCCTTGTGCACTCAGCGTAGTAGATTCTTCTTCAAAAATAATGTTGTTTTAATGTGCATCATATCATTGCTTTCTACTGTGTATTTAATGTGATAGCTTCCATTTTGTGAACAGATTTTCTTATTTTTACTCCACCTTTGTTTTCTGTGCAGCTTTGATTTGCTTATTTTGAAAGAGGTAGTACAGAAAATGGCAGGGATAGAAATTACAGAAGAAATGACAATGGAACAGTTGGAAGCCATGACTGGTGGAGAACAACTAAAAGCTGAGGTGCGTTTGTATTTAATTTAATTAATGATAGAAGGAGTGCTTCAAAAGACTGAGCTCTGGCAGCATAGCAGAGAAGGGTGTTACTGTTTTCATCGGAGCTTCCCACTTGGTTGAGTTTACAAGCCTTGCAGACAGCAGCCGAGGCAATGTATAGATGAGCCTTAATTGTTGTGCTTCACAGCATCTGGATAGTCCTGCTGTTACAGACCTGCTCTGGGGGTAGCAGCTCCCTATTGAGTGGTGTAACATTGTAAACCATTTTAACAGCTAAAATTGTTATAACCTTGGTGTCAAATGCCTAGTTGAGTCTGACCTAGACTAAGCTCTCCAGGGAGCTTAACTGCTATAGTAAAATCTAAAATCTGAAATTTCTGTGTTGAACAAAGAGACTTTGAGTAGATCACAACCAACCTAGGTCTAAAATGCAGTGTTGTGATGCCTGAGCTGAAATGTCACTCTTTTACTGTGTAAAAAGACTAGTTAGTAGCATGCTAGACTAGTTAGTAGCATGCTAGTTAGTCTCTGATTCTTATATACATACACTGCAATACAAGATTCAGAGTTTTATTGGTGGACAGGAAACTGTATTGATGTTACTGCATTGCTAATTCTGCAGTAAGAAACACACACATGGTTTCCATTTGTGATGCATTATTTCCAAACTTGGGTAACTTTTTCTGTGCTATGCAGGGTGGATACTTTGGCCAAATCAGGAATACAAAAAAGTCTTCTCAGAGATTGAAAGATGCATTATTGGACCACGATCTTGCCCTTCCACTGTGCCTGCTTATGGCTCAACAAAGAAATGGTGTGATCTTTCAAGAAGGAGGGGAAAAACATCTGAAGCTGGTGGGAAAATTGTATGATCAGGCAAGTAAAAAAACCATTTGTGTTTGTAAGATCCCCTCCTTCCTTTGGTAGCTTCTAGCATATCAGCACAATGTGTAAGAATTTTCAAAATTAGTTGCAGTGATCTCATTATTAAAATATATGGGTGTATTAAATACATATTGTTGACAAGTGACTTGAATGAAAGATTAAAACATCTTCTGTCATAAAAAGTTAAGTTCTTATTTCTTAGGTTGGCTGTTATGTTTTTCTTACTTTGTTAGAAGTACTTCTTACTTTGTTCTTTTTTTTTAAAGTAGCTGCCTGATTTCTTAGGAACTAGTTTCATTTCATTCTGGTAGAACAGAATGCTGTTGCAGTTCTGGCTTTTGCAGGGCTCTCATCTTGCTTACAGTTGAGTCCACATTAAGTGACAGAATGTTGTGGTGTGGAAAATTTAGCATCTCTTACCTACCTCATGAGAAAATTCTTGCTGTGCTATGTGGTGTCAAGTTTTTCAAAACAGAAAAAAACTTTCAAACACCTTACTTTTCTTCAAAATAATACCATTTACCATTTTTTTTTCACCTGTAGTGCCATGACACCTTGGTACAATTTGGTGGGTTTTTAGCATCCAATCTAAGCACAGAGGATTACATTAAGCGAGTGCCTTCTATTGATGTTCTCTGTAATGAGTTTCATACACCTCATGATGCTGCATTTTTCCTTTCAAGACCCATGTATGCTCACCATATTTCAGTAAGTACAACTCTTCTGTTTACCTGCTGTTAGTGCTGCTCTATCACACGTTAACAATATCTGTGTTAGGTTCGTGCTAAAGTTCAAGTTTGCTAAATGAAACCTGCAGAAGCTTTATGAGTAGAGGTAGAAAGGGAAGGTGCACACTTTCAGGTGTTCTAGGTGGATTTTTGTTGGGAGGGAAATGTTGCAGCTGCCAAAAGGTGTGGTATCTTAGGAAGTGTCAGGAATACATTTGCCCCTGCATCTAAAATGTTAAATATTGACAGCAGTTTTTACTTGGTGTACTATGTGTTACTGAAACAACAGGTAGCTGCATCAGTAAAGAAAGATAAATCCATCCAATGTGGGAGAATACTAAGAGTTCTGTGTGGTATTTTCTTTCATGTACATAAATGACATTTTACATGTGTAAATGGTGTATATAGAAAGGTTTTTGAGAAGTTAAATTATATTATTTGTGTAAAAAGATTACAAATGTTTTTCATTTTTCATTTTTTATCTGCAGTCGAAGTATGATGAACTAAAAAAAGCTGAGAAGGGAAATAAACAGCAGCACAAAGTTCACAAATACATTACATCATGTGAGCTGGTGATGGCTCCTGTTCATGATGCTGTGATTTCCCTGCACCTTCCCAAGGTCTGGGATGACATCAGTCCTCAGTTTTATGCTACATTCTGGTCTTTGACTATGTATGACCTTGCTGTTCCACATAGCAGCTATGACAGAGAAGTCAATAAACTTAAAGTCCAGATGAAAGCCATAGATGACAATCAGGAAATGGTAAGTTTATGTAGCTTAATGGTTCAGTTGAAACTTTCTAACCTTAAAATACATTTTTTGTTGTTGTTGTGAAATGAAGTCATTTAGATGTGGGAGGTTTTGTCACCTGATCGATCCATTCTGATTTATCACGTTCACATAATTTGGATTGACTCTTGTCAATCTTGTGTTAAAAGTACCAGTGACTTCACTAAATAAAAATTACTGAAACATCTGTTTCAGAAGGCCATCTTCAACATGTATCTGTGGTTTAGCTGTTCACTTCAGTCAGCCAGTTTTCATAAAAAAAAAAATAAATAAAAAAAAAATCAGTTGATTACTAGAGCAAAATATTATTTAGGGAAACAAAGCTTTTCAAGTTTTCTTTAGTGTTATCAGGAGTTTAATTGCTTTATTAGTTTAATTGCTTTTTAGTAAGTATTAGCATAATACTAAGTGAGTTATATTTAACATTTTCTAGCCTCCAAATAAAAAGAAAAAAGAAAAAGAACGTTGCACAGCTCTTCAAGACAAGCTCCTTGAAGAGGAGAAGAAGCAGTTGGAGCATGTGCAGAGGGTTCTACAGAGACTGAAATTAGAGAAGGATAACTGGCTTCTGGCAAGTAAGTGTGCGTAGGGGAAACACTCTGGATGTTTTGTAGTCATCGCTGTCTGCAGAACTAGAAGTTCAGCTTGCATTAACACTTGATGTTGACTTTCAAATTTGATCTCTCTGTATGTTGAGGTCTGTTAGCAAGTTAAACTTTTAATGGAAAATGCAGTGTGTCTTTGCTGCAAGTGCCAAGTAGTTGGTTTTCAGGAACATGTTTTGTTTCTTGCAATGCCAAGACCTTTTAGACATTGCGCTAATTTAAAAAATAAAGAAGAGATTGACCAATTCAGTGGGAAGTAGCAATTGCACTTATTTGCTACAGTTCGAATGCTGCTAAGTTAGGATAATTTCTACATTGCAAAAAATAGGCATGCAGACTCTCAATGAGTAGTTTCGAGCTCTGATTACGAGAAATATGCCAGTATTTGGGTGATAACATAAGCCCTATTCCAGTGACAAGGTAAGTATTGTGCCAGCTTAACAGCATCACAAAATGAAACAGCATGCAAATGTTTCATATAGCAGATATGCAGGAGGCAGAACAAACTTTGACAAAGCCTCTGTCATGTTTCATATTGATTGTCAACTCTGCTAATGTGGTTAATCTGAAATGTTTTTCTCTGGAAGAACTTTTTGGTTTGTAACTGAAATAGTTGTTCATCTGTCGCAAGGAACCTAGCATAATCCAGTGGAAAAGTGTTTTATTGTCAGACTCATGTAAGATGCACCCAACTGGTTTAATAAAAAATCATTGACTGTTAAATCAAGAAAGGTTATTCCCTGTAAGTATTTAATGTACTGGTATGGACAGCTAATTAGCAACATGTAATTACTAGTTAAAAAAATTACCTGAGTTTATCAGTCAGCTATAGATCAAGTTTAATTCGTCTGCTTAAGGAAGCAGCCAAAAGCATGTGGAAAACTATGTTCTGTATATAAATGTACTCTTAATACAGGCATTTGTGGGGTGTGGGGAATACCTTATTGTTGGCTCTTGTGTGCTCAGGCTTCAGCTGCCAGAAGTTTTCTAGCTTTGCATGTGGAGACAGCCTGATGCTTTTTTTTCCGCAATTTCCCCATTGGAAGAAATTACCTGTAATTTTGCTGTCTGAGGAAATTCAACAGCACAGCAACTCTAGTAGTAGTTTTGTGGGTTGTTTTTTTTTTTTAATGCTGTGTAGATAGATTGATTTTACCATTAAGAGTAGGTTAATTTTGAGTAAGTAAATTGGTAGTTTTAACAGTTGGAAACTAGCTGTTCTGACTGGCTGCTTACTTGATTTGCTTTTATACTTTTGAAGTAAAAATTAGCGCTTGATTGTTCTATAAGCAGTGATTCTCTTGGTTTATTTTTTTTCTTAATATCAAAGGCTTGTTATGAACTTTGAGGGGTAGATACTAAAATTAAATAAAATCAACATAAAACTTTTACTTAAAAACCAGCAGTCCTTTCTTGAATAAGCTTTATTTTATGAGCATCACAGAATCAGAGCAATTCAGTCCAGGGTCTTATGTCTTGTGCCCTGCAGCCTGTGCAAGAATCGCAGTGCAAACCCACCAATTGTCCTCATAAGGATCATGACTGTTCTTCCTGTGAAGGCATCAATTTGCAATCTTCAGTTCTGTGCTTTCAGCCATATGTTTATTTTCTTCCTTATTCTGCTGTATGTCCCTCCTAGCTCATTTTTATGCTTCTTGTGAACTGAGCAAGAGCTACCATGGGACCAGTTTGGTTATGTGTTAGGTTGTTGTGTTGGCCAACCAGTGGCTGAACAGAACAGGTAACTGTTGAGCGTACAGTGCTATCTTCTACTCAGTGCTAGAATGAAACTTTCACAGAAGGTGTGTGTATTGGGGTGATGGTTCACTGAATGCTGTTCCTCTATTTAAATTCTTACTCTGTTTCTAAGGAAACAGATCTGAAAACACTATCTAGAAAGGAGAAAACAGCAGCTGGAGAAGTTAACTGTATTTTTTTCTGAGCCAGGTTTTCGCCCTTTGCATAATAGAAGAATTTTCCCATAAGAAACAAAATTTGCTGCAACCAGCCTCCTACACTCCCCCAGTCTCAAACAGTTCAGCTTATTTTGACTTTTCCTGAGCAGTGTCAAAGATATGTCTGAATGGAGTACAAGCAGCCTGATGTACAAACTCAAGAATATGGATGTTTGATACTGAACTTGGGAAGAGAGTAGTTGAATGTTAACCCATTAACTAACCTTTCTTTCTTCCTTTTTTCTTTCAACTTCTTTGTTTTTGAAGAGTCTACCAAAAATGAAACTATCACAAAATTCTTGCAGTTATGTATATTTCCTCGATGCATTTTTTCGGCAATCGATGCAGTTTATTGTGCTCACTTTGTGGAACTGGTGCATCAGCAGAAAACACCCAACTTCTCCACGCTTCTTTGCTATGATAGAGTAAGTAGCTACAACTCTGTGTGTCTATACTTAATTACTGTTACGTGCATGCAAAATTAGTATCCCTTCTGCCTCCCAAAAGAATAAACAAAGTAATTACCTATGTTTAATTTGAGAATCAGTGACAATCAAAAGTTACCTTTTGTACTTCAGATTTTACAAACCAAGTTTTCCTAGAGCTTCAGGGCTTCATTTTCAAGAAATTCCAGTTTTGATTCATCCAAATGAGACTGAAGCAAAGTTATTAGCAGCCATAGGAGTTGCGTTCAGGTTTTGCAACCTTCTAGTGGTCTGCATTTGTACAGGCATCATCTAACACTCTTAATTTTAGCTGTGTGCCCTACTGCTGTGGTATCAGCTTTCCTATACTACTTACATAAGCAGCACCTTTAGGACTCTTCAGACCCTGGCAAATGGTACTCAAGGCAGTGGACTAGTTCATATCACGGCTGAGATGCGGGACGTGGGGAGTACCTCAGATTGCTGTAGCAGCCTGACTTTCTGGGTCAAACAAGGAAGCTGAAGGCATTTGTTCAGCCTGTTCTCACTGTTCATATAGCAGTTCTTTTTCTCCTGTAGAGGAAAAAGGTGGAGAATGTGGGTGAAAGCATCTTGCTGCATTCATTCAGCTCCAACAGTACCATCTGACTATTCAGGATGTCAGAACCATTCTGGCACTTACTGCTATAAGAAGTTTCATTATTAAGTTAGTGCATCAGCTGTACAGTTGTAACAGATTTAACTACGAGCTTTGATTAAAAGGATGTGTATGGGTCTGTATTGTAAACAATTATGGTGAAGATTGTTTTTATATGAATGTTAAACTAAGATGGTTTTGTTTCCTTTGAGATGAGACATTTGAAGTAGGTGTCTGTTTTGATTTTATAGGTCTAAAAGAGCATTCTAAGCCAAATAGTCACTCCATGTTCTAGGTGACAAAAGTAGGCAACTACGTGAGCCCAATGTGAATGAACCTGTGCATCAGCTTGGCTGATGTTAATTTGCAAACAAAATGGTTATGTGCCAATGAAAACACACTAAACTATAGAAAACTGTCAGTGCTTAGATTCTGGGCTAAGTGTGAAGGACTGGCAGTTGGGTAATCAAGTCATTTAAACAAATCGAGAATGTTTTGAGATCTGCTTTATATTTAGAAACCAACTTAATGGTGGTTTGGATGATAGAAATTAGAAATTCTTGTTGGTTCTTCTTCCTTTTGTAGTTCAGTAAAGTCACTGTAACTTTTTATTACTTCACAGGTTTTCTCTGATATTATATATACAGTTGCAAGTTGCACTGAAAATGAAGCTAGTAGATATGGCAGGTTTTTATGCTGTATGCTGGAGACTGTGACTAGATGGCATAGTGACAGAGTCATATATGAAAAGGTATGTGAAGTTATTAAAATGAGTTTGCTCATGAAACTATATAATGGGCACTTGTGTAATTCAGCCCAATAAAAAGGGATATAGTGAAATGGTTAGTTAGATTTAAGAACAGTGTGAATTTTTCTGATGGTGTAACCTTAGAATTGAGTTTGTAATTCATGTGGTTTAGTAGAAGTAGTTTTCTATGGTGTCAGAAAATACAGTGGCTGAAGTATTTTCTGATTTTCTCATTAACTCTTGCAAAATTATTGGTTTTGATCTTCCTGAAAAATATTTTTTTTCTTAGGAATGTGGCAACTATCCAGGCTTCCTAACTATATTACGGGCAACCGGATTTGATGGTGGAAATAAAGCTGATCAGTTGGATTATGAGAATTTTAGGCATGTGGTGCACAAATGGCACTATAAATTAACTAAGGTAAATAAAGGTGCTGAAAATGTAGGGTTTTGGAAGCTTTAGTGAAACTCAATTTCATTAGATCTAATTTGTGTTCTAGGCTTCTGTGCACTGCCTTGAAACTGGTGAATATACACATATCAGAAATATCCTGATTGTGCTGACCAAAATTCTTCCATGGTATCCAAAAGTGCTGAACCTGGGCCAAGCCTTGGAAAGAAGAGTACATAAGATATGTCAGGAAGAAAAAGAGAAGAGACCTGATCTATATGCATTGGCTATGGGGTAACAACACCTTACTTTAAGAAAGTGGTTAAAAGTGGATCATGAAAGACCTCTAAAGACTTGGAACTGTTACAGTCCTAACATTTGATTTTTATCTTATCACAGAAGATTTTGCCATCCTGCGTCTCAGGGCTGGCAGTGTGAATGAAACCTTTTTGTTTTGTGCTGGATGATCACTAATTTACTTTAAAAGACTGTAGTAAAACACTTAAGTAGTAAAAATTTCTACTCACGAGAGTGTAGCTTAATTTTAGGAAAATAGTATAGCAGCAAGTAGACGGGAAGGAATGTAAAATGAAGAAAGTCAAGGGCTATTTTGCAAGACTACTTAGATCTTGGAAATTTATATGGTACTAAAATGCTTAGTTATGTGCTATGCTTGTGTGATGAATGCAGAAACATCCACATACATGTGAGAGGCAATTCATGTTGCCCTGAGAGTTGTAAGTTTTTTCAGTAGACTGGTTCTGTGTGTTTGGCGTGCGTGTGTGTGTGTGGTGGTGGTGGTGGTGAAGGTGTGTCTGCTTCTGTCTAGTGTTTTTGTTTGGTGGTTGTTTTGGTTTTTTTCTTTTCTTTTGAGCTCATCAATGAAAGGAAGAAGGTATGTGTCAGCTGGGAAAAACTGTGTGATAAATAACAGATGAACTGTTAGATTAGATCCTCATTTAAAATTCAACCCATGTTTTGCTTTGTTTGTGCATATTTAACAATCTGTGCGACTTGCAGCTATTCTGGGCAGTTGAAAAGTAGGAAGCCTTTCATGATACCTGAAAATGAATTCCACCACAAAGACCCACCTGCCAGGAATGCTGTAGCTGCAACAGTACAAAATGGTCCAGGTGGTGCTGGGATGCCTACATCTCTCACAGTAAATACAGTTAGACTGGAAGAAGGCACTACCGAGGAGACTGGTAAACAAACCTGTTTATTAATTATTTATTTTTAGTAGAATTTTTCTGACATTACAGGCTACTGTTGCAAAATTTGGCTCATTAAACTGAAAAGACAAAATCTAAATCTGATGCTAAATAGGGTCAGTGTGTGTACTTTATTTTTAGTTGGGTCTGGGAGAGGGTGTTCCATGTTTAGTTACCTGTTGTAACTGTTAGCTACGCGTAATCTTCCATTAATATCCTTAGGTACTTGTTTTATTTTAACCAGTAGGATTTATATTAACTTGTTGAAAGAAAACTCTTCTCTTTTTTTAAGCAGATAAACTAAAGGAGAAATCCCAGGGTATGGTGAAAGTTATTAATAAAGCTGTGAACGCTACACCAAAGGTGACGACAAGCAACGGAAACAGTGCTTCTAATAGGTGGGGAAAACTACTATGTCATTCTCTATTTTCTTCCTTCCAAACCACAGAACTACACTTGAAACTGACCTGCTTTTTTATGTAGGGCTTCCACATATATTGCTTCCATTTCCTCAAAGTTTAATAAATAAGATCATTTCTTCCAAAATATAAAGCTATAATGGTCTGACACTGTTAAACACATTCAATTTTAGCTAAATAAAGATAAAACAAGTGAGACCTTTTGCTTGTTGCTGCTCTGATAAAGAGAAACCTGGAATCTGACTTCAGGAAACTGCTTCAGGACATTCTATCAAACAATCAGAAGTAAAACTTCTGTGAAAAAATTAGAGCTGGCTTTTTACACATGCTAATTGGCCTTTTTATTTTTGTGTAGCAAAATTATTAAAGAGAAGGATGATAAAGAAAAAAGTGGAAAGGAAAAAGATAAAGAAAAAAAAGAGAAGACTCCAGCTGCCACTCCAGAGATGAAGGCACTTGCGAAGGATGGGAAAGATAAACCAAAGGAAGAAAGGGCAAACAAAGATGACAAAGCAAGAGAGATCAAGGAGAAAACGCCAAAATCTGACAAAGAGAAGGAAAAAGTCAAGAAAGAAGAAAAAGCTTCAAAAGAAGAAAAATCGAAGACAGTTGTTACCATCGTTGAGTCAAAGTCGACTGCAGAAAAGGAGAGAGAGAAGGAGCCGTCGAGAGAAAGAGATGTAGCAAAGGAAATGAAATCCAAGGAAAATGCTAAAGGAGGAGAAAAGATGCCAGTAGCTGGGTCCTTGAAGTCACCTGTTCCCCGATCAGAAACATCAGAATCTGAAAGGGGTAAGTTCGCATGTTTAGTTTGTTGTCATCTAGAAAAATGAAAGGTATCACTGGAAAACTGAATGTCAAAAAACTGTAGACATGGTGAAAAAGAATTGCTACGTAACAACTAACATTGTGGCACTGGCTCTTAAATACAGTGCCTCAAGTAGGTGGTCAGGATTCTCCAAAAGATAAACCATACGAATGTGTGAACTTCACGTCTTTAGTGAGTGCTCATTTTCTTAAAGCCTGCCATGCTTTTTGTATAAGTCTAAATGGTCTTTTAATAAAATGCATTTATGTAGCTGTGGCCTTGCAAGTTTTGCAAAACCATTGAGTGTGCTCTGAGAGTTTAATAATAACCTTTACACTGAAAGAAAGCAGGGGGATGTGGAAGATGTAGGCCTTTGTGTCCTTAAGAAGGACACAGTAAGCTTCCTCAGTTCCTTCTTATGTTAAGGGTTAACAGATCCTTAAAGTTGATATTTTAATGTTTCATAATCTGAGACTGATGTTGAGTTTTATACTTGCACTGCTTAAGGGAAACCAAGTAAAGGGGAGTTGTAAGGCTTTTAATTGAGTTCAATGATTCAGGGCCTTTGTAGCAACTCTGAAATTCAGGTACAGAATATAAAGTGGAAGTCTGAAGTGAGAATAATTTGCAGCAGTTAGTTCACTTTACGTTTTTCCTGCAAACTTGGAAAGAGAGGGTCAAGACATGCTGGTAACTCCAGTTAGCTGAAAAAACCCAAAGTTTACACGATAGTAAAACTTTAATTCTAGCTTAAATTATTTTGGTACTTGAGAAAGCCTTATTAGATTATCCTCTTTAAAATATATTTTAACAATGGTATTGTTCTTTTCTTTTCTCAGAACAAAAACGCCGTAAAGTTGATACACATTCTTCTCCATCACATTCCTCAACAGTAAAGGTTAGTATAGCCTGAGGAAGGCAGCACCCATGTTAGGCTCACAAGTTTGGGATGCCAATGTTCGACTTCCTTCAAGTTTTGTGCCAAGTATACACTGGAGCCACTGGAGGTTTTATGTTGCATTAGAAAATGCATTCCTTTTCTTTGTTGACGGACTGTCTTTTTTTCTATAAAAATATTTTTACTTAACCAAAATAATGCTTCAAGGACCTAACAGAAATTTTGTAAATAGTGTTTGGAAATTGCAAGAGAATTTTTACACAGAAGTGCCTCATGGTTTTAAGCAGTCAGTTTTTTTGGAGTGCAATGGTAGCTACAAGCAAATGAGTCTTTGCAGCAGAGTGGAGCATATTTTTCTGCACTTCTATTGAAGAATCTATAGCACTGAAGATTCCTGGATGATACGGGATGTACGATACCTCTGAATTCATCAGGCTTCTTGATGATCATCATACCGATATGTGCCTTCTAAGGAGGATCCTTGAAAGGAGTTCCGTTTTAAAGTCTCCTTGGTGATCAGTTCTCCTGTAGTTGTGTATATTCTGTGCACATGAGCTTCTGTTGTACCTTCCCTTCGAGGTTTGTTTATTGCCAGTGGGTTCCCACCATGTTGAGCCCTGCGTTACGATAAAACCAGATGTGGCAACCAAGCCTACTACCCAGCAAAGAGAAACCCCAAGCATTCAAGCGCAGCACAAAACCATGGGCGTAGCCTACTTGAAGACTCAGGGTAGCCATTCCTTGCTCCATATTTATTTTATTTCTAAACCATCTATGTTCATGGAATCTTGAATTTGCAGTACGTTGAACGTTTGAAACTGTAAGTCACTAATACTTCATCAAGAGCACTGTGATGGATTATGTGGGCCTTTAAACTTCACCATCTTACCAACTTTAGAACAAGATTTTCCTTTTTCCTGAGTACATCTTTTCCTATTTAAGATTTACTTGAAAGATTAAGGTTAATTTTGGAGAACTCAAATAGCTTTTACTGTTTTTGAGGGAGCAGGTGATAGTGATAACGTCTCAAAATGACAAAGTTTTTCTTGCCTGTTTTTTGTAAAGGGCGATGTAAAGTCATTCTAGAGTGTCTTTTACCGTATTTAACTGAAAGTGGAGAAGATACAGATTTAAAAACATTTTAAACCTATTTCACCTGTGGTTCAGCTGTATTTAAAGTTAAGGGTTTTTTCTTTATATTTTGTCTTGGCAGGAGAGTGGGTTTTTTCACTGTTCTATGAAGAATTAGATATAAAGACATTTTGTAGTTTACTTAATTGGGTGTAGAGAATAGATACGACTGTCTTTTTTTTTTTTTTTTTTTCTCCTTTCTTTAAAAAAAAATATTTCCATTCCTAGCTTTATTCCGTGTACATTATTAACATAAGATTTATTCCAGAAGGAGTAGCTGGTTTTTGTTTCAAGAGTACGTCCATGCTTCCCAAAATTCCTCTGGTTTCTGAAAACTATTCCAGCTTACGTGTCATCTCCATTCATTTTCTACAGGACAACATCAACGAACTCAAGGACTCTTCAGCAAAGGTTTGAATCTTTTAGACACCAACAAAGTTTACTTTCATGTTTTCATCCATGTTTTAAGTTCAGAGAATTTGACTTTTGTTCTTGTGACGAAGCCCATCAGAAAATCAAATTCTATTGCTGTAAATGATAGTGTAGTGATGAAGGGATTTTTTTCAGTTTTTCAGAACCTCTGTACAGGAGAGAGGGACAGTTATGTGGAAGCAGCATATTGCATATTACCAGAATTTTCCATACTGTCGATATTTTAAGGAGACTTCGTGGGTCAGTATGTTTTCTGATCCTCTCTATAGTAATATAAGTTTAAGCCAGTTAAAATAGTTCTTAGAATAGTTATCTTTTTTTAATGCAAATTAAAAAATAGCCACTAAAATATTTTAGACTTATCTCTGGAATATTAGTACTTTTCCCCGTATTACTATTGGATTCCTGTTATAATGCTATGGTACTGTATTTCTAAGCATCACAGACAACCTTTTTATGAATTTGCTTCCTGTGAATGCACTTCAAATTCAGTATTTTATGACAATCTGTGCTAAAAAATGCTTTCAAGAGTCCTTAGAAACCTAGAGCACCAAGTTGGAGAGGATCATCTGATCTGATCCGTCTTGACAAAAGCACAGTCTAGATGTGATGGTCCACCACCCTGTCCAGCTGAATCTTGGAAGTGTCCAATGTTAACCACTTCTCTGGGGAGATGATTCCAATGCCTGATTGTGTCTCTTGTGAAAAATTTTCTTTTCGTATCCATTTGGAATCTTCTCAGGAGTAAATTGTACGTAATACCCCTCATCTTGTCAATATGACTTCTTGTAAAAAGGGCGTCTCCATCTTCTTTGTAGCCATCCTTTAAATACTGGAACATGGTGATAAAGATTTCCCTAAGGCTTTTTTTTTTTTTTTTTTTTTTGTCTTGGCTTTTACTCATATGGCAGCCTTCCCAGTCCTTTTGATTCCCCTTGTGGCCCTTCTCTGGACCCTCTCCAGCCTGGCCGCATCTTTCTGTACAGCAGAGACCAAAACTGAGCACAGGATTGCAGGTGTGGCCTGACAGGCACTAAGTAGGGTGAGATAAGTGTTGAATGACGCTTTAGAATATTGTATTTTAGATGGATTCTGCAGCTATTCAGTTGCTTTTTTTTAAAACTCAACCACTTGCACAGTACAGTCACAAATACCGTAAACTTGCTGATAAAGTATGTGGCTAATAGAAAACGGACCAGATCTTCTAAAGTTGCTTTTAAGATTTTTGATTACACATCAGTATCCATGTGTAACTAAATAGCACAAATGTTTATCACTTGGAAAATGGTGACCATTGGGACTTTCTGAATAACTTAGGAGTTTATCTGGGGTAACTTACATACACTTAATTTAAAAATGCGTAGTGGATTATCACTTCTTATTCTATATTTACAGTGCTGTTTTACTTGTAGCTCTTTTTTTTATACAAAGTGTTTAGAACACTTCATGTTTTACTTCAAAATAGCTCTAATTTTACAGTGGGCACTTGCTGATGTTTTTATTTTTAATTGAATCTTTCCAGTTCCTACCATACCATCTTATAGGGAGAGTATATAGAAAACATCCACAGTTGATGAAATAATGTCTATACATTGAATCCATATATTTTCAAAAACTATAAATCATTGTCATCTTATCTTGTATATTTAAGTTTTTTTAAATTAGGAAGTTATATTTGTCTTGAGCTCACATCTGTCTGACATGTATATGGTGTCTATATAATCCTGCTTTTCCCTACCTTATTGTGTTAGTCAACTTTGAACTGGTTAAGTGAAACTTCTCTCAAGTTTTCATTGGTTAAACTAAATTTTTATGTAAAACTATGATACCTATTAACACATTGTGATAATCAAGCAGACAGTGGAGCTATTTAATTCCATGATTAACAGGCTTTTCCAGTCAATTTGAAAAGCTGAATTTTAGAACTAGCTGTAATATGTTTGCATAGACTTAGCTGGACGTGTACCGTAGCTGTGTGACTTTCTCATGGATTTATTGTTAAATTCTTGGGGAGAGTCCAACCCTTTCCTTCCTTTTTTTAAATGCTCTTTCTATTTTTTCCAACTTAATGAACTAATTTTTATTCTTCAGTGCCATTCTAACAGACTTAAGGCACTTCCTAATGAAGTTCTGTATATGTGGTGTAGGGCCACTAAGTGCTTTGCTTTACTGCCGTGTACTGGCTTAGGGAAAGAATGGGATTCAGAAGCCTGTGAGAATTGTGAATTGAGCTTCAACTGAAAGTTAGGAGTCTAGTGCTGCTTTATGCTTACAGGCTTTCTTTATTCCTGACTTACCCTAGTTTCTGGCGGCAGACCATTGAAATATCGATTTATGTTGTACATCATAAAATAAATGGTGCCAGACTTGAGTTAGGTCTGTATTTATTCTTGCTTTGGCCTTTGCCCAAGTTTATATAACAGGTAACAATGCCCAAAATTTTATGTGATTTCAGTTAGTAGCATTTCTGGAAGCACATTGGTAAAGCGTGATGAGCTAAATCCAGCCTTTTCTTGTAAACGGGGGTGCGAAGGATCTAGTTTTCCAATCTCTGCATTGGGATGGTAAAAGAGGGTGGCATGTGTTGTGAATAACAATGTGAACTTAAGAAATGGATTAGGAGAAGACAGAGCTATATGTTTGCTTTCCCACATGAAAAATGTCTCTGGGAGACAACTGAATGGAGCTGCATAGAAAAAAGACTTATTTGCAAGTAACTGTTAAAAGTTTACAGCAAAAAAGGGAGCAAAGATAAATTTACTTGTGGAATGGTAATGTGGGAACTAGAACAAGAAAAGACAAATCAGGGAAAAGAACAGAAAGAAAAGTATCTTGTGAAAGGAGTATTGAAAGTTCAGACTCTGGCATAGGAGGATGATAAAAATCCAGCTAGGCAGTAAAAGGAAGAGAGATCTAACATTGTCAGTGTGACTATTAACACAGGACCAGTAACATCAAGTTTTGGTAAGTTAAACTTTTACTGGAACTGGAGAAGGGCAGGATTAATTAAAAGAATAAAATTATTTGAAATAATATTTCAGTTGGTTCAAGTGATTTCTAGATTGTTCTAAACTAATCTTCCACTTTCTTTATTGTCCTTTAAGTAAGATGTACCTCTAAAAAGAAATACAAACAACACTTTAATTAAGAGATTGTGAATTTCCCCCCCCCCCCTCTGAAATGGAACTGGTTCCTTAAGGAACTGAGGGGAAGATTAAAGTGTACTGGCTTAAATCTGTGTGTTGCTGTAACTGAAATATATAAAACACGATGGAAAGATGTTTTTAAATTAAAATGTGCTCTTACTGGTATTTTATGAAAAATATTTCCTAGAAAATTCAAACTAAATAACTATTTAAATAGATGTTAGTAGCTGTATTGTCACTATTTGTATAAGTGTGCTACCTTAATATATATACGCAGTAGCGTTTAAACTTTATCAAGTGTTACGCTTGACGTTACTATGACTTATTTTCTATTCTCCCATGTGACCTTAGTTTATATTGAAAATATTCAGCTTTGCAAAACTAGTGTGTTTTACAAAACTTAGCAAAATTGGTTAGAAGACAGTGGAATATCAATCTAGAACACATTACACAGAAAACCCAAGTATTTTTCTATGTTCAGCTGCTTTTATTATTTGAAGCTTAGGCTTAAGGTGGAGTTTTGTATTGCTAGATGAAAAAATGTTATTCAAAGTATCAGCTTAAATACTTTGTTGATTAACATTATTGTTCAGAATTAATTAGAACCGGTTCAAAAAGCTGATTCCATTCCAGGCAAGATTGCAAGTGTTAAGTCAGTCCAGGAATCTGGATATCCTTTATCAATAATGCTGCTGTCTGATTTGTTTTGATGTCTCAAACAATATCAGTGAAAAGCTTTGTATATTTAATGTGTTTCAATTAAGAGAAAATGTTCTTGAATTTCCAGTGTTAAGAAAACAAAGCTATAGGTTAAATTATAGATGACAAATTTGAAAGTGTCTTAACTTGTTTTTTGGCTGGTAATGTATTAATGTTTTATTTCACACTTAAAGCTAGATCTGTTATGTTAGAGTAAGATTTTTATTTACACATCTAGAAATACGTATTAATACTTGGTGATATTGCCTTAATTTGACAGCACTACATTAACCACACTACTCCAACACTGTCCAAGAGTAAGGAGAGAGAAGTGGAGAAGAAAGATTTGGACAAGTCAAGGGAAAGATCCAGAGAGAGAGAGAAGAAAGATGAAAAGGAGAGGAAAGATCGAAAAAGGGTTGGTGAAATTTTTATGGATTAGTTTAGAAAGTTGGTTTGTACTTGGAAGGCTTTCCGTTCGGAGTCCTTGCAGTAATAAGTGGTTGTACAGCCTGTCCAAGCAGGAGTCATCTGTATCGGGGTGGTTTTTGTTCTCTTATTCAAAAGTCGGTTTACAATAATATATTCAAAAATTTCCCCTTCAAAGCCCATCTCAGGAAACTTTACACAAGGTTTAGTAACTCAGTTACATTCTAAGTATTCAAAAATTAGTTCTCCAAAATAACATTATAAGTGGCGATACTTCAGGAGTATGTTTTCATCTGCTAACATCTGCATCATTGTATTTGGTGCCAGGATCATTCAAACAGTGACCGAGAGGTACCACAGGATTCAACTAAACGACGCAAAGAGGAAAATGGGACAAGTACGTATTTTATTTTGTGCATGTAGGTTAGGGTTTTACTTGTTGTGAATTACAACTTTCTGTTGTGTTTTTAGCTGGTTCTTCAAAGCATAGTAAGAGTGAAAGTCCTTCTGATTCCCCTCGCTTAAATGAAAAGGAGAAGGAGAAGAACAAATCAAAATCTTCAGGAAAAGAGAAAGGTGATTCAATTAAAGCAGAAAAGATGGAGAAGAGCTCCTCTGGTAGCAAAAAGGTAAAACAAACAAATCTCATGTTGTTAATTTGATTTTTTTGTTGTTGTTGACAGACAAGCTGATTCTTTTTATTGCTGCTTTATGGCCTAAATTTAAAAAGATACTGTGAATATATAACACTTCTGGAAATCCTAGTTTTTTGTGGCTCTAAATATTTCAACAGTCGCTCCTGGCAGGATAAATTGGCGTAGTTCATTTTTGCAGTAGCCAGGAAAGTTCAGAAATAATACTTTAGGTTTTAGTTAATCTAGAATATTTGCAGACTGATTTAGTGAGCAAATATTTGAAAGCAGCATTAATTTACATATAAACTAGTCTGCTTATATTCAGATTTTCAAGTGCATGTATTAGCACAGTTTTCTTTTGTGAAAACAGGGTGTCAAATTTGTAAAATACCAAACAGTAGCTCCCAATTGTTGTAACTCTTTAGTGATAGTGGATATTGTAGAACTGTAAGACAAAGTTAGAATTATTTTAGAAACAATAGAAGATGATTACTGTAATTCTGATTTTTATTTTTAGCTGTGGTCAGTTGTAACTTTAAATATGTATAATCCCCCTAATCAAACTGTACAGTGTGTACTATAATAAACCATTTCCTGTATGTGTATTTTCTAAAGGAATCGAGGCATGATAAAGAAAAAACTGAGAAGAAAGAAAAACGAGACAGCACTGGAGGGAAAGAAGAAAAGAAACAATATCCTTGTACATGTTAACATTTCAGAAATGCACAAAATGAGCTTCCTTTTATTATATGTAGTAGAATATATTTATTTTCCTTAACGTTGAATCTACTCATAAATCCTCAGACAAGCACAGATAATGAAAATCGTTCCAGTCAAGGTAAAAATTTTTGTGATTTACTCTGTTTGACTTCATCTTCTGTGGCTCCTTTTAATTGGTAAAGGGTGTCCAAACAAACCAGCCTGAATGTGAAAAAGCTGGAGTTAGCCAGAGTGAGGTGTAGAGACTTTTGGTTGTTCGGGGTAATGCCTTGGGGGTGGTTGGTTGTTTGGGTTTTTTAATTTTATCCCAGGGAGAAAACTTTCCCCATCATCAGCATAGAGAATGTATAGATGCTGGAATTATTTTGCACCACCTCACCTCCCTCCAAAGGGAAAGGTGAGGTTGGGGGGTCAGCATTGTTTGGTCTAATTGCGTGCTTGGCACTTTTTTCAAGAAAGGTTGCCACACAGAACCAAAGGTGAGTCCATGTGATCCTAACAGTCATGAGTCTTGATAATCTACGTGTTAACGAAGAATACCTTGCCTAATATGTTGAAAACTCAATTTTTGTATCCTCTTTGTTTTCTCTTTAACAAAAGCACTAGCTTTTAAACCATGTTGCTATATACTGTAGTTAGTCAATCCGTTATATCTGCTTAATCTTTTATCTGATCACATTTGAGGAGGAAGAAGCCAAAGGAAAACTTCCGCATGGAGACATTGAATGTTTGCAGAAAGCAGAACTTCAGAGTGTTTTAAATAACCCATATTTGGATGGAAGCTTTTAGAAAAATTAATTGTTATTTGAGGCTGACAGTATTCTGATTTTTTTAAGACCTTATTCAAATATGTGGAGATTTAAATACATAAGTATACATAGTTTTAGGAATATGAGGGTGGTTTTTTTTTCTCCTCTGTAGCAGTTTTAAGAGTCTTGCAATGTTTATTTTTCAGTTACTTCTAGATCACTGCTAGTATTCAACAAATATGAAAAGATGTGGCTTCTCACTCTCTGTTCACAAATTGTCTAGGTGTTTTTTAATTCTTTTGTTCTCTATTTAGAATTGATGAATTGTCTCTGCAAAATCTGTAGATTCTTTGAGCCCACAAAGTAGACACAAGCAGAAATGAAGCAGAAACAGTGTTTTATTGTAACACATTTTCCATGATTTGACATGATTGGTTTTTGTAGAGTGATACTGTTCTGAATACTGAACCAACGGTCTTGAGAGGTCCCTTCCAACTTCATTGGTTTTGAATTTCCTTTATATCGGTATCGTGTTTGAGAAAGATCATAATTTATGACAAAACTTACTGGAGAGACTTATTGGCTGTGCACTCCTAAATTAGCATTGTGCCTTGTAGCAGTTCTCCTTGCTTTAGGTGTCAAAGAGAGACCATGATGTAGTCCCAAGTTCTGTTTGCCTTTAGCTCAAACAACAGATACCATATCTGAAGGTGTAAATGCTTTGCTGTTGGGAATTCCTTCCAAGAGGCCGAAGGATTATAGGGTGGTTTATGTAACACTTAACAGAGGAGTGTTTTGATGAGGGTCCAACAAAACAAACAAACCCCACAAAATTTGAATTCTAAAATGTTCTGATCATCCAGAAAGATCTGATAACAATCCCCACACCTGGGTTATATCCTCAAAGAGTGAAGGTGTCACTATTGGAAAAAGGGTCTCTCATTTGGTGATATTTATTGCTCATTCAGCCACTGAAGCTGAGGGCAAATGTGTGGAGTTGTGGGGAACAAAGCTCATGCTGATACCGTCTGCTCTTTGGAGGGTAAAAATATAAGAGTTCTGGTTATTGCTTCTTAGAACTATTTATTTTTATTTTATCTTCCTGAAATACCAGAAGATGCTTCTACGAATAGCTTCCAAACTGGAAATTCTGAGTGAGCACTCTTTGGAAAGAACTTAATGGAATTTTTTTGACTCTTTGTCCTTCATAGCCATTTTTGTCTTAATTATTGTGGATGGGTCCCAGGGTTTCTTACCGTTTCTCTAAAAGTTACTTTGGGGGGAAAAAAGGCAATCTTGGTAGATGAAGTTAAGTGTCTGTATTATTGACCAGCAATTCAATGTAAAGTGAAGATTGTCATCAATCAAAAAAGCACAACTGTTTTTTATGACTGCATCACAATTTAAGTAACATGCGCTTAGGTAAATGTCAGTTGCAGTCAAATTCGCATCCAGCAATGTAATGGACCAGACTGGAGCATCTGGCCTAGAATACTGGCAACGCCCTATTGAAGTATGGGAGAATGCTTTGTATACCCACACAGTTGTGGAATCTAATCCTGTGTTCCTGCTTGTTACATCTTTTATAACATTCTTCCTAATATATAATGTCTGACTGCAATTATTTTTTTTTTTTTTCCTAATGTAGTGATAGGAACATTTTGAGGGAGTTATACCCCTCAAAGAGCTTTTGCTACCACAAGTGACTACTTGTTTCTTGTTTGTATCTTTAATTAGTGTTTCACTACTTATGCTCACATTAATATAGTTCTTGCTGTGGATTAAATTAGATTTAGGGAATGAATGAATGATAAAAATAGTTTTATTTTCCCCCTCATTCTTTAAATTGTAAATGGAATAAAATGCCAAGTTGAGATCAGTATTCATTTGAACAACATCTAATTCCAGTTATGTGTGCCTTCATTACAGGTGAAATTGAAATGGAAAGATATCCATCTGTGACCAGAAATGTATTTTCCAGAGTATAGATTGCACAGAAATTTGTGAATGAAGAGGACCCATCTGCATCTCCTTAAATTATTCAGTTCTCTGCTTTATTTCCCCATGCTGAGGATTTAATTGTTGAGTTGTACATTACTGTATTTTAACTTGTTGCTTAGTTTCTTACACATTTATTTTCAGTACCTGGCTGAAAGTGTTACCTATTCCATATTTTAGCACAATGTGCTGCAAACAAACAGTTGCCATAGTGCAAATGAGGTTTCATGTGTACAGAGTTCCACTTTAGGTTGTCAAATACTGCCTGAGTTTAGTAATTCTTTCAATCTGAAATGCATTCTTTTAGATGTTTGAAAACCACAAATAAACAGTTATCGAACCTTTTTGGATTTACCTCATTTAAACTCAGCTTTTATTTATTACTTGGCCTGTTTTTAATATCGGTGACTAAAAAAAGAAGTCAGGTGGGAGCACTGTTTTCATGCAATGCTTAGGGATTATTTGTATATTGTGTACAATGTTGACTTGTTTAAAGAAACAAAGAATGAACCCTGTCTCTTCCATCCCAGCTGAAACCTGTGCTCAGTTGTCCCTTGCCACACATTTTGTTTGTCATGTTGTTTTTAGATTGATTGGAAATGCTCTCTTCAAAACTGAAATAAAATAAGTTTCAATTACAGCTACAGGAGCTTTGTATTGCTGAACTTTAGTCTGAAAAGTTTCACAATGACATTTTTAAAAAAAAAAAATAAAATTTTTTTATCTGCTGAATTCTACCAGTGTAACCTTTTTTCTAAATAAACAATAGTTTTCTCAATGGGTCGTAAATCATTCTCTGTGTGGTCGCTTTATTGCTTTACATATAGTTATGACAACTTGATATTAGTTGGGATTGGGGGAGGGCAATTTCCGCCGCTGCCTGCGAGCTCTCAGTCCCTGCTCGTGGATGGGCTGCAAAGGGGTGATTATGCCATGTGGCACCTGCTGTGCTGTGACAGATGTGTTAGCGCTTTGCCAGTGGCTTTGAGACACTTGGGGATTGCCGCCTTGCATTCAGTCAAGTTTACGTAGTTCTCGAGGCACTTGTCCCTCATCCAAAGCTCATTAAAACCACTGGCACTCTTTCTGTTTCCAAATTTAGCCAAATTGGACTGATGAAGAGTGCTCTGAAAATGTCTTAGATTGGTTTGACCACTTTAGTTTAATGCCTGACAAAAAAGGGACTCTGCCTTGCTTCTGACGTTGCATTGTAGGTCCTGTGAGTGAAGCAACTGTCTCAGCTATTCAGCTGGGTAGGAAGCTTTCAGGTCTGGAAGACTTTACATCACATTCATGGCTACTTTCCACCCTACTGCCCCTGAAGGTGTGGATTTCATTCAGTAAAAATTATCAACATTTAAACTATGAACTGTGGGTTGTGAAAGAAAACCCATTTGTTCTTTAAAGAGGGGGGAATTCTGGTGTTTTGCCTGGAGACTTTCTTCGCTGTTTAGTAATGACAAAAGTGTGATTGGAAGCTGAGTTTTTTTGGCCTGGGTGCAGCAGTTTGAACACCCAATTATTAGGTGTTCCCGAAAAAGCAGAGGCTGCTGTTCCATCCAGGTTCTTGTTCAGCTTTGGAGATGGTACATTTCTTACGCTCTTTCTCTATAGCCAGTTCTCCCTCCAAGGACTGCAGGACTGATGCAAACTTTTGAGTGCTTTTGCTCCTTTGGTTGCCCAGAGCCCTGTGAGACAGCCAGTTATCCATAGACTCCAGCTAAGCCTGCCCTTGCTTCTGCATCTGCTGGTGTGGAAGAAGTGCCCTGGAGAGAAAACATCTTTTGGTGCTGTTCACATATCAAATCAGTTGAGTTGTAATATCAGGCTGCACTCAGTAGTTCCTCTTCAGCCTTTGTGTTTACTGTATCTTCTGCCTCCTTTTAAAATTCAGCTTCTCCTCCATTTGGTAAGGATCTGCATTCGTATCAGAATTGATGCAATATAACTGTGTTGTGGGAAGCGTTTCACAACAATAAGACTGAAATATTAGCAGAAGTGTAAAACCTTACGGCCTTGGTCCTTATGCAGCTTCAGGAAATCGTGAGTAGAAGTAATAAGAGCTGTCACAGCTGCTGCCTGAAGGCTGGAGTCAAGTTTTCCTTTATTCTTACAAGGCACATCAAATACAAAGCTAATAATAGTCCTTTTAATTTGAATGATTGTTTTTAAAGATGAAGTCATGCAAGTCAATAAGCAGTTTCTTGGAGGTGTGGAATGTAGATAGTTTGAAATACGTAATTCTTGTGAAGTGGTGGTAACAAAGACTGAGATTTCTTGTAGGTACAACTTCTCCCAGGACTGGAATGTCTTCTAGTCTTGGTAATACTGTAATTAATCATTATGTAAAGAAGTGTGTTCTCATTTTTTTTTTTTTTTTATGATCCCTTACAGGAAAGGATGCTCATGGTTTTTGAGGCTGCACTTTCAGATTGACAAGTAGAAGATTGATTCCACCTGTGGGGCTGCTGCGGTTTGTATCGTTCCCATAGACGTGCCATACTGGTCTCTGTTGGCTGAATTCTGCGTACCTCTGCTAAGCACTTCGGTTGTAGCAGCAATGATTCCCATAAATGCTTTCTGTTGGCCATGTCTTCCCAGAAAGAGGTTCATTAATGCTTATTAGTGAAATTGATACAAATCAAGTTTACGTGGGGAGACCAGTCCCTATTGAACAGGCTTGGGAAATGGGATTTGCTCATGGGAGGTGTATAAAATACAGCTGTGTCAAAGCAAACAAATTTTTAATGATCGGTCTAAAAAACATGCTTAATAGATTTAAATGTTCAATATTCTGTTTATGTGGATTTTTAAAATAAAAGTACGCAATGAAATAAGGGTGACATTAAAAACTTACACCTTATTTTAAATGATAAGTTAGTTGCTCTATGCTGTGTTCAAACCCCACTGTTTTACTGTTTATGGAGTGTTGACACCTGTATGGATTTTTCCTGTCCTGTGTTCCTTGTCCAGAAAAATCATACATGAGAAGCTTGAGTTTAAGGCTCTATAGAGGAACTATCTTTGGGGGCAAACAGGAGTCTGTACATCAGCAGAAGATCAAGCTGCAGCAGGCAGTGTGGTTTGGCTTAAGAGCTGGTGTTTGGTTAGAATTTGCCTGTAATGACTATTTTAAATTAGCAATATGTGTGAGGTACATTCTATGATAAACTGATAGTGAGTCTAATGATGTTGAACCTAATAAGACATCATCAAGAATTAGCTGGTTTAACTGTTGCTTAAAACAACTGATGGCTCACAAAATATGTGACAAACTATGGGGAAAAATTATGCTGACAACACAAAGACCTCTTAAATATCTGTAATATAGCAGTCTTCTCCTTTGAGAATTTTGTTTCTCTGTTTTAAAATAAAATGTGTAATGTGCCCTTGTCTGTGCCTGAAGCAATGAGCCTGGTGTTCTCAGAGGTGATAGGGATCTGAGCCATTGCCATGCCCAAGTGTGTGATGCTGTCAACACCAAAGTAGATGATGGGATGGAGAGGAGATGGAGCAGGTGTCTGCTTAAAATTACAGCCTTGTAAAGAGTTGTAACTTGACAGATTTTTAATTGCAGAATGTGATCTTGGCCTACAGGTACTGCCTGCAAAGGAAATTAAATTGTTTCTTTCTCAGGAGTGTTTGGAAATACATTTTTTGCATCAGTTTAACACTAACAAAAGCAAACCTATAGCTAATAGAACATTTGCTGACTATAATGATAACCCTAACCTTTGTATCAAGTATTAGTGCTATTAAATGCAGTGGCTTTATGTGCCTTATAAAAATATTATAGGGTTTTGGTTTGGTGTGGTTGTTATTTTTTTTAAAATATAGTCCAGAGAAAGGGAACGTGAACCAGAATTTGAGCATCCCTGGTGCTCTGTTAAGGTCAGTTTGTGTCTTTGGTGATCTGGGACAGAGAGGTGTTGTCTTGGTGGCTGTATTTGAAAGTACTGAATATTAAGAAATTGTAGCGCTTATAGACTTGATCAGAAAACTCTTCTGATTATCTTTGTCCTTATTAATTAGAGATTATTTCTGAAAGAAATGGAGAAGATCAGAAACCCTTATCCCGCAGTGCAAGGAAGACACAGGCAAATTGAGAAGGGTATCAGGTAAGAGTCACCCAGCTAATTAGAGGTGAAGAGGAATTATGGAAAAGGAGAGTAGCCAAGCTAAATACTCAGGCACTTTTAATTAACTCATTAGCACAGTCTGAAATGAAATACCTCCATCAAAGTCACACTCATCCTTGAGATTTGCTGGAGTGTGAATGAGATGAGGCTTTGGCCCTGCTGCTGGTATGGCAAGTGCAGAGACAGACCAGCAGCCATCAGTAGGAAATGACCAAACTTTGGGAAAGTACGTGCTGTAGCTAGGATAACTCAGACGTGCTCTGCAACATCCTGATTTTTTGAGGAGCCACAGGAACCATTTCTTGCCACGTTCATGCTTATGGGAAGTTTTTTTTTTTCCCCCAAGTAAACTGGCTTTTCTTCCCTGCATGGGTCTGCAAGGAGTCAGCTGCATGGATGGAGAAATCAGTGAGGGTTTAGGGGTGTTTGGAGGTGGGAGCTGTGCGTAGAGCAGGGTGGTGGGTGAGGGAGGGAGGGAAGCCAGAGAGTCTGAGTGGAAACGGGAGGGTCAGTTAGTCCCAGAGGGCTGGGGGAAAGAAGGAAAGAAGGGGACTGTGTTTCAAGAGCTGGCCAGGTTGCAAGGCTGCGAGCACCACTGGCATGGTCATCAATCCTATCAACTATATTTCAGAGGGTGGTGGGGCAGAATAGACAGGGCTGGGCTGTTGGGAGAGCAGCCCCTGCAGTGTACCCTGCCGAGCTCCCAAGCCCGTGGCCCCGGGGAAAACCTGGTACAAAGCACCCATTAATTAAGCCTTGTCTGATGTGATATCCTAATTCTGCTGTGTAATCTGCAGCATCTGTGATAGGTCACAGCTTCAGCTATTTTGTAATAAACTATTTTCCCTGAATATGGCAAACTTCCCTTGTTTAAAGGGCAGGGGAATATTAAGTAAATACCATTTATATTTATTTGCCTTAGATCAAACTGTGGCTCTTACATTAATTTTGTAGGATTTTTGGTAATTAGCCTGCTCAGCCTGTATTTGGAATTCAAATCCAATATTTGTTGAAAAGCTTCGAGTGATATTAAAATCTGCTTCCCGAGCACACAGCAAACACCTCTCCTTCAGAAAATGCCAGCCCTGCACTGAAAGCTGTTGCAGCAGCACGGGTGGGCAAGAGCTGCTCAAGTGGAGATGGGTTAAATGAGAGCAAACCCAGGGTGCAGCGAGCTCGCAGGGGTGGCCTGGCTGGGAGCTGCTCTTTCTGTGGGGTCTTGGGGCTTTTTGCACTGGGCACGTGTGCTGGGTTCTGGCTGGGGACACCTGGGCTGCCTGAGCCGAGCTCCTGGCTCCGCGCTGGGCAGGCACAGCGGCCACGGCTGGGGCTGGGGGGTGGGCTGGGGGAAGCAGCGTGGCTGGCCGCTACATGTCAGTGTTGCTCCGAACAACAGAGGGCTGCGTCCTGCAGCGAAAGCCTCTGTGCTTCAATAGAGGTTTTCTTGTGCTCGAGGGAGGCCTTTCGAACTCGGCACCCGCAGGCTCCTGGCTAACAGGCCCCGCCTGCTGGGCTCTCAGCGGCCCAAGGGGCCACGGGAGGAGCTGCCTGCTCCCGGCCCCCCGGCCCGTGGCTTTCTGGCATTATTCCCCTTTCCTCGCTGGTTTCTGTGCTCTACTCTGTCTCTGCAGGGGGATCAAACCCTCTGTCCTTGTTCCACCCCAGCCCCTACTTGTGGCCTTCACCCCCAACCCTCCTGCAGCAGCTCCCGGGCCTGGGCACAGACACCGCTGCTGCTCTGCCTCTCAGCCTGCAGTGAGGCTTTTATAGTCCTTTAATCAATTTATTGTGTTACATCGTACATTTCCTTACTCGTTACAGCATATCAAGCATCTGCCATGCGCTCATTAATTGGTCAATTACTTTATTTATACGCTAAACGTTATCTAAAGCACCAGTCATTACCAGCATCAAGGCTGTGGTTTGTGTTGTGCATTTTTATAGGCTTTTTGTGCCTTGCCCTCTCCTTGTAATCAGGGCCAGGGGTGCTTGCAAGGACCTTGTTAACCCTTCGTGGACCAGTCACCAGCTCAGCCCCATTCCTTGGCCCTGCACACCCTGTGGTGTCCATGCAGCCAGTTCTCTAATCTCATGCCATGTTTCCCAGCCCTTCCTCAGACCTCTCTCCCTTTGGCTTTAGCTTGTTTTCTCCTGCCTTCAGCTCCTCACTGCTTCTTTAACACTGCTTAAAACAAGAATAAGGAAGACCTGAAGCCACAAAAAAATTGACAATGGGAGACTCCCCTGTAGCTGTCTGCGAGGGCAGGCCAAGTGCCTCCACTCAGCCTGATTTTGTTCCTCATCTGTTACAATAAATTGGCTTAAGTTCACCTTTAGGTGTCAGTTCTGCCTGCTTCCTTGGAGATGTCAGCTGCCTCTTCACCACCTGGAAATGAAGCTTTGGCTCCACTCTCCCCCTAGCCCTGTGCTCCATAGCTCTCATGGTGCCTTCCCTGCACATTTTGCCCCCTCCTGCTCTTCTGATTAATGGTTGCTGCAGAGTGAAATGCCATCATAAATAATTTAAGGCTAACACTTCAATGTTATAAACTGCAATACTTGGGGTGTGTTTGTGTATGGTCTCATTATCATAAAATCGCCTGGTTGGAAAAGACCTTTGAGATCATGGAGTCCAACCATACCTGTCCCATACTAAACCGTGTCCCTAATAAACTTGTCTCCTGGGCTTTTAAATCCCTCCTTTGGTGTCAGCCCGTGGAGGCGCTGCCACCTAGTACATCAGTCTGCCTGTGCCAGGGTGTCCAGCAAACCCAGCAATCCAGGTGCTTCCAGCGAGGTTTGTCAACTACACTAAACAGCAGCTACATGTGGGAAGCCCGGGAGCTGGGAAGGGGGAACAAGGTTCTGCTGTTGTGCCAGCTGTAAGGCATGTATGGCAGCTCCTTTCCTCCGGCTCCTCTCTAGGTACTGGCACAGTGTCCGGCTGCTTCTTGCCTCGCGGGGTGGCTGCTGTTGCTGACACCTCAGGGGAGCTGGAAAGCACTTTTGTGGATGCTGTTGCAGTGCTGCTGCTGTGTTGCAAACCAGCCTCAGTAATTCGTCTGCTGATGACTGATGCAATGAAAAAAACAAGTGACCACAGCTCCAGAGCAGGACTGGGGCCTTGAAGGTGAGAGGATTTTAGCCAAACTTGCCTCTCCATAGGGTACCACGCAGAAGGGGGCTCCTGCTATGGTGATGTTAGCTTGTTGGCTGGGTGAGATGTGGCAGCAGCTGCCCAACCCCGCTGGCATTAGTCCATGCTGTGATGCCAGCCTGGGCTTTTTCTGCAGTCACGGTGCCATGGGGGGCACCAGGCGCAGCTCCACAGCTGGAGTGCGGCCACTGATGCTGTGGGCACTGTCCTTCATGATACCAATTTTACATGCATTGTGTTCTGAGTTAATAGGACTTTGAAATTTATAATATCCATGAAAATATTATCTCTGTACTTGAATTCTTTAGTTTAATTGAATAGAGCTATCATTATCATGAGCTTGTTTATTATGTATTGCTGCCTGCAAAATAAAGTCAATTTTCCAGACTGAGATGATGAATATGAGGACCAAATAAATTTTGTAATTTAATTTTAATAACTATGCTGACTTATTTTAATGGTTATAAATAATAATGTTTTTTAAAGGAAAAAATATTGCAGTGCTTTACACAAAGCCCTGTAAAGAAAACCATGCCATAATAATACAGTGGGGATTGTGTTACAGCTTATTATTTATTTTGTTGTCAGTTGTACTCTTTGCTGTGAGGAGGACCTGCTGTTGGTTTGGGGTTTTTAGGTCTGAACTTGAACACCACTGAAGTCTTTTTGCTCCCATTGATAGCTCTGGAAATTG
Source organism: Neomorphus geoffroyi (assembly GCA_033558235.1). Taxonomy (NCBI): domain Eukaryota; kingdom Metazoa; phylum Chordata; class Aves; order Cuculiformes; family Neomorphidae; genus Neomorphus; species Neomorphus geoffroyi. The sequence continues at coordinate 5,691,889 of JAUMJM010000045.1, read as the reverse complement.
GATGAATTACCCTGTATTTTTTTTTTTTTATTATTCACCCCCAGAAGTCTAGAGGCAAAGTCACTTTGAGATGTGCTAGAGCACTGTGTTCTAGGGCTGTTGCAACAGTGCTGCTGCCTTTGCTGCAGTCTATGTTGCACATTCCCAGTTTAGGCCCAACATGACCTATCTTTGCAGCCCGAGGATGCTCCAGGGTCCTACTGGCCCCTATCCAGGCCAGGACAGCAGGACCTGCACCTTTACCTCACTCTCGTGGCTGTGGCCCTGTGTGGGGTCCCCCGCACCATCCCAGCTGGACTCTTCCAGCTTGATGGGTGCAGCTGTGCTGCTTCATCCCAGTCCTAATTGCCTCGTTTGGCCCAATGTGTCTTTATTAGCAACCCTTACCATTGTTTTGTTAGGATCTGGTGCCTGGTGTGACCCTGGCAGGGCAGCACCACAGCGGCTGCTCAAGCAGGGCCAGGTGTGGGCACTTTGTCTCCTTTCAGCATTGGCTGCCTCAGGGCCAAAGTGCAGAAGACACATGTCCTGGCCCTGCGCGGAGCCCAGCACGGCACTCTTCTCATCTCTAGAACAACCTGAAACATTCAGCCTTGGCGGATTATCTAGGGTCAAATAATTGCTCTTTATTGCTCTTACTTGACCTTTGCTTATTCCCAAGCTTATTTTCCTGTTGCTAACATGCAGGTGGGTTCAGCCCCTGTGTCCCCTTCCATGCTACCCTCACATACAAGCACCAGAGGCTGATGGCAGATCCGCAGGGAGGGGGGCCAGGCTCAGGACCCCAAGGCTGGCACCCACCCCCAGGCACCAGATGCTGACCTGGGAAAGGTGCCAGTGTGATCCTCATGCACATTTTCCATGCAGCCATAGGCACCACCGCAGGGGCACTCCCCACAGCTCCTCTGGTTGGGTCTCAGGGAGCATTTTGGCCAGCAGGAAACAGAGTGGTCGATCAGGTCCCATGCCCACCTCCTCCTCCGCAGCACTACCTCCCTAGGACCTTTGCTGTAGGATTTTTCTTTTTCAGGGAGTGATTTTGACATCCCCATCCACCTGAGTGAAGCCTTGTGCAGCTCTGGCTCAGCCCCCAGCAGGCACTGAGTGCTCACCCAGGAGCATCACCCGTGGTGGCCCTGGAAAGAGCCCAGTGGGAGCTGGTTCCTGCTGGGGACCACCAAGCTGGTTGGGCCAGGCATGTCTCCAGAGGGACTGCCCCTGCTGGGGTGTGATTTGCGTACCCACTGTCTGTTTAATGCCAGGATTGCTCCTGTGGTTCATAGTTTGTGGTGAGCTGGAAAAAACAAACTACAGATGAGGTAAACTGAATAAATTCGAGTCGGGATTACCTGCGATGCTGAATGAAGTACCAAAACACAAACATACATTTCCCAGCAGCATCCTTGTTTCAGTGTTGTGGGTGAAGCATCGGTAGCATCTCCAGAGTCCAAGGCACCATCCAGCCCCAAACTAAAAATCTGTGGGGCATCCCAAACAGAGAGAGAGACAGGCATGCCTGGCCAAAGGGACATCAGTAGGCAGGGACTCTGCCTCTTCGAGTGAAAAGATCAGCGAGCTCTTTAATTTTTTTTTTTCTTTACAGTTTTATTTACAAAATGTATTAAAACTCTTTGTACAACACCTCATTAAAATGAGGCTCAGTAATTGATGCTCACACATGCAGTTTATGCTTTTACAGCCATTAGTTTGCTTGGCAATTTTTCTGCTCACTGAAGTGCAGTTTCAACGACCAAAAATAGGAACTTAAATTACAAAAAAACAAAAGGAGAGGAAAATAAAAAAGAGAAGAAAAAGGAAAAAAACCCCAAATCCCCCAAAGCAAAACGAATGAAAAAAATATACTGAAACAAATCATCATGAGACTACTGCCAAACTTCCGATAGCTTGAAGTTGGTAGCCGGAATTGGTAAGCACTCAACACGGTTTGTTTTAGTTTTACATGCAAGTTTAAAAAATATTGAACCATTTACCAAACTCCCTTCACTGGTGTGAAGCCTCCACTCTTAAAAATTGATTTGATAAACATACATCTTTTATACAGCTTTTAAGAAAAGTATTTGTTTTAAATACAACTCATAACTGCACAGCTTTAGCTCGCCCTTGCTGGGGATGTGGTCGCGTTCAGAAGTTGAAAAAAAAAAATCACAGTTTCATGAAAAGGAAATGAAAACAGAACAACAATTTTTTTTCAATATCTTGTTAAAAACTTGAACAATAAATTATTCTCCTATGAGCTTTTAAAATGATTTTATATTACATTTTGTGGGAAAACTTATTTTTAACAAGGCTTTCCCCATGTAATCTTTTTCCTTTTTTTGTCTGTTTAAATTCTATTAAAAGTTCAAATCTATCATCAGCAAACTAAACGCCTAAAGGTCAGACTGGTTTAAATGAGTTTCTTTTTCATTGTATGTTACTGATGAAATAAAACTCTATAGTAAACTACAGAAAATACATATTGTCGATTAGAGGTAATTAGTATGCAGATATTCCACTGAACATTTCCCATGTGATTGACAATATGTTTAAAGGTTTTTTTTTGTCTTTTGCTTTTTTTTTTTTTCTTTTTAAAGATGAAGTTAAGTAGTTTCCAGGCAGAGGTTCAAGGCTGAAACGCTGCTGCTGCTGTCTAAGACGTTGAATGTGAGTAATAGCGATCCCCTACCTGTAGCAGCATCGGCTGGAGCGCGGGGTCCTCTTTTCAGAGAGGGCAAGGACAGGAGCATCCTCTCACCAGTAGCCATGAAACAGGAGTTGGCAGGAGCTGATATAATATAACAGTACTAGCAGGAGTCATGTTAGATCACTTAGTATTACTCTGGAACTGCAGCTCTAATTTGAATTACTATCCTCTTTCCTTACTTCTGCTCTAAAATGACCATTACCAAGAAGCATTAGCTGAGCACAGTGCTGGTAGTGAGAGAACTGGGGTGAAGCGGAAGCAGGCCTGGGAAAAACTAACCTGCGCTTCTCTTGCTTCATTGCTTGATATTAATCAGTGAATTAAAATGCAAATGCACAGCAAGAAAAGAGATATATGGTCTGAACCTAAACAGCAAGTAGCTTTTCTTTTTTTTTTAAAAGCCACCCAGTGTCATGGTAATAAAGCACCTGTGGGTATGCCTGATGATAGAAAAAAAACCAAAAGGAACGCTAGATTTTCTGCCTGCACTTTAACTACCTTGTGAGAAATTAATTTACTGATCTGGAAGCAAGACATGCAGTTCCACAAATTACTTTCTTTTGCATTTACAGATTCACAGTCATTGACCTTAACTGGTTTTAATGCACAGATTCTTTTCTTCAGGTGTTACACCTTTTACTGCTATACAGAATTGCTCAAATTAGCTGGAGAGTTTAAAGTGGCTCAGAAAAAAAAATAAATCACACCACTGGTAAGTAAATATTGAAACATCTTGACATCAGCTCATACAAGCAGTGACAGGCCAGTCCGTGTTCGCACGCAGCAGATTTCTGAGGCTTTGTGTCAGGAGGAGTTTCATAATTTGATACGATTGGGGTGGCTGATGAAACCGGCTGCGGTTTGCTTTCAGGACACAAGTTCAGTTACTGTGCAGTGGTATCAAAAATGGCTTTTGTTGCACTGATTTTTTTACACATACTAATATCTTGTTACCAGTCCTTTCTTTTTCTCTTTTCTCTTTTTCTCCTTTTCTCTTCTCTTTTCTCTTCTCTTGACATTTCTCTTTTCTTCACTCTCCTCTTCTCTTTTCCTTTTCTTTTTCTTTTCTTTTTTCTTTTTTTTCCTTTTGTTCTTTCCTTTCCTTTTTTCTTTTCTTCTTTCCTTTTACTTTTATGTTTTCTTTCTCTTCTTTCGAGCAAAGCAAGAATATTTCGGTGATGGTTTGCATTGTTGTGAGTCTCAGAGTCTTCCATAAGGCACTGAAGGAAAAAATATCAGTTTTTCCTATTAAAAGTACATTGCACCATCATCAATGCGTGTCATGCCTGACACCTCGGAGACAGTACGACTGGCTCAGGTGGTCCGAATCCATGAAGTAGCCACATTCTCTGCTGCTTCTCCTCTTGCGTGCTGTCAGGGTGAGGATCTATAATAAAACCAGAAAGATTTCATCACTGCCCAGCAGCGAGGGGCAGGGAAGCTCAGCCTGGAGAAGGGCACAGCCTGCGAGCAATGGGCTAACCAGGCTTTTCCAGAGTTGCTTTTCAGCAATTCAACTCTACATTCTGTGCTTTAGAAATCATGGTTTCTAGTGTGGACTGTTTTTATTCTATTGTAGATGTGTTCAGGGACTTCTTAAAAGCACTTACCTGACCTCATAGCTTAAAAAATAAAGGGAAAAGTGTCACTAGAGGGAGATGCAAATTCTGATTACAATAATTTTTAAAGAAATTAACAAAATACTGTTGTATGTACTGAACTAGCACAATGCTGGAGAGACAAGTTATGCTCTTCAGCATGAAGTTGACTATCCCTGTTTGTAATATAGGATGGTACCAAGCTTAATTCTGTTCAGGGAAGAAACTTAAATTCCTTATACTCTGAGACTGTCACCAGACCATGTTTCAGAAGCTCTTTTGCAGCAGTCTGCTGATGCATACAACAAAATATTACATACGGCTGGAAAAAAAAGGAAGAAGGAAAACCCAGAGGGGTTTAGTTCCCGGCCCATAGCCGTACCCCTAGATTTTCACACTTTCTGTGCCGTACACATTGTAGCCTTCTCTGTAGGTAGCGTAATTCTGGGTGTTGGTGGCAGGAGCGGGTTTGAAGTTCTGCGTGTTCTTGGTGAGTTTCATTCGCTTGGACTCGGCCCGCGACTTGTAGCAGAACTCGATCAGTGCCACCATCATAGCCAGCCCGAGGCCCCCGACAAGGATATAGAAAACCCCAGCAACATTGCTCAGGCTCAGAGCACTCGTCTTGTCCTAAGAGAAACGAGCCATGCCGTTAGTTTTGCTGTGAGGAGCAGACAGACAGACAGACAATAGGCTACTTTGCACTGAGTCCTAGCTGGAATAACTACACTGATGGTGTTTAGTGTCCCACTCATGGCTCAGTGCGGGCCCCCCTGTCCCCGGCAGCCTGGGGCTGCCCAGCCATGATGGGTCTGTCTCCCCATCCTTTGGCGGGTGAAAGCCTGGCCGAATCCAAGGCAATGAGATTATTTTGGCCACTGGCTTCCCCAGGCCTTCAGTGTCCCAGAGCAAACCCATCTACGGCCAAGCATCTCTGCTGGCAAAGGCAGCTTGGGAAAGCTCTGATGGGGAATGCAGTGGCTGCATGAAACAGCAGGTTTTACAGAAGGCCATTATGAAACTAGAAAAACAAAAACCCAAACCAGTGCACACTTGGTTTTGGTGAACGTAGATAAAATTATTGAGATGCTGCTAAACTTGTCTGCCTTTTTTCCAACAGTTAATAAGAAAAACACCCTAGGAAGATGGTCAGTTACTTTAAGGTCACACAGCAGAGCCCTAAGCTAAATTAGCACCTTCGGTGACTGAGGGAGAGTGATTTACTGAATAAAACCAGGCATCCAATAAAACAAAAAAATGCTGGCCAGGGTTCACCTTCCTTACATGTCAGAAGGGGAAGAAGGCTTGCGTTTCTCAAACCAGAACTCTAACCAGACTAAATAGAGCTGCAACTGTTTTGCTGCTGAGTGGGCTGGCTGGCTGCGAGCAGGAATTGCTGCTGGCAGACACTGCCCCTGGCTAGGCTGCACACCATGCCAGTGGGATGAGCAAGGGGCTGTGCCCAGGGAAGACACTTGCTGGTGGAGCCTGGTTTACCAGTATCTCTAGGGACAGCCAAACTTGCACACAGTCAGAATAAAACATAATCTACCTTGTCTGTGCATTTCACAGGCAGCTAGGATAGATGTAGTTGTAGCAAACTGCCTGCCATCTAAAGAGATTATGCATTTACACCTCTTCTCAATTACCGTTTCCTTCTGCAGCTGTGCTGCATTCAGATGTCCTGTGATCCCAAATTTATCTCATACAACAACTACAGGGTTATGCCCTAAGCAACTTCCAGTCCAGTTGAAATCAATGGATTTTTATTATTGGCTTCCATGGAACTTGAAATTGTCCTCTGACGGGGGAGCTAGGCACTCAGCTGTGACTGATTTCAGCTGGAGCTGGGTTTCTCCGCCTCTTGATGCCTTTGAAAATGTCCTTTACTCCAACAAATCCAGCACTTCTACAGTGATTTTTTTTTTCTCTTTAGTGCCTCTATAAGCATTAAGAAAAAATCCTCTGTGTTTTCTTTTAACTGAATGGTGTAAATAAATATTTCCTACAACTTAAGTGTGCAGGTACCAGGTTGATCCACCTCAAGGATGCCATCTCCACCAGGGTCTACAGTGATCCTGCCTGCAGAGCTGCTGGCGTGGCTGGGGTGGGACAGGGCAGTACAGCAGCAAAAGGGTTCAAAGCAGAATAAAAAGGAACACACAGTATTTTTGTAATGAGTTATCAATAGTATTTCTTGTTCGCTTTTTTTTTTTCCCAATCAAATCAATTTCAAACCAAATTGAGAAGTGGGGCAGGAAGAGCATTTTTCTTTATCATGGGTCTGTCCTGAAATTGTTTACCCTTGGCAAGCAGGTGACTGTTTCCCAAACTGACATGTAGAGAATCTAAGTCACAACTGTGAAACGGAAATATGGGCTTTCTATAAACCTGAAAATAAGAAAAGATGCTGGCCTGAATAATATACATTGACTGTGCTGAAACTTGCAAAACTTGCACATTTAAATGAAGATACCAGCTTGGGAGGTTTGGGGGGCTTCCCTGTCCATGTTTTTCTAGCAAAATACTCAAACAGTAAAACATACTTACAACTACAGCCTGTTACTGCATAAAAGAAAAACGCTGTCATGTTCAGAGACTTAATTATTTTTTCTATTCTTTTCTTTCAACCTTCAAAATGTAAATATCAACTTTTGAAAGTCATTCTTTGTATAAACAGACAGTGGGTCAAAATGTGATTGCTAATCAGTACAAAAAGACCTTCAGCGACTGACCTTACTTCCGGAGTCCTTGGCTCCACATTCACCCTTATCGTACCACCATTTGTTTTTCAGCTTGTCTAAGATGCCTTGTTCACTGAGTTTCAATACTGCAAGGTTTACAGGAGTTCTTCACGTGGGAAATAACATAAATAACATTATATTATGTTATTTTATGTTATTCAATCTTTAAACTACTTTAAAACTATACAAAGCGATAAAGCAGGGTTCCTGGCCACAAAGTATTTACACTGCAGGCAACTGGATCATCCCCTTAAGTTAACGCTAGAGCAACACTATATTACCAGGTCCTGCCCATATCGCTTTGAGTAATCGGCACTCACTGTTAAATGAAGGCAGCAGAAAAAAAGCAAGGCCAATTTCCCAGTTTTGTGTGATCACAGGCATTCACAGTAGCTTCGCAGATTGGGCTGGGCTGGATCCAGCAGGACCCCTCGTATTGCACTAACAGACAGCAAGCCTCACTAACGAGCGATTGCGGCTTCCTACGGTGAAACAGTGCTGGAGGCTCCAGGCCCCCGGGCAGCCCCTGCGCCTGGGTGTATGTGTACATCTGCAAAGCAAAAAACCCCAGGGTGGAAGTCACAGAGGGTGTTTTTGTCAGTTTCACAGCTGTTTCCCTGCCGGCAGTGGTTTCTCCAGCTCCTGTAGCTGCTGCTGCAGGGGCCGTGTTCAGAGGCACCACTGGACCTGCTGCATCCCCAGCTCCATCAGGCCAGGGAACTGCAGCAAAAAATAAGCAAATGCAGACCTTTATGAAACAAATTAGTGAACATGGCAATGCTGGCTGAAAGTGCCCTAGAGTGGGAAACGTTGGCAGGATGGAGGGAGCTGCTGGCTGTGGTGCCCGCAAGCCCAGGGAGACTGAGAAACCTGTCCCTTCCCTGTGGGAAAGCAGCAAGAGAGGAGCCCTCAGCTGGGTTTTGTCACTTCCATTTCCATCTTATGTGATGTCTCCTGCCTGTTGCCATGAGCCAGGCTCCCTGTGCTAGGAACATCTTCAGTTCCTGCTCCTGCCTGAAGACCTTTGATGCCCACTGGCTTCTCAGAATGATGCTTGCAGCCGCATGGGGCAGCTAGTGGGGAGGAAGGGAACGGCTCCTTATCCTTCCCAATGCTGTGCCACTTTGCATGGGCTAACGCTGGGCTCCCTGTGGCAGTGTGAACACCAGACGCACGCATGGCTGCCCTGCAGTGTGCCCTGCTGGGGAGCCATCCATGCCGGAGCTCAGCCCATGTCCTGCGCCGGCCTCACTTCTTGCTTTCGCTGGTCCCTGCCTCTCTGCCCCCCCTGCCCAAAGTGCGTGACTCTGCACAGCAGAAGAGACTCTGGAGCAGTGCAACCTATACAAAACACCTGAATTAAAACTTAATCACAGAGCAGCATCTAGGGAAATGTCCACAGGCTGGGAGGGCTCAGGAGGCCTCAGGCAGCAGCAGTGGCTGAACAGACACTGGAAAAAGCAGCTGGTGAAGAAAGCCCCAGTTCCCTGATCTGCCCAGAAGCTGCCTCTGAGATAGCCATAAGACCTGTCAGTGGCTGATGTTAAGTCCCACCCTTGGAGGTGCTGTGTGCCCTTTGGGAGGAGAGTGGGTGTGAGGGTGGCAGCCCATGGAGAGGGGGAGAGGCCGAGGCCTGGCAGGTCATGGGGTACCATGAAGATGCCCCATGGGCTGCACCAATGTGACCGACCCAGCAGGGCATTACCAAGGCCAGCAGGGAGGGCAAAAGCAGTGAAAAGCCATCAAGGTGGGGAGAATCGCTGGTCCCCAGCGTCCCCAGCAGTGATGCCAGCACAGCCTGTGCTGGCAGAGATTCCCGGCTGGCCAGGCAGAGGCAGCACCACTCCTCCTGGTCTGCACAGAGCTCATTTTGACACCAGCCAGGATTTTATTTTTGTAAAATTGCTATTTTTAAGCAGCGGCTGTAATCTAATTAAGTATCAATCAGGGAAGGCTGTACGCGCTCAGCCGGACACAGCCGATGTGCGACAGTGACAAGCCTCATGAGACACGACATGTTTGCTGGCTCGGCTCTGGCAGCAGGCACAGAGCCCCTCCGCCCCGATCCAGTGCCATCATAAAAAGCCAGCTGTGTTACAGCTACGTTTGCATTCACATACAGGAAGGGCTATAAAATATCAATAGGATCAAAGCACACTCCAGAAGGACACTGTGAATGCCCTGGGTGCCACAGGTATTGCACCTGCACCCTTGATATATTCTAATGGGAAGTGTCCAGGTCATGGCCAATTCACCTCCGCAGCCCCTCCTGGGCAGTTGTGCTGGGATGAGGCCCTGGTGACACCCGGGCAAATATGCTACAAGCAGCCACGCACGATTTAGACCATCGCAACACAAGTCAGTGAAAGCTAAGTGCCTTTACCCACCCATTACAAGCCCAGCTGAAAGAGTGGTGTGGATTATTGCTTAGAGAACAGCGCTCTCATTTCAAATTTCATTTAAAACCTAACCAATTTGGAGAGATTTTATGCAATCCATCTCTCTGCTTTGAAAAGCATTGTGCAGCTGAGAATACACAAACAATAGGGAGAAGGTTATAAACACCTTTTCTCCTATTCGCATATTTTATTGTGCAAATTTTCCCCTCCCCCCAGTCCTATTCCAAACACTATTTTTAATTTGCATGCCTTTATAAACCCCATATGGAGTACAGAGAATTTGCATAACATCCAATACATTATAGATTAGCTTTCACAACATTATACAGTATTGGGAAATGAGGAGGCTTAACATGCTAATTAGGGTGCTTTATTTTTTTTCCAAAGCCAAGACTGCAGTTAATTGTGCACACGCAACTGCCAAAAAAACCCTAAACCCGATAAACTAAAATTATCTTAACTAAACAGACGGGAATTTGCCTAAACTGTGGTTTTCACTATAGTTTGTCATGGCCCTATTTGTCAGGTGAGGTACTGCAATACCTCAGTCCCGGCAGGAAAGCAGTGATTTGTTCCATCCATCTGTCCCAGCGCGAGTGCAGTGGGACAGGCGGACAAGCACCGCAGAGCTGCTGCAGGCTTCAGGCCCACCAACCCCTTTGCTGATGGAACTGTCACCATGCTGGGGTGCTCCTCTGCTCGGGGGGGCTGTGAGCCATCCTGCCTGGCGTGGGAGCTGGCTGCAGGTGGCTGGCACGAGATGGGCAGCTCGCGGAAGGACAGACTGGGGAGAACGTCTGAGATGAAGTAGTAAACGGTGCTGGGATGAACAGTGCATACCTGAGCAAAGAAGCCCTCTCCGTGTGCTAGAAAAGGCATTGATTTGTGTTTCACAGATGGAGCACGAGATGCAGCTTGCTTGATCAAAGTCTTAAGGGACAATTTTGTCTGCTTCCTGGAAATTAATCCCGAGACCTCTCAATGCATGAGCTGCTCCCCTGTGCAGCAGGATTTGAGCGACCTGATGGTGAGAGAAGGCAAGACGTCTCTGCAGCTCATGGTCTGGGGCTTCACCCACAGGAATGCAGTGTCAGCTGGTGCGGGATAGACTCCTCAGCTCCTGAATTCTCAAGTTAAGTAAATATATTGAAAAATGAGCCTGGCTGCTGGTAGATTTTCCAACTGCTTGTCTCTGAGTAGCAGTCTAGCCTGTTTCAATTTAATAGTCAGAGTCAGGCATGGCTTTGGCCGAGATCCTGATGGAGGTACAAAAGAGCCTGTCTGGATCGTGGTATTTTTCTCACTGAGTTCTCAGCAGTGCACATCGAATGCGAATCCTCGGTACTGCACCTCAGCTTGCTACTTAGCTTGTCCCAAAAAAGGCAGTGGCAGTGCCAGCACCCTGTCCATGCTGGCAGGTTGAAGGCTACCAAGTTGCAAAGTGTTTGTTGGCTATTATAGAGGGAAGCCCAGGGCTCTCCTGGGAGTGAGGGCAGTTGGCTGCAGCAAGGGGATTTCTCATAGCTTGCCCTGGCTCTGTTTATTGGATTTTATTTTTTATTATTGCTTTAGAGGCAGAGAGACTGAACGACTCACCTCGGTCCCGTGGGAAGGCTGTGTCCCCACCAGCCTTCCTGGCTAGCTCTGCCACCCCAGAAATGGCTCAGAGGGTCATTTGCTGAGTTTCTGAGTCTCCATCTCAAAAGACTTCCATTTGCTCATCTTTTTCCTGGGATAATTTTGTGCTTTCCAGATGTTTTTTTAATTTTTTTAATTAGGCTGCTGTTGTTGGGCTGTACAGGATATCCTATGAGGTCCTCGGCCCTTTCCCGGGTGGCTTCGTCTGTTTTTCCTCTGCTTTAATTTATGATGGGATTTTTTTTCATCTCCCCTCGTGTGGTTTCCACAACAGCTCTCTATTAGTTTGACTGTTTTTATCAAAGTAAAATGTTCAGAGGTTTGAGAGCTTGTGCTCTCTTGTTGTGCTTTGTATGCCGAAGAAAACAAGCTGAGGCAATTTGGATTGGGATGCCAGTGTTTTTGATGTTACGGACAGGTACGCTTGGGCAGAAACTTGCAGTGTTTTTCTTCCTCAACATAACTGAAGGGGTTTTTTTCTTTGCTTTCTTGTGTTTTCCATCCAGATGTAGTAGGTTTGTCGGATCCGGGCTTAACCATGTCAAGTTGGATCTGTTGGGCAGTTTTACTAAAGCCCACTCAGATTTTTATGTGCTGACATCTACAATGACTGGAAGACTTGAGTCTGGAGAAATGGTATCAGGAGCCTCAGACTGAATAGCATTGCCCCAGAAGGCAAATTAAGCCATCTGCTATGGTTGATTTATTTAAGAGAGCATGACTTTAATAAGATTGGTGCCCATCTTTTCTCACAGGCTTCACTTTATCAGAGTCTGCTGCAAACATAATTTTACACCTGGGACAGAGGAGGGTTTTATCGGTGTTTCAGTAGTTTGGTTTCTCTGCTCTGCTGTTAGGAGACCCTGCTCGGGTGCCGGCAGCATTTACCTTCCCCTCTTCAGCCATCAGTTACTGCTAGAAAACAAGCGGTGCCAGTGTTCTACCAAATGCACCATGGCATCATCTCAAAGAGAATCTCCTCCTCTCTTGGCTGTGTGGCCCTGGGGCCTCCTCCCTGCTGCATTTCAACCCCTCTTTGCTCAGGACACCAGCTCCAAAAGCACTGCTGCACCCCTCGGTGCTGGTGGTTCCAAGAGGACGATGTTGACAGAGTGAACTGCTTTTTGCAAAGCAATGTGCATTCACTCATTAAAATCTCATCCCTGAACTAGGCTCCCAAAGCTTTGGGCTCAGTTTAAAAGTCCTGACCACCTCTCCTGCCACATTCAGGAATCACTACAGGATTTCTTGCCCTTCCTCCTCTTGCCATAGCACCAGTCTCAGGTTAGATGCAGTAATTTTTATCTCCATTGGGAAAATCGGTGGCATTATAATATTTCTTTCTGGCCAGAAAAAATATGAAGTAGAAGAAAAGTAAATTTATCATCAAAGAAATAGTTCTTTATCGGTCCCAAATGTGAGAAGATATAACTTCTGCCTCTCTCAAATTATAAATCATCACAGGTTTTAAATTTGATTCATGACCTTTTAGGTTCAGTTTTGTGATTTCACCTGCACCTATATAAAGCAGACAGATAACCTCAAAACATATATTTTATCTAGTGCCATCACTCTTCTACCAGTTTAAGAAAGAGACCCAGCAGGATGAAATCTCAGACAACTATGAAAGCTGGCAGAGGTTGTGCTCTTTTGGCAATCTGATTCCAGTTACTGGCCATTCTGTTTGTGTGCTGGTGCTGCAAGCAGGGCCCTTCCCTGAATGAACTCAGACTGCAGAGAAGAGTCTGAGCAGCTTCTTGGAAAAGTGCTGTTAATATATGAAAAGAACATCCTGATCTCGCCTGGAAAGAGCCATTTTCCAGGAAGAAGCAATGGGATGTACTGATGCTAGTGGCTTTGTAGCCAATGTTTGGGCTCATCCTCATATGTTGCAGCAGGTGACTCAGAGGAGAGACAATGAGCACTACAGGTGAGATCCAGGAGCAAAAGTCACTTTGGAACTTGAAAATCTCACCCAATAATCTGTAGACTTTTGTTGGCTGCAGGTACCTGGTGTTTGAATGGCATAAAGTCTCAGCAAAACCACAGTTATATTTATTACTTGCAATCAATAAAGATTTAAGTGGTGATTGGAACAGCTTTGGATAATTCACATCCCATTCTATGCTCTAATGGATGTAATATAAATGTTATACCCAAAAATGATCATTGCCAAGGAGAGCAAATGAGCACGGCAGGCAGCACACTGTTCCCTCAATCCAGATGAACCATCGTGCAGAATTAATTTAGAATTTTTAGATGCAACCTTTCAGAAAAGCAAGCTGCAAAGAAAAGGTGTAAGAAGTAAGGGCTCTTCGAAGCACTAATTACACAGCTTAGTTGGAATTGTGCAGGTGGGCAGTGCCTGGGTTGCACTTAATCTCCAAGGCAGCGGGGCTGCCTGAGGGCTGACCTGGCACCTTACACCTCCTGGGTTTTTCAAACTGTAGGTGTTCCTCCACCTATCATCAGCCAGTTTCTGATGTTCCATAGAATATTTGGTGTACAGGGTACCGTGTGGCATTTTATCAGCACTGTTACTTGCAGCATCTTGAGAGTTCAAATGCAGATATTCTGGAGGTAGAAGTGAAGAAACCACCTATGAGCTTGAAGAAAGACCAGAAAGAAGAAAAGACGAAGAAAGAAGGAAGAGCCAGAAGGAAGATCAGCAGTGAGAGCTCCTCTTTAGTCTTGAAAACATCCTTTCTCTAATTGTGTCCAGGGCTGAGACTCAGGATAGCAGAGAACAAGCTTCAGAAGAGCTGATCAGCATCCCACCCAGCGAAGGGATGCTCGGCTGCCTGGTTGGCTCAGAAGGATGCCAACCTCTGGGCAAGAGCTCCAAACATCACAGCTCCACCGCTCTTGTGAGTGGTCCTTGCGCAGGAGAGTTTGGTGGCTTCTGCAGTGCTACAAAGGCAGGACAACTGCATCTCCAGTGGCACTGGGGCTATCTCACCCAGGGACAAAGAGTCCACTCAGTGATGAAGCTAAGAAATTCAAGGCCAGTGGCAACAGGTTTCCTTCTCTCAAGGCAGATGGATTTTGGCTCCAAACATTGCTAGCAGGTCTGGCTAGAAGGCCAAAGACTTCTACATGTACCTAATACCACATCTGCCATAATGCATGGTCACTAACACACATGCTCTTATGCATTTTTTCCAAGCAGTACAACATCAGATACCAGATAAGTCTGTTTGGAGAAAGGCAGTGGAAATGCAGGCGCACATCACTAGGGACACAGTACTTACAGCAAAGCTGTCTGAGTTTCAATGTACCCTGGCACTGGCCATTTGGGTACATCAGGGGAGGCAAAATCACAGCACCAAAGACACCCCTGGGCTCCAGCTGTGTCACACAGCACAGGCGCAGAACAGCCGTAAATCTAGTCTAATATCTGGCTAGGTTAGGTTTATTGCTGATTTGTGGGATCAGAGTAACAAAAAGCCACGGGAGGTTTCTGGCAAGGCTGGCCCTCTGAAGACTGCAAGATTAATGCAGCATGATGCCCTCCATCCGACTCAGCATGTGGACCAAGAGCTGCATCCCCTGCAAAGGGCTCTTCACCCTCCTGTCCAAATCCCAGTGATATGAAGGAGGTGAAAGTCCGTGCAGGTACCAGGTCTTTGTTAGTATATTATAAAGTGATTTTTGACTTGTTTCATTTTTAATCCCTGTTATTTGTACCTAATCCCTTTAATTTAGGAATCTAACATATTTAGAGCACCCCCACTTCTGTAGCAGGAATTGTTTTTCTCTTATTTCATATGACCAAAGCCATCCTTGCTGGCTGGAGCAACCCTGGGATTGCTGACCTCAGCACAACCCAACCAACAACATTGTAACATCAGAGTTGAGAAACTAAATGCCTAGGTTTCTACAATCCGCCTTGTAGTGTCAGAGAAAAGGTAAGTAAGTGGACTAAGGTACAGACAAGCATGCATTTTCTTAATACACAGTGATTCCTAAAATCCTTTAGAGTAAAACTACTGAAAACACTCATTTATTATAATTGTTCCTGTTGGTATCACTGGCAAAGGTCCTCTAAATTCAGGGAAAGCAGAGTGGGACGCTTGTCGTGGACACGTGGGAAGTGCCACCTTTACATGCTCTGAGGGGTAAATATCTGAAAGGGCAGGGAGAACCAACCCAAACAACTGCATCATTGCTCTGCACTGAGATTCCATCCCTGTCCACCCAGCGCTGCAGACAAACTCCTCAAAGCCATGCATCACGCCAGATCACCAGCCCGCCCGCTGCACGCTGACAGGAGGAAGGGTTGATGCTAACAGGGTTCTAGTCCTGCTCGCTGCAGCTGAGCGAGCCAGAAGGCAAGTGGCTCACTGCCGTGTCCGTGAGCTGGCCCACGTGGGTGCACGGCAGCACAGGGCACCGACAAATGCAGAAATCAAGCTTAGGCACTCTGCTTAATTTGACAGGATACCATAAAAATCTCACTAACAACCATCTTGGTATCATTAAAATATAAAGATAGAAACAATCCAGGAAGACATACCAAAGCCAGCATTATTCTCTAGAGGGCATAGCTTGAGGTTAAAGACCCATCTAAATCAAAAAAGGCACTTTATTCCCCCAAGCTCTATAAATCCCAGCCTGATCTGCAACTATTGAACGGACTTTTTGTCAGATCTTGTTACTGAAATAACTTCTGACTAGATACAAAACCTGCGGGTGAATGCATTGTCCAAGTGCTCTGCTCTTTGCAAGATCAGATTTATCTGCCCGTCATAATTTACCAATATAGCAATGTCTCCATGCTACAACTTCACGTTTTGCTATGCACCCACACGTGAGTGATGGGGAAGATTTTGGATGGAAACAGGCTCATTATTAAAATCCACATTTGTTTGAAAACTGAAGTTACCTGGTACTTCAAGCAGGAGTGAACAACGCCCGGAAAATAAGGGCGTAAAAATATATGGTCGCTCGCTATTCGTATTTGTTACCTTCAATCTCAAAAAGTGATCTCAAAAAGTGATTTTTCACACCAAACATTCAATATTCATGGGAAAAGCACCAGGCATTTCCCCTTTAAGAAATGAACACTTGGTTGCTCTTTCATACCATTTCAGACCTGCACCTTTTTTTCCCAGCCCTGTGTTACCAGCAGTTGCACATCTACAAGATTTAACATTTGAGGGATTTAAAAGCTTTAAGGGTGGGCAGAGGAAGGGATAAAGGTGAAAGCCACCTAGTTTAAAAAGACAAAGAGCTTTCAAAACTAGAAGATTAAAGCCTGGAGCCTCAAGCCTCATATATCCCCCCGCCACTGTAGAAATACACAGCATGTTGATGGCTGCAGTGGTGCTGGGAGGCATCAGGCACAGCGATAAATCCCCTGGCAGAAGGATGGTTTTTTTTCTCAATAGCAAAGCCAGAAGCAGTTTCCTTTGCTCGAGGTGCCCAGGCCCTGGGCGCCAGGGAGAAGTGCCCCTGACTGCAGCTCCCTGGCCGCCAGTGCTGGCTGTGGGCTCAACCGTACCCATCACTGACAGCGGGGCTGGGACCCTCCTTCGGGAGGTCACTGCACATTTTGCCTCTTTTGTGCCTTTTGGTACTGAACGGTGTCATGGGATGACAAATATCTTCTCTGTGAAACAGCACACAATGTAATTTTAAAAATTGGTTTACGCTGTGATATTGCCAGCAACAGAGCCAGTAACTGCAAGAGATGGAGACAGGCGGTGCCCTCTCCCGCCACACTGAGAGGGTGTGACAGCCTGCGAGGACTGCTTCTGTCCAAAGGGCAAGAGTGACCCCTGCACAGCCATATTGGCTTTTGGTTCCGCTCTGTTGGCAAATACGTGTAAATGAGAGGCTTTGCAAAGGGTGCTGAATGCAGGTTTTAAAAAGGTGATTTGAACACCGTGCAAATGATCTATCAGAGTTTTTCCAGTTACTGCTGATTATTTAGAAGCTGCAATAGTTCTCTGTAAGAACTTTTCTTTCTAGTCTTCATTACTGTGTTTTTCCATAAATATTATTCTTTTGTCAGTTCAAGGTTTCTTGCCTTTTTTTTCAGAGGCAGGTTGGAGCAAACACTATATCCTATGGTGTTTTTCCTTGCAGTAACTACATATGCATTTTAAATCCAGGAGTTTTTACTGATGCTGTGTTTGCTGCAACGTGGAAGAGATAAACACAATGCATGATGTCACCGTAACACCTACGCACACTCTAAACACATCAGCTGAAACTGCAAGTTCCACTACTCTTTGCATGGAGATTGCAGCTCGTGTTTGGCAGCAGCAACTGTCTCTAGGAAAGTATATTTATATGTTTCATAAATGTAGCTGAAACCAATTAAACTCTGCACTAACAGTATCATAATTTAATAGAAGTGCCAAGCGCTAATTCAATGATACATGTCTATTGGATTAGGAAATGCAAGCCATAACAAGTCATCACAGTTGAGGTACAGATGTGGCAAAGGAGTAGGAGGAAGAACTACTCAAACAGGGAGGCAGAATACAGCAGGGCAGATGCTTCATGTCACGCTCAAACCTGCAACATCTGAAACAGCAATGTGGATCTTTCCTATCATTGCCTGGATCCTTTCTAAGCTGGATGGATATAAGCAAGAGACTCAACTTACCTTGCGTGCTGGCTATCCCCTCACCTTCTTTTTCTCTTGCCTCTAGACACATCCATTTTCCCCCCATCTTCTATGATTTATTTTCATCTTGGGATGGCTTCTTCTGCAGCTCCTGCTCTCCATCTCCTCAACAGGCTGCGGGTAGGTGCTGCTTAGTCCAAAGGCTACACAAGACTCTCAAAGAACAGCTACGTCGCTTGTATAAAGCTAGAGACTTCCGACCCATGATTACAATGCCGGCCAGCGGAGAGCAATCCACCAGAGCAACACAAGTGCCTGCGTCCATGTGAGCTCAATGCTGAAACGCTAGAATTACTTTGAAGAAGAAGAAGAAAGGCATTTACTTTCCCTTTGTGTGTTAAGTGACAGCAGTTACCATTAAAGAGGAAACAGCCAAGCCCAGACCCCCTGGGAGATGTTCAAAGGAAGGGCCCTGCTCCTGCTGCTTGGAGACCCACTTCCAGCTGCTGGTTTTCCTTTTTCCTTTTTCAGTCCCAAGTTGCTCAGCCTTTTCCATACTGGTGCTTACAATGCAGGATAAATGACTCATGCAAGCAATTTATGGAAATTAACTGTTAGGCACCATAGGTATTATCAAAATGACTGCATGAGTCACACAAGTCTTTCTCTCAGATTTCTTGCCGCCATCAAGGCACCACATACGTTGCTGCATGAGGCCCCGCTCTGCTGAAGCCAACACTGCCCAAGCACACTTCCTTGCACACTCAGGTCCAGCTCCATCAAGGCAACAAAGCAAGTCCCCATGTTCTTAAAGGTTACACAGGCAAAACAAAAGAGTTCCAAGTTCTTAGACGCCAGCCCTGACTCCACCAGCTCCTTCTCAGCCTGAGCAGCCCGCTCATCCCAAATTCTCATTCTGAGTCTCCTTGTTACATTTCCAGGAAAATACCCTCAAACAATCTGCACATCAGCAGACATTTCTGCAAACCACAGCAGGCTCTGTGCCCTTCTTAGCAACGCTCTAAGCAAGATGCTCTGATGAGCTCCGAGAGCATTAAGACTTCATTATTGGCACAAAACATACACAAGTGTTATTTCCTAATATGCTATAAAGTGATAGCTGTCAATTAAACAAATATTCTGATGTCTTCCTTTTAAAGTATTTGTCACTAATTTGCACAATACAATAATTTCATATCACTTTTCTAGCTCTGAGCATGAATTAGCTCTGTGCTACTATCACTGGCTCTGACCAGCCATTTTATCTTTTTCCAGCTCATAACCCATGCCTATAGAATGAGTGGCAAGTAAATTCATGCTGATGAACATAATTTCAAACAAATTGCTCAAATAAATTGTGCTGCATCTTTATAAGATAGCCGTTTCTCCAAATGTTCTCTTTAAAGCACATTTGGCAATGGTGCTCTCTAGATGTCAGGTATCATCTAAAATAATGCAGAACAGATTTCTTCTAAAAATACGCTACTTAAAAAAATTATGCCTCAAATGCTAACGGCTGTGTTGAAAATGTATCAAAGTAAAATAGCACAGAGAAATGGGGGAACAAATCCCATCTGCTAATGGCCACACTCACAGCTCGGAAGGGCTTGGGAATGTGATGCTTTATGGAGCATGGCTCTGAGGGCAGAACTCAACTAGCACGCCGGAAAAGTAATCCTACGGTTAAAAAGACACAATTGAAAAATGAAGTAGTATTACATGGTGTGTCATTTCACAGATGTACTCCAAAAGAGGTGTCAGCCTAAAAAAGAATATATTAAAGAAATTAAGTCAAATAATTAGTGAGGAATCTTGGCATGTGAACCTGGCAAGGTGCTGCATTCAAACAATTTCTTATGTGTTAGTTGTCATTAAATGTTACCATGAAGGTATAAGAATACAAGAAATGTATTAACAGCAGAGCTACAAAAATTCATCTTAGCAGAAAATTGTTCTGATGCAACTGAATAATTAATTTCATTTAAGTCACTCAGACTGCTACTGCTGTCTGCATCCTCTTTTGTCTATTTCTTGTTAAATTCCTATTCAGCCATCACTCAGCTCTGAGATGATACTATTGTATAATAAACAAAATAATTAGTTTCCAGACTTGTAATACACTGTAACATATTTCCTGGAAGATGTTTTTTTTATAACTGCTATTTCGCATTCTTTCATGACTGAGAACTCAGCTCACATGTAGAAGAGAATCTGAAGACAGTATAATTTTGCCATGAATCCAACGGATGAAACTAAATTCACACTCATTCAGGAAAGCTAAGTGAACAAATTTTGATGCACATGCCAGAATGTCTGCATCAGCCAAGTCAGCCCACACGTGTTGACATGCATCACAGACGAATGACGTATGGATGAGGCATGTTCCCCTTTGGACTTCCTCAATAACGACTGCTACTGATATGGGCTAACTCCCTTTGCCACGGCAGTACTGAGAGCCAAGATACTGCAGGGTAGACTGGCACCCTCTGCTCCACAACAGTGCTGGCATTTACTGGTAGCACTGAAAACGAGACATATGTCAGCGGAGGCCTTTAAAACAATCTCATTAAACCAGCACAATCTCTTTAGTCTCAAATGACAAGTGGACACTAGGAACACCGGGTCCTCGCAGGAGTAACCTTACAGTCTGTGCAACCAAACAGATTAAAAATTTGCAGAGAGTCAACTGAATACCTTTTCTTTTTCCCGCTGTAACACTCAAAATCCTCATGAAACTTGAAGTCACTGTTTAATATCCCAATGGCCATGAAGACAGGATAACAAGAGATGAACTCGCAACTTGGAATCATTCATCTCCAAGCACAGGCAAACCGCATGCTGAACCACAGGGAGGATGAGCACAGGAGGCCATTTTCTGGGTGACTGGGCACTGGCAAAAGTAAACAGGCTGCATACTTACCTCTGGCTTTCAGCACAAGCTAGAATATCAGATTGCACAGAGGAATTCACCTTAAGAAACTGGCACCATCGGTCTGCAATGACTCACAGCTACACACAATTTGTTGGCAGTAGGTAGGAAGCAGCCAATTACAAACTCGGGGCGGCGATTTCCCAAGCCTGGGTCTCTACTGGCAAAGCTAAGAGAGGTGGTCTGTTAGCTTAGCTGGTAGAGAGAGCTGCCCCAAGTGAGTAATGGTCCCTGTGCCACCCCGTGTGATGGGGTGCAAGGTCTGCAACTCCACCCAACCCTCTCTGATTCCCCCCAACCACCACCCCCTTTAAGGGAAAAGGGAAAAAAATAGAACAGTTTTGAAGCAGCTCCTCTGAAATGCTCTATAAATGAAGCTGTGTTCATATAAACAATTAACCAGAGACAGAACGAGATGATAAGGGCAACTCAGGCTTCTGGTGGGAGGATGGAGAGGCGGAGAGAGAGGCCAGCAAGACCATCAGGGCTGTAGTCCCTGGCCGGCAGCACTGGTGCTCTCCTTCCCTGAGAGGGCAGCGAGGCTCCCACAGGGATGGGGCAGAGGTGTTAGCGGCTGATGATGGGGGTTTGTGCTGACAGGAAGGCATCTGCCTGTCTGCCACACCATGGCATCACAGCCTGCAGCGTTCCATGCCTATAAAACACCAACTCAAAAGGAAAGCCACTTGTAACAAAAAACCCCCCTTTAATTCACAACACCTCTAGAAAGAACTAACCCCTCTCTGCCTTCCCTGGCTTAGCCTTCTCTGGGATGTCTTCTCTGACCCACGTTCTCCTCCCTGGGGAATTCTGCTGGTTGAGCCATGTCCCCAAAAGCTCATGTCTGCAGCTCAAACAAACAGGTATTCCTCCATTGCACTGTGTTATGACAAAGTGGAGAAAGACAGCACTTTGTGATTTACGGATTAAACCAGCAAAACGTGTCACCATGTTTGCTCCCCTTCTTCCTTCATGGGATACCTATCCATGGTATCACAGCACACCTGACTCCACTCACGGACCAGCGCCAAGGACTTGCTAACAGATATCGCTCTTTGTAAAAGGTCTTTCAGCACGAGTGAAAATAGAAGGATGGCCCTGCCCTAATTATGACCATTTTAAAAATCCTTTTCAGTTTCCTTAGGGCTGTAAGCATTAGTTGGCTGGGTTTAATTCAATGAACTTGAAGCAATGAAGTTCATTGAAGCTGGTTTGTACAAAGATTTTTCTTTCATGGAGACACCATTAGACAATGCGGTGGTGGATCCCAAGAGAATATTAAACATTTAATATACTGGCAAGTATAACATTATATAAAAATGTTGCGTGAAGGATGAGCAGCAAAGCTAAAAAGCAGAAAAAAGCTCACATTCATCTCCAGGCTGCTGCCGAGCACTGCAGACCTCCAGTTACTGAACAAACCTGAACCTGAGAGCTTTTCCTTCCTTTATTATTACACAGTGGCTTTTGCTAACATCAGAGAAGAGTAGCTGAGTTATCTCCTCCATAGCCAACTGTAAGCAACTCTTACTAATAGAATGCAGCAGTAATTCGCAGTAATTGTCCAAAACTGTGGTTTACTGAAAATACTGTTGTTATTGATTTTGGACCAAAGCTGAAGGATTTTTATAAGAGAGATTAGGAGTTACTGTTCCTTAAGGAACTGGTTTTACGAGCTCTAGGAGAATGTCACTATGAAAATTAACCTCAGCAATTTTCAGTATCACAATGTGTTTTAAATTAATTTTCTTGGTAATTCCTGTGCCCAAGGTGGTGGTGGTGACCAATAGTACCCAGCCTACTACAGCTTCTCCTCACCAGGTTAGTTAAGGACTGCAGAAATTGCCAGTTTTACAGGGCAAGGTTGGCAAGATGAAAGCACACTAAGTTAATTTTTGCAATACAGGAGCTCATTAAAGCAACTTTGAGAGTCTCGCTACTGCATAAGCTGCCTGGAACACTGGGAGAAGGCTCAGCTCACCAGAAGACAGTGACAGCTTTGCCACCACCAGTCCTGGAGCTAGGATTTTAATCCACATCTGTTTCAAAAGCACTGCAAACAGAGGCAGTTCTGCGGCACAGGTGTGCGCAGAAACTGGCCAAATGGTGACATTCGAATATTCCAGGCAAAATTCCAAACCCCTCTTTTCTTAAGATTCCTTTCCATTTTAGTGCATCAATACACTTCCTTGCTGCAAGTAACCTGTCTCTTGTTGCAGCTTTGCCTATTGCAAGCTGTATCTCCTTATACATTACCGTTATTGCTACTATTTTACCTGTAACGGATGACTATCATCTCTGAGTAACTTTATGTCTTTGCTATGATCATTGCTTAATTCTTACTCTTGACCTCACACTGTGATCAGATGAGCAGCCATCCTTCCCTTTCCTGAGCTACAGACCCACTCAAGCAACCATTTTCCAGAGACCAGATTTCGTCCCAGGGGCACTGGTGGCACCAGTTTAGGCCAGCAAAGCAGTGTATGCTGGTATTGGTTTGCTTGACCCTTCCCCAAAAGAGCAAAGGAGAAGGGAGCCCTCTTGCCTCCAGGTATGTGCTGGCACAGCTGATCCCAACAAAAAAAGCCTCTCAAAACCCACTCAGCATCACAGCTACATCATGGAGAAGGATGGAAGCCTTGTCCTCAGGGCTTAGTATGGCAGCCTGATGCGTTCACTGGTTTCTTGTACAGTTAAACATACTACTTTGCTCTGTGTAGGTCCCACCAATACCGGACTTTCTATCTGTTAGTTAAGCAAGGTTTCCGAGCTCGACCAAGCCTGCTGACAATATTAAATAAGATCATTTCTTTGAAAAAGCTACTGGGCAAGCAAATGAATTTTTTTTCCCCCAAACACAATTATTCAAATAGTTTTAATCTGTTTTTTTGGTTTTTTTTTGTTTGTTTGTTTGTTTTTTCTTGAGAAGGAAATAACAGCCTTGCCGATTACTCTTTGCTAAGGTACCCGATTGTGGTGACATTGAGGCTGACCTTGGAGTCACCTCCCCCGCTGCCGCACTCTCCTTTGTCGTACCACCATTTGTTTTTCAATTTGTCCAAGAGGCCTTGCTCATTCAGTTTTAATACTGCCAGGTTAACAGCATTTCTTGAAACGATAAAACATAACTTGTAAGAAAAAATGCACAAATGCTTAGGAAATCGTAACGTATAAAAAAAGGAGCACAAGAGGACAAATTGGCTAAAATTTCACAGAACGTGGAGCTATCAAAATGTCTGTACAGCAAATACAGGGTTAAATATTGGAAGGTGGCATGGAGGATAACATTTGCTCAAAACTGAAGTGTGCGGGATGGGGAAATCGTCTTTGAGAAAAAAAGTAACAAGAACACCACATCATGCAGTTAACATTCGTCACATATGGCAGGTTAACTCGGCTTTTACCATTTAAATTGAAAAAGCCATTGAACTGTAAAATTAAAACAGCAACAAACAATCAGAAAGGACAACACGAAGAGAACACTAAAAAAATGGATGCATTAAATAAACAAAACCATAATTTACCGTCTTATTTAACTCCATGGAATATTGAAGATTTTAAACTTTAAAGTTACCTCAAAATCCACAAGAAAGAAAATGACAACACAATACATCAGGGTAGGTGGAATACTATAACAACATGGATATTGTTATATTATTCCACCCACCTTAATGCTGAGCCTTTGGGAGTTGCTACACCATAGCCCTTGGAATCCAGGTTGCCGCCAACTTTCATGGTGTCGCAGGGCTTGCGCTGCTCAATGTATTCGTTCATCGTCGACTCCAGCAGGAAGGCAAACTTCCCCTTCGACTTCCGCACCCTTGCCACCCCGTCTGCCGTTGTTTTGGTGAACACCGAGGGCTCAGCAGACTTCATGTACGACCACATTTTCTCGTAGACAGCTATTTTTGACCTCTGGGAAAGATGAAAGGAGGGAAATGAAGAGCCACGTTGGCATGAGCACAAGGCTGAGCTCCTAGGGCTCAGTCGGCTTAGAGGTATAATTAACACCTCTAATCAGTTAGATTAAGGTAAACAAAGTCAAGGTAGCTCGGAGACAGGCACATTGCCCCCTGAACAATAACCAAACCATAGAATGTTTAGGGAGGGGGAGACATATCTCAGGGATTTATTCTACTAATTGCCATGTAATTGGCAGCCTGGCAGTCACAATGAGGAACGGTGTGTGCCCATCCCAGCGCCGCAGTTCCTGCTCTGCAGTGGGTTTATCTGCCTGCATGCTGCTCTGCTGCTGAACCAGAGGGAGGATGTTAAATCCTAGTTCATCCATCATGGCCAACAGATGCAAAAGCAGCCTCTCCGCACAAATCCTCGGCATTGTTTTTTGTGCTCTTTCACTGCTAGGAAACACTGACACTTGCTTATTACAACTTCCCAGGAAGGCTGAAGTCCAATTTTCACAGCAGGGATGGCAGGTCTATGACACAGGAGACCAAGACAGTTCTAGTGGCTTCTGATAGTGATGCTTTTATGAAGGATATAAACGGTAATTACAAAATAATTTACTAATCAATAGTCAAAATTCAAAATTCAGTTTTACATTTTCCTAAAAGATTGCAAAAAAATATTAGCAACAAGTTGAAAAAATTGCTGGTTAACTGCTTGTGTGCCATGTAAACATATTTTTTCCCCTGATTTCCTCATTTTGAGACAAAGCCAATCTTAACAGCCTCTAGCTCAGCATACAGGTTTTATACTTCTGGAAATCTTGAGAAATGTGTTACTTCCCCTTCTCTCTCTTCTCCACCAGTAACATTTAAACCACCCTCAGATCTTCAAAGCCACCTCCAGACTCTTAAGAATTCATATCCTGGACTACTGGTTAAACTTTCCTGCTTGGTCAACAGAATGAAGTAATGCCAACTGTATTTCTCTAAAGTCTAGAAATCCAAAGGATTTATAAGGCTTTCAGTCCAAGCTGTGGGTATCTCGAATTTATGCCTCCTACTCCTTGCCAGTTTCCTGTCCACAGCTTTCCTTGCAGAATGGGAATGAGGTAGGCAGTAGCTAAATCTAGTTCAAATTTAAGAAACTTGTGGCAGAAGACCATTAATGTCCATCAGCTTGATGATCGAGACACTTCCTCCTCATTCAGGACAATTTAATGTGTTTTGAATTTGTGGTTCTGCTTAACAACCAGTCTCCAAACATTTCACAGGGAGTAAACCCTGTCTTCACTGTTCTGCAGATTAACATGCTCAGCTAGCGTTGCTATGACGGATGGAGAGGAGCACAGAGGGCAAAATTTTATCTTAATTATCCTTCCTGATGAGCTGAAAAACAATTGAAAATGCAAACCAATTAAAATCAGCCCACCCGACAATAGGAAATCAGACAGACAACAATACAGAGCAGCTTCATTAGGAGCTGGCTGAGTGGTGGGGTGCAAAAAACAAGAGGGATTTCAAACTGAGAGCATTTCTTGACTAAAGATGGGCCGCATGGCTTCATCTGTCCAGCATCGAGAGAGAAGAAGTGGTGGGAGGAAGTGGGATACAAACGGAGTCTGAAACGGTCCTCACAGGTGAAAGAAGGAAATCAAAGGATTTGCCTGGCTTCCCCCTGCAACAGCAAACCCTGAATAACCTGAGATGAGGAGAGAGGCTTTGGGGCCACGGGAAAAGCCTCAACCAACAGCAGGGCCGTGGGTCCTGCTCAAGGAGAGTTATCTCACTGGAGCCCTCAGTCAGCAGCTGAAACACTGCCGGCTGCTTCATTACCACTTACCCAACATGCCCTCTCCA
Source organism: Neomorphus geoffroyi (assembly GCA_033558235.1). Taxonomy (NCBI): domain Eukaryota; kingdom Metazoa; phylum Chordata; class Aves; order Cuculiformes; family Neomorphidae; genus Neomorphus; species Neomorphus geoffroyi. Next base: position 5,665,535 of record JAUMJM010000045.1, on the reverse strand, counting down.
AGAACACTGACCTGGGTCTCCCGCTCCTCCAACAGCAGAAAGTTTTGCTTGTGTAGCCGAGAGAAGGCTCTGGGAGAGACCTTAGAGCAGCCTTCTAGTACTTAAAGTGGGCTACAGCAAAGCCAGGGAGGGGCTCTGTATCAGGGAGTGAAGGGATAGGACAAGGGGGGGACAGTTTTAAGCTGAAAGAGGGGAGATTTACATTAGATATTAGGAAGAAATTCTTGACTGTGAGGGTGAGGAGGTCCTGGCCCAGGTTGCCCAGAGAAGCTGTGGATGCCCCAACCCTGGAGGTGTTCAAGGCCAGGCTGGATGGGGCTTTGAGCTCCCCGATCCAGTGGCAGGTGTCCCTGTCCATGGCAGGGGATGGCACTGGGTGATCTTTAAGTTCCCTTCCAACCCCAACCATTCTATGATTCTATCATGCATGGGGTCATTTTCACACCTCCTTCTCTGACAGGAGCCGCTCGGGGCACAGCCCTGCTCCCAGCAGCCACTGGAGGGGCCCTGGGGACCCCAGGGCTAACAGAGGTGCCAAGTAGTGGTGACTGTCTCTGGCTGCCACCATCATTGTGGCCCGGAGGCAGCAGAGCGCACATGGAGCATGCCATGGCCAACACAGAGATGGGGTGAGCAATGGCTATGTGTCCCAGTTTCAAGGTGCTTGTCATTACAACCTCCATTTTCTTTTAAGATAAATAATACAAACGCACCTGCCCATTTATAATTGCAAATGGGCATCTAAGGGACAAAAGGAAGGTAAAAAATATAGCTTTACTCTTCCTGTCTCTCAGAAAGCTAATGTGGCTAACTTTCAAAAACTGTGCATGCACTACATACGTTTTTACTCATTTTCCTTTGCGGCGTACCTTTAATTACTCAGATAAACCAGCATTTCTTTTCCTTTTCATTTTCTAACTCACACTGGAATATCTGTCTTTAGTAAGTTCTTTCACACTCTTTCCAGCTGGCCTGACTACCTAAAAGCAACTGCCAATACATCTGTGCATTGTTAATAATAACAGTTATCTGATGAGTGCCAACAGCAACCTCAGGACTGCAAATGGTCTAAACAAAGCACGGTCCCTGCTCCAAGGGCAAAGGGTGAATATCATCATTGATGCTTCAAAAACCCAAATTCCACAACTCAAAACTGGATCTCTTTTCAACTTCAACAAATAGCCTAAGCTTTATAGTTTTCTCCCTTCATTTAACTCTTTTGGGTGATGTGGTTAATAAAAATCAGTACATTTCTATATGATCATTGCCCACCTCTTCTTCTGTTGAATGAGATTTTTATAATATCTTGTTATTACCAATTAACTAAATGAGTATAGCAGTGTGATATAGTAGAATCAGAAAAAAATTCAAGCTAGAAATGACACAGCAAGTATTGACTGGCAAAGGTGAAAATAAAACGCATCAAGCACCATCACCTGGAGGTATCTAAAAGACCACGTAAGACACAGCTTCGTGGTGGATTTGGCAGTGTCAGGTTTATGGTTGGGCTTGATGATCTTAAAGGTCTCTTCCTAATGATTCTACGATTTTCTAAGCACGTGTTGGTTGGGAGGGGGCAGAGCCTGACTGGGGGAGTGTGGGTGAGGACCCGCGGATGTCCTCGGAGTGGGGACCAGGGAGGTGATGAGCTCCAGTCACTGTGTCCTGCTTGGTTAGCACTGCTCTTTGCAGCCATTCCCCTAAATTCCTAATGAGGCCAAACCAATGATTTATGACGAGGCTTCTCAGAGAAAGGGCCAGGGCCAGCAGAGGAGCTGTGAAACCTGCAAACCTGCTCAGAAGTGCCTGAGGGCCTTTTCTGCCCCAGGAACTGTATTTTACACCTGCCCAATGACACAAAACAACCAGTTGGCTAAAGCTGGTCAAAGTCACAAGGAGATGAAATGAAAACCAGTGTTTTGAGTATATATTTTCCTTTTTCCTATTTTCCAGTTGCCTCAAAAAAATCCCCAGAAGCTCTTAAGAGACTTTCCAAAAGGGAAAATTTCTTTCCTGTCAAACTATAAGACTGCAAATCCTGTGCTGAAAGAACATTTTCACCCACCTACCCTCCTGGGCAGCCGTTCACACTGCCCCTGCCACCCCTGCCAGTACCTGTGTGCCCTCCCAGTAGTGTGACACCTGTGAGAGGGACCAGGCAGCAGCCACTGAGAAAGGATTTACACTCCAAAATAAGGTAAGGTCTGACAGATCTGCACTGCTGCTAGAGTTCAGCGGCAGTAAAACATTTTCTCCCTCATTAAAGTGTTACTTTTAAAGAGGTACTTAGAAAAAAAGCTTAAAAGCAAAGATTTAAACCAATTCAAAGCCCATAACTGCAGTAACTCCCGATGCTCGGCAACTCCTGTTTCATTTCTTTGATATTGCTCTCAACAAGTCCGTCACACACATTTCCTCGGGATTTCAAGGGGATATTATTATCATTTTTTTCTTAAAAGCAACATTTTCAGTGTTTCATCTAGGCCTTGGGACACATTAAAGCATCTTTTCATTATCGCAGCCTTACTGCAGATATAAATAGAGTCGGCCTTTGCTTTGTAAATAGTGCCAGCTTTTTTCTTCATTTGGAGATGTTTATGCAGAACTATGAGCCACACACACCTCAGCGTGAGGGTGCCGGCAGCTCCCTTCCGTGTCAGCAGAGCCAGCAGCTCTCATGCTGAGATGCCACTTCATTTGGCCCGTTACTAACCTGCACCTAAACACACGTTGCTTACGGGTAGCAATGTGTTCATTTTAAAAGAGGGTGCCAATTTGATCAGTTCATAATTTTAACGCTGTCTTTCAGTCTAATTCTCCTTGTTTCGGAGTGTGTTGGTTCCAGTACTGAAATGAAAAGTCAGACAAACCCACAGTGTGCTGTAGGATCAAAAAGCACAGCTGCACGGGGCTGGGCACATGTTCCAGGCAGCGGGGTGGAGGCAGGTTTATCTCTTAGTTGCGGTTATTTTTTCAACCCATTGAACAACAACAAAAACCCAGCACTCGCAAACCTGGCTCCAGCTGAGTGGGACCAGATGCCTTGGTTTCACTTTTCCTCATCCCAAACCACCTGGAGACATATTGCAAAACACAGCACATCTTGGACGATTCCTTGACATTGGTTAAATTTAGCTCTAAAATATCTCTGTGACTGAAGCTTTCTCCCATTGACCGAATTACCTTGCCCCTCCGCAGACATCTGTATCACGCTTCTACTAAAAGTGATGATGCGTCACCTCCTTCCACTACAGAGTAGCAGTGAACCTATTACACTGGAAAGAAACAGCATTTTTCCTCTCTAGTTAAAGTATGTACAGGGATGCCCTAGGACCATTTTAGAATGTTTTGCCCTCTGCAACCTGAATGCCCACCTCATGCACCTCATTGGGATATTTTATTAAAATGATAAAAATAGACCCTTTGTTTCTTATGACAGGTGCCAGGAAACTATTTCCTGGCAGACAAGCTTAAATTGTTCTCTTACAGGTAATTATTGTCGATAATCTAGTGACGAGCCAAATTCAGCCAAACCAATTTTACTTTTAAAATTAATTTTTACGTTCTCCTTTATTTCCTCTGTATGTATAAACTTTGAGATTGTACTGATGTTACATTTTTACTTGTCTTCAAAATGAAGAGAGTGATAAAAAGCTAAAAAAAAAAGAGTGAGAAGATATAGGTCCCCCCTGTAATCCAGGAGCTGGGCTATAAGGAAGAACAGGAGAATATTTCATGCTGGGCAATATCAAGAGTAAGAAGTGGAAGGGACATACTGGCGAGGGAGGAGACTCAGAAGGAAGGCAGTTACAGCTGCTAGGTCTCAGTGCTGGGTCCAGGTTATGTAAACTTCATACTTTGGAGTAGACCAGCATAGGCTGAAATGCAGCAAATCCAACAGGGAAGTGCAGCACACGGGAGTGAGACAAGTGACAAGTGGATGGAGCATCCTGACCATGGCATGCAGGCAAAGGCAGGCAGATATATCGATAAGGACCAAAAGCAGCAGAGTTAACACACTGCTCTAGTACACCAGTCCTATGACTGTTTTATAGCTCTTTAACAAGGGAAATTTATAGCCCTAGGTCAGACAGATGTTGCTGATACAAAACACAAAGGTCCACACTAAAACCAGTGCAGGTATTTAATCTGAGTAACGCACGCTGCCTTTATACAGATGCACGCCTCACTGATATGAACTTAGGTAGTTAAGTGTGAACCTTAACTTCATTATCATCACTCATTGCTCTTCTTCCATGTGTGCAATTAGCTCTTCTATAGCAACTAATGAATCCAGGAGCTTATGAACCATTAAAAAGCAAGTTACTAAACAGGAGTGAAAAAACACCAGCAGATTGCCTGGATACCACTGCTGTCACCTGGCTTGGGGATTGCTTCAAGATCCATCGGCTTCAGGCAGTTGCTTTCTTTGACTTTCAATACGGTGAACTGCAATGCAGTGGCTACCACTGCCTTGGTGCTTTGGACAAGGCTTTGATTTGATGCTCTTCTGCTCCACTGCAAGCTTGACATCGAGTCACCCTCTGCCACAGCTGCCTCTGGGAGGAGTAAGGGACTGTGGTCAGAGCCCCCACCCCAATGCCAGCTCTGAAGCACATGGAGGTTGGCATAATGATGCTACATTAATAATAAGAACACGATAAATATTATTAGTAAGGTCTCTGTCTGAGAGTTCCAAGCCTTTTACTAAGAAGGAAAAAATAGGTCTTGCAAAGGCCAGAGGGGACCATTAGTCCCCTTTTCCAAGTGCAGACATGAATGCAGAGTTGTCATTTACTGAAGGTCATAGGGCAAAGCCTAACAGATCAATGTCACAGCTTTTAACCACAGATAACTTGTGATGCCAGCAATTTACTTACCTATATGGACAGAAAAATCAATTCCATCATTATATGAACCTCTTGTTTTTATTACATTCTTGGCAGGAGAAAGTAGGTCAGATGCCACAAGCATGCACAAGGCATTTCTCTTTCAGCAAGGCCCACCCCCAAATCCACCAAACTCTACCCATGGTTAATGAATCTGTGAGATGACACAGAAAACCAAGATTCACGTATGCATAGGTAAACTTGTCTGTACATTTGTACGAACAGATAAATCTTTGATAACATATGCATAAAAGCAAAAGAAAGGGTGAACTGGTGAATAATATTTCACAGTCAAGTTTGTGATGGGAGACATTGTCACGTTGGTTTTTTTGTTCAAAGCAATGACATTATAACTTCTGCTTTAGAAATGGTATTTTCCATTCCTGCTTGGGGCAAATGAAACCCTGAGAGCTGAAGGCGCTGGCGCACAAAGACCAGGGCTGCATTCTTCCCTCCAGGATCCCGTGTCAAGATTCAGACCATCCCCTTATGGAGGCTGTGAGCCCACCAGCAGTATTTCTCCCCTGACTGGAGTCGAGATGGGATTCCCGCAGGCAGCTCATGGAAGAGACGGTGGTGGGGAAGGAGGGTCAACAGCAGCGCCACACACACAGGCAGCTGGGGAAGCAGCCTGCAAAACAGCCCCCCGGCTTCAGCAACACTACAGTTTTTGCGCATCTGACATACGTGGGGGCCCAACTACAAAAGAAACTTCATCTTAGAAAATAATACAATACTGCAGGAGTTTTCTTTTGAGACTTCCTTCCTGTGCATCATGGTCATTTTGAAAACATGAGCTTTGGCAGCAGGCAGGTAATGTGCTTCAGCTGCTTTAACAGAAATCTCTTCTGGAGCAAGCGCCTTTCATACAAACAGACAAGCAAAGAGTCACTCTGGCTGTAACTAGACGTCACTGACATGTCAGGAACAGCCTGAGCAGCAGAATGTAAATCAAGATTTTAAGACATCCTTTCCTGGCACAATATTGAACTTCAGACTACGCCTATACTCATCTCCTCACTTTATTGCTGCCATCCATTCCTCCACGTTGCAATACTGATCGGGAAATTAAAATGAACGTCTTTACCAAGAGACAAGCTGTCTTCGTAAATCCTCTCGTGATTCATGGCCAGAGCCAGTGCTCAGCCAGCGCTCACCCCGAGAAAGCACACTGTGAGACTGCGCGGGGAGACGGCAAGGGCTGGGTGGCACTGCCGGGGTCAGTACGGCTGTGCTGCGCACGTGTTGTCTGTCTGTCTGTCTGTCGCCCTGCCTGGGGAGCAGGAGGCAGCACGCACCCAAGCTGGCTGGAGGGACGGATTACGTCAGCCTTCAGGCTAAGGGGCATCTTTCCAGCAGTGACACGTTCAGCAGAGCAGTCTCGTCTGGGCAACTGAGCAGCACACCAGCCTTGCTCTGGATTTGGCCCGTAATAAATTAACAGCGAACGGCGTTTCCAGCACACGATCTGAACTCTGTCAGGTCTAATGAGCTTTCAGTCCCAGACAGAATAGGCCTATGCACAGGCAATGATGGAGAAATCCCAATGGGCTGCAAGAGGGGATGTTTCATATTCACATCATTAGAGTTTCCAAACCTTCATGCATTTTCTAATTACGCAAAAGTAACAGTAGCAGCACTGCGAGTAATTTATCAGCACCCATGTATTTTAAATGAATCCCTAATGAGCATGTATTAATGTGTCACAGCAGAATTACGTAAAGTAGGAGAGACTTGAAAAAACAGGGTCCTGCTGTCTTGAGCAATGTCATTATCATTATCATAGAGCTGCTCTCCAGAAAGTAGAGCATTCAAACAGCAAGTGATTTTTCCCCCAGGCACTCTCTGCTTGCCTCTGTGGTGCAGACACAGTTACAGTGTTAACCCATTGCTAGCTGCTGTGCCAGGCTTCCCAATGGGCTGCATCTACACGCACTGACCCAAGGAAACCAGCCACCTCTACAGCGCAGCCAGCAACGCTGTGCTTACACAGATTGACTTCCGAGCAGTATAAGCGAGCTGGAAAGCCTAAACCACAAACACAAGGAGAGATGACAGACAAATGCCATCTGTTATTGAAGGTAAAGGAGAGATTTATTCAAATATTTGCTATTAAGTGTTGACTGAAAGCTTCGTTGAATCCTGGCCTGTTTGCTGAAATCGGTAAAACAGTTCAGTCACCTTAATACTGGTTCCAGCCAAACGTTTCCCTTCCAAGGAGGGGGTGATGGATGAGCCGTTAATTTTAGTTCCCGTAAGGATACATTTTCCTCTCCAATCCATAGGCTTAAAGATATTAGATCACTTCATGGGAAACCATTTCTTTTGTAACTATGTCACATCTGATTTTCTGCTGTCTTTAAAACTGCCTGTTAGCCACGTGGCAGAAAGGAGGTCCAACTGATGAACCCACAACCCCACCACAAGCTGAACACCTATCATCTATGCAATGGAGAGGCTGTGATTCATCTGTTACTTTCTGTGCACACCTTTACCTATATCAGACAGGGAAGGGAGAGAGAACACATAGGTGAATAAGTTTTTCCCACTTTCTGTGTTGAAAAACAGCTAAACCACAGTAATATTTTCAATTAATCATTGCCATGTTGCCTACCAAAGATCTCTACAGCTCTTATTTGAAGCTATCACTTCCCTGTGATATTCTGTGCTTTCAAGTTCATAAACACAGTCACACTTCAATATGTGCGTCAGGCATTTGTTATGATGACTGTGTTGTTTTGTCTGATGCCAAGAACACAGAAAGCTTAAAACTGTTAATCATAGTTTTATCCAAAGGCAAAAGCAAAGCATTTGTATGAATGCTGTGTTAGAAACAAGTCCTTCATCTTCACTAGCAAGATAAATTTTGGAATTAAAAATCAAAGACTTTAACTACAGATGAAACCCTTAGCGCCGTGTGCCCAGAGTTCACTATGGTGTTTTTAATAGGCTCTAATGATGATCTCAATATCGTTTGATTGCACAGAATGCATAAAAATCACACGGCAGCCATTGGTTCATAATTCAAGGCTTTGCCTTTCCTAAACTGCTTGTGGGTTGAATTTATTTCCATTACCTCTTGTCTTCACACAACTTTATCACCAGAGGAAAGCAACATGCTAGCGCTCCAGAAGGCACTGCGGTCATTATTTCTCCCTCTCTCTAATAGCTCTGGGGTGGTGCTGTGCTCCTGCCTGCCTGCCCGCTCCCAGGAGGGACCATAACGGGCAGCCCTCTCTGCACGCTGCCAGGGGTTAGGATCCAGCAGCATTCTGCTCTTTGGAGCCAGGAGGGACCCGTTGGTGACCGGTGCCAATGCAGCCCTACTGCATATAGCCCACACGAAGCACTGCCTGAACAGCAGTGCTGGTTTTATTTACCCCAACTGCTTTTAGCGGAAGGTATTTAAAAATACTTTCGTTAGGTTTAAGGAACAGTATTTTAACTTCCAAGGAATCTGGGGTCCATCTGTTCACTTGTTCTTTCACTGTTTGGTTTTTTTTTTTCAGATAAATATTTATTTTCTGCTTTGGTGTGAATCTGTCTGGTGGTTTTTTATTTTCTTTTGAACAAATTGTTTTCTATATCAGCTTTAGTTTTGCCAGTTAAACAAGTTGTACTTAAATCTCTTTTCAAGACATACCTCACCAGTCCCCTTAAAATATTTGCATGCTTTTTCTGGTACCCACTTCCATGTCAAAGTGTGGGCAACCTAAGCTGCACACTGAAACACAAAGCTTCTTGCCAGGGCATCTTGTGCTTTTCTATCTGCTCTTGCTGAACTATTCAGCTTGATGAAACCAAGAAGAGAAAAAGGGGGGCCATCTTAGGGGCCATTTTTAATGTGACTTCCTGTGTCCTAAAAAATGTGGGTTTATATCATATTTTATGTATATACGAAGTCTAGAAAGGGCTCACATCTGAACCTGGTTTGGAAAGAACCACTTCATGAGACAACTGATAAAGAGGAATTTCAAGTGCTGAATGTGCTCACAAAGGTGTAAAAGAACAGTATCACCTTCTTGCAAAACATTAATTAAGAGCAAAATATTACTCAAGTGTCAGGACAGGCTATCCCTGTGCAACGAGAAGTGAAGCCTTCACATAGGAAGAACAAGGAAAGCATGTGCAGACTCCTTGGTGTATTCAAGTCAGCTATGACTCCCATGTGTCCTGAAGTAATGGAGACTTCAGCATTAGCTGTGAATTTCATACTGTGTTGTGAAAAATTCCTAAAAATAATACCTGAAGCATCTAAACTGTGCTTGAAGCCTGTTTGACTCCTCCAGGCACTGAGTCTTTACAGACAGCAGAAGCAATGGCAGTGTCAAACTTCCTGTCCAACACCCATGAATATCAGTGCCAGGTAGAAGTAACCAACTGTAAGAGCAGGAAGCTTCATGTCCAACGGATCTTTGACCTTTCTACTGAAACTTCTAACAGGCCTGGCAATCAATGACATTTTCAGGAGAAAAACTTAGGAACTGACTTTGGAGCAGCAAGTCATTTCATTGGAGGCATGGGGGAGCCGTTGGATAGCGGAGTCATTTTGTCAGGGACATCCTTGAAACTGAGACAAACACAAAATTCTACAATAAATTATCAGTCTTTCGAGGCCCCCTTTTTCCTTAGTTTTAGTTAAGAGTGATTAACTACATTGGTAACGGTAATGGTATGATATGAGCCGCCCTTAACTTCCTACAGAAGGGAGAAGGACCTAATGCAAGACCTTGCTATGTTACTAACCTGCCTTAAAATTTCAACCTGTAGAGCCTTGTCACATTAGATCAATTTTGAGGACACCTCCTGAAATGTCAGGTTTTTAGTACAGTGTGCTAGTGGGTCAGCTATGTCTGTGCATGATCAAACACATACTTCCCAAGTTATTTTATAGAAGCCTCTTAACACAGATATCTGCTATCAATTAAAAGAAACCACTACAAATTCAAGAGGAATTTATATTTCTAAACGTCTAGAAACATATTCTGTTTCTACCGAAGTTTAAATACAGACAAGTTTGCATAAGAATTACTAATTGGTTGTAAAGGTTATGTCTTTAGAATATATGCATACTGGAGGTGTGAAACCTATTAGACTGTGGTATTATACTTGGGCACAGTGCTGAATTTGGATTAAATTGTGTTATATTGATTTGATGAGCTGCTCAGATATGCTGAAGCTTTAATTGAATGTATTAGAAGATGTTAATTCTAACAGGTACACCCTTAAAAGTAGCAGCTTTGTGATTTGAAACTGCGCTCTAGTACAGGCCTTTGTCAGTTTTCATGAAAGAGAGGCATTTTGGAGTCCTTAACCTGAGACTGTATGTTAATAAATTTTGAAGGAGAGGTTCTTTATTTTCCTTTTCAGTATGGATGAGCGGCCTTTGAAAGCCAAAAGGGAATTGATGTAATTTATTGATTGCCATTTAAATGCCTTTATAAGCTAATTAATGCAAAAGGTAAAATGTTTCTGAGCAGAAACAAACAACCACGAAAATACATGAAGATTCATCTGGTTCTTAGACATACTGTGGGGACAAATGCCCTGATGCAGAGAGTCACCGACAAGGGAGGAACATGAATAGTGCCTGCTGTGAAGCTGTTATAAAAAATAAGCTCTCTTCTTGTAACTGTGAGAGCAACGTCACACTGACAGCAGCCATCATGTGCGCCTGAAACAGCAATGGTGTATCTAGCTTTAATCTACTTCACCGGGATAGCATCTCTCTGGGAGATCTTGCGATGTTTAGGGAAACAGCCAACATTATAAAATAGGTCACTAGCTGGAGTCTGCCCAGGTCTGAAGCGGCTGAAAGTCATTACCATCTGTTCATCTGAAATGAGGTGCTGGTATCGGTCCAGTTCCTAGCAGATAGGTATCACTGTAACAGAAACCTCCAAAAGTGACCCTAGCTGGAAATGGGGTTGCCAGAAAAGAGACATGGACTGATGGCTCTAAAGGAGCTCGTTTTAGCACACACAGATGAGATGGTGGGTATCTGAAGCTCATTTATGTGCGGTCACTCTGTGATGCATTGAGAGGCAATTCTTTCTTGCTGTTGTCAGGGTACCTTTCACTGACCAACAGTAGCTATTAAGATCGATTTCTGACTAATATCTGTTTGAGAAACATTTTAGCTTTACAGCTCTAGGAAATGATAAATCCATACAAGCTTCTTTATGGGATCCTAGAGAGACTCTGTTCTGTGCCTCTTGTGTGAAGTCATGGCCCAGCTACAAAGCCAAGTTACTGCTCTTGGTGGCTCTGCACATCTGCTGATCTCCTGTTCACAGCCAGGTAACCTTTCCCACCTCTAGGGAAGATTTAGCTACCCCTTACACACCACAGCCAGTGTGTGCATATGCATGGGCCATCACTTTAAGCAAGGATTGCGCTAACTTGCTCACGTAGCCACGCCCTCAGTTAGAATCTGCCTTTCTCACTGGGTAGATGATGGTGACCCACTCATCCAGCTGTTGCTTGAACTGGTTAAATGCTCGTGGGGAATGGGTGGGGGAGGACTTTTCCTTTGTAGAGTGAATAAGCATCACACTGTACCCAGGAGAACTCATGGCTTTTTCTGAGTCAGACCCCTATCACTCCCACTGATGCTCCAGTAGTAGTGAGAAAAGTGCTTACAGGGAGAAAAGTATCCCAAACCACTGAGCAGGCACAGTCTGTGCAGCAGGTGCCCAGAAATCAAGTGTCTGCTAAGAATTATTTCAAGTTTCAGCCATCACTGCCATCTTATTAAGGAGCTAATAAAGACTGTACAATGAAGAATTTATGTGAACATATGCATTTAATCTAAGGCAAAGCTTTTGCCCTTCTCAAATCAACTGAAGAAGACTCTAATTATAGTAGCTTCATGGTTGCATCACTCTATTCAAATTAATTACTCTGCAAAGGTTAATACAACTGAAATTATGTTGTGTGCCTTGAGAATGTTGAGGAAAGAGAAGCCCCACTTAGGACCCATTCTCCTTCCCACGTGGCCCATCCGGATCACCCAGAGCAGGTGTTAATGCCTCGCTCCAGCACTACCGGGGCTCTGCTCTCCTCCTTCCCCATCCGACTCCTCTCCCTGCTTGATGGAACTGGCAGCTCCTGACAGATCATCCTTATTTTCAGCCCTGCTTTCTCCAGCACCACGAGAGAGTCACAGCTCATCTCAAGACTATTACCAGCACAACAAAGTATTCGTACATTTACTAGACTTTGTATCCTTTCACAAAACACTCATCCCTTTGATCTCTTGGTGAGAACGGATTTCCTTGTTATGTCAAACTATTAAGGAAATGAAGAAACACCCCAATACAATTCGTCTTTCTGTATTAATGGTAAGGAGATATTCAAAAGATTCCCCCCCCCCAAGAACAGTACAGTGACTGTACACAGCACCAATATTTCTAATCAAGTTGTGCTACTGCTTCTGACAGGTTCACTCAACTAATTTTTGCTGTGCAGATACTACTGCCTAAGGCTGCTAATTAAACAGAATACAATTTTTTACACACTCATGTCACCCTTACAAGGTCAGTGTTTATCTTACAGGATCTTAATACAAACAGAAGCCGTTGCGATGTACCAGCCACCACAGTTAATTAAGAACTAGTGAGTATCTATTTTTATATAAAGACATCACATATAAATAAGTCAGAGTACAAAACCCTCATAAAATACCTCTGCATTCACTTCTGACTTTAGATCTGATTTATACATACATGTGTGGATGTGTGCAGTCTTGTATTGAAATTTTAAGCAAATTCAAGGAGCCATCAGTATTTAATCAGCCTACAGCAGCAAGGCTTTTTCACCTCCTTCCTCCCTCACACTTGGACCTGGCCAGTATGCGTGACTGGCAATAATTAGTACTGCAGCACTGACCACTTTTCCATACAAAAAAAGGTCAGTTTGAATGGCATCTGATTGGCACTGCTGAGAGAGAACCATGAGCTCCCTGAAAGGGCTGAGCATTTCATTTTGCCCTTGGAAAGGCCAGAAAGAAGAGCTTTTCAGGTCACAACATTTTTAGATACATAAAAGTGGTCTGAGGCCATATTCAGAGGTTTTAATGACTCTCACCAAATTCTCTACAATTCAGCTTGTGGCTTGGAAAGTAAAGAAATAAAGGATGATTTTAAATAAAAGTGTATATCCCCCAACATTCCCCCAATACTGCAAACTCAGCATTTCCCTAAGCAAGCTGAACACACGCTGGAGTACAAATGTTTCACCCCAGACTGCTTGATACAACCACAGCCAGACACTTGTGAGCAACAAAGACACAGCAACAACAACTGCAGCAATCAATGCACCATATAGAAATGGCAACACATCCCTCCCATCCCCCTTCTCATTCTGGCATAGAAACGCTGATGTCGGATGGCATTAACGGCTGCCAGCTGGGCAAACAGAGCAAGTAGGTCAAGAGCATCACTCCTCCAAGAGTTTTCCTTCCTAAATATTGTGCTAACACCCGCGTTATTTCTTGTCAGACTGAGGGTTTGAAACTGGTGTTAAAAAAACATTCCTATGATAGCAAAGGTTTTCCATCTTGAGATGTTTCAGATTGAGCAAAATAACTCATTTTTTATAAAATGTTTTTGATATTAAAATATGCATTCGGGCCTGTCCCGATGGCACAAAGCAGCTTTCACCAGAACAGCTATTACAGTTGGGTAGAAACAAATGACTGAAAACTGTATATTAGGCACTTACAGTTTAGAAAAGCTCTAATAGAGATTTAACAGACTTACTCTAAAGAATTCTTTGGTTGAGCCTGAATCCAAAGTACCATAGGCTATTTCAGTTTGTTTAGCCAGGTCCTCTGCGCTCTCTATGGGAGAAACCATCCTTTCCACCGTAAGGAAGGCAGCAAGGTTAGCGGTGTAGGAAGAGATAATGATGAGAGTGAAGAACCACCAGACTCCTCCGACAATTCGCCCTGAGAGAGATCTATGGAAAAACACACATTGTCAAATTGCTTTGAAGACATTCCTTGATTTTATTTCCATCATTGAAGAGAAATTCACATGCACAACCCTTTCGTCTAGATCCTCCAGGTATCTGCGAACAGGTGGACTGTGAGCCAGTTCCTGATAGCCATCCTCAGGAGAGCAAACTCGGCATGGACCTGGTCTTATCCAGTTAAGCTTTCTCTCCAGTCTTTCAGTGAAAAGGACAACCAATAAAGAAATGATCTTCCTCAGAGGTTGGAGAGGAAAAAGCTCTCCTGCCTTCCACAGAACCTTGGCTGGAGAAGTCCTGCCAGAAGACTTTTGTCTTCTCTGCTTCCTCAGCCTTTCCCAGAGGCTGGATTTGCCTGCTGTGACATGCCAGCATTGTGTCCCTTTAGGGGGTGTCCCCCTTGGAGGACACAAATGCAGCTTTTACTGCATTGAATCTCAAAATGTAAAACGTAGAAAGCGGCAAAAAGGAATCCAAGTAAGCATTCAAAGGACTAAAATAAAAATGATCCAATATCCTTCTCTCATCACAACCTAGCAGGAATTACAGACTGAATCTGCATGTTGAAGTGAGAGAAAGGCTGGTATGTTTTATGTTTTAAGTTAATTAAAATTTGCATGTTGCACTGTTTCAAGTTAAGCATATTCCTGCTTTATAACCACCAGAGAGAGCAAGAGAAGAAAGCAAAAAAACCTTATTTTTGTTCTGTTTTTCTTGTGGTTTTTGGCCTGTTTGTAAACATACAATTACAACACGCCTAGTGGTCAGGAGGTGTAGATCCTGTCAGTAAGAGCTCTTGATGCTTTAAAGCAACTGAACATCAGGCTCAAAGTATTTGTTTGGGGCTGAAGGATGCCAACACCACGCTGCTCAGCTGGGTGGGGGATTTCACGCCATGTACAGTGCTCATTCTTAAACACAGACTGTTGACCAGGAATCATTTCAGGAGTTGAGACAGAGCTATTTCATGTTTTCCCTTAACTCTACTGATAGCACTGGAGGAAGAATCAATCTCAGATACATTCAATCCATGGAACTTGCGTGATGCAGTCCTCACTTGGTGTGAAGGGAAGAAACAGAAAGCAACATAACTCTTACCTGTTTATTTGTTACCTTCAAGCCCCTCAGTGCCATCCCCAGTCAGTGGGTATAAGTTGTCCTACCAACAGATGGAGATAGGAAAATAGCAAAAGTCTCGTGACGTGCCCAAACCCCATCCACACAGGGGGGTCAGCTGGTTGGTAAACTGCCTAGTCTTGGCCAGAGCCTGCGATTGCCAAAGCCATTAAAAAAAATCCCATTAAATTATTAAGAAGAAAAAAAGGTATCCAACATAGAGAACACAGAAACGAAATAAAATCACCAACACAATAAAACCAGAGACAGCGATGTGGAATAGGTTAGAGGAACATGGAGAAACAAACTAAGAGATGGAGCACTACTCTCCCTCTCACCCGCCAAGAAATTGAAGCAGCAGCAGCTCCCACTGAAAGGGCAGATGCAGGCAGGCGCTGACGGATTACAGCACACAACCTGCCAGTGCAGTTTGCACCCCAGGAACTGCTGCATCAAGTCCTTACCAATGTGCAAGGTGGTTAAGGTGGTTACAAAGCTTAGAGAACCTTGAGGAGTAAAGCATCACCTCTTTGTCCATCAGGAAGCAATGACTTCATGTGTGAACTCTGAGAGACATCGCTATGGCTCTGGCCTGTGTGCACTTCCTCAGGGCACGCACACATGCGCTGATCACCAACATGCGGACGAGGTTTCCCTGCCTTTCTTGAGGGCCTCCCAAGAAGATAAAAGTCTTCCAAATTTCAATCTGGGCTATTGTCCAGCTGTGCTCACTAACAGAAGTCTACTGAGTAGCTGCAAAAGTAAGCTGCAGAAATATATATCCAGAATCATGTAGTAAGTCAAGAAATCTCTCCACCTTGCTCTACATTCTCTGTAGGTTTCAAGTGAGCATCATGTGAATTTACAGATGACTAAAGTCCTTTCTGGCCAGCTCCCCTACCAGTTAGCATCTTGGCTTTAGCTGCTCTGTAAAACTCAATACTCTCCACACCCAATCAGCCTTCTACACGGCCCGACTTAATTTTAGCCAACTACAAAGCAGCACCTGCTGAACTCGTCGCGTAAGACTCCGTTTGGAGTCAGCAGAGAGAAAGAGAGGAGACAGACACCCTCAAAAAGAGGTTTATTGCACCTGCTGTAATGTGGGATAAATCTGAAGGTACCCACCTGTCTCATGACTTTGGAGGGAACTAAGATACCTAACTAAAATACAGACTATTGCTTTTAGATGGCTATGTCAGGTGACATTAATCTTCCTTCTGCTCGTTCCTTCACTACATACTTCTAACCTTCAGAGAAGATCTGGAGTTGAATTCCTCCTCCCTGCAGCGAGGTGGACAGTTTCAGAGCCAGACTGCGCAGAAGTTGGGCTGGCAGGTACAGCAGATGAAACATCCACTTGCATAGAGTAAAACTAGGTTTATAGGGGGTTTCCAGGCTCCCATGGCCCTCTTGCTTTCCAGTAGGTCTTGAAATAGGAAGATGAAAAAAGAGACTTGCCAAGGTGTTTACATTAATTCAATGGAACTGCTGGAACAAAATACTATGTGTTCATTTTCCTTATAGTTTACCATAAGAAATGTCTTACTTGCATGGGTAGCTGCCCCTTCTGTTAGCAGGACAGATGGGTTGCTGTGATAAAGATGTGCAGAAGACAAGCGTTTTCCAAACCAGTGAAACCTCAAGCTCACGCTGTTGTAACATAAAGAGTCTGTGTCGAGCTGCATGCTCACAGAGCACATTACACACAGAGAAAAGTAATAATAACTCATCCCAGAGATCCTGCAACCTGCATGAACCAAGTCAGACAGATACAGGACAAAAAATGGAGAACGGCTGAGAGGCAGTGGAAGGTGGGCACAGCTGGATCCCTTGGCAAAGAAGGCACTTCCCTGCGGGTCCTACATACCAGAGAGGGGTCTTGCTAGATGAGGACCAGAGCTGCTCTCAGAAGAGTTGAGGTCACTTGAAAGAAAACTGGATGTCACTACGGAGTTGTTTTTCCCAGAGTCTTCCAATGAGCACGAAAAGGAAGATTAAGCAGCTGCTGCTACGAAGCATTCTGGGCTGACATAGCTGTAATTGATGGTAGCACATGATGGGGCAAAAGAAAAAACAAACCACAAAGCTGAAACTGAAGGAAAGACATACAGACAGGGAGAGTCAATAAAAACAAGAACACGGACAAGCGTGGCCTGGCAGCCTCCTTGTCCAAAGGATCCCAGTTCCCCCCAGTCCATCTGCTGGTATGAAGAGTCCTTATACCCACTGTAGGGACTGGTGTAGAGGGGTGTGGGAGAAGAAAGGGTTAATACACAAACACCAGGCTGGTAATAAGCGAATACTTGTATGATTTGTAATATGAACCATGAAAATGTTTGCCCATTACTCAGATAATAATAGAAAAAACAATCACAGCTTTTAAATACCAGCACCACATTTTCTGATGAAGATATACCTGTCCAAGTGTGCATCATTTTAATTTAAAAACAAACAACTAATGCTTTATGCCAGCATGTCATTTTCCAAATTACTTCAATAAATAGATATTTTGAACAACATTATTTTAAATTGAATTAGTGTGTTAACAGATGAAAGGAGGAACAAAGACCTGGAATAACAGCATTGTAACTCAATTATCAAAACAAGGTCAGATGATGATTTCAAAAGGAAGTAAACAGGAAAAGTGCATACCTTGAGAGGAAATTTAAAAGGAAGCATGGAGTCAAATGAGAACAAATTAGTAACAAGAGAAAAACAAAATAAATAGTCCAACTCACATTCAGTTTTCCGGAGAATATTACATTCAAACAAAACCTCATTTATTTGTCAAAATAGCTTGAATTTTGTTTCTACTCATGGCCATAAAACATATTTGATTTCCAATAGTACACAGAAATAATAAGCTTCCCACATTACTCAGTTTTTAATTGGGCTCTTCTGATCAATACAAGATGGCTGTTATATTGACAAATAATGCTGAACAACTTTGGTGCAAGCTCTCCTTGTCCAGAATCCCTTCCTATTCCACACACACACTATCTGGTACCCCCTGAGCTGCAGGTTCAGGCCCTTGCTCACATGCCCAGCCATCCCTCTACCTCTCCTAAAAGCCTCATCTGGCCAGGCTACCCTCACCTCAGCTGCAGAGACAAAACACAACCAATAGTAGCATCTGAAGTGCTGACTTGAGATGCTTCCATCATAGGAACTGGCAGTGGGAGTTTCAGAAATACCTAGTTACCCAGCTCTCACTGCTATTTGAAAGTCCCACAAAGTCATTCCCATGGCCTTTAATAGGAGTCTCTTGAGCCTTCTGCTGTGAAAACAGGGGTCCAGAAATATACCCTTGTAAATGACCAGCTTCAGGAGATAATTTTTAATGAAGCCCCTGTCTTTTTCCATCAGCAATTAATTATTCTAGCCTCTTTGTTCCACATGAATAAAGAGCAAAATGAAAATACATGCTCTCACAGAGATTTCAAAGATACTTTTGCAAAGAACAGTGTTACAAATTTCACTGTTTCTCTCCTGATTCCATTTCTTGTACACATCTTACATTAAAGCGAGTTGAATAATCTACTTTTGATCCATCAAAAGTGAATTTTCAATGCTTTAGCTCACTATGCAGAAAACGCAGCAGCCTTTGATAGCAGAACAAAACTGCTGGAACAAATGTAGATTCCATCAAGGGGATGCACTAACCCCCATCCTTTGGCTGCTATCTGATGCTGTTTAGATGACTCCTATTAAATACAGAGAGGAGAGTATAGGGATATATCCTCTGGAATATCCACACAGCATACTCACCCAGGATAGATCTAACTAGTCATTAGATGTCACAGCTGTTCCACACAAAGGCAGCTGAAAGAGCCTTTATCAGCAAGCACAAAAGTGATCTCTCCAGACTGCTTGTCGGCATCTCTCTACAAGTGCTGTACGCTCTCATATAAGAAATTTATTCAGACAAAACTCACAATGGAAGAATGAAGCCCCTTTTAAAGGCAATAAAATAGTATGAAACATTCATATAGTCAATGTACTGTGAATGGCGTAACCTTACAAAGATACCGATTCAGAATGGAATACTCGGGAATAATCTCTTCTATGGAAAAGAAATTTGACATTTCATCAACTTAAACCAACATATTGGTCAAAGGAACAGTGGTTTTGGAATTTAAAACGAGGTATAAATTTCTCTTTTTTTTCAGTAACAATGCAATGTAACTGCCTGGAATCTGTTATCGTGAACGATAACGAAATAACTGGACAATGTCTTCAAACGAGGGCTGTGTATCAATACTGAGCTAGATGGATAGATAAAATTAATAGGTTTACTGCTGTCTCCTTTTTTTGGTAGGTATTTCCAAGGCACTTATCACGGTAGTATTAAAAAAAAACGGAAAATGTTCCACTTGTTATATAAGGTAAAAGGCTGAACATGTCAGAGAGTCATATGAGAGCTTAACAAAAATCCTATGCACTTCTATTTACTGTCAATGAACAGACCTAGCAGAAACAGTGCAATGCCTGCAGCTTTCCATGTGATGTCCCAGTGCTTATTTCCCGGTCCTTTATATTGGGCACACACACGATCAACAGCAATTTAAATGCTATCACTACTCATCACCTTTAACAGCAAGCAGAGAGGCAAAGTTCTAACACACACTTTAGGAATAAGGCAGAAACAGTGTATAAACAGAAGGAGAAGGCTCACAGCTGTAACTACACAGTGAGGCAGCACACCCAAACACTGAGAAGACTTACACGTGACCGTATTCAAAAATACATGCATGTTTTATACAGGGATACCTGTGCATCTGTCAATAAATACAAGATCTAACGGCTGCTACCAAGACTTCTAAAACTTATGCATGGCTGGCATCAAATATCAACAGGCACACGCCAGCACCTCTGAAACTCCTGGATTTCACTGTGATCATTATTAGATTTGAATGTGCGATGACTGTGAACTTAAAGGATTATTACATTACAACCAATAAAATCATGATCCTTCCATGAAACTTCATAGAAATTTTGTCACTTGCTTCACTGAGGCTACTGAAGATCCCTATAATTGCACGGATAAGGTAAACCTGGTAACTTGTCAGTGATCTGAGTATTGAAAAAGGTAAACAGCCACGGAGATTGACAAGGTGAATTTTGAATGTTAGTGCTTAGTTAGAAAAGTTCTCTCTCTTGCTTTAATTAGCAACCTTGGTAAATGAAAAACTGCATCCTGTTTGTACTAAGTCGGTATTTTTAATAATTAAAATAGCTGTAAACTGGTTATTAAAATAGTCATACAGAATAGAACTAGCGTCCCAGCACTAAGAAATGAGATAATTTCACTGCTTATCACAGACACATCACCGAAGTATTTTACTAGTGTAAATGTAGAAACATTATAGATATTATTCAAAAAACATCTGTGATGTGCATTATTCAATTACAGAGAGCTTCACTACTCTCAGGTGGTTTTCAAAATGCTTCTTTAAAAAAGAAACAATTCTATGATAGTTAACACCAATGCACTCTTAAATCAGAACTAGTATCAAACGTTTTACCACAGCCTTAGAAAGACTGTCTTCATGAGTAAGAAAGTAATCTTTATGGAAACTGGCAATGCTTATTTAGACTATATCGACTACAAACACATGTACAACAGATTGGACTGGATTGTAATAACAATACACATACAGGGTAGTACGAAATAACTGTTAAGACAGGCACATACAGAGACTTGAACATATGGAAGACAGTAGTAAGCAAATTAGTAATAGATGAAAGGATGGTTCAAGAAGAAGAAAACTAGAGAAATTAGGAACAAAAGAAAGTGAAAAGTGTAGCAGAAGCCATGACGGGAGTGGAGGTGTTTTAAAATGCTGTTGCATGTGACTCTTTAAAAACAATTCTTATTTTGCAAAGCAGAATATGTTATATGCACCAAGAAGATGACCGTAAAATGAGATATGCAGCAAAAACACGGTAGCCCTCCAAGCATTGCTGAAAACAGAAAACCCTATGCATTTTACAGCCTCAACATGGTGTATATAAGTTTGGCCAAAATGCATAAATGGCATTTTAAAGCAATGCTCTATTAATTCTGGAGGTTAATGTTAGCAAGCATGGTGGCTTGATGGTGATGCTTAGCATTGAATGGAATGGCAACCCAAAAATTTGGAATTAAAAAGAAATTTGAAAAAAATAACATATATGCACCATGGCATCAGAAAATGACCATAAAATGCAAAAAGGTGATGGAGTGATATGGAACAAACCTTGGAGAAATATCGCATCCTTGCTGCATAAAGGCACCCAGGGAAAACCAAAGGCTGTTAAATATTCCAAACTCATTTGGAGGGTCGGGAGGATTCTGAGGGTCACGTGGTTCTTCATTGCTGTCTTCCAAGTGCCATTCGTAAGGGCTGAATCTGCTGACTAGGAAAAGAACTACGCTGACGCCAATGTAAGCAAAGACTATACACATCCAAATTTCATAAGCCAAAGGATCCAGGAAAGAGAATACGCCAGGTTTAGATTTCTGAGGCTTCTTGATCATGATGGAGATGCCCAGGCTCATAAAGGGTTTAGAAAAGTCTATGACTTCTTCTCGCACCAATGTTATGGTGAGGGGGGCAACAGCTATATCTGCTCTCTGAAAAGGGAAAACAAATACAAGTTAGTTACAGAACAGTTGCAACATAACCACAATCTAGAGTCTCAGGCTAATGAGTCAGATGATAAATTACAAAAGTGAGTAGGAAACATATTCTTTGCAGCCTATTTTGCAGTCAGTTTAGTTAAGGACCACATGATATTGATAGAAAATTATTAACAAGAAAAATTACAACCAAATCTCTGCAAGGTCCTCAAGACAGAGGTAGCTATGTATCAATACAAATTTGCTTCTATTAAGCTAAAATGGATGGATAAACACTACGCAAACTGGACAGTGTAATGGCAACTACAATGGTGTCGTGTTCGAGTAATGGTCTGTAGCCATTCGTATGTCTTGAAGACTTTGGGCAAATTATGTTTGTTATACTTTAATTTTCCCTTGTCTATTCTTTCCACAGGTTCGCTTGCTTTACTGATTAGTCCAGGATCTTTAAAGGGAATTTAAGAGAAGAAATTAGTCACTGAATTTCAGCTGCATTTGGATGCTGCCACTTGGGTATTCCACTGAAACCCCATGGCAGTAATGGAGAGAAGATAGCAAAATAGTGGGGTGACAGGAACCAGACAGTCACTAAGGAGCATAATACAGACGTACGCGTTCATGAGAAGAAAACAGCCTGGGTTATCTGAGAAGACTGTAACATACAGTATAAGGTATGTCATCCTATTATACAGAACTTAGCTCTTTAGATCCATAGCATAGACCATGCTCTGGACTGTGCTATCTGGAAGCATAACCTCATCTCAGTGCATCTACCGTTCACCAGCGTGTTGGTATACCCTGAACCAATAACAATCCCTTCAATCATTGCATCTTCACTGATTCCATGGGAGGGTAAAAATGTGAAATTAGAAAAAATTATTTAGTTCTCTGATTAAGAATAACATACCAGAATAGATTTTCAACAGATCTAATTGCATCTGCATTTCTATACCAGAGTCATGTCATGTTTAGGTACCCTAGCTTTGACTCAGCCAAGCACTCCAGCAAGAGTCAGCATTTGCCACGGAAGGGACTATAAGGTTAAAAAAAAAGCCCTTTCCATTTCTGAAAACAGCTTTAATTATTATGAGAGTCTACATACCTACATACACTCTTTTGTCATCTTCTATTTTAAAAACTCTAACTATTCATGTTATTGATACTTTTAAAGACGGCCTTTTGTTAATTAAGAATTTCAAAATGAAAAAGTGATTCTTAGAAGAAGTTTAACTTACCAGTACCTAAACCACTGGGCATCTTTTAAAACAGATTTTTGTTTCCCACTAGCAAGTACATATCTCTTTCTGGTGGAAAAACAAAACCTGATTAAGTAGAAGTTTGAATAACAGTTAATATTTGTGCCATAAAATAACTGAATATGCCTCTATGCAAATCTGATGGAGATGCATGTAACTTTCATTAATATCTGATTTGTTTCTCCTACTAGATGGTTGGATTAGATTTTTGTGGTTTTTTGTTTGTTTGTTTGTTTTTTAAAGTTTAATAAGCAGAAACGGCAAAGGCGTCTCACAAAGTTAATCTCAGTATCACACTCTATGTGCCTGCTGGTGCCTCAGCGGCACCACGCAGCCATGCCTGAGGCACCTTCCAGATAAGTTTTAAGACTGAGGTTAAGGACAGATTTGTCAGACTGAGGACTGGCCCTCCCTCCAAAAAGTACCCATTCACACACATGATCTCTAGATTTGCTCCAGCCACTCAGGAATATCTCTCAGCAGTTCATACTGGCACATCCAATTACAGGGTATGTGTACAAGTTGACTGCTTGGAATAATCAGAAAATTCATGCCTGCACACATAAGGAAGCCATGTGGAAATCACGGCTCTTGATCATACAATCACAGAATCATCTGGTTGGAAAAGACCTCTGAGATCATCGAGTCCAACTGTACCTGTGCCCTTACTAAACCATATCCCTAAGAAACTCATCGACCTGTCTTTAAACACGTCCAGGGATGTACCCTCTCACAGCCCTCTTCAGGCCCTTTAGACATTCATGTGTACTAGGACATTGCCCTTCCCCTTGCATGATCGCTTTCTCAACTGATTTGTGGCCACTTACTGCAAAAATCTAGCTTAACGTGGCTTGAATAAAAACTGAAAATGTTGATTGGCGTTGGATGCCTGGTGTTTACTGGCTTTGCAGATTAATGTGTTAATTATCAAAGTAACAGAGATACCAGGAGGCACATGAGTAGAACATAGCAAAGGGAC
Source organism: Neomorphus geoffroyi (assembly GCA_033558235.1). Lineage (NCBI taxonomy): Eukaryota > Metazoa > Chordata > Aves > Cuculiformes > Neomorphidae > Neomorphus > Neomorphus geoffroyi. Next base: position 5,641,697 of record JAUMJM010000045.1, on the reverse strand, counting down.
TGGATGATGCTAGAACTTGTTCACCGACAAATTCCCCCCAAACATATACTTGTCTGTAGCTGCTGCTTGTTGAGCTACTCTTAAATTAGATGTCTGCAGTCAGTATGAGATGCACATAGAGTAGTAGTTTTAAATACAGTGAGAGTCCATGCCTGACCAGAACTCTTAGCACTCTGACCATGGCTACTGCATTTCGTGTTGAACTAATGACGTACTTACAAATTAATCCTTATTAGAGCAAGTTTAACGATCAGGACCCCTGTAGGGACTTAGCAATGATTCTGCACAAAGTGAAGCTTAAGTGGGAGGCAGGTGCCTTTCTACCTGGAACTTCTGCACATGGGACAGCCTGCCTTGGAACAGCTCATCAAAATAAGAAAAGGCTGGTTCAGCTACAAGAGCATTTAGTTTCTGTAGTGTTTTCCTGGACTTGAAGAAATTTAATTCTCCCAAAGTAATATTTTAATTACCAAAGTAGACACGATGGAGCTCTTCCTAAGTGCTGATGCAGCATGCAATAAAGTCTGTATCTCCTTCATGAGCAGCCGAGTTGATGCAGGATGTTCCTGTGGGATCTTGGAGGGGATGAAGCTGATGCTGTGCTGAAGCACAGACAAATCAGTTTTTAAAGGCCTGCCTGTTACCATGTCCTCATTCATATCATGCAGCAGGGAGTTCTTCGTAAATGATTTAAAATGACATTTCAATATTAAAAGGGATACAACCACTTATTTTTCTGATACATTTCTGTCTGTCTGCTTTCCTACCATTTCTGATTGGTGTTCAATATATTGCAAACACTAACAAACATCCTCATGCCATAAACGGACATGGCAGCAACTGTTTTCTGCAGAGGGAACAACCACTGGTTCAGACACAGGGTGTCAGGAAACCCTTGACAACCAGGGCACTGAGAGTGGACCAGCTACAGTCCAGCACCCAAGCTTTGCCCCCCACTGCTTCCCTGAATATTAGTTGCACTAGAGAGGCTAAAAACCAGACTGCTCTGTGCTTACTCATTTAGAGATATAGTATTTGAAATGGAGAGCTTATGGAGAGGACTAAGCACCCTAAAGGATCGTTGATAATTGCAGCACAGTTGAGAATTTCCCTCCCTGTTATGGCTGCAGATAAGCAGAACCCATAAAAATTGAGCTCGATTAAAAAGAACACAACCACAACCATGCCCTTCCCTGTGCAGAACTGGAGAGGAGTTTAAGAACCTCAACAACTAAGCTTTGCTAATCACTCATGACTAATGGTGTTTCAAACATCATCTTCACTGCATTTGAGCTCGGCAAGAAATGTCATGCATTCCTCTGAGGCTTGTTCTGTCTTTGCCTACTAGTGTGGGAGGGACGGATTTAGAGAGGACACACAGCACAGAGGCACTACCCGCGCTGTTCAAAGGTGACTCCAGGGAGGCTACAGACCTGAAGATGCTTAAGGGGAGGGAGAAAAATAGCAAATGGAAACCTTCCTCTATATGGAGAGGAACCGATAAGATGTTCCACCTCTGTAATCCAAAAGGAGGGATCGAATTCTTCAGCTTGCAGACTTCAAGGTGAGTCTTCCTAACTTCAAAGCCATGCATTAGAGACAGTAAGAGATACCGGCCATGTCCCTGCCAGAACCTCATGCTTGTAGAACCCAACAATTTCTTTACTGGTGTTGCTTTTCAAGAAGTGGGTCTGGGCAACAGTCACCTGTGCAATGGGGAGCCAGTGGACACTCAGACTATCTGCAGACCGAAGCAGAGGGGCACCGCCCCATTTCCATTGGGAGCCAAACCTCCAAGAACCCCAGAAGTGCTGAATGTAGTTCACAGCAGCGTCAGAAGAGACTGTACCAGAATGATGACTGAATCTGAGCACATTTCGGGACTTCTCAGTGCATTCTGAGGTTTCCAGGTATCAGAAAAGGGCATCAGACAGAGCAGCACATTACCTGTGGCATCTGCTGGTAAAAGCTATCTTGTAAATAGAGTCCAGTATACGCAAGGATATCAGGGTGTGTTGAGAGGCCAGGTCACAGGGGCAATGTGTTACACTTATTTAAAAAACAACAGCCGATATCTCACTAGCACCATGTTGCATTGAAGTCTTTATGTGTATTAGCTGAGCAGTGTACAAAGGTATTAAGGTGTAAAAACTGCAGTTGGCCTTGTCTGCCATAGCTTGTCAATGTTAAGACCAGACATGCTTTATGTGGATGCCCACAGTTCCTTCTGAGACACTACTACTCTATGCAGATGGAGAAATTAAAGGTGCATCTGCTTTTTGAGCTGTGGACATAATGCACTCTTCCTCGGTCTTTGCTCAGATGCAGAGGAGTCAAAGTATGGGACCACCTCAGTGTGGCTGTGTGCCAGGGCTCTGGTCTTGCCCCCCACTCCATCGCACGGCTGCCTATGGGCACTTGTACCAGGGCTCCCCTCCTGTAGAAACCTGGGCTGAGGGACGAAGGGCAAGCTTCTTCCCACTCACAGGACGGTCAGGCTCTGCCACAGACTAAAAACACGGGACGTTTCGAGGAGATTCAGGAATCAAATTAGTCTTCCTCTCCGCTACAATTCAAAGGTCGTTTATGCCATCTGTAGTCTTTCTTCTGCTGAGGGAGCTGGAGAGGCCAGCACCACGCCAGGCTGGTGAGTCTGTTAAAGGCAGGGAGATGTGTAGGTGGTCCCACTCCAACAGACTGTGGAGTATGGGGGGACTGTCTGTCCTTTACATCCCTGCTTTGTTCCTTTACGTCATTTTACATATTGAAAGGTTTTTATAAAGACCTTTTTTTTTTTCCTGAGGAGAGTTTTAAAGGCTGTAAGGTCTGGCTGCTCTTTCCACTCCCAAAGCATTTGTAGTTACAATTAAGATCTGTGTTAAACCTACTGTCAATTAGCCTCAGCGATGTGAAAAGCATCAGGCCCAGGGAGGGAAGGCTTTCCCTGGCTGAACAGTGAAGGAAGAACAGCAGCCTGCTTTAAAAGGGAAAGAAGAAATAAAAGCCTACAGAAAGAGGCTTACCCTACAGAAGAGAAAAGACGACTGTCTAGTGCTCAGCAGCTGGTGGGTACAAAGCCCTGTGCACTGGGCCATGCGCAGAGGGAGGTGCTGCTGCTCATCAGCCCGAACGAAGGGCACATGTCGTTAGCGGGCGAATCACTGGAGGACAGCCTTTCTGGTTTGCTTTGCTGGTTAAATTTAAATAGTGATTCAGTCTCCCAGACTGAGAATGATTTAGCGACTTGCCTCTTCTAAAATGTCCAGGAAAAAAGCTTCACCTATTCGTTATTTTCAGTCTGTCAAAAGTTTCCACTACGTTTTAAAAATTCTTTTAGTTTAAAAAATAAGAGTGCTTGAGTTGGTAGGTTTTTTCCTGGTAGGAAGAAGAGTCTTATTTTGACACCAAAAGAGTAAAATTAAGGTTTTCGTCAACCTGAAAGGACATTTTTGGATTTATGAAAAATCAAATAAATTTCATTTTTTCTGTCAAATTTTATCATTTTAATTATTAATCATTATTTCTACTACTAGTACCAACATTTTAAATTTGCCAACAAACCACAATGCCCTGTTAGCTCCTTTCTAACAAGACTTCTGGGTTCTCCTGTCTGAAGCAAAGGAGTTGGGGAATCTCTGCTCAGTCAGAACGCTCTGCCTCCAGGGCTGCCAATCCTACGCTGCTAAAGAACAAGTGCTCCTCTGTAACCAGGTCTGCTTGTACAACCCATTGCAAAGCCCTGAGGGATGATCCCAGAAAGCCACTGAGATTGTCCTTGACAGACAGACAGACTGGTGCCACACATCCAGCCCTGGTGTTGTGTGAGACAGGGGAGGGAGAATTTCCAATGGGAAGTACTGGAGTGTGCCTGTCCACGCTGGGCACTGCTCCTGTTAGCCCAGTCACTGCAGACCTCTGGCCAGTCTGACACGGGAGTCAGAGCAGTGCTGGGCAGCCTCGGGACCTGCACACAGCTCCACTGTCACTTTGGGTACAGCTCAGCAGACTTTGAGCCCCCTCCCATCCCTCCCTTGCTCCTCACCATTCGGAGCCCTCCGTCGCAGTGGGCTGAAGGCTGCATGGACCTGGCCGCACTTTCTCTCCTCACTCTACACTGCATCCCACAGGAAGCAAGAGCGACAGTAAAAACGAATTGGCACAAACTAAACATTTAATTACAGTTAATTAGGGCTTTAGCATGAAAATGGCAAGCCTTTCACTTCCTGTGACTGTCCTAAGAGCAATTTTAGAAAAGAGTTGTATGAAATAGAGCTACGCACAGTATTCAAATAGCCTGGTAAGACTTCCCAGCAGTGCCAGGTGGTGGTGAGAAGCCTGTTGGGTTGGGAATTTGCTGCATTTGACAAATGACTAGTCACTGTTATCACTTGAGACAAACGCAATCTAAAAGATTATGTTTTCTGCCACAGCTCAGCTCAGCTGCTGGATAACTGGTACCAAAACCAATCAGGCCCCTTTTTATACCCCCATGCCTGTCATCCATATATGCTAATAAAGGCATTTAAAATCTAATCTCCCTCTTGTCCTCCCAAAATGGAATCCAGAGGAGCCAAATATGACAGTTATTTTGCAGGGGCATTAAGGGAAACGTACAGTTTTAGTTCTCTAATAGAGTTTTAAGCCCCTGAGAGACAAAGGAAAGTCAGCACGTAAATGAGGCACTTGCTCCAAATAATTAGCACTTCTAGAGTACTTTTCATCTTCAAAGAACTTTGTACACATCCTTGTGAGTGTGGTACACAGCCTCCTCTCGAGATGGAGAAAGAGGCCAAGGGTATTTCATGATGTTTGCAAACAGGGCTGGGAAAAGACCTGGAGGGCTGGTGAGGTTTGTATTCAGGTGCTCAGGGGCCGTTTCCCTGCTTACAGAAAGCCAGGTGGATTTCTGTGCAGCTTCCCAGCTCAGTAGTTCAGCTCGGCAGGATGAGAGCTAGCTCAGCAGCGCTGGGCTGTAAGTATTAACCTGGGTCTGCAGTCAGTCCTCAAGGGACACATCTGACCTTTGAATAATTGAGCACTGCAGTTAAGAGGCTTCAGTATCTGAGCTCACAGTGCGAGAAAAGGAGCTGTTGGGGGTCAGAGAGGAAAACATTCCTCCATTTTTCATTCATGAAAAAACATGGATGAAAACTCTGAGAATACAAAGGAACAGACCTTTCACAGAAAAAAATGGGTTTGAGGTTGTAATAAGGTTGTAATAAGGTGCCTGTTAGGCAGTTTTTTGCTGGTGTGGAAAAGTCATAGGTATGGTTGGGTCAAAAGGAAGTGGCTAGGGCTCAGTTTGATACCATAGAGGCAGGGCGCTCTGAGATGGGCTCTTCCCAAGCGATTGTGGAAAAGGCAGCTGCAGGAAACCTGTTTATCATAGAATCACAGAATAGCTTGGGTTGAAAGTGATCTTTAAAGGTCATTCAATCCAACCTCCATGCAGTGAGCAGGGACATCTTCAACCAGATCATGTTGCTCAGATCCTCATCCAACCTGACTTCGAATGGTTTCAGGGATGGGGCTTCTACCACCTCTCTGGGCAACCTGTACCAGTGTTTCAGCACACTCATTGTCTAAATCTGCCCCCTTTTAGTTAAAAGCCATTATCCCTTGTCCTATCGCAACAGGTCTTGCTAAAAACTCTGTTCCCTTCATTCTTACGAACACCCTATACTTATTGAAAGGCTGCAATAAGGTCTCCCTGGAGACTTCTCCAGGCTGAACAACCCCAACTCTCTCAGCCTGTCCTCATAGCAGAGGTGTTCCATCCCTCTGATGATTTTTGTGGCCCTTTATGCAAGAAAAGGCTGGGCTGAAAGAGGAAAAAAGGCTCAAATTCATGAGCCCTTAACACAGATGGATCTTGCATCATCCAGCAGCTGCACAGGCTAATCCTACTTGGCTCAAGTCCCAAAGGCAGTGGCCCATATCACAACTTTCCTCAGGTGTAGATGATCCCCGTGTCCTGGCTGTTAAGCACTAATGTCAGATTCTCTTTTGTCATGCCTTTTGCATATTGTATGATTTCTTTCTTTAAGTGAATAAACTGTTTCATTGCATGTCACCTGCAAATATATCAAAAGGACCCAATTAGAGCTAATATTCTTGATATTTCTTGAACCACACAACAGGGAAACTGAGGGTTTAGGTTTCCACTGCAATGCAATTATGCGTGGAACTAAATTAAGCCTTCATTTCAGAGGTTCTCAATGTACTTGTATTCACTAAGGGAGGCAACACCAGTTTCTCAAATGGCAGAACAGAGGCACGAGGAGTTCACACGATTTGCATAATGTCAAGCCTCAATGCAACAGGGACATAAGACATAACCCAGGGGTCCAGACCCTGTTTATTTTCTCTAATCAGTAGATTTCCCTCCTTCCCCCGAATACAATACTACAAAAACATCATTGCTTATATAAAATATTTAGAAGTTGAATAGTTTACCAAGTATATGGCATCAGGACTGACTGTTCCAGGATGAGAAAACTTTTGCAAATCTAGCAATCAGTTAAAAAACATTGATTCATTTGAAAAGAATCATCTCATCAAACGTTTTGCAAGAATCATAGTATGTTGTCCCAAGGAAATTTTGAGGTGACTTTTAGAAATTACACTCTGCCATGGAACAAAAGGAGGCAATGGAAATATTCGCTTCTGCTCAGATATTTTTAATAAAGGAAAGCTTGTTAAAAATAAACTGTAAAGAAGATTTGGGCGGAATCACAAATCATCTCATTAGCATTTGGGGAAAAAAAAAGCAAAGATGAAATATCAGCTTGTAAAGTCATTTCTGCAAAAGCCAATTTTCTCCCCCTTCCATCTGGTTTATCTGTATTCCAAAATTCTCATTTTCAAAGAAGTTTCTAAAATGGCAATTCCGGACTGTTTTTGTTCTTACTAAACAAAGCAATGCATACCCAGTATAGAAATATAAAGAATGTAATGAATTAGATAGGTTTTTTTGTCTGACGGCTGATTTTTAAAGCCAAACCCAGAGTTTAAAAGGAAAAACAGGTGTGGGTGATTTCACATCTGCATTGCTTCTTACCATGAAAAGCAACCATGTGGCTAACTGAGTCTTTAGACTCCGGTCAAACACAAACTGACACCAGTGAGGAGGGTCAGCATCACAGGATCAGACCTTTAAGGGGAGGGGCACCCCCCAGCACTTACAAGACTGACAGAGAAAAAGGAAAACTGGCAAATGCAAAAGCAGCATATGAAGGGCAAACTGGAAATTCTGCTGTAGACAAGAATTTGAAATTTGCCCTATGCCGCTTCCCAACATTTTGTGGACTCTGATTTGGAGAACAGCAATAAAACAGTGACACTTTCCTGAAATTAAATGGTTAGAAAAGGAGACTATAAAAATAGCACTACAAAGAAATATCTAGAATTTTAAAGGTGGTATTCAAACAGATGATCTTTATTTTGCAGTTCATTAACTTTGAGCATAACTTTTTATAAAGAACATTAAAATGAAGGTTAAGAGAAACTTACCCCATAGACCAGTTCACCCACCATGCCATTCCATATCTTAGTCTCAGGGTCCCTAGCTCCATATTTCCCATCTCCAACAATTGACAGTTTGTATTTTATTCCAACATGTTTTGCTATTTCAGAAGCTAAGTCTACACAATATCCTTCATATCTCTCATTCCCTTCTAGTTGTTCATGGTTTTTCTTATACATTACATATGGTGATTCCTTTGAAACAAAAGTAAAGATCAAAAGTCTATGAATGTAAAATACAGCTTTAAAACATACAAAATGAGAGTTGTCATTATCCTTTATATTACTGGCAAGTATTTACAGTATTTCCTGCTCTGGTACAGAAGTTAGAAACACAGTCTTTTGCAGATTAAAAATCCTTGACTGATCCCACAGCTACATGAACTATGGATTTTAACCCTGCTGTGGACCCATTGAAGACAACAGGGCTATTCCACTTTAACGAAGTTACACTTTTGTTTGCAGGATTAGGCCTGATTAGACAATCAAATAGCATCACTGGAGTAATAGTTCAGATTTTGGTGTATAAAGAACTGGCATACCCAACACCTGTACCATCAAAATCATTTCCTAAGGCCCCAGTGACCTAGGATGGAGCTCTGATATAGATATTTTCAAAGCAGCCTAAGGGAAGCTAGGCTAAAATCTTCAGCAGCAATTTTTGTCACTAAATTCCCTTAGCCTTCTTGGAAAATTCTAGCTGAAATGCTGATTATATCTCACTAAATCCATAGGAGTATAAAATACAATGCTTCAGGAAACAGCATAAAATCGGCTCATGCTTAGAAGAATTGTAACAGGTATAGAAGTCACAAACAATACTGTACAGAGCACATTTGCTAGAGGCATTGGGGCTGACACTGGTGTTGCTGTTTATGAGACACAGGAAGAGCATTACTCCTGTGGAACTGCATGAGAACAGGTCGCTTTTCACCCAGGGCTACAGCGGTTCCGGTTCTCTACAGGCTTCCTCGTGCCACCCTTGCTCAGTTCGCAAGGGCTGAGTTTATAGGAGCTGCACCTGAGTGAGGGGTACAAGATTTGACCCTACAGCAGGAAGGCCAGATCCTGCAGTTATTTACATACGTGCATAATAACTTCACTTAAGTGAGGCTTTTGACTGAGTTCAAGTGTCTGAGAAGCAGCAAAGCGCAATGTTGAGCTCAGTAAGCTCCTCTCGTGAGTAAACTTATCGATACAGATAGGAGTTCGGAGGGTCAAGCCCTCAGTACATCTCTGGAAGATACTGAACTTTTCAGTCACTTGAAGTCCCACAGTATTTAACATTTGCCTCCTGTCAGGGTGTCTAACACACCTCAGGAGCCATGTGCCTTATTTCCCAAGCACAAACACACTAAGAACATAAAACTTACCAAGATGGTAGTGACTACTATAGTTCTGTTCTCCACAGATGAAGTGTCATTGGATGGCAGCTGATCTAATGCTGGTACAAATCTTTCATATTCGTTCCAATAACCAGCCTATAAAAATGGAGATTGTTACATCATTACATACATTTACAAGGACTCTGGTGCATGAACGTGCGACAGAAACTGTCAAAACATACGGCTTTGTGACACTTACTCAGGCAACATGTCTGCCATTAAAGGACTACCTTGATTTTAATTTAATTTTCTTAAAGAAACAATGTTCTCAAGCCCATGTGCAAATAAACACAAGCAAATCTAAGTGAATAGACATATTAATTTCTCCCTATCTAAATTCACGTCATCATAGTGTCTGTGGAATAATTTCCCACGTATCCATAAGACTATATGATAGACAATAAAATAAATTGCAGAGCACTGATTTTGAATTTTTTATCCATATTCTGCTGCAGTTCGGACAGTGAATACAGTCCCTGCAGACATGCCTGAGCCAGCTTCAGAGCAGGTGCACAGACAGCGTTGGCAATGCAGATATCACAGCATTATTGGCAGTACAGGATACAAAACCCTCTTTGAGCAAGAGGTGACGATTTGTCAGCTGGCTCGTGTTCACCTTCATGGTGATGTGGCTACATTGCTATGCTATTACTCTAGTTTTTGTATTTCTGTACAACACGGAAGTAACAATTTTGTCTCCACTGTAAACCTAGCTGAGTGGCTGGGCCATGTCCAGAGGTATTTTCTTATCAAATATGTGCAGATGAGTTTAAGGAGTCTCAATGGTGACTAAGCAGGTTAGGTACCTATTGACAGGTGAAATCAGGGGGATCTACGTGTCTCGGCCAAACAGACTCTTCTCTTGATACTCCTGAGACCCTGTCTATCTAATTATTTTTTTAAATCTGCCCTAGATTTGTTTTATAACAGAGATCTGGGCAACTATATCACTTAGGATCTATATTTTAGGAGGCAAAAGAATAAGTAGCAAATCCTAATTAAAACCAAATTATTTTCTGTTATTTCAGAAGGTTTCCAGAACACCCTTAGCTCCAGCTTCACTACTGCTCCAAGGCCTATTACAGAGAGGAAAGGAAAGGAAAGATAGAGAGGAGTTTAGGAGACAGGGCTGAGTAAGGGAACATGAAAGTAGGTACTATGCTTGGCAGTGGAAATACTCCAGAAGAGTCTTAAGGGAAAAAGTGGGGTCTGCGGTTGACGTGGAAACAATGAAGATATTAAGCAGGGCGAGTAGTTTGGCCAGGATCAGAATAGAACAAGCTTCCAGGGATAGGGAAGATGGGGTTTCCTCAGGGTCCTGATATTACAGCACCTGGTGGTATTTTCAGGTTTCATTAGTTTGTTGGAACAAGCATTTGTGAAGATGTGAAATCCAGATGCATATCTTGAAACTCACCTTCCGTGATCCAGCTGCTTTCATTTCATACACATCAATTGTGTAATTTGTTCTCCTCCCATAGGTGTCGAACTGGATGTTCCCTGTCATTCCTTGAACTTGCACCTCAAGGGAATAAACAGAAAAACACATTTTAATAAAAGATTCACTTTATTTTTCCCTCCATTACATTTTGCTGGAACCCACTAGCCGTAGCACAATTTTTATCTATTAAAGAGTAGCACTTTTGATGCAGCCATTTTTACTCATTGTAACAAAAAAATCCCAGTTCTCTCAGTTTTAGCTGTACATATTCTTTGTTAGTTAGTACTCAGCTGGTGACTCACTACTGCAGAGTGAGCCACATTTAATTATAAGTGAAATTGTCCCTACATGTGTGTTAAATGTAAGAGAGACAGATTCTGCCATGCTTAGTCATGCTGGGTTCACTGATACAGCATGGAGTATCAGCAAAGCACATGGAAGAATTCAGTGCCATTAAAACCCTCACAATATGGCACAGAGTGATTTGTGATATGGACTAGAATCCCATATCATTGCTCATTCCAGGAAGTGCTTTAAGATCAGCCCAAGCGTAGGAGCAAAGGAATGAATGTCTTCTCTGAATGATCACAGACAATTGTCTCTACTGCTTATGGAGTTTTGGTCTCAATCTGGATGGATGGGTGTATAGACGGTAAGTCATTATCATTACCTACTCACATGAATCATCATAAGGGGAAGCATAAAGTACTTTGTTCCAAAGAAAAAAATCTATATTTCTTATTTCCCTTTATGAAAGGCTGAGATATTTCCATTTATCACTTATCAACACTGACAAGCTGTCATCTCAGGCAGAAGGGGCAACAGTCTGAAACTTCAGTAGGGGTAAATTAGCTTTAATATTTAGCAAAATGCAGTAGAAATTACAGGAATAGGTGACGGAACATTAGTCAAAGGGAAACTGTTCAGGGCTGGTGACTGATCTGCTATTTATGGTTTAGAGATGGTGCAATCAAATTTGTTATAGTGCACAAGGCTAGAGAAAACAGCCAAAATTCCTTAGACTCTAAATTTCCCAGTGAGCCAAATTCAGACTGGCATATGAGGAATGTGATGCTTTTTGTAAGTAAATGGATTTGGACCTTTCTTAAAATAGTTTGTATCATTTCAGGGGTCTGGAAGAACATGTGAGTTTTTCCTGTGTCCAGAAAGTTAGAGAGGTGAACGGGATTTTGAAAGCCAAATTTGCCCCTAAGAGGTCTTACTAACTGTGGAGTGAGCAAATGTATTTGTAGGGTAGTTGACATAAAACTTGCAACCAGATGTGAGTTGTTGTGCGTGCTTCTGGTACCTGCTGGAAGCTGTCTGGCTACCTTAGCCCAGCAGGGACTGTGTGTCTCAGCAGAGATGGTTAGGCAGGCTTCATCCTGATGCATACTGAAACATCAGCACTGTGCACTTGACACCTTTTGACTTCAAATTTAATTTGTTTCTATCTTTGGTGGGAAAACACAGCATTTTTCAAAATCTGGCTGCACTGAGGCAGGAAGACACACCAGGACCCAGAACGCTTCTGGTAGCAGTGTGAGGAGGCAATCACAAATGGAGTGACTATTTATAACTGCCCAGATCCGTTCAGGTAAACTGTCTGCCACTGATCTGGTATCTTAGAATCAGCCTTAGAAATACAGACAAGCATAGTTTTCAAGGCTTTAGGGAAGACGACTCAGGCAAATACCGATGGCCCTTTTGCCAGCAGGATGACTACAGTGTGGCACTGAACTTTCTGCTGGCATGAGGTATTTCAAGGATGACTCAGAAAAATATTCTTATTTGAGTTGTTGCTACAGAGTAGAGAGGAAACATTGTTAAATCTAAGTTATTTTGTTTTCCCTGAAGCAAACATTCAAGATCATTGTCTGAATACGTGGAGAGACTGCGATGGACAGGATGGGGTCTGAAAGGCGATGTGGGATGATCTTGGGTAGCACTTGTTGCAGGTGTACGTAATGCTCACTCAGATAACAAAACAAGGCAACCAGCTGAAAGTCAAACTACTGCATTTTTTGCCAATCATAAGTTTGGCTTTGTATATCTTATCAATTACATTTTTAAAATAAATCCTCCTAAATGAGGGAGCGTCCTGTAACAGCATTGGTTCCCTTTGTTGACACAAATACCTCATATCTCGTTCAGAGGAGTTTTATGTTTAGCTTGCGATTAAGTTCAAATGGACAATACAAATTATTTAACTATTGTAAAGGCTGAATTTAATTAACTTATCTTCAGAAGTGTACAGTGCTACATTAGTGAACGTGCAGTTAAGGCATTTGTTAGGACGTGACATAATGGCATGAAAAGAGCTCTGGTAATGTGAGACATAACCATCTCTCACTTCTAAGAGTGACATAATCTGATTAAACTTTCTATAACTCATTATAACATTCTGATATAATCCTTCCAATTTAGTAACTGAGAAAAAGCAGTAATTAAGCTAAGAATATGAAATCTGACCTAGGATTTGTTTAGACCTAATGTGGGCTTAATCCTGATCTCACTCACTCCATTTCTATGCCTGCATTAACATAATTGATTCTAACAGGTTTGTTTTAGAGTTATTTGAGCCAGATCAGAAGCAGACCATATTCTTATCTCTTACATCTACAAAAAACATATCCATTTTTTCCTGTTGCCACTTGCTTTAACACACATAGCAGTCTAAAAAGAGTTAAAATTCAACAAAATTAGAGACATAAGCGAGGCAGAATCCCATGCAGTAACTAGTAGTGGGGACAAAACATAGGCCAGGCTGAAGGCTGAGTGCAAAGTTATGCCAGAAATCAGAATCAGAACTGGTTTGTGGCTAAACTGTGTCAAGGCTCAGGCTGGTGCTGAAATCCAGCAGTACTGTTATGACCAGCAACATTTTTCCACTGCTTTAAACCAATCTGAGTTGAATTTTTACTAGCAAATTATCAAAATTGCACACGTGTGTTTAGGTTCATAAATCCCTGCAAGATTTACAATACCCACACTGAGGACTCAGTCTAGTTCTGCTAGATTTGCCAATCTTTAGAAACCCCCAGTACAAGTTCATTTGCAAAACGGCTCATGTTCACTCTCATGGGAAGCTTGGGTGTTCGGGGGGAGACAGATTGTAGGTGCTCTGGTGCAGACAATTAGGCAGCTGCTGCACCAGCACCAGAGGAATGTGATTTTGGTCAAAGTTTTGAGAGCTGATTTGTTATGCCTTGCCCTCTATTGAAAATATTTTATCCATTCTTTGGAGTTTGACATTAAGCTTGTTTTTTCTTTCTTTCTTTTTTTTTTTCCTGAGGACCTGCAGCTGTTTGTGTGAGTACAGAAACTCTGTGGATGTGGAGCAGGATGCAAGTTCGGTCCCAGCAGAATTGCTGCTGTTGAGGATTATACACATTCATTAGCTGCTATGTTTGCCCTTACCATTTTCAGTGCTCTTTCTATATCAATTCCTTGGCTCCATGGTACTGCAGGGTTAGCCAGGCAATCTCCAGCACTACCTCTCCTGGAGACATCCACACGCTGTCTTCGGAGGTAACGGAAAGCCTCTGCTATGACTAGGACTGCATCATGAGTCAGTGCAGACGTATACTAAAATTGATGCAAATAAAACATCGTGACAAACTGCAATCTTAGAATCACCCCAGGTTTATCAGGTCCAGTCCTTCTCTTTATTAGAACACTCTCAGAAGAACCACGCTCGACAAACCCTTTTACTTGCTCTCTGTCTTGCCACATCTGCTTTGTTTAGTTTAACAATTCCATCTGTTTCAATTAACAAACCAAAAATATTTTCATTTTGTATACCATGTAGAAGAAAAATAGCAAAACCAGTTTAAAGTTGCACAAAGTTGAAACTTAATTGGAAGCTTGCTCATCTAAATGAGGTCACTACAAAAGTCTGCAATTCCATGCTGGCCCATAAAGCTATCAATAGCAAAGAAGAGCTCTTATTTGCAGGAGTTTTTTGAGTGTTCTTCTTCTTTTTAACAAGATTGCCAAGACAGTTTTGAATTGAAGTTAACATAGATCATTTCTGTTTGGACCACAATCCTGATTAGGTAGCATCTGTGGCAAGGAACAGATCAGATTACTTTTCTTAGAAGACAGCTATTCAAGCAAGTAATCACAAAACACACTTTAGGCATTACATCTCCATGGAAATTCCCCATCTGCCTTCTCTTATTCCACAGCAAATCTGAGGAGGGGGGGCAAGCTTTGTATAGCAGCAACCCTCCAACAAAATCCCCAGACTTCTTACTACTTGTTAATGTTGCTATTAACTTCATCCATTGCTTGTCGCTTGTATAATATCTGGTAACACCTCCAATGCCATATATTTACATCACCTATGAAATGTCATAGAGATGGGTTTTTTCACATTTTTTCCATGTCGATTTGTTTGTCTGAAAGTTCCTCTCTCCAGGCATTGCATATGACGTCCCTGGTTTTCACCAGCATTACAGCACACCGAAAACGTAAGGGTATGCGTATAGGAGACCACTTCAACATGAACATACTGAGAGCAATTGAATATGTTCAGTGTGTAAGATTTCATACACCTTGTAACCGACTCTTCATATTTGCACAGTGTTTGTAAGAGAATGAAGAGAAGAAAAAAAGGAGCGTAAGGGCTATCTGCACGTACTGGTGCACCTGCCCTTCTTTTGGCTGTCTGTGTGATAGCGTAGAGATCCTGGCTCCTGATGAACCTTATGGGGGAGTGCCTGAAGACATGCTGCCCATGCATGAATTATAAAGGCAGAAATCCAAGTTTCAACTGCATATTCAGCTACCCTCTTTGTGGATAAGACTTATTAAATGCAGAAGCTAATTCTATCCTGTAGGGCAGGATAGCACAATTGATGGTCTATACTTCTTAAAAATGTGTATTATCTTATTGCAAGCTTTTCAGTTTGATACAAAGCCTTAGGAAAACTACACAGAACGAGGTGTGTCTGCACGTGCAGATCAAGAGCACCGTATCTGATAAAAACGAGTGCAAAGGCAGGGTTGTGAAGAAGGTTATACAGCAGTCATTCTTATTGACTTTTAAAGCCCAGCAGATTAGAAATCCTCACTGGGGGTGTGTTGGTGGTCCCCGCTCTGACTCTATCTAGGTACAGTTGCTCTTCTGATCCAGCCCACCTTTACCTTTTCCTGTGATGCTTTGCCTTTTGCTCCCCTCCTTTAGTAAGTTAGCAAAGGTTATACATCACATCCCATACAACAATATAGAACCAGACTGCAATTTTAAGGTATTTGTTCATGTATTAAAAAAAAAAAAATCTTGTAATAGGTGTCCAATCTAGCACTACATAAAACTTACACGTTGATAATTTTTTCAGCAGACTACTTCAATTGTCAGTAACCTTAATGCAGTCCCTTCCAAGTCATGCCAAGAGAGCTATCTAATTTTCTACTTTATTTGAATTCTACTTATAAATGCATGAGCATGCAAAGAGAAAAAAGAGAGAGGGAAGGAAAAGGCTGATAAAATACAGAATAAATTAAACATCATGGCTTTAATCTCTAGGCAATTTTATTTCCTAATCAAAAATATTGTACCTCAATTTTTAAGTATGCTTTTTGTCTGATTGACAAATACTGTGCACATTTCTATAATGAGTGGTACATTTGTGGAAAGGTAATGTAATATTCGTGTTTATACCATATACTTAAGATTCTTTTTTTAAGGATTGAAAATAATTTTTCCCTCTAGGTAAATTGCTTTCAAGTGCAATAACATCTTCCCAGGTTAACTTTATATATTTCAGAGCTTTTAAGATTAGTATGATTTTAAGATTAGTATGATTAGGGAGCTTTAGAAAGCAGGCCCGGGTCCTAATCAACAGGGAACAATACACTAATCCAAGTTTTGTGGGTCTCTGTTTGCCTTTCTCTGCTTCCTCTGCAAGGCTGTGGGATGGCATGGGATTAAGATAAATTTCCTTCCCCACAGAAATCACACGATCCCAGGGATGGAAATGCATGCCTCCAAATGGCATTGGCCTGCTGGCATCAGAACCTCATAACTGTTTTCTGTTCTGTCTATAGTTCAACACAGCAGTACCACCTACCCTGCTGTCTCCCGATGCATTGGATTGGACTAGATTTTTCCTGCCTAGCTGGTATTTTATGCTTCTTTGAATTTTGTCTTACTGATACAAGACATTACTCCTATTCCTTGGAGTAATTTTGAATTCCAAATCTGTTTGAATTCTAATTTGCATGTGTTCCTCCCAAATCAAGCAGGAAAAACATGAACTCTCGCATCATGGCTGTGGTTCTTAGATAGATTTGGCTTCTCTGAGACAGTCAGTATACACGATGTGGAAGACTGAACTCCCGGGAATGACAGAATTTAAGACCTTCTCATCCAACACCTACACACTGATGAAAAAGAAAGGCCTCTCCAAAATGGGAAGAGAATGAAGGAACATAATAGAAATATTAAAAACAATGCAGTGTTCTACAAGATTTTATGACTTCCATCCCTGAACAAAGATGCACTCCTCGACTGGACAATGAAAGGTATCCCCCTCTACTATAGAGATGCTGACGCAGAAAAAAATCTGGAGTAGATATTAAAAGGCTGCAAGTCTCCTAATAACAGTAGCCTTTAGTTCACCCAGTCTACAACAGTTTTGATGAACCTATGACTTCCACCCCAAAAAATCTGGAAAATTTTATTGGTTGCAGATATATTATTCAAAGTGTTTAAGTAAAAGGCAGTGGTACAAAATACAGGGCTAGATTATGAATGGAACTGTCAGCAGTGACTAAGAGGTGGCAGCGGCTCCTCAGTGAATCTAGAGCTACTTTATATTGCACATGAAGTTCTCTATTAGCATTAAAATGGATTAGAAACCCACAGTTTGCATCTAAAACCCAACCTAACTAACTCCCACACCCACCTCAAGACTAACCCATGAAATTCAAGTTGAAAGTTTTTATATCCACTGCACAATGACAGGATTTGCAAGACCAAGCCTTTGCCTCTGAGGGACTCTCATCATGGTGGACGCTTGCGTCCAACTAACGGCCTTTGATTCTTTCTCTCTTCTGGAAGGGTAGTGAACATTTCAACATAATGTAATCAGGGATTTGTATCAAACACGTGCACACACTTGGGGTTAAAAGCCCCAAATAACTGTTAAAAGCAATTCCTATAATCTCCTTCACTGTCAGGGTAAAATAAATACCTTTAATGGTGAGTTTTTGGCTTCAGGGAACTCTCTTTCATCGAGCCTCACCCAGCGTTGTAGAAACTGTTGAACCATTGGGTTTTCATTATTAACAATCTGGAATCCAGTAACGTTGGCACCTCCGTGCATTACTCTCTCCAGAACAATGTCTGTGTAACCCTGGGAGGACACATGCAGAAAACAAGAATCATTGCCATCCAAAGGTGCTTTTATTTGCCTCACTTTTACCTGCTATAAGTGTAGCACAAAAGAAACTGATTAATTTCTCTCTTGTTAGCTGAAAACATTCTACCAAGGAGAGAATTACTATCACAATTGTGATAGTAATGTGGCATAGAATAGTTTAAGGTGTCTTCTTTTCAGATCTTTGCCATAGCAAACTGCCTTGTTGCGCTGTGGCCATGTGGTACGTAATATTCGCCGGTCAAAAAGAAAACAGTGGCAAAACTACCATGTCATCTTTTCTCATCAGCATAGTGAAAACTGGAGAAAGGCCTCATCCCCATTTGTCCAGCAAAATGAACACACAATTTTAGCGCTGGGAGCAGAAAACCACTCAACCCCCACATTGTTCTGTGGAGGCACAGTGCCCACCTCTTGCTAGGCAGTTCTCCTTTCACAGCACTACTTAACATTTCACTTGCAAACGTAATGGTATGAGTCTCTCCCACTCTGTTGTTATTTATACCTGAGGCAGTAAATTGGTGTCTTTTTGATTAGCATGACTTGATTGCAGTCATGTTTATCTGAATGTCAATGGTTACACATGCTAAAAGGCAACTCAGAATAAGAACCCCTGTATTTCTATGCACACGCTAATCAGTGAGATCATGAGTGGTTCTTATAATACAAAATGACACATCTTTAAGTCATATGGTACTTAGACTAAATAAAGGTATTTTAAAATTTGTCTTTTCTGCTTTCATCACATCAAAACATGGATACAGAGAAAATTGTACTAAGTGGGATTGCAAACTTGGAAGTATGAATTTTGGAAAAATATTTTTCCACTCACAGTAGACACAGAAACCAAAATTAGTCTTGCTGCAGGATCAGTCACAATATAACACTTTTCCTAAGGAACTCTAGCAGATGGTGTTTCACAGGCATCATAAACATCCCTGAAAGTCAATTCTAGAATCCAGAAGAAGCTCTGATATAGAAAAAAAACGTACAGTCTTGTCCTAGTAGGCTAACACATACACCGGCACAACCCTACACTCTGAAACACAAAGGAACAGCTAAACAGTCTGGCTGGTTTACTTGATGGAATTGATCTAATTTGAAGCTTTTAACCACTTATTTTTTACACAAATATGCTACAATTATTTTTCCTGGAGTGCTTAGATTTCCAATATATTACATAGAAGACTACAGTTATCAAGTATTTTATTTAAGAGGATATGATTTAGTGAAAAACATAATATTAAATTATTATTTTAAAATTAGTAGGGTCTATGAGATTCTTAAGATAAAAGTAAACCCATCATTGAGTACAAATGACTACAACATACCAGTTCTAATATTTACTGAAATAATTTCTCAAAATCCAAGAACTCATCCATGCATTTCCTCTTTTGCTGATTAAAGTTGCCCAAACTTAGCTATATTTGCAGTGAAGAAAAGTTCTTACCAGGTTAGCTAACATGTAATGATAGCCTCTAGAATGTTTGCCGAGGATTACAACCTGTGTGAAGAAAAAAATTACATATTATTCAGTTGTAAGCGGATGACTCTTCAGGGGAAAACAGCCAGAGAATGAACATTTTGGTAATCCTCTATGACCGATCGATGGGCAGCACGAGTATTACAGATCTGTGGCTTTACAGCCACGACACAGCCATTTGTGTTTTCACAACACCTGAACAGAGTACAATGAAGAGTAACTCACAAGGCTGAGAAGAGTTTGCTGGCAGACATGACCTTACTTGGCAAATTCACCCTTGTGATCGCAGAGCCTCCCCTGCTGATCAGGTTAATTTTAGTTACCAGGTCAGGTAGTTCTGCTGTGAAATGAGGTTAACACTGTATGTACCCACTCAGTAAATTCCTGTTTACTTTGTTCCTTATTGTGGAGCATATGAGAGGTGGTTGACACAGCCCAGTCACTCCCTGTGTTTATTAAACCGTACAGCACTGCAGAGCTGGTGGGTTCCAGGTCACACAGGGCCTTTCCTGACATGAGAACCCTGACCAAGCTTTGTCATATGTGAATGCTCGAAGTTAAATTCCTAAAGTTATAAGCAGTGACCTTCATCGCCTTTTGACAGCTCTCAAAAGGCCTCAAAACTTGTCACTTCCAGTGTATCTACACGGACACATCTGACCTTATGTGTTTTGTCAAAATTTATACTAAATGAGATGTTGCACATTCCGCTAAATCAACATCGCCTGCCTTCCCTGACCCCACTTGGGCATCCCTCTGTGCAAGTGGAGTCATTAACGGAATCAAGTCATAGAAAAACAGCAGGATGAACTGAGCAGCTGGATACTGTAAGGGTGGAGGTAGCACTGTATGGCAAGCCTGAATTGTGCCAACCTGTGTGCTCATCCCCACTCCAGTAATACCATGTTTTTGCAGAAAGGAGGAAAAACCACACTTCCCATGTCTATGCAGCTGGCTGTTGGCTCACCAGCAACATCCCTTATGCAAGATTATGCCACTGCATTTAGCACTGTTGACTTGCCTTCAGATTACAATCTCAGTAGCATCCACCCAGTTTCACACCCATCAGGTGGAACAATGCCCAGCAGTAAGTATTTAATTAATGATTGTGGTGATTACGTGTGTTTCAGGACAGAATCAAACTTACCCAGACTTGCTGTCCATACACTGCAAATGTATCACTGTCTATGTCCTATGAGCAGTTTAAGTGAACAGATGATGCTTTTTGATGGGGAATAGCCTGAAACTCCATACACACCATACTAACATCCTTCTCCATGGTCACAGCTAAACGCTCCAAATGCCACACTCTAAAAGATATTTTTCCAACATGACCACTTAACGCCTTTGCTAAAAACAGATGACATTTGAGTCATTGACTTTAGACATACTGCTGAGCCTGTCAAAGTTCTTGATTAAATTATTAAGTTCCCAATTGCCTCCTTGGTTTGTCATGTCCTTAATAGATGCCATTTCTTTTAAATTCACATTTAATTCTGTAGGAATTTGCATACTTCCAGCAGTCTGAAAATAAATTGCTGTTCAGGTTCTCTTGAGAACTGTATGTACACTCTATTGGTAGAAAGCATCTGCTTTCCTACACTCACATTTGTTTTCTATGGAAATGTGCAGGCTTCCTTCAGATCATCTGGTGTGCGTGCTATTTGCATACTGAATTCTCTGTATGTTTTAATTCCACCTTAAAGGCAGAGATTTACTTTTAAAAGGTTAGAGACAAAGAACTTATTTAACAACAGCAATATTCTTTGTTGTTTTAACCTTAATAACAAGTAAGAAAGCCTTTACATTTCTATCCAGAAATGTGTTTATTTAAGAGAAAAATACCACAGCAGGTAAGTCAGAGGCTGTAAGAAAAACATACATGGAGACCCTGCAGTCACTGGGAACAATCCTGCAAATTACAGCATAGATCAGACTCAAATTCCATCTCATCTGTCCTCATGTCTCCAAAATGACCAGAAATAATTCTCTTTGGTCCCTTAGAGATGTCCAGCGTACGAGAGTCAAGCTTTAATTCATAAAGCACTTTTCTGGGGTGACCTGCCAGCATTTCTACTTACACAATCAATCACGTTCATTCATAATTATTTAACTGGATCTTGACAACGTTTTCAAAATTCATTACATATGCTTTTCTAAATCTTAACAAGCATAATTCTCCTCCTCCCTCACTTTTCATCCTCTACCTACCTTCCAAGCATCTTGAATGGAGCTGCTGGATTAGTGAGCCCAGCAGAAAACAATAACAGACACGAGTGTTGCTCCTAGAGGAGCAAAGGGATGGATAAAGCTTTTTTATGAAGAAGGAAAACAGGAGTATAACATAAATCTCATCAACTGCTTCTATATTGTGAAGCTTATATTGTGAAGCTTATATAGAAAGTGGGATATTGAATAGTGGTGGTGAATAGAAAGCCAGGATTACAGGAAAAGGATTTCACAGAGCTACATGTCTTTGCTAAGTTTCACTTCTGAGACTTAATATTGCTTTCACCTTGACTGAAAGAAAAGCTTATAAGGTTTTATACTGAACAAAGGAGGAGGGAAAAAATGGCTGGAAACCATCATGAATAATTCAGACTCCCGATCCCACATAATTCTTGTCTTGTAGATAAAAAGATCATAATGTCAGGTTTGATATAGAACCAAATAAAGTTTGTATTTTTAATTAACTCTTTGGATATTTTCAATTAATTAAGAGAAAATCTAGAGGGAATATAATAACAATGTACCTGGTTTCAAAATAAAAGCCAAACCTGCTGGCCAGCACCAGACTTGCTGGAACTATAGACCCATACGCCAGATTTGAGAAATTAAGTCAGCATTGCCAATTTCAGTTTTTCATTTGCCTGGGGAAGTTATTTTTGAATGAAAGCATAAAGAGAATTTGGTTCCCACTGCATCAGTCATCATGATAATAAATAGACAACTACATTTTTTTGCCTTAACTTTTAAATTTTTCTTACAGTTTGGAAGACAGCATTATAGAGATTAACTGGCTGACATTAAATTGGTATGGAGCATCGTGACATTTCTAAAGCAATAATGATGATTCTCTCATGACGTAGTTCAAAGACTACATAACACCTAAGAGGAAGGACAGTGAAAAAGAAGCAAAATAACTTCAATACTAACCTCCCAATTACTCTGTTACTTTTTGACTTATTCCCCACTCAAATTGCAACAGCTAATTCCTGAGCTAGAACATGGATCTGAGTTTTTTGGCCACAAAAATTAACTGTTGGAGTAAAGGGTGAAGGGAACATTACGAGGAGACTGAGGAACTCAGATGAAAGTCAAGGCAGGAAAGCAGCTTTCAACAGTACTGATGGAGACAGAACTGGGGGTTTCGCTGGAATGTTTCTCCGAGGACTTGAAAAGGAACTAGAATGGTAAGAACACAGGGTATAGGTGAACAGTAGTGACAGCCCAGAGGCAAGGAAAGAATGGGTTAAAAAAGACAAGACTCTGTGGGTTCAAGAGAAATCAAGTGATGGAAGAACGGTGCAAGTTTTGTAGGTGGGACTGAGCAGTTCATATTTTGTCTTTGCAAAATATCAATGGTTTGCCTCTGATTCATAAAAGGGAAAGATAATTTTTTATTTATGGATGGAGGAAATCACAGAACAGGGGAGGCTGGCAGGGGCCTCTAGTGATTGCCTATTCCTAACTTGAAGCATGGGCAGCTAGAGCAGGCTGCTCAGGACTGTATCCAGTCAGGATTTGAATATCCCCAAAGACAGATTCCAGAAGCTCATTGGGCAGCCTGTTTCAGCATCTAACCGCCCTCACAGTAAACATTTTTCTTTTTTTTTTAATATTTAAACAGAATTTTCTGCACCTCAGTTTGTGCCCTTGCCTCTTGCCTTGTCACTGGGCACTGCTGAAACTCGGTGAGATTCTCCAAGAGGAGTCTGGCTCCATCTTGTTCATCTCTTCCCAGCAGGTATACACATCCACTTTGTGCTTTCTCCTGCCCAGGCTACGCAACTCAAGTTCTCAGCCTTTCCTTACACATCAGATGCTCCAGTCCCTTAGTCGTGGCAGGGCCCTTCACTGGACTTGCTCCAGGATGTCCATGTCTGTCCTATACTAGTGAGCCTAGAACTGTACACAGTACTTAAAGATGTGGCCTCAGCAGTGCTGACTACAGGGGAAGGATCACCTCTACTGACCTGCTGGCCACGCTAAACCTAGGCAGCCCAGGATGCTGCTGACCTTCTTTGCTGTGAAAGTGCAGTGCTGGCTTGTGCTCAACTTCTCTGGCAGGACCCTGAGATCCTTCTCTGCAGAGCTGCTTTCCAGCCAAGAAGCTTCTACCCAGTCTGTACTGGTGCATGGGGTTATTCTTTCCCGATCATGAAAGTACAGACTACCTCATCTACAGCTCAAACTCATGGCATTTTATGAGTCTATTAGATCTTTCCATAACATAAAATACTTATGCTGACAGGCAGTATTGCCACAAAGAAGGTCTAAAGATTTTTACTGTGCTTTTCATACCTGACAAGTGGCAGAAATATGCCACTTAAATGGAATGACAGGCAGAGATGTGACCTGCTGTAATGTCTCTTTCCATTTTGACCATATCTGGGAACAATGAGGCAGTTTAACTCTAGAACTCTTCTTGCCTAGGTTTTAAAAAGACAGCAAGAAAAATGAGATTTTCTATAAGCTCAGAGTAAAAGAGGAGTTTGTTGTCTTTGTTGAGGTTATTCACAAATTAATTTGGTTTCCACTTTTGCAAAAAGCCCACATTTATTTTCAAGTGTTTCTACTGATTTTTAAATATACGTGTAGGTTTCTGAGGACAGGAGAGCTTAACCTCCAGTTAAGCACTAATGTGCCGTTATACCTTGCTTTAGAAATACAATTAGGACACCTTTACCTTCAAAGCAGTGTGCAAATGCCAGAAGGGATGGTGTGATTCTTTCTTTACAGCAGCAAACAAGCAAAACAGATAAATGGACTCCGGTCAAAAAAAATTTCAACAGCATCTGTCAGGATCAGCTATCAGTGTCGATTGCACTTCACGGGAGCAGCACGGGTATCAAGCACAGCAACAACTGTCTGGCAAGTCTAAACTGTCTTGGAGCACACTGTCTTCTCTCCTGGGTATCAGCTCAGGTGTTTTCTAGTTTCTATCTCTATGGATAGTGTTTCTGTTCTACAGATGGAGTTACTTAAAGCTCATCTCAGATCTGGGCAGCTCCTACCTGATATTGGATCGAATGGTTGAAAAGTTGTGCCCTGTGATGTAGCACCCTATTGGACCAGTGGCACTGGCCAATTTGGTCTTCAGAAAACACTTCAGAAAGAAGATGAACAGAGTATAAGGGTGACAATCCAATTAGTTAAATAAAAGCTGAAATCAAGGCCTAAAAAGTTCTTACCAGTATGTTAGCAAGGGTGTTTAGTTTATCTCGAGGGACACCTGCAATGTACTGCATCTCAGCTCTGTTTCTACCACACAAGAAAAGGAGAAATTGAACAGAGTCCTCTCCCTGGCCTCCTTCCCGCTCCTGTAGACCACTGCTGCAGCCGGGGGAGCTGCCTACGGGCCTTGCAGCCACTGCTCTTCAGTTCTCTGGGGTCGGTGCACTGCTAACAGCAATGCGGAATCACAGAACCATCCAGTTGGAAAAGTTCTCTGAGATCATTGGGTCCAGCTGTACCCATCCCCTTACTAAACCACATCCCTAAGAAACTCATCTACCCGTCTTTTAAACGCCTCCAGGGATGGCGACTCCACCACCTCCCTGGGCACCTGTGCCAATCCCTGACCACTCTTTCAGTGAAGAAATTCTTCCTAATGTCCAGTCTACACCTCCCCTGGTGCAACTTGTGGCCATTTCCTCTTGTCCTATCACTGTCACTTGTGAGAAGAGCCCAGCACCCACCTCGTCACAACCTCCTTTCAGGCAGTTGTAGACAGTGATGAGGTCTCCCTTCAGCCTCCTCTTCTCCAGGCTAAACAACCCTAATTCCCTCAGTCTCTCCTCATAAGGTTTATTCTCCAGCCCCTCCCCAGCCTCGTTGCCCTTCTCTGGACGCGCTTCAGCCCCTCAATGTCCTTCTTGGAGTGAGGGGCCCAAAACTGAACGCAGCGCTCGAGGTGCGGCCTCAACAGTGCTGAGCACAGGGGCACAATCACCTCCCTGCTCCGGCTGGCCACGCTGTGTCTGATACAGGCCAAGATGCCACTGGCCCTCTGTAGTTACCTTCTACAGCAGGGGCTTGGAACTCATGGCCTGCGGGCCAAATCCGTCCCTCCACCTTGTTTTATTACAGTATCACAGTATCATAAGGTTGGAAAAGACCTTTGAGATCATTGAGTCCAACCTATGACCCAACACCTACACCTACTCCTACTTGTCAACTACACCATGGCACTAAGTGCCTCATCCAATCTCTCTTTAAACATCCAGCTTTATCCAGCTCTTCACCTTGTTTCTACCCAGTGGCAGCACCGAGCTCCTCGCCCCTACGCTCCTGCCAGCACTGGTCACGTGTGCACTGTGTGACACACATTACGCTGCAGGAGCAGGAGAATGTCGGGAGCCGTAAGTTTGACATCCCTGTTTTACAGTGTTACCATGTGAGCAAAGTGCAACAGCATCTGACAGCCGTACATAATTGTTCCTTACTATGTTTACTTTGCACAGGTCACCCCTTGTCATGTAAATTTTCCAGATGGGAGTGGGATAAATTGGAGTAGAACAGAAAAAAAAAGTTTGCCTGAAATCTGAACAGGATTTTCCTCATCTAACCAGATGCCACAGCAAAAATAAGATCCTTTGTAACCTTAGTACACCCATTTTACTGTAAGTCTGCAGAGCCCACTTCCCTGTTTTCCAATTTACACACATGCTCTTGCAGAAAGACTGAGTTCCCTTGGAGGATTATAAACACTAGACAAGACTCGCTCTTTCCTCAGTAAACTTACAAAAAATAGCTTTTTTGGTGTCATGATTTTGTCTCTTACTATCACACCAACAACACCAAGCACCAACATATCAGTTTTGAAAGGAACCACAGTTCAGCAGTGGCAAAATACATGACACAGCTAGAGGTGCTCTGACACAGCCAAACAAGTGATTCTTGTCCTGCCTTTAATTCTATGGAAATAAAGACATTTCCAGGTTTGCAGAAGCAGTTTCCCTTATACAGAGTGTCAAACCCTCATGATTGTAACTGTAGTGCAAACCCAGGGAAGAAGACTTACTTCTTCACTGACTATTAATGGGATGGGAATCTGGCCACCAGGGACTGTGATGCTGTAAAATATGCAGCAAACAATGATTTATTTTATATGAAGAATGATTACTGTATTACATTTCAATTAAATATTAAATGAAGACTGTATTAAATATTAAGATGAAGATTCCACATGAATATTATTTGTTGCAGATAAAAATAACTACATATATAGTTGAGATTAACTTATCCACCATTTTAGAGGCTTCATGTCCTTTAGGGAATGTTACAAATCCGTACAGAGTCCCATTTCTGGATTTTCTATTTTTGTGCAGTATATGGATGTAAGAATTTCACTTTCCTCTATAGCACAGTATCAAGATCATTTGTTTGGGCTTACAAACATTTTCTAATCAGGTTTTGGCTCTTCCACAATGTATCTCTCATGGGAGATAATCTCCTAGATACAGGAATCTCCTAGAAGGCAGCAATAAAAATGTACATAGTGGAAGCAGGAACCTGAGATGCCTCTGAAGAATTTCATTAAGTTTTTCTCTCTCTGTCCCCCTTCTTGTGCCCTTCTCTCCCATGCCTCTCTCCTAGATGACAGTCACATCAAGAGTGAAATTTTACTTTTAAGCCATCTCCAGACAGATGACGGTGGTGCATGTTAGTCCTTGGAGGGTAATTAAACACAACGTCTGAAAGCTGTATTGTACTTCGCTCTCCCTCCATATGGCTAAACTTTCTTTTCCCATAACTAATCTGACATTTGAAGATTGAAGACTGTGTAGTGGAATATGCATTTCATTTGTGTATAAAAAAATACATCAGAAATTACTTAGGAAAAAGATTACAAACTGCAATTTCTGAGGGCACAATACTTTCACTTAATTTCTTTCAGTGTGATGACAAAGTTTTCTGTGAATTTTCTGAGCCTGAAAGAATTTTCCTAAATTCATTTTCCTTGGTGTGACTTAGCAATATTGTCAGATTAACTAACCTGTTGGCACAATTTTTTTTAAAGGACATATTCTACTGCAAAACATCAGACCCTGGAGGACACTGAGATGAAGAGTTTTATGACCCCCTGTAATTGACATTCGTAATCACAATTATTTACTCTTTAAGCCAAATAAAAATAATTAAATAAACTTTTCTTTATATCAAGATCTCTTCTTTTTTTTAGACAGGTAAGAACAGTGTTATATTTCTCAGGACTGCATCTCTCTTCACAAGTCACATCCTTCATGACAAAATCAATCAAAATTTAAGATAACTTTCCTCACTTGAAGGTATTTTACTAAAACCAAGATCAGATATTGGGGGTTGTTACAATCCTAACAAAAATTCTTTGTAGCGTATCCAGGGGATACTTAAAATTGCCCCTTATTTTGCCTACATATCCTCAAGAGAAGACACTTGCTCCCAGAGAGCTTCCTTAATGAGATGTGTTGTAGAAATTTTTAATTAGTGAATTCTTTAGCTTGTTGAGTGAGATTAATAAAGTAAAAAAAAGTGTTTTGGAGGAATTTTTGCATTTTTATTTATGCGAAGTAAGTGACTTACTTAAATGTGTTACTCTGTAGCAATGATTTTCGCACACAGGTCATTTTAGGAAGGAGATCGTATTTTAATTGTCGATGGAGTTCAAGTACATTCTTTGAGAAATATGCATCCTTGAAAAATATTCATAATGGAGTCATTTTATATTCAAAGTGATTTCACAGAGGTTCCGGTGCTTTCTTAACTCTTTGTGAAATCTTAAGTTCAAAACTCACCTGAAATTTTACACAGAGGCTTCAAATCCCACAGAAAACAACCGAAAACCAGATGTGCACAGGAAATTTTTAAATCACACTAACATTTCTGTGTTGA
Organism: Neomorphus geoffroyi; assembly: GCA_033558235.1. NCBI lineage: Eukaryota > Metazoa > Chordata > Aves > Cuculiformes > Neomorphidae > Neomorphus > Neomorphus geoffroyi. The sequence goes on along the minus strand of JAUMJM010000045.1, from coordinate 5,613,380 downwards.
GTGCCAGAATTTGACACTGACTAACCACGCTATGGTACTTTCCTCATTGCTTTCACCCTCTAGATCACCTGGTTCAGTGTTCTGTTCCTCTCTCTTTCTTGGCTATAATCCTTCCCAGGTCAGACACTACCAGAAGGTCAGCAATCACGACAACGAGAGATTTCTGTTATGTTCTCTGATCTGACACAAATGTTTGGTATGATGTTCAAAAAATTACACAGGCCTGAAGATCTTTGATGCGCTGTTGTAATCAAAGCTTGAATAACTTTTTTGAAGACAACTGATTTGGGAGTGTATTTGGAACTCTGCAACTTCTCTTTCTCTACATGGATCTTCCAAAGAGTCCAGGAAAACTGAAATACATATTAGTTGATACAAAAGATACACAGAGAAAGACCCTCACTATATTCTGTCTTCCTTCTGCTTCTGATACATTAATCTGCTTCCGAAATATTAATCTACCCTGCATCTCACCCCATCAAGGGTCACTCTTGTTCATCAATCAAGGCCCTGTGGAAATACATTGCCTGCCGCTTAAGCCTGAGTTTACCATTTCTGAGAAGAGACATGAGTTTTTGCTAACCTGAGGACAAATAAGCACCATTGCTATCTCTGCTCTGACACTCTAGAGAGCCCCAAAGAACAGGAATTTATGTGAACTGCTCAGATGGGTAAGATTCTCACTAGCCATCACATGCTTTCCACTAACACACAATTCAAAAGACACCAGTATTTCTTAGTTGATTCCTCTTAGCTCAGAAAAGTTGAGCAAACAAGTGCACCTGGATGTACTACTAGAGTTGATTGCCTTTCCCTGGCAACATTCATAGTTAAATTTCCTTCAATCTACAACAAACACAACCAGCTCCTATTTCACTTAACATGGTCCCATCTCAATAACATCCCTATTTCCTTCACACACATCATCTTTACTTACACTACCTCCTTGCTTCTCGGCAATTGTGGGTGCTCTCATCGTAGACCTACCAGTCCACATCAGGTATATCAAAATCAGCAGTATCAAAACTGACTTCCAGTCTAGAATCCTCCACTTCAGTTTCACAAGACCTGAAGTCACTTTCACAAAAACTATTAATGAGTAATCTTACAGTTATTCCTACTTTCCAAACCTGCAGGAATCAGCAATGCTTCAGCACTGTCATGCAGTTTGAAGGCATATCCACATCATTATCTTGCAATCACAGACAAACATAAACAACGCACATTTCTTTCTCTCATTTCCCATAGGTAAAATGAAACTCCTTCAAAGTTAGTGGCTCAAAATATAAAAGAATGTATACCCACTGGGGGAAGAGAGGAAGAAATTAGACAAACTGAGGCATACAGTTTTCATTTTAAAAATACATATTTTTTCCATTTTCTCCACACTTCCCACCAATATGTCAGAGTAAAATCTTAGTATTATTCCCTGGAATTGAACAAGAGTCCTTGGAAACAGAATTTTGCTTATGTAAACCATTACTGCATGTCAGGGTCACTTCAAACTATTATTTGGATATAACCCAGAAGTGTCGCAGTAATTCAGTCCCAGTGCTCACATGAGAATCTTTTGAAGGGGTTTTATACTGCAGAGCACTGCCTTCGAGCATATCGAAACTGAATAGTACTACTGAATAGTAGCCATTCTTTTTTTATTTATTCCTTTTTAGTTTTCTTTCCTGTTAAAATGCCTTATGAAATTAAGCAACAATAATAAATTGGTGCAATCTCTTCTAGGAAAAACAAGGTTACGTTTTCTTATATTTTTTATTATAAATGGAATTTTACTGTGACTAGAATTGCATTCAATTTGCTCTTTTCAATGCTTTGAAGGATTTTGAAAGGTTTATTCTGCTTCACTATAAACACCGCTCTGCAATATTCCCCATAAAACTTTGTGCATAAACCATGAACCAAAGAGATTATGAAGAGTTAATTTATTTTTACTAGACTTAGTCTATGAAGCAGGAGAGGCTGTTTTACTCACATGAGGTAATAAAGTTATAGCAATATTTCTCCTTTCTGATCCTTTACATGCATTCTCCTAGGGTAGAAGATACTCAGGGTATTTTTAAGGGTCTATGAATATTTTATTCATTACACATTTTGGAAGAACAAACTTGCAGTAGTACACATGCTGTTATATCTATACATGCACGCCCGCAGTGTGACACAAATAAATTTTATTTAGTAATATGGACTTTTCTTAAGCCTGGGAACATTAACTTGCTCTAAAACTGTTACGCTGTCTGGCTGAATACTGTGGGATGAGTTTGCGTTTGAAGTTAGGTTGATGACTTATAGCGCCTGTTTCCTTATAAATTTAGCCCAGGCTATCCCCGGTGCTTTACCCTGCTCCACAGAGGCCAGTGGAATCGCACCGGTATGAAGAGATAGGAGTCACGTATGAACACGTAATTGTGAGCAGTGAGTGATCTGCGCTGGGATGGCACTTTGCCATGCTATGGCCTGATCCAAACCCACCTGTGGCCCAGAGCAAATGCACCACAGCTCTGGATCACACTTAGGGATCTCAAATTTAGAGATTTCCCCGTGTAAGGCTCTAGTTACCAGTTGCCAGGGTCTCATACACTGCACCGCTAGCATTTAGGTGAAAGAGGCCCGGTGGGGTGCTCCCCACTCTGAAAATCTTGCCGTTTGAACTGCAGTGTAACAGTGCTCTAGGAAATGCACTTCGGGACACCTTGGTGCAGGAGGGGCCCTGAAAAGCACTGGTGGTTCTTCTCCTTCCCCAGATATGTGATTCGTATCGCACCAAAGCCATTAATCCTGGCTTAGTCAGCTGTAAAAAAAAGACATATGCTCTTGCGCGGCTTTTCTTTTACTGCGTTAGGACTTCTTCCCTTGCAAATGAACTTGGGAGACAGCAGAACTATCGCACTGTCGTTGGTGATGTACAACGCCTGTTTGCACAGTGGTATTGTGCTATTACTATTCATTTTGATAGTATGTTTCCTTCCTCTCCCTGCAGTTGGGTCCTCTGAATTGTTGCCAAGATGGTTGCCTTGGAAACTAATTAAGGAAAGCCTTTGGTTAGAAGCAGAGTTTCAAGCATTAAACTATTTGAGAGACAGATGCAGAAATTAAGGTAATGTCTGCAAAGATGAAAGGGCTTATCCTTTATTATGGAGAAGAAAGAACCCCATTAAATGCTAGGACTGGAACAAAGAAACTTCTATACAACACTGATTTTTAAAACCTGGAAGAGATGTGTGAGTGAGGGATTTTAAAATCAGCCAGGGCCTTAGAAGAGGTGAAAAAGGTTCCCTCTTAGGAACGAGGAGATGGACAAATGCAGTGGGACAAAATACTCAGGTCACACGTTGAACAAATTCTAGTCGGCTCTCCCTTTCCCTCCAATTCCCTGTATCTTTAAAAGACTTCTCATGAATGTTATTTTTGGACAATATCAGTACAGCTAATGAAAGACCAGTTCCTCTCCCTACAGTCCAGGTATGGCACAAGAAGCATCAGCACGTACATTTGCCTGCAAAGTACATCAAACTCAGGAGCAAGAGGCCTCGGGCTCAGCTTTTCTACTGAGGCTGTCAACAAGGGCAACAATTAGTGCCAGCTGCAGAAGCAGCTCAAACGATGTGGACACGGGCTAGATAATGAGCAGGACCCTCAGATTGCTTTCAGAGGGCAAACACAGGCGCACACATTTCTGTGCACTGAAAAGCTGCAGAGAAAGGCAAACTATGTGACAAACTGTGATTTTATTGCTACCTATTCACTGAAGCTCAAAGCAAATACCATCTCTCTATGAGCACATTGTATCAATTTAAATATTGTCTTCAGGATAACTCAGGATAATGGTCGACTCTGCACTTCCAGCAGCGTAACTGAGAAAAGATTTTGGTTCTCTGTACATTTAATGGCATTGCAGAGGTTGCCATATAAATACGCCTGTAACTGCATAAAAGCCTGCTGCAAATGCTGCACTAAAAGATATGCAAACTATCAAAAGCTGATGCACACGTGTGCATTGGTGTGTGCCTTTATATCCCATGAATTATCATAAAACATAAAATGAGTAATTGTTATTATCACAGAAAAATAAAAACTCTAATGGTGACTTCAGGTTCATTTGCCTCTGGCAGAAGAAACCAGAGCTGCTACGCAGTGGTCTTCCACATCCTGCGGGTTGCACATTTATGGTGAGACATTTTGTATTAATTATTATTATTACTGATCAGATATATTTCAAAATGTGCTTTAATGTCTTTTAACACTTCTAAGCTTTGTGTGTCATTACCTCAGTCATTCTACAGGATGACTAATACTCTGTTAAATTCCTGTCATTTCGAATCCGTCTTATTTTATGAAGTCTGGGTGATGGCTTTGGAGAGACATTACTATGTAGAAGCTAGAAATTCTCTCCTCAGGTATGTGTGAAATGTGCTATTTGTGGCCAGATTAACCCAAGATGTTACTTCTTTCTGCTTTAGCAACCCATCCCCGGCCCTTTATTAGTCTTACAGCTGACAGGAGTAGGCCATCTAAGGCAGATACCACTGTTACCTCTGACACATACTGATTTTTAACTTACCTTTTGCTAGCTATGGTCCTGAGAGTGACGGACCTAAGTAATTCCCCTTTCCTCCACACATGTCCATGTGCACCTACGAGCTGCTGAAACTCTCTAGATGTTAAGGGAAAGTAGCGACCTTTCATTCTGCTTTAGATTCTGGTTTCAACAATACTCATGGGCATCTAATGAAGAAATGTCCTAAATTTTAAGTTTCTAGATCATTGGAAATGTAAGAATTAACTGTACCGGTTTCTGAGTGATGTTACACAACATTGTACACATTCAGTCCTCTCTCGGAGCCTCAGCTGAAGCCCCTCCTTGGCTTCCTTCAGCCCCACACAGAGGACAGAACCGGGCTGTGACATGGCTGTGGCATGGAACCCTGGAGAACGTGGCAGGGGTAAGGTCTGTGGCAGGGTTGTACCTTCACACAACACTGCATCACTGGGGTTCATAAGCAAAGCAGAAGCTAAAGTTACCCATAACTCTGTTCCTGCTTCAAGTGTCCCACTGTGTTTATAGGCAGTTATTACACTTTTAATTGGTGCAGAGAACACAAGCAAACCTCCCCCAGAATATACATTTATAATGTAACACACAAACCAGGAAGCTTACATGAAAGTGCTGTTGATTTTCTCCACTTACATTTTCCTTATTATTATTGATTCTAGTGACTATTGGTCAAGCAAATAGTTCAATTTTCTATTTATTCTTATGACATCCTAAATGTGGAAGCTGTTGTGCAGTGAGCCACACTCCTCTCAGATCTCAACAGGTCTGCAGAAGGATGCGGCCGAGGCTGTACTAAAAACCTGCAGACCATATTCCTAATCAAAAACTCAAAGGTCAAGTTATATTCAGTGTTTGCACTGGACAGAGTTCAGTCAATCAGATTATCCTTCTTAATCCTACAGACACTTTACTTCAAGTCTTCTTTTAAAGTCTGACTGTCATTGTAAAATCTGGGCGACTGCGCTCTCCACTCTAATATTGCTTCTGCTTTGTGAGATGCCTCCACTCAATACAGACGTTGCCTTGGAGCCTAACCTTTATGACTATGTTTGGAGATAGCATCCTTTTGATAAAAGCATGAATTCTCTGGAATAAACAGGTCTTTTGTAAAGTTTCACCATTTTTGATCCTGGAGTTTCTTCCTCCTTATTTTCCCTCAGGAGATTTTCTTCTAAATGGACATAAAGCCACTCTAGTCTGAAGTACAGCTTGTTATCTTGGGAATAAGAAAAACCTATTTCTTAACTCAAAAGCATGTCTCTAAATACACGGTTGAACAGGCTAAAGCTTACTGTTAGTTCTCAGAAGAAAACGTCCTGTTTATGAGAACAAAATTTTCTATCTATCTGTGAAGGAATACTGGAATATTTTAGCATCAAGGGACAAGACGTGTGGGGAGCTTATGAATTTTGCATGACATAAATGTTGCTATCTATATGCTTGAGAGGCCACTGGATGATTAAATTGGATACAGTTTTGTTGTGCAAGGATCCACATGCCCAATGGTTACAGAACTATAGGGCAAATGAACAAACAGATGGTAACTTACAGAATGACTATTCATCTCTCTGCTTCCCCTTACTCTGCACCCAAAGAGATAGGGCCAGAGGTGATCCGGGCAGGGTATATACCTCTAGAACACAATACGGGGCCCATCACAAGATTCTCTGGAAGGGGAATGAAGCCAGATATGCTGCAGAGTAAAACCTGGCACAAAACAGGTTACCCAGGCAGAGCAGGAGCTGAGATGTCCTGTTTCCCCTACTTTACACTTACACATCAGTGGGAGAGAGCTGGAAGAGATCCTTTCCTGGGTACCAGGCAGCTCTGAGAAATACTTCATATGACAGGTTTCAGATCTTGGAAATATAGGTGCATACAGATACGCCAGATGCTGAAGGCGTATGGAATACTCAAGGTCACTGACTCACATGTCTGTGTGTTGCTGGAGGAGGGTATGGAATATTCCAGCAGGACTTGAGATATCTGAAGAAAATCCTCAGACGCATAATTGTCTTTAGATAAGCCTACACCTCTGGAAGAGAGGTAAGAAATGCACACGCTGACCAGCTTGATACAGGAGAAGAGGTCACTCTTACTTAATCCAAGTGCTAACACAAAGCCATGATATGTGGTTTCTGGAGCAGAGAACTGACAAGTTTGCTGAATGGCCTGGCCAAGAGCCCAAAAGTCTGATAGCGAACTCCGCACGTGTGTAGACTGTTTAGTGGTTTATAGTCTGTTTATTTCTGATATGACTTTTATTCTTGAATAAGTCTTATATAAGCTTCTGAAATCCAGGCTCCCTGGCAAATGCTGCTGTTGTCCCTGAGAAAATGAAATGGCAAGTGCCACAAATCCCTACAGCAACCACAGTAAATCCCCTCTCTGGAGGGAGGCTTCACTCTCAGAAGGTGATAGGAAGTTTGACCTTTGAAGGTTCCTGAGGAGGCCAAAAACCAGGAGAGGGATGGAAAGGCAGCTGGGCTGAGGCGCCCTATGCCAACCTTCTTTGGGAGAGAGTTTGTCTGTCAGTACTCTGCCATAACAGGTAGAGAGTCTTGGCTTCCCTTCACTCTCACTGGGAAAAAGCTTTTCAAAGCCACCTACAGTTGTGCAGGCAGCAGCTGAGCAGACTTTTCTAGACTCCACAAAAAGCACCAATTTGACTTTCTAAACTGCAAAAAAATGCTAGATTTGAAATATGCAAATCCAGAGTTATCTTCCCCCTCAACGGTATGCTATCAGCAAACACACTTGGCTAAAAAGAAGACAGCTCACCACTCCCTTGAGCAAACTGGCTGGACAGACTTAAGAATCATACATATTTGTAAGGTATTTAACTACTTTATGAGAAGATAACAACGTAAGCAGAGGAGATGGAAGGGAAAACCTAAACCAAATAATTTTTCAGTCACCAGACTGGGGTCTAGTGTTACTGACTTTCTCTGCAGAAACTCACGTCATTGCTTTTCAGTATTGGATAAAAAATCACTTCTGGAAATTCTTGCCAGAAGATATTTTTAGCAGAGGTACCAGCCTCGCACCTCCTTGGACAATTCCTTGTCAAGAGAATGGTCCAGTAAAATAAGTGGGATGATACACATTAAGAAGTGCTGCATACCCAGACCCCTCTTGTTAGACTGTTAAAAGACATGATTAGTACTAGAGTATTTATCTCAGAAGGTATGTTTAGTTTTGCTTTACTATCTACCTTGGTTTCCCAAACAAAATGTTCTAAATCCACTTTTGACAATGTAAATTCAAACAATTTCGCTCATAAGTATCTTCAATGAAATTAAGTGGAAATAGTCTTATTACATCGACAAGGTAACATATGACACAGTATTTTTGAGAAAATATCTGCAGGATTTGGTTGCAAAATGAAGGACTGATAGTGTTCAACTGATTAGCTGAAACTGGTTGGCACAGTCCTAAAATCCATCTGCAAGAAAACTTTAGAAATATTTGAGATAATTTAGGATAAAGATCTAATGGAAATGTCACAATTTTTGTAAATAAATTTCAAAAGATGGACAGCTGGCAACACAATAATGACAACAGAAAGGCTCGAATTACGCAAGAGCGTGAGTACTGTACAGTGTACTGTAGAGTTTGGGGAAATCTGGAGGCTCCAACAGCAAATCTTTAGTTACACAGATGCTAATGACATTGACAGAAAGCTGAATCAAACATTCAATAAAATTACAGCTTCCCTAGGTTCCAGTTTAGAATGCCTGCAGAAGAGCTCGTCAGTTTTTTAGCTATACGGTTTGCTTGGTATATAACTTTAATTTTAGCCACTGGAGTGGTTTGATTATTTTCTTCTCTTGCACAATAGAATAAAAACAGAAAATAAAATGTAAATGGAGTTAGAGAGATCAAATGAAAAGCCTGTTCTCCAGCTGAGAGTGGGCCCAAAGAGCTATTTAAGCTTGGCTCAGGAGTGCTCTCCTGCATCATTTTCAGAAGAGTGGGCTGCACGTATGATGTTCAGCATCTTTAGCAACAGCATGAGCAAATGGAAGAACAAAAAAGAAGTTTCTTACACTTTGCCGCACGAACTTCTCTAGAGAGTTCTCACCACACTGACTAAAAATAGTGTGTAATGCAATGCTATGCATTAGTATCACAACCATATTTCTTGTGAGAACTACGGTTCAGCATCGGCTTGTGCTGTGTTCTCTGAGCCTCTCTTCCCTTCCTGTTACCCTCTGTAACCAGCAGCTACAGGACCCGGCCTTGACTATAGCGATCCAGTCCTAGCAAGACTGTCCCTCAGTGATACGCCTCAGTTCTTGACAGGAGCTGAATGTTTTGAGAAGGAACTCATTGAATATAGCTTTTGCATCTCCCAGGATTTATGACAGTGAGGTCAATTTGCTACTAGCTGGCAATACAACATTTCTAAGAGACATGCTAACATTTCCTGAAATTTAAAAGTTCCCTTTTATCTATAAACACACAGTTAAATTTATGAAGTGGCAATTATCAGACAGTTTTTCAGTCTTAATGTAAGTGAATTCCCACATGCCTATAAACAAGCAGCATGGATTTGGTTCCATACCAACATTACGTTGCCCAGGCAGCAGGGATCTGTCCCGTTTCTGCTCTCTGTGATATGTATCTGTTACTAAAGCTCTCAAGCACATTGCGCAGTACATCCAGCAGCGCAGGCATTCTAGGCAGCACCCTGGGATGGCCAGGGGGTATGGCCACTCCTCTGGGGCAAAGCAAACATTGGGAAGGCCAGGCAATAGCAGAACAGTCACCTAGAAGTGCATATTCCCTAATAAAGATGTTTAGGCTCTATCACCCACAATTTAAGGCTGTCAACAGCATCAGCTGTACAGAGAGAACGACTTTATGTACCAAAAAGTGCTAATGAGCTGTTTGGACTACCAACTGAAATTTTCATTAGCAATATTTCCATTTGAGAATTCTCTAAGATGCTTCACAACTACTTCACTGGCTTTTTATTTCTTGTTTCATGTTCCACTAAACAAACTGCACCTGATTTGCAATCCCTACTAGTAGCCCTGATGCCAGTAATGTTACTCTGGCAGCTGATGTCTTAGGTTCTTAACCTACTTAAAAATAATTCATTATTAACATTTGGGAAAAAGTATCGCAGAGACATTTCCTGGTAAGTTATTTGTAAGTGCTGCCACCAACTATGAGCATCAGTGAGGCACTTTAATTTTACTAGGTAACCAGCCAGTTGTTGGGACTCACATCTCAATGGATATTTAATTAATTTCTAGCAATAGACATTAACATTAATGGTGTCTCTCACAGAGAGATCACAATTTCTGAAAAGCGTATTACCTGTTCCAAAATGGTGTTGATTCTGTCTACTTCACAGTCAATTAAGTATCTTTTTTCTTGCCGCCTGTCCATCTCCTCTATAATTCTTCTGAACTCTTGAACATCCTTTATGCTTCCTACAGATCTGGCTGTCACTTGCCAGTTATTCTGTACTGCTGCTTCCATAATCGCCTGAAGAATGGAAAATCCTGCAGGGGGAAGAGACAATGCAAAATTCAGAAACAGAACAAAAATTAAAACTATTTGGAACATTTGACAAAGGATTCACAGAAACTTGCATCATCTCCAAGGACACAGACTAGCTAACAGCCTGTAAGTGCTGCCTCACTTGAGAAAGCAACAGTGTGTAGGGCCCAGTTTCTTCTTTCAGCTATGCCACTGCCAAAGTCACTGACTTCAGCAGAATTGCTTGGCGGTATATTACCATGAGACGCATCAGAATCTGTCCAATATATCATATTATGATCCTCTCAGGGATGTTTATGGTCGTGCTGGGGTCCGTGCCAGCTGAGAATAGAAGCCTGCAGCCATTACTTGGGCAAAAGTCCATCAGCTTGAAGAGCTGGACAGAAGGGGTAATTTGCCTGTGTAGACTGCTGCAATGGGTCATTAACTGGCAAAGATCCAAGCACTGCACAAGACTGACAATTAAGTCATCGTACTGGTTATTGGAGGCACGAACCACAGGAGAATACTTTCCTGATACTCACTTTGATTTCAAAAAATGTTTTTAAATATGGAGTCTAGCAACATTAACCACACTTTCAATGCTTTCATTAAGGTAATATCCACTCATTTAGTAGCCTCAACAGAGAAGAGTAGCAGCATTGAATGACCAAAGGCTGCACAGCGGTAAATTACAAAAGCAAGCAGCACTTCATTTATTGTGAACAATTGTGCTTGGGCAGAAGACAGAACTCTGGTCAAGTCTCTAAGTGAAAGGTGGTGGAACCAGGAATAGTAATCTTCTTCAAGTCATGCTACATAGGAGCAAACAGACACTGACTTGCATCCCTTTATTATAGTATGCAGTTGGAAATTTGGAAAACCTGTTTTGATTCAGGAAATTAACATTTCTGCATACTTCTGATTGTTTTGAATCTGGACAGACGCTAATCAAAGATACAGGTCATCTACTTGACACACACAGTGGTTTCCAGTGGAGTTTCTTTGTACAAAGCATCCATGAGAGCTGTGTTTCTGTCCGGATAATTTATTTGCAAAACTTTCAGTCCAGTCATTTAGTCATACTGCGGATTTCTTATCCGCAGCAAGATTTGAGAGGCTTAGAATGTCCTCACATACCCAAACACGTAAATATACAAGATCAACAATCAATCAGTCATGCTCTGTGATAGACAGTCTACGCTTCTGAAACTGAAAAGAGTTTCAGCTACAGCAGAACATATTCACTGTTTTGAATTATACCTATATCTATTCCGAACTCAGATATCATAGGGGCACATCGATAACAAAGAACTCGAGCTGCAGCCTGATCTTCCGTAGACTGCTGTAAATCTGTAGCAGCTGGCTGAAGCCAGAAGAGCTGCATCATCACCTCATTACAGACACAAACAAGGAAAGAGCGATTTTCTAGATTGCAGTTAGAATATTATAATTTACCATGTGACTTCCTCACGTCTCACTCAAATGCCCTCACTTTCCCTGTGCAGCCTCCATAATTCTTAATACTTTTCTCTGTATGAATGCACTTTACTATCCCATGAAAGGTGGTGACAATTAGTACATACGCTGGTTGGGAATTCTTTCTGGCATCTTCCTTCCCTGGAGACTATTGAAAGGAAGGCATTTACATATGTATAGTACAATGAACTCGATCTTCCTTAAAATGATATTTTACAGAAATAACTGTGATGTCTGTGTCAGCATTGTGATTCCATTACATGTAGGAGGAAGATCTAAGCTCAAGATACTCGGCTGCAAAGAAGGAATTTTGATGGGGGAACATAAACATCACTAATGGGGATTTGCAAATGCTTTGTGTACAAAGATGTGCTTTCAAAAATTATGATTCCACTAAGTAATGATTATTTACTACTTTGTTCTATCATTCATATAACATCCAAATATGAACATTGGGCCTGCTGTAAACAACAGAAAACAATCCTTGAGTCCATTTTTTTCACTCCAAATTGAACAAAATGGTTCAACACATTATAAAAACAGTGACACTTTAAAAAAAATCTATTGCTGTATGTTTTGCTAATAACAGATACAAAACTTATGAACTGTCTCAAGGAAATAAGTGAAAATGAACCTGCTGGAGAACAGAACCATTGGCTGATTACCATGCACCCAGTTTCAGTTAGTGCTGTTTGAGTCAGACCTCGCTTTGTCAAACCTTGAATATCTCAGAAGAAAGCTGGGCAATTTTCCCAGTTCTGTGCAATTGACTGTTGGTGTGGGTGTAGTTTGTGTGCTTTTGCATGTGTGTGTCTGTTAGTCAGTGGTTACCATTTCAAGAGAGCGAAGAGCAAGATTACTTTATCCTATGCATGAAAATACAATTACAGTAATCTTAGTGTGAAAAAGTTCCAAAGCTTCATAATTGTCTTCTCTACCTCCGGTTTCTCCTTGTCACACCAAGTCTTTACAGCCACAGTACCCTCTACCCTTGTCAGTTCTTGAAATCCTCCCTGTGGTCACCGTCCGTGCTGCATAAGCTTGGCTCTCTTGGGCCCTCTCCCATCCTCTCTTTGAGAAGTACGTTTGCCCTTCCCGCGCCGGCGTGTTAGCCCAGTCCTCTGATGACCTTTACACAGCCCATTCCCCTTGCTTTACAAAAGCGTGGCTCAAACCTTCTGCTTTCAGGAAGGCAGCACACTCGCAGCTTTGCAAAACACGTGTTTGCTGTTCCCAGCCTCCCATCTCTCTCCATGCCTGTCGCTTTCACAGCCATTTACTACATTTTACATCGCTACCCATTACGTGATAGTTCTGTAAACAACATGTTCTGGGCTCCAGTTGTACTTTGCCATTAAGAGAGCTCTTACATAAGCCGTATGATTGTTTAAATAAAAGGACCATTTTATCTTCAAATGTGAACTTTTCTTCCTCCTTAGCATAACAATGCAAGCTGTGACAGTTCAGGGGTACTGCCTGAGTAATGAATGGGGAAATGATTTTCCCTGTTTTGTGCATGTCAGTGAACGGACCTGTACACAGAGCTTTGCCATTCCCTACCTGCCAATAAACACGCCACATGAAGGCTTCACAGGAGATGCTTGCCCTGGAGCACCCTGGAGGCACTGAACACTCATGGGTGCCTCTCATCTCATTCACCCTAAAGGAAATGAGCCAGTCATGGCAACTATCTCTATTTTGTAGTTTTTCTACGGTCTGCATCAGATCAGTCCCAAAATATGAAAGGACTGATAATGCACCCCAGGTCTGTGAAGACGCCACACAGGAAAGGCTTTCATTAATACTGTTGCTGGTTTATACTACTTCAATTGATAAAACCAAAAAAAATTAGATAAGACAAGAAAAACTGACATCTTCCTAGAGGACGACAGCAATGAGATCACCTCAGAACAGGTTCAGAATACCATTATTAAAATTCCGAGGTTGTTCATTCTAGTCATCAACACAAACACAGACAACGGGAAAAACTCATTCAGACCCCAATCTGATCTTTCAATCTCTTTTTCCTTAGTCATGCTGTGGATGTGAAAAAGCAGCAGGAGGAAGCTATGCATTTTCTGGGAACACTGCTTCTGAGGCAGGTTTGTCTGATGGTACCACATCCCTTCACTGCCCTATGTTATTAATATAGTTTGCATTACTGATTTATAAAGGTGTCTGGTGACACGATGGAGATGCCCACACTTTCCAGTAACAGACCTGCATGACACTGTCGTCTCTTTTGGTCATGTACTGGGGAGGCGCTGTTCCTGTGATCTTTGAATGCAATCACACAAGTCAATCATCTGACCTGCACCTACTAAAAACTTAGACAGTCCTTGCTTTAACATTAAATTATGTAACTGTCTGGCTTATTCTTAAAATGTTGATGATTTAAAAGAGTTAATCCTCATTTCAACAGTCTGCAAAATGATTGGGCTGGAATCAACTGTAGTAATAAAACTCAAACAAAACAAGTGCCCAGTTTACTACTTCGTGACCTGAAGTATTTTGAATTTTATTGACAGAAGGTTGCAAAGAGAGAAAATATTCCATATAAATTTCCCTCAAAGCAGGGAAAACATTATTTGTTGCAATTCTCTCTCTCTGTACTTTAAATCCCAGTGAGAATTACATTCCAGATACAAACATCTCTCAACTGACGCTGCTAACACAGGTGAAGAGGACATTTCACTCTTTTGCATCTATGAAAGCTCATGAAACTTTTCTCACAATCACATAAGCAAAATTCATCTGAGCAGTTTACTCAGCCAGATGAAATTCTAGGTACTACATCATTGAACTTACTTGTTTAAATAAAAGCAATCATTAATGTGCCATCAGGAAACGACCACACCGGAACATCTGTGGCACCACATGAGCCCTCACAATTGGCACCAAAATACTTACTGAAAAAGAAATACCCTCTTAGGTAAATCACTCTTTTCCTGAACGTTCCTGGTAAGAATTGGACCTTAGCCTTCTATTAGAAATGTAAAAGCATTTGCTTGCAGTCCCTCTTCCTTTTGTCTTGCTGAGCACCAAGTATCTTTGAGGGGCATAACTTCCTGGCACGCAGCATGTTTGCATCAGCTGAATGAACATCAACTCTGATTTGAATACTCGTGTTTAGAACCATGTATCTGGGACACGATACAAAGAACTAAGATTCTGGCCCGTGATTGAACTTCAGGGATTTATATGTGGAGTTGCATTTGACAAGGGCACGATGAACTCGCCAGAAAGGAGGCCATCGAGGTAAGTGCTTCTCCAAGACAAATACAAATTCTGTGACACCAGCTTATGTTTCAGATGTACCAGAGGTCTTTAAGTGGAGATATACTTGGCTATTCTGTGTGTTTGGCACTGAGCCTAGCACTAATTTAAAAGTAAACAGATCAACATGTCAGGTGTGAGTAAAAAACAACTAGCCAATCCCAAAGACTCCCCATCATTCAAAATCCACACGTCAGTAAGGCAGGTATGCTTTCCATATCCTATGTCTGCTTAACAATTTTATAGCAGAGGAAGAATCAAGGAACAAGCTACTAAATTAGCCACCAGTAAGAGAGACAGCAAAGGACCAGAACGCTGGAGTGCTCTTTCAGTCTAACACATGCAAATTCAAATTATTAAATAGAAGTAGAATAACTGTATTCCATCTGTTTGTGACCTGATCACTTCTACCCAGTGACCAGCACGTAAAGTGCTACACTTTGCTGTTCTGGTAGCAGACAATATTCTGGATGAAGCAGCAACGCTAACGTTATTTTTTAATTCTGCTTTTTCTATTCAGTAAACCTCTAGTTTTCCCTGTACATATATTACATTACTGTAACCTGTCATCCATAAACAGAGAAATCCACACAAATAGATATGTCGGCTAGGGTTTTTTTTTTTAAATAGCTCTTTCTGAATGCATTTCACCTTGATCTGTTCTTTCATAAAAACATTGCATCTAACTCACTCCTCATTTTACTCATTTTAGGTCAGTGCAACTCCAGTGTTTTTGAATGAAGCTGCACCGGTGTAAAATGAGAATAATGTAGTAAGGGATCAGACAGTACAATAACCAAGGGCAGACATAAAGTTGCTGTAAGCAATGCTGTCACTTCCGTAAAGGCACTTATTCAAATGACTTCCACAATGATGTGTGCAAGTCTCCCAGCGTAGGACAGACAAGTGTACCTCAATACAACAATTCGATGCAAAATTTATCAAAGAGCTGTGTTCTAGTTTTAGATTTGCTACGCAAATCCTATTTAAATAATTTCCAAGGGAATAATAATCGAATTATTATAGCTTCTGGATGCAGATGGGTAACAAAACAGATGAGACAGGAACACTTTAAAACTAGAGTATGTTCTGCTTGAAGAAAATACAATGGGTAAATAATAGTGCAGAGAAGGCAGAAGAACTAGCACAGAAAATCAGAGAAAGGACTAATTTATTTTGAGAAGTGACAGAAGGTGAAGAGAACTGTGTTGTCCAGTGGGCATGGGCTGCAAGATATCCTCTGTGAACCTATTACTAAGAACTCTTCATACTGATACTGTCAGAAAGCAGAGAGAGATAGTAGCAAGGGCATTCTTTCACCAGAGGTTGATGAGATCTGGGAGATGTGGGCCTAGGAATAGTAGAGGGCACTCCCAAAGGAAAACTTTTATTACATGCAAATGGAAAAATTGCAAAACTACATTGGCATTAAAACTAATTAACTTCCAGGCTTTAGGAGATCTGAATAAAAAAAAGAATTAAACTGCTTAAGTACAAAGAGATTTTATTTGTGAAGTTTTACACCGAGTCCAGGGCTTTGTCTGTCCAGCAGAGCCAAAACCAAAATATGCAGTAAGCATGGTACTGTTCCACAAATCTAGGGAGTTCAATTGCAATGATATTCCTGCCTAACATCCCTTTCCCCAAGCGCCCCGAATTCCCCAGCAAGACATGCTCCAAGTGACATCAGCAAATTCAAAAGAAACCACTTGCTGAGTACAGTCCTGAATCCTAATGGTGTCAGGAGGCGAACACCATAACCGTAGTACAACATCATAGCTTTACCTAGATACAGCCTTCTGTAGCGGCTTCTTTCCCTTCTACTCAACCTTTAAGCACTTGTATCTCATGACCACCCTATTTTGCAGTCTCACTGACTGCCTCATGTATGGAGGAAGCTTGGTCCACGCCAAGCCCTGCTGCCAGCGCCAGACCAGCCTTCAGCTGAAGAGCCTTTCACTGACACAATCACAATAGAATTTTCTTTGGGTAAAAAAGAAGAAAACAAGATACACAGAATTACCAACCACTGCCTTCAGAGCACCAGAGCTGGGATTTTTCACTATTCCCGTGCATTGGTAACCGATGAAACCAGATGTAGCCACCATGGATAGAAAATATCACAGCCATAACCCTCTCTATTTCAGGTGCCATAAAGTTGCCCATGGTGAGGCCTAAGTGAGATGCTTTGGCCTTACCCTGTCTTTAACTTCAGGCACGTTCTCTTAGGTTCTCTTCCTAGCAAAGAGAGAAGAAATATTGTGTAATTTTTGTTTGCAACATGCATGGAAATCAATGGAAGAAAATACATAGAAGAATTAAACTGAATAAGGCATCATCATGTAGGTATCGCTCACAACCTTCACCTGCAATTGAAAAACTAAAAGAGAACAAAAATCCCAACGTGTTGACTAGCATTCAACTGATGAAGCTAATTACGGCACCTTAAAAATACATCCATAATTGTGTTTATGTATTTTAACTCAGAAAATGATTCTAATTAGGAATCACAGAGTTCGCAGTTACCAGGCTGGAAAAGAAAATGGAACTTGTCTGCAAAACAACTGTAGCACATTCCATGTGAAGCCAGTTCTCAAAGGGAAAGCTTACAAAACTCGAAATCAGAGCATGCGCAGCTGTTGCAAGGTGTGGAGAATTTATCTCATCTTTCAGTGACAACACTGACTTCGAGGAGATATATTTGGCCTATCGTATGACTTGGAGAAACACAGAAAATGAAAAGCCACCTGATAAATAATGCAGCAGTGTGCTGCTGCTCAGTGACGCGCCAAGCTCTTGAACTGCCATTCTCAGGGCTTGACTGTGGCTGGTCTGAGCGAGGCGGAGCAGTGAACATGGTCCTTATTTCAGAAACAAAAGGTCTGCTCCTGTACGTAATGCTAACACTGATCTTCCCACCGGCATCGATACGGCTATATGGATTTCCTTCTTCTATTCAATGAGCCTGCAAAACTCCTGACGTACCTCTGCTTTAATGACGCATTTTAGCCCAGTTTCATTGTTTCAGAAGTACATCATATGTAGGCCTGTCCCTCCCACAGAGTGGTCTACGCTTACTTAACACAAAGGAGGGCACTTCACACGAGATGTTTTTGCATCATTCAGCTTTCATGTTAACAACAATGCTAAACATGCTTAAAGCAAATTAATTAGATTTTATTGTCAAATTCCCATAGGAAATACACAAGTAATAAATTTGATATAGAATAAAAAAATGCTTTGGCCTATAAGAGAATTAGTAATAAAATCAATTTTCAAATTCGGGTTGTCCTGATTCACATCTAGGTTTATTTTTATTTCAAGCTGTAACATAGTTGAACGTATACTTTTAAAGATTCCTATACTGCTTACAAACATGCTAGCCACTGAAATTATATAGTAAAAGCATCAGCATGATATCTCAGAATATATTTTCATTGTATCTTGTTTGCTACAGTAAATCAAATAGCTACCCATCATCCAGTGAACTGGGATCCTGAAGGGAAGTGTTATTTATTATTCCAGGTAAAGCTGCAAAATCCTGATACAAATACAATAAAGTAAAAAAAAAGAAAGTATTTTTTGGAATTATCAGCTAAGAAAGCAAATAAAAAGTAATTATTTTTTAAGCTTAAATATCTTTTTTTTAGCCAGAAGAGAACATTAGTGCACATTTTCTGTTGCAGGCAATAAATGTTCTGGAAAAATGAAACTTATCCACTTATCAACAGTAGAGGATTTTGAAAACAGCTAAAACTTAGTCTCACATATCACTGCATTCATCTAAAGAGCTAAAAATGTAATTTCAATATATGCTGCAAACTTGAAATTATTGATAACACGAGTTAATTATTTGCCATGATATATATACAGGGTTTAGTGTGAGCGTCCAAGAGCATTGCCGACTGCCTTCTCTTAAAAACATGTCTGGAACTGCTGAGTCTAAAACAGATAAATACTATTCCTTTGAAGAAACAATCACAGGAGATTATGGAAATCAGACTATGAATTGAAATACATATTCATCACAGAAAACCTCCTGGATTCACCTCAGATATATGTCTTGGAAAAAAATTGTGCTAGTTGAATTGTCCTCAAACATCGTAAAATTATTCTTTCCACCTGACCTTCAGTCAATCATGTTAGAAAAATATTTATTCCTCTCCCTAACCTTTATCTACACTTTCTGTTTCTCAAACTACCTGAGCAAACAAATCTTTTGCCTCTGAGAATTTTCATTAACAGATGCTATCAGCCTTTCAAAGTCTCTCTTCATCAACATCTCACCCTTTGGTATCCAGCATTTTAATTGCCCTTGCAGCTGGAATGTGTCTCATGTCTCAACCCGTGAGTTAATTTCCTTTTATTTATTCTGAACACTAAAAAAAAATACAGCAATCAAAGGGTGAGTACTGATTTAAAAAATATTCTGAAATTTAAATGAGTTCTTATGATAATATAAAGGATAATTTATGGATCCATACTCGCAGTCTGCAAGTGTGTTTCTTTTTAGTCGCAGTTGGCTATTTCTACCTTTTTTTTGCCAATGGCTATTAACAAAAAGCTTTTATACAGTACACTTACCTATATTTTTTCAGTACAAGTGTTTCTCTTCATAACAAGGACGTGTTCATCAATTGCAAGGCCTCACATTAATTTAGAACAGGTCTTTATACTTCTCACACCACTTGGGAATACAGGTTTGGTCTGAATTGGGTTTGAACATACAATTATAGTTCTACTGCACTGACTGGAGCATAGAATACATCCTCTGACCTGCCTCATACTGATTCTTCCTGTAGTGAGGCCACAGGATGACCATTCGCAAATCTAGCAGAGACTTAGCATGGCATCAATAGACAACACCTGACCCAGCATAATGCTTGGGGTTAACAGGTCACCTTTCGAAACATTTCACCCAGCTGGGGTGGCAGAAGGAGGGTGTGCTGGGTCAAGACTCTGTCTCAGTGACTTAACACCATTACTTCGTGCAGCGTTATGTTCTGGGTATCAAAAAGACCTGGTTTATTCTGCAGGGTGGTGACACACAAACGGCTCATGTAACCTACAGAGTAGAGACTAACCATTGCCAGTCAGGAAATTCCTATGTCTTTACCTCCTGTTGAAGAAAAAGATTAAGGGGAAACACTACCTTGCTTTTATTGTTCAACCTTTTAATCCTATTTGAATTTTAGAGGTCTCTTTTGTTGTATCAAAGATCATTCTAAAAACAGGAGTTGTAGCCAGTAACCTCAGATGGGCAACTCCTCTTTCCTCCCCCCACCTTGGTTTAAGCATCTGTGTCCAATTATTGAATATGCTATTCCTGATTTAGCTCAGCAAGGCAGATGAAATATTAGGCTGGATTATATAGAATTATGCAAACATTCCAGCATAAATATTTGCTAAATAGAGACAGGAATGCAATTCAAAAGTTTAACTCTGGCTTCATTCCTCCAGTTGTCAGTGTGCTCAGGTGGGGAAGGAAGGAGAGGGAGACTGTTCTCAGAGCTGGCTCCATACATCAGCAAGGGTTGGCCTTCAGATTGAGACTTTTCTACAGCATCCAAGATAGTCTGTGACCACAGCACTCTCCCTTCCAGGGCATTTTTCCCATGGATTGAATTCCCCCCAACCCCCATTTATTGGAAGGGTGCCAATCCATTTATTTTTACGCTCCACAAATGGAATTTGCACAGGAAGACATAATGCAAATTTGGTCTATCAAAAATAAGGTAACATTATCTAGGCACAGGCAGTTTGTCTCATTTACTGTTCTGGTAACTGATGGTTTAGAAATACCAATATGATGGGCTTCTCAGGGAATAACCTATATATTTCAAAGGCAGCTTCAGCAAAGGCTCAACCTGCTTGAAGGAAGGGAGTGTCTGCAGAGGGATCTGGACAGGCTGGATCGATGGGCTGAGACCAACAGCATGAGGTTCAACAAGGCCAAGTGCAGAGTCCTGCACTTGGGTCACAACAACCCCATGCAGCGTTACAGGCTTGGGGCAGAGTAGCTGGAGAGCTGCCTGGCAGAGAAGGACCTTGGGGTGTTGGTTGACAGCAGCTGAACATGACCCAGCAGTGGTCCAGGTGACCAAGAGGGCCAATGGTATCTTGGCCTGTGTCAGACACAGCGTGACCAGCAGGAGCAGGGAGGTGATTGTGCCCCTGCGCTCAGCGCTGCTGAGGCTGCACCTCGAGTGCTGGGTTCAGTTTTGGGCCCCTCACTCCAAGAAGGACATTGAGGGGCTGGAGGGCGTCCAGAGAAGGGCAACGAGGCTGGGGAGGGGCTGGAGAATAAACCTTATGAGGAGACACTGAGGGAATTAGGGTTGTTTAGCTTAGAGAAGAGGAGGCTGAGGGGAGACCTCATCAGTCTGCAACTGCCTGAAGGGAGGCTGTGACGGGGTGGGTGCTGGGCTCTTCTCTTAAGCGACAGTGATAGGACGAGAGGAAATGGCCGCAAGTTGTACCAGGGGAGGTTCAGACTGGGCATTAAGAAGAATTTCTTCACTGAAAGGGTGGTCAGGGTTTGGGATATCTGCCCAGGGAGGTGGTGGAGTCGCCATCCCCGGAAGTGTTTAAAAAACGGGTGGATGAGTTTCTTAGAGATACAGTCTAGTAGGGAGACAGGCACGAGACAAGCACGATTGGATCCGATGATCTCAGAGGTCTCTTCCAGCCTTCTGATTCTATGATTCTATGAACCTTACTACACTTGACTACCTTGTCCACATATAATGGACCTGATAATTGGCAAAGATATACCCTCAAAACATGTCCCAGTACTGGAAGCATACCTTGCTGGTCACCATGAACATTTATGCGTCCTTCAAGAACTAATGACCACTAGATATTCATTAACTGCTGCTGAACTATATACCCATATCTATCCATGACTATACAGCAAAACCATTGAACAACTAAAATTACCTTTATTGGTTTTATATTATGAATAAACATTCAAAACTATTCTGGTCCTTGCATGTGCACATGGTAAGTGACAAAGATTCTCTTAAGTGATCTAGAAACAGTAACAACCAAAGCATTTGAAACAACCTGAATCTTTTGCCTATGATCCTCTCAGAAACAAGCTCACTTCATAGTGCAGCACAGATACAATTTTCACAGATATCTGTGTTTCATTTTCAAGAGTCATTTGGGTAGGATGGCAGGAGTAGGTTTTCACAGGCAATGAAGACATAGATGCTGAAGAATCTCAGCAGGTGGGGTACCGGCACTCCACTGACTTAAACGGCAGCCAGGCATGTATCTTACTGAGGTGCTTTTCACAATGTGACTATGTGTATGTTAAAGTCCTAAATACCTCTGAAAGACCTGTCCTGTGTGCCTTTGGAAATCACTTATGAAAATAGGATACATGCTTCTCAGAAGATGTACTCTGTGGCCCCCTTAAAAAGTAGCACACAATTCTCTACAGAATACACTGTTAATTAGTTATTTCACTGCAACATATTCAACAAGTGCATAGATAAGGACTGCCTGACTAAATGGGAAGTACACATATCTGAGACTATCAATTATTAGCTTCAGAAAGAAAAAGAAGCTACAAAACTCCACTGCAAGGTTGTAAAGTGGTAGAGTATCTATTAGAAGAGGAAGGGGTTGCATTTAAACTACAAACTCTCTGTTTTCATACTTTCAAACTAAATTGCAATTAATGTTCTCTCAAAATTGTTTTGTAAAATTAGGAATATGTAAAAGATACATCCTTGGGATCAGTCAGCCTCAATACTCCAATTATTTTGGGCTTTGCACCCACTTATATTGCCAAGTGTTTACCATTATTTAAAATGTTTATATGCTATTTGAATAATCAATCCAATATTCAGTGAAACAAAAGAACGCTTCTATTCCATTTGTTTTGCTATTATACTGATGCATGACTACTCTTCCATGACTCCAAAGCCTCACAAATCTGGTTGCATGGTTAGCAAACTACAATGATAAAATACACAAAAAGTTTAGTATTCTCTAATCTGAATGAGAAAATACACAGTGAATGGTTCAAGCACTGATAGTTCTGACCCCTGAAGTTTACCACTGCTGTTGTTATTCAGGCAGAGAAAAATTTCACAGAACAAGGGATGTCTCTGGTATATAGACTGTGCAAATCAATTCTTTATAACAAGAGGTTCTCAAAGAGTTGTAGTCAATGGCTCAATGTCCAGCTGGAGACCAGCAATGAGTGGCATTCCACAGGGGTCAGTATTGGGACTGGTGTTCTTTAGCATCTTTGTCGCAGATATGTACACTGGATTTGAGGGTACCCTCAGCAAGTTTGCCGATGACACCAAGCTGGAGGAAAGTGATGCCATCCAGAGGGACATTGACAGACTTGAGAGATGGGGATGTGCAAATCTCATGAAGTTCAACAATGCCAAGTGCAAGGTCCTGCACCTGGGTGGGGGCAGTCTCAAGCACAATTACAGGTTGGGCAGAGAATGAATTGAGAGCAGCCCTGAAGAGAAGGACTCAAGGGTGATGGTGAATGAGAAGCTCAACATGAGCCAGCAATGGGTGCTTGCAGCCCAGAAAGCCATTTGTATCCTGGGCTATATCCAAAGAAGTGTGACCAGTAAGTAGGTCAAGGGAGATGACCCTCCCCCTCTGCTCTGCTATCACGAGACCCCCACCTGGAGCCCTGCATCCAGTTCTGGAGTCAGAAGGACATGGATCTGTTAGAATGAGTTCAAAGGAGACCACAAAGATGATCAGAGGGCTGGAGCACATCCCATACAAGTTCAGGCTGAGACAGTTGGGCTTTTTTAGCTGAGAGAAGGATCTGGGGAGACCTTACAGCAGTCTTCCAGTGCTTAAAGGGGGCTGAAGGAAAGCGGGGAGGGGCTCTTTATGAGGAAGTGAAGGGATAGGATGGGGGTAACGGTTTTAAGCTGAAAGAAGGGAGATTTAAACTAGATATTAGGAAGAAATATTTTCCTGTCAGGGTGGGGAGGTCCTGGCACAGGTTGCCCAGAGAAGTCGTGGATGCCCCATCCCTGGAGGTATCCAAGGCCAGGCTGGATGGGGCTTGCAGCCCCCAGATCCAGTGGGAGGTGTCCCTGCCAGGTTGGAACTGGATGGGCTTTAAGGTCCTTTCCAGTCCAAATCATTCCATGATTCTCATTCCACCACTGCCCTCCTTCAGTAGGGTGGCACTTGTTTAGTCTTATTCCCCAGCTCCCCCCCCCAAATAAACTAAATAAGATTTCTTTAGTTTAACACTTTCTGCCACTGCAGTTATCTCTGTGCAGGTATGAAAAGCAAAAGAAAAACAGGTCAGTCACGCCTCTGAGCAACTGGAGTTGAATTCAATAAAAAATTTCCATCTAACCTTACTAATTATTAATGTACAGATGTTCTAGGCTCAAAATATAATGCCTGTGCTTACTCTAGGGAGCTGGTCCCCTCTGATTGTACTCAAGATGAACTAACCCTCCCCCTACAGTGAAATATCAATCCAACATCTTTCTTTTTACAGCCAAAAGTTCTATTATTGTTGTTTCTGAAAAAAATCCTGAACATTTAAAAAGCATATTCTTTAAACACCATTATTGTAAGTGTGCTACATACCACAGCATAGCAAGAGGTCAAGAATCACATTCTAACCGTACTTCTATACTTAACAGCTCTCACTGTGGTCTTAGTTCTCAGTGTCTGATTTTCTTGTTCACTGTTCAGAGCATGTTCCGTCACTTCACCAATTCCCTTTCCTTTTACGCAGCAAAAGTTTTGTCCCTATTTTAAAAGGTCTGCGCTATGGATCTCTGTTCTCATTCTTTGAATAGTCCTTTTGTCTCTGCCTGTAATGAAAGTCATGTTGTCTTCATTCCTGTCTTTCAGAAATAGCTCTGTTGTCTCCACTTTATGGCTTCTACTCATCTACTTCCCCCATTCAGATTCAGCTCTATCACCTTGGATGATGTGGAACTGAGAGAGGATTAAAAATAAAGGTGTGCTGGCTGAAAGACACAGGGCTGAGACCATGGTCCTACTATGATGCAGTTAAGCACATGTCTTGTCTATACCTCCACTGATTATATGCGGCACTAGTGTTTCAGGTCCTTTCAGACAAACTGCTTCAGACCAGCCTGACTTAAGCACACTCCCAAATGTTCTCTGTACTCAGGACTCTGGAGAGGAGTGGATTTATGCCATTACCTATTCTGAACAGCAGTTGAGAAAGAACGTGACTTTCCAGTTTCCCAACCTTACACATAATGGCACCACCTAATTTTCCATATGTAGTAATATTCTGTTTTTCCTCTTACATCCTGGAACTATAACACCTTGTGAGTGAAGCAAGAAGAGAGCTAAATTAACTGTGTATGTTAAGAGATCAGTTCTTCTCCATTCCCTGCAAAGAGTTTTAAAACACTGGTCGTCATAACAAGCCTAAATCTACGTCAGCTAAAGCTATGTGGAATTTTTGTGAGAATTCCGAGACCACTTGTGACTATTCCAGCCATATTCCTAAACAGATTAGTATGTGTTATCCCTAGAAGACGTCAAAGAAAGATCGAGTTTAGACTTAAGCATATAAACCTGAATGACTGAAACGATCCCAAGCAATTCAGAACTTAAAAGCCAACAATTTGCAATCTTTTTCATATAGAAAATAACAGAGCAACAACATTGAGCATGATCTCCAAACATACTGGTTCCACCTGTAACATTCTGGTGCCATGGGATTGCCCTGCAACATTCAATAAGCTTCTGTGCCAGCAGCTGTCTTTCAAAGAATACTTAAATTTTCTTCTAGGCATCAAAATCATGGCCTCTCTTCCAAGTGTTCCATAATATCATTACTAGCAGAAAGGAAGGTGGGAGATGAAGCCTCTGAAGTGGCAGCACTCAGACTGCATCAAAATAGTGGTGGAATGTGGTGGAAGCCAGCTTTTCCATACTTAGCTGGATATACAGGCTGCATTCCCCTATATTGCATAGTAAATAAAACTGCAGTGTCTGTATCTGACATCCACATATGGACCTGGGTGATGTATTGCTAAAAGGCTTTTTCAAATATTCTTTCTCCCAAAAGTCACATGGATAATACACTTCATTTCTTTGGAAAGAATCCCAAGGGAAAAAAGGGAGAGATCTTAAAGGACAAAATATTGCTATGGTGCTCTTACTCTTTTTTTTTTGGCCAGAAGCTGTGTAATTCTTTCCTGGCTGGCTTGCTCTGTCACAAACAGAATGACCTTTACTGAATGGTCAGCAAATGTGATGGTTCTAACAGAGCTACTGTTGCAGTGAAACTGATGCACCATGACTGTACCATTGCCCACAGAAGGTAAAGGCTCCACTGGGTATTGTCATAGCAACTCAGAGCAGCTGAATGCGACAATCCAATTAGTGAAAGAGTTCATGCATAAAGTCACTTCCAGGCACCGTTAGAAAACAAGACCCCAATGGTTAAAGGCTTGTCTTTATAAACTACACGTTTCTACTGACTGCAGAAAAAAATGGGAATGACCATGCAATTTGACTCGATCTAGAAAGACCTAGAAGATCTAGAAAAATCTAGGAGGTCCGGAAGGGGTCACTTCTTATAATACTGTGGCAGAGTTGGTTTCTAGAATACAATAGTATGCAGTGGTCCTTTATGATCAGGGCCACAGCTGATGGAAGAGACACTAACTTCTCTGCTCTCCACAAGCAGTTCAGAAAAGCTTGCTTCTCTGGCAGAACAATTATTTATTACTGGAGTCTTTCTCCTGTTTCTTAGGATTTTTGCTTTGAAAACTGAGTAGGACAAAGGAAAAGCTCTCATCAAATTCAACAGTGTTTTTATCATGGTATTCGTTAGGACTAGTGTGAGAATGAACAATACATGCCATTGGGGCTAAAAGATGAGGCAGTCTCAATACTAGGTTTTGTCAAAGCTCATCTACTCCATCTGCAAAAATACTCTCACCACAAGAAGATGCAACTACCCACCCCGGCTTCACCTGGCTCCAGTGGTGCCACAGCACTATTCGTCTTCTCTATGAGATGAGTTCAAAAATAGCAGAGATTAGGTTGTCTGGAAAGTACCATGCAAGAAATATGACAGCAAGTAAACCTGACTGCTGCTTGTCTGATGGTTCTTGTGTCTGGCAGAACCAACTCTCAATAGCCTTAGCTGTTAAATAGCTCCTTACACCAGGCATGGTGCAGACATCTGTTTCTGAGAATCATTCCTAATGTAAATACAAACTAACAGCTGGGGCAAAGGGAAAGCATTTCTCATTTACATCAATAAAATAATATGGTATTACCCACTTCACTAACTTGTTGCTTAAATGAACAATGTTTAAGAAATAGTCAGCAAAGATAATGCAGGAACGCTATGCAACAGTAGTAAAATTCACCGGCAAATGACTACACTTTGCAGAAAAAAAAACAAACATGAAAAAGTTTGCTCTGCACCTGAACAATTTTAATCAAAATCTGCTGTATTGGTCTTGGCAAAATGTGTCAGATAATTTAATACTTTTTATTTCAGACATTTTAATAAATATCTATAAATAATCAATGACTGCCAAATAATTTACATAATGCAGCAGGGCAACAATTCTTTAAATCAATGTTTAAAAAATCATCACTAAATATCCGTTTTGCTTTTGACCAAATTTAACACGGAACATATTACTTACAATATGTTTACAGTGCTTTAACTATGATTTATTGCTTTTTAAATAGTTACGAATAAAATAAAACAAATTGTGGATAACAGTTGAAGGCAGGTGTGCAAATAATTCTAATCTCAGCAAAATTACATCTTTGTACATAATAGTATGATATAATATTTAACTGACACGTGGAGATTGCTAAAATAACGTCCTGATACATTTCTTTTTGGAAAAAAGCAGTGTGTTTGTGGCTGGCTGGTTTTCTTCTGTAAAGTGTGGCCACTCTGAAATAAATTAAACATATTGTTTGATGCCCTGCATGAGTCGCATATAGACATACAACTTCATTTATTGTTTAGGGAAGTGTCCCGTTAGCAATTACAGCTCCATTAACTCAGTAACAGAGCTGGTAAATTTTTTTCAATTAACATTACATTTACTGGAAGGCCAGCGCTCTAGGAGAGGAGGGGACAATGGAAAAAAAAAAGGACTAAAACTAGGGAAATACAACAACTTTCAGCTCTTCTTTAACAAATATGTCTCTAAAAATCCCCAAAGAATCACAGAGAAATCATTAGAACATCATTTTTATTAGTTTATGGGAAACTAGTTTCCCTTGAGGCACAGCGATTTCTGGTTTTACTGCTTCTAGACTCTGGTCTCTGTATGACGACTGAGGCCGCTGTTCTCCATACTGTAACTCATATAAACATACCTCAAGTAATAAAACTGAAGCTAATTCTCAATTTTCTAGCAAAATGCCCACTGAAGCCTCTCTGTTTCCATTCGTTCTAGTGCAATAATCAGCAATTATTTGTTTAAAGTAGTTCTCAAGAACTCCTATTGTGGTAGGTGCTGTAGAAACAGAAAGCAAAAATGTATTCCCTCCTCACCTTCAGCAATGACTTACAGGTTAAATACAACACTCCAGTGGATTTCTAACATCTGACCTCAAGAGTGGCATAAGACATGACAATCAAAATATTACAAAGTGGTCCACAATAAAACTTCCCACTACTGATACAATGAACTCAATTGCCCTTAAGTAAACATTTTAAATAGCACCTCTTACTCACGTGAAGTCCTAAAAATTACCTATCTGGGGTTCAGAAAAAAGAACACATTTGAATATCAAAATACAGGAGAATTTTTCATCTTTTAAAATAATGGTTCTGCACAAGTTATTATCTCTATGTTACAATTCTGTTGTTTGAAATGGACCTGTCAAATTATTTTTAAACACACGAGGCCAACTCTTCACCTGGGCAAATCTGCATTGCTTCACTTCAAAGAAATGCAATGAACGACTTTTTCTGTGCTCTCAGGCATATTCTCAGTTTTACACAACCGAACCGACTTCGTTACGTTCAGCAGCAGTCTGAATTCCCTGCAGTAGAAGTTTTAATGTTAAAAACATTTTGACAAAATCCAGCTTTATAGTCAGAGGGAGGTCACTATATGCAGAAACATGCAAATGAACATCCCATAAACCAAGACCATATCTATGCAAAATGAATAGCACTTAAAACTTAAGAATAAATACCATCATTGCTCTCATTATCTTTTTATCTATAATTTTCATAGGAGACCAAATAAAGTGTTATGAGGATGCAGCTGGCATCTAAAATTCAGTTTAAGAGAGACAATGATGTGTTTATATTGCCTACTGTGGCCACTTTTTGAAGAAGGTCAATCAGAGATTACTTAAATTAAATCTAAATTGCAATGGTCTACAGCTGCTTGTACTTAGAGTTTTCATTAATAATATATATAAAGCTAAACATACTATATAATTCTATACATTTCAAACTTTTTATGCCCCTGTTCTTATTTATGATTCCAGATGTGTAGTCTCACAATAATTGTTAAACTAATGAAAATTACTGCTAAATAAATGGGAATTCATAAGTAAATAGCCATTCTTAATAACTACTTGTAAATAAATGGTGCTTCAATGCATAAATACTATTACATGGTTGATGTCAAAAGGGAAACATTCTTTGGTCTTATGTGTGCAG
This sequence comes from Neomorphus geoffroyi, assembly GCA_033558235.1. Classification (NCBI taxonomy): domain Eukaryota; kingdom Metazoa; phylum Chordata; class Aves; order Cuculiformes; family Neomorphidae; genus Neomorphus; species Neomorphus geoffroyi. The sequence continues at coordinate 5,583,903 of JAUMJM010000045.1, read as the reverse complement.
CCAGACTTATCTCTGATTTGTAGCATAAGGAAAACATGCAAACCAAAATGGTCATTATTCAAATGTATGCCATTCACATCCATTTTGTTGCTTTCTTTGGGAAATGTAGCAAAATGGTTCCAGAGAAGACAACTACAACAATAATTACACTCATACAATATATATGCACCATCTAAAGTAGCAATTTTCACTTTCATCAACATATCTAAAACCAGATAATAAGCAACAAAACAACCCTGAAAAATCCTTCAGGGCACCTAAATTCATGTTTAAATGTGGAAAATAACTGTCCTTTTCATATTATTTTTTCTTACTGAAACAGGACAACTGCCACACTATCATGAATGTGTTTCAGATGTTTGTGTTCAAACTGTCTCCATGATGTGGAATTTCTCCAAATCCAACATATACACTAATAAAACAGAGGCAGTTACTTTGTAGGGCTTTTTTAAAATAGCATAGCATGAAACTCAAACTGTCAGTGCATAAATTACTGCTGCCTTGAGGCTGCAATAACTTATGCATCGTTGTACTCACCCCCTCACATACCTCCCCTTTCAAAGAGAAGCTCAGATCTCCCTTCCCGCCCCCATCATGGCAACCGTTACAATGTCATTAAAAATAGTTAGGCTTGCCCATTACGTGTGTAGGTGAGGGAGGTAGAGAACTGCAGAACAAATGGCAGACAAAGCAAACAGGAGGGTTTTGGATTTTATTTTGCAAGAAATCTCAGCAAAAGTGTTATTGCAATAATCATGTGTTCATATAAGTCATTATTATTTGTCTACAGCTGGGCATAATTTGATTTTATTTCTTAATAAAAACTTGATGTAATCTGAGGTTATCATTGTCAGCTCATGGCCAAACCCGACTGATCAATAATGCTAGTACTACTGAGCAATAGGCAATTCTATCTACAGAGCAATTGCTGACAATGGTGTAGTCAGCTGGAAGGTTTGATCTTGCTGAGCCAAACAATGTCACAAGACAGGCTTCTTTATTTCTCATTTCCCTCTTTCTTGTCCTTCCTCACCCTCACTCCCCTTAAAGAATAAACCCTTATCTTGCTATTAAAGGATGTGCTGAACTACACTAACTGAAGACTAATATTTGCTCCTAAAATCATAATTTCCCCCTTTTTAAGAAGGGGAAAAAAATCCAGTAAGAAATAAGATTGCAGCAAAGAGTGCTCCCTGGTCGAGACACATTTACAGTATCTCTAGTCTTAGGAGCAGACCATGCTACAATCCAGTCTGGACTACGATGGTGTTGTGTGTATATAATGTTGGCAAAATAAACTGCACTGGAAGGATTTTATACCGCACTTCTGACTTAAACTCATCAAATTAAATTCTTCATGAATTAATGCACATAGATTGAGGTCGATGTAGTATACGACTTCGACATTTCATAAAGATGAGTGACAGTCATGGATTGTTTCATATATTTTAGATGGCTCATCAGGACATAATGGCAAATCAAAATTACATCCAATAGAGGAAATATATTGTTTATATTCCAACTTTATTCAACATTTTAGTTTATTTGATATATTTACCCATTAGAACCACCCCTATCTGGGTATTAACTACACCACTCACACTGAACTGAAGGAACCCAAGAGTTTTAATAAATGCTTTCCCATGTTAATGTTGAGACTATGTCATTATTCTTATATCACCAAGGGGATCATAATATAAACTTACAAGGACACATATAGCTTTTGCTACAAAATTGACAATGCTATGCCCTTTGAGCGATCCGCATTAAACACTTTGTTAAAAAAGACACCTGAAAGCATCTGCATTGTTTGTCATATTTATCTGACAGCTTCAAAGTGCTTAAAATATTCCAAAGTACCGTGAGAAAAACTTTAATGACCACTGTCATGCATTTTCTTCTCTGGAAAAGTTTCCTTGACTATGACTCTGAGATTTAGACACCTTAAGAACAGCTCAAAGCCACTAACTTTGAGACTGCTTTATACACTGTCGTAAAACATGAAAGGAATGGAAAAGTCTTTTCAGTGACCAGCAGCCATTTCATTAGGCTAAACTAGAGCTGCCAGAGTGGCTTTTACTTTACAAAGGGAAAAGAAGCCTTAATTAAATGCTCACGACAAATAAGTGATGATTAAAAAACTGCCACAATTGAACAAAGCAATTTGGATCTGTCTTTGGTCTTGGGTAGTAGAGTTCGATGCAGTGTATGGAGTGGCCACGCTCCTTTATAAACCCATTCTCAAGGACAGCTGGGCAGATTACCAAAATCCCAGTTATCAAAAATGAATTATTATTGCTTTCCTGAACATGAATAGAGAGTGGGTGGAGAAATAACTCATAACTTCATAAGCAGCATAAGAAATGCTATAAAGATATTAGCACTTCATGCAAATAACAGCAGTCCTATCCAGTACGTACACAGCTCTGGCAATTCACTGCATACTATTATTATCAGCAAAACATTATTATTGACAAAACCATCCCCAAAGCAAACACCACCTCAGGAGCGCCTAAGAAACCTTAGCCACCACTGCCTGGTATCTGTTAAGCTTTCCAAACTGAAGCTGTTCTATGTCAGCGATAAACTGTGATGTTCATGGCTTACCAAGCATTTACAGCCCTAGCACAGAACACTGTGCTGGGGCAGAGAACAGAATCGGAGTTGTGCTTCCAGTAGTCACAGTTCTGGCTTATGAAACTCTTCAGTTTCAGATACGAAGCATTAGCTCACATTGTTCACTGAACTACTGCTACCTTGGCAAAAGCCCCCCATCTGACTTAGGCTCCGTCCCGTTCACCTGGGGGGAGCACAGACATTCTTCATGTGCAAATCCAGCCTCCACGGCACACCTGCTTTGCAGAGCAGTGCCTAAGGAATCTGGCCCTAAAAACTAAAGGAGAAACACTTCAGCAATAAAGGGGTTACTTTGCTGTTGTAAGAGATGACAACTCTGTGCTAAATCTCTTCTACAAAGTGAAGAGGTGCCCTGACTAAGTCCTGCTATGCTGTGCAAATCACTGACTGGTGATGTGGTTCTTTCGGTTGCTCACATCAAGGTAAGTCAGAAATACTTTTAAGTGAAAAGCAACAGGTTGTGAGTGCAATGAGCTCAGGATCAGGAGTAATAAAACCTTAGGTCACCTTTCTCTCCTGATGATTCTTTGCATCATGAATCAAAACAAAGAAAGTGCCCCAGAAAAGCTACACATCCAGAGCTGAAGAAATGAATAATTAGTTGTTACAGAGTATAAAATTCATGTCAGGAATGCCTCACTTTTTTTCTTTAGAGTTTAATACTTTAATATGGGGGTATTTTTCATCCCACTGTACTACAGCACACACTGTCTTATATATGTTCTGAAATGCATGCTCACAGTGATGCCCTACTGTGGATTGCAAGGAGAGTTTAAAAAAAAAAAGTGTGATTTTAAATGTCTCATGAGAAACTAGAGGGAAAAAAAAAAATCTATCTCTGTAAGAGGAAAATCCTTTAAAAACTCCTTAACCTAAATACAATACGAGGTCATTTTACCTGCCAGTTGAGTGGGTTTGTCAGAAATGCATTCACATTTATTTTTCTCCTACAAAGCATTCGAGTCATCTTTATGCTTACTGAGACAACTAATATTTTCTGAGAAGAAAAAGGCATGAGGTTAAACTAGTCTGGTGAATTCTCTGATGCCTGAAAGAAGACACTACATCCAGAAGGTCCAAGTGCCATAGATGAAGAAGGTATTGAAACTATAACCAATGGATTCTTTCATATAAACTCCATGGCAAACATCATTTAATTAACAACCTCAAATGCAAAGCTTCTCAGCAATCCATTGTGAGTTCTTCCAAAGGCTCAAATTTTTTTCTAGGTGAGAAGGGAAATTCATGGTAAAATGTAAGGGAATCCTTGTGTAGGGATACGAAAAAATGTTTTTCATCAGTAACCATGGCCATTGACTTCCAGTATGACATTCTGCACATCTCTTAAGTCAAAGTTCATCCTGTTTTCAACTTAACAAAGGAATTTACATATATGTAAGTAGTTGTTAAACTGCTGATCAGTACTACCCCTCTTTCATCTGAAAAATAGGACTGAAACCCCTTGTGTTCCTCATACAGATATTGTTGATTTTCATTCATTGTTGTCTGAGCCCATCAAATGAAAATCACTTAAAATCACAAAGCCTCTAACAGAGCTAAATTCTTATACACTGTTCACCTAGCATGCTATATGGTCCTGATTGAAAAAAAAAAAATCAAACTGCATATGAAGCCTCTCTTTTGGTAGTGAAAAAAGAACATGTCATTGCTTAGCTGAGAGTCTGCTTTGGAGTATTTGATTTACTAACGTGTTGAGATACTCCCTTTTACTCAGTGTCCTGGTTTGAACAAAACCACAATGAATAACTTTTCAAGAAACTGCTTTTTCTGAAGAACATGTATTTCAAACATTGCTGAAGTCATTGAAATCATGTAAGTCAAAGAGCAAAAAAACCATTGCACCTGCAGGGAGATCTGGACAGGACACGTAGCCCAAACTGACCAACTAAGTATTCTATTCCATATACATCGTATCAGTGTAAAGCTGAGGGATCACAAGGGTCAAGCTGTCATCTTCTCTAACTGGTGTCCTAGAAAGACTCTGCCTTCGATCCCAACCCATGTTCTTGAATCCAGTTCCTGAATCCAGCTCCTGTTTGCTGCTGGGTCCAGTCCGGGACTTTTCCAGTGCTTGCCCTGCAGTATGAGTGGGAACTTGATTCTGGTTTTGTATATCTGCATATATTTTATTATTTTCCTTTTTATTGTTATTGTTTTATTGAAGATGCTTTACTTATTTTACTTATTACACTACCCAGTGTTAGCTGTCAGCTGGGAGGGCTAAACCAGGACACTGATACATTTCTCAAGCGTTGCAGAAATCTCCTTTGTGTTTGCCATTTTTTACCACTTGCAGCTATGGCAGTCATTCTATTAAGTCACAACAGCCCGTGCTCATTCTACAGAAGTTCTTCACCTACTGAATTGTTCATCTGCCTGGCCAGGGATCTTCTTCTCACTATTGCATCTTGCTCACAGAAGTAAGGTCTCCCACATCATATGTAGGGAATCTGTGCCTTCATTGCGAATAAGAAACAACCATTGTTCCACAAAATACCACAGGCCACTAACAATAGCTCAGGTCACTCAGGTTAAGAAAGAACTATCTCTAGGTGAGGAAAGATGCACAGGGTGAGTAAACATACAGTCAAGATTCAGTGAAGGGTGATAAAATTTGCAAACTTGTAAGAATACTAACATGCTAAATACTGCCCTCTTAACTACATTAAGGTGTAGGACATCAAGATGTTCCTCTGTTGGAAAACACATGATAACCAGAACATGCCAGTCCACTGAAATGCATAGTGAAGTTCACACACTAATGCAATGTTACACATCTCTCTCTTTGATACATACTTGAAAATCACTTCATCTTGATTCTATTAATAAATATTTATTTTTCAGTTCCACTCAAAGTACCACCCCACCTATGCAGACTTGAAGTCAACAAGAACTTACATGAACAGAATCAGCACAGCTCTCCAGGTGAAGCTAGCTTGCCTTGCTCTGGACACAAAAGGTTTCTAGCCTCTAAAGCTATGTTGCATATACAGATGCAAAATAATAAACTCAAAGTAACTTAAAGTATATTCCTAGATCTGTTGGGTGAGATAGGTTAAATAGATTTGATAAAATTTACGTGCAGTCCTTTGCATACAGGTATTCTTTTCTACAGCCTTCCTTTCTAGTCTAAACAGTCCCATCGCCTTCCTGAGATCAACAAATTCAAACCACCTTGTTCCAAGCAAAGCCTTTCCATCACCTTTAAGGCCTGACTTTGTGCCAAGTCCTTGCCCTTGTCTCAGAGCAAAAGGGGCAACAACACCTCTCATGTATCTTTCAGCCCTTCCCCCCTCCATCTGCACTTGGAAATTGTTGAATTTCAGCTTCGTTTCAAGGAATGTGTAAATGGTCAGAATCTCACATTTAAGGCTTACTGACACACGCATAAAATGAAGTGAGAAAAAAAACTTTTGCCACTTAAATTACTTGCGCACACAATAAAAGCATTAGATGTTACGGCTATACCAAAAGTTGATAAAACATGCATATTTATGAAAAGCTAAATATTTAAATGCATGCATTTACACAAGTCAGTTTATAAACAACAATTGTTTACAGACTTAATCTCTAAGGCATGGCTGAGTGTCAATGCTGCTAGTTCCCTGTTTACTACTTAAGATATTCAGGGCCTCAGCTGATATTTCTGAGAGTTCCAGCTACATTCATTGGGATGATGAGGGTGGCATACATCATGCTTTAGACTTCCAGAAATTATTTATTCGGGACTTTCTTGTTCATACTATGTACCCTGAATGTTCTGACTCAGTTTTACAAGCTGATTTCACATAAAATGAGGCCAGATTCTGATGCTCTCTCAGGCACAGCCGGATTCACATTCAGTGTGAGTGAGGCTACCACAAAACCCTATTACAACCATTATGTGTGGACAGAAGAATGGATGATACAACATCATCACTGTACAAGCAGTATTGCTCTTGCTCTGGTGTTCCTGCTTTTCATGAATGGGCTGACACACTTCCTTATGCCCAGGGGCTCCATGAAACAAGGCACAAATTTGTTGCACACGTGCAGTTACTCCCCTTGTTATTGGAAAATACTGCTGACAGTAGTGTGTGTTCCAACAGCTTCAAGGGATGATCAGGCATTTTGCCTGGGCATCTGAACACCAAACTGTGTACACACAAGAATTGTAAAGAGGCACAAATCTGCAGTACAGAACACTGCCATGAACTCTATGTTGCTGTTCTTCTGCTGCCTTTTAGTCTTGCCAGTATGATACATCTCATGCTGGATGACTTTCAAAGTCACTCACTCCTCTTGTTCATAAGCTAGAAAAACGGTTTAAGAGATTACCACGGGTAAGCTAAACAAACAGCAGCTAATGGGAAAGATCAGGAGAAAAACGCTTAAAGCTCTTAGTTCACCCAAAAACCAGCCAATATGCATTCTCCCACACAGGGTCTCAATGTTTGTTTGGGGAAGGATCAGTAAAAAGGCTTTCTTCTGTATCTGCGTACCACAGAGACCAAGATAAAAGGAGTCTGTATGAGACTTTAGAGATTTCGGAGGAAATAAATGGAGAGTGATTATCAAAAGCTAGATTATTCCTGAACACATTCAGGCAGTAAAGTCAAACAGTCCAGCAGTCCTGGAATATTTCATTTAAGGTTCTGGCATGTTTCCTGAATAGTGCCTTAGTTCATATATTATACTGCTGAAAGCAACGAAGCAATACGCCCTAAATAAACACGTCGAGATTTGCCACTTTGTCAGGGTAAATTACTTATATTTCATACAAACATTGCTAAGCAGTATCTATGACTTTCCATTCCATATAAATACAAATTCTAGGCATTATAAAATAGTAAAATCACTCATTCCCAAAACACTGATAATGAAAGAAACAGATCATTTCCTTATTGCACGTAACTACATGAAGTATGATCTTTAAATCTAAATAATGGATTTTCTACCATAAGGGTCTTTACACTGTGTGTGTTAGCTATTGTACCAGAGCTTGAAAAGTTGAACCCACATCACATCCTTTCAAGCAAAGCCATGCAAAAGATGCAACTTTTTGTGGTACTGCTGCAGGTTGCCTCTAGCTGAGATCATGACTTAGGAGAAAATTTCTGGATGGCATTTACTGGGACACAATTCTTCAAATATACAAACCTGTGATGCCTGTTCTTGCCTCAACTCAGGAGGTCTTGCCAAGACTTTATTTCCTGCTGAGCATTTCCCAGTATATAAAGTGGGAAAGGAGAATGAGCTCATCTACACAGCTACGTAAATGCTAGCAATTGATATTGTCTACATGTCATCCCCATGATCCTGGGCTGCTGTCCAAAACACTTCTGAAAAAGAGCCAAAAAACTCGGAAGAATCAAGATTTGCAGTAACTCTTCCCTGTTTTGTCACCCTTGGTGTTTTATAGGCTTCTAAACCTGCTTTGTATGTTCCGTTATTCTTCACTACAGACTGATATTTACAGAAGATAATGTCAGGATTTTAAACTCTTTCATACTTTTGAAAGTGTAAGCAAAATACATCACATCAGTCTTCTAGGTGCAACTGAGAAGAATTAAACAGGCACAAACATACTAGCAAATAAGAATTATAATTTTAAAATGAAACAATGTTTAATTCAGAAAAAAACTGTGAGCCAGCCTTAAATCGTTTTCCTTCATGCAACGTATTCAGACCAGTTCTCCCCTGCTCTGAAGAAGAAACATGTTAATGAACAGCTCAGCTATTAACTCTTTTGACATTTGACTGTTCAGCAAGTGCTGAATGCAGGGCTTACTAACATTGGTGTAGCAGGTATGCTACCAGCAGTTTCATTTTTTCCCTTTACTGGTTTTTATAAATGAAGATAAAGGTGCCTGATACGCAGAGAGACAAAACAGAGGTTAATAAACGAGCTATATGGAAGTAGTTCCTTTGCATTTGTCTGCTGATGGAAGGTGCTTATAAGCAGGAGTCAGTTATTCTGTGCTAGATTAGATTTTGCCACTGCCGTTTTCAGCAGACTAGTCCAGCTGAACCTGACTTTCCAAAATGCCTAGGAATCCACCAGGTATGAAAGCAGAGCCTTTTCAGATTCCACAAAAATTAATCTTACCCCCGACGTTTCGCAAAAAAATGAAATGTTATGTTCTATGTATCAGTCATTGTCAGGGCAATTCTTATTTCATAAAAAAAATCCATCAGTTTAATTTGGTGGTGGAAGATATGATGAGCCTGGTTCTACATACTGCTTCTTTTATCAGCTCCAATCTTGTATTCTCCAGGGAAAGCAGTACAGAAGTGTCTTGTCCTTTGATAGCATTAGACAACTAACCTCATTTTGTAAAATCAGAACTAAACAGAAGAGTTATTCTTTGTCTTCAGGAGACGCAGTGAATCAGACCTCATTGCCTTGTACTGAACCCAAATTAAGGCAATTCGATGCCTTACACATAACAATCGAGAAGCTTACAGCTGTACCTCTTTTTTTAATTTTTGGCTCTTTACCTGGCATTTCTTTACGGAACAGGGTACCAAAGGCTGAACTGTCAAAGAGGACTAAGACAGATCATATTTTCTGAAGATGTATTTTCATGCCTTCTGCTTCCTCACTCATCCGTTATGTTCAGGTTAAATTTTTGTTTCTGTGGCAGTAAGCATTAAAGATGTAATTGCTTTTAAAATAGATATTTTCAACTGTTTTTAACCATATCACCTGGGGCTTTAGACGAACACTTCTGTGCCTCAGCCTTCATTTAGATAGTGTTAAGCAATTAAAAAAAAAAAATTAGCCAACAACAACCCTATTTACCAAAGCTTTTTTTTTCTTGATTTCAGGTATTACCACATATCTACTGACACACTAAATCAAAACCAAATCATGTAAGATTTTCAGATTTAGAGAGGTATTTGGTTACAATGCCATAAAGATTGTGATCTATCTGTACATCTGTCTCCCATTGTGTAGGCTGCCATTACATAAAGTCAGAGACTGGCAAATATTACACCCATTTACAAGAAGGGTTGAAGGGAACATCCAGGGAACTACAGGCCTGTCAGTCTGACCTCGGTACTGGGGAAGGTCATATAGCAGATCATCTTGAGTGCTGTCATACAGCATGTGCAGGACAATTGGGTGATCATACCCAGCCAACGTGGGTTCACCAAAGGCACGTCCTGCCAGACCGACCTGACCTTTTTCTATGACACGGTTACCCCTTTAATGGACGAGGGAAAGGCTGTGGACGTGGAGTACCTGGACTTCGGTAAAGCCTTTTGACACTGTTTCTCACAGCATTCTGCTGGAGAAAGTGTCTGCCATTGGTGTGGACAGGCACAACCTCTGCTGGGTTAAAAACTGGCTGGCTGGCTGGACAAAAGAGTGGTGGTAAATGGAATTAAATCCAGTGGGAAACCAGTCACAAGTGGTGTTCCCCAGGGTTCAGTGCTGGGTCCAGTTTGTTTAACATCTTCATCAATGATCTTGACTAAGGCATTGAGTGCCCCCTCAGCAAGCTTGCGGATGACGCCAAGCTGGGTGCAAGTGTGGATCTGCTTGAAGGAAGGGAGGCTCTGCAGAGGGATCTGGACAGGCTGGATCGATGGGCTGAGACCAACAGCATGAGGTTCAACAAGGCCAAGTGCAGAGTCCTGCACTTGGGTCACAACAACCCCATGCAGCGTTACAGACTTGGGGAAGAGTGGCTGGAGAGCTGCCTGGCAGAGAAGGACCTCGGGGTGTTGGTTGACAGCGGCTGAACATGACCCAGCAGTGGTCCAGGTGACCAAGAGGGCCAATGGCATCTTGGCCTGTATCAGACACAGCGTGGCCAGCAGGAGCAGGGAGGTGATTGTGCCCCTGTGCTCAGCGCTGCTGAGGCCGCACCTCGAGTGCTGGGTTCAGTTTTGGGCCCCTCATTACAGGAAGGACATTGAGGGGCTGGAGCGCGTCCAGAGAAGGGCAACAAGGCTGGGGACGGGGCTGGAGAATAAGCCTTATGAGGAGAGACTGAAGGAATTAGGGTTGCTTAGTCTGGAGAAGAGGAGGCTGAGGGGAGACCTCATCACTGTCTAAAACTGCCTGAAAGGAGGCTGTGGCGGGGTGGATGCTGGGCTCTTCTTGCAAGTGACAGGAAATAGGACAAGGGGAAATGGTCGCAAGTTGTGCCAGGGGAGGTTTAGACTGGACGTGAGGAAAAATTTCTTCACTGAAAGGGTGGTCAGGGATTGGCACAACTGCCCGGGGAGGGGGTGGAGTCACCATCCCCGGAGGTGTTTAAAAGACAGGTGGGTGAGTTTCTTAGGGACAGGGTTTAGTAAGGGGACAGGTATGGTTGGACTCTATCGTCTCAGAGGTCTTTTCCAATCAGATGACTCTATGATTCTATGATTCAGTCACTTCCCTGTTCTGTGGCGACTCCCATGATCTGAAGGAAGACAACTTGATGTACATCACAGAAATCACTTGGTCTTTGTGCTCAATAGGTATGACAAATCAAAGTAACTAAGGACAAAATGCCTGTGTTGTGCTGACAGATGGATAGGGAACAATCTGTACAAAACAAGTGTTTCTCAGGCAAAAATAAACTGAAACATTACTTAAGAAACATTATGGAAACTCAAATAAACAAAAACTTTGGCATTGCAATCTACCAAACCATTTTTATAATTAAATGAGAAGTGCTTCACACTTTCACACAACATTAAGATGACTATGAAAACCAAGAGCTTACCTCTCCAGACATCCATAGCAATGTTAATCTGTTCCACTGACTTTAGTGGAATAACATCTGATTTACAGTAAAGTAAAGCAAGAGGAGAAGCAGACCTGAAGACTAGAAATAAACCTGAGGTTTTGATGAAACATAATCCTCAGCATGAGATGCAAAAGGTGACTTTCCTGACAAGTACTACCCAAATCCTTAATAGCTTTCTGTATGTAACCCCATCTCATTTTGTCCTCACACAATCTTAATTAGTCTTAGTTCTACTGCAGAGAAGCCTACGGAGGCAGTTAGCACCATATAATTAATCAGATATTTTGCATGCATCACAGCAACCAACAGTGTCAACTTACTGATGTGAGTTAATACAAACAGAAAGCAACCCTGCCTTTCCCTTTCACGTGAACTAAAAGCATGTGGCACAGAATGAACATATGACTATTTCTTCTATACAATGCTTAATGTCCTTTCTTCCCTTAGTAGCCACTTCCCAATGGATCGTTACTCTCCACAAAGTATAACTTATTTTTTCTGCTGGTATTAGCAGAATAACAGGCAATTTGGTACTTCTCCTAGATTTCAGTTTCTTCACAGAAGAGTAAGTCCAGCAACTGAAATAAGCAACAATAAAACATAATTCTTGCTGTTGGAATTCATAAATTTCACATTTTACTTTTCTGTGTGCTTTAGCAGTAAGAAATTGAATGTTGCACCTGCACATAAATATACATTTGAGAGCACAATCTGCAATATTCGGTCATCTCATAGCAACAGAAAATAATGTACTTACAAATATAAACATGTACAACATACACACTAACTCACTGGATTAAAGGCTTCACCACCTATCTACATAATTGTAGACTTTAACTTTATCTATTGTTTGAGATTTATCTTTTGTCTTCATTGCAGGAGCCAAACATCACAGCATTGTGCCTAATGTCACCAAGGGGGAAACCATATGATTAAATGATTTGATGGCAAAGAAGAAAAAAGCCACTGCTTAAGGAAAACAATTTTATAAAGCTGATTCTCCACTCTTCTACGCTTAAACTGAAATAGTTCAATAAGCATAATAAAACCAGAAGAAGGTTTATTCAGTTCTGTATGGCATCTGTAATATGCTGTGGTATTTATTAATAGCAAATGCAATGTTTAATACATGGCAGTGTTTTCCTTCAGCAGAACACTGTAAAACTACTTGCAAGAACAATTTACTCCATAACTAATATTCAATGTAAGAAAGAGTAGTCTAATGTTTTGTGATTTCTCAGATTCTCAGAACAAATCAGCGAAATAATAATCTTCATAGAAAGGCAGTATTTAAATGATAGTTTATTTCAGGAACTGACAGTAAACTGCTTAACATATTCTCTCTACAGTGTTTGTGCCCCAAAGCAGTTAAGTATCTAATATAGGAATTATTAAAAAATGTGACAGCTCTAGTGTTTTCATTTCCAGTGGTATCTCAGCACAGGAACATGTACAGCCTATTCACTATCTGACACAAGAAGCCATTCACCATTATTATTATTGTTCAACTTCTTGAGATGTTTTTTTTCTACCTGAAGACCTATCACAAGAAATTAGACAGCCTATTGGAATTGCCAAATGTTTCATGTCTGTCATCCACACTTACTGTTCACCACACAGAGGAAACTAATGTCTATTAGCACCTGGTTGCCCTACCTCTCCCTTCTATATGAATCTTATTTATTTATTTTAATGCTGAAGAATGCAGCAATTGTAACTCTGATAAGACTGCTACCAAGTTTATTTTAACCTATCTAAATCAGCAGTAACTGAAGATAATCAACTGTTTATTTGCGTTCTTGTAGATGGCAAATATGTTACCAAACAGCAGCAACGGGTATACATGTACAGGAAGGGAGGACAAGATGAGGCATTTTATCAAGCTACTTATGCTCTAATGCCTCTTCCACCCTAAAGACGCAGCTGTCCTTTATCTTCTAACCCTGAGCTACATTTTCTAATTCTAGAGTCACTCATGCGGCCTTCTAATTCAGATTTCGCTCTCTGACACTGTATCTTAAGGTCTGATATAACGTAACTACCATAAGATACATATAAGCCACAGCAGGTTCACAAATGTGATTTTGATTAGTAATTTTAAGATTGTGTGTAGAATGTAAATGAGAAGTCAAGACAAAGGGCAGAGGGCAACAGAGGTAAAGTCAGATTCCTGGGGCTAATTTCACCAGGAAGAGCTGGTTTAACCTGTGATTAAAATCTTAGTATGAACAAGGCAAAGTACATCCTCAACTGTTCCAAAGGGATTAGTTATCATAATAAGCTCATGATTAGACTTTGTCTATCAAAAGTTTGTACACACCGAGAATTGTAGAAAAATTCAAGTGTGAGTCCCCAAGTCTTCCCTCACGACCTCTATTAGTATCTCACTTAGTCTGATAGTCACAACATCTAGAAAAGTTCTAGTGAAACTCCCACTGTTTTGGATGATTTTTTCAGTCTGAAGTGCCAAATTTTTTGATAGGCATGATCTTGAATGACTGATGCATCTATTTCCAAAGTAAACTTTATTAGCATTAATCGTGATAAGTTTCATCAGTCCTGGTACATATGACATATCACGTTATCACATGCTGTAAGTTTATCGCATTTGGTCACATCAAACCTTTCTTCCTCAGACAAATGGCATGTTCACAGGAGCTTTCATTTAGAAGTGGACTAAACCAGAAATATGGGTGTTTGGGTAGTGGTTTTAAAATATTTTAAAATTAATGGCATTCTTAACTTCTCCATTCTTTCCTACTTGATCTCACAGCTGGTGTTTTTCAACACTAGAAATACTTAACACCTCCAAATGACTCAGAAAATCCTAAATTCTTGGCATAAACCTAAAATCAGACTAAGAATTACTCTCTTTCAGCATATGGTATGTCCTTAGTTGGGTAATGCTATTAATCTGCAGTGTGAAAAACAGTGATTGAAGACTTCACCTTTATCAATATGCAGTAGCCTGGGGTATCAGAACTTTGTCATGGGAGCTGAGAATGGAATCTAAGCTTCTTTGACTCTATCCAGATCCCTTTGATATGAAGAAGGTCTTAGAGCTGAAAATTATAAAGCTGGTGAGAAGGGCAGTGGCATATCTTTCTGATGCAAAAAATTCTACCCTGGTTAAATCTGTAAGCAAGCAAATTCTGTATGCTTGGAGCAGGTGGCAACAGTTGCTCCACAGAAATATGCAAGATTCCTCACAGGAAAAGGTTTCTGATGCTTATGCCTCTTTTTGACAGGAATTGCTACCTTTGATGCTTCTTAGTAGTTAACAATTGGCTGAAGTGTGGAAACACTGGCCTTAACATGCATTCATTTAGCAAAATATATCTTTGGTCATTCATGTCATGTATCTAAATTCGTCTCTGGATATCTATGTGACATATCTAGAGCATCTTTTCTCCAGCAGAGCCCTGAAACATCTTATGCGTTATATTCTTAGACCATTATTGATGCCTACACATCTCCACAGTGAATCTTAGTATGGATCGTTTTTGTCCAGTGACAGGAGAAATGCACATTTATCTAAAGCGGTGTGGGATTTGCAATGTCACGTCAGTGGAAGGTCTTGCTTAACAGCCTATCTCATAATGCTGACTTTATTTACTTTGCAAGGACTCAAAACCAGTGGCAAGTGTTGAGTCTGCGGTTCCATGGAAACCAGGAGAATGCTCACACTGCTAACACTATCCTCCTGACAATTTCTTTACAAACTATCAGTAATATGAAGATCTCTTCCTTTCATTTATCCATTAATTTTAGTTTCTTCAGAATAAACTTGTTCCCTAGGACGATCAGAATGCGCTACCTGCATCCAGAAGAATATTGGGATGGGCTGCACATACTGATTCTGGCAATACTTATAGCAAGTTATGAAATAGAAAAATCACTTAAAATGATGCTGCTTACCCCGTTCTGTGTCATAGAGATACACAAACTTTTCCCACTTGTAATAAGTCAAGAGACTCAGGATGGCTCCTTTTAATGCTGGCCGCATCTGGATGACAAACTGCACATCGGCATCTGTTGGGAAGCTGGGTGTGACAAAGGATGTGTGAAGGGCTCCACAAAATGACGTCAGTGTGTTCATTGACATCTGGTCATAGAATCCAAAGATGGCATAAACTCCTCTGGAAAACTGTGAACAGACTAACAAAGACAAACAGAGGTGTTAAAATCTGACATATAACGAATGCAAACAAACTTTCAAAGTATATGTGAAGTAAGCCTTCTAAGCAATCCTGAAATCATTCTGTATGATGCAGCAGATGGAATAAATTCATGAGATAATAAACACTAATTTCAGTGCAGCTGTGAGTTGTACCAACTTTGTCACAATTAAACTCGCCTGAGCACATTTTTGATTGCGATTTGTCCTGCTATATTGTTATAATCTACTAATCTCTCCATATTCTTTAAAAACAAACATGGAATGACATTGCTTGTCTGTAAAATACTTTCCCTCCCTTGAGCAGAATGGCAAGAGCTCTGTTAGCAGCTACATAATGAATGTCAGGTATGCCTAAAAGTCAAAACGTTAAGATAGTTTTCCCTGCTACTCAACCCTGATTCAGATCTGATTCAAAGAAATCTAGATGTTATAGTCCACAACTATGAAATCTCTGTACGAAATCAGAGTGCGGTCTTTTTCAGTGAGAAACTACTGCGTCTTCTTAACAGAGTGTTAAAATCTTTCAGAAGCAACTTAGAAAGTGTATGGCTCATTAGTGGCAACACAAATGAGGAGCAGAAATTGTTGCTTCATGGGACAAAAGTTGTTATCCATTAACCTAGAGGCTTTCAGTCATTAATCATTCTGGTGTCCTGAGGAACTCATCTAGCACCAGAAACTAATCAAAACGCAGCCAAAGGTGTTTTGTCTCACATGTACTTATCTGAGAAAACATTGTGTTCCCTATACTTTGTAGAGCTTTAACAGTATCTATTTGGGGCAAAAATTAAAGTATTTCAATTTATAAGCATGGTCAGTTTCAGGAGAGTTGCAGAGAAAAGGGTTTTTTTTCTTAAATGGTAGGAACAGAGTAAATTTCTTTTTACCCTCGGTGCTTTCCATTGAGAAAGACTGCATCGGAGATGGAAAGGGAGCCTGATACGTGAGATGCTGGGGCTCTGGTCCATAATAAAGATTGTACAACTGAAATATGCTAGAGCATAGCTGCACTTCTACATCAAAACATTTCTGGACTGAGATAAGTAAGTCCCATTTGTAAAGAAATTCAGTTTCCCAGAAAAATGTTCATTCAACATTAATGATTTCATTTGTCAACACTAAATTTAACAGCAATTTTTGACTAGCCCCATTAACCTTTTCTGTCAAAATGCTGTATATTTAATTTTGCAAAAAGCAAGGGGAAGTGATTATCGGTAAAGAAGAGATGGCTTCTACACAGAAACATACAGAATCGTTCCTTCTGAAAGTACCATCATGAAACTTTTCCTACCATAAATGCTACCATTCAGAATCACTAATGCCTGTTAAAGTAATTTTAAAAAGGATTCTCCACAATATCAGCTCATTGACACAGTATCACGGATAACACCTCAAACATGCAGTCAGGTGTGAAAATTTGATTTTCTTCCCAGAGATCCAGATGCAAAAATAGAAAAGCTATTAAGGAATTTCTTTAAGTGTTTAAGCCACTGTAACAGGACATGACGAGCGGTGGATACCAGCCGCAAGTAAGGGCTGGTGTAAACAGAAGAGAGATGCACATGAGGCACAGAGAGGGAATAAGTAATGACTTCTGAAAGAAAAGTTGCAGAAGTTCTCAGCCACAGTAAAGATAAGATATAAAAGAAGTTTTAATACAGTAAGATTTTATTCCCAGAGGGATGACTGAGGAATTGAATACCCTTTCCAAAAGACATTTTTTTAAAAGTAGATACAGCAGGATATAAAGTAGAAATGCTACCATAAAAATTATTTGCTGAAGTAACAAATAAAAGGCACTAACTTACAGGTAGGAAAAAAAAAAGGAAAAATAAGGACTACATTAGAAAGTCTGGCAGTCTCCAAACATTTCAATGGTGTGTAAATCCTCTAATTCCATGGGAATAAGCATTGACGTGGGGCTAGGAGAGCTGGATGTCCTCACATAAACTGAGTCAGGACCTCACAGATCAGGCTGCTTTTACATATTTATTAATGGAATAGTTTACCAGCTTTTTAATGTAGATTTTGTACCGCAGAGAAAGCAGAGAAGAGCAAGTATTCTGGGAAATCATCCTTCTTGCAATGCAAACAAAGCATATTCTCTAATGTTGCCTGACTCTAACCCTGACTATTTCAGATGATCGGGGGTTCACCTGTTATTTCTTCAGGTCTAAGGCTCAGGAATACCTCTGAACTGTAGCTCCACTGAAATCTCTCAGATTTACAGGGACACAGTATCTGAAAAAAGTCACAAGGGTGCTCAGAAAGCCTATCGTGCTATCTCAGTGTAGGACTGTAATGAAGAATACAGATTAGGGCTGACTGTTCCTACACCCCACAGACTCCGTGGAGAGAACGGGTGCAGTGCTAAAGGTAACCGACAGCAGCTGGCTCCAAAATGGACCAGTTCCATTGTGCTGGGGACCAGTTGAGAACTGGTCCAGTTTGTGCTCTCTTTTCTTGGAGATACAGCACCTAGAAACTGCAATCAACAGTTTAAAAATGGTTCAAGGTCTTTGTCTTTTGGACAAAGTTCTGTTTTGCACAACTATTTTTGATAAATACTGAATTAAGGTGTACATTTTCATAGCAGATTGTGCCCATTTATGCAAAGAAGTCCTTCCAAATTTGTGAGTAATCTGAGAAAAAAAATTCACAGTCTGTACCGCCTGACAGTGAGCAGGACCATCTCCAAATACTACCTAATAGGCAACACTGAGCCATTGCTCGTGTGGGGCGTCCCAGAGCAGGCGACAGGTTTGGATTGGGCCTTTCAGACAATTGCTACTTTTTTCCCTAAAAATTCTGGAGGAACACCAACAATACCTTCTAACAAGTACATCCTTCTGCCCAGTCTTATTTCCCCTGGCTCAGATTTGTATTCACTGCAGATCTTTAAGCTTTAACACTTTACAGACTACCTGTCTTCTATTAGTTTTGAAAAGTCTTCATACCTTAAGCTCCTCTTATTATTTCTTACAGTTTATTCTTCTGGACTATCTATTCTGCGTGCACTGTAGGGTGCCAATTCAATTTACCGGCCCATTTAAAAGGCAAATAAACTTTTGTTTTTAGAAGACGTTAAAAGGCCAATTATCTTGGTGCTCAATGTTAATTTGCATTTTTTGAAATCACAATTTTGTTACAATTTTGCAGAATCAGGTCTTTAGTTTTTGATCTAATCTCCTATGTGATCAAATGGACCTATTGAACATCCAAGAACCCATCCACATCGTTACTTGTTTTCTAAAAAACAATCGTGTAATTACATTCACTTTAATTGCAATACTTCTAACATCATTGAGTCACAAGCAAAATTTAAAAAAAGGCTAACTAAACCTTAGCTTTAAATTATTTTTACAAACTACTTTCTATTGACAGCCTGAACAGTCTCCATGTTTGAGGAAGAATTTTGATGCTTTTCCTTAATTAATCACAGTTGATTTATATTTGTTTCTCCTGATTTGAAAAATGCAGATGGTCAAACACATACTTTGGCTGTTAAAGAAGTGTTTTGGACAACTCCTGATGCAACCTCATTCCTTAAAAAAAAAAAAGGCTTTTTTTTTTTGCTGAGCTATGCCTTTATAAAACTACTTTCAATTATAGTTATTAACACTGTGGATGTCCATGCTTTTCCAAGGACAACACATAACGAAGTTGCTTTATAACCTGATCTGAAAAAGTTGCAGCCTCTACAAACAAGGGACAGAGGTCCTGAGCAGCAGTTATTCAATGAGGATCCTAATAAGATGTTACTTTGGCATTAGGTGCAAGGTGACTATTTATTAACACAGACTTAACTCTAGGCTTGTTCTCAGGGTAAGTTAGCTGCCACATGCCATCATTTTCAGGAAAGAAAGGGTAGGTATGACAGAAGCCTGTGAATTCTCAAGGATGTCAAGAGAAGACCAGGCACTTTCAGGTCATGAGATTGAAGTGTTTCCTGCCAGGGAAGAAAAACGCTCAGAGCCAGAGTGATTACAGTGGTAAGTAGAATTTGCTTAAAAAAAGAAAATAAAAAGGCAACCAAAAACCTCAACCCAAGTCCAAACAAATCTTTGTTTCTGTATTGAGTAGCAGCTGAGCCATCCCAAACACCCGTCTAACTCAATGACCTCCAGCCTTTGGTTTTACCAGCAGTTCCATTCTCCCTCCAGTCAAATTAGTCCCACTACAGAAACTTGCTGAGATTAACCACATGCGATTTTTTTTTTTTTTCTCAGACCCCAAGAAAGCTCCAGGCCAGAATCTCAAAAGATGCCTCATTTCACATAAGTTATTGGATGTTTTGTGTCTTTTTAAAACTGAATTTTTACTTTCTAATGGCATTTAGTTCTTCTACCTTTTAGTGACTGTGAGTATTCCTGACACAACAAGGTTGTATAGGCTCTGACATTTCTGCTGTCTATTGCCTGGAAGCTAAAGTCAAAACTTCTGACACCCTTTTTTTCCCCCTCCCATTTATTTATTTACTTCCAGTTCTTACTATAAAAAACTGAAGCATTACTAGGAACATTTAAAAGTAGGTTTGGATTTACACATATTTAAAGACAAGATGTATAAAGCCAACAAAAAATACGGTAATGGGTGGATCTTAATACACCGTTTCCACTAAACAACATAGATCATTAATGACTGACTTGTAGAAGTCAGCAGGATCCTCCCAAGCATGGCAAACAGTGCACTCCTGCCCAGGACTGCAATAGCCTGGTTGTCCTGGAGTCAGGGGTTGGAGATTACAATACCTCAGACACTATTTCTTCTTTGTTACTGCTTGTATGGACAAGTAATTTCCCCTTTGTTCACATCAATTCCTTATAAAATAGGTCTGACAAAATTAACTAATGTCAAAGGGGCACTGTAAGGCCAACCTTATTGATAATCATAACACTTTTTGGGATGAAAGGCGCTGTAGGAGCACAATCACAACTGACATTATTGAGCATTGTCATACCAGTTCCTCAGGTTTGTGTTCTGTGTTTCCCTCATCTGTGAAATAATTTTATTCCCTCCACTTTCCTCTGCCAATTGTGTTGGATTCCAGACAATTCTCACTGCCAGCCTCTGCCAACAGACTAATGGGACTACTTTATAACGGAATAATATGCAGCCTATCTCAGAGCAGTTGCTATTTCTGCCTAAGGCTCCATCCTGTGACATCCTTGCTGTAAAAACACAAGGGTTATCATTAACGTCACTTCATACAACAAGCATACAGCCTCTTGGAAAGATCGACCATGCCTCTGCTGCTCTCTTTCCCTCCTGTTTTAATACACTGAATGAAAAGGCACTCTCACTCTACCGTGAACCTGAGGAGATCAGCACAGCGGTGCCCCAGATGCACAATGAGCTACTTTTGGGAGGCTCCAGACAATCAGACTTGAGAGCTTCCTTTAAAGACAAACTCATCATATTAAAAATTAAAAATGAAGTGAACTGCATTTATTTATGTCCAGTGAAACTAGCTTTTACATTTAAATTGTTAAGACACTGAATTCTGTCAAGAAGAAAATATTTCACCAAGTTGTTTAAAATTCAGATGAGAAAAGAAGTGGGAGACAACCAAGGAAGTTACAGCACAAAAAAATCCCCCCAAAACAAAAAACCCCAACCCCAAACCTCACAGCTACTTCATTTGTAGCAATAGTTTTCACACTGCAGTTTGTTTTATATACTTTTATAAAGAATTACTCGGGTTCCTTCATTCTACCTAGTCCCTTCTTCAAATATATACACTTCCTTCAGTTTGCGTTTCTTTTTAGAGGAAACAACAAAATAAAGACAGTATGTTCAGGCACTGGGAGAGGTGTATTAATAAATTGCAAATGAAAGGCATAAGGATTAATCCATTCATATTTTACAAACCATTTACTAGAATGTTATTCAAAACATATGTCCAGATCCAAGTATTCCCAAACACTCTCCAGTCAAGATCCCATCCAAGATGACTTTCGTCACCCTAACACAACTCCATTAAAAATGACTAAATGAGTCTCTATTTCTCAGCTGCTTTTCTGGATGACTTTGGAACCCTGATCACAATTACAGCTCCTGGGTGCTGGGTGCTGTATAAATACATTACCACAACCTTGGATTCCTTCAGTATGCCAAGTTATTTATGATGTACATGACTGGACTCATTAAACTTTAAACATTTCAGCCTTTATATATACTACTACAGTCAAATAAAACTGTAACAATATACATGAATTTGCTGCATGCTGGATCTTCCCTTCATGGTGAAACATTTGTACAAATTTTATGAGTGTATGAAAAATGCCAGCTTGCAACAAAAAAACCCAGGCCACTTAGGCTGTAACGGTGCCAGTAGGAACACCGGCAGTGTAAAGTCTCATGCACACCACGATGCCAACAGGTGCCTGTCAAGACCTACAGTGACTGCCATAAGAAAGAAGTGCTTTATCTGAAGCCATATCCCTTTTTTTAGACAGCAAGGTCGATGGAAGACACAGTTTCAGAAACCTCTTTCAGAGAGGGAGCTGAAATTCATTCAGGTTTGATGTACTTTGTCCGTTACCGTAACTTTACTCAGATAAAGGTAAACCTGGACCAAAACCTCTCTGCCCTCAAACTGCCAGTTTGATATATATGCAAATAGAAGCTTTGGTATTTTAAAAAATGTCAATAACAAGAACATCCTTAAGCACCAAAGCATAAGACAGACAGAAAGTCAGGCTGAACACCACCGTGACTTTGAATGAGAGGAAATGGCTTCAAGTTAGGGCAAGGGGAGGTTTAGACTGGATATTAGAAAAAGATTCTTTACCAAAAGAGGGGTGAAGCACTGCAACTGGCTGCTCAGAGAAGTGGTGGAGTCTTCATCCCTGAAGGTGTTCAAAAAACCATGTAGACGTGGCACTTTTGGTCATGGTTTATTAGGCATGGTGATGTTGGGCTGACAGTTGGATGACTCTCTGATTGATTGTCCTGAGAAAGCTGTGCTTAGCTTTCTGAAAGCATTTCTTCTGGTTACAGAACATGCTGCAGGTGGCCTGAGTGGCTTGGAACAGTCTATGCTACTTGTGCTGCTATTACCTACTCACTTACGGGTAAGTTCTCAAGCTGCTTCCTAAAATCATGTAGACTCTGAGCTTCGTCTCTTTTCAGGTTACTGGCCAGAAAGAAAAAAAATTTTTAAAACATTGTAGAACCTTGATGAAACTAAAGCACAAGATGAGTACCTTGTCCTGCAAATGTATCAAATTGTAATGTATGTTTCACTTTTCATTAAAAAAATATAAATCTCTATTTATAACACATTTCTGATCATGGAAGAAACCCAGAAGTCAATTCACCCAGTTTCCAGGAAAAGCGTCACCCCTTATCAGTAGGGTCCAAATTAGGAAAAGATTTTTTTTAACCCAGATCACTGTTACACACTGTTTTTTTAAAACACCATGGATTCAGTGTTCTATGAGAACACTCATTTTGAAAGGCTATGTATCAGATTATCATGGCTCAATTTGAAGTATAATCTATAGGAGTCTGAGGGAAGCAAACCAGGGGTATAAAGCTTAAATGGATTAAAGACATATATGTGCCATACAAATCAACTGCTTTTTTTTTTTTTAGGATTATTTATAAAATATATTAGGCATTCAAGGACTACACTTAAGTATGTGCCGATCAGATTACTACATTATCTTGCTTGCGTCTTTACAGGATGGAGTTCAAGCTCTCGGATCAGACACTACAAATTATAGCCAAGTTTTCTATTTTTAAACCCATCTTGGCAACCTGTAATCTTCTACTATTAACAGACTACTTTCCATCCAGACCCCACCACACCTGCAAGCTGCTCACAAGGAAGAATGCCTTTTAGTTTTTAAGAGAAGCCATCAAATACTTACTACACAGTTTAAAACAAACAGCTCTTAGAAATAAGACTTTAACACTGTTGCAGAACTCAGATTTAAATGCTGTGGATTGGTGTTACTTGTGAGCTCTTTCACTTACTGCCTATACTGGACCAGACACCAAAGGAGAAGATGTAGGAGGAGCAGCAAGAAGCTTCTTTTTCATAGTCAGTTAAACCCACTGCTGGAGAGAAACAGAAAGGCATCGGTATCTGCCTTTTGTGCTTTGATGGAGTGATGCCTCTGTCCAGTATCTCCAGGATAATCAATGCCTTGCCAACAACAGCAGTATCTGCAATGCCAGCACTGGGCTCCTGAAGGGCAGCTCCACCATCCTGGATGCTTAAGAGTTCAGGGCACTGGCCCCAGGGAGTGTTAGAGACTTGACATGTGGATGTAAAGCAATTCCCTGAGCTTTTGCCCTCTGAGAAAAGGCTTCATCTATCCTACGCACATAACCACACATTCCTTTCCCCCTGAAGCGTGAAAGATGGGCTAACACCTATGCAAGGGAGCCAGAGGACCTGGCAAAGTTTTCCCCAGCAGAGCCTAAATATATTTACAGCAAACAATTATCATTTGTGTTCTTCACATCTAAGACTCCAACTCGTATTTTGTGATCAATCTCTGCATAAAAATGGACAGCGTGCATACAATACAAATATGTAACACACACTTGAGGTAAATAACTTATTTCCATCTGTTGTGCTATTTGAAATGCTTTTCATTTTTATCTAGTATGTCATGCCAGCATTTTGTGATTTATGTAATGTGACTATAACTCTTATTTTCTGAAGCAATTTTTCTAAAAATGTTGGTCAGAGGAAAACTGTGAAACTCCCTATTCTTTCAAATGTTTTTCAGTCATGAAACACAAGGAAATTCAGCAGCCATTTACTTACAGGCAACACACATTTTCTACTAATATACATATTCTAATAAACACATCTAATAGTTCAATATAAAATCACAAATGTTTCTATAATTTTATTCAAAGTAAAAGAGTTTCACAAGACATTAAGCACTTTGCCTTGAAACAAAAAGCCACGCTAAAAAAGGCCAAGTGCAAGGTCCTACACTTGGGTCGGGGCAATCCCAAGCACAATTACGGGCTGGGCAGAGAATGAATTGAGAGCAGCCCTGAAGAGAAGGACTCAAGGGTGATGGTGTAAGAGAAGCTCAACAGGAGCCAGCAGTGTGCGCTTGCAGCCCAGAAAGCCAATTGTATCCTGGGCTTCATCAAAGGGATCATCAGTAGGGCAAGGGAGGTGATCCTCCCTCTCTATTCTGCTATCATGAGACCCCCACCTGGAGCCCTGCATCCAGTTCTGGAGTCAGAAGGACATGGATCTGTTAGAATGAGTTCAAAGGAGACCACAAAGATGATCAGAGGGCTGGAGCACCTCCCATACAAGTTCAGGCTGAGAGAGTTGGGCTTTTTTAGCTGAGAGAAGGATCTGGGGAGACATTAGAGCAGCCTTTCAGTACTTAAAGGGGGCTAAAGGAAAGCTGGGGAGGGGCTCTTTCTGAGGAATTGAAGGGATAGGATGAGGGGTAACGGTTTTAAGCTGAAAGAAGGGAGATTTAGATTAGATATTAGGAAGAAATATTTTCCTGTCAGGGTGGGGAGGCCCTGGCGCAGGTTGCCCAGAGAAGGTGTGGATGCCCCATCCCTGGAGGTATCCAAGGCCAGGCTGGATGAGGCTTTGAGCAACCTGATCCAGTAGCAGGTGATCCTGCCCATGGCAGTGGGTTGGAATTGCATGGGCTTTGAGGTCCTTTACAACCCAAACCATTCTATGATTCTAAGAATTTGACAAGATGTGGTAGATCAGGGAGTACCCTCGTAGCTATTGTTATTATCTTCAGAGATAATCTATCTCAGATATTTTGTCAATATTTAAACAACAGGCTAAGAAAAAATCAAGCATTTTGTGGTATGAAGAAAAAAGTCAGTCAGACCCATCACAGAACAGCAGCATTTCACAGCTAAGGATGTCTGGCAGAACGCTGGGCTGAATCAAAGTGCAGCAGTTAAAGGCAATGCTGTGCCTCAGAGCTGTGAATCAGCAGCAGGTATCTCCAGCACTCTGATACACTGGAGGGATTTCTTATTTCATTGGAACATCCCAGTATGAGGGAAGCAAAAAGGCAGAGGCATATTATTATTAAGTGTATGCTTGTTCAGCACATCCTTTCCTAAGTGATTTCAGAAGTTGACTTCATTCTGGGCCACTGTGGTGAAAGGCAATAAATCAAAACAAGGCTCTGGCAGTGTGATGAAAGATGAGCCGAGTCTGCTGAGGTGGTGCCATTTATAGGCCTGTGGGGATATATGACAGAGGATGAGACAGAAGAGGCAAAATGGCAAACACACCTGGAACCACTGAACTGGGTAAAATTCACCACAAGGTAAAGGCCAGAATTAAGGTTGTCCAAGGAGAAAGGGGATGCGATTGCCAAAGCAGCAGCTGTGCAGGCAGCCTCCAGCTCCAGAGGGTTTCCAGTTGGCTCTACGTATGCAGAACATGGTGCTGGCTGACAGACAGCCCAGTTTACCCAAAGCAATAGTCCTTAACACCTTCCTGGAGTCTCTGCAACAGTATTCCAGCAAGGGCTGTCACTGCAAGTGCATCTCGGACCAGTGAACTTGACTTCAGATTTCCATATCTCCTCCGCCCGTTTAGCCCACGTTTATGGGGCTATGCAATTTTCACCCACTTCTTGTGTCCCACTGCTGTCAGCTTGCAATTCTAAGAGATTTCAGATCAGTTACTGCAGGAGAGGAATCAGAATGACTGAAAACCTGGCTTTGGCAGCCAATGAAATCATTTGAAGACGGTCCAATCAAGTACTCTCCAACGTGACTGGAGAAGCTCCCATGGACTTCAGTGAGAGCTGGACTAGAACTGAGAGGCCTATCCAGTACATTGAAAGCAAACTATAGGATTGCAAAACCATAATCTCACCCCTCTTACAAAACCAAAAGCACACACCCCACAACCCCCTCTCATGTTTTATTCTTAGTATCATTTCTATCCGCCTTACAGTCCAAAGTGTCCTTGCTACCAGCCTCCCGGACCTTCACAATCACATCTGAGTAATTCACAGACCAGTACCCACAGCTAAGCCATTGCCTTATTTACAGGGAAAACCAAGAATATTATTCTGTATAAATTATGCATAATCACTATTTATCACGCTGGGTTAATTGGCACATAACAAAAGAGTTGTCTGGTGCACAGCTGAATTACATGGAAGCCAAAATTGATGGAAATGGTACAGCAAAAGCCTGATTGTGAAAGAAAAGTCATATTACTGCATGTTAATTCTTAACTGATTGCTGCCCTTCCAGAGGAGGAGGGAGCAGCCAAGTGAGACGGGCAGAGTTTGAAATTATTTGTTAATCTCAGAGGGTTTGGATAGATTCTCGTAGCTTTAAATACTGGCTCAAAGCCTGCTCTCAGCCAGATGTACAGTGAAAAGTTAACCTGGTGCAACTCCACTACTTTTCCAAGCTCCATGAGACCCTGCTACACTCATCAGCAGAGAACAATCTCGCTAAATATCAGCAACAGCACCAGGCTGTGGCCTGCAAGGGGGCCTGTGATGGGGACAGAGAAGTGGGACTCTTCTATTGACAGAGAAGAGCTAAATGTCTCATACCAAGGCCAGACTAGCAGACCTTTGGTTCTACTCAAGAGGTTGTAGAAGTTCCCACCAGAAAACTAAATGTGTTCTGAGACAATGGCAGTGTGGGCCAGCACTTCATTTCTGAAGAGCCTGAAGAGCCACATTTTAGTCAACCTTATTCTACATGCCCAGAATTGCTTCACTGACACCAGCAAGGCTTTACTGAATGCTCTCCATCCTGAAGCTGCGTGCACAAATTTAAGCACACACATTGGTGTTTTCATGAATGGAAACAGACTGAAATATGTGCACAAGACAGTGAATGAAAGCTGACGGCCAGCTTACCAAGAGGCTCACCCTCAGTGACGAAGGTCTCCCGCCAGTGGTGCATCGCAACCGAGCTGTACTAGGGGCGATTCAGTCTGATTCACATCATGGCACTCCCACTCTTCCCTAGTCTCTTCTCTATTAACACAACCTAAACCCTCTCCTAGCAGGAATACACCTGCACATTGATGACTTCAAAGAACAGCCCTTTCTTCCATCTCTCTCACTCAAACTTGCTAGTACAGTTAGCAGAAAATGAGAAGACTTCTGTAACTACCAGTGCTATAAGCTAGCAGCTCTTTTATTCACAACCACCACCCAGGCCAGAGGATACTGTTGTGATCTCATGTTTATAGCCCCATCAGCACAAATACAAATCAATGTAAAAATACAGCTATTATAAAAAAACCTGCAGATTATGCTATTTTCATTACAGCTCCTCCATACTGGAAACGTGGTTAAAAACACAAGCTTTCATCCGAAAGTATTCTGACATTCAATGTTACCAAGCTACACATGTTGTTCATACCATGGCTTATCATCAATGGGTGACAATTGAAGCTTCACATCCACATTCTCCTACGCAAGAGGCTTCTAAGTCTGAACTCTTGGTGTCCCTTGAAAATTTTCAAGTGACTCAAAGAAGCGAAATTTTAGGTGCAAAAGCATCTTCATTGTCCCTTTTTTAAAAATAATCTTTACTGCAAACAACACCTGAAGTCGACGGCAGTTCTTTTGATTGAAAATGTGTAATTCCATAGGTAAGACTGTCCACTACATATCAGATCCTGAAAGGTTAATACCACTGATGTCATGATCCTTATGGCAGAAAATAAGCATGAATCCTGTGGATCCTTACTTCGGTAAGTCAGTCCTTGCCACACCATGCCATAATTAATTAGCTTATCTGGGGGCTATTGTTCAGCCAAGGAAGAAGCAGAGTTGTCTCACCAGCATCTCAAACACAACTGTGCAGTACCCAAGATCAGTAGAACACTGGGGGAATAGCCTCAAATGTCAGTACATATCCCTACCACAGCAGCCCCAGCTGACCAGCCCCAAACAGCTTAACCATAGCAGTGTGGATGGCAGAAAGCAATAAATGTCTCCGTCTTAAGGAAAATTCTGACACAGCTGCACTATTGCTCTCACTCTGCCACTGGCTGCAGGATGGGCTCTCTCTAGCAGACCCCCACCACCCTGAAGCCTTGTCTCCATTGCAGGTCACCCTTTGTCTGCAGCACCACCTGTTCCAGGAGTCAACCACTGAACAAACCACACCAA
The DNA here is from genome assembly GCA_033558235.1 of Neomorphus geoffroyi. Taxonomy (NCBI): domain Eukaryota; kingdom Metazoa; phylum Chordata; class Aves; order Cuculiformes; family Neomorphidae; genus Neomorphus; species Neomorphus geoffroyi. The sequence goes on along the minus strand of JAUMJM010000045.1, from coordinate 5,555,209 downwards.
GCAGAGGAAGGATCTCGGAGAGATGACAAACTGGAGAGGAACATTGCCAGTCTGGATGACACGGCTGGGCTCTGTAGGCAGGGACGTCCTTATTCACAGCAGGCACAGGCGTAAGCATGGGAGGAACCGTTTCATGAACTGAATGAACTCGATTAATTTTTCATCTCCCTTTCAAATAACCTTTAAAAAAAATCAGCTTGCTATGCACAAAAGAATAGAAAGTGTTAAGTGATGACTTGTGATTCCAGAGACTGTAAATAAGTCCTTACTTTAACTAAACATACCCGTGTCCTACCAAATATAAACATAATAAATTGCTGCTTTACTGATCTTATAGGTTAATTCAAAATATCTTCCAGGTTTTATAGAATGGTGACTCTGAATTTTAGCTTGCAAATAGCAGTGCCAATTTTAGTTTAAATTTAAAATAAATATTTCCCCTTTTTTAAAACCAGTGTAATAGTCATCAAGAGAAGAATCCACATCATTCAGCAAAAAGCCAATCATCACAAACTGAGGTTTCAAAACAAGAAACTTACTCTTCCCACATACACACATATAGATGTATGTTATATAATTCTATACTGCCTATCAGAACAGCAGACAACAGAAAGGACTATGATAATGTGTCTTTGTATTTGTTTAAATTAATACATTGTACGGAGATAACGCCAGCCTATTGTTACTGAATTTTCCCAGTCTGATTTTCAAACAGACTCCCTGACAGTGTTGAGCTTTTCAAAGATCAAACGGATCAACAGATTATTTCTGAACTTGAAAATTTTGTAGGCCTTGGAATAGGTGAACTCAGGCAGTAAAGTAGTAAAGCTTTTCAGATAGATTAATGGACTACGTGAAGTGTCTCTCCAGACTATAATAGAAGGGATAAGAGACTTCATTTTCCAAGAAATCTCAGTTATAGGTACAGAAGACTTCTTCATACCCTTGATTTTCTCTGTATATTTTCCATTTACATGAACCAGTCAGAGCCCTCCTTCCCATTGGCAATGTTATCAGTGAGACAATACCTTTCTGTAACAAAAATAGCATAGAAACTTCCATAAGAAAAATGAATTTGTTAACAATAGAATGACTTTCTCATAATAATTTAATAAACTGAAGACATGAAGATTTAAACCCTCCAGTAGAGCTGCTTAAAAAGGACTGATGAATTTATCAGCTCTTCCAAGCTTCCCAAAGAAGCCCAGACAATATTTCTTACCTCCTGTTCTACACAGATCATCTATAAAAGAAAAACAGGGATTCCAGGCCCTCTGTTATCCCACTCTTTGCCTTTGGAGCTAAATTCACTGCTGAATCTGCAGTAAGTAAATGTGAAACATTTAAAAATATTCTGATTTGTTTCTAATCTTTCTCATTAGAGTAATACACTTGTAACACCCTTTATGGTTAGGAGCATGACTGTGAACTCTGAAGTCACTGTATGGACACATAGCGAGCTCCTGACCTTTATAGTTTTTCACTAAAGCAAGAGAAGTCTGCCAAACCATGCTAGAAATGCAAATGCCGTTAGGCTGCCACTAGCTTTAGTTAAGGGCTGTCTGTCCAATATTTCAAGAAGTCTCGAGAACTACAGAAACCACATCAAACAAACCAAATTATGAAGTCCATGAACTGAAAATTCTCAGATTATTTTGTAAACATCACAATAACTTAACAAAACCACCCCTTGCTGGCTCTACATTTTTCCATAGCTTAATGCAACTGGTCCTAAAGTAAATCCTATTGACGTCATCCTATTAAGGAAAAGCAACCAGGATTTGACTTATTATATTGGAACAGTTTATTTTGACTTGTTGAAGTAGTAAATTTGTATTATCCCAACTTCTTTTGCTCATCCTTTTCAATATATTTGTTCCATCCTCAGATGGATGCAAAGTCAGTTTTTATAGATCATTTTCAAGGAAGTTTCAGGACCCATACTCAGCCCAGCTCTCTCAAAAATTTGTATGGATTTAACAGCATACTGCTATATACAGTTCTTCCTCTTGTTCTTCTTACTGTATGAAAAAATGAAGACAGAAAGTGATGGGAATAACTAACACAGGGATGCAATCCTGCAACAAGCCAGAAATTACTGCTACTTGCAAAAATAAATGAGAAAAGAAAAATAAATGTTTTTTCCCCCCTCTGGTTTCTTCCAGCGACAGTCATGTAGTCAGTAAGGACTGAAGGAAAGACACTTTTACACAGAGTACATGTAATACATAAATTCACAGTGTCTCTTTAAGCACAGAACCTTTGGGATTTTATTGTGTTTTAATACAGGTTCGATAAAAATCTTTCATCCCATCAAAATTCTTGGGTTTTACATCGATTCAGATGGTGGCCAGCTGATAGAACCCTCCTCTTTACTCTGGAGGAAACAAAATACTCTGCATCTGTTATTTTGTTGAGGGACTACGGGAACAGAAAGAGAGATTGACAGAAACAGGGTGAGTCAGTAGCCATGAGTATACAGATACACACTATATATTAGTTCCAAAAGAAGCAACTATGATTTAATTTCTATTCTTCAGAAAGAAAACTTCCCTTCCATAAAATCTACCCATGATACAGTAATTGAAAATCTTTCAAAGCAGCACCATCAAACACACCGAGGTCACGCCCTAGAAGGAAGTGCTTTCAAGCAATTTTGCACCTTAGAAAGAAGCACAATTTAACTCTCTTGGCTGTGGAGTCTCTTCTAAACTGTGGCTTCCCTTCATTTACATGGTCCTTCCCTTTCTCCCTCCCAGCCCCCAAAACTATTCTTGAATAAAAAATATCCTGCTACTACACAGTTAACTTTGAATAAAAACATAACATGTAGTATATTACTTGGGAATAAAGATAAATCAAACTGCCACAACAAAAATATTTTCTTCTACCAAAAGGATGGTTCAAACACATGTAAATAAGTAGAGTATCTGAGATTTTCCTGACTTCGGCTTAGCAGAATAAATGTGCTGGCTCAAGCCAATAAGTAAAATTCATCACGCTTTACAGAGCTGTAGTCTTCTGACAAACCACATTCTCCTTCTAAAACCATTGTATCTACAGAGTGCATTCAGACTTCCCAAATGAGGGAGAGAATCCAAAGCGCACACAGTTAATTAGAGCCAACGATGTGGGAAATGCAGATAATTAAATTCTTCTCCTAAAAGATTTATTTCTGAATATCAGTTTTGGGAGACCAGCAGGGGAGCAAGTGAGAAATTGGTCTCATCTCATGAAACTTAACACATCTTTGTGACACTCTTCTCAGAAATCAAGAAATCATATTGTTGTGTAGATTATTAGAAACATTATTGATTACAGTCACAATGCACTGTACATATAACTTTAATTTTTTTGTTCTTCATATAAGCAGATGTTGTCTGCACAGACAGGAGATGAGCATTTAATCCATGACACAATTACAGTGGAATAGAATAAAACCAAGTCTGATCCAAAAGAAAAAAACAGAAATCAAAACTTTTTAAAAATAAGGAAAAATCAACCATAAGAGGAAATAATTTAGAAAGTAATGCTTCTTCCTCTAAAAGAGCATAATCAGGGTTTCTATGTTTAAAAAGTTAAATTGTTGCCTAAGAGCAGAAAAATCTCCTTGAACAGATGGCTTTGACTGTTCAGGTGAAGAACCTGGGCATGTGATTAACTAGAACTGAAAAATAACCAGTTATTTAAGCTAAGCAAGCCCACATGTTCTCAGTCTCTTGAAAGACAAGAACACATCCAGAAGCAGAGATTTGACTGACATCTAATGGAAGATCACGGTGGAGACCACACACAAGCACAATGGCTCTTGCAATGGAAATTGCTACTAATGAAGAACAAAGTAGAGGCCTGAATTAGAATATCCACCCAGCACTTTATACAGCTGAGCAAACTGCTGAAAGGCAAGTTTGGACATTAGAATGCCCAATTTCAACATCTGAATCCTCCAACAAGCTGTTAACGTCTCTATGGAGAAGTGCACGGAACATTGAAGAGTATCATGCATGAAGAGTTAGTTACAAGCATCCAAGCATCCCCTCAAATGACAATACTGCCCTTCCCTTTTTCTTCCTCTGCTGTTGTTCTCTTAAGAATCCAGATAACCATCACATGTAATCCTTATTATCATAATTGATCTTGTGTCTTTAAAAGACAAGCAGGACAGAATCAGTCATATCACAGCTCCACAGAAAAAAGAGAAAACACCCCTCAGAGAATTTCAGGGATATCTCCTTCACCCTTCTTTAGGATTCCCAGGATATTTTTCTCTTTACTGTGAAGAGTAGATAATATCACCGCTTTCCATAATTTAAGGGAAAAAAAAAAAAAAAAGAAAAAGAAAAAAAGAGATTCACCACTGTACATTTTTTCACCCTCAAGTGGTTCTTTCTGCCAAGAAAGCCAGAAAAGCAAGGGTATTGAGAATATGTACCAAGCAAAAATACTTGCTTTTCAACTCCGGAGTTAGCTTTTTCAGTAACTTGATTCTGCAGCTGAACAGTCGAACCTGCATCCAGGCTTTAATCAGCGATAAGGGGAGCACCTACTGTTTGCATTTACAGTATATCTGGTTCACGAGCAGCAGGAGCAAGCTCAGCCATCACCACGGTTCAGCTTGTGCTGCTCTGATCCATCACTTCAGCTGGGGGAGCTTCGGAACAATTAAGCAGAGCCATTCACAGCCAAAAAGATTCCTAAATTTTGCCAAGTGCAGTAGTGAGAGTTTTATCCTTACTACTGTACGTTGTCAGTCACTGCACTGCACAAATTATCCACAGAATCCAACTCTGCACTGATAGCATGATTTGGGGAGGTGGGGCAGTCTGTTCTCCCATAAAGGTGTAGGACATCTATTCCACTAGCTCATACACTTTCATAGAGCATGAGCATGTAAATATCCTGTCTCATAACAGGAAATTAAATTTTTAGAGAAAAAATTAAAAAATAGAACACCATCAACTAATGACGTTGTACTACAATGGCTTTACTGCAAAGATTGATGCAAAGGAAAAGAAAGCAGAAGTATATATTCCTCTGCAGGAAACTGCTAGCTTTTGCTGTACAAAACTGAAATTATGATAAAAAATATTCCATTTGAAAGCTATCATAAGTAATGCAAGCTGAAGAAGAATGTGATCCTTTGGCAACCAAACACCACACAAATTTGTAAAGATTTCTATCCACTATACTGCCAAAAGGAACTGTTAAATACCATTTTAAGAATGATGGTAATATAAATCTGCTGCCATCCACTTACACCAGGCATGCTAAGTCAATCTACCCAGCTGTGATCTGGACTTACATATTTTACGAAGCCTTAAGTGTAGTTATTTAATAAATTTGCTATAACTGCAAATGTATGTTAAAAACATGCCCAAGCATTCTACAGTTACATCTGTCGCCACCGTGTACCCTTCAAGTTATGTTCAATGTACCAGATAGCTCAGTCAAACACAGGGAAAGTCTGCTCTCAGGGCAACTGCTGGAGACAATGGTGTTATTTCAGATATAATCAAGTACGCATTAGTAAAACTTAGGAAAAAAATTCTCCAAGAGCTTTAATCTGGTTTTGATCACTTATGACTACAGTGCAAGACAGTGGAAATCTTTATTTAACCATCACAGTTTTTCAAAATGTGACTCCTTCAAATATACAGCAATGCATCAGCCAAAGATCAATGCGAGAGGGGTTTTTACTTCAACATTTGGGGTTTGTTCTAACCCATTTTGAGTTAGAACAACAGATTGTTCCACCGAAGGGACAGAAGCCGCCGCCAAAGGGCCATCTGCTGAGCTTCTCTCCAGTGAATCCCTCAGCAAAAGGCAATGTGATGGAGCAACCCAGGCAACTGGGATACGCATCATTAAGTAAGCGACAGAATGAAGGATGACAAACTTTTAAGTGTAGATGCACACGATCACTGCATCACAGCTTTTTTTAAAAATAAATAAAAAAAAATCGGAGACATGAAGGTAATTACTATGAAGCTAGAAGACTACTACTGTATGCACTGCAAACGGGGCTTGCCTCAAGGTTTTCTTTGATTTAAAAAAACCCACACACATGCAGTAGCAGAGTAGATTTAAACAGTCTCTTTCGTATCAGCATCTTCTAAGAAATCCTTTACTCATTTAATAAAAGAAAATTTTCTCCACCTCCACAGCAGGAGATTGTTAGATCAGTTAGCACCCATTGGGGTTCCATCGTGTCAGCTCATTTCAACATAAATTTGTTAACCAGTTGTTTCTAATGAAGGTACTATAATACTCTTCAGAGTCTGATACTCTGTTATGTAGTCCTTTAAGTAACTTTTAATCCTTTTGAATTAGGTGGTGTATACATAGACTTCTCTTAGCCCTATAAGGATGTATAATTCAGTGTATCATTTCATAACCCAGCTGTCAACAGAGACAACATTTTTATAATACATGTATTGTATGCGTGCCAGTACCAGATGAATAGTCCTGTAACTATAATCAATACCGTTCATTCAAACAACTGGCAGAAGCATTTCAGACAACCGGCAATTTCATCAGTTTCACTGGGCTGCCCAAAAATAAACAGCTTGAGAGGAATGAATGATCTCCGTGGTTATCTATAAATAATACTAATCTCAGTCGTTTGTTTTAGGGGGTTCATCACTGGGAGCTGCAGAAGACTCACATCAGTGCAAAAGGCATGGCAGGCTTCAAGAAACTAAAGAAATGCTGAAGAACTATGCTACCAGCTTTCCATTCACCCAGCTACTGTATTTATACGCAGGCTCCACTGAACGCATCAGGATTGCCCCACTGTTACAGCAGTTCCAGCTGTGCTGGAAACTCGCACAATCTCAAGGATTTGTAACCGTCTCAAAGGTCAAACTGGATTCAGAGGAAGCTCCATCGATCTGAGTAAACCCACCCTGGGGATAACTAATGCCGCTTCTGAGGAAACGTGAGCAAATTTGCGATTTTTAACTACTTCCATGTGAAACTCGTCAAGGCTCAAAAGCATTTTTGAGAGCAAAACAAACCTAACAGCTCAACGGGAACAAGACTAACACTGAGGCTGATGGGTGAGAGGTGAGCCCAGGCAGACGGGGAACAGAAGGTGCCATTCACAGGCCTGTTTGCTGTCACCGGGAAGTGAAATAGCTGGGGTTTTTTTTGAATTATGGTCTATCTGCTCCTATCTATCAAAGCAAGGCGAGAACAGAGAAAAAGCACTAAAGACAGCTGACTAAAGGGAAAAACCCGTCTCTTCAGAGTATAGATCCAAAATAAAACTTACAAAGCCCTGAAGTCAAAAAAGATCCCATTGCTGTGGTTAAAGTGACTTTCTTGCCCCTGCAGCTTTGCTGGGCTGTGGGCAAGCACAGCAGCACCACTGCTGCCCAGCCTGCCCAAAGGCTCCAAACGGATCTCCTGCTCCTGCAGGAAAATCTCCTAACCATGGGGAACTAATATTAGGTTTCCTACCTGATTTCACTGGTTAGGACTCACAAGATGCCTGGTGTGTGCTTTAGGGAAAACAGGAATGATCAGTTCTCCCAAGGACCTAGAGGTTGGCACTCACCTGCTTCCAGGTAGGATTTGTGCAGCCAGGAGACATCACTGCAGACAGCTCAGTACAGCACTGGACTGTAGCAATTTCTTTCTTGTGGATCACATGAATGGGAGCCAAAGTCATCACCTCAGCTCTTTCACACAGAGTGCAATGTTCCCAAGAAACTCCCCCAGCTGAGCTCTGCAGAAAAGCCCAAGCCCTCTGAACCAAGGGGGAAGCAACAGCATATGTGCGTACATCCAGGTAACCACAGCATGGCTGGGCCAAGGTTGAAGAGTCACATTATTCCATCTACAGCCATAAACAATCGCTTTTCAGTCTTAAAGCCTGTTGCTCATAAAAGTTATATCCTGGCAATTACAATAATCTTCAAGTTATCCAATTTACAAGCTTATAGCTAGTACAACATGAAGGACAACCAGCACACTGAGCTTCAGCAAGAAAGCATTGCAGGGGGGTGTTTCTAGCACAATGGATGACAGCAAAAAGATTAACGGCATCAGCTTCTTCAGAAAGAGGACACTCACTTTCCAGTGGACAAACGGGGGAAGCTCACAATCTAGTTGCTGCCTCTACACCACTGAGAAATGAGACCGGCTGTGCTGTGGAAGATGCCTTTGCAAACAGAAAGTCAGTGGCTGTTTTACAGTGAAAGCCTTATTACATTGCAAAAGTAACATTGTACGCAGACCATTCATAGAGAAAAGCCAGCTTTTAAGAACGGGTGAATTTATCAAGCTGCAGATCTTTATTGCTCTGATCATCAATATTTTAAAGTTACTGCTTTTTATTCTATATTGGCAATAAATCTCTACACACTGGAAATGTAATCATCACAGCACAACATGATACACTTCTCCTGGAGATTTAAAGTTGGGCTTAGTAACAAGGAAAGCACCCCAAACAAACCGGGCAGGAGGACAGCTAAACTGGTAAAATAAAGTCTCTTGGTTTCAGGTAAAAGATTAGTTAGCAGTGTGCAGTGCTATTAACCTCAAGTCCATAAGAGCTTAAGTGACCAGTTCTGAGTGGAGGGAGGCCTTTGTAAGGAAGCACACTCCTGCAGCTGGCACTAATTGACCCTTTGCTGGCAGGCTCAGCAGAGAAGGCAGGCGGCAGCTCTGAACTGCAGACCATTCTCTGCCATGCAGAACAAAGTCACAGTCCTGATTATCCAGGATGTTTGCTCTTAACACTTTACACTTCTGTAGGATTTTTCATCCAGGAATCAGGCAGGCAGGATAGCAGAGGAGAACCTTAAACTGCTATTGCCCTTCCCACACCCATTTTGCAGAAGTAGGTTTCCTGTCTTTGGAGCCTTCCAATACTCCTTGCAAGCACATTCCACATACACCAAATTACACAGCTGAATTTCTGAGGAACTGAAATGGCAGATTCATATTTCACACATAGCTTCATCCAGGCTTCTTGAAAACACAATTAATAATCAATTTTTATTAAGTTATTTCCAAGAAGATTTTAATCGTCTCACAGAGAATACTGCAATAAATTGAATTCAACCCAGCATACACAGAAAGTACACAGGGCTGATAGGAGCATTTTTAGATACCACATAGTAGAAAGGAGGAATCATATTGAAGTTGCTTGCAATTTTGTCCAGAAAGATGCCCTTTTTAAATTCATGTGAAGATCCTGATTAAGGCACACTATTCCAGAGCAGCAGATTCTAGAATCAATTAACAAAACCATTTTTATTAACACAGGGAATCTCCAGACATTACCCAGGAAGCATAAAATCTTTTCAGAAAAGCCCACAAGGAAAATACACTTTAATATCAAATTGTATCCTCCAGTGTATGCAGAAATTGCCTCAACTCAAACCTCAAATGCATCTTATGTGAAACCGGGGCTAGCACTGCAGAACAACACAATAAGAATTTAAGACAGGAAGTGCAGATAATTTATCTGAATAAAGCTTCCAGGAGAATAACTGATTTATGTTGATAATGATCCAAGCTGGAACCTGACCAGGATGCAGGAGCTCGCAGCATCGCTACCCACAATTCACTATTCATGAAAAATAACAGGGTATTTTTACACATGAAAATAGATTCAAATGTTAGCTTTATGCTTCAGCCAAAAGATCCTGTTTTGCCAGAGATCTGTTCTTGAATTACCTCTAGAATGATTGAGAAAGAGATACCACGTTTTTCAATAAGGACTATCACTATTCATGCAAGCACATAAAAGACAGTGAGTTAAATTTCACAAGAGTCTATGCTCTTTAATGTCACACAGCCTCTATTCATACAAGAATTGCAAAATCCATAAACCGATGCAGAGAGAGAGAAGTAGTGAAAGGTTCACAGCTACAAAAAGATGTATATGGGGAGAAAGGGGAAAAAAAAGAAAAATAAAAACCTGAAAGCAGAGCTGGCGTAACCGAGTCCTGCTAAAAGTAAGCTCAGCACTTTCCACTGGAGACTATTTGATTTACACTATTTTGTTTCAATTGAAAAACAAAATCTTTCTTTGGCAGATTCTGCTCTACGCAGTCTATTACAGATACTTCTGAGATACCCAGCATCATTTATAAAGAGACACTTATTACTGCTGAATGTGAAGATTTTGTTTAACTCCCCAAAGTTCCAAGAAGAAATATATGTGCAACACTTCACAAGGGTGTATTCAGTTAGCTGTTGAAGTCAAGAGCCTGGACAACCTAGATAGTCCTGGAGGAGAGGTGAGCTACTGATTAAGATGTTCTGAGTCTCCCTTGAAGACTCCATTGGCTGTCCTGGACCCACATGTTCCACTTATCCAGAGGCTTAAAGCTAGGAATGCCCCATGAGGGACCACTCAGTTTTTAACTTTTACTGGCTTCACTCCTTCAAACTCCCACAGACCTACTCCACATTTACACTGGTGTAAATCAGATCAGAGGAAGACTCCATTATATATCTTGACTGCCTCTATTTATGTAACAGGATACAAAGGGACTTATTTTTCTTTCTGTTAAGGTAGCACAATGAAGCACTAAAACATTTAGGTCCCAGTAGCCACTGCAGATATGTTCAACTAAGTATCACTGCTTCCAACTTATTTTTGTGTTACACAGCACAAAACAACAGGCAGTAAAGCACATCTGATGCATACGAATGCACATCTTTGAAACAGGACACTGTGGTCGTAGAAACCATCACTACATTTACTAAACTCTGCATGTAGAAAAGCTGTACAGATTCATGCTTTAAACAAGGCAACTTCTGCACCTGGAGCACCAAACTGGAGCAGTGGAAAAATTCAGGAAAGTTAACTGGTCTCATTTTGATCAACTCTAGGCTTATCTCAGTGTCTCTCCAAGTAATAAAGTAAATTGCCTGTAGATGGTGTGGAAAGACACGCTATACATTATTGTCAAACAAATTTCTCTATCCATAAAATCCATCATAAACATCTTGAACTACATATCCTGAAAAAAAGCAGACAGCTCCTTCCAAAGCACACAAATTTTTTTTTACATCCATCATCTATATGTCATTATAAAAACTGGACACAACAGTGCTTTTATATTGAAAAAGGCAGATTCGTGTCTGCAGAAATATCCCGCTAACTCAGATAGGTTTCACCAAATTCTCTCCATCAAGAAAAAAACATACAAACCCCAGAAATTATCATTTTCAAAACAAAACATTTGGTTTCAACTGAAACAGAGGCAATTTTTTGAAGTCTGAAACCCTTTAAAAAGATTTTATTTTTAATTCTCTAATTTTCTGGTTGATTCCCAATCTAATCTTTAAAACCCTTTTGGAACTACATCTGAAATGAAAGATTAGCAAGTCACACAGCTCCCATCATTTCCAATCATATGTGGTTTTGAACTCATGTAGCATAACGTTCTGGAATACACAATCCCTTTCCAGGATGCACAGAACTACAGTGAGATAATGATTCTATGGAGGAACTTGGTCTGAGCTGGCCAAGACATTCAATATATATATGAAGACTACCATTAGTCATGAGAATTACGTTGCTGACGTGGCTGAAATAGGAAAGAAATAGGAATACGATGACCTCGTACATTTTCTTCTCTTATTATTATTTTATATTCATCGAGAAGTTATAAGTATAGGCACCAAAACCCAATGTTTTAAAAAGGAAGTTCAAAGTAGGATAGCAGCTTGCTGATTCAGCATTCCTTTAGGTCCAACTCCTTTTGTCATCCTCCACAATGGCAGTGAAGCCACTCTGAAGATGCTACCTGACCACTGCACAAACACTTTGGAGAAAGACTGCCGAGTGCATTAAATGTGTCAGACAATTTAGAATCCCCCTAAAAGTTTCACTCCAATGCAGGGCTAGACCCTGAGCCAGTCCTTTGCAAATCAATGGACACTAATTAGCTCTCATCTAACTGCTGGGAAAAAAGAATGCACAGGAATTTGAGTTTTATGACCATCAGACTTCATTAGAATCCAAACTTGGTGACACAAGTGGTAAAGCCTAGTAAGATAAACCCCCTTGTAATTGCTGAAAAGCAACACCTTACCATCTTTTCCTGTAGAGAGGCTATGGGAAGTTCATTGCCATTTCTCCACGAGCCATCTCTCCCCCTCTACCTTCTCCTCAGAAGAAAAAAATAAACGATGGCAATAACAAGCACCAAGAAACTTTAAGAAATTCAACATACACAGCAGGGTGCAAAGATCAATCAAGATGCGTGTCAAGATACAGTGACCCTGTGATTCACAAGACCTGATCCACATCTGCTAAGTGGGCTGCAGTGCCTACCTCAGTCTAAGAGCTCGGAAATGGAAATCAGACAAAGAAATCATGGAAGGCGCCAACCCCTCAAATGCACTGCCGCACATCTGCGGGGAAAAGCTGGCAGCTGTGAGATTCCGACTACAGCACGTTCTACAGAGCTCCCAGGGAGAAATCAACAACACGCTTCTAGTAAAGACGGTTCTTTCTCCCACCGCTCAAATGAGCAGTCTGAGTGTGGGTCAGGTAGGCAAGAATCGGGCACATGCTGTGCTGCAGAAGTGAAGTCTTAGGGTGTGAAGGAGAAAAAGAACTTGGCAATAGTAAGCTTGCTTTCTTTCCAGTAGCTTTGCTTACTTCAGGTAAAGAGCTGAAAATTTTTTCTTCGTCAAGTGATAGATTGCTGTACAGCTGTGACACGTTCTCCTAGGTCTGTCAGAGGGAATGCACATTGTCTTCTGGCAAGGACAGCAAATTGGTAAGCGCTAATTTCAATTTGTTTTTCAGAAGCATGAAGAGTAGGTGGGATTTTTTCTTGCTTTTTGATTTTATTGTTTTGTTTTGTTGTTTTCATTTGGTTTTGCTGGGGTTTGTTTTTTGTTCTGTTTTGTTTTTTAGGAAGGGAAGTAGAAGAATTAATTAATAAAATGACAAAGATGCTGTTAGGCAAAGATCACAAAGTTTTTCACAGTAAACAGCCCTGCAACACCTTACTGCTACAGGTAAACCGTAACACCCTCCTATAAGGGATAGCAAAACCATGGTACCAGAAGTACAAATGAACTTACTCCAAATCACGCTAAATGCCATCAGAAGACTCCACATTTTACCAAGTTCAGTTCCTTTGCCACATGGCCCAAATTCTTGTTGTCTGCATATGACAAAATTACTGATGGTAATGGCAAGCACCATTATGCACATCAGTCCAGGACAGAAATGTGTGAAAATAATGAACAATACATTAAATGAAATAAGTATGCATGGATTATATACCATCAGAGAGAGGATATACCTTTCCCAGATATCTGCATATCATTTTGAAGACAGTTCTCGTACTAAAAAGGATTCAAGACAGTGAGGTCACCATGCAGCCCTGCATTTTTTTTAATTCGTGATCAGAATTTCAAACATCACATTTGAATAAACTCCAACAAACACAAGCCCAACACAAGGGGAGTATGAAGCATCCAAATGCAATCACGTAACTTACATGTGGTCTGAAAGTGAATTGGTTGTAAATTGTGTTTGGAAAAAAACCCAAAACACAACAAACAAAAAACTTCCAGGTATCTGAAACATCCAAATAGTCTAGCAAAATAATTACATACAAGTGACCAGATAGGCCACTCTATTCCAGCAGAAGAGTGCTCACCTGGGCTATTATCCAATTCTAGGAGAGCAATTCACCCTTTTTACAAGTGCCTGGGCAAGTTACCTGCAGAACAACGTCCCTGTAGGTTGATCCTTACACATAAGGGCTTCTGTGCCTCCTGTGCAGTGTATGTGTGAGGGCTGCATGTTGCCACTTGCTATTTTAGAAGCAGTTAAGATGATAAAACAGACCTAGTGCTTCCGACACCACCAGGAGGATACGCAGGAATGACTGCTAGGTAGATTCGTTGACATAGCTCTTCCCACATTCACTCTTCCTCTTTACACAGAAACCTTATCACCAGTTTCTCTCTTGCTCTGTGTATATATAATAGTTATATCCCTAATAATTACATCTTGGTGAGATCAACTAAAAAGGCAAGCACTGCCTTTGAATGTCTCACATACAGCTATGTGCTGATAAATTAACTGCATATCTAGCACTTCAGAAATACCTCTAAACTCCCTGATATCGCCAGACTAGAGTATGTACACACTGAGAAGCTCTGTGAAGTTATTACTATGCACACTGGAATGACTATGAACAGTCGAACGTGAATTGTCTACTTTGGAGTCTTCATCAGATGACCACACACAAAAAAATCCAAGATGATTTGAAGTTTCAGGTTTCTAGTAGATCTGATATTCTGAAGATCAATGATAATATAACACAGGTGATACAACTGAGGGAAGTACGCCTCTACCACTGTCAGGAAATGTAACACATAGTCATGTAGAAGAAAAAGAATACCCATGTATGAAATTTGGAAATTGCTTCACTGCAGTGATCATCACACAGTTTCACAAAAACTGGTTTGATCTAGATCAATAATTTTTTAAATCTCTTTTTTAAGACTGCTACACGGTTCCAAGCCCCTGTGTAGCATAACCTCATGACAATAGGTACAGATGGTTTAGGCTGCCTTACAAGCTCCCCTTGGAAGGGGCCATGGCCATCCAATGATGTGTACACCACAGCAGCATAAAAAGTACTGATCTTGGGCTGTAATGCCAAATACAAATTCAATATAAACATCTTTCTCACAATAAATGAACATGCATTTTCAGTTGTATGGTTAACTTGGTTTGAAACTGAACTATAAACCCCAACTGTCGCTGCTTTAAAAAATAACATATTCCAAAGCATTTTAAGGATGCCTAACTACATCAAAATTAGCATTCCAAAATTGGTAATGACAAAATACGCACTTTAAATGGAAAAATGTTAAATCGTCGGGTTATGACAATAAAGAACTATTAAAGATACATCAGCTCCCTCATTTCACACCTTCTTGCATAACAGTCCTACACTTACAGTAGGACGGCCACCCACCTCCCAGACACCGAACACAGCGAACCCAGAGGAAAGAAATCAACCGTTTTCTGTAGCTCTTGGACAAGCTCCCGACTCAGCCTTCAACAAAACTGTGGCATTTTGTTGCTGTTAAAAGCTACTGTCACATGCTTGTTTCCCATCATGGCATCTCCATTTCCTCCTAGAGATAACTACCACTGTTACACATTTTATTGGAATGCGTAGGTAATCAGTAGCTCTCCAACCCACGCCAATAGTCTCACGGGTCCTTTAGGCCCAGTGCTGCATAGGAAAAGTGAAAAATTTCGTCTGTTCATCTGCACAAAATCTGTCCGAAACTGAATAAGTAAAAGAAACTCCTCATCATGCTTTACTCTTCATTCAGCTGGTAAATTCAGCGTTTCTCAAAAAAGTTCATGAGACTTTCCTCTACCTCTACCGTGCGAGTTAAATGGAACCTTAACATCTAAACAGCATCAAAATGCTATGTATGCAGCAGGGGATGGAGAATTGCTTACTTTAAAACTAATTTAAGAAATAATAAAACACATTCAAAAGCACTATGATTCTCTCTGCTAATACTGAGATCACATTCAGCTTAAGGACAAATCATCTGCGTTGCCACGAAGTAGCAACAAACATTAGTTGGAACACGCTGTCCCACCCAAGCTTTGACCCCTGAACTAAAGCAGCTGATTTTCTTTGTCACACCGCAGTAACATACAATACTCGAGCACGTCCTGCAACACAAAAGGCATTTTCCGAGATCTGCAAAGAACAGAGTTGTGTAGAAAGCACATTTCCAGGTGTTCTACCACAGAATGCTGGGAAAAAACATGGTGCATTCCCTATCAGGATAGCGAGGCACCTTCCCCGTGGTCTCTACTCACGCAAAACCACCAGTATACGGCCCATGCTTGGCAAGACTTGCAGTGAGACATGCTTATGCTTTTGGCAGCAGGGAGCTGACCACTTTCAGCATCAGTGTCCTTTGCCAGCTGGCCAAAGAGTACACAGATGCAAGGGAAGCAAATTATCCACCCACTGGCAAAAACAAATGCTGAGCAGCACCTAACAAAAACGTGTGCGTGTGTGCATGCACGCACGTGTGCAAATGAGTACGCATGTGAGCATATACATATACAAATAACTGTGCTTTGGGAAAGGGATAACAGCTAAACTGGAAAAGCTGCCTGCTACAAGCCTAGTGGTATCATTTTCTGCAACATTCTCAGAACAACAAACAGGCACTTTTACCATTAAAATCTTCCAAGTTGAATTTTAAAGATCAAATATAAGGACTGCAAGCATGCTAAGGAAAAATTTTCAAAGAAAGTCTGAAATCAGAGCCCATCAAGAAAGAGTTCATACAATCACTTACAGGATTTTAGCAACTTAAGGTAAGCATGTCATTGTATCTTCCCTTGGTCTCTTAAAGAATGAGTGTCTGTGGAAAAAAGACTACATATCAACATTTAGTAAAATATAAAAAGCCTTCTGGCTTCAGAAGATATGAGAAATGACTTGGAAAAATCAACTGGACAAGAATTTACAGCTGATAGGTTAGATTTAACTGAGAGAGGGAATCTGCCTGTAGATTAATTAGATTCTGCAATCACAGCCCCTTTTCACCCATACACATCCCACCACTATCATTACACGATCAACAGATCTTAATGAAAACTAATGCTTTCTTTTGAGAAATTCCATGGGGACTATGCATAAGATGGAGCTTACTTTTCTTAATATTTCTTAAAAATCGTACATAACGCAAGTGCACATTTGTTGGCTGTAAAGGTGTACAACAGCAATTTTTTGCAATGACAGTGCAGAGAGGGAATATGAGATCTGTGTGCTAATGAGCTGACACTGCAGAGGCTGGAGCAGTGTTAGTATAGTGCACTACAAGTGCAGAGCAGAAAGACATACGTGGGTTATTTCTAGGGAATATGATCTACAGAACTGTACGCATAATTCAACATTAATACTAACATCCTTCATCAGAGGTTATAAGAAAAGCATGGAAGACGCTTTAGTGATGAATTTATACATTTGAGTTGTTATATTACTCTGAAAAAGCCAGCTCACTCCCTACCATGAGCATTTTATAAGAAAATATAAATGCATGTTTTACTTGATTTTATTCATTCACAGGTCAAGTTAACTTTCTTCCTTACGTTTTTTCTGATAGCAGAAAGCTGCATATTTTAAAAGATGTAATAAATCTCCCCAGAGTCAAATGATAAACTTCAATTCACCTTTGAATATATGGATTTTTCACCTGTGTTTGTATTTGCTCTCTGTTAAGATATCATACAGCTAAATAAATAGGGGGTCAGATAAATACAGTGTGGATGAATACTATATGCATGTGTGTAAATTAAATATACAGAGAGGGGCTCGGTGCCAGCAGTGAAGCAGGGAATACATGTACGTGAATCAGATTATGCATCATTTAACTGAAAAAGAAATGAGAGGGAGGGGCTTAAGGCAGGAACCTTCTTCTGCTTCTAAACAAGTTTATTCCCATGTTGGGAGATTGCCAGATCAGCCCTACCAGAGGTGGTCTTTCTATCTCTGGCTTATAAGGACACTTTTAGAAGAGAGTTTAATTTTTTTCTCCTGCCTCTGGAATGCATCAGATTGCATCAAACAGAACGTGCAGCTGTATGTCAAGAACATGAGTCTTTCCTGAGTGGAGTCCCCCTCAATTCCTGCACACATCAACAGTTAATACTGTCACTGTCATATAAATCAAAGCAAAGGAGAATCAAAAATTATATTATGGATACTGACTAGTACGGGCATTAGGCTCAACCTACCCATGCTACTTCCTCCCATTTCCCTTCACCTGTCCCACCACAAAGTCAATCACAGCCTCCCTCTCCAGTGAAGGCAGTCAGAGTCACTGCAGGTTTCTCTTCAGTGGACCCCTGCCAATTTGCAAATATTGATCAAAAGGCTGAGTGACAGCAGTGGAGACAATTTATGCTTATCTCCAAAAGAAGTAAAAATGTCGTGGAAAAAACTCCTTCATGGAATGAAGACGCATCCTGAAATCCTCTGCCACTCCACTGGGAAGAGCAGATGTGATTAAGGGCAGCCAGGCCAGAACATCTTACATGCAAGACAGGTAGTGTGAGAAGTTATCAGTTCTTCCAAATGTATTGATATGTATGAGCACTCTGACTTTCAAAGATAATTGCTTTGTTCTCTTGGTTTTTCCATTTTGAGCTACTGAGACCTATATGACTGGTGACTTGGACTCACTTCTCCTACCAACAGTATTACCAGATGGTTGACATAGCTATGGACAAGGTCACGTTTTCATTTTCTTCCTCCTGTTTCTTTTTTCACATCTTCTATTTTTAAACTGCTTACTGTAGGTTGGTGTTCTCTTGTCTATGGTTTCTCCTGAGGTTTAAGTTTTCCCAATTCTACTGCACTGGTAATATGTGTGTTGGAACATGCAGTCCTACACTACAGAAAAGCATCTCATCTTACTAAAATCACCACAGCTTTCACTAAGCAATGACAAAAATCATTAGATGTCAGAAGATGAGAAGCACACTGACTAAACAATACATTGCCTCTGAACGAGCATATGGTTCCCTTGTCTTGGTGGGATCTGCAAAGAAGTGTTGGTAGAACTTTTAAAAAACAATTAATAATTAATCACCCAAGCAGTTTAATGTATTTAGTTTAAATCCATATAATTGATATTTAGGAAACTACGTTTGAAATACAGCCTCTTGAAGGGATTACACTGGTTAAGGATTAATAGTCTGATGTTTGTTGTAAGAGCTGTTGAGGCTGGATAGGATTAGTAGAATAAGATGCAAAGTAGAGACACGCTTTTATTTACCATTTTTTTCCACTTTACCAAATGTTTTTATTGGATATTATATAATTAACCCCACCGCAAAAGTTTTAAAAGTCCTAATTCAAAGCCCTTTAAAAAGTGTAATGCTGCACTAGCAAGAAGCAGTCACATGGGGGATACGTTAGAATATCAATCCAAAATTTGTCCAAATATTTCCTTACTGTATATTTTCTAACTATCAGCTTTCTCAGAAAATACCTGAAATCCTAGAAGAATAACTCGTCTAGCCTTCTGATTATACAAGCGTGGGACAGGATTATAAGGACTACCCTATCCCCAACAAATAAAAAATCAAGTAAATAAGATTTCAAACCATGAAATTGATTTAAAACAAGATACTAGTTTTCTATACTCCAGTTCTTCACTATTGAACAGGAATCCTGTTCATAACTCAAAGTGACCACACTGCATTCAGAGATCCTTTACATCATGTATAGACATACTTCCGTTTACTGCAAAGTGCATGCTACCACCTCGCAAGAAGGCTCCATTCATTTTCAAAGGTTTACAATAAAACCTGTACAAAACTGAATGTGGACACATCAGTAAAACAAATATTCAGGAACTGCTATTGGTAAAGGAATGCTTTTTAAAATGCAGAACATGCATCAGTCTTTCAGAAAGAGATTTCACATTTTAACACCACATTAACACTAGTCAAAGTTCTATTTTGCTTCTTCTGTTAATAAAGGCTCAAATTACACGAATGCACTGCTTGTGCAGAGCTATTTCTCATAACGCTAAGCGTTCTGATTCCATTTTCTCTCTCTTCAGCTCTAAGGGTATTTGTCAGTTCACAGCCTCCTCAGCTTTTAACAGGACTTTCACTGTAAGAAAACAACCCAGTATTTCAGGGCAAAGGAGGGAAGTAAGCCCCTCTGGCTTTGTCCACTCAAGGTCACTGATAAACAGCTGTTTCTATTTTATTCCTGCATGGTATTATTTGCAGATTATGCTGTTTCACACGGGTAGGTTGTAGCCTCAACAGAAAAGGGACATTACTTCAGCAGCAATTCACTGATCACAGCTACACAGTCCTGCTACATCAATAACACAGTTGCTTTTTTGGAAAACTAAAGGGGTGAAAAGATGAAGCAGGAGAACTTTCCCTAAGGTATTATTCAACCATATAATGCTGCAAATCTACTAAACCTCATGTCAGTACACACATCACTTGTACTACATTGTATGAACAAGTACTCCAGGCTACTGGGGAGAAATTGAATGTAATGACAGATAATAAATAAATAAATATTTTTATTAAAAAGCACGTATTTACTTACAAGCATTTGTCACTGAAAAACTGTTGGAAGAATCCAAGTGATCTACATGATAGTTCAAATGGAAGGGCTTTTCTGTGGTATTTTGGTTTGTGTTGTATAACTGCACTGCAAATCGAAATGCACTGTGCTCCTGAACAGTGTTCCTCATGAAAAGTCCACCTAGGATGGAAGAAAAAAAAAAAAAGGGAAAGATATTTCAGAATGAATTTTGAGGAGAAACAGCGGCAATAAGTTACATTTGCATACTGCACATCGCAGGACAGAATGCACAGGAGCCGACTGAGCCCTAGCACATAATCCTGGCAGAGAAGATCCATAAAATACACACTCCAAGCCCAAAGTTAGGCTTTTAAAGCCACACATCACACACAGGTGCCCCTGAGCTACTGGGAGTCACTGGGAGCTGCAGGTGCACCTTGAAAACCAGGCCACTTGCACAGGGATGCCCACACGCAGACTGAAACCACTAACTTGGGGAGCTGTGGCTCCTGAATTACCCCCGGGCTGCCCAAACACCACCCCTGGATGCGGAGCTCCGTGCCGAGGACAGCGGCGCCGTGGCAAACGTGCGGGAGCGGGCAGGGACCCGCAGCCTCGGGCTCATGACACGCCGTGCGGGCTCCCGCCGCCGCTCTCCCACCTTATTGGGCACAGGATGCGCTGCTTCGGGGCGCGATTCCGCATGAGCGCGGGCAAACCCGCCCGCCGCTCCCGAGGCAGCGCGGCCGCCGCAAGCCCAGCCCGGGCACCACCGCTCCACAGCGGGCAGGGCAATAGCGGGGCTGCCCCAGCCCAGCCCGAACACCACCGCTCCACAGCGGGCAGGGCAATAGCGGGGCTGCCCCAGCCCAGCCCGAACACCACCGCTCCACAGCGGGCAGGGCAATAGCGGGGCTGCCCCAGCCCAGCCCGAGCACCACCGCTCCACAGCGGGCAGGGCAATAGCGGGGCTGCCCCAGTCCAGCCTGGGCACCATGGTTCCACAGCGGGCAGGGCAATAGCGGGGCTACCCCAGTCCAGCCTGCGAACCACCGCTCCACAGCGGGCAGGGCAATAGCGGGGCTGATCCAGCCGAGCCCGGGCACCACCGCTCCACAGCGGGCAGGGACAGGAGCAGGGCTGCCCCAGTCCAGCCCGGACAACACCGCTCCACAGCGGGCAGGGCAATAGCGGGGCTGCCCCAGGATCGGCCCCCAGCCCAGGCACCACTGCTCCCCCAGCGGGCAACGCAGGAGCCGAGCTGCCCGGGAGCTCCCCCAGCCCCGCTGCCCCTCCACAACTTCCCCACGGCTGGAAGGGGAAGGAGGCGCGGGTCGCTTACCGATGCTGATGGTATTGGGGAACCCCGCCAGAGCGTCCCCGAGCAGCCCCGCCAGCAGCAGCAGGAGGGTCCGGGGCGCGCTCTGCCCCATTTTCTTCATCCCCTGCGGTTTCAGCCCCTAAAACGAAACCGGCGGCACCGGCATGGGCGCAACTGGAGGCTTGGAGGAGCGGCGATGGTGGTGGCGACGCCGGCAGAGGCAGCGGGAAGGATGGTCCCCCTCCTTTCTTCCCTTCTTCTTTTTTTATCTTTTTTTTTTTTTTTTTCCCCTTCTCCAAATCCCTGTCGTCTCGCTTCACCCCAGCCTGACAGGGCTTATTGGCTGCGCGGCTGCCGCTCTCCCCCCGTCTCCCGCGGCCCCCCCAGCGCAGGGACTTCCCCCAAAGATGGTGGGTGGGCAGCGGGGCCGGCGAGGCTGCTCCGCCCGGCCCGGGAGGGGGGGGTTCTTATCGATCGAACTTGGCGTGAAGCGGGCTGGCAGCCGCCCGCCCAGCGCCGGCGCTGGCGTCTGCCGGCCGCGGCGGCAGCGCTTGGGGCTGCGCTCGCGGGGAGCTCCGGCGGCCTCACGTGGGGCTGCGGCTGCCCCTTTAAAGCTGCATCGCCTCGGTGTGCGTGTGTGTGTGTGCGAGTGCGGGTTGCAGTGCGTGTGGCGCTGCGGGCGGGGGAAGGGCGGGCAGCGCAGCCCCAGCAGCGAGAGAGGGAGGGCGGGGGGTGGGGGGGGGTGGGGGGGGGTGGGGTGAGAGATGCGGGCGCCTCAGGGCCGAGGGGCAGCAGGACCCCCCGAGAGCGCCGCGGCCACCCCGCGGCGGGAGGAGGAGACGGCCCGGATCGAGGGCCCCGCCGGAGGGGATGCGGGAGCGTGGGGGCTGCCGGAGGGAGGGCTGGAAGGGGCAGGGAGGCCGGCGAGGAGTGTGGGGGAACGCTGCGCTTCCCCATCGGCGCTGCCTGCCCTGCGCTCCAGGACTCCCCATCCCTCACCCGGGGCTCCCCATCCCTCCCCCGGTGCTAACGCCTCAGGGGGAGCCTCCTGCATCCATCAGCCCGCAGTGCCATGGAGTGAAGAAAGACGAGTTTATCCCATGCAAGGGAATATTAGATCCTTCCCAACTTCCTCTAAGGGAAGGAAATTAACAAAGTCTCCCTGTGTCATCCCCTATGCTGGAAGAAGATAGCAGGGCACATCTGTGCCGGTTGCAGGTGCCCCAGCACAGGGTATGCAGCATGGCTGGCCCACTAGCCCCAGGGAGGGCAAGTGGGTGCTGGACGCCCCGGGTGATGCTGGGAACCGATCCTGATACACCTTTGATCTGCACATCCTTAGGGAGCCGTTGTGCTTCTGCCTGAAGCTTGGTTTTCTGAGGGGTTGATCTTGCACCTGCCTCCTTGACACCTCACTATATGGATCCTGCAGCACTCTTCTCTTTTTGCTGCTTTGAGGCTCACAAAACTGTACAAAATGGAGACAGAAAGGAGATATTAGGTCACCTCATCCTCATAGGCCCAGGGAAGATTGTTCTTCACTTAATGTTTCCTTTCCCTCTGATTTCAGCAGGACACTTCCCCTTGGTCCTCTTCTGCTTTCTTCTCTTTTCATGATCTCGGCTCTGGTGTTCTTTGGGACTATGCTCAGTTGAGTTAGGGATAATATATCAAAAGCAATGGGCTTTGCATTTGCAAAATAATCAACCAGTGCCACTGGCTGTGGCTTCATGTTAGCACTTGAGATTTAAGATGGTGGCAGGTTACTGCACATATGCTAATGAATAACATCAGAGATTCAAACCACTACTCTTGACGGAAGCCAAAGGCACAGGGCATCATATCCGTGACGCAGGAGCATTACATATGCCTTTAGCAGTGTATATGTGGCTCCTACTTATTCCTAGGTGCATGCTTTGGTTGCTACATGTTGTGTGTCCCTTTATGAGAATCATGCCCGGAGGGGGGCAGGGATCAGCCTGTGGGGTGGCTGGTAGTGTTCCCTGTTTAGATTGAGATGGCAGTTGTCACTTTATCTCTCTATTTAAAGAAATGGTTATCTGTAGTCATAGGTGGAGGATAAAGGCCATCTTTGTATCTATAGCACTCTTCAAGCTCAAAGCACTCAGCAAGTATTACCTGTGAATTCCTGTAAACATCCCCATGAGTCATGGCTGTATGCTTGTCTTGCAGATGTGGAAGTTAAAAGTCAAGCAGAGGAACCGACCCAGCTCACCTAGGCAGGAAGGCTCAGAATTAAGAGCAAGAGCTACAGCCCAGCTTTACTGTAGAGCGCTCTTCTCTCAAATGTCTTTTGGTCAGCATAGCAGATCTGAAAGCTACAGGCAGGTATGTGAAGTTTGGCATTTGAGATATTTGTGGAAAGCACATTCCCATAGGCAAATAATTGGTCTTTCTAATTGCAAGGTATGTATCTTTCCCCATTCTATCCACCTCCAGCCCATTTCTAACACATAGCAAAATGCTACTGTCCTCTTTTTTGTGTGTCCTTTCCTAGTGACACTACTTTCTTCCTGCTCACTTGCTCTCACAAAGTTCTCCCCATCCCTAAGGCTTTGTATTCCAGGCTGACTGCCACCTGCCACATTGACAGCTGCTGAAGTACTGAAAAAAAGGTGAAAGAAATTATGTTTAACATCATAGATGTTAGGACAAAATAGGTAGAGTAACCATGAATGAAAATGGTATGCGTTAGAATCTCATTTTCACACACAGTCAGTAGGGTGGGTACCTCAAGTCAAATAAAATGGTGCTTTGCAGCCTCAACTCAAAATGGAGAGTCTTTCTTGTTATAGTCAAAATTACATCTATGCTGAGACATTTTCATTATCATGCACATTTTTCCTCCTGAAGCCCTTAAAATACAGGTTATTATTATTAGCATTTTCAATACACAGTTTGCTTTTTGTTCAGACAGTTAGTCTCATGGTGCTATTTGCAGATACAAATGCCACAGCAGTCATCCCATATAGACTTTGGAAAAACCTAAAGAGACCGCAACTTTCATACAGGAGACCCAGTGTGTCTTAGGAAAAAAATGGCAGATTAGTTGGCTTTATGTGGATGTTAATGTCATGCAAATAGTTTGTACGCTGTGCTAGGGATGCTCAGTGAGTCATGTTAATGAGTTCTGTTGTAACTGAGGTCATACAGATGCTTTCCCAAACCTTCCCTAACTAAATACAACCAAGCTTTTTCAAGATAATCAGAGCTTCATGATTAGATGATATATAGTGTTTTGGGACACCAGGGATTTTGAGTACTATCCACCTGAGCAGGAGGAGGAAATGATTTATAATTAGCTAATATGTTCTTATTGTAACATCTAATAGTGGATTAGAAAAATGCTATGGAATTTGGGACACTGTGTTCTTTCTGGTGTTACTCGGATAAACCCATAGTGTTAGCATAAAGTCATGGCAACATCTCCACCAGGATTCTGTTGCTCCAGCTTCACTTCAACTGCACTGAGCTCACTTTATCACTTTGTCATTCCTATTTCTAATTGCAAGAGATGCTCAGGCAGCGAGCTTCTAGAAATCATTATGCTTCTCCCAATACCAACCAAATTAGGTTATAATTGCCAATAAATGTATTACCAATTGTGTCTTACAGCCTTTCTTTTTGTTTTAAACTGGTTATTTCTTCATAAAAACAAAGGAGACAATTAACTGAACTTTATGTTAATGTCAGCATTTTGATTAGCTAAACTGATTAATTCTACAATAGACAGTTAACAGATAGAGTGATAGTGGGGAGAGACAGAAGCAAAGATGAAAAGGGATTCAGGGAGGGATGAAACTACAGATAGAAGGGGTCAAGGGGAAAGTACAGTGTCAAAAGAGGGAAAATTAATATAGACATTACAGCTTCATGCATTTTGAAAAACAGGTCAAAAGGACATCTAGTTAAGATTTGATTATATTAAAAGTGGGCATAGAACAAACTATTGAAGCTCTCCTGTTTACCTTTCATTACTGTGCAATAGCAGAGACGTAAAATGAAATTAAAAGGCAGCAGATGAAAGACAGTTTAACAGAAATATTCTGCTATGCAGTTTATAGCTTATTTATAAAGTTGTCTTCTACACAGTATTTTTGGCAAAAAATAATTGTTTTTAAAAGTTTCAATTTTTATATGTGTTAGTTGAGTAAATGCATTAGACTAACTAGTAAAAAAGCTGTTGGTATTAATATTCAGAATTCATGGCAAAACGTAGCTCCTGGGTGCCTCAACACAGGCCTATTTTTCTTATGCACGATTAGATATTACAGTATGTCTAACGTTCTTGGACCGCTTCTGCACAATGTTAGAGACAGGATAGGAGACTACCCGAATCATTGCTTTGTTGTTATTAATTTTTTCCAAGAACAGTTAACAGGTAAAATCCTGGAACCACAGAAATGTATGGTAGGTGTATCCCCTGTCATAGGTGCTAGGATTTTACTCAGAACATCCAAGCAGAATAATGTGGTCTGTCCCAGCAATATGTTCTAGTACATGAAAGGGTGATGAAGATTTGTATAGGAACAGGGTCAAAGAGGCAACTTGTTGATAAATAGAGGTAATTACTCCATTACTGGAGTCTAATTGAACATTAGGTAACAGAAGCAAATTCATGCAGTGACTTTTATCAGAACCGAACATGGACTATTACAGTAATAACCTGTATATATTACAATTCCACAACTAAGATACAAATGTGGAAATTGCACGTGGAAATGTATTCATTTTTCTTGAGTTTGTGGTATCTTCAGGATACATACTTCTAATTCTCCTTAGAGCTATGGGACTGGTGAAAATGTAGTGTTATTACAGTCCCATAATGTCAGAAACAATTTATATTACCTTCTGCTTTCTGATTAACTGTACACTAGGCTCTGCTGGCATAACACAGCCCTGCAGTTCTTATTTAAACCTATACTTTTGCTGTGCTTATCTGTATTTATTACTTAAGGAAACAGTAAATCAAATTAAAAAAAATTTATCCCCCATATACCATTAATAAAGTGAATCCTCTCCCTCTTTTTGTTTTGTACCTATGAATACAGTTTTCAGGCAATCTTGGGAGTTGCATCCAGTTCATACCCACTTCAACTGTGCACGATCTGACCACTGAATATTTAATTTCTGTATATAATTACTGAAATATATTCTCCTTAAATACGATTTCTTTTAGCCCTAAGTAGTGAATAATCACTTCAGATGTTTGCCAATCAAAAGTCTATTTTAGTCCCAGTGTGTGTTTGTGTATTACCATAACGCACCTCATCTCAGTTCAAATTTACAGTAGTGTCTTTTAATGGAAATGTCTTTGGAAAACAGCACATAGATTCTCAGTAATAGGTGTTTACACAAAAAGAATTTACATTTTTAAATGAAGTTTTAAGGATTTCAGATTTGCTCTGTTCCACTTGATCAGACAGAGATTCCTACCTTCTCTAAGCCACCAGTCTGGTGGTTGCAGACTTTTGAGGGTAATGTAGAAAAATGACATTCAGTTCTGTCCTAATCTCAAAGAACTCTTTTTACTTCTGGAGTGAGCCTTTGCAGAAAAGGGTGAGGAATCAACTCACTCTCTTTTTTTTTCAGAGTTTATTCAATTCATATAAAGAAGGTATTAGTTAATATGGGAAAGAAATTAGACAGAAAATTAACTTTGAGCTGTGTCTCCTATAGTCCTGGGGAACACGCTCTCTGTGGAGTGCTGGTCTGTCTCTTGCTTTGTCACTAAGAAATGTCATCTTTAATGTGGAAAGATTTCCCTAAGCAACGTCCATGAAGAGAAATAATTTCCTTAGGAGAGATGCATATAGCATACATGGTAGGAATGAGCAGCTCTCGTACTTCAAGACCTTTTTTTTCCCTCTCACTTAGAAACATAACTAGTGTACCATCCAACTCCAGCAGCATCTCAAGGTCTAACAAGACAATAAATGGAAGAAACAACAAGGATGCTAGCACATTGTCAATATAGACAATTTACAGAATAGTCCAGAATTTGAGAAGGTGGCAGAGAAACATCATAGGAAGAGAGATATCCTACTGCAACATCACAGTCTAATGCACAGGCTGGAGATTTTGATGCCTGTATACTAAAAGATCTAATACAGAGTCTTTAAATAGTATTTTCTCTTATTGTGAAGCATTTGCACTGTCCATCTTCACAGAGATGAATTTCACCTAACGTGATTTGTTTTATTGATTTCAGTGGCATTAACTGAGACTACAAAGATGACTACAGTTCTACACTTACACTGAGGTGAATAACACAGTGTGGTTCTGATAATGTGCAGTGTTCAGGAGACAAGCAAATCCTTCAGAAACTTCATTGGCTTATTTGAAAAGATCTGATATTAATGTAGCCAATGCTAACAGAAGTGTTCTCATGCTTTGTGAAACTTCCATTCCTAATTAAAAGTTGTTTGGCTTTGCAAGTCACGCCTTGTAGCAATTGTGCTGGATCTTGATAATTACAGTGTAAAAATGACTGACTATTTGATTGCTCTTTCAGCATAAGAGAAGGCATAAGAAGAGAAAAAAACAATTGCAGAAGGGTTTTGTAATAGCATTTCTCACCTTATATCAATTTGAAGAGTCTTAAGCATATTCCAGCAGATCTGCTGTGGTCCTTATATAGCAATTGAAGTCAACTGACAATAGATTTACTCTTCTTAATTATCTTTTGCAGACTCTTCAGAAGTAGCCCATGCATCCCAAGGAGTCCACAGACCCAATTTGCAGGAAGAGAGATATTTATTTATTATCAACTGTTAAATGTTTTAGTATCAGCTTATCTTGAAACTGTTCTTGAACACATAAACTGCTAGAATCCTGGTTTGAGTTCTTCTGTGTCCTCATCAGCACTCAGTAATAACTAAGTACTCAAGCACTAACATGAATGTATGTTTACCGCTATCACTGAACATCTGTTTTGGGAAACTTTATCTAACCCAAGCTGTTGCCAGAGAATCCTACATTTGATGACGAAGCTTTGTGTTGTGCATGCAACCATTACTTCTAGTAAGTTTGAAAGCAGACTTCACAGTGTGACTGACTCAGACAAAGTCAAAGAAGAGGTGGCCATTTATCTGTTGTTTATAGTCTCACAGTTCTTACTGTTGCTTTTCAAAATATGCTGTATCAAATCCTCATTAAGTGTAAAACACTTTAGATCAATGAAATAGATTCTACTGTGGAGCAGGATAAAGGGACTATTTAATTTTTCAGCAATGTAAATGCAGTTATATTTTGCATGGCACAACGATTCTGATCAAGGCTTGTACACCAGTGAATGATCTATAGATTTGATATCACTCTTTTCACCCTTCCATGCGTATCATTTAGGAGCTAGATACACAATCCGTCTGGGCATCCCTTAAGACTAAAGTTTAGGCAGAAATTTCCTTTCATTCAAATGCTGTTCTATAATCTGGAATTTAAAATTTTATTTCACTGTTTATCTTAGCTGCATATGTACCCCCCTGAAGAATCGTGTTTCAACTGTGCAAATTTAGCTGGAAAAAGCACTGTGATTTTTCTTGCTTCAAATTATGTAAAGAAATCTTGAAAGACTTTTTATTCTTAAATTATTTTATCTTTTATATTGCTTTCTAAATGAAATGGGATCATTCCCCTTTCTATCAGAGGCCACTCTGGTACTACAGAGAACTGCTTAAAACATCAAGCTGTAACTGGATGCTCAATGCCAAATAATAATTGGTGTATCTTAACAAATGCAAAACAATACATATAAATCAAGTCAAATCCTTCTTTTCCATGAGTCAGATGCTGTTTCCTTGGTACTTGTGATGCAGTAGCTTACAGTTTAATCTAAAACCCATTACATTCATTAGGCATCATTCTGTTGACTTCAATGGTCTTTGAATAAACCTAATAGCCCATTTTGCTCCTACATAACTATAGTGTTGAAGTGCAAGAGAGGCTTGAGAACAACAGGAAAGACAGGACTACCATTTCTTTATTTAAAATATCTCATAAGCTACTTCTTCATACATCAGAAAATATAAAATAAAAGAGCATGGATGTATTTTTTTTGTGTTGGAGGAAGAATGTGGCGGAGAGGGGAAAGCTGGCAGAGAGGTCACCTTATAGTTCTACCTCGAAACCTCTTTACATAAAAATCACTTGTTTTCAGGGAGGGCTGAAAGGAGCTCTTCCTCCTGTCCCTCAGTTATGACATTGACTCTAAGAAGCACTTGACTCCACAATTGCTTTCACGGTAATTAACCAGTTAATTAAACCTCTGAAAGCAAGACATTTCAGAATTGTCCTTAACACCTTCTTGTTAATCAGCTGTACACAGTTATCAAAAGGGTTGGCTAAGAAGTGGCCAGTCTTACGCAAGGTTTCTTTGGGGCTCTAACACTTTAAGTGTGATGTAGTGAGTTAAGAAGAAATGCAAACACATAATTTTAGACTTAACTTTGAAATTTCTTGCTTTTGTGTTGCAAGGCAGACCTTACACATTACTTCGACATAATGTTGTTATTTGCAATGTGATCTTGTATGATAATTAACTCCAACTGGTGCACTGCAGTGCTTTAGCAAAGTATTGGGGCCTGTTAAATTGGACCGTGAATACACAGTTGCTTTCTTTTTTTCTAACATAACTATGCTGTTGAAGAAAAAAAAAAGCAGATCAATGGAAAGGCATTGCTAAATAGGGCTCCTTGGTGCTGTAAATTTTTGGAGTGCTGTTATAAGGTTTTGAAGTATTAAGTATATATGAAAAGTGACATGCTGGAAATCTTTTGGAAAGCACTTGTTTCTATTATTCGTTAGGGAAATATTCTGCTGTCAAAGGTGAAATCCAAAACCAGCAGAACCAAAGGATATGTTTGTACTGCAAACTTATTCATAGCCTAAGGGCCACCTCATTCCACCCAGCATCACACAATCACTTATGCCTAGACATACATGAACTTTGAACCTGGCTTTCCCATTAGAGCCGAATTCAATTTCTAAGTAGATAAGCAGTCATGAAGTTTTCAGGGAGAAGTGTGGCTTTAAGGCATGCATGGAGTATCAAAATATCTGTGCTAAGAAAGGAGACAGGGCATTATCTAATTCTGTATGAATTGGACCATGATGACGACACCTTTTCAAGATTTGCATCTCCTCGACCCTATAGTTTCTGAATAAAGTGTCCCACGTGGCTCTTGCTAGAAGCTACCTGCTGGTTTATATACCTCTACTCAGTATTTGACCCTTTATTCCACATGCTCTGTCTGTTTTTGCAGAACTATGCTGAAAGGTGTCACCTCAGCGGGCTGCATTGTTGTAAATACAACAACGGCCAGCTATAAAATATGGCTTAGAGTACCAAGAGCCCTCTCAGCTCCAGTTCAGGCAGCAGTCAACAGCAGATCTGTGACTAAATGATGATAACCAACCCAGAGATGTTGCTTTAACAGGTCAGTTCAAATGTGGTTTTTGTGAAGAGGACCATGCCTGACTAGGAAGAAGAAGCTTGGGGTTGTCCCTGTAATTCAGAGGACGAAACTAATTTGGGAAAGGCAGAAATAGTCCTAGAACGCTGTGAGTCAATATGTAAAGAAATTCAAGCCAGTGACAATTAGCAGCCTGAGAAACACCCCTGTAGACCTACTGTCAAATCCAAGTAGAAGTCAGGCCATGCTAGACATGTCTTCACACAGCTATAGAATTATGTGAGTATGGTCATGTACTTCATATACATTCTGCAGTTTTATCTTAGGCCACAGCATCCTTGACTGCAGTATGAGCTTTTTTCAAGTTAAACCAGCTATTTCACATTGGAGATGACATTGGGAACTTCATAACTGCTGAGATTTGTATTTAAAATAAGACCAGAATCCAGATGTTTTACTTGTTCTCAGTGAATGCATTTTCCATACTTTGCACAATAATGAACTGAAGGTCAACTAATTTCTGCATATTTTCAGTATGCATGTATGTACCAGCTTTTTTGTAAGACATTATTCCTGTAGGTGTCATATTTGTGAAGAGTCACTTGGTCAAATAACAGAATCCCCATAACTTTATACTCATGTATGCCTTGATTATGATATATTTCAATAAGCTGAGAGTGATCTTCTAAAATAGATACACAACAATTATTTTTCTCAGAACTATAGCTGTAAGCTAAAACCGCAAAGATCAGCTGACAGCACTTCTCACATCCGTCAGCAACGTTCATTTTTGATGACAAAACATAACTAAAACTTCCAAAATTGGTTCATCAGGGAAGATCTCTCAATTTAGTTGGTGTTAATCAAAAGGCTTTTGCTGAACTAGTGAGGCTTTAGAACATGCAAGACTACTTAGACTACTCAAGCCAAAGAGAAACTGAGTGGAAGCTCTTAGTAGCAACAGAATTTTTCAAAGTTCACAGGCTGCCTCAAGGTCATCAGACCATTAAGCCTAGAAATATAAAGATGTAACCTTGAGATAACGTTCTGATCCCATGCAGAATGAATAAGAAACCCTCACTACATCAGTAGACGTCAGACTAGACTCCAAGTTACTAGATCACAAATATGAAAAGGAGAAAATACTATTCTAATTTTATTTTGATTAGGCCACGATCATCATGATCATCAAATCTTAAAAACATTCAGTACAATATGTATACATTCCCCCAAACAGGAAACCCATTTCTGATTCAAAAGGTAAAATTCTTCCAGCTGACCCAGAAATTAAATACTCTACAGCAGCTTTGTAAAAACAGCATTGTGGGGTCCTATGTATCTCTCGATTGCTTGTATCAAACATATTCCTTTTAAGATTAAAAATGCACTTTCAAGCTCTCAGTTCTGCAAACTCATTTGGGGCTCTGAGAGTCAAGTCATATTCTCTCCCTTCCCAGTATCACAACCAAGTACAGTCTTTAAAGGCTTTAGCCTTCAATGGTTTCTGTGTGGTGCCACTGCCTTCTAATTGCACCCTCAGTGACGTCCTTGCAGACTGAAGCCCATCAGTGGGGTTTGTCAAAGTGTAACACACTGAAACTTCTGAAACTTTGAATCCTGTTGAAGAAAGAATGTAAGAATCTGGCTCCCATGTGCAGGCTACATTGGCCCTTTCTGAAAAGCAGAAGCAAGAGAGCAGTGAAAGCTTATTTTTGGAACAAAAGCCAGCATAACGGATTCCTAAAAATGTGAGCAGGACTGCTGAGTGAGGCTGCGCAATAAGCAGATTCCCCACTCTGGGCAAAACTGCTCAGGTAGGGATTAGCATGTATTTCAGTGCACGGCTTTTCCTTCTCTTCAGTAGAGTACATGGTTTGAACTCTAGCCCAAAAATTATTTGGAGGTGAAAGATAGCTTGATCACAAAAGCAGCTTCGTTATTCCCGGTACAGCATGGAACGGAAAGCTGTTTCACACAAATATGAGAATGTTTCCTAGCTGTGGAATCAGAAGAACAGAAAACTGTCTATATTCTCCCCAAACCTCCCACCCCCCTTGCCCAATGTTTTTCAGTGTTTCAAAGACATGAATAGGCTGTTTTCTAAAAAAAAAGGACATTGAGCCAAAAAACCTTGCAAATTTTGGGAGTGTTCTTCCATCTTCAGTAGATTTTTCTGCTGAAGAAAAGATTAAAGACCTCAGAATCTGGCCCAGTTTGTCTGCAGAGTACTGAAATCATAACATAACAATTATAGGAAGCCATGAAGAATATAGACACAAGCAAAAGTTAGTTAATATTTAAATATTCAGCTATAAATTCAGACACTAAGCACAGATTACCTGGGTTTAGAGCTATAGGAATGACTGTAACACAGCAAGGTCAGGGCTGAATGAAATGACTAGAAATCGATCAAACGTGTGGAGTACTATGGGGGAACAGGGCAGTTAATCATTTCAAAACTTTACTCTGTAAAATGTACTGCACATGATCGATGACAGAGAAGATAATAAAACAAGCAGGCTATACCTCTGTTCCATGCATAAATATGCTGGAATTGTGTCTGGTCTGATTAATTCAGCAAAATTTGGGTTGCTAATTAATGATGCTTTAATCCGAAGGTAGAAAAGTTATCTCTGGGAACCTAGGGAGGGGCTGTAATTCATTTAGACTTCTAAAAACCTATAAGGATATGAGGTGCATATGCTTTGGGTTCAAGAAATTCTGACTACTTGGTGTCCATTTATTGGCAGGGGGATATGCATTTCCAAGCCCCTTTTGCCTGCTAGCACCAAGGGATTAACAATGCACCAATTCTTTTGAGCCTCAGGGCCTGATTCGGTATCACTGAAGTCAATAGAAGCTTTGTCATTGACCTCAATGGGCACAGGCTCAAACCCTCAAAGAACACATTATGTGATACATGTTTTTTTAAAAAAGGCTTAGCAGTTTTGTGTTTGCAGAACCAGGGATGACTGACTGACTGGTATAAAGAAACTGAAATAGAGAAGTGAAAACCAAACTGATTCCCCAGTTAGTCAACTGACTCTTCATCTGAACACAGTTTAAACACAGACAGAATAACTGCTCCGAGTAAGCTGCATTTTCCATTACATTTAAACTGTTAATAATGCCTGCTGAAATCAAGTCTCTAATTTAGGTATCTGAAAACAATATAAATCAGCAAAAGCAGCTCTATAACTCTGAGAAGCCTGGTTACTTCCTGGTGAAATATAGATGCAGCAACCTGTACGTAAACAGGTGTAGATCAGAGAATTTTGACTATCATATACTCAGAGTAGCTCTTCTCATTTCTCTGACATTCCTTCATCTCCTTCCAGAAGCCCATCTCTTAAATGACACCATCACATAAATGTGAGAAACTTTGCTAAGAACAACTGTTTATCACTATATTCAGAGAGTTAATGACTGAATGTAATAAAATACGTACTCTGTAACCACATATAGTCAATGACTGTGCTTTCCCCTTCTAGCTTCAGCATTAATGAGAAACTCTTTCAGTTTTCCAAAACTTAATCTATAAAGGGAACAGCAGGGCCTGCATATTCATATTCATGTGAAAAACCCTCCAGAGGAATTAAAGGCAATAGCACTTTTCATCTTCTTTACGTATTGAATGAATGAAGTACCAGCTCTCTAGGTTTTGTGTCACTGGTCACCCCAGTCACATACCATTGTTTCTGGCCCATATCTGGATGATCTGCAAACACATCAGCTCTTTTGAAACAGCTTTGTGAATACTTCCAGTGAGAATGCTTATTTACTCAAATCCTTGTGATATCTTATTTACCAAAAACAGTTTTAGGGGGAGGAATATTTATTCTGTCAGCACCGTGTAAAAGGGGAAAGGAAGCCTTTGCTAGTACTTGCAGACAGAAGCTGAACACATCAGCCAGTATGCTATTCAGCAAGGAGGGGAATGCTGCACAAGTCTCCTCAGGCTCGTAGGGCTTAGAGCATTAACTCCCAGACATAAAGACCTTCTGTAATACCAAACCCCAAAACATTTTCTCAAGTCAATACAATTATCACATCCTAGTGGTGCAGAATTTTTAATGCTGAGCAGCTAGTACATTTTATGAATTCATCACTTTGCTGTTGAACACTGGCATGCACTGATAGCTAGGCACAAAAAGCCCCAGCACTGTACAGAAGTGGCATTCAGCCTTTGACAAGCGAAGAGCTACTTTGTCATCAAACAGAGGCTCACAAAACCATGAAAGAATGAACCGCATTTAAAATAGAGAAATGTGCGCCGGCAGTTTATGCGAGAGTTAATACACTCCTCCAAACAAGTCAGCAAAATCTAGTCAGAACCGTGTTTTTTCTGAGCACAGCTGAAGACCTAGGCTCATTGGCTATCTGTCACCAGTCTCAGAAGACCGGTTCTGCATAAGTCAATACAGTCCATATGTGTGTGGGCGCACTCACACCTCTATTTTTTGTTCTGAATTGCCTGGGGGCAGCTGCCATATCACCTTCAAGATAACATGTGATGTCTTAATCAAATGTTAGCAAAGAGCTTGAAGCAGCTTAGAAGCCCCACAAGGGATATGGAATACTGAGGCACTGAAAAAATGACATCATCAAGATAGAAATTATTAGCTTCATTTCTTCTTGCCCTTTACATGCTTTTCTTAGGTAGGATGGTCTCTTTATTGCTTATTTCTTATGAACTGATATGAAAAGAAAGAACAAAAAATACTTATTAAGCAAGATTGGGGTTTTAATAGGAAATTTCTGGTCTATTTTATATATCTTTATGATGTCCAGCTGAACAGATCAGAATAGCAACTAAACAGAAACATGGGATTGCTGCATTGTAATCACCTCAAAAGCTTAAGAGCATAAGCTTTTGCCATTTTTCAAATATGGATTTTGGTTACAACCCAATCTTGTCATCCTTTCATATGCAAACTTCCCACTGTGATCAGTGGGACTTCTGAATATTTAAGGAATGCATGGAAACTTGTTATTTTTTTCTCTTCAGTTTCTAAATCGCTAGTGGAAAATTGTGTCAACCAGGGAAGAGAAGGAAGGAGGAAAATATGAGGGAGTGTGAACAGAACTAGATAATGCTGTGTGCCAAACGCTTCCCAATCAGCCCCTTGGCATGCTGCTAGAATGTTGAAACTGCAGCCAGAAGCATTATATTTGCAAGTGCAATATCTGCAGTCCCTTATGAGTAAGTTTTCAAAGACAAATCCCATTCACAAATATCATTACAAATAACAAATACCGTTGCAATATTTGAGCCTGTTCACACAAATAGACACAGATTTTTTCTTACCCTTCTTTCAAAAAATGGAACGAAGGACATTCAGAATTCTCTTTATTGAAATATTTATGTCCAGTCTGAAAGGGTGAAGGACATGTTTTTAGTACCTATGGTCTCTATAAGATAAACATGAAACTCTAGCACAGCTGGTGCTGGACAGTGGGTGTATTTGTCTCTTGGAATTTTGTGTTAAGGAGATTCCTTCATTAATAAAGGAGTCTTTTTAGTACTTACCCTCAGATTGCTTTTACTTGTTTTGAGGCTGTGCTTACTAATAAATATGTTATCTTAACATAGTAAGTTCCACCAAATCTTAATCATTAGCACTGAAAGCTATAAATATTTGTTTTCAGAGTTAAAGTCAGAAATGAACAATGCGTTTATTAGTGTTTCTTTTAGACAACTGAACATATTGACTTAATATTTACCTTTTTTAACCCACATTCCAAATTCACACATTTTTTTTCTATTCCCCTCTGATGTTTAAACTGCACTGCACTTCATCTCCAAAGCAATGAGGCTTTCAAATACCATGATTTCACCTTTTGAGCGTAGGAGATAGTTTTGTCTGGAAAAGGGAAAGGCTATACTAAAAAGGATTTGTAGAACTTGACTGGAACACACTGGTTTGTCTGCCTTATTATCATCATTATAATTTCCACAAAATAAGATTTTTTTTCCCTAGCTAAAAATGCATGTATTTATTCTATTAACAAAGCTGTATGTGTTGCCTGATGCAATATATGGCAGCCTGAGACATCTAGCTTCATGCCAACCATTGCCATTTTATTACTATCCAAATGACAAGACAGAAGTGTCACTTACAATACATTACAAAGAGTTCTCTCGCTGGCTTTGAGATTGATTACTGTGTTGAGTGAGATTGCATTTTTAGTGACAACGCTGCAAAGGACTCAGAGATTTGAAAGAATATGGTCAGTTTGTGGAGGTGAAGCCTGCATTAGTGTGAGTGTGGGAAAGAATAACTTAACTTGTATAATCAACCCATATTTTCAGAGTCATTTCACAATGAGACAGAATTTAGGCTTTTTTGGTACTGAGACAAATAGTTCATATAGCTAAAATTTTACTGGTCTCTACCACAGGGAAAAGTCTGTCAACTACATGATCTTTTTTGTTATTGTAGCTATTAATTCATACAGCATCAAATGCCATTCATGGCTTAAGTGATGCCAGTTTCTAGTAGTACTGAGAGAATACAATTAGTGCTTTCTTACTATAGTAAGAAGTGCAAAATTTGAATTCTAATCAAGACTTCAAAATGACGGTATGAAAAACTACAGAAAATTTAGGTTGAATAAGATGCAGCAAATACCTCTTTTTCATAAGGAGCTTTTGTCACAGGCTGTGAGAGAAAGTTCTCTGGAAGCTTCAGTTAAGTAAAGCAGGTATAGAGCAGCTGAAGCAAAGGTCCCTTTGGTCTTTTAGTGATTGTTTAATACCTGGTTTTACATGGTGGCTTCTTCTCTTTTTTCATAGCCTGTCCCTTTTCCCCAGCCCAAAGCCAAACAAAACAACATTTATAATCTGTCTGGTTTTGCAGTGGTATTTTTCACTTTGTGTGTTGTGCTTTTACTTTTTTCCGCTTCGTCTTGTCTACTCACATATCCATGTCTGTGTTTTCAAGAGGCTAGCGAAAGAGGTCCTTATTTTTAGCTGGTCCTGGAGGTCATACCATAACTGACATAATTAACAGTAATCTGGTAAGACTGTCATCAGTGAAGGCTCACAAGCATTTTAGGAATTGCTGTCTTTACAACTGAATCTCACTACCTCAAAGAAGAACATCAAATATATGGCACAAAAAGCACGAGATCAGTTTGCTACAAGAACACCAACAGCTGCTTTTACTCTTCAGGAGCAGAGGGAAAGATGAGCATGCTTTCCTTCCTCTTTCAGTTGGATAAGGAAATGCACCAGGAAACAGGAGCTGTTCTTTTTCATCTGTCCTGGCTTTGGACTGTCCACCTACTCTGACAGTATGTCTACAAGATCAGAGCAGCTGGCTGACAGCTTGGTGAAAGTGCTTATGCTCGATAACAAAATGGAATTGGTCTCCCTGTGAAAAGCTGCTACATTGCCTGTGCCCTCCCCCACCCTGAGTCCAGTCTAGATGTATTTCATTTTATTATGCCAGGACCCCAAAAAAATTTTACTTATGTTAATTTTAGCTGGTTTATTTGCTGAGTTCTTTGAGGTTGATTCCTTTCAGCTTTTCTGAGCAAGGTCAGATGCTGATGGCAAGGTTGAAGACCATGATGATAGTCTTGGTCACCTTTGGTCAAACCTTTTACAGGCAGAAAGCTTTTTGAACCTGTCTTTTACTGAACCTACAAGGAACTTTAGCAGTCCAGAACAGTTTCTGCATCTAGCAAGATATTTTGGCTTAGCCCTGTTATAGGTTGTACACTGAATTTGGTTTAGAGGACTTTTTATGCTGCCTCTGCAAAACAATTTCTTGCTCCAGCAGCTCCCAAACTTAAATTTTAGCCTGCAAATTTTAGTCCACAAAACAGAGGACAAGAATGCAACTCTGAAGAAGATAAAATACCCCAATAATTTGGGATTCATTCAAAATTATTTTAGGCTTTTTAAGGCAATGAGACTTAATAATGGTTGAAAACTCTAGAAAAGGGTTCTTGGGAGGACAATTTTAATACATCCCAGGTGTAACAGTATTGAAGTCAACAGTTATAACATTTTTTAACTGACTCCAGTATGTTTATTCTGTAGAGAAAGTTTCTTCACACTGTAAATCGTTGTAAGATTAGTACTAATCTGACTGAAATGTCCTGAGCCATCCAATTCTCTGGTTAATTCTATTAGGCAGAATTTTCCACATGCTAGTTTGAAATGTTATCATATGATGACAAATGTAAGCTTTTTTATTGGATTTATGTAAATCCTTTCTTCACTGAAGCTGTTGGAAGGGTTCTGCAATTGCTTATAGTATCTATACACTGAAGAGCATCACAAATACCTTGTAACAGACTGGCTTTTCTTCACAAGGCCCAAACTTTAAAACAACTGTTTCAGGTCCACTTCCAATCCTTTTTCCCACTACAGCATCCCATGAGATGGCAGAAAGCTTTCTACCTGAGCACCATCTTTAGCATTGTCTGCTCTCCAGAAAGAAGGCACTTTTAGAGAGAAACCAGGAGTAAAAGAATGGGTTTGAATCCCTGTTTGTCTTAGCTGTCTCTTTTGGTTATTTCCTCTTTAGATTGTACAAAATTTAAAGGGTTCTCATTCGTACGGCTTTCATTTGTTGTAGTTTCTATTTGACTACTGGCAGATTAAAGAACTCAGTCCTTCCAGATACACAAGTAAGCAAGAGAGACAGAATGAAAATGAAGATTCTGTCTGGATTACCCTTTCCATACTTGCAGACCAGAACAATTACATTCTCTGATCTCAGAAAGATCTTAATTGTAAAAAAAAACCCTATACTGAAATCGTTGGCTTTTTAGCATAGTCCATTGTTCTGTGTTTTTTTCTTGTGTATGTGTGGTTTTTTGGGTTTTTTTTTTTTGTTTTTTTTTTTTTTTAGTTCATTACACAGCAGGGCTGTGCTCCAGCTTGACATCCCAGGGCTCAACTACAATACAAATAATAAATACTGGCCTCCAAGCACAGGAATACACCCACTGGTTGCAGTGGGGCTACTCACACTTAAGCTCGTATACTAAAGTGCTTTGCTGGACCAAGGCCTCCATATCTCAGTTAAATAAGCTTTTCTTCAATGAATTTGCCAAGTCTCCTTCCTAAAGGGCATAGAAAAAAACTCTTCTACTTCCTGCTGAACTTGGTGGACCTTTTAAAACACATTATATTCATTCTTAGGATATGCACTATAGGTATTGAACATTAGTTGACCTTAGTCACAAGAGACTCAAGAAAATAGTACTAGAGAAGTCTAAAAGCTAAGGGTTAATTACAACACCTTAGACCTAGAGTGTAAAATTTCTTTGTTCTTATTTATTTAGTTGTTTTTAATTCAAAGACAATCTTCTATTTGGATGTAGAGATTCAAGTAACACTTTCCAAAATATGAAAGGCTATATGCCACATTTACAATTGTTTCTGAAAAGGGCTGACCTTTATTAAAGTTACTGAGTAAATACAATTCCGAAGGTTTTGTTTCTCTTGTAAATTAAATGGTATGTTTGTAGATGGAAAGGTCAATTTTCAGTAAAGCTGAGCTTCAGAAAACATCACCTTTCTCAGCTAAATCAAAGGAGTTAATTAGTTTTACAGATGGAATACATAATATGTAATTCTTTTATCTTTGCTTGAAAATCAATTGTTTATGGCATAAAGAGGATACACTTGTCATCATTAGGTGTAAATGTCTGTTTGCTGCAGCAGAAAATGTAGTCTCAGTCTACCACACATAGTTTCCTAAACGTGAGACACTGAGGTCCTCAATTTATTCCATCTTATATGAAACTACCATGTTTTTATTAACAAAAAACGCACTAGGAAAATATAAGCACTGATCCTGCATTGAGAACTCTGCTGTTTAATCCCTTTCCTCCTACACTCTCTTTAATTCAAATCATTTTTTTATATTTGGTAATTTTTACAGCAGTATCAACATGAGACTACAAATATACATTAATAAACATAATCTGAACCAGTTAAACACCTGTGTTTATTAACTAGAAGGAGGTTGTAAGGTCTGGACTTCCCTGTCTAGGTTTGTGATACGTCTTGTACCAGCATCTAGAGCCTCGTGGGAAGTGCTGAGCACCACAGTTTTGTCTTAGCTGTTCATTACAGAGAATTTTTTGTGCTTCTTTGTACAAAAAATTGTTGGACTAAGGCAGTGCCTCCTAACTTTGCAACAGCCTTCAACCTCTCTCATATGGCTTTCCAAAAATCAAGGA
Organism: Neomorphus geoffroyi; assembly: GCA_033558235.1. Taxonomy (NCBI): domain Eukaryota; kingdom Metazoa; phylum Chordata; class Aves; order Cuculiformes; family Neomorphidae; genus Neomorphus; species Neomorphus geoffroyi. The sequence continues at coordinate 5,514,143 of JAUMJM010000045.1, read as the reverse complement.
AGAAGAGGGAACAATGTTTTTACCATCTTTAGCGTCTGCTTAAACGACTATGTTACACAAAGCTGAACTTCCTAGCAGGTTTCATGGGTGTCTCTATAAGGAAGATATCTGAAGTCAGATATGTAGGAGATACTGGAAGAATTAGTCTTCATAAAGATGTATCACCACAGCAGAGTGACTGCAAGTTGGGCTGCTTCTCTCATGCCTACTGAGGATACCCAGAGATTTCTTATGGATCTTACTCTCCTTGATTTGATCTGGTCTTGTAATTTTTTCATACACTGCTCTGTATAAATTAAATGGTACTTAGGGACTGTTATTATTTACAGCTAGGTATTATTTACAGCCCATACAAATCTTATCTGATAAACTTCTCCATTGCATAGAATCTTCAGGATAAATTCCACATACCATGGCCTTGTCTGAAGCAGCAGCACTAGCTTTTAAATAAAAGTCATTTAAGTGTCATTATACCTCTTTTCTCCATACAAGCAGAAAATATCTAATGTCGATATTTGTTCTCACGGAATGGTGCCATGCGGGAAAAGTAGAAGAGAGACTATGATGAAATTGTCTGAAGAGACAAGTGAAAATAAAACAGCTATGTCAAGCACTGAAGTTGATAAAAAGTGATGTGCTGACAACAGACACCTTTACTAAGGGAAAGGGAAACCTAAAAGATGAACATCAAAAAATTACAGGCAGATTTTCCAATCTGCTTTACTTTTTATTTCTTTTAATGGAAGCAAAGTGACCCAATACTTTGCAGTGCTTTTACCACACTTAAACCTTGCTGCTCTTACAGATAATCTAACCTTTAATTTTGTCCTGAACAATATTAAACTAAAATCTTCTTGCTCTAGCGGAGAGCTGGGTCAAAGTGGTTCCACTGATAAGTGTAGACTAGGCAATTTGTACTCTGGCACAGAGGTTCAATTGAGGCTTCAACAACAATAGCAAATCCCAAATTACTATCTTACAGAAAGCTCTTAACATGATTCCAGTACTACCAAAGGAACCAAAATGTGGGCTTTTTTATTAACAGTCAAATGATCTATTAACCCTTTTTAATGTCCTGCTCTTCTGTTTGGTTTTCTGGTGTGGTGCATTCTTCATATCCAAGCAATTTTGAGATAAATAGTCAAAACTAATTATTGAGTTCTTCTAGGATGAAAATAAAATAGCACACTCCATACTCTTAACAGACACTTTCTGTTTAAAAACATCTCCAGCTGGCATAGATACGGAAGGTACTCAAACAGTGCGGTATAAAGGTTTAGGTATTATACATGGATTTTATAGAGAACTTGAGAGTATAGAGGAGATATAGAGAAGCTGTATGAAGGGTATAGGTACTGGGAGTTAAGCAGGAGACATTAGATCATAACTTTTCTGACACTTTCAGTACTGCTCTTGCAATGCACAGGTAGCCTCCTCAGTGCGGTTTCACACCGAGACTCAACTATGTTGTACTCTCCTTGTGCCTCTCCTTATCTGTCTTCAGATCAGCTCTATAGCTAACCCGTGCCCTTTAGCTTATTAAACCACTCACTTAAAAAGAACAGCCCCTCAGATGATATTAGAGCTGTTGAAACAGATACAAGGGTTGTAAAGGATACTAGAATTTTGGGACTGCCGTGAGCATTCAATTGAAGCAAATAATCAGTGGGCTCGGGTAACTACACTCTGCCAGTGCAACCAATATATCATAGCAAAACTCTGAGCTGTGTGAATGCTGGGATCTTCAATCAGATATTGCTCATTTAAAAATGGAGCTGTGCAACAGTGGCCGTATCTCTTGTACTCATTTTTCTTGGAGCATCAGTCTGACATTTCAAAAGATGAGAAGTACCTTTCAGCTTGAATAAACTCAGAAATCTATCTGTAAACATATTTGGCCTCATCTCGAGAAATGTCAGATTTCTAGAATGAACAGCATGGGTACAATATTTGTGTCAGTATTTAGACAGCTGCATGTAAGACAGCAGGCATGGTTGCAACATTTTGTACTACACTTTTTTGCAAGTACAGAAGAAATGCATGCACATTACACCTAACATATTTGCTCTACTGTATAAATAAAATGATTGAAAAAATTAAGTAAATAACTGAATTAGTAGTAGGAGGGAAAGCTTCTTTTACCTCCTCTGCTTCATTATAATCAGATCTCTGCCTTGCTGGGTTTCTGTGGAGAAATCCTTCCTGACACTAGATGACAATCACTGTGTTTAGTCATTGTTGTAATTCATTGTTGAGGTTCCAGTATTGTCACCTGAAATCAAGTCCTTACTGTGTTGAGCATTATACACAGAAAATGGCAGTTCATGCCCTGAAAAGCTTGCAGTCCGGAGAGACAAAAGAAATGTGAAGTGAATGGCATCCTACGAACAACCATTCGAGCCACTGCTTGATTTGTGTGTGTGTTTACAACAGTGGTTTTCAGCCTGTGGTTTGTGAGCCACAGAGGGTAGTGGTCTATAATGAATCCAAGAAAGGTAACTAAGGGAAAAAAGAAGGTTTAACTTCACCTCTCACAAATCTCTGCTTCCTCTGGAAGTGTTTATATGAGTTGCCATAATCAAGTCTGTCATTTATAATGCCCCGAGACACATCAGCTCATGTATCTGGCTGCTGTGTCACAGACACACAAGTCTCACCCCAGCCTCTTTGCACTCTAGGGTAGCATGGAGCAGAGAAGACCCAGCAGGGTGCTGTACCTCCAAGCTTGCCACACCACGAGATTCAATCTTCAGAGAAGCCTTGCACAGATTTCAGAGCAACACACTCACACCACAGCCCTTCAATCTACCATTAACACACTCACCTCCCTTCTCCTTCTTATGTAGGATTTACACCAAGGGAGATAAATTCCCCCACATCCTGACTTTTCAAATGGAAAAGGCTTAAGGTCTCTTTAGTCCTTGCTTTCCTCCTCCCTCTGATAGAGGTGCCAGACAGGGAAATACTTTTTAGCAAACAACAGTTTACCTAGCAGTGGTTACCAAGTTGACCTGCTTGAAAAATATTCAATTGTGGAAGAACCCATCTGTCTTAAGACTCCTAGAGACCATAAACTTCAGCAACAGGTCTGAGCGTTGCTAGAGACGGCATTTCCTGGATGCTACATGGAAGGGAGCCACTCACATAGAGAGAAGCACTTGGCTTCTAAACTCGGGTTGTTTGTTAAAGCCAGGGAGATTCCCTGGCTGTGGATTAGCCCTCCAAACTGCACATGGTACGATGCTGTATTTTTCATAAAGCAATTAATTCTCTTACGATCTTTCAGAGAATAAAATTTTCACTGACCCAATAAAATATGCTAAAATTGCTTATAATGGCACTGCTTAGGATTGGGTGGGAAGCCATTATATCCTAGTTTACAGAGTTAATGGCCAGTGTTGAGTGTGCGTATTGTAAACTATAATGAAATGGGAAAAAATTACTTTCCGATGTATTTTCACTCTGTGGTTTGTAATAACAAAAATATATCAACCCTCCTAATATTCTTTTCTCATGATTGAGTGGACCTATTTGTTTCGTTATCATATATATGTAAATCTTACAATATCATTTGGCAACTATTATGTTCAAGCTGGAATACTCTTATTTCTGATCTCTCTGCTTCTTCCCTTAAAATATCACCTTGTGCTAAGGCTGAGCAGCAGTAAGGATGACACATGAGAAATCTGCACCCACTCTGAGAACATGAGAACATTCCTTATTTCCTCAGAGCACCTGCTTTGCTTTACGGACAGAATCATTGGACTATTTATTCTGCAAATACATCCTGAAGTGGGATGGAATTTTGATTAATTTTCAATTTCTATTTCGAAAATTTCTGATCGTCCCTAGAATTCCACAATCTATTTTGGCCAATGCTTCTGTCTCCCTCTTTTCTTTGCTGCTTTAGTTTCTGAAGTACATATATGTATGTATATACACTCATACACTTTTGTTCCTGCAGAGCAGATAAGAACAGAGTGCTGATAAGGTCTTTGTTGTTACAAATAAAACTTGGCCCTGGTCAAATATATGCAGGTCTAAGGAATATTGGATACTAAAATAAGTAATTTAACTCACCTGCATCAGTATGATATCTGTGTATACGTATCTATAAATTGGAGACCATTCACAGATAAACCATATCCAACTTTTCTAACTGGGTACTATTTGTTCTGGAAAGGCAACATGAAGTCTTGGTCAAATCCTTCTCATATTTATGTTCCTATTTCACTCAAATGAAATTACCCAAATGAGAAAGGCAAACAATGTGCAGGATTGCAGGATTTCTTAAGGAAGGGCTCAAAATACATCCTCTAGTATCAAGTAAGACAGCAATGCCTCACAAAATATGCTTAAAAGCTAGAAACATTCAGTAAAGTTTATCAAATGAAACAAACCAAGATGTGAAACTGTATCTGTTAAATCTTCAAACTAAAAATGTTTTCAGATCAATATACACAGATAGCTCCACCCCAGGAGTCTTAAAGTGAATGAGAGTACTCTCAACCAGTAACATTAATTTTAACACACTTCATCAATCTGAGGAAATATCAATCAGGTGGTGATTGCCAACACGATCCCAGTGTGTTAGAAGGATGATGTAGAGAATAACAGATTGGTTAGTCTGATATCAATACTGGCTGAAATAATAAACAGTTCATTCTGGACTTTGTCAGCTAAGCATCCAAACCTAAAACCACAATGAATGCCAGTTGACATTCCTAGAAGGCAGTTCTTGTCATTTTGGAAGGAGCATGTGCCTGGTTGGTAATGGCAACTCTCTTGAGCTGAGGTACTGAATCTTCAAGGCATTTGACTTAGTACCACATCAAATTTTGATTTTAAAATGCCTATAACAACAACATAAAAGAGAACATCTTAGATGGATTACTGGCTCAATGACAGATCACAGTATATAGTGGTTACTGAGCGGATATCAACTTTCCTGCTTCTGTTGGTGATGCTTAAGGACTAGTTTGTTTTCCCACAAATTCCAGTATTTTTATTAACACTAAACTTGGCAGTAAGGAGAGATTGCTTTTACAGTGCCATCCATCACCTGATAAAATGACCACAAGCCAACACAATATTTTCAGTTTTATACAAACATGCGGCAATTTATCCAGAACACAGATGAAACGCAGTGATACGCAATCTGATGTGACCAATGCATCTGAAGGGACCAGGAAGGCCGTGATCACCTATGCACATTTTCAAATGTTTGTTCAGCTTACCTGCATCTTCTGAACAATTCTGTGCTTTGCGCGTGACAGCTCTTGGGAGCACAAAAAAGTAATTGTGGGAAAGTCCAGCTAAGATCCAGGGCTGCCTGGATGGGACAGGCACAGGTAGTGTCTGGAGAAGGTGAAGGAACTGTCTAAGTAGGATGGAGGAGCTACAGACATGGATTCTTTGAGACTTTAATATCACAAATAGTCCTTATGGAATGTGTGAAACAGTGACAATAACAGGAAGAAATGTCCAGCCTGTAGGCCATTTTCCACTGCAAATTTTAAAGCTAGGATTCATCTCACCTAGTGTTAGCCATTGAAAAACCGGCATTAGTCAAAGCTAAATTATGTAATGCTCTATACCTAGCCAGGAGAGAGATACCACCAGAGGGCAATCTGTATTGCCCTAAATTAAGAGTCAAAAAAAGATGGAATGAATGCCTTTGTGATACCTCTTGGCCATATGGAAGCCTAGGTGAATTTAGACTGGATATCTGTTTCTGGATGGAGAAAGTCAAGGAAGGTGAACTCCATGCTAAATATATTCTCCAAAGCATGTAATTAGTAATGTTTTTCAATGAAATGGCCACAAATAAGTTTATGTTAACAAATTAACTAATTTTCCTCTCTTATTATGGTTCTCTGAGACAGGTTCATACTGTTTTAGTTGAAAGGTTCCAAAACCCCATCAGCCTGGAGCAGATTTCTCTAAGTTTGGGTTGAGCATACTCAGCTGCACAAACACAAGTGCTGACACATCTCAAAACACTCAAGGAAATTCATATTGGCTTGGAACTAAAGAAGCCTCTTGTTTGTGTGCACTGAAAAATAAACTTTATAAGTCATAGAGGTGGGGCGTGGATTTCATTTTAGTGAGATGAATGCATTTTTACAGTATTTACCTACCTCTAATATAATACAATCTTTTTTAGCCTTTAGATACACTTCATTTTGAATCTAAAGTTTTAGTGCCCCTGATTTATTGGGCTTATTGGGTAATGGAATATCTTTGATCCTTTTAAACCAAAGTGAAATGGAAGACAGACTTGGAAAGCGCCACCCTAGATGAGATTTGGCAAAGAATCAATATTTTACACTTTAAATATGTATTAATCCATGGCAGAACTAAACCATTTTAAGTTTTTATACAGACAGTATTTTATCCCTGTGAAAGTGTATAAAAAGTGTATAAAAAGCACGTATTATGGAGTTATTTTGCTGAATGTTATTTATGATACACTTATCTCATTGGGGAAAAGCAAGAGCTAGTGATGTCTGCCCAGGGAAAAATTATTGGGTGGTAGTTTCAAAGGAGCTTGAAAGATTTAGACAGCCAATTCCCAGTGAATTGGGAGTTATGACAGGAGTTATGACTCTAAATCATATAAGCAGTTGTAAAAAAACAGCTCCTCCTTCCCCCTTTATCTTTAATTGAGTTAATTTGTCTTTCATTTACTTACTGTGACATTCTCAGGCAATCTGAAGCTGCTTCAGAAGTAACAGGCAAAATATATACATCTAGCTTTCTGCTGTTAGAGGTACTGCACTGTGGGCTGGAGTTGGGCTGAAGGCTCCCTCTTTAATTTAATCCCTTGTTGGACCCACAGAGGAAGCAGCACTTTCTTGTTACAGGCCATCAGGTGCAGAAGCACAGCTAATGGAGAATGTCACTGACAGCAGCTGGAGCGCGGGGCAGTGCACTGAGCAAGTGCGCTGCTGAGCTCCCAGCCGGACCGCCTGGTGTGGCTCTGCACCTCCCACCTACAGCGGCTGCAGGCCCATCAGAGGGCTTTCTGGGGACCACCAGCAGGACTTCGATCTCGCACAGCTTTAGAATAAACCAGCTCCTTCCTAAACTGAGTTCTTAATCAATTGCCTGATAAACACACATCCAAAAGCACTCTTTGTCTCTGAAGGACTTTTGTAAATGACAAAAAATCACCCCAACAAGCAATACTCTTAGCACCTGAAAAAAAAAAAGCCACTAAGAAAGTAACAATAACAAAAAAATACTGTAGTACTTTCTCTGGTACCTCTTACTTTAACAATGCTTGTAGAATTAATAAAATAATAAATGATGTGATTATATCTTGAGGATAAATGAAACCGAATACAGATAATTGCATCTAATGATTCTGCTTTGAACAAGCCATTTCTATTCAAATTTCCATTTAGTAAAGAGCTCTAAAATAAGAAATTTACGGTAACTGCAGTGTATCCTTTTCTCTGCTTCTTTTGGACAATCTGGAGCAACCATCCGTAATGTGCTTCTAACATAGGAGGAAAAAAAAAAAGGTTTTAATGATGAAAACCAAGACTACACGTTGTGGCATGGAGAAACATCTGATATAGCTTCAAATTACATCCTAATTCAAATTAGAACCTAATGAGATTGAAAATAACTAGAAGTTTTCAAGGCAAGATGATAAACAGGTAAACCAAACACCAGAGAAATGCATAATTTCTAGATATATAAAGAAGTTTGGTTTAGACACCAGTTTTTCTGCCTTGCTGAAACATAAACCTGGCTTATTTTATTTGTTTCATCTTTAACTTTACCTGAGTAAACAACTTTCCTTTTTTGGACATCTTTAATAAAGGCTCTTTTGCACACTGACTCTATGCAATTATCAACATTGTTATTTAACATTTATATAATAGCAGTATGGTTGTATGAGATCAAGGAAAATGGCTCAACAGTACAACCAGAAAGAAAGCAAATACTTCCCCAGAGAAGGCAACAAGTATCATATTTTACCATTTAGAATACATACCAGGTTTGGAAAAATGTCAGATGTGAATAGCTGAGACAAGCAAAAGTGTGATCGCTGCTATACCTATTTTATGAGTGAAAAGCTGAGACTGAAAAGTGGACATACCCATAATCACGGAGAGAGTAGGTGGCAGGACAGAGCTGATAGCACCTGCCTGAATGCTAATCCAAGACATTAGACCTAAAATGAGAGTAATAAATTGCAACATTTATATTTGTAAGCCTGAAAAGATTTAATGTTCTTCAAAAAGCAAACACTTCTAACTAAATATTGACTAATATACGAGCTTTCTCAATGAAAATGCTCTATATTACAATTTGTGGTTACCAAATAAAGAATTACCTCCTCCAGTTCATGTGTATCATAAACAAATACACTCTCGTTCTATTTGACTTAACATTTCTTTAGTGTTGGGAAACAAAGTTCTGAAGAATTGTATCTTCTCCTTTACCTACTATGGGCTGTCTCTCTTCTAAATATTCTCCCATTCCTGTCTCCTTGCTAGGATTGTTCTTCCAAGCAGGGTGCAGTCTTCTCTGTGGGCGTTACACAGCGTGTACACAACCTGGCTGATTTTCTCTGGAGTGAACCACACAATAAGCTGTGTACAAATGCTGTATGATATGCAACCTCGCTAGCCCTGTTACAGAGGAGAATATGTCTGCACCAAATTGTGAAGTCTACTTTGTGTCTGGGCTAAAGCATCAATAGTGTGGCTTCATTAGTTCTTGCTTGCCCCAGGGCAGCCTGCATGCTAATATATTCTCTGATAAGCCTTATTAGATTTCTTGTTCTGAAATCTTAGGATTTAAACCAGATATATTTGGTAACATCTCTAGAAGCAGCTACTCTCTTCTGGGCATCATCAATTCACATAACTCCATTGAAATTACATGACTTCAAGAAAATAAGTCATGGAGAAATGATCTTAACGTTGTTATACAGAATACCTGCCAAAGGTACAGCAGATAGGTGGGGTTCTGTATCCATCACATATGGTGATATTTTACATTTTAAGATACAGTGTGTGAAATGTTGATCACAGTGTAGTGACTGGCACAGCTCCCACCCATTTCAATGAGGCCCATATGTGCACCAGCATATAAAGCCAGTAATATTTATAACATCCACGGTAAACTATACTAGCTGATTGTGCATCCTGAAATACATTGCTTTAAAGGTTCTTGGTACTGCATATTGCTGCTAGAAAGGAAAGAGGGGGATGAATCACTCTGGTGATTCGTGATGGAAAAAAGATCCAAGATGGAAAGAAGCCTTTGTGTGACTCTCGGTTCCTAATGTGAAAATATTAGAACCTACGTGCAGTTCTCTAGTATGTGCCAGCCAGGAACTAAGAACTCCCCTTAACAGATCAGTGAACTTCGTCATGTGGGGTTCAGTTTGTTTCATCCCTTCCTGAGACAGACAAATGTACACACAGTGACAGATGGAACTAAGGTCCCTTTCAGTCTCAGGTGAAGCGTTTTTAGGGCTCCTGTAACTTGGGATCAGTTGCCAATGGCTTCTATTTGTTTCACAGTAGAACCAAAATAATCGAGGGGAGGACTACATGCATATCTTGGCATATTGTGCTCATATGAGTGCCTTTACAGAGCAGCTTAGGGCTGCTGAAGTGAAGTTTCATCTTAAAAACACAGTATGAGAGCTTTTGCTGTAAACAAATGAGTTTGTGCAACTGTTTCTGTGCAAGCTGGAGCTGGAGGACCACCAGACAGCCATGAATTGAACTTCCTTTGTCTATGTGGAAATGGAAGACATTTTGTCAGGTTTTGTTGATGTGGTAGGTTGTGTTTACTTTTTTATTGTGTTTTGGCATATTTATATAGGTGATATTCGTTGTATAATTTTGATTTGTTTTTATATTTGAATACATCTGAGAAAGAGATAGATGTTTATATAAATATGAAATATATTTATTTTGTTAGTCATTCATAATTGCTGCTATATATCTTTTTTTATTATCCTTCTTATAGATTGCAATGAAGCACAGAAATACCAGACAGAAATACCAAATGAACATCCTGATTCTGGCTCACAACAGCCTCCTTACTGCCCATATCTCTGGCTGATAACTTAACTTCTTTCTGTTCTCTGAAAGCTTGTGCCTGGCTGTCCCTAGCAAATACTGCTGGTTTTTCACTTGAAAGCATATCGAAAGCAACCATGTGCAGTGGTGATTGTACTGAAAACTATAAATCTGGTATAGTCCTACCTTATGAGTTACTATGTTGATCTCTAAATGCTATATAAAAATGATCCATATCTAGGACAACTTGCAGGCCAACATATAATTATAATAACTTGAAAGGTAACTGTTCGTGTTTTTTCTTAATACTTTCATGTTCCTTAACCATGAAATAGGAGCTGTCTGGCATTTCCTAGTAATTAATGACAAGCCTCCTCCTTCCCCCTCCCCCCCATCTAATACTTATTTAAGCAGTGATGACTGACAGGTAGGACTTTCCCAGCAGTTAATTGCCAGATAAGCTAAGTCTTGACACACTTAGCTGAGAAGAAACACCCTCTCCATCAGTCAGGTGTGTTTGAGGGACAAATTCTTCCACTGCTGAAACTGTGACCGGTGACAGAATAAGAGGACAAGGTCTCAAGCTTCACCAGCTTTAGGCTTGACTTTAGGAAGAAGTTCTTTACTGAAAGGGTGGAATGCTCTGCCCGGGGAGGTGGTGGAGCCACCGTCCCTGGAGGTGTTTAAGGAGAGATTGGATGAGGCACTTAGTGCCATGGTGTAGTCGACAAGTAGGAGTAGGTGTAGGTGTTGGGTCATAGGTTGGACTCGATGGTCTCAAAGGTCTTTTCCAACCTTATGATACTGTGATACTGTGAATTTGCCAAGACTTTTGAAATCAGGAGACCTACAGCTTGAAGCAAGAACATTAGACAATTTTCTAGCACAAAACTTGAGGCAAGCTCACACATTCTAATGGGTTTTTCAGAGCAGAATACTTCTTGTATAACAGTCCATATCTGGCCTTTATCATATTCCAACCCTTCAACTTATCCTTATAATTTCCTGAAAGGCCAACATTGTGGATTTTTTCTACACATAAAATAGCATAGTTAGGTAAAGTAACTTTGTTGCCTCAAATCAAGTACTTAAGAATCAACATGTGAATGAAACCCTTTCTCTTTTTTCTGTTTTACTACAATGGACTTTTAGATAAAAAATGCATTTCTGATCAAACAATTGGTCTTCAAATCCTTATTCTAGGCAAGCCTTTGGTAAATGTCTTACAGCAGAAGCATCTTCTGTAACACCAGGTTTCTCTGGTTTTAAGTAACTACTGTGAAGGTTGTACCACTGTGATTGGCACACTGGAAACACACACGATCAGTTCTGAGCCATCCAGGGTCTAAGCATTTTCTCTCATCTGCTTCTTAGCATTCTGATAATTTTGAAAATTGCAACTTGGTAAATATGCTTAAAGTGCAAGAGTAACTTCAATAGATCAAAATCTTCGTGCAAGATAGACATATAAAAGTCTTCTGGACACCCTGAGGCACGTTCTTATGTGTTTGAGATCGGTAGAATTGTTTCTCATATAAATTATGAAACTTTTCTGACACTTGCTGAAGGGAGATTGGAAAATTTTCCAGCACACCACTGAAGATCAAGTAATCATTTGTCTTCTCTCACTTTGCTTTATAATGCATTAGACTATCAAATGGAAACAAATATTCATGCTCATTTGTTATTAATTTGAAAAGAGAGCAGTGTTTCCCAAGATTGAAGGTACCAGTTTTTCTGCAAATTCTTTCATAGTATCAAAGCTCATATTATATGATCTTAGTGTTTTCCTTGTATTTTTTGAAACTTCTGTTGAATGCTTCATAAGCCACAGTGGCTTATTCACATTTTAAATTTGTAATAGCAGAAAACTTTTAGAAACTCTTGATAAGCTTTATGCATCAGTGGCCACATAGAGAAACATACCATTTTCAACCAAGTCCTTAATTTTATTTGGTTGAAAATACTGTTAGTGTCCATAGAAGTCTTTTAATCAAATCCTGGAATACAGTGTTGTTTAATTTTCTTTTACAGTCAGCAGACCTATATGAATAACTGTAGAAAATTCTCTAGTGGTCCCTGGTTGTTTCCATAACATTGTCCTCTTAATTGTCTACATTTACATGTTTCCTAGCACTAGAACAGCTTCAAGAGCTTTGTATTTAGACCCTGATAGAATTACTTTCATTCCTCATTGTTGTTTACAGGAAGGCAACAGTTGTCTCAAGCCAGGTATACAGAACCTGATCTGAAAACAACGAGAAAGCTTAGAGAACGAAATCACTGTCGTTAAATGTAGCTCCTCACCTTCCACTGCTCAGAACTCCACTCCTTTTGAAGCGTAACTTTTCCTGTTGTCTTTATTGTACACCTGCCGATTCTGCATTCTTCAGGCAGCTGCCTCTGCGTTGAATTGCAGGAAATGTCTGCATGGCTCTTTGAGGAATTCTTCCCTTTTGGCTGTTTTCTAACGCTTTCATCCAGGCTTTCTCTGAAACTTAAAGGAATCTATCTCATTTTCCTTTCAATTTTTCTCTCTCTGACATCCTCCCACAGCCTCTTCAACTTAACCTGTACAATTAACCCAGTACAGTAAAGCTCCAAAGTGAATACAATTTTCAACAGCATTGTAAATTCAGAGGAGAGTTTCAGAAAATTCTAGTAAAGCCTTTACCTCAAAATTTTATAACCCATCAAAAAAATTTGTCCTGCTGCTCCATTTCCAGACTCTGCACTTTGCTTTGCAATACTGAGCTTTGTAGCACGAGTGCCTATGACTGACAAGCCTTTGCTGTTGGCATAGCCAGTAGAGCCCTTCTGGAAGATTTCTTCCTCTCCTATCATTGCTTTACTGAGCTTGCAATCACAAAAGCAGTGATCTGAGCTAATTTCAGGTTTTGGAAGTCAGAGCCCACTTTCTTGATTAATTTAGGTAGGTAATTCAATGCAGTCTTTAACAATGCAATAGGAGAGGCTTTTTGAATGTATTACTTTTTGAACTTTTCAGTTGCTTTAAAGACTTAGATACTTCAAGCCGAATTCTATACTGAAAATAACAAAGTTTAATTAATACTTGTACTGCTTTTTGTTGCTCTGCAAAGGTTTGATTGATTGACTCAACCTCTTGCAACGAAATAGAGGATAGATGGTCACCTGAAGGAGCAAATCAAAGAAATGAGCTGGATCCCTTCATCAGCTTTTTTCCTGGGAGGGATGCAGGAGGGAGGAGCTAGAAAATGTGGGCTACCCTGAGGGTGAGTCAGAAATGTGTTTAGCTCAGGCCCTGATATTCAGCTGGTTCTCTTGGCTGAGGCTTAATGTTTCTGAGGCCAGTATAAAGGACTTCTAATGGGGACAGTGGCCAAGGGATGTTTGAAGTAAACTTTTAGGTCCAGATACCCAGTGGAATTGCAGTTTGCTTATTTCACACTAGTTAGTTCTTGCTTTAGTCCTACCATTACTGCATCTTGACTGAGCTGTCAGTCCTTCCTGAATTCACTTGTGTGAATCTGATTTCTGCAGAGTGCCCTTTGCCATAGTACCGAGCACCACACAGTTCATGGAATGAAGTGCTTATTCACAGAGCACACACTGATCAGAATTTCTGTATCATACATGTAGCACTTGGTAAGCGACCTCTGGAAAGATCTTGCCTGTACCACCCACATTAAGCTACACAGACCCTGAAAACAATGATATCGACTTGGTGCTGTGCTGAAATGACACAGGCTGAAAAATGTTTCAGTCTATTTGCCCCATATTTCACCTGGAAAAAATATTGCAGTGTGTAAAACCTTGAAAATTCACACTGGATGTTATTAAAGCCTTAAGATGTTTTGGAAATTTAGCGCATGGAGATACAGGAAAGAAGTTGTATGTACTGTCAGTATGAATCTAGACATTGTTGTCAGTCATGGGCAATTCTTTCATTTAAAGTAGAAATTTCAGCTCATAAGCAATATAACCTGCAGTAATGGCTTTGTTATTGGGAGATGTTTTTCTGAAATTGGAGGTTAGTCTTCAAAATTATAGCTTTGTAAAATGCCATTTTCCCACTGACATAGTCACTGTATTGCACCCCGTTGGTATCAGTGGCTTGTGTCAATCATCCCGGCAATTGTCACATTAAGTAGGGCATGATGCACAGGAAGAGATTTTAAAAAATAAATAATAAATGCTATTGTTGTCAAAACACGATTCTTTTACCAAAGTCTGGTGAGGAATTTGAGATTCCTACAGTCCACAAACTCCACGAGTTATCAGCAGTTAGCAGGGCAAGGTCCAAACTAATGGTAAAAATGGTTCTACTGGTGAAAATTGATACCAAATATGTTAAAAATTAATATTAATTACTTGAACATCTTGGTGTGATTTCTATGCAACTTTTCCATATGAGGTAAAAAATGTTTGTTCTTTACCATATGTTATAGTAATCCGTATGCATCTCTGTAAAATATTGTATGTAATAATGGAACTAAATTCTCAGCTGCCTTGCCTTGTACTACATTGGAGTTCATGGTAGCCCTTCCTCTTCTTATACACGGAGAGAGACTTCTTAGGTACTGGAAATTGATTTAAACCCCTGTATAAACCCAGCATGGGAGAAATAATTTGAAAGGATCAAGTATGTATGTACTTCCAGAACTATACTGATGACACTGCCAACAGAGATTGTGTTGTATAAATTTACCAGTTCGGGCTACTCTTTTGCTTTAATTTTCTGTACATCCAAGCTTGGCTTTTAAAGGAGAAATTAATTAGAACAATTTTCGTACCACATATTAGACATTTTGAGTTGACAGCAACGTCAGTGTAATTTATCTTCAGTACACGTTTCCTCATCAGAGTTGTTCTGGTGCTGATAGGTAAAATTAAGTTGTATCCAAACTCTTTTTAAACTGTTCACTCATTTTCAAACCTTTACATGTAATTAATAGTCATTGTACCATAAGAAACCTTCAAGACTTATCTTGTGAGTCATGGACCATAGCCATGCTTGGGAATGCTGAAAAATAAATAACTTCAATAAACATTTAATTTAGATTTAGTAATTGATATAGAAATGTTTAGGAATGTTAAACTGTATGCTGCAGGAAGGAAATATCTATTAACTGAAGTAATGCAGTTAGTTTAGCAGAAATTAAGGACCTGAAAATGTGAATATTAATTGAAGTTCTGATTTCCAAATCTATGCTAAACTAATTAGGTTGTTATTCAAAAGCTTGAAATAATTCCATCAAATTATATAATTTGTTTTGAAAATGTAAGGAATAAATTAATTTTTTTTAAAATAAACTTGCTATACTGAAATGTTGGTTTACTAATATGTAAGAGGATGGTGCATAGAGTAAAATTCCTTCCTACATATTCCAAAGTATATCCTGTTGATTTCTCAAATTCAGAAATAGAGCTGACTGTCCTGGGACATGAACCCCAGCTCCACTAAAAAAATACCTGAGTCAAGGTTTGAATTTTTGAAGGAACCTAAGGGCTTTAGGATTCTTTATAATTTCAGCTACTCAGCACTATTTGTCTGAGAAGTAAAGACAGAGGAAAGACATTTTCCTGGTTTTAGGGTGAGTTGATGAAGTGAAATAAGAGTTGTGGAATGAAGTTTTCACATAGCAGGACCTTAAAAGAAGAAAAGAAACTGCAAACAAGAGAAACGTTTATCATCGTGGACTATAGGAAAATGGAGAGACAAAAGGCCCAGGTTGCTTCTGATTTTCCACCACCTTCACTGAGTGAAAAGTTGGGCCAGACTTCAGGGGAATGGTTGGGGCGGGCGAAATCTTCAGGTCTTTTAAGGCAAGAAGACAACTTTAGAGTGGGATTCTGACACAGATTTCAAAGCATGAAACAGGTTTGTGGTTGCTGAGATGAATTCTGCTATCGCATCTCCCCCTGGCTAGTGCTACTCACTTAAACAGCCTCTTTGTGCTCATGCAGGATGCATTTCATGGGCACAGAAATCCACAGTAAGCAACTTAGTGTTTTACTTCCTGAGAAGAGAGAAGTATTATCAACTTCAATTGTCTGATCAGCTGTGCTTTTCTCCAGATCTAACCCCTCTTTTCTTTTTTCTTATGAATCCAGGCTTGCAGTTCTTCAAAACCATAATGAGCAATTTCATTTGGTCATGAGTTGTTCATTCTGAGAAGTCCTGTTTATTCCTTGATTTTTGAGCACACAGGTATGCTGCTTTGTTGACTTTAGCCACATTTGGCCACAAAAACCTAATACTTGTCCTGAACCAAAAAAAAAGAAAAAAAAGAAGGCAGGAGGCAGAGGCAAAACCATACCCACAGAAAGGAATCGGATTTTAGGCTGAAGTGATGTTCAGCCAAAGGCTTCTCCAGTAGTTATGAAAGGATCTACATTGTTTTATACAAGCTAAGTCTGCCCATGAGTATTTGCTCTGAGAGGCATGTCGGTTTTGGGGAGGACTTACAACTATTCAGACTTAAAACTGAAATTAACAAATGCTTTATTGTATTGTAGTTCTCAACCATTCTTCTAACAGTGGAGTGTTAAGAGCTGCGGATAAATCAGTAACTACGTTTCCTGCAGTTGTTTGCATCTTGCAGAGTTGGTGTCCTGCAGAATACTATAACCGATTTTTGTTTTCTAGAGATTCAGAAAAGCAGAAAAAACTTACTTTTTCTTGTAGAATTTAGGTGAATGGGCAGCATTCCAGCTCTACTACTGGTCATATAACACCTACTATTCTCGATGCTAATAGACTGGAGCTAGAGAACTCCATTGATTTCAGTGAAGCCGTTTGCCTAAAGATGACCTATGTACATTAAAATAACAGAAAAATGCACAATGCTTTTTTTCCCCTTTGCCTGCAGCTACTTTGTTGCTGCAAGGTTGTTCATAGTACAGAACTGGGATCCAGACCTTCAACAGCTCATTGCTCAGCAGTCTTTTGAATCTTGACTCTTAGTTCAAGCTGTTTAAAAATATACTCTGTAAAATCTAGTTCTTAATTGAAGTTTGCATTTCAAACATTTGGAGAGTTTGCATGCATGTCTTAATGTCTTTTAATAAATGATTGCCAATGCCTTTATACCTCAATCACTAATGCCAACAAAGAGCAGTTGTTAATATTCGTTAACTATGCACAGAAAACATGAAGGGGTGGCTTACAGATGTGCGAGGATATTTAAATGGAGCAGGAGCTCTGCATGAATATCAAAGAGAGCTGGAGGGGAATAAAAGAATTTGGAGCTGGTAACAGCATCTATTCTCTTTTTCTCTTCTGTCGTTATCGTTAAAAGTGCACATGTTATATTTGCAGATAGAACAAATGTAAAAATGTCAGTCCAGGATTATATGAATTTCTGCATTTGTGGATCTTGAATTATCTTCTTCGCTTCACTGCCTGGATATGTAAAGAGAAGAGAAGATTTTGTGCAGATACAGGGTAGAGGTAGTTGTGAATGGATCTTCTTACGTAAACCAGTCAAAGATATGATCTACAGGAACGGAGGTTTTTCCCAGTATGGGAGCAGTTCCAGACAAAGCACGCATTCCTGGCTTTTATTGAAAGCTGGCAGAAAAGGCAAAACTCCCACCACCCTATCTTTTTGATCCCCTCTTTCTGAACAGTCTGGGAATCTTAGCTAGCCTAAATAACAATATTTTGATGATACCCAGTGAAAGCTTTTCACCATATCATTGGGCCATTCTTGCATGTGTTTCACCTTCTACCTGATTAATTCAGGTGAAGCCACTCATATATAATTTATACACTCCATAGATATAATGGAGCCACACAGCATTGTTGCAGCTCAGTCCTCTGAGGAAAGCTGCTATAGAGTGAACAGAGATGTGAATTCTTAGTTCCTCTTTAGCTTTTTAATCTGGGTTCCCTTAGTGTACGCTAAAGTGTGAAAGCATTGAAAGAACACTGATGAGAGGAGCCTGCTTATTTCAATTTACTTTAATTATATTTGTGTAAAGCGGTAACCACAAGAATGTAAACAACGCCTTCTGCAAAGGTGAGTACAACTCATTGTAGATTTATTTGATGCAAACAGTAAGCAATTTGCGAACATGTTAAACAAAACACTTCTGGCTTGAAATATAATTATTTTTCTGTTGTCAGGTGTCTACACCCTGTCTCATTTCCTAGTTGAGTTAGGTGGTGGGACAAAGGTTTAGGTGAAAGTGCAAATTATGGCAGTTACTGAATGCATACCTAAGTGAAAACAGAGCAAGTGTTTCTTTTCTAGAGGGTGGAAAGATGTCCTAACTTGAATCTTTCTAAAGTGTCAAGAGTATTTCCTGGAAAACTTCAAGTAATGGTTTACATTGCATTTTGCATGAGGGAGGCAACATTGTCTGAGGGGACAAGAAAACAGCTTCACTCAGCAGCTGGAAGTGTTGGGAGCAGTGATATGTTCTATTTAATGGTGCATCTGCCTACATATAAAGAAACTCAGCGTGAACATTTCATTCAGGATAAATCCTGTGCTTCATTGACCAGAACACGTTCTTTTTCTGTGAAGCAATAGTTTTTTAAGGCACTTTTAGCACAGTGTTCCTCAAGACTAGGGCAAGCTATGTACGTCTAGGTCTGTTAAGAGGAATGTGTTCCTGTATCACCCAGATACCCTTTTCCTTAAGCTAGTCTACTTCCTACATGCTGAGGGAATTTCAAGCAATTTTAAGTCCCTTCTGCATTAGTGTAGCAGCCCAAAGAAGAGCTAATTAGGCTTTGAACACCTGAAGTGTAACTCCTGCAGCCTGTAAAGTTCTTGCTAGTGGCCTGCTAAATAATCTCTTCGTTTGCCTGCCCGGGTGAGTGTGTGAGTGCAGGGAACTCTTCACACTATGGGGTCTGCAGCTCTCAGACATCCACCAGGGTACTGGTTACTGCCTTGCTGTGCTGAGAAATCAGGATTTCGTCTTCCTGTTGTCCATGGAACTGTATATTCTTCCCATAGATACCCTAGGCCTCTAAAGTCGATATTTGCCATTTGAAATTTCCCATGGACTCTTTCTGAAACAGTAATCTCCATACTTTATAGCTGCTGCACAGTAGATAATTTCCAAGCTGTGAGGCTTGTAAGTCTTGTACTAGGAGGCAGAAACATGTAGCTAATCCCCTTCTTTCCTAAACAAGATAGACCTAGCTTTTAATTCTTCTCTTGATGTATGGGGTAGTGATGGACATAAATCCCATTAGCATTAATAGGAGTTAAATGTGTAAATCCCGGCTATGCCCATGGGAGCATTGATTTCTCAGTTTCTCTAGTCTTTCTCATTCACCTAAATCCTGAAGTTCCTGTTCAGGTTGCCTGCAGCTATACCATGTGCATTTTGGTGACGTCCTTTCTTGTGATACAGAGACCATTGTGAATTATTCTGGCTTCACTTTACAGACTTTTATATTCTCAAGCTTACATGTTGTTAGAATAAACTCAATTTAACTTTTACTCTCTACATCCATTTACATATGTAGGAATTGTACTTTATTCAACAATACAGTGAAGGCAACATCTGTCTACTCATAAATGAGTAGTCCAGTTCTGTGCCAAGTCTATTTTGCTGCATCTCCTGTTCAGGGCTATTTCATCTGGACTGAATCCATGACCCTTCCTTTCAATATTTCCTGATGTTTTCTGTCATGCCTCTGTGTTTGATTAAGTTTTTTCCTTCTGGAGTCTGCTCACCAGCTTCCTTATCCACCTACCACATCATACTTCTAGGTTTCTGATGTATCAGTGAATAAAACCTGTCCCCTTGGGGTTAGTGAGAACTGGGTGGAATATCTGTTTTCCCTTCAGACTATATTAGGTATCAACATTTTTTGCTATGAAAACTGTTTTATTGTTAACCTTGCCTGTAGATATATCCATATTTTTGTGCCTGTGACTTGCTATTTCTAGTGACTGGTGGCAAGCTATGGGAGAAGAGGTGCTTCATTTCAAAGGACGGGCTCAAAAGTGTAAGAAGGAGCCATTCTTATTTATTTCCTCCCTAGTCATCTTCATGTTCTTCTACTTCATAACTGCTTACCTTTTCTACTTTCACTAAGAAAGAAGTCTCCCTTTTTGGTCTATTACTGTCTTAATTACCACACAAATGTCTTAAGTGTCTTGCTTCATAAGTCCCAGTGCGTAATAAGCCAGGTTATTCATTAAATATCAACAAAGATGCCACAACACAAAAACTTAATTTGCAACCATACAGTTCCAGTGCATCTTGTTGCATGGTAATTTAGACAGCGAACATTAACCAGGATGAGAAAAATATCTCACTGTAATGAATGGGGGTATTTGAGTCATCAGAAGTTGGGAAGTGTCGCATACAACTATCGTTAATAGTGATCATTATTTTAGATGCTGAATAAGATTGGTGAACCTCCTTCCGAGCAGTTCAGTATTTCAAATTGCTTGAACTTGAAGGATTTCACTTCCAGTCATGGACTGGTTTGCACTCATATTTACTTAAGTTCTGTGTTTGCAAAAGGACCTGGCTGCCAATTTGCTGTCTGTGCAAGTCTTAAAGCCATGTCTGTTCTGTGTGTCACAGTACTTTGGAGGGCTGAGCTTCCTGAAAGGTGCGATTTGCCTTTTTTTTCACAAGTAGGGTGTCTGAGACATTAAAAGTTAATACATAGACTGAATAAAAATGTGGTACTGGAAGCCATGGCCAAAATGTATTGTAAATAATAACTGTGGGGTGGGGAGGAAGAAGCACTTTCAGAATTATTTTAAGTCAGTGAGGGCACAGTCAGCACGCAGATAGGGTCCCTGTGTAGTGAGGGCTTGGAAAATCTAGATAGCACTGTCGGCTAAATACGCAGATTGTAAGAACACCAATGAATATTTTCCACAGATTTATGTTGGTCCTAAAAAAGTTTCTGAACCAGGGTTCTGTTTCAATGAAAAGACAGAGGACAACCTGGCTGTCTTTAGCCTTGTAACTTCTCTTGATAAAGAAAGACATTGAGAAGATCAAAGCAGGGAAAAATCAGTTTCAGCATTCAGATTTTTAGGTCAAGTACATAAATTGCTGTTAATGGCTTTTATGATATAAATGACATATATGTTATTTAAATGGCCATTGTTGAGCTCACCGAGTCCCTAAGAAAATGCAGGGGACAGTAGGGACTAATATTAATGACATAAACCTGTTTTTAATTCTCATGCTGGTTTTTTTTGGAAGAAGAGAAACAAAAAATCTGTTTTCATTCATTCTGCAGTGCAGTCTCATTGTTCAGGAAGGAATGATTATTTATGGTGGTGTGTTTATGATGATACAACTTCACATGCTGTAAAATGGTAGCTAGGCTGGAAAAGCATCAAAGTGTGGAAAAATAAAGCTACCCTACCAATATGATATGTCCAAGAGAAGACTTCAAAAAATGTTTAAAGTTACAGTTTGCATATTTTTATCCCTTGTATCTCTTTTTCTGGTTTATTTACATTTCATAAAATGCCTCTTATTTTGCTTTCACCTTATCATAATGTTCTTAAATGCAATTGCTTCATGGTTTGATGAAAGGCTGGAACAAATTTCCCATTGCTGTTTCTTGTAAATGTCTGTAGTTTGGAGTCAGCAAAACCTTCCTCAGTCCAGCAGCGTTGACTGATTCAATTTCCATGCATCTTTTTTCCATGTACGAACTGTATCACCAGTCTGCAGAAGGTCATCTCACTAAAGCAAAGAGTTTTAACAGCTAGTTTCAGTTCTTTTTCGTGTTTTGCATCTAAATGACAAAATTGATGTTGATGCATCACTTTATAGCCACATCAAATGTGTTTTCTCTGAATTACATCTTACCTGAAGGCTACCCTTTTCTGTTTGCAAGTATTAAACAATCAGGGTAGCTCGATCTGCCCTCCTTTCCTTCCCCAACTGGAAACTCCTATTAAAAGGATCTTTATTAGCATCTCCACATAAAAAGCAACATGAGTAACTCAACAGCACTGTAACTGGTTCATGATTGCTGATTTCCATATCAAGTTTGTGAACAAGAGGCAACAAATCCAAATGGAACTTCTATGCTATGCAAAAACCACTCATATTTGAAGAGAAGGAAATTTCTCTGTACAGAAGCCATGAATTGTCAAAGGGCAGAGAGAGTGTTTAACACTTCTTGTAAGCCTAGCAGCAGCATTCTTCTTGAAAAAAAGAATTCAAAGCAGTGCAGTGCCGTTGAAATCCTGTGAAGAAGTTGCAATAGGGAGTTCTCAGTGGCTTTCCACAGCTCTTTGTAAGTCAATTAAAAGAAAAGTAGAAAGCAGTTTAATCTGTCCCTTCTGAAATAACTTGAAATATTTTTGCTGCATCTTTTCCTGACTGTTCTATAGAAAACTGATACAAAGGTACCATACTAAGAAAAACAAAACTCCCTGCAAGTTTTTTCCAGGGCTATTTCAAAGAGCTAATCCTAATATAAGATTAAAAAAGCTCTGCTTTACAATTTTTGTCTTGAAATGTAAATTGAGTCATTGAATCATTTAGCTTTACTTTATCTGATTACTATTAATATTATAATAAAGGATTTAAAGAAATTTAATTCTCAATATTCTTACACCTCTCTTTCAGAATAGCCCTTACTCTCTTAGAATAATGTGTTCATTTAAATATCCTTAATTATCAACAGTAAAAGTAGACTTCCTTGAGCACTGCAGACTTCCTTAATTAAACAGTTGTGAAATAATGGTAGATATTGGATTGTTTTGAAATGAAAAAGTGGCTCATATTTGCATTGCAAGTAGTTCATTTAAAGAGAAAACACTATTTCTGTTATTTTGTCTTGTATCTTTATACATCTTATTTCTTCAGTCCTTTTCATTTACTACTTTAGAAAAATACATGTCCCAGTGGCTTAAAACATACGTAATTTTTTTCTTTGCTTCCTACATTGTATCTTCTGTCCTTTCATTTTATCATTTCATTTTTCTTGCGATCTTTTTCAGGATAAAATAATGAGATACATCTTTGTAATGAGTTTTATCTTCTTTCACTAGCAACTAATATCACCCTGTGCTCACTCCAGCCTTCACATTTAGAGACAATGAATCTGCTTCACTTTTGTTCTATAAATAGAGATGCTAAATCTTAATTATCCTTTCATGTTGCTATGTCTGTATCTAGCCATGCATATGATGTTTCAGATCAGCATATATGTACTACTGAATTTATTTTTCATCCCAAATTGCATCCATCAAGATACAAGACAATGTCTAAAATTAACCCGTATGTAGATGGCCACATGTCAAATGCTATCTGAGACCTGGCTTATCGATCTTGGTTTGCTTCATTCTGGAATTTCTGAAATATAGTACTGTATAGGAGCCTATATTTTTCTTTTATGCCTATCCTATTCAGGCTGGATTCCCGAAGATAACATGCAAGTGTCAAGCATGAAATTTTACAATCCTCCTGTATTCCTTTCTTCATGAATTTGTAGCATGCTATGAAAGCTGAGCTGCTTAAAAGGATTTTATATTTTAGCCAAGCCTTTGCCTTCTAAGTGTCTAAGCCTTTGCAAATTTGTCCTAAAACTAAATTTTTAGTTGAAAACAGTTTATAATAAGAACGTTAGCGACATTTTTTCCTCTGTAGCAACATTACTACTTCTTTTTTTTAAAAAAGAAGTCCTTTAAGGGCAAGTTTTGAAAACAAAGTCTAGAAGAAATGGTGCTGCATCAAGATAAATCAAAGATACCTAAATCAGTCTAATATTACATTAAAGGTTCTGATTTAACTCTAAACAGGAGCAGCCAGTGTTTCAACAAAAAAAAAATCTTCCAAAATGCCTCTGTAGCAAGGAGGATCCATACTCAAACGGTCTTTTGAAGTTTTGGCTCATACGGTAAAGAGGAATGTTGCGTCGGACAAATTCACGTGAACGCAGCGTGGTGTTATGCTGGGTCGCCGTGTTCTCTGTATGCAGGAGTGTAGGTGGTACAGCCTTTGCAGAAGAGGGTTTTGGAGAACCAGTAGCTTTTCTTGTTTTTCTAGCCTGTGGAATTTGTGCAAACAGCTGCAGTCAGAAGACCCCAGTTTGACTAGTCAAGAAAACACATCAGCAGCATTTCTCTGAAGAGTAAAGGGGATGTTGGGTTTTTTTCCCCCACATTTTAAGTCTTTCTGATTGTTTCTGAAGTGGCCTATGTCAGGCTGTGCCATTGCGTTTATGTTGTAGGTTGCGCTCTACCCCACCGGGAACGATGTTCCGGTCCCCAGTACTGCAAAGGGATACGTGTTGTGCTGAGCCTGCAGAAACCTCCGGCTTGTGCTGAGGCTGCATACACGCAATGGGCAGCCTGAGGCTCAGAAGTTTAAAATGTCACACTGTGATGAACTTCATTTGTATTGCAGATTTTATTTTGACAAATTTAATGATATGTTATTCCTTTTATATTAACTATAGATAAGAACACTACTGTAGAAATTCTGATCTTCCCTACTTGATCCTTCACCAACTTCTGACTTCAAAGATTTTTCATTATTTCCTTCTCTTGGATTGCTACTTCATACTCCTCATTACCTTCAATAAAACCCTATTTTTTCAGTCTTCCCTGCAGTAGTTTCCTTGCCAATGAGTACTATACACCCACCTTTGCCTGAACTGGTTCTCTGTTTTTATCCTACTGGCACCAGCTTCTGCAGAACTTGAGGACAGATGGAATATTTTATCTGGTGGTTTTTTGTGTTCACAGAAATATTTATAGGACCGTGTCAAGTTAGCAAAATGGTGATCGTTAATATTACATTGGTTTTGCCTCTTCTCCAGTCAGAAGAACACTGCAAACAATGCTTTTCTTGTTTTGGTGCCATTGGAAGCAGGGGATTATAGAAAAATCAAAATGATTTTTAAAAAAATATTTTAGTTTTCACCTTTTAAATAATTTCCTTCATTTCTTGGCTTTTGTTCCTGCTCCAGGAAGATTTCTCTTTTTAATCGGATAGCTCTACCTGTCCCAATTATGATTTGTATTTTGCATTGTGCCTCTTAAGGGCACCTCATTCCAGGAAGGGAGAACTGGGAGCCAGATTTCTGAAAATGAAAAAGCTGTACAATAAGCAGCTTACGTGTTGGGCCTGGACATTTCCCAAGAGCCCCAGGGAAACTGGCTGCTGCACAGGTCCTGCACAAGCTGAATACATTTTATGTCCCAGGATTAAGTCCCCAGGAAAGTTTATTTCATTTTTAGACTAAGTATACCTTTCACCCTGTGATAGAGGGGTTTTATTGTTGCACAGACCTCTCTTACCTTGTGTGTAAGGAGGAAAAACTGCTTATTGTGGTCAGAACACTATTCTGCTATCACATGGAAAACAAGCCATTTACTTCTTCTGGCATCATCACCTTTTCTTCCGAGGAGCTGGCATTTTATAGACACAGCAGTCAACAGGGGAGCCACGCTGCCCTCTGGTTTGCTACCATTGACAAAATCAAGGGTGGGAATGGTTCAGAGCGTCTGGACAGACAGCTCTTTACTCTTGGAGGCCAGCTGAATCAAGAAAGCAAAGTCTAGCTTAGTCTCCACAGAGAGGAATGGCAAAATTGTTCTACCTGCTCCGCATATGTTTAAGGGATTCTTTTTTCCATTTTCTAGCAGGCTTTTCCCATCCATCTATGACGTCAAGTGGCTGCTCCTTTGTCTTGAGTCACCATTTGGCTACATACTGGCTCTCTTTCCTTCTGAACACCTGCTTTGATCTCCCACAGTAGAGTGACAGCAAATCTGACAAAGGCAGAGGCTTGCCTTTTCATCTGCTCACTACATTGTTGGTCTAAAGCAGCAGAGAAACATTGGGCAACCTGTCAATGCAATTTAAAAAGATATATTCTAAATTGTCACCGAGGGTTTGTTCACTGGAATAGAAGTCCTCCAAGAGCCAGCTTTCTGGGGCTGTTCCCCTGTTTTATGTCAGAGCAAGATACTGCTAAGACTTCACAAAAGCAGCTTAAAATGAAGTAGTTATTGCAACCTCACTGAAGTTACACTTCACTAAATTTATCATAAAAAATATTAGTTTTTATATTTGACCCTCTCTGTTTGAAGAGAGAAACGGCTTACTGAGGGCCACCTCATGCTCTTGCAGTCCAGGCTCACAGAAGACCCCTCCCAGCAACTCCTACCAAATTGAGCAAGGCAGTGAGTCAGCCTCCTCTATATATTAATATTTTTTTAACATAGCATCTGCCCTTCTTGGTTTTCTGTCTGTGATCAAAATTCCCTCACTTCTGAGTAGAAGCTGAGCGAGAACCTTGAGGTATTGCCTGTGGGTGCTTGGAGACTCTACTGACATCAGGCATGGAATGAGTTGCTCTGAGATTAGCTCGTTTCCTGGTATTTCCTCCTGTCAGAGCCACAGATGTGCTTCATTTCATTAGGTGTAGCTGTGGGCATTCTGCCATCCAGCTCTGCTGCTGACTTTATCCCACTGCTGCTGAAGGCCAAATAATCATAATCATTTCAAGTTGATCGCACAGTATATTTCCCCAGGGAATGCTGTTCAAATTAAATCAGTCATACCAACGATGATCTTATAATTATATAAAGGGAGCCCTCTACTCCAGGTTTTTGTGTTGGGTTTTTTGTTTGTTTGTTTTGGTTGGTTTTTTTTTCAAATCGTGCATTCTATCAAATGGTTATTGCTCTTTCCAAAAGATTTTCTTCCCACAAATCTTGACGTTCTTTGCTGCCTTTTATGGGTGGGGGTGGGGGGGGGAAATCATTATTCTGATAATTCAAAAGCTTAAGTGCAATCAATGTCAAAATAAAAACAAATGTAAATTTCAGAATTTACTTATGATGTAGGCAGTATGTTTTTCTGTTGGGGATGGCAATAAGTCAGAGCATCGATTAGCCTCATTGTGAAAGCACTGTGCACTTCTCAAGGCTGGATTAGTTATTTCAGTCACACGCAATGGAGAATGATATACTCTTGTGAAATTACCGTGATTGATACTTATTGGTCAGTCTCAAATTCTCCAGCCCCAAGTTCAGCAAGTTCTGTCTTGAAGGGCCCGAGTAATTCCCTGGTGTTAGACGCTTGCAGTAACACATGTGCATAAACACTTGAGCAAAGCCGACCCTGTGTGTTCTGGCATAGCAAGCTGGATCATGAGTAAGTACAGATGATCTCTTTGCAAGTGGGTTATTTCAGTGTAATGCAGCTCCTGCCTTTTTGAATTAATGTTCCCGTTTTCTACAGCAGAGCAATAATATGAGTAGCAAAACCCCCCATATTTCTCTTATTGCAAGCAAATTGCTGAACACTTATGGTGCTCTGCGTTAGATAAGGACAGTCAGCTTAGGAGCAGGATGAGGCCTCTTTTTTAAGCTAGATCAAATTGATTGCAAAAGAACTAGAGCTAAAATTGCTCCACCTTTTTAGAATGGGATGATTTATATCTCTCTTATGAACAGGAGATAAAATGTTCTGCTTCTTACACTCTCCACAGAAATAAAATGGAACTAAAAATATATCCTGATGCAGACAGGTTTAAAATAGAGCTCAGAGCAGACAAGTATTCATGAGCAAATGAGTTAATGATTTCTAACAGGTTGGGCATATTCCGGAAATATTAAACATAACCTTTCCTAAGCATGTGTGGTTTTATTCCATTGCTAGACAATGAGCAGGGTTGACTGGCAGGAATTGTGAAATCTTTCATTCAGTCGTTTTGGATCAGTGTTTGGGGCATGACTTCAGCAGCATACAGGTGAACTTTGTGAATATGTCCCTTCATCACTCATTTTCCTGTGCTCTCAACTATTTAAATGTATGATCCAGTGACCGATTCCTTAAAGTTTTCCTGTGTACGAGAAAGGAACTCTGAATGGTCAAAATTTGGGTCTGAATCTGATTTTCAGTTGGATGAGACTTCTGAATTTTATGCTTCTGATAGTTTTGCACCAGTGTTTCTTTTCTTCTGTCATATTATTGTCAAAGGGTAGCAAAAGGATCAAGTTCAGGAGATTTCTTGTGGGCAGGAAAACAATGACATTTTTATTCTGACTATGACTGTGGATTTTGTTATGGTAGCTGGGTTTTGTTTGTCTTTAGAAAAATCCAAATCTCAAATGAACACTTCTATCAGAAAGAAGTAAAATGGATTTAAAGTTGTTTTTAGCATGATAATAACCCATTCTCAGTTTTGCAGTTCCTGAGAAATAAAAGACTGAGTTATAATGTAGCCAGTCACTGACAAATGGTGTTTTGAGGGCCAAAGTTCTGCAACTAAAATTCCAGAATTAAGTTTTCCATTCCAGCTGATCTAGCAAGCAACTCTTCAGCTTCATTTCAGCTTTGCTGATCAGGACTGTAGGTTATTTGCCTTTCACTAAAGGAGAAAAAGATCTTTGCTTTCCCATCATTAATCCCCAAATCTTCTCAAAATGAAATAAAATTGCTACTACACTGAAAATAAGAGTCTAATTCCCAGCAATTGATTCCTCAAAGTGCACATCGCTATTTCTCATCTATTAGTCTCCTTCCATCATAAACCATATTAATGTAGCATATTGATGTAATTCATCTTGTAACACCTACAGAGACATATGTAGCACTCTGTGCCTCATCAGAGTAATAAAGGTTACATGGAGAGTTGTACCAGAAGACAACGTGCGTGCTGCGTATATTTGTTCTCATACTCTGTGCCACGTGCTATAGTTTGGCCCTTGAATTTACAGCCCGTTGCTACACGTTAGCAGCCCTGCATGGCTACAGGTGAGGGCTGTGCTCGACTCTCATGGGAAGATGTTATCATTTTGTTCTGGGTTTTGAATGACCCATGTCGCAGTGCAGTCTTGCTCCACAATAGGGGTTGCTGAGGTGCTGGTGCTGACCTAAACCCTTTCTGTGGGTTTCTCCCCATGTACCACGTGGCCATCCATGCAGCAGGGAGCAGTGGCCAGCCTCATTTGAGGAGTTCTCTTGTGCCTTACGCTGTCATTGCAAACATGCCTTGTTATTCATGAAATGTGCTAATTAAGCATTCGCTTAATTATAGTGATTACCATTTCTTCAGCTTAGTGATTTTCCTACGATTCAACTGACTGTGGCATCGGTTTATTGCTTTCTTCATACAAAGCATTTAAAATGCTTTCTTCCACATTTTGAATATCAGCGTAGAAATATGGGTTTCACTGTGTTTCCCCTCTCCAAGACAGCACTTTAACCTAAGCGTGGAGGCAAGGAGTCACCATTGTTATCACAGAGATATTGTTTCCTTTTTTTATCAGTGTCTGACCAACTTCTGATTGACCAAAACTCGAGAGTCATTAGAAACAGCAATTTCACTCAATCATTACTCTCTTGCACTCCAATCTTGTCTCAAACAAAATCCCTTGCTTCTTCCCCCCCAGGGCATGCTATCAGCGTTTGTTGGGGCTGCCTTTGTTCTTTACTAAACTAATTTATATTCCCTAACACAATTTCTTCCTCTTCATTCTGTTTTCAGCTCCTAGTTGTCCCTCCTCTACACAGTTAAATATTCTTTTTTTCCCCCTTTTTGTACTTATTTGGTCTTATCGTTTAAGTGATGTGAGCTAAAGTCAAGCAATAGTGCTTCTACTGATTTAATTAGAATTAGAGTATCAACTGCTTAGGGCAACCTTTAACAGCTTGATAATGTGATAAACTGGAAACAGACAGACCAGTAAAACTTTCTTCTTTGCCTGAATTCTGTTTTCCGTGTACATTAACTACGTCATTAGTATACGTAGAGCTGGCAGCAATGCTTAGCATAAAACCAAATTAAAGAATTCATGAGACAAATAGTGACAAGCTTGGACTGGAGTATGACCAACATCATACGGATTTACAGGACTAAAAAACACAGCTATGAATAAATATCCTTTAAGGAGATAAGGATATCCTTGCACTAGTTCTGCCCTCTCTGCCTTGCCTTTGGGCACTGGTGAGTGAACTTTAATGCCGCTCTTTCAGATCAGCATTTAGAATCTAAAGTCTGTTCTTCAAATGACTGATTTTCTGTGCATTTTTAGCATGACTTTCAGTAGAAGGTTGCTTCACAGAAGACTTGCAGGTAAGAATGCCCAGGCACACTAGTTCTGTTTCCTCTGAGTTGCGACAGACAAGGGCCTTGGGACATGTATTGCCAGATGTTTAGGAAAAGTTATCAAGTGGGAATAATATTTCTGTCATTCTCAAAATACTGTAATTAAACAATAACTGCAACATATGCTGGTTTTCTGTTGTCTCTTCTGCTAGCTGGACTTGTGTGGCATTGCCAGAAAGTATCAGAGTCCGTACGAAATGAATGAAACAGTAGGTAGGCAGGTAAACAAACGCACTGACTTGGCTCTTTCCAGTAATTGGAAGCTCAGATATTTTGTTTAGGCTTCTTTCTCTAAGGAAAGGGAGTTCTGGATTTAGATTGTCTTGGATGGTATCTTCCCCCCACCCTCCATTAAATGACAGGAAATTCTTTTGCATCAAAATTGTTCTCAGGATTCATAAAACCAGGATGATGCACTGCAAGCCTCTTTGTTCCTTGTCCTAAGGAGTAAATAAGCAACTAGAATATATAGTTGTCATACAGAAAATTATAGGTGCAAAAGATAAATTTTGAAAACATTAGACTTTGCAGTAGATATTTGAAGTACGTGAACAGTGTCAAGGAAAAAAAATACCCAGAAAGAAATTTGGCATTTTGTCAAAATCTAAATTATTGAAATAGCATTTAAATGTTGACCTTCTAATTTCCTCAATAGATGCACGTGGAGTAAACACGCCAGTTTCAAACTAAGTGTTTTGAAATAAAGAATGTGAACATTTCAAAATGAAGCATTTTCACCAAAATTTGTATAACTTGTTCCAGTATAACTGACTGGTACTTTTGAACTTTTTTCATTACTTATGTCCATTCAATTTTCAACCCCTCATAAGTCAGCATCTTGAAATTCCTCACAGACTAGAAATGTCACTGTCTGGAATCCTGCATACTGGATCTTACATTTGTCACCTCCTGTGGTACTAAGCCCAGTATGAATATACAGAGATAGTATTTGTCTTTAATGTCACATAATTTGGCATTTTCAATATTCAGACTTTCTGAGTGACTGTTGGTCAGGTTTTGCTAGGCTTTTGGATTTTTTTTCTATTTGACATCTACCGCTTGAAGCTCCAGTGGAAAGTAAGCCTTGGTGAACTCAACTGACACTTTGGGAAAGAATGAGCCAGGTTTCAATTTTATACTTTGCTTCATTTTATTTTAACTATGTTTTGAGACTTTTAAGAGGAAATATATTCTTTATGGTGGGAACATAAAGAAGATATTTAATTGCTTCTGGAATTCTGAATGGGACCTGGAGCTGATGGTGGTGTAGATTTCAAGAGAATTTGAACACCAAAGGGTAGTTTCAATATCTGTGAGAGCATCTGCAAGATTGCACTTTAAATTCTCACATCTGACCTTCAAATGTAATTTTGAAATGAAAATAATGCAGTCTTTCTGCAAGTAGGAACAGTTGGTTCCTTAAATTGAAATGGCTAGTAATTGCAATTTCATTATTTTACTAGAATGATAATTAATTTTTTTTCCAAGTAATTTGCAACAATGCCTATAGTTTCAGGTGTTGCTACTGTCAGAGGCCACTAAATATTTGAACACTTTTCTCTTTCATGGGACAACAACAGCTAAATCCCAAACCAGATTTTTGTTAGGAACATCTGGGTTCGAGCTATTTGCTAGTGTGTAGGGAATAGACGGTAGGCAATGAAGATTTTTCATTCACTTCGAGCCACTCGCTGGCCCTGCAGTTGGCAGTCTGGGCAGATCTCAGCAGTGCTGCTGATGGAGAAAAGGAGTGACCTGCTAAAGCACTAAGACTTGGTCCTACCAGCACATCCACAGAAAACGAGACTCAGTGAAACCCACAGGTTATTCCTGTGAGTAGGAAGGAGAGTAAATTTATGGGTAACTAACTTTGCTAAGGAATGTATTATTGTGTTGTCTGGAATATTATCATTGCATTAAACTTTCACCCTGGCACTGCTGAAGCTGTTAGAGGTCTTTGGCTTGTGCTAAAGTCAATAGTAGGAGCTGTTCTTTGCGGCCATTGAAATCGTCATGTTGTTATTATCAGGGCACTATTCCTTATTTGAATCAGCTGAGTAACATCAGGGAGACAGGTTTATGTGTACACGCACATACGGTGAAACTTAGCACTTCATGTACAGATCCACTTGTGTTGTACAGATCAGTGGCAGATAAACAAGGAGAGGGCTTCCCCGCTTTTCCTTTCTCCTTTGCGTTTCCCATATCAACTGAGTAAAGTAAAAGAAACTTTAAACCTCAAACACTGTTTGCTTAGGTGGGAACAGTGCATCAGTGTTAACAGAAACTCAATTAGTGCTGATGCAGCCCTGAGCTGTGCGTATGAGCAATAAGCTAATACAGCAGCTTGAGGTCTGTCAGCCTGTTAAGACAATAGTAAGTTACGCTGGTGTGGGAATTTGTGCCATAAAGTTAAAAGACAGTAATCTTTACATGTAAACAGTATCAGTGTAGAAGGGACAGCCATGTGCTTTGTATCTGTTTGGTGCAGTGTTGTTTCACTGCTGGGCAATCCTTCAGTCACGGAGATATCACTTCTCGTAAAAAACATGGTACATTTTCAATAATCCTAATATTTTAATAATAACAGTGCATCTTCTGTTCTAGTATCTTAAAATATTTGTGAAGTGCTGTAGATAAGTACTGGAAGACTAACTTGCAGAGTTTTGCATATATCCTGCTTTTATTTTATTTGTTCAGCTCAGACATCAGTCTGCAGCTTTGTAAGAGGAATGATAAAAATGTATCATTTATTTCATGCCTGTAAATCCAGCTGATACAAATGACAAATGAAGTTGCTCAGTTACTCTGAAAAAAGGCTGCTTAGGTGCCTAAATGTCAATTTGGTTATGTAACATCAGGGAACATTGCACATGTTTTGTTCTAGCAAGTTGATGTCATGTCATTAACAACAGTTACGATTCCTTTTTTAATCAGTAAAGCTACAGTATTTTAAAGCATATGTGTCCTTGTTCCCCCACTCAACCATATTTTACTTTTCCACCTGTAATCTCAGCATAAGCTTTCTGATTTTTCTTCTTACATGCTCCCTAAAGGAGCTAGACAAGACTCGGGACCAAACAGTTCCTATTTAGTTCCTCTCTAGAGCCTGGACCAGATGGTACAAAAGAACACGTATCCTCTAGGAGTTGCATAAAAGGTCTGTGGAGGCCTGGTACACAGAGGAGCTGTACTGCCTGCAACATTTGCATAATTCTTCCTGCATTTTGATTAAACAGTGTCTTTGGCTGAGAGGAACTAAATGTTTTGGGATGCTTCTAGTTGGTGGTTTCTTCCATTTGATTTTTAGAACATTCAGTGCAACGTCTTAAAGAGAGCAGACAAGTGTCCTGGTGGGCTCAGCAGGGTTGTCAGCCAGGGACAATCAAGAAATTAAACCTTATGAACCTCTTATATTCTGAAATAATGTTCTTCATCTCAAATAACTTATGTAACATCTTCTACTTCCAGAGAAAATTGCTTTGTCCTTTATTGAAAATAAAAAAAAGTCAATCAGTGTTGAATCTATTGTTTTACCTTTATTAGAATTGCAATACTTATAAGACTATAGAGAAGAGTTCTGCTAAATTGTAAGCACAGGTTTTATGTGTTTAAATTAGCAAAGCCTTGCAACACCTGTTGGGAGACTCAGTCATTACTAATTTTAAACTTGTTCCAAATGATGTACAAAGTCAGCAGTTGAGTTAGAAATAGACCCCATGAGTCCTGATTAACTAGACAACACTTAGGATAAATGAGCCACATAAACACCTTCCTACTTACCTGTGGCTTGTTTGATTAAGTAGCAGAACTATTCCTTAGAGAAGTGTTGTGCCGCTTCACATCAAGTAATATTAGCAATATTTGAAAGGATGAGTGAAAAAGCCTAGAGAAAGGCCAAAAGAAGGAGGATTTTGAAATATAAAGTCATATGTATTGGCCTTGGGAGAAAACTCTCTAACTTTCCTCTTGGAGAGACTGCAGAAGACAGGTGTCTTATTCCTATAATTGTGTAGTTCTTTCGTAAATTATCAGGTGCTCTTTGTCTTGTGTGATAGGTAGGTTGGTTGCAGACCTGTGTTAAAAGATTCAGGTGTGTTACCTTCAATTTTATTTGTTTTCCTCACTAAGTAGAAAACACAGGGGTAGTGTCATCTAGTAAGTAAGAGTACCTTTTAAGGAGTATATTTTCTAATTTCTGTAGAAAAGCAAAGTATTTGAGGATCTCTTTAGATACAAAACTGAGACAAGGTTTTGCAAGAATTCAGACAATTATTCATAACTGCAAGGAATCAAAACATTTCTTTTTTTAATGAAAACTGAAATTCTCATATAACAAGAATTTCTGGGACCTTAAAAATATCCTGTGTATTTGTTGGCTTGTTTTTGACACAGGACCAAGTAAAAACAAGGTATGCAGAATACATCACATAGAAACTCCGAACCCTCAGTTAAAGGTCTATTTTGAATGACTTACTATGTTTGAGGATGGTGATAGTCAAAGCAGTTGCATTCATCTGGTCTGCAACCTACTTCGGTCCTCATTTGTTCCTCCTAGATATATCTGCCTGTCATGTATCTTTCTGGAGTATTTTTGAGGTTCAAGAAATATAAAAAAAATATATAAACATGTTTTCCTTTAGTTGCAACCCAAATTATTTCAATTCATGTATGCAGAGGTAGAAGAGTACTGTGATTCACTTGCCTGTTCTGCTCTCTTCCAGTTCTCATTTCCAGCAGTACTAAGAATCATAACACAACATTACCTCTATTCCAACCTCAAGTTTATCTGCAAGGAATTACTATTGCTGTGCCTGTTAAAGCTTTCTCAGTTGTAAAAAGAAAATCAATATTTATTTGACGTTAGCAAGTTGAACCTGCACTAGGTAGAAATGTAACGATTTTGCTGTTGTCAGCATAAGTCCAGAACTAAGCTGACAAACAGAAACTCCGAGCACAGCTTGTTAGTATGCCTCCTGTTAATCCAAGGAAGAAAGGGGCACTTGAATATTACCAAAAATATGTTTTGATCAGAAGCTCTGGTTACACAGCTTTTCATTCAAGTGGAGTTTAAAAAAATAGGATGTATTTTTTAAAGCATTTAATAAATGTGTTTATGGTAAGAAGAGCCTTAAACAGGCAGAATAATGCTTTTGAACAGTTTTCCCCCCTTCGTCATTAAAGTATTCCAAGCTAGTGAAGGTGAAAGTATGTGCTGCTCTGCTGTTTTTTTACTTATTGCTTTTCTTTCCAAAGAACCAGGGACTCCTTTAAGTTCTTGTCTTTGATCAAGACTTGTTCTTCTTCTAGAAGTACCAGAATTCTGGGGCCTGAAGCCAAAAATTTTTCAGACTTTGGATTTTAAATACAAATATATTTCTAAGTCGGGAGTCCTGCTTTCAAAAATGCTTAATACTCTTTGGAAGGTTTTAGCACGTTTGTATACTGGGGCTTGATCTCTTTTAGGTTAAAAAAATCAGCTTTGCTGTAATATTGAGACAACAGTTCGGTGTCTATGCAAGCACTGAGTCATAGGAAATTAATTCATTGATAATAAGGAAATATCTATACATCATTGGACAGAAGGTATTTTAAGGGTGAGATTGGCTGTCACTCCATTGTTAGCACCCATAGCCCGACTGCAGGTTCATTTTGCTACCGAAGTCGGATCACAGTTACTCTCTCTGTAATGTTTATCTGTTCTTTGCGTATTGAAGAGTGCATAAAACTGAGGTAGCAATATAATTAAAATAAATATACAATATTGAAAATGATACTGACTTAGAAGAGTTAAAATCCTTACTAGAAAAGCTATGCACTTGATCCTGGACAGACCCTGAGCTAGTATAGCTCTTAGCTATGTATGAAATGGAAAGGAGGGTATAGTCCTTAGAGACCTACCTGGTAGAGATTGCACCTCAAGGGGAATGGTATTGTCCTGATTCTCAAAGCTAAACACAGGCACTTATTTCAAAGACTAATTTTCCTTTGTCAGTTCTAATTCTCCAGTTTTAATTTGGTTCAGATTAATGCTTAGAATGTATTTAGAAAAAATTGTTCTTACAAAGGTCCAAAAATATGAGGGTTCTTCAAACAAACTTATGCGAAGTTGCCAGAAACCCACGCTACTGGTTAAATTGTCAGGTAACTTTGTTTCCTGTGAGGGGGAAGTCATATATAGATTGTATTCGTAAGATGATTCATATATTTCTTGCTCATCTCCCAACTGCTTTCCTCCTACAGAAGAAACAGTATCTCCTACAGATATCTGTGCAAGTTAGTCTCGCACACATTCCCTTCCTGTAGCCAGATAGGCGAATAATACAGATATATACAGATTAAAATAGTGTGACAAGGAATAAAGTTCATAGCATTTTAACTGATCCAGTAAATCTTCTGCATTTCTGCTCAGTTAAACCAAAGAATTCAAAGAACAGCCTTGAGATGATTTTATTCTCATGTTCAAAAATGGATAGTGTTGTGCTGCATTTAGAGAATTATTATACAGCCATCTCTTAAATGTAACTGTGATGCCTTTCTCTTTCAAGGGAATGTAAGCATTTCAAATGGACCAGAGTGTTCTGGATTAATTCAGAATTATTAGAAATACTGTTCATACAGCCTCCTTTTTGGCAGTGTCCTGGTGTAGAATCTGTTGTGGAAATACTGCATACTGAGCACAAAGAGTCCAATTCTGCCAGCTGTTCCATTCAGACAATTCCACTAAAGTAAAAATACTCAGGCAGGTTTAGAACTTTGCTACCCTACACATAAATATTTTCTTATGCTAAGAAGTTAGAGTAGACTGGGTTTTGGTTTTTTTCAATGTATGGAAAAGAATGGAGAATTAAGAAAAGAAACCTTTTATCGATAGAAACACAGGTTTTCAATGCCTAGGTCATTTAATACAATGCCCATCAAAATAGGACTGATGAAAATCTTGTGCAAACAAGACCCCAAATAATATTTGAATGGTCATTAACAGAATGAAGTGATGCTGAGGTACATTTATACTATAGATGGTCTGCACTGACAGTGGGAATCATCTAATATAATGACAAAAAGCGCTTCCAAAGATAAAGTGATTCCGCTGACAAACTTGCAATTACTCCCACAGACTGTTCAAGTCTGTCTTTAAATAAAACATTTGTTAAAACATTTCTCTAATATGTCTAGTGTCACCTGAAGAAAGATAGATGTTGAATGCATTGCATTCTATCAGTTACTTTCAATTAAAAATATTTCAAAGCGTGTTGGTATAGCTGGAAATGCACAGGTTTTGGGTTTTTGGTATGCTGTGACTTCCTTTATGGTGATGACTAGCAAAGTAACAAAATAAGTGCAATAGTTACTGGCTACGGGTTTTTGATTTCTCATAAGAAATCTACATTCCATCTATGCATCATAATCATAATGGATCACAACTACAATTATTGTGGAGACAGCCACATAGGATTGCCTTTACTTGCAAGTTGTTTTCTGGCCCATGCACTGGTTAGATATTTACAGCATTTGAGTAGCAGATCTACAACTGTTTTCAGCACTCAGGCTTCAGGATAACAAGACATCATGGCCAATGAATATTACCAGAAGACACTAATCCAGTTGTTTTAGCATAATTTATTAGGCAGCACACAAAGTAATAATCTGTCCTTGTATTAAATATTTTGCACTGCAGAAGAGAGAGATCAAATTTTTAAAGCTGAAACCAAATTGCAAAGTGGGGTTTGCTCAGAGAAGG
Source organism: Neomorphus geoffroyi (assembly GCA_033558235.1). NCBI lineage: Eukaryota > Metazoa > Chordata > Aves > Cuculiformes > Neomorphidae > Neomorphus > Neomorphus geoffroyi. Next base: position 5,476,279 of record JAUMJM010000045.1, on the reverse strand, counting down.
CCATGTATTTAACTTTTGAACTAACTGTTACTGTAGAAATAAGGTTTGCACATGGCTGCTTTTGTGATACTTCTTGGAATCAGTGTCTCTGAAGAACAGACCTAAAGAATGTATTATGTACCTGAAAGCTTATATTTGGGGTTTTTTTCCCTCAATTGTATCACTTGGGCTAATAACAAAAATTACCTCTGGTTTGGAACATTGCCTTACTTGTATCTCAGACTGATACAGCTGCAACAGTACTATTGTGAAACCTGTGTGGGCATCCAGGTCATACGTCAATGTCCCATGGATACATAAAAGTTAGCAGAGTATTGATAGCAAACACCTCACCATCTGCTAAAATTGGTGGATTGCGTACTGCTAAGTCTTTATGATGATTTAGAATCTGGGTGTGAATGCCTTGCTCACCAAGGACGTTCTACTAGAAACTGGCCAAAATTATATCTGAATTTGAAAGCTGTTATAGTAAGAATGATGCATCTTAGTTGTCATGAAAGAAATGGATATGAATTTCTAACTTCTCTAAGGAATGCTGGGCACAACGCTTTGAGTTTGTGTATTTTGAATCTCAAAGCACTGTGAGTGGAAAGTCATTATTAGGACCCAATGGTTTGTGCCATTTTTTTTGTTGAAACATGTACTGTTTTTCAATGTATATGTGATAAAGGTCCCACTGTAGTCAGTACTCATGTTTACCTTTCTGTATGTAGAACTACTCACAATGAAAGCTCTTTGCTCGTGCTCTTGTTAATAGCTGTATTTCCTGCTCGCCTTAATCGCAAAATGGGGAGTCAGCTGAAAACCTGATACATCCATGGTATGTTTGGGAGGACGATGCAACAGAGTGTTGCCAAAAGTGTTATCCTCACACCCCCGTGCCAAAAAAACCCAAACCCATAATGAAAAGGTTCCAATTACTGCTTTCCAGCTGAAACTTTCTCAACAGGCATGAATGGGAGAGTCCATTCTCTTGATTGCTTGGTTGCTCCTTCAACAAGGAACTGGCACATTGACAAAAGGAAAAGTGTAGCAAACCCAACATGTGGAATTGCTGAGGAAGCAGAAACTAAGTAGTTTGAGTTTCCTCTAGCCCAGGAATCCATTTTGTTGTTTTCAGAGGTCTAATATAAACTGAGAAAGGAGTGGTTTATACAGAGTTGTGGCGGTTTACAAAAGAGAATTAGAGAAATAAAGCTTGGACAGTAGAGAAATAATTCTCTCTGAAATCTTCTGGATGTGTTTTTTTTTTTTTTTTTTTTTAATAAAACCATGTACTCGGCAAAGATGAGATAAGTTGGTGACATTAGAGACTGTGTCTGTTCTCCCAGTCTTTTACAGAAGTTTTCAGACGTTTAAATCACCTGTTCAGAAATTTCGAATTTCAGCTTTCTTCATGTTTTCTAATTAATAATCACTTTAGATCACCGACATGGCTTAATTTAGTATTCTTTGAATTCTTAATGTCTTTTCAAGATTGATATTTATGATGTGTTTGTAACACATTGTACATTCAAATGCCATTAAGCAGTGTGGTAACAAAACAATGTAATATTTCTGCATGTTCAATAAGGTATATGATTGTTTCTCCGAGAAACGAAGAAACCTTGGGTGTTGAGAGGCTCTAAACAACAGGCTGTAATGAGAGAAGGAAATTTGAGATAGCGGGGTTCCTGGAAGACCCTCAAGAACAACCCAGAATTTATTTGTAAGAAGTTTACTATCAATTAAGTTAGTAATTGCTTCAGGATAGCATGACTCTCATGCAAAAAATTAAAATATATTCCTAAGAATTGTACATAGAAACTCATGCCCAAAATTAACTTGTGAACTGAAATGGGAAAGTAAACCCAAGCCTTCAAAAGCAATATTTATTCAAATGAAGTCTTAAGAAAACACCTTGTTTATAAACATGAAACTGGTCTCCCTTCACACCTACTCCCTTTCTTTCTGTCTTTTTTTTGCTGCTGAGTTTAATGTGTACACCTCCATTGGCTTTGTATAGGTAGTAATAAATAATAATATTTCCAACTGATGTTCCTAGAAATGACAGCTTCTGAAATCTTCTGAAATATAACCAGTCATCTGACATATAAATCTTCCTTTTGAATCTTAGCAAATTCTACTTCTCTTCTGGATTTGTCAGCTGCCTTTCAGATTCATGGTCTCTGTGCTTTTGTTGCTACATCTTTGCAAGAGCATGGGATAATCAAAGTTGCCCTTGTTGGATCCCATTAAAATCTTTTTAAGAAACCCCAGAGGCTTTAACGAGGCAATGGACTGCACGTCCCCAGAGCTTGGTGCTCTTCAGTTTCTAACAGTTCTTGCATGGGTTTCAGATTAGTGACTGTGCGGTTTTCTCACCAGGGGACCAGTGCTAATGCAGCTGAAAATTAGAGGATGCTTGCTTACAAACTGGCCAAGGATTAAAGAAAATATTATACAAATAATACTGACCCTTCCAACAATTTTTTCATAATTTTCCTTATTGTTAAGCTGTTGTGGCAAATTTGAGTGGTGGTTCATTTTATATTCCTGGTTCTTAATGCGTGTTGTTCTAATAACCCACCTAGTACACTGTCTTAGCTAAAATACTAAGATGACTATCAAGAAAAAGAAAGTTGAAGTAGATGAGTCCAACATGTGACTATTTTGTTCTTTTTGCTTTTACAGATATGCAGGATTGTTCAGTGGCACTGATGTGGGTTTCAGAGGCTCTGAGACAGTACAACCAACCACACAGGCAACCGGCATTCATGTGAGTAAGCTGTTCTCTTGATGCCAAACAAAGTATCCTCCAAGGTTTCCAGGCAATTGTTAAGATTAAATAGAACAATCAGGCTAAATTAGCATAGTTTATCAGCCAGATGACTCAGAATATTTCTATGAGAACTTGGAGAGTACCCTTGAATGATTTAAATAGTTTTCATTTTCTAGAAGGAACTGGATCTTCATTTATGGTAAGTCAGCACACTCACACCTGCTGAGGCTCTTGTTCTACATCCCTAATGAATTCAACAGTTTGTAGTTTACCGGATAGATAGAGGTGCACACAAAAGCGTATGGTGTTCTGTGTCTGTTTGCAATGGAGCAGATGTGGTCTGCTGTAAAGCAACTGTTGGATGCTTCCATCTATGTTATTGTTTCGATGAAGGTAAGGGTTTGGAGAATGAACTCCGTTAGCCCTGTGGGAACTGATTTCCCAGGTCATGCTGTAGTCTGAAGTGTAGGTAACATAAAGATACTTTCACCGTATTGATCTTAATCAGATATCTCCTTATTTTTTTAAAAAATAAATCTATGCTATAGTGATACAAATAGTGTTATTTTCCTGTGGTTCCTTATCTTGGGTTCTTTATCTTCTGTCTTTTATCTGAACACGCGTTTGATTTTCCCCTCTGAATGCCCAGTAATTTTAGAGCTGAAAGCAAATCCTTCCAAATAAAAGTTTTAGTCCTGACAAATCCAATAGTTGAGAGTAAAAGTATACACTAAGGAATGAAAGCAAAAAACAAATGAAGCTTTGGAATATTGGTTCTAAAGGCAAAATATACAAGAGTGTCAAAGATGTAAGGTGGAAGGACAATGTTAAAGAAAATGTATGTCATTTGTTTTGGCTTTTGGTGAGTTTTTGAATTACTTTGTACACATTTATTGGGCCAAGGGATCCATGTCTTACAGTGCTTTGGATATACAGGTTAGATTCAGAGTTTTATTAATGTGATTTTGAATCATCTGGAAGGAACAAAAGAGCAGCCTGTTTACAGACAAAGGGCTTGTGTAGCAATGGCACCTGCACTATAAGTTGGATGGTGTGGGGACAAGTATAATTTCTAGACCTTTTAAAGAAAATATCAGGCCATGTGAATTAAATTTGAATGGGGAAGAACAACAAAACAACAAATAACATATTCAAACAGTATGAGAGAGAGCTTATTAAGATTTTTCTAGGAAAATCCTGCTTCTGATGGAATGGAACACGGGCAGAAAAGCCAGCAGGCTCCCAAGCAGTATTCTGAACCGTGTGCTATAATAGATGGGATAGCTGTATGTGATTCTTGCTGTTCTTAATGGACTGAGCAAGCATTAAATTATGAAATCTGTGGTCTTGTAGCACATCAAGCTGAAAGGTTATTTATGTTATCTTACAAAAAACAGGTAAGAATGCAGTTACTCGTAGATGTATTATAAATACATGCTAATTGCTATCAACGGTTGTGTTCTGAAGATCACACACTTTTTATGCATGGCAAGCTGCTAAAATATCCTTACTACTTATTTCTGCATCATAGCACCCTCATCGAAAAAACACTAGCAGAAAGGTCTTCCATTTTAGTGCTTCCACCAAGACTTTGAAAGCTCCCGGTGAAGGTGCAAGAGGGATGTGACAGACATTAACATAAAGCTCAAAATACTTATCTGCTTCTGCTTCCCAGGGAAGCTGTCACTTAGCTTCCTGTAAAGGCAAAAAGCATGAAGAGGCTGGGATCTGTTTATCAGCCCTCTTGGGCAGAACTGCTATACGGAGCGCTCTGCTTAATATTGCTTATCGCTAATTTTGTGCATGATAACTGAAGCATGAACAGTATCTGAGTGGGAAGCAAACTAGATCTATAGCTGCATAGTCAAGCCTATCAAAATATATTGCTGAGCTCCCACAGCCAAACAGCTCTGCAGAATATCAGCTGAAACAGGATGTTCCAGCTCACTGGGCCTCCACACACCATATGCTTGTGCAGCCTCACCTGTGATAGCAAATTGCTGTGCTCATGAGTAGGGTGCATTAAAAACTGGGAAGGGATGCTGGAGTGAACCTGCAAGATATTGAGAATTGATGGGTTTTGTTACTTGCTTAGTCTTACTGAGTTGTCAGGCAAGGACGACGAAGTGAGCCGTGCCGAAATCACTCACATGAGTGAGGAGAGTATATTACTCTGAGAAATGAATATGCAAAGTCAAGCTGTGGAGGTTACTCCACTCTTGTCTGACTGTTCATTCTAGAAGAGAAGTAAGAGAAAAAACAGTGGTGTTACTATATGGATGCTTGTTTAAACAAGAAAGGTTCTCTCTTCTAAAGCTTATCGTATGCAGGAGGAATCATCTGTCTTTTTTGAGGGTGACCCAACTATGCGCAAATATTGTTTCTGAAAAGATAGAATACAGGGTGGGATTTCATGACAGTCCCTGCATCCTTCATACATCTGTGTTAGCTGTAGGTTACAAACCTTACTCTGGTGACGTCTGATGATGCTCTCTGCTTTTAATGCAGAACCTCAAGTTCATCCCAAAATTTTTCTGTTTCTAATGGAAGGAAACACTGAGAAAAATGTCAAAAGGAATATATTAAGCTCTCATTTTATAATAATGTGTCCAATATAAGAATTTCTTTTTTACATTTAACTGCAAATTATCTTTATGGCAGTTAATGCACAGATGCTAAATTTAAACTACTGTGTGGAAATGCATGGAGTTCATGTATCCCTTTTAATAGCAAAAAAACCATTTGCACTGAGATTACACTAAGAGGAAGTAACTGGAAAACTTAGGTAGATCAGTTTCTGTTAATGTGATATTTTTCCTATTTTTAATGTCAAGAAATCTTCATTCAAAATGTTTCAAGGCATGAGGACTGCAGGACAGACAAGCACAGTAAAACTCAAGGGTTTTAAAATTTTGAGTAGGACTTTTTCTTGGGAGGAGGAAGCTATTTAGTTTTAAGTTAAAAAAAAAAAAACCTTAAAAGGAAAGTGTAGTAAGCACGTTGTGATATTCTTTTTCACTCGGTCCTCTCACTACAGTTGCATTTGAGTGGATGACCCCAGGCACATCATCAAAGCCTTGGTGGGTAACTGGTGCTGCTTCCCAGTAAGGTCAGAACTGGGCAATCATTAAAGTGTTAAAAATTAAAACAACAAAATTACAAGGCAAAAGGATGAGGGAAGCTGTCATTCTTTTGTGTCTGCTACAGTCAGTGCACTGTAAAACCTGAATATCTTGCTGTGAGTTTTGCTGCTGACAAATAATCTCTACAAAAGATACTTCCCTGCTGGCCAGTGGCTCGGGAATCCAGGTGTGGAGAGAGTCAGGGCAGGATTATCATGAGCTCCCTGTGAAATCTGTTTAGTAAATGTGGTTCCATGTCCAATGTTGATTTGGATAAACATGATCTCAGGCTGTTCAGACACAGTGTTAAATAACATATTTTCTGCAAAAGAAGTTTTTCTTCTGTTTATTCTAGAAGTCAGTGTTCCTGTGATTAAGTTTGATCCTAATTATTTTTCCTCTTTAAATGTGCCCTTCTGGTAACACAGAGGACAATAATAAGCTGGAACGAAGTGCAAGTCAAATGGGCAATTGCTAAGGGAAAATATTAAGAACTGCTATAAAATCATGTTCAATTAACAACATTTTATTTTGACCATAAATGGCAATAATTGTTCTTTCATGAATACTTCAGAATAGCAGGACAGGTCATTGGGATAGGATGAGATAGGAAATTGTTCAATTTGTCTGTATTTCCTTCACATTGGAAACTCTGGCAATGTTCTTTTCCTTTTTAAAGAACAATTTGTCATTTCTCTCCAAATAGTTAATTTGAGAAGGATGAATATGCTCTTTTCATAGCGGTTACAACTTTATCTTCCTAGTAAGTGTGTGTATAAGCCAGCAAAAAATAAACATGTAGGGTAACTTGTTGTGCAAAAAATCATTCAAAGTTTCTAACAGAGCTCTGTAGGCCATGGCACCAATTTCATGCTTGATGAAAATCTTACGTGGTCTAAAGCATCTCCATAACCAGAATAAAATGATGGATTTGTTCACATTAATTAAACATATTACCTAAAGGATGCATTATGAATGCTCTTATATCTTTACTGTTTTTAATTTCCGTGTTATGAAAAGACTTGCAGAACAAGAGAAGTGTTGTGAAGGGGAAAGAATTAGATAATACTTTGAAGATTTTCAAGAAAACATTCCATATAGTACATTTTTCCTTAGAGCAAAATTACAGCACACTTAAGAGAAAGTAAAATGTCAATCAGAATAACAAAAACCAATATTAGTGGTGGCCACTAAAGAACTCACAAGCAGGCAGGTTAATCAAGTCTGTCTTTTTTTTCAATACACATATCTGAACTTCAGCATAAAGTAATTAATTTCAGATTCCAGTACTGAAATGCATCAAATATAATCTTTGAATAAGTGCCTTTTCATAACGTATTAATAAGTCCTTTTTACACTGTGACTTTGTTAAAATGTAGGGAGTGGTAGAACAATGCTGACATATAAAAGGACTGGCCTTACATTCTCTGATAATCCACTGGAGTCATAAAAAAAAATGCTTTCCTTAACTACCAGACAAAAGCATCAATTTTTCTAAGCTGCTTTGCTGTGTAGGTGTATAAAGAAGCCCTAGCTTATTTAATGGGTGTGTTTTTCCATCTCTGAGTAGTTTGGGGATTACCCCCTACACGCCCAAATGAGTTGTTACATCAGCTCTGCTGAGGCTGATGAGCCGTGCTGGCCCCTATGTTGTTTGTTACAGAGGGACTGCGAGTGTCCTAGGGCTAAGCCTGCTGTGAATTGAACCTTTTTTTCTGATGTCCCCGAGCTCTCTTAGTCTGCTCAGCTGTACAGGAGATTTCAGTCCATTCCCTCCAAGGCTAAGGCTCTGACTGAATTCACAGAGTTTGAAGACTGCCAGCTCTCAGTCCCCCATGTTCTCTGGCCCCACCTGTGCAAGTACACATGAAGTTTTCTACTAACATTTTCACTAGAAAAAAAATGAGCAATTTAATGATTGAAGTGGAGAAGTTTCTATAAAAAGGAAGGAATGAGAATGTATAATTTCCTTCTTTTGAGTACTTCCACTTCTGAATGCTGAAGAATGTGTGTTAACTGCAGAAACCTGTTTTGAGAGCACTTCAGCAAAATAGTAGGATTTAGACAACAGATAGGTTTGTTTTCCTATATGGTGCTTCTATAAGCAGTATTTTTGGTTTTTATGTGATTTCTTGCGGATGCTAAAACTTGCATTTCACAACTTCAACGAGCTCCTTTCTACCTGGAGTTAAGAGTGTTTTCTAGAAATTATAGGGCTTCTATAAGAAGAAGTTTTATGCATACAAGATCAGAAAATTGAACCATGTTAGATCATAGAATCACAGAATGGTTTGAGTTGGAAGGGACTCTTAAAGGTCATCCAGTCTCACCCCCGTGCAGTAAGCTCAATCTCCAAGCAGATCAGGTTGCTCAGAGCCTCGACAAACCCCATCTTGAGTGTTTCCAGGGATGAGGCTTCTACCATCTTTGTGGGCAACCTGTCCCAGTGTTTTACCACTCTCATTGCAAAAATTTTCTTCCTTCTATATAGCCTGAATCTACACTTTTCTAGCTTAAAACCATTAATTCTTGTCCTGTCGCAACAGGCCCTGCTGAAAAGTCTGTCCCTATCTTTCTTATAAGCCCTCTTTAAGTACTGATAGGTGGCCATAAGGTCTCCCTGGAGCCTTCTCTAGGCTGAACAACCCCAACTCTCTGTAATCCTAGGAGATGTGTTCCATCCCTCTGATCACTCTTGTGGCCTCCTCTGGACCCAGTCCAACAGGTCTTTGTCTTTACTGTACTGAGGTCTCCAGAGCTGGACACAGCTCTCCAGGTGGGGTCTCACAAGAGCAGAGCAGAGGGACAGAATAACCTCCTTCGGTGCTGGTGATTCAGCCCAGGATACATTTGGCCTTCTGGTCTGCAAGTGCACATTGCCAGCTCATGTCCAGCTTCTCATCCATCAGCATCCCCAAGTCCTTCACAACAGGGTGCTCTCAACCCCTTCATCCCTCTCCCTGTATTGATACTGGGGGTTGCCCTGATCCAGGTGCAGGACCTTGCACTTGGACTGGTTTAATCTCATGAGGTTCATGATAATGATCATATCTAATGGTACAGCTACAGCTACACACACTGGGCAAATACAGGACGCAGCTAAGCGTGTTATCACTACTAAAATAACAAAAGCTGAAAGAGCAATCCATAAATGATATGAAATCTATGATGGCATTATATGTATACAACTCTATATTAGGTTTATTGTTGAAGTATAAAGGTTACTTTAATTTTATGAGAGGCCTATTCCTGCTAGATATATAGACAACACTAAGAATTCCTTACAAAATAGGTTTTGTTATGGCCTGAAGATGCAGCTTATCACAGGTAAGTAGAATATTGCATTGATCTCTGCTATAGATAATGAGACTGCCTGGGAGCAGCAGTCTTGTCACATGAAATAAATTGCTGGTCGCAAGCCAAACGTACTGGGGACTTTCATGTTTGATTTGAACTGAACTGTAATAAAAAGAAAAACATTGTGTTAGCAGACATACGTGCAAAGAGGAAGAGGAGGAAGTCTGGAAATAGTGATTGGGGACTGAATGGACATTGCAATCAGATATTAAGTGAGGGGGGAGAAATGCCTGCTGCATTGATGACCTACCAAAGGTGCTGCTCTTGTGCTCCTTACTGCATGTCAAGATGATAGAGGTTTTTTTGCTTCTGCCTCCCATCTGGCCATGATGCTGGTGCAGTGAGCAGGACACTGCACAGCACCCTTGTGAACCTGTCAGCTAAACAGGGAGGAGTGTGGTGCGCAGGTAGTGCTCCTCCGTGCTCCTGGCACAGGATGCTCGTTGCTAGGAATGCTGTTTAAACAGTATCTAGGAGCTGAGTGAGTACACTTGTCTTATTGTGTTAGGTGAAGGGCTATTACCGAAAATAAAGTATGTTGGCACATTGTGAAATGGTAGCACTTAAAAGATGAGCAGTATTTTTGTTCTAGAGAGTACATCATTAGGTACAAGTGCATGCACACGGCACGCGCAAGTGGCTGCTTGGTTACTCAGGATGAAGGTGGACGAGATGGAGTTACTGATAGTGAATGAAGCCAGTGCCTAGCCCTTCTCTTTCCTGGGAGAGGCTGCGGCCCTTGGAGAGACCTTGGTCCTGCCTGGCAGGATGGCTGGCACCATACATTTCCAGTGCTTGTGGTGCTGAATGCAGCTGGGGAGTGACAGGGACAGGTGACACTCGGCCTTTGGAGCATTTGTCACAGATCACTGGAAAGGAGTTGGGGGGGGGAGGGGGTGTGATTGCTTTTGTGTTTAAACACTGCAGGCCCCATAATACATTGTAATATAAAGCTTCCTGCTTATTCTTTCTTTTCTTTTTTCCTCTCAGTAAGCCGTTCTTCCCCTAGCACTTTCTTCCACGTAATTAAGGTGTGAGGCTTATCCTGTGCATGCTTCTTGGCTGGCTACACGGTACTTTTTCTCTCAGTGATTTGCCTTTAAAATATATTAGCAGAAACAGATAAATGATGAAATTGAGATTTGGTATGTATGAGATGTTGGTCAACAGGAAAATGTAACATTTGATTTTTTTCCAACTCCTACATGTTCCCTGCCCTGCTGTTGTCATACTTTCATCATCCACTGTGTGTGAGGTAAAAGACAGACTATTATGCAAATGTTTAATGCTGGAGTGAATGGATGACTTGTTGTGCTTATTTATATAAGCTTGTTTCACTAAATCGTGTCTATCTATTGTAAGCTTCAGGGCAAACAGCCGGGCTCTGCTCCCACTGTGTGTGAAGAGTTCATGTTTGCAATAGCAATGTAAATCCAAATTACAGGTGTTCTCTGCACCCAGGCTCTGCTGTAACAACAGCTTCTGCAATACTGCCTCTAGTCAGGAAACCACACTGGTGGAATGATGTACCAAACAAGCTTGGGTTTGTTAAATTCCCGTGGTTTTTGTAAGGCATCTGAAGGTGCTGGGTAAGAGAGAGAAATCCAGTCTGACCAAATATGGCCAGTTTTGAGTCAGAGGGTAGCCTTAGAAATATATGGGTTTACAATACCGATCTCTGCTTTGGAATTAAAACTAGATGTGTGGAAATACAGCACTGTCAACCTGTCAGCCTAGCCAACACCTTTCAGCTGGCAATGAATACTGATTACCTTCTCCATAGCAGGCAATTCTTCCGCCTAATATAATTTCATTAAAACACACCTGAAATGAAAGTCTGTTTTGTTCTAATTTTAAAGGAATTTCTTGGGTAGATCAGCCCTGAAATAAGGTTTTCCTTAAAAAAAAGTGAGAGAATTATAAAAGCAAATATTTCATTTGAATATTCATGTTTTTTTTCAAACTAAAGCAAGTCTTGGAAAGGAATTATTTCATGGCTGCAGATGATGTCTGTAATGCCAGCTTTTTGGAGAGTCAGGTGTTACTTTTCCTGTGCTTTCTACTTTTATGACATATTGGTCTAAACTTACTCTCTTTTTTGATGCCACAGTGGATAGCACTAGTAATAAAGATCTCCTGATAGCATAATTCTTAGAGACCTGAGCTGTTACACCAGCAGGCTTTGAACAGATCTGCTCGAGTGAGAATTTCCATTTCATTAGAAGGTTAAGCGCTTTGAAATGTTTGAACTGGAAACAAAACTTTTACCCTTTTTCAGTCTTTTCATAATTGAAGCAGAGTAGCCAGCTTCCCTGACTCCTATGGGCTCCCTCATTTTGCCTTCTGGGCATCCTTGCAGGATGCTTACTGCCCGCAAGCCTCAAAGCCCTGACCCAGTTGTGTGGCAGCTGGAGCCCTTGAACTGGAAGTCACTGCTCGGACACGGTCTGTGGGCTGCCCCCAGCAGTGGGCCTGGGAAGGGCAGTTTCGCCAAAAGGAATCAAGTGACCTACCAGGAATTGATGGGTTTGATGGAAATTCCCAGTGCTTTGGCAGAAGTTTGCTAAAGCTGAACTGTTTCTATGAAATAGTTGTTCTCAGTGAACTAGTGAAATTTTTTTTCTTTCCACCCTGAAATTTTCTACACTGTCTTCCTGAAGTTCTTTGTGTTTCTGGTAAACAATATGTAAGTCTAGTGTTTGTAACAGCTGCCTTTAGACACCTACTTATGTCAACCCATGAATAGAGGCATTTAAAACCAGGTTCCGTCATTAGAGAGGAGAGCCTTTTTACAACTGTATGAAATACATCCTTGTGGTTTTCTGTGGAAACTTTGTCTAAATGAAGAGTCAGACCTTGAGACTTTGATCCTTAATATGACTAAATAAAAGCTGGCCTATTGTTTGTTTGCTTCCTTGTCAGAGAGGTGATGGAGGTGGCATGTCCCATGTTGCACTCTAATCTGAAACCTCATATATTGTCCATTATCAGAACAAAATGTGAAAGAAAATCCTTTATAGATGCCTCTTTGGGAGCCTTCAGAAATAAGATTTCAACAGTGCTGAGATCCTTATGACAACATAATTAGAGCTTCTACCAGATTGTAAAAACTCAATTTGTTGAAAATTGTATAAGCTGATTTAGGGTCAAATCTCAGATGTCTCATTCAGGCTTTCCTCTGAATTTCCATTGATTTCAATGGCATAACTCAAGTTCTGTTTCTAGAGGAGAATCTGTGTGTTTCTTTACTTGTTGTTCCAGTGAGCAATCTTCCTTCTCACAAGCTGTATTTCACAGATATAAGTTGAAGAGTTATTACTGATGCAGTTAACAGAGCAAAGATCTTCTGTGCCTGCGATACCGACTTTGACATTCACTTGATGCTACAAAGATATGAAGGTTAGCTCCAACCTTGATAATCTCCTGTAATGTAGCCTTGTGTCAAGGCCACAGGTGTGACCATAAAGATAAGATGATAATTTTGAGTCTATTTTGTGTTCTCCCTTCTTTTTCTCAGTTATGCTTTTAAAAGTTGAAATCTCTAGTAAATAGAACAGTGAATCTGTATTTTCTTTCTATTTTACTTTCTAAACCGGTGTCATGGGGTTGTTTCCCAGCAAGTCCTGATCAAACTGGCTGAAATTACAAAAACAGTGTTACGTTTTACTACCTGTCAATTTGATGTAACCTCATGCTTGCATCTGAAAACCAGGCTGTATTTGATGTGATCTAGAGGCCCACCTGTAGAGGCACACCTTCGCAATAATAGTGTGGGGATCGGTTCAGTTGACTAAATTGCTCTTTTGGGGAGGATTATTATACCAGATGGAGGAGCAGGTTCTTATTCTGCAATCGTATTTCTAGGTCAAAAACACGGGAAGGGCCCAGCAATGTTCCCTGAATTATGTTATTTCTGAAATACTCTGAAGAGGATGTAGAATTAACACTTCCAACACCCTAGATATCAGATAAGATTCTGAACTCACAGGAGGAATGTGTCATTTACTAAGACTTCTCTAGGATTTCGTAAAATCATTTTGTTAGTCTCAGTAACATGTGGGGAGACACTTAACATGTTTATTATTATATTCCAGTAACCCTTAGAGATGCTACCTGCCCCAAAGAGTCCCTGGGGCATGGTGCTGTACAAACATGGATGAAGCAGTATTTCCACGTGAGGGAGACTGCAATCCTCATAACGTACGGTAACCAAAGGGCAGAAGAAAGTAAATACGGCACTTTTCACTCAGGAAGAGAATTTGAAGACAAAATAGGAACTGGGTTAAGACCATATGTGTGACAGCAGAAGAAATGATGTGTGATTTTCTTTACTGCATTACAGAGGTCATTGCACACAGCGGTCTTCCTGCTAAAAAGTAGGTATCATCCAGGGAGGTTTTCAGATTGACAGGTCTAGAACAAGACACATCTGACATAGAGGCACCTTCAATGCAAATTCCCTGTGTTGCACATCCAGGCAGCGTTTCTAAGCTCATGCTGGCTTTTCAGGCTCCAGGGTGGGCGGCAATCCTACTGTGCCATGTTGGCAATTCCCTTCACTGCAGAGGGAAAGATGGATCACAGGAGTCTCACCATCTCCCCATCTTTTTTCATAGCTCACATAATACAGAGATCACAGACATATTTTTGAAAGAGGCAAGGAGACCATGATCACCACCTCCTAGAAGCAGCTGGAAGGCCATAATTCTGTACACAAGATACTTTTCTTAGCATGAACTGAGTTGTTTCATTACCTGGGAGTTCACTGCTTTCCAGAAACTGACAGTGTAGGGAACAGAGCTTTGAGATGACAAATAGCTTGTCAGCTTTTAACAAGACAAGTAATCTTTTATATCAGAATTGCTGTAGTATCTACTCAGAATGTACCTTTCCAGTAAATCACTCTTATCACCAATTTTAAACAGAAATGAATTCAGCCCTCCTTTCTGAGTGGACTTCGGATCTGAACACTGCCACTTATTTAGAGCGTTGAGGTTCGATCCTACTGGGTGCTGCCACTCCTCAAACTGCAGTGTAAAGTTGTTGTCAACAGGCAGTGCTCACTGTGTCCCACAACTTGATCTCTTTGGCTTCCCCTCTCCTTCCCTGATGTTCCTGCTTCTCCAGGTTCCCTTATGACAAAATGCCACCAGAAAGAGTGTAACACAAGGGACACCAGCATGACGTTTGCAAGCCAAGACCTGCTTTCATGGCCTGCTGCTTTCCTCTGCCTTGCTCTCTGTGCCCTCCAAGGGGCAAGTGGCACCTCCTTGTCTGTGCCTGAGTGGTGTCTGACCTTATAGAACCCCATCCTCTGCTGCCTCCCAGAAACTACCAACTAAATCATTGTAATACCAAATGCCAGGGCACATACTTCTTGTACTCAGTTGTGGGCAAGCTGAATCTTGGCTGTTGATCTTTCTCTGCAGAAGCAGCAGACAGGTTAGGGCCATAATTCTCTATTTATTCTTGAAGAATCATCCTGTTTAGAAGCTGTCAAGAAAAAACTTCAAATCCAAGTTTTCTAATTCATCAGTTCTTAAATATTTTAGCTTTTTGTGTACAGCAGCCTATATTGGCAAAGGAGAAAAAAAAGCCAGCTTGGACATTTAATGAGACTTTTTACCCCTTTTTATAAAAAAAAAAAGAAAAAAATCTGTCTTTATTGTAGAGGTGTGGACTGTGCAGAGAAATTCTCTAGCTCCATCTAAGTGATACAAGGTCACTTGGACTGACATAAAAATACATTCTCTCTTGCCGCTGTGGGAGATGTAATCTATTCATTTTAATGGCCATTGAGCAAGGGCCGCAAGGGCCACCTCAGTATTCCCATGGCTGCTGTTCTGTTCCAATGCATGGCCCGAGGCACGGGTCACACTTCCAAGCAGTGACAAAAATGTTAACATTTTAGGCACGACCAAATGCTGAAAGCTTTAATAACTGTAAAATTCAGTCAATGTTTGTAGGAAAATAGTCATCAATTTCTTTTGTGTGAGCAGACAATAATGACATTGTAAACCACATAACTAGGGTACAGTAATCTTGATGTAATTCCCAACACAGCTGGAAGATTTTCATCTGATTTTGGGGCCTTTGGCTTCACATGCCCTATGCCTCTCCTCCTACTTTGAAAAGGAATAATGATGTTCCCTTTCTCTACCCTTTGACCACTGCAATTATGGGGTTGGAGGCCAGTGGCAAGTTAAGAGTTTCTACAGCACTTAACAGATCCTTGGTATTGCATAAAATATAAGCTACTTTAAATGAGTAGTTTTCATGGAAAATGAGAGAGCAAAACATGTTTTTTGAATATCTAGTAGGAAATACATGAAATTAATTAGAAATGGGGGGGGGTTAAGAAAAAAAAATTGCTAAACTTCATTTCTAATGATAAGTAAGTTTTTATAGAATGTAATTTCTATGAAGCAAGTGTGTTCTCTATGAAATTCTGTAAAAATCTATTTATGATAACAGATGTTGTGTTTTAAACCTCATAAAACACATCACCTGCATTTGCTGTATTAACTGAGTTTTTCTTTTCCATTTACATTGCAATCTTTAAGAAAACACTTTATCGTCATGTTGTCATGACAACAGAACATGCTCTTAGGCTGAAATTCTGACATTTCTCCCAATGTTCATGATACACCCTCTGCTCACTCTTCCCTTCTTGGCCAGTTCCGACGGTGTCTGCAAGTAAATGTAAATCTAAAACAGAGATGGATATGGGGGCCAGAAAAGACTGACTGCAATATTTTTCTTTTTCAGTGCTTGTGAGTCTGTGTAAGCAGGTAATAATTTTAAAGTTTGGGGATACTATTGTACCAACATCTGTAACATAATTCAAAGATGCACAAGTACAAGGGCATTTTCTATATCACCAAAACACATCTAAATTGTGATGGAACTCACATTCAAGTGGTCTTGGGTTTGTTCCAAATTATGTTAGGGGGTGAAAAAAAAAGCCTGTCATGAACTTGAAAACATACAGGAGACACAGAACAGGCTGTAAAACTACGTAAACCCTATTTTGTCTTATTATCCTCTGGAGATGTTCACAAAATTGAATACATGAATATGCGAGCCCTACAGACCTCAGGGTATTTAAATGCAATCCACATATTTCCCCCCTCCCCAAAGAGAACAGGTGATGTTGAATTCTAATTGTAACGCTTTCTACTGAATTATTAGAACAGGTGATGTTGAATTCTAATTGTAACGCTTTCTACTGAATTATTTTATGTCCACAGTAAGTGGAGCCCATAGAAAGTGAGACGTGAATTCACCGTAAACAGAAACATTTATGAAAATATCTATTTCATGAAGCTTCACTGATTCACCCAGAAGAGTAAGACCTGAACATGATCTGTTATCCTAAGATTTCAGACATTACTTTCCTATAATAATGAAAACTATTGTACCAATTTGCCTTTGCCTTGCTTTACTAAATAACATTAACTAATCACTTACATTTGCTAAGGATACACACATAGTTAAGTAGCACACTTTAAAGTTTCTTAAACCTGTATTGATACTTGCGTATTCTTAATATTTGAAAAGGTATTTTTAGGTAAAGTGGATTCCCTTTCCAATAGACATTGGAAAATACTGGGAGAAAAGTGAAAAAAAATCAAAAGATTTACAGGATAAGACTAGTGAGGCCATGTGGGAATTAGTGCTGATACTGGAAATATGCTTTATTTTTTCAAGCTTTGAGAATATAGTTGAACTTTGTAGACTGGATATAGTTCTGCATGAGTTAGGCAGAGCAGATTGTCTCACATCTGCTTCCTGTAGAGTCTTTTATCTTCTCAAACATCTGGTACCAGCAACTGATAGGATACTGGATGGTGATTTACTGTGAATATGGTCCACCTTGGCAACTCCTTGTTTCTCTGCAGAATATGGTAAATAGAAGTGTCAACAGAAATGGTACAAGCATGAAATAATTGTTGTGGCTTGGGGAAAAGCTGAAGTAGCAACATAGAAAAGTAAACAGTGGACTAATGCAATCCATGTACAATATTCTCTAATTCAGCAGCTTGTGAAGTGGTGTTTTTGTATGCAGAACATAGACAAGGTTAGAACTTCCATGCTAAACTTAAACATTGAAGTATCACTTAAAATCTGAACAGGAGATCTAAAATAACAATAATGAGTGACAATAACAAAAACAGTGCATTTTATCTGCTCTCTTTTAGTCCTCCATAAAAATATAACTATGGGAGAAAATGGAGGGATAACTTTGAATAACACTTCAGCTACATGAAAAATTCAGAGACCTGAAATTTGTGCCCTAGTCCTGAATGAAATCTGCGATATCTAATGAAAATGAGATCATTCGAGCAGCTTCACAGCGAGCGACTTGTGAAGCTGGCTTTTGTGGATTTGGAGCTGTGCTTATAATCAAATGCAGCATGTTCAGTACCTCCTCTGTTGTAGATGAGATTTGACCTCTAAGTTTGATTCATATTAGACAGTGATTATTCTCTACTTTTCACCAGAGAAAACTTCAGATTAAAATTTTATTAAACAGGATGTAGGTCTCTGAAAACCTTCAATCCCAACTAATTGGCTTTTTTGGATAGGAAAAGCTTAATTAAAAAATCCCCAACCACATACTGTTATAAGCCCTTTTACTTCATATGTGAGTCTTTCTGCCTCTGCATAAAACTTTCCATGTTAACGCCACATCAGAATGAAGACTGGGGGGTGTGTGTGTGTATAAAAGTAAAGATAGATTAGCTAAACTAATGAGTGTAGATGATCTTAATTAAAATTAATAGTGAATTTAGAAATGAGAAAATCATTATGGCATCAAGTAAAATGGTAAGATGAAGAAAGCAACTATACTGGATTATAATGCTTCTGTGGGAAGCTGCCAGAACACCACTTGCCTTTGGCTTGCTAGAAGGAATAATCAAAGCAATCACCTAGCCCACCTCTGATGTCAAGCATAGAAGAGTTTGGCCACTTAAGAATTGCTGTTAGTGACAGTGGATGGAGGCCCAGTGTTCTACAATCGCCTCTACCTTCTTGTTTAGGCAATGCAATACCGGAGTAAGGGCTCCCACCTTGCAGCAACTTCGGTTGACATTATTATTTTAGGTCTAAATCTAATCCTTGTGGTACAGTCAGTAATCCCAACACAAAATGTAAATTAAGTTTTCTCCTTAATCTCTTCTGCAATAAAACTAAAGGAATCTGTAGGAAATCAGCTTGGGAAACATCCCCAGTGTGCTGCACTCTGATGGCAAGCTTTGGACTACTGTCTTAGTGTACCCGTATTTCCATTTCAGTGAGGACAACGTTCAGACCTCCTGTGTTTCTTCAGTCCTTAGCTGATAACTTACCAACGGTGTGCCAATAAAGAACACTTCTCTAAAAGCAAGTCTTATCTTCCTTTTTCTCCAGTTCTGGTCATTAGTCTGGTTACAACAGGTCATTCCTTTAAAGCATCGTGAGCGACAAGCATTTAGCCGAGGCGCTTGCGTCAAGATTCAAACAGTTAAAAGTCACTGTCAATCACCAAAAGGAGAGTCTTGCTCTTTCTGCTTATCTTTCTTTACAACTGATTTCTTCAGGACAGTAATTCTGTCCCTGTAGTTTGTTCCACCACATTTTTCCTAAATAAGGAAGTTCATGCATATGACTGTGTGAAGCATGTAAAAAGCTTCCACAAGGCATTTTAAGAGAGCAGAGTTATTTCAGATTCTCTCTGTTCTGGTTTCTGGTTCAGAGAATCCTCCTTGATAATTTGTAAATGACATCAAAATTCTTCAGAAAGCTGAGGCATGTCAGGCTAACTGGCCCTTCTATCCCCCAGCTTGTACATAGCCTGGGAATCCACGAATTCTCTGAAAACTTTTCTTGTAATCTTCCTTCTCTAAACTCGAAGAGTTTTATATTTTTTTTTTAAGGTTTATTTCCCTATTCATTGAAGTTCTTTAAAAACAGGGCTGTATAGAATTTCCTGGAAGAAAAAGGAATGAAAAGCTTCTAATTCTCTTTCTGATTTGTTCAACTGGAGGCAATTTATGTGGGCTGTTTCAGCCCCTCTATTCGTGATAGTTAAGAATAACCTTAATGGTATTTCTAGTGGGCAAACTTGCTCTCATGCTCACCTTCTCTGTCAGTCAGCTCATTTATTTTAATTTTCATCTTTCGAATGAAACCAAGGCCTGAATTAAGTGAGCCAGTATATCTAACACCTTATTAGCATACAGTACGCGGCAGCTCCAGATCTTCTTTCTTTGGAGAAAATAAAGTAGTAGCACTATGTGGACTGTGTCTGTCCCTTCCAGGAATTATATCTAGGGAGTTGAAACTGGTGATCTGATATTGCTCAAAAGCTGAAAATTAAGCTACAGAGAAAGGGAATTCCTTTTGCATTGCGCTGACTGGAAGTGGAGGATCAGCCCCAGCTCCTTTAAAATGATTGCCTAAGATAACATCAGATAAACAGCTGTGCTTCACCACAGGCATCACAAAAGTCATTAATTTTATGCTAGGGCTTTTTTTTTCATTTTAATTTGATACTTAATTTCATTATCCAGTAGTTTAGAATGGCACTTTATTACATTTTAGTTAGTGGCTAGCTGTAGGTGCCTGGCTCCATTTCAGCTTGTTTAAGGGGCCTTTGCAAACTTGATAAGATCTTCATACACACATCACCACAAAGCTGGGCCTTATCTCAGTTCTTTTAAGACTTCAGAGTGGTGTAAATGTCCTGATTACAAAATTTATTCCTCATTGAAAAAAGGGAATGATGATAATCTCCTGCTGGGCTATAGCATTCTTAATCAGGGAACAACGTGGGAGTCACTCTGTAGATTCCAAAATCCCACATTTTCAGGTATTAATACTATGGCCAAGTGTATCAAATAAGGGGAGTGAGAAGAAAACCCTCAATCACTCCAGCCCCATTTAGAGAAGCAAGTATCAAAATCTGACATCAGAAGCAGTTTTCTGTGGTGTTCTGCTGGGGCCGGTTATTATCATCTGTGCTGGTGTGAGACTGGCTGGGCTTCAGGAAGGCAGCAGGGAAGCCGCCTGTGGCTTCTGCAGACCTGCTATGGCCCCGCGTACAAGGACAGGGGCACTGCAACGCGTCTCTTGTTTCTGCAGTTATCAAAGGCTTGGAAAAACCTAGTCTAATGCAATGAAGAAGTAATACCTCTGCAGCAGTGTTTAGCAGCGTATGAATCAATACCCAAATCAAACTCAAGCTCTGAAGCCTTTGAAGTTTGCCCACAGCAATTTTTTGTTGAGTTCTCTACTACTTGTAGATAAAAGGTAATACTGACTAACAGAAAAGTGTTGAAATTTAAATTGCTTGTACACCCACAGAAATGCAGTGGTTTTGGAGTTTGAGTGATGCACAAAAAGAAAGATTTCACAGCAGTTTTTCATAAACATTTTAAATGCATAAATTAATGCATATTTTGTGATAAGGAATTAACTTGATATTTTGTGAACCAGGCAGGACACGATAGGAAAATTTGTTTTTTGCTAAGAGGCACATATATCTACATGAGAGCACGAATAAGTATCTGAGAGTAGATTAAAAGAACCTCAAGACAGAAACCTGGCATCTGAATCATGTCAGGATTTTACAAAAACTGATAAATTTTGTCACTCACAACACAATCACTCTCTCTGAGTCTAAAAGAAAATGGAGGCCAACGCAGAAAGCACACAAATATTTGTTACTAGTCTGGCCTAATGAAAAGTTTGAAGATGCTAATTTTCCTTTTCATTCTCTTTGCTGCCGATTGATTTTTTTTTTTTTGGTAATTACAAGCACAATTTTGAAATACCAGAATATTCTGATTTCAGTTCATTGCATTCTAAAAAGCTGGAATACTGTTTGGGATTTGTGTTTTTGCACGTGCTTTTAAACAGAATTTATTTAACTGAAAAGGGAATATTGTCTTTCCAGAAATTAAAATGGGATGAGATTAGAAATCTTGCACCCATACTTCCCCTTCTTTTTCAAGCTCTATTTGAGCCCTTGTGTAAACATAAATTTTCTTTGAACTAACAGATGTGTATGATGCATGGTGAGCAAATCAGCAAAATAACATGATTGCTATTTAATCAAAGCATATGGGTGTGAAGCTGCCATCGCATTGTTAGCAAGTAGTGCTGTGTATCTTGTAAAATTGAGGACAGTTGCAGCAACTGCTAGAGCTTTTGTGTATCAGATCCATCAGTGATTCTATACTCCACCTATTGAAAATAAATATTTATGACCAAGACCAGACAAGATCCCAAATTATCTGTACTAGATCATAATGATGAGTGAATTTGGTGCCGGAACACACTTTTGCCTTTGAAGCCAACATAGTGTGATGGCTAAAGCGGTTCTCCCTGCGGCTCACTGGTGAACAGACTTCCAATGAATGTGTGGTTCCTTCTTATGAACCACATCTTAGCTTCTGTTAGTACATCTTTCACAGACCCATAAGTGAGTGAAAATTCAGACAGTTCTTCCTAATGCTGTGGATTTCCAGTTGTGAAGGGCCTGGGAGGCACGTACCAATCTTGTTTTGCTGTACTCAGATATATGGGCTGTCCTGCATTCACAGCTTCTGTCTCAGTGCATCCTGGTCTCCATGTGAAGCTTCTATTTGCAATACAATTCTCAAAGTTATTGATGAGGTTGGAGTTATCATACTTTCCCACACAGCTTCTGCTTTGTTACTTTTTGTCATTTTGTTTGAATTAGTTTCAGTCATCATAACGATACTTCATGGGTGTGGTATAGAAATCAGCGATATTGCTCTGAAAATATTCTCATCATCATCATTAGCAATACTTGGTAAGTTAGATGGGTGAAGTTGAACTGGGTTACTGCTTATTTTCAGCAATGACTTTTTTAAAAGCACATGGAGTCCCTTTCCATGAATGTCACTGTGCAGAACAGGAATCCGGTGAGGTAATCTCTGGTTTTCTCATCTGTATTTTCTATGCCGCGGCTACTAATAAGATTTAATGTTATCCTGTGCAACTTTCTCCTCAAAGAAGTGGCTAGATCATGGATGTTTTCAACTGACTGACTAGCTGGCAAAACAAGTTGTTGGTAATGTGCTCCATCTGCTTTATGTTCTCCAGGATCCAGTAGCAGTTGGTAGCTAGACTACCAAGGCAGCACTCCAGATTTGCATTGTGTCTAGTGTGTAGGCACTAAAGGAAAGAAACGGAGGAAGGAGTGTTAGATTTCCTCTCAGTCTCTGTACAAGCAAGTAGGGCACCTTAAAAGAACATTAGGATTTGACTTGTGTGTGACTGAAAATATATCAGAGACATTTTTCCAGGTAATTATTCAAGTACACCTTTATTGTGTGTCTCCAGTATCGAAACCATAAATAAATCTCATGCAGTCTAGCTTTTTAACAAAATAATCTGAACAGTGAATGAAAATGCATTTCAGTCATTCTCACAGCAACGTCTCCGTGCTTTATGGAGACACAAATGCATTTAGGTTACCTGAACAATGCTGGATGTGAGCATGGTTTTAGACCAGACATGTAGGCAGGAATTGTAACTTGAACAATCTAATCTAGAAAATTCCCTAGTTTAGGAATACATTGCTTTTCATTTTAGATCTTGTTTCTCTGCTGCAATTCACTAACATCATAATTTCTTCATTTTGCAAACACAGTGTATGCTTTTCTTTAATTTTTAATTCAGTGGTCATATAGTATAATTGCAAAGCCTGGAGACTGAAATCTTGATACGCACAGGCATTGTGTTAACAGCAGCTGCAGCAGCAAAACAAATGTCTTCAAGCTCCAACCGTGGCGGTGTAAAAGCCGGGAAAAAGTAGGTTTTCAGGTCTTTTGCTGGGCCTTCTAACTAGAGGATTGGCATGGTGGGGACATTTCCTAGCTAGATATCAACTCTTGGAAATGAACTGAAACTGTGAAGTCATTTTACATAAACTGCTATTAGGAAGACCTTCGCATTGCCCTTAGCTTGGACAAAATTTGAACTGATCTCTCCTCCAAATGCAAAAGGCTCCATGCTTTATTGCCACTCTTCTGAGTCAACTGGGTATTAAAATACTAAACTCCCGACTGTTTCCATAGTGACTGTTCTTATTTAATATTTTCCTTTGCCTGTCCTTTATCTGCCTTTAGAGTTACTATTACTATATCATTTATTTTCTTCCAGCAATTGCACTATGTAACTGATGGTTAAAATAGAAAACTCTTGAGACCAATTCTGCCCTGAGTACACGCCAATGGCTGCTTTAATGTTACTAGAAATCACATTTGTGGAGAAGCTTCATCAGTTTGTAATTTACCCCCTTCATGCTAGAAATCAGAACCTAGGTTATCAGCATTGTAAACATACCCTTCTGCTAACCTTAGTCCTGTCCAGGCCTTGGAGCTCCTTGCGTTAAGGCCTTACAATTTCCCTGAGGCTTGACTTTATTATTAGCAAAACGGGTCCTAAACCCATGTAAAATTAAAACTATACTTTCTGTGGCTGTTTGTACAGTTGCTGCCCAGAGAACGTTCAGCATACACACTGTCAGCTTTGCTGACCCAGGGTCTGGGGAGAAGCTCCCAGTGTTAGCAAAACCTAATTATGTTTTGCAGAAGATTCACTCATGCTTGGTTGGTGCAGTCAGGAAAGCACCACCGATTTGATTAAATTAATTATACAACTAATTTCCATAGCCTGTCTTTAGTAATGGGTTCAGTATACAATATAAAGCACTGCCATTAGAACAGATAAGAATCTTGACATTACACTATAAATTGTTAAAAAGGGCGGTTCCCTTTGTTTGGAACAAAAGTCTCTTAAAAGGAGACTTAGAACAAGACCCCAGAAAAGTGTGAGGCTTCAGAGAACAACTGAGGAGTCTTTTCCTCACTGTACAATGTCAATACAGCCTGAGCCATAAGTTGTCCTTAGGAAGTAGCACCTTTCAGACTGGAGCCAAATGCTTGCTCAGAACTTTCCTCCTCTTTAGTACTGAAAAGAATTGATTTGCTCAAATTAGGAAGTCTGGAGCAGAAGTTCACAATCAAACTAAAAGCAAAAAACAATGAGAAAATCTAAACTCTTAAATTAAGGTACAGTCCTTGGGGTTTAAGTATAAATAGTTTACTATTTTTAGGCTGTCCAGGACTTGAATTCAGCTTGAATTCTGTAGGAGAAATGTGCTACCTTTGAGGTACAGCTCAGCCACAATGAAAGAAGAGGTGAAAATCTATCCTTCTAAGCCTAGCAGGCACATAGGTGACCACAGAAAACAGGTCTGTCACATTGATCCCTTAGCCAAATCTAACCTTAGCAGACTGACCTAAAACAAACATCTCCTGCCATCATTATTAGTGCCATATCCCTAGTAGTATGCCCATAGTAGTCTTGGGTAGCAAGTCCTGTGACTTTAATAAAGAGAAGGAAGGAGGGATGAGAATTCCAGTGCAAGGACAAATTTCTAAGCATAAATAACCCCAGCAAATAAAGGTTTTGACTAAGGCATCCTATCTATAGCACAGCAGTACCAGAAGCTCCCGTTCCCTCCTCATGGACTTTTGCTTGACAGATACGTGTGTACTGCCCTTTGTGAATATACACTTCTCCCTCTCAATCTGTTCCATCAGCCCTCTCTGTCCTACGTACCCATTTGTATGAGGTGTGAATTGATATATTTTTAACTTTGCATCTGTGTGGGTGCATGTGACTGGCAGGCTGCCAGCGTCTGTTGTTTCTGAACTCTTGTCTTCAATCATTTTAGAAGTAAGCTTTGTTAGGGAGATGCTAAGCAGGGATGAAAAAGGATTTCAGCTTACCTGCTACGTGTGGCAGTAACTGATCACTTAAAAGGAAACCATAGAGATAAAGTTCAGCGCAGAGTGGAATAGAGCAGAAAAATTCAATTTGTTCTTCTAAATCTCAATTGTGAAACCCTTCAAATAGACTTTTATGTATTCAAAAGCTAAAAACTACAGCCAAATTTTCTACATGGTCAGGTGATATCCTGGCATCCCTCTTCTCTGGCTCCCTTTCTATCTCCTAGAAAGACTGTGAAACCAAAGCAGCTAAACTGTGTGATTCAAATGACAGCTCTACTAGAAGAGTAAGTTATATTTAAGTCATATTGTACCCTTTTGGTGTAGTTATTTAGCTCAGGCAGGGATAATTATTACTTAATCCCCTAAACTTACTAATAAAGGTGTTCTGTGTCCCTTTGTGAAGCAGGATTCTGGTGTCCAATGTGAACATCAGCGTTGTTTACAGATTATAGTGTGAGAACAGTCAATTTACAAGTCCCTGAAAGATGTATCTTCTTCCGAGGTGCGTTTGTTATCCAGCGGGGGTATGATATGAAACAAACAGAAAACCAAGGGAAAGATATTGTGGTTATCAATGGTTACATCTACCATGTAGGTAGAAAGGAAAGTGTTCTCCCGTTGCTGAAGATATAAGTAAATTGAAACACACTCTAATGTGAAAAGGGTACTCAACGCAAAGCCCTGCCTCGCAAACCTGTCTTCCCACAAAGACACTTTATTATAATAGTTGAAAACATCCCTTCCGGCAGACTTGCTGTAGCATCTGTGGCCCAGCTTAGAGAATACTACAGCTTCCTCTGTTTATATATGTTTTCATGAGCTTTTAATGGTCGCTGTTAATGCAGTTGCCTAAGAATATAGTGAACATGGATGGCGGAAGGCAGCTCAGACGTTACTGAGGCTGCAACTCAGATTCTGTTGGTCATCTTCAGTGACATCTCTTTGTCCCTGTTCCTGCATCTGGAATGACAATAATATCTTGCTTTTTCATACAGCAGGAATCTTAAAGCACTTTAGAGACAATAATCAGGCATTTCACCTGTTCAACCACGCAGAAAATCCAGTAGGCACAGAATGGTCACTTTTTCTTCATTGAAACCAAAACACAGAGGTGTTGGAATGGTTAATAGTGTCTGTACAACATTCTGAAGCTGTACTATGCTAATTTTTCACACCTGTGTATACTTTCTTTATATTATTTCACTTCAGATGCTTAATTGTGTCCTATTTTTGTCTGGTTTAAAGCAGCTCTGGAACCTGTTTTGTATTATTCTCTATATGGAGAGAAATTTTACAGCTCTTGTCTTTTTTTTTCTATGCTAAGCTTTTTATGCGAAGCATATTTCTAGGCCATGCTCTAATGCTCTTCTTTATCTTCAGGGTATTAGTTGTATTTCTCATGAAACTGATAGAAGTAAAGTTTCTCTTCCTTTTAAACCATGGAATAGTGTATGGAATGGAATGTTTGGTTTTGCAGATCTTATATCTCTTCAATGTGTTGCCTTCTGCAGTCAGGCCTGTGTTTAAAAATCAAGGCCACTGTCAATCGTGATACAGCTTTTCTTGCTTTTAATATTGGAGACATTTTGTTTGTTTCATAGTAAAACGTGAGGTTTGCTGTTTGGCTCAGATCCTTTTCTCTATGTGATACAAGTAATGAAATATGATCAACCTGAGGAAGATTTTGGGTGTTTTTCTAAAATAGTAAAACCAACCTTAATAATTAGACTGGGAAAACAATAGAGAATTTATTTTGCTAAGTTGCTGTAATAGAATGCCAATATAGAAGTTGAAGGCTGTTTCTCATGCTGAGCTCCACAGGTAGCCATTAGACTAACCCAGTAAGAGAGCTGAAATAATTTAATTGACTTCAGATGAGGGTGAATGTTATTTGTCTCTTTTGAGAACAAAAGATTTAGCATAGCAGTGTTTTTCGTGTTGAATCATCAGTAGGTAGCGCCCAATTTATTACACTGAGAATGTGAAGTCTTTGAGCGCAGATTATTTGTCCTCTCTGACCACTGCCTGTCTTAGCATCAATAAGGAGTCAGTGCCTCATTACAGCTCTTCTAAACATGCTCTGAAGTTGGGAAAGTTTAAGAAAGGTGGAGAGGCTGGTTGGTAAGGCAGTTAAGAAAATGAGCTTGTTAATAACCTGTTGAAATTGAAGCAAGATGAATGTAGAATTTTATGCTCTATATAATATATCCAAGCATATTATTTCACTTCTATGCCCTTTTAATTAAGGCATTTAGAAGAATAATGCAATAGAAAAAAAGGTGTCTTGGGGAAGTCTGAGGTGAGGGAAGTGACCTGCGCATCCACCACATTCGCTCTTACTGGGAACAGTTCTTGTACATCACTGGCCACCCTGCTGCATTGGAGATTTTCCCCCACTGTATGGTCTGTCCTGTCCTGCATCGTGTCCATGTGCTCTCACACAAAACATAATTTGCTGTGAGCGCTGCTGGCTATGAGAACTCTAATGCAGCACAACTGACTTTATGGGGAAAAATTAAAAAAAAAAGGTGACCTGAGGTAAGTTCCATTAAGCTCATGGACCTTGAAAGACAAATATAATAGATTAGTGTAGTACAAAACAACATGACAAAACCTGAACATTTTTTCAGGTCATTGAAGGTTTACATGTTACTCGTTGGATTGGTTACTGGGATGGCAGAAAGTAGGTTGAAAAATATAGAGAAAATAAAGGGTCAAAGGGAGAGGCATTCAGCTTTGTCCTTGTAAACTAGCAAGCAGCTGGTCCTCCTGCCATCTGTCGCTTTTCACTTCAGAAACCCATGCTAATATAGATGTTTCAGGAAAGTCTTTTTACCTTTGAAGAACTATATTTCCCCTTAAAAGAATGCTAAATTCTTGGTGGAAATACAGGTAGCAAATTCTTGTGTTAACTTTACCAGTACATTGTTTCCTTCATTGACAGAGCCTAGTTTTATGAAACATTTAACAATGAACAGATAAATCTAAGATAAAAAGAAATTCCCTAGTATTTCTTCTGCTTAGCCTAATTTAGACTAGTTCAGAAGACATTCTTTAATCATCTGATATCATAACACAGAAATGTGTTTAGCCTTACAAAAAAAATCCCTCTGAGATGAATCATTGAAATAATTGATCTATTTAAGTTCTGCTTGAGACACATTTCAAGGGCATAAGTTATTTCTACATGTCATTAAAAAGATTTGGTGCATTGCTACAATTAATTATTTGGGTAACATTAAAGTGCGATGACATTTTTGGCCTCTTGACTCATTGGTATGTGGGTTTTCTTAATGTGGTGTTTAATTCTGTCAGGATTTTGTAGCTATATCTGATAGTTTGAATTCTGAACGTCTGACTGTGGAGGTACCTGAATTTGGGAAGACTATTTGTAACTGAATTTTTTGAGTGGATAAAAAAGAAGTTAAGAGTATACAAAGTACAAACCATATGGCTTAAAAGGTTACGGCTTAGAAGTTCAAACACTTGGTTTTCATAGTGTGTGCTTATACTTATTCAGGCACATTTCTAACTTGCTTTGGAGCCCAGTCGCTCTAAATTGGGGAGCTACATGTTTTACCACTCCTCTCAGTGTCTAAGTTCACCTTAGATGGAGAAGAGATCTGGGCCACATTTGTTTAATCTTTTTGAATACTTCGTCTCAGTGACTTATTGCAGTATCGATTTGACAGGTTAATTGTAAGTGATGTGGAAAAAAGTATTTATTAGCTTTAAACTTTATTGCAAGTCAGCTTCACTTGCTTGTTCCCTTATTCTTTTTCCAGTAAAAGGTAGATAGAAGCCTCATATTCATCTTACTGTTTTCTTCTCTCATGTCCACTTCCCCTGAACTAAATCCTGCACATTTTTATTTCTCCTGTTTTACAGAACAAAATAAATTGAATTCTTGTGAGGGGAAGAAGACCTTGCTCTCATTAGAACGATGGCATTTGAAAGGGCCAGGACTATGTTTCAATGTTGTCAGTCTGCAACTGCAGAAATGCTGAAGTTCTCTGTCTTTCCATGATTATACCTCTGAGGCAAAGGCTGAGTAGGAAGCAGTTATGTTTGTAGAGAAAACAAATGACACTTTGTCCTATCATCCACAGCTTGTGAAATCTCTTTAGTCCAAACTGAGAACAGAATGCTATCCTGAGAGCAAGAAACCCAGTCAGGAAATATTTAAAAATGCTTATAAACCAGCCACACATCTGCCCTTTCTCAGTATTCAAATTACGTTTGGCTTTGCTAAACCGGTAGAGTCACTATCCTTTCTAATTGCTTCACCACAGAGACTGAGCTGTGGCTGTGCAAAGTAGGGGCTGGGGACCAGCATCAGCCTCGTATCCTTAAGCTGAATCCAGCTCTGCCTTCACCAGGGAATGTGGGGTGAAGATGGCCTTTTGTCACCAACAGCGAGTGATGTGCCTGAAGAGCAGCTGCAAAGCTCCAGCGCAACTCAGGAAGGCAAGGCCACGGCTGTAGGGCTGGCGCTCTAAGCCAGGGATCAGATAAACCCAACCTGTTCTTTCTGGAGGACTTCATGGTCTTCCTCTCCTTTGGCACTGGCATTTCCAACACTTTCTTCAGTGCTGAATGTGGACCTACAACTCTACACATCCTAACGCACCCACACTATTGCAGTCCAAATTTCTGCCTCTCTTTCTCTGCCATCAGTATCTGAGAGGCATTTCTTCCACCACCAGGGATGCCTCCAGCTTTGTTCACCCAGCCCTTGCCACATAGACCCTCTCAGGAATGGTTAGTACTTATTTTACTGTAAGTCAGCTGGTAAAAGGCGATGCTGTGTGTTTCATGCTGCTGTGGTAGAAGCTGTATTTGTTACAATTCACTGGAGTTCCTGTCTTGGAGTCTCACAGGTGCAGCACATGTATTATTGTAATTAACAGTGTTGTCTTAAAAAGTAATATATTCATTAGTACTAGTAGAACTCATCCAGTGCTATATGATGTTTTCTGTGTCACTCTCCCTAAAAATGCTTAGGTTTAATAAAATTGCATCCTCCAGCATTAATAAATAAATTTCTTAGATCATACCATATCTTCAGATCAATATTTTTTTTGGCCACAGAATTTCATAAACCCAGCACATACAAAGTAACATATAGATGCGTTTGAATAACTTAGCTGCAGTCTCTCCCTCATAGGCAGACATTGCTGTTCTTTTTCCTCTGCTATGAGGCCAAACCTGGGAGAAATGCTGCAAAAAGGAGGAAGAGAGACAAGACAAAGGAAGGGGACATTATTCAGAGTGCAAGGAAAAGATGGGATGGGAACCTGTTGACTGAGTCTGCCAGGTTCTAGAATTCATGTGAAGGTTGTTTGCTGTGACACAGAGTTGCACGTTGCTTTGTCTTTCTGGGTAATCTTCTGGAAGCTTGGAAATTTCCTTTCATGTGAAATAGCCTTTAATCAGGAAAAATGAGCTTCTGAAGAATAAAATGGTTTTAAAATGTATTTTCCATTCACTCTTAGCCTTGTTTCCCAAACCTTAGCAGTTGTCTGGTTTATATCAGAAAATGTTTCAATTCCCCTATAAAACCCACCAATTTTGAATATACGCTTATGGTTTTATCAATTGTCATTATTTCATTGGTTATTTATGCTGTGTTTAGAAGTCTTGACAAGGCAGGATTTTTTTTTTAAAAAAAATGGGATGCTACTTCTGGGACATGATGGTTTTACTACCATCTACTCTTGTTTCAACAGTGAATTACTCCTCAAAGTCTTAATTCACAACCCTTGCATTTTGTGAAATAGGAAATCCCTGAATCTGCATGTACTTCCTACATTTCTCTGATGTCTCCTGTTGTCTCTACAGACTCCTGTTCTCCTGCTGCAGGTATAGAAAACTTTCCTTCCCAGCCTGAGAACAAACAGCAATAAATACAGTGCAGATCCCATAGGCTCTTTTCTGTTAGGATGAACTAGAAAATATGGACACAAACACATTTTTCCCTTTTTACTTGTAGGTCACCTTTGGGGAAAAACGTCTCTCTCTTGGGTGCATGAAACGCTAGGCTTCTCTAACGTAAGACTCAGCAGCTGTCAAGATTAGCCTGAAGGCCTGGAGGATATGGCCTGACATATGGGCTTCCTGAAGCTCTAGCTGTACCTATTTCACCGTAGCAGCAACAATAAATAAAATGCTGATGGGAAGAGTAAGCACTAATGTTCTGAACTTCACTCCTTTCCGTTTCCAGTAAACAGTCATCATTCAATGAAACTTCATAATGTTTTTCAGCTAAAACAAGCCTTAACTGCGTTTAAATGCAACATGGGGAAAAAAACAGAAATAAAAGGTCCCATCCATGCATGTGAGGAAAGATCTCTGAGCAAGGAGCTTGGTGACATTTTAAGAGCAAAGGAGTTTGACTCCATTACATATAGTGCGTGTCCTGCTCCCAAACCAGTGGAGATCTGGGGGGATCTCTACTGGCGTCTCTTGAACACATGCAGCACTGAGGTTAAAATCCTGACTCCTGCTCTAAGCTGGAGAGAAAAAAATCACCCATTTCAACAAGGTAACATTTCATTTCAATGTTTATTGATTTAGTAGCTGGTGTTTCTTACTGAGGACCCTTGATATGTGACAGATGCAAGTCTGGTATTTATGGCAATGGTCATGGACTTTGTATGAGCACACGAGCACACTGGTAATTTGTAGTTAGCATCAAATGATGATGGGAGGGGAACTTCTTAGCCATCATCTGTAGTGGTACCAATGGTGTGTGGAGAGGGGACAGGAAAAAAATGTCTCTGAAGCTGTTTGTGTGAGAGATCCAGCGCTGGACTCGCGCCAAAGGAAAGGTTATTTTACATTTACCTAAAGTAAAATGCCATCCACTCCCTCCTTACTTTCTTTAAGTTTCTCTGAATGGTTTGAGGTTCTGGGGCTGGACATTTATTTCTTTATTTTTAGAGAAGTAATAAACACAGTGGAAGGGCTAAGGAAAACAAAAGCAAAGTGATGCATTTTATTTTGCATTGAATTAAATGGCTTTGGTTGTTCTTTCCTAGAAAAAAAAATATTGCATATTCCAGGTTATCTTGAAGCCCTTTATTTTTCAAAGAGGCAGAGATGAAACTCCACTGAGCTGATCATGGTCTCCCACAAGTTCAGTTTAACTCCTACCCTCTATTTTTCTTTCTGCTCTTCTCTAAATTCCCCCTCTGGTGTGTTCGTGTGTTGATCTTGTGCTGCCTCTTCCCATTTTGCTTTTGAAGTAAATTTAGAGGGACAGTGAAGACATTAGTAAGGACAAATGCAGAGTGAGGACGCTGACTTAACTCATTTTAACACACAGGCTCAGATCTCCATCATATTGAATGATTTCTAAAGTACTGTAAAATCTAACACTGCTTGTGTACAGATAGCTCAATTTTCATGTGATATAAAAGAAAAATCTGGTTAGTGCTCAAGCAGAACATACTTGGCTTGCAAAAAACCCACCAAGTTTCCTAATCAGAAATCCATCTTGATGGCTCAATTTCATTTCATCCAGCTCGAGAGATGCAATTGTGTCTTTTCCTTGCTTACAAGGCAGTGGAAGGAAACCAATCACCCACAATGATGTGAGCTGCAATTAACAGATCAATAGCAACTTCCCCTTAATAAAAGCCACAGTTCTGTGCTGGGCTGATGTTTTATTCCTTTATTGCAATCATCACAATGGATCTTTCTTTAATCGCCGCATGTACATATCGCTACACACATACTTGTGTAGCAGTAGTTGGTGCAAGTCAGGCCTTTGAAACAGGCAGACGGGCTTCCCGCAGCCGAGCTCGCAGCACACCCTCACCTCCTTGCAGCAGTCTGTGTCTTTCTGTACCAGTGTGTAATTACTCACCATGTTCCACTTCGGTGCCATATGTATATTCATAATGATTTACCCTATGAATAAATAAGTAGAACGAATCTCCTATGACATAAAATGCAAAACGTACATTTTAATCATTAGAATATTTAGATATCTACTTGGTGTATGTTTATGAGAAAGTTATTTATTTCTAATGACTGAGAGGTGCTCTAGCGGAACTAATTGTGATAGATTATTTTCTCGGCTCTAACAATTTAACTGATAAATTTAGCCTGCACTTTTTGATTTGTAAATTGTCCAAAGCACTTGGACTTCTCTAAATATACGTATTATTCATAATTGTTTGCCAAATCACTTCACCAATGGTTTTTGGTTTTTAGGTAATTTGCAATCTGTTTGCAGCTAATATTGCTTATGAATATGAGAACTGTGTAATTTTATTTGGATTAGTCACATGGGTCTTTAACTGGATGAGCAGGTCTCCTGATGTGATCTTCAGCCCTCATGAATTCAAATCTTACTTCCTATTGCTACGTATTAATTCACTTGTGTTTCGTGGCCTCTTCCTTTTCTTGCCAACTAATATATTTATTTATGGAAAATGAACATAAAGTGGACATGAATACACAAAACTTATTCTGGCCTTGATGTTTTGTGAGTGAAAAAAAAAGATAGAGGTAATTAAAAATTAATGATAGGCAAATACTTACGCTCCAGGAATCCTTCACTCCCATTAAAACACACACAGAGTAGATATGGGTCCCTTTCTAAACAAGAGGGGACTCTCCCCGGTGGTCTTGCATTCAGAATTCTCATTTACTTCAAGTGTATGGAAAATAGCTGAAGGTTAAGTGTATAGATAAAAGGTCACCAGTAGCCACAAAGTAACTCATAACTATTACGATTTTTCATTTAACCACTTGAGAAGCATTAAAGTAATGATTTCTCTATTATCCTTTCCTACTAAATGCATTCTTGGCATGATAAGAGCATCAAGCAATAGTCAAATGTATGAATATAACCCAGATAAGAAAACTAGCTGACACCTAGGCCCTGGAAAATGAAAAGCTAACTTTTCCTGTAATGCAATTAATTCTTGAAACAGTTAAGGTTTAATTGAATGGGAAAGCATCATAAGATAACTTTATTCTTGTCATTAGGTCATTTTTACCTTTGTATGAGAGGTGCCATGCTTGATAGAAACCAATTAGAACTGAATATAATTTTGCAAATTATTCATTTAATCTTTACTTCTCGTTTATCAGTCTAGAAAATAAGGTAATTGAAATACATAGTGAATGTGAATCAAGTGAAATAAGTTGTAAGAACATTTGAAATTAGTTTAACTTTCCATCTCTTGTACCAACAGGAAGGATATCCAAAGACATTGACAGATGTCATTATTTGACATTTATACATTTGAAAATCCTATATACTCAGAAATAAATAGAATGTCAAACTTGGGTCTTTGTGCTGATTTTCAGACCTGTATGCCAGACACTTTCCTGGCTTTTGCAGAACATATTGATGGTGGTGTTGCCATGATGACCTGGGGTATAAAAGAAGTTATCACAGATGTCTTTCTGAACATCAGTGGATACCTATTAGAAGTTTAGAATACTGACAAGTGTTGCTTGATACACTGAAGTTAACATTAGTGAGAGTTCGGGACAGTGTTTTTCAGGAGATTTCAAGGATCTTAAAAGGGGATTGGCAGTGCTGCCCAAATCTTAGATGGCCCCTTGCGTTGGTTCAAAAGATTCAGCACAAAGGAAGATAAAACTAGTCAACAACCTGTGCAAAAATAGTAGCAGGCATTTTACAGAAGTGGTGAACTTCCCCCATCTTTTTTAGTGTTTTTCTTCATGTATCTTTTCTTTACGTTGTCTGCTTTGTGGGCTCTGTAGAGGTCATTGTGTTGCTCCTGAGGGTAAATAAATGTTCAGTATGGGAACACCGTCTCCTCTTGAGCAGACACTGGGCACAGACTCCAACAGAATTCAATAGATGGTGGGTTGAGGAAAATAATTTTCAGCTCCTTCAAGAGTGTAAAAAACTTAGAGAAGCTGGCAAGCTGGGGCATCCTATGTCATTCCCAGTGCAGCGTACGTCAGAGCTGCCCTGATCCATGAAGCGAGGTCGTAGAAGGCAGTGCCAGGCCTTCAGCAGGCTCAAGTCTCTCTGCTCACATGACAGCACCTGAAGACTCTGCTTCACAGGGGGTGGGACAGACTCAGCCCTGCTGGGGCAGGTCTGTGGGTGTGAGCTCTCCAGTTCCCGTGTGCGTTGACAGACAAGCTCGGAGTCTGGGGGCAAAAGATGCGCACAAAGGCCATGACAGGCAGCACGTTTTCCAGACAGCAAACTCCAGATTGGTAGGTGCCTGAAGAACCTTCCCATGCCAGGAAATGTTGACCGTGTGTCTGATGTGTGAGAATCCAGGGAATTCCTTCTTTCCTAACAATTAAACTGGGACGACACTGTTAAAACTCGTTGTTAATGCTCAGGCAAGCTCAGCTGAGTCATGCTTGGCTCCAGTTCTCTCTGCTCTTCACTCTGCAGGATCCATCCCATTTTGTCAGTGAGAAACTCAAACCCTTCTCCCTGCCTCAAAAAGCAGTCCCCCAGTCTGCCCAGTTGTTCCTCTCTAGTTCACAGCTAAGTGTTTGCACATTCCTCCTCATGAACAAGTAAGGCTGAAGCCAGCCCAGACAGGCAGGATTTTAATGGTCCATAGACTTCTGACATGATGTATTCCTTGTGATTTCCCGATTGCATTGCTGTGTTAGGTCGATATATCACAGTCAGTTTTCTTTTCAATACTCATTGAAAGCCTCCAGTCTGGGTATTACCATTTCTAAGCAGGAGCTGAGCTCCCATGTCAATAGGGCATTCCGTCCTGCCCCACGCAGTGGGTAAGCACAAGATTGGAGTTGGTGTATTTATTTATGATGCTGTGGTTTTCCACTTAGGAGCAACCTCTAAGAAATATCTTGCTCTTTCTAGGAAACCCCAACCAGTGTTAAATTAATAGCTCTATTTAGATGGCAATGGCACCTGGTGGTTCCTGGAAGCAGAGTTTATGCATTTCTTAACGTATCATGACACCATCAATATATTACCAGAGTGGGGTGGTAATATATCAATAGCCAAACTTCCCTTTGAGCCAGGCAACAATAGGAGCTACAAGCTTGGTTGATTTTGTGTGTCAGGCTGTGTATATCTTTTAAAACACAAAGCCAGAACAGTTTTGGCATTCCAAAAAGCTGTGTTGGTTACAGCAAAGTAGCCAAGTTCTTCAGCTTCTCCAAGTTTTGAAGTGAAATGTGTTGCTTTTGCTTTTTATTATGTGTATTTATTTCCCAAAGTACTTTTTTAAATTTTGGTTTTATATAGAAGAATATCATCATGCATTTTCTGACAAGTCAAATGTTTTCTGTAATACAAAATGTAGAGTCACATCAACAAAGGAAACTCATCTTTCCTCTTATTTGTATTCAGCTCATGTAATTTTATCCTGGAATGGTAAAAATAGTTTTGAGAGATTCACATATAATGTTCATAAGGTCTTAATGAATGTGTGAAGTGATTCCATCACAAATGTGTACTTATAAGTTCTACACAAGGTCAGCCATTGTCAGTATTGATTGGGAACAGAATTAAAATGCCAGAAGTTGTCCAGTTTATCATCAAGCTGCTGAAACCATCTCCTCTCTGATATTTCAAAAGGAGCCTCAGGCATTCACAGTAATTATTCAGAAAAGCAAATCTCAACTACTTTTAAATGCAAAATTCTCTGTCCTAGCCAAATGATTGTTATAGCAAGGGATTACAGCTTTATAGAAGACACTTTGCCCTTCCTTGTGTGTGAATCAAATTTGTTTATATCTGGCCAAGCAGCAAAGACAAAAAAATCAGTCAACAAATTCTAGGGATCAGTCTTCAATGCATAGCAGATGATGCCAATAAATATGAAATAATGCAAGAGTGTTCAGTATTATCTGCTTTTTAGCTGAGAACTGAATATGAACCATCGTGTGAGATAGATCAATACAGTCTGATAAGACCAAAGTGTATTCTATGCTAGCCTTCAAGTTATCACTCTTTTCAAAAAATCAAAATATTCTATCATCTGGAATAGTCTGTAACCTGGTAAGAGAGGTTTTTTCTTTCAAACTCAAACACAGGTTTGAAAGCACATAACCAAATGAGAGAATTAAATGTGGGACTCTCAATTCCTTCATAGTAGACTGAAGCAAGTCTTCTTGCATGTTCTCAGTGTAGTCAAGTTAAAAATAAATAAACAAATGTAGAATGTCATCCATAGCATGCTCCTGCTATGAAATGAGGCAAAGAGGAACGAGCTAACTAGCAGCAGAGCAGTTCTGGAGAGACAGTTAGCAGCTCTTAATCCTGCTCAGCTTTTAAAATGAAGTCTTAACCTACCTGTGTTCAAGGAAGGACTTAGGACAGGGATCTTACTGGAATTGAAATACTAAAGATGCAGTGAGGAACAGGCTCTAGAGAATTAAGACACATGGTCTGTCCTCAGTTGTGGCTGGATTCTCCATTTGTCTACATTTGATGACTCTTGCAGGCTCTTGCAGGTCATATTCTGCCCAAAACAAAGTCGGGTCTCTCTGCGGCCACAGTGCACTGCACAGGGAAGCCGTGCACTGCAGCACCTGAGTACTCTGGGCCAAGGACATCCTGCTGTATAGTTTTCCCTTCCTAATGAGGCCAGATCTTCTACCTGATAGCACTCTACATCACACAAGTGACTAGTTCATTTAGGTTTAAATGGCCCTTCTGCCTGAAGAGAAGTGTTGACTGCTGTCTTCATCTGTCATGGCCATCTGCTCTACTCTTTTTTTCTTCTCAGCATGACTAAAGTAGCTTACATACAAGAACAGATTGCGGGACACACATTAACCTCTTTAGAGACCATAAATGATCCCCAAGGAGTGTAGAGTTTACTCTTTAACTCTGATTCCTCTTTCCTTGCCGCGGTTGCCACATCTGAGTGTTTCAGGCATCTCGCAATAACTGTGTCTCTAATTTCCTCTTTGGGGCACGTTCTGCCTTTAGTTTTTACAGACTTTCTCTTGATGTCAATGAAAGCTGTGTGCAAATATTGAGGGCAACATATGTCCCAGATTCAATACTTTCTTTTTTCTCATGTCTTTTCTCCTGTAGTGGAAAACCATCTTGAATAAAATGTGTGCCATTAAAAAATGATTTCTTGAGCTCTAGCATTGCACTCACTGAATGAACACAGAGAATATTTATCTCATGTGTCTAACAACAGGCACCCTTCCTTTAAACACAAGGTGGATCAGACTGTTAGTCGAATAGGCTTTTAATCTTGATATCAATGATTCCTAAAGGCAGGTTTTGCATAGAAAGGTGCAATGGGAAACATTTCTCCATTTAGTAGTATTTAAAATCTCTAACATATATTTCCATATTAATGCACTTCATATGTCTAAATCATAAGACTGTTGTGCCAGAAGGATGTTACTTTTTAATAATGTCCTTTTCTTTCATAAGCTTATGATGCTAGCAACATGTTGAAACGTTTCAGTTCTTAGGTAAAAGCCATACATTAATGGCCACATATTTCAAGTGCTTGAACCTTACTGTACCTTGTCTGTCTTTATCACCCAGATTACAAAGAATTTTGGTCAAAGTGTTAAAAATAATTCTAAACAGAGCATTTGATGGTTTTGATTTCCACTAACATGATATATCAACATCTAGAGTTGGCCAAAGCTTAGGAAAGTTTGATCTCAACAATACATTTGTGCAACTAAGCAAAACAAAAAAACATGCAAATAATTGTGCTATTGAAAAGAAGGTGGTACTTACTAGAAATCAGATCACCAGAATCACCTCATTTCCTATAAAGACCTAAAATCTTTCCCAAAATTTTCTGACAACACCAAAATATACCCAGATCTGCACCTCCATGCAGAAAGATGGTGGCTTTGTGTTTAGTTACATTAATTTGGCTACATAGTACAAAACAGTGTAAAGTATAGTAATTCAACCAGAACTGAATCAAATTGTGATACCAAGAGAGATACATTCTGGAGAAAAAAAAAAAAAAAAAAAAACAAAAAACAAAAAACCAAAATAAATCCAGGAAAAATAAATCCACAAGAGAGTGTGAGAGAAAACAAGGGGATTCCTTCAAAACTTACCCAGAAGTCCCACACAGCTATAAATACTTCATTGTCTGCATTTTCTTGTACTTTTTTGAGGGAGGAAACCCCCTTGGTTTATATTTGAATTTGGAGCTGGAGTGGCAAGAAATAATTTAGTTAGGAAATACTCTTCCCTAAACTGGTCACACACTGAGTAATCTAACAAACTGAAAGACAAAATGTTTTCTCTACCATTTTATGTCCTGACTCACAGTCATTGCTCCCATTAAATTGTGTCTTCTTACATGAGTAAAGTTATTGCATCCTTAACAGCCAGCCCCAGTGAAACTCCCCATGCTGCCCAGGGTAAATGAAGAGGACTGCATAAGAACCACCGCTAGCATTTTACCATCATTTTCACTTTTGCTATCTAAAGTTCTATTTTTATATCATAGGGGAAGTCTAATATTCTTCAGAATGTGAGAAATATTTTGTTAGATGCCCACAAATCAACATTATACAGAAGCAACCAGGGCCTTCTCTGCCTCTGAAGCGGCTTCCAGATTGAGTGCAGGTTAATGGCCCTATTTAAAGCTGACAAGTTGCATCAGTGTGTGTCTGTTTTAATTGAGGATTTATGTATTCTGCAGATTTTGTGCTGTTTGTTTAGAAATGTAATGCCTCTGCCACTGATAAAACATAGGAATAAATATTCTTCCTTGAAAAACAGTCTTACAGAAATTAATGAAATAAGAATGACAAAGGTGAATGACAGAAAGATGCTAACATAGGCTTGGAGAGCAAATAGCTCTCTTTGCAGAATTAAGACCAGAAAGAATTTGTTGCTGCCTGTGCTGGTTTAGTTTAATTAAAGCACTCAACTTCTTTATATTGTGCCATCCTCAGTTGAAAGATGAGAATAATAGTTGTCCCTCGGTGTGTAACTCAATGTAACTTTTGCTGATCTACCCAGACCACTGGCAGTAGAGTACACCCAGCCCTAGAGCACAGGAGCTGGTCGGGTGAGCACTCAGGGTGTGTTTAGGACAGCTAGTGTTAAGCTTGGTTTATGAAGAGTTTAGAAACCTTGTGATTAAATAGCTGACTGGTTTCCTCTTCCTCCCAAAGGCTCAGAGGCTTTGCCGCCAATACAGGCAGCAGCGATGCCTGCAGTTTCACAGATTAAACCTCTACTTGGAGGGATTTGTCTTCTGTTCTTGCCCTTTCATGTGAGATTCCCCCACAGCCTACCTGACTTGTGGATGCTCTTTTCATTATTCCACCAGTGGCTGTACAGCTCGTTTTGTTCCTGGCTAGAATACTTTAAATATTGTTTAAATATTAATGGAGAAACAAAATATTCTGCATTATATAGTTGAAAAAGCACAGGGGAGCAAAAGCAGATCAGTGAAAAGATCTGTCTCTACCGGTCTCTCTTCCAGCTTCAGAACTGCAGCCCGAAGTACAAGGTACCAATTCCTGGTAGCCACAAGGAAGAAAGAAATGATTGGGGATCTCAGGCAATAAAAGCTTTTTCTCACTGAATTCAGCAAATGCCAGAAGAGGCAGGCTGGCCCTGGGCCACGCTACCCGGCAGCTAATGCTGTGCTGAATTGTGAATCTTCAGGAGGATGAGAAGAAACCTACTGCCCTCCTCTATTGCACAGCAAACAGCAGTTACTGGGATGTTTTGGTAT
Source organism: Neomorphus geoffroyi (assembly GCA_033558235.1). Taxonomy (NCBI): domain Eukaryota; kingdom Metazoa; phylum Chordata; class Aves; order Cuculiformes; family Neomorphidae; genus Neomorphus; species Neomorphus geoffroyi. The sequence goes on along the minus strand of JAUMJM010000045.1, from coordinate 5,435,541 downwards.
GGCCCAAGCACCAGAGAAAGGAGGAAATTTGGAATGTCTGAGGTTCAGGTGAAGGTACCACCCAGGTTATTAGCCTGGCATTGAAATCAAGAGAGCTTCGGTCAGAAATGTGTTAACATCTTTATTGTAAGCACAAAATAATATATCCCCGTGAAGATCTCATCTTGGTCTCTACTATTTGCATATCAGTTTAATCCCTAAAGCATGAGATTTTTACATTCCTTGCAAGGTCTGCTTATGTTAACTATTCTAATGCTTAGCCCTGGATTCTGGTAAATTTGTGAAAATCAATTTGCCTTCATCCCCACTCCATCTGCCAGCCCTAGATCTTCTCTTAGCAGTGTCCAAGACTGTAGAGTTTTCACCAATAGCTGTGCTAACCTATTGGCATCCGTCACAGGATGATTTCTACCTGTAACTGCAGTTTCTACATTCATGGTTATTCATGATTTTTAAATTGCTGTATTACAGCCTTGTAAATAATTTAAGGAGTTCAGATGAAAATACTTTTTCCATCAGCTGTGCCCGATTGAATTAACACATTTGTTAATGTGGTTTTAAATACTTTTTCTGTCCCAGAAATTTATGAATCAATACCTCTGGCGTGCAATTTTGTTTAGCAACACAGGACAACACTTAATTAGTGCCTCGTAATCACATGAAAATCCTGTGAACAGAGCAGCATAATATGTGTCCTGGGTGTTTTGTTGCTCTGATCCTGGCCTGATGAAAAGGAAAGCCTAATAAACGTATTTTACAATTAATATACAAATGTAAAGAAATTGAGCTTGGAACTTATCATCTCCCAGATATAGCTTTTGCAGAAACAATAAATGATAGTTACGTAAGTTTTCTAGGCCATGAAAATACAGCCATCCCTAAGGATGTGTAAGAGTATGTATGTACAAGGTCGGAATTAAAATGTCCTTGCTGAGCCTCTCTTTAGCTCTGTTACGTGCAGCTGTGTCTTCAAAACACTTTGGGCCAGACACTGTATTTTTCCGTTTGTTTTTGAAGAGCCTGTGGGAGCACTGCAAGCTAAATGTTAACCACTCCAGATGATCCTCCTGCTTTTAGAGGAATCTCATGGGATTTTCCTACTATCTCATGACAGTGCTGTTGCCCTATTTATTTACTTATCTGGGGAGATATGCCTTCTGGAAATGGCTGACAGACCTCCCAAGCCAAACTTTAAACAGCTACATTATGTAAACTGCATTAGAGGAACTCTTAAACTCGCATGTTCTCTGTACATAGTGCAGCAGGGTTGACAAAACCCAGTCCAGTATGTGCTGGCTTCAGTGTGATACAACTTAGAGATCATGTCTTGCATAGGCACTGAGTCATTTTTTTTTAATGCAGGATCAAGTCCATTTTCATGGTAGTTACTAGAGAAATCCAGGAAATAAGCGTAACCAGTCTAAAAGGAAATGTATACTCGTATCACCTTAGAGAAAATTTCTGTCTCTCATTTTGGTATTCAGTTTCATTGCAATAGATGATGCAGCACCATCGAGTTACCTCTAGTATTAGTACTGTGGCCCATACTCCTCCTCTGTATGTGTGCAGCTTTTATGGAAACTCATTGGCATGTAGAGGGAAGAAAATAATTTGCAGGAGCAGAAGGTGTGTATTCTGCAACTGCATGGGGGGTGCGTATCTGGGTTTGGTTGCAGTGAGACTGGGTGTATCTGCGCATGGGTGGGAGATACCCTACGGTGTCTTTGCCCAAACCTTCTGGGTCTTCTTTCAGCTGCGTTCTCACAGTTCTGAAGAATCCTGATGCTGCTCTGACAGACCCTGAACAGTCAGACTTTCCAGAGCGCTCTCTTACAAAAACTGGTTAAGAAGTAATTCATAGAATCACAGAATCATAGACGGGTTGGGGTTGGGGCACCTTAAAGATCATCCAGATCCAATCCCCTTGCCATGGGCAGGGACACCTCCCACTGGATCAGGTTTCTCAATGACTCATCCAGCCTGGCCTTGGACACCTCCAGGGATGGGGCATCCACAACTTCTCTGGCCAACCTGTGCCAGGGCCTCACCATCTTCACAGGAAAAAAATTCTTCCTAATATCTAATCCAAGTCTCCCCTCTTTCAGCTTAAAACGTTTACCCTTTGTTCTATCCCTGCACTCCTGATAAAGAGCCCCTCCCCAGCTTTCCTGTAGTCCTCCTTAAAGTACTTGGGGGGTTGCTATTGGGTTTCCCCAAAGCCTTCTTTTCTCTCAGTTTGTCCTTGTATGGGAAGTGCTCCAGCCTTCTGATCATCATCATGGTCTCCTCTGGTCTCACTCTAACAGATCCATGTCCTTCCTGTGCTGAGGACTCCAGAACTGAATACAGTACTCCAGGTGAGGTCTCACGAGAGGAGAGCAGAGGAGGAGGATCACCTCCCTCACCCTGCTGGTCCCACTTCTTTGAATGCAGCCCAGGATACATTTGGTTTTCTGGGCTGCAAGCGCACATTGGTAGCTCATGTTGAGCTTCTCATCCAGCGTCACCCCCTTGTCCTTCTCATCAGGGCTACTATCAATCCATTCTCCACCCAGCCTGTATTTGTTCTTGGGATTGCCCCTACCCAGGTGCAGGACCTTGCACTCAGAGCTTCACACAGGCCCACCTCTCAAACCTGTCAAGGTCATTCTGGATGGCATCCTTTCCCTCCAGAGTGTTGGCTGCACCACACAGCTTGATGTCATCAGCAGACTTGCTGAGTGTGCACTCTTTCCCACTGTTCCCGTCTGCAACAAAGATGTTAAAAAACACCAGTCCCAGTACTGCCCCCTGTGGAACACTACTCATCACCAGTCTCCACTTAGACATTGAGCTTTTGACCACAACCATCCTGCCAATTCCTTATCCACCGGCAGGTCCATCTGTCAGATCTGTGTTTCTCCAATTTAGAGACAAGAATGTTATGCAGGAGAGCATCAAGTGCTTTGCGCAAGTCTAGGTAGATGATATTGGTTACTCTTCCCTTATCCACCATCGCTGCAGCCCCATTGTAGAAGGTCACCAAATTTCTCAGGCACCATTTGCCTTTAGTGAAGCCATGTTGGCTGTCACAAACCACCTCCATGTGCCTCAGCAGAGCTCCGTTATCTTGCCAGACACAGAGGTGAGACTGACCATCCTGTAGTTACCCAGATCTTCCTTTTTTTCCTTTCTTAAAAATAGAAGTTATGTTTCCCATTTTCCAGCGAGTGGGAACTTCACCAGTCTGCCACAACTTCTAAAATACGATGGATAGTGGCTTAGCAACTTCATTTCGCCAGTTCCCTCGGGACCCAAGGGTACACCTCATCAGGTCCTAAGGACTTGTGCAACTTCAGATTCCTTAGATGGTCTTGAACCTGATCCTCTCCTATAGTGGGCAGTTCTTATATCTCCCAGTCTCTGCCTTTGCCTTCTGCAGCTTGGGTGGTGTGGCTTAAGCCCTTGCCAGTGAAGTACTAATTCAGTGTGGACTACCAAACCTCTCAAAGTTTGTAAAGCAAAATTTAGATCTGCTGATGTAGATGACACTACAGCCTACTGAGAACCACCTGTAAGCCTTCTTGGTTCAGCTAAATTTCAGGAAAAGATTAAGTAGTGGTTCCATTAAGCCATATACATATTCATGCAAGATTTGTTATTTGTATACTCAATATTTTTTTCTGTCGTAAGTATTTAAAAAGCAACACCTTTTGTATGCAAATTTCTGCTTAATAATACTTGCCACCCTTCAAAATTAATGAATTGCAAGCATAATTTTGCTCATGACTTTGAATCACAGAACGAATTAAGATTCAGTCACAAAGATGCCATTTATCTTCGGTTTTGCAGTAGACGATTCTTAATGCTCTGTGCATCAGCATGTAAATACTCTGGCTGGAGATGCAGAGGCTTGTACAAACAAATTAGTGAAAACTTAACCTACAGATAGTTCTTATTTTCCTGTGTTCTCATATACTTTCAGTAACTGCCAAGTGCACTGAGTATTTTCAACAGAGGAGTGTGTGTGTATATATATATAAACTGCATTGACAGAGTATCGTGTTAACACTATGAACAATATGTAAAATTCCTCCTCCTCACGGATACGTAAGGGTTATATAAAGATTTGTCTGACTTAGCTGTACCTAGAAATATCAAGCAAATCATAGCAAACCTAAACCTTACTCTTTCTAATAATAATCAAAATGTGAAAGTTCATGACAAAATTCTCAGTGACTGTGGAAGGCTTTTAATCAAAACTTCCTTTCTTCCGTAACCCCTTCTAGCCCAGCCAGCAGACCCATTTCTATAGAATTAGGTAGAACCTGTTTCTTATTGTCTAATTGCCAGGTAGTGCACCCATCAAATAACCTTTAGGCTTGATGCTAATATAATTGAAGTCAGAGGTGTAGGAGAGAGACTGGGCAAGAAATCCTTGAAGCTGCAGTAGTAATGCATTTGTGCATGCCAGTCAGGTGTAGCAGCTCAGCGTGTTGGTTGAGTGAGCGATCCCTCAACCGAGAGAAATGACGTTTAAAAAATGTAATGAAGTAGATGCATGTTACTGAAAGTTACACGTTCCTAAATGAAACAATGCCAGTATCAAGGGCAGTTTATTTCATACTTGAGGACAGGTTTCAGGCAGATTGTTATTTCAGTTTCATCAGCTTTTAGTCACTGCTTGGATGGTAAAGAGGAAAAAAAAATTAATCAAGCTGCACTACAATTAATCTGTGATATGATATGGCATGAGCAGTTATTACTCATAGTGAAAAGCAATTTACCAATTCATCCAAAAATAGCACAGGAAAAATCTTATCTGTAAAAACGATCATCTTGCGCATTATTTCCATTTATGCATAGCTCACTACGGCTGCTTCTTATTAACTTTGGTGACGGTTAAGCTTTTCCCTGATGTGCATATCTCAGTAGGATTTTCCACCATTTGTGTTTCCAGTCAATATAATGCCATTTCTGAGGAAATGATTCTTGCTTGTGCCCCATTGCATTTTCTTCCTTTTTTAGTTTTAAACATCTGCTTTACAAAACTTTTTGAAATATTTCAGATCTTCTTATGGTTTTGGTGTGCTTTTTCTTTCCAAAATATTTCTGTTTTCAGGAAAGGTGCTTAAGTTAGAACCACGGAGACAAAGATTTTGGAACTTATGTTTTTTTCCTTAACCTGCAGATTTAACAATTTGATTGCATCCTCATTTCTCAGAGCTACTTGCAAGGTGTAGGCAATACTTTGTGATATTTTTCTACAAGCAAGGGCTTTTGTTGCACTACTGTAGTGTTCTTGTCTTCCTGTCACAGTAATAAGCTCCAGTAATCTTTCCTCTCCAGTGTTATTTAAATAGTCGATAGCAGCACTGCTGAGTGTCCCTGGTAACAGACCAGTGCCAACTGTTTGAAGCCAATTCCAAACCTATACTTAAGGGCATGGCTGTGAGCAATTTATTTCCTATTGCAGCTATGGGTCTAGAAAAACATTATAGTAGAGAGTTCATCAGAAGAACACTTCACTTTTGCCATTTTGCTGTTGTGCTTGGCACGTAACTGTCATGGGCATGGTCTGGTTTTCATGCATTTATAAACTGTTCTGCCTTTCAGTCTTGTTCCAGAGCACATGAGGTATGGCGAGAAGGTAGTCGAGTCCTGTGTGTGTCCTGGCCCAGGCAGGATCTACACATACCTTGTCGCTGTAGTTGTTTGCCTTTTTTTTTCATTCATGCTAAGGTCAGAAAGAACTACTCAAGGTTAATGAGCCCATTGTTGTGAAAGACACCAGTCACGATGACTGTTTTCCTGCTTCTTATTATGTACATAAATTGATACTGGAGATGGAGAAGTATTGTAGTGTTGCAGTATTGTTCGGTGTACAAGCAGACACAGATTTCTTGCTGGAGATAATTACCCACTCATGTACAATTCAGAAAAACAAATGGCTCTTTCATTAAGTTTGTGATTCAATACACACATTTTCTTGTGTTTGGCTTTTAAGCTTAGCACACAGAAGATGTATTTTTAAGACAAGTTTAGAGTAAATTGTGGTAATGTGAATTCTGCTGACTTCTCCAGGACTCTGTTCACGTAGTCATATACAGGTAAAAACTTGCACCTCTCAGTGCAGCATACATGCTGAGGCTCAGAAACAAAATACGAGTCGTGGTAGGAAACTATCCTTTTAGATGATGTAGTCGTATAGTGAAATACTGGTTTTCTTCAGCCTTTTTTCTTGCCTATAACCAGTAAATCTGCAATGAATTTTTTATTTAAGTTTCCAAATTACAACTTTATTATTGCCTAGACTACAGAGGTGAAAGCTTTTCTGAAAACATTCTCTATTTTGGTTGATGAGTCTCCCATCCATAGCTCAGGGGAGCATTTTCAGAAAAATCTGCATCTATTTCCGTGTTTAAGCCCTGCTGAGGTACTTTCAGTTTCCTATAAACAGTGTCTGCAGTAGACTAAGTTGTTTGGATTTTTTTATCTTCTGAACTCTTTCTTTAGTAGAGAGCAGAACTATCCTGGGGTCATCTTCAGACTGTCTTTTGTGTGATTCTGAACATTACGTTGGTTAAGTGACTGTTTTCACTGATGCAACAGCATTGCTAGCTCTTTTGTGTATTTATTTATTTATTTATTTAGGCTTTGCCTCATGGGTCACATCATCTGTGGTACCAGCTCTCCATCTCTTAGCTAGAACACGCATCAGTGAATGCATTTAAGCTGGCCCATCGTCGAAGAAACTGATTGATTATGAGTTCCCTCAGCAAGCAGCAACTAATAATAAAAATTACCTTACTGGGTGATTTGAGTTAGTGTAAGCAACTACCTACCGGCTGCAAACAATCAGGGAAAGGAGCATAATGAAAGCTGAAATGGAGAAGATGGTAGTGGTGGTGCTATTGCACTTTCTACCTGCAGCTCACTTTCTTTTGAACTTCAAACACTCTTTGCAAGAAGGAATAACAGAGAGAATGAAAAAGATCATCTGCTCAGACTAGTTGACCGTTGTTTATAATTTTGCTGTTCTCACAGGGTTTTAGCCTCTAATTTTTTTTCAGTTCACTTCTCCCTGGTGCTGATTAATCCAAACCATGCCGCACTCGTTTCCAGTTTGTCAAAGACATGTTCTGACCAGTTTGGTGAACATGTTGTGCAGAAAGACGTTATTACATAGGCTCAGAATTGTCACTTTTCAGCACACCTTCTGAGCTCCTTCATTCATTAGCAAAATAATTTTACCTTTTTATGATCACCTGATAAAATTTTCACTAGGATAGATACAGCTCTGCCATTTCATAATATTCTCAAACCTTTAGTAATCTGCTTTGCTGTCTGCAATAATAGTTTGCTAAGTACAAAGCAGTTTTCACTTGCTTATAATAAAAACATTGAAATGTGATAAAAATAAGGAAACTGACACTAATGAGGGGGATTTTTGCAGCGTTGAGAGAGCTGGGATTGCCACTTGTGATTGATATGTGTAGAGTTTCACACCACACAGTTCTGCTTTCTTCAATCACCACGCCAATTATGATACTAAAATGTTAATGATACAGTCAGCGAGTCATATACAGTTGCTGATTTATCAAGTTAGCAGAGAAAATGCAGGTAATTAAAAAAGAAGACAATTTTGGAATGTTGGTTTGTCACTACCAGTTGAGAACAGAGAATGAAACCACTCAGAGATGTGGAAATAGGTTAATTTTGTAATAGCTACAGATGTTCATTACAATTCGTATCATGAGAATTTTGTTCAAACTGTATTAGTATCACAGTTAAAAGATTGTTATAATAATGTTTTAAGAATTCTATTGTCTGTTCTCTTTTAGTCTTTGTAGCAGTTATGAGTCATCACAGAATTTGGTTCTTCAGTATATTGCCAGTTTCATGATCATGTCAAAATGCATAACAAAAACTTTGCAAGTAGAATCCACTTTTGTGGAAAATTTGAAAGAGATTAAATGATCTGCTGATGATAAATTGTGTTTCTAGGGCTCTTCCTGATGCAGCATTTTCTAATACTAGCTACAAGGTAGATTGTTACAGAATTCCACGCAGAAGATGTGTGAAATATCATTAAGAGTTTATAAAGTGTATAATAAGTCATATCAACCATTAAATGTATGCTTGTTAAAGTATCGTGATGGATAAATTACCACCTTATTCATGGTAACTGAAATCACACATACATCTTCAGTAACAATATTGGTTCTTTTTCTGGGCTGTAAAGGACAAAATTACACAAATAATCAACAGTACACGCTTCTGTTAGGCACAGAGGTGGCGTGTAAAGAGTTGATATATATCACAGATCAACTATCCTGGAGGCATTAAACTACCCATTGGAAAAAAATAGGCCAGTCTTATTCCAGGTTGCCAAATTAATTCCTGATCTAGCTTGACCAAAGTGTGTGTGGTTACATGTCCCAACAGGACAAGTCACACCTGCTCACCAGTACAGTCATGCAGTTGGCAGAAGAAGGTGTCCATTTCCCTACTAAAGCAATGATGATTTGTTTTTACTCTTGTTAAATTGTGTTGACCTCAAAGTGGTGATGTTCAATACATGTAATTCTATTTGCCCCTTGGAGGATGGGCTAATGGAAAACATTTCCATGATAAATACGTTCGGTCCAATTTGCCATTAGCAGATGATGTGGTGACTGTCAGCTTTGCAAATGAAGCATAAAATGATGCCCACTCAGAGCAGCGTGTGAACTCATTTTCCACAGGCTTAGGGGGTTGCTCAAGGTGAGCGAGGATCAGTGTGCTCCTATGGATGTGCATCTTAGTGGTTTCTATTGTTTATCTTGTTTTATATTTTGCAGAGCAAAGAATCTGTTGTTTAAGTTCATAAACCGTAACAGCACTCTATCAAGTTTAAAAGATCATGCAGATTTTTCAGTTCCATAATGAACTAATTTTGTCTTCAGTGAGAAATGGTATGGAGGCGGCCTTAGGAAGCACAGTGTAGCATCTGGATCTGAACTTCTGTAACACTAACTTTTCTTCAGGCTTGCAATGGGGAGTAAATCTAAATCTTTCCTTTAATATTCTCTTCCATGAGGATTCAATTGGGAAAATATTGAGCTCATTTCCTAGACATCTAAGGACACTCAGCATTTCCCACAATAGTGTTCTTCATTCTGGGGACTGGGAAATTTAGCCTCTACTTGAAAATGTCACCAACTCATTCTGTACCATCTACAAACACTGCTTGTTACATTCTGTAGGTGAAGACCCCTGGTTTTGCCAGTGTAAGCTGTACTAATGTCAGTATTTTTAGGAGGCTAGCTCAGTCCACATCAAATGCTATCTTCCTCTCAGTCATTGTAGCGCGTGCTGCTTTGTCATTGAGAGCTTTCTTATACCATTTCTCTATTGCCACTTGGTGACCCTTGCCTGATTTGTAGTAGTAGTAGTCATTTTCCTGTTACTGATTTATTAAATTCCTTTATGTTAAAGATGCTATCTGTGAAATATTTTTTTATCTCCATGTTTAGAAGGTGAAAACATACTAGGAATTGCTGAACAGTAATTGACAGGATATTTTCAGAATTTCATTCACCCTGCTCATCAGTTCCATCACATAAACATTTTCACACTTCCCTGAGCAGTTATGGCCTAAATTAAAGGCAAAAATCCACATTCTGTCACCACTAATAAGAACCACCATCGTTTTCTGGTTGTACCCAAAGACTCAGCTGAAGACTGGAGCCTGGTATAGCCACGCTCCGTACAGATACCCAAGAAGACAGAGACCTTATTTCATCATGCAGATTTTGCTACTGTTGTTCTTACCAGAAAATCAGGAAATTACCTGCAAAGGAGGGTATTTCACAGCACAAATGAAACTGTGGGAGGATCCTCTCTTCTGGCCTTAATTTTTTTTTTAAAAAAGGGCATGAATTTTAGGCCATTACAAACTACTGTGGAGTATAAAGACAAGAGGTGATGTTTTATTCAGTGCTGGCACAGCTTATCAACAGCATGTGTCTGCACTAGCAGGGGGAGCCTGCTGTACTCCATCAAAGGCTGGGACAGTCTATAAAAACAGTTAAGGAATGGGGAGAAGCAGTGGACTCTGCTCCAGTTAGGAGAGGCAGCAGAAGAACACCAGGATGTCATGCTTCCTGCTACGAGAAGTAACTATAGTGATCATAAATTAAGGAGGTGGAATGGGAAGTGATAAAGACTAACTGAACAACTTGGAGACAGTAATTTACAAATTGTTTAACTCTTCGGCATAGCCCAGTGCCAGCAGGGCTGGTTCCAACCTTGAATATCCCTTCCTGAAGACTGCCTTGCTCTGCTGTAGTTTTGGATGAGGAGAAAGTGACGGGCAAATAGTATTGGGAAGCTGAGCCTGTATAAAAATGGACAAAGAAGAGATACCTTGTGCAGGATACTGCTGGTTGTTTCTGGATAGCCCTCTCTGCACTCGAGCCATGGACTGAGACCAAAGATTCATTTCACATAGGTCAGCTGTGAGCCAGCAGATAGAGGTGACCTTCAGGTACTCTCAATTTGGTTTGTCCCTGTGGGCTGGAACTGAACAGCCTCGCATCGTGCTGCCAGTTCTCTGACTCACACAGCTCTCTGTTGGCCTTTTTTTTTTGTTTTCAAGACCTTGTGCTTTGATTCTAGAAAATCTCTGCAGTGGTGTCTGGAAACAAAAAAATCGGCTTCAAGCCCAATTTCTGTTTTTAAATATATGTATTCAGCAAAGTTCAGAAGGGAACTGCTTCCATAATCTGCACCTTCCAGCCGACAAAGAGGCCTCCAAGGAAAAACTGAATCTCAAACAGTAGGCAATGATGCTGAGAAAGAAACACAGTCACAGGATGTCATCATATAGATTTACAGGTACCCCAAAAGGTTCACTCTCCCATGGTACTCCAGAGCTTCTCTTTAAAGTTACCCTGCCTAACTTGATTATGACCACCCAGAAGAAAACCAGGCAAACAGCAGCTGCCCTCTGTGGAGAGAGAAATCTCCTTTTCAGATGTGTTGGGATTTCTTGCCAGGAATGACCTACATGAAATAAATATTTCTCTGATTCTATGGAGGAATACAAAAGACTTGTCACTCAGATCCAGCGATGGGGTACTTATGCTAACTTCCATGGCCTCCTGTGAAATGCCATAGAGCTTAGAGTCTTGCTCCCAAAGGATCTCTGTTCCCAAGTGTCAGCATTTATTTTTTAGAATCACTTCTGTTTTGCCAGGTGACGTTTCAGGTCCTTTAATTTCCTCCCCTTGTCTTCACAATGTTTTCATGGCCACCTACAGATACATTCATCCAGACATTACCTTTTCAGTACAGCAATCTATCAGCCTCATAGAGAATATTTTGATGTATTTGGCCCCCCACAGTTGTACAAAATTCCCTAGCAAATCTCTACTTTTTTAGAAGAAGTTATAATTGTGCTATGTCTCTTTTTTTCTCTTTCAAAGCTGAGTGGGATTTACAATAATGCAAGTAGAGCATCAAAGGAAATAAAACCTATTTGTCAGTTTCTAGCTAGCAAAAGAGAAGCACCCGCCCACCTTATCCATGTGGGTGTTCTTGGTCTGTTCTAACAAGGTGCATGCTTTAAAATAAGATTGGGACAATAAAGGTTGGGAATCATTTAGCTGAAATCACCAGCATGCATTCACTTGGGAGATTAAAACTCCAGAAAATTTCAGGTTGACATTTAGAATGGAGTGAAATTGTTTAAACTACATTTAACAGTAACTTTTTCTTAGCCCTCGTCTCTTCATGTTCCTAGAGTGAAGCCAATGGGCAATTCACTTGGCAGTCTGCGCTACGTCTGGCTGAGATGATGCCAGTCTAAATCCACACTATATGCTGCGTGTATATGATGGTGATTCAGTGGGCTGCATTAAGGCACCTAACAGAAACTTTGCAGAGGTGAGGCTGTTTAAACTTTTAAAATCACAGCTGGAAGGAAGGCATTTTTGCAGTACCCTGTGCTCACTACTGGAAACCCACTTCAGGTGCCTGCCTGCCTGCCTGCCTGCTCAGTTTAACCCCTAGCTTGACATAATGGTGCTGCTCTGAAAACTGCACGCTTACGCAGTGCTTGGTATAAGGTTTGGCTGAGGCTCAGGCAGCAAGTATTCAACCATTACAAGAACTACAGATCATCTTTCAGGTTTTCCAATTAGATGTATCAAATAAGGTGCTGATTTCAGCATGGGGTTGCAAAGAAGTGGTAAATGTTAAGAACTTGTTTTCTACAATTCCACAGTATTTCATGCAGTAGCAGGAACTTGCCCAGCTCTAACTATATTTTGTTTCTTTTCCTGTTTCATGCTTATGACCAGACTTTATTGTTTAAAAGTGACATATGCTACTTGGAAAGTGGTAGTATAAGGTTCCATTTCTCATCTCATCAATAGGTTTCAATCTCCATCTTGAACCATGTCTTCTATGGATGAAAGGTACTTGCCTAATTTCCTAACACAAGGGTTCTTATTTTTAGGGGTTGTGTCAATATTTTGTACTCTGGGTTTGATTAAGGCACTTATTTTGGAAAATTATGTTTTTCATTGTAAAAGCTCTTCATAGACCATAGAAAATATGAAAATAAATCTGGAAGGTACCTCTGGGGATTATTTATTCCAACCTCCTCTTCAAAGCAGGGTTAATTTTAAAGTTCGATCAGGTTACTCAGGGCTTGTCTATTCCAGTTTTGAAAATTTTCAAGGATGGAGATATGTGATATTATGGTTTTTCTTTCCTTCCTTCCTTGCTATTCCTGTAAAGATAGACAATCATCAAATAGACTCATTTAGGCAAAGCAAGCTGTAAGAAATGCTGATTCTTACGTAGAGTTACAGAAGGTTATAGAAACTCACTTCACCAGTGAAACAACAAATTTGATTCAGTTGTTACAGATTTTTTTGTTTTTAACACATGGAAACTTTGTGTCTCATTTCTACTTCTTATAGAAGCAAACTTCCAATTTCATGATTTATATAGAAGTGTGTCACCTTATAACATGTAGCCGTGTTAATGCCTACTCCAGCTCAGCCAAGAATTGGTCACTTCCTATTATTTTGCCTTAACTCTAATTCAGTTCTTTGTCCTGCATTTGTTATATCAAGCATTCATACCCTACGTTTCTAGACTGCTTAGACTTTCAGACAAGACAAGATTTAAGGAGGTGAATTTATCATATGTTTATACAATATCTAGCCAGGAGGGCAGTACCTTCCTTGTAAACATGACTGAAGAACAAATGTAAAGTAATAATAGAGATTCATTACACTCTGAAAAGCAACTATACAAAATTATTATTTCTTCAACTCTACTGCTCGCTGCTTTGCATCTTAAAGTGGTTTTCAAGTGCATGGAGAAAAGGATCTGTGGGAGATGTTTGTCTGACACTCCCAGTTAGCTACCTAAGGAAGGAAGAGATTGCTGTCTGTAGAGTCTGGTCGCTCTTCCTTGGCTAGATATGTAGGAAGATGCTTAACTTAGAAACAAGTAATGCTGGTTGAGGTATACTGCAATGAGGGCGGGAGCAAATGTGGAGATCAGATGACAAAGCATATTAACAATATGTGGAAAATATTGCTATTTTTCGTGCTTGTTTTGCAATATCCTACAGACACTCTGAAGCTGGAACTAGCCTAGAACTAGCCCAGCTGCTTTATACAGCATTAGTTTTCACATAAGGATTCTGTGTCATTCAAGTGTTTTTATTGCTGGGGTGGGCAGAACCAAGAGATGGGGTGGGAGGTGAACGTCACCTGGCATTTCATAGTGCAGTTTTCACAGGAATGGCAAAACCTACTCAAAGTATGTGTGGAATTATCATCCTCCTCCCAGCCACAAACAGAACTTCCAAGAGCTGAAAGCAGCTCATAGCCTGAGCGTGAATGGGTGTACTGCTGTGACATCTGGGCTGGTCACATTCTCTATCACTTTACTCACGCAAACATGGGCTATGTCTAAAAGCTGGGATACTGAGCAGCCAAAGAGCCCTGGCAACTGAGTGCACCACAAAATTGCCCTGCCAGGGAGGCTAAACACAGCCTTACTGACTGAAGGAGGATCTAGAGATTTGCGTGATGTTAGCAGGTAGGCTTGCTCTTTTATTAGATGTTCACCTCAAGCATCTAACAGGGCAACTTGCCTCCCCAGCTTTGTAGCTGTGTTAGCTTGCCTTTAGAAAAAGGAGGCTTTTAGTCATCCAACAGAATTGTTCCCGTGTCCTATTCAAAGACACAACTCAGTGGATTTCAGTGTTTAACCGCATGTCACGTGTAACTTATGTTCACCTCATGAACAATATTGACTTGATTCCACTAAAGGATATTAAGTGAAATCTCAGCTATTAATTGTAATGAACTGGAGTTTATTTTTAGGAGCTTAGAGTACTTAGTGTAGGAGAGCTCTGTTGTTCTAGCAACTGCCTGCGTACCTATCTTCAGCAGTAAATCATTGTATTCAAATCTCTTCAAGTATTAATAATTCATTCTATTTCCTGCTATCATAATATGCATAAAATAGTAGTTATCTCCTTTTGGAAATGTAACTGTATGATCCTTCATTCACTTTTTGTTCTTAGTAGGCAGACTTTTAGTGAGTATCTGTAACTACAGGCATTTTTACAGCTCAGAGAAAATGTCAGATAAATAAGGGCATAGCTCACACTCCACTAAACCTGTGGAAAGGCTCCTATTGATATCGGTAGGAATTCTATAAGGATGTTTCATCCTCTTTCACTCCCTTTTTCTTTGTACTGTTATCTGTAATCTGCTCTTTTAAATACCATTCACCTCGTATTTGATAATGATAATGAATCCCCAAGAAAGGTTGGGAAAAATCTATTAATGGAGAGAAACTAGTTGATGACAGATGCCCCTTATAGTTTCTTAGGATTATGGTGGCATAAAAATCACTAGATACTCCCAGAAAGGAGAATTTTCTTCAACTTCAAGCCAGAATACTGTGTTTGCTAAAGAGAGGAGAAACATTAGGAAACCTTCTGGGCATTGTCTCTTTTGGGGACTTTATCAGGAACAAGCAAAGTGGATTTGTTTTTTGAAAAGCTTACTGTGTATTTTTTTTCTCCTCTTTTATGCTTTCTTGAAAATTATACAAGGAAATACACAGAGGAACTTTGGAACCCTTGTTCACATGAGGTATAAGAAAGTATCGCACTAGGTATGAGCTGGAATCCGTGCCTGAAAATTACATAACATTCACTTGAAAGCGTAGTTCAATTTTAAGACATTTTCAGATAGATAAGAGCTGCCTCTTTCCTGGCAGACTGTGCATGGCAGAAGTAGAAAACCCTCAACATGCCTTATTTTTCTACCTCCATGCGCAGCCCCACTGAGATCTTTACCTTCCAAAACCTGATACATTCACATTTGGTACAAAAGCATGTAGGCTGAGCACCAAAGCTGCAGTGGTGGTCTTTGCTACACTCGGACAACAAATCCACATCAAATAATTCTCATACTATCCTGTCCCCTGTTTCATGCTGTTTCTTGCTTTTCCACCTCCTTTATGGTACTGTCTTATCAGATGTGGTGATTCATCTGTATGTATGCTTTGCCTGTAAGACTTAAAGATGAGGATTAAGATGAAATATTGCAGAATTTTTTTTGAGGGGGGGGAGGACGAGGTTCGTGATTGGACTTGATCTCAGAGGTCTTTTGCAACTAGATGATTCTATGATTCACAGTCTGCATGAGGGATCTAGTTTATAAACTTCTTCCTTGAAAGCTAAAATAGTCCTGTTTAGTGCTTAACCCCACTAATAGAATCATCAGATCAGAGAATCATGAAGGTTGGCAAATACCTCTAAGATGATCAAGCCCAGCTCCAGCAAAGGAGAGCAGTATAGGACAGTGGTGAGCAGCAGAGACCAAGAGGGGCTCAACATTTCCAGTGCTGGCCTTTGCTACTGGCAAAGTCCTGATGTTGTGACATCATGATTAAGAGCATGAGTCCAAAGATAATTAACAGCTGAGTAAGTTAAATGTGACCTTGTAGTCTGCGAGCTGTCCCTGTGGGACCCACTGAAGGGTATGTCCCATACTGCAGTAAATACCAGTGGGTTTACCCCATTTCATTAGGAATTATGTCACCCTACAGTGCTTAGTTCATGGTTAGGGCAGATCTACCCAACCATCGGGTAACCTGCAATCTGTAAATCAAAAGTTACGCTGTCCTGTTCATCTGCCATATCATAAATTCTGTTTAAATCAGTGTAAAACCTGATAAGGATCCAACAATTCCTTTTTAAAAGTGAATTATTTTTGTCAGTTAAATAAGTTTTTCTACATCCTATTTAAAATCCTCCACATGCTTTCTCCAGCCCTCCCTACGTACAGACTTATCTGCTCCACACATTCTCCAGTGACTGAAAATGCTGTGCTGTTCACTCCCAGTGCAGCCAAGTCAAGCTGATAAACACACTTCCCCTTCTCTTGCGTGTCAGTTTGCAGTGTTCTGAACTTACATTTTCATTAACTTGATTTCAACAAAACTTTTCACAATCCTCCAGGGACACCCGCTCCCCTGTGTAACTGCTCAGAACTCCACTGAGCTCAGATGACTTACGACAATTTCTACCAGCTGAGGTCTGGCCTGAGACCCTTGGGTTGTGCCTGATGCTTTATTCCTCATGAAGCCAGGTTTCTTCTAGACTGCTGTCCTTTCTGAGCAGGATTGCGTTGTTTCGCTACATATAAGTGGATGAGAAGGTTTCTCGGCAGAAGCTTTCGCATCTGTTTCTACAGAAAGTTCTTTGAGTATTTTTCATTGATAAGGGAAAGGGAAAGATAAACTCATTGTTTTGAAATGTGATTTTCTTGCTGAATTATTTATTGCCCATTTTGCTTCGATTGCCTCAGGTGAAATGCCCTTAAAGCTGATCACATCAGTGCCACTTTGTCTCCTCCTTCTCACTTTTCCATAGTACTATGCTTCCTTTTTCCTTCATCTGTTAAGAGGGCTATGGCATATGAGTTGCAGAGCCCACAGCTTCACAAAGATACCATGCTAGACAGCTTTGAGTTTCAGGAATGTGTCAAGGGTCTTTTCCTTCATTTTTGTCCTTTCACAGTGCAGTAGACTTGCAAAGATGCCGTGGTCATTTTTTCTTTTAGTTATGTTACATGATTCTGATTATCAGATAAATTTATAATTTCATTAAACCCCCCCACCCTTATCTCTTTCAATTTAGTGAATGTCATGTTGTTTGAACCATGACTTATCAACCTCCTTGCATATTATAATTAAAAGTCAAGCTTAGAAGTCACCACTATACTTTATACTAAATATTTAACTCATGTCCTTGGCAGAAAGGCAAAGCCCTAGCCATAGATTCAAAAATGGCCTTCAAAATCAGAAAACGCTATCTAGAAAAAAGGTTTATTCTCAGTTCAGCAATCTATAATTACTGTACAATATCAAGCATCTGTCTATCCTATTTATATTGCCAAGATGAAATTATAGCCATAGTTTTATTCTCTTTATTTTTTTACTGAGAACTAGCATAATCCACATTCTTTGCAAAAATAATCACCCTCAGCCATTTAATGGTATTAGCTTTTCATTTTCACTGAGCCTTCAAAATCTCTCTCCATATTAAATTTATTAACAATTCTCAAGTAAAAGTAATTTTACGTGTAATTATCTGTTGTTCTTACTTTGTAAATGTAGCAGCAAGAGCAGTACTACTTGGCTGCCATCAGTAGCACTAACAATGCATTTATATGCTGAAAGAGAAGAGGATAAAGCCCCTAGAAACAGATAACTTTACCACCATCCTACCGGACGGTGGGGTGCTTAGCTCAGCTGGCAACTAGAAACCATTCATTGCGTACTGCCTCAGACTCTAGAAATAAGCATATATTCCTCATATGAATAATTCCATTGCCATCAGTGAGGCAGTTTATGTGAATAAAATTCACGCATAGCTGTATGTTTTCAGGCTCTTAATGTTTCAAATCATGTCAGTGTGTCTGCAAAAATGAGAGGAAATTCTAGTTTCTGGTCAAAAATTTACTCTGTTTTTTTTCCCCAAATCTCCAGTTCCACTCTTACCATTTTCTTTCAATTGGCTTGACCTTCGTTCCAAGTCTTACATCTATTTCCCCAAGTCTTTAACTTCTGTAGCTCAGCCTTGCCCCACTACGTCCCCTGACACTAAGTACCAGCAAACTGGAAGATAGCTCTTTGACATCATCTTCATTCTTGGGTGTTGTGAAAAGACTCAAAAGCTGCCTGGCCTCTCCTGACCTGCCTTTCCTAGAAAAATCCATTTTCAAGTACTGAGAATCTTGGTGAGCAAATGTCTCATAGATTTTGTCATTTGTAAGCAACCTTGCTGAGAGTGGATGGGGTCACGGTGAGCCATTTCAGAATTAGGGACATTTTTCATTCTGGGTGTGTAGAAAGACGTAGCACTCCCTGCCAGCATCAAAAAGAAATACTGCAACTGTAGTATTTCCAATAACTTGGGAGGTTTACATTTTCCTTCAGTGTTATCAGCTGCTTTTGGAAGGGTATTAAAATCCCAACCATACCCATACCTTATAGTGCAGCAGCATCAGAGGAACTGGTGGCAGAAGCTTGTTGACTGTTGGTATCAGGGTTCTCCATATGAAATCCAACCAAGCGACTGTAATATATTCCTTTCTGCGTACAAGTAGTCTCAGCACATTATCTGCTTGTGCCATTGGCTCTTTGTGGCAGGATTTCAGACAACATAAAATGT
Source organism: Neomorphus geoffroyi (assembly GCA_033558235.1). NCBI lineage: Eukaryota > Metazoa > Chordata > Aves > Cuculiformes > Neomorphidae > Neomorphus > Neomorphus geoffroyi. The sequence continues at coordinate 5,416,796 of JAUMJM010000045.1, read as the reverse complement.
ATAGCTTACTCAAAGAAACTAAATTGCACTGAGATCTTCACAGAACTCCTTGTAGGACAAGGCTTAAAGGCTTGAGGTTTCTTTGGTTTGTGTTTGTCCTTTTATTGATTGAAAGTAAGGAATCAACATCCATGATCCAAAATACAAACAAATAATTGAAAAATCCAGGTTTAGAACCAGAATTACTTCTTAATTTAATGACAGGACTTGGAAAAAAAAATATTTTTGAAATAACACAAATACCTTGTTCCTGCTCTTCTGTTGACATTTATGGGAATCTTTTCAGCATAGCTAACTTTGGACAGGAAAAGTGGAAGTGTATGTGCAAAATTCAGGTTAAAATTCTTGAGAAATTTTTGACTGTGTTTATTCTCCTCAGTTACAGCAGTCTCAGTACTGGAGACTACTAACAGGAACTGAATTGTACTGTATTTTTATGAAGTTACAGTCCTTTTAACTGTGCTAGCACAATAGTTTGAGTTAAAGATAAGGAAACATTTGAAAAATAAATATTACAATACGGAATAATGAAAAACTAAAAGTCAAATTCTTTGCTGATATGCACAGGCCTCTAAGATTTTGGAGGGGGAGAGAGGTTATTTAGCACCTTATTTTCTTTGGTTAATTTTAGGTTTTTACTCTTGGAGCATTAGGAGAGAGCAGATGGTATTGATATTTTGCCCACTTTTATCATCACTAACTGTTCAGTTTGGAATGTATTTATGCAGCCTCATTGTCATGGAAATACGCAGACAGGAAACTTTAAATCAGCTCAGCCATGTATGTGCTTTTGCAAACCTCTGTTTTCCTTATTTAGCTATGAAATGAGCCTGGTCTTTTTATGAAAATACATATTTTTTAAATTTAATCTTCTAAGAAAATGTGAGGAGCAAGCATTGGCAATATTAAAGTAACTGTGGAGCACAAAATTAAACTTGCTAATACAGGGGCAGGGATGCTTCAGGACTGCATTTATACGCAGTAGCAAAGGCAATGGAGTGGTCTCAAACTTCTGTCAGGCCATAAAACATTTGCAAAGGTGGCTATTACTCAGAGCCATTAAATATTTATGTAGGGTCAGTGTCTCCCTTCAATAAACTGATCAAAGTAAGCGAGATCAATAACGACCTTTCCTCTGCTCCAAAGCCCTTATCATATTGTAGAAAATTCCTAGAGATGTAAAATGAAGGTGACAAGGTCTATGACGGAGATAAAGAAGGCAAACAATAGCAGAACATAAATTCAGAGACTGTGTTGTTCACAAGCCCCTGTATAGCTGTGTCTTGGGAAGCCCTGCTTTTAGTGCCCATGCATGGGGCACCTCGTGCACCACTTCTTCTTCAGAATGAACCGGGCAGGTCCCTTCACAGGGACACCCTGATGTGCCAGAGTGGCCAGAGAATGACTTAGGTCCTGTACCTACAGGCAGTAGAGTAGAACTGTAGTTCTGGCAAGATCCAATCCAAGGCTTGCCAGCTCCCAGAGCACCAGAGCTCTCATCAAGTCGATGAATGAAGGTTATGTGTAGGAACGAGTCTCCTCGTAAAGCCAGTGCAGAAGTAGCCCCAAAGAGGAAAGCGCAGATGCTACGAAGGCCAAAGTTTTCCTCAAATTTCAGCTCTGTGCGCAGTTATTCCTCTTGCTCCTCCTTTTAAACAGAAACAGACAAACAAACAAAAAACCAGTTGCTCAGAAGACAGAAAAGCATCATTCAGGACAATTATTCTGAACTTGTTTGGGATATGTGGGAGTCTGTTTTAATTTTCAACTTTTCTGGTTTTGAATGGCTGTATTAGTTCTGTCTCCTGAATGATGTTTGTGAATCACCAACCTAATAAATGCAGAGGAAAAAATCATCCATAATAAATAGACAGCAGTCAGGAACTGGAAGGTACTAATGCTGGGAGAGACCTGCTGGAGAAGGCAAGCAGCAAATTAGATTTGCATTTGTAATTGATATGGCAGCATGAAAGACAAACGTAATTTGAGACAGGATATGGAGAGATTTCATGTGACAGAGTGGTATGAAATATAATACTGGATTTAATTCTGGGCACCAAATAACCAGAAAGGTCAGTTAGGAGTTAATTAGGATGTAGCTTATTGGTTCTTAGAACCACATTCCCCTGCGGATTCTTCTAACTTTAATGCATTTAGCACCAAACTCATTTTCTGCTTCTTCAGTTTTCTAGTATATCCACAGATTTTGCTTCATTAGAGTTTTTTTCACAACTGGAATGTCTTGCATGACTATGTCTTTGAAGTTCTACCTGAATTTCAGTCTCTCCCAAGAGAAGGTAGATAGTGAATACCTCACTATCCTTTTAGGAGATTAGACCTCTGTTTGTTCTCTGGGGGCCAAAGTTCCATATTCCCAAGTCCTCTGAAGTTTTTCATTCTTTTTTATAAGTGTTTCCTGCATTATTTGGATGAGTGTTTGAATCACAGCAGTAAAGGAAAAGGAAGTCCAGAGGGTCAGTAGCTTAAAAATGATGGTGCTGATTTTGTACAGTCTCTCTGTTATGACAATGCCAAAACCATCGTCTGCATAGCCCTAAACCTCAGTATTAGTTGAAACAATATTTTTAAAGTTAAAATACTTGAAAATCCTACTTATGTTAACTGACAATCCTTTGTACTTCTATATCAGATGGTAACTGTCACCTTGACATTAGTGAGGACATAGATAATTAGAAAACACAAACTGAATGGGCTTCCCCTTTTCATTTCAGTGCTATTATAATCTCACTTGAGATCACTGTTGTAATCCGCATGAATGTTGCAAAGGTATTTGACAAAGCAGAGTGTGGCATTTGTAACTACATTTTGTCAGCGTTTTGTTCAAGAAAGTGTTATTTTGATGAAACCCTATTGGCTGTGAAATTATACAGTAACTCAGGACTCACCTATAAGTACGCTGAATAATACAAGGTTATCTTTGTTCTTTTACTTGTTGTCTCATGGTTAAATCTCTAGAACAAATATCAGTTTATCTTACAGGAATAGGGCACTATACAGTAGTGCATGAGGCGTTAGAATACAGATGAAGTGGGTACGTGTACATACTACCCATAGCCCAAGCTTGCTTCAGTCTATAATGAATTGTACTGTGGTGTTCTAACCTGAATATATATAAATATAGATTTTCTTAAATTTCTGTGTACCCAGTTTGGCCACCTAATTTTGCTTGATTTGTTTTTTTAATTGTATGCTCTTCTTGCAGCCAGAAGTACTATTTTACTTTGTATTCCATAAAGTTGTTTCCGTTTTTTTTTCTACTATTTCTGGGCATCTGCTAAAAAGGTTTATTTTAAAAAGTACTGTGCTTAAAATTTCCTTTTGGACTCTCGGGATAGGATTTAAACAGGAACTAATAAAACTATTGGAAATCACTTGGACGTGAATTCGACTGCACACTAGTTATTCTTCTTAAGACCCTCTTCAGGCATTTTACTGAGTCTGTAGGTTTAGACAAATTATTTCTCCTTTTCAGAAGTCTCCAATTACTGAGAATGAGCACCAGCATTGTAACATTGTGTAACCTTTGTGCTGGCCTTTCTTAAAGGCTGAATACCTAAGGAAATGGAACATTTCCGCAAAATGATCAAATATCCTCCTCAAGTATAAAAAGTACTTTTGAAAAAGTACTTTTGAAAAATGTTTTTGATCCAATACTTCATTTTAGTGTAGTTGTAACTTCCTGGTATTTAGTAGTCTTAACAAGGACAGAATGAAAAGAGGTCAGCAGCTGAACCTAGATCAGCTTCATGACAATGGAAATTTCTGCTCTTTTTTTTCTTCAATTAGAGGACAGATTCCCAGATCTGTGGAGTTTAATTCTTCCATTATTGCAGTTTAAGTGTGATTACGTGCTTTATTTAGCTGAAAAGTCATCTCATGTCTAGCTTTAAAAGTTCTTTTATACTAATCCATCAATTGAGAAATCTCTCCTCTGTCTTGTGGACTCCCCTTTTCCAAATCTAACTACCTTCAGATATAATTGGAAGACCCGCTCCACCTTTCAGTTCCTCTGGAAGAAATTTGGAGTAGGAACAAGTATGTCAAAACTCCCATGAGATGAAATAATAATTTTTCTCATTTGCTTTTTGGTACCTGTGCTCAGAACATATAGAGCAGAACGTGTGTTGCGTTGTACCTCCTCCTCTGGAGATAAGTTGTTTCAATTTATATTAGCAGTGTTATTGCATTATAGTTGAGCTCATGCATGAAAACAAAAAATCATCTGAGTACATTTTGCATTAGAGTAATTTTTTTTTAAAAAAAGAAGCATTAGAATACAACCTTCTAAATGAGTGTTTCTCAAACCTAAATGTAAAGCTCTTACGTCTGCATTGAGCCTCATTCTTCCAAGACTGCATTATCTGATGATCAGTTGACACCTGGAAACTACTGCCAAGTATTGTTGTTTTGAAATGGTTTTATAGTCACTGTTGGATTAAAACGACAGAGCTTCCACCGAGAGTTAGTTTGAAAGATATTAAAAATAGAAAATGTATGGATGTGACAAAGTGAAGGATCCCCGAGTGATCCCTGAGTTTTACTTCCCACATTAAGTGGAGAGAAGGATGGCTTCTGTAGAACTTGGAGCTGAGAGTAGCAAGCAGGGCTTGTGAGAAAGATCACAGATGTCTTTTCCTCAAGAGGAGAGAGGGTGCCAGGCATCAGCTGGTGTGTACGCTGAGACCATCTGGGATGTGATCGGGGCCCTGGTTTGATCCTCACATCCCTGAGATGAGGGTGAAGAGGGAAGGTCATTAACTATCAGCTTAAGGAAGCCTGTGACACAGGAAGGCCAAGGGGACAAAGTGACTCCTCCCCCCTTGCTCAAAGGAGGTCCCGCGTGGAGCAGTCACACCTCCTTGTGGCCCATGCACTTAATCAGATCTGAGGGCAAACGCACTAAATAGGCAGATTTTCAGACACCTGGAGAAACAGCCTGAAGAGGGAAAGAGTTTTCAGCTTTCACTATAGCACAGCTAACACTGCCTTGTTGGATGAGAAAGTCATATGTATATGTGCTGGTGTATGAGGGAGATCATTTTCTTTTCAGAGATTAACAGAATGGGAACAGCCCATCTGACTGACGCATTTGTCATGGGTGGAGACCAAAGGACAGCTGCCTACAGAGCTGCCAGATTTGACCTGCCAAGGGCAGACATGGCTGAGATCCACTTTGGTTGCCTACCAATACAGATGTACTTACCTGGCTGCTGATGAACTATTGGTTCTGCTCAGGTGCCTTTTCCAAAGTGAACGACAAGCGAGCAGCTCAGGTGGCATTTTCTCTGCGTCCCAGGAGGCCGCAGTGCAGCTGCAGGGCTTTGGGGCTGGATGCAGCAGCACAGCCTGACCCCCGCTCAGGGCTCCACAGGGGAGCTGATGAGGCTGGCATGCAAGGGGCACTCGCCGGCTGGCACAACTCTCTGTTTGTATGGCAAAAGGTGAACTGAAGTGTGGAGCTTCGTATGGCAAAAGGTAAACTGAAGGTGGCCTATGTTGAAAGGCAAAGGCAAAGGTTACCCGTGCAGCGTTACAGGCTTGGGGAAGAGTGGCAGGAGAGCTACCTGGCAGAGAAGGACCTGGGGGTGTTGGTTGACAGTGGCTGAACATGAGCCAGCAGTGTGCCCAGGTGGCCAAGAGGGCCAGTGGCATCCTGGCCTGTATCAGACACAGCGCGGCCAGCAGGAGCAGGGAGGTGATTGTGCCCCTGTGCTCAGCGCTGCTGAGGCCGCACCTCGAGTGTTGCGTTCAGTTTTGGGCCCCTCATTCCAAGAAGGACATTGAGGGGCTGGAGCGCGTACAGAGAAGGGCAACGAGGGTGGCGAAGGGGCTGGAGAATAAGCCCTACGAGGAGAGACTGAGGGAATTAGGGTTGTTTAGCTTAGAGAAGAGGAGGCTGAGGGGAGACCTCATCCCTGTCTACAACTGCCTGAAAGGAGTTTGTGACGGGGTGGGTGCTGGGCTCTTCTCACAAGTGACAGCAACAGGACAAGAGGAAATGGCCGCAAGTTGCACCAGGGGAGGTTTAGACTGGACATTCGGAAAAATTTCTTTACTGAGTGGTCAGGGATTGGCACAGCTGCCCAGGGAGGTGGTGGAGTCACCATCCCTGGAGGTGTTTAAAAGATGGGTGGATGAGTTTCTTAGGGACAGGGTTTAGTGGGGAGGCAGGTACGGTTGGACTCAATGATCTCAGAGGTCTCTTCCAACCTTATGATTCGAAGGAAGGAAGCGAGGGAGGGACCAAACACCAGGAAACTTGCAGCTATGCAGTTGAATGTGATAAGCAATAAAGTACACAATGATATGTAAAGAGTTAGGGTAACAGAGTCACTCGATTTCTACCATTATAATACAAATATTTCATCTTAGAGAGAAGACCTACTTATTTTGTTATACTTCCAAATAGGTTAGTAATGAACCAAAACAAATCAGAACTATTCAAAACAGACAATGTTAAGTGGTATCGCTGAAGAAAACAAAGAGTAGTATTGTTGCATTATTGCCCCTAGTAGTCTTAAGTAAGTGAATTATTACCCATAATAGTTCTCCTGTAGCCACTAAACTATTATTTAATAGAGCAAGCAAAGAAAAAAAGCAACATGTTAGATCGAGAATGGCTATAGAGGTCCCTCCAGTACACAAAGTGGAAACAGAAATACATCTATTCTAGTGCAAATGACAGTCATTTCAGCAATGTAAGGCATAAGGCACTAGACCATTTTCAGTAAGATACATCTCCTTCCACCAGACCTTTATCTTTCTATTCACATATATCCAGCACAATAAAACATGAGCTGTGAATCCTTAATTACAGGTACATATAAGCACTGTTTTGAAGATGGTGCATTATATTGATTTTCTCTCCTAGTTACCTCAGTGTTTAATAATAAATAGAAACTTACAATAATTACATCTGCCATGATATTAAAAACACTTCACAGTCTGCTCTGTTAGTCCCATATTTTCTGTTCTGTTCTTTACAATGACCCCAGTTCATTACATGGGAGCCAGGGTAGGAGGGAGCTTTTGTTAAGCTTTTTCATTGAAACTATTCATTTTGATTTAAAAGCTTGCTTCATAACAGAAAATTCACTGGGATTTTTCCACGTTCTAGGGAAGGTACAGGAGGCTGAAAAATAAGTACCTTGCTGCGATACTGCTGTTTCAAGTACTAAGTCTGTATGTGCAAATGAAGTCAAACATAGTGAAAGAGGAAAATTAACTGAAAGTATCTGCAGGTTAGTCAAACAGAATCTGGAAATTAATCTGCTCTGCTGAACATCCCAAAGGCCAATCTGAGTCAACAAAGCTGTTGCGTGTACCAGTGTGGTTGTAAATAGGCTGAAGAACATTCTCTGCAGAGACTGCAGTTGGATGGATCAACACTTTACAAATGTCGGGGCTGGTGGAAGGTGTCCCTCACCTTCACCTTATTGTCATCTTTTGGTGCTCTGAAATTTGGAAGGAATACAATGGTAGGAAGGCCAAGTGTGCTCTAAACCTGATTCAGCAGCATTTGCTTCTGAGTGGTAAATAAAAGATAATCCCTCTGCTTGTACAAGCACACAAAAGAGATGTAAGCATTATAGCCAAAACAGATGTACTGCACCCCTCCCCAGAGACACCTGAGTATTCCTGTGCCACCTAGTTAATAAGGTCATAGACTACAAGGCCAAGAGAAACCTCTATGCTATTATTATCTAGACACTTTAAACATCTATGAGTTTATTGTTGTTTGAGCTGGAGTTCTAAGAAAAACACCTACTGAGATAAGTAATCTATGTACACCATATATCAGCAATTTATTTCCACTTCACTTTTAATTGTCATTACAGTATGTTCATTTTTTTAAGTCTTAACCATCCAAAGACGTAGTCTTAGTCCCTGAAGATACTAGGGAATCACAGTTTTCAGAGTTAAAAATTGAGGGACAAACCTTTAAACAAAACCTATTTAAGGTACGCAACATTTACTTGATATTTTCATAATCAACAAACAGGATTGTATGTATTGTAAAGATGCTGTGACCCAAGGAATTGTCTTTGTGTTCAGTTTATCACGTTTTCTTCCTTGTTTCCTAAACACAGCATAGGGAATTGTGTATTTGTGTCCTATACTCCGCTCTTTGACTGGTAGTTTCAGCTGTGTGAAAAAAAAAAAGTCTATGAATATAATTACTTGCTTTCTGCTAGTGTGAAGTGATAAGAAAACAGAGAAACGTGTATTTGTAGGTTCATTATCAGTCATTAGTGCCTACTTAGTTCTGCATTTCAAATATTTGGGCTAAAGGAATAACCTCACTACTTACTCTGTTATTGCTACTTTGATTAGCAGGAAGGGAGAAGAGAAACCATGAGGACACTGCCCTGCTCTTCACAGCAGGTTTCATCATCTATATTAAATATATAATGTTGAATCGATCTTTAAAAGCTAGCAGCTTATCTCAGATGCAGTATCTCTCAGCTAATTCGGTTTCGAGAAAAACCTCAAGCTAGCTGTCCTCTACAGAAGAGTCCTTCAACACCTCTAATTGCTAAACTCTGAAATCAGTCAATGTGTAACAAAGACTGAAGAAAATATTTTGTCTTTATTTCAGTTACTAGAGTTTAGCACTTCGACTGTAATCCATAATAACTCTCTCTAGACATCGCCTATTCTTCCCCTTAACTTATTTCCAAGCGGTTCTCTTGTAAAGGTTGCTTGCTGGCAACTCCTTTTCATGTCGACTTTTAAACTTGTGGCTGAAAGTCATTCCCATGCAAACAGCTCATCTCAAGGATTCAGGTCTTTGCTCCTTTTCCATTAATACTATTCTGGATAATCTGATGAGAAGCTCATTGCCTATAGGCCAAAAATTAGAGAAAAAAACCGTTTCTGATGCACTTATCCATTTTAAATATTTTCTGACCATAAATGTTCTTGTCTGTCAACATTTCATGAGGGCAGTTGGTAGAATAGAAGGTTATCTGAGACAAGACTATTGTCTGGAAACAGGTAGTCAAAGTGGGATGCAGAATATGAGGTTTCCCCTTTGCACTGTTCCTTCAGAGTCCTGTTAAGTCTCTTTAGCTATTTGACTGCATTTACAAGCTCCGCTCGGCACAGAACAGTTAAGTAACCTTTGTGTTCAACAGAGCTCTATGTATTGGGGGGTGGAAGTGATTTTTTTTATGGCAGAATGTGATTTAGGGATTATTAAGGCAACAGTGGCAGAGACTCTTAAATCATTGCAGAGCTTTGTGTTAAATTACCTGGTGCTGAGTTCCGCACTTCTGGGTAGTTTTTCTTATTTGTGCTTGTTAGCATGTACTTTAGAGTAACATTTCTCACACGGTGATTTATGGGTATAGGTCTTGCTACTGCTCATAAATAAGAGCATTCACCCCACAGCTGCCTGCACCACTAACTACCTGTGAAGGTGCACTGTCCCAGTGAAGCCACAGAGCTGCTTCCCTGAAGGCCTTACCAGATGTTCTCTCGGTCCCTCTGTTTTAGGGGTTTTGTCTGATCTCTCGCCCTAGTATCGCTTCCATTATCCACTAAATTAAATTTACCTGAGGAGGTCCCTAGCACTTTCTGGTCAGTCTTTTAGGTGTTCTGCCTCAGACTAAACCCTAACTGCAGTCAGTGCAGTTTGTACCAGATTGGGTTTGGACCTTGTCTCGTGCCTGTTGTGTGCCTGTTCCCGTGGCTCCATTCAGAGTTTGCCTTCTCCTTGTCATTATCAAAAGAACTCAACCTAGAAGCCAGACTTCGTAAATTTGGCATATTAAGCCTCATAAACATCAAGCTTGGAGACTTTGCTCCAGCTCAAATGAGAACCAAACACTATTGGCGTTTGCTCTGACAAAAAATGAACAGGTTAGAATAGGAGCTATCCAGATTTCTAGTTCAGAATTTAGTTTTCAGGTTGTGTTTTCCTGTAGAATGTATTCCTTTAGCATGTTACTGCAATTAAGTCTCCAGTGGTTTCTTTTTTCACTGTGTGGAATGAATCTTGCCTGCCCTGTGATTTTTCTTAAATACTCAGAACTCCAAAAGAGGTTTGATATCAATATTTTAACAAAAATAAGCGCTCACTAGGACATTTGGTGTAACCACTATACATGTTCATAATTAAATCTTTGTCTACAGATGCAAGCTTTATAAGGAACATTTGCCTAGTAAATGTTATATTATTCCCATTACAGGAGAATTAAATGTCCTGTTGTCCCTTTCTAAGCCTCTATTTCTCAGACGTTAAACAAATCAAGCAAAGAAGCTGCTGCTACATGTTACTCATTTGGTTTAGAAGAATATTTCTCATCTCTGAGGTGTTTCCATGCTGTAGTATTTTGCTACTCCTGACCATGCAGGAGAAAAAGAAAAAAAAAGACAATGTTAAGCTGCAGACCAATGCAGACTCTGGAGCTAGCTCCAAGGGAATTGGAAGATCTGCATGGTACAGCAGGCTCAGGTGCAAGTGAGACTAAGATGCTTACACGTCAGAGCCAGCTGGTTCAGCAGTAGCTCTAGGATTTCTGCAGGCCATTGAATCCCCAAATATAGCCATGCTGAATACGGTTTCTCTAAGGTTACACAGAAACAAATCCATATCTCCTGTGATAACAGTCAACATGCAACCATCCTTCCTCCTGTTATTCATCTCCTGGAGGATCAAGAATTTCAGACTAAATGTTCTGAAAGCGTGGTAAGCTCACAGCTGGCAGGGAAATGGAGATAGCCAGTGCTGTACTATACATCACAGAGAAATGGAAGAAAACATACTCCTTACATAACACTGCTGGTACAGGTAGACTATTTTGTTTCGAAAATATGATCATTATTGGTTTATGTCTATTTATAGTTTTAAAACAAGCTTTTCATAGCTGCAGAATATGTAAGTTCTTGCCTCTTATTTTCAAAGCTCCATATTCTTCAAGTTCTAGTAAATGCCTTGAAATATTTCACCTAACTGAAAACTTGCATATAAATATTGAACGAGTTCTGCTGACCAGAATAGATGTGCTCATTTATCCTTCAGGCAGACATTTTGGAGAGTCAGGAACAGTTATGTTTAGGTGGGGTTTGGTCCAGAAAGTACATATCTGTGTCAGTATCAAGCTTTCCTGTTGCTCAGTTGCACTCAGCCCACCTAATGTTAATACAAAATATTTATGTATGACTCCTGTTATATAAACTCATTCTTTTTTTTTTTCATCCTATTCACTATGCTGAAGAGATTACTCCATCCTTTCAATTTCTTCTGATGTCTCTGAATGCGGTTTCATGTCTCCCTTCCACAGTATCTGGCTCTTATCTCTTTGCTTACAAGCTGTGTTTTCTAGGATTGTTCCACCACCTCCTCTCTGAGAGGACTAGCCAAGGTCTGTAATGAAGCTACAGCCAAGAACCTAGGACCCATAATTCCTAATTCCCTACTCAGTGTATATCAGACTATCTCTGGGACGATGAAAAAGCCACTTATACCAGATCAAAGTGGGTCAAATAATACTTAATAATGCCAGTACTGAATGGTATCAGTGAACACTGAAATTTTCTAGGATCATGAACATGGAAGTATAAAATATTATTTGATAAAGGCTACTTCTCAGCTGTAGCTAACAGCAACTGTAGATTTGGGGAGCCCTTTTACTTTGTTTTGGTAGAAAGAGACTTGGGAATCAAAAAAAGGACATATTTAATGCCAGAAAAAGATAGACTAAAAAGAGGCAAAGTCAGATTCATCTTTGACCAAATGTGAAAAACAGCACTAGATGGTAGATCTTTACAAAATACAACATAAAATGAAAGAAACCAGGTTGCAGTCATTTTTGTATTCAGCTCCTACAGCTGTGATCATAATATAGCTCCAATATTTTTCGTGGATTTCTCCATAAATACTGTTATCCTAGATAAAACTTGTTTTAATCACGATTAGTTCCCTTACTTAATGTGATTTCTGATCTCTGTATTCTATCTCACTTCACACAGCACAGCACTTTCAAGTATATCAATGCCTAGGCTGACAAAATTGTGTCCCAAGACAATCAGGTTTTGCAAGTGGTTTTCCTGAGTATGAACTGCAACAGAGCAAATATCTTCCACGTTATTGGAAAGACCTTACGTATTTGTGATCAATTCAGCTTTTACAAGAGCTCACTAAATTCAGTATTTGCACAGTTAGCCTGAAATTGCTTAACTGTAATGAGCTATGAATATCAATTAAGTCATTACTAATGAAAACCTAGCTTAGCCTAAGCACAATTAATTTCTGTTGAAATCTAACCCCTCAAAATATAAGTAAATTGACTTGCTTCTGTTTTAATGGAAAGATTTTTTAAAAATTTAAATATTTTAACAAGCCATGTCAACTTTATAAAACAGGATGTCCGATTTCAAAAGCTTCCTTTTTCAGAAGATTCAGATTCATACATCTTGGAAAGTTAATACACCGCATGTAATGAGAAATTTCTGCAAAGCAATTTTAAAGTACAGAGAACTATTTGTACTCAAAAGCCCCATCTTAAACGATGTGGACACACTGATCTTAATATCCTGGGTATATTCTGCAAGAGAATAGGCCTGATCCTTCACGTTTCTGAAGAATAATGTCATCTGATCTCCTTACCATGATCCTTTTAAGGGAGGGTAGCCCTTCCCCTGGGAGATTACAAACACCGCTGCCAAGAGGGAGGGTCTAGCCCAGTCGACCGTCAGATTCAGTGCCTATGGAACTGAGATATTAGTGCCATAAATCCTTCTCAAGACATGGTGAGGATTGGAGCCGCTGTTCCTGTTGCTTAGTATGATCTGTCTGCATGGTTCTCTAGAGTTCAAAATATATGAAGTACGTGACACAGAATAGGTTTGTTCATTTATCTCAACTGCCAGTGAATGAATTGTATTTCTGGAGGGCTATTGTACCAAAATATCTGTGAAGGCTTGGGGCTATTTCTTACATCAGAACTGAATTTTAAAATGTATTTGCTACACTAAGCTCAAGGAAAAAGTTTGTCCTGGAAAGTTTCATTTCATATCAAGCCATTAGATGACAAACAAAGGCAATGAGGCACTACAGGAGTTACCAATCACTTCTTGTCTCTTACATCCAGTAATTCACCAGTTCCAGCATTTCAGCTAAATACTGAAGACCTGATTCAAATCCCTTAAAAGTCTGGATGAATATCTCAATTTCCCCGGCCTGAAGTCTCTTTTGTTTAACTCTTCCAGGTCAGTGAGTAGTGGATAGCGCTCCTCCTCCAGGGGGGAGGCTGCGGATGCTGCTCCTCCCCAGCCAACACAGCACAGTTAAGACAGGTTAGGACAGCAGTCAAGCAGCAACACGCTCCGGGCTCCCATACCCCCAGTACCTTGTGACAACCACTGGACCATTGACTGGCTAGTTTCAAATATTCCATTTTCCTCTTCTTCCAACATCAGACAATTGGTTGCATGCAAATTAAATTTGCAAATTTCAATCAGATGCAATGGTCAGCATTTTGGGAAAGAACAGTAATTCATGTTCATTCTTTTTGTGCTTCAATTTAAGCGATCACTTTAGAAGGAGCTCTGAAAAATCAGTGCAATAAATACCACTATTAAGCTCTATAATTGTTTGTTCTTAAACCCATTGTTTTATATGAAAATTTCAATACACATACTACAAAGTTGGATCGTTGTAAATTTTAACCCAACATTCACATACTGCAGGGTACATCCATAGAATTTGTAGAGGTTATTACATGTTTTTACTTGTAGGTTTCTTTATTATTGATTTAAAAGCTGTTAGCCAGAAGGCTTGCTGACATCAAGCTTCTTTTTTAATCTGTTTTTTTACAGTGAGGGAAGCTAGTCAGGACTCTTAAGTGTTCAGACACTGGGAAGGTACATAATTTCATGCACAGCCTTTTAAAAATACAGCAAAAGTGTATGCAAATATGCCAATTTCATTTACAGAGTTGAAATCTGCTTCAGTAGATCTCATGAGATAAGAAGAGATAAACTATATAAATACATTTGCATCAAAAGCCCATTGACAGCCATCTTTCAAGAGTAGCTCTGGTGATTTCTTTGTCCTAACGTAAAAATTGGAATTATTTTCTAATAGAAACAGAACACACAAGTGAAAATAGAATATTATATACTGGATATAATAATATAAGCCCTACGAGGAGCAACTGAGGGAATTAGGGTTACTTAGCTTGGAGAAGAGAAGGCTGAGGGGAGACCTCATCCCTGTCTACAACTGCCTGAAAGGAGGTTGTGACAGGGTGGGTGCTGGGCTCTTCTCACAAGTGACAGCAACAGGACAAGAGGAAATGACCACAAGTTGTGCCAGGGGAGGTTTAGACTGGACATTAGGAAGAATTTCTTCACTGAAAGAGTGGTCAGGGATTGGCACAGCTGCCCAGGGAGGTGGTGGAGTCGCCATCCCTGGAGGTGTTTAAAATACGGATGGATGAGTTCCTTAGGGATATGGTTTAGCAGGGAGACAGGCACGGATGGACTCAATGATCTCAGAGGTCTCTTCCAACCTTATGATGCTATGGATACTTCCTGTCCCAGGCAGCCTGCACTGGTGTCTGCCTAGAGGTCTATCATGCCTCTTCAGAGCCAAGAGAAAATATTTTCACCACCAGTCATTATCTATTTAGTCTTTCTCCCACATCTGTCACCCAGTTCAGAAGTAACAGTCAATGCTATATACTGGGGATTATAGCCTACATATTTTAAATAAGCAATACGACTGAGTTTTCCTTATGAGCTTGGTCCCAAGAAACCACTGAGGTGCAATTAATACTGAGGTGGGCTGTCACAGTACAGTGAAACGATACTTCAAAAATCTTTGATTCCTTCAAGAGGCTCCTTTCAAAAGTACCCACTTGTAAAGCAGAGATAGCTTATAAACTTTAAAAAACTGCAACAAGAGTGTCTGGCACAAAATGGTCTACAAACAAGTTTCTGATACCCATGTTAATTAGCATGTCAGCACTGTTAGCATTCAAAAGAGTTTTTTGCAGTAAAAAGAAATAGAGTATCAGTCCTCCTCTTAGCAGCTTGAGGTTGTTGTGGAACACTAAGGGGTTTTTTTGCTGTAGGAAAATGATTCAGCCTGTACATTACAGAGAAAAATCTGAAGTGCTGGTCTAGAGATTAACCAGTGAATGTGCAAGAGGCTTTTAGCCCAATTCCTTGAATTGACCTAGTTATTCTCCAGAGCGTAAGTGCGTGGCTATTCTCGTGATGAACAATGCCAGCTTTGCCACCCAGTTGTGACAGTAGTCCTATCCCCGGTCTGTTCGACACGGTGCTGGATGTCAGCATGGCAGTAACTCAGAGAGGCGAAGGACAGCTCCCAGATCTTCCATGCCGTTCCTCTGGGTGATGGCAGTGAGTCTAGGGTCTCTACTCAGCTGAAGATCAAAGGACAGGCAGTGCTTGTGTGGTTTGCCAGCTCTGATACAAACAAAGGAAATGTGCGTGTGTTCTCTAAGACAGAGAAACCTCTCTGGCAATAAGAAGGGTTGATTTGGTCTTGCATTTTTTTCTTATTACAAGCAAAGGAGAGTGTTCATCAACTCTGATCTGTTGTTTTTGAAAGCAAAATTTTTCCTACTGTTATAAAAAGACTAGAAACCGCCTGTACATGTTTTGCCAGAGGATTAACTGAGGCCAGGCCATCTATAATTGCTGAGGTTTTTGTTTCACATTAGTTTAGTTTCTTTAGCTGTTACAATTGTTTATTTTGGTTAAAGCAGGTAGCCACTCATAAAATCCCTAATTTTATTGGTGTTCATCATCCAAACACACAGCTGGGTATTCCTTGTGTGCAACAAACAGCTCTGGCTGTGCCCTTTGTCTGCGAAGCATTCTGGAAGTCACATTTGCTAGATATTTCCCGGTTGAAGTAAGAAACTGAGAGAGTCCGGAGTGAAAAAGCAGAAGATATCAGTGCTTTAGTAGGTGCTGCCGCTCTTATTCTTAATAAAAGGCATACCAAGGACAAGAGTGACTGGAAAATTTAAGGGGAAATCATGAAGTTTAGCAGATTCTGGCTAGGTTTGCTACCGGAGCTGCATAAAATATTTAAAAGTACTATAAGAGGCCTAGAGTAAAGCACCTCTAATAGTGCTATTTAAATCTGAGTTTATGGAGAATTATCACCTAGCAAAACTGTTTTAAAAAGGGGAGATTAATAACTTCTAGGTCTTGACAGATGGCAAACAGAAACATAAGATTTTTCCTTGATCTAGTTCTGATTGAAAACTTTAATTGCCATCCAATTAAAGCGAGGCAGTAGAACAACAGGAGCAGTGAGAACAAAGATCTAAGTAAAAACGGACAGTGAGTTACCTGGGCTTGATCCTATATTTAATATAAAATATGATAATGCTCAAATGAGTGCCTCAAGTTTTGGTATTCAGCTTGAGACAGAAGTGAACAGATAAGACAGCATTTGCTGAAAATTCTGACTGGCTGAGATCCATAGCAAATTATTCGATTAACTAACCTCTTTCTATCGCGAGAATATTGACTTTGAAGCCTTCAAACTCAAGTCCACTCTGAATAATCAGAGAACTCTGACACATGTTGCTGTAGCCATTGCAATTACAGTTGGTTTTTGTGTGCCTCCACTACAAGTAACCACTTCTGTGGAAAAAAAAACACAGAGGGAGCATCTGCCAGGGCCTTGGCCTTGCCAGCGCCTACCCAAGTGTCTTAGATCAACCTTAACACAAATGGAAATGGACAAAGTTGGCTAGATCTGAGCTGGAGCCATTGAAACATGTGTATCAGCAGCTGACTACTAGAAAGATATTATCTGTCAACAAATTACCAGGAGTAGATTCCTGGCGATAGCATTTTCTGAAATGGATTAAAAAAAATATCCAGCATTCAATTAATTGCCTTTTAAAAATACTTAATATTTGTCCCATGATTACCTAACCCTAAAAGTTTGATTAACACGTCAGACTGTAGAAAGCAGCTGTCTTCCCCAGATTCCATCAAACAAAAAGGCTTCTGGGAAAACTCCTTGACGGATCAGTATGTGATTTTTCTTTTTCTGTCTCCCTATGTTGGCAACACACACAAGATCGTTCAACTGATTTCACATAGGGAGAGTATTCACATAAATATGCCTGCTAGTCTATATATAAACCTATTATATGCATATTTTACAGGAATATTCCTTGCAGGTGTTATTCAAGAATTGAAAATGCACAAATTTGAACTATATTTAAGCAATGTTCTTCATGTTGCAGATATCTGGTAAATGTCTAGTCTGCTAGAGAGGAGCTTCAAATTAAAGTTAAATAATCTCTACGCATCACTTAAATATTTTTAAACTGATAGATTAAAATAGCTGAATCCTAAGACTGGTATTGTATATTTCAGGATACCAATGTAATCCTGAAAGAAATCAGTAAAAATCTTAAGGGAAATACTTTTCTGAAACTTTGTGTATTACATTGTTCTGCATTTCTCCCACATTCTTTCCCATAGTCCCATATTGCTATGAAAAAATGATTCCCAGAAGAGTTGCACTTGAGGATTTGGGCTTTGATACGGGCAACAAGATACACTTGTGGATGGTGAAAAAGAGACATTACAATTCAGGAAGAGTCATCAAGGGTGAGAACCAAAACTCACTATAGACGCAGTCACAGGTGAGAGAACAGCAGCATTCAGAATTAATTAGCAGAGATACAGATGTCTGTGCAAAAGTACCAGATTGGTCTCCAAGTTCTGATGAGCGCTGTATACTCACTCTGCTAATGAGGCTGGATTGCCCTTTTGTGTAACCAGTGACCAAATCCAGGAGAATGGAGAGCAGCAAAACGATGCACCCCCAGCCAGCTCTGCAGTCTGGTCAACAAAGACACCTGGGGAGCATATCTGCTAAGGAAAGTAGCAGAAATTTAACACTGATTGTATTATTGTAAGCAAGAGATAGTATTTTGCTATTCAAGTACTGGATATTTGTATTTTGGAAAAGAAGAATGGTGAAGATGATCAGCACTGAACTGCAGCCCAGTTATACGTGCACACTGTTATATGTGTCTGGTGATAAGACGTGATAAAGAAGGTGTTCTCTAAAACTAGAGATATTCCAAATCTGCCAGATCCTGCAAAGGTCCTGTTTGCTCCATCTATCCTCCCAATGTGTTTGATCTGTACTCTTGATGCATGACCAGGTACTGCCACTGGGTAGAAATACCAGTATTTCTCATTTTAGTAAAACACAGAATGTACGTCTCCTTCTGCTCTCCTGGAGCACACATGAAATGCAGAGATTTAGTACAGTTATCATAACTTAAAGAAAACAGTGACAAATTGTTCCTGTTTTGATAAAGTACATTAGGTCATTAGGTGCCTGAAATCAGATGGAGAGTACCAGGGATGTGAGGAAAGAACAAGCTGCTGAAATGCTAAGCTTAGTTGACTCAGACAGGTTCCTTGGTAACAAAAGCAGTTACATTCATAAATGTGCTGCAGCCCCCACAATATGGATTATTTCCCATCGTTATTAAAAGATCGTGTCTTCAAAAATAAAGACTAAAAAAAAGAACAAACTTTTGCCAAGAAATACTAAGAATTATTTTCTGCCCCCTTTGCTCACACTGAATTATCCCAGGACTATCGACTCGGAGAAATGAATTGCTCGCTGTGAGTGTAAAGGGAGCAAAATCTCCCTTAGAAATGAGATGCTACCATTAAAATGAAGATATCCAGCTTCTACTCTCACCTTTAGGTTCCTTTTAAACTAAGTATTTCTAATAAAAATATCCTGCTTATTTAGCGCAGTACATAAAAAAGCGATAAAGTCGAAGGTAGTAGGTGTTTTTACATAATTTTAATTTATAATATAACAAAAATACATAATACATGAAGTAGTGCTAAAAATGAACTTTCTTACTCTCTTCCTTAAGGTAAGTATTAAGAAGCCTATTCACATTTGGATAACTCTGCATTTATTTTAACTTTGTTATAAAATAGCTATCAGCCTAAACCATATCAAAATACTATTTGTACAAAACCCAATCTATTTTTGACACCTCTATTCTTCCATATCTGAGTCACATCAGTCACAACAGCTGTCTGCATAAAGCTGTAACTCACTCTCAAGTCTTCAAATGTATATAAATTTTATTTCTTGCTGGCTTACATCCATACTGGAACCCCAGCCTACAACAGATCCACATTTTAGAGAGCACCTTTCAGAATTAACAATTCACATACTAGTTATCTACCAAAGGATTCACAGAAATTAAGGGAGCTCTTTTTAAAAACATTAGTGACAGGAATAGTTTGCAAAATTACAACAAGTATTACGCTAAGTCTGGTCTTAAATAAAACAACAAAAGAAATACTCAAACCCAGAAGAACTCTAAAAGTCAAATTTGTCCTCCAACTCCTGTTTTTTTCTGAAATTACAAGACTGGCAACAAAACACAAGAATCATAAAATCAGCTTCAGGCAACTTCATTCCCCACCTACACCACACTTTCCTATGGAAAAGAGATGCATCTGTTCAGTGCTTTCCCTCTCCACCTCTCCCCTTGACCTTCCTCACTGCACTTCTCTCTCCTCTCTTCAATTCACTGAGCAAAGCAGCTCTGGTCCCTGCTGCAACAGCCCTCTCTGATTACCCAATGCTGCCGATTTTCTGGCTATTCCCAGTCCCTCCAATTCAATTAATTCTATTCCTTCTCCCAGCTGAAGTCCAGCACCTGCCCATTCCCCAAGCTCACCAGTCTGTGCCATAATCATTTGTTTTGTCTTCATCCTTGCATATACTTACCCTGATGCTTCATGAACTTTGCAGTATTTACTTCTTCCCCCCCCCCAGCACTGGAATAAGCTGCTGAGCTCTTTCCAGTACCTCTCCCATTTCTCTTCCCATTACACTGGCATCAGCCTGTCTCTTCCACAAATGCTTTCCTATCAAAGCCTCTGGCTGTGGAAAGGTGGGGGCTTTCTGCTTCCATTAGGCTCTCTGATCAGAAGTTCTCCCTGCACAGCACCACGCTTGTGACAGCGGGGACTGAATGGAAAGCGGGAACTGTGAGAGCCAAGGAAGCTCTGCAGGGTCTTTACTGCAGTTCCTACTCATAATTACTGTGCGATCATACCTTGTTTATCGTTGTGCTTAAGCATACTGTAAAATAAGAAATGACGAAGCAATGTGTAGAACACTCCAAACTGGGATTAGCTAATTCCTGGACACCCGAAGAGGTTCAACTCCAGGAAGTTCCCACAACTGCACCCAACTGGGTATGCAGCACACACCTTGTGAATGCAGGTAGAGACTGCCTAGCATAGCTAGGAAACCCAGAACAGCCCAGTAACTCAACTCAGTAAAGAGGAGCTTACGACATTACATAGCTTAGCCCAAATTTAAACATTACAACTTGAATCTGGGGATTTAAAACTCAAAAATGGTTCTAAAATTTGTTATATAAGGTTAGATAGGAAGAATTTGCGTATATGAACCCTAATCTGGGGCAGGGCAGAGAAGAGGAGCCTGCTTGGAGGAGGACAGCCCAGCGTGATGGGGGCAGAGCTGAACACCCAGATGCGGATGCTACCGGAGGAAGCCAGAGGTTTTCCCACCTTCACATTTAGAGACAAGAGAGCTGTTTATGCACAGGGCAAAGTGGTCACACAAACACAGGAGAGATATTGTGAAAGCCCAGTGCTGGGGGCAGGGAGGCAGTGTCAAGCTGCACACATGCAAGGCCATTCATCGTAGGGAAGCAGCATGTCTGCACAGTCCAGACAACAGTGAGTGAAACACGCTGGCTTGAAGAAAAAGTTGTCAATTTGAAGGAACTTGGGGAGGAAAGGGGAGGTTGAGAGCATCTGCAGGAGCACTGTTGAGCAGTCTTATCTCAAAGCAAGCATCAAGGCCACTTCCGAGGAGAAAGACAACAAGGAAGGCAGAAAGATGTTCATACAGCTGTTTCAGGAGAATACTCAGCAGGACTCATCTGAAAGAACAGCCCCTGTTTCAAGGCAGAAAACCATCAACACAGCAAAGGGGATGCCAGTGGCTTGTCCATCCCATCAGGAGACTTGTGCATGCTCACACTGAGGAAGCAAGGGCCCCAGCTGCAAGGACAAAGCACATGGCAACAAAGGAAAACTCAGAAAATCAGCAGTTCAGCTTACAGGGTCATAATGAAAACTGAAACACACCAGTAGCATCTGCTGTCACTGCAAAGCCAGGTTTTATATTGTCTACACTCATTCAACTTCTCTTTTTCCCCTCCAAACACCAGCCCTTCCAGTGAGGTAATTGATGGTGGTAAACATGGAAAAATTGTTACTTTGCACAGTAATTTGTCATAAACAGCTTATAATTAATGCGAGAAGACGACGAAGATTTAGAACAGATTGAGTGAGAAAACACTGTAGATTGCTCATAAGAAGTACCTGAGAAACTGACACAAAATATGAAGAGCTGGGACAAACCATCATGATTTCTAAATTCCATCCGGCTCATCAGTGATCAGAAAGGATCATGGGAATGGTCTTGGGAAGATCAGAACTTTTCACTCAGTCTTGATTTTTAATAAAGCCCTACTGCTGTGAGATGCCCTCTAACAAAAATATTACTCTATTCCTTGGAGGAACCAGAAAAATCTCACAAAATATTCATTAAAATAGTCATATTTCTGAAAAATCTCCTATTCCCACCAAGGTACAAAAGCACTGCTGGTGTGCAGCACCAGCCAAATTTGCATTCTGATGTTTTTGTACTTTATAACTTTGTACTTCCATCAAGATTTCTGTTTCGTGTATGAGACTGACAATTTTTTATCTGTTTCATGTACTAACGATGAAAGCTGAATGAACACAAAAATTAAAAGATATTCCCTGGGAAAGGTTTTGATAGTCTCCCCCTCTTTCAGAAATATTCTAGCAAAAGTCCTCACTCTGTCAAGAAATAAAACACCCAACTCTGAGGTACAGGCTGTGAGCCCTCAGAGTAGCCTTGCTGCAGCCCGTCTTTACGGCAGGTAAGGGAAGCACAGATTAGCCCACAACAAGAACATTTTGCAGAGTTCTGAATGACTTTCATTTAACACATCTAATTAAAGACTTGCAAATGAGCGGCAGCTTGTCAAAATGCAAACCGCTTCTGCCTATCCGACCTGACATTTCTGAACTGGAAATCTGCAACTCAAACCCCAGTCCTCGCTCAGCAGTCACTCCCAGGCAAAACCCTAAGAGTCGACAGCAGAGAGTGAGTCCTACCCAGGTTTTCAGAGACCTCTGTAAACTGAGGAACCAGCAAAGCCATTTATAACAACCCAGACTCATGGTATGGCTACCGTGGGAGGGGACTCTTACTCATTCCTATTTGCAAGCATGCGAGTCCAGAACTGCTTCACAGTGAGCTATTTAGAAGAATGAGAAGCATGTTTAAGAAAAATGACATTTCAGAAAGTCACAATCTGTTTGCCTTTTTTTTTTCCTCTTCCTCTGTCTATCAATTAGCAGCGAATGTCTTGTTCACTGCCCGTTCTTCGCCTTCTTTTTCTTCTATGTCACTTTTTATTTTCCTTTCAGTCTTAAATGCTTTAAAAGGAGCAATAGATTTTTCTATGTAATATATTAATCTTTAAATTCCTTTAATATTCACATCACTGTCAAAAGCAGAAGCTCCTTTGCTGCAGGCTGCAGTACTGCCAGAAAAACTTTAAATTTAGCTTAGTATATATACACATATTTTCCCTACTTCCCCCACATATAAAAGCTGTACATTCCAGCTGGAACTTCCTTTAAACTCTTTAATTACAGAGGTTATTTAGTCTGGTTCTTTCCTTTCCGATTACTTTTTAACTAAATTAAATATCTGCCTCTTGCTGTCCTTTCTACATTAGCAGGCCTATTATTGATTTTTATTATCTTTCCAAAGAGAAGTTTTTGCAGCTGATTGCGATTTACACTGTAAGCAGTTCACTTACACTGAGAATTCATGCTGCCACTGAGACCGCTAAAGATGGTTCTCCCACAGCTCGGCTCTGCCCAGCACTGAACCTCGTGTTAGTGTGAATATTATACAGCTTTGCAATGGGAAACAAAGACAAATACACAAAAGCTTCTGTAGCACAAAAAGCACAGCGACGTTGCTCATTTATGAAGCACTCCTGTACTGAAATAGCTCCTCATAAATGTTTATCATTTACCAGCCAGCTCCCTGAAGAGGTTCCCATTTGCTCTCCTGTCTGCAGTGGTGTTTGCAGAAGCAAACATGTGGCTTCTTTTTCTTCACTTGGAATCAATGTGGGGAAAAGGCAGGTAAAAAGGAAGGGAGAGGATGAGGGAAACGAAAGTATTGACTGCTTTAGATGTCTGGCCTTTTGACAGCCCCAGAGATGACAAAGAAGAAGCTGACAAAAGATGCTTCAAGTCCAAGAGTGTCAGGACAGTTGGTCACTGATGCGTTGGCTAGAATTACTGGCAAACAAGGGAAGGGTCAACCCTTAGCAGCTATAGATTAGGTTTTCTTTTTCTTTTTTGGGTATATCTGAACAGCAAATCTCAGCACAGTAAGTTGCTTCAGTAATCGCTATTGTTTATGATACATTCCTACCTGAATGCTTCAGAGACCTGATTTCTCATTGATGATGTTATTTTCCATTCCTAGGAGCAACAATAGAGCAGAGGAATCAGAGACCAAAGCAAGAACAAAAAAAATCCTGAAGTAGCAGCTCTGATTTGCTTTACCCTTACACTGCAAGTGGGTGTTTTTTTTTTCTCAGCTACAGTTCTGAATTCCCGAAGCACTGCATAAACGGTCAAAACCAGATGAGAACAAAAACATAAATTGATGATTCAGAGGTAAAATTGGAGAGGAGCACATTTCAAGCAATATAAGGTTTACAATGGACTGAGAAAATAACTACCATTCAAATAAATACAAAGCCTCCTGGTAAGCCTACTAAAACCCAGAGAACGCGAAACAGTATAGGAGATTATAAATGTAATGACTGAGAATATACAACATATTGCAGCATATTAGGACCTCTGCATGTGTCTCAGGTATCTATACATTTGGATCAAAACACATCTCATCAAAGAATTGTTTTGCAATTTAGGCCTTCAAAGCCTATAGGATTTATATAATGGGTTGCAAACTTCTCCCTCTAAACTGATCAGTACTTTTAAATGATGCAGACAAATCTATTTGCTACCCTGTAAGACTGGAACCTCATTTTAATCAGTGGCACTGTGCTTCCAGTCAAGCAGCTCTCGGCCTTCTGCAGGAAACGGGCAGTGGGACAGTGGTTTGCCTTGCCAATGCAAGTTCTGAACAAGTGCTGCCCACAAGATCCGCAAATCGCATCGATCACAACATAAATGGGAAATGCAATTTTGCTTTCTCTGGAATGTATATGCAGTATGAATAAAGTCACCCTCTCAAACATACGGCCTGAGAGCACTGTTCTAAAGCCCAAAGAGCAAACAACCCCAACTAATAGTTCTTCCTGCAGAATTTCTAGAGTGAAAACACATTTCAAAGCAACTGCTTTCACTGTTCCCCAGGTCATACAGATCATCCTCCCTTGTCTCTTTAGCTACACTGGCAACTGTACCTTCAGCCGCCTGGTGTATAGACTGGGTGTTCCACTGCACCTGTATCTTTGGCTGAGCCCATTCGTTATGGCACCACCATTCTGGAAGCTGTAAAGTTAATAGTTTTATAGCATCACCAAAATGTATCAGAATAAGGAAAGAAACATTACAGTCCATCACCTTTCATTATTTATTTCCTTCTGTTCCATTACTGGTGTTTAATTCCATCATTTCCATATTCTCTGTGGCTTTTATTGGATGTTGGACCATTTTCCTCTTTTCCTAGGAAATGAAAATTAAACTACACCTAACGCAGGGGAGTTTCGCCATGTACACCACACAGTCATTCATATATTTAAGTAATGAAATGCTAAAAGGTCGAAAGCATCCCTCTTCATTTACCAACTTTTATGTTAAAATTAATCAGAACTGACTGGGGGGACTGGGACGCATCCCTGGGTGATTTTGTGGCAGATCTTCCTTAACTCTCTTGCCAGCTACCCCTACCCCTCCTGAAGCAAGCTTAACGCCCCTATTTGGACTAGCACCTTTTTCCCTGCATTCCCACAAGCCCTATGAAATGTTCATACCAGAGGGATAAGACCAAAAGGAAGCTACAGGTTTCAAGCATGGCCTTCAAAGCGTGGCAGATATAGTTTAAAATAATTTCTTTCACTTGGTATTTGAAATTAATGAGAACAAGCTTGTCTTCAAATTTTGAATCAGAAGTGTTTTAATGCCTTTTGAACTACTACAGAAATGGGTAACATTCCACAGGTGGGTTTTCCTTCTCTAGCAGTAAAAAAATTGCAGTTACAGGATAAAATTTTTCGCCACCTAGTCCTTACTATTTCATAGAACCTGATACACAATACTCTGCCAGTAGCCTTTATTAAAATTGCATCAGTCTTCCTTTCAAAATAGATGATGTATGCATTTTTTCATGCTACACCAAACTGGAAGAACAAGATAGAGAGACACATTTGAATTTACCTAAAGATTGCAAGCTATTGTTCCAAAGTAATTCTGAAGCGGTCTGCCCTGTGTGCAGGCATTTGGTCTGATCGCAATTCTGCATATTGAGTGTAACACATACAAAATCTATAATTGGAGTCTGTTTTCTGAAAAGAGGTAAATGGCTTCTTTCTATTAAAAGAGACAATGATACATTTCCGGACAGGGGTTTACAGGCCATTTTTTGATGTAATTTTTTTATTTTATCCAATAGGTATTTAGAATTTATAATAATTTTAGAAAGCAATGCTTATATACCTTTTTTCTTAACTTTTTTTTTCCGTTGGTTAATTCCCCCCCCTCCCCAAGCGTGAAGTATTTTACTGCCTGCTTAAGGGGCATTTATATGTTGGGATTGATTTGTTATTGCATACCTGCTTGCATTAATTTGCCACTTCTGAACAAACACCTGTGCTTCTGGGGAGTTATGACTAGGTTCAGTTTTACTTAACACCAGCTTCTGCTTTCACTAGTCTATATACTTAAAAGACGTTACTGCATTTCAGATGGGAACATAAGAAAAAACTCCCTGTACAACATGGAACTGCCCAATCAATCAATTTCCAGTGTTCTCTGGTCTCCATAAGCACTGAAATTCCAGAGGAAAAATAAAGAAAAAATGAAGGATTTCATTTGGGTTAAGTTTTAAATTTTAGTGTCAATTTTCTCTGGCTGGACAGATCAATTTTTCTTATGAATTGCTCACATCCTCTCAGTCTACTTTATTCTCGGTTGTGTAGTTCACGACAAACAGCCCACTCAGAAGATTTCACTATTTCTTCTACTCCTGAAGCAAGTTGAAAATTTCCCAAGTTTGTTCCTTTTTCACAAAAACTACAGATGAAGGAGATTTAAAGCAGATCTCATCTTCCCATTCCAAAACTTCAGATCACAAGTGCTGTATTTTTCCAAACTCTAAACCTAACAAACCCCAAATAAACAGCCACAGCATGGCAATAACATACAAAATACGGAATAGGAAGAGTCTAATGTGCCAAACCTCTCTTCCTGCAGTCTCTAGCAAGAAGGAAGCTGGCAGCAGGCCTCAAAACTGTGACCCTTCCAACATCGCTGCAAAAAACCAGCCAAATGCAAAAGAGACACTGCTGTAGGCAAAAGCCTACAACATTCAAAACATAAGCTAAGTAACTGAGGAAATTAGTGTAAACTAGATAAAACCCCAAACTAGATAGAAGCCAGCCACTAAACTCTCTTAGCACACTTTCTGGGATTGGCAAATTGTCATCTCCAACCTTGACACCTACTGTCCCAGTGCTTAAAGCAGCCCATGCAAGTGTTTACTGCTCCACTGGTAGAAATCAGTCAGAGGTGAGGGATGGGACGCGGTTTCTTGCTCTAGAGGTAATGGACTCCTACAGGCTGTGAGCCTTGGCAGTCTCTGCTTTTCCCAAAACCAACCCGTGCCCTGAATCACAGCAAACCCTGTCACAGCAAAAGGCCCCAGTCAACACATCAGCGAGTCAAACAATGCCGGCCTTTGGCAACCTTCTCTGGAACATGGAGAAGTTTACCGGCTGTCAGATTCTGCAGCTCCTCCCTTTCCTACCCGTGGTCTGAATTAAAGTAACCCCGGCCTTTCACAGTAAAGCTGTGCATTCAGAAACAGAAAGGAACAGGAGCCTAATGAAAATGCAGACTCCACCATCCGTCAGCCTTTACAGTTTTCACTTTACCACCTCTGTGCCTAATCCTGACCCTACAGCATTCTTACCTAAGCGCGCGTCTGGCATCTTTGGAAAATTCTTATCTTCTTAAAACAAAAAAACCAAACCCCAGTGAGTGAGTATGCAGTTCAAGGGCTATTAACAAGTACAGATATGGAGAGAATAGGGACCAGGCTCGCAGATCTCTGATGTTGTTTCACCACGGACAACTGCTGTGTTCCTGTAAATCACAGCGCCCACAGCACCTGCCCCCCTGCTCTTTTATACCAGTGCAGGTGAATTCTAGAAAAGAGCAACTGTCTGTGCCTTCTAATCCCTACACGAAGCCTCCTCATTTCTTTGTCTGTGCTTTGAAACTGATGTGGTAAGAACTGTGCTTTCTTGGAAATACAGGGATTTTACTGCTTTAGTTTTCCAAGAGTAAAAAAATTCGCACTCTAAAAGGTGCAGTGAATTGGCTGCTCCCCAGTGCACATTCATTTCATGGCCTGTCTCTCAAATGGCTTGTTCTTACACCTTCCAGAGTAACAATACTGAGTAATAAGATGCATAAAAGTGAACAGATGAGAGAGATAATCGGGAAGAATTTTTCAAAGTAGAACAATATATAGAATTGTAGGTATATGCATGTGTCTGCATGTGGTTTTTTTACTACCTATATACATACGAATGCCTACACACACACAAATAGGCAAATAAAATATTGGAATACAGCTCGTATTTCAGTGGATCTATTGACGAAATTTTACATCTGCCCTTAAATACGTGCCTTTTTCCACGTATTTCTTTTAAAGTCAACATATATATGTTAATAAAGGAAGCTGTAAGCCAGCATTTCCTCACATCCAGGCTCATCCACAACATAATATCTCTGTCTAAAATAATGGTATTTCCTACATTTTTCCGGTTCTGTCAGGCAGCTTGTCTAAAATATCCCAACCTTCTACTTTGTCTCTTGTACAAAGGTTGAAAGAACTTTTTGCTGAAATAGGTTGAGCTAGAAGGCAAGATAGACTTTAACTCACCAGACTCGCCGGACAAATAGCATGCCACTTCTATCTGTGTGATCGGCTGCAGAAGAATACCCTTAGAAAGAATAATTCTAAGCTGGTTTGTTTGCAGAGCTTGGAGTGAAAAAAAAAAAAAGGAAAAAAAAGTAACATAAATTAATTGTGCCTCGTACTTGATTTACAGAGAACAGAATCGTAATAGACGCAAGCAGCTCAAACTATCAAAGCAATTCCATACAGGCACATCTTCAATAAAGAAATATTAAAACCTAGAGAAAAAACAATCTTTTTTGTGCTTCTCAATTAAGCTGGTATTTGAATATTGGCTTTTATTACATTTTGTTTCCATTATTTCTGAGAGTTAAAAAGGTCTTTGTTGGCATTGCGACTGTGATATATGCACCTCAGCTACTATTCACATTTGGTATCCTGTATATGCCATTCTAACTAATGGGAAAAGCATGAAAATCAATATATCTCAACTAAGAACTGAAACTATCTAAACTGACCTATGGCACACAGCAAAATACACATTTCTCATAATTTTCTAAAATGGATTCTGCATTTTTCAGCGCCACAGTAATATGTGCATTGAAAAATCTCAAATTTAAGTATTGCATTTGTGGGAAATTGTAGAATGAATGAACTATGCCCACTTTAGGACATTTCAATATCAGAGTTGGATTTATATTTTCAAGCAGAACTAAGCAATACAGCAATACAGGAACTTAATTATGGTTGTTTCACATGCCTTGAAAAATTCAGACCTCTAGGATATCACATTTCATAACCAAAATCTATGAGCCATTACACAAAGTGAGCAGGCACTTTTGAAATGATGGGCTGCTAGCTATGCATTGCCAAATTATATTATAATTATGAATTCTTTTCCATTCACGCAACAGGATAGAGGTCTTTCTAGTATAATAATCAAATAACAATTAATATAATTACTTTCTTCATATCAGTCCTTCCATGGTTAAAATTAGTCCTCATCTGCTTGCGTTCAGGCTGCTTGCACTCTCATGAATTTGGCTCATGGGTTCATCATTCTCATCAAAACTGAAGAATTTTGATAGTTTTATAATGTACAAATTTGGTATCTTGTAGCTACACGCTGTCACCAGAGCACGGCAACTCTGATATGTAAATAGTTCCTTCCCCCTCCGAACCCTACTGAAATCTTTATTTCCCTGAACATCAATTAAGGCAGATCTTTGGCTTCTTGCTAATGAATAATACATGTTCAAATCTCAGTTTGCCAAATAGATTCCACAAGCTTCATACCTGTTTGTATTGCTTCATCTGGAGACTATGCCATATGACATCTACTGTATGTTTTTAAGGCCTTAATAGAGAAGAAATATTAGGCTCTTACCAGGTTTCTTTTGGTGTGCAGTTTCCTTGAATTCTAGATTAAAGATTTTGGCTGCAGTTTGCAAACCCAATCAGGCAGCTATGTCCAGGTTGGCCCAGATTCACGAAGTTATACTTGTGTGCAACTGATTACATGCCCACATCCAGAAAACATCTTCCCAGGAACAACTCTGGATTATTTTTTTGAGAAATCTTTAAAAAACGTGCAGGAAAAAAAATAATAGACCAAAATTAAGAATGCTTTCCTTTCATCCATTTCTGAGAGAAAAATTATCCATTGTTCACTAATTTTACAGAGACAACAAGACAGAAGAGGCGTAAAGTTGTTCAGAAATTAAATCATGCTGCACACACAGGGGAAGATGACAAAGGCCAAGGTTCTGCTTTTTAGCACAAATGAATAAATGAAAACACTTGCCAACAATTTGCATGCCAAAAATCAGAAGCCATAATTACAGGATTGTAAAGTTATATGTATTTATTAGTGGGCAGAAGGAAAAGGTAAATCTTCAGCTTGCTTAATATATTAGTTCTTCAATAAATGCACCTATTTAAAGAACATCATTGTTCCATTTTACTGAAGAAAAGCAGTCAACTGCTTTCTATAATTACAATCAAAGAAAAACTTTGTGCCCCATTTCAAAGCCAAAGCTACATGAAGAGCCATAAAATCCTGGAAGAAATCTTCCCAGTGAGTTCTTTGAAGGGCATGGGCTAAAGATTAGCATTTATCTGAAGTTACCTGCACAGAGAAACTGGTGCTTTCATCTGAATATTACAGGTCAAATTCTTACTAATAAACATGCACCTGACACACTGTGCATCCTGTAATCTTCCTTTCTGCTTAGGCTCCAGCCCTCATTTTACACTTGTGTCAATTCATATAGACTGGAAGAAAACTGAAATCCTTTGCTTCATTCTTAAAAAGCTTCTTATTCCATATTTCGGCAAAAATCCTTCCTGCTATATATACCTCTTCAACAAATGTTGCTCCTCCTCAAATTACCACACATCTCTGCCTCCTCCAGTTCAGACAATCCCATGCTGCACCTAAATTAAGAGCTTGAAAAATGCAAATGAAGTAAGCAGAAAATGATTTATTGCCACACCAAGAATTTAAACTAATTGAACAATGCAACATTTTTTGATCAACCTACAATGCCCCACAGGCAGTTTTATTTAAATCAAAGCGTTATCTAAAATAAGATGAAGGAAAAAATAATTCAAAAGTATATTCTAGAAATATTTTAAATTGGCTTTGTAGAGACAAGGGTATTCGTTCTCTGATGCATTAATACTGATGGGCTGATACAGTATCTGCAGAAGCCATGCAATTAGAGCACTACGAGATAGTGCTCGCAGGACTTATTGAACTGTAACAGAGTTAGAAAAACAATATAAAATAGTCCTAGATGACAGACATTTAAATAGGCAAGATATTTATATTCAGAACGATTGTTGACACTTGCAATCAAGATTTCTAAAGACTTAACTTTAGTAATTAGATGCTTTAAGTCTAAATAATTGAATACATGCTTCCACATTATTAAATTCTCTTCCTATAATAGGCAGAGAATTTATCAGATTCAATGAAACTTTGTATCACATGACCTTTGGTGATACCTGCAACATGCTTAAACCTGGAGGCTCCTCATTCAAAATAGTGTAGGCTAAAAAACCCCATCAGAATCACTATCAACCAGTCTAGAACATATCTGCATCAACACAAACTGAAGTTGTGGAGCCTTTGAGGACAGTATTCAGCAGTTTTGCCACAACAGAATTCTTACCAAAGTATTCGGTTCTCTCATATAGATGCTCTCTTTCCACTACGACCATCAGAAAAGAATTAGCATTTCTGCTGCAGATTTACTCCAGCTCTAAGTTCACAGTTATTCTACATGCAGGTGTGAGGGAAGTCCTTGTTTTAAACATGAGCAGTCACTTCATCCCTTAAAAAGCAAACCCCCAGCAGTTACCTTGCCTTATTTACTGCTTCACTGAAATAAAACTCTCCCCAGAAGATATACTGCATCAAGAGAAGGAATTTGCAATGATGCCCAGAGAAATATGGAAAATTATTATTTCTGGGTGCACCACAGCTCTAAATATACCCAGTTTTGTCTGTCTCCTGAATTTTTGTACCCTGTCTCCTGAATTTGTCTAGGTCTGGGACCACCTCCCTGTCCTGCTGTATCAGCTACCCCTTACACAGCAAGGCCAGAGCAGAGCCGACTTCCCTGTCACCTTCCTGGGCACTCGAGAGCACACAGAGAGCAATTTGCCAACCAATCCCTGCTTCGAGAAGAGGACTGCAGGGCAAATATCCTAGTGCCCACCTCCCTGTTCTCTGAGAAATAAAAGCCCAGCTTTACCATAGACTTGTTCAAGCTTCTGTACCAGAGCTGAGCCTTGCACTGACAGCACAAGGCTTTTCTCCAGCTTTCTTTCCTACTGGACCATTGGCAAACATTAAGGTTTCTGTTAATCACAAAGAGAGGGAGAGGCTGCAGAGAGCCACAGTGTGCCAGGTGCAACCCTATTGAGTGCCACGTGTAAGAACAGAGGCTGGGAAGTTCTTTGTTTCAAAATTGGCTTAGTGAACTTTTGTACGGTACCATCCTTAGAAATGCTTTTCCAATAGAGATAAACAGCCAAGGAATTCAAGCTAGGTCTGTTTTGTGTGAAAAGGTTGAATTACAGCACTGCAAACTCCATACTGAAAACGGTGTTCCAACTTGTTCACCTGCAAAATAAATAGCTCTTCTTCAAAACACATGCGCCAATTGGAAACGTGGAAGGATTGCTCATTTCTCATTTGCCTCAAACATAGGATTCACTTTTAAAAAAAAAATACTTTTTTAAAATCCAAAAGTAAATGCTGTCTACAGTCTATTCAGCACTACAGCCTGCTGCTTCTGGGAAGAAGGCTTTTTAAGCCTCCACTTTTTTGCCAGATGACTTAATATTGTTCAAAAATAGACAGAAATCAAAAGATGCTTGATCAGTAACTGTGATATCCTATTAATAAAGAAAGATGTAGGAACTAGAAAAAGAGACATTTGACAAATGAAAAACTACATTTATACATACATGATCCTATTATTAGCACACTCCCATGAAGAAACCTTAAATCAGTACTATAAATTTAAATACCTGCAGATACCAGTTCTGCTGCACTAATCTGCTCTCCCATTTCTTCCTTATTCTGTTGAGACGTATGCAGAGCCTCACAGGAAGGGTATAACTAAAGTCCTTTTTCTCCTATCACTCAAAAAAAAAAAAAAAATTAACTTAAATAGAGGAAGATATTACCTGGAGCAGTATTTCAGAGTTAGAAATCAACACTGGTATACAACTCCCCCTTCCCAGAATTTTTCTAAAGGTTCACTAAGGTAAAATCGCTCAGCTAAGCATCTCTTACGTTGCACACTTTTGGATAACTACCTACACTACAGGGAGATAGATTTTAATGTGACAACAAAAATTAGAGGCGACAGAATTTTGCATAAACTTACTGCCAAAAAGCATCATCTTATTCTTCTGGGGTAGGCAGAGATCTGCAGGAGGACTGATAGGGGCTGATTAATGCCTCTGTTTCTTACACAAGGAATGCCTCATTATCCAGTTCCTTTAAAGAACTCTTTATTTGAGCTTAGTTACAATTAAACACAAATAAACCACCTGAATCAGATAACATGGTTAAAAACATTTATAGATGACACATAAGACAAAATGAAACAGCCCATAGCAGGGAAGAGAGCTCTCTATCTTACCTATTTGGCCACTGTGAGGTAGCAGTGTGGTCGCAATGACCCATGCCTGCCTAAGGAAATGCCCAAGAGAGCATCGGGCCTCTGCCTTAGGAAAGCCACCTGTTAGAGCCTCCCACAGAAAGCAGCCCCAGAGGCCCTCCCTGGGCAAATCTTCAAACCTCAGGGCATTCGGAGCAACTCTACCTTGGTACTGCTTTTGAAGGTTTAACAGGATCTCAGAGACATTCAGCCTCTCCTCGTCTGAAGTCATCCTGTGGCTCCCTTTTGCAAGCGACACACAGTCATCGGCTTTCTTAAATGAAACAGTGGTCAGAATCCTCAAATACACATATGAATTTTTGGCAGGATGAGAATCACCTCACATGTTTAAATGGGTAGGAAATCACCTCAGAGGTAAAACTCTTCCCCTCCCTGAGTGCCTTATAGGCATTCTTCAGCATGAAACACATTTGCTGGAGCTTCTGTCTGAAACCACATCCAAACCACTGTGATACAAAGGTCTAAACGGGAGAGCTCATGACTGGCTGCTGACTAAGACCAGAAATAGCAGGAAAGCAATGGGTTTGAGTGAAAGTTCCCAATCTCCCTTTCTAACACCCAATTAAGTTATTCTTTAAACAAATTATTCTCTGCTAGTTAGCAATTACAGAGTAATTTGTGTGTTTATCAGCTGTTGTGTATCAAGAACATGCTATGAAGGTATTGCTGCTGCCACTTAGGTACTTTTTCCTTAGAACGCGATGTCAGTTTAAGATTTATGAATGACCTTTCTTAGAAACCTGGTTCATAACTGTAAAAGTATTCTCGAAAATAATCTGGCCACTTATGGAATACAGTCAGTTGTGTCTTGGCATACAAGAGCAATAACATACAAAAAGCTCACCTTTTGTGTTAAGGTTTTATTTCAAGCAGTAAATTAATTGGGGCCATCTTTAGGTTAGATATTCTTAAAGCAATAATTTGGTGACTCTTCATTGCTCTGAAACAAAGTAGTAGCTTTCAGTATTATTGTTCATAGGCAAAATCTTATCTGATAAAATTTAGCATCCCATCCAGCATGGCCTACAGAGATTGACCTGGAGAGGCACAAAGACTGAAATGTCTTTAGTGCCTAGTAGAAGTATTTAATTCTAAAAGGAATCTGAGATTTTACCAGGAGAACAGTCAAGATGCAAGGAAGTCTGACATTATTCATGGTACAGTTGTTTTGATTTTCTTCCAAAATACCAGATTCACTGAAAAGTCAGCTCCTTTCCAAATATCTGGTAACACTTCCTTCATGAAACTCTAAATTATATTTTAAAAATATAAAACCTGTTTTCCTAAACAGAAAAATCTACAGTAAGCCAAAACAACTAAAATCTGAGATGAAATAACAATGCAGCTTCAAAGGAAAAACTTGGCAATTTTTCATTTCCTCTGTCATTTCCAATAGAATATTTTCCCTTTGGCCCAAAGTTTCAGTATTGTCATGAAAAGAAATAAAGGTGATGCTTACAACAAACAGATGTTATACATGAACTGATAAGGAAATTTCTTTTAGTAACATATGATAAAAATTAGCTGCCAAACTAGCTGAGTAGGTAGCCCAAGTGCAAGCAAGCACTACCTAAATTTATGCACTGGCCTTTTTTCAAATACATTTTTTCTTTTCCATTAGGATGCATAGTTTGCTCTTTTAAATATCCTTTGTTTTATCAATTGTCTTCCCATCGGCACAATTCTCTCTCAGGGCTGTAAAGTCAGTAAGTTACCTAGGTGCTGAAAGTACAAGAAAACTTTGACATTTAGAAGCAAAATAATTATTTTGCATTCGTAAATGCTCTGAAAGGCTGCAGAAATTAACATCTTTTAATAAAAGAAGTCAACAGTCTGGACAAGGAAAAGAAACATAATGTACTATAAAATGCAGCAAATGTTTTACTTAGCAATTTTTTCCTAAAGGAGGTATTTTAACACACCAATTATTACTTTTAAAAGGTTGTCTCCTTGTAACGGTGTGACAAAAATGCTAAAATAGGAAAAGAAATATTCCATTCTTATTTTTATGGAATATTTTTGTGGTCTAAGCCTTGTTATTCTGATTTTATCATATGCAAGCTTTTGACTCTTTTTGGTTCTGAAGTCATTTCCCCAGGCAATTGTTCAGTCTTGTGTTTCCTGTCACTGCTTTATCCAGCCCTGCTACTCCATCTGACGCCTTTCTCATGCCTGTGCTGAAAGCAGCAGAATCTGGGACCTGCGAAGGGCAGCTTCTCACAGAATGATATCAATTACAAAGAGCACACTCAAACCATAACTGTATAAACACTGTTCTGTTTTAAGAGAGACTCCATTCTGGATGGTTAAAGTAAACCTTAAAGCCCATCCATGTAGGTGGGCTTTTAGTATTGTTTATAAATCAGAATATTTATAAATTCAGATTTTTAGGACCCTGATTTTGATTATCTAAGCATGATAGACTCTTTATTATCACACAGGTACATGCAAAGCAAACTGATCAGCAACTCAGCCTTGGGTATGCAGACATGACTCACATGAGCAGTCCTAACTCTTCTGAGTTGGGTGATTTGTATCAGTGAAAGGAAAAATAACAAAAGCACCACCACAAACCCACAAATTTTGACCCATAGCTGTTAGGTTCCAACCAGCAACCGCTCTTAAGCACTGCTGCCGAGCTAAGGAATACAGTTTCTCTCTCTTTGCCACCATCAAAACAAGTACCAAAAGTCTGGTCAGTGACGATGCAAATCTAACATAATAAACGGGTCATCCCCAGCCAATGGAGAGAGCCACCCAGGACAGATGCAATGAGTGACCCTTCGGTACACAGGGAGCCTTGACAGCTGTCTAGATGCTGAAATTTTGGGGGGAAAATCAGCAAGATTGCCCACAAATTAAGTACTAGAGGCAACACGTACAATACATTCAACTAGATCTCCTCTGACCTTCAAGCTCACTTTCTGCTGCTGTAATATAACCAGAACTCTTCAGAGCTGATACACCAACTACAGTGAAACCCTGCTAAGAAGTATTAATTCAAGGGGGATGCGTATGAGAACTACTTAACCTACACTTAATTTAAGAATTGGTCCTTTGTGGTGAAGTATTCTTGGTTGTAAGCATTTTAGGAAGCAATGGGGGTCAAGTGACAAGGCACTGAACATTCTTCAAGCGACCTGGGAAACAGCTGAAGCAGAACTATTTTGAAATGTGAGTATTCCCTACAGACTTCCCTTTCCAAAGCTGAGACTTTAATCAAGATCGCAGCAATTCACATAGAAAGAATTTAGATATTGCTTGTCTGACTTTTAACTTGAGAAAAAAAAAAGGCACTCTGAGCAACTGAGCTGACTTCTGCCATCTACATCAATTCAAGGACAAAGCTGCCTTTCTGAAGTTGTAATCGTTGTTTAAAGGTAGGGCTAAGATTTGTTGTCTTCACAAAGCATGTTACATGGCAGATTGTATCTGGGCCGTAACAGCAATTGCTGACTCTCACCCCACAAGACAGAAGATGCTTCCTAAAATAAAGGGTCTGCTTTCCCTCCAAATGAGACCTTAGCCAACAAAGTGCATGAAGAGAGGAATATCATCAATGACATTCTGTTTCTGCTTTGCCTCTCTCAGTGTTGGAATTCTAATTTCAATGTTCTGACTGTCGAGCTTACTTAAATCATGCCCCAAATTACAGCTTTACAACAGTGTTACAAAGCTGAAAATTCAATATCTACAGTGTTCACAGAATGATGGAATGATTTGTCTTGAAAAGGACCTTAAAGATCATCCAGTCCCAACCTCCTGCCATAGTCAGGGACACCTCCCACTGGATCAGGTTGCTCAAAGCCCCATCCAACCTGGCCTTGAACACCTCTAGGAATGGTGCATCCATGACTTCTCTGGCCAACCTGTGCCAGGGCCTCCCCACCCTCAGAAGAAAATATTTCTTCCTCATATCTGATCTAAATGGAACTAAATCCAGTTGGAAACTGGTCACGAGCGGTGTTCCCCAGGGTTCAGTGCTGGGTCCAGTCTTGTTTAACATCTTCATCAATGATCTCGATGAAGGCATCCAGTGCACCCTTAGCAAGTTTGTGGATGACGCCAAGCTGGGTGCAAGTGTGGATCTGCTTGAAGGAAGGGAGGCTCTGCAGAGGGATCTGGACAGGCTGGATCGATGGGCTGAGACCAACGGGATGAGGTTCAACAAGGCCAAGTGCAGAGTCCTCCATTTGAGTCACAACAACCCCATGCAGCGTTACAGGCTTGGGGAGAGTGGCTGGAGAGCTGCCTGGCAGAGAAGGACCTGGGGGTGTTGGTTGACAGTGGCTGAACATGACCCAGCAGTGGCCCAGGTGGCCAAGAGGGCCAGTGGCATCTTGGCCTGTATCAGACAGTGTGGTCAGCCGGAGCAGGGAGGTGACTGTGCCCCTGTGCTCAGCGCTGGTGAGGCCGCACCTTGAGGGCTGCGTTCAGTTTTGGGTCGCTCACTACAGGAAGGACATTGAGGGGCTGAAGCGCATCCAGAGAAGGGCAACGAGGCTGGGAAGGGGGCTGGAGAATAAGGGTTATGAGGAGAGACTGAGGGAATTAGGGTTGTTTAGCCTAGAGAAGAGGAGGTTGAGGGGAGACCTCATCACTGTCTACAACTGCCTGAAAGGAGGCTGTGACGAGGTGGATGCTGGGCTCTTCTCACAAGTGACAGTGATAGGACAAGAGGAAATGGCCACAAGTTGTGCCAGGGGAGGTTTAGACTGGACATTAGGAAGAATTTCTTTACTGAAAGAGTGGTCAGGCATTGGAACAGGCTGCCCAGGGAGGTTGTGGAGTCACCATCCCTGGAGGTGTTTAAAAATGGGTGAATGAGTTCCTTAGGGACATGGTTTAGTAAGGAGACAGGCATGGTTAGACTTGGTGATCTGAGAGGTCTCTTCCAACTTTATGATTCTATGATTCTATAATTGTAAATCTCCCCTCTTTCAGCTTAAAACTGTTATCCTTCATCCTATCACTGCATGCCCTGTTAAAGGGCCCCTCCCTGCTTTCCTTTAGGTCCCAATGAATGAGGTAAAGAAAATATCTAGCACATACACGAATTCAAGACCCTGTCTCCAGATGTCTGCATGTGACTCCATGTGAGACCTGCATATGCAGTCATTGTACCTGCCTGTACCTGTACTATCGTATTCAGAGTAAGATTTTCACATAGCAACTTGGACATGGAAAAAGCTTTGGTCCTCAAAAACTCTAATTAGACAATGGAAACAAAGCCTGATATTCTGCTATAGAAATGGCATGAACAGAATTAAATTAGATGTAAAATATAGAAGATTCCACTCTAGCCTAAAAATCCAGAAAGTTGACTTACATTCCTTGGGGGAGGGGCCGGGGGTTGGTAGCAGTAGATGAGCAGTCAGTCATCCCAGGGCACAGCTGCCTTTTCTAGAAACCCTTTGTTCTAAAATTCCAGTGGGAGATTTTCCCTGATACATGGCTTTTAGGTATGACAAGCAGCGCTTCCTACTTTCACTTGAGTCAGAAAAGCCAACATGCAAATACTCAGAAATTAAATCCAAATCATTGACAAATTACTGTTTCTGAGAGACTTCAAGTGAGTTCAGTCTCCAGAAAACAAGCTGCTGAGTGCTAATCTAGTGCTTCAAAAGACCATCCTACCCAGTCAAAGTAGGAGGATGTAATTAATAAAACACTAGCATTTTCATTTTTCCTTAAAGGACATGATCAGAGCTGAGGAATGTGTCTTTAAACTCTAAATCAGAGGTGGGTCATGGAGTCCCACTTGCCTGGAAACACCACAACAGTTTGCTAGTTTGTTAATTCAGAGCAGAAAGAAGCTTGCAGAGGACAGCGCAACAGAACTGCAGAAATCTCCCAGAAGCCTTGCCAACATAAAGGTTCATGAGTAAAGAAAAAGGTTTAGGATGCACTTAAGGAAATGCATTTCTAGGTGCTCATAAAAATAAATGCATTCAGGAAAATCTTTTCTGGCATATGAGAGAACTAAGCTGCAGTGTAGGTCCAGCTTGTGTGCTATACGGATGTAAGACTGCATTAGACAAACCACTAAAAGCATGGAATCCAGGGTTAGGGCTGTTGTTATCCTCTAAGTCAGTCTTTTGGATGTTCTCTGCTGTGGCACACAGGGTCTTTGACAGCCTCAAAAATGAAGAAGATGAAAACGTCTTATTAGCTTACCTTTATATTTGCAGTGAAAATGAGGGCTGACTGAAGGGCTACATTAATGCGCTCTGGAATTCAAACGGTGAGTGAAGAAATGCAGAAAGAACAAGTGAGGCACGTGCAGGAAAACAGCCCAAAGTTCATGCACTGAATGAGGGCTGCTGACTTAAACATGCCCACTCTGAAATTGGGTCTGGAGAATAAAAAGAGATTATATAATTATATGATATCGTGTGCAATTCTGGTTTTCTCTCGCTGCCCCAATACCATTTAAGAAATTATATACAAGATCTGAAAACAGTTCAGGAAAACATGACAGGGATGGGCAAAGTTAGGAGCTGTTGCCAAACCTGTCAGAGGAGAAGGGACAAATAACAGAGCTGGGAAAGGAGTCTGTAAGGTCATCAGTTGTGTCAAGGAGATACTGATTGTCCATCAAAAAAAGAGTTAAGGAACTTTGGACGAAAATCAGCAGGAAAAATCAAACACAAAGTTCGCGAGGGTTCTGATTCTGCAAACCCTTACTGCAGAAAAGAAAGATGCCAAAAAGGCACTCGGGCTAAGGTCATGGAAGAGCAGTCTTGTAGGGCCAATGATTACACGGTCACTACCTCGTGGTTAGAAAACTCTTCCACTGAAAAGTGTTGGAGGTTGACAAAATATTTACAACTCTATCACAACGTGTTTGCTCTGTTGAATATTTTCTCCGAGTCCTTCAATTGGGTTACTGCCAGAAATAGGACACTGGGCCAAGCAGATGTCTAGTGAAAGCAAACATAATCTTTGTCCTGCTTTTAAATAAATAGAGTTGGTGGAAATCATCATTGTGACATTATTTCATGATAAATTTGAAGTAGCCGAGCCATTTGGGAGCTGACCCTGGTTCCTTTCAGTGCTAATATTTGTCATAAATTGCTTGAATCCTTTCAGCCAGCACCTCTCAGCTGTGTACTGGACTATTCTGCCTTAAGTGTATTGTTGCCTGGTTGCTAAGTCATCATATATTAAGATGACCAAGAGTGAAGAGAAAAGCTTTTCATAAAATTCAGGGCTCAGTCGTCACTCAGTTAAGTACTTCCAATGACCTAAAGCAGAAATTTTACCAGCAAAAGTACTTGTCAAGTGCTTTTTTATTGGACCAGGACTAGCAGAGTCAAGTGTAAAGACAGATATGAATATTGAACATCTTTCCACAAATGGCAAAATGAAATTGCAGGTTATAGATAGACTTCCCAAGAGCAGGTGCCGTTATTCCCACGCACCAAGTACACTGAGCAATGGGCTGGTTCACCTCCTCTCAAGATTCCCATAAAACAGAACAATTAGCCCCAGGTAAAGACAAGCTCTAAATTGCAACGAGAACATCCAAGGCGTAAATGACCAAAACACTTAAGAACATACCTCACATGAGGGTACTCTCAGAACTCTAAATTTGCGTGAGATCACATGTATCAACGTGATGCACAGGTGTAAGGAAGGAAGACCGCACAAGCTGAATACATTTCCTGCTTTTTTTCAAAGCAAAGACGCTGTGCTGAGTGGCTCTCACGTGTGTGCTTTTCAGTTTATTTTTCTAACAACACCTGTGAGATTACCGAAATTATTTCTGTATTATGTATGCAATGGTCTAAAGTTCAGACAGGATCTCTATAAATATTCATGGACAAGTGGTCTGCAGGAAAACAGGGGAGTTCTGAGCCTTCAGAAAACTTGAATAATTTTTGCTGCCAGCCAGTATTGGGCTGCTTCTAGAGTGTCTTATGGCAGTAGCATCTATTGTTAGTTTTAACTTATTTGTTGATCATGTTTTCATAATAAAAAATACAACACTGACAAATCTGAAGTGGCTGTAAGTTCATATTAATCACAAAAATAATCCTTCCAATTTTTTTCAAGTTAAAAAAGACTGGTTTGAAGCCTCATTTGAAAAATTAATTGCTGCAAATTAATTATTTTCTATTATTTTTAATTTTAGTCTTTCAATTTTCTGTTATTTTATACCCATCTTTGTATTTCTTTTCTTACAAATACAAACTTTACTGAAATTGAATATTTTAATTAAATCTTTATTTTCCATTTTTTCCCTGAATTCTCTTCAGCAGTTTCAAAATCAATTGTTGTTTGTTTTGATATCTACTCTTGAAACGATCAAAGACATACGATTTTTCATAAAGCAAAAGTTCTGAGGTTTGAGCAGACATATTAAATCTACACTCAACATACATAGCAGAAGAGTGTGGAAGAACACCAATTCACCACTTTTACACTCATCTGCTGGAATCCAAAGAAAAGTAAATGTTCCCAGAGTATGCTATGAAATTCTCCAGCTCTTTTAAATAGCATTCTTCATCAAAACTTTAAACACAATTGCCGTAAGAGGCACTGAACCAGTATTTCTACTGTTAGCACCTGGTCCTGAGGACTTTGAGAGGTCCTTAAAACTCTCAGTGATTATAATGGGTTCAAAATTTGACGCAGTAAGCTCACCTACTCCTGACACTTAAACAAAGCAGTTTGAAAAGCCCGGTGCTTCAACAGTAAGTGTTTTTATGCTACAGTGTGCAACACCACGCTACACTTAACACCTCGGCAATGCATAGGGCTAGAGGTTAGCGAGGACTGAACGATACCGCTATCAGAAAACTACCATTTAATCAAAACATTCTGCTGAAACAATTTTACTCAAGTAAAACGTCAGTTGCAAAAGCATTCTCTGGTTCAAATGTCTAGGCACAAAGGGGGCAGGAATAAACTGCTCCCCCGTATCACCAGCCTGGGCCTCTCTGCTTCCA
Organism: Neomorphus geoffroyi; assembly: GCA_033558235.1. Classification (NCBI taxonomy): domain Eukaryota; kingdom Metazoa; phylum Chordata; class Aves; order Cuculiformes; family Neomorphidae; genus Neomorphus; species Neomorphus geoffroyi. The sequence continues at coordinate 5,374,347 of JAUMJM010000045.1, read as the reverse complement.
GGTCACTCTACCTCACGTACTATAGTTGGCTACTAGGCACAGGCTAGTGGACATTTTAGGGATAGCCTCTCACAACCTCTCCTACAGGAAATGAAACTATGGAAGAGGAATCATTGATGACAGCAGGGCATCCAATCCAAGCCTCTTCTGTATTTGAGTGTACTAAGCTGCTCTGGGTTTGGTTCACTCTTTTTTCAGGTCAAAAGCCCCTCCTGTCCCTCCTAGAACTATAACCGGTAGAGTCTATTCCATGGGGGAGGTGTCAGCCTAGAATGGAGAGCAGCTTTTGTGGGAAGTAAAAACCTGCAAAATACATCCAGTGTTAAAAACAAAATCCGTGACAAACCAGTCTGACACCTACATAAAGCTAAATCCTGGCACACAATTACTGAATGCTCTACTTGCAACACGTACAGAATTCTAACAAGAAAAGTAAGTCTCTGTGTGGGATGCAACTTAGAAAGGATTTTTCTCTGGCAGGTAAACCATGTCAAGGCAAGATTGCTAGCAAATTTTCTTTTGTGTTGCTTCAGAGTTTGATTTATATATGTTAGTCAGTCTTTAATTTACCTAAGCAGCACAGTTGGCTAGGTGTGGGAGGCTTTTGCATACTTAAATAATAGAAGAAAGAAAACTTTAATACTGCTGCTGCACAACAATAATAATAATAATTTATCATTTCTCCAAGGACATTTATGGTGGATGAACAGCTCATGTCATTGTCAAAAGCAATAAAATAACACTAAGTAACAAAACAAGTTTTCGTACGCTTTCCAATTAATGTCAATTTATGAATCTCCAAATAATGTAGCCAAACATATTTTATTTAGTTATTTTCATTTACATACTGCTGAAGATAATCTCAGCTTCTAGGTGCCTTGATATAACAATAAAAATCATAACCCTAAACCCAGCAGAATAGCCAAATACAAACCTACTGGCTAACAAGTCTGACCGAACAACCTTATCTGTTCTGACAACTCTGGAATAAACCTCACCCTACATATTCTGGGTCCATTTAAAAAAGCTGGACTCTGCAGTTTATTCCAAAGCCCAGTCTTGCCATGCTTGATCTGAGGGGTGAAGAACATCCCAAACTCTGAAGACACTCTCTTCCAAGCAGGGGAAATTGGTGTAAGCATTTCCAAGAACTGCAACTGTAGCCATGCAAGAGGCTGTGTCTAAGCACTTGTTTCAAGAAACATCAACTCCTTGTATTTCTGCCAGCGAATATCTCGGAGCACCCTGTCACCTGCTCACGGAGAATAACTCTACCAATTGAACAAGCAGCCCTGTGGTTTTCATGCCTGTTTGCAGGTGAATCTTTGAGGCACATTTCACAACATACAACATCACTACCTTTAGGCAACAAAAATAAGATCAGCAGCAATGAAATGCAGCAGTATGAGGTTGCAGCCTCTTGGGTGGCTGATTAACGCCTGTAGACAACTCGGACTAGAAGTGCCATTTATTCACAGATTCTCATCCTAGATTTAAACTAGGAAACTCAAGTACGAGCAGCAGCATAATCCTGGCAGCAAGGATAAGAGCAAGAGGTAGAAATTCCTCTTGGCCACCAGGAAAATCTTCAGATCATCCTTTACTTAGTTTTGCTGCTGCTAACTTGACTCTGTAATACAGAAGCCAGCCAACATATACCTACCTGAAGTGGCATCTTTGTTGACAATATAGATCTACCCAAAAAACAAAATGGAAGAAAAAAACCACAACTGTTAATCCATTCTGTTTAAGAGCCTACAGCAGGCTGGAAACTAGTAGACATCCCGTTTCGTAGCTGTGCAATTGCAGCTATCGTTTGTTACTATCCAAATTCTCTGGCAGCTTCTCCAGTCCAGGGGTTTAACAGGCAAAATATTAAACTGCTGGGATGTATAGTTGCCTTCCTTAGTGTAGTCTGACAAAGTCAGCAGGATTAATAACACTAGCGTAGGCAAGAGGCAAATATTTTGGGGAATTAGCAGCTTGTCTCTCGACCTTCTCACTTCAATCCCTTGCAAGTTTGTGGGTTAAGAACAGCAACAGTACCAGGACTCCAGAGTAATAAGCCACAGATTTCTTCCTGGGATATCTGAGAAGAAACTTAACCCCACGAGAACACCAAAACCACACCCCAACCAAGGAGAAGCTGTAAACATAGTCTGGTCTGGAAAACAGTGACTGGTGGATGGTCATTGATCAACGATGAATAGTATAGCTAATGGAAACGTTTAAGCAAATCAGAAGCAAATTGAAAATCACCTTAATACCACATTTTCCTATTGTCCAAATAAACATGGAACATGACCCTCACAATAAATCACTGCAAATGTTGCCAGTACTGGAGAGGACATTTTAAACCAGGAACTAAATGTTATGACAGCACTTTTGCTTGACAAAGAAACTGGCAGTTTCTTTGCAAGTGAATCGTGGCATTTCTAAAGCCAAAAGAGATGAGGCTTGAAAGAGCAAACCATGCTCCACAAAATAGGAGATGGTATCTCTTCTATCTGGAAATGAAAAATAAGGGTGTAAACAGTGGTTGTTCCAGAGTATAGACAGATAAGATCGTTGTCCTCTTCCACAACAGGGACACATATAGGCCTTTCAAATATTCACACTTTATATTTTCATTACATATGAAGGAAAGAAAATCTTATTTGTGCAGCTGTTTGGGTAATCCTCTCTCCTCTTTAGATAAATCTGGGCACAGTACCTTGGTGGGCTTTCAAACTCTTCCAAAAGATGTAGGAAGGTTTGGGAAAATGTCAGGTTTTTATCCAGAGGCCACTCAAAGGGTTTAAGGGTTTTTGAAAAAGTCTTCAGCTATAGGGAAGCGTGTATGTTTGTGCACTGCACACTGAGTTGCTGACTAACCTTCAAGGTATAAATGCCCAGTATTTTTTTTCAGCACTAAAATAATACAAAAAATAGTTTTCTGGGTTAAAAATCGTTAAGTTTTAATAAAAAGCTAGCAGTCTGTCTTCCAAGTATCCAAAGGAGACTTCCACTTTGCTATCATTAAATGAAAAAAAAAGTATTTTCAGTACTAAAAGAGTAAATAACATTATGTAAGAGCATAATTTCATTTCCAAAGGGCATTTTTAAACTAAAACTTAGCATATAATGTTGAAGCTACCCGTGAATGCTGTAGTTTGTTAATTTTAGACACTAATGTTCAATGGTTTGAAAATTTTTAATGAGAAGGGCCATCTCTGTAGATTGAAGACTTTGGGAAACAGAATTAAAAGCTCACGTCTTGTTTAGCATTTGAAAAAGTGACTCTGCCTTTAAGCATTCAAGAATTCCATATAAACTTCATTTCTGTTCACTTGGCAGCTGTGTACTACTGCATTCCCATAAAATGGCCTGCCTAAGAATCAAGCAATGCAGTGCAGGCAGTGAGGATTGATATCCTTTGTGGAACAAAAGATTTGTTAGATCTTTTAGAGACACAGAAAAACATGCCTTAAATTTCTGACCGAAGGAGAAGACCTTGGCTGCCATCAAATGCATCTTCCCTTATGATCAACAGCACTGGCAACACTGACTGAAAATCTGTTCTTATTATCAATTCTCAGATAACTACAAGGAATGCTTTTTATATATTACCAAAACCTACATGATTCCTACATTCCTCCACAGAAGAAATGTGTCACTAGAGAGGTCAAAGAGGGAGTTTAAGCGATAATAAAAGAGCCTTTACATTCTATGGCGCATCAGTTTTGAGTTGATTTCTGATGGGTAGTACTAAACTTCTTGTGTTGGCAACAAGTTTGTAGGACATGAGCTGAATTCTCATGCAAGCATTAGTTTCTCCAACTATTAGCAGTGCAGATCCCTTTTGAGATTCAGTGTATCATTGCTAGACTTAAAGAAATGGTATTGATCATTGAAAATCACCCGATAGAGAAGACAGCATACGTTCTTACACAGATTTCGGGATTTTTTTCATCCCTCTATTCGTAAGAGAGTATTGATATTGTAAATGTTGTAAATTGAAAGCCCAGAGAGGTCCATACTTGAATGTTCTCTGATCTAACTTATACTCATTTCTATATAATACGACTTAAAAACCTTAGAGACTCATGAAAACAAAAATGACAATTTTTAAATGCACTCATAGTAGTTACAATAAAAACACACGTTTCAACAGTTTAAGTGTCAGCCTGTCTTGTTACCTATAATCACAGTGATTGAAGTTTCTGCATTTCAAAGGCAAAAATACCAGTGATATTATAAGGGAAAACCTATTGCCGTTCATTAGCCACGGTACATTGGAGGAATGATTCTTTAGCAATTTTATGGCCATTTAAAAAATGATGCCTTCTCAAACAGAAAGTCTTAGAGGTTCATGTTTCACTTACTCTTCAGAGGCTGAGTAAGCTACATCTAGAAAAACAATGAATTCAAGCAGGCCATGCAGAGGGGAGGAAGGAAGAAGAGATTGGGAGATGCAAATCCAGTGTAGAGATTCAGCATCTTGTTTATTTGTAGTGCCTGACCTACATCTGAGTACCCAAACACTTAGAGGAGGGGAAGAGTTCAAAAACTTGATCAGCATTTGAAAGATGTGACACAGACCTTTGTGGAGAACAGTAAACAACTAAGACAGGGAAGAAAAGCAAGAGATTTTTTTTTCTCTAACACAGAAAAAGCAATGTCACATCCTATAGGAAGCCTATGCAATTCACACCAACAATTTTACTCCGTAACAAAAATAGGATCTATGGTTTTATTACCATAATTAGTAAAACGGTGAATCCTGATTCTTACACAATCCAAAGAGAATCTCTGCGTAGTAAAAACAGAACACAATTTACCAGACTATTATCTTTCTTATTTTCCTCACTGAAATCAGTGAGGAAAGAAGGAGGCAAGGGGAGATAGTGAGAATGAGAGAGGACACTTCTCCGATGTGGTCATCAGTTAAATATTGTTGGATGTGTATCCAGTCATCAAGAAAATGTTGATTGCGGGCAAGTAGATTTGCTTGTGTGATATTCTTCATAGGCAGCTTTTAGATTCATCTGAAGTGATGCACGTGGTGGCGGGGGAGGGAGCAGTGAGCTCAAACCTAGTTTTTCATATAAAACGATCATCACTTAGGAACAAGTCCTTAGTGTTTGAAAAGGTGGTTTAATGAAAGCATCAGCTCAGTTTGCAAAAGCAGCTTAAAAAAGAAAGAAACCTTAGGAATCATTAATCCAGATGTCAAAAGAAAAACGGAACCATGATGCAGTTTTCTGCATCTACAGTGTGACCATATCTTGAATGCTCCAAACACTTCCAGTTGCCCTACTTTAAAATGAATGGAGCAGAAATAGGAAATATGTGGATAAAGGAGAAATACGATAATCAAAAACATGTTACAGCTTCCATATTGAATACTATTTAATCATCCTACGAGAAGAAAAGAGTGGGGATATGACATAGGTCTATAAAATCATGACTATCATAAACAGGGGTAGGGAATGGCTGTTGAGCATTCCTTCTGATAGAATTAACTAGACTACCTTTCGCCGACTTCAAAATACTACTAAAACCCAGAACAATAATTTATGACTTTCAATTTAAGTATTGCATCTAAATGAAGCATTAAAACTGAAAGGCTGGATAAACTGAGCTGTAGACCAATGTAAGTACACGCCTATGGAGAATAATCAGGCTTTCTTAGTTTTCTTTCCAATTGGTTCATGATACAAGATAATGTAAAATAATTCTCACTAAGTTTTAACTTATGAATTATACACTGAATTATTAATGTTAAAGGTACATTAGTGTTTACTCTTAGCTTCTACCACTCCTCTGTTTAACTATTCTTGGAGAACATGGACAGCTTTATTAAAGGTAAAAAATAGCAGGCCCTTTTCACATTATAATTTGAAGCACAGAGCGTACAGACATTTAACCTGGGAGCCTCTTCAGTCTCTAAAGAGGATTGTACATGATGACCAACTCTAGAACTAACAAAGGTTTCATCCAGAGTCAGTGATTTAACGCCATTGTCCAAGATCTTTACAAGTTACAGTGAATCACCCTGAAGCCAAAGGGAAAATACGCAGTAAGGGCCTAATCTTGCAAACATCTGGCATCTGAGCTAAAACCACTCATGTTTAACCCAAGCCTTCTTTTTTTTCTGGAGGCAAAGAAGTGGGCATCAGAGATGTATTTACAATTCTCCACCTTCTCTTGTAGGTTTAATGCTTTCAGCAATGGCTCCCAAGAAAACATCACCCTTTACAGCACCCACCTCCTGCTCTGCTGCTCTGCTTCCTTTTGTGTGTAAAACCAGTTTGGAGCACACTTTGGATTACTGAGGATCTTCTCGTGATGGAGAAATTCTGACAGCGGAAACTGCAGACTGCAAGTCTTGGGTGGGAGGGAATATAAGAACTGAGAAAGAAAAAAGAGTTAGGTCTTTTTTTAGCCCGCACACATCCATTATCAGCAGGAACCATCTCAAGATGAACCATTTAGCTTTGCCTGGTATGTAAGCTCTTTCTTATACTATACAGATATTCAGAAGTAGAGAGCTCATAGACTATGAAGAATCCAACCTCTTTCCACTGAAGTTACCAAAACTGTGTCACTAAAGTTAGTGTGAGCAGTATAAAATAAAATCTAGGTATTTTCAATTCCTCTATTAGGGAAATTAACTGTCACATGCACTGCTTTGTTGTTTATTCCAACAACAGCAGGAAATCTGGGTAAGTTAATGCATTTTTCTTTTACAATTTACACTTCAAATTATATGAACACCCACAGCGTGCTGCATTGCAAGATACCGCAGGTGGACAAAATGCAAGATGGGGGTTTCATCACTTACAACAAACATTCCAGGACCAGCAAGAAAATTACTAGCAATGTTTTAAAATAAAATCCTGTCACTATGGTAAATAGCCATTGGGCTTTACTCTTGGGCAAAGCCTTAAAATGTCTCCAACACTCAGTAAAACATTTTTTTACACATGATTATGACCTGCAAACAATCGCCTACTTCTGAAAAGTTGAGAGACACATTTGAGATTTTGTAATGAAGCAAGGAAATGAAATCACCTTGTGGCATTTATGACCTTGATTAAATGAGAATTCTCTTTATTAGTAGTGACGTAGGACAATGTCATAACCTGTTTTCCAAATATCTACAAAGCTCTACCATCATGACTCAGATTCTGCAGAAAGCGCAGTATGCTCCTCCCTCCGTAGGCAGCTCCAACCCGAAAGGACAGGAGCACTGCAAACAGTGCCTTGCCCTTCCCAGTGCTTCCTTCATTTGTCGTATGGCACAGGGAAAACAATAGCAGGAGGCTAGAAAGGACTTAAGCACTTGCACCCTTGTAAAGCTGAATTGGCTGGAAAGCCACCTCTCTTTCCCAGAGACAGTGCAGTTATGAGTACAGCCTCCTTCAGGTGGGCTTGGAATCTACTCCAGATGTTCAAAGTAATGATGAACCTCTTCTCCACTGCTGATGAAATTTGCTTAGATTTAAACGCGCTAAGAGTCATGCAGCTTCCTCAAAAGCACGCACAACACATTTCCTTTGTGGAAGAAAGAAGCGCTGGGAATTCTTGACCAGATACAGGAGGACAATGTGAACTTTGTCAGGAAGTGCTAGGCCAGCATAGCTACTTCCTGTGAAGTTGTTGAGAAATGCATCAGAACAGGCTAAAAGACTAGATTAAGGCAATCTCAACCCTTAAATGGGCATCTAAATTGCTAACACAATCATAAGGAAAATCAGAACCGTAGGCATTCATTTTCATCCTGAAACACCCATGCAGCGCTTTCCCACTGCACATGCCCCTTCTGTTTCCTAAACTCATTACAGCACAAGCACGCACAGCATCACATCTTTGAACGTGAGGAAAGTGGATTTCCCATGAAGAATACTGTAACAGAAAAAAAATCAGAGTAGAAAATCACACATTTCTTATTGGCAATGCTTCAAGGTTTCTTTGTCAAAGAAACCTCAGTCAAAACTAACAATGCTTCGGTAGGAGATTCAATTAGATCTGACCTAAAATTATTGACTTCCAGTGCTTTCATACTCTGCTAATCCCCTGTCCCACATGCAATACAGCCCTTTTGATCTAGGTGCACAGAGAACTACGGGAGTTTGCAGCAGTTTCCAGACAGAGGAAAAGAAAACTTAGCTCAAGCTATAAATTTAACTGGAGGGGATTTGGAAAGAGAGAGGGTCCCTTTTTCCTGTACTCGGCCACTGTTTCTGATCAAAGACAGTTGTTCCATTCAGATTTTGAATATTTTATATTAGAGGGGTTTTTGTTTCACTGGAGCTATTGTTGCATCAAAGAATGATAACCTGTTGCCTTGAATCCACCTTTCCAGGAATAATAATACAATCAAATAAGTCACACTAGAAGTGACTCCTGGGGATTGTGCAGTCCACCTTCCTTCCCTCTTAAGCCTGGAATAATAATTCAGGAAACTTCTCCTGCAATTTAATTATGAGCTCACTTGAAGAAAATTATATCCATAGACCTAGTTCACTTCAAGCCAACCCAGAACAAGCAGAATCTAACTCTGAATTTGGCCTTTGGCCTTTTGAATACGGCAAAGCCCTGACACTTTGAAATGTTTATTTATCGAATCTTGCCTACTTCTATGTGATTTCGTAAAAAAGCTTAAGGGTCCATTATATGTGTTTCACATGCAAGCAGTCCTCCACAGATGATGCATTATTTTCAAATGCATAGCAGCCAAACTAGTTATACGTGTAGATTAGCATTTCATTTTTGAAAAACAGTTTTTTATGATTTTTGTTTACTCCTGTTTCCTAACATGGTGGAAACTTCTCACTTTACCAAGATGCTCCCAACTCCCACAAAAATTTCTCAATTAACAAAAAACAGGTTCTGCAAAGCTGGTGGCCTTTCAATATTCACAGATACTTTTAGGTTTAAATTACTCTTTTGTTAATTATAATTACTCTTATCATTCCACAGAGCTATTAACTTTTACTATTGCTATTCAAAGCTTGCAACGTGTTGCCTTTGGAAAGTAATCAATGGTCTGTAGGTAAGAGTGAGTGGTCATTTTCTGAAACCAAGGAACTCCCACTATTCTGCAAAACTGATGGTGTCAAGTGTTAAAAATACTAAAATGGACATTTTCTATTAATTAGTTGCTTTGCAATGATCAAAGGCAGTCTTACACCTCTACCAAGATTTCTCTTTATGTTTACAGGCCCTAGGTCATCTGAACTTTTCTACACGTCTGAAACTGTACTTTTTTCCCAGCCACCAAGTATGAGTCTTGAGGACCTGGTAATTCTTTTACAGCCTGAGAAGGTACGGTTTCAGAGTGACATAGCAGCCTCCTGATCCCTACGAGGGGGCACCAGGGATGGGCCCTGGCTCTTCACACAGGTGGCACGGTGGGGAAGAAAAGAGTGGAATAAATTGGGGAGAAAAAAAAGGGGGAAGTTCACAGAGGATTTAAGGAAAGACTTTTTTCCTGTGAGGACAGTCAAGCAGTGGAATATGGCCCAGAGAGGCTGTGCTGCCTCTGTCCTTGGTGGTTTTCAAGGCCCAGTTGCACAAGCTCTGAGCAACCTTGTCTGCTCTTTTGGCTGACCCTGCTTTCAGCAAGAGGTTACACTAGAGATCGGTTATGTCACAATCCATAAACTCTCCAAGCTCTTCCTCCCCACTTCCCAAAGGTATGAAAATAACAACTGATTTTCATTGAGAGCTTGACAAATATCCTTGTCCCAGTTTCCCCTTCCTGATTTGTATCAGATGAAATGTTCTGCTGTTGTCCTTCATTTTCAGATGCGTAGGGAAATTATATCTAAATAACAGCCACATTGTCATACATTACGTGTTTGACAAGTATTGAAATCAACTGACATTACACATTTCACAGATAAAAGAACCTGGCTGACTATATATACTTCTTGAAGATAAAATGCACGTATAAACATAAACCAGGCATGATATTGGCAGTTACATGAAAAAAATGGATAGGAGAATCACCATAAGTCACCAAATGATGATTTTTCAAGGATTTTCCTTTTACTTTTCACTGGTTTAAAGTTTTTGTAGATATTGGATTTCATAAAGATGACAACATAATATGAACATAATGCTCTGCTCTGTTCAGCTGTATGGAACATCACCAAACAAATTCCTCTGTCAGGATGCAGAGACAAAGGAGAAATGTGATGAATGTGTAGTGCTCCTCAAACTCCATAAGTTGATGGGAGATTTTATTTATAGAATAAGTTTCTGAATGTCTCAGGAAATCTCACTGAGCCATTCCGGTTGGTAAAGAAAAGGTCACTGACTGAAGATGAAAAGTAAAGCCCTAGACTTCTACAAAGTCTTTTTCTTAATGATGTGACGGACATTGGCCACAGAGTGACTTTTGCATCTGTGCTATTCACATTTGGAATCTATTTATATTTCCTCCACAATGCCAATCTTGGTTCTTTTAACCTCATTACTGCTATCCCCTGCATCCACACCAGGCAGAAACGTGGAAGAAAAGTCAAACAGAAACAATTTTTATGCACTGTGAACAGAGGCAGGTGCTTAAGACTTTTTTTGTTTTAGAAGTGCTGTTTTCTTCCTAACAATGACACCTGCAGAACTAAATTTAGGTATTTATCTGCTTCTGGATATGTTGGAGTACCTCAGAAAGACTTACTCCATAGATTTCATAGTCCAGGCTGCTTAAAATCAGAAAAGGAAGAAAAGAGCTCATTTATGTACCACAACCCATTATAATGGTACATAGTACATTCTTACATCACAGAATTCATCTATTTTGAAAATAAATAACAAGTTATAACTTCAAAGAATTGTGGACATTTTTCTTTTGCTCCAAAAGGGGAAAAGAGAAGATAATTTTTTCAAACAGCCTATTTTATTGAAATGAGGAAATATTGTTGAAACACTCTTATAAATGTCTAGATCATCATCAGTAATGCCTTCCAAATACCATCTGTACATAGTTCTATTTTTAATGTCGGACTGTTCTTGAAAGCTGCTAAGAAAAACATTTATTCATAACACAAAGCTGTATCCTGTCTAAGTATTTCCCTCCGTTTGGGAGGGATCCCAAATGTTGGTAAAACTTTTGGAATTATTTTTAAAATTCTAAAAGAACCTAGGTCCCATACTTTAGTTTTCTTCTAAAACTAACATTCACAGGCCAGATCCTGTAAACTTGATCTCACAAGCAATCCATCAAAATGCAAATGAATCCTTTCACTTCTGCAAGACAGACTCAATAAATACATATCACTCTAGTAATTAAAGGTTAGCATTCAAACACCACCCATTATATTTTAGCTTTAAAGTTTAACAAGAATTGATGCGAATCAGCCCTTTCCCTTAGGAAATCTGTTCTCAGGAATGCAACAAAGATCTTTCTAGAAAATCTGGGTAAGTGTATTATGTACTTACATATGTAACAAGTTTTATTTGCTCTTAGAAGCAATATTATTGAGGATTAAGAGTCTTCTATTGCAGAATACTTGTATCTGGTAATCCACCATTTCCAAATCAGAACAGCTACTGGGCTGCATTACGAGTCATCAAAGGTTACTACAGCTTTGTTTTTTCAGGTTTATGCATACCTCTTCTGTCTATTGTGTGTAACTCAATGGAATTGTTTTTCTGAAAACAAAAAGGGTGCTACAGCCTGTCATGGCCATAAAACTGCACAGACCTTGCTCAACACATCGACCTGTTGCCTGGAGAGCTGTGCCTGTTGAAACAGCCACTTCTGTCTCTCGTTTAGTGAAAGGATGCATTTTACTTACTTTTTCCCTTCAGGCAAATTCATTAAACCCTCACATTTTATTGTCCCTTTATGTATCCTGATCTTACACTGATTCCTGAAAGTTTGCTATTGTTTTAGTTATTAAACTTGTATTACCAAAATACTGCAATTTGGGAACTCTGCATTTGGCTGTAGCCAAAACAGCACTGGAAATCTACTTCACTAGGTTTGCCCCCCAATTTCCACAAATGCCATAAATAGTGCTATAAAACATCAGCTCTGCAGTGAGTTTCATAAAAGAACATCACACACACATAAAAAACCCAAACTAAGCTCAAGAGCTGCTGGTTTGTGTCAGAAGAAAATTTCTAATAACGGTCAACAACTTCAGCCTTAAAGAATATCGTACTAATTGCTGACTGATCACCTCTGTATTGTTATGAATCTGAGGTTACGGTGCATTCACCCTGTACTCTGCAGTGATTACACACTTGCATGATGTATTATTCTCACGTAGTGACTGTTTTTTTCAGCTCTGTTCCAAGGCTGAGAGAAAAACTTGGGTTGGAGCTGACACAGCACTGCAGCCAAATGGTTACAAGTAGTAATTGGGCAGCAAGCCTGAACGGTCTTTTCATCACTTTTATTTAAAATCAGATTGGTGAGGGATTATTTCCTTTCTGTTTTAACTTGGTACACAATTTTACATGGCACATCTCATCAGCACGTAGTAACAAAACGCCGTGTTTCCAAGGGAACCAAAAGGGAGCATTCCCAAGGGGCCTGCAGCAAGGTGAGCGTGCTATGGCTGTAGTTGCTAACACAACACACAACGGCTGTTACTCCTGCAATGCTATCTCAGCTCCAGAGACGCAAGGAAAGAAAAAAAAGGAGTACAAAACCCTTCACCTGTAAGACTGCCTCACAGAAGGTCAAGGTGTCCCAGGAGAAGCTGACAGGAATCAGATTTCAGCATTTTTCCGTTTAGCACTGCACCATCCTCACTGCTCTCAGCCCGCTCCCTCAAAAGCTGCACCTCGCTTCCCAAGCCTCCCACAGGCTTCCACAAGGCCATGGTGATGCTGTGCATAACTTCACTTTTCCCTTTAAGGAGAATACACCTTAGAAGTTTAATATAGTACCTTGAAACTAAGAGTTTGCTAGCCTGGCCTTTCCCTCTTTTTCCAGCTACACATTATTAATGGATACCTTTGTATTTTGGTCAATGCCAGGGGCTTTAGCACAAGTTTAAGAATATTTTATCTAATTTTTGTAAATGCACTTATGATCATCACTGTAAAGGTAAGAGACAGCCAGTCATTAATGAGAAAAACTTGCCGTCTTGATTTAAAAAGAGTTAACAGGAAAAGGAAATCGGTTTGAGGTGAATTTCTCTCCACTCAAAATCTTGTGGATTTCTAATAAAGTTTTTTACCCTCCTGCCCAAAGCATTCATTTCTTCCAAGCTTTGCAGCTCTTTTCTGCTTGAAAGGTTAAGTTTCAACATCAGTTTTACATAAAAATGTAGTTCTTTGCTACATTTAAACAAGTGGATTGTGTCAATCTGTGAAATCCCAAATCTTATAAAATACACAGAATCAGGATTTAATGACAATCCAGCTGGTAGGAGATACTGCCACTCAATAACACACTCACAAGGAATTTCACTTGTATGAAGTAAAATACATGTTATCATTAACTTACTAAAGGAAATTAATGGAAATCTGTGGAAGTGAGCTCTTCAAATAAAATTGCATTAATGAGAATAGAAATATAGCAAAAATAGAATCTGGATGACACTTCTGGTAGGCGGATCCCCAATTAAACCATTTTCTGTGACATTGCTGAGATAAAAAACAGAAGATCATTTCCCTCTCCACAAAAGAAGATACATCTATTCATAAAATAGTTTCTCAGCCAGTTTAGTTCCTGTATATCTATTTCATTTCCACATGGATATGGAAATAAAGCAAGCCCCATATCAGCAAAGTATAAGCAGAAGCTTAACTTTAAACAGGTGGGTACCCATTTCAAACTCCATGCCTGATCGGTTTTCTTTAATAGTATTCTAATTCACTGAAATCAAGAGATTTACTGTAGACATTCTGAAGGCTGAGAGCAAAGATTAACCAAAACATACAGATTATTTTTAAAGACCAAGCGCGTATTTCGCACGTGCATAGACCAAATGACAGAATGGAAATACTAAGCAATCGCCCTCTGCTGGAAACAGAGGGAAAAGGGAAAGGCTGAAGTTTTCTTAGGCCTCTCCACTTAATTCTTGCCTGCTTATCGTCGGGTTCCCATAACTGATTTGCCCCTCCAATTTCAAAGAAAGCCTACAACACCCTTGCTCCTAATTTATTATGGCAATTTCCTTTGAGAATCTGTATATTAAGCCATTTTTATGCCGTTTTCAAAATTTGCATAATTCCCAATCCAAACAACCTCAAGGTTTTGAAAATATCCTCACCCTCTGCTTCATAGTATATAAAATAAAAAGCATGGCTTTTTACTTTTGTGGAATTTAAAACCCTTTTTGTGAGGGGCAGTATTCTACTGCATTCCAAGAACTGCACAAGGATGCAGCCTTTGGGAAAACCATGATAAATATTAAGTACATCCCAAATCCAAGTTTGAACCAAAGAGCCCAACAGGACACCCTTCTTGTTTCATAATCCTACAACTCTTACCTTCTTTATTGTGCACTAATCCTCTAAACTTTGCCATGCTTGTGGAAGTAAGCCACAGCAAGGAGCAATGCCACAGCCAGAAACGTCTGGAGATTCAGTTCCATTCACACGATGCATTCACAGTCTGTTTAGAATTACCCTGTATTAAATACCAATACACCTCGCAAGTAAAAATTCATGGAATGTGGTCTGAATAAAATTCAACACAAGAATGTTAGAAGGTGTAAATATGCAAGCACTACAAGCTGTAATTCCTAGCTTTTGTAGTTAAACTCATCTTTCTTCACATCCCCATTCAAATTTCACTTTTATCATCAAGCATTCAGGACCTGAGAATTACTGATGAGAAGATCAGGGAACATAAATCTTTAACAGGGACACTCTTCACTGCTTTGATAGGATATACTCATGCAAATTACTATTCTCTGGAATAACTGTTTTTACCACTCTCACCTCTTTTCTACCTTAGTCTTTTGGTACAAAGATAGAGCACACGTGCAAAAGAGCATTAGAAAAGAGCTCTCAACACTAGGTAAACTATAATAAATATGGAAGCATAGACAAAATGTTTCATTTTCTGTGAAAACTGAAGTAACATTTATTTCTTGACCACCCTTCAAGAGGACATTTCTATGTTATCATACCTTATATGGAGAAAACTTTCCGACAAAAGCACTATTACACTTTAATATGATCAAAAGTTTTCTTGACGAATCATTTTTAGGAGTTAAATTTTTGTCCAAATGTATTAGTTGTAATGAAAGTACTTTGGAAAAGTGTTTCCCAGTAAAGGACACATTTTTTACCATTCTGGCTATCTTGGAATGGCAGGTAGTTTGGAGAGACAGGTCTTCACCTGAGACAAAGACTCTGTCTCAGATCTATTCTGTTTCTGATTTAAAGCAGAGATGAAAATGCATTATCCACTTTCCTGGCAAGCCTTTGAACACCAATTCATAGACATTGTCCAGAAGGGCACACTCTTCTATGAGTGGTTGTTTTATTTTGTTCTTAAAGTCTCATATTCATTCTGACATAGAAACGGAGAAGTCTGACATTTTTAAAAAATTTCCAAGACAGAATTTTTTTCAATCATCACTCACTTCTAATTATATCACATCCCTGTGGTTAATATTATTCATGTGGAAGTTCTTTTTTTTTATAAGCATAGTTTGCTGATGCATGTTACAATGTTGATTCTTTGTATAAATTAGAGTGTGTTTACCGCAACCACATTTAAGTAATTCAGCATACTCTTAGCTTTTATTTCCCCTTTTTTGAATTAATTAAATGTTGTACTTATAAAGGAAACGGCAGTGCTCTCTCATTCAATATCCTATAGGCTTCAAATTACGATAAACAGTTTAATCTAGCCTACTATTACACCAGAAATCTACCCTAAGGTCTTCTCGAAGAGCATGTCAGTGGTTCAGGAGGCAGCAAAACTCCTAAGTGTGTGGGAAGTTCTCTGCATTCAAAAAGAATATAAACTGTGAAATCCTGGCAGTTCCTATGCAGAGATGTACAATAAATAGTGTCATTCTGTAAGTTAGCTTGACCATACTGTACAGGATGTGTAATGGCAATGTGTGCATACCTGGTTCAACAGCCCAGATAGAGCGTTCGTAGTGTAGAACCAGCTAGAGGTCTGCTGAGGCTCACTGATGTTTGCTGTATACAAGGACACAGTAAACAACTACCTCTCGCCAATGTGCCCAGCTCACCACCTTAAGCATGCAAAGTTCTCAGTTCTTGCCATCAGTCTTAGAACAATTTGGATTTTTCTTCTAAAAAATAAAAATCGTACCCACCATCACTGCAGAAAAAAAGGAAGACATGCTCAAGAAACAAGGGAAGCAAGGACATATATTTTTAATCTGTTGATTTTCCAGGTCTAATTCATGATTTATAAAGTGTAAGATTAGTCACATCTCAACTGTATCATAGGCCAGAGCTGTTTGAGGCTGAATGGTTTGCTGATGTGGCTTTAAAAAACCTCCACAAAACCAGCTGCCTTCTCAGAAAAAAGCCTATTAAAGGCTTACTTAACACAGCTGACCTTCTTTTGGTCAGCCAGATGAATACAGATGCTAACATTATATGGTGTCCTTAGGATGCATAAGTATAAACTATATTCTTTTATCACCACTAAGAATGAAAACATAGCCCATGCAACTTCAGTATCTGCAATTTATGTTCTCAATAAAAACTGTGTAATCCCCACATAACTGGTAAGTTTAACATCACGGTTCACAGTAACCTGTAGCCCATTCTTGGGAGCCCTGGGAGAGAGACCAGTAGTTGGACCAGGTTTTCCTACCCACTACACTCACTCGAGTAAAATGTATCCTGAGGAAATCTTAAATACAGCCTGATTTTTCCAGGAGTGGTACCTCAAGCAGAGAGAGAGGAAGGAGGTAGATTGGGAGGAAGATTAATATCACTCAAAATTCCTCAAGCTTTTGAATTTATTCCAGAAAAGCTGCAGTGGCTTTGGAATTCCCCAGTGAAATGCAGGAGTCAAAGATCAGTAGAAAAGGTCTACCAGGAACATCTAACCAGTCTAACTAAATACTCAGTGTTGAAGTGCTGTTTTGATCAGTTCTTGTGAAGAGGCTAAACTCTGTAATCACAGCACCTGGAATGTATTATTTCTTCTGATCAATTATACATTTAGAGAACCGCAAAGAGAGGATTACTATAAGTTCAGAATAATCAAAGGCTAAGGAGGCTTTATCCCTAGACCCACCACCTGCAACTCACAGGCATGATTTGCAGTACTTTTGAAGTTTTATCTGTTAGAAGACCTGTCTTTAACTGAACTGTGGCTATTTGACACTACCCTGAAATAGTTGGAGGTAAGCTAAATGTCTTTGCTCCTCACAAAGTTTTCCTGCCTGGGCTTTTTATTTTCTCGGAGTATAAAAGTCTATTCTTCCTTTTGTTATTCCCATTTCTTTCTACATGTTGTTGTGTCATGTGTGTCCTCCCTCCCCTCTCTCCAAATCACAATAAAACATCACAGAATAAACATGCATTTCAGGCGTTTAGATTTTGATTAATGATGTTTTAAGGACCAGGACACTCTGTACACTAAGAAGCCAATGGCTGTGCTACTGGATCAAGGTCCTTTGTTAGGAAGCAAGTACCGTAGAACTGATTTTATTATCTAAAGTATGATGTTTAAATACAGGAAGAATCTTCTAAGAATTGCAAGAGAAACCTTAACGTTCTGTCTTGCAGCCAAGCCTGTTCAGTAATCTTCCAGGCCTGCCTTTCCTAGAAGGAGAAAGACAAATAAAGAGGTGACATTGCCTGCAGAAATCTACTTACTAATAACTTAGAAATTGGAGAAGCTATAATTTCACACTTTGGAAAAAGAAGTACTTGAAGAATATGGCATATAGAAGCCTGTTTAACCTTTGAAGTACAAATGTTACACAACGAATTTAGTTTTAATCAGTATCTGACTTGCAGTATTACAGTAGCACAGCAATATTGATGGAGAGTTCTGCAATGCGATTACTCGATTAAGGGACCATAGAATTGAATATGCATCCACTAAACATGCATTTTAACACGTGATTTACTGCAAAACAGGCAAAGAATAAGAGTAATTAGAACTTTCCAACACGGACAAATTGTGAAAACATCGAGGAAGAACTGAAGTGTGTACAGACCTCAAACCTGCAAAAGGAAGTCTGATAAAATATAAATTCTAATTACCTAGATAATATCATGTTTCCTGATATTTCTTTTTAAAAAAAAAAAAAAGCCAACAAAGCAAACTAAAAAACCAACTGTTTGGCTTTTTTTCATTAATCCCAGCCTGATATATACAGAATCTGCATGGCAAGCTACAGGCAGAAATAGGGAAGAATATCCCCACAAGAAAAAAGATTGACTTTCTGAGAAAGCCATCATTTCAGTTTTAGTCACAAAATACCTCTAATTTTTTATTTTTAAATCACACTTTTGTTGCTTAAAGAAAGAAGAAATTGTAACTGCTCCCTTACTGATGATGCCTTCTAAACATTTTGCATTTCACATAGATTAGAAATTAATATCTCTTCACCTAGGACAGATGGACTAACATGCTTGAGAGAGAGACAATGCTTTAGCTTACCATAAATTAGCAAAATCCAACTAATAAATGCTCTCAAAAAATGCTATAAAATATACAGACTCTTTAAAATTCTGAGATGTTGACAATTTACATTCTGAAAGAATTTGGACAAGCAAAAACATTACCAGGGAGTTCACGGAGAGCGCACGTAGTAAGGACACAAGCGTGGTCAGAGAAAACTCCATTTAGATTCAGCTGTATAATATATTATGCAAAGGGAACCATGGATAGTTTCCACGCATGAAATAGTACTGCTCACCAGAAGACCACGTAACATCAGCTTAATTTGAAAGCTCTCCTGGAACACACTATTTTTCTCTCCACAGAGAGAAATGAACACACACTTCAAACATAGTTCCAATGATTTAAACTCTGGAAGTAAAAGGTTAAGCTCTCAACTCTGAAGAGGTGTAGATTTATAAATAGTAGTATATTCATAGCAGCACAGATTGTTGGTCTGAATTTTCAAATAAACATTATCTTTTCACAGAAAATACTAATTCACTGCAACCCAATTGCTTTTCTAGACTTCTTTTTTTCACCTGAAAAAACACACACATTCAGTGATAGCACTGGGAAAGGATTTTCCAGTTTGGGGAAGGATTTCTACTTAAAATTATTCAAAAGGAAGGAGACTCAAATATCCTACAGACAAAACCGACAGTAGCCCAAACGTCAAAGGGGACATGAAGGACTGGAAAGACCCAGCTCTATGAATTCAGAGGAATTATCACATTCGTTTCCCAGTGAAGAGAGGACCTGTGTTTTACTTTTGAAACAAAACTGTTTTCCTGGTGTATAGACAGTGAAAGAAAGGTTTAGGGTGGTAATTCAGAGAAGCTGACTTCAAATCCTGTGTCTGTCCCTGGGCAAGCAAGTGTCCTCGGACGAGCCAGGGGACTGGATGACCCCTTTTCCCATGTAGGTAGCTGAGCTACCTTCCACAGGCTGTTAAAAATAAATGGTTTTACCAACATCGGCTGTGTTCAGCTTTATTGAAGTATTAAACATGATCTAAAGTCCCTTCAGGTTGATTAAAAATTGTGAAACATTTCTGATCAACTGAGTGCTTGCACAAGCTTACTATATGGCAAATCTGACATCAATCCAAACTGTCCTTAAATGATCCAGGACACTTGGACAATTTAGCCCAAGAATCTTTCTAAGCTGCTTTCTGATTGTATTCCCACAGAAAGTAATATAACTCATGAAGAAAGTAATAATGCATAATTTTTTTGCAATTGCAGCCTATAAAAGTTAATTATAAGAGTTACTTCTGTCCCTGGCACAGTACTTACCTTTTAATAAACATGGTAATTGAGTGCAATTGTCCACCACAAGCCCATTCTACGTACCCAGAGGCAATTATATTAATACTTGAAATACAGAAGGCAGTGCAACTATCATATAAATTAAGCTTTAGGACAAAATGCTTGGACAGAATAACACTGCTGCAAAATAGTAGTAAATGTACACACTGTTTCTTTTAGAAGCTCACTGTAAATGTAGATGAGCTGCTCTTATTTGAAATTTCTGTAGTGCTCGCTGTTGTAGCATTTAAGTTCTCGCACATTTATAAAAACACCATGTGCATCGAGGATGGGTTGAAGGCTATCTTATGAACATTAAATTGTTGCTTCCTGCTTTTTCTTCTCCATTCAAAACATCTCATCTGCTATTATATGACCAGAGTAGCACCAGGAAATGCAGGTTCTCTGAGAACTAGCACAAAGACCACATTCAGATACCACCAACCACTCCCAAAGCAGAATTGCTTCATATTTCAGACTTAACTATTGATCAAATATTTTTTACATACTCAGAATTTCAACCTCAGCATTTCACAACAGTTTTAAATGAAGAAAGGCAATCTCTATTGGGCTCAAGCCAACCTGAATGTTTCCACTCCAAACAACATCATGCACCGTTATCTCCTGCACAATCACCTCAGCAAGCACACATAAAACTTCAGCTTTTTTGAGGAGGCAGTATAAAGAACACACATCGTATGTATCCTCCTTATATGATGTACAGCATAAATAGTGCACAGGCCTGTTGGAAACAGATGAAATGAGGAGCTTGGTTTTTTTTTTCCTTGTGTGAGCAGAGCTTCATTTTATTGATGTTTGAAGTTTTGAAGGAACTTCACATAAACAACATAACCGTTCAACTTTACAGTTGCAGAAGACAGAACATAAAGGGCCATGTGCTTTTCTGGTTTTGAAAAAAATGACTTGGAACAGTATTTATAACTTTCCACCAGAAAGTCATACACAACAATCACAATAGATGTGACAAATACCAAGACCTTATCTCTACCATAATTAACCAGAGGGCAACTCAAGGGCCCTCCTAGAAAGTGGAGACGGTCCACAGAATTTTGTTACTACTTCACAAGAGCAACGTGGGGAAAAAAAGGAAACCTATCTTGTATTACAGGGTTCTGAGTTTGTTATGATGATGCTGTTGTGACTAGCATCATTTTAATACTTCAGACCTACTAAAGAAAGTCTATCAATGAAACAGTCTTTAAAAATCGACACACTGGTTTTCAATTTAATACGTCGTAGGCCCCAGCTTCAAAACCTGCAGTCATTCACAAGAATGCCTACAACAGGAGGAATTTTAAGTAACCAAAAATGTTGAAGAATATTCTAAGGTATGCCTATAGAATGCAATATATTGCAATACAAAGCTATGCCATAGCTAACTTAAGAAATTTCATGCACTAAGCCAACATACTTTGAAGAAAATCCAGGAAATCTGCATGACAATATCTGATTTACAGAATTACAAGTAGAATGCTTCGTGTTCCCCCAGCCTCCCTTCAAAATATTAATACATTCTGCAAAATGTAGTTTTATACTATGCTGCTTTGACCTTTGCAGTATTTTGTATTTTGAGGAAATGGGCATTCCATCCCTTTCCCAGTGACTAGTGAGACTGTAAACAGGAAGAAACGAGGAATTGCAGCCAATCTAATTACAGAATATTGAAAAGGTCAAAGAAGTGCATCAAGGCAGTGTAATTTGCAAACTGAAAGTTATGAAGAGACCTTTGACGTGGGGGAGAAATAAAAAAAAAGGAATAGGAATAAAGCTGGTAATCAGTATTATTGACATAATTGCCCTGGAGGAGAGGGGGAAACCCACAAAACATACTTATCAGGAATGGAAAATGCACACCCACTTCAGTGTTACAGGCAAAGATTGGTTTCAATATGCAAGCAACAAAATCTATCCAGAAGTGCTTTTGCACTAATATGCCAGTACACGTAAGTCAGAACTTAATTGCACTAGTGTTAATAGCAAAAAGCTGTGTTAGAACTACTGCAACAGCGTCACTGTATGACCACAATACACCATTCCCATGGGGCCTTACACTCCTTCTGGAAAACAGATACCAGCCACACACATAAAACTGCTACCTTTAAGCAAGCTGGGTATTTAGCAAACTACACAGCACAGATATTTCCACAAGGACAACAAAACCATAACAAGGTCTGCTGGGGTTCAGACATTCATGCCTACACCCATAGGAAACACAACATCAAATCTGGAGACAAGAGACAGTCAGATAACACATTTTTCAGCACATCACCAGGATAGCTAAGTTGCCCAGCCTCCTCTACTCCTACAACTCCAGGTGGGTTCCTCCTGCAGGTGAGCAGACAATGGGCATAGGGGTGATTACTGGCACGAAGAATAGTACAAAATGTGTTGCAACAAGAGGTCAAAACCGAATCTACTACCAGACAAAATAAAATGCACCTGTGGTTATTGGGCCTGCCTTAGGGGAATTTCTTTCTTCCATCTGAACTGAAACTTTCAGAGCTTTCCTCAGTCAAACTTAACAGTGACTTGAAGTCAAAGTTAACTACCTGGCACCCCGACCTTCTGGGTTTTTTTGAAATTTCCTTTAATTGGTTGAAAACTTTTTTTCATGCAGGTCAATAAAAATGCTGGGTGAGGGAATATTATGAATCCTGAAGGGTTTCATCAGACCTTATGTGAGTAATAATTTGAAATGCTGCTTTACAGTTTAACAGCCTCTCTTGGCCCTCCTTTTGCCTATGAAACATGTCTGTTGGACCTCAGTGACTCCTCAAAGTAATGTAAATGACTTTTTCATTTTCACACTAAGCCGTCTGCATTTGTTGCATGTTTAAACAGAGATATTCTACCCATTCACAAAGGCCTCCAGTGTATAATTTATGAAGAACTATGAACAAGACTCAAGAAATTTGCATTTGTAACTTGGGACCAATGCAATTTCTGCTTTTTTAAAAAACAAACAAACAAAAAAAAAAAACCCCAAAAACATAATTTTAAAGAAAATCAAACAGAAGGAGAATAACGAAAAGAATATTAAACACTGAGGAAATAAGTAATGTTGAAGCAGCAGCAATCTCAAATTGTAAAGCATTAACAGGAGCAAAAAAAATTCTTCAATCACTCCCAACCCCCCAGGTTTTCAGAGTTGAATGACACTTCATATTATCCACTGCAGCATGCAGTACAAGGAACAAAAAGCCCTGTTCTTCAGAAATGAAATTCCCTCCATACACAAATCTGATGCCATGATTTATTGCTTAAGATAATGCTTTGGGATGAGGACAATTTGTTCTTGACCTCTCTGACCAGTATAGTCCCACTCTAAACACGTTAAATACTCTATCAGAAGCCCAGTAGCCAGCATTAATTCCCAACGTGTTGCCCGCAAAGATTAACTAGTACTAACTTAAAGAAGAAGAAATACATTTGCATGTCTTATGGCAAGATTTATATTTTCTTGTTTATCACATCACAGACTTCATTACTGATGTAAATTAAGAGCTCTCTGTCATAAGAAATCACAGGGGAACTATTCTATTTACTGGTCATGTATGTAAGGGAACAGTAGGACAATCATGCCAGTGAAACCACTTCCAGATAAATTCATTTGAAAGGAAACTAGACCACAATCAAGAAAATGTATGAGCAAGAATTAAGCTTCACAAATTAATACCAACCTATAAAATGACGGTACAGAAATATGTTGCACATATATTTGTGTAGTGTATTTAAACTAATGACAATAAATAAATATAAGCTATGAAAGAAGGAGACAGTAAAATTTAAAAAGTAAAATTTAAAAGCTTATCCTCAAAGAGAAGAGGACTGGTTTAGAAATGTTCTGTAACAGACAGACCAGCTCAAAAATGTTTGGAGCAGACAGACATGGCCTTGAAATATGGCAAGAGTTGATTTTACTGCCTAAGCTGGCATCAAAGGAGGCAAAAGGGGAAGAAGAGACACGTGCCTGGGGTGACGCAGGATGTGCTGCTCCTCCAGTCTGGTCATGCAGCAGAGTTTGGAGGAAGGCAGCAGTGATGGGCCCTGCTACAGCAGATGTGGAAGCAGTGCAAGGTGCTGATCTCTGCTCAGGTTTTGCAAACCCAGAGTGGTATAATTTAAGAAATGCTCGGGTGATGCTAGAGCATGACTTGCTAAATTTCTATGAAATAAAGAGATACCGACTTCAAGGCATGTACTTCATTTTACTCCCTTTTTTTCCTAGCAGGATGGCTATTTAACAAAGCAGGTATTATTTAAACCTGAGCATCACAAGTAGGCAAAGGGAAACGTCAAGATTCTGACAGCAACAGTGGAGACGCATGATAGAGGCCATCTACTCTCCAAAGCAAAATGCTGCTGGCTCCTACGCCTCACCTGACTGAGCAAGTGTCATTGCCCAGTATGAGTGTGACAGGTTTAGTTCACAGAAAAGTACAAAAATGTCAGATTTCCCTCTGAGTATATCCAAATAACTGAGGATGAGTCCAAGTTATTCCTGCTACAGTCAGTACTGGTTTGGTGTTACTTGCAACAGGAGGACTTCTTTAGCAAATTTTGTCCACGATCAGGATCAATCCATGCCACATACACTGAAAATTTCAGTGAAAACACATAGATTACAAGTTATCACTGACTGCAGCCCTAACCTCTGTTATTTGTCAATTCTCAAAATATTTCTCATTCAGATCCCAGTAGTCATAATGAAAAGACTCATCCATCTTTATTACTTCAAAGGGAATATATTACCATCTAAAGTGTCACTTAATTTTCAACACCAACTATGCATTTTCTAGTGAACAATTTACATGGAAATCACATCCACAGCACACAGAATAGATGATTAATGTCCAATCAAATATAACAGATTTTCATCCTAACAAATATTTTGTTATCGCCCATCACTATGATTTATTGCGATCTATAAAGCTCATGTGCTCTCACTTTAAAAAAACTTTAAAAAAATAGAGAGGGAGACTCTCTTTTTATAAAATGAATTTGTGTGTTCCCCACAGGAAAATTCCATTTTTTACTATTTTCAAAACATATGAAAATAGCATTATGAAATGTCACAAATCATGCCTTCCTAATAGAAATGCTGCTCTGTTGTGGGCTCTGATATTGCCATGTGAAATGGCTTACAATTATGGTTCCCATCTGTCTCTACTTTTTGTTCAGCTCAGTTGTAAAGGAAAATTTTCTTCCAATTTTAAACCCTAGACCAGACCCTCAGGAGGTGAAAGCAGCACAGCTCCTTCTCCCTCACAGCATTTCCCTGGGCAAGGTAAAGCACGCTGTGTTAGGGGTGAGTTCCTATGGGACAGCCATTGCTCGAGGACATGTGTGAACCCAACAGCATCGGGCTCAGAGCTCTCAGACTCTCCCATTGACAGTAGCACATGAGCATGGCAGCATCTAACAGGGGAACCCACGGGGTCAGGGGTCCCAGAAAAAGGGTTGGCAATAATAACGCTCCCCACCATGCAAACGTTTTGTTAAACACCTTTAAATCCAGCCCCTCACCCCACTGCCCCTCATTGCCCAGGCAGCGTTTAAGAGTGATCCCTACCTCAAGCCAACACAGAAGAAACAGTCTGAGCGCAGCTCCCAGTCTGGGAAGTGTATGAGTTCAGTGACACGGACACAGGCCACTGCAGGGCCAGCAATGGTCCCGTGCACTTCGAACAAACACATAGGTTCTCTACCCTGGCAGTTAATCACTGGATTTTCAAGTTTTTCCATTTGCAAGAAAAGGAGGTAGAAACCTTTTTTTCTGCTTTTTTAAAATAGCTTGAGACCTTTAAGCGAAAATTGTTGTACAACTGTAAAGTACTATTAATAAAGAAAATCATAACATTATTTCAGTACAGTACCAACAAATTTTGATTTTCTAAAGTGACAGCTGACTACCGAATTATTGATTCAGATTCACCAGTTGATAAACTAGCATAAATCTCCTTCAAACTCAATGAGAACTCTTGGTCTTCTGGTTGTCCTTAAAAAAAAAGAAAATAAGTCTAATTTTACTCTCAGATTTATTTAAAAATACAGTGAAATTAAGAAAACCAGAACAACTACTAAATGGTGTTTCAAAACTAAGCACAAAGGAAAGCACAAATTTCAGTAGTCAGTCTGTCTCAGCACAATGAAAGTCTATATTTTTTTATTTCTAAAAAAAAAACCAAAGAAAAATTACTTGCAATGGCCATATTTTTAAATAAGAATTCTACTACTCAGTGCCTACGAATTTTTCAAGGTACTATAGCACACTTGATATTATAAGAAAATGCAACTATCCTGAAAACTATTTCTTGGCTTTAAAAATGCACTCACTGCAAGAAAATTAATTTTATAATCAAAACTTTCCATAAATACAAGTCCTTTACACTACCTGGCAAGAAGGGCAACAGAAGATTAAAGGGCTAAGACTGTATAAAAGAACAATTATGATTAAGAATAGACTAAACACTTTCCATATGGCAACTGGTACCAAAACCTACTCCCATTAAAAGGGAAGCCAGCAATAGCAACTACACCGTATTTCTTGACTGCGGCATTTTTTAATGGAAGTGCAAACTTCTTAAAGCAGGCTGTGACACACATTCACCTACCAAATGCTGCGGTTGCTTAAAGCACTGCCAGCCTCCCGCTGCCACCCGCCTGCTGCCAGCTCTTTACCAGGGCTTCCCAGCTGGCCACGCGCTCTGGGAGAGGTACACCAATGCCTTCTATCTCTGAAGGGCAAGGCCAGTGCTCAGCTGCCACCCCTCAGCTGACACATTTAAAGCCAACACACTCCAGTTTCCCTGGGAGCCAGGAGCGGGTACTTGCTCTTTTTTTCTCACCCATTCCAAGGTGACAAAGAGGTGACAGAGAAAGCTGGGGAAGTGTAAGCTGGACTGACACATGGAGCCATCATAGCAAGGCTCATGAAAGGGTGTCTAAACTTTCACTTTTTTAACATTCCCACTTTAACTATAGTGATCTCTAACTTCTCTCAAACAACTGGTTCTACTCACAAAGTCCAACAGCTGCAGTTTCATTAAAGAATTTTATCAGAAGAGCTCGAGACATTGCCAATCCAGAGGCACAGGTTTGTAAACCAAGTATGAAAGGAAAAGCTGCTCCTCTATTCCTAGTTTTTGAAGCGTTTAGATTTTTATGCACTCATCCTGAAATCAAGAATTAATGCTCCACTTTTCTAAGGAGTATTTCCAAGTGTGGAGTTACAATAAATGGTTACTTAGTTACGTAATTCCCAGGAAAAGATCTTCTGCAGTGATTATCTCTAGGAATCAAGACCAAAAAAAAAATGGAAGCTGTCATCAGGATAACTAGGGCCAGACTAAAAACCCTCTCCTCCCAGCTGCTGTGCTGCCTATTCAGGGAAGCTCACCCCTTCGACAGCAGCAGAAGTAAGTGTAAGTGCCAGTTCAGTTCTGCATGAGGCCGTTGATATTCAAGTTAATGGAGATGTACGCGGTGGCAGAACAATTTCACTTTCCCAGGTTATTAAGATTCCCTCATTATGAATCAAGATTTTCTCCTAATACCATTTTTTGTTTAATATAAAATAGGTAGGTGTGATCACAGATCAGTCACACAGCCAGAAAAGTCAATCACTGGCAGGGACATGGTGCTACCTTCCCTTTTTCCTTCCCAGCACAGTGGCTGACCCAGCCATGCACTTTGCTACTTTCTGCTGGCAGAGCTCTGCAAAAGAGTGATGAGTTAAGTCAGCTGAGGAACCAGTCCCATGTTCTTACTGAAATTTGTAAGGAGGAAAAGAAGGCTTTATAGAAGAAATAAGAGAAAGTTAACACAGCTGGAATGTTTCCATTCATCAATCTGTTTAAATCCTGGCAAAAAGCTTATTTCAACAGGAGCTACAGCAAGAAAAATCTGTGTTGCTAGCAAAGACCAGGACGTTGAGTAAAGGAAGCTGCTGTGCTGATAATACACAGCTGCAGGTCTGCTGCAGCCTTACTGTCAGCATCGCAGCTTCACAGACAAACACTGCACCACTTTCCTTTAACTGTGATTTTTAAGTTATGGTGCAAAACATGCGCCTGTCAAATCATTCATTAACTCAGGACTTGTCTTCAAAACAAATATCTCAAAAGCTGAGCTAAGGCTAATGGCCTTGAAGACACAGATGACAGTGGGCAATGCTACAAAAGATGCTGTGGTGCAAAAGAGTATTTTCAAACCTGCTGGGTCTATGTTACTTCCTGTGTGACTTTATTTTGACTTTAACATTGGCGTATTCGCCTGTGACATTGGTAATGCCAATACTAATTG
The DNA here is from genome assembly GCA_033558235.1 of Neomorphus geoffroyi. NCBI lineage: Eukaryota > Metazoa > Chordata > Aves > Cuculiformes > Neomorphidae > Neomorphus > Neomorphus geoffroyi. The sequence goes on along the minus strand of JAUMJM010000045.1, from coordinate 5,346,141 downwards.
CCCCCAGGGCCCGAATTCTCACGGTATAGACTCCTTGCTGTTACTTAAGCTAGTAGTAAACTAGCTGTGGTTGTACGTCCTGTTACAAGGGACACTTCTTACAGGGATGGTGTGATTCTGTGTCAGAAAGGGGTTTCACTGAGTGTGCATTGCTAAGCCCTAGAGATATTTCTAAGCCCAGGATTAGCATATGTTGGCTTGAGTACAAAATCTGCACGGGATTTTTGTTTGTTATGGCCAGAGATGGGGGAGGGAGTCAGCCCCACTTTCCTGTGCTTTCGTACGGGTAAAGTAGACAATGGGGCAGATGTTAGAAGTAGATCAATTTTTTCCCCTCAGCTAAACAAACAATAAGAAATACCCAAAGATTCATGCAACCATGACTGTAGGGCTTCAATCAACAAGTCTATTTCTAATGAGCTTAAAACTCTATCACCACTGTAGCTTCTACTTTCTCATCTAGGATTTTCAGGCAGCAGAGAATCCCATGGGCATTATCTGCATTATTTTTATTTGCAAAGGATAAATCTTGAATTCTAAATGCATTACACAACCTATGTTTAAAGTAATTCATCTTCACTATAGTCTTCCTAGCTTCCTTTGCTTTCAAAAGCAGTTATTTTCCTGACGTGATGTTAAATTTTCTCTTACCTGAGGAAATCATCTTGTCTACTGCAGTGTCTAATTCCACTAATACCAGTACAAAATGACAGAGGTGAGAAGACCCATAAAGATACTTATTTTGTGATTTCTATTTAATCCTATCAAAGTCAGTTAGGTCAGAGTACCTTGAATGCTTAGTTAATGATCCATGTATGAGCAGTATCAACCCCAAGAACATTTCTGGACAGAGCGTACTACATAGTAAGAAGCAAGCAATTTCTATTACAGGATGATGTCTTTCATTCCAAACAGGCTAGTTATGATAAAATACAGCGATATCTTAAAAATCCTCTTCTGGTAAAGAAAAAAGTAATGGTTTAAATTCTGTTCTTCAGAAAGTACTCCTTTCTCAAGAGAACTGATTACTTTATTGTGGAAATGCCAAATTAAGAATCCAATTCAGGTGCAATCAGCAATTTGGCCAACATGCCTCAGCTTCCCCACTTGTAGAACGCTTTTCCCTAGGTCCTTTTTATCACTCTTATTTCTCTTGGCTTCTTAAATTTTTACTGAGCCTGCACTGCAGCTACACCAGAAAACACTCTGATCTGCGCTGCACCTCCAAGCACTATTCTATCACATATAAGACCATTCTGAAACAACCCTCCTGTAATTAAAGCATCTCTCTGAAGCACCTGGAAACCTTACAACCAGGCAGGCATTTTAATTCGCTGATGCTACAGTTGTATTCATGGCTATTATCTGCATTCTACTTCATTTAATGTTGCAACGCTGATAGAAGCTTCCAATGGAAAAGATCACCCTTAATACACATAACGTTATACCACAGTAGATATACAGATGTTGAAAGATCCCTTTACACACTAAGAAAATACATTCTGGCACAGTAAGCAAGGCTGAAGTACCAGGTAACTAACACCAGCTCACAAAGGTCAGTTAGAAAAAAAGATAGAATAAAATCATATAACAGGTAAATTACTGTGTCTCTGGAGATTTTATACTGAACAGAATTACAGTCATGTTACTAGTGATAACTGCATACAGAAAAAAATTTTTTCTATATTTAAAGTTGATTGAAAGATGCTTTTTTGAAGTACACTGAATTGTCATGTAATCCAGACCATTTCTAAGCCACTCTAAAAGAATTGAGCCCTGCAAGTAAATTGGTTATATTTCTGCTTAGACTATATTAAATAAGGCCAAATTCCTTTGTGACTGGCAATGTATCTTTCATGAGGCTCTGTTTTGCTGAAATACACTGCTTTCTAGGCATCGAGCCGAGGAAGGTCAGAGCCCATAAGAGGGTCTGATCCAGAAGAATGTAACCCCAATCATTTACCCAGCAGCCCTGCCACCACACATATTGGAGACACCCAATAAATGAAGAGCTCATACAAATAATCTTTGCTTTTCTATTGAACAACGTGCATTTCCAGTTTCCCCTTCAGTATCCACAGCTGTGCAGCAAATGCTGGGTGCTTCATTTATCAGAAGACGACAGTGCTGACAGAGGTAGTACAATCAGGCAGCCTCTTCCATCTGTTAAATATATGCCTCTCTGTTCCCTCGCAACTTTCTTCTTCCTTCTGCAAGGAGAAGGAGCACAAGTAGTTTTGTGCTAAGTATTTTAGCTATGTATACAATTTTCGACTTATTCTTCTCTAACTGACAAGTCAAATTCTCCATGTCAGAGCAGCACAGTCATTTATGCCACTCATTGTTTGCTCACAAAAATAGCTATTGAGAATATAATATGGTATTGTCAGATCGGCATGACAGTTGATGATAATGCAAATTCCTCTGTATTCTGGTTACCAATATTATAGTCTAACACTTATTGAGGTTTAATGCTCAGGGGAAAAAGAGGGAGCGAGGCTCTTACTTCAGACTGCAGATAGATCCAGTTTAGGAAAAGCATAGCTCAGCGGCATAAATAAATTTAAAAAAACCCCAAAGTTTGGAAGAAATTCTGAAACAAAGAGATGTACGATACATTCTGAAGATCAATGACTGAAAGCCTCAATACACACAAGCATCTTTCAAACAATCTGTTTTATGATTTTACTGACACTGGTTCACATGGAGAAAAACAAATAGGCTCTCTGTGCCGTTTCAGAACCCTAATTCAGTTTACAAACGTAGCTCAGATTTGTGGCTGGTGCCACAATGAGGTAATAAAGAATGAGATTTACCATTCAACGTACAGTGAATTCAGATCAGATTATGACCCTTTTTCAGAATGGTAGGAATTTTTTGTGGGGAACTAGAACCTTCCTTAGCTCTTGAATTTACTGTCAGTTGTTTTGTAGGAAAAAAAGAAAGGCATAGTAAGCAAAACCAAACCAAGATAATCTGCCTCTGCAGTGGCCCAGCTGTCCCACAAACTCTGCTCAAAGCTTTTTCTCCCTTTCTTTTCTTCGCAGCCTGCACTTACTCCTCTGGCAACCATAACATAACCCCAGTTTTCTCACAAACCGAAAACATTTAAAGGGAACAAAACTGAGAAGAGAGTAACAAGCAAGTGGCTGGGCCACATACAGCCTTGAAAACAAAGAAACGTCAACAGTTTCTCTTCCTATTTTCCTTCCCACTCACTGGTTTTAGCCCTTCCTTTTGATTATCAATGCCTAAATGGTGGATGAGGTCAGATTTTGGAAGGACAAATCTCAGAAAATCAAACCCATAAGATCTTCTTCCTGGATACTAATTCTGTCCAATCCTTTAATAAGAGACAGAAAAACTTTTTGAGAATTTCTGGCTCTAGATTAAGAGATTTCAGGAATTCTTACAATGAACCAGAGGAAGAAACGCTGGGATCCGGAACAACACTTATAAAATGTGTTATTCATATCTTAGTTATTTTTAATTCTTAAGAACATTATCATCACATCACGTCGATACGCTCTAAAACTGGGGTATTTAGAAGGGGATCCATCTGCTAGTAAGCAAAAAAAAAAAAACAATTTAAATTTCCTGGGCCACATTCACAAGCGTATTTACTTATTCCATTTTTTCCATATGACATTTCCATCTTAATCTCCTTATTGACACGACAAAGAGCGAGAATCACCAAACATAAGTTAAAAGTGAAGTTTAAAGCATACAAAATTTTTTCTCTCTCTGTCTTCTGAAGAAGGCTACCCAGGCAAGTCAGCCCCTGACACAAAGCTGTTAACTCGGGTGAAGCGCATGGTTATAATGGAAATTTTCTAGTTGTTTTGCACAGTAGGGGGAAAAAAGCTTACTCCAGGAAAATTCTTCAGAGGCTGTCCTGCTTTACTGTAATTTTATGCTTGCGTTTCTCACTATCAGAAGAGATTCAACACCCATGGGATTAGTTCCCCTTCTCCATTAGCCCATCTGTAAAGATTTGGACAATAAATAAGCAATAAACTGTGGCATGGTACGAACAAGCGCCTCCGTCTCCTCAGATCATTTTCAGCTTCTCCGTTTCAGCTTCTGATATGCAGTTCCTTTCTGGCTGCAGGCCCTCTCTGCTGGAAAAGCAGCAGCACTGAAAGTTAGCAACAACATCTGGGCTGCTGCTAAAGTGAACGCTGTGGCTTCCCAGTGCTCCTTCAGTAGATTGCACACCACAGGTATGACCACAAAGGAAAATATCAAAAGCCAGTTTAGTGGAGGGTATTATAAAAAGGCTGAATTTTGTAAGCAGCTGTATATCAAGAGATACTTTCCAAATACAAACATAAAGACTCTCTCAGATGCACAGAATGGTGTTAATTTTTCTCCTATAGGAAAAAAAACCATGGAAGAAAATCATTTATGTTCATTGGCACATTTTAATCACCAAGAATACTGCAAGATTGCAGACATCCCTCCCGGAAGTTAGAGCTGTCAGAGCAGTACAATGCTTATGTGCATCCATGTAAGTTGGGTGTTCATCTTTAAATAAGGAACCATAGATTAATAAATGTTATAATGTGCAATAGTCTTAAATATGTACACACAATTTCTTTTTTGAAAACAAAGTCATCCTAATTACATGTACATTTTCACAAGTTACCGCAGAATTCTGATAACAGCCAGCCTAGCGCAGCCTTCATGCAGTGCTTTCCAGTCCCCTCAGTCAAATTCAAGGCCAGGATGCTCCCAGTTCCACTTGTTTAGATGTCCCAGCTCACGCTTTCCTTCTAATCAAGTGACAGGACCTTATGGACATGGCACACAGTTACTTATAACTGACAAAACCAGTGAATCTATCAGCAACATCTGGCTTTGGCACTTTCTGTACCCCAACCAGCTGTTTGGAAACATACTCCGAATTTAATACAGAGCCACTGCAACTTCTTCAACCTTATTAAGGGAGCAAACTAAAGTAAAGAAAGTACTACAAGCTTAGCATCCAATTTAACTATATGTGTAGATATACCCTAAGCATCTGATTTGGGCACAGATTAGGAGAGACGGCCTACATGGAAGATGCAAATAATGATTTGTAACAAAATAAGATCATTACTTATATGTGCAAAATCTGGACATGTTTTTGCTCTGGAAATGACAGTATTAATATTCTTTAATATTACTACAAGCATGACTAACATCAGGTCTTTGATAAGCTCCAAGGCACACATTTTGCAAAATAGCTGTCTACAGAAACTTAAGCCAGGAGTGATTATATGGTTCATGGAAAACTGATGTGTCTAAGTGAACCTTTAGCAAGACTCTGAATACAAGGGATCCAACAATATGTTGCAAAGAGTTTACTCAATACATTTTTTTAGCACAAATAATACTTTGCCTTCCTATATCATGTTATTAGTTTCCAACTGTGGGCAATTTTTATACCCTAGGCATTCAGCTTTAAGTAGTTCTTTCTGTGAATTGCTCAGCTTGACCAATCATAAAATAAGGGAAACGTCTATGTGCCGGCTCGATTTACCATGCAATTAGTTTCTTCTTCACTAATAGTTCTTAATTTCCTTCTTAATATACATACACATCAAAGTCCAGGGGCGAAAAGCAGATTTCAGAAACTGCCTCTAAAAAAAAAAAAAAAAAATTTAATAAAAAATTACAAACTTGTGGGACAAAGCTATTTATACCCTCATCCATGATCCCCTTCTCACCCATAGTCCTGTCTTAGTTTAGATGAAATAAAAAAAATAAGATATGTTTCCCCAGAAATGTCCCCCCTCACACCATTGTGTCCCACTCAGATCCTCTTTGTTGGCAAAGGAACAAAAATTCCCCAGAAAAGAAAATACCTGGAATTATAACAGGGGGAGAAGCAGATTTCAGAAACTGCCTTTTTTAAAAAAAAAAGAAAAATTAATAAAAAATTAGAAACCTGTGGGACAAAGCTGTTTTCACACCCTCATCCATGATCCCCATGATCCCATTCTCACCCGTAGTCCTGCCACGATTTAGGAGAGCTTTCACGTATAGAAATACTGTCAGGAGATAAAGTTGCAGGTAGTTTTATTCCCTGTGGATTATATTCACACTCTCCCACCCCTCATCAAGCCCGTGCAATTTATGTCTCGGTCCATGTTTCCTGCCCCTTTTGGCATGTCCAGTGACAGTCACACAGCTGCATCCAGTTGCTGTCAGGGGCTGCATGGATGCCTTCTCATGGGGTTTCCAGAAACACGGGGGAAAGAGGAGCACAGAACTGAAAACCTCCCATCCCTCGTCACCAGTCTTGCAAAACCTATGCTGGGCTGAGGACCCTGACCACCATTGCCCGTTGCGCTCATACATCACTTACCAGTGTATAAACTGTTTCCTGTTAATAGCGGTTCTGACATTTTTCATCTACCACCTCACTGTCTGAAGAGCTCAATGTGATAAAAATTTCCCCAAGTAGTTTTTCAGAAAATGGAAGTATTTACTGCCAACATGAACAAAACCAGCCAAACGCGTAGGGTTTTTTGTTAAGTAGCACTGATTGATAAAGCTTGACATGCCTTAGCATGTCTGTTTACTTCAGCTTAGGGTAATCACTTGATTTTTTCTGCGTCATACCCAGAAAGCTATTTTAAATCATAAGATTTCTACTGTGCCCTGAACCTCACACAAAATTGATTTCAGCACATACAGTACTACTGGTGTCTGATGCTGATGAATTACCCTGCTAGTGAAACACAATTTCTACTAAATCAACAAATAGTTTGCTATAAAGGCCATAAGATTCACTCAGTTCCTACAACAAAAGCTCCCATTTCCTCTTCATTAATCCTTGTAAGTAAGATTCAAGAGATAAGAGAAAATTCCTGCCAGCTGGCCTTACAGTGTTCTTAATCAGCTTGAAGAAAAGATAAAAAACAACCACCAAACCGACAGAAGTTAATTTAGGCTGTGAGTGACCCAGAGGAGTCTTGAGGCACTACTGAAAACTACTGTGTCTTATGATTATGGAAAATTATGCATTCATTAGCAAATCTCCCAACGCAGATTACTGTCTTTCGAACACTAAGAACACCGCAGATAGAGTCCCCAAAAATCTCCTTCAGAACAAAAGAGAAATACCCAATCTGAAGAAGAGAACGCTGACTTTTAACTAAATTTTGAATCATTTTCCATACTATTTTCTGATATTTTAAAAACCCCAATAGCCCAGGTTTTAAACTTTACTATTCTGCTTTCATTAAAAAAAAAAAACAAAAACAAACCAAAAAAAACCCAACAACAACAAAAAAAACCCACAACAAAAACCAGGCAAAACATTTGAAGTTGAGAAGTCAACAGAGGACAGCAAAAATCTTTTTGATGCAGCCATTTTGGTTTGGAGCAAAATGTAGCAAGAAAAACCATTCTTGTGTCATTTCAGCCAACAAGGAGAAGCAGTTGTCTATTCTCTCACTGTCACTGCTAAGAAAATATTCCTTCCTTGAAAGAACAGGTGAAATACTATTGTAATTCTTAATTTATGGCTGTAATATGAAGCAGAGAGATACTACACAGGACTTCTCAAAATAGAGTTGCAGAGATATGCTGGGATATTCTGCCAGCTTACTCCTCCATCAACAACCTTCAACTCTTTATCTGGTGTCGTAGTATACAAGCCCCAATTTAAAGTAGTAGCAGGATGCCTAACTATACTAGTATATTCAGTCTGAGTTTTGTTTGGCTTCTCTCCACCTCCACCCTCATCTCCTGCCACCAGCACAGAGGAATTACTTGCCCAAACTGGAACCAGTGACCTGCGGCACAGGGTGAGCACAATGTGTACATTGCACAAGGCTGGGCAAGTCCCCCGGTTCTTCAGCCTCCGGACCTCAGTGCCCACAGGAGAAGCAAATCCTTTTTCCATAGACTGTAGCCCAGCTCAATTTATCCTAAAGCCCTTGCCCGTGCTGCAGTTATAGAGAATGTGCCAACTGACAGTGCAAGGCAAAATTAAGCCACTGTTTTTTACTCTGGGTGGGCAATATCATCTCACAATTGAAAGAATTTCAGATCCCTATTAAGAATATTCTCTGTCTGCTGTATTTTCACTCACTACTGATGGCTTCATTCTTACCAGAGTATTGCTCCGGACCGAGTTTATTTAAGCAATGTCATCCAGAACCTTGTGTCCGTTTGCTTAGGAGCTTTCTGTTATTTTTAGTTACATACATAGCAGGAACAAGTCATCTGGAAAACTACTTTCTCCTTTCAGTTTTTGAAAATCTGCTCAGTGAAACATTTCTTCCTCTAAATCCACATACTGTCAAATTGGTATCATCATTTAAGTCAATACGAATACAGTAATACAAATAGTATTACAAACATATTTCTGTTATCTGCAAAAAAGTCAGAAGTCCAGAAGCACACAGAAGACAGGGAACCTCATGGTGCATTTGTAAACACTGAATCAATGAAGTAATCTTCCAAATAGTAAAAAAGACCCATCTATGTTAAGTGAAACACGAAGTTCTGGCATAACAAAAAATGAGGACACAAACCCAAAGAACAAAACAACCCCAGCCCTACACTGACTTCTGTGTCTGATCAGTGGCTCTAACACACAGGATGCAAAACCCCACTTTGACTGTACAGCATCATACATGATTTTGTGTGCGCCAAAACTAGGAAAATTCAATTCATCTACTGTATACCACAGAGATATCACACTACCTTTCAGAACCAATGTCACATTTTGCTTCCTATACCACTCTTGGCTGGGTTTTTTTCCCTATGAAAAATGAAGGTTCTATAAGTTTACTGAGTGGTAGTTTTACAAAACAAAGAATGCAGTTTCCCCAGTCCTGTAACTAGGCCTGATTCGAGTTTGAGCCGTGTTCATGACATTCAAACAGCAAGGCCACAGAAAGTCTGCTTCTACAGAAGTCCATCAGCAATTTCCAGTGCTATTCATTCCCCCTCTCTACTCATAGCTATGTAAATAAGATCAACAAGCAGGCACAGATGCAGTAAGCAGTATCATTAGACCTAGGCTACCACACGACACAAAACACTTCTAGCTTCTTAATTAACAAAGGGGCCTTGAAGCAAGGGCATTCAGTCCCGCCGAGTCCCTGAACACAGTTGAGCCCTTGATTCCACAGAGCAGGTCACAGAGTCTCCAAACAGAGATGTGTAAGCTCTTCTCCCATACTGTATTAGGCTGAAACCACTTCTTCACAGAAGCTTTTGTTGTGCCTAATTATAATTTCTATTACAGTTGCAGAGATTCATTATTACTAAAGAAAAAGTATAGCTGCTAAACAAAATAGCATGTATATTGCCTGCTCCTAAATTCTAAATTCTTCAGATTTAAGGTCAATAGTTATTCCTCACCTACCACCCTGTTTGCTACCAGCCTTTGTGCCATTCCTCTTTGATCGCCTCTGTTGCTGCTCTTTCTTCAGCTGCTGTTAAATGGCTTTTTCTTTTTTTCTATTAGAGGAGTAATTACTACATCATCATGAAAGCTGCTCCCAAACAAGTATCTTCAAGGGCCACATTCCATTATGCATTAATAGTCCTTGGCCTCACTTACATTTGAACACATTCTGCTTCTTGTCTCTTAGATGAGCAAAATTTCACACTATCCTTAAGAGGAAACCGTTTCAGTACCATTTGGTGCAAGCCAGTCTCAACAAGATCCTACAGTGGCAGGACTCATTTCTCACCATAAACAGCGTGAAGACAGCTCCCATGATTAACAGGATCCTGCCCAAAACTGCCAGGAAGAGAGCATGGGGCTGACGTGGAGCCTGCTGAGGTACCATGCACAGCTCCGTGCTCTGGCAGACGTATCCACAGCCAGGCAGGAGCTTTGCAGAGAAGACGTTCTGCTTATATTAACTTAGCCACTCACACACTAGGAGGGAAAAAGGCCAAATGTCCCCCTAAGACTTGTATCTAAAGACTAGAACTTGCCAGAGGGATGAGTAAATTCTACTAATCCACTTCAAAACCCTATTTGAATCTATTACTTTTAACTTTCCTATCAAAAACATGTTTATTTCTCTCAGTTAATCATAGGTTATGGTGGGCTTTCTTCTCAAATATCTATGGGCTAAAACACTGTTCACTACACCCAATTAAATGAACATTAGAGAGAAATGTCTCCCTCTTATCACTGAACTATTTCAGGGAAGCTATATGGTCTGTGTTGTACAGAAGGACAAGTGAGATGAGCACAGGGTCCATCAAGCCTTGGAATTCATTCATTAAAAGAAACAGGTGCTCATCAAAGGGACACATGCACAGCCGGACTGGTAGAGAATATGTAGGACTTCATCTGAGTGACACAAACTGATACCATTTATGGAGAAGGAATTAATGGACTAAATGCCACATTCAAGCAAGAAGGGGAAGGCAGTAGGAATAGGCAAGCAATAAATGGTACTGTGTCCCGTAGGATCGTTAAAGGCACCCAGTTCACAAGTGTATTGCAAGTCTTAGACCAAGGGTCCTTCTAGTCACCTTCTCTACACAGATGGGCCCTTCCATCCTTAGGGCTCCACAGAAATCTATACAGTAGTATACATTTAAATATTGGGGCACCCTGAACAACAGGCATCTTCATCTATAGCCTCTGATCAACATCTCTGCCAACCAAGCTCTCCAAGGTGAAATTCCTTCTAGCTCCCCCACTAAGAGGGGTGTTGAGCCTTTTTGTCTCTGCCAAGGCCTCTGGAGTATGAGGCATTTTTGGACAGGTTTCCCAAGGCAATGAGGCTTAGAAGTGCTAAAGATAATTTTTGCAAAACATATAAGAATTTAATTTACCAGAGCCGAAAGACACTCAGGTTAATACCACACCACTAACTGAAGCAGTGGCTGAGCTAAACTGTTGTACACTCCCCCTGGCACAGAGCTGCTTTCGCCAGCCTGGCTCTGTATTTCCCTGTGAGCAGCAGCACCCAGCACTGTCAGAAGCTGCAATTAAATTTGGGAAAGGAAAAAAGCTACAGGACAGAAAAGAAAGCTGAAAAAATCCCAGCTCAATTTCACTCGTAATGGAACCCACAGTGTTAAAACAGCCTCTGTTCCAGTGTATTCACATCAGATAGGAAAGCTTGAAGCAGCAAGTATTTTCAAATACAGAATTTCAGGCTCATAATCAAGACATCTGAGTTCCTTTTAAAACTTAGAAGTATACATATCCCGTAGAGGAGATAATACAAAGAAAGACCAGATTTCATTTACGGGATATATTTTAATTTACTCCTATGATGATTTAGATGAGGCAAATTATCTTAAAATGCTTCTGAAGCTCCATTTGCCAACGTCACAGAGTTCAAACCACTTTCTTCTAATAAACTGGTTATTGCTCTTCTTTAAATGTCATTATATTTAACATTTCTGCATTGTTTCCTGTAGCATTCATCTCAGTTATTGACAGTCAGCAGCCATACTCAAGATGAAAGGAATTTTCTTGCCATGATTTAATGCGTTTCACATCCTGATAAATTCCTTCTTCGTTCCTGCTATTTTAAACAAAACTAGCTAGAAGCACCATTTCTGCCTTTTACTTATAACTGCTGGCTGATAAAATAGAAATACAACCCAGTGGCAGTTTATTACGTTATCTGTCCTCAGGTTTTTTTTAAGACGATTAATGATTGTTCACCAGAGCTATATAATAAGTACAAAAGTTCTTTGATATTCTTAAACAACAATCTCCCCGATTTCTAAAAGCCCACTGAATAGACTTGACTATGCAATCTTCTGTAAAATTGCTTACGGACAAAACCTTAATAAAGGGCTATCAAAGAACACTGATATATGTTTTATCTTGCCTGCATTTGGCTATACTATTCCTTGTTTGTTTAAAGAAGGCATTTTTAAATGATGGTTGCAATCCCTAAAGCACTGTTTAATGAATCCTGACTTAAATACATCCAAAAGCACGCATGTAAAGAATTTGGTACTGTAGGCTGTTTGAGCCTCCTTCCTTTGTTCCTTGTATCATCTCAGATCATGGTAAATCAGTAGACGAAAAGCAGCATTTTATAAAACACCTTCAAGTATCTTAAAATACAGTTTCTTTTTCACATTTATAGTGCACATGTTTTCCATCACTCCCCCGTTTATGATTTTGCAGTAAGTGTAGATTATACCGAAGAGGAGGGATCAGACCAGATTTTTCTCTTACAAGTTCCACAGCGTCTGATCTTCCATCCCTTTGTTCATCTCCTCAAGAGCCCTCTACTTTGACCTCTGACTTTAAGGAAGTTGCCAGAGTTATTAGTATAAATGGATGGTCTGAGATGTAAGTTACATACAGGGAAGCGTGGCGGTTATTTGCATTATTGTATGCCACACGTATGCTGCAGCGGGCAGCCGACTGTTCAAGTAACTTGTTTGGATAGAGGAGGTGGTGTAGCTGCAGCCAGAAGAGGCTAATTAATACCACAGAGAAGTTATGCACCAGACAGCGCTGCACCAAGCAATACCAGAAAAAAAAAAAACGTTCCTACCCCAAACAGTTTATTTTTGTAACACAAGAGGTGGTTATAAACAGATGGGGAAGGAGGAGGGAATGAGAAGACACTCCGATCAGATCATCAGCACCCAGAGTGCTGTCAAGACTTTGGGAGGCAACCTGCCAAAGACAAACTTTACTGAGATTTTTAAGGGGGTGGATGCTCGTTAATTTTATGAAAAAACACATACACATTAAGGGCTTACAAATCCCTTTCAATGCAGTGAAGAAAATGCCATTCTACTGACTAAGGGGAACAGGATTGCCTCTCTGAAGTGGGTAGCAAGGAATGGCTGTTGTCTTTATAGTGTGGAGGGTTATTACAAGTGTGAAACCTGCAAACTCAGTCCCCAGATGCATGTGCTGGCCTTCTCCGAAGGACTCTGGACAACCCTGATACCTCTTCATGTCCAAAACTCCTCTGGATGGAAAACAAATATACAGGCCAGCAGGAAATTGCAGAGTTACCCTGGTTTCCCAAGCACATCACAGACAGATCTCCAATCCTTGTCTTTTTATTCCTGCTGCTGCTCTGCCCAAACAGCTCCAAGAAGTATACTGTTCTTTGACACGCTGTTTTGGGTGTGAAATTTTCTGGATATAACACTGCCCTGGGCACCAACGTCCAGTTTGAAAAGTGATGCTTACAAACGTGATTCCCTTCAAAGGCTGTAGAAATTATAAGTGTCTAGACCTCCTCTAGAAAAAGAGATGTGGACTTCATTTATTTTACTAAGGAAAGATCTCCACTAGACTTTCAGATGATCAGGACTTGCTAGAATCCGAGTTCCTTGAAAAATATTCTCTGTTGATTTACAATATGAGTAAATGTTAAGATTTTTTTTCAACTGCAATTTTCAAATATAATTAAAAGATCTGTTTTTATAAATCTAAAGCAATAGCTAATTGTTTGGGGTTTTTTGTCCAACACAAGGTCATCACTACACACAAAGCAGCAAGATAGATTTAGGGCAGTGTTTGCTTAAGGGCTAATTCTCTTTCCAAATAATGATTAACAGATCAAAAAAGGGTGATGTTGAATAGAGTAAAGCAATTAAATGATAAAATACGAACAGAAAATGAAAAGCATTTGTAGCTAAATGAGCATACACCAAGTGACCAATGGTTTCAGGGGATTAGACTGTCATGGTAATAATTACATATTAATATAATCAGTAGCAGCATATATTCATTATTCAGTTGAAATGGAATAGCAGCACACACAATTCTGCATCACAAAGGACATTCAGTTTAGTTAAATTGTACTATGCTGAAACTTGGTAGCAATGTATGCCCATTTGGAAGTCTGTTTCGCTACATTTACAAGCCTGAACAGCATTTTTTAGCACAAATGGGGTCAAGCATGGTTTGACCTGAGGATTCTGCAATTTGGAAAAAACTTGGAAAGAGAGCTATTTTTTAGACTTAGGCAGAGATGTTCTTCTATCATGCAAATTAATTCCTTTTCAAGCATATGGGACACACTCAAGTTTATACAGTAAAGGGTAAGCAGCTAATTCTTAGGTCCCTAAGGCTTTCATTTTAAGATAACAGAAGTGCCCTAGGATTTTCTAAGGTAACCTGTTCCACTGCACTATCAGTCAGAACGTACTGTGAAACCATGGATTTACATGGTGTACTCTGTGGCTGTCACTTTCAATTCTAGATTGACCACAGAGGGCTGTTTTCTTCCTTAAACTAAAGAGATGCTGCATTCTCACCATGCTATTCATTCATCCTCTTGACAGGTACGCTCCAGTAAGAAGTGCTGCAGTCAGCTCAGCAGTACACATTTCACTGGCAACTCCTTCAGAGAAACACCCACACACAGAGCTCCAAGCTTCACTGGACTTCACAATATAAATATATAAACAAACTTGGACATTAGATGTTTAAGGAAAATAAAAGTCCTGCAGAAAGTGGCTCATTACACAAACTCACTCCTCTCACGTCAGAAAAGAACAGGGGAAGTCTTTGCATTTGTCTTTGGGAGACACCGCCTGGCTTGCCACTTCTCTTCCTCTCACTCGCTCCTCCATCGCGTTGTTGAGAGAGGTGCAGGCTCCCGACTTCTGAGGCTGCTCCTGGCGCTTATTAATCGCACTGCAACTTCTCGTTTCTACCCCTTCTTTACTCTTTCCTTGCAGTTCCTTTCAGACACTTTTGGCCTTTTCTGGTCTCTCCTCTTAGAACACAACTGTGATTCAGCCATTCCCATTTCAAAGCACCTGACCTTCAACTCTACTTTGGTCTCCCATTTCAGCTCCTCTCTAATATACTTCTTCCTTACTATTTCTATCCCTCACTTGGCATTTCTCTGAATTTGTTCTAACCAAGACAAATTGCTTCATCTTGCTCAAGTCTCAGAAATGCAATCCTGTTGCCACTGCCCTCTACAATACTTCCACCATACGTGACCATCCTGATACTCTTGAAATGTCATCTCTTCTCAATCCTCCTTCTCTTTTTACTTTTTCGGTTAATTCTTTGACATTATCTTGGTTGGATTTTCCTCTCAGATTCTGGCATGTGTCCATAGACACGATGACTTTGGGCTTCGTTTTTATCTCCCATAGCACTTTCCCAGCTGCAAGCTCACAGTTTGTCAGCAGAGAGAGAGGGGAGCTGAGTCAGAGATCCACTCCTCCGCACTTTGGTTCAACAAAAGAAATTTATATGCATTCAGAAGTCTTTGCCCGACTTTGACTTTCTTTCCTGATCACTCTGGCACAATTTCTTCAAACCAGCACAGGGTGATTATATTTAGAAATACAAAACAAAGCTCTCAACCATAGATAGATGGTGTATTAGTAACTTTACAAGAATTACAAAAACACCAAAAAAAACCCTTGATGATAGAACGGGGTGCAGTGTGAAACAACACCTGAGTGCACCAAATTTTCAAAAAAGATTCTGAGTGCTGCTTCCTGCTATGAATAACAGCTAGTAGGAGGGTGCAAGGAAGGAATTATTCCAAACTAGTTAACATCTCAAGTCTAGTCTTAACAGTACACAAAATGAACCAGTGTTTCAATGTACCATTTGCTGTGCATCATAATGTATCATTCAACAAATTCTTCCCTAACTTACTGTCACTTTGACAGAAAATACATCTTCAGAAAAAACAATCACCATCATGTTTGTAAAAAAGGCAAGTTTTAAGATTGCCAAACCGAAAAAATGTCCTTCAGTGGCTTTAACTGAAAAAGCAAAAAGCATCATAACACAGTTAAAAACTGTTCAGGCTACAAAACATCATTGTAGGAGTTGAAGTCACAAAATCACTGGCATCTTATCCCTATCCAACAACTATGGAGTGATGGAAAAATAATTTAAGACACAATTTCTCTTATTCTGCAGAGTAGAGAAACTTATTTTCATTATACTTAGATGAAAATACAGGTATCTATATTTCAGTTTCGCTCTCCTGTATCAAAAACCAGATAAAAAACACTTTGTGAAACTCTCAGTATCTACAGTGACAGAAAAACCTTGAAATCTGCTTACTGAGCTTATCAGAGCCAATGGATTAGTGAAATGGCATCACTAAATGTTCTAGGAAGCACCAAGTACAACTCCAAAGTCTAGAAGTCTAGGGTAAAATTCCCCAAAGGGAAAAAAAAAAGGTTATAACTCGAATTCATCCATGGCAAGGTACTGGCCAGCTGTCACTGGGAAAGTTCTTCCTTATAAGGCTTTCCAGTTTAGTGTATAGGACAAAAATGACACCCATCTGCTTCTTTTGTACAATGAAATTAAATGGTCTTCCCAATTTCTCCAACAGACAAAGCAAGATATCTACAGCTCTGCAAAACGCGTACCTTTGAACTCTGATCCAAGGACAGACACTCCTTTGCAGTTTTACCTGGGAATGCCCTATGCATTTTGGGAATGACACATTGTCAAAACAAGCCTCTTCAATAGACCCAGTGGCAAATCTCATGGAACTAAACACAAGCTCAGAGGAGCTGCACTGTAGCTGCTTAAATGCTCACAACAAATCAAGGGCAATGATAAATAAATAATTTGTTTATTTTTCCTTTCACTTGCTAGTGGTACAAGTGGGACTCATTCCAAACTTGGAAATATTGCTCACTGGGAATGAATTGCAAATTCAGATAAATTTCATCACTAACATAAGAGAACACTGCTGGCATGTTGGTCATAAAGTCTAATGGGCACCTTCCCAACAGTGTAACAAAGAATGAGATCAAAGTCCCATTTACAAAAGTTGACCGCACCTTTCCAGGTAGCTGCTCAGTGAAGGAAAAGGGAAGAAGGATTGATCTTTACTGAGGCAGTAGCCTCACACTCATGTTTAAAGTGCAGCTCTAGACTATGTGGTGAGAAGAACAGAATATTTAATCATAGACTGAATAAAGCTTTGAGTTTACAAAACTTTTCCTACCTGGGTGAATTTCAAAGTAGGACCAAACTTTTGGCCCACTTCCCACCTAACAAAATAAGCAAATGTGTCTTTCTGATTAACAGCGCATCTTCGTTTTCCTCTAAGACCTACCCAGAATACAACATGTTTTCTTGTCAATGTGAATGTTATGAAAAATAAAAAGAACATTTGCTTGAGTTGAAAAATACTCCAGATGTGAAATAAGCCAGGAACTTACATGAGACAACTTAAAATACAAACGACTGATTAAGTTCAGCAACACAACAAAGTACCTTGGTATCATTTACAACACATATAATAGTTATTCAGATTTTATGAAGCACTAAAAATATTTATAATGATCGCTGATTCATTCAATTTCTTTTAGATTCAACGCCTAAGAACATGACAGGCTTGAAAATGGTGCTACCATCAAGCATTTAGGCTTCTTTAGGAATTTGTTTTGCTAGAGACTTAAGAGCCAAATAAACCTACACATTCAATAGAAACTCCCACAAGGAAAGCTTGCATGCAGACTCTGCACATCAGCTTAACAAAGCCTGAATAAAGTCTGGAGCTGTCACCCAGACTCCCATGTTCCCCTGAGCTGAACTTCATCCACTAGTTCATGAGTATCAGAGCCACAATCTAAGAATTCATACAAAGAAGCTGCCTAAGGAATTTGTGTCAAACATTCCTTCTTTCTTTTTCCAACACTAGGACTCTGAGGGAGGGGCATCTTCAGTGAAAGGAGCCGTATCTGTGACGCTTTTGCTAAGAGCTCCCTCCTGTTTCCATTTCAAATATAAGGCATTTTTAGCTGTCTTTATGGAGGCTCAGCTAGATTCAGCCCACTCTTATTGGCAGCTCATTTTAAACTCTCAGAAGCCCCTGGCATGTGCTGCAGGTGCAGGGCAAAGTTGGCTTTCTGTGTTCTCTGAACACAACGCTTCACCAACTGTACTGTAAAAAGCTGTGAAGAAGATGCGAACTCTTGAATTCCTTTGGATTCTCACTGCTGGGCTGCAAGAACCATTAAGACAAGAAACATGGACCTCTGACATTCCGTGAGATAACCACAAGCCTATGCAGGGTGTAATCATTAGGACTCTGCCTCACAAATATTCCAGAGGCAGAATTCTAGTGAACACATGAATAACATTCAGTATAAAGAACTTTGACAGCAATGCTGCTGCAATGTTGCTTACCCACACAATGGCTGGCCCCCAAAAATAGCGTCTTGGGAGGGTCAAGTGAAAGATTTCTCCATTCCCATTACAACTCTCATCAGGAGCTCTGGAAAACTGTCTAGTCATTAACAGCTCACTCTGTCACGTAACTGAGTGGGTATCTCACATTTTAGAATAGATCAGACTATTTTAGTTGGAAGGAACTTGGAACGATCATCTCGTCAAACTGCCTGACCAATTCAGGGATGACCTAGTTTAAGTATATTAAGTATATTAAGTATATAAATGCCTCCTAAACAATGACCAGCTTTGGGCATTGACCACCCCTCTAGGAAGTCAGTTACAGTGTTTGACCACCCCCTCAGTAAAGAAATGCTTCCTAATGCTTCTGAATTTTGACAGAACAGTACAAACTTGTTACTGTCACAGAGATTTAAATGTTCTGATCTGCTTACATATCTACTAGCTATAAAATGTATTTTTGAAGATACATCTCAAAAAACGTCAAAATCCAAGAGATATAAACAGATCACAGAAAATCCAAAAAAATATGAACAGAGAAATGCCATGGGGCAGAACACAGTCATGTCCTTAGCTGCTTGTATAGAACTTCCTAATGACAAAAGAAAGGCACGTCAGAAGCACAGTAATGCTTCAGTACGTGATGAACTGAAACGTGGTTCTCCATTCTGTGTTAAAGACACATGCATTGCACAAAGACGGAGGCCTACTTAAACACCAAGGCTGGCTCCTATGCACAGTGTACTGAAAGTGATGAGCCCTCTAGCGATGGAGAAATTTAGTGAACTGGCCACTCTGCTCCTTTGAGTAAGAAGTTGTTTCTCATTACACTTAAAGATGAACATTCTGCTGAATCCTTAAGAATCGTCGTAGTTTTCACATACTAAAACCTAAACTACAAACACAGCTGAGCCATACACGAATAGTGTAAATCTTATTAATTTTTTGTCCCTGTTTTATTTTTATCTTAGACATTGTTTCCTTTCTGGGAAGTGTTATGACCCTATTACTACACTAATTATTTAAACCCACTATTTTTTTTATGAATCTCTAGCTCTTTTGCAATGATATTCCGTGTCTTCTCACAGGACTGAACAAAAATTCCATGAAAAGAACAAACTAACTGAAGATGGAAGCTGGGCACACAGACTTAAAAACACTGTTAACACAAATTAACAAAAAATATTTTCTTCTCACCCTGTTTTGCAGATCATATTATTGACCTCACACTGATATTATTGACCTCAGTTAAAATTAAATAAGTCAGTTGCCTTTTAATTGCTTTTGAGGAAAACAACCATCCCCTCACAAGCTTTTATTATTCTGCAGCATTTTAGATCATCTCAGAAAATATCAGCATATGGTAAATCCTGGCCTGTAGGAACGAAGGTTGTTATAAGCTGACCCAGCCAGCACCCACAGGCCCGAGGCAACCTTGGCATCCCAGAGACAAGAGGGGCACAGCCAGAAGCCCAGCCTGCCCTCCACCGAGCCACGGTGAGCCGTGCCTGCCACACAGACACATCTATGCAGGGTCCCACATCCCAGTTGCCTTTACCAGTCTTCAGAAGAGTGCTCCAAGAGGATTTTCTAATGCTCGCTAGGTGGTCTAATTTCTTATGGTAACCACCACACTGGGCTACCGAGAACCACGTGTAATCATTCACATAAAAGTTAAGGCTATGATTTTTGCAAAGGTAAAATAGTCCATTGTTTTTTAATGCAGAAATTCCAGCTCACAAATACTCCCTTTAAAAAAACTGCTCCTTGCAACCAAGCTTTCAGCTGCAGCACACCGGTTAAAGACCCCTGCTCTGTGCCAGGGGAAGAGTGTGCTTTGGTTCACACTCATGGATCCCTGAGTGCCTCCAAGATTAGTACTAGCTGAAGGTTTTTCAGCAACTCAGTTTTGGATTTAAGCACCTACTGCTGAAGTCATACTTAAGCATTCCTTTTAATCATTCCCAAAGCGATTAACAGTGCACATTTGAATAGAAATCAATGGACTCCAGCTGCAGAGGCTTCTGAAAATCCCCATGTGAGACGTCAAAAAGAGAAACGATATAAATATTTGAGATAAGGGGAAAAAAGTTTTTGGCCCGGTAAAGACCGCTAGCAACAACTCAATTAATACAGGACTAACAATTAAGATTAAATTTAGATAGACAGATATGTAGCTTCTGGTGATATTTGCAGTTAACTCACAAAGAAACTAAGTGTGCCCCAGAAATTTACAGAAATATAAGGATAATGACCTTTTGAATTACTTTGCATTATTTGAAGACTAACCTATGTAAAACAGGCTTTGGTAAGATACTGGAAAATATGTCATTTTGCATTCCTTTCAGAGCACCCTAGAGGACAGCCTCGTGTGTGTAAACAAACACTTACTCCTGGCTAGTCTTTGGTGATACTAATAAGAGCCCCCATTAACCACCTGGAAAAAGAGACTGATTACCTGTTTAGACTAGACTGCATTAATTAGCAGCCCTGCAAATATAAACAGGTAAATGCTAAGTACTAAAACCAAAAAAAAAATGCAAACAAAAGAGGAAAAAGGTGGCCAGCACGTGAGGTGGGCTGTAAGCTGTGCCTGTTCCCACAAAGTACTGCAACAAAATGGGTTGTTAAATTAGCTTCAAGAGACTGCAGTGGTGCATGAAATTATTTCTTATGGCGTGCTGCATAGATCCATCCCCTGTGGGAATGCAAACCTCAAACAGAGGTAGCCACAGAACAAGGACTGTTCACAGAGGTTGTTTGAAACAAGATGCCTGAAGACACAGGGCGTGTGAATTTCACTGTTTTATTCCTGAAACACTGGTTTAAAATGTCAATAGTGGTAGGTTTAAGTTTAGATCAGCCTCCATGAATAATTGTCTGGATTTCTTTCCTGCAGCACAGACTGCATGGCTAGATTTCTAATATATATTAGAACTTTAAATCATTTTCTATACTGCTTCTGCACTGATGGGTCAGGCAAAAATGTATTTTTCACACAGCCACAAAACGGCAGCAAAATGAAAGCCCATCAAGAAGAAGAGAACATATTAAAACCACATCCCAGCAAGCACTGTGAATGTTTTTTTGCATTGTCTTATTGAAGGAAAAACCTGCATACTTGCCTTGTTCTTGATGCAAGCTGCTCCTACTGCGTAGGCAATGTACTTTAGGGAGAAGTGGGCAGCTGCTTACAGGAACATTCGCTGCTGAGATCTATACAACGACCACCACCAATACTCCTCGCAACCCAAACACTATTTGCAACACAAGGGAAAGCTGCGAGTCCATGAAGCGACCGCAGTGAGAGGCGGTGCAGAGCAATTCAAACCAGGGTACATTGTGACTCTATCCCTCATCTTTCCACAGCCTGCAGTCTCACCCACACCAACATAAGGTCTCTTCTTCACAACTAGTATTTCTTTTTCTTTCTCTCTACTGTTAGGACTGCAAAAAGCTCTCAGACACAAAGCTGGCAAAGGAGAGGCAGGGTTCATTTGGTCAGCATCCCCACACACCTTAAAAATAACAGAGCACAGCTGCCAACATTGGGAGTAGGTCTGCATTGGTATCTTGGATGGCACTGAGCTATGCTTAAGTTCATCTGGATGCCTGCGTGCCAACTTCTGCTGCCTGATACAAATACACACTTGCTGGTTTGAACCCTTGCTGTGTCAGCACTTACTTCTCTGTAACTTCTAGTCTTGTGATTCCCAGCAGTAATTGACATGATTTTCCTTATTAAAACCATTTTCAGCAGTGTCATGTCCTGCCCTTTTTCATTGCCATTTTCAGATACAAACAAGATCTTTTTGGCACAGGTAAACGTAACAACCCTAATAACCAGATATGAATAACTATTACTTCTAGGAACACTTGTCACATTTAACAAAACATATCACTCCTCAAATGAAGCAGGAAGAGAGAGTTTAAGCTTTTCTCCTCAAACATTGGACTGTACTGGCAGATAACCCAGGATACTCCTCCTTTGTTCTAATTTTCCAATCCAATGGAAGGTTAGAAATGCCTGCAGGACAGCTGTTGATCAAATTTAAATTAAAGTAGAAAACAAGAGATGGAAAGGAAGGACATAGCACAGGCCCATCATACCAGGAGCTCATCAAACTTCAAATTTTTCCCTTGAGGCCTCACATAAATTCTGACCGGTTGTTAACTTCATGTGGAGTAATGATCCCAGCTGTCCTGATGTCACTTCTCTCTGTAGAAATTGTATTTTCTCAGTCAAGCTAAGGCCACTCCAACGGAGAAAATATCCAAATGGGATCTGTACAGGAAGAATAAGTCAGATTGAGGGCAGTCCTAAGGCCAAGACCAAACAGCAGGTGCTTTGATGCCCCATGTTCTTACATGACTATGTAAAAGTAGGGCACAGCAGTAGTCTAGAGGTTGGGGAGCTGAAGGGGTTCAGTCCAGATGGTCCTCTGGGCGAGCACTTGTTCTAATCAATTAGGAAATAAGCCAGCAGAGTTCACCACCCACTCCCAGTCAGTCAGAAATCGTCCAAATGCAAACAGAGCCCAAGGAAAAAGAAAGTAGAAGTGAAAGGAATCACAGAAAGAGCAGGAGATTCCTTGCAGCACCAAAAATACACATGGAGAGCTCTGAAATGTACATTATGGAACATACATTCAGTCTGATGAAGACTAAGGATTCAGGCCATATAGTACTGAGAGAACATATCTACAAGAACTCAGAGCTAAAAGGTGAAATTCAGAATTAAATTCACCTGTTAACACCAATAAAGCTCATCATTCAAATCACAGGATCATAAAGTGACACCAGTTACGTTTATCTTTTCATATCCTCTTATCTGTTTAGAATGATGTATGAAAACACAACAATCTGCAGCATGGCTAGACCTTGGGAGGCCCTTCACCACAGCATTTAATTTAAAAGTTTTATAATGCTAATTAATAAACTCATCCATTTAATTATACTATATTATTCTAACCAAGATAAACCTCTTGTTTGCAAAGGAAGGTCTAGGAAGATAGCAGTATTAAGTGACAAGCACGAGAGATTAATTTCTAAAATACTCCTTAATGTCTGACAAACTTTTAGACATAAAGACTGCCTAGGCAGTGACTCAAATTGTGCTCGGCTTGGATATTTGTGAGGTAAAGGCTCCCTGTTATCCAAAAGCCTGTTTTCCAAATTTGAACCAAATGTAATTCGATTCTCTTTTGAATGAACCACTCAAAGAAAAGAAAACTTTTGCTTAGCACAGCTGATGATTAAATAAGAATTTCTAAACAGTTTTGTATTCTAATTATTTTCCTTATATGCACATGGTCAATAAGTTATGGAAAACTAATAATGTCCTACCCTGTTCAGGGAAGTGCGTAAGAGTCAAGTTGTATTAGGGGCCGAATCTACCTGTGTTTAAACCTGTTACAAAATTTCCAGTTCAATGGAAAGGTTTAGACCAATCAACCTCATCTTCACCGTGAACACAGATGAACACAAAGGATACTGGCAAAAAATTATTTGCATTCTATTAGTGCCCCCAGGAGCTCTAAGCTGTTAACCAGACATCCTACGGTACACATGCACAAAATGTGTAGGTGCTATTGCAAGACAAAACACACTGAATGACTCCTCTAATAACTCTGTCTTTGAACTCTTAAACCAGTTTTTTAGAAATTCAAGCCAACCGTTGAACTCACGCCTTCCAGATATAATTCAGGGGAGCTGACTATATTCCACTTTTGCTACTACCTCTCAGTGACATTGCCAAGGAAAGCAGGACATTTCTAGTGTTACAATAGTATTTCACAAATATTAAAGCCTGATGGTATTCTAGGAGAAAAAAGTAGGAAAGTAATTACTAGTATATTTTTAAATGGGAATTTGACTGAAATTATATACAGCATATAATAACAAACAACATTAATTATTTGTTCGTTATAACAGGTTTTTCTCCAGGAGGTTTAATTTATAGCATTGTTGACAGCCACTGGGAGTGGGCCTGGGCCTCACTTGGGTCCACAAAAATGGTGCTGCTTGCATTGGAAGCAAATATCCAGAGGGGACTTTGTTTTAAAATACTTGCCTAAAAAAGCCTTCCAGGCACAGGCAAATCCTCTACATCTTACATTGCTCAGATGAGTAATACTTCTCCTTCCATAACCTAGATTGTACATAAGAGCTTAACCCTGTAAGGACTGACCTCACCTCCTGGGTTTTCACCCTGGAAAGAGACTACTTGCATTCATTTATTTAAAACAAACAATCACAAACTCGGAAACTAAAACAATAAAGCTGGCAAAATGTAGAGTGATGAAAACCAGTGGAAAATACCAGTTTATACAAATCTGTAAAATGAAGTAACTATTACTGTTATTCAGAAATATATGTTGAGACAGAGAGACCTGAGCAAGCTCACACAGCAGGTAAGAATTAGGATTTGGATAGTCAATAAATATCAGGCTCTATTCAAAAACTAGCTTAGCATTGGCAAATACCAAGCAAAGCTTTTCATAATACTGTTCTGCAGGATGTGTACAGATGCATATCTCAAGAAATCACAGATTCTTTTTCTTCATGACAAGATCTATGCTTCTGAGATGTGGGTGATAAATTAGTTAAAAGCTCAAAGCAGCCAGAGAAATGAAAGATGTAACGTTCTTGAAGCAGCTATGTTAGAGTTTATGCCAGCAGCTTTTGCCAAACACAAGCACAATTAACCAAAGTGAATCTGTGAAAGTCTGCTGGGAAAATAAAAAGGAGCAGGGAAATAAGGAAATGGGAAAAGCCTCATCAGATCTCATGTCTGAACCATGAGACAGCACAAAATAGGATGGTCATGTAGTACAAAGGAAAAAGCAAGAGCATTGAGCAAAACAGAACATGAAAAGAGAAGGTGAATGGATACAGAAACATGGTAATGAGAAGCAGTTTGGTGAATGCACAGATCTTTTCAAAACCCTGAGGATGTATCACATAGAACATAAGAAAACAAAGCATCTATGTGATCACATACCCAAGAGGAAAGGAGAGCAAAGCTATAAGGGGGGGTAAACTGGTGATAAGACAACAGCAGATGTTCTCTCTTAAGGATAGTGATGACAGAGTTTGCATGTTCAAAGAAAACAGGACTGTTCTGGTTTGGATGGGGGCTGGGTAGGGGGACTGGGTTGGAGGCTTACTTATACCTCTCTTTGTAATTACATAATGGAGCTACATCCATGGTATTAAGAAAGAAGGGGGCTGGGGAGACAAATATTTCTACGTCCTTGAGGGATTGGTGCAAAGAGAGAAGTTTGCAGGGCTCAGTAGTAATTACTTCGTATAAAGGGAACAGAATTGTGCGGTAGTACACAAAATAAAAAAGTAAAAACCAAAACCACAGCACTAAACAGCCTTCCAGCTAGCATGAACACAAACTCTCAGAACTGCTGATCTCAGGAGTGGCAACACCCAAACATGGTCTTAGGGAAATACATTAATAGAAAGACTATTACTAAGCTTTGTCAGAAAAGCCCAGCACAAAGTAGAAACAGAAGAAATAGAACAGCAAGCTAAGTCATGCC
The DNA here is from genome assembly GCA_033558235.1 of Neomorphus geoffroyi. Lineage (NCBI taxonomy): Eukaryota > Metazoa > Chordata > Aves > Cuculiformes > Neomorphidae > Neomorphus > Neomorphus geoffroyi. The sequence goes on along the minus strand of JAUMJM010000045.1, from coordinate 5,320,485 downwards.
ATGAAAATACACAATTTGACAAACACGCACCGGGGCTGTTGCGCTCATGGCCCTCCCCAGGAGCTTCTCTCTCCTTCTGCAGGATAGCTTTTAAGCCAGCACCTTCCCCACCTGCTCCAAACGCAAAAGAAAGAAACAGCACCGTGCCAGAAAAAACCCAAACTGCAGCTTGCATTACAAAAGCCAGAACATTTGTGCAGCTCTAGGCATCTTCTGCTCCCAAGCAGAGGAGGCTCCAGGTGCAGCTGACCTCCCACGCCACAAAGGCAGCGCATGGCCTGCAGAAGCCCTAGGAGGGAGCAAAGGGCCTCAGGCTTGCTGGACCTGGTGTCTGCAGCTGCTCTGCTGTTGGGACTCTGCTGCACCCCGTGAGAACACCGCGTTGCCTACACCCAGTGGCCAGCTAAGCTGGAGGGACAATGCAGCAGCTGAGAGGGGGTTACACAGCCTGTGGCTAGTCAGGTTTTGCCATGTTTCTCAAACAAACCTTGGTTGGTGAAAGCCTGCTCCCACAGAGAAGGAAAACAGGTTTGGCTTTTGACTTAAGCAGCTGCCTGTGCTAAAACCTTGGCCCGTTTTTGCTGATGATGTAAATAGTGAATGGGGGTGAAAAGGTTAAATTACAAAACCTAACTAAATACCGGTTGTTAGCTCCTTCTCTGCTAATCTCCTCATTTGTCTGCAGCAAGCAAAAGGGCATCGGACCAGAGTTTCATGCTGCAAGCACATACACAAAATAATCTACCATGTGCTGGTGTGTAGTGGTGCTGCATGTGTGTAGGGACAGGAGTCCCAGAGGAACAGCATCCCTCATGCTGCCTCTTCTCATGAGCCTGGGGAGCCGCCACAGGTCCGTGCTCCAAATGCACGGTGTGCCAGTGCTTAACAGAATGCGAGATGGAGCCCAAGACATGCAATGCCCATACAGACAGAGAGGCTTGACAGTCCGCAGAAGTAAGGCCCAGAAGCTCCTGAATCACCAGAGGTGGAGTGAGACTAAGTCACAACATAACATCAAAATATACTGAAAGACCCTAAGACCATTTATTCTGAATTTGAGACAAAGCAGCAGATCCTGGGAAATTCCCTGAGAAGGATCAAGAGTCACTTTTTGCCTGCAAGCAACGTGCCCTTGCCCCTTGTACATCTTGGAAAGCCACGTAGAAGGCCACTAGTGTCTTCAGCCAAAACCCAGCAACAAAATCAGCAATAAATAATTAATCCTACATGGAGGGGCAGATAGTGGAGAGAAAGATAGACACATCTACATGGACCTCCTTCTTCTCCTACCCCTCAGTCTCCTCCATTTACAAAGGACAGTATTTTCAAAGCAGTGCTATTTTATGAAGCAACAGTTACTAGAGGCTGCACTAATTGGATCATGTCTGTCCGGAGATTTTCCAACACTGACGCAGTTCTAGTATGCCTCTTAACCTTTTAATGTCATAAAGGGAGCACAACCTACAGCTCTAAAGAGCTGTAAAGATCGAGTAAAATATCCATGAAACTCGCAGTTTCTAGTGCATCACAGTGCACAATCAATACTGCAGTAAGTTTTCCCCTTTTTGGCAAAGGAATCACAATGAAAAATTAAAGGATTTACTGAGAAACAGAACATAAGTGAAGCAGATAAGGATGAGAGGGAAGAGGATGGTAGACCAAATCTTAGAGAGCACTGCTGGCTCTCCTTTATCCAGGGTAGCATGGCCCCCCTCCAGCATCCCCGCAGCCATTTGTGGGTTCTCCGCAGACAGGTCACAGCATGCCTCTATCAACCAGCACATGGCTGTGTGATCTCCTGTTATCCAGAGGCAAAATTTTAGATCTGATCAGCATTGCTTATTTTACAGAAATAATGAGAAAGAGTATGTCACATTCCATAACTAAATGTAGATTTGAAGTAGCCTCATTGGTCAATCTTGTCTTCAGAATTATATATCAGAGAGACAGATGTATAGACTGGGAAATTTTCCACTTTCATCAAAGAAAAAAAGGCAAAACAGAGCACTAACTGCTCTCAGAAGCCAGAACTATAAAAACGCTACCAGCAGCACTGAAGATGATTTGAGTATACTTTGTATGGTGAGCAACTGCAGTAGAGAACACTTTGTTAGTGTGCCAGGGCCAGCCAACTTCTCAGTAACCGATAAATTTAAATGTCCTTTCTGACAGCCACTTCTCAGCAGAGAAATGTTTGTTTGCTTAAACTGAATTTATTTCCTAGGCTTACTGGGGAAGGAGAAAGAGAACTTCTAGTTTTAAATTTACCAAATAGCATTCTTGTAAATATACACCAGCTGGTACAAATGCATTATGGTCAGTGTTCCTCCACTGTTTGTCGCAGATGTCTTTAGATCTACAAACATTTTGTCACACTTTCTTCTTTCCCAGTGACTCAGAGAAGGAGAATGCTATTCCAAACCACGGTGCTCCATTAGTTATAGGCAAGTCTTCCTAGCACTCAAGTCAGCTTGACAAATCAAATATTACCTGTGCCTTTTTAATGTTGGACAAATACATTATGCTTTTTTAAACAAACAAACAAAACAAATCTCACCACTTTGTAATAAAGCTATTACTCATGTATTTGCGAGAGCATTATTCCACATCAAATTTTTGAACAAGAGCACAAATAGGTCTCCGATTATTCTCAAGTTTATACTTAGAGAATTACTGGAATGCCTGAAGGAAACAAAAAATAATGTACCAGGTAAGAAAGCTTTCCTTGATTTAGAAAGGAGTTGTGGGCTGTGCAGTCACTATAGGGCTTCTTTTTCCAGGGTTTGGCAAAGGTGCACAAAGAACACACAGACCCAAGAGTCATCAAAGTGCCACCATCCTGAGCACCACACAAAACCCCCAGTGAACAGGAACCCCATCAGGAAAAAAGATGTATTTCTGCTCACTGAAATAGACCTATAGTACCTTCAGTAAAATATATCTTGAACCGGTATAAGTCTAAGTTTCTTTTTCAATTGATATTAAGGGACTCCTGCATGTCAGGAGATCAAAACATTGAGTTATTCCACAGAAACTCTGCTTTCATTCTACACTGCAGCCAAACCGTCAGTCTCTTTGGGCAAAATTCACCTACTCTAATCTAGGCACATGGAAATTGGTTGTCTGTGTATAAGCTAATTACCTTAGGCTATCTTTATAATCAAGAGGGAGAAAAAGGCTTCTTCAGAGGGAAATTCACTTTAGACATACCAAAGGTAAAATTTACATATTAACCTGATCTTTAGATATACAACATTTCATGAGTACGTTTCTCCCCAAACTCAGAACATATCCAAACAAGCAATCAGAAACTGATTATAGTCAGAGGTGAAAGCAAAGAGACATACCATTAGAAGGTAACAATTCTTAAGGTGGTGATGGTTTCTCCTTGAAACTCAAACGGCACTTGGGTCAAAACAATTTAACACTGTAAGGAGCTTAACCTTCTCAAGCAAAGAGAAGGTAGGGAATGACTCATCATTTAGCACCAGTCTGAATTAGATTATTCTACCCTAATCTATTAATTCTTTGCCTTCTGGAAAACAAATATATTCATGTTTGGAGGTCACCATCATATTCAGCATCCCCGTGAATCTTCACTAATAGAAATTCTAAAACAGTATTTCCCTCCATGACTGCAAATAGCTTTCATTGCACACTTTAATGATGTGAATTTTCCCTTCGTGATGGTTCCTTCAGTTCTCATTCAGAATAAGTAGCATCTGGTGTGGTACTTAGTGGGGGACTGATGTCCTTTTTTAATGAGTACCAGAAGAGAGGGATACACAAAGCATGAGGAAACAGTGATTAACTTTCTGCTGCCCATGGTCTCCCAGAGCTTAGTCCTATTTCTTTTAATGGTTATAAACTCAAGCAAACAGAACTATGTATTGTTTATGTGATGAGTTTGCCTCCTCTTAAACAACAGAGGAGACGCTTGAAGTTACATTCAAACATAAAACGAGAGGCACAGAACTGATTAATCACTGGAGAGAGAATATTATTCAGGAAAAAAGAATCTGTTCGGTGACTCACTGTCATTTGCCGTGCCCAGGCAGGAAAAGTTGGCTGGAATAAAATAGCTACTAAGTAAGATCTAAAGCCAGATCAGCCTGAGCAAGCACTGAAGAGGCAAAACAACCAGCCTGGCTTTTCAGACCAGGCAGAAGCAGCAGAGACGTTGCTGGCCCTTGTAAAACTCTGGCGTGGGGAGGAGAGCATAGACTTCTGTGGGGAAGTATCCAAGTTTCAGACTCTGTTTACACTTGACACTTTGGGGGCAGAGGCTGAATGCCCCAACATAGCAGCTCCACATGCAACTCACACTCAAAGCTCACTGTACCAATGAGGCTGGACCACCTCCCACTCATCAGGCTGTTACCAGGGTTATCTAAAGAAGATATACAGCAGAAAAGATATACTTGTAGTTTCAGTCTCATTCAATAAAGCCAAAGATCTTTGCTTGTAGTGGCTGCCTGCTAATGATTTCCAAAACACTACGTTTCCAAAAGTCTTTCTTCTCTTCTTGCAGAGAGAAAAGAGTGCCTTTACATCTTCATGAAGGGCAGAAAATGTTTACAGGAATGAGGGCATGAGTTCAGACTCCTCACTGTTTCGTAGTATAACAGACATAACAGAAGCAGAAGATTAGCAAAGACATACAACATCAATAGCCAACACTTTCTAAGTCAAAGAAGCATCAGTAGCTAAAAAACAATACTGAAATTATACATTTTACCAGCAGCCAAGCTAACTCAAGTGCAAACTCTGTTTTTACAAGGCATCACACAGAAAAGGTGAGGGGTAACAGGAACAAGTTACTCCTGCAGAGACTCCAGTTGGACACAAGAGGAAAATTTTTGATGAGGGGAACAATCAGCCATGGGAATAATCTCCCCAGTGATGGATTCCCCGTCATTGGACATTTAAGATTCAACTGAACACAGTGCTGGGTCATCATGTGTTAGACTGTGGTTTTGCCAAGAAAGGTTGGACCAGATGATCCTTGAGGTCCCTTCCAACCTGGCATTCTAGGATTTCCACAATTCCATAAAATACATTTATGTCGCTTCACTTTTGCTGCAGAACCAAGGAGAACATTTTGAAAGGTGGGAACTAATGAGAACAAGGTTGCATCTGCTCATACTACACTATTTTCTCTCAGCCTTCTGCAATTTCATTCAGCTGTAAAGAAAGAATAACGCAAAAATCATGCCTCATTGAATCTTCTACAAGGAAGGAGAATGAATGGACCCTTCCCCATTCAATCATGACAATTTGCAGAGGAAACTGTGCTGAAATAATGGTTTGTCAGATACCTCCAGCTGTGTGAGAACCTGCTGCGCCTAACCACTAAAAAGGCACCCACCAGCAGGTAGCTGATCCAGAAAATTCTTTCCTTCATTCTCTGAACAGCACCTGCTCTCTTTCCTTCTTGCTTCCTAGCCTCATTCTAAGCTTTTTTGCTTCAAGCTGTCTTGGCCTACCCACTGGGCAGCCTCCTCTGGAAGGAGCTATATGTGGGGACAAGCCCTGGAGATTCCTCTGGAGTCCAGATTCACCATGCTGGAGGCTCCAGGCAGTGGTGCTTTCTCCCACCATGGCTCTTTCCATCCATCAGGATCCACTTTCACAACCTTCATGATGATGTTTAGCAAAGAATATTCTCTTCTGAGTTACTATTGTTGTTCAATCCACCTCCTCTACATTTAACACCAACTCCAGAGTGTTAGCTATTATACGTGCAGTTCAGAATTTGTGTAACTCTTTCCTTTCTCTCCCATTGGTTTGCTTTTTGTTGCTGTCATCTTGTGAATTTCTGGTATGAACTTTCACTTTTACCCACAATTTAATTTAGGTTCTAAGTTAACGCAGTGTTTGGTTTGTGATAAGTCTTTTTCAGTCACTTATGGCTTCTGATTACCAGAAAAATTTTAAGTGCTTGCTTGTTGAACTCTCCTATGTCAAGACTACTAAGCATTTCATCTCTGGCCTATCACACTAGTTTAATAGCTGACATTAAGACCAAGTGTCAGCTCTCAAGTCTGCATCTACACAGTTCACCTACTCAGCTAACTTGCTTGCTTACCTGGTCATATAAGCAGGAATCTGTGTTGAACGTAATTACATAACGGTTAAGAAGCAGTAAATCACAAGTGGCTGAAATGTCACGACCCCCAGGAAAGCTGTTATGTAAAAGCTTTGAAAATGTCAAATGATTAGCCAAGCACAAAATTAAAAAAAATAAGGACTTTGAGTAATTTACTGCTTTGCAACAGCATCTCTGCCTTTAAAGAGGTCTTCACCCACACACATGCCTTGACTTAGGAAGCTGAGCTCTCCTGGGCAAGGAAGATATTATGCCTTATTCATAACATTTCATTTTGTTTTCATTATTAAATACATGTGAATGAGAAAAATGTAGATGCCGAACTGCATTTACATTTAACGCATCACTAGTTCCATATAGCACTTTGACATCAAAGCTAAAGTATTTCTGTTTCTTCATAAAAATAATTATTCAAAAAAAGCCTGCCCTTGCAGCTAACAGAGTACATCTTCACTTTAGATTGAACTGGAAACAGCAGAATTGTATTGACTGTAGCGGAGCAACTGCCATTTACTGTTGTGGGTTTCAGTACAAGTCTCAATCCATGTCATTTACTGGGAAGAGAAGGGGGATAGTTTGCATTCACCTGAACATCACCTGTTTCATCACAACAGGCAGCAAAAAAGTCACTAGGTTTTATAACACATGTGAAAGATAATTGATGAAATAGTCTGTTTAATAAATATTCTACTGCCAAGCAACATGACTCATGCAGTTCTAGGAAAAAAACCCCACGACCTGGCACACAGAGAAGATTCTGTTCACACAAGCCTTAGAAAATCTCTTAAAGTGATCCAGTTCTATACTCCACACTTGGTTTTAAATTTTGAGGTGCCCTGTTAGAACAAATGATTAATCATTCATGCCAGCACATTACAGCAGCACAAATAGGGTAACACAACACTGAACGTCTTGAGGAGACAACAACAATTTGCCAGATGCCAGCTCCATTGCTGTAGTTGGCCTGATCCCACCCTCAAACTCAAGTCAATTCAAAATAAAGCAAAGCGCTACCAGGAAGGGCAGTCTTTCTCCAAGTTGTTAAACATATAATTTCTTCAAACCCAGAAATCTACCTTTTTGTAATTCTAAAAAATATATTTTGTCATTAGAAAAGTTATGTCTATCTCCAGTCTCAAGCAGAGAGCCTACCTTTAAAATAGAAACGTCCTATTTCATACTGGGTAAAAAAAATGTTGTTTACTTTCAAAAAACCCTCAAGGAACATGTGATTCATTGGTTGTTTACTTAAGCAAATTTTTAAGCCACTAGAGATTCATTCATTGTTAATTCAAAAGTTGGCAGAATTAATGCAAACATTTGTTCCAAAGTAGTATAGATTAATGGGGAGGGAAGGGGAATCAAAGACTCATGAAGCAGCAAATATTTTCTGATAATCTCACAGACACTCAACAGCCCTTATTTTTGAAGCGCACTTTACTCACGCAGGTTAACAGAAATCACTACCTTCTCGTAGGGAGCTGGTTTAGACAGAGGAATGTGAACTGAAAAGTTTGTAGGACAAGAGGAGAATTTTTTTTTTAAATTTAGAAATACTTTTGTATGTGTGCAATAGATTTCCAAATAGCCTGATAAATAGTACCATTCCTATGAACATGGAGATAATCATGCATGTTTTTCAGCTTCAGTCTCTGTGAAGGGTAAGGTTTCATTATTGAGTTCAAAGGACTGGACTTCTCATAGAATTCATAGAATTTTCCGAACCTCATCACTGTCTTATTTTGCCTCATGACTTCCCCTCAGAGATTTAGGGTCATTGCAATTACTCCTCTGCGACTCTGGTATGAGATACTGATATTGGCATACAAACAAGAATAATTCTACTTCTAGGTGGGTTACAACAAGGTCACTGAAAAGAGCACATCAAACACCCTGTCATCAGGAAGGGTCCCCAAAGCCCAGGGTCAAGTTGTGGTGGGTTAGACACGGCCAGGATACAGCACTGACCTACCCTATCACAGCCAAGGCTGTTCAGGATAATGCTTGCTGCCTTCCCCAGTCAACCACTGAGAGTTACACGGCTCTGCTACTTCACTACAAGAAAATAAATGCCAACTGCCAAAGAAATCCTTTTTTTTCATTGGTAGTGGTTATGTTGCCATTTGTGAGGGAGGGAGGGGAATACTGGGAGGAGGAGCCTTCCTCCCAAACACCAGGGCTGGCTGAGATACGTTCAGCTCAGTTGTCCTCCACAGGCCAAGGAAACAACCAATCAATGCAGCCACTTGTAATTTTTTAAGCGCTCTTTTTAAGATTTTGTGAAGACCTGCAGGTTCCAACCAAGTTTAAAATAAACATGCTATACAAAAACGTGAATCAAGACAACACAACTCAGGAAGAAAAATCTTGCAAAAAAAAGACAAATGAATCAGGAAGGAATCCGAAATAAATTCAGAAGAAGTATAGCTGGCAGTGTTAGATATCGAGAAGCTTTTTCTCAAAGCATAGAAGGGGACTCAGCCAAGGATGAAGAAAGATCATTTCAGAAAGGAATGAGAAATACAGCCACAGAGGATGGCAAAGCAATTCAAGCATTAAATGAATACTTACATGTTTACAACAGAGATGCCTAAAAATCTGTCAGATGACACTGGCTATATATCCACTATCATGAAAGAGTTCAGAAGCAGTTAAGGAAAAGCATTAAGCTAACTGGAGCAGTGGAAATGAAGGACAAGACCACTGGAGAGCCTGAGCTACGTGACTGCTGTTGGACAGCCCACGAACTCTCAGATGAACATGCCAGTTACATCGATGCACACAACAGATATGGACTCAGCCTACAGACTGCAAAACAGCATTTAGAGATGGTGCTCATCACGGACACGAGCCTCTGCCCACTGAAGTCAGAGGAAGGGGAGGCTGACCCCCACAAAAGAATGGCGATCAAAGCGATATCAGATGCTGAATTCAACAATCTCCTCTAGAAAAAAAATTAATTAAACCGCTTCACATTCTGTTAGTTTGATCATTTATAAAAACACTCAGGTATGCAAGATTCACGTTGATCAGAATAACACAATTTTAAAGGGAAAATTCCACACAATTTAGCCTCTTACCTGTCGCAGAGCCCTGCGTGTGTGTTTGTGCAGAAAATGGTGCTCCTGAAGAGGTTTAACTTTGAAGAAAGTCTCTTAACATTATTGCCTCTACAGTTATTTTGACACTAATGGCTCAAACAACATGAGTACAGTATGGAAAAAAAAGATAAGGTTTAATAAAAAACAACATAACTGATTTTCATCTCCATCAGGCTCCAAGCTCAGGAGGAAAATTGAGCTAATAGGTAGTGAATCATTTACTTAATGATTTTGCCTCCGCCTGTTTGCGAACTGTACAAGAACACTTGGCATTTTTCATGCATGCTCCCTGTTTGGGATTATTTGCAAAATATCTTTTTCAAATAATTCTGAGATTCCAGATTGCTCACAAGCAGCTCATTGTGATTATGCAAGATTAAAAAAAAATAAACAAACAAAAAAATTAAGTTGAGCTATCTGATTTGCCTAACGTTGCCAAGTATATTTTTTATTTCCCAGATTGAGTTGCTGCTTGTGTCAGAACTGGAGAGGTCTGTGTTCACCGCTGAAAAGCCAGTTTTCATGCATTTCTCTAAAAGTTAATTTAAAATTTGTATTTTTCCCCATATATCCTCCATGAAATTATTGAACAGGAGGCTGACAAACTATGTATACATAAGTGGGTATTTTTAAAAACACAGTGAGACTATTATTTTAGTGGCTTGTATCTATTCACATTTCATACAACTCTATCTTCGACTGAACGGTTTCTTATAGCATAGCAACCTGAAGGCTAAGTACTGAAAGTTACGGATGCATAATTTGTTTCCCCATCCAAGCAGAACAACACCCCTGAAGCCACATGATCATTACTGTAAATGCAGCCATCTCACCTGTAGTTATTGCTATATCAAAAAAATATTATATTACTTGTAGTGTTCCAGATATATGTACTGATTTCAGTGTAACTCTCATTACGGTAAATTATATTTGTAGAAACAGTAAGTATCAGAGTAAAGACAAGAAACCACACAGTTCACCTCTAAATGAAAGGTCATCCAAGAAAACCTGTAAATATTTCAACAAGAACTATATAATGCGGAATTGTGTGAAGGCTCAGAGAAACCCACCAGAAAACACGATCTCATGAAGTAGACTCTTGATCCCCTATGAGATGAGGGTCAGTCATACTGCAAACTGCCCCCATCAATCTGACTTCGGAAAGCAATCCTGTTGAAGAGATATCTCTTCTTTCCTTTGCTTAGGTGACTAAGAATGAGATGCAGAGAAAAAAGGGGGGGAGGGAGAGACAGGAAGAAGTGCTCCAGAAGATTTCAAGCTAAAGGTTTAAGCCATGCAGGATTGAGCTTGAAGCATCCCCATGTGTTTTACAAAATTAGTCCTGAAAAGATCTCTTAGTGTTTGTAGAAAAGGATAAAGGTCATTCATGTAATCCTCAGATTCACAGGGCAACTAAGTATTTCATTTTCCATTGTAAACCATTTATGGAGAAGGTTCTTTGTGTTATGGATCTAATCACATTCACTGCAGTCTGTGGGAGAAATTAACTTGGAATTCCAGGCACATCCCTACAAACAATACCGGTGGCAGCTCACTCCAACTCATACATTATTTTTATTCCTATGGTGCCCTCTCTTTAGTGCTAAGTTAGATATTTTTTTTCTTTTTTTTTAAAAAAGGAATTTTTCTCTTCTGTACTTTCAGCCTTCTTATTTCCAACAGAAAGGAGGCAGAAGGGCTCTGTGTTTGTTGAGAATATAAGCTTCAAGTCAGGCACTATTTCTCTAAATTACAATCTGCTTTGTCAAATATCTAGGCATCCTCAGCCGATCATGTTTTAAATAGGCTTGGCTCCTTTTAAACAAATCTCTCGGAAAGCCTGGTTCAGAGTTATTTAAAGTGGTTGGTATTTTATGGCACCACGAATGCTGCACAATGCAACTGCTGAGCTTTAAAAATACAGAAACTAGAAAGTGGGTACAAGAAACTACCATCTGTCCCTCTAAACAATTATCGTCCTGCCATCTGTCTATACACTAGATAATGTTTTTACTGTTGGTAATATTTGATTGAAAAAACTCTCTCTATGGATACAAAGAAGAGGAAACCAATTTTAAAAAAACCCCAGTACTAATCATTCAAGTTTTCCCTTTCCACTAGAAAAGCCTGTCATGGCACTGTTTTCTACTGTTAGACGATATGTGAAGGGCACGTTGCAATGACATTGGACACCTTAATAATGAAAGGCCGCTTCTGCACCATTATTCTCTTATTTATAAAGTCATTACTATGTTTAATATAAAAAGCACATGGAAAGCCTAAAACTAAACTCAAATTGGGCAAAGGATGAGGAAAAGTTTCTTTGAAATTTGCTTTGGACTTTCTTCCTTCCTTTCGTTTGCTCCATCCTAGAGCACTAACCCAGTAGACGACAAGTTTAAGCCCTTCAATCAAACTGGTGTCCTGCATTGGCCAACCTAAACAGGATTTTAGATGGCCAGCAAAGCCCAACACAGGAGGGACAGGAAACAGGGATTCCCTTGCAGATCCGTAGACTACGGATGCCACTGTTCCTAGCGTACCTCTGCAGTCCAGAAGGGCGATTACACAGACATAAGTGCCGAAAGGATTTCCGCTTCCTGGTAATGTCTTTGGGAAAGATATCCGTAAGAAAGAAGTCTCTTGCCGGATTATGGGTTCCTACAAACACTCTAGGTTTTTCCCTGCACTTCACGATCCTTTGAGGTGAAAGGCTGTGTAGAAATGTACTGCTAAGTTATACATTACACAACAAAGCTTCTAATACAATCTTGAATTCGAGCATGTCAGTTAGAACTACTATTTGATTAGGTCATTAGTATCTTTATCACAATTATGATTATTAGTGCTACAGTACACTTACAAGGCCCACCCCTGCGACTTTGATCACCCAAGATCTTTTATCACGACTTAAAAAAAGCATAACAAAGGGCTATATTTTTTTCAGGCTGCTGCAGCTCCTTCATATCTGACTCCTGCAGAGCCAAGTGAATGCAGAGGCAAATACAATAACTGAACCAGCGTCTCTCTACTGATAATGAGATTTGTAAAATCTGCTGAATGTTCTATTAAATAAACCAGCCATATTTCTTGTTAGGGAGGAAGAAACAGGATTACAGGTTTCATGAAGAGGTCAACGCACTGGTTTTTCCCCTTCTGTAACATTTAAATCCTTTAAGCATTGGAAAAAAAAATAGATTTGTGATTTAATCCTAATCCTTTATGACATAAACAAGTAACCAAAAGATTTCAGTCAAATTTGGCAATCTCTAATCAGTAAAGGTCCAGTGACAGACCAGAGGCATTTCAAGTCAAGGGTATGTGAAAGGCAGGGATAGCTTCTCCAGACCCTAACTATACCACAAGCCTTTTGAACATGGCTGTGATGGGAGGCAGGGGGCGTCCTATATATTTGAACTTAACCTTGGCAGGTTATGGGTTTTGGTGAGGGTGATAGTGGTTATTTTAAGTGAGCATCATGTTACATACAATGCTTTAGGAGAATTAATAGTATTTTAACAGACTACAAAAAGATTTCCAAAATAGACTGTGCACTGAGGATGGGAGTAAGTTTATAATGCATTAAAACCCAACAGATTCACGTGTCCTGCTAGTGCACCTACCCTTACGGTGAAAGAGCATAGGCAATTTGTGAAGTGTGCTCTGTAACGTGCAGCTAGTAAGTGCTGAAAATCCCTACTTAGAAAACACACGGTTATTACTGAAAAGCTAATAAACACTGCTGCATTTCTCTCTGAATGGGCTCAAGTGTAGGAGACACGGCCTTGAATTTTATGCCTAAATCACAAAACTTGTCCTAGCCTGGAAATGCAGAAAACATGAATGTTGACTTAACACTGGGAGGTGGGAAGGGGCAGGGAGGGAAAGACAGGAGGCAGCTTAAAAAGGGCACACACCAGCTGGACTTCCTGAGGCATGTATTTTATTCATAAGTGTAAGTTGGTGAATAATTCACACACAGCAGCATGTAGCAGAAGCCCGTTAAAGAACACTACAATGGTCATCCCCAGGCTTGGCTTTGCCAGTTGTTACATTGAGTTACTCCAACTCTGTCTTTTGCAAACTTTTCTGCAGTGGAACTGAAAGCTGACAGCTCAGCTGTTTTTTTTCAGATCTGCAAAGTGAAGATACTCTTTGGAAAAGTTAAGGGGAAAGAACAGATCAGTGTAACAAAGAAAGCTCTTTGTATAGTTTTCAACCAATTGTCTTGAAATAGCACAAGCACATTTTATTAGAAATACATTCACCAGCAGGCTCACACTGCTTTGCATTCATAGCACTGAAAATTTACCAACTAAGCCAACAAAGCTGCTGAAGCCAACCAGTGTGCCTAACCATATGGATCTAATTGATTGGCTCAGTCTGTACCTGAATTCTGAATTGACCTGGTAAAAAACCCGCATAGTTATCTGAAGCTGGGTGAATAGGCATAATCAGTTACCATGAAACAATGCAAGAGAACAACAATATATTAACCAAGCTGTTGAATAGAAAGATCCCCTCTCCAAAGCTCAGCAAAGGTATTGATGCTCAGGTAAATTCTGCATCAAAACAACACCTAAATTTTCCCAAAGTTTTCAGGGCAAAGACTGGATTACAGCACACAAACCCTGCTGCACTGATATACTTACCTTGTTTTACTGATTTGGTGTTATACCTTAAATCTATATTTGTTGGAGCACATGTGGCTTTTACACAGTCCCTGCACTTGGATTTTGTTTCTATGAAAATTACACAAAAGGACAGAAAATTGCTAGCCTATGCTCCGGTCCTCAAACAGAGCATGAAGGTCCAAGGCCCAGGGAAGGGAAAGCACTCTTCCTCATCCCTCTCATGACAACCTGTTGGAGGTCAGTCTGACCTCGGTACCAAGGAAGGTCATGTAGCAGATCATCTTGAGTGCTCTCATACAGCATGTGCAGGACAACCGGGTGATCATACCCAGCCAACATGGGTTCGCCAAAGGCAGGTCCTGCCAGACCAACTTTACTGAAAGGGTGGTCAGGGATTGGAACAGGCTGCCCAGGGAGGTGATGGAGTGGCCATCCCTGGAGGTGTTTAAAAGATGGGTGGCTGAGTTTCTAAGGAACAGGCTTTAGTAGGGAAACAGGCACGGTTGGACTCGGTGATCTCAGAGGTCTCTTCCAACCTCATGATTCTATGAATTGAAAATTTCACTCCTGTCCTCGACCCCTAATTTATGATGGGAAGATCTGATCAAAGAATGATTTTCATAAGGACTATGCTCTGGTAGAGCCCAAATTTACTGCTCTCAAGGGTCAAGACTTTAGGTTTGTATGAGAACCCAGGAAAGGTCACTTTAAAACTTGCTTTTTTTTTCTCAGATACTGGAAAACAATAGCATTTATTACTACCGCTGAAGGCAAAGTCCTGTAAGAGTAGCCAGGGTCGAGGCTCACTGGCAAGGTGGTACTTGAATTCAGAGATCCCAAAGAGACTCAAGATGAGAAGAATCAAAACCTGAAGTCTCAGAAGGGAGGAAAAATTGAGAACACAGTTTCCCAAGCAAACATCTACACACACAGCACCCATACCAGTTGTCACTTCCCTAGGGTTTTTTAAACAACTATTTTCTAAGCAATGTTTGGAGAGGAAGTTCAGGAATAGGACCTCACCAATTCCTCTATCCAATGCAGCAAAAATCTGAGGAGTCTTTGTCCGAGGAAATTATTCTGGCCACTTACACAAAAGTGCTGCATTACAAAAACCAATGAGAATTTCCGGTATCATTGAAACAGTCGGACTTATATCACACAACTCCTACATTAGAAAGAGCTGAGAACTGTCAAATGACAGTGACTTACACTGGAGTGTCTCAAAATGCCATTTTCCCAAAATTACAGATCCACCTCAGTTGCAGCCCCAGAGTGGCAATCAGCTAGTGCCCCAGAGCATGGGCTTCAAGCACATCAGGGTCCAGACTAACTTGTTGAGGTCCCTGCAGACAAAGTGATAACTACATGTGAAACAGCTTCCATCTTCAGATGGGATACTATTGTTGCCCTCAAACTTCCCTGAAACCTCTAACATACCTAACCACAAGTAAGTTCAAAGCTAAGACTGTACCAAGAAAATGAAATACAACTTATTCTATGCCTAAAATATATTGGAAGATTACAGTGTTAAAATGAAGAGGAAAACACTGGTAGACATCTCAGTTTAATTTTTTTTCATCACTGAAAACTTCAACTGAAGCGCTTTCCCTACACTTCGAGTATTAATTCACTAGCTGCTTTCCAATATGGGCTCTAGGCTACAACCTATAAAGTTCTTATTTCTTCACTCAAACTACAAAACAACAACAAAATTGAAGCATTTATGCAAATAAACCCTGTCCAACCTCAGATCACAGCACAGTGCTCCAGGTCCCAAATCCAAATTCTACACAACTTCCTCACACATGGCACTTATCTCACCGCACCATGAGTAAGCATGTGGTATGGTAGATAAACTTTTGTAAGAGGATTATAAAATCTTTACATTTTGTCTTGGTGAAAGTAAGAGTGAAGTTTACTGCAAAGATCCAGTGAGCAGAGTGTTCCATCTCCCCATCACTCTGGGACCAATGAGGAGACAGATTTATCAATCCTTAACCCTTCTCACAACCCCCTCTTTTCCTTCACATACACGCCTCTAATTCTTCTTGAGTGGAAAGCTAATCAAGGGGACAATCTGTGCACAGAGGGATTAGATCAAGCTAATAGCACAAATAGAGAGCAAGATAAAACCAGTCTCTCTGGTATGGGAATAAAAAGAATAAAAGGATAAAAAAATGTTTTTCACCTGATCCTTGTCTTTAGACACATTATTTCCAAAATCTATGGGAAAAGAAGATCATGGATAATGCCAACAGCTTTAGGAATGCTGGTTTGTACAGCCTGAGACACCAGACTATGCACGGCGGCACTCTACATGAGACAGCCCGGCTCATATGTTCCCATGCAGCGTGGACAGAAAGATCTCCAAAGCCTTTATTTCGGCCTGGTGATACCACGCACAGGAGATTCACTCTGCCTAGGCAGCTTCAACATAGCATTCCTTGGCCAGGGAAATCAGCTCCCTGAATTCATGACTGCAAGAACAAAATTTGTTCCCAAGTTGCAGTGCTGTTTGTGAAGGACCCTAAGGAGGCTGTTTCAAGAAATTTCTTTCACTGCTGAAGTGCAATTAGCCAACAATATTGCCATAAGCTAATTATAGTCAGAATATTTAGAATGTAGTGTGCTTCTCTTTGGCATTTCACTGAGCAATGGCACCTTTATTCCATTAGCTTTTGGTACCATCACCTCTAATGAGTCACCTACATTTAAGTCCCAGCTAGCTAGAGGCAGCATTACTGACTGCAGTGAGGTCTAGCACGTGCTACTGCCTCCCAGCCTTTTCTAGTAGCAGGAAGGCTGTGAAAGATGTGAGTCTGAAGCGAGGGACAGATGCATTGTCAGAACCCTGCAGAGACTGGGCACCTCCAAAGTGATTCCATACAAATATTTTTGTAAATTGTCATAAGTTCCTAGGAAATTGTCTATAGGTACAGGTTTCAGTGATGCATCTGCGACTTGTGTATCTTGTATCCACATTCCCAAAAGATTCAACCTGTAAGCACAGCTTGATTCACAAATGAAAGTGAAAGGGGACAAGGACAAGTATTAGAAATTTTCCCCTCCCCTTTCTTTGTCACCCCATGTTAATTATGCAATTCAGATAAGCAAAGGATTTATGATGTTGTAACAGAAGGGATTTAAAGGTCCTAATATTTTTATTCCAATCTCTCTGAAGTTGAAAATGAGAAATCAAAAAGCCAAAGTTATTTTAAGAAGTCATAAGTTATTGCACTCTACTGTCCAGTACAATGAACTATTCTCAGTTCATGGCAGTTGTTAATAAGACTTTAACATAATGTAGCAACTCAGCATGATTAAAAATAGACCACAAAGGACATTCACCTCTAAAAATAGTTATAAAAAAAATTGGACAAAGTCAATCTGAAAATAGATAGGGGGAAAGGAAGAGAAGCAAAATAGATTAAGTAGGGCAAACCATATTGGAAGCCAGGAATGAGTGCATTATTTCAAGTTCATAAACCACTTTTAATGAATGTATAACTAAAGCATGCAATGGCATATTAATCCAGTGAGAGTATCCAGCCCAAATCATTTATTTTAAACCATAAATAGCAAACATCCAAGCTCTCTGTTTTCGGATCCTCGCAATAGGTTCACTCATGCAAGGTACTGAGAACTCTGGCATTAACAAATAAAGACTCTTTGTGTGCAATAAAGATATTAATAGCCTTGCCCACTGATTTTAGCCTTTAAACGTCACCAAACTCACTGATGCCTTACCAGAATAATTCCAGCCAGCTCTGAGCTTGCACCATGAATGCTGATTTCACTAAAAGAAAAAACAAGCTCATTTTTCCCAAAGGTAAACAGGTGTTCAAATGCTCTGTTGGTTCAGTGGCAGAGCAGCCAGCACTTGGGACATTCACACATAATATAAATCCAACCCACTAAGTTGTGATTACTACCATATAGGTAAGTGCATCATGAGTATTTAATGCAAAGATTGACGGGAGAGTAATGATACATTGTTCAAGTTTAAATTTTACTCATTGCTGACACAAGAGACTAATGCTTTGTTTGAGAGAACCAAGAGTCAAAATGCATTTTTAAGAAATTTATTCACTTTTTCTCCAAGGCAGAGATACTGCAGGTTTTGACTGATGAAAAGAAATGGCTCCATTGATATCGCTTGGACAGAGTATTTTGAGATTTTCTCAAAGCCTACGAGCAATTGCAAACACAAATGAGGGAAATTCTGTTGTTTCATGAGTTTATTCACCACCTCCTTCATTCAACACAACCAGACCTTTACTAGCCCAGGAATGCAAGTCTAGGTTCAAAACATTCCTAGTATTTTATCAATACTATGATAATTGTATCCTATCGTCATAGAATTCCGTAATTCTGTAAAAGAATGTAAGACATTATTTGTTAAAAATATCATAGGGAATAAAGCTATAAAAGTTTCAGTAACCAAAAATGAGGCAAGGGAAGAAATATTAATATCAGCTATGCTAATATATCGGTAGTTGCAGGGATGGGCTATTGATAACTCTAATGAAGACCACAAAAAAAGTGGGTATTCTATGCACTCTCCAGTTTAAATATGTGACTAAAATAGGCAACTGAAAAATACACAGAAATAATGAAAAGAACTCCATGCTTAATGGCCAGAAAGTAGTGCTGGGTTCAACATTATTGTGTTTTAAAACTTCAGAGGAAATGCTAGGACACACACTTCGGAAAACATCTGTGTAAATCCCAAAACTATTAAGAAAATTACTTCTTTTTTCCCTTCTTTGGAATTCACGTACCAAAAGATACGCTGAGTGTCTGAATCTATCCGGACTCATCCTCTTTTAAAAAACACTTATTCAACTTACAGCTGTGAACATTTCCATGAAATGTACATTTCTTTTATGGTTCCCTTCCTGAAACCAAGTCACTTGAATCTCAAGTTTAGAATGAGGATTGTTTGGTCCGTAGTGATTAAAACCAGCAAGAACAGTGAAACTGTTGAAATGTCAAGTCTGTGCAATTTTCTTTCAAAATCCTTAGGTGTCCAAGGATTTAATTTTCATGGATGCCAAACAGCCACTTACAGGCTTTCTCTGCACACTGTCACCAAGATAGCTTAGCTCTGGTTGGGGAGGAGAGAGGAGCTGGGAGGAGGGAAGTTAAAATTACTCCAGTGCAGATAACTCAACATATATTCAGTGGTTGCTTCCTAAAAGCTACCTTCTCAGATATATAATGAAATAAAAAGCCCCTTATTTTGTACAGTTCCAGTGAGGCTCTAACCCCTGTGACATTGCCAGTGTAAGACCATATGCACTCTGAAGTGCCAAGTGTGTATCTAGAATATTTTAAAAAATTACTCTAATGGGATACTGGAACAAATTTAACTAAACCTACAAACATACTTTGGCTGTAATGGACGAAGTGCGTAACAAAAGAGCAGCTTTGACATTATACACTTTCACCCCTATTTATTTTACGATCCAGAAGAAAGGTTAAGCTTTGGGAAGATCTTATTGAATCTTGTAAATATTACTTCACCTCAATAGCGTAAAAGTCATTTTCTCTTCTCTACTGATATGGATCTATTCAGGCTATTGAACGGATTGAAGTCCAGCCACATAAACTGAGCAAACAGAATTGGTGGAGGTGTCGACAAGTCCATCAAGATCTTGATCTTGTGGCCTTTGCAGAGTGAAATAGACTGGACTTAGGTCAGTAAGTATGTTACTATTTGAGGAGCTATCTTAAATGGGCATATGCTAGTGGAAAATTGAACCGTCTCTAGCCCAGGGTATTTCTTGAAGAAAATGACCTAGCTACAGTATTTATAAATTGGACACTAAGACTTGATACAAAGCCCATCCAAGCCATCATTGATCTGAGCGGACTTCGGATTAGAAAGTAATTTGGTTTAGTCAGTTTAATTTTTCTTCCAGAGGAACAAACAGCATCTTTATTCCCCAAATATGCCACCTCTACCATTACTACAATCTTTTCCTAGAAAGACAATTCAACTGCTTCAAGATCAGAGGTTGGAAATAGATTTGTTCGTTTCTCTGTGTGAAATGGCAAACATTTTCATCTTCACAGTTACCTGCTGACTGAAATTTCACAAAAAAATGAGAGGTTGATTAAGATATTTTGGTTTGAAAATTCTTCCTATTAGAACCTAAAGAAAATGGGTTTGTTTCATATTATGGATCTCGGGGTTTACTCATTAACAAAGGGGGTAGGTGAGGTGATTAGGTAATTACCAAGGGTGTCAAAAGGAATGCATAAATATTTGCAGATTAAACAATATTATGTTGCAAGTAACTACTTAAAACACTTCACCACTCAGAAGATTTCTAATAAGGACACAGAGTTTACCAAGTGGGCCAGAGGAGATCGGTGCCGTATCGAGACCACAGGTAGGTTGGATAGCTTTGCTGGTCAGCCGATGGTTCAATCAGTACAGCAAGAAGGAACCCAGAAACAGCTTCTTTCCTGCCTCAGAAAGTCTCTGCATCCTCCTGGAGCAAGGCTGCCACAGCATAGAGTGAAAAGTAGCTTAACATAGAAAGCAGAAAAGCACACAAGTGACAAGAAAGGAAAGGAACAAAAATGCTTCCTGCTGTTAGCTGTAGAGCAGCAGGCTTGTCCACTGCCCTTCACCTACGCCCTTCACCAGCTCGTGCCAAAACAAACACAATCCCAGTCAGCATGGCATCAGAGAAATTCCTAGGAAGGCCTGTTTTGGAATCATCACTGAATGTCAATCCCAGACTGCTGTGATTACAAACCAAGATCTTTAGCAAGAGTGTTTTTTTAAAGAAATTACTTGAACTTCTTGTTGAGCTATTAAGTCCCCTGGACTGGTCCAAAAAGCCTCAACAGGTATAGACATCCTACCATTTTACGCAGGGATAGAGCTTTTGCTGACAGAAATGGTCATGTGAAAGAAAAGCGGATGTATTTTTTTCAGACCGATAAAGATATTGTTTAAACAGAATTCAGAGTTCAGGACTGATTAAGTTCAACTTGCTAGTATGCTAGTATGTCATACAAAACCAATATGAGGTAAAAAGCACTTAATTGTATGTACGTATTTCCCCTCACTTTCATTTCATCTCTTTCTTGCAATACGGGACAATTTATGACCCTCTCCACAAAAAGAACATATTTCCCTCAAAAGATTATTTGCATTTTCAGCAATATAAATAAATATACGTGCAGAAATATAATGTTCTTATCTCCTAGCAAAGGATACAACTGATGCAGCTACAAGAGGAAAACTAAGATCTTGGTTATTAGCATCGTCACTCTAATCGAGAGTTTCAGATCTGCTCCCCTCACCCAATACCACCATAGAAAGAAGTATCTGTTTATTTTTTTAATGCAGGCTTATATGCCCTCTGGCTATTGGAACAAAAACACAAAAGCAGATGCAGAGTTAATTTAATTCCATAGCAAGTTTCCACTGGTGCAAGAGCAACATCAAAGACATTTTAAGAATATCAAATTAAAGCCATCCATCATTCTTGTTGCACCACATTGTCCGAATAGCTTAACCCATATCAATGAGGATTTAACCGTCACCAGGAAGTGGAAGCATTCATATCGTCGGCCTAAAATTAGAGTAGATTTGAGTAAATTGAATGATTATTAGAGGGAGGACGTTAACAGAAGCTTGAATTTAGAGCCTGTAATCAATCTTCACCAGGTAATCAACACTCATTTGTCACTGAAAATATTGATGCTTTCTTAGATTACAGGAGAATACCAAAAACCTCCTAACTTTATTAACATGAAAGTACTAAGCAGATCAAGACTAATTAAAGACAGCAGCTACCCTGGCTACATGCTTGCTTTGTCGTTTAATCTGCAAGCCCCGGCACCCCAGATGCATAACGTATGATATATCTGCCCTTTGTGGAAAGCTGAAAGTGTCACAGTTCTGGAGCCTGCAATCTGTATTTTCTGAGTATCTCCAATTTATAAACGCATAGATCATTTTTTAGGAAAGTTTTATGGATAGGTAGATAATATTAAAAGCAATTAACATCTCAAAATTCATAACATACCTGAAGCTACTTAAAGAAGCCAGTATTGTCCTTCCTTTCACACAGTCCAAAGCCTGCCCTGAATTGCACACTGCTCATTACAACTGGTGATGCTTTGTGTTAGAGACGGAGCCGGTTAAAACACTGCACACCACCCTGGCGTACATGGAGATACCAAAGTACCTTTGCAAATCTCCTGCTAGTTTCACAAACAAAAGTTGAGACAGGATTTAGAGCACCCTGTGCCACAGTCTGGCCTGTGGTCACAAGTGCAGAGGGTGACCTGGTACCAGGCAATGGCACGAGAAAGAGAAATCAAATGCTTCAGAACCATCAGGGACATCCTCCAGGGCAGATCCACAGGGGAAAGAATTGTTAATAAAAATAAAGAGGAAAATGGGGAAAAAATGGAGCATCAGCTATGGCTCTGGGTGTCTGTGTCTCAATGCCAGCAGGGAGCTGCAGGAGCCTCTGTGAGGAGACCTGAGGAGCTGACCCACGCTGGACACGGCTGGATCCAGC
Organism: Neomorphus geoffroyi; assembly: GCA_033558235.1. Classification (NCBI taxonomy): domain Eukaryota; kingdom Metazoa; phylum Chordata; class Aves; order Cuculiformes; family Neomorphidae; genus Neomorphus; species Neomorphus geoffroyi. The sequence goes on along the minus strand of JAUMJM010000045.1, from coordinate 5,298,086 downwards.
TGTGGGGAGGCTGCTGTGGGGAAAGCATGCTTAGGAAAGGACAAAAAGCTGCTGGGCAGTGAGGGGAAAAGTGTGAGAAACAGTTCCACGGGCCCAAGGGCCAGGCAGGAGGAGGGAAAAAGTGCTCCAGGCCCCAGGCAGAGACTCTTCTGTGGCCACGGGTAACACACTGCTCAGGGCCTGGAAAGGTAGGGGGATGAGGGCAAATGTGGTATGAACTGCGGAGGAAAGGTGTTCTGTATTTTTTTGTCTTTGTTTCTACCATCCCAATCTAGTACTATCAGGCAATAAATTAAACTAATTTGCCCCAACTCGGGCATGTTCTGTCCGTGGCAGTAATTGATAAGCAAACTCCCTGCTTTAATGCCAACCTATGAGCTTTTACATCTTTTCTTGTACCGCATCCTGTTGTGGCAGGGCAGGGGGAGAGGGGTGAGAGTGGTTGGGTGAGCATCAGGCAGCCAGACAAGGTCAATCCACCACAACTATCTTGTAAAAAACCCCATGCCTATTGCTTGAGAATAGAGAATAGGAAAGCAAAAAACAACGGGGATGATTATTTGCCATTACCCAGATAGACACTTCTGAAACGACTGTGAAAGGTTTGATAAAATGAAACTACAGCTTCAGAAACAATGCAAAACCACTCTCTCTCACACACACAAAGGCAACTAGGATCTGGTTTTGAAAAACAATGACCTCTCCAACACACACTGTATACAGACAACAGTCTGAAAACCATTACTGTCACTGGAAAAAAAAAGTGTTATGATGCCATGGATTCATGAAGTATTGTATATCTGGGATGTATTATCCCAACGCCCATAAACAGTGCAAAGCAAAGAGCAATCACAATTTAAAATTCAGTTTAGGTTTCACTTATATCTAAAGTTGGCTGAGTTATACCCCTGAACAAATTGTGATTGTCACAGTGACTGCAAAAGTAACATTCATAGAATCCTAAGGTTGGAAAAGATCTCTGAGATCATTGAGCCCAATCATATCTGTCCCCTTGCTAAACCCTGTCCCTAAGAAACTCATCTTTTAAACACCTCCAGTGACGGCAACTCAGCCACCTCCCTGGGCAGCTGTGCCAGTGTCTGACCACCCTTTCAGTGAAGAACTTTTTCCTAATGTCCAGTCTAAACCTCCCCTGGTGCAACTTGCGGCCATTTCCTCTCGTCCTATCACTGTCACTTGTGAGAAGAGCCCAGCATCCACCCTGTCACAGCCTCCTTTCAGGCAGTTGTAGACAGGGATGAGGTCTCCCCTCAGCCTCCTCTTCTCCAGGCTAAACAACCCTAATTCCCTCAGTCTCTCCTCGTAGGGCTTATTCTCCAGTCCCTCCCCAGCCTCGTTGCCCTTCTCTGGACGCGCTCCAGCCCCTCAATGTCCTTCTTGGAGTGAAGGGCCCAAAACTGAACCCAGCACTCGAGGTGCAGCCTCAGCAGTGCTGAGCACAGGGCCACAGTCACCTCCCTGCTCCTGCTGGCCATGCTGTGTCTGACACAGGCCAGTATGCCATTGGCCATCTTGGCCACCTGGGCCACTGCTGGGTCATGTTCAGCCGCTGTCAACCAACACCCCCAGGTCCTTCTCTGCCAGGCAGCTCTCCAGCCACTCCCCCCAAGTCTGTAACGCTGCATGGGGTTCTTGTGTCCCAAGTGCAGGACTCTGCACTTGGCCTTGTTGAACCTCATCCCATTTGGTTTCATTCCATCAGGTAAGCCTGCCATCTTCAAATGGAAGAAGAATTACAAAAATCAGTTTTCCACTCATTCCAGAAAGCATAAAGATCACTAAATATCACTATAACCCTCATAGTGCTTTTGGTAATTTACACAACAATATCTCAGTTGCTCATGGTGGATTGTCACACATAAGACAGCGTGCAAATGAAGAACATAAAAATAACTCAAGCAACACTTCTGAGAACAAAACTGTTGAAAAAAAACCACATTTCTTAGAAAGAAATGTGAAAATATCAACAAAAAAACATAGGTGGTTGCTACAGAAACAGCCAGGGTATCTCAGTACCATCCATAGTTATTCATAGAGATCATTTATCTGAGAAAGCAAATTAAATAGACCCCCTCTCCCCGAGAGAACAAAAATTATACATCATGGTAAGACAAAATATTTGTGTACTGCCAACAATACATTAGTCCCACTTTTAAATGAGAAAACAATTATAGACTTGGCTAAGAAGTAAACTTTTTTTCTCCTCTGTGGCATTTTCCCTTCTAGAATCGTTGATATGATTTTCATAAATGTTTGTCAGTAGACAACTGAAAAAGAGTAAAGCTAATCTAGAATATTTGAAATATAAAAGTATGGCTAAATCAAATGCTTTAAACTTTTGAAAATATCAAAATATGATACTGTTCCTTACTTTTCATGTGGTTGATCCTTTCTCCACCCCAGCCAAGAAAAATCATCAACTACTTCATGGTAATGCGGAAATAAGATTTAAGCTCAATACAAACATAATATTGGTCTTTCTTAGCGGTATGCATTCATAATATTGTTAGTAATAAACCCATAAAAAGCTTCAGGCTTTTCAATGTCACATTAGAGCCAGGACACAGGACATGAAAGAAACCCTAATGACAGTCTACTATATTTAAGCAGTACTAGACTCTGGATGCATATTTTCTCTCTTATCCTGTCTCTCTCTTCATCAAAAGATTATGATACTCTTCAATGCTCATACCTGAATGGAATGGAGGCAAAGTCTATTCCTTAGCACTCACATTCCAAGGTAAAACTTTAGGTGGACAAACCCTTCCAGTAGAAGGATTCAGCAAGCTCTTAGAGCTATTTTAAACTTATAAGTTTAATGGACATCAGGGACTTCATTTCACACAAACCTTGGCTACGGCTCAAGTTACATTAACAGCCTCTGCTGCAGGGTCTTGCTGTCCCAAATTAGAGCAGTCCTAAGCCTTCTCAGGAGGCAAGCTGTCACCTGCCCTGCTCCACAATGGGATGGATGATGCACAGTGCCTGAGAACAGGTGTACCTGCATTTCATCTTTCTGCAGGAATATATTTTCCTCAAGGACTCCCCTGTCACTTTTCCCTTGGAAATCGGTCTCTGTGTTCAGTTTTTCAGTTTTGCAGACCAGACCGGCATCCTGTCACCGGGCTAGCAGTGCTTTCCCAGGAACAGTAAGTACATAACAACAGTATGTATCTGTCCCCTGGTTCTCTGAGCACGCTGATACTAAGAAGGGGCAGTGGTAAAAGATGTTTAGGGCTTTATCATAAAGAAGGAGATAAGAGAACAGTGTATGAAGAAGAAAAAACAACACACAAGGGAACTTTTACCACATGTTAATCGTCTCTCTGAGATTTAACAGAGTAGAAAATGTAGGCAAGTTCCTTTAGTGTGTTCAAAGTGTGATTATCCTTGGGAAACACCATTATCTGAAATTGCTTAAAATATTTTTTCTTTCCCAAAATCCCAGAGAAAGCAACACTAAAGTGTTTGTACTAATAGGAAAAAACAAGTTGGCAATGTAGTCTGAGGAGATATATGACTAAAGAACAGTCAGCAATGATCTGTGCAGTTCTGAAAGCAAATCCTATGTTGAATACAGCTTATTTACTGGCCTCACTGTGTGTTAGCATTAATTATTTTCAAAGTTGAAATGATGTCACACTTATTCACAGCAAGACCTTTTTCCCCAGAATTAGCTAGTAGGTGATACCCGATAAAAGAATTTGAAGGATTTGCTCAGAATTATCATCTTTGGCTCTGGGGATTAGCTCTTTCTATCCACCAGTACAGACAGATAATTCTACTGTTAAAATAGGATATGATGTGGATTTGTGTGAAGATTTACATGTTCATCTGAATGAAGTTAGTGCGTGGCTTCCCTGCTCTTCCATTTATAATCACAGAATGGTCAGGGTTGGAAGGGACCTCTCGAGATCATCCAGTCCAACCCCTCCACTGTAGCAGAGTCACCTAGAGCAGGTCACTCAGGAACATGCCCGGGTGGGTTTTGAATATCTCCAGAGAAGGAGATTCCACAGCCTCCCTGGGCAGCCTGTTCCAGAGTTCCGTCACCCTCACAGTAAAAAAGCTTTTTCTCAAGTTCTGATGAAATTTCTTATGTGCCAGAGTGTTTCTTTCTACATTTTGTTCCTCCAAAACAGAAGTTAGTAGGGAAACGAAGTTTATTCCACATAAATGAAGTCAGTTGTACTCACAACTCAGAGACAGCTGTCCGAGACCAAGAGCCAAAATGCAAGGCAGTCATTTTCCTTCAGCCTTTTGCCCAAGTATTCAGATCAAAAACGTAGCAGCAACCTCTTTTAGTAATCGCTTATTAAGTGTTCTCAATTACATTAAAAAAATAGAGTGCTTTCAAATTGTTTAACCCATTAAAATCCCAGCAGGAGAAACTCAAAAGCCAATAGAAGTTGTTATTTCAAAAGGCTTATGAAGAGCTGTCCCAGTGTGGTTCCTACAGAAGTCTGCTGTTTTCAGAAATCTTAAAAAACCTCCAACAAACATTTAATAGCAAATGTTGTCTTTGACAGAGACCATTTGGAGCCACCTTCTGAATAAAAAATAAATTTGTCTATGAAAAAGGTTCTCAAACACCTCACACAAACAAACTTAAAACTCTTTGCACCCTTCTTTGCCTTTTGAAGGTGATTTGTGAGCATTTCTAGACTTTGCTCGACCCTAAAAGAAAGAATATAAGCAGAAAGACTGCAGCTACAGCCATAAATTAAGCAGTTGCCAAAAAGATTTTGAGGAGGTTGCTCAGCACCACTACATCTCAGCTCTGTTCCAGTCCTGCCACTTCCACTGCTAAAGGAGGGTGCAGAGAGGTCCCACTGCAGACCCATGGGACAAAGCCTTGTTCAGTAAAGTCAAGCATTTCTGGGCACCTATTAAAAGACATCCTTTTGCATTTCAGGAGACAAATTCCTACCAAGTCACAATATACCAGCCTTCTCTGATGCCGCTGGAGTGCAGTCATTAATTTTGCCACTGCTGCTGTTAGTCTTTCACAGCTCAGAGGTTTCTGATTTCACTGTTCATGGTGAAGGTAGTAACATTTTGAGAGGAAACGCTCTGCTCTACTATTCCTTTTCTGGTTGCCTAACTTTAAAGACTGCTTTATCAAAGCTTGATTGTACCAGCACTAACTAAAACTAAGCTGGGTTCAAGAGGCGTTTTGCATTTGTAGCTAGAAAAGAATCCCTCAGAGATGGGTGATGAAAGTCAAAACACTACCAAAATCTCCCCATCCCAGTGAGAAAAGGGGTCATCTTTATACCAGAGAAGGACTTCAGTAGCAAGTAAGGGACAGTCTGACATCTTTTTTTGCTGAAGAAGAAATACAAGTTAGGCAAGTTGGAAAACATCTGGCTGTGAGAATTATGGGGCGAGTCTGGGAGGAGTATGACTGGGTCAGAAGTGCCTCACCTCAAAATCTCTGGAGAGAAACCATGGCAAATGTCACACATCTAAGATATTAGACATTTAAGGCTGACCATCCTGCTGATGTGAGACTTTAGAGAAGCCTTTGTTTAGCCTGAAGAGCTGTAACTTAGAGAAATGGTTAGCCTTGGACATCTTGCAGGTGGGTGGGAGGGGGTTATTCCGCACGTCATTGCCACCAGAGGCTACTGACAGAAAAATTGGCTGTGCTAGGGAGCAGGCCAGTGTGAAAATACTGTCTAGTTTCTCAACTGCACAAGCACTACAGCAAGTGAATTGCTCTACTTCTAAATGTGTTGGTACACAAAGAGGAGACAGCCCAAATCCCTGCTCCAGATGCTACTGTTTTCTTTTCCTATTCTCCAAACAGGTACTAAGTAAACGTAAAAGCACTTGGCAAAGCAGCTAGACCACACATCACACAGCATCCAAACTACCTTCTGAAAAATGACATTCCTTCACAAACATTTATTTTACCAAACAAAAATATTCTTTGTCCTCTCCTGCCAGCAACAAGGCTTGTTGTAACAGTCTTTTAATATCATACACTGAACCCTCTAAATCTTGGCAAGATGTAGCAGCTTTGCCTGTGCAAAGCACGACAGGCAGCCCACTACGTTGCCCACTACAACACAGCCCATTAGAACATGAGACTGGGATACAGGATGGAACAGCACACTACAACTGGCAGATTAGAATGACTTCTCACTGTCCGCTGTAACAGGTGCTTCCTCAATGTGCAAGTCAAACTGTTGCAATGTGGCAGAGGATGGAGAAGGGGAGTTTAGAAGAAACCCTTTCCCAAGTTGCTTGGCTATTATTGGCTTTGAAGAGAAAATTCCTCGCTGGATTTTTCAAAGCACAGAGCTAGACAGGCACAGGATGTCCAGCAGGTCCACCCCAAAGACACATACAAACCTGTGGGCCAGGGATGGCTAAACCCATGGCTGTGTGCTTATGCTGTATTAGCTAACTACAGGTAGATGAATACAAAAGCTACAAAGCTGGATTTTTAACAAGGACATCACCATCAAAGGGCTTTGTAAGCACTTTTATCTAAGCAGCGTAGCTATGTCACTAAAACGTTCACATTAGCCTTTTTCTTTGAAAATCTAACCTCTAATATTTGGTAAATCTCAGTGCATTTGAAGCGCTGTTATTTGATGCGATGGTTGTTACCAGTAGAAAAGCTTGTTTCAAACAAACAGAAAACAATTTCAAAAGTAAATACTACTGAGCCAATGAAGAATCTGGCTGTCCTTGCACCAGATCAACTCACTCACTGAGTGTCACTCATTGGGCTTCACTGGTAATTGCTGAAAAAGAAGAATTTGTTATGAAGCACTAGAGAATCCATAAACACCACTCAACAGTAGCTTCAGCTTTATGTATGTTGGGGGAACAGCTGATATTTGTCAACCTGTCTGTTCATATATTCAAGGAATCAGACTGTTTTCCAGGGAGGGCAAATCTGTATGCAATAGCTATGGGAATTCACCGTAGTGAGTATTTTGCACAAGACAGAACGAGACTGCCAAGGCAGGAGTTCCTACTTTCAAGGATGCAACACTACAAACTCTACTATGCTTCCAGACACCAGTAGAGTTCTTGTAGACAGCCTACTCCTAGGTCTTCAGGATACTTCTATTCAGCTACAACCAAAGTCACTGTAGAAGTCCTCCTCTCTCTGTCTCTCTCACCTCTCTCTACCCCTCTCCAAACTGCCATCAATGCAGCCTTAACACAGAAATGGATTGCTAACTCTGTTTAGGAACACAGAGCTGAAAACCTTCCGGTTTTCACCAAAACATGAATTATGAAGTCTTCTTACCTTCAAGTTTGCACTTGATTCCAGATAATGGAAAAAAGTCATGAGCAAGACTTTTGCACAAATAGAGAATGACATGCTGGTTTACAGATGCACAATTTGAAGAGATCTCTTATTACCCAACTTCACCCAGCAATACGAAAAAGCCTCGCCAACCTCCAGCAAAGTAAAAGAACAAATTGGTAGAGCCAAAGTGGGCTTTTACACTGATGAGAATGAATGTGCATAAATATCCAGTTTTTGTTAGCAACTGTGACAGAATGTGCCATGTTATATATTTTCATATCCCTGACGCATGTGACAGAATCCTGTCAAACTGCTGTACGACATCAATAGTGTCCAGAATGGGACCTTACAGATGGCATTGCAGCTATTTTTTTTTCTCTGTTATATCTTTAAAAAATATTATTTGGAAATACATTAGCAAGGCTGTCAGCTGATCTATCAACATGCCAGCTTTGAGGTCCATACAGTCATCGCCATTTATGCCAGCTGAAAACTTAGCATTTACATTGCTAAGCTTGGTAATTCTATGCATTAGTAAGATTCCTTGTCTTCCTATTATAAGAGTCTGTTTTCTCTTTACCCCCGAGGTTAGCCAATGTACAAAATATTGAATATTTTTATATCAGATCTTGACCTTCAGCTGATTTGAAGTACATACAAACTTTAGCCAAAATAATTCAGCTGTTTTTTACAGCATAGTGAAGAAAACACATAGATTTTCTTCCATGACCTTCAGTAAGAGCTTTGAGATCTGTCTACATGTATTTCTTTACTTTGAGCTCTCCCAAAATAATCAAAACAGATTTTTATTAGAAATGGGAATACTTCACTTAAAGAGATAAAAAAAAATAATAAAAAGACTACAGAAAGCAGAATGGAAATGAGTTGCACTCTCCCATCCAGTAAAGAATTGTACCAGTCTGAGTGTCGATGCAGGTAACAATGACAGAATGGAAGCAAACTCCGTTCGGCCCCACTCGGTCTCTTGGAAGTTTTTCCCCGATCCCAGTGGGCCCACAATGGCCCAGCTAACAGATCTTGGAATTATCAGTCTCTCTGTGAAACATGCTGGGACTCTCTAACCCCTTGCATATACCCTCCAGTTTCTTGATCCTTCACTTGTTGAGCAGACTCACTAGCTCTCTAGGAAAGGATTAATTTCCCCCTCACTATCAGGAGTTCTAATGTAACCCCATCTTTTTAAAGGAAAACATCACAATGCGACCAAAAAGGCCAAATACTGTCTACCACATCATTAACTTCTTAACAGCTAAAGTTTCTTTTCCAAGCCCTAGAGATATTAAACATTTGGAATTCAATACACATGCAATAAGGAGAGATATTCCTTGTATTAATCTCATGAAAGTCTACGCAAGTTGGACAGACTAAGAGTTTTGAAGAGTCTCATAACTAAGGCAACTGAACGACGCTATCAGAGAATAGAGGGGATTCAGACGTAAGTACTCAGTTTACAGAAACTACTCTTGAATAGTTAGAGTGCAATATTGGCATTAAAGAATCAGATGCTAAAGGTCTTAAATTGAGCACCTCAAGCTGGCAGAAGACTTGTGACCTTTATCTCTTTTGCTTCAGCTTCCCTGAGATGCTGTCACTGCTTCGCCTCACAGGCTTGTGGAGATAAAGTTATCATTAGTGCTTGTGCAGCTCTCAGACACTGCAGTGGTGACTGCTGTTGAAAAGCCCATGAGGAGATTTAGATTTCCTTTTCAGAGTAGAGTTTGAATGGTGTGCCATAAATAAAGCATGGGACCACACACTGAACAATGGGGAAAACATAATACTGAATAGCTGCTCATTTAGTGAGTGCTATTCATCCTGTTCACTGAATGAGGCAGGAGGAAAAAAATAGTATATGATCATGTAATTAAAGACTGTATCATAATGCATGCACATAAGGGGCCCGAATCAGAGTTGCACTGAAAACCTTATGTTGGATTGCTTAATTTTGCAACCTTAATGATGTTTCTTTAATGTAGTTTAACATTACATTTGAATTCTTTCTATAAAAACTGCATTAGGCATCATTTGTCAGTAAATGCAAGTAACCCAATGCATTATGTATATTTGGTTCCCTCCAGGTCTTTCAGTATTCTAGGAACGGTTGCCAAATATTTAACAAGATTTTCAAAGAATTTTTCTGCAAAGTATTTTCCTGTTTAAATACTATCCATGGATTGGTTGAAATATCTCCAATACAAAGCTATGAAGTGAAATAGCACTTCTATCATAATTACACAAAGTAATTTTAGTAAAATTTCAACTCAGAAGCCTCTACTTTGCCTGTCGACAAAAATAAGAAAATTTCCTCTCTATCCTAGTAGGATTAACTTGATAAAATGGGAGTGAGAATAATTCACAGTCCTTTAACAGGATAGTGAAGCCACTGCTGTCTGAGGAAATAGAAAGCTGATGTGAAGTCATGTCTCTTAAATATGAATTAAGTTAAAATACTTTTATGAAACTATTTCCTATGCCAGCGTTCCCGTAATTTTCCGTGGGCTAAAGCTTGGGCAGTAACGGTACCCAGTAAGGCAGAGCTGTTCCAGCTCTGTGTTGCATTTGCACCGTTTCAAATGATCTTGAATAATAGTGTCATGCACGTTAGCCATGAGAACACAGACACCCAGGTAATATAGTACGGCTTCAGGTTTGATTTTGAAATCCCATTCTAAAAATGCATTGGATTGAATTAATTCAAAGTGGGAAGCAAAATCACTTCCAGCTAGCCAAACACACTGCATTTATTTCTAGAAATGCCAGGAATCGCTACACTCAGTCAACACCTTTAGCTCGTGGTTTCACTGAAGATTGTGAGTCCAAAATGAGAGAAAGATGGCAGGCCTCAGATCCAGGTAACTCCAGACAACAAGGCTACCTGTAGTCATCCTACCATGGACTACACAGGAGTCCAGGTAGCATGATTTGACTTTCCTGTTCATTTGCTTTTGTTCGGTTTTACCTGCACCACACTTGTAAGACACCTTCCTTTAGTCAGGAGACAGCATCGTTTCCTAAAGACGGAGCACACAGAGAACAGCCCAAAGGCAAGCGTGCGCTCTGCTCGCCCACGCAGAACACACTTTTTCTTCTTTCTTGCCTTTTACCCTGCCCCTCACTCCAGAATACAAGATTCTGTTATTGAGAGCAAAACTGCTTCCTCCCAAGCGATGTTTAAATAAGGCAATAGAACGAACAAAGTACTCCACCTCTTTTTGTACACATTCACCTGGAGTCAGCTGCAACCTGCCAGCCAGCCATTTCACATCCAAAATATCTTCCCAAAGAAAACAATAACAAGAAGCAGATGGGAGCTACGGGTCTCAGTCAGAACTGATAACCACATTCTCAAAAACATAAATAAAAATCAGAGCGGCTCCATACTCCACTGATGGGTGTCTGGGTACACAGGCTGTTTGCAGACAAGCCACACAAACAGCCTGACAACTCCTGGGCTTGTCTTTTCAGGTCAGGCGCAAGCTATTGGCATCCCATTCCCTTCACAGAAAGTCGCTTTTACTTCTTAGCTATTCTAGCACATCTCTTAATTGATCTTTTCTCCTCTTTAAGTTACAGCTTTCATCACAGAATCCATGGATCATTAATCCTTAAGAAAGAGGGGGTTCCTCTCTCCTCCCTTTCCTTTCTTTCTTTATTTTTTTATAATTTTTTTTTAAGAAACGTACAGGATAGCAAGGAAGAGCCTTGCTTTAAGGGGATGAGGTCCCAATGGAGTCATTAGGGGGCAGCCTTCCAAATTATCTGGGTTAGCTGGGAAAGTGCTTTGGTTTACATATTTTGACACAAAACAGTAACCAGGAAAAATACGGATGAACGTGAGTTGGTAAATATTTTATCAGAGGCCGCTCAATAAGTGACATAAATAAAACAGTTACTGACAACAGAAACAGATGCACATATGTACAGTCCCAGCCCTTTAAAAATCCATCTGCCCTGCCTTGTGGATTCTATTGAATATCAATAACTTTTTTAGTTTGTTTATTATGTAGCACATTGTCCAAACAATATGCAAACAGTCGCTCTCTAATAGTTCCCAAAGACTGGGTGATTTTTAGGTGACAAGTACATTCAGAGCAGGTTTTCCACCACAGACTTGGATAATCCTAACAAATTCTTGCACTGCAGACTTGTAGGTACTTCATGCAGGTAGCAATGTGCACACGTAAAGCAGAGGACACATGAGCTCCACCCATAGACCGGGTCCTTTTGATCCTCCACACTGTATAGACTGAGCACATGATCTCTAGCCAAGACAGACTGGAAACATCTTTGCTTGGTGCTGCCCTCGTGAGAAACATGGAGCTTCATACAGTGCTACATTATAAGGCCATACAGCTTCCAGTGCTCCCAAAACTGCTCAGCCAGGACTACCCAGCGAGTGTATCACAAGACCAGGCAAAGCACGTCCACTAAAGAGATCAGAGAAGCAGTGGACATCACTGCCTATTGCCATGGATTTCTACAGTGTCACAGGTACCACGGATTGCATGAGATATGTGGCTTCTCATCAGCACAGATCTCCCCCTGCAGTCACTCCTGCAGACTTTATCACAACTGATCAGCAGATATGGTCTCAGTGCAGCTCCTCCAAGCCAGCCTAGACACAGGGTGCTGATGGAGGACAGAAGCAACTCCAAAGCAGACTAAAGAGACTATTTCATGCATGAGGTACAACTCAAAAGAAGGAAGGCAAAGCCGGTATCTACAGGACACGAGTGCAGATAAATGAGATGGGATAAAAAACCCATCTCGCCAGGTGTTAGGTCACTAAGCAGCTTACAGCTAATGCGGTGAGTAAGGAGAGAACTAAAGGTGCAGGAGAGTTGTTACTTATGACTTAGGGGTTGATGCAGAACTTTTTCCAAAATGTGAAGACATGTCGTTGCACAGGTGTAGAAGCACCGGTCAATGCTAAAGGTAGAAAGAGTTAATTAAATCCATATCATTTGATGCTGCACAGTGAAGGATGTTAAAGCATCTGGGCATCTCCTTTTAAGTATTAGCGGCTTGCAGGATGGGCTCCAGATCAGGGGAGAAGAGAGATCACCTGTGTTCTGGTGATGAGCTAACGGGTGAAAAAATGCCCTCCTCCTCACCCTGGCACGCGAACGGCTCCTCTGTGCAGACTGGCTTTTGGGACAACAGTGCTGTAAAGCAGCAGTGGTGATGGAGCAAGTGCTTTCTAACACACACCTCCAAGGCTGCCGCTGCTGCGGGCAAGCTGATATTTTCTGCATGTCAGTGCAGAACAGGCACTTCAACTCCTGCTTTTCTTTATTTGTGGCTTGGATTTTCTGTTGTCATTCAAACCTGAATGTTATTCCAATAAACTGTTGCTTACAATTACTGCTTCCAGAATGACTACATTTAATGCTTTCCTGACACACTGTTAGAGAGATCTATATTATTATTATTTTCAAATCAATGCTTAAATGAATAATTTGTATGCACCAGTGAGCTTTACTTGAAATCTAGCAACATGTCTAAAAATAACTGTTGTGCCAATGGGTAAATTCTGGCAAGTCACTGAATCAAAATGAGTGTGACAGAGGCGATTGGAAGATGGAAATAATTAAGCTGGGTTTTTTTCCTGTTTGTTTTCATCATGAAAAAAAACATTTTACCTAGCAGATAAAAATTCAAAATGTTCTGTAGGAGACATCTTTTGTTTTTCTCAATAACGAGCCAATTCCAACACCCAAACCGACACACCACAGGAATAAATGCATGACTTGGATGCATTTTTGGTTCACTTGTAGCTTCTTTTTTTTAAAAATGCATTTTTTAGAGAGCCTGAAATGAAAAAGAGAGTGTATTTTGAAGTCCCCCAAGGAAATTTGCACAACAGATGGTAAGATATTGCAGTTTCAAAGGTTTGATTAGAAAAGTCAGTGATATCTAGTGGGTTGAGTGTAGGCTTGAGAGCCAGGAGCTTTCAAATTTTAATCCTCGCTTTACCACTTGCTGGCTGCCTAGCCTGTGGCAAGTCACACAGTATTCTCATTCTGCATTACTGCAAAATGCAAACATGGGTGCTTCTCACAGGATTGCTTAGAAGGATTAGTTTAATGTTTTACTTTGCTTAGAAGATTTTAAATGCTATCCAAGTGCTAAGAATTGCTTTACCATATTCCATAAGTGAGGCGCTATTGTTACACCAAAATCTGCATTGTTACACAACCCAAAATAGTACTTCTGAAAAAGTATGGTTCACACACCTTCACTCTAAACAGATCATCCAGAAAATAACTGGTAATCGACTTGAACAAAACATGCTGAGAAAAATTCAATGTGAAATTTTTTCAAACAATACTTCTACAAAGGTGCTGGTTTAAGGATTACGTTTATGAACAGTTTTCTGAATACAGTAAATAGCAAAAAAAGGCCCACTGTAAAACTTAAAGATTTCATTGGAAAGAAGTATATCTTCACAGAAAGGACTAAGAGCTCATAAAATGCCTTAAAAAACATCTCCAGCCCTGATGAGGGCCTGAAATACTCAATACTTACAATAAGCATTTGGAATATTTTCTCTTATATCTTTTCCCCCTCCTGAGTTTAGAAGTGTCATCCAGATTTAACTCTTCTTAAGCCAAAAGCTAAATACTTTAATGAAAACCAGAAAAAGTGTTAATTTGGTATAATTTTAATGGAGGCTATACCTAGAAACCTTTTATACAATTTCTGTTCCACCATCAGCTATGAAAACATCTTAATTCAGCACAAGTGAGGATTCCTTCAACATTATGTGAAGATGTAAATTATTTCCATTATGTGGCATAGCTTCTGGACAAGGCAACAGTTTGTCATCCACTGCACAGGCTCGGTTCCGTCCATTAGAAGAAATTCCTAATCTCTTTTCTCATGTAGCTTAGAATCTACAGAACAATTTTCAGTTAAAGATAATTCACCCTGACATTGTCCACTTCACATGTTTGAACTTGGAGGTATTTCCTATTGCACAGTGCCAGCAGTACAGCAAAGGCGAACACACATCACCGAAGGCTTGGATCTTCACTTACCACACTCCTCAGTTTGGCCTAAATGGTTTCATGCTAATCCAAAGCACCTGATGCACATCCCCTACATTCAGTTTGCACAGTTGGTCTGAATGACCCATGGGAAATGCATGAAAGAACAGGCAGGACTTGAAGCTTAGCAATAGTTGAGGACACTGCTGAACCACAGCTCCCCTGCTGGACTGGTCAAAAAAACAACTCAATAATAAGCATTAAACACTGAGGAAAACAGCATCAAAATAAGTTGCAGAGGGTCCAGCAGTTAACTCCTACAACCTGAAGTTATTAAATACAATCAGCCAAACACTAGAAATTGTGTTTAAAGGAAAACCTCCCCAAAAATTTGTACACCAACAACAATGCTTTAACATTTGTTACTGGCAGCAGGGGGTGAGAGAAAAAAACACCCCACAAAATAAAAAGGTTCAGACACTTTTCAAAGGCTGAAAGGTTCCTCCCACATCCATTCAGTAGTAGTTTGTTGCAGGTCTGTTATATTCCTTGTCTCATTATCTGCTATGTAATTGCTGACACAAGCCTACACATTCCTCCAACGCGCCATGTCAGCAAAGCCAGGAACTGAAAATTACGGCCATCCACAAAACTCATCTGTCCATCCTATACAGCCCTAGTGGTAGAAAGGATATAAGGCACACGAAGTACAACTTGCTTAAGGTAATGCAAAAGTCCAATATTCAGGTTTACAGTAGGTAGAGTATTTATTTGCTCCTGCTTTAATAGAAATGAAACTGAAATGTTTGATGTAGAAAATTTTCAGTGTATTCTTACATAAAAAACCCAACCCTTAGATGGAAGAAAGCCATAATCAGCTCAGGGGCAGCAATCTTTTCAATTACACATCTTGAGATGCATGGAATTCAAAGATCAGGAGTTCTGGGTTTAGAGTGAAATACGATACTTCACATTTCAAGAGTGCATAAATATTAAATTAGCCAAATCCCCAAAGCTGAGTGGCTGTGGTTGTGGTCCTTAATTGGCAAGAGCATTTGTGCAGTGTTGGGCCCAGACCAACAAGGTTATGACAGGTATAAGCAATTGTCAGAGTTGTTAAAAACATGAGTAAGAGACACAAAAAACCTCCCATACCCCTACAGCCTTGAAAACATTTTTGTATCTGTTTAGCCCTGACATCGCTGTGAGTCATTACTTGGAATCAAAAGAGATTAAGGGGTGCAGATGCATTGTAGACACCTACTGAAAGAGCTTCATGCAGCACTTTGTGAACATGGCTTCTTGTTGCGTGCCCTTAGAAACCCAAGACACACTATGTTCCACTTAAAATTTTCTTGTTGTCTCTGTAGTTATTTATGTTGGTTCAAAATCTTTCTACTTTTGGGAAGGAAAAAAAAAATAATGAAGCAACCTGAAAAATAAACTCCCAATGCTGTATTTGTTGGGTGCATGAAAAAGTACAGCCTTCCCCCAAACCAAGAACTGATTTTAGATGCCGCTTTGACCTTATATCTCTTATGTACAATTGCATGTAAACTATGCTATTATTTCCAAGTACCTTATCATTCATTCTGGGCTATATCTGTGTCCACAGAGATGAGTTGCATTTTGATTTTAAATTTTGGAGCAAAAGGTCAACCTGCATCAGCAAGAGAGAGAATTACAAGAGGGATGAGAATGAATGGGATCTGGTATGTTTCGAAAGGAAATACATAGCTATACAAGAACTCCCTTTTCATTTCATTTCTGTAAAGCAATACCATGAAACACAAGTCTGTTTTCCTACAATGAAACCATTTTGCTGATGCATTTTCTTATGCTTAGAATAATGCCTCATACTTTTTTATTCTATATTTCAGATTAATTCAGGGAAATCAAGGGCACTTCTCAGTTGCATGCAGTCACATTAGCCTGCTCTTTAGTCAGGCTCTACATCACCTTCATTAAAAAACCCAACAATGTTGTATTTGCTCACAATCTCAAGAAAAAAACTACCGTTACTTCAATAAAGTTTCTCTAGTACAGGAAAATTCCTTTCCCTGTGAGTTTCAGGATCCTAGTAGCTATTTCTGATATCCTCAACTGTATCTTCAGTGAGGCTTTTCCATTAATTTCACAGAAAGAAATTGTAGGTTTAGATGGAGGCTGACAATTTTCATAACAGAGCTCAGCGTCTGAAAAATTACAAGTGTGCTGAATAAATCCGGCCACTCTTTTATGCTCTAGAAAAGCAGAAGCAAAGCCTTTCATCAGGGCAGCCCTAGGTAGTGAAACCATTGCAAGGGATTTAGTTACACCTGTAGTTCTGCACAACTACATTCACAGTTTTGGGAGAGTTAATCTACAGCAATAACTTGCAGTTCCCCCCCTTCTCTAACAGCCTACCCTATTTATGGTTTCTTCAATTATCTGGTTGCAGAAACTAGTGAGGATATGAATTAATCCTATTCACATACATACTGAATAAAAAGTTAGTTTTTGATAATAGGAAAGAATTTTTTCTTTCTTACTGACAGCAATAAAAGGCTTACAACCAGATATCCTCAGGCATGGAACTACCTTTAAGAATGTTCTTCATGTTTTTTATAGTCTTTCATATATGTTTAAAATCACTTTAGTGATAAAACTGTTTCTGCCAAGATGTTCCCTGTTAGAAAGTCAATGGAAAACAGAAACTATATACAGTCACAAGAGCAAGGATTTACAACAGCCAATACTTGGGAAAGATAGCTCAGTGCTCTTCATTCTCAAAGCTGCTCTCGATTCACTCAATAAAATCTTTGGGCATTAGTTTAATATGTCTATTTTAAGGCAAGTAAGACTGCTGCACTACTGAACAATCCCTCAAAAAGATAACGTTACTGAGTTCCATGATCACTGTACTAAGTTTTTCTCAGGACCCAGGAATTACCAAGAATCATTAAAATCTTTTTTTAAGGAAGGGCCCTGTCACACACAGGTTTTTAGGTTGCCTTCATCTGGGCTCACAATTTTCCACAAACATTACCTTAACTAACAAAGTGGTAAAATCCCTCTCTCCTGTTTACCCAGCTCTTATTCTCCTCTGGCTCAATGTCCTGGTTGCAAGGCTTGAAGACGTATGCTACAATTACTGAGGAGTGGATTATTTTTAACAGTTCCGTCCCTTTCATTTCCAAGGATACATTGCTTCCTAGTACGTGACAGACATTTCCCAGTATAATTCATGAGAGCACTGGGGGTAAAAAGGAAAGTTGCATTTTTAACCGAAATAATAACGGTAATCTAGGACACTTCTAGATAGTCTGATGTAACAGGAGGGTGGAGCATGCAATTCGGTGGCACTGGAAATGGAGGAATCAGTTCTTCTCCAAAAATTCTGCGTGGACCATTTTCCTAGCTGCAACCTCTGTTATTACTGGAAGAAACATGCCTGAAGTATCTCAATATAACCAAAATGCCTGTGTCTCTTAACTCTTGTTTTATGGTTTTTTAGTTCATTTGCTGCCCAGTTCCACACATATTTTTTCATACACTTTGAAGACCTTTTTTTTCGAACCTGGAGTCTAAAACATCAAAATTTGTTATAATAACCTCCATTATGACAACATGACATTGCGCCTAGGTTTTGAACCTGGTGTGCACAGCCTTCATACTAGGCGAATTTAATCAGCTTCAATGCCAAGTACAGGCTTCAGAAATCAAACTGATTGAGCCTCTAAGGGATTGACTTAAAAGCAAACTATGCAGGCCTTTTTATTTTAGTATGGCCGCAGGACCATGGGCAGTAATTGCATCAACACAATATCAATATCAAAGGTTTCCAGACTCTCTTACAAACTGAATTAATGGTCACCAAGAAAAGTGTCAAGTTAAACAGCTTTGAAAGATATGTTGCAGAGAAGCTTGTAAAAGTAGCTGGATACACTGCAAAAAGAGATATTTCTAATTATTCTAAAAATGTGCAGGGAAAGTATGGCAAAGAATTTTTTTATTTTTATCTGCATGTTCTGTGCTATTATTCAAAGAGAGAGAGAGAGAGATGGTCAATCTTAGTGTTCCCTACCCTTTATTTTCCCCTTTCTTTTAAAGAGTAAAGTTTTCACAGCTGTTACATTAATAAAACTGAGCTCTATAAACTTTTGTTTGTTTGCTTGTTTGTTGTCTTAGTTTTTAAAAGACTACTGTTTTTTACATTGGCCCCATCTGTTAGTGGCTGCTGAATTTCAGCTCACAGATAACTAATTTTGTCTGGTGTCTTTCCCTGCTCTTCTGGAGATAAGGCGGGAGATTAATTCTAGCAAAAACAAAGTGAAAAAGGAAGTGACTTCAGAAAGCCAGCATCAGTGTAACTATACTCATGTAATTACACTGAAGCATTTTCTCCCCTTCCTCATACAGGCAGGACTTAGATCTTTAAACATCGACCGTTGACTAAAAGCCAAGAAGAAGCTATGTTTAATGTAAAATCATCAGTTTTTAGACTGCTCAAAGAAATAAGCTTAACAACTATGCAAAGTCCCGGTTAAGATCGCCACTTGGATCTCACTGCTCCTCAATACTGTGTCTCTGTTCACTTACAGACACCGTAGTTTAACCCATGAATCTTCAAGACTCTACTTCAGAATAAAATCTACATTCCAAAAAAGTACTGAATGCACTTCATCAAAAAAAATCACCAACCGAAACTCAAAAAGTGTTTTCCAAGATGACTCTGCAGGCTCAGAGATGACTGGCCCTTATTTTCACAAGAATTTTGGCTTCTCAAAGGTAGACGCTAAAAACCTGCTTTCCTCTGACAAGCCCCAACATCCAGTCAGGCTGAAGACCTAAGTCCTACTGGTGGCTTGACAGACCTAGTTGTCTATCTTTTCCTATGCTTTGAGAATTCTACTTGTCACCTACATGCCTACTCCTTGAATATTTTATTAATTTGATCTACTAAGGCTAAGTCAAAAGATAAAAATCAGCATGAAAGTAGCATGTAGTGTTAATGTTAACATTCATGTGAAGAGAAAGTTCTATTTTGAGTATTTCTTAAATGTTCTTAAACTCTTGTTGAGTATTTTCAAGTGGAGATCGGCTCTTACAGGCATTTCTCTAATTTCCCTTGTCATTGAGCCAAACCTTTGATTGAGGATGACATCTCTTCCAAGGTCAATTTAAAACTGACACTTCCGGCCAGCAATTGCCAATCATCCTTTCATATGCCCTAGTCATGCATTCTGCAGAGCTGTGGGGTTTTGACTTGACCTCATTTCACTTCTGACAATCTTTACAAAGGAATTATTTGCAGTTACTACAATATGTGATGGGTTTGAACTTAGGTCAGGGAGATTGAATTAAAGCAGAGGGCATCCTTGTGATGAAATCATACCAACTTTTCCAAATAAAATGACTTACCAATACACATCAAAGGTTTGAATAATGTAAGAGGTGTCCTTTTGCAATGGGGATTTTCTTCTCATAAGAACAGGTTATGCTTTACTGTTAAAAATATCTAAAGGTCACAGGCATCACAACATACAGCAATTCATTCCAATCCATGAAAAATGCTTTACAGTCTCTCCCCACTAAAATAATTCAACGGCTTAAATTCAGCTGCTATTTTTCCAGCTCATCTACTCAATTCATAGACTATATGTGTTTTGTGGTGCATCTCAAGACATTGCATTACACAACCCGAGGTTCATTTGTATGCTGTTAGATTGTGAATACAAAGGTTAGATGGCAACAAAGACGTGTTTTCTAAAGGTTTACATTTAACATGCTGTTCCACTGGTACCATGTAGACACAGGGATGCACCATTAACACTAGAATAATGCTGTTTCTTTGGAAAGAGAAGTGACTGTTATAAAAAGGAACATCAAAACCAATTACATACTATCAGGAAAATCAAGCATGATAAGATTAGATTAGTACAGTCCC
The DNA here is from genome assembly GCA_033558235.1 of Neomorphus geoffroyi. Lineage (NCBI taxonomy): Eukaryota > Metazoa > Chordata > Aves > Cuculiformes > Neomorphidae > Neomorphus > Neomorphus geoffroyi. The sequence goes on along the minus strand of JAUMJM010000045.1, from coordinate 5,277,850 downwards.
AGTAGGAACAAAGGATGTCATTGTCCATATTGGTGAAGACAACAGTGACTGAACCCACAACCAGCACACCACTGACACCAATACTAATGCGTACTGGAACCCTCATTTAAAAGGAGTCGAGGCAGGACCACAGAACTCCAGACCTGCTCACTGCTTTGAGCTGATGATGATATTTGAAAGAACGTATCGGAACAGCCAAACTCCTGCTAAGCACTGCTGCATCCAAGATTGCTTCCTCTGCCTCTGACCCGAAGAATACCATGTCTGGCATGCAAGCACACGAAAAGAGCCATGGGCGGCCCTTCCAGAGATGACTTAGTACAGCTGCTTCTCAAGCACAGCCTGTGCTGCCCTCTGCTCCCTATCCTTGACAAGAAAGTACAAGACACAGTAGTGCTGTGCAGACCACTCCCTACGACCCTGGGGAACCAGTGTCACCCACTGCCTCTATGAAGATACCTGGCTGTGCTTTCCCCTGCCGTCAGCACAGAGGCCACAGAAACACTTGATCCTTCAGCACTTTAAACATGCCATTTGCTCCCATTACCCCTTTCTGTCTTGTAAGGGCAAGCCATAGGTATTTAACACAGAGATGCAACCCTAATGTGAAGCCAAAGTTACAGAAATAATCCAAGCTTTTATTAAAAACAAACAATCCCCCTCACCCCACCTACAAGTACCAGGCTTTTACAACAGGCTATAAAGAAAACAAGATACTGGCTTCAATAACTTCCTTTCGTTAACAACTACTGCAAGGTGCAGGTCAGGGTCTAAACAAACAAAATAACCATTATTGGATTTCTTCTTTAAAGTCACTGTGTGCATTGTTTCTTTAAAACTCTAACATGAATCCCTAGGGCAGCAGAAAAAACAATGTCGGAATCTCTTTGAAAGGCAATAATGTGCCTCATTGGAATGAGATGTTCAGTGTTACACCAAAATGACTCATTCCTTAGCACTGTTGCACACAAAGTGGTGCAGATTTCAGCTTCCTATCCCACACAAAACAGAGCCTCCAAGTATGAATATTTTGCCTTTAATTCCCAGCCTGCAAGGAAGAATGTCATTCTCAATGTGACTATGAAAAATACCTCCACATGCACTGCATTACTCAGATTTGTTCTCTTCGTGCATTCAAAGTTAAACAAACATTTCTGTGTTTCACTCCTGTTATCTCAAAGTCACAGGAGTGAAATCTGGATTCTTTTCTGGCTCCTCCATCAGAATTAGATGCACAGCTCTTTATTGCACTCATCTAACAATGAGAAACTCTGCTATTCGGAATAATGTGAAAACATGAGAGGATGCAGCACCCAGTTTACCTGCCTGACAGTCCCTTTATTTTCCAAAATAAATATACATTTATTTGTATGCAATTTTTCTTATAAAACAACTGCACAATTCAAAAACACAAATATGAATTAAGATATGATTTCCACCTCAAGTTTATTGCAAATAAGCATTCCAAATTGTAAAGCTCCCACTTGATCTAATTAAGTATTAAAAGAGATTGTTCCACTTCAACTTGCAGAAACTACTAACTCTCATTTTCTGTTTAGTCTATTTTCTTGTTAATACCAGAAATATCATCTTACAAATAAGAGCACAAGCTCATCATCTGTAAAAGGCATGGTTTCTTCCTAGTGTAAAAATAAATCTGACAAAGAAATTCCTTTTTTTACAAAATACGTCATTGAGGGATTTATCACTTTGCCCCATTTTTTCCCCACACAACTTGCAGTGATTTCTCTTTATCAAGGTTCATTTCTAGCAGCCTGTGAAATTAAAGTCTGGGGATTGGGTTGTGTTGGGGTTTTTTTTAAACACTGAAGTAGCTTCTTGTAGTAAGCAACATCAGTCTTGGGTGCAGACAATAATTAATAAATTCTCAATACTTCATTTTAATGGAAATCAGATTAGATTGGTGTCATCTTAGGTGGGACTGGTCAACACTACACACAGAATGCCCACTGGCTATGTTGTCAATTTACCTGACTAAGTTTCCTTCCTCTTGTCACAAGTAAAGGTCTTTCTTGATCACCTGGCAAAGCAGAACTCTGCCTACCCAGGAATGAATCTGCGGACAAGCTTTCAGATTCCTCTCATCGACAGCTGAAACACTGCGAGTGTTTTACCTGTCGTTATATAAAACTGTTAACACATCTTTCCATGCTACTTATAAATGCCGATCTACATATACGGACTAAATTATCATAGTCTATAATAAGCCTCACTAATCCACTAGTTAAGAAGAGATTGACATTTAAAACTGTCAAACAAAGTCAATGCCTGAAACAGATTAATCTGCAGAAGCCCAAACTTTTTGAGTTGCTCAGGATCATAATAAAAGGCTATAACAAGGAAACAAAGACTTGGGAAATCTTTACTCAACTGAGATCAATAACAGAACTACAAAGCCTCAGAGGAGCCAGGACTTCATTTCTGGTATTTAAGGCTGTGTCCTGAGCTAGTGTACACCAGAAGTTCACAATTCTCTGCTCTCTCCCCTTCCCTTCCCATTTTTTATTTTCCTGTTTCATAGTAGCGTAAGCCTCATGCCTACACATTGACATATAAACAGCTGTATTAACCCGTTTAACTATAGCAGGTATGTATGTCCATTCAAGGCACACATCTTACCATACATTCATACAATGTCCCACTGAGACCATGGAGTGTCCCGTGAGGCCAGTAACAAATGATATGCTTAAGAAATATCAGTGTAATTTCCCTTTCCTGCAAAGATCTTCAATACAAGTATTGCCCTTCAATTGTGTGTGCGTAAGACCCTGACCCGGGCCTCTACATGATGCTACAGCATAAATAATTTAAAAATCCAGGCTGAGCTAATTAGGATGCGTCCTGGGGGCAGGACATAGGATGCTGGTACGCCAAGCAGTTAGAACTAACCTTGTATGATCCAAAATCACCCTGGACTTCTCACACTTCTTTCATATCTGGGGTTTCTCTACTCTCCTCCTACCACACCGCACCTCCCCCCTGTGCCCCAGCCCTTACGACTTATACCAGATTTATTCCTGAAAAGCAGTTCTCTCCATGCACAGATCGTACATGAGAAGTGGCTTGCAGAAGTTTGATTTCCCAGGTAACCCCACAGCACTGAAAGAAGCTTTCGCTATTGTTTTCTGAAGGACTCAGTTGAGCTCCTTGGTACTACTATGCCGCAATATAGCTTTAGATTAATGTCTTTTCTACTTTTTCACTGATGAAGGAGTTGTCAAATAAACGTGCCCTTTAGCTAGCTGTCAAGGAAAAATAAAGCCTCCTGTGGCATTCAGGAAAAATAGCACAGAGCAGAAAGCAGGATTTTGTATCCCAAAGTGGATAAATCTATATTAGCTGAAAGCTGACTTCCATTCGAAACAAAAAAGCAGGTCCCTACTGAAAACCTCAAATCTTTTGCAAACACATTGTTATTCACAGAAGGTCCCACTATCCAGAAGTGCAAGCCTTAAATTTTCTGCTTCCTCCAGATTCTTTACCATTCCTGTAAAAAGCAGCATAACCTGTGCTTTGCTTCTCAATTGAAGTTTAGGAGGAATCACAATGCAGAGCTCACAGAGGAACTGCCCAAGGAAGAACGATTAATTTTGAGAAAGGGAGGCAGGAGCACAGCAGAGCACTCCCCCATGGGTACCTTGTTTCTTGATGCTTGAGACCAGGGCTCCAAACACGGTCGAACCATTTCTTTGCAAATTTCCATGTCCTATACCATCCACGTATTACCAAAATCTTCTCCTTCATCTTCATCTGACAACGAGAACAGCAGGAGAGTTGAGGGCTTTGCTCCTGCTAACGCGGCCTGACCCAGCCACACTAGAGACTACTAAAGCTGCACAAAATGACTCTTCCCCAATCAAAGCAGAGCTGCATGAGGAAAAGGAGCATGAATTATAGACCTTCTGTGGGCTGCTATCAGGAAGTACAGTCAGACATTACACACTGGTTGTCATAATAAATAAAAGTGGCTAAATATTTTTTACAACTGTGTCAATTTGAAACAATTTTGCTGTTATCCAGCTTGTGCCATCTAACTTTAATTAAAAAGCAATCCAGGTAACTGCAAATGGGGGAGCAACTTTTTTTTGTAGTGTATATTCCCCAGTGAGCATAAAAGTAGCAGATGTTTTCACAATACTAGTTATTTCTTAATCTATAGCACTACTTCATTGCTGGGGGATGTTCAGACTCAATCTGCGCTTTTACCAGATGTCCGCAAGGAGTAGCTACTCCTTGATCCACTTGACTTCTTTAATGCCTCAGGATACATTCAGCATGCATTTGGTAAAAGGCATTTGTATTGGTTCTTCTGTTTTATGCAGATCATCATCCTGCTTATTGTCATAAACAATAGGATACTCTATAAGAGACGTGATTCTGGGTAACAGGACCAAGCAACTGGAAAAGATTCACCCTAGAATAGGTTTGCAGATTTAAACAGAGATATCAGTTAGGCTGTATGTATTTGCAAACATATTTCTTTAGGCAAAGATTAGAAAGGCAAGGAGAATCACAAAGTCAGTATTAACAGTGAATATGCACTTTAAAAGTACATTAAATTGTATCTTTGTCTGCTGCTCACGCATTTCTCCAGTGCCCTAGAACAAGCACAACAAGGCTGAAATGTGGATGAATTATTTTAGGACTCAAAGGAAGGGTTTCATGGCAGATTTCAGTGAAGTTCTCATCTGCACTTGCACCACACGTGAACCGAAGGGAAGGGGAGAGATGGACTGAAAGGACTGTACCTTTAACTTTGTATCTTGAGCCCTGAGCAAAAACATATCCTAAACAGATCACACAGATGTGACACTAAAGGCTTCTCCCCTGAACTCTGTTTATTTCAAATGCAAAAAAAATCTTGAGAGTCTCAGTATAAAAGCACACAAAGAAAAAAGTGCAAATGGATTGAATTCTCATAAGTTAACTAAACAATTGCTGGAGAAAGAGACAAGTCAAGGTGTTCTTCAATAATTTAAAAACAAACAAACAAACCCCAGGTTTTGAATAACTTTGGAAAAGTCTGGCCAGTTCACTGCTTTCCAAACTCAAAAATTCAATGCAACATCTGACGACAGCTGTGAAGCTCTACCAGAGCCCAAATCTAGCCCTGAGGTCAGGTCTTGTGTCCAAGCTAGCAACCCTTGGGTACTGTGCACAATGAGCTGGGGCACAGGCAGCAAAGCACTTTGAGTTCAAAGGTTGTAAAGCATGTATGGATTCATCAAAAGCTTCATTTCACTGAATGCCCTGGGAGACATTTGTTATTTGTTTCTTACCTCCCTTAGAGAAAGGAGAGGGTAAAACATCACCATAAAACCCAAAGGAAAGAATCAAAATAGCTGCTTATACGTGTGACTCATGCCTCAGCCTTTATTTTTATTTTCAAGACTGCTGAGGAGGCCAGGGTCTGAGGTGAGTATATTGAGAGGCCATCCCTTTGTGTAGCTGCGTGTTCGAATTGATGGGACAGTCCTGAAAATGACAGATGGATGCCTGTAGCTATTTGATACATTCACTGAATGAATAATAAATAAAATGGCAATGCAGTGGCATTTAAAGGGCCTCAGACTCTACCACTTCCCAGACAAACAGTCTACCCAACTTCAGATATTTCATGACAGAAAGCTTTAAAATTCTCAAGGCCTTGTTTTGCTGTTAGGAATGGGCAGAAATTGATTAATAAGAATTTCAGTATCTGTTGTTGTCTTGGTTCTTTTTTTTGCAGGGATATCCTCACCAGAGCTTCCATGGGCTTTACAAGCCTACCAGGAAACGGTACTGTTCTGGCTGTAATTAACCCAGAATACATGTAAACTTCTTTGACTTCTATGGTAGTGAAAAGCAGCAAAGACAAGCCACAGCAGCTTCACCAAAAGCCTATTCCACTGCAACCAGTGGAAGAATTTAAATTAGGTCCTTAATGCATATATGTATTATCAGAGCTGCTTTTCTTCCACATGGTGTAGGAGGATGGAGCACCAACCATAAATACAGGCATTAAATGGGCTCCTTTCTATTACTAGAGGGACAAAATTATATCAGCAAGCTGGGTCTATTTAATATACATCATACTGCCTGTAATAGAGCCTGGTAAATCCTAGCCAAATATGAGCTCATTGTTCTCCCCAACTTGCCATCCCCTTAATATCAGAGCAAATATCCTCCCAGAGAAGCTGCAGCTGCTACTCCTGAGATGGTTCATAAAAACTCATAGCACTCTCCAATTGTAAACGAAAATATGCCACTTAGTTTTGCTACAGATTTACTCCCCTCCCCTACTCAAGGTATTTTGCTATGATTACAAACAGCACTGTTTAATAGCAAAGTCACGGCACCTAACAAAATGCAGACGCGACTTACCAATTTCATTTAAAAAAACAAAACAACACCCATACCAACTCTTGATTTCTTCTGAAGATATTCAAATGAAATTTTACAAATTAGATCTTATTTAATCCGTGTTCCTTTCATCACTAAATTGCCGCTAGCCAGGCTTGAGTTAATAGCTGTGATACACCACGATGTCCATGGTATTCCAGTTAAATACAGATAGTTTTATAAGAATTGAGTGGTACCTTACAAACCAGGCTAATTCAGAGGCAGAATATTGCTATTTGCCTTTGCAGAAGTTGGTTACTGCCTAGTCCATACCTGCTCTTCATTCCATGACAAGACATGCCAGCAGCTCTTCCAATTTGGATTACTCTCCCTTCTCCATGTTTTGCACATCAGGAGAAAGATCCTCTGAAGTGTGCCCACTGCTCTGCCCAGGGAAAGCCCACGCTGAGCAGTGCCACAGAGGGCTGTAGGAGCCGTAGGTGACAGCCATCCACACAGACAGCAGGTTTCTGGACCTCAGGAATCATGAAGGAACCCTTTACCTCAGGGTCATTAAGGAATCACAGGACATACATCACAGGAATCTGGTATTCCTAAGTGCTGATTCACAGAAGCTAAGCCTGGTCTTATTCTCAGTAAAGTCAATTAAACAATTATTTCTGCTTTCCGAGGGAAGAGCGGGTACAGCCGTCTGCTCTAACTGCACTGTCACAGTGAATAGATGGCATATTTGCAATACAGGGAAATATGTCATGTTTCCTTTGCCAAAGCTGCTCCCAACAGGCATTTCCACCACCACCAAATAAAAATGTACTGGATACAGTATCTCTTCAAGACTTTAAAGATCTTATTTTCTGTAAGAAATAGCTCACTCGCTTATTTGAAAAGTAAAAGTTTATCGAGGCTATATAGCCCTGTACCTCTGACAAGCTTCCTCCCAAACACAAAACATGCACAGGTCCATCCGGTTTACGGTCCCTGGACAGACAGCTAGCCAGGCACCTGCAGCCAAAAACAGATCTGTGGGTAGCTACTGCTCAGTGCACACAACCACAAACCTCATCTTACCCTGCCTGCACCCCGTTTCCCCCACCAAAATCTTTGAGACATGCAGTCCTCAGCACGCATGGTAACACGTGTATCTGCAGCACGCGTGTTCCCAAGAAACTTCCATCCTGGATGCCAACAGATCTATAAGGCACAAGGCTAGGTATTAAAAACCTTGCTTGAAAGAGCCATCCTCTTCAATGTATAACTCCACATGACTCAGTTTTTCTACAGGGAGACACGGTTTGTCCATGGATTTCTTTCTTTAGGAGACATCGCACTGAAGTCACTTGCTTTTGGTGTAAGTGTATGTGCAAATTCACTCGTTCTTTCTTGACGAAGTCATCCTCTTTGCTACAGAGAATCCCAAAAGGTCAGAATAGCAGCGGTAGCTATGAAGGCAGCTAGTTGGAAGAAAACTAACATCCCAGGAAAATCTGTAGCATAGAACCGTCTCTATTCCTCCTTAGCCTTCCAGAAACTGTAATCCTAACAGCTTGGCTCAGCTCCTCCCCAAACCCTTCCATCAGTCTCCTTTCTGTAAAACAAATAAAACTGCCTGTTCTGGCAATATTTAACAAAATCTTTCCTAGACATTGCATCTTGAATGAGATCAAAGTGTACAAAAGTTTAGATAACAGAGGGAGTCCTGGCAGTGACTTAATGCCTTATTGGGCCCTCTGCCATGAGTTACTGTGGTCCTAAATAGGATCAAGGATTTCGGTCGCAGCTTCCAGCACCAGAAACCTGAACAAATGCCACTAAACACGAAAAAGGAAATCAACATCTCCACTAGAAATTCTTAGGAAAGATCCAGCACTGAAGGAGATCTCCATGTGCCTTTCTATCTTCTCTCCTGGGAAAATTTCCCTGTTGCTTCACTTTTAGGTTTACCCAATTCTTTATTTAACAGAAATAAAATAGATAACTTTTTAACTAATGAGTTGTCTTTTTTAAAATCCAGAGCAAGAGACCATATCAAGGTGACAAATACACAGAAATCCCAGGAAAGCACAGAGATACATACTTATCCCAGTTCTGGCGGCCGGCAGGCCAGGGCAGAGGTCTCTGCACAGTGGGGTCCTTGCAGCAGGCAGCATCCAGCAGCCCCAGTGCAGCACGTGCCGCGAGACAGAGTCAGCAGCTGTCCTAGCCCTGACACAGCTCCTGGGTGACAGCCAAGACCTGTCTGGTCATGGGACTGAGATCCCTGTGCCGGCTGCATTCAGAGAGCTTCGCTGGGCTCTGCCAAACCCTTCAAATTCACATTCAGAGCTGATATAAATACTTGCATATAAACATACAAAAAGCAGCCTATGCATAAGATGCATGTTTTGCACACAAATTCTATAGTCATGTTCTTATAGTTTGCTTCCTTGAACACAAAATCTGCCCTTACGGAATTAAAGCCCCCATAGCTGAAAATGCACAGCAGTATCTTGGGAAGCATTGCAAAAAGTTGTACTCACAGCTTTTTTTAAAGGTCGTTGTATATGATACCAAACCCTCTGCTTTGATAGAGCATTTGCTGCTTGTTTCACTGCTACAAAAATTAAACTTAAGAAGACCACACCAACTTTTAACTATTAGCAGATCATGAATAGCCACATAAGCACTCGGACCTGCCTGTAGAAGCCCTACCTGCACGATCAGCTGCAGCAAATCCCTGCCTGGGAACACAAATTGGTGACAAACAATCTCAGTGGAGGGCCCTTAAATCAAACCACTTTGCACCATGGTCTGAGACATATCCCAAAGCTGGTTCACCTTCAGGCCACAGCACAAAGCTCATCCATCTGCTCAGACTTCTGCTGACAGAAAGTGAGTGGACATATATATCTGTTTACAGCAGAATGTCAGTTAGGCTGTACTGAGTTAAAGGCACTGAACTAAGTGCAGTATTTTTTGTATTTAATCTAGTTGTTTTCAAAATTTAAGAAAAAGACAATCACCTTGAATATGAACCCTGGAGTCTACCAAATCTAAGCCTATTAACAGACAGTTTTCTGCCTACTATGAAATAAATAATACACTTCAAGTTCTCATTCTGATTGATTTCAGTGATGCATTTATTTGTATGGATTTAAATTTCTAAAAAGTTTTGCAAATCAGGTTTTTCACTCAAGTTGCATTGCTGAAGATTTTTGGTTCAACCATCAGACAGCAGAAGCAGAATTTTCACATGAAATCACAGAAATTATCTGAAATATAAGAGTTTCAATTTAAATATTAAAAAATCCTTTACATACAATAATTTGTATGTTTAAAGTCTCTACAATTTACTTTTTTTTTTTTAATTCAGAAGGGTTTAGAGCCTGGCATTTCAGGTGGTCCCAGGACTTCAATGGATTGTGCTGAATGGCGACTGCTGCTGTAGCCATGCTGTCCACAGAAAAGTAACGTTTGTTAAATTTGGCCTCCAGGTATTTAATCTTTATCCCTTGGAATGCACAGCCATCTTTACTTACTGCATTATCCACACCAGGAAGTTTTATTACTATACAAATAAGTTTCTCGGTACTGTTGCTAAAAGTTACCAAGTGCACTTCACAAATACATGGCTTCTTGTAGCTGTCAGGCAAAGCAGCCAGGATTGGCAGTTTTCACACTGTGACCTCTTGCCCAAACAGCCCTTTGGCCACAGAAGGGTTGAAAGTCAGAACTTCTACCTCAGTCTTCTAAAGCCTTCGGTAAAGGATTACAGTCTTCCAGCAACAAAGTAAATGTGCATTCAGGATTGCTGGGTTTAACACTCAGCTATAGTCAAAGATCTGCAGGTCATAGTGATCAAGATGGAAAATACTGCATTTCATTTCACCCTCCTCAAAAGGGGAGCGAGATTTCCCTACTTTACAGCCTTTCCACAACAAGCTCATTAGCTTTCTGACTTACTTTAATGAGAATTGTCAGGATTTTAGTCTCATCGTATCAAAATTCCATTGTGAAGAATTCAAATTCCTATTCAAACTGAGAAGCGAAAAATTTCTTATGGAACAAAAATGTTTTAATAATTACAAAAATACTCAATATTTAGGGGGTTTTTTAAACAAGCACAGTAGTATAATATAAAAATCTAAGCATTCATAATTTTCACATCAGAACTTTTTACTGAAATTGGCATAGCTCCATGAAATGCGTGACTAAATGGAGAAAGAGTTGGACAGAAAAATTTTCAACCACATCTGTGCACTAGAGTGAGGTAACTGAATGTCAGTTACATTCAGATGCTGCTTCAGCTGAAGCTGCTTTTAAGGAAATGTAGTTGGGTGGTTCATTTTGAAGCTATTCAATTGTAGAGTTGAAAAGAGATCAGTTTCAGATCAAAACCAACCTAAAATTAAAAACTGAAAATCTTGTCAGAAAATCTGCAACATTTAGCAGAATTTAAGCTTTTGATGGAGGAAAAAATGCTTACTTTTGCAGAAACAATATTTTTTGCAGAAGCAGCATTTTCTTTCAGGAGAATTTCTGAAAGGGTCCCAGCCAACTCTGCCTTCCTGACATGCAGCTGCAATAAGTATTAAAACTGTGACTCCCAGGGACTAGCAAAGGTACTGCATCTTCCTGCTCTCATTACAAAATCAAAATAAAGAATAAGAAAAGGTGCTTTTAAATTCATAGCCACTATAAAGGTCAGAGCAAGTATTATACTATTACAAGATTAGCTAATTATATTATTTATGGAAAGCATTTGTTCTGGGAACAGAGATTAGACATAACTACAATTGGATGTGTCTGTGACAAATCTAGAAATTAAACAAAGCTCCCCTAAAGTCAAAGCCAAGATCTTTTTTTTTTTTTTTTAATCATAAAACCACTCTGTGCATGCTGTCCAGGCAGAAAATCTCCTTTCCATTATGTATTGCCCTGTGAACTGCTACTGGTAATGCTAACAGCTCCCAGCATCACGCCTGTAGCTGAGCAACGAGTGAATACTGGGACTCCAGCCGGGTTGGTGTCCAGTGACAAATTCAGGGTCTATGTATACAGAGGAACTGCAACACGTAAAATTATTTCTTTTAAGCTAATTCAAGAGATGAAGCCTCCCCTAAGGATCGAGTTAGAAGGAACAGAGAGAAAAATATCATCCCAGTTTAGGATCAGTAAAGAATTTGTAGGTCTCGTGTGCTGGCACAGCCTCCTTTGTCCATCACCCCAGGAGAGGATCACATGCTTCTGTTTGAGCTGGTTGGTGGGACAATTTCAAGCTTCTGATTTCTAACTGAACAATTCTGATTGTTTACGTTAATGAAGTGAGGGAGTGTTCAATTACATAAGCAACATAACGCAAGATTCTGATTACCTGTGGTTTGGTCCCCAAAGCATTCAGGATGTTTGGCCGCGGATGCAGAAGTTTAAATAAAAATGTCATGGCTTCTGTCAGAAGAGTATCTTCTGCTAGATTTCCTCTCTTCACATAATTTAACTTCAAAGCATTTTAAAGGCCAAGCTTGTCAGAAGAGGTTCATTTTAAAGGTTATGGGGAGAGAGGTTGATTTTGCAACAAAAAAAATTACAGCTATAATTAGGCATTACACTAAGCCTGTTCTTGCTCGTGCTGACTGATAAAAAGTCATTAGTGATCGTTGGAGGACTTAGTACTCCAAAGGAAACTAAAGACAGATCAGCTCTCTGTGATGGGCGAAACATGTTGATATTAAGCAGCCCATAAAATTAGGGACTACTCAGAAAAGTCTTCCACAGAAGGTGAAGCATAAAAGTAACTTGATGTGCCTAAACCTACTTAGTCCCTGAGCATTACCTTCTCTTCCTTGCAGCCCGTGTAGTCGTTTACACTGGGCAGAAGGGCTATGCTGTGGCAACTGCTGGATCTATGTTTTATTCTCTTTTTCACAAGCAGTATAAAAAGTATAAAATAATGCAGGACCACATCCAGATTCAAATCTTTGGGAGAGGTCAGTTTTAAAAAAAAGGCCAAAAAATGTATTCTTAAGCTTTATCAGCAACTGAGGAAGGTAAAGAAGCTATTGTGACTCTGCTGCACAGTGCTCTCCACTCAGCCTGCAACGCTGCGCCAAAAGGGGAGCAGTCTCCAGCAATCAGGTTTCAGATGGCATCCTACAAGAGGAAGTCCAGAACAGATGCCACCTCCTTCCACATGCAGCAAGGGTGGTGCCACTCTAACCAATCTTTAGCTCTCTCCAGTAAAATCTGAGTTTAAAAATTACCCTAGCAAATCCTGTTCACCTTAAAAAATTCCTACATAGCCTATAAACATAGTTGCAATGTGTTCATCACTCTGCCATAAACTTTACCATGTCCTACTTCCTTTTTGCCACTCTGGCAAACGTTTCTCGGCTGGGAAGCAGATGAACTCTGGCCGTCCTGCAGGTGAGAGACCAAAGCAGTGCTAATCTAATCTTGGGTGTAAAGCCAGGCAGAAAGAATCCAAGATCCTAACGGCTATAGTTCTCCCTTAACTCTATTTCAGCAAACATAACCATAGAGCAGAAAATCTGGCAAATGGGGCCTGCTTGTAGTACACTGGTTTTGCATTTATGAGATCTGTGTCACCTACCACCTTCTCCCCTACAACACACACATTTTCTTCATTGTTTCCATTCTGAGCCAAAACAGTTGAAGTCTAATTGCGTTGCTTAGCAATCTAGGAATGAAATAAGGTATGCTTAAAGTCTTCCTTCTCTGCTAGATGTCCTGTAGCAGCCATTTCTAGACAAAAATTGACTTTTCCATTATCTTCTTATTATTTCCATAGCAGTTTCTTCCCTGTTCCCATAGCATTTGCTTTAGCTTCCCCCTCAACCCCAATATGCTTACATTAACCTTATCTTAGACGTAGGATCTACTCTCATCCCTCTCATATATCTAATACATTTCCCAGCCTTTTGATGGGAATTTTCCATCTCATTCTCAGATGAACTAAATTCATCACATTTTAAACAAAAAAAATCCTGACTGTTGCAAGACAATACCTGCAGAAGAAATAACATCTGAGTAAGTAAAATACTTCCTTTGTTGATTTTAGCCCATGTTTGCTTGACTTTGTGGTGAAAAACTGCCAAACAGAAAGAAAAATGAAAGGTGCTCGAGTCCCATTTTTTACGGTTCAGAAACGAAAAAGCTTTATTCCTGAGCAAAGTGCCTGACTGTTAATTTCAAAGGCACACAAAAATCAAAGATGAATAGCACTCTCTCTCCATTTGGGTGAAAGATATTCAAATAAGGTTCACAACAAAATTAGCAGAACACATAGGAATCCTTTAGACTAATCTTTCCCCTGCAGAATTACCTTCCTAAGACCTCTCTCTGAGGGCTGGGGGTCAATCTTTCAGGCCCATTTCTTGAGGAAAGCGATGTTGTGTGTCTGTCGAGATGCTGTCTCGATCTCTCGGAGGGAGGCAATGAGACTTTGTACAACTGCTGTTCTGAGGTTTGTTACCAAGCGTAGGTACAGAAACAAAGCAATACTTTAGCTGCAGGGAAATCGCATCATGCGTTAGTGTACTGCTTCTTGCTGCACCATCAGAAAACATACTGGAGAGTTTTGTTTGTGGATTCAGGCTGCAAGCCTGCGCAAGTTTCTGTTGTGGTGCTTATTAGATTTTTGGTGTCAATAATCATGTTAGTGCAAATGGTTAAGGGACAGTTTCTTCAAGAAAGATCACTGCTCAGGAGGGAATTATCCTTATCTAATTACAGTTCATGCTGCTTCTGGACGTTCCCCTTGCTCTGCTGTCTGTTTTAAAATGCACTGACTATGCTTTAGGCATTGGATCAAGTATTTGGAAATCAAGGTCCCATTTAAGAGCGCAACAGCCTTTAACCAGTCAAACATGAGCTGCAGGTGAGCCACAGAGACAGCGGGCAGGGAACACATCAGATGCTCTCAAGGACAGACCTTGCAGTTGGAAGTCACGTCACCAGCAAGCTCTGGAACACCAGTCCTGTATCCACCCTATTGGAACAGCGTTTACCCCTTCATTTCCTCCTGTGATACCTTTCCCTTTCTTGGCTCTTCGTTCTGCAATGAATCGCAACGTGCTGCGAAACACGGCCTGCACAGAGCCTGGTTCCAAACAGCATGATTCTGCAAGGAGACGGAGCCCGTTGAAGGCCTTGGGCCACGCAGTCTCCACAGCAAGGACTGGCTTTTGCTGCACGTGTGCGTAGATAGGACAGTGCCCAGTGGTGCGCTGCAGTCTTTACACAAAGCAGACATCAATGCAGTGTTTTGCAGGAAGTGCAATGAACACGTGCAACAGTCTGAGGATGCCCCAGAGTCTGCAGCAGCAGCACAGAGAACACCAGCAGCGGAGCCGGTAAAGAAGCACAGACAATCTGAAAAACACAGCATGCTACAGGACAATCCTTACGCACAGACTCCTGCGGCAGCTTTAATTGTAGTTGCTTTAAATTTGTAAAGAGCCTGGAGGCTTGAGGTTCCACTCATTAATGTTTTGGCAAAATCTCCCAGTCCTGGGCTACTTCCAAAACTCATATCTCGGGCAGAAGCAGGTTCTTAGCCTGTATTCACCTTGAGTCTAACTGAGAAAACAGTTATATAAGACTTATTTTTTCATATTGCAGGCATGACACATATTTAAAAATTTTTCCGCTTGAGATGTATTTTCATAAATGCGTCGATCATCCAAAGATTTTTGTCCAAGGAGTTTTCAGGAAATTACAACTAGCATCAAAGATCACACTATTCAACAGAAACTAATTTAATATTAAAGTCTCAGAAATTCCTCAATGAGTAGGGCTGCCTAGATTAAAATCAAAACCCAGATTAAAAAAAAAAAAAAACAAAAAAACATTTACTTATTTATTTCAGAAGACAGAATGTGGAGAGCTGCCTCCTTCTGAAACCACTGGTTATCTGAGCACAAGTCTGTGTAGGCTTTGAGATCCTACATCACACAAACTACAGCACCCTGAAGCACCAGGGCTCAACACACTTGTGCCACCTACTTAAAGAAACAGAACCTACGCACCAGGATCTCCTGCCTACTCCATCTACAATCCCACCAGCTACATTGCCTGACTCACAAGGGGCACATTTACAAGGCAGAGTCAGATCTCCACCTTTTTTCATGGACTTACTTTTAAAACCTCCCCTTTTTCTTATTCCTTGAGATGCCCTTTTCTCGCTACAACTCTTCTAGTCATCACTGTTGCAAATTTTACTTGTCAACTCTTGATTTTTCCCCTGTCCATGAAACAACTTCTAGATCTCCAAATCAACATTGCAATTGTATGGTCAATCTTTCTAAGCAGAAAAGATCGGTCGTCAGGGAAGATGGCTTCACAATCCATAACACATGCTCTGGAACCCATATAATTTCTGCATCTGCTTCACCAAACAAGGTAAGCTTCAACATAGAACATGGGGAAGGATATGATATAACAGCAAAGTGTTTCGATTAGGCTACAACAAGCTTGCTGCATGATCATTTTCTGTGAGGTCATTAGCATCCCTGTTCAGTAAGATGTGGCTGAGGGACAACACTGCCACCTATGTAATTGCAACTGCAAGCTCTGGGAACTCTAAGAGCAGCTAACAGTAGCCCCAAGATCTAATGCTGCATTTTGCCTTATTTTAGAAAGACTCTTTTTTGTAGCTACACTGGAGCATCACCATAATATAAATGTAGGGGTGAATGCGGTGTCACAGCAAACTTGGGCTTCTGCTACCTGGAATTTACCTTTCATTTCGGTTTCTTCTTTTTGCCCAAAGTTTTGTAGGTGTTTTTAATTTGCTTGTTTGGCGGGTTTTTCTAAGGTCGAGACCATTTGAATGTGAAAGGGAAACTTGGCACAGAACTTCATCTTGCTGCGGGAAAAAAAATGAAGATTCAGTTGCCTTCCCTATATGTGAAAAGGGAACAACTGCTGAAACATCGCTAACATTGCTAGATTCAGAATAAAATGTTAAGTGTCCCTATGGTAATTCAAAGGAATAAAAGGATAAAATGAGCAGTTTGCAAGCTAATTCTCCATATATAACAGAGTATTTGTCCAGATTTAGACAATGATCTTCAGGGAGGTTAAGGAGAGATGGGTTCCCAAATCCCAGTGAAAGGCAATGAAAATTCACCTTTTAAGGGAATTCAGATTCAATTTTTTATTTCTGCATTTCATCCTTTCAGTACCTAACATTCATAAAATTAGTGAAGATATCTAAAATGTTGTTTTAGTTAAACAGTTAGAATTTCAATGGCATAGTCAAAAGAATTATATTATCACAAATACTATCCTGGTAAAAAGGAAATACGAAAATAACAATACAATCTGGATGTAAAATGAAGGGAAAATAAAATATCTACTAACATGTAAATAATTCTAAAACATTAGTGGTAGATACTGGAAGTAATGAACTATGGACGGCCAACAGGTTAAATAGCTATTCAAGCTCTGTTGCACTGTGAGAAGAAAAGAGATTTCTAGATGAGAGGAGAAATCCATTATTTGGAGTAGATTTTTTTTTGGTCAATGTAGAAAAATTGAGCAGATTTTTCTGCTTTGTATTTGACGGACAACATTGTGAATGAACGAAAAAAAGGAGATTTCTTAAAGACACAAAGAAGCCTGCCCAACCCACCTCTGTTTCCACATTAACAGGCCCGGGCATCGAGCAGAGAGCTGAAGTTCTCTCTGAACTTTTACCACATATCTCAGAAAGGAGGAAAATTTTAAAGAGAGGTAGGACCACCACCTTTATTTGTGTATTTAAAAGCATAAAGGTAATGCAGAAAGGGCAGTAGTGACTACATATCTTACAGATTAACAGACAGTATAAACCTGATATTTGCTGCCAGTTAGCTGCTGTAAGTAAAACGCCTTCCAATACAGCGCTTTTCCGTGTAATGCATTCAGAGACAAGTCGTGGTGTTCAATGAAAAACAGAGGTATAGGGAAAAGCTTAGGGACTATCACAGGTAATTTCCTCAAGATGATTTCCCAATAGTCTGCAGTGGCAGAAAGGACTAATACCATCCATGAATGTTTAAAAAGAAGACAAAGAATAAAGTCACTATCACCTCTAAGCCAAACATCGGTGAAACTGTTATTAGGCTGTTTCTTCCAGTTTAATTCAAGGAAGATGTGAAAAAGCAATGAGCAGTTTAAAGGAGAGCCACAGATATGAGTCACTAGCTAGGAAAGATGCTGCGCAATGTAGGGTTTCAGACATTAAATATATTTAGCTCTTAAGAAAAACTTCAGCTGTAGCTAATCACTGTACATGCAGGTGAAATAGATAGCTGTGGTGGCAGATTTGCAAGTTTGTTGACAAAAGAAAAACAAGACCCAACAGATGGGAGTTGAAGTCATGCAAATTCAATCTGGAATAAGAAATACTTTGCCATCACAGAGGCTAATTAAACAATGGAACGTTTTTTTCATTGAAGGCGATAGACTTCTCCCTATGTAAGCCTTTAAAATGAGTTTAAACACCTTCTAAAAATGTTCTTTAAACCACCCATGATTTGAAGTGCTGCACAAGATTCATCCTCAATAGCCTGGAGGAATTATACTGTCCCTGCACTGACTTCGATTTCTGCATATTTCTTGCAGCTTTGCTTGAGGATATCTTATCTATTTAAATATTATCTCATAAGGCTAATGCAGACTCCTCTAAGGTTCAGGAATGATTTCTGTTCTTCCCCCTTGTGGTCCTACAAGACATATTGGTCAGATCCTTTTTTTTTTTTCTTTCCAAGTTCTGAAATTTCAAAACTTGTCTACAGCTAAAGAAGACACTGCACATGAGGTTAATCTGCATGCTAACGTGATGCTGGGAAGCACCAATGTTTCTATTTCAAGATTTAAAATGCCCAGCAAAACTAAGGTCTGATATTTAGCCTCAGCAGGTAAAACTTTTACCTCATTAATTTACCTCAGCAACTACTTCAGCTTTCTTTGCCTACTCTGCAGCTTTAGCTCCTAGAATTATTTAGGCAAATTTCCCCTAATCAGGTCCTTACTAGTTAGTAGAGTTCATGTTCTAGGGACAACTCTCTCTCTAGTTTCTTTTCAGCACACAAGCTGAAAAACCAAATGCTCAAATTAACCCAAGTCTTCAAGGTCAGTCCAAGCATGCTTTGGTGAAATGTAAAGGAAAAACATCGCATTAAAAAAAAAGAAAAAAGGGGGAAAAATGATGCATAGGTCCTTTCTGCTCTGAAACTGCAAAATAAGGATGACCATACACAGCACTGAAGGTTTATACAAATATATATAATTGCATCTTTACCAGTAATAGGAAAAAAACTGAATATTTTGACCCAACACCTCTATGAGCCTTCCTGTAAGTGCCGTGAGCGTGAGCATCCCATCAACGCCGCCACTGAAATACTCTAATTATGCACTTTGAGCACTTTACTATGTTTTGACAAAATTTAAGTTGATGGCACCAAGGACATTTCTACCACTCAAAATAGTTACTACAATAGTCTTGTGTAACACAATCCACTGAGAAGTCAGTCCCATAAACTGACTTCTCAAACAAGCTTAGAATGATCCTTTACCCTCTCCATTCACCAGATGAAAAAAGAAAGCAAAGGCACAGTGCAGTGTGTCACTGAGACATGTGCAGCACGTGATAATCTGGGCCAAACCCCACTTTTGTTTGCATAACTAAATAAGTGCAATAGTCCTTACCCCAAAGCTTGGATGACTCCTCTAAAGCCACTGCAGTCTGGAAGGTTAACAATTGGAGATGCATTTTCTTAACTCAAGCAGAAAAAAAGGTGGGAAACAAGGAATGTCAGAGACATTTTATATACTTTATACATATTCAGTGAATCCTATTTGAAAAAAAAATAAAAAAACCCCAACACTTCAACTGCTACTCTGTCTGCTCAAATATTCTGTGCCTGGAGAAAGTCAATACCTTCCTGCTTATCTCATTCTTTTTTATAACAGCTTATTACATTATTAGTCCCACTGTCCTATTGGATTTCCAGGCAAAATGTGCTAAAAGCCCATGTAAGTAACGTATGTTTTATTAATGAACTGTGACCTACCATCATGGAACAGAACTTTGAATTTCTCCATTTTTGCCACACCGATACCATACTACCCTTGGATTCTGGATAGTAGGTTTATTTCCAGATTTTCTGAGCCCAGTCACCTTTCCTGCTTATGAATAATACATATCCTAAACTACCTGCAGTCACCATGAGAAATAGGGATTTTCCCCAACCACCACTTCTTTCGCAGTGAACTACAAATGAAAATCATGACAGGTAAGGAAAGGGGGAAAGCGAAACAAGTATAAGCAAGTCAGAAGCATCGACATCTCTAATTAATATGAATGAAGGAATACTGTCCCCAAAACTGATTTGTAGGACCTAAGCTGAATATCAACAAAAGTCTTTTCTTTCAAGCTACCTTGAGGTCAGATGATATTACAGCAGTTCTAATTTGAGTTCAAGGCTCAACAAAATTCGCAATTCAAACACACCTATATTATGTACAATGACAACATACAGTACCCATCCGTCAACATCATCCACGCTTCTCATCTCTGAAGATTGTGCTTGGTGGGTATTTCCAATATGAAAATAACCCAAGGGCTGGAAATCCGATCATATGCCATGGAGGAGGAATCTTAACTCAAAGTTTTCGTAGCAAAGGGGAAGTAAATAAAGTTTTCTAGTACGAATATCAATATCAAGCTGCAGCAAACTAAAGGGAAAATCCCATGACTGATGCTTTGATGGTTCTGAAATACTTGTCTAGGTAATCCAGTCATGAAAATGAATAAACTACAGAAGAACTTATTTACAAGGACATAATATTATGAGTTCAGCCTTGTGTCTGCTGTGAAGTTGTGATACAGTTAAAAACTGCAACTATATCCCAGCTGGATAATCTGTTTCTTCATAATACGCTCTGTTAGCAGCAGCTTCCTTTTAAAAGTGACTTTTCTTCTTTCCCACTGCTGAAATATGAAATATTCAGGATTCTATCTGTTTAGTGACCTACCCCACAAATGTGTTGCTAAGCTTAATTAGTTAATGTCTATTCAGTGCTGTATAAACTCTAAGTAGTAGTTTTAAGACTGTTGTGAAAGATGTAATTTGCTGGCTAATACCGAATTTCTGCAAGAGTTGTTACATATTCAAAAGACATTCTGCTCTCTACTCCCAGATCTGTGGTTGTCACAGTGATTAAAACTCCATGTTTCCTAAACAATTAACTAACATAGTCTATTAAATCTCATTTTATTACTTTGAATGGATTGAGATGGTACAATAATCCAACTCGGAAGCCAGACAAAATTTACATAACTCTTTCAGAAAATGGATGAGACATAAAATGAACAACATGGTAGACAAAACCAAATCCTAGCATGTTCTCGGTCTGTTTTGAATTTGATTTTCTCTGCTGTACTATAAACAAGTTTTAGCAGTAATAGATTCAGATTATGTTGAAACCAAAGCGAGAGAAAGCTCTCTAGGCTACCAAAACAATTCACTTTAAACAGAATGAACACATCACTCAGTATGTTTTGACAAATTTAAATGTGCTATCAGCTCAAACGTTTGTTTTCTTTGACTAGTACTGCTGGAGACAGTTCTGCATGTTGTGTGTCCTATGCTGCAACTTAAATTCAATTTTGTGATTTGGTAACTTTTTCTGTTAGTGTTTCAAATAGAATATATGACCTGCAATTCATTTATATTTCCTACGTAATTAGTAGCTGGCAAGTAAAACAAATTAGGTGCTTGATAAACACACACAATTATATTTTCAAAGCAGTTGTATTTATGCTTGGAAGGAAGGACAGTATTATGAATATGTAACCAAGGATGTAAAATTGGAAAGAAAACAAAATAGAGCATAGTTAATTTGGTAGTAGCAACAAATTAGCACTGTGCCAAGCCCCCTGCACATGCACTGTCCTGATAAACTTGTTATTGGCAAAGGTTCATTCTAAGAGGAGCTTGGTAATCCTTCTTCTATGTTTGCTCTTCTTTATTACTCCTTTGAGAAAATATTGTTTATAAAATAAAGATCTGCACCAGCAGAGATAACAGCATCCCCATTTCCTGTCTAACCTGTTTACCAGCTAACAAGCTGGGAATGTATAGCCCTTTCTTTCTATTTCCTTTATATATTTGGCTACAGGTGTGTGTTGCACACCAGTGATTACCAAGCATTCGTGAGCAGCTGTGCCTCCAAATGAAACATGAAACTGAACTGAAAGTTTGTTTGAAATGGAAGTAAAACCTGGCAGATGGCAGCATCCAGAAATAGCATAACTGAAACTCAAATTTTTGTGCTGTTACTGCTCCAGAGCACTAGAGAAGGGAGAACAAGGGGGAGAATGACCGAGCAACAATCTCCAGGAGTAAAAGCAGAAAAATAAAAAGTAAAGACAGTTTTAAGTGGAAGGAAAACCCCAGAGGGGATGAGAAGAAAACAAGAAAATTAGCTTCAGATGTCAACACCTAAAAAAAGAACAGAAACTTAAAGAAGGATCTATTAGCAAAAGGAAAATGATTACGAGTATCTGTGGGCTTGGTTTATTCCTAGAGTGAAAGGAAAACTGATGGAAGTATGTGAAAAAAAGGAATCCTTTAAGAAAATGAAGATGAAAACTGACCAGCTGTCAGGATCAAACAAAGAATTAGAATCTTAATGTGCTTTTGATATACCATGGAAAGTCGTTATGCTGAAACTTATGTAATTCTAAGCTTTCAAAGAGATATTGGGTTAAAGGCATATGAAAAAGGAACATTCAGTAGATTTATTTTAGATATTTTGCAAGAGAAAACTGTAACCTTGGGGTTTTTTTAGCAAGCTAAAATTATCACTAATAAGAGAAGGAGAAGAGGGGGAATCCCAAACACAACGTATAACATTGTTGGGTGACTATGAATCACAGACCACTACAAACACATCTCCAGAAGTGCATTTCCTTCCATGAGCCGGCTGCACACACACAGGGTGAGCTCCAGGATGGAGGCTGCGCGTTCGGCTGCCACAAGCTCGGTGTTCGCAACAGATACAGAGCAGACACTCATGGCCAGAAGCTCCACAGAGATCTTCATGTGGTTTTCACCAAGGTGGACCTTCTGATGTTGCAGGGCCACTAGCAGAACACGTGTTTCTCTTACACAAGGGAAAAGTAAAGTGATTCAGCCTTTGGCTGTTCCCCATTGAAGTGACACTACACCCTCCTTCAAGTGATGGGAGTACCTCTGAACTGTAAGAGTAATTCATCTTTATTGGGGATATGGGCTATGCCTTTCATGCATAGTTCCATTCTGCAAAGCCTTAATAATTCTCACTAAGAAGGGCTGAAAATGTTTAAGTCACTTTTCAAAATGGGACTTTGCCCAGGAAAGTCAAAAAAAATAAACCTCACATAACCGATTCCAGTTTGATTGACTGACATTAAAAGAATCCTATTGCTACTTTCTAAGTAAGGAAGCCAGAGGAAATGAGTTACTCTCCATTCACTGTGCAACACAAGGTGTAAAAGTATAATGTGACAGAGTAATTAGAAATTGAAAATTAAGATCGCATCTGGATATAGAAATAACCTAAAACTTGAACGTTCCACTTCAGAAACCTCTTTTTCATTTAATGTTGTCTTTCAGCTACAGCTGACGTCTGACGATTCAGTAGTCTGAAATCAGGAAAATCGTGGGGCAGATTATTTTGATGACTTTAAGAGAACTCTAATCACTCTGCTGTACTCTGCATCTCGTTGTTTAGGGAAAGCTGACAACCTTGCCTCCCTGACAGAAATTGGTACAGATGATTCAGATGAGTTGCTCGTGACAACCACTTTGCAAAAATCTTTCAATATGAGTCACTTTATGATGATTCATTTACTTTTTCATAATTTTAAAACAGACTTCCCTGTGTGAAAAGGTTTAAAGACCTCATTGAAGAGAAAATTTGCAGTTGCAAAGTTCTGTTTTTTCTTAGAGATAGAATTGCTGCTTTGCGAAAACAAAGCTCTTTAAAGCAATGTTCATCTCTTTCTAGCCTTGTAAACCAAGCCAAATTCGAGTGCAACGTTGAAAACTGTGACCTCAGGTATTCTGCAGCATAGGTGGGTACTAGGCGACGCTGCAAAGCTCTGCAATGTTATCCAAAATCCCAAGCTTTCCCCAAACTACAGTCATTATAGTGTATTCACCCATCAAATGAATGTCTGGTTGCAATAAAGTCAAAAACTTGTGAAAAGTTTCTTACTTTCATCAAACAGATTTTCTGTAAAACTTAATTTCACATATCTTAAAGAGCAACTGAGGTTTTCCTGTACAATGAATATGTGTTTTGCTAAGGAGCTGTAGGGTAACCACTTAAAAAAACTGCGAGATCTTGAGATCTCTTGATTAGGGATTTCTGTATTAGACTTGAGGTCTAAGATTTTTTTTAAATGTCCCCACAAGACCAGAATTGTGACCAATCCTTAACAGAGAGCCTCACTGGCAGTGACACACATGTACACTTACAAAAAAAATATATTTAGCCAGTCCCAATGACCATGTGGAAGTCAGAAAATTTATAACCCATGGAATAGCCCTAAAACTTGGAAACTTCAGTTGACTTTCAACTCCCTGACAGCCAACGCCTGTGATGCGATACTCACACGAATAGTCACACACAGGTCAGCAGAATTCTGCACAGACCAAAACAAAAGAAAATTGTCTTTATTGCCGCTGTACCAATGGACTTCTGAGTCAATAGCATGGATTAACAGGCCTCTGCTAAATACAGAGAAGCTAAACAGAGAAGCCAATAGACAGGTTGAAGGAAGAAATTAAATTACTCCTTACAGTCAATTAACAATAGGACTGCAACAGGAATATCTAAACCAAGGGAATATAAAGTCAAATTTGAAACTACGTCCTCATCAAATGCTACTTTCCCAAAGGACCCATGATTGCAAAAGAGCAGAAGATTTTACAAATTGAGTAAGCTTTGCTCTGCAGTTGTTAACTCTCCAGAGGGAACTGAGGATGCTTTCTTAGGAACTCAAATTGTGCACATCTCGTTTGTGGGTTAGAACTGTGATGCCTGGGTAAAAGTGTTTGGGACTTCTGAAAACGCCAAAAAAACTTCAGTTATGCAAACATCACTCAAAAATTAGTTGTTCTCTTACATGTTGTTTTAGTAAAAAAAAATAAATACTCCGATGTTGTGCAAATTACAGATCCGTACAACTCATCATTCCAAATGAATGACTGCACATAAAGGGCAAAATCTCTGTCTTCCATTATACATAAATCAGTGTTTTGTATTTATCCAGTAAAGTAAGACTGAATAATGCATTATTATAATGAATTTGTTGGGAAGATGAGAAGCTCTGGAGTAAACTCTCTCCCCTGTTATATTTGTGTCATTCCAGTGGGTTTATGGTATTTTCAGTTGTGTCCTCATTTTCTCAGAAATTTGGATTTCAACTCTTTTATGATATGCACAGTTTTCTGCACATTCCCACAGGGGGTAAACTCTGAGATAAGTAGAACTGTCCCTACTAAGAACAAAGTTGCACTTCCACATTGCACCTATTTAGGAAAGAAACATACAGAAAACCTGGTACTTATGAGTGATGTGAAAGAAGAATATGGTTCTGGAGACCTTTCTGGCAAAACTGTTCAGCTATTTCATAATAGCTATTAACGGTAAATACAGTTCGTTCTTATTTCAAAAATATTCTCAACCAGAGCTTGCTTTCTGCCTCCAACAGCTTGTTTCCCCTCAAGCCTGTTGATACAAAGTGCTATCTGTGAATGTTATTTTTCTTGGTATCTGCAATACCCATGCTAACGGCCTGAAGCAAAATGAAGAAAGATGATGAAGGTGTATCAAACATTCTCCTTGATGGTCAGAAAAAAACAAGCAATGGAAGAATACAGCACTGCCTAATAAATAGGATAAGGTAGACAGCCAGGAATACAATGTGACACGTAGGTAACTTGATCTCGTCCATGGATCTATGCTTCTGTGATATGCCAGCATTAACCAAAAGGAAAATTATTTAACTCTATGTTCATTTCTGATTTCACCTACACTAAAAATACAGGCATTCTTGTTGCCCACGCAATGCCTTCCAATATTTAACAAATTCATCCACAATAAAATTCCTGTCAAAACCAAATGTTTCTCTCCTAAGATTTTTCTGCCTCTTCTTTTCCCAGTCCCTAACCCATTCCCCCCAGATGCAACCTCCAGCCCTAGGCTGCAGAGTAACCATAAATTTACGTGTTGCTCAAGAGTAGTAGTGCTCTTATAACTCAACCTTAATGACCCTTTGCAAACGCTTCTTTGCTTCATGCATCTAAGTGATACCTAAAAAAAGCACCATAGATAAGTTAGACACATTAGAGCTTTCTGTTTGCTTGGTCCATACTTTATTGCCCAGGTACTAAAAGTTCTAGGCAGAGCCTACAAATTGCAGGGGGGATTAACTCAGTCTGCATTGACTGCTAATCTGTCATATGACATATGTTAATACATATGTCTATTTCCACCCCATATAAGAATTCTAAAAGACAATTTCAAAATACCATACTTTATTACTATATTCCTCAGTTCATAGAATCATAGAACCATGAGTTTGGAAGAGACCTCTGAGATCACCGAGTCCAACCGTGCCTGTCTCCCTACTAAACCACATCCCTAAGAAACTCATCTACCCGTTTTTTAAACACCTCCAGGGATGGTGACTCCACCACCTCCCTGGGCAGCTGTGCCAATCCCTGACCACTCTTTTGGTGAAGAAATTCTTCCTAATGTCCAGTCTAAAACTCCCCTGACACAACTTGCAGCCATTTCCTCTTGTCCTATCACTTGTCGCTTGTGAGAAGAGACCAGGTTCCTTATAATTTTACTCTTAGAGCATCTTCAGAGTAATATTCAGGTTACTGAACCACCAGCCTGTAGGACTGTAGCAGTCAAATACACACTTGTTGAGATTTTTATCAAGAGCCAAGGCTCACATATTGTAGGTTATACACTGAAATCACAGCATACAACTGAAATGCTCTTCTAGTAGTGTGCAACTGCAATCCCACGTATAAGTTGTGACAAGGCATGGCACCCCTAAACTTCCAAATTTAAAAGAATTTTTAAATTCCTCTTCTGAGTATTGATACATCAGTATCTGTTACAGCAACTGCTGACCTGCTGCACTATCCCCATTACTCACAGCTACTCCATACTTGATGGGAGTATTCTTATCTGCTGCTAACACACCACAGTATTCCACCTCAAGACAATCAACCCCCTGTCTGAATCATATTTGCAGGGTTGAAATTTGTCAGGGATGCAAAATAGTTTATTAAAGGCTCCACAGGCTAGATGCTAACAGGCCTAATTCCCTTTTTTGTTGAGTTCCCCCAGGGAGGAATGAAAGAGTCAATTTAGCTGACTAGCCTTTGTTTTCAGAAGCTGGTGATATCAAAAAGGGCTGTAGATAGTGGATATAATCCTACAATATGAGATTTTTTTGATGTTCAGCTATAAGAGAAGTGGATGCCTGTTATTAGTGTACATAATCGTTGCCCCTTGAATTGAACTATAAAATTAGTACAGAAATATGAACTCACTAAGTTAAAAGTTAAGTAGCACAAGCATGGAGCTTGATATTAATGTTGCTTTCATTAAACATCAAGAGGAAGAAAAAACCATATAGATGCCCTTTGATTCTCTTGAACTACTATTATTCTCTCAGGGTCTTGCAGTAGAGTTTTAGTAACATAGATCATCTGCTACACACTTGATTTGCTATCCTTGTATTATACACTTTAATGTATTTCAATTAATATGATAAGCAGCTGGTTTACTTCAGAGTAGCTTTATAAATAGCAATACGGTCTGATAGATCTGAAGAAGATCTGGTAGAAACTATCTCAAACTGTGTGAATTATCATGCAATATACAGGGAAGCTCACACCATTTATGCAAAACTTACATTTTATTACATCACTTTCATAGTTTAATATGTTCACTCACCTAATTCATTAAAAAACGTCTTATAAAACATCTTCAAATCAGTGCTCTAGAGAATTCGAAAAACTCATGGAGAGACAAAATTAAAATCTGCCTGGACAACAAACTTTGAAAATATTCAGTATTGGGAAAGGAAGTAGATTCATGGGTGAAAGATCATTTCTCATGAAAAATGCCCTGTATGAAGAATGAACCTTTTTCTGAACATCATTCATTATTCTCTAAATTTGGAATTGGCAGCACTAGTAGCCTAACTAGATTCACATCAAACCTGAATTCATTGAGACTTCTTCACAGAAAACTAGTAAGAAGCCAGTGGGCTGCTGATCAGGATCAGATTTTGTGTATTAAATTATGAGACACAATACCCTACATGAACATACAATACAACTGAGATGGTGGATCTGCCTGACCACCTGGTCAGTACAGCGCAAAGGAAGCCTCTGCAAAACATAAACTGACTCATCTGGGCATCTTAAAGGTACAGCTCCCCAGAGCGTGAAGCTGTCCCTGAAGACTAGTCTGGCAGAGTCAAAGATGTTTTTATTCCATTGGTACTGTCAAGGATTTGCAAGTTTGTTTTTAACGTAATCCTTGAAACTCAGAAAATAAAGTGAACAAATCTAAAAAATTATCAATTATAAAATATCACACAACACCTATACATAAATCTAAACACAATCAAAACAGAATATCTAAAATATCATATGTAAGCAGTAACACGGTAACAGGTTACAACATTACGTGTGAAAGTTCCAGTGCCCCAGCTCTTGGAAGTGGGCAGGAGGACTAGATGGTAAAAGGCAAATAGATGCTGTTGGAAGAGGAATGGAGAAGGAAGGATCTTCCTCTAATACACCAGTTTAATGAACTTAATAAACTAAAGTTATTGTGCTAGCAGACTACACTATGACAGGGGAGTAGCACTAACCATAAAACAACGAGTTATGAGGCAAGCCTAGGTGAGAAGAATGATTGCAAACTGTGTCTTCAAGTGCTCTTGAGGTGCTTGATTATTAAATTCATTCCAAATATCTTTACTACAACAACTTTAGAAAATTTAACACAGTAAATAAAAATACTGCAACTTTAACATGGATTGTACTAAATCTCAAATGCTATGGGTGAGTTTAAATGCACAAATGTTTAATTAGATCTACATTACTTCCATCTTTTAAGGTAGCATCTGCTGTTCTCACTGGCAGAATTTAACAGAGAACAATATTTTTGTCTGCTTCAGGGAACTCAGCAAAACCCATTTCCTTATTTTTACAGTAGTATTTTATGGTGTAGCAACATTACTCTGTATGCGAGTGTAAACACTGGGCATGTATATACCTTACCATGGATTTCCTTCTCATTTATTTAGTCCTTTATTAGTAATTAGCTCCCTTGATTATGAAGCACTAGTATTAAAGGAAGATAGGAGACATAAATATTATTTAGTTTTACACTATAAGATAATGGAAACATCGGACAGAGATTTCCTTTTGTTTAATCTGTTTACTAATCCTGTGAATGACCAAGAGCTGAAAGCCCTTGCTTATTTCTACCATGTGCAAGATGTCATCGTGAAGTGCTGCAGTTAACATATTTCATAATACTTTATCTCATGGGATGAGGTAGTTTCCTAAGATTAAAAAGGGAGGGGTGATTGCTTTAATTAACCTGCTGCTACTAAAATTCTAAGGATATTAATTCCACATCTCTAAATGGGTGTAAAGATAATAATTTTTCTTGATAGCAGAATAATTCTTTCTGATTTCCATTTTTAATGTGCATTCTTTGCCTGTACAAGGACAGCTGCAATCCTCCAATATAAGCAGACAACTTCTCACAATAACTCAGAGTCGTAGAAGTAAAACTGATGTAGCCAGACTGTTGCTTTCCTTCACAAATTTCAGACCTTTAAAAGATCTTTTCTTTTCAGAAATCTTTAAAGATATTTTCCATAGACTGCAAGAGCTCTCACTCCACAGGTGTAAGAAATAAGGAAAGGAAGGCAAGAGACCAGCGTGGATGAGTTGAGACCTACTGGTCAAACTACCGGGCAAGAAGTAAATGCACAGGCAACGGAAGCAGAACAGGTGTCCTGGGATGCTACCTAGTTGTGCAGGGATAGTGACAGAAAGGCCAAGGCACAGCTGAAGCTGAACTTGGCAAGGGATGCAAAGAGTAGTAAGATCTTCTATAGGTGTGCCAGCTAGAAAAGGAAGCTCAAAGAAAGCTAACTCTCCCTGATGAGCACAACTGGTAGCAACAGACAAGGAGAAGGCTGAGGTAACTCAATAAATTTTTTGCCTCAGTTTTCACTGACACCCTCTCTTCCCACACCTCGAGTGGATAGACCACAAGGCAGTGACTGGAGCAGCAAATTCCATCTCACTGTAAGAGAAGATAAGCTCTGTGACCACTTGAGGAACCTGAATACACATAAGGTGCTGGAGCTCGTCCAGAGAAGGGCAACGAGGCTGGAGAACAAGCCCTGTGAGAAGAGACTGAGGGAGCTGGGGTTGTTTAGCTTAGAGAAGAGGAGGCTGAGGGGAGACCTCATCACTGTCTACAACTGCCTGAAAGGAGGTTGTGATGGGGTGGGTGCTGGGCTCTTCTCACAAGTGACAGCAACAGGACAAGAGGAAATGGCCGCAAATTGTGCCAGAGGAGGTTTAGACTGGACATTAGGAAGAATTTCTTCACTGAAAGAGTGGTCAGGGATTGGCACAGCTGCCCAGGGAGGTGGTGGAGTCACCATCCCTGGAGGTGTTTAAAAAACGGGTAGGTGAGTTTCTTAGGGACAGGGTTTAGTAGGGAAACAGGCACGGTTGGACTCGATCTGAGAGGTCTCTTCCAACCTAGTGATTCTATGATTCTATGATTGTAAGACCTGACAAGACACATCTCGGAGTCCTGAGGGAACTGGCTGATGTAGCCACTCTCCATGATCTCTGGAGGTGAGGTCCCGTGTTACTGGAGAAAAGGGAACCATTGCACTCATTTTTAAAAAGGGTACAAAGGAGGACCCTGAGAACTATGGACCTGTCAGCCTCTGTGCCCGGGAAGATCATAGAACAGATCCTCCTAGAAGCTGAGGTACATGGAGGACAGGGAGGCGATTTGAGACAGCCAACATGGCCTCCCCAAGGGCAAGTCCTGCCTGACCAAACTTGTGGCCTTCTATTGTGAAGTGACTGCCTCAGTGGATAAAGCAACAGCTGCATCAGTGGATAAAGCAACAGCTACAGATGTCATCTATCTGGACTTTCGTAAGGCTTTTGACACAGTACCCCACAATACCCTTTTCTCTAAATTAAGCTGAGTCCAGAATGAGTTGGTATGCTTGCACCTGGAAGCCTGCAAAACACCGGGCAATATTACAAAATTGTAACCAATGCAATTAATCTTTAATATATTAGACCACTAATTTGACTGAAAACTGCATCGTAGAAGGGAATTTAAAGGCTACATACCTCACTGTTTAGCTTTTTACAAGAAGACCTTTAAGCCACTATTCATAACTAAATCTATATATTGTAACACTATACACTATAAGTTACTTAACAGCTATATAATGTAAGTAAATTCTAATTTCACCCGTTTTCTAGTGGCAGTTACTAGTGATGAATCCCAACGTGATATAGTCTATCAGAGCAAGACAGAAAGATCTGACCTGTCAGAACTAAGGGATGGTATCAATCAATTCAGTTAAAATGGGCAGCTCCAAATGATATGTAAAAACAGGAGGCACTTCCTCCTGAAGTAGAAGGACCATGCAGGGATAGAGATGTAAATCAAATAGTCAGTTCTTGACTTTC
The DNA here is from genome assembly GCA_033558235.1 of Neomorphus geoffroyi. Taxonomy (NCBI): domain Eukaryota; kingdom Metazoa; phylum Chordata; class Aves; order Cuculiformes; family Neomorphidae; genus Neomorphus; species Neomorphus geoffroyi. The sequence goes on along the minus strand of JAUMJM010000045.1, from coordinate 5,246,663 downwards.
TAACCTATTGTTTTCCTGTCACTCTTTGCCTTCCTTCTTGAAGTCTATTGTAATGATGTATTTTTAGCCTAGTTCTTCAAGAAATGAGGCATATGTGGTTGTGTTGCCCGGCCATCTGTCAGTTTGCTATTTTCCCTCAAGCACATTTTGAACCTGTCGAAAAATTTCAGCCAATTTGACAGAAGGCTAAAGGTCTCAGACTTACATATTTCTGCATATTACATCAAAAGCTACAGCTAAAAGAAGAGAAAGACCCAGCATACTGCTGCATTCATGGGACCAGCCGGGCGGCCGGCATATCGCATGACACACCACTGCCAATCCACCCAGACAAACAAGGAGTATGACAGGGAGGCTGCAGACCTTAGAAAGGAGGTGGACGGGAGCTCAACCTACATGCAAGTCCATTGGAAGCTGTGCTTCCTCAGATTGCTTTGCATCGGCCAACATAATTTCAACACAGTGGCATCTTCAGGCTTCAGCCAAAAATCGGGCAATATTCAAAGAAGGATATTTTGCTCTTTTTGATTTGTTCTTCTTTTTCTCAAATTTCTTACAATCCAAGACAAAAACAGAGGAATGGGGCACATTAGTGGTAGGAATTGAAAGATGATCAGAGATGGTGTGACCGTTTCATAATAATGTACTGGACATCAACTCAGATGACTGTGATGGTCAGAGGTCCAGAATTCTCACACACTAGATTTTCCATCTAGCCCGTATCATCTTTGGTTTAGATCCGTAAATGCTGGGGATCCTGAGATATTCAACAACACATACAAATCTTATAACTGCCTTTGGTTATTGTATGCTAATTTTCCAGGTAAGAACATTGGGACTTCTGTACTAGGTCCAAGTAAATATTAGTTTAGTCTCAGTATAACTGCCTCCAGCTGTGACCAGGCAGAAAGGAGTGTATAACTAAAAGGAATGGTACTTCCAACTGATGCATCTACTCATAGCTCCCAGGTATCACAATTTAGTTTTTTCTGAGCCAAACAGTGCCTATATCCAAGCAGTCAGGTTTAATTGTCATTGCTGTGTCTGTTCCCTGGTAAGCTATCTAATTCTTTTTCACATCTATTTACAGTTTTGTACTCAAAATCTTCCAGTAATAATGAATTTTGCAACTGAGTATGTACCAAAAGTACACCTTTTCATTTGCTTAAATCTTCTGCCTTACTGCTTAAGGTGTTTCCAGTTTTCTGTTACAGGGAACAGTAAGCGTCACCTACCTGGCACCATCACATTATTTGTAATTTATAGATACTTATATTTTCCTTCAATAATCTCCCTTTCCAGATGGATGAATCCCCATCCATTTGGTATCTCCTCTCTGAGAAATCTTTTAGTGATTTTGACCATCTTCGACCATCCCTGTTACCCTTCTGTATGCATTTCCAATGCTGGGTAGATCCTCACTGAGAGGGCAGAGCCAGGACAGCGCATTCAACACATGGGCAAATGAGGAATACATGGTGTTGTAACAATATTCTCAGCTTTGTTCTCATTTCCTTTACTAATAATACTTCAAATTCTAATTTATTGCTAGAAATAGATTAATTCTTTAGAGAGATATCAATAATGACTTGAAGATATCTTCCCTGAAAAATAAGAGGATTTAGTGTCCGTTATGTTTCTGTATCTCAGTTTATTTTTCTCATGTGCATTACTTTTTGAAACATCAAACCTTATATCACGTTTTCTTTCAGACATTCAGAATTGTGATTCTCTTATAAGTTCCATTTTTCTTCAACTCCCTTATTTTTCATTAACAACTCCAACATATCTTATAAATCTTTTCTATATTTCAGATTCTAAAGCATATAACCTTATCTCTACAGCCTCGTAACTTGCACCTTTAAGTTTTACCAGGGCCACTAAAGTAGATTATAATAGTGAAAATAGTTTGACATTACCAAGGAAAATGCTAAATTGGCTGTAATAAGGCATATTTGAATTCAAATTCATTGTGTTAATGTTCCTATTAACAAATCAATGACACTGTCAGTGCTTTCATCTACAGCCTTCTGCAGCTTCTGGTCAGGGATTTTGTGTATCCCATAGACAGCGTTTATGTCTTTACATAACGGATATTTTGAAAATATTTCCTGACGTCTATTGCTCACTATCAGCACTGTGTGGAATTATCAAGATTGTTTGTAATGTGATTAGTCTTAAATACTGTTCTGTGAAGTGAAGATACACTTTGACAATATTTGAGAGGATACGACGAGTCGTCTGGATTTTGGTTTCATGAAAGCAGGAATGCATAACCAAGTGTGAGGCAGCCACCTCATTGACAGTGCAGTCACGTACCGCCTCCCTCATTGAAAATACAGTCACATGCCATTATGCTACTTTTTATACAATATGATATCCACCTATTCTTAGCAAGCAGTGTGTTGAATGCAAGTGGAATAAAGTATGGCATGACTGCCCCTTGTGCTGTTTTAGACAAATACAAAGTGAAAGCCAAGGTGCTTTCACTCACAGTACGTTTAGGCAGGAGGGTATTACATTAGGATTCACAAATACTCTACTTAACCTAGGCTGCATAGTTACCTAACGACTGCAATAACTAGAGATGTGCTGTTCGGTGCTTGCAGGTTTTTACCAACAAATAGACAGGAAAAATTCTAATTTTCAGCTCTTCATTGCAGCTGCTTTTAGTGTGCGAGTTTTTTCTTCCGTGTTTTTCAACACAGATGACCGTATTAATATGGCTGAAAGAATTCTACCAAATTGCTTCACATCATAGAAAATAATTTGACTAAAGATAGGATATTTTAAAAGACTGAGAACATACTGTCATCACCAATAAAAAACCCACTATATTTCTTAAAATCAAATTGCCTTCTTTGCTGAAGTTATGTCTGCGAATATTATAAGGAATTTGGGGAGAAGAAAAGCCTTTTCTTTACTTCAGTCATAACAGTAAAAAAAGTTAGCATACATCAGAACCCCTCTCTCTCCAGTACTTCAATAGAATATCCACTACCTTTATCTCTGAAGAGCTCCAATCTCCAATTACAAGAAAAAAAAATATGCATTTGGTACTTTAAGATTACAGAAATCGCATCTGTTTACCCAGTTATGAATTTAAAAGAAATGATAGGGCTAAAACGGATGCTTGGAGGTCATAAAGTCCATCTCATTGCCTCAAAGCAAGTTCAGATGCCTCTATATCACTCCTGACAGACGTTTGTCTCGTATGTCCAGAGATGAATATAGCATTAACTCTCAAGGAAATTTATCTCAGTGCTGGCACTTAAAACTGTTCTACAGCAATGTTTCTGAACCGAAAAAGTAGAGAAAACTGATAGGAGTAGAACACACAGTTTAGGTTAACAGTTCTCCCTGGAGGGAAGTTAAAACAGCTCTGTATCCTCCAACAAAGCATAGGACAAAAATCATCAAAATGCTAGTAAGAAGCATCAAATAAAAGTTGCAAAAAAATTCCTAAATATGAACCCAAAAATAAGCAACCGGAACAAATATATCTAGGCTATTAACTAAAGAAAGTTCAGACTGAAATTTGATACATAAATAAAATGTATTAACAAGAAACAGAGTCACTCTAGTTTGCAATTCCAGCCTTCAGTAACAAAAGGACAAAATTAAGTTTATATTACTGATTTACCAGAAGGGTGACACTGACTGTGAAGAGCATCTTTAAGGACAGAAAATAAAACGATAATGGGAGATTTCAATCACACTCACATAAACTGGGTAGGTGTTAGTGTAGCTGATACAGAGATAAAATTCTTAGATAACATAAACATTTGGTTTTTGGAGAAACTTGTTAGGGACTGAAAGAAAAAACCCTAGCTTTTGACTTTGTACTGAATGGTGCCTGTGACCTTGTTCAGTATATTGTTTTCAAAGACCTAGTGTTACAGAAGAGTCCCATACTGCACGCAGATATAACATCTCACAGGAGAATTTTTAAAAAGCCCTTTTTTACCCGTGCTTAGTTTCAGAAAGAGAAATATAAAAGAAGCAGCAACCAAAACCTTATATTTTTTAAGGTCATAGATTGTATAATGACATACGTAAAACACACAACATATGAGGGGAAAAAAAAAAGGTTTTAATAGCTCAAAAAAGCCACTATGGTTCAATAAGAGTCTATCAGGAGCAAGAGGAAATGCTTTAAACAAGGCAAATTTCTCCAAGAAAGAAAACAGGAAAGAACACAACATCTAACAATCTTTAAAGCATAGCCAAAGCATGTAGACTATCAATCTTTCTACAGGACCAAGTAACAACAGAAGTTCACATGGAACAGTCAAGGAGGATAATGCTATAGAAGAAAAACTAATAAACTAGTGCAGATGAGATATGTGCAGCCACTTTAGACTCAACAACCTTGGGGGATATACAAGAGGATTTATCTTAAACTGGTGTCTTATAAGTGGGCAAAGGAATAGTAACACAACAGTCACAGAAAAGCATCATAAATCTTAGATATAAAACTTATAAACTGCTATATTAATCACTTAAAATATAATTTGCAACAGATAAGTGGAAGATGGTAAATTCGAACCAACAGGTGTCCAGTTTTTTATGAGTTCCTAAGGGATGTAAGGAATTACAGCAAGTATATCTGCATCCAACTAGATCATAGAATAACGAGCAAAGGAAACAATAGACATAGGAACAAACTTGCTATTACAAAAAAAGAGTCAACGCAGTTCTCATACAGGTGAATCATGCCATTGAAATTTGTTAGAGTACTCTGTAGGACAAGGACAAGACAGCTTTTGCTGTGCTTGAATTTTTTAGAGGTTTGCACCAGGCTTTCTTAACCAAAGGTTCACAAAAATCCATGGGAGTGTCCTTCTTGGAGATGAAGAACAGATTAAAAGTACAAGAAACTAAAGTAGGAATCAGTAGTGAAACTTCAAATGAAGCTTCTGCCCTGAGGTTTATGTTATTTAGTATTTCCATGAATGATCTGGAAATGGGGTGGCAGGTACAGCAACATTTGCTACTGGTGACAAATTATTCAGGGTAGTAAAAAGGCAAGCAAACTGCAAAGACTTGCATAGAAATCTCATGATACAGAATAATTAGGCAATAAACTTATACACAAAATTTGGCGTAAATAAATGTAAAGTAACACACATGTAAAAGTAGCCTTAACTATACATATTCAGTGGCTGGGCTTTCCTGATAGTTAATAGCTAATTCAGACTGTCTCAGAGTTATAACAGATAGCACCATGTAAACATCAGCTGGGTACTCAGTAGCACCTAGAAAGGCAAATAAAATATTAAGATTTATTAGAAAGGAAGAGAGAATAAAAGAAAAAACATCATTATGCCATTTTGTAAATCCATGGTGAGCCTGTTGCTGCCTGACATTCAATTTCCCCATCTTGGAAAACACCAAAGACCAGAGAAGGCATAGAAAATTGCACCAATAGCAATCAAAAATCTTCAGGATATAGCCATAACAACAGAGAAGAAATTCTGATATTTCAGAATTCCCATAAAATGGAAAACTTAAGGCAGAGGAGAAATTCATTTTGGAAATGGCAACATATGTTGATTCTGAAACACAATATGCTTCTTAGGACTCCGACATCTGTGACTGAAATTACAATTAAACTGCTGAAATTTAATGGCTCAAACACTCTGAGGACAACGCTGTTACTCATTGTATCTAAGTCCCCAAGGGCATTAATTATTTTCATCTCCTTTATCCATGGCTTGCATGGCAGCCGCAGCCCTGGCTACCCTGAACAGGCATGATCTGGTCTGCTGCAATTCCTGAGACTGAAAAATTCCACTGCAGAGTTGAACCAAGGGTCTGGAGAGTTCCACATTGCACTAGGATTTCGAAGGATCTCACATTCAGAGACCTGGACAGAACTTATCGAGGCTCACATATAACGTGCCTGTACAAATGTCTTTGTCTCCATCCCCCATTAAGCGTGCTGCCTCCCCTTGAAACTCAATCATTCGTCAAACAACTGTCAAAGAAATTAAAGCCTGAACATTATTTTTCTAAGAGTCTCTGTACACAGTCTAAAACATAAAGCCACACAGAAATGCTGCATTAGGGTAGAAGAGCTCATATGCACATGCAGATATGGACAGGCAGAAAACAAATTGAAGACCAACTTCAAATCCTACTTTTTATCACCTGAGAAGCATTTTTAAAGTAGGTCATTACACTATCTTACTCAAAGCCTGAAAAAACACCTGCTGAATTTTTGGCCAGCCTTCCGGAGTTAGGGAATGCGATTATAGTCAACTTCCCAGCTACCAATATTCTCTTTCTTAAATGTCTCTCTGGCGCAATTCAGAAGAAACTTTGTCACATAGACTTAGAGAAAAGCAAAATCATTCTTTCCTACAGTAAAGTTTACAGTCATAATGTGATTAACGAGGCACCTCTGTGTGGCTGGTAAAGACAAAATGAGTTTTAATGGCTAGAGATTGAGACTAGACAAAGTCAGACTAGAAGTATTTCTCACAATGAGATTAGATAAAGTCAGGAGCAGATCACCAAAGAATATTTAGTATCTTTATACCCCTATTTCCTAAAAGACATGTTTTACTGCAAACAGAAATCAATACTCTAACCTATGGTACACAAGAGGTCAGGCTGCACGATTGCAGTCCTCTCTTCTGCTTTCGTAATCTGTGAAGCTGCCAACATAAGCCACAGAAAGCATCTGTACTTTTTAAACTAGTTCACTGAAAGTTCGTTCTCCTGTGGAAGACAGGAATTCCCATGGCTAATACACCAGAACATAGCTCTGAAGGCTTACAGCCTTTGCATGATTGTTTTTCCGGGTTTTAATATTTTAAATTAATGACCACAACCAGCAAATTAACAAGCAAGACCACAAAGGTAAAGAAAACTTTAATCTTCATTTTTAAAAGTTCATGATTAATGTGAATTGTGAATTTCTCATCTTCCTTACAAACACTTACTTTGTTACTAATCCTTCAACCTAAATTAAAGATTAATATGTGTTTCCTCTTTTTCTTAGGAGGAAGAGAAGGTATTTGTTCTTAATTTACTTACGACGTCCCATTTCTTTCTCTCACGTATGCCTGTATCATATCCACCCTTTCTCATGCCTCTCTAAAACAATGTCAGTCCTGATCTTTTCACCACTTTTGTTACTAAAAACAAAGCAAAACTACATTAAGAATGGTTATTGACAAGCAGTCATAGTAACAATAGCATGTGACTTACAGGGTGGACATGTATTGGCTTGAAAAAATTTAGGCGAAATTTCATTTGGCATCAACTGACAACTGTCGTTTCTCATTTCTACTTAGAGTTTTAATGAATCTCAGACTAGAACAGGAAATTCAGCTGAAACCATCAGGTTTGTCACACTTTGATCAAACCTATTCTGTACCTTGTGTTTTCTGACCAAAACCCCAAACAGCTTTGGCTTCTTCAAATTGTGTTGAATTCCTTCTTTTACTTCCACCCTATTTTACCAAACTGGAATAAAACAGCCTCAAATTTCACCGATTTCACAAAGTTATTACATAGTTTTAATAAAAATAGTGGCCAAAACTCAAGCTCAGAGTAACGTCGCACCACGGTGTGGCACCAGTTTGAAATGCTAATATTTCTAGCTGGTAAATAACACTGCAATTGAAACTCCAACCCATTTGGGAACACTACCATGGGCTCAATTTGGCCAGAATTTAATTGTTTCACTGGAAGTTTTGTATTTGTTACAATAAAAAAAAAAAAAATCATTATCTATGTTTTCCTTTAATCCCTGTGTATATATATTAAGACTATCCAATTAAACATTTTATAAATGCAAATTCAAATGAATAGCTTCCTCATGGGTGTAGTAAACCATCCTTTTATATCTAATTTGAAGCCACTCTAACTTTCAGAACCTCTACGTTTTTTTCAGAAACTCTAAGTTTCAATTATTATTATTTCAATGTGTTACAGTCATCGGAAGAACAGAGAAACTCCAAAAGCAAGTCCGTGCTTCCACACACTTCATTTGATTCAATCTGAGACTTTCCATTGAATTTGGTGCAGCTGGGTCAGGCTCTGCTCATTCAATTGTAGGTATATATAATATATTTGAGAACAACACGTACAGGCACACGGAGCATGAATAACCTGCCCCTTCTTCACGGGAACGACAGCTCTTCTCTCAAGGGAACCAGACACATGAAATAGATATACTATCCCCTTAATATCTCTCAATTTACAAAAATAATCTAAAGTTTCATGGATTCATGATTATAGATCCATCAATGACAAGCTGTGATTAGCTACCTCATTAACATTAATGCACCACCTATCAGGAATGCTGTAGTGAGAAACTGTCAAAAATTCAGTTTTACTAGCGGACATTTTCCTCTCTTTAGTATTGTGGTAAATGTAACAACTCCACTGGTTTTGTTGCTGTTGATGGGCAAAATTTCACTGAGTTTTTAGACACGCTAGGCATTTGTATGAGCATAAATGTAGACAAGTAGATTGTCTTCTCTTTCAAGAAATATAAAAGAAAAAGAAAATTGTAGAGGAGTCGAGACAAACACGCAAAGTAAGCATGTCAGGATTATAGGAGATCTGTCATGACTTGAGATGTCACGTATGTATCTAAAAGTATTACAACCGTGCCGAGTAATTTAAAGATGCATCATCAATGATGATTTCATAAACCATTGACGTGCATGGGTATAAACGTGTGGCCGTGAGGGTTGACAGATTTCATTGAGCCCATGACACGTGCTTTGTCTATCTGCAATTACTGTATTTGAGTGAACTTTCTGCTGTGCCAGCAGTAATCCAGGCATATAATTACAACATCTTTGAGAAAACTCATCTGAGGAACAAATAAGCTTGCTTTAAAAAAAAAAAAATTCTTCGTATTGCTCTGACTCATAAATCTGTGGTGCACTTAATTAAATTCAATAGGCAATTTTAGGGAGAGATCAACAAATTAAAGAACCTTTACTAAATTACAGAGAAAATTCAAAATAAATATAATCCATTTTGCATTTTAATTCCAATGTTTCTTGCCCTTGTCAGGACAGATACCTGCCTTATTCATCCTTTTTCTTCTTGAAAACAGTTTTCACGTAATGATATTAAGGAAATGTACTACAAAATACATAATATTTTTTTAAATTAGGTAACCCATCCCATCCTCCATGGACACGTAGAGGAAGGCTGGAAAAGACAATAACAATTTTTTATTACACCAAGGATTTTCTCTTTAATGATTCTTCTCCTCTTAACCCCTCTGGAGAGCTGCAATTAGCGTACTGCTTGTCCAGATCCATCAACAATGGCGTGCATAATGCTGTAAATATGCCACACATGTATTAGATTTATTACAGTATCATCTGTCTTTTTTCTTATAAAGGGGAGAACTGTACAAAATAAAGTCATTTGCAAGCAGCAGTCCTCAGCTACGTATAAGAGTCCATCAAAATCTATCTAGATTCTCAATCTATTCCAATCACCTTGGAATTCCTGTTTCCCACACTTAGCCTCTCCCTCATCACCTCTAGAGAAGATTATTTCCCACTGTTGCTGTTGTCTCTCATCATATGTGTTAGTCATTTTCCAGAATCCTGTCTAACGTATAATTGGGGAATAGAAAGCAGTTAAGGCATAGGTTTTGAATTCTGCTCAGGAGAGATCTTTTCCATCTAGGTGTCACAGAAAATTTTCTGTGTGCAGACCAAACCATGCCTCAAGTCTCTCAAGCCTGAGAAACAGCAGACACCTCCTACCTCTCCCTGTTCTCATGCCCACGTTCTTCTTCACAGATTGTTCTCCCAAGCACCAGAAAGCCAAGCTCTCTGTCACTCCTATCCTTCTTCGACTGCTGAGTACAGCACAAAGCAAGTGTGGTCTGTAAGCAAGCAGGAGGATTTCTGTCACCAGCAGCCAGGAAGCGTTACCCCGGGCCATGCTGATTTACTGCAGCTGCTGGGGAAAGGCTGGAGGCGGGCAGAGAGAGCTAGCAACGAATGACAGAAAACATTTGTCTTCAACAACTGAAAAAGTAAAGGCAAAAAAATCTAGAGGGGCTGACAGGTGGTAAATCATGAAATGTTTCATATGTATTTTTTAAAAGATATAGGAAACCACCATGTGGTGCTCCCACGCACAGTTTTATAATACATATCTGTCTATCGATAAAGCAGGGAGCAAGGGAGATATGCACACTGCAGAAATGTTATGTGAATGCTTTCAGCTCCTTGTCATTGGGCTTCTTTCACTCCACCCACCAAACCTGGAATAGCATTCCAGTTTCTCTAAGTCTGGCATCTTCTCTCTCCTTTTTTCAGCTCACAGTCAGCCACTCACAATGTTTTGTTCTCTTCCCCTCCCTGGGCCTTTGCTGCCTCTATAGACCCACTGTAGTTTCAGATCCAATTAAACCCTGCACCAAATAATTCTTTCATATAATCTTTCACCCTTTTTTCCAATAATCTTCATAGTTTGTCTAAATTCTGCACAGATTATGACTACTTTCTTGATGCCTCTGATGTGATGAAAAAGAAGTTACGAATGTTTATAAATAATAATTGTGTTGAATATGGACAGGACCTCCACTGTTTATGGGAAATATCTATTTCTTCTTTAGACTGCGCGTTTGCCATGACCTGTAAAATTCTTAAATGTGGGGCCACAGTTTCCACTTTTTACTCTATTTTGATCCCACTAGACAGATCACTTCAGAGTCTCCAAATATAAAAATGCATCCTCCTAACATGCGTAGTTAACAGGAAATTTGTATGGATATGAAAAACCTGGTGGGTTTTTTTATGAGATTGAGAGAAAGTAATTTTGGGAGGGGAAATAGTTATTCAGCCTTGAAAATATGAGAAACTTTGGTGATATTTTGAGCATATTAAATTTTTGAGCACAACCCCAGAGCCAGACAGGCAGTTTCAAATAAACTCCACATTCAATTTTTATTCTTCCTCCTTTTTCTACAAATATGGAATTAAAATACAAAGAAAAAGCGATAAAAGTAGTGCTTTGTATATTAGGAATTTATACACTTCGGATACAATATTAACAATAAGCGAATGATTAATGGTCATAGAAAAAAAACACTAGCACTTTGGGTGGTGTTGGCTCAGCTAAGTTGCCAGAGGTACTACTTGCATTTTGAGCAATACTTTGATTTTTATTCTTTTTGCATCACAAAGAGTTAATACACATCCCAGAGCGTTAATACGAAATCAGGCTGTGTTAGTCAGTAGACAAGATGTTGCACTGTGAGCCAACTGGAGCTTTTGCATGATTAGTTGAACTACTGGTATCGCTCCTAGGAAGGATGCTCTGGCCATTTTTAAGATACTTCATGGTGAACAGGCATTTCCCATGCTTAGATGTCAGCACAGTTGGTTTTTCATCTAATAGGACCTGAGGCTCTGCTATTAGAAAGATCTCGGTAGCTGTGAGACGCAAGGCTCAAATGTCAGGCATCTAATATTTATTAGAGGGAGCAGAAGAAAAGGTTGCATCCACCCTTGACAAAATCACTTCTGAACTGAACGGAAAGCACCATAGTTCCCAGTGGTAGAAGAGTCAGTAGTTACATCCTACAAAATTATGAACAAAAACCTTAAAGCTATAAGAAAGCCTCCCATTTTCTCCAGCCAGAGCCTGAGGCTACAGCTAAGTAAACTTTCACAAGTCCAAAGAGAATGAGCAGGCTGTTGTCTGAGGTCCCAGACATGCAATGCAGTGTGCAGAGCGTACACTGAGACACTTAGTGCTGTGCGCTTCCCAAGCCAGGAATGTCAGATCTACAGTGTCTTTCATTGCGTTCTGCACTGAAGAAGAACCCTAAGGTAGGGGAATCACAATTGTAAGTGAAAGTCAAACGGCAAAACAGAGTACTTAAGTTTTCCAAAACCCCAGTGAGAGGCCTATTGCAATAACCCAGCTGGGCTATGGCTTTGTAAAATGACCCAATGCTAAGCAGCCGATAAAAGATCTTCAGGAGAATTTTGAAATCTTGAATACGCTCGTGAGAAAGTGTGTTTTGATTGTTCCTGAAGAAGGTAAATCTGTATCTGAATTGATGTTCATTGAAATTTTGCGAATATTTTATCACAATATGTCCATCCAGTAAATAGGATCCATTCTTCTATTGTTCCCAGTCCAGGATCAAAATCTACATTTGGGATAGTGATTCAAGTGTTGTTAAGTCCAAATTTCACCCTGAAATATCAAAGGGCTAGGATTTAAAATTCCAGCTTGATCCACCCGTTAGCTACCAATCCTTATCATTTGGTAGAAAATTACTTTGAATCCTGCAGCTCTCTGCCTTCTGTTCCTCAGAGTAATTTTGTCCTTATGATGCTTGCTACATGTGTGAAAAACAAATTTATCACCCAAATGCATATAATTCCAATGGTCTCGAAGAACAGTGACTCAGATTTTCAGCAGCAGTAATACTAAAGAAATCGGGAAAAAAACCCTCTAGAATTCTGCTTAAAGAAGAAATACGTGGAACAATAAGTAAATGCAAACAATCCTTCCCATGTGAAGCATGCAAAAACTGTTACTGAGGGAGAGAAATCTGCAGTGCATTTAGATAGCTTAATTTATTAAGGTTGCCAAAATAATTAAAAGAAATTCTACAAACTTTTCAACCCAAGTAGAATCTTTTCATTTAAAGAGTTAAAGGAACGACACGTGTCTTCATGAATGTGAATTTTAGTTCCCCAGGCAAGATAACCTATTAAGAATTTCGCCCACACACAGTCTCTCACATGTACCAGTAACATCTATTCCTTGCTCAAAGCCAGGACCCTCCTCTTGCGTGCGTGCTGTCAAATTCTAAGTATCACACTGCCATCACCATGGTAACCGATGGACCACCGAAATTTCAGAGAGCAAACAAACTGCAGACTCCTACTTGCCTCATTATGCACTGAGAAAGATAATTTTTCATTCCCGCATCACGGTATTGTGAGAAAGCTGATGTGAAACATGGCCACTGCCATAACCAAATGCTAAATATATTCCAGACAACAACTGAGATCAGTCACTCCTCATAGCAAGCTTTGCACTGGTTGATGGTGGAGGTAGTGTAACATCTGGGAAGACTGTAGTGGGGGCTGGGACACTAATAGCTTCTAAGACTATTTTTAGCTACACTGGGAAACTTGAACCAAGAGTCCAGAACAATCAGGAGACAACACTGACTGATGAGCTTGTAGCATGGGTTACTCACAGGAGCTGTGAACCACAGTTGGCAGCTGAGAAGGTGAAGTTACCATATATGTACTGCAGCAAAGGGCTTTTTCTCTGGAGATTAAATGTTTATGCAAAACATAATAAAAGACAATATAATGCCTATGAATGCCCTCAAGAGAGCTGCCACTTGCAGGTCTTTGCTGTCTTTCTGTAGGGAGCTATCAGACCTTTAAATCAGTTCACTCCTGAGGCCTTCATAACACATCAGGGTTCACTATACCCACAAGTACGTACACATTACCTGATGTCCACAGCTAAAAGGAAATATTCACCAGGTAACCTGCTCTGCCAAGATATAGCTGTGTCCCAGCCTGAAGACCAGCAAGGATGCCCAAGTATAGCAAATAAAGAACTTTGCTACAGCTCTAAATCCATTTATATTCTCACTTGCACATGACTTATGTTGGCTTCAGTGGGTGGCAATTCTACTTCTCTGACAGTATTTTATAATAAGAGATCTATCTAAAGTAAAGAGGGAGATACATTCTGATTCCAACCGTGCACTCAGGATGGAAACACACTTCCAGCTGAAGACATTCTAGTAGATGTATTTTACCAGTTTGATAGAGCATCGGCAGTAAAAAATGAGTATCTGGCATTTATCAATTAACTGACATCAGCCCAAGACAAATCTCCAGCAGCTGATGGCAGTTCGCAATAGCTGCCTCCACCTGCAGTGCTGCTGGGTGTACTCCGATAGCTATGCACTAGCTCTTTTCGAGCAATTTTCATTTTTGTGAATATATTTTTATTCTCAGTTCTTACATGCAAAGACTTTTAAGCACACAAGAGAAAAAACATGCCAAGATGTACTTGCATTATATTTCTATTTTTATGGCTTTTCGTTGTAATGCCAAAGCACCATGCATTTATTTGGTTTGACCCAATTATGCAATACACGAAAACCTACTTCGCTTAAGTTCACTGGTGCCAGCCACTGCTGCAAACGACAAACAGAAGAACTTACTGGGTTACTGCTGCACATCGCAATGTAATCCGAGGCTGATATGTAAAACATACAGCGAAAAATGCAGCTATCCTCCCAAAAGAACTTACTACTGGTGAGGATTTACATTACATTCATCTAAATACAAACGTAATATATTTACCAGAGAAACTGTAAAATGTAATGAGCTACGTTACATAGGAAAGATCAGACATTATACAATGCCATGAAGACACAGTACCAATGCACTCTTTATAAGCCTTGGGAAAGTTATCTTAAAATATTGATATTTTAGTAGAAATCGGCAGAAGTAATGAAATGTATAATACCAGGACATAAACACAGCATGCTTACACTCAGTCAGCAGCACCAATGAACGTCTAAGAATGAGACAAAACTTCACTGCTTTATAGTTACGAATATTTTCAAAAAACCACTCTTTCCCAGCTCTTTTCCACCATTTGTCTCTAGCAGACTGGCAAATGGAAAAGGCATTGATACAACTTAAACATCTTTCTGCATAATTCACAGGTGTCAATAAGGCTTCTGCCCAACAAACAAATGCACCTACATTTACCTGCACCTGTAAAACCAAAGCCTCCTTACAAGGAATTGCTTACTTTCATAAAAAATACACCTCCTCTTGGTGCCCCATCCCACACCGGTCAAAGCTCCTCTTGAATTTAGTTTTCTCCCTTTACTCTAAGCTCCAAGGGTTGTACCAGGAGTGAATATGCTTGGTAACATGAGTCTTTGTCACCGCAGAACATGCTGAACAGCACTAAAAAAAAAAGAAAATCAGCTTGAAATAAAACAACTGCAAGATAACCCTTCCAAATAGCAGCAACATATCCTTTAGCTATGCTTGTGTTGGAGACAAAAACAAATATCCCTTTTTTATGACAACAGAAAACTTCCTGCTATGTGAGCATGGAGGTAATGAGGGGAGGATGGAATGCTGAACTGGAGTACTGCCCTCACCTCTCCACTTGGCCAGCATAAAGAACAGAGTAAAAGATAAGGAGCATCCCAGAGTCTGACATGCCAGAGCCACGTCCAAGAGCTGTGTTGTGCTCTACCAAGAACTGCATCTACCAATACAGCAGCTATTGTTCATGTTTAAACATAGAACCACAGTCAGTCACCCACAGCAGTAAAAGAGTTATTCCCAAAGGAATGAGATTAATATACTACAGCATTACAGCAGAAACCTGTTATTGAGAAGTGGAGTTTGCTATTCTTTCCCTTTAAAACACTTAATAGTAAAGTGTTTATGTAAAATTTGGGCTCCTATCTTCTGATTCACTTGATATTCTTTGTAGGAAGCATGAATCACACAACACACGACGACCACCACATCTGGAAGAGTAGTTCTTGACTTTCTGGCTCTCAGCACAGAAGGTAGTTATAAGAATACTAGAAAAGGCTACAAGCAGGTTTTGGGGACTGTGACTGTCTGAACTTGCAATGGGATTAGTGCCTGCCTAGTCTGTTCTCCTTTCTTTTGTGTATGTGTATTCATCACTTCCGAGACCATCCTGTTATTGAGCTGCTCCTGTTAGTGGTGACAGTGGAAGTCAATCAAAAGCAAGGTCTCAGAAGCCCTTCACAAATTGGTGGGGCTTTCCCAGGGGATACAACAGCATTATTTTTACAAAGCACCAGGTATGTGCTCAATGCTTCCTTTCCCCAAAGGGCTTAGTCACACAGGTCTGCAGGTACAGAGAGCGCTGAGCCAGCTTAGAACTGCTGAAGATGCTGCCAACTGTGATTTAGTGAAGATGAAATAGATGCTATCTATTGGTCAACAGCAATACTGTCACCAACAGACACGAGCATATATTATGCACACAACCTGACAGGTCACCTTTCTTTCCAAAGAGTCCTCCAATGCTCATGCTGGCAGATGTTTCTTTCACTGGTCCTGTTATTCGCTGCTTTTCAAAGAGGATCTAGCAGAGTGCTGAATGAGCCACTGCTCTTGGACAACAGCAAGAGTAACCAAAAGCCCTAAAGAAGGCTCACTACTCAGAGCAGCAGCACTCCTGGGGTCCCAAGAAAGGATCCTGGTAGGATGTGGTCAGGTCATGTGGTTCATACAAATGTGTGGCCTTGCAGGGGAACTGGAAAGGAGGCATCCTGGGTAAAATGATGCATTACTGGATATACAAGAGAAACTTCTGGTTAGTTTGGAGGTTATAAAATTATTAATGTCTAGATAATTTTATTTCTGAACCAAGCTTAGTTCCACTATGTTTTTATTGCTTTTCCTTGTAGTGTCAAAGCAACATACATTTATTTGGTTTGACCTAATTAAGCGATATATGAAAGCCTATTGGGGTTTTTAGAGACTGATTCTACTTCTGTTGTTGTCTCAAACATCAGGTGGTTTCTGCTTGCATTGCTGTCTTCAACAGCTTCTTGAGTTCTGTGGCTCCTGCTGGGCTGAAGCAGAGGGGAGTGGGAGGTGCAGCAGTAGGTGCTGCCCCCACCATCACCACCTGACTGAACAGGCGGGCCCAGAGGGTTCAGGTAGATGTGATTCTGGCACGGTCTGTTGAACTGTCAGTGTCCCCAGAGCCCCCAGACCCAATTCCAGAACCTATACAAAGAAGCCTCTGCACATGCACCAATTTGAGAACTTTCACAGCAAGACCCCTCTTCATGCTAGGGGAGGGGACACAGGCTTGTTCTATAAATAGAAGCCCACCAAGACGCAGGTTGCCCTGCACCTGCCACACCATGGAAACCACCTGAGAAGATGCTGCAGAAGCAGCGCAGGACCACGTGCTCCTAAAGACATTTTCAAGAGCCCCATGGAGTGGTGACTATTTCTCTTTCTCTCTTTGTTCCTTTCTTCTGTTTTTCATGGTACTACTGTGCGTCGGATCAGATCCGAGTTGTGTTTTGTCCAGCTGCCTTGAGGGCGTCACACTGGGATCTGTATTTTCCTCAACTTTTGCAGTTTTGGCCATGTCAAAAACAGTACTAATTTGATATTTTGACCGTGTCCAAAATATTGATTTGCTGGTTTGGCCGTGTCCAAAACTAGTACTGATTCCATATTTTGGCCTTGTCCAAAACCGATACTGAGTTGATGTTCTGGCCGTGCCCCGAATATTGTCAGATTGCATATTTTGACCATGTCCAAAACAAATATTGAGCTTGTTGTTCTGGCCACACCCAGAATATTGGTTTCTGTGTTTAAGTACTGATTTGTTGCTTTGGCTTCACTCAAAATAAATACCGTTTGGATTTACCCCGGGAGGTATTTCATCTCCAATGCGCTGCGCAGACATCAAAGGACCTGTTCCCCTGCCAACTGAGCAGGTCTGTGAGGGGGGGCTACCAGGGAGTGAGGAGTGGGCCCTGACAGGGTCACTCTAATTTTGAGATAGGAAGGAATTGCAAAGAGAGATTCCTGCATCTCTGTAAACTTTTAAATCTGATATTGGATGATGTCACCGAGGCAAAATTAGATTCTCTGAACAGCATTATCCCTTCTTCCGTCTTTATTTCTTTTTGTATTGCCATTCACAGTAGCAAATGTGCAATGATATTATACCATCTTTGGCTGATAATGAGCAATCCACTAGACAGATATATATCTGTCACTTTGCTTCTAGAATCCATGGCATATATTGAAAGGACATTACAGGTTTCAGAATTGTGAGTTTGATATATGTAAATGTTTTCGAAGTTTTACTGACAATGGAAATTCATTTTGTGAGCTACACATCACTAGACTGATGTCAGAGAACATGATATTAACTTTCAGTCATTTTGGCATGCTGTTCTCCTAGTGATGTAGCAAAGAAGTTGGTAAGCATTCAAGCAGCTTCTAATTTCATTTACAACAGGTCCTTTGACACAACAGCAAACTGAGCGCATCCCAGTCAAAAATAGTATATGGAAGTTCATTTCCCAGTTACTTCCGTGACATACAAGGACACTGAAGAGCAGCTTTCCTAATTCTGATCTAGAATAGATGTATCAATAAATTTCAATAGAAGTGATTTGGGGGAAGAAATTCAAAATCACATATCCACGATGTACTCTAAGATCTGTTACAAATATAAGTCCTCACTTATTAACCTTTATATCACAGCACATGTTGGTATTCTCTGGTGTAACCCTGTCAGCTCTGCAAATTTAAATGACTTTATCTTCAAGTGGCAGTTTTATCAAGATTCACTAATTCCATCATCAAAAATAAAAGTCAGTAATTTCAGTCACTTTGCACTGTTCAAAATCACAGTGAATGACTACATGGCAGTGCTTGTCTAGCGCTGATTATAACTTTGTGCCTTCATTATGTAAAGTGGATCATACCATAGTCACCAGTCACAGACTTCCCTGCTCCCCAGACCTCTCCTGAAGAGAGTTAGGCAGTTTCCCCCCTGTCACACTTCCATTGTCTGGCAGTGAAGCACAATGTTCATTAGGAAAAAAAAAGTATCAACGTCTGGACCAGATTCACAACTCTTGATAAATGCCCATGAAGACTGAATCACTGTACATCAGAAGTGGAGTTGCTCTTTCCAGCTCCCACAGTGCTGTGGCACTGCGGAATGTCAGCACACACCTCTCCACAGCTCCAGGTGCAGCAGTAAGAATCTTTCCCCTCTTCAAGTAGCATCAGCCTCACAGGAAGAGCTTTAGAGACTGAGGTGCATAATTAAAACAGCTCAGTTTTGCATCAACAGTTACACTTACAAAATCCTAACAGAAAACGGAAAGAAGCCTTAGTAAGACAGGGATATGTTACGTGTAGTTCAAAACCACCGTTTGGGGAACCAAGCTCAATGCAAAAGAGAGTCTGAGTTTCAGTGAGTTCTTTGGCAAAAAATCAGTAAATTTGAGCTAGGACCTAAATGCATTAGTGGTCTGGTTTCACACACACATTTTAGACTGTAAATGTCATGCAGCTCGTGCAGCCATTAGTCATCCCTACACACAATACATGTATACAGAGGCAAAATGAATGTGTTTGCTGACTTACAGCAAAGAACTCTTATGAACACCTATCTTGAACATTAATATTGGTTAAAGTACCATTAATATTATGGAATAGCAGATTAAATTAGTTTCAATACATATAGGAATCCCTCAGACATTTTTTCCTACAGCTCGGGTAGAACCTCTGCCAACATTTACATAAATTCAATTTATTTTTTTTTAAATCTTGGTGATTTTTCTTGCCTCTGTACTTGAAGGGTCCAGATAAACAGAGATGAATGTTGAAATGCTTTGAGAAAAGCAATTGACATAAGATTTCCTGCCTCAGGTTGAAGAATGAAAAGGGCTGGAGCACCAGATTGGCATCCAGAGGCTAATTCCCTGCCTGCATACATGAACACAGCTCCACGGGGTAGAGAATTTACCCCCCAGCCATGTGACTGCTGATCCAAACCGAATCCATTCTCCTACAGTCTACTGCAGAAATGGTCTGACTACCTCACGTTGCTTTTGCAAGCTCACATCTAAAATTGAGATAAAAGAGCACACCAGAAACCTTCACATCCTGGTTTATCTTGACAGCCAAAGCTGCTCTTTTAACCACTACCTCTTTTTGCCGTGTCATGTCCTCTCCCACAATCCCGGCGTATTAGCTGCCCTTTAAATGATTCATCTACTTCTCCAGCTGGAAAGAACATCTCCTTCTTCGTATTCTTTTGAGGAGGGCTAATAAACTACCTGAGTCATCATCATTTTTCACATGGTCTGGTCTTACCATTTCAATACTCCAATTTAGACAATATCCACTTGGAGGAGTTCTTTGCTCAGCAGCAGGAAAGAAAATAACTTGACTCCCTAATGAAAACCTCAAAAACATCCCAACTACTAAAGGGTAATGAGACATGGCCCTGATTGATTGCCTAATAACCTTTATCCAGATACTAATGAATGTAATAAATTGCGGGATTTACGGGTAGCCCCTGCTCAGAGATCATCTTTTAAAGAACCTTCTTGGAACATGCTAAGTTGTGACGTGACTTCCAGCTTCAGTTTCATTGGAAATAAAAGACCTGTGTAATGTGTAGCATTGAACTGACAATCAATCAACCGAGATGTTAAAGTGAAATAATCTAGGGGAATAAATTAGCATTAAGTAAAGCTTGAGTATTATTAAGAAAATAAAACCTGTATTTAAAAGTTCAGGCATACTTTGGAGGTCACAAGGGCCTGCCTGAAGAGTAATATGATTTTATTGCTATGGTTATTTGTTATAATATTTGAAAATTAACTCATATCTTAAAATCAAGTCCCGGGCAGAAAATCTTTCTAGTATGTCAGAACTAATTGTAACATTTGCAAAAGTACTCAAAGTGACTTAAGACATTAAATCCCAGCTCTGAAAGTTAAAATTTCTTCAATTCCGATTTCCAAAGGTATTTACGTCTCTGACACTCATGTTCTGAATATAATACTTTATACTTGAAGTCCTTTCAATATCACCTAGACTTCCCAGATTCAGAAAGGAGGACTTTCAGGGTCACTTGTTTTTGTTTGCCATTTAAACTCTTACACCTTGTATTTTTGTTCTAAAAGAAGAAAAATTAACAGAGATCTGGGATAAAATCAGGATAATCTATACAGGAGCTTCTGTTTTGATTGCAAGTTCTCATAGTCAAGGGCAGAAACTGGGATCTTAGTGTCTTTTGTGTTGGATGGCATCTCCAAGTCTATTTTGCTCACCCAGTTCTTTAGGGCAAGAGAACTTATGGCCAATTTTTAGGGAGCTTTTGTAGCTAGAGGACTCCTCCTACATACAGCCTGATCTATGCATTCCTGCAGTTCAGGTAATACAGTCAAACCTCAGTGTCAAACTGCAGCCGATCATCACATGTGACAGGAACGCACAGTGTGTTCTGGCCCTATCCCCTCCAGCTCAAGAACACCGGCCACATCAGAGGAGCACCTGGCAGCTCCCTCAGGCAATGGGCTTTGCTCCAGTCTTGTTAAGAAAGTCAGTGGGTAGGATGAAGCCAGCAGGATAAAACTGGCTCTAAAGTGCTTGGGGGTAGATTGATGATAGCAAAGCACGATCTCACAGTGAGACAGAGCACAGCCCACAGCTCTTGATGTGATATGCTGAGAGCAAACATTACCCCATGATTGCTGTGAATAGATTCTCTGTATTAGGGGAACAGTTTTAACATTAGTTACTTCCAAAAGAAACCAGATAACACTTTCACGATCTCCATTGCAAAAGCAATTTTTCCCTTCTCTTCACAAACCTGAGACAAGACCTAAGAACTCCCAGGAAAATGAAACAGCTCATATGAAGGCAAAGAACAGTAAAACATCAGTAAAGGCTATTTACAGCAGCATTTATGAATCATCAGTGCCTCACGCTTATTTTCATAGTGCAAATATTAATAGCATTTTACATCATTTTATGCTAGCATTGTTTGCCACTCAAAATCAATGTCAGTACCAATGAAAAGTATAAGAGAAAGTTTCTAATGTTGTCTCCATTCTAAGATTCCAGGGCTGCTTTTCCAGCTTTCAGAAAGATTCAATAGAAAATGGTAGTAACTTTGTGGCAATACCAATGACCATGATTATAAATATTCATAAATACAGTAAAAGAAAGAGCATTACTTTTCCAAAGACAAGTGATTCTCTTGTAGAATTTAATAATTCGTACTATAGACCATCTAGTTTTTGCTCTTTGAGAGAGAACATTTAACTCTTACTAGATGATGGTCTCTGCCTGACTGCCCATTCCCTTTGTTGGGAAGAACAGCGCTTCAGATGCTTTGTCTGGTCTTAACAAACAATGTCTGCTCAAGACTACAGAGAAAGCCACAATCGCTGTGTAGCGATGATTTATGAGCAAAGTGCAGTCACACAGTTTCACCAGAAAACATCTTGCAATGTGCAGTACTTGGTCTTTTAAAAACACCTCTGCTTGCACCCTGGTTTTCCTGGTCCCTAAAGAACATAACCTGCAACTAATCCTGGGCTCAGATGCTGCCACTGCAACGTTAAGAGCATCTGCTGCATGAAAATAACAGATGCACCTCCAAGACAGGTGTCTCAGGTATAGCTGGGACTGGCAATATGTAAGAAACCCCAAAGGCAGTTAATAGCAGCAGAGTTACAAAGGAGACCTTGCTTAGAAAGGCAAAGCTCGTTTATCATTTCCTTTAGCAAGCTGTACCCAAAGTCCATTTTTTTCCAATTTCCTTTTTCTTTTGAAACCTTGAATAGTAAATGATCTTTGCAAGCCCTGGAAAGTATAAAAATGTTTCCAAGAAGGAATCTCAGATACTGGTTGAAATGAAAAAACATTATTAATATTATTTTTTTCAATCCCACATTAACAATTATTTCCAGAATTGGAAACTTCAGGGTTTGAGAGGTTTATTTTCTGGAGGCAAGCACAATGTACAAATTAAACAAATATAAAAATTACAGTACTTTTTAGAGGTAAAAATAGAACTAAGGTTCAATTAATTGTTAAGACACAGATACTGTCCTCTTAGCACTACATGATTCCAAACTGCAAAATGATCTTGTTGATGTCTCACTATGCAGAGGAGATAGGAATAAGGAACAAATTTTGCATTTTATGGCACCTAAATGTATGCTTCTCCTTCTAAACACAGAGCATAAACATAAATGTACCACACACTATGACTTCGATTATATTATAGTTCTGTCAAACAACAGAGCTTTAAAATACTGACACTAACTGCCAGAACTAAATCACCAGGTAATCCTAACAGCATAAATACCATCTCTTTCCTCGCCACTCCCCACATTTATTAATCTTGTCCACTATATTCAAGCTATATAATATCGCTTTCCAAGCTGAAAACTTTGCCTTTTGTTACTTTCTGCAAATACACTGACCTGGAAATCAAATGGCAATAGAAAACATAAAAAGGCGTCATATTAGCTAATTAAGTGCCCAATCAAATTTTAGTAAAGGACATAGTAAATTTATTTTTATGTTGTTGCTAAATAACATAAAAACAGAACCTCTAAAATTCTCTTCATTTCTCTTAATTAATGGTCTCTGTGAAGGAAAGTAGTTAAAGGAAGATATCCTGGTTTATATATTAAACTGAGGTTCAGTCCTCCTGCCTCATCATATCTAAAATGATTGATTTAACCTTAGCAGCAACGATTAAGTATTAGGAAAGCATTACTGCAACAAGGGAGACACACATGGGTGCCACCAGTTCAGCGACAGTATGTGCCCTGGATAAATACTGGGCTCAGAGCTAGATTCATCAAAGGAAGATGTCTTGAAACGGAAAGAGGGAAAATGAATTCAATGAATCATGTAAGTGGCAGCCTACATCTTGAGGGAACAGTTCTACATACTGTAATTATGAATGCGTTACATGCAGAGTTTCATCAGGAAACACTGAAGAGGAGAAAAGAGCTTAGAAACAGCGTGTTGGTGGGTAGTCCTCATGGGTGGCTCCAATACAGGGCAAATAAACATTTCTGAACCGGGCAGGGATGGGCCCCAGTGGGACCGAGTTCCACAATCTCTTCTGCAAGGCATCATCTGCACGAAGGAAGCAAATACAGGACCGCAGATGCCCTTTAGAAGGGTCATGGTCTTGCCATAAAGCTCCTGTTGATTACAGGTCAGAACTGCAGCAGACAGTCCCTCAGCCAGGTCGGCCCTTTGTGTAATTTAGGAGAAATCTTTCACAGCTTCTTTCCTACTCAAATACACAGGAGAGTAAAGCATTTACATTTATAGAACAAAAACTACTGAAATAGTTTAGGGAACCGATGTTGCACAATATTTGTGGAAAATATGGTACTAGGCCAGCTAATACCGATGCTGCTGGACACACATTCACCTCTTTTTTTCCTATCTCTTTGTTTTGAGGGTGGCAGGGGGCAGAGAAGAGCTGTCGTCTGCCATCAGCCCCACAGAACTGATCCTTCACCACTCTGGTTACTATACCCCACCATCTCCAACCCTTTTTCAGCAGGACCAGCCTTCCTTCCAGTGCAAAAGTGTGTGCATGGCAGGAGTGGGGCACAGTCTCTGCTTTCACAGCCAGCTCCCATCTGAAGCAAGGATCTAAAAACCACTCATAGATCCTCCCAGTTTACAAGTATCCTGCGGCTACTCATATTGACAAAGTTATTCAGATGCTCAAGACCCACCAGAAGAGAGACAGATGCAATACTGCCGTATCACTGATGGTGTCACACGAACAGCCAACTCCAAAGCGAATCACCACTACAGCTTTCATAGCTGATAATTTATAAGCAACTCAAAGGCATGTAATTACATACAGCATTCACGGAATAATTTCAAGTTAATGAATGTGTTCACGAGTGCTTAAAGCCCTTTCACAGATCACTCACACACAGAAAGGGCTTCAAAAGCACCCCAAGAACTTCTGGGAAATAGGCTTTCACTGTGAATGGGGTTTGTAAGCTTAAATTCTCATTGAGACTTTACAAAATTAAGAGAAAGATTTTTCCTCAGACAGATTTAGATCATGCACTAGGTTGGATTATAAGAGGGTCTAAATGAAGCACGAGCTATTGAAATCAGTAGAAGAACACCATCTTAGTACATTTAGCATCTAGCTCACCACTGTAGCAACCCTCTTTAGGCAGAGTCACAGCTCTGGGAGGAAAAGGGTTTACAAGTTCCCTCAAAAAAAATCCTGCTTAAGCAGCAGCAACTGTTTTGGGAAACTGTGTTCCATTTTGCCCTAGCACTTTCAGACACTGTAGCTGAAAATTAGTTGAGACAAAAGCGATTACCAATGAAGTCTAAATAGTACTGTAGGAATAGCCTTTGGCCTTGCAGACATTTTAGATTCTTTACTGGGGTAGAAAATTAAATTCATGAAATAAAACGCAACAGTTTTTCTCTACCAAGCAGCGATTCCATCCTGCTGCTTGGCCAGGAGGCTATGCCCCATGCTGTTAGTTAAGCACTTGGTCGAAAAAATTCAATATGTAGTTTCTGGAATTTATTATGGTGAAACGCTACACAGGGAGAGAAACAAGCAAAACTAAAGAAGCTGCAGCTGGTGCCAAGACAGGACGTGGAAGCTCCTTCACCCTTATACTTCCCTTCTCTCCTCCAGCTACCCATGGGCAAAGTAAGAATAATTTAAAGTCTTAAAAGAAATCTGAAGCATTTTCAAAGCTCTTCCAGGTGTTCCATAAGTCACTTCCCTTCAAATTGTGAAGCAGAAGTATGCAAGATTAGAAAGGTAATTAATTTTCTGACTGTGAAGTAATAATAAAAGAGCATGCAAATTCACAGATCATAAGACATCAGCAAGTATTTTCTTTAAAGAATCAGAAGACGGGAAATGGGATGACCTACATTCCTTATCTAACTTCTCCGTATCAATCTCAGAAAATTCCCATGCAATGAATTTTAAGGCTCTGTCCAGTTTTTAATTGCTGATAGTTCATTCCAGCCTGTGCGATACACTGGGAAGCTGGACATATGGAGATTTTCCACAGATAAAGTAATGGTTGTTGGAACCACAACTGCAGTAGCTTTAATTTTAAACCATACATTCTTCTCTAACTTAAACATCCCTTTTCAATGGAAAAATAAAAGAACTGCACGTATAGCTGAACTAGTTTTAATTAAACTTTAGTGGGATACCTATCCGGTCTGTGATGATTTGACATTGATTTGAACTAAAAGACATGTAGATGGATTTTAAGGTGATTCATCTTAAAGATCATTTCCAACCTAAATGAATCTGTGATTGTTTATTGTTAATACTACACAGATGCCAAAGGACTGCCAGAGGCCAGAATACATTATCTTCTCACCAACAAAACAGAAAAAATATTTTTTTAAAAAAAAACATAGAAGACATTATTTAGGATATATTAGGGATATTTGGTGAAACTACTACTGAATAAAATGGGCAGGCTTAACAAAATATAAATAAAAATTACATATTGTGTAATCATGTGTTCAACTTCATCACCTAAGACTGATATATTTACCAAATGCCTCTAAATGAATAATTTTGCCCTTCTTCACTTCCAATATACTTTATATGTAAGAACATGTTGTTTCAGGTTTTATGGGAATTGCGAGTTGATCCACTGCTATCCCAGATGCCTAAAAAAGGCTGACACAGAATTTCTGATTCACATTGGAGTACATTGCTAGATCTGGCCTAAGTACTTTACAAGGAGATCCATGAGAACTGCAGTACAAATCAATGATAGGAAAAGTAGAAGGCAAAAGATATTACATTTATGACCACTTCTAAAAGTAATCATAAAAGAAAAGTCTCAGGAGATAGTGAGCATTTTCACATTTCTTCCTCAGTTTTTCTTTTAAGCTCTTAATCCATCCCAGCCCTCAAGAAAACCTATTAAGGACACAAGATGACAACGCTGTTCCAACTGAGCTGGAATTTCTCCCTGTGAGAGGCAAAGCAGGAGCAGCGGCACACCAGGCTGGCCTGATGATGCAGATGGTGTGGCTGTTCCCTTCTTCCTGCCACACGACACAGAGAAGGCACCTAGCTAGGAGTGCTAACAGGGTAAGGGAAGAGGCTTGCAACTATGGTTCCTTCAGAAATCTGCTCCTGAGGTTCAACTGAAAAGTGTCCAAGGCCTGATAAGATTTTAACGTTAGAGAGTGGTTTGGGTATAGCCACAAATCACCACTGAACTGTGGGCTGGAGAGCCAGACCCTTTTAGAATGGGGTACCTTTGGACTCAGGCAGTACATATATAGAGAGTACTGCCTGTCAGTAACCTTTCAGTATCACAGAAACAACTGAGAAGAAACAAGCAATCATATTTTCCACTGAAAGTTCTTCTGCAAGCGGTAATTTTGGTATGAAAAATGTACTTTACTGGAAGCCAAGAAGAAAGCAGAAGAAAACCTATTACATGGATACTGTGATAACTATTCTCTGGTTATTTGGTAAACACATTCCCAAGAACACTTGCCATCATCTTTTTCCTTTTCATTTTACTGATCTTACAGCAAGTAATAAAAGAAACACCTGTGAAAACAAATGCAAGAGTGATTGCACATTCAGTCAGAGAAAGTTACATTTTGCTATCCTGCAAAATCAACAATGAAAATCTAATGCAGGAGGTCAATGAGGGACAGCCACTGTGATTTGATTGGCAGGGCAGCAATCTATAATTGGCAGAGACACGCTACGCTTCTCAGCCAAGAGGTGACCACATCCTACAAGTTTACCATGTAATTTGGCAAGTTTGATGATTGTAATTCACATTCCTTGAAAAGATGTCCTGAATCCACCTTCACATATTTCTTTGAGCAAATCTATAGTTCTGTGTACTCTCCATCCTCTTCAAATCACCTCTTAGAGATAATTTGTTGGTGATGGTGAGGTGTTGGCTTTGTAACATCCCTCAAACGTTGCATACAGATGGATGCATGGGTACAGTGACCAACTGGTTCTCAATTTACACTCTTAAGCAAGCCCTTGATATATTAAGAATGAAGATTTAGGAAAAGAAATCTTGATATCTTTACCTTCATATGGCATCCCTCATCTCAGGAACTGAAAGCACAGGCAAAAACATTTTCCTAAAGATACTGAAACTAATGTAAAAAAGGAAAGTAATTCTACAAAGGTCAGATCCAATTCCATCATGCCTCCCTGGATTAAATGACAGTACTTGTGCACTCCCTGAATTTAAATCCCATGCTCTTCTGAGAGTAAATCACGTCTACATGCAAAACTTCATGTGTTTTAACAGGAAGACAAAGAAAAGAATTGAGTAACATCAAAATGTTCTTTTACGTAAGGAAATCTGTGAGCATATATATTATGGCTGTTCCTTCATCCTTCTTTAATTTTTTTACACCTATAAAGTACGTCTTTTCTAAGTTTCTTTTTGCTTTGCATCAGCTGAATTTAATTGTAAGTGCTAACTGAGAAGCCTCTGAGTCTCTCAGCTCATTAGTGGAACATGCACCAAAAGAGTTAAGTAGGCAACTGACATTTTATCATTTTGTACCTTTAGGCTTATTTTAATGAGAACAGATCCTTTTTTTTAGTAAATTCATAAATAACTTTCCTCATAATACATTGCCTTACCATGAAATTTTAAGATGGATTTGAATTTGCCAGGAGAAGGCTGATTTCCTTTATAATTAAGTAATGTATCAAAAGGGATCATTCATATCAACTGTGGTCAACATCAGTCAGAACAGTTACAGGGCGGCACAGAGAGCATGACTAATGAGTACATGATAGAATCAGAGCTGACAGACAGAAAAGTCATAAATCTTTAATTTGCATCCTGAATTTCACATTTGAAATGGGTAGTTTGTATCAAAGTGATGGGATTTGTGGGCAAGCTACAAGCTTGAAGTCAACGTCAAACCTGAAACATGGCTGGCCATTCCTCCCTTCAGAAAGTGGCTGCAGAATTGAGCACTGATTCTCCTAGTCTATAGGTGCCCATATGAAGAGAAAGGCACCAGGACCTATTCCACTTCCATCAGCAGATTTTCTGAAATGTTATGTTTCTCATGAGTGCCCCTGAAAATGGAAGTATCGATTATACAATATACTAAAGCGATGGGTGCTCTATATATACTTAAGATCGATTGCATTCTTACCCTGGACAACAACAGTCTGCGTCTCCACTCTAAATATTGACTCTTCTCTCTTCTTAGCTCCTCTGCCTAACCCAATTTGTTCCACCCCAGCAACTTCTTACTCAGTCTTCCATATAACCACTTTCAAAATAAAGCTGCTCAAGCATCTGTCACTTATTCTTATGAAAGTCCTAGCAACTCTATTCAGTGTTTCCCAATCCTTCCATGAATGGTTATGAACAGATTGTGTTATCTCTTGAAAAAAGAACATTGCAGCATTCACTCAGTTCTCTTACTCTAGTTCAAGAAAGTTTTATTCAAACCTGTGGTTAGTGCTGTAGATGAAATCACCCTGAAACACCACATCTGTTTTTATGACGTTTCAATATCAAATTGGCTTAATCACGTCATAGTCTGGATGGGACGACTACATTTGTGGAGTTACACAGATGTCACGTGGCCAAAAGATGAGCTGTAAATCTCATACTCTCCTCAAATATCACTGGCATTTTTTGTAAAAGTGATGGCTATTAGGCTATGCATGTATTCAGTATCAGCAACATTAGAGGAAGCGTAATGATCATAATAGGTAGTTATACATAATGGTAGGAAAAAAAAGGCTGACAAATATGGCCTCTTGTTGAAATCGGACCAAATAACTTTTATATGTCAAAATACTCGCGTGAGTTAGGTATGTCTGAGCATATTTTTGTTCCTAACACCACAGAAAAGCATTATAAATTAATACAAATACTGTAAAAAAGTCTCTGCGTCAATTCTTTATTTAGCTTTGCTTCTAATACTTTTTACCTCTTATCCAACGTGCCCACTCGTTCCTGTTTTTTCAGAGTCTTGACCGAATGCATCCTTATTATTACAGTCAATATTACCATCATTAACAAAGTGTGATACACCATCCAGGTCCAGGTAACATCTTTCTGGCATAAAAGTTGTCTCTAGGACCACATGGTGCTAGGCCTGCCCTACGTGCAGCTACAGAGGCTGGACAGAGACGTCCAGAGCTTTACACATCCCATGGAAAAATTAACCAGGAAGCACAAAACAGAGCTAGGAATACTGACAATATTTAGAGAAGGCATTCCCTAAAGTCTAGGACACGCAGTGAACAGAGAAACGCTTTTTGGATCAAGGCTTTTTGTATTATATAGCAAGGGCTCATTTTGACTCTGCTTGCCTCAGAGGTAAAGTTTGGGTTATCAGATGCCGCTTTGTGTTTAAAAAGCAATCATTCAAACATGCTTTCTACACAGGCACATCAAAGCTCACCCAACATGAAGGTTAAATACGGGCTGTGATGCACGAACTCCTCTTTGTCAATGTCAAGAGACTACCCTTAATATTACAGCAAGGATTTACTCCTATTGACAGCAGCATGTGTACATGGCAACATGCCGTATTTACGAAGCCCTTTTACAAATATCCTCAATGGTTCCAAGCTGGGAGCAACCTAATAGAAATGTATTCTACAATCTACATGCTAAATCATCCTTCTGAAGGTCATGTTTTTCCACCTCATTGTGTTTGAGTCAGCTCCTGGTAGATGGCCATATTTCCTGAGACACAGTGCCACGGAGAGTGAAATAAGGGGAACATTTTGGCCTATACTCAGAATATTTTTCCTTTCAGGGATTTAACTTCTTTAACAGCTGCTTAGAGTCTCACATAGGGCAAGTAATAATGAAGCTTGTAAGAAGCACTCAAAAAAAAAAAAAAGAAAAATACAGCCAAATATATTTGCTCTATTACTCTTCAGTAGAAGACTTTTTACCTACTGTTTTTTTGGTAATGTGAATACTGGTTCAGCATTAAGGAACTCACCAATATTTGAGAGGAAGGATTTTTTTTTTTTTTATTTCATCTTTATGAATCTACTGAGAGACAAGGAGGAAGAAAAGATTTTAAGTTCCTGTACTTAATACTCATTTCAGGACACTACTTAGAACATTCTGAGAGCACAATGAAGGTAGGTTGCTACAGAAGACTACTAGAAACACTGCTGTGAATGCACACCTTAGAAGATGCATTTGTCTCACTACAGAATAGCTATTTTGAAGGTACTTTTACAGATCTGTTTGTTTCCTAGATGTGATGAAGGCATTGCCACAATGTACGCAGATATACCCAGCTCAGCTAGTTCAGGCAGCATCGTCAGTGAGGATGTCACTGAGCAATTAATGGATTTCAGAGCCTGGGCCCCTGGTAGGTTTTGTGGGGTTCTCTCCAAAGCCTGGTCTTCCCTGCTCTAGGGAACCCATCGTATCTCAATGAAAGCTACCTCAGGTATGCGACATGTACCCAGATGTGCCTGCCTCCCCCCCATAGTGCAAGCAAACCGAGTTTGGTTTAATGATCCAGTTTCTAAAGATTTGACAAGCCTTCACAGCCCAGCAGAAAGCTGTGCGAGTCTCAGTCGCAGTACATCAGTCTAGCTGACCACAAGATGCTGACAAG
Source organism: Neomorphus geoffroyi (assembly GCA_033558235.1). NCBI lineage: Eukaryota > Metazoa > Chordata > Aves > Cuculiformes > Neomorphidae > Neomorphus > Neomorphus geoffroyi. The sequence continues at coordinate 5,215,425 of JAUMJM010000045.1, read as the reverse complement.
ACGCAGGAACCTATGCCATGTTATATATGAGACTGGACTAGGTGAACAGTAGGGTCTCAGCTGACTTTCAAATCCACAAATCTGTTACTTTAAGTATGTGATCAGTTCATAATAAACTCATAATTCTGGTGCTTTTTGTGCCTTTCCGAATGTTATTATCCCTTTGCCATCTATGATTCATTTTGCCTCTTAATTCAATAATCTATTTTTAAAATCCATCTAAAAGTCTACAATCATAAGCACCACAGGTAGGCTACATTTTGAGTAGAAAAATACAACCTGTTATTGCTCTCAAATTTCCTACTTTTTCATTTCAAGAACTATCATAAGTATTTTAGAGAAAAATGCCTCCTAAAATCCATAAACAAATAACAAGAATTTGCACTCGTCTTCAAAGTAATTTTTGCAATTGTATTGCTCAGCTCTTTAATTGTAATCGATGATGTCCAATTTTCCCTGAGAATTTAATCCTAGGATCCAGCTCAGTTACTCTGTTCTCGCTGACCCTGACTACAAGAGATGCAACACTTAGTGTTGAAATTGACAAAAATTGGTCCCCTCTTTTGAATGTTTTGAAAGATTAAGTGTGATATTACAGATTGAATATCAACCAGAGTAATATCAAGGTCACACAAGTTAAATCAGTTATAGCTGAGCACTCAGGATGAACAGAAGCACGAAAGCCTTTTACTGTGCTTTCTTTAATCCACAAAGCACTTGACTTTTCTGAAAGAAATGGAGAACAGCACAGGGAAAGCAATCCCAGCTCCATGAAGCTGTTAAGGAAATTCACTAACCACAAACTGCCAAATACCCATAGCATAGATTAAAAACTAGTAAAGAAAGTTGACGTCTATTATACCCAAACTGCCAGTTTTGATTTCTAAAACAAAACCTATCACTTGGCAACAGCCTGAGCAGCAGCAATAGCAAGAACCAAAACTTGCATTCCCCAGGCAAGCTCGAGCTTTCACGTGCAGGTAAAGAAGTTACAGTAAGGCACAGGGAAACCAGGGCATTTAAGGGATTAACACAGAGGGAGAAATAACTCCACTGCAACACTGCTGGCACCGTATTGACCTCTGTTTCCTTGCATGTTGAGTAAACATTAAGGCTGCCTGTGAATCCCTGACCAATGCTGCTGTGCACATCCTAAATCCTGTCCCTGCTCATCTGAGCTGCCCAGATGTCTTTCAGACCTCACTGACAAAACACAGAGGTACAAAATAAAGAATTCTCTAAGGTGACATTTCTTTCGTTTGCTTTCCCCAAACGTTAATTCCTCACCACCTGCCTCCTTTGCCAGTTTTCTGCAGGCTTCCTTGTTGTGCTTTTGAGAAGGATCCTTGAGCAGAAAGACTGTGGAGGCTTCCCACTTGCCACAACCACCAGTTCACAAGCCACATTGTTAGTCAGAGGAGCACGTGCCATCTTTGGAAAGAAATCTAACCCAGCTGCACCTTGCCATTTGTTTCCCAACAAAAAGAATGAGTAGAAAAGAATGTCTCGTCATACTGACAGGCAAGGCTCTGAGGGCAGGCAGGGCTGCCCCTCTCACACAGCTCTTGGCAGGATGACCGCTTCTTCCTGTGTCATTCTCCAAGCTAACAAATCCAAAATGCTAAACATTCAGACAATACAATGTAATAAAATATCCAGATTTTCTTTGATGTCAAATAAAGCTTCAGTATAATCTGGATCAATGAAATCATACTAAATGCCATAAGCAATTTCTGCCTCTTTCTACTCTCAAGTTTTGTATTTCATACACTTTATGCAGACTTTCCTACTAGGTTTGTTCTCCCTTCTGGCATTTTCTTCTATCTTTCTCGCATCAAAACTATAACGTAAAGCTCTTTGGCTGCTTAACCTGGTGCCAAAGAACACAAAGCTGGAAAACTCCTTGCTCGGAAATCGAAGACATGTGGTAGGAAATAGTAATCTTTATTAAAGGTGATACAAATAGAGTGCACCTCTCTCAAATTCCTCAAGTTTCTACAGCTATTTCAGTAAAGTCTTCTTGCACTTTATTTCCACTACAGAACTCTTGTACAACACAGTTCTGACAGTGCATGTCCTGTCATTGGCAAAGATCATGTTTTTGTAAATAAATCCTTAAATTCAGTCTCAAGTCCTTAAAATACTTCAGCTGAAGTAATCTTCTTCTGAAAATACAGTGCAGGACATACTTTCAACAATCAAAGACCACCAATATCTGCAGATGATAAAACAATAAATGCCTGGTTTTGCACATCACCCAGCTGATAACGTAACACAAGAGGCTGTAATTCCCAGCTGCTGGACACTGTCACCAGCAAATATACGGCTTTTGCAACCACAGCTACCAAGTTACTCACTGTCTTCCTGTATCTGTCCTCACAGCATCTATGCCAGCCAGCAAATAAATTCTTGGGCCCTTGTTTATATCAGCACAACATCATTGACTTAACTGAGCACCAACACAAGAATTCAACACAACAGCTGGCACATACTAAGTTCAGCTGTTCTTCTAGCAGCAGGTAACGTTGTTAACAGCAGCAGCAGCGGTATCACTAAGACAAAATAAATATAGTAAAAGGAAAAAAATCTGGTACATTTACTTTGGAAACCAAAGGGAGCTTTCACAGACAAAGAGCACAAAATGATTTAATATGATGCCAGAACTTGCTTGAGATATTTTCCTGACAAACTCGCTATTACTTCTCAACCCTGCTAAAATCCTAACAGAAAAACAATTATGAGCAACTCTTTGTAACAAACGTTGCCTGTTACAAATAACTAACAGACAAAAAGTGGACCAAGCTTTTATTGTTATTAATTAAAAAATAGCAATATGAAAAATATATATTCTCCAGATAGGTCAATTACTTAAAATACAAAGAAAAGGTAGTATTGAAAAGTGTTTGTTTAGTGTACCACCTATAACATATTGTGAAACTCAAAGTTCTTTTAATTAGTGTGAAAATCTGTTATTTCATATTTACTTGCATATGTGCACATACTTGATTTTGCATAATAACATATTCATCTTTTTATTAAAACCAAATAGAATATTTTTAAAAAGGCATATATCTTCATATTCATAAACTCCCAGTAACACTTTATTTATTGGCATGTTCCTATGTTAGAGTGTATGAATTACTAGTAATTTCATTCTTGATCTCTCTAATTCAGCACGAGAAACATTTAATTTCTGTGAAGACATTTTGACTCCAATTTATGTAAAGTAGTTTCTGTTTACTGATTGGTGGTTTTTATTTCATATCATTTATACTCTAATTAGATTTTTCTTCCCCTTTTGAACAGGGTTTATGAATTCATCACAAGGACCACGGGCAGTTGTGGAAACCCCCTTAAGATAGACATGGGTTAATTACCATTATGGATGGGTGAACAACTGTCAGCTAATTTTCTACCTACTTAATGCTTGCTGAGAATTCAGGTCCTACCAATTTGCCTTGTACTTACAAAGTATCAGAGAAAACAGGAGAAGAAAGCTAAACATGAAAGAAGGCATTTGTGAAAGAATAATGAACTACACGCCACGATCCGTCCTGCTTGTATCTTCAATAGCTTTTCGCAAGAGTAAGTTGCAAACTTTATCCATAATTAGAAAACCGTTCATGGGTGACCCCTGGAGCACGCCAGCTCCTGGTATTGGCAGTCTCTGGATTTATCCCCCTACCCTCCAACTTCAGTAAATAGTACACCACTTCTAACTCTCTCCTCCTTCCCTCAGACCACACCAGATTTCTTAAAAAACACCATTTCCTTGCTACTGTGCCATTTTCTGATATTTAATGAAAGGATCAATACATGCTACGTATTCTCTAGACTGCCGTTCTTTTAGCTTTAAGAAACAGATCCCCACAAAAAAGGCTTATACAGGCAGATCACACACTAGACTTTACTCCTGCCCTAAACAGTAGCTTTTAACTCTGGCAAAATTTAAATTCCAGAAGGAAGGAAGGGTATTTCTTTCTTAGGTTACCCTACAGCAAAGAAACTAGAAACAGCAAAATTCCTTCTGCTACAACTGACTACCCTGTTTGTTCTACATCACTGCAGTGTTTTAAATAAGTGAACTTCCGTTAAGCTGGTTTACTATGAGTGTAACAGGTGAAATCAATTATATTAATTCCTGATTTCTATCAGGTAGCAGCCAGAGGGAAATTAACCTTGTAGCTGAGAATTAGAATGTAAATCTGATTTCCAAAACTTTATACTTGAGGGACTGCCTTGAGGGCACAATTAGGTGGGTAAATCCACAATGTTTCTATCGCAAATTCCCATTGACTTTAGAAGTACTGCCACAAAACATATGCATAGAAATTAATCATGACTACAAATGTCATAAATTAAACTCTCAGAGATTTTATTAGGCAAACCTGTGAATTATTTTCCCCAGTATTCTTCAATAAAGCTGTAATTAGGAGTATATATTCCAAAATATTTTCAATGAAATGCCAAAAAATCCTACAATGTTAACATCAGTTGTTCCAAAACACAGCAAGTACAATTTTTTCGGTAGAATCTTTTGCTAACTCCAAAAAATTTTTACCATCCAATATCTTCCAGATTGGTTGCGTTGGTATGGATGAATAAAGAGAACGAGAAAGGGAGAAATCAACAAGATAAGTGAAACCTTCACTTTAGTTTATGGTCATTTAGTGAAAGGAACTGCTGCAATTCTCTTTTACTGGTTCTCAGGTTTATAGATGAGTAAGGTAGTTTTTCACATGAAACGAATGTTCTTTTATGACAGAATTAATAAAAGGACCTTCTCCTTCATAACTGGGAAAAAGGATTTGGAAGGTTTGGAATACTGGAAGAAAGTATTTTTCCCTAACTGCCACAATGACCTATTTCGCTCAATCTTCTGGAACTGGACTGACTACTGTAATATGCTAGCAAATATCCAAGTTCATTTCTCAGCACTGCAAGAAAGGAAAAATATCAGAAGGACAGAAGGAAGTCCATGGGTTACTTTAGAAATTTCATTCCATATGGACACAAAAAGGTAAACTCTTCGAAGTGCTACCTGTCACATTTTTAATAAGGACTATAGTTCCTTTATATGAAAGATGCTTCAACAACTTTTATTTCTACGTGAAATTCTTTCAGCTAAGTACTTAGAGCGACTCTAGCAACATCAAGATGTGACAAATATAATTTTTTTAAGGAACTTAGCACAAATTATTTACAACTAAGCATAAATTTGAACATTTCCCTTCAATATTTTCTAAGACAAATTTAATATTATTAATCCAAAACAAATTTTATTTGAAGTGTTCAAAATTAAAATGAAATTATCTCTTATTTGGACAGGATGGATTGATGGGCCAAGGCCAACTACATGGGTTCAGCAGGGCTAAGTGCTGGACCCTGTACTTGGGCCACAATAGCCCCATGCAATACTACAGGCTTGGCTGGGAAGCTGCCCAGTGGAAAAGGACCTGGGGCTGCTGGTCAACAGCCAGTTGAACCTGAGCCAGCAGTGTGCCCAGGTGGCCGAGAAGGTCAACAGCATCCTGGCTTGCATCAGAAATGGTGTGGCCAGCAGGACCAGGGAAGTAATCGGCCCCTTTACTCGGTGCTGATGAGGCCACACATCGAATGCTGTCTCCAGTTTTGGGCCCCTCACTGCAAGAAAGATCTTGAGGGGCTGGAGCGCGTGCAGAGAAGTGGAGTTAATGAAGGGTCTGGAGCACAGGACTTAAGAGGAGTGGCTGACGGAACTGGGGCTGTTTATTATGAATAAAAGGAGGCTGAGGGGAGGCCTTATTGCTCTCTACAACTATCTAAAAGGAGACTGTAGGGAGGAGGATGTCCGTCTCTTCTCCCAATTGACAAGCAACAGACAAGAGCAAATGGCCTTATGTTGTGCCAGGGAGGGGTTAGGCTGGATATTAGAAAGATTACTTCACTGAAATAGTTGTGAAGTATTTGAACAGGATATCCAGAGAAGTGGCTGAGCCATCATCCCTGGAATCATTTAAGACAGGTAGATATGCTTAGGGACCTGGTTTAGTGGTGAACTCAGCAGTGTTAGGTTTATGGTTGGACTGGATGATCTTAAAGGTCTTTTCCAACCTAAACAATTCTGGTTTTCTATCAACAATCAGTCTATGTTGATATATGATAAAATCAAGAATAAACATTTCAACTTGACAGTATCCACATTGTACCTTTAAATTCATCAAAAATATTCAATATTTTGGGTTCAGTTCAACTCAAAATTGTATTTGCCTTGTTTTGATTAATTACTGGTGACTAAAAGAGCTCAAGTAGTCAACAGCCAAGTAACTTAAAACAGAAAACCTGTTGTCATTAGCTAAGAACATAAGTATATGCTAAAATGCTTGGCTGAATGATGTTTTCTCTTAAAACTCAAGGGTTTAAAAGTAGAATCACAACTGAAATAACAAAGATAACTTTTTCCTATGGTCTGTTCTGCATTGGACAGTTACAGTATGGGCATTACTCCCTTAATATTTGGCATTGTAAACAGGAACATACACAGATTAATTTACTAGCACCTACCACAGGAAATAGTGGCGACTATTTTTGGACTTCAACAAAAATATTCCACTCCAAAATCAAAGATTAAAGGAATTTTACATTCTTTTATTAAAATAAACAGGGGTTAAAGAACTGCGTCACTCTGAACAGCACAGATTAACATTGTATTGGCATTCAGTGCATTTACTGTTAATGGCATTAGACAATGATGCTAACATAACCAGGCATGGGAGGCTGAACTCACTGTGAAGACTGAAAAAATTGTAATTGGGAATATAGATTTTCAGCAATACATGCTCTCAGTGGGAGAAGGCAACTGCACGCTCCATCACACTGACCTTTAGGAAAGGAAAGATTTGGAAGGTTTATGGGAATAGTTCTGGGTCTGGTATTTAACTCCTCTAAACACATTCTTGTTAAGCCATAACAACTTTAAAATTCTTGGTGGGAGTCTAGTCTATAGCAGTGCTTCTTCATTTCCTTTACCTTTTTATCTCTGTTATCTTTCAGCACTCTGCTTATCTGAATAATGACAGATTTCTCAGCTGAAACGTGAGCAGGCAGCGCCAGCAGCAGGGAAAGCCCAGTGTTTGTCATCTGCCTGCACGTTCAAGCACGAACTTCCCACAGAGCCAGTGAGGTAAAATCACCACCACTTGGCTGAGCACATGGCTGCACAGCACAGTCTGTCACCTGAGCACTGGACAAAGGAAGAGCAGAGAAGAGAGAATTGCCTGTGTGCATCCCTTCACCCCACTCAAGAAGTGTCGCACTTACGATGAAGTTTGTGGACATAAATACTCTCAGAGAACATCTAAGAATTCCTGCCGGTTCTAAAGAGCTGAGGAAAATCTCATAGGGATTTCAGGGCTGGGGTTGCACTCAACAGGATTATAAAGGGGTCTAGAGCTTCACTGGGCGTGCTAAGCACAGGCTCTTGTTTTGGTGGTTTTGTGCTTATCACCACCTGAAACTTTATCCCTACTTTGTTTCTTCCCTCATTCTACACTTTGCCAGTAGATCTTCCAAGAGCACCTGCTTGAGCGTTGAAGAGTCATCAGACTCTTCTTTCCTGAAGCTTAAGGGCTTCGAGAAAGGCACATATCCAGAGACACTGATGCTTATCTTCTTCCTACAAGTCTTCTCTGATGTTTGCCTTTTTATGGCTTTCAGCACATAACCTTGAAGAGTATCTTCATCTTTAAAGTGATTTAAAATATTTTTCACACCCAGTAAGCCAGATGTGACTCCATGCTATGTGTACTTAACAGAAGAAATATGCTTTACATGCTTCATTAAGTTATTTGTGAAATTGCATTAGTGCCATTCCATTAGTACACCTCTTTCAGCTACATCTGTGGCCTGTTTTTGACAGGCAAATTACCAGTTTCATAGGTCTATTTTGACTTAATAATGATCTTTAATACATTGAAAAATATCCATCCTAATAGCAATTGGAAAATAAAATAGTGTAGTTTTCAATATTATGGGACCAAAAATATCTGCTGTGGGACAAAGTTATTACCGGATTTCTTAAAACAAGACTTCATGGGTTGGTTTGGATATTTCATTAATGTTACAATCTTATGCAATATAGGAACACCAATCTTGAAATAAGATGTCATAGTGAAGTCAATATTGATTAGAATTGAAAAGGGAGCATTAAAAACGTTTAAGACACCTGGAAAAATATTAAAACAATAAAAATTGTATGGTAACTTGTTTGTGAGAAAATTTTAATACCTTTTTACTCTGCACAGTAAGAATTCTTTGTAATGTTTTTTTCTTTCTAGCCACTGTTTCATACTGAGATCCTATTTTACATCATACCAAGACAGATATCCAAGGTGTGAGATGCTGTTTTCCAACTTCCTTCTAAGACTAACTACAATACACTGTGTTCAATTAGCTTTTCACTTAAGGTCATTATATTAAGCACCACACATATAAAAACAAGAAGTTACGGTCTGCAACCTGGAGAACTTAAGTCAAAGAACCTGGAGCATACTCATCTATGCTGTGTTCAGTTGCTGAGCTGGTGCAGAAGTAAACACGTTACAATGCATATTTCAGAATTGTTTTTAAATAGGCTCCATATAGCAACAACCCGTCAGAGTGAACAGGGGAAAGAGGATGAGGGCAGCTGGCATACTCATTTAATGACAGTTTTGGTAGCTCTATCATCTGAAAGAATGGTTTTAAATGAAGAAACGAATATCTGCATTTACAATTTCTCTGCCTGAGTTATTGGCTATTCCTGTCCTTTTCCTCTGCCTGGCTGCTCACCTTCAAAACAAACCGGAGACCTCATGTTAGGTTTTAATTCAGTTATGTTATGTGTGTTAATATACTGAGTAGATAGTAGCTGTTTCACTAGACTAACAAAGATTACCTGAAGGGGAAAAGCAGCACTGGAATGAATAATTATTGGAATCAGTAAAGCTCGTGATTCTATAATAATTCTGCATGGCAAAAACCCATTTTAGAAGCAGAAGCATGCACGTCTTGATTTCTTCAGGGGCTTCTGATGTTAAAGGAGTGTTTTCCACTGAGTGGAAAACATACCAGAGATAAAATTACCAATGACTGAAACCATGTGAAGAATTGCAACATCATGCAAAGGCAACTTTCTTCAAGCATTTTGATTTTACTCTAAAATTAAAGACTCTTGGCAGGATTCTGGCAATGACAAAAATACACCAAATTGGACAGCTTGTTTAGAGCACTAAATAGAAAAGCAGGCCAATTAGCCACTCCACAATTAAAATTGAATAGTAAATAGTTCGGTCTTGTTTCACAGCTTCTCTGGACACATTAGTGTTGCCCTTCAATGTCTGGAAGCACTTGAAGTTGAAAAGTCCTTCAAGTTGACAAGCTCACAACTGTCTCTTTGCTTATTTAATCCTTTGGCTCATCATAAAGAGCATAAGATGTCTCACACTGATCAAAGAATATAAATAGTCTTGTTAGGCTGAGCATACAGTGCATCTGTATTTAAAAACATCTCATTCATTTTATCTCAAAATATGACAGCGGGACATCTGTGTTTGATATCATGGGGTTTCCGAAGTCTGAAGCAAATCAGGCTGATCTACAATCTTGCACCACTACCACAAGAACTTTCAGCTTTTGATTGTCTTCCTTTGAGATGTGTTACACGTACACATAAAACTCAGATTGTTTGCATATATCCCTATAATGCAAAATCTCTCTTCCTTTACAATTGTCGCATTGCCTGAAACATACTGTTTTCAGCCTTTCCTAGGAGCACAGAACCCAAGCACGATGAATGAAACTCTATCATAAAGGCAGGAGTTCTGAATTACTGTCATTCTCTGGTTTTACGCATTGAACGTTTTGTAACCTTTCAGTATCTCACTTACTCTGCGCTGATTATCACTTACTTTTACTCATCAAGTTAAAGACAGACATCTGAAATGGCGTATATAAATTGTCCCACTTATTTACAAGCACGAACCATAACCACGGATCCATGCTGCTTGAGCAGCTTTAAAGGGCTACAGCTAAAATCAAGGGCAATCCCACTGAGAACATCCTCACATAAAGCCATATGTCAGGTTCATTAGTATATTTGCTTCTGGCATTTACAAGAATAACTGTAAATTGCACTCTTTCAACCCTCACAGATTTTAGAGAAAATTGACATAGGAGAGCATCCAACCCCAATTACAGCATACAAAAGTCAAAGCTACAAAACTCATAAACACCTAGGACAAATGAACCACAGGAAGAGAAAAGCAGAATTCAAGAAAGCCTGGAAATAAGGACTATTAATGGCTACAAACCCGTGGGATTAGGAGAGCAGCACACATGGGTAGACGCACACATGGGTAGACACACACATAGTGCCCTACATTCACAAGAAGGTTACAGAGAGCACCAGCAGCCCATGAATCCCACTCACAAATAGAACGTCTGCTCCACAAATAAATAAGTTCTTTAACTTCCTTGTGATAAAAAGGTTGGGTTTCCTCTTCCTTTGTTGAACATAAACACTAAATGTTGTCTCAGTAACACAAAAGCACAGGCCAAGCTCGACTGCTTTCATACATAATATATAGAATACAACATTTAAATAAGACGCTGATTTACAGACTGCATATAAACTTTTGTTCTCCTCTTGAACTCTACAGACACAGCAACTCCATGAAAACTGTTCATTTCTTATATATGATAGGATGGTGATCCTGCAAGTATAGTTTATCCTGTATGGAGATGCACCTATCTAAGTCCGTGTCTGCCCGTACAATGTTTTTACTATATAAAAGATCCATTTCTGATGCTAATTCTTTGTTCCATGTTTTAAAGAACAAAAGCACAGGTTAACCAAGAGTTACTCAGATCACGTCATGCCCAGGCTGTGAACAGACAAGAAGACACATGCAGATGGATGAAGAGGTAAGTCTTGGCTAGGCAGCACAGCAGGAGCCCAGCAACAGCGACTCTACTCCTTGCCTACATCTTCTGCAACCCTGGACTGCTCCCTGTTGCAACCACCATAAAAAGCCTTTCTAAGCACTTTAGGGCCTCAAGCACGATTTTTTAACAGTAGTAAACCTTAAAATGAAAAACAATCCACAAAAACACAATTTCCCTTCAAAGACTGAAACAGACTGGTGTCAGAGAGGCAGGAGTTACTTAAACCACTCACAATCCAGCTCTGCTCAGGTACTTGAATAATTATGTATATTTATAGAAGCACTTTTAGGGAATAGAGATTTGGATTTTGGCATATGTGATAAAAGTAATTCTCTAAAGAGGTGCTAAGACCAGAATTTCTTGACCTTTATATTTGTCAAAGTTGTTGGTTCAATAAAGGTCAAGATGTGTGACAAAATTCAAGCCTCTTTGAGCCAATTAATGACAAGTAACCAGACCATTAAAAATCTCATTTATGCTGAGCAGTCAAGTGGGTTATGTGAGGGCAGTCTGTACTTTAGATAGTCTACACACTCAGTTACATGTTTGCAATAGAATAAAGGACAGAAGAAGGGAGAATGAGAGAATACTTGAAGTTTTAAGAGGAATAAGATAATCTTTCCAGTTCAACCAGCAGAGAGACAACACATAAATAAAAAAATATATTAAACTAACATTTCTTTATTTCGTTATAAATATTGGTATTTCACAAAAGAAAATTTTGAACATTAAAGGTTCATGGAAATATTGATAAAATGCATAGGAATAAACTATTCAGCATAGCAATATGCAGATCATCAAATGTCAGTGATATGCAGCAATAAGATATTAGAGAGATAGTTTGAATGTACCAAGCTGCTCAGGAAACTCTGACCTATGCTATTAATGTCTGGTAACTCTAACTTTAGTCCATAACAAAACTTAGGCCAACACTATTTGTTGATGTGTGATCTTTTTCCTTTTGGGGGGGGGGGGGGGGGGCTCTATTTCTTTGGTGTTTTGTTTTAATTTGGTTTTGTTTGGGTTGTTGGTTTTTTAAACGGTTGGGAAAATAAAATGATGGTATTAAGCTTTTCTGTTTCAGGACCTTAAACATTTCCATTTACCTAAGGTCTTTTGAAACCAACAGACAGAAGAGCCAGCAGGTTCCTTTTATTCAGACACCTTGGATTTTATAATAACAGCAAAAAGATTTCACTGGTTTAGATTTCGGTTTCTCTTGGTAGTAGCAGCAATCTTCATCTCATAAAAATGTAAGAAATCCTGCTCTGTTAGATAAGGTATGATACTGGGAAAAGGAATATGTGCAAAAATAAAAGCCAGCTTGTATATATTTCCTGTTAAATAGGTACATATGAACTGTGGAGTTTATTTCAACTTACACATAAGTCTTTGTTAAAACCAACACTAAATATTGCAAAGTATCATTTGTATTTCTAGTAAAATTGTGTTCCCAATAGGTACAATAAAAATCGCAGCCACCACCATCTCTGCAGCTAAAATCCTGCACTGGGACTAACTGTGAAGAGGGGGAATACATGTTGTCACACTCAGAACTGTCAAAAAACACTGCCTGGGGAAGGACAGACTTACAGACTCGGATATCCATGCTTCCTGCAGACGTTGTACACGGGCTTAAACACAGGCAGGAGTCAGCATCTACCAGGGGTTTGAGATGCAGAGCCGGAAAATCAGACAAGGCACACCCCAGCACCGTGGAGAGGGAGCAGGATGGGGGACAGAGAGCCTGCCTTGAGGCTGCAGAAGCATCAGCGTGAGGAGCTGCGGCCCCAGGTCAGCCCCAGCCCAAGAGCCATGACAGAATAGTAGATAACCTCATATTCATACAAGAAACTCATGTCCCCACAGCAGTACGGCCCCAGCAGCAGGGAAGCGCTCTGGAACATAAATGAGATGCCAGTCCTCTCTCCTTCTCAAATATACCCAAAAAAAGAAACACATTTGCAGCACTTTTACTCAAAGTTGCTTAAGTTATATGACAGTGCCCTTTTTTTAATGGCTCATTGTAACTCCCCTGGAGGCATTGAGTTAGCTTGGTAGATTCCAGTTTGCAGCGCGTTGTTTTTAAAGCAGTCTGACACCTTTGCATAAGGAGAAGCAACCTCCCATTTTTATAGAGCAGAGAAGTTTTACTTTCGTAACTGAACACCGCAAATCACATGCGCAGCGCCTCTGGCACCACAAGAGGCAGGGCTGGCGGGGCTGTGCCCTTGCCTGGTGGCCATCTTCACGCATGGTATGGATTCCAGGGACTGAGACAGGATGCCTGCATGGGTTCACCCTTTCCATCCATCCCATTTCTACTTCTCACGCGCATAAACTTCCACGCATGAGTCTATAATAATTACAATATATGAGAGTGCGTCGTAATAGCAGCTACTGAAAGCAGGGCCTGGGACTCACATCACAACATCCAGCTTTGGAACTTTCTGGAAAAGCCTTTTAAACAAATCTCAAAGTCACCTCCAAGGTAAACAGATACTTTACCTCATTCTTTCTTTCTACCCGTCACCGTGTGTGTGTTCAGAGCTATTTTAGCCCTAATTCATCGACTCTTCTCCCTTCCCCGTGCATTCCCCTCAACACAAAATTTAGGTTTGTTCCTCACCCACCTCCCTGCAAAACTTTCCTCAGCCCACAAGGCTCTTCGAGTCCTTCTTCTCTCCCACTGCCTCCCCTCTTCCTTCTCTTCCTTTCTCCTCATGTCTCTCCAGCATCCTCTAATTAATAAAACTAGGGGAAATCTTAATTTCCCCACTTTGCTACAGATGAATCAGTGAGCAAAATTCCTGAATTCCTAGGCAAAATTTGTCCCCTAATAGTCGTGAGACTTATGGATTTAAAACAGTGCAAAATTTTCTATTTTATGATGGGTACAATAGTATTTCATTTTGCGTCCCATCAGTGAGGGCAAAGCAATTCCTCACTATGAAAAGTACATTCATTGAAATGTGGGAATTTGAAGTAAACATATGACATACTTAGTTCCTTTACAGCTGTTATTTTTTGAGCATTGCCAGAGATTAAATACACCTAAACAGGATATCATTTCATAGCCTTCTGCTTGGCTTCAGCTTTCCTTCAAATAAGACCCAGATAGAGGTGTATATATAAATACATCCAAGAATAAGATGCAACTCTGGAGCTCTTCTACTTCAGACTTTAACAGTAAAACTCTGAGTAAATTATCAGCCTAAACTACTTACAGTGTTTCAAGGGGTCTGCTTTTTTTTTTTTTGACTATTAACATGTGGCAGAAATTGCATTTTGGGGTTGGGAGGATCTGCAAGTCATATCTATGAAATGTCATGTCTGCTTTCTGCAAGGCAGGGTCACCCACAACATGAACAATTTTATGCTAATGGAATAGTATTGAAAGAGAACATCTTAGACAAATTCAAAAAAATATTACCGGTTCTGAACATGCTCCAAATTCCCTACACAACTCAATAGCTTCCTATTCCCAACATGCAAAAAAGCCAGTATTTCTAGGAATGAAAGAGAAGCAAATTTATACTGTTAAAAAGGTCTGGATAATTTCAAACTCTAGACAGCAGAGATAAAATTTCATTAATTTGGGGGGTTTTTTCTAATCTGGAGCATCTTAGTGACTGTACAACTATGCAATTTTATTTATTATTTAAAAATCCAAAAGACGTGTTGAATACTGGAGAATCAACAATATCTAAAACAGAAAATCTGCGGAACACCAGTCTGTTCGTAAAGACTTGATTTGCACATTCTCAGCACTTTGCTTCCTCTGAATGGTATGACTAAAGAAACTGAAAAGCCTCTATTAGTATTTGTGTAATGCAATTTAAAACATGACTCTCTGCTTTTGCTGGGATTAGATATTACAATCGCTTTTCACACTGCATGGAGTTCAAGCTCTAGCTTTACGAATAGATACAAGCCTAAGCATCCCAAAATGAAAGGTAATAATGTATTTGTACTTCTTTCCAAGCCTAATAACTTTATTCGTCTAACTTCAGAATGACTGAGGAACAAACAAGTTGCAGGTAAGTTGGCAGGTTTTTAGTTTAGTAGCGCATTGCAGTTTGTGTTCTTCACTTTAGTCAGTAGTTTATTTCATTAACAATACCCTTTAACAGAACGCAGCTGAATTATGCTCAGCATCACCTGATCAGCAGGAATTTAACTCTTTGAAGCTTTTTTTTTGGTTAGTAAATGTACGAATTAAATCTGGCCCATAGCTACCCTTACCAAGCTACAGCGCTTAACAGTCCATATCATGTTACGTTTACACAAAATCAGCCAAGCAAGGCTCGAGGTGTCTTAAGAAAGGCCGCATAGAAGAAAAGCCCTTGGCCTTCCTGAGGACTTTGCCCTAAGCCCAGGTATTCCTGAATGGTGTGAAGGCCCAGGCAGCTCCATACTCTATTGTCTCTACAATGTTGTCTCCCTCTACAGCCCCTGTAACAAGGAGTAATTTGCTGAAGAATCTCTTTTTTTGACCAGTTCTGCTTTAAAGCAGACAAGTAATTCCCAGAACATGGATTTAACCAGACTGTCAAACTGATGCTAGCAATCTGCTAAAGGCACAGCCTTATCAGCTCCCCCAGGTACCAGGTGCAGGCTCACAATAGGAGGTAGGGAGGGTCAGAGCCTTCTTGTTCCCGGTCCCCAGGAACACAGCAGCCAGAGCGCTGACCCAAGACATGGTGAACTGGGTTCAGTTCCAGCAACTCCTGATGCAAACTCAGATGCGCATCCCTCCCAGAATGGGCGTTTAATTGCAAGGTGGAACCTTAAGAAGCCCTGAACTGTGCAGGTAGTCATCATTCTGACCTTTGTCTTATGCTTTGAGTCATCTTCCCATCCTCTTTATTCTGCAAGCATACCTTCCCAACTGTGAGGCCATAGCATATGACGATGACACTTGCTTTCTATTTCTTCTCTCAAAGCTGTTCTACTTTGCAGACCAGAAGCTTTCACAGAGTCAGTGAGAGAGAACAGCAGGGAGCACAGCTCTGCAGGCCCATAGCACTAAGTGCAGAGGGCTGTAGTTTCTACACCCTGATCCAAGGCTACTTACAAATATCATATATTATTTGGACAAAATAACATTTTTGTCATATCCTACGGGGAGGAGGGGAAACTACATAATTGGCTCCAGAACTTTATTAAGTCCTCCAGGTGATACTAGAATACCATTTATAATAATAAGGCCAATAGTGGCTACATGACTTCCCATTCAGCAAAACAACACACACTTAGAAATTTCAAACACTGTTGTGAGGATTTCAGCTCCAGTATGAAACTACTCAATCCTAGGGAGGACTGTGGTAGAAACTTAATTCCAGACTGTATCAATTAAATCAGAGTATGGTGGTTTACCCTTACTGGTTACCCCAAACTTCTGGAAGCAGATGCATCTAGGCTGTACCCTCAATTTCTTGCTAATCTACCTCAAAGGACAGACATACAGAAAACTACTGACTTCAACGCGCTTACATTTAAATAGAGCAAAGCTTAGGCATCTAGTTACAGCCCTGATTTAAGAAAGATTTCCCACACATCTCTCTCAAGACATACACAGATTCAAGACCCATTTCTGGTAATATCTTAAGTGCTGTCCAAAGCATGAGAGAGCTTAGAGTACTGCTGTGTTCATTTCAGTCCTTCTGTCCAGCAGTCCATACTCAGGAAGAAAGTCACAGGTATAATAATTTCCTGCCTTTCCCACGTGCAGAAACTGAAAAAAACATCTGCCTCACTCTAATTGCAACAAATTGAAAATAACAGCGTTTTCTTCTACATTGTTTCAAGCTCAATAGCTGCACTGACACCCAAGACTGAAATCAAAAGTTGTAGATGAGAAATCTAGATATAATTGAGTGTGAAGCATCTCATTTCAGACAAATTGTTTCACTATAGTACAGACAAGTGTGCTGGTAAAAAGATGTTTTGAATTGCAAAATCCAATCAATGAAAGCGTAAAAGCAATTAGTTACATTTCGCACAACACATAGGAAAAATATTTTCTATTGAAGTAAGAGGAACATTTCCTTTCTCATGAAATAGGAAGGTTTTTAGTAACTATTCTATGGTACATAAATCACATTCAGCTTAAAAGTACGTGTATTACAGAAAGAATTTCAGTAGCCAGTAGAGCTCAAGAAGTTCTTACCTTTGCTGAATAGCTAATTAGAGCAGTCATTTTTCATTCAAAAGGCTCAGAAAATATAAAAGGGGAGAAAAACAAAAGAAACAATAAATACACATGGTGGTGAGACAACTGAATAAGCTATGTCATCAGCTGAATTTACTAAGTCTCAGAAATTTAACACCAACAGAAACAGAGTGAAAATTCCAACACAGGGAGATTCTGTGGCATAGCTAAAGCGGTGCTGGAAGCCTCTCAGGAGTTCATAAGCAGCCACTGTGCAAAACCAAAGTCATCTGGCTGAGTTTTACATCTGCCATATTAGGACTAGCCTGAATTTGTGGAGAACTGATGAAATTAACGGACTGTTTTACCCAAGGCTCATTTCTTCTTAGACAACTATCTATTTAAATGAAGAGCTCTGTGACTTGTAGTTTGTGACAGTGGGGTTTATACAACTTGGAGTCATATTCTTTCCAATAGTTTATTGATAACTTAAAGAGTTGGTATCCCTAAAGTGCAACACACAGAAGAAAGCGTTTACATGTTTGAACCAGCAATGCCTTCACCTTGCCTTCTACTTTCTTCTACGTAAAAAACATCACCCAACATACCTTTTAGGGCAGCTTATTGTGCAAGATGCTCCAATTGTGATATATAACAAAAATCACCATCAGTACATACAAATCTATCTTTGAGATGCTCTAATCTCACTTCTCTCTGAAAAGTCTCTATGCAGAAAAAAGGGACAGAAGAGGCAGGAGGGGTCAATAAATGAAGCAACAGTTCTGGAGCAAGTAAATGAAATGGAAATGAGCTGAAAAGTTGAGAAAGACAAAGAAAACTGAACTTCAGGTACTTCACTAAAGGCAGGACCCCGTTTCATTTCTAGCAAGTGCCAAAATCCTGTCCCCATCCCTGTTTCTAACAAACTGTTCTGCTGAAGAGCACTGATTGATCTCACAGGAGCTGCACAGCAGTGTGGTAAATCATCCTCTGTAACGGAATCCATCATAAATATATGTGCACCTAATCATAAAATTCTGGCTATGTCCAAAAATCTCTTATAGGAAAAGGTAGAATTTTATTAAAGGAGAATTTTATTAACTAAACGCAGTAGTGTACTGAACTGCAAGTTGTTACAGTTACAAAACCTATTGCATTGTAACTGGAGACTAAACAAGAAGTTGTATGTTATCTGAAGCCGCATAAGCATCACAAATTATAAGTGTAAACCAGCCATTTGTATGGTATCAACATATTAAACTCAGGACAGCTCTTTGAAATCCTTTTTATAGAAAGCCTGATTTATCTGTTGTACGAGTAACAAATCAATATAACGGCAAGCATAAAACTAACAATATGCTTTGCAAAATTTACTGTATGTATGACATGAAGTACTTTTGAAACACGCTCCCCATGTTGTGCCTCTGATGTAAAAATTACACAACGACCGTTAGTTTTGTAAATGCAAAGCCTTCTATGGCCTACCAGGTTTTACTTTATTTATTTTTTTTTCTTCATTAAAAAGACCCCTTAACTTGTTAGCTGGTCTCATCTCTAGAGAAAAAACTCTCTCTTCATAAAACTTCTACCCATAATTTGACACCATTTAGTAATTTCTGCTTATCAAAGCTGAATTAATTCATGAAGTACATGAATTACAGCACTTGTTACTTAACAGCAAATGTGCCCATGTGATCACAGTTGAGGTCAGTGAAGGGACACTTATAGTGCCTACAATTTATTAGTTTCCGACTCAGTGTCTTTAAGCCCTTGAGCATAAGTATCTAAAACATATGGAAATAAAAAATAAACCTGAAAAAGAATAATCAAAGTAAGGCATTCTTAACTTTTCAGAAGCAAGGAGACAGTTGGCTTTGATTGAAAAGAGAATTATTTTAGAGTGGATAATATGAAAACCTCTCTCTGCTGATATATCTATTTCTATCTTCTCCTTAACAAATACCTGATTCTGAATCACAATATCCATGGAAAGACCATATTTTTGATGAAGGATCTTATCTTTCATATAACAATGGGCTATGGCAGGTGACAACAGCATCCCTTTAGTGAATACCACGTGAACACAAAATCCTCTTTATTTATACTGCTAAAAATAGTGCAAATGATCTAACATTGCTCTTGGTTACTTTTAAAATTGTTTTAATGCAATTTATTGCCTGAACCTAACCTTCCTCCACTGAGAAACTGCAGTACCTCTGCAGGTCAATTTTTCTTAGTTGTAAACAATTGTTACATCAGAGAAAAATAACATTATGAACTGAGATTTTTGTTAGTTGCTATAGACAATTCTTCTGTTTATAATATGTTATCTCTACATACATAGATTGGCTCCTGCACGTATCAACACGTCAGATTGAAAGGGAAATGAGAAAAGGAAAGTGATGGATACAGGCATATTGCCAGCTAAGAGACAATGCCATGAGCAGAAGGGGGACCGGCAATGCTCTTCTCCCAAGTGAAGGCTGAGGCAAGATCAATATGCTTCTTGTAGTACTGATGCCTTTCACACAAAGGAAAAAATACCATCAGCACATGTCCTAGGAAAATTCCGGATAAAATCTCCCTACAGCATGGCGATGCTTAACTCAGCCAAAACTACTGCTGCATCGCATCCCCAAGGCAATAGGAAGTCAGTGAAGATAAAAATTCTTTCATACACTGTGTAGTTTTGCCCTGGGCTTAAGGATCCATCTGCTAGAAGGTGTTCTGGAAATTAAAGTTATCTTGATTTTAATTGTTATGAATGTTTTTGATCAAACAACAATCATTTATTCAATGAGCATGGTAATTGCTCTGTACCTCTGACCCACTAAGTGCTCTGTATTTTTGAAAGAAATTTAAAATAAATATTTAAATCAAAGCAGATGTAAGTTTCTCTGCTCACTGCAACCCCACCAGGCACAAACTACCCTTTTGTTAATGACAACCACAGCAGCAGAAGCCCAAGAAGCATGCTCGATTAGTGTTATAACTCAACAGCAAGAAATATGCCTTGGGCTGGCACTGTCAGGAGAGGTCATGGACTGGGAAGAATATTTAAAAAAAAAAAAAAAAAAATCAATCTTCTAGGCAAGTTCAAGAAGAATGTGAGGGAATTAATATAAAAGCTTTAAAGTCTCCAAGATCTATAACGTTTATGTAGTGGAGTGAAAGAGCAACAGGGTAGATTGTTAGATACAGAAGGGGAGTTTTAATTGGTTAATAAGAACAAAAATACTCAGTGTTAAAAGTATTGAGATCCTCAAAAAAGGAGAAAAAAGCAAACCAGGCTTCTGCTGATTTTAAGATAGTTTCTCACACAGTGAAAGGCAAGCAAGCCACAGGCTAACAATAAAGCACAGTCATGAAACCAACAATAACATTACAGTTAGTGCTAGCAATTTGACAAGAATTCAGAAACGCCACAACCAGGCTCCCCCATTTTGTACCCTACTGTTACCGGGTATTGCCATACTGTGGTTTTCATGTCTTTCAGAAGCAGCTGTGTTATCAGACACTGAAGACAAATGAGATGGTGCTTATACTTCCATTTCCCCTCCCTTAATGGATATAAATTACGCTATGCTGGGGTTTCTTGGCACTCGTTTCTGTCTAGCTGTTGGATGACTTAGGATCCCTGTATCTGGAAAGATCCCCCAAAAGTGTTAAAATTAATACAAGCATCATTAATTTCAATCTTTCCCTGTATAGAACACATTACCATTCCTTGTCTCACCTATCTCTATCTGGGTGTATTTCTCCCTCTATTTCAGATAGTTGTTAACAAAGAAAAGACTTTAGAGGTACTGCAAAGGCTTAGTACCTACCTACGTGTGTGTTTGAATATATGTATGTCATCTTGTGAAAAAAAATCTGAGACTTGAGATGAAAAGTACTTGGGGAGGCCTTACTGGTCTTCATACAGTACCTGCTACTTTATTTATTTAAATAAAAGAACACCTACAGGGTAAAGAAAACGAAACTGTTTCCAAAATTAACTCTGATAAGCCATCAGACACAAGAAAGTCGATAGTGAAAGGCTTCCCCTCCATCTTTGATCCAACTTTTTTCTCAGTATTGACTGTAACTTGGATCAATGTACTATATTAGGTTACCTGATGATTACAGCCTCTACAACCCACAGGTACAATGGAGTCCGTTAAAACCAAGGCAAAGACTCAATATTCTTCCACATTCTTTCTCACATTTCTTTTTACTCTCTTCATCCTTTTAAACAGCAAGATCTCTCATTTGCACTCTAAGTCCAGAAGCCTGTGCCTCACCCTGACTACTTAAACCTCACCAAAGCTCTATTGCTCTAGTGTGAAAAGATCTGCACGGACTCCAAAAGCATGTTTTTCTGAGCTTAATGACAATGAGCCCACAGTAATGAGTTAGCCACAACAGCAAATCTGCACTCCACCATCATTCTTGGGGTTGTGTTTTCCCCTCAGTTTTTAACTTGGAAATCCCACCACACTGGAGGAGGCAGTAGAACAAAAGTGTTAAAATATTAGATTCAAATTACCTTTAATGCAGCACAACATTAGCAACTTTTTAAGACCCAGACACATCCTTCATTTGAGCAAAGTGAGAGGTCCAGCAAGATCCTTTTCTGCATTTTGTGCTAGCCCTAAATATTACAAAGTAAGGGTTGCTTTGAATATTACACTTATTTTTTACCATTATTTTTCTCTCCCTTTTCAGGAAAGGCTTTCAGTGTGTTGATTATATATTTGTGCTGAGTTTCTAGAAATATTTAATCTAAAGTGACAATTTGACTAAATACAGTAGCTCCCATCTTACATAGAGAGCTGGAGAGGTTAAAAAGTCAGTCTGATGACTATCATGCTTTGTGAAATGGATAATAGAGCTCAGAAAATAGACACATAATACTTTGTCCATCAGTCTACAGCTTTCATTTTACAGTTTTATCTGCTATCTAAAAGCTAGTTGTTTACCCAGTCACTCTTATTATTCTTCTACGTGAAACTCCTTTGCAATAAATAAAATGTCTTGTGCTTGCCATGCCTCCAGATCATTTTGATTTCAAATATACTCAAGATTTCATTTTGATTGCCCTTCTAAAAATTATATTTGATATTATGCCATAGCATCAAAATGGAGCAAGGTAAGATACTATTTTTGTTGGGCTTTTTTTCTGTTTCTTTGCGGAAAAAAAAAGAACTAAATATACACATCTCAAAAATTTTTCAGAGAATTTTCATTGAATTAAAGTGAACCAGTATTAATGGAGCTGCAGATGGTGGTTCCGAAAGTAAATAGATGAGCATTAACTGACTACCAATAACTTCCTATAAGAAAAAGAAAATATTGTACTCATTAATCTGCTAGTTAGACAGGTCTTAGCAAGATTATTTTCACTCTTCAGTAAACCTCGTGAAATATTTAGATGATCTCAGAACCTCAGCTGACAAACACACTGATGGCAATGAGAGTTTTACTCTGATACAATGATGCTGGAAATAAAAATGAGGAAGTCCCTTTAACGATAGTGTTAGAAATTCACTTCTTTGCATGAACCTACGAATGTAATTTATCTTTTTCCATTCACATGCAAATGCACTATTCCAAGTGCACAAAGATATCCCAAGAAATACATTAAAACATTACAGATTTTAATACTAGGGTTCTTACATGCCAACCAGGTTTTGGGCTATGCTTTGTTTCAGGTTCTGTGATATGACAGCTGTTTCTATTCAGATGATATTTTAAAGGAAACATTTTCTATAATTTCAAGCTGATTCACTCAAACTAGCAATACTCCATTTTAAAATACCATTGAGAAAATGCAAAGGGTTTCTTCACTAAAGACAGCATTTACTGTTCTAATCTAATGCAAATGTTAGTCTGAATCAACAAGCCTGCACAAATGCCAATATTGCTTGTCCCCCTTAAGATGATTTCACACCTAGCACAGCAACAGACACAATTTGCCAGAAAACACATTAAAAAGCAGTTTAAAATGTATCACTGTGTATTATCTCTATGGTAAATAACAGTAGGTCCCAGATGGCTGTTCGAAACAAAGAAAAAACACAAAAACAATCCCGAAACTCAAGATCTGTGATACAAATTCGAGTGGGATTAACATTGCAATCCCTAATAGGAACACAACCCTGACATCAATAAAAGTTTATTTCTAGTAAAGGACAGCCAACAGGTTGTCAACACATTATTTTCTGAAGACAGAAATGTCCTGGACAAGTCCCATCCCATTGCATTAAGCATAAGATATATGTATGGACTGATAAGATTGAAGGATTATTTATGTGAAGATGGAGCATGTGTAGAGGTCTCGGGGAAGGACACAACACAGAGATCACTTTGCCTTATCAGAAGTTGCTCAAACCATATTCCCAAATGGTGCAAATAGCTTTGTGCCTGTGAGAAATGAAAGGCAGCAGAGCTTGTTGGCTGGGCAATACCAGAACGGTTTACGAAGCACGGAGGAATGAGCCATACGGTAACAAGAAAATGGCACCCATTTAGGCAGCCATAGGAAGATTTTATTTTTTTTTGTGGGCAGTGATCAAAACTAAAATGGAAAAAGCAGGAAGACTGGGGAAAGCACCTGGTGCTGCCAACTGGAACAGCTGATGCCATAAAACAGGTTGGTGATTATGCAGATGTAATCCTTCATAAATCTGTCTCAGCATATGGTGAACAAGAGAGTGAAGATGGCCAAAATACCGAAACGTACTTCCTATCAGGAGGCTGCTGAAGGTATCCAAGAGCTACAAGAGGCATGACCAGACACACCTCTAAAACTGGTGAAAAAAAATGCGCCCTCAGGATGAGGATGGTGAAGGCCAAAACTACTGCTGTCAGCCAGGTACTGGTCTCGAGAAAGAAAAAAAAAGGAGAGGGAAAAAAACCAAAACATCAAAACCCAACTGAGGATCTAGAACCACATTAAAATGCGAGCCTCATAACTGATGGGATTGTTTCCAGTGCCTTCACAGCCAGGATGCCTGTTCTTGATGCACTGGGGATTTCTCACCATTTGGACCTGACTGAGATGCATAAGAGAATTGTGCACAACAAACGTTGATCAATCAGAGCCCATCCACTTGCATTCAGCTAAGCTTCAGTACACCTCTCATCTCAGTGCTCCCCACGTCTTTTATTTTAACACAGCAGCTCCTCCTTTCCCTTTCATCCCTCCTGCCTACTTATGAGAATGTGACTCCAGCTGCTAACTCCTCAGAGCCTGGCACTGTGCACTGCTCCGGTCTCTGCTGTGATGAAATCTCACAAAATGCATTCACCGTGAGGCTCAGGACGGTACTGCAGCAAGAATGGCAAACACGGCTGGGGCAGTGGCAGGGAAAGTGAGTCACCAGTATGCCTGGGAAGCCATGTCCTGGTTAGCCCCAGCATTAACTCTTGCTCCATTTAGCAGCATGGATGCTGCATGTCACGTTATGAAATATTGATCGCGCTAATTAAATCAGCACTACCCACCACATCAGTTGGTTACCAGCCAGCACTGGCATGGCACTGATGATCCTCCTTGGAAATCATGCCTGGATGAAGTTTTGACGTTGTTGACTTCCACTTGCAATGTTTGCCTAATACAATACACGTAATTGCTTATTCTAAAAAGGATAGAATACAAAGCATAATGCTTTCAGGAAGCACAAAAGACAACATACCCAACAGGAAAAAAGAAACCTACTGTAAATTCAATATCCCTAACTTTATGCATAGAGCAGATCATCATCAGTATGCACAGCAGATTGCATTCTGCAGGACACAGAGAGACTCACAAGGCTGTGTCAAATCCATCAGCGATTTTGCTAATTGATAAAAGAATGTTTGAGGCCAGAAGCCAGTTCAGGTTCCTGTCACATCCCCCTCCCAGATGGCACTGAAATATTATGTTAATGCTGGAAGTAGCAACACGGTTGTCCTCAAAGACCTGTTGCCATCTGTTGCCAAACCACATCAGAAGGGGATGACAAGCGTCTTTAGCCCATCACCCTCTCATGTGCTAAGTGGAAAGACAGGAGGCAGCAGAGACATTCACATGCTGTCAACAATTCCAGCAACGGATTAATTGAAACTGGCAGAAAGAAATGTGCTGATATGAACTGACTAGAGTGAAATTACTCAATATCTGGCCAATTCGAGTATATAAAAATTGCATAGAATTTTTTGTGAGAACATTTAATTTAGCTCTAACTACCATCAAATAGGTGAGATGGGTGGAGAAACAAGGGCAGAGAGATAAAACTACATGCGCAACACGAGTGTCAAGATTTTGTGCAGATCCTAGCACAGAACCCGGCACCTCAGTTCTGTGTCTCTTGGTCCAGGCTGGGACACACATATCCTTCCTCAAGTGAGCTCAGTGGCTCTAACGCATTTCACAGGGAAACACATATCCATCAAGGACTATTCCAGCATTGAGGATGCAAATATTTTATTCCATATTCTCATTATATTTGCTACCAGGTCAGTTGATTTTTTTGTCATATTTTCAGTTCTTATTAGAGTATATAAGTTAGAACTCGAGTCTAGATTGAATTTATTTCTAATGTATTATAAATATTTATCAGGCAAAAGGTACAAAGCAGTAAGAATGAAAAAAGGTAGTATTAAAGTATAGGATAAATCATCATGTCAAAAAGCTTGCAAAAATAATCGAGTATTAAATTACTCAGGAAGTCTGTTTGTCCTCTCTGACAGAGTTCCCTGACAGTCCCGCATTCATAACCAGGCACAAATTAAAACAAGAGGCACAAAGGCAATTTCTTCAAGCACAGAGGAAGAAATGTTTATAACTTCAGACTATGGGTGGCCGAAAGCAGACACACTCACTAGACTTTCAGTCACACCACACTGAAAACTGATAATCAGAGCCATTACTTAACAGAACAGTGCCTGTTAAATTGAAAGCAAAAGCTAAAATGTAAAATCTTTATCCCATCTTATTAAATGGCTATTAAATAATAGAAATGCAGCAGTAAGTATTTCAGAATGACATTTACAAGCAATAAAGCGTAGAAGACAAGGCAGACAATTTTCTCCCAAGAGTATTACCGTAACACGAAGACAGCTTTTAGAAAGGCACCAAGGGGCAACAGCAGGTTACTCCAAGGATTATGTTTTTGTGCCATTTTTCACAGCTCTGCTTTATGCAGTTACCCTTCATACATGTTGCCACTTCAGAAAAGTGCAAACCATGCCCAGGCACAGATGAGATCACAAACATACAGCCAGCAAGGCAGAAGGTCACCAACCAGGTTGTTTCTGTCATCACCAAACTGATCTTCCCTGTCTTTGGCACAGTTTCCAGAGCCAGCGTGGGCACGCAGACATTCTGCCCTGCCCTCCTGCAGAGCCTGCTGAAAGCATAAAGGGCACAAAGTCCAGGGGATACTTAAACAATCTGTAAGGAGGGACACCCTGGGTGAGTCGCACTGGGAAGCCCATCCCAGCGTGTCTTCAGCAAGCAGCTATTGTGAGTCAGCTTGTACCCTGGCTTGCACAGCCCATGCCAAGGCCATCTCTGAGCCAGTTACCCACCTCCCATGGGAGAAGTGCACCAGCCCTGTGAGAAACAAGGACAACTAGGAAAGAAAAGCAAGAAGGCTGAGGAGGGCAAAAGGCCTTCCGCACTAAAACAAGCCCAGGAGCAGAGACAAACAAGGCAGGAAAATCAGCGGCTTCAGCAGTCAGTGTTTTCTTCCCAGCTCCTGCACTCCGTAGAGAGCAACAGCGGCAAAGCAGACCTTAGGAAGCTGCTCAACACCGCATCTCAGAGGCGCTGAGCATCATCCTTCATGCTTTTATCCCAGGTGAATCAAACTCACACCGACCACAGGGCAAATTCTCCCAGCTGGGAAATACTCCACTAAGCAATGAAACATAAATGCAGAAACCCTGCTTAACACCTCGGCAACATTGCTGTGGCATTCCCTGCTGCCATGGATGAACTCCAGCAAGGTATTCCTGTGCTCTGCAGAGTGCCTGCCTGCTGAAGGGCTTTGTCATCATCTTGTAGTAAATGGCCTTTGTTAAAACAATGGGATATTTTCTTTTGTGCTAGTAGCAGAATGGATACAAAGGAACGCAAGAAACAATACAACAATACCAAAGCAAGAGAGAAAGCAAGCAGATGCACCTCAGCACCACACAGATTTCCTGGCCATTTGCAACTATTTTCATTTGCATGATGTTTCCAGCTACAGCTGAGAGCAGTGACAGCTCAAGGGTATCTTCACTTTGTAAGATAAACCAAGGCCCTTTTTCCTTTGCCTGAGGTAGAGAGTTTCCCAGCTTTGTACAATTTCTTTGGAATTGCTTCTTCACTTGACACCTCTCAAAAGACTATTTTCTAAGCAAGTTTTACAAGGAGTTTACTTGAACACTCACACAGGGCCGAACCACTTCTTGGTCAATCTTGTCACAGGCACCATCTGCACTAACCTTATGACACAACGATTATCTGCAAAGGTCAGAATTTCTCTGTGCATTGTCTTCCACGTGACTTTATCCAGTGCTAAAAAGCATTTCAGGATGGCAGG
This sequence comes from Neomorphus geoffroyi, assembly GCA_033558235.1. Taxonomy (NCBI): domain Eukaryota; kingdom Metazoa; phylum Chordata; class Aves; order Cuculiformes; family Neomorphidae; genus Neomorphus; species Neomorphus geoffroyi. The sequence goes on along the minus strand of JAUMJM010000045.1, from coordinate 5,187,753 downwards.
CTCATCACCCCAGGTTAACTTTTTCAGTAACACAATCCATTATTCTCACAGTTTCCTATTTTGTACATATTTTCTGATTTCCTCTCTTCCCTCCAGTGCAGCAGCACTCTAACCTAAACTCTAACTCACCCTCTTACCTAAACATACTACTACTACATTGGCTCTTAGCTCCACAGCAACACTAGGACCAAAGGCCAAATAAATTTCTGTCTGTATCTCTTCCTCCAGGCACTTATCAAGCCCAGTCCTGCTCTGAGGAAGCTATAGAAATTCCTAATGAGAGAGGTGATCACACAAGGCCAAGTGGGAAACACCCTAAACTACCTCAGACTGCTGGTGCTGGATTTCCACAGAACAACACCTGGTCTTTGAGAAACAGCAGTATCTGACATCCCACAGCTACTATACAGATGTACAGTTACAGTGCCACAATGCCTCTCTCGGGCAAGATATTCCAAATAGTCCAAGATACTTAGCACTTGGCTGATCTCTTTTCTTCACAACTATGCAGTTCAGTTGCTGAATTTTCTTATTGGTCCTTATTCAACAAGAATGCTTAAGTATGCCAGGACACGTGGCTTATGAAACCACGGTGCATGGTTTTAGCGCCATCAACTCTGCCTTCATTGCCGAGAGCAGTATGACAAGCTGGATCAAATAGGGAGTGTTATCGTTTAAACAGTTTATCAATTAACAAACCAAGAGACTCAGTCAAATGTGTTCTGTATATAGAGATTTTCCACAGATTATCATCGCCGTCTTGACTTGGAAGAAATGTGCCACAAGATGAGCATTATTTCCGTTTCTACCGTAGCGTAGCCATGACTTGACATTTGTATGAGCAAGCAATGCAAATACTTCATAAAAGATTTCAATAGTGTAATTCTGCTAACAGCGACAACAGTAATCAGCAGCTTGCTTCAGACACTGAGCAATCTGACATCTTTGTCTGATTGCATCTCAATATTTTGCTAAAAGCAGAGATTGCTGTAAATGGGTGGATTAAAAAAAAAGAGAAAGTATGACTGAACAGGTGTGTACAGGGGACAATCATGGTCACTATGAAGTATTCATGCTGTGCAAGAGAAAACAAATGGGAAAGGTGAAGAATAATTGGCATTGTCAAATTTTGTCCATATTAAATGGGATATCAATTGTATCCACTTCAAATGAATTATAAGTTCCGCCACTGAGCAGATTTATGTATGCTTAGAGATGGTACTGAATAATCTTCTCATTAACAAAAATAGCTCAAGCACAACAGGTTTAAAAGAAATTCTGATTTAGGTGCCACTAACTATATTTTGAAAGTTTAGAAAATCATATATATAAGCTGGCTCTAACAGAGGTGAATATTTCAAAAATCAAGTCAAGAACAGCATTATTTATTCATTCATACTTTTAGAAGGTGAAGTGCCCCAACTGAGCAATAAGTTGTTTCTCACAGTTATGACTCCTCTGTATTTAGCAAGGCATAACCCTAAGATGTTTTCACAAAATATCTCCTGTGTTTTCCTAACCTAATGCTTCACCAGTTCTGTGACACCTCTTAACTGTAATTGTACTTCCTCTGGAATTGCACCCTAAATAGAAATTGAACTATTCATGCTGCAAATTGAAATTCTTCAATGCGAAGCCATACAAATAACTTGCATCAGCATTAACCTCCTCCTAAAATTTGATAAGATCACTCCTGTTTCTCAGAAAGATGATACTAATTGCTGCTATTTTATCAGGACCAAGCAGACACATTCAAACCAACAAATAAATGCTTGAATGACCCTGAAAAATTTCTCTTTAACCTTTAGAAGGTTAGGGTTAGGGACATTACCGGTAGGGACACTAGCATTAGGGTTTATGTTAGGGTTAGGTTTAGAGGCATTAGGGTTTGGATGGCCTCATTTGAAGACCCAGTAACTGTGCACCCACAGTCAGAGCCGCTGTCTGTGTATGGGACCTAAGGGAGCGACACCAGCAGCATTTCACCCATTGATATCAGGGTTTGCGGCACTTTGCTCCTAACAAAACAAAAACTCCCTGGGGATTGTATAACAGCTGAGTGAGAAGTAACACAAGAACACTGTCTCCAGCTTTATTAGATCGAGGTCCAAAGCACTCGCAGACTTCAGTGGTGCTAAGTCATAATCCTGCTAACTTGCTCCTGCCCTCTCTGAGCCTCTGACGTGAGCTCCTCAGGAAAGACTCGGTCGTCGCCTGCCAAAGTGTCTCCAGTAGCTTGGGTTTTATTAGATTAAAGGACATAGTTAATTATTATTTCATTCCCATTATTTATATCTTTTCTTCCATAGACTCAGCCCTTTCCCTTTCACTTGTCTGCCAGCTCACGCCACTGTAACTCATTAAGTCACCCCTTAGGGTAGGCTCAAACCTTCCTCATCATCCCAGCTTTTGGGAGAGCCAAGTCAAGCTGACAAGACAAGGCCTAAAAGTACAGTTGCAATAGACATCAGTAATAATAACTAGAGACATACTATATTCTCTCCTTCATCTAGAAAATATGACTATTGAATTTTAAGCAATTTTTTTCCTAACCACTGATACAGACAGCAGATCTTACTGGTGAGATGACTGAATTACTGCCATGGGTGTTAGAGCAGCAGGGCACACACAGACAGGGCTTCTGCACTTACACCTCCACTTGAATTCCTACTGGGAAGATCCGATCGCCCATCTCACTGCGTCTCTAAACCAGAGTGAGGAGAATTCCCAATTCTTTGCTTGACAAACATGGCACTAGAGCTGACTATTTGCTATATGAAATCATCACTCAATAAAATCAAAATCTCTGATTTCAGTAATGCCAGATTTTAAAACAGCACGTAGTATCTAGGGGAAAGCTCTTCTGCAGTAAGAAAAAACAGCCTATATTCTAGAGGAACCGTTCCTGCAAGGGAAAGGAATGAAGCTACAGGAATAAGCACACAGTTTTCACCTCTAACATCTATAATTTCATTATGGAAGGCTTTGGAATATTTGCTTGGAGTAAATGCATTACTTGTATGAACCAGAAGGAATGGAATTAAGTTATTTCAACAGCAAAATTGTATTAATATTTGTTCTTGAAATGCAGCATTATGATAACAGTCTTTACACTGAGAATGTTTCTATAAGCACTTTTTTTTTTTTGAATAATAATGCCAGTTCTCCTTCTGCTGAACAGACTATAAATATCATCAGGTAATTAACTAGTAAGAGAGTCCAACAAATTAATTACTGCAGATCCATTTAAGCATTCTTACATTTGTTAAAGGGACATGGTCACAATAACATTCATTTACCAAATTCGTGATATTCATCTACAGAAGTGGTAGATTCACAACAGAATCAAGTTCAGAATGAAAAAGAAAATTCAAGGAGATGCCAACATGGCCCTACATCAGGGACACAGCTTACTGCCTAAGCTAAGAGCAAAGCTGTCCTTCCATGAAATGGCTGGGAATGCTTTTCCTGGTCCAGGAAGAAAGCACAGTGATTGCATTACTCCTCTGAATCCTCCTCAGCCACAGAGTGAGATAATTAGGTTATTTACATACCAATACAATCATATTAATTGCGTCTGTTCACAGTGCACCTCTTAAACCTAGCAACCCTTCTTGCAGTCCCTCCCAGGTGTGGAGCCAGGTCTCCTACTTCATAAGGAACTCACTTGCAGGGTCAGCAGTGGAAGCCAACACCTGAAACCGGCCCAAGGCAAGTGAGGCAGCCGGCACCTGTGTTGACTGAGGAAAGACAATTCATTTTATGTTGCCTTGGGGGCTGGGGATTGTTGTTTGAATTAATAAACAGGGTCCTGAGGAAGAGCCTGGAAGCGATCCCAGGGTGTTGTTTAATCCTTACTACCTGTTTCCCAAGCAGTCTATGTGCATCGTGGTCAGCACCATCTGAAAACCAAACTAAACAGCTGCCTAGCTGCCTTCATTATATTTATTACCTAAATCCAGCCGCCTGTAAAAGACAATATAGAAAGAAAAATCTTACATCTTAACATTACTGCAGATAGATCTAGGAAAGAGAAGTATGCTGTACTTGTACAGACATTTTCAGGATAGATTTGTGCTCTTTAATTAAGCAAAACATTAAGAACAAGAACAGAAGACAGTAGAAGCAAATGTGTCTGGAAGTCAGCTCATGCTACCTTCCTGCCAGTTGTAAAGCTGAATTTTAATAGCTCACCCTGCTATTCTCCTTGCTCCAGTTTCAAAATCACATTACAGGCAAATGTAGGGTAAGGTTAGCATCTTCAAGAGTCCTTTGCAACTTGTTTTTCTAGAAACAGCATCTGTGAAACTGATTGTTATCTGAATCCTTGTGTTACTTTACATCAGCTGTGAAACTGCTTATGCTAACAGGGGATAACAGACCATTTCCCTGAGGATTTGTGAGCCTAAACTCCACATGCTGCCTTACAGACACATCGCACCTGGTCTCCTTTGTGAGCCATTTCATATAAAGTCATGAGAGCAATAAGAGGATCCTAAAAAAACCCAACCAAACGAAAAAAAAACCCTGCATAAATCCCTATACAGCAGCACTGGAAAACTTTGTTTGTTGAAGTGCATTACTAACACCATTTGGAAAGAGGAAAATATCTGAAACATCCTTAACTGGGCCAAAACATTCACACGCTCAGAGAGAGGAGGTACAAAAAGAATAATTTCCATGTATGTTACATGATTTAAGATTGGAATGCAAGCCCTGGGAAGACAACATCACCAATCTGAAAGGAATTTACAGAGAGGGATCACGTTCAGATCTTTCGATAATCCACTTGAAAAAAACAGAATACATAATATTGGATGCTTTTTGTTCACTGTGGTCAGCAACACTACATATCAGCCACCACCCACTACTGCAGTGCTACCGCCCTGCAGCAGCACAAGGGTTTGCCATCATGAACATCTGGTGTCCTAAACCTCCTGTGGGATGTTCTCCCCCTCAGCAAGATAATACATACCGTTAAGAAAAGATGCTTCAGTCTGAAAAGCCTGAAAACAGAGAACAAGGGAACAATCCAAAAAGACTAGGCATGCACACAAAACATGCCCAGATAACAACAGCCCTACGGCTGGTACTAAAAATCACCGGGGAAAAGATGAGCATCTTTCCAGAAGCTGCCTGGATTCAGTCACTCTGCAGGTAGCAGCAACTGAGATGAAACATCAATGGGGACAGATTGTTCCTGCCTACTTATTAAGGGCAGCTCCTGGCCTAAATGGACACACAGAGGTTGCCCCAAGGGCTGGAGAGCAGTCACAGTCTCCTGGCTCCCTCTGGCCACCCCAGGGAGTGTGAGTCAGCAACCCAGTTTTTCAGACCTCTCCCCACATCATTCCCTGTCCCACTTCTGCTTCCAGCCCTTGGGCTAGGGCAGGGAAACGCAGGTTTTCTCTGAGAACGCTCTGTTGAGAAGGCTTGAACTGGTCTGAGAAACTCTACAGAGTTTTTTGCACATTCCATTGACATTTCTGGGCTATTTTCTCAGTTTGTAAGCGTATGAGCAAAACGCAGGAGCAACGTGTGCCAGAGACACAACGTGTGCCAGTGTAACTCAGGTGTTGGCTGGGCTAGAGGTTTGGAAGCTCCTGGGCTTCTAACACACTTACAAAAACCAAGCAACAAAACTCAGTGTCCAAACACCACTGCAGCACAAACAAGCAATCAAAACCAGCGCACAAATGACTGATCCTAAGACCCAGCATGACCCTGAGGATGGCCCAGCGCTTCCCCAGACTCCTGTGTCTGACCTGCACCCAGTCCTTCACTCATCCCCTGCACGCACAGGGCAGAAACCAGCCAGGCAAGCTAAAGAGCAGAAACCAGCCAGGCAAGCTAAAGAGCAGAAACCATCAGGGACAAACTTTGCCACCTCAATTCTTCAAGCAATTTCTCGTCACGGTAAATAGTGTTTTAATAACAAAACAGCTTTCTGCCATGTATTCCTAACACACATTTCAGCCAGAGTAATGACAGCCATGTGTCAAGAATAAGAAAAGCTATTATTTATTGGTCATAAAAGGAGTAATTCATAATTCAGCTGTAGCACCTACTCACTTCCTGTAATGGTGTATTATAGTGCCTCATTTTTTCTTTTTTATTAAAAGAAATAATTTTCATTGCTTGCATTTTTATAAAAGATAAACATGAATTGATTATTCAGCATTTTCAGAGAATGCCTTCATTGATAACATGACCATGCAAAGAACCAACCAAAAACTGAATTCAAACTCTCTTACCTTTTCTTTACCCATCTTTCAAGCAGACAGTATTATGGCTTTTATTTTCTCTTGGTTGATTATCATTGCAACATATTCACTGAAGAAGAGGGTAGTACAGATTTTACTGAAAACGCCATTAGACTATTTAACAGATATGCTCTGTAACAACTAATAATTTGAATCCACTTGAAGGATTTTTTTTTTAATTCTTGCATAAGTTAATTCAGTTGTGACAATAACATCTGTAGAAATATGTTGCCAATAAACATTAACTACATATTATGTTTCTATTATTTTGTATTTTACCAGGTTGTCAAGAAACAGATTCACAATCAAACCAAAAATACGAATATCTGTGGTATCCAAACACATCTAGATGGTGCATTATCTGACATTAGTAAGAAATGGTTTGTAATTTGCATTTATAACGCTCAGTTTGTAACAACCAAGCTTATCTATGAAGTCATATGCGCCAAAAGCCCATTTTAGTATTTCGTGAGAAGCATCATTTCTTTACTGACAATTCCTTGATTTTAATGAGGCACATACTCCATAAAATGCATGTTCTGAATTTCATGGGAAAATGCACAACAGGATTTACATACCAGAATACATCATTGTAAACTATTCTTCGATCAAATAGTACAAGATTTTGACTACAGTCAGTCAGAGCGAGCAGGGAGCGGGACCACTAGAGCAGCACAGCAGCGCACTTCAAACACTCAATATCGTGTGTGTGATGCCAGGAGGCTGCATGGCCACTACGGATTCTCAGGCACGTCAGCTCGTTGCTGGATGCACCACAGTTCTGTGTCGCTGGGAAAATGTCACGGTTGGTTTGATTTTACTTTTTACTGGATTTGTGTTGATATAGGGTATTTTCTGCGTCTGAACTCTTTGGCTTGTGCTCTCTTTCATTCTCATGAGTAGTTTCCAGTTTGATTACAGTGTCACTCTTTGAAATTATTTATATTAATTAAGAAATTAACCAACTACCAGTCCTCAAATTACTAAGATGACACATGACAATGTAGAGAAAGGTGAGACAACTTTATGATTTCATTCCCTACATTTTATGTTCTAGAAATTCAAGCAAAGTTATGACCAACTCATAGCTAAGAATGCATTTTTAAAAATTATTCTTTTCTTCTGTTTGTATCACAAAATTACGACAACAATGATACATATAAACTTTAAAAAGCAGAATTGGGATCAAAAAGGGAGATAGCTCTCAAATTAGGACCCAGCCTCTGGTCTAATTAAGTCTATTTCACATTACGGCCACATAGAATAAAGGGTTTGTAAGGCAATAATTAGGTATTATGATTCATTCTCATGCAGCATCCGGGAACAGTACTAACACTATATCCTAGATATTGAAATATCTAATGAAAGGAAATGCAACGCAGGAGCAAATCACTTTTTCTTTAGATTAAGTGTATCAAACATTTATTGGCTTTTGAGGCAAAGTTAATGCATTCAGGGCAACACCAGCAGTCTTGTTATTACACGGTTCTGATGAAAGGAACAGAGCTACATACGAGTATCATTCTAAAAATCTGAGATATATACTGTATTTAAATAAGATGCTTGCCTGGAATAACATTGGAATTTACAATACACAGTAGAAAGATTATTTAAAAGTTGTCCTCAATCTCATAAGGAGATGCTCAGGTAGAATACTGGTCCATGCTCCTTTTAACGGGCCGTAATCTCACAACAAAGAATGAAAAGTAAGCCTGACTATTGACTACTGACCGTGTAGGTGAGATACTGGGAAATACACTGAACAAATACAAGAACAGTCCAACGGTGCTTAGAGAATCAATCTATAAACAACCTTTGCTAGCTCTCCATTACTTCATTTCGGGTAATAAATCACTACTGTGCATCCTAATGTCTGTGTCCAGGATTCTTCAGAAAGCTCAGAAAAGCACAGAGCAAAGCAAGTGTGGCAAGGACAGGTCTACCTGCACCAGCAAGAAAACATCTAAAGGTGGAGGTTCAGGTCTCCAAAATGAACAGCTGCATTACTTAAAATATCTCTTTTGCCTACTTTTCTAAAGTCTTGCAGGATTGAATCACTGTTTAATATTTTCTGAGTCAATTCTTTCCCAGATACTTTCTCAACGTAAGGAAATGAGCTCAAGACAGCAGGTGGGTATAAGAAGAGTTCAGGGAAACACAACCCATAGTACGTTCTGCAAGAAAAGAAATCAAAGTGTTTCACATAACACATCACAGCAGTGTCTCTGAAGGTCTGATCTTTCCATGTGCTAAAAAATCTCACTTCCCAAAGCCTATAGGACAGAAGAATACTAATAACTCTATGTGGAGCCCTCAGCATTTAAAGAACTGCAGGAAGGAAAATAAATTGAGCTCTCCTAAATACAATCTCAGGGAGAGGGAAGAGAAAGGCCATTCCTCATGTCAGAGCTCAATAGAGTGATGCAATAAATTCAAGCATCTGGTGTCAGGTGTGCTGAGTAAATGGATAAAAGATCCAGCATGGTGAGCTCTGACTGAGACCTGGATCGTAGGTCGGGTGGGGCACAGAGCGGGCAAGCAGGAGGTGGCCCGAGCTTTGCCTTGTCTTCCAGAGGAATGGACATGGCCCCAATTCAGTGATGAAGGAAGAGTTGGAGCATGCTGTTGCTGTTGGAAGGAGCTAGCCCTGGCATAGAAGAAATTGTAGGAAAATGAGTAAAGAAGCAGGAAAGCTCCCAGTGTGCAGCTCTAGTCAAAAGTTCCTGCTAATGGTAAGAGTTCTGCAAGTTTTTCCTCATCAGACTGAATGGGTTTATTTGAAAAACGCTGCTCTTTAATTCTTTGCCCAGCAGAAAATAACTGCATTTGCTCTAACACAGCACAACATAACATTTACAAAATGTCACTAATTACTACAGAAAAGTGTCCTCCAAAATTAGCTCTGCATAAACCAAAGGAAAAATTCTTGCTACAAATGAATGAGGCCCAGCTCTGAAAAAAACCCTCTGCTCCCTAAACAAATAAAACCATTCCTTCTTTCTTAAGAAACTGGAATGTGTTTTCTTTCCATTTTTCCTGAAAGCTCCCTTGCCTGCAAATGAATGCCCATGATAACTATTTAAGTACAGCTCTGCAGTAAAACCTGGCTGCTACCCTTCAGCTTTTCATAACTTTGGAGTGCTGCAGCAATGCAGCAGCGCGCACAGGTACCTCTCACAGTTACGGGTCCCTCTGGAGATAACTGTGCCAGGCAAATGAAGGGAAAAGGGACCAGGATTTTTTACATAAACACACATCTGCTTCTCTTCGCTGCCCTCCCCTTCAGTATGCACTACTTCCTTCTGTAAGCTCTGGTCACTGCAGTATACAAAGCCCAAATGTTACAGGACCAGCATCACCTGCAACCAGGTGACAGGGTGGAGCAAGGCTACGCCAAACCTGGTTTCTAGATAGAACCCCAGTGTGCCCAGCTCCCTGATGCACTGCTCGAGTTAGCCCAACTACCATGCATGAGGGAGGGGGGGATGTGACCCTCCCCACCAGCCTCTGTGGTCTGTCAGCTCCCCAGCATCCCTCCAGTCCCCACGCCCCAGCAGCACTGAGCTTATTCCTGGGCATGGGCCAGGAGGTCAGGGAGATTGAAGGTAAAAGAGGACATCTGAAAAGAGAGAGGATGAGGAAAGTGGTTTGGGAAAGGTGAAATTATTTGTCAGGAATTCAAGCTGCTGATTTCAGTGTTAACTCAAATCATGGTTCATTTAAAAAAAAAAAAAACAAAAAAAAAAAAAACTCAGCTGATCTTTCCTGGTTGCACTCTCAGAACTTACTTTTCTAAAGATACATCGGTTCTTACCACCTGGTAATCATCAAGGCATTTGATCAATAACCAAACATTCCATTTACACTGTCTTTGACCCATCTTTTTAAGCAACCAGGAGGGCAAGCTACAAGCACAGTAAAGCACTTACGCATCCTGACAGACGAACTTGCAGTTTTTACATCTCATTAGACAGCAGAAAATTTGGGACTGTACCAGGAAGCTTTGAATGGAAACTGGAACCCAAGTCTTTTTCTAATCCTTTCTCCAAGTCCTCCTACTGTGAGCCAAAACCATGTTATTTGATAGAAAACACAGAACAAGAAAGGAACACAATGGAAGTTTAAAAGGAACTCGGTCGGACAGAGAGCTAGGCTTTTCTTCTACCTTCACTCAAAGCCACATCTGGCAATCACACACTTTCCAGGCTTGCTTAATATAGGGCAATTGTCAATGACAGTCATCTCCAGGAACACATGGATGAGGCGTCTCAAACTCTACCTGGATATTCTGAGCTATACCACATGCAGAAACCAAACTCTGCCACATCTTCTTGCTGATAAAACAACACTCTGTATAAAATCTTTTTTAATGTTTCTGTTTAGAGATTTTCCACATGGATTTCGTACAGAGTCCCACAAACAGTGTATAATCCCATTACATTTCTCATGGCTGGGTCACACCCAAAGAGTAGAATTTAACTTTCAATTATTCTTTGTAGAAATTCTCCCCACACTTTAGGGCTTACATCTGCCTGGGGAGAAGAGAGACACAAAGAGCTCACAGCATTTTGCTCAGTATGTTCTGTGTGTTTCCTTGCGATATCTCACCAACTGCTGCACATGTTTTATTGTCAAAGCAGATGGTCAAATTGGAGACATGAAAAATCTCCCAACTGCAATTGCCTGAGAATGTCCCTGAGCCACGAGGGACAACTGAAGTGAAATCTCAAATCAGACCAGGGAAACCTCTAAATTCACCCAAGTGGAAACTGTTTACACCAACCTCTGAAAAAAGAGACCAGCAATGCTTCCCAGCCCTTAGGCCTGTTTTATCCTCAAACGATTCTTCAATAATGTGAGAAGTTCTTCAGTTGTTCCACGTTCTTCTAGCCCTCAATTGGACTTCAAGAGGAAACTTGAATTTGTTTCTCCCTAGGAGGTGCAGAACTTGTGGGGGTGAGGGGGCATGAAGTAAATCAAAGGAACAGATCTATTTCACATCTTTTGCCTCTCTAACATATGGGTAGGTATTCTTCTACTCATCTCAACAAGGAAATATAAGTTAAAGTCCTGAGGGAAATGGACTTTAGATTTTTTTCATAATTTTATTTAGTTCAGGTGAAGGGAAAATAAACTTCAACCTGATTACATTCAGCCACAGAAGCTGACGCAAGTGCCCTGAAATCATTTCAGAAGTAGATGCTAAAATTAATCTTCTCTCAAAGTGTACCAACACAGGGTCCCTCACTGCCTGGCACAGGCACGTGGATCTCTCTGGGTTGGATACCTTTCCTGGAGGAAAACCCACCATAGTATATACTGATAGCTCCATCTTGCCAGTTGCTTATGAATTATATTTTTTGATGCAGGTTTTCTCCCATTTCTCAGATCTGGGCTGCAGAACACAGAGGCCTTAACGAGATTTCAAGGACAAATAAACTGGACTCCTCTCCCTACAGCATCCATTCACCTCCTCCCACTTTTGGGGACAAAGGCAGAGATATCAGAGGGGTCCTGCTTGCTGCCTACCATAGCTGGTAAAGCATGGAAAGGATAAGCTCACAAAGTCCTTTGGGCTGTAAGAACAGTGCTACCCACAAGTTCAGCTCTCCCTCTGACAGACTGGCTATAGGAACAGCCAAATGAGCAAAGAAATTAATTTACCACATTAAACCCTAACCATACATGTCTTTTTCACTTAGATTTTGGCTATATAAAAGCAGAAGCTAGGTTCCTTACACAGAGACATTATAAAGAACAGCATTTCAATATTAAACAAATAATAGTCCTTCTCCAACCAGCACTACAAATTGCAGCAGGTCAGGAGCTGTTGTTCACCAAAGTGCACAGTTCCTGCCATCAGCGCTGCTATTAGGCTGAAGGGAACAAATGTTACTCCTCTCTCAAAGAGATACAGGCCAAGGTCAAAGCTTGTGTCATCACAAACGCAAAACATGAGAAGCCTACACATTGCTTTCAGCAAGAGTTCATTTCGCTGACATGCAGCTTTCTATTCATTTAGGACATTTCTGTCTAAAATTAAAAGCCAGAGGGTACACTCTGTGCTGACCTTCCTCCAACAATTAAAAAGAACACAAAATCTTCAGTTCAGGCTTCAAACGTAAGAAATTGATGCCAATTTAGTCTTAGATAACACAACATCAATGAGCCCAATCAATATTGCCCACAAGACAGTCAGACATTTAGACATTCTTTTTGGGGATATGCATACTAGCAAAGGAAAAATATTACTATAAGCATCATAGCATAGGAGAAAAGCTGATAATTGACTACAATTGCAGCTCAGTATTGTATTTCTGAAAAGAGAGTACCAGAGCAATTTGCAACATTCTCTGAGACTCATTTCCTTCTCTAAGATCTTAAAAAAGTATTCTCCCTTTTTCATTAGCTATTAATTGTACTGGAAACTTATTTATCCTGAAGGATAGCAAAGCCAGCACAAAAGGAGTTTATTGAATATTTTCATCTAAATAAAAAGCATGGTTCTGTTTGGGAGCAGAGCTGTGCTGGCTGCATCACATTATTCTCAAAGTCAAGTTCAACCAATCAGTTTTCCAAGACTGAAAATAATAAAAGGGACAGAAATTGGAAGTACATTTAAGACCCTATAAATCATGATACAGAAGGCAAATGCACATGATTACCCTGTATTAGAGGCATTTTATTATGTTTCAATTTCAGTAAGCTAGGAATTTTTTTCTCTCCAGAAACAGTTGTTTTGATTCATCACAATTTATGTGACTATTCTGACTGTTGCTTTGTGGCTGTTCAGCTGGAGGCTCAGCCCATTCCCGGAACTTGGCTCTTTTTCTCTTTTATGCAGAGGGTCCCCAATGTCAAGAAAATTCAGTGTCAAACCACAGAGGGAGCATCTGAAACAACTCTCCTTTTGCATCTCTGAGCGACCACTTGTTGGAAGAGCTCTAGCTGGCCAAATTTTCAAATGCTGGTTTGTCTGTTCTGAAAATGCTAGCCTCCAGCAAAACCCTTTCCAGCTAACTGAAACTTATTGTACCAGGCCTTGAGCTAAGCTTTATTTTAAAATAAAACTTTTAAGCAGAAGCCTTTCACTACCAGGCAGATATGACAAACCCTTCTCAAAAGAAGGACTGCAGTAGCTCTAATGAATGGCTTGAAATGACCTGTTTAACAGGGAGGATACAGCAGCATCCTAGTTCTCACAGCTGGAGATTGTCAGGATGAGAGCTAATGCAGAACACCGGCAGCGCAAGTCAGGTACTCCAGTGTTAACCATTTAACATCTTAGTTCCCAGAGCTGAAATTCAAGCTTAAATGTTGAGGCAGGTGCTAATACTACACAATACTGTAAGTCTAAATGACTTCACACGCTCTGGATTCAAAGATGTTTTCCTGAGAACAGGCACCTATAAATAGGTTTTGGAAGAAATTAAGTGTCTCAAAATGTGGTCACCAACACAGAAGATATTTTCTGTCTCCAGTATAACAGCAAATATCTCTTCTTGCTGATGGTCTGTATTGTACATGTTCTAGCGCAGGGCCTTGCCGCATTCCAGCCCTCTCTGAGATAAGACACTATTTAACTGGGCATATACAGACTGTCACTACCCTAAGTTCCTGTTCCTGGCTACTCCGATGCCCGTTCTCTCACTACTCCTATTAAACAGAAACAAGCTGGATTGGGGCAGAGACGTGGAACAGATTAATTCATGTAAAATCTTCAGTACGCATGCAGACAGCAGGATCTGGACACAAGTGACAAGTGGCATGTTGATGGCAAGGGGCAGCCTAGTCAGGACCAAAAAGAATGTTTTAACACCAGAGTAGCTATCTCATTCCCCCAGAAAATTAGAGTCTTCACCTCTGCGTTGCTGCTTTAGTAAAATTAGGTGAATAAGAGGAAAGTGCAATATCCCAGAAACCAGATGTAGGCAAAACATAACAAGCAGTGTCATAACTGGTGCACATGATGCCTGGTTGTGCATCTCTGACATTTAATAAGAATTCTGCTTGTGTTACATACACTTGCAAGAATGGCTCGTTTTTCATACAGTCACTGCAAAGGAAACAAATTAGGAAAAGTTACTTATTGAGAGACATTGAGGTTGTCTAGTAGAATAAATGGATAGTTTCTCTCCAGAAAGGTAATAACACAAAGAAAAGCAGGATTTCATTGAAAGGCAAACCACAGCATATGAAGGAGCCAATTAACACAGAGCAACACAAATTTATGGCTTCCATTTAAAAAAAAAAAAAATAGATAAATATTTGTGATTGCCTACTTGAGAAACAATTGGCAAGTGGATTGCTAACATCAGACTCTCTCCATGTGTTTCAAGTAAGCATTGATTGGCAGTGTTAAAGATTCAAAATCTAATCAACAGGAATTTGTCCTGCATTGATCTGACCCTCTGTCCAGTCAGCAGAAGTGCTGGGTTGTGTTTCTGGAGTGGAGAAATACCATGCATGGATGGTGAAGCGAAAGAGCAAAATATATTGAGCAGAGACGGACACATTTTTACCATCAGGCAATCCAACTGATATATGATTATTTCATTGCTAAAAGTTCTATTAACCATACAGATTTGAGGTTTTCTTAAATCTAGGAAGATGATTTATTAATTCTGCTACACAGTTCCTACCATAAACTGAAGAGATATTGAGCCTGAGTCTGCTCTCACTCACACAAGTCCCTAGAGTTGCCCTGGTACAAAACAAGTGAATATGAAGAGAATCAGGCTCTCAAATTACTCCAGCCACATACTTTTTTCCAGTGGGAATACAATATATGGTACCTCAGCAACAGGCAAGCAGTTTAGGAGGTTTAAAAGCATAGAGGCAGCCTTTCAACACTTCAAAAATAAGAGCAACTCATGCACATCCACATAACTGATTATATCGCCTGATGGCAATGGAAAATGTCACCAATTTTTTCTAAAAAGAAACATATTGAATAGCCAATAAAAACTGCAGACTGCAGTTGAAAGGAAATTTTCTATCCCTCAAAACACATGAATTAAATGATTCGCTGATGTGAAAAAGAATTGAAACAAGGAGTTTCTCAACTCTCAGCCTAGGCACAGCCTCAGTACTAGATTTTGCAACCACGTACCATGCCCTATTCTGCCTTAGGAAGTAATTTCTATTGTTTTCTCCCCATGTTCCCCAGTCCATGATCTCAAGCCTCTCCAAACAGCCCCATTTGCTTCTATTGAAAGGAAGTGCCTGCACTGAACTTGCAGCAGAGCCAACTTCAGAGCAACTTCCCTGCCTGCCTCCAGGCACAGCCACTTCCCCACTGCAACATTACCCCACCCCTTTTAGTACAACTCACACTCTTCATCCTAGACCACCTCTCAAAAGCCTGCACAGCCATATTTCCTGCTAACTTTTTCTTATCTATTCCTCTGTTCCAGTGTACCCTTTATTCTAGTTATCTTCTCCATCTCGTAAAACTATTATACATCTTTTAGTGCACAGTGCAAGCCTGAGCTGAAGCCTTTCAGCTATTCTGCTGGAATACTACCCAGATATCCTTACCTCACACTCCATGACATTCATGAATTGCAACTGCTAGAGGCAAAACTACTATTCACTGGGGTTTTTAAGTACTTTCAGTAAAATTTTGCTCCTTTTTCTAGTTCGCCTCTCCTATCTCCTTTGAGAGACCATTTTATGGACTTAGATTTCCCAGTTCTATCCCTCACTCCTTCCTGAGTATTTATTCCCTGCTTGATGATCAGTTGTCTATGAGCTAGACACAGTTGCTCAAAATAGTTGTCTGATATGCCAGTCTAAGAGCCTTCATTGTCACTTAGCTAACTCATACATCTCAGATTCTTCTTCCTTCCTGTTATGAACTGTATTCCCAAATGGGTTTGTTTCTTAGATTGTCACTGTCTAGGAATGAATCCCACGGAAAGATTTTAATTGCAGGCTATGGTAGTGTTGTCCACCAAAAACCACCTGACTCTACTCCCAAGAGTTAAAAATGAGACAGGTGAAAAGCTTGCTTTTTTGTCTTCAGACAAAGCAAACAGGTGTCTGCTTAACATTGTGCAACCCAAATTCATGACTTCAACAAAGATAAGAGACAAAAATATTTGCATACACTCTACTTGCTCTCTAGAACTCCTGCTGTGTTTGCTGTCAAGCACCAATTGACTGCTGGTCTTTGTTCCATTGGTGTGTCAGCATCTCAAAGTCAGAAAGCTTGTAAAACATTCAAATGTAAGTTACTACGTCAAAACTTTTACAGTAATAAATGAGAAAGCACACAAGGAGTGAGAAGATAAAACCTGCACCCTCATCCTTACAAACAGCAGCGGAGTCTCACCTTGCAGAAGACACTACGATGACATAACCAGGAGTCCAGCCATTTGCACAGTAATTTGACAACTGAAGTTGTCACAGATTTCATATGCAATTGCAGATGAGTCCAAGAAACTTGTTGCAACTGAGTTTTCTAGTTATGAACAAAAGCTAATAGGTTTCTCACAAAGATGTTGTGAGTATAACTACCTTGATGATTAATACGTGCTTAAAATACTATTGCAATGGGCCGATATAAAACCTGGAAATAGTGATACAATGATGGGCAATGTATAACATTAATTTTTAAAACATGACCTTTTGTTGTCAATCCTTCTTAAGCTAGACAGGGCAGATGTGGATTTTTCAATTTACAAGTCTGAAAATTGCAAATTGAAAAGAATTCACTTCTGCCCTCTTCTGTGAGATAGCTGAAGTATGAATGACAAGTAGATGTGTTCTAAATGTAACAACATTAATTGCTTTTGAAAACCATTTGCAAAAATTCCTGTTCTCTTCCAATTTTCTCCATAATGAATCATTCTGGGGTAAAAGACAAATTCTTGGTAGTGATATGAAGATGATGCGTAGACCTGTGTTTCCATCAAACACATTCTTCAACTATGGTATTTTGTAACAAAGGAACAATTTAGTGATTTTGCAAGTCAATGAGCCAAAACAGAATAATTAATGTCAATGGGAGATGATGAACCCTTAGCCGTAGTAGGAATCTAATTGCCATTAACACACAGTACCTGTAAAAAAATGCACGGTTACGTGGAATTATTTGCATTCTTTACATGACAAGAAACAATTGGTGACAAGACCTTTGTTCCAATGTATTTGATTAGTGATAGAATTAATGCTGTACAACTTATGGCTGGCTGTTCAATTCCAAATACCTCTTTATTTGATTTTATCTCATAAACATCACTATTTCTCAGGTTATGATTGAACACAGCTATATCAGAGAGCTCGGGTTTAAATACTGTAGAAATCAAATAGTCCTCCAATAATGTTTTATCTTTTAACAAATAGGATTCTATAGAACAATTCATATTTGCTCATAAATTATGGGAAATACTGTCTTGCTTTGGTCTCTACCCTAATTGGTGTGATCTGAACTTAGCCATAATTGACACTTTAGTGTATATACTAATCTTTACGCAAAAGACATACTTAGAAACTACTGAAGCTGAAATTCATAGAATCATAAGGTTGGAAGAGACCTCTGAGATCATCGAGTCCAACCGTGCCTGTATCTCATGTGTGGAGCTATAAATCTCACACTCTCCCCACGCTTCCCCAGTTCGTTTCCTGTCCCACATTATGTCTTCCAGCTCCTTTTTCAGTACTTCTACTAAATATTCGCATTAGAGCGTGTACACACCCACAGACACGTTATCCTACAATGAGATTCCGCCTGAGCTCCGCATGGAGATAATACAGAAATATCCTCCATGCCGTCAACTAAGTACGGAAATTCTTGTGAGTTTAGATACTGTTTGTTTGTGTGCATATGGTAAGTCGTTCTTTATTACAAGATTCTACACAGCACTGCCCAGAGATACCCAAGCAAGCTCTCAAAAGCCATGGCTATGTCAGCTCAACACACAGTCTCAAGTCGGGTATGATAAATACCATAGCACTGCTGGCACACCTGGGCACGTACTCAGTGAGATGGACCAAACCTGCAGATCAGCCATTGACAATGTAGCAAATTTCACTCAGCAAACATAACAACTTTATGATGAAGAATAGCAAGGTAACTGCAAAAATGAGCTTTGGTGCTGCTGACGCCAGAGAAAACCAGTGAAGACAGGACTCCATTTCAAAAGCAAAGGGAAAAGAGAAATTCCTACTCATTCATGGAAGGTGTGGGACTCAATACATGTTTGCTCAGTTACAGGCATTAGACAGGGAGTAAAAGTTCACGTACTCACTAAATGGTACATGTCACTACATTTAATAATTCTAAGTGCTGATGTCTCCAACATTCATGTTTCAAAAAAAAAAAAAAAAAGGCATTTTTTTTTACTGGAATTAAATGTAGTACTTTCAATAAACTGAAGAATGAGAAGTCCAAGGGCAGACAGAACAAATCTTCTGTGTGTCATTAGCAAGGTCAAACACAGGACCTTCACCATTTATGCACTTGAGATTTGCAGAGAAAAAATAACAGATTTTAGCAAATGGCAGCATTAACATTGTTAAGGTCGATTCTTAGAAAAGGACGTCCTCACATAGAGCCAAAACATTTCCCAGGTAAGGGCTACACAGACCAGATAATACAGTTACAGTAAGAGAGATGCTTACTGCTTCTGTACACCATATCCACTCTTCGTACTCAGGCTACTATACAAGACAGGTAGGTCTCCCAAAATTTGCTGCAGCAAATTCCTAGGAGACCACAACCGATACAAGACAGAAGACCATAGCTTGCACCTCAAAGTGTTAAAGGACCATGGAAACTGGACACAAAGCTCATGTTTTGCTTCCTTTTCTCAGTCAAACTACACGGGACCCAAGAGTAGCTCACAGAAGTCCATGTATCATGAGTTCGTAGTGGTACCCCTCAGGTCTCGGATGCAGCCAAGTGGTTGCCCCTCACAGCAGCAGGTGAGACAAGAGCAGAGGGTGGCACTATGTCAGACAGGGCAGCAGCCTCCTCAACAAGGGCACACTCCCACAGTGCAAAGCACGGACAGAAGAGCAGGTCCGTGATGGCAGCCACAGTGATCACCAAAGGCAGGCCAGAAAGGTCAAGCCAAGAAGCCAAGTCACCAAGATAAGGTCAGGATGAGCAAGGTACCTGACAAGGCACAGGTGTATCTATAGCATAGCCCAAGTAAGAGCCAAAGACAAGGTGTTTGAGCTTACTAACACTTCCTGAACCAAAAAGTTGCAGATGAGATTTCTGTCCGTTCTTTTCCTTACAGCTCTTCTGGGCAGTCAGAGGGTCAGAGCTGGCCTTGAGCAGCCAAACCCTATGCAGGGAGAAGGCATGCAGGGCCCTGTTGATGTAACTGGGACTCTGATAGCTCTCACTATCACAAAAGAAATTTCTCTTTTTTATCGAAGTCCAACTGCCAATCTTAGTGCCTACCTTCAATTACACTTCAGTCTGACCCAGCCCCACAGATTACCTTAAAGATCTTTAACTGAGGCCCATAGTTCTTGAGGGTGTGAAGAATTCCCATTTTCCATTTATCAGCTTCATGAAATGACAGAGGTCAATAATGGGTATGGAATTCTGATCTCTAGGTAGGTGCCCAGTGCTGTGGAAGTGCTCATGGCAGCAGAGCCCAAGGTGAACCTTGGGAATTCCCCATCATCTGCTTTTAATACTGTGGTTTCACTGATCCCCTCAGCACTTTTGAATTCTGCAAGTGTCTTGACACACCTACACGCAGAGCATCCTCACTTTAAATTCTTAATCTTTCCAAAGAACAAATACCTTCCTGATACATTCTTGGTGCATTCAACTCATTAATCTTCCTTCTTGTCAAGAGTTCTCAGAATTGAGCAACGGCACCAAACACATCCATCCTTTTGTCATGAACCGCCTCCTGGGATCAGCATAAACACCCACTCATAGCAAGGGGTCAAACCAGTGTTCACAGAAAAGAGACTTGTGCGCTCACAGCATACCTACTTCTAACTTGTCATTCAGACATACAGCAGGGTGTTTGGCATAAGAGATGCCCTTTATATATTCTATGCATCTGAGGGGAAGCAGGCCTGTTTTCCTGTCTCCATTCATCTACGTCTATTCTTTGAAGTCTATAGAGGCAGTTAATCTTTCTTCAGTGGGAACTGTAGCAGTGTCTTATTCTTATGCTATCGATCATTGCAATATCTGTGTGGAACAGTTAATGTAATGTAATTCAGTCATGACTGGTATGAAAACTGTCAGACAGGGAAGTCTCTAAATTTTTAGAGGAACCTAGCCCCACAGAAGAAGAAAAGAGTAAAGAAGGAAAATGAAGTGGGGAATACAGAAGTATTTGGCCTAACTGCTTCCTAAAGACCTTACAAAAGGCCAGGAGAGGGGAAGCAGTAAATAACAAGCAGGAAAACCCTTGCTAATGAAATTGGCTTTTCTGAGGCCATCTTCAAAAACAACCATGGTAGTGATCTGGGATTCAGGTGACAAAAGCTTTGCCATCACTACTGATCTCCCAGATGGTCTTGAGAAAAACCCTTTATCTCAATTCCTCCTCCTATCTTTGCCTACTTTTTCATCTCAAAATGAAAGTTTAAAAAAAAAAAAAGTAGTAGCTTTGGGAGCAAAGGCTCCTTCACTCCTTTTCAGGTACTGCAGACTCAGTTGTAGCCCCAACAAGGTACCAGGACATATGTACTTAAAATATATGACAGTGGAGGAAACGAAAATTGAAGCCATTATGACCGTTAACATCTCTGTTCAGCTATAAAATGAATACCTGTTATTCCTCATATCTCCCACTGTCTCCATGAAGAGCTCAATAGAAGGGCTGCCTCCCAAAGGGCAGGTCACCCATCTTCCTCCTCAAATTCAATTATTCACCTCCCTTTTGTGAGGTATCACCTCAGTAATGCAAGAGAAAGCATTTGCTCTGCACAGGACAGAGGTGCAGCTAACACAGAATTGAGAGCAATATCTACACTACTAGCACTGCTGCAGTGACAACATAGTGTACACAACACCTACGGCATCTCTGCTTTTAGATACATATCCAGCCTAGGAAAGCAGCCGCAGAACCATGGGAGATGGTGTAGCTTTAGTTTAAGACTAGCTTCTCTACATTTGTTGTCAATAAAGGAAAAAATGAACTATAAAGGCTCGGGGATTTAGGACTTGTTTGAGGATCTTCTTTTAATTCTTTTTTTCCCCCATTTCCTGGGTTTAAGAATACTCAAAAAAATATTCTTTAAAATTTGTTCAACACTGATTAAATCCAACAAGAAATCTCAAGTCAAGGAAATCCTCCTAAATTCTTGGGGTTACCAAAGTCTGTGTGCACTGCATTTGAAATCAATGATCGTACATGATCTACAGTATAAGTGCCTACCGCCTGTCTCAGTGAGAAAACCACATTTTGAAGGATGCTGTCTAGATCTATCTAGCGTAAGTGGTACTAGCCGGACCAATAGGCACCTCCAGCTTTAGCATATGCTTGCAAACAGACAATGTACCATAACTGTTATCAACTAATACTGAACAGCTACCAGTGCTGGTAGAATCAAGTGCCCCACTTGAGGCCAAGTTAGCGCCAAGAGCAGCCTGTACAGCTCTAACCATGCCTGCAGAGCCATTCTGCTGCTTTCTTGCACTCTTGAAAATTTGCTATCTTCCCCATCACTTTTGACCAAAAGAGGCATTTGGCAATCCAAGCCCAGCTATGGATTATATAGCGAGAACTCTGAGGCTTCCTTGTTGTAAGACCTTTACTGCTTCAGTCAGGGTAAACATCTCGAGATGGGTTATACTTCTGCTCAGTCAAGATGTGAAACTGTTGTTGCTCTTTTTTTCTCCAGCTGGTCAGCTACTTAAACCCCAACTCTTCTTCTGGCAGACTTGAGAAGCTGATTTGTCTGTCTCATTGGTCCTTTCTTTGACAAGTAAAAGCTTTTAGAATAACCTCTTGGTTCAACATATTTAATAGAAAAATGCAAGTAATAGGAAAATTTCTGCTGATATCCATGACACTATCACTTGATCAGCTTTTTACAACAGCAAGAATAAAGTTGAGGGCTAGGAAAATCCCAGCAGCTGAAATTTGCACTCATGTCTGGGTATATTCAATTTCTAACTTCAGAAGTCAATGGGAACAGATACTAAAAATTCACCTGATCAGGAAAATATGATTAAATAGAGTAACACTAGCATGTCCTGAATAATTTTTCAAGTAAACCAATTTGATGTTGGGATCAATTCAGAGTTAAGATAGCGAGTGGCAACATAGAGCTGGACATTAGATCAAAGGTAACGACAATGGTCTGTGGCTCTAAAACCATTTGAGAATATATTTGTATTACTCCTAACGAGACAACCTACCATTTATTTGTCATTAGTTTCACCAGGTCATGAAATAAATGACTGTGTTAACTGTAACACATTATTTAGCACAATCCCTCGTGCATTTCTTTCACAATAATTCATACTTAAATTTATGGAAGGCATAAAATTCCTGTGGTAGAGTGCCTGTAAGAGAACTAATGTATCTTGTTTGACAGTTATTGACAGCAAAAAGAACTCTAAACTTGCAACATGTCCAAGTTAATTGGTGCCTTCAGTCTCAAAGAAGACACATTAAATAAATGATTTTTAATAATTTTTCTTTGTTTGAAGTACACAGTGACATCTAAAGTGACTTCATTTGGACTTTATCATCAGCTTTTTATAACAGGTTCCTTCAATCCACACTTTGTAGATTAGACTGGACCTTGAGAAAAGATTAATTTTCAAAGTACCTGCTTCAAGAGAATGGGGTCATCCCAAAATCAAATTTCAGCAGGTACCAAGCGTGGATTGAAGGTGTCTCTTTTCTGCATTTGTGTATGGGAATATGAAACTATAGCAAGAATAAATTATTTGGCAATAAGATTAAGGCCTTAGCAAAGGAACCTGTAAGAGTAAACAAATAAAAACCCACGACTGTGACTCATATAAGCAATCTGAGAGGAAAAAGAAAGAATAATGTTTTTCTTCACTGGATTTTCGCAAATCTTTTTACTTATAAATTCATACGCTTGTAAATTGTGATCCTGAATGGTGTGTTACAAAGATTGTTGCAACCTCCTGCCCACAGGCATGTGTGCACTCAACTCTGGTCCATGCAGCCAGGAAAGACACCCACTATGTATAGTTAAGCACCTACAAAACTCTTTGCGAGATCTGGACTTGGAATATTCAGTTTCAATAAATGCAACTTAATGTTTCCCATAAATATCTAGCATCTCTAGGTATTGTAAGGAAAAATTAAGACAGAGAACGTGAGTGCAGGCATAAACCAAGAGAAGGACGATGGCTGGAACATGGAACTGCAACCTTAGGTTATGCGGTTTGATATCTATAGCCGCAATATTTATTGCTGCAGAAACCGAGGAACAGGGTGTTCGGGCAAGGGCTATAGGAAGGAATAGCAGGAAAAGCATTTGTGAAGAAGACAGAAGGGCAGCAAATGCTACAAATCCAGCCCTGGAAAATGCTGCCTCCAACACATTAAACACATCCAAAGACTCTTTTAAGGTGTATTAACATTTTAGGGGAGGTATTTTATCTAGAACCACGTGAGCCTAACAAAGCCTCAAGCACAGTGACAAACCTCAGCAACCTAGAGCAGGCACAGGGCAAGACAAACAGAGCATCAAGCTAAGAGTAAAAGCAAATGAAGACCTGAGAGATGCCCAACACCTTTTGTTCTCAGTAATTAGCTATGACATCTAGAAAAAACAAACCTTCTCAGCCAGCAACTATTTGGAAAATATAGGTATAAAGCTGAGCTTTGAGAGCTATGAGCTAACCAAGGAAGAGGACTTTCTTCTGCTATAGTTGCTCCTGTGCAC
Organism: Neomorphus geoffroyi; assembly: GCA_033558235.1. Classification (NCBI taxonomy): domain Eukaryota; kingdom Metazoa; phylum Chordata; class Aves; order Cuculiformes; family Neomorphidae; genus Neomorphus; species Neomorphus geoffroyi. The sequence continues at coordinate 5,163,628 of JAUMJM010000045.1, read as the reverse complement.
ATACACAGCAACCCCACTGAGAGATGGGCTGAGAGCAACAGCCCCAACCGATAAAGCTACACCAGGAAAAACTTAAGATAAAAACCCCAAGCCTTAAAAGAGGATATAGACTCTAGACCTTTCTTCATCTACTTTAACAGGAGAGAAATGAAAGCGTGAAACAAAAGCTCCACATAAAAGATCAAAATCCGTCCTGGACAGGAGCAGACAGGATGAGGACCTTCTCCCCAGGTAGCTCCTTGAGGACTGGTCTATTCTTCCCTTGCTGTGGACCACAGGGCTCCCGCACCTCAGGGGAGAGCAGGCAGATGATATCTCAACACAGAAAATTGTATAACTAGTACAGAAGATGAAAGACATTGACCTAATAAAGCCTCTTCCTCTGACCTGAGTCTCACAGGGACTCAGGGTGATCTTTGAGACCACACAGTGTATCTGAAAAAGGACAAAATTTAAAATAAAATAGCCTGATTTCTGCCAGAACCCAGAAAAGTACATTGTTCAGAGTACAGAAATAGCTCTTACTTGTTGAAGAAACACACCATTACATTCCTATAACACACATTACTACACACTACCTGCTATGGAAGGGCAAACAATATTTGATTTATCACAACATTGGGACAGTGGTGAGATACAAAACTTGGACCTGCACAAAGCCTATCGCTCTCAGTTAAACCACCAAAACACTTTGAACACATCTAAAGTAACAAAGCCAGTGTAAGCTGATTCTCTATAACATGCATCTGTGGTGCTTTTCAAAGGGTTGCAAACATAAACCCTTAGAGAAGTTGGATTTATTGCATTACAAAACATACTATATTAAAAGGTTATACAACACCTTGGTTTGCAATGAAATGGTTAACTCTTGCAGACTTTGGATTATTTTTTAAACTGAAAGCAGTAATATCCCCAGGCCATCTCTGTTCATAAACTGGTAGCCACAAGACATTCATACCTGTCACTTCATGACATTCACACTCAAGTCTTTTTTTCCGTTCTTTGTGCGATATAGACCATGTATCAGAACTCTTCCCTTGCTTTAAACTCATGAACGCTCTACAAAGAGGCTGCGATTTTCAAGAGCTCCATCATTACATGTGTAACTGTTTGATTGTCTTTTGTGCAAATTAAAAGAAAAAAGAACTTTTCAAAAGGACTGTCACTTCTAGCTGGAATACCTCAGAAATCTGTGCAAGTATCCATGGTGCTAATGTCTTCGTTTTGATCTTGTGAATAAGAATTAGCTCAACTAGATGTTTGTGAATAAGTAATTAAAATGGTATGCAATATCAGCAAATCAAATCAGCAGGTTTTATTCACAAACACATTCACAAATGCTTTACTGTATATTCACTGTATAGTACTGTATATTCAATCTGATGTTTTCTCCTCCTCTTGATAGCTTTTAACACATTTGTTGAAGTTTCATTCCTGCTGCAAGTCTCTGTTACCCTTAGTATTAGATCTGGTTTTGTGTTAATTGCACATTTAGCACACTAGCACAGTAACAGCTAGGAAAAGTTATAATTTGGGGATTTCTTTTTCTACTTAGTTTCACTGGGAAGGGAGTAGGGAAGACTCACACCTTGAAAACATAAAAGAACAAAACAATGCGCAAATATGAAACCAGTAAGAATTTCCAAGAAAATACCTTTACATTTTAAGATTTAAGTCTGTGTTAAGCAGTCTTGACCTTCTATGGCAGAAGAATAAGTTCTGTAACACAGTTTTAAATCTTTCCCCTCCCTCAGTATATTTTTTTCAAACAAACATAAGTTCAGAAATTGGAGGGGGAATACAACATTGAAAAAACATTAACCAAGATAAAGCAGCAATGCCTTTATCTCTGCATGAATCATCTAACAGAAGAAAACCAGGGACACTGATTAGGTTTTTAGTGATGGGAAGAGGAATGTCTGTACTGCTGGATGCAGCTAATGAGGATACAATTTCACAATATGCCCTTTCTTTCCCGAGCACCTGAATAATATAGGTCAGGTGCTCAATTGAGGGTGGGAGCATAATAATTTAATGGAACAACATAGGGCAGTGACTGTGTAATGCTGCAGCGCAGTACGGACAGTGTCCCAAAAGTCACTTTCTTATTTTTGCGTGACAAACAGCTCTCATTTCTGTCCCTGGAGGAGAAATGACTCACTGGCTTCTTAGCTCCCTGAAGGTAAGTTTGTGCTCTGCTCTCCTCGCCCTCTGTTACCGCTTTGTTCACTTTAGGTTTTAACCATTGTCCAATCTAAGCCTCCAGGAAGAACCAAAGGCAGTAGGGTTTAGTTAGTCCTTTGGCTTTCACATCCCTACTGCTCAAGTGATTTAGTGTTGGTTTCTAAAAAAAGAACCAAGACAAACTATCTCTTCCAAACCACAGCAGAAGCAAAACAGTAAAAACACTTCTGTAAGGCTACTGTTTTTAGGGTACCAGATGTGATGCAGCATTTTGGGGAGGGATTTACACAAGAAGGAAATGCCACAGAAAAGGGAAAGATGGTCTAACGAAGGCTGACAGCTTGGTGGTTCATATTAGCATTTTCTAGAAGAGCATACTCCAAAGAAGCATAGAGGCCTGAGAAGACACAGAAATGAGCAAGGGAAAAATCTCAGATTGTTTTCTTCCTACTGCAGACACCCAAGGCACTGATGGAGTATTTTCAGCCAGAATCCTGCTTACAGTCTATTCACAGTAAGTGTGTTGCAAGACCACAGGAGCAGCTCTTACTGATTTAGACACTTGCAAGGTGCTGTATCTCAAATGACATAACGTGTCAAGGTCTCCTGAGTACTGTTTATTCTTTAAAAGGCAATTTTATAAAGATTTTGTTTGCAGTTTTAGGTTCAGAAACACTGGAAACTAATGATTTGTAACCAAAATGAAATCCATGTCTCGTATTGATTTTGGTTTAGTTACTTGGAAACAATATTGATTCTCAAGAGATGTATCTGAATACCAAGTCTAAGGCCTAAAGAATTTCCATACCATTGATTAATAGATGCTATCTATCACTTTCACTTTTAACGAGACATTTTCTCTTCCATGAGATGCCGTATTCTATCAAAAGGTCAAATGTGGATTCCATACAAGAGAGAAACGTCAGCACACACAACCAGCCTTGACTCCTTGCTTCTTTAATTAAATCATGAATAATTGTTTTGCTTCCTGTCCCCCAAAAGTTATATTATTAACATGCTTTGTTCTTTTGATAGTCAGCTCTGTTAACATTTAACTTATGCTTTGGTTGGAATTTCTTTATAACTAAGACAGTTTTTGCCCTGTGGTTTTATAGGACACAATGGAAACCTGATTCGTGACCAGGTCAGTGCACTACAAATAATAATGATCCTCATTAAAGAAATCATTATCCCTCTTTGAAGCATCCTTCCTCTGGGCCAAATGTCATTATCTGTGCAATACTCTTAAACAAAACGAGCAAAACTAGAAGTGACAGTCAATACAAAGCCATTCATAAAGGAAGCTGATTTGCAATGATATTCACCAACCCACTGGGAAATACATATCACTAGGAATTCAGAAAGTGATACAACTGCTTATTACACATTCAGCTTGGTAAACGATGAGAAAATTTCCTCCAGGCCTTGGAGAGCATGAATACGTATAAATCCTTATGGATTAACGATACTTCCAGTAGCACTTGGCAGTGCACAGACAGAATACACAAGCTACCAAAATAAGAAGGTGGAAAAATAATGAATTTGCATCCATGGAAGTTTGAGTCACTGTCTAAGCATCTGAGCTGGAGTCTGGTATATAATAAACCCAGCCTTGACACTTTGACTCTCTCCTCAACAGGTTCCAAGAATGTACTCTCTTTACCTTCTGCCCCACTCCAGTCTAGTTCAGTTTAATATGCAATTCTTTCAAAGTAAAAGAGCAGCTAGGATTTACAAATTCAGAAGTTGCCTTTCTGTAAACTGTTAATAAAAACCAACCTCAAGAACACAAAAACCACAGAGTGATATTTTTACCAGAAATCAGTTCAATTAACCAAGTGCTGGTAATACTACCTTTAATAAATCAGCACCAGATGACACATTATATAAAATGGGAAATATATTTTATTACATTTTACTTCATTATTCAGTACATTTAATGTTAATTTATTTTAAAGTACCACTTTCCTGCATCAGTTTAAGTGCCATTTCTAATTGGAAGCGAGATCAAACCTTAGTCAAAATTAATCTAGTAAATAAGTTATTCGGGCCTGCTTAGCAAAACCAACTGTAAAATTAAAGGAGCCAACCTAACATATGTTAGAGCTATGCATCTGTTCATGTCATATAGCAGTTTTAGAATTTAATGATGTAGCTAAATACCGAAATCTGGATTATAACTTGACTTCATTGAAAATCCACATTCTAATGGTTGCTAGTTAATCAGAACAAACCTCCCTTCAGAAAGGTGATCTTTAAAAGCATAAATAGGAAACAAAATTAACACTGATGACAATGTAGCAAAGTTTTTAATTTCTGTTTCAGATCACCCTTTTCCACTGATGCTTTCTAGACCTATCAGATAAGCACTGAAAGGCACAGGGATCATTTCCCCAAACCTGCACGCCCCTCTCCACTGTCACGAGCTCTGGGTTAGGCCCTTCCTTACATTCAAGTGCCCAGGGAGCTGCAAGGGATTATTATCCCTTGGGCAGACATGAGGTGGAGGCGGGAGAGTTATGAGAAGCCCACACCAAGATCCCCACACAGGCACAGGACCATCACCTTTCCTATGTCCCCAGGCTGTACAAAGCCTGAGCCTTCCCAAAACAGGGCAGAACTGCAATGAGCTTTTTTGCCTTCCCATACGCGACTGAACTCAGCAAAAGTGCCACACATCACCTATATTAAATGCAGCTGTAGTAAATGGCAGCCAGCAGTAATTCTCTCAATCTATCCACTAGTATTTAGGGACTAGAGGATGAAGTGCTGACCGTATATAGCACGCTGCACAGGATCTATTTTATTGCTAAAAAATTTGGCACTTCCTTATCATGTCATAAATCAGCGCTGAGAGAATAAGCACATACATTTTCCAAACAGTGTATTAAATCAATTGTCACCAAGAGAAAGTATGGTAGCGACATGAACAATTGTATCCTGCCTGGAAGACAGAGAATATAAGCAGTTTCTTTAACTGTATTTTGGTAGTTTCATTCACACTGATCTAATCAGGTTGCACCAGCAATTGTATCATGATCTCCTTTTAAAGATTTACAGCCTGCCTCAAGTGAGGCTTCCTAAGGCCAAAACCTGGTATTTAAGGTCCATATTGCCAACTTGCATGTTTGCGCGTGGAGAAGAAACACTGAATGCTCAAAAACTCTGGCTACCCCCTTGCTAAAACATGACTGCACTTTTCACCACCCCCCCCCATGCAGTTCTTTCACAGCACTACAAATGCAGAGAAATAGCTGGAAAGAGGAAATCATTAACTGGAACAGCAACAGCTAATCCATCTGCAAACGCCTGCTCCCTCCTTCTCCCGCAGGGGAGCAGAGCTCCACTACACCAGCTGAGGCCCAATTAAGATCTCCTGGTCCCAGGTGTTTGTAGGTGAGCACTTCACTAACAGCAACCCACATAAATCCAATTACTTCCAAACTCCTAGGACGGGAACGATCACAAATATTTTTATAATGCTTATTACAGTTTTAGGGTAACAGTTAATCTAAATAAGGTCCCACAGATCAAAACAAATAGTTTTGCAGGCCCTGGTGTTAAAAAAATTAATGCTTTAATGAAATTCTCCTTCAAAGCAGTGTACCTTTAAAAGCTCATTCTTAAAGTTCTCTCCCGTATCTTCCACTTGCCCACATACCCCGGGTTTGTACTGCCACCTCCTGCAGCCTCAGTGTGCAGATCCACCAAGACACAGGTCCAGATCCAAAAGGTAACAGTTACAACGTACTCCCAAAAGTCATCTGGTTAAATACCAGCTACTAAAAAGCATGAAGTTTCCCTGTTTTGTACAGGCACGTAGAGAAGCTGCCCTTAAAGAACAAAATGCTAATGTCGGACTCCGTGACAGATGAAGCGACTGAGATTAGCCAACCAACAATTCTTGTGTTACGAGAAAAGCAATGAAAGCTGAAGTTCCATCTCTGCGTTGCAGAAACCTGGAATTAAGGAAACCACTTTGAAGTCAGGAATCGATTCCAGGAACTCTTACTTGGATGAAAAACTGAATAAATAAGGTAACTTAAAAAGAAATTATATGGTCTTACACACTGTTTCATGATATAAACATTCAAAATCTATCCTTTCATATATATATACTTCAGGAGAAAGACATAAGGGAAAGAAAACAGCAGAGCAGTAACTGCCCAGTTTTAGATAAAGGGTGCTTTCAGAAGCGCTGAAAGAACATCAATAGCATGATCTTTAATTTTCCCACAAATCCAAGAACTCAAGCAAAACTGCTAAGCCATCTGTATTACTGTTGTGACAATGTGTAATTGTTTCCACAGTTATCCAGATTTATACATGACAAGCTGGCTAGTAGAGCAAGCTTAACACACTGATATTTCAGCATTCATATTCTGTCATATATTCAGAGTTTTTAGTAGATTTTTCTCCCTTGCATTTAAAGAGAGAAAAGGGATGGCTTTGAGATATTTTCCTATTCGGATCACTAGATTTTTCCAGTTGTCAGGGCTTTTCTTATTGCCAGAGGTCATCAGGATGCTAGGATACCTGGAGATAAATACAGATACAATCTCAGTTTTGGTTACGTTTGTGGCCCTAGTTCCATCATTTTAAGTTAAGCTAAGTGCTTAAGGTGTTACCAAGCTGAGTTCCACTTCAGAGTTTCCATTGCTAAATATAGTTTGTATTTTAGCAAAAATAAGAAATACAGAAAGGACAAGAGATATTAGATATCTACAAAAGTCATTTTTAAACAGTCCCCAGCTTTAATGTTACCTGACATTCTCATTTGTCATTAACTGCAGAGGGACAGCCTGGTCCTCTAACAACCAGCCTCGTCTTTTTGTAGTGACACAGTAAGAAGTTTCTGTGTAGACTTGTTAAAAGTTTGGGACAAAGTTTTTATTCACTTAAAGGGTACTTATTGAAGTTAAATATCTCCTCTTCCTTTCCCATGTCATTTTTTCTATGATTAGCTGTGAACCCCAGATTTTCCAAGTTAAATCCTTCTAAGACCCCATTTATGCTTCTGCCCTTCCTTGGAAGTGGGTCATTAATAGAACACAGACAGACATTGAAGCTTAAGTCTACAGGGTTTGCCAAAATAAGCTGGCAGCCCTGTGCTCATAGCAGGTTTTTGTACATTGTGCATCATAGCAAACTAAACTTTATACATTTTTACTAGCATTTACATTATATTTCCCTTAGTATTCCAGTTGTGAAACCAAACTACTCAGTTTTAAATATTTAGGAAGACACACAGAACAGCTCCAGGCCGAAGGCCAAAAATGTTTCAATGAATGTAAAAACAAATTAAAAAAATCAGGGAATTTTGAATAGCAGGGGAGTAAGGATGGAAAGTACTGAACGCTATGTTACACCCGGTCACGGGCTCAAGGTGTGCACACAGAGAAAGAAAGGAGGGGGGAGAGCGGTGGATAAGGCAGTGCCAACATTCTCCTTTACCAACAGGACCGTCTTCCTCTGGAGAACGCCACAAGAGATGCCAGCTCAGGCAAGCTAGAGATAGTTGACCACCCTTAGAAAATTAGATGAAGAGGAGGAAAAGGAAAGCCCTTCCTATTTAGTAGATTTAATAATGCATCTTATTATTTTTACACTTTTTTTAACCTTTTTTTCCATGAGAAGAATTTTGGTTTAGCAAGCAACCTTATCTCTGTACGTGCTGCCTTATCCCAGGCCATCTGGACATCCATCAGATCAAGGTACAGGAACCAGTTTTCAGTAGCCACATCTCAAATTATCCACAATACCCAAAGATAAGAGGGTGCACTTCTCACATTCATCTGAGAGGCATAAGGCACAGACGTGAGCGGCAGAAACAGTTTAGGGGTTGGTTTCAGAGAGGGAAACACCTACAAATGGAGGGGAAGATGGATGCCAGGAGGTCCCTGAAAAGCTTTGCAGCTGCACTGTGTAGGCTGTTCACAGTAAAGTCAGAGCAACAGAACCAGATGCATCGGAAATCAGTTAACCCTTTCTAGCATTCAAGCACTCGGGTGCAGCTTGTTGTGAACGCAACAAGTGTCAGGAGAGAGTACATTGCACCATCATCACCTCTTCCTGCCTCCACTGAGCACAAGTTGTGCTGCGACACTGAATTGGTCTACATTTGTTTGGGAGCACAGCTCTCATCTAAAGAAATAAGACTTTCCAAGGAATTTGAGGACATCCATTCTGCTCTTTCTCATCTAACAGAGAAAAAATATTAAAGATGCTCTGAAGAAAGGTGTTCAGATATAGGCTCCTCTTTGAACCATTCTGCAGTGCCTATAATTCTAATGCAAGTCTGAAGAAATTGGTAGTTTCCCACTGACTTTGATAGGTTTTAGGTTTGGTCTTTGATGGAAAAAAAAAATAATACAGCCATCAGAGTTTTTAAGAGCTCTAGTAAATGCAGTTATTGCTGCATTACAGGACTAGTAAACAAAATCATTACCTGTAATTCATCCATCTCCAAGGGAACTTCCCTTTAAGAACTACAGATCAGTCATAGAAAAAGAACATTATCATCCTTTTTATCCCAGATTCTAGGAGATGGAAATATGCCAGAAAAAGACAATAAGACACTGATTTCCACTGGAAGAAGGAAAGAATGGCTCATCAAATGGCTCCTCTGAATAAAAAGTTCATGTTCACAGCGAAGGGGAGAAATCCTACCCTGGGCTTAGGTGCTACACAGGGAGAAAAAAAAAAGATTTACGGTTATCCTTAATAAACTTGAAATACATTAGAGAACTACAAAATCCTGAACAACGATTTAAGTGAAAACAGTTTTGGGAAAGGATTTCACATTAAGGACTTTCATTTGACTTCTAAATGCTTTCACATTTTTTAATACCCAAATACCCATAACTCCTGTCAAGATAAAACCTCCAAAATTTCCTTTGGCCAAAAAGCAATGTCCTTGAGGTGTTTGGTGTGTCTGTACTTCAACATACTTTGAACACAGCACCTGTATCCACCTGCAGGAAGCAGAGCTCTAGACAGACCCTGAACAGCAATGGATTTCATAGAAATGAAGTAGGAGAAAGAAGACATGTAAATATTGCTAGAATAACATCTCCTTGTTTTTGTCTTCCTAAACAGAGCTCTGACATGATGGATGTGCTGCTGACACCCAGTGTTATATTGGTTGCCACTTTTAAAGATCATGTTTTAAATCTAAAGTGCAGAAAGAGTTACTTCGTAGGCACTAATAAATAAAGGGCTTTTTGACAGCTATGGAAAGGGGAGGAAGTCAGACACACACTGCCAACTTAAATTAAACACAAAATTCAAGTATAAAATGAGCTTTAGCAAATCTAAAACAATCAAAAAGTTTCCAGGATATTATTTCCTTTCATTTTAATTAAACCAATGAACAAGCATTTCTCTCTACATAAGACTTGTGGATCTCCAATCCGCTGAGGATGTCAATAAGAGAGGCATCGAGCTAACAAGCCACCAACTTTTATATACAGCTGGGAGTGAGGACAGGCTGGGGGTACCACGACATTTACCATAAACAGAACAAACCAAAATGTCAAGATTTCCACATACTATCTCAACCGCTGTGTACAGTCATCATCTTGCCACCATCCTGGGCCCGACTCAAAGGCGTTTTGCAGGTACTGGGTTCCCAACACCATAAACACACCCCAATTCACCCTGCATTTCTGCTTTACAGGAATATACCTACCCACACTGAAAAGTGAATTGGAGTTTATATGTTGGGAGAGGAAGAGCAAGGGAGGAGGAAGGATGCCTGTTGTACTCCTAGCGTTATATATTTATATCAAAAATTGAAAGGAACTGGAACACATGTTCTGTCAAACAATATTTTGTGACAGCACATATTTGACAGGAAGAACATTCAGATACTTATCTAGCAATAGTCGGGGGTTGTTTAGATAGCTAGAAAATAAAAAGAACATGAGTCAAGGCCATAAACCTTCTGATTTATAAAGAAATGTCACTATATTAGTAGAAAGGCTATTCAGTCAATATCCAGGAAGCTTTAAAGTAAAATGTGACTTACAACTAAATAGGAACAGGCTGTGAAATTTTATATACTCTGCTGCTGAAAAGTCATACTGCAAAGCATCCATTCTTATAAATGACTTGAAATTCACAATAATTTCTGAATGGTTATTTCGGAGATGGATTCCAAATGCATTTTACTAAATACTATCTTTGCTTATTCTTCATGCAGTGAGCACATTTCATTTTTCTTACTCAGAAACAATAACTCTGTCAGTAGTGAGGAACAGTGCAGAGAGCGGCAGCCAAGCTCACGGAAGGGGTATGACAGGAGAATACAGAGGCACACAAATAAGGAAAGCAAACACTCTTATCACAAGCAGAAGCTTTGTAAAGCTTTACAATTCAGAAAAGCACAGTGGCAACCCAGTGCATGTACTTAATCTATAACAACACTATTTCGCACGATTATCCACCATTATTAGAACTTTCCTGAATTCCTTGCAGGACGTGAGACTTCTTGATACCTATCTATTAACCTACTTCTTTAATCTCACCTCATGGGAGTAAAGGAGAATTCACAACAGGAACACTTGCTGCCCCTGCTGTCCCCTTTTATCTCTCCACGTTCCCTAACACACAGCAAGGGCAGGCAGAGCCATACACACTGCAGGACCTGCAGCTGCCACCATCACTGTGGCTTCTCAGGGCCTGACCTCATCTCTGCTGCAATGCTAACATGCTGGGGCTGGAAATGTGGATGAAGGCACACCTCCCAGAGCCTTCCTGCACCACAGGTCCATGTACCACGCCAATACAGAGCAGCCAGCCTTGGCTGCACCATGCTTCACCCCTTACGTGGGACATCAGACCAAGAGGGACCTGGGGCAAACTAAACCTGAGCATCACCATCATGACATGAGTCATCACTAAAACTGGAATTAATTCTTCTAGGATCTCACAGGTAAAACAGCATTAGCCACAGATATTAATGCTCTTGGGTTTCTCCCTCCATTCCTCTGAGATAATATATTTCCACTTTACAGATAGCAGCATCAGCTTTTTGATGCATCTCCAAAAACTAGTTATACAAATGTTCCTGTTACACCCTTCTGTCAGTGCCAATCCATGATTTTGCAGCAAAAAAAAGGATGCTGAAGATCAGTTACGGAGATGCTTGTAGTTTGTGTTAAACAGAAGTTGCAGCAGTACAAGACAGACAGCCCCCAGGGGCAGCATAGGAGGTGCAGGTTCTGCTCCTACATCTGTTCCTGGCCTGTTGGGTGACCTTGAGCTAGTTTGCTCACTTCAGCATCGTGTCTGTAAAGTTGAGCCAATATGCCTGATCTCCCCCGAGATGAGCTTTGAACTTTGTCCATGAAAAGCTCTGTGCAAGAGCACGGGGCTATTGCATGGATATATTAGCTCAGCACTATGGGGATCGGTTTACAACACAGGAAAAAAATAGCTCAAGGTGGCCCTAGCAAAGGGACATTTTCAGAACAGTTATAGAAAAAATACCAGGTCTCTGAACCCAGGAGTCCAGGGCACTAGGCAGTGTGTGAAAGGCTCAGAGTAACTACAGCATGAACTCTGCAGGAATTACTGTGCTGATGCCACAAGACAGGTGGGATTTGGAAGGGGGTGGTTGGGTTTTATGGATTGTTTTATTGTTGTTTTGGGGTAGGATTTGTTTCGTTTTGGTTTTCACTGTTTTAACTCACTTCCTCTCCAAGGTTTTTTAATTTCTGCCAAATATACCACACTTCTGTTTTAAGGACACTCTTGGGCAAACACTCACATATGAAAGAAACTTCATTAAAACCAGTGGGGTCCTCAAGACAAAGCAGATCTGGGATCATAAATCAATGATTAATCTCAAGAGTATGTCTTTCACTGTTCTGAGCTACGAAAAGCCAAGGTCTATGACCTGCACAACAAGATATCTTCAAAGGTGAGCAATCACACAGATAGTGCCAGCAACCAACAAAACACATATCCAAGAGATGATAGTCTGCCTTGCCCCCATCTCTTCTCAGGGCCGGTATATTGAAAGAGAAACTGTTTGAGAACACATTTGCAAGTCTCTGAAGTGTGATCTCATTCTAAATCACTAGTAACCACTCGGGGAATCAAATTAAGATTCTAGGAGTAATTAGAAAACTGGAATGTTGCCTAATAATACAGACAATATGTGAGACAGTTTAAAACTGAGTAATGTAAAAAAAAGGTGTTGTGAAATGAAAATAAACAGAAACAAAAATATTTCAGAAGGATGGCCAAAACCTTTCACCTACAACTTGTAGCACAAGGACGATAACAATTATGCGAATATTAAAGGAACAGTAATTTGACCATGCTATGCCAAATCACATTTTTTACTTTCATGTCAGATGAAGAAAACTTGCGCAGTCAAATTATCGTCTTAAGAAAATATAAATTCCCCTGCCCCCCCTTTTTTCCCTTTTAAAGTAAACCCCTTTGTTTCATTAGAATTAAGTACTGACACCAAAACCACTGTGGATAAGAACCAGACTGCTCGTTTCTGTTCAGTATCAGGCTTCTCAGGTACAACCAGTATATATTAGAAATCCTGCAACTACAGAGAGTAACAAAACGAGTCGATAGCCACCCTTTTAGGCCTTACAAGTTAGCTAAGGTCACCTGTACGCAAGAAAAGCTATTATTCTCCTACTAGCCAATTACTGCCTGATTAACTTGCACACCTTGAATGCCAGCAGCTCTCCTAAGAGCACAGGACTGAAATGCAACACCAGGGAGATAAATGAAAGTACTGGTTTGTACAGAGGTAAATTGTTCAGCTAGAACCAACACGGCTCCTGCTGGAAGCAGGACGACTTCTTCCCTTCCAAGGAGCTCTGAGATCCTGCGCATAACAGCTAAGTGAGTAACAAAGGCTACTACTTCTACTACTTTTCTGTGGTTGGTTTTTTCCACTGTCGGCTGATTGCCACGGGCAGTCTGTATTACCCAACAGCACACTGACACACTTACAAATCTGCTGGAAAGTGGGAGCCAGACCAGACCTTTACAAAGGGTTTTATAATATTTAGGCACTGCTGGTTAGAAGGCTTTTCCAGCTATTTTTACATCCAGTAATGAAAGGGTCACATTGCTGCTGCTTTTCAAGTGCGTACGTTCACTCAATTCCACAAATAACTGAGACAAATGCGAACCCAACTTTTTTTTATCTTGTCCAGTTCAGAGGAAGAAAGAGATTACGTAAGGTATTGTTGAAGGTTTTTCTGTCATTGTACTCACACACCAAATGAAAATTCTTTCAACTTTGAAAAGTTCAACCCATTACTTTAAAAATTTCCAGACATCTGATACAATAGTGCCCGCTATTCCTTTCTACGTACCTGAAAACCTTCACATGGGAGCCCATTTACCAGTCTCCCACCAGTCACGTGAATACAAAAATCAGCTGTAGCTCTCAAAATAGTGATAATTTTAAACTTTCCAAAAATCACACTGACTGAAAAGACACCTTATTGTTTTCATCATAAGTTCAGAAAGCCCTAAAATGCTGGCAAACAGCAACTTCGGTAAAATTTTTCCACTGTCACCAGATAAAGAACCACTCAGAGTCCAGTCCTACAGTCTTCCCATACCCAAGGAAAGCAAGCAGTTAGGACGGCCAGCCCAACAAAAGACTTCTAAGAGGAGCCCAGGTGAGCAGCAAAGAGGCCCCTACATCCACACGGGGTTTTTGTAGCATTCATGGTGGCCCAGGCCAGGGTGCTGCAGGTACGTGGGCCCATTCACCCGACTTGCAGTTGAACCTGCCCTTGAAACAGTACCAAGGGGCAGAGCACTCCTAGGCCTCCTCTTCTTTGGAGGTACAAGAAAGGCTCGAAGAAAGCATAACCAAAACTCTGGAGATTGTTCAAGTATGGGAAATCATTCATCACTCGGAACAAGTGTTGCAGAGAAAAAGGAAAAGTGTGGTGGGCTGCAGAAGTCAGATTTGTACAAGTAGCCTAGCTTAGGCACAAATCCTGGATAACACGCACACTCCCATCCACTGGCTGAGGGAGCCCACAAGCCACAGACTGCTAGAGGCTGACAGCCCAAGGGACGCCTGTTCGCCTCCACAGCCATACTCTGCTGCAAGTATTCACTTGTAAGCACAAGTCAAGACAGGATACTACACCAGACAGTGCCTTGGCCTCGTGCCCACGGTGTATTTGTTCTTATGGCTCTACGCTCCCTTCAGCCATGAAAATGTTTTCAATGCAATGTTTTGCAAAGTAGCTTCGAGACACCACACTGCTCCCCTTAAATATGCGAAGAAACTTGCAGACATACGAAGAGCTACACCCTTGGTCTCGCTCCTCATTTCCTACAGCAGGGGTGTCAAACTCAGGGCTCCCACCGCTCTCCGGCTCCTGCAGCGTAACGCGCGTCACACGTGACCAGCACCAGCAGAAGCGTAGGGAGAAAGTGCTGGGCCAGATAAAACAAGGTGGAGAGCCAAATTTGGCCTGCAGGCGTGAGTTTAATACCCTTGTCCTACAGCAATCAGAAAAAACAGGTTGAAAGGGTGTTTTCAGAAGGAAACTCACCCATGCCAGCAATGTTCGTCCCGTTTGCTCTTGCTGATGTACCTGGCACTGACAGCCTCGAGGCGCAGCCTCCCATGCAGCCCTGACAGTGCAAAACAGGCTTTGCCTGGGAGAAGTGAGCTTAAAAGGCATTACAAAAGCTCCTAACAAATAACAGCATGCTTGGAAATAGGACTCTTGTGTCCCACTAAGTCGATTTATTTATTTTTAATAAAAAATAAAGCCATTTTCTGTGGAGAACTTTTTGTATTAAAAACCTGCTCAGTAGATATGAAATTAATTTGATGTTATAACCAACTGCTTTTACAAACTAAAGGAAACGACAAGTGTGAAAATTACAGTTATTTATATTCAGTCAAACAGCCGACAAGGCTGCACAAGAGCCCAGAAGCACAATAGCAATGGCTCAGAGTGAAACAAATTAGCCAAGCATTTTTAATTAAAAATTTTCTGCTTCCTGGAATGCAGCGATTGTAGTCTCTTTCTCTATGTCACTTTAACTGAGCATCCTTTAACTGCTTTTATGTAACAAACCATTCATATATTAAATATAGAAAATAATAAAATGAGTTAGTTTATCTTTAGAAGCTTTTCCTTGACAAATATGCCGTAATTGAAATTTTGAATGATGTATCCTACAAGAAATTAGAGCGTGGAGAAGCTAGAATCTGCCTTTGACTTCTAAATCAGGGAGGAGGTTGTTTCTTTTTTATTATTTTTAGAGTTTGTATAATCTAGCTCACTTAGATCTCACTCTAGATTTCAGATAACCTTACATTATTCCATGACCAAAGACAATTAATTGTTTTGGTGCTGCATAAGATGCTTGCCTGTCATACATTGCTGCTAACTTGTAGCCCCTAATGTTTTCCTTCAAGCTCAATCTCCTGAGAGATTCTCAGGTTTCAAGAACCCTTTCTGCTTTTGTGGCTTTAGAGAAAGGAGTTAACCACTAAGCAATCCAAGACTGAAAAACAATCTAAACCACTATAGCGCTCCCTTAAAACCTAAGCCAATGTTATAATTTCCTTGGTGCCTGATGTAGGACTTGGCAGTACTGTCACAACTCTCAAAACATATGAGAGTCTGCCGACTTCCTAAGCTTATCACAAGCGCTTACATCTCACGGAAGCTCAAAGAGCTTTAAGTGCAGACTTCTACGCTTGCCTCAATGATAGCCAGGGCAAAGAGAACTCTTCCAGCTTTTTCTTAAGGAATCTCATTTGAGCTCCTATTTACTCTCCTGTCTGCGAAATGGGATACATCAACAATTCAAAAAACAAAGCAGAGGCCAAGAAGAAATGGTGCGGTGCTCTCTTCTGGTCTGTACCTAGACCACAGGCATCCTCCAGTGCGGCACCAGTGGCGGCAGCGCCACCACCTAGAGGTGCATCCAGTTGAGCACCAGGTCTGCTTTCTGATGCAGGGAAGAGGAGTGATGAGAGTAATTATCTTTCTCCTGTCCTCTTGAATAATGTAAATAATAATTACTAGAAAGTCTCATTCTCCACAAAATTGTAGTTGTCAGGTAGTCACCACTCCCCTGCCACAAATTAGGCAATTATTTCTCAGTTTAGGGAACCACTCACCTGCCATTTCTGTCCACTTTTATTTAAAGACAGGCCTCGGGGGACTTAATAAATTGAAGCAGTTCACAATCATTGCCAAGATACAAAATGTGTTTATTTTTCAGCACCTGATGTTGGATTGGGGTTTCAGGTTGAGATGAAATTGTACAGCAGCCTAGCTCTGTGTTGTGAAAGAAAACAGGTTTTCTAAATATAAATCAGCTTATCCTGAAAAACTACAGCTACACTGGTAACTCCAATACCCTGCACAAAAACCACACAACCCAAGGAAATTGCATTATCTTTGCTCCTCTCTGTTTTAACAGAGATCTGAACTTTTTTGGGTATGAGAAGTATAGCGCACACATTGGGGAAGGTAGTACTTACTTTCTGTGAGACTGTACAAGCAAAACTGTTCATTAAATTGAGTTTAATTGCTGCATCTTAATTAATTTAAAGAAATTTAGAATGTGTTGGCTTTTTTATATCCCAAATGAACAGAGATATTTCTAACCTTCCAAATCATCCAAATTAATTAAAATATCATGCATATTACTTCTGAGTACAGAATTGTGCAGGACTGGAAGGGTCCTTGGAGTCTTTCAATCCAGGACACACCTGAGGAGCTGTATGACACAAAAGACCTTTGCAAACATTAACAGAAAGCACCTACACCTTCCTAAGCTTATAAAAAAAAGTATACAAAACAGGATGATGGATATAGGAGGAAAAGTTAAACACAAAATATAAACATACATAAAAATTATTTTTTCTTCTACTCAGAATGAAAATCCTCCATGGCAGCATTGCACAAAACAGTCCTTAATGTGTTTGGGCTTAACCTCAGGAAAGTTCGCCAGTTCTTTGATTACAGAAAGTTGATCAAGTCTATCCTTCTGCAAACAGGTGGAACACATGAGGTTCCAATTACCTACCCTAGCACTGAAACGGTAGGTGTGTTACTGTTGACTGGCTATTGTTCTTGAGTCAGTTGTGACCACCTGCTAAAGCATCAGAAGTTACTTATTAGCACTGGAAGACTTTTCGGCATCCAGTACACTAGCAAACCCACCTATGAAATGTTTTGAATGTTTTGATGTAGCTGCACGAATTGACCACTGATCCACTTAGTCCTCCACTAATCTATCTGATTTTGACATTGCACATCCATAAGTCATCAATAGCATTTCTTACTGATGCTCAATGCACAGAACCTTCACATACAAATGAACGAAAGCAGTACAAATATATATATAAAACACACATGGAGTAATAACTCAAACACACCTATATAATTTAAAATGAAATATGCTCGCTGCTCATGAATGTAGCAGCTTTCCTTAAATCACACACTTTATTCCAAGATGAGAAGAGAAGGGCTATAAAAAGGTCATCTTTTTTAAAAAAATCAAATAATCTACTAATTAGTTTTGTTCTTGAGCAATTCTTGTTACTGTCAATGTTACTTGGCTCCCTAATATTGCATTTCCACATTTTGAAGTATTAAGATTTCCTTTAACAGTAAATTATTAATTTTCTGACATGTAGTATTTGTTTGGAGAATAACTAATACCTCCATCATGATATTTATTTTGCTCTTCAAATGGTTACAAGCATGTTAGCCTTAACTCCGTCTCATCAGAGATGTTGGTCTAGCAGCATAATCCGAGTGGGATTATTCTGATCAGGGTATTTGTTAGTGGATCTTTGTACCTGAATAGACAAGGATTTTGTTGTATGGTCAATTGCTGTATTGCTTTTACTATAAGACCAAGCAGCTGTGGGGGAAGGATTTTATGGATGACTAGGAAACCAATCATCAGATGGAAAGGTAGTGCACCTACAAGTTCAGAACGCTAATGAATCCTAAATGTCCTACAGCACCGTTCTGCTTGTTAGTCTTAGCATTAAACAGTCTTGCTGGAAAGTCTGTGCATTTGCTTCCAGTTGCCATCAGTATATGAAAAATATGCCCTTTTCATTATCTTCATCTCTCCACCAGCCTCCCCACACAAGCTGGAGAATGGGACGGACCCGAGGCACAATACTGCTCATTAGCCAGATCGGAGCACGAAAAAAAACCATCACACCACAGCTCACCCTTTGCAAACTGAACATTTGTAGGAAACCTGGGGCTAAATCATTTTGTAGGTGACCTGATTTCTGCAGTCCTTGCCCTGTGAGGAGAGGTTGAGTCAGCTGGGCTTGTTCAGCGTAGAAAAGGCTGCTTCAGGGCCCCAATGTCAGCTACCCCATCCTTACGTTGAGGTGATTAAAGACATGGAGCCAGGTTCTTCCAACACAATGTGCCTTTAGCAATACCGATGACCGCATCAGCGATTACCTTCATAAAAGTAATCAACTTGATAACAGTATGTCAGTTCAAAGTTAGGCTTATAAAGACCACAGATAACCAGACAAGGAAAGCTGTGCACAGGCCACACCCGAAAGAAATACATAAGGGACAAAAAGGAAAAACATTACTTGACTGCAGGGAATTTGAATGCAGAGAAACAAGATGACTTCACCAGGCTCACAGCAGTGACTAACCAGGCTTGTGCACCACCAAGACTCCACACGTCCTCCCTGGAGCACTTCAGGCCACCCAGCTGAGCACAGCCAGGGGATTCTTCCTAATAAGCAGTATAGATGAGGCAACGTTACTGAGGGCAGAAGAGAGGGAAGAGAGAATGCGTGCTGCTCTGTGCTGCTTTATGTTCGTGCTAGAGAACAACCCTCACTTGTTTCATTCACAATTACTGCTGCTTTACTTACTACCGTAGATGGAGCTTCCTCACCAGCACATCCAGCCTGTAAGTTCCTAGCACTCTACCTTCTCTACTCTGTGACAGGTTAGCTTTTCTCCTGCAGTAATTAGATGAAGAACGATTAGAGAAAGCTATAAATAAATTCAGTGAGCATATAAGATGGTAACACACAGTAATATTTGGTTTCCTCCTTACTCTGAAGTCATATTGCTTGCTGCTGATCTTCTGCAAACCTAGTTTCCTGTCGTCCAGTTAAGTGCAAATCCTAGCTACCTTTTGCTTGTAAAGAATTTGCCTTTACAAGAACCTTGCTACCATTCATATGGTGAAGTCTGCATCATGATTTGCATGCAAGACTCAACGGAAGAGCATAACCTAGCTCTCAATGTCATTTTATCTCATGAATCCAGCCTTCAACCTAACCCATGTTAGATGAAAACAAATCTTAAAATATTCCATCCAGCGCCAGCACAGCAACTTTAAGCAGCACCACCTTTCCATCACACTTTATTTCTCTTCACATTTAAGGCAACACTGTCAGTAATCATTCAGACTTTTTCTTTATTCTAGTCCTTTCTTAAAAAACGCAAATCCAGCAAATCAAATAGAAATGTAGTTGCCAGGAGTGAAGCAAAATAGTGAGTTTGCCAAATAAACCATTACGCATTTAATCAAATGAAAACTACTTAACCAATTCTGATAGCACCTCCGTGTTACACATGCTGTATCCCATTATAGCAAATGACAACTTCTATACAGCAACATTAACGTTGTTACATCTGTGTTAAAGACCAAAGAAGCGACAGCTTATGATTAAAGTAAAAACTTGTACAGGGTGCTCCAAAATGCATTCGAAGTCCTCTGGAGTAAAATATCTTGATGTTTCCTATGATTCTTCAATCCAAATAGTCTGAAAACAGTAACATAGACTGGTTTCACAGAAAGATGGGCCAAGATGACAAGTTTCCAGTGTGAATGTGGGTGTACTCAAATTCATAGCTTTGGCTTATGTTAATAAGCACTTTAACACTTATACCTCCTGTCACAAGAGGAAAAAAATAACAGTATGCTGAGCTATTGCACAAGAAACAGGAACAAAGAAGAAAGAACAGCAAAACCCAACCAGCCTCAAAGAAGTTGGGGGACAGACTTAGTTTAGCTACAACCAGGGGTGATAACTCTTGCTAACCTCGTACAGACTGACTTCTTATAGAGCTTAATGATGCCTTTACTAATTTGAGATAGACGGCTACTGAACTGACTCCGAAACTGAAAACTAAGAGGGCATCTTTGTTAGCAGGCTGGGAGTTATCTAACAGAAAAATATTAGCCGAAGTTAAGTTTTTAATTTTACAACAAAAAATTAAAGGCTTAAAACACTGGGGAGCGTTCACACACACACACACACACTTGTATATCAATGTTAAGAGGGGAGGGGGAGGAAAAAAAAGATTTTATATTTACCTCCAAAATCAAATGAGGATTGATGACAGCTTTGATTCTAACAAGGATTTGGAAAGACAATTGTACTGTCTTAAGAATGGTCTTAAAGCGACTTTCCATGCGGACAAGTAGTCAAGAGCAATGTGTTATAGTTTGATTAATATGTGATCCCTTAGATCTTCTTCAGCTTCCATCCAAGGTTTCAATTCACTCTGGGGTGGTTTCTATTAGTTCATCTCCATTTGAAGCAAAACCAAATAATTTTGCATACTCTGATATAACTTTGCCTTTGGAAATGATACCTGATCCAGCAAGAGGTGCAACCAGATGTAGGTACTATCTGCACTTTCACGAAGTGCATTTCTGCTCAGTTCATTTCTTTGACAGAGTTCAGGTGTTCTATCTTGCTAATTACAGACTACTAAACTGCAGAAGGAAAGAGGCACATGCACACTGGTGAGAAGAATTTTAATATATATGTGGTGAAGATATTTAACGGCTTTAAATTGGAAATGGCTTTAAATTAGAAGGGGGAAGATTTAGATTAGACACTAGAAAGAAATCGTTCACAATGATGGTGGTGAGGCCCTGGCACAGGTTGCCCAGGGAAGTTGTGGATGCCCCCTCCCTGGAAGCGTTGAAGGCCAGGTTGGATGGGGCCTTGAGCAGCCTGGTCATAGAATGATTCTATGATATTTAACCCTGCCTCTGCCTCTTTAGGAAGCCATGTCCACTCCCAAAGTCCACTGACTTCTCAAAGCTCTCATTCAACTCTCAATTTTTTCCACTAGAGATTTGGAGAAGTACATTCATGTCCATCTTCTTGTCTTTGGCAATCTCTTCACACTTCCACGGCCTTTACCTCATCTGAAGAGCACCTGAATTTTTTTCCCCTCAAACAGCTCTTCTATCCCTTGAACTAGATGCTGGTTGCTGAGACCTCTATGACTTGAAGTTTTGCCTGAAGTCACCACCCCAGAAATCTTATCCATGGTCAGCAGTTATCTAGAAAAACATTTTATATAGGAACATATAATCCTTAAGCAATGTACGAACCTTAAGCTTCAGTAACATCAAGTTTCCAACTTGTTTGGATGTTTTATTCTCAATTCATAATTGGTGTTAAGCATCTAACAGTGGTAGCACCCTTCAAAATCTCTAGATCATCTCTCTGTCCCTCCGCTCCCCCTGGCCTCTCCTAATATCCTTTTACCTGCTTCCAGTGGCATTAACTGTGCTCATCCAACGCACAACAGGAGGGAAAAAATATTTCGTGGATCAAAGCATGCACTTAAGAAACTACACGTCACTGACAATCTTTAGTCTAAGAGTTAGGCTAGGGGTTTAACAAAAGGCTACACACAGTACAAGATAAATAGCCATTCCTTATAAGCCTCTCTACTGTGCAAGGTCCCCATTATCATTCTCCAGCAGCAATAAATTTCTGTGGGACTTAAACATCCCTCACACTACCCCATTGATCAGTACAACACTGTCAGATGCTGCTAAGTACTGCCTCCTAAGGGAGGCTGCAGTATTTCCAAAGTCCTGTTATCACCAGGAGCTGGAAAACCCCTATATTTCCAAGCAAGAATGAACTTTCGGAAGAGCCACTCTGCCCCAGTGCCGTGTTATTTTACGCTATATTAAAAGTAGCAATAATAGCTGATCTTTTCTCTCAATGCTTGTTTCCACCCTTCCTATACTACTCATGACCTTGTACACTTCACCACTGTATTAAACATTATCAGACAGTTAATAGCCCAAGAGAAGCTATTACTACTCAAATGCCAGAAAATCCAGACACGATCTCTCAGTATGGCAACATCTCTCTCATATTTTAGCATCGTGAATCCAATAACTGAGTTATTATTAACCTCAGGGGTTTGCTCATCATTATCCTAATCTCATTTCTCTTCTCAGAGGTCAGAGCCCAGCATGGGAATTTCTTTCACCCAAATTTCACTTTCATTTTTGCCATTTTAGGACATGAGGTCTTGGCAAGCCATTCCCGAACACAACTGAATTTTTTCACATTTTTAATTTAGTTTGAGAACAGCTATAGTCAGATACTCTCATTTCAATGACTGGTGCAGATAATTAAAGAAAGGGCTCATTTATTCCTAAGTAGCTTGCAGAAAACTTTCTTCCCAATAAGTGGCCTTTCTCTCCTCCCCCTCTTTTCGTCTATAATCACTATTTGTAATTTCTTTTATGTGCCTAATTAAACGTGGGATGCAACTGATCTTAAGTATCAAGTTTCAGCTTGTCTCTGTATTTGTACAAGATGTTCTCATTTTATAAATTAATTGACCTAAAGCATGAAGAAGATACTAAATCTTCTGCTGGTTAGTGCAGTCCACTATAAGTATTGCAGTACTCACTGTTGTATGACAGCATTTTCATTTCAGAGGCCTATTCCCAACATGTGCCAGCGTGGGGAAAGAAAGTGGAAAAAAGGAGGTGAGACGTTTGCCTCCAAAGAAGCGAGATATGCATAAAGTTAAAAGAATTAGAATGAAAAAAACCCTGCTAGCAAAATTCACCGAGATGAAGACGAGCACATCCACGGCCAACTACTTTGTACATTAAATCTTTTCTGCAGGGTGAAGACAAGGAAAAAAATTGTAATTTTTCCAGTCATCTTTCTCTTCCGTACAACTGCCCTGTATCAGCTATTACACACAAAAAACTTCAGCTGGTGAGGCTGCACCTTGAACTCTGTGTTCAATTTTGAGCACCTCACTACAAGGACACTGAGGTACTGGAGTGCATCCAGGTAACAGCAGCAGAGCCAGTGAAGGGCCTGGAGAACAAGTCTTACGAGGAGCAGCTGAGGGAACTGGGGTTGTTTAGTCTGGAGAAAAGGATACTGAGGGGAGACCTTATCGCTCTCTAAAACTCCTGAAAGGATGTTGTGGCAAAGTGAGTATTGGTCTCTTTTCCCAAGTAAAATGTGATAGGAGAATTGGAATAGGTCTCGAGTTGTGCCAGGGGAGGTGGTTTAAACTAGATGTTAGGAAATATTACTTCACCAAAAGAGCTGTCAAGCACTGGAACAGGCTGCTCGGGGAAGTAGTGGAATCCCCACCCATGGAGGTGCGTAAAAGACATATAGATGGGGAGCTTAGAAACACGGTTTAGTAGTGAATTTGACAGTGTTAGGATGTGGCCTCCAGCTCTCCAAGGCAAAAACTCAGGCCTTAGAGTGCGTTGTATCTGCAGCACCGGCCTGAAGTGAATCTCTAGGCACGCACGAAGAAAGCATTTGTTACCCCACTGAGATGCTCAGTCAGTTTGGTGCCACAACAGACCCTGCAGAATAAAGTAGGCAAAAACCAAGCCAGACAAGAAAGGAAAATAAGCGTAGCAATGCTCTCTCCGAGTCTATGAGCTGGCTGGCTTAGGAAGGGCAGTAATTATTCATTGGCTGCTCCTGAACAGATCCTCAGAGAGTACATGTGGCCTGGTGTCTGGTTAGCAAGGGCAAAAAAAAATCCTCCATCCTGCAGTGTAAATGTCAAGGCTGCGTGCTACCTGCCATTTAGTCACACACTGTTGTTTTATCAGAAGCAAGGCTATTTCATCGGGGCCAAAGCGTACACTTGGAGGTAGGTGCAGCAGCCCAGAGCTTCTGCTGCACTTGCTGATAAATCCATGAGAAGCCTGTGCTGCGGGGTGGGAGAAGGGACCAGGTGTAACATCACTGTGCCATTACCAATCCAGCAACTGGCTGGAATATACAAGTACTGAGAATATTAAATAAGTCAAAAACATCTTAAATACCTTAGCCATTAAAGGTACACTGCAGAGGGTGGATCAAATTTAAAGCAGTCTTTTCCCCAGACTTCAGCCAAAATACTTGAAGTCCTTTTGTGAGATGATCCACATTGTTTTGATTTTGAATTCTGCATACTGTGGAATATCTGGAGTTTCCAACACTGGATTTAACAATTGCAGACACGGCAACAGAAGCTGATACAAGCAAATGATAACCTGGCAACTAATACACCTACTTTTTAATAATATGTGAATGTTTTTATATCCATTTGGGGTTTTTCTTTTTTTAACTTAATGCTGAAGGTATCTCAGGCTAAAATAATGGGTGGAAAACTTCCAAGAGCAAACAAGTAAAAGCTGTAATTGTTTTATACTTTAATGACATGTTACAATATTGAAGACTACTCAGAAGCTTTAACTAATACACAAAGTGGCTGTCAACATATTTAGTAGACATACAAGAATTATTACATGAATTCCCTGAAGTTTCCCCTACCTTACAATTTTCTTCTGAGTGCTATTCAGGGAGATAATTTTTATCCTTAAAATTCTATCTGATTTGGGAATGTTCCTGGGGGACAGAAAGGAATCTAATCTGCAGTAAGAGAAGAACTTATTTAGAAATGCTATTAATTCTGCATCTTCCTGGCTTTATTTTGTTCCTTCTTACTTATTAAGGCAGAAGGCAATACTGGGTCCATCCAACCCCACAAGGACCTTGATATTTCTTTCACTTTCTCCCACGCTGAAATCCAGCAGCTGAAGTATAATTAAACTATAGCCAAGCTCTGTGTCTAAGAAAATGAAGAAAGGGAGAAAAATGCTACTGTGCAATCCTGTTCTAACCTTGCATGATCTTCCATGTTAGCAGAAGGGAAATCCTATTTGAACTTTGAATTTACTAGCTTTTAACAGGCAGCCACTGGTTATCAGACACTAACATGAAGTTATTTTGGACAGGAATTTTACTTAACAGAACCATTCAGTACAGCTGAAACTAACAGAGTAGAGGTGAATGTTGTTGATTAAACAGAACTTCAGCAGAATCCCTTCCCTGTTTGTAGTTGCCAAAACACACTTCTGCTCTCTAGGTTGACATTTTAGAACCCACTTGATATGGAGACTTTAAATTCGTTGCCCTGTGCCCTAACAACATAAAGTGAGCTGAGCTCGAACAGCAGCAGTGTTGCACAGAAATCAGGACTCTTTAGGGGAGGAAAAAAGTAGACACTTTTGGTTTCATCTTTCTACCATAATCTGTGAAGACAGACGAGATATATTTATGACTGAAATGTGTTTTTCACCTCTGAAAGTAATGTCACTGGTTTCATCTAGCAAGAAAAAACGTATTCCTGGTAACAGATCTTGTAAATTCTAGTTCAGAGGAACAATTCATCTCGATGCTTATGTAGTTGTCCCGACATTGTGCCACTAAAACGCTACTGGTAGCTACTCCAAAACAAACAGTCAAAAAAAAACAAAAAATGAAAACCAAAATTTTTTGCCTTGGATTCTGCTTCTGTTGTAGGTTGGGGGTTTTATTTCTTATTGTCTCACCTACAGTCTTCAGTATAAATCTGCAGTAGCTCTAACATGAAGCTAAAAAAGGAGGTGCAGTTACAGTGGGCATTCAGGATTCCCCCTAAATTTTTTCCTTTCAAGGCTGTTCCAAAATTCAGTTGCTGGGCAGAGTATGTTCCCATATTGATTCCCAAACAAGAAAACGCAGCTTGTTGCTATGGTGTTGCAAGAGGAAGAATGAGTAAGATCATCTTATGTCAGTTTGAAGCAATGGGACGTCAAGTTCTCTCAGACCACAGTGTTTCTATAGATCGCATCTTCAGAGCTGCACGCAGGAAATGCAGCAGAATGATGGCAACACACACATCAATAGAAGACATTACATCTGTCTGTCACTCCTCCAATTTTTAAACATAATTAGTTTAAAAGCAGCTTTATATCTTAGCGTAAGACACTAAAATTCTTCGTAATTAAAAGCCATGTTCAATCAGCTATTCCCCTGCCAGCAAGAAAAGGTAAACATATTTTGATTTTGCTTTCCTGGATGTACAGTGAACACTGAAAACAAGCACTGTCTTCCAGCTTTGTTACCAACTCCCAGGATGCTGATACCCAGACCCTGAAGCAGGAATCCTCAGCTGGGTTATCACTGACCCCCATTAAAATGCACAGAGAGTAATGGAAATATTTGGAGTGGAGGAATGGAACATGGAAAAGCATGGAGGGAGCAAAAATTGAGCATGGAAAGACGAATTCCAGCTTCTTGCATTAGGAATACTTGTTTTTTTCAAAAAAAAGTGCCAGCAGGAGGGGGAATTTATGCCAGTCACCTGCCGGGCAGATTCCTTTTTGTCCCCAAGCACTAATTTTCTACTCAGCGAGAAGAAAACCAGTGAAGAATCATTCTAGGCGGAACCAGAATACATAGCTGATGTGGTACCACTTTGCATGGTTTTGGCATGTTAAAGCACGATTTAGTTTGTAATTTCAGGCCTCAAACACAGCAAATCAACGGGACACAGAAGAAATTGATATTAAAAATAGAAATCCCAATCCTATTTGAAACTAAAAATCAACAGTAGAGTTCTATTCCTTCCCCTTTAGATAAAAACACGAGATCCACTGTTATGTTGCACAAGCTTTGACATATTCCTGTCTTTCTCATCAGTCTTCAGGCATATTCTTGCTGCCTTATTACACTTGGAAAGAGTCCAAAAGTACTTTATGTTTGGTACATTAAGAATTGAGCTATAAACCACTAATTCAATATTTAAATTTAACTACACAACTTCGTAGAAGCAACATCAAAAATTGGAACTAAAAAGAAAAAGGGGCAAGGAAGATTATCTGGGATTACTTGAATTGAAAAACATTTCCCACTCCTACAGAGAAAATGTATCATTCCAGTGGTTTTATTTATTAGCAGGACATCTTTATTTGTAGGTTTTTTACAACAAGATACAGGAAAAAACCTACCTTAAAAAATATTTTAGATTTTGGTAGTAATAACACCCCATAGCCTGAAACTATGATAAATTTATTAATTATACATTGTTCTCAATGCATAATTATGTAAAGTGCAACAAATTTGGTTTGATTTAGTTTTCCCTTATGTGGCAAGAATACATCTATATCTAATAAGGGCATTGTAGCAAAAGTGGAAGCCTAAACTCCCTGCACTGTCCACAGTTATGAAGACAGTAAATTAGAGCTTCAGCATGGGTCCCTTGAGGGAAATGCAGCAATTAAAAAACTGTATCCAAAAATTACTTTTTCTTTAATGCAGGAGTGAAAACAAACTAAACACTCCAACAGTTTTGCTGCAAAGCCAGTGATATTTTAAATTCACATCAGTGACATTTATTATATATAAGCTTTCAGATATAACACTAAAAACATAATATTGTTTTAGTCTGCAAGCAACAGGCCATGTATTCTTTTAAAGGATTCTACTCAATGTTTCCAAGCATTCCTTCTAATGGCATTTCAGCTCCCTGGCATTTTAAACCACATCCAGATTTCTCCTAAACATCTTTATTTAAACTCTCAGTTTGTCAGTTCTATAGCTTTAGTCACTGTTTCAGACAGAAAATCCAAAACCAGAAAAATGTCAGTCTACAGACAGCACAAAAGGGCTGATGCAGAAATAATACTGCTGCTAATTAACACATAATTATTGCCATATGTATTCAAATGCACCTTTGCCCCAATGTGCAATGGTTAAAAAAAAAAGTAATGAGTTTCTGGTCAGCCTCTTGCGATGGGCAAGAGGAAAAGAAAGAAGAGCAAACACTAAAGAACTAACAGCCAGATTCCTGCGGGCTTCATGGCTGAAGTGCAGCTTATGGACGTACTGAAGTACAGAACGGAGAAAAACAGTGTTGATTAACTAATTTGTGACACCTTAAAAGAGACTGAGCCAGAGACAAGAGAATGGTTGAGCAGGACGAAAGCAGAGCGAGAAGTTTGGGTGGGAATTGTGCTAAGAGTGACATCACAGATGTGTTGGAAGGTTGTGACAAGCCTAAATCTGAGGCAATGGGAAAAGAGCAACATAACCAAAATAAAAAGAGGGCAAAACCATGCAATAAATTTCCAAACTAAGATTTTTTTCTTTCCTCCCTGAAACATTCAAATAACTCAGATTGCTGTCTCCAAAACCTCCCACTGCAGCTTGTAAGAAAAATTCCTTATCCATATTAGCCTCGTCAGGCTTTCTTCTTTAGCAAAGTCAATGTGTAGCTCATGCATCAAAAAAGTGCTGAAAGAAACCTATAAAAAACCCAAAGACAATAACAAGGTGCACGCACTGCCACAGCAGATGGCAACCTGCAGCGTCAGGGAGTTTGAAAAACCTTCAGTTCTAGCACCAAAACCTTGACTGCATTTTCTTAAGGACATTAAAAGAGAGTTTGAGAAACTGAGAACTACTGCAGTTCACCCTCCAAAAGAAACTCAAAGCACTGAAAGTCTACCCGGTCTGATAGCTTTATCTTTGTTTTCTTAACAGCTTTGCCACCATCTCCCCAAACCAGTTTTGAGAGCATTCATGACGTTTCATACAGTTTTCCGTGATATCCAGTTTCCACATGTATCCCTTTTGCAAAATCCCCAGAAGAGGAGCGGAACAGAGGAGTCTGATGGCTAATTTCCACCAGGCTCACTAACTTCCAGCTCAGTGACAAAGAGCTGGCATGGCCTATGCTCCCACACAAGATATTCCTGTAAGATTGTTTCTCATGGGTCCCTTCCATCCTTTCTGTATCAGATACGTTCATAGGAGCAAGTTTAGCAATAACAGACTGAAAACAATGTGAATCTGTGCATTTCATTAAAGTCAAGCTCAGTACATCAAACCAAGTCCAAAAATAACTTGGTCCATTTTTGGTGAATGTTGTTTTGAAGCCATACTCCACCCCTGCTTTTCTCTGCCTCCTCCGAAACTAAGAGTTTTTTCTATTACTGCAGATAGAACAAAACCTTTGTAGATTTTCTTCCCTTAAGATGCTCTTCATTTTAAGCACTGCTGGTTGCACAGAATTTGGCACGTGAAATATCAGAATGCAAAACAGTCTTCAAAGCCCTCAACATCAAAATCAAATCTAATATTTATATCTGAAAAAAAAAAAAAAGACGATGCGTAAGGAAAATTCAGAAGAAACCTGGAAGCATCTAAAATATTAAATTAAACCATTTATCTGAAAAGATAAGTGGAGAGAGTTTACAAAATAAGGGAAAGCCGACAGTGATGAATGTAGCAATTTGGAAACTGAGAAAGAAAAACGTGAGGAGAAGTTACAGAGGAGGAGAGTGGGAAGAACTAATATATGGAGAGACTTTGGAGGAAGGAGAGGAAACTCTGGGTAGCTCTCTATCCATCAGTGTTTTTTCCATGGCAGTAAAACAGAAATGGGCAACTTCATCCTTTTTCTGACTTCAGTGACCTCAGTAGAGTTAGAAGGTTAAAACAAGGTGCAAAACATTAAGTTGAAGTCTCTACTAAAATCCTCTCAGCACATTGCATAAATAACTTGTCTTCCCCATGGGATTTTCAGTTCCATTATCTAAAGGCAGCTGAGATATTTACAGCCTTGATACTGAGGAAGGCAACAATCTGGATCATTTAGGAAAACCAGGGACTTTCCACAGACCTCTGGCTTGTGGAGAGGTGGAGCTTGGGATTTCTTTCCCCTGCCCTCTCTCACTGCAGCACTTGACACACAGCATATCAGACTTTTTGGTCTTTGTACTAAACAGCTTCATTTGTGCAATAGACATGGGACCCATTCAACGATCTGCTTGCAGTAGCCCAGGAGACACCCAGGAAGAACGAATGTTTCTGAAATTGTCTCTGTTCAACATCTGTACGCAGGTGGCTGGGACTGCAGCGGACTGGATCCAGCAATCCATGTGTTGCCCGGCTATCCCGTAGTTTTAATCATTACTTTTGTGCTGCAAGGTAGCAAGCTACAAAAAATGTAAAGCTAAAAGCACAAAAACTTAGTTGCTCAGATGAAAGAAGGCTACTGAACAAGACACAGCACACATGAAAGAATTTCTTCATACCTCAAAAGGTTCATTGCCACTAGAGGAAGCTTCACAAAATCAGAGATTAATTGCTTAACAATGACAATCACTGATAGACTGATAAACAGATGTTAGAGTTCATTATCATATTAATAAACCGCTGGACAGTGAAACAACTCTGAAGCCATAAGAACATTACCCCACAAAAGTCATTTCAATTCACTTCAAAAGTTCTTGAGTACTTGTGTTGTGTCTTTGAATTGCTGACAGCTAGGTCAAACTTGCAGCCTTACCTAACCAACACATCTTCCTGCTGATCTGCAGGTGAGTTGGTTGTGTACCCCAGGATTCCCCAGCAAGTGACAAAAGCAAGGCAGCCTGAAGGGCACCAAAGTGCTTTGCAAATTATTCTACTTGAGTTTCTAGAGCTACAGCTCTGAGGGTTTTTTTAATGCCTTTGAATAACATGTTGCATTTTCTTCTTCATGCAATAGCACCTATGTACTGCTTGTCCTACACACTTCCTTCCTATTCAACCAATTCCTTCCAATACAACCTTTTAATGCCACCACACTGGCCAAGGACACCTTCAAAAAAACAAATAAAATGCAATCCAAACAGGCAGCCAATCCGAACCAAAGATTCTCTGGCACAGTGATTTTGCCAGCCACTGGAAAAATCAGACACTTGGCCTCGGTTGGGAACACATACAATTCTAAGAGCATCGCATTTTCCTTTAGTGCTGTATTCATAAATTAAGCTAGCTTTTTACACCTCCCTCATTAGGTTTTGGGTTTGTTGGTTTGGGGTTTCAGGGGGTTTTTTTGAGAGTGAGGTGGTTTTGATTGTTTGGTTTTAAAGTTTCTATACCACCTACACTGTGCTCTCTTCACTTTGAGTGGTTCAATGCTTGTTTTTCAGCCCTCTCTTATACACCGATTTTTCACACCGCATTCAATACTAATGGTAATAACCTACCTGAAAAAACAACTGCTGGTGGTTAATTTCTATCCATACCAGCTCAGTAAAAATGTAATCAATTAAAGACCATGAAAGGGAACTGGTGCTTACCCAGATAAAATTCAAGTTTGCAGAAAATGAAACAAAAGACGAGAGTTAAAGTGCCATTGAGATTTATAGAAAAGTAGCCTATGAAAACACACACAAAATACAGTAGTACTACTACAGGTACTTCTCACTCAGAGCCAGCAATTCTTCACTCATTTCTCATTTGAAATAAAGAAAACTTGAAATAGCATTTATAAAAAAGGACACAGAGGCACTGGGATTTCAGGGCATCCTAACCCCATGCAGAACCAGGCCACTGAGTCCCCAGTTGCCTCCAGGGCAAAGAGCAGCCTCTGTGCAGCATCAAGCACCCTTGGCCATGCCGAAGACACCAGGGCCAGGGAGACACAGGGAACCAAAGGGCACCTGCTGCTTGGCTGGCTGTGCTGGCACCTCCCTGCTGCTCCCCAGCCATTTGCACTGAGCAATGGAGGGACAGGCTTCAGCCAAGCGATCAGTACTGAACCACCCGAGCCACAAAGCTCTGTTTGCTTGGATTTTTCCCCCAGGAACGGACTTGCAATTTTGCTAAGGTCACTCACTGCCAGAAGGGATAAATACCTCAGACGAGTGAATCTACTACCAAACTATCTGTTTAATCAAGGCTCACGTCAGCAGTAACCAGGCGGCATTTGGAAAGCAGCACCATGAGATGAGAAGCCTCAGTCCAGGTCCCAGCAGATAAATGGCTCCTTTGCAACTGGCATGAATGAGCATCCCTGCCAGAAGCCTTAGAAGGTTTCAAGATGTAGCAGTGCATTCAGTCCATTGATTACATTCCTACATAGAACACGGGCACAACCAGGAGAATTTTAACCCATCCATCTTCTCATGGCGAGGCACAGACTGGACACCTCTGTGTTTAAAGTGAACAGATAAACATAACAAATTAGAAAAAAAAAAATCCTTCCTTTTGTACCAAGGGAATTTTTATAACTTGGCCTTCAAACACTTTCCTAACAACACCGGACACTTAGACTACATGCTTAGACCGCACGCTTCTCTCCGCCAACACTGTCGGTTGAGGGGAAACATGCTTTTTCCATTCCAGCCACGTTAATGATGCATTTTGAACCCTTGGTGGAACAAAGAGTTGACAGTGTCAACACAAAGACACCAATTAGCACACTGTACCCTGACAGCCACTGTATCTTCTGAAGCAACTAGGGACATTTATACATCTTCTCTGAGAATCAAGTTGTTAGTAAGCTCTGTGGGTTTGTGTTCCCCTTCAAGAAAAGCTAGTTATTCTTCCACACTTGAAATGTAAAGGGATAGAATTAGAAATGGGTGAAAAATCTATTTTGATGCTGAAATGGAACAAAAATTAGGAGTGACTGAAGAGCAAATTAAGTCCTTGTTGGGAATTAACTCATTAATTAAAAAATATACATATATAGTTCACTGCTGGTTCGTGTTTTTATGAAGGACCCATAACATCCTTCCTGCAAACTATTTGTTATCCACAGTCACCTACCCATGACTTGCATCTTTATGGGAAAGAATTGCAACAATCCATTAAACAGAAGAGGGAACATGTTACTCTCTCCAATAGGAAATACTCCACCAGGGATGCTGCAAAGAGGGGTCTTAAAGTGGACTTACTGTCACCAGCCCTTTGAGCAGCAACATTTCCAGCTCACCAAGATCTATAAGTCCCTAGAGTCTAGAATGGACAACAATATCTGAGAAAACATGTACATCCATTCACATCTTCATTATTACAGTAACAGCATGGGGCCAAATGGCTTAAAGGGAAACAGAGTAGAAACCTCTCTCCAGATTTTTCTCCAAATAATAGATACTTTCTGATGTAGAGTCTCCGAGAAGACACAAACCGAAGAGCAAGTACCCTTCTGTCTGCTTTAAATCTAAGGTACCTCCACCAGGAGCTCTTCTGCTCAACTGCAGAAAAGCAGGGTCTCAGTCCAGCTCACAGGTACTTCTGCAGTGCTGCGCTTTCCTTGAAGTAGTGCAAAAATGCATTCCAACATTTTGAATGTACAAAATCCAGAAAACAAGAGGGTGTTTTCATCAAATCAATACCTACTCTTCCGTAGAGCTTCCTGTGAACACATCTTCTGGCATTCAGTGGGATGTTGAGAAACACCAAGAATATTAAAGGCAGTAAGAAATACCAGATATTGTTAAGCATCTACTAAATTCTGTACTATTTTCCTATAAGGGAAATAGTGTTCTGAGCTGAGCCACTTGAATTTCATTTCACTCAGCCTAAGGCCAGGGGACTGCATGAGTGATCTGTCCATTGTGTCCTGAAGTCGTTATAACAAACGTTACCAATTTTTGAAGCAGTTTTATATAAATGGCATCCATCATAGGTCTGCATCACTTCACATGTACTATCTCAGCCCAGGACTCACACAAGCAAGATAACCAAACCACGAGACTCCAAAGGGCATTGGTAACTCCTGCCCTGCAGCAGTAATTAGCAACAGAAAGGTCAAGGTTTAAAATGAGGTTTTGCTGTTTCACTTCATATGAGCAATTCTGGACTAATAGCTGTCGCATCTCTTATTAGTTCTGAGTAGTAAGTCATACTGTGAAAATCCTGCAAGGCACACCTGACTGGTTTCTTTATTTTTTTTTTACTACTAATACCTTCAGGCATTCTCCTTGTGCTGGCACAGGAGCATTATTTACATTACAGTTAGAAAGCAGACAGACACTGCATTTTGATGGGTTTCGCATACTGTATTTCTAGGATTCACAATTCTCACTCAGCCAAGTGGTTGAATACCCATGAGACTCTTACTACTAAATACAGGGTGATCTGGACAAATGTTACTGTTCTAATCATTTGTACCTCTCAAAGGCATCAGCCATGCAGTCACAGATCAACAGTTTCAAGGTAGATGTTTTCACGCTTATCAATCTGCATGTTTAAAACAGCAATATTCTTCCTTACAGTTACAAATAAGATGCTCAATTTACTGCTGATGTTTTTAGAAGCTGACATTTGCAATCCACTGCATTCAAATCAAAATGTAAAGGATGGCCTTTTGACTCTTAGCAGAGAGGTTTCCAAGCATTACTGGCAGGAATATCTTTCCACCCTAAATAACCACTGCCACCTGCAGCAGTAGGCTCGATTCGTGGGAGTTTATGCATGAGCTCCTGATTATGCCTAGATTTTTCACTTCAAGCAGAGAATATATGCACCCCATATCTGATAGTAGCAGTCCTTGTAATTATCTTGTCGCCTCTGATTTTTTTTTCTTAGGCTTTCCAGAGATTATTCTCCTTCTCAGGAATTATTATACCCAGGAAGATGACATTCATTTAATACAGTGAGGCAATGCTAATATCAAGGACAAGGAAGGAAAGGGGTGGAGCCTTTAGCTTTCTCATTCAGAAAGCAGAATGATTTTTTTTATTATTATTATTATTATTATTATTATAATTGCAGCATAGGAAGAGATCAGTCTAAATTTTTTAATTCTATAAATCTTCAAAGCAAGATTTTTCCACAGACTTTTCAACTTTATCTTTAAGATTTTAAATTTCTTCACTGAATGAAAAAAATTATCTGCACTTTCCAAGAAGAAACATGATTCCTGGGCTAAACAAGTACCTGTGTAATACCCACTCAATGCATTCAAATATCCAGCAAGATAATTCCTACTTCTCCCCTTTGCCATTTGCATTTAAATAGACTGGAATTTCACTGGGGAGAAAATTACATTTAAAGGATATAACCTGTATTAGTTATACTTTTGTGAACAGAACATTAGAATTACTAAAATAATTACACAAGAGCTCTTGAGAAGCCAAGAGATGCAAATAACAAAGGCCAAAGCTGAACTAACACATCAAAGTTCTTTGACTTTCTAAGATCTACTCAATATTATCTGCGACTTTGGAAGTGATGTTATTCCTCTATGAGTCCAAAAGCTGCATTAAACTGATAACACATGTCTATATATCTTAGGGGAAAGTAATAAACTCTGCTGTGAAACAGTATTTCCGTAGTATCTTGGGGAAAGATAACTTTTTACACAAACTCATTTTTCATTTCCACAGCATTGTCTACTCTCTCAAACAGGATATAAGATGATTCCACAGACAACTTCAAAAGTGAGTGTTTATCCAAGCTCACCTTTACACAAAAGCTGCCCATCTCCAGAAATGAATAAAAATAGAAATGCATTATATTCCACCACAAAGTGAAAGACAACACTAGAGATGAGCAGAGCTAAACTATTTCAAGTCCTTTTCAAGGCAGACGTCACCTCCCATTGGTTGAAAAGATAGTCTAATTGAGAAATAACATTTTTGCAAGTCACTTTTATTCTCACTTCTCCTGTAGTAAAATAAGTAATTTAAAACATTAACTACATCATAAGATCTTAGAAATGGCGATTTTCTACCTTCTCCTAAACCGCTTGCCTTCACAGTGTAGCTCAGACCTCACTTCCTTACTTTGTTTTCTCCCCACGTGCCAGAAGCATTTAGAGACAACTTGGTATATGGATCATAATGGTGTAAAGATATAGGCATCGGTTTCCAGGTGGCAGGTAAGTCTTCAGTGCAGACTAGATCCTCCAGCCCTGTTAATGCTGTAAGCATTATTGAGGTCCACAAGGACAACCATTTACTATACTTCTACTACTTCCTCCTAATTTAATTTCCCATTGAAGATGTCTTTGGAAGATTAGTGCTAGTGTAATGAGATAATATGTCATTATAATCCTGTTGGAACAGAGCAGCTCAGAATTTATTGCTGTCAGCAGCGTAATTGCAGAGTTAATGCCACTCTTCTGCAGCTGGGATGGGAGGGAAGCAGAGGTGCTCAGCCCCACAGCCTATCCAAACCTCTGCTCCAGCAACAACAAGAGACACAGCAGACTTGGCTTGAGCTTCAAAAGAAGCCATAAAAAAGGTCTCCTCTCTGGCCCAGCAATACTCATCATCTGCTCTGCACTTGGATTCCCCCTGGAAAGCAGGGTCTGCCCTAACACCTGCACATGGAGCACACGCTCCCTTGGCTTTGCTACAGATCCTTGTTAGTCCAGGGCACGTACCAGCACCGTACACCTGCATGCTCCTAGCAGGACGTTCATTTCTCCAACTGCAGCTACTCCCCCACCATCCTTAGCAATGCTGATGCAACTTTAATGCCGGCCAACCAGCAGGTATTGTCTTGATTAGAATTTTAATTATACCTTTAGGAATCTTTTCCAGTACAGTGCTACAGACTGACTCTAATTTAACAAAACCACTTTGAGTCATATAAGAAACATCTCCTGCCATGGGGCTACCCATAATTTGAGCTGTAAGCTCATGCTTAAGGGCATTTCAGCACTCTGCTGAGTTTAGGTTGCTCATTAGCCAGTCACCTACGGGCACCATTCAAGAGAAGTTCCGAGCCCCTATTTTCTTTGGCAACCCTATCTCCCACTAACTTATGACCACTAACCCAGAATTTCAAAAGTCTTAAGGCATTTTTAATCGCTCTAAAGACAGTTTTTAGAAACAAAAATCTAACTTCAGAACAAGACATGACCTAAAAGAAACTCATTCAAGCATGGCAGCCTGCTTCAGATGAATACACTCACGACTTGGGAAGGGTGCACGGCTCCCCTAGGACAGCTAATAGTGAGTGGGTATGCCCCAAGGAGATTTAGGTGGACATAATGTAATATTAATACCTTTCAAGCCTTTGTTATCCATAAGCATATACTGAAATTAAAAAGATAATTTTAAAATTGCGAAAGTGATCGGTAAACCTAGGGCAGTAAACTTCCCAAGAACATCCAAACATAGCATTAAAAGCATTCTTTAACCCTATTCAAACTGAAAGGAGAAAGAGGAAACATCACAAGCTAATCCCTTTTAAGGGGGAGTTTTGGGTGGATGTTTGCTGTTTAGGGGTCTTTTATTGAGATTTTTTTCCAAGCTTTTGGGGGTTAGGGCAAAGTTGGGTTTGTGGGTTGGCTTTTTTTAAAGATAAATAAGTTTGAGAGTTTGGCTTGGTTTTTAAAATATAGCAAAGACTTCCTCTTTTTCCTAGAACTCACACAGCAAGGTTGACTAGGAAAAAAGCCCTACAAATTGGCACAAATTTGTGAATTTTTTCAGTTAGCTTAAATCTGCCTTTCGCTCTTATTTTAGCAGGAGCAAGAGTTGGGCAAAGATCGCTGTAATGTATCTTTCTTAACTACAACTTTGATATCAATCCTAAAAGTCACTGACCTCCTCTCAGCCTTATCTGCTCTGTGTCAAGCCCTACCATTAATAGTCACTTGTCTCTAGAGCTGCAAGACTGAGATGTGAGCTATCCTTGGCAATTATATGGGAAGGGATGGCAGGTCAGAGTCCTGTTGTAGTTTCCACCTGACAGCTCCAGGTAATGACTGCATCAGAAAAAGAAAATAAACCCCACCCTATCACACACCTATTGTATGTGAAATGATGCAACTAGTAGAAAGTTGCCGTACAGCTCCTGCAGAGATCATCTTAAAAACTAGCTGATGAAACCAGGCTTTGGTTATCTTAACCGCCACAAATATAATTGTTTTTATTTGCTACTACTCATTCCCAGTAAAATTTATTCACTTAAATATATCACTACTATTTCACTGTTCTTTGTCTCCAGATGTTAAAAATGGAATGGCAGTGCTACATGATAAGGTTGAATGGTTGTTTCTCCAAGCCAGGGAGGTTTGTTCAGTTTCTCCCACACCAACCCCAGTAATCAGCCAGTGTACTACTTTGGCTGAAATGATGGCTTCTAGATTCCAAAGGTGCCAATTAAATCACCAGAGCTACACAAGCCGATGCTGCACTTGGATGCCAAACGATAAATAACCACACCTGACTGACTACTACAGACTCAAGACTGGGCAAAGATGGGCAGCACTGCTCTGCTCAGTGGGCAGAGTCTGCTGCCATTGGATGCTGGGTTTGATCCAGCACTGCAGGAAAACAGAAGGTGCCCAGCAATTCTGTCACCTGGCAAAGGGCCCTACCACTGCTGCCAGTTTGGAGACTGGGGGGGATCATTTAGGCAGCCTGCATCTGTCAGACTGATTATCAGGGCAATCCCACACAGTAAGTGATGGAAAGGGGGAAGAGGAGGGGACTAGAACAAATTTCCGAAGGGAAGACAGTGAGGTCCCAGATCAATCACTCGAACCACCCAGTTCTAAAGAAAGGAGAGACTAGTGATTACGTAAGGGCAAGACATGACTCAGACATCCCTTACACCTCAGAAAATTCTTGGTTAAGTTGCTGCTGTGA
This sequence comes from Neomorphus geoffroyi, assembly GCA_033558235.1. Classification (NCBI taxonomy): domain Eukaryota; kingdom Metazoa; phylum Chordata; class Aves; order Cuculiformes; family Neomorphidae; genus Neomorphus; species Neomorphus geoffroyi. The sequence continues at coordinate 5,124,949 of JAUMJM010000045.1, read as the reverse complement.
CTGTTTCAAGCCAGAAATTTGAACACAGGTTTTACACAACCCAGTAAATGATGTAATCCATGCCTGGCATGGACAGGATTGCTCTAGAGCTGCACTAGTTTTATAAATGTTTACTGCAGGCAAGATACAAAGAGAAGTCATAATACGCAGCTACTGTATGACAGACTGCAAGGTTCACTGTCCTCCTCATAAATTTTTAATTTACTTACATAAAGAACAGCTCCAGCTGCAGAGGCTGAGACTAAACCCTCAGAGTCCTGAAGCACAGCCATGATGTGCACTAGAGGGCTGCTCATTGCTGATGCCGGGTAGGAACACATCTTGCTTCAGAACTCCATCAATTTGAGAACAGCATCCAAACCCTATTTCATTTTTTTTCCCCCTAAAACATTCTTATGCAAGTTTTACGCTTTGCTAGATCAGCACTTTTGGGAATGAAGAACATTGACCAGAGTGCTTCACCCCACCTTGAGCTCAAGTTTTACGGTAGAGCTGCAAGACGACCTCTACTTCTTTACACTGGAGATCACTCTGAAAATAGACTGCAGTGAAATATTTTACGTTAATAAGATTTAAGTTCCTCTTTCTGCCAGGTCTCCTCACTTACCACTTCAAGACACTGATGTGTGCCACTGGGCAGTCAGCGCTACTTGAGCCAATGCTTTAAGTTTAAACTGTTAGAAATTCGGTTTTAGTTACATAAGAACCAAGGACAGATTAAAAGAGACGCAGAGGCAGCAAGGAAGTTGAAGTTCATTTCACAATTTGTTACTATATAGAACAGAACTTGCTCATAACATATAGAAATATTTTCCTCACGACTCTCGCCAATATGAAATTCTATTTGCTGTGCGTTTACTTTCCATTACCAACAACATAGGACGCAGACTGCAAAAATAGTTTCTCTAAGTCACTGAACCACATTTGAAGAAGGGAAAATTGCTTTGGAATACACCACACTAGCAGAGATACAAACTTTCATCTACAGCTAAAACATAGGAAAACTCTACCAGAATAGAGGTGGAGACACAAGCTTCCTTGGTTACCAAAAAATACAGAGCTAGGTAGCAACAGATATTTTTTGTCATCTTCTTTAAACCAGGACAACCACACGGCCATTATACCACCACTTTAAAAACAGCACACAAGCTTTTGGTATTTGTTTGCTGTGCTCACAGTGCTAAGTTCTCCTAGCTAACTCCTATTTTTCACCATTGCACTAAACTGAAAGTCAGGCCAAGCTCATCAGAACTCTGCCCACCCAACCAGGAACCTGGGAACCCCTATACAAAGCACAGGGCCATACTTGGGTCATCAGGAAGCTCAATCCAATCGTTAAAGAGAAGTGATGGAGGGTGCATGCTGTCTTGTTTTATTTTTCATGCCAGACACCTTCCTTCACTCCAGGTGAAGAAAATACTGTTACTAGTTGTTGGTGTGTGTTTTAAAAATATATTACTAAGTTCCATACTATCTGGAAGAATATAATTAAATGGGAATTCATTTAGAGTCACTCTGTATTTATCCTGATAGTCTAAAGAATAAGCTGTATAAATACAGCAGGATTTCCAGTAAAAAGACTTTAAAGGTTATATAAGGCTTATGAAAAAATAGCAGAAGAAACCAGATATAAGAAATTTATCACAGCAGCTACATATTCTTAACCACGAATAAAACAACAACATATTTTTAGCCTTTAACTTCCTGAGCAAAAGATCCTACATAGGCCACCCAAAGTTAGGTAGACATACCAAAAAACTCAAAGTTCACTTGCCACACTGTTGTTGAAGAAATAAAAAGCAGCCCTTTACAGGTACAGAACACAATCTAAGTATAAGAAATAGTAATTTTTCCCCCACAAGGAGAAATTATAAAAAAAAAAAATAAAAAAGGATAAAATGCCTCACTACAATTAATATGGCATCCAAGTTAGGAGTAGGAACATCCCATCAAAAAATTGTTTCTCATCTTCAATATTGGTTTTAAATGTCATTTTGAAAATTATGTCATGGTAATGCTGAAACAAACATCGATAAATGAATTTAATCCAGTTATTAAACCAGGCAGTAATGTCACATGCAGAGCAGCTGGAAGCCTCAACTCAAAGTGTATATTTTGTTGTTTAATTAACGCTTCTGGTACTGATTTGTTTTCTTCATGTCACTATGAATCAAATATCATGTTTCATATACATTTCCTAATAAACCAGAGCTTAACATGGAAGAACTGTACAAACAGTGTCAGAAAAACACAGTGATAAGTAGGCACCAATGTACTGAATTTCTTTCAACGTGTGAATAACTAGGAGCAGATACTGCCAAGTCTGCTTTCACAGCAGGAATGTACAGTCCATCTACACGCTAAAACATCCTTATTTGTTTGAAAAAGCAAGTAACAAAGTTACATCACTTTTTTATTTGAAGGTAAGTAAGCATTAGTGGGATACTTACCTCCTGAACATAGCAATGTAATAGCAAATCTTGAAGGAACAATCACCTTGTTGGCAAAAATTCTTAATCAAAAAGGTAGAAGAAAAAAACCTAAAAAGTATCTAGAGGAAAATTTGATAAAGAACTTGCATCTTACACAAAATGCCAAAAGACAATGAGTTTACAGAAAATCAATGTAAAGACCAAGAATTTCCAAGATATCCCCAAAATTGTAGGAAATCAGATGTGTTGAATCACTTTCTCTACTATGGCCCGACTATTAGAGAGTCCCAAGATTCATGAGACAACATGCTACGAAAATATCCACACTTACAAGCTGCCCTGTGCTCAAAACCCAAGTCAAGCACATATAGAAGCAATATTCCTCTCTCATAGTATGTGAAGTAGTTTTATTATTGTATCAACAAGTTCCACTGTATTTGTTTACTTTCAAGGACATAGTGAAACCCAGCAGGTTTTTTTTCCTCTTTTTAAAAAGTAACACAGAGACAAATGAGAAGAGATCTGAATTCTGGAGGTAAAATGTCTTTCAGCCCATTTTTCAGAGTCCATACAGGTACAGCTTGGCTCAGTTTCTTTACGCAACCCTAACAGTCTCAGCTGAGTGTTGTCCTTACCCAGGTGCCGCTGACCGTATCCATGTCCAGCCAGGGTGCAGACTCACCTGGGTGCGGCTGCATGTGACAGGGTGGTCTGTCCTACACGCAACTTGAACAAGCATGGAAGGATCATCATGGATAGAAAGGGAACAGCCTTGTATGGACAATATACCCCACAAATGTCAACATAGACATTAGGATGCAAAATGGTCTTTGATGCGCTCGGGGAGCTTGAATCATTTTCTGCCTTGCAAGCAAAACTCTCACTTCAAGTATCTTGCCCTGCATAGAGGTGTATGAGTTGCTGACTACAGATACACTGTATACATTCTTGCATGTAATCTACATCTCAGATAACTTACCCTTTTATAGTGACTGCTCCATTCTCTAGATATTAATTACAATAGGAAAAATAATAATTTTGGGGGAAATGCATTAATTTCTAGAGTAATCTGTGACTAGTAAGATGAAGTTGTACACATGCTAGAAAGTGATTCTTGTAGTCTGAAGAGGTAAGGGCACTTGGAATTTGTGAAACTCTCCAGTATATTTCTCACTTCCAATGGTTTTAATACTCATCTTGCAGGCTGCTCTTTGGCCCCTTCAACCAGGGAGCCTGTACGATAGGCAGCACCGTGTCCTTACCAAGGTTTGCCGCTGCCTACCTGAATCCCCAGCGTTTACTTTTCACAAGCAAAATGGGTATTCAGAAAAGGTTACATCCACCTCTTTTTAATATATTCTTGCTTGATAGATGAGTTCTAAGCTTCAGTTTGTGCCAAGACCTTTTTCATGCAGTTCAGAAAGTGAAAGCAATACAGCCGCAAGACAGGAAATAATGTGTGCAAATGTGACCTGATGCAGATCAGTAACCATGCAGTTCAGGACAATTAATTTCTAGCTCTTGCCATATTCAAGTACTAAGTCTGCCTTAGAATTACTTATTTTCATATTAGCAGCACTGGCAACCAACTGTTCCAAATGACAGGTTATCAGATACTCATTTTTTACCCTCTAGGTTGATGTTGCTTATAAACAGACCACAAAAAAAAAATGTGTTCTATGAAGGTAAGCCCTCTGCATAAAATAAGAAAATCCATGTCATTTTGAACATTCCTTCATCTCTACCAACTATAAAACTAAAATTAAAATAAATATATGCTATGAAATGAAAAAGAGCAGCCTAGGAGTAGGTGTAGGTGTTGGGACATAGGTTGGACTCGATCTCAAAGGTCTTTTCCAACCTTACGATACCGTGATACCATGAAAAAATGGAGAATTTGACATAAGAGAGAAATAGGTACAAATGCCAGCCAAGAGGTCATGCTAACAAACATCTTTGAAACAAGTTTGATGTAGTTATTAAAAGGCGATGAGCCAGGACACAGATGCTTTCACAAACTTACATGCCACTGGAACTTACACTTCCAGCTGTGTAAAGCTTTGGCAACACCTCACTTTCCAAGAAACAAAGGATGTATACGATGCCTGCACACTGGTAAGCCAGCAGTTCCACAAAGATTCCTGCAACAGAGAGTAGCACTAAGGAAGTTAGCTCTGAGAAATCATCCGTGAAACACTGCTGTACCGGTGTGGCAAACCCTGACATCTTCCTTCCAGAGGGCTGATGAAAACGACTCAATGCTTTCCCCCCCAGCTGTGGTGTGCCTGAGGGGGAAACTTCACACTTTGCCATTCATGAAAACTTAGCAAAAGAACCAAATCTAATCACAACCAGATTGTCTGAGTATGTCAATTGGGTAAAATAGATCCTGCTAAAAAAATACACTGGAGTAGGGTGGTGATTAAAAAAAAAAAAAAAAAACACCAAATCTCAGCTAGGCTCATAGGTAAAATACCATGCTGAAAAAACTGGCTACTAACTCAGCCTGTGCTGGAAATACCTAATGGCTGTAACACTTCAGATGGACAGAATCATACTGAAATGAGAAAAAAAGCTAGTGGCTATTCTACTCTGCCTGAAAAGCACACAGCACAACCTCCAGCTGTTTAAATTCAAAACCACGTCCTTCGTGCTGCCTGATGCAATACCTTACGTCAAAACAGCACTGCAATACAATGAACAGCCCCCCGGGCAGGGCAGACAGAAGGGATAAAATGCCGCATCGAACGGCACATGCCCCTCGTTAGTGCTGCTGGGACTGCGGAGAATAGCCTGTGACAGCAGCCTCAGTGCCTGCAACACACTAGAGAGACAGGATTATTTGAACAAGTGCCTATTCCTCTCAGAGAAAATACCAGCCAAAGGCCTTTGGGGATGAGGAGAGGCTGGAGAGAGAAAGAGCAACTCCCTGGGGAGATGAGCAAGACTTTTATGCCCAGTGCCTTTCACAGAAAGAAAAAAAAAAAAAAAAAAAGCATCCCACAAAAAACATACCTGTATTCTTTTTATTTGAAAATATTTATATATACACTCCGTGGTAACGAGGACAGCTCGTCTCTGTTACGTACAGTCAGAACTTGCAGGATTGGTGCAGTCCTTCACCCATGACTTTTCTAGCTTTGTGTGGCTTTGGTGTCCAGGCACAGACTGACGGATGCAGGGAGAGCCCAGCTAACCCTAAAACAGTTGGTTTCTATGAGAAGCTCCTGCCAATGCTTCCGGATAAGTCAAAACCAAGAGACAGCCCCACTCAAAGCAACACATTGCCACTCCTTGCCATTCAAGGTGCACAGACAAATGGCAAGGAGGGTCTGATAAAGCTGTTCAGCTCAAAGCTAGGAAACCAGATGGAAAAGGAGCCTGTTGTGAAGGGTTGGTTCAGGGCTGCAGATGATCATTAGCAGCACAGAGCCTGAACAGCCAACAAGCTACCACTAGTTGTGAAACCTACTGACTTCATACACAGAGCACCAAGAAGAAACACTGGGTGCCCGGCTTTCTGAAACAGGCAAGCCTTCAGGCTTCCCGAATTGTCCTTGAAATTCCAACATGAGAGCAGCCATATAGGGTTAGAACAAATATTTTTTCTTCCTGTGTCTGGCAATGGCCATAAGCAGAGGCCACAGAGAAGTCAGAACATGATAAAAACGTGTAATGATTCCCCCAGTTCTCCCTCAAATGTTCAGATCCTGACCAAGGCACTTGGTAACACTCTGTTTTTTCTGTCTTCACAGGTGGACGTGGCTGTCTAGTCCAGACCTGAGGGGCTGGTAAAAGTTAGGTCATACCTAATGGCTGCCACCAACAGGAGCTTCAGGTACTCTTATCCAAGAGTCTCCTCTACAGAAATAGAGGAGTCAGAGGTGGGAAACTCAACTGTTGCCTGCTCTGGACATCTACAATTAGAAAGAAACTTCCCCTCTGCTTTGTTTGCTCAGATGCAGAATTGCTTATCTGAGGAGGCATAGGACATCCCTTTTCAGGTCATCCAACTGTTCTACATGTTCCAGACCAGTCCTGTGAGATAAGGAAGGTACGGGGAAAGCTAACACCATCTGAGGAACTCCACAAGCAGCAGTCGATGGTGTCAGACTGTGTCCCTGCACTTGGATGCAGCACCCCTCCGGCAGCCAGGCTACAGGCAGGGCACACTCGGTGATTAAAGACTGTGCGGCTGACTACAGCGGAGTTAACAACTACACCAAGGAGAGACCTCATTGAACGCTGCACTCTTTTTCCTGTGAAGTCATTCACAGCAGTCCACAAGGTACAATCCAGGGGAGAAAACAGTTAAAACGTTAAGCTAATTTGGCTGAGAACAGAGACAGAAAAGCAGCAAAACCTCATAGAAGGCAGCAAATACTTGCTTTAATTGATAGTAGGCTCTACACACCGCAGATATAAATGACTTTCACAGACTTGGCTTAGCATCTAGCACAAAGGGAAACCTGAAAGTAGAAAGCCATGTTATTTGTGAAATAGCATTGCATCCTGTGTTTGTAATCTGTGTTACTTCAACACATCAATGAGAAGATTTATTCAATAAGCAGCCTTAGCTCCAAGTTTCTGCAACTTAGGTGTTTCTTTTAGTATTTACTTATGTTCACAATGGTCCCATAACAATGCATTTCCTTCGGATAAAATGTTAGAGTTTAGAAAGAAGGCTTGAAATCAATTTTTTTTATTTGTTTGCCCAACCTATACTATTGGCCTGCACTGTAACAATAGTCAGCGATTATGTTGTCCTGTACCACTACATACATAGCAGGAGAGAAATCCACTCCTGCACAGTTTTCTCTTTTCCAATAAATTAAGCATGAAAGACTATCCATGTACCATGCAGAGTGTTCCACCTGCATCAGCCTCCCACTGCTTGATCTGGAAAATTTCACATCGTAACTACAATAGAGCAGGATGTAAAGGAAGTAAGTCTTGAGAAAAGTTCTTGACTCAAGAACTCAACAAGGGATTCATATATAGAGAAGTCATCTAGAAAACTACAACCTAGCTTGCAGAAACACTACTACACTCTGTATTACAAAACATTTGGTTAAGAGGGGAAAAAAACACAATTAATTCCTATCCTCTTTCATAAAAATGTGAAACTGACTTCTTACTTTCTAATGATTATGTAGCTACAAAATAATATTTGTCGTGAGTAGAGCACCATTAAATACAAGAAAAAAAAAAAATATATATATAATGACCAGTTTAGTCATCACCCCAGAAAAAAACAAGCAGGCTTAAAAGTGAAGCAGAGAAAATTCAGAATATACAGTAAAAAACTGTACACAACGTTGTGCCAAATCAAGAAAAAATAAAACCAAAAGAGAGCCTTTGTAAATGCTCAGAGCACAAGGAGATTACTGCAAGGTCTGATCCAAAAACTCTGTCAAACAGCCCATTGTGAGGCAAGGAAAGACCAGATGGACCAACAGAAGATGTTCAATCAGATGATCCCAAACAATTATGTAGGCCATGGTTTAAAACATACCAGAAGTGAGAGAGATCATCTTGTTTCTGTTCCCATCTGTCCCTGGCTCACCCAAAGAACCTTCAAAACCTCTTTCCAAAGGAAAGTACTGCTGTTCCCAGGCATACTAGGTAATAAATCCTGCAAGCTTTGAGCTCACCTGCACCAAGTGCTACTTTAGAATTCTTGAAATAAAAACTTGACAGCTATGACTTCACAAGTTTTTGGTGTGACAGCATTACAGACAAGGCTAGTTGTGGCAGGGATCCACACGCTCAAGGTAAGCATGCCTCTTTCCTGGACACTGAGAAGACAGAGAAAATGAGTCACTAGAATTTGTCATTGACAAAATTTCTTTTTCAGTCTTGGCTACAGAGACTCTGCTTCAGCTTTTAGCAGCCGTATTGTGCTCCACTCCAACAGACACAGTCAGCAGTACTCTACTAACCCAGGTAACCTGGACTACTTATGCTACTAAGAGCCTGGAACTAACACCCATAAACACATCAGTGCTCTAACACGTACACAACATGGCTTGTTTCCCACTGCAGGCCACATAACCAGTTTCTCAGCTTGTCCTGCACATGCAGCCTCCCTTCCTTAGGCTTTAGCTGATGACATTCAGTACAGTAAGTAAAAGGTTACAGTCCTCTGCTCTAAGGAGCAAGTTGCTGGAAAGGGAATGCAAAAGGAAAGAGATCAGAAAAGAAACGCCAGGATCATAGTCCTGTAAAGCTGTCTACATCAACTCAAGTTGGGTTAGAGCACAACCGGCTTTACCCAAATGGACTGCACATGGACACGGTACGCAAGAGAACAGTAACCATATGGAAACTGTTACCTTTTCTCTTATGTCCACATATTCCTAGACCACTAGGGATGCAGTTTGCAATCAATTCCCATGCAAGTGGGATATTTGAGGAGTCGATATCATGAACAAGAACTCTGTTTCGCTATTTTGAGGAAGGCCATCTTCTTTAAAGGTGGACCTGGTTCGTCGTACAGACATCCAACAAGACATCTAGTAAGGGTTTCAGCTTGACTTTCAAAGGGCTTGTGTTTCTGTTTCCCACCTTCTGCATTTCGAATTCCCTTCTCTGCCACAGTCACTGTGACCAGGCTATTTGAAATGCTACATGATCCATTCCTCCAGCTTTACTGTCCTACTTCCTCGCAGACTGAGCTCCCTGACCTGCGACTGAGCCTTCCACTATAATCAGCTTCATCGGGGTTCCCTCCGCCTCACTGTCTAATGAGCTTAGAAAAATTCTGAACATCTTGTCACGGTTTCACTTTAACAGATTATTTTTGCTTAACAGAGATGGGCATGAGGCAGTAGCTCCAGAGCTGCCCTTCCGATGCTGAGGCTCAGCTACAGACTTCAAAAGCAAGGTTGGGGCTCCCCCTCCCCTTCCATTTTTACTGTTCCCTTTGACATTTCGGAGTTCAGAGGGCTCCATACACAGGCCAAATAAGTAATTTCTCTCTTGGCCAGATGAATGCTACAGAGAACAAATTAACAATAATGGATTATAAAAAGCCAACTGGGTTTTGCTTATCCGCAGCCACGCTCTGCCCCCAAGGGACAATTTGTATAAATACAATGTTGTTTATTCAAGTGTTTCTCCTCAAATCTAGGCACTCACCTATTTATCAGTGGCAGGTACTGTTGTCAAAGTAAATGTAAGTGAACCATGATGATAATCCAGAGCAGAGGGCTCAAGATTGTCAAGTTATTTGCATTTCTGTTGTAAACTGCTGGCACCACAACTCCAAAATAAGGCTTACGCAATCTATAAGTTTTCTATTCATCTTCATAAAATTCTAATTTTATACAGCAGTAGTGTAAAGTCAGTTAAAAACAGAAACAATTTTATAGGTTTCCAGAGGGCTGATGTCATTTGGGAACAGCGTACTCCATTTATACATTGTGTCTGAAAACACAGAGACAAATCACAAAGAAATGTAGCGAGAGGTTTTTTATGAGTTTATAAATCTAAAGCTATGGATATGCATGGACCAAAATTTGAATCTCTAAGCACTGTAATTTATGGACACTAAAGGATTCATTTTAACTTTACAATATTTAGAACATGAGCAAAACATGCTACAGCAGAAGTAAATCTACGATGCACTAAAACAGCACTAACTAAAGCTCATTTTATTATTGTTGCTCCATTGCACAAGCTCAAAGGCAGTGGTCTAAGCACGTAACGGTGCACGCATCAATGAGATGCTGTGAGAACAGACACGCAGCACATGTGCGGTGCCTAACATATGCTCTAGGTTTGGCTGATTGTTACATAAGGCTTTTTCTTCCCCCTTTTCTTCTGCATCAAGAGGGAACAGGAGGAATGAATGCATAAGAAAGGGCCCTGATTCGCAGCTGGTGAAACGCAGTGTTGTATTCTTCATAACTGTACATTCCTCTGCTGCCTAACACAGGTGCTGCTCAAACATATAACGGCAGAATTTTAATCAGCATTAATCCATAGCCAGGAAGCACACAAGCAGACAGCAAAGCTTTAAGAAAATTTTTAAGAGGTACAATCTAGACAATTTTAATTTTTTTTTAACCCAAATTTTTGTCCCTGCTCCCCAGCTACACCTGCCTGTTCTGCAAACATCTCAGTGCACCAGCAGCTGAAAGCTATGTCAGCCATGATTCAGTGGGGCAGAAAAGCACCTTCTGTTTAAAGAAACAGGGAACAAGAGTAGTCTTAAGAGGCAAAATTTAACACTACATTGGCCAGCAGCTTCTGGGGTGACATATATGATTACACACTTGAAAATTCAGAGAATTATGGTAAAGGCTCAGGTATTAGATTCACTTGACACAGCCACATCACGTGATTACATGCACGTGCACCTGCACACCCACACCTACAGAGAAGGCACCGCCTGTGGTTTAGCATCTGTTTAGAGGAGATTCACACCACGGCCAGAAGACAGGGGCACTTCTGGCTCAAACACAGTACAGCCCTGGTTAAGCAGAGCAAGAGCACATTCCTAACTGGCGATATAAACTTTCTTCCTACAAATGAACAAGTTGAAGCATAAGGTGTTCTTGCAAGCAAGTGTTGTATCCATTTTGTAAATAAGTCAAGTGAGACACAGATGAGTAGATATGAGTATCTCACACGATGGAATCCCAAGTAGCACTTTCAGCCCCAACTCCCAACTGCTTGCTCTGGTCATCCAGTGCAATAAAGCACAAGTGTTAAGTTGGTTTCAAGTAAAGCAAAACACAGGGTAGACACACGGCTGCCCTAGGCTGGAGCCAATTAGCAAAGGCCCATTAGCTCAGACCACCAGTGCTGAGCCACAGTCGGTAATCTTCCCTTTAAATAGAAGAACAGAGACACAGTCTGGATAGTTCCCAGCTCTTTCCCTCCTATTTCTTATTCTTCCATCTTTCTCCCACAGACACCCACATTGCCACTATTTTTGCTCAGTTTAAAGAGGTCATTCACATTTTCCTTACCATCAAGTTCATTACAGTGCCTCATTAACAATGCTTAAAGAGTAATAGTAGCTTTTATAGCTACTAACTATAGAAACCTTTCCATCAGTAGGATCACCAGGCTTCAAATGGCTGTCTGCATCATCCCCTGTTTAGAGGCAAGGAAACATATCCAGGATAATAAAGTGACTCATACACCACCCAACAAACTAATAGCAAGACTAGATGTAGGAAACTGGTATTCCCAGTGCTCCACATACAATGTTCTTGGGCTGCTCTCCCAGTAAAGCAGCAGCTTGCTTCCTGTTATCACAGATTAGATGATCATCAGGATGTAATAAAGAGCTTCCTCTACAATTCATACCTGTTCCAGTCACTGCTGTTGTACGCTCTGGCCAAGCCCTCCATGAAGTTTGAAAAAGCAATTCATATAAGAAGTTTAAGAGCCAGTTTAGGACTGAAAACAAAGATGTAATATGGAGCAATGCTAAAATAGGCTTTAGATCCCAGCTATGGTTTCAAAATAAAAACACACACCAAAAAAGCTTGATGTGAAGGAAAACATACCTATATATTACAAATACCAATATTACAGTTATGAATATAACGTGCCCAGTGAAGTAGGGCATCAAATGTTAACAACTACCCTTATTATTTCAAGTGCGATTTCACTCTCAGGAGCACCACGTTACAGAAGTTTTGTGCAGCACGTTCAAAACTGCTGTAGTTAAAATAAATTACTTATTTGGATTCAATTATCAGAGCCTGATGAGTCATAGCCCTCATTTGGCATATATTTAGCAAAAATCTTGTAAGCCTCTACCGCCAAAGAAAATTCAAAAGGAGGGTGAATTTAAGCATTTGAAAAAAAAAAAAAAAAAAAAAAAAAAAAAATAATGAGAGGTGCATTAATCAGCACGTCCAACCTCCCAAAGGCAGGAAAAAAAATTATTGCTTGTCTCAGGCATCCTTCAATCTGACCTGCAAAGCAAGCAAATTTAAAGTAACATCCAGTACCTTACTGAGCTTCACAGGCTGTGAGCCAAAACAGCCTCCATTATTTGCGTTTCCCACACACATAGACAAGTGCCTTAACCACATCAAGGTCATTCAGTACCAAGACCATTAAATTAAGTTTTCCTCTAAAATGAGGCCTCATTATCAAGGCTAATTAAAGGATGACAAAACCTTCTGAACAGTTCCAATCCCTGGCAAAGGCTTATTCATGACTAGCATGTTCTTTAGAAAAGAAGTTGATTAAAATTATTAACAGCTATTTTAGTCTGTGTGTTAAAGGTCTCCCAACTATCAACACTAGAACTGTGTAAAACTGCTACGATACATGATTTTTCTATTTGCACTTTCACCACATGCTTTTTATTGATCTTGTGGGACTGACTAGCTCCCTATTTTTGGCACTTACCCATCAATGTTTGGAAATCACAGTAAGTGGAAGACAGGCATGATGTAATGATCTGTTTTATCCCAGGAGCACTGGTCCCGCGGGGGAGACAGTACCACTTACAGCAGCTCATTCCTGACACTCGCATTTTAGGGTTTTGATTCAAATATGGCATCAAAAACTCAGTGCTAGAACAGAAAGAAGCTCAATTCTTAGTAGCACTTACAGTTTGTTAGCATTACCTAGACAGCACCAGACACACAAGCAATGCATTGTGAATTCATCCAGGATCTCCATTCCAAAGTGCCTGATAAAGTTAGCAGAGGTGCACAGCTAATGGAAAGAATATCAAAAGGCCCACACTCCTCTCCACAGAGACCTCTGTGGGTTTTAGACATCGGGAAGAAGTTTCAGATATCCTATTTGCAGTCTACGTGGAATAGAAACTGTTCCCCTTCCTCTTTTTATCTATGGCTCCATGTAAAGAAAAGCCTCCCATGAGCTTCTTCTTCCCTTCCACCCACTACCTGCACTGCAGGGATTTGCATTGTGTGTTTGAAAGGAGATTGAGATCCATAGAGTGTAAAATCATTTTCAAGATGCAAAGGACTAAGAAACTGTGATTACTTAAGTGAGCACTCATGATCTTATGAGTTTTTCCATTTCATCACAAGAATGGATTATACAAGAAGTTTCTTCTGATGCCGTAGTAATTAGAACCTACTGAATCCCATTTGCCTGAACACAGCAAACAAGAATAACCAGCTCCTTCCTAGCTCAGTCTTTGTCACAAGCCCCACGTCGCAGAGAAGCTCTATCTCTACCTCTCCCAGGGCTGTGCTTACCACTCAGAGCTTCCTCGTCATTAGCTTTACTCACACAGATAGAACTCAGTCCCCAGGCTGCTGTCATCAGTCCTCTCAGTCTAATTTAATTAGCCTTGCTGTATATATCCCCAGGCCTGAAACAGTAACTTCCTACCATTTCCACCATCACATGAAGGCTGAAATGACCTCATCCATTCAGGCTGAAGCAGGAAAGGCTATCACATCCAGCTGCTTTAACCAGGTCTTTGACAGGTGACTACCATTAATGCCTTCTTCCTGCAAGCCCAGGTGGTGTTATTGCAACAGGACTATTGCTTATTGCTTGTCAGCGGGGAAACACAGGTGAAACATCTACATAGCTCAGAGTGTTTCCTTGCTATGCACATAGGGAAGCTGAAAGCACCTGAAAGGCTTCAAAGACAACCAATAATAAAAGATTTCATGCTGCATTTCTCAGACCCATGCTGAGAGGGATGGATGTGGTCTGTTTTCCATAATTAGACATTCCCATTGTCTGATCAAGAACCTAGGGATAAATCAATTTAATATCTGGAAATATCTGATATTTCAGTTTCACAAGAAATTACATCAAGGTAATAGCAATGGAGTTCTTAAGTAATAAACCTGGCAATGAGCAGGGAAAAAGCTCAAGAAAAAAGCTAATCCAGAGCAGCAGGCAAAGGGCTATTAAGGAACAGCATGCTCAGACCTTTGTAAGGCACATATATTGTGGTAACTATTTGGAAAAAGGTGCAAAGCTTCTGAAGCAAGCTTTTCACTTTCTCTCCTTGACGGGTTGTAGTTGCAAGAATTAAAAGAGACTTGTTGGGCTTTCCCATATTCTTCAGAGCCCTGTCTACCTCTGGACCACCTCCTAAGCACACAGAAATTAAATTGATAAACTTGTCACCCAGCATATTTTTCATACAATGCACATCACTGGAACAGGCTCCTTTATTTACTCTTTCTTTTCTTCTGCTCTGCTGTTCTCTCCCAACCTCACAAACATTTCTCTCTACCTGTCCCTGGGCTTTAATTGTTTTGATGAACTTCCTTCTATCTCTTTGCCTAACACTGACCTGTCTGTCTCCCTTAGAGAAAAGCATCCCATGGAGGTAAATACAAATAAAAACAAAAAAAGAAGAAAAGAATAGATAGTAATGGGTTGTCACTGTAAAAATTTATTTAACCCATACTCTCTGCTCTACATCAAAGAAAAAAATCATTCAAAATCCAAGTTATCAATCATTTATCCATTATTGCTAAACATATAATCCATTTGCATGCTTTGGCAATTTTAAGATTAAAATTAGACTGTCAAGACATTTTTATAGCTTTAATATTTTTTTGTTTACTCTGTTTTAATACCCTCTCACTAGGTTTGAAAAGCAAACGTCTTTCCCTATTGATTCTGTTCTTTCCCTTTGGCAAACATTGATTCCCTACCCCTAGTTACAAATAAATCAAAAAATAACATGTCTGTTCTGTTCCATGACAACAATTTCTCAGCATCATTTGTTGCCCCCTCTCAGCTTGCCAAAAACCTCATTCATGACTCAGCACTATAACGGGTGACTAAGCACCCTTCAGAAAGCTACTTTTGCCGCAGAGACTGAACAAACCAATCATCTGGTTGAGTACCATAATAAAATATTAGTTAGCATTTGCTTCGGTTTATGATCCGATTGTCTTAAGGACAAAGAAGCCTTTTTTATTAAAAAAAGTGGTGTAAGCGCCTGAGAAGTAGCAATGCAGCCCAGGAGAGCAGTACAGCGCCTGGTTTTCCAAGGCTTACTTGAGACTATTTCATGATCTTAAATATTAGGACCGTTCTTAATCATGTTCTTGCACTCAAGCGTGCAGAAGTGTCGCACTGATCTCTGCTGCTGTATGTGGAACAGTAGGAGTGCACTGAATAGAAGTGTGCCCATATTCATAAATAGTTATGCTAGGGTCAAGTCCCCACTTCTAAAGCGATTGCAGCCATTCAGTGCTCTGTTCATCTGAATAAATCCCAGGACTTCATAATAAAACAATCCCACAATGCTTGTTGCAGTGGCTACTCACCAGAAACCACAGAAAACTCGGGACAAGATGAAAGGGTCAAGCTAAAACTCCTAGAGTTCCTCTTCTGTCACTTCCATTAGTTTGACACTATGAATTCTCTACCTTTGTTGAGCAACTTGCTTTCTGATTACGCAGGGAACTGCAGTACCGTGACATCAGGCAGATTTGTCTAACAAGCGAGGAAAACGATTACATTGTGCAAGTATTCTACTGTCCTGCTCAAACTGTCTTTGGCTTGGTTCAACATGGGGAAACAGATCACATCCATCTGAAATTAATCAGCAGCTACGCGTCACTTGGCTAAGCACAAAGCAATGATCATTCAGGCCCCTTAAAAAAAGTGCTTTATGCAGTGACCAGTGAACACAATTCCTTTATCTTGAATAGATGTGTTGCCAGACTGCCAAAGCATGTCTGCCAAGGAGCTCAGAAGCCTTTCAGAAGATGTTAGGCAGGCACTCCAAGATGTTTATACAACACTTCACACTGTCTTGAGGTAAGAGACTCAAAGCCAATACTAATATTTTCACATGATGAACAGGAAAAAAAAAAAAAAAAAAAAAAAAAGAACCAGCACAGAACAAATTGCTGGAGGGGATAAAAATAGTGCCAGCATCACTGGTCAGTAGCTTGTCTGCTGCTGTTAAGGAAGACTCATACTTTTTGTGCTACATTTTACCTCTCTCTGGGATTTCAGAGTCTTTCACTCCCAGGGGCAGCTGGAACTTTGAGATATTTTCAGATTTGATTTTTTATTTCTTACCTAGTCTTTCACCAAACCCAATATGCTTTTCACCACCCATGACAGCTCAGCTAGCAAATTCTTCACATAAGTAACCACGGACATATCGCTGAGAAGCCAAGGAAGAAAACAAAGGTATGTGGAAAATGGGCCTGAAACATGAAGCATTAGACTGGCTAGTGAAAAAAAAAATCCAGCTTAACATTAGTTTGTGGCCTTCAGTTTAGACATGGAGGATGAACAGCGTTCAATTAATGTCCCATTATTTTAGTTAATCAAAGATTTTCCTCGTAAAACAGCGTGGCAGGTTTTACAAAGACTGTCAGTCCACAGTAGAAAGTACCTCTTATTTTAGACAGAAGTTGACTACTTTTCCAACTATTTTTCAGCTTCCTGACAAGCACATCCTTAATTCTGAGTGGATACACTGCGAGCAGGAGTGCTGACAGAACTGAAAATGAGCAAGGGCACTCTAGTAGAAGTTTGGAAAGATGAGCAGAACAGTCATGGTGAAAAGCAATGACAAAGCCTGAGATGAGCTGGGTGTGAGGGCAGACTCTGATCTCAAGTGCCCTGTCACAAACACTCCAAGAAACACCTGCTATGGAATTGCACTGCACTGACTGTAAAGGCTCCGTAAGCTTCCTCTAAACTATGCTGGGTTGGTTTGGAGCTTTACTGTGAAAGCAATCCTTGTGTCTTTCTGCCTCTCTGCCTCAATTGCATGTAAACATATTTGTTGATGGCAATACTCTTGGACAGAGGACTTCAAGGTTACTAAACCCCTCAAATGTCATGAAATATAAACAATCTGGTAGAGGAAAAAAAGATGTTGTCTTGAAGAGAGAGGGTAAGGCATCAGTGTGAGCTCAGCCCTTATTAATCATCAAGAAGCCTTCACAGTAAAGATTCATCTTGAGTGTCCTAATTGCAGAAAAAAAAACGTCTTTCAAAGTTTGCAGTTATTAAACATTAGAAAATCCACCTCTTATTCACGTTTTTAATGCTGCTGTGAATCCTCCAGAGCTCACTCTTAGTTATAAACTCAGTTAAAACTCTTCCCATGACCAAAATGTTCTCTCCTCAACTCATCCCCACTTCTTGCAAATTCTCTGATGTCTTATAAAGCTCTACTTCACTACTGTAGCTGTAGAATAATTTAGTTAAAAAGCCAATCAACCATGAGACACAAAGCCATAGGAAATGAGTTTTCATTAGTTCTGCTAGTCACAAAAGTACTTGTTTATTATTACAGAAGCAGCTGGAATATATTTGGTTTCTGCACAATGTCTCTCAAATTTTGTTTTCAAAGCCAAGAACAGCTGGGACATAAGATTACTGACAGTTGCCTGTAACATTATTAATAAAAAAAAAAAAAAAAAAAAAAGGATAGCATTACAAGATAAAGCCCCAATCTGTCTAGGAAAAGTACACTAGGGTAAGGAAAGAAATCTGTGGAAAAGCAGACTGTATTTTTGCAATATTCATCAGTGATCTAGAAAAAGAAATAAAGACACGTTAATGAAAGCAGACAGGTGATTAGAGTCAGGGACATGCTGTCAACAACAGAAAAATTCAGAGGAATCTAAAAGCAGAGCAAAGAAAATGCTGCGAGAAAGTGTCCCATGTTATCAATCACAACTTAAAAGTGAACTCCCTTTAACCTGGCTCTCCACAATGTAGATGTTAAACAGTTGAGCTTGCATGCAAGCGTCTACACTCTGCTATCCATATCTGAAGCAGTCTGTTCACAGTACAGCATAATACAATGAGATAAAAGAGATTTCCACCCCCCCCTCCTTAAGTCTGGTGCATCAGCAATTTAACCAGGGCAGAGGGCAAGCTGTAGCAAAAACTTTATTAACAGAGAGTTAAAAATTGGCTCTGCAAGAAAAAGCAAAGCCAATATAGAAAATAGCTCATCAAGGGCTAGAGAGAGCCTGCACGACTGCATAGTCTCTTCGGAGAGCAGCACGATCCTGTGAAGTCACCGGTCCAGACTTAATACCCTGCTCCAACACAGATCTCTGCAAAGCGCCAAACGAGTCATCTCAGCACACAGTCTGGCTGGATTGAGATATCCAGCTCCTTCCAAGCCTACTAAAATGGGGTTGAACACTTCAAAAGTCTTCTCCACATTCAGATCCTCATCTGTGAAAAGGTCAGAAGGTAAGAAGAAACGGTAGAAAGGACCTAGACATTCAGACTGACAGAAATAAACAGCTGGGTCTGTACACGCTTGGGGCTTGGAGGTTTGGTAGAAGGGCATCCCTAACTCCTCAAGCAACACAGCCATAATAAACAGTGGAAGAACCTCAGGAGGTTCTCTGCTGGCATCCATAAGCAAACTTGCAAGTAAAAAAGAGATTTAGCTGTTTCACCAAAGATGATGTGAAGTTCTCAATTCGGACATCTGCCACATTCCACCTTCAGGAAGATGATACTTCCAGCAGTGGAAACTGGCTACGTAAGAGACAAGGGATTGTTACGGCTGAGATTTTTTTTCCCAGGAAACTAAAAGGTATGTCACAACCTGAGATGGCTACAAAAGGTGAACGGAGAAAAGCCAAGTCTAAAGGGAACCACTTAGCAGTGATGAAATCTGTCAGGTAATATCATTGCTGTCCTATACAGTAATAACCAACATGATCTAAATATCCTGAGGAAAGCTACTGATTGCTACCCAGCCAAACCTGAACTTCAGCAAGGACACTGCTAGCAAGGAAATCATGGATATCTCAAGTTGGAAGGGTCCCATAGGATCATCAAGTCCAACTTCCTAATCCTCAGTGACCAAAGGAAAGTGGCATCGGTGGACAGCGGAGTATTGCAGCTGAGCCTGCTTGAAGGTGGTGGGAATAGAGGAAAGCATGCCATAAGCTTTCTGGAGCTTCACCTTCTCTCCTCAGCCCCAGGAAACAGGAGAAACACCAGTATGTTTGTTGGGATTCGGGGACGTTACGTAAGGAAAGCGAGGCCAGCACATTATATTACAGCTCGGTAGAATTGCCTAAACTTGAAAAATATCCTAGGAAAAATGATTATTCTTATTAGAACTGGGATGTACAAGCTACTATTCATCCAACATCCAACAGAATTTAGTAGCCACCATGCTTAAGTAGGGGCGTTGCTCTTCATACTCTTTTCTTCTCCAAAATAATATGAATTTTACAGGACTATACTATAGGGAAAAAAAGCAGTAGGGAAAAGAAACACCCTAGAGATAAGCACCAACAGCTCTCCTAAAAACCTGGACAGCCTTGTGTCTATGGAGTCCCAGAATCCCATACCTACAAATGAATTTTCTATTCCTATGTCTCATGAGGCAGAGGAAGCTATTGCTCCCCTTTTACAGAAGAGAAATGAAGCAGTGACTTATTCCTAGAGGGACTGGTGAGAGCTCATACCTGAAATGCATTTTGCTGCAGGGCATTCTGGCAGCACTATGAAGAGCAGAGAAAAAAAATTAAGCCATCACTTTGAAAAATCCACTGAGCTTACAACAGTAGCATGGAATAACCCAGCACACCTGGGGACAGCAGGCAGAACAAGGCAGACCTGAAAAGAGAACTAGGAGGGGCAGTGGTTGGGACAAGGAGCAGCTAAAACGTACAGATTCAAATTTTGGGACTTTTGCAGAATAATAGCACTAGTTATGCACAGAACTTAAGGGTTGTTCTGCTCTGTCTTCCACAATCTACAAAAAAAAAAAAAAAAAAGAAAGAAAGAAAAAAAAAAGATTGGCCAAATATTCCTAATGCTGTCATTCCTCCCACCACGAGCCGCAGCCCTTGTCTCTTCGGGAATTCAAGCATGAGAAATTAATGCTAAAAGCCCCTCCCCATGCATTTAAGCTCATCTTAAGACAGTAAAAAGGTTCTGGACAATGAAGAAGGCATTCTTTTCACCATCAATAAACCATATACTCTCTATTTGGGCAATACTAACACTACCTCCAGTTATGACAGTCTAAACTACTTTTGTAGCTTATGACCAGACCTTTATCCTTACTGAACATAAAAAAAAAAAAATGTGACATCTATGCAGCTAATATACCCTCTAATAAAGTTATAGCACAATAAACACAAGGGATCTGCTTAATGAATATAGAGTTTGATGAATATAGAGTTTGCAGGTGGTGCTCTGGGCAGCAGGAGTTACGTGGACCAAAGCATCAGGACCTTTAAGGCAATCAAGTGGTCTAAAACTCACTAAAGCCTTGTGGTTGGACAGCTGGGCTGTTACCACAAGTCCAGTTTGCCTCCCCCACGGCTGGGCAAGCTGTCTCATCCATAGCTCTCTCAGCTTCCAGTTACACAGAGGAAAGTGAAGTTACCAAATAAAAAACAGTCCGTCAAATCATGTTGTCTCTCTCTTGGTTTGGTTCTTTTCTCTGCCTTCTCCTCCTTCCCCTGCTTCAGAGAAGGCCAACAAGATTGTGGTTAAATTCTGTGTCTTTCAGACAGAGAGGAAACTTAATTGCGGTCTTCAGGAGACTGAATTTCTATTGAATGAGATAATGAAGCATAACCAATTGCATTTTGGTGCCAGGGCTCAGAAGGCAATTTGCTAAGAAGCAGAGGTGTGGAGCAGTCTCTTCGGTGGAGCGATTCTCTGAAACACAGCAACTGGCAGACAGACGATCAGCCCCAGATTGAGGAGTTTCACGGATGACAGTAACAGTAGCTTGTAAAAGGCTCCAGGCTCAGGTAAACTGGGAAAGACACATCACAACTGACCAACTAATTAATAAAAATTATTACTAGAATTAGCATTATACATGCACAGGACCTTTCCTATGAACACTGAAGCAAAAATATTTACTGTTGACATAAAACCACTGAATTAGTCATGCAGCCTCTAAGCAGCCCCCTGCTGTCAGCAGTGCCTGGATTCAACAAAACAAGATGCTGCTCAGGACAGAAATGTATAACTCTAGCCCTGAATAAACAGATTCTTAAAATGCTTACTAAATCACTACACAATAACTAATGCTTTATCACAGGAAGCCTTGTTTTCTACTGCTAGAAAAGACCAACTGAACAGCTTTATTTTTCAGTGTATTTTTGGAATGTGATTCTATGGGCTTAAATAATGGTGTTGAGTCATAAGCCCTGGGATTCATCTATTCAGCCCATGCTCAGGTGTCTGGAATGCAAAAGGCTGGGAAAGAGAGATATGAGCTTTTGTTTCTTTACCAACTCAGTATGTCCTATATTCCACCAAGTATTTCCCTCCTCAAAAAGCAACTTGCCAAATAACTTGCACAATCTATAGAGTCTTACGTGCTTCTGCACAAATACCTGACATACTGGAAAACCCTAACCGAGCTCTGCAAAGACATGTGATCTCCAATAGGAAACCATTTTTTTTTTACCATTGGTGAAGGAAATACAGTTCTTCATTCAACAAAGCTCCAAGTTGAGAGAATTCAGTGGTTCTGTCACTCAGGATCACATGCCTACTTAAACACCAGATGCACCAGTTTCTTGGGAACAAAACCAAGAACAGGACAAGCACTGATTGACTTCTAGGAGCCTGTAAATAACTACTCAATGTATCACCTAGATGAGAAGGCTGTCACTTCAAGAACACCCACCACACTTGGCTTCATCTGACACAGCACCACCACCACCCAAAATTTCTTGGCTGGAAGTAGAAAGGGCTACAGCAAAAAGAATTCACATTCTTCTGGATAACTTTAGATAATGCTGGGTCACATATCCCTCTCTTGAAGCAGTAGAGTGGGAAGAGGAGCAGAAAAGAAGATGTGACTACATTTTCTGTCCTACTTTATACTGATTTTTTTGTTTGTACAAGACAATTTGACAGAGCAAAGTCTCAGCCAGGAACTCCTCAGACTGAGGTGAACTGGAGAAGATTTAAATTAGGGAAGAAATCGTGCAGCCTTGGTCTCAGGAATGAGACCTCAAACATAACTTCCATCATCTAAAGACACTACTAAAGCGGAACATCAGTAAGCAAGTGTCAGGAGGAAAGGGCCTGGGAACTGTAGCAAAAGCCAATTAAACATCTCGACTGTGAGCATTCAAAACTGCATCTCCCTAAGATAAAAAGCATGAAGCAAAAAGTCCAATTACTCTAACTTCATAGTTCTAACAGGAAAAAGGACTCTAATCAACACTTCTAGATACTGGTAACTCTGGATTAAGATGTTCTAAAGCTCACAGTTCATTCCTAACCAATTAAGCAGCTAAATGAAGACCTTAAACCAAGAACTATGTATCTCAGTGTGGGTTCTTTGGAGCTTCTGTTCCAGATCGTGGCTGGTTTAGCTATACAGATTTACAACAAAGTGGCTACACAGAGCAAAAGACTGATAAAGACCACACTGTTGTCAATAGCAAGTTCTCAAGCAATTCAATTCCTCTGCTTCTTTTAAACAGTGCTGTTTTCATGACAGAACAACAGAGATTCTGGACAGCATTATTTTATGTCCAGAAATCTGTATTTCATTAAATTGTAGGGGGTTTGTAATTAATTAAACAGAACTTACTGTCACTAGTACTTTGCAAACTACAAGGAGCAATTAACATCACAGGCTGTGTAATTCCATGTGCTTGCAGAAACATTTCTGGAGGATAGAAGTGTGCCAAATTCCACTGTCATGGTGAAAAGTGACATTAACAAGGATTAAGGGTTTGTATCTTTGCACCCACGCCTCATCCACAAACAAACAATGCAAATACTTAACGTGCTGCTGCCTTGGCACAAAAGCCTACCTTTGCCCTGCAAGCGGCCACGGGCCAAAGTCAGCTTTCGAAGGCCCTCCAGCACTGGCACAAGTGTGCTTCCACTGAAATCTGTGGGAGTTTCCTCACTGAGCTAATGACAGGAGACCCCGGGCAACACAAGCCCCATCATTCTAACAAAGTAGAAAATTCTTCCATACACAAAACTAATGAATATTCAGCAAGCTATATATGATAGCAAGTCCAGTAGCATTTTCAGCTTTATAACAGTCAAGCAGAGAAATCAGCATTTTGCAGGTCTGTGTGGAATCTGAACAGGCAAATGGAACGTTATTTATTACCAGTCTCTGAGTCATGCAGTTCCTTAATGGATGCTACTTAGTTTTTCACTTATCAAAGACTTCAGCTACTGTTTATCAGTCATCCCCACCTGCTAAATCACTGGTCTGAGAAAGTTGCAACTCCTAATGTCTTGTCTTAAAGCCCATGTTTCTCATTAGATGGCTCACTCCTTAGCATAATCATTTTAGAGGGAAGCAAAGCATGATTTAATCTGTTGGGTTTCTTAAGAATTATTAAGGAATCTCTGTATTCCCAGAGGGTCAAAAATCTTCAGCTGTTGATTGCTGAGAGTATTTGCAGTAAGCAGAATACTGGAGAACGTTTCCTTTTTTACGTGTGTTCTTTCTCTAGGCATCCTCTTTCAGCTGCAGTCTGAGACAGACTGCTACGCTAAATGGAAAATAAGACCCGGGTGGAAGCATTTATTTTCTGCAATGGATCTGAAATGCATGTTCACTTCTATTACTCCACTCCTGCAATGATCAGGTGCACCCTCTATTTTATCCATCCAATCTGTTCATAGCTGCTATATTTACAATAGGACAAATTAATCAAAACTGAATTTTCACACATTAATATAAACCTAAATTATATTTCAAGATTACACAAAGCAAGCATCAGAAAATAGCTTCAAAGCTGTAAATGTGCCCAAACCAATTATTTGTTTCTCCTTCTGTTGAAAGGAATATAGCAGTTCATCAACAGTATTCAGGAAAAATGATAAATATTCTATCACCATTTTTATTCTTTACCTAAATATGTAGTGAAAAGCAGTCAAATCTGTCCAAAGATCTCTAGGAAATCTCCTCCATAAGAGATGCCATGCAGTACTTGTCTACTCTCACCGTTTCGCAGCCAATAACGACTTCAGCAAGAAATTCTCAGTCATGCAACATCATCATTTCATCCTGGCTGAGTTTCCTTCACTGTCCTTATCTCCAACTGCTGAACTTGCCTCACCTTTTCAGAATCTATTCGTATGAAATGTCAGCGAGGTAGCAGGGACTGGCAGGTCCCACTAGAGTGGGACACAGCTCTGCAGAGACACGGAGGAGGTGATTTCAGCAACATGAAAAGGAAAAAAAAAGAATAAAGCCTACTAATGGGTGAACCAAAGCAAGGAATAGCTGTTTATGCAAGGGGATGGTACACCAGGGAATACTTTTGCTAACAGCACTGCAAGGAAGCTTTAAGACTGTGAGTGTGCTGCAGCAACACTGCATATACACACCACAGGCCAGGCCACACCAAGCATTTTTGTACCGCTCATCAGTGAAAATTATTGGAACAATAAGCACAGACAAATGAGTTAGTTAAGGAAGGAGGGGACGGAGGGGTGGAAATCAGCTAAGGGGATTGTTTCTCTCCAACAAGCTAAAAGGGAAGCTACGTTAATCCTTCCAAAAACCTGAGGACACAGGAGACAGCAGTACCCACACGATATCTCTCCCCCACCCCAGGCTAAAAGTTTTCCCTCAGAAAGCATCTCGGTTCGGTTTCCCTTCTGACACTGCCTATTCGAGGAAAACCAGGAAAGTGTCCGAAATGGAGCGGCTGTAGCCTGCCCTATGCTCTGAACAGCACGATTCCCACCAGAGCCTCTCCCCACATTGCAGCTTTGGCAGACTGTTGCCCTCCCATCCCAGTGTTCCCATTGCTTCCCACCCTCAGGCTCCAGACAAAGAAGTGAGCCTTAATCCAGTTTGGTTTTACCCAAATGATAGTCCTACCCTTTCCTAGGTCCCCTACTTGAGCTACACCCCCTTGCCAAAGTACTCCAGAATGTCATAGCAGAGCCCCTTGTTACCTCTTTGCCTACTTGATAGTGCTTGGCTGCTCCAGCCAGGAGCCAGGGCAAGGACTGCACTGCAGATGGGCACACACTGATGTCCCCACGTGCAGACTGACCCTAACACACACAACGAGCCTCTCTCTTCTCCCTTTCACACATAAAACTTGCCAGCACTTACAGATGAAGCATGTCCCTGCCAGTTCTGGACACCATCCCAGGCACCATGCAAACCAAACAGCATTTACAAAAAGCACACACCTTAAGTATAAATATAAAACCAGCAGATATCAACTGTTGCTCCTGTCAGCAGCTATTCCAGCTTTCGCTGGGAACATCCTGATGCCAGTCTAGTTGCATTATCTGCATCCCAGCCAGCAATCAGTTAAACCTGTGCATCACTACCAGAATGACACAAGCATATGGACAGGTTACAGCAGCAACCCATGAACAAGTGTGGCCACAAGATCCTCTTAAGATGATCTTGCCCTCTTTAGTACATTTCCTTCTTGAGAAAGGATATTTTATCCCTTTCTGTATACCCCAAATCCATTAGATACTTGTTCCTCTTTCACAGAGCTATGTAACCTAAGGAATTTGCTATTCCTATCCCTGGTAACACAAAAAATGAGGCTCTTTTGTTATATATGTGCTTTAAATACAGTTGGAAACATGCTAAATAGATGGTTAAACACAATAAAAAAAAAAAATACATCTGATCAAAGTCTCAGTATCAATAATCAGAAAGTAGGAGTGAAAATTAACTGCCATAAAGTATCAAGCAGATTACAGCTTCACTGCTTCAACATGACATATATCCACACACACCCCATTTGACCTCACTCACCTCTCCTATAGGCACGAAACACTTGCCTCAGCAGCCAGTATGATGGCAACATTTTGTTCTCAGCTGTATTATCCATTTACAAAGCTGTTGCTTGGTACACATGTTTAAATAAGAAGAGCTTAACAGAAGTACATATTCTGGTTTGTGGTGTACAGTGAATTAAGAAGATAAGTCATCAGTTGTTCTTATTGATAAGATTTAGTGATGTCCTTATCTTAGTGATGACATTCAAAAAAATTTTACAAAACAGTTCAACGTAAGAAAGTAAATATCAAAAATCTAATTCTACTCTACAACAGCCTGGATAAAACCAAATCTCACAGTTAAGAAACTGACCCTGAGGCAGCAGAGAACGTACGTGCTTCTGTTAGGTTAGGAGCATCCTTAATGGACACTCCTGTCTAATGATTTATAGATGGCTTATTCCCATAGCAGGACCGCTCCTATGGGAAGGACACCAAGCCAAATCCTCTCACAGGATGAGATCCCCACATGGGACTTCTCAAAATCAGAGCAGAGTACAAATACCTAATGGACACTGTGTTAGCAAGTGAAACACCCTGTTCTAGCCAGCAATATTTTCCTCTCAAAAATCACTTAGGTGCAAAACATGCTTTGTCCTACTTGAGCCACACAGTGAAATTTTGAAGTGGCTGGTGGAGGATCAACCTTTGGCCAAGAAAGGTCTTGGTGAAAACCCATGGAGGGGACAGATCCACATCCTAATCAGCAATAAGCAACAGGCAGGTGTGTTGTGGACAAAACAGTGTTTTGCTAGTGCAAAAGTTACTGATGAACTCTAAATCAGCAGAAGAAACTGCTTCTAACAGCTTTACTATATGGTATGGACCAGGAAAACTATTCTGCATTTGTGCACACCACCCGTCACCTTGTAATTCTGGCATTACCAGCAGCAGGAGTTCAGCTCTTCCAGCACATCACAGCTCAATCACTCTATGTGACCTAGGTAGTTAAGAATATTTAAGCTGCTTTTGGATCCACCACAAACATGATTACAGCAAGCTCTACGAGAAAACAGTTTGGAAGTCTGTTCTGCTCAGTCCTTAAGAGATTTCAATATTATAGGTTTTTTGCTATTTAAACCAAACAGTAGCAGTTTAACCTTGAAATTCAAAACCAGACAGCTTTACCTCCCAAGGAGAAAGGTAGGCAAGACCTCACTGAGGATGCCGTTCCTTAGGGAATCATTCAGTATATGTACTGATATTTTTCCCTCTCCTTCCCTACTGTCCAACAATTTTGCTGCCCAATTTAAGTAGGACTTATTGTTACATTGATTTCTCTATTCCTTTGTGTTTGTCTTCATGGGCTACAGTGTTAATAACAGTAACAAAAATAAGGATATTATCTGCCTATTCCACTTGTATTCTACTAAAATCCATCAGAATTTATGAATTTGTAAGCGGCAATTGGCTACAAAAACACAGGGAGGAAACAATGATGTGCGATGTTAATTCTTCTTGTCCTAGAATGCAGCAACTGCACCACAAGTAAGCAAACAATTCTAGGGAAATCTCCTGCACTAACAAGAAAGATTTGCTGTCTTATTATAACAATCCCAAAGCATAACGTGTGTTCATACTCACACATCTACCAGAAATATTCAGTTATTCTTTAATAACAAGAAGTCAGTCAGCCACTCCTGCTTTTCTCCCTAATCATGAAAAATGTGGTCCTTCTAATTTTGAATTATAATAAAAGCACTGCCTGGGGCTGTTCAGACTTCTCTCTTCCAACACATGAATTGTCCTTGAACAAGTGCAAGGTAGCTAATGCATCAAACTGAAAAAAACCATCACAGGTAAGTACTTAGGGAACACATCTGCATGTGTCCTTGAGGCATGCCATGATATCGTATTTCAATGAGAAATCTGTGTTTGCAGCCTTCACTGATGAGGTAGTACAAGGCATTTCAGTACATTTTCTGCCCTAGTCACTCGTCCTCAATATCAACAGGAAACACTCGCTACAGATATTCTACTAACATTTCATATTCTTCTAAAATTTCACACATCTAAAGCATTTAAGTTTTCCATGCATGCTGCAGCACATGAGAGAAACATCCAAAGACTGCAGTTAGCCTTATCTTAGCCTGCTGCTGGAAAAGCTCTCATTATACTAAGTGACTTATAAAGTACAGACAGCTTCACATTGCTGCCGCTTTGCACTGGGCACAGCTTCACATTTGACATTTATCTGTACCACCACAAACCACAGCACTAGCCTGAAACATTGATGAGTTTTACTTCCATGACTGAATGTCATGGTCTTTTCTCTATCAAAAGCTAAAAATAAATCTTGTATGTTGGTTACTTCAAGGGGACTGAAGTTCACTGTAAATTCAAGCTAATTACACTTCACAGCACTTCCATTCAGAGAATCTAAAGGCTTCTTAAAAATCTTGGGCCTGATACTGAAGTCATCCTTATAAAGAACAAATACTGCCACGAAGGGCAGTTCAAAGGATGGAACACACCCTTGAAGCGATCACCCAGCAGGTCACCGCAGCCACCAGTCAAACACAGCTGTATTGGTAATAGAGGGGATGAAAAAGGCACAGCGACACACATGGCCTGCAACTGCCAATGTAAAGAACAACAGAAAAAATAAAGAATATCGTATTTAATTGCACAGAGAAGTAATTTCATTATACACAAAGGATAAATTATGTGTTCCTGTAAGACCTACTTTGCCAGTTTAATAAGCCAAAAGTGGGCAAAACCTCTTGCCACATAGCTGTTCCGTCACCCTGTGCTGCCTTGCAGTGTGAGGAAAGCTATTCCAGAGAAAAGCCCAACCCAAGCTGATACAAAGTCTAGGAAAATATCCAGAGGACATTCATTTCATACAGCATTTAGTCCAAGAGGGCCAAAACATACACAATCGCATTCATGCATTGCTGAATCCAGGTTCTCTAGATTCGTGCCAAAAAACCATTTGTTCAGCCCTTGCCAGAGTTAGTTAATACAGCGTCAGCATGGTACCTGCCACAGCCATATGACTTTTGGTTGGCACAAAGCCCAGAGGAGCTCCCATCCACCACAGGTTTCTCCCTCACAGTACATTTATCATCACAGTTTGCACATCATAAAAACAATTTCTAAGTTTGTGTTGCTTTTACTTCACCTCATATTTCAGTGACCCAGCAGATACACTCTGCTAACTTGGAAAGATGAGTTTGATCTTCCTCTGCCCCATTTCTTCCACAAGGATTTTTCTCTCTGCAGCATGGTTGTGATATTCACCCTGGCGGTTGCTCACCTCAACTACAGAAAAATCTTCAGGCAGAGTGACAGAAAGAAAGCTTCATTTAGTCTCAATGCTATCACCTAAGGAAAAAGGGGCACCTGAAGAAACACCTCCTTCTGCAGCCAGGGACATGTTTGAGCTCCTGTAGAAATTAAAGTGCTCAGCTGGGATGACTCTGCTTCTTTTGCCAAATCACAGCCTAGGACAGTACAGCTTCAGGCACTTGGAGACCTGGATTTTTGCTTGTTTGATTTTGGCTCATTTCTGACATGGATTCATGTTCCCAGAAGCAGGTAATTTCACAAGCCCTTCTATCAGATAGTAAGTAAACAGATTATAGTTCTGCATGAAGGAACTGCAATATATACTGAAAATCAATGCTTGCATAATTCCAAGGACAAGAACTGCAGGATGTAATTTTACTTCAATGTCTTATGTATTTACATGCTCTCACTGAGTACCAATAAAAGCTTAACAGCTTTCAGTTTGAATACGGGTCTGCTATGGGTACACACATTTGATGAAAAGTGTACTACTAAAGCAGCTTTGATCTATTCACTGCATGGCCTATCTCTATTTTCTATTTAGAGAACAAAGACTGGAATCATAATCATAGAGAAATTACAGTCGAGAGATTTGAAAATACAACCAGTTGTGGGACGTCAGGCAAGAAGTCTGTGGCTGGCACAGGAAAACAGTCCTCTGAAAGCCCCTGGATTCTCCCCTTTCTGTTCTGTCTTGCAAGGGTAATCAGTTCCCATGATGGTGTTGGCCCGTTGGACGACAGCAAGGACCCCACAGATAAACAGCAATAGCATTGCCATGCAGTAGAGAAGAAAAAGATTATGTCAAACAAGCGCAGAAGGACAAAGAGCAGCAGGGTCTCGAGCAACACTCAGAGGGCAACACAGGAGCACATCGGCTTTGCTGTCCACCAGCTCTGTGAGATCAAAACCCGGGGAGACCACTACAGTCAAGCAGCAACCAGCCTGAACAGCTCCTCATGCCCCTGTCAACACCCCTCTGGGTACGAGCTACGTTACAACCACTTTGCTATTATACAGTTTTACTGCGTATGCTTCAAAACAGCAAACGCAAAGCTCAGTTTCCCTGTGTAGGGTTTTGTGTGAGCGGCCGAGGTCAGTCATTTCTCCCAGGAAGCATTTGCTCAATATATCTCAATATATCAATATATCTTTTATTTCACATCAGATTCAAAAGCTTTGTCTTCAACTAAACAAGCAGCGTAAGACTATGACCGCAGCTTACAACAGGCTGTGGACCCACCGGCCGCCGTGCACAGTGGCTGTTAGCTTAGATGCAGTAGTGAAACACCTCAGTGAAGGCTGGAAGAATGAAATGCAATGTCTTCAGTCACACACTGCCCACAAATCAATGCATCAGTCAGACTTGGAGAGACTTATATTTGCGTAATAAAGGCAGTCCAATTTCGGTATTCACAAACTTCAAAATGAAGCCCACATGATGAAATATCACCAGCAATGCTATTAATTAGGAAATCTGAGGTTTGTTTTGATTCCTTTGGGTTTGGGGGGCTTTGGGTTTTTTTGTTTTGCTTTTAAGTCTGACTTTAAGTAAGGCCTGGAAGTTTCTGGTGAGTTCTACTGTGAACTGAAGACCGATGCAAAATCTTTTATGTTTTCACTGCAACAGATGCAAGAACGATACCACAAATACTGGGTTATAGCCTATTTTTACACAGTAACCTGTAATACCTAGAAATATGTCATGACTTATCCCACATGATATTGCAGAGGTTTTATCTTTAAATCCTGGAATAATAGAATATTTGTAAAAACAAAACAAAAAAACCCACGACCACCCCCCCCCAAACCAAACAGCAAGTTAGTATTTTTTAGAAGTTTATTAAACATAATTTTCTTTAAAATGACAAAATTGGCACCATCTCTCACACTCTAACAGAAAACAACTGCTTCCACTTGAAGTTTTACACATAAGCTTTTGAAGTCTCCTTGTTTGGCACCTCTGAATACCAGGCAATTTTAAGTATCTCATCAACTAGGAAATACAGGTGGCAAAAGAGGATTGATTGAGAACAGAGACTGAACTGTAACTCTGAATAGTTTCTTCTGTGAAGGAGATAGAAGAACAAATTGCAATACAGCTCACATGAGTGAAGCTGTATAATTGCAAGACACAGTCTCTCTCTCCATGGATGAGAATGAACTTTCCCTATCAATATTTATAAGCCTGATATTTCAGAATCTCATTAGAACATGTCTGATATCTCACAGGTTGTGTAGAAAATAAAAAATAATGGCATATTTGCTACAGCTTCTGACAAATGCCAGCTTCTTTTTAAACAAACACCATCCCGCATCCGCTACCCTATGCTCACCGAATGTTCCATCTGATGTTCTGCTTTAGGGAGTGTTTGTTGCTGTGTGTAGCAGAGCATGTCACAGTAAAATTTATGCTTGGAAAAAGTCAAGCCTGCCTAACATATGTTGTTCTCCAGCCTAGTAGAAATAAATATTTTAGTTACTTCCTCTCTTCTACAGTCAGGCTGATGTTTTCCTTCTGTTTCCAGCCACAGTGTTTTCCTCTGGGCCTCTTTCTCATTTACACAATTTGATGAAAGAAAGTCTCTTCTCAGTGACTTTGCTTTGGATGAAGACCTCAGTTAGCATTTCGTCCCTTTTAGTGCAAGATCTCCAAAGCCACCAAGGAGACCTTAAAGCAGTGGAAACAAGCATCCAAATGTTTGTGCAACTAGGAAAAAAAATATTCTTCAAATCTGTAGTATCTTCAGAGGCAGATTAGATTCATGCATGGGAAACGTATGAATTTGCACATACAAATCAGTGTGGGATCAAAACACCCTGCCTTTCATCGTGGCATTAATTGAGGTACAAATATAATGATCCAATAAGATGAACAAGCAATTGGTCTTTAACCTTTATTTTTCCTCTTTATAAAACCATGTTTAAAGCTCATTTTGAGCCAAAAGAGTGGCATCAACAGAGACTAGATTAAAGCCACTAGAATTCTGAAAATCTTACATTAAGGTGGCTATATGATTCGGTACTGTTTCTGTCAATACGTATCTGTATGTTGTCACTCTTCCTTGAGCAGATCAGAATAAAAATAAGCAGATCAGAATAAAAATAAAAGTGTTACACATCATTGAACATAAGGATAGGGCCCAGCATGTTAAAACCTGGGCAGGAACCATAAGGACAATAAGGGAGACCTCGTAATTTTAGAAGTCTTAATAACAAGATCTTCCTCATTGGACGACTCCACTGTTAAAAAAAAAAATCTTGACACAGCTTTACCTTTCCAAGTTCATTCTAAAACTTGATCCTGGCTCTGCTAAACACCAGGAACTCCCACTTGGAATAAAAAATACTCCTCTCCCAACTTTAAATAAGTGTATTATTTTGACCACTATATTATACATGTTAATATTCCCCTGGTACCTCAGTGACCTGAGCAAATGTGAATAAAAGCAGCAACAGCCTACGTAAAGGCTGATAATTATGTATCTCCACCTCTTTGCAGCAGAAAGCAGGCACATTCCCAAGCTAGGAACAGGCAGAATATACTGAGCTTCCCGATGCCAAGAGCTCTGTTCTCATTCAGTGCCATCAAAATGAAAATCTCTAAGGCAACAGTATCTCTCCTCCAAAGAAAAAAAATAAGAGCTCCTAAAAACATAATTTTAATTTCATTCTTTATAGAGGCATCTTTTTTAACCTCTTGAGAATTTCCAACTTTTTTCAAATCAGTTTTAAATATTTTCTGCACTAAGTCAAAAAAACATCTTTTTTTCTTACCCATATGCAGCAAGACGAACGCTTAAACAGCTTCACACTTAAACTACAGAAGCTGGCAACAATTTAAAATAACTTGCCCCACAACAACAAGACACTTTTGTGAAGCACACCACATAGGTACCCCAAATGAACAGAATAGAAATGCTGCAAAGCACAACTGGCTACTTGCAGCAAGAGTTCCCATGAATGTAGAGGCGCAAAAGTCTGATGAGCCACTGGGTGAATGAAGATTGTTTCTCTCTGTTGCTTAAAAACTTAAGTACCCTAGTGTGAAGTTACATCAGCATTGGTATTCAGTAATCAAAGTAAATCTTGAAACTTCTATGGCATATAGCAATAATGTTAAATTCATACAGAAACTACAAAAATCACCCCCAGAACACACGTCAACCTGGACATCACTGTTCTTCACAGCTCTATACTACAGAGGTATTTTCATCTTCTATTTAATGCACTTTTGGGAGTGCAAGAGCACGTGGGTTGCAAGGGGGTAACACAAGGGGCAGACGGTATCAGCCCAGAAACTATCAGCAGGTAAGGGACATTGCCTAATTTGTAGTCCTAAGGCCACTCATGTTCAAGATGCTGTACGATTAAAAAGGCACACAAAAACATGGAGTAGATGGAGATTCTCAGTACATTTCTGATGACATTCTGGTAAAAATTAAAGTGCTGAGGATCTCCGCATAAGAACACAACAATAGCCAGTCAGAGGTAGCCCACCTCTGATCGTTGCCAGTGTTGTCACAGGAATAAGTAATAACACTTATCTTCCCCCAGGGGTGTCACCAGGATTCATTACAGCTAGCATTTGTATAGCACTGTGAACATGTAGAGTGCAATTTATTATCATCTCTGCCCTATTGAGGGTGTCGGAGTCTCCACAGAGGGCCTTGTTTTGAGAGCACAGTCATTGTCACGCTAGCGTTGCTCATCCTGTACTTTCTGCCTTAATGGCTGCTGCTTTATGCCTGTTGTCATTTCAATTGCAGATTAAATTGTTTGTGGTTAACGAGAGTTATGTACATATTTAATGCTTCACATATTGCCAGTTTTATGAGAGAATTCATCTCCTTGGACTCGTTACCATGAAAACATACTGGGATTCAAACTACTCCTTCACTGCCAGGCCTGAAAACACAGACAGGGATCTCCAGTCCATGGTAGGAGTTACAACTAGGACCTTTCCTAAACCACATTAAACATCTGCAAGCTTTGAAGTCCTAGTTTGCATTTCATCAAAAATGCCTCCATCAGGACTTCTAAATTTTATGCTGTATATATGACAATTTGGCAAAAGCAAGTCCATAACCTGTATCTGGAAATAACTGTTTTGATTATGGACGCAAAACAAAGGTTATCAATACCTGTGCATTTGCATTTAAAAATAAATAAATAAATAAAATCAATAACTTCGGGAAGGACTGAGACCTTCCTATTGCTGCCCAGCACATTGACTGAAGAAATGTGAGAATATCTTGCGTCATCGGGCAAAGAGAAATGTTTGAGGCAGGACAGAGCACTGCCAAAGGAAATTGTCTCTGCTCTTGGCGAAGAGGGAAGTACAGGAGCTCCAGACTGGTGTGTGGCCACAAAGAACAGCACAGAGAGGTGCTACGGGCTCCACATAGAGCAACCACCAGGCAAACCAGCTCCGCTGACACAGGTGGGTGAGCAGACCCAGTGACAACCAACCCATGCCAGGGCATGAGTTTTCAAAATTAAAAACTACCTACAGCAAAGACGCAGGTGCAAAGAACATTGTTGCACCCTTTGTAGACTGCCAGAAGTACCAAGGGACCTGGGAGCAGGTCACAGGTTCTCTCTAGGGTGTGACCAGGAGAGAGACCTGAACAGTCTAAGAGCAGCACAAACACAGCCTTTGATTAGCCTGGAATATGCCACATGTCAAATTGATTAGCCCCAAAATACTGAAATACATGGCTTCCATTTTATGACAAATAGTTCTTCCAAAATAAAAATTGAGCTCTCATCCTGTCAACACCTCAGTGAATATGATGACTTCTCGTGATTTGGTACAGCTAGTGGACACTGAGCAAGGACTCTGCTATTTTTAACAGCATAAAAAAAAATAGCATAGCTATTTAGGGATCTCTGTTTCATTGTATATTCAGGATATTTAAGTACAGTTGATATTTAACTACTAAAGAAGAGAGAAATTAAGGATGAAATACCTCTAAGACCAAACAGCACAATTACCACTATGGAGTGCAGAGGACCACTCCAGGGTATTTATAATGTGTTGCCAGAAATGTTTCACACCTCCCTGATATGAAAACAGCCTGCAACAATAACACATTGTTTTCCTTTGACAGGAGTCCTTACATTTAGAAGATACCTAAAAGACACAACAAATCTAAAGCAATTCAAGAACAGGAAAATGAAAAGTGAATATGAAAATAAATTGTCATTCTGGCATGAGCCTTCCTAATTAGGACTAAACAATGAAATATTATGTAAAAGAGGACTGTAGTCTCCTTCTGTTAGTTCCAAAGAAATCAAGCTTCAACAAGAACATTTCAGTAACATGCCAGCCCCTCTCTGTCCTCTCCTGAGTTGCTCCAGGCAGCAATTAATGCTGCTGTAGGTATTGAGTCTCAGCCACCCTCATTTGGAGCCTCTGGAGGAATCTCAACACAACAGATCAGTGATCCACAGGAATTAGAGGCCAAAATCCCACCACATTAAGTGAAACCTGGCTGTATTTCAAGAAATAGCTTGCTTTTCTACATCACCTCCATAAAAAGATTAAAGCAACACTGTAATTGCAATCAAAAGCTTCCTACCACAACTATCTCACAACAATCCCTTTCAGAAACAAAACCAATTTATATTCTTCTATTATATAAAAAAAATAAAAAAGTTTGCCCACTATTACAGTTAGGAAATATAAAAGAATTTCTTATCCAATCAGGAAAACAGCATATTAAGACATTCTTAAGTCAGTACACTATTTAGTACTTTTTATAGATGAAAAACCTCTCTCAAGAGGCACGTGTGTTTTAGGAACATGTCTACATTAAGAGATATTTATCTGTTTTACTACTCCAAGTCCCTGAATCTAGACCAAACGAGTCTCCACTGTCACCAAGTTGAGTTCAGAAGCATACTTAAAATACCAAGTTTCATTCATAGAACTGTAGTGTAACACGTTAAAAAAATTATGTATTTTCAACATCACCCATCCCAACACCCAACGGCAGGATGTTTGCACCCTCCTGTACGTCAAGATGGCCTGAGGGACAATACAAGCTAAAAGAGCCACAAAAACGCACTTGTTATCTCACCAAATATGCTGTTAAGGAAGTCCCTTGGAGAAGTGACTAATCAAAGAAAGGGCTTACAAATGCTTTTTGGTTTTTTTTCAGAAGTTTTGCAGACAATTACTCAGTTCAGCAATGACCAAGGAATAATTAAACACCTGTAGTGCTGTGAAAGCTGGATTCAGAAGCCCAGCAAAGGAGATTACGCGCAGTTCGGGCCCTAACCTACTGGGAGTCCTAGGTTTTACTAAGGACTGCTGGGTGTCAGCCAGAGCAGACAGAGTTTCTCTGAGTAGCAGTGGCCCAATGCTGGGGCCCCAGCAGCACCATCCCTCACAGAGCACTAAGCTGATAAACACATTGGACACCTTGAAGAAATTCAATACTGAATCAACGGGGCAATGATGTGCAAGGATGGATGCTGGAACAAGTCAGGAGGTGGCATTTCATGAGGCAGTCTTTCATCCTGAAGGCCAGAACTCAAAAGAGGACTGAAGTCAGAGTTCACAGCATTTACCCCTTTTAGCCTTTGTATTATGCACACTCTGAGTCATCCCCAGACAGGTTTCTCAGCATGTAAGGTTTGCAGCAGAGAGGAGTTCATCCCAAAGGTTTAGGGAGGTACAGAACAAGAAAAATCTAGTTCATTGCAAGATGTATTTCTGCTCTAAAATAAGTATGCATGGTCCTTAGGTGCTGGAAAGGGAAGTTAGCGCTGGACTCGCAGGAGGTTAACAAGGGGCACAGAGCGCAGCCCTTACAGCGTAGCTCATGGACACCAGGCTAACCCACGGCTTCTGGGTTCCCACGTTTCTCAAAGCCCAATAACAGCTGTTATTTCCAACCCAAAGATTGCTAAGGCACTGTCCACCTCTGCATTGAACAGTGTCTGTGAAAAGAAACCATTGATGCAGTCTTATTTGAAGAACTGACAATATTTTGTCTCTGCTCTTGCTTCCCAAAATTCAGGTAGCAAATCCAGGGCAACAGATACAAAAAACCCTGCTTTTACCATTTCAAAACATAACAACTTTGTTCTTCAAAAGGTGACTTTGGGCAAACTGGAAGTCCAGTAAATAACATCTTTATTTTCCCCTCAGTGCCAAAAGAACTGCCTTTGAGAAAGTTCTGAAAGCAAATTAAGCCGAGGGAGTTGCGCGCAGGTCTCACAGCAGTGTAGCCATTGCAACATATGAACGGTAGCAGGGAGGGAAGGACCGGCTGACCTGTCTGCTGCAGCCAGACACACAGAGGAAGCAACGCACGCAAGCCCCCTTCCACCTCCACAACACAGCCATGGTCAGAGAAAGAGAGCTCGCCATCAAATACAAGCAGCTGAGACCAGAAACTTCCTTTGATGTTTAAGTGCACGATTTGTACAAATTTGGCCTTTTTTTCTTTCCAGCACCCCCAAAGGACAGGGGTACGTTAAATACTAACAAGGCTGCCCTCACTCCGCAGTGTCAAGGCAAAACCTTGGAGGCAATTGCCATGTGGTAACTGTACAAATTGACAGCCTTTCTGAGAAGAAACTACCTTTTATCTCTTTCTGGGCTGGGAAATCTGTTATTTATCCCAATTCAAGGGGCTGCCCCATGCAGCCATGCATCCTGCTCATCGGTCCATCAGACACTTAAGAGGTATCATGTAGTTACAAGGATGTATCTCCCCTCTCTGGGTGGTCACCAGGAGCAAGATAAAACATTACTGAGAGCAAGGCAGGTTTAAGTAGGTCCTCTGCAACTTGTTTCCTATATTGGGGTGATTTCTAATACAAAAGGAAGACCAAGAGGGCAAGCAGAGGTTCTCTTTCCTCACAGACTACACCTCTGAGCTGAACATCATGGTAGTTCTTTACGGTGCACAGGCCTCAGACCCCCAATGGTACTTCACCCACTGAGTGAAAAAAATACCACAGGCACTATGGCAGGAGTCTCTTCACCAAGTTATTGGATCCCACCACAGCAGGCAACCATCTCCATGCTCAAGAAAATATGTACAAAACAATTTCTCAGATTAAAAAGAACAGAACAGCAGCTCTGTTCAGCTTTAGCAAACAAAAATTGCATCAGGCAAAAATCCTAATAGCCTGAAAGATTTACCATCTGACTAGGTTGCTTCAGCTGCACAGGTCTTCAAGGGGCTGTTCCAATAGCCTAGACCCGGCTCAACAGCCTTACAGTCACACTCATCTCTCCCCTGTGCGCCCAGGGGCAGCAAGCAGGACAGCTCCCAGCAGAGCCTGTGTGCACTCAGCTACACTGCCTTTACGTCACCCAGGAATATTCTTATGCTGGAGGAGTCTCCAAATAGGAAACAAAAATCAAATTTCCAGCTGCTTTTGCTTCCATAAGCAAGTAGAACGCACCTGCTGGGAGTGTCCAGCTGCGGGCTGACAACAGCAGGGTGCAGCCCAGCTTCGCATCCTGCTCCTCTGTGTATAAGCCATGGTTCATAGGGTGCAGTCCCAAAATCCATTCACCCACAAGACCAGCAATACCAAAGAGAGGATATTGCCAAAACAAAAGCTTTGCCTTCTTTGTATCATATGCTACAGCAAACAACACAAGGAAAACAAGCAAGCAAGTCAGCATGAGCTCTTCCTCTGTGCATAGGCAGGAGAGGTCTGCTGTGCAGTTTTTCCTTGCACTTTATCAAGGGGCACTATATACAAGTCTGACAAAACCTTTTTGCTTGCTTTTTTTTTTTAAATCCCTGCAGTAGGTAGAAGCTGAACTCTGGTTGGAAGAGTACCAACATGAGCAGTACATAGAAATCAAGGTACTGCAAGCTTTTGTCTCTAAAATATATTTGATGAGTGCATGCATGGAAAGCAGATCTAGCATTTACTGAACCCTCTGAAGACTTGAAGTTGCTTTTCACGAAACCAGTTAGCCCATTATGAATTCAAATGGATGGGAGAAAAAAGAAAGATGCAATCTTGCAAGTTTTCTGATTATTTGTTTCATTTAAAGAACTAATTTTTGACAGTCAGGGCTCAGTCCTCACCTATGGTGAACACTCCCGTTTTCCATTTAATATTACTAAGAAAAACCTGTAATTCAGAGTTAAACCCTACATAACCTATTTCCCGCAGACCATTCTACTTGTCAAGCAGTGCTTGCACTGTTAGGCACTCCACAGTATTTACCTCAACCCTTGCAGTGCCTTTTGATAAGGTGCTTCCTTTTCCACCATGCAAAATCTCATTTCACCAACGGGTTTTGCAGTTAACCTTAAAAGTGACTTCCTTGCAGTGTTGAAGCAACACACAAACTGAGCACAGGAGATGACACCACAGGTCCCTTAAATGTGTAAAGTTATAAGAGTATGATCCATCCGGCGACCTGCTTTTAAAATGACGGTAGAGCAAGGCTGAGGTTAAGAGCAGAGTACTGTTGAAAGGAAGAGATTTTACAGTAAGAGCTTGTACCAAAAAAATACAACCAGTGAAATGGTAAGAGTAACAAGATATTCTTTCTCGGTGTTTAACAGACTTCAAAACCCTCTTTCAAAGGGAAAGTGAAATAAAAATTACTCAGTCTAAGTTTCTAACTCTTAGTATTAGACTGATCGAAAGCAAAGCTGAGCAGGCTGTCTACACTACTTGTGACCTTCTGAGGTCTGGGGATTTTTTCCAAGGTCAAGGGATAATTCAGAAAGTCATGTGAATTGATGATTTCTTTCTTGTAGCTTTACATTAAACTCCTAGACTCAAACCCCAAATTTTCCCTTTAACACGGAACAAAGCTTTCTCAACTCAGGACAATATGTAACAATTCTATGCTTCTGTCCAGCCTCCAGAATGCCAAGTATTCACAGTGCTCTGGCTAAAGACTGTGCCCCCGCAGGCTGCCTCTCCTGTGACCAAGCCTCCAAGAAACCATATTCCTCATGCTCTTCTGCCAGCCTCTGCACTTCATTAGAGCCCCACTACTGAAACAGCCACTTGAAGTTAAGTGACCTTAAGTACCCTAAATTCTGGAGAATGTGTATATTGGTCAGGAACCAGATACCTCCATTTAGTTCAATACTAAAAATGCAGGAATTTTGGAATTTTCTTTGAAGTACTGCTCATGAAGTTAACACTTCAAACCTGGTTTTCAAGTTAGATTAATAGAAAGTTTTCCAAACAAGTGTCTTCAGGAAAAGATCTTTTGCAGCAATTTTCTAACATCTTTTTCATGCACAAACATTACCAGCTTACATGATCAGAACAAAAAAAAAAATAAAGTAGGGAACTTCTAGAGAGAAACTATAATAGTAACCTGGTGAGCTGACTCCTGCCCCTGCATACCATATACTTCCAGAATAATCGTTACTGCTAGAGTATTACTGGCCAATGACCAGCAGCAAACACAGAAGCACTTGAATGTGTTCAAATGATTAACAGTTAACAATTGCCTATACTGGACTTTTCTGTATGAACATCCTGTGCTCTGATTACATCAGCATTTGTTCTCAATCAACAGAGCAGTCATGAGAATATTAGGAATTTCTGACACATACCACATCTATTGCTAGTTACAAACAGAGGAAAACAACTATCTTATATCACTCTTTGGAAATCAGTGCCTGGTGAGATGACATTTGCGATAGTTGAGTAAAAAAGCTTTCCTATACAGAGTAGCTCAGTTTCTATCTTTCCAAATATGACTACAGAACAGAAGGTGCAAATCTCAGTCTGTTTTAATTAACAGTTACAAGGGTTTATACTGAGTGTAGCATATTCAGAATGGCTACCCTTCAAAGAAAGCAGTTTACTAGGAAAGTGTTATTATCACATGGAAAGAAAGCCTTAAGGATTACTGCAAACAAGTCTAATGATATTATACTAAATGCATGTCCAAAGTAGAAAAAAAAAAAAAAAAATCTAAGGTAGCTAGGAGCAAGCCACATTAAATTATCATTTGTCTACAGGGTCAAATCAGATTTTTTTCTGTAACTAGCAGTTCTTTTTATGGAAGTCAGCATCATATCTAAAGTTTCAATATCTCCACTAGTTTAACTTTTAATGTTATTGTTCCATTTCTTTAGAAAGCTGGGGAGCCTGTATGTGAATATTTCACGAGTACTGTTGTCCAGGCTTAGCAGAGACAAATGTTATGTGAAGACAAGTCAACACTGCTTTGCATCATACTGGCCTGCTTACCAGACAGTTGAGCCAGCAACATAAGCCAGGTTCAGGCTGTATTTCAGGGCTATCCCTATCATTTGGAAAGGACAAGTTGTCCTTGGGATTCGGAGAGTATAATTCTAGAAGATGATCTTCCAGTAGCAAGATCTGCAGAATAAGGATAACCCAAACAAGGGTACCTCATCTTTACTGCAGATAAACAACCTGAAAATAAATACCTAACTGAGCCACTCGGAGGGCAGAGGCACCTGGAAAAGGAGGGTTTAAACAGCCTGCATGGCACTGCAACTGTCATCTACTCAGGATGAAGTCTTTCACTGCAGAAGCAGCTAAGCACTGGCA
Organism: Neomorphus geoffroyi; assembly: GCA_033558235.1. Lineage (NCBI taxonomy): Eukaryota > Metazoa > Chordata > Aves > Cuculiformes > Neomorphidae > Neomorphus > Neomorphus geoffroyi. The sequence goes on along the minus strand of JAUMJM010000045.1, from coordinate 5,082,977 downwards.
CAATATATGCGAAGACATTTGAGCATACTTATTGCTAGAGACAGTACCCTGAACACCAAGAAAAAAAGACGACTACATATACAGAGGCTGTTCTGCTGGCCTTTGGGAGTGGTTATACTCCAGCAGATGACTGGAAAACTTAAAATGCATATAACAAGAACAAACTGCTCACAGGCACTCTACTAGTGCCAGTCACAGAGATTCTTATTCAACAACACGCTGTCACCAAACTGCAAAAGGCTGAAGCCGTTCTGAAGATACGCATTGTACTCAGACAGCCTTTTGCCCAAGAATCATCTACAGAGGAGAACCTGACACTCAATAAGCTTCCCAACACCCCTACAAGTCCATTAGTACCTGGGAATACAGTAAAGCTATAAAGGCCTGAAAAGCTTCCGGTCAAATCAAACAATTCCTGCTAGAAATTAACATCAGGCAACTCACTTGCAGACCAGTAGCCACCTTTTGCCATGCACCACACAAAATTTGACCCTTATTTTAAGAGGCTAGATAGCCACAAGAGAGCATGCAGAGCTTAAAAAATAAGGATTCTATTAGCTCTTCCACAGTTTTCTCTGATTTAATTCTTATAAAATTGCCTGATACCTCTCTATGGCCTATACACTGGTTATCCCTTTAAACCTTTTTCACTCTCCTAGATCGCAACATGTCCACTACCTCCCACACAGGTTCTTAGAGGCTTGCCTTGATTGTTCTGTACAAGAACGAACTGGATATTCGAAAAATAATAAATTGCACTATTCTGTTAAAGCTTTCATTTTCACTTACATTGCAGGAGAATCCAGAGTTGCAAAGCACAAGCAAATTTTCCCTTCTACTGCAGCCCACAAAACAACAAGCAAATCTCACCAGAAAAGCACCCTGAGCTGACAGCAAAGACAGAAAATATTGGAATAGAAACAGAAGCAAGGAGCAGGTCATGTAGGTATTCATATTAATGAACGGTTTGCAACTGGACCCTACAATTTCCACTTGGGTGGTACTCTAAGCCAAGTGTTGCATTCTGCCTTGTGTCCTCCTGCCACCCTCTACAACTCCCAAGGAATAGCCATGTTATTTCTAGGTGTTCCGAAAGCATACTTCAAACACTGAAAATCCTTTCCTATGAAGCTTTGAAGTTCCATGCAACAAAACCATGCACAGAGAGGCCTGAACGCTGATGTATGTAAAACAACAGAACCACACGTAGCCTGCTGTTCTGCAACAGCTCCCACTGCTGGCCCAATACATGCACAAGCGTGAGGCAATAAGCTGCAGCACACAATGAATTACCTTGGTCTAAACCTAAGTTCAGTCTGCTAAAAACATCACATCAATAGCCTCTATGGTTCAGGTCTCAGTACTACAGGTAGAGGCTAATGCAAACTACTCCAGTTAATGAAAATAGGGCTGTTCTTACAAGCCTGCTAGATATGAATTAGGATGACTAAGGCTGTAGCACACAACTTAGAATCTGACTCTTAAACTATGTGGTGTGCAGCGTGAAAGCCTGTGATGTCTCAGTAATCGTCAGAACAATTGAGTTTTCATATTCTGAACTAACCCTGCCGGAGGGTTTCAATACTCTGCAATTATACAATCCCACCTCTTCTCCCCAGACCCTATGGATTTGACAAGATTTAAATCAAGTTAAAGGAAATACTCTGCCCAGAACAAGTCCAAACCCCACAAACTGATAGGAAACATAATTCAAACCCTGCCACAAACACGTTCAGTGAGTCACAAGGTTCCCCTCCCATACCCACTGTCAAACCACAATATGCTATTTCATTTAATCGCACAGCACAAAGCTTCAACCCAGTGTCACCAATTTCTGCTGTCCCCAGGAACATTTTGATTTGTTATAAGAAAATAAAGTGAACAAAATATCTAAACCTGGGAAGGTGGACAGTAGCTTGGAGGGAAAAAATATCCAAGTCTTTATGCAACATATGCAGACCTGGGCAAAGGCTTTGTTTTCCCTGCCATGTGTCAGACAGAGGCTGACAGATACCTGAGCCTTGTTCAGTGGAATACAGAGGAATTTTGACACTAACTTCAAAAGGAAAAAATGCAACCCTACCTGAAGACCTCTATGTCAGCAGAAGGGAAGCACCCTTCTACCGAGCACTTCAGTATGACTGGATTTCCATTTCATTAGAGATGTCTGTGTCTGCCTTTCACTGAGCATCTCACCAGGTGAAGCATCTAGCTTCCCAAGACAACTTCTTGTGCTGTTGGTATTTGGACTGCTCCAAAATCAGGTTAGGTTTGTTGAAGCATTTGTTTTTTAAAGTTGGGCATTTTAAAGAAATATTGAGGTCCTACCTTGAGTTACAGGTAGGGAAGCAGCATAACTTACATCAGTAATAACAAGTTATATCCAAGACTTAACTGGAAGTCACAGAGTTATAAAGAATGGCTGTCTACTGATAGTCCTCACATTCCATAGGATGATCTTCTTGACACTGAATGAATTCCTGGCTTTGCTATCAGCTCTGAAGAGCCCAGGTTACAGCCCTACCCTGATGAGTAGCACAGCACAGATGTACAGAATAAAGCAGGTGGTGCTAAAGACTCAATATTTGCATTATGCACATTTCTGAGAGATTCCCCTTCAGAACAAACATAGTTGGTCCCGCAGACCAACGCGCCCATTGGTCAGGGAAGCATAATAGATGCAATCCTAGACTGTATCCTGCAGTTCCAGTTTCATTCAAAAGGAATCCAGGTTATACATTCCAAGACTGCCCTAAGATGCAAAGGTACTCTAAGTAGGGACAGCTGGGAGATGAGTTTCAAAACCATATTGTTAATCCAAGCTAAAATACTAGTGTATAGCAAGCATTTGCTTCCCCTGCTGCAAACGCTCACAAAATATGAAGCCTACTTGAACTTTAAATACGCATTCTTGCAAGAGGCAAGCAAACTACAGAACTAACAGGGTTCCTGTGAGCCTCCAGGTTCCTCTGGGATGCAGAGTTTTTAACTCTCCTAACAAACTGCTTCTAGGTTACAGTAACTCTCAGACTCCAGCAGAAGACATCCTGGTTCCGCTGAGTGACAGCCACGAAGATAGTGCAAATGGAGACCCGACCAGGTTTGATTGTAGGAGGTGCTGAATCACAACCATCTCTAGCAGATGATTCACAAATGCAGAACAAATTCTTCAACACAAATAGGATGTAGTTAGTGTTTTGAGATCTAGATATGTTTTCCAGCAATGCAGTTCTTTTCAAAGCAAAAAGATCATTCTGCAAGGTGATGAAGTACAAGGCCCTCAAGATGAGGCTTAAATGAAATCTCAAGCCATTGTGGAAAACTGGGACATGCTTCCTATAGGAACTGGATCTAAAGTGGTCCAGGGATTGGATACAAACCAAAAAATCTTCCCAGGGGGAAGCCTTTTGTCTTTGCTGTTCTCTTTGTCATGAAGCACTTCCCATGGGAGCCGCTCTCTACAAAGCTCCAAGGCAGCTTTCAGTTTAAAAGGGCTCCCAGTGAGAGTCTTGGTGCAGGCAGAGCTTCGCACCCGTGTGCAGACAGGCCTCATGCAGGGTAAAGCCACTCCAGTTAAATTAGTGGCATAGAAAGAAAACAGCCTCTGCACAGATTTAAAAGCCCATGGGTCTTCCATGGTCCATTTTGAAAGACATGTATCTGCTTTAGAAATCCTGGGGCTGCCCACATTTAGGCAGCAAGACTGTGACCTACAAGTTTATTCTTTCATGGCTGAATTCTTCCTTAAAGATATATAAATGATGACAAATGTCTTCTGTTAGAAGATTTAATTATGAGTTTTGCATTAATGAAGCCTCAGGCTTTTACTGATATAAAAATGGCATTTCCTAGCACACATTTGAATGAGAAAGTGCAGAAAGAGTAGAACTTAATCTTTGAAGTGAACTAAACGGCCAGCAAAAGTTCCTGTTTCCCATAGCATGTTGTAAAGTTTTTGATAAATTATGAAACAGAGCTCTTTATTTCCAACTAGTACAGCGACATTTGAACTTACTGTAAAGAACCTCAGACACCAGTTAATCCAGCAAAGTCAACAACAGCCTCTTTTCTCAGCTCTTGCCTCTAACACACTTTCTAGAAGACCCTAGTTAGGACACCCCTGTTTCCAATATAAATTTACACATATATTTCCTAAAAAAATAATTTTTTTTTTTAAAAAAATCTTTTGTGACTTATTAGGAGAGAGGACCAAACAGGATTCCACTGGGACTAAATATACCCATCCAAAATTACAAGATGTTAGGTTGAAATTCTCAAGCCTGGTTCAGGCTGACAGCATTGAATCTATAGTATGCCAAAACGGGTCCTTTAACAACCAGTCTACTGTTGCTTCCAGCTTTACCCCAAAGATTTCCCACACTCCAGAAAACCCACAGAATTTAAATTTAATTAGAAATGGCAGGCTGCCATGAAGCAAACAATGAAAAAGCTTCCTGCTCAAAGGTTCAGAACAAGCTTTAGCTCGAAATCTACATGGGGCAAACACTCCTGCCTGTGGCAAGCTCTGTTAAAGCCCTCAAACATTAACAGAAACATGAGCGCAAGATAAAGTCAAAAGATTCCCACTTATAAGAAACTGGAAGGTTCTCATGCATCATAATCAGTCTGGCCAAAGTGCTGGTCTGCTCCCTTCCTCTGAAACCTGCTCTGAGGGATCATGGGACCTTTCATTTGTCAATCCTTGGCTGATTCATCACCAGCTTCAACATTGTGGTTCATCTCCCACCACTCCCATTGGACAGCTGCACCAGTGCCTTCACTTTCATGGATGGCAAAAGCACGGGTGTTTTATACCCCCTTGTCCTCATGTGAGCAACAGCCTCTACTAGAAAGCAGCTTTAGCTGGCCTCCAGCTGGAGCCTTCTCCCTGCCTGATACCTTCTCGATACATCTATAGGCAAACATATTCCCTTCTTTGTCTTCTTTACACTATGCTAAGCAGCAAGCCAACTTCTTCTAGTCTCCTCCCATGAAGTAAGCTCTCCATTTTCACACCAGCAAGCTTGCTTTGCACCAGTTTATTTTCTTTGTGCACATGTCAGAGCCGTACACAGTATTCCAGAAGAGATCAATTCAAGTCCCTGTTAAGTAGCATTTACGCTCTGCACTGGAAGCAGCCCTCACCAATACATTCTAATTCTCTCCACTTCTAATTCCTCAGTGTCCTGCACATACTCCATTCCCATTTTCCTCACTGCTATCACTCCATCCCCCCAAACGCAAAGCCAGTAGCCACCACTTCCACATCCAAGGCAGGGGTCTCTGGAGAGCAAAGAGAAGCTCTTGGGGAATGAGAGACTGACAGTATTCCCTGTTCTGCAATAGCTGGGGATATTGGACAGGGCACTGGCTGCATAGTTGTGTCCCAGCTCCAATTTGTGCTCTCAAATGCTTCAAGTTTGGTCAAATTTGGGCATATTTTCCTCATCTAGGAACCTTTACACAAAAATTGCAACCAGACTAATTTTTTTCTTTTTACATTTACCCCACCACCCCCCAGAAAAAAATAGAAATACCTGGCCATGTAAAGAAATGCCCTCCCAGTCCCATCTGTGAGATTTCTAGAGTGTCTTATAAGATAACTACCACATTTCTTTCACTAGAAATCTTCCCTTTAATTTTTTATTGGAATTCCTCGTCTATTTTGATTACAACTGGAATTAATATTATTCACCTGTTTAAATTTTAACTAGAATGACGAAGCAGCACTCTAAAATGAGTACGTAGCAATAAGCACACTGCAGGCTTTACCTCTGGCATTGGACAGTCAAAGCATGTTGGATCCAAGTCCTATTTATTAGCTGAAAGATTTCGATGGGAGTGACGGAGGCAGGTGCCTGGAAGCCCATTATAATATGCAATGCCTGTTATCCTGAATTTATACTCTTGTGTCTGATTTTAACTGTTTCATATTGTAATACATGCATCATCTCTAATTCGGAAACAATATACACTTGCTGCATTTGTTTTAACAGCGAGCCTTCGTGTAACAAAACTCAAGTGTACAGTTTAGCAGATGCTTCTGTGTGGTTCCTTTGTCCATCCCCCATATTAAGATTAATACCAACCAAGGCCAGATGCTGTATATCAAAATCTTTCTATATTACAAGAGATAAATGAAATGCAAGAGATAACAAGAACAAGAATGACAGGAAAGAAAAGAACAAAGATAGAAGAATAAGCAAGTTATTGGGATAGGTTCGCAAGGAGAGTCACCACCATGGATCTGCGGGATCTTTGAAAGCTGATGTCTCAGAGGTCTCACAGAGGGTCAGTTTTGGGTGAAGAGGCACAAGTGGGTGCTTTTCAGTGGCCTGAGCTCAAGACATAAAAGGCCCATCATAACTGCACACTTCACATGTACCCCCATATCTCCACCCACCCTGTGCACTCACTACTTTGTAACTTCCAAAGGGCATCAACTCTGTGGTCTTCCAGTCCTAAACTGCAGTCAGCAGTCTTTGAGACAGAACGTCTTGGTTTAGATCCTCACAGCTCCAAAATTTGATAATTTTACCCCACCTTCATCTTCAAAAGATATTTTGGGTTTGGTAAAAAAGGACTCTACAGTGCTTGGTGTCCTTCAAATCAGACTTTGAAAAAAATCAAGACTTAATGAGATTATACACCATTACAGATGCTGAAAACATGTATATATTGTGCAAAAATTGCCATCTTCTACTGTTAGAGTCTTGTGCTGTCAATGGAAGCCTTCACTATGCTTTGGTTGTTCCATTAAGAAACATATATTAATTGAACTATCCAAGTCCCTGCTAAAAATACTTGCTTACAAACTCAGGAAATACTGAAAAGCATGCAGAACTATTCTGTGCTTCTCATGAATACCATGTGGTAATGCTGTCACAAAAACAAAAAAAAACCCAGAGCCTTAAATCAACAGTGTGCATTCACAAGCCTGTAATTCAGATTCTTTGTTTTTTGGGGAGATGCAAGGTCACAGAGGGAATTTCAGCATGAATAAGGGGAAAGGCTTTTAAATGAAGCACTATTTCATTGAAGGAGACCTCTCTTTTCAGATACCAAGTCCCAGTTTGGAAAGCACATTTTTCCCATTGCAGTGAAAAGCCAGAATCAAATGTTCATTTAAATTAAGGCAGCAGGGCAGTTGGTAACACTGCACTAGTTAAACACTGACATCTACAGTCGTGTCTTGGGAAAAACCCTGTCTCTGGAGTAGGATCCAACCATCATTGACACCTTTTGGAAAGCATTGCCCTGCACTCACACTCCAGTAGGCACATCCCATTCATAATTAACTGGTGCGAAACTTGCTCTGCAGATTAAGGATTACACCATGACATCAGACCTGCCAGAACTATTTGTTATTAACAATGAAAGGACAGACACATGCAGAAGAACAATACTGCTATCAGGAGGCAGGAAACAAACACAGAACTCAAAGCCAGGCCTATGGCTTCATTTTGCAATGTCACTTGTACATTCATAATTTCAACTACAGTTTGCTCTGTGCTGGCACTCTGACAAGAAAAGGAAATACCTTGCAGTTTCTACTGCACCCAGTGGATAGTGGGGGGTTTAATTGTACTATTAATTAGACTAGTAATTGTACCTGAAAGGAAAAAAGCTAATTTGATAACTTATATAGTACCTGAACCACACACTGCCAACAAAACTGGATGACAGCTATAAGTTTAAACAACATTTCTTGCTAAAAAATAAAGTTTAAAATAACAATTACAGCCAGATGTAAGTTTAAATTAGATAGTTAGCACTAGCTTGACACTAAAATTTTCCTCAGGTGAGGCCATATGCCAGGATCTGCACAAATCCTTCCCAGCTGCATGTCTTTCATTCTAGCTGCTACAGAACAAGCTCCCAATTTTTCAGAACATCCAGGAAAAGTAAAGCTTTAAGAAGTTTAGGGCAACAGCTACACCCAGGCTCTGAGTGTTCATCCCATGCCCTACCTTCACTCCACGGTCAGATCATTGCTGCAGTGCCCACATCCCTCGCTGTGTCACTCCAGTACACTACTAGAAGCATCGTGCACCTCAAATTCACTCCTGCTAAACACCAGTAGCTGATACAGCTGCTCACCCATGGTCACACACCCTCAAGCCAACTCTTCATCTACGAGTTATAAGATCGATTTTATTAGTCAATGCCCACACATTGAAGAGATCAGACACAATCGGGAATAATTTTAATCCTTCAGACATCCACTTCCTTCAGGGTGACCTGAGCTTACCTTATTGTGCCCTCTTCAGTGCTCCTCTGAAGAGAAATCTCAGCACACACAGCAGGGAGGAACAAGTAAGATATCCCTGCTGCGTACAGACTCTAATACATGGGGTGACTTTTGGTCCCTTTCCCTGGTAGTAACTGTTGTTTTGCGAGTGTATCCCTCCGTATTTCCTACTTGAATAGAACAAAGCTGAAATTCTTATATGAAACCTCAACGCAACATAAGAGATCTTGTAAAATAAGAATAAAGGCCAGGATAGAAGAAAAATGGATGGACAGATGGAGAGAACCAAGTTGTTACAAGTGGCCTCTTACCATAAAGAGATTAAGCCCTTAACTTCTGCTGAGTTGGAGGGCACTCATCTATTCTCCGGTAATATTAATCTCATTAGACAAGGCTCTATTAAAAATGCAACTCTAGGACCCTCAGCTTTATTGTTTTTCTCTCGCCTGCTAGTCAGAACGGGGTTTTATTACCTTAATTTCCTCTCAGTTGGTGGACTGGATTTTCCTGACTAAAACAGGCAGGAAATCAGGAAATTCCTGACTAAAACAGGCTCATAGTCCTTATGATCACCGATTAGATGTAGGACAACTGCTCACACTCTTCTTACAAGGGCAAGTCACAGTTGAATTAACCAACATCAAAACTATCTAGGTGTTTCAGTTTAGAGTCAGCTCTTTCCTTTCTCAGGAGCACTTAAACTTGCAACATCTGTCAGAGCCCACCACCATTTATCCAGTTGTCTTGGTTCTCATAGAATCATTAAGGTTGGAAAAGACCTCCAAGACCAAGTCCAACCATCAGCCCAATGCCACAACGTCTGCTAAGCCATGTCCCAAAGTGCCACATTTACACTTTAACCCAAGGATGGCAACTTCACCACTTCCCCAGGCAGCCTGTTCCAGTGCTTGACCACTCTTTCAGTAAAGAAATTTTTCCTAGTATCCAACATAAACCTCCTCTGGCGCAACGTGAGAACTTTCCTCATGTCCTATCATTTGTTACTTGGGAGAAGAGGGCAACACCCACCTCACTACAACCTCCTTTCAGGGAGTTGTAGAGGGCAATAAGGTCTCCCCTCAGCCTCCTTTTCTCCAGACTAAGCAACCCCAGTTCCCTCACCCGTGATGATTATATCCTGCCCATCCACATCTGCCAGCACTGCAGTTCAGTTCACATGCCCCGTGCTCTATACGAGTCACTGACATCTGGGCTTGGTTATGTGGCAGCAATCCTTGGAAGGTAAGCAGGGATGTCAGGAAGGCTCCTGGGTTGCCAAAACAGAAGTAATCCGCAGAAGGTTGTAAAACCACTGAAATACCAAACTCTCTATTCTCCTATTCTGTCATAAGTACACAAGTAATATTTCTGTGGCCTTTGCTACACAGCTCCTGCTGTTCAGGGGTGCAACCCTAAACCTTGCTTTGCAATTGCTCCCATCTTGCCCTGAGCACTGGGCACATCAGGTCCTTTGAGATCAGCAAGGGACAGACCAGGCTGTTTGTGCCATATTTCAGGATTAATTTCAAACAGGAATGCAGAATAGAACACAGACTGAGATTTGAGCTCAAGTCTCAGCCTCACAAAATAGCCAATTATCTTCATGTCTTAACAAGAATATCACAGACTAAAGATAAGAGAGTAAAGAAGAAACAAATTTTAAAAAGGCAGCTCTTAAAAATTCCTTTGGAATACATTATGATTTCTTACCCCAAACGCCAGCCTCAATCCCCTTACTCCCCAGTCTCCACATTTGAATCCTCTCCCACTGAAACGAACTCTTTTAAGTGAAGTCATTTCTGCAAAGTCCTCGTGAAGTCTCTCAAGCTTTCACCCTTAAAGGGGGCAAGGCAAGCGTACCTTTGGATTACATGTGTAGATGAAGGATGATGCAAATAGCTGCCTGTAAATCCAATTATGGTAGCATTGAAAAGATTTTATGCAAGATTTCTGGTTTGCAAGAAAAGCAAAGACTGCTTTTAAACTTCCAGTGATGGAGTACTTCAGATAAAAAACAACCATCTGGTTTATTTACTTAAATTTTAAATATTGGTTCTCTAAAGATTTGTGCAGGGTTCAGTTTATTAAAGAAGTTATGCAACTCGCCAGAACAGTAGCTGAAAAGCAATTTTCTTTTCAGTATTAATACCAAACCATATCCTGTCACAGAGAAAGCTATTTTTCAGAGTTTCTCCTTGAAAACAAAAACTGACAGCTAAGGCCAGTAGATAGGGAGTGCAATCAAAGGATGAGAGGAGGAAAACTCTTAACTGCAAATCCCTGGACTACTTCTATCATCACTCAAAGCAACAAAACACGTATCTGGGTGTTAATATATCACTATAATTTATTCAGGGAGGTGGCAGGTTTTACACCTCTATAGTCATAATTATACAATGCTGTACTGCTCCTCAGCAAAAGTAGACACAAAGTGAGTTTCAAGAGACCATTTATAGAGCTTGAATCTGCTCACAGCCAGTGAGCTCAAGACTGTTATTACAGCCCTTCCCATTTTTTCCAACACATCAAGTCCCACACATAAAAACCCTGTTCCTGTTAATGAGAACAAGGGAAAAGGAAAGGATACAATGTTTTACCTTGAAAAAAGAATTTTGATGCTACCCCACATACTCCCCCAAAAAAGCAGTTTTCCAACTTATGAATAAGAGACATTTCAGCTTTTATTGCAAATCATTTTCAGGTAGTTTACAGAAGACAAGAGGCCCCAAACAACTTTTGTATTACTACATCAAGTTTAATTGGCTGTTCAATCAAATATAGTTGCAAAAAAAGAGAGCTTTCAAAAATATCAGTTTCCCATAAAAAATTAACATGAGATGACAAGAAATTTAGAAACTAGGTTTTTCGTGCTATTTCCATAAGCTATAATTGTTAATCATCCCTAAAAGACAGCAAACTATGCCAGGTGAAGGGCTATTACCTATTTTATCTTTTTGTGTTATGTTGGAGGCCTTGCTATTAAGTGAAAGAAAAATTTCTCTGGATGCCTCAGGACACCCTACAGGCATCACCACTCTTGCTTGACTGTTGGGGCAGGATTTGGAGGGACAGAAGGTTAATAGGATTTGTAAAGATTTTTGTATCTTGACCAAAGTTGTCTATACATTTTTTCCTTCAAGTATTATATTTATATCGCAGCGGAAATTTCCTTCTCATTTTTGTTTTCCAGCTCTGTTTATTGTTTCTTAATTTCCTAACATTAACAAGGTCTCCTGCCATCACTGGGTTTCTCAGCTGCCCAGCACTGGGCACTTCCCTAGACACCTCCCATGTCACTTCAAAAAGCAGTCAAAGGAGCAGGGGACAGAGGTCCTTTCACATGCAAATGAGGTGCAACATTGCTGGTAAAAATCCTGCCAACAATTAATTCCATTTCACTTGCAAGACTTGCATTACCAAGTATCTCAGCATCGATGCCACACAAGTTATTTGCTCACGTAGTTGGTGCCTGACGCTCAGCTGGACAGGAGTAACAATACCCAGGTAACTGGACTAGTCCTGATACTGCAGCTATTCAGGAGATGGCACCCCTTGGACCCCAGAGAAAACTGTCCAGGCACCCGAGTGGAGCCGTGCTGCTGAGAGCAGAAGGGTAGGTAGAGCGATAGGATGTTAAAACAGATTTTGGAAATTACATGTTTGTTAATAAAGACTATTGAATAACAAAAAAAATGAAAAGAAAAAAAACCACACCTAGCTGGAGAGTGGGACCTAGGGGAAGGTCCTTGGCACACTTTAAGAGCACATATAACACGGATAGGAGACACTTGTAGAGACTCACCTCTGTTACACACAGCAGCTTTCATTATTTGGACCACATATATGAATCTTCTACCATTTGTCAGAGAATGATTGATACAGCAGCTACATCAGTCCCTCAGTATTGCTTCCTTTAGCGTGCTCTTGGGGGTTACATTGTCAGTCAGAGCACACACAAGCGCCATGCATAGGAAAGCTGTTATCACTGGGAATACTTTAAGGAAACACATTAGACTTGATTTAAAAAACAAGTTGTAAGAAGGGTTATCAGGTAGGGTCTTGCTCAGGAAATCCATCTGAGAAACACTCTGCCTGCACTCAAGTTTAGAAGCATGTGAACCCAGCACAAGGGGCTAATCAGAGGTCAAGGTGTCATCCCAGGAGTCAACATCACCCATGAATGTGCAGCCAAACTTGTAACAGATGCAGCAAAAACCATCCCAGCCACCTTGCTAGCACGCCACTGTGATGTGCTAGCAGATCGATAGCACTCCTATTAAGACTCTACAGGATATTTCACATCCCACTGTTATTCTAATAGCATTTATTAAATATGGAGCTCAACAACCATGAGGAAAAAAAAATATCCAGCTTTGCCTGCATGCTGTAGGATGCTTCTTTTTTATTGCCTTAAACTCAAATTTATCTATTGTTGTTTTTCTGAAACTGTGGAAGAGAGAAACCGGAGATCACTGGAGCTGTAAAGAGGCCCCAGCTCTTCCCATACTCCCTAGGAAGCTGCCCAAGGCTCACTGCTGGAGCTGCCCAGCACAGCTCCCCAGTTCCAGCCAACTGCACCCCACAGGCACAACTGCTAGAGCTCACCTCACCACAAACAAGTCATCTCCAAAATTTTGCTGGCATAGGAGTCATAACTTGGCCTAGTATAAAAAGACCCTTTTTTTTTTTTTTTTTTAAACAGTGTCATTAAAAAAGCCTGTTTTTTTGATATATTCACGTGGATCGTCTATAGCTTCTCTATCTCCATCACACATCTAGTTTCAGTAAACCAATGGCTTGATAACAGAAACTCATCTGGTATTTCTTTTGTGTATTTAAAAGACAATCGCAGGGACGTTTGGCAATAATATTTCCTGTCACTATTATCACCGTGACTCCATCACAAAGTTAAAAGATACCTGCATCAATTTTTAGGTTTTTCATTGACTACAAGTGGGAGAGGCACTGGGACATCACACAATCTGCCAGGCAGGACTGCAACCTCTTCCTTGGCCCAAGACACCAGCCCTTCCTCACCACCTCAGAACCCGTTTGTCCTTTCCACACCGTATTTCCTCCACACTGGATGCCCTCTGTACACCAGAGGTTTTCCTCTCCCCATCTGCGGAGAAAGCTCACTGACATTTTCCCTGGTTTCTACTCACATTAGTATTTTATATAAATAAGACTCTTAGAACACCTCGCAAGAAAAGTAATCAAGTCTTACTATATAGATATATCAAATCCAATTAAACATCATACAGCAATATTTTACAGGGATTATATTCGCATATAATTGAGAGTGGTTATGAGCAAACAGACTTGCATCCCTAAATTTACCAACTGTTCCTGGAATATGTAATGACTCAGACATTCATTTTAGCATTCATTTAAAAGATGAGGTCTCCGTCGTTTATATTTGAGGATATTTTAATTTACTAAGGGCAATGAACAGATTTCTTAGATAACATATACCCAAAACCCTCGTGTCTCTTCATTACGGAAGGCTGACCACATCAAAAACTCAAACCAAACGACACCTGAATACTAGTTTATAAAATAGGAGTCTTTGTGTTTATAAACTGACTTATAACTCCTCCTCAAGCCTTACCCACTAATATTTGTTATTTTTCTCAATATATTTAGTCCTAGTGATCATTACTGAAGAACAGAGAACTGCAAAAGTATTACGTACTTCTCAAGTTATTCACAATTTTACGACTCTACTTGGATTTTGAGCCATAATCAGGTCGTGTGTTGTGAGCTGCAGCCATATCATCCAAAACTTACGCAATACTGCAGCCTATTTTTAAGTATTTAATATAGCAATATAACTGCTTACCAGTAAAGACACTGCACTATGTTATTCAAAATGCCTATATTCCACAATAATATCAATTAATTTCTCAGATAAAAATCCATCTACTGTTCTTCCCCATTTCACTATTTTGAGACCTTTCATAATTTTTTTGTTGCATAATACATTGCCACAATCAGGAAAACAAAACTGAAAATAAGAAAATTCAGAGATTAGAAATCCACTTGCAGATCTTGTAAGATAACCAAACAAGACACTCATTCCCTCTCTCCCCTGGCAGAAATACAGATGTGTTTATAATCTGTCAAATCAACTAAACTAATTATCTATTAAAAATGCAGAATCTTCACTGCTTTTAGAGTCATAGCAATAAACCCGATAAATACCAACTTCAGTGTTCACTGGCCACCCTACCACAAGTTTTTCATTATTGAAGGACCTTTATCAATATTAATCGATTCACAACAAAGATACTTTGCATGCAGAGACACTCCTCATTTTCTTCACTGCTCCTACAACCCTGGTGCTAGAACAGAGGACTTGAACATAGGGAACTCCTTAGAACCCACAACCATTCATTCTTCTGTTCATTTGGGGTTTTTTAAATAATTCAAACTTTCAGTTCAGAATTGAACGTTCTCTCAATTGGATGGTGGCTTTCCTCATTTTTCTGTCATTAATTTTTATAATCAAGAGCCTCAAGCATCCCTTCCAAAACTGAATTTACTACATCACTCAGACTGTCCACCCATCACTAGCCTTCCCCTGTTCCCTATGGATGCTGGGATGTCATCTGTCAGGACGCTCTAGTGCACATGGAGTTACCATTCTCTGGAGCACAACACAGACTGTGCTCCCAAGAGCCCGTGTGAAATAAATTCACCTTTTTTGTAAAGGAAATGTTTTCAAAGGAGAACCAAACTTGCATGCAGAAAGGAAGATGCGTGGTCCACGTACAGCATTATGCCTAGATCCAGAGGACTGCGTGAGCACCTTCAAAATTAGGATGGTCAACAGGTTGCAGGGAGAAAAGCAGATGGTAAGTTACTATCTGAAGACATCAAGTCTTATTCCTCCCCATCCAAGTATGTGCACTCATGCCAGTGGCTTCATTCCACTGTAATACTCTCTTTTCCAGGAAGTCCTAAGCATTGCAGCTTCTGCAGGTGGGGCATTGTTTTTGTGCTCTCTCCTCTGGCCAGCTTCTACTGCCTCTTTCTCCTGACTTCCAGCAAAAGCTCTGGGCTTTTCAGCTGTGCATCATTCACCATTGACAGTGTTCCACACACTGAAGCAGCAAGAAAATGAGTAAAAAAATGAAAAAAGCAAAACGTCCTCAAAAGAGATTTGAAGGGATAAGAAAAACTGCTATAATAAATAAAGTAGGATCCAGGGGAGTTAGCCTTAGAAACCATTATACTTCTTGAGCAAGTTTCCAGATGTACAAGGAGGCCAGGCAATTATGTTCAGTTCTTGACTGATTTAATTGGTATGCACAGCAAACCCACAAGACAAACTACAGGCAAAGTTATAATTGCCCTGATTACATAGCTCTACAAGAAGCTTTCAACAAAATAACATGCAGCAGTTTTCCTTTATTTATATCTGACACTGAAGAACATCATGGACAATCCATTTTTAAAACCTCCAATAAAGAAGCTATTATCAGAAGGAAAGAATAATAAAAACAGGGAGGTGGAAAAAACAGTGATCTAGCCAGTACCTTGAAGTATATCCTGTCTGCTTTAATGTCTCTATTTTGTTTTGTTTATGAAGGCTTAGGTTTAAAAAAATACCCAACAGATTTAATGACAAAAATAGCAATTTGTGATGTAATTTCTTGGTGCCATAATGTAGCAGTGAAGATTATTTGGGGGGTTTTTGAGAGATAAAATGTTTTCTCTCACTAAATAGGCTCACAAAGCAGGCTCTGCAGCACAAACATTACCCTCTAACTTCAGCTGAATTTCTTCTACTTCTGCTGACATAAATGTCAACTTAATCAATAGGTTATGCTCAACTGTCAAAGTCTTTCCTACCCTTATATTTTATCTTGCTCTTCAATAGTTGGAGAGGAATGAAAAATAAGCTACCTTAACCAACAAAGCCAAACACTGCATAAAACCTTTTTCCTGCAGCCTGCAAAGATGAACCCTTCTCCCAGCTGTTCTTCCTGCTGTGGTGCAAAGGAGAGGTGCGCGGGACAGCAATGCGTTCACCCCAACCCCACATGCTCCAGCAATGACAGAAGATCGTGTTATTCCTTGCAGTTATTCTTCACTAAGAAAATCCTTTCTTTACCACTGACCAAGGCCTGTTTCGTCTCTGGCTCAAGAGCTCTGTCTATGTGAAATAATTCGTATGTGCACAGGGACCAGCACAGGTACATAAAAAACACTGAAAACTTATCGTTTTCAAAATAAATATCCATCTTTACTGATGTGTTCCCCCATTTGTCAAGTATCCTATACCTCAAATGGAGATGTATTGTGCTAGGAGACTTTTCCTACCGCTTCAGGAACTCACAAGGACAAGTGCTGACCACTCCTCTTATTGATAACATTGGGTAGATTCCTACTTCTTTCAGAGGTGCATAATCTTCATATTGAATTACGTATCTTAATTGCAGATTGGATTGTCTGACCTATTTTATTAGTCTTCATTAAACTCTATCACTTTTAGCTCTCTAACAGGCTGACTGGTGAAGTAGCCCAGTACACAACGATCACTTGGAAGTAAATAAAAGGCTAAGAGAGACCTGGATCAATATGCAAATTCTGACCACAGATCAGCAAAGCGAGCTGCACAGCCCAGCCTCCAAACAGAGGAAAGCACCAGCTGGAAAACAGAAACCTAGGTGGAAATTTCTGCTCCATTCCAGCTTCTATGTGCTTTGGAAAAGTACATTTGGCCCATGGGCGATTTTCCCAAATGGTACCTAGGTATTTAGAGAGATTTCAGGCAGGTCTAAGTAGGTCACTCACTTCTAAAGCCAATGGCAAGGAAACACATAACCTCCTTAGACATTTGTAAATCCATCTGGGTATTGATCTGTATAAATAAGCATCTGGATATAGCTTCTCCTTAGTTTTTGTCTTGACTGTCTCCCATCAAAATGCTGTACTGGCATAAGTCTGGCATGCATTTATTAGGCATAAATTTGGCCCAGCACATTTGTTTCCTCACAGCTTAAAATAAACCAAATACAAAGCTGCAGACTCAAAGCTTCACAGTTCATCCTTGGAAGCCCAGGGCAGTTCTGGAGAATAGCTGGGAATGACAGATTTTTAATAAAATTGCTGTTTTAAATCATTTGCTTTTAAAACATATTTTGCAAGTCTCAGAGGAAACCAAAAGCCATTTTGTGGCAGCTTCCTCATTTTTGTATATTATGAAGAATCTCAAAGATCACTCCAATTACAAATATATTATGAAGGGAATTTGGTATGGAAGATAATAGCTGTAAAATAATGTCTAGTAGAATGACAAATTTAATGAGAGGTTGCTATAACACTGACAGACAGAGGCTGAGTGCATTATTTCAGCATCAAGGTAACTTTTCTGTCCCAAGGACAATATTTTACACAGCAATTACCTGAAAAAACAACCAATATTTATTTTATTACCCTTGTCTGTTTTTTCCCCACACCCACATATTGAAATTGCTATAAATTCTATTTGCTCAGGGCACCATTACCCAGTTCATTTATTTGGGTGACACGCTTCTGAGCGCACGCTGTAGTTTCCACACTTTTCCAGAAGACTGTGCATATTAGGCTGTTTTGGCCAGTTTAGGGACAGGAGAAAATAATCATCAGCTCTTGGCACGGGTATAATGACCCCGACCCCCAAACAGATGAGGAGCAGTACAGTACACAAAATCAATTCACCCCTCAACCGCATGTGATGTAGATCCTCTTGCATCTGCAGACACACAGGTTGTTATGCAGCCCACACAAGGCACAAGCAGGAATCCTTATCTTTCAAGAGGCACTAAAAAAAAAAACAAACCAAAAACCCACAACACATACATATGTTTTTAGCACACCACTTCAGCAGTGCAATGACTCCCCACGAAGTCAGGGCACTACACTACTCAAAGCAATTTGCATTGTGCCCCATCAGGAAACAATTCAGACGTATGCAGAGACCTCCAGCCTGGCCACCACCATGAAGCAGCACACGGAACATCTGCGACAGCAAGTGCTTTGGGACAGATTTCCAAATGCAAGAGCCATTAAAGGAAGCTTGGTCAGCATGGTGGTACGGCGATACTGCCAAGAAAGCAGAAAGCATGCTGGCACATGGCACCAACTGGGCACTAGCAGCACCCTGCACACTCCAGCTGCACAGCAGAACACTGCTGGGCTCAACCCAGCCCTCCTTTTAACCTTTCTTAGTCCACAAGCTAGAGAGAAACTCAAAACTTTCCTCCTGCAGCAGTTCCACACAGGAAGGCTTTTTCTAGCTTTGAGCGTTCAGCCGACCACCAACCTATTTGCTCTGCTTTCCTTGTGCCAATGCTGATGCACATTGAAGAGAAGGACAGGTAGCATGTCTAAGGGGCACTCTGAGAGCTACAGGTTTCTCAGACCGATGGCTCACAGGCTACCTGGGAAGATACAAAGCTCCACAGGCAGCAACAGAGCCAGTCGCTGCAGTACAGAGCTGGCTGCAGCACATTACCATGCTGGCAGGGAGCAGGGGCACTAGAGAGTTTACACTTGTAAGTTAGTTCTAAGTCTGACTGTAATTCAACTAGAGAGAACAAACTCCCTTCACGAGGGAGCTGCACTAGTTGCAGCATCTCGAATTTTAGTCACTAGTTCTTTATGCCATTAGCTTTCAGCCAGCCCAATTCCTGTCAGTCCTAAAGAAGCACAGGTCCTTCACACAACTCCAAAGACACGCTTTGACCACTTTTTCCTAGGAGAAGTACTTTAATCCATGCATTACTGTGCCACCCAAAGTTTGAGTCGGAGACAAGAGACTGGCATACAAAATGTCCAGAAAAGCAACTAGAGAGGCGAGACCAACAAAGAAGGAGGTGGAGGACGCTGAGCCACAGGATCATTACCGGTACCTTAGCATCTACACGGCAACTTTGGAACAGAACCAACACAGCGCTTTTCCTCCTGCACCAGTGCAGAGTGGTACATTTCTGCCATGTGTGTCTTTCCCGTTTTCATCCTCTGTATGGTGATGTCTGTCTGTCTAGGCAGAAATGACAGCAACCTGGTTACTGTCAACTGCAACAATCCCACTTCAACCCAGGATGAAAACCCCACACTGTGTGCTGTTGCTTGCAATGGCACTATAGTCCATAAAACAAATTGGGTCAAGGAAGACTGACTGATCCATTTGATCAAATTACAAAAAACAGTAGCTGAAGGGAAAACAGGAGTTGCAATATCTTGCTTTTCATCAAGCAACCACTGCAGGGCTTCACAAAGTCACCAAAATCTTTGAATCAAATTGGTTTGGACAGCAGAAGTTTGAAATGTGCAGCAATGAACAGGAAATCGTAAGGAGTTGGGCAGCAGTGTTTTGAACACGAAAGGCATTCACAAGTGTGCTTCTACAGGGGTTAACATTAGACTCCGATTTATAGAAAACTTCTACTGAAGCATCTTGAAGAGCAAGCAAGTAGTACATTGAACTTGTGAGTAGCAATCGCATGGAACAAAGAGGAGCCAGTTGGAATTGAAAGGATGACCACCCAAACACTTGCAATGCAATAAAGCCATACTATTTTTAACCAGCAGAAAACATTATGGCAAGAAAAACAGTCAGACAGCAATAAAAGCAAGAGAGATGCCTTGCCATTCAGCCGGCAGAGTAGCAGAACCATGACTTAAGGCCATCTGTTTTCCAAACAAGTTATTCTCCTGAGTAGGGTAGATAAGATCACAGGGGACATGACAGCTATTTATGAAATGTAGCATAATTTGGTAAGAGCTAGCCATCTGAAGGCTAGACATATCTCAGTAAAGCAAAAAATATCTCAAGAAAGGTCTCTATTTATTACATCCAGAGTGGTTTTCCTTATTAATTAGCAAGTGACTTTCTCCAAGCAGCCAGGAAGATAGAATGCAATAAAAGCTGACACTAGCAAACCCTAGCAAGAAACAGATGGTCCTGCTCTCATCAGGGAGACAAGGCTATGGACATGAGTCTCTTGATTTGTAAATACTATCCCATTTCTTTTGCATTATATTAATCTGGAAATAAGGTTCACATCATCTAATACAGTCTAGATATTACACTCAGGCTGATTGTACTGGTCTCCAATTCACCCCCTGTCAAGTCTGTAGCTAAAACACACAAATTTTCCTTTCATTTCTGTCTGCTGTCAATATACCTCAGGTCTTACACATATCAGAGGAATCTTCATTAACAGCCTATGATCTGTTTTCCACAGCCAGTCTCACAGCTGATTAGGCTGCCAGATAAAACACATTAAATTTCAGGTCCCAATTTCCACCATCAACTACAAGAAAACACTCCACACTATAGAATAAGAAGCCTTACTGTTTGTCTTCAGTAGCACCTGCAAGGTATTAGATGTACAAATTAAGGAGGTTTGTACCTCCTGCTACAGCACAAGGGTTTAAGCTCACCAGAGTGCTCTGCAAACGCTCCCTGGAAGAGCTCAGCTGCACAAGGCGCATTCTGCCCCCACACAGCGATAACCTGAAATTCAGCTGCTGGGAAGAGCCACAGTGGGGAAAGTATTCAGGAAAGGCCTTGGCTAGGGCCTCTCACCTTGGTTCAGAAGGTGTTTGAAAGTTCAGGGAATTCACTGCTCTGCCTGGCTCAGCATCACCCACGGCTCCCAGCTCACCCACCCTTGCACAGCAGTCTGCTCTCACTGATCCCCGACATCTTTCTTGTTTACCCACCGCCTGGTATGCAAAGTTATGCTTCACATTTACAGGAGCTAAATAACCTCTATTTGTTTTTAATTGAAGCACATTACTGCTAATACAAACTCTCCAATACCTGCTCTATAACCAACAGTTGTCCTAGGGCCACAGCTAACAGATGAAGTTGGGCAGGAGACAGTGGAGGGAGTGAGTCAAGATGACGAGAGCTACGGTGCATCACCGCTGATACTCTGGGCATGCTGCCAGCCTCACACCCATCCACCGATGCTGTAAACACAAAAGAGCCGCAGCCTCGCGGTGCTTTACTACCAAACCCATGAAAGGTGGAAGCGATGACAATCTGTTGCTCCCAAAGCAAAAGCCACACAATACACAGGACAGCACGTTCTCGTGGGTGCTCACCAAAAGAGGGAAAAGAAAGAGGGCCCTTCAGGCCAGCACTGCTGAACTCCAGACACAGCTCTCCGAGATACATCAAAAATGCACCAATGTCAGTTACGATTACGTTGACCCACAAGTGGCACGCTGTTCACAGCACTTCATTTGCTCTTCTTTTTAAATGGGAAAAGGTTAGGGGACATTAGCCAGCAAGAGAGGGAGTACATCCAGGCATGCTATGCACAACACTGAAATGTATGTCACCAGCTACTACCCCAACCCTATAAACACAGCAAAACTGGCTTATGCTACAGACCCCTGCCTTGTGATCGACAGCAGTAAGTCCAGCTGGTGCCACTAGTAACATCTGAGACAGATGCTGTACTCAATCCTAAAGTCTTTTTTAAATTACTTAAACAGCATTCTCAGCAAGTTTGCAGACAACACCAAATTGAGACCAGTGCTTCAAATTCTGATTAGATACTTGGATGATTTTTCACCAACCCACTATCCAGGGGATAAAACACCAGAACAGAGGCCAGGTGGGTGGGTAAGATTTGTCCTTGGAGAAATTTAAAACTCAACTGGACAAAACTCTGAGCAGCCTGATCCAAGTTGGACCTGCTTCGAGCAGGGCGTCACTGGACAAATGAGCCTCAGAGATCCCTCCCAAGTTATTTTACAACAGCATTTGTTACTTAACAGCCGGACCGGTGCTTTCCTATACTCTCTACACAACATTACTACTATGGGTTATGGAAACCTGAGCATCCTGAATAACACACTGTCTTCAGGTTTCTTTTGTTTAAGTATCTAGCTGCTGACACAAAACTAAATTAGATTTTATTCAACACAAAGCTGCAGTGACCAGACTGTCTAATGAGTACCAAAACTTCCTCAAGCCACATTGCCTCTCCTTGGTGGTATTTGTGACACATTTTGAGCTCAATAGCCACTTTCAAAAACGAAATATGCAAACTACACAGGTTCTCGTCAGAATTCAATACAAACCTTAGGTCAGCTATTTTACAGATTAAAAAGAAAAATAACGCACAAAAAGACTGCTGATGGCCAGCATGAGTAATTCCTTATCTAACTAAAAGCACATTTTTTCTCATGTCTTGAACACTCTAGAGATTGTCTGCCCATGTTTTTTGTAAGCAGACTAATTCTCAGTCTGCCATTCTTTGCCTCATCAGTTCATTCTGCTGTGATAAATTGTTACCTGTAGATGCACTGAGTCTGCAGGAATAAAAAAAGAAACCTTTCCTTATAGCAACACTGCTAGAAAAAGCCAAACACAGAAACATTCATTTTAGCCATAGCATAATGAGTAACGAAGGAATAAATAAATTATAACTGGTTAAATTATTGATGTCTATCATTTAGGAATCTTCTTGTTCAGCAGTAGATGTTTTTCTCCCCGAGCTATTTATAACACGCAGGTGGAGCAGAAGTAGAGGGTGATATATTTGCAGCTGTATTTGGATAGCATGATTTCGCAACCATTCAGCATTCTGTAGAGATCCAATACTTGTTGACCCTGCCAGCAAATAAACTACACGTTCAGTAGGACCCAGCTATTCTAAAGCTTCTCTTTAAGGAAGCCTTCAGCTTGTTAACTTGATACCATCTCCCAAAATACATCCAGAAGGATCTCCTTACTTATAAATTACATAGCAGCATTATATGTATGAACAGCCCAAGACCTGAAAAGCATTTGTATGGTTAGCTGGCATTTTTCTTGATTAGTAATTTATGTACTAATGATTCTATTAAAGCAACAAGTACTTGAAAAACATTCAGGAAATTTATTCTATGTAATGAACCATATCTCTGGATCACATTCTATAAAAACCACAGACAATAAACCTTCCTTTTTGATAGAAAAATACCATATTCTTCAGAATATTACGGTTTAAGCAATTATCAGAAAAATAGGGCTCAGCTAATTGCAATCCTGTGCAGTATTCAAGTGCACTAATTTGAAAGAAATGGAAACTGCAGCCACAAAGTGTCTCAGTAGAGTTTTGTAGCTCCCTATGTTTTAGGGTTGTATTGCCTTGTGAAGGAGGGTGTGGCATCTGAACTGCACTGCCAGGGTTGCTCAGACACCAACACTGCAGAGCACTGCAGAAGGGGAACCACAAAGGCCCAGTCACTAAACGTGGAGCCGTTCATAAGGCTTCAGCTGAAACACAACCCAATTGTGGTAAGGCACACCAGGATCAGTGTCACTACTCAGTACGGAGCCCAGAAGAAAAATACCACCACCACTCCCTCCCACATTCATTCCTCCCTCTGTGGTTTATTAATTATGCTTGACATTTAGGGCTCTCTGTTGTTATGAGCTGACCCCGGTGGTAATTAATGGGAATTCCCAAGAATACAACAGGAACCTCTTAAGGTTGTCAGGGGGAAGTGCTAAGAGCATAGGAAGCCCATTTGTCCAAAGTGTTTTCTCCTTCAGCTACAGGGGTGCACCTCCTCATGTGTCTTGAAAAGCGTCCTTAATATTTTCAATGAAAATCAAGTTTCTTTCAACCACTGCCCCTTCAGGGTCTGGGGTTGTTTTTTTCCTTTTCTATGCTAACCAATATCTTTCCCCCAGCTTTGCTACTTGCTCTCTGTTTCCTACTGACACACAAAAGCCAGAAAATAACAACTACAAATTCACTGGGGACACACAGCTTTGCCGTAAAGAAGCCTATCTGACCTCAGGACCAAGTACACAGAAGGTCACAGGTTCAGCTCTTTCCTTGCCTGACTGGGGAAATTCAAGTATATTCATTCAAGGAGGATCCTCTGGCAACACATTACTTGAGACAAAGGAGAGAGAGCAATGCTTGCACTCACACAAACTAAGGCAGATCTACTCCGCTTTAATAATTACATTATCACTGACCAGAGAGGAGCCTAGTACCCAAGATATACTGACAGGGGAAGGCAACCTGGTCTGCACTCCTTCCCCAGTTTATTGTTATTTCATAACAGGATTCCCAGTTCCTCCTTCCCCCAATGCCTCCAAACCATAAAGAAGTGAAAACACCATACTCACTCTTTCTTTTCTCATCAGCCAGCTGTTCCCCTCTCCAAACAGAAGATGGGTCAAATCTTCCTAAACAAAGGAAAGAAACAACATTGGTCCTCCTGTACAGTTGGACTCAATGATCTGAGAGATCTTTTCCAACCAGATGATTCTATGATTCCACTTTCCCGTTCTACAGGGGAAAAAAAAGCCAGCTCTCCTACATAAGCCCTAACAAATACTCACTAGATCAATGACCACAACCAAGACAAGTCCAAATAAATCACCTCCGAGAAGCTCAGAGAGACTGCAACCCCAACTAAGGCATAGGCTACCCAGCACAGGTGTGATTTATCTCTCTCTTAGCCAAGTAGTAGAATTCAAGGCACCTGTGGCACTTAATAACAAAAACTAAATACACCTGAAGACATGGGCTCCTTCAGGGTTAATACGTTTATAAGGATTTTAACTTTGGACTTGCAGGTCCCAAAAGTAGTAGCTTGCCCTGTGTCTGCCTTCTGGAGGATCTAAACCCAAGTAAATTCAGAAAGAAGGGAATAAGCCTTTGTTAGGCATCACTGTCTCCCTTAATTTTTTAGGTATTGCTCATTTAGGGTTTAGTGGAAATGAGTGTGAAAGCCCAGTCCCTCAAGGAATAACCACCATCAGCCTTGTCCTGTATGCAGTGACCTTGACAACTTTACACCACCAATTGTCAATCACAGATGATAGATTAATCAAGGCTGATTTGAACTAGCTGCACTCTGTCAGAGTCTTTGCTCTGATCTTCACGCTGCAATAGCTTTCCATTTTAACTGATTCTGCCAGAGGTGAGGCTGTTAAGGCAGCAAAGTACTCTTTGCCTCCCTTCTGCCACAAAAAAAAAAAAAAAAAGGCAATTTTCACTAATACAACTAAGGGGGGGTTTTTATACAACAGTGAGAAGACTGACGTGACCGAATTTCTTTTAAATACTTGTGTGTGCCCATGTCCTTATTAGTTGAGGCTTCAGAAACCAACATAAAATTTACAGTCAGCAGCCCAGGCAACAGGAGAAGAGGTTTACACCACAAACAAGCTCATATTCATAGAAAATTATACTGTTTCCCAGGTCTTTCTGTGAAACTTAGAACTTCCTGCCTCTTAAGGAAAAAAATTATTACTGTGCCATCTCTATCATGTACTATAATAGTTGCCATATAAATGCATCTCACTGCTTATCTGTCACATAAAGCACCTTCTGTGGAGGCTTTTGTGTCCCCAAAGCCTAAATCAAAAGCTGATGTTTGATTGTTTAGTCTCCAGTTCCCAGCACACACAAGCACATGCTTGACCATTAATACCATTTTTAGTTGGGCAGTCACTGGCAGACTGCACTGGGCGCAGTTTCACACAAAAGCTTTCAGACTTTGTGAGGTGGAAGAGCAGTGGAGTAGTGTACAGCCACGTGGAAACTCAAGATCAAGGATGGATGAAGTTGGCGTGCCAGCCTTGGTCCACAGGTTCTGATCCCTACCTACAGTCCCATCTTAAGACAAGGAACTACAGAGCAGTACCCCAATAACCCAGACAGCTCTGCTCCACTATCTCAGACAGCTACTTTATTAACTCTGACAAAAGTTGCTCGCTTTCCCCTCACCTGGGTAGAGAAATCCTTCCCAAGTATCAGGAACAATCTCAGTTTCAGATGTTGGTTGCAAGGACTCTGACATTAGCCCAGGGGACAAGACTAGATGAAAGAGATCATCTGTTGTCTCTCCTTGTCCGCAGCAGCTTTAGATGCAGTCCCGTTGCTGCTTGCTGGCACGCCTGTTCTTTTAGGCATGCTTTCATTTCTCATATCAGCTTAGCACCCAACAGACCATTTGTGTTACAATCCAGCCTCTCATTCAACTGATTGCCTCCATCCACTCAAAAATATCTGCAATCACAAGTACCTCTCTGCTGCTAGAGCCCCAAGTTCCTAGGAAACTGAGGTTTAATAGTAATTTCACTGACACAGGTGCTTAGAGAATCAGATCCTGGAGGGATCATGGAAGTCAGCAGTACTCATCAATTAGTAAATTAAACTGGTTATTGGCCTCCTTGCACAAGCTCTAATTTACACCATTCTCTGCAGGGTAGTGTATAAAGGAGTATCAGCTCTGAAGCTGCCTGGGATTCAGCACTAGTAAAACATCTGCAGCATCACTGATTCCGAGAGGGTGGCTTTGTTTCACCCAGTGGAAAATCTCAGCAACTTTCCTGAACTGAACGTGGACCTAGCCAATAGATCCCAGTATATACACCCATTCCCACATGTCAACAAAGCTGCCTGACCAGATTCATTGACTTTATTTTGTTTTAAATATTGGAGTGCATAAGTACATTAAGAAAGGGCTTGAGCCCTCTGTAGCCAGCTCCTTCCAACTTTTCCAGTTCCTCCAAAGAAGCTTAAAAATTTTGAAGGCTATTCACACAAATATAATTATAATATTACAGAAATAAAACTACAATGGCTACTAAAACAACACTAGGAAAAAAAATAATCAGCAATATACAGTAGGACAGAATATACTAAGGTGGCTCCTTTCCAATGGTACAGTAGAAGAATCTAGTCTAAAACATGCAACCTTGACAATGCCAGAGCTATGAAGGAACCTCAGAAGACTCATCAGAAAACAATATTAAATGCTGGCCACCACCAGGTGGATTTGAATGATGGTGCACCACTGACCAGCTCTAAAGGACAGCTCCTCCCTTTGTGACCCAGGCAGGAATCAGAGTGGAAAGAAATGAGGATTCACATGCAACCCAGCACCGATTCCCTCTGATGCAAGAAGATGCAATGTGAACAGCCTCTTCTAGCAATCAGTGCACCCATTCTGCTACTTTCTTTTCCCATTCGACTGGAGGAGAAACAGTTCATTGGCATCATCTGAGTCTTCATGGCAAACTCTTGAACTAACCATCAAGGGAAAAATGCCTGCAGTTCATTTCTCTCTACTATTTGTTATTTCAGGCTAACTGCAGGAATAAGGTTTTGATTACATGCAGTTCATGTTTTGAATATTAACTTTCCAACCATAAAGAGTAGAATCATTTTAGTTTAAACAATAGTTTAACTTTTAGAACACAAAATAGCAGTTTCCAGATGAAAAAAAATAATATCACTTTACCAAGTCTGTACTGTATTCCAGTTTGGCCCCTGAGTCTAGTGCTGAAAGCCAACGCCTGAGAAAATGCTGGAACCCCAGCAGCCACATGAATCCAGGCAAGTCACTTAATCATGCTGTGCCTATATATTCTCATAGCAATAAACGCACAGCTACTTCACTGGGGTAATGCCAAGCTGATTTCATTAGCATTCACAAACTGCTTTCTGCCCAGCAGAGAAAAGTATTAGGGAAATGCTAAGAATCTCTGCTGCTGGGCCTCTCTCTCCTCTAAACCAGCTCTTTTCATAACTTACGTCCTGCCAAGCGTGCAAAAATTTCTTAAAACCTTCTTAATCAAGAAAGCAAACATACCCTCTCTTGCCAAACACAGGCTTGTAATTATGTGGGAATGAGGCAGAAACAGCACATCCGGGCATTAATATTAACATGATCAAGAGATAACATCACCGTTAATGTATCCTCTTTGAAATGACAGTTTGCAGCCAGACAAACAACCGGAAAATCACAAGTGGGGCTCATTAAATATTTTCTTTTGCAAGATGGATGGAACAAAGAGGACACTAAAACCATGTTGCAGTAACTCAAGGGAGAAAAAGAACAGTCGCGCTTAAGTGTGCTAAACACAGTCTAAACTATCCACCCGAATGGAACTCAGGTACCGAGAGCAGACATTTAACGGACTGCTGGGCAGCTGTAAATAACCAGCTGACCTTGTACAAACGGCTTCACCTGCTTCAAGCAGAAAGAAATCTCCGAGTAAAGATAAAAAAGCACATGTTTCTCAGTATTTGACGCTAGCACCCCCAAAACGGTATAGCATCAAGAAGGTGAGCAGGAAAACTGGGCACAGGAACAGAGCAGTTCATAAAATGCTTGCCATTACAATACAGGTAACCTGAAGAAAGCACTGGGGAAACACCTGGATCTGTGTTGGAATCCAATGTAAAGTCAAGGTAAAATGTATTCCACTGTCAGTCTGTAACATAGAAGTCATTCTTACTGTAGCATTGACACCTCAACAGCTTTATATCATGCTGCCATATCCTGAAGTAATTTCTTTTTCTCTTCTTTTTTCTTTTAATTAAAACAGGTTTACCTTTCCAATTATAATTTTTCAGCATCACAAGTCATCATTCTAGCTCCCATTATTTTCAATTATGTTAACGCTGGGAAATATAGAAACAATCCTGTGGTTGTTTCTTTACTCCCAGATTTCATGAAAAGTAGTCAGACACATATTGACCCAGGTGCAAATGATTTTGCTATACATACTGTCAAGAGGCATGCTTTCAAGTCATTTCAGCTGCTACAGATGGTCAAGAGATTATACATACCTGTTAGTATTACTAGAGATAATAAATATTAGTTCAAGAGTTAAAGGCCCAGTTCCAGTCTCAAAAATCATATTGACACAGAATAACTTGAGTTGGAAGGATCCTCCTGAGGTGCTGCTCAGAGAAGGGTCAATTAGAGCAGGTTTCTCAGGGACCAGTCTAGCTCAGGCTTAAACATTTCCAAGAAGAGAGATCCCACAATCTCTTTGGGCACCATTGCAGCGAAAAAGTTTTCCTTCTAATTAACCAGAATTTCCTAGGTTCCAATTTGCATCCTTTGCCTTTCACCCCATCCCTGTACACCTACAAGAACAGTTTGGTCCTGCCTCTCCCATGTTCTCTGATCAGGCAGTTGCACACAGCAATAAGGTGTCTCCTGAACCTTCTCTTCCTGAAAATATCTAAACCAGTGAACAGTCCTTTTTAAACTGCATGAACCAATATGAAAGAGGGATGTCTTCTCATAGGTTTGGTTACTATCGTATGCACAAGTGAACATTCTATTCCAAAAGCTACATATTTGGTAGATCTTTCTCTGTGTGACGTGCGAGACAGAGCCCTTTCCTTTAGCAGTGGTTAGGATTGGATTAGGTTAAACAAATGCAAAGGACTTGGATCTTTTTCTAAAACAAATTAAGCATCCAATATACTTTATTAGATCTGGGAAATATGGGATATTTCTCTAGACTAAAAGCTATGTTGCTTCTGTTCTGTGATATTGCTACAGCTCAGGTGCTCAGAATTTGTAACAGCACCTTCCAATATCTTTAAAGTTCCGACATGTTGTAAAGTAAAGCTTTAATTATCTTCTTGTCATTTTACCATTGTTGATCTGTTACCTATATTGCTGTAGTAAGTCAAAGAACAGAGACATGACATGGGCAAATACTACTGATGGGAATTCTGGGGAAAAAAATACCCTTACTTACATTAATAAGCTTTGCCCATAAGGAAAACTCAGCTCAAGCTGCTGCAGGCTTAATTTCTAATTTGTCTGGAATTTGTTTTGATTTTCTGTCTTCTCTTAAATATAATTCTCTCTGGGCTCTGTTTTATGCATTGATTTTTGCAATTGCATCCATATTACATTGGGACCCAAAGCCACAGCTCTCTAATTCAGGTTACACAGAAAAGTTTAGACAAATAATCTTTTTTTTTTTTTTTTTTTTAATTAGAGAAATACTTTACCTCTTCGAACGAGAACAGGAGTCAGACTAGTTACAGCACCGTTTGTTCCTGCAGCCAAGGATGGACATCAGGAAGGGATGGACTGTGGACTTTTTCAGAGCATACTAAAAAAATTTCTATCTGAATTATACTTTGTATTTGAGAAACTTACAGTTTAAATGAAATCAACAAACTCTTACTTTAAATAGCTGTGCTCCAGAATAGCCATTAGTGCTGCACAGAGAGAGAATGCAGAGAAACTCCTACAATTCCCTTCTGTCCAGGCCTCCTCTCTAATGCAGCACATGATGACTTTTTCCTCTTAAATAATCACAAGTGAGTCTGACATTTTTATTTCAAGCAGGGTAATTTTTACTGATTTTTATGGCTACTGGATTAGTTCTAGCATGTATTCATCTCAAAAATACTCGCAGAGAGTCGAAAGATCATTACCACCACGCAGATCCGGTTTCTATTCCTGGCAAGACATTTAGGACTTTCTGGAAAAAGCGGATGCAGACAGAGGCAGTGTCTCCTACTCCTGCTCTCAGCTCAGTGACTTCACTGCTCAAGGCTGTGCCTGTGTCAGCACAGCACCGTACCCAGCCCAAAGGAGTCGTATCCTCTCTTACACAAAGCTCCTCCAGTTACCCTTGTCTTCAAGTAGAACAGGAAAAAGGCAAGAGCTCTGAGGATTACAATTCAAAATTAACTGGTCTTGAGACCATCCCACATATAAGGTACAAACATTATTAACTACACTTTGGTGTTTCGCAAGCTGGTTACTCAGAGCTTGTAGAAGTACTTGGTCGGTATGAAATAGAGGATGATACACAAACATTGACAACAATTAAAGCAGTAGAGATCCTGTTTCGTATAAAAATAAGTAAAAATTCTGTCTAAAAGTTGGCAATTTTTGCTGCTATAGGAAATGCTGTTTCAAAGACAATGAAATCTTTGTACCCAAACACCCTTTCTTTACCTCCTTTATTCTTAGGGTGTGATACAATAGTTTTGATCCTCTCTTGCATTCAGTTCAAACTTAATTTATATAGACAACCAGACTATCATCAAGGACAACAGTCTCCCTCCTGTTTCACCTCTCCCCTCCCTGAGTTTCCTCCTACAAAGTATTCACCACAAGAGAGAGATGCCCATGGTACTATTCCACTAATATTAAAAGATTTGGGTTCTTTTCTCTTAGAAAACAGCCTATCAGAGCTAGGTATATGTTAGAACTTTTGCTTTCAAAATAGCCCAAAAATAGCCAAACAGGGGTTTGGGGCTTGGTTTTGTTTTGATTTAGGATTTTTGGAGCATAAATAAGGACTCCCTTCTCACCACTCTTCAAGCAGAGCATAATCTATATTCTTTTCTGATACATTGCTTATTCTCTAAGTTTACTCAGCACATTGATCAGGAGTCTGGGGTAGTTTAA
Source organism: Neomorphus geoffroyi (assembly GCA_033558235.1). Classification (NCBI taxonomy): domain Eukaryota; kingdom Metazoa; phylum Chordata; class Aves; order Cuculiformes; family Neomorphidae; genus Neomorphus; species Neomorphus geoffroyi. Next base: position 5,051,518 of record JAUMJM010000045.1, on the reverse strand, counting down.
GTACCTTCACTATGTTCTCATTTCCATTTCAGAGATGCCTCCTCCCCACGATCCCAGATGGAAGAAAGCAGAGCAGTCACTGTGATGCGCTATCCTTCCATTGTGCTGACCAGTCACATAGGATGTGGATGATTTGGACACTTTTTAATAAGATGGAATCTTCTATTGCTCCACCACTGTGATCATTTTTGTGTCTCTTATTTCAAACACTTTCCACTTCATTATAAAGACACCATTTGCTAGAGCTAAGGTAACTAGCACAACAGCATTTCAAGGCAATGTGAATTAATCAATACAGCCTTCACAGCTGAGAAGCACAATGTCACTCTCATTGGGAAGGTGTGGGTTTCAATTCAAGCTGCTCTCCACCCTTCTAATTAAACACTCTATAACATCTTATACAAAAAGTCTCAGGTCCCAGCTATAAAAACAAACATCTCTGTTCAGAAACAGATGTGAAAATAACTGGAATAGAAACAAAACAACAGGAAGGAAGGGAGGAAGGGAGAGAGGAAGGGAGGGAGGGAGGGAGGAAGATTAGTCAAACATGATAGTCCCTACTCCATCTAGAATAGTTAGGCTTGACCCATATACTCCTGCTATTTTCTGTAGTCTTCCCAAGTCCCAGAGCCACTTACTTGATCAAGTAAGACCAAAAGAAGCAAGAGCCAAGAGACGTTTGCTACCCATCCTTTTCACTGCCTAACACCCCATACCACTGCCAAAGAGCACTTGTTCTGGTACTGGGGTGCTGCTCGAGCACACAGCACACAGCCTGGCACTCACTAGAACTCAAAAAGTCAGGCTTTTTTCTGTAGAGCCACTATTGAACAAGGAAGCTGTTAAAAGTTAAGGCTCATGATGTTATTTCAGCTTCACTGAGTGACCTACGTGGGCTCTACATCAAACATTCAGTCCATTAGCTGTACTTACAGAAATTTGACTTTTGTTCTTAAAATAGGATATCATGTCCCACTGTGTCTTGTGACTGGACATAATTTCCACCACCTCCCAACTCACTCAGAGCAAACTAGACCAGTGGGAGCCAGCAGAGCCCTGGGTTAATTGCTGTAGCAGCTGCTTGCTGAACTCCTGTACAGCCCCAGCACAGAGTCATCCTTTGTCACTCACAGTCCCTCTATCCATGCAATTTGCAACTCAGCCTCTAGAGTTAAGATAAATGTCTTACAGCAAGACAACCAGCCCCGGTCCTTTCCACTTCTAAGCAACCATTTCAAGATGTAGAAGAGGCCAGGCTCAAGGACTGCAGTCTAGCTCTGTCTGATTATGTGAGTAGGAAATAGGAGGAGAAGTACCGGTCCTTCAGAGCAGGAGGAGTTCTTCTCTTGCTGCAGTAGAGCAGCATGGTTGCCTTCTTCACAAGGGACAGGAGTGCTAACTAGGAACTCGCACTTACCTATTTGTGCCTCACCATGCTAAAGGACAGACCTGGAGCGCAATTCTGCCTCTAGTGATCATACAGGAAAAAGCAGACGAGTGGGAAAACATGGTTTTCCCTTTTACTCCCAAACCTTTTAGCTGTTTTGCAGTCAGGCATTAAAGAAAAGGTTTAACACAGCCTTTAACAGCCTTTAAGTTTTCTTTAACAAGAGGTCTCCCCTCACTTGAGTTTGTTCAGCTGTGCCATGTACAGACCTGGTTTGGGGTCCTTTAGAAAGTGCTGTGGAGCTCACAGAGGTAGAATAAATGCTTTGAAGAGGGATATTTTTTGTGCAGTTTTTAATTCATTTTGTGGGGTTCCTCCTTATAGACCAAGACTAATGTGTCCAGTCACATGCACAGAACACTGCGGTTCATTCTGTATCAAGCTGCTTGTTTTCCAGTGTAATTTAACACATGGGATTTTATCAGCAGTCTGACACCAGCAGATATCAAGTAGCCAGAATGAAACAGCTTACAAGATCTCTTACTGGCAAGAGTGTAGATGTATGCTTGAGGGTCAACTGGAGTTAAAATATGACAGGCAGTAGACTAACCCGTATCTGAACAATGGATGAAGCTTTCAGACAGTTTTCTCTCTCAAAGCACAGTCATCTCCTCTAGGGTCTGCTTTACCTACATGATGTAAAGCCTTGTCACAGAGTACTAATCCAGCCCTTGGGTTGGCTCAGAACAAGAGATGGTGTTAACTGCAAGCTTGGGGAAGAGCAGCATTGTTTTTATTGAGGTGGAGCTCGCTGGCTATTGTTTACTTTCCCCCTACAGAAAGATATTTGCTTAAAAACAAACGCAATCAATACCCCAGTCTCACTCATGGCACTGCAACTGGGAAATTATCCCTCATACCTCACACTGCGTACTCATCAGCCCAGCGTGTGCACAACAGGAGGCAGCATTGTAAACGGAGGGAACAGAGTTCAGCATGCAAAGCCCTCTTCTGAGATTGCTCCACCTTGCAGCACGGACACAACTGCTCTGTCTTTGGTTAGCTGGGTCAGTTCCCAGTTCAGCCTGAGAAAGGCCAGAGACCACAGCATTGCCTCCTCCCGCTGTGCTGGGCTGACTGTACATACACACAGCCCTGACACCACCTAAAGAAAAGTGTTTGCTCTGCAAGTATAGAAGAGTAGCTTCTTCAGCTGAGGAAAACGTGCTGGATTTACTGCAGAGCCGAAGCAGTGCAGACAGGCACAAATTCGGTGGCTGCCTGCCAGCACACAGAACAGTGGCTGCAAATGCACAGCACTGTCCTCCCACGGCCGAGATGGCAGAGTTACACAGCAAAAGGCAGAGAGCAGGAGGGGGTTGGTATCAGCATAACCCATTTGGTCTGAGAAGAGCTCACAGAGGGGTACTCTCAGCCACTACGGGCCTTCAAGATGCAGTATGAGCAATGCTGCCCTAAAAATGGGAGGCATCTATGTAGCACATTAATACTCAAGGACACACAGACACACATCAGGCACGATCTCTATCCTGCTAGCAACAGACTTCCTGATGCTAGACAACACGAGAGCTACTAAGCTGAAATCCAATTTTAATCCTCTTGTGGAGTGAGTTCACGTAAGTTCAAAAGGGAGCTCTCTATCATTGTTATAGATCTCATCTCCTGAGACAAGGTGAGGCAAGTAAATCAACAGAAGTATCATTACTAAACCATAGGAGAAATGGGTGTATTGAGGTTGAGTTGGTTTTCTAACTACAGCTTTGATACACCTATTTTTCTCAAGCCTGTCTCATCTGTCAAGGTTTCCGAACTGGTACCATTTCAATGCCTAGCTGAGCTGTAAACCTTCCACTATTCCTCATTCAACTTAATGCAGCACTCACACCTCTACGCTAAAAAATGTGACACCACATGGAGAGAATAGATACGTTTAACTTTAATGTTCACTGTAGCTAACCGTAATTTATGTTGATAGACAATTTTGTTTCTTGGAATTAATTTTCCTCTAGGAGGTTTTTTTGGGTGGCCTAAATCAGGACAGATTATTTCCTTTACAATTTAGAACACTCTTCTTTCTTGGTTACTAAGAACAGAGAAAGACAATCACAAGCAATTGAATTACCGTACCCTAATGAACTACCATTTGTCAGTTGAGCCAGAGTGACTTTTTCCTTGCATGTAGCAGGTAAATATCAGAAAGGCTTGAGGAAGGTGATTAAAGTCAGTATGTTTAATTCTGCATTTGCAGTAGGCTGAGAGCACTGACAGCCACTTCTAGCCACTTGCTTTCAAATCTCCATCAACCGCATTCTATTTTTACTTCACATATTTATTTCAGCCTTTTCCAGATCTCCCAACACTGACTACTCCAGCCAGATCCTGCTGAATTTCCCACTCACCTCTGAGTGCTGAGCAATACAGGTTTCTGGACCACCAGCACAGGTAAGGGAAGAGGCTTGCCTGGTGCCCTAGGAAGCCAGAGGGCAGCTCTATTCTCAGCTCTGCCAAAGACATTGTAAAATCTTTTCTGCCTCCTTTTTCCTCATTGATGAACTGAGAATAACTTTGCAAAACATCCTGAGATCCTTGCTGAGAGAGTAAGATATATAACACTCTGGAAGAAGGAGATGCTCAAATGCGAAATCTTGAGTGACTACAACATATACACAATGGAAAACTCAGCTACTAAAAGAAAAAAAATCATTCTCGCCTATCTAAGAAAGGGTTAAGGGTTAAAAAGAAATAGTTTCAGCAATTCTGGGTGCAATATTAGCTCAGACATATGAGTTGAATCCATATGGCATATTAACAATTCCCAATAAGGAAACAATTTCAGGAGCTATTCATTTAAGCAATAGTTCTCATTCTATCTAAATACTGGAAGCAATAAAGGCTCCTACGCACCCAGTAAAACGGATAAGAAAATGGTGTAGTATGAAAATCAGAGAATAGGAGACAGATGTCAGAGCTCCAAGGAATAGAAGGTAATATTTTTATTTTTCCTATTCCATTTTTGTGTTCATGAAGGGGTACACAACGAGCCTGCTTTGCTTTCCAATGCAATATGCAAAGATAGGAGTTAGTATTAATTTTCCCAGGAGAACACAAGGAGAAAGAGGAGGGAGTTTCCACAAGAGGTCGTCATTTAGAGCATGAAAGATTGCATGCCTAAATGAAGGAAGGGGTGAATAACCCTCTCACCTGGAAAACAGCTGGACTTGCCTCAGCACTAACCCTTAAGACACTCTGCTAACTGTTTTGAAACTCCATAACAAAAACTAGAGAAACCTTAGTTTCCCTATGTGCAGCATGGGAAAAGCAGTGCCTGCTTAGCCCCAGTCTGTCATCACACACCAGTAGTGCCCTGCAGCAGTGCCACATCCATGGATCCACCTATCCCTTCTTGCAGAGGCTTGACCTGGGGACTTCACAAGGAATATCTTAGGGCTGTAGAGCATAAGTCACAGAATATACCTTACTCAAGACACTGAAATTTTCCTAACGAGATGTAATCATCTTCTGCTCTTGCTGATATCTGTGAAGATAATGCACAAGTAGCACCACATACTTCAGCAACAAAAACTAAGGATCTGATCTTTATTTATAGAAATATATATTATAACTGAAAAGTTTGTGGGTGGTTTTGAATCACATTAATTAGAGCCGGATCAAACTCAGAATGAAGGACAGAATTCCTCACTGAGCAAGAGGGCAGCAGGGACCTGGAGCCCTTGCATCTCATTGCCATCAGGCCATCCCACCAGCTACATCAGCACTGCACAGAGACTGAGGTTTTGTCCTGGCTCCTGTCATCCAGCATTTGAGTAGACTCAAATCCTGCAGCAGCATTTCCACAGCTAGGCTGTCACAGGCAGGAACAATCACTTTTCTCTCTCCAGGAGGATGCATGCAGATTGCTGGGAAGTCTTAAAGGAAATGGATCCCAGAGCTGCAGCAAAATCAGTTAAGTGCTTTACTTTGTTCCACTTGCTGTTGAACCATCCTGGTTGGTGGCATATAGAGGCAGGATAGTACCTGTTCTTTAAGAAATGTGAATCTACCATCTTTCTTTGAAAGGAATGGTAGCAAAACTTGAAACATCCAAAAACTCTGAGGCGTTGCGGAAGCCTACAGTGTATCTGGCCCTGCTTTCTGAAGACAGCACTGCTGGTGCTCTACCCTGTCCTCTACCTTGTCCCATCAGATGTGTTGAGTGTGTTCACCTGAGCCATGCTTTGAATACCAGCTACTTCTGCCATCACCTTAGATACAATATTTTTCTTGTTCAAGAAACTCTGCAGCAATGATTCCCTCAAAGGTATTTCAGCCTTGCTGCCACCTAATCAGGCTAAACAAACCAGCATTCAGTTTCCCCAGAGTCTGTAAAAATGGGGCTTATTCTAAGAGAATGCTAAGGACTTCTGGTAACAGCTGAAGCCTCCTCTTCCATCAGCCTCTTGCAGAGAAATCTGTCTACACAACCACCAAGCTGTGGGGTAGGACACACATATCATATGCAAAAGCCTAATAATTTTAATTGCAATGTCTTCAATGGTATCATTTTAGGGGAGAAAGAACATTTCATCAGAGCAATAGAAATCTCTTTTTTTAATGTTGACTGAAAACTGAAAAAAGAGCCCTACCCCCAGCCACTGAAAAGGCTTTCCTTCAGGAGACATTTCACTTTTCTTTAAGGCTGATAGACCTTTCTGCAGTGCCACTTTCATGTCCTGGTTTTCACCGTCTCTGCTCTGCCCATTCCTTCCTAGGGTCCACCCTGCTTCCCTTCTGCAGATCTAGGTCCTCTTTGAACAGCCTTTCTGATTAAGCATTTTGGAGAGGAAAAAATGCACTCCCCTTTTGTTATCTACGGCATGCTCTATGGGCAGCTCAAATGTGCACACACTTCGTGCTCTACATACACTGTTCACATTTCTGCAGCGTATAAAACCCATGAAGAATGGGCAAGCAAGGAAAATTAAGACTGACCTCCCCCACTGACTTCACAATGGTATTGTCAATATTGTGGCTCTGCTACAGGTCTTGCAAATTTGGCTACATACAAAGCATGCTCCATCACAGAATCACAGAATGGCAGGGGATGGAAGGGACATCTGGAGATCATCTAGTCCACCACCCCCCTTGCTAAAGCAGAGTCACCAGGGCCTTCCCAAAGCAAAGGCTAACTGTACTGCAACGCTGAATTCTGCAACCTGCAATTTCCTGTCCCTAGTTGGCAGTTACAGGAATGCTGTCAGTGTACTCGGGTCAAGAAGTCCAATTATGAAAGCGAAAAACTAAAGACAAAGGACATTGCCAAAGAAAATCTGACCTTCCCAAGACTCTGACATATCACAAGTACTGTAGATGTTCAATAGTTCTGCTCCTAAATACTCCTGAAATTGGCCATTATATATATACAATAAACCCTGTGTAGACTCGCTGCCCTATACTGAAAGTTTTGCCTAAGCTTTAGAGCTCCTATAGAGAAGTTATAGCAGGGAGAAGTGAGGCACCTACCCAACAGAGAAGCATTTCCACTAATCAGAATTATGGGGCCGCCACAAATACAGCAAAACTGTTAGCAGAGTGACCTTGAGGGGAACATCACCTTCTAGGAAACTTTTACCCATAAGACTCAAAATTAGTGTAGTTAAAAGGCCTCACAGGTTTTCATGTCCTTGGTTGCTTCCTTTGAGTCAAGTAATGCATGTGATGAAGCACTCAGCACATTGAGTTCCATGAAACTCACTGTCCTGACTATAGTTCTTCCTGATTTGAGTAATTTCTTAGAACTGTTATCTTCCAGTGATTATAATCTTGCAGGAACCCTGGGTATAGGGCTGAAGGGACCTCATGGATCACTGAATCCAGCCTTTTGAAATTCTGCCATATAACCCGGCTTGTAAATTCAGGCTTTAAACTAGCAAGGTAGCTTGTTCCCAGTGCTCTATGGATATGGCTTTTCAACATAATGCCCTGACGCTTAACTGGTTCTGCTGCATTTTTAGCAAGTTTTATATAATACTTACTCTCCTTACAGTTCTACCTACAAAGTACTTCAAAAGATTCTCTGTTAAGACTAGCACAGTAAACCTGCTGAGTCCATAATACAAATTCAAAGTAATTCCAGGTCAAACCTTTAATCAAAGAGACCTCTCTAAGCTTCTTCTCACCCTTATTAAAGAGATTTACAAAACCGTGAAGGAGGTTGGAGAGTTAATGACGTGCCATTTTAAAAGGCTCCATTAAGATTTGGGTATTTTTATCTTTTAGAAAAAAAGCATTTGCAGATTATAACTCTAAGGAGACAATTATAAGAGCATTCTGAGAGTCTTTTCACTTGATCTATAAGGGGGAGAAATGGTACAGCAGAGTATAGGAAAGAAAATACCCTGCCTAAGCCTTTTTCGTGAATAGGATCCTAACTAGCCACATTGCAGCTGCAGTGAAGTGTCTTATGTTCCTGTGATTTATTACGATAAGGGCCACATCATCTGCCAAAGTGTGCTTGTAAGAAATGAAATGGTTTCCAAAAGAAACATTAGAATAAGACAGATTTTAGATTTGCATTTTTACCCTGATTAGTGTCTGTGAAGCTCCTTTGAAAATTTTGTATCAAATACAAACACAAAATCATTGCCAAATGCAGTTTGAGTTTGGGAAGGTTTCAGGAAGGAAGCCCAGTTACCCACAGAAAGGGATGAAGAGACTGTTTACAGGAGTGAGAATGCAGAACAGTACTGAAAGAGAAGGGAAGTGGCAATCATCCAAGACGCTGCACCTTGGACCAAATTGCTTTCTGTCTAACATGATAAGTTGTTCACAGGCCTGAGTTATTCCGTTACCCTTTTAGCTCAACCTTGGACACTAAGCTTCAAATCAAATGTAAGTAACAAATTAAGGGCTTGATCCTGCACTCCAACTTCCCTTTCACTTCCACTGAGGAGGGACAGTGGTATTAAGACCTACCTTGATGTTGATCACGGTAGTTTTCCTGATGGACTTCCAACCAGAAAAATTACCAGAGAAGAAAATGCTCACAATTAGCCTAGTTACAGACAGACCTTTTGGGATCTTAGCAGAAAATGAAGCAGCAGTATTTCCTTTGATCCCAACAGAATGTGTGAACCTCAGAGTCAGTCTTTCAAGATGTACATTTGCATATGAGCATTTCTGCTAACTTGTATCGATTTCTCAATTTCAAAGGGAAAGAAATTCAGTCTCTCAGTATTTGTTCATAGTTGTAAGACTGCCCTGTTGTCCTGCTCTAAGTTAGGAAACTGAGCAGAAAGAAGTTCCAATACTTCCATCAGAAAGACTTTGGGAACGTACATTATGAGTCTATTGTCATTAAAGCATGGAAAGAGGCAAAACAAAATACAAATACACGGAAAAGAAAAAATATGTCATAATCCAAACAATGCGGCAGTCTCTAGCTCTGGGTATTCTAACCAGCCAAATAAGCCTCTTGATCAGTATCAACCTGACTCACTTTGTAAAAAACACCACAACACAAGCAGTGAGAAAGGGTTGACATCTCGCTGGCCTAAAGAGGTGACTTGAATTTCAGATGTGTCAGGAAGTTTCTCCAGGCAAATCACTATTGTCCCAAATAGCATGCATACTGTAGCATAACTGCTCATTATAGTTTTCTAGAATAGGAATCAAAAAGCACAAACTCTTGCCATAAGACACTGGGAAAAAAAGCAGCTTTGGTAGTTAACGCTGCAGAGGAAGATTCTCCCCAGAGTTTATATGGTCTTCAAAGGGGATGTAAAAAATCCCAGAGAATAATCAGATGCATGAACAGCTGGAAATAAATGATTAATCATGAAAAGAGAAGGGTTTTATAAACTAGGTCTTTCCAGCTTTATCTGTATTACTCCCAGAGAAGTTTTGCTGAGCTTCTACAAGGGATTATTTCTAACTTTGAATTTGCAATAGCAGCTGTAACAAATAGCACCTCTCTATAAGCCATGAATATCTCCACCCACATTCAAAGAGCACAACTTACAGCACCTCAATCCATTTGCTTTTTCACTAGCCTAAGCATGACCCATACCAGTTCAGACTTCTTCCTGCTTCCTTTCCTCATTTCATGGTTGAAACAAGTGCTTCACCTAAACTACTGCATATTTCCTTGGGGAGACAGGATGGCATTAAGATGAAGCCCATCAGATTCATTTTAGGACTATAAAATGTCAAGATCAGCCCATCAAGAATCCTTCCAAGCATACGGTGTAATTGTCTTCTTGTACGTTATTTCTACAATCCCATCCCAATTACCATATTCCACTGCCTTTTCCTCATGCAGAGAAGACAGGCAACACATGAGAACCCACTGAAAACCCTTCTGTCAGCTTGAGAGATGCTCAAGACATTCCGCTGGCAGTACACTTTTTAACTCATTAGAATCATAGAATCATAGAATCATGGAATGGTTCGGGTTAGAGGGGACCTCAAAACCCATCCAGTTCCACCCCCACTGCCATGGGCAGGGACACCTCCCACTGGATCAGGCTGCTCAAAACCCCAACCAACTTGGCCTTGAACTCCTGGGAAGGGGCATCCACAGCTTCCCTGGGCAACCTGTTCCAGTCTCTCACCACCCTCATTGTGAAGAATTTCTTCCTAATGTCTAACCCTAACCCCTAAACCTAACCTCTAACCCTAACCTAACCCCATTAATCCTGTTCCAGATTAATAACTAAAACTTATTCAGTACTAAGAATCTTCTGACTGTGTTCTGATGAGACAAAAATCATGTTCAACTATGAGGTGACTAGTATTATTAAAATTCTATTTTAGAGAACTGCTGTTAAGTGATAATTTTGCTCTTCAAATGAGGAGAGAGAATTAATAATTGAATCCAAAGACCTAGTTATATATTTTCGTGGGTTTGTTTCCTAATAAGAAGAATGACTTGAGCAGAATTCCATTAAAATTTTTAGTATTCCCATGCTAGTCTGATTCTAAGCTTTTCCATTAAGTAGCACAGTCATGATGGCATTAAACCACTTAAGCAGCAAACCCAGCACATAATTATCACTTTTAATTCAATGTTTTAGAGTGTGAATAGATCCTGTACATCGCTGACAATTCACACTCATAGCAGCTTCACTGCATCTTGTACTGAGAAAATCGACCCAAACATATTTCATGTCCTTTTTCTCAAGAAAAATTTCTCAGAATAATGCAATAATAAAATTAAGCCCAGAAGAAAGAAGGTGTAGTAATCAGCTACTGCATTTTTCTTACCTTAAGGAAGTTGTATAGATATGAGTGGGAACTAGGGCAGCATTATCAAGGTATCAGTATATCAACATTTGAAACTATGTGTGTGATCTCAGAATTATGTGCATGTAAAAGAGCGCATACATTTAAAAGAAAAAAAATCCCAATAGAGAGTATGAAATACATGGCAGCTCTAAAGAAATAAGGGGAGAACAAAGAAGAATATGCAGCACGTAGCATCCCCTCCCTTGCCCCTCAATAGTATTACAACACTGTATTTGCCTCCTGGGACCACTTCCCCTTGGGAATTAAGAAGTATGACATCTCATCTGTGCCTGCTTCCCCAAGCAGCAGTGACAGCAGCTTGTCCCCTGACGTCAGGGGTCTGCTGAGGGATGCAGCTGGTGTACACAGAACCAGTATTCGCTTGGCACAACTTCCACGCTCAATGTCAGCGCCACAGGCAGTCAGGAGCAACACTTAGCATTGTACAGTCAGGGATCCTCCAGGTGCCCTTTTCCTGGTGCCCCCTCCCATACGATTAATCCTCTGGCACACTGTAGATACTACCATAGTGCAAAGGAGCAGTGGCACCTTTGCATATTTGTAGATGGAATCCATAAAGGCCAATAAATGGCAGCGCGCAGGAGCGCTGTGGTTTGTCAGCAGCAGCACCTCTGCTAAAAGCTGCAGTGCAGTAGTTGCAGTAACAGAAGGCTGTGTGAGTAAGGAGCCTAAATACAGCCCACTATCTACAAACCAAACTGAAATAAAGAGGACAACACGCTAGGACTGGCCAGGGAGCCCCTGTGAGACACTGTCAGCATCTGTTTGAAAGAGAAAGGGGCTAAAATCTAACAGATCAACTGATCTCAAATGCAGCCACCTCAGACCCTATGTGCTCTGCTCTCTGGCCTGCAGTCGATGCTACTCCCTGCTCACACGCACACGCTGTTAGCACTGCTTACACCCCTGCTTCCCCAGAAAGCATAAAGCTTCTACACTGATCACAGTGCCAGAGTGACAGCACCCCCTCCTACACAGCTCTCCCTTTCATGGGTCCTCAGCTAACAGGTAAAGCTGAAACAGTTCTTCCCCAACTTCAAGACCAGACATAAAATGTTTCTGGTACCTCTTCTCTCTGCTAAATCACAGATTTACAGTTACAGTACAGGGCTCTGACTTGCTGCTCTAACGTTGTCAATAAATCCATTTTGTTGCAAGCATATATCTAGCAGACATATTTGTTTTGCCTCTGCACATACAGCTCGAGAGTCTCCTATTTCAACATCAGTATAGGAAAGCAAATGTCTGTTGGGAGAGTGATAGTTCACAACCTAGGTTTCCTTGGCAAAATGAAGGGATATCAATATTTGGTACAAGAAAGTATCTCATGGAATCTACTGACATGTAGGCTTGTCAAATGCTCTGCTATTTCCATCTCTCCTCTTCCTCTTCTTTCCTTAATCACAGAATCACAGAATCATGGAATCATGAGGTTGGAAGAGACCTCTGAGATCACCGAGTCCAACCGTGCCTGTCTCCTTACTAAACCCTGTCCCTAAGAAACTCATCTACCCGTTTTTTAAACAATTCCAGGGATGGCGACTCCACCACCTCCCTGGGCAGCTGTGCCAATCCCTGACCACCCTTTCAGTAAAGAAATTCTTCCTAATGTCCAGTCTGAACCTCCCCTGGTACAACTTGCGGCCATTTCCTCTCGTCCTATCACTGTCACTTGTGAGAAGAGCCCAGCACCCACCCCGTCACAGCCTCCTTTCAGGCAGTTGTAGACAGCGATGAGGTCTCCCCTCAACCTCCTCTTCTCTGGGCTAAACAACCCTAATTTCCTCAGTCTCTCCTCGTAGGACTTGTTCTCCAGCCCCTCCCCAGCCTCGTTGCCCTTCTCTGGACGCGCTCCAGCCCCTCAATGTCCTTCTTGGAGTGAGTGGCCCAAAACTGAACCCAGCATTCGAGGTGCGGCCTCGTCAGTGCCGACTACAGGGGCACAATCACCTCCCTGCTCCTGCTGGCCACGCTGTGTCTGACACAGGCCAAGATGCCACTTGCCAATGCCATGGGCCAATGTCAACAGAGCATCACAGATCTTTCCATCTAGTAACAATAACTACTTACTCTCCATAACCCCCTTTACAAGAAATACCACATCAGAAGCTCTTGTGTATCTCCAGGCTGCAGGTATCCAAATTGAGGCAATGGCTAAAGACTTTCTCAGACACTGGACCAGAAACCCTGAAAACCAAAAGACAAACCTAGTCCTGTGCTCAGGCTCCACAAACTGTGTGTAAATCACATCAAGATGATGCCTGAAGAGCAAGGTTCCCATTCTGGCATCTCTGTGTGCTACAGGGCTGTCTTTGTCACTGCTGCTCGCAATGGTGCTTCTAACCTGTGCAATCTGAGCCTAAAAGCCATCATTTGAGACCATAATTTTCTGCAGAGGCCCTTTCTCAAATGGCCTCAGACTAACAAAAGCAAGCTCCTTAAATATGCAGCGAAATCACTTCATCACTGTTTCATGTATTTTATTTTAAAGGACTATTAAGAAAACATCCTTTTGACATAATTCAATTTTCATCTCTGCTTTTTTCTTAGTTTTGGGAGCTTGAAAAAATGAGATTTTTCTCTCCTTTCTTTTTGATCAATAATGATTCTTTTTTTCATGTGTTTCTAAGAGAGTTGACGTTAAAATGTCTAGTTCCTATTCTCTTTCAGTTGTATTTGTGCATCGAAGCCATTCACAATGATGTCAGCTCAGCTATGGGCATTGTCTCTGCTAGTTCAATTCCAGCTGAATTACTGGAGCTAACAGGACATTAACATTCATTTGATTGATTTAGCACGCCCAGTGAATAAGATGAGTTTTGCATTCAGCTACACACATTAAAAACTGAAGAAATTATAAAGCAGTCCAAAGTTGATAAGTTCTTTTGGAGTTATACCTTTTGCTTCTCATGCATCTTCCTGTGTTTAAAATCACCATTTAAGTAATGGCTATTTCAATGCAAAGACTTTCCTTGGCAGTGCTCATGGATGAAAGAGAAAACTGATTTAAAACTATTGTTTAACATAGCTAATCAATTTAGCAGCTTTCAAGGCTAAAATATCATATTATGCTTTATCTCTTATAAAATGTGGGCTATGCAATTTCATCCTGTAATTCCAGCATTTTGCCCAATGACTGAGAACACTTTTTTCAGAGGTAAATATAATACTTCAGCATGGGTTTGAAGTTAGTACTAAAAAGGTAATACTGCGTCTCTTCTTGGCTTTAAAACTTTCTTCCTTTGTCCAGTGCCTACCCCTGTGACAAGGTCTTGGTGTCATGTGACTGAGCACACGTGGTCAAGATGCACATGACCTATGAATAGTCGATGTCTTTCCAGATTCCAAATTTTGAGTATGAAACTAAAATGAAGAAGAGGATGCAGAGAAAAATTTTCAGCAGAGGAGGCTGGAATTCGGCTCCAAAATCCATCCTCTTCCAAAAGAAATGCTGAGCTGAGCAGCTCCCTATGAAGTTAATGAAATCTGGCTTTACCTGGTGCTAACTAGAATCTCTACCTCACTATTTTATGACTTTAGAACAGAGATTCCCAAACCTTTTCCAATGACAGGATTGAAGACCTCAGCAGACATGTTTGTTTAACTATGGGCTGAAGGAAACCATGAAAGTACCAGGCATGTAACAGGACAGTAATAGCTGGCCTCTTCGTAAAAGCCTTTTTCCTGCACTGTCTCTGTTGGCTGCAGTGGGAGTTCAACTAATCGAGATGAGAGTTTGCAACCATCAGACCATAATCACACTTGACTCCCTCTTCTGATGGAGTCAGATGGAGGGGTAGAACTTATGTTTTCCAGTAGCTTCAGCATTATAAATATGTGGGTGATGTAACTACAAAGTCAGCTGCCCCAATTCAACCATCCCGCTGCATTTCTCCTGATTTGAACAATATCTTCTGATGAGGGGTTCTTTCTAAAAAGCTCAACTGGTATTTTAACTGCCCAGAAATGCCTGCAGGAGCTCCCCTCTAGCTGCAGTTACCTGTTCTGGATGCTACTGCACTGATCTAGCCCAGCACACTTACGTAACAGAGAGATGGATGAGTCTGTTTCCAAGAGAGTGGACAGTCATTTGTGATCATTAACAAGCAGTCACTGTAAAAGATGACAACTCATGTGTCAGCTGAAACATTTCTAATTAATTGGAACAAAGTTCCTATCAAATATGTTTTGATAATAGCCAGTCTCTCACGGACATTTTGGACCACACAGTGAGAACACGATGTTTGATGTCTTTCCTTGGAGCCAAGAAAGAGACTCAGAAGGCAAATGCAGCTGCAGTCAGCAAGGAAAGACAAACAGAACACAGCAGGGGATCAGCTGTCTGTCGAGACAAGCAACGAGCCATGGAGCTCGTCAGCTCTGTCAGCAGTTTAGATGCCAGCACAGGCCTGGAGGTTTCAAAAGCTGTTGTTTGAGAGTGTGGTACAGATACTACAAAACATCAGTGTAGCAAGTAGAGGGTGAAGCTGCAGCTAAAGAACATTTCAATGGACAGCAAGCCAGTACTCAAAGCTGAAATCTGGCTGATATTCTGTGTGTGTACATGACTACATGTTTTAGTACAAAACTAATGCATAGTAATTTACAGCGATCTTAGAGGAGCCAGTTCTCCTGGTTCAGAATTGGAATGGGCTGTCCAGGGAAGTGGTTGAGTCACCGTCCCTGGAGGTATTCAAAAGGAGAGTGGATGTGGTGCTTAGGGATGTGGTTTAGTGGTGGAGTTGGCAGCGTTAGGCTAAGGGTTGGACTTGATGATCTAAAAGGTCTTTTCCAACCTAAACAACCTTATGATTCCTACCACGTGACCGAGCATCTCTGTTGGCTTTCCTCACTTACCTTCCATCTTAGGGCTGCCCCTTCCGCCCTTCCTTGGTTATGACATTTGTCTGTTTCCCAGCCCATGGTGGAATGACTTCAAACACTTACATCCTGCAGTTCTTGTCGTAATTTGAGACAGACAGTTTACAGGAGTGCTTGTGTGTAAATGAGCTCAAACAGCCCCAGAACATTTAACAATGGCTATTGTGAAATCTTAGGCCATTTTAGTCCTTTTAACATGAAAGAACAATTTCAAGCAACACAGAAACCATAAGAGTCTCTTCGGGTTTATAATACGCTTTAAATGCTGCTTAAACTTTCTCTTCACTGATCTGCTGCTGGATAAAAGCCATGTTGAAAATATATTAAAGCGACAGTCGAGATCTGTAGCTACATTAATCATTCTGTCAGAGTATTGGAAAGAACCTCACTAAAGTCAAGCAGGAAAACAATTTGTTGAAGCATGAGCTGAAGCAGTGAGTCGCAATTCATTCAGATCTCTCTAACGTACACGATCAAGCAACTGCT
This sequence comes from Neomorphus geoffroyi, assembly GCA_033558235.1. Lineage (NCBI taxonomy): Eukaryota > Metazoa > Chordata > Aves > Cuculiformes > Neomorphidae > Neomorphus > Neomorphus geoffroyi. The sequence goes on along the minus strand of JAUMJM010000045.1, from coordinate 5,035,440 downwards.
GAAGCCCTGAAAGCGACGACTGATTCTGCAAACAGGAGATATGAAAAACAAACTTTGAAATGACCTCCAGTCTCTGGTGTGTGAGAACAACTTGCATGCCCACCCATTTATACTTTGAAAGCAGTCCGCTGGGAAAAGATGGGGTGAGTGGTGTTCCCTTAGTGTCCTAACAGAACTACCACAAGATACAAAGTAACAATATTTTCCTGACATGATGTGTAATTGGAATTGAGTTCCACTGAACCCAGCCATTCTGGACGTACACTGAGTCAGCCAAAATGGCTGTTCTGTAACATTTTCACCTGAACCACAAGCAATTGCTTCCCAGGCCCAAAAGAATCAAGCCATCAATGTTCTTACACATCTTTTTGCCAAAGATAACATCATTAAGCTTTGATGTCTACAGTACAGCCACGACTCTAAAAAGAACCTTACCTGAATAACTCAGGCATCTGGGGAATGCAGCCAGATGCCAGAGAATCCAGAGCACCTCAGTTGTAAATTGATTTAAATAAAAGCCACTAATTTCAGCCAACCAGAGCATAGCCTAAAATAGAGGGAAATCCTATACATGACGCTATCCCGGCCACTGTGGCAGCCTAAGGGTATGCTACAACCAGCTGATAGATAAAACATGTAAAACATCAAAAATGTGGAAAGGAGAGTAACCTAATCTTCAGGGATGCTCCTTAGGTGTCACTTAAGGTCTTGAGAGACGATGCGTAGGAAGTGAGTCTGACAGGCCGCTTTCTATCCGGAGCTCCGGAAAAATTGCCACTGAAGGAAAGACAAAGTTATGTGAGTAGAAAAATGTTTGGACTTTACTTTTTAGATACTGACAAAGCATGTGTGTTGTGCTCTATGCTGAGGAAAGGAAAAACCAGTGAAATGCGCTTCCAGCACAGTTTGCTGCTTCTGTTTGGAAATGCAGGGCAGAGCATCCCATCGGTACCAGCGGATTTGATCCTGGGTGTGGTTCTGCTGCTCCTTCGCCATCTCGGCCCCACTCGTGTCCCTTCTGATCTAAAGGAGGGAGTTTGTGCCAGAGACTTTCCCTGTTATCCAGGGCAACGCGTTCCCAAGGGAGATCCCGTGAACACGGGAACGAGCCAGCGTTACCGCCTGGGGCAGGAGCTCCCCGAGGCGAAACCCCATACACTCCCACCCGCAGGGGCGAGGACGGGACGGAAGAGGGATGGGTGAGGGCAGGGAGGGGCGGGGCAGGTGGGACGGGGCGGGGAAGGGCGGGGCGGGGCGGGGAGGGGAGGGGAGGGGCGGGGAGGGGAGGGGCGGGGCGAGGCTGTGGGCGGGGAGGAGCGGGGCGGGGCTCGCACCGCGAGGGGGCGCCCGCGCGGACAGGAGGTGTCCCCGCCTCGGCGCGCGCGCGGCGGGTGAGCAGCGCCCGGAAGGGGCGCGCGGCGCTTCCGGCGGCGAGCGGAAGGGGCGGGGCGGGCGGTGGCGGCGGGAGGTGCTGTTAGCGGGGCAGCGCTGGGAACGGGAGGTACTGCGGGCCGCGGCATCTGCCGCACCGGCTGTAAGGCCCTACCGGCGCTCCGGGTGGCTCGGGGAGTTGCGGCAGGCGGGGAGCGGCGGGGTCGGGCTGCGCCACGCCACTGGGAGGGCTCCCCCGGGGCAGCGGTGGGACGGGGGCCGTGCGGGTGCAGGAGCCCTCCTACCGGTCTGTCGTACCGAGACAGCACTGGGATGGGGACTGGTCTCTCCCACCGGCCGTGTCCCGGAGCGCGAGGGAGCTGCAGCTGGATTTAGAAATCAAAGAACGTATTAAAACCATATGGAAACCGCAGTACCAAACGTATTCCTGTGAGTTCTGACCGTGTGTCTGCTTTCTAGGAAAAATGATGTCTGAAAGCAGCTCTTTCGTGAAGGGCGTGGTGCTCGGAGGAGCCTTCTGCATGTTGGTGACACTCCTCGGACACATTAAGGTGGGCCATGGGACTAAAGCTCATCACCACGAACATCATCACATCCAGGCTCCCAACAAAGAAGATGTCTTAAATCTTTCAGAAGGTGAACGTGTGGAGCTTAGTACAAGTATCCGTGTTTATTGTATCATTCTGGTGAAGCCGAAAGATCTGGGGCACTGGGCTGCAGTGAAAGAGACATGGAGCAAGCATTGTGACAGGGCGGAATTCTACAGCTCCGAAAACGTCAAAGTGTTTGATTCTGTGCCCCTCAACACAAATGATATGTGGGTGATGATGAGAAAAGCCTACAAGATAACGTATGAGCGCTATAAAGGTGAATTCAACTGGTTCTTCCTTGCATATCCAAAAACGTTTGCTATTATTGAAAACCTCAAGTATTTCTTACTGAAAAAGGACCCCTCGCAGCCTTTTTATATCGGCCATACTGTGAAATCTGGTGACCTTGAATATGTAAATGCAGAGGGAGGAATCGTGTTAAGCATTGAGTCACTAAGACGATTCTCCCGTGTTCTAGAAGACTCTGACAAATGTCCGGAGCAAGGAGGTATGATTTGGAAACTTGCTGAGGACAAACAGCTTGCAATCTGCCTGAAGTATACTGGAGTGTTTGCCGAGAATGCGGAAGATTCAGAAGGAAAAGACATTTTTAACACTAAGTCCGTTGGTGCTCTCATTAAGGAAGCAATGTCCAGTCACCCTCAGCAGGTGGTGGATGGCTGCTGCTCGGACATGGCTGTCACATTCAGTGGGCTGGCCCCGAACCACATGCATGTGATGATGTATGGCGTTTACAGGCTGAGACCCTATGGTCACACATACAACGATGCACTTGTCTTCCTCCCGCCTCCAGGTTCGGACAATGACTGAGGTCTCTTGAGAGAGGGCCTGGAACCGTGGAGTCGGCTCCTCTCATAGCAAGCATTTCTACCAACAAAATGCTTGAGTTTGTACCTGGTGGCACTGGTGTACAATTTTTTTTTGCACATTGTGGTTC